>OX454420.1:71727172-77590002 GCA_949715475.1 Microchrysa polita | reverse complement strand
GGGCCGTAGCTATCACCGTTTAGGAGATACAGCCGTTTAAAGGTTGGCCAATAAATCACCCCCGAAACGCTTCTTTTCATCTCAAAATGCCACTTTTCTCAGTTTCTATGGGATTTGGCGAAAATGGGGTTTGAAAAAGTCGATGAAGAGGGCATCCAGACCTACATTTTGCTGAAACTTTGAGGGCCCTAGCTATCACCGTTTAGGAGATACAGCCGTTTAAAGGTTGGCCAATAAATCACCCCCGAAACGCTTCTTTTCGGCTCAAAATGCCACTTTTCTCAATTTCTATGGGATTTGGCGAAAATGGGGTTTGAAAAAGTCGATGAAGAGGGCATCCAGACCTACATTTTGCTGAAACTTTGAGGGCCCTAGCTATCACCGTTTAGGAGATACAGCCGTTTAAAGGTTGGCCAATAAATCACCCCCGAAACGCTTCTTTTCGGCTCAAAATGCCACTTTTCTCAATTTCTATGGGATTTGGCGAAAATGGGGTTTGAAAAAGTCGATGAAGAGGGCATCCAGACCTACATTTTGCTGAAACTTTGAGGGCCGTAGCTATCACCGTTTAGGAGATACAGCCGTTTAAAGGTTGGCCAATAAATCACCCCCGAAACGCTTCTTTTCGGCTCAAAATGCCACTTTTCTCAATTTCTATGAGATTTGGCGAAAATGGGGTTTGAAAAAGTCGATGAAGAGGGCATCCAGACCTACATTTTGCTGAAACTTTGAGGGCCCTAGCTATCACCGTTTAGGAGATACAGCCGTTTAAAGGTTGGCCAATAAATCACCCCCGAAACGCTTCTTTTCGGCTCAAAATTCCACTTTTCTAAATTTCTATGGGATTTGGCGAAAATGGGGTTTGAAAAAGTCGATGAAGAGGGCATCCAGACCTACATTTTGCTGAAACTTTGAGGGCCCTAGCTATCACCGTTTAGGAGATACAGCCGTTTAAAGGTTGGCCAATAAATCACCCCCGAAACGCTTCTTTTCATCTCAAAATGCCACTTTTCTCAGTTTCTATGGGATTTGGCGAAAATGGGGTTTGAAAAAGTCGATGAAGAGGGCATCCAGACCTACATTTTGCTGAAACTTTGAGGGCCGTAGCTATCACCGTTTAGGAGATACAGCCGTTTAAAGGTTGGCCAATAAATCACCCCCGAAACGCTTCTTTTCGGCTCAAAATGCCACTTTTCTCAGTTTCTATGGGATTTGGCGAAAATGGGGTTTGAAAAAGTCGATGAAGAGGGCATCCAGACCTACATTTTGCTGAAACTTTGAGGGCCCTAGCTATCACCGTTTAGGAGATACAGCCGTTTAAAGGTTGGCCAATAAATCACCCCCGAAACGCTTCTTTTCGGCTCAAAATGCCACTTTTCTCAATTTCTATGGGATTTGGCGAAAATGGGGTTTGAAAAAGTCGATGAAGAGGGCATCCAGACCTACATTTTGCTGAAACTTTGAGGGCCGTAGCTATCACCGTTTAGGAGATACAGCCGTTTAAAGGTTGGCCAATAAATCACCCCCGAAACGCTTCTTTTCATCTCAAAATGCCACTTTTCTCAGTTTCTATGGGATTTGGCGAAAATGGGGTTTGAAAAAGTCGATGAAGAGGGCATCCAGACCTACATTTTGCTGAAACTTTGAGGGCCCTAGCTATCACCGTTTAGGAGATACAGCCGTTTAAAGGTTGGCCAATAAATCACCCCCGAAACGCTTCTTTTCGGCTCAAAATGCCACTTTTCTCAATTTCTATGGGATTTGGCGAAAATGGGGTTTGAAAAAGTCGATGAAGAGGGCATCCAGACCTACATTTTGCTGAAACTTTGAGGGCCGTAGCTATCACCGTTTAGGAGATACAGCCGTTTAAAGGTTGGCCAATAAATCACCCCCGAAACGCTTCTTTTCATCTCAAAATGCCACTTTTCTCAGTTTCTATGGGATTTGGCGAAAATGGGGTTTGAAAAAGTCGATGAAGAGGGCATCCAGACCTACATTTTGCTGAAACTTTGAGGGCCGTAGCTATCACCGTTTAGGAGATACAGCCGTTTAAAGGTTGGCCAATAAATCACCCCCGAAACGCTTCTTTTCGGCTCAAAATGCCACTTTTCTCAATTTCTATGGGATTTGGCGAAAATGGGGTTTGAAAAAGTCGATGAAGAGGGCATCCAGACCTACATTTTGCTGAAACTTTGAGGGCCCTAGCTATCACCGTTTAGGAGATACAGCCGTTTAAAGGTTGGCCAATAAATCACCCCCGAAACGCTTCTTTTCGGCTCAAAATGCCACTTTTCTCAATTTCTATGGGATTTGGCGAAAATGGGGTTTGAAAAAGTCGATGAAGAGGGCATCCAGACCTACATTTTGCTGAAACTTTGAGGGCCGTAGCTATCACCGTTTAGGAGATACAGCCGTTTAAAGGTTGGCCAATAAATCACCCCCGAAACGCTTCTTTTCGGCTCAAAATGCCACTTTTCTCAATTTCTATGAGATTTGGCGAAAATGGGGTTTGAAAAAGTCGATGAAGAGGGCATCCAGACCTACATTTTGCTGAAACTTTGAGGGCCCTAGCTATCACCGTTTAGGAGATACAGCCGTTTAAAGGTTGGCCAATAAATCACCCCCGAAACGCTTCTTTTCGGCTCAAAATTCCACTTTTCTAAATTTCTATGGGATTTGGCGAAAATGGGGTTTGAAAAAGTCGATGAAGAGGGCATCCAGACCTACATTTTGCTGAAACTTTGAGGGCCCTAGCTATCACCGTTTAGGAGATACAGCCGTTTAAAGGTTGGCCAATAAATCAACCCCGAAACGCTTCTTTTCGGCTCAAAATGCCACTTTTCTCAATTTCTATGGGATTTGGCCGTTTAAAGGTTGGCCAATAAACCACCCCCGAAACGCTTCTTTTCGGCTCAAAATGCCACTTTTCTCAATTTCTATGGGATTTGGCGAAAATGGGGTTTGAAAAAGTCGATGAAGAGGGCATCCAGACCTACATTTTGCTGAAACTTTGAGGGCCCTAGCTATCACCGTTTAGGAGATACAGCCGTTTAAAGGTTGGCCAATAAATCACCCCCGCAACGCTTCTTTTCGGCTCAAAATGCCACTTTTCTCAATTTCTATGGGATTTGGCGAAAATGGGGTTTGAAAAAGTCGATGAAGAGGGCATCCAGACCTACATTTTGCTGAAACTTTGAGGGCCCTAGCTATCACCGTTTAGGAGATACAGCCGTTTAAAGGTTGGCCAATAAATCACCCCCGAAACGCTTCTTTTCGGCTCAAAATGCCACTTTTCTCAATTTCTATGAGATTTGGCGAAAATGGGGTTTGAAAAAGTCGATGAAGAGGGCATCCAGACCTACATTTTGCTGAAACTTTGAGGGCCCTAGCTATCACCGTTTAGGAGATACAGCCGTTTAAAGGTTGGCCAATAAATCACCCCCGAAACGCTTCTTTTCGGCTCAAAATGCCACTTTTCTCAATTTCTATGGGATTTGGCGAAAATGGGGTTTGAAAAAGTCGATGAAGAGGGCATCCAGACCTACATTTTGCTGAAACTTTGAGGGCCCTAGCTATCACCGTTTAGGAGATACAGCCGTTTAAAGGTTGGCCAATAAATCACCGCCGAAACGATTCTTTTCATCTCAAAATGCCACTTTTCTCAGTTTCTATGGGATTTGGCGAAAATGGGGTTTGAAAAAGTCGATGAAGAGGGCATCCAGACCTACATTTTGCTGAAACTTTGAGGGCCCTAGCTATCACCGTTTAGGAGATACAGCCGTTTAAAGGTTGGCCAATAAATCACCCCCGAAACGCTTCTTTTCGGCTCAAAATGCCACTTTTCTCAATTTCTATGGGATTTGGCGAAAATGGGGTTTGAAAAAGTCGATGAAGAGGGCATCCAGACCTACATTTTGCTGAAACTTTGAGGGCCCTAGCTATCACCGTTTAGGAGATACAGCCGTTTAAAGGTTGGCCAATAAATCACCCCCGCAACGCTTCTTTTCGGCTCAAAATGCCACTTTTCTCAATTTCTATGGGATTTGGCGAAAATGGGGTTTGAAAAAGTCGATGAAGAGGGCATCCAGACCTACATTTTGCTGAAACTTTGAGGGCCCTAGCTATCACCGTTTAGGAGATACAGCCGTTTAAAGGTTGGCCAATAAATCAACCCCGAAACGCTTCTTTTCGGCTCAAAATGCCACTTTTCTCAATTTCTATGGGATTTGGCCGTTTAAAGGTTGGCCAATAAACCACCCCCGAAACGCTTCTTTTCGGCTCAAAATGCCACTTTTCTCAATTTCTATGGGATTTGGCGAAAATGGGGTTTGAAAAAGTCGATGAAGAGGGCATCCAGACCTACATTTTGCTGAAACTTTGAGGGCCGTAGCTATCACCGTTTAGGAGATACAGCCGTTTAAAGGTTGGCCAATAAATCACCCCCGAAACGCTTCTTTTCGGCTCAAAATGCCACTTTTCTCAGTTTCTATGGGATTTGGCGAAAATGGGGTTTGAAAAAGTCGATGAAGAGGGCATCCAGACCTACATTTTGCTGAAACTTTGAGGGCCCTAGCTATCACCGTTTAGGAGATACAGCCGTTTAAAGGTTGGCCAATAAATCACCCCCGAAACGCTTCTTTTCGGCTCAAAATGCCACTTTTCTCAATTTCTATGGGATTTGGCGAAAATGGGGTTTGAAAAAGTCGATGAAGAGGGCATCCAGACCTACATTTTGCTGAAACTTTGAGGGCCGTAGCTATCACCGTTTAGGAGATACAGCCGTTTAAAGGTTGGCCAATAAATCACCCCCGAAACGCTTCTTTTCGGCTCAAAATGCCACTTTTCTCAGTTTCTATGGGATTTGGCGAAAATGGGGTTTGAAAAAGTCGATGAAGAGGGCATCCAGACCTACATTTTGCTGAAACTTTGAGGGCCCTAGCTATCACCGTTTAGGAGATACAGCCGTTTAAAGGTTGGCCAATAAATCACCCCCGAAACGCTTCTTTTCGGCTCAAAATGCCACTTTTCTCAATTTCTATGAGATTTGGCGAAAATGGGGTTTGAAAAAGTCGATGAAGAGGGCATCCAGACCTACATTTTGCTGAAACTTTGAGGGCCCTAGCTATCACCGTTTAGGAGATACAGCCGTTTAAAGGTTGGCCAATAAATCACCCCCGAAACGCTTCTTTTCGGCTCAAAATTCCACTTTTCTAAATTTCTATGGGATTTGGCGAAAATGGGGTTTGAAAAAGTCGATGAAGAGGGCATCCAGACCTACATTTTGCTGAAACTTTGAGGGCCCTAGCTATCACCGTTTAGGAGATACAGCCGTTTAAAGGTTGGCCAATAAATCAACCCCGAAACGCTTCTTTTCGGCTCAAAATGCCACTTTTCTCAATTTCTATGGGATTTGGCCGTTTAAAGGTTGGCCAATAAACCACCCCCGAAACGCTTCTTTTCGGCTCAAAATGCCACTTTTCTCAATTTCTATGGGATTTGGCGAAAATGGGGTTTGAAAAAGTCGATGAAGAGGGCATCCAGACCTACATTTTGCTGAAACTTTGAGGGCCCTAGCTATCACCGTTTAGGAGATACAGCCGTTTAAAGGTTGGCCAATAAATCACCCCCGCAACGCTTCTTTTCGGCTCAAAATGCCACTTTTCTCAATTTCTATGGGATTTGGCGAAAATGGGGTTTGAAAAAGTCGATGAAGAGGGCATCCAGACCTACATTTTGCTGAAACTTTGAGGGCCCTAGCTATCACCGTTTAGGAGATACAGCCGTTTAAAGGTTGGCCAATAAATCACCCCCGAAACGCTTCTTTTCGGCTCAAAATGCCACTTTTCTCAATTTCTATGAGATTTGGCGAAAATGGGGTTTGAAATAGTCGATGAAGAGGGCATCCAGACCTACATTTTGCTGAAACTTTGAGGGCCCTAGCTATCACCGTTTAGGAGATACAGCCGTTTAAAGGTTGGCCAATAAATCACCCCCGAAACGCTTCTTTTCGGCTCAAAATGCCACTTTTCTCAATTTCTATGGGATTTGGCGAAAATGGGGTTTGAAAAAGTCGATGAAGAGGGCATCCAGACCTACATTTTGCTGAAACTTTGAGGGCCCTAGCTATCACCGTTTAGGAGATACAGCCGTTTAAAGGTTGGCCAATAAATCACCGCCGAAACGATTCTTTTCATCTCAAAATGCCACTTTTCTCAGTTTCTATGGGATTTGGCGAAAATGGGGTTTGAAAAAGTCGATGAAGAGGGCATCCAGACCTACATTTTGCTGAAACTTTGAGGGCCCTAGCTATCACCGTTTAGGAGATACAGCCGTTTAAAGGTTGGCCAATAAATCACCCCCGAAACGCTTCTTTTCGGCTCAAAATGCCACTTTTCTCAATTTCTATGGGATTTGGCGAAAATGGGGTTTGAAAAAGTCGATGAAGAGGGCATCCAGACCTACATTTTGCTGAAACTTTGAGGGCCCTAGCTATCACCGTTTAGGAGATACAGCCGTTTAAAGGTTGGCCAATAAATCACCCCCGCAACGCTTCTTTTCGGCTCAAAATGCCACTTTTCTCAATTTCTATGGGATTTGGCGAAAATGGGGTTTGAAAAAGTCGATGAAGAGGGCATCCAGACCTACATTTTGCTGAAACTTTGAGGGCCCTAGCTATCACCGTTTAGGAGATACAGCCGTTTAAAGGTTGGCCAATAAATCAACCCCGAAACGCTTCTTTTCGGCTCAAAATGCCACTTTTCTCAATTTCTATGGGATTTGGCCGTTTAAAGGTTGGCCAATAAACCACCCCCGAAACGCTTCTTTTCGGCTCAAAATGCCACTTTTCTCAATTTCTATGGGATTTGGCCGTTTAAAGGTTGGCCAATAAACCACCCCCGAAACGCTTCTTTTCGGCTCAAAATGCCACTTTTCTAAATTTCTATGGGATTTGGCGAAAATGGGGTTTGAAAAAGTCGATGAAGAGGGCATCCAGACCTACATTTTGCTGAAACTTTGAGGGCCCTAGCTATCACCGTTTAGGAGATACAGCCGTTTAAAGGTTGGCCAATAAATCACCCCCGAAACGCTTCTTTTCATCTCAAAATGCCACTTTTCTCAGTTTCTATGGGATTTGGCGAAAATGGGGTTTGAAAAAGTCGATGAAGAGGGCATCCAGACCTACATTTTGCTGAAACTTTGAGGGCCGTAGCTATCACCGTTTAGGAGATACAGCCGTTTAAAGGTTGGCCAATAAATCACCCCCGAAACGCTTCTTTTCGGCTCAAAATGCCACTTTTCTCAGTTTCTATGGGATTTGGCGAAAATGGGGTTTGAAAAAGTCGATGAAGAGGGCATCCAGACCTACATTTTGCTGAAACTTTGAGGGCCCTAGCTATCACCGTTTAGGAGATACAGCCGTTTAAAGGTTGGCCAATAAATCACCCCCGAAACGCTTCTTTTCGGCTCAAAATGCCACTTTTCTCAATTTCTATGGGATTTGGCGAAAATGGGGTTTGAAAAAGTCGATGAAGAGGGCATCCAGACCTACATTTTGCTGAAACTTTGAGGGCCGTAGCTATCACCGTTTAGGAGATACAGCCGTTTAAAGGTTGGCCAATAAATCACCCCCGAAACGCTTCTTTTCATCTCAAAATGCCACTTTTCTCAGTTTCTATGGGATTTGGCGAAAATGGGGTTTGAAAAAGTCGATGAAGAGGGCATCCAGACCTACATTTTGCTGAAACTTTGAGGGCCCTAGCTATCACCGTTTAGGAGATACAGCCGTTTAAAGGTTGGCCAATAAATCACCCCCGAAACGCTTCTTTTCGGCTCAAAATGCCACTTTTCTCAATTTCTATGGGATTTGGCGAAAATGGGGTTTGAAAAAGTCGATGAAGAGGGCATCCAGACCTACATTTTGCTGAAACTTTGAGGGCCCTAGCTATCACCGTTTAGGAGATACAGCCGTTTAAAGGTTGGCCAATAAATCACCCCCGAAACGCTTCTTTTCGGCTCAAAATGCCACTTTTCTCAATTTCTATGGGATTTGGCGAAAATGGGGTTTGAAAAAGTCGATGAAGAGGGCATCCAGACCTACATTTTGCTGAAACTTTGAGGGCCGTAGCTATCACCGTTTAGGAGATACAGCCGTTTAAAGGTTGGCCAATAAATCACCCCCGAAACGCTTCTTTTCGGCTCAAAATGCCACTTTTCTCAATTTCTATGAGATTTGGCGAAAATGGGGTTTGAAAAAGTCGATGAAGAGGGCATCCAGACCTACATTTTGCTGAAACTTTGAGGGCCCTAGCTATCACCGTTTAGGAGATACAGCCGTTTAAAGGTTGGCCAATAAATCACCCCCGAAACGCTTCTTTTCGGCTCAAAATTCCACTTTTCTAAATTTCTATGGGATTTGGCGAAAATGGGGTTTGAAAAAGTCGATGAAGAGGGCATCCAGACCTACATTTTGCTGAAACTTTGAGGGCCCTAGCTATCACCGTTTAGGAGATACAGCCGTTTAAAGGTTGGCCAATAAATCACCCCCGAAACGCTTCTTTTCATCTCAAAATGCCACTTTTCTCAGTTTCTATGGGATTTGGCGAAAATGGGGTTTGAAAAAGTCGATGAAGAGGGCATCCAGACCTACATTTTGCTGAAACTTTGAGGGCCGTAGCTATCACCGTTTAGGAGATACAGCCGTTTAAAGGTTGGCCAATAAATCACCCCCGAAACGCTTCTTTTCGGCTCAAAATGCCACTTTTCTCAGTTTCTATGGGATTTGGCGAAAATGGGGTTTGAAAAAGTCGATGAAGAGGGCATCCAGACCTACATTTTGCTGAAACTTTGAGGGCCCTAGCTATCACCGTTTAGGAGATACAGCCGTTTAAAGGTTGGCCAATAAATCACCCCCGAAACGCTTCTTTTCGGCTCAAAATGCCACTTTTCTCAATTTCTATGGGATTTGGCGAAAATGGGGTTTGAAAAAGTCGATGAAGAGGGCATCCAGACCTACATTTTGCTGAAACTTTGAGGGCCGTAGCTATCACCGTTTAGGAGATACAGCCGTTTAAAGGTTGGCCAATAAATCACCCCCGAAACGCTTCTTTTCATCTCAAAATGCCACTTTTCTCAGTTTCTATGGGATTTGGCGAAAATGGGGTTTGAAAAAGTCGATGAAGAGGGCATCCAGACCTACATTTTGCTGAAACTTTGAGGGCCCTAGCTATCACCGTTTAGGAGATACAGCCGTTTAAAGGTTGGCCAATAAATCACCCCCGAAACGCTTCTTTTCGGCTCAAAATGCCACTTTTCTCAATTTCTATGGGATTTGGCGAAAATGGGGTTTGAAAAAGTCGATGAAGAGGGCATCCAGACCTACATTTTGCTGAAACTTTGAGGGCCGTAGCTATCACCGTTTAGGAGATACAGCCGTTTAAAGGTTGGCCAATAAATCACCCCCGAAACGCTTCTTTTCATCTCAAAATGCCACTTTTCTCAGTTTCTATGGGATTTGGCGAAAATGGGGTTTGAAAAAGTCGATGAAGAGGGCATCCAGACCTACATTTTGCTGAAACTTTGAGGGCCGTAGCTATCACCGTTTAGGAGATACAGCCGTTTAAAGGTTGGCCAATAAATCACCCCCGAAACGCTTCTTTTCGGCTCAAAATGCCACTTTTCTCAATTTCTATGGGATTTGGCGAAAATGGGGTTTGAAAAAGTCGATGAAGAGGGCATCCAGACCTACATTTTGCTGAAACTTTGAGGGCCCTAGCTATCACCGTTTAGGAGATACAGCCGTTTAAAGGTTGGCCAATAAATCACCCCCGAAACGCTTCTTTTCGGCTCAAAATGCCACTTTTCTCAATTTCTATGGGATTTGGCGAAAATGGGGTTTGAAAAAGTCGATGAAGAGGGCATCCAGACCTACATTTTGCTGAAACTTTGAGGGCCGTAGCTATCACCGTTTAGGAGATACAGCCGTTTAAAGGTTGGCCAATAAATCACCCCCGAAACGCTTCTTTTCGGCTCAAAATGCCACTTTTCTCAATTTCTATGAGATTTGGCGAAAATGGGGTTTGAAAAAGTCGATGAAGAGGGCATCCAGACCTACATTTTGCTGAAACTTTGAGGGCCCTAGCTATCACCGTTTAGGAGATACAGCCGTTTAAAGGTTGGCCAATAAATCACCCCCGAAACGCTTCTTTTCGGCTCAAAATTCCACTTTTCTAAATTTCTATGGGATTTGGCGAAAATGGGGTTTGAAAAAGTCGATGAAGAGGGCATCCAGACCTACATTTTGCTGAAACTTTGAGGGCCCTAGCTATCACCGTTTAGGAGATACAGCCGTTTAAAGGTTGGCCAATAAATCAACCCCGAAACGCTTCTTTTCGGCTCAAAATGCCACTTTTCTCAATTTCTATGGGATTTGGCCGTTTAAAGGTTGGCCAATAAACCACCCCCGAAACGCTTCTTTTCGGCTCAAAATGCCACTTTTCTCAATTTCTATGGGATTTGGCGAAAATGGGGTTTGAAAAAGTCGATGAAGAGGGCATCCAGACCTACATTTTGCTGAAACTTTGAGGGCCCTAGCTATCACCGTTTAGGAGATACAGCCGTTTAAAGGTTGGCCAATAAATCACCCCCGCAACGCTTCTTTTCGGCTCAAAATGCCACTTTTCTCAATTTCTATGGGATTTGGCGAAAATGGGGTTTGAAAAAGTCGATGAAGAGGGCATCCAGACCTACATTTTGCTGAAACTTTGAGGGCCCTAGCTATCACCGTTTAGGAGATACAGCCGTTTAAAGGTTGGCCAATAAATCACCCCCGAAACGCTTCTTTTCGGCTCAAAATGCCACTTTTCTCAATTTCTATGAGATTTGGCGAAAATGGGGTTTGAAAAAGTCGATGAAGAGGGCATCCAGACCTACATTTTGCTGAAACTTTGAGGGCCCTAGCTATCACCGTTTAGGAGATACAGCCGTTTAAAGGTTGGCCAATAAATCACCCCCGAAACGCTTCTTTTCGGCTCAAAATGCCACTTTTCTCAATTTCTATGGGATTTGGCGAAAATGGGGTTTGAAAAAGTCGATGAAGAGGGCATCCAGACCTACATTTTGCTGAAACTTTGAGGGCCCTAGCTATCACCGTTTAGGAGATACAGCCGTTTAAAGGTTGGCCAATAAATCACCGCCGAAACGATTCTTTTCATCTCAAAATGCCACTTTTCTCAGTTTCTATGGGATTTGGCGAAAATGGGGTTTGAAAAAGTCGATGAAGAGGGCATCCAGACCTACATTTTGCTGAAACTTTGAGGGCCCTAGCTATCACCGTTTAGGAGATACAGCCGTTTAAAGGTTGGCCAATAAATCACCCCCGAAACGCTTCTTTTCGGCTCAAAATGCCACTTTTCTCAATTTCTATGGGATTTGGCGAAAATGGGGTTTGAAAAAGTCGATGAAGAGGGCATCCAGACCTACATTTTGCTGAAACTTTGAGGGCCCTAGCTATCACCGTTTAGGAGATACAGCCGTTTAAAGGTTGGCCAATAAATCACCCCCGCAACGCTTCTTTTCGGCTCAAAATGCCACTTTTCTCAATTTCTATGGGATTTGGCGAAAATGGGGTTTGAAAAAGTCGATGAAGAGGGCATCCAGACCTACATTTTGCTGAAACTTTGAGGGCCCTAGCTATCACCGTTTAGGAGATACAGCCGTTTAAAGGTTGGCCAATAAATCAACCCCGAAACGCTTCTTTTCGGCTCAAAATGCCACTTTTCTCAATTTCTATGGGATTTGGCCGTTTAAAGGTTGGCCAATAAACCACCCCCGAAACGCTTCTTTTCGGCTCAAAATGCCACTTTTCTCAATTTCTATGGGATTTGGCGAAAATGGGGTTTGAAAAAGTCGATGAAGAGGGCATCCAGACCTACATTTTGCTGAAACTTTGAGGGCCCTAGCTATCACCGTTTAGGAGATACAGCCGTTTAAAGGTTGGCCAATAAATCACCCCCGCAACGCTTCTTTTCGGCTCAAAATGCCACTTTTCTCAATTTCTATGGGATTTGGCGAAAATGGGGTTTGAAAAAGTCGATGAAGAGGGCATCCAGACCTACATTTTGCTGAAACTTTGAGGGCCCTAGCTATCACCGTTTAGGAGATACAGCCGTTTAAAGGTTGGCCAATAAATCAACCCCGAAACGCTTCTTTTCGGCTCAAAATGCCACTTTTCTCAATTTCTATGGGATTTGGCCGTTTAAAGGTTGGCCAATAAACCACCCCCGAAACGCTTCTTTTCGGCTCAAAATGCCACTTTTCTCAATTTCTATGGGATTTGGCGAAAATGGGGTTTGAAAAAGTCGATGAAGAGGGCATCCAGACCTACATTTTGCTGAAACTTTGAGGGCCCTAGCTATCACCGTTTAGGAGATACAGCCGTTTAAAGGTTGGCCAATAAATCACCCCCGCAACGCTTCTTTTCGGCTCAAAATGCCACTTTTCTCAATTTCTATGGGATTTGGCGAAAATGGGGTTTGAAAAAGTCGATGAAGAGGGCATCCAGACCTACATTTTGCTGAAACTTTGAGGGCCCTAGCTATCACCGTTTAGGAGATACAGCCGTTTAAAGGTTGGCCAATAAATCAACCCCGAAACGCTTCTTTTCGGCTCAAAATGCCACTTTTCTCAATTTCTATGGGGTTTGGCCGTTTAAAGGTTGGCCAATAAACCACCCCCGAAACGCTTCTTTTCGGCTCAAAATGCCACTTTTCTCAATTTCTATGGGATTTGGCGAAAATGGGGTTTGAAAAAGTCGATGAAGAGGGCATCCAGACCTACATTTTGCTGAAACTTTGAGGGCCCTAGCTATCACCGTTTAGGAGATACAGCCGTTTAAAGGTTGGCCAATAAATCACCCCCGAAACGCTTCTTTTCGGCTCAAAATGCCACTTTTCTCAATTTCTATGGGATTTGGCGAAAATGGGGTTTGAAAAAGTCGATGAAGAGGGCATCCAGACCTACATTTTGCTGAAACTTTGAGGGCCCTAGCTATCACCGTTTAGGAGATACAGTCGTTTAAAGGTTGGCCAATAAACCACCCCCGAAACGCTTCTTTTCGGCTCAAAATGCCACTTTTCTCAATTTCTATGGGATTTGGCGAAAATGGGGTTTGAAAAAGTCGATGAAGAGGGCATCCAGACCTACATTTTGCTGAAACTTTGAGGGCCCTAGCTATCACCGTTTAGGAGATACAGCCGTTTAAAGGTTGGCCAATAAATCACCCCCGAGACGCTTCTTTTCGGCTCAAAATGCCACTTTTCTCAATTTCTATGGGATTTGGCGAAAATGGGGTTTGAAAAAGTCGATGAAGAGGGCATCCAGACCTACATTTTGCTGAAACTTTGAGGGCCCTAGCTATCACCGTTTAGGAGATACAGCCGTTTAAAGGTTGGCCAATAAATCACCCCCGAAACGCTTCTTTTCGGCTCAAAATGCCACTTTTCTCAATTTCTATGGGATTTGGCGAAAATGGGGTTTGAAAAAGTCGATGAAGAGGGCATCCAGACCTACATTTTGCTGAAACTTTGAGGGCCCTAGCTATCACCGTTTAGGAGATACAGCCGTTTAAAGGTTGGCCAATAAATCACCCCCGAGACGCTTCTTTTCGGCTCAAAATGCCACTTTTCTCAATTTCTATGGGATTTGGCGAAAATGGGGTTTGAAAAAGTCGATGAAGAGGGCATCCAGACCTACATTTTGCTGAAACTTTGAGGGCCCTAGCTATCACCGTTTAGGAGATACAGCCGTTTAAAGGTTGGCCAATAAATCACCCCCGAAACGCTTCTTTTCGGCTCAAAATGCCACTTTTCTCAATTTCTATGGGATTTGGCGAAAATGGGGTTTGAAAAAGTCGATGAAGAGGGCATCCAGACCTACATTTTGCTGAAACTTTGAGGGCCCTAGCTATCACCGTTTAGGAGATACAGTCGTTTAAAGGTTGGCCAATAAACCACCCCCGAAACGCTTCTTTTCGGCTCAAAATGCCACTTTTCTCAATTTCTATGGGATTTGGCGAAAATGGGGTTTGAAAAAGTCGATGAAGAGGGCATCCAGACCTACATTTTGCTGAAACTTTGAGGGCCCTAGCTATCACCGTTTAGGAGATACAGCCGTTTAAAGGTTGGCCAATAAATCACCCCCGAGACGCTTCTTTTCGGCTCAAAATGCCACTTTTCTCAATTTCTATGGGATTTGGCGAAAATGGGGTTTGAAAAAGTCGATGAAGAGGGCATCCAGACCTACATTTTGCTGAAACTTTGAGGGCCCTAGCTATCACCGTTTAGGAGATACAGTCGTTTAAAGGTTGGCCAATAAACCACCCCCGAAACGCTTCTTTTCGGCTCAAAATGCCACTTTTCTCAATTTCTATGGGATTTGGCGAAAATGGGGTTTGAAAAAGTCGATGAAGAGGGCATCCAGACCTACATTTTGCTGAACCTTTGAGGGCCCTAGCTATCACCGTTTAGGAGATACAGCCGTTTAAAGGTTGGCCAATAAATCACCCACGAGACGCTTCTTTTCGGCTCAAAATGCCACTTTTCTCAATTTCTATGGGATTTGGCGAAAATGGGGTTTGAAAAAGTCGATGAAGAGGGCATCCAGACCTACATTTTGCTGAAACTTTGAGGGTCCTAGCTATCACCGTTTAGGAGATACAGCCGTTTAAAGGTTGGCCAATAAATCAACCCCGAAACGCTTCTTTTCGGCTCAAAATGCCACTTTTCTCAATTTCTATGGGATTTGGCGAAAATGGGGTTTGAAAAAGTCGATGAAGAGGGCATCCAGACCTACATTTTGCTGAAACTTTGAGGGTCCTAGCTATCACCGTTTAGGAGATACAGCCGTTTAAAGGTTGGCCAATAAATCACCCACGAGACGCTTCTTTTCGGCTCAAAATGCCACTTTTCTCAATTTCTATGGGATTTGGCGAAAATGGGGTTTGAAAAAGTCGATGAAGAGGGCATCCAGACCTACATTTTGCTGAAACTTTGAGGGTCCTAGCTATCACCGTTTAGGAGATACAGCCGTTTAAAGGTTGGCCAATAAATCAACCCCGAAACGCTTCTTTTCGGCTCAAAATGCCACTTTTCTCAATTTCTATGGGATTTGGCGAAAATGGGGTTTGAAAAAGTCGATGAAGAGGGCATCCAGACCTACATTTTGCTGAAACTTTGAGGGCCCTAGCTATCACCGTTTAGGAGATACAGCCGTTTAAAGGTTGGCCAATAAACCACCCCCGAAACGCTTCTTTTCGGCTCAAAATGCCACTTTTCTCAATTTCTATGGGATTTGGCCGTTTAAAGGTTGGCCAATAAACCACCCCCGCAACGCTTCTTTTCGGCTCAAAATGCCACTTTTCTCAATTTCTATGGGATTTGGCCGTTTAAAGGTTGGCCAATAAACCACCCCCGAAACGCTTCTTTTCGGCTCAAAATGCCACTTTTCTCAATTTCTATGGGATTTGGCGAAAATGGGGTTTGAAAAAGTCGATGAAGAGGGCATCCAGACCTACATTTTGCTGAAACTTTGAGGGCCCTAGCTATCACCGTTTAGGAGATACAGCCGTTTAAAGGTTGGCCAATAAATCACCCCCGAAACGCTTCTTTTCGGCTCAAAATGCCACTTTTCTCAATTTCTATGGGATTTGGCGAAAATGGGGTTTGAAAAAGTCGATGAAGAGGGCATCCAGACCTACATTTTGCTGAAACTTTGAGGGCCCTAGCTATCACCGTTTAGGAGATACAGCCGTTTAAAGGTTGGCCAATAAACCACCCCCGAAACGCTTCTTTTCGGCTCAAAATGCCACTTTTCTCAATTTCTATGAGATTTGGTGAAAATGGGGTTTAAAATAGTCGATGAAGAGGGCATCCAGACCTACATTTTGCTGAAACTTTGAGGGCCCTAGCTATCACCGTTTAGGAGATACAGCCGTTTAAAGGTTGGCCAATAAACCACGCCCGAAACGCTTCTTTTCGGCTCAAAATGCCACTTTTCTCAATTTCTATGGGATTTGGCGAAAATGGGGTTTGAAAAAGTCGACGAAGAGGGCATCCAGACCTACATTTTGCTGAAACTTTGAGGGCCCTAGCTATCACCGTTTAGGAGATACAGCCGTTTAAAGGTTGGCCAATAAATCACCCCCGAAACGCTTCTTTTCGGCTCAAAATGCCACTTTTCTCAATTTCTATGGGATTTGGCGAAAATGGGGTTTGAAAAAGTCGATGAAGAGGGCATCCAGACCTACATTTTGCTGAAACTTTGAGGGCCCTAGCTATCACCGTTTAGGAGATACAGCCGTTTAAAGGTTGGCCAATAAATCACCCCCGAAACGCTTCTTTTCGGCTCAAAATGCCACTTTTCTCAATTTCTATGGGATTTGGCGAAAATGGGGTTTGAAAAAGTCGATGAAGAGGGCATCCAGACCTACATTTTGCTGAAACTTTGAGGGCCCTAGCTATCACCGTTTAGGAGATACAGCCGTTTAAAGGTTGGCCAATAAATCACCCCCGAAACGCTTCTTTTCGGCTCAAAATGCCACTTTTCTCAATTTCTATGGGATTTGGCGAAAATGGGGTTTGAAAAAGTCGATGAAGAGGGCATCCAGACCTACATTTTGCTGAAACTTTGAGGGCCCTAGCTATCACCGTTTAGGAGATACAGCCGTTTAAAGGTTGGCCAATAAACCACCCCCGAAACGCTTCTTTTCGACTCAAAATGCCACTTTTCTCAATTTCTATGGGATTTGGCGAAAATGGGGTTTGAAAAAGTCGATGAAGAGGGCATCCAGACCTACATTTTGCTGAAACTTTGAGGGCCCTAGCTATCACCGTTTAGGAGATACAGCCGTTTAAAGGTTGGCCAATAAATCACCCCCGAAACGCTTCTTTTCGGCTCAAAATGCCACTTTTCTCAATTTCTATGAGATTTGGCGAAAATGGGGTTTGAAAAAGTCGATGAAGAGGGCATCCAGACCTACATTTTGCTGAAACTTTGAGGGCCCTAGCTATCACCGTTTAGGAGATACAGCCGTTTAAAGGTTGGCCAATAAACCACCCCCGAAACGCTTCTTTTCGGCTCAAAATGCCACTTTTCTCAATTTCTATGGGATTTGGCGAAAATGGGGTTTGAAAAAGTCGATGAAGAGGGCATCCAGACATACATTTTGCTGAAACTTTGAGGGCCCTAGCTATCACCGTTTAGGAGATACAGCCGTTTAAAGGTTGGCCAATAAACCACCCCCGAAACGCTTCTTTTCGGCTCAAAATGCCACTTTTCTCAATTTCTATGGGATTTGGCGAAAATGGGGTTTGAAAAAGTCGATGAAGAGGGCATCCAGACCTACATTTTGCTGAAACTTTGAGGGCCCTAGCTATCACCGTTTAGGAGATACAGCCGTTTAAAGGTTGGCCAATAAACCACCCCCGAAACGCTTCTTTTCGGCTCAAAATGCCACTTTTCTCAATTTCTATGGGATTTGGCGAAAATGGGGTTTGAAAAAGTCGATGAAGAGGGCATCCAGACCTACATTTTGCTGAAACTTTGAGGGCCCTAGCTATCACCGTTTAGGAGATACAGCCATACAGCCGTTTAAAGGTTGGCCAATAAATCACCCCCGAAACGCTTCTTTTCGGCTCAAAATGCCACTTTTCTCAATTTCTATGGGATTTGGCGAAAATGGGGTTTGAAAAAGTCGATGAAGATGGCATCCAGACCTACATTTTGCTGAAACTTTGAGGGCCCTAGCTATCACCGTTTAGGAGATACAGCCGTTTAAAGGTTGGCCAATAAATCACCCCCGAAACGCTTCTTTTCGGCTCAAAATGCCACTTTTCTCAATTTCTATGGGATTTGGCGAAAATGGGGTTTGAAAAAGTCGATGAAGAGGGCATCCAGACCTACATTTTGCTGAAACTTTGAGGGCCCTAGCTATCACCGTTTAGGAGATACAGCCGTTTAAAGGTTGGCCAATAAATCACCCCCGAAACGCTTCTTTTCGGCTCAAAATGCCACTTTTCTCAATTTCTATGGGATTTGGCGAAAATGGGGTTTGAAAAAGTCGATGAAGATGGCATCCAGATCCAGACCTACATTTTGCTGAAACTTTGAGGGCCCTAGCTATCACCGTTTAGGAGATACAGCCGTTTAAAGGTTGGCCAATAAATCACCCCCGAAACGCTTCTTTTCGGCTCAAAATGCCACTTTTCTCAATTTCTATGGGATTTGGCGAAAATGGGGTTTGAAAAAGTCGATGAAGATGGCATCCAGACCTACATTTTGCTGAAACTTTGAGGGCCCTAGCTATCACCGTTTAGGAGATACAGCCGTTTAAAGGTTGGCCAATAAATCACCCCCGAAACGCTTCTTTTCGGCTCAAAATGCCACTTTTCTCAATTTCTATGGGATTTGGCGAAAATGGGGTTTGAAAAAGTCGATGAAGAGGGCATCCAGACCTACATTTTGCTGAAACTTTGAGGGCCCTAGCTATCACCGTTTAGGAGATACAGCCGTTTAAAGGTTGGCCAATAAATCACCCCCGAAACGCTTCTTTTCGGCTCAAATGCCACTTTTCTCAATTTCTATGGGATTTGGCGAAAATGGGGTTTGAAAAAGTCGATGAAGATGGCATCCAGACCTATTTACATTTTGCTGAAACTTTGAGGGCCCTAGCTATCACCGTTTAGGAGATACAGCCGTTTAAAGGTTGGCCAATAAATCACCCCCGAAACGCTTCTTTTCGGCTCAAAATGCCACTTTTCTCAATTTCTATGGGATTTGGCGAAAATGGGGTTTGAAAAAGTCGATGAAGAGGGCATCCAGACCTACATTTTGCTGAAACTTTGAGGGCCCTAGCTATCACCGTTTAGGAGATACAGCCGTTTAAAGGTTGGCCAATAAACCACCCCCGAAACGCTTGCTCAAAATGCCACTTTTCTCAATTTCTATGGGATTTGGCGAAAATGGGGTTTGAAAAAGTCGATGAAGAGGGCATCCAGACCTACATTTTGCTGAAACTTTGAGGGCCCTAGCTATCACCGTTTAGGAGATACAGCCGTTTAAAGGTTGGCCAATAAACCACCCCCGAAACGCTTGCTCAAAATGCCACTTTTCTCAATTTCTATGGGATTTGGCGAAAATGGGGTTTGAAAAAGTCGATGAAGAGGGCATCCAGACCTACATTTTGCTGAAACTTTGAGGGCCCTAGCTATCACCGTTTAGGAGATACAGCCGTTTAAAGGTTGGCCAATAAATCACCCCCGAAACGCTTCTTTTCGGCTCAAAATGCCACTTTTCTCAATTTCTATGAGATTTGGCGAAAATGGGGTTTGAAAAAGTCGATGAAGAGGGCATCCAGACCTACATTTTGCTGAAACTTTGAGGGCCCTAGCTATCACCGTTTAGGAGATACAGCCGTTTAAAAGTTGGCCACTAAACCACCCCCGAAACGCTTCTTTTCGGCTCAAAATGCCACTTTTCTCAATTTCTATGGGATTTGGCGAAAATGGGGGTTTGAAAAAGTCGATGAAGAGGGCATCCAGACCTACATTTTGCTGAAACTTTGAGGGCCCTAGCTATCACCGTTTAGGAGATACAGCCGTTTAAAGGTTGGCCAATAAATCACCCCCGAAACGCTTCTTTTCGGCTCAAAATGCCACTTTTCTCAATTTCTATGGGATTTGGCGAAAATGGGGTTTGAAAAAGTCGATGAAGAGGGCATCCAGACCTACATTTTGCTGAAACTTTGAGGGCCCTAGCTATCACCGTTTAGGTTGGCCAATAAATCACCCCCGAAACGCTTCTTTTCGGCTCAAAATGCCACTTTTCTCAATTTCTATGGGATTTGGCGAAAATGGGGTTTGAAAAAGTCGATGAAGATGGCATCCAGACCTACATTTTGCTGAAACTTTGAGGGCCCTAGCTATCACCGTTTAGGAGATACAGCCGTTTAAAGGTTGGCCAATAAATCACCCCCGAAACGCTTCTTTTCGGCTCAAAATGCCACTTTTCTCAATTTCTATGGGATTTGGCGAAAATGGGGTTTGAAAAAGTCGATGAAGAGGGCATCCAGACCTACATTTTGCTGAAACTTTGAGGGCCCTAGCTATCACCGTTTAGGAGATACAGCCGTTTAAAGGTTGCCCAATAAATCACCCCCGAAAAGCTTCTTTTCGGCTCAAAATGCCACTTTTCTCAATTTCTATGAGATTTGGCGAAAATGGGGTTTGAAAAAGTCGATGAAGAGGGCATCCAGACCTACATTTTGCTGAAACTTTGAGGGCCCTAGCTATCACCGTTTAGGAGATACAGCCGTTTAAAGGTTGGCCAATAAATCACCCCCGAAACGCTTCTTTTCGGCTCAAAATGCCACTTTTCTCAATTTCTATGGGATTTGGCGAAAATGGGGTTTGAAAAAGTCGATGAAGAGGGCATCCAGACCTACATTTTGCTGAAACTTTGAGGGCCCTAGCTATCACCGTTTAGGAGATACAGCCGTTTAAAGGTTGGCCAATAAACCACCCCCGAAACGCTTCTTTTCGGCTCAAAATGCCACTTTTCTCAATTTCTATGGGATTTGGCGAAAATGGGGTTTGAAAAAGTCGATGAAGAGGGCATCCAGACCTACATTTTGCTGAAACTTTGACGGCCCTAGCTATCACCGTTTAGGAGATACAGCCGTTTAAAGGTTGGCCAATAAACCACCCCCGAAACGCTTCTTTTCGGCTCAAAATGCCACTTTTCTCAATTTCTATGGGATTTGGCGAAAATGGGGTTTGAAAAAGTCGATGAAGAGGGCATCCAGACCTACATTTTGCTGAAACTTTGAGGGCCCTAGCTATCACCGTTTAGGAGATACAGCCGTTTAAAGGTTGGCCAATAAATCACCCCCGAAACGCTTCTTTTCGGCTCAAAATGCCACTTTTCTCAATTTCTATGGGATTTGGCGAAAATGGGGTTTGAAAAAGTCGATGAAGAGGGCATCCAGACCTACATTTTGCTGATACTTTGAGGGCCCTAGATATCACCGTTTAGGAGATACAGCCGTTTAAAGGTTGGCCAATAAATCACCCCCGAAACGCTTCTTTTCGGCTCAAAATGCCACTTTTCTCAATTTCTATGAGATTTGGCGAAAATGGGGTTTGAAAAAGTCGATGAAGAGGGCATCCAGACCTACATTTTGCTGAAACTTTGAGGGCCCTAGCTATCACCGTTTAGGAGATACAGCCGTTTAAAGGTTGGCCAATAAACCACCCCCGAAACGCTTCTTTTCGGCTCAAAATGCCACTTTTCTCAATTTCTATGGGATTTGGCGAAAATGGGGTTTGAAAAAGTCGATGAAGAGGGCATCCAGACCTACATTTTGCTGAAACTTTGAGGGCCCTAGCTATCACCGTTTAGGAGATACAGCCGTTTAAAGGTTGGCCAATAAATCACCCCCGAAACGCTTCTTTTCGGCTCAAAATGCCACTTTTCTCAATTTCTATGGGATTTGGCGAAAATGGGGTTTGAAAAAGTGGATGAAGATGGCATCCAGACCTACATTTTGCTGAAACTTTGAGGGCCCTAGCTATCACCGTTTAGGAGATACAGCCGTTTAAAGGTTGGCCAATAAATCACCCCCGAAACGCTTCTTTTCGGCTCAAAATGCCACTTTTCTCAATTTCTATGGGATTTGGCGAAAATGGGGTTTGAAAAAGTCGATGAAGATGGCATCCAGACCTACATTTTGCTGAAACTTTGAGGGCCCTAGCTATCACCGTTTAGGAGATACAGCCGTTTAAAGGTTGGCCAATAAATCACCCCCGAAACGCTTCTTTTCGGCTCAAAATGCCACTTTTCTCAATTTCTATGGGATTTGGCGAAAATGGGGTTTGAAAAAGTCGATGAAGATGGCATCCAGACCTACATTTTGCTGAAACTTTGAGGGCCCTAGCTATCACCGTTTAGGAGATACAGCCGTTTAAAGGTTGGCCAATAAATCACCCCCGAAACGCTTCTTTTCGGCTCAAATGCCACTTTTCTCAATTTCTATGGGATTTGGCGAAAATGGGGTTTGAAAAAGTCGATGAAGAGGGCATCCAGACCTACATTTTGCTGAAACTTTGAGGGCCCTAGCTATCACCGTTTAGGAGATACAGCCGTTTAAAGGTTGGCCAATAAATCACCCCCGAAACGCTTCTTTTCGGCTCAAAATGCCACTTTTCTCAATTTCTATGGGATTTGGCGAAAATGGGGTTTGAAAAAGTCGATGAAGATGGCATCCAGATCCAGACCTACATTTTGCTGAAACTTTGAGGGCCCTAGCTATCACCGTTTAGGAGATACAGCCGTTTAAAGGTTGGCCAATAAATCACCCCCGAAACGCTTCTTTTCGGCTCAAAATGCCACTTTTCTCAATTTCTATGGGATTTGGCGAAAATGGGGTTTGAAAAAGTCGATGAAGATGGCATCCAGACCTACATTTTGCTGAAACTTTGAGGGCCCTAGCTATCACCGTTTAGGAGATACAGCCGTTTAAAGGTTGGCCAATAAATCACCCCCGAAACGCTTCTTTTCGGCTCAAAATGCCACTTTTCTCAATTTCTATGGGATTTGGCGAAAATGGGGTTTGAAAAAGTCGATGAAGAGGGCATCCAGACCTACATTTTGCTGAAACTTTGAGGGCCCTAGCTATCACCGTTTAGGAGATACAGCCGTTTAAAGGTTGGCCAATAAATCACCCCCGAAACGCTTCTTTTCGGCTCAAAATGCCACTTTTCTCAATTTCTATGGGATTTGGCGAAAATGGGGTTTGAAAAAGTCGATGAAGATGGCATCCAGACTATTACATTTTGCTGAAACTTTGAGGGCCCTAGCTATCACCGTTTAGGAGATACAGCCGTTTAAAGGTTGGCCAATAAATCACCCCCGAAACGCTTCTTTTCGGCTCAAAATGCCACTTTTCTCAATTTCTATGGGATTTGGCGAAAATGGGGTTTGAAAAAGTCGATGAAGAGGGCATCCAGACCTACATTTTGCTGAAACTTTGAGGGCCCTAGCTATCACCGTTTAGGAGATACAGCCGTTTAAAGGTTGGCCAATAAACCACCCCCGAAACGCTTGCTCAAAATGCCACTTTTCTCAATTTCTATGGGATTTGGCGAAAATGGGGTTTGAAAAAGTCGATGAAGAGGGCATCCAGACCTACATTTTGCTGAAACTTTGAGGGCCCTAGCTATCACCGTTTAGGAGATACAGCCGTTTAAAGGTTGGCCAATAAACCACCCCCGAAACGCTTGCTCAAAATGCCACTTTTCTCAATTTCTATGGGATTTGGCGAAAATGGGGTTTGAAAAAGTCGATGAAGAGGGCATCCAGACCTACATTTTGCTGAAACTTTGAGGGCCCTAGCTATCACCGTTTAGGAGATACAGCCGTTTAAAGGTTGGCCAATAAATCACCCCCGAAACGCTTCTTTTCGGCTCAAAATGCCACTTTTCTCAATTTCTATGAGATTTGGCGAAAATGGGGTTTGAAAAAGTCGATGAAGAGGGCATCCAACCCTACATTTTGCTGAAACTTTGAGGGCCCTAGCTATCACCGTTTAGGAGATACAGCCGTTTAAAAGTTGGCCACTAAACCACCCCCGAAACGCTTCTTTTCGGCTCAAAATGCCACTTTTCTCAATTTCTATGGGATTTGGCGAAAATGGGGTTTGAAAAAGTCGATGAAGAGGGCATCCAGACCTACATTTTGCTGAAACTTTGAGGGCCCTAGCTATCACCGTTTAGGAGATACAGCCGTTTAAAGGTTGGCCAATAAATCACCCCCGAAACGCTTCTTTTCGGCTCAAAATGCCACTTTTCTCAATTTCTATGGGATTTGGCGAAAATGGGGTTTGAAAAAGTCGATGAAGAGGGCATCCAGACCTACATTTTGCTGAAACTTTGAGGGCCCTAGCTATCACCGTTTAGGTTGGCCAATAAATCACCCCCGAAACGCTTCTTTTCGGCTCAAAATGCCACTTTTCTCAATTTCTATGGGATTTGGCGAAAATGGGGTTTGAAAAAGTCGATGAAGATGGCATCCAGACCTACATTTTGCTGAAACTTTGAGGGCCCTAGCTATCACCGTTTAGGAGATACAGCCGTTTAAAGGTTGGCCAATAAATCACCCCCGAAACGCTTCTTTTCGGCTCAAAATGCCACTTTTCTCAATTTCTATGGGATTTGGCGAAAATGGGGTTTGAAAAAGTCGATGAAGAGGGCATCCAGACCTACATTTTGCTGAAACTTTGAGGGCCCTAGCTATCACCGTTTAGGAGATACAGCCGTTTAAAGGTTGCCCAATAAATCACCCCCGAAAAGCTTCTTTTCGGCTCAAAATGCCACTTTTCTCAATTTCTATGAGATTTGGCGAAAATGGGGTTTGAAAAAGTCGATGAAGAGGGCATCCAGACCTACATTTTGCTGAAACTTTGAGGGCCCTAGCTATCACCGTTTAGGAGATACAGCCGTTTAAAGGTTGGCCAATAAATCACCCCCGAAACGCTTCTTTTCGGCTCAAAATGCCACTTTTCTCAATTTCTATGGGATTTGGCGAAAATGGGGTTTGAAAAAGTCGATGAAGAGGGCATCCAGACCTACATTTTGCTGAAACTTTGAGGGCCCTAGCTATCACCGTTTAGGAGATACAGCCGTTTAAAGGTTGGCCAATAAACCACCCCCGAAACGCTTCTTTTCGGCTCAAAATGCCACTTTTCTCAATTTCTATGGGATTTGGCGAAAATGGGGTTTGAAAAAGTCGATGAAGAGGGCATCCAGACCTACATTTTGCTGAAACTTTGAGGGCCCTAGCTATCACCGTTTAGGAGATACAGCCGTTTAAAGGTTGGCCAATAAACCACCCCCGAAACGCTTGCTCAAAATGCCACTTTTCTCAATTTCTATGGGATTTGGCGAAAATGGGGTTTGAAAAAGTCGATGAAGAGGGCATCCAGACCTACATTTTGCTGAAACTTTGAGGGCCCTAGCTATCACCGTTTAGGAGATACAGCCGTTTAAAGGTTGGCCAATAAATCACCCCCGAAACGCTTCTTTTCGGCTCAAAATGCCACTTTTCTCAATTTCTATGAGATTTGGCGAAAATGGGGTTTGAAAAAGTCGATGAAGAGGGCATCCAGACCTACATTTTGCTGAAACTTTGAGGGCCCTAGCTATCACCGTTTAGGAGATACAGCCGTTTAAAAGTTGGCCACTAAACCACCCCCGAAACGCTTCTTTTCGGCTCAAAATGCCACTTTTCTCAATTTCTATGGGATTTGGCGAAAATGGGGTTTGAAAAAGTCGATGAAGAGGGCATCCAGACCTACATTTTGCTGAAACTTTGAGGGCCCTAGCTATCACCGTTTAGGAGATACAGCCGTTTAAAGGTTGGCCAATAAATCACCCCCGAAACGCTTCTTTTCGGCTCAAAATGCCACTTTTCTCAATTTCTATGGGATTTGGCGAAAATGGGGTTTGAAAAAGTCGATGAAGAGGGCATCCAGACCTACATTTTGCTGAAACTTTGAGGGCCCTAGCTATCACCGTTTAGGAGATACAGCCGTTTAAAGGTTGGCCAATAAACCACCCCCGAAACGCTTGCTCAAAATGCCACTTTTCTCAATTTCTATGGGATTTGGCGAAAATGGGGTTTGAAAAAGTCGATGAAGAGGGCATCCAGACCTACATTTTGCTGAAACTTTGAGGGCCCTAGCTATCACCGTTTAGGAGATACAGCCGTTTAAAGGTTGGCCAATAAATCACCCCCGAAACGCTTCTTTTCGGCTCAAAATGCCACTTTTCTCAATTTCTATGAGATTTGGCGAAAATGGGGTTTGAAAAAGTCGATGAAGAGGGCATCCAGACCTACATTTTGCTGAAACTTTGAGGGCCCTAGCTATCACCGTTTAGGAGATACAGCCGTTTAAAAGTTGGCCACTAAACCACCCCCGAAACGCTTCTTTTCGGCTCAAAATGCCACTTTTCTCAATTTCTATGGGATTTGGCGAAAATGGGGTTTGAAAAAGTCGATGAAGAGGGCATCCAGACCTACATTTTGCTGAAACTTTGAGGGCCCTAGCTATCACCGTTTAGGAGATACAGCCGTTTAAAGGTTGGCCAATAAATCACCCCCGAAACGCTTCTTTTCGGCTCAAAATGCCACTTTTCTCAATTTCTATGGGATTTGGCGAAAATGGGGTTTGAAAAAGTCGATGAAGAGGGCATCCAGACCTACATTTTGCTGAAACTTTGAGGGCCCTAGCTATCACCGTTTAGGAGATACAGCCGTTTAAAGGTTGGCCAATAAACCACCCCCGAAACGCTTCTTTTCGGCTCAAAATGCCACTTTACTCAATTTCTATGGGATTTGGCGAAAATAGGGTTTGAAAAAGTCGATGAAGAGGGCATCCAGACCTACATTTTGCTGAAACTTTGAGGGCCCTAGCTATCACCGTTTAGGAGATACAGCCGTTTAAAGGTTGGCCAATAAATCACCCCCGAAACGCTTCTTTTCGGCTCAAAATGCCACTTTTCTCAATTTCTATGGGATTTGGCGAAAATGGGGTTTGAAAAAGTCGATGAAGATGGCATCCAGACCTACATTTTGCTGAAACTTTGAGGGCCCTAGCTATCACCGTTTAGGAGATACAGCCGTTTAAAGGTTGGCCAATAAATCACCCCCGAAACGCTTCTTTTCGGCTCAAAATGCCACTTTTCTCAATTTCTATGGGATTTGGCGAAAATGGGGTTTGAAAAAGTCGATGAAGAGGGCATCCAGACCTACATTTTGCTGAAACTTTGAGGGCCCTAGCTATCACCGTTTAGGAGATACAGCCGTTTAAAGGTTGGCCAATAAACCACCCCCGAAACGCTTCTTTTCGGCTCAAAATGCCACTTTTCTCAATTTCTATGGGATTTGGCGAAAATGGGGTTTGAAAAAGTCGATGAAGAGGGCATCCAGACCTACATTTTGCTGAAACTTTGAGGGCCCTAGCTATCACCGTTTAGGAGATACAGCCGTTTAAAGGTTGGCCAATAAATCACCCCCGAAACGCTTCTTTTCGGCTCAAAATGCCACTTTTCTCAATTTCTATGGGATTTGGCGAAAATGGGGTTTGAAAAAGTCGATGAAGATGGCATCCAGACCTACATTTTGCTGAAACTTTGAGGGCCCTAGCTATCACCGTTTAGGAGATACAGCCGTTTAAAGGTTGGCCACTAAACCACCCCCGAAACGCTTCTTTTCGGCTCAAAATGCCACTTTTCTCAATTTCTATGGGATTTGGCGAAAATGGGGTTTGAAAAAGTCGATGAAGAGGGCATCCAGACCTACATTTTGCTGAAACTTTGAGGGCCCTAGCTATCACCGTTTAGGAGATACAGCCGTTTAAAGGTTGGCCAATAAATCACCCCCGAAACGCTTCTTTTCGGCTCAAAATGCCACTTTTCTCAATTTCTATGGGATTTGGCGAAAATGGGGTTTGAAAAAGTCGATGAAGATGGCATCCAGACCTACATTTTGCTGAAACTTTGAGGGCCCTAGCTATCACCGTTTAGGAGATACAGCCGTTTAAAGCTTGGCCACTAAACCACCCCCGAAACGCTTCTTTTCGGCTCAAAATGCCACTTTTCTCAATTTCTATGGGATTTGGCGAAAATGGGGTTTGAAAAAGTCGATGAAGAGGGCATCCAGACCTACATTTTGCTGAAACTTTGAGGGCCCTAGCTATCACCGTTTAGGAGATACAGCCGTTTAAAGGTTGGCCAATAAATCACCCCCGAAACGCTTCTTTTCGGCTCAAAATGCCACTTTTCTCAATTTCTATGGGATTTGGCGAAAATGGGGTTTGAAAAAGTCGATGAAGAGGGCATCCAGACCTACATTTTGCTGAAACTTTGAGGGCCCTAGCTATCACCGTTTAGGAGATACAGCCGTTTAAAGGTTGGCCAATAAATCACCCCCGAAACGCTTCTTTTCGGCTCAAAATGCCACTTTTCTCAATTTCTATGGGATTTGGCGAAAATGGGGTTTGAAAAAGTCGATGAAGATGGCATCCAGACCTACATTTTGCTGAAACTTTGAGGGCCCTAGCTATCACCGTTTAGGAGATACAGCCGTTTAAAGGTTGGCCAATAAATCACCCCCGAAACTATCACCGTTTAGGAGATACAGCCGTTTAAAAGTTGGCCACTAAACCACCCCCGAAACGCTTCTTTTCGGCTCAAAATGCCACTTTTCTCAATTTCTATGGGATTTGGCGAAAATGGGGTTTGAAAAAGTCGATGAAGAGGGCATCCAGACCTACATTTTGCTGAAACTTTGAGGGCCCTAGCTATCACCGTTTAGGAGATACAGCCGTTTAAAGGTTGGCCAATAAATCACCCCCGAAACGCTTCTTTCCGGCTCAAAATGCCACTTTTCTCAATTTCTATGGGATTTGGCGAAAATGGGGTTTGAAAAAGTCGATGAAGAGGGCATCCAGACCTACATTTTGCTGAAACTTTGAGGGCCCTAGCTATCACCGTTTAGGTTGGCCAATAAATCACCCCCGAAACGCTTCTTTTCGGCTCAAAATGCCACTTTTCTCAATTTCTATGGGATTTGGCGAAAATGGGGTTTGAAAAAGTCGATGAAGATGGCATCCAGACCTACATTTTGCTGAAACTTTGAGGGCCCTAGCTATCACCGTTTAGGAGATACAGCCGTTTAAAGGTTGGCCAATAAATCACCCCCGAAACGCTTCTTTTCGGCTCAAAATGCCACTTTTCTCAATTTCTATGGGATTTGGCGAAAATGGGGTTTGAAAAAGTCGATGAAGAGGGCATCCAGACCTACATTTTGCTGAAACTTTGAGGGCCCTAGCTATCACCGTTTAGGAGATACAGCCGTTTAAAGGTTGCCCAATAAATCACCCCCGAAAAGCTTCTTTTCGGCTCAAAATGCCACTTTTCTCAATTTCTATGAGATTTGGCGAAAATGGGGTTTGAAAAAGTCGATGAAGAGGGCATCCAGACCTACATTTTGCTGAAACTTTGAGGGCCCTAGCTATCACCGTTTAGGAGATACAGCCGTTTAAAGGTTGGCCAATAAACCACCCCCGAAACGCTTCTTTTCGGCTCAAAATGCCACTTTTCTCAATTTCTGTGGGATTTGGCGAAAATGGGGTTTGAAAAAGTCGATGAAGAGGGCATCCAGACCTACATTTTGCTGAAACTTTGAGGGCCCTAGCTATCACCGTTTAGGAGATACAGCCGTTTAAAGGTTGGCCAATAAATCACCCCCGAAACGCTTCTTTTCGGCTCAAAATGCCACTTTTCTCAATTTCTATGGGATTTGGCGAAAATGGGGTTTGAAAAAGTCGATGAAGAGGGCATCCAGACCTACATTTTGCTGAAACTTTGAGGGCCCTAGCTATCACCGTTTAGGAGATACAGCCGTTTAAAGGTTGGCCAATAAATCACCCCCGAAACGCTTCTTTTCGGCTCAAAATGCCACTTTTCTCAATTTCTATGGGATTTGGCGAAAATGGGGTTTGAAAAAGTCGATGAAGAGGGCATCCAGACCTACATTTTGCTGAAACTTTGAGGGCCCTAGCTATCACCGTTTAGGAGATACAGCCGTTTAAAGGTTGGCCAATAAACCACCCCCGAAACGCTTCTTTTCGGCTCAAAATGCCACTTTACTCAATTTCTATGGGATTTGGCGAAAATAGGGTTTGAAAAAGTCGATGAAGAGGGCATCCAGACCTACATTTTGCTGAAACTTTGAGGGCCCTAGCTATCACCGTTTAGGAGATACAGCCGTTTAAAGGTTGGCCAATAAATCACCCCCGAAACGCTTCTTTTCGGCTCAAAATGCCACTTTTCTCAATTTCTATGGGATTTGGCGAAAATGGGGTTTGAAAAAGTCGATGAAGAGGGCATCCAGACCTACATTTTGCTGAAACTTTGAGGGCCCTAGCTATCACCGTTTAGGAGATACAGCCGTTTAAAGGTTGGCCAATAAATCACCCCCGAAACGCTTCTTTTCGGCTCAAAATGCCACTTTTCTCAATTTCTATGGGATTTGGCGAAAATGGGGTTTGAAAAAGTCGATGAAGATGGCATCCAGACCTACATTTTGCTGAAACTTTGAGGGCCCTAGCTATCACCGTTTAGGAGATACAGCCGTTTAAAGGTTGGCCACTAAACCACCCCCGAAACGCTTCTTTTCGGCTCAAAATGCCACTTTTCTCAATTTCTATGGGATTTGGCGAAAATGGGGTTTGAAAAAGTCGATGAAGAGGGCATCCAGACCTACATTTTGCTGAAACTTTGAGGGCCCTAGCTATCACCGTTTAGGAGATACAGCCGTTTAAAGGTTGGCCAATAAATCACCCCCGAAACGCTTCTTTTCGGCTCAAAATGCCACTTTTCTCAATTTCTATGGGATTTGGCGAAAATGGGGTTTGAAAAAGTCGATGAAGATGGCATCCAGACCTACATTTTGCTGAAACTTTGAGGGCCCTAGCTATCACCGTTTATGAGATACAGCCGTTTAAAGCTTGGCCACTAAACCACCCCCGAAACGCTTCTTTTCGGCTCAAAATGCCACTTTTCTCAATTTCTATGGGATTTGGCGAAAATGGGGTTTGAAAAAGTCGATGAAGAGGGCATCCAGACCTACATTTTGCTGAAACTTTGAGGGCCCTAGCTATCACCGTTTAGGAGATACAGCCGTTTAAAGGTTGGCCAATAAATCACCCCCGAAACGCTTCTTTTCGGCTCAAAATGCCACTTTTCTCAATTTCTATGGGATTTGGCGAAAATGGGGTTTGAAAAAGTCGATGAAGATGGCATCCAGACCTACATTTTGCTGAAACTTTGAGGGCCCTAGCTATCACCGTTTATGAGATACAGCCGTTTAAAGCTTGGCCACTAAACCACCCCCGAAACGCTTTTTTTCGGCTCAAAATGCCACTTTTCTCAATTTCTATGGGATTTGGCGAAAATGGGGTTTGAAAAAGTCGATGAAGAGGGCATCCAGACCTACATTTTGCTGAAACTTTGAGGGCCCTAGCTATCACCGTTTAGGAGATACAGCCGTTTAAAGGTTGGCCAATAAATCACCCCCGAAACGCTTCTTTTCGGCTCAAAATGCCACTTTTCTCAATTTCTATGGGATTTGGCGAAAATGGGGTTTGAAAAAGTCGATGAAGATGGCATCCAGACCTACATTTTGCTGAAACTTTGAGGGCCCTAGCTATCACCGTTTATGAGATACAGCCGTTTAAAGCTTGGCCACTAAACCACCCCCGAAACGCTTCTTTTCGGCTCAAAATGCCACTTTTCTCAATTTCTATGGGATTTGGCGAAAATGGGGTTTGAAAAAGTCGATGAAGAGGGCATCCAGACCTACATTTTGCTGAAACTTTGAGGGCCCTAGCTATCACCGTTTAGGAGATACAGCCGTTTAAAGGTTGGCCAATAAATCACCCCCGAAACGCTTCTTTTCGGCTCAAAATGCCACTTTTCTCAATTTCTATGGGATTTGGCGAAAATGGGGTTTGAAAAAGTCGATGAAGAGGGCATCCAGACCTACATTTTGCTGAAACTTAGAGGGCCCTAGCTATCACCGTTTAGGAGATACAGCCGTTTAAAGGTTGGCCAATAAATCACCCCCGAAACGCTTCTTTTCGGCTCAAAATGCCACTTTTCTCAATTTCTATGGGATTTGGCGAAAATGGGGTTTGAAAAAGTCGATGAAGAGGGCATCCAGACCTACATTTTGCTGAAACTTTGAGGGCCCTAGCTATCACCGTTTAGGAGATACAGCCGTTTAAAGGTTGGCCACTAAACCACCCCCGAAACGCTTCTTTTCGGCTCAAAATGCCACTTTTCTCAATTTCTATGGGATTTGGCGAAAATGGGGTTTGAAAAAGTCGATGAAGATGGCATCCAGACCTACATTTTGCTGAAACTTTGAGGGCCCTAGCTATCACCGTTTAGGAGATACAGCCGTTTAAAGGTTGGCCAATAAATCACCCCCGAAACGCTTCTTTTCGGCTCAAAATGCCACTTTTCTCAATTTCTATGGGATTTGGCGAAAATGGGGTTTGAAAAAGTCGATGAAGAGGGCATCCAGACCTACATTTTGCTGAAACTTTGAGGGCCCTAGCTATCACCGTTTAGGAGATACAGCCGTTTAAAGGTTGGCCACTAAACCACCCCCGAAACGCTTCTTTTCGGCTCAAAATGCCACTTTTCTCAATTTCTATGGGATTTGGCGAAAATGGGGTTTGAAAAAGTCGATGAAGATGGCATCCAGACCTACATTTTGCTGAAACTTAGAGGGCCCTAGCTATCACCGTTTAGGAGATACAGCCGTTTAAAGGTTGGCCACTAAACCACCCCCGAAACGCTTCTTTTCGGCTCAAAATGCCACTTTTCTCAATTTCTATGGGATTTGGCGAAAATGGGGTTTGAAAAAGTCGATGAAGATGGCATCCAGACCTACATTTTGCTGAAACTTTGAGGGCCCTAGCTATCACCGTTTAGGAGATACAGCCGTTTAAAGGTTGGCCAATAAATCACCCCCGAAACGCTTCTTTTCGGCTCAAAATGCCACTTTTCTCAATTTCTATGGGATTTGGCGAAAATGGGGTTTGAAAAAGTCGATGAAGAGGGCATCCAGACCTACATTTTGCTGAAACTTTGAGGGCCCTAGCTATCACCGTTTAGGAGATACAGCCGTTTAAAGGTTGGCCACTAAACCACCCCCGAAACGCTTCTTTTCGGCTCAAAATGCCACTTTTCTCAATTTCTATGGGATTTGGCGAAAATGGGGTTTGAAAAAGTCGATGAAGATGGCATCCAGACCTACATTTTGCTGAAACTTTGAGGGCCCTAGCTATCACCGTTTAGGAGATACAGCCGTTTAAAGGTTGGCCAATAAATCACCCCCGAAACGCTTCTTTTCGGCTCAAAATGCCACTTTTCTCAATTTCTATGGGATTTGGCGAAAATGGGGTTTGAAAAAGTCGATGAAGAGGGCATCCAGACCTACATTTTGCTGAAACTTTGAGGGCCCTAGCTATCACCGTTTAGGAGATACAGCCGTTTAAAGGTTGGCCAATAAATCACCCCCGAAACGCTTCTTTTCGGCTCAAAATGCCACTTTTCTCAATTTCTATGGGATTTGGCGAAAATGGGGTTTGAAAAAGTCGATGAAGATGGCATCCAGACCTACATTTTGCTGAAACTTTGAGGGCCCTAGCCATCACCGTTTAGGAGATACAGCGTTTAAAGGTTGGCCAATAAATCACCCCCGAAACGCTTCTTTCGGCTCAAAATGCCACTTTTCTCAATTTCTATGGGATTTGGCGAAAATGGGGTTTGAAAAAGTCGATGAAGAGGGCATCCAGACCTACATTTTGCTGAAACTTTGAGGGCCCCTAGCTATCACCGTTTAGGAGATACAGCCGTTTAAAGGTTGGCCAATAAATCACCCCCGAAACGCTTCTTTTCGGCTCAAAATGCCACTTTTCTCAATTTCTATGGGATTTGGCGAAAATGGGTTGAAAAAGTCGATGAAGATGGCATCCAGACCTACATTTTGCTGAAACTTTGAGGGCCCTAGCCATCACCGTTTAGGAGATACAGCCGTTTAAAGGTTGGCCAATAAATCACCCCCCGAAACGCTTCTTTCGGCTCAAAATGCCACTTTTCTCAATTTCTCTATGGGATTTGGCGAAAATGGGGTTTGAAAAGTCGATGAAGAGGGCATCCAGACCTACATTTTGCTGAAACTTTGAGGGCCCTAGCTATCACCGTTTAGGAGATACAGCCGTTTAAAGGTTGGCCAATAAATCACCCCCGAAACGCTTCTTTTCGGCTCAAAATGCCACTTTTCTCAATTTCTATGGGATTTGGCGAAAATGGGGTTTGAAAAAGTCGATGAAGATGGCATCCAGACCTACATTTTGCTGAACTTTGAGGGCCCTAGCCATCACCGTTTAGGAGATACAGCCGTTTAAAGGTTGGCCAATAAATCACCCCCGAAACGCTTCTTTTCGGCTCAAAATGCCACTTTTCTCAATTTCTATGGGATTTGGCGAAAATGGGGTTTGAAAAAGTCGATGAAGAGGGCATCCAGACCTACATTTTTGCTGAAACTTTGAGGGCCCTAGCTATCACCGTTTAGGAGATACAGCCGTTTAAAGGTTGGCCAATAAATCACCCCCGAAACGCTTCTTTTCGGCTCAAAATGCCACTTTTCTCAATTTCTATGGGATTTGGCGAAAATGGGGTTTGAAAAAGTCGATGAAGAGGGCATCCAGACCTACATTTTGCTGAAACTTTGAGGGCCCTAGCTATCACCGTTTAGGAGATACAGCCGTTTAAAGGTTGGCCAATAAATCACCCCCGAAACGCTTCTTTTCGGCTCAAAATGCCACTTTTCTCAATTTCTATGGGATTTGGCGAAAATGGGGTTTGAAAAAGTCGATGAAGAGGGCATCCAGACCTACATTTTGCTGAAACTTTGAGGGCCCTAGCTATCACCGTTTAGGAGATACAGCCGTTTAAAGGTTGGCCAATAAATCACCCCCGAAACGCTTCTTTTCGGCTCAAAATGCCACTTTTCTCAATTCTATGGGATTTGGCGAAATGGGGTTTGAAAAAGTCGATGAAGATGGCATCCAGACCTACATTTTGCTGAAACTTTGAGGGCCCTAGCTATCACCGTTTAGGAGATACAGCCGTTTAAAGGTTGGCCACTAAACCACCCCCGAAACGCTCTTTTCGGCTCAAAATGCCACTTTTCTCAATTTCTATGGGATTTGGCGAAAATGGGGTTTGAAAAAGTCGATGAAGAGGGCATCCAGACCTACATTTTGCTGAAACTTTGAGGGCCCTAGCTATCACCGTTTAGGAGATACAGCCGTTTAAAGGTTGGCCAATAAATCACCCCCGAAACGCTTCTTTTCGGCTCAAAATGCCACTTTCTCAATTTCTATGGATTTGGCGAAAATGGGGTTTGAAAAAGTCGATGAAGATGGCATCCAGACCTACATTTTGCTGAAACTTTGAGGGCCCGTTTAGGAGATACAGCCGTTTAAAGGTTGGCCAATAAATCACCCCCGAAACGCTTCTTTTCGGCTCAAAATGCCACTTTTCTCAATTTCTATGGGATTTGGCGAAAATGGGGTTTGAAAAAGTCGATGAAGAGGGCATCCAGACCTACATTTTGCTGAAACTTTGAGGGCCCTAGCTATCACCGTTTAGGAGTTTAAAGGTTGGCCAATAAATCACCCCCGAAACGCTTCTTTTCGCTCAAAATGCACTTTCTCAATTTCTATGGGATTTGGCGAAATGGGGTTTGAAAAAGTCGATGAGATGGCATCCAGACCTACATTTTGCTGAAACTTTGAGGGCCCTAGCCATCACCGTTTAGGAGATACAGCCGTTTAAAGGTTGGCCAATAAATCACCCCCGAAACGCTTCTTTTCGGCTCAAAATGCCACTTTTCTCAATTTCTATGGGATTTGGCGAAAATGGGGTTTGAAAAAGTCGATGAAGAGGGCATCCAGACCTACATTTTGCTGAAACTTTGAGGGCCCTAGCTATCACCGTTTAGGAGATACAGCCGTTTAAAAGGTTGGCCAATAAATCACCCCCGAAACGCTTCTTTCGGCTCAAAATGCCACTTTTCTCAATTTCCTATGGGATTGGCGAAAATGGGGTTTGAAAAAGTCGATGAAGATGGCATCCAGACCTACATTTTGCTGAAACTTTGAGGGCCCTAGCCATCACCGTTTAGGAGATACAGCCGTTTAAAGGTTGGCCAATAAATCACCCCCGAAACGCTTCTTTTCGGCTCAAAATGCCACTTTTCTCAATTTCTATGGGATTTGGCGAAAATGGGGTTTGAAAAAGTCGATGAAGAGGGCATCCAGACCTACATTTTGCTGAAACTTTGAGGGCCTAGCTATCACCGTTTAGGAGATACAGCCGTTTAAAGGTTGGCCAATAAATCACCCCGAAACGCTTCTTTTCGGCTCAAAATGCCACTTTTCTCAATTTCTATGGGATTTGGCGAAAATGGGGTTTGAAAAAGTCGATGAAGATGGCATCCAGACCTACATTTTGCTGAAACTTTTGAGGGCCCTAGCTATCACCGTTTAGGAGATACAGCCGTTTAAAGGTTGGCCAATAAATCACCCCCGAACGCTTCTTTTCGGCTCAAAATGCCACTTTTCTCAATTTCTATGGGATTTGGCGAAAATGTGGTTTGAAAAAGTCCGATGAAGATGGCATCCAGACCTACATTTTGCTGAAACTTTGAGGGCCCTAGCTATCACCGTTTAGGAGATACAGCCGTTTAAAGGTTGGCCAATAAATCACCCCCGAAACGCTTCTTTTCGGCTCAAAATGCCACTTTTCTCAATTTCTATGGGATTTGGCGATAATGGGGTTTGAAAAAGTCGATGAAGAGGGCATCCAGACCTACATTTTGCTGAAACTTTGAGGGCCCTAGCTATCACCGTTTAGGAGATACAGCCGTTTAAAGGTTGGCAATAAATCACCCCCGAAACGCTTCTTTTCGGCTCAAAATGCCACTTTTCTCAATTTCTATGGGATTTGGCGAAAATGGGGTTTGAAAAAGTCGATGAAGATGGCATCCAGACCTACATTTTGCTGAAACTTTGAGGGCCCTAGCTATCACCGTTTAGGAGATACAGCCGTTTAAAGGTTGGCCAATAAATCACCCCCGAAACGCTTCTTTTCGGCTCAAAATGCCACTTTTCTCAATTTCTATGGGATTTGGCGAAAATGGGGTTTGAAAAAGTCGATGAAGATGGCATCCAGACCTACATTTTGCTGAAACTTTGAGGGCCCGTTTAGGAGATACAGCCGTTTAAAGGTTGGCCAATAAATCACCCCCGAAACGCTTCTTTTCGGCTCAAAATGCCACTTTTCTCAATTTCTATGGGATTTGGCGAAAATGGGGTTTGAAAAAGTCGATGAAGAGGGCATCCAGACCTACATTTTGCTGAAACTTTGAGGGCCCTAGCTATCACCGTTTAGGAGATACAGCCGTTTAAAGGTTGGCCAATAAATCACCCCCGAAACGCTTCTTTTCGGCTCAAAATGCCACTTTTCTCAATTTCTATGGGATTTGGCGAAAATGGGGTTTGAAAAAGTCGATGAAGATGGCATCCAGACCTACATTTTGCTGAAACTTTGAGGGCCCTAGCCATCACCGTTTAGGAGATACAGCCGTTTAAAGGTTGGCCAATAAATCACCCCCGAAACGCTTCTTTTCGGCTCAAAATGCCACTTTTCTCAATTTCTATGGGATTTGGCGAAAATGGGGTTTGAAAAAGTCGATGAAGAGGGCATCCAGACCTACATTTTGCTGAAACTTTGAGGGCCCTAGCTATCACCGTTTAGGAGATACAGCCGTTTAAAGGTTGGCCAATAAATCACCCCCGAAACGCTTCTTTTCGGCTCAAAATGCCACTTTTCTCAATTTCTATGGGATTTGGCGAAAATGGGGTTTGAAAAAGTCGATGAAGATGGCATCCAGACCTACATTTTGCTGAAACTTTGAGGGCCCGTTTAGGAGATACAGCCGTTTAAAGGTTGGCCAATAAATCACCCCCGAAACGCTTCTTTTCGGCTCAAAATGCCACTTTTCTCAATTTCTATGGGATTTGGCGAAAATGGGGTTTGAAAAAGTCGATGAAGAGGGCATCCAGACCTACATTTTGCTGAAACTTTGAGGGCCCTAGCTATCACCGTTTAGGAGATACAGCCGTTTAAAGGTTGGCCAATAAATCACCCCCGAAACGCTTCTTTTCGGCTCAAAATGCCACTTTTCTCAATTTCTATGGGATTTGGCGAAAATGGGGTTTGAAAAAGTCGATGAAGATGGCATCCAGACCTACATTTTGCTGAAACTTTGAGGGCCCTAGCTATCACCGTTTAGGAGATACAGCCGTTTAAAGGTTGGCCAATAAATCACCCCCGAAACGCTTCTTTTCGGCTCAAAATGCCACTTTTCTCAATTTCTATGGGATTTGGCGAAAATGTGGTTTGAAAAAGTCGATGAAGATGGCATCCAGACCTACATTTTGCTGAAACTTTGAGGGCCCTAGCTATCACCGTTTAGGAGATACAGCCGTTTAAAGGTTGGCCAATAAATCACCCCCGAAACGCTTCTTTTCGGCTCAAAATGCCACTTTTCTCAATTTCTATGGGATTTGGCGAAAATGGGGTTTGAAAAAGTCGATGAAGAGGGCATCCAGACCTACATTTTGCTGAAACTTTGAGGGCCCTAGCTATCACCGTTTAGGAGATACAGCCGTTTAAAGGTTGGCCAATAAATCACCCCCGAAACGCTTCTTTTCGGCTCAAAATGCCACTTTTCTCAATTTCTATGGGATTTGGCGAAAATGGGGTTTGAAAAAGTCGATGAAGATGGCATCCAGACCTACATTTTGCTGAAACTTTGAGGGCCCTAGCTATCACCGTTTAGGAGATACAGCCGTTTAAAGGTTGGCCAATAAATCACCCCCGAAACGCTTCTTTTCGGCTCAAAATGCCACTTTTCTCAATTTCTATGGGATTTGGCGAAAATGGGGTTTGAAAAAGTCGATGAAGAGGGCATCCAGACCTACATTTTGCTGAAACTTTGAGGGTCCTTGCTATCACCGTTTAGGAGATACAGCCGTTTGAAGAATGGGCAAGAAATCACCCCCAAAACGCTCCTTTTGGCCTGAAAATGCCACTTTTCTCAATTTCTATGGTTCATCTAGATTAGTCGCCAAATAACGTCACGTGCATCCAAATGGCTGTTGTTATTCCATGCAAACTAGTCGCCATTTGGCTGTGTGTCCAGTTTTGATATTCAATATGGCAACTCAACGAACCGCTTTGACAACCGCTTGTCAATTCAAAGTGACAATTTTGCAACTTTTGTTCGTTCTTTTGTGTGAAAATGAATTATAGTTGAAATAGATTGGATGCGTCAGCATCAGCATCGGCATCAGCAGAAAAATTTCAATTTAGAACACACGCATTTGCCTTTGATGACCCACATTGACAGCAGCATCGGCAGAAGCATTTTTCTGCTTCTGCCGCTGCTGTCATTGTGGGTCATCAAAGGCAAATGCGTGTGTTCTAAATTGAAATTTTTCTGCTGATGCCGATGCCTCTGCCGATGCTGACGCAGACAATCTATTTCAACCATTAATTCAACCATAATTCTTGAATGGCCGTGTAATAATACAAACGCACAGAGTCCGATTTTGATAATTGAATTTAAAAAAATCACCAAAATGAAATTTTGGTTATGTCATTTTCTGTCTACATTTGGCTGCTAGTGTGGATGCTAAGTAGCAGCCAAATGGTTGCAATTTGAGCCAGTGTGCCAAATAGAAGTCTGCAGCTAAAGAATCCATTTTGAAATTGACCGCCCGGTTAAAAAAAATGCCAATACCACCCAACCGTTCAATTCCAATTCGACGATTATACAAGAATTCTACAACTTCAACTTGACGTCACACACGTCAAAAGGCAGTAACCCACTGTACTCTACTCGCGGAGTTTTGAGTTTTATTAGTGGTGACAGTCGTGAAAAGTGTACACGAACATCTTCGCGATAAATTCCACAATTTCTTCAGCTTTCAACACTTTTTCATGTCCTCTACCGCCAGGGCGGACGATTCCAATTGAGCGTATCCCCCGTCGCAATCGACTTTTAGCGAAAATCGCGTGATTTGTGCATTGTTCTTGGCCCGAAAAAAGAAGACAAAATTCTTCCTCTCGTCGATTAGGGTGTGTGTTGGTGTTGTGTGTGACAGTATAGCGGCGGGTCGGCGCCCCAAACGTGCGTGAAATAATTACATGAGACTTGCGGTCGCCCCCCAATCGTCGTCCGGTTGTCGTTTGTTTGCGGGGAAACATCCGCTTGAAATGCTTGAAAATGAATGAACGCTGCTCGCGTTGTGCCAGTTCTAGTGGTGTGTGGTGTACTCGCGCTTGACATACAAATCGCGGTAGCCGGGGGCCACTATCCCCATTGCTCCAAGGTGGAATGTCAAAATTGTGTTAATTAAGTGGCTTTGAAACAAAAAATGTTCTTTTAAAGTGGTCTGTCCCCGCGAGACGCTGCGAGTGATTCTGCCCATAGTTCCAGTGAGTGGTTTCTTCTTTTGTGCAAAAGTGTTTCCCCCAAGCGCCGGTCGTCACCTAACGTGAATCGATTTGCGTCCAGCTAATTGTGAGACTGACAAGTGGAGCCCTGAAACACTCTTAGATAGGCGACTGACTGCTTGTGCTTGCTTCATGCGTGATTAAGGTGTGTAAAAATGAAAGAAGAAAAATTTATTTACAGAACAACTGAAGGGGGTGCTGCGACCGTTACATAACTTTTGTCTAGAGTAGGTAAACAAACGATGCGATTGATGCGACTACTCGGCGTGTGGATAATCCCTTAGGCCGGGTGGAATTTCAGAAATAAAAATAATTAACTCCCCAACTCCATTTGAGGCGACGACAGGGCTTAATCATCATTGGCTCGACAACGACGTCGCGAATAAGGTCACGACACAGTTGTGCAGGCAATTAAAGTGATTACTATCTTGACACCAACTTGGGAGCGTTCAAGCGCCGCCGCGTCGCCGGTTTTATGCCTCGTCGCGAGTTTTGCAAAGGCAAAGCCCGCCGCAAAACTTTCTTGGGGCGTTGCAGCGTAATCCACAATGCCGCAAAATTGCTGTTACTTATTTGTGTGGTTGGAACCGGATTGGCTTTTGGCGCAGCTCCGAGTTTTATCTTTGGCCACTGCAATGTTTCCATAACGAGCGGATGTGATAAAACCGCCGATTAGAAGTGTACTACATTTCCATTAAGGAGGTTAATTAACGAGACGGTGTGCAGCGGCTTTGGTTTATTGCACCTTCATGAGAACGACCTTGACGATCGGCTGATTTTGATTGCATAGATTACAACACATGATAACAAGGGGTCTGCATTTGTAGGTTCAAGTGTTCATTTTTTCTTGAATATAAGATTCAGTGGCTACTATCGTAGTAAACGCCTTCTTAAAGAATCCAAGGGTCGTGGACATGGCAACCCTTATAGTCCTCTTCCTCGGTGGCACCTTTCTGTATTACTTCAAAATGACATCTGTATTTTATGTTGCTACCATAAAGCTCTCTACAGAAGATTTTACAAAATCTAGGATAAAATTTGTACAACATGGCCGCCTGAATCGTTGATCTCCAATTGTCGCGGTTACATGACCTTGTCCTCCAGTTTTGGAAATTCAGCAGCTGGTGGGCGTCTTCACCTACGGAGTTCTCCCAGCTAGCTCTCGGTCGTCCACGCAACCTCGCTCCGTCAATTCGTTGTGTGTTCATCGCCTACCTTGGCTTGAGATTATCGTCCATTCGTTGTAGATGCCCCGCCCATTGCAAACGTCGAAGCTTCACGATATCGCATAATTGATACAATCGTTGTACCGGATACGCCATTGATTTTGCTCGAGAAACGAAGTAGTAGCTTCACTGTGAAAAGCTGATCGGTCGTTGAACGACCAGGTCTGAAGCCGCCTTGGTACTCGCCAATGATTCGTTCTGCGTACGGATTAATTCTCTTTCCCAGAATTTTCGATGAAATCGAATAGGCCCTACCAACTAATGATATGCCCCTGTAATTCTCACACAGCTTGTCACCCCTTTTGTGGATTGGGCAGATTATGCTTTTGCGCCAATTTTCGGGGATTACCTCGTCGTTCTATATTTTCTGCAGTAGCACATGTATAGTGTTGGTCAGGCACGTTCCACCATGCTTCAGCAGTTTTGCTGGAATCTCGTCTAACCCGGGCGCTTTATTACGTTGGAGCGAGTAGGTATATGGCGAGACTTACATCACATCCTAAACTGTTGGGGGTTGAACGGGAGGGAGGGCCTGGTTCAGCTAACTGCTCAAGAGCTGCCTCCGTGGGGTAGTTTGATGGTGCATTGAGGAGCTCTTCAAAATGCGAGGCCCATAGTTTATTTACGCTGTCGATGTTGCTGATGATGTTACCATCCTTGTCCTGGGTTGATAACCATTCTTGATAGTGTTGATAAGTTTGTACGCCTGTCTATTGTTCTTACTATGGCTAATCTTTGGTTTATTTGCTGTAATTGCTCGTCAAAATGTTTTCGTTTCTTACGTCTAATTAACTTATTAGATACTCGCCGAACTTCATTTTATCTTTCTTTCTTGCCTTAAGATGCGCGTTGTGTATATTGGCGATAGGCTTTATTTTTCGCCTCAATCGAGGCCCTGCATTCTTCGTCGAACCAGTCTGTTCGTCTACGCCGGGCTTTCAATGCAACTCCTTTGATGCTGTGTTTGAGCTCCTCTCAGAACGATGTTGATGTTATCAAGCATGGGCGACAGTTTTTCCTCAAGTGCTGTAGTATACGCAGCCGCCGTGGCACCATCAATCCAATTGTCAATCTCGAAGATCTTGACAGCGTTGATTCTCGTTAGGTGCACCGAATAGATTCTGCACTTGTAGGTCGTCTTCACCAAATAGTGATCGAAGTCGCAGTTGGCTACTCGATATGATCGAACATCCAAAACATTAGAAGCCCATCTCTTGCTGATCAGTACGTGGTCCATCTGGTTCACGGTGTATTCATCTGGAGACGTCCAGGTCTGCTTATGGATTCGTCGATGAGGGAAACATGTAGAGCTTATGACCAGGTTTCTGCCGCTCGCGAAGTCGCTGAGCGTTGTTGTTGTTGTTTTCGTCGTGGAGGCTGTGATCTCCAGTAGTTCCCCTATGCCAGCTTTCGTTTCCGACTTTGGCGTTATAGTCTCCTAGCAGTAGGTTGATGTCATTTGATGGAAGTGAGTCGAAGAGTGTTTCTAGGTGTTTGTAGAATTCGTCCTTAATCGCGTCTTCTTTTACTTTTGTATGGGCATGCGCATAAATGAGCCAGAGATGAGCGAAATGGGTCTTGATGCGGATCATACATAGCCGCTCGTTTATGGGTTTGAAACCGATAACGTGGTCCTTGAGCTGCTTACTCACGATGAAAGCTACCTAGCTACTTACCTCTTCTTTACCACTCGTAAAAATAGTTTGCGATTTGAGGTCGCTAATCTCGCTTTTAAGCCATTTAGTTTCCTGAATTTCAACTGTGCTCAGCTTGTATTTTTCTACCTGATCCATATGAGGGCCCTTAGGGCCCCCGGTCTATTCAGGGAGCGTACATTCCAGGATCCGAAGCAGTAATCAGTTGTTCATTTTCGGGGTCGTTGTTGTTTTGTATCCGTCCAATCCGAGGCTTTTCTTTCAGATTTCTTGACTTGAAGGCCCATCCTGGGCATGCCTCCAAGATGCTGCTTTGGTGGCTGAATTAAATGTTTTCTGTCACCTATCACGTTAAGTAACCTGAGACGCTGCAGATGTAATACAGCACTCAGGCGCAGCGGTGCTTCTTTCAAATGTCGCATCAGATGATTAGACTTAGCCCTTAGAGGTTTTACGCACTCATGGCACGATTTCAGTATCTGCGGCGCCAAATTTTGGTGATGTCATTTAATTCGTATTGGCCTGAAACGACCGAATCTGCAATATTTTTTCGGGAAATCGTAACGGTTCTCCAGATATTCAATGTAAAAGTTTTACATTTCTATGGGGTAGTTCAGTTTTTAATGGGAAATTGGGTTATTTTTACTACATATTGATGTGAATCAATAGGATTGCACCGAAAATAACATTTTAAATTTCATTTGCCTCCCTGTCTAGGAAATTTTACAATTCTTGGTCGCAAATATATTTGAACTTTTCATACTAATAACATCTTTGCCAAATTGGTAAAACTTACTAGTGGGACTGATTCAATTTAATTTAATTGACATCAATTTGATGGCATCGAACACTTTCCCCAATGCTTAAAGCGGAAATATCCCCCTTTTCTTATGAAACTACTTAACTGGCTTCATAGAGAAGACAAACTTTGACATTGAATATCTGGAGAACTGTTACGATCTCGCGAAAAGAGGGTTGCAGATTCAGTCGTTTCAGGCCAATATCAATGAAATGGCATCATCAAAATTTTGCGCCGCTGATACTGAAATCTTCCCAACAAATATAATACACTATCTTGGAACGAAAACATTTGCAAGGAGACCGAGTTCTAATCGTGATGTGTGTATACCCTTTACCCACGGCACGCAAAATCCAAATTATATTCAATTTCATGTTTTTTTTTGTAGGGGAGGGAGGGGTAGATGGGTCGGACCTGATATATCTTACCAAGGCATCCAACACCTACCATTTTATACTAATTTGGAGGTTTTCACGACATTCTATCAAAAGATATGGCTGAATATAACTTTGTAGGGGAGGTGTAGGGGTATGGGTAGTCGGACCTACTCCACTTTCCATCAACTCAAAGTATGTGTCAGAATGAGGCACTGATCAAAATTTCAAGTCGATAGCGGTATTCTATCGAAAGTTATGACCGAATTAAAATATAAAAGAGGGGTAATTTGTATGGGAGGGAGGGGACCCCTGGGTCCGATTTGGCCAATTTTCAATACCGTCCAAGATTTTATCAAAGCAAACATCTGACCAAATTATTTCGGGAGTTATCGTGCGACCAGACAGACATGGCTTATTCGAACCAGTGACCGACCCTGATCATTTATATACAGGGTGTCCCGTCGCTGGTTAGCCATAGACCTATAATAGACTCTACAAGATGTTTTAGGAAAAATGTCGCCAAAATTATTTCTCTAGCTTTTACCGTTAAGGAGTAATCACATTTTTTGTTATTCTTGTAAAAAACACGACTTTTTCAAAAAACTCCTATTTTCTAGCTTCCTGTTTACCCAAATCAATGTTTTTTTATTCTTCTGAAAGTACACAAAATTTCCAATAAAAGGACATATTGAACGATGCGAAGAGTTTCCTATCTTCCGAGATACGATGTTTTGAATTTTTGAATTTTGCGGAAATTTCAACTTTTAATGTCAAAATTAAACCCAAGATTCGTAACGGTACATTGAAGTGGCAAACCTGCAAAGTTCACAAAAGTTGGCCCATATCCTAAGTTTTCGAACGGCATATAAGAATAAAGCACAGAGTCATCCAGTTTGTGAATAATATGTGTAAAAGAGAAAAAAAAGGCTAGCGCCTTTCATTCTGTTCCACCTTTAATTAGACCAATCCAAAAATAGATTTACAGGAAGCATTTCATTAATGTTGTGCACAATACTGATTTATTGCTTATAAAATATATGTACAAAAAATATTCACTATGCATTAAAATTCTAAAAAACCCTCGTATTGCGGGCGCAGCCCTCTGTACGCCGGTATTTTTTTAGTTTAATACCCCCACCCCAGGGGGTCGACAGCGTCATCAGGCTGAAATAAAGTTTGTGTCATAATTGTCCGATATCATAGAGTATGCTTCAATGAATTTGCAAACATTTTTCAACTTTACTTTGCACAAATTCTGGACACTCTCTTGGGTCGAAAATGTTTTTACGTACTTTGAATGCCACATGAATTTTAAAATAATCATATTGACTGTATATATACGTACATATTGATATCAATGAAACGTGACAGTTTTCTTTAAAAATGACTGAAGATAGTTGTAGCACATAAAGATATGGAACAAATACTTATGTTTCAAAGCATAAATCTGTTAACAGCTATATCAGTCATTCTTATGAGAAATGCAAATTCCAAATTGTATGCATTGATGAAACTCTTAGTCTTAACAGATAACAAAAATACAAAACATGCATTAACGTATACCAAACCAACCGTAGTTGTAGCCTAATCATTTGAGTGTCAATGAATGGCATTTATGTTTATGGCGAAATTTAAATGTGAATTCAGTTTTTCTTTTTTCCTGAACATTTTAATGTTACGGTGTTTGAAAACAATTCGTTCAGGAGTTGAGCGTTAAACCTTTTGTCTTGCTTTAAACTTATTTAAACGACTTTTCTGAACGCAGGGAATGAAAAAGGAAGTATGTAGTTACTATAAATATTTCACTTGCGGTGAGATGATATATACAATTTGTCACCAGTCAGCGTTGGCCTATAATCTAGATTGTCCTTAACCCTCATCTGCTCCAAAAAAAAACTTACATTTCCTTTCCTCGCGTAGATTTCTACGCATGTGGAATGTGTAATAAAAACAAACATAAGCATCGAATTTGATGGATTAAATTTTCAGATTAGTTTTATCAATAATACATTTAATGCAAACATTTCGATTGTGTTCTGTTTTGTACACTTTTTTAGCGCAGAAGCTGCAAATGGTTTGGTGCATATAATTATTTTTGGGCAGATTTTCGTCCAGGCATTGCTGACATCGGGATCTGCCTTTTACTTGTGTTGGAGTCATTATTTTTCGTCGCTTAGCAGAAGTTGCAGATGTCGAGAGTTCAAATTCTTTTCTTCAGTGGTGTAAATAACTATGGGCATGATATTTCAAAGCCGTGATTTTGCTGGAACTGGTCGTGGATTACCAGTTCTTTCTGACATAAATGGCCATGCTAGTTCAATTCCTGCCTTTCCCAAATATGATTGAATCTTCCAAACATAGCATGTCCTGGAACAAACTAACATCCACAATTTCAAACCATATCTTTCTGATTTATATGGCATATACTGGCCAAGGCCAATCCAAGGAGCTGTTCGTCGACGATTACATGCGGGTTGTAAAAATTTGGAAAAAAATTTGACCACTTTTCGAATAAATAGCGAATCGGAGCGAAGATTTGGCTTCTTTCTTGCTTGTAACGTCGTCGAATCGCATAAAAAGGCGTAATCAGTTGAACTACCTACCATAAAGCGTCGATCGATTCGTTCGTAGATCTAAAAACTTTACTGTAAGCTAGGCTATTCAGATAAAAAAATAGAGTGAATAGATAGATACCTATTAACCCCAGGCAAAATGAAAACTCCCATATATGTATGTATAAGCCCGAAACATATTTCAAGTTGGTTCAAATGAATCGTGTCCCAGGATAGATTTGCGTGTGCATTGGAGTGCCTCAATATGTGTAGTAGTTTCAATTGCTGGTGTGAAAAATAACATGAAGGTATCTTGAATATCACCTGCACGAGATTTCGCAAATCTGGTTGTTCCAAACTGAAGATTTCATTTACATTACATACATTTTCAGTCCGAAATCTTCCCGCTGCAAGCAGTAAGGGTTGTGGATGCCAAATATTTCTATCCATGGATTTTCGTCGACTTACTCATTCTCTTCACTACTTGAACTACTGTCTGCATCAGTATATTGATCATCGTTGATTTCCGAAACATCACTTTCACTTTTACTTTCAGTGTCACTGTTACTATCACTGCCTTCCTTTAGTAAGGATTCTATTTCCTCGCATGTATCGCAGGGAACGAATATGCTGCTGAGCTGTCACGTATAACTGCATCATCCCCCTTCTGCGGACCTGAACTCTTCTGCAGCATCTCTTCCTGTATAGTAAAGAGAACATTCAAAGATCAGGAACGACTCAAGGCAACTGAGCACTGGGATAAACTATGTACCTGACAATCTAAACTGTTCATAACAGAGTATACCTAAAAAAAAAACCGCTGAGCTGCTTCAGCTAAGCAGAGCTAAAGTACGTCTCATCTGTGGCATTCTCACAGGTCACTCCTGTCTGAGATCACATTTATGCACAATAAGGCTTGTGCAAGACGCGAGCTGTCGATTCTGTGAAGAAGATGACGAGATCTCTTTCCACGACCTATGCGAGTGGGATGCACTGGCCCAGCGCCGCTGGTCACAATTCGGAGTGGCCTATCCAGACACGGATGACATAGTTTCGACATCTATAAGCGATCTCAACTCCTTTCTCAGCACGATCAACCTTGATCGTTAGGCATAGTCCTGCCCATCCGCGACTAGGGCGATAGCACAATAGGCCCACTGGCTTCAGTGCTGCGAATCCCTTCGGGTCCACTCCCCTCTACAATCTACAAGATAGGACGTCTAGTAATAAATTCCACGATCTACCTTCGATTCGAATAAATATGTGCACAGTTGTCACACGATGTGCAATCAATGACAATTCTATGCAAATCAAGGCCAGACAGTCTGAAATTTCTTATATGCGTAGAAAACTACGCAAAGGGTCTAAAACGTAAGTTTTTGAATATGAAGAAAACCTTTTTTTTCTGTATGTCGGGAAGTATATTTCCTTGTTTAGAATGATCATAGTTATAAAGTCAAGAAGTTTCATGAACATTTTCTTGAAGGTTTTTGTAAAAAAATTAAAAAAGTTTTCAGTCTGCGTAGATTTCTACGCAAGGAGCAGATTAGGGTTAAGCAAATAACATTGCTTTTGGTATTCATGCATCATACATATAAAATCTCATCCTCTTCTTTATGGTTACTCCCATCGCTATACTCATCAGCTCATCACCATTTTAATGTCATGTACGAGTATGGATGGTACATACTAACAATATTGCATTGCATGCATAGCTACTGCAATTTGTTGTATTCGCTTGCTAAATCAGTGATGAGTGCATTTGCGTTATAAAACGTTGTGCGGAAACTTCTTTATGAGCAGTAATCGAGAAAGTAAAAATAGATGTACTCTGAACACACACACAATGTTTTCCTTTCAATTGCAATGAAAACATTTTATTTATTTTGTTTGCTGATTTTTTTTTTCTTATTTCTTTTAAACTCTTTCAATCGGTTGCTACAAATAACCATAAGAGGCGCTCAAGCAAACATTTAAAATTGTACATATGAGTGATATGGTTATCACCGTCAAGTCTGCTACATGTAGCCTGCATTGTAATACGATTTTTAATGTTGTTTGCTAAATTGATTAAATCATATCTAATTGAACTAAATGAAGTGTGCATACGTAACGACAAATTGCCACTATGGTAAGAACAAAGCTGGCGGTGACCGTTTGCTAATAGGCCGGTAGGGAAGTATTGAAAATCAGTGGTTGGGTGTTTGGAGTATGTATTAGGACAATTAGAATTGTATGATTTGCAGATGAAAATAGTCTTAATGCCGGGCAAAAATTATGTGGGGCTCGCAAAACAACGAGCAAACAAATTGTATTAAATAAAACAAAGCTCATCATTGACTTCTTCGAACCAACGAACCAAGAATTTGCTCCTTTTTCAGCATATGTATCTCAATCTTTACGACGCACAGTTGCTCGGCGAATCCCAAGCAAGTGGTGGTTTGGTTTGGTGAACTCAATGAGTGTTGTTTTGATCTATACAGTTTCTATTGAATATAGCACAAGTATACCTTTACTGTTCTTTTAAAAATTTAACTAAGATTTTCCTTATACTGGAGTACTTCCTGATTTGTTTTATGACTTCTAGATTCTCGAAGCCGATCTCGTCTTTCTCGTCCAGCATGTGTCTCGCCACCAATGATTTTATGTGCCATATTTCGTCCTTTTGCCCTTTTCGTATTCGCGGTAATGCTCGTCGAATCTTCTTGTGACCAATCTTTTGGTTTCTCCGATGATAGGGCATTGATTTTGTAGATTCCGTTATTCTCGGTGTAGTTGAGTCTGTCCTTTGGTGATCGTAGGGTTGTCCTTTTTTTGGTGGTCTCGGCTCGTGCTTACAATTTGTATATTGTGTTTTGCTAGTTATTCCTGATACTGCTTGAGAGGGTTGAGTGGGTGCGGCTTGCTATAATCGGAGGCTTTTCCGTATTGCTTTGCTCGAAGTTTGTGCTTAGTAGATTTAATTTTATTTCTTAGTAGCTTGTCTATCGTTTCCTTGTTGTATCCGTTGACCTCCGCCATATGCTTGATGTGTTCGAGCTCCTTCTTATAGCGTTCGTTTGTTACGGGTATTGGTTGGTATCGTTCGTAATGTGTTGGTTTTCTTCCTGAAAATGTCGAACTCCAATTGTTTATGATTTCTTATTACCTCACTGTAAAAAGTTTGTTGAATTTCCCATTTAAAATGTAGTAAAATTTACAATTGAAAAACTTTAAAAATAAATAGGAAAATTGAAAAAAAACTATTGTAAAATCACATTGGTTTCGTAATATCCAAAACAAAAAATGTAAAATCAAGTAAATTGAATGTAAATCAACAGAAAATGTGTAAAATCACCGACTTATGTCGGATTTTTTTCCGCAAGGGATTGTATTCAGTTGCAGTTCGCATCTTAAATTTTGACAGTATCGGTAGTTTTTACTCCGCCTTGTCGGAGCTCATTTTTAAAAGTGAGCTTACAGTGACGAACTATGTACTTTTGTTTCCCTGAATGGAAGAGGACGCCGCTATCCGTGACAAGGCCTGACGTGTGTTACTCCAGAGCTAATTTTTACAGCCCGTAGAGTTAGCAATTCGATGCCAAGTTTCAAAGCTGTTAAATTACATCAGCATATTTACGTTTAAATATTGGATTTACACACCTAGTCAAAAGTATTTACACAAAGTGCATTTTTGTGCATGCTTCACAAACGGCGGCTTCTGCAGCGAGTATGGGGAGGTGAAATGCAAAAAAGGCTTTTGTTTTCGCAAAGTTTAGCATATGCGAAGCCAGATGAAAGAAGAATTTAAAAAATAACTGTTCTTGTTCTAAAAATAGACGCAAATGAACTGATGCTTATCAGTTGTCAAAAGTATTTACACACGATTTCTTTGCGTCAAAAGTATTTACACACAACTCAATTTCATTTATTTCAGTTTAATATTCAATGTTAACAAAAGATTTTCTTAATTATAATAAAACACATAACTAATATTTAGTTATACCACCTTTGGCATCAATGACAGCTTGTAGTCTGTTGGGTATTGATTTTACCAAAGTTTGTGCAAATTCTAAGGTCAATTTGGACCAAATTTCCTCAATTTCAGCAATGGCTCCCTCGCTCCCTATCTTTATCATTGGTCCTCTGGTTTTTAATAAAAGCCCAAACGTTTTCAATAATATTTAGATCAGGGCTTTGCGGGGGCCATGGAAGAACCTCCTGATTAAGGTCATTCAAAAATTTTGTGGGTATCCTACCCTTATGGCATGGAGCATTGTCCTGCTGCAGAATCCAGTTACACGTTGAAAAAAGTCTGTTTCCTGATGTGAAAGCATGGTTATTTATGATATGGAGGTATCCGATCTGGTTTAATGTCCCTTCTATCGGTACCAGGTCTCCGAAGCCATAGTAGAAAAGGCATCCCCAGAACATGACTGTGCCGTCACCAAACCTATTGATTGGCTGGGCTGCCAAATGCTTTTGTTTTTTTTTTTAAATGAATAAAATGCTTGCTATATGACCCCTGGTACTGAAATGTAGCCTCATCTGTCCATAAAATGTTGAACCAGAAGTCAAGAGGCTTCTTTATGTATTCCAACGCAAATTTAAGACGTTTTGTCTGGTTGGTTGGTGTGATGTCAATTACTTTATGGACAACACATAGGTATTAAAATCAGCTTCCTTTAGCCTGCGTCGCAGTGTAGCATCACTAATTTGTTTGCCAATTATTTTTTTTTGACTGTGCGGCAATTTGGACAGGACTTGCACTTGGATTATTTGCTACAACTCCTAGTATGTGCTTGCATTGTCTTGGGCCCAACACAGGTTTTCGGCCTGATCTTTTTTGATTTTCCAAGCTTCCAACTGTATCGCACTTTTTTACTAAGTTGTACACAGTTTTTCGTGAGATTTGATACAATTCAGCTATTTCGACTGCGGAGGTACCGGTCTTAAACCTAGTAACACTTTCAGCTCGGCGCTCAACGGTTAACTCCATTGTTTTCGGCATTTTATTAAATAACTGTAATTAGTTAAATGATTAAATCAAATTATCTGTAAATGGATTACAATTATTAGAACAAATGAACCTGCACCTGTCACTGCAAACCAAATATTAATGGCAAACGTCCGTTGTGAAAATACTTTTGACGCAAAGAAATCGTGTGTAAATACTTTTGACAACTGATAAGCATCAGTTCATTTGCGTCTATTTTTAGAACAAGAACAGTTATTTTTTAAATTCTTCTTTCATCTGGCTTCGCATATGCTAAACTTTGCGAAAACAAAAGGTTTTTTGCATTTCACCTCCCCATACTCTCTGCAGAAGCCGCCGTTTGTGAAGCATGCACAAAAATGCACTTTGTGTAAATACTTTTGACTAGGTTTGTATATGTAGCTACAACAAAGTATATAAATCATTTCCATAAAACATTTAATTTTACATATCAAACGGGTCCCCATTCCATTCCAACAATGTAAAATTAAATGTATGTCGGAAATTATTTAAATTCTTTGTTGTAATTTTAAATGCAATATTTAATGTAAATTTTAAGTTGTAATTTTACAACTCTGAGCTATAAAAATTTTAAACTGTGCTGTATGTCCAAAAACCCGATACGCTGGTCTTGTTCCTGCTCCATTGTGAATTTAATGTATTTGATTGATGCCGATGAATATTCGCTCGACATCACTTCTTGGCATTATGGCTAGCACGTCGTCCACGTATCTAGCCCAGAATTTTGGCATGATGCCTCGTTGCTTGATCTTCGTTTCGATGGTGGCCACGAACACCTCGCTAATGATAGGAAAGATTGCTCTGACTGCCATTGCTTTGTAATAATTCCACCGCCAGGTGAAGTAATTCACTTTCATGCACCCTGCTGCTAGCTTTGCGAGTGCTTACACTCCCTTTTCCTCCTCCGGTTTGCTGTTTTTCGAGCCATTCCTCGACATTGGCTTCGTTTATCGGTATGCTCGGATACAGTGCCTTGACGTCGAATGAGACGAGGCAATTGTATTCTCCTAAGTTTTTGAATGCGGCAATTTTTTCAATGAGTTGTAGGTGTTCCGGACGGAGTAATCGCTGTAGTAATCCCCGATGCTGCCTATTTCTGTTTAGCCATTTTGCGAGGTGGGCGAGTTAGTATCGGCTATTATTTCACGTGTCTCGTTACCTGGCTTGTGGATCTTGGGCGGGACTCGGATCCGCGGTAAAGATGCGTTTGGCATCCTCAGGTTGGCGACGTTTCTAATTTAGGTTTTAGATTCTTGGAGCTCTTTCGCGACTCTTTTTATGGAGTCCGCCAGTTGGTTCGTCCGTAGCTGAAAAAGTTTCCGTTATATAGTTTCTCTTCTACCATGGCGTCGTAATCTTTTCGTCCAATATGGCTTGCATTTCATTTGTCTGTTTCCACGAAGAAGACTAGATTTTCGTTCAAGCTTTTGATGACTTGTTTCTGTTGTCTTTGGATTGGTGTGGTACCGGGTGCTAAGTCGTGTAATTTATCAGTGATTTCCTTTCGGATGATTTATTTTTCCTCGGGCTCTAATTTGCGGATGGCCCCTTCCACGTCGATTGCACTGTCTTCTATGGGAGGTGGAGATTGGATTGCAAACTTGAGTGTGTTATTTAGAAATTTTAATTCGTCTTCCGTGAATGTTGCAGTCAATTTGTTTATTACGATGTTTTCCAGCTATTGGGGTTTGCTTTAAGCACTCGTGTGTTGTTCTTTGGGGCGTCTTGTGTCAGCTTCTTAAATTTTTTCGCTAATGCTTTCCGTCTTCTGTCCCTTTTCGCACTCGAAGGCTCTGTGGAGTTTGTGGGTCTTGGACTCAATGAGAACTCCTTCTTCTGTTAGGTGTTTTGTCAACTTCAGGTGAGCGTTGTATGCTGCAAGATTTGTGGCATCGAGTGTGTACTTGTGTGACATTTCCATTTCCAAGTTTAAGAAGTTTATTATACTCAGATGGGGCTCACATAATTCCAATAAAAAGTTGGAAATGTTTCCACCAAAGAAAAAATCATCAGCTGCATCACTTGGATAGCAATTCAAACCGCCAGTCATAACCAAGTTCTCATATTGGGTAGATACAATGAATAAGCCTGAATGTAGAGGACTAGCATTCAATGCTCTTTGGTAGGAGCTTCAACATCAACAAATAGATACCAGCACGGACACAGATCTATTATCAAACTTCGACGACGATAATGTGACTTCAATGCAATACAGAGATACTAGACTTCAGCTACAATTAAACCAAACTACATTGAAAGGTAGTTCTGTACATACAGGTTTATCCATCGTATAAAAAAAATGTTTTTCAACTTGTTGTTTGTATGTGCGATATCATTTGTTTTTGTTGTAGATGGTGCCTCAAACATATCACTTAAAACCAGAAAACTTAATGTTGAATGATCAATTTTCAATGTTCAATTTTCTGCATGTTCAGAACCACTTCAACATGCAATTATTAAAGCTTTAGACGAAAATGGTGAAGGTGGTCCTGGCGGTCTTCCCAACCTATTGTCAAGTCCGTGCCATCCCCTCTAAGTGTTCTTTTATCTATCCTATTACCTATTTAATATTAGTTTCACCTCTATATGAAAAACTGCCAATATTTTACGAATTCTTCAACGGTGTCGAGCTTCCGTCCTATATTCTTATTGTCCTGCTTTCCGAAAATGTTCGGACGGACGGAGTTCATAAATTTCTCCTTTATCTTAATTATTTTTCGTACCAGCAACGTGGTTTTGTCGAAGGAAGATCTACTAATATAAAATCTTATTTCTTTTGAACATACTCTTGCGAAAGCATTGTATATCCATGAACAAGTTGTTGTTTTGTACACGGTTTTTTCAAGGCTTTTGACTCCTTCAATTATGACATTAATTAGCTTAATGCCTTTGGAGTTTCCCTTTCACTTCTATACTGGTTTGCTTTCTACCTTTCTAATCGCAAAGGTTATGTTATATTCAACAATAATTGTGTTTCACACCCTTTCTGCCCTTCCTCCGGCGTTCTCCAAGGTTCTATCTTGGGTCCACTCTTTTTTTCAGTTTTAAATTTTTAATGTTCACTGTGCCATATTCAATCGACATTTACCTATACATCCACTATGTTTCTTTCAAATATCGAAACTCCTTCGGAATATTATCCGAATTATGGTACTTCGTATGGCACCCATCTTGCTCATACGTCGCTTAGCGAGGAAAATGTCCTTTGGAGCATAATATCCCGTAAGATTTGAAAATACTTCGGGAGATGCGTTGGGAAGGCATCGTTTCGTTCACTTTACACAGCAATTTACCGTTATTCCAATTGCTGATCGAAACTCTATACTCTAATTCCTGGTTAGGAATATCGAAGGATCATGTGTACTAAATTAAAAAAAAAATAAATCCTCGGGGAGAGGCAGTGGAGGGGTATCTTTCGTTGATGTCTGTCAAGTTAGCATTACCGCTTTCAAATTTCGATGATCGCTATAGTACATCAAATTTGCCGTGATTCAATAAAAATAATAAAATAAATAACATGCGCGACAATCCAGCATTCGACTAAGGCCGCAGGATGTGTTAGTGACATCCTATTTCCAAGATCTTATCTGCTTTTTGTTGAGGTAATGAGATCAGCATCACGCTTACAAAATTTGCCACGCCCCTCTACACCCTCGAAAACTGCCTCTAAGTGCGCTTTTGGCACCACACAGAGTTTATAGCATAAAAACTCTAAACGTTTTAAGTATCGTCATAAAACAAAATTTATTCAGTTGAATGCTACAGGGGTAACTTAAGATATGAGTACCCGCAAAAAATTTGCCGCGCCCCTCTTTCCCTTAACAACAACCACTGTCAAGTTAGCGTTACCACACTAGTAACGGCGAATTAATGAATTTAATTAAAATCAAATGCGCCCATGCATTTTCCGCAGGGGTCAATTATGACACCTGAACTTTCAAAACATTTCCCGCGCCCCTCTACAACCGCATTTGGAAAGTGGTAATGGTAATTTGACAGACGTTTTTCTTTGACGGAATCATGTTACAAATTTACATTTGTTGCATATATGTATCTTTTCCGTTATTTCACTGTTTGATAGCCTATGTACTTAAAATTTGGTATTTTTCTATAAGTTACTAGGAAGTCTCTTCTTGTTTTCTTTGGAGAGCGAGACGCTCCCACTTCTCTTGATCGCGTCTGTTTTTTTTTCTTTGGCGCCCGAGACAAGAAAAACGTCTCTTGATGAACACAAGCTTTAAAAGAGTCAATTCAAAGTACAGTAGAAACTCAATAACTGGAAGCTGAAGTAGTCGATTATTTGTGAAGTAATTTCGCAACAAAATATCAGTCCTAGGTCTTTTCTACGAATTTTCATCAAATTTCTTAATGAATATGGATTCTATGAATCATCTCAATGTCACTTGGATATTCGTTTTGTGTAATTGTTTCAGCGAATTCAATATGCATTTCGTTTGAAGCCATAATAAGAAAATTTGACTTTTAGACTCACTCGTGAAAACGATTCGGCGGTGTGGTCGACAAGAATTAAACTTCGAGATAAAAACAAATTAAATACATAACTGGCGCGACAGTCCCAAAATGTGTACTCGTTTAAAAAAAGGAGTGAGATCATAGTCCGCCATATCGGTCTCGGTCGTGAGCTTGAAAAACACTGAATTGGTTCACGGTGAGACTCGAACCCACGGCCCTGTACACTGAAGGTATGCGCACTAACCACAACACCAACCAGATTACGCTTTATTCTTTAAGATAACAAGGTTATTTTTTTTATTGTTTTTTGTTTAAATGAATTGGTGTATCGGATTTTCTTCGAATTTTCGAGTTTCCACTGTACATAAATTATAAACAAATATCAAAGAAAGTCGCAAACGATTGTTTCAAATGAGTTTATTGAAAATTCTTCGTGTTTTTGTATTGTTTAAATAAAGTGCAACACCACAATGAATGCACGTTTGCACTGTAAAAGATTGAGAGATTGTTTCATTTAAACAATTGTTTTACGCCCTTTACACCCAGCTCTCTGCATTCATAATCACATGAAGCCTAATCTAGGGATTCTCTGAATCGCCTCTTTTTCTGATTACTTAAAATTAATCATTAAACTATGTATGGATATATGGATTTCATACATACATATTTTACGTTACACAATACAAAAAAAACATAAAATGATAACAAAATTATAAACTTTTTTTGAAGGCCAAAGGCATCATAAAATAAAAATAAATAGGCGTCATAAATTGTGCAATCACGAGATAATATTCTCGTGAATCTTACATGTTGTGAAGTGTGTGTACATATTTTTATATTTTCAAGACATATTTTTTTCGCGCTCAAATAGTTCTTATCACACTTTATAGTCACAGACATTGCTTCATTCTATTCTATTTTTTCTCTTCATCTTTTCAGGTCCAGCATACTTCCGTCTGCGAAGACCGCGCCCTTCCGTCCAGCGTCCACAAGTTGCGATTAAGTGAAATTATCTTATCCGAGAAAAATATAAAACGACTACCCTAAGATTAGTACATAATACGAGTAAAAACCCATATGGCAGATTGTGAATCGGAGGCAATGTTTTATAAATGCAAATTTTCTTCGTTCGATCAGGCCAACGACTCTTAAACATAATCTTTATACATACATACGTAACTCATAAAAACAACCCTTGACCAACAAAAAGTCGAATTTATACAAAAAAAAAAAAAAAACATGTAATCAACATTTTTCACAGCTCTGCTCTTTGTAAATCACGTTAAAAATGAATACGAAAATTGATAGAGATTGGCATTCCGTTTATGATCAACGTGATGTGAATAGTGTGATAGAATTTGAAAATGTTTACAAGAATGTTTGAATGACATTCAAAGACAGAGCACGAACATTTTTTTTCGAAATACAATTTTGTTTATAAATTTTATTCGAATTCAATTTGGCCTTTCCTCTAGCTCTAACCTTATACAGAACGAACGAATCTAATAGTTTCCATAAAACTGTGATACACGCGAGAAATCATCATCTAAAACATTTATGAAAATAGTTTCGCTATATTTACGGCTCACATTGTGAATGATGTAACACGCGCTTTCGTGTAAATAAAAGTCGATTTGTTTTCGGTTATTTAATATTTATTTTGGCATTAATATCTTTTGGAGCGGAGTGAATAAGATTCGCTCGAGAAACTAATTCAATATGACGGTGGATTTTAATGATTATTTTTGGGTAAGTACAATAATATTTCAGTTTTGTTTTACATTTTATTTTTGTTGTTTTAAGTAAACTATTATTGACCCCAAAAAGGTTGGTTTAGCAGTTTTCATAAATATCTTGTTGTAAAAATGAAGTGAGATCAAATTCCGATCCTTAAATTCGGAGCTTTCTTTCATGGAATAATCCAAATGATCAGAGAAAATGCGAAATCTGTGGGACAATTTTCTCACCAAAATTTCTGTTTGCGAGCGCACTAATGCCAAAGGAGTTCATGTAATTGTCTTTCTTTTGAGTCGTAGGAGTCACTCCGAGTTCAGTACCTACGTTCCTCTGAAGCCGGTTCTCTGTATCGAAAGTAGACTAGCTTCAAAATGCCCGGATCGAGACAGGCTGAAGTCCTCTAACGTAAGAAAAAAATTGTGCTGTATATTATTTGTATTATGCCCGCTCTATCGTATACCTACGCTCGCCGTCCCACTCATACAAAAGAATTGACGCCTCTAAGAATACAATTTCGGGTTTAAAGGGTTTGCGATTCTCAGAATGGATTAATCCCCGAAAACCCTTTCATATTGACCCCCCCTAGCTTATGTCGCTTAGGGCGAATTAAGTCTTCGACGTCGGCAAATGCATGATATATAGGTTTTGGTCTGTCTGGTATTTTAGTGCTGGCTGTAACTTGGCATGATCAGAGAGATCCCCACCGGCTGAAAACCGGTTTTATGTTGATTCTGGTTTTAACTTCGAAATATTATTATTCGTTCCCATGATAAGTGAGGTAACCGAACCTTCGAGTGTGTACCGCATCCACACTAGGAAGCAGTTTTCTGCGAGGTCTAAGCAAAGGTCATGAATATAGCGCGGGTGTGGTGATTTGCCCAGGATGGTGCACTGATAGACAGTACTTCTCTGCATCAACAATTGAGAAGAGCATCGTACGGTAATTTTTTTCACAATGGCGTGGCGTGTAGTTGCACATGGACTGTGTGCCGGGACCCATAGGCAGAAGTGACTCGCGGAGCCGGCGGCAGAAGGGCCTAGCAGAATGTAAAGGCTACGAAGAGGTTCTGATTCACGTTAATTGTCCTACAGACAGAAACGTTGAATCTCACATTGGGCATCAATCCTATACTGTCCTTTTAAACGATCTGTGAACGAAATACTAAATAACATGGAAATTTACCAGGTAATCTAAAGTTCGGTATAATCCCTTTTTAGAGGGATGGAAACCCGACTGTGCAAACATTATCTCTTATCAGATGTAGGCCAATTTCTTGTTACAGGCTTTAGTTTCTTGAAGGATTCATCATAAGTTCCGCTTAAATAGTCGGCTGAGCCGCACAGGTTACTTCGGCATGATTGATTTTCTCCCTCTTCTTTCGTCTTCTCGCAAGTTTCCGTATGGTGGGAAGGTTACCGCAGTAAGCAATCGTGTGAAGCCTCGAAACTCGAGTTTCGAAGGAGCTCGTCAGAAAGAATGGCAAATGCGCCTTTACCTAACTGTAGGCCGCCGGGTATAATCTCTACCCATGAAGGCGTTGAACTCGAGGTGATTGTTGTGCATACAAGTCAACCAGCTAAAGTCGCAACCTAAGAATTCCAATGAAAGGCATTCCTGCGAAGAATCCCTTTCCGAATTAAATTCGGATAAAGCTAATATTTCCGTAAGGCAGGCAGGTATGGTCATTGCCGTAGACGTAGACCAACTGTGGGGGAGCTGTCCTAGATCTCTGGGGAGTAGCATCACTACAGACCTGAGTTGCACAGGGGGCACATTGGTTCGTACGCCATCGCGAGAATCTACACAATGACCTTCGGGAGATGACGATGCATCGAGGCACCCGAATAATGCAAAGTATCTACGGCATGACTGACTTTCGCCTCCGGATATCAATCATTATTAAACCGGGACGTTTCGCAGTGTTTCCTAGGAGGAAAGAGGAGTCTGTCATAAGCGAACGTTTAAATACTTGCATAACTCGAGCAGCAAAGGGGCTAGTTAGGCTGAAAGGTTCAACTACTAATTTCTAGCTATTTTCTGGTTTGATGTCCACACAAGCTGAGTCGTATTTCTGACTAGTAGCCTGCTGTTAGCCCGTGTAAGTTGTACACTCTTAACAGTGTCTGATACTCCGATATATGATGAAAATCACTGATTCCAGTTGTCTCAAAACGAGTGCCATTCAAATTTTCGATTGTTGAATGCGAAGGTTGAATAAGGAGCTGCTTGGAAAGCTGTTATAATTTGATGATAAAAAATGTACTTGTCTCCCCGTCAGAGGTGGCCTTGACGAGATGGTTTTAATAACTCTCTCCTGCCCATCTTCGAAGAAATTTCGTAGCCTGCAGTTATGTCGGACTATTTTGCCTGCGATATCAATAAAACAACGAAGCCAAGGCAGCCTTATTCTCTTTTTAGAGCTGTTGTTTACCCTTTTCGCATGTAATGCAATATAACATGTTTGCAAGTAGTCTCCAGGGTCTTCCCGGATCACAGGCCTCTCACGGACCACCTTCGGTCTGCGGGCCACTTGTCGGGAAACAGTGAAGTAGAGGGAAACTATGGGCACTTGCAAAAGCCAAAACGGAGGTTGTCCTTTTTACAAGAAAGCGAACGATTCCTATTATTAACCTCCCTTTGCTAGGGGTTTCCCAACTTGTGATTGCTGACAAGGCAAAATTTCTTGGTGTTATCTTGGACAAGAATCTAAGATGGAAACCCAACATTGAAGAAAGAGTGAGCAAGGCCACCGTTGCACTATACTCTTGCAGGAAGGCTATCGGAAAAACCTGGGGCTTACAACCAAAAGTTGTGTTTTGGTTGTATACAACTATTGTCAGGCCAGTCTTACTATACGGAGTTAGTGTATGGTGGACGGCACTTAGCAAAACCACCTATTTTAATTTGCTTGTCAAAGTACAAAGGTTGGCTTCTCTTGTCATAACAGGAGCCTTTCGCACCACCCCTTCAGCCGGACTAGATATGCTGCTGGGTATGCTCCCATTGGACCTCTTTGGACAACGACTTGCCGCAAACACGGCCCTACGCTTACGGGAAACTGGCTTATGGAGAGCACTAGATTATAACTACTCAACGATACTGGGTAACTTTACGCTACCTTTGGAGACTGATTACACTGTCCCTAAGTATTCATTTGGTAAGAACTACAATACCTTGATTCCGTCGAGAGATCAATGGGGTAATAGTACGCCCCCGGCAAGTGGAGCTATCTCTATTTACACTGATGGTTCAAAGACCAACGCAGGAGTTGGTATTGGAATTTACTCCGAACAATTGGACAGGCGTTTGTCTCTTCGTCTTCCTGATTTCTGTAGTGTCCTCCAAGCGGAAGTCTCTGAGATTATGGAATCGCTAATTTGGTTGTATACTGACAGTCAGGCTGCAATTCGATCACTTGAGTCGGTACTGGCCACATCAAGAACTGTTGAAAAGTGCCGGCTTGTTCTTAAAGAGATGGGTCGCTTTTTTAATATAACACTATGCTGGATACCGGGTCACTGTTGTTTTGCAGGCAACTGCTGTGCGGACCATCTAGCTAGTGCTTCAGCTGATAGAGTTGAAGGCGACCGCGGAAGCATTAAACCACCAATTATCAACTGCAAATTGGCAATTACAGCAGATTCTGAGCGCCGAACCAACGCAAGATGGATCAATGGTAACACTACCTAACCTAACCTATGGGCACTTGCAATCACCTTGTGAAATATGCTGATCTTGGGCCGCGACCACACTGATTGGCGTCTGCCGAACCGCGCGGTAAAAAACATCCAAATTGTGGACAAAACGTGCCTGGGAAGAACACACGCGATGGGGGAATTCAATTTTGTTATTTTTTCGGCATTTGGCAACTTACAGCAGTGTGGTTGGTATGCCAAGGTGCCGATATTGGATCGATCATTTGCGCTGTTTTTAAAAAATTCCGCGCAGCTCGGGGCCGGCATTAGAAGAATATAAAATAAAATGCTGCGCAAAAAGATTTATAGGTCTTTCAGCAAACTGGAAGTATGAGATGGTGCAAATATAAGTCTTCCAATTTTGCTGTTAAATAACCTTTTTTTTACAAAATAATAAAAAACAGATTTTGAGTTTTGGAAACATTTTTTTAGACCTTTAGATTTTTTCTGTAGTGAAAAAGATGATATCCTTCAAAAGAATGACTGTTAGTGTTAATACACATTTGTACGTACGACCCCATTTGTAAAAATCTCATGCATACACGACAAATTATAGCATCTTCCGATAGAGTGATACATTATGTGCCACCCGGTACATACCTTATCCTTCCAGCAAATACCTCCAATGTTGCGAAGGGTTGGCTACGACATCTCGCCCATCATATTCCTTTTTTTCAAAATCCCGTCATATTCGTTCATATGCCAGTTAAACATTCCGCTCAATTAAAATCCCGCCTGATCACGGCATTGCAATAATCCGAAAATTAAACATTCTGCTGCTTAATTTGACAAAAAGGTGGCCTGGTCTATGGGTCGTCAGGATTTGGCGGGATTTTCTAATGGCGGGATTTAGTAATGTCGGGATAACGTAAAGCGGATTTTTTTTGTTAAAAGCGGGTTTTTTTCGGGATTATGTAGCTATCCCGTTTGTGAATTATTCTCGAAATATTCCTTGACCCTAGAATTAATTTTGAAAAAATGAAGATTATGCCCCGAACACATCACAGAAAGGCTTCGCCTTTACTACATATACATAATTTAATAAATATATTAAATTTATTACTAACGAGACCAAGTTCTAATCGTGCGAATAGCACGATGAGTGTATAGCCTATACCCATGTACAGACCTAGAAGACATGCAAAATCCAAAATTTTCATTTTCATGTTTTTTGTAGGGGAGGGAGGATATGGATGGGTCGGACCTGGCACATCCCTAACATCTTTTCAAGGCATCCAACAGCTACCATTTCAGACTTTGAAGTTTTTCGCGACATTCTATCAAAAGATATGGCTGAATATAACTTTGTAGGGGAGGTAGGGGTAAGGTCAGTCGGACCTACCCCACTTTCCATCAACTTAAAGTATATGTGCCAATTAGGCATTGATCAAAATTTCAAGTCGATACCGATATTCTACCGAAAGTTATGACCAAATTAAAATAGGGGGGGGGGGGGGGGGTAGTTTGTATGGGAGGTAGGGGAACCCGTGGTCCGATTTGGCCCATTTTCAATACCGTCCAAGATTCTAGCAAAACAAACATTTGACTAAAATTTCAAACCACTAGCTTCATTATTTCGGGAGTTATCGTGCGAACAGACAGACACACGGGCAGACAGACAGACACACGGACAGACAGACAGACACACGAACAGACAGACAGACAGACATGGCTTATTCCAATTAGTTAGCGACCCTGATAATTTATATATATATACTTTGCCATACCTCCGGAGGCCCCTTTGAAGTGTTACATAATATTGGCGTCACAAAAACAATATACCCTATGCGTATACCATCTTATGGGTATAGGGTATAAAAATCAATTTCAATACATTTCTGGTAATGACTGCTGATTGCGTCAAATTATGTAAATCTACGTTCCTGTATATACATACTATATCTCTCTCCATTTATTTTCTGTACGTAATTGATAAGCAGTCTAGGTAGAAAGGTATAAGTATAAATTCATTGAACTCTATTCCCACAATACACAACCGACAGAGTTGATTTGATTGTCCCGCAACAGCTTCAACATTTACATTCATTTCTCTCCGGAGAACAATTGACCCAATGAGCCGCTTCAATAATAATCACCGACAAACACACTCGAGTGTGTACAACTGAAATATTTTTTATCTCCCCATTTTCGCGTCGCGTGATAAATTTCAATTCATTTTTTGGGCGTATCGCACTGCATACTGCCCACTTCCATACTCAACATGGTACATATCGGTTTATTATTATTTTCATTTCAATTTTTGTTCATTCCAATTGCTAAATTTGCCCTTTAACCTTTTCCCTTTCTTCTTCTCCATAGGGCGAGAAAAACAACGGATACGATGTACTCTACCACAACATGAAATATGGACTTGTTGCCAGCAAAGAACTATCCGATTTCTTTCGGGAGAAATGCAATATCGAGGAGCACAACTCCAAGTTTATGACAAAACTTGCCAATAAGGCCGGATCCGGTACGCTGAATGGAACATTTGCTCCTGTCTGGGTAATTCTTCGCGCCTCGGCCGAACGTCTGTCCAGCTTGCATTTGCAAATGGTACAAAAAATTTCCGAACTTGTTAAGGACGTGACAAAATATGCAGACGAGTTGCATAAGAAACACAAATCTGTAAAAGAAGAGGAGTCGGGAACATTGGAGGCCGTGCAAGCGATGCAAGCCTCTACACTTGCCGTACAAAAGTCGAAAGATTTGTACACGAGCAAATTGCAAGAATTGGAAAAGTTGAAACGTGATAATGGATCGCCGAAAGATTTGGAAAAGGCCGAGGCAAAGTTGCGCAAACAGCAGGACGAGTATAAGAATTTGATGGATAAACATAATCCGGTTAAGGCGGAATTTGAAAGACGAATGACGGCGACGTGTAGGGTGAGACATTTTGAATTTTTTGTTAGGTTTGAGTTTGAGTTTCAATTTTAATATTTTCCATTACAGCGGTTTCAAGAAATCGAGGAAGCACATCTGCGGCAAATGCGCGAATTTCTTTCGACGTATTTAGAACTTTTACAAAATAATCATGATATGGTTGGACAGGTATGTAGATTTCGTTGACTGTGTAATAATATTGTTTTGATTAATCTTGATTTACGAGCTCGTGTTCAGTACGAGGCATGATTGGCTCCAATTCCGCACGGTTTTGTTGCGATATCTTTGCTCACAAATCCGTGTTGAGTAGGAGGTCCTTAAATTCGACACGGGTTTGTTGGGCGTACGTTGTTGACTCATTTTTGATACTCATACTGCGAAATGGTTTGAAAATACGCCTGCAGGCAATGGCGACACACGGTTTCCCTTTATAATCCAATCCTATCACTGTAGTGAGCGCCACGATTCTTAGAGTTGGTTTTGCAATAGGAGGAGCCCTGGTCCGTGAGCTCCTTGCTCCGTCGGGTGGGTCATGAAGCACTTTGGTCATTAGAGCGATGCGTCAAACGTGGGACTGGGTCCTTCGATTTCAAAGGGCTCTCTTTAAAGGGCAGTCTGACAAGGCTTTAATACCCTGGCTAGTGGTTCCAGTGTCGCCCAGGATGGTAGACGGTACTCGAGTCGAACAACTGATAGGAGCAGAGTCGCGATTGGTGGTGGTCCCTAGAGCTGTGTTCCTTGGTCACCAATACTTCAGCCTTCTGAATATTGGCCATTTGGTCATTTGAAAGTAGAAATTCAAAGTCAAGCGGGCAGAAACCGAGCTTGATCGGTGGTGATAGAAATGCCTGCACCTCATAATTGAAAAAAAATTCCTGGCACAAGCGTCATTGGCATAGTTATCGGCATGCAATGCCGACTCAGTCTTGGACCCCGTACGTATAAATTAAGGTCCTCAATTTTCGTAAATTCTGATTTGAAAACATACAAATTATCTCGGTTATTATTGCATCTAATGGTGCCAACGTTTGCCCTTTTTAGGTGAATGTATCATAAAAATGTTCGCCGGAATATGCTCTGCATCGATCTCCAATTTTCGAAAAGTGCCAGCATCCATGCCAAGCACAAAAACACTTAACTAGTTGATATGTCGCTTCCTTTGCGTAAGCATTCTCTAACCGATAAGGACAAAGACACGTCAAGGTTCTCCCCCTCTAATTTCACTCCCCATGCACTGAAATCCCTGACGCCCGAGTATGCTGGACATAGACACAAAAAGTGTTTTCAGTCTTCCACATGCAGAAAATGCAGATATATGGCAGAGATTGAAACGACGAAGGATATAATTCAACGACCCATGTCAGGTGATGTGGAATCCTAGACTTAGGTTAAATTCCAAGTCCAGATGTCCTCTGGCTTGATGAACATTCTTGACAATCCTAGTACGTTACCAGACACAGTCTTCCAGGAGGTTCGCAATTTCACGCTTGGACTTTCCTGTCACTCTCGCTATATAATATTGAACATTTCGACAGCGGCGAACACCTCCTGATTTGTGGTGCAGTGCCGCTCAACAGCACTTCCAAATCAAGAGGAGGAACACCCAATAGATCCTGCATGGCTTCAGTCGAGACTGTACGACATAAAGGCATGCATGCATACATTACGGCACGTTGGCATGCATTCATCAGACTATCACCGCGCTTTGTGAGCATGCATGTCCATATAAACTACTGCTCCGTAAGGTGCACAAGCGACAAAAAGGCTTCCGTAAATTACATGGACTGCACGCCTTCTGAGTCCCCATTCCACGCGAAGAATCCGGTTCAATGACGAAACCAATATCCTCATCCATTCATTCACATTCACAAAGTGGCGGTAGCAGTTTAAACGTTCGCCGACCGATATCCCCGGATATCTAACCTTGCGGCACCTGAGATTAAAGAGGTCAAAGTTTGCACTTTTTGTGCGGGTTTTTGGCGACGGTACCTTCAAAACGGTGATAGCTAGAGCTCTCAACTTTGCAAAGAAACTAAACGTCAAATTATACAGGAGCAAAGTACCCGTTTACTTCGAACCATTAACGAATTTCAGTTTTAACGCTTCAATGCGAATAAAGGCGTTGGCTACGATATCCCGCCCATTATATAACTGTTTTTATTTTTTTTTAAATCCCGACGTTCATTTTCCCGCCAGTTAAAAATCCCGCTCAATTGAAATCCCGTTTAATAAAAAACCCGCCAACTTCATATCTCTCCTTTTCAATAACCCGCTAATTAAAAATACCGTTAAAAATGCGCGCGATATGACGATATATTAAAAAGCACCACAATATTTACCGTTAAAATAATGGGTCTCCTCGCTTGGGAATACTTAATTCTCGGAAACCCCCGGACCAGGTGAATTAATTTGAAAAAAAGTTTGGTCTGGTCTTTCGATAGTCGAGACTTAAGTATCCCCTGTTTGACAGTCTTGTTCTGTAGGGGCTAAATTATCATCTTGATCGAAGAAGTAAGCAAATATTCCGACGGAGTTATGCTAAGGGAAAGTATCGCATCAACTGCTGGGAATCACATAACATAACTATTGATTTTTTTAAACAATGAAAATAATTTTTGACAGGATTATTTCGCCATCCATTATCGGGATTTTTAAGTGGCGGGATTTAGTTATGACGGGATAATGTAAAACGTTTTTTTTTTTAAAGCGGGATTATGGACAGGCGGCATTTTGTTTTTCGGAATCATGTAGGTATCCCGAAATAAACAATATTCCAACGGAGTTGTGCTAAGAGAAAGTATCGCATTAGCTACTGGGAATCACATAATATTGAATTTCTTGTAATAATAAAAAAATTTTTGCGGTACATATTTCACTATCCACTAGCGGGATTTTTAAACGACGGGGTTTTTAGTGGGCTGGATTTTGAGGTGCAGGGATTTTGTAATGTCGGCGGGATTTTTTGTAAAAAGCGGGATTATGAACGGGCAGGATTTCGTTTTTCGGGGTTATGTAGGTATCCCAATTTTAAGAGAGATTGTATGCTGATTTCTAGTTTCAAACGGATAAACTAAATACCAACTTAGCTTATCCTATCGAAAGCGAATTGCCCTAGTGTGATACAATCCGAAAAACGGGTGCGCTTTGAAAAATTGTAGTATGGAGATTTTGTGCTTATGTATTTTCTATTTGGGGATTTGGATTATAGGGATTTTGTAATTTGTATTTTTTCATTTCATCATCAATGTGGCACGATAGCCCGACGTCGGGCCTTGGCCGCCTGAATCGTTGACCTCCAATTGTCGCGGTTACGTGACCTCGTCCTCCAGTTTCGGAAGCCCAGCAGCTGGTGGGCGTCTTCACCTACGGAGTTCTCCCAGCGAGCTCTCGGTCGTCCACGCAACCTCGCTCCGTCAATTCGTTGTGCGTTCATCACTTTCTTTGGCATGCGATTATCGTCCATCCGTTGTACATGCCCCGCCCATTGCAAACGTTGAAGCTTCACGATTTTCGATACTTCCAGCTCATCGTACAATTGATACAACTCATGGTTGTACCGGATACGCCATTGGTCTCGCTCGCGAACGGCCCCGAAAATTCGCCGAAGGACCTTTCGTTCGAATCGGTCTAGCAAAATTTCGGAGGCTTGGGTGAGGGTCCATGTTTCGCAGCCATAACATAGCACGGGTCGGATGATCGTTTTGTACACGCGGAGCTTCGTGTTCCTGTGCGCAAGTTTCGAATTAATTATAGGGAGGACCGAGAAATATGTCTTATTGGCTAGTTGTATCCGTCGCTTAATTTCGTCGGTTTCGTTGGCGTCCTTTGATAAGTTACAACCCAGATAGTTGAAGTTGTCTACATACTCGATATTAAGGTCCCCCACTGTGATGCTTGGATTTGCTGGCGTCCTTGTTTTCGATTGCATCATGGCCTTTGTTTTGCTTTCGTTGATATGTAGTCCAACTTCCTTTGCGGCGTTATTGAGGTTATGCAGAAGGCTTTCTGCATCACCCAACCTTCGAGACATGATGTTGATATCGTCGGCGTACGCTACTAATTGAGTCGACTTGATGAGTAGCGTTCCGCTGCTGTCCATATTCATGGCTCGAATTACATACTCCAAAGCAAGGTTGAAGAGCGTCGGCGCCAGCCCGTCGCCCTGCTTGAGTCCAGTACGAGTTTCAAATAGGTCAGTGAGTCGATTCTGCACTCTGACCTGCGAGACGGTATTAGTCATCGTCATCCTTGTGAGTCGCACTAACTTTGCCGGTATACCAAAATTCAGCATAATGTTGTACAGTACACTTCGATCGATACTGTCGTATGCCTGCTTGAAGTCGACAAAGATTTGGTATACGTCGATGTTATATTCCCAGCACTTTTGGAGTAGTAGCTTCACTGTGAAAAGCTGATCGGTCGTTGATCGACCAGGTCTGAAGCCGCCTTGATACTCGCCAATGATTCGTTCTGCGTACGGATTAATTCTCTTTTCAAGAATTTTAGATAATATCTTATAGGCCGTACAAACTAATGATATGCCCCTGTAATTCTCACACTTCAGCTTGTCACCCTTATTGTGGATTGGGCAGATTATGCTTTTGCGCCAGTCTTCGGGGATTTCCTCGTCGTTCCATATTTTCAGCAGTAGCACATGTATAGCGTTGGTCAGGCACGTTCCACCATGCTTCAGCAGTTCTGCTGGGATCTCGTCAGCGCCGGACGCTTTATTATTTTGAAGCGACTGTATGGCAAGACTCACCTCCTCTACTGTTGGGGGTAGAACGGGAGGGCCTGGTTCGGCTAACTGCTCAAGAGCTGGCTCCGCGGGGGATGTTGATGGTGCATTAAGGAGCTCTTCAAAATGCGAGGCCCATCGTTTGTTGACGCTTTCGATGTCGCTGATGATGTTACCATCCTTGTCCTTACATAGGCTTGTCCTGGGTTGATATCCGTTCTTAACATTATTTATAAGTTTGTACGCCTGTCTAATGTTCTTACTGGCTAATCTTTGGTTTATTTGCTGTAACTGCTCGTCAAAATGTTTGCGTTTCTTACGTCTAATTAACTTATTAGATACTCGCCGAAGCTCGTTATATCTTTCTTTCTTGGCTCGGGATGCGCGTTGCCAATACACGGCGATAGGCTTCATTTTTCGCCTCAATCGAGGCCCTGCATTCGTCGTCGAACCAGTCTGCTCGTCTGCGCCGGCCTTTATAGCCCACGACCTCTTCTGCGACCCCCTTGATGCTGTCTTTGAGCTCCTCCCAGAACTCATGGATGCCTAAATTGTTGATGTCATCAAGCATGGGCGACAGTTTTTCCTCTAGTGCTGTTGTATACGCAGCCGCCGTGGCATCATCAATCAAATTGTCAACCTCGAAGATCTTGGCAGGGTTGATTCTCGTTAGGTGCACCGAAGAGATTCTGCACCTGTAGGTTGTCTTCACCAAATAGTGATCTGTGTCGCAGTTGGCTCCTCGATAGGATCGAACATCTAGGACATTAGAAGCCCATCTCTTGCTGATCAGTACGTGGTCGATCTGGTTCACGGTGTATTCATCTGGAGACTTCCAGGTCTGCTTGTGGATTCGTCGATGAGGGAAGCATGTAGAGCTTATTACCAGGTTTCTGCCGCTCGCGAAGTCGATAAGTCGCTGACCGTTGTTGTTGTTTTCGTCGTGGAGGCTATGACCTCCAGTAGTTCCCCTATGCCAGCGTTCATTTCCGACTTTTGCGTTAAAGTCTCCTAGCAGCAGCTTGACGTCGTTTGATGGAAGTGAGTCGAAGAGTGTTTCTAGGTCATTGTAGAACTCGTCCTTAATCGCGTCTTCTTTTACTTCTGTAGGGGCATGCGCATTAATGAGCCAGAGATTAGCGAAACGGGTCCTAATGCGGATCGCACATAGCCGCTCGTTGATGGGTTTGAAGCCGATAACGTGGTCCTTGAGCTGCTTATTCACGATGAAAGCTACTCCAAACTCCTTGTTGCCCTCCTCTTTACCACTCGTAAAAATAGTGTGCGAATTGAGGTCGTTAATCTCGCTTTTGAGCCATTTAGTTTCCTGGATTGCAACTATGCTCAGCTTGTATTGTTCTACCTGATCCAGGAGGGCCCTTAAGGCCCCCGGTCTATTCAGGGAGCGTACATTCCAGGATCCGAAAGAGTAATCAGTTGTTCGTTTGCGGGGTCGTCGTTGTTTTGTATCCGTCCAATCCGAGGCTTTTGTTTCAGGTTTCTTGACTTGAAGTTTTTCTTAGGATGAGTTGTCGGCACATCGCTAAACCATGATAGGGTTTAATCGTTGAGTAAAGGTCATCATGGGCATGCCTCGAAGATGCTGCTTTAGTGGTTGACTTAAATGTTTTCTGTCACCTATCACGTTAAGTAACCTGAGACGCTGCAGATGTTAATGCAGCACTCAGGCGCAGCCGTTACTCGGATAATGCGGGAAAGTAACGCCCCGTAGAGAGACATAGGAATTGGTCGAAGTCCTTTTCCTATGAAACTCCTCCTGCATAGCTAAGGGTCCGCAGTTATGCCACAACTGAAGAAGATATAGGAATCAGCCGAAGCCTTTCAACCTTTATCTTCCCCCTTACGGGATTTTTTCATTTAGGGATTTTTTTTTATTTGGGTATTTTGTGATTGGGGATGTAGTACTATTAGATAATATAGATAAATCGGTCCCACAAACGAATTGATTTAATACGTTTTTTAACTGTTTTTTCACCTTTTTCGGAATAAACAATTTGATTTTTCACATTTCCAGGTCCATTCTGATTTCAAACGCCAATTCTTGGAAATGACTGTCGACAAATTGCTCGAACAATTCGTTTTAAATAAATACACCGGACTAGAAAAGCCAGGTAAGTGACACATCTTTTTTCTCTATGGATTAGATACTTTATTTTAGCATTTAAATTTAAATATGAGAAAATTAAAAAGTGAATCCCCAAATCAGCCAAAACGCAAAGAAATTCACAGAAAACAAAAGCAGGGAATAGTATTACACTGATCTGTAGGCTTAATTTATCCAAGACAAATGTACAACAGGCCCCAATAGAAAAACGGACTTTGACATTTTCTTTATAATTTAAATTATACAAATTTTAATAATTAATTTTTACATGCAAAATTCTTAGTATACATATTGGAAACGCAATGCTCAATGTTCAGGCTTTCGACGTGATTTAGTTTGCTCGTTAGATTTTGATTAATTTGCAAAGTGAAAAATAATCAAATTTTCTTATCAAGTGGAATGCGTTTTTGTTTTGTTTTTTAGTACCTGAAATAAGGATTGATACTAAACAAAAATAATAAATTGATGAAATTTTAAGCTTGTAAAAATTAATAGCAAATTAATTTGTGAATAAATAGAACGCATGGCTGGTTGTTTTTTGTTTCAACGCAAAAAATAGGATGATAAAAACTAATTGGAAAGATTTTTTTATTTGTTCTATTAATACATATATGACACGAAAAGCTTAACAGGTACACACACTTTGTGAGGCGATAGGTGACAGTAACTTTAATTATTTGAGTATGGCTTGGCGCTAAATCAGACATGAAAATGGTCCAAAATGACTATACATTCAACGGTTTTTGATCCTAGGCGATACGTAAAAAATGTTGCATTCAATATATGTATAACCAAACAATAGAGTTAGACCATACCAACAAAATTAAAGTGACTGTCGCGTATTCCCTTACAAAGTGACTGCTCTGGTTCGAAATGTACTTGGCCGAAATCGCCCGGACTAAAATCACCCAGTCAAAATCTTTCCGTTTCAATTACTCACGCGGAAATTAATTTTTCTTTAATTTAAGTCTATTACCGGTTTTTATTTGTGCGAGGTTTGATAAGAGTTTCGAACCAGGCTCGTTTGATTCTGTTAAACAATTGTGTTTGTGTCATATATTCCTCCAGTGAATTTAACAATATATTTGTCCCCATATAATATTTTTCGTCCTGTTTTTCCAATTTCGCGAATTAACATCTACCTAAATTGTCCTTCACACACCTTTTGATGATGCGACACACAATTTTTTTCGAATCTTGTCCCCTTTTGATTCGAACCCACCTGAAACAGTATTGCCCAACAAAACCAAAAAAAAAAAACAATCACACACCCAAAACTATTACAGAAATAGCTGAACTCGAACTAATCAAGTTGCCATCAACACCGAGCTCGATGCATCATCATAATCAAAGTCAGTCACAAACTAACACTTCATCAAATATCAACAATTCAAGTAATGTATCATCGTCGTCCGTGTCGACACAACATCAAAGCACCAGTGGCGGCGGCGGCGGAGGTGGATTTTTCAGTGGCTTTTCTTCGTCAACATCAAATGCCGCCGCCTCACAAACGGCAGCTGCACGTGCAGCTTCACCCGATCCGGTGCAGCAAACAAATAATACAACAACAACATCCTCGAGTGGAACTAAGCGTGAATTGAATTTGTTGAATTGGTTTTCGAGTATACCGTCAGGCGCGAGTCGCAATGAAAAACGTTCGGAAACGCCTGCCAATCTAACAACGGTTACGCTGGAGAATAATACACAGGAAATTCAAAATTCATATATATCGCCGGCCCTAAGTCAATTGTCCGAACAGAGTACATCGTCTACGCCAAGTACGAAAAGTATTTTTGTTCATTTTTACTTATTGGGTTTTTTTTTTGGGTTTCCAAACAAAATAATTAAGGTCTATCATCTCTGTCTCTATTTAGTTACACAAACTCAGTATTTTCATGTTTCATTCACTTTCATTATGTTTTGTGCTGTCTTTTACTGTGTTCAAAGTTTTTTTCTTGTTTCTCTTCGTTTTGTTAGTAAAACACCAAAGAGTAGAAGAGCTTTTAGCTTATGGCAGTACCAAATTATTTTCTTAAATATTTTAGTTCATAAATTCTTTGGACTATCTGTTGCAATCGACCTTGGCAGTTTGCAACTCAAAACAAAAAAACAACGTTGAAAAGGTCACCATCACGTTCGCTTATTCTAGCCCCCCTAACGTTCAGAACTTGAATACTAAAAATAATCCCCAAAATCGAAATCTCCATAATCATAATATTCCTATAATTGACATTAGAAAAAAACAAATCGCCCAGAACGTTATCCCCAATTAAAAAAATCCCCAAATTTTTGGGGATTTAGATTTTAGGGATTAGGTTTCAAACCCTTCTATAATAGAGATTCAGATATTTAACTTTTTTTTCAAATCGCCGAGAACGTTATCCCAAATATCAGATCCCCAAATTTTGGAGATTAAGATTTTGAGAATTTGATTTCAAACTCTTCTCGAATAGAGATTCAAATATTCAACTTTTTTTTTGAATTTTTTGTCAAATCGCCGGAAACGTTATCCCCAAATTTTTGAGGATTTGTTTTCAACGCCTTCTAGAACAGAGACTACGATATTCTACTTTTTTGTGTTTTTTACTATTTTTTGTTTACTCTTGTCTATCACAACAACAATTAATTGGTCTACACACATTACACTCTTATTCTTTATATTAATTATATTCTATGTTTATACTATATATTCTTCATTGTATATCTTGTATAATTTGTCTATACATATACAATATTTATAAATATTTTTACATTTGGTGCTTTTTTTAAATATTAAAATACTTAAATATGTGTACATTCTTTTTTTTTACTCTGTGTAAACTTATAACCATTATAATCTTAATCAAAACTACTGTGTGGATGTTCTGTGCAATGTTTCGTCAACGAATCAATAATATAAAAAAAACATAACCTAAACAAAAACCATGCATATATGTGTAGACAAAGGGCTTGCCGATGTACAGGAGCAACAGCAACAGGTGCCGCCAACACAACAACAACAACATCAGCAGCAGCAGCAACAACAAAAATCTTCCCGCCGCACTACTTCCCTCCTAAATCTCTTCATGTCTAATTCTCAGGGTATGAAAGATTGCTTTCTCATTGAAATTGAAACTGCTAAAAAATTAAAAAGCAAATTAAAAGAAATTATCAACATAAATCTCATTTTGTCGCACAAATTTATAATGTGATTGTAATTAACAAAATTTATTGCATTTGATGCACTGGCGAATTGGAAGAAATATTTTCCACCTTTCCACAATATATTTGACATGAGAGGGTGAGGTTTCCATACGTAATCGAAATCCAGTTTATCAAAATCCAGCAGTTAAAATCAACCGTTCCGAATCCATCTGATTATATATCCAATTACCAATACGAAAGAACAAAATTTGGATTTAGTTTTATCGATTGGATTTTGAACGGATGGATTTTTAAAGGGTGGATTTTTATAAGGTAGATTTGGACTGACGTCTGAATTTTTTCTATACTGAATATTTCGATGATGAAACTACTCTTTCAATCTGCCAGTGCATCCCATTTTATTTTAAGAATTTATTTTTAATTATCTTCGACGAAATTATTACAACTATGCTTGAATCTCTTTCGATTTAAGACAAAATTAAGAATTTTCCATAACACCCACATCACATTATAAATTGCGCATTGTCAATTACACGATTTCTCTCTTCATTAGTTCTGTTACTCTTTTCGATACTTCAACATTCTCCACTTGTTTGTCTTTATTTTTTAAATAATTTTTCGTTTACTGTCTTTCTTATAAATCAAATCTATTTATCTATAGCGTTCGATAAATGTTTTTGAAATGATCTTTCATATTGACCCGCTTTAAACAATTTTTTTTTCGTTTATCACAACGTGCAGCATATATTGATAATAATTAAACTGCTAATTACATAAGCTGATTATTTTTCTTTTATGTTTTCTATAACCCCACTAAATATTTGCATTAAACAAAATCAACATTTGTGACTAAAAATTTTCGTGAACATATTTTGTCGACTTGTATTGAAAATTAATTACATTAGTGTGATGTGTTGTTTTCTAACGCATTTTTTTTTTTAAGAAATGTCAGTTGATATGTCCTGTTCGTTAATTTCTATACTAATAAATGCAAAACATAATCATTTTTGCTTGTCTGTAGATGAATTTGAAATTAACCTTTTTCGCAGACTACGAGTATAATTCAATATATAGTAGAGCTACTCTAGGTAGTAAGTTTTTGGAATAATTTTAAACGTATTGGTAGTTCAAGGGACGAAAGAAAATAGTAAATTTAATGAGGCAACCCAGATATTGAGGTTAAATCGGGTGTTTTAAAATAAACTGAAACGTATGTATTTTCCTAATAAAAAATACTAGAAAAGAATTTTTATGGATGGATAGAATACCATTTTTTATACCGTTTTTTTTTTATTCCAATGTCGTCAACAACCTTATACGAGACATTTTGCTTGGGAGACATAAATGCCACAAATGGCACTTCCACCAAGAAACGAAAATTTTTCAGCTGATTACTTTTCTCCTCGCCTGAATGGAGCAGAGGTTGTGTAGCCCTGCCACCACGTGAATGAACATGACCGTGCCATGGGCGTATTTAGAAATTCCCATGCGAATGATGAGGATTTATAATGGAAATTGGGTTCTCCTCTTCTCGAAGTAAATGGTGTCGTTATGAATGCCCAAGTTCCTTGTAAGACAAGCAGTCCCCGATTTTGATAAGTTTGTTAGTAGCGGCAGCTTTGCCAATTGCATTTCGCAAATTTAGTATAGGGTCACACCGTTCGCTGACCTTACCTTACACGATGATACCACGCTTCTCAAATTTACTCGCAGTAACCCTGTATTAGCCCGCGCCAATAAAAAAAATAATAAAAAATATTTTTTGTTAAGCTAATATTTGTTATGGTCACAAAGACAGTGTCATTAATTTAATTCAGGGACGTGCGTGTGGTTTTTTGGGAGCAGTAATTTGGTAACGTGCGAATCGAAGTTGTAAGCAGGTCTAAAAGGATAATTATGGTTCCAGGAGGAAACATTATTGAAATTCAGTGACCCTTTTTTAAAGCGGTTTAGTGCGATAAACTATAGCCATTTTTTAGGATTTCCGAATGACTGTATCTTCCTTTTAAAATATTCTAACTACTTCCAGTACCTTTTCCAAAGAACGCTCTACATTTTTTTGCGTATTTACGTACGCCCCTGGTGTTTTACTTCTTACCGATTCAATTTTAGGGAGCATGTTCAGTGCAGGGTCTGCATCAACTATTGGTGATTGAAGCTTGATATTTAAACAAGCACGTAAACGTAGGATTTTCTAATAACGACATTAGTTGCGTTTTTTTGCAACGTCCCATGTAGTTTTGGGTAACAAACTCCATATAAAAAAATGACACTTACCCAGATAATTTTCACCTGTGCTACTACTCAACTCGCGATAGAGCTTAGAGGAATCAATTGTAAATGGCTTATGCATAGGAAAAAATATAGAAATTTCGTTTTTCTATGTTGGCGTACCTGTAAAAAAGAAACAATTCAAACCAAATGTGAGAATCTTTCTCATAGTGGTCTTAGATTTTGCAAATAAATAATAATAGTCTTTGGGATTAAATCCACCCGATCTAAAAAAAAGACGACGAGAGTGACATAAAGATGCAAAATAACTGTCAGGTGTCAGCTGTTTGAGTGAGCAGCTGCTTTATCTGGCTAAATCCAGATGAAATGAAATTTCAAAATTTATTTTTTTTTTTAATGGAAAATCCTTTGATTGGTTAAGCAAAACTTCATGCTAAAACTTGAATTACAAAATTCGGAGTGCAATGTGAGCCGTGGAATAAGAGTACAATTTGATTCATATTAAATGCAAATAAGACACCAAAGTAGTCTACGAGGGTCGTTTGAAAACACATAATTCAAGCCAAACAAAAATTTATTTCTCGTACATTTGGTCAAACGCTTTTCCCAAACCTTGAGGCCATCAGAAAAAAATTCTTTAGGTAAACCTGAAAAATACAGGTTTACTGCCTCTCCAACTTCGGTATTTGACTCATATTTTTTTGCCACCCAGAAATTTTTTCAAGTTTGGAGTCAAAAAAAAAGTCACTCGGAGGTCTGGTGTTGAAGCAATCCGAATGGATGAATTGAATCAGATTTCACCATTGCGACCATATGTGTGGACTCGCGCGTTGTCCTGATGAAACAGAACTTTCTTCCTCGCCAAGTGTGGTCGTTTCTTCTTGATTTTCGTCTTCAATTGTTCCAGCAACGCAGCGTAATAGGGTCCGTTAATGGTTTTACCTTTTTGAAGGTAATCAACCATAATTACTCCACGGCTGTCCCAAAAAAAACTCTCGCCATCACTTTTCCGGCAGGAAGAACGACCTTCGCCTTCTTCGGAGCTGGTTCCCCTACCTTAATCCACTGTATTGACTGTTGTTTAGTCTCCAAAGTATGGTAATGGATCTAGGTTTCGTCGACAGTAGTTAAGCGGCGCAAAAACTCGGTAGGATTCTTTTGGTATAGCTGAAGAGTCAAGTCTATCCGTATGCGCTTTTGGTTGATTGTCAACAATCGCGGCACCCACCGCGCGGATAATTTTTTCATGCATAAATCTTCATGTAAAATTTTATGCACCCGTTCAGATGATATCCCACAAGCCTCCTTCATAGTTAATCGGCGATCTGCCATCTCGTTTGTGTGCACTAAACTGACGATATTTTCCGTGGAAACAGTTTTGGACGTCCAGAACGTTCATCGTAAAAAATGCTTGTACGACCGCGTTTGAACTCGGCCACCCAATGTTTCACGGTTTTAAATGAGGGAGACGGTGAGTCGTCACACAGAGTCTAACTCTTCTTTCACTTTTGGAGTTTTTTCCCCTTTCAAATAGTGGAATTTTATCACCGCGCTATACTCGATTTTATCCATTGTTCTCAACGAACCTCATCTGTCAACTTATAGAGATTTATTTTAAATTAATCAATTCAAACACTTTTGAATCGCTCATCCAGAAACTGATAGCCGAAAACAAATTTCTGAAGTCGTCATGGAATTTCTGTAAATATCTCATGGATCTTCATCGCGGCTTTCTCATCCATTCAGAAGGGTTTAATTACTAAACAAAATTCGATTTGTTTTAATTCAATGGTAAAAGTGACTCGCTTCCTTCCTAAAAGTGTCTGTCAAAAAAAAAAACTCTGCAATGCATCTCTCTGAAAATTCGGCAGCTTTCCTAAATTAGTTTTTATTTTTATTTTTCATAGTCGTGATTGTTTTATCATTTGAGAAATCTTTCCTGATGCATTTGGGCTCCTAAATTTCGTTCCCCGATCGCCACGCGCCACCCCTGTTCACGACAACCTTTTCATAAAAGGCTTCAGAGAGTGAAAAGATTTTTAAGGACATATGACTTTCCAAATTTGAAATGTGAAATTTCGAAATCTTACCAACAAATTCTTAAACGAAAACCTTCAATATATATACTCAGCCCCAATTGCACTCATTTTTATTTAATGATTCATTCTACTCTCTATGTCTACTGACTCATATCTCGCATATCTCTCCAAAGATAAGAAAATGAACACGCGTTCTCAAGCATCTGGGGTTTGTTTTCAGTTCAGTTTTAATCAAGTGAAGTAGTGAAAAGAAGCATTCTTTAAGTAAAGCTGTCTAGTTGAAAGTAATGGGCAAGTTAGCATTTACGGGTGAGGATAAGTTGGTCGATTCCTTCCTTTCCTGGTTATAATAGCATTTTTCGTGTTTGAGTTTGGGTCAGTTCGAATTTGAGAGAACGAGACATCAGCCTTTGGTTGTTTAATAAAAGATCGTGTATCCCAATTCTTAATATTCCCTAATGTTCATAGCTTCGGCAGCTGTGATTATGATACCGAAATATGGGCGAAGCCACACATGCGATTGCAACTCGACCCATTTTGATATGTAATTACAGTGCAACCCCACTTAACCGAAATAAAGGGGTAGCCATTTCGGATAACCGAAATTTCGGTAAATCCATCGTACTGATAATCAGTCTTTAAAAGCCTTATTAAACACCTTTTATATATATCAAGTAAGCGATTATTTTTATACCCGATACCCATAAGATGGTATAGGATATACTGTTTTTGTTACGACAATATTATGTAACAATGTAGAGGGTGTTTTTTTTAAAGAATGATAGAACTTCAAATTGAAAAAAAAGACACAAAATATTAACTTTTAATAAAAAAATTTTCTTTCATTGGAATGATAAGTGTCATACATTTAACATTTGAAAACGACTTCAGGCATATGGCCACCGCGGCTATTCTTGACGAAGCACATTCTTGACGTCCAATTCTGGAACACTTTTTCGAGTACTTTTGGCCGTATGTCACCAATAACGCGAACGATGTTGGCCTCCAAGGCGTCAATTGTTGCTGGTTTATCAGAATAAACCTGTTATTTAACGTAACCCCACAGGAAATAATCGAGAGGTATTAAATCGCACGACCTTGAAGGTTATTTGACAGGCCCATTTCTTAAAATCAACTTGATCACCAAATTTTGATTTTAATGATAGTTGACCTTTTTGATGGTTTCTTCGACACGTTGGTGTTATTGCATAATTTAGAGTGTACGTGGTACGAAATCGATTCAAAATTCGACGGATGGCTTGCTAAGATGGACGATTATGTATACCATAAAAAGTCATTTATAAGTAGCGCGAATCGATGACTGATTTCCGAAGTAAATTTTGATAATTTGGAAGCGTTCTTCAGACGTGAGACTAAACATTATAATTTGCGAGAGTATACTGAAATAAATAAAAAGAAAATTTGGTTCAAATGTAATATTCTGTGTGTTTCTTTTTAATTTGAAGTTCTATCATTCTTAAAAAAACACCCTTTATATATATAAATAATCAGGGTCGGTCCCTGATTCGATTAAGCCATGTCTGTCTGTCCGTGTGTCTGTCTGTTCGCACGATAACGAAATAATGAAGCTAGTGGTTTGAAATTGTGGTCAGATCCGACTCATATACCCCCTCCTCCTCTACAAAAAAATTAAATTGTAAATTTTAGGTTTGGCGTGCCTTCTAGGTCTGTGCATGGGTATGGTATACACTCATCGTGCTATTCGGACGATTAGAACTCGGTCTCGTTAGTTTTATGATGATAAATCAAAGAAGGTTGCTACCTCTTAGAATGTTGTTTCCTCTTACTTTTGTTAGCACTTCTTTGCGGTTAATAGTTGTCCGCCGTTTCGTTTATATCCGGAGTTTCGGTCAATACAAGTTCGGTTAAACGGGATTGCACTATACCTGCGTGTGTGGAATGTGCATGAATGTGCATTGGGCAGCGATGGTGGGCACGGATTAGATAGCTGTGGTGTAATAGTCGCACAGTGTGGCACTACGAAGGCCGAATAGACATATCAACTACATATGGATCCGAAATTTGATTGAATGCTTTAATCTTGAAAGATATTGAAAAGGTCAAAAGTGGACATTAATGCAAATATATCTTTATATTTCTCTTTTTTTGTTTTATTTTTATTTGCAATATAAATTAATTTGTCCTTCAATTCCCTACATTTTTTTTGTTAATTCTTTTTATCCCATCAAAAAGTGTTTAAAACTTTTCCCCTTGATCAATATCTTCCTATTTATCTAATAATAAATATTTTTCAAAATTCTTCATATTAAAATCAAAAGAACACTAATAAATTAATGCTTGTTCAATTATACAAAAATTTGGTAACGTTTTTCTACAACAACCGACTACAACAACGTCATCTGCAAACAAAACCGAAAAACACTTTGTTTCGTCACATTTCCAATCCGATCGATGACGAAACTAATCGTTTTACGACACGCACATAGGAAGTCGAGAAAGTCGCGATACGCCTTCTATTGAAGCGCTATCGGCTCCAACGAGTCCCAGTGAACAGTCGTCGTCGTCAAATCAAAATGCATCAAATGCACAAATTGGACGAAATCCTTTATTGAGAGGATCAAAATGTAATTTTACGTTATCAGTCTGTTTTTTTCCTAATTGTGTTTTAAATCCGTATACCTTTTTGAATTCTCCGCTATGTATATAAAAATTGAGAAAAAAAATTTCCTCTTTAGTTTGGATTGGAGTTTGGCTGTAAATGGTATTTTATAAATTAGAGAAGAAAAATAGTTTGAGGTTATTTGTTTTTCCCTTCCTAATTTTCTATTATGTATCTATATTATAATCGTTGCGATATTATTCTAAGCATTCAATTAGTTTTGCACTTTTAGTAGATGACAATATTTTTTCCGAGTATTGGATGTTTGTTGCACTAGGTTCGCGGTGTTAATATTTTTATATTTGATTGATTTTTTTCACATCATAGGCTAGATTAGAAGGTTTTCGCACTTGTATTTAATCTGGCTAGATTCCTTATTTTGCGGTGTGGTGAGTTTAAAATTGTATGGAATTTGACAGGCTAAATAAAGTAATTTGCACAGCGTACGTAATCTGGCCGTAAGTATGAAAACCTCCTTAAATGCTTAAATTAAGACACCTTCGTCGTAATTTTAATAATGAGATTACCCTCTTTCTATGTGAGATTCCCGAACTGATCTCTCTGAAATTCGGCACACTTGTAGAGCTATTTGAGCTGCCTAGATAAAGATTAAACAAAAAAATAACTGGCGCGACAGGCCTGCATTGAATCTAGGCTGCGTCGTTTCTAACCGTAGAAGGGCTACCCTTTCCACCATGCCAATCATCGTAACTATAATTTGATTCATCCATATGATCATTTAGATCTCCTTCCAAGAACACCAATTCGGTATCTGGAATAGTTTGAAGCAGGCTGTCAACGTCGTTTCAAAATGCCTCTTTTTTCTTCTGGACCGGCACTTATTGCGTTCCACACTCTTCCGCAGATAACCAATTTGATGCTAATCAATCGGTCACTTTCCATTGCGCCACTTACGATGCTGCCAAGCAAAGCCGACGCCAGAATAATGCCAACTCCGTTTCTTCCGTGTACTTTTTCACTAGTGTGTGGAAAATTTAAATTTATGTATTTACTTGGACCTTTTACATCCGTCGGCAGTCTCCAGACTCGGCAATCCATAATCGGCAATCGCAGGGTTACCTTCCCTTCCAAATAATCCAAACAATGGACAAGATCTGGTAAACCTCTTCACTGATGTTACATATAAAAACTGCGACTAATGCTTCGTGCCCAGCCGTTTCACATGCAGGTAAGAAAAAACCTACTTGGTTCAGCTCTAAGATCTCCGAGCTAAAAGCTGCGTGTGGAATAGTTTGAATAGAGCAACAGCCTCAAGGCTTCAATCGGATTAGAACTCATATAAAAAGCAACTCAGCTCTTTCAAAAAAGAGTTAAGAGGAGCTAAGTGCAGTGCAGCGCAGTGCCTGGAGAAGTTTTTGCAAAAACATTGAATGGCCTGCCGCAACATCTACATTCAGGAAAGTTTTGGCGTTTAACACATCTATTCCAAGCTTTCTCCAAAAAGACAGACAATTCACATAGATGCGACGCGGCATGCATACTCAGTCATAAGAAGGTTATGTGGGCCATAAAAAAATCGCCTGTGCTTGATGGTATTATTCCTGCGGACCTGCAACAAAGTGCAAACGTCACCTATGCTTGGATAGAGCGCATACTTACAACGTGACTAAAGTACTCATTCCTCACATTTGGAGAGAGGTGAGAGTTACTTTTATTCCTAAAATGGGTAGAAGTTCGCATGCGAGTCCAAAGGCTGATTAGCCTTTCATCGACTATGCTAAAATTATTAGAACGACTTATAAATGTTCATATACGATCGGTCGTCACAGCTAATCGACTCGCTGGTCAGTTATATTGAAACATCTCTTCATATTAAGGAATATACTATAGTGACGTTCCTTGATACTGAGGGAGCCTTTAACAATATTAAACACAGAGCAATAACAGATGCTCTCATGAGCCTACAGGTTGAAAATTCGATTTGTACCCTTGTGAATAAGCTAGTCACTTTTAAGCGCATTCATCGTAGGCTGGGTGCGTCTTAGTATTAATTATTAGTATTGTGCGGCCTATTTTGTTTTATGGCGTTAGTGTGTGGTGAACCGTACTTAGCAGAACTGCCTATCATAATTTACTTGTTAAAGTGCAAAGGTTGGCTTGTAGTCTGATCACAGGAGCTTTTCGAACAACACCTTCATCCGAACTAGATATGGTTTTGGGACTGCTGCCACAGGAAATATATGGTCAACGATCAGCAGCGTACATGGCCTTACGCCTTCGCGAAACTGGTCTGTAGCGAGCACTGGATTATGGTCACTCAAAAATATTTCGTAACTTTAGCCTGCCACTGGCGACTGACAAACTGTTCCCAAATACTTTTTTGGTAGGAACTATTCTACCTTAATCTCGCCTAGGGAAAGCTGGAGCAACGAAATGTCCCAGGCCATCGGGTCCTTTTCCAACTACACTGATGGTTCCAAGAGGGACGCAGGAGTCGGCATTGGTATTTACTCGAAGGAACTGGACGTCAGTTTGTCTTTTCGTCTCCCTAATTTCTGTAGCGTCCTCCAAGCAGAGATTCATTGCAATTTCGGAAGCGCTTCTATGGTTAGGTAGTCAAGCTGCAATTCGATCACTTGAATCAGCATCTACAACATCTAGAACTATTAAAAGTGTCGCCATGCACTCAGAGAAATAAGTCGGTTTTTAAACATTACACTAAGCTGGATTGCCGGTCACAGTTACTGCAGGAAATTGCTGCGCACACCACTTGGTCCGGAATGCGTTAGCAAGTTGAAGGCGACCGCGAGAAAATTAAAACACATATTACCGTCTCTGCATCGATATATAGGTAGAAACCGCTTTAGAACGTTCTACGAAGAGGATACTAGACATATCCCGTTCCGCCATTCTCCTGTCGATAGACAGGAAATATATACGCAATATATTGGGGGCTATTATGGGGCACTGCCCTATTGGGGAGTACGCCAGGAGACTCTGAATTCCTCAAGACTTGTGTAGAAGTTGTAATGATGAAGAGGAGGAAAAGAGTGTTCATCATTTTCTTTGTGAATGCCCGGCCTTATCCGAGAAAAGGAAGCGTTCACTGGGTTCGAGGTATTTTTACGATACAGATGATATTCGGCACGTGAGCCCTATATCGCTCAACAAAAACATTGTTAGTACAGGCTGCTTTTAAACGGAACGTAGGAATGACTCCATGGGTGGTATCACAATGGAGCAGTCTTAGGTCTAAGTGCGCTTGGTGTAAGCCAGGCGACCCCTTTATCTAGCCTAACCTATGGGGTTGTGGTCTTGTTGTTATTAAAATGTGCCTCAGGCTTCAGGTGTTTTGGTTGCCCTACCTACCTTCGCATACTAGCGGTCAAGCACCCTCTTGACCATGGATCCCGCGGCGCATGCTAATTTTCACTGTATGAGTTATCATCTCTCCTGTCCTTTGTATTCGTCGCCTTGTACGACACGCCTGGAAAAGCGGTGGCACTATTCTTGACCCAAGCCAAAGGGCATGTAAATGAGCAATATTGTGTATATAAAAATTTATTCACAGTCCAAATCACTTTATATTCGTCAATTTTGTAGTGTTTTGTGTGGAAGGTTGGTTTAACGATTACATACTTCACTAAAATGCTTCATATTAAATCATCATAATATTAATTAATTTCTTCGCATGCACTTGATTTACATTACATCAATTTTGATTTATGTCTTTATAAACAGCACCTAATCAATTCCCTCTTCAATTTATCGTAAAGTGTTGGCGGGAAGTTTTTTGTATGTTTTCTTTAACTGCAACGGCTCTTGTTGTTACCTATAAATAAACACCAAAATTGGATTTTTTTTCATTTTAAACATTGTAAATAAAAAAACAAACAAAAATTCGTAGATTTTGTTCTTCCAGTTTAAATTGCTAACGTTTTTTCTTTTGTAGTTTGCACACATGTTTGCCATAAGGTTGATTTGTATTTTCTCCTAAAAAATAACACTAAATAATTTAAGACCAACACACTGTAAAATTGGAGACAAAAGTATAGTTTTACGCCTCTATTTAAAACAAACAAATGCAAAGGGACCTTTTTTTATTAGTTTTTAGATTTTACCTGCACTCTGAATGACATCATTGTCACGATAGTTGCGTTTGTTGGGCTATATGGACCTGTACAAGTTTGTTGCTGTCTTTATTTTCTCATTAGTTTTTTGTATGGTATGGTGATGGGGCTATATTCTATTATGCATACATAAATATTCCGTCATTTTGTCATACAAATCAAATTCATTATAAAAATATTCTTAAGAACATTTTTGTTGTCGTTTCATCTTATACTTTTCTTATTCACTTTTTTTTTGTTTTGTTCCAAAAGGTAGGTTGGTGGTTGATTGGTTGATGGTTTTTCTCATTTAGTTGTATTTTGTACTGATTTTCACACATCTACTACTACACATCCAATTTTCCCTTGAATTTTGGAAATATGTATTTTTGAAAATATTTATATAGAGTGATGTGAATGGGAAATTTGAAATGATAATGTCCTTTTCAATGATAATATTAAAATAAATTCATTTTTCGTCAATCCTCCAAATTGTGGCAATATCAACCCAACATTTATTAATTTCCAACGCTCATTGTCGTTGAGATCTCATCGTCAATATTGCCACAATTTGATTTCATCCTACATGATTGGTATTTGAAGTCAATTTGACAAACTCATGAATTTAGTAAAATGTGTACTTTGATAAATTACTTTAGCTCGTTTTAGCTCGTTCCACGCATTCATTTCAAAACTCCCGTCCGCAACACAATCCACAAAATCAAATTGTCTCAAACTGTATTCAACAACAAACAATTGTTAGTTTCAGGGATCTTAAGAAGTCGACGTGACAAAGCTAAAACAAAAAAATCCAAGAAAAAGAAAGACGCCGAAGCCGTGAACAATAAAGATGAAAAGTCTGTTGCGTAAGTAGTGTTGCACTTTACCAGTTTTAAGCAAAACATTGTATGCATAAAAAATTATTTTTTATTCAATACAGCGAGGAAAAAGACGAGCCACCAAAAGAAGAATCCACCCCGACAGCTGTACCACGAACTGCCACACCACAAATTCCATCGGGTGTCGCGCCAACCGCCACGCCTGAAGTAGACGAGGATGGTTACAGTATACAACCGCCAAAAGATACTGCCTGGGAAGAGACTCATGAAAAGGGTAAAAATTTAGATTATGATATTCAATGGTTAATTTACTAAATGTATGGTCTTGGCGTATTTTAGGAAGTTTTTATTCCAGTTCGGACTCGGATTCCGAAAATGAACGGCCTGACAAAAAGATTCACGTAGAAATCAAACCACTAAACAACGGTTCGGCACCTATATCGGCGAGTGTTGATGAACTGCGAGCGACCGTTGGAAATATATCACTGTCACCTATTGGTATTCTTTCTGTAAGTTAGTTTTTTTTTCTATTTTGCTCACATATCCGAAAACTCATGCATCTTTCTTTGCATATACTATTGACAATATGACAGTATTCAGAGCTATTTGATGTTTTGTTTAGCTCAAGAAAATAAACTTAAATCTCATACCGTCTTTCTCTTGATCAGGTATTACACCTTGTTCCTACTAGCTAACGTGTGACATTAAGGTACGGAGTGACGTCCACACTATTTACCGCAAAAGTTTTATATTTAATTTAAATATTTTAGAAATTTTGACATACACTTGAAAGCACTTTCGAAAATCCCATCGTTCAGGTTGCAGGTCGGTTCAATATTTTTCACGGAGAAACCGTCACTGCAAAAAAAAACGATAAATCTAACTCTGTCGCATTTTGATACGGGTCTTTTGAGGTCAGCGTTATGCCATGCTTCGAGCCATTGCATTCGTATCCTTGACCTGAATCATTTAAGATAAAAGAGTCCTATCCTTGAAGATTTTCCTACAAGGATATGACTATAGACCTGAAATAAAAAAAAGACAATAAAGTTTTCTTTTAGAGAATTGCGAGACGCATTTGTTAACCAAAGTAAAGAACTATGTAGTGGTAAAGGCTTAAGCTTTTATGGCACAACAAACGGCCGGTGGAATTGGGAAGCAGATTGTCCGATTGGGTGCGTAAAGAACTAAGCTTAAAACGCGAATACGAGCAATTCAGCCGTCCGAATTTGGATGTGGGTTGTTCTTGTTATCGCATCAAGAGCAGTTTGCGTATTAATCTAGCGACGCGGGAGCGTTCCGCCCGCCAAAGAAAAACCAAGAAATTTGAACAAATCTAAATTGAGAAGCGACCAAGACTATATATATACACGACGGAACAAGTGCGTGTTTTCGGACCTCTGTAGCTCGGACCCTGGTTGGCCCTGAGTGTTCAAATTTGGTAGAGGTTTGTTTGGTGGAAGTTTAAATATGGCGCTGGGACACCAAACCGGTTTTGACTAGACTAACGGTGTATTCTGTTGTGTTCAAACCAGAGTTACATGATTATGACATTTGGAAAATTGTTTTTTCAAGGAATTTTTATGAGTCAATTCACAAAAAAAAATTGGCATGTAGGTTTATTCCCCTCAGGGTGATAGTGGGTCGGGGCAAAAGGGCACTCTTAGTTATAAAGTGACTGAAACCGAGACTGGTCCTATCTCTGATTCCTGGTCTTGAGACCACTTGATCATTGTAAAAGCAATGCTTGGTAAAGTAGTTTAGTCAGGACTGAGCCGGTATTCGGGAACTTTGGCAAAGGATAACATTTATATGTCTTTTCTCTGGGAGTCTGGTATACATTTTTGTAACGTAACTAACGAGCGTAACGTAACGTAACGACGATGAAAATGATAAAGCCAAAAGTAGTAGATATGGGTATTTTAAAAGGGAGAATAATATAAACTGGATATAAGTGCAGTCTTGCGTCTGCAGTAACGGGAATCGTGTCTAAACCATTTGGGGTTGCTGGGCCAAATTTGGAATTTAGACAATATGGATGTATATAATTTAAATCACGTATTGAGTACACAGTGAGGCTTAATGATTACATTAAAAATTAGGATTAAGGTTAGGGTGAATGTTAGGGTTCGGGATAGAGATGGAGTAAAGGTTTATACTCAAGTTAGGGCTAAGGTTAAAGTCAAAATGAAGGTCAGGGTAACGGATAGGATTAAAGTTATTGTTAGGGCGCAGTTAACGATATTATAGGGTTAAATGTAAGGATAGGGTTTGCTTTAAGGTTGAGGTTTAGGCCAAGGCTAAGGTGAAAGTTAGGGTTAATATTTAGTTTAATGTTTTTCTTTGGCGGAAACCTTTTACAACACAGTAGTTTTTGTGAGATAAAATCTATGCTAGTGATTAGTTTACTGGCTCACGTGTAAATTGCTTCGTGTATCCGTTGGTTTTTTCCTGCATCAAAGAAACAGTAACATAAAGCAACTAGCGTAGAAAATAGTGTCGGCATTAGTTCAATATGCAATATGCCCTCAAAGTTTCGTGCGTCCTTGTGACGGGTGATAGAATACGATAGTAATTAGAAGTTTAAGTGTGTAGGGACTAGGCATGGTACAACCTGTTCTTTTGAGAGAACAGGTCGATCTTAATGATCTTATGCATCGGAACAGGTCTCTAAAACTAAGTTTCCTGACCTATTAGGCAGCCAAAGAGCACCACAGACCTAGCGATTTATTGGTCAATTGATCACGCCCGTGCATCACACACTAGGCAATTTATCGCGCAATCTGAAATGACAGTCTCACGGTTCACACAACACAATACGACATAGCGAAAATTATCTGCTTGGTGGCGATGAAAGATCCATTGACATCAATAGTCACTTTCGATGGAGAATGACCGCCACAACCACAGCATGAAGAATGACCACCCGGTTTATGTAAAAAAAATCAGCAACTGAAACTGAGTTAGCCTTTCATTCTGGAATGTACCATGGCTACATATATTAACTGAATTTATTAGCTGTAAATCCGTTACCCTTTTTCCGAATCAAGAAACAAGATCTTATATGAAGTGGCTTCGCTGAGCCCGTTGCCCACCCAAAGCTTTCTTATGAGTTGTGGGAAAGTAGACTTTTTAAGCTGTTCAAAGACACCCTGTTAATTTTACAAAAGTCATAAGTGTTTGCGACAAACACTATTACCATTCTATGTATTCCCACCAAAGTTCATGTTCATTGTTTGGTACAGTCACAGGATATGCACAAATGCTTCAGACGCTGCCCTAGTATTGTGAAACGCCTTTGCTAAATATTTGATTCCCTATATTTCCGGTTAAGATAAAGATATTCGAATGAAAATTTTCAGGCATATTACTTATGTAATTTTCTTAAAACCGTCATCATAATTTTCACATTTACAGACTTAACAGCATATAACTCCGTTCCCGTTACTCCAAACTGGAAGAAAGCAACTGATATGAAATGTACCCATCGAGTTTTTTGATTTGAGTACCCATTCGTCCATGTCCGATAAACACTAAAAAAGTGGACTTTTTCAAATCTTCTGGACATCCTGTTAACTTTGCCCTACCAATTTCTAAGTATTTCGTGGTAAAGACTGTTAGGATTCTACACATTCTTACCAAATTTCATGACGATCGGTTAACCCGTTCGCGAGTTATTTAGTGAACAAATCCTAAAATCTGCGGGACACCCTGTTATCTTTGCCTTATCAACTTCTAAATATTTCGTGCCAAAGACTGTTACCATTCTACACATTCCTACCAAATTTCATGACGATCGGTTGAGCCGTTCGCGAGTTGTTTAGTGAACAGACGGACGGACAAAATCGATTTCATAAGGGTTTTTTGAAAAAACTAAAAAACCCTAAAAACGAAATTCTCGTATTTTCCCTATTAGCTATCTACATTTCATTCTCCCCAACTCGTATCCCGTTTTGGTAGGCACACGTGAAAATTAGCTGTAGTTTTTTTTTTAAATGGGGGGAGTTATGAACATGCCTTTCTGACAAATTTAAATGGGAGGAATAATTGGGGGTCCTTGATTGGAGCGACTCTATTTTCAGCAAAAATCACATTCAGCTTAATGTTAGTAGTCGCATAAAATTCCACGGCTGAACTTGCGTTTTTCAAGAATTATAGAGCTCTTTAAAGGTCCAAAATATTCTAATTTATCGTTTAGTCTACCACCGAATTTTCATTGCATCATCATCTTTAGCCGTTTTTAAATAATCACTAGAAACTAAAGAAATACCCCCTTCCTCACATTATTCAAGGTTGCGGACTCCCAATCGGTCAGAACACTTTTCCCATAATCAGGGTGCCATAACCAACTATCATGCAAATATCGTATTCTTCTTTGACTATTATATTGACCTAATCAACTGGTCTTCATGTCTACCTGTTCATTCGACTCTTCAGTTCAGGTATTCCTGATCATTCGACTCGTCTGGTCGACCTGTTCAATCGACTCTTCAGGTCTCAAACGAGTGTCACTGATCTGAGTCGTGCTGTGATGCGGTTGGATTGTAGACGTAGACGGAATTGAACTGATTTGATTGCGTGCATATTTATGGGCGTATTATTGAATTTGCTTGCATGTTATAAGTAATGTAGAATATATTGATATTATTTTGGTACTTGATGTGAATGTGTTCATTGGAAAGATTGTACGTGACTTACTTAAGATAGCGATCAGACTAGTTTCATTCAATGCTAGGAACCTGTTCTTTTGAGAATTGCGGAACGGGAGCGATCAACTCCTTGTACGGAGCGGGATCAAAATAGTAGTTCAGTTCATTAAGAACCATGACTAGTAGGGACTCAGTTCAGACATGACCATCGCAAGCTGAGCACTATGCGCTTTACAATAGCCGAAAGAACGAGATTTTTGAGCATGCCAATTGAACTGATTATTGACCCAATGACCTTTAGCGTTCTCGGCAGCTGCTTTCACCTAGTCTGCTGTGTATGAAGGTTTTCTTATTTTGCATATGAATTTATAGCTATTTGAATATGTAGTATGATTCGAGGGTTTATAATGCTTTTTGCAAGTCACGTTTGATTTATCATCGAAGTAGCACGACAATCCACCAGAAATTGGTGACCTGGTTCTCATTTTCGGCCACGTCGTGAACTATGCGGGAAAGGAAATCCTAGTATGGTCCCCTGATGCTTACGTGTAACATTAATCTCTATTTTTCAAAGTCATAGAGTGGTTATCCAGCGATCGGGCTCATAGAGCATGGCAAGATTGGGCATTTCTGCCGATTTTTTCCGTGCAATTAAGCCGAAAAAAATAGTTTTGTATTCGGGGTGACGAAAGAACATCTTGAAACCTACGGCCAATTTTAACATTTAAATTTGACGGACGACTTCGGTCAAATTTTAGATTAGCGGCTTTCGCGAAAAGTGATCTAACAAATTTGATTTCCATTTTAATAGGTTTATGGTGGCGTCAAACATACAAATAAGTTTGAGAATCCCAACATTTTATCCGTCCCCAAGAAACTATTAATATCGGTCAATTGTTCATATAGTACTGAAAACGACTAATTCGGTGGGCTGCAGCGAGAGAAAATGATTTTAGGGAAAAGGACTTCAGATAATGAATGGGAGTCGAGATCAAGTAGCTCAGTAGATAGGGACATTGTTTCTATCCTTGAATTGTCGGAATGTAATGTCAAGACTCATTCGTATTTCAGTTTCAACCCTCCTCCTAAGGGATTTAGCCAAAATCAGCAAGCACATGTTTCGTGAGGGGGCTAAATAGCCTGCGGTCAATCTGCGAATTTGAGCCCCTGCTGAATTTGAAGACTCGTTTCACTATAAATTTCTAGAATTGTCAGAGCATAGGCGACCAAAGGAATACAACCACGACGATGAAAATATTACCATTATTAAATTCGTAGCGATGTCCGCCCGGGCTTTATTCTTTCTGGACTGTACTTTGTCCCAGTTCGTGCTTTGAGGTAATGCGCAATCATCATATGGCATAATAAGGTCAAAACATTCTAGCCTAGTTGAACTTGATTGTCGTGGAATTTTTATATCCACATTCTGGATATAATTGATTTGCTGGTTACGATTGATTTACTTTCGTCAGTTAGTGGAGTGATTACCTCGAGTTTGTAGAAGGAGCAGCAACCTCCTGTTTTGCGTTCAATGAACGCGCTTCGGTGGAAACAGTGGAGTAAATTTTTCAAAATGAAATCAAATTGGGGCCCTTACCTACACTACAATCTTAAATATCGGAGATCTATGCAACAATGTCGGCTACGATGTCTGTAGCAGCGGTTCAATATGCAAAACTCTCCGTTGAAGATGGTATCACCATTGGGAGGAGTGCTCAAGTGAAGATTTGGATAAAACGCTTTCGAACGTAAAGCAATATTAATATCGCATAAAACATCCAAAAGCAGTGTGTTTCTCAACTGAAATTCCAATGACCAGGAATTCACTAGAACCGAATTTTCAAATAGTCGAAAGGTGCTCTACGTGTGGGACACACACGAGTTTGGAATATGTTCTAAACTTAGAGTAGTATGCTTTTAGGATTGCACGATTTTCTATGACGCTCCATTTAGGTAGATAAATATATTTTGGAGGTGCGAGAAGCGCGTGAGTTGATGTCTCAGCGTCTTCTCCGCATAGTCGACAGCTTGCGTCTTACCTGACTTCTATCGCGCGAAGGTAGTATCTCAGGCAAAAGTTGCCTTGTGAGTAAATCACAAATGACACGGACTTTGCCTCTGTTTAGTTGAAGCAGCTGATGTTTTTTGGGAATACCCTGCAATGAATAGGATTGCCCAGCAATGCTAGGCAACCTCGAGTCGTTCTCGATTCTGAGTTGCTTCTTTGCTATATGGATAAAAATATCGCAAAAGAGTTCCAGTCCACAGAAGTGAGTTGCTACGGCTATACGCGCCAGCTTGTCAACTTGTTCGTTACCTATAGTCTACCTACATGGGCCAAAACCCATAGTTACCTTGTTTATTTATTCCGCCTCCAGGCAGCACTGAACAAATCTTGATGTGATGAAATAGTATGTGCGTTGATAGCCGCTCGTCTACCAAAGAAGACAGCTGGGAAGAGAAAACGGCGACGGAGATGCTTAATATTTAGCACAAAGTTCATGGTTATCTTCAGATCTTCGTTTTCTACTGACAGTTGCTATTACAGCGAGCTCAAATCTTGTTTTACGAGCATCAAAAATGAGCAGCGCCGTGCACGTCCATGTCAATTATATCTCCTGTAACTATATAATCTTGAAACAAAACATCAATTAGCTCCCGTTCATCATCAACATATTTATATTACTCCTTTCTTGATATATTTTTTAATAAACTTTCTTTATTTTCTGCATTTTCATGTTAACTCTAAAAAATCTTGCGCATCACATTTGTGTGTCTCATCTAATCAAACCGCTACCATTTGTTAAATGTTATTTGCATTACGTTTATGTTTGCTGGTAACACAATTAAAACCAAATAATTTTCTATTTCAAATAAATTCAAAATAACTCTATATCGTACTCGTACATTTTTAATTTTATTGTAACACTCACTTGTTCTGTTCAACTATTTTCCATTCTTTAATGTATAATTGCCGAATTTCTCATCATTATTATTTTAATCATCCGAAAAAAAATGTAATTGTAACTTTTGATTAAACAATTTCTCTAATTAACTAATAAATTAATCAATACAAATATTTGAATGAAATAAATCATCAAATCAAATCAATATTAAAACCAACTAAAATTAGAATCGTCGCGGCTCCAATGCCGATCATAATGAAATTCATATGAAACGTTCACAATCGGTTTCACAACAAATTGGCGATAAGCCTAGTAATGATCTACTAGGATTAAATTTATTTCAACAGCATAGCCAACATATACAATCGTCGAGCGTGTCAAATAGTCAGGCGAACAGTTTGTCGCAACAACAAAGTCCCGGTGCATCGAATGCATCCACACCGACTGCCGTACATCCGTATGCGCCACTTCAATCGCCCACGCTTTCCGTTTCGAATACATCCAGGTGAGCTAATTCGGCCTTATATGCGTACTACATTTTTTATCCATTTCCTTTTCGATTTCCAGGTATGCAGATCTAAGCGACATATTTTCGGAAATAAACGAACTAAGTGCCTCCGCTCCGGCCTCGGCGAGCGCTTTGTCGAAAAGCAATCGTCAAATTCCCACACCCACTTCAGCGAATAGTATAGCAATACCGCGACCACCATCGCGAAGATCCGAAGCTGCCATACGCGGACGAATAAGTCCGTCCTCGATATCGCGAGCAGATAGTGTCGGTAGTATGGAATTTCGGACAGCGGTTGGTATTGGTTCGTCGCGTGGACCATCACCACTTACGATAGGCATGACGGACACGATACCACTGGCCGTTGCATTCCATGAAATTATTCATGCCTATTTTAGGTACCCATTCCTAGCAATTCCTAATATTCTAAAAATAAAAAATAAAATCTTTTCAACAGAGGTAGCGATGAGTCGCGATGTCAAGTGAAAATGTCCGGCGAAATGATGCTCTCATTTCCGGCTGGCATTGTTGGCATACTGGCCAACAATCCAAGTCCAGCTAAGTTAGGTTTTCGTATTAAGAATGTACAGAATCTCGAGAATATTATACCAAATAAGCAGTTAGTTCAAGTGTAAGTTTTCATACCGAAATTTAAATAACAATCAATTTTATTGAAACCATTCTTCGTCCCTCTCTTTTCAGCGATAAGTTACAGTCCACAAGCTTTAGCTCATTATTAGAGTTCAACATGTCCGCTTTAACGGCACTGTTGCGACGCCAGTCCGAACAAAACCCCAATGCATCATATTTCAACGTTGACATACTGAAATATCAAATGCGTTCCAAGCCGGGTGCGTCATCATGCCCGCTGCAATTGGTCAGCTATTGGAAATGTGAACCTGCACATACGGCCCTGAAAATTGACTATAAATACAATAGTCATGCAATGGCCTCACCGTCTCCCCTGCTGAATGTTACAATATCAGTTCCGGTCGATGGCGGCGTGCGAAATGTACAATCAAAACCTCATTCGGCTTGGTGAGTACACATGCACTGCGGTTTGTGCATTTCAGCAAACAGCTCTGCAGCAACCACGGATTGGATTCTGAAAATTATTAAAAACGTTTTTCTATCCTTGTTTTTTCAGGCTTGGCGAGTCAAATCGATTAGTTTGGAATTTCACAGATATTTCACAACATTCGGAAGGAAATGGAGTGGGCACGTTACGTGCACGTTTGGAAGTGAAAGACGGTCCATCGACACCGGCCAAGCTAAGTGCTCAGTTCAATTGCGAGGGTACAACGTTATCGGGTGTAGAATTTGAACTGGTCGGAGCGGGATATCGGCTGTCGTTAGTCAAAAGGCGATTTGTGTCAGGTGAGTGTCACTAACTTTATAAATTCTTGGCTCTTGTGGTATTCCATCACCACGAGGGTGCACCCGAAGAAATGTATACGTGCACCCGTTTTCTACGTGGAAACGGCCAAAAGTTGCCAAAATACCTCCCTGGCAAGAGCCTTGAAGGTTCAATGCAGGAAGGTTGTGTTTGTCTGTGTATATGTGTGGATTCGAGTTATGTGTTTTTTCGTCATATTGGGGGCATTACATCTCGGCGCGACTGCTCTCAATTTTATTAATTCGCGCCGGCATTGAAACAAATCCAGGCCCAGAGGTATGGTTTTGTAGTGTTTGCGGCCAACGAATTGGTTCGAATGCCAGGTCAGTGCAGTGTAATTGCTGCCTGGAGTGGGTACAGGTGTTCTGGCTTGAGAAGGGTTGGTCAGCACTCCATATCATATGTTGCACCGGGATGCATATACTCAGGGCGACCACGGGCTGCTCCTAGCCCTCCACCTCCTCCTCAGCCCATAGCACCCCCAAACAATATGATCAGGAATGCTAGACCTAGTTTAACCCCTGCTCCTCCTCCAGCTGTTTTCACTCCACTGTCCTTATTGCAGTTTAACTGCAACGGCATTCACCAAAAAATTACCGAGATCACTCATTTCATGAGTGTAAACAGAATTCTGATTTCCGCCATTCAGGAGACTTTGCTCCATTCGAACTCGGCTCTTAGCGTCCATGGCAATTACGTTATACTGCGCAAAGATAGACCAGCCGCCAGGAATGATTCTCACCCTGGAGGTGGACTTGCCTTCCTAATACACAAGTCCGTACATTACTGTGTATTAGATGTAGATGTCGACGGTACGGCGGAAATGCAAGCCATCTCAGTTTCATCAGGGAGTACTAATATCGAAATTTTTAATGTGTATGTTCCACCACACTCTAGTTGCCCTTCTGGCTATCGCTTCGATATTGGTCCTCTCCTATCTGCAGAGCACAGGATCATTCTTGGTGACTTGAACGCGCACCATGAGCTCTGGCATTCTGACCTTAACAACGAAGCCAGGGGTATAACTATCGCCGAATCTCTAGACGCCTCAGATTTCTGTCCACTCAATGAAGACTCACCGACTCGAGTCACAGGCACTTGCAGTAGCTCTCCTGTCATTCTTGGTAACTTTATCGCGCATCATGAGCTCTGGCATTCTGACCTCAACAACGATGCCAGGGGTATAACTATCGCCGAATCTCTAGACGCCTCAGATTTCTGTCCACTCAATGAAGACTCACCGACTCGAGTCACAGGCACTTGCAGTAGCTCTCCTGACTTAACTATTGTAAGTGCCAGCCTAATCAGTGCTACTCGATGGGAGACGCACACTGCTCTCTCGTCCGATCACCTTCCAATCATAATAAGAATTGACAAACCAGCAAACCTGACTAAGTCTGAGAAGCGAACGTTTGTCAATCACAAGAAAGCCGATTGGGAGGGTTTCAAAGCATACTCGTCGGCGAAGTTGATCGAGCTACCTACACCAACTAGCGTTCATAAGGCCGAACGAAATATTAGGAACGTCATTGCCAAAGCAGCGGCACGTTATATTCCTGCAGGACGTATCTCGAAAGTTCGACCTAACTTCAATGACTGCAACCTCAATGAAGGTGTCAGTAAACTGTCCGCGCCCTATCCAATCCTAGGAAAGGAAAGGGCAATAATGCCATCAAATTTGGCCATAAGAGCACCAGCGATCCCCTTCAGTGCGCAAGCCTGTTCAATAAGCAATTTATTGAACATCCCAAGTCCGATGGCTTAAAGTGTAAAATTAGAAGAAGGATTCGCAGGAGAAATGTTGACACTATACCATCGTATACTGCAGACCAGGTTAAAAAAGTCATTGAGAATGCTAAAAACTCAAAGGCCCTCGGACCCGATGCCATTTCGATGGCCACGTTGAAACATCTCGACCTTCCAGCCATTGAATATCTCACGGCAGCCTGTAACTTGTCGATCTTAGAGATCTTGCCATCCCTGAAATCTGGAAAACAGGACGGATTGTCTCTGTCTCAAGCCGGCAAAGAGCGCTGGTCTCGGTGAATCCTACCGACCCATAACAATACTGTCACCTGTCGCAAAGACGCTGGAGGCCCTTATTCACCCCACTCTTGTTAAGCATGCTAAGCTAGAACCTCACCAGCATGGCTTCAGGAAAATGCATAGTACCACCACTGCCCTCGATGCGATCACTACACGCATCCGTGATGGGCTAAACCAGGGACGTCCTTGCCACAGATCGATTCTTGTGGCAATTGACCTAACGAGTGCATTTGACAATGTCAATCACTCGATGCTTCTCGCGAACATGCTGAATATGCATATCCCTGCTCAAGAGATCCGTTGGATTGCCAACTATCTAGCTGGTTTGCATTCCTTCACTGAGTTTCGTGGCAAACGTTCTAAGCTAAGGAAAATCAAATTAGGAGTTCCACAGGGTGGGGTACTCTCCCTCACAATATCTACATGTACGGCCTTCCTACACCACCGGAAGGAATCGAGGTGATTTCCTACGCAGACGATTGCACCGTGCTTGCCACAGGGGAGGATAAGGATGAAATGCGCCTCCAAATTAATCGCTATCTTGGGCGATTACAGGCTTTCTTCCAAAGCCGAAACCTCACCATCTCTGCGTCTAAATCTGCGACATTTATCACCTGGTCGGGGGATTGTCGGTGGGAGGTTGATGTACGTATTGGCAACAATCCAATTGCTACTGTTGCTAATCCTAAAATTCTCGGGCTCCATTTAGAGAGCATGATGACGTCAGCTCATCACGAAGCATTCATTTGCGAAAAGATACGCAGTAGGAATAAAATCCTAAAAGCACTAGCTGGTAGGTGGTAGCACCTGGGGCAAGGATAAAGAAACCATGCTAGTCACATACAAAGCGGTGGGTCAAGCAGCTGCTGATTATGCACCCCCAGTTTGGTCACATAGTCTATGTGATACAAAAAAAAAATAACAGGCGCGACAATCCAGCATTGGACTAAGGCCGCAGGATGTGTTAGTGACATTCTATTTCCAAGATCTTATCTGCTTTTTGTTGAGGTAATGAGATCAGCATCACGCTCAGCAGTGTTATTTATCCCCATAAATGGGTACTCGTTTAACATCTGAGTGAGATCATAGTCCGTCACAAGCTCGTGAGTTCGAAAAACACCATGGAACACGGTGAGATTCGAACTCATGAGCCTGTGCACCGAAGGTGCGCGCACTAACCGCTAGACCAGCCAGACTACCAGATACAAACTGGACCAAAATTCAGGTCTGCCAAAATGCTGCTCTACGCACAGCCACAGGTTGCCTCTTGATGTCTGCCCAGGATCACTTACATCAAGAGACAAAATTGATGCCAATACGTGACCACAATCTCCTACTGTCTAAACAATATCTTGTTGGTTGCTACCGTGAGGATCATCCCAACAACAGTCTCATGGACCGAATCCCTCCACCACGACATGTCAGGCGTGGTTTACGAGACCTAGAGAGAGAGGTCCAGGGATACAAGAGGGACCCTTACGACGATGATGCATACCGAGCTGCCATCGCTGAGATTCACACTACAGAAGTGGTCGGTCTATTGCGAGATTAGATGCGAATAGAGTCCTCTTAGTGCGCCCTCCACCCATTTCGCCTGAGGAGATTGGGCTCCTGAGATCCACCAGAGTGACATTAGCTCAACTTCGGTCGGGCTTCTGTTCACGCCTCAATTCATACCTTTCTCGCATTAACCCGGACATTCAAAACATCTGTCCAAACTGCGCTGGCGCTCCACACGATGTGGATCACTTGTTTCAATGCCCAGCTGCGCCCACTGAATTAATCCCTATCTCACTGTGGGAAAACCCTATCGCAACAGCTATGTTTATGCCCCTTGACATTACGGACGAAAGCATCGACGAACCATAACTCGAATCCACATAGATGCACAGCGGTTTCACACCTTTCTGCACCGCTAAAAGAAGAGGAAGAAGAAGAAGAAGAGGGAGCCATGCCAGTAGCCACCTTACATGACTCAAGAGCATGGTATCGTCAATGCCCGAAGGTCTTCGTAGATGGTGTCACAATTCGCCAAAATTCTGTGTCCCATGCGACACAGGCTCCCCTGCGGGAGGCTCATTACCGTACAGTGGAAATATTTATCTCAATGCTACGAATGACAAAGTTCTGTTGCAACAAATTCCAGAATCCAAATTCCAACGGCCACTAAGTTGTATGAAACGATTATTTCATTCTTAATTCAATTATAGTCAAATATTTAAAATAATAAATCACACACAATTTTTTTCAATTTATAGGCAAATATATTTGCGAAGGCGATGGTATACGCAGTGCAGCGACGCCCACACCACCATCAGTCGGTTCATCAAGTCCATTCTCAGCGAAATCTGGCTAATGCCCGCTCATCAGGCCACGACACCTAAATTCTACACAAATTCAGTTAGCAAAGAAATATACTCATTCACTTTACAAACAAATACAAGACACATTTTTACATGAAATAAGAGTATTGAATTATGTTTTTAGTTAACAACGAAAAAAACTATGAAAAATTAATGTTAAATAAAAAAAAACGCAAAATGCAAACGGAAGTTTCTACTTATCTTAGAACAATAAAGCTAGATGCTATTGACTAACACTCCATTATGTTCACACAAACTATATGTATTGAAAAAAGAAAGCTGTGACCAATTATGTATTTCGAAGAGGATACGATTCCGAACTTTATCAGAATTTGGCCAGAATAATATAGACAACTTAAGTACCAGAATAGAATAGAATATTGCGAGCACGACAAATAAAAAAAAAATATTTAAGCAAACTACCAGGATTAAAAGCTACACGCGAACGGAACAAAGACGAGGTGTACGACAAAGTTGATGTTTTTGATTTATTATTTATGAATATTGAATCGTTTAGATAGAGAGACTGTAGCTTTTTTTTACATTCAATGCGATTGAAGATGTGACAATTAGTTGAAAATGTTTGCTTTCTGTAATATTATACTATTATCGATGTAATACTGTTCATTTCATGTAGTAATGTTAATAGATTGTGCGCGCGTGCATACAGACATTTTCTTAATTTTAAAGTGCATTCTTTCATGATATTTCTTCATTTTGGCCACAGACACACAAAACGCGAATGTGACACGAAAACTAACGAAATAGTTGCTCAAAACTGCATCGTTTTAATTATAAACTTTAAAGCCTAACTCCTACCTACCATAAGTGTGTTAAAAATGAATTTGTTTTTTTTTTTACATAAAATATTTTCCTCTGAATATATCATCGAAGTCAATTAATGATTTTCGTCAATTTGTTTAACTTTTAATTTTTACTATCGATTTTCAACATTCGACAATTTCCAGTGTGCATATCAGAAAATTATCTCCTGGAATCATACATGCTTTCATTTCGTGTCACAAAATAAGTAACATTCGTCAAATCTAATTTCATCGTAAAATATTGTAAAAACTTTCAGTTTCTCCGCTTTTCCTAAAACACTTTAAATTTTTCTAAACCGCGTTATCTAATCCTAGAAATTATAAAAAAAAAATTGCCCCAAGGGATCATTAATTACTAGACAAGGAATTCTTATGAATAATACTGGAAAATTTAAAGCAAAAGAACACACATACACTATGAACTATAAATAAATGAATTTGTCAATGAAAACGTATTTATACGCTGTGTAATAATAATATTAATTATAATTATATTTAAAACAATTAGTTAGCTTCTTAACTATGGTGTTAATAATAATAATAAAAAAACACACACCCACACTGTTATATTTTCGAAAAATATAGAACGAGCATTTATAATATGGAAATGAGTGTAAATGGAAACACACACAGAAAAATACAGGATTGAGAATTTACGAACGAATGAATTGTATTGGACTATTTTATTTGTTTTTCGTTATAATGTGAATATAATTTTCTTTTAAAGAACACAACTATTTTTTATTTATTTTTCATCTGGAACACATTTTGAGCTCTAGAAAGTTTACCTTTCCAGACTACCACTAAAACGTTACCGCACAACATTTCGAAATTTCGATGAAAATCCACAATGACCAGGAGGGCGAACGTGAATTGGAAGGGGAATGAGAACTTCAGGGTATTCCCAATCCCAGTAAACTGAATTCATCATCAATGTGGCGAGATATCCCGATGTCGAGTTTTGGCCGCCTGAATCGTTGACCTCCAATTGTCGCGGTCACGCGACCTTGTCCTCCTGTTTCAGAAGCCGAGCAGGCGAAGGGCATCAACTACTGAGTACTTCCAGCGAGCTCTCGGTGGTTCACGCAATCTCGCTCCGTCAGCTCGTTGTACGCGCATCACTTTCTTCGGCAAGCGATCATCGTCCATTCATTGTACATGCCCTGCAGTGGTTGTTGATGATTTTCAATACTTGCAGCTCATCGTACAATTGATACAACTCGTTGATGTGCGTGACCTTGAGAGAGAGGTCCAGGGTTACAAAAGGGATCCTTTCGATGAAGATTCATACCGGGCTGCCATTGCAATGATTCACACTGAGGAAGTGAGTAGGTCTATTGCGAGTTTAGGTACGAACAGAGTCCTCTCAGCGCTCCCACCACCTATTTTGCCTGAGGAGATTAGGCTCCCGAGAGCCACCAGAGTGACTTTAGCCCAACTTCGGTCAGGCTTCTGCTCACGCCTCAATTCGTATCTATCTCGCATAGACCCAAATATACAAAACGTATGCCCAAATTGCGCTGGCACGCCACACGATGTAGCCCATTTGTTTCAATGCCCAGCTGCACCCACTAATCTCACCCCCCTCTCCCCCATTGCAGCTGCCACGTTTTTGTCCCTGGAGATTACGGACGAAAACGACGAAGAACTATAAATCGAGTCCATATAGATACACAGCGGTTCACACCTTTCTGTACCGCTAAAAGAAGAAGAAGAACTCGTTGATGTACTCGATGCGCCATTAATCAAGCTCGCGAACGTCCCCAAAAAATTCACCGAAGGACCTTTCGTTCGAATTTATCCAGCAAAGTTTCGGAGGCTCAGAGATTCATGTTTCGCAGCCATACCATAGCATAATACACGTCGATGTTGAACTTTTGAAGTAACAGCTTCACAATAAAGAGCTGATCGCTTGTTGACCCAGCAGGTCTAAACCCACCTTGATATTTGCCAATGGTTTGTTCTGCGCGATTAATTCTCTTTTCTAGAATTTTCTATAAATTCGTATAAGTCGTACAGACTAATGAGATGCCCCTGCAGTTCTCACATTTTAGCTTGTCACATTATTATTACGTTGAATCGATTGCATGGCGATACCCTATTCCTCTACTGTTGGAGGTTGAATGGGAGGGACTGGTTCTGTTGAATGCTGGGCGTCTTCTTCCGGGGTCGATGGTATATTGAGAACATCCTCAAAATACGAGGCCCATCGTTTGTTAATTCTTACGATGTCGCTGATTATGTTACCATCCTTTTCTTTACATAGGCTGTTTCTGGTTTGATGACCATTCTTAATTGAGTTTGTACGCTTGTCTATCGTTCTTACTGGCCACTCTTTGGTTTATTTGATGTAACTTCTCATCAATATGTTTGCGTTTCTTCTTCAAATTAATTTGTTCGATACTTTCCTTCTCGGCGCGGGATACGTGTTGGATATATTGCCGAAAGGCTTTATTTCATGCATACGTCGTCGAAACTGTCTGTTCATTGTACCCCCGACCTGCACTGCGCCTCCTTTAATGCTGTCTTTGTTATTTAGCATGGGCTGATAAAGGACGTGGTTCACGGTGTACTCATCTGCAGATTTCGAGGTCTGCTTTTAGATGTGTCGGTGAGGGAAACATGTTGAGCATATGACCAGATTCCTGCCGCTCGTGAAATCGATAAGTTGCTAACCGTAGTTGTTGTCTTTATTGCAGAGGTCGTGCCCTCCAGTAGTATCCCTATTCCAGCTTTCGTTTCCGACTTTTGTGTTAAAGTCTCCCAGCAGAAGTCTTTCTACGTGGTTGTAGAACTCGTATTTAGTCGCGTCTTCTTTAACTTCTGTAGAGGCATGCGCATTGATCAGCCAGAGATTAGTAAACGGTCATGCGGATCGCAAATAATTCGTTAATGGGTTTGAATCGATAACGTGATTCCTGACCGGCTTATTCGCGATGGAAGCTCCTTGTTGCCCTCCCCTTAACTACTCGTAAAAATAATATGCGACTTGCAGTCGCTAATTTCGCTATTTTGTTACCTGAATTGCAACTGTGCTCAGCTTGTATTTTTCTACCTGATCCCGGAGAGCCCTTAGGGCCCCAGTCTATTCAGAGAGCGTACATTCCAGGATCCGAAAGAATAATCAGTTGTTCGTTTGCGGGGTCGTAGTAGCAAGACGTTACCCATTTACAATGCGTACCACTGCTTTCGTCCCCCTGGAATGCTGCTTTCGTTCTGTTTCAAGCATTATCCTCTCAAAATTCTTACACAATTCTTCAAAAATGAGGGCCAATTGAGGCGGCTATTTGCAAAACTCGTTAAATCCAAAATTGTGAAAAATTGAGTTAATGATGCCATTTTATTCCACTTTCGATGCTCTATAGGCAGGGTTAAAAATATTCTAACTAATTATAATAATTACGGTGGAATAAGGTGTTAAAAACTGCAACCAGTTGCAAAACTCGTTAAATCCACTAGCTGTACAGTTGCAAAATACGTTATTTCCAACCACAATATTTTGGTTTCAAAACTCGTTAAATCCATCAAAACAGGTGCAAAATACGTCAAATCCAAATTATTTTTTTCCAGTTTCTTCGATATACATTTTTAATGAAAGCATTTAAAATGAATTGTACAAGGGGCTGAAAATGCTAAATTCAAGGGTTTATGTAATAAGACGAATAAATTTCGGAAAATATGCTTTGAAGTCATTGGTTTTGAAAAATGCCGTGCGTCTCCGCGTCTAAAATATAAAGAGGGAACCAGATCTGACCCATCTACCCCTAGCTCCCATACAAAAAAAAAACTTGAACATTGAATATTTTGAGGTCGGTACATGGGTCCAACGGTATCTTTCTACGGAATGTCACAAAAAACTTCAATTCGGTGTAATATTGTAGCTTTTTGATGTCCTTCTCAAATATAAAGGGGGAACCAGATCTGACCCATCTACCCCTAGCTCCCATACAAAAAAAAACTTGAAAATTACATGCGTGGTGTTCGAACGATTAGAACTCGCGGGTATCGTTAAGAGTTATATTTTGGAAAGCTGAGTTTGGGTACACACATACTGTTTTGTATACAAAGATCTTAGTGATATTAGACTTAAACATTATAAATTGTAGGGGATACTGGAATTGATACGCAAATTCCAGCCAGATCGAAATAGGTTCAGGATCGATCAGAAGGCATTCGAGAGCTTGCAGCCTGTTTTCTTCAGCTACTCGATTGTTCTGATTCTGATTGTCTCATTTAAATCTGCTGAACGCTTTTCACGGCAGCTTCCTATGCTGCTTCATCGAGCACATTGCTAGGATCGCATTTATATCCCTGGGCTTTTTTATTTTTTGGCGTGATTTTTACGAAAACTTTTGAGCGTGAAGTTCAATCAGGTGTTGAATGATAGTTCCTATATTAGTATTCCGCGAGTTAGAATCTGAAAAATGTATTCCTATTTACACCACTTGCAATTTAGCCGTTGCTTGTCACTACTTATGCTTTCTGAAAGGACTTGCTTTGTGTTAATCCTTATCTTTTGAACAGCTGAACCGACAGAAATAGGAAATTTAATCAATAACAAAACGCTTTAAATTTTTTCGCTGTGATTTTTCAGAGAATAGATGTAGCCGCAGTAAACAATCGCTGGTGGGTTGGTAGTTGGTACGACCCGATGTTCATTGCTGAAAAGAAGGTCGAAGTAAGCGCTATCGTCGAAGGCTCGAAAGGAACTACGACAAAGAAGATATGATCGCAAATGCAAAGTGTGCCTGCCATACGAGATAAGCATGTTTTTATCGGCCTCCAACAGCGTAATTGCGTATTCGCAGCAGTTTCGCATTAGGTTTCCAAAAACGTTAAGTTGACGTTTAATGAAATTAGCCAGTCGAAAAAAATTTTCTCGATCGATTTAGTATTTGTTTACTGATTGTCTCGAGTTTTAGAACCAGTCGTTGCAAATTCGATCTTGACGGGCGATCACGTATCTATACTGTAAGAGTAAGTGACTAACAAAAATTGAACAAAGCAGTCGCACCCAAAGCAACATGTCCGCCAGATTGACAAAATGGATGCGGATAATCCTGGAATTAAATCAGATCGAATCCACATCATCTAACTTTATTCTCGGTTAACGACGGACACATCATCTAACTTTATTCTCGGTTAACGACGGACTTCAGCAAATCGAATTCGGGGTATGCGGCTTCATTAAGAAGCATTTCTCGAACATTGAGCGCCTTCCTTTATTTCAACCAAAACAGGGCAGCAGAGAAACCTTCCGCCTGAGAAACCCTCAAACCAGGCGATATAAATGGATGTTACATTTGACGGACCCAAAGCCAAAGGCAGACTGATCAACAGTTGGATGTGTCAAATGAAAAACCAGCAACACATTGCTTTCTCCCAAGATAGAGGTGAAATAGGCTGAGACATTACCACCAAAAAGGGCGATGTGTCTACATCTCAGCGCACGCGAGACCGTAGGGCAGTATAAGGAGACGGAGAAAAACTAAAGTAGATCACTGTAGGTCACTTTGTACGGAAGTTACAATTACAATACTCAGCAGGATATTTTCCAAAAACAAGTCGAGTAATATATTTTATTACTGCCAAGGAAATTTTACTTAGTTTATTACGCAGTCGGAATATTTCATATATATATTTCATTTTTTTATATTTCATATATATTTCATTTTTGAAATAGACACGAAAAAAATTAAAAAAAGATCACTTTTTCTCCCCTATTTCTCCTTCTTATATACCTCCTGTCGAAAAGGACTTTCCCCCATATGTAGAGGGCAATCCCCAATAATCCTGTCAAGTTTAAAATATACACCATTGCCGCCAATCAAATAATGCATATTTTCCAAGCTACATTTTGAGTTGCAAAACTCGTTAAAACACATCTCCAGGTGCGAAACTCTTTAAATCCAAACAATTTTCTAGTTTATTCAGAAAATTATTATGCCATATTGCAGCAATTTATTTAGATGGTCATCCTAAATATATTTCAAGAAGAAAAAAGTACAATAAGTACACAATAAACTTTTCACGTTTTTTTGCGATTTAAACTAAATGGCGCTTAAGTAGTTTTGCAACTCGACAACTCTCTAAAAGACATTTTTACATTTTTTAAAATTATTTTCCCTATTGTTCAAAATATAAATGTTAGCGAAAATTGAAAACATTGAATTTTATTTCAAGAAACATTATTTTCATATCCTATTCTCATTCAACTAAACACATTTTGTGTTGCAAACGTCGTTAAAAACCCTTTCCAGTTGCAAAAGGCGTTAAATCCAAACTTCTCCTTTCTCTATTCAGGAAAACATTAATCTAGGATTTTGAAGCTCTGTCTAGTTTTACTTGAAGCACATAATGAAAAAGTAATCATAAAAGTTCATTCGAAACCTACCAGCGGTTTTTGCAATTTCCACAAAATAAACTACATGGCGCTTAACGAGTTTTGCAACTGGACGACTCAATTATAGATTATGAAGATAACGGTCGACCGGAAACTGCTACACACTGAACAATAACCTATCCTCGAGATGCAAACCATATCAATCCAATAAAGCAAGCAAGATAGTCTCCACTATTTCGAGACTCGAAACATCTGTTCCAAAATTTCTCTACACACTCAACTGTCACTACTGTCACTTTGAAGAAGACGGTGATAACCTCAACACAGTTTCTTCTTCAGGTCTGCAGTTTACTTTTTTTGAACCAGTTACCTGAATTTTCCACTTTCAACGCCAAATTTATTTCAATTGTCCCGAAAATGGCTCTTCGAATGACGCGTTTCATCCGCCCACCGGCACTTACCCGGGTGAGTCGTTCTAGTCGTCCTAGAATGGATGTAAAATAGAGGCGACTGACAATTACATAATTGTGTATACGACTTGGATTTAAATCTAATTTTAATTTTATTTTCGCCGTAGGGTTATCCTCTGCTCGTTGGGAAAGAAAAGGGCGAGGAAAAGGCACACACGAAGACTGCATTGCAAAAGAAGACAACCGTAAGTAAAACAAATGTTTTGATTGCAGGAGATTAGAATTTTTCAAGTGACACAAGCAAGAGTGATAAGCACACATACAATGGCTTGAGCCCGCCAGAACGAGGGCTTTACTTCATGTTAGATAGGTAATGCAATAAATTACACACTGTTAATGCACACACTAGTTAATAAATTTTATGTGAGTTGAACTTATATCAACAATATTCCTCGGGAGTTTCAGCGACACATTTCATTCAAAACTCACATGCCGGTTGGTCGTAGCACGAGCACGAATAGTAGTTTAAGTTGTGAGTGGCTCTTAGGGAAAGAAGCTCCAGAAGACATTCTGGAGCGGTGGTTCTTTTACATTTTAATATTGCATAAGAGCTTCTCAAGAGACTAGGAGTTGTGACGGTTTACCTCAACATGACTCTATCTTAAGGTGACCAGACTTCCGAAGACCCAATGCTGTACACATACTTGCGGAATTCGTTTTTCACGCCAAATTGGAAGCCCTAAAGTTCTCAAAGTTCTCCTCAGTGGCGTAGATAAGGGGGATTGATCCCCCTGGTCATACATACTTTTTTATACTAAATTATATATAAATTTAGTTCTTTCTTTGCTATTAATTAGAACAATTTCGTAACAATACTTATTCACCAATCGGCCATCCACAGGAGAATTTCGGAATTAACCTATTTGCATAATTTTTACTGCCTTAGCTAGATTTTTGACAATTCCTAGCGTATACTGGCGTACATGAGATTTGGATTTTTTTCAAGTGTTGTTTTTCAGATAGTACGGCTGCCACAAGAACAGATCAGGTGGAATTTACTAAGATAATTTTGCATTATAGCGAAAATCCGTATTGTGGGATAGCGATACAATTGAGCGGCATTACGACACATGATGGACTAACTTGCTTCACCAATACTGCATTATGCTACCCGTACCCGGTATACAGTTATGTAGGATTTTTCCGAATAAAATCACAACCATCTCGTTCACTCATTCGCCGGACCATTTTTTGGTATTACATCACAGAAGCGGCCTCAACGTTTTTACGTCCTGCTTCCTCCATTATTGTATGCTGCAGACAAACCACTCACTGTCACTGAGTCCTATTTTTGCCGCATTCTCCATTGCAGGAAGGATTCTTAACATTTGCACTCGGTATTGCAGACGAACCTTCAATTTAAAGTTCAAGCACAACCTTCCAGGATCGAACTTTCAATGTGTAGAGCGTATTCTGCCTACTTAAAATTTTGAGGCGATTCTATAAACTTCCCAGTTCTTCATAAAATGCGTTGTCGCCCGACGGGATTAAGCTCCCGAGTATCATTCAGGAGTCGTTAGTCCGACTTCGAATAACACGTTCACTGTCTGACCGGTGCGGATTCAAACGTGCCAAAACGCAGCTTTGCGTACTATTACCGGATGTGTACGCATGTCATCGCAAGATCATCTGCACCAAGAAACAAAGCTGTTAAACATTAAAGCACATAATGAGCTCCTGGCAAAGCAATATCTTGTTGGTTGTTATGGCAGTGAACACCCGAATCACGACCTTATGGACAGAACCCCACCACCACGTCGGGTAAGACGCTCTTTAAGGGACAAGGAAAGGGAAGTCCAAAGATTTAAAAGAGTTTCTCTCGATAACACAAATACATACAAGGCGACCTTGAAGCAATTACACACCAATGAGGTAACCAAAGCTATGAATGACCTGTCCGCAAACCGTGTCCTTCGCGCTCGACCACCCGACATCTCCACCGATGAACAACAACTACCCAGAGCCACACGTACCACCTTGGCTCAGCTTCGCTCTGAATGGTGCTCCAGACTTAACTCGTTCTGGTCGCGCATCGACAACGCCATTGCAGATATTTATCCAGCAGGTGGAGCCAGCCCACATAATGTGGACCATCTTTTCGACTGCGCTGCCGCACCTACACAACTTACACCTATAGCACTATGGGAGAACCCCATTGAGATGGCAACCTTCCTAGGTCTAGAACTTGAGGATAGGCTGCCAACCATCTATGAATGACGATACTAGTTTCCCCCTCCTCACTTGCGCCGCTACAACAACAAATTAATGGAGAGTCGATCATCCCTGACAACCAATTTGGTTCTATAGTATTATCGAACAAATACACAGGCTAGTAAATTGTATCGGCTTAGCGCTTGATCGAATAGAGTACAGTACTGCAGCGTGTATCGATGTTTCCCAGTTCTTGGATCGATGGTCCTACTGGCAATTTCAAGCCTCTCCGGGTGGACCACATCCGTTTTTTCTGCAATCGGCCAAAAGTCACCAAAACGCCTCCCTGGCAAGAGCCTCGAAGGTTTCAATGCAGTACCGCTAAAAGGAGGTCTTAAATCAAGTAAGTTACGACGCGACGGGCTACTAAACAAAATTAAATCGAAGCTCTCACTCAACAATTTTTTCGTCATACAAGACTATCTCAATGACCGGCACTTTTTGGCGAAACAAGATGACTCTGTCACGCAGCTTAGACGTTTTGAAGCAGGAGTCCCTCAAGGAAGTATTATGGAACCTTGACTGTATCTAATTTTTACATCGGATCTACCAGCCTACGAAAAAATGGTCCTCGGGAGTTTTGCAGATGACACAGCGTTGCTCGTCACTGACTCTGATTCCGCTGTAGCTTTAGCGAAATTCCAAAAAGCTCTTAATCAAATCTTTCATTGGACAAAATGCTGGCGAAAAAATGAAACACTCAATGGCTATTTCCACACATGCGCGCTTTCGTCTTCCCTATCGTCTTCCAGCTCCGTTTCCACTTTTAACATTGAACTTGTCATTGATTGCGTCAAGGGATCAAAAGAGATAAATGCCTCATTCTTTCTACTCTACACTGTTCATCATTCATCCTTAGATATCTGTCGCGACTTGTGTCTGAACATTGGTAACCCCTGTCAACATTGAATTCCTCTTTTCAATAGTGCAGACATCCCAAGTTTCAATTGTCAAAATGATGAAGACGATCGAAATGGGAAACAATCTGGACAGGCCCAATGGCTATGTCTACACATTTGCATCTTTCGTCTTCGCTACCGTCTTCAAATTTCGTTTCCTGTTTCAGCATTGTCAAGTGAACAGAAGAGGTGAATGCCACATTTGTTCATCATTCTTCGTAAGATATTAATCGCGACTTATTCAGAATGCGTAAATAATTACTTCTTTTGTTAAAATTATGAAATAATTTTGTGTTTTGTATGAGCAGGACTGCTGTTCATTTTTCAATTTCGAGATTGAATGTCAACCAATTTTAGCACTTATCCAATCGTTAAGAAATGAAAACACTATTTTTTCAAGTCGCAGACACATAAATGCCGATCAATTTTAGTTCACTATCTTTGTACACAGCAAATTATAAAAATGTTGAAAGAGAAAACGATATAATGAGTGAATACCCTATACCCACGTACAGACCTAGAAGGCACGGAAAAAAACATTAATTTGATGTTTTTTTTTGTGGGGGAAGTAGGGGCATATGGGTCAGATCTGGTCCACTTAAATATTTTATCTCAGCTACAATTTGACCCCATTTTTACCGCCATGATGTTCTATCGAAAGATATGACTGTATATTGCTTTATGTGGGAGGTTGGGGCTCCTTTGGTGAGACCCACTCCAATTTCCATCAACTTCAAGAATAGCTATATTTTGTCGGAAGTTATGGCTGAATTTAAATATCAAGGAGGGGTCATTTATATTGGACGTAGGGGAACCCTTGGTTCGATTTGGCACATTTTCAGTACAGTCCAATATTTTATCAAAACAAACTTCTGACCAAAATTTCAAACCGCTGGCCTCATTATTTCGGGAGTTATCGTGCGAACAGACAGACACACGGACAGACAGAGAGACATGGCTTATTCTAATCAGAGACCGACCGACCCGACCCAATTTTTCTATGGGGCATTCGGTAGCTCAGTGGCAGAGATGTCACTCTATCTCTGAGTTGCCGGTGCGTGGGTTTGAATCCCACTGTGACCCATGGATGTTTGTATTGTCCATAAAATGCTCCTACGGCAGCCGGTTCTTCGATGTAAATCGTCCCGGAGCTACCCGTTGATAAAACGGCCAAGAGCTGCCAAGACCCCCTTCGATTCAAGAGAAAAAAAAATCTCTTGAATCGCTACAACAACAACAACAACCGACCCTGATCCTTTATATGCATATATACTTTACCATGCCTCTGGTTACATAGCATCGGCTTTTTAAAAAGCTCCATAACTCTTGAAAAAAACGCAGGCTCAGCCGTGTATTATTATTCACATTAAGTTGAAAATGATTTTCGATGAAAATTGAGTTGCTCCGATCAAGGACCCCTATTTTCACCAATTTGAATTTTGGTGTATTGCTTAATTTTAGTTTATTGCCATTGGAGGGCACCACTACACCACCCACAAAAAATCAGCTTAATCAGGCACATCGATAGTAAATTTCTTCTTAGCGCCACCGTAATCGGACCCTGGCTATTTTGCTGGACTAACCATAATTTTACGGTGACCTTAGCAGGTAGCGATAAAAAAAATTTTTTCTTGGAGGAACCTACTTTAAGGGTTAAGGTTTGTATGCTGGCCCCATGATTGAAACATGCAAACATCCTGCAACAGAAATAGGCATGTGTGCGAAACTTAAAGTCGCAATAGCTTTCCTTTTATAATGGCCGAGGAAAATGCGTTGAAACTCAATCGAAAATGAAGCGGTCTAGAAGGTCTTCTAGACGTCCCCCTTGAAGCGGCTTATTTCTATTTCTAGTGATACTGATACTTAAAGTTTTGGAAATATAATGAAGTGCTTCCCCGGGAGCGCTTTGAGAGTTCTTAATCTCTACGAAACTGCTTCCGAAAAAGCGAAATTTCGAATTAGGAGGAAGCGCAGCGAGCTACTCGTAATTGAAGTGCTTACCTAGAAGCACAATTGCGAATAAAAAGGAAGCGCTGAAGAGCTGCTTCTGGTTGCAGCGCTTCCAATTTTTCCATGGGAACAGATACACAGACAAACGTGGAAAGCTTTACGGGGAGAGGGTAAAATTTATAATGTAAATTGCGGCACATATGCGGTATTCTACAGGGAACACGCGCGCTTTGTGTACGTACGTTTTCGTGAATACTCTCGGTTTTGATTTTCGAAATAAGCGATTTTTCTTGGGAGTACTTTTTGTACAAATTTCGAATGAGGTGTCCTGGATAAATTCATTAGCCAAACGATTTGCATGGAAGCTATGTGATGGTATCCTGGAACATGAGTTTTGGACTCACACGAATGTGGATTTACAGCTATCAACAAATTTAGTCTCCTCGGAGTGAATGAGACGAAACGCGGTTGAAATTGTCTATTTTAATATGGATAAAAATGTACATATATTATAAATAAGAATTATGCACAATGTTAATGAAATGCTTCTCGTAAACCTATTTTTGGATTGGCCTAACTAAAAAGTGTTACAGAATGAAAGGCGTTAGATTTACTTTGTATCATGGCTCCACATATTAACTGGATTTATTAGCTGTAACGCCGTTACCATGACTCCAAACTGGAAAAAAGCGACTGATATGAAATGTACCCATCGAGTTCTTTGATTTGATAAAAACTAAAAAAGTCGACTTTTTCAAATCTCCGGGACACCCTGTGTGCTTTGTCCTACCAACGTCTAAGTATTTTGTGCTAAGGACTGTTACGATTCTACACATTCCTACCAAATTTCATAACGATCGGTTAGTGAACAAATTTGTAAATGTCCGGGACACTCTTTTATCTTCGCCATACCAATTTTTAAGTATTTCATGCCAAAGACTGTTACCATTCTACACATTCCTGCCAAATTTCATGACGATCGGTTAAGTCGTTCGCGAGTTATTTAGTGAACAGATGGACGGACAAAATCGATTTCATAAGGGTTTTTTGTAAAATCTAAAAAACCCTAAAAAGGATGATGAAAAGTGCAGGCTCTATTTCGCCACACATTATTTTAGTAATTATGTCTCTCTCTTAAATCCTGCAAGTAAAAAAAAATGTTTTTTTCGATAATTATCTGTCATCGCAGAAGATCGTACATATTTGGTAAGCTTTGTGACATGAAACTACGAGCAGTAGAAAACTATAATGTTAAATATCTTTTAAGGGCGCCACATACCTAGCGATTTATTGTTCAATCGATTGCCCACAATCGATCTGCCGCCCGTACAGCACACACACTTGGCAATTTATCGGGCAATCTGAAATTAACAGTCTCACGGTCCACAAGACACAACACAAAATAGAGAAAATTATACAATTTTTGGCGATGGAAGATGGACACCCATTGCTACTTTTGATGGAGAATTACCGCCACAACCACAGCATGAAGAACGTCAAAAAATCAGCAACGCCCCAGACCCCCCGATCGATCGGCCAGATTTTTTGATTGCGAGATAAATCGGAAGGTGTATGGGACCATCGGATTCAATTTTTTGATTTGACGTGTGGAACGTATTGCAATTTTCCGTACAAGCTGTCATGACAATCATGTGTTCTCAGTTGCTGATTTTTTGACATAAACCTGTGGTCGTTCATGCTGTGGTTGTGGCTGTCATTCTCCATCAAAAGTAGCAATGGATGTCCATCTTCCATCGCCAAAAATGGTATAATTTTCGCTATTTTGTGTTGTGTCTTGTGGACCGTGAGACTGCCAATTTCAGATTGCCCGATAAATTGCCTAATGTATATGCTGTACGGGCGGCAGATCGATTGTGGCTACTCGATCGGCCGAGAAATCGTCAGGTTTGTGGCGCCCTTTAGATTCTGCCATTGAAGAGAAGATCGGCATTTCACTTGAAATCCATAAAAATGCCGTCAACATTTTGGTGCTCCTGAAATCGAATTCGCTTGGTGGTACTCACTTCTCACGAAAGTCTGTACACTGTTTTTTTGACGTTGATGAAAATTTTATTTGCCCGCGAAATCGTGCCATCAACAACAATATGCACATGTATTCTCAATTGATTGAATAAGAGGCTCCACGACAATTTTTTTTACGGGAGATATAATTTTTCGCTCGGTGAACATAGTGGTTACCCTTACAAACACTAAGGGCCACCGCACACTGCAGACCGTACTATCGTACGATAGTTTGGTCGGATTGGACAGTCTCCCCGCACACTTTTACAACTAAACTGTTTGGTTGTTGGTGAGTGCGCACATTAGCCGATAGCCCGATAGCTGTTGCTTTTGACATTAGCGCCATATTGATATTAGTGCCAATTGGAATGATATCAAGAAAAGCTATTATTTCCCTACTTATAAAACGAAGGAGGAGAAGGATTATGAGAAGAAAAAAAATAAGCAGAGAATATTGGGCCCTGTGGCATGGGTCAAGAATTATGCCTCCGCTTCCTCCGGCGTGTCGTAGAAGGCGACTAATGGGGCAGGGGAGAATATAACTCTCCTGGGTTTCGTACAAATCACCACAATTGCGCGCGACGTTGTTTGTGCTAAATTGTGTGAATATGTACGAAGCTTAGTATAAATTGACCCCTGTGGTGTTGGGGTTAGAATTATACCACAGCGTTCCCGGCTTGTCGTAGAAGGCGACTTGAGGGATAGGGCACGATTTCAGTATCTGTGGCGCCAAATTTTGATGATGCCATTTCATTAATATTGGCCTGAAACGACCAAATCGGCAATCCTTTTTCGCGAAATCGTAACGGTTCTCCGGATATTCAATGTCAAAGTTTGACATTTATATGGGGTAGTTCAGTTTTTAATGGGAAATTGGGGGTATTTTTTACCACAGTTTGATGTGAATCAATAGCCTTGCCCCGAAAATAACATTTTCAATTTATTTTGCCTCGCTGTCTAGCAAATTTTACAATTCTTGCTCGCAAATATATTTTGACATTTCATATTATTAACATCCTTGCCAAATTGGTAAAACTTACTATTCTAGTGGGACCGATTAAAATTAAAACGTCAATTTTATGGCGTCGAATACTTTCCCCAATGTGTAAAGCGGAAATACCCCCCTTTTCTTATCAAATTACTTAACTGGCTTCATAGAAAAGTCAAACTTTGACATTGAATATCTGGAGAACCGTTACGATTTCGCGAAAAAGGATTGCAGATTCGGTCGTTTCAGGCCAATATTAATTAAATGGCATCATCAAAATTTGGCGCCACAGATACTGAAATCTCCCCTGCGCTGTGTTATTTAAGTAGTCGGCCGATAGTTGTCAACCTATTAAGTTTAATGGGAATCGTACTGCCCATTAAACTTTATTATCGGCCGATTTGAAATCGTTCAAGTGTGCGCACTTGCATATGGTCTCGTGCTGATTAGAAGAACGATCAAACTATCGGCCGATCAAAAGTTTGTAGTGTGCGGCTGCTCTAAGAGCGCCGGCACACTACAAACTTTTAATCGGCCGATAGTTTGATCGTTCTTCTTATCAGCACGAGACCATATGGAAGTGCGCACACTTGAACGCTTATGGTCCCGTGCTAATTAGAAGAACGATCAAACTATCGGCCGATTAAAAGTTTGTAGTGTGCCGGCGCTCTAAGAAGACATTATGAAAAAGTTCTTCATGCATCCAAATTGGCCTGCCATCTAATTTTAAGCCAAGCATGTTGGTTTCTCAACAATAATGTTATACGCCCTTGTTTAAAACAATACACAATACAATAATTTCAAACTGTTGTATTAATACATAAATTCAGAGCAAGTTCCATTCACACTCCGTTTCTTTAGTAGTAATTTTGGCAACGAAATAAAATAAGCGAACTAAACAAAACTAAACTTGCAGCCATACAAAAAATCCGAATACACTTTTTCAACCACTCTTCGCTAACCAATTTTCTTTTTTTCTCATAATAAATAGGACGGTACAATACGGGTAAGAATACGAAATGCTTTCAAAAGCGATATTAAGTGTCGACGGTGGTATATTTTTTTGATTTTCCATAATTTTGTTTTTAGATAGTACGGAATCGGATAGAGTTGGTATTCGGTATATTGCTGTTTAGCCAATTTATCTGTATAATTTGGATCAGACGTTCCCGAGTATTTTCAGATGTTTATTATGAAAAATCTTGCAATATGATACGACTTGAATATGTTTTTCGAGCTGCTTTGTGTTTTTTTTCGCTTAAAGCTTGAATTGCAAAATTTTTAAAATAAACTGGTTCTTCTCTAGTGACCTTGTTGGTTTCGTTTTTGAAAAGTTGTAAATTAGAGAATTTGTTAGTCTTTTGAATAGTTTTTTTTATATGCCACAAACGATGAAGCCGATGATGATTCAAGGAGAGAAGAATATTGTGTAGGTATTCCCTCCTCTTGAATCACGGACGGAAACATTCCATTGTCAATGTGCACATCGTGAGTGGTCATAGTTTTAGTGCAGTAGATATTGTTGCTAGTCAAATTATGCTGAAAATTGTCCAGTTGTCGGTAGATTTACATTACGTAAATACATACATCAAACCTTTTCCTGATTCGAGTCCATGGACTCGCCATGTGTGTGCGGCAACATATTCCCCCAACACATTTTCAGGATTCGTGTTCGAGTGCGCTACCACACTGGATAAACGAGCGGCAGCATGCTAAGCGTCATGGATGGCGATGGCTGCTGCTCATCAAACGTTAAACTCATAATAATAAATACGATTAGACAATGTTTTTTTTTAGCATTACTACTGTACCAAACGTGTCAAATTAACGACGAGACGAGCAAGTCGGACACTGCCCTCTTGATAAATCAAGCGAAATTGTAGAAAGAAATTATGAGACTGCTTATTCGGCAGTGAAATTGATGTAACTAACAATAATTTCAGTTTTGATATTGTACTAACAACAATTTGGACAGCGGTTGAGAGTTGGTCGGTTCTCTATCTAGATGGCAGTGATACAGGACATTAAATCATTGCAATGTTGCTATGAATATGAAACACACACCCCCATTTGCTTATACATTTGTAAATCCAATAAATTATTATTGACAACCATGATTTATCGGATGCCTATAAGTCATGGTCGTTGTTTCATTAATTAAAATTTGCATCCCAAATTACATATCTCTAATTAGTGAATAAATTGTTTGATCCATTGAACTCTGCAATGCATTAGCATTAATTAAATTCCAATTTATGAGTTTGTTTTCATTACAAAACAAATTTCACTTGTTTGGCCCATATGCATTTTATCCTCGCCGGTTACTTTCAGTTAGACACTTCATTCCCGGCACGTAATTTTCATCGAAATATTTCAGTTACTTCACATCGGAGCCAATTAGCTCCATAAGTAGTATTGTGTTTTCATTATCATAGTCCCTGTAGAACCATGTATTGCCATATTGTGCCTAATTGTATCAATCTATTCGTTAGCGTATTTTCGGTTTTGCGCCATATTCTTGCGCGAAAAATTACCAATTGACTTATCAAAATTGGATTTCCGCTCATAAATTCTAATCGTCTAATTACTCCTCCTCTTTCTCTCTCTCTCTCTTCACAGACACGAATTCCGGTCGCCCAATACGGCGGCCGAAATGCCGTTACAATGCTACCAGGTGGCGGTATTGGTCCGGAACTAATGAAATATGTTCGCGATATTTTCCAATATGCCGGCGTGCCGGTCGATTTTGAAGTTATTGATATTGATCCGAGCACGGAAGGAAATGATGATTTGGACTATGCCATCACGTCCATTAAACGTAATGGTGTTGCCATTAAGGGCAATATCGAAACAAAGTCCGAAGATTTGAGCGCTACCTCGCGTAATGTGGCGCTACGAAATGAACTCGATTTATATGTTAATGTGCTGCACTGTAAATCATATCCGGGCATCGTTACACGACATTCGAATATCGATGTAGTTATCGTGCGTCAGAATACAGATGGCGAATACGCCATGCTGGAGCACGAAAGTGTACCGGGTGTTGTTGAGAGCATGAAAGTCGTTACGGATGAGAATGCCGAGCGGGTGGCACGATGGGCGTTTGAATATGCGAAAAACAATGGTCGTAAGAAGGTAACGACCATACATAAGGCGAATATTATGAAATTGTCGGATGGCTTGTTCCTGGAAGTGGCTAATCGGGTGGCGCGGGACTATCCCAAGATTGAGCATAATAATATGATTATTGATAATTGTTGTATGCAGCTCGTTTCGAATCCGCATCAGGTATTGTAGATTTTCTCATTGCTCCCATTCCCAGTTGTTGATACTGTGTTAATGGTTTTTATTGTTTGTTGTCAATGTCGTTACAGTTCGATGTTATGAACATGACAAATTTGTATGGAACAATCGTATCGAACGTGCTGTGTGGTCTGGCCGGAGGAGCTGGTCTATTCTCGGGACGCAATTATGGAGATCATGTAAGTATAGGAGAGAGCAAAGTGTGAATGTGAAATGGGAAAATGGTTTGTAGGTTTTGCCTGATAATTGTGCAGGAGGTGGAGTGTGAAGTGAATTGAAAATGACCTTTCAATATTTTATGACTTGGGTAATTGAACACGAGCAACCATGCTCGTTCTGTTCTGCCCTGTCCAGTCCAGTGGGGGCAATTCAAGGGTAGATACCATTCGGAAATGAATTATTTGTATTACTCGGTCCACAGGCTCCAGTCTAATCATTTTCCATTATTGCTAATCGATTAGCTCATATTTCCAGTATCGTGTGAGTTGGGACGTTAATTAAAATGGTTCAATGAAGTTAATTACAAATTTATGATTTCGGAATTGACTGAAATTAGACTCGTCGTGTGGTTTACTATTTCCCCCATGAACAAATTGCATATTAGCAATTACTACTATGTTGTCAAATCGTATATTACGCTCTAGTTTGAAAATTACACTCCAGGATTAAGTTTGACTATCAAAAAGTCCATTAAATATTTTAGTGGGGAGATTTCAGTATCTGCGGCGCCAAATTTTGATGATGCCATTTCATCAATATTGGCCTGAAACGACCGAATCTGCAATCCTTTTTCGCGAAATCGTAACGGTTATCCAGATATTCAGTGTCAAAGTTTGACTTTTCTATGAAGCCTGTTATGTAATTTGATAAGAAAAGGGGGACATTTCAGCTTTACACATTGGGGAAAGTGTTCGATGCCATCAAATTGACGTTTTAATTTGCAGATTCGGTCGTTTCAGGCCAATATTAATGAAACGGCATCATCAAAATTTGGCGCCGCAGATACTGAAATCGTGCCCAAAATTAGTTGTTGCCCTTCAAACTCTAAACACAACAGATCTAAGTTTCGTCGTCAGCTGCTGCAATAGGGTTGTCCCATAACGCCGTCGGAGTGCGGTTAGTGGGTGCAGCGGGGCATCGGAACAGGAACAGGTGGTCCACATCGTGTTGCGCACCACCGCAGCTCGGACAAATGTTTTGAATGTCCGGGTCTTTTGAAGATAGGTAGGAATTGAGGCGCGAAGAAAACCCCGACCTAAGCTCAGCTAGTGTCGCTCTTGTGGCTCTCGGGAGCCTAGTCTTCTCAGTGATATAGGGGGAGGGGGCGCTGAGAGGACTCTATTCGTATCTAATCTCCCTATTGACCAATCCACAACGGTTGTGTGAATATCTACGATGGCCGCATGGTACGCTGTGGCATCGAATATATCGGGAGGTACCCGTTTGTATCTCTGGACGTCTCTTTCGAGATCTCTGACTCCAATCCTGATATGTCGTTTGGGTGATGGTTTGGGTGATCCTCTCGATCCTCATATTGTAAAGACAGGAGGAGATTGTGATCACGCACTGGTAACATGCTGCTTTCTTGATGAAGATGATCCTGGGACGACATCAGGTGGCAACGTGTATCGATGCGTAGAGCAGCGTTCTGGCATGCCTGGATCTTACTCCAGTTTGTGTCACAAACGGTTTGTGATCAGGATCACACAAACCTAGAGATTGCTCTACCTATCACTTTGTAATTTACCAGCATGGTTTCTTTGTCCTTGCCCTAGGAGCTGCCGGCCAGTGTCTTTAGGACGTTGTTCATACTTTGCATTTTGTCGACTACGTCTTAAACATGGTTTTTCGACTTCATCATGGTGTCTAAATAGACAGCAAGTATCTTGGGATTTGTAACAGTAGGAAGAACGTCTTCATCATGCATACCAGTACGGATCGTAAGCTCCTGTAAAAATTCCTGCGTCCAGGTAGTGAGAAGTGTTGCAGTACATTAAGACGACGATATGACTAGGTTGCGGATACTGAAAACTCCACCAGTTTCTCAATATAGTAATTAAGTCGGGCCACTAATGCGGTTCTGTGACAGGGCTGGTTGAGGCCATTGTGGATGTGATTGGTGATCAGATCCAGAGCTATTGTGGTACTATGCATCTTACTAAAACCATGCTGGTGAGAAGCTAGCTCAGCATGTGATACAAGGGTGGGGTGGTTGAGTGATTCGAGCGTCTTTGCAACGGGTGATAGTATTGTCATTGGACGGTAGGATTCGTCAAGTTTTCCGCTTTTGCCGGGTTTGAGAAGGGGGATGATTCGCCCAAATGGGGGATGATTCCAAGATGTGAATATCGAAAAGTTGAAAGCCATCGTTAGATATTCGATGGCCGGAAGATCTAGGATGTTTCAGCATGACCATTGAAATGCCATCTGGTCCAATGGCCTTGGAGTGTTTAGCGTTCTTGATTGCTGCTGAAACTGGGTCCGGGGATGATGTCAACCGTTCAGTTTCGAATCCTTGCTTTTATTTTGCAGTTGGGCATCTTGGTCCTGGGATGGTAAATAAATTACTTACTGAACAAACTCGCACAAAGTTTCGGATTTACCGTGGCAAGAAGAATTACCGATTCTAATGGCTACACTGCCCTTGTCTTTGGTTGGATGAGAAAGGGCGTGGACTGTAGCGCAGAGTTTACTGACACCTTTTGAGAGGTCGCAGCTTTCCAGATGCTCATTCCATTTCTCTTTTTTGTACGTGTTGACTTGTCGATTAATTTCGGAGTTCAGCTCCTGAATTCTGCGGTCTGCCGGATTTGCGCGTCTTAAGTTGTCCCGTTCGCCAGCTAACCTTGCGGCAGCCGTTGGGAAATATGGCTGAATTTTGGGGATACGCCCTGCCGGAATGAAGCGAGCTGCCGCTTTGACTACGACGATCCTTTTATTCTTTTCGGCTTCCCTTGCGTTTGTTGGAGTAGGTAATACGTCGAAGAAAACGCAGTGAAACCCTCCCAATGATAAACGTACACTGTTCTGACGTTGTCAGTGCGGCTGGTTTATCAATATTTATTATGATGGGGTGGTGATCGGAGAGGAGGAAAGTAGTTGTCTCACAGCGGGTGTCACGCTGGCGCTATAGTTATGTCAGGGGAACTATGGCTGGCGCCAGCGTCGCGTGTAAACGAAATTCCATTGAGTGCGCAGAGATCTGATGGGGGTAATTTGGTCGCGATGTCTATACCTCTGGCATCGTTGCCGAGGAGAGAATGCCAGAGTCCGTGATGGGCGGCGTTCCGGTCGCCAAGTAGATTCTATGCTGTCCCGTGAGGAGTGGACCAAATCTAACTTATAACCAGAGCCACAGCTGGATGCTGGTGGAATATATATGTTTATAAGTTCGATATTAGTATTGCCGGATTTAACGGTAATAGCTTGCATTTCCGCCGTGCCGTCATTAAAATATAGGTCTAATACACTCTGGAGCAACAAAAGAAAACTTGTCATACTGTCCCATTTTTCTTAAGCCAGAGCAGTAAAAATGACACCATGCTCAGCAGCAGGTACACCTCAGAGACCTGACATTCCCGAAGATGCGTCGGTTGCATACACAGCAGATGTAGATTTACGGACCTGCATTGGTTTCGATGCCGGCGCGAATTGAATTGAAAGAATTGAGAGCAACCGCGCTTAAATGAAATGCTCCCGATTTGACGAAAAAATACATCAACAGCCACACACAACCCTCCTGCATCCAACCTTCATGGGTCTTGCCGAGGAAGTGTTTTTTGGAAACTCTTGGCCGTTTCTTTGATGAAACGCGTGCGGTCCGCCCCGAAGAGGCTTTTAACTGCCTTGTGGCAGCGGGGATGCCATCGGGAATGGTCGTTAGTAGTACCACATATCTTTCGTGCATTTTGTTGTTATTGTGATCAATAGTGCGCCTTGTTATGCATCCCTTTAAATGGGTATTAATGTAAGCTGACCAGACTCCAGAAGACCCAAATGCTGTACACATACTTACGGAATTCGCTTTTCAGGCAAAGCCACAGCCCCTCCCCTTCACGCCGATTTTGAGAAAGAATAATATCTCATGAGGGAAATATGTGAAGAACCTTGGAAAGGCATGATTCGGTTGAAAATGCGTCTGCCACAAAAACAAATCAGCTGGAATTTAGTAAGATATAATATTAAGTTATCTTACTAAATTCCAGCTGATTTGGTTTTGTGGCAGTTGCATTTTCAATCGAAACCGCATTTTCAGCGAAAATCTGTATTGTTCGCTAGATAATCTAGCGATACAATAGGATTCTCATTGAGCGGCATTACGGCACACGTTCATGTTGTACTAAAATGCTTGAAGATTTTTGTCGAATAAAATCACAACTATCTCGATCACTCATTCGCCGGACCATCTTTCGGTATTACCTACTTCACAAGGGCGGTCTCAGCGTTTTTACATCCTGGTTCCGCGTTCTGCAGAACATTATTGTATGCTGCAGACAAACCATTCATTGAGGCCTATTTTTACCGCATCCAACTCCAGTGCAGGAACGATTCTTAACATTCGCGCTCGGTATTGCAGATGAAAATTCAATTTAAAGTTCACCCACAACCTTCCAGAATCGAAAGAATCTAGTGCCACGTTGTTCGACGTACAGTATAAAGCTTCACTGTGCCAAACCTATTCTTTCAGAATTTCAGCTAAACAAGCAGAATTGACACAATTTCAAAAACTTGAAGCCACGATCGATCTCGTCAGCAGACCTCAAACGACTAAAGGAAATTTCTATTCGGTAGAAAAGCCTTTTTGTAGATTGTAAAAGGAATGAATCCGAAGGGATCCGCAGCACTGAAACAATATGTTGGTGACTATACCTTAAATTCCTTATTTAGAACTTCTCAATTTAATGCTTTTCCCCTAGGCTTAAAGAAATTATCCTGACCACTGATCCCCTCCCCCTTTGCAAAGCTTTCACCTCCACTGGTTCTTCTTGACAAAAAATAATCAGAATTTGACGCAGAAACGAATGTTTTCTCACGAAAAGCTATAACAGGGAAGCTATGGAGTATAATCTGAGGAGAATCTCCAAAGCGGCGGAAGGGTTGCTTATCCTGCGGTTGCGATATTTCTGGAGAAGGGTATGAGGGTATGCAATTCTTCATGGTTACATTAGTGATGTTACACTGGTTCTATGGGCTATTGACGCCACTTTAACATGATTCGAATGACATATGGTGGAATAAACTTCTTATAAGCCCTGGCAGAGTCCTTTCTTGAGTATGCTTTACCTATGGAGGTTAATAGGGGAATGGAGTACAGTGTTTTTAGATACGAAAAATAAATGAAAATCGCATCTTTCGACGTCTGCAACTTTATCGATTAGACGGGAGAACAATTTTGACACTTTTTTCGGTTTTCGTTAATTATGCATCTAATTTATAGTAAAACGGCCTCGCTGATTCCAAAAATGCAGTCCGCTTTTCCCCTATACGTCAGGTTTTTGAGATATCGGGGTTTTTCTAATTTTACGGAAAATTACAAAAGGCCCCCTTAAAAAAAACACTTTTTTTTTTCTGCAGGACCTTCAAGTACTTGTATACAGTAAAATTAGAAGCAATAAAAGAAAGTAATTAGTTGCTACCCGGATTTTTTGTTAGAAGTTGTGAAATTCTTCGGCCATTTTTAAGGCTCTTTTAACCAAAAAAATGTATTTAAAAGCCTCTGTTCCAGTATATTACCCTATTATTGTGCTCTTAACCTGTGTAATTGAAGCCTCTTCTATCCCTCGTCGAAAGTGTCTCAACACCCGGACTCATTTTGCTATATATGTGGCAGTTATACATTTCTAAGTCAGAGGGCAAAAATAGGCCCCTTTGTCCGACAGGTATATCTTGCCTACTTCAAAACTCCAATTTGCAATCAGGATAAATGGTGGGTCCCTCATAAAGTGTGTAACGGTGATATACAAAATATCCGTGCTTTTTGTGTATGTGGGATAGCAGAGCTCGCGATAAACATTGTACACAAAGGAATTGACCCCCGAGATCTGATCTGAAGGCTGATGATCCGAATATTGTTCATGAACCGCTTGTGGATCGACAAAAAATAATTTTCCCGCCGTTGTATACAGGGTTATTGGTTAAGTCGACCTATTCCCTGCAACACGTTATAATAGGGTCAAAATGCAACAAAATGAGGCCATAAATGTTAGGCCGATTTTCAATGGTCACTGAGATAAATGCATTTTTAGGTTTTTTTGAAATAACCTAGAATTTTGCCATTTAAAGTAAGAATTAAAAAAAAACTACTAAGGTAATGGACTTAAACTTATTTTTGGATTTTATTCAACACTATAGCAGACATTTCTTAATCATTTAAAATTTCAAAAACCCATCACAATTCAAAATTTTTAATTTTAAATAAAAAAATATTTTCTTACAATTTTTTAAAGATATTTTTTAATATAGTATTAATTAAAAAAATTATATGACATGGAGTCTGCAGACCACTGAAAAAACATACGCGTATTGTCAGCTTTCCAAAAAGGTGTCAATGTCAATACAAATATTTGAAATAATTGAAACAGCTAGCTGCAACTTGTTCGGGGACCATCATTTCGTTTGATAAAAAATGAAATAAGGCAGTACATTATACGTACTCGTACGATGCACTTTGAATTTAATGACATTTATTTCATTTTTTATCAAACGAAATGATGGTCCCCGAACAAGTTGCAGCTAGCTGTTTCAATTATTTCAAATATTTGTATTGACATTGACACCTTTTTGGAAAACTGACAACACGCGTATGTTTTTTGAGTAGTTTGCAGACTCCATGTCATATAATTTTTTTTAGTAATACTACATTAAAAAATATCTTTAAAAATTTTTAAGAAAATATTTTTTTATTTAAAATTAAAAATTTCGAATTGTGATGGGTTTTTGAAATTTTAAATGATTAAGAAATGTCTGCTATAGTGTTGACTAAAATCCAAAAATAAGTTAAGGCCCATTACCTTAGTAGTTTTTTTGAATTCTTACTTTAAATGGCGAAATTCTAGGTTATTTCAAAAAAACCTAAAAATGCATATATCTCAGTGACCATTGAAAATCGGCCTAACATTTATGGCCTCATTTTGTTGCATTTTTACCCTATTATAACGTGTTGCAGGGAATAGGTCGACTTAACCAATAACCCTGTATAAAACTAGGCCTGATGAAACAATTTGTAAAAACCTTACCAACAGAAGAAAATTGTTTTAAATGTATTTTGCCGGCACTTCCTGCGCTATCATACGTGAAAATAAAGACTGGTGTATTTGACGGTCCACAAATTCGGCAGCTTCTTAAGCCGGCCCCACACCGACCGGAGTGTGGCACACACCGCGCAAAAGACCGGTTCCAAGAATGATACCTTGGAGTCGCCCAACCTCACTGCTGCACTGCTGCTGCACGATTTTTCGTTTCAATCTTTTGTGCGGTGTTTGCCACACTCCGGTCGGTATGGGGCCGGCTTTAGAGATACAAATTTATTGAATCAATGGAAGAAAATGAAAAGACAGTGCCTGGCATTTGAGAATATAGTCAACAACTTTCTAGGCAATATACGTGAATCAAATTATGCGATAGTAGTATTGGACAGTTTTCAAAGGCTTGGCTGCAACATGAGCGTCAAAGTCCACTTTTTACACAGTCATCTAGATGAATTTCTGGAAAATCTTGGAGCTGTGAGTAAGGATTTAAAAATCATGGAAACTCGATATCAAGGCAGATGGGAAGCGAATTATATAGAGGACTATTGCTGGGGCATAAAACGGGACTGTCCTGAAATTGAACACTCCAGAAAAAGCTACAAACGAAAATGTTTGCCATAATTTAGTTTTTAATTTTTAGGTAATATTGTTAAGATGTAAAATCAATATTCATAAATAAATAAAAAGCAACGAGTTTCGTTTGTTTTGATTTCAATGAAGGGAAGGTTTGTATGGGGGCCAAAATTTGAGCCCCCTGTATCTCAAAAACTGGACGTATAGGAGAAAAACGGTTAGCATTTCCGGAATCTACGACCAAAAATTAGCTAGAAATTAATATAAAATCTAAATAAACAAAATGCTGTTCCCCCGTGTTAGAAAACTCAAAATTATGATTTGGACAGCCGTAATTTCCAAACGCGGATAGGTAGGATAGGACCGTGTCATGTGGAGCAAATGTGAGCGCCAGGTAGTTCTAGAAGTTTTCCGGATTTTAGAAAGATCGAGAAGAGTTCCCGAGAATGAACGATTGCCAAATATAAAATTGCGATTATTTCGCTAAATGTCGTACAGGGTACAGAAGTCGATCTTCACACCCTAGAAGCAGACAAGACAGATCATAGGCTCACTGAAGAGCTTATTATATACTGTTGTGAGTAATTGTGTGGCATGGCGAATGATGTACACTTTGCTGTACATTTCCCATTACTGTACGGCAGATCGAAATGCTGTACGTCTGGTCAGCTTATAATTAATGTAACACATAGGTTACGAAGAGCATTATCAACACTACTTCCTACTACGGTGGGTTTCGAACCCATTCACCTGTAATTAGAAAGCCAGCGCGCAACTAAATCAACCCGCGACTCTGGGCCTTTAAAACCATATTTTTTATGTTTTTCATTAACTGAATGTATTTTCTTTGCAGTATGCCATTTTCGAGCCCGGTACTCGTAACACTGGTACAGCAATTGCTGGAAAGAATGTTGCTGATCCTGTTGCAATGCTTAACGCCGGCGTTGATTTGTTGCTTCATTTGGGACACGACGATCATGCACAAGTCATCCAAGATGCCATCTACCAAACCATCTCCCAGGATAATATTCGCACACCTGGTAAGTATAGGGTTCAAATTCAAATTTAAAATAAAATTTTCATAAAATTTCTACCCTAACTCTTAAAAAGGTGGATTTGATTCGCTTATTCGACATATCAAATTGTTTTTTTTTTTTACACAGATCTCGGCGGATCAGCGAGCAGCACAGACGTCATTACTAACATTATGAAAATTCTGTCTAAGAAGAAAGTTCATTGGTAAATTTCAGAAATTTTTTTCTTAAATTCACAAGACACATAAACATGTTACATGTACACTTTTTGTTCACCCAAAATCAAAATTATTGTCACACAATTTTTCTTACACATTGGAGCCAACACAAACAACAATAATAATTGGATTACAATAAATTTTTATTTACATTATATTAGAATAATGGTGAAATGGATTCAAGGGGTTCTTTTTTAATTTTTTTTTATTATTTCCCTTATTATTCGTGATGGGTATGCTTTTTTGTGTTCACAAAGTATATTTATTTTTAAAAGTTGTTCAAATGCTCTGCGATGAGTTTTAAAGAGTTTTTGTCTTGAAAGGCAAGACGAACGAGAATCGATACCGTAAGTTTTATTTGTTGAGACAGTGTACGTATGTCATTGAATAATAATAATTGTATCTCCGAGAGAGGGAGGGAGAGAGAGAGGGAGGTCATGCATCTATTCAATGACACTATGCTGTCGATTGTTGTGTCCCCTCCGTCGCGGTCCTTCATATTAACGTTATGTCACGATAATACGTGTTGTTATAATATTTCTTTGTTTTGTTTAACATATACCAAACCATTTTTGTTTACATACACCAGCGCACACCCACTAAATATGTTCCCATTCATAAAAAAAACTTCCTTTTAATACCATAAAAAAATAGTAAACTTGTTTCGTACATTACATCACATTTAATATTCTTAACATATTTTTTCCCTAACTTTATTATATACAAATTGCTTACTAATCGCATAATCTCCTTTCTCTAATTTTCCATTCTTTCCTCCCGAACAACAGGCAACACGGAGTCGTTAGTCAATTTTAAGCAAATATGAATATTGTGTATAGATATCAATAAATGAATCCCTTATTTATGATAAAATTCGAACCTCGAAAAATGTTTAACCTCCCCTATTTCAATAAGCGAACAGGTAATGGAAAATTTTAATGCAAAATTTTATAGCTAAATATTTTATTTTCTGTTTATAAATATTATTGTAAACGAAGGAGTTCGATCCTTCCAATTCGAAATTTGTTAGTGTCCTTATTTATTTATTGTATATAATATATTTTTTTAAGTTTAATTGAAATTGTTTTGTTTACATAGAAATATTGAAAGGTTTTTTTTTAACAATTGGAATTGTCTGCGAACGATAAATCGATTGGTTTACAACAAAATATTTTTTTTTATTGCCAAATGTTTCCTATCTTTTTAATTTAAAGTGAATTTGTAGTGCGTAGTTTTTTTTTGTGATAATGATAATGTTAAGATGTTGCTTGCAAGTTTCAAAATATCTAGAGAGCACATATGAAAACAAAAAAATGCACAAACAACCAAAATTCTCACTCCACTCTATTCTAAGCTCCACGAGAAATGCATTTGTCGTTCTTTCGCATCCAGTCCACATTACAGTAAATTTATGTATAATTTTGTATGGCATGATCCTATGTCCCATCTCTTTATCGTACACGTTCGCAACTTTCCTATATATACATAGTATATCGTTCTGTAGTAAAGTAGTGCTTTGTGTAAGTAATATCGAGTACAATTTCGGCATATAGACATGATGTTTCATTATTTCGCATATTGCCGATTCGTACGTAAGTATATTTATCAGTTGCACTGATGTTTTTATATTACCTAGTTACAATATTTATTTCGCATGCATGCAAATAAATTAAAAAGCATAAAGTAGACTACAGTTTGATAATATGTTGTTAAAACACAATACAAAGTTAATTTTGATTTTCTTTTCATAGCCAATTACTCGAAATATTTATTGTTTTGGACTAACTTTCTTTTTTTAAATATATTTTTCAGATTTATTACAATAACCGCTCTTCGATATTATATGGTTATTTTTAATATGAATAAGACTACTCGTAATTATTATTGTAAAAAAAAAAATAATCCACACAAATTGAACCTCTCACTACTATCGGTATTTTATTTATTGTCCAAAAGCGAAAAAGAAGAATGTACTACTTATTGTTAATTTTAATCAATTAAAAATGTAATAAATTGAAAGAAATTGTCAATCATGTTTTTTTTTGTGTTATGTTTTCCAGTGATATAAACATTAGAGCTCGATTAAACAATCATATTTCTATTATCATATTATTAGACGAGTACGTACGTTAATTTGTTCTAAATTTTTATATGTGACTGAATAAAATCGAGTTGTCTTAGGCCTGTTCGGTACCGAGATTTCAGTACCGGGTTTCGGTTTTTTCAATACCCGGTACCACAAGCAGTTCCCTGGCTCAAAGGTTTTTTTTTCAGTACCGGCGGTTTTTCTAACCATAAGCGGTTTTTTTCGAGTACTTTGTACCGGTTTTTAGTACCGAAGCTGAAGCTAAATTACTACACTCGAAACATTGAACGAGCCTCGGATACCACGGACTGATTTACCAGCAACGACTTTTGGCTACAAACAACGGACTACGATTGGTTTTTGGAACGTTCGAACGATGTGGGGCGAGTGCAGTAGTACGAGACTCACGGAAGTCGAACGGGAAATGACCGCATATATACTGCTCCAAACAAAATAAGGGCCACTAATGTCCGTTGACTTTAACAACGTCTCTTGGCGAATTTTTAGTGTGATAAATAATTTCAAAAATGCCATTCTGTACCTGAATGTGATGTGAGTTATCACAGTATGATTCGTCAACATTAGCTTTAACGGAACCGGCGTAGACAGTTCTTTTGGGGTCACGAGTCATACATTTGGTAGTTTTGTTTATTTCTCATTTTGATTTAGAGTTAGTTTTCGCCAAGTTCTTAAACTGCAACATTAGTTGTTGCACTTTTAAAGATAAGGAGAATCTGTAAAATATAAAATGCCAGCAATTCGGCGCCATCTAAAATTAAATGCTTCGTCTAGAGCCTTGGAAATGTTGGAGGAAGGTCATTCGCAACGTTCTGTGGCCCTGCAATTAGGGTATTCGCGAAGAGCCATTCAAAATCTTTGGAACCGTTACCAGGAGACTTGAAGTGTCTCCCGGCATCATGGTTCAGGCCGAATTCGAATAACCACCCCCGCAGAAGACCGATATGTGAGACTTTGTGCGCGGCGGGATCGTACCATTAGTGCTCGTGGACTACAAAGTAGGCTATTAAGGACGACTGGGACCATTCTTAACCCTCAAACAATCAGAAATCGTTTGCACGAAGACCAACAACGGTCAAGGAGACGTGTTACCAGAACACAACTGACCAGGACGCATCGTACGAATCGTTTAAGATTTGCTCGTCGACATATCCAATGGGACATGCAACAATGGCGCAAGGTGCTCTTCTCGGATGAGTGCAAAGTAACATTTTTTAGTGACGACCGACGCATAAGAGTCTGGCGGAGAACCAGAGAAGCATTTTTGGATCCTTGCATTAATCAAATTGAGAGGCAAGGCGGTCCCAGTGTGATGGTCTGGGCCGGAATTAGCTTGCAAGACAAAACTGACCTTGTTATCCTAAATAATGGGACAATTACGTCCGAAAGTTATATTGAAAGGATTTTTAGGCCAAATATCATTCCTTTTTCACAACAGGCGTTGGATGGTTTTATCCTCATCCAGGATAATGCACGACCACATACTGCCAGGGCAACAATGTCTGTTTTCGAGGAGGCCAATATTGAGGTCATGGAATGCCTGCCAACAGTCCGGACCTAATCCCATAGAAGATCTTTGGGATCAATTAAAACGCCGAATGCGGACCGCTGAAGAGGACATACACAATCAGCAACAGCTAATTCAAAAGCTAAAAATGTGTTGGGACGAGATAACAAAAGAAAGCGTCGATCGGCTTATTGAAAGCGTTCCGTCCAGGCTTCGAGACTGCATATCAAAAAGTGGAGGCCATACTCGATACTAAAAAAAAAACAAAGAATCAATTTTTTTTACAGATTAGACAAATTAATTGTTATTGTTACGATTACATGACCGCAAAAAGTAAGCAATCCGGAAAAAAAATGTAACTTTTGGTCAAAATACAATAAAATTCATTATATTTAATGGAAAACATATTGTTTTATTAAATTAGACCAACAAAACTAGGATTTTCCTTTTCCACAGAAAAATAATCAGAAAATTATTAGTGGCCCTTATTTTGTTTTGATCAGTATAGATATTAGGACTGAGCGAAACAAGATGGACCGGTTCGGGAACGACCTTATCACCTAGTTCCCAAACTGTGCTGCTTTACTCTGGTAGTGAACTTGAAGCCTCACCCAGAATGGCTAGAGTCGGCATCCTTTTGAACAAGGAAGCTCGCCAATCTCTTATAGATTGGAGGCATTTTTTCGACCGAATAATAACTGCCAAATTTAAGTCCAGAGTAAGAAACATTACTATTATTCTCCCCGACTGAGTCAGCCGACCAGAATGCTAAGAACGCCTTTTATCACCTACTTGGCGACACCTTTGACAAGGCTCCCAGAGGTGACATAAAAATTATTATGGGGGATCTCAATGCTAAAATTGGGTCTGACAATGTTGAATTGGAACATCTAATAGGCAATCACGGTCTGGGTGTTAGGAACGACAATGGTAACTTGTTCGTAGAGTTCTGTAACTGTCGTCAGCTTGTCATTGGCGGCACCCTGTTCAAACACAAACCTTGCCATTTAGCAACTTGGATATCTCCAGATGGGCGAACAGAGAACCAGATTGACAATATAGCAATCTCCAAAAAATGGAGGAATTGTCTCATGGACGTCAGAGCTAAGCGCGGTGCTGATGTAGGCAGCGATCACCAACTTGTCATCGTGCACAATACGTGCAGTTTCTAGCGCATTGCACGAAATAGCTAATGCACAAACGCAATAAACTCCTTCATCAATTGATGGTAGATGGAACATTGTGAAGGACGCTTTTATATCGTGTGGCGAAACATTTGTGGGCAGACTTCAGCGAGGTAGGAGACCATTTATCAGCGACGATACATGGACTGCATAACTACACGGAAGAGAATTAAAGAGCAATTGAACTCGGCTACTGACACTACAGTCAAGCAACAATTGAGGACCGAGTACAATTATCTTCAAAAAAGAGTGCAGAGAAGCGTAAGACGTGATAAACGCAACAACATCAACGCGTTAGCGGTGGAGCCAGAAGATGCGGCTTACCGTGGTGACAGTAGGACCCTTTACAAGCTCATTAAGCCATTGACTGGCAAATCTTTTACCCATGAGCATCCTGTAAAAGATAAAGACGGTTCTGCTAGTCACAGACGAAAAACAACTGCGCAGTTGGAGAGAGCAGGTACTTAACAACAACTTCAAGCCCACCTCCACTGGAAGCAGCAAATCTTCCGCAAATGACCAGATTTAATACCGGTGTACCATCCAAGCTGGAAATAATGAAGGCCCTTAAATCATTGGAAGCTGGTAAAGCCCCGCGGCCAGACGGTATCCCCATGGAACTTTTGAAAGCGGATATCAAAGCTACAGCGAATATTCTTCTACCCCTGATCCAAGAGTGTTGGACAACCGAGACTCTCCCTCAAGAATGGATGAAGGGTGTCATTATTAAAATCCCCAAAAAAGGAAGTCTCAAGGATTGCAATAATTGGCGTGGAATCTGTCTCCTCCCTGCAGTCTCTAAACTGATGGTCAAAGTAATCTTGGACCGGATCAAGAAAACGATCGACCGCACTTTGAACAATGAACAAGCTGGTTTTCGTGAGGGTTTTTCATGTAGCGATCATATCAACACCCTTCGAATTATAATTGAAAAATCCGCTGAATGGAGACCCCCGTTACATCTTATGTTCATTGATTTCGAAAAGGCGTTTGACAGCGTTGACCGGGCTTATATCTGGACAGCCTTGCGTAGGAGAGGCATACCAGAGAAACTTATTTCCAACATAAAGGAGTCCTATAATGGAGCCCAATGTCATGTCTTGCACAAGGGTGAATTGTCCAGTTCTTTTGAGGTGAATAATGGAGTCAGACAAGGCTGTATTTTATCACCAATGCTGTTCCTTATTACCACCAACGACGTAATCTGCGATTCTCTACGCGACCATAAAAGTAAGGGTATCAGGTGGAAATTATTCGATTACCTTCATCCTTCGGCACCTGGACTACGCCGACGACATTTGCCTTCTCTCAAACAAACCAGATAATAATCTGGCTCAAATGACGGATGCTTTGCATCGTGAAAGTCGAAGCGCTGCCTTAAAAATTAATGCCGCTTAGACTAAATACATGACCATGTCATCAGGAGGGCAAAACACCATTTCTATCTCCGGACAAACGACAGAAAAATTCGAGGACTTTACTTACCTTGGAAGCGTAGTGGCTGCGGATGGTGGGGCTGATACCGATGTAAAGTCGCGTATAAATAAAGCCCGAGCAGTATTTTTCAGTTTAACTCCTCTCTGACAAAACCACAACATATCCAGAAATACCAAACTCCAGATCTTCGAAAGCAATGTAAAATCTGTGCTTTTATATGGGTGTTCCACGTGGAAGGTGACCAGTAACATTACCACCAAACTGCAAACTTTCGTGAATCAGTGCCCACGAAGCATCCTACGAATTCGCTGGCCTGAGGCAATATCTAACGACGACCTCCTCAAAATTACTCGCCAAGATAGGATTAGGCATCGACATCAAAAGGCGAAAGTGGCAGGGGATAGGTCACACACTTAGAAAAGAGTAGAAAAAACACTGTAAAACAGGCTCTAGATTGGAATCCTCAGGGAACCAATGCTAGCCGTCGTGTGGGACGACCCAAAAATACATGGAGAAGATCTGTTGAGGCAGAGGGAAAATCTATAGGCAAATCGTGCGACCAGCTAAAGGCGATGGCTGCTAATAGATAGAGGTGAAAAAGAGGCGTAGTCAATGCCCTATGCCCCTATAAAATATCAGATTATAATCGTAAGATAAATGCAAATATTATATATATATTGATATATGTATATAATAAATATATAAAGAAATATTAAGTTATTTAAACCTGAAACAAAAAGATTTTCATCATCAATGTGGCACGACGTCGGGCTTTGGCCGCCTGAATTGTTGACCTCCAATTGTCGCGGTTACGTGACCTTGTCCTCCAGTTACGGAAGCCCAGCAGCTGGTGGGCGTCTTCACCTACGGAGTTCTCCCAGCGAGCTCTCGGTCGTCCACGCAACCTCGCTCCGTCAATTCGTTGTGCGTTCATTACTTTCTTTGGCATGCGATTATCGTCCATCCGTTGTACATGCCCCGCCCATTGCAAACGTTGAAGCTTCACGATTTTCGTTACTCCCAGCTCATCGTACAATTGATACAACTCATGTTGAGTCGACTTGATGAGTAGCGTTCCGTTGTCCATATCCATGGCTCGAATTACATACTCCAAAGCAAGGTTGAAGAGCGTCGGGGCCAGCCCGTCGCCCTGCTTGAGTCCAGTACGAGTTTCAAATAGGTCAGTGAGTCGGTTCTGCACTTTGACCTGCGAGACGGTATTAGTCATCGTCATCCTTGTGAGTCGCACTAACTTTGCCGGTATACCAAAATTCAGCATAATGTTGTACAGTACACTTCGATCGATACTGTCGTATGCCTGCTTGAAGTCTACAAAGATTTGGTATACGTCGATGTTATATTCCCAGCACTTTTGGAGTAGTAGCTTCACTGTGAAAAGCTGATCGGTCGTTGATCGACCAGGTCTGAAGCCGCCTTGACACTCGCCAATGATTCGTTCTGCGTATGGATTAATTCTCTTTTCAAGAATTTTCGATAAAATCTTATAGGCCGTACAAACTAATGATATGCCCCTGTAATTCTCACACTTCAGCTTGTCACCCATTTTGTGGATTGGGCAGATTATGCTTTTGCGCCAATCTTCGGGGATTACCTCGTCGTTCCGTATTTTCAGTAGTGGCACATGTATAGCGTTGGTCAGGCACATTCCACCAATGCTTCAGCAGTTCTGCTGGGATCTCGTCATTATTATTTTGAAATTGTTGAGTGCCAAAATGTTCTGTTAAAATATCCATTGTGGACGAAGCTATATGGCAAAGGTGGTTCATCACATTTTAGATCAATTTTGCACAAAAAGCCGAAGCAAATTGTTGAATATCACCGTCAGAAAGAAACTCTATAAATAATAATAAGATAACGATTACGAAGTAGCTGAGAAGGAATTTGATTTTATATTCTGGGTACAGAGAACTATTTTTTTTTTGTACATATTAGGATACGCTCTCTTGTCCTTGCCCTCCTTCCTTTTGTAGTTGGGTTTAAATCAATGTTACTACTGAAAAGCTATACATCGTGGCGACGAACATATAAATTTTATCGAATCATTCTCATCTAAAATTTATCTGATCACTTATCATATTAGACTCCTATCAATCAATATTACCACTGTTACCATAATATCGGAATCTAGTTATGTATATAGAATCAGGTATTCATTAGCTTATTGTGCAATGCAGAAACTAAATTTACGACAATTCTACGTACGATATCTACTTAATCATGCCAGTATATATCCTGTCATCGATTGACATATTAATGAATTATTGTTTCAACGACACTTAAGATAAACGGCAGTAGTTGTCCTTTTGTCGGTGCATCGGCTTATATAAAGTGATTACATTCGATCCCAGTTACACAAACACAATTTGAAGATGCAATAATTAAAGTTTACTCAATATGAATTAAATGTTGGTAGCAATAATTCGCAAAAGGATGTCTGTGTATGTCACAGTAGATTGTTATTATTTGTATATTTAGCTTTGCCTATAAAGCCTATGTTATCCTTAGGGATAATTTCTATAATTGGATAATGCAATAGAGGAATTGTCCTTTCAATTTTCGAACAGCTAACTCAAACTAATTTCGGAACAAGAAATTATAGGAATCTTATGACAGCTTTGGTAAATGTAGCCTATTTAAGGATGAGTGAAGCAATAAATTTATTTACTCGTATATTTATTACGCAATCGTTCTGAGATTAACTCTTTACAAGATTCACTATTGTGTAAAAACTTTACGTCATTTTTCCTCATCCCTATAAGTATTCATATAGCAATCAAACATCACCCTCATTGCTCATTCATTCTTTATGTATCCTTGACATTCACCTTTACACTCGTATCCCATTCGCAGTCATAATTCAGGGAGCTACTAAATTTTTTCGCGCGAATCTCTTTTGAATGCTCCGTCGTCGTACGTAAGCCCATTTAAAACCCATAAACACACGAGGATATTCAAAATCATTCTCGCGTTTTTTCCTCTCTCATTCTAAGCAAGTGCAAATAAAGAACATCCTAAATTCTTTGAACAACAATTCCAAACATCCTTTTTGCCTGCCAGCGTCTGACAAAGAAAAGAGAATGCCTTTAAAAACCGATCTGGAGTGTTCACACGTTTAGCATCAACAAACGAAATCCTTTTTCGCACGGTGTTGTCGAATCGAGACGAATTGGTCGTCATGCCATCGAAGAGGGAGCTTTCCCTATTTCTAGATACATGTACATACATACATACTCGTACATAATCGCATCCATACAAGGAACCGGGTAAAAATTTTACGCTAACTCCGCGTCGCGAGCCGTGAAGGCAAAAAAGGGATTTTTCATCGATATAAAATTTATGGCACGTAATGTGGAGGACGCGTTTTCCCATCATGTGCAACGTGCGCGGGAGTATATGAATGAAAGAAAATATCAGACTAGAGAGACACGACGACGAACGACGACGGTTGTACGGAAAATGATTTTCCGCTATTTTGCATCCGAGTGGGATTTTTCCTGTGCAACATTTTCATTGTCCTTAAGTGGCTCACGTTGCAATAGCTGCCGTAATAGGTGGAGGAAAGTGGATCTTGAATATCTGCAGGTGAGTTGTATGCAAGTTCTACATATTTAAATTCTATAGCCGTTGCTGAATACATATTTACGTGAATGGGGTTAATATGGTATTATTATGAATTACCCAGGAAAAAAAGGGCAATGTCAAAAGCCTTCAGGTCAATGGAGGTTTACAGAAGCTAGATGAATATCCGGGAATTAATTTTCATCAAAAAATAATGTCACCAGTATTTATGACATCTTTAATGTTAACATTTCGTCCTGAACTATATCTTAAATATATTCAATTTATTATTATGGCTTTAATTAACGGATTTTGATATCCATTTGCATAGCCTTCTAAACTATATACACTCGGGTGCAAAACTATCGACTCAACCTAAAAGTGCGTGTATTTGTACGTGTTTTTCGAAAAGTATAGCAGTTATCCATAAAAATCGTATGTCACTGAGAAGCTTAAGGCCTCAGCTTTACGTTGGTACCATTTTAACCAATATTTGGTGAGCACTTTTAAAGTTCATGCTCTTTGAACGAAATCGTAGCGAAAATGAGCAAATATGAAAATGGTTTTTGGTTAGGTTTTTTGCAAATAAATCAAAAACTGTTGGAAAATAAGTTAAGTATTTATTATTTTAGTATTTGGTATTTCCTCCTCTTGCTCTAATGACAGCTTCCAGTCGATTATGCATTGATCTGATCAAGTTGCTGATGGTATCTTGAGGAATACCGTTCCACTCCTCTAATAGGGCTGCCTTCAATTCTTCAGTGGACGAAGGGACTGGATTTCTGGCTCGGACTCTTCTCTTGAGTTCGTCCCATAAGTGTTCAATGGGATTGATGTCGGGACTGCGTGCAGGCCAGTTAAGTGACGACATATTGGCTTCATTCAAGAACTGCCGAGTGAGGCGCGATGCATGACACCGGGTATTGTCGTGCATCAAAGTGAGGTTCTCGTCAATGAATGCTGCATAGAGTACACGGACACGGAGAATATCGGTAACGTATCGCTCAGCTGTCAGCCCTCCTCCTCGGCCTCCTGCGGGCACGAATACGAGATCCGTTTTTCCCTCCAAGGAAATGCCAGCCCACATCATACAGGAACCGCCGCCGTATGCAACCGTTTCAGTGAAGCAGCACTGCGGAAATCGCTCAATTGGACGCCTGTAGACTCGACATCTTCTGTCACTGCCACGCAGACACATTCTCGACTCGTCAGTGAACAATACTGAGCTGCATTCCATATCGCTCCAAGTAAGATGATCTCGAGCAAATAAGAGGCGCGCTTGTCGGTGTCGTGCAGTCAATTTGGAGCCGTCTTGGAGTGATAATCGCTTCCCTTAATCGTCTCCTTACTGTCCAGACACTGACAGCTACTCCGCGAACACGCCTCAGGTTCCGCTCCGCAGCAACACCCGTGAGGAACCGATTTCTTAATCGAAATCTCCTCCTCCTCCTCTCGAGACAGCAGGCTGACTCATTCCAAGAGGGCGAGCGACGGTTGGCTGACTATGGTTTTCCGACAATAGGGCTACAGCTTGTGCCGCCTGATCTGGCGTCGTATCCATTGATGACAGAACAGTGATTGAAATTACTTCAGATGTAAGTTACCTAACTTTCCTGATGCAACTGATAATGAGAAACTGATTACGGACGCTTTTATAGGGGTAGTTTACCTATGCCTGACCTTTACCTGAAATTTCAATTTTTCTGGGTTTTTTGTTACAAGTGGCAATAATTTATAAAGTGCGAAGCTAATATTTATAAAAAGGGTACCAACAGGTATAGCTAAGGCTTCAAACTTTTAAACGACATACGACTTTTATGGATAACTATCATACTTTCCACAAAACACGTACAAATACACGCGTTTTTAGGTTGAGTCGATAGTTTTGCACCCGAGTGTAGTTTCTACTCCCATATTTTCAATTATGTGTATACAACTTCTATCATACCATGACATCCTCATATAATCTGCCTGGATGCGACATTTTATATCAGAGAACCCCATTTCAAATATGATATTTGACGACCTTCTTGAAAAATATCCCATCGAGAAGTATAACAATTTACATCTCAATTTCACAAGAGTAGTGACAATTTCAAGGATTAGACGTCGTCCACGATGACACAAGTATCATTTTACATGGAACAGTCTGCCCTGCCTCTACAGTCTACACTCCACTTGGAAAGTGAGCAATTAAATTAATGTCGGAACTACCCACAGGCTGATACAAGTGGGAACTTGGCTTTGTGAATGAAGATGAAGACTAACTTTCGGCCAATTACTATGTTAAATGTTCCCAACAGAACTAGCTGTATAGAGAATCTAGTTCAAAAGAAAGTGGACACTCTGTGTAAAACTACTATACTCTAGTCACTACACGAAGAAGGATTCAAGGATTCATTTTCACGAGAAGGTCCAAAGTAAATTGAGTGAAGGGCAACCAAATAAATGTACAAGAGTATGTATAGTATTTCGGAAATTTCTTGGAATAGTTGAAGGTTATGCTGGTTATACTTTATACAGGCGCGCACTTAGACCAAAGATTGGTCCATTGTGATACCATCGAAACTCCTACGTTCCGTTTAAAACCAGCCAGTGCTAACAATGTATCTGTTGAGCAATATAGGGCTCACATCTCGAAGATAATCTGTATCATAAAAATACCTCGAACCTAGTGCACGCCTCTTTTTCTCGGATAAGGATTCACAAAGAAAATGATGAACATCATCATCATCACCACTTGTGCAGAAGTCATTGTGAGGAGTTCGGAGTCTCCTGGCGTGTTCCCCAATAGGGCAGTGCCCCGTTATAACTCCCACTATGTTGCGTATATATTTCCTGTCTAGCGACAGTAAAATGGCAGAACGGGATATGTCTAGTATAGGCCAGATCATCCATCTCGCGTTGGTCCTACGTTCAGAAGCGGCTTCAATTATCGATGCACAGACGGCAATAGGTGTTTTAATCTTCCCTTGGTCGCCTTCAACAATACTTGCTAACGCATTCCGGGCCAAATCGTCTGCGCAGCAATTTCCTGCAAAGCCATTTGTGACCCGGTATCCAGCATAGTGTAATTTTGAAGAAATGACCCATTTCTCTGAGTGCATAGCGGGACCCTTAAATAGTTTTAGATGACTATCAGTGCATATTAGTGACATCTTTACCAGTGATAACGTGCCCACCTAGCCATAGCAGCGCTTCAGAAATTGCAGTGATTTCTGCTTAGAGGACGCTGCAAAAATTAGGGAGGCCAATGCCGACTCCTGCGTCCGTTTTGGAACCATCAGTGTAGATGGAAAAGGACCTGATGGACTGGGTCGTTTCGATGCTCCAGCTTTCGCTAGGTGGGATTAAGGTAGACTAGTTCCTCATAAAAAAGTATTTGGCAACAGTGTAGTCAGTCGCCAGTGGCAGGCTGAAATTACGAAGTATCGTTGAGTGACCATAATCCAGCGCTCGCTACAGACCAGTTTAACGAGGTCGTAAGGCCGTGTAAGCTGCTGACCGTTGGCCGTATATGTCCAATGGCAGCATTCCCAAAACCATATCTAGTCCGAATAAAGGTGTTTTTCGAAGAGCTCCTGTAATCAGACAAGGCCAAAAAATTTGGCCTTGTCAGAGAAACCAAGTTGAATGCCCCCCCAAGCTTAGGGGGTTAAAAGTGGGGATCACACGCCTTCTTAATCCCTACCCCGCTGAGGCTTGCCCAGTCTGTTAGGATAGCCAGGGCGTTCTCCAAAAGTCCGCTAAGTGTGTCAGAAAACTTGCCTCTAGCGGCGATAGCAATATTATCAGCAAATGTAAGAGCAATTGATTAATCGCTACGTTCCAAAGTAGAGGGGACAGAGTGTGGTGTGTCCCTGCAAACAATCTACATATCTATCTAGCAGCAGAAGACGAACCCAGGATACAACGATGTGACGTTTTTTTGCGCGCTGGATAGTGAGTACAGAGCCAGTATAAAGGAATGTCCTTTTTCGGAATGCCGAAATCTCCTCGATAAACAATGACTTCTTCAAAGTTACACCAGGCATGGATGATGGATCACATCAAAAGCTGTTTCTAATGGGGAATTTACGTTGGAACCTCTATTCGCCTATCATTCTTTCGGATCGGACGAAGAAGCCAACTCTAGTGTCGTGAAGTTGTACGTCAAAAGGCGGTTATGGATTTATCACGCGTTTTTATCAAGCTATGCTGTGTTCTAAGGACAATTCTATAGTCTAGAGCAGTGGTTCTCAACCCGCAGATGCCTGCGGACCACTTAGCCACGAAGGGAATTGCTACGATTCTCCGTTCCGAGGATGGATTAAAAATTTTCCACAATGGTTTTCTTACCCATTCAGTTGTGGCCTGATTTTTGTTGTTATTTTTCAGCCTCTTTAGGGTCGAGGCACTTTTCCCAGTGGTACTCTAATTTTTTTATCCTTTTTAATAATATCTACGATGTTAAGGACAAAACAGTCGCATTTAACCAAGTGGGCGTTATTTTTGTGATGACTAGACAGAAACGTTGTCGGTATCGAGGATAATTTCCTTGCCGCTGTAAGCGTGGATCACTGTAAGCGCACCGAACCTACCCAATAAATTACTCTCGTATTGTCCGACACCATTTTTCCCTTGTGCAAAAAAATATATGCGTCGCCTGCGTCATGTTCCGTCAACAGAAAAAGGCTCCAGATTAATATGGGCATATGCTCACTTCTATCTCGTGCACCATCGGCTGATAGCTGTATCTTTGAAACGGTGATAGCTGCGACCCTGGAGGTTTCAGCAAAATGTAGGTCTGGATGCCCTCTTCATCGACTTTTTCAACCCCCGATTTCGAAAATGTTCATATGAAAACAGAAAATTGCGATTTTGAGGCCTTTCCGGGCGTTTTTCGAATGGTAAATTGGGCATTTGGTACCCCATCTATAGGTGGCTGTATGTTTGAAACGGTGATAGATAGGACCCTGGAGGTTTCAGCAAAATGTAGGCATGGATGCCCTCTTCATCGACTTTTTCAACCCCCGTTTTCGAAAATTTTCATATGAAAACAGAAAATTGCGATTTTGAGGCCTTTCCGGGTGTTTTTCGACGGGCAAACTGGGCATTTGGTACCCCATCTTTAGATGGCTGTATCTTGGAAACGGTGATAGCTAGGACCCTGGAGGTTTCAGCAAAATGTTGGTCTGGATGCCCTCTTCATCGACTTTTTCAACCCCCGATTTCGAAAATTTTCATATGAAAACAGAAAATTGCGATTTTGAGGCGTCTCCGGGCGTTTTTCGAGGGGCAGACTGGGCATTTGGTGCCCCATCTTTAGATGTCTGTATCTTTGAAACCGTGATAGCTAGGACCCTGGAGGTTTCAGCAGAATGTAGGTCTGGATGCCCTCTTTATTGACTTTTTCAACCCCCGATTTCGAAAATTTTCATATGAAAACAGAAAATTGCGATTTTGAGGCGTCTCCGGGCGTTTTTCGAGGGGCAGACTGGGCATTTGGTGCCCCATCTTTAGATGTCTGTATCTTTGAAACCGTGATAGCTAGGACCCTGGAGGTTTCAGCAGAATGTAGGTCTGGATGCCCTCTTTATTGACTTTTTCAACCCCCGATTTCGAAAATTTTCATATGAAAACAGAAAATTGCGATTTTGAGGTGTTTCTGGGCGTTTTTCGAGGGGCAGACTGGGCATTTTTCAGATGGTTGTACCTTTGAAACGGTGATAGCTAGGACCCTGGAGGTTTCAGCAAAATGTTGGTCTGGATGCCCTCTTCATCGACTTTTTCAACCCTCTATTTCGAAAATTTTCATATGAAAACAGAAAATTGCGATTTTGAGGCCTTTCCGGGCGTTTTTCGAGGGGCAAACTGGGCATTTGGTACCCCATCTTTAGATGGCTGTATCTTGGAAACGGTGATAGCTAGGACCCTGGAGGTTTCAGCAAAATGTTGGTCTGGATGCTCTCTTCATCGACTTTTTCAACCCCCGATTTCGAAAATTTTCATATGAAAACAGAAAATTGCGATTTTGAGGCGTCTCCGGGCGTTTTTCGAGGGGCAGACTGGGCATTTGGTGCCCCATCTTTAGATGTCTGTATCTTTGAAACCGTGATAGCTAGGACCCTGGAGGTTTCAGCAGAATGTAGGTCTGGATGCCCTCTTTATTGACTTTTTCAACCCCCGATTTCGAAAATTTTCATATGAAAACAGAAAATTGCGATTTTGAGGCCTTTCCGGGCTTTTTTCTAGGGGCCAACTCGGCATTTTTCAGATGGCTGTACCTTTGAAATGGTGATAGCTAGGACCCTGGAGGTTTTAGCAAAACGTAGGTCTGGATGACCTCTTCATCGACTTTTTCAACCCCCGATTTCGAAAATTTTCATATGAAAACAGAAAATTGCGATTTTAAGGCGTTTCCGGCTTTTTTTCGAGTGGCAAACTGGGCATTTGATACCCCATCTTTAGATGGCTGTATCTTGGAAACGGTGATAGCTAGGACCCTGGAGGTTTCAGCAAAATGTTGGTCTGGATGCCCTCTTCATCGACTTTTTCAACCCTCTATTTCGAAAATTTTCATATGAAAACAGAAAATTGCGATTTTGAGGCCTTTCCGGGCGATTTTCGAGGGGCAAACTGGGCATTTGGTACCCCATCTTTAGATGGCTGTATCTTGGAAACGGTGATAGCTAGGACCCTGGAGGTTTCAGCAAAATGTTGGTCTGGATGCTCTCTTCATCGACTTTTTCAACCCCCGATTTCGAAAATTTTCATATGAAAACAGAAAATTGCGATTTTGAGGCGTCTCCGGGCGTTTTTCGAGGGGCAGACTGGGCATTTGGTGCCCCATCTTTAGATGTCTGTATCTTTGAAACGGTCATAGCTAGGACCCTGGAGGTTTCAGCAGAATGTGTGTCTGGATGCCCTCTTTATTGACTTTTTCAACCCCCGATTTCAAAAATTTTCATATGAAAACCGAAAATTGCGATTTTGAGGTGTTTCTGGGCGTTTTTCGAGGGGCAGACTGGGTATTTGGTACCCCATCTTTAGCTGGCTGTATCTTTGAAACAGTGATAGATAGGACCCTGGAGGTTCCAGCAAAATGTAGGCCTGGATGCCCTCTTCGTCGACTTTTTCAACCGCCGATTTCGAAAATTTTCTTATGAAAACAGAAAATTGCGATTTTTAGCCCTTTCCGGATGTTTTTCGACGGGCACTCTGGGTATTTGGTACTCCATCTTTTCAAAAAGGAAAAATGTGATTTTCTCCCCTTTCTGAAGCCTTTTTGACGGTCAAATCGTGTAAATATTACCCCACCTTTAGATGACTGTACCTTTTAAAAAGCGATAGCTAGGGCCCCCCTGTGGCTACGCCCATGGTAATTTATGCACATAAAACGAAATCAGGTCACATTTATCATCCATTTCTACATTATCAAATAATTCGCATCCTTATTTCTTTTGTCGGAATGCGTAAAGGATAATATCCTCCTTTGTTGCGAGATAATCAGACGAAAGGGTTCGGGGACAACATGAATTTCTCTTCATAGTAAAAATATTTAACAATACGCTCCTTCTCTTCTGCATTGTGTTCTCGGAGACAAAATGATAATTTGCAACATTTCTCCTATACATCATTTCAAATTAGTGATCCTAGAAGTATGTATGTAGATGTTGGTACCTACATTCACACACAGGTATGTCTCTTCTCTCATAATAAATTATAATTGTGTTCCTGATGGCATTGACAAAATGTAATGTTGGTAATCCTGAAGATTATTCTCTAAAACGTACGAAGTACAGAGCGTACAGAGTAGGGACACGATGCATGATCTTTTCAGTACAAAGTGCATGTTAGTAACAGTGCATAATGTAAGCTAATGGGATTTACTCAAGATGACAAGGATGCATTCACTACGTACTGTATACAGGGTGTCCGGAAACTGCCGCATAAATGCACCGGATTATGATTCCCCAGTCAAATCACGCAAATTTCACTTTGAAGCTCTGTAAAAACCAAACCTCTTATCCGATTTTAGTGTGGTTAGTTTTATTTTATAGGTAAATTTGTTGGCTATAATAATCATTTTATTTCAATATTCTAGCTGGTCTAGCTTTGGAGATATTAGGCTTTAAGTCGTACAAGAAAATGATTTTTTCAAAAATCTTTAAATGCCTGCGGCAGCTAAAGGGTTAAGCTGAGGGGGTATGTTCCGTACAACTTTTTTGCTGGAAATCACATGAGAAATCACAATCCGTTGCGTTTATGCGGCAGTTTCCGGACACCCTGTATAGGTACACACATTTTCGATTGCATGTTTTCCATGTGCTTTTCGCAACAACGTATTCTTCTGAAATTTAAGGGCTGAATTAAGATCGAGAGTGACATTCTTCCCGCTGCGATTTTATCAATAAAAATTCATACTTACTGTCGTGGAATATGTCACAAACGGTAGGGAATTCCATAAGCTAAATCCGAGACCGGTTCCATAATTCTCCTCGGCCTTTTTATGTATTTTTTTCGGTTCTCCGGTCATTTGACATTTCACGATGAAATAACCGTAGAATCGGAAAAAAATACATAAAATGGCCGAGAAAAATTATGAAACTGTTTTCGGAATGTAGCTTATGAAATTCCCTAGCATTCCCCACATATTCCACGACAGTAAGAATACATTTTCATTGAAAAAATCGCAGCGGACAAAAATTTCACTCTCGATGTCAGTACTAGGCTTTAGGTGGATATGAATTAATGTTGCCCGGGATCAAAGATACCTCATCCAGCTTTGCACATTGCATAGAGGACGAATGAGCAAGATTTATATTAGAAAGGCACAGAAAATTGAATCAGTAAATAAGAGATCTAAATTAGAGGATGCAGGATGAATTATCTTAGTAAAATAAGAGACAAAAGTTTGTCAAAGATTTTTTACTTTCAAACAGAAATAACTTCAATTAACTGGCTTGTCCTAGTCTCTTATCAGTTTTTCGAACCCAGTACATATGTTCTTATAAGAAGAATCTTACGAACGCCAACAGTCCTTGATAAAATGGTTTTCACTTAGATCGCGTGTACTTCAGAATTTTTCTAAGTCAGGATTCAATTTGACATTTTTTTTATTTTCTACATCCTATTCCTCTTTTATAAAAAGAAAAAAATAAGAAAAATATAATTCTCTACAACTATCCAACAAGAAACAAACAAGATTGGCAATATTCTGCGTGAAAACATCAACACAGCTTCCACCCCATGCCCAAGTACACATAGAAAACATCCTTCGAAGGAGAAAAAAAAGAAAACATGGGAACAACTTTTGCCATTTCTCGCGACAACAACTAATCAATAGTCCATCTCCGGCAGAAATTGTCAGTCGTTTCATTGGGAGCCATCAGAGCCAAGCAAAATAAAAAAAGAAAAAAAAGAAGAGAAAAATATCTACGACTATTTATATGTCCATATTGAATACAAGCTGATTTTTGTTTGGGAAAACATCATCTTCCGAGATCCGAGTTGGACCTCTGCTGGTCACTTTTCCTGTGATTCCCATCTGAGCGTATAGTAGGTACTGCACGGACACCCCGAATATAACGGAACGCAAAAAGGATAGCACATACATCTCCCGGCCCCAATAACTATGGGATATGTTCAAACAAATGGGAAAACTTTCTTTTTCCTTTTCGGTTTTTATTTTCTTTTGCGTTCCTCATGCGATTTTTAGTAAAAACTTTATCTTTTCGAAACGACACATACCGAACGACCGACACGAGACAAAACAAAAAAGGGACTTTTCGAAGAGTTTTCTACGTTTGAAACGACCCAATAATGGTGGCAATCGAAATGGCTCTTTTGTTTCGCCTTGATATGGGGTATGTGCTAAGCTGAGAGAGAGTTGGTATACGACACAAGTGAGTATGGTTGTTAAATTTAATGATTCTCGTTTGGACATTTTCCCGTTCACCTTGACCTTTGGGTCGATGCAATTAACGAGTCGTTTGAAAGAAAAGTCGACGTCAAAAGTCGGGGTTTCGTATCCCAATAGAAAGATTAGCGTGTCATAAGAGGATGTTACTAGAGCGCACTGAGAGAAGCATACCGAGTCCTCCCATCTCCATTTCGGTATATAGGTAACGGGTTATCCATTTATACTTTGGGAAAGTGAAGTTAAAAACAACAACAGATTTGGATGATATTAATACCCTTCGCTCATAGATTCAAAGGGTATATTAACTCTGGCATGAAGTTTGTAACGCATTGAAGGAAGCATCTCTGACCATATAAAAAGTATACATACCTATATGATCAGCATGACTTGGGGAGTCGATTCGGCGATGTCAGTCTGTCCGTCTCTCCGACTGTTGCGACGCGTTTTACTCAGCCAATTTAAAAGCTATGAAGCTGACATGTTCCACAAATGCTTCTTTTTGCTGCAGGCAGTGTGTATGTTTGAATCGGTAAAATCGGACAATGGGGTCATGCAGTGCCGGATTAAGCAAGCGCGGGGCCCGTGGCAAATTTTGAGCGCGGGGCCTATGGAACTTCGAATAACCAAACTAATAAAGGAGTCCTAAAATTGATATTTCGGTTTATGCGTCAATTCTTAGAGGCTTTCCTCTCTCATTTTCATACCTCTCAGTAGCGTACCTTTCAAGCATTATGAAAAATGGGGGAAAATAATCTATTTTCAAAATGATTCAAAATTGTTTCATAAAAATGTTTTTCATTGACATGTGTAAGTTGGCCAAGATTTCTTTTTATTTTAATCAGTAAAAGCAAATTTTCTGTAGTCAAATTATATTTATTCGACAAAGAACTTATTTTAGAAGTCCCCTTTTGGACGACATTTGAAAGTTAAAAAAATCGTAATTTTCCGAAAAACATTTCATTTTATAAGTGTTGCCTATTAATATAGACTTCGATTGAATTTTCAGGTTTACTCAGATTTATAAAAGGTTGCAGCCAAATATTAAGCCATAAAAAAAAATCGTAAATCGCGTTACGGTAACACCTTCTATTTTTAATAAGTGCGAAACTTCACATAAAAAAATTTACAGGTGGTACAAGTGGTAGATCCATGTCAGAAAAAAAACCGCAAAGAAGGGCAAACGGGGTTAAATTATCAACGCATGTTACTCATGAACAAAAATATTTCAAAAGATATAGCCAAGCGCAAACGGGTAAAAATGTTCTTTTCTTTTTTTAATAAAAAGCAGTATAAGACGCCCATATTGCTGTGCAAATTTAGCTGAAACTTTCAGACTCTTGTTTGTATTCTGAAGATAAAGCCGTTTAAAGATGCTACCCAAGAAAAAAAATTTCAAAGGTTTAGGGCAAATGGATTCAAATTTTCATGGGACCCATGAACGAAAAAAATGCAAAGGGGGACTAAGCGCAATCGGGACAATTTTTCAAAAAGGTGGATATAGCAAACAGAAAGGGACACTGGGTTTCACTAATACAAAAATTTGAACAGTGATAACCAAAATTATTCGGTAAAATGTAAGTAAGTGTAAGTACACGGTCAAAGTCGCCGTTGCATTGGGTGCGAACTCGGTCCAGAAACTTAGAAGTTCACTTGCAGGTTTTCGAAATTTCGGAGTATTTATGTTTGTGGTTATTCTACGAAAATATGCTTAGAAACACAAATTACACAAAGTATTGTTAAACGAAAATCTTAAACATTGGCTGCGTTCAACTAACAAAATTCACCGGAAAAACACTGGAAATTCTATAAGCATTATCCGCCACCAACCTCTTTCTCCGCTGATAAGTCCTCATGCGCAATGAGTTTCTAATTGGATGAGCATTTTCCTGCTACATTTCTCGTTCGCTGAATGCACTCATCGATTTCATTTCGGAAAAATACTACATTTTTGTAAGTAGGTACATAATCAGAATCTTCTGCGGACCAGGTCTGAGACTCTCATGGACCACATTCGTTCCGCGGACCACCTGTTGGGAAACAGTGGACGTAGATATACGGGAATGCCATTATATAAAACCGAAACTGGCCTTCCTTGGCATCTTGGTTGTTATAAGTTTTGCTTGAGAAAACGCGGAGCCCCTTAAAAAGCGGGGCCCGTGGCATTTGCCACCTTCTGCCACGTGGTTAATCCGGCACTGGACTGGGGTCATGGGGCTGCCATACAAACGTAACCCCCCAAATTAGGTTCTTTTAAGAAAAACTGTTTTATTTGCGCACCAATTTCAACCACAAATTTCACAGAAATGTGTTTCTATTGATGACACAAAACATATGCAAGAATGGATCAAATCAGACCATGGGGTCATGGGGCTGCCATACAAACCTAACCCCCAAAATGGTTATTCTAGGAAAAACTTTTTTATTTGTGCTGAAATTGGTGCACAAATAAAAAAGTTTTTCCTAGAAATTTCACACAAATGTATTTCAATTGATGACACAAAACAATTCACTCTCGATGTCAGTACTACGTTTAACTTGAAAACGGCTGATCCTATCCATCTGAAACTTATTCATTTCGATTTAGGAGGGCAAAATACATTAAGATTGAGTGATTTTAATAAATTGTTTCCAAAAATCGCGTTTTTTTTTACCCCACTATGCTTGTTCAAATTTTGCCCCTAACTTTTACCGTTACGGAGTAATGGCATTTTTTGTGAGTCATGACTTCCCAGGGATTTGGAGCGACACTTTTTTTCGCTCCGCTCCGACCAATTTGAAACCGCTCCGCTCCAGCGCTCCGCTCCGACTAAAGTTTTTTCGCTCCGCTCCGCTCCACGCTCCGCTCCATTACAAACATACAACAAAACATCATTGTTTTTAGTAAATATTTATAATTTTCCGCGAATTCATCAATTCTACTTATATCTTCTTACGTATTATAGAATATGGCTTAAAAGGTGCGTTTTATTCGATCAAGTACAGAACAGGATAGTACCAATTTCGTACAAATTTGAACATAAAATTGAGTTGTTCTAGATAGGGTGTCAGGAAACTAAACTATCGCATAAGCTCACCAAAATATGATTATTAATGTCATTTCCAGCAAAATAGGTGTACCGGGAATATCCCGAATTCTTAACTCCTTAGCTACCAAAAGCATTTAAAGATTTTACAAAAATGCTACCACTAAAACCTCCGTCGGAAAAAAAAATGTATATGAAGTAAGATCACAAAATTTTGTCTTTGAAGCTTTTTTACACAGCTTAAACTGCTTATCCGATTTTTATTGGGTTTATTCTTAGGAAAAATTGTTGGCCACGACCGAAAAAAATATGTACTAGGTAATATGAGTATTAAATTTTTTAAAAATCTTTAAATGGCTGTGGTAGCGGAAGAACTAATAATTCGCGCTTTTTTATACTCCTTTTTGCTGGAAATATCACCAGGAATCAGATTTGGGTGCCTTTATGCGATAGTTTTCGAACATCCCGTATAGAACGAGATCTGTAAAATTGTTATGGATGCTGTCCTGTACTCCATTCAATAAAATGCACCTAATAACTAATTTAAATTAAAACGGGCGTTTCATTCAGCGAGTACAGGACAAAACTTTTCATATTCATGGATGATCTTGAATTATTTGATAATGAAGAGTGATGATTATGATGACTTAACGCAAATTCTTTTTTATCACAATAAATTTCACAATAATCCGAAATTTCGGATTATTTTTTTCGCCTTTAAATTGTCCAAAATCATCAAATAGTGCCATAAAATTGAAAAATTTCGTCGAAAAAATTAAATTTTTTATCTCGGAATTTTCTTGATTTTTTACTTCGGAGCGGAGCGGAGTGGATGCGACTTTCAAAGCAAAAATCGCTCCGCTCCAGCCTGCCGAAAACCGCTCCACGCTCCGCTCTTTCGCTCCAAAATTTAAGGTCGCTCCGCTCCATCGCTCCGCTCTAAATCCCTGTGACTTCCTCTGTAAAACTATGAGTTTCTAGCTGTGGACTTACTAAAACCGAAAACTTGCATTATATTCTGAAACTACATAAAATTTCGTATAAAATTAAACCTCGAACGTTTCGAAGCTCTTCGTGTCTTCTGATCTGCTATCGCTGAATCTTGTGAAATTGTAAAAATAAAAATTTTTAAAATAAATATGCACTCGCGGACTGATAGATTGCTAATGACACTTTTTCCCTGTTAAATAAAGTGCAACTGCATTGTTTTCGCCGGCGAAATGTCAAAAACCGGTGTGGAGACTTTCGTGTGAAGTGAGTACCTACCATACCAAGGGAATTCGATTTCACGACCATCAAAATTTTCACAGTATTTGTATGGAATGCACGTGAAATAGCGATGTTATTACCTACTCTTAACAGTAAAAGTTAGGGAAAAAATTCGGGCTACGTTTTTCCGGTAATAAACTGTAGAATTTACCATAAGTGTATGGCGAACCCTTCTATCAAAATAACATTTCCAGGCGTATCAAAATCTGAATCATCGATGCAATTGTAAAATCTGTGCTTCTTTATGGCTGGTTCAACTTGGAACTAAGCTGCAGACTTTCATAAACCAGTGTCTATGGCGCATCCTACAAATCCGCCGGCCAGAGATTATTTCGAATCATGATCTCCTTAATGTCACAGGCCTGGATTGGATGGGCACTTCTGTCAAAAGGCGAAAGTTGCAATGGATAGGTCATACCCTCCGAAGAAGGCCACACATATTACTAAACAGGCCGTAGTTTGGAACACAGAAGGAGCCAATGCAAGACGCCGTGTTGGACGGTCAAGATACACGTGGAGATTGATAGCGAGGCTGCTTCATTAGAGGTAGTCAGACCTAAAGACAGAACACAGATGGCACAGAACAGATTGAGGTGGAAAGTGGGCGTAGTTGATACCCTATGCCGCACAATGGGTTAACAGGAACCAGAGAGAGAGTATGCCGAACCGGTTTCGGGACACCCTGTATAATAAAATAAAACCCTTGCTTATTATTTTTCCTCAAAAAATGCCCCTAACTCCTTTCACCCACATAAACATACAAAATAAAGTCCTTTTCTTACGTTCCACTGGCAATATCCTGAAAAATTTACACAGTGCGTGCATGTATACATTTTCCTTTATTTTCTTTTTGTCGGTTCCCATATTCTGGACAAAGATGTAAAGTAGACAAATCCTTGGTAACCAAAAACCAAAACACGCGGCTACGGAGGTGGATACTTTACAACACAGACTCGACTCGTTACAAGCCATAGCAACAATTCCTTTGGGCACGAGACGAGTCGTGCCAAAAAGAATTCGTTGTGGCATATGCATAAAAGATGAATTTGAATATTTGAGCCAACACACAGCTCCTCTAGCTCAAAAGTATAATCTCGTGTATACAGTACGACTCATATTCGCCATGTCTAGTATCCGCAGTATCCACAGGGACTTGCTGGAGCACACACATCATAGCGCCGACACATACCATATGAAAAGTTAAGAGTATGAACAAAGGTATATTCTTTGGAAAGGACGACGATTTGCAGTTCGCAGGATGAATAGAGCGTGGAGCTATAATAATTTAGCGACGCTAAAGCGCCCTTTTGATGTAAATTTTTTTAGACCGTCACATGTACCAGAGTATGTGAAGTGCGTGGTACGAAATTGAGCCCAATGGATTTAATGGTTGCATTGTGAATACAGGTGGTGTAGTAAATTTTAATTTGCCCCCTGCTTATCCTCATTTTGTTGGAAATTTATTGGAAAGTATATTGTGCGTGGGTTATATGAAGAAATATGTTATGTTGAGGTGTTATTGGAATCTATAGGCAAAGCATAATGCTATAAGGAATTAGCTTTGCTAAGTAGGATATATCCGTTCCGTTGTGAAATCAGGATTAAGAGTATGGATTTCTTAAAAATTCATAAAAAGTTGCTATGGTTTTTGAGAAACAAAAATTCTGCGATTTTGCATCCGGGTAGACATTTTTTTTTGTATTGGGGTGCTTAAGTCCGGAGTTTCTTTCCGAAATTTGCGAAAAAGTGTCAAAATCGCAACAAAATGAAAAAACGTACTATCAATTTGTAGCGATATCGCCAACGCATTGTGGAGATGAATGCCGTTCGACGCACAATCATGTCTGCCGTATCAACATTTTGGCGGCAACTTTCAGAACAGGATTTCAGGATTCATGCGAGTCGTGTTATACAATGGGGTAGAGTTTCGCATCTATGGGTGCCGGGATCCACAGAACGTCAGAGGTGGTAGAAAGGCCTCGCATCCAGCATAGTATGAAAGGCAAAGCTTCACACTTGGTATAAGACTTTTGCCTCTATACTGACACTGCTATACAGAGGCGCTGATTGACGTTACATAATCAGTACGATGCTTCTTTTGAGAGTCATTCACTAAAGTCTGTGGTGGGTGTGACCGTTAAGCCTAGGGTTTCTATCTCTCTCATTATACTTCTCACCAAAAATTATCACCATCTGATCACGTACTGTACTACCCGTGTGTAGTCGCCAACATTTCAACGACAATTGAAGTCGGAGTTTTATACGGTTGTCAGCCATACCCCTTCCTAGTCGCATTGTTAGTTTATTATTCTAGGATAAGAATATTTCTTATCATCCTCTGAATAATAAACTTGCGACGGGCCATGCCGAGTTTGGAATCTCGTTTCTCTATGAATATCTGTATCACAGACTGACGACCGAATGATTACGGCCGCAGAGCACGACTGTGATTCTGTTTAACTAAAAAAAAACGTGGCACATCTCTTTTCCATCTTAACTAAATCATCGGATCAGCAAAATAGGGGACCTAAAACTAAATTTTGCAACGCCTACTGTCAGCAAATAGCTAAATCTGCCGCTGATCATAGCGACCATCTTCGCTGTGTTTAATTTATTTTTCAATTATGTAAGCTGCCTCTTAATAACTCGAATTTCGTATTTTATAGTTCGGAAAATTGGCGCCCCCTTTAAAATTTGCCGCTCCGGGCAGTGGTCCAGATATCCCATATCCAGACCTGTCTCTATAGTCTAAGAAAAATGGCATATTTGGTCGGCAAAAATCCTACATCGGAATTTTTTTTTTGGATTATGGTTGGGAATGGCTTATGGCATTAAAAGTCCCAAACGATCGGAGGTCCACAACCTTAAAAAAAGGGGGGAAAGGGGGAAAGGGGGGCATTTTTTCGGTTTTTTTGCGATTATTTCAAAAACAGTAAGAGATATAGAAAAATTGTCTGAGGGCGAAAAAAACTACATAAAATTATCTTTGCAATGATATAGAGCCGCTTATTTTGAAAGTGGCATAAGTCCACTTTTTATGAAAATTGAGTTAATGATGGCATTACCTATCATGTCTTTGACGGTTTCTTTCTATGACAAAAAAAAATCAAACAAATATTTGAAAAATGAACTGTCGTTTTCATAGTCACAAATTTTGCTACTTGACAACAAGTTCAAAGCGTTTATTTTGAAAATGGCGTAAGTCTATCCGTGTGACTTACGCCACTTTCAAAATTAAAATGCTTAGGGCAACAATAAATTATCTTATGCTCAGAAAATACTATAAAAATGTATTTTTGGAAAATTATGTTTAATGTGCTTGTCAAAATTGTATAATATTTTTCAGTAAAATTAAATGGATTTTTTTTAGATATTTCATGTTAGAAGAAAATGGAAATTTGATAGAAAATGACTGAAATTATGATTTGAATGAATGAATTGTTTAGAAGCATTATACGAGAAATATGCGAAAAAAAATAATCTCTGCCCGGTCCGATTTCGGCCATTTCTATCGACTATAGAAAATCGAAATTTGATTAGGTGAATTATATATTCGCTTGGGCTAATATTTGGTAATAATGCGTGGAAGAAGTTCGAAGTACATGTCATCAAATGCCTATGAAAATGATATAAGTTTATCCGACTTTACAGCTTGGTTATTTATTTTATTTTCCTCCTTATTGTTTCCCTGAAGTGCAATACAAATAAGAATTTCAGACGCCTATACCTATACAGGGAGCCCTGAAACTCAACGTCAAGCAGGATGGGATAATAGTGCTCACTCCGAAAAAATATTTAAGAATCTGTCACGTATTTTTAGAGTTGTGCGTGGCCAAAGGAAATTAGAAAATGCAAACCTTGCTGGTATTTTAAATGCTATGTAACTGTAAATCATAATACTAAAAATAATTGTTTTTACAAAAAAAAAAACCGATTTGATTTTAAGATAAATGTCACCTTCTCTTTGTAGAACCGAGTGTTCAAACTCATTGTTTTGCCTACGTTCAAATATGTAACTACTATAAAAATAATATGAGGCGTATTTTTGAAAGAGCGCAGTTATTTAAACTTGAAAAAAAGTGAGTTTGATTTCTCAGTTCCACAAAGAAGGTCACATTTTTCTTAAAACCAAAACAGTTGGGTTTTTTTTTTCAAATAAAACTAGAGAAATATCGTATCGCACAGCAAGTTATTAATTGAATTTTAACTTTCTTTTGATCGCAAATAACTGTAAAAAATCCTTTATATCTGTTACTCTTATCACTAGTAACGACTATCTTTTTGATTTTGTATTTTTTACTCTGACACTAGCAGTTTTTAATTTTTTAGTCTCTATTTTCAGTCATACCGTTTCGCCTAATCTTCAGATCTGCTTAGGTTCCTTTTTCCTGTAAAATTTTATTTATTTTTTTTTCGTCTTAATGACCTAAGTTATTGTCAAGTACATATAGGATAGAAAAAGCGCGAAACGGAACGCAGAAAGATAAAACACAATATTATTTTTTTCTTGTACTTAGCAACTTAGCCCAGTTGGGCGAAACGTTATCACCGAAAATAGATAGACTTCAAAATTACACACTGCTATTGTCAATGTGGAAAATATAAAATCAAAACAAAACTATATACTTAACAGATTTTATAAAATATTTTTTTCGTAGCGTGGTTTGATATTGAGTTAAGTGACACACACTGTACACCTATTCAATAGTAATCGAAGGCATACACGATTTACGTTTTCGTGAAGGCCTAAAACAAATTAAGACTTTGGAACTGGAATGCCATTGACGTCACTTTCACTGTGATACTCTAAATGTCAGCCTCCAGATTAGTCTAAATTTTTGTATTTCCTTGCAATTATAGGACCTTAAATATTTTTTTTTTCTAGTAAAAGTTTTAGATTCCTATAACTATGCCGATTTCAAGACAATAAAATATAAACGAAGTGTATTTTTTGTTTTCAATTCGCTAATTTGACTGGACTACTAACCAAACATATATTTTCAGACTTTTTGATTATTATAAATATTAAACTACCAATTTTTTTTAAATATTCGGCTCTTTGAAGCTGGAACTGATCTGTTATAGCGAAAAAACAAGCAATTTTTGTGAAATTGTCGGTTAACTCAAGTTTACCGAATGAATTAAAATCTGATGAATATAAATACAGTTGAGTCAAATCAAATGAAGCGATCCAGATTTTTAAAAGAATTGAAACGCAAACCTTTTAATATCTCGTTTCATGAAGAGTTGGATTTGTGCCACTTTCAAAATAAGCGCTCCATATAACACATTAGAGTTAAATTGAATATTTGAATAAATTAGAATATTTTCATTTTAGACCTTTTTTAAAAGCTCCATAACTTTTGAAAAAATGCTAGTTCAGCCGTAAAATTTTGTATAAAAAAAATAACAGGCGCGACAATCCAGCATTGGACTAAGGCCGCAGGATGTGTTAGTGACATCCTATTTCCAAGATCTTATCTGCTTTTTGTTGAGGTAATGAGATCAGCATCACGCTCAGCAGTGTTATTTATCCCCATAAATGGGTACTCGTTTAACATCTGAGTGAGATCATAGTCCGTCACAAGCTCGTGAGTTCGAAAAACACCATGGATGATGATGAGATTCGAACTCATGACCCTGTGCACCGAAGGTGCGCGCACTAACCGCTAGACCAGCCAGACTACTACTACTCCCTTATACTAAGGAGACCCTTATTCCTTAATGGGGACTATCAATAAGTATTCATAATAAGTTCAAGATCATTTTAAGCTAAACATTGAGTCGCTCCGGTCAAGGACCCCCATTATCCCCCCCATTTAAATTTTTCAAAACGGCACAACAATAACTCTCCCCGAAATTGGAGCAGAGTGCTAAATTTTGGTTTGTTGGGATTGGAGGTCATATTGACCCCACCCACCAAAAATCAGCTCAGTCGGATAAAAACTAAGGGTATCTCCCATACAAAGTGACCTATCAGGAGTTTGTTCTACGTACTACTCTTTTTATAAACTGTAGAACAAAGTTGTCTTGGGTCACTTTGTATGGGAGGTACTCTTGGTTTTTATCCGAATGAGCTTATTTTTTGTGGGTGGGGTGACTATAACCACCAATTGCAACAAACTAAATTTAGCACTCTGCTCCAGTTTTGGGGGGGAGTTATGGACATGCCGTTTTGCCAAATTTAAATGGGGGGATAATGGGGTTCCTTGACCGGAGCGACTCAATGTTTACCTTAAAATGATCTCGAAGTTTTTGTGAATACTTATACATATACATTACTGCTGAACTAGTGTTCTTTCAAAAGTTATGGAGCTTTTAACAAAGGTCTAAAATGAAAATATTCTAATTTATTTTGTTAGGATAGCGCCGAAATATTTAATTAAACTCTAATGTGTTTTATATCATTAGAAATGTAATTTTATGTAGTTTTTTCGTCCTCAGACTATTTTTGTGTAGCCTTGCCTTTTAGACCATCCCCAACCATAATCAAAACAAAATTCCGATGTAGGATTTTTGCCGTTCGATGGCCATATTTTGGTCCAATTTTCTTAGACTACTAGCCCGCACGCATCGATTAACACATAATCCGCTCAGCAACATAGTATCCCCAATCTCAGCGAAGATTCAAGCATCTATAAAATGCGGGCGACTACCACGAATCAGCAGCACTCTAGTTTTGACATCAGAGCATATAACGTCTTGTAACACAGGAACACTATTGGCTGATTTCAGATTATAAGACGAAACCGGACGGGTAAACTTGCAAGACAAGAGAGCTTTTGTAGTGGCCAGCAGACAAGCATTGTTCATTTCAAATTGTAAGAACGAGTCTTACGAAAGAAAAAAATCGTGACACGATTGTTTTTCTTTCGTAGGAATCGTACGATCGATAAGACGATTGCATCTACCAAAAGTTCAGGCGTTCTGCAAAGACAATTAGCGCGTGTTTTACTTGCATTTTAATCTTGTCGACTCGTCACTTCATTGTACACTAACTTTGTAGCGTGCATGGCAACATTTATACATACTGGCTGTGTGATTATTGTTCGCCGGTCCGTGTTTTGATCGGATAGTGTGAAATGATCATACGATGGTTCTTGTCGTGCAAGTTTACCCGTCCGGTCGTTTTCTTACAATTTGAATTCAGCCATTGAAGTCGCCTTAACAAAGTTTGAATCGAAAGCTTACAGCTAATGAACCATTTCAAAATAAAACTACAAATAAAATATTAAGAGGGTGAAGCCTAAAACAAGAGACTATTTGTTAAATCGCATGTTTACCCTAAAAATCGTATATAGCCCCAAAAAATCAACACTTTCATAGCTATTAACACAATGTATGAATTATTCGTATTTAAGTTGCTTCCTACGCTTTTCGTAGAATAACCCCTCTTTAAGGGAGCTCCTTCGTTTTCATCATCCATTCCATACCAATTTCATGAATAAGTTACAAGAGATAGAGTACACGAGTACATCGCATGTCTGCGTATTCTTCATGGCTTTAAGCCAAACATTATTTTTAAACTTTTGCCGGAACAACAAAAGACACGAAAATCCTTCGTTTCCTCTTTTCCACTTCACTGTCACGAAGCGCATCGCATATAAAAGAACACCCAAGCTCTTTGAGCGAAAATGATATCGGGATTTATCCTTATAGTGTCCTAGTAGAAACAGAAGATGGCAAAAAAAAATATAAAATGTCCTTAAGCAGAGAAAAGCTGAAAAAAGTATAAAGAATAAAACGATAAAGAGAAGTGAGTGGACACAGCACACAACCACTTGACCCTTTAATAGAAAACATCAACACAAACCGACGAAACAAGGATGTATTGTTGAAAATGGTTGCATAGAAGCAATAGTGAATCCTCAGCATCAGCCTCAGCCGTCAGAACTAAAACGATCGGCGAGAATGAGAATGGCAGCTGGTGAAGTTTTCAATTTAGTATTATGCCCAAAACTTTCCGAGTTCGAATAAATATCCCTCTGTGACCAGTATGAATGAAACAGATGTTTTTGTTGTTCTTGACATTAGGGAGGCACACTTTTATTACTAAACTACTGCGGACGGCGAGTTCTTCTGTCTGGGTAGTTCTTTTACAATCAAACGAAACAACATGTCGGACAAATACGAAGAGTATGGAAAATTGAAATTCATATTTGAAAAGTTCCAGTTTTCTAGACGCAATTTTAGTCTGACGAAACCGCAGGAGTCTGACAAAACCGCAGGAGTCTGACATTTCATCTGATGCTGAAGTTAGTTTTGTTATTGAATACTCTCCTGCAAAGTTGGCCCATAAAATGGCTTTTTTAAAAATAACTTTGAAATCATTGCAATTTGACTGGATCTCGGATTTTTTCTCTCAAATGGCGTTTTGGGAGTTTTCTCTTTTCAGTACTTTCTAACACTTTTTATCGTATCTTGCCTGAAGTTTCGAAAATTGCTGGCAGTGATTGAACATAATACAGATAAGATTTAATTGACATGCACCTTAATTTTAATTTTTAGATATGATACCACTAGGACAGTTCAGATAATTTCCTAGATACTGCACAAGAGGCCCAAGTTCCTACCGTTTCGTTCAGAGGCGCGAGCGAAACTTAATTAAATTTTAAAAAGTGTTGTTGAAGAACTACTTATTGCGAATTCCGGTCGTAAGAGTAGGTACTAAGCCTAGTACTGATATCGAGAGTGAAATTTTTCGCGCTGCGATTTTTTAATAAAAATGCATACTTACTGCCGCGGAATTTGTCACAATCGGTGGGGAATTCCATAAGCTACAATCCGAGACCGGTTCTATAATCCTCCTCGGCCATTTTATGTATTATTTTTCGATTCCCCGATCATTTGACATTTCACGATGAAATAACCGGTGAATCGGAAAAAATACATAAAATGGCCGAAAAAAAGTATGGAACTGTTTTCGGATTGTAGCTTATGGAATTTCCCAGCATTCCGCACATATTCCACGACAGTAAGAATACATTTTCATTGAAAAAATCGCAGCGGACAAAAATTTCACTCTCCATGTCAGTACTAGGCCATAGTCATTTCACGTGAAATCCATACAAATACTGTCAAAATTTTGATGATCGTGAAATCGAACTCGCTTGATGGTACTTAGTTCACGCAAAAGTCTCCACACCGGTTTTGGCATTTTGCCAGCGAAAACAAATGCAGTTGCACCTTACTTCAAAGGGAAAAGGTGTCATCGACCATCAATCAGTGCACATTGCGAGTGCACATTTATCTTACATTTTGTGGCAAATTTCCACGGCACATTTTTCACGGGAGACATAAATGCAAGTTTTTCGCTCGGTTAACATTATGTATTTATGTACATAGTATTAACCTTAAACGATGAGGTTGAATTTATTATGGATGACAAGCAGTATATTTGGTGTGTTTTTTGGTTATCGCATGTAGGTTTGGGTAACGAAACTTCATATAAAAAAAATGACAGGTGGATCAGCTGGCATTTTTTTTATATGGAGTTTCGTTACCCAAACCTACACGGGACAACCAAAAAAAAAACACCAAATATAGAAATAAGCCTAGAGACCCAGATATGTACTGTCCTATTAAGGTATATACGGCACCTAAAAACAAAGAAGAAAAAGATGATGTGGACGTTACGAAATGATACTAATTTCTTATTAATGTAAACTATTCGTGAAGTATTTGTTTGTCGTTTAGTTAAAAAAAATATTCCGAAAATCGACAATTTTAGAAAATTTGAAATGAGGGGCGGTTCAGACTATCGACAAGATTTACTAAATCCTAGATTTAGTTAACAGTTGTCCCATATCGTACTGCAATTTGAATAATGCAAGTACATTCTACGATGCATTTTGAGTTTAATTACATACGATTTGATCTAGTAGGCGGGTTTTGACTCGATTAATTTAGTGGTTTTAGTAAATCCTGTCCATAGTGTGAATACCATCTTAGGGTTCTTCTTGAAGGAAATGCTCATATTTTCATAAATATACTATCTAAATTATTGAAACAAAGTGCGTTTGGAAGCTAACACTTCAATGGACCGCAAAAAATGCGCATGGATGTTTTTGTTGAGTTTTCATATCTAATGTGGCATTTGTTTTTTGGGGGTCCTATACGTATCAATATTCTGAAATCCAGGCTTGGGTAGCTGATGGTTTACTTCACTCAACTTTTTAATTGTTTTTGACGTCGATTGACATTATTGTGTATTTATACTCATAAATGGATATTTTACGATTATTTAAACATGAAATAACTGAACATTTTTATATTCTATGAGGCACATATTGTTTTATAAATATATTTAATTATGTAGTAACCTTTAAATGATATGTCAGATATATTTTAATATACATAAAATATAGATGTTTTTTCAAATAAGTACATTTTATAAAATATATTTTATAACACATATGACTTATAGACGACAGAGTTACAAAAGTCATGAGTCATATGTGTCTCATAGATAGCGAACATATTAAGTAAAATACTCACTAAACAAATTTCGTCCGTAAAACATGGCCAAGATGCGGAACACTGCTATTTTCGTTAAGTAATTTTTCGAAAATCATACTAAAACAGTGTATCCGCATAGCTATACATACTCGTACATGCCTATATGCCTACTGTCCTATAATATAGGATGGCTCCGAAAACCTAGTTTTAAGGAAATAATTTTTATTTTTTTCGCATGTTTTGGTGTGTCCCTAAATAAGCAATAAGGCCATAAAAATACTTTTGGAACTTTTCACACGGCTCCATAGGCATAGGTTAATTTTTCTAGTAACTTACTTTAATGTTTGATTTTGCATAATCCGTCACTTGCACCCTACACTTTTGGATGGACTCATCTCGAGTTCATAGGTCGGCTGCTGAAAGTCTAAGCAAAAAATTAATTGGGCAATTATTTCGTACTAAATGTATACCTATGTACATAACCTACAAATTACTTTGCACCCTTAACGTAGACTCTTCTTCCATTTATTGGATGTCTCACGTAGCTACGTGTAAAAGTAAATGATTGTCATCGAAGTTGTATGAGTATTGTATCTCCTTCAGGAGACAGTTGACAGTTATCGAAAAACCATTATAGCAGATAAATGTTATTTGCCGTTATTGTTCACGCTTTTGTCGTTGTCGTTGCCGCCACGTAGAACTGTCATAATTTATTCGAAACGTGACGAAAGTTGTTCGTCAATGCCTCCGGGACACGGCCGACGCACGGCGAAATAAAGTACAAAACGTTAAAACAAATGTTTTGTGTTATATGAGGAGAAGAGTAAAAGAGAGCGTCTTTCGACGTTTGCCGTTTGAGGTGTGTGAGTGAAATTCTTTCAGAAAACGTTCGGAGTTTTCCCTATAATTATGTACGAATACATACAAGAAAATAACGTGTGACATGTTTTCCATAGGGAATATCCATATGGAAATAATGTAAAAAAAACATCGAAATGGAAGTTTCTAGAGTCGATGTAGAGCACATCGTCTTGCTGAAAAAAAACAGTGTCCTAACTCTCTCTTCATTACCGTAACTCCTAGTGGAGCATGGTGCGTTGATGACTACCGTGTGTAGTCATCAACGTTACAAAGACAACTGAATTCGGAGTGTAATATGGTTGTCAGCCATACCACTTCCTAGTCGCATTGTTAGTTTATTATTCTACGATAAGAATATTTCTTATCATCTTCTTCTGAATAATAAACTTGCGACGAGTCGTGCCGAGTTTGGAAACTCGTTTCTCTATGAGTGTCTATTTCACAGAGTGGCGACCGAACGATCACGGCCACAGAGCACGAGTCCTAACTCACCGTTTCAAAAATACATCCGTTTAAAGGTGCTCCAAAATATGCCCAGTTTTACCGCTGTAGCTGCTCTTTTAGCGAAATAATCCTACTTTTCTGATTTCATATGAAAATTTTCGAAAATGGGGGTTTCCAAAGTCGATGTTGAGCGTATCGAGACTCACATTTCGCTGGAAAAAAAAATCAGAGTCCTAGCTATCACCGTTTCAACGACACAGCCGTCTAAAGTTGTCCCAAAATATTCTAAGTTTGACCCCCGTAGTTCTATTTAGCGACATAGTCACACTTTTCTGATTTCGTATGACATTTTTTGGACATACAGTGTTTTTTGTAACAAGAAAACTGAAATTGTAACAAAATGTTATAATTGTAACACGAGTGGTTTCGTGTCGTTTCAAACCTTGGGCCGTTGAAAAGGACGTGCCTCGCGTCTTCCACCGCCTCTTGTGCCTGGATTACTCTGGTCAATCGTCTAGTTTGAAAAGATGCAAGTACTGCCTGTATCCTCCGTGTCCCGTAAAAAATTGGGTAAGGTAGTTTACCCACTTCGCTATGTCGGGTATTAGAGTGTGCGTCCATCGACCAGTCGGAGCATTAACCCTTCTGAGTTGCCACTTTCTCAGGGACTCCAACCTATCGAGACTTCGCGTACCTACAGAAACTCTCTCGTTGCGGCCGCAGAAGATCCTATTAGTTTCGTCCACGAGTAACTCCATTTTCATCATTCCAACTACAACATAAGCAGCTTGCGATACGCACAGCATACTCTTAGTGTGCACCTTCTCTAAACCGATTTAATCGGTTTAGCATAACATGCATACTGTAGGGACCGGCTCAAACTGGCGACATATACAATAATATGGATGTTACACAACCCTAGATAATAAAAGTCTTCTACTGGCCCTAGGATCCCCTATATTTGAAATAATTATCAATAGAGACGCTATTGCGGTCGCTACCTTCTCGCATACGTACTTCAAGTGCTCCCCGACACTCAGTCTGGAGTCAATCATACCACCCAAGTACCTAACGGCAGACTTAGATGTTATGACCGTTTTTCCAACTCTGATTTTAAGGCAGGGCTTTTTTCTGCGCTTACTAATTAGAACAGCTTCCGTTTTATGCTCCACAAATTCTAGTCCCACTGATTCCAGCCATTTGATGGTTGTTATCGCCTCACTAGCGAACAGTTCGACGTACTCCGGGTTCTTGGCGATGGCGACCACTGCTATGTCATCCGTGAATTCAACCACGAATTTGGCCAGCTTGCTTATTAGGTTTTGACATAAGCACCACGTTTGGCTTTTTCCACCGTTTCGGAAAGATCTGCTCCACTAAACAGGTCTCGAAAACTTCATTGTTTGAGTTGCTATGTTCGGAGCTTTGTTTGGAGTGTCATCTGAACCTGGTGATTTATCGTCCTCCATCCTTGATGAGGCTTTGAGTAATTTGTTCTCTATGATGGCATCAGGAATGTGGTCGTCCCTTAATTCGGTTCTTCGATCGCCTGTCTCCAACTTGTGTGGAGGAAAAACAGTTCGGACATTTTTTTCCAACAATACCGGACACTTAAGTGGTGGAGCTTTCTGACCTACTTTTTTCATTATCGCACCTTTACGCTATCCCCTAGGGATTTGTATCAGAATCCCTAATGAGCTGCATAAAACAGGCTCGTTCGTTTTTCTTAGCAAGTTTTAGCAGTTTACGTGCAGTTTTATACGAATATGGCAGATTGCTGCGTGGCGGTGTGTTTATCGCCCTTTGGCTAAGGCGTTTTCAGGCATTTTTGCGGCATACCCCTAATTTCTTTGGTCCACCGCAGTAGCTCTCTCGCCGTCCCTTAGCGGAACCTTTTCTAGGCATAGAGACATCGCAAGCAACTTCTAATTTCTCTGTGATTTGCGCTCTTCTTTGTTCGGCCGATCCCTCGATGATGGGATTTGCCTGCAGCAGGACTGTCCTCCGTACAGTGTGGGGCCATGTTTAAGATAACATTTTGCCCAGCTTACAAAAGTAGAAATTTTTACTTGAGTTATCAACATCCATTAAGCGAAAAAAAAGTTCAAGTGAAAAGATTTACGTAAAGTGCATTGACAAAGTCCCCATAACGTCGCAATTATTATCCAGATCATAAAACGCGATATTTAATAACCTGCAAAAGGCTGCCTTCAACCTTCCAGACTATAGCCCCATCCTTAAGCGCCGATGTTTGCACAAGAATGGCTTTTATACTCACGGACCAAGCACCAAGTGTTCTCAGCTTCTACACGAGGACGAGATTCTTTTCATGACCTGATGACTCGTGCTCGTCATACATACAATGAAACATGCCTCATTACTCCAACAAAATGTCCTTTTTGACTAACTACATATATACGAGTACACAGGTTCGACTTAGGCCAGACGACGCCAATTTTTATGAGCCGATAAATATGCGACAGGTGTGTGAGGTGGTAAATTTTTGTTCTTATGAATGAACTTTCCCAAGACACGTTCGTCATCATGGATGGCCTTCCCAAGATGGATGCATTGAGGAAAACATCCTGTGAAAAATATAATATTGGATATGAGCGTAAAACTTGACGAGAAGTAAATGTTTTTGTCCTTATTGCGCATGAATTGGAATTATAATCGGAGACTTTCCACTAAATTTCCCTTCGAACACGCAATAGGGTATAGGAGGAATTTTCCGGATTCATGGGATTCATAGTAGCAAGTAGCGTATCCGGTCACGCCCGCATTATCCCAGCTATAAAGTTCTGGGTTGTGGGTTTCGTTTCCTTTTTGGTTTAAAGAGCATATTTGCAATAAATTTGCATTCGAATTCGAGCGGGTATGGGTAGGTAAGGTATGCATTGTAGTGCCTGGTAGAATGGAAAATTACGGATGCAGCACTTATTAGCGGGAGCTAATATAAAAAATGATACCTCCGCAAGAATGAATGGACTTAATTAATAAATGGTTTTTTTGACTAATGTCTTTATGAAAAACATTTACCTTTTAATAATTTTCTATACTTGTAGATATGTATTTTAGAGAAAGCAATTTAAGGATATTCCTACCCTAACTACATAATTGAATACTCTATTCATTTGTCTTAACGATTAAAAGTAATGTTAACGGTTAATCGTAGGATTAAATTTAGATCCTCCATGCAATTTAAGAAAGTTTAACGATTCATTTAGCATAAATTCAAGACAGATGTTTGCCTAGACGAACAATTTCAACTTTTCGTATTTCATAAAAAAGGTAAGTCCTCTTTCTAGAAATCCCATTAACACAAACTAAAACAGTGGATATTATTATCCCAAATACTTTTCTTCAGCCAGGTGAACTTTTTACACCGCATCTTTTGGGTGTGTGTACCTAATGTCTACGACCCACGTATAGACCGTACTAACTTTTGTCAGGGTTTGCCGAAATTCAAGCAAAATATTTTGTAATGGAATTTGTCTTACTCTTGTTCTAGCTAGACAAATACAGAAAGTTTTAGATTAATTTTTTTTTTCATCTTTGTATTTTTGAACTTTGACAAATTGAATGCAGCACGGATAGAACTGTACATAAACACGTAGAATAGAACAAAAGCTATGCGTTGTCTGTCAGAGAAAGACACCCACGGCTTCAGCAAAACTTCAAAAGAGTTTTTCAGGATGGTACCTACTCTTCTCAAATATAATTTGCATTTCAATTTGAAATTCCAGATATTCATTTCAAACAAGAATTTGTTTTGAATATAGAATTTTCATAGAAATTAAAATTGAAAAATAGTTCAAATGTCGCACTCATATTAGCAACGCTCTCCAGCGGCGTATCCAGGATTTTGGGTTCAACATTTCGGCTACGATAAGGATGGACTTAGCAGTCATGGCTTCTGCTAAATCAATTTCACGTGAAATCCATGCAAATACTGTCAAAATTTGGATGATCGTGAAATCGAATTTGCTTAGTAGTACATACTCACTTTACACGAAAGTCTCAAAAAGTTTACCATCTAGGGGTATACCGTCAGGGGGGAGCACATAGACTTTACGCCCTTACCTCCCTCGAGAGGTATGGACCTTCGGCATTTTATTGATAAGGTCTTATTGTCAAATGGGAATTACTTCAATCAGCGAATGCACTCACCTTCAGAAGGGGTTGGATACGATATCCCCAGTCACAAAATCCCCAAACCAAAATCCCCAAATCAAAATCCCCATAATCGAAATCCCCGAAATCAAAATCCCCGAAATCAAAATCCCCTAAATCAAAATACCCAAAACCAAAATCCCCAAACGAAATTCCCCATTCCCCATTTGAGGTGTGATCTAAGAACGCGCGCGCGTTCTTAGATCACTCCTCAAATGGGGAATGGAGACTTTCTTTAGGCTATTGTAGATGGTAAATGATAGATGTTAAATGGCAGATGATAAATGGTAGGTGGTTAATGGTAGACAGATGGTAGCTTGTAAATGGTTGATGACAGATGGTAAATGGTAGATTGTAAATTGCAAATGGTGGGTGGTAAATAGCAAATAGTAGATGGTAAATGGTAGATAATAAATGGTAGGTGCTTTATTTAGACTATTGTAATTGAATAGTCCTACTATGCAATAAAAAAATCACCGTCGTGGACTGATATATATGCTAATCAACGGCAAACTCTTTGAAGTAACACAGAACAACAGCAGATAATGCGCAAGCGATTAAATATGCAATCAGTTCCAACAATAAGCCAACCAAGTTTTCCGCGAATATTCGTTCGGATGAGGACTTGTCTCGACGATGTTAAAGAAAACCTAATATGTTTAGAACGATATATGCAATGGACTCGAATATTATGTTTGTGCTAATCAAAAAATAAGTTAGTATCGATTTACGTCCCTCCTAGTGCCATTTACCATCTACCATTTAACACCTTCCATCTACCATCAACAATTTACAGTCTTTCATCCATCAACCATTTACCATCTACCAGCCATCTACCATTTACCATCATATTTCGGGAGTTTGGGGATTTTATGATTGGGGATTTTGTATATGGGTATTATGATTATGGGGATTTTGTATATGGGTATTATGATTATGGGGATTTTGAATATGGGGATTTTGATTTTGGGGATTTTTCTACGTTTGGGGATTTTGTGATTGGGGATTTCGTATGGTTCCCCTTCAGAAGCCCTACCCCGGGACTGCAACACTAGCTGGTTGACTTGGGTAGCAACCTCCAGCCACCTCGAGTCCAATACCTTGATGGGTAGAACCATGGTCCCCTGGGCACACCCATCCCCGAGGTACACTATTCACTAAAGAATTCTCTATAGCAGGTGTGATTCCCCTTCGGCCCCCTATTGGTTAAGCCTCACGTTGGAATTCATATGTGCACATCCCTGGCTCGTTGGACCTGTGACTACTCGTCAGCTTAAAGCAGACTCGTACTGCTGTTTTTCACATCCAGGTTACCCCTTCATTATACTAGTCAGCAATGCGATTCGGGTCGTGTGGTAATCAATCCACAAACTATATAGTTAGGTATAGGCGCGTAGGCATCTTCCACCAAGGCCAGACCGCGAGTGCACATTTATCTTAAATTTGGTGAATATAAGTTTTCACGGGAGACTAATGCTGGAAATATAATGGCGGCAGCAACAACGATAATGCAATGCAATGCAATGAGTGACGTCATGCTGCCATCCATTTAAATTACATTGGACCGCTGCTGCTGTTGCTGCATCCATTCTGGTAGAAATAGAATCGAAGCTAAGCAGCTAAGGCAACCTGTTAAAGGGACAGTCAGGACTCAGGCAAGATTCAAGCTGCTGTTTCCATAAAGAAGATGATGAAAAGTCCACATCCACCTATATCCTATGTATAAATACGATGTATTGGCAGGGCTGGATTTAGCCTCTATTGCGCCCCCGGGCAGTAGCCAAATTGCCGCCCTCCGCCACTGTTGAAGCGATACGAAGATATTGCTTCTACTCCTAGTCTAATCAAATTACCCACAGCCAGTAGGATAAATCCAAATTCACAATCACATTACAATTTTAGCTGAAGTAGTGATTGGGCGTCCTGAATTAAGGCGAATACACGTAACTAGTATAAATTAAAATGAACTGTATGAGTTTTCAAAAAGAATCTTTCACTGAATTTAAGAAGAAGAAGAATTTCGAAAATGTGGCGCCCCTTGAAATCTGCCGCCCGGACGGTTGCCCGGGTTGTCCATATGGGAAATCCGGCCCTGTGTATTGGCACTATGATATTACTTCGGCACCAATCAGCCAACTTAGCAAATTAATAAGCGCTATCAACCTGGATCGCGAGGCGTAGTCCTGTCCATTACACTAAGTTCATAGCACAATAGACAATTCGGCGTCATTGTCCTGAACTGCGATTTCGTGATTTCTGTCCATCCTATAATCTAATCTAATCTAATCTATAAGAAGTCATTCCTTGGATCAAATCAAATCAAAGCCCACAGAGTCCCTAACCCGCTTTGGTAGAATTTCGTGTATAGAAGTGCTGTATTCGCGCTAGCACCTCAGATTGAGGTAGGCCTGGTCGCTACTCAGATTTCAGTACCGGATACCGGTTTTCTTCAACATCCGGTACCACACCCAGTGTACCGGCACTTGCATGAGCACTTTTTTTTAAACACCGGTTTTTAATCACCTGTTCAGTGCCGTTTTTTTCAGTACCTGTTCAGTATCGGTTTTTTAGCCCCTGGTCAGTATGGGAATTTTTTCAGGATTTATAACACCTGTTCGACACCAAATAAACTGATACCGATACTATGTTCTTTTGTACCGCATTTTAGCACAGTTTTTTTTTTCAGATTTTTTTCTGTGCTAAATGCGGTTCACAAGAACCTCACGCTCAGTTCATTCGGTGTTGATCAGGTGCTAAGAAAACCCGATATTGAAGAGGCGCTAAAAAACCTGAAAAAGAACCGGTACTGAACAGTTGCTGAAAAACGGTGATGAAAAAAACTGGGAATGGACCATATGATTGGAAAAACTGGGATATCAATACTTCATAATATTGGTACCGGTGTTAGGAGCTGGCCTAGATTGAGGCAACGATATTTGAAATACCAAGATCAGGCACTCCTTATAAGCAAGGGGGTTGCACTCAGTACAGGGACGTAGCCAGAGAGGGGTCCATGGGGTCCGGACCCCTCCCGAAATGTTTTCAATGGGCTTTGAAAAGTGATGATAAAATGAAAACTGTAATAATGCACACTTATCTAAAGGTGCTAGGTATTTTCTTGCAGGTTCTCTGTCAGGACATCAGTACAAAAACTCACCGGATTGCACATGATTTTGAAATTAAATCAGTTGTTGCGAAAATGGGGTATGGGCGATATTTTTAGATACCGCATCCGTATTTTATTTTTTTTCTAACGGAGAAAAATATAGGATTTCTTTTTCGAAAGTGAAAGTCTGCACAGAAACCGAACGTTTTTGCAGAAAATCGAACAATTTTGAAAATTTCTGATCTCATAAAAATACATATAAGTAAGTAATCCGTCAACAAGGGGGATGAATCAAATTGACCCGAGCTGTTTGTCATTATGTTGGGATGTTGGCTATAACACACGTTAGAAGTCAACATGAGCTAGAAATTAGGAATAAGTTTATTCGAGTCACGAATTAACGTTAGATTTTGTTGTCCTAATTGGCTCTACCAATAAATGACCCCGTTTTGCAAAGTAACTTCTTCTGTTCATAGTTAATTTATTTTATAGATGCTAAGGTTGTTCCTTTGTCAGTGATGCATTTTCATAAATTTCAATAACCTACGTTGAATCCCATTTTGCTGAAACTATTGGTTTACAAGAACAGCTTCATGTATTATCACTCAGGGTGTGTGATCGACCGCTGTTCTTTCTAACTAACTGAAATGAAAACGTTATGTATCTCAATTGTTCGTTAATATAATTTTCCCCAAGTTTGTATAGTTCTCAAGTCTCTATGTTTTCCCCTCCAAATAATTTAAAAAAGACCAAACTTAATAGATAAAATCCTGCTATTAGCCCTGATTCTAAAAAATATATATAAATGTATTTGACATCCTAAAGACACACGTCCATGTGGTTTTCCTCAGATTTGTTTAAAGAAATGTGCTGAAAAAGTAAGGTAACCACTTTCTTTCTTTTTTAACCTGTCACTCTATTCTCAACATTGGAATTTAAGCTATGAAACTCAAAATTAGCAACGAACTAGCATCCCCTCGTCAATACTTACATTATTTGACCTGCACTATGACCAGGGTTACCTCCTTTACTAATAATTTCGTTTTTTAGAGGTAAATCTAGTACTACAAATCTTACATTAAAATTACACTTTAAAGTCTCTCAAAAATTGATCGCCCTTAACCAATTTAAATCTGACCTTTTACTGGTTAAACTGAAAAACTTTGACATCGGTGGCGTTAATTATTAGAATAGACGAACGACACCGTTCTGTGATTATGACCATAACTCGAACTAATTCAAATCAATTTGCACCAACATCAGGCGTTCCTCAGGGATAATACATCGATCCACTTTTGTTTTTAATTTTTTTTTAGATATTCAGAAACTATTTAAATCCCCTATGTATTTGGAGCGGATGGAATCGATCGGTATACATCGAATAAGAAAGGACGCATTTCAACACATTTTTTCTGTATCATCAAAAATACAGTAAAACACTTATCCACTAGCAACACAATTGATTTACAAAAAAGTTTCTGAAATTGAAATTTGGACCCCTCCCGAAACAAATTCCTGGCTACGTCCCTGACTCAGTACAACATTTTTGAGGCAACGATATTTGAAATACCAAGATCAGGCACTCCTTATAAGCAAGGGGGTGGCACTCAGTACAACATTTTTGTAGAATCGGCTGAATGATTCACAGCCGCACACATAAATAAATAACAGGCGCGACAATCCAGCATTGGACTAAGGCCGCAGGATGTGTAAGTGACATCCTATTTCCAAGATCTTATCTGCTTTTTGTTGAGGTAATGCTAATGAGATCAGCATCACGCTCAGCAGTGTTATTTATCCCCATAAATGGGTACTCGTTTAACATCTGAGTGAGATCATAGTCCGTCACAAGCTCGTGAGTTCGAAAAACACCATGGAACACGGTGAGATTCGAACTCATGAGCCTGTGCACCGAAGGTGCGCGCACTAACCGCTAGACCAGCCAGACTACACAGACAGCCGCACACATACTAGGTATGTAGTATTAGCTCGCTTTTATAGAAGTATTGGTGTCACATTTGCTAAATTTAGGGTTGCCCACATTCCGAAATAGCAGAATTTTCGGGTTGCCAAACGAAAAATTGTGAGTAAAATGAGAACTTTGCGAAACGGTTCAGTTGTTCTTCTCTTTCGGATTTACCTGGTCATTGTGAACAGTTATATGTGTGTCTCTGTTTTATAAGAAGAGAGAAATTTAACACATTCATAAAGATGAGCTACGGAGTCACTTATAAGGAGTGCCTGATCAATATCGTTGTTATAAGTGACTCCATAACCCATCTTTATGAATGTGTTAAATTTCTTCTTCTATCCGTGCAGAGGATGTTAAAAATTGCGAATTCTATCCTGTTTTCCAATTCAGAATTTTTTTTATGCAAGATTGACTAATTACAAATGGAAATGTGCATTTTCGCACAATTAATGTTACATAGCAGACGCTGATGGATAAAATATAACGTGTTCACTACAAAATCATTAATTTATTATTCTTGCATTGCCTATACTCTCGGCTCTCGGGATACCATACCTCGTTTTCCCGAGAAAATACATGCATTCCCATCATAATAATTTTGGCATTCAATTCAATTTACCGTTAATCAGGATAAACGGTCCGGCCGACACGCGGCTCGCGGCCCGCGGCCTTACGTTCCCGTTCAATCCTAACGAAATTTCCGCCTCGACCTAATTAGTTCTCGCACCCAATGCTGAATGCATTTCAAATGGACTCTACATTTCAGCATTATAATGAATTGATTTATATAGGAATTCTCGTGGTTTTCACACGCATACACAACTCCATGTTCATATACATATACAAATTAATTGGATACGGTTTCGTTTAATTAATTAATTAAATTGGCTATGGAATTTTCGCAAAACATGCACTAATTGTCAATACATCATGCGGCGATTCAGGATATTTTTTGTTTCCTCCAGGTGAAACATTTATGAGTTAAATTCTGTAATGAAACCTTTGTCATAATTAAATTTATGCTTATTTAGGATTGTTTGATGTAGTTCGAGTTCGGTAAATAAATTTCAGGGAAAATGGTTAAAAAATCACTTATTATTATGTGAACGAGAGATTAAATTTTGATTTTTGGGCAAAGTATTCAAGCGAGGAATATTTTCGATAGTAAATAAATACAATGCATTTTTTAAAGGTGTTTACGTATCTGTTCGTCCTTTTGGAAACATGATAAAAACTGTATTTATTAATAATGAACACATTGTACTCAGTTTTCGACAAAAATTAGCAATAAATATTTAATTTTTGACGTTTAACTAACAGTATTCAAGCGCATTAGCAATAGTCCTTTTTGGCTAATCAAAAATTAAATTGGTACCAAGCTCAAATTCACCTGCGAATGTGTATCGTGTTTGAATATTGAATTTATGCGATATTGCTTTAGGCATCCATTCATCCGTCGAAATACAAAATCAAATCGAAAACAATCTCGACAAATTTTGTTTATAATTTATGGCAACGAAATTTGCGCAAAATTGATGCAGATCCCGGAAAATCCCTGGCAAAAAGATTTCACAATAAAACGAATTATATGCGATATTAAAATGGACCATGCTGAATATTTGAAATATGTATAAATATTACGCGGCGCTTAATATATTCTCGAAGGTAGTGTATGAAATGAAATTCGCGTTTATTGCTCACACTGCGACCGAAGTGCCGAAGGAGATACGACGACAAAAGAAAATCGTAATGACGACACCACCGCGGACGTCCAAAGCGCATCATTTGTGAATTGTGAGTGCTCCCCCTCTTTTCAGCCTCTCACCATCTGCCAGAGCCAGCAGGACAGGAAGGAAGGAAGAAGGACTCAAAAATATTAAATCTCGCGTATAATGACCACGTAAAAAGTATATGGACAGAATGTTACATCTGTATAGCGCAGTTTGTGTGTGTATGAAAAGGACGCGAGGACAAAGAAGTGAAATTTTTATTAACACTTGTGGAAGATATAGCTGTCAGAATATTCGGTTTTAATTGTCAGCGTAAATATTTTTGAAAATGTATATTGCCAGAGGGATCACTGCTAGAAATCTGTTTAGTATTCCTGCGCGCTCACAGAAATACGCCACTTAGGATTTTATTAGTGAAGGAAAAAGAATCCGTGAAACCACAGAAGCTCATGCTGCGAAATTAGAGCATTTTACGTGAGTTATTAAATTTTGGACAATCGCCCAGATTTATTAAAATGTGCGGCACAATTCTTCGGGCGACCTGTATCTTCCAAATGGTGATATATAGGACTCTCAACTTTCCAGAGAAATGTGCACCAAGAAGTGCTATACATTGGATCTCGAAAACCACATTTTTGAAAATTTCGATTGGAAAACATTTATAACCGATTATCTCGCTTATTATTTCAGCTAAGGTGGTTGAAGTTTGCGAGTTTTGTGGGATCTTCGGGCGACTGTATCTTGCAAACGGCGATAGCTAGGCCTGTAAACAAATTTTGGAGAAAAAGGATATCTTCAAAATTTTAGTCGAATTTTTGGTTTATAATAATTGTTTTCATTTCGCTATTTTTCCATTTTCAATTTCTGGGTCTGGGAGCCCCTTCCGTGATCGCCAGTGCCTTTAATATTAATATACACATGCCATACGGAGTGCCATTTGTTTCTTGTTCCAAGGTTGGTAAAAATATCTAGGTGACATATCTCCAGATACCTTTGATTGAAGTTTAAACTATAGAAAAATTCGTTTTTCGGAAGATTCATTCCGAATTTCATTAAATCTATTTTTCTGCAAACCATAGACTTTCAATAATGAGCATTCGTAAGGACTCGTATACAAAAAGATTATACGCTACACCCTTCCATTCCAACTTTACCCAGGAGTTGCCTTCTCGTCACAAAGGTCTTGCACAACTGACATTGAGGGTACCACCGAGACGACATGATATATAATTTTCAATGATCCTGTGGTAAAAATTGGGACAATATGTGAGTCCTTGACGGATGTTCTTGTTTTATTTAGCAACTTCCATTTATAGGCTTGGTGATGCATTCAGCTCTAGGACTTGGTTCTTTTTTCATTCGTTCTCCTTTTAGCATTTTTTCTTTATTCTGTGCGTATTTTAAAGAACATCAATTCAGGATTGGTCCCATAAAAGCTTCGGCAAAGCCTAACAATAGACGAAGTTGCTATAAAAAGAAGAAGCCAAGTGGTTGGGGACGTCATTCAGTTACACTTGAGAAAAGGTCCTTTGTGTTGGCTTGCTTGCGACTGCCTAGGGTCTGCTGTTGTCTGATACTGAATATACGACACAAAATTGGAAAGGACGACGACGACGACGTGTCCCTATGGGTTTCTCTATTCAATTTTATTAAATAGATGAAACCCGATATATTGCACGCACGCTTAAATATAGAACGGATGGGTTGAAACATTTTGCATTATAATGTCCTTGAGGGATAGTCATTTGAAAAGGCAAGAATTTCGTTACGTCTACGCAAAGAGAGAATGTTGGTGAGATTATTCAGTCTGATACGCGATTGAATACTGTCACACTGTCAGGTTTTCATAAGTTGCTTTATTGGTATTGGTATTGTAGACGCCGCGCATTGGATGTGATGAGATGAATATGAGGCCTCTCTGTCTAACTCTCTGGAGGGGCGCAATTAAATTAATAACTGATGGTACAGTTCAATATTGAGTCTCTAGGCTACTAAAAAATAGAGAAAAAACCAGCACAACTTAAGTATCCCCTTCGAAGTTGGTCTCAGGGATTGCTTACGCTCAATATTTTTGAGAGCGAAGTGGAGCCGAATTCACTTCTAAACTGTACTTAAAATAACAGGCGCGACAATCCAGCATTGGACTTAGGCCGCAGGATGTGTTTGTGACATTCTATTTCCAAGATTTTATCTGCTTTTTGTTGAGGTAATGAGATCAGCATCACGCTCAGCAGTGTTATTTATCCCCATAAATGGGTACTCGTTTAACATCTGAGTGAGATCATAGTCCGTCACAAGCTCGTGAGTTCGAAAAACACCATGATCCACGGTGAGATTCGAACTCATGACCCTGTGCACCGAAGGTGCGCGCACTAACCGCTAGACCAGCCAGACCACAAACTGTACTTAGGGGATCTTTTTGTCACACCAAGTTTTCCAAATAATTTTGTCCCGGCTCAACAGTGACTAAAATTTCAGCACGCTTGCGATACTCTTTCGAAAATGAAGACAAAAAGTTAAGGAGATGTAATTTGTACGGGAGGAAGGGGAACTTTTGGTCCGACTTACTCATTTTCTATACAGTCCAAGATTATACACCAACACAAACATTTATCAAAGTTTCAAAACGCTAGCTTATGGTACGAACAGACGTAAAGATGTAGTTTTGTATTACCAAATCTTTTTTCACTTGCTGTGTCAGTGTCAAGCTATCAACAACTCCAGGAGATCAATCCTTAGTTGAGATCAACTAGGCTCACCGATGATAAAAAGCGCTCCCCTATATCCTGGCATTTCGGCAAAGTTGCAGAGACTATGGCCGTCCACTGTAAAGCGAGCGGGATAGACTTATTGCTGGGCTGCGATGCTATAGGGCAGCACAGTTTTCAGGCGAAGAGGTGAGTACCTTTTGGAGCTAATTTTCTTGCCCACTTGCTGCAAAACAGGTAGGATTCAACTATTTGTAAGAGGCGTGCTCTATGATCGTGATCGCACGCCAAAGAAAAACGAAGAAACTTGAATCAGACTATGTTTACACGACGGAACAAGTACTGGTTTTCGAACCTCTGTAGCTCGGACCCTGTTTGGTCCTGAGTGTTCAAATTCTGTAGAGGTTGTTGCTTGTGCCGTCTTACGAAGTGTAAATTTCAAGAAGATACGACGAAAAACACCGGAGATATAAGAGTTTGAAAATAGCGTTAGTCCAAGAGTAAAGCTGTTTTCATGCCATTCACTAGGAAAAGGGCGATCAAAACACTGAAGTATTCCTCAATGTACAACCCACAATTGACCATACCAGAGAGTGTCAAGTATCTGGGAGTCATTCTTGATAGGAAATTACTCTGGGAACAAAACCGCAGTGTGTTCTCAGAGAAAGCAATTAAGGCCTTATGGATCTGCAAAAACTATGTTGGCAAAGCATGGGCAATCGAACCCTTTGTGTATATATAAATCCTCTGGATATACAAGACAATTGTCATACCTATACGCGGAATACGCGGCGTGGATGTAGTGGAAAAAAGCTTCCACGACCGACGACTATATGCCGATTTTGAACCCTGTAACTGCTTTATTTAGCGAGAAAGTCGCACTTTTGTGTTTTCGTATGAGCATTTTAAAAAATGGAGTTTACAAAAGGCCATGGAGAACGCATCCATACCTACATTTAGCTGAAAAGTTCAGAGTCCTAGCTATCATCGTGTCAAAGATACACCCGTCTAAAGATGCCCAAAAATATGCCGACAACCCGACATCCGAGTTCAAGTTAAATGACATCTGAAAATAATTCGTACCACGTCTTATTCTTCAAGCAACCGCGTAATTCATAATTGCAATTTGTGATGCACTCGCGATCTCGCCTCTCAGAGACCACCAAACTTTCACTCAGATTGTTCGTGTGGAAATATATTAATGAGCTTTACATCTTGTTCACTATAATTCTGTCAAAACTTTAATATCCTTATCACTTGTCTGGCAAAATCTTCTTTCGTTGCATTCTCCACCACTTACTTATCATAACTCAAGGATACCGAGAGTTTTGTGCACTTGCATAAGACTCGAGAGCCGAGACGTTGTTGGCGATGTCAGGATATCGGCGAACGTACGTATTCTGTGGGATTTGAACATGTGGAGAGTCTTATCTGTTTGTTTGCGAGTCAGTTTGCGCTGTGGTGTGTAATCTTCAAATGGCTGCAAGGAAGCCGAAATTGTTTAGTTGTTGTTTTTCGTTAAGAGGTTTCGCTCCCAGAGGATAGTTGTGAATTCTGTGGTCGCTTTTATATGAGTGTCTATGAGTATGTATCCAATAGGAAAAATTGGATGCGCTTCCACCAGGAGCAACTTTTGAGGGTTCCTTCTTCATTCGCAATTGCTCTTCTTGGGAAGCCGATCCGTAGAGAGAGACTTTGCACATTTTCAAGTATGTACTCAATCATCATTCGTAATTGTGCTTCTGGGGAAGCACTCCATTGTCTTTCCAAAACTTTAAACCGAGCTTAATGTTTTCCACAAGTAACTTTTCAGTCGACTCATATGGAAGTGCTCCATATTGGCTTCTCTAGAAGTACTCCGTCCGTATGAGCTTTCAAGAAGCGCATCTAACGCTTCTTAACATGTTCACTGTCTATGAATCACATGTGCACACAGCGTCCCTCCCCGTTTACTTCTATGAGTCACATGTGACTGATAAAGGTTTGAATTTTCAGATGCCAGACGTGGTGGTAATGTCGTCGAAAACCTGTGTGACATGAACGTATTAAGAAGCTTCTGGATCGCTCCTTGAGAAGCGGACATGCAATGTTAAAATGGAAATGAAGTGGGAGTGCTTCTATCGAGGCGCTTTTCCGACTGGGCATGTATTAGCAACGCCATCTAGATATATCATAGCCGCAACTCAGCTGGACAATGCCGTCATAGTTTAGCTCTTAAATTTTTTATTTACACGAACAAACAACAAAAACAAGTAGTGACGTAATAAAAAGCAAAAACAAAACAGTGCAACATTGGCGAACATAACCTAAAACTATAAGCTGATTTTGACGTCTAAGATTCTACATTGCGGCCTTAATATCTAGACGGCGTTGGTATTAGTCTTGTCTATGTTTGCCTTGTGTGTTACTCGAATGAGCACTTTCCAGTTCGAATAAAGTTCATGTACACGTCAGTTTACCATAATTTGTTTATACATACACTATCCAAACAGTTTTAAGGAAGAAGTTTTTTGATAGTTTCTTTTACGGTGGTTTGAAATAATTCGAAGACTTTTCGGCGGTAGATGTGCGTCTGGCGCGATTATCAAAGCTACTAATTTTTTGGGAGGAAATTTAGTATGAAGGGACATATCAAATTAAATAGTTAAAGTTAAAGACAAAAATTTTAGAAATAGGATTTATATTAACTATTTTAATCACATAAATTGTCAGATTTTCAAAAAAAATGCTCTCTATCTCAGTATCTTGCGCAATCTTGTAAAAAAATGACTATAACCCAGCGTCTCTGCAACTCCAACCGAGACCGTATTACCATAATCCACCAAAATACGACGAGTGCCGATATATGGCACACTGCTACTGAAAGTCCTTGCCAACTCTCCATATATACTCACACGAGTCTCGAGAACGACGAGAGAGTCCAACAATTTTGCATAATGGAATGCATGAGAGAATAAATTAGCTTCAGAAAATCCATAAGCTGACGAAATCATTTCAGGATTTGTCGATAACTGACAGAGAAGGACGGGACGGTGCGCAGCTGATTGGCAATTGAGAATTTCGGATATCCTGTGGTCGATAGTTGAGATGGCACAGTATATTTGTTATACCGCAGCATCTACGCGGGATTTCGCATTTGCATATAGCGACTCGAAATAATGAGAAATGAACCATCCGTGAAAAGAGGATATAGTAGTAGCTTTAAGCTGCACTTTTATTTGAACTTGTTCGTGGGAGATTAAAAGATGGTTTTACTGAAATCGAAGCATATTTTATATATGTACATCTTATGCAATGGATCTGCATTAATCACTTTTTTTTTTAAAGAAGACAAGTTTTATTTAATGTTTCCGGTTATTTTTCTTTAATTATTTTAATTTATAGAAAACTTTTCAGATATAATTCAAAATGTCTAACGTAATCCGATTGTAAAATATCTTTCATGAATTTCAAATTTGAACATATAGGGAGGACTATTTCGTAAATTTTTATTATTACCTAGGGGGCTTCGCCCCCTGCTCACTACGCTCACCAAACCCCCGTCCCCGAAGCTAACATTTTTACATAGAAGGATAACCTACAATCCATTCTCAGATGACAATATACATTTTCTAGCCGCATTGAAACATTAAACCCACTGTCCCAATAAATTTCTGAAAAATATAATTTCTAATCATAATTCAAACAGAACATTTTCCATGAGCTGAAATGTTTGGACACTGTCGAAGTGTCTCCCAAAAATATTTTAAACTCGACATTATAGTCTGATTCTTCTACCCAATCCCGCCAAAGAAAAACCAAAAAATTTAAACAAATGCAAAGTGAGAAGCGACCAAGACTATGGACACGACGGAACAAGTACGGGTTTTCGGACCTCTATAGGTCGGACTCTGGCTGGCCCTGACTGTTCAAATTTGGTAGGCGTTGTCACTCGCGTCGTCTTACGAAGTGTAGCAAATTTCATGAAGATACGAAGAAAAATACCGGAGTTATAAGAGTTTGAAAATCGCATTTTTTCGAAAATCTTGATCTCGTTGTTCTTGTTGTTCAGTAACAGGGCTACAGCCTTGAAGAGAGCATCTCGGGATCCGCTCTCTTTTCCCATAGATAGAGTATGTTGCGAGGGTGTGCATAGGTTATCATTTGCTCCGATTCGTGCAGTAGAAAAAAAAGATACAGCGGAAAATGTGAAACTGGATAGAGTTTCTGGCTTGTCTTTTTATATGTTTCAAAGGAAAGCTTTTGCAAAAGCCGGGAATGGGCCCGAAAAATGCTTGGAATAGAATCGTATAGTATTGTGATTTGAGAATTGTTTAAAACAATCCCTTGTATATGTGCTCCAAAGTTTTAAAGTGTAGAGCGTCTGGAAGAGTAGGAGCAAGAGCTAAAAGTTCCTGTTTTGGTTCGTTTTATATACGGCCACGTATATGTACATTAGATATTAATATAATATTGCATGAGCATATAGTGCGGTGCATACATTGCGTTCTTTCTTGTTAGTACCACTCGGTTTGATCCTGCTGTTTTGGTGGAACCGGGATGTAAGGAAATTCTTGCGTCTGTAGTAACGGGGATCGTGTCTTAACCGTTTGGTAGGCCCAATTTGAAACTTAGGAACTATGGATGTAATTTATATCACAATAGGGTAACAGATAGGGTTAAAGTTATTATTAGGTCGCAGTTAGTGTTATTATTATGGTTCAATTTAAGGATAAGGCTTGCGTTAAGGTTGAGTTTAAGGTTTAGACCATGGTTAAGGTTAAAATTGGGGTTATCATTAAGTTTAATGTGATGTATAAAGATATTAAGGCTACCAAGGTTACTAAGGGCTTCCACAAGTGTTCTATGGTCACTAGAGTTACCAAGGCGACTAAGGTTACCAAGGGCTCTTAAGTTACTAAGAGGGTTATTATTATTATTCTCAAACAAATTCGTGATAAAAGGGCAGTGAATATCGTCTTAACTTCAATAAATTGAACGCGTTCAATATCATTTATTGATATATTATCTATTTTGTAATTTAAAAACTGCAAAAAACATATGATATCTCACAAAAACAACTCTGTTGAAGAAGGTTTCCGCCAAAGAAAAAGTCGTCAGCCACTAAAAGGATTGGTATAAATACAATCCCGCCAAAATACTCGCATCTTGTCTCAAGGATATGCATATTCAAAAGTGATTGAATTAGTTATTATTAGCTTCCACCAAACCTACGCGGTGCGGTACGCGTCATAATCTATGAAATAAATCGCCGTGGTACACTGAAAAAAAAATCATCATAATATTAATGAACTAGGAGCATAGACTTTTTTCATTACCATGATGAATTAGTTCATAGTAAATAAACCTTCTCTTCCTTAAGATAATACAGAGTTCATCTATTTTAGAAAACACCGGTCGTTAGTATAACGAAAACAAAACTTCAACTTAATGTAAAGCAATCATGAACACAATGAACTTCCAGTAGAATCTTATGCATTGTACATTACGGCTATGAACCCATATATTAGCCGCAATGTAAGTAAATAAAACAAAATTTGACGTTATTGTTCATTAATTACATGCCATCGTTCATAGAAATATGTACTACTACGAACGATGTCATTATCGCTTTAAGTGTATTTTATAAACCTTCATCACGTATAGTCTGCGTGGTGTAGTAGATAGGGCGTCTGTCTTCAAATCATAGGGTCCCGGGATCGATTCCCACTGTAGGTAGGTAGGTAATTTTTATGGCTTTTCAGAGCAGAAGTAAAATGTAGAATGAATGTCGTCAACACTTATAAACCTGGATGCCAACCTGCGCCAGTTTTTTTTTTTTTTTAATTGATGAACTCAGTAATTATATCAATGAACAAGTTGTTAATTTTATGAATTAGTTCATAATTTTAATGAACTTTTTGTTCGTTGTTTGATAACAACAAATTCATAAGGCTGATGAAAGCCGTCTTCGGTGGGATATCGGTGTAAATATTCATTACTTTAATGAACAATTTCATTGTTTCAGGGTACCTTTTTCGTTCAGTGTAGACCACGCTGATTTTGCCAATTCGGGTGGTGTGTGTGTTTTGTGTGTAACGCGTACCGATAAAACCAATCTTATGAAAATTACGAAAGACCTTTATTGTATAAAAAAGGGAAAAGTCTCCTAAACGAAGGAAAGCGATATAAGTTTCTAAAACACATTTTATTCACAAGACTGGTAGATTTTAAATGAAATCTGATCAAGAAAATAACATAGCAGCAAATAAGCACCTTCGTCTAGCTCCCCGCCAATAAGCGTTGAAAGAAATTAGTTTCCGCCAAACCAGCGCGGGAGCGGTACACAAAACACACATACCACCAGAATTGGCAAAATCAGCGAGGTCTACCACGGCTAAAATTATTTCATAGATTCTGACGCGTACCGCACCGCGTAGGTTTGGTGGAAGCTATTAACTAATTCAATCACTTTTGAATATGCATATCCCTGAGACAAGATGCGAGTATTTTGGCGGGATTGTATTTATATCAATCCTTGCGGCTGACGACTTTTTCTTTGGCGGAAACCTTTTGCAACAGAGTTGTTTTTGCGAGATACCTTCCGGCATAGCCATAGACGCAGTCATAAATTTATTTAAAATTATTAAATTTAACTGAGTTTGAATATTTTATGCTATTCTTCGTCGACGTTGTCCTTGATTTCGCCCAGAGACGCACCACGGACGATGAACGAAGGAAGCAAACATGGACTGGTACGTTCAATATGCAATAAGCCACGTCACTGCTGTGCTGTACTGGTGCAAGAAATCCCGTAAGAGTTTATTGGAAATGAAAAGCAAAACGGTTGCAAATCGAAAGCAGATGTCGGTGACAGTGATAAATCGAATAAGAACAGAGGCAGAACACAGCGTGATGCATAGTGCGGTGTAGTATGGGATGGGGAGAATTTTTCTGCAAAATTTATTCATCGTTTCACTATATAATTTCAAAGACGATTTTCTACTGAACTGTCTCCTGTGAATAGAATGTTCCTTCTGTATAATAACAAGGAGTAGTTTTTCTTTTCTAAGCACAATCGTTTGAATAAATTCATAGTGGTTTGCACCTAAAGGTATGTACAAACTATGTTCATCGAGCGAAAAACTTGCGTTTATGTCTCCCGTGAAAAATGTCCCGTAGAGACTTGCCTTTGCCGATAACATATTTTCCCCGTGAAATAAAATGCAACTGCATTGTTTTCGTTGGCGAAACGACAAGAACTGGTGTGAAGATTTTCCTGAAAAGTGAGTTCCACCAAGCGAATTCGATTTCACGATCAAGGTAATTACATACTATGTTCACCCAGCGAAAAACTTGTATGTATGTCTCCCGTGAAAAATGTGCCGTGGAGACTTGCCTTTTATTCACTAAATCTAACATAAATGGGCATTCGCGGCCTAATTTGATTGTCGATGATACCTGTTCGCCGTCAAATAAAGTGTTAACAAGCAAAAGCAATGACCGCAAAAAATAATAGTTTCTCTGGGCTCAAAAAAGTATACAAAATACTCTTATTCGATTATAAAACAACATTTTAACAGCTACTGAGCAGCTCGAATAAATTTGGGTCATATCCTGAAAATGATTGCCTCTTTGTTAGGCGCGTAAATTAGTTTTTTCCCTGGAAATGTTGTGTGTTATTTGTAACGTAGTCAGCGCCCGCTCCTAGGGGGGAAGGGGTTGAGCAAACCGGGCGGTCGCCCGGGGCGCCAAATTTTAGGGGCGGCTTTGTGCCAAAAGTAAGAACTCAATATCTACTTGGATTTAGTGTAAAGGAAGCCATGACAACTACAGATGAAGTAAAAAGGGGTGAAACAAAACAAAAAATAAGGCTTTGTTAAAGTAAAGAAGCACAACAATTGCTTCTTTAGGAAACGCGTTACTTTTTAAATTTATCAACTGTATCATTAGTTCTCTTTTGGAAGTTGTGTTTTAAAGATGCAAAGTTCTTGCTAGGCTTTGAAGATCCCATACAATTGATACGAAGTACTGCATTTAGAATCTTTGATTTGCCTAAATTTTACGTCTGTGATGCTTGCAAAGTTATGTGCTAGTTAAGTTCTTCTTTAAAAAGAAACTTATTGGAGAATGGTGTGCTGATTTGGTCCTTCAATTGAAAATAAGTTCCTCTTCTTTTCATCAGAATTAAGGATTTGCTTGCATTATCCCTTATTCTTGTCAAAGGGAAGGGCTTCCTGATTTTGAAATGGCTTGGACTGCTATCCATTCTCATAAGGAGAGCTTTTGTGTTTCTGATATTTTTCGCTACATGTTCGTTAAATGGTGCAGAAAGTGTCGCTAGTGGCGATAAAAAGAAAGAAAAATTCTTCTTTCGAGAGCTGATAGCATAAATACTCCCAAGATCGGATTGGATTTCTCCAACCACACTGCTATCAGTTGACCGAACCGAGCAAATGACAAAATTGATCTCCCCAAAGTCTCTGTCCCTCCCGGCGTGTGTTGTCCACAACTTTGATGTTTTGTTCGCGGTTTTGTAAGCCCCGATCAGTGTGGTTGCGGCCTAATATTTTTATTCAGTCTGTTGCGTCAAAGGAGATCTGGTCCAGTAAGTAAATATTGAACCTCCGGAGAAACCATAAGAAATTAGAAATAAGTAGTGCATAATATACTCAGCACATAAAAGCGCTAAAAAAATCTTCTATGAGAAATTTCTTGCCCAAATGCACCGCTTTCAACACAATTTCTTTTCGGATTTGGCACCAATTCAACTTTAATTCATGGTTCATCAAGAATTGGGTGGTCAAAATTAGGACAAGGTAGTTTGGACTCCAGCAAATCACATTGCCAGAGCCGCAATAACAGTCCTCCCTAATATGTTTACGGACATGCTAATATCGGGATTTGGCTAGGTTCCGCCAATTTAGCTAGCTCTAACCTTATTCTCTATAACAACTTGCGAAATGATGCCATTATGAAAATAAGCCACCCATGTTTCAACCATTGAAGAAACTCGTCCACGAAGAGACAGAGACCCGGCTAATTTATGTTTATCCGCTCCACCATTTTTTGGCATACCATTTTCGAGAGCGGAGTTTTCTGAAATGTGTTGTCGTGTTGAGTGTTTTTGAGGAAAACAAATGTTCCCATTAATTCTCATTTGTTACTTGTTTCAAGAACCCTTACATAAGAAAGTTGGGATTAAATGGAAAATTTTTGTGTTTCCCGTATCTGTATCTTCCCAAAGCCGTAATTTTTCTTTTAAGCGCGACTTATTCCATTTAGTGTTCTAGAAACAGGAAACAAACATCGGATATGCAATGCACTCGACGTCCTCTTTGATATGACACCCCGCATGCTTACGTTCGATCAAGGTTTGTAATTAGTATCCTTTTATGTCCTTTTTCAGAGCTTTCCGATATTTTTTTTCTTAGCAAATTTAAAAGTACAATCTTCAGCTATTATAGATTCGGAAAAGTGAGAAACGTAGTGACAACTTGAATTATTCTCGTAATTATCGCTTTGGAAAGATACACGGGAAACACAATAATTTTCCATATAATCTCGATTTATTCCGTTAAGTGTCCTTGAAGCAGGAAACAAATACCGGATATATAATGTACTTGACGTCCCCTTTGATTTGATACCCCACGTGCCGACCTCCGGTCAAGGATTAAAGAGTATCCTTTTTTGTCCTTTTTAGCAAAATGAGTTTTAAGATTCCTGGGAGCCAACTGATTCAAAAACCACAAAATTTAGCCTTACTCTATTTAGGCCTGAAATGGAATATTTTGACACTATCACCAGTATTTTTCCTTTTCCAAATAACGAAGTTTATGTTTTATCGTAATCTATATCCCACAAAAACAACTTTGTTGTAAAAGATTTCCGCCAAAGAAAAAGTCGTCAGCCGCAAAAAGGGTAAATATAAATACAATCCCGCCAAAATATTCGCATCTTGAGTCAAATGCACCACCAGTCCAACGCGGTGCGCCTGTGCAATTACGCGTAATCTTTGGAAGTCTACGTGACAGCGTAGACAAAGGCGTAGACAACGTATACAATGCATACAATGCATACAATGTAAAGAATGAAGACAATGAACTGTCACTGGTGTGATCTTGTTTTAAATGCACCCTAAAATTTGCATTGGTTGAGTTCAGAGTTTTGAATTTAATTTTTTCAGTAAATGCCAAACATTTTAATGATTCTGAACTCATCCATTCATTTGGCAATACCAAAATTAAATCAATGTTTAGCATGTAAATATCTTCCCGTATGTTGTGCAATCATTTTCATATGTAGTAGAGACGCTATTCCAGGTTGATTGGGACCAGTGGCGACCCCACGTAGGGGTTTTGGGGTTCAAACCCCCTCCGAAATTAAAATAAATAACAGGCGCGACAATCCAGCATTGGACTAAGGCCGCAGGATGTGTTAGTGACATCCTATTTCCAAGATCTTATCTGCTTTTTGTTGAGGTAATGAGATCAGCATCACGCTCAGCAGTGTTATTTATCCCCATAAATGGGTACTCGTTCAACATCTGAGTGAGATCATAGTCCGTCACAAGCTCGTGAGTTCGAAAAACACCATGGAACACGGTGAGATTCGAACTCATGAGCCTGTGCATCGAAGGTGCGCGCACTAACCGCTAGACCAGCCAGACAGACCCTCCGAAATTGCTCGATGTAATATAAGATACAAATCGGTTTAATACAAAAGCAGGACGTTTTCGACAAAAATAGTTCTAACAGTCGGAAAATGAGAAAATTGAGCAAGTAACTCAGTATCACAGAGATGATGCTGCGCTAAGATGCTTTTCGAAAGACTCTTCAAGTACCACAAAAAATTGCTTTCAAATGTTTTTTTCAATAGCTGGGATTGATACTGAGAGGAGTCTCTCAGTTTTTTTTTGTCAATTAAGTTCGGCGACACTTTGGAATAATTGGAGGACAGATAGAGTCTACCTAGTATAAGGAGGTTTTCACACTTACGCCAGATTACGTAATCTGCGGTAGCTAATCAGGCAAATCAAGCTGTGGTGAATTTGGTGTTCACACTATATTTAGTTGATCTAGTCATATTGACATTTAAAAATTATTTTATTTTTAGTGATTTGTCAAATGTCATTTCTATAAATTTTAGCGGCTCACAAACAATTTTAATAAAAATGTTTTTGTAAATACATATAAGCTAATCACATAAAGCAAAATATTTCTTACATTCCTGAATGTTGCCGAAAGTAAAGATTTAGACATGTCCAAGTATGAAGTGAGTACGTAGCTTCTGAAGACGAATTACTGATGTGGAGAAGGATGAAAGTTATACAGACAATGAATCTATTGTCGACGGTAATCTGTCGGAACAACCGATCGGGGCACCGGCCGTTGTGGAAACAAGCGCTCCAGGCAGAAGTTGTGGTGAATTGACATGTATTCAGAAATAAGTCTAAATGCTTGATGTCCAAAAAGAAGTAATACAGCATGTTTTTTTTTAAATAATGTGTGCTTACAAACAAATAAAGATGTTAATATTGTATGGAGCATTGTGTTTTTGAGGTGTTTTTAATGAAATAGCCGCAATGGTTCGTGGGAAGATTGTCTGCATGTATGTTTACATGTATAAATTTGTTTGGCAGAATATGATTATGGACATGAAAAACCACATAATTTGAAATGTGAGCAGTCGGTCTGGTTTCGACGTAGTTCTTCAAATTTATCCTCATTTCTGTCAGCCGAATACGATTAATATTATTTTCGCCTACAAAAATACAATTTTTGACATACAAAATTACAATTTTGTCATTCATAACGACACATTTGGCATTAAATGACACTTTTCGACATTAAAAAAGTATTAAAACTCACCTCGACTGCATGGTGAATAAAAGATAGTCGTTCTGGGAACTTGATTTGCAGTCGCCAGATTACGTAATCTGCAGCTTAATTAGGCCCCAGATTACGTAATTTGTCGCAGATTACGTAATCTGGCGTAAGTGTGAAAACCTCCTAAAGTACTATGAAACTCTGGACACATTTTAATATAATCTATATTGAAACGCTACTGATGCTTAGTAACCGAACAATAAAAGAAATAATTGTGGGAGAATAACAATTTATTAACCCAAAATAGTTAACGAAAAAAACACAATTTTACGTGTGTAGGGTATAAATATTAGGAGGTTTTCACACTTGTACTTAATCTGGTCAGATTACGTAATCTGAGGTGTGGTGAATTTAAAAATGTATGGAATTTGACAGCTCAAATTAAGTAATTTGCACAGATTACGTAATCTGGCCCTAAGTGTGAAAACCTCCTTAGAGAGTTTTAGTATGTCGTTGAAAATATAACGATAGCCCGAATAGGCTTTGACATTTTCTATGGAAAATTCGCTAGCCTGTCGTACGCACACTCTAAAAAAAATTACTACAATAATAGGAGGAAACTTTTTTTCCTTCTATTATAGTAGTAAATTTACACCATGATATGAGCGAGAGTAATTTTACACTTTACGGTGTAAATATTTACTACAAAATTACTTACATAAATAAGTAAACTTACTGTTAGAATTATGTAAATTTAAATCCGAAATAAGCAAATTTGCACTGGAACAAATGTAAATTTACACCGGCGAAAATGTAAATTTACATCTGGGTTTATGTAATTAATTAATAATATTTACGGCAGCTGGTTCTTCGATTTTAATCGTCCTGGAGCTAGTCGTTATTCCAACGGCCAAGAGCTGGCACACTCCCTTCGGTTCAACATAAAAAAACGCTATAACAACAACAATAATATGATGCTCACACGAACGCACTTCGGACGGAACAGACTAACTGCACACAGAACAAGCCACTTGACAGATACAGGAAAATGCAATAATTCACAAAATTATTGTAGCACACTCAGTTTTACACATATGTAGGTGTAATTTTCACACCAAAATCGCAATATTACATGAAAATTACACAAAAATAAAGTAATGGCACATCCTCACACCAAATGTGGTGTAAAATTACACCAAAATAGAGAAATATTAAAAAATCTGTGTAATATTACACTATTTTGTGGGTTTACTAGAAATTTGGTTGAAAAATAAACGTTTACTGTAATTTTGCGAGAAAAAAGGTGTAAAATTCAACGAATTTTCAATGTAAAATTCAACCTTGTTTTTACAGTGCAAAACAGTATTCCACAATTTTTCATGTCCCCCCCCCCCCCTATGTCATGTAGGCATAGGTGTATTTCCGTGAATTTGACTGACTATAAACAGCTGCAATTGTGGGTTCATGATATTTTACTTGTCGGCTATGCCTACTTGGAACATGCAAAATTGTGGTATACTATTTTGCGTACGGCACGCAAGCGAATTTTTCATAGAAAATGTCACAGCCTATTCGAACTATCTTTATATTTTAACCGATATCCTAAAACTAATATTAATACAAATTCAAACTTCAACCTTTTTCATAAAACCCTTTCCGAAATATTTTTCTGCGCACGCCCCTGATTGGGACCGAACCCTATCCGGATTTTCGTATTGTCCGAATTTTCGAAATGCACTAATTGGATAGTATTTTTAATACAATCCTTAAAAAATTGCCTTTATAGTTAAATAATAATTTCGCATTCGAAAAATGCATTTCCTTAAGCTTATAGAGCCTTACGCAGAAACAAAATTTATAAAAAGAAATTGTGGCTTAAGACGAATTTGAATTATCCAAATTCCGGATTTTCGATGGTTGGATTATCAGGGTCTTACTGTAGTTTGAGTAAATCGATTAAACATGAGGCAAGTTTGAAATTAAAGAGTTGGAAATAAATAAAAATGGAGCTACCCCATCTCGCTGCAAAATTCTTAATTATTTACATTGTGCCTATACACCGCTCGCGTAGACAAATGGTCAATTGTCTGCATACATACTCTACGCGTCGACAAAGATGTAGATTACCTCGGAGTAGACTACCTGCACAACGCTGTGCGGTACGCATCAAAATGAATGAAACAATTTTAGCCGTGGTAAACTACGCTGAATTTGCCAATGCGTGTGGGGTGTGTTGTATGTACCGTGTCCCGCTGCCGCGAATTGGTTGAAACTAATTTCTTTCAATGCTATTTGGCAGGGAGCTCTAATGGGCGTAATAGCAGGGTACAATCAATCTTATGAAAATGATGTGCCATCATTAGATAAGTACGCGTAGCTTGTCCTGTTTGTATTCTTACAAGTGTGCCTGACTGAGAAAGCCTGTAATGGAAAACTGACAAGAAGCATTATACATGGGCAGCAAAACTAAATTCTGGATACCTGTGATCATAGAAGGAGTGCTCCGCCTCTGATGCTGGAGTGATGTCCAGCACCTCTTGCCTTTTTTTGGTATCGAAAGTAGGCTCACAACCCACATTGGAAATAAGGAGATATGTTCCCAGAATGTATTCAAGAAGCAATCCACCTCGGTCGTTTGTGTCCGTCATTGAATTTCTAGTACATGGAATGCGCATACAATATGAAAATGTGATCAAAATGTGGCTCCAACATCTGGGTAAACTTTTTGAATATTTAGACCAGATTTTCAAATGTATACTAGTTAGCGAGTTGTTTAATGTCACTATCAGAAATTCGTCAGATTTAATGTCATTTGTCATATTAGCGTCATTTCTAGCATTCACTGTTAAAGTAGTGGTTTTATGGGCAATTTTACGGTGAAAAGTCGAGCAATTAGCGATGACGGTCGCGCGGTCTGACATTGTGCTGATATGTATAATTTCGATAGTGAAAAAGTTTGATTCAAGATTCAGGCACGGGACTCGCAAATTCCCGAAGGAGATTACTCAACAGCAATTTTGGCATGTAGGGCAATCTGTTTTGGCGTGACGGAATTCAATGGTGTCCGTGCTACGCCAGACAACATGATGCGCATTTGAGTCGCATCCGAGGATTACACTAGTACGGCTTCCCTTAATTTAAGAGAAACTCGGGTGCCGTCGTGGGGCGAATATGCCCAAACAACCCACAATACCTTACCCTGTAGCTCAAGGCAGACTAAGACAAGGTAAAACGAATAATGGAACCCCTACAGAACATGACTGTCATACAGAGGATACTTAAGTCTCGGTTGCCGAAACACCAGAGCATATATTTTTTAAATTAATTCACCTGATCTGTGGGTCTCCGAGACTTAAGTATCCCCATGTGAGGAGACCCATTATTTTAACGTTAAATGTGGTGACGCTTTTTAATATCCCGGGATATTGAAAAGCGGTATTTTTATTTAGCGGGTTATTGAAATGGCGGGAAATTAAGTTGGCCGGATTTCAATTGAGCGAGATTTTTAATTGGATAATGAACGGCGGGACTTTTAAAAACAGGAATATGTGGGTGGGATATCGTAGCCAATCCAAATTCCTTTTATATATATTTCCATCGAAAGAAAACCTTACACCTTACACCTTATTATCCCCGAAGAAAAGACATTCACACCTTAACACCTATCAATTCTTTAATTAATCGAATTGCCTTCTATTTGGCTCGCATTATTATTAATTATGATGAACCGAAATCAGTGACTCAGATACTCCACTGCTTCTTCTTATCCCGACGATTTTGTATCGACTTTCACGTTGGTCCTGCGTAATAACTAATTAGGACGAAGTAGCCGTGTATGATTCAATTATCCAGTTCGGGTCGAGAGTATTAATTTCAGGTTATGACCTCCATTTGCTCGACGTTAACGGCCAGGGTCTGCTATTTGTGTGAACACTCAGCTCCCAAAATGCCGACCGGCCTTGAGACTCTTAATTACGGGCTTATGGGCCTGGAGAATTTATTTATCCTTTGCCTCGAGAACAAGTTAATCCTCCGTTGGGCTAATGTAATCCTTCGGTCAATAAAGAAAATTTCTTACAGAAATATATAATATTGGCATTGTTAGCGTGTGAACGGATATAGGGGGATGGAGGGCGACTAAACTATAGGAAGGTCTTTCGTATGTATCGTATAGGACTTCATGCCTCATGTCCTGTTTGCTTTTCGGCAAGATGCAGAAGCCTATGTTGATACGCGTTCGTTTATGAAATCCATTGAATCGGGTGTACCGGCAAACGCCTTTCTAAGATGACGTGCTGATTTGGAACGATTTACATGGAAATTGCTCACAATATTTTCAACCCTGGTTTCAGCTTCGGCTTGCTTTTGGCTGCGAGGTGATGAGATGAAATGTTTTCGTCCTTTTGCGACGAATAATACAAGACGACGACGTTAATTTCGCCGTTGAGATGGAGGTTCGAATGACATCCGCTCTTCGGTTGGTCGTATTTAAGGATTAGCACTAAGCAATTTGGCTTTTTTCATTTGACTTTGTGAATAGATGAGAAAGTTCACAGGATTAAGTACGTACGACAACACAATACGTATACACACTATGCCGTGTTGGTCGCTCCTTCCATACATTGAGAGCATGGACACGGGATGCGGGTATACCGAGTAGTTCCGGGAGTGTTGAAAAAAAACTTTGTTCCTTTTGAGATTCAAATTTAGATTAGAAACTGAAATTGTTTTCACGAGAGAAGCATAAGATTTAAATTACTTTGTGTGCGAAAAAGGGTTCTTGATTATTAATGAAAATTACAAGGGGTTTTTACAACAAACGACTATGGTGGAACGAAAGTTGACGGCAGCCTTGTCTAACAGAAAATCTGAAAGTGAAACGACTTCGCGGATCGTAATAATGTAATGCAAAGGGTTAGGTTGTAGAGTAGTAAGAAGTTGTAAATTCCGCAGGCTATCTCTCGATTAAAATTTCGGTGAAAGTAAATACAAATATTCCTGAATTTTACAGTGGTAGAAACTTTCAATTTAATACATAGCTTAAAAAAGAAATGAATACACGAAAAATTCTCACAAAAGAGAAAGCACTTTGGATCTCTCTTGGGCATAAGAAAGATGAAAGAAACCGTGAGAAAAAGTAGGATAAGGGAAAAAAGAAGTCAAAATTTAGACACAATTACAGGTATAATTATTTCCAAAAATCCACAAGCTCAAAACAAGTTACTGGGAAAAATTCGAATCTTAAACTCACGATTCAGTCATTTTCACCGATTTTGGACAATCAACTCCTTCGAGGTAGTTTTTCTCTTCGGTTGCATTTTCTTCAGAAAAAACTTCCTTTTCGTTTGATTTCTTGCCGAAAAATCTACTAAAATACTTGGAAACATTTTTACGAACGCTTCCCCTTTCCATTCCTTCAGAGCTTGGCAACTTATCAGCGCCTAAAAGAGCAAATTTCTAATTACAGAAAATTAAATTTTTGTGGCTGTCTTACGATGTAATATATTCGAAACGCTTTCCTGGAAACGTTTCAATGAATTTCGTCTGTTTGAAACATCCGCCTGTGTTGTAGTGCGCCGAAAGAAGTGAGGAAGCGTTCTACGCTTTTCGGCCTCAACACCGATCAGGTCAATGTCCGCCATATTAGGAGGTTCATCCTTATCGCGGGGATGTTTGGAAATATTCTGTATCTCGTCCATCTATAGGCACAATATTAAGTTACTTAGTTGTATGATGTATTATAAATAAATAAATTACAAATGAATGCAAAACTAAAAAAACTGAAGTTTTAACTACGGCCTAGTTCGATATTGAAGATTATTCCGGCTTACTATTTTTACAGTTGATATAAGTAAAAGTGAAATTAAGCTGAAAACGGGCCAACTCCAAATATGAAAAAGTAAGAACTTGAAATGGGAAAAGGCCACGTGTATTCGTTTCAGTAACAGACAAAAAATAATTTACAGAAAAAGCCAAAATCAAGGCCAGAATGACTGCAGAAAATAGGTATCATATATCCATAAGTTCCATATAAGAACAAGCACACGAAACATCCTTTCTTCATATCGTCGCATGTGCTTGTCGTAATCATTTTTCAAAAATATGCTTACATCCTACGCAATGTTATAAATGAAATTCCTGCTGTTGATCGCAATTTTAATTCAAATTTAAGCTTCGCCAATGGAAAATCTTCCGAGATATATTTTTCACCATATCCAACGCATTATATGAACAGCACAACACACGCTCTTACGTCACTTCCTAATCCCTTATAGGGCTGGGAACCCAGCATACAGCTTCCGTAGTAATTTCATAATTTCTTTGAAAAATGTGTCGTTGGATTTTAGCCTCTTCATCTGGAATTTTTGTTTCAGCAGTTCGCGCCCTACAACAACCCGACTGTGTCTTCCTCTCTCACCGTTGAGCAATCCATTTTAGAGCATTTTGTATACGGCAGAGTTTCCATGTAAGCCTAGGAAAATCTCATTTTCGGCGAGAATTTATTGATGGAAAAATGACAAAATGGAAAAAACGAAAAGTGAAAGTGCTGCTGATGGATATAAGCACGCTCGAGGGATATTGAAAATGCAATAAGGAGCTCGGATCTCATATAAAAAATGTCACTCAACGTTATATTTCGTCGTGATGAAAGATGCAAAATTGAATCGGATCCATTTATTCTAGTCTAGTAACTTTCCATCCAATGGGACATAATAAAGCTGGAGAATTTGAAGCTTAAGGATAAAAAGGCTTAAGGTTCAAAGGCTTATTGTAAAATACATTTATGGAAATGCTTGCACTTGTAAAATCGACTAATTAATGAAGAATTTTAGCCATCCGTACAAACGTTAAAAACGTAATAAAAAAATCTTTGCCGGCGTATCCTAGGATACCGTGAGTGGTGTGTTCTGCTTAAATGAATTTAATTTCCCAGAGCATTGATCAAACCATTTTTCTACTGTGCGTTAATTTCAAATTGTCTCCTCGTACATTAATAACATGTGAGCTTTTAGCTTGAAGCCTTGTCATTCCAATTTCCAGAGTGTTTTTCAATCATTTTTACAGAATGTGCTACAAAGTTATTGAACAATGCGAAGCAATAATTATTTGATGAGCAATCGGATCATCATTGGTGGGTGGCAAGGAAATCCTCTATGGAAACGTTTGTAAATATGATTTGAACTATTTTATCCATATTAGAGCTAAAGTTTAGATTCCTGCGTGTGGTATAGTATCGTTTTAACGGGCCATTAGGGGAAGAGATGCACGTACCTTACATCACCAGTGGATTTTGATAAATAACCTAGCTTGCGTTAAATCCCACCGTGATAGTCTTGGGTAAAACCACGAAGCGAAACTCCCGACTTCAATTTCAAGCTGATAAGCTGACCAGGCGTACAGCATTTTGCTGTGCAGTACCGCTTTTCGACCTCTCGTACAGCATTGATAAATATACGGCTAAATGTACAGCATTCATAATACCAGACAAAGAAGCCTAGACCTATATAATTGGTTAAGGAAAAATAAAAATAAATAAATAAAATAAGGTGCGTAAAGCAGGCCCTAAATTACTAAACTTTTGTAAAAAATAAACTTCTGCGTAAAAATTTGTGCAAAATTTGCAAGTCCCATGTTAGGAAAAGTTTGTACAACAATTTCCACTAATTTTTGTTTTTACAGAAACCTTCCCGGACATGTAGTTTTTTTGGACCAAGTGTCACAAAAATTTTATGTTATAGGCAAGCCTCTAGGTTTGCTGCTTTTACTTTTGATTAGGAAACCTGTTGTACGTATATATAGAGGCATTTTGTTAAGCCAAATTGTTGTACAAATCTTTTATAGTAAACTGAAATTTTTTTTCGGCTGAACCGGGGCTGTGAAATCTTCGAAAGATGTAAGCAGGCCCATTTCATGCATCATGCGGTTGCTTCCCAGCACGATTCGCCCGACTTGGACACGCCTACGTACTAAAACACAGCCCAAGGCCGAGGCCGACCTAGTAGGCGGACCACGCGGTACTGCATTCAAGCCACTAGCCCGACACATTGTACACTTCCGCTGCGTTTAGGCGCTGTTTTGTCTGCGATTGGTGCAGGATTTCGCGAAGCGTAGCACTTTCCCAAGAGGTAGTGAGAATGCCTTGCTTTCGTCGATGAAGTAATCGCCAAAATACCTCATCGTTGACATTGAAAAGGCAGGACAGCTGCATGTCAAATGCAATGCTATTTCTTCCTTTTCCTGACACTGGCCACACATAGCCGATAGTACCCCCTTAATTTAGAGAGCAATGACTTGTCACTAGATCTGTGAGGGTCTTGAGCAGGAAGAACGAAGAAGGCTTTAGTCTGTCGACAGGAATCTAAATTCTCCCAGATTCCGGCATGGATCGCAGCCGACTCCCTTTTTAGGGTAAGCTTGATCACGGATGATGGTATGCCGAAAGCTGGCCCCGGACCTAGCATGTGTCAGCCTTGTCGGGCGAGTTCATCTGCCATCTCGTTCCCAGTTATGTTTGAGTGTCGGGGCACCCACACTAGCTGTAGCCCCTTTTAGTCTCCCCAGCCTTAGAAGCACTTGATGACAATTCCATACCAGCTGGCCTTGATATTTCTGAAGAGTCCAGCGCCTTCAAGGCAGTTTGTTTGTAAAGGCAGATACGAATGTTGCGACCGCGCCAGTTGTACTGCATACATTCATCGGCTGCCACTGTAATGGCGTAAATTTCTGCTTGAAAGATCGATGTGATGGACCCAAGAGATTGGTACAGCTCAATTCTTGGTTGAGTCGAGAAGATCCCTGAACCAGCCCTGCCATCCATCACTGATCCATCAGTATAGATAATTATGTCATCTCCAACGAATTCAGAGTGGCCTTTAGAGGACCGTTCTTCTCATCAGTGCCTGAGGATGTTTTTGAATTGATTTCATGATTGATGCATAACCGGGGAATGTTGTTATCATCCAGGTGTCCATGTTTACAAGACGGTAAGCGTCGGCCATTGCCCTCCACATCAAGTGGTGGTAAGTTTAAGAGGGCCTCCAGTGCCGCAGACAGCGCGGTTTTTATTGCCCCATTGATGCTTAGGCAGCCCAGTCTCTGCACATGCATCAGCAGCTACTCGCTGATGCCAACGCTGACCCTAAGCCACTAAACAATGCAAGCGTATAGCAGGATGGGTATATGATGGAAGCATACATCCAGTGTGCCCGTTGTGATGAAAGCCCTATTACACTTCTGCAGCACCAGAGCAGCCTGCACGCTTTATGGCATTGGTTTTGAATATGGAGTTTCCACGTAAGTTTGGGGTCCAAGTGCACCCCTAGATATTTGACTGTAGGAGATGTATGAAGTTCGACACCGTGTAGCCTGGGTAAGGTGAAGTTCCTTCAATTTCGGTTTCTGGTTAATATAACTAAGATAGACTTCTCGGCGTTTACTGATTGGTTACTCCATCTGTCGATTAGCCGTAGTGTCTAAAAATTTGCCTTTGACTATTACAGCAAGGTCGTCTGCATAAGCTTCCGCAAACACTGGTACACCCCGCTGCGATGGTTTTTGATTAACTGTTATAAGGATATTCCTTGAAATGAGCATATTACACATCCACCCTATAAGCAAAGGGTTGATTCCATGCTCGTTTGCCGCATTACAGATGCTGGTGAATGAGGAGTTATCGAATGCCCCTTGGATGTCGATGAATGCACCTAGTGCAAACTCTTTCTTAAACAAACTCTTCTCGAGCTCACTGACGAGTTCATGAAGGGCAGTTTCTGTCGGTTTACCTTCCTGGTAAGCATGTTGCCTGCCGTTCAGACCTACCAGTCTACCAGTCTTTCTAGCCCCTTTAGGAGGAATGATGTCAGACTAATATGCCGAAAACTCTTAACTTCAGCATAGGAGGGTTTACCTGGCTTAGGGATAAACACCATCTTCACGTTCCGCCAGGTTGTTGGAATGTAGGCAACCACTAGACTTGTCCTATATATATTCCTTAAATGTAGGCCAAGAAATTCCATTCCCTTTTTCACGAGAGCATGAAAGATCCCGTTAGGCCCTGGGGATTTGTAGCTGTAAAACGAGTTTAGCGTCCTCTTTACCCGTTCTAACGTAACTATTCTGCAGACCAGTCTCTTGGGTGGAGACCGTTAATGGTCTCAATTAGAGTTTTGTTCTGTCTGCTTCCTGATGGAAAGTGCACCTCAAGTAGAAGATTTATGGTTTCCTCTTCACTCTGCATAAACGTTCTGTGCGGTAGCCTTAGATTGCCTAGCATTTGGCTACTATCTTTAACGAGGATTCGCTTAAGTTTGGCCGTACCGTGGTGTGGAGTTGGTTTCTTCACAGAAGCGTCATCATGATAATCTTTTTGAGGATTACTTGGGCCTGTTGGTAATTACTCCAATCCGTGGACAAATTTGTCCTCAGAGCCCTATTGTAGCCCTTAAGGTTTATCTTTTGCAATAAACGAAACGAAGTTTTTAAATAAGAAGGTACTTTGCGGGTATCACGAAAAGGTTGCCTTCTGGCCGGTTGGATAACTTGGGGGTAGTATGGTTGAGGATTTGCCTGAAAACCAAAATTCGAATGCGTACAGCATTGGGCCTTCGGGAGTCTGGCCACCTTAAACTACGACCAATAGGGATTTCGCTCATAGAGTCTCTGTCTCTCAAAATTTTAAAAAGAAGGGTTGGACTCAATTTGCAAATTCAAAGCAAAAGCAGTTCCAAAGTGCTACAAACGAAGCTTTTATATACAGTTCCGCCATAGAAAAAAATTACTATAAAATCCACTATTATCCGAATCATTCGTAAAACATCAACTGGAAGATTCAACATTCCCCGCATCCTCCGCCATTATATATCACTCTGCCAAAATAATCGAAATAGAATGAAAGCATTCCATTTTCCTGGGGTTTTTGATGGAAATCTCAATCCTCCATGTAAATACATTTCACGGTCTCCATATAGCCACAAAATAGATCCTCCTCTTCTCTTAAATCCTATGACCAACGTTTGGATATTTCATTCCTTTCAATTTAAGTCTATGGTGGAAAATTGCAATTTTGTAGCCTTCAGGCCAGAGTCCTTGTCTACTTATCTCCGAATCCATAGAATCCGCACCAAGGCGATTCGTTTCTGCCACAAAACCATTGCAACTTAGCATTTCACTATCACTCTACACTAGTCTAGTACGACTCTATGGCTATACGCTCGGTGTGCACTTATCTCCATTTTGGCCAAGAGCCTTGATAAAAATACTTTCGCCTCGAGACTGAACGGAGAAGAAAGAAGAACAAAAACACTTACAACAACATAAAATTGATATTACTCCGTTTCGTACTCTCGAAATCGTTTAGAGTCCTCGCCTCTCTCAAGTTGCGATTATAATGTACATACATATACGTGAATGCCGAGTGAAATCCAAATCTATAGTTCGGACAAAACGAAGAAGACGAAGATTTAAAACAATTTTTACAGGGAAACTCCGGAGGCTTGCCGAGTAGGAGTCCTGACTGCGTTCGTCTCGCTAAGTTTTCTGTCGAAACATTAACATTCAGCGAGCGATTCTTTTGTTAAGTTATTCACTTCGGTAATCTAGTGCTGCTGCAGTGTTCTTGGCATCGTGGTGAAGATGGTGATACATATTTCAAATAGTGGCTGGGGGATTTCACTATTTTCGTGTACTATAATGATAATGAATGGATATAGAAATTGTATGTGAAAGGGTACATGCACTTGAATTCATTATGGTGCTTGAGTGGATTTATCCTTGGCCGACAAAAAATGGAATACAATATAGTACACAGGGACAAAAAAAAAAACAAAAAACCGACACTTGTTACTATGTATGCCACCTTTTCCCCTAATACCTAATAAAAGCAATGAAAAGTGTCTCAACGATCACATATGCATATTTTTTCTAGTACAGCCAGGTCTGAGTTTTGAAATAAACTAACTATTAGAGACGAATGTTTCATGCTAATTCATACGATTTTTTAGGCGCTCAGAGATCACAATAAGCGCGTAAATATCCTTGATCGGAAATAATTTTTCGGGCACCAGTCAAATCAGCCCTCGTATAACGTATTCTAGCAGATATTTGAACTATTGAGGCTTGTACTAAAGAATTGACCGCCTGACATATTGCTACTGCAGTAAATAGAGCCAAACCGTTGTTAAAACGGCTAAACCCCGATTAAAACGCAACGTTTTTCTCCCCTTCATCTTCTTCTCTCTCTCCCTCTTTCTCTTGGGTTTACTATTCCCTCGCATTATTTGATGTAGCCATGCAACGATAGCTTTCGTTTCCTTATTACTAAAAAGGTTTATTTTTTGTATGTTTAGATAATCATTGACAGGACCAGTGAGTACAGAAACACTCTACGTCTGAATTACCGGAGCGTGGGTTCGAATCCCACTGTCACCATGTATGGTTGTGTTGTCTTTGTAAAATATACTCTTACTACAGCCGCAGCGCGCCATCGTTCTGGAGCAACCATGAAACATTTGTTTAAATTTGTATTTTAGGGCCCTCAATAGGGTCGCTAGATATACCAATGTGACCCTTAGTATAGTAAACCCTATTCCAAAAGCTGTAATTTCCGTCGTGTACCATCCCATACTAAAAACGGCCAATTTTGGACGCTGCAGCAGGGGAAAAGAGCTGATCACGGAAAAAGGAATTCTGATGTAGCAATTTCATTAGTAAAACCGCCAACACTATTTTATTATTAATCAGTGTGTTGAGGAGAGTGAGAGCCTGCCTGTATGCTTGAATAACCGAAATAGGATCAGCATCCTGGGGCTTATATATGCAAGCCTAACCTCAGGGCCGGCGCGTCGATAGGCAAACTTAGGCGATTCGATTCGAAATTCACGACGCACACAATCATAATTTCCGAATTAAACATCTTACAACATGGTCAGCGTTCTATTTTCCAGGATGTTGATACAAGGGCAAGGGCTACCGATTAAACTCTTCGAATGTCACCCAGTACAAAACGCACCGGATTCGCAAAGTAAGAACGAGACACTGCCTCCTACTTACCCACATGCAGTTAGTCGGACTTTCACCGACTAAAAGCAGACTATACCCAAGCTCCTTGCCCTGCGGAATCACGGTATTACTTTGCAGGAGTAGCTCCGGCTATTTTTTTGTTTTGTCTTGCTTCTGATATTGTCAGATCTTTGAGAATGAACATGAATTTGGAACGCGCTACATTTAAATTTTATTGAAACTTTAACGTCGAGTAAACCGACTTTTGAGGGCTGCATTTTCCAAACTCGTGTCAATTTTGCCCCATTGTAAATCTGTGGCCTGTGGCGGATTTACTAGTAGGTTGGAGCCTAAGACGGCAGATTCAATCGGGTGTAAAATTTGGAAATCCCATTATTGGGTTAATAGGATACCATTAATTCAATGGGATGGAACATCATTAAAATAATTAGATCGAACTATTAAATCAAAGTGATATTATACTATTAATGTTAAACGATATCCTATTAATGCAATCATGTTATCCTATTGCCTCAATAAAAGGACATCCCATTAAATTAATATGATTTTCCCATTGAAATTATAGTTTATCCTATAATATGGATAATGGGGCACCCTATTAAAACAATAATTTTTTCTTATTAGGACAATAGTTATTTCATATAAATTTTATAGGATGTCCCTTTGAAAATACCGTTACCTCAATAACACGACAGGAGAGATATTGATTACTCATTTCAGTGAAGAAATGGGTTTAAATATGAAAAGGTTGAACGTTAGTAAAAACATGTTGGAATCCAGTGTTCAAAAATGGACCATTATTAAATAAATAAAATAAAAAAATCACTACATGTGTGAATTGAACTAATGAACCAGTTAAACAAAATCTTACGCCATTTTAAAATAGTATACCCGCTCTTTTGAAATAAAATTTAGGTGAACAATATTTTTTTCCATCACTGTACATATAAAATTGTATATATGTAAATACACGGGAGTATGAAAATGAAAATCATAATTAAGTCCCGAATTCGCATCTATTTCAAATTTACAAAATAGCGAATTCAGCGATAATTGCTGTTTTAAAAAATAAATGCGAAATCCACCCATTTGTACTTTTTCCACGAAAAAGTTAATTTTCTTTCAAAAAATCAGTTAAGAGAAAATATTTTTCCATCTCAGATTGATTTTTGCATTTGAATTGAATTTTTGCAAAATTTCCAATATTCGGAAATTTTTTATGCGAAATTTCATTTTTTTGAGAAATATCCGTACCTCTAATCATAATGCATAAGCATACCTTTTAAAATATTGGCAACTAACTGTAAATCTGAATCAATCTTATTAGATAATCCCATTAGTCTAAAATGTACGTCCTATTAGAAATTCAATGGTTTATAATCTCATTAAACTAATAGGATAAAACTATTAACTTGTTTAAAATAGCCGAGGCGAAAAGTTAATAGGAGTCCCATTAACAGATTATGGGATGTTTTTCTCTGGGTGTAGATACAATTGCTTCCCCGACCTTGTCCTCGTCTTTAGATACATTTTGTTAACTAGGGCGATGAATCTCCGAAGGAAGAGAACACCATTTTCTTGCTCTTCCGATCCTTTTTAAGAATTCCCTTGGGCCTTCGAATAACAAAAGTAATAATATGCCGTCGTTGGAGGGTCCAAACATATTAATATTGCTAGAATCTACAAGGAATAAAAAACGGTTTATTTAAAATTTCATAAAGCTGGAGATTTGGATAGGAAGGTGAATAATTTTATTTTATACAGGATAATTTTCACAAAAAAAAAAACGCTACAGCCGTAAAATTTATACCAATTTTATTAGTAGCAGTTTTGCTCAGGCGAATTTCTCTATCGACCCTGCTAATAATAATATACTGGTCTAAAAAGATATTAGTAGCTTCTTTTGTCCGACTCAATAAAAAATACTCCTGGCATTGAATTTCGATATGCTATAAATATTGAAGAACGCTCAGGGCGCACAAAGCGAAGGCTCATGCGTGTGTACGTATTAATGTGCGGCGGGCAAATTGGGCCTTAAATAAACGACCGTTTTGAGTATTTATTCAAGACACATAGTAGTAATATTTTCCTCGCATTGAAGAAGGTAAGCTACGAAAAACTAAACGTCTTAGCTATTGAATGTGTCCCTTAATCAATATACTTGAAGAGGTCGATAGGGGCGGCAAAATGTGACATGCCTACTGGTGGCAAATATGTAAATCCGCCCATTTGGTACCAACCATGGCCGGTAAAAATAGAGGCCCTTCTTCCAAGAGAAGGGTTTTCTAAAAAAAATTCTAGTCATAAGTCTCAAAATATATGCAGAAAAGGAGGTGATCGTCCGAAATGGCATCACGGGACGGTACTGCCATAGAAACCTTGAACTCAAAAGTAGGAAGTTAGCCGAAGAAAAATATACCGAAATAATCCCATCGAGTGGCAAAAATTATGTAATTTTTAAATTTTTGTCCAATTTGCTTGGGATATTCCTCCAATTATAAGAAAAAATCCTGATCGGACCTGACCGGAGAAAAAGGACAAAATAGGGTTATTTTGCAGGTTTTATCGCCATAACTCTCCCTTCTTCAGTAGATGGCTAAATTTTGTATTATCGCCCTGGAAGGGGACTATCATACTTTCTGCCAAAAATCAGCACAGGATTAAAGCTAAGGATAGCTCCTAGACAAAGGGACCCAACAGGGATTTGTTTTACGCAACGCAGTATACTCGTTTAATAAGTCGACGATTACTGTGGAACATCCGTGTGTTAGGATACTTTGTATGGAAGCTACCCTGGAGAAGTTAAAAACGGTTGTGGGACTCTACCATGCCAATTCGACGCCAAATTGCAAAAACAACGACTCCATTTGTCAAAAAAAAGTTCTCTTCTACCATGAGAATGAACCCAATCGCCAAATCGGTCGAATTTTGCTACCAACTCCTGTCCCAACCCTATTATCGAGATTTGGTCAAGGGCGACATTTTTCTGTTTTCAAACTTGAAAAAGTCATTTGCCGGACAGAAATGTAATTTCGACCGAGTTGAAAAACTGCGCTCTCCAATATGATGACCTACTTTGCCGTTTTTGCTTTTCTTTTGTAGGTCAAGTAAAATTTAATGGCCGCTTTTTTTTTAAACAGTATACCATATAGCACTATATCCTCAAGTGGGCATATGGGAGAAAACTCTGCGAGCTCGGCGAGCGTCGTATACACTTGATCATTCATGCGGGGTCCCTCTCCTCGATATTATAATCAAATGGGTATGAAGCTACTCCAAATTTCAATGCCCTAAGTCCTCCATCTAAAAGAAGGAAAACCTTTTAAGAATAGCTCGAAACTCAACAACATCCTAATTATCGACGGAATGTCAAAATTAATATACAATACACATGGCGTCGTGAAAGAGAAGCACAGCAACATTTGCGTCATGTAGCCAAGGAGCAGATATAGAATAAGAAATCTAGAAAGAGAAAAGAGAGAGAGAGCTCCAAGAATGTCAGCGCCCGACCGGTTAAAGCGCGGCAGTGGAAGAGGCTGCATCTCTTAAAAAGGTAGTAAGCGCAGGATCTAAAAAAGGTATATCTGCAAGAAATGGGCGTGCAAAACCAAAACTAACCCACTTGAAGAGAACCCGCAAGGTCGAATTGAAAGGGCAGAAAAAGCTGAATGTAAAATTTAAAACACTGAGGACCGAACCCAACGCTATATGGTTATGAAACCCGAGCCAAAAAGAATATTCGCCGAACGTGTAATGGGAAAAAACTTTCTTAACCTTCGGGCGGGCGCAATGCATCTGACAGATTAAGTGACCAGTTTTTGTTGCGCCAATCAGCGATATGAAAAGGGAGAGATCTGAGACCTACAGTAGCTTAATATTTATCGATCAACTACCCAAAGCAGTTTTCAGTTTCTATCTACCATAAGTCTGAGGGGCGGGAGAGGATGAAATAATCTGTCAGATGTATTGCGCCCGATCGTGTTAGGATTAGTATTGCGTCCGTTAAATGAAAACCCACAGCGGTGATTCGGCAAATGTTTACATGGGAATGGTGGGTGACGTGCTTGTTGGCATTGAGTCCAACGAATCTAAAACCTGACATCAGGAAACGCAAATAGAGGTCTTGGCTTACGACGAAATTACATTGTGGGAGGATCTCTGTGCGGCGTTCCTGGAGCGATGGGGCAGAAGGAGGAGAAACTTGAACTCGATGACTTGACGTAGCTAAGGAGGGCGTGCGGTGATGCTTCGTGATGATAAAACGCAGGGCAGGATTTCCCATATGGGCCACCTAGGCTACTGCCCAGGGCACACAAAATTTAAGAGGTGGAATATACCTGCACCTTTCATATATTCCATTGATTTAAAACTTCAAAGTAATCACCAATATACCTGGTGAATTGAACCTGAACATAATTAGAGAAAATACAACTTTGCTAAAGTGATCGCTTTAGTACAATCTGTTTGAGTAAAAACGCAGCTAGCAGAATTGGTATAATTTTTACCGTTATCCTACTATTGAGTTTTTTTGGTCCTCCCTTATTGACTTAGTTAAATCAGCCGGCCTATGCTCCAGGCTACTCAGCCTACTGGTAAATCGGCCACTGCTTCAATGGTGTACTTCAACATCAACCCTACATAAAAACAACTTCCCTCAAAACGTGCTACCATAATCCTTACGGAGAACGGCAATTTGACTTATGTCCAGGGATGCCATAGAGGCAGCCTGGGATACAAGGTATTAGGTAAAATGGGACCGTCTGTCATCCAAATATTTCAAGAGTTGAATGTTGAATTCTTTGAGATGTGCTGCAGCTGTCAACACGGTGGATCAAATATGTTTTCAAGTGCGGAAAAGATGACCACAAAGCGGCATCCGGCGTACTGTGTATATAATGTAAAGAGTGAGTGTAAAAATGAGTTCTTCCCAAAATTTATCCTCTCAACGACCTAGTCTTGCAAAAAATAGAATAAAAAATATTATTTTACTTGAAAACATCAACCATACGAAATCATCCATAAAAATTATTATTTAATGTTGCCGAACAAATAAGTCGCTGTCAATTCATGTTCGAGTATATCCTTTGCCACCATGCGATTGAAAATCATTCCCTATACATAAGCATGATTCACATATGCGCGGTACCAAGGTCACGACCTGATTTACTTCCCATATAGCTTCCCACGAGGCACCATTGTTGTTGTCGCTGGGTCGTTTCAACGACTTTGTGATTCTGTTTTGCCCGCTTCAGCCTGTAATATTTTACACATCCCGTAATATCCTATTTGGATGCGTAATATTTCTCAGTCATCTGTTACATTCAGCAGACCAGGCTGCCGTTGCTGCTGCAGACTGCTGCTATCGTATATAAAATTGATATTGGCACCATCAACCAACACCACCCCCGATGTAGCGTTTCCGTAAGCAGGAGGCCTCCATCTAGTCAGGATATGTTCACGACACGATATGCTGCTCTCTATCGTGTACCCATGTATGTACTTGTGTATATTTACGTGCTTTTGGTATGCTTATCAGTATCCTTACGTTTACCTTCATTCGGGCAGGCTCCCCGACATCCTATAAAGTATAATGCTTTGCGAAACGAGCGATGTATTCCAGGACCAGGATCAGATTGGAGCTGGGGATGTAAGGGAGCGCCGAGTACATGAGATAGATTGCTTTGCAATTTTAGAGCAATTTATCAGAAGAGATTGCATCAAATGGGTAGAAGTAGCATTTTACATTTTTCATGAAGTTTTCAAATACTTACGGGCAATGGTACGGGCCAGGAGATAACCAGAGTAGGAATATGTGTGGTATGTGTTTGGAAAAGCGAAATAGTCGAATGCATTTTATGGACGCATTTGTAATTTGGGTAGGTCTTACTAAAAGTCAGGATGTTAGAAAGGAATTTGGGCAAAATCGAACAAAATAGAGATAAACAAGGCATTTAATATTTAGTTATTTTCTAGCTACTTCAAAAGCTAACGATAATTCCAGTATGTATTAGTTTATTCTGAGGACATTAGATTTGTGGAAGGACTTTTTACATGGCAAAATGGGGCCAAAGATATATTTTTTGTACCCATGAGAAAATTCTGCTGCAACTTCCTTGTTATTTTTTGATATTAACCCTTCAGTGGGCGCGCGGGCTACGATTGTAGCCCACACTTTTTTAAATGGCGATCATTTTCAGGATATAAACCGAATTCATTCGAACTGCTCAGTAGCTGTTAAAATGTTGCTTCTTAATCGAATAAGAATATTTTTGATATTTATTGAGCCTAGAAACTAATATTTTTTTTGCGATAAAGTCCACTGGGCTACAAGTGTAGCCCATGCGCCCAATCATGTTACTTTTTTGGTACTCATAGATATCCATTAAAATAAAAATATTATTATAAAACATTGTAGAAAATAGGAACAGTAAAATGTTTGACAAAAAAAAGGGTTTCAAGATAGATGTACAAAAATTAGATTACTATTTTAACGAAAAACCTGGAGTTGAAGTCAAAGTCATTTCTCACAGCGTGGATATGTTACCTGTTACTAACATTACTTAGTTTCTGGGTGAAATTTTTATCAGTTCTAGCGTAAATATTGCGAGAACAGTTAATATGAATATTGTGAGCAAAATTCAATCAGTTTGACTCACTATATATTTAGCTTTCTAGCAAGAAACTGTACTCCCAGTTTAAAAAATTGTGAATATTGGGTACCCAAAAATGGGCTAAGTTTGGAATTCCACAAACTGGGCATTTTTAACTGCATTCTCTCGCTCAGTGTTCCATTTCGAAGATTTTTTGTTGATTTCTGAGAATATAACCTTTTTTGGGGTTTTCATTTTGAAAAGTAACTATTTTGTTCACCTAAGTAAGTTAATGTCAAAAAAGACTAAAAATGGGACTAATCTGCATTTTGCCCTCTTTTATTATATATATTTTAATAAAAAAATTAAAGATTTTATATTTTTTAATCTGTACAGTAATCAAGAGACCACAGACCGAGCAAGAAAAAAAAATTAAATTGAACAATATTTTTTATATAATTTTAAATTTGGGCTACAATTGTAGCCCGCGCGCCTAACCACGTGACAAATGGATGCGCGCCTAACGAAGGGTTAAGCCATGCAAAACTTTTACCGTGTCAAAACTTTTTCCTTTTTTACCCTTTTCGTCGCATCCGCGTTGTGTCGTGTCCATTCTGAAAATTGATCATCATGAGATTGTGTGTGGCGCCCATTATCGAAATACTATTATAGATTTCCAATATCCAAAATATACATGAAAACAAACAAAACAAAAAAAGTCAAATTACATTACAGGAAAGTTTTTTGCTTAGGCATTCCAAGCATGGGCAATAATATCGGAAATTCGATTTCGAATCGAATCGAGAGCGAGCCGTTGACTGTTTTGTTTTTATTATCCTTGCGTGAAATGTGTTTCATGTATCTATTTTTTACTCATGGACGAACATTTGTGACATTTTTTTAGAGAATTGTATATTATGGAAACGTGATGTTTTTGGAACAATATATTTGATTTTTTATGTATAGTATAGTAAAATCGATTAGGTCCCAAACTGGCATTTACGCAATCAGTTCGGAAAACAGCGAATACCTCCACGAATTAATGAGTGGTGCCAGGACAGGATTTAGCCTCTATGCGCCCCTGGGCAGTAGACGAATTTTCGCCCTCCACGCTTCGCCACTGGTTACACTTGGAAGTACATAGTAGTAGTCGCATAGAAATGGGAAAGGGAAAGTTGGATTTTTGCATGAGCTTTCTTTCGAGGTCCTAAACAAGGTCCCGAAAGTCCCCGTCTGCACGATTGCCGCTAGCGGTGCTACGGAAGGTGAAAGATCCTCTAAAACAGGTTTTTTTTCTGGTTCCAGATAACTGTAACTCTGGCTAAAAGTTGTTGTACGTCTAATTCGTAGCAAAAACGGTTCTGAAGAAAGTGGCCAAATTTTTCATCAACACGCATGGGCGTAGCCAGGGAGGGGGGGGGGGCAGGGAGGGGCGGTCGCGGTCAACTTCAATGTGTTACAAACTTCATGAGAAAGTTAATATGTACACCCTTTCACTCTATCAGCGAAGGCTATAAAAAAGGAATAACATGCGTGGCAGTCCACCAGTAAACTAGGGCCGCAGATTTGTGACGCAGATGTAAACTGCTGTTTTGTTGAGGTGTTGAGATCAACAGCACGCCCAGCAATGTTATTTTTCCCCATAAATGGATACTTGCAATCTGAACGACATCATAATCCGTCACGTAGGTCGTGAGTTCGAAAAACACCATAAAATGAATTCGTTCACGGTGAGTCGGGAATCCATGACCCTGTGCACCAATCCAACCACAAGCCAGGCTACTAAAATTTGCTAACAATATTTCTGCGACCGGAGATTTCAATTTCTAAGAAAATCATGATGTTGAAAAAATTTTTGGCTTGCCCCCCTGACCGAAATCCTGGCTACGGCCATGTCAACACGTACACCCTTAAGGGTGCTACGGAGGCTCCAACCTTAGAAAAACGAGAATATTTGGGTTTATTGTGAATACCTCTGTAACGGGGGTGTACCCCGCAGGGGGGTCTGTGTCCGTGTGACACTCAGCTTGGAAGGCTGTTTGTAGTCGGACAGGGATCCTTGGTGACTTACGACACCACGGACCTAGTAGCGCAAGGGGGCCCCTGGTACAGTTGATACGCCATGGCGAGGATCTGTACAAAGACCATTCGGGCGTTAACGGTCCCGTGCTCCTGAGTTATGCACGGGTGGCTCTTGGCGTGCCTACCTCCCCCCATAGTTTGCGGGAGGGAAGCACTAAAGGCCTAGCACGATTTTGATGTCCTCCGGTGGGGGGGTGCATCATACGGAAGTCGTGTGAGCTTCGGAGGTGACGGCTCCGCATGACCCGAGTCGAGAAGGGGCTAGCTAGGGAGAACGGCCTTGGTGGAAAATGCCTACGCGCCTATATCTAGCTAGTTTGTGGATTGATGACCACACTGCCTGAGTCGCATTGCTGACTAGTAAACTGAAGGGGCCGCCTGGATGTGAAAAGCAGCGCTTCGTTGTCTGCACAGACGCGGAGTCACAGGTCCAACGAGCCTGGGGTGTGCATGCCCGAATTCGCCGTAAGGCTTAACCAATAGGGGGCCGAAGGAGGATCACACCTGCTATGGAGAAGTCCATAGCGAATAGTGTACCTCGGGGATGGGCGAGCCCAGGGGACCATGGTCCCTTCCCATCTTGGCGTTGGTCTCGAGGGGGCTGTCGGTTGTTAAGCAAGACATCGAGCTGGTGATGCAGCCCCGGGGTTGGGTTCCTGAAGGTGAATGCATTCACCGGATGGAGAAATCCCCATCTGACTACAGATCCGGGTCAGTAAACAAGCTGGAGGTCCAAACCGCATAAGCAAGGACCAGGGTATAAAGCCATAGGCTAGGTGACCCTTAGACAGTAACCTCGTAGATGGTATGCTTGTAACGGGGGTGTATGCTGTAAAGTTGTCTATGACAAATTTGTAGCTTCTGTGGCTGCATTTTATGCCAAAAGTCCCAATCGATGCGTTGGCACCTAAGGAAGAGGGGCCAAATGTAAAAATTTACGATTTTTGAGAATATCTTTTGTAACTTATAGCTCTTCTAAAACGCCCAAATTAACACCGAAAATTTCAGATCGATACGTACAAACCATACAAAAACGCGATTTTTGGTTAATTTCATGAATATCTTAATAATGGTAAGTTATGCGGGAAAGTGGGCTGCAATGAATATGTTTCTTTAATAGATACAAATACAATGCCAAAACACCCGATCTGACTGTACGTGCCCATCAATGGGAGCTACGTGGGGTCAAACTTAAAAAAAAAGTTTCCCGGGAATTGTTCTATGTATAAGGGAAGCAAATACTCGTATAGTGTCCGCAAACTAGCGAATAAACGCACCGGAAAATTATTCCTCATGTGATTTCCAGGAAAAAGGTGTACCGGAGATACCCCCAATTCTTAACCCTTTAGCCACAGGCATTTGAAGATTTTTGAAAAATAATTTCTTGTAGCACTTAAACCCCAATATCTCCAAAGCACTAGACTAGCTAAAATAGCGAAATAAGATGATTATAACAGCCAACAAATTTACCTAAAAAAAATAATTTAATGGCACTAAAATCGGAGAAGTAGTTTGGTTTTTACTGAGCTTCAAAGTCAAATTTTTGTTATTTAACCCAAAAACAAATTATTTTTTCATTTCAAACGTCTGCCAAGGTGAAGTGCTTAGACGATTCTTTTAAAAATTGGCGCATGATCTTACGATGGTATCTTTCTTACATCATTATACCCTTCGCTCATAGAGTGAAAGGGTATATTAACTTTGTCATGAAGTTTGTAACGCATTGAAGGAAGCATCTCCGACCATATAAAATATGTATATATATGATCAGCGTGACGAGCTGAGTCGATTGGACGATGTCCGTCTGTCCGTCTGTCCGTCTGTCCGTCTGTCTGTCTGTTGCGACGCGTTTTGCTCGGCCAGTTTAAAAGCTATGGAGCTGAAACTTTGCACACATGCTTCTTTTTGTTGCAGGCAGTTTGTATGTTTGAATCGCTGAAATCCGACAAGGGGGTCGTGGGGCTGCCACACAAACCTAACCCCAAAATTAGGTTCTTCTTAGAAAAACTTTTTTATTTATGCATCAATTTCAATAAAATTTCACACAAATGTGTTTTCATTGCTAACACACAATATATGTAAAAATCGACCAAATCGGACAATGGGGTCGTGGGGCTGCCATACAAACCTAGACCCCCAAATTATGTAGGTTCTTCTAAGAAAAACTTTTTTATTTTCTCATCGATTTCAATCAAATTTCGCACAAATGTGTTTCAAGTTATATCAGAAAACATATCTAAAAATTTACCAAATCAGACCATGGGGTCATGGGGCTGTCATACAAACCTAGCTCCCCAAATTAAGTTCTTCTAAGAAATTTTATGTTATTTATACACCAATTTCAACAAAACTTCACACAAATGTGTTTCTATTGATGACACAAAACATATGTATGAATAGATGGAGTCGGACCATGTAGTCATGGGGCTACCATACAAACCTAGCCCCCCAAATCAAATTTTTCAAATAAAAACGTTTTTATTTGCACACCAATTTCAATCAAACCTCAGAAAATTATATTGCTATTGATGCCACATAACAAACGTGGAAATAAATGAAATCGGACTATGGGGTCGTGGGGCTGGCATATAAACCCAAACCCAACCCCAAAATTAGGTTCTTCGAAGAAAAACTTTTTTATGTATCCACCATTTTCAACCAAATCTCATAGAAATGTGTTTTAATTGATGCCACAAACATACGTAAAAATTTATGGAAAGGCCATGCGTTCGTAGGGCTGCCGTCAACCCCCCCCCCCCTTTGGTTCTTCTAAGAAACCCACATCCCCCGCTTCTCCCATTAAATCTTCGCCACGGCACTTATGTGAAAATTCAAGGAAAAGCGGGGAGGACTAAACACAAGTCATAGATACGCCCCAAAAAACTTTTAGCCCGAGGGGAGCGAAGGGTATCCAAATTTCGGCCGCGCCCGAAATTAGCCTCGTTTTATTTTAGCTCAATTATTTCTAATATTTTTAATGCCCTAAACGCAGAAAATTGCGGTTAATTTTAGCTCGAATTTATTCAAACTGCCTAGTGTTCTGCAGATTGGTAAAGTTTATGCAAATTATGCTAAAAATAAATTAAAACTAGAGGAAAGGTATCAGATTCAAAATGTTTGATCACCTTCAACACCTGGACTATGCAGACGATATTTGTCTTCTGTCAAGTCAAAAGGATGATGTAGCTCAAATGGCCAATGCGAAAGTCGTAATGTAATGCTGGTCGCAAGAAAAACGCTGCCAAGAACAAGTACTTGAGCTCTAATACTTGGGGACATGCCTCCATTTGGAACCCCACCTTGGGATGCGACTCTAGCTGGTCGACTTGTCTAACACCACAAACCCCCTCGAGACCAACGCCAAGATGGGTAGGGACCATGGTCCCCTGCTATGCTATGCTATGCCTGTTTACTACTCGTCTGCTTAAAGCAGACTCGTAGCGCTAACCGTTCACTTCAAAGTGGCCCCATCCGCTTACTAAGCACCAGTTTGACTCAGGCTGTGTGGTCATCAAGCCACAAACTAGCTAGGTATAAGCGCATAGGCCATTCTCCCTAATTAGCCCCTTCGTGGCTTGGGTTATGCGAAGCCGCCAACTCCGAGGCGAGATACGTACGCTCCCCTACGAGGAAACATTGCGTCGTGTGAGCTGGTATGACTGACTTTCCGAAGGAATAGGGAAAAAGTCAGCCATGCTGAGCTACCCATACATGACTATATAGAGCTCAGGAGCGTCAACACCCGAAGGTCTTTGTACAGATCCACGCCATGGCGTATCAACCATAACAGAGGCCTCCCTGCGCTGCTCAGGTTCGTGGTGACGCAACTAACCAAAGATCAGTGTCACAAGGACACGAACCCTCTTGCGGGATGATACTTGGAGACAAAGCGGAATTTGTGTTTCGAGCCAGGCAGTCGAAAAAGTTGACGAATGTTGCTACCTCGGAAGCATAGTCACAGCAGATGGCGACTCGGACGCTGCAATCGCGTAGCAACACGGCTAGGGCAGCCTTCTTCACTTTAACTCCCTTCTGGCAAAAAAACTACGGCTTGTTCTGCTATCCGTTTTCATAGGGGGAACTTTTGTGTTTCCGATATTTTCCGCTATGTGTCCGCTATATGGCGGACGGTAAGATAAGTGTCGCTAGTGTCGATAAGAAGAACAAGAAAATTCTTCTTACGAGAGCTGATAGCGTAATGTTCCAAACTACAAAACCGCTGGCCGGAGATTATTTCGAATGATGATCTCCTTAATGTCACGCAGGCCTATATTTGATAGACACTTCTGTCAAAAGGCGAAAGTGTTAATGGATAGGTCATACCCTCCGAAGAATGCCAAATAATATTGCTAAACAGGCCCTAGATTCGAATGATGGATATATATAGATAGATAGAATGCAAGACGCCGCGCCGTGTTGGAAGACTAAGAAGCACGTGGAAAAAATCGGTTGATAGCGAAGCTGCTTCACTAGACAAGAGGTGGTCAGACCTAAACACGATGGCAAGAAAAGAACGAGGTGGAAAGTAGGCGTAGTTGGTGCCCTTTGCTTCACAAGGGCTTAACAGAGAAAACCCTTCAATCAAATGGATTTTTCTCCAGGTGTCAAAATTTAAATTTGACGTTTCGGTTTAAGCCGAAAAGTTAAGGAACCGACTGGGTTAAGAACCTGAAGATGAAAAAAAAACTCGAAAATAGCCCTGTTATCCGTTCTGAAAGTAGGTACCTGTTTTCGGTATGCCAGTCCGGTTTGACAATTAAATGAAAAATTCCAGGACATTCCATTTGATTTCAGAACTTCTAACGATTGTTTTATAAATTACCACTTTTGTCGACTATAGTTCACGGTACATTTTATAGCCTGGTAAATAACAGTAAACCCAAAATTAAAATGTACTACCAAACAGAATATCCACTATATGATTGGATTATTTCATCGGAGCTGATGTGGTTCTCCTTCTCCAACCCATATTTATACGGAAATCCAATCAAGTCAATGGGGTTGACGGAGCAGACAATTAAATCTTTGAGTTATTGCCTTAGCTCCACATGCGGTTTATATTCCGGTATTTGGGTATATTTATTGCGGCTATAAGAAAGTCAATAATGGAAAATCATAGTCAGTTGGTGGAATACAGTGGCAGCAGATGTTTTCCAAACGATGTTTTGTGTAAGTCAAAATTCAGTGTGTCTATTTCCTTTGCCGGTTTAACTAGCCGAACTAGTTTGAATTGTATGATAAAGACAGGATTCCCATGTGCCTAAATCATTCAAATCCATCACGAAAATAGAATCAGAAATGCATTAAAATTTCTTCAAAAGTTTCACCAAGAACATTGCTTAAATCCTGTTATATTCAACCCCAGCCTAGGGAAAATAATTCCAAAGGCCAAGGTTTCATTTTGCATATATGTATTGTAAGAAATGTATTTTATTTATTATGCATATAAAATTTTCTACAAGCAAGCATAGACTTGTAGAGAATTTTGATATGTAGTTTTAAATTAATAATTTAGTACTGTCATATCTGTCGAGTTAATTATTTTTTATATTAAGTGAAGAATTTTTATTTTTATATTGAAGTGTGTGTATCTTTTATTATTTGGATTTTAAATTGTAAGTAGCCTTACGAGCATATTTTTATTTGCTTGTAGTTTAATAGTTTTGTATGCTTTTCATATTATTGATCAAGTGTCGTGTCGTAATATTGATAATGTGTTTTCGTTAAATGAACTCCAGAGAGGTTATCTTTGGTAGTTCGTTGTAAAGCGATGGCTGATCCCCAAGGAGGTTATCATTGGGTGAGGTCCGAGGTTGGGTTACAACCTCGTAGGGACGTGCACTCCCTGGCCATTTCGGGGTCGTGAGGAGGTTATCCTCATAGTGGTTGAGGGGAGGTTATCCTCTCAATCCAGACCTGTAATCGACAGTTTTCCGGGTAGGAAAACTGGCTTCGCGTATTTCTTAATACTTTTCTCATGATCAATATAATTTAAATTGCTTTCGTTTTGTTTCTAATTTATGCTCAGGTGTATTTTTTTATGCTTTCAGATTTATCGTACGAATACAACTGAAGAATCAAGATAAGAAATAAAAATTTAAAAATATCTGTTTCTTACAGTATGTACATTTAGAAATGAAAAGTGCATACCACGCTGGCTTGATTCGAACTATTGTCCGTCGCACTGCATCAAACGTTATTCCGAATGGCTCCTCTTAGGAAAGAGTAAGCCCTAAATCCTTTATTTGGCAATACATACATCGTTATCTTTCAATATTCAATACAAATTACCTTGTAACCATGATAAATACACCCCCTAGTTAGGACACATCCATTTTTTCGTGCAGTCTCTGGAAATCTTCAAAGTGAACTAATACAATCCTCCTCGACTTTTGCATTATTCACCTATGAATATGAAATCGACATGATGTTGAATAATAAAACTCCGGGACCACGGAAAGAGCATCAATTAAAACTAGCCTCAGCTTTGTGACGCTAGCCGCCGGCATCGGCCATGGGAACGGATGCTATAATGTTTTACACACTGTGCATGCATGGATGTATAGGTTTTTGTTGTCCTAAGCCTAGCCATAACTCATATTGCATGAAGCGTTTCCCGTTACGTATAATGAAGTCTGCACGGCCACGAGAAAGGAGGCTGCGACAAGCTGAACGGGCTCTTGTTCGTTTGTTTTCCATACACACCGGGACGAGACTCGAGAATCCTTTTCATTTACTATAGTGTACTGCATATGGACGATGTGTATGTTGTGTTGTGTTTGAAGGGACACCATAGGAAAGAGAGTGTCCATGTCTATGTTCTGTCGGTTCACAAAACCATGGTTCCCATGTAGGACTAGGTCGCGTACGTTACACCAAAAACTGGACGAAATTTATATACAAACGAAATAAATCAAAATCTGCCAACAATAAATCTCCGGGTATTATCAGACCAGCAAAATTGCACAAAAATATATAAATATTTGGACAAAGGGTGAAAGGATATAAATGAGAATTGCTCGTAATATGAATGTATGGATATGGTCCTCGGTTCTGCTATTTTGCAATAGGACTTACACATCTCGAGTTTGCTTATGTGCTGTATGCAATACAAGGATTTGGAATTGTATGTCGGTCGTCCTGTTTCGTTCTATGTGACGTGAATTGTAGGATTAGTTTAAACATTGGGTACTGGGCAGCCTTTCCCTTTTATTTGGACTGTAGTAGTCCAACATGGACTACATTAAATATGAATTAGATTTTGTTTTATGACCATTGCCATGTTTGGAAATTGGTGGTCGTTTATTTCAAGACAGTATGAAAGTATAGGGATGGACAATTATTACCGTAGTCTATTTGTTTAAGACTATGGTTTAAATAATCCACAGGGATTAGTAGGTACTCCTTCAATGCCTGAATGTGAATGTGCTTAGTATTCTGAGAATACTCAGAAGAATACTGAGAAGAACTCACTTTTGTGTAAGATTAAGCGGCAGCCACTCTTGTGAGTGTGGATAATGTGTTCGCTGCATATTTATTCCTAGTACATATTTGAATTTCTGAAATTATGACAAGAAACACTTCTTCAGTTGTATATCTCACTTAGTGCAAAGACACGCATCACCAGTTACTAAAATGTAGGTATCTAAAGATGAGGATAAGGGGGTGGATGCTACTCGTATAATATCTGGCACCTATAGAAAATATGCATTCTGAAATATATCGCATTGTAAATGTGTACTTTAAAAAAATATTTGCCTCTAATTTGATGTGCCCTAAAATCTGTCGCCTTAGGCTCCATCCTATCGGTAAATCCGCCACTGGCCTCAGATTTACAGTGGGACAAAATCAGCTTCACACGAGTTTAGAACGCCCTAATTCGGCTTACTCGATGTTGAAGTCTCAACAAAATTTAAATACAGCGCGTTCAACTACTGCATTCACAACAATCTAACCAGTGGCGTAACATTTCTTAAATAACTTGTATTAATGGGAGCCCACACATAAAACAGCCAAACAATGTTGGCTATATTGTGTGCGGCTCCCCTTACCAGTTGCGAAATATGTAAAAGCACTGACCACGAATTTTTTTTATTTCTCTTAGAAAATAGTTATTCAGCGATTTCACAGTTCACAGCAGTAAGCATAATAATAAATAATTTTAATAATAAATTTGCAGTAAAATAAAAGATTAGAATTTAGCACTGCCAAAAAGCAGCAAACGAATACTTTGATCCTGTTGAAGCTTAATTCTTAAAAATAAATACTTCAGACAACCTTTGAAGTTGAAACTTATCAAATTAGCTACTATTTTTATTGCAGCTATTCGTATTCTTTTTTGATGGGAGCAGACGCGTAGATACCTTTTCGGAGAGGGAGGGGATCTTTGACCAGATTTTTTTTTAAACAGGGAAAATGCAATTTAAAGGAGTATGGGGGATCGTGAATAGTCTTATTTCTTACGGTGACTAGGTTTTAAACAATTATTGGGGAGAAACTTTTTTCACAAAATTTAATGTCATAATCTTGTAAAGAAAGTCTGAAGAGATGTTTGTGCGGCCTAGTTTACGTAGTTTAATTCATTAATCGTACTGTATTTTTGTAAAAAAAAGTATGCAAAATTTTAAGTTAAATTGTTATAAAAAATGTTGCATCATATTTGTGTCTGACTCCTGTCGCTGGGACCATATTTCACTGTTTAACTAAATTTTCATTACCATGCAAATTATACAGTAGAAATTTTACTACTTGCATTCCTTTCGCCTCACACAAGAGTTGGCAACCATTTTATCATCGAAAATTTAAGAAATCATTTTTTTTTTTGGTTTACCTAATTGAATTAACTCCCTTTTTTGTCAAACAGCTAAACGACATCGATATGACGATCGCAAAGTGATGTGTGATCTGAGATGGGGGAATGATTAGTTTGCTCCTCTTCTTATCTACGCCACTGGATAGGAGAGTATCGTTAACCTATACCAACAGCGATTATAACATTTTCAGAAAGTAAACAATTTTTACGTTATACACTATAATGGTTGTAAAACTAACCAATAACGGTCTAAATCCTATTTTACTAAGAAAAATTTTGATCGTAAAGGTCCCAAAAAGGACAAAAAAGGACACTTATTAATCCTTCATCAGAGGTGGGAATTTGGGGTGTCATATCAAATGGGACGCCGAGTACATTACATATCCGGCGTTTGTTTCCTGTTTCAAGGACATTCAACAGAATAAATCGCATTTGAATGGAAAATTTTCGTGTTTCCCGTAAAATTATCATCAGTATCTTTCCAAAGCTATAACTAGACGAATAATTCAAACTGTCACTACCTCTTTCGTTTTTTGGAATCTATAATAGCTGAGAGATAATATTCCACCATTAAATTTGCTGAGAAAAAAATAGTTTGGAAAGCTCTGAAAAGGACATAAAAGGACACTAATTAGCCCTTGGTCTAACGTGGACATGCGGGGTGTCATATCAAAGAGGACGTCCAGTACAATTCATATCCGGTTTTTGTTACATGTTTCAAAGACCCTCAGAGGAAAAAATCGTGCTCAAATAAAAAAAAATGTGTTTCCTGTAAGTCATCATCTGTATATTTTCAAAGCCATATAACGACGCGAATATTTCAAATTGAAATATTCTTTGAAACAGTGGCGCAACCACGGGAGGGGCTCAGGGGGCTAAAGCCCCTCCCAGACCTGGAAGTTGAGAAAGGAAAGATTGTAAAATTGAGTATGAAGCAATGCATTTCCTTGCAGATTTTATAAAAACTATAGTGTTCTATGTGTATTGTTGTTATTGAAGCATCTAGGTTAGTCACCAATTTCGATGGTCTGTGCAAGTTTCTCAATCGTTACCAGAATTTTATGAAAGGGTCTTGGCAAAAAAATGTCTTCAAAAAAGATCTACCTGTTTTGATAAACTTGATGCAAGCACAAGTACTGAATCCTCCGTAATATAAAGAGCCATCACTGCAGCAATTCACATCTAAAATCATTGGGTCTTTATAAGGCGGAGTCTTCTTCTTCTATTTCACCTGAGAAGATAAAATTCTCTGCAGCCATTAGCACGACATTAGTCCTACTTCGGCTTCGACTTTGCCTTAATTCCTATTTTTCCCGTGTAGTACCGTACATTCCCAAATTCTGCTCTAATTTTGATGTATTATTTGTTTCAATAAGCAACAGCATCTTTTGACATTATCCATAAAACGTTTTACATCGAAAATAAGCGTGCATGCAACGGAAGCTTAAAACACAACTTGCGAAGGACAACTCTAATGCTCAGTAATATAAATGGCCTTAGCCCCCTCCAGGACCAGATCCTGGTTGCGCCACTGCGTTTGAAACAAGTAACAAACGCCCTGTATGGAATGTACTCGACGTCCCCTTTGATATGCCCACGTTCGATCAAGGATTAATTAGTGTCTTTTATTTCCTTTTTCAGACCTTTCCCAAATTGTGTTTCGTAGAAAATTTAATGGTGGAATCTTCACCTATTATAGATAGAGGTACGGAAATTTCGTTTTTACGAAACAGATGCGAATTTCGGCGAAATTTGCTCATTTTTGCGAATTGATGCGAAATATTCAAATTTCTACTTTTTCCACGGAATGTTAATTTTTCTTCAAAAAAAAAGAATCAATTGTGGAAGATAATTTTTCTTCTCAGATTGATTTTTTGTCAAAAGATTCCCATTAATAAGAATATTTCCAAAATTGCAAGAGTTCGCAGACGAGCACAATGGCTTGCCAAACACCGAGCAAGGCGTTTAGTCTGAGGTTGGATGAATGAACTTTGTTTTCTGCATCGGGTTTTTTGAAGGTAAAGTTTTTTTGTGGTTCGATGAGCCCCAAAATTGAAATGAACTGTACATTAGAAACCGAAACAGTACTATAGCGGGTTCTGCCTCTACCTTAACTTCTTTAGGGGCGTAGTCGACTTTGTCGTATGTATTGTCAAAAACATTTCTTGAAAACTGAACTCGTAGTATAATTCAGTACAGGGTATCTACTTCCTAGTCGATTTTATCGCTTATTACTATTAAAAATTTCTGAATGAAATGTGATCGTGACTTCACAAGCCGTTTCATTGTGATTCTCTACAATTTCTAGTTTAATAAATTTTAACAGCAACAAAATCTACAAAATTATGTTTTTATGCGAATTTCAGCGAAATTTCTAATTTTCAAAATTAGTTTATGCGAAGTTCCTGTTTTTATTTGCGAAATTTCCGTACCTCTAATTATAGATTGTAAAAATCGGTACTGACAACTTGAATTATTAGCGTAGTTATCTCTCTTGATTACCGTAACTCCTAGTGGAGCATGGTGCGTTGATGACTACCGTGTGTAGTCATCAACGTTACAAAGACAACTGAATTCGGAGTGTGATATGGTTGACATCCATGGGATTTAGACTCCTGGCACCCTACTGAATCGAAAACAACCAAAATTAGCCTTACTCTATTTTCTTCTATTTGGAGGCCTGAATTTTGATATTTTGACTGGACTACAGTGTTATTTTATGATTCGCAGCTGTATGTATTTTTGAAGGTTTTGGTCCACGATTTATTTACCGATCCACTTTTTTTTTAACTTATTTGATTATGTGAGACTTTGAAGGTACTAAGATTTAATTATTGTGAATCGCAGTTTAAAATTTCTAGGGATTAACCTTATCAAAATCCACCTAATGGAAACACTTTTCGTAAAAAATACACTCAGTCCAGTATTTTTTACGATGATTGTTTCACTTTCGAACAATTTCAATATTTCTTGCATTGTTTTCAACATTTCCCCCGAGGTTGAAATTCTACTTAAAATATTCCGAATTAAGGGGCAATTCAGACTATCGACAAGATTTACTAAATCCTAGATTGAGTTGACAGTTGTACCATATTGTAATGCAATTTGAATAATGCTAGTACATTCTACGATACATTTTGAATTTAATGACATACAATTTAATCTATAGTAGGCACATTTCGACTTGATTAATTTAGTGGTTTTAGTTAATCCTGTCCATAGTGTGAATCCCCTCTTAATCAGGCTGGATAAACTTAAGATGCAATAGTAGCTTTAACGGGTGTCGAGCCGGGCAATTACCCAGGACCTCGCATTTGCCTAGGCCTCTCACCTCACCACAGCACTAAAAATGTTCCTTGAAAATCTCGCTTAAAGTTGCTTCGTAGTAAAGCAGAGCACTTCTAACTTGTCCCAGAAATCCAAAAAACCGTCTAAAATTTGCTACTCTTTGTAACTACGCTAGGGGATCCCTGATGATTGAGGGCCCGTGTTCAACCGAACACATGGAATACTTGTTCCGTACGATACGCATCTGAATCAAAAGATAGCAGAAGCATGATTGGCAAAACAATAAACAGCCGAAGCAACTCCTGTGAAGTAATACTGTGATTCCGCAGGGGAACGATCTTAGGTAGTCTGGTTTTAGTCGATGATAATCCGACATAACTGCATGGGGGTATGTGGTATCTTGTTCCCAACTTTCAAATTATAAAAAAAAAGATTCGTTGAAGACACACATTTCGTTTCGCATGCTTGATCGGCTCAATTTGTACCCCTGAGCGTTGCGGCCAAGGCGGCCACCTTCTTTCACCTATCGACGCGCCGGCCCTGGGTAAGTCCGTCCGCTTTTTGACATCCATACTAGCAAAGTACCGATTGCATGAGACAACAAAGCCACCAATTCCGTCAGAAGCTTACTTGTCAAGAAAACCGCTGGGACTTCCGCCCGGGTGCATTTGCGCTGCCAAACTTCTTCTAAAGCGTAAAAGGCTTCCATTTATATATTGGAAGAATGCTTACAATAATTGCTCGTAAACTATACGCGAATTTTTCACGGATTTGATTATAGCGTACAGAGAATGGGTCCTGCAAATATTGAGTTTAGATTTGGACTCTACTCTAACACTCTGGCCACGGTTAATTGAGTCAAGTTATAACAAATAACTGCTGCTGTTACAAAAATCTATAAATTTGAATTACTTGAATCGTCAATACCCAAATATTTGATTTTAGTAAAGTTACCGTATTAAGTGGTATACGTGGATTTAGCGACAACAAACTCATAGTATAGTACAATTGGCTCAAAAAAGGCCCAAACCCAAACATTCAAAACAAAAAGAAATTTTTGATGCCAAATTGTTCAATACACAGTAAAAAATTACACTAAATTGCGTCATGGGTTATGAGGGGAGGGGGTAAAAATTCAGTTTTTGCAAATATCGGGAAAGCTATGAGTCTGACCGCAAAATATGTTGAGTACGAAATTAACTACACAAAATTACCTTTGTAATGATTAAGGCCCGGATTTCTATGCAGTAAAAAAGGTTGAAATATGCCATATAATATGCAATAAAAAATCACAAAATATGCAATGAAATATGCAGTGATAAAAGGAAAAATATCGTATATATGTAGCTGAAAAATATTGAAATACGTAATTAAACCTTTTACCATCAGTATACTAGACAAATTTTTATCGCAATTCGATTCAAACAGAGATATTTTTTCAAGTATAATAAAACAGAAGTGCTTTCGATGATATGTTTTAATACTAAATTCAGTTCAATTCAGATTCAACATAAAACACATTTCAGAATAATAACGAACACATAAACTTTAGCAATATAATAAATCCAACCAAAATCTTTTTCAAAAATTCAGATCGTTTTCGGTACATAAATATATTTTAAATGATTTCATTATTATTCCTTTTTTGAATTGCAATGAAGTACTTTTAAAAATTTTCCTCTGTAAAACTATGTTTTCTGCCGTTTAAAATATATTTATTTACCGAAAATTATCTTTCTACATTCACTGATGTAATTGGAGCAAATTTAAATGTTTATTGGTCGGTTATTTCCGAATGCTCCGCGTTGTTATCGTTAATGATTTTGTTAATATTCCTTAGTGTGGTTAAGCCTGTGCTTTTGTCTGTAATCTCATGAAATTTCAATTTGTGCATTTCGCCCGAGCTTCCCGGAATACAATTTATATGTATGTTCTTCAAACTCGTCAATTAATTGACAACTGTCACTTAAGCTCGCCATATACAGTCAAATCGATTGCACCTAATCCATCTGATGCCTGTACAGCACATTTACTATACAATTTATCGTACAACTTAAACTGACAGTCTTACGATCCACCCGACACAACACAACAAGCGAAAATTATATATTTTGTGGCGATGCTACTTTCGATGGAGAATGACCGCCTTAACCACAATATAAGGAATGACCACCGGTTTATGTGAAAAAATCAGCAACTAGTTGATTTTCACATGTGTTGACCACCGGTCATTTTCCATGTTGTCGCTGTGGTGGCCATTCTCCATCTAAAGTAGCAATAGATGCCCTTCGCCACAAAATATATAATTGTCACTATGTTGTTGTGTCGTGTAGATGGTGAGACGATCATTTAAGATTGTACGATAAATTGTATAATGTTTGTGATGTACGGGCGCGGCGTCAGATCGATTGGGTGCAATCGATTGTTCAATCGACTGGACAGTGTATGGTAAGCTTTAGAAACATTGTATTTCAAGTAATATTGATGCAAAACGGAATAATTTGCAGTTTCTTTTTGTTTTTCATGTTTGTTTTTTCTTTGTGAAACATTTTTTTATAATTTTCTTAGTGCAAATTAGGTATTATTGCAAAATTTTTAAGAAAGACCAAAATATGCAAAAATATGCAATAACCCATCAAATATGAACAAATATGCAAAAATATGCATTTGCATATAAATCCGGGCCTTAGTAATGATATATAATACTCTTGACATTTTCGTTGAAAATTATACCCTAGACCCAAAAGTATAAATGTGAATTTAAATTTTTTTAGTTTTACATATCGCACTGTAACTCTTGATAGAATAGACCTACAGTCATAAGATTTTGTCCATATATTCAGGGCCAGATTTCCCATATGGGCAACCTGGGCTACTGCCCGGGGCGGCAGAATTTGAGGGGCGGCAAATTCTTAATTTTTTTTCATTTGTCTAAATTTATGGGAAAGATGGATTTTGAAAACTCAAGCATAATTGTTGAAAATAATTTGCTGTTTTAATTTATTCTATTTAGATGTACATATTCGTCTTAATCCAAATCACCTAATCGCAACCTCAACTCAAACTTTAATGTGATTCCGCCTTCAAAAATTGGGACTACGTAAAATTTCGCTAGAAGCTCATTCACTTTGAATGGCGTGGCGACCTGTTGAATTAGAGTAGGAAAATAAATCACCTTCGGCTTCACTTTAAAATTTAATGCTGAAGCCACATTAAATGATTTAAATACGCGAGTACTTGGCCCCCAGCTCCTGTTTTCAAGTCTCTAAAATTGCCCCAGTCTTGAAAAAAACGAAAGTTCAAAATGCCCCCAAGCAAGCAACACATCTAACCCACATTTTCGTGTGTTCAATTACTTCTTAAATTTGTCCCCACATCAAATTCGCTGGGAAGCAAGGATTTGGTTTCGGGAGAGGTCCATGTCTCGATATTAGAAATGCGGCATTGGCTATCAAATTTTTGAGTCTCTATCGTGTGGATAGGTTTAACTAAATTTTTAAGAATTTTTACGCTTAAATTTTTGAATTTGCAATTTTTTGTTCAGAAAAAAAACGCGAAATTCCACCGAAAAAAAAATAATTTAAAATAGCTGAAATCATGAAAATTATAACTTTTTAGGCAGCGAACGATTTTTGCTGAATAACCTCAGATTTCCCAATTCGTTTTCGTTATCTTTGTCGCCGAAAACAAATTAGATGAAGGTATGTTCAAAATTTACCGTAAGTTTTCTTAATTTTTTTTTTTTTTGTAAAACGTTTTCCCGTACATGTTACTAGTGGTACATGTTACCTTATTTTATTCATGCTACAGTCGAAACCAGGTAATATATACTTACCGCAAATTGTCTCCTGGATACGCCAGCTCAGAACACAGATCAATTAATGGCAAAATGGAAGATCTTTTTGCTTCTTCGTTGGTAAAACCACTGCGACAAATTTATGATCTATATACTCTCATTTTTGTTGGATGTATTTTGCGCCTAGCCTGCTTTTTTGGACGCATGTTCGCATTGATCAAAGGATGGAAAGGGAAGCAGGCTGGACAGAAGTAGTACGAAATTCGGTCATAAATTATTTCGATATCTCCATACCATGTTGTTCTACGATACTCCTTCTACATAAAGATATCACTCGAAAAGGATTGTTATTTTGTGCTATTTTCATAGTTGACATTCTCCTCTGTTTGTCCTCGTCCACGTATACCTACATAATATAATTACAATGCCCGAATAAATACTCTATAACTGAATAGAACCATCCGAATAATAGTATGTAGTTCCATTTAGGAAGTAAATGTGTTAAATATTCATAAGGTCGGACAACAGTGAGATATTTGGGATTAAACGCTTTCAGAATGAGATAATAGGTGAATGGATTCCCGCCCTCAACTTTATCCTTCATAAATTATTTGACTATCAATGCAGTTTTGGTATATAGTCGTGTAATAACACAGCACAGGATACCGCAATAATTATATCCCATACGTAATTAGGACACACCAATTGCATGTTTGTTTAGTATGTGCTAATATCGAAATGGTTTCGGGATCAAGTGGTTTGCATGAATAAGTTATTAATGATGCCAAAGGGATGTTGTAAATTATGGGATTGAAAAGTATGGGGCGGACATTTTAAATGGCCTAATTTAGTAAAACTCGTATTGACTTAAAAAAAAATGAATGCTGACCATACTGTTGACCACAAAGCTCGCTACCTGATTTCCAAGCTTGGTTTTAATTATGAACTGTTATGTTAACTGAATATGTCAGTTATTTTATACTCAATTCTCAATAATGTCAAAATTATTTTAAAATATATTAGACAATCACACAAAAATAATATTTGACAATAGCAAATTAAATTTATTTCATTTGTCATTTTATATTTTTAAATTAAAAGAAAATTCAAAAAAAGATAATTTTCTGTAAATTAAATCAATCTTCTAAGAACAATATCATTTCAATCTTCTTTAACAACTATTATTATTATTTATTTTGACTAAGCAACAAAATACGCATCCACATGAAACGACGATTTTCAGAAACAAATCTACCGCCAAACGAAAACTCACAAGATGTAGCCTACAACGAAACAGAAAGTACCCGTGAAGAATCAGCCACATATGATGCAATTGACCAGTTTTGCCCCAAGTCTATTCAAGAATCCGAAACATTAAAATCGTATTGCAGTCAGATTGAAGAATTTATTGAAAAATCGCAAAAAATGCTTGATGTTGCTTATACGTTTGATACTCCAAGGTATTGTATACATTATAACTGGAGCTGTATTTCTTTTAAGTTGTTTTATAATCTTTTTTAGGCTATTAAAACGTCACTTACGAAATCGTGTCCTCGAACTGCAAAATATTCGAAATCAAATTCAAACCATAGAGGATAATAGAAAATTGACTAATCGTGAGATTGAAGCAGTCAACCAGAACATAAATGATCACAAAAATCAGTTAAACGCACTGAAGTCAGAAGGTTAGAGCTTTTTTTTTCAGCTTGATCTGTATTTTACCAACAAACAGAACGAAATCAGCAAAATAGTGGATGAAAGCAGCACAGTGCATTGTAAATGAGTGACGTCATTTTGCTGTAACATCCTGTTTACATTCGCTGTTTTGCTGCTTTTTCAGCATCAAATACTAATTTCCAGCATCAAATGAAGTTTCACACAACCGCTAGTTATTAAACAATTTTTTTCGATACAAATTTTAACGTTTTCTTCATTAACCTGAGGAAGACGTTGTTCAAAGTTTCCCGCCAACTGCGCTATAATGTAATGGTTGAATTAGATATCCCGCGTCAGCATCGGCGGGATATCTAATTCAACCATTATAATAATGTTTAATCACCTGAAAAATTAGCGCTAACAAAAAAAATTAACATTAGCCATGGCTTCTAGACGGGAGCCGATTAGGATTTTAGAAAATAAAAATGGTTAAAAGTCTGATTCGGTTGAACAAGTCTACCAAGGAACAATTTTGTTCCCTCTCTCTGATTGATTGCTGAAAGCTTTTCCTGCTTTTAGAAAAATAGCTGACACTTTGACAAGCGCTTGTCGAATTCAAAGTGACAATTTTGCTACTTTTGTTCGTTTTTTGTGTGAAATTGTGTAACTCTTGAATGACCTGATAATAATTTAAATGCGCAAAGTGCGATTTTGAAAATTCAATGCAAAAAAAAACACTCCAAAATGAAAGTTTGTCAGGCTCCATTTGGTAGCTAGTGTAGTTGTAGATGATGAGTATAGCTGCCGATGCCAGTTTTTTCACGAGCGGCTATTTTGCAGTCAATGTAGATACAGCTTTAACCTTCTTTGGGGTGCATGGGCGGTAAGTTATAGCCCCGATCATACAAACACGCATAACTTTTCTCTCGTTGGCCGGAATGGGATGCGAAAGGTATGTATTCTTGAGTCATACTGTTATAAAGGGTGTTGCAAGTAGAGGGCCGAATTTGAATTTCGCGCTATTGTCTGGTTTCACATGTGAAACTCAAACATAGACAGCCGTTCAATCGCTGACAGTATGAGGTTATTAAAAATGGAGCGCTACACAAAAGAACAACGCATTCTTATTGCTCAAATTTTTTATCAAAATAGTAAAAGTTTCGCGGCCACATTTCGCCAAATGCGTTCAATTTGGGGTATTCATAATGGCTCAAATGAAGCAACTGTGCGAAAATTCATTACAAACTTCAATGAAAGTGGGTACGTTTGTGATGTTAAACCATTAACGCGTGTTCGTCGAGGTCGTGATAGTGTCGCTGAAAGTCCAACCACTTCAATTCGACACTGAGCACGGCAACTCGGTATTTCCAAATCCACTAGCAGGCTCAGAGTGATTTATGAGAAACAAATGCATCCACAGCTTGTGACTGTTTGGTGATTTTGGCCCTGGAGCATCATCGATCCATATTTTTTCGAAAATGAGGCAGGTCAAACACAAACCGTGAATTGTGTTCACTATCATGAAATGTTTGGCAGCTTTTTTGCCTAAACTTGATAATATTGATTTGAAGGACATGTGGTTACAACAAGACGGTGCCACATGCCATACAGCAGGAGAAACTATTCAATTAGTGCATGAGTCATTTCTCGGTCGTGTCCTCTCGTGGTTTGGTGACAGCAGCGTTTTATTTAAAAATCAAATCCGGCGCTCTACTTGGGACACCCTTTATATACGATATGATGAAATTGGTAAATAAAAGTCGAAAAGCCTTTTGTGCAGAGTATCGACGTTTCTGAGTTGATTCATTAATTAGTGAAAATAGTTAGGCAGTACGGATTTTTCACCTTAATTGATTTATAATCATCTTAGAATTAATTTTCACAAGCCGAAATTTTAAACAGCTGTTAAATATTGTAATAGGAGCAACTAATAACAATACTTAAAAAGAGTGCTGACTCTATCTGAGATTGGCCGAGTGGTTACCGCGACGGGAAATACGATAGCCATGGGTTCGATGCTAGCTGCGAACTGCTTTCTTCATAAGATATTAGTGTCATCCTATAAGCTTCCTACAGTTAGTAACACTCCTTATTATACCACAGTTTAGTGCTGCAATAAGTTTCTATTGGGTTATAAAAACGGCACCAAATGCCATTATTGGACTATTGTTCAGCTTTTATAGCCTGAAAAGTGCTCCCATTACTATTGGAAGAGAATATTCTATGAAATATTAAAGGGCTAACATTTATAGTTGGGTAATTTTCATCGATACAAAAAATGTGTCTGTCTCCAGATGGAACAGAAATGCTACGCCCATGCAAATGACCAGGAAAGCGGAAAAATAAAAGTTGCGGTTAGCCAATCGCGCCAAAAATAGAACAGGCCAGGGCCGGATTTAGCCTCTATGGCGCCCCTGGGCAGAAACGAATTTGCCGCCCTCCGCCACTTATCTACACGGAGAGAAAAAATGTAGTGAAAAGGTATTAAAACTGTAATAAAAACTATTGATTTGTAATGATTTTTGACCCTATTGCAACTGATGGTAAAAGTTATTACAACTGTAATGAAAAATGTCATTGCGCTGTAATAAAATTAACAATTTGTTTGTGAAAGTTTGAAAAAAACTTAACGAGGGTAGCATCCAGGTTAAATTTAAAAAATGTCACGTAGACAAAATTCTGATTTTATCGACTTATTACTAATACTAGGTATTCCAAAAATACAAAAAATATCACAAATTGATGCACTTCAACCCAGCCACCAAAACAGTATACAGGGTGTCCGGAAACTGCCGCATAAACGCACCGGATTATGATTCCTCAGTTAATTTGCAGCAAAAAAGTTGTATCGAACATACCTCCTCAACTTAACCCTTTAGCTGCCACTGGCATTTAAAGATTTTTGAAAAAAGCATTTTCTTGCACGACTTAAAGCCTAATATCTCCAAAGCTAGACCAGCCAGAATAGTGAAACAAAATGATTATGACAGCCAACAAATTTACCTATAAAATAAAACTAACCACACTAAAATCGGATAAGAGGTTTCGTTTTTACAGAGCTTCAAAGTCAAATTTGCGTGATTTGTCCCAAAAACAGTCTATTTTTAAATCTCAGTTTTCTCCAACTTCTGCCAAAGTGAGGTGCTTGTACGATTCTTTTAAAAATTGGCGCATAGTCTAACAATCATATCTTTCTTACATCATTTTATTCTAGCTCCATTGTTTCTAACAGTTTTAGTACCTTAAGTGCAGAAAACTAGGGTTAATTTTGGCTCGATTTTGACATACTTTGAATAGATTTCACGAATTGCAGATCTTTAGGGGCAGTGTGAAATGAATTGTATTAAATTCGAGCTAAAACAAATTATTCATCTGTTAAAGTTCCAGATAAACCCATTCGCGCACTCAACATTCAAATCATTTTTTTCAAGTTTTTTTTATTGTACCAATTCCTAAGTGCATAACTTTCTATAAAACTTCATTGGAATACATGCCTGAATAATTTCTTGCCTTTTCCTGAAGATAATATATTTTTTTCAAAGTCTGGGGCAATTTTAGAGGCTTGAAAACAGGAGCTGGAGCGCGTATATTTTACGCCTGCCGTCCATTACCTGCTTCGAGCGGCGCGGCGCTCCCGCGTTTAAAGCTTTTCCGAATTTTAATGGCGTAACCAAGCAAAATATGGCGTAACTATGCAAAATAAACAAAAATTCCATTCAATACAATGGAAAAGCTTTCTGAATATTGTGTGTGCTTATACCTTTTACTAGTAAAAGCTTTTTTCGCACATTTTGTGAAAGCTTTGCCGCTGGAGCGCCGCGCCGCTCAAGTTTACGCTTGCAGTGGAAGAGAGCCCTTACATTTAATGTGGCTTCAGGCATAATGTTTAAAGTGAAACCAATGCCTCCAAAAAAGATGATTTATACTCCTACTCTAATTGAACTAAAGGCCGCACCACCACTCAGAGTGAATGATTGAATGCTTCAAGCAAAATTGTGCGTAGTCCCAATTTTTGAAGGCGGAATCACATTAAAATTTGAGTTGAGGTTGCGATAAGGTGCTTCGGATTAAGACGAATATAAGTAGAATAAATTAAAAAAAGCAAATCAATTCCTACAGTTATGTTTGAGTTTTCAAAATGCATCTTTCCCATAATTTCAGACCAATGAAAAAATTTAAGAATTTTCCGCCCCTCAAATACTGCCTCCCCGGGCAGTAGCCCAGGTTGCCCATAAGGCAAATCCGGCCCTGGAACAGGCGGTAAATACGGTAACTAAATTAAGAGAACAAACGGCAAATTTGTTTGGAAAGCTTCACGAACAAGGAGTTCATGTCACAACCATTGCAAAGAAAACTTCCGAATAAACTTTTAGATTGTAACCACTCCAATTGACTAAATTTAATTTATAAGGTCGCGGTTTCTTGCAGTTTTTTGCAACAATTCGCAAATTGCAAAAGATTGTAACCGCCGCCGCCTTAAGCCTCAATCGCAATACTCCGTTCCGTTCCATTCCGTCAACCATCCAATCCGTTCCGTTTTGTCAAAATATTATTGCAAAGCGCAATGCTCCGTTCCGTTCTGTTGTCATACGTTTTGTCGGAGTTTCTTGAAATGTTAGAATTGTTTTTTTCAATTATACTTACTTTACCTAATGTACGGCTTCGATGTACTACTCGTCATCCATATCTATATCCGTTTGTTATGCTCCTGAACTGTCATTTTCCATAAACTGAGGTTATGTGATCCGTAAAAGTTGAACTTTGGTCAACTCTTCCGATCCGTTCCGTTCCGTTACAACCATTGTGTGCATTTACATGCCCAGTCCGTAAGTACTACTTTTGACAGCTGAACGGAACGGAGTATTGCGATTGAGGCTTTAGTCTTTGTTTCATAGCGATGCGCTGTGTAGACATGTCCATTTGAAATCTGAAACATACTGATATACTGACTATATGATACGTTTGACATTTCAATCTTGCGACAACTAACAGCACCGCCGTCTATATATTAAGGCCGCAATGTAGACTCGTAAACGTCAAATCCTCAGATTAAATTGCATTGCATTGTTGTTGCTTCTCATGACATTGTTGTTGTTTGCCCGTGTCCGACGAACAATTTAGGCAGGATCCATAACGTTATTATACAGCTGAGTGGCGGCTATGATATATCTAGATGAGCTAACAGCCACAGAACAAGAAATGACAATCAGCCGTATTTCCTGTACTGTTCTGTACTGTTCCAGCGAAATAAAAAAACAAACCTACTGTGTTTTCTAACCCATTCCAAAAACTTCACTCCACCCTCGTACATACTTACTGCTAAGTTTTCATAGTTCTTCAGAAAGATTTGCTTCATTGATTCTTAGCTATTTCCTTTTCAGAACGTCGAATCAAATTCCTTCTGAACACTGAAAATAAAGAAAAACGACAAAATCAAGAAAACAAACAGAAAACCGAAAGCATCTCTATGCAACTTTCTACAGTCTCCAATTCAATAGACTCAAATACGATTGGACACCAATCTACCGCCGAAGTGCCTACTGCAAATCAATCCCGTATTTTTACCAGCTCTCTTGTACGTCCTACGAGATTTTCGAAAAAACTGAAAATCAGTAAAACTTCAAACGGCAAATCCAGCCTAGCAAATGAAAAAATCAAAGAGGAACTTCCGGAAAACCGAATTTCGCATAGAAACTCCAATGGAATTACACTGTTCTTGCACAGTCTAAGTGAGTCTTCACCGGCGGAAAATAATCAGGATAATTCAGATAGTTTGCATACGAGTATTTCATGCGCATCATCGTCCGTGGTCAATGTTCCTTGGAATGAGAAAAATTCAGATTTAATACATTCGGATACCGATACGACTTCATTTGTTTCGATGTCAAATTCGGCGATTTTCGGTTCATGTTTATGGACTGATGTTGATTAAATCGGAAATATGAAATAGATCTGGTCAAAATGAAATTCCTTTTTCAATATTTAAAAAAATGTTCTATTGAAAACGTACCTACACATGAAAGATATTGAACTATTAGGTTTTCTATGGTATGGACGAATGGATTCGCTGTATGTAATGTCAGAATGTGCTGTTTTTTTTCTTTTCAGTTCTAGTCAATATAAAATTTCCTGCTATAACAGCAGCTAATGTTTGAAAAGGACTTTGAGCTATTCACGGAAATTAAATATTGAGCTTACCTACTGGAGTGGAATCTGAAATATTGCGTTTCTGATCAGCAGGCAGGACCATAGGACGTCCTTTTCACATCGTTTTAGAAAACTTAAGTGCGCGGTATTCGCGCAATTGCCATTGCCCATTACATGTATAGTCCAAGCCACCGTGTACTTTGTGAGAACAAAGAACCACCAGGTTACAAAGCTACAGCTACAGCATCGCTGAAAAAAGATTTCCCGACTACTACCCATATACACAGAATGGAAAATTGGAAGCCACGTCATGAATAACAAATTAACTTCCGTAATGCAAAAATTTATTCATGAATTGTTTGTGTCGACTGCAATTTCGTTGTTCAATGTTCAAAAAGAAGGAAATGTACACGACACAAGTGCTATAGTGTCTTTCGCAGTCTCGCCATGTCCAACTGTGTATTGCTGTAGTATCATTTGAGAATTCCTTTCCTTCGGAGTATAGGGAATATAGTGCTCCGGAAGGTACCCGCACAGTAAGCACAAGATATGTATTGCTTTCGAGTCAACTGGAATAATGCACAAAGCGGCGACGAATAAAGGTACGTTGTGCTAGACACGACTGCATCGGCTCTAGCGACAGCGACTCGCCCATTTCATATAAAAACTCATTTTTCTCTCATTCTAAAAACGAGTTTTTATATGAAATGAGCGAGTCGCTGTCGCTAGAGCCGATGCAGTCGTGTCGAGCACAACGTACCTTAAGAAATATTTTCCACCCTCAAAAGCCGAATACATTCCTTTCGATTAGAGTGGCGAACATGAAATGGGTGTGACATTTTCGCGATTGAGGATTACTATACACATACAGTATGGGCATGGTCATGGATCTTATTTTAATTTCCAATTTCTCATCATCCTCGTAACGGAGCAGTCCAATTCCAAGGTCGAAGTCAAGTAGAATGTAGTATATAGCTTTCCAGGGAATTTATTGGTAGTACCTACATATAAGCGAAATATAGAATTGACTGTTGGTCACATAACTAGTGCAACCACTTTACATAAAACCCTTTGGCAGTAAACCATAATCCGTCAACCTTGTTTGATTATCTATCGAGCACTCACGGAAAATCCACTTCCCCGTACGGCAACATACAAAGTTATTACCTTTTTTAATGCTCCATCTTATCGTTGCAATCCACATCCGGAAAAACGTTTAACTTTATTGTGAAAATCCCGAATAAAAGATAGAGCGCGCGCTCCTTTACAATGCCATAAACAACCAAGTAGTCTGCCGCGCGATTCAAAACAAACCCCATAAAATTCTTCGACTAACACTCGTATAACAAGACCATCCGCGCACAATGTGAAAGTGCTGTGGAAGTGGAAGAGAAGAAGTATCAAAATCCGCTTGCAGGACTAGCACTCGATTTTTGAAAAAGGAACTTGTGCAATAAATTAACTTATTCTTATTCATACCGGCCGGGATCCTTTATCTTTTGTTCGTTTGTGGTGTAGTAAAACTAGACGTAGATATGGTACTTTGTTCGACTTGATTTTATGACCGGCAGAATACGAGCGCACGGCCTTTGCTCGGATTTGGTAAAATAGGATTTACATTTTGCCCGCGAAGTGAAATTACAAGATTACGCACAGCGAATAAATGAGGGTAGATTTTAATGCGCGCGGTGGATTAAATGGAGGAGATGATCTTATAGTTTTGGGGTAGTAAAGGTATTTCATGTAACTAGGTACACACCTACATGGTTTAGCATTTTTACCGAAGTCATAAAAAATCATCATTCGTCGGGTAAAATTAAAGTTTGCAAAGCATACCTAATCGAAAAGGATTTTGTGTATCATGCTTGGAAAAGTTGTGTTGTTGGGTGCTAAAATTATGCACCAAGCAAAAGTCATGTGTCCTGAGTAAATGCTAAATTTCGATATTATCCACCGTCACGTTCAGTGTTGTCTGAATGATCTGAACAAACTAGGAGCAAAGAACAGATTAACACTCTTCTGGGTCCCAGGTCATATATGCATCACAGGGAACGAACAGGCGGATGAGTCCAAACTGTTCATAGCAGGATAGTCCCAGGATACTGCTTCTGCTAAGCAGAAATAAAGTACGCACCATATATGGGATTCTTACAGGCCACTCCTGCCTGATATCACATCTGCGCACAATGAGGCTCTTGCAGGACGCGAGCTGTCGATTCTGCAAAGAAGATGACGAGACCTCACTCCACTTCCTCTGCGAATGTGATGCTCTGGCCCGACGCCGCTGGATACAATTTGGAGTGGCCTATCCAGAGACGGACGACATAGCTTCGATGTCAATTAGTAACCTCTTAGCACGATCAACCTTGATCGTCAGACATAATCCTGCCCACATGTGACTAGGGCATTATACTATCGCCCACTGTCTTCTGTGGTGCGAATCCTCCTTCGGGTTCACGCCCCCCTAAATCTAATCTAATATAATCCATGTTATCCGATACCAGCTCCCAACATCGATTTGGTACACGGCGCATAATTATGTATTAATTTGGCCCATTTTAAAAAAAAGTGTATGTGCTAATTTACAAACCTTAAAAAAATTTCTGCTATTAAGGTACGTTGTGCTCGACACGACTGCATCGGCTCTAGCGACAGCGACTCGCTCATTTCATATAAAAAAAAATAAATAACAGGCGCGACAATCCAACATTGGACTAAGGCCGCAGGATGTGTTAGTGACATCCTATTTCCAAGATCTTATCTGCTTTTTGATGAGGTAATGAGATCAGCATCACGCTCAGCAGTGTTATTTATCCCCATAAATGGGTACTCGTTTAACATCTGAGTGAGATCATAGTCTGTCACAAGCTCGTGAGTTCGAAAAACACAATGGAACACGGTGAGATTCGAACTCATGAGCCTGTGCACCGAAGGTGCGCGCACTAACCGCTCGACCAGCCAGACTACTACTACGCTCATTTCATATAAAAACTAATTTTTCTCTCGTTCTAAAAACGAGTGTTTATATGAAATAAGCGAGTCGCTGTCGCTAGAGCCGATGCAGTCGTGTCGAGGACAACGTACCTTTACCCGAAGATTTAAAGATTCTGATTGGAAGTAGCGGTCATACCATACGATAATTTTCAATTGGATTCGGTCATGTTTAAAGGGTGCTGACATCACGTGATGCTAAACTCAATTTTACAATACACGATGAATGCAGACTTAACTGGCATTTATGAAAAAAAATTAGAATGATTCACAGGAGCTGCTTAACTTGAAAAAAGTTTTAGTTTCTTTTCATTTCCGGAACCTTAAGTGAAACAAATATATTTGGAAAATGTTGCAAATCGATTTCGTACAGTGGACGTTACAGTTCATGTTCTGAAAGAAAACTGAATATGTACATTCATTAAATGTTCATTAAAATTAGAAATACAATTGCAATACTTAGGATATGGTTACCGATACAAAACTGAATTAATTAGATCGAACTCCGTTACCGTTATAGCAAATTACAAAAAAATACCTCATAGGAAATGTCTTCGATGAGCCCTTTGTTATGAGTACCCACATACATCCTTTCTTCGATGAATAATAAAACAATGGACTTTTGCATCTATTCCGGGACACTCTGTTGGCTTAGCCCTAAGAACTCTAAAACTATTCGAACAAATAGCATTTCCATTTTATGCATTTCAACCAAATTTCATGTCGATCGGTTGAGCTAATTGCGAGATATTTAGTGAGCAGGTGGAGAGACGCTTACCTGGCAATGCAAAACGCCCTTAAATAACAGGCGCGACAATCCAACATTGGACTAAGACCGCAGGATATGTTAGTGACATCCTATTTCCAAGATCTTATCTGCTTTTTGTTGAGGTAAAGAGATCAGCATCACGCTCAGCAGTGTTATTTATCCCCATAAATGGGTACTCGTTTAACATCTGAGTGAGATCATAGTCCGTCAGAAGCTCGTGAGTTCGAAAAACCCCTTGATCTACGGTGAGATTCGAACTCATGACCCTGTGCACCGAAGGTGCGCGCACTAACTGCTAGACCAGCCAGACTACTTAAACGCCCTTACCATATACAATAAAATTCGCTATATTCGGATTTGCATAAAGATATTGGAATGAAAATGTGCACATACCACATACCTATAAAGTTCTTATATCATTTTCAATGAATCCCCATTACAATTTTTATACCCTTCGCTTATAGAGTGAAAGGGTATACATCCCAGCAAACAATTTTATCGTTTTTTTCGAAAAATCACAAAAATGATACGAAAACGATATCATTCAAATGAAAAATTTATCGTAAACTTGTCTCCTCGACGAAAAATTGTCGTCATCAATATGACAGGAATGTGACTCCTATTAACGAAATATCGTCTTATTATTGCAAAGATGATTAAATAGTAATTCATCACAACGAGAGAATTATGAAATTGTCAAAAAATAAAACGAGTAATTTATTCCCATAATTTGTAATCTTAGATAGCTCAGGTGTAGGACGTAGGACTACGAAACGATAGGTGATAGGTTCGATTCCCAGTAGAAGCAAAATGTAAAAAGGTAAAATTAAAATAGATTAAAAAAAAGTTTAAAATAAAATAGAGAAAAAAATAGAAAAGGGAAAATAAAAAAATAAATAAAAATTTTTCACTTTTTCTATGTATTAGTCTATTATTGCCTAATTATCATCCTGGCGAATTAATATCGGTCACTATTCCTTCCCGAAGGGAGTGACGACTTTAATCAGAATTTGATATGAAATTCGAGAAATGTTTTCGAGCGGGCGAATTGAACTCGTATCGCGGACGATAGAAATTGTTTGCTGGGATATTACCTTTTTCATGAAGTTTGTAACGCATTGAAGGAAGCATCTCCGACCATATAAAAAGTATACATATATGATCAGCGTGACTTGGGGGGTCGATTGGGTGATGTCCGTCTGTCCATCCGTCTGTTTGTCTGTCTGTCCGTCTGTTGCGACGCGGTTTACTCGGCCAATTTAAAAGCTATGAAGCTTCTTTTTGCTGCAGGCAGTTTGTATATTTGAATCGGTAAAATCGGACAATGGGGTCATGGGCTGCTATACAAACCCAACATCCCATTTTGGTTCTTCTATGAAAATTTACACCAATTTCACAAAACCTTGAATTAATGTGTCTTAATCAAAGCAACAAAAAAGATCAAAACAAATGGGATCGAACTATGGGGCCATGCTCCCACATCCGCCAGTACAATTTTTTTAGTATCTAAATATTTTTATTAGCCCAATTATTCCAACGAAACCCCACTCAACGGACACAACGGAACTCTCGTGAAGACGGAAGGAAAAGAATAGGGGGGGGGGGGGGGGAATTAAATACAAGTCGTAGGTACCCTCGAAAAAAAACTTTTAGTCCGGAGGAGAGCGAAGGGTATCCAAATTTCGGCCTCGCCCGAAATTATCCTCGGTCTCGTTAGATTTCCAATACTAAGAGGTGCCACACACGTACAAACTGAAATTTGTTAAATTTACTGTTATTTACTTTTTCTTAGCAAATATCAACATGCTTAGTATTTAACGTATGCTTATACTAACAAATATTTGTGCAAAGGTTCATATCTGTACCTATAGCGGTTAAAAAAACGCTTACAGAAGCTCTTCAGTGTTGGTAAACTGTCTTCTATTGGTATAGATCTTCCATATCATCCATCCATCCAACATTATTGATGATATTTAGATCTAGGAAGGTCTTTCCATAACCTTCATCTCTATTGATTGGAGTAATATGTGAAAGTCATTAGGATAGTTCCACAGCAAATAAAACACAAAATAAAGATAATTTTACTTTGGAAAATGAGGCTGGTAATGAATGAGTCGGGTTAGCGTGCAAAAATTGGGGACTTCTCAAATTTTCGATATGGTATAAAGACAGGTGGGGTAAGTTAAAATCCAAGTTTGCGTCACTTTCCCCCCTGTGCTCCCGCCGCTATCTTCACAAAACCATCTAAAATCGGCCCTTTCATCAGTTTTTGGCCTGTAACTTCTTTACAGTCCATTTGAGCACAAAATCTACCAAGACAATTTTGTAGAGGACAATTTCCTATAAATTTAATCTAAGATGTTGTACTCTACAATCAAAATTAACAGAGTTAAAGCGCCAAGAAAATGGAGAAAATATCAAAAATCATGCCAATTTCAAATTCACAAAAACGCATTGTATACCAATAACTCATAGCCTCCTCTGCATTTTAGTATAGAGTTCTCCAAGTATGTTTTGAAATTTGTTAGTAATAATTTTCGGAATTGTTAGCATATTTTTTGCGCTATAACTCTGCCAATTTTGATTGTAGAGTAAAGCTTGTCAGATGAAATTTATAGGAAATTCTGTGCTCTACAAGATTGTCTCGGCTCATTTCGTGCTCAAATGGACTGGGGAAGAGTTATAGACCGCAAACTGATAAAAGAGCCGATTTTAGATGGGTTTTTCAAGATAGCGGCGGGAGCACAGGGGGGAAAGTGACGCAAACTTGGATTTTAACTTACCGCACCTGTCTTTATAACATATCAAAAAATTGAGAAGTCCCCAATTTTTGCAAGGTAAAATCTCCCCGTTGATTGGAGTATATGTACTACTTTTAAGAATTCTCGTATGAAAATCCTAACGGGACTCCGGATTTGAAATCTTCTATTAGTAAAAGAACAATCAGGCTACTTAAAATATTGTCACCAAGTTTGAAGGAAATACCGTTTTATCACTTACCGAGAAACAGCCATTTTTCAAGTGGAACTATCCTATTGATTGGAAGTGTATGTCACATGAAGTCGCTCCGGAAAGGTAGTGGAATTCACATTCCATCTGAAAGAGATTTTAGTGAGAAATGGTAAACAGCTTTATCCAATTAGGGACCTTGTAAAGAACGAATCTCACATGTCCGTGTCTTTTAAGTTATTTAATCAAGTTTCATTTTGTAGCTTAATCATACGAGCAATGAAATTTAGATCTCACAAGAGGAATATGCAGTCCGAGAGACAAAAACAGCACTGAATATAGACGAACTACCGTCTAAAACGCAGAAATTGAAGGCTAGTTGAATGACCAGTGAATGTCTAAACACGTTAATCTCGACTGTCCTTTGTTAAAACTAAAAACTAACAGTCCTGACCGACAATTTCAACTTCTAAGAAAATCATGATGAAAAAATTTTGGGCTTGCCGCCCCCCCCCCCAAACCGAAATCCTGGCTACGCCCATGTCTGCCCGACCAAAACTCGCACAAAAGAATAGAATTAAAACAAATGGAAGCGGAACACATGCCATACGGACACCCGAGAAACTATTAGTCCGAAAGAGTGGCGATCATACGTAGGGGTTTTGGGGGTTCAAACCCCCTTTTAAACTAATTAGTGATACAGTGCTGAGGAATTTAGTCTAGGATGTCATTTTGACCTTTTGATAAAATACCAACAACATAACTTGCTTCAAAGAAATATGCTCCTAGTAGAAAAAAAAGTTTCTGTTTGCGGCGAGTGGGACAATTTTTGCAATAGTTTTGGTGATCTGTTATCCAGGCAGGGTTAGCTTTACTAGATTATGTAATTAAAAAAGATTCCGCTGGTACTGGTTTCGTATCACTTAGTTTTTTGCAGATGTTAAGCTTCATTGCCCATTCACTTGTTTTCGATTACCACAAAAATCAAAGATCATGCATGGCAAAACGACGGCTCGCGGGCCCACCTCTGTTCTGGGCATCCTCGGCCAGATCGAAGAAATACAAAGTGTATCAACGCAAAAGCTTAAAATAAAAAAAAAATAGATTTCAAGTCGAGGAATTTTTTTAAAACAAGTCAAGAAGTCGGTGGCTTTCTATGTTCGAAAACAATGTGCTGACGGTTATTTGAGGTTTGCTTAAGACGGGCTTTTCTGAGCAGGAGAATATTAAGCCCTTCGTGAAATTATTTTGTCCCGAAATTCGGTTCAACAAAAAAATGTTGATTTTGCCTGCGATCTGATCCGTTATCTGTCACGGTTGCATTATAATTCACGTTGGGATCTTTCAGGTTATGGGACAAGAACATCATCTTGAATTGAGACTTTATTTGAAAAGAAGGCCAAGCTTTAAAGACCCAGAAATTCTGTATTTGGTGGAGTAAATCACCCGGATGTGAAATTTTGTAAATGTAACAATTTCAGCACAATACCTGTTTTTTGTTTGTTTTCGCTTTATACGTTTGTTTCACACCACATCAACTTTGTCTATTTTAAACCACTTTTCTGTCCGTACTTAATTTATTTTAGCCTAAAAATTTTGGCTTCGAAAGTTGTTTTGGGTTACTTGAATGTTTCTGGATGACCGGTGCTACAATAATGTTTTGAGCAGCTGTCCAAAGTTCGCCGAAAAATAATATGTAATTCACAAATACATGTAGTTGTTAGTGAAATTGTTACTTCTTGTCTGGTTTCTAAATTTTGTTGAAGAACATTTTCAAAAGATATGGCATTACTCAAGGGTATGAGATCGTGATTAAATTTCGAAAATAATTTTCTATAGGCATTTTCGAACTTTTTAGTCTGCACCCGCTCAAACTTGAAGATATTTATTTGTTAAGGGCTGTTTAACCTCGGTCAGGTTTTTAAGTTTGACACCAGATTGCAGCTGTTCACAGTTTAGAGAAACACAAAGGCGTAGGTAGAACTTTTTTTTATGTATGGGGCTTAGCCTTGCTCGTATAATTGAATAAATGAGTGCGTAAAAAATAATAAATAGAACGTTTCGTATGTTTTCAGTATGGAAGACTTGGTTTTTATACGTTTCACATTAGATATCAACAAGAATAATTTTAATACCTTAGGTATTAAGGAAGCTCCAGAAAATTTATAAACGGTGAAAAGGAAGACTCCATAATTGCATATAGCGTTAGGTGAAACGTTGATCAATTTACCATTAGCAAATTAACATGAACGCATGGTAAAGAAAGAAACCTTTTTAACAAGAATGTGGTTGTGACTATCTAATCAACTCTAATGATATTAAATTTCCCGATATTTTGTCTAAAACGCTGGAATACATGCATAGGGATCGAATGCGCAAATAGATTCATTAATGCAAGTTGAAGCCAGTATTAAAAAGTCTAAAAAGGAATGAAAAACATAGCACCGAAATTAAAAAGAAAAAAATGCCCGATTCATTCTATTAATAAATATTGAAAACTTTTTGATTTAGAATGTTTGTAAATTTTATAAAATTAAATTCAAACTTGTCAGTACAGTATAGGTAATTCTTATTCACGGGCCCCGAAGCCAAAGGGGCCCCCAAATCCGAATTCATAACGAAATTTTGTTTGATAGATCCTCGGGTAACTGTTCTTTCAAAAGACATGCATTTTTACTAATATGTCAGAAAAATGCGTAAGTGAGCTATAGAATTTTGGGTATGGTGAAGGTTGGATCTCTAAGTACATATTATACTCTGTTTGCACCGGAGAGGCGCAACTTAACTCAACAGTCATTAGAACAATTCATAAATTATAAAGGTTTTGGCTCATAATAATATTGAAAATTAATAAAGGTTCAACTTCAGGCGGAGTGCCTCTCTTTAAAGGTTCTTGCGTAAAATTGGGCCAATAATCAGCGCCCCCTCTAGGGAGGGGCGGTATTTTGGGTAGTACTTCATAGACGGAAACTACATGAAAGCTGAAACTTATTTCCGGTAAAAAAAACCTAAAACACTAGTAAATTAATGGTAATTAGCTCGAAGGCGTTACTGACAAAGGACTGCAACTCTATAAATTGCAGGAATAAAACAGTTACTTAATTTTAGATTCCATGATAATAAAATTGCTCTTTAATCGGTGTTTTTGCTGTCGCAACAAAATTATTAGGTGCACAGTTTTTTTTCTAAAGTTGTGTTTAATGGCCTTCGAAAAATTTACCAAAACCAAAAATCAGCACCAAACGTTAGTAAAGCAAACAAAGCACACGAAGGAAGTAACTGGTTTCTCGTCTCAGTTCATTTCACTCAGTATAGTATTCCGTGAGATTACCGATATTGAGGCACTATACTGAAACCTTAGGGACGTAAGCTGTCCTTAGATTACCTTTTGGATTTGTCAGTAATATAGTGTTTCCGTTAAATCTTTTTAGGCGCATTTCTTAACGACTACTACATCACCAATACGTCTTTCTCGGGAAATTGCAGTCTAGATTGACGTTCTCAAGTTCATAATGATAAAAAAGACTACATTCAGCACTCGATGAGCATAAAGGTTGAGTTGGATAGGAACGATTCTTCTTTTCCGGTTTCTCTTCTGTTTTCGTATGGAATCTTAGGAATGAAAATCTTATTTCTAGGTGGGATTCAAATAACTCAAAATTTGTCAGAAAAGCATCCTTCCTGGTAAAATAAAGTCGACACATCCCATGAACATTTTCAAAAAAAAGTCTTAGGTGCGGCAGTTTTGTCCGGGGCGGCGTAAGTGCTAGAGCGGGCGCTGCCCATAATCAAGTTATTGGAGAGTATTAAAATATCGATTGATTGTTCAGCTAAGAAAAATATGTTCACAATGTTGGAAAAAGGATATAGGATGACCTATTGATCGAAATGGCCAACCACAGTTACTAAGAACATTCAAAATGGTTTAAGTGAGAAAAACTTTACTTTTTTAACTCAGACTCAAGAAATCAAGTAACAGATGTCTGTTGACAAACTAGCGAGTCAAGATACGTAAATTATTTGCCTTTGGAGCATCTCTACCATGAATTTTGTTTCAGTCGATTTAGCCTTGGTTATGGATGTGATCCACATATCTATAGTAATCAGTTTTAGTCTAGGATCAGCTACTCTTACGAGGTAGAAGGGCACTCCTAAAGGTTGTCTTTCGCCGCGACTCTTGGATTTTGTGATAAATAGATGATTAAATTATTCTAAATTCAATTTTGTCTCAAAAAATGAAAAAAACATTTTTTTACAAAATGATGTTCGTTGCTTTTGTTTATAATGTAGACTGCTTTGAATGTGGGTTATGTTCTATAATTTTTTTCTCGTGAAAAAAAAATCGAACGTGAGGGGCCCCCATTTCGATATCGAACACAAGAAAATTGGGAAACGTTACGCCACTGTTTTTCGTCATACCAATGCACTGGCGTTTGCGATATTTGGTATGAAATTCATGTCAAACAATCATTGAAATTTTACATTTTGATAATTAATTAACTTTACTCCGGGCTGCAAGAGAAGTATACCTGTATGCTGAGTTCTTGATCAAACTGCATTTAAACCTCAAAACTTGATTCAAAACTACTTTGGGTATTCGTTTCGGTCCTTTTCTGGAGATTTGGTAACTAGATGACTGATTCTATAAGGTATTGATGTCTTCAAACCAATCCCTAATTTCCTAGGGCAACGTTAGTCGGGTTTTCTCGAAAACCCCTCCCGAAATATTTTTCTGCGTACGCCCCTGGTCCGAAAAAAAGTATCCAAATTTCAGCGGCTCCCGAAATTAGCCTCGGTCTCGTTTTTCATTGGATCCGCTACTACAATGTTTCTTTCGCCCGGGGTAACCAAAATGCTAGCGCCGGCCCTGACAAATTGTACGCGGTTGAAATTTACATCTAAAATATTATAAAGATCTCACAAGTCATCAAATTTTTACAATAATATTCCGTCCGAAACAAATAACAAAACTTTTGCAGTAATTCGCCAAAAATGGAAATATTCTACGACCATGATTCCATATCAGTTTTACAACATCGTAAAATATGTCCGAGTCTGCTTTCAGCATGTATAGTGTGGACAAGCGAGAAACAAGGATATTTTCATATCTTCTCCAGAGAGAATATCTTATGATTAAATACTCGTTAAAAACGCTTTAGAAGACAGTTTACAACAATGAGCGGAAGCGTCCGTCATTCATTCCATATTTCCCCCGAGTCTGTTAGTGAAACTTTGTTGAAAACTTTTCGTTTCCAAAGGAATTGAAACAATGTTGAGCTCAACACACAGCTATCCGGTTGGTGGTATCCCTTTGTGAGATTTCATTATTGTACTTTCTATTTCTATGTATCTGCGCTGGACAATGTGTGCATGTCGTAAGGCAGGGGTGTCAAACTCAAAACCTGGCGCGGGCCAAATAAGACTCTCCTCAGGTTTAGGTGGGCCGCAGGAAGAAAATTTCAAAAATTTGTATGTAATCGTATTACGAAAGTTGATTACAGAATATTACTTTTAAAATATAGCAGAGAGTCTGGATCATTATAGCGGCTTCGGGACTATCATTTAGGACTTCTCCCTTTCGAAAATGTACTTCAAGAACATTAAAAAATTAAGACAAGAAAGGAAACTTGAAAATATGATTGATCTTCAAGTAACCACAATTGCATGATTTGCGCCAATTTTGATAATAAAAAATGTTTAGCACCAATCAACCGAGGTCGCCCGAAATAACATTGGAAGGCAAAATAGTCAGAATAAATTAATTTTAGCAGAAAGGTTGCTAAAAGAGACAAAAAGTTGTTTGTGATATGGCTTTAAACAAACTCATGCGCTAATACAGCTTGATAAGTATAGGTCTAAAAAACAGGCACTTGGGCTCTAATTAGTATGTTGGAATTTCACATCCAGGTGATTTAGTCACCAATTCCAAGATTTCCGTAGTTTTTAAAGCTTTGCCATTTTTCCAAATAAATCTCAATTCATGGTCGGTAAAGCCAACCAATTTTTTATTAGCTGCATTTCGGGATAGAACAGTTTCATGAAGAGTAGTATTGTCCTCTACTATAAAGATGAGCTGTCTTACAAAATCAAATAACCAGCCTCAAATAATTGGTAGTATTTGGAGAAAAAATCCTAAAATAATGTTGCATAAGCCACTGACGAGTTTTAGTAACTTTTGTAGACTTGAGTTCAACTTCTGAATTGGTTCACCTTACCCATTTCACCATTTTTGTGTTGATACAGATTGTGCTGCTTCGTCATGACCGCGGGCCGCACAGAACTGCCAGGAGGGCCGCATGCGGCCCGCGGGCCGCGAGTTTGACACGTCTGTCGTAAGGAGATGTCGATCTCTGTTGTTGAGTGGTAGTTTATCTTAAATTGGGATTTTGGACAATAAGCCAATTATTATCTTTATCCTTGGCAAGCAAAGAGATTTAGGGGATATTAATTTGGCCTTTTTATCTTGTCAAACGTTTACATTTCAGAAGGTCAAAGACGTCAACTGTAATTGAATTCTGAGTGCGTGAATTGTTTCTATGAATTTAAATTTTTTCAACGAAAATTCAAGAAAACTTCACAAATATATTCTAAGCCTTAGTGATTTGAGATACTGCACATTCCAAAGAAGCGTATCGACTTCTTTCATTCCTTCCAAATTGCCTGTAGAGAGGACATCCTAAGCATTATTATTACTCACAACTCACAAGGCGGAGTGCGTTCATATTTATGGCACTTGACAGAGATGATATACGCTGCTTGAAAGGCATCAACTGAAACCATAAAGGAGGTATTACACTATCAAATAAAGTTTGACCAACGACGCAAAAAGTTTGTCCCACTATAGTGTAAAAGCAAACTAAATTACCAAAAATGTGTTTGACCAAAACTGAATGACAATCGTGTTCATTCATTTCGGGTCAAACATATGACCTTAGTGTAATAACAAAACACATCTTTGGTTAAATTTATTTTGCAGTTTTTGGTCATACGGTCATTCAATAATTATCAATTGTTTGTGTGACCCATGGTGGTCAAACGAAATGTTTCGATTGGGTGCATTTAATGATCAATATAAAAAATAACGACAAATTTACACTTTTTTTTGCAAACTGTGGGATATTGGAAAATTCAAAATTTAAATTAATCCGTGGAATTACATCGCAGAAAATGTTTTTGATAAACTCTCGGTAATAGCTTCGACTGGAACAATCTGCGTGCTCAGGACACAACTCTAGTTTGGCGATCTTATCTCTATCAAAAAATGTTGGTAGACGCACGCCTGCGCCGTTTCAATCATTTTCTCGAATTTTTCTGGTTCTTAAAGTTTCTTTTTTTCTGAACAACTTGGAACCTTTTTTTTCCATTACTAAAATGTTAATAACTTGGAGCCTCTTGGCCATAGTGCCAACAATAAATTAAATGGCATCTAGTAATTAGTAATCCATGATTTATAAATGAATTTATCTCTTTTTCCGGTGGAAACACAGTATTTCCCATTAAAAAAATGTGGAAAAAAAAATTTAAAGGACGAAAAATATTGATTTATTTATAAATTTGTGTTTACCTTTAGGCAACTGTTAGATATTGTATCTTTACTACCAGATATTGGCAAAAATCGAGAACGGAGATATGAAACTATCGCTGTCGCTCTTAAAGTCACGATAAAAACGTTCCCGTGCTTCAATAATTTTGTTCAGGGTGGCCATTTAATTTTTTACATGGTCGAACGGACTCACAATAAATGGCTTGAAACTAGTGGAATTTGGTGATGATATTTGGATGAGAAATCAGGTTAAAATTCAATTCAATTCAAAAAAATTGAATTGAATTGAATGTGTTATTGTTCGCACAATAACTCCCGAAATAATGAAGCTAGCATTTTGAAGTTTTGTTTTGATAAAACCTTGAACGCTATTGAAAATGGGCCAAATCGGACCAAGGGTTCCCCTACCTCACATACAAATTACCCCTCCCCCCTTTAATTCGTGTAGGTATAGGGTCCCTGCACTCAATTTTTAAATACACCGGCCTTAATAAATATGCTGGCTGCCAGACAGTACATTGGTCTTGATGACAGTTAGTATGTTCTCGAAATTCAAACTGAACGGACGGATATCAACCGAGAAAATTAGGTTCGTTTATTTTTTGTCATTTTCATAGAATATCTCCAACATGACACTTCCTAATTTTCGGAGGTGGGGTTATGATAATTGAATGGATCAATTTACCGTCTATTAAGTGCTAGTGTAAACGTTTATCGCGAATGAGTCATTTTGATTTCTTTCACTGAATAACACGTAAATGTGCTTTGATTTGAATCATAACGAAATGTGGCAAATCGCCGCACCTGTTTTGGGGCAAATCCCTGCATGCGTGTCTTTGCCTCTTGCAAAAATATATTCCGTTCTGATTTCTTTTTCAGGAATTACAAAAGAAAAACGAATTACAAGCCGATGTCAGAGGTGCAGCTTCAAATGGCAAGGGAATTAAGGGAAGGAGGATATTCTATTCGTCGAGCCGCAAAGGAAGTAGGATTCCATGAAAAAACACTGAGGGATCGACTAAAGAAAGGAGAAGGAGGCAAAACGCTTGGACGATTCAAAAAAACCTTTTCTGCCGACCAGGAAAAGAAACTGGTTAGTCATTGCGTTGCTTTGTATCAGCGTTTTTTCGGCCTCACTTTGAAATCCTTACGATTTCTCCTTTTCAAATATCCCGAAGAAAACGGCATCGCGCATCAATTTTCGTTAGAATCTCAGCTTGCTGGTAGAGATTTTAAGCGTGAGTTCATGAGAAGAAAAAAACTTTCGTTGCGAATTCCACGCAAAACCAGTGTAGCTAGAGCAATGGGATTCAATAAGACCCAACTTTGCCAATATTTTGAAAATTTGGAGTCTGCTCTCAAAGAACACAGATTTACTGCCAATCAAATAATATGGATGAAACTGGAGTTCAGACTGTACCCAATAGACTCAAAGAACACAGATTTACTGCCAATCAAATAATATGGATGAAACTGGAGTTCAGACTGTACCCAATAGACTTCCCTTGCATGTGGCGCCCACAGGGAAAAAAGATGTCGCGAAGACAGTTGCAGCAGAGCAAGGGCAAACAGTAACAGCTGTGTGCGCGATGAATGCACTTGGAAATTTTGTTCCTCCTTACTTTATATATGCACGGAAAAGGGAAAATCGCCAGTTGATTCGAGTTGGCCCAATTGGCTGCGACATGGCAGTGACGGACAAGGGATACTTATAGTGTATTTATAGTGTTGCTGCAACATTCAAGATCGCTTTTGAGAAAGCAAGAACGATCGCAACCGCTGCCCAAGGATTTAAGGCAACAGGCATTCAGCCATTCAATAGAAACATTTTTGAAGATTCGGATTTCCTTCCATCAGAAATCACAGATCAAGCCCTTCCCGAACAAAAACTGGACGAGGATGATGTAAGAGTCATATTTGACAATGATAAGGACGAAGATGGATCAGCTGGTTCCAGTAAGTATCAGTACCTATCTATCTTCAATCGAGTACCATCTCATTTTATTTCAGGACTATCAACATTAGATTCTGGACCATCGACTTCCAATCAGGGACCATCTATTTCTGACCGGGAACAATCCTTTACCAGTGTTTCACCAGTCCTCAACAACACTGAAAACCATACTGGAACGGTTACTCCTTCGGAAAATAAAACACCACGCTGTCCAATATTATTTCGCCTGAGAATATAATTCCTCTCCCAAAAATTAAAGTTGAGAGAAAACGTTCTGGTAAAGGTTTAAAATATGTTCTAACCTCGACACATAACAAAGAACGCATGGAAAATGAAGCGAAAGAAAAAGAAAAGGAAGCGAATGATAAAGAGAAGCGTGCCAAGCAAAGAAAAGAAAACGCCATTGAAAACAAAAAACGTAAACTGGAATTCGCTGCTTCAAAGAAAATATGGAGACAGGCAAATAGACGGAATTCCAACAAGAGAGACACTGACTCGTCAGAGTCAGATGCGGATTTTTCTGTTCATGACACTAGCTCTGATTGGGATGAGGTCTTCAATGAAAGTCGAAATGAGCAGGAAGGCGAGGTTCACTTAACACAGGACCCTAGGACTTCAGGAAAGAGCTCACTTTCTGTAAATGATTATGCTATTGTTAAGGTCCACGGCAAAACAAAAAAGTCTTATCGTCACTACGTAGCAAAAATTGTTTCAGTCTCCAACGACGGCTATGAAGGGATTTTTACCAAAAACTACCAGGGGCTTATAAATTCACGGAAACTAATGAAGAATCCTTCATAGACTTTGGAGATATCGAGTTCAATTTGTCGGCGCCCACAGGAATAAACTCTGCACGATTCCACAACGCCATTACTTTTGAGGATGACATGTCAAATTTTAGTATTTATTAAGCAGGTCTATCGAATTCATAAACTTTTTTATCTTTGTTTTTGTTATAATGAATAGGTGTTACCTATAATTATCACCACTTAAATAATAAAAAGTATTAAAGAGATTGCACACCTACTTCCTTTTACTTTTATTCTTATACTGGGACAAAGTCCCGCACTGCGGGGAGTTGCCTCATTTTTAGAGGCAAAGACCTCTTTTGACCTTCTTTTTTGAATTTGGATTTTCCATGAAACTATTTATCAGATATAAATGATACTTGTATGTCTTATAGGTAACATCCCACTCTTACTTCTAAATATTAAATGCATTATATATAGGTTAACAATTTTCAAGAAATTTGAAAAAACTGAAAATTGCGGGGCTTTGCCACCACCTACCCTAACTTTCAACAGAATATCGCTAGCGACCTGAAATTTTGATTAATGCCTAATTGTGACATATGCTTGAAGTTGTTGGAAAATACAGTAGGTCTGACTACCCCGATCCCCACCTCCCCTACAAATCTATATTCAGCCATATATTTTGTTAAAATGCCGCGAACATTTTCAAATTTGTGTTAAATGGTAGCTGTTGAATGTCCTTATAAAATACTGAATGTGTATCAGATCTGTGCCATTTACCCCCACATCCCCTACAAAAAAAAAAACAAAACAAATGAAATTGAATATTTTGGGTTTTGCTTGCCTTCTAGGTCTGTACATGGGTATGGGGTATACACTCATCTTGCTATTAGCACGATTAGAACACGGTTTCGTTTTTATTCTGAACTACATTCATTACATTCTCCTCTTCAATCTTTTCCGTGTTTTGTATCTAAATTGAATAATTTTTCTTGAAAAGCTTCATCCCCTTACATTACATTACTTATATTACCACTCTTCATCAAAATGTTTTTCAAGCAAATGCATGTTTTGTGAATCTCAGCAGGATTCAGCACAAGCAATAAAAAATTCTTTAGAGTACACATCCGCCCCCCACATGACAACTTGTACATACATATGAGTCTTATCAAGGCGACATTATCATAGAAAATATAACCGTCGCAATTATTCAAAAATGTCTCCATTTATTCCTTTTGCTAACATTATACTCGTGCGGCAGCCTCATAGCTACTATAGAAGAGTATTCAAAAAGAAAGTGTAATGTGTGACGTTAGGTTTCGTTCGTTACGTCTAGTGAATTTACGTTAAATATACGTGCGCATGGATGTGTGTGCGTCTATGGCTGTTTTTTAAGGACGACATAATGTACATTATACGGTCGGTATATTTTCAAAGTGATGCGGTTCCCATACCACTGAAAGCAACGACCCAAATTGAGTTGCTCTCGTTTGCGAGCAGCAGACATTTATACATCTAACAAATTTTCCACGTTTTCACGATGACAGTTTTCACTTTTTAGTCATAGCACCCGACACCCGGGAAATTTATATTTCATTTCCACTCCTTAAAGAATCACCCGCGCAAAATGAGTGTCAAAGAGGGTTACGTATTTTAGTGGTGGCGAGATAACGATAAGACAACCTTTTTCAAGAAATGTATGGTCGGGAGATCGGTTGTTGTAGTAAGTGTGTTTGAATAGCGAACACTTCTCCATTCTAGGAAGAATTGTCCTTTCTCATAACGCAATGACGCTTTCGGGACAATGAAATGACACATAGAAATGTGTTAAGTGTGTGGTGGAATTGAGGGAATTTGTCAGTTTTGGGTCAAGTGAATTTGTAGTTTGTGCTACATGAACATGACAGTAAAGAAAGTTTGGGTAATAAATTTTTGGCACAATTTGTTTTATTCTAGTGCTGCAGACTTCATCATCAAGAGTATTTGTTCCGTTTTGAAGGTGACGATTGATGAAAGAAATGAATTGCGGATTGCGGCGTTTTAGCGTGCCGTCTACCACTATACAACTTTTTTAGAAATAAATTTTTCATTCAGATATTTAGTTCAATGAACTAATGGGCAAAAGTTTTCTACCAACGCCATGCCAGTGGCGTAACGTACGGTGCTCCATGTGTTCAGCGGAACCCGGGCCTCCAAGCCACAGGGGCACCAAGGCCGAAAATATAAAGAATATTTTTTTTTAAAGATCCTTGGGTGGGTAACTGGTCTTTTCAAGACATTTATTTTTATTAGTTTGCAAGGCGCTAGGAAAACCACCTGCAGAATCTGACATAGAGACGAAACATTCCGAACAGTGGCGTAACATTTTTGAAAATCTTTGTGTTCGAACTTAAAGCGGGGGCCGTTTCTTTGTGCAGTCAAATTTTTGATTTTCATATTTGAAATCCCACTGTTACCATGAATGATTGTGTTGTATTTATAAAGAAAACGCCCCTGAGGCATCCTGACGGCAAATTGACGAATTCCTAAATAAGCTTACGAGTTTCCATATTCAATTGACTAATTCCAAGAATTATAATTACAAAAATTTCCATATCAAATTGACTAATTTTCATTTTAAATTCTTGAACTTCAAAATTATGTTAACGAGTTTCTATTACAAATTCGCGAATTTTAAAATTATATTACGAATTTTCATGCCAAATTTACGAATTTGCAAATCATTTTGACGAGCTTCCAGATCAAATTTTTAATATAATAATAATAATAATTCGTCAATTTTTATCGGAAATTCGTTTACAACATTTTGAAATTATATTCAAAATATTCGTCACTAGGACATGGAAATTCGTCAATTTGTAATGGAAATTCGTAAACATAATTTTTAAATTTGCCAATTTGTCATGGAAATTCGTCAATGTGGGGCATGTTTGTGTCAATGCTTTAAACTTAAAGCATAAGTATTAAGTTTAACTTAAGGCAAAAATCGGCGGAAATAGCTGGGCACTTTTGTTCCTGAGGCTTGACTACGTTTTTGTGCTCTTGACTAATGATTTGAGGGCCCGTGTTCCAATGAACACATGGACTCCGAAACTACTCGAGGAAGCTTTAACTCCGAAGCATTTAACTATGGATACTGGAGAGCCGCAACTTTACAATAGATATAGATCCATAATTTTGCAATAAAATAATCATCAGCGCAATCAGTAAATTATGAAGAAAGTGTCACACAAGCTTACTGAGTAGGGATTTGTCTAAATATCAGCTTTTCTGGGTTTTGGTCACGAAAATGTTGAAGAGATGTAAAGGTGCACTAGACCCATTTTGCCACCTCTGCAACGAAGACGAGGAATCATCCTCGCACGTTATCTTCAAATTAGGGATGTTGCGGATATCCGCATCCGCACCGCAACTGCGGATAATCCGCATCAAATTTTACATCCGCATCCGCATCCGCATCCTCACGTTGACATCCTCATCCGCATCCGCAATCCGCATTTTTGTATGCGGATATGATGCGGATATCAATACAAATTTCCCATCTAATCATCTACATTCTAAACCACTCATAGAATAGAGAATTGATGGCGATTGCAAGAAACCAAATCTAATGCATGTAGATATTAGTCTAAGAAAATTGGGCCAAAATATGGCCATCGAACGGCAAAAATCCTACATCAGAAATTTCTTGTTGATTATGGTTGGGGATGGTCCCCAGATTATGGCATTAAAAGTCCCAACCGCTTGGGTGTCCGTAACCTTAAAAGGGGTGAAAGGGGGGCATTTTTTGGTTTTTTGTGATTATTTCAAAAACGGCAAGAGATACTGAAAAATGGTCCGAGGACGAAAAACACTACATCAAATTATTAGTGACCCAAGACAACTTTGTCTACAGATTATAAAATGAGTAGTACGTAGAACAAACTGCTGATGGGTCACTTTGTATGGGAGATACCCTCAGTTTTTATCCGATTTTTGGTGGGTGGGGTGACCATGACCACCAATCGCAACAAACCAAAATTTAGCACTCTGCTCCAATTTAGGGGGGGGAGTTATGGACATGCCGTTTTGATAAATACAAATGGGGGGGGGATAATGTGTGTCCTTGACCGGAGAGACTCAATCTTTAGCTTAAAATGATCTTGAACTTATTGTGAATGCGTATACAAAATTTTACGGCTGAAATAGCATTCTTTAAAAAGTTATGGAGCTTATTTAAAAAAGGTTCAAAATGAAAAAAAATAATGGAAAAGATAGACATTTTAATGAAGCTAATGACTTTTTCCAGCACTCAAAAGGATTGCACATTTTGCTAAGCTGGCCCTTCCTTGTACTTTTACTTCTAACATGTCGAATATTCCTGAAAACTGAATAGTATCTGATTTTCGGTATTAGTAAAATTCATCTCATATATTTTTTTAACTAATCCGCATCCGCATTTGCAAATTTTATGACATCCGCATTTGCATCCGCATCCGCAAATTTACATTTTCATTGATCCGCATCCGCATCCGCATCCGCTAAACCACATCCGTTACATCCCTACTTCAAATGCCCGCTCTTATGAGCTGGAGTCGAAACTTCGTTGGGGCTCAAACCACCAGAATGAGCCTACCCAAAGTAAATGTGGTTAATTTTCTTCTAAACCTTTTACGAAGGACAGAGCTAATAACACGAAACTATTTCGCTTAATTGGGATATACAATAAGGCAGCAGGCTGCAGAATTGGGCGCAACCAGCCCAACCCATCTGAGCGCCGTATCCATCCATCCATCAAAAGGTGCGACTTGCGAAAAGGAGTGCTTATCTTAAAGGCTTTTGCGTAAAATTGTGCCAATGTGATCCAGTTCGTTGAGGTTTTAATACTAAAAGAATAATAATACTGCTAAATCATGAAAAATATGTCCACAATGTTGTCTGCTTGTCAAAAGATCGTTCATTAAGTCAACAAGTTTTGGTTTATCTAGGAATCATAAAATCGTAGATTGTAGAGGGACGTGAACCCAAAGGGGTTCGCAACACTGAAGCCAATGGGCCTATTGTGCTATGATAAAATCCTACAAAACGCAATTTTCTTTGGAGGAACTCTACCATGAATTTCATTTCAATTGATGAAATTCGCCATGGATACGCCAGCAACATAACTTAGCGAGGGGAGGGTCCCCAGAGCTGTGAGCTAGATGACTTGATCCTCAGATTTAGGGTAAACACGTTTAGTCTAATATCAATGACAGTTATACGAAACAGGCATTTAGGCGGACTCCTCGAGGTGGTGTTTTTTTAGTAGTTTCTGTTTAGCTTAGTTATAAATAGTCAAGTAGGACATGTAGATGATCTTTACAAGTTCTCCTTCTCCAGTATATTTATTCAAATTTAAATTTTTGTCTCAAATTATAACATGTTGCTTAAACAGAAAATTTTCGATGCTCTTGTTCTTTGTGGACTGCTGTAAATACGACTTCTATATTTCCTGCGGTTTAAAAGTCACAGGTGAGGGGACCCCACTCTAATTTCGAATACAAGAAATTCGGAAAACGTTACGCCACTGACCAAAGCAGTCCAGATAAGGGCCGCAATGCAGAATCATGAACGTCAAAGTCAGTTACAAAATTTTTAATATGCACTGTTTTGTTCTTGCTTTTATTGACGTCATTTTCATGCGTCAATGAGTAACATGTTACCCTTTCAATTGTAAGTTAAAGGGTATATTAACTTTGTCAAGAAGTTTATAACGATTTGAAGGTAACATCTGTTCGCCTGTGTGTTCCTCTGTTGAGACGCGCGCCAGCCGTCTTCGAAGCGAGTTTTAAAGCTATCGAACTGAAGTTTTCCACATACGCTTAGCTTATTTCTCTTGCAGGCTGCGCAGGCTATTTTGAATCTGTCACGCCGTTCGCGCAACCGTTCGCAAAGTGAAAATTTCAGGTGGGTTCTAGAGAGTTTTGACAATATTTCATTCACGTAAATCGCACAATAGTGTCATGGCGCCATACACAAGCACAAACATTATGATTGTAGCCAGATTTTTTTTTATAATTTACAATTAGGTCTATTTCAATGAGTCACATGTGCACACAGAGTTCCTCTCTGGTCACGTCTATGAGTCACATGTGACTCGTAAATGTATTGATTTTCGGAGTCCAGACTTGGTGTTAATGTCGGTGAGAGCTGGTCAGACAGTGACTGTGTTAAAATCTACAAGAAAAATTTGAATTAACCGTCCCGGGATATCCGCGACCCAAAGTCGGCAATCTTTCGATTTAAGTGATAAAATTAAGATAGGCGAGTAGTTTTTAAACGATAAATTTATTTAACGTCTCACCTCGACTAAGGGTCGATCATAAAGAAGGTATAAATACATGAGTGTAAGTAGAGCGGACACAATTAGTAAAGAAATGTTCTAAAATGTAGTACTAGTATGTAAAACCGTGGTCACTAACCAGGGACGGGCGCTGAAACAAAAGTTAGTGAATTTTCATTTTTGAGTGTTTTAAAACCGGCCATAACTCCCAAAAAGATGCGAGTTAACCTCTGGCACTTATTGTAGGTATCATAAAATTTGATTTGTTGAAATTTGCCCAAAATGGAGTCTCTTAGATCAAGAGTCCCCATTATCTCCCCATTTTAATTTGGCAAAATGGCATGCAACTCCCCCAAAATTTAGAGTAGAAGGCTAGACTTCGATTTGGCTACTCAACAGATTTTCGGAATGCAGTGGTGGTTGTAATGTCGGCGAAAAAGGGTTAGACAGTGAACATGTTAATCGACAAGTATTTCCCCAACTGCTGGAGGTTGAACGGGAAGATTTGAGTCAGTCCAAAATTTGTCCCATTGTAAATTTAAGGCATGTTGCAATTGCGATGTTGCTATTTTGAGTAGAGGGCAATCAGGTGGGGGCTGTTCATGCATTTTTATCTTGTTTCAATACGTTTTCCGCTATTTAGGGTTGATACCATCCGGGGGCAAGAAAATCTTGAAATCTGCTAATCATTTTTAAGCCGCAGCCACATCGTTTGAGATTCTCCAAACCTCGCGGTAAAAAAAAAGATCAAACTAGACCGAATTACAGAAAAAGTATTAAAACACAGACAGACAGTCTTTTTTACATACTTTCATGAATATCTTCTAATGCTGCAACCATACTTCTCGTACGGTACAAAAGATCCAAGTTGTGGACAACATACGCCTGGGAGAGACAGGGGTGATGGGGGAGTTCAATGAACGTTCCTTAGTTGGGTGGGAGGGGGGACTTAATCCTGTAATATGTTCAAGAAATGATTGTGCATTTTTCGCATGTTTCAATAGTAATTCTGCTATTGCTGGCGAAAGATAATCCAACCAACTCTAGATGAAGGAAATTGGCTCCGTTCTGGAGTTACAAACGGTGCAGGAACTTTTAAATTTGTCGAATGATTTCCGAATATAATTCTGCTATCCGGAATAGAAATATAATTAGGTGATCGAATTTCCGTTCAGGAGATGTGGGCTAAAATATGCTAAAAGAACTGGCTTCATAAATTTACTCAAATCTGCTAATTCGTCCAAGAGATAAAGACGTATGTTTCAACAATAGTTACTAGTTACTTTGCGCCGAGGAATAGATCAGTCCGGTTTGCCAAATTTACTGAAATTTTTCTTCGATTCATATCCTGGCATTTGAGAGAGGTGGAGAGAGGTATGTAGAAAAAAGTAGGAGAAGATCGACTGAAAATTTGTTAAGATTTCTCAATAACGATTCTGCCATTCGGCCATTTAGGGGCGAAGCAAGGTAGAAATTGCTGAAATTCGCTACTCCGTTCAGGAGAAATAGGCAAACGTATTTGGAAAGAAAAGAAGTTTCTTTATAATTTTTTCTCATTGTGAATTTATAATTTAGATTGGGTGCAAATTTAATGAAATGGAAAAAGGCGGACAAAGGTTGAAAAAAAGGCTACCTTCAAAATGTTGTGTTTGGTGCAAGTTTCAATCGGTAAATAGACTGAGATTTAATAATGTGTTCAAGAAACGTGGTTAAATGATGTGAAAAAGAGCTGCCTTGAAAATGTTTCTGATTGTGAATATTCAACATGCTCATGGAGACCGATCCGGTTGGGCAAGTTTACTGAAATTCGCTTATCCGTTCAGGGCATGCATACAAAAGTATGTTAAAAATAGCTGCTTTCCCAATTTTGCTCATTGTGAATTTTATGTATGTTTCAATAGTTATTCTCTTTTTCGAGGTAGAGACCATGTGTGTAGACTAAATTCAGTGAAATCCGGTGATTCCTTCAGAAAATAAAGAAAGAAGTGTTTGAAAGGGTGCCGTCTTCATAATTTTGATAAAGAAACGTAGACTGAATTATATTAAAAATAGCTCATTTTGAATTGTTCACAAGTTGCAGTTATTCTTTTGCTAATCTGGCCGGGGCCTAATTCAACAAGCGTAAGATCATGGATATCCCTCCAAGAGAAAGACGATAAATTTCGGCACCTATGCAAAAAAGAAATGAGAGCTTTAAAAACAATTCCAGAGTACCCTATTTTTGAAGTGCGGTTGCTATCGCAGTATTATAAAATAGCGTTTCGGTGGATATTCGAAGCGGACTGACCAATTAGGTCATTCACCCAATTGGTAGGAACATGGTAGGTATTTTATGCCGTAGCATAATTGAATAAGTGTAATCTTCCAAAATACCTTTGCGCAAGTTTGTGAGGCCACCACAGCCATTCCAAGGCAAGCAAGCTTAAATGTCAAATTCAAAATATTTTTGGTTAAAAACCCAATTACGTTCACTTCTATGGCCTTTATGAAATTAGATTGCAGCGATTCAGGTTGACACTAAGATTTTTCCCCTTCTTTTGCGGGGAAATATTCAAGCGACCGGCTACCGCTCCATGAGCTATCTGGTCTCCTGTATTTTGTACAAAAATCCCTTCAGACTTTTTATTTTTGTTCAAAATTTTCTTTTTGTTTGAGACGGACCTGGAGCCTTAACTTTATTAATAAATTTCACCATTTTCCCTGTAAAGCAAAATTGTGGTCGCATATCCCCTCCTTCTCCAAAAAGCTATCTACGCCGTAATAAAAATAACTGGCGCGACAGTCCAACATTGGACTAGGGCCGCTGATGTGCTAGTGACATCCAATTTCCAAAATCTCCACTGCTTGTTTGTTGAGATCAACAGCACGCTCAGCTCAGCTGTAATACTTAGAGAAAAAATGTAATTGAGTGCACTCACGCGAAAGTGAGCGTTCCACAATTTCGCAGCGAATTCTACTTATATTTTCCTCCACCAGAAGGCAAACACAATTGAGCGTCAAAGGTGGTGTGTGAATGCAATGTAACTCTAATATCAAACGACATTCATGATCATGTCTATAATCAATTAATCACCTGTCGCATCTTTAACATCTTATCAAGACATCCAACATCTACCATTTGATATTAATTTGAAGTTCTTCGCGACATTCTATCAAAAGATATGGCTGCATATAACTTTGTAGGTAGGGGTCGGGGTAGCCGGACCTACTCCACTCTCCATCAACTTAAAGTATATGTCCCAATCAATCAATGCCTAGATCTAAATTTCAAGTCGATAGCGATATTGTATCAAAAGTTATATTTAAAATATAAAGGAGGGGTAATTTGTATGGGAGGTAGGGGAACCGTGGTCCGATTTGGCCCATTTTCAATACCGTCCAAGATTTTATCAAAACAAACATCTGAGCAAAATTTTTAAAACCGCTAGCTTCATTATTTCGGGAGTTATCGTGAGAACAGGCAGACACACGGACAGACAGACAGACATGGCTTATTCGAATCAGGGCCGGCCGTGATCATTTACATATGTATGTATATACTTTGCCATACCTCCGGAGGCTCCTTTGAGGTGTTACATAATGTCGGCGTAACAAAAACCAATATACCCTATACCGTCTTATGGGTATAGGGTATAATAAATGATACATTATGTATTCTAAAGTACATATATTGAAATGGATTGCTTATAAAAATTCTGATTCTGATGACACCACATCGTATTTGGAATTTTATTCTGGAGAATAGCAAATAGTCAAGGTGTGCAATCAAAAAGTGGTCCAAAATGATCAAACAAGGATTAACCTAAGCAGTGCCCGCTCTAGCAATTACGCCGCCCTGGGCAAGAGGACAAATAGCCGCCCCTTAGGTGATATACGAATACACCAGGCAGATTTATGTACGTCGTGGAAGTAGATGAGTAGTTTCCCATAACATCCTTGCAGACTATGCGCAGCCGATAAACTCCAATTAGCTGGATTTCTTCAGTGTGGAACTTGCATGGTTTATTTTCATTAATGCGACATCTTGAGAATCATAGGCGTGGTTGGGGAGGTAGGGCAGGGAGTGGCGCTTGACCCTCCCTCCCTTTGGCTGCCGGTTGATCAAGAATACATTTTTTTCTTACTGCTGTACAATCTCATAAAAAATCCATGCTCTACGTATGAAAATTTCAGTACTACAAACCTGCGTGTTGGTGGTGTTCAGTTGGCGCCTGGTCTTAATCGCAATTTTAAGAAAGATTTCAGTCTGGTGGTCTCAGTTATTCCGAGACAGGGATTCTAAAAGTATATCATCCGCACAATTCTATTGAGACTGCAGTTTTAGGCATTTGATATCCGAAACTTGAACACCCGCATGTAGGTGTCATCAACATCATCATATCCATATCCTATCCGCGTTTGCGTGACCTAGCCTTTCGAAACTAAAATTATGCCCTAAGTGACATTCTAAGTTCTCTTTGTGAGGATCCGAACCACCTATGTTTCCGATCATGTTGGCCAACCAACCTAATTCAAAAAAATATTTCGCCGCCAAAAAGCCCATATTGTCCGTGTTTCATCACTATACATGACTTCTGGGTTTAAATGTATACTTTATAGAGTTTTTGCTGTCCGCCATGTTTTACCGTTTGAATAAAGGATTCCTCATGTAAGTTTCCTTTGGGAAGTTAATGGATTTAAAAACATTTCGTCTGCAAGGGATAAATTTTGTAACAAAGGTCATGTGATGTATTCAAAAGTAATACTCGTGTAGACGCCATTTATCGTTAAATGGACAAAGGTCGCTCTGGAGTTACCTTTCTCAAATTTTTAACCCTTTTTCTAAAAATATGTTTGTTGTCACATAGTTTAGTGAGAATGACATACCCTCCGACCCACTAAAAAAATTCCGGGATAGGGGCAAGATGTTGACAAAATGTTTATGTCTTGAGGAAATCCAGCCTACGCCCATATTGAGAATTTTTATAAAGAAGAAGTTCAGAGCTAGCTAAATCGGGGGAATGAAGCCAAGTCCTGATTTAGCATGTCAGGAAAAAAGGAAGTACTGCTACTGCGGCTCTGGTAATGTGTAGTGTAATTCCATCCCTCATCTCATCTTGATGAAAACCAAACAACTTTGTTCGAAATTTGTCCTTTAAATGCTAGTTGAATCAATGCAATTGGAACCAACTGAGGTGATCTATCCACGAGGAGACCGGGCGAATTGAAGTCAAATTGCCGCCAAGGGTTTATAGAAGTTTTCAAAACTCCTGCATGGGTATGAAATTTCTCACAAGAGAGTTTGTTTTAGTCGCTTTTATGTGTTTAGTGTAGGTAGATACGACTCATTATTTCTCAATTAATATTAATTTGTCCGGCGGTTCATTTTTTTTTGGGGACGTGCTCTCCTCCGATTCAATAGACTAAAATAAAGTTTTAGAACTTACTTCCGGAAATGAAAGTGCGACGTTCCGTATTTAGACTCCATAATAAAACTTAGGTTGATCTCCCGTTTGGTAAGAACAAGGGATCAAGCATAGAAACATCAAATATAATCCTTAATGCTGGTCAAAAGAAGAGGTATTAAATGTTCAATTGGAGGACGGAATTAGCACACAAATCTCCAATTTCTGTTTTTAAGTATAACTGAAATAGCGCATAACTTCGGAAGTGGGGTGGGGGCTACCATCACAGACGTACAATTTACGCAAATCTTACTCAGTAAATCCTTCTATCAATTGTGAGCTCTTCAAAGCCTCTCAAGGACCGTGCATCTTCAAAACACAACTTTCAACTTTTTATTTCATTTGTAGGTTTCGTTTCCACTTAATGGAAATGCTGATATTGAATTTTTCCTTCTAGCTTTTATATTTTTTTTTATTCGAGTGCTAGCCAAAAAGCCGCCCCTAAAATTTGGCCCCCCGGGCGACCGCCCGGCTTGCTTCCCCCCCCCCCCCCCCTAGAGCGGGCGCTGAACCTAAGCATGGTTTACTTATCCATTATGCAACTTAAATGTTAGTTCTCGTATGGTTAGATTCATTTAGGAATTCAAATTCACTGATGAAATTCATTGGACCATCCATTCCTATATTTGTCTATTCGGCACAACATTTAGGCACCTATTCATTCTCCTATTCGTCGGAGGTATTCACCAATGGGACAAAGAAAAATGTTGAATGTTGCAAACATTGTATGCAAGAGGATTACCAAAGGGTATGGATAAGAGAATTTTCACAAACATCGGACGGACTATGACTGCTACTTGTTGGCTGCACACGTCTAAGCTGAGGACACGTAAGGTGCAGACACTGGTCTGAATTCAGCACAATAGATTCTATGGGGCTTTTGTAACAAAAGTTTATGTTGTTGCCTGCTAAGGACTCGACTGTTTAGCTTCAGTTCGTGTTAGCCTTATTGTGAGTTTTGCTATTGCTGTAAGTTGCACACAGTTTGTGTCACACTTGAATGTCTCTGTGCTATGCCGTTAGACAGAATTATTGTTGTTGTGTTATCCCATTCCTCGAGGCAACATTCTACGGAAGTCGTTTAATGTAATGTCTTTGCAAGATGCCTTGAAGGCAATTTGCAACTGTGTTGTGCGCAATATTAGAAGAATGCAGGCAGGCACAACTTGAATAATCCAAATGTGTACCTACCTACACTGCAATGTGGATATAAGTTGACTGCAAATGGGTCTTGTTACAAGTTACAAGACCTCGAACTTATACGAAGGACATACTTGAGGATTTTCATATGTTCGTAGCAATATTTACACATTCGAACATTTTCAGGTTGATGCATATTTTGACTTGAATTTGATAGTGATGATGATGGTAAATTGTAGAGTCCTGACAGCAAGAAAATGCATGCATACAACGTAAATATTTCCTGTTTTGAGTCGCTTCAATTTGATAGAACAATATGTTTTTGGTTTTGTATCAATTCAAGTATATATCACGAACTCCTTCTATTCATATTACTTTGCAGCAGGCAAACTGGTACAATTGGTTATGTTTTCAATGAATCGATCAATGAATCACTATCGAGTGGTTTTGGTGCTCCAGATAAATCAGAAAACCAAACTAATTCAAAGCAATATGTACCCTTTTTATGCAATCAGCATCTGCACTCCATCACCGCACGTACAATGACGGTGACGAAAATCAGGTCGACTCGCATCCGTAATTTTCATCCTTGTTCAAAACTTTCGATTCGACGAACCGCACTATAGTAGTATAGGATAATCCTTGCGGCGTCCTCTAATCACAGTACCTACCTTTACCTACTTACTATCTTGTTATGTATAAACAACACTCTTGCGTAGAACATTTACGGGAACACAGAACAGAAAATATACAACAGATAATTTCCCGGATAAAGTTCATTAATTTTCCAGCAATTTATCAAATAGTTTAAATTGAGATTTGTCTCTATAGTTGGAATCACACGAATGCGAACTGTGTCAAGATTAACCGACTTGGCAGAGTTTCGAGTCCCGAAATCGAGAGAGTGAGCGAAACTTCCAGTGCATGTGACAACTGTAGAAAAAGTATACAGGTAAGCAGTCAAACGACAGTTAACTCATTTAAGTTCACTCCTTGAGGATATGCCGAGATGTCAGTGTTGAGAAATTTCAAATTGCCATCGCATTTCGTTTCCACTTTTCCAACTCGCTATGTATACGGGGCTGAATGGGTTCCATCGATTTCAACTTTACCTGGTCGAAACTCAATTCGTTCGTAAAAAGCTTGGAAAGTTTCTTTGGTGCATTTTAAATGATGTTGGTATACAGAATTTCGGTCAAATTGACTTTCTGGCACTGAAGTATGTGTTTGAAATGAGTGTGTACAATTCTAGATTTTGTGGAAACATTTTTCATTGTTAAAGTTCCTAATCCTAGATTTAAAAATTGTCGACTCTTAATTCGTCTCTATGTTTATCATCTTATATTGTATGCAAATCAGTATTTTAATCATAAGAAAAAAAAAGGAAATTCAAAAAGCTTCTAATCTCCCATTCAAACAAACAGGTGCGCTCAATTCTTCTTTCCCAAATTGCTATCGACAATAAAAAAATTGAAAATTTAAATTTAAATCGTTCATTATTCATGTGTAATCTGCAATCGTCCCATAATCAAATAATTTCGCATCGAAATTACAACATTTTACCCTACAATACTTTTTCTCTCATTTTTCTTGTACCTATTGCTATTGGAAATGTCACAGGTGGTGACGATTGAAGTTCTTGGGGCAAAAGAGGATCTAAGGACAAAAACGAATAGCAATTCCGAACGACTACAGACAGACGGTAGGAAGGTACGTAACGTGGTGCGGTGTACCAAGAGTGACATGGGAGACGACAAGGACGACTAGGACGAATAGCGAGAAAACGAGAACGACCAGATAATCAATCGCAAGCAATGGATTCGAATAAATCGAATAATGGAAATTATGTTGACTTCAACTGGAATTGAAAACGTATAGTATGTAGTTGCTCATGGGCGACGTAGTATGCAGTGGTGCAGGCAGTGTATATAAGTGGGGGAAAGGACACGGAATTATCTGACGAATGAAAATTTCCAATTGGCAAACACTTAATGCATAGTTGAACTCAAAGTGCAGTGGCAATATGTCCCGTGTGTACATTATCATGCCTGCATGCTTGGCTAATCCTGTCGAAGCAATTTGAATTCTATTATCCCATGTGTCACATCGCAGCTGAGATGAAATGCAAAATATCTGAAATGAGGATAACTGACAGACGAAAAAGGTGGTTGGCCCTGTCGTGATGATATTAAACTATTTTGAATACACAACTGGATCAGCTCCGTCAAGGATTTGACTATAGAATTTCATTCAATCTCAGTTTCGATTGTCCTAATGTAGGTACGAATAGGTCTGCAATAAATTATTTTCTGCGAAAATATAACGGTTCTCTAGATATTTGGTGTCAAAGATTTAGTTCTCTAGTAGGCACTTAAGTATTTTAAGGGAGGGTATTTTCGCTATAGTAAATGGTAAACTATATCTGACCAAAAACAACAAAGTTGTAAAAGTTACCCCGCCAAAGAAAAATTCATCTGCTGCAAAAAGCATACATATCACTCCAATCCGCTGCTCATATGTAATTTTGTTTTAGGTGTAAATGCGGGATGTAATTTTGTTTTAGGTGAAAATGCTGGAGAAGTTTAAATGTACAGGACTACTTCTTACAGTAATTTGATGGGAGCTTTAACATTTTATTTAGTGTTACTTTGACGGCTCCCACCAAATTACTTTAAGAAGTAGTCCTGTACATTTAAACTTCTCCAGCATTTTCACCTAAAACAAAATTACATCCCGCATTTACACCTAAAACAAAATTACATATGAGCAGCGGATTGGAGTGATATGTATGCTTTTTGCAGCAGATGAATTTTTCTTTGGCGGGGTAACTTTTACAACTTTGTTGTTTTTGGTCAGATATCATATATTTTTGCATATCCCAATATCCCAATGTTCCAATGTCCTAATATCGCAGTGCCCCAATGTCCAAATGACCCAATATCCCGATGTCCCAATATCCCGATATCTCAGTGGCCCAATGTTCCTATATACCAGTGTTCCAATGTCCGATTGTCCTATTGTCCCAAGGTCATAATGTCCCAATGTCCGTATATCCCAATACCCCAAAGTCGCAGTGTCCTAATGTCCCAATATCCCAATGTTTCACTGTGTTAATTTCCTAATACCCTGATGTCCAAATGTCCCAATATCCACATGACCTAGTGGCCCAATTTCCCCACGTTCCAGTTTCCTCAGTGTGCCTAATTTCCCAATGTCCAAATGTAGGAATTTCCTATTGCCTCAATTTCTCAATGTTCCAATGTCCCAATATCCCAATGATCCAATGTCCCGGTGTCCCAATGTCCCAATGTCCCAATGTCCCAATATCCCGATGTCTAAGTGGCCCAATGTCCCTATGTGCCAGTGTCCCAATGTCCGATTGTCCTATTATCCCAAGGTCATAATGTCCCAATGTCCTAATATCCCAGTGCCCCATGTCCCTGTATCTCAGTGCCCTAATGTCCCAGTATCCCAATGTTCCAATATCCCAATGTGCCAACATCCCAATGTCCCAATGATCTAATATCCCGATGTCCCAATATCCCGATGTCCCAGTGTCCCAATGTTCCCACGTCCCAGTTTCCCCAGTGTACCTAATGTCCCAATGTCCTAATTTGTTAATGTCCTAATATCCCAATGTCCTAATATCCCAGTGCCCCAATGTCACAATATCCCGATGTCTCAGTGGCCCAATTCTTCTCTGTACCAGTGTCCCAATGTCCGATTGCCATATTGTCCCAAAGTCATAATGGCCAAATGTCCTAATATACCAGTGCCCCCATGCCCCAATGTCCCAGTATCCCAATGTTCCAATGTCACAATGTTCCAATATCTCAATGTTCCAATGTCCCAATCTTCTAAAATCCCGATTTCCTAATGTCCCCACGTCGCAGTTTCCCCAGTGTGCCTAATGTCCAAATATCCGAAAGTACTAATGTCATAATGTCCCAATGTCCTAATGACCCAAGACCCTAATGTCCCAATGTCCTAATATCCCAGTTCCCCAATGTCCCAATATCATGATTTATTTATTACAATATTGAACAGGATTGAAATCCCAATAGTACAATAATCTACAGATAATTAAGAATTCATTTACAGATTTGCAATTTAAATAATAATAATATGAAAGCAAAAAGTAAATATACTAAAGTAAAAAATAGTAAGGAAATAAAAACAAGAAACAAAAACAGAAAAAGAAAATTATAACTAATATATAGAAAAGAATTAAAATAAACAGAAAATTAGCTAAATGAAATTCTCATTACTATCAAGTTTAAGTAAAAATCTACTCTTAAAGACTGACATTGAAGTGGGAAAAGGACCAATCTGAAGTTCATCGTATTTGCGCATAGTTCTAGGTAAAAGATGTTTGATGTCCCAATGTCACAATATCCCGATGTCTCAGTGGCCCAATGTTCCTACGTACCAGTTTCCCAATGTCCCAATGTCCTATTGTCCCAAGGTCATAATAATGTCCCAATATCCTAATATCCCAGTGCCCCAATGTCCCAATCTCCCAGTGTCCTAATGTCCCAATATCCCAATGTCCCAATATCCCAATGTTCTAATGTCCCATTGTCCTAATATCCCAATACCCCAATATCCTAGTTTCCCAGTGTCCCAATATCCTAATGTCCCAATGTCGCAGTGTGTTCTAAAAAATTGTCAATGCGATGAGCCGAAAGGCGCAATTGTTGGAATCTTTTGTTAACTTTACCTATTAATTTACCGTTATTCCATCCACTTATCTAAATGGAAGACATTGATTCTTCAGAAGGACCACCAGAGGATCATTCATTCCAAATTTTATAAAAATCCCATCACGGAGAGAGACAGTAGAAGCAAGTCTTTCTGCAACTGTAGACTCCAGTCTGAAATTGGGTTCCTCGCTTAAGTCTGTGAGGGTGAAAATTTCACCGTTTATTGCATATATCTTACCCGTTATTGTGCCTATCGAAGATTTTTTTTGGAAAGGCACTAGAACAGGATATGTGGAATATTTTGGTAAAAAAAAATTTTTTGGGGATGTTGCCTGGAAGGCTGTAGCCCTGTCAAAGAAAAAAGCAAGTTGTCTCCGGTAATGGTTTTTTTTTTCCTTTGGCGGGCGATACGCTCTCGCGTCTCTTGATTGTTCGCTTTCGTTTTTTTTCCTTTTGTGTGTTTTTTTGTTACTTGGGTGGGCATCCTCGAAGCCATGCAGGCTTGAAAACAAGGGACTGGCGAGTCAATGCGCGACTTTTGTGCGGCCATCGACGCATTAAACTGTGAATTGACAGTTCCTCTAGGTAGTGCACGAAATACAGGCGTAGGAAGTAGGCGAAAAAGAACCAATTGTGAATTTATGCTCATTGTGAATTTTTACCATATTTCAATTGTTATTCTGCTATTCCGGCCGGAGCCTAATCCAACCAACCGAAAATCATGGAAATAGGATCAGCCGTTCTTGAGCTATAAATGGGGTAACTAAAATTACTTTCTTTTATATGCATATGTACATAAAGAGAAGATTTTTCAATTTTTCATTTTCCAATTTCTTTTTTTTTTCCTTTTTAATTTAGTACCTTTGTCACCAGATACTACATTTACCATTCTAGGAAAAGATATAGTATAATATAAACAATGCCGGCTGTAGATGTGTAATGATGTATCTTTTCTTCAGAAACTCCAAATTTACAAAATCATACTGCCATTTTTGAAGTGAACTTCCCTTCAACATCTTTCTTCGTGTTTTCAGCCTGATAAAATTAACCTGACTGAGTTAAATTAACCTATGACAACACAGAACCACTCATCGACAATTTATAGGAAAAAATCGATTGCAAAAAAGTAAACAATACAGAGTTTTACATTGTCGTTGCAAATACAACGACATAGTTTGACATTTCCATACAAAAATATCGGCTGCCGACAATACGCAAAAAAGAATACCACAATTTTACATGTCCGAAGTAGGCATGGGGTTATAATCACGACAAATAATATCCTCAATTTCGACTGTTTACAGAATATCAAATTATACGAATTTTACATGGAACATGCAGAATTTACTGATTTACGTATTGTATTGCAAGCGATTTTTTGTATGGAAAAAATGTCAAACTATGTCGTTATAAACGAACTAATAAAAAATTCAAAATGTTCAATAAAATCCTCATCTAACTATTCAAAGATGAGTGCCCTTTTCTGAGAATGCCGACTTTTTAAATTGGCTTTTGAATTCAATCGATTACATATTTCCTTCCCCCAGCGTGTAATATGTAGGTATATCTACGCGTATTGTTTCAATGGTCGTTTATATTCTTTTTTTTAGCTGATCCCATTGTTATACGAAAAAGCGGAGCCTTTCAACGTAGTAGGGCGTAAGGCATATAACTAAGCACCTATAAATATATGTGAAGATTAATGTATTCGCATGGATTTCCAAAGTATTTCCTACTTTTTTCCCTTTGTAATAGAAAAAATCTTTTGACGGTAGATGCTCTTTTCAATATTTCCCTTTTGATCCTGTCAATGGATCAATTTTTATTGACTTTTCACTATAAGTGATGTTTGAGTGTAGCTCAGTATTATATACGGATATTCCTTAGGATAGGGTTTTAAAAAGAAAGAAGATTCTGCGAAATTCGGTAAGTAACAAGACGCTGCGTGACCATACCAGTGAATTTTCAAGGATATTTTTCATATTGGTAGCATAGAAACAAGTCGCCTTAAACGTATAGTAACCTCTACACTATACACAATCATCCTGGATTTGCAATATGTTTACTCGAGACTATGGTTAAAACGTTTCCTTTCAATTCGTAGTCTTTTGTTTGGTCTTGCGGGATCTTTCAAAGCCAAAAAGTGATTACCATTACGGCAAGTTCCCTGTAATGCGATTTCGGGATCCGATTTCCTTCCTTCCTTTGAATAAGCACTAAACAAGAGAGCGTATATGAAATGACTATTGTTACTAGTCATTTGATGAAAGTCTTTCATTCAGTTAGGTGATGAAGCGTTTCCACAGCGACTAATTGGTACGAGCAAAATAATGTACTCGTACACTGGCAAGCAAGGACATCATAGAAGAACATATTTTCATTAGTCTATCATGACTTCCATTCTGTCAGACGAAAAGCATGTCTTATTCACAATGAAAGGATGATGATGGAAAATGGCGCCACGTCGGAGGAAAATAAGTCAACAATGAGCTACTATTGGAATTTCAATTTACAATAACGCTTTTATATCAGCTTTATCCGATTCATCACTGCCTGCGTGGATATAAATGTCAATGACTTTCACTTTTCATATTTCTGAACGTCTCAATAACGGACTCGGTGCAGAGTGACTAACTCTCAATTACGTATCATCGCGCCCAACTGGATTATTATTGAAGTTTTTCAAGGAAATCTTTATTCATGACTAAGCCACTTTTCCAAAACTTCCCATATATTCCAGGAAACTAAACTACATGTGTACATACTTTGAATTTGCAGTAAAGTCCGAAGAAAAACTCCCGATTGCATCACTTCTCGCATAATCGTTATGAAACTATTCTAAAGTGTAGATCAAGTTGAGCTCAACCAACAAAACTTTAACGGTAACCATTAAAAATTTCCTCTAGTTATGAAAAGAAAAAAGAAAGAAAGAAAAACTTTCTATGAAATTAGCTTGAAATTTTCAGATAAAATCGTCAACAAGCGACACAAATGACCAGCATCCAGCACTTCTGTTTTACTATACTGCTATAGTAGAAGAGCTAGTGTGCTTCCATGCGCCTGATAACTCTTTGAACACAAAAGTTTCGTAACTAAAATGCAGAAAATGTTAATTCTCCATTTAACTGCGCGCAAAAATACAAAACAATACAAATAGCGTTTTTTTTTCAAGCTCATCCTTGTGTCCTTCATTCTAAGCGGAAATGCAAACGGAACTTTGCTCCAATTTTCGTTCAGGTTTTCAAAGCTTCAGTTTAGCATTTTAATTCGCAGGGGGTTTTTAATCTTGAGGACAGAAAGAAGATATTTTTGAAATTAAGCGAAAAGGATTTGCTTCAGTAGTGTTTCGCAGTGAATAATGTGTTCCGGGAACGATGAGAGTTTTTAATTTCCGCTGGAAGGTTTGTACGATTCTTTTGCTTTTTCTTTGCTAAATGGACATTTTCAGTTTTTAAAAAGGACGCATAATTGTCACTATTTTCTGAAAAGACTGCGTTTGTATATTTAAGTCATTAATAAATAAATTAGAATTGTTGCTGTTGTTTCTATTATTGAAAAAAAAGAAAAGATTTCGCTCGCTTTACTTTTTTTTAAGCTTTGGACCTTGCCAATAATAATTGTTAAGGTATGGTTTAACACTATCAAATAAAGTTTGTCCAGTGGGTCACACAAAATTTGTGCAACTTTTGCAATAACCAAAAGTGTTTTTCGAGACCTATTACACAATGGGACAAACAAATGACATATTGGTTTGGCCAATAACGTAGTCAGTCAGATTTTAAGTCAGTTGTTTGACCGAGGCAAATTTACCTATTACACTAGTATGACCGTTTCAGAAAAAAATGACCAAAGCTAACTTAGCTCCAATATGTATTTAGAGTGGATATTGTGTATTGTTTCATTTCTTTATCGAATTTTCAAAGGTTTAGTTGAATAAATGTTTCTATACTAAATCAGTTTAATTTTGCATGAAGGCGTAGTCTTGCCTCTTGCTATTTAAAATGCTATTTAAAATTTAAGAAGACGAAAAGTGACCGCCGGGAAATTTGCTGTCTGTTTCATGCAGCCTCAAGAGAATATTTCGACAGGGGGTTTAGGAATAAGATTGACGGTGTCCATATTTTTTAACTGCTCAGTGCATCCAAATCCCTTATTTTTTACTAAAGAACACTGGGAAATTATCGAGAGAGTTATAGGGACCATCAGATTTTTGAACCGCCAAAAAAAATTCTCCGCCTTCTCGTGTGTAGCTTGAATAATATGGTCCTCTTTCATTTCTAAAAAAAAAAATATTTGTTTTTTATCGATAAAGCGAAGGTTTTACTAAACTTGCATACTAGCAGCTTATATAGGTAAAGGTCAAAATCAAGTGTTTCGTGTTCCGTGATCCTCGAAATTAGAATAAGTATTCGATTTTCTTTTAGTTTGATTTGTATTGGAGATTTTTCCTGTAATATTTGTTTACTAAGCAACTTCACCACTCTATACGGTTGTAAAGAAAGCATTAAAAGCGCAGCAAAGCTTCATAGTATTTTGACAATCCTTGAGGTCCCCTACAGGGTGGCCCATTTAAAGTGAACTAGTGTAAACCATGCATAACTTTTTTATTGTTTAATATTTAGTCACTAATCAGGTTCTTTCTTCCCTCTCATATAATTGCGGAAAATTAAAAATTAACTGCGGATCTTAGTCTTAAGCTAGTGGATAAAATGAGAAACACCGGGGAGTAGTTTCAGTTGTCCTACTTCTAACCTGAGAGTCCCTACAATCAATCTTTGTCCAATGATCAGCCTTGGCTCATTATACAATTCTGAAAGTAATTACCTTTTTGTGAAAGAAGAAAGAGAAAAAACATCTCGCTATCATCCATGTACTGTTATATCCCTTGCTCTTGCTTACTGTCAGTTAAGTTGCTACAGATTACTTGTATGTCGAGTTCGAAATTTGGATATTGTGCTTTTGAAGTTGCGGTGCGTTTTTTGGACGGAGAGACAGACAGACAGACAGACGGAGATGGCTTATTTGAATCAGGGACCGCACCTGATCATTTATCGACGTAACGAAAACAATATACCCTATATCATCTTAATGGTATAGGGTATAATTAGAATGGCCTAAAATAACGACCATAAGGACTGACTGCTTTTTTATGCAAGAGAACTACCACGAGTCAAGAACTCGAGAATGTAGCTCTAACTGACTTCGGTAAAAAATAAAATAAATAACTGGCGGGACAGTCCAACATTAGACTAAGGCCGCAGATGTGTTAGTGACATCCAATTGCCAAGATCTTAACTACTTTTTCTGCTAAAGTGTTGAGATAAACGGCACATTCACCCGCCGTCTATCAGATGGGATAATAATTTAGAACATGTTCATCATTGGGATTGGAAGGTTCCTAAGTCCTATTGGCTATGTCCACACATGCGCGCTTTCGTTTTCCCTATCGTCTTCAAGCTCCGTTTCCACTTTTAACATTGGACTTGTCATTGATTGCGTCAAGGGATCAGAAGAGGTAAACGCTTCATTCTATCCACATCTGTTCATGATTTATCGTTAGATATGTGTCGCGGCTTTGGTCAAGACATGCAAATGGTCAATTCTTTCATTAGTAGTATGAATAGATGGTGAGTTGTTGACATATTCGACATTTGCAATCGCGTTCAAGAATAACTGCCTTTCTTCAATAGCGCACACATCCCAACTTTCAATATTGTCAAAATGACGAAGACGAACGAAAATTTAAAGTGTCTAGTCAGGCCCATTCGCTGCTAGTTGTAGTTAGAACAATTAAATTTCAAAATTTGGTTAGGGAAACAGTAGGCTGACATGCGTCCAATTTGAGCGTATCTCTTTTTGTGTCACATCAAAAGTGCCACCCTAATTGAATGCATCCAACCTGAATTCATTCTTCCTTTTCATTTAATTATGCAAAACTCAATTATTTTAATGCATATGTTTTTGCCATGCATATATTGACACGCCATCACAGTCTCTCACGTTTCCTGCCAAAACATATAAAAACTTCCGTCATCACATGTGATGAAAATAAACTTCGTAATAAACCGCGAATGAATGCATTAATTAAATTCTTTTAATTATGTGAAGCCGACAAAGTTTTACAGCCAAAAAAGCGTAAACCAACGTGCAAGGATGGCATATAGTAAAAACGTGGAATGCATGACAATTTTCCCCGTTGAACAGCACACAAGCCCTGATATACATACTTAGCTTGGCAGTAAATTCATTTAATATACCTACTAGAATAGGCAGGATAATATCGCTACTTTTGCATATATCCTTTACCCTTATTCCGTTCGTCCTTGCGCGTATCGCAAGTCCTCTGCTCTGCAAGAAAACAAAAAGAGGCAAATATGGCCATGTCTCAATCATACGATGTGTCGCTGTGTTATTATTAGTATTCAGCGTGTAACTCACATTTAGAGTGTTTAAGACGCTGAATACGAGACTGATGTGCACGCCTCCGGAAGTAGCGCGTAGCGGGAGTCTGTCCTGAATAGGTAATTTCAAACAAAAACACTCAGCGCTTGTAATTAAAGATAATTTGAATCCTTATGAAGGCATCAAATGATTTACGGAGCGTAAATTTTACCCGTCTTCGCACACAGCTTCCAATAAATCATGTCAAGGATATAAACGTGCAAAACAGTGAACTCTAATTAAACCGGAAGGCGGATTGGTTGTTGTGCCCACCAATCTTCTCATCCCTGATAGGTCATAGTGTACCGTGTGAATAATAATGTTGGAAATGCAGGTTGCAAATAGTGATGTAAGCTGTTACGTATACGCATTCTATAGACACCATTATGCAGTTTACTAATGCGATAATCTAGAGTATATTGATGTAATCAAGTTCTTGGAAATCTACTATAATGAGTTAGCGTTGAATCGGAAATTATTGAGTCCTGTAATTGAGGTTTACCTAATACATATTGCATAATGGAGTCTTATATTTACTTCGTTAGCCTTACCATCTGCAAACGATAAAGAGAAGACATAAAAATAAATAAATAACAGGCGCGACAATCCAGCATTGGACTAAGGCCGCAGGATGTGTTAGTGACATCCTATTTCCAAGATCTTATCTGCTTTTTGTTGAGGTAATGAGATCAGCATCACGCTCAGCAGTGTTATTTATCCCCATAAATGGGTACTCGTTTAACATCTGAGTGAGATCATAGTCCGTCACAAGCTCGTGAGTTCGAAAAACACCATGATCCACGGTGAGATTCGAACTCATGACCCTGTGCACCGAAGGTGCGCGCACTAACCGCTACACCAGCCAGACATGGGGAAAGAAATAAAATTTCGTATTCTTAAATTTTTGCTAGTTTGTTTAAAAGTTCTATAAAATAATTAAAATGTATGTAATGAAAGTAGTGGTTAGTATGCTCGTCTTCGAAGCACAGGTTCATGGGTTCAAATTTCACTACCGATACGGTTAATAATATGTTTTTCGAAATCGAGACCCATGGGACTGACTATGATCTCCCTCAGAGATACAGAGTACATACTTATTTTTGCGGATAGAATTAACTCGGCAGAGCGTATACTGTTGAGCTCAACATCTACAGAAAGATCATGTAAATGGGTTGTCACAAGCACATTTGCGGTCTGCCTAAGCTGCAGTACCTATGATGTGGTGGTCAGTTTTGCCCTCTTTATAACGGACAATAACCCATGCAGAAGTTATTGTTTTACACTGAGAATCCTTTGCCTCGTTAAAGAAACTATATTCTTTTTGAAACCTCAAAATGTGAAACAAAAAGTATTTTTCATATTGGTTTGGTGAGGGTATATAACAACAATAGGTATGCTATGAGAATGGATTGCAGTAGATAGATTCACAGAATAATAAAAATAAACATGCGAAACGTATGTATCCTTTTGAGAATTCAAATTTTCAGCTTATTCTACCGAGTATTCTAACCATAAGCATTTTTCATATGTGTGCCCAAAGCGTTGTTTTACGCACATACATTTCGGTAGATTGAATTTCAAATGAAAATTCAGGAACAGAGTATGAACTCAGAGAAAAACCATGCTTCATTCCAGGCCCGTGCGAAGGGGGCACTCGCCTCGGGCGCCGTGTTTCAAGGGGTGCCGTAGCCAAAGGGCAGCGTAACGTATTTTTTTTTAAAGAAGTGAGTTTTTGTTACTTTTTTTCAATTTCAGAAACCCTTTTTTTTCAATTTCAGAAATCCTTTGAAAGTGGACTTTTTAATTAATACACGCTAACTTTTTACATTTACTAACAATTAAATCTTAAATATTATTGGCACAATTGCAAAATTTGCAGCTTTTATAAATTCGAATTGCAACTTAAGACAGTCATCTACGTTGCGTATGCTCGTAGCGATTTGCATATCATCGACATACTGCCACACATGCACGAATTTAATATTGTTGATCAGTGATTCTTAACCGGTGGAACGCACCCCCTAGGGAGCGCAGGATAGGCTCAAACCTGGTAGGTATTCCGACCCCAAAATAGTGACCAAGGAAACTGATAGGAAGCTAGTCTGGAAGTCAACAAAGGGCGCCCACTACATGAAAATCGGAATTGTAAAGAAAAAGTGTTAATACGAGTACATCCACTTTTTAAGTCATCTCGCAAATGATTCAAAACTGAAGAGAAAGTCATAGTCTATCAGTGAGTAAAAACTATCGATTTGATAGCAAAATATGATCCTGAAATCCGTCATCATTAAGACAATTCTGTTAGAACTTCTGGTCGAAAAATTACATACTTTTCGAATAATATTCAAAATGAAGTAATTACTCGCTTAGGATATGAAATTAAGAGTCCAATTTATCAAAGAAATTCACGATGCGAAATACTTTGCCACTTCATTCACTTGTACTCCAGACGTATCGCATAAAGACCAAATGAGCGAAATCGTTTGATACGTAACAATTTCTGAAGATGGTCAATGCTCCTTCGAAGAAAGATTTTTTGGTTTTGCCGAATCGAAGTCCAAAACTGGTTAAGGATTGGCAAATGAAATTGAAGACTTACTTAGTCCGATGATCTAGATTTGAAATATTGTCGAGCTCAATGCTCCGATAATGCCGTTTAAAGCTTCTATTGCACACTTTGTTCCATGTTCCATTTTTCGGAATAATTCAGAATTTGTTTGTTTTCTTTTCGTCGTCTCCCCGCAGATGGGATGTCCTTTTAAGCTATTTGCCTGTATCGCTAAAAACAGAGACATTCGTTGGTCATCGAAGCAGCAGGCTTTTGAGACATTGAATGATTTAGCATCCAATAAATCTAATGACGAAACATACACTGGTGCGAAGATGCTGATAACTCAATTAAAAGATTTTCATTTCTTATGTAGGTTGGTTGTTTGAAACAAAATTCTTAACGAATTTGATACAGTCAATAAAATATTACAAAAAAGAACATTAGCGTAGCAATAGCTAGCAACTTAATTGAAGAATTGACTTCATCCATGAACACATTGAGAAATAAAGGACTTGACACATTATACAACTACAACATTGACTACGCTTAATCTATGGATATAATCCCAGAATTAAAAAAAAAAAGAAAAAGAAATGTTCGAAAAATGATCAGTTATGAGACTGATGACACTCCAGAAATAAGCTCTAATGAAAAATTTTGTAGAAATTATATAAAAGTCCTAGAGACGATAAATGATCACGCAGCTTAAATGGAGGTTTGAAAAGCTTAAAACGGTTGCAGATGCTTTCGACTTTTTATCTGACGAAAAACTGAGAAGCCTTGACGGAAATACCCTAAGTCAGGGGTGTCAAACTCAAAACCTGGCCCGGGCCAAATAAGTCTCTCCTCAGGTTTAGGTGGGCCGCAGGAGGAAAATTTAAAATTTCAAAAACTTTTATATATTCGTATTGCGAAAGTTGATTACAAAATATTACTTTTAAAATATGACAGAAAGTCTGGATCACTTTAGCGCAGTGGTGATCCAGTTCGTGCCCTCCCCCTTGCGATATCTGCTGATCCTGCCCGCCTCCCATGCCATGGGCAAGGACGCAATTTAAATTGTTTGAACATTTGTTTGTTAGTGCAGCCCATATTTTGGAACTACTGAATTTTAGGAAGTATTATTTAAATTTCATGATTTCCGCATCCTGAATTTCGTCATGAGCAAAATTGATATTGATATTACTAGAGCGACCAAAATCCGTAAACTTAACTTTAAAAACATTTAAAGACTCAAAGATTCTCAGTGGTGTTCATCAAATGGATTTTGTAGCAGCGAAATAATCGACGAAAATACAATTTTTGCCATTTTGCAAAGCTTTGCAACAACCGATTTCCTCCTGGTGTACATATTTCGAAAGAAGTCCGCAAGAAAACCATAACTAATTATGGCAAGCAAGCCCTAATTTATTAATGGTATCAATATTAGAGTTGTGCCCGCGTCCCCCTTTCCTAGCCGCCACGCCTCCCTAGGGGGGCGCGCCCCCCGTTTGGGAATCACTGTTAGCGACTTCGGGATTATCCGTGAGAACTTCTTCCTTTGGAAAATGTACTTCAAGAACATCAAACAATTAAGACAAGAAGCGAAAACGTGAAAATATGATTGAGCTTCAAGTAACCAGTTTTTGTGAATAACATGATTTGCGTCTAATGTGGGACAGATGATAAAAAAATTTTAGTACCAGTCATCCAGGTCACCCAAAATAACAAAATAGTCAGATTAAATTAATTTAAGCAGAATGATGGCTAAAAGAGACAATAATTAGTTTGTGATACAAACTCATGCAACAATACATATAGGTCTAATAATCAGGCACTTGTGATTATTATGTTGTAATTTCACATCCAGGTGATTTAGTTAACAATTCTAAGATTTCTGTAGATTTTAAAGCTTTGACATTTTTCCAAATAAATCTCAATTCATGTTCGGTAAAGCCAACCAATTTTTTATTAACTGCATTTCGGGACAGAACAGTTTCATGAAGAGACTTAGTATTGTCCTGTACAAAAAAGATGAGCTGTCTTATAAAATTAAATAACCGACCTCAAATTGTTGATAGTATTTGGAGAAAAAATCCTAAAATAATCTTGCATAAGTCACTGACAAGTTTTAGTAATTTTTGTAGACTTAAGTTGAACGGCTTAATTTGTTCACCCTACCAATTTCAACATTTTTGTATTGATACTCGTACACATTGTGCTGCTTCGACATGGCCGCGGGCCGCACAGAACTGCAAGGCGGGCCGCATGTGGCCCGCGGGCCGCGAGTTTGACACGTCTGCCCTAAGTAGACATTTTGGTTTTGTCCGACGGTTTGTAGTGTGATAAGTATGTTAATAAAAACAGAATAGCTTGGTTCCAGCACTACAATAAATATTTATTTTGGTATATACCAGTATTTTGGGTGCAACTTGCACCCTTCTTCAGTACAAAGCTATTGAAGTCTAAATTGATCTTACTCTCTATTTATACATAATAATCTTAAAAGTTAGCGCAATACCTATCTACCTGGAGTACCTAATTACAGTTTTTAATTCGCTTTTAAAGCGTGCCTAATTAGTTTAGAAGGGCAATTACCCTCGTCCGTGTTTAGCATTAAATTGTTTTTGTGGCGTAAAATCTCGAGGCTTTCCCAGGGGTCCAAAGTTGTTATTTTCCTTGCTTGCCGTAAGACCTCCACGTTATCGAAATCGATGGTATGTCCTTCCTCCAAAATGTGAGCCGCCACCGCTGATCGCACCATTGTTGTTTTTCTTCGCATTGCTCCGATCGCTTCCTTAACGTGTTCGCTGAATCTCGTTGCTACCAAGCGCTTCGTCTGTCCTATGTACCATTTTCCGCATTCCGGGCAGGTGATCCTGTATATGCCACTTTTTTCGCTTTTCGCTAGGGGGTCCTTTTCACTTCCAAGTTTCCGCTTCAAATTTGCATTTCGGCTTGTTCCTACGACCTGTAAATTAAATTTTCGGAAATAGTTCGTTAGTTTGTAGAAGTTACCTGAGGCTGGGATGCTTGCTCTGATTATTGGCTCACACCCTTTCCGTTCTTGTTGGAATAAGGTAGTGAGCTCTTCCTTTTTTATTTGGTTTTGCTTCTTTCTTATGAGTTTGCTTATTTCTTCCGCATTAAATCCGTTCTTCATAGCCGTATCTAGTATGTACTCGCGTTCCTTCGCAAACCCATTTGGTGTGAGGGGGTACGTAACTAGCCTGTGGATCATCGTGTTATATGCTGCAAGTTTCTGCGCTTTAGTGTGGTGTGATGTCGCGGGTATTGTTCTCTGCGTTGTGGTCTCTTTCCTGTAAATCTCGAACTGTAAATTCCCGTTGGCCCTGTGGATTCGTATATCGAGGAATGGTAGCGCTCCGTTGGTTTCTCGCTCCACCGTAAATTTAATGTTTTTGTGCAATTCATTTAGTGTATCCATAGTTTTGTCTACTTTATCCTCGTCAATAATGGCGAATACGTCATCTACGTCCCTATTTCCTAGCACACCAGTGAAACACGCGATTAGCGAACTAGAGACATGGCTAACCACATTTGACTCTACCCCTGAATGGAAGAGAAAGATGAGACAATATACGAAGCTAGCGAGATTGTGCATGGAGGAAAATTATTTTACGTTTAGAGGCAAATACTATAAAACAACTTCGGGAGTAGCGATGGGCAACCCGCTAGCGCCACTTGTCGCCGAAATGTTTATGCGGAGCTTGGAAGCGCGGTTAGAAGAGTGCGGAAATATGCCAAACGTGTGGTTTAGATACGTAGATGACGTATTCGCCATTATTGACGAGGATAAAGTAGACAAAACTATGGATACACTAAATAAATTGCACAAAAACATTAAATTTACGGTGGAGCGAGAAACCAACGGAGCGCTACCATTCCTCGATATACGAATCCACAGGGCCAACGGGAATTTACAGTTCGAGATTTACAGGAAAGAGACCACAACGCAGAGAACAATACCCGCGACATCACTCCACACTAAAGCGCAGAAACTTGCAGCATATAATACGATGATCCACAGGCTAGTTACGTACCCCCTCACACCAAATGGGTTTGCGAAGGAACGCGAGTACATACTAGATACGGCTATGAAGAACGGATTTAATGCGGAAAAAATAAGCAAACTCATAAGAAAGAAGCAAAACCAAATAAAAAAGGAAGAGCTCACTACCTTATTCCAACAAGAACGGAAAGGGTGTGAGCCAATAATCAGAGCAAGCATCCCAGTCTCAGGTAACTTCTACAAACTAACGAACTATTTCCGAAAATTTAATTTACAGGTCGTAGGAACAAGCCGAAATGCAAATTTGAAGCGGAAACTTGGAAGTGAAAAGGACCCCCTAGCGAAAAGCGAAAAAAGTGGCATATACAGGATCACCTGCCCGGAATGCGGAAAATGGTACATAGGACAGACGAAGCGCTTGGTAGCAACGAGATTCAGCGAACACGTTAAGGAAGCGATCGGAGCAATGCGAAGAGGAACAACAATGGTGCGATCAGCGGTGGCGGCTCACATTTTGGAGGAAGGACATACCATCGATTTCGATAACGTGGAGGTCTTACGGCAAGCAAGGAAAATAACAACTTTGGACCCCTGGGAAAGCCTCGAGATTTTACGCCACAAAAACAATTTAATGCTAAACACGGACGAGGGTAATTGCCCTTCTAAACTAATTAGGCACGCTTTAAAAGCGAATTAAAAACTGTAATTAGGTACTCCAGGTAGATAGGTATTGCGCTAACTTTTAAGATTATTATGTATAAATAGAGAGTAAGATCAATATAGACTTCAATAGCTTTGTACTGAAGAAGGGTGCAAGTTGCACCCGAAATACTGGTATATACCAAAATAAATATTTATTGTAGTGCTGGAACCAAGGAAATACCCTAGCCGAAAAAGTAACTAAATTAACTCACAAGTATTCAGCTGATTTTAATGAACATGAAATCAAAGTGAAATTTTAATTGCGTAAAAAATTTTAACATCCTAGAATCCACATTTTCAAAATGAATATGAACCATTTTGAAATACTGCAACTTATTCATAGCTTTGAATTAGTACCGAGTTTTAAATACATGGAAACGGCGTGCAGCATATTTTTGACAATACCTGTGTCTGCTTGTTCTGCTGAACGTTCATTCAGCAAACTCAAAATAATAAAGAATTATTTGAGATCGTCAATGGGCCAAGAACGGTTAACCAATTTATCAAAAATATTAATTAAGAATGAAATCTGATGATTTGGCTACAATAAAGGCTCGAAAGATACAGACAATCTAATATAGAGAAGCTGAGAATTTTTGTTTATTTTCTGAACTATGTTTTAATTTGAAAAGCAATATTAATCGTAAATACCATGTTATTATTATACAACTCTTAGGCTTCATTCAAACGGCGCGAAAACGGCTCAAAAGCTCGAGACATACAAATGCATTGGCTTATATGGGAAGCTCACGACGAGCAGAGAAAGCGAGAGCCGTGACACTGTCAAAACACGGCTCGTGAGCCGTGAATTTGCGGGTTATGGTGCACGATATGTGAAAACACGTCGCTAGTTGTGTTTTGACAGCGGGACAGCTTTCGCTCGTCGTGAGCTTCCAATTAAGCCAATGCATTTGTATGGTTGGAGCTTGCGAGTCGTTTTCGCGCCGTTTGAATGAAGCCTAAGGGACGCGAAAACGGCTCGGAAGCTCAAAACATACATATGCATTGGCTTATATGGGAAGCTCACGACGAGCAAGAGCCGTGCCACTGTCAAAACACGGCTGAGCTTCCCATATAAGCCAATGCAATTGTATGTCACGAGCTTGCCAGCCGTTTTCGCGTCGTTCGAATGTGCCCTAAGAGTCAGAATGGTTTTTCGAAATTGAAACTTTTGTTTTAGATTGACGCCTGCCGTCCATTACCTGCTTCGAGCGGCGCGGCGCTCCCGCGTTTAAAACTTTTCCGAATTTTAATGGCGTAACTATGCAAAATAAACAAAAATTCCATTCAATACAATGGAAAAGCTTTCTGAATATTGTGTGTGGTTATACCTTTTACTAGTAAAAGCTTTTTTTCGTACATTTTGTGAAGCTTTGCCGCTGGAGCGCCGCGCCGCTCAAGTTTACGCTTGCTGTGGACGAGAGCCCTTAAGGTTATTAAAATCGGCTGAATTTACTGTTTACTGTTTCACAATGTTGTTTTATTATACCCGAGGTCAATTCTTATATTAATTTGCTTCGTCTTTGATCCTAATGTTCGTCGCTGTAACATATTTTCTACTATGTACCTACATCCATTTCGTAAAATTGAATTTACTTCGCACAATAAAATAAGGGCCACCATTTCTATTCTTTAGCGAACAGGGGACTGTAGCTTCAAATAGTTTTATACGATTTACAATAATGGTTTATTTTAAGGGCGTTTGTATTTCGTATTTTGTCACAACTGGCATGAAATAGATAATTTTTTATATTCACGATTTTTAATTTAATTTCAAAGCAACTTTATAAACTGCTATGATTGTCTTTGCATTCTAACCATTTTAACTGGGCCTTAACAGTTATTATAATTAGGTTATGTTATCGAAAATCTACCTTCAAAAGGATACCATAATAAATTACAGTGGTAATATTAAGGCCTGGATAGACGTCGAGAATAAAATTGTCCGCTGCGATTTTTCAATGAAAATGCATACTTACTGTCATGAAAACCGAAAACAAGTTCCATAATTTTTCTCAGCCATTTTGTGTATTATTTTTCGTATCCCCGGTCATTTCATCGTGAAAAATATCTAATTAGCGGGGAATTGAAAAAAAATATATCAAATAGCGGAAAAAAAATTGTGGATCTGTTTTTGGACTGCAGCTTATGGAATTCCCCAGCATTTGCGATATGTTCCACGACAATAAGTTTGAATTTTCATTGAGGGCACCTTGATCAAAATTTTGCCCCGCGGGCCAAATTGTCTTTGCACGGCTCTGCTTCATTCATCTGGTCCTAGTGCACAAAAAATTGTGTATGCATTGTAGATGGCAAAAATAAAAATTCTGAGTAAAAGGTTGAAGTGCATATTTCGTTGAAATGAAACATTCTGTTATTTTGGTACTATTCCTATATTCATATATTGTTTTCGTGAATTTAATTTCGTAGGTACTTTTGGCCAGCTACGCAGCATTATGTTTCAACAACAGTTGAACAACATAGTGCAGTCATATTAGCATTTCAAATAGATAAAAATAGAGTAAGGCTAATTTTTGTTGTTTTTGAATCAGGAATCTACAACTGATTTTGCTAAAAAAAATTTTGATCGGAAAGGTCCCAAAAAGGACAAAAAAGGATACTCTTAATCCTTGAACGGAGGTCGGCATGCGGAGTATCATATCAAAGGGGACGTCGAGTACATTACATATCCGGTGTTTGTTTCCTGTTTCAAGGACCCTCAACGGAATAAATCGAGCTTAAATGGAAAATTTTCGCGTTTCCCGTGTATCTTTCCAAAGCCATAACTACGAGAATAATTCAAGTTGTCCCTACTTTTATAACTTTTCAGGATCTATAATAGCTGGAGATTCTACCATTAAAAAAGTTGATCGGAAAGCTCTGAAAAAGGACATAAAAGGACACTAATTGCACACTCTAGTCGAACGTGGGCATGTGGGGTGTCATATCAAAGAGGATGTCAAGTAAATTCCATATCTGGCATTTGTTACTTGTTCCAAGGACCCTCAAAGGAGAAAATTGGGCTCAATTTAAAAATTTTTGTGTTTCTCGAATCTGCAACTTTCTAAAGCCGTAATTTTCCATTTAAGCCCGACTTATTCCATTTAGTGTCCTTGAGACAGGAAACAAGCACCGGATATGTAATGCACTTGACGTCCTCTTTGATATAATACCCCGCATGCCGACCTCCGGTTAAGGATTAAATAGTATCCTTTTTTGTCCTTTTTGGGACCTTTCCCACTGATTCAAAAATAACAAAAATTAGCCTTACTCTATTTTTTTCTATTTGGAGGCCTGAATTGGGATATTTTGACTGCACTATCAAAATATCCCTATTTTGACCGGAAAGGTCCCAAAAAGGACAAAAAAGGATACTCTTCAATCCTTGGCCGGAGGTCGGCATGCGGGGTAGCATATCAAAGGGGACGACGAGTACATTACCTATCCGGTGTTTGTTTCCTGTTTCAAGGACCCTCAAAGGAATAAATCGAGCTTAAATGGAAAATTTTCGAGTTTCCCGTGTATCTTTCCAAAGCCATAACTACGAGAATAATTCAAGTTGTCCCTACTTTTATCACTTTTCAGAATCTATAACAGCTGGAAATTCTACCATTAAATTCGCTAAGAGAAAAGTTGATCGAAAAGCTTTGAAAAAGGACATAAAAGGACACTAATTTAACACCTTGATCAAACGTGGGCATGTGGTGTGTCATATCAAAGAGGACGTCAAGTGCATTGCATATCCGGTGCTTGTTTCCTGTCTCAAGGACACTAAATGGAATAAGTCGGGCTTAAATTGAAAATTGCGGCTTTAGAAAGCTACAGATACGGGAAACACAAAAATGTTTAAGTTGAGCCCAATTTTTTCCTTTGAGGGTCCTTGGAACAAGTAACAAAAGGAGGATATGGAATGTACTTGACATCCTCTTTGATATGACACCCCACATGCCCACGTTCGACTAAGGTGTGCAATTTTCAGAGCTTTCCGATCAACTTTTTTCTTATCAAATTTAATGGTAGAGTCTTCAGCTATTATAGATTCTGGAAAGTGAGAAAAGTAGTGACAACTTGAATTATTCTCGTAGTTATGGCTTTCAAAAGATACACGGGAAACGCGAAAATTTTCCATTTAAGCTCGATTTATTCCGTCGAGGGTCCTTGAAACAGGAAAAAAAACACCGGATATGTAATATACTCGACGCCTCTTTTGATATGATACCCCGCATTCCCACCTCCGGTCAAGGATTAAAGAGTATCCTTTTTTGACTTTTTTGGGACCTTTCCGATCAAAATTTTTTTTAGCAAAATCAGTTGTAGATTCCTGGGAGCCCACTGATTTAAAAACAACAAAAAATAGCCTTACTCTATTTTTTTCTATTTGAAATGCTAATATGACTGCACTAGCATGTTTGAAGGTAACACAAGACACGAAACCCGCGTGAGCTCCCAAAAACAGTGTTGCCAAAAAGAAAGTTCCTAAAAATCATCTTTTATATAGGTAGGTTGCCACAATAAAAAAATTGCATTTTTATTTCGTGAATGCTTGAGGCAATGCAAGAACACCAAAAGCAACTTTTATATTTGTCCTATGGATCCATCTCTACCCGCAGCTCCATAATAATTTATCAATAAAGCAATCCACTTTGATGATAGAAATTAAATACCTAACTGAGCTCGAATCGAATTACCAGCAATCAAATAATTTCGATCTCGTCGTCACAAAGACTTTCAATTACCACTTTTTCTCATTTATCGAAAAAGAGCCGCCCGCCGGCCAACTCTTAGCGGTAGGTATCCATTCATTGCCAAATATTTATGATAGCATTTATCACGAGAGCTAAATTAGCGCATTTATATTTTAGTCATGGTGCAGGTTCACTTTTAATTGTCCTTTTTCGACTGTGGGAATGGCGTGGTCATATCAAGCAACCGACGACACTATGAAGCATCCTTGCGTTATCCCGCACAATGACACCCCGACGACACAACAACAACGCAACGATACTGTGCGTTCCGTCATTAATTTCAGGTAATGGAGTCCTGAAGTCAATAAATTGAACAATAATTCTAGCTGGAAACGAAAGAAATTGCTGGGTCATTGCCAAGCATATAGTATATTGGCCTACTGATGCCTGATGGTGTGCTGTGGTGCCCTGTGTATTTCCAAATTGTGGTGAGGTTCAGTGAAGATAAATGGCAAAAAGATTGTGTGGCTATGCGGTGAGTTTTGGAACCGGAGTGCTACACGCGTATATATAGAGGCAGAAGCAAAGTCTCTTAACGACCGGTGCGTTTTATGGATGCTTTGGATATGAGTGTGCGGACTTAGGGGACAACCGTATAGAAACTTTATGGAAGGAAATAAATTATATGTGAATGGTCAGAATTTGAAGCGAGTCAATGGAAAGATTACGAGAACAAAAAATCTGTATAGATACCCGCATAAAGGACAACAAAATTTTTAACATAATCTGACCAGACGTTTAGCATTTTGCTGAAGAACAGTACATCATTTTGATCTGCCGCACAGCATTGAGAAGCGTACAGCAAAATGTACAGCGTTTTGAAAATTTAATTTTCTTTGGAACGAGTCTGGTTTATCAACACAGCATTTTTTTGTACCTAAAGCATTTGTCGATCTGGTCACCTTAATAAAACATGGATTGAAAATTTGCAAAAAACAAATCCACTACCAATCTAATTTAGTAAAATTGCAGACCGGTAGGTACAACTTGCGCCGTCGCGATCATCAATTTAAGCTCGATGATAAAGTCTGGCGTCTGAATATCACTTTATGCAGTGTTTCCAAATATCATTACGCGAAATTAGCTCCGGAGTCCTTTTTCAATCAAAGAAATCGTGTCGAAATGGACGTATAGGCTAGTCAATGACGAGGGTAAAGACAAGGGCATATGTACAACACTTGTTGAACACAGGATCATAACCAAGGCGGATTCGATCAAGCAAAGATACTATCCTGTGTCTACAGTCGTCCAATCCCATCTTGATTGAGAATTAGGAGATGCTGGGGTTGGGGGTGATAGAACCATCCAAGAGTCCATGAGTTTCACCAATCCTTCTTGTTGTAATACAGATTCTGCGTTAATTTCCGCAAGATTAACAAGGTCTCGCAGCGGGATGCATACCCGATGCATATATTGCTTCAACCCTTCAACCCTCGACAAGTTGGGTAACGTCAGGTATTTGTCATCGGTTGACATTAAGTCAGCTTATTGGCAAGTGCGAACGATTCCAAAGAACTAACTGCGTTTACGGTACCCGGTCGTGGGTTATATCAATTTACGCGGATGCCTTGTGGGTTGCAAAATGCCCCTGCCACCTTACAAGGACTCAAGTATTGGCTCCATATATAGAACCATACTTACTTGGATGATGTTATCATTGTAACACAAACTTTCGAGAAGTATTTGGAGGAGCTTAGGAAGGTTTTCGAAACACTACGTGCAGCAGGTCACAAAGTCACGAAATGCGAATTTTGCAGAGATCAATTAAAATATCTCGGGCATATAGTGAATGAGTCAGGGTTAAACGTAGATCCTGAGAAGACTACGAGTATCAAAAAATATCACCACCCCATAACGTAAATGAAGTACGACAATTCCTAGGAATGTGCTCTTAGTTGTCGCGTCGGTTCATACCCAATTATGCTACGTTGGTTGCTCCTTTAACCGACCTCACCAAAAAAACAGGAAATTTAATTGAACAGCGGACTCTGAAACCGCTTTTTGGGGGGCAACGGAAAAGCTGATCTCAGCCCCTGTGCTGAGTTGCCCGAATTTCGATCTGCCGTTTGTCATACAGACTGACGCATCAGACTATCGCTTGGCAGAGGTGCTATCACAATATTTTGAAGACGGCAAGCGGGCGATCCCATTTTTGAGCCGGTCCTTATCACGCACGGAGCGTAAATATTCAACCACGGAGAAAGCAGTCGTCTGGGTAATCGAGAAATTTAGGCCATATATGGAAGGGGCGAAATTTAATGCGATAACACACACACCTCACTTGTATAGTTGCACAACCTTAAAGATCCGCGGGGCAAGTTGGTGGGCGGTAAGGACAGCATGACTTTCAGGTCATCCATAGAAAGGGAAAGGAGCATCTAGCATCTGATGCGCTTTCTCGCTCGGTACCGAAGATAAACTTAGTGGTGAAGGTCGTGCCAAAGGACGAATGGTATTAGAATCTAATGGGCAAGGTAGGGAAGAGTCCTGACAAATACCCTGACTTTTGGGTCCAAAACAGCGTCCGAAATCGAAATATCCGAAGTTTGGGGATATCTACGAGTGGAAGAGGGTTGTTCCAAAACAAGAGCGAGAAAGGGTATATGTACTACAAGTGCCACTATGACCCAAAAGTTGGTCACATGGGCGTAAGTAGGACGCTAGGCCAAGCCACCAAGCTACACTATTGGCCCAAGATGGCAGCCGACATCAAGGCCTACGTGGCAAGATGTAAACCATGTCAAGCGAATAAGGTGGAAAGACGGTCTCCAATGGGACACATGGTCTCGAGATGCGGAGAAGCTAGTCAGCCTTGGGAAGTTATATGTGTGGATCTGGTAGGTTCACTTCCTCGATCAGGATCTGAGTTGAGAGTTGAAATTAATGGAATTAAATTATTTATATATGTATTTGAAAAGTATACCTTAAACACCGTCAAAGTAAATACATCTCTTAGTGAATTTCCTTATCGAAGAAAATCCACTTAAAGTGAGGGGGAGTGCCACGGTTTTGTTTTCGAAAAACATAAAAAAATTTAATGGTCGGCTTAGGGAGTAAAGGCGGCTTAGGTAGGATATTTACCTGGTAGAAAACGCGGGCTCCGCAATAGCGAACGAAACATCCTGGCCGTCGAATTGATGGTCCCTCAATGCGCTGCAATATAGAAGAGTCACCGAAAGAATCGCGCGATTACGACCAACGAAACAAAAAAGCTTACCTAAAAAAGTGCCAAGCCGGGTGTTGCCTCGTTAGCGATTAGCCTGTTGTATCGCTCAAACAGGACGTGCGTGTTTTGTCGAACAAAAGCAATACAGTCTTGACTCGGTAATCCGGATATCACGCTCATCCGGACCACTAAATGTTTCCATAATGTATTCTATAGTCCGGATTTCGGCAGCTATTTTGACTCTATAATCCGGATATTTGAGATTTTCAGGGTGAAATAGTAGATTTGGTCTCGTACCTTTTTACGGGACGGTTTGGTAAATTACATGATGCAGACTAATTTCAAAGAAATAATGCATTTAATAGCTTTTGCCCCTCTTTTTTATTTATTTGGACTGTTTTTCCTCAGAAAAAACTGATTGCGCTAATCCGGATGTTCCGATGGTCCGGACTACCCCTTGCAATAATTGATCCGGATTATCAAGTCAAGACTGTAATAGCGAAAACTTGCATTTGTTTAATTACCGACTGTTTTGCAAATATTGTACGAGGGTTGGGTACGATATCCCGCCCATCATATTCCCGTTTTTTAAAATCCGGACATTCAATATTCCGCTCAATTAGAATCCCGTCTAGTCAAAATCCCGCCATTTCAATAACCCGCTTATTCAAAATCCAGCTTTTCAATATCCCACTTTTCAATATCCCGTCACAAAAGGTAAGTATTCTTTCATAAATCGCGCGCGCGATTTTTCAAAGAATACTTACCTTTTGTGACGGGATATTGAAAAGCGGGAAAGTCGGGAAAGCCAGGAAAACCAAGGTACCCGCCTAAGTTCTATAGTATTGCTGACGCAGTTGCAGCAAATTTTTAAAGAACTTAAAATATTGTTGAGGCTTGGCACAGACGATTTAACTTTATCACAAGGAAAACCCATATCGGTCTGTACCGGCTGGTGGAATAACTAAGTAAAGAATAACTCCTAGCTAAAAACCAAGTTGGGCCGTCCCGATCCGAAGGTCGCATCCAAAAGATCTTTAGACGTAACCAGCAGTTAAGGAATTTACTTGCATCTAAAGAGGAGTATGAAAAAACGGATTTTTTGAAAAACTTGACGCATAAACTAATGTAAATAATTGTTAATTCGAACGCATATCTACATGTTTTGTTAATAATAAAAAAAATTTGGCGGTTTTTTGGCGGGATTTTTTTATTATTTAATAGCGGGATTTTGGAATGGCGGGATTTTGAGGTGGCGGGATTTAGGAATGGCGGGATTTTGGAATATCGGGATAATGTAAAGCGGGATTTTTTTGAAAAAGCGGGATTATGAACGGGCGGGATTTTGTTTTTCGAGATTATGTAGGTATCCCATTGTACGAGTATGTTGCGTATTTTGGACAAAACACAACCTCTGACCCAGGAAGCATAAGCACAAGAGCAATGCAAATTTTAGAATCCTTAGAAAAGTGTTAACGACGTTTCATAATACGCAACACGCTTGTTTAGTTCGTTTCACTAACACACTGATGTAGTTTCTTTGCTATACGAGTACAATTTGCTCAAAATTTGAACTGCTGGCAGCAATCCTCATGATTGAAATTTTCCAGTTTTACGTGTGGGTACCATTTGCACAGAACAGTTAATTGAAAAATATGAACGAAATGAATGTAGAAAGTTCGTCTGAAAACTTCAACAGAAACGTCTATTGTGTTTAGCTGACCGACACTGACCCATGCTATTCGCCGCTGGCAACTCTAACGTAGCTTTGCACAAAATATCCATTGTTCAATGAAAATCTGGAGCAAATTTTGTTACTAAAGCAAAGATACATTTTAGGGTTGGTAGAGATAGAGAATTAGGTCCATCTTTGGTAGAAATGTGGAAACAACCATGGAGTCATGGAGATGGTCAAATGGCGCTTCACGTATATATTATACCATTTTTTCTTCGTCACAACTTAATCCTTTTAAAAAATAGAAATGTCTGCTTCCCAACGTGATCGAAAACCAATTTGCATTCACCATTATTTACAGCCATTTCGATGTCTGTTCAAAATTAATTAAATTCAAATTCTTCTAGTCATGACATTTACATCAGATATACATCACGAAGAAACAATTCGCCAACATATGTAATTCCCATTCAGAAATATTCTCCGATCCTTTTGTGCCGTATAGTCGTACATGTAACCCTTGTGGGTTGTCCTATATGTGAACATATCTGCATTCATACGCAATTCTCAGTCTATACCCGTCTGTGCCTGTGTAACTTCATATTCTTACAAACGGGACATTTCTATATCATCTTCGCGTATACTCGTATGCTGATGCTGCTGAAGCTGATGTGTGTTATCCTTGGAACAAAAACGAGGAAGAACGACCAACAACAACAAAAAAATGGCAGTAAACATGGCGAAATTGTTTTGAACCGTATGCGAAGAATGAACACAATACAACAAAGATGGAGTCTAGGACGACGACGATGACGACAACGACCCGTGTTCGTTACATTCCCTTATCTTTAGCCGCGCGCCGCGTGTTGTATTTTATGAAAAGATGAATCCTTTTGGAGCCGATTCTTGTTATTGCCAGTCGACCGGGATCCATTTCTTCCATGGATCAGAGTATGAGGGTAGTTCTCAACGGTGTGGGTGATATGCATATGTTGTGTGCTATTGACGGAACTTTTCACTTCTTCTGAGTTTTCTTTCTTTGTGCACTTATTGTTTGCTTTATTCAAAAGTTTTCGCGCTGAACTTTGTTCTGCTTTTAGACACATAGCCCTGCACGTTTCATGTCGTATCCATGCATAAAATTGTTACTTGAATATGGCCCGCCAAGACCGGAGAGCGGAGATAAATGTTTCTGGAGATTTCAGAGATAGAAATTACCGACAGTGCAATCGTGCAATCAGGGAACATTTTGTGTGTATATGCTTGAAATCAGCTTGATTTCATCTAATTTGCTTGTCGGAAACATAAAATGTGGGTATAGAATTGAATATTTAGTTTAGCAAGTTGAACTCAGTTGAGGGTGAAATACTACTACATACTGAGTTTCATGCTCAGTAGTCGTATTTACGTTATAATAAAATTTGAAGATTCATTTAGTAATTCTGGATTCGCCTTAAAACAGTAATTTAGGGTCCTTCAAAGGTGATTCCTGAAAAAATAAGACCCGTTCATATTATGCCCCATATGTCTAGTTTTTGCTCCTGCTGTGAGTTTTCGTTTCATGGTTTGGTGTCAGTAAGTTTCCCACTAGATTGCATAGTCTTGTAGCGTATCCCCTTTTTATTTTCAGAGCCGAGTTACGATCTGGCTGAAGGCAAGGCAAGGCGTCCCGTGCGCTTGCATTAATTCCAAAGCCAGAGTTTTGACTTTCATGGACTTACTTTTTAATTTTACAGGAGGTCATTAGAACCTTGGTTAATTCGAAGTCAATATTGCAAGTGTTCAAATCAAATCAAATCAAATCAAATCAAATCAAATCAAATCAAATCAAATCAAATCAAATCAAATCAAATCAAATCAAATCAAATCAAATCAAATCAAATCAAATCAAATCAAATCAAATCAAATCAAATCAAATCAAATCAAATCAAATCAAATCAAATCAAATCAAATCAAATCAAATCAAATCAAATCAAATCAAATCAAATCAAATCAAATCAAATCAAATCAAATCAAATCAAATCAAATCAAATCAAATCAAATCAAATCAAATCAAATCAAATCAAATCAAATCAAATCAAATCAAATCAAATCAAATCAAATCAAATCAAATCAAATCAAATCAAATCAAATCAAATCAAATCAAATCAAATCAAATCAAATCAAATCAAATCAAATCAAATCAAATCAAATCAAAACAAATCAAATCAAATCAAATCAAATCAAATCAAATCAAATCAAATCAAATCAAATCAAATCAAATCAAATCAAATCAAATCAAATCAAATCAAATCAAATCAAATCAAATCAAATCAAATCAAATCAAATCAAATCAAATCAAATCAAATCAAATCAAATCAAATCAAATCAAATCAAATCAAATCAAATCAAATCAAATCAAATCAAATCAAATCAAATCAAATCAAATCAAATCAAATCAAATCAAATCAAATCAAATCAAATCAAATCAAATCAAATCAAATCAAATCAAATCAAATCAAATCAAATCAAATCAAATCAAATCAAATCAAATCAAATCAAGTCAAATCAAATCAAATCAAATCAAATCAAATTTTCATCATAAGGAAACAATTTCAACATGTATGCGTTCGTTTTGTTGCATATGTGAGTGACATATTATTTTGTTTTGTGAGCCGTTGATTCTAGATCTGTCCCTTTTAGAATTAATATTTGCCTCTCCACTGCAATGTTTTTGCTCACCTTCAGAACTTTCCGCCATACTAAAAAGACTTAAACTAAAGTTCGCTGCCAGCGATGAGAAAATTCAATATTTTTCTCTAAAACCTACCCAAGAACCCAAGGGGAACAGCATTTATTTACTTCATCTTCAACTGCTGCCTCAAACTCGACTACTTCCCTAACGCTTGGAAAAACGCACTCGTGATACCAATACTCAAACGAGGTACAAATCCTACTTATCATCCTACTATGTATTTTAATCATCGGCTCATAAGTCTACTTTATTTAGTAAAAAAGACCTTTTACCTTTCCAGTTTGGTTTTCATCTAGGCTCTTCAACGAATCAGCAACTCCTCAGTCAAAGATTCTTCTTCACGGGACTTATTTCACTAGACATCGAAAAGGCATTCGATTCCGTCTGGCACATAGGCCTTATCTTTAAACTATTACACTTTTTATTCCCAACACACATCTGTAAGTTAATGCAATCTTTTCTCTATAACGGAACGTATTGCGTTATAAGTTACCCTCTTCTAAGAAATTCAACATCCCTGCTGGCGTTGCACAAGGATCTGTGTTCAGTCCTTCCTAATTTAGTATCACCCATATTCCGTGTATCTCCACAATATCCTGTAGTCGAACCCAAAACTGTAATTACAAATCCATCACTTGCAACAACTCTGTAATACGCGCATTAAGGGACTAAAATAATTGATTACACTAGACTTAGGCCCGTATTTATGAACATACATACCTTAACTCAAGGTATGAATTTCGGCATCCTTGATTCAAGGTCTCCTTGAGTTATGGTATGTTCATAAATACGAGCCTTAGTTTTGTAGTTAGTATATGGTATGTTTAAACATTTTTTTTTTAATTCACATTAGGTTTTGATGCTTATTTTCCGAAACAAGTTACACCAAATTGAAAATTATACATACTTAACGTCAATATGTTATAAGTTTCATATGTGTACAGTCGGCATAATATATGAAACTACCGCATAAACGCACCGGAATGATTCGTCATGTCCTCATGTGATTTCCAGCAAAAAAAAGTTGTACTGAACATACATCCCTAATTCTTAACCTAGCCACAGGCGTTTGATTTTTGAAAAAAAAAAACATTTTCTTGCACGACGTAAACCTCAACTCCTCAAAACCTATACTAGCTAGAATAGCGAAATAAGATGGCTTTCATAGCCAACAAATTTACCGGAAAAATTAAACTAACCGTACTAAAATCGGATAACTGGTTTCATTTTTATAGAGCTTTAAAGTCTATTTTTTTTACCTAAAAACAATTTTTGTTCTACCTCAATCTACCAAATTCTACCAGGGTGATGTAGAAAAAATTAGCGTATGGTCTGCCGATCATATCTTTTTTGCATCATTTTATTTTAACTTAAGCTGACCAGACGTACAGCATTTTGCTGTACAGTACAGCATTGCAACCTGCCGTACAGCATTGGGAAATGTACAGCAAAGTGTACAGTATTCGCCATGCCACACAACGACTCACTACAAAATATAATAAGCTCTTCTTGTCTGCTTTTAAGGTGTAAAGTTTGACTCCTTTACCCTGTACGATCGATACTTAATACGAAATAATAAGAATTTTATGTTTAGCAATCGTTCATTCTCGATATACCGGGAACCCTTGGCGCTCACATTTGCTCCACATGACACGATCCTACCTATCCGCGTTCCGAAGTTATGGCTGCCCAAATCGCAATTTTGAGTTTTGTACTCGAAAATTGTCCACAACCTGGAAGTTCTTGAGCCGAATTTTTCAATTTGGCAGACTTGTAGAGAACCACACGATATTTGGTGAGGATTTCCAAGGTTCAAAAGTTGCTGACGTCGAAAGATGCGATTTAATTTTAATTTTCCTACCACAAAACGATGGGCCACTGTACTCCATTCGATTCCCGTATCAACCTAAATAGGTAAAAGCATACTGAAGAAAGGACTCTGCCAGGGTTTTTTAGATAAAGTTTTGTTTTTCCACAATATGTCCTTAACCATGAAGAATTCCATACTCTCCTCCATCGCAACCAGGCTAAAAAAAACCTTATACTGCTTTGGAGGTTCTCCTCAGACTCCACTCCATAGCTACATTTAAAATCTGCCAGGAAAGCTACAATTGTATGTGTATAATCTTATTTCGACTACTATTCCTTGTTATAGATTATCGTGTTAAAACATTTGTTTGTGCTTCAAATTCTGATTTTTTGTCAAGGAGAACCAGTGGCGTAGATATAGCTTTTCAGTGGGATCTGTGGTCAGGAGAATTTTTCCCTTAAATTGAGAAGTTCTAAATGAGGAATTCAAGGTATAGTCACCACCATAACACAAGCATAGAAAAAAATGCTTTTCTACCGAATAAAAATGTCCTTTGAGGTCTGCTGACGAGATCGAAAAATGGCTTCAAGTTTTTGAAATTGTTTCAATTCTGCTTGTTTAGCTGAAATTCCGAAAGAATAGGTTTGTCACTATGAAGCAAATATTGTACGTCGAACAACGTGGCACTAGAGATCATGTTTCATAATCCCCACCTTAATGTTTAATCGTTGGACTAGAGACACCTGAATGATATGCGGGAGCTTAATCCCGTCACGCGACAAAGTATCTTAGGAAGTACTGAGAAGTGTATAGCATCGCCTAAAATTATCAGTATGCAGAAACTTTTAAAGTTCGATCCTGGAAGGATGTGGGTTAACTTAAAATTGAAGGTTCGTCTGTAATACCGAGCGCAAATGTTAAGAATCGTTCACGCAATGGAGTTGGATGCGGTAAAAATAGGTTTCAGTGTGCGGTTTGTCTGCAGCATACAATAATTTTCTGCAGAACGAGGAAGGAAGCGCAGGACGTAAAGACGCTGAGACCGCCCCTGTGAAGTAATACCGATAGCATCATCTATCGGTATTACTTCACGAATGAGTGATCGAGATGGTTATGATTTTATTCGAGAACATTTTATAACTGCATACCTGCATGATGCAGTATTGGTCAAGCAAGTTAGTACAACATGAAGATATGTTGTAATGCCGTTCAATGAGAACCCTATTGTATCACTAGATTATCTCACAGTACTGATTTTTGCTTTAATGTTAAATTATCTTAGGAATTTATCCAGCTGATCTGTTATTGTGGCAGTCGCACTTTCAACCGAAACATGCTTTCCCAAGGTTCTTCACATATTTCCCTCTTTCTCGAAAACGGCGTGAAGGGGAGGGGCTGAGGCTTTGCCTGAAAACCGAATTCCGCAAGTATGTGTACAGCATTGGGTCTTCTGGAGTCTGGTCAGCTTATTTTAACTCTATTATTTCTAACAGCTTTAATGTCTTAAGTGTAGAAAACTAGGGTTCAATTTTGCTCAAACTCATTAAAATTTCTCCTAATATTCTGCAAATATGCCGAAATCGAGCAAAAATTAACCCTGGCTTTCTGCACTTAAGCATTAAAACTGTAAACCAGTAAACGAAAGGATTCTGGGAATATAGAAAATATTACATTACGGAGGCATCATCAATGTTAGAAAACAACTAAAATCGTCAAACTTCAAGCATACGAAGAAAACGAGAATTCAAAGAAAGATCGAAGAAACAATAAAAGGCAAATATTTTTGTCTAAATAAAATGGTGCATTATGGGAACTTCGTGAAAAAGTTTTTTTGGGCCGTATCGTATCTTCCGAGATACACCCGTTCAAACTTTGAAGAAATTTTCAAATCGGGTTTTCATTCAAAAATCAAATGATGAAAATGGATGAATAAAACCAATTTTTAAATTTCTTTTTGAACGGGTGTATCTCGGAAGATACGAGCAAGTTTGTAACGGACGAGGTGTCGTTGGAAATTTTATGCAGTTTCAGAAAGTGAAGTCATATATCGGGTGAAATGTTTGGTTTGTGGCAAATTTTGATTTAGTTCGGCAAGTCGGGCATTTTTACAAAAAATTATATTACATTGTAACGGTTAAAAATAGAGGGGTCCCGTTGTACATTAATTTTCCCCAAATGAGCCATACTACCTACCATTAAGATATGCAGGCAGAGGCACCATGAATGGGACACCATGTATATGTCGACGAATGTAGATGCAAAATGTCTAATCTCTAAAGGAAAGATGTATTATACCATATCTATAAGTTGATACTACTTGAATAAAGCTTTTATTACTATTCATATTATTATTATTAAAACCAATATTTAAAGACTATTTTTTTCGGACTCAAACGAAAGCATCTCGTGCATGCGAAATCGCATTGAATTCACAGTCGTTGAGGTAATATGTACAATTAAAAATTTCGAATTATTACTGAGCCCCACATTGATACAGTAATACATGTAATGCATTAGTACAAACAAAAATCCATTTAAATATCATGAGAAAGCATTTCCGAAAATCAAATTTAAACTGCAATTCATTATTTACACCGATATAGTACATAAGTATATTTATTGTAGCAAAATTATTCATTTTAATCCCTTATTGCCACAGCGATATTTGTCATCAATAAAATTGACGAATCCTTTTCATTCATATAATTTTTCAGATTAATTTTTTCCGTCTGCTCTAATTATGGCAATATGACCAAAATATTATAATTAATTAGTTTAAATGGCTACTTGTGGTAGCATTGTGGGATAAGTCCAATTAAATGAAACCATTGATGTATTCAGTATACGATTTTCTCACATTTGATTAATTTTCGGATTAGTATACTCTTTATACGATGACCAGTCGAACGTGGCTATTTTGTATCGCACTAATATGGGAGGTGAAATGCTATTTATTGGGAATTGCGAATCATTCTATAATCTGTGTGCTTTATATTAATTGATTTTTAAAGCCGATTAGGTTTCAATGTTAAGTGTTCACGATGGGTTTGAAGAGCATACATAAGCGGATCAATGATTTTCAAGAGGAATGTCTCGTATTTGATTTTTTGTTTTTGAAAACCTAAATGTAATGTTGTCCATTTATTTCTTTAATTTCTTTTCATTTCATTTATAATTAGTATGATTTTCATAGCAATTTTCTTCAAAGTATATGTCTATGGTTAACGCTAACTATATGAATGCACAAGGACTGCGTGTCAGGACTTCACTATGAAGTTGAAACATTGTTGTCGTGTAATTGAATTGCATCTCTACTCAAGTACCTCTGAAGTGCATTTAAAGCGGGCTCGACTTAATCACATTATTGTTGGTGCAGCAGCGTCTCTAGTGTTCGCATTTATTGTGACCGACTTGAAAAGACCTTGTTCATTTTCATTTTAAGCATTGTTTAGCTGAGCGCGGGGATACGTGCAATTTATGGTATAGTCAGGCCGCGAATGGCACAACTCGCTGGGCATTATTATTACATTTTTGAATAAATCGCGAACAATAAAATCAGTTAGAAAGGATAAAAACGCGGAAATATTTTAAAGAAGTAGTTTGGCTGTTCTTGTCGTTAGCGCGCTCGCATTTGAATTAGATGGTCGTTAATTCAAAACTCTCTTTACGTGTACAGTTAATGATAATTTCCGAATTAATCATTTGTGATGGACTATTATTTTTTTCTGATGTGTAATATGTACCCATTTCACCAGAACGAGCTGTTGACCTCTAAATTATAGGATCTTGAAAATGAGATGTCGATAAGCGAAGCCTTTAAAATATTCTCCAATTGGGTTGAAAGTTTGTCAAATGACCTCAGACATTAATACTATTTTAAACACAGTTCTGGGACTAGAAAAAAAAATTTTTCATTAAAGTAGTCTAGAACCGGGAAGATATGACACCTGTGGTTTTATATACAGGGTGGCCCATTAAAAGTGAACTAGTGTAAAATAATGTATATCTTTTTTATTTTTTAATATTTTTCTCTGATATTTGGTAAGAATAAACTAGACACATGGGAGATATGTTTATACTACTTTCCAGGTAAATATGCGCTGAGGAAGGGTCGATTTAGGTAGGTTTAACGAAAGAGTTTATTTTTGAACCATTTCATTCACACAGAGTGCATTTCGAGACGGTTTCGAACTATGTAGTATTACATGGTGCGTTGCAATTCTCATCAGATGCCTCTACGTATGCAGCGCGTCATGTAATACCAGGAGAGGCATTACCGGACTCAAGCAGGCAAAGGTGTACGATCCTCTTATATAGGACACGAAATACACCCTGGTATCGAATCATTTTAAATGGGGTTAGGCAATGGCTAGCCACCGATTCGATACGGCCGCGTTTCTGCTGTCCCACTATGGGCTATGGTGGATAACTCAAATCATTTTTTGAGCATGCTACATCCACGCATCCACTGTCCAATAACGATGTTTTTGTTGCTTTGTTTAAACCCATTTTCTGACACATAATCAGAAACGCGGCCGTATCGGATCGGTGGCTAGCCATTGCCTAGCCCCATTTAAAATGATTCGAAACCAGGGTGTATTCCGTGTCCTATATAAGGGGATCGTATACCTTTGCCTGATTGAGTCCGGTAATGCCTCTCCTGGTATTACATGACGCGCTGCATACGTAGAGGCATCTGATGAGAATTGCAGCGCGCCATGTAATACTAGTTCGAAACCGGCTCGAAATGCCTCTATGTGCCGCAACTCGCTGGAGTATGCATAATAAAAAAGTTAATCATGGCTTACACTACTTCACTTTTAATGGGCCACCCTCTATACTTAGCATGGAGTCCTGAATGATATACCGTTCAAAAAGAAACGCTGCTGATGGCCATCCGTGTGATATTAGAGGGAAATGCTGCCACGAGAGATAATAATTGCTTTTTATCGCAAATTCCACTTTTTGCCCCATTTAAGGGCGCATCTGCTGATCGTCTTTTTAATGCTTTATGTCTGCCTTTGGAAATATTTACTTAGCATGGTGTCCTGAGTTATATGCTGTCCAAAAAGAATCGCTGCTGGGGGTACAACTAATTCGTATTAGCCAAGCGGCAAATTATGCCATACTCCCCAAGTCGATCCGATCAGGAAAAGTAGGTTTTCTCCCACAGTGACGTGATAATATGGAAAACCGCGATTTCCAGCGGATAGTAGATAGGGACAAAATCAATCTTTTCACAACTAATTCGTCTTAGCCAAGCGGCAAATTATCACATACTACCCAACTTGATGCGATAAGGAAAAGTGGGTTTTCTCCCATAGTGACGTCATAATATGGAAAATTCCGATTTCCCGGGGATAGCAAAGAGCGACAAAATCATTATTTTCTTAACTAATTCTTATATTAGCCAAGCGACAAATTTTCGCATACTCCCCAGGACGTTGCGATCAGGAAAAGTAGTTTGTTTGAGTATCTCAAACAACCTACTTTTCCTGACGTCACCATTATACGGAAAAGTGCATTTTCCCGTTAATAGCGCGAAGCGACAAAATCGTTATTTTAACATCTCATTCGTATTATCCTTGCCAGCGCCCGCTCTAAGGGGGGCAAGCCGGGCGGTCGCCCGGGGCGCCAAATTTTAGGGGCGGCTTTTTGGCTAGCACTGGAATAAAATCAGAAAAGCTGAAAGGAAAAATTTAATATCAACATCGATTTAGTACAATGGAAAATATAGAAACTTCAGAAGAAATAAAATGAGGCGAAATAAAAAGCCGGAAGGTAGGAAAGAAACTGGAACCGAAGCATTATACAAGTGTTGTACCCAATTTTGTTTTTATTTTAAATTTTACGCCTATGATGCTAAAACCACATCGCTGTCGAAAAGCTATATGGGGCAATTCGCTGAGTTATATGCTAATTTAGCTCTTCTTATTTTTTTTCATTGCAGGATGATGTGGTAATTTGATCCTCCTATTAAAGTGGGATCCTCTACTTCTTAGGATTCTAATTCGACCTGCATGATCCCTGATCCCTGTTAAAGGTTGCCCTTCCCTTTAACATATCCCTGGTCCCTGTTAAAGAGAAGGGCATCCTTTAACAGGGATCAAGGAGCATCACATTTTTAAAATTATAGCACGTTACTATTTTAATTATGCGATATGTCCAAATATGATTTCCGGAAGATGAAGTTTAAAACTGTTGTTTAGTCTGCTGAAACCCTAGTAGAAATTCATAAAAAATAAGAAATCGAAAACACGCTTAAGAAAGACTGTCCTTTGAAAAAATGTTATGCCCCATGGCACCACTTTACCACTAATTTTTTGGATTTGTTTTCGATAACAATAATTTCACTTCATTTAACCTGATCTCTTCGCGGATGAATTCCTTCAGTTGGTTTCAATAGCATTGATTTGGTTATGTCTGCACCTGTGCGTCTTTCTTCTTCCCTATCGCCTTTAAATACCGTTTACTTTTTCAGCATTGAACTTGTCAATTGCATCAAATGAACAAAAAAGATCAACTTTGTCCACATTTTTCAATCGACGTTAGATATTGGCCGCAACTTATGTCAGAACATAAATAATAACTTCTTTCGGTAAAGTATTTTGTATAAGAAAATGGCTTTGTCCACACATATGCGTCTTTCCTTTTCCCTCTCATCTTCAAGTTCCGTTTCCTCTTTCACAATTGAACTTGTTATTGATTGCAACAAGTGAAGACAAGAGATAAATGCCTCATTCTGTCCACATTTGTTCATCATTTATCGTTAAATATTTGTCGCGATTTGGGTCAGGACTCGTAAAAATAGCTTGTTTCATTAATATTTTGAATAGTTGGTGAGTTTTGTAAGAGCAGCATTAGATTCTGCAATACAAGTGTCCGTTTTTCAATTTTGATATAAAATGTCAACAGATTTCAGCACTTATTCAATCGTTAAGAAATGAAAACACCCTATTCTCTCGATAAATTTTACTTCACAATCCTCGCACACAGTTAATAATAAAAATGCTGAAAAGGACAACGATAGCAAACTCGACTTGAGTGAGTTGCAATTTTCCATCCATTCCTCTTCGATTTTCGCATATTTATCATTGGTAATCGCTTTCAAGCTGAATGTCCTTCTTCAGCGCAGAAATCCTAAGTTTCTATTGCCAAATTAACGAAAACGAAAGAAAACGGAAGTAGTGTGGACAGGCCCAATGAAGACTAGGCAATATTAATGTTTATTTTTCAATCTTATTCAATCGCTCAGAATTTAAAACACGCTTTTCTCACGTTATAGAAACATAAGTGCCGATAAATTTTACTTAACAATTTTCCGACAAGGCAAATTAGAAAAATGTTGAAAGGGAAGACAATGGAAAACCCAACTTCAATGGGTTGCAATTTCCTTCCATTGAATAATCCTTCCTTCCGGCTCCGCAGTATGTAAGGACGTTATCAGAAACTACCCCAAAAGGTTAGTAATGCAAATGAGTATCAATCTTTGGAACAAGATTTCCCAGAACGGAGTTTTCTGAAATGTGTTGAGTGTTTTAGTCGAATATTTTGCTCGAGGAATTCACTACTAAGCTTTAGTTTTGGAATTCCTAACAAACTCTCCACAGAGCTTAGCTTAACTGTAGTGAATTGTGGTTTCTACTACATGCTTACTCGGTTTTCATTAGCTCATTGCGAGTAGAGATTCTATTATCTTAAAGTACCGAGTCCCACTGTGACTATTGCCTACAGTTGCCGGTCCCAAAGTGTAAATCATTTCGGAGTTGCTCGCTGTTACAGGCGACCAAGAGTTGCCAAAATCAGTCATCACTTGATTCAGAGGAAAAAAAAATCTGGATTCGCTTCTACAACATCAATATATATTGTATAATACATATATAGTACGATATAGTAACTTAGGGGCGGCAAATTTACATCTTGCCCGGGGCGGCATAAGTCCTAGAGCGGGCGCTGATCCTTGCGGCAAATTATGACATTCTCCGCGACTTGATTCGAGCGGGTAAAGTGGGGTTGTGCCATAGTGACGTCATTAACAGGAAACCGCAAATTCCCGCTGATGGTGAAGAGCGAAATTTTTTTTTCTTTCACAACTAATTCACAACAAAATAGCGGAAGAGAACGGTACATCCATTTTCTCAGTGAAAATGAAGAGCGACAAAATTAATTTTTCCACAACTATTACAACAAATTAGCGGCAAATTACTGTAAAGTCGCTGAGTCGATTTTCAAAAGTTGTTTCGCTAATTTGATGCACGTGACGAAATATGTCTCTTAAGATAGAACGCGGCTATGTCAAGCCTGAGTAAACCAAATATGTATGTATTGTCGAATACTGGGCAATTGCTCAGTTGAGACTCCGGTTTCTTGAAAAATTATTTACTTTTCTGTGTGGAAGTTCTTTGGGTTTAGTAAAGACTGCAAGCTAATAACATATGGGGGAAAGTCGGTTATATCGTACCACTTTTTACTTTTACCTGGATATTTAGTTTACGACGGCGCTTAAAATAATGAATAAATATGTAAAATATACGTTAGGATTTTGACTACCATATGTATGGAAATCAGTTCTATAGCTGTAGTTTAACGTTTTTAAAAATGTATTTTCGTGGAGGACTGCCAACAGTACGATTTAGCGAACGAGTCGTTTTAATTGTACCACCAGTATTTAAATCGTACCACTGAATAAAAACCATTAAATTTTTTAAAGAAATATTATTTGGGGCATTTAGGAGTAAACAAAAAGCAATTATAAATATATTCTTAGCAAAAAATAGATGATTTGCAGCAGTTCGCCTAATCGTGTTTAGACCAAGCAACTAAATCGTACCAGTACCACCTACCAAACTCACAGCGGTACGATTTAACGAACCCTGCAATTTTTCGAAAGATGAACTATCTCGTCATAACTGCAAAACTTGAACACTGGAACCCAAGTCAACAATAATTTAGCTTAAATTTGTAATCAGATAAAGCAAACTGTATGCTTTTAGCTTACCTTCCTCACGAGTTATTCCCTTAGCAACTGACACGCAAAATAACAAGAAAAAGTCACAAAACATATTTTCTTGGCTCACATACACATATTTTGACAGATACCACTCGCAACTAGCGGATTCTTCAAAGACAGCGTTGTGATATGGTTTGGTGTTACCAGTGTGTAAAAAATTGATAATTTAGTCGGAAATTTGGAGGTGGTACGATTAAAACGGTGGTACGATTTCACCGACTCTCCCCTGTATTGGCTTACTTGGGGTGATTTGTTTGTTTTATTAAAAATGAATTATGAACATAAAAAAAAACTAAATTACCTGCATTAAAGTTGCTTTTGACCTGAAACGAATCAAAAATGTCTATCGGGTACAGAATGTTGGCGTAAATATCTGAAAGTGCATCGTTTGGGGCTGAATTTGAATTTTGAAAACTATGCAACACACTACAACTCAAAGTCTAACACGTTCATTTCAGTTTTCTTAGTTGCTTTAATCGTGGAAACTATAAAGTGATACTAGCAATTAAGAAAAAACTTTACCCATGGTTTGTAATCATTAATTTACTAGTGTTTTCGTTTCTTCACAACATGAGTTTAATTTTTTCAGATTTCTTATATTTTTATGAAGGTCTGACTAAATGGCGCGTCTCGGGCGACCACCACCCCCTTGGACCGGGCGCTGTTGACCTTAGACTTTAAATCATTTGCAACCTTCGCTACTTTAAAATTTTGCCCATAGATTCAAGGCATAGTAGTGCGAATCTCTGTAATTTACTCAGTTTAATTATACAAACAAGTGTACCACTTCTCATTCAATTCCTGATTACATCGCAGATTAAGTCACGCATATAGCTCCGGATTTCTGGCATTATTCGACAGATGGGTTCCTTTATAAAAAACCCAAATTTTTCCGAGTTTCTCCGTTTTTTGGTTTACAACTCCGAAACTGTACATTTCCACGAACATGTTAGGGAAAACATAATTGCGGGTCCAATGCGTACTTATACTCGCGACATTAATCTTCAAAGTGCGTTAAGCGGTATCGCTACAATTGATAATCATTCTTTGACGATGATTTTTTTTTGGGATTTATACCCTGTTTTGCAACGAAATGTTGGTGGGAAGCTTTGGATTCGGGCTCGGCACCCCAAAATACATAAAGAACAAACAAAAAAATTCTCCACGACATTTTCAAATCTCATGGACTAGGTTTTTCGCGTGCTTACTACACTATAAAGGGTGTCCGTCGCCGCACCGGATTATGATTCCTTATGTGATTTCCTGCAAAAAAAGTTGCACGGAACATACCCCCAATTCTTAATCCTTTACTGCCACAGGCGTTTGAAGATTTTTGGAAAATCATTTTCTTGTACGACTTAAACCTCAATATCTCCAAAGGTAGACTAGCTAAAACGAGTTGATTATTACAGCCAACAAATTTACCTAAAAAATAAAACAAACCAGTTTCTTTTTACAGAGCTTCAAAGTAAAATTTTTGTAATTTGACCCAAAAACAATATGTTTTTCCATCTCAATTTTCTTCATCTTCTGCTAAGGTGAGGTGCTTGTACGATTCTTTTTGGCGCATTGTCTTGCAATCATATCTTCCTTACATCATTTTATTCTAGCTTCATCATATTTAACAGTTTTGATGCGTTATGTGGAAAAAACTAGAGTTAATTTCAGCTCGAATTCAACTTAATTCAATTCAAACTCTGCAATTTGGTAAAATTTATTCAAATTATGTCAAAATCGTGCCAAATTTATGTAATGTTCCATATTCAAACTTTAACGAAAAATTTAAATAATTTTTGTTAAACTCAATTGTTTAAAATGTTTCGTAAAAAACCGTAAAGTAAAAACTATAAGAACTCTGTATGTGACCAGCAGTGGCGTAACGTTTCTAAAATATATTGTGTTCGAGATCAAAACATATTTTATGTAGGAATCATAATTTTGTTAGAATAAGAATTCGACGAACAACATTTTTAACATGAATTTACAAACAAAAACTATATTTTTTGCACACACTTGTGTGTTGCATGTAAACTATACCTTAGAGCTTTTCATTTCAAAATTTAATTTTTGCTAGTCATTGGAAAACGTACTAGAAAATAATTGGGATTGCATACATTTAGGCGAGTTTTGGAAAGCTCATTAAATCTGGATAGCAATATAATTTCTAACCTGAATAAAGTCACAGGTTAGCGTTTGTATGAAAATTACCCCGGATAGTGTAGGTTAGCTAATTAAAAAACACGGCCAGTAGAGTCCATCTAACTCTAAATTTTCACTCTGACCATTTGATTCATTACTAAAAATAGTTTATTTTTGCAACGAGAAATGCACTTTAACTTCTAAATCTAAAAATAACGTGAACAGATTGTGGGCTAGACGGCCTCTACTGTAAACGTGAAATTTGTTTTGAAGAAAGATGCGCATTGCATACTCTCAGGAGGAGCTCACCACATAAACAAATTTGGGGACTTCCCCCACCAAATGCACCCTCTCCCAATCCTCTACCCGTCCAACTCACCGCTCGGAAGTTTTTTCAAATAAGTAAGTTTCTTTGGCGCACCCTTTACATGGCGAAATCCTATTGTGTAACTTTGAGTGAGAAGAACAACTCTGAAAGGATTCGCTCAATTTAGACTTTTTTAAATTGCCAACGCCGTAACCAAAATTTTGGTGAGAATATACAAAATACACGGAAGTAGAAAGTTTGCATTTTCATGAACTCACTTAATTTTTGCCTAGTTTATAAAAATGTGTTTTATAAAATTGATCCCCCAGAAAAATTATATAGGTATTTCTTTAATAAATAAATTTTCAAACCTGGTCGATTTAAAAAAAAAACTGGATAGTTCTTTTATTAAAAATTTTCATTTTTCGGATTTGAATTTTTAATAAATAAAATAAAATAAAAACAATTTTTAAGAAATAAATTTACTTTTTTGTATATACTTAGCTTTACATATAATAATTTTTCAGAAATACCACAATTTCCGGTCGCCTAACGTTTCTCAAAAGTAATCTCTTTCAAATCCCCTATGACACTTTAAATGTAAATGAAGAGCCTTATAAATATGTACACACAACGGAGTCTTAATTTAAGCCAGTTCGCATGATATTTCCATACTATACTGTTCATTTGAATATAACCTCGAAAATAGTCCAGTAAAGCTTATTACATTTACCGAAATGAAATCTAATGTTTAAAACACACCACAACCCGAACAAATAGTTAAAACTGAAGTTTACAGGGAAACCAACCTGAAACCCGAAATTAAATACCTTACCAGACAATTTTCGGTAAACTCTTCTTCTTGCATTCGAATCCGACTTCGTGGCCTTCAAGCCACCATTTTGCATACCTACATAATGAGAAGATATATATTTAACCATTTAAGTCGCGTCGTTGGTGGCAAAGAAAAGTTTCTTACACTCAACAATTTTCCACTTGAATATTAATTTTCCTTTTTGCAATTTCCATCCCCTCAGGCGACATCTCACATTTCAGGAATATTTTTTTCTTACTGCTGCGCTAATCCTAAGCTCACTTTCCATAGAGAGTCTATAGAGATACATGACACTGTCAAGAAAGATTCACTCGACAGCACATTCCGGGTCCTATTAACTCCTTTATTTTATGCTATGACGAAAATTTCATACCTCATACCTACACTGTACATTATTATTATTATTATTAAGTAGGGAAATTTTCTTTGCAAATTAGACGCCATCCATTTTTTCATTTTGTTTTTTTTTTTGTGCACAGTGAATGTGGAATGAATAGAGGGACTCGTAGTGGAAATAAGTTGCGGATAATACCAGGCGCGCACAGAGGGTGGGGCAAAAGGGGCAATTTGCCCCGGGCCCCGAGTTGGAGAGGGCCCCGCAGGGACAGTGGTCTCGTAGTGCGCATACGTCTGCAAAATTATTACACGAATTGATGTCAGATAAATTTTATTTAAATCTCTATTTATCTTGTTTTGCGTTATTCAAAGCATTTCTAGGACCCTATAGGATTTCCCTTCACCTATTTTTTTCAATTAAAATTGCTAAATCTAAAATTGGGACTGATCTTGATATATTTTAGGTGTTGAGATCAACAGCACACTCTGCCGAAATTTATCTAATTAATCGGAATTCTCTTAAAATCTGAGTGTCCTTGAACTATATATGTGTTTTATAGAGAAAGTGTTAACCAAGAAACTGAAAATGATGGAAGCCCCTTTAAATGACTATTTCTTATTTAGTTTCCATAAATTTATATTTATTCAAGTCTCTCTCTGATTGTTGTTAACTCATTGTAGTCTTATCTGTAACTATGCTCTCGAACTAGCAAAATTTCTCAACGTTTTCTACTGGTTTGGTTTTAGACTTTCGTTCTCCTATGGATCAGTGCACACTCGGTCTTAGTAAAGGTTATGAAGAGACAAGAATTTCGATTTTCGCAATGCCATCAGCAGTGACGGAACAGCTTCACTCTGGGCCCTCCCGCTAACTTCTTGAGTGGACCCCCTACACAGAGAAAAGAGTAGAGTGAAATCAATCGAAAACACTCTTGAAGGTCGATCCACTCTTTTCAGTCATCAGTCACAGTCATTTTCCATACAAGTTAATTGATTGACTGACAATCTGTCAATTTGTACGAGAAATTACTGTGACTGCGACTGATGACTAAAAAGTGTCGATCGATCTTAAACCAAGTATTTTGAAACATGATTTCGACGTTTCAGTTTTTCTACTAAAATTAAGAACATCGTACTTAAAATAACTTTGCTAAGAGCGTTCTTGTTGTAACGTTTATTAAATTAATGATTTCATCAATTGTTTTTTTTTTTAATAAAAAGGCATGCAGCGCAGCATTGACCTATATAGGTGTTAGTGATGTTTAAGCATAGAAAATTACCTGCGCCTACAATGAGATTCGATCCCGCGAACCTATGATTCGAAGACGAGCGCCCTATCTATCTACCATAATGCCGCTCTCTCAGGTACCAGCATCCTGGCATCCTGTAGTAGGAACAACATTTATAGAGTTTCCAAGGACAAATGTTCTTTTTCTCAAAGGGGCCACTTTTATTTATATGCCCCGGGCCCCGTAAATCCTCTGTGTGCCCCTGGATAATACGAGCGAAGATATCTACAGTACGGATGAAGAAACAAAAGGAAAGTGTTAATGTTGCGTTAAGTGAGTGATGAAGTAAAGTTAATTTTTGAAGAAAAAAACCAAAAGGGAGCAACGGATGGAGGCGAAAAAAATGGTTTTGAATTGAAAATGAGTAGTAAAAGGATATTTATCTGAGATGAGAGATCATTCATTCATATTTATGTGCTTTCGATTATGACGTAAGAAACTAACATTCGGACAAAACAGCAAAAGACACATTCATTTTTATTAACTTACAATAAATTTATTTTTTATATTTTCATTTTATTTACAATGCAATATCATGACAGGTTTACTACTTTTTTTTTGTTGGAATTTTCTTGTTGTTGTTCTTTCGAGTTTTCTTAAAGATTTTACCAGTTTTGAATCATTTTATTTGATCTGTTAAAAAAGTTAATAAAAAACTTTTGACGTTAATTATTTGTTTTTTTTTATATTTTATATAATTTCTGTTTTAAATGAAATTAATATTTATATGTATCCGTAAGTCTACATGATCCGTTTTCTTGTTTTTTTATATGTATTTTATATTTATCAGAAAATTTAACAAAAATTATATTCTTTTGTTTTTAATTAGCTCTATTATAAAGGATAATGGTTTTAACTGCCTCTTGACTAAGTTTACAACTAAACAACACTAGTAGTCGATAACATCATCATCACACAGTCTACAAATAATTAGGAGGGAAATGTGTCTATCGTCTACTCGTACACGAGTTTGCTTTCAAAGTTTCCTTTTTTTACTAGATAATAAATAGCGTTTGCTATTATATTATTTTGATTTTTTATTTTCTTTTTTAAGTTGTTTTTATGTTACAATATTTTTTCTTATTTTTCTTTTTTTTTTTAATGTATATTGGAAATATTCACAATGAGTTTTACATTATTTACGTAATTGTTGTTTTTTTTTCGTCTCATTTGATGCATTAAGAGCTGCTTAAAAAGCACAAAGCGTACTAGCAACAAATAAATATTATACAATTGGGAAAATTTAGAAAAAAAAATAGTTACACTTACATTCTAGGGTTTTCTGCAGTTTTTTGTTTGCTTGATTGGCCTAATACAAAATTTTGAAAATGTGTGGGTAATTTCATGCCGGCACCATACTGATCGCATCAGTGTGAGCCAGCATTACATACCTTCTCGTATCTGTACTCACGATTGTATAAACAAGAACCGAACAAATGATACAAATTTACAATTTAGGTCTCTATGGTGCGTACATCGGATTTTGTTTTTGAATTTTGTAGAATTAGTTAACACATTTAATTTGCGAAAAGTTGCATGTAAAATTTATGCAGAGCGAGGAAAACTTAAGCTACGTATCACCATTAATCAGAAGTAGTAGTATGTTTGGTTTTTTTTTCTATTATTCTCGTACACAGCGTCCTGAGGAAGCAGTGTCTTCAAACACACTCAGTTCCCGACGTGTTTAGAGGCTCGAGGGTCTGTAAAGAAATTGCAATCAAAATTAATTTTATTTCAATTAATTTAAATTTGACGACGTTTAATTATATACTAATAAATGTTCAATATATTGTCTTAATAATTCTACCATCAAATTAGTATTAAAGAAAAAAATCCTGTTTGTCTGTTTTCGGTTTTAAATATATTTTTTTTTTGCAACTACGACTACAACGACACGAAAATGAACACATAATACTGAAATTTAATTTTGCAATAGCAGGCAAACATAAATCGGAAGGAAAACGATATGTTGAGTGTTTACAAAGAATAAACTTACCTTTTCGGGGGAAATTTAGTTGTTAAAATATTTCATTTAGATATTTCTATACTTGAAAACATAAAATGCCTCGTAGCGTGAAAATAAATGTGCAAAAAGAATTTTATTATAAAAATGGAGAGATGATAACAAAGAAGCAAATTACATAGATTTATAGGAATTGAAAGATTTGCTTATTTTGGTTTTTCTATTTTAGAAGAGGAATTTTGATATATTCATTTTTCTTAATTCTTCCTAGAATAGCAGAATTGGTCTCGAGATGATATTCGTCGTAATAAATGTGACTTTTTTTTTGTATAACTAAGAATAATAATAATTCTCACTTTCAACGTTGCTTCGATACTGGATTTATTGATTAACTTTTTGTAGGGGGGTTGAGTCAACACTGTATTTTTTTTTATTCCCATGTTTGGGATCGTTTAACATCTGTGTGCTTCGAAGACGAGCGCATTAACCATCACTCTAACCACTACTTAGACTACGACTAAGTTTATGGATTTAGCCCCCAAAAATGATAGTCCCATAAGCACTAATGAGTTGGGTTTAGTTTTAATTATAGAAGGGTGGTCGTTACTGAACGAAAGCTTTGTTGTAAAAAGGAAAAGATTTGGTATTCATATCAACATTAGCTGATGTTTCACCTGGTATCCAGCCAACTGTGCTAGTGTAGTTCGAGTAGGACACGCATACCCTTATACTGGAAGTGATAGTCGTGCTCTGTGGCAGTGATCGTTCGGTCGCCACTCTGTGAAATTAACACTCATAGATAAACGAGTTTCCAAACTCGGCACGAATCGTCGCAAGTTTATTATTAAAAAGAAGATGATAAGAAATATTTTTATCGTAGAATAATAAACTAACAATGCGACTAGGAAGTGGTATGGCTGACAACCGTATCACACTCCGAATGTAGTTGGCTTTGTAACGTTTAAGTACTACACACGGTAGTCATCAACGCACCATGCTCCACTAGGAGTTACGGTAATGAAGAGAGAGTTGTTAAGGCGACTCAGCAATCTTTTCCGACAGAGGTGATGCATGGAGGAAAGTCAGTGGAATCGTAATCTGTGGGGAGTCAGGACTCAAAAATCCTGCAGGACCATCAATATCACCTACTCCACCGAAACGATAGAGCCATAAGTAGAGTTATATATTGGAGAGAGGTATATATCTTGATGGACAGGAGCAGGTGTCTATATTCTACTTAATTTGCCTAACATAACGTATCATTTTGTCTACAAGTCTGGGGCATGTCGATAGTGACTGCGCAGTGGCGTAGATAAGGCCCCTCCTTAGGAAATTAATCCCCCCTTTTTCGATCGGTTTGCTTACTAAATTATATAAATTTAGTTCTTTGCCAATTTTATTAGCTACATGTACCTTAAAAATCTGCAAACACCGCCCCATCGAAATTTAATCCTTTTACAGTCATAACATAAATGATACGTTGGCTAGAATTTGATCAATTCGTTGCGTCGAATATGTACTGAAGTAACGATTTTGATTCTTCTTACACAAACTTTTTGTCAGATAATGGAATTGCCACCACAAGAACAGAACTTAAGTAAGCGAACTTTGAATTATAGCCCAAATCACCATCGTGGGGTATTAAGCGATCTACGAGAGTTGACAGCAGGGTGGTATATGTCGGACTAACTTCCTTTAACTAAGAATGCGTCGTAGAATTTACGTAGAGTTTCAATACCATAACAACTGACATCTGATCTGATATTGCCTACCGTAACCGCTTCCTTTCCTTCCGGATTGCTTACTTATGAATGGATTTTTTGCCGCATCCACCTTCTGTTCAAAAGGGATTTAATACGCAAAATTTTCAAAACCAATTTTTGTTCAAAATTTGAACAGGTTTGCTAGTAAGCTGCACCAACATAAACAACAACATTTGCCTCGGTGTCCGGCTATTCTCAGAGATTTTTTTTTGTTCAACAACATTAATCTTGGAAAAGCTTCTTATTCGGGATCTTAGCGAAAAAAGGCAAAGTTAAAATAATAGCTTCGAAATGCTCCATATCATACACTTACTTGCATTCACAGCTTCTGCAACATACTCTGAAGAGAGAGCCAAATTGTTCAATCACCTCATGAAAAAATAATTTTCCATTCGGCGGAAAGGCATAGAATCAAGCTGGTGGTGACTACAGCTGCAGATTTAACAAGGGCTGCTAACCCCTCAACTTAGTGCATTTTTCCTGAGCCGGATCCCCTTTCGAAAGGCTATCAACGTCACTGACGGCAATGAAAAATTTCTTTGATGTCAATGACATTACCATGAGCGTCTTCTTGGACATTGATGGCATTTTTGACAACACCAAGTATGATGCAATAGCGAATGTCACCAGGGTGCAAAATTTCCGTCCATATGCGGTTAGGAAATATGTATATAGTGCTTGCAACATTATATACACTCCGAAATGATATGCAATGTAACGTTGACTCCAAATTGCCAATAAATAACGCACCATGGCCCCACATGGGGCTATACGGTACTGAGAAGAAGAAGAACTTGACGGGAAGTTGTCCCAGCTTCTAGCCAAAGCATTGCGAAGGAAATGTACCGCGCAGTCGAAAGCTGGTCGAAGCGCCCTCTTTTCTTACCATTTGCTATTAACATGCTAACAGAATTAATGATTGTTAATTGTCTGTAGGGGTTTCAGGAAATTAAATTTAAATCAGCTGCCATAATCAGACATTTCTCGATTTATATTCCGTAATAAATATTAAGATCTCGACTTCAACCATACAAAGATTGCAAATACATGTATCACAGTTTCGGTTTTGATCACCGTAAGTGCAAGTAATGTTTGGCTTTAGGTGCATTATTTTTTATTTTTGGCCCGCAAGTCGCTATTTCAAAGCGTCTACTGTGTATTGGAATATCCAATTTAAGATAATATAACCGCTGAAAAGCTGGGCGCCAGGGGTGAGTGCCCCTTTCGCATCCTCGTTCGCACGTCACTGTCCCTAGTCTTTTCGCGGACAATGCCATCAAAATTGGCGTAGTATATAGGGCATTTCCTGTTAGGCCATATTTGTAACAGTCAATGAAAATCAATGAAAATCGACTAATCCTCATAGTCGATTTTCATTGATTGCTATTGTCCTAACAGATGTTAGTCGTGAAAAGTTAAAACGATTTTTAGTGTGTTCCGTATGCAGTAGAATTTGAGGCATCTATTCGGTTGGATATGCTATTTGCAGATAGAAAATCTATGCACATAGCTATGGAACCATAAAATTCTACAGAATAGAAGGTGATCAACAGCACCCTCGGCAGAGTACTTTATCCGCACATATGGGCATGTCAGATCAACTTAAAATGTACTCATCTCCGCCTGGAGATTAGTAAAGAGCTCTTCCAATTCCAAATTACAGGTCTACCCATAAGGTCCCCTGGTGGAATGATGGACTCGATCGCAAACGGACCCAGGTTAGGAGCCAACTCAGCCAAGTGATGTGATCAGTGAGAGTCATAAAGGTGCTCCTTAACTGAATATAATACAATGATTAGGAAATCTAAAAGGAAGTGCTGGAGGAAGCAATGTGAAACAATTCAGTCTTTATCTGAAGCCGCTCGCCTTCAAAAGCCCTCTCCAGAAGTTACTCCAACGGAGTTGGGTTGCTCGAATTCCCGGACGGTTCGTTTACGGCTGGACCCTCCAACTTATTTTAACACGCTCTTCCCTGGATCTCTCTCCCCAGACAATTGCCCAGTGCACATACCAGATTATAAAAGACAGCCAGCTAGAAGATTAGTGAGTCTCTCTGGGGTAATGTTCGACAGGGACTCCTATTCAGTCCTTTAATCCATTTAAGGCCGCGGGCAATGATGGAGTATTTCCTGCTCTCCTTCAAAACTGCCTGGATATCATCCTGCCACATATAAGGGCTCTGTTCAGAGGCAGCTATTACTTCTGTTATATCCCACTCGCTGGGAGAAAAGTGTAGTATTCTAACTCTCATCCCAAAGCAAGGTTACAAACTCAAAGTCCTACAGGCCCATCAGTCTAACCTCGTTTCTTCTCAAAATTATGGAGCGTTTAGTTGACCTACAATCACGAGTTTGACCTTTACATCACACTCAAATTGTCTATGTAAAGGGCAAGTCGACGGTGACAGCGCTTCACAAGCTCGTCAACACTATTGAAAAATCTTTAAATGAAATATCACCGCTTTTTGCGCCTTCTTAGACACGAAGGGTGCCTTTGACAATACTGGATACGATGCAATTACCAGAGCCCTCGATATGAGAGGGGTGCAATTGCCTACCATTAGGTGGATTGACTGAAATGCTGTAAGGTAGGGAAATTCACTCCTCACTTGGGGGTCATACTCTCAACATCAACGCTATCAAGGGCTGCCCTCAAGGCGGTGTACTCTCACCCCTACTGTGATCCCTGGTAGTAAATGAATTACTTTCGCTACTTGAAGTGCAGAGTTTCTTCGCCATTGGCCGGCTCGCGATATCACTATCGGGATCAGGGGTAAATTCGAGTCCGGATTTGATGACCACGGCCCTAACGATAGTTAACAGTATCAATCCGCAGAAAACAGTCCTAGTACCATTCACAAGGAAAGTTGCTCCTACACTTGAACCAATCTACTTAAGCGGGTGCCTATTGCCTACTCCAAAGAGGTCAAATGCCTTGGCATCACACTCGATGATAGATTAAACTGGAATAGCACCTTGGAAAATGTTCTTAGTAAGGCCACGCGTGTCATGTGGACATGTCAAGTCTTGGAGCCTTTCGCCCAGAATGACGGAGTTATACAATACGCTAGTACGACCTGTAATCACGTATGTTTCTCTAGTGTTGTGGCCAAAAACACTGCAACGCAACACCATCAAGAGCTGCAACAAGCTCAAACGACTGCCTGTCTTGGTATCACTGGTGCTTTTAGTACTAGCTCTACCCTAGCCAAGGAAGCTATATGGGGAATGACGCCACTTCACATTTTCTTACGGGAAACTGTAGCCCTAGGCGCTTTGAAAATCCACTTATCGTCTGTCTGATACTCGTATCAGTGATCGGGGACACATGCGTATCCTGCAACAGGTTCCTGGCCTATCAATCTGCCTGGTATCAGAATATATGATCACGGAACTGCGCTTCGACAGGCGGTTCGCCCTTTACATCCCAGATCGGGCAGAATGGGCTAATGGCAACCCGCGCACTGAACCTAGAAGCATCACTTACTTCACGAATAGCCCCAAGACTGATCACGGTGTAGGTGCTGGAGTCTTTGGACCCAATACCAGGTTCTCGGTTGCAATGGATAAATGGCCTAGCGTCTTTCAAGCCGAAATTCATGCCATCGGAATCTGTGCCAGAGAGATCCTGGGACGAGGTATCCATTGTGCACATATCGCCATTTGCACTGATAGCCAGGCGGCAATTAAAGCGTTATCTTCACACAAGTTTACTTCGAAGTTTGTCAGCGAGTGCTTTGATCTCCTTCAGGACCTCTCCATCCGTAACTCTGTCTCAATCTATTGGGTTCCGGGTCACAGAGGCGTTGAGGGAAATGAATACGCGGACGAACTAGCAAGAGGGTGTTCATTCTCTATACTCATCGGCCCGGAGCCCTTCTGTGGAATTAGCTGGAGAGCTGCTAGAGGCGTGATTGATAACTGGTCAGCGGGCCTTAGGTTGTACTACTGGACAACGCGCCCCTGGCGTAAGAGTTACACAAGAGCTAGTTTGCCCGTCCAGCAACTCTAATATTAAATGTCTGCGCAGAACTGAGCTTAGACTATTAATAGACTTCCTTAAGGGTAATTTCGCGCTACCGCTACTATCTCCATAAAATCGCCTTGAGGAAGACGAAACCTCCATTCATTTATTATTGGAATGCTCGGCGATCGCCAGGTCCAGGAGATCACTCCTTGGATGTGATTTACTAAGCTCCAGATTGATTCTCTCTGAAGGATGTTCTAGCCTTTATTAAACTGGTTGATAACCTTCTAAATTAAAGGACTATGACTAGCAGTGCCCACCACCTTGGAAAAGTCCACTAATTATTATTATTAGTGGGTATTCGTTTAACCTCTTAGTGAGATCATAGTCCGTGAGATGGGTCGTGAGTTTCAAAAACAAAATTAACTGAATCCTCTTCCGATGGGACTCTAACTTACAACCAATTTGATTTGTTTGAATGTTGTTGAAATATCATCAATAAAATGCAGATAAGGTTTTGTGGTCAATTTCTATCTCTATAGTTAAATTTATGTGGGTATCTACACCGTAGGCCTAGCAACACGACTCTATGAAGCTGTATGAATAACGAGGCAAGGAAGAAGAAGTAAAATTTATTTTAGCAGCCTATCTTCGTTCACTTGCAAATGGGAGAGTCAAAGGAAATTTGTGGTTTTGCGCGTACTTTACACGTAAGTTTTAGTATAAACAACCAAAAAAGATTGAACCCCTAAAACCTCTACGTAGAATCATTGAGTGCCACCAATAGTGTTGTTCTTTTGTATCGCCTGAGATAGAATATCACAGTCTTGCCCCACTTCAAACTGATTCCCCTCACTCCAGGTTGAAGGCCCACCCTAGCGAAGAGCGTGGCGTTGGGATCTTGTGCTTGACTTCTTGAAGAAGAAAGCCATTTTTTTGTCTGCATATGTCTTTGGAACGTAAAGTTAATTATTCAGATGTTTTCCCGGTCGTAGATGACAGCGTTGTCTTGAAATCGTTGAATCCAAAATGAATCAGGTATTTAATTTTCGCTGATTGATCAATTCCAAGTATGAACGACTGCTTGCCTCGGTTGAGCACAATTCAGCTCTAGCACTTCAGTTTGGAGGCTGCCTGACGAATCCTAGTTCTTTCCACCTTGAGATGAATTTGAAAAACAAAAACAACGCAGCTGCTGTTTTCTTCGGTGGCAAGTTATTTTTTATGTCTACCAAAGTGTTGAATTTCGTGACTTTTGAAAATTTTGTCCATTCATTTCTGAGACAAAAGTATAGCAAAGAATTTTCTAGAAGGCTTTTTGTTTCAATAAATCCAGTATCACATCAACGTAAATTAATTAAGATTCAAAGAAAACGGATTTACACATTTTGTTTTTCAAATTTCTTATAACTGTATTTACACATTTTAAGTCCTTATTTACGTTTATGACCTACATATTCATTCATTAACCATTTGCTTAAATCTAAAATTGCGTTAACTTACTGCAATCGGGCTAGGGGCAAAGGAGTCAATTTTCTTTTATAATTGTGATATTTTAATTTTTTTTTTAAAGTTTTCTCCCATTCGAGAGATACGTACAAAATCAAAATTTTAAAACTTTCTACATATCTACCACTTTGAATTGAGTCCTTGTCCGAGCGCACGTTGCATACAGCCATGAGCATTAAATACATCAATACATCTGTTACAATTTTGTTAGTTAATATGTGTTATGTGTAAAATGTTATATGCGCTTTAAATGCTAACTACGAGAAATATTGTGCAAGTTTTTACTTTACTTTTTGTTTGGTGTGAATATGGATTTTATCTGGTGCAGTGGATTTGAATTTGTATTTAAGTTCCTTTTAATTTTTTTTTTTTGCTGAGAAGATCTCTAGAAAATTCAATGAGCAAGAATGACTTTCTTCAGGTTTTTAGTTTTTTTTTTTTTTTTGTTAAGTATTCACCTATTTTTTGTTTTGGCATTTTGAGCAAATAGAGTCTTTGATTTGGCAACATTTGAAGATTTATTTTCAAAAAATTAGATTTTTATGCAAGCATGTTTCTTTTTATATATGAAAAACCCGATTTCAACTTGTTTTGAGAATTTTCTTAAAATTCTGACAGCTACTTCCATCATCTGGCAGTTTGGCATATGAGAGGCTTATGATCCCTCGGCCATCGCCTTGTGCCGTACAAGTGCCGGTTCATCAAGATTGGCCGAAATAGGTGAAGCTAGAACGCCTTGTCAAAAAGAGCTGAAAATTGTCTGCTGCTATAGTTAATTATTTTTAGAGACTTTCTAAAAAAAATAATCAAAAAAGTCGAGCAGGAAATATTACCACAACAATCGACACTCTGATCGAATTTTTAACAAAAATCCGCTGGTGACGTAATATTGTTTTGGACCACTACTAATCAGAGACTATGCTTGATCCTTTTGAGGAGCCCAAACTTATTGGAGAGTTGCCTATTTCGGACATACAAAATTGTGGTATACAGTTTTGTGTATGATTCGCAAGTGAATTTTTCCTTTAGAATTTCAAAGACGCAGACTATTTCGTATACGACTTGCTAAAACTCTCTATTAATTGCAATCGGTTTTAGTTAATGAAACAGAATATTGTAGACTAAACTTCAAATGTCAAAATAAAATTTGATATCTGCACGCAAGTTTTTTGTTTACCAAAAATTGCAAAATTGCACAAAAGGAAATTCTTTTCTCAATACAAAGTATAAAAATAATTATATACTTTTCATCTCTTTTATCGTACGATTACTACCATTTATTACTTATTTAACCTTATCGTATAAAATAGTTGCATTTAAAGATATTTTTAATTTTTTTCCACTGGCTTTCAATAAGTTTGAATTTTTTGTCGGTATAGCCTAAGCCTAAATACTTGACATTATGTTAGAAACAAACAAACTAATGGTTGCTTCTTGTGGTGGTATTTCGGTATGTTTTTTAGATTCTGAATTTTAATCTTGGCCTGTTTTATTCCTAAATATTTCCTATTCTCCCTAATTAAATATGTATTATGTTTTTCTTTTCATTCTTTTGTTTTTAAATAATACACAGTTATAGTTATAGTTATTAAAATAATAATTCAATTTTTCTTTTACCTTATCATCTTAAAGTTAATAATAAGTTAATTTACGAAATATGTATAATTGTTATTATTTATAGATAGCGCCATTTTATCTTATACTAATTGTATATGCGTCACGTGTTAACGCTCTTACCTCTTCATCCACTGTGCTTGGATAGCTGGATTTGTTCTTTTCCAGAATGATTTGGTCCTCGGTTGTTTTACGATAGACGGGATTATCGAAATTGATTGATGTCTGATTGCGACGATTACACTGTCGATAGATGAAGATTGCAATCTGAAATTTAGTAAGAAAAAAAATCGGTTAGAAACATTCAGCAATTTGGTTTATATACGTAGAAAGCTGTGTAAAAAATTTAATTTTCTTCTTTCTTAGCTTAAATAAATAATAAATTTTCAAAAACCTTAAACTAATGTTGTAATTGAGTTAATAAAACTTACCACTGCCGTTAACACGACTGTTCCTACTACAGCAATAATTATCATCACTAGTGTGCTTTCATTACTTCCTGTGGCTGGATGTACAATTGTACCATCTGGATGTGACAAATTCGAACCATTTCGGGCGCCATCTATTGTGAAAAATGTCAAAAAGAGGAAAATATTAGGAATTTATACTAAATCTAAATAATAATTTTGATTTTTTTTATGTTCCCGCCACCGTTTAGATAATAACTAATTTTAATGCAGTCAAAATTAAACTTAACAGTAAATATATACCAAAAAGACTTAGGCCTCCATTACACAGTCATATTTATATCATAATATGTATGTCATATGCCTAAGCCTACTCGATTCATTCAGTATAAATATTTAGACTCCGCAGTAAGCGAAATCAAGTAGGCCTAAGCATATTATAATAGAAATATGACCAAATATGACTGTGTACTGGAGCCCTAAACAAGCAAAATTTTATTATAAAAAAAACATATTAATGTATTAAAAAAACATACATATATGTATGTACTTAAGCCTATTATAAGAAATAAATGTTAGTTTTGAAACGACAAAGAATTGGGATAATGAATGAGTTTTTACTGTAAGAAAGAGAGCCAGTTACTCTACATTTTAGATCAACTATCCAAAGTTAATGTTAACACCGCTCCCAAAATAAAATTAAGGTAGTTTCTTTGCAATCCTTTTCAATCTATTAAAAGTCACGAAGAAACTATACAAACTCCCATAAACTTTTTTTTTTGTCACACATTTAACCCTTCGCCAGACACGTTCCACGATCAACACGAACTGACACCTGGGGTCTTTTCGAACCTTAAAGTTCATTTAACTTACATATCCTTCAACATATACCAAATTGTAAAAACCACACATTTATATGAACTTTGTTATGCTCTTGAAGATGTTTAATACAATTATTTACAAAATTTATCATATGGCAAGCTCTACATCAAACGTGTCAAACTCGCGGCCCGCGGGCCATATGCGGCCCACCTAGCAGTTCTGTTCGGCCCGTGGCCGTGTCGAAGCAGCACAATGTGTATCATCACAAAAATAGTGAAATTGGTAAAGTGAACAAATTCAGCCGTTGAACTGATGTCCACAAAATTTACTAAAACTCGTCAGTGGCTTATGCAAGATTATTTTACGATTTTTTCTCCAAATACTACAAACAATTTTCTGCTGGTTATTTGGTTTTATAAGACAGCTCATCTTTTTTGTACAGGACAATACTAAGCCTCTTCATGAAACCGTTCTGTCGCGAAATGCAGTTAATAAGAAATTGGTTGGCTTTACCGAACATGAACAGAGATTTATTTAGAAAAGTTGCAAAACTGTAAAAACTACGGAAATCTTGGAATTGACTAAATCACCTGATTGTGAGATTTCAACATAATAATTACAGCCCAAGTGCCTGATTTTTAGACCTATACTTATCAAGCTGTATTGGTGCATGAGTTTGTTTGAAACCATATCACAAACAACTGTTTGTCTCTTTTAGTCACCTTTGAAATTAATTTAATTTGACTATTTCGCCTCGCAAAGTTATTTTAGGCGACATGATCATGTGTCCTAAATTTGGCGCAAATCATGTAATTAACAAAAAGTGGTTACTTGAAGATCAAGCATATTCTCACGTTTTCGCTTCTTGTCTTAATTTTTTAATGTTCTTGAAGTGCATTTTCAAAAGGTGAAGTTCTCCCGGAAAATCCCGAAGCTACACTATAGTGATCCAGACTTTCTATCATATTTTAAAAGTAATATTCTGTAATCAACTTTCGTAACACGATTAAATAAAAGTTTTTAAAATTCTCCTATGGTGCTGAGGAGAGTCTTATTTGGCCCGGGCCAGGTTTTGAGTTTGACACCCCTGCTCTACATATTTCAAGCCATGGCAGTGATCAACATTTTTACTTTTGGTCCCTCTATCTTGGACTGAAGGAAAACTTAAATCCTGTAGTAGTGATGATAACCTTTTAATTTCTGAATTATGAAATAGTTTGTAAACTTGTGGAGGTAGAATTTTGAGTTCTTTATTTTTCAGATTCGCTACGGTCAAGGTGTGTTTTCCGCCTTATATCAGAAGAAGCTCGAAGAGTTAGAAGCTATTTTCGTTTTTCTCTTCATTTACTCTCATTGTAGTAAAGAATCATATGAGGCTTATCTCGGTCTTCAGTTCAGTGTAAAAAGATGCAAAGAAACGACAGGGGAAGAATAGTAAAGATATCGAGACAGTCGAGATGAAAAGGCCTCGACATAGAATATGGCTCCGAGTTTTGCTTCCAGGAGATTCAGGGCAATTGAGGCCTTGGCACTCATGGGGTTTTTGAAGGCCCCAAGTGCCCGTTACCCTACATTTGTACTTTTTTTTTCTGAAAAAGATTTTTTTCAAGAATATTTTTGAGCAGAATTTATGTGTCTTAAATATCCTACAAGTACACCTGGATGGGCTAAAATCTTCAAAAGTATTATATATACAAAGTAACCTCTGGGGTCCCAGAAGACCCCACGTACTGTGTGGAGGGTTAAAATATGTCAGCGTATTGAACTGATATTAGGGTGAACAAAACAGTGTAAAAAAAGAGATAATATCGTGTGTGTAAATGCCATAAAATTTGCAGGCGTTTTCATCGCCATCTACGGGACTCGCAAGAAAGCTCCTGATCTTTGTGCGATTCAGTCCGGAGCATGAACTCTGCTTCAGAAGCTCATCCCGTAAGGCTGCACCTGAAACTGATTGAGGTTAATAAGAACGCAGTTTACAAGAGTTATTTTGATTTTGTAACAAAATTCTGTACATACTTGTTTCCTTTAATAATTTTGGGAGATGGTCATTTTTAGACTGTCATCATTAGGAACGATGAGACTTTCCTGAACAGTTGTCCCGCATTGGTTGGTCAATACCTGGCCAGGATTTAGCCTCTGTGCCGCCCCTTGGCAATAGCCAAATACCGTTGAAGGAAAACTTCTTGTAAGTCGGACCCGCTTAAATTATTTGAAAAAGCATTGAATTTCAAACGACGACAAAATAGAAACTAAAACGATGCACGTTTACTACATATTCGGCTGTACATTTTTTCCAGAATGCGTTCAGAAAGTTTTCTAAAAACATTTTTTTGTACCCGTCACAACGGAACAACGAAATGGATGGCTATGCGATTTCTCAGGTGAATAATAAATAAATAAAATAAATTCCTATAAGCTCTTTGATATTTCAGACATCGAAAGGAATAGATCATCAATGATACGCGATAGAATTGATTTGTTGGCAACATCAATTCATAGCACTGAGAGGCGTCCTGAGCGGAGTCGGTCTTTTTTTTAACATTTCAACACCATTAAAACCATGAATACCACTCGTCGATTCCAATTTAACTCAAAGGCAGTGTTAAGCATTACAATAGTTTCCCCCTGGCGAATTTCCCTAAGAGAAAAACCAAATTTTAAAGCCGCACGTTGCTCTCAAAAATCGACCACCATGAAATCGGAAAAATTGTTTCACAAACACGTTACGAGAGAACCAATACAGTCAAAGCGATTCAACTTCGCACGCACTAACTCAGGAAACCTCGCTCCAGTCCATCGCATCAAACAAGCCTATTGGGTTTTCCGTGTGGTGTCAACAATTGTGAAAACCAAACCTAGCCGATTCCGCTACCTGTTTCGGTCAGCTTGGCAGCAGCACTTGAATAGTGACCGCTATGTTTACCGAAAAGCAGCAAACTTTCGCCAATTCCTGTTATTATCAATACACCGATAAAATTTCAAATAAAGATCTGCAATGCCTAGGGGCGAATTGAAACGCAAGCGAAAGTAGCAGTTGATTGACCATACCTTACGTACCTTGCGTGTTTTGCTAGTCGCATTATGCGATGGAATCCCTTTTCCCAAAGAGGCCGAAAAGGCAGTCAACCTAAAATAATGTAGCATAGATCTCTGGATGAATAGTATTCACCTTAAAAAAAAACTGTGTCAATTAGGAGACTTTTGAAGAAACCGTACGTTACGACACGTAAGGGCAGCAGATGCGCGCAATTCCCCATAAGGGGTTGAGGCACTTTTTCACCCTTTAAATTACAACCTGCATCAAATAGATAATAAACCAGTTTTTTTTTCAGATATTTAAGAGTTCATGTTTTAGGGCTGTGTTAGAACGAATGGCTGCCGAATCCAAAATTAGGTTCTTCTATGAAAAACTATTGTCTGTTTAACCCAAGCTTCACCCAAGTGTGTTCCTGGTAAAGCCTCGAAACATATCTAGGAACGAATGAAATCGGAACACTAAGTCAAAGAGCTTTCATACAAAACAACTCCCTGAAATTAGGTTCTTCTAAGAAAAACGTTTGTTTATGAACCGATTTTAACCAAACTTCAACCAAGCTTGTTCCTAGTTTAGCCTCAACACATCCAGGAACTAGCTGAAAAATTTTATCGCCAATGTAAAGTATTTCTACACCCAGAAAAAAAATGTCTTTTCCTGAAGACAAATTACATAGGCCGTATAAGATGTTGGCTTTGATGCCGATGAAATAGCCCGTCAGGGACAATGATAGAAATATCATTGAAAATATGGAGCAAAACAAAGAAACTTTCTATCAAATCTATATATAAACGTCATTCGATTAACCCTAGAGAGATAATCTACGTCGAATCGACGTACATAAATTTTTCTTTTTATTATATCTCATTAGTGAAGCTTCATAATTTGTTGGTTCCAAGATTTAACTCAATTCATGTCTGTAGGCGTAATTACGTGGCAAAATTATTGGCTTGGGTGCCACACAGCCTAAGATATTGGGGGTGATAAGTCAAATATACGTCGAATCGACGTATGATTATCTTTAACAAATTTGCACTGAAAAATATTTTAATTGCCCCGAATTGACATTTTTATAAATCTTCATAATGTGAATGTGTATTCACTTGGATATAACCACTAAAAGCCTGTTTCGATAAAGATATCCTTTATTTTAATCTATTGAAAGGACAGTCCACTTTCTCCTAGTACCACTTTTTTAAAATTAATATTATATAAACAAACAAATGATAATTTTTCAAAACCACGAGTTTCACATATTAATATTAAATACAAATGATTATATATCTACCTTTTAGCAACATGTTACTCTTAACAAAGAAGTTATAAGGATGTTAACTAGCAACACGTCGAATCGACGTATGATTAGAGAGTTTTAGCTTGTCGTTCGAAATAATACGACATAATTTGACATTCCATATAAAAATTCGATTGCGTACCGTATACGTAACAGTATATCATAATTTTGCATGTCCCAAGTAGGCATGGGTATATTTCCGTATAGTTGATGTTCTCTAAACAGTCGAAATTGTCGGGTCGAGATTTTTAGTTGTCATAACATTAGTTAAAAAATATCGTATAAGTTTTACGTGTTATTCGCGCGGGTGGTTTTGCATGGAAATTTTGTTTTACGTATACGGTGGTTATTACGTTAGTGTAAAACTCTCTATTATCTTTTCAGGGGTAAAAAATATGATTATCTCTCTAGGGTTAAAAAAAAATTTAACTGCTCCTTGATCCTTGCCCTTTAACTCAAAGGCAGGCAGGTTGTCCATATGGCAAAGCCGGTCCTGGTCAATACCATAAAGGTTGATAAGGCAATATGTATGAGCAAATACGTCATCAATAGAATTGGAAATTTTTAACCGTTATCATGCTATCATGTCACCAAAAATGCATCATTGGCCGTGTTTTTTTTTAATATCTAACTTACACTATACCGGGTAATTTTCATACAAATGCTAACCCGTAGCCTTATTCAGCTTAGCAGTTCAAACCGAATAGCATGCTATTCAGTTTGAATGAGCTTTTCAAAGTTCGCCTAAATGTATGCAATCCCAATCACTTCTAGTACGTTTTTCAAAATTAAATTTTAAAATGAAAAGCTTCTAAAGTATTGTTTACATGTTGCGTACAAGTGCGTGCAAAAAACAATTGTTTTTGTTACAAACAAAGTGTTAAAACCGTCGTTTACCAAATTCTTATTCTAAAAAAATTATGTTTCGCGCATAAAAACAGGTTTTCATTGAAAAAATAACATTTAAATTTTTGCATTTGTAAAGTGAAAACGAGGCTTTAATATAAATGAGCAATATTTTCAAATAAATTGCAATGCCCACGTGCCAATTTGAAATTTAACCTGGATGCTACCCTCGATGGTTTTTTGCGCGTCTAGGTCAGCAAACCTGTCCCCGATGTTGAAAAAACACGGCCGTAATTTTCAAAATTTATTAAAAAAGATGAAATGTTTTTGATATTCTCTAAATTCAGAAAAAAAGGAAAATGTAATCTTGAAAACAACCGATGCATTGGATTTTGTACGGACGAGTTTCATGTAGGTCTGAAGCAGCAAGAGAAGGGCTGCACTTCAGCCGATTTTCCTCCAAAAGTCAATTTGTCGGTCTACAGATTTCAACAACGGCTGCTTATTACTTTTTCGACTAAAGGAGTGTTTTAACGGGTAATAACCACACATGGACCCAAGTGCCCCCAATGAAACTCGGTCATCTCAATTTCATTCTGAAGAGATCAACTTGTGATCCTTTGATCCTTCCGGACCGGTTGATATCAAGATTCTAATATCTAATTTTTTTGAATTTTGTAAGAAATATTTTTTTAAGGAATAAATTTTAAATATTACGATTCTCAAGTCAAAACTCAAGTGCGGGACACCCTCTAAACATTATGCTTTAAAATTGTTCTCTGAAAATATTTTCAGAGCACTTCCGCATCCTTAAATATAGGAAGGTAGCTCGATCTTATTTTTCGACCTTCCATTTGAAATGCATAGAAGCATGAAAGCTGCTTCTGCTTTACTTACATAATTCTCTTTACATAATTTTAGGATGTTTTCTTTAAAATACTATACAAGTATGTTATACATACTTCTCCGTTTCTATCACAATGTTCTCGTTTCAAGAAAGTTGGAAGTTCCTTAATTTTTATTTTTATTTCATTTCAAAGACGGCGACCTTTTCCCCCATAAAAACACGCACATATGAGTAGATACTTACGTATCGTTGAAAATTTATTTGAAAATTTTCATGAACTTTTAGCTATATGCTACGACGACGAGTAATGCTTTTTATGTCGTAAAAAGCACGTCTGGTAATATGACATGTCCTTAATGAGAAAACTCTCGTTTTTTGTTTGAACATTATTTTCAAAGATTATGTACATATCTAGGAGAGTATCATGAGAACTTTCCGGGAACATATATACGTAATGAGATCTACGAATGACTCAAATGTTTGTTGATTAGAACTGATATGTATAATAGTAAAATATTAAGTTTAAAGTTCAACATAAATACATACTCGAAAATATTTTATATTGACATGCTTTTAAACCTTTAATTTCTTCTTCTCAGTAGCGTATAGCTCCACGTGCGGCCATGGTGCGTTAACTCAGCCGTTTATAGGCAATTTCGAGTCAACGTTACATTGCATATCATTTCGGAGTGTATATAATGTTGCAAGTACTATATATTTCCTATCCGCACATGTACGGAAATTTTGGACCACGCCGAGATTCGATCTCCGCACCTCTAGATTACTAGCATCGTAGAGTGCGACTCAACCAAGTGAGCCACAGAGCGCTTTAATTTAGATGAATTTATATAATTTAGCTCAAATAACGGTCCCTGCCTAGAGGACCAGGGGTGTCAAACCCGAAAACTGCCCCGGGCAAAATATAATTGTCTTTACGTTTGAGCGGGTCGCAGGATTAAAAATGCCTAAAGATTTTTTTTTGCGAAATTTTATCAAAGAAACATTCGTTTAAAATATGATTATACATCAGAGTCACTAATGACCTCGGGACTATATCTGTGTCACTTCTGAATAGTGGGTTAACTCCAAATTATGATATTTCGGGAAATCGAAGTTGAATGTTTGCACTGTCTTCCAAAATCTACAAATATGTAAAAAGCCAATTCGTGGTATTAAAAAAATTGTAAATTTTGTGGGCTTCACGATGGCGAATTATTATTTTCAAAATATAATTTTATACCTCTCACATCGGGCGTAAAAGTGCGATAAACCTTCACCAAAAAAATCAATGCGTAGAAAAAATCATATGAGACTAAACAATGCATATAATTTTTTAACAACATTACAACTAAAGTCGATTGAGCGATATTAGGCCACTTGTCAGGACATTCTTTAACCCTTAAAATGGTCTTTTATCAAATATGAAACATATCGAAAAATGTACTATAAATTGTTGTGCGGAATTAATTTGAGGAAAATGGTGAATATGTACATTTCATTTGTTTAAGTTCAAATGAAAAAAAAAATATTTAAAATAACGGTATATGTATATCGTAAATTGTTTTAAGTGGTGTCATTTTGATCATTTTCGAGACTAGTTTTTATATAAATGGAGTTTTGGCATATGATTCAGATTTGATACACTTGCGGATTGAATTTCATATTGGAATCTTGGAAACTGATTCAAATTAACCCTTAAGCGGTTCTTTATCTTTAATACAAAAGATTATATTGATGTGTTGATATAAAAACAAATTTAAAATTTAGTACATGATTTCTTTCGGAAAATAACACTTAAGTATTGATTAAATATTTTTATTGTTTTATTTTTGAACAAATAAAATAAATATTAATAAACTGTTCAAAGGTTCAGTTTACTTCTGGATATTTAATTTCAGCAGCTAAAGTAAATTAAATCTAATGAAAAAGGGATTTCAAGCTGCTGAAAAATAATTATACTTTTCATCTATTCATTCCTAATTCACCATTCAAATTATATCTTTGAATAAATCATATTTTGTAGAGATTTCTTATATTTTTACGGAGCTTCTCAAATAAACCATCACAACTAAAAATATTTATTTCAAAATCTTTAACGCGACTTGAAAATTAAAAAAAAAAATTATATTTATTTTATTTGTTCAAGAATAAAACAATAAAAATATTTAATCAATATTTAAGTGTTATTTTCCGAAAGAAATCATGTACTAAATTTTAAATCTGTTTTTATATCAATACATCAATAAAATATTTTGCATTAAAGATAAAGAACCGCTTAAGGGTTAATTTGCATCAGTTTTCAAGATTCCAACCTGAAATTGAGTCCGCAAGTCGTGCGGAAACATAGAAACCACATCCCCAAAAGTTCATACGATTACTTTTAAGGAACAAATTTTTTATGATCTAATCTTAACCTACTTAACTTTTCACATCCCTAGCAAGACGAAAACCCCTTTCTGTAAACATATGGCATCAAAAGACTAGGTAATAGAATCGCTATAGAAGTATTTTTTAACTGGATTTAGGATTAAAATGAACCTCAACACAATTATGTTTTAAAGAAATTTATGTTACAACGTCAATTACGAAAACGGATGAAAATGGAAGAATGTGTCATAGTTCCCACATCTACGGTGAATCCGTGGATTCGAGTCCATTTTAATGGATTGTCGTTCCGTCAAAAGCTAAATCCGTCTGTGGATGAGCTCATTTGACAGAGCGAAAATTTATTAAAATGGACTCGAATCCATGGATTGGATTCAGCCATAGGGTTTTTTTTTATAAAATTATCATAAGTGGCGTAAATATGTTTCTACCTAAAAACTTAACTTAACTAACGTAACTAACGCTTGTAATTGGAACACCTAAATTTAAACTATTCACGTGTGAAGAAAATGATAGGTTCGACGGTCTTTTATCCTTAGATGTGTTACAATTCATAAATAAACTTCATTTATCAATAATTTCAGTAAATAATACCTTATAACCTGAATGAACTTTCAGTAAAAAAAATGCAAACACCGTCGTAATTTCAACGAAAACAATCGGCCAAGCAGAGATTCTATGCCGTACACACACGGCGAATCCTAGGATTCTAATCCATGGATTTTATAAGTTGTTTTCTCAATTTAAATTAGGGTAGTTGTTGATTTTTTTTGTTTATTGTTATGAGATTTATATATTATGTTGCACTCCGCAATTCCGAAATAAGATTTATCATGGATCCTTATATCGAAGCTACAGTTTTTAAGTTAATCATTGACTTTTAAGGCATTTAACAAATTTCAGAGTGTATATTGTATATTAAAAAATAAATATTCGTTTTGTAGTAGGAGCTCTATTGTGACTGTGAATTTACCCTCCGAAAAAATTATTGTACTGAGTTCACCGAGCGAAAAACTTGCATTTATGTCTCCCGTGAAAAATGTGCCGTGGAGACATGCCTTTTATTCACTAAATTGAAGATAAATGGTGCAATCGTGGTCTGATTGATTGTCAATTACACCTTTTCAATGTGAAATAAAGTGCAACGGCATTATTTTCGCTAGCGAAATGTCAAAAACCGGTGTGGAGACTTTCAAGTGAAGTGAGTACCACCAAGCGAATTCGATTCGATCATCAAAATTTTGACAGTATTTGCATGGATTTCACGTGAACTGACGATGTTAGTACCTACTTTTAGACGATAAAGTGAAAACAATGCTAAACAAAAGCACTTATAAAGCATTTACTCGCTTCTGTATCAGGAGTTCTCAAAATTGTATAAAAAGTATCAAAATTCCTGTCAATGTCGAAAATTTTATATCCAATTCTTCAGAACGAACATTTTCCTGATGACTTTCTGACGTAATCTTTTGATTTTATCCATTCCGCAAGGAACGATATTGATTTATAAAAATCAAAGTTTCCTTTAAGCTACTACTTTCGAAGTGGAGGTTTCTATGGAAGTTCTGCCAACTGATTTCGGTGACTCAAATTGTAAACACAAGAGTTACACAGAATAGCGCGTTTGCAAAATTTCATCCCGATAACTTTAAAATTGGCTTTGTGAATTGAAGACGTGATGGGATACTGGTACAGCATACAGCTAATAAACTGACAAACATCTAATTAGCTCCCCTCGTAACACTCCTCAGTAATAAAATTATAATTCAATGCCTCCTCTGATAAATTGAAAAAAAATTTCAAATTTAGTACTTTCATTTTTTTTACAAAATGTGAAGGGTATAATAAATAATTATTATAGAAGCAAATCATCCAAATCTCAGCCTAATCCTTCCCAATACTAATCACTTATTTTAGTAAATATTACACTGAAAAAATTGGGCTATCTAAAATTAAGAAACTCTTTTCTCATTTGCAAAATTCCCGAATTTAGACAAAATTTCTCAAAATGTGACAATTTCTTCTTGAATTGATCCTATTTTCAAGACCTTCTTTTGAGAAATAGGAAGTAGATTCAAGCCTAAACCATTATTCTCAATTCAAGCAACCATTGCTTGATAATAATTTTTTTTTTACATTTTCCATGCAAAGCTCGTGGAAAAGCTTTATTTTAGCTTTAGCTTATATTGGAGCGTTGTAGTAGATTATTCAGAAGTGTCTATGGTTCAGTGGGTAGCGCGTTTGACTGGGAAGAATGGGGTTATGTGTTCGATGTTGGTTGGGATGCAAGTTTCTTTTTTTATTTTTGTTTAGATTTTCTTGTCTTTTTCATAAGAAAAGTTTGCTTGATTCAAAGTTACTTTTCCTTAAAGCGCTGCTAATGGCATTTCACTTGGATCAGTGTGACTAATTCTCAAATGAAGAGAAATATTTCTTGGGTGTTTCTTATTGCCTTTTTTTCTTGATTTGAGCCATATTTTCTTTACTTTAGCAGGCGATTTGGTTCAGTGTAGGCTCAGTTTTAACAATGAAAAGTTAATGATACTTCTGTGTTAAAATTTGGTCACTTAGCCCATCATTCACAACGTTATAATTCCGTTTCTAATGGTCGTAATCAATTTTTTAATATATATTATGAAAGAGGGACAATTTATCTCTTCGATTATGCATATAACTCAAAATCGGACTTAACTCACTTTTCACTTGTGACACAGATCCTTTAGAAATGCCATCTTTTAAAAATGTTCTTCAAACAAATTTAGAAACTTTAGACAAGAAGTTAAAAGCGAATATTTAGTTGATCACAAAATGTTGGACAGCTGATCAGAACTCACCGTCGCGTCGGTCGTTTGCTTTTCCAAATCATCCTTGGGAGCCAAAATTGTTAGGCTGACCTGACATAAATTAATTTCAGCCAGAAAAGGTGCTCTAAATTAAATAGACAAAAATTTGGTTCTGATGTGTTGCGAAACAAAGACAAGTAAGTCATAATAAGTTAAAGGAGAAAACAAATCGGGTAATGGGCTGAAATTAGTATGTTTACGAAATTTCACATCCAGGTGATTTCCTCACCCAATGCAAGTTTTGGTCCTTAAAGCTTGCTCTTCTTTTCAAATAAATCTTCAACCAACCTTGTCTCATAACCTGAAACATGCGGACGCGAATTATAGTGCAACCAGATGCCAGAGAATTATAAGGTTGGGCAAAGTCAACACCTTTTTCCTGCAGCGAATTTTGGGAGAAATCAATGTCTTGAGCAAGTCTAAAAAAAGGTTGTCTTCAATAAATGTACCTCAAATATCCGTCAGTAATTTGTTTATAGAATATAGAGGCAGATATCTAAAATACATAGTTTAAGCTTGCATAAGCAACCGACATTTCTAAGAGTTTTAGTGAATTTCTTAGATTTGAGTTTAACACTTCACATTTTTCATTTTTACGCATTTGTGCTGATACATATTGTGTTTCTTCGACCTGGCCGCGGGCCGCACAATCTGCGAGGTGGGCCGTATGAGACCCGCGGGCCGCGAGTTTGGTATGCCTACTCTACGACTATGGTGCGAGTTTGGTATGCCTACTCTACGACTATGGTAGTAACTTAACCTGAGATCGAATCTCGGCGTGGTAAAAACGTCCGTACATAACAAAAAAAAAATGCAAATGGAAAGCTAAAAGTTTAAATTTTTAAAAATAATTTGTAAAACAATTGTCTGAATAAAAATAAAAACAATGGAAAATAATTAAAATTTTCTGTTAATTTTCACTTAAATTCCGTAACATTCATTCGAAGGGACAATACTCATGGTGTACACAAAAGCACCGAATCTACTCGTATGCTGTAAATAGTTTCAATTTGAATTAAACTCATGCAGATAAGTTCTCATTCATTAATTTAATTAAACATATTGTTCACATTTACAAACGACCTACTCAAAGGCTCGTTTGTAAATGTATATGGTTTGAGCAAATATATGTAAAGGACTTTCAACTAATTTGGCCATGAATGGAGCACATATCGAGTATAATCCGAATCTCGTTTCCGAATCAGTTGCGAATTCAGGGCTACTCGAGAGGATTTAATCAGTGCGTAATTGTATCATGTTATTATAAAAAAAACGCAAAGCAACCTGTGCGTGTTACATTTCTGTTTGTATATTGTATTATTAGTTTACGTGTTTGCGAATATCAAATTAACGCACATTTCGGGCAATTGGATATTTTGTATATCTATAGTGCACCTGTGGGCGGATTTATGTTCCAGATTTACACATTGCTAGTGTGCCTCGGGAAGAGATTTATTTATTCTTGGAAATTTTAATTTGCCAATAAATTTAGGATACATTAATTTTGTTATGAAATTAAATATTTTATCATCGTGTTATGTTTCAAACAAGGACCAAGTACAAAGATCCGAGAAAAACAAACAAATCCATAAAATAATCAATGAAACTTTATCCCCTTTTAAAGGTTAGGACAGCTAGCTCATAGCTAAACAAAATGTATAGGATCCTTTCACCTTCACTAACACGCTAAACCAGAATCCGGGTCGTAGTCCGTATTGCGGTTAAATTACAAACACCCAAAACATAAAGATTCGGAGTATAAAATGAGAGAGAATTAAAAACGATTTATGCCCAACACCTCGCCGAGAAAACTGACTGGTAAACCGCATTTTGGTGTTTTTTTTTTCTCTTCAGCTTATCCCTAACCAAGATAGATAGTTCCGTATAGGTCGTTCGTTCTGTTGCCACAAAGACACTTCTTGGACCGTGTCAACCTGTGTATATCCTTGGAATGTTCGTGTATAATAATTCTTCATTCTCGCGTTCATCTTAACTGTCTCGTGATTTCTGCAAACTTTATTTTATCGCGTATACACTTTTTTCTATTTTGCTCATATATTAGACCGCATGAATGAAGAGGTAGGTACGAGTATACTTTTTTCTACTATAATTTTTGCGAATAGAGAAGATTATGTACATTTTTGTCGGGATTTTGTGGTGATATTTTATAATCCGTCAAGCAATATTCTACATGAGAAAAAAAATGGTGACTACAGTGGGCAGGCCGTACATAATGAACGGAGGTTCTTGCTGTGTGATAAAAAGGAATAAGCGACATCATTTTGATAAATGTAGGAAAGGTTGAAGGGAATTATTATTATTACGAAGCTTTAAAATAAATTGGGGGATATTTAAATTTGCTGGTGTACTTTATGGTGAAAGATAATGATGGAACAAAAAAAAACAAACAAGTAATAATGTCAAGCAACGTATTTAATTAATGGGCTTTCGTCACAGGGAGATATGTACTTGATAAATCAGCCGAGTCGTCGAAGTTCGGAAACTGAAAACGGTCTTAAGTGGATTCAGTTGTAAACGGCTTAAACCAGGGGTGTCAAACTCAAAACCTGGCCCTGGCCAAATATTATTTTGTTCAGGGTTAAGCGGACCGCAGAATATCAAAATTTCTAAAACGCCTGCGACCTTGAGATGATATCCCTTGGAAAGGTAATTTTCAATGCTCTTCAAACAAATGTAGAAATTATGGACAAGAAGATAAAATACAAAAAATTGGTTGATCAATCAGTAGCCACTATCACTATCTGTAATTTCCACCAAATTTTGACCAGCTGAATAGAACATTATAGCACTAGAAATATTATTTATTCCAAATATGTCTCGAAATCAATTTCACGAAGGAACTTAATATTTTTCTGCTCAAAAAAGATCGCCTTTAACCATAATGTACCTCACATAACCGTCGGAAAATTGTTTGTAGAATAGAAGGGAAGATTTTTAATTATATATATTTTAATTTAGCGGAGCCCACCGATTCCTTGATAAGTTTTAATAAATTGGTGAGATTTAGTTCCAAAAACTGTCACGCTCTGTGACTCACTTGGTTGAGTCGCACTCTACGATGCTGGTAATCCAGGTAGGCCTGTTCCAAAAACCGGGATCCCGGTACAAAACCGGTGTTCACTTGGTACCGGACCCGATATTCTAAAGTACCAATATCCCGGTTTTTTGGTACCGAGTTAAAAAAAACCGACCGACGAGTCGGTTTTTTGGTACGGAGTTAAAAAGAACGATTCATTTCAACCATGAGCCGTTTTTTTTTTCAGGTTTTTTGGTACCGGTTTTTAACCCGGTACTCAAAAAACCGGCTTATGGTTAAAAAAAACCGTCGGTACTGAAAAAAAAACTGAGTCGGTTTTTAACCCGGTACTCAAAAAAACCGGCGTATGGTTAAAAAAACCGTCGGTACTGAAAAAAAAACCTGAGTCAGGGAAACCGCTTGTGGTACCGGGTATTGAAAAAAACCGAAACCCGGTACTGAAATCTCGGTACCGAGCAGGCCTAATCCAGAGGTCCGGAGATCGAATCTCGGCGTGGTCCAGGAAATATATAGTGCCTGCAACATTATAGGTATACACTCCGAAACTCTATATGGAATGTAACGTTGGCTCGAAGTAGCCAATAAACGGCTGAATGAACGCACCATGCCCCACAAGGGGTTACGGTACAGAGAAGAAGAAGTTCCAACAACTAAAATTTTTTTATTTTAAGATTTTGTTCTGATATATATATTGTGTTTGCTTCGACCTGACCGCGGGCCGCACAAAACTGCGAAGAGGGCCGCATGCGGCCCGCGAGATTGACATGCCTGGCTTGAGCCTTTTCATATTTTCCGAAAGAAAATTTCTCACTTGCGTTCGTGGAAAAAAAAAATATTAATAGAAAACCCTGCAGAATTTTTTGATTAATTGCCTATAATTGTTATTGTACTCGTATATGCATCCTTTCGGTTTGAAGTGATCATATGCATGGGCATAACCAGGGTGCTATTAAAGAACGTGAAACCCTACAAATTCTAGCTTGGCTTCTGGAATTTTCTCACTATAAAGAAATAACTGGGCTGATGGTCTGATCATTGTTGCAATGTACTACATAATTCAATTGATTTTAGTTCATTAAACAGAGCGTCCTGTATTATGCAGACAAAACTGAAAAAAAAACCGCTAGGACAATTTATTTGAGCACACACACAATCAACAGAATCGGTAAAAGATGTACCGTTATCGTGCTACCCAATTAATAATGAGTATGCCTTAAAGAAGCACTTCAGCCTGTAGCAATCTTATAGTAACACTAAACTCAGTTTAATGTGTGACATCGCTTAAAGGAGTATTATGATCCGATAAATAATACTTGAAATATTTTCCGGAAAACTCTAACGTCATTATAGAATCACGATTATACAATATTCATTGAATATTAGCACTATAAGCAGCTTAACTCAGTATGAATTTAAAGATGGGGCTGTAAAACTTCGATAAAACTTTATCTAGACGTTAACCTAAAAAGAAACTCCATTAAATAATTCTCTATTGTGTTTATGGGATGACATAACACACACATGTAATAGTATCTCTCCAAATTAACACACAGATGCAATATTCTCCTATAGCAGAGAATCGGTTGTGTTGTTTCATCTTAATAGTATGACATTCGTATTGTCATCCTATATATTGTTCATTGTAGTTTTATAGGAGGATGGGCTTTGTGATTTTTAAAGCAGTTAAAGGTTATGAAGTGCTATGGAATACTAGGATGGAAACCAAGTTTCTTCAATCGAATTATTTGAAGTCTTGCATCTGAAACCAACATTTCCTCACTCATTGTTAACTTCTGAACCAATTAGGATGACCTTTGCGCAGAAACTGGCTGCATTTTTTGATGAATATGTGAACCTAATCAACGTCATTATTGGTAAAGCCAACTGATTTATATAAAACTAGCACATCTCGTTAGCTTCTTCACCCAAAATTTAACGCCAAACGTCTTTTATCACAATGAATTCCACAATTACAGTGGTGGAAATTGGAATAGGTTCACCTTGAAGGGCTCCCAATAAACGCATTTATTTCCGTTACTTAGCAAACAAACACAAGTCGAACCACCTTAAAGTAAACATTCCACAACACTGCCATAACGGTGTTTGCCATATGCCAGTTCTATTGAATTTACTCGTCAGTTGCATCAATTCATTTGAACTTTAGCGTTTAAAGCCAACCAATAGCCGGAAATTAGAATAGGTTTATGTGAAGTGTTGTAGTTTTTGAATCTAATAAAAATATAAGTTTTTATAAATTTGGGACAGAAACGAAAGAAGGTTATGTTAGGATTCTAATTGGAAAAATTAATGACTTTTTTAGGAGATGGGAAGAAGAAAGCGTTTATCTTCAGAAGAAATTGCGAAAATTAACGCATTCAAAGAAATGCAACTGAGTAACCAGGAAATTGCGAGGAGAATCCGCCGTTCCGTAAATGTTATTCAAAATTTTTTAAATTTAGGAAATAATTATGGAAATAGAGATAAATATGGGCTGAATCGCAAAGTGAATAATGATCGGACTGTTTGAGCCATTTTAAGAAAAGCGAGCTGCAATGGTATGAATTCAGTGCAGATAAAGGCTAATCTAAATGTCCCATTGACAACTCGGCGTATTCGACAAATTTTGAGCATCTCGAAACACTTGCGATACTCCGAACGGTTATGTAAACCTCCACTAATGGCGCATCATACAGCCAAACGAATGGAATTTGCCGGAGATCACATGCATTGGACCACAGAGGGGAATACAATTTTTTTCACCGACGAAAAAAGTTTAATTTTATGGTCCTGATGGATGTCAGTATTATTCACGCGATTTACGCAAGCAGAAGCAAATTGCAATGAGCCGGCATTCCGGTGGCGGTAGTATGATGGTTTAGGCTGGCTTCTCCGCGACTGGTAGGACTCGGATCACGTTTTTAAATGGTCGAATAGCTTCTGAACGATACATTGATCTGCTGGAAAATGTGATAGTTGATGCCGCAGAAAATATTATTGGACCAAAGTTAATTTTCCAGCAAAATAACGCCGCCATTCACACTGCCAGGGTGGTTAAGGAATGGTTTCGAAGAAAGGAAGTACCGATTTTGGATTGGCCGGCCAGAATAATTGACCTCAACCCAATTGAGAATCTAAAGGGGGCACTGGTCAGAAGGGTTTATACAAATGGGCATCAGTTTTCTGATTTCTTAGAATTGCAAAAGGCAAGTCAATCCAAATGGCGAAAAATTGATCCAGATATCCTGGGAAATCTAGTTCACTCGATGCCTGATCGAATTCACGCATTGATGCAGAAACGGAGTGATTCAATTAGTAACTAAAAGGAAGGATTCATATTAATCTCATTGATGAACAAAAGTATTTTATTTAGTGAACCTATTCTAGTTTCCACCCTAAAACTTGCTTTTTTGTAATTAATTTAAAAATTGAACTATTAATTGTAAGTTTAATAACGAATAACAATAAACTTATTTAATACTTGTGTTTCACACCAAATGACTTTTTTATTCATGGTTTCAATTTCCGTAGAATAAACCTTTTTTGGGTGAACCTATTCCAATTTCCACCACTGTATTCGAAATTATCAAAAGCTTCACAACGAATTTTTCCAATTTTCCGATTTTTCCGGAGGGTTTTCCAAAAAGTTTTCTTTCGTAAAAACCTTCTCTTGGTAGTTGCAAACAACTGAAAAACATTTGAACCAAATCGCCCCTCAATTAATGAATTACTTCGTACTTTCCAATTTTCCGGAGGGTTTTCCCAAAATTTTCTTTCGTAAGAACCTTCTCCTGCTACTTGCAAACAACTGAAAAAAGTTTGAACCAAATCGACCCAGCCGTTCTCAATTGATGAATTACTATACATTTTTGTCGCTCCATTTTTAGGGTTTTTTAGATTTTTCAAAAAACCCTTATGAAATCGATTTTGTCCGTCCGTCTGTCCGTCTGTCCGTCCGTCTGTTCACTAAATAACTCGCGAACGGCTTAACCGATCGTCATGAAATTTGGTAGGAATGTGTAGAATGGTAACAGTCTTTGGCACGAAATACTTACAAGTTGGTAGGACAAAAACAACAGGGTGTCCCGGACATTTGAAAATTTGTTCACTAAATAACTCGCGAACGGCTTAACAGATCGTCATGAAATTTGGTAGGAATGTGTAGAATGGTAACAGTCTTTGGCATGAAATACTTAAAAATTGGTATGGCAAATATAACAGGGTGTCCCGGACATTTACAAATTTGTTCACTAAATACCTCGTGAACGGCTAAACCAATCGTCATGTATTTTAGTAAGAATGTGTAGAATAGTAACAGTCTTTGGCACGAAATACTTAGAAGTTAGTAGGGCAAAGATAACAGGGTGTCACAGAGATTTAAAAATTTGTTCACTAACTGATCGTTATGAAATTTGGTAGGAATGTGTAGAATCGTAAGAGTCTTTAGCACGAAATACTTAGACGTTGGTAGGACAAAGCTAACAGGGTGTCCCGGAGATTTTAAAAAGTCGACTTTTTTAGTTTTTATCGGACATGGACGTATGGGTACTCAAATCAAAGAACTCGATGGGTACATTTCATATCAGTAGCTTTTTTTCCAGTTTGGAGTAATGGTAACGGCGTTACAGCTAATAAAAATAATCAAGTTAATATGTGGAGCCATGATACATAGTAAATTTATTTTTGGGTTGGTCTAATTAAAAAGTGTTAACGCTAACGCCTTTCATTCTGGAACGCATTTATTTAGACCAATCCAAAAATAGATTTACGAGAAGCATTTCATTAATATTGTGCATAATTCTTATTTATTACCTATAAAATATATGTGCAAAATTATTCACTATGTGTGTATCCAAAATCTAAAAAACCCTCGTATTGCGGGCGCAGCCCTCTGTACGCCGGTATTTTTATATATATGTATAGATAGAAGGTTCATTGCAGAAGATTCTATAAACAATTGTTTAGCATTTCTATGGAAGCAACTAATGACCGTTTGCAGTGTTTACGAGCAATGATGAATATATATCAGGTTGACCGAGTGATTAGCGCGAAAATCGAGCAATACGATAGTCATGGGTTCGATGCTAGCTGCGAACTGTAGTTTTCTGTTTCATTAAATTTCAGAACCACCCTATAAGCTTCCTATAGTTGGCAAGACTACTTATCGTTTTCACGTTGGTTATCGGAGCAAACGCGAGAAAATGATAATATTTTATTTTCAGAGCATAATTTAGTGCTAAAATAACGTTCTATTGGATTAAAAAACGGCGCCAAATGCCATTTGGACTATTATTCAGGTTTTATACCCTGTAAGGTGCTTCTATTACTATTGGAAGAGAATATGCTATGAAATGTTATAGGGCTAAAATTGTAAGTTGAGTATCGCGTTGCTTGTGGAAATCAGTGAAAATCACGAATCGACTTGTATACTGTTTAATCAAAATGCACCATTCCTCGAATCAACTATACAAATAATTACTTTCAATTTCTGAAGCAAATTTCACATAAACGGAGTTTTTCGCGGTTTCAAATTGAAATTTTGTTGCATCGTTGATACGCTTCAACCAAAATTACAAGTATTCAAAGAGTAGAGAAATTTAAAAATTGATTTTGTATTGAAATTTTAGACAATAATCTTTACAATAAATAAAAAAAAAATGATAAATTCATGAATTTAATGCTATACGGATAATGCAATTTTTGTTAATTATAATGCTATCGTTTTTGCTAAAACAAATTGTGCTATCGATCAACTAGTATTTTGCATCCAATGTGAAGTAGTAAAATAATTTTTTTTAATACTTTAAATGCAACACGTTTAAAATGATTTTATCCTTTTTCTATTCATCTTTACAGAAAGCTGACCATAGTAGATTTTAAAGAAATTAAACTTAAAAATGTCAAGTCAACTTTTTCAGAATAAAATTTCCACGTGGAGTACATCATACAAAATTCTGCAAAAATTCCATAATTTCATTGTCTGAACATAAAAAGGTTTTCCTGCGTTCTCTTTGTCAGTCGTAAAACAATCGGATAACGTGAAATTACTTTTCAAAGACAAAAGGCAAATATTGTAATCCTTTGTGAAAATAAGTACCAAGACCGAGTCAGTTGTGATATAGGACTCAAAGGAAGTCAAAAGGAGAATGAAAGCAGATTTAGTTTTTCGTTTGGCATGACAAGTTTTGAATGGTGAACAATCAAAACTTTTTTAAAGATTATTATTAGCAGAAATAAGTTCGGTCATACAAAAAACAGTAAACCCGTTTCGTAAGAAACAATACATCAATTGAAATCGAAGGAGTTCAAGTACCTCATATTTCAGGACAATGCTCCTTTCAGTCAATAAAATTCAGGTTCAAAGCTGAATTCCATTATTACATGTATACGAGTTCGAGTTTGTTCTGAACATCAAGACTCCACCCTTGCTTGCCTTCGAATAGAGATATTTTCATCTCATTTCATTTCTAGACATTCCACAGACACTACACTACGTCAAACTACATTTTCCAACTTTTCCAACAATTTTCTATAGTTCCCGAAGAAAAAAACTAAGCCAACATACAAAACCACACACAACAAAACTTTAAGTACCGGATCCAAACTTTCGGCATAACCATTGAATATATTTCGGCGGACCGTTATCATCAAACATTGGTGAATACGACGTCGGCTTTGGAGATGAATCGTTTGACAGCCATTGTAGGCCAAACTGCTTCAACGGATTGAAGTAGTTCTCCTGACCCCAATAGAAGGTATTCAAAGTGCTCGACTTGGTAGTATTTAAATTTTCAGTAATATGAGTATTCGAACTGCTGCTTGGCAATAATGGGGTCGATGACGTATCAAGAGAAGAAGCCGATAATGATGACGACGAGGATGATGATGATGATGATGATGATAATGATGATTTTCGTGATGATGATAGACCTATGTTTGCTAAGGACTCATTCAATATGTTCAACGGACTAATGTAATTAGGATTGGATTGAGAACGAACGTTGTGCGAAACCGATACTGCGGGAATGATGGAAATTAATTTTGTAAATTGAAACCTATTCAGGATGTGAACAATATAAATAGAAGAAGGTAAATTACTCTTTTCGGATGAAGTCGACTGAATCAGTTGACGATTCAAGCAAATTTCGAATAGAAACATGCCGGCATACAGTGAATAGTTGGATTGTCGTTGTGACGAAGCTGTGATGATGGGATTATTAAGGGTGATGTAAATGAAATTAATATTTAATTATGCTAACAAAAAAGCAGAGCTACAGTATAAAGTTATTTAAAAATTAAAATATTACTATACAACAAAATTAGCTGCTTGATCCTAATGAGGATTTTTGTTAATAAATATATGAAATAGTGTCCTCCATCCCAATACCCTCAAATGGACGTTAATATGGTTAATTACTCTGCGCATTACATGATTCAATTTCGATAATGCAAATGATTAACTTAATGTGACAAAAATGATTTTCTTTGAAAATCAATATTTTTTCTTTACTCACGATTGTCAAAGCTTTGATTAGTTCTCTTATTATCACCATCATGCACTATTCTATCATTTGCATTGAACATAGATGAACTATTATGAGCCGAAACGGACGAAGCAGATGGTTTCCTAGAAGGCGATACGGTTGTTGTCGTAATAGCTTCAAACGACAAATAAAAAGAAATTTAAAATAATAATTTTGATTAAAATCAAAACAAAAAAAAACGAAAATCAATACGTCAACCAAAAGAGAAAAAGCCAATTAAAACTGTAAATAGAAATTAGCATAAATTAAATTTGGCGGCATGAGGATATGTACAGCAAACCCGCGGCTGATGAATCCCTATAGTGAAGGCTTAAGGCTAAGTACTTACCGTCCTCGACGCACATCAGACCATCCGGCATAAGTTTCAAACCTGTCGGACATGCGCACGTTATACGCGGACTTCGTTCCGATATTCTCGGCGCAGGCAAGCACAGATGTGAACAATGTCCGTTGACTGATTGACAATAGTTGGGACTGTCCGGCTGTCGGTATGGATGATAGACGTGAATTGTCATTGGATGTTGAAGCTGTGGAGAGTCAAAGGGGGTGGAATGTAGCAATTAATTTATTTATGTTGAGTTTGGTTGGTTTATTTTATTTTGTAATGATTAAAAAAAAATCCAAAATGTTTTTAACCTATATAGCGGTTGGAAACATATAGCGTACAAAACTAGGTCTAGGCCCTAGGAAGCAGCCTAGCAGTAAATTGATAAATTGATTTATTATTTTGAATTCTCCCCCTTGATGTCCCCCTAAAATTACAGTCTTCCATATATAAATTATTCACAAATTATAAGCAATCAAAATAAATACAAGAATAAAGATTGGACTCTACAAAATCCGGCAGAGTTCACTGTACTGTAAGTCTTACGGATCCTTATAGAGACAGTACAGACGTACAGATCAGGTACAGCAAGTAAACAATTTTAAAATTTGACGGGAAATTTAAATATACATAGTTACGCTCTCATACACACATTTTGAAGAAATTTTGTGATTTGTATGACAATGCGTTTTGAATAATTCCGACTAATATTTTTTTAAGTTCTCCACTAAAATTTCCCCTAAAAGTTATATCTCCTAAAAAAAAAAGACGGCGGTGGTGTCCTAATTGCTGTTAAAAGTACTTTCTCCAGTTCGCTCTGCGCTAACTTCTCACTGTCTCATCCTGTAGAGTATTCTCCTTAATTAAACCGTCCCCTTCAACTTCTTTGCTTGTGACATGTGTATATATACCCTGTAGCTCTCCACTCAGTGTTTATGAAACCTTCCACCCTCCCCTATGCATTGAGCTTGATCTTCGTATACCCATTTCTAAGAACGTCGCTAATGTTCGCAGATTTAATTTTCGTAGAGCGGATTATAATTCAATTTCCACTGAGTTAGATTCAGTTGACTGGTTTTCCTTTTTTGCTAATCTTAGCTGTGATAAAGCCGTGGATAAGTTTTATAGTTATCTGAACTCTTTGATTGCTCGCTTCACTCCTCTTTTTTCGCCAAAAAAAAATAAAATTTCCCCATGGTTTACTGAAGCGGTTGCTATGGCATTGCGCAAGAAAGATGTAGACCGTAGCAAAAGGAAACGCAATCCTTCTCCTGCTAATCTCTCAATCTTTAAACGTTCAAGAGCAGAGGCTAAACAAATTGTTAAAAATGCAATGAGAAGCTCTTATAACAACATTGAAATATCTCTTGCGAAACCATTCTGGTTTTATATTCGATCACTGAAGTCTTCTTCCAGCTTGCCAGAAAACTTACAGCTCGATGACTCTATAGCGATGGCTACTCCAGAAGCCTGTGAGCTGTTTGCCAAATTTTTTGCCTCCACCTTTTCTTCAACTAATCTTTCTCCTAATAACTTTCCCACTACACCTTCCTCAGCGCCTCAAATCCCCATCTTCACAACAGACCCCCTTGAAGTGGCTTCTATTGTCGAATCATTAAAGGATGATGGTGGCTCCGGTCCTGACGACTTGCCTAATATGTTTGTTAAGTCTTTGTCATCCTCTTTAAGTGTTCCCCTGTCCATTTTGTTTAATGAAAGCTTAAATTGTGGTGTCATCCCCAAACAATGGAAAGCGGCTAATGTCCTCCCAATTCCTAAAACATCCAATACATCCTCTATATCTAACTACCGTCCCATTTCCCTTTTATCCTGCTTCCCAAAAATTCTCGAGCGCCTCATCCACACCAAGATTTATCCCGCAATTTCTACGCTTTTTGCTGAGCAGCAACACGGCTTTGTAAAAGGTCGTTCCACTTGCACCAATCTTTTATCATTTACTAACATGGTAGCCCGAACCATGAACAATCACTCTCAAGTCGATGCTATGTATACACCGACTTTTCGAAGGCATTTGACACTGTTAGCCACAGCATCTTACTTGCTAAGATCCAAAAGTTTGGTGTTAGTGGAAATCTTCTCGCTTGGTTCTCCTCATACTTAACTAACCGTGAGTGCCGAGTTACTTATCACGGCTCCTATTCTTCTCCCTTCTGCCCTACATCTGGTGTTCCCCAAGGGTCAATCTTAGGACCACTTTTATTTAATATTTTTATTAACGATTTACCGTTGCATTTATCGTCCTCCTGCCTTTTATATGCTGATGATCTCAAAGTTTATAGAGCTATACAGTCAATTGATGACTGCAGTGGCGTGCAGTGACATTTATCAATGGGAATGCGGCGGAATGGGGGTAACTCAAATGTACATATATTTTAAAATATCGCCTTTTGTCAGGCAAAAGTAAGTAGAAAATATCAGTAGATATTTATTTAAATTGCTGAGTTCATTGACGATTCCCAAGCACTTTCTTGTAATATAAGCTTATCCGTATTGTAAAAGGAGTTTTTCTAATTATGCCCATTATCCATGAATGATTGATCAACTTACTTGTTGTTTAACCATACAACATTAAATTGATATAAAAAATGGAATGTCGAGGTAGTCACAATCACAATGTTACAGAGTATACAAATTAAAAGAGAGTCATCTTTCAAATTAATCTAAATTTTTTAATATTGAGATCTAAAACTTTAACGGGTTATTTAGTACAAATTTATAAACGATTTCCGAGGCTTGTTTTTTAACAAGCCGAATTTTAAATATGCATTTAAAGTTCCTGAAAGTTTACTCTTAAACTCTTAGTAAATTGGCGATGAAGAAGCATTTTGAAAATAAAATACCAAAAAGCGGAGTAAGCGCAAACGGCGTAATTTTTGCCAAAATTTTAATTGGCGGATGTAGAGCATGTTGCGGTTTACATTTTGCTGAAAATTTTAGACTCCTCGCAGTCTCCGTTCAAAAGTTACAGCCGTTCAAAGATGTGATCCAAGACAACAAAAATACCAAAGAGGGGAATAACCGTAAACGGGGTCATGTTTTTCGAAAATGTTGTGCACTGCAAACGAAATCAGAAAACTACTGTACCACTTAAACTAAAGTCGAAACACGAGCTTCTTCACCCCGGCATTAGAGGCCCCCCATTGGGAGTATGGATCAAATCGAAGGGGGTTTTGACAGCTCCTGGTCGTTGTAACAACGGGTATGTTCGGGACTACTTATATCGAAGAACCGGCTGCCGTAGGACCGTTTTTACAGATAACACAAACATATGGTCACAGTGGGATTCGAACCCACGCTTCGGCAACTCAAATAGACAGAGATAATGTCTCTACCACTCAGCCACCGCATGCCCCTCTTGGGTGTATCGTGCTGGCTGCTATGTAATGCCTAAATCGTGGAAAGAGTGTTCCACCAACATCTTAAACATTCGACGTAGAGTTGCGGGGAGCCGTAGCCGTACCGTAGCACAGCAGAGGTTTAAGAGAGTGTCTCGAATCCAACATTATGATTACTCTTTTCCCGTAACCTTGTAAAAACTGTTATCCGTTGTGTTTGCACATTACGGGCGTCAATTACCACAATAAAAAAAATGTCATTTGTTTTGAACTGCCCATTATCCCAGGTACGCAAACATAAGCATGAAGTTCCCGTATTGTTATACCCTATACCCATAAGATGGTATAAGCAGGGTATATTGTTTTTGTTACGCCGATATTATCTAACTCCTCAAAGCAGCCTCCGGTGGTATGGCAAAAAAAATGATCAGGGTCGGTCCCTGATTTTAATAAGGACGCGTAAACATACAGTGCGATGGTGAGCTTTTCCGGGCCGGGCGATGCGATGTGTGCACGCACACTCAATGCGATGTCGGGCCGGTGATGCGATGCAATTTGTTGCGAGACCATGCGATTTGCTTCTATGGCAAGAAAACCTGATTTTTCAAGGGGTTTTTAAACGGCGCTGGAACGTGCGGATTTCAGATTGGCTTTGTAACATGGCGCTTCGAGTGTAGTACCATCGGTATGAATAGATTATCGTAGGTAATGTAATGATGAATGGCTGAAAGAGGTAGCGATTTGCAGTGTTAGCTTACGCGTTTCAAAACAATATTCGGGGGGCATATGTATTTGCTATAAATTGTTGTTAACATATACAGGGTGTCCATAAACTACCGCATAAACGCACCGGAAAATGAATCCACACTTGATTTCTAGCAAAAAAAAAGTTGTATGGAATATACCCCCAAATTCTTAACCCTCTAGCTGCCATAGGCATTTGAACATTTTTGAAAAAAAAAACACATTTTCTTACACGACTTAATCCTCAATATCTTCGAAACTATATTAGATATAGAAGCAAAATAAGATGCCTATTACAGCCAACATATTTACCTATAAAACAAAACTAAAATAAACTAAAATAGGATAAGTGGTTGCTACAAGCTTCAAAGTCAAACTTGTATCATTTGACCCGAAAACATTTTTTTTTCATCTCATTTTTCTTCTACCAAGGTGAGGTGCTTGTACGATTCTTTTAAAAATTGGCGATGAGATCTCTCTTCTTACATCATTTTATTCTAGTGCAGAAAACTAGACTTAATTTTAGCTCGAATTCATTCAAATTGCTCCTAATATTCTGCGCAATTTGCGCAGGATTATGCCAAAATCGAGCAAAAATTAACCCTGGTTATCTGCATTTAAGGCATTAACAGTGTTCGAAATAATGAACCTAGAATAAAATGATGCGTGAAAGATAAAACTGGCGCATAATTATATCTGAGAAAGATATAATTATGCATTAATTTAATTTAAAGGAACCGCACAAGCACCTCATCTTGGTAGCAGTTGGAGAAAATTGAGATAGAACAAAAAATTGTTTTCGGATCAAATCACATAAATTTGAATTTCAAGCTCTGTAAAACCGAATCACTTATCGGATTTTACTGCGGTTAGTTATGTTTTATAGTTAAATTTGTTGGCTGTGGAGGCCATCTTATTTAGCTATTTTATCTAGTAAAGGTTTGGAGATATTGAGGTTTAAGTCGTGTAAGAAAATGATATTTCAAAAATCTTCGCCTGTGGCAGCTAAAGGGTTAAGAATTGGGGGTATGTTCTGTACAACGTTTTTGCTGGAAATCACATGAGGATTCATTTTCCGGCGCGTTTATGCGGCAGTTTGCGGACACCCTGGTGAAATAGGTAGTGCACTGAACCCCATGGAGTTGCCCATTCCGGAATGATACCTATGTTTCCTCGGGAAAATACTCATCTAATCGGCGTGGCACAAACACTAAGGTAATTTTGGGTTTCTGATTCCATATTTGATGTAAAAAAAAAATTGCCGGCCCCAAAATGGTAGGTACCCCTGTTTTCTCGTGTGCTGGCTCCAGAATGGTACCCCGTTATGTTAGGCGTTTCAGAAACACTAAGATAGTGTTGGGCCGGTCATTCTAAATTCGGGGTTAAAAACAAGAAAAAAAAAACTTTTGGGGTTGCCCACCCAGAAATAATACCACTGTTGCCTGGTGGAAATACTGGTTTGTGACGCACTGCATGGTCCGACAACTGATATATCCAATAAATATGCTTTTTTTTACGTAGGATGGTTATGATGAGTGTAGGAGGTTCGCGTGCTCATATGCTCCCAAGGAGTAACCGCCAGTGCTCTAATGTCAATATCTCCCTATCAGCTTCAAACAACGCCAAACAGCAAGCAGCCAACCTCTCCATTTATATGTACACACATACAATACATCATGCCACTACGAAGTACGAAGCCCATCCAAACGCAAATCATATCCCCCATGTCGCTGGTAGACGATTTGATCGGAGGCAATGCGCATTTCAGCTGCTGAAAAAGCACGCATTTTTGTCATGGAAAAGTTCCTCATCGCACAACCCGACGTCTCAACGCAAGCAGTCTGAATGGTACAAGCAGTTTCGTATTGGTTGCCATTTAAATGCTAAGAAGTTTTTATACCCTTCGCTTATTAAGCGTAAAGGGTATATTAACTTTGTCATGAAGTTTGTAACGCATTGAAGGAAGCATCTCCGACCATATAAAATATGTATATATATGATCAGCGTGACGAGCTGAGTCGATTGGACGATGTCCGTCTGTCCGTCTGTCCGTCTGTCCGTCTGTCTGTCTGTCTGTCTGTTGCGACGCGTTTTGCTCGGCCAGTTTAAAAGCTATGGAGCTGAAATTTTGCACACATGCTTCTTTTTGTTGCAGGCAGTTTGTATGTTTGAATCGCTAAAATCCGCCAAGGGGGTCGTGGGGTTGTCATACAAACCTACCCCCACAAATTTAGGTTCTTCTTTGAAAAACTTTTTTATTTATGCACCAATTTCAATCAAATTTCACACAAATGTATTTTAATTGGTAACACACAATATATGTAAAAATCGACCAAATCGGACAATGGGGTCGTGGGGCTGCCATACACACCTAGTCTCCAAATTATGTTCTTCTAAGAAAAACTTTTTCATTTTCTTATCGATTTCAATCGAATTTCGCACAAATGTGTTTCTAGTAATACCACAAAACATATGTCAAAATCGACTAAATCGGACCATGGGGTCATGGGGCTGTCATAGAAACCTAGCTCCCCAAATTAAGTTCTTCTAAGAATTTTTTTTTTATTTATACACCAATTTCAACCAAACTTCACACAAATGTGTTTCTATTGATGACACAAAACATATGTATAAATAAATGGAGTCGGACCATGTGGTCATGGGGCTACCATACAAGCCTAGCCCCCCAAATAAAATTTTTCTAAGAAAAACATTTTTTTTTGCACACCAATTCCAATCAAACCTCAGAAAATTATATTTCTATTCATGCCACCACAACAAACGTGAAATCGGACTATGGGGTCGTGGGGCTGGCATATAAACCCAACCCCCAAATTAGGTTCTTCGAAGAAAACCTTTTTGATTTGTCCACCAATCTGAACCAAATGTGTTTTAATTGATGCCACAAACTACGTAAAAATTGATGGGAAGGCCATAGGGCTGCCCTACAACCCCCTTCCCCCTCTTTTTGGTTCTTATAAGAAACCCACGTCCCGCTTCGCCCAATAAATCTTCGCCACGGCACTTATGAGAAAATTCAAAAGCATGGAAGCGGGGAGGACTGAACACTAGTCATAGGTGCGCCCGAAAAAAAATTTTAGACCGAGGGGAGCGAAGGGTATCCAAATTTCGGCCGCGCCCGAAATTAGCTTCGGTCTCGTTTTTTCTTGCGATGGGAAGCTTCTCGCTGAGGGTTCGTTTGGATGTAGCAGCGCAGCACTGTTGATATTTTATTGTCATTGCTAAGCACAAAAAGTGTCGCTCTATGTAAGCAACGGTCACAGTTTTAGGATTAATTCGAGTCAACGAACCAGATGCCAAATTGAAAAAAAAAACAAACACGAGCCAATGAAAATTAAATTTCTTTACAAGAGACATAACGTCAAAGCTAGTAAACAATAAATTAGCCAGCCCGACAAAAAGTGTCTATGTCTGGTCTTGTTTGCTCTTCCAGCACAAACAACCCCAACCTAATCTAAAAAAAACATTCAGTGACTAATATACACAAAACATTTATATAGGACTCACCATATGTAACGCTGTCACGGCCGCTAAATCCTCGCCATTGAATTTATTCGCTTTGTAAACGGTCTGTTTATCCCAATCCGTCCAATATACGTAATCCTCAAATGTTGTAATCGAGAATGGATGTCTTAGTGCATCGATCGAATACAGGACGAGACGTCGTTTTGTACCGTCATAGTTACAGGACGAAATCGTATTAATTTTTGCATCGACCCAATAGACACGCTTCAGCACCAGATCCAACGTCAGACCATTCGGCCATTTTACATCGTACGTTACAATTGCCTGTCGATGTGTACCATCCATGCCAGAACGTTCGATTTTCGGTGTTGCACCCCAATCCGACCAGTACATCCATCTGCATGTGTGTGCAAAATCAATTGGAATAGAGAGAGAAAAAAAGTCGAAATAGGAAATTTGAAATAGTTCCAAGTGAATAGTTTCAGGATACGGAATAATTTGCAATCAGTGAGAAATAAAAAAAAATGAAGAGCTCTTCAATTCATTGACCTAGTCAGAGACTGAACAGTGTGGTTCTTGCTGATGAGACGATATGGAAATTAGAATGTGGAGAAATAGTCATAGTCGAAGCTGTCAATTGGAAAAAAAAACAATTACTTTTTACATACATATTGCAAAAAGTGGTTAAAAATTTCAGGCGGGCATGGCCCGACTTCAGGCTATTTTTCCACATTGGTGATGATGTTCAACATTTGATTATGTAAGAAGATGAAGAATATGAACTTGAATCTTGCTCCAACAAACTACATTTAAAAAAATCCACTGCCTTACACTCTATGTCATAAAAAAAATTTATGGATACCATTAACAAACTTTGACTTATTTTGTTGGAAAATCAAATGTATTTATCGTCATAAATCATGAAGCACCATGAACCGAGAAAGTCCAAAAAGAAATCATAAAGTTAAGAAGAAGAAATCGGTTTATTTCCAATCATGTTTCTCGCTATCTGCTTCATTCCAACTACATCTCACAAAATAGGGTCCTTACAAAATCGCAAAACCGATTTTATTCCGCGCGGACAGCAAAGAAACCATAAAACATACAACAAAAACTGAAATGACATCTCCACTTACCCTTCAACAGGATCAACGGCAATTGAACGGGGAATATCTAAATTGTCTTCAATAAGAACTTTTCCCATATTTCCGTCAAAGTTTGTCAGTTCTATTGTACACTTCTGAGTATCCGTGAAATAGACATGATTATAAATCCAGTCGACGGCCAGGCCATCCGACGTAACGGAATGATTTCGCAGAACTACAGTTTTGTCGCTTCCCTCGTCGATTGGCGCCCTGGCACAAGCAAAAACAGAACAACCGAATAAATGAAAATTCCAAACACAGAAAATATATGGATCAAATTCAAAGCACGATTCCCATGCACAGAGACATTTCGAATATTGTTTGATAAATGGATATCGTTTGAAATGAAATGAAATTTCCCGCGAAATCATCGAAATGAAGGACATTCAAGTCAAAAGCATGAATTTCGCCGAAACGAAGATATTTACACAGGAACGCATTTCGAAAACAACTGCGATGGTCTTTGTTCATTTTCATTTCGCACCGATATGCCGACAAAGTCATTTTGAAACAACCAAGTCCTGTGTGACCTGAAATTCTCTACGCAAAATATTCGAAACATCTCCCGTAGCCGGGGCTTTGCCAATGGCGCTCTACCCACTAATGACTGTCATTAATATTTACTTGTAGATCCTTTGCGTGGAAACGTCACTCCAAAATATCATTCCCGTTCGGAAAACATAGTCCAAGGCGGTCGCCGACTTTGTATCGTTCACAATGGACGTTATTTCGGGATGGTCGAGAGCAATTTTACGGATGTCATTACGGCGAGCGAACAATAGCGAAGCATGTCCTTCGGTGGCTTTGCAGCGTGTATGATTTCGTGGATCTCGCATATAGCCCGATTCGCATTCGCACTTGAACGTTCCCACCTCGTTGATGCAAATTTGCGAACAGGCACCGGGAATTTCGCATTCATTAATGTCAACGCAAGTTTTGTTGTCCATCAATTTGTATCTGTAAAATAGGGAAAATGGAGAATATGGGTTTTAATTTTAATGTCATGGCATTGTGAGGCTGTAGGTTGCAAGATGCGCTCAAACATGTTGGCCGATCGCAATGAAATATGTTGACGAATAGCATAAATTAATTGAGCAAAAGATTGATGATATGAACGTACATATTTGACTTGGTAGTGTGCGAACAAGAGACATTTATTTAAACATGACACACACTAATTAACCATTAAAACAGAATAATTTTGATTTATTACAATAGTTTCCATACGTATTCAATTAGCGAAGATTAAATACGTTTGCAGTGATGTATATTGTATATACCTTAAATCTAAAAAGACCTAAATTCACAAAAATTGTCCTAGCGTTAATATTCAAAAAGAATATGGTGAAATTTCAGCGAAAGACTTCAGTCCCTACACTGAGAAAAAATACGCTTAAACATGATTTTGACGTTAGCGTTTCATGTAAACTGAAGAATGCCGAAGTTAAGTTAACTTTTCTAAGAGTTATCTCGGTGTAAAAAAAAACGAGACCGAGGCAAATTTCGGGCGCGGCCGAAATTTGGAGACCCTTCGCTCTCCACGGCGTAAAAGTTTTTTCGGGCGTACCTACGGGCTACGACTTGTATTTAATACCCTCCCCCCATTATTTTCCGTTCCGTCGGCAAAACTATATTTGTGCGGGGTTTGGTTGGAATAAGTGGGCAAATAAAAATATTTACTCAGAAAATTTTATTGCGGGATGCGGGAGCATGGCCCCATAGTAAGATTTCATTTGTTTGGACCTTTTTTGTTGCTTTGATAAAAACACATTAATTTTAGGTTTTGTGAAATTCGTTTAAAAAATGTTTCTTAGAAGAACCAAAATGGGGATTGGGTTTGTATGGTAGACCCATGAACCCATTGTCCGATTTAATTTGATTATTCTTGTATATGTTTTGTGTCATCAATAGAAACAAGGTTTTGTGTGAAATTTGGTTGAAATTGGTGCACAAATAAAAAAAAATTTCTAAGAAGAACTTAATTTGGGGGGTTGGTTTTCTATGGCAGCCCAATGACCCCATAGTCCGATTTGATCCGTTCTTAAATATGTTTTGTGCCATCAATAGAAACACATTTGAGTGAAATTTGGTTGAAATTGGTGCCCAAATAAAAAAAAGTTTTACTTAGAAGAACCTAATTTGGGGAGTTGGTTTTGTATGGCAGCCCCATGACCCCATTGTCCGATTTTACCGATTCAAACATACAAGCTGCCTGCAACAAAAAAAAGCATTAGTGCATTTTAGCTTCATAGCTTTTAAATTGGCCGATTAAAACGCATGGCAACAGACGAACATCGTCCAATCGGCTCCCCAAGTCACGCTGATTCATAATTTTACTTTGTTTATTTTTCTAACAAAATATTAATTCAAATTCTGTGAACAAAAAAAAATTATCATGGAACGCATTTCGAGTTTGCGAAATCGCTTTTTCAATAACTATTTTGTATGCACTGTTTGATTATAGAATGTATATATTTCTTTTCTCTCAGTGTATCTAACTATCGAAATGCCATTTAAGATAAGCTGACCAGACGTACAGCATTTTGACCTGTCGTACAGCATTAGTAAATGTACAGCAAAATCGACAGCATTCCAATACCACACAAAGAAACCTTAATCACTACATAACGAGACCGAAGCTAATTTCGTGCGCAGCCGAAATTTGAATACCCGTCACATTTGAATGAAACTTAAGCTTCTTTTGCGTTAACAATTTCAACCGCAGCACTATGACGAGTTCCGATTCCATCTGTTCCTGGATGCGTTGAAGCTAATTCAGGTACATACTTGGATGAATTTTGGTTAAGATTAAGAAAGAAAAAGTTTTTCTTAGAAGAACCTAATATTTGGGGGTTGGTTTGTATGACAGCCCTATGACGTAATGGTCCGATTCCATCCGTTCCTAGATATGTTTTGAGGCTTTACTATGAACACATTTGGGAGAAGTTTAGTTAATATTGGTTCATAAAGAAAAAAACATTTTCTTAGAAGAACCTAATTTGCAGGGGTTGGTTTGTATGACAGCCCTATGACGCAATGTTCCAATTCCATCGTTCCTAGATATGTTTTGAGGATTTACTAGGAACACACTCGGGTGAAGTTTGGTTAAGATTGGTACTTAAAGAAAAAAGTTTTTCCTGGAAGAACCTAATTTTCAGGGGCAGCCCCATGACCCCATGGTCCGATTCGATTCCTTCCGACATGTATACAGCGTACACAAGAAACTTGTACATATACTAAATTTCAGACCGATGGCTTCAAAACTGAGGGATTAGTTTGCGTTGCAACAAACGGACAGACAGACTGGCGAACAGACAGACGGACATCGCTCAATCCATTTCTCTCGTCACACTGATCAATAATATATGTACTTTATATAGTCGGAGGTGTTTCCTTCTGTGCGTTGCAAACTTCATGACAAAGTTAATGTACCGTTTTACATAGGGACGGGTATAAAAAGCTCCTCGATGTCTGTTTCAAAGGTGTTTTAGCAAGATAATCGCTCTTACATCTGGCAAACGTTATTTTTCGATAATTTGGGAACTCTTTAATAGATCGTTTGGAAATTAACCGCCTTTTTAAATTTTCACAAACCGATGGAAAAACCACAGTACTCCATCCGAATCCCCCAACTTCTATAGGAGAATGGTAACTAAAGGAATCTGCCAGGGTTTCCAGATAAAATTTCTTTTCCCTCTATTAAATCCAATAAAATTGCGCTAATCCCCAGGGGTTTAGAATTCTCGATACCCAGTGAGTTGTCAGTTTATCTATTGTAATAAACGAAAGCCGATGATCAAGGCATATTTATACCCTTTGCTCGTAGAAAAATATTTTTTTTTTGTAATCTTAAAATGCATGTGGCAGCCAAAGGGTTAAGAATTGGAGGAATGTTCCGTTCAACTTTTTTGCTGGAAATCACATCAGGAATCACAATTAAAAAAATGCGCAAACCCACAAACGGAAACAATTTTCCAATAGTACGGGACTTGCAGAATTTTCATATTTGGAAACCTAAGAGGGGCTACACACGAACAAATTTAAATTTTACAAATTTACTGTTATTTACTTTTCCTTAGCTAAAGTCAACAGTCTTAATATTTAACGTATATAAGGTCATACTGACCAATCTTTGTGCAAAGTTTCATATCGATCCCTATCTATAACGGTTTAGAAAAACGGAGCTCGAAAAGGAAGTTTAACTTTAAACGCCAAAAACTTTTTTACCGTTACTTGAAACTGGAAAATTTTAACTGATATAAGATGTACTCGTCTAGATCTTTGATTTAAATACCCATACGTTAATCTCTGATAAAAACAAAAAAGTCGACTTTTTTCAAACGTTCAGGACACCCTGTTATTATTTTCCTACCAACTTCTAAGGTATTTGTTCCAAAGACTAACCATTCTACACATTCATACCGAATTTCATGACAATCGGTTGAGCCGTTCGCGAGTTATTTAGTGAACAGACGGACGGACGGACGGACAAAATCGATTTCATAAGGGTTTTTTGAAAAAATTCTAAAAAACCCTAAAAATGTATATCAAAGTTCTCCTCTTTATAGCACTTTCAAAGAAAATTAAGCTAAACGGACGGGTTACCGCCTCAAACCTTACTTTTGCGACCCATAATTTCGTTACCGTTTTTCAAAATCCTATAAAAGTAACTGAAAAGAAACTTAACAAAGTCCTTACCTTATTTTTCTAGAAATGAATACAGTTATGAAGGTTACAAACGGAAGATAAGTGGATCTGATCTGTTTCTTTTCATTGAAATATTTGGTCGTTGTACGTTATGGTTTTTAGTTTAGGGATTTAAAAAAACAATGATCAGACCTGTGCAATGCAAGAGCTGGGAGACTCGACCACTATGAGGCAATTCCGAAATGTGGTGCCACTGTTGTACGTCGTAGAACGAGGTTGTTGATCTTAGTCGCTAAAACATCTGACATAAGCTAACAGAAAAATCTTTCAAAAGCGCAGCTCTCCCACAAAAAGAAAATGAGAAAAATGCATTTGAACGTTCAGATTCTCAATTTTTATCGCTATCAGGCAATTTATAAAGGTAATGGAGAATCATAAATTTTAAGGGTTGTTTTAAAAAAGCAAAGAAAAAAGTAATAGGCGGCAAGCTATCCATTTGTCGATTTTTTTTAAGTTAGGATATCGCGGGCGGTGCCAACAAGGCTGGAAACCCATGAACTTATACCATAAAAACGTGAATTAACCGCATCATTGATTTCCCATTAGCGGAAACCCTAAACATAAAATCACGGACCTGGAAGGTGTTAAAAGTTGGATATACCTCGGGCGGAATCAGAATGAAATTTTTGTCCGCTGCGATTTTCTCAATGAAAATGCATACTTACTGTCGTGGAACCTGTCGCAAATGTTGGGGAATTCCATAAGCAACAATCCGAAAACGGTTCAAACATTTTTCTCGGCCATTTTATGTATTATTTTTCTATTCCCCAGTCATTTAATCGTGGGAAATATCTAATGGCCGGGGAATCGAAAAATAATACGTCAAATGGCCGGGAAAAATTTTGAAACCGTTTTCGGATTGTAGCTTATGGAATTCGCGAACATTTGCGACCTATTCCACAACAGTAAGTATGCATTTTCATTTAGGAAATCGCAGCGGACAAAATCTTCATTCTCATTCCGCCCGGTCTCTCCAGGCCTTTACCGGGCTTATAAAAATTTTGCCGGGCGACGTTGAATATCAAAAATGTATCTTTTTTCATAGAAGTGTGCGGGAAATTTCTAAAAATCGGTATAACATGGCACGGATTGCTACGGCGCAATCAACGCGGCAGACAATCTTTCTTTTTATGAATTTTACTATTACTAGGGGGCTTCGCTACGCTCGTCATATGTTTCCATCGATTGGCAAATGATGTCAACGTAAGCAGCTTCTTACGATATTTAGAGGATACTCTTAGAGCGAATCAATCGGTTTGGCTTAACAATCAAAACATGCATGCTACAATCCTGAACAAGTCTTGCCATTTGCATTCATTCTTGCAATTCAATCATAACTTCCAAGGTTAGATGTTGTAATCGAGTGTTGTAGGATCTCAATTGCAATGGATACAATTTTTCGAGTCGAGATTCAAGCCATCAATTTAAACTATATTCGGCAAGTGGGTAAAAATTGACGAAACATAGAGACAGAGGATTAACTTTGATTTCCTTAGCAGTTTTTATTGAATCTGAGCGTTATTGTTACCTGAACTAGACATCTTGCTAGTCCATAATTGTGGGTTGGCATGTAACCTACCTATGAACTATAAGAACTGTTTCGATGGAGGTTGGAGTTGATGAGATATTTTAACTGTGGTACTATCTCCAATGTGAGTGATACTATCTCCAATGTGAGTATAAGGCCAACCTTTAATTTTTGTAGAAAATGGGATATTGTCCTTGAGCAGAGGATATTTAAAAATATATTTTTTAATAAAATCCTGCAATTGCACCGTTAGGTTCTCGTTCTTTAGACCCTACATGCCCTTTATATATTAAGTCTCTAAAAAGGGTTTACGCTCTGTGGTTCACTTGGTTGAGTCGCACTCTACGATGCTAATCTAGGTCCAAATTTTCCGTACATGTGCGGATAGGAAATATATAAAGCTTGCAACATTACACTCCGATTTACATGCAATGTTACGTTGACTCGAAATTGCCTATGAACGGCTTAGTTAACGGACCATGGCCCACATGGGGCTATACGGTACTGAGAACAGAAGAAGAAGAAAAAGGGTTTAGCAACGTACATACCAAATCTCTGGATTTTGCCAAATCAGCAACTCAATTTAGTTGATTTTCCATACACTTCCATGATTCCATAAATCTAAATTTGTTGCATGATTTTCTGCAAATCAAAATCCTAATGTATGAAATTCAGCATGCATACGCATACACCCTAATTTTAACGCCTGCCGTCCATTACCTGCTTCGAGCGGCGCGGCGCTCCCGCGTTTAAAGCTTTTCCGAATTTTACCGAGAGTGCATTCCAACTCTCACAATTTGAATTTGCTTTACTTACTGCACGCACAACAGAAACAGCACAGGCGCACAGCAAATTCGTGAATAGAGAGTACATACGAACTCTCTTTACGAACTGCCTTCTAACAAAAACAAAACACAAGTCGTCATGCCAATAGATTTTCATTCTTCGTGCGACTCGTGCGATTGTTTCAAAAAGTGTTGGATTTGACGCTTATTGCCGCACGAACTTTAGGCGTTGAGAGTTGCTACTTTTCAAATCAGGTATATTTGTATTTTATATCTAACAATGGATATAGATAATGAGATATTAATAAATGCCGTTCATGGGCATGTGGGATATGCGTGATAGCCGGTACCACCGCCGGGATATCCAATCAAAATTATGGGCTAGTATTTACCTTGATAATTTCCATTATATTGAATTGAATTTTTGTTAATTTTGCATAGTTAATGTTATCTTTTGCTTATTTACGCTGTTGGATGAAAGTGCGTAATGATTTTTTCAATCTACGATGATGGCGTAACCAAGCAAAATATGGCGTATGTAAAATAAACAAAAAATCCATTCAATACAATGGAAAAGCTTTCTGAATATTGTGTGTTTTTTCTCTATGCGATAAGACTAACCAGCCGACAGGTACTGAATATAGACTATCAGAAACCCGGCCCTAATGTGTTAACACGCTTGGGTATCCAAAACGACTGAAAAACTTTTCCAGTGTCATGCTTGAAATAGATTACGCGCATCAGCAGCAGCATCGGCAGAATTTCATAGCTAACAAATATGCTGAATGCCAAGTCTTCTGCTCAACATTTTTGTCAGCAATGTAAAATGCATTGCGCTTGACGTTTCGCGATGCCGATGCTGATGCGCGTAATCTATTTCAAGCATAAGACATTTTGTTACCTTCAAATCGTGAAAACTGCCCACAAAAGCGTATAATATAAATAATTTTCGCAATACTAATCGCTAATCTGCACACCCGAGCAACACTCCACTCTCCTTTGTAGATTACAAGCGACTAAATAACTCTTCCAGTAGAAGATGTGCTTACTTGTAAAAGCTTTTTTCCGCACATTTTGTGAAAGCTTTGCCGCTGTAGCGCCGCGCCGCTCAAGTTTACGCTTGCAGTGGACAAGAGCCCTAAAGTCGCCACACTTTGCGTTGCTACTTTTTAATATAAATAAGAAGAAGACTATCATAATTTGACACATTTGACGAATTATCATCATGTTTCACGGAACACAAGATAAGATGGAAAGGTTTACTTCCCGTATATGAGCGTACGTGTTTGGCACAAAAATTGACTCCCCTTACCTCACCTTCACCCTTCAAATATCCAGGAACGTAAAACTGTTTGTCAATTTGCCCCGCCCATTTGTCACCTACAAATGTCACTTGCCAGCTAGTGTTTACGATTCTTACGATTTCACCTAGTGTTGCGAAGAAAACTTTTAGTTATCTGTGCGTATTGCAATATTTTTGAGTGATTTCTGGTGCCTAACAATACTATATTGCGAGGAGTGTACCTTTGTACGAATGTTTTCAAACGCATAGTCTCCAAAAACACGTAAAATGCAGTGTGTTGTTGCCGGATCCTGGAACTCGAGAGCTCTTTATTCGAAGGGAGTGTCTTTCCACAGGTAAACCTTAGAATTGTTCTCTATATTGTATCTACTTTCGCTGAAAAGTTTCACTTTTACTTCCACAGCACGAAAAATACCTTTTTTTCCGCGTTTTAAAAGAAACGTACAACCCGCAGAACACTTTTGTTTTGACCGAACTGTCTGTTTGACATTCAGAGGATATATCATTTTTTTTTTCTGTTATGTGTCCATCGCAGTCCATAGTCGTAACAATTTTCGTTTTGCTGTTGGGGGCAAGTCATGATTAATAATTTTTGTGGCACAATTTCAGTATCTGCGGCGCCAAATTTTGATCTGCAGTCCTTTTTTGCGAAATCGTAACGGTTCTCCAGATATTCACTGTCAAAGTTTAACATTTATATGGGGTTAATCAGTGTTTAATGGGAAATTGGGGGCATTTTTACTACATGTTGATGTGAATTAATAGCATTGCACCGCATATAACATTTTAAATTTCATTTGCCTCCCTGTCTAGCAAACTTTACTATTCTTGCCCGCAAATATATTTCGACTTTTCATGTTATTAACATCTTTGCCAAATTGGTAAACTTACTATTCTTGAGGGACTGATTAAAACTAAAACGTCAATTTGATGGCATCACACAATTTCCCCAATGTGTAAAGCGAAAATATCCCCCTTTGCTCATCAAAGTACTTAAATATGGTTTCATAGAAAAGTCAAACTTTGACATTGAATACTTCGCAAAATTCGCAGATTCGGTCGTTTCAGGTCAATTTTAATGAAATGGCATCATCAAAATTTATCGCCGCAGATACTGAAATCCCCCCATTTTTGTTATTATGTAATAAATATTTCAATGAATGTATGGTTTATTTTCATTGCTTCTTTTCACACAATTGAAACAAGGATGCCAACACCTTAATTCCGCCGAAGACGGTCCCAAGCCCGTTTATAAACTATGAGATTCAAAATTATGTTTGAAATATATGTGGTCCTTTAAAGGAAGAGGGCGTGTGGTATAATCCCAGCATTGATGATTTTTTTTATTAAAACTTCTAAACTCTGAAACATCGATCGCCCTTTTTTGGCGAAAATGAAAATGTTTGAATGGTTCGACGTAGAGGATGGCTTGGGACAGTTTTTACTGCAAATTTCCGTTCGGAAGTTACAGCCGTTGAAAGACGCGACGACCTTTTGTGAATTACTCAGATTTATCCATTCAAAGAACCGTTATGATATAAGCGTGTGCATTTTCTACGTCTCATAAATTTTGTAATTTTTCGATGTTTGCATTACTATATCTTCGAAATAACAGTGAGTTTTTCAACGGGGGAGCAGTGAAATTACAACAAATGTATATAAATGTATTTGTAGAACCTTAACCCAAATACTAAATTGCACCAATCAAGACGAAATAACTTTGGGTTTTGTTTGGTAACTCTAGTTTTCCTAAAGATTGAATAAATAATAGTGCATTTTTGTAACGGTAAATGAGAAAGCCATATGGCCATATAATATTTTACTCTAAATTAGCCGTACTATCTATTAGCATCATTTGTAACATCAGAAAGAAGAAACGGTATATCTATACTATGGGGTTGGTAAAAGCATCCTTAAAGCCGCTATAGAAGAAAGTATTTTCTTTTTGAAAATGGAATTCACCATTCGATTCAGCACAAACAAATTCAACTTATAGCTTTAGCATGGTGGATTTTGCAACAGGACATCTTCGCAAATATGCGATGTCCGAAAAATCATCGATTTCGATCCACTGTGCGGCGGTATAGTATAACTACATAAAATAAAAATTCTTTTTCCTTTTTTTATGATTCTATTGAAAATTCTCTTTTAAACTTTTTCGCGCCAAATACATGACCCTTCTTTTACAATCTATCCCTAATTACCGGCTCCACTGGAAATTTACAACTACTATGATAACACGCACACAAGTCGACAAAAATCGTGCCAACAATTTGGCAGAAAGGCCGCCCCATGTCATGTTTTCATTGTGGCTGTCATAATCAATTGTCAATCTGACGATTGAATTGCGCTATATGAACAGGTTTCCGGATTTGGAAATCTATATAGATTTGTGGTGCCTATGTGAATAGACGTAACCTGGACGAAAGAACAGGAGAAATGGATTGCCTTTATCGTGAATATTTTTTGTATCGTTTATTAAACTACTGCCGGGCGAGAGACCTGATTGAGATGACAACCCTAGTTTGTGGGGCAGTAGTCTCATAAAATCGATCAATTAGATGGGTAAAAAACATGCACACTTTTTTTCGAACTTACCCTTTATGACATTCGCAACGTGATCCAACCGGCAAATCCACGCAACGTTGCGTGCATCCACCATTATTGACGTCGCATTCATTTTTATGGCATTTATCTATCGGCTCATCCTCCAAATTGGGACAGTCCGGATGTTTATCGCAAACTTTCGACCATGCAATGCATACGCCACCGCCACAATCGAATTCTGTTGTTTGATTGCAAACCGTTGTCTTTGCTGCAGCTGTAACGAAAGCCATCGAAAACCATTGTTAGCTCAGAGCCAAAGCAAACTCTCTTTCTCTCTAAACTTCGATGAATACACACTATGCAAATATTTGCGCTACGTACACATATCCTGAAGGACATACACACATAGCCGCATACTTACAACATCCAATTTCGTCGCTTTTATCCTTACAATCGGCCTTTCCGTCACAAAACATGAAGCCAGGTATACAGGTGTTGTCCTTGCACTGGAACTGATCTCCACGACACGTCACATTTTTACAATGTGGCGGCATTTCATCTTCGCCTCCCGGGCAATCTGCATCGCCGTCACAAAGCCACGTCTGATGGATACATGTGACTTTGTCGTTACACTGAAACTCTTTGGCCACACACGTTCCGTGGACACGTGTTAAATTTTTCGGGCAATTCTGCGTGAATGTGAAATTAAAATGTTTGTTTGAGAAATTTCATCATCATCGAGCTGACAATCAAGATTGATGGGAAAATTCGAGAAAACTACTCACCATTTCGTCGGAAGCATCGAAACAATCGGGATCACCGTCACAGCGCCATCTCTTCGAAATGCATCCGCCACTGGTGCAGGTGAATTCCTTGTTCACATTGCACGTTGTTGGTTCGCAATTGCGCTCGTCACTACCGTCGCCACAATCGTCATCCAAATCGCACTTCCAACGCTTCTGTATGCATCGTCCATTGGTGCAGGAAAATTCATCGGAACGACATGTGTCGTCTAATTAGATGGAAACAGGGAAAATTTACATAAATATTATTCTGGGAATCAAATCGAAAATCGTTCTGTACTATATACATAGGTATCAAAACACGAAAGTTCTCAGGAAAGCCATATAGACAAGCAAATACACCAAAAACATGCTACGAGTAGTACAAGGACAGAACAGAACATCAAATAAAACATGCAACTACTTCAATTTCCATTTTGAATGTCGTAAAGGTTCTCGTCACAAAAGGACCTCGTCTTTCTCAAGCTTTTACACAAGCACCGGAGCACAATCAAATCTTCGCTCCATCTACCATCATCCTGGCGGTAGAGGCCGGCTGGCATACAATCTCCGAATGAATGAATTCCTTAGGGAATTGTGTCAATGTTCAATATTTTATGCAACATCACGAATTTCATAAAAAACATCTTCTTTTTCGTGTTTTTTTTTCTTGAAGCAATATGACAGCAGCAATGACAGGGAAGGATAATATGAGTATACGATTCCGAAAAAAAAAGAACTAGAAACGGAGCGAAAAAAAAAGCTTTTATCCGGATAATAAAAAAATAGTCCTCCAGGTTCCTTGGGTGCTCCATCCAGAGATGAAAGCCCGCCGTTCTGAAATTGCAATTGCAGAAAATGGAAATTTTCTCTCAACGTGAGATTTATATTGGAGAATAGAGCGCGAGCGGGCTTATGGATTATTGCATTGCGCTCCCATTTGAATTATTAAAAGCAATTAATTAAAATTTCATTTCACATAGTACGACAGACGGAGGGATTGAAGAACAAAGACGGCGGGCGATTCAATATTCTACAATGAAATTGGTGCGCTGAATTATATATGAGAATTATTTCAATGAATACAATAGAATTGAGGTTCACGGATGGAAGGAGTTTTTGATTGAAGTCGTTAATTAAATTTCGTTGTGACGTAAAAAGGAATGTTGTAAAGGTTTTGCCCAAAATTTACATTTTTTTTTAGCATTCATGTGATTGTTTGTAATAGAAAACTATAACGTAAAAATAAAAAATAAAAATCGTGCAGTTTTATGTATTGTGGAGCAGTTTTCCATGTGTTCCATTCTGAAGGAAGCGTTTGCTGAACACGTAAACTCCCGTGTTTTGACGATTTCGCATCGCCTCGCCCGATTGAATCATCACTTCTTTCTTGGAGCTACTATAGAAGTCGTGGAATTATGCCAACAAAGCTGCAGACAATCGCAGGCCTTGAAGAGAAGAAGGAGACAAGAATGCAAACAGTTATCACCGGAAATCTTGCGGAAAATCATGGAAACGCGATAAAAACGGGACAAACGTTTATCAGAACTGGCGACCAGTCATTTGATTTAGATGGATATCATCCTTTCCACCACAGAAATATAAGATTTTTCTTATTTTGTAAAAAAAAAAACAATTATTCAAAAACACTGTTGGATGGTTAATTTTTGCGCCATTCTGTATTTACGAGTAATTAAGAATTAAGCGAGTATTTGCGGAACATTCAATCGTAATAGAATCCTTTTGATATTTGTTTCATTCCTCCTAATACTCTCATGTATCGAATGTGTTTGTGAATGGCGCGATGAATGAAATGTAAGATACACGGATTTTCAAAGGATATTTTCAATACATATTCGAACTCGTAGAATCCCTTACATCATGAGTCCAGTATACACATATTCTGTATTCTGAAGATTATTACGCCCTCGTCGTTGGACCATCACATCTGTTACATACACGCAGCATAGAAATCAGAAAAAGGGTGAAAAATTGAAAAAGTCAGTCAAAAGTGATTGATGGAATTGAAATACGATTTTTTTATAGCCGGCGTAAAACAGTTTTCATATGTAACCCTATACATCTATATTGCCTTTTTTTGTAAAAAAAATAGAGCTTCTCTCGTTATTGTCGTATCCGTCGTTGATTATTTATTTTTCCGTTTTTTTTCGTCCTGTGTTGACTTTTTGACTTTCTCCGTCGTATGTTCGATATTGAATATTGTTACGAGTGAGCTTGTATGATATTTGTACATACAACACACATGCAGGAATTTAGAGCGTAAATATATGAACGTATCTTTTAAACTCGTTCGAATAAAGGAAATAACAAAAACGTCCTTTTTTCTCTATTTCTATAAACGTTGAAATTAATTTCAGAGCAAGATGGATTGATCGACGACAGACGGAGTGAGAGGCAATTGGAAAATGTCAATTGAATCTTTTGGCCTTTAATGAATTTGTTGGGGAAATGTCAAATACTTGGATTTCGTCTCAAACATTTTGCAGGGCTTTAATGTGCAAATCACACTAAGTATGTAGAAATGAATAAATTTTTGCATTGAACAGGTCACACTTTAGTTTAAAATTGACGACTGTGTTGCATGCTGGCCCAACTAGCCTGGGCAGCTACTTTCCTCTTTTGTGTCTCACGAACGGAATGTTAAGTTTAAAGAACAACGACTTAGTAAATTTTCGTTGTACGGACTCTAGGTCGTCAGATGCCGCCGATGAAGAAGCTCCCGTCGTTGGGGTAGGAGACCGTACGACTGAAGCATACTCTAAGGTGCTTCTGACGAGAGAGACAAATAAGTTCAAAGCGGAACGTTCCGATTTAAAATTAGATGTGCTACGCAAAACGAAACCAGAAAGCTGAGAAGCTTTTTTTGACCAGGTTGGAATAATGCTCCGTAAACTTTAATTTCGGATCAAAAGAAACACCTCCTTTATAGAGGTAGTTAAATCCAGAAAGATTGAGTTTATTTCATATGGAAATATAAGCGGAGATGGTTTTAATGAATATACACTGCGTTTCACTTGAATAGCACACTCTATACATTAGATTTATTTTCTCAATATCTTAAAAAAAAATGAAGACAACAGATATTTTGTATTTTTTATTTGCCATTTGATTAATTAGCTTTAATTTGAAATAAAAAGAATTCGAATTTTTCCAACATGTAATCTTAGAAAGAAAAAAAATGTAAAACACCAATGAAAAAACACAGGAATTCTGTTTCACTTGAATAGCACACTTTTTTTTAAACCTATTTTAATTAACTTTTTATGCAGTGAGGATAACTTATTATTGTTCAGAATACAAGTTGAGATCAATTTGAATTAAAATCAGCAATTTTAGTAATGGGTTGAGCCTCCCCCGTTTGAAATAACCTCCTAGATCCTATTAGGCAAATAATCGTACAAACTTTTGATGTAAGCAAGGGAAATGGTAGCCCATGATGGCAGAATGGCTTCAATTATTTCAGTCTTTGTTGAAAATTATTTACCAGACTCATAAACTTTTCTAAGCAGCCATCTCCAAACATTTTCTATTATGTTTAGATCCGGCGAGTATGGTGGCCAGTTCAAAAGAGTAACATTTTTGGACTCGATAAACGACTTTACGGCACGGGCAGTGTGTATTGGTTCATTGTCTGGTTGTAAAGTCCACGGCAATGGTCCAAAGAGACTTTCGAATGTCGGAAAAGCCTTTTCTAAAACACCTTGATACGACTTAGCATTCATAGTGGTGTCTAAGAATTGGAGTTCACAAGTGCCGTAGTAGGATTTGGCTCCCCAAACCATAACGCCGCAAACTCGACTGTGCAAACGATCCAACTGGTGAGTCTCCTTCCTTAAATCATAAAAATAACAGTTATATCCATCGGGCCCTTCCAAATTAAATTTCTTCTCATCAGAAAAAACAACGCGATATCACTCTTTGGTCCATGACATGTTGGTACGCGAAAAAGTCAACCGAGCTTGTTTATGAGGGGGTTAAGAGGTGTTTTTTTTTTAATTTTAGACGCTTTAGGTCTTCAGCTTTTGAATTAGCACGCCATACAGTTGTTTTACTCGCACTGAGACCAACTTTTAACCGAATTTTGTCCACAGAATCATATGTGAAATCGATGCTTCACGCAAAATAGATCACTTATCTGCATAAGAGCGTACACAGCTCACTCGACCTTTCATATTTTTCCATAATTTTCACAATTTTTAATTAAATTGTAAATCACGTTTCTGCCTTTTCCAATTTTTTTCGATATTTTAGTCACTGAAAAGTCACCATCCCTGTAATTTTTTATTTTAACTTATTCTTCGCTTGTTAAGGCTTTACCACGACCCAAAATTTTTTAAAATCAACGAATCGTATTTAAATTACTCAAAACGACTATAGATTGTGATATTGTGACCACGTGCACCACGTATTTGAAGCTTAAACCCAACTGTGCTATTCTAGTGAAACAAAAAATCGGCTCGCTTTTGAAGCAAATTGGTGAAAAAAGGTAACGGTAAATTTGGAGAGTATAATTTTTCTTTTGGGGAACCCACACCAACAAGACAAAAAAAAAGTACTAGCAAAGTCATAAGAATATTGATATATAAGCAAATTACAATGAAAAAACGGAATGTGCTATTCAAGTGAAACGCAGTGTATCATGACATTACATTTAGATATATTTAGATGCAAATCATTGTTAGCGCACCATGAATGAAGGATGCCAAGATCGTTTTGTAGCATACGACAGTCAGAAACGTTAAGACACCGCTGTGAAAAGCTTTCAATCATCTGCATATAGCAAACATTCACATTTTAAAAGAGCTGACAGGTCATTGACAAAAAATAGGAAAAGGACAAGGCCGAGGATTGAACCCTGAGGAGCACCAGAAGTTGGACAGAAAAAAAGATGAAAATGTATTCTTAAATACGACATAACAGGACCGTCCAATGAGATAGGAAGAAAGCCAAGTCACTAAGTGAATAGGAAAGCCACCGAGTAGTATTTGTTAAGCAAAATCGCATGATTCACGGCGTCAAATAAATAAATAAATAACAGGCGCGACAATCCAACATTGGACTAAGGCCGCAGGATGTGTTAGTGACATCCTATTTCCAAGATCTTATCTGCTTTTTGATGAGGTAATGAGATCACCATCACGCTCAGCAGTGTTATTTATCCCCATAAATGGGTACTCGTTTAACATCTGAGTGAGATCATAGTCCGTCACAAGCTCGTGAGTTCGAAAAACACCATGGGACACGGTGAGATTCGAACTCATGACCCTGTGCACCGAAGGTGCGCGCACTAACCGCTAGACCAGCCAGACTACAAACGCGTCAAACGCTTTCGAAAAATCTGTGTATATTGCGTGAACATCAATAGGTGACTGTCAAATGATTTAGCCACGTAATGGGAAAATTCAGCTAAGTTAGTAGCTGTGGATTTGTTTTTACGAAAGCCATGCTGCTTGGGCGAGATGGAATGGCCATAATTCTCATTAATGTAGTTGAAAACAATTCTCTCGAACACCTTAGAACATCCAGATAAAAGTGAGATGGGAAGATAGTTTGCAGCTAAGTTAGGGCTGCTTTTTTTAGGTACGGGGACCACGTGCGAAATTTTCCACTCGGCCGGAAAGACACCTTCCTTAATACTTTGATTATATATAATGGCAAGAGGGATGCTTATTGTATTTTGGGTGTACTTTAAAAATATGTTTGGAATACTGTCTGGGAAACTATATCTGACCAAAAACAACAAAGTTGTAAAAGTTACCCTGCCAAAGAAAAATTCATCTGCCGCAAAAAGAATACGTATCACTCCAATCCGCTGCTCATATCTAATTTTGTTTGCTGGATGTACCTAATGTCCCAATGTCCTAATGTGATGATGTCCTAATATCCCAATGTCCTAATGACCCAAGACCCTAATGTTCACATGTTCTTATAACCCAGTGCCCCTATGTGCGAATATCCCGATGTCCCAATGTCACAACATTCCGATGTCTCAGTGGTCCAATGCCCCTATGTACCAGTGTCCCAATGTCCGATTGTCCCAAGGTCATAATGTCCCAATGTCCTAATATCCCAGTGTCCTAATGTCTACCAGTGTCCTAATGTCCCAATATCCCAATGTCCCATTGTCCCAATATCCTGATATCCCAATGCCCCAATATCCCGATGTCCCAATGCCCCAATATGCCGATGTCCCCACGTCCCTGTTTCTCCATTGTGCCTAATGCCCCAATGTCCTAATGTCCCAATTTCCTAATGTCCCAAATTCCTAATATCCCACTACCCCAAGATCCTAGTCTCCCAGTCTCCCGGTGTCCCAATATCCAAATGTCCCAATGCCGCAGTGTGTTTTAAAAAATGGTCAATGCGATGAGCCGATAGACGCAATTGTTGGAAATCTTTTGTTAACTTTACCTATTAATTTACCGTTATTCCATCCACTTATCTAAATGGAAGACATTGATTCTCTAGAAGGACCACCAGAGGATCATTCGTTCCAAATTTCATAAAAATTCCATCACGAAGAGAGACAGTAGAAGCAAGTCTTTCTGCAACTGTCGACTTCATTCTGAAATTGGGTTACTCGCTTAAGTCTGTGAGGGTGAAAATTTCACCGTTTATTGCATATATCTTACCCGTTATTGTGCCGATCGAAGATTTTATTTGGAAAGGCACTAGAACAGGATATGTGGAATATTTTGGTAAAAAAAATTTTTTGGGGGCTGTTGCCTGGAAGGCTGTAGCCTGGTCAAACAAAAAAGCAAATTGTCTCCGGTAATCATAGACTTGTTCGCTTTCGTTTTTATTTTTCCTTTGGCGGGCGAGCCGCTCTCGCGTCTCTTGATTTCACCCGTGATTTTCACTTTTTCGCACAATTTTAATAAAACCACGATATCGCAGCAAACTGCCGAAACAATTTATTGTTGTTTGATTACTTTTCGTGATATTTAAAAACCTCGTATTTTTACTTTTTTTTAAATACTACGACTGACGCACGCACTCACGACTTATAATAACTGAAGATTCTACCATTAATTTTGCTAAGGAAATATTTGATCAGAAAGCTCTGAAAAAGGACAGAAAAGGTCACTAATTAGCCCTTGAACGAACGTGGACATACGGAGTGTCATATCAAAGGAGAAAATTTATAGCAACTTGAAATATTCCTGCAGTTATGGCTTTGGAAATATAGATGATAAGTTACGGGAAACACGATATTTTTTCATTTAAGCCCGATTTATTCCGCTGTGGTACCTTGAAACATGAAACAGGAAATAAACACCGGATTTGTAATGTATGATTTGTACCCGGCGTCTCCTTTGATAGGACACCCCGCATGGCTACCTCTGATCAAGGATTAATTAGCGTCCTTTTTTGTCCTTTTCGGGACCTTTCCAATCCAAATTATTTTTAGCAAAATGAGTTTTAGACTCCAGGTAAACTACTGAATCGAAAGCAACCAAAATTAGCCTTACTCATTTTTTTTTTCTATTTGGATACCTGAATTGCGATACTTTGACTGGACTATGACCTAGTGAAGAGTGAAGTCTGAACCACGAGTGAAAGAGATCGGCGATAAGTTTCTCGAATTCGCCGAACAGAAAATGGAGAACTATTGTTCCAAATGAAAACCCGCGGCGGAGATTCCGTAGATGGATACAAGGCAATGGTTACGAGCCCTTTAAGACTGAATCGATCCAGTATAAAAGCGTTACGGCAGGAGACGAGGATAGAGGTTCTAGATCTCGACGAGGTCCCAACGAGGGAAGCTGTCCGGGCGGCGTCGTAGCGAAATTGGAAGTGGAACTTATTATCGACGCCGTAAAATCGTTGAGGAATGCGTACGGTGCACCCAAAGGGCAATCGTAAGCTTGACTACAGACATAGCCAACAACAATATGGAATTAGGCAAAGTCAAGGTGGGATGGACGATCTGTCGGTTAAAATGGCAATTGACTCCGAAGAGATGCTTTAAACGTTAAGCATTTGGCCACTTTGCGAGGGACTGCAAAGCGGTATCCTGCGGCAAAAAGCCCAATTGCATTTTGTGCAAGAAGGCAGCTAGGGCCAACTGTAAGCACAAAACTGGATGCGTCAACTGCTCAGTATATCAAGAGGCAATAAAATCAATACCTAAAACGAGACCGAGTTCTAATCGTGCGAAGAGCACGATCAGTGTATACCCTATACCCATGTACAGACCTAGAATGTGCGTAAAACCGAAAATATTCAATTTAATTTTTTTTAAGGAGGGAAGGGGTAGATGGGTCGAGTCTCGCACATCTTTAATATCTTATACCGTTCATCCAGCAGCTAGCATTTGCTATAAATTTGTAGTTTTTCGCGACATTCTATCAAAATATTGCTTTGTAAGGGATGTAGGGGTAGGGGTGGTCAGACCTTTTCCACTTTCCACCAACTTTAAGCATATGACGCAATTAGGCATTGATGAAAATGTCAGGCGCTATCAATATTCTGTCGAAAAATATGGCAGAATTAAAATATTACGGAGGGCTCATTTGTATGGAAGGTAGGGGAACCCTTGATCCGATTTAGCTTATTTTCAATACCATCCAAGCTTTTATCAAAACAATCATCCGACCAAAATTTCAAAACGCTAGCTTCATTATTTCGGAAGTTATCGTGCGAACTGACAGACACACGGACGGCCAGACAGCCAGACAGACGGACATGGCTTATTCGAATCAGGGACCGACCCTGATCATTTATATATATACTTTGCCATACCTCCGATGGCTCCTTTGAGGTGTTACATAAATCGTCGTAACAAAAAAACAATATACCCTATACCATCTTATGGGTATATGGTATAATAAACAAAACACTGCCAGGCAGCACAAGATCTGCTATCACAGACGGTGAAAGAGAAGGGAATAGATGTTTCAATTATCTGCGACTAATATAAATAACTGCGTAGTTCGGTTTGGGTCACAGATAAGGACAACGATGTAGCGATTTGGACTTGTGGAAGGGTTACAGATGCTACGCTCCGCCACGGAGGAATGATACCGAATTCGAGGGTTTTCTTGTGCACGAGCGAGTACTCACACCCCTGTGATAATTGCGAGAGACTTCAACGCGTGGACTCGGGAATGGGGCAACCGCGAAACAAACAAGCGTTTGCGGATGCTCTTGGATGATTTCTCTCGTCTCAACATCGTTCTAATGAACACGGGGAATGCTAAACGTTTTGGAGAGAAAATACGGGGTCCATCATCGACCCCATTCGTGAGCATTTCGTTGGTTACAGCTATGGAGTGGCAAGTTAGAGAGCAGTATACACATAGCGACTATGAGGGAATTCTATTCTCGATAGCGGATAGATCGCATGTAGGTATAGCGAAAGCTCCAATTGTGTGATGGTCTAGACGCTTCGATGAGGCGTCATTCACCGAAACCCTGTCTGTTGTAGGTACAGTTACCGGATCAGCGGAGCAGAAGGTCTTGCGATTGACTGATCAACTATCAATGGCATGCGACGCCTCGATGCCAGGAAAGAGTTCGATAACTAATCGGAAAGAAAACTACTGGTGGACTGAGGAGATCGCGAGTAGGCGACGTGAGTGCTTCAAAACTCGGCGCCTTTGTCAGCGATAGACACGAACCGCAGCGTACAATGATTTGCTCGAGGCTTATATAGCAGCCCGTAGATTGCAATTAAAAGGAGCAAACAAAATTGCTTCAAACAGCCCTGTGAGGATGCGGACATAAACCAATCGGAACGGCTTATAGGGTGGTATTGAAGAAAATTGAGCAGCTCACCAACTCAAATATCCGGCACGTTGTTTCCTCAGCATGATTTGGAACCTGCGAGACAAAGTTTTACACCTATTAGTGGTTTCACATTCCCGATTACATATTCCGAACTTTTAAAGCCATCATCCAGGCTTGAGGATGGTAAAGCAGCAGGCCCCGATGGTGTCCCCAATACCGATTTTTTTTTTCAAGGGAATACGACGCTGATTCGTCCTATTTGACACTGTTTGATGCTGATAGGCGCAGATATTGGCATGTGTGACGCGTTGCGTTGAGTGTGTTACCATTGGGATTTTCCAGACGTTTCTAACGTCATGTCAACATGACGTCACACAGTTGAAATGCATTCATTCATATCATTTAAAGCATTACTTCTTTGACTCATTCATAGATATAAACAATAATTCTTTTCAAATCCAAAGTCCCAAAACTTCATTGGCGGCAGCGCATTCCAGCCGCTGAAAAAGCACGCTTTTTCGTCATGGAAAAGTTCTTCATCGCAAAACCCGACGTCGCATCGCAAGCAGTCTGGTACAAGCAGATTCGTGCGGGTTCCCATTTAAATGCTAAGAAATGCGCCTCTCATCGCATCGCTTCCGGAGTGAATGACCATTTAAGTTGAGTGGCTCACCAAAGTGTCACAGATGCAATGAAATCATAAAGAACGCTAATAACGGGCTGTCTCAGCTTCACAGATTGGGCTTCCACCATCCCTTAAGTAACTTCACCGATTGAATTAACTTAAACTTTTTAATCTGAAAAACTGAACAATATCACCAATACCTCTGGCTGTAATCGCATAAACTCGATAACGTAAAAACCAAATTAAAATTTCCTAGAGTAGAATCGTTTTGATTACAATCCATGCCACATCGTTTCGCTCGGGAAATTTTCAATGGGGATTTTAATCTGTAACGCAATGGCCATCTCTCACTCTCTATAATCTACTAAATCCTAACTAATGCAAAATTCTATCTGGAGTGGATTATTCTGAACTCTAATTTCGAAATACAAAACCACACCTCAAATAGAAAATTTTCGTATAGTACACATACGACGAGTACTACATATATATACAGCTGACTGCTGTTGCCATCAATTTTCCCTAACTTTGTGCATATCCGATTTGTCTATGCAACATGACCGAAACAGCGTGGTATGGTGGCGATGTCGTACTACACACACACAACATACAGTTCAGGCGAAAATTGAAAAACCCCACAAATTCAATTAAGAAGATTGAAAATACCGAAGTGAGTCCTTTTAGTTGCAGTATAGCATCAAATGATGGAAAATACTATACGCGTATAAGGATATGAGTTGATATGGGGTGAATAGCAAGAGTAGGTGATTTAGAAGCCACCACTCTCTCACTCACGGAACTTTTCCAAGAAGTGTGACACAAGACCACAAGAGAGTGTTGTGTACGACGACCATACACGTTTGAAAGCAATTTCCTTATAGCGTCAATTCACACTCCAAGAAGAGGCATTCATGTACCTCTTTGCAACTTCACTAATTGATAAACCACTTTACCCGAACCGCATCGAAACAGAGTCAGAGTCATCGAAAACACCCCGGCTGCCTTCTCATTCTCTGTGTACATATATATTGAAAAGGACATGAAACTATTATACGACTGTGCTGCGGTTGGGGGCTGACTACTTAACTAATTCACTTTAGAGTTGACCACTTTTCCAAGAGGCGAAGAATATCCTCTTCTTGAGCTTCTTCTGTTTACAGGAAAAGTGATTTAGGCCCGTGTAATTAAAAAGGGAATAACACAGGGTGTGTTGTAATAGAGTCGATATGGTGACGATGATGAGGATGATACCGATCGGGGCGTATAGGGGGAGACACGAAACAAAGTTATTTATTCATGGGTTGACAAATTGACGAAGACGGGAATTAGTGTCGAATAAGTTGAGCCAATGTTCTCGAGATGGAGCGGATTAAGTTCGATAATTGCGAAACCGCAGCAAGAAGACAGCATTTCAGTGTGTTCGGGCTTATTGCGAGAGTTTGTGTATACGAGCCAAATTCGATAATTTGCAAATTGAGAATAATCTTATTGGTCTAAAAGTGTGAATAAATTGCAGAAAATTTGTATTAAATTCTGAAAATTAAATAAATTTGTAAATTAATGTTTTATAAATATTTAAAAAATTGCCATCATCTAAAATACTATATAAAATACTATTTAAGCAATCAAGGGCGGGTACACAACGCCAGTTTATGCCGGTCCCACACTGTCCGGGGTTAGCCAAACCGCGCGGTACAAATCTTAACCCGGCCCCATACCGACCGGAGTGTGGCAAACACCGCACAAAAGATTGATACGAAAAATCGTGCAGCAGCAGTGCAGCTGTGTGGTTGGGCGACTCCAAGGTATCATTCTTGGAATGGGTCTTTTGTGCGGTATGTGCCACACTCCGGTCGGTGTGGGGCCGGCTTTAGGCCGGAACCACACTGTCCGGGGTTTTCCAAAACGTGCCGTACAAAAGATCAACTTCGTAGGCAACATACGCCTGACAGAGACACAGGCGATGGGGCAATTCAACAAATGTTATTTTTTTGTTGAATTCCTCCATCGTCGTTGTCGAAAACGTTGATCTTTTGTACCGCGCGGTTTGGCAGACCCCGGATAGTATGGTTGCGGCCTAAGATTTGTCTAAATAGTGAATACACAATCACATTCGAGCATTTAGCTTCACGTAAGCGTGAAAACTGTATTGTGAACGCGCCTTAATTACATAAAATTAAAATGTGTTACAGTCATGCAAATGCAATTTAAAATAAATTGGTACAAAAGAATGTTCCAAGACCAAACCAAGGAGATGTGTACCTATTCATTTTAACTATAAAAAAAAACTGAAAACAATACATGCCATTATTCTACCCAACCAGAAAACATGCAGCCAGAACTACAAATGCAAACCAAGAAATTGCAATTTCTTTGCAAATTAAAATTAAATGAAATATTTCAACCTGAAAACGCGAACCAAAAAAAAATCTAAAACAATAATTCTCGCAAAACACAATAAAAACCATCACCGTCATAGTCACTGTATGAAACTGACAACGCGATTAAAAGTCGGTAAAATAAAAATTGCAGACACCGTTAAAAAAAAGACTAACTAAAATGTTAAATTAAATCTACTACTCAGAATATAGTGCCACAACGTGGAAGAGAAAGCGACAGAAAAAAAAATTAGACAAAAGCGCAGATAGCAAGAGCATAAGCAGGACACAGAGAGCAGTGGGAAGTTGTGTCGTTTTTAATTAAATTAATCCTTACTACATGATGCCTCATCCGAACCGTCCGTACAGTCCTTGCTCTCGTCACATACCCAGGCCAGTGGTATGCATTCACCGTCACCTGTTTTGCAGCTAAACTCTTCAACTGTACATGATTTAGCTTCTGCAATTAAATAAAAAAAATGGAAAAACAATTTCATGATAAAATGGGAAAATGAAAAGCACAAAAAAATATTTTAGGTGATTTTTCCTGAAACAAATTATAGCAATAATGGATTTTAAGTTGTCCGGAAGACTTAAGAAACCCTAATGCGGTTCCTGAAGACGGAACGAGGGTTGAAATAGAAGAATGACCTTTAATCGTTTTTTTTTTTGTGTGAATATGTATCACCATAACGGTTACGTATATAATGGAAATGTATCCAGGCCAGGAGAAATTAGTAGCTTCTGTTGTTCCAGAGCAAATAATAAATATACCACACGTCCTTAACGACCCCTCGTGGTGTCTCTTAACAATCTAAATAACGCTAACACCAAATATCCTCGGTTTATATCGTGCCCCTTTCTTTAGTGATTTTTTAAATACGCCACTGACTACGCTTCACCACAGTGGACAAATTTTGATTTCGAACAAATTTTCAACGGGCAGGTGTGCGGGTACCACTCAAGTACGTGCTATTTGCAGGCCCGCAGGGGAGTCACGGCACGGCATATCTGTGTGGCATGGTACACAGTCTGGCTAGTGTAGTGGTTAGTGCGCGTACCTTCGGTGCACAGGGTCATGGGTTCGAGACTAACCGTGAACGAATTCAGTTTATGGTGTTTTTCGAACTCACAAGAGTAGACAAAATACCCTTTATAAAGTCAGGACACATGGGCGTACATTTTTTTTCTAACGGCTACACTCTCTCTCTCTCTCTCGATTACCGTAACTCCTAGTGGAGCATGGTGCGTTGATAACTACCGTGTGTTACAACTGAATTCGGAGTGTGATACGGTTGTCAGCCATACCACTACCTAGTCGCATTGTTAGTTTATTATTCTACGATAAGAATATTTCTTATCATCTTCGTCTAAATAATAAACCTGCGACAAGTCGTGCCGAGTTTGGAAACTCGTTTCTCTATGAGTGTCTTTTTCACAGTGTGGCGACCGAACGATCACGGCCACAGAGCACGACTGCTACACTACTTCATAAAAAATCGCTGCACTACGCTGCTTGAGAACGTAAAAATGCGGGTTTGGCCCATAGTATTTCACAAAAATGTCCGGACTACAAGTACCTAAACTACAGCATGTTAGAGGCGATCACTTGCGGTCTGGTTTCAATCCGCAATCCTTTAGAAAGATTTCAGTCTCGGGGGTTCGGTAATTCTGAGGCAGGAAAACTTAGAGACTGTCATCCGCACAATGATGCTGAGATTGCAGTTTGAGGCATTTGTATCCGAAACAGGGATAGCAACGTGTGCGTTATCGGATCTGAATTTTCGAGTTTCGCCTAGTCCAGTGGTTTCCAACTCGCAAATGTCGGCGGATCACTTAGCATAAAAATAAACCGCAACGAACCCAAATTTTAAAATTCAGATTACAATATTTATTGCGGAAATAAATATCATGAGAACGTTAACGATTAACCTCTTTCATGGCTGTCTGTAGTCTGGCTGGTCTAGCGGTTAGTGCGCGCACTTTCGGTGCACAGGGTCACGAGTTCGAATCTCACCGTGAACCATGGTGTTTTTCGAACTCACGAGCTTGTGACGGACTATGATCTCACTCAGATGTTAAACGAGCACCCATTTATGGGGTAAATAACACTGCTGCTGATCTCATTACCTCAACAAAAAGCAGATAAGATCTTGGAAATAGGATGTCACTAACACGTACTGCGGCCTTAGTCCAATGTTGGATTGTCGCGCCTGTTATTTTTTTATGGCTGTCTGTCAATTTCTGTATGCTTGGCACAGAGGCGTACGCAGCAAATATTTTGGGAGGGTTTTTGGGAAAAAGGTTGACGTTGGCCAGATGGTCCAAATAATTGCTAAGCGCGGACAAATGAGTTACCAATGTACAGAAAGAAAATTATTTAAGAGCTTTAAGGCTAATCAAATCCAATTTAGTTAGTAGATAAGAAAACATGCCCTCGTTCATAAAAAAAACACCGACTTGCCTTGATTTTCTCTGAAAACGACATCCACGTTCCGATTTCCTTGAAATAAAAGCACTAATTATTTTTTAATCGAATTAATATTCTGTTATTTTCGGTTACCAAACATGCCCACCGTTGCATTGTATCAAAACCCCTACAAAACTGGATAGTGCTTTGCCAATCTCTTGAACTTGAAGCCACTGTTTAAGCTCATTTTTCCTTCGATTATGTTAAAAGACAAAACAAATTTAATTTCAAACAAGAATTAAAATTAATAAAAAAAAATACCGGCGTACAGAGGGCTGCGCCCGCAATACGAGGGTTTTTTAGAATTTTAATGCATAGTGAATATTTTTTGTACATATATTTTATAAGCAATAGATAAGTATTGTGCACAACATTAATGAAATGCTTCTTGTAAATCTATTTTTGGATTGGTCTAAATAAACGCGTTCCAGAATGAAAGGCTAGCGCCTTTCATTCTGTTCCACCTTTAATTAGACCAATCCAAAAATAGATTTACTATTTAACCAGTTTGTATAAAAGTACTCCAAGGCAAATCTAAAGGCAACGATTTAAGATTTCTGATGGCCTTTGACCAAAAAGAAACTCAGGCAAAGGTAAGGATCGCTTGGCTTTATATATGAACTGAATTATTAGCTGTAAATCTACTGTTACTGTTTTTTAATCAAGGAAAAGCAATCATATATAAAATGATTCCATTGCGTTCCCTGTCATAAGAGCCAACGCAAGCTTTCCTATGAGTATTGAACAAGTATACTTTTGCAGCTATTCAGGGACACCCTGTTAACTTGGTTCTACTAACTTCAAAAATTTTTGTGGCAAACACTATTACCATTCTATGCATTTCCAACAAATTTCATGTTCATTGTTTCATCAAGTTAAAAGATATACATTGAAGAAATGCTTAAGAGGATTGCATTGTGAAAGGCCCTTACTAAATACTTATTTGGCTATATTTCTGGTTTGGATACAGTTATTCGAATGAAAATTCGTAGACATATTCTATATGTAATTTTCTAAAAAACCTTAGCAGCATTTTCATATTTGGAAACCTAAGAGGGGCTACACACGAACAAATTGAAATTTTACAAATTTACTGTTATTTACTTTTCCTTTGCAAAAGTCAACAGTCTTAATATTTAACGTATATAAGGCCCTACCGACCAATCTTTGTGCAAAGTTTCATATCGATCCCTATAACGGTTTAGAAAAACGGAGCTCGAAAAGGAAGTTTAACTTTAAACGCCAATAACTTTTTTACCGTTACTCGAAACTGGAAAATTTTAACTGATATGAGGAGTACTCGTTTAGATCTTTAATTTAAATACCCATACGTCAATCTCCGATAAAAACTAAAAAAGTCGACTTTTTTCAAACGTTCGGGACACCCTGTTGTCTTCTCCCTACCAACTTCTAAGGTATATGTGCCAAAGACTGTAACCATTCTACACATTCCTACCAAATTTCATGACAATCGGTTGAGCCGTTCGCGAGTTATTTAGTGAACAGACGGACAGACGGACAGACGGACAGACGGACGGACGGACAAAATCGATTTCATAAGGGTTTTTTGAAAAAAATTTTCTAAAAAACCCTAAAAACATGGCTTAGTTTCCTAGCCTAATCTGAAACTAGTGGAACAATAGTGAAACAGAAATGCATTTTTAGCTGTTCCATGAAACGTTTTCCGTCACTCTGCTTTTGAGATGTTTACACAATTCAACCTTTTTGTGGTGACCTTTGGAAAAGCAGAAAACCTTCTGCCAGCACATTCCCTGTGATGTCTGTTTATATGCCCCTTCTCAATTAGTTTGCTCATTATCCGTCTGCGGAGTCATGCCGAATTGCTTCCTTTCCCATTTCGTGTTTTGTCATCTAACCAAACAAACCAAACCAAATTTCTATATTCTTATTTTGACAAAAAATCAATCTGAGATGAAAAACTATTTTCCATAATTGATTCTTTTTTGGAGAAAAATTAACTTTTCGTGGAAAAAGTACAAATTCGAACATTTCGCAGCAATTCGCTAAAATGGGCAATTTCCACTGATATTCGCATCTATTTCGTAAAAACGAAATTTCCGTACTTCTACTAATATGTAAGAATTATAACGCCATAGAACCCCAGGCTACTTTTATGACTGATTTTGTTATGTCATGTTGGCTGTTTTAGACACGATATTCGAATATCTACTGTAAAATATGTTGGATCCCTTTGAACTGGAGATTACCGTAGCTTTCATCCTATTGAACTAGTTTTTGGTGGAGAGTATAGAGGGAGTCTATCGTGACGTTCAGCCAAAATTAACCACCTCCCTTCCCCTTGGGGAGGAGCTATGGACGTGTCGACTGAAACAAGTTCTAGTAGGCGAATCAGGCGTGTCCTTGGTCGCAGCGACTCAATTTTTGGCAAACATCAACTTCATTTTCTTAAGAATATTTCCCTCAACTCCCTCCCTGGCTCAACTAGCATTTCTTGCAGAGTTACAGTAAAAAATGTAAATGTCAAAAAATGATAATATCCCATTTTATTTTTTGGTCTAGGGTTTAATTTATTAAAATAAATCAATTGTATTATATGTCATTGCAAAGGTAATTTTGATTAGTTTCATGTGTCTTCGAACCATTTTGCTGTAACTTTTACAGTTTTTCAAATAATTAACCCTTGTGTTGCCACCCAAAAAAACTTACAGTATCTGCCACCCGGGTACCTGTGTATCCCCCTATGAAACTCTTGCTAAAAGTGCATTATAGCTGTGTGTGTTTTTACCAGGAAAGTTAAGAATAGATTGTAGTTTTGTTTAGAGAACTTAGCGTGTCCTAAACATGCACTGAATTATTGCCGTTGGCGTGAAGAAGCCAGGCATTCAGTCACGGCTGAGAGAGGTTCGGCGGACGAAAAGAAACGATGACGACAAAAGAAACGCTGAGGAGGAGAGTGGCAATGCAAATTTTTGTCATGGAATCTCACTATGCTCGGTTCTTTGAACAAAAAAATTTATTCCTCAAGAAGTGAAACTGTCGAACTATTGACCGTTATTGGAAACGCTTTTTGGATTTGACGAGGAGGTACCATCTGTACGTATGTTCCGAAGAGGAAAACAGCGGTGATTCTTCTCAGTACGATACCACGTACGTTACTTACTGTGAAAATAATTTATAAATATACTTGCAAAAAAAAACTTACAGGCGCAGAATTTTTCTACGCCAGGTCTCGGAAGAATTAGCTACGCTAATGATAGGAGAGCGATTTTATAACCAGCAAGTCATGCGAAATCATGGAGCGAAAATCACAATTGAGGCCAGTAATAGAAGTGGTAACTAACACCAACGATCTAAGAAACGCTAGAGGTAGAAACGTTTACACTTTTGTTATGATATATGTAATGCATACGATATTCTATACGAAAATCATTCTTTTTATATCGGGGTACCCGGGTGGCTCATACGTGTTGTTTTTTTTAATTGCAAATTTTTTTAAGTTAAAATATTTCTATAAATACGTAGAATGCAAATTTTGAGACAAATTCGATCAAATCATGGAGATTCGAGAAGGTTTTGGACAATCTTTTTTGAAAAAAAAAAAATATTTAGCAAAACGTATCAAGATGGGTAACCGGGTACCCGGGTGGCAACACAAGGATTAAGAAAAACTGAAAAATTATCCCCTCTCCCCCTTTAAAATCGAAATAACTTAAAAACGGCTGATCCTATCTGCGTGAAACGAATTCCATTCGATTTAGAATGACCAAATTCATTGAGATTGACCTGCTTTTATCTTTTTTTCCAAAATTCAGGTTTTTCGCCCCACTGTGCGGCGGCTTGATCGAGTGGTTTAAAAAACGCCAAAGGTAATAGCATTAATAGTCTTGACAGCTAAGCCCAAGGGAGGACAGTTGTTTTTTTATTAAAAAAAAAAACATTAAAAAAGTATGGAAAATGGTGGCCTGGTCGGATGTGAAAAAAAAAGATTCTTGAGTTTATTCTAAATTTTACTATTATCCCTGTTTTTTCTTCATTAAAACTCGCTCAGGCGTTTTTGCCTAAAACCCCACCCGATTTTTTTTTCTGTGTACGCCCCTGGATCGTGGGGTAGATGATCTCCCTAATGGTGATTTACACTTAATTTCGGATACACAAACGCATGGCAAATATAGCATACCTGCCATTGAAGTAAACACAAATTTTATTTGGAATCGCAGAAAAACGCGGGAGGGCACCGAGTCAAGTAGTTTTGCCGGTGGCCATGAACTCTGTGACACGTCATGGATGTTCCTGTCCAACAATCATCCAATTTAGGGCAACCTATAGGACTGACAGTGGACGAGATGGTCTAGTTAAACATTTTTTGTCAGAATTTGATAATTGTGTTTCTTGGCTTACGCATTCACCCAGAACTGGGCCTTACCGCTGAAGATGATTTCTCGAAACAAAATAGGCTCAATTTCCAACAGCTCCAAAGTCCATTCAAAAAACACACTTTGTTCGCTACGTCAGTGGCGTAGATAAGAGGGGGATCAAGGGGATAAATCCCCCCCCCTTCGGTAGCACATTTTTCATTATTACTTTAGTTGTGTAAACCAAAGCAAAAGTAAACTTTTTGCTGGAGTTTACGTGTCTAGTGTTTAAATACGTCAAACCATTTTCAGAACTGTAATAGAAAATTTAGCACTTCCTCATATTTCAATTGTATAATAGAAGCCTATCGATAGAATAGAAACACTAAGCACATGACTTTACGATCATCTACTTTTCCACATTTGATCTGGAGTTTCTCACAGGCAAGCCCTACTGAAGTAATCTAGAAGTGCTGCTAGAAAAATTCAATGCAAGCACTGATTGAAAATTTTTTGTCGGAAAATCTTAATTTTTGGTTAGAAAATTTAAAAATAATGTAGAAAACGGAGTGCTCTCCCACAGAAGCGCAATTTTCAATGGGGAAATATACAGTACACAAGATTATAAAGATTTCTTCAGGAGAGTGGAAGGCTAATGCGAATGAAGAGAAAACGCTGCAAAATTGCTTCCAATTTTTCAGCATCCTTTATTGTTTGAGTTTATCAACATTCTGTTTTCTTTTAAGTTAAAATTTAACGAAAGTTTTTATCGTATCGTATACACTTGATGGACCCAAGGCCAGAGGCAGACCGAAGAACACCTGGATGTGTAAAATGAAAAAGCAACAACAACGCATTGGTCTCGGCGATGACACGATCCAAGATAGAGCTGCTTGTAGAAATATGCTGAGAAATTATCGCCAAAACGGGCGATGTGCCTACACCGCAGGTCGAGCGACGCGGAACCGTGGAGCGGTATAAAGAACGAGGCAAGGAAGAAGAAGAAGATAAAGTAAAGGTAAAGCAAGTCTTGACTTTCCCTAGTTTTTCGCATTTTTTTAATTTAATACGAAGAGTACTCAAAGCTTTAACTAGGATTCTTTTTTTTTTAACAAAATCTTCTCTAGAAAAAATGTAGAAATTTCCAGAGTCGAAAGATATATAATCTTATGCAGGCAGTGATTCAAAAACAAATTCACAAACAGAGTTCCGCGATACACTAGGGTTCTGTGAAGATCTCTCAGGAATTTCGCGAATATATCCAAAAACAGGAACACTGCAGAAAGAGCTTTTGACATCAAAAAGCAAACAATCCATACGAAAACATTTTTGTAAGTATTAAAATTCTGAAGGCTTAAATTTCTGTTAATGAATACTTTTCTTTGATTTTTTTAAACGAAATTTTAACAGTCCAAATTGTATGTTCCACTCACATTTTTGGTATTTTTTTCAAACAATTGGTTGATAACTAGGTCCTCGAAATTTATAGCAGCTGTACGGTGTCCTACAAATTTAAATATTTTAGAAACATAGTCACGAATTTCTGAGTTATCGGAAAATTTCGATTTAAAAACACAAAAGCTGTACTTTATCCACATATACTGGGCTTTTATGGACATATAACTATATGATTTATTTTAATCCCTGTTTTGAGGTGAGCCGGCCAGAAAAGCGGCGATGCTAGGTGTTCCGTAACCCCAAAAATTTGGGAAAAACTTATCTAACCCAATATACAGCTTTGATCACAGTAGTGAAAATTTCTACGAAAATTGGAATACTCTGGATCTACTCACCGTAGTAAAAAAGACAAAATTTTAGATGCAATATTTTCAGCACTCAGTTCTTTTCTTCGTATGGGAAAATAGCTACATATATATTTTGCACCAAAATTTGCTAAAAGAAACTGCTAATTTGAAATTAATATTCAACATTTGATAACCGTAAAAGTATAAGCAATCTTGTAAAATGATCCTCTCCTCTCAGAAAAGCTATCTACGCCACTGCGCTACGTCCCACGATAGAACATGAAATAAGACATTTCAGGTGGACAACGGTCATGTCATTAGTGACATAAGAAGAGGAAGTACGATAATAATCGATACTACTAATCAGGGATTTGGAGCGACACATTTTTTCGCTCCGCTCCGCTCCCGCTCCGACCAATTTGAAACCGCTCCGCTCCAGCGCTCCGCTCCGACTAAATTTTTTTCGCTCCGCTCCGCTCCATTACAAAAATACAACAAAACTTCATTGTTCTTAGTAAATATTTATTATTTTCCGCGAATTATTCAATTTAACGTATATCTACTCACGTATTATAGAATATGACTTAACAGGTGCGTTTTATTCGATCAAGTACAGAACAGGATAGCACCAATTTCGTAATCCGGATCAATTATTGCAAAGGGTAATCCGGATCATTGGAACATCCGGATTAGCGCAATCACTTTTTTCTAGGAAAAAAAATTCAAACAAATAAAAAGGCGGAACAAAAGTCGATAAATGTTTTATTTGTTAGAAATTAGCCAGCATCATGTCAATTGCTAAACAGTCCCGTAAAAAAGTACGAGACCAAATCTACCATTTCACACTGAAAATCTCAAATATCCGGATTTTAGAGTCAACATTGCTGCCGAAATCCGGACTATAGAAGACATAGTGGAAATATTTAGTCGTCCGGATTAGCGTGATATCCGGATTAAAGGAGATCCGGATTACCGAGTCCAGACTGATTATTAATGTCATTTCCAGCAAACTCCTTAGCATTTAAAGATTTTCCAAAAATGCTACCACTAACACCTCCGTGGGAAAAAAATGTATATGCAGTAAGATCACAAAATTTTGTCTTTGAAGCTGTGTAAAACTGTAAAAACTAAACTGCTTATCCAATTTTTATGGGGTTTATTCTTAGGAAAAATTGTTGGGCCCAACCGAAAGAAAATATGTATTATGTAAAATGTTAAATTTTTGAAAAATCTTTAAATGTCTGTGGAAGCTGAAGAGTTAATAATTTTTTTATACTCCTTTTTGCTGGAAATATCACGAGGAATCATATTTGGGTGCTTTTATGCGATAGTTTCCGCACATCCCGTATATAACCAGATCTCTCAAATGGTTATGGAAGCTGCGCTGTCCTGTACTCCATCCAATAAAACGCACCTAATAACTAATTTAAATTAAGAAGGGCGTTACATTTATAGAGTACAGGACAGGACTTTTCTGTCCTGGATGATCTTGAATTTCTTAATAATGAAGAGTGATGATTATGACTAAACGCAAAACCTCTTTCATCACAATGAATTTCACAATAATACGAAATTTTGCAAGTCTCTCAGCGAATTCTTCGCCTTTAAATAGTCCAAAATCATCAATTCGTTCCATAAAATGAAAAATTTCGTCGAAAAAAAAATCCTTTTTTCTCGGAATTTTTTGATTTTTTACATCGGAGCGGAGCGGAGCGATCTTCAAAGCAAAATTCGCTCCGCTCCAGCCTGCAAAAACTCGCTCCACGCTCCGCTCTTTCGCTCCGAAATTTAAGGTCGCTCCGCTCCGCTCCATCGCTCCGCTCCAAATCCCTGCTACTAATATACAATTTCCTAGAACTAGATTTTAAAAATTCCGCTCCTTTTCTACCTTCAACACGAGATGAGATCTAAATATCATTTTAAAAGCGTAGTCGACAAAAATGAATTTCACTCTCATTCATTAAGCTTAAAATATTTCACTCAATTAGGTACTTCAATAATTATTCCCTCGTCCCGGAATATTCTGTTCCGTAGAGAAAAATTGACATTTTAATCTTTATCTCGATAAAAAAAAAACAATATTGAGCACGCTAATAAATGAATCCTGATCAAATTTTATCTTGATTTTTCCTTTTATATGATTTATGAATCTATAAATGAATCAGTTGATAAGGACTTCGACGTCAGCGACGACGAGGTCAAAGAGAAAGCTATTAATAGGATTGAGCAATGAAATTTTGCAGATGACTCCATTCATTATCCCTGTTGCCCATTATACTGTAATATTAAAGACGAACGCTCACTTCCATGCCCGACAGAGAGAAGCGAAGTCATCCATGTATGTACACTAAACAATAAACTCGTGTACGTGTGCACCTATAGGCATTGTTTACACAAGATTTTATCCTGCTTATTATCCTCTTTAATAAGCATTTTTTCCGTGCCATAAAAGCTTCCTACGCATCGAGCATACGAGGGTGAGTATTAGGCACGCATGAAAGAATATGCCTCGTGTATGTACGTACGTTTAAAGGATGCGGCAAAGTCGATATGTGAAGAGTACAACAGAGTTTTGTGTTCATTTGCACGTCTTCAGAATATATGAGCGGTAGAATGGGCGGATTTACGTATGTACGTGAAAATCATCATACGTGCACCTACATTTAGGCTTTTAGATGTGTTTCTATATTTTTATATGGATACAACGGTACGCACATACGTAAATATGAACAAGAGTGGTACAGAGTCTTCTTAAATAGAATTGGCAGGATTTTTCACCTATACCTATACATAGCACGTGTGGCTTAAACTTGCTTATTTAGATTTGAATAAGGTTACTTGGAAAAGAAACGACTTCATCCAAAATGATTTAATTTCAGGACGTTTTTCGATGAATTGGAGAATATTCAAAGGATAAAAGGAGTGTGTACTGCATTACGTAAATGATTGTAAAAGACTTTCATACGAGTTTACACAACCTCTTCGTACACCCGAATGTTTCCAGGCACTTATACCTAATTTCAAATGACGTGTTGACAAAATGTCAACATCAAAGAGTATACGAAAGGTGTTGACACTCTACTTTTATACACATCCGGCAAAGACACATTTGCCAGATGCTTTCATCTATAAAATTATCCATCCATACTACCGCTTTATCTCTCAATCTTTCGAGATATATCGCAGGAATCTCCAAATCTATGCTGACACGTTGATTCTGTGATTCAGTATATGAAAACAGGAAAACACATCAATGTTCAAATATACGCTTTGAAAAAGCAGCGCACTTTACGTTAAATTTCGTTTTATTGAATTTCCGGCTCGTTCTGATTGCAAAAAGCAAGGACTCCGAACGCGCTGAAAAAGACATACGCCAGCAAACAAATTAAATCAAAGAAAGATTCCTGTCGGAAAGCCTTATAACATCCTTGAGTGGCCTAGTACGTTACGTACTATGTTGAAGACAGTGGCGCGTTATAGCAATCACGATGATGTCAAAGTCAGTAGAGAATTGTGCCTATGGGAGTTGGTAGATTTTTCTTAAATCATATTTATTTTCTACTTTTGACATTTTTATCTCTGCGTCTATCTCGGCTCAATCAAAAGTTGAGGATTTTTCCAGGACACAGTATTGACTAATGATGTAAAATAAATATGAAGATATTTTTGCCGGTTGTTTGGTATTTTATCAGCCGAATAAAATGGAATTAGAGAATGATGGGGAAAGTATTTTTTGAAAGCTTAGCGAAAAACAGTATTTTCTTGAATCTTAATGTTAGTAAATTAGACAGTCGTAAACTTAGAACCGATTTTCCGATAGCTTGTGACCATTAGTAGACAAGGCAATTAAATAAGCTAGAACGTGAGGAAATATGCTTCTTAAAGTCAAAAACGAATTATACTCGTATGGTTAAGTTAAGATGTTACATCTTACAATATAGGGTTGAATACGAAATCGGCACGCAGGAAGTCCCCAAACCGAAATTCCCAAAATCTAAATTTCGAAGATCGTATTTGGAGCTACATTTTGGTGAAAGAACCAGGGTCCTAGCTATCACCGTTTCCGAGTTACAGCCGTTTAAAGTTCAGCAACATTTTTAGGCCAAATGTGACTGCTCTAGGATGAACATTGACGGAGATATGGGCAATTTTGCGTTTTCAAGTGAAAATTTTCGAAAATGGATTTTGAAAAAGTCGATGTAGAGCGTATTTAGAGCTACATTTTGGTGCAAGAATCAGGGTCCTAGCTATCACCGTTTCCGAGTTACAGCCGTTTAAAGTTCAGCAACATTTTTAGGCCAAATTTGACTGCTCTAGCATCAAAATTGACGGAGATATGGGCAATTTTGTGTTTTCAAGTGAAAATTTTCGAAAATGGATTTTGAAAAAGTCGAAATAGATCGTATTTGGAGCTACATTTTGGTGAAAGAACCAGGGTCCTAGCTATCACCGTTTCCGAGTTACAGCCGTTTACAGTTAGGCCAAATTTGACTGCTCTAGGATCAGTCAAATTTGGCCTAAAAATTTTGCTGAACTTTAAACGGCTGTAACTCGGAAACGGTGATAGCTAGGACCCTGGTTGTGTCACCAAAATGTAGCTCTAAGTACGCTCTACATCGACTTTTTCAAAATCCATTTTCGAAAATGTTCACTTGAAAACACAAAATTGCCCATATCTCCGTCAATTTTGATCCTAGAGCAGTCAAATTTGGCCTAAAAATGTTGCTGAACTTTAAACGGCTGTAACTCGGAAACGGTGATAGCTAGGACCCTGGTTCTTTCACCAAAATGTAGCTCCAAATACGATCTACATCGACTTTTTCAAAATCCATTTTCGAAAATTTTCTCTTGAAAACACAAAATTGCCATAAATCCGTCAATTTTGATCCTAGAGCAGTCAAATTTGGCCTAAAAATTTTGCTGAACTTTAAACGGCTGTAACTCGGAAACGGTGATAGCTAGGACCCTGGTTGTGTCACCAAAATGTAGCTCTAAATACGCTCTACATCGACTTTTTCAAAATCCATTTTCGAAAATGTTAACTTGAAAACACAAAATTGCCCATATCTCCGTCAATTTTGATCCTAGAGCAGTCAAATTTGGCCTAAAAATGTTGCTGAACTTTTAACGGCTGTAACTCGGAAACGGTGATAGCTAGGACCCTGGTTCTTTCACCAAAATGTAGCTCCAAATACGATCTACATCGACTTTTTCAAAATCCATTTTCGAAAATTTTCTCTTGAAAACAGAAAATTGCCATAAATCCGTCAATTTTGATCCTAGAGCAGTCAAATTTGGCCTAAAAATGTTGCTGAACTTTAAACGGCTGTAACTCGGAAACGGTGATAGCTAGGACCCTGGTTCTTTCACCAAAATGTAGCTCTAAATACGCTCTACATCGACTTTTTCAAAATCCATTCTCGAAAATGTTAACTTGAAAACACAAAATTGCCCATATCTCCGTCAATTTTGATCCTAGAGCAGTCAAATTTGGCCTAAAAATGTTGCTGAACTTTTAACGGCTGTAACTCGGAAACGGTGATAGCTAGGACCCTGGTTCTTTCACCAAAATGTAGCTCCAAATACGATCTACATCGACTTTTTCAAAATCCATTTTCGAAAATTTTCTCTTGAAAACAGAAAATTGCCATAAATCCGTCAATTTTGATCCTAGAGCAGTCAAATTTGGCCCAAAAATGTTGCTGAACTTTAAACGGCTGTAACTCGGAAACGGTGATAGCTAGGACCCTGGTTCTTTCACCAAAATGTAGCTCTAAATACGCTCTACATCGACTTTTTCAAAATCCATTTTCGAAAATTTTCACTTGAAAACACAAAATTGCCCATATCTCCGTCAATTTTCATCCTAGAGCAGTCAAATTTGGCCTAAAAATGTTGCTGAACTTTAAAGGACTGTAACTCGGAAACGGTGAAAGCCAAATTCAATTATCCCGATAACAAAAATTAACAAACACAAAAAATCCTTAAACACAAAATACCCACCAATGTAATTGAACCGCGCGCGCGTTTTAGGATCACATCTGTGTGGAGATTATATGTGGGTGAAGCCCAGGGGCGTACACAGAAATGCATTTCAGGTGGGGTTTTTGAAAGTGGTTTAACTGGGAGAATGTTGTTATAAACTGATAAAATCATACAAATTGTATTCAAATTTTACATTTGAAAAAAAAAAATCCATACCCAGAAAAACAGAAACTATTGCAGAGACATATTTGGTGATTGAACACAACAGTTCTGCAACTGCCCCAAATTATCAGTTGTAGGTGGTCCTGCCTATTAAACAACCTGCAAAGCTTTCAAACCCCTCGACTCACTACGTAAGGAGACATTTCTTAGCTCTATGTGTCCTTAAGATCGGTTGATAGCGAGGCTGCTTCATTAAACAGGAGGTGGTCATATCTAAAGACTATGGCACAGAACTGAACGAGGTGGAAAGTAGGCGTAGTATATGCTCTATGCCCAGCTTAACAGGAACCAAAGAGACTCTCCTAAATCTAAAAGTCTCTGCCCAGACTACATGATGCACAATAGAGTCGCATCCAACAATTTTACTATTGTTTCAAGCCTTTGCTGCCTCAATGGCTCTCTTTAAATTAGCAGGAGGTATACTATCATCATAGGGCATGTATACCGAAGTGGCCCAATATTATTATTACTACAATTAGGTAACAAGAAAGCTTTGACGATTTTACTTACAATAACGCAGGAACACAAAAATGTTTACACTAATTTTCCGTTTATGCTAAAATGTTCCTGGGCGGGGCGCCAGACTCTGCAGATTTGGAGCTGAAAAAGTTTGGGAACCCGCGCATGCTCTAGGCTAGGCAATTAAACAAATCTTCCTTCGGCATAGTACCTATATGGATGTCATCCAAGTTAAGGCCGGGTCGTAAGCGCCTTTTCGATTGAAATCCAAAATCCTTGCAAATGTCACGACTCAAAATTTTCTGTGATACACAGCAGACTTTTATTGCTATTATTATACCCTATACCCAGGGGCGGCGCATAAGGGCCCGCGTGGCGGGGGGGGGGGCACGAGATTTAGGGGCCCAAAAGGCACATGAAAGCTTTCTCGAACCATAAAAAACCACGACTGCGAAAAACAACACTCCGACGTAGATTTTTTTGTAGACAAGAATAGATGTACACTTTTCGAAGTCAAGTCCAAAGTACGGCCTGTACATGTCGTTGAAGACAAAAATATTTTATCTTGCTTGCGGTATTTACACGGTCATTAGGGCTGTTGTGAAGAGGCTACATTTAGTTTGAAAGGAGTCCTGCCAAGATTGCTGTATTGAATTTCATATTAATTACAAACGTTCTTAAAATTTAAAGATTTAAATTAGTGCACACTTAAATTTAAAGCTGAAACGAGGAATAGAGTTGAATTAAAAACGTGTCGCTTTTTCCAATTGTCTAGCAAGTTAGGCCGCCCTCAAACGAAGCGTCCGAAACCCTTTTTTGGACTCTTCGTTCTGGCAAATTCATACATTTTCTTCGAAAATTAAAAAAAAAAGGATTCTGATTGGCCGTGTGTGTGCGCATTAGGGTAGATAAGGCGCTAGTCTTCAAATCACAGGTTAGCGGGATCGAATCCCATTGTAGGCGCAGGTAATTCACTATGCTTAAATATCACCAACGCCTATAGAGGTCATGCTGCGCTGCGTAAGCGTTTTTATAAAAAAAAACCATTGATGAAATTATTAATTTAATAAACGTAATGCAAAGAGTCAAAGTAGCTGATAGCAAAGTTATTTTTACAACGTTTTTAGTTTTAGTAGAACACTGTAACGTCGAAATCATGTTTCAAAAGAGTTGATTTAAGGTCGATCCACGCACTTTTTAGTCATCAGTCACAGTCCTAAAAAAAAGAAAAAAATTATATAAATTGACAGATTGTCAGTCAATCAATTAACTGACAATCTGTCAACTTGTATGAAAAATGACTGTGACTGATGACTGAAAAGTGTGGATCGACCTTCAAGATTGTTTTCGATTGGTTTCACTCTGCTTTTTTCTCGGTGTAGGGGGGCTCACTCAAGAAGTTTGCGGGAGGTCCCCGAGTGAAGTTGTTCCGCCACTGCCTATACCCATACGATGATATAGGGTATTGAATTGAATTGAAATAATCAGGGTCGGTCCCTGATTCGAATAAGCCATGTCTGTCTGTCCGTGTGTCTGTTGTGTCTGTCTGTTCGCAAAATAATGAAGCTAGCGATTTGAAATTTGGGCCAGAAGCTTGTTTCGATAAAATCTTCGACGGTATTGAAAATGGGCCAAATCGGACCAAAAGTTCCCCTATCTCCTATACAAATTACCCCTCCTTGATATTTCAATTCGGCCATAACTTTCGATAAAATATCGGTAGCGGCCTGACATTTTGATCAATGCCTATTTGTGACATAATCTTGAAGTTGATGGAGAATGGAATAGGTCTGACTACCCCTACCTCTATCTCCCCTACAAAACTATACTCAGCCATATCTTTTGATAAATTGTTGTGAAAAACTTCGAATTTGTACATATCAAACGGTAACTGATCCGACCCATCTACGAAACGTGAAATTGAATATTTTGAGTACAGGGTAGGGTAGGGCGGGGCTAGTTGAGCATAGGGGCAAGTTGGGCAATCGAAATATCTCCGAAACTATTCATCGCACGCAAAATCATCATATAGCGGAAATAACGAGTCGCGGGAGTAGAACTTATCGCGCAAACGTCAGTAGCGACTCGTCGATAAACTGAAGTACACGCGCGTATTGTTTATTTTGTGACCAAAAAGTGAAATAATCGTAAACCTCAATATTTCGTCTGTAATAGTCAAATATTATCCTTCTTTAATCAGATAAGTGTTAAAAGTTCATAAATTTATTGTACTTTTGATATGTATATAGTTTCTGGGTATAATACTAACCGTTTTTTTATAACCTCAATTTTGTTTCAAAATTTCGGGTTGGGGTAAGTTGAGCTATAGTTGCTCAACTAACGCCAACCCTACATTTTAACCCCAACCCTAAATTTTAAAACAAAATCGATTTAGGAGGTGTTCACACTTAAGGCCAGATTACGTAATCTGTGCAAATTACTTCATTTGAGCTGTCAAATTCCATATATTTTTAAATTCACCACACCTCAGATTACGTAATGTGGTCAGATTAAGTACAAGTGTGAAAACCTCCTTAAGTTTTGTTGTTTTGTCATTTAAAGTCTATAAATAAAAAGTTGATTATGAAACGGAAAATTTATTTCATGCCTAGTTAACATTTAACACGTGGTTCGGCTAAACTTTCTATGTGCTCAATTTGCCCCATACCCTAGCTCAACTTACCCCACCTATGGGGTAGGTTGAGCATATTTGACTTTCTTCATTTAAACAGATACAGCTCCATAATTTGACTTTTTAGAAATAATTTTGTGGGGCACATTTGCAAAGGGATATACTACCAATCTATCAGTATGCATAAGAAGCCATTAAGACTTACCGTTGAGGAGCTATAAACGCTCAAGTGAAAAATTGCTCAACTAGCCCCGCCCTACCCTACACACAACGTGCTATTCGCACGATTAGAAATCGGTCTCGTTTTCATTTTGTTTTTCAAAGTATAGAATTAAATAATTTCCATATTTTCAAAATACAGCCTTAATTTTACATCCTTGATATATTCATAAAATAACATTGATGAAAATCACAAATACATAATTACCTTGAAAATAAATCTATCGAAAAATAATATTTTCTAAAATTGAATTTTATTTCCATAAATTTATCATTTATTTTGACTTCTTTTCATTTTTGCAAATTAGGTACGTAAGGATCTGGCCTGTTCAGCCGGTACGCTAACATTACAAAATTTTCCTTCATCCTTGCTTTAAAAATGCATGTATTTCAGCACACCATAAAATATTCATTGAAAATTGGGTCGTAAAAACACGAGCCATATATATCCCATTACTACTATATATATTTATGCAGGGAAGGATCCCTATAATGTATAGGTAAGGTATGTCCGCGTGTATATATGTACATAATGTATTTGCCAACCGTGACCGTGATGATGATACTTGAGAATATGCATCAAGTTCTTAGATTCTAGTGTTGACGTAAACAGGACATGTGTGCGGTGTGGATACATTTTTATGTGTTTTCTGTTTTTCTTGAGTGAAACGTTTTATGAGTTTTGTGTGGACGTGGATATAAGTGAGTTGACTAGATATGATGAAATTATGATGTCCCAAATATGGTAAGTAAAAATGATATCAGGCATGGTAATAAATTCCCCAAAAAAATGCAATTTAATTTTAAATTCCAACTATTAAAAATTTGATCACCCAAAATTAACATGCTTTCCCATAATAAAAAAAAATATTTGTCCCCGATATCCGTAGTATTCATTCAATATTTTCCTGAGAACACTAACGAAATAATATTTTTTTTATTCTTCTTCTTACCACAATTGTGTTCATCGGATCTATCATCACAATCAGCCATTCCATCACATACCCAACTGGAGGGAATAATTGACTGATCGGCTTTACATATAAATGGCGTGGAGAACAGGGTTCTGATGCCTTTGGGGAAATTTTTGTAGTTAAATTGAGTGTAAAACATAAAATTATGTTTATTTCGGTAAATTTAAAAATGAAAGAACAATATAGTGAAAATGAATGAGTGGAATGGTACTTACTGCATATAAGAGAGCTCTCATCGTGCCCGTCACTACAGTCGTCTTCCTGGTCACAGACAAACCTTTTCGGTATGCAATTTCCAGCCGTACATTGAAATTCGTCAGGTTTACAGGTTTTCGCTGAAATGGAAAATTAGGAAAAAAACACGTTAAAACTTTATAATAAGTATTCACTCAATGAAAGAAGAAACAGATCAAAAATCGTTTTGTAGGGTTGGCAATTTACGGTTTGACCTCTCGCGATAGTAGCGCCATTTGTGGATAGCTTAGCGACTAAAATGTTCCGTATCATCTCTTTTCAGGTAATTCAAAAACTGGAAGAAGTGGATTATCGACCATGGACTGATAACGTGATGAAGCTCTGGTATGAACTCATTTGAGAGGAGATTAATCGTAGTTTACGTTAAAGTTCCATGGTTGTGATAATACTACCCAAGACAAAGACCAATGAACCGAGTATTAAAACCAATACGATGCAATAACAATAGCAGGTGGCGCTAGTGTCGTTAAGGAGAAAAGGTGGAAAACTTCAATTGACAACGGATCTCGGAAAGTTCCAGTGAAGATGCTGTAGGTCAGCCACAATCGTCAGTAGTAGATGCCATTACATCATTTAAGTTACCACAGTTCTGGACGACTAGGCCGCAACTGTGGTTTGCCCGTATTGAAGCGCAGTTTCGGACTCACAAAATTACGCACGACCCGTTCATGCTTGATAAAAGTTGTTTGCGAATTGGACCCGGAATTCCTCGGGCATATCGCTGACATCGTCGCGTCGCCTCCAGACAATAGCAAGTTTCTGCCGCTGAAAGAGGGCCTACTGAGTGCATTTGCTGTTTCTGAGGAGACTGAAATTCGGTCTTGAGCTTGCAGTCCAACATCCATCACAGCTCCTTCGAAACATGCGGCTCAGAAGTGAAACCAAGGTGACTCAGCCGTTCCTAAAGTCGCTTTGGCCGCAACGTCTCCCTGGTCCGAGCAACTAAGAGTTTATCTAAAGCAATCGATTTGCCACGGCTAGCAGAGATCGCAGATAAAATTGTCGAAGCACGAGTAGCTGCCGGCCTTGCAAGCGTTAAGTGCTCTACCGTACCATCTCAACTGGAGGTAGTTCAAAAAGAGTTGGCTGCCCTCCGTATGGATTTTAAGAAATCATTTGCCGGGAGAAATAACCGTCGCAAATCTCGCGAGCGTTCGCCGTCGCCCGGTAAGTTTTGTTTTTACCACGCCAAGTTTGGAAGCCGGGCTCGAAAATGTAGTCCACACAGGCCGGAAAACTAACGCCGACGTTGTCACAGGCGGCAGTTGACAGCGTCCTTCAACAACAACAGCCCAAACGCCTCCATATCCGCGACAAAATCAACGGAGTTACTTTCGTTATCGACACCGGCACCGATATCTCCGTCATTCCCCGAAAGAGCACAGCTAGATGTGACAAACTTTTCGCTGCAAATGGGACGGAGATCAATACGTATGGGCAGCAATTGCTATCCATTTATTTAAATCTTCGGCGAAAGCCTCCTTGGAAAGTGTGTGTGTGGCTGACATTTTGCGACCCATTATCGGAGCTGACTTCCTACGCAACTTCGGATTACTAGTCGATATACGCAATTATCGCATAACTGATCCGTCAACGGGGTTGTCAGCAAGAGGTTTCCGCGGCCCTAACAATATTCAAACGTTCACAACAGTTGCCGGATTCCCGTCGGTAACCAACCCAAACAACGTACGCCCGATCCTCGAGCATGCAGTTCGTCACTACATTATAACCAAGGGACCACCACCAGTCACTCAACGAGCCCGTAATCTCAGACAAATTGGCCGCAACAAAATTGGAGTTCGACTTCCTGCTCAAGATGGAGCACTGTAGGCCCTGGGGCAGTCATGGGGAAGCCCTCTCCACCTAGAGCCCAAAAAGATGGTTCTTGGCGGCCATGTGGCGATTTTCGCCACCTTAATGCAGTGACGACACTCGACCGCTATCCCATGTGCCGTATCGAGGCCATCGGGGACAAGCGGGGATCGCCGGAAAAAAGGGTCTTCAGCAATATCGGTCTGCTGAAGGCATTTCATCAATTTCTCATAGGGGAGTCCGACGTTCCCAAAACAGCCGTGATTACTCCATTTGGGTTGTTTGACTTTAAAGTGATGACGTTCGGGTAATGTAAAGATGCGCAAACGTTTCAGCGAGGTGCTGCTGGATTTGGACTTCTGCGCGACATAATTCACGGCACCCTCATTTCATCGAAAACCAACGAACAGCACGAAGAGCACCTGCATGCGGTGTTTAAGCGTATCGGGGATTTCGGCGTAGTCATCAATTTGTCTAAATGTGTTTTTGGTGTCTCGAAAGTGGAGTTTCTTGGCAACATCGTCAATGAAAGAGGCATTGCACCACCCAACTCTCGTGTGAAAGCTCTACCAAACTACCGGCGTCCTTCCACCTTTAGGAAGCTCAGGCGCTTTCTAGGCGCAATCACTTATTACCGCCGATTTATTCCGGACGCAGCAAACTTGCAGGCGCCACTCAACGGCTTGCTGAGCGGGCAAGTAAGCAGCGACAATCCCGCCACAATCCATGCGTTCGAGAAGTGCCGCGATAGCATGGCTAGTGCCACATTACTAGTCTACTATTACTACCCGAATAAGCCTTTGGCCCTTGCAACCGACGCTTCTAGTGTTGCAGTGGGGCCGTACTCGAAGAAAAATATGGTGACCGATGATTGCCGCTGGCATAATATCAGCGGAAAATTACGAAACCGGAGCGAAACTATAACACGTACCACCGCGAGCTCCTCGCAATTTAAAGCTGCATCCAACACTTTCACTACATCCTAGAAGTAGCTCGTTTTGTTAAAAAGACCGACCACAAACCAATCGTTCATGTATTCTCGCGGAAGCCGAACAAGTGCACGAATCGTTAAATTCGGCATCTCAGCTACATTTTTCAGTTTTGTACCCAAATTGAGCATGTAGCAAGCGACACAAATATAGCAGCAGACGCGTTATCTGGTCGGGAGGAGATATCTCTGCCTACGGATTTCGACACAAGCGAGCTTGCGGACGAGCAATCACGTGATCCGGAATTGCATCGACTATTAACCGATAACACGACGCGACACGTCTCTCCAAATTGAAAAGATGGTAGTTGGAGATACAACCATCTTGTGCGATACGTCCTGCGACACGCCCAGGCCTATATTTCCCAAGACCTTGCGGAACCAAGTCTTAATCGTATTTCATCGATGCTCTCATTCTGGAGCACCTGCTTACGTTGCGGTTCATTTCGAGAAAGTTTGTTTGGCCATAAGCTTGCGAAGCAATATTCGCCAATAGTCACACAGTGCCAACAGTCAAAGCATGCACGGAACAAATTTCAACCGTTCCAAGTGCCGAATCGACGTTTCTATCAGGTTCACCTAGATATAGTCGACTGACCAGGGAACCCAGTTCCAGTCATCGTTGTTCCTGTCGCTTTCAAAGTTGCTTGGGTGTGCACGCACAAGAACCTCGCCCTATCACCCGGCATCTAATGGTGCATTACGATGTGCTGGCATAGTTCCTGGAAGGCTGCACTTATGTGTCGAGTTGATAGCGATGAGTCTGATAGGGGTTGGGTCGATGCGCTTCCGACTGTACTATCAGGGTTACGCAACAGCATCAAAGAGGACATGGGTGCGTCTCCAGCCGAGATGGTTTTCGGCTCAACGCTGCGTCCTCCGGGGGAATGGTTAGTCGACGACCAGGCCGCTACTGCTCCCATCGAGTTTCTGGATTCTATACGTCAACGAATTAGACAGCTTCGATCGAAGCTGATTATTTATTGAACTCCCAGGACAACGTTTTTGTATGGAGAGTTGAGTCAAGAAATCTCTATCTCCACCATACACCGGCCTGCACCGTATCATTAAGCGAATCTCTTCGCATTTGCTCACGATTGAGGTCCACAGTAAGCAGGTGAACATCTCAACGGTGCGCATGAAGCCTGCCTTTTTGGCCTGCGATTCGAAAAATTCAACCCTTCTTTCAGCACCGACGTCTTCGACTTCCGACATTATTCAAGCCTTGCGTCCATCGATATCGTTTCGTACGCATAGTTCTGTGCCAGCAACGTTTTCTGAGGAACCATCATCCTTCGCATATCAGTCGCTCGAGCACATTCCCATATTGCGTCGAGCACCTCGCTGTCAACCACCGTCTACGGCCCTGAAGTCTCCAGGTTTTTCATCGCCAACGTTCAAGCGAGTGTCGTTTGCAGCTTCAGACGATGTGCGGTATTTTTCGGCTACCGACTATACAACGTTAGGTGATCATACCTATTCACGACCCCCGGGCAGGAAGTACACTCGGCTGTATCTCATCGCGTGCAACTCCAGGATCACCGATGCCAAGCATCCGAGGCTCGTCATCAAACAATAGACATCACCTCTCAGAGGGGAGTACTGTAGGGGTACAGCCAGTTTCCGTGAGAGGCTTAGAGTGAGCTTCGGAGAAATAATTGAATTTCACAACGAATCGAAATGTCATCGCGTTTCTCTGTCTTGTTCCAGAACCTAAATTGAAAAAACGTGTTTCCACGAATTCAAAAAAAGTTTTTATTTATTGTAGAAAACGAGACTTTTCCCTTATCGTGTTCTACAGTTTCCAAGACGACAGACAGTCTGCAGCTGTTCAGCTTCAGAATAAAGAAGCAAAAGCTGTAAATCCTTATCAAGGAGTCAATGCAACATTTTCATCTTTTGACCTCGATAACTATCTTATTCAATTTTAAGCTTACATTTTATTCATTCATTTTTTCGTTTCAATCCCGACACAAACCGTCTACTCAGACTTTAATCACATTTTCTCTTCAAATCAAAATAACACCACACATACACACAATACCAATTTTGTTTGCAAACAAATATTAGTCTTTCCATTAAGGAGTATAGCGCACCAGTTTAGCTGAAAACACATTTACCCGGGAATTCTTTATTTGAGAACTATGTCTATACGAACAATGATCCATTATTTGGACACCACAAGAGAGTATTATCTTTTACCTTAATCCACACCCTCTAAGAGCCGAAGTCTCTATAGGCCCTAAACTCTCGGTCGCCCACTACAATATGCTTGAAAATGAAATGTGTCAACAGTGTCCTTAAGTATACTTCACAGCCGTCACATCGGCACATCAGACTATGGTATAAGATAAGTATAGTCCTTGTTAAAACTACACCTCCCAATTTACCTCCTAGGATGCGACGTTTCCGTCTTCGCATACATATACAACCGCATACACGTGTATGACAAACGAAATACTTACGTTTCAATTTTTCGGATAATAATAGGTTTTGTCAGCTGAAAACTTTTCTAGGACCTAAATCCTGCCATTCTCTCTTGTTGTCTCTTCTATTTGATTTCGATGAGGTGAAATTTTGTATAGGTGTATCCGCTCCGAAGGAAGGTGATATGTACTAATGCTAGTCTCGTGGTCGTGTCTCTTGAAAAGAAAAGAAAAAACACGAAATAGGCGCGGGGGGCGCGAAGCTAGCAGAATCCATTAGATTATACTCCTTCTCCTGGGCTCCTTGTTCCTCATCTTCCGTCCAGTATCTTTGAGTAAATCTACATTTAATATTCCTAGCACGTTGCGTACTATTTGCTGAGACAATTCTCCTGACAGTTTTAAGCTAAAAGTTTTTCTTGCTCTGTAGGTTTTTCTCATTTATTTCGCAGTTACGTTTTCCTAGGTTTCTTGGATTTTTTTTCCTTTTCGGTTGAGGTACTACCTAGTTCCTAGTGTTATAGAACATTTCCTGCTGTACACAGCTTGGAAGGAAAGTCACAATCACAAGATGTAGTTGTAGTAGTGTGGAACCGAGAAGGGGGTTGCGGAAGAAAGTTCTACAATTTCGGGGCATGAGAAAGTTTTGCGACAGCTTATCCTGTCTGTCTGTTCCGTCTCTCCAGGTTCTATGATGTGACATTGTTAATAATAATTGGTTTTTGTTTGCCGAGACTCGCTTGTATTCATAATAGTTTTGCCAAGGACCATATGTCAATCCTGTATGCGAACCACAAGGCATGTATGTGATTACAGTTTTTGTTTTTGTGGCAAAAACACATAGGAGCAACGATTAATATTTCGTAGACGAAAATAGGATTAGGATTTTCAAATGAAATTTGGTGAAGGTTGGAAGTTTTTCGTTTAGTTTTTTGATGTGCTTTCTCGGCGTTGTGCGTATCTCATTCAAACAAATAGTCCCCACAAAAAAAACGGGTTGGAAAAATATTTCCTACATAGAACGTTTGACGCTTCATATTTTCACGAATTTCTCTATAGAACTCTAGTTTTTTTAACGTTTCTCGAAAGTCTAAAATCTACTCTTTAATTCGGCGCTATTATTGCCAGTATTTACGTACTCAGAGCTTTTTATGTGAGCAATTTTAGCTCAGTCGGATAGGCGTGAGTTACGGAAGTACGAAGAGTACAAAGGAAAACACAAGTCCTTTTCTTAACTCTCTATATTTCGTACTACCAAGATACAATTGTTCTACGTAACTCGTGTCGCGTCGCTGCCCAGGTTCCACAAGACTGCTACCTATACTCGGATATTAAATGTTGCTCTTTTCTGTATAGAGTGTCTCAAGTTCACTGTAGAATATGCACCTGGCATAGGATAGATTAGTTGCCAAATGGCTACGCATCCAAAAACTGGCATCGCGTACAGCCATTTGGCTGCTACTTAGCATCTACACTAGCAGCCAAACGGATACAGAAAATGACATAAACAAAATTTAATTTTGGTGATTTTTTTAATTTTAATTATTAAAATCGTTGCAAAATTGTCACTTTGAATTTGACTAGCGGTTGTCAAAGCGGTTGGTTGAGTTGCCACATTGAATATCAAAACTGGATGCAAACGCAAATGGCGATCAGTTTGGATGGAATGACAATAGCCATTTGGCTGCACGTGACGCCATTTGGCGACTAATCTACATGGACCTTTATATTCAATTTTAGGATATTTTGGTAATTTTTTTTTAAACTCTCTTAGCCGTTGCGGGACCTTCTCTCGGTGTATGTTTCTAGTACACCGTAGGAAGGGGCAAGGTTAAGTTAGCCATATCAAAGTCCAAATTTTCGTGTCTATTCCCCTCTCCAGATCTTTGTGAATTCACCAGTGAAACTGAATCCCGATTACACTAAGCTTTTTGAAAGAATAGGTTTCCTATCCAAGAAAACCACGACCTGCTATTGCCTGAGAATAGTTTCCTTCTCAGCTCAGTCGTGTACCAGCCCCTCAAGCAAGTCACACTTAGTATAGCGCGAAGTTAACTTTGTCATAAAAACCTGTGCGTATGCATCCTGGGTGAAAGCACCGCACAGAAGGAAGCCCCTCCGACTATGAAAAGTATACAATAATATGTATACATGACATCAGTGTGACGCGAGAAATCGATTGAGCGATATCCGTCTGTCTATCCGTCTGTTTCAATGCAAAATAGTCCCGCAGTGTTGAAGCTATCGATCTAAAATGTTGTTTACAAGTTTCTTTTTAGTGTACGCTGTACAGTGAAAGCTCTCTTTGCGGACAGCTCCGATAAGCGGACATCTCCAATAAACGGACAAATTATTTGGAACATATGTTTTTCCAGTGATTTGTGTGTAACTTTCATTCTAATAAGCGGACACTCCAAAGAACGGACACGGACAGTAGTTTGTGGGACATTTCGTCGACATATCTCCAATAAACGGACGCGACGCTCTCATATCCGGACAAATTTTTTTCATACGGACGTTGTTGTTTTCAGAAATGTCCGTTAATGGGAGCTTCGCGTCCGCTTATTGGAGATGTTTCCAAGAAATTGTTCTACTGGCAGACGTTTTTGATTGAAAAAAGGCTAAACCCTTGCATTTTCTGCTAAATTGTAAGTTTAGGTTTGGTTTCATAAGGGTGCATGTTTTGAAAATCATTGAAGATGGCACGAAACAAAAGAAAGTTACCGATTGCGACCAAAATATTAAGTCATTTATAAATACCGGCAGTAATTTGCAAACGGATAATAGCAGTGTTGAATTGGAATTAGGCGAAAAATGTGATAATAGTGAAGAAGTTGCTTGAGGAGATGAAGAGCTTCGGATGCTCATGGAATAATTTGTTTTGAAGCAGCTATACGCCAAATACGGAACGTAAACAAATTTCAAGTAACGATTACATTGCATTTGACCATTTGAAAAATTTTAAGACCCATTTCCAAAATTGTCTAATAGAGCATAAAAGGGCAAAATTGCGCCAAACTACTGTCCTCGATTTTTTCAAATAACATACATACATGATTAACTTTTCAAAAATTAACGAATACATATATGTATGCAAAAATGTTAACATGTTAGCAACTGAATTAATAAAAATACAAATGAATTAAATTTGGTTTATTTTTTTTTATCCGGCAATCTTTTTTTCAATCTATCCAATAACCGGACATCTCTCTTAAGCGGACAAAAATACGGGGACCGTGACTGTCCGCTTATGAGAGCTTTCACTGTATATATATATCTCGGAACGGATGGAATCGGAACACTGCAACATAGGGCGACATACAAACCAACCCCTGAAAATTAGGTTCTTCTAAGAAAAACTTGTTTTCCTTCAAACCAATCTTAACCAAACTCCGCCCAAGTGTGTTCGTAGTAAAGCCTCAAAACATATATTGGAACGGATGGAATCGAAACACGTCATAGGGCTGCGGTAGAAATTATTAACACAAAACAAGCTTAAGTTTCATTAAAATGTGACGCGGTACAACAGATCAACGTTGTATACAACATAAGCCTGGCAGAGACAGATGCGATGGGGCAATTCAGCCAACGTTATTTGTATGTTGAATTACCCCATCGTCTCTGCCTCTTCCAAGCGTGTGTTATCCACAACTTTTCATCTTTTGTACCACACGGTCTGGCAAATTCTGGCCACTATGGGGCCGGCATAAGAATCATAACTACGGAGTACAATTCTAGACGATTTTGTTTCGAGATGTTGTCTGTTTTTTACACGATTATTAAATATTTCCTGTAAAAATTGTTGAGTCCTATTGAACTAGTTTTTTGGTGGAAGAATTTTTGTGCTAGTTTTTGGTGGAGAGTGTAATGGAACTTTATATTGGTGCCAAGCAAAAAAATTATTCCCTCCCCTTTCGCCGGAGAGGAGTTATGAACGTGGTACCTCAAACATTTTCAATAGTTGAATTAGTCGTGTTCTTAGTCGCTGCAATTCAATTTTTGACATGCGTCAACTCCATTTTGTTAAGAATATTCACCTTAGATATACTGGCTCGATTGGCATTACTTTCAGAATTATTACGTAATAAAAATTGTCAATGCCATAAAATGAAAATCCCAAATTTTTTGCTTTTGTCCTTTAAAAATAAGTCTATTGTATTATACAGGGTTATTGGTTAAGTCGACCTATTCCCTGCAACACGTTATAATAGGGTCAAAATGCAACAAAATGAGGCCATAAATATTAGGCCGATTTTCAATGGTCACTGAGATATTTGAATTTTTAGGTTTCTTTTAAATAACCTTGAATTTTACCATTTAAAGTAAGAATTAAAAAAAAAAATACTACTACTAAAACTTATTTTTGGATTTTAGTCAACACTATAGCAGACATTTCTTGATCATTTAAAATTTCAAAAACCCATCACAATTCGAAATTTTTAATTTTTAATAAAAATAATGTTTCTTAAATTTTCTTAAAGTTGATTTTTAATGTACTATTACTAAAATAAATTATATGACACGGAGTCTGCAGACCACTGGAAAAACATACTCGTGTTGTCAGCTTTCCAAAAAGGTGTCAATGTCAATATAAATATTTGAAATAATTGAAACAGCTAGCTGCAACTTTTTCGGGGACCATAATTTCGTTTGATAAAAAACCACAAATCCATAACATATTAAAAACTTATCCCTACACCATAGCTTTTATTTCGTTTTTTATTAAACGAAGACTCCGTGTCATATAATTTATTTTAGTAATAGTACATTAAAAATCAACTTTAAAAAATTTAAGAAACATTTTATTTATTAAAAATTAAAAATTTCGAATTGTGATGAGTTTTTGAAATTTTAAATGATTAAGAAATGTCTGCTATAGTGTTGACTAAAATCCAAAAATAAGTTTAAGCCCATTACCTTAGTAGTTTTTTTTAATTCTTACTTTAAATGACAAAATTCTAGGTTATTTAAAAAAAACCTAAAAATTCAAATATCTCAGTGACCATTGAAAATCGGCCTAACATTTATGGCCTCATTTTGTTGCATTTTGACCCAATTATAACGTGTTGCAGGGAATAGGTCGACTTAACCAATAACCCTGTATATCAATGCAAAGGTCATATTGTGTAGTTTAATGTTCTCAAATAATTTTGCTGTATCATTTACAGTTTTTGAAACAATTATGGAAAAACTGAAAAATGATCCCTCTCCTCCCTTAAAAGGGAAAAAGCTTTCATACGGTTGATCCTAGCTATGTGAAACCCAGAGCCGTGCGAAGACAATTTGGCGCCCGGGGCAAAATTTTGATCAAGGCGCCCCACATCATCATATTCTCTTCAAAACTAAACTCAACATTTTTTAGCAAATTACATATTTAAATTTTTATTTATACCCCCACACGATAATCAAATTGATTTTTACACTGAAAGTAACTTATTCATTTCATAATGAAACTCCTTTGCAGGTCACATTAATTGAACAATGTTATGTATACTCTCGTAATTTTCAGTCTTCGTTTTACACTATTTTCATGTTTTGTGCTGTTGCTGTTCGGCAGCATTCAACCCGTCTAATCTGTTTCAAGCATTAGGTCGTAATCCTTCAAATACAATGACCAAGCAGCACCAGCGACAGCACACACACAATTTAAATTGACAAAATGCTGTTCAGGAAAAGCAGCATTTTGTCAGCACTTAAAATGTATAATGCTGCCCACTTTGGTCCTGCTTGCATTCTAATTCAAACATAAGATATAAATTTTTAAAATGGAAGTAATAAGTAAGAAAAACAAATGAAAACCAAGAGAAAGATATGAATCGGCAAAAGTTTGATAGGAAATAATATCTATGGCAAAAGTGTAGCCCTTAGTAATTGATTTCTTTTAAAACTGGCCTTAGAACTAAAAATCAGTTTTATGGGCGGCTATCCGCAAGTACGTTCCATTAAAAAAAGAATAAAATAAAAGAAAAAAAATCCTTACCAACGGTCTTCATCAAATGCATGCTGACATCAATGAAGGTTAGAGTGTATCAGTTGCCGGTATCGCCATGCTAACATGGATTTCTTACAGAAAAATTAACAACAACCATCTTTCACTAAATTGGTTGCTGGTGGGATTTTGGTATTTACTCGTAGATATACAGTCTATTTTTTTAAAGCTGGGTGACATCCTATTTAACGGATAGGACAGTTGATGAAGTTAAATGGCTGTACATCCCGCTCCATTATAAAGTACTAATCAGGAGTTCCGCAAGGAAGCCGTTGAGAACCCCTTTCTTTTAGTTTACGTAAATGATGTCATCTGCACAGTAGTTCTCAACTCTTTTCTCTCCATGATCGTTTTCGAAGCCTCGAGAGTCTGGCGCCCCAGTTGGAAATTTTTTCTAAAAAACGTAAAAACGGTGTGGAAATTTTTGTATTTTTACATGAGAACTGCGTTAAAGGGACAAGCACAGATTACTCACATATGGTGAATTTATTGGTTCATTCTTCAGACAATTGGATAAATCGTTTTTCTTTTGGCTGCCTTCACAAAGGTGGCAAATAACGATAATTCACAACTCGGTATGGGTCACAAGATCCGTTTGACTGCATCGGCGCGGAGAGTCAGAAGTGTTCGAACGCAGCGCAATCAAGCTATCTCAAGATTTTTCAAGACTGAAAACTTGATTGTAGCTCACTGAGAGACTACTACTTTTTTTCAGTTTTGGATCATTTGCTAGATGTCTTAAAAACGGATGTACTGGTATTAACACTGTTTCTTTACAATTCCGATTTCCATGTAGTAGTGGACTTTCAAAACTAGCCAATAGCCTGTTCCCATCAGTTTCCTTGGTCACCATTTTCCAACTTTGAGCTTATCCTGCGCCCCTTAGGGGGTGCGACCCACCAGTTGAGAATCACTGGTCTGCAATATTAAATTCGATGGCAGTACGCCCATGATATGCAAATCGCAATGAGAATACGCAACGTAGATGACTGTCTTAAATTGCAATCCGAATTTTTAAATGCTGTGCAAATTTGGTGAATTGAAATGTTGTTAAAAAGTAATTAGCGTGTAAATTGAGAAATCCGCTCTGAAAATTTCTGAAGTTGACAAACATTTTTAAACGCTGAACTGTTTTGCCGTCATATGCGTGATACATAATATTAAATAACTTTCAAGGCAGAAATATTCCTCACAATTTACAGCGGAAGAACTTTAATGTTCACAGTAAAGTATGGGCTTAAAAATGTATAAATGTATGTATATGATAGTTTAAAGGACAAACATTTACTTCTCTTACAAAATGTTATGGTGGTGCCCTTTGGCCACGGCGCGGCGCCCCCTTGGGACACGGCGCCCGGGGCGAGTGCCCCCTTCGCCCCCCCCCCTCTTCGCACGGCCCTGGTGAAACCCATTCCATTCTATTTAGAACGGTCAAAAACATTTAGCTTGAAGGCTGAACAAGAAGATTGCTTCGCCGTAAATTGTGAGGAAAGTGACTTCAAAGTTATTTAATATATCTTCACAAACAATATGAGAGCAAAACAAATTTCTAATGAACATAGTGTTTCAAAAAGTTCTTCTACTTATCATCTAAAGCTTGAACACCCAATAAGGAACAGCGAGTTTTATTTTCTGGCTTGAAACGCCAACCAATTTGATATTTGGCAAACCGTCTAAAATTGTGCTGAATTCTTTCTATACGCTCGTTATGAACCTTTTAGAACGGATTCCACCCAATAGAACAATACTACAGATGCGAACGAACGAAAGCTGTATACAATATTTTTAAAGTAAAAAGATCATTAAATTCACGCGCATTTCGTTTAACAAATTCTAACAAGGCCTACACTTTTGAAATAATGTAATCAATGTGTTTTCGAAATGAAAGATCATGGTCGAACATTACACCAAGATCTGATATTTCGGCAACCCTTTGAAGAACACTACCTGTTAAGGAGTACTCAAAAAAGAGCGGAGTTTTCAATTTATATATGCTAAGAACTTTACTCTTTTGGGGAATAACATCACCAACAGGAGAAGGTTTTTTAATATTTTGCCCTTTCTTACGAACTGTGACAAATTTATCAATCGGAGATTGATTTTGTCAACGTTGAAAGGAACTGTAGAAGATGATGAATCTGAAATAACAGTCGATATCCCCGCTTCATGGCTAACGAAAGATTGTTCCGAAGATATCGAAATAATATTTTTAGTTTTTTTCCTTAGTGTTTTTCTCTATATTACTCTTCTTATTTTTAACATTTACGTTTTTATCTCGCAATGCTTTGGAATTGTTTTCACAACGATTTACAGATTTCATAAGGTATCTCAGCTTGGCTCTGCACCGACGAAACCAGCTGAGAGAGACCGTCAATTGCTCGCAAACACAATTCACAATATTAAATCTTATGTATTTAATCCAAAAATTTGGAAATTTAATATTAGCGAAAAATTTGCGTGTTTGTTTTCATAAACGTCAAACGTCAATTGGCTTGGCTGCACTGTGGGCACTTCCGCCCGGGCGCCCGTTTTTCACTGCACGTTAGTCAAATATAGCGTCTCGCGACTAGATTGATTCCAAAAACTAAAAAGAAACGATGAGAGCTTACTAACATACATACACACTAGCAAGAATTCCTTCATACTCTCTTGGAAACAAGATTGGTAGCTATTCTTGTTTTACTCTTTTCGTCTGGAAAGTTATATGACTATAAAAAAAACCACGACGTAATGTCTACAAGTAACCAAAAAATTGCGTAAAATACCCACCCAAACCATATATATATATAATTTCGTTTTCGTTGTACTTCGTTTTGCCATACAGTAAGGGTTCTTTCTTCGACTCACCATAGTTGCTAATAAACAAAACACTTTTACTGGAAATTTCGCATGGCAACCATAGCGAAAGTAAAAATGTTCGTTGACCTGGAATGTAGCAGAATTTTCTAATATATCTCTACATGTCTCTATCCTTTTCCACGACGAAACGTCGGTGGCGCGAGCACAAATCCTCATATTATTTCATATACGTATTTTGCTATCTTTCCTGACTGAGTTTGCTACTATTCACTACAAAAAAAAAGTTGAAACCGAAAAATAAAAACCATAAAACCAAAAATTATTATACAACGCAAGCATATTTGAAGAATGAAACAAGGAAAACTTTTTTTTTCCTTTCTCACGGTCCGCTGAACTCAAAATGTTGTCCTGTATACTATACACATTTTAGCGTGTGTTCCTTAAATTTTTTTTTCTCTCTCTCTCTCTCTGAGTTCAAAACACATTCTATACTACCGTAAAAGATGAAAAAGTTTTTTAGGCGCATAAATTTATAGTGGAAAATATAAGTACGTATACGTATACTTTGAGCGGACTTGGCACAGTTGCGGAAAAGTTTTTCCACGTCTAAATTTCGTTCTGTTTCAAAAGTACAGAGAAAGAGGATTTTTCTTCGTTTTTTTTTGTAGGGAAATTCATTAGCGCGCACGGGAAATTATATTATGGCAAACAGTTGGACCGAAAATAAGTTTAAACTGAAACTGAATGCCGTGGTAGGGGTGTAAATAGGATGATGAAACGAACGGTCAGCGTAGTATTATAGTCGCAGCTAATGCACAAGAAACATTTACACAAAGACTTGAGGCGATTTTGACTCTTTTTTTTTGGGTCGTTTATTTTCAAGAAATTGCAAAGAAGTTTTGAGCACGAAATTTTTACGAAGCTGTTTAGCGGTGTGTCTAATCCTATTATTATGTTGAGAAAGTTTTCTTTCTGTGAATTTTCAGAATATTTCAGTTAGAATAAAAGATCGCGGGCTTAAAACTTAACAATATGATTGAGTTCTTAAAACAGTTGCACTAAGATGTTGGGAATCCGACGCTATCTTGCAATTATGTAATTCGATATGAAAATAATAAAAAAAGTTTACGTTGCTTGGAGCGGCTGATGCGATTATGCGATGATCGCTGAGCGTCTATTGCTCTTTTATATGTCCTTTTTTATATTTTATGTATGATGCTGTATTTCTCTAATCTTTAGTCAATTTTATGAGCACAGCTTCTTAGAAAGAATTCGTCAAGAATGCTCTAGAACTTAGAAAAGAGGTAGCTATAATCGCTTCAGTACTGTACTGACTGTGCATTATGACCTTTTATTATTACAAATCTTTATAACTTTAAGCTATATATGCGATACTTAGGAACTCAAATTTATATAAAATGTAGGATGCTTCAGGAGCAATAATGACTTAGCGATCATCGCACGAGTCGCTTCTGATAGCATATACCTCTATCTTCTTGTTGTGGACGAAAAGCTCCGTATTACAAGAATTGCTTTATAACGAAACAACAAAATTAATTGCCTAATTTCGTCCATATACCGCCATTGAAACGTTCTAGCCTAGAAAATTATAAAACATACAATGGACCTTAAAAAAACCTATCAAAAAATGTACCACACCCTGTGAAACTGTTTCTTCTTTCAATGACAGTTTCTAGTTAGGTGGCAGCTTTTACCCAAAATTCTACATCGGGGAAGCCCCTCGAAGATGCGAAAGGTGATATTGAGCGAAAGCGAGCTGTCTAGTTTTGAAATGCACAGGTTTAAAAACAAAAAACAATTTTTTTTAAATATCTATAACGGTTTAAGAAAAAGGCGAAAGTTTTGAGTTTGGAAGCATGTGCATACACTGCCTGTCATACTGATCCTTGGAAATTTAAAGAGAGCACAGTTAATCCACATACTCCAAACAAAAGGGATAGTTCAAACACAAAAAAAATCACATAAACTTTCCTTCGATTTTAAACCGTTATTTATATAAAGGAAAAACTAAATTTCCGGTATGTCATAACTATAACCGCACTTGGAATTATTATAGCAAAAACTGATTAAAATGCAGAGATTGAGGTAATTATTAACGGGAGAGATTCTTTCCGAATACAATAGATTCTGAGAGACTGTTTTGTTTAAGTTTCACGAAATCAAAAACAGTTTTTCGAGTTTTAGGCTTATTAGCTTGTTAGCAGCGTCAACCGCTGCTTTTACATAGAAAACTTTCTGAAGTCGTGTTTTTTTTACTAAATTTTACGTTATAATGTTTCTCGAAGGTTTCCTGTCTAATTTGGATCAATGGCAGGTCCCTCTCCAACATTTGAAACATTGTAACCAAACCCATCTATATTTCAAAGCCCGGAACCAGAACCCGCTCATATAGGTACTTTTGCGGCAGATCATAGGCTCGATTAGTTGGAAAATTTACATCGCGGTAAAGGCAAATAGGGTTGGGTCGCGGCAAACTTTACACGAAAAGTATTGGTTCCCGGTAGATTTTTGTCGCGAAAAGTGCAATGTGTCGTGAATTGAGGTGTCTATAATGCAGTGAAAGAAAAAAAGCCCGATAAAAAGTGAGTTTTCCACGTGTTTTCGCGGTTTTTATCAGAGCAGACACGGTTTTTTACATGCGCTGTGCTTGTGTTAGTGCATCGTGCAACGTATCCCAGCAAACAATTTCTATCGTCCGCGATACGAATTCAATTCGCCTGATAGAAAACATTTCTCGAATTTCATATCGTTTTCGGATTAAAGGCGTCACTCCCTTCGTGAAGGAATAGTGACCGATATTAATTCGCCAGGATGATAATTTGGCGATAATAGACTAATACATAGAAAAAGTGAAAAATTTTTTTTTTTTATTTTTCCCTTTTTTTTAATTTTTTTCTTCTCCTTAATCATCCTTAATTTTTTTTACCTTATTTTAACTTTAACTTTTTACACTTTGCTTCTACTGGGAATCGAACCGGGCACCTATCGTTTCGTAGTCCTACGTCCTACACCTGAGCTATCTAAGATTACAAAATATGGGAATAAATTAGTCGTTTTATATTTTGACAATTTCGTAATTCGCTCGTTGGGAAGAATTACGATTCTATCATCCTTGCAATAATGAGAAGATATTTCGTTAATAGGAGTCACATTCCTGACATATTGATGACGATAAAGCGATTTTTCGTCGGGGAGACAAGCTTACGATAAATTTTTCATTTGAATGATATCGTTTTCGTATCATTTTTGTGATTTTTCGAATAAAACGATAAAATTGTTTGCTGGGTATATACGACATATTCATAGGCTCGCTTTGTGTGCATGTATTGCTGCTTCCCGGCTTTCTGATATAGGTGGCTTTGATTGTAACCAACTTTAAGTACTACGACTGGTGAGAGATGATGCTATCTCTTGCTTTAAAATCCGTTATGTGTCCTATCTGCTGTATAGAATGCAAGCAGTTTATCGTCAGGACAATCCTATAAAGTTTTTCCTATGCTGGTAGTAACGAAATCAAGCATTTTATAGGTAGACTATCCTGTCCAATACTTTTAATTGCCAGATTTTCATAGATCTCAATACAAATTTTGGACAGAGTTCCTTAATAGTGTTAAGCAGGGCTGGTTATGTGTTTAAAAGTTGATGTAACAACCTCTAATACAACAAAAACTTCGCTGGACTGGAATATCCTAACGATAAAGTGTTTTTGTTTTAATACAGAAGACATGGCACATAACGGATTTTCTTGCAAGAGATTGCATCATCTCTCGCCAATCATTGCACTTCAAGAAGGTTCCAATGTAACAGATGTTACGGAAATTGCCTCTCCTTCGTTAAAATTAGACAGGAAATCTTTAGGAAACATTATTACGTGAAATTCATAAAATAAATACAATTTCAAAGAGTTTTCTATGTAAATGAAACGGTTATCGATACTGAGTAAGTCAATAATAATATCCTCAATTTCGGCTTTTTTAACAGTTTTTACCATACCGATTCCAAGTGCGGCTATAGTTATGACATCACCGACCAGAAATTAAGATTTTCCTTTATAGAAGAATTTATATAACGGTTTGAAATAAAAGGAAAATTTTTGTAGCATTATTTGTCTTTTTAATATCCCCTAAGTATATTTTATATGGAATAACAGTGCTCTCTTTCAATTTCCAAGGATCAGTCTGTCTTATGGTGCGGCTATAGTTATGGTAGGCAGTGTATATGATTCTAACTAAAATATCAATATCATAAGACCGCTTCGTGGGTTTAAAATGTATAATAACGGTACTTTCGGGGATTTTCGTGAATATATCCATAACTGTAACGCCGCAGATTGTATGGATAAATTTGCTTTTGTCACATCTAAAATGCTATTGGGTGACATTTAGTGTTAGGCCATAGAAGCTCTGATTTCATTTATATGCCGTTATATTTATTTTTAATGCCAAATTGTTGAATACACTGCCCAATATACACAGTAAAATTTTCGGCATGGGTTAAGGGAGGAGGGTGTGGCAAAGGGGTGCAAATTCATTTTTTTGCAAAAATCTGGAAAACCATGAGTCTGACTTATTTATTTGATATGTACCAAAAATTGGTGTGCTCCGACCATTGACACCCTTAATCCTTCTAACATTTTTCGAAAAGACATGCCTGCAGCTTCTTTTCAAATTAAGCCAGGCATATCAAATTTGATGGGGTGCCTAGTCTAAACCCCATTATGCTCCCCACTAAAAATGATTACCATCCGATCAAAACTAAGGGTACCCCCCTAAAAAGTGAACCAAAAATCTAAAAAAAATTTAACTTCTAAATTCTATCTAAACTAGAAAAAAAAATTATCTCTTAGAACATGAATTCTAGAACTATTTAGATTGTAGACACGGGTTGTACTACAAAGCAAAACTCAGGTTCCGCGATGATACGGCACAACTGCGGCAAAGTACATAGCCTCAAAGCAGCAAAAATTAATGTGTCAACTGCTACACCAAATGCAAATTGTCCAAATTTCATGTGACACTATACGTGCGTCGTTTCCCACGCAATGAAATACAGTGCCGAAATTCCCCCCCTACAGAAATACACAAACGAGCAAATTAGCCTCTTTATACTGGTTTAACAAATTCGATTTCAAATACATAATATCGATGGCTAAGAGCACAAATGTGTTAATTGCAAAAAAGCAAATTTTACAGGAGAGCAAAAATAAGAAAATGCAATACATAAGTTGAGAATTTTCTGATTGAAACTTATTTTAGAAGTTCAGAAAGACACTATAATCATTCTATGAATTATTATTAATATGTTCACTATTTATGAGTCACATGTGTCAGCTTTGTTCCTTCCGTTCACGTCTATGAGCGACATAAATCTCATAATGTATATAAATTTGCGAAAGTCTCATGGGAGATAATGACGGCTAAATCTCTCAGACCATGTTTTGTAAAGAAAATTATTACGTTCACTGTCTATGAGTCACATGTGTTTACAGCGTTCTTCCCCGTTCACATCTATGAGTCATATATGACTCATGCAACAAAAGATTTCCAGAGGGCAGTCGTGGTAATAATATAGATGAAAAAGAGTCAGACAGTGAATAGGCTTAGAATAAATGTGAGTTTTCAGTTTTATGTTGTTTTTTTGTGTATGATTTTAATTTAGTGTTTACTTACAACGTTTAACATTAACAGTTTTGTTGTTACTATGTGAAAAATTTATCAATTATGAGTTTTGTCAAGACTACTAACTGAATCTGACATCTGCTAGGTCATAAAGCGGTCTATTAATTGGTAAAGGTTAAGGCCATGTTAAACATTTTCATAACAACCGCTTTCCAAGAATATGGGGTTCACTTGCGCGGCCATTATAAGTCGCAAAATCGAATGCCACAGTTCGATCAAGAAGAGGGGCGAATGAATAACCCCGTTTTGAATGATACATATTCGAGGTCGAAAGTGGAGTGTTTCGGAAAGGCCGAACAGGGTAGTCAGATTAAAGCGTTTAGAACTTATTTTTACGGGAGAGCAACTTAATATTCTATATTCTATAACTTTGCCTGTAAGGCGGCTACGGTTTTACTCCACTAAACCATTAATTTTTCCCTTTGTTTTTAGTGAAGTTAAATCAAGTAAGAAATGGCTACGGTAACAAACTTGGACTTGTTGAAATAGAGCGGTGTATGATTAAAATCCAGAATGGAATCTTGTTTTTACGTGCTTACCTTTAGCACATTTTTACGATTTAGGTATGGCACCACAAACGTTACTCGATAGGATCCATTTTACATTGTATGTACATATTTGAATTTCAAGGTTCTTACTGATCACTCTGGAGCCCACAATACTAATAATACACTGGTACACTGTACAATTGACACCCTTTAGAAGCACAGCTCCGAAAAATATAATAGCACTGGACGGCACGACTTACTTATTTTTTATTTCTCTTAATAAATACATAGGTATGGGTCAGTTTTACAGCTATACTTACAGACTGAATCAGAAGAAAGGTACCAACCGCTGCAATAAAAAAGTGGCATGTTCTGCTATCCCTTCTCATAGGGAGAACTTTTGTGTTTCCGATATTTTCCGCTATGTGTCCGCTATATGGTGGACGCTAAGATAAGTGTCGCTAGTGTCGATAACAAGAATATTCTTCTTGCGAGAGCTGATAGCGTAATGTTCCGAAAAAGTTAAATCGACAAACTTTAAAACTTGTCCAAAAACATTTATTTAACAGAATTAAGCTTTAAAACACACTTTTACCGTAAGTGTATTTGTTTTACGGATTTTTAGTAAACGGCAGTGCTAAATTTTAATCTCAAGCAATTCGTACCCTTTCTTAAATGCCCATATTAAAAACAGAACCGTTATTCTGCAAAAAAAAATATATTATTTCTTAGCATTCCTATTAAATAAATTATATTCACAAGTACTGTGAAAAGGTTCAATAACTGTTCATTTTATGAGAAATAAATTGTGGCGCTCTGTTCAATTTTACTCAATGTAAGCGCATTTTATGCAAACAAGCCCATGTGTATAATATACTGAACAGCCTCCACGAATACCCGGCTTGATATAAGCGAAACAGCTACCGAAACGCCGCTTTCTTCCGTTGCAAGTCATATCCTGAAATAATGCACAAAATGCACATATCACATGTGTGCACAAACATTTACTATTTTCTTAAGTGCGCAGTGGTTGTAAGTGCGCTTAACACATTTGGTGCACATCAAATTCATTTCTATGCAATTAACACAAAGGCGCATTAAGCTTTGTGGCTTTTCTAATACAGTCGAACTTCCCATAAGCGGACACCATTGGGGAAAGAGTTTTTGTCCACTTATGAGAATAGTTCACGAAGGTATAACATTTTATAAAATAGATTTAAACAACGATCAGCGAATCCATTCAAAAACTGGGATACAAATTTCTAGTCTCGACGAGTTCGCGCATAATTTTTAGTCATTTCATTCCTGTGCTCTTTACACTTTTTCAAAATATCTTTTATAAACGTTTTCGTCGTTTCTACATGTTTTTCCAACGCATTTGTTTTTTTCCAGAACGAGCACACTATTTTTTTGTACCTGAATTCCTATGTGACTTGCCATTTTTCTTCAATTCGCAAAATTGTTTGACACTTGTTTAAAAAGAATAGAAAATTGCACTATTAAACTCCACAACATAAATTGAATTTACGCGATAATTTCTAGGAAAAGGGCGAACACGAACCGAGAGATAAAAAGGAACTGCAGTCGTGATCAGTTTACATTTCCCCTATACATTGGGTTTTGCGTGCTTAATGCGCGAGTGGCCCATTTTCCAGTAATCGCAAAACTCTTTGCCCGAAATACAATTCTGTGATGTGTGAAAAACGTTGGGGAAAATAAAAGTGTCCGTTTATGAGAAATGTCCGGTTATTAGAAGTGTCCGTTTAGGGAAGTTCGACTGTAGATAACTACTTAAAACATTTGTGCAGAAAAGTAGCTACAAGATTGATGAATTAGAAAATGAAATTAACTTATTTTCATGAAAAATGCAATTAACACATTTGTGCACTTAACCATCGATATATTTCTAACAGCCCTTATACACCTGCAACTTGTTTGCCAACCTAAGTTGGCAACACGCCAAAAAACCGGAAAATAAGTGATTTGTAGGCATGTTGCAGGTTGCAGTACCAGGTTGCCGGAATGTTGCAAGTGTGTAGTAAGGTACCTGGAACCTAGGTTGGCAACCAAGTTGCAGATGTATAAGGCCTGTAAGAAATAAAATATGGGAAAAAAATTCTCACGTTTTCGGCGCCCCCCCCCCCCCCCCCCCCCCCCCCCCCCCCCCGGGGATATTAATTGTTGGTGTCTTTAGGCCGCATCTTTGAACGGGGGTAACTTTTGAATACTGATAGGTAGGACTTTGATATTTGTAGCAAATATGGGCGTTAAAACCCGCTCTGTGACTCCCTTGGTTGAGTCGCACTCTACGATGTTAGGAATCTAGAGGCCCGGAGATCGAATCTCGGCGTGCTCCAAAATTTCCGTACATATGGGGATAGGAAATATGTATATAGTGCTTGCAACATTATATACACTCCGAAATTATATGCAATGTAACGTTGACTAGAAATTGCCTACAAACGGCTGAGTTAACGGACCATGGACCCACATGTGGTACTGAGAAGATGGGCGTTAAAATGTTCCACAAGTATGTCAAATTATAAAAAGATCAGTCAATGGGCTCCAAAGTTAACGAAAGTCAAATATTGCGTAGCATAAAAGCGCGATTATCTCGTTAATTACGCATCGGAAACATGCAAAAGTTGGCACTACATACCGAATTTTTGAACGGCTGTAACTTCCGAACGGTCATAGCCAGACCCTTAAAATTATCACCAGAAGTGGCCACTGCGGTGCTCTATAAGTGTGCCATTTTTTTTTATTTTTTTTTTAGTAAAAATTATTTATTTATCTATTTTATTAAAATATTTTACTGAAAAGCACACAAGTGCGATTTAGACGGCTGTAACTTTTGAACACTGATACGTAGAACTTTACTTAGTTTGCAGCGAATGTGGATGCTCTGGGATTGTATCTAATTTCATAAAGATTAACCAATGGGAGTTATAGAATGTCCAATATTGCGTAACATTAAAGTGCGATTATCTCGTTAACCAGGCATTGGAGACGTACTAAAGTTGGCACTAAAGTTGCATCTTTGGACTGCTGGTAACTGAACTTGAACGCAGAAAGCTGTGACTCTAAAATCTTCATTAAAATGTAGGTACGCCATCGACAATCCTGATTCCTCTCAATGCAAACCAGCTATAGGTCTCTGAAATTTTCAGTAAAATGTGCGCCACAATATGCTCTCCATGGACGGTCCTGATCCCACTCTATTCTATATTTTTTTTTTTTTTTTGAGAATTCAACCCAGCGCTATGAATTTTGTTGCCAAATGAGCGACAATTTAAACAGCAATCGAAAGCTGCGTAGGATTTTATCCTCAAGCATGAATTAACTTGTAAAATATGTATGTATGTATTAAAAGGAAAAAGGACCATTTACCGACGAAGACGATAGCGATTGAATCTTCCATCAGAAAAAAAAATATACAACAGTGAATCATGTTTAAACAGGGAATTTGAAACGTTTTCGCAATCCTCCTACATATTCGTACTTTAAAACCCTCAACTTTACCATCACCAGTGAGTACGAAAGCTAAACATAGATATCAGAGCTACTTTACTTTCATCTTCCGGAAAATATACTTTTTTTCTCTCTCACGATAAAACTTCCCCCAACCCAAAAAAAACATCTTTTCTACTTCCGCTTCATTCTGTAAAAAGGATGTAAATTGTATCAAAAGCACGCGTAGGTATATGATTTGATTGGGCACACACACACAACCCCCGTCTCACACTCTCAGCATGAACAATTTGGATTTATGTCAGAAAAGATAAAATAATGAAAAGTTTCTTGTTGTGACGAACGATCTTGTGTGACAGAAAACTTCACGTGGCGGATTTTAAAACATATTTGTTAGTAGGAGAGGGGATAAAATGGAATATTGGTTGATGCAAATTTGCAAATTTGAAGTTGATTATTCAGCCTAAATCAGCCTAATGGGAAATGTTGACAGACAGAGTGACTGTATAGAAGGATATTAAAATACATAGACGAGAACGAGTACATGGCAAATTGACGATGACAGGTTGGGTTTGACGATAGGTTGGATAAGTCGCAAAACACGTGGACATGGGGCTGTCAAAAGTATAACTGAGAGGTAGCACCGGCTTATTTTATATTTTATCTAGTGAGATGCTGGGGATTCAAAATTTGGTTCTAATAAAAAAAATAAGATAATTGATTGACACAAACATTTTAGCCATAACATCAGAACTTCATTAAATTTATTCATTTGTCATGTCATGTCCATTTTTCCAAAAAAAAATTTGAAGTGAGCTGGCCTCATACAACCTAATCCTGTAATAGCATTTAGATTTAGAGGATACCGTTTCAGTATATAAGTACAGATACGGTTAGACCTAAACATAAAAAAGGGAACTTTTGACGCCAAATTGTATATTGTAATCAAATTATTTCGTCCCTAGGATATTTCGGGTTCAGACTTATAGCCTTCGAGATATTTACGAAAAACTGAATTTTCAGCTCTTTGTCTCCCCCCTTACGCCGAAGCACAATTTAGTTGTAACTTTTTGATGCATATACTCGTATTGAGGATTATATCCAACAATTTGGAATCAAATCTTTACTTTTTTATGATTGGGTAAGGCTTTTTCACTAATTGTAGATAATATCAATAGTGCAAAAAGGAAGTTTTCACAGTCAGGTTGCTGATATTGCTACAAACTATATAATCTCCACTATTCGAAAGAGGCCATGTGTAAGATTACCGGACGGAAGACGGTTTCTTCCGTGACAAGGCTAAAAGCCTTCCTGATCCTGACAATTTCCCGAAAGAAAAATTGTGATAACAAAATATTCAGCACATTAAAATCTAGTCTAGTGCATAGGCACTTCAGCAAGTAACCCGATTTCAGACTGATTTGCGTAGGTCACCATGACCTGACGCAGTAGTCATATCTCAATACGGAGAAATGACGTATGCGGATATATTGATAAGGGTGAATATTCGAACCAGGGTTGAAGGAGATGGGTGACAATGTCTCTCATATTTGTCGTACCCGTACAGGGAAGCTATTGTTCCAAATGAGGACTCGTGGTGGAAACTCTATTGAAGAGTACAAATCCTCTGAGTCACTGAGGAAGGCACTCAAGTTGCAACCATAAGCTTGCCGACGGCAATGGCCAACAAGGTGCTTGAAGCTGGCAAGGTGAAAATTGGGCATTTCGCGAGAGACTGCGGTAGCCAGCCTGATAAATCAAACATGTGCCTGAAATGCGGAGGTGAAGGCCACAAGGCTGCAACATGTGAGATAGAGCCGCACTGCTTATTATGCGAATATAGCTAATTTTAGGCATATGACTGCAGGCGCTAAGTGTCCAGCGTATCGTATAGCACTAAAGCAAGTCCGCAAATGAAGTTTGTTCAGTTAAATCTGAACCATTGCCGGGCGGTACAGAATCTGCTATCGCAGACCATCAAGGAGAATGATGTTTCATAGCCATTGTCTGCGACCAGGATCTACAAGATCTACGAAGCCCGATCTGGGTCGCAGATGAGCATAAACAAGCAGCCATTTGGATGTGTGGAAACTATGCTTTTCAGCAAGGCATGTCAGAAACGATGAGCGGCGTCGAAAGGGCGAATGTCAACGGTATCTATGTGTACAGCTGCTATGCTCCACCACGACTGATTTGCCCCGAATTGCCCGAATTCGAAAGATTACTGGATGAATTGGTGCATTATGCGACTGTACACTGTTCGGTGATAATTGCAGGCAACTTTAACGCGTGGGCGACAAAGTGGGGCAGCCGAGATATAAATGCCCAGGGGCATCTTGACACTTTTTCACAGTTGGATGTCTTCGTCAGGAACTCAGTAGGTAGGAATACCTTCCGAAAAAGAAAGTCTAGGCACTATCATTAACCTTACTTTTGTTTTGTAAGTAGCTCTCTGGCTCCAACTGTAGACTGGAGCGTTAGCGAAGATTACACCCACAGCGATCATCAGGCGATATGATTTACAATCACAGACAGGACACATCGAGAGCGCAAAAAGCCCCACACTACGGTCGTCCACACAAAGCTTTCAGGTTGAAGCCTTTAAGGACGTTTTGCTTCAGGGAGGAGCCCTAGATGGAACGGCAGAGCAAAGGATGTCAAAAATCGGTAGAGGCAAAACGGCAGTATGCGATGCCTCCATTGTAAAAAAAAGTCCACCAACCAGAGGAGAATACTGGTGGAATGGGGAAATCGCAACCCTGCGCCGAAATTGCCTGAAAGCGCGGCGCTTTTGCAGCGATCCATACGGGAGCCACAACATGCGAATCCTCTAGAAGCATACGAATAGGCGCGAAAGAATCTAAAAAGGGCCATCGAAAGAAGTAAAAGGAATTGCTTCACAGAGGTCTGCGACGACGCGGACCTAAGCCCGTGGCGTATAGGGTCGTGATGAAGAAAATAGGCCAAAAATCACCCCAGTTAAAGTATCCAGTTTTGCTGAATAGGAATGTCTTCGTCCTATTTCCTCAGCACACACCGGAGCGGAAACCACAAGAGATGATACAGTGTCGTACGCCGAGGACATTCCGCCCATTACAGAGGACGTACTTTTGCAAGCTGCTTCCAGGTTTGAAGGCAGAAAGGCACCGGAGCCGGCTGGGGTTCCGAATAGGGCACTAAAGCTGGCAACAAAAACGGCACCCTGGATGTTCATATAGGCACATTCGGAGCTTGACTCACTCAACGCACCTTTCAAGGTGCATGGAAAAGGTTAAAACTGGTGCCCAAGCCAAATAAACCACCGGGAGAACCAAACTCGCACAGACCGATTTGCCTGCTTGACACCACCGGAAAAATATTCGAAAGGATTATTTCCAACCGATTGTCCGTGGTCGTGAATGTCAAGTTATCAGACAGACAGTACGGTTTTAGACGTGCACGGTCTACAGCAGGGGTTCCCAACCTTTTTCAGTGCATGCCCCTTTGCAAGGTTAGCAGAATCTGGCGCCCCCCAAAGAAAATTTCGCTCAACAATAGAAAAAGAGATTTTTCAGCTCATTCTTTTTCTTTTGTCACGTTGAGAAATAATGAAACATTTGAAACAATTTCACAATCTCTGGACTAATCAGCTTGGAAGCTATTTTCGAAATTTAGATTTATGATTTAGATCAATGCTAAAACTTAGTTCATTTGAATATTTATTGATTCCACACTTAAACTATAAAACATATCTTCAGTGAACAGGCAATTTGTCGCATCAGGGCAATGTTTGAATTTGACTGGTACGAAGTGAAGAAAAGGTAACAGCCGTAGCGGCCAGAATACAGTTGAATTGTGCATTGCTGGAGAGCTAGACATGCCGTACATCCCCACTACATTGGGTCAAGAATTGAGGCTACATGATCATAAGACGGTTATTGCGCGCTTAAAATGTTGCCTGAAGATCCGGTTTTAGACCGAAAATTCATTTTCCCTGGCGAGGTGCATTTTTTTGGCTCAGCAGTGCGTCAGCAAGCAAAATTGAAGTCATTGGAGTGACTTCATTTATTTTATGAAGCATCATTTGAATTTCATTCAAGTTTCAACAGCTCGTGGTTTTTCCCTCGGTCTCTTTTCCTGAAACATTTTCAGCTATCATCATCAAACAGACTTTGAACAAAAGCTCCTCGCTAATATATTTTATTATGATCGCAGCGATTTAGAAATGTTGTTCATGAATCGTAGAATTTTACCAGCTCATGGCCGTTGGAGTATAATCGATCACATCAACACTCGAGTAGAGCTCACGCCCCCCTTTGTTGACCGTAACGCCCCACTAGGGAGGGCGTCCCACCGGTTGGGAAATACTGGCTACAGTCAATGCTATCAAAATGGTTACCGACTTGGCAAACGATGCTCTACGCATAGGCAAATGCTGCGCCGTGATAACGCTCGACATTAAGAATGCATTCAACTCAGCCAATTGGAGATGCATTAACGCAGCTCTGTAGAAGTTGGGAGTACCGGAGTATCACTCGAGTACGACACTATAGCGATAGACCGAACAAATACACTGTTAACGCAGGAGACCCACAGGGGTCCGTTTTTGGTCCTCTGCTGTGGAACATAATGTATGATGTAATCCTAAAAATCTGCCAGTGCATAAAGGGATAACGATAGTCGGATTTGCGGATGATATTGCGGTTGTGGTGGACGGAAATGATCCGGGGGACATGGGAATGTATGCGAGCGAGGCAATCACAACAATCAAACTGAGGTTGGGAAATGTTAGGCTTGAGCTGGCTGAACAGAAAACGGAAACTGCACAGAAAAAGAAACACTCTGAAGATCAGAAGCAGCGTTATAACCTCTGAGGTAGCTATTAGGTATTTAGGGGTTTGAACCGAAGCTGAACTTTGGAGAGCATCTGAAGTATGTATGCAAGAAGGCAGCCTCCGCTACTGTGGCCTTAGCGAGAATCATGCTAAACATAGGAGGCCCAAGACCAAACAGAAGGCTTCTGCTGTCTCGAGTGGTACCGTCTATTCTTTTGTACGCTTCACCGCGTGCAACATCCGGACTATAAGCTCCGTATACCGTAGGAGCATGTTGAGAGTTTGTTGTGCGTACCGAAAAACTTCTCACGAAGCCATCTATGTAGTCGCCGGATTGACCCCGATCGACATTCTGGTAGATGATACAGAGAGAGTATGCCGTGGTTTTTTGAGTAATCTGAGGCGCCGGAGGAACGAAGGAGTGCCGAAAAGGATGAGTCCTTGCAAAAGTGGCAGTAGCGCTGGGATGAAGGCCCGACAGATCGTTGGACGCACACTCTAATACCAGAAATTAGAAAGTGGGTAGACCGGAAACACAGGGAGGTAAATCATTACCTGACCCAGTTTCTAACGGGTCATCGGAGATATAGGCACTATCTCCACAGATTTAAACTGGATAATTCACCCGATCTCCCCAGGTTCAAGGGTACTATTGAGGACGCAAACCCTGTTGTTTTCGACTGTCCTAGGTTCGCAGAGATACGAAACCAACTGACTAGGGATCTTAATAGCGACCTAAGCTCAGTGAATTTAGTGGATCTTACGCTAAGATCACCAAGCGATTGGGATGCGGTGAGCCGGGCGATTTGCAGCGTGCATAGGAATCTCCGGAAGGAAGAAGGTAGGCGTAAGTCAGCCAATGGTAACGGCGCGGCGGTTGATAAGCCACAGCCATCCCTGTGAAATAATACCTGAACGGTAGTCCCGTAGGGAGGGAGGGAGAAGGAGGTGTTTTTTGGTTTAGTCGGTAAAAATCCGACATAACCGCGATTTCGTTGTATCTTGGGAAGATGCCTACATCACCTCTATAAAAAAGAAGATTGATTTGCTCAAACTGCCTCTTCTGAGGCCTTATTTCGATAAGTACCTGGAATAACGGTAAATTAATGTGTAAAGTGAACGAAACGATTCCTGCCCATTGCGACGTGGACAAGTTTTTAACAGAGATATTCAGGGTAGTAGTTCATAGACAAAATGCCCTCTTCGTTTTCGGAAGGCCACATACAGGCGATATGGATATCAGAACAAAGTTTTCGTTGTAAATAGTTGCCCATGATATAGTCGTATTTTCATAATAGCAAGAAGGAAGTCATACGAAGGAAGCTATACATAATTCGGGCAAAATTCCAAAAGATTTTCGACAGTTTGAATAAATGATGGTAGGTATGAAGGAAAATGACCGATTTGACATTTAAAAATTGTAATTTTCGAATTAAACAGGTCCTTAACTATGTTCCAAACAAGTAGGATAAAGCTCTGTGGACAGCCACACCATACACGCTGGCGCACCACGTCATATTTCTAGAAGATTCACGCGAGTAACTTCATTGTTATTCAGATTACCATCTTTTACCGTTACCTGAATAAATTGATTGTATTATGCAATAATTGTGATTAATTGTGGACGAATAAAAGAATTTCTTCTATAGTTAGTTAAAACGCTTTACAACTCCTTCGTCGATTCTTTGTAATGCACAACACTCAAGAAGTGTTTGATCTATATAGAAACACCTAAGAGTCGCCAATAAGTATATCACAATAATAAGAGCATTTTTCTTAACACTTTGCAAGTACAACGCACTCTTTCGCATTCAGGACGAACCTCTTAAAACGATTACTTGTACAGATAAAGTCAATGAAGAAAATGCTTCAATTCATCCGTCGCATACTGAGAGGACATTCTTTCCTTTCTCTCTATATGGATCATAGAACGCTCTCTCATCAATAAAGATTCGATAAGCCATAGTATGCCACTTGTACGTCTCTAGCACTTTTCAGAACTCATTGCAACAATCTCTTGGATAAAGATAAAATGCTCTTGTTGTTTATTATTGAAAGCAAGAGTTGTACACTTAAAAAATCCTTTAATCTAATGTTAAAGATAGATTCCCTATATACTTTTTCTCTCTTCAAACAACAAGAAGGTTCCCATATAGTATAGAATAGAGCATCGCACACTCAAGTCTCTCGTACTGTGCTCCATGGAAGCCACTCGAAACGAAAAGGATTCAACTCAGCACTTATCCGAACTCCCTCGCTCAACTGTGTAAAGTACATCTTGAACTAATTTCTCTCCTATAAGAAGAGGATATAGCCGAGACGCTCTATTGTTTAATTTTCCTTTGCGCAAGAAATGCATGAAAATAAAATCGACAAACAAGCTTGGAGAGAAAGTTTTCAACGACTATATCGGGGCATTGCCAACTCTTCACTGCAACGGTATGGCAATGTCCCGACGATGTAGTCTATGTATCTGCACCATCGTTCGTCTGAACCAAATTGGGAGTTATGCTCGGGATTATCCAGATAAATATGTGCAATTACAAATCCAGCTACATATACTTATGTATGGATACGGAAGAGGTATGCTATAGGACTACATACTTGTTTTGCTACAACCGTTCAGCAACAACAAAATTGAGCACGAGAATCCCTAGCGTGCTCTAAAAACTGAGACTATCCTGATGAGTTCAATTTCTTGTTTGGCAACGAATTAAAGCTTATGGCATCCGAGAGAGCAAGAAGTAAACAATATTGTCTCCTTTTTGCCGTGGTGTATATTTACCGACTTTAACGGACGAGTAAAGTTAAGATGTTTCTAGCGCAGCTATTTTATAGATACTTTATTTTTGGCTTGTGGAGTTTTTTTTTTTGAAGCTAAATTCATTTCGTGAAATCGAATTTACTTTGCCGTCGTGGGTATGTTTGATGAAATGATTTTTCAAGGGAATTAGGATTGTTTACCGAGCGTATATATAATTTGTAGGGCAATATTAAAAGAGGAAAAATCATATTAAGGGATTGGTTGGCGGGCAGTCATCGATATTCATGAAAATTACGTGATAGTTCACTAAGAGAACAGACTGTTTTCAAATGATTGTGGGAGATATGTGCATCTCATCAGGTGTTTCCTTAGGTTAACTTCGAATTAACAGAAGAAGATCAACAAGGTCGCACAGATACGACTATCGCCTATGTGTGCTATTATTTTAATGAGTTTAGTGAAAGCTTAAATCCTAAAGTTTCACAATAAAAATAGTTCAATTTTCTATCAGCTACCAATGCAATTGAATTCTGTTATACTAAGAAATTTGGGTTTTCTTCTCTTTTCTCCAAATATTAACAGACACACAAGAGCTCGGCCATGTGTCATGCATAGCTAATATCCTCTTCGCTCAGTTTACAGACAGAAAGTCTTGCAGTTGGAAAACTATCGCTGAACTACAACTAACTGAAGCGAAATTAACATCTGGCCGCCCTGTCACTGACTTCAAACTGCCAAGTGGTGATATGCAAGTATGTGAAATTTCGGGTCAAAGTTGCAAAGCCAGAAGAACCAATCTTGCATTCGGTGTCCTTAATTGAATTTATGCTTGACTTTTTGGTCTGGTTTCTATGTACATTCATAGAGTATGTATGCTATAATGCGGGTGGCGACACAGTTTATATCTCCAAGAAGTTGACAATCTATCCTATGGCACACACAAAAGAAGGACGAAGCGACTTAACGTAATTTCGCCTCATGAAGATGATGCGGTGCAATGAAGAGTAACGGACCGGAAGAGTGAAGGATAAATGCGCGACAAAGCTGTATCCTCGAAGCAATATTTCGCCATGGGGCTAGAGCGCGACAGAAGAAAGTTAATTCCGACGATTGTGGTTTTATAGTTTCCAAAGAGTGTCGCATTACAAAGGCGGGTGTATATGTATGTGGAATGGCATTAAGCCATTTTGTGTTAGATTTACCCAATCATAGGAAGACATGGCAGACAGTGCAAAAGACAATTCTCCCGTCTATCGCAATTCCGTTCATGTCATAATGTCGTTGCGTTCATTTCAGGCTACAGTCGGAGAGTATTAAGATGGGTGGTATAAGAAGTTCTACATCGTCTCATAGGTTAGAGAAGGCGACGTTATCCTTGACAATTTAAAGAAAAATAAAATGGTGGAATTTTTTCCTCGCTTCACGGATATTGTCCGGAAATTGTTTATGCGTTTGACGGTCGGACAGGCTCTAATCGTCCAGAAAAATTTGCAAAGTATTAGTTGCAGACAAAGTGCGTTAATTGAAAGAAATATTTTTTTTAAATAGCTGGATCATCGCAAAATTGTTCGTTTCAGTAGAATTCCAATTAGAGTCGAAAGTTCGAATTTAAGATCACCGAATGCATTGCATTCAGACCATTTGATTAAAATGAAAGACATTTTCATACTATGTTTTTAGTTTAATCTGCATTTATTGTATTAGGGACGATAGAAAACTACAGTACAACCCCGCTTAAACGAAGTAAAGGAGGCTGATGCCATTTTAGATAACCAAAATATCGGTTAATTCATATGTTATCGATATTTGGCTCGGAGAAACCTAATTAAACACGTTTTAAAATGTTGTATCAAGTAACCGATGATTTTTCGTCTTCCCAAGCATATCAACTGGAAGTGTAAGTGAGCAAAGGTTTCTTCACGCTAGAATGTTTTTTCCCTTCTCGTCTGGGGCTTCTTTTAATTATTTTTAGTTCCGGTTAATGGTTTGTTTGACTATTTCGGTTAAAGCGGGTTTCGGTTAAACAGGACTCGACTGTACAATAAAAATAAATATTTTTAGTTTTTATTATAATTACAGTGGAATCTTCATACAATGAACAAGCCTTCATTAAAGGAAGTGTGATCATTGCTATATGAAGTCGTGAAAATTGATGCGCTCCAAACTTAGTTTTTGTTAAAAGAAGCGGGCATAGTTGCTCTCGTGTGACTATTTTCCTATTTTCTAGAGTATACAGGGTGTCCGGAAACTCAATTCAATTCGAACTGCCCCTAAAGATCTGCATTGTGGTTAAATTTATTCAAATTATGTCAAAATCGAGCCAAAAATTTACCCTAGTTATCTGTACGCCATTAAAACTGTTAAAAATAGATTATTTTTGGGTCAAATCACAAAAATTTGACTTTGAAGCTCTGTAAAAACCAAACCTCTTATCCGATTTTAGTGCGGTTAGTTTTATTTTTTAGATGCACCCTGTAATAATCATCTTTTTTTGCTATTCTAGCTAGTCTATCTTTGGAGACATTGAGGTTTAAGTCGTACAAGAAAATTATTTTTTTTAAATCTTCAAATACCAGTGGCAGCGAAAGGGTTAAGATTTTGGGAGACGCGCACTTAAAATGGATTTGGTATAAATTAAGTTCGCTAAAGATAAGTTCTACTGTGTAAGGAATATTTTCCACGGACATTGGATTTATTAAATCAAATCACATAAAAAACATGAGGTATTGTGCGGTACCCGTTATATTATACAGTTGTAAGCTGTTATATCACCCTTTGTGCTCGATCAACTGATATTCAAGTCCTCTTACAAAAGCCGAAAAGCAAATCAACAATAGCAAAATATATACGCGAAAAAGCTTTTTTAGAAATGCCTGGATGTGTCAAATGAAAAAGCAACAACAACGCAAACATACTTCTTGGAAGAACAAACTTTTTCGGTGGAATTTCTATTGTATCTCCTAATCCCACGGACCGATTTCGTGAGCTTCCAGATGCATTTTATCGCACCTTTTGATTAGGATTAAACCATTAAGAAAAAAGTTTCCTTTGGAATAATTTATTTATTAAACTCTGATAACAAACATTGAAAAATATAAGTCATTCGGGGAGCATTTTTAAAATCAACTTTTTGTTACAAATAATATAGGAGACTCGAAAGCTTAGAAAAAACATAATATAGTTAATTGATAACTGAATAAATCCGGACCTTTCCTTATCTGCTTTACAAAAGGCAATTAAAAACTCACAAATTAATAAAGCACCAGGACTAGACTTTATCCCCATGTCGCTTTTAAGAAATATGCCAAGTTAAGCTGCTATATTCCTAATCAAAATTGTTTAATGACTACGTCTATTTCTCTAAAGCATAGAAAGTTGCTGTCGTTATTTGTATTCTCAAACCTAACAAAAGCAAATCATCGTTAATTCGTTATCGTCCCATAAGCCCCATAAGTAATGTAGGGAAATTCTATGAAAAATTTATTAAAAATCAAATTTTAGACATTCTTCATGAGAAGAGCATTCTGTTGAACGAACAATTCGGGTTCAGAAAGAAACATTGTACGTCTTACCAACTAGCTCGCATAAAAATATCGTTAAATCCAACTCTGCGTTGAAAAATTCACTATGGTCAAAAATTCATAACGGGTTCTTTTTTGCCTATTTCTGCATGCATTTCTTGAATTTATCAGCGGATTGCAGTAAGTTTGCTACACAGGATTGGTCTCTATCTCAAGTAATAATAATAATAATAAGCAATTTGGACTTAACCATAGAGGTGGGCACTGCTACCTAAAAGGTATATTGTGCCATAGTCCCTTAATCTAGAAGGTCATCAACCCGTTTGATAAACGCAAGAAGATCCTTCAGAGAGGAGCACCTAATCATACTAGTGCTGAGTAAATCACGTCCAAGGAGTGATCTCCTGGACCTGGCGATCGCCGGGCATTCCAGTAGTAAATGAATGGAGGTTTCGTCTTCCTCCAGGCAAAGGCGACATTGGGTCTCCCTTGATAGACCTATTTTATGAAGGTGGTAGCGGAGCCCAAAGTGCCCCGTAAGAAAGCCTATTAGTAATCTGAGCTCGGTCCTGCGCAGACATTTAATATCGGAGAAGCTGAAGGGGCGCACTAACTCCTTTGTAACTCTTAAACCAGGGTGCGATGTCCAGTAGTTCTGCATCAGGACCGAGGACCAGTTACCAATTACGCCTTTAGCAGCTTTCCAGCTAATTCCACAGAAGGGCTCAGGACCGATGAGTGTGGAAGATGAGCCCTCTCTTGCTAATTCGTCCGCGTATTCATTTCCCTCCACGCCTCTGTGCCCCGGAACCCAATAGATGGAAACCGAGTTACGGCTGGAGAGGCTCTGAAGGATGTCAAAGCACTCGCTGACCATCTTCGAGGTAAACTTGTGTGAAGTTAGCGCCTTAATTGCTGCCTGGCTGTCAGTGCAGATGGCGATGTGTGCGCCACGGAGGCCACGTCCCAAGATCTCCCTGGCACAGTTTTCGATGGCATGAATTTCGGCTTGGAAAACACTAGGCCATTTGCCCATTGCAACCGAGATCCTGGTATTGGGTCCAAAGACTCCAGCACCTACACCATGATCGGTCTTAGAGCCATCGGTAAACCAAGTGATGCTTCTAGGATCCAAACACGTGTTGCCATTAGCCCATTCCGCCCGATCTGGGATGTGAAGGGCGAATTTCCTGCCAAAGCGCAGTTCCGTGATCATGTAATCTGAAACCCGGCAGATTGATAGGCCAGGAACTTGTTGCAGGATACGCATGTGTCCCCGATCACTGATACGAGTATCAGTTGATAGGTTGATTTTCAAAGCACACAATGCTGCAGTTTCCTGTATGAAAATATGCAGTGGCGTCATTCCCCATATTGCTTCCATGGCTAGGGTAGATGTAGTGCTAAAAGCACCAGTGATGCCAAGACAGGCAAGTCGTTGCAGCTTATTACAGCTCTTAATTGCGTTGCGTTGTAGTGTTTTAGGCCACCACACTAGAGAAGCGTAAGTGATTACAGGTCGTACTAGAGTACAGTATAACCACTCTGTCATTTTGGGTGAAAGACCCCAAGTCTTACCGTAGTAGTTTCGGCAAGTCCACATGACACGCGTAGCCTTACTAAGAACGTTTTCCAAGTGGCTATTCCAGTTTAATCTACTATCGAGTGTAATGCCAAGACATTTAACCTCTTTGGAGTAGTTAATGAGCACACCTCTTAGGTAGATTGGGTCAAGAGGAGGAGAAATTTTCCTCGTGAATGGTACTAGGACTGTTTTTTGTGGATTGATATTTAGCCCAGTTGCTGTGCACCATCTGTTAACTGTAGTTAGGGCTGTGGTCATCAAATCCGTGATAACGGACTCGAATTTGCCCCTGATAACGATAGTGATATCGTCCGCGTAGCCGATGGCGAAAAAACCCTGCACCTCAAGTAGCGAGAGTAATTCATCTACTACCAAGGACCACAATAGGGGTGAGAGTACACCCCCTTGAGGGCATCCCTTGATAGCGTTAATGTTGAGAGTGTGACCGCCGAGGGAGGAATAAATCTCCCTTCCTTTTAGCATGGCGTCAATCCACCTAATGGTAGGCTGTGGCACCCCTCTCATAACGAGGGCTCTGGTAATCGCATCGTAACCAGTATTGTCGAAAGCACCCTCGATGTCCAGGAAAGCACACAAGGCGATCTCCTTTTCATCTATAGATTTTTCAATAGTACTGACGAGCTTGTGAAGTGCCGTCACCGTCGACTTGCCCTTTACATAGGCGAATTGAGAATGATGTAGAGGGTTATTTATGAACATCAGATTCCTGATGTGTTGGTCAACTAAACGCTCCATAGTTTTTAGGAGAAAGGAAGATAGACTGATGGGCCTGTAAGACTTTGGTAAGTCCTCAGGTTTGTTGCCTTGCTTAGGAATGAAAGTTACATTGACTTTCCTCCAAGCAAGTGGTATGTGACAAAAATAATAGCTAGCTCTGAACAGAGCTGTAAGGTATGGCAGGATGATATCCAGGCAGTTTTGAAGGATAGCAGGAAAAACTCCATCGATCCCCGCAGCCTTAAATGGATCAAAGGATAGAATAGCCCATTTCACTTTGTCACTGTCAAAGATTACACCAGAAAGACTCACCAGCCATCTAGCCGGTTGTCCTGTGTAACCTTGTATGTGTTCTGGACGACTGTCTGAGGAGACAGATCCAGGAAAGTGCGTATCGAGGAGAAGTTGGAGGGTCTCCTTGGGACCAGTCGTGAAAGACCCATCCGGGCATTTGAGTAACCCAACTCCGTTTGAGGTACCTCTATGGAGGGCTTTGTGTAGCCGTGCAGCCTCAGGTAAAGACTGTATTGCTTCACATTGCTTCCTCCAGCACCTCCTTTTGGATTGTCTAATCATCGTGTTATATTCGGTTAAGGAGCGCCTGTATGCCTCCCACTGACCACAGCGCTTAGCTGAGTTGAATAATCTCCTAACATGAGACCGTTTTCGATCGAGTTCATCATTCCACCAGGGGACCTTGCGGGTAGACCTGTAATTTGGAATGAAAGAGCTCTCTTGATATGCGGAGATGAGTACACTATTTATCTGATCTGCGGCAAGCTCTACATCGCAGGGGGATTCAAATAACAGTGGTAAAGTACTGACACTGGAAACGACCAGATCTTTGAACAATTTCCAATTGGTTTTTTTTGGGCACGTGGATGCAGCCTGGAGCATTGAGCTCCCTGCAAGATTAAATCTTATGTGCCTGTGATCTGACAAGGATTCTTCGCTGGATACATGCCAGTCAGAGATAAACTCCGATATTGGTCCACTGGCAAGAGTGAGGTCAAGAACCTCCTCCCGCGCCGCGGTGATGAATGTGGGTTTGCACCCTTTGTTGAGGACGAACACATTTTTGGACATTAAATAGTCAAGAAGTCTCTTACCTCGCATGTTCACATCCGTACTACCCCACACAGTGTGGTGAGCATTTGAGTCACAACCGATAATAAATTGCCGGTTGTTGGATTTGCAGTAGTCAATTAGGTTGGAGACTCTCTCCGGTGGAATAAAGTCGTCGTCTGCAGAGAAGTAGGCAGATGCTATGACCACTTCTTGACTACCGTACGCGGTAGACACGTTAACCAGAGCGGCCGCTAAATCTCTGGAAATAAAGTTGGTTAGTGGTAAGAAATTGACCTGGTTGTCAACAACGAGCGCCGCCCGAGGGCGGTCCACTGACCTGTCGTAAATCAACTTACCGTTGTTAATGTTTAGTCCACAGATGCGGCCCTTGGCCACCCATGGTTCTTGTAGCAGCGCTATCGAGGCTGTGTTTGTGGCGAAGGTCCTGCACAAAATGGCCGATGCTCCCTTGGCATGGTGCAGGTTCGCCTGGAGTACCTTGATGGTACTCATTTGTTGTTGAGGGAGCGGTTTACAAGGCTGCTACGCTTGCCTTGTCGAGACCGCCCTCCTCGTTCGTCCTTGCCGCGCCTAGGGCCGTGGTATTCGGAGGTGCTTTTTCCACGACATTGAACCTTAGTCCACGGGTAAAGAGCACGCCCCTGCTCCCTTTGAGATGAAGCCGAATCACTCTCACTGTGATGTGTGCGTTCCTTTTTCTTTCGGTCTGCAGAACGTGAGCCCCGGAAAGGTGGAGGAGCTCTTGACTCGCGGTCGGTGCGTATCGCCAGACTTCTCTCGAGAGCCGCAGGTTTAATTTGGCCAGCATCCGTGATTGGAGCTCCTGATGCTGAGGCTGCACTACCCTGAACATAAGGGGTATGTTCGCGGCTTGTGGAGGGAACTGGGCTCGTGCTATTTGTTGGGGCGGACCCTTTGCTCGTGCTCTGTGTCGGGTCTTGATGTCGGCTCTTGATTGAGTGTTCGTTCACTGGCCTTTTAGTTGTCGCTTGCTGAGTTCCAGATGCTGTCGCTGAGCTACCCTGAGCATACAGAGCATGTTCGCGGCTGGTAGTGGGAACTGGGCTCTTTCTGGTACTAGGGGCGGACCATCGGCTTGTGCTAGGTATCGGATCATGGCACCGGCTCTTGGTGGCGTGCTCGTGCGCTGGTCTTTTCGATGTCGTTGGCGCAATACGTGGACGAGTCACAGTTTTTTCGCGGCGGCTTTTTCCGTCGAGCAGCATCGTGACCTGGGAGAATTCGTAGCCAATGCTCCCATTTAGTCGTTTCAACTTCGTGAAGGAAGCCTCGTCGATTCCAAGTACCAGGTGGACCGCGTGACCGGAGTTATTCCGATTGTGAACAATCCAGTTCTCAGTCGGTAGCCAATTCTGCGCTTTGATGGACGCCAGAATGTCTTCGGTCTTTTGCTCACTGCTTCTGGGGAAATACCCCTGAATGGTGTGCAATTTGGGAAAATTACTTTCCTCGACCAAAGTGAAGTCAAACGTACATTTCGCACGAATGTGATTTAAATTGGTTCTAACCCACTCTGCAGTGGGAGAGTCCTTGCAGGATAAAACTAACCATCCTGATCTTGCGACACAGGAAAGGAAGATGATTTGGTGCACTCTGGGGCTATGTTCCCTGGTCACCTGCAGTATAGCCTTCTGTAAGTGGGCCATCTGTTCGTTTGAGAGAGGGTTCTCAAAGTTGAGCGGGCAAAAACCCAGCTTTATAGAGGACACCGCCTGGCTGAACGTGGGGGCTTTAGGTGCGCCTGCGCACTCCTTGAGCCGTTTAGCCGAGGCAGAAGCGGGAGAGCGCTCTTCCGAGCGTTCTCTTTTGCGTGGGGGCCTAGAAGCCTTAACCGCCAAGGCAGACTCTACAGCCTGTTCCTTGGTGGCACCTTCGGCAATGGCCTTTCTGTATCTGCGATTTTGCGCAGTGGAAAAACGTATAAGCTTCGTGTCCTTGTGGAAGTCCATTCGATCCACGGCTGCACGGACAGAGGAGACCCTGGAGTTATCCGAGTCCCCACCATAGACGTCCGAGTCAGTGCAGTAGGTAACTGTGCCAGCGTCGTCGTCATGGCTGCTGCAGTCATACGACGAAATAGACGGAGACTGTCTCCGACTATCCAATGAGGTGGCCGTACATTGCTGCACGCCACTATTATCCACAGCTGTTGGTGGATTGGATGTATTCTCATCCAGGGTAGGCTCTACAGTCTTCACTGGAGAGTTTTGTAACATGGAAGTTACGGTGGTGGATGTGCTAACTGCAACATCCGAAGGTTCTGTTTTCTTATTTTCATTCATAGGGATCCCACGAGTGTCCGGGAAAAACAGTCACCGACGACTTCACCCGGTTGCCGCCGGAAGTCTAGATTAAAACTGAAGGTCGACTGGTATTCAGAGTTCGCATACTAGCGACCAAGCACCCTCTTGGCCATGCATCCCTCGGCGTATGCTGTTCCACCTTGGAGTTAGGGTACGTTTATAAGGAGATACCGCTCCCGCCCGACCAAATTTAGTCAGCAATTATGACATTTGTTTATTTTAGAATTTAACACTCACATTCTCAGAGTACACCTCAGATCTGAACGCGTATACTAAAAAAAGTCAAGAGTTAAAAACTCACCAAATGTCATAACCCCGCTTCCGCTCGCCACCATGAGGGGGTAAAGGTCGCACTGCCAAGGGCAAGACAGTTACGGACAGAAGAGCAATCACTCTTCTGCTAGTCCCCCTGTCTTACCTCTCGGCCGACGAGCCAAAGTATCTCAAGTAACAGAACAACTATTGAGAAATATGAAAAATTCACAATGAACACAATTATTAAGACAGTTATTTTTCACATATGTACTTCTTTTGTATTTCTTGAAAGAAATACCGGATTTCAGTAAGTTGACTCAAACATCCGATTTTATCTTTATTTTTTTTTAACTTCTAGCGAAATCTAGAAATCCAACCGAATAATATCTCCGCCACAAATAGCATATTGAAACACGCTAAAAATTCCCTACCGTGTAGTTCTTAAATCAATTGCAAGATTTTAGTACATTGATTCCACCGGAATGGCCTACACCCAGAATAGTGTTTAAACATGCGAAATGATCAAAATAATGAAAACAGCTCTTTTTCAAATACTTTTGTCTACATCTCCTGAACGAATTCGCAGATTTGAGTAACACCGAATAAATGGCCGAATAAATATTGAAACATTCCGAAAATTCACAATTAACAAGATTATAAAAACAGTTCGTTATCACATACTAGCATTTATTCCCTAAGCGGATTTCGGTAAATTTATCACGCTGAATTTCTTCTACTTCCTCTACTTCTAACAACAGAATAATAAAATTCACAATGGTAATAATGTTCAAGACTTCAAGTTGCTTTTCTGATCCTTTGGCGACCATTTTGGAATGGTTTGGTAGATTTTGTTAAAGTTAAACCACCGGATTGGTCTCTAGACCGAATAGTTACGTAAATTTGCGAAAAAAATTTAAATGAGCAAATTTTGAAGGTAGCTTTGTTGTACATATGAATCTATATGTATCTATGGCTACATGTATCATGTATATTTTGAAGGCAGCTCTTTCCTATCCTTTAACCGTACTTTGAACGTATTAGGAGATTTCACTAAATTTGATCCGCCGTATTTGTAGATTAAAATGCTTCGAAAAAATCGGAAAGACAATTTTGAAGAAAGTGATTTTTCCCATTTCACATTTCTTCTTTCTGATAATACGAAAGTCATGTTACTGTTGTTATGGTTTAATAATATTTTTATTAGAATTTTCTCTGCCTTCAAAATAGTATAAGCAATAATTCACTTTGAGTTCTTTTCCACATATTTTTGTCTGCATTTCTGAACGTCTTAGCGAATAGCTCCTGAAACATTCGAAAAATTGGCCGGAAATAATGTGAAGGTAGGCGGTGCAATTTCCCCAGCTATTGCGAGAATATTTTTTTATCGGCTTAACATATTTCAGGAAATTCCTCCCCCGCCTCCTCATCCTGAAGGACTTCGACCTTTGATGGTAAGTATTGAACGAAAGTTGACGAAGAGAACAGACAGATCATTTTCTCCAAATCGTTTCACTCCGCCCTCTCATGTGCTGAATGAAATTGATCCTCAATGGAATCATTCACTTCCACCTACTTTTATCAATATCTCTTGATTGGATTTACGTAGTGCCGTAAATTGGACCCCCTAATAGTTTAGTTTTCACCTGGAATAGCTGAAAAAATACTGAATTTGCTGACACTCCTGAACGGATAACCAAATGAGAAAATTGCGGCAAAGCTCTTTTCAACCTTTGGCCTTATCCTGTGATTTGAGTTAATTTGTACTCCAAACCAAACTTCAAATCCAAACGACATTTTGAAAGCAGCTGCTATTCTCATTTTTGGCGACGTCTCTTGAACGGAATGGCGGATTGTTCATTAATTATCGCCACATGATTGGAATATTCCGTTAATAGCTGAATAACCATTAAAATATGTGAAAAACTCTTTATGAGTTCAGTTTAAATGAATTTGCCCCACCAAATTAATCTCGAACATCAACTGGACGAATTAGATGATTTGAGTGAATTCGCTCCAACTTATTGCTCTGTCTTTCCTAAATACCGGAATAAGTAGTATTGCAACAGGCCGAAAATTCATAATGAGCAAAATTATGAAGACAATTTCTTCTCACATTCTTTTGCCTATATTTCACTTGAATATACTGGAGAAAATCGGTAAATTCTCAGTTTTTGCCTAAATTTATTGAATTGCTTGACGGGTTTGACGAAAACTCAAACAGGTTTGGCCATATTTCCTAAACGGATTAACTGATTTCACCAAATACACCCCCCCCCCCCCCCCTCTTCTACCATCCTCAATAGTAGAATAGTTATTGAAACATGGGAAATATCGGCGAAGAAAAAATCATCAAGGTGCCTCACTTTCTTATGATTATGTATGTATGTACAATCAAATTTGAAGATTTCAGTAATTTTGCCCTACCCGCCAATTGATAACATCTAAAAGGTGGGGCGATACGAAGTTTGCCGGGCCAGCTTGTATTTAATATTCTATTGAAATTTAAACGTAAAACTCGTTTCGAAATTTATTGAAAGTTTGGATACCTGCATCTGTAACATTATTGAACTGTCGAAATTTTACATGAAACTTTTATGCAATTTCAAAATCTAAAGTCGATGTTTTTTTTAATTGATTTATTATGGGAGTGGTACATAAATTGTGATTTAACAGGAGAGGCCGTGGTTTCACGTTTACTTTCACGAAAAAAAAACCTTTATAGGGTTGGATACAAACATCGTTGCGTATACTTACGCTCGATTTTATCGAAAAAATTATCGTAATTACAAAATTGACAGCGGAGCTTTTAATTTCTTATATGTAGGTACATTATGTACTTACAATACTTTAACGAAAACTGCAGATGTCAGTTGGTCCAACCAAAATAACTCACCTGAAAAGAAATAATAAATTTGATTTTAGTGATACCAAAATAATAGTTAAAACTCTAAAAAAGCTATTAAATAATGAATATTATTAAAAATCATTAATTTTTTTGTGTGTATTAGAATTTAGGTCCGGCCTTTGAAAGTGATTGACAAGAAAATATTGCATAACCAAATTATTAAAAGGTATAAGTAGATGACAGAATCGTACCATCATAATCGCAACTCCACCTGATTTACTCAGTTCAGGATCAATTCCCGGCAAGCAAAAAAGCATTTTTCATATCCTTTTCCAATATTTTTTTCAGGTCATATGCAGTAGAATCACCGAAATCGATTTCATGGATCAATTCACAATTGGTAAGTAAACACAAAATAATTCACTAATGGGTTAGAATTATTCTCAGTAGGTCGGTCGCAAGTTGTTGTATACTCTAAAAAAATTTCATGTAAATTTACCCTGATTATAAATGTCACATGAAAACCATCTATCTACGTGGTAAAATTACAACGAAGTGTATTTCAAAAGTTTACATTGCTAATCTTGTAATATACTACTTCTGAATTGTTGTAATTTTGCGTATTTATAGAAGTGTTTATCTTTCAAATCTGACTCAGAATCGTGCAACTCTGTGTAATTATTACAAATAAGAAGTGTAAAATCACACAAAAGGAGTAACTGTCGATATTTTTGGGATAAAAAAAACATAGTTTTCACATATTATATGTAACTCATAAATGAGTTTTGTATAACTAGCATTTACCTCTCTATGGCGTTGAGCATCATGTGTCGATCGCACAGCCAAACACCACTCAACCGGCATCACTATCTCAACAACCTATACCTCATCGGCATCTTTACTTCAGTCAACTCTCCTACCTCAACCTCAGCGTGATACACGGTCCGTTGGTCCGTCCGTCCGTCCCGCTTCTCAACGGTTCATGACACAAGGTCTCCAACCATTCAGCCCTCCTATGTCGATCTTTTAATAAGATCGCTTAGCGTAAATTCTTCCTCAGGGCCTGACGGGATTCCAAACTTGTTTTTGAAGAAAACACACAGCACGGTTGCTATTCCTCTTGCCATTCTTTTTAATAAGAGTGTCCAAGAAGGACTATTTCCGCATCAATGGAAGACTACTTTTGTTGTTCCAGTTCCCAAAAAAGATGACCCGTGCCTTGTGTCTAATAGACCTATTTCACTCTTATCATCCTGCTCCAAAGTATTTGAACGCATAGTATTTAATTACATTAGTTCTTACTTTGGACATCTAATTGTGCGCAATCAACATGGCTTTTGCAAGCGGAAATCTCCGACTACGAACTTGGTGGAAATAGTTAACTACATTGCTAAGTCGTTCAATGTTCATCATGATGTGCACGTCATATACGCCGACTTCTCTAAGGCCTTCGACAGAGTTAATCACTCTATCTTATTGGAGAAATTGTTACACTATGGTTTCTCTAACCATATAGTGTCTTGGATTTCATCTTACTTAGTTGAACGCTCGTCTAGAGTGGTTTATTAAGGCATTTCTTCCGCGCCCTTCTCCTCTACCTCTGGAGTCCCCCAGGGATCTATTCTTGGACCCCTCCTTTTACTGTTTTTCATAAACGATCTTTCTGCGTTACTCAAGTGTCATGCGCTATTATATGCTGACGACCTAAAGATATTCACCTCTGTACCTCACACTGCGGATTGCTTGGCCTTGCAAGGCGATCTTGACAGGCTTTACTCATGGTGCACCTTAAATGAGCTTCACTTGAACATTGAGAAATGCTCAGCCATGATTTTTTCATTAAAAGACTTTCCTGCATCGTTTGCCTATAAAATCAATGATACACATTGAAGTGTGTCTCTACGGCAACTGACCTTGGTGTTGTATTCGATGCCAAACTAAGATTTAACGAACACTATGCTCTCACTATTAAAAAAGCTGAAAAGCTTTCTGGATTTGTATTGCGATGTTCGGCAAACTTTCGTTCATTACGTACGTGTGTCAACTTATTTTTATCGCTGGTCCGCAGTGTACTCGAATATGCTTCTGTTGTCTGGTCGCCCTACACACAAACTTCCTCTGGGGCTCTGGAATCTGTCCAGCGCAGGTTTACCAAGTTCCTTCTATTCAAATTTAACCTCCCTTACCTATCCTATCCTGAAAGGCTAGTTTATCTTAACATGGAACAACTGCGTAAAAGAAGAATTTTCCTCGATGAATGTTTCCTATTCAAGCTCTGCCATGGATTACTTTCGTCAAGTCTGTACGAGGACATTCAGTTTCGTGTTCCTTCCTATAGCACACGCTCTACTGCTATCTTTAAAATTGCGGTATATTTTAACTCGCCGCTTTTACGAATTATGCGGAATTATGATAGGCTTGAGCTTGGTTCTATAGCCACTTCGTTCGCTACTTTTAAACGTTTCTTAATTCAACAAAATAGAGTTATTGACATTCCATTACAGTAAATTATTGCCCTTTTTTTCTCTCTTCTTCATATATTATATTGTTTAAATAATCTTATTTATTTTTCGTCTAGACTTTATTGTCCATTTCTTTTTGCTTTTTATGTTTAGTTATCTTATAAATTTTCTTAGTTCTTATTTGAATTTCAAAATGAATTGTGCCTTCAAGTTGTATAATTAGGTAGCCAATACCTGTTCAGCTTACAAAATAAATAAATAAATCAAAATATTGTGTAAAAATACGATGTTCATATTTATCTTGATATTTACGTAAAATTACATTTGTATATAGCAAGTTTTAGACAAATTTTAGTGCAGCGGCTGAATGTGAATATTTCGTCGGAAATTTTACACAGAATTTGATGGAAAAGTATATAATTTTAACTAAACAATCATATCTGTGTAAGTTTACTTTAAAACATGTAATAATGCTCAAAAATATTGCGATACACGAAGTATGTGTAATTTTTGCACTGTTGCTTAATTTTACAATGCTTTTACACACATTTTACACAGAATCTGCTAGAAATACAATCTTTTTTTAGAGTGTATGTAGTGTAGAACCACAACACCGTAGAAGGTATGGTGCTCGGCTCTGGTTTTTTGGGATATTGTTAGGATAGATACCAGAAGTGTACCACCAAGTTTGCAACTTCGAAAAACCTGTGCTAACCCCGTGACCCCCAAAAAACCTCAAAATTTTCGGACTTTCTTCATATTTTTGCTTGTAATTTCTAAAAGGTGTGCTTCCTACAAGTAAGTTGTCCACTGCACTGTTAAAGCTAAGAAAATCTTCTTTAATCTGAGTGTAACCGCAGCTTTGTACGTGCAAAGGATCCCAAGATACAGCACTTTAAACATTGTTTTTTGTAAAAAAGTTCGAAATTGTAATTTCAGTCATGTTCCGAGCTGAATATCGGCTTAAATGCGCATTCTACGGAGAAAGTCCACATGACTTTCTGACATGAAGTTATAAACCAGTTACTTAGCTGTATACATATATGTCGGAACGAATGGAATCAGACCATGGGGTCATAGGGCTGCCCCTGAAAATTAGGTTCTTCTAAGAAAAACTTTTTTCTTTATGTACCAATATCAACCAAACTTCACCCGAGTATGTTCCTGGTTAAGCATCAAAAAATATCTAGGAACGGATGAAATCGGAACACTACGTTATAGGGCTGCCATACAAACCACCCTCTGGAAATTCGTTTCTTCTAAGAAAATCTTTTGTCTTTATGAACCAATCTTAACCACCCTTCCCCAAATGTGTTTTTAGTAAAGCCTCAAAACATATCTAGAAACGGATGAAATCGGAACACCCCTGATAATTAGGTTCTTCTAAGAAAAACTTTTTTCTTTATGAACCAATCTTAACAAAACCTCACCCAAATGTGTTCCTAGTAAAGCCTCAAAACATATCTGGGAATGGATGGGATCGAAACATTATGTCATAGGGCTGTCATACAAAGCTCCTAAAATACAATTTCGGACTTTTTTACACAAAAAAAAAACATTTTTTAAAGTCCTGTATCTTGGGATGCTTTGCACCTACAAAGCTAGGGTTACACTCAAATTAAAGAAGATTTTCTTAGCTTTAAAAGTGCAGTGGACCACTTACTTGTAGGAAGCACCTTTTAGAAATTACAAACAAAAATATGAAAAAAGTCCGAAAATGTTGAGGGTTTTTTAGGGTTACGGGGTTAGCACAGGTTTTTCGAAGTTGCAAACTTGGTGGTACACTTCTGGTGTCTATCCCAAAACAACAGAGCCGAGCAATTTTTTGCGACCTAAAATCGTTAAATGACTGGCCTAGTAAGATAATTCTAAGAATTCAAATCGATTTGTATTCATGTCTTGATAAAAATGGCTTATTTTTCGAGTTGATTTTTTTTTCAACTGACTGGTTTCGTTTCCAACATAATAGTCACCGCCATTTTCCAAATTGCAAAAATTGATCAGCCAAATATGCGTGTAATAATTTTACAGTATTCAGACTATCGACAAGATTTACTAAATCCTAGATTTAGTTAACAATTGGTACATACAGTACTGCAATTTGTATAATTCATGTACATTCTATGAAGAATTTTGAATTTAATGACCAACGATTTAATCTAGTAGGCGGGTTTCGATACGATTATTTTTAAAGCGGATTCACACTACTGTCAGTATTTACTAAAACCACTAAATTAAGCGAATTGAAACCCCATCATCTGCACAAATTTACATTGACGAAAAGTCCTGACAACCCAGAACATTAGGTTTATGTAACCTGGCTCATCGAATAGGATATTCAAGTTATTGAATAGAGAATGTATACATATTACAATGTATCTGTTACTTAGCAATTATAAGCTATTCAATTAGTATGTCGGTTTGGCTTTTCAGGGTATTGAAAAGGGGACTATCCCTAGCGTAGGAACTATGAAATTAAATTAAATCAGCCTGAAATATTAAAATTCAAATAATTAAAACATTAATTAATATTGTTTTAATTATAAGCAGTTTTACGAACGCCTAAAAATGCGCAAAGAAAGCATGTACCTGCCTAATTAAAATTAAAAGCTTTTCCGTCAAAAACATGATGTATTCGGATATTCAAAATAATTGCGTACTTATTTTCGATTGAGACCCCGAAAAGTTAATCCTCCTAAATAGCTAATTACATATAAATGACTTCATATACAAAAGCGCGACAAAGTCCTTCGGCGCAGTTTCACGCGAAACAACCTACACTACACTGTGTGTTGTCTGTGCTGGGTGCCGGGATGAAAATGTACCTTTGATGTTCCTCCCGTGTCCTTGTCGTCGTCGTCGTATAATAAAGCAATAAACTATAATGAATTTTCTGTCAAAAGGAAATTCTTCTTCATCGTAGGTATGGTAGGTTGGTACATACATATTTGGTAGCGCTAGCAGCGATTTGGTTAGATGAAACACACGTACATATTTCCTGCTAAAACTGCTGCTGATGGAGTATTGCGCTTCATTCATTTGTATTGCAACCATACCGCCATCGTGTCGTGCGAACTCTCAATTCCTACTTATTCAACTTGCTTTGTTGAAATTCAATTAAATTCTCTCGGTATACCGTCAAAATCTCATTCTCTCATCGTTTGTTTTGTACCATCATAAGAAGCGCGTTCGCATTCACATTCAAAGGTCACGAACCGATTCGTAGAATATTCAAGAACCAACAGAGAAAGACCAACTCCGTGTACTAAGTACGCGCGTGTATTCTGAACGAAGATAAAGAGAAATTAACGAAATATTATATTCGAAAGTCATTAGGCGAGGAAAAAAGGCATATCATTATCCATGAACGTGACTTGGATACTTGTGTGTCTCTATGGTGGATGTTGAAGGACGAGAAAGTGTGTATTGGAGCGACCTCGAGGCAGGATTATTGAAGTGAGCTACGTAATGATAAATGGGATCAATTAAATGAAAATTACTTCCTGGAGATGTTGCGGAGAAGGAGACGACCGTCGTTATAAGTTACACGAGTTTACAATGTTCTTGCCCGATAAGTGTACGTGTGTGGTACATGAGGATTTGAATTAGATACTGTGATTTGAGCTTAATTTGAAGATAGAGGATGTGATGTGTTCTTGAGCAAATCAGATTCCTAAAATAGGCAATCAGCATTAAATTAAAAACGAGACCGAGGCTAATTTCGGGCGCGGCCGAAATTTGAATACCCGTCACATTTGAATGAAACTTAAGCTCATTTTGTGTTAAAAATTTTTACGGCAGCCCTATATGACGTGTTGCGATTCCATCTGTTCCTGGATACGTTGGGGTTAATCCAGGAACACATTTGGATGTATTGTGGTTAAGATTCAAAAAGAAAAAAGTTGTTCTTACAAGAACCTAATATTTGGGAGTTGGTTTGTATGACAGCCCTGTGATGTAATGTTCCGATTCCATCCATTCCTAAATATCTTCGGAGGCTTTACTAGCCTAAGGTGACCAGATTCCCGAAGGCCCAATGCAGTACACATTCCGGAATTCGGTTTTCAGGCAAAGCCTCAATCGTACTATTTTATTATTTGTTATCATTCGCTTAATTTTATCAAAACAGCAAGGTCCCGATGTGATCGCATTAAGCGGCGTCAACTGTATGTCACGAAGCTACCACCATGATGGATGCCATAAAACGACCACATATTCTCCATCGTTTCATAAGTGATATTTTCCTAAACGGAATACAGCAAGAATAGTAGCCTTTATTCTGGGAAATGTGTGGTGAACCTTGGGAAAGCAAGGGACGTAGCCAGCGGAGGTAGGGTGACCACCTGCCTGCCTTCGATTTACGGGTCACTAGAGTATAAAATACGGGTTTTAGATTTTTTTACGGGGCAAAAATTAAAAAAAAACTATTATTATGCCGATATGCCTTTTCTTGGAACAATATTTGTTATTTGTTGGCATAGCCATCGTCCACTGGACGAGATCGTATAGGGTTTCGAGTATAGTTTACGTCGAAAACAGCCAAAAACTCGTTCGAGTTGAACAAGAGTTTTTGCCTTTTTGACGTAAAATGTACTGAAATCCTATGCGAGCTCGTCCACTTTCAGGGGACGAAATCGATAATGTGTTTTGGTACATAGCCACTAGAAAAGCTTTTCGATTTCGTTACCTGCGTTAGGACGAACTGATCAAGGGTTCCTAAATACGCTGCCAGGATAGAAAACACCAGTTTCAAAATTCGAATCATATTTTGCTATTATTGACAGCTGTAAATAATTTTGTCCGTGAGTCAGGGCTTATCACTTCATCGGCATCTCTTCATCTCCTGATCATATTTATTAATTAGGGGCGAAATTACACAAAATTCCTCATAAAGTTCATCCAAGTTGACCGTAGTTATGTTTAGACATCCAACTATTCTCTCCAGTTGCTCAAATTTCAGTTCGTGCTGCAAATTTAAGGGTTGCAGACATTACAGGTAAGTGTGTTCAGCAAAATCAAATCCTGATTTGAGCTGTGCGAAGGGAAGGCAAAAGCAGCACGACGCGGGCACCGAATACTCGATCGTACTTTCCATAGTTCCATAGTTGCTGCTTCGTGCATATACCATGGCCCACGAGCCCTTCTATAATAATTGTACAGAAAAGAAGTCTTTGGTGTTGTAGACGTGGCACTGTCTGCTTCCGATGATAGCGGAGAAATTAAGTAATCGTGCGTGCTATCGTGCTCGTCCAGCCTCGTCAAGCGATGAAATTGAATTGGACACAGGAACAGTGGGACAGGAGGCATATTATTCATTGGGGCAACGCCGAAACTAGTGTCTACAATTAGCAACATGATTCTAATAATGTCATAACTTCTGAAGCCCAGCTAAATCCTGGCTACGTCCTTGCAAGGTTCTGTTGGTACTAAACAGGACCCAGAAAAGATCTCTCAACTTCTAAATGTTCTCATTGACAAAACATCATCAGCATGTGAAGTGCAAATGTATGTTCTAACACGCAAAGTTATAACAGGCATGGAAGAAGTGTAGCCAGGATCTCGTTTAAAAGGGGCAAACCCAACAATTGTTTAACACAATGAACCCGGAATTTTTTTAGGGTTAGGAATAGGTATTTAATTCAAATGTACGACAAAGATTAGGACTTTTTGTCAGTTTAAGTGGTCGGTTTTTTTAAAGCCATATTTCAAGAAAGGACAATTTATAATCCAATTTGTTTCAATACGGATTCGATTTCCGCTTTCTAGACAGTCGATACTCAGTGATTTTTCAACTTTTGAATTTAAGTGTTCGAAATTGCAGTCTCAGCAGCATTGTAGGGATGATGGCCCTTTCCCTATCTATGACTATCCGTGACCCTGAGACAAAAATCATGAAACTGTTTATTTGAAGTACGAAAATTACACCTGCTTGTACCTACCTATTTAAAAGTTTCGTTTTGTTTATTACAATAGGTAAATTGCGCAGACAATTCTTAAGCGGATGGCGACCCTCTGGGGATTTATCGCTACTTTATTGGATTTAGTCGAAATATAGGGGAAATCCTTGCAGAGTCCTTTAGTTTGCATTTTCTTTTTCCTAAAGAGGTCGATAGGGGAATCGGATGGAGTACAGAAATTTTTCCATCGTTTTGTGAAAAATTCAAATCGCATCTTTACATGGCTGTTACTTCTGAACCTTGGCACCTATAGATGCTTGAAATTTTTACTTAATACGGGCAGTGCGGTCCTCTATACATGGCTGTTAAATTTCAAAATTTTCCGCTCCAAAATTTCCGAATTAGGGACAATTTTCGATTGATACGATTGAAATCCCGAACGCAGATAGGTAGGACCTTGAAATTTGAAGACAATGTGAGCGGTGAGCGCGAAATATAGCTCTAGAGCTACAAGTGTGAGGTAGAGCCTTGAAATTTTCACAAGTCTGCCAATTTTCAAATTTATTGGACAAATTTTATAGAGTTTTCGATTAGAAAAGACGAAAGTGCGATTTGGGCAGCTGTAACTGTCGAACGCAGATAGGGGGACCTTAAAATATGGAGATATGAAAGTAAATGTAGTCCCTAGGTTGTGGAGCTACATTAATTTTCAGAACGATTGACAAAAGATTTCCGAAATTATCGAAAATGAACGTTTGCTACATGAAAGTGAGATTACCGTGCTAATAACACCTAACAGACTGACTACAGGCCTCACCGAGGACGTTATTATGCAGTCATTTAGGTTTCTTTGGTGTGGCGTTGGGAATGCTGTTCATTTACTAATGCTGTACGACAAGTCAAAATGCTGTACTCTACAGCAAAATGCTGTACGTCTGGTCAGCTTATACTAGCCACATATTGGGGTGAAGTTTGGTTAAGATTGATTCACAAAGAAAAAAGTTGTTCATGCAAGAACCTAATTTCCAGCGGTTGGTTTGTATGACAGCCCTATGACGTAGTGTTCCGATTTCATATGCTCCTACACAGAGAAAAAAAATTAGAATGGTTATCTAAAGAAATAGTCGAATCCATCTAAAGTTCGCGTTGATTTTCAGCTTATGATTCTATGTAGTTGAAACAGTTACGAAGATATTGATAATTTTTCTATTCGTCATTAGTTGAAACATCTACTATATTTGCAAATTCAATTAATTCATTTGTAAAGACAGCTATTCATTATCTATAAATTGTTAAATGTTGGATAGCTAAATTGTGTTGAAGAAAAAAGAACGATTGTTTGTAGTTAAATTTTATATTTGAATAGTACAATCAACAACTTTTGTGGAAGAATTGACTAAGCTTTTTCTTCTAATCTTGCGTGGTTAAATGAACGAATTTAGTAGTATTTTCAGCTACGAAGATTAGAGAAATCAGCTATTTCTTTGGTAAAACTATCTAAATTTAAGTTAACTACTTCACTTTAGATAAAAAGTCTAAACCATTTTTTTCAGTGTAGATATTTTTTGAGGCTTTACTGGGAACACATTTGGATGAAGTTTGGTTACGGTCGGCTTAACAAGGAAAAAGTTTTTCTTAGGAGGTTTTCACACTTGTACTTAATCTGGCCAGATTACGTAATCTGCGGTGTGGTGAATTTAAAAATATATGGAATTTGACAGCTCAGATTAAGTAATTTGCACAGATTACGTAATCTGGCCTTAAGTGTGAAAACCCCCTTAGAAGGATTTAATTCTTGAATGGTTCATTTGTATGGCAGCCCTATGACGTAATGTTCCAATTCCATTCGTTCCTAGATATGTTTTGGGGCTTTACTAGAAACACACTTGGGTGAAGTTTGGTTAAGATTGGTACATAAAGAAAAACGTTTTTTTTAGAAAAACCTAATTTTCAGGGGCAGCCCCATGGTCCGATTCCATTCGTTCCGACATATATACAGCGTACACTAAAAAGAAACTTGTGTACAAATTTTCAGCCCGATAGCTTCAAAACTGAGGGACTAGTTTGCGTTGCAACAGACGAACAGACAGACAGACAGACGGACAGACAGACAGACAGACAGACGGACATGGCTCAATCGATTTCTCTCGTCACGCTGATCAATAATATATATACTTTATATAGTCGGAGGTGCTTCCTTCTGTGCGTTGCAAACTTCATGACAAAGTTAATATACCCTTTCACATAGTGACGGGTATAAAAACGACGAAGCGCAACAATCAAGACTATTAATTCAAGGATAAAAGGATTAATTTTAAGGGAAACCAAATTCAAAAATGAATTTTCAAGAAATCGATTCCTAAACTGAACAATTGTCCATAGCATTCAACAATAAAAGGTTTTCTTTACTCAGTGTCTGCTTGACATAGCCTGGTTCAATTCCAGTAGAGAATGTTGATTCTGAGTTTTCGTACCCCTGAGGCTAAGTTTGCGGTTAAGCTCTTTTGCGAATTGTGAATGGAAAGTTGACCGTATTAAGCAAAAAACTTACCGACTGTTACATAGTTTGCCAATTTGTTTGCGTCTGGTCAGAAATGATAATATAATTTGTTTCCTTCATATTAATTGATGGAAATATTCCAACAATATTCACAAATTCAATTATATAAATGCCATTGAAAAATGTTCCAGTGATCAACTTCCGTGGTCCGTTGAATGCCGGCGCATATAGTTTGGCGATTTTCAGATCGAACTTTTGCGCGTTATTCGGCGAAACCCTGTGCACTGTCGCTAAAACCTAACATTTCCTGAGTAAATATTTGTGAAATTCGAAAAGCGAATACAGTTCCTGAAGAACTTTTACACTTGTGCGTGTGATGATCGAAAGTCCAGACGCCGTTTTGTTAAGACTCCATGTTGCTAAAAATCTGGAGACCTGAAATCCGTTCTCAAGATGGTAATTTTGCATAATACGTTTGCATTCAGTTGCGCCAATTCTCAAAGGTAAGTAACATGTGGTTTTGAGTCGCATAAGCGCAGGCTCGCTGGTCACCATCATTTTTAGGGTTTTCTAGATTTTTCAAAAAACCGTCTGTCCGTCCGTCTGTTCACTAAATAACTCGCGAGCGGCTTAACCGATCGTCATGAAATTCGGTAGGAATGTGTAGAATGGTAACAGTTTTTGGCACGAAATATGTACTTAAAAGTTGGTATGGCAAAGATAACAGGATGTTCCGGACATTTGAAAATTTGTTCACTACATAACTCGCGAACGGCTTAACCGATCGTAATGAAATTTGGTAGGAATGTGAAGAATAGTAACAGTTTTTGGCACGAAATACTTAGCAGTTGGTAGAGCAAAGATAACAGGGTGTCCCGGAGATTTAAAAATTTGTTAACTACATAACTCGCGAACGACTTAACCGATCGTAATGAAATTTGGTAGGAATGTGTAGAATAGTAACAGTCTTTGGCACGAAATACTTAGCAGTTGGTAGAGCAAAGATAACAAGGTGTCCCGGAGATTTGAAAAAGTCGACTATTTCAGTTTTTATCGGACATGGACGTATGGGTACTCAAATCCAAAAACTCAATGGGTACATTTCATATCAGATGCTTTTTTCCAGTTTGGAGTAATAGCTAATAAATTCAGTTAATATGTGTAGCCAGTAAATATCGATTTTCATATAGATTGCGCATCTGCGACTGGGTTTTTTTTTCAGCCGCCAGTCGCAAACTCCAACGCGTTGGGTTCTGGACACACAACTACATTTTAATGAACTGAATCCTGCGGCTGGGCGCTACAAAGACCACTCTCCCAGTCGCACACGCCTGCTAGAAAAGCATATCTCAATATACGGTACAGGACTACTTATGCTGACCGGCATTCTGAGCTTATAAACCCCTTTGAAAACATTAAGGGAGGATCCCTAAACTTTGGAAGGAACCTTACTGATTTTTCGGTCTCTTTCCGGTATTCGAATCAATTAGGAAAGAAGTACAAACATCTAGGTAGGCGATATGATCGGTGTGTAATGAATGGTGCAACTTTGGTGAGCGTCGATTTTAGCTCAGTGTTTGGAACTTGTGCGGCGCACAAACAGAGTGACCATCGTTTTTTATTTGTAGAAGCGATTTAGCAGCAATTTTGATATTTTGAGTTTTGTTGTAATCAATGTTGTCAGCTGACTGCGCAACTAGTCAATCCTATATGGCAGATCAGCTGGGGAGTTGTGACCATATAAGGGAGGAGCAGGGCGCCTATCTAGAAAGATAGATTGCGAAGCCGCGACGTTTGCCCACCAGAGGAAAGCAGCGAATCTAAGCATCTATTGATCTAAAAAAAAAAATATGAGAAGCCTGTTTGAAACCTTTCCGGCACTGGGCTATTTGCCGTTTTTCATTTTCAGTTCTTTTGGTGATGACTGATGCAAAACTTCGACTGAAGTTTCAAGCTGACACGGAAAAGCTACCATTGGAGCAGAAAGCAAAAGCGCTTTCATCCTGTTTGAAGCAACGCTTACTTATAGTCGAATCTGTCAAAGTGGAGCTGTAATGTCCCCGAAAGGGCTGTAATGTATTGACATGTCCCCGAATGTTGTTTAGGTTTTTTGCTTTTGGCTCCGGGCTTTCAGCATCATCATGAGGATACCAAATAGTCAGTGTATTGCAGATCTCTTTTTGTATTCGTCATTAATCAAATTTGTATATATAGACAGGCATTTCTAAAAATGAGGATGATGACAGGCAGGTCATAAAATTAAGATAAATGCTTTTTTGTGGCTCATTCAGTATACCGTTACCACTATGCATGAGAATGGACATAGTCTGAGGCGGGCTACAAATATCAAAAGGAATAGCCATGCCCCGATGACGCTCGGTCATCGGCCTTGCATGCTGAGTCAGCTTTTACGTGTAATAATTGTCAAATACCTCACTTAATAAGTGTTATAGTTTCTCGTTCCTAGGATACTAAAACGTATCCACTTCCAATGAAAATCTAGATCTTGCAAGCTTGTATGATGAATTCAGGAAGGGCATATTTCAGTGGTAAATACGACACTTCGAAGGGCACCAATCCAGTACTTTCAAGAGCCCACCAATGCACCCAGGTTTGTTTATATGAACTACGACGTTGGGTTTAAAAATCTATTAGCAGATGTAACCCTTGCTATACCCACTACTCTAGTATAGATTTTAGAGCAAGTTTTCTTTACCAGGAACTTTAGGTTCACCCGAAAGCTTGGAGGAGGTTCAATGTCTCGCTAACAGACGAAACCAATCAAACGAATTAATCCATAAAGGTAAAACCCACGTATAGACACACAAACGTCGGTCAAATTGCGGCAACACCGAAGTCCCTTCTACATTTCCAAGGCTACCAGAGTACATGGCTATGACACCTAATTATGGGCTTTAAATACCAAACCGTTCCAAGTCTTCAATATTTTTCTACCATAGTTTTGGACTCCAAACAGCCAATGTTCCTAGTTCCTATCATTAATATATTCAAAATGTAAACCCTTTTAAATTGTTAAAGCTATCGGAGATACGCTCCTAAAATTAGAGCAATCCAAACTGTCGTTATGTTATCTCCAACATGCATACAAATTTGTTTTCCAAAAATCAACATCTATAAACAACTCTAATTGGGTCATCGATTCTGATAATCCTATTAACAGTAAAATAATAGAAACACAAAGCTAAGTGCAAATGCAAAATTCTATGCACAGTTTCAAGTCAAGGTTCGACCCGTATAAAATCAATGATTATGCAGATAATGGAATTACTAAATAGTGTCAATATAAAATCATCGAATATGACAGCCGGCGCTCTTTGAACATCAAAATTGCCAGAGCGCATTTCAATTAGGATGTGGTTACGAATACGCGCGTGTTATTGCGAGAGCTTGTAAAAGCACAAGCACAAGCAAAGTCGTGATAAGTTCCGATTAGTTGACTTTGGACCGATTACTCGCAAACTTTCGCACAAATTCATAACCACAGCCTTAGGCAAATAATACTCGTACAGAGTATGCAATTGATTACAAGCCCATTATCAGTTGACTATGTATTTTCAATCAGGTCAACACTGCCGTGGTAGCAGAATTCTACGCAGATAACTATATGCGATGTGATTTTGCGAACACTATTAATTGTCTACTTGTACATTTCAATGCTTTCACACGATGCTATTATGCTGATTATAATTGCGAAATTAGAATCTATTTCAAGGCGGCCGAACCGTAATGCAAATAATCATGCTCCAGTTAATAAATTGGTTGAATAGGTTAAGACGTAAATTATGATAATTTTGAAAAGATTATGATTTGCTGTTCTTTGTTTTAGAATTGCGTATGTGTACAAAATGTGATGTGCGTCGCGACATATTTTTTTTGTCTTACTAGGGTCAGCCAGTTGAACGAAAATATGGGAAATTCCCTTCTATTTTTTTTATCTTTATTTACATTGGCCACGATTTCGTGTAAAATAGTTTAAGCAACAAAATCTGCCTAGGAAATGATCATAGCTACTATTTTCGAATATTACCAATTATTAAACAAGAAAAACACACTAAGGGACATAGCGAGCCAGAGAGTTAGGTTTATATATTTTCAACATTTTAGGGTAAAACGTCGAAGCAATAACCTAGTGCCTGTACATTTCGACAAAAATCAGCTATTTGTCTGAACTAAAAAATTACTACCCGTCGAGCATACTTCATAGAGCTGCATAATCGCCTAAAAAAGGAATGCCCACACCGAACTTAGCTGACCGACCCCGTTGCAATGAAACTCCTTTTGAAACATCCCAAACAGAAATTCCATTCAATACCACGACCTATCCTAAACCCGAAAAAATTGTTCCACCCACATCCAAATGAAAATCATCAATACCGGAAAATTTGAATTTTTCACTTCTCTTCGCTTAGGTCCTTTCCTTGTGTCACCGCATATAACATTGCATTGAACACCTCCTCCGCAGTCTTCATCCATTCATGATCCATGAAACAACCAAAAAGAAGATAATTTCAAAGGCATGCATATTCATTCATTGTGTTCTGGATCGAAAGCTATGAAAACAGGAGCGAAAGAACCGCAAACGAGGTCATCGTCGAAGGCGTATGCCACCGACATCATTTTAATTAAAGTCAAATCGAAACGAAAAAAAAACTCAAACGGGACGATGACCGCACGCTTTGGCACAATCTGTCTTTTCGTAAAATTCATTGCTCATCCCACCGCATCAGGCAACCACTCTAATTTCAGCTTTCACTGTCTCTTTCTCACTCTCTCCGGGATGGTTTTACCACGGTTGTCATTTCAGTAGGTTTACCTTTGAAAACCTCTCCATTGTGCGGCAATGTGGTTTTATTTAATTTTATTAATTACAGGGATAATTAGGGATTCTGTTTTTAAATCTCTCCTTTTTTCTTGTGTGGCAATCTGTGGATGGGGGATTTTTTCAGGGCTTTGGAATTTTGTTTGCCTAATTTTGCTAGACAAGATATATATTAAAATGTTATTATACGGATACAGTGTGCTGTATTTGACCCGATGTGTCCTTGGATATTGACGTTGACACTGATGATGATTCGCAATTAACCGCGCGGAAGGGTGTCATTTGTTAAAAATTTGAAAAGAGACATAATAAATCATTTTCTCAAGACACAGACAGACAGAACGAAAAAGAGAAAATAAAATGTGTTTACCGTAAAGGTAACGGACTAATATTATCGTATTTGAAAAAATTGACTTAAGTTTCTGAAACTAAAATTTCACATAAACTGACTTTCTTTCCATTTTAATTATTATTGTTTCTTCCCAGATACGGATATTTAAACTCTCAGAATTGATTTTTCACTGAAACTTCAAACACAAGGTTCATAACGGTACTTTGAACTGTCAACTATACAAAATCGACAAAAACTGCTGCGACGATTGGCGTTGTAACGGTATATCGCTATTGACATTTCGATCAAACAATGTTTGGAAAAAGACACCTTTAGTGTACTGGAAACAAATTTGAAATTCAAAATTTATTCAAGTTTGGTCGACCATTTTGTGCAACGTTGCTATTTGACTGACATACGGCTCTAGAGAGTACTAGCCAGCTAAAGGAGAATATTCGAAACGAAATAAGGAGCCTGCAGCCAGAAACATTACGTTTTCTTCTTCTTCCTTGACTCGTTCTTTATACCGCCCCATGGCGTTGCTCGGCCTGCAGTGTAGGCCCATCGCCCGTTCTGGTGGTAGTATCTCAGCCTATTTCATCAGGCAGCAATTTTATGTTTGGCAATCGTTCATTCGCGGTATCTCGGGAACCTTTCTCGATCTTTTTTAAAATCGGCACACTTGTGGAGCTACTTGGAGCTCATATTTACTCCAAATTACACGATTATATCTATCCGGGTTTGGAAGTTACGGCTGCCGGAATCGCAATTATGACATTTCCAATCGAAAATTGTCCATAACTTATGGAAATTCCTGAGCGGAATTTTGACATTTGGCAAACTTCAAGAGCACCGGACTGGACACATTTGGTGATTATTTCAAGGCACTGGCTTCCAAGGTTCAAAAGTTGCAGACGTTGAACGATGAGATTTTAATTGATTTTTGCTATCAACAAATTATGGAACTCAGCCACTGTACTCCATCCAATTCCCCTATCAACCTCTATAGGTAAAAACATACTAAATAAAGGACTCTGCCAGGGGTTTTTAGATAAAGTTATTTTTCCTACAATTAGTCTTTCGAATCCGTTCAAATGGCGTTAAGAGACCAGGGAACCAACCGGCATTCATAGCATCACTAATTTAACCATGAAGAGTTGCATACTCTCGTCCAAAAATATCGCAACCAGGAGATGAAACCCTTCCACCGCTCTGGACGTTCTTCTCGGACTCCACTCCATAGTACTACATTGAAATTTTATCTGGAACGCCACCATTTTATGTGTATAATCTTGTTTCGAGTACTATTCCCTGTTAAAGCTTTTCGTGTTAAAACATACGATTGTCCTTCAAATGACGATGATTTTTTGTTTGTCAAGGAGAACCAGTGGCGTAGATAGCTTTTCCGGGGGGATCAGTGGTCAGGTTTATTTTTTTCCAGCACAGGGGAAAAGTATTAAATTGATGAGTTCTAAATGCGGAATTTAAGGAATAGTCACCACCATTTTTATCTATGCTTTTCTTACAAACACAGATTTTCTTTAGTTGTTTAAGGTCTGAGGACGACATCGAAACATAAGCTGTCGTTTTTCAACGTGGCACTAGAGATCAGATCAATCCAAAAGTTGGACTATAGACTCCTGAATGATACGTGGTAACTTTATCCCGACAGGCGACAAAGCATCTTAGTCAGAAGAACGTAAAGACGTTTAGGCGCCCCTGTGAAGTAATACCGAAAGATGGTTCGGCCGATGAGAGAAGGAGATTTATTTATTTCGAAAATACTGAACAGATAAATATCCAATTACATCAATAAAGTATAGAGATTAACATGAGACTACAAGAAAAAATTCAAGTTTCTGTTTTTTTTCCAAAACGAAAAACACTACAAATTAAGCAACAAAATCAAAGTTTTTGCAAAAGAATATTTTTAAAGATTGAAATAGAAGAGGGTAGAGGTCCAATCTCCATAGAGTCATACGTTCTCATCATTCTAAAAAGGCGAATTTTCAAAGAGGGCAAGATCGGTAAATGGAGGATTGAAAATTGCATTTGATCGTGTGTGATATGATGGAATTCTGTAAACTCGAATGCAGATATCCGCGGCAAATCTTGTATAAAAACATTGCTCAAGAAAAGTTCTTCGCTTCTCTAGGCAAAGAATTTTAAGGTAATTAAATCTTTCTGGGTAAGGAAGATTAAACTTAAAAAAGTAATGACTTTGTATATTTTCGTTGAACCCGCTCTAAGGTGTCAGTTGACCAACCAGCAATCGGGGATCAAACAATTGAGGCGTATTCTAAAACGCTACGAACAAGGGAAACAAATAATCTTACAGCACTGTTTACAGAACGAAACTCACTAGTACAACGAAGAACAAAGCCTGAGAGCTTCGAGCCCCTTTTTATTATATTTTCATAGTAATCGTTGAAACGAAGCTTAGAATCAAAGGCAACTCCTAAATCTGTGATCTAGTCGACATTTTTTAAAGCCAGATTGTTGACTGAATATGAATATGATGTTGGAGAGATCTTCAATGAGTAGACCATTATAGAACACTTTGATGTGTTAAGAAATATATCATTAGAGGTACACCAGGAAGATAATAAACCCAGATCGGCCTGCAACGAAAGGCAGTTTTCTAGGCGTGAAACAGTAGTGAGTATTTTGCAGTCATTTGCGTACAAAAGACATCGGTTTCTAAGAACAGCCGGTGGGTCATTCACAAAAAATTAAAAAAGGAGAGGTCCCAGGATAGACCCTTGAGGTACTCCCGATGTTGCTGAAAATTCAAAAGAAGTAACGTCATTAAAAATTACTTTAGAGGTTCTGTTGACGAGGTACGATGACACCCAGGAAATAAGCCAAGAAGGAAGTATGTTTAGTATCAGAACATGGTTAACCGTATCAAAGGCCTTAGAAAAATCCGTATATATTGTAGGAACCTCTAAACGCTTGTGAAAAGTGTTTGCGACGAAATCGACAAGTTCAGTCAGATTTGTGGCCGTGGATTTTTTCATACGGAAACCATGTTGACAAGAGCATATTAATTGACCAAAATTGTCATCAATATAATTGGACACAACACGTTCTAACAGTTTTGAGCAAGATGATAATAGCACAACCGGTCTATAGTTTGATGCAAGATTTAGGTCCTCAGTTTTTGGAATTGGTGCTATAAATGAAGTCTTCCATTGAATTGGGTAGATACACTGTCGAATACTTTTATTAAATATTATTGAAAACGGACTAGAAATCCCAATCCTTCTTCAAAAAAGTGTTCGAAAGACCATCAGGTTTACAGGACGATTTATTGTCAAAGGACATAATTAATTGACTGACCGAATCAGGAGTAATTAGTAGTAGGGAAGGAAGTGTTATGAATTGGTTTGCTGGATTGGAAAAGTTTCCTAATGTACTAGAATATTGTTGAAAAGTACTAGCAAAATACGATGAAAACAGTTCACAAATCTCCTCAGTGGAGCTGGCAGACCGATTATCTAAAGATATAGTGGAGGGTACCGAAGAGGATGATCCCATATTTTTAACATACGACCAGAGAAAAGTGTCCAATTATTGTGCTCGATTGAAAATAGTAACGCTGTCAATGTATGCAGACCTGGAAGTTTCAATTGTTTTTTTTTGTTTCAGAGCGAAGTCTCCTAAAAAGGAGAAGATCGGATGAGCGTTTGAACTGTTTATAACGAATACGCACTAGTTTTTCCTCTGAATTAATCTTTAGATTGATCTTGTTATCCAAACAGGACCCTTGCAAGGTTTTTAGTGTAAATTGGAACACGTTCCGATAATACATTGAAAAGAATATCATAAAAAACAGACAGTGCAGTCACAGCTCAAACTCCCCAGTACTAGTGACCAATCCACGTCAGATAATCTAGCAATAATTCCTTCATAGTCGGCTTTATGAAAATTAAACCTTGTTAGGATTACATTTTGGAGCGCAAGAAAAGTGAATTGTTATATATCCTGTAAGAGTGCTGGATGGTAAGGGTCACATGAAACAATCACTTCAGAATTGTCTTGATTTTATTTGAGAAAAACCCTACACACCTGCATAACGGGTAGCATGATGCAGTCTTGTTCCAGGAAGTTAGTAGGTACAGCATGTGCCGTAATGCCGCTCAATTAGAATCCTATTGTATCACTAGATTATCTAACAATACTAATTTTCGCTACAATGTAAAATTAGCTGAGTAAATCCAAGCTGATCTGTTCTTGTTCTTGAAGAAATCCAAACCACATGCACGGCAAACTGTCGAGATTCTAGCCAAGGCAGTAACAATTATGCAATTGAAAATACTGTAAAAAGGATTAATTCCGAAATCCTCCTGTGGCTGGCATTTTGTAGATATTGTAAATAAAATATAGTGTAGTGTAAGAAATATGCGTGACCTGGAGGATCAATTCTCTCTACGCCACTGAGGAGTACATTTAGGGATACCTGTTTAGTATCAACCGAACCTTGCCTTCCCAAGGTTAGGTTACCCACATATTCCCCCCGTGAGATATACTTTCTTCCAATTGGCGTGCAGGGATGGGGGGGTGTAGCATGGCTGTGTACAGCATAAGGTCTTCCGGAATCTGGTCACTTTAGTGTATAGAGGCTAATGGATCTGGGATCTTTTGTGAATTGCATTTTGAAGCAATTTAACCAATTCGCCATTCACGAAAGATCCTTACCACAGCCTAAGGCATTTAGCTTTCCCTAGCTTAACTTCAAATCAAGTTGTGCAAAATGTGCGGAACATTGTTAATATTTTCTGTTCAACATGAATACTAAGAACGAATGCGCTTGAACTATCGGCAATCATTTTTGTCATGTGTTTCTTAGTGTAGGTACTAACATAGTCGTTTCACGTGAAATCCATGCAAACACATGGGAAAAGTTTGATGATCGTGCAATCGCTTGGTGGAACGCACTTCACACGAAAGTTTCCATGCTTTTGGCACTTTGCCAGAGAAAAAGATGCAGCTGCACTTTATTCTACAGGGCAAAGGTGTCATTGAAAATCCATCAGGCCGCAAGTGCACAAATAAATTCACTGAATAAAATGCAAATCAACACGGCATATTTTTTCGTGGAAGATTAATTCTCGAATTTAGCTGTTGTTTCAGTTTTTTTTACCAAGTTCTCAAATTCCAGAAAATTCAACTAGATTTTGGCCTGTTTTCACCATAGTTCACTAGAAAATCACTAGAATTGTAGCAGTTGATTTTTCATATTCAATTGTCATTTTCTAGTGACGTTTTACTAGAGTCTAGTGGAAAAAAATACTATGCATACTATGCATGAAAGCAGTTCCTATTTCTTGCAAACGTGGTATATTATCAAGAAGTTCGAATTTTTGGGCTCCGATTACATTAACATACATACATTTTATCGCTTACTCTTAAGCATGTGAGACTATACGAGAAAGCTTAGGTTGACCGTCGTATCTGAAGAATTTATTTTAGAAGTTCCTTTTGGATAATCTAAATCGGAAAATATGGCATTTTTTGGAAAAAAAGTGACAACACGTGGAACAATATTTTATTTTAGAAGTGTTTTAATGCCTATTAATGAGTTTTTCGATTGAATATCTCCTTTATAAAATTTAGTAAAGATACTCACGTAAGGTCGCAACCATACTCATGGGCGTAGTCAAGGGGATTCAAGCATCTGCATGTGGATTAATTGTGGAAGCTACTCATATTAAACGAATGGCTATAAAAAAAAACTTTTCGAGTTTTCCTAGTACTTATTGCAATCTAATTGATAGAGAGCATCCCCATATGATATGGTAAACGTATACACGCCAGAACGATTTTCTATTATCCTTAAGGAAAAGTACTTATGTATCATATTAAATTGAATCTAGACTAAGTATTAAGTACTTATACATAATGAAAAACTAGGAAAAAGTTAAGTGGAAATTAGTCCATTTTCTACATGCTATACATGTGCATTTAAAGAAGGTAGTAAGTGGAGTTTAGCTTAACATCTGACATAATGATAGTAAAATACATGAAGATACATATTTTTTATCAGGCCATAAGGTATGTACTTGAAAGGCCATAGATATGCTCTGACGCAATACAAGTATAGGTACATAGTTCTACATGTTTCCATGAAATAATGGGTAGCTTATCCTTTCTAGCATTAATAAGTATCGATTCTCTCAGGTTTTCGCATATTCCAACATGATTGAAGACGTAATGTATTCTTAGTATGAACAAGATACACTTTTGATCTATTCGTATCAGATCCTTTCTTCTCGCTAGTATTCAGCAAGCCATCTCATCCCATCCCATACGATCTATACCATTCTAATTCTGTTCTGAACAAGCATAGCTATTACGTCTTAACATCAATAGAAATTAATAAGGAACAAAGAGCTCCTAAAAAACTGATAGGGACAAGGAAATACTACAACACAATCTGACCGGATATTATACCCCGAGGCAAAAAGGGAAACAGCACTGTCATCGAGGATATTAACGACGACAAGAAATTATTTGCGATGTTTGCCAAAGAAGAAAACTTCTAGCTTAGTTGATTAAGTTTTTAACGCTTCACCTTACAGCTTACACTGTCACACATTGCGAAAGTAATGGGATCGCTAGCATTATAATTATGTATTGTCCATGAAGAGGACAAAAAAAAAGACACTCAGATAGTAGATTTTTTCAGGTGAATGAAAATATTATGCGTCTGACAGATAAAGTAAATAAAGTAAAAAGCTATTCCAAAATTAAGTTTAAATTAATCATGATTTTTTCTACAATTTCTACTTTTTTTTTAAATAATGAAAACACAAAAAAAATGAGTTTTCACTATTTTCCGAACTGACAATATTTTTTTCGTATGTGAATTTCACTCAAAATATTTGTATAGTATGAATTATTAAATTGTATTAAACTGAAATTGTCATATTTCAACTGACAATATGATTTCAAATTGTCAAAATCAGCGTTGCCAATTTAGCCGTTTTCTGGCTTAATTAAGCCGGAAGCTAGACTCTTTAGCCGGAAGAAATTATTAAATCCGGACGCCAGTAAGTTTACATGAAATAACCGGGAGGTATTAAATCACACGACCTTGGAGGCCAATACACAGGTCCATTTCTCGAAAGCAACTTATCGCCAAATTTTGATTTCAATGTCGATGGTTTCGGTCACCGTATGACACGTAGCACCATCCTGATGAAACTACATCTCGTCCCGATCAATGTCATCTATATTTTCAAACAAAAAATCATTGATGATGATGCGGTAACGGTCTCCATTGACCATAACGCGAGCTCGGGCCTTATTCTTGAAGAAATAAGGTCCGATGATGCCACCAGCGTGTAAACCGCACCAAACCGTGCATTTCACTGGGTGTAATGGAGTCTGTAGAGTCTGGTGTAGATTGGTCTCACTCCATATACAACAATTCCAAAAAAAAGAGCCTAATCGCTAAACATCGCTTGGCGATAAAGCAACAGGTCAGTTTACAACTGCTCTGGAGCCCAAACGGCGAAATAACGTAGCATATCGTGGTCTCCTGGCTTTAATTCCTGCACCAGCTGCATCGTAAACACGTGTGTAGGCCAAGATCTTTGCGCAAAATTTTCCAGGTAGTGGACTTGGTTAGGCCATTGAATGAACTTGCGCAATGATTTTATTGAATTTTAGATGATGGCGTAGCCAAGCAAAGCAAAAATATACATAGGCCTACAACTTAATAATGAGACTTTTTTTGGAATTTTGGGCATTTATTCATAGATTTATTCATATAACTAAATTAATAAAAATATTGGCCATCAGCAGCGATAACTTTCTCCCATCTTTCGGGAAGTCTACGAATTCCGTCGCGGAAAAAATCTTGGGTTTTCGAGGCTATCCATGAATCGAGCCAATTCTTAGTATCCTCATATGAAGTGAAGTGCCGATCAGCCAACGCATGAGTCATCGAAGCGAACAAATAGTAATCAGATGGAGCAATGTCGGGGCTATACGGGGGTAGCACTTCCCATTTGGTTGTTTCCAGGTACGTTTTCACGACTCGCGCAACATGAGGGCGAGCATTGTCATGCTGAAGAATTATTTTGTCGTGCCTTTCAGCATATTGTGGCCGTTTTTGACGCAATGCTCGACTCAAACGCATCAATTGCAGTCGATAGCGCTGCCCGCCAATGGTTTCATTTGGTTTTAGCAGCTCATAATACACAACACCGAGCTGGTCCCACCAAATGCAGAGCATAAGCTTGGAACCATGAATATTTGGCTTCGCGGTCGATGTTGATTGGTGCGCGGGCGGTCCCCATGGTTTCTTTCGATTTGGGTCGCTTTGGGTTATCATAATGTATCCACTTTTCATCGCCGGTCACAATACGATGCAAAAAACCCTTCCGTCTTTGCCTTTGAAGCAGTTGTTCGCACATGCAAAAGCGCCTCTCAACATCTCTTGGCTTCAACTCGTACGGAACCCAGTGGCCTTGCTTTTGGATCATTCCCAGTGATTTTAACCGCTTCGATATGGCTTGTTGAGTCACTTCCAACGAAATTGCGAACTCTTTTTGTCAATTCTTCGTCTTCAGGTCGCTCTTCGTCAGTAATGTCGAAATTATCATTTTTGAACCGATGAAACCACCGAAAAAACTGTGCACGCGAAGAAGCATCGTCACCGTAAATTTCCACGAGAAATTGATGACTCTGAGCTGCAGTCTTCTTAGCAAAATAATGCCCAAGTAAAGCTTCCCGGAAATGTTGTTTTTTTCGTGAATTTTCGAAACTTTCGACGGTCCGGTAAATGCGTTGTCAACAATCAACACGAAATGTTTATACTGACATTGCCAGCTTATGAATAGAAACTTCAAATGGTATGTATGTCAAAGATGGACTACCATTAGTTTATCGGTGTTGCCATCTCTAAAAAAAGTCTCATTATTAAGCTGTTAGGTATAGATGTACGAGTAACTGATCCTAAATCATTTAAATCGGTGTACTGTGGAATCGAGCGAAGATAGGTATCGATATCACCGCTACATCTCTCGGCATGTTCCGAGCATAAATAATATGGTCGTATCCTTTTTGTTTTTGGCAGGACAGTCCTGCTTTTTCGATCTTAACCTTAAATTAACTGGAAAAGCAATGAAGAGAAGAATAACGAGATCAAGGCTAATTTCAGGCACGGTGGAAATTTGCATACCCGTTTCATTTGAATGAAACTTAAGCTTCTTTTGCGTTAACAATTTCTGCCCTGCAGCCCTATGACTTGTACCAATTCCATCTGTTCCTGGATGCGTTGAACACACTAATCCAGGAACACACTTGGATGATTTTTGGTTAAGATTCAAAAAGACAAAAAGTTTTTCTTACAAGAATCTAATATTTAGGGGTTGGTTTGTATGACAGCCATATGACGTAATGTTCCGATTCCATCCATTCCTAAATGTGTTTTGAGTCTTTACTAGGAACACATCTGGGAGAAGATTGGTTAAGATTGGTTCATAAAGAAAAATATTTTTCTTAGAAGAACCTAATTTGCAGGGGTTGCTTTGTATGACGACCCCATGACGTAGTGTTCCAAATTCATCCGTTCCTAGATATCTTTTGAGGCTTTACTAGAAACACATTTGGGCGAAGTTTGGTTAAGATTGATTTATAAAGAAAAACGTTTTTCTTAGAAGCACCTAATTTCCAGGGGTTGGTTTGTATGACAACTCCATGACGTAGTGTTCCGATGTTATCCATTCCTAGATATGTTTTGAGGCTTTACTAGGAACACATTTGGGTGAAGTTTGGTTAAGATTGGTTTATAAAGAAAAACGTTTTTCTTAGAAGAACCTAATTTTCAGAGGCAGCCCCATGACACCATGGTCCGATTCCATTCGTTCCGACATACATATATACAGCGTACACTAAAAAGAAACTTATATACAAAATTTCAGACAGATAGCTTCAAAACTGATGGACAAGTTTGCGTTGCAACAAACGGACAGACAGACAGACGGACATCGCTCAAGCGATTTCTCTCGTCACACTGATAAATAATACAACGCACCGGAATATGATTTCCCACAAAAAAAAATTATACTGAGCATACCGCTTATTCTTATCCCATTAGCTGCCACAGGCACTTGAAGATTTTTGAAAAAATCATTTTCTTGCCCGACTTAAACATCAATATCTCCAAAGCTAGACCAGCCAGAATATCGAAAAAAGATGATTATTACAGCCAACAAATTTACCTAAATAATAAAGCTAACCACACTAAAATCGGATAAGATGTTTGGTTTGCACAGACCTTCAAAGTTAAAGTTTTGTGACCCAAAAACAAATTATTTTTCCATCTTAATTTTCTCCAAATTTTTGCTTGTATGATTCTTTTAAAAATTTGCGCATAGTCTTACGATCATATCTGTTACATCATGTTATTCTAGCTCCATTATTCTAACACTTTTATTACCAGTGCAGAAAACTAGGCTTAATTTTGGAATGATTTTGTCATAATTTGAATAAATTTTACCAAATTGCAGAGAACTTTAGGGGCAGTTTGAACGCTCTGTGGCTCATTTGGTTGACTCGCACTCTGCCATGCTAGTAATTCAGATGTCCGGAGATCGAATCTCGGCGTGGTCAAACATTATATACACTCCGAAATGATATGCAATGTAACGTTGACTCGAAATTGCCTATAAACGGCTGATTTAACGCACCACGGCCCCACATGGGGCTATACGGTACTGAGAAGAAGAAGGGGCAGTTCGAATTGAAATGAATTCCAGCTAAAATTAACCCTAGTTTTCTACAGTTAACGTATCAAAACCGTTAGAGATAATGGATCTAGAATAAAACAATGTAAGAAAGATATGGTTGCAAAACTATGCCTCAATTTTTAAAAGAATCGTTCAAGCACCTCACCTTAGCAAAAGTTGGAAAATATTGAGATGGAAAAATATATTGTTTTTGGGTCAAATCACAAAAATTTAACTTTGAAGCTCTGTAAAAATCAAACTACTTATCCCAGTTTTTTGTAAGTTTATTAATTTAGATAAATTTGTTGGCTAATAATCACTTTATTTCGCTTTAGCTACTCTAGCTTTGGAGATATTGAGGTCAGTCGTACAAGAAAATGATTTTTCAAAAATCTTCAAATGACTGTGGCAGCTAAAGGGTTAAGAATTGGGGGTATGTTCAATGCAACTTTTTTGCTGGAAATCACATGGGGATGGGGAGTCACAATTTGGTGCGTTTATGCGGCAGTTTCCGGACACGGTTGAATTATTAAGAGTGGAATCTAATGCTACAACAAAGATAGATATTCTTCTTCCCCTGCATACGAGAGTGTTAGAAAACTAGAACTCCCCATTTGAAATTGAAAATGGACGTAATTATTTGCATCTTGAAAAAATTGTCCATTAGGGTTCCCATATGTAATTGAAGTGGGATCTATCTTCTTCCAGCTGTCTCCAAACTAATGACGAAAACATTTTTGAAACGGATTAAGTAAACAGTTGATTGCACAATTGGCTTCCATTTCTAGTCCATAGTCCATACTAAGGAACCCAATGTTACGTCCTACACAAGCTATTTGGCATTTTCATGTGCAGCGCGGAGTAAGGTAAGGCTGCATTTTGTCACCTATTCTTTTTCTGCCACAGCCCTGTTATCTGATGGAAGCTAACGATATTTGTCGTCTATCAAATAAAGAGGAAACTATAGGCTGATGCACTGCATTATGGAAGTCGTTGTGCTGGGCTAGAATTACTTGAGCTCGGATACAGAATGACAAAGCGGAATTTGTATTTACATCCACCAAATGGCCAAACGTCGTAAGGTGCCGTGTTAGACAGCCAGAGATCACGCCGAAAATCTATCCAAGTTGATCTAAAACACATTAAGCCCGGAGCTGTATCAAAATTAAAGAAAGAGATGGAAAACTAGGGTAGTTGATGCCGCACTCCCCAGAAGGCGTGAACACGAACCACCATTATTTGCCTGGAAATAGCGATTAAATAGGGATGTATATCACTATTGTCAAATGGGTAGTTTCTTTTTTTACAAATTGGGTCAATTGTAACAAACCATTCGAAAAACTAGACCAAAAATAAAATTTTTAGGACACCCCATTTTAGCTGGAACTAAGTTAAGTTTTCCAAAGAATTTAGTTTTCTGAAATTAAGATTTTCGAATGTCTACTGTACTAAGCATAGCATCGATGAATTCATACGACCTAATATCTACTTCTTCAACCCTGCAGAAAATACCCTAACTTTTTATCATGTAATGTCTGCAAAACAAAGAAGCTAGCATTATTTCGAAGCTCACGTTAATTTTATTAACATACATAGATGCATTAAAAATATTTTCTATCGCAAGTAGTGTTCAATCATGCACAATCTTCTCCTAGTAGACAAAACACTGATAAGACAGTGATAGTGCAAAATGCCGTTAACACTTTCGACTTATGACAATGACGGTAATCATCCGGGCAACCATAATCCGCCAAAAACAAAAAGTGTAATAAAAACTAAATGTTAAAATTACTTTCGACATAATTACCTGGTTCAGTGGAGGATGGAACCACCGTTTGTCCTAGGATAATCCCGTTAATGAGAACCGCCCACCAAACGACAAACTTAAAGTTCCACATCGTTGATGTTGTCGCGGTCTATACTCTCTAGAGAAGTTCACGGTCAGAACAAAGGATTCGCTCGAGAGCTCGTCTACCACCACCTCAATGCTAGAAACCAAGTACTAAACCACTTCTAAAGCATTCACACTGTAACACTTTTGACTGAAAAGCTTCGCGACACAAAAGTGTAGAACACACACACAATGGACCCCGACTACCAGCCGAAATGACGACAATAAAAAGCACTCGTCCGTTTTTTGTTTCCTTTTTTTCTATTTCTAAATTTTCACTCCTTTTTTTCCTTTTTCTCACATAGAAAATTCACCGACTCAAATCACACAATTTCCCAGTCTGCAGGAAAATTACCGGACGCTAGCGAAGGAATACAAAAGAGAGTAGCGGAAAGTATACAGCGCGTGCAACAACACAAAAAAAAACACTTCCTTTAACCGCAATTAAAGTTTCAACAATTGGCACACAACACTCCGTCAAAAATTTATAAGGGGAAAAACACCACTCGGCGCGACAATAACAACCTCAACAGCCTCGACAAACGGAAAAAAAAGAACGGACGAAGAGAAAGCTGAACAAAAAAATCGGTTTTAAGTGGCAGCACTAAGCTGGCGCCGCAATTATGATGAAAATAAAACCACCCCCGAACTATACACGAGGACGTTTGTCAGACACCACCCGGATTTGTGAAGCAGCAGCAGATTCACCGCACCGTACCGTACAGATTTCAGTGAGAGATGTTGCTTGCAAGTACTAATGATTTCAAGGAGGCGGAAAGGAGTGTGACTCTACTCTACTCGTACAACATGTGTGTGGATTGGATGTCACTTTAATATGCGAAAGGACGAAAAAAAACAGCACAGTAACACAAATCACAACTGCACAACAAGTTGCGGGCAAGCAGTCCTCCACAAGGACATGTGGGCGGTTTCAGTTTCAGAGATTTCTGACTGATAACAAAACAGCTACACACTTGGTGTTATCCTGTGTTAAACGGTCCTCGTTAACCAGCTGCTATTTCCTTTTCAGGGAAACCGTATATTGCCACTTCACTTTATGCAACAGCGGACAAGAGTTTCACATACGCGTGTGTAGCCTCGAGTATAGCTACACATCTCATAATTGGCTCGACCGCACTAACCACTTTGGCAAGATGTTATGGAGCTCTTATCGCTTTCAAGAAGTGAAAAGTCGCGGAAAATTGCCAGAAGGATTCACGCACAACCGAAGCGAAATCGAGTTAAAAGATGACTGATGTCTGGCGTACTATCATCTCCACGTTATAGTAGTATGGTCCAGATCAGGCGTCGTTGGATGTTGGATGCTGTGTGCTCCACCACCGTATGTTTTGGGTGCTCCACATGCGCTTTTTGGTCCGAACGATTGCTCCCCTCCGGCGCACTTTAACAGATATTTTGTGATAGTCCAGCGAAGCTGGAATATTGGAAGTTACTGAGATTCGAAATGGTTAGACTAGAGACTATTGTGAATTGGCAAATATTGTCAGGGTTGCAAATGGTTGGCATTTCGAAGAAAAAAAGTATTTATGGGAATTGTGGAAATGATACAGATGATACCCGCTGAAAGTAGGTTTGAAGGTTTTCTATTTCAGACTTCATAACAATGAATTAAGGGAAGGCCTTTATAGGAAAATACACGAGCAGGTTCGAGCCACCTGCGTATGTGAAATCTAATGTCCAGTGCAGAGTTATCCATTTCTATTATAAACTAAAGTCAAAATATGTTATCGAATCGAAATTTTTAAAAATTCCGAAAATTTGAATTTTTGAATCCGAATTTTCTGAAAGTTCTCATTTTTAAATATTTGAATTAACATTTTCAAACATTTCGCATTCAAAAATATTCGAATCGAAATTTTAATGTTTTCAAATCGAAGTTTTGAAAAATTAAGGTTTTCAGACCCGATGTCGAGCTTACTCCGGATCACATTTTTTACAAAGTTTGGAGTTCTAGTTTTTACGGTTAGGAAGTAAGAGTCGCCCAAAAGATCCCACAAACAGTGCAAATTTTGACCCAAATTGTATGTTTTTGAATATGGACTTAAACAGAAAGCAACATAATGTACACATGTGACTCATAGACAGTTAACACTGAACGTGTTAATACAGTACGATTTCGTATCTATTGACGTGTGTTTTCATATATATTAGCTGGATCATCTAACGAACCTATCAACAACGTTTGTTTGTAGAAAATTCTTTGTTATGTGTACTCGCGAAGAACACCATGGGTCACATGTGTCTCATGAACTTTGTAATTTGCAAATAAGTTCAGAGTAATGACACGTATACGGATATTTCCAAAAGTCTCATATCCCAATTGTTGACGCCTTAGGTGAACCTTCAGATTGATACTAGATAGCACAGAGAAATGAGTACGCATAGGCAAATGGGCAACGTCCAATATGTATATGTTGGCCAAATTTAAACCAATATTCTTAGCTGAGCACAAGGAAGTACTTCGAGTTAAATTCACATTGGCCCAATGTAATCATAAGCACTAGAACAAGAGCGAAGTGTTTTCAGTTGAATTCAATCTACTGTCAGTGTTTTACAAGATCTACTATCATGAAGGACAATTCAATCGCATTACTGTAAGGCATAATGATGGGAGTTTAAACTAAATTGTGAGCGAAACAACTTACATGTTCACTGTCAATGAGTGCCATGTGTTGTATACACGTTCCTCCTCGTTCCCGTCTATGAGTCACATGTGACTCATAAAACAAAAGAAGAACAAAAGATTTTGGGAAGGCAGACGTGGTGGTGGTGTCGACGAAAAAGGGTCGGATGAACGTCTTAAGGTTCGAGCCTTTTATTCAATCGGAGAAGAGAGAATAAGAGTTATTTACGTGTAAGACAAAAAAAGCGTTTCAAATACATTCGCAACGGTGTGGATCATCAAATTGAACTAGTCAAAATCCTCCCAGGAGGTCATACCTTTTGCAAAAGAAGGGGGCACAATTTTTAAAATGGATGTCACTAACATATTTGCGGCATAGGTTTAATGTCTCTGATTACTGAAAAACCTGAAATATATGTATCAGCCCCACATACCTATTTCCCAGTAAAAATAAGTTATAGTGCTGTTTCGTCTATTTTGCCACTAAATATTTTTACTAGTTAACATTTGTTTATCAGTTTCAAATTTCAATCGGTATATACTCGTATGTACATTTCTTATAGTCCCATGTGTACTGAGGCTTAACACGTTCACTGTCGGACCCATTTTCGTTGAAATTACCATGACGCCTGCCTTCTGAAAATCGTACGTTTCAGGAGTCACATGTGACTCATAGACGTGAACGTTTTTTTTTATTTTATATTTTTTCGGTGTAGGTGTGAGGGAAATCTTAATAAGATTCTCCGCCGAAGCAGGAGATATGTCAAGATGTTTACTGACTAAAGCTCAAAACACCTCTTTCTGTGCTGTGAACGCCCGCGGGACCGCATTTTGGTATTATTTCGCAGGGACGGCTCTGGCTAGCTACTCAACTCTACGGTTTGCCAACTTACGTTTGGCTTCCTCACTGCGCAGCTCTTTGTGAATTGAGGACACTGCTCGGCTCACTGCATCCCGATTCTAATTGGAACGCAACATAAGCCCTATCAAGTTATGGGGACGCACGGCTTACTCTACTCGGGTACGAACCTCTAAAGATCTAGGGAACTCAAAAAATACATGCTTCGCATCCTCTACTACTCCCATGCATCTGGGACATTCGGGAGAGCCATCTAATTTAAAGTGCCGATAACCTCCATGACCCGAGAGAAACTGAGTCAAATAGTGATTGACCTCGGCATGCTTCCTGTTTACCCATTCCGCTATATCCGGGAGTAGAGTATGCGTCCATCGACCTGTAGCAGCGTCCTCCCATCTGCGTTGGCAACTAGTCAGGGGCTCCTACCTTTGGATGCCTCTTTGATCCACCGAATTGCCAGGTTCCCCCTCGTTACGCACGCGGTACAACCTGTTGGTCTCGTCAACGAGAATCTCCATCGGCATCATTCCAGCTATGACATATAGGCTGCTTCGTGCGAGGTAGTACGATACACGCAGCACACTCTTAAAGCACGTCTTCTATAAACCGAGTTTATTGGTTTCGCGTAACATGAATTGTTTCACGCACTGGCCCAGACCGTTGAAGTATACAACAGTACGGACGTCACAACCCTGCACAACAAAAGTCTGTTACTAGTCCTGGGACCCCTACGTTTGATTTTGAGGTTTGTTCCACAAGAGGGAACCTAAAGCCGGCCCCATACCGACCGAAGTGTGGCAAACACCGCACAAAAGATTGATACAAAAAATCGTGCAGCAGTGTGGTTGGGCGACTCCAAGGTATCATTCTTGGAACCGGTCTTTTGCGCGGTGTGTGCCACACTCCGGTCGGTGTGGGGCCGGCTTAACACTGATCCCTGTGGAACTCCTGCTGTTATAGCATACTCTTTCGTTCCCTCACTAGTATTGTATTTGAGGGTGCTATCCGATAGATAGCTCTTAATGATTCCTGCGAGGTTGTCGGGCACACCCATTCTTTGCAGCACGATGTGGATGCACCCTCAGTTAGTGGAACTGAAAGCGTTCCTCACGTCTAATATCACCACAGCGCAGCACGTACCCTTTCGGAGAGAGTTGATTACCAGGGTAGTGACCAGAGTGATTGCGTCGCCATACTGTCGACTTGAAAGTTTCTCTTCCTCGTCCAGTACCGCTGACAGGCGGTTGAAATAAACCCGCTCAAAGAGTTTCCCCGTGGTATCCAGGAAGCAAATGGGACGATCCGAAGTTGGTCGGCCAGCCGGCTTGTTCGGTTTTGGGATTAGAACCAGGTTCTGCCTTTTCCACCGTTTCGGAAAGGTTTGGTCTTCCAGACAGGTATCAAAAACCTTAATAAATTTCCGGGGCAATGCTTGAACCGCAGTTTTAAGAGATTTGTTGGGAATGCCATCTGGTCCCGGTGACCTACTATCTTCCAGTCTCGATGTGGCGGGGTTCACCATACGGTTAATCGTGTGAACGGAGCTGGCGGCTTCGCATAGCCCGAGCCTCGAAAGGGGTAATTAGGGAGAATGGCTTTGGTGGAAAATGCCTACGCGCCTATATCTAACTAGTTTGTGGATTGATGACCACACGAACCGAATCGCTTTGCTGACTAGTAAACTGAAGGGGCCGCCCGGATGTGAAAAGCAGCGCTACGAGTCTGCTTTAAGCAGGCGAGAAGTCACAGGTCCAACGAGCCTGGGATGGGCACATTTGAATTTGTGCGTGAGGTCTAACCAATAGAGGGCCGAAGGAGGATCACACCTGCTATAGAGAAGTCTTTAGCGAATAGTGTACCTCGGGGATGGGTGTGCCCAGGGGACCATGGTCCTTGCCCATCAAGGATTTGTACTAGAGGTGGCTGGCAAGTCATCGAGCTGGTGATGCAGCCCTGGGGTTGGGTTTCTGAAGGTGAGTGCATTCACTGGATGGAGAAATCCCTATCTGACAATAAGACATTGTCATTAAAACGCCCAAGGTCCAAACCGCCCGAAGGACCGGGAGATAACGCCGTAAAGGCTAGGTGGTCCCCTGACGGTATACCTGAAGATGGTATCCTTGTCCACCAGTATAGTTCTTTCGCCGTCCCTTCGCAAAGCCTTTCCTAGGGATGGAAGCGTCGCAAGCAATTTCTATCTATTCTGTCAATTGCGAGATTTTTGGCTCAGCCGATACTTCGGTAATGTTTGTTTGAGGGAAGACCGCTGCAAAAGCCTCCGCATCGAATCGCTTAGTAGACCATCCAGCTGGTGGATCTCCTACGACTCGACATGCTTTATCGCCCACCGTAAAGAGTATAGCTTGATGGTCGCTATGTGTGTAGTGTTCACAAAGATGTCAGTTCATCATAGTTGTGAGGTCTATGATGAATGCTGCCTTCCCTTTTCTAAAGGTGTTGCTACCTCCCGTATTTAATAAGGTAATGTCGAGGCGCGAAAAGGCATCCAGTACCGTCCGCCCAAGTTTATTTGTTTCCCTGCTGCCCCACTCCTGTGCCCAAGCGTTAAAGTCCCCGGCAATTATAACGGGGTTGTGTGTGCATACATCGTGTACCAAGCCAACTATAAATACCTCGAATTCGAAGTCTTTTCAACAGGTCAAATTGGTCCAAATTGCTGCAAGATTGTCCTTGTCTGCGACCCATACTTTATAGCTAAGATTTTTGTATTGGTCAGAGACCATTGCAACGCCGATGAATCTCTCTTTCACAGTTTGCGACAGCAGATCATGTGTCGCCTGACAACGATTAATATTTAACTGCAGAAACATTTAATAATTTTCTTTAGCGCCGCTCGATACTGGGGACATTTGGTGCTACCGGTTTGGTGCTTAGAGTCGATCGTCCCGTCCTCCTGACACAATATACATTTTGGAGGTTTCTCACACCTCAAGGCTCTGTGATGCTCTTCCCCGCACTTAAAACACATGTTAAACCTGTCGGCCTCGCTGCTGCAGTCCCTTGAGAAAAGGCCGAATGCGAAACATTTGAAGCACTTCTTAGGAGAGATATGTGTTTTAGTCGGCAGTTAGTCCATCCAATCTCCAGTCTACCCACTTCCAGGACTTTGTTTGCTACATCCGTGGGCACACTGATGGTCGCAATTTCGGAGCCACCATACGCTTTCCACATTGATCTTATAGCGCCGTCTTGTATCTGGACGCTCAGACGTTCTAAAAACGACGGGCATATTTCTCCCTTCACTCAATTTTGGTCTCTTGGCGAGTTTTCGCCTCAATTGGCTTAAGTGCCAATACGTTGGTTACGATGGCTTTGTAACCTTCTATTGAATCGCCGGCTGCCGCGTGTTCTCATTTAGAAGAACAGTTATCTTTTTTGTGTTCTTCGAACCCTGGAGACATTTTCGGCAATTTCCTTCAACTTTGGTTATGATTTCATTCTTTTTAGAATGTCAGTTTTTATTTGGAAGTCCGCATACAGACCATATGCCGATATCGAACACAGGATTGTTGTGAGGCGTTTTACAAAAAGAAAAAGAGTATTTGCAATCCTGGATTTCTTCGATAAAGGCAACACTTTTGTCTCCCCTTCCCTACATTCCAGTTCTTCTCAAACTTTAGCATTCACGATAAATGTAGTACTCGCAGCTACGATATCCAGCTAAAAGTACGCAAGTCTTCATCATCAGAACCGCGTGATATGAAATCTTCTTGTTTTGATGGAGCCGTGGAGCAATACATACCATCCATTGCAGGGTCATCTGCACGTACATTTTCCAGTCAAACATCAAGTGAAAATCATGTTCATATTGGGAAGCTGCACACACTTCAACGTCATCGTTCGACTTGTTTCCAGAATAGGAGAAGCACATACGAAAGGAGACTGAATACAATTCCCGGTAAGGAAATTTCCATTTTAACGGAAAGAAGCATAAAACATACAACACAAAAAAAAAGTACATCATACCAAAAAGCATGCATGTCCTGACTGACTCACTGACTGAATTTTTACTAGAGCACCTTGCGAGACTTACAGAGAAGGATAATGCGGAAGGACATGGAGAGCACAATGATGAAAGGCCCCAGGCAATAAACGACGACAACAGCAGCAGCAGCAGGAAAACACACAACACAATGGTTCCGAAAATCGGGATGCCATGCCATCTCCTTCTCCATACGATGCCGCATGCATATTTTATTTGGTGCGTTTTTAAATATTTACGGGGATTCAACAATACTGAGGAATCGTTAGAGGCAACCTTAAGAAGGTCATGAGAGAAATTGTCTGTTTTCTTTCTTCCTGGGATTTTTTCTAAAATAAAGAGGGAACGATTTAATTGGGATTGTATATGATTGGGAATGGATTTTGGGGGTTTTTCGTTCCATTTTTTTTTTGTGTGTGTTGGGGCTTTGAAGTGAGCTACTTATATTGAAAGAGATGGAACAATGATTGGTATCGTGGGTGGTGGGTTATGCGGTAGAATAATATTTGAATGATACATTGAGCACGATTAATGGTACGTTAATTGATAGAATGAAATATTTAGGGAAATATTTCTTTGTGAGGCGCATGCAGATCTTGGAGGAAAAGAAAAACATTTCGAGTTTGGATTGAGATTTTTTCTTCTGGGAAAAATTTACGTTTCTACAATAAGATTTAAATCACTTATATTCGAACTGGGCATTGACAGGGTACATATCATTAATATGATATGATAAGAAAATAATCACACATACATACTTACGAATGTTTTTGGCGAAAATATGAAGTACCACATCGAATAAATATTTACCTGAAACGAAAAATCAAATTAATAGTTTAACACCGTAGTAGAAAATATATTACACATTTATTTTGCAAGAAAATCTAATAGAAAGCCATTTTACAGGATAATTACTATCAAGTCTCCCTAACATAGAAAAGAACTACGCCCCAAGAATATACAACACGCAAATTAAACAAGTACTTATCAAATCAGGAAATCCTTGACACAATTGAAACTACCGCCACAATCAAATTGAAACCAGCTAGATATAGATAACAGTGTGCGCTCGGTGTGGCGCCAATAAACCATCAGGACCGATATCCTGGGGCGTTCTATTGAACCTATATATTATATTCCGATAATAAGTAGTGTTGAATGAAACCTTGTCTTTCTATCTTATTATAATCGATTGCATTCATTCATTCTCTCTGTCTATACTTCACCCATCATTATCGACGACAGAATTTCTATGGCAACTGCTCGTGCAAAATTACATCATCCTGTATACAAGACAAAAGTTGGTCGGGCAAAGGAGAACGTTTTTAGTACGTTCAACGAGTGCGAGTGGTTGGTTGGTTGGTAACTGGAAGCCAGACAACTCCAATTACTGACCACTAAATAGTCAATAGCCTGTAATTTGGTTTGGTATCCAACCAGTTTATTTTTCAATCTGTTTTCTTTCTTCTTCTGTTTTTTTTTTTTCCTTTTTGTCTTCGATGGTTCGATGTAACCGCAAGTAGGTTTTAATAGAATGTCTGTATGGCATGCCATAGTTGGTATGGTGTGGTTAACCGCGTAATCAAGGATATGCATCGTTTTGGAGGCTACATGATGGCTGATGCAACTGTTGGTGGATATTGGAAAGCCACTGATGGTATAGTGATAGTGAATAGAATGGAAACGAAGGTAGATAATTCTGTGGTTGATAAATTATAAGATATTATATTGATTGATATGGTTAGAATGCATAAAGTATCTAAGCAGATAGTAGCAGTGCGAGTACACTACAAAAATATTTTAAAATGAATAATATGTACATATTTCAAAAAAACTGAAAATTCAAAATTCAAAATTCAAAATTCAAAATTCAAAATTCAAAATTCAAAATTCAAAATTCAAAATTCAAAATTCAAAATTCAAAATTCAAAATTCAGAATTCAAAATTCAAAATTCAAAATTCAAAATTCAAAATTCAAAATTCAAAATTCAAAATTCAAAATTCAAAATTCAAAATTCAAAATTCAAAATTCAAAATTCAAAATTCAAAATTCAAAATTCAAAATTCAAAATTCAAAATTCAAAATTCAAAATTCAAAATTCAAAATTCAAAATTCAAAATTCAAAATTCAAAATTCAAAATTCAAAATTCAAAATTCAAAATTCAAAATTCAAAATTCAAAATTCAAAATTCAAAATTCAAAATTCAAAATTCAAAATTCAAAATTCAAAATTCAAAATTCAAAATTCAAAATTCAAAATTCAAAATTCAAAATTCAAAATTCAAAATTCAAAATTCAAAATTCAAAATTCAAAATTCAAAATTCAAAATTCAAAATTCAAAATTCAAAATTCAAAATTCAAAATTCAAAATGCATAATTCAAAATTCAAAATTCAAAATTCAAAATTCAAAATTCAAAATTCAAAATTCAAAATTCAAAATCTAAATTCAAAATTCAAAATTCAAAATTCAAAATTCAACATTCAAAATTCAAAATTCAAAATTCAAAATTCAAAATTCAAAATTCAAAATTCAAAATTCAAAATTCAAAATTCAAAATTCAAAATTCAAAATTCAAAATTCAAAATTCAAAATTCAAAATTCAAAATTCAAAATTCAAAATTCAAAATTCAAAATTCAAAATTCAAAATTCAAAATTCAAAATTCAAAATTCAAAATTTAAAATTCCAAATTCCAAATTCCAAATTCAAAATTCAAAATTCCAACAAAATTCAAAATTCAAAACTCAACATTCAACATTCAAAATTCAACATTCAAAATTCAACATTCGAAATTCAACATTCAAAATTCAACATTCAAAATTCAACATTCAAAATTCAACATTCAAAATTCAACATTCAAAATTCAACATTCAAAATTCAACATTCAAAATTCAACATTCAAAATTCAACATTCAAAATTCAAAATTCAAAATTCAACATTCAACATTCAAAATTCAAAATTCAAAATTCAAAATTCAAAATTCATCATTCATTCTATAATTTGAACATCCAATAATTTGAATGCTCATCTGGCAGCATTACGTCTCTTATAATTTAACCTTTTCAACGAAATTACACCCTCTATAATTTCAACAAGTTTTGGTTTGAGCCTTTCAACTCGGGGAATCACTTGATTAGCAATAAATTAGAACTATCCGAACAGGTAATGATTATGTAATGATATGAGTCCTGTGGCATTTAAACATTCGAAACGGTTCACACGTTACTGCATTTGCGTTGTTTAGTCGTGTTTTAAAGTTTGTCATTCAAATTTTTAATAGCCCGGAGTGTTTCAGTGTTAAAATGAATACTCAAAGTGAAAAAATTTGTAACATTGAATGAAAAAGTTGATTTTGCAAAATTTAGAAAAAGGACACAGTTTAACTCTTCTGGCTAGCAAGTATGGGGTCGCTAAATTGACAATATCAATGGTAAATCAGAACAAATCCTTTTAGATTTTCCACAAGGGTAGAGTCCAACGGCAGACGCTAAAAACATCAGAGATGCCGAAAATGGAAGAGGCTCTTAATTTATGGCAGTGGATTTTTTTAGCCAGAGCCTGGGAGAAATTGACAACGGCATCCATTAAAAAATGTTGGCATGCAATAATGCCTAGGGATGAGTGGCAGACGGAAGATGAAATTCCGCCTACAATTTTACAAAGAAACATTCAGGTCGCATCAGTCAGCCAACACGAATTGGAAGAAGAAGCGGTTTCGTCCAGTTGTAAAAGAACGCAGCTGCAAAAAATGTTGAAGTTATTAACTGGTGGTTCAGCCGTTATACCTAAATGCTGAAATTAAAAACTGGATACAAATGCGCAAGTATACTTATAGATTGGTCAAAGGAGAACTCTAGTAACGATGCTGCCGTAAACACTCTATACGAAAAAAGGGAATGGCAATCAAGTTTTCGGTTGACTTCAAAAAGCAAACTAAAACTACATCATCAACCATTTATATAAATGTGAACGAATGTGAATAATTTATTATTTTTTTCCATTTGAATTCTACTTTGTTTAATATGAATACTACTAATAAATAAATAGCTAAAACCAAATTATGTATGCAAATTCTTTCAATAATAATGCTTCCCCACAAATTTGAAACCCTCTATAATTTGAACTCACTTGGTTTTAATTAGTTCAAACTATCGAGTCCCTCCAAACGAGTTTCTATATAGAATGAGCGAGTCGCTGTCGTGCAGTCGTGTCGAGGAAAATGTTCCTTATTTAGGGAAATATTTCTTTGTAGTTTGATGAATTCAAAATTCAAATTTCAAAATTCAAAATTCAAAATTCAAAATTCAAAATTCAAAATTCAAAAACCTAAAATTCAAAAATCAAAGTTCACAATTCAAAATATTTAGGGAAATATTTCTATGTAGTTTGATGAATTCAAAATTCAAATTTCAAAATTCAAAAATCAAAATTTAAAATTCCAAATTTAAAGTTCAAAATCCAAAATTTAAAATAGTGCGCCATCAACAATGTAGACTACAGTGCGGTGTCACTAAATAGAATACACGTATCTGTTTTTCCCTCGATGTATTCGAGCTAATCCTGAACAATATCATGATGCTTTCTAGCAATTAAAGAGCATTGGTCTCGGCGATGACACGATCCAAGATAGAGCTGCCTGTAGAAATATGCTGAGAAATTATCGCCAAAACGGGCGATGTGCCTACACCGCAGGTCGAGCAACGCGGAACCATGGAGCGGTATAAAGAACGAGGCAAGGAAGAAGAAGAAGAAAGAGCATTGTTCTTTTTCAAAGCAAGTGGACTGTCGGAAAAAATCAATCTGAAATTGGATCATTGTTCTTAAAACTTTCCCCTACGGTTATACTAAACAATACAACCATAATTGTTTTATATTATCACAAGAACTCTACACAAAACTAATTAAGATTATTTCAACTTAGAAAAAAACAAATCCTATGACGGCCTCTCGATTTAATGAAACGCACAGACTCTGTCGATAAAATGGAACACACTGAGAAAACCCAAACTCTAATCGTTATCCTGACGACGACGGGAAAACTTTTTCAATCCTCGGCCATCTTTCCATTTTTCTTTGACCAGACCTTGAAAAAAAAAGAAGAAAATACGTGAAAGGAAAGCAACCTTTCCTTTCTCCAATGGTATTAACAAATCAAAGAGAAACAATTTCTTCAATCAAGATAGTGATAGTACCTATAGAGACAGAAAGAGAGGAAACCAAAAAGAAAGAAAGATAGAAAAGGACTTACAGAAACTATTGACATTTTGATAAAAGCCGCCTGGTGCCTTGGTGCTTAGTGGAGAGCAAAATAAAATCTCAAGTCGGAAAATCTGCTTGACTTTCTATCTATCGGTAATGAGGTCTACTGCACAAGCTTTTCTTTCTGTATCGGAATTTCCTCAGTGAACGTTTTAAGATGACACACCGGTCGTGGTGTATCCTTTCATCGTTTTAAACCGATTTCGGTTCCGTGCAATTCACTCTTTTGCTTATGCTGCCAGCAAATCAACAAGTTTGTAAAGGACTTGAATACATTTACTTTTCATTAAATGCTTTTACTCTTTATTTTTAGTTTTTATTTTTTTTATTCGTATTGTCTTGTTGTTGTCTATTCGTTTGCAGTACAGAATGGACAGAAATGTGAAGCAAAGAAGCGAAACGAGAGACAAGTACTCTTGGCTTAGATCCTTTTTAAGGATAAATTTATGAGTGACTTGCGAGCAGGGTTGAAGTCAGTGTGAAGTGGTCTTTTGTAGAAAACTGTTTTTTTTTTTGTTAGAGAGAGGATTTTACGATTGGAGAGGGAACGTGCTGGTCTTGTCTTTGATTTGCTGTTACAGGACAAGAGATACATACAAGGTTGGTTGAATGATAAAGGAAAACAATTGATGTCAGAAAGGCAATTGGTTGGGAAACAGCGACTCCTGTCAAGTATTAATATGGTTTTTGATGTGCGAAATGAAAATATATTGTTTCCTAAAATTTAAAAGGTTACCATATATTTTTTTGGAAATGAATTAATTTAATACAATTTCTGTTCTTCTCAGTACCTTGTTGCCAAAATCTACTTTGCGGATTCGTATATTGGCGTTCACTGCACCAGCTAAAAGCCTCCTTTTTGAATTTTTTAATTGGAATTAAAATGTTATTAAACATAAAATATGATTTCAAAGATCGAGGGGTTCCAATCCCTTTCCTTGTTGTCATTTGATTGACCGACAGTTTGTTTCAATTACTCCCCTACTCGACCACTCGACCACCACCGTTGCACCATTTCCAGAAATTCATGTGAACCTGCCATTATTCTATTTTAAATTCTCCAGAAAAAAATCTTAAATCAACTACATACACACAACACACTTGAAACCAATTCAAGAAGAAGACCTGTAATATTCATTTACAATGATGACTTACAAAATACTCCTGCGCCCCTTATCCTTTTCACAACCACGACTCGACACCCGGCGCACGGCGGCTCATATCTTTCTCCACAAAGACCAGACACAAAATTACTTTTATACATTAAAGCGCCCAAGAAGAATCTCCCAAGATAAAGTCAACCGAAAAAATGGCAACAGCGAAGAAAGCCAAAGATTACATCTTCGCAGACATACTTCAATATACCACCCAAGTCTTTTTTCTCTAAACAAATCTGCATCATCTCCACCTCAACTCCTGTAGTGTAGCGTTGAGGTAGACTGCCTCGACGTTTAAACCTTTTTCTTCAATTTCGTCGTTCGGTCCGGTGGTGGTGTGTATCTCGGCAATATGAATAAAATGTTCCCGCAGGGTGCAACTAGGGTAATTCCATTAATGATGTTTGTACATCTTTTCTGTTCATAATTTAATTTTTTCTTATCGTTGTACATCCTGGTGAATTTTTTCTTATAAAGCTTTAGAAGGATATTCTCGTGTTGTGTCGTTTTGTCGGTATAGTGTGCCAGGGTCCAGGGCATAGGTACACACATTTAAAGCCAAAATTGGTAGAATTTCCCTCGAGACGTGAAAATGTGGAATGATGACAACGACTGCTATTATAGTCCAATCAAACTGGGGCGAACTCGGGCACCAAATAGAAAGAAGTAACCAAAGGCTAATTTTTTGATTAGTTTTTGGAATTTATAAGATTTGATAAAAATTTACAACTAATTTTGCTAGAGAAAAGAGATAGTGAAAGGTCGCAAGAAGATACTTGTTTTTTTTTTTTTCAATTTATGATGAGGTCCTTTCAACTCAGTCTTTTTTAAGGACTCTGAAGGTTGTACTTTATACGCGTTCCGCACTATCATTGAGCCTGCAATTAGGGAAAAAATAACGAAAACGACGTGGACGATAATATGGATTCTTTAATACAAAGTGCTATAATATTAACGAAACTGAGTTCTAATTGTGCGAATATCACGATGAGTGTATACCCTATACCCATGTACAGACATAGAAGGCACGCAAAACCTAAAATATTCAATTTCATATTTTTTTAGGGAGGGGAGGGAGGGGTAGATGATTCGGACTTGACACATCTTTATTACCTTGTCAAGGCATCCAACGGCTACCATTTGATACTAATTTGAAGTTTTTCGTTACATTCAATCAAAAGATATGGCTGAATATAACTTTGTAGGGGAAGTAGGGGTAGGGGTAGTTGGACCTACTCCACATTCCACCAACTCAAAGTATATGTCAGCATGAGACATTGATCAAAATTTCAAGTCGATAGCGATATTCTACCGAAAGTTATGGCCGAATTAAAATATCAAGGAGGGGTAGTTTGTATGGGAGGTAGGGGAACCCGTGGTCCGATTTGGCCCATTTTCAATACCGTCCAAGATTTTAGCAAAACAAACATTTGACGAAGATTTCAAACCGCTAGCTTCATTATTTCGGGAGTTATCGTGCTAACAGACAGACACACGGACAGACAGACATGGCTTATTCGATTCAGGGACTGACCCTGATCATTTATATATATACTTTGCCATACCTCCGGTGGCTCCTTTGAGGTGTTACATAATATCGGCGTAACAAAAACAATATACCCTATATGGGTATAGGGTATAAATACTCTTCACTAGTGAAGTGCGGTAGTCGATTCGATATTAGTAGAAATATGTGGCGACGAGTTCGTATCATTTTCATACCGAAGGCAGGTAAACGAGGGTATGACCCCGCGAAAGATTTCAGGCCCATTATTTTATCCTCCTCCATATTAAAAGCATTGGAGCGTATCGTCGACCTCCATATCTGGCAAAGGCTGGAAAACTCAGCACATCCTCTTCAGGTCGCAGCACGCATACATCAGGGGTAGATTCACAGAAACGGCCCTCCATGAGGTGGTGCCTAGCATCGAATACAGTCTTCAATACAAAAAATACACCTAAGACGCTTTCCTCGACATAAAGGGAGCTTTCACCAGTGCCCGGATAGAATCTATTCACGATGACCTCACGGAGCCAGGAGTGGAGACTGGGCTCGACAAATAGATAGTGACTCTACTGAGCACTAGACTAAATTCGTTTGCAGAGGGATACCTCAAGGTGGTGTCATCTCTCTGTTACTCTGGCTAATAGTGATCAACCAAATTTTAACTTAACTTGGTGCGGAGGGTATAAACGAGGTCGCGTATGCGGATGATGTAGCGATCGTAGTATCAGAAATGTGTCCCTCTGTGATCAGTCAAATCATGGGAAGAACCCTCGGGTTGGTCAGCAACTGGGCCAGTAGCTGTGACCTTGGGGTAAACCAAGGCAAGACAAAACTTATGCTCTTTACTACAAAAACCAAGCTTTGCTTCCAAATCTAAATGGACAATAACTCACTATCATCCAGCTTAAAGTATCTGAAAGTCGTTTCAGACCCAAAGCGGGAAGCTGGAAGTTAAACATAGAGGATTGTGTTAGGAAAGCCTGCATAGCGTTCCACGCCTGCAAGACAATCTTGAATAGAAGGGTGGGTATTGAGCTAAATGTAATACTTTGGCTCTACACCACTAGTGGGTAGTAGTAATTAACAAAATCCTAGATAGGATTGACAGGGAAAGGATTAAGGTGGTCGCTTATGCGAATGATGCGAACTTGCCGGAGGGATCCTTTCAATGAATTCTACATCTACATCTTCTGCCCAACGATTTTTATCAAAGTACTAGCGGCATGCAGTGCGGTCAGGCTCAAGAAGTCGGGTCCCTTGACTGCTAAGCCACATGGCCACTCTTATATTTTCAACCAACTACCTCTAGATACGATGCAAGCTACAACGGACTATGCCGCGACTACACTAAGTTTCGGAAAGAAATTCGATGTCAGATCTCCGACCAGATGCCAATGAAGGAGGAGTAAGGTAATAGAAGAATACAATGTTTCCCTTTCCCTTTGCCGGGAGACAGGAACATAGAGGGCAATGAGGTTGCAGATGAGTTGGCCACCATGGGAGCCACTCTGGACGGCTCGCATGCGGAGTGCGTGGACATTTCGATGGCAGCTGTCAAAAAAACAAATTTTCTCTCATCATCTCTCGAATGCAAATCGTAATTGGTGGGAAATAAGAAACTTGTGGAATATGCCAATGGCCATCCCATGACCTACGTAAAAAGAACGTCGCAGATTTTGATCAGAGCGAGTAAAAATATCGCCAGACTTGCAGCGGGTGGCCCATAGTGAGCCATGCAGCCAGGCTGGGTATTCTCCACAACTCGAACTGTCGCAGTTGCGATAATGCAGATGAGAGAAAAGCTCCAAATTATTTTCGCTGCAAATGCCCAGGTCTCGCCAGATCATGCTACCGCACGTTGGAAGGTATTTTGGCAGTCTAGAGGATGAGTCTGAGGCGAAAATAGGGCAGCTGCCTCACTTCACAAGATCTCTCCAAATCAGGAATGAACCTCAGCGCCTCTTATTATATCAAAAACTCTCTCTCAGAAAAAAAATAAAGTCCAGCGGATGCGCTGGATTTATCGAAAATCGTGAAGCTTCAACGTTTGCAATGTGCAACAAACGGACGATAATTGCATGCCAAAGAAGGTGATAAACGCACAACGAATTGATGGAGCGAGGTTGCGTGGACCACAGAGTGCTTGCTGCGAGTTCTCCCAGCGAAGGGTGAAGACGCCGACCAGCGCGTTAATCTTTTTAAGAGTCATTTCTAAAATAATTAGAAGCGTTTCATATTTTGCCTAATTTTGAATTGATTATCGAATTTTACTTATGAAATATTTGCATTTAAAGCACTTTTTGCCGGATCACTGCTTTGCTCGCACCTCGTTTAATTTTCAAGTGTAGAAAGACACACATTAAAGGCGAGGTGTGAGCGGATACACAGCGCTTTAATTTTTTTCTGAGTCTTTTTTTTCGGGTTACCGCTCGCACCACGCCTTTTTCAACTTTCGAAAGAGGCGAGCGGTGAAGTTATGCAAAATACTTTATTTATTCAAAATACTTCACACGTGAAATTATGCGAAATATGTACCGCCTCTTATTACATCAGACACGATTCTCAGTAATAATTAAAGCGTTTTGTATTTGTATGTAAGCTCGCCTATCTCCGATTAAGGACAAATTTCTGTCCTTTTTGGAGTATCTTTTCGTCAAATCTTTTTCCTAGCCAATTTTTTTCTGTACGCGTCTTGGGAACTCTATACATATGTATCTCAAAACCGTAAAAACTGATCTAAGGTTATTTTTTTTTTCTTCGTTTTCAAATGCTAAATTGATTGTACTATACGACTATTCGCAGACAAGGCAAAGCAAACATGAATTTGATTTCTTTCCAAGGCTGCCGGGTATAGTATCCTTTCCTTAGACATTTTGCCCGTTACTATGTCGACAATCCTATACAATCTCCGACGAAGAAAGAAGAATAGGAAAAAAATGCAAAAGTTAATAAGCTTCCGTGAAAAGAAATGACACTGGTTAGATGGTGTCAATGATAACTATAATTAATTTTATTCATTTTGTTTGCCGTTTTTTTTTGAGCCGAGGTACATTTCCAAGTAGCGGTTGGAGATTTTGTTTGTTGCTCTGCAAATGGAAGGACGAGGTGTGTGGCGATTTGTAATAAGGAATTGAAGATGATTAGGATAATTTGTTTGCAAATATATCAACAACTCCTAACATGCCCTTCTCGTCCTTTCTGTCTAATTTGTTCATGTTGTGTGATTTATTTCGTAAGATATAGTACTCGGTTCTTGGTAGAAAATTTTTATTAAATATTAGAACCGCGAAAAATCTAGAAACAATTTTTTAAACTCATAAAAAAATTAAAATATTACTTTTCAGAATTGTTAATTTGAAAATACATATATCCTAGGTGACACACATTATCCTAGGTGAAACATATTATCATGAATGAAAATATGCATTTGCGGCCAATGGCAATTCGTTAAAGGGAACCAACTTTTCCAGAAACCAATGCCATACTCGTACAGTTAAAACCGAAAAAGTAATTGCCACATTCAGTGTCACTATCATCCACGATGCATATCGGGCGGAGTTGTCGAAGTAGGGAAACTCTAAACGGACCAAGCACAAACGGGGTCGATTTGAAGAAATGCGAGACACTGGACACTGGCTGATTTGCGGAAAAATTCCGGGAGGATTTTCAATGCGGGGCAGGCTTGTTAAATGCGTGATTGTCCCACAGTACGTGGCGGTTGGTCGCCTTATATTAAATTCGTCGCTCGCCCATAGGTATGCATTCTGATACATTTCCAATAGGGCTTCCTAGATCCTAGTCGCATTTTGTCTATAATTTTTCTTTATATTTCTGTAAACAAGAAATACGATGTTTTACGGTGCCGCAGATCGAGCATTCATGTTTGTAGGAACCCCTACAATTTACAAGGCCTAGAATGGTAAACGAACGATCACCACCACCGAGTACGGCACTGTAGAAAACATTGGCAAATACTAATTTCTAAAAAAAACCAACAGATCAATCAAATCCTTCATAAAATATTGACATATAAAATAAAATTTCTCTATTCATAAAATTGTAATACAAGAGTAATACAACAATATGATACATCAATCATACTGTGATGTAGCTTACACACAATATAGCTGAAACATCTTTACGAGTATTTATTCTCATGCCTCCTGATAAAATGACTTACAAGTATACCACTTTTTCTTGAAATATATTGATTTAAGATTTAAGTATCGTTCATGATTCAATACATATCTGCAGTTTCAAAGCAACTTGATGTACTTTTATCCAATCGGCAATGCTATTGCATCAGACATATGCATAAAAGAAAGCCACGCGCATCGTACATCGCATCGCACAACGAACTTATGGTAAGCGGACTTACCAGTTTCTTTTCTTTGCCACATTTCTCGGAGTTATTGCTCCTTAAATGGATTTACTCGATATGTCGATGCGTTGTATTCTATGTATAATTTTCCAGCAGACACGATTGAATTTCATTTCATTTTCTTGGAGAATAAAAAGTGTTTGTCTTGCAAAAATTGTAATGTCAAACATGTGTGAGAATTATGCAGTCGTAGCATACCTATGGGAGGTTCTATTAATAAATTATCCCTCAGGTTGCCTTGCCTGCTACCTTCGCATACTAGCGTCCAAGCACCCTCTTGACTATGCATCCTTCGGCACATTCTGATCACCCTCGCTTTTGAATTTTGGACTTTGAGTTTTGAATTTTGAATTTTGAGTTTTGAATTTTGAATTTTGAATTTTGAATTTTGAATTTTGAATTTTGAATTTTGAATTTTGAATTTTGAATTTTGAATTTTGAATTTTGAATTTTGAATTTTGAATTTTGAATTTTGAATTTTGAATTTTGAATTTTGAATTTTGAATTTTGAATTTTGAATTTTGAATTTTGAATTTTGAATTTTGAATTTTGAATTTTGAATTTTGAATTTTGAATTTTGAATTTTGAATATTGAATTTTGAATTTTGAATTTTGAATTTTGAATTTTGAATTTTGAATTTTGAATTTTGAATTTTGAATTTTGAATTTTGAATTTTGAATTTTGAATTTTGAATTTTGAATTTTGAATTTTGAATTTTGAATTTTGAATTTTGAATTTTGAATTTTGAATTTTGAATTTTGAATTTTGAATTTTGAATTTTGAATTTTGAATTTTGAATTTTGAATTTTGAATTTCGAATTTTGAATTTTGAATTTTGAATTTTGAATTTTGAATTTTGAATTTTGAATTTTGAATATTGAATTTTGAATATTGAATTTTGAATTTTGAATTTTGAATTTTGAATTTTGAATTTTGAATTTTGAATTTTGAATTTTGAATTTTGAATTTTGAATTTTGAATTTTGAATTTTGAATTTTGAATTTTGAATTTTGAATTTTGAATTTTGAATTTTGAATTTTGAATTTTGAATTTTGAATTTTGAATTTTGAATTTTGAATTTTGAATTTTGAATTTTGAATTTTGAATTTTGAATTTCGAATTTTGAATTTTGAATTTTGAATTTTGAATTTTGAATTTTGAATTTTGAATTTTGAATTTTGAATTTTGAATTTTGAATTTTGAATTTTGAATTTTGAATTTTGAATTTTGAATTTTGAATTTTGAATTTTGAATTTTGAATTTTGAATTTTGAATTTTGAATTTTGAATTTTGAATTTTGAATTTTGAATTTTGAATTTTGAATTTTGAATTTTGAATTTTGAATTTTGAATTTTGAATTTTGAATTTTGAATTTTGAATTTTGAATTTTGAATTTTGAATTTTGAATTTTGAATTTTGAATTTTGAATTTTGAATTTTGAATTTTGAATTTTGAATTTTGAATTTTGAATTTTGAATTTTGAATTTTGAATTTTGAATTTTGAATTTTGAATTTTGAATTTTGAATTTTGAATTTTGAATTTTGAATTTTGAATTTTGAATTTTGAATTTTGAATTTTGAATTTTGAATTTTGAATTTTGAATTTTGAATTTTGAATTTTGAATTTTGAATTTTGAATTTTGAATTTTGAATTTTGAATTTTGAATTTTGAATTTTGAATTTTGAATTTTGAATTTTGAATTTTGAATTTTGAATTTTGATTTTCGAATTTTCGAATTTTGACTTTTGAATTTTGAATTTTGGGCCCCTTTGACAATGTATCTGTTTGTCAGAATCGTTGTCTTGACAGCCCCCATAAATACCGGTATCCACGAGAAGGTGCTCGAATATTCTCAGGTGAGCCTGAGAGCAGATATCAAGTGAAATCCGAACTCTATGCGAAATTTGTCGGGCCGCTCTAATTTTTGCAGCCTATACAGGGTGTCCCGCCGCTGGTTAGCGATAGACCTATGGTATGGATGTTTTAGGAAAAATGTCACCAAAATTATTTCTCTAGCTTTTACCGTTACGTAGTAATCGCATTTTTTGTGATTCTTGTCAAAAGCCACGACTTTTTTCGAAAAACTCCTATTTTCCAGCTTTCAGTTTACCCAAATCAATGTTTTTTATATCTTCTGAAAGTACACAAAACGGTACATTGGAGTGACAAATCTGCAAAGTTCACAAAAGTTGGCCCATTTCCTAAGCTTTCGAACGGCATATAAGAATAAAGCACATAGTCATCCAGTTTGTGAACAATATGTGTAAAAGGGAAAAAAACATAGTCTGAATACTATAGTTTAAATATTAAATTCTAATATATGTATGTAGACGGGGAATGATTTAACTATGGTTTTTTTCTATTTACACATATTATTCGCAAACTGGATGACTCTGTGCTTAATTCTTATATGCCGTTCGGAAGCTTAGGAAATGGGCCAACTTTTGTTAACTTTGCAGATCTGCCACTCCAATGTACCGTTACGAAATTTGGGCTTAATTTTGACATTAAAAGTTGAAATTGAAATTTCTGAAAAATTCAAAACATCGTATATCGGAAGATAGGAAACTCTTCGCATCGTTCGATATGTTTTTTTATTGGAAATTTTGTGTACTTTCAGAAGAATATAAAAAACATTGATTTGGGTAAACTGGAAAATAGGAGTTTTTCGAAAAAAGTCGTGGTTTTTGACAAGAATCACAAAAATGTGATTACTACGTAACGGTAAACGCTAGAGAAATAATTTTGGTGACGTTTTTCCGACAACATCCTGTAGAGTCTACCATAGGTACCGCCGCTGGTTAGCGGCGGGACACCCTGTATAGCTGAGCTGAAAAAAAGTATTTTTTAGCATTTTCGAATATAGTCAATTCTCACGTCTAAACGCACTTATTTTGAAGAGTTTCAATGTATGTACAGCGAATCGCTAAAGTCACATTCGATGGTCACACGAATTTGACTATACTACACGCACAACCAACAAATTTAACGCCCAGTTTTCCTTATGAAATCTTATGTCCACAAGAAACCCTACGGCATTATACCGAGGATATTGCGTTCATGCTTATACAATTTTTCATCCGAAATCCTGCTAATACGTATATAGTTAAGTGCAATGTTCATTCTTCGTACATTATACCGCGTTCAATTTTTTGGGGAACATCACAAATCCCTGCAGGAGCTTCCGTTTCCACAAATATCCATCGAATCAATAAGACTAAAAAAATGAAAATTCTTCGGAAACGGATGTTAGTCAAAGGAAATTCTCTGTCCACACGGTACCCATTCTATCGGTTATTATAGAGACGTATAAATGTACAAAAACTGATGTGAACTCTATTGGAAAATAGTACGCTTTGTGCGCTTTTGATGTGAGTGCATTTCATGCAGTTCTTTTGTTCGGCATGGCAATGTTGTTCTACGATTTGAAGTAATTCGAGGATTTGTTCAAGTTTTAGGCGAAGGATATGCTCTTTTATTTCGTTCGTTAAATTGGATTAGATTTTATTGTTAGTAACAGGAGGTAGTGTTTTTTTGCAGGCCAATTTGAGTTAGTCTGATACGTATGTTTGAGTTATTTTTTTCTATGTAGATTGTTGACGTTGTTGAGGAAAGAATATTCTTCTTTCTACTTGAAAAATTGCGTTGAAATACCTAAAACCCAAACCGTTTCAATTCTTTAGTGTAATAGATATACATACTTATGTGTGTATTTCCATATTGTACGAATATATTCCTAAAAATATTCATGACTATCAAATAAACATAAAACTCTATAATACTCAAGCGAAGACTTTTTCTAGCCAAGTAGAAAGCAAAGCAAGCAAAAAAAACGATAACAACAAATTTCAATTGATTTCAAAACAATTGAACACATATCCATAAAAGTTGACTACACTTTTGAGAGAGAATACCGTAAAAGAATTTTTCAACATTTTCTGTCCGCACTTTTGAACTCTGAACTCCTTTTAGCATTCGTATATATATGTACTCGTATATCTGAATATCTTTGCTTAAAATTTGAATGACATTTCGTTTACAGTTCAATGAGTCCATTTTCAATATATTTTGTCGATGGCTTACCGGCAATGGTTGTTGCCTGGATGCCATGCATGTGCCCCGGCAGGCAGGATAATGTCGCCAAATGAAAGGTTTTTACTTTACTTTACTTTTTCTTTTTTTTTCGTTTCATCTTATACGAAAGAATTCAATTTTCAGAACGTTCAATTCAAACATTTTGTTGTAACAGATATTGCTCAGTGTACTTTTGAATGTTTTTTTTTCCTTTTTTTCTGTTTTGTTTTAAAACGTTTTTTTCGGCAATTTCCCCCGTATATATGGAATTTTCACAAGCCAATAAAGAAGTCGTGAAATTGCTAAAAGAATATTGAATATTTTCTTTCAATTTTCAGCAAAGACGATATCGATACGTTTCTGTCTTTTAAATATGGTTAGTCAATTTTTTATTTGGGTGAAAGAAAGCTACGTACTTTTATGTATGTATATTGTAGCAAATAGAGGGTCTGTTTAGTAGGATTTATCACAAAGGAGTCTATAATACCAGGTTTTCGTAGTCACGTCAAATGAAATGGATAAAGTAACTTTCCACCCGACCGACGAGTATTACCATAAACGATATTTCGCTATATGTACAAACAAGAATTGTTACCATGGAGGATTGCAAGATATTTGCGTCTTTATTCCGATATCGCCTACATGTGGGATGTGGCTGCTGCCTGGCAAGTTGCTGACAACAAAGATTGGTGATTGTTGATAGGATCATGTATCTTTTTGCTCCATATTTTGTGTATTAGTATAGATTGAACGTATACGAGTGTAACGTCTGATACTCAATCAATGAGCAATGAAGTAGAAAAGCATTCATCGTGTGCAGTGCATAAACATATGTAGTAATTTTTTAATAATTTTTGACAAGCACTGTACGCCATTATAGAAAGCTTAGAAATTACGAATATAATACGAAAGCTAAGAAATTTATAGGCTTGAACTGATTTGCAAGAGCGCTCAAATGTAGGCAATTCTCAATTGAATTACGATTGAGCAATGCAGAATTTTATTGTTGCCAGATACAAGCACAATTCTTGTTCTTTATTCACTATTAACAATTAACGTCTTGTTTAAGTACACCACGAAAAGCGTCATCAAAAATATAAAATTCATGACATTTTTTCACCGCTAAAACATTTAGCACAGATAAGGATTTTTAGAAAACTCAGTGAAAATTAATGGACGATACGTTTCTGTATTGCTAAAGAATGGTGCTCGTTTTCATAGTTATGCCATATTTTGATTGGTTACGCGATCATCTGAAATTCAAAAAAAAAAATCATTGGGCAATTTCATACAATGCCGTACCCAAGCAAAATATGGTGTAACTATGCAAAATGAACAAAAATTCAATGCAATATAACGTAAAAGCTTTCAAAAAATAGTGTGCTCCTTGTCTATACGATGACCAAAAATAACGCAAAAATAATATATGTATATCACTCCAATCCGCCGCTCATATGTAATTTTGTTTTAGGTGTAAATGCTGCAAAAGTTTAAATGTACAGGACTACTTCTCAAAGTAATTTGGTGGGAGCTGTAGCATTTTATTCAGTGCCACTATGACGGCTCCCACCAAACTACTTTAAGAAGTAGTCCTGAACATTCAAACTTCTCCAGCATTTACACCTACAACAAAATTACATCAAGCATTTACACCTAAAACAAAATTACATATGACCGGCGAATTGGAGTGATATGTATTCTTTTTGCGGCAGATTATTTTTTCTTTGGCGGGGTAGCTTTTACAACTTTGTTTTTTTTTTTTAGTCAGATATCATATATTTTTGCATACTTAAATAGCCAACTAATATTTTAGTTTTGGGAAAAGTGTCAATAGGTTTTTGTTCAGCATATTCCATAAATGAATTCCAGTTCCCCAATGTCCCAAATGTCCCATTATCCTGATGTGATAATATCCCAATGGCCCAATGTCCTAATGTACCAGTGTCCCAATGTACAAATGTCCCAATATCCCAACATCCCAATATCCCCATGTCGCAATGTCCCAGTGGTCAGTGTCCCAATGTCGCAGTATACCAAGTATCCCAATGTCCCAATAGCCTAATATCCGAATGTCCCAGTGTCCCCATTTCCCAATTTCCCCAGTGTACCTAATGTCCGAGTATCCACATGTCCCAGCGTCCCAATGTCCTAATGTCCCAATGTCCTAACGTCCCAATGTCCCAATATCCCAATGTTCCAATATCGTAATATCGCACTGCCCCAAATGTCCAAACGACCCAATATCCCGATATAGTTTAGTAGACATAGCTCAAATTGTTGAATACACTGCTCATACGCAGTAAAAAGTTACACTAATTTGCGCCATGGCTTAAAGGGGGATGTTATGTTAGGAGGAGTGAGGGGGGCGTCAAAGGTCGGAGCACTCCAAATTTGGTACAACTCAAAAAAAATTTGTTATCAATATATGGACAAGATCTTATAACGGTAGGTCTATTCTATCAAGAGTTACAGTGCGAAATGTAAAACTCAAAAACTGTAAATTCACTATAATACTTTTGGGTCTAGGGTATAATTTTCTGATAAAAAGTCTAGAGTGTTCCATATCATTACAAAGGTAATTTTATGTAGTTTGTTTTGTCCTCAGCACATTTTTCCAGTTTCCAGATATTTGCCAGAAACTGAATTTTCACCCCTTTGCCACCCCCTCCCCCCTTAACCCATGGCGCAAATTAGTGTGACTTTTTACTGCGTATATTAGGCAACAATTTGGCATCAAAAATTTCTTTTTTTTTTATGTTTAGGTTTGGGGCAATTTTGAACCACTTGTACTGGACTAATATCCCAGTGGCCCAATGTACCAGTGCCCCAAAGTCCCAAGGTCATAATGTACCAGTGTCCTAATATCCCAATGCCCCAACGTCCCAGTCTCCCAGTGTCCTAATGTCCCAATATGCCAATGTTCTCATGTCCCAATATCCCAATGTTCCAATGTCCTAATATCCTGATGTCCCAGTATCCCGATGTCCCCACGTCCCAGTCTCCTCAGTGTGCCTAATATCCCAATGTCCAAATATAAAAATGTCCCATTGTCCCAATGTTACTATGTCCTAAATTCCCAATATCCCAATGTCCCAATATCCCGATGTCTCAGTGGCCCAGTGTCCCTATGTGCCAGTGTCCTATTATCGCAAGGTTATAATGTCCCAATGTCCTAATACCTTAGTGTCCCCATGTCCCTATATCTCAGTGCCCCAATGTCCCAGTATCCCAATGCTCCAATATCCCAATGTGCCAATATCCCAATGTTCCATTGTCCTAATATCCCGATGTCCCAATATCCCGATGTTCTGGCCCAATGTCCCCACGTCGCAATTTCCCCAGTATGCCTAATGTCCCAATATTGAAAAGTTCTAATGTGTTAATGTCCCAATGTCCTAATGACCCAAGACCCTGATGTCCCAATGTCCCAATGCCGCAGTGTGTTTTAAAAAATTGTCAATGCGATGAGCCGAAAGACGCAATTGTTGAAAATCGTTTGTTAACTTTACCTATTAATTTACCGTTATTCCATCCACTTATCTAAATGGAAGACATTGATTCTTTAAAAGGACCACCAAGGGATCATTCATTCCAAATTTCATAAAAATCTCATACGGAAAGAGACAGTAGAAACTAGTCTTTCTGCAACTGTAGACTTCAGAATTGGGTTACTCGCTTAAGTCTGTCAGGGTGAACATATCACCGTTTATTGCATATATCTTACCCGTTATTGTGCCGATCGAAGGTGTTTTTTTGAAAAGACACTAGAACAGGATATGTAGAATATTTTGGTGAAAAAAATTTTGTTGGGGGATGTTGCCTGGAAGGCTGTAGCCCTGTCAATGAAAAAAAAAACAAGTTGTGTCCGTTAATCATAGACTTGTTCGCTTTCGTTTTTTTTCCCTTGGCGCGCGATACGGTGTCGCGTCTCTTGATTTGGGTACCCGTTTACCGAGGGACCACAAAATTTGATCAGCTTTACTGAAACTGAAAGTCGCGTATTGCTGAGGTGTACTGAGTCTCAAGCGCGATTTACATGAGTCGAGTAAATGGTGGAGTAGAGTGGAATCTTCGCAGTGTCAAAAGAACCACTTTACTCGAGAAAAATGGTTACAGTAAAGACAATCTGACCCTACCGACTTGAAAACAATCCAGTTGGCGCGACTATCACGGTGGTCGAGTAGTTGGTAGATTGGAAAGTACTCTGTCCTATAATTTACTCGTCTCATGTAAAATGCGCTTAATGGACGATTTTATGAAGCTTATTTCCATCTCAGAAACCTTTTCTGTACCGTTACCGTTTTTTGAAGTTATAAGCAGAAAATTAAAGATTACCCGTTTTCCTCCCCCTTTTTTACAACTTTTGACCTCTCTCAGTCAAAATTCAGAGAAACATTTTATTTAGACTATTTTGCTATGCTACTAAATACAATACCAAAAAAACTGGTTTCAAGTTTTTTACAAACATACTTAATAAAAGTTAGTTATTTTGAGTCACTTTGCACAAGAGGTACCCTCAGTTTCCATCCGTTAAAGAAATTTTTGGTAGGCGGTCACCTCACGGTATACCGTGGTGAGACTGTGTCTTGACTCTCAATCAACTCAAAAATATCCACGCTCAACTTATTTTGGAGCTAGGATAAAATCTGCGAATCAAGAGGCGCGTGAGCGAGAAGCGCGAATGTACAGAACCATCTTTCAATTCAGTTTGGTGGGAGGGGAGCCTTAGTCGTACATGGAATCTGGTATATCTGTATTGCAGCTAATATCTGTATTTACTGGATGTATTTGCTGATGTTGAAGCTCCCACCAAACAACATTGGAAAATAGTTCTTCACATTTAGTACATTAATTCCATTGTATCCACCCAAAATGCCGATCTAGATTTGATTGTGGGATTGAAGTCATATAAATTCTTTTTTTCAGCTGATTAATTTTTCTTTGGCGGGAACTTTTCCAACCTGTTTTTTTTTGTGGGATATACATACATGCGTCTATTGTGTTATATATCATTGCAAAGAAAATTTTATATAGTTTAATGTAAAAATTAACAGGCGCGACAATCCAGCATTGGACTAAGGCCGCAGGATGTGTTAGTGACATCCTATTTCCAAGATCTTATCTGCTTTTTTGTTGAGGTAATGAGATCAGCATCACGCTCAGCAGTGTTATTTATCCCCATAAATGGGTACTCGTTTAAAATCTGAGTGAGGTCATAGTCCGCCACAAGCTCGTGAGTTCGAAAAACACCATGATCCACGTTGAGATTCGAACTCATGACCCTGTGCACCGAAGGTGCGCGCACTAACCGCTAGACCAGCCAGACTACATATAGTTTAATGTGCTCGGACCATTTTGCAGTACCTTCACAATTTTCGAATTAATAAGCAAAAACTGACAATTAACCCACCCTACCCGCGTTAAATCGAAAAACACACGCATTTAGGGTAGGGGGATTATCGGATTATTGACATACATATACATATTTTCCAAAATCAGCTGGTTCGCAAGTTTCTCCGATGTTAATCAAAACTGACATGTACTATAATGGTTAATTAACAATTTGAAGTAAATGATTACCAAAAAGTAGGTTGTAAGTTTTTTTAAAGGCATGTCAAGTTATTTTCGTCGTGAAATTAGGAAGTTTTCGAAATTCTAGTGCGAGGTATAAACGTACATTGATTGACATCAGACGTCAAAACCAACCATTCCCACAAAATCAAATTATCTACCAAATTCACAATTTATCCTTAGGCAAAACTTGAGTTTCATATTTCATCCCGAGCCGAGTTGTATCTCCAAAATTAGTATCGTTTCTTCGATCATACTATCTGTCTGAATCTGTCTATCTGTCGCTTTTGACACGACATTGCTAACAATGCAAACAATAAATCATATTCTGTTTATTTCTAATTACTGTATAAACATTTCCATTGAAGCATCATTGTGAAACAAGACATAATCCTGATTGACAAACATTTCACAACGCAAATAGTATCCTTGTCAGCAGCCGAAGCGTGCTGATTCTGAAAATAGAAATTCAAAATAATTCGACTGAAATGCCCGTGACAATTGAGAGGAGGTAGCAAAACTATACAACAAGAGAGTTTCGGCAGGATAAAGTGTAACAGGAAGACACAAATACAATCATACAAACGTAACGGTTGACAAACTTGGCGGTTTACGAGTCGCCTCCTGTCAACATCAATTTGTATTGTTCATGTAGTACATACACTGCGTTTCACTTGAATAGCACACTCTATACATTAAATTTATTTTCTTAATATCTTTAGAAAAAAATGAAGACAACAGATATTTTGTATTTTTTATTTGTCATTTGATTAATTAGCTTTAATTTGAAATAAAAAGAATTTGAATTTTTCCAACATGTAATCTTAGAGAAAAAAAAATGTAAAACACCAATGAAAAAACACATAAATTCTGTTTCACTTGAATAGCACACTTTTTTTAAAACTTATTTTAATTAACTTATTATGCAGTGAGGATAACTTATTATTGTTCAGAATACAAGTTAAGATCAATTTGAATTAAAATCAGCAATTTTAGTAATGGGTTGAGCCTCCCCCGTTTGAAATAACCTCCTAGGTCCTATTAGGCAAAGAATCGTACAAAATTTTGATGTAAGCAAGGGATATTGTAGCCCATGATTGCTGAATGGCTTCAATTAGTTCAGTCTTTGTTGAAAACTGTTTACCAGACTTATAAACTTTTCTGACCAGCCATCCCCAAACATTTTCTATTATGTTTAGATCCGGCGAGTATGGTGGCCAGTTCAACAGAGTAACATTTTTGGACTCGATAAACTACTTTACGGTATTGGTTCATTGTCTGGTTGGAAAGTCCACGGCAATGGTCCAAAGAGACTTTCGAATGTCGGAAAAGCCTTTTCTAAAACACCTTGATACGACTTAGCATTCATAGTGGTGTCTAAGAATTGGAGTTCACAAGTGCCGTAGTAGGATTTGGCTCCCCAAGCCATAACGCCGCCGCCAACTCGACTGTGCAAAAGATCCAACTGGTGAGTCTCCTTCCTTAAATCATAAAAATAACAGTTATATCCGTCGGGCCCTTCCAAATTAAATTTCTTCTCCTCAGAAAAAACAACGCCATACCACTCTTTGGTCCATGACATGTTGGTACGACAAAAAGTCAACCGAGCTTGTTTATGAGCGGGGTTAAGTGGTGTTTTTTTTTTAATTTTAGACGCTTAAGGTGTTTAGCTTTTGAATTAGCACGCGATACAGTTATTTTACTCGCACTGAGACAAAATTTTAACCGAATTTTGTCCACAGAATCATGTGAATTCGATGCTTCACGCAAAATAGATCGCTTATCTGCATTAGAGAGTACACTGCTTACTCGACCTTTCATATTTTTTCATAGTTTTCATCACTTTTAATAAAATTTGAAATCAAGTTTCTGTTTTTTTTTTTAATTTTTTTCGATATTTTAGTCACTGAAAAGTCACAATCCCTGTAGGTTTTTATTTTAACTTGTTCTTCGCTTGTTAAGGCTTTACCACTACCCAAATTTTTTAAAAATCAACGAATCGTATTTAAAATACTCAAAATGACTTTAGATTGTGATATTGTAACCACGTGCACCCCGTATGTCAAGCTTAAACCCAAATGTGCTATTCTAGTGAAACAAAAAATCTGCTCTCTTTTGAATCAAATTGGTGAAAAAAGGTAACGGTAAATTTCGAGAGGACAATTTTTCTTTCGGGGAGCCCACACAAACAAGACAAAAAAAAACTACTAGCAAAGTCATAAGAATATTGATATGTAAGCAAATTACAATGAAAAAACGGAATGTGCTATTCAAGTGAAACGCAGTGTACATGTATTTTGAAAGTGGCGCTTTTATGTGCTCGTCGCAATATCATATTTTGTCAAAACAACCCTCAACCTTTCATATTTTACTTTGTATTAAATGTATGTATGTATGTATATGTATGCACGCGTACTTATATGTGTGACATTGCCGTTGGAGTTTTGAAACAAGACGAATTTTAATTAGTAAAGTTTCGACACACAAAGCAAATATCGCAGTTCATAGCTGCGGATGGAGGAGTATGAATGTACAGAGGTGGAAAATATTTTTGATTAGGTAAAAGTTATGTGGAGACACGATGCGATGGCACGTATTAAATGCAAGGAAAACCAACACTCTTGTCCTTCGTATAGGATTGTACGATATCCTTGTTGTTCGTCTGTGTTCATTACTTTAGCTGCTTGACAACAAATTTCCTGATATATGCTGGCATTAATTATTATGACTGTTCTTCGGTAAGTTCATTTTATTTTGATTATTCCCGCAGGACTATTATTTGTCGTAAATTATTATTTGATGTTTCGTTGGGAGTGGAGAGAAATTTTAGGAATGTTATGATATGACAATGATTTGTGTGTATTGGGAAGACTTCATACATGTTTTTGGAAAATATTTTAACAAAATAAAACGAGACCGAGTTCTAATCCTGCGAATAACATGATGAGTGTATACCCTATATCCATGCACAGACCTAGAAGGCACACAGAACCAAAAATATTTAATTTCAAGGTTTTTGTAGGGGAGGATGGGGGGTAGATGGATCGGATTCGGATTTAGCACACCTTTCATATTTTATAAGGACATTCATCAGCTGATACAAATTTTTTTGCAACATTTTATCAAAAGATGGCACAAAATAGATTTGTAGGGGAGGTAGGGATAGTGAGACCTGCTCCACTTTCCATCAACTTCAATAATATGTCACAATCATGATGATAATTTCAGAGTGCTGGCGATATTTTGTTATGGCCGAATTAAAATATCGAGAAGGGGTAATTTGTATGGGAGGTAGGGGAACCCTTGCTTCGATTTGGATAATTTTCAATTTCAAGATTTTATCGAGACAAACATCTGACCAAAATTTCAAACCGCTAGCTTCATTATTTCGGGAGTTATGGTGCGAACAGACAGACACAAGGACGGACAGACAAACAGGACATGGTACATATATTGGAATCAGGGAGCGATCCTGATAATTTCTATATGTATATATATTCTCATACCCAGTGGCGCAACCAGGATTTTGTCCTGGAGGGGGCTAATTTCATCCATATTACTAGATATTTGATGTTGCTGCCGTAAGTTAGGGTACTATTTGGTTCTATTTTTCAAAGCGCTATACAAAAGTGTGTCAAAGTGCAGTTGAATTCACGTTCTTTTTCGAACTAAAACTTTCGTAGCGTCAAACTAAATAAGCACTGGGAGCCCTTAGAGGACTGTATCTTGCAAACAATTGATTTCGAATGGGAATTGATACGATAGGGACTGACTACATAAGATCAAAGGATGCAACAATTGAATCCAGTTCAATTTTTATTACTAAAAAATATTTGTAGGTTCAACAATTTAAATTTAAATATTTCTACAAAGTGCCATACGGAAATATCTTCTTCTTTTTCTTCTTAAATTGCAATGAACAATTTTAATTTTTAGTCGCTATTCCCCACACTATGTTTCAGCTGTAAGGGCTCATTATTAATATTTTCGAAGCTGGCGGATTTTTTTTTGCGTAAGCATTGATTTTGAAGACATTTTTCCCTTTTTATGCAAATATTACTTCAGACCAGTGTGTCTTCTAATTTACACAAAGTATGGTGTGGGTGTTGCAACCTGCACCGCCCACGTTTCATATTTTTTGTAAAATTTGCAACGAAACGCATTGTTTAAAATCTAATTTTGCAATTTTTCCTTTTCCTATTTCTGGGTCTGGGAGGGGCTTTAGCCCCCTTAGCCCCTCCCGTGGTTGCGCCACTGCTCATACCTCTGCTGGCTCATTTTAGGTGTTACATAATATTGGCTTAACAAAAACAATACCCTTATACCATTTTATGGATATAAGGCTGTGGTCGGCAATCTTTTTAGTCGGCAGACCTAAATTTTGGAAATATGCCGAATGGTATATTCAAATGATATTTTTCTCGAAACCGGAAACCGGTACCCGGTACGGTACGGAGACAGTTAGTTAGTTAGTTAGTCAGAGCTTTAAAATATAATTTTTGAAGATTTTTCATTTTTCAGGTTGTCCGACTTTCTGTTACGGTGGGTCAAATGAAAAATTGACCAGTTGTATTGGCAAACATTTGCAGACCCCCTTGGGGGGCTCAGCAATATGTAAGTATAGTGGATATCGTTTATAACGACATCGAAGGGACCGAATATTTGATGTGTGTCGACAAATGAATGGAAAGGCTGACTGAATTTTTATTTCTTAAAATATCGATGAATTAAACAACGTGGAAATTTATTCAAAAAGGAAAGGCTGTATTTTGTTCGCGAAAATGGTCCAATCCACAGGGCATAAATAACAACCGACTTTATTGCATTTTCAAACAGAGAAAATACTATCAAGAGACGCGAGAGCGTATCGGCCGCCAAAGGAAAAAAAACGAAAGCAAACAAGTCGATGATTACCGGACAGAACTTGTTTTTTTCATTGACAGGGCTACAGCTTTCCAGGCAACATCCCCCAAAATTTTTTTTTTACCAAAATATTCCACATATCCTGTTCTAGTGCCTTTCCAAAAAAATCTTCGATTGGCACAGTAACGTCTAAGATATATGCAATAAACGGTGAAATTTTCACCCTGACAGACTTAAGCGAGTAACCCAATTTCAGACTGGAGTCTACAGTTGCAGAAAGACTTCTATGTACTATCTCTCTCTATGATGGGATTTTTATGAAATTTGGTATGAATGATCCTTCTAAAAAATCAATGTTTTCCATTTAGATAAGTGGATGGAATGACGGTAGAGTAAAGTTAACAAAAGATTTCCAAACAATTGCGTCTTCCGGCTCATCTCATTGATAATTTTTTAGAACACACTGCGACATTGAGACACTGGGAGACTAGGATCTGGGGCAGTGGGATATTAGACAATTGAGACATTAGGGTCTTGGGATATTTAGACATTGTGGCATTAGGCACACTGGGGAAACTGGTACGTGGGGACATCGGGATATTTGGGCATTGGGACATCGGGATATTGGACAATGGGACAGTGGAAGATTGGGATATTGGGACATTGGGGCACTGCGATATTAGGACATCGGAACATTGGGATATTGGAATATTGGGACATTAGGACATTAGGAAATTGGGACACTGGGACATCAGGATATTGAGACATTGGCACATTAGGATACATGGACACTGCGACACTGGGATATTAGAACATTGTGACATTAGGACACTGGGACAATGGGCATTAGAACGTTGGAGCACTGCAACATTGGGACACTGGGACATTGGGACCCTGGGCCATTGGGACACTGTGACATTGGGTCAGTGGGGCGTTAAAACACATCAGTAACAGAACGTTAACAAAGCGTTAGCAAAGCAACAAGAGAGCGTTAGCAGATCGGTAACAAAGTGTTAACAGAAAATTAACAGAGCGTTAACAGAACGTAAATCGAGTAATAAGAGAAAGGTAACAGACCGTTTACAGAGCGTTAGCCGAATGACTAAAGAAAGTTAACAGAACATTAACAGAGCGTTAACAGTGCGTTAACAGAGCATTAACGAAAAGATAATAGAGTGTTAAATGAACGTTAATAGAGCATTAACACAGTTAACAAAAAATTAACAGATTACTAACAGAATGTTAGCAGAGCAATAACACATAGATAACAGAAACCTATAGAAGATTTACTGGAAACTTACAAAACATTAACAAGTAATTAGCAGAATGTTAAAAAGAACGTTAACTGAGCTAACAGAATGCTACCAATGCATTAACAGAATATTGCCGCTTAAGCTAAGGCGGAATCTAACTAATGACTGTGAAGAGATGCACAGCAAAATGTTTCGTGGGTCAAACTGGGGATATATTACCCCATCTTTAGATGACTGTAACTTTAAAACGGTGATAGATAGGACCCTGGAGGCTTTAGAAAAAATGTAGGTCTGGATGCCCTCTTCAACGACTTTTTTTAACCCCCATTATCGAAAATTTTCATTTGAAAACAGAAAATTGCGATTTTCAGGCCTTTAAAGGCGTTTTTCGTGGGTCAAGCTGGGGATATATATCGTCGTAAATTTACGACGTACCAGTCTCATTAAGATAATAACTCGCATTGTAATTAAATTTCAATGAAAGAATATTGTAATCCTTGAAATACCTACTAATCCACTTTTAATTTTGTTTTTTAAATTATCAAATGTGGAGAACTATTCTTTTCACTTATTTTATTAAACTTTGCCAGCGTCTTGTCGTTGCCACGCTTATCTAAATGAAATTACTTCTGTGAATTAATAGCAGAAAGCACTGCCAGTCAAATTGAATTACACATACTCCTAGTTATAGTACACTGGCCACCATTTTTTAGTCCTAATTTCACTTAAAATCAAATTCTCCCAAGCGAAATGTAAATTGACAGATACAGAACGTGCTTTTAGTCGAGTGAATCAGCGCAGCATCAACAAAGTTGTCTCACATATCATACGGTCGGCATGCACTTTAATGTGAAAAGCCTTTCACATAATTACGAGTACACTATATCTGCAACAAACATCACGATTCTGGTTACAACTTAATTAACCTTTTTCAGCTTTGCTCCTGTAGAAAAAATAGAAACGAAAAATACTTTTAAATCCTCCATATAAAAAGTTGCATCGCATAGCATCGCTTCAGAATATTAGTGCACGCGAGTATCCTGCAACTACATCCACTATGCAGGGCTGTTATGTGGTTGCCCTGCATAAAGTCAATGCAAAGAACGTCTCCGCTCGTTGTCGGCCAGCACGAAGGAGAAAGTTTTCATTGGGTTATAGGATAATTTGCATCTGTAATGAGTATATGGTTCGTGCCAGGCTTTTCATCTCCTTATACTAAGTATGCAGAGTACTTTCCACATTACTGTTCCATAGAGAAGATCAGTAGTGTTCTGTGTGCGCGCACCTGAAATAAATCCTTTCGTGATAGTTTAAAGCTATATATATCTAGGTCGTTTTCTGACTATATGTGAACTTCTTCATTTGGGTTGCAGTTTGGAATTCAGACCATTTGCAAGAGGATGAACACGGATGAACGGGTTTATACGATTTGTAATGGACTGAAGGAACGTTATGGCTTTTGAAAGGGAATAGAGAGAAGTGTGTGTCAGGAATGTGCGGATACAAAAGAATCAGTTTGTATAATAGTATCATACCTTCAAAAAAATAGTCACGGCTTAATTTAATATTTGCAAGGTTGTCGAGCTCACTTGTCGGTCAAGTTTCAAATCGCCGATTAATTTTTTTTTATATCATTTGTTTTAGCAATCGGTCTCATATTGTTTAATAGGCATTAAGCTTCCGGTAAAATAGTTGTTTTTAACGTTTATGGTTTACTTCCAGTAGAGTAACCATTTTTATTTATTTTACATTACATTATTATTTACATCTTTTATTACGACTGTTAGTTTAGATTACGCAATTGTCACTCAACGATGTGCTAGCAACAGGGCCCACGATTCAGAGTGATGTTTTCACTACGCTACTGAGGTTCAGGCTGCCTCTTTATGCCTTTGCTGCCGACGTGGAGCTGATGTATCCGCAAGTTAAGATAGACTTCGAAGATCGAAAATATCTTTTACTCTGGTGGCGGGAGAATCCATCGGAACCTCTACAGGCTTTCCAATTGACAACGGTAACTTTCGGTACGACTTCAGCGCCGTTCCTTGCTACTCGATGCCTGTTGAAGTTGGCGGAGGAAAAAGAAAAAACGTATCCTCTTGGTGCAGAATGCATAAGGCAAAACTTTTACGTCGATGATGTGCTCGCTGGAGCTGACCAAATAAATGTGGCACTCAAAAAAACAATCACAGCTGCTCCAAATACTACAAAAAGGCGGATTCCACTTAAGGAAGTGGTGTGCGAATGATCCAAGGCTTCTTAAAAACATACCGGTGCCTGATCACATCTTCAACTCAATTTTGATTGCCCTCAACCTGGTGAAGTCAAGACGGATGGGTCTCATATGGAATCCTAAAACCGATGTTTTTTCAACTAAAATTACGCCAGGCCATAGCGGCGAAAACGTAACGAAGAGGATTGCATGCTCGGACATTGCTCGCTTGTTTGACCCGTTGGGTTTCTATGCGCCCGTGGTAACCTTAGCCAAGATATTTTTACGAACACTTTGGAAGCTCAAAATCCACTTGGGACGCCGCACTTCCCCAAGACCTGCATACATCGTGGATTCGTTTCAGGGATGAGCTGTTCTTGCTTCACGACGTCAGCATTTCGAGGCACGTATTTAGCAATCGATCAGCGAGCAAGCCACAAGTCCACATTTTCACGGATGCGTCAGAAGATGCCTACGGAGCAGTTGCGTACGTTCGTTCAGTGGACGCGGACAACATCACAATTGTACGGTTTCTATGTGCAAAGTCTCGTGTCGCGCCACCTAAACAGGTATCAATCCCACGCCTTGAGTTATGTGGAGCGAAATTGGGAGCCAACATAAAGCACCGGATTCAAAAGGACTTGAATCTCAGCAACGACCATTTCTGCATGTGGTCTGACTCAACGTGCGTGCTTGGATGGATAAAAGCTCAATCGTCTAACTATTACACGTTCGTGGCGAATCGAATCTCCGCAATTCAGCAGCTCACGAATCCTCAGCAGTGGCGCTTCGTTAAGACGTTCGACAATCCTGCCGAATTCATTTCCAGAGGCTTAACACCCGGAAAGCTGATCAACAACAACCTTTGGTTCTACGGCCCCATGTTTCTGCATGGTTCAGATTCTGACTGGATGAGTGAGCAGAGTGCGTATGAAGTCTGTACTCTGGAAATGCGTCACAAGACTCGAACGGTATTAATTGCAGACTTTCCGCCGAGAAGCAATGTTCTAGAACGCATAGACAGTCGCAACTCTTTCAAACGAGTTCAAAGAGTCGTTGCTTACATTCTACGTTTCGCTAATCAAACTCGACGCAGCAAGCGAATACATATATCTTCGTTGTCCCCAACAGCTGACGAGATGGAATGCGCTTTAGTCAAGATCATTATATCTATGCAAAGACACGAGTTTGCCGACGAAATTAAGCAAATAAAAAAATACAAATCTGTGGATAGGCACAATTCACTCAGCAGTCTGGCTCCGCTCATGGACAAGGACGACGTTCTGCGAGTAGGTGGCCGGTTAGAGTCATCGCTCCTGAGTTACGACGCAAAACACCCAATGCTGTTGCCGTACAACCATCCGATCACAAAATTAATCATTGTCGACCTTCACAACGAGCACCTCCATGCCGGCCCTCAGGCGCTGTTATCAATATAGTCAGACAACGATTTTGGCCCATAAAGGGCAAAACAATAGTTCGCGCAGTGGTCAAAAGCTGTGTCACATGCAGTAGAGCCAACCCACAGCTGCTTCAACAATTCATGGGAAATCTTCCTGCTGATCGCGTCCAGCCAAGTCGCCCGTTTGTGAACACGGGCGTTGATTTCCTTGGACCTGTATGGACGCATTTTCAAATTAAAGGCAAGCGTCCACAAAAGGCATATGTCGCGGGTTTCTGCTGCTTCGCATCCAAGGCGGTGCACATGGAGTTGGTCAGCGATTTGTCAACCGACGCATTTCTGGGAGCGCTGAAGAGATTCATGGCCAGACGGGGGCAATGCCGTAAAATCATATGTGACAACGCGCAAATTTTGTTGGAGCTAGCAACCAGCTTCAGGAGCTACAGCAGACGATTCATTCACAGCAGGAGAAACATCGAGTTCTCTTTCATTCCTCCTCGAGCTCCTCATTTCGGCGGTTTGTGGGAGGCTGCAGTCAAGTCAGCCAAATACCTGTTGAGATCGACCATCGCCTCTGCAGCTCTCACTTACGATGAAATGCAGACCTTGCTTGCAGAAGCTGAAGCTATATTAAATTCGTGACCGCTTACGCCGATGTCTACCGATCCAAACGATATCACGCCGCTTACTCCTGGACATTTGCTAATTGGGGAGCCTCTAACATCAACTGTGGATCCTCATGCGGCCCCCAACAATGCAGGACTATTAGCAAGGTGGAAGCTAGTAGCACACTTGAAAGCCGAGTTCTGGAAGAGATGGTCTCATGAGTATCTGAACCACTTGCAGCATCGTTATAAGTGGAAGTCGGTCTGCAATAACGCGGAGCCTGGAATGATGGTTATTATGATTATCAAAGAGGACAATCTACCTCTGTTGAAGTCTCTGGGTAGAATCGAGCGTGTCATTCGAGGCGAGGACGGACTAGTACGAGTGGCTGATGTCGGCACAGCATCAAATGTAGTGCGCAGGTCTATACATCGCTTAGCACCCCTACCCGTAGAAGGCAGCTTATCGATACCAGATGATGAAGTCAGCGATAATCTTGGCGGCAAAAGAAGTTGCCCTGCTACATCATCGCATCAGGTATCATCGAAGAGATGTCGCCGTTAACTATTCATCCGGGCCCCTTTTAGAATGAGGGTTGAGCTACTTCGCTCAACGGCGGGGAGAATGTTTAAGCGCCATTATTAGTACATATTTGCTTTTATTAATATTTACTTTTGAATTTTCATTGAATTTGTCGTTGAATTCCATTTCATTTATTTATTGAATTACATTTCATTAATTGAATTCACTCTCAATATACATTTGGCAATACTATTCTCACTAATTGAATTTCCAACTTTTAAAATAATTCGGTACTGTGAACATGTCCGTTATCATTTGCTTCGAAATCCTAAATTATGTTCAATAAAATCAGTTCAACATTGTAACTCATCCCGGTCGTTTGATTTGATCCTGGTCCATACAAGTTACTTGTATGTCTCACAAACCTTTTATCGATACAACATAATACATAATATAACTCAGTTGCTGCGGTACATGCACCGTATGCGACATTTAATAAACTACAATAATATCTAAGTACTTAGGTGGAAAACTATTAAAGTGCAATCGCAATCGCAAATTAAAGGAAATTTGTACACCATCCTTATACGTTTGCCTGAGTTTCTTTTTGCTCAAAGGCCATCAGAAATTTTAAATCGAAAAATGCCTGTAGATTTGCCTTGGAGTACTTTTATACAAACTGGGTAAATAGTACAGGAAGCATTTCATTAATGTTGTGCACAATTCTTATTTATTGCTTATAAAAATATATGTACAAAAAATATTTAATATGCATTAAAATTCTAAAAAAAAAACCTCGTATTGCGGGCGCAACCCTCTGTACGCCGGTATTTTTTTTTATTATGTGTTGCTTTCCTGTTAAACGTCTTTCAAGATGCAATCCGAGGTATTTTGCTTTATTTGCTTGTGATAACTCAGTATCATTCAGTTTTACTCGTGAGCATGTTTCACTCCTTGTCATAAATGTCACTTGAGTTGATTTTGTTTCGTTTATTTTGATTCGCCAGCATTTTGTCCAATGAGACACTAGGTTTAGAGCCTTTTAGAGTTTCTCTGATGCTTTAACGGGGTCATAGTCTGTGCCGAGCAGAGAGCAATGTCATCTGCAAAGGTTCCAACGATAACTGCTTCATGGATTGGGATATCTGAAGTAAATATGAGATACAGTAAAGGACCCATTATACTGCCTTGTGGAACTCCTGCTTCAATCCGTCCAAGATGCGTAACAGAGTCGCCAAGATGCGTAATAGAGTCGCCAAGTTTACAAAAAAATACGTTCATTCAGGTAGTCCTGTATGAAGAGGTAATAATTGAGTGGGAGCTTTGATTAAATTTCATACAACAGTCCATCATGCCATACACGATCGAATGCTTGGGAAATATCGATAAACGCCGGAGTATAGTACTCCATGCGTTCAAACGCCGAATCGATACGATTCACTATAGCCTATGTATTTATTCGATGGTACTATGTCCTTGCTAAATCCAAATTGGTGGTGTGGGATTATTGAGTGCTCATCTATGATGGGCAGGGCATTAGGCGCTTTAGAAATAGTTTCTCCAAAGCCCACGACCCTGTGCTTCATAGGTGAGCGCTGCACTAACTAATACATCAACCAGACTACATCCACTATAACTATATGTATATGTATAAACTTATATATTTCATGAGTCACATGTAATACATACACGGTGAACGGGAAGGAGCGATGTGTACACATGTCATTAATGAGTCATATGTGCCTCATGCAGAATTTCCTTTTTCGATAGGCATATGGACATCAGCTAGTTAGTGTGTTAGTGTATTAGAAATGTTATATACAAAATATAGCAAAAAAAATATTATTTTCAAACTATCATAGAAAAAAAATAGCACGCGAGATACTATTGTAAGAATAAACTCACTTTTGCGATGGAACGAACAGCAAATTATAAATACATGTGTTCATCAATCGCAACTGTCACAGATTCCAGATTGGTCAATTTTCAACGAAATTTTTTTGAAATGGTTTTGAACGTTCTTACAACACAAGGTTGATACAAAAAAATCATTCTTGATTCTATTTATTTCAATCGCCATTTATCGGAAAAATGGCAAAGAAAAAACGTTTAGTGCCTTAACGACAGTCTATTATTTATAGAACAAATTGAAGGACATTTTATAAGGATTCTTCTCATACACAACATGTGTCTACAAATTTATTGGTAGCGGACAGATTGTAACTGCGTAGTGGGTTTTGTTTCGAGCACAAGAAATTCATAAGTGGATTTGTACGAAAAGTCTTCTGAAGAAAAGTAGGTTTCGATTTTCAAGATTGAAATTGAAGTGAAATGATGTCTGAAAATTAAGCTAATTTAGCCTTGACGATAGGAGGATTGTTCATGGGATATTGATTTAATGTATGTATATGTAATTTTTTTTATACTTAGGATTAAGCCAATTAAAATTATTTTTGACGCACTTTTAACATTTTCATTGTGCAGTGGGTGTTACCCGAGAATCTGACTGTTTTTAAAATATCATAAAAATATCAGCAATTCATGCTGTGTAAAAATATTGTTTTTCTCAATAAAATACACAGAAAAAATGTATTTTAGATGACACAACTGATTTTGAACCTCTCACTCACCATTTTCAAAAGTTCTCCCAATACGCCTGTTTTAGTGGGCAAGTTAAATTTTAATGCTATTTTCCATTATTTCCCATTTCATGTTGCGACTCCCTCAGGTCCCATAGTGGCATTGTAACCGAGTTCAATAATTGCCGTGCCGCCTCAAAAGCAATTTGTATAGTGCCATGTACAGTTTAGCATCAAAAAAATGCCCAAATCAACACATAGTCGTCGTATTACTAGAAATGGACATAATTTGCCATGCACAATTGGCATTTCGAGTGGCGATTGTATTTTATTTAATGAAAATTCCAAAAGTTCCATTTATAGTGCCACAATAAAAAAAGCGCAAAGCAAAACAGAAAAAAAACATAAACATCCCTACATAGTGTTCCGTGCTGAGCTGCGGAACAGGACACGCTAAAACGACAAAACCTCCAGAATATGGTAGTACTGATAGGTTCTCGAGGACAACCCAGGAATGACATGGGAATCATTGGAAAATTTTGTTGCATACTGAGTGCATATTTTGTCTAGCTTGGCGGTAGGTTATGTAGCAGGACACTAAATTGATAGCATTTTCGAAACGTATAATGAAAACACTTCGGGGCTGATGTAATAAAAGTTGGTCTATAGTCTTTGGGAAAAATATATTCATAACAACGTTGATTCGAGTTCAGCTGGAGCTGGTGAATATTAGTTATCAATTTTTTATGGTAGTAAAGGAGTGAATATTTTTGGTCATGGCTGCTAAGGCGGCCAACTTTTTTTTTAGAAGCCAAACCTAAAACCAAACATCACACATAGAGTGCTCTTCAGTGTCTCTTTCATCCATCACTCATATCAGCGGAGTCGTCGAAGTACGGAAACTCAAAATAGACCCAGCGAAAACGAGTTCAATTTTTCACACGACCCAAAGACAAAACCAAAATCAGAAAGGAGGAACCAAGCGCAACTGGGCACTATTCTATAAAAAAATGTGAGGGCCGGTTGCTCTGGGGTTCTCCATTCAGGCAAGGCTCAATCCAGAGCAGACGAATCGGTGAACCTCATAGCAGCTGCCATACATCCGTGCCAAGAGCTAACCACATCTATTAGATGTCTTTAGGCTTGGCTCTAGGATGTTAGAGTCGTTCTAAATCCCCAGGATGTTAAGCGACCCGTGCCCATAGGGGGAAGATTTCCAGGGTCGCAAATGTACATCTGTAATGGAGCCGCCGGATACCAGGCGATCTCTGGTGCTATCAAGCTTTACCACATCAAGCGGGGCTCTGGGGTGGCAGATTCTCCTTTCAGCTACTCGTGGGAATCACATGAGAATGAACGAAAAAAACAAAACCCAAAACAAAAACCCCAATATCGATCCGACTGACGCAGGCCTCACACTCGGATCAAGAGGCCCTTACCTCAGATTTCGTTCCTGCGGAAATTTATTTGTCGGATGTGGACGAACCGCACCTACCAACAGGTGATACTTCCTGCACGGAATCCGTAGCGGGCTCTAGCGAGCGCACCGCAAAAGGGGGGAGTCAGAAAGCTGGGCTTCCACCCAAATATTCACCGGGAGGCCAACGGGATCCTCTTCGTCGAGGACTTGTCGGAGCTGCCTGAAAAAGGTACGTGCGATTCCTAGTCCAAGGACATGCTTCCGAAAAGGCAAGGGCATTTGCGATTAATTCTAATCGCAATGCCCCCACTCCCAAGTGTCAACGTTCGGAGGAAGAAAGACGGTGCTCCTAAGTCCGGGAAGCAAGCCGCTTCCACCAAGAACCAATAAAAAAAAATAACAGGCGCGACAATCCAGCATTGGACTAAGGCCGCAGGATGTGCTAGTGACATTCTATTTCCAAGATCTTATTTGCTTTTTGTTGAGGTAAATAAGATCAGCATCACGCTCAGCAGTGTTATTTATCCCCATAAGTTCAAAAAACACCATGATCCACGGTGAGATTCGAACTCATGACCCTGTGCACCGAAGGTGCGCGCACTAACCGCTAGACCAGCCAGCCAATACCAAGAAACAAAGGACGGCAGAAATCCCTAAGCGGAACGCCGAACGTAGACCTAGCACTTCAGCGGCCTGCGGATTCAGGGAACCTCTGGTGGCCTGTGCTGGTCCTTCTGGATCAGTGTCCACCCCTACTATTACGGCGAACAGGAGTAAAAGCGAACGCAAGGTAACTCCGGTAGCATCAAGAGCTATCCCTCAACCCGTAGTAGGTAGGAGCAGGAGTACCCATCCAAAAGCAGCTGTTCCAACAGGCGACCGAAACTTACACGCGGTGACATCGGCAGGTGGTCCTTCAAGAGCAGCTATCACACCTCCGGCAATAGCCAGCAGGAGCAGGGGTACACAGGTGGCATCATCAGTGAGGGTTGCAATTATGGCGTGAAACTACCCAGACTGCTCGCTAACTGCAGAGCAAATGTCCAAAGCGCAAGACGCCATAATTGAGCAGCCTACTGTTTCCCGATGTTAGATAGCATCCGCTTCCGGACCGGTTTTCTTCTGGTTGAATGTGACAACAAGGCCACTGCCGAATGGCTTAGCAACACTCTCAACCCTTGGGAAGGAGCCACGCTGCGCACTGCTACAGGGACGGCATTGGGAAGGAGCCACGCTGCGCACTGCTACAGGGGACGGCATTCCCCGCTCCACGATAGTGACGCTCTATCTGCCTCGCAGCACTGATGCCACCAGTGATTATATTTCTCGGGAGGCAAAACGAGGGGCTGCGCACTAGCGTGATCAATGCGACGACGGAGGAAGACGGTCTCCCACTGATCGTTGCTGTAAACCCGAGGTCGATGCAAATCATCGCCAGGCGCCACTTCCAAGTGTCCTACCGTTTCGATAAAACCAAAGTCTACCCGAAAAATTCGAAAGGCGACCATATAGAAAACACAGCAGATAAGTCCAATGACAGAGCGAAGGAAAAATAGCTCCACCGACACCAACAATGAGACCAACACTGTATTGTAAGTTCCAGTGAGGAGGCACCTCTACACCACCCCCTCTCCCACTGATCGTTGCTGTAAACCCGAGGTCGATGCAAATCATCGCCAGGCGCCACTTCCAAGTGTCCTACCGTTTCGATAAAACCAAAGTCCACCCGAAAAATTCGAAAGGCGACCATATAGAAAACACAGCAGATAAGTCCAATGACAGAGCGAAGGAAAAATAGCTCCACCGACACCAACAATGAGACCAACACTGTATTGTAAGTTCCAGTGAGGAGGCACCTCTACACCACCCCCTCTCTAACTTACCGGAGTCAATGGAGCAAGTCTCACAACAGACAACACCACGCCCTCCCTGATTCACCGGTACCTGGGCATTCGGGTGTCGTAGGCAATGAGCAGGCCGACGAGCTTGCAAGGAGAGCATTCGCCACTCTTTGGCCTAGAATCCTACCACTCTGTACATACAGAAATGTAATAAATGAGAGGGAAAAAGCCAAAGCCACCTTACACTGGGAAACTCTTCCAAGTTTCCGGCGGTCAAAACTTTTCGTTGCAAACTACTCACTACTCACAAAAAAAAAACACCAAAGCGGACCAAACGCAAACGGTGTCGATTTAAAAAAGGGCCAGATGTGGAGCATGTAGTGGCGTACACTTTGCTGAAAATTAGACGTTCAAAAATTCGAATGAAGGACAAAAAATTGCAAAAAAAAAATAATTTCCCCCAAAAATGGATAAGGGGGATCAGAGGCAAATGTAAATCATATTGTGGCGCACATTTTCATAAAGATTTCAGAGCCGTGGCTGTCTGCGTTCAAAAATTACAGGCGTATTTCGGAAGATTTTGAATGCGAGGCTCTACCACAGTATCCGGGACGGTTGGTCGCCTTAGCCATGGTGGCTTTGGGATGTGTAATAAAGTTTAATCGATTTGGATGCATTAAACCTGTTGTATGTTCGATGCACAATGTGTAGTTGTTATGGAAAAGTTTCACAAAATTTCATATGGAACTAGATCGTTAAATCCTCTTTGTTTCCACTTTGGAGGAAAATTTTCTTCCGCAAAGAAGGATTTTGGAACCTATTCCTCCGCCGTTAGTGGAAAATAAAACTTTCCCGTTGACAACATCTTTCAAGATTTTCTAACAACTGGCGCGAAAAATAAAATAAAAAGCCGGAAAACTTTTCGTATACTCTTATTTTGAATTTTCTGTAACGCTTTTTCGACACAATGTCATTTTATGTTTTTCGCATGCAACCCTTTGTTTTAGCTCTTAACTCGGTACCTATACACATAAACCATTCGACAAAACTTTTCTACACCACTTGACGGTGATGTTGTGGATACAAATCGTTTTTGCTAGCCTGGCGGCAAAAAAAGGCGTCATCACAAAACTTATATTTATGATGCACACCAGTCACTACTCATGCAGCATAGAGCACTTTTCATGGAAAATTCTATAGGGACCCCGAGTTCTTCTATGTTACCGCCCTTAACAAAACAATAAGACGAACTACAACAAAGGATCTTTACACGAAAGTACGGCTCCACGCAGCGTGTTCCATGTAACAAATTACGCCAGCCATTTACAACGTGTCTACTATATTCAGTTTCTCGGGGAAAATGTTGCAGGAAAAGTTCGCCATATCAAGTTTTGTGTATTTCAATGAAGAACTCCGCCCTAAGGATGATCGGGAACCTTGAAACTCGTCCGGAAAGTGTGTACACACCATAAATTATCATATGGCTATCATAAATATCACAACAGCGTCCATAAACTAAAAAGGAGCTAGAAAAAAGAATGGTAAACGAGAATGCCATTTATCTATCCCCCTTTTCTGGATCACATATAAAACATTTCAGTGTGCAATCTTCAAAGAGTCCTTTTCCGCATTTTTCTTCTTCATTTTTTTTTTCGGGAGTCGCCTCGCCTCTATCTATGAAAATCACAGGACAGTTAAATCGACTGTCTAGAATTGCCATTATGTATTGCAGTTACAGTATTCCTAGTGATGTCCTTTTAGGTCGTATACGAAATGTATTTATGGGCCCTAAAAGCTTCGTTCAGGTTCGGGATGCTTCCGTTTTTCACTCTCGCCCAGTGGCACTGACAACATGGCGCGGGTGTTCTGTTTCCAATGAACGTTGCGATAACCATTCATGCCGAACAGATTGTTTTGAGTCCTTTCCTATATGGGCTCCTACCCCAGGATATAGTATAGCGCACAGAAAGACAATAATTCAGACTGCTGCTGTTTTACGGGGACGATTATACAATGTGTGTGGTTGGCTAGGATAAGACCAGCGAACGGACGGAAAGCAGAGTTAAATCACAAAGCTTTCCGACAGGAATGGCACGGTTTGATAAGAAAACTCAGTTCAGTTCAAAGTGAAATTCAATCTATATCGCGAAGTCTGATCGGATATAACTTTTCCCACTAAGTAAAATTCGAAGGACCTTTTATCGACCATGAATTTTTAATTTTCCTTCAATATCCTTTTGTGCCGCAAAAAAAGAACTGACTTACCGCGTTGACATGTTTTGCCATCCTGATTATTTAAAGATGCACTTGGCCACTGCTGCTCGGCAGTATGTCTTGCGGGAACAAGATGCCAAGTCAACCAAAATCTATATCTACATCACCACTGAATAAAATCCCCAGGAAGCCTGGCAGAAAAAAGTCATGAATTTGCCGCTTCATCGAATCACCATCAATATAACGTACATACTTCTTTGTACATCCACACACACACACAGACACAGTCGATATTGTAAACACCATCATCACCGTCATCTTAACGATTCACATGTCCTTTTGCCAAGTCGATTTATTGATCTTTGCAAGGGATTATTGGCAAAAGATGAGGTCGTAATGGCCATTGTTGTTCGAGCTTAATGTGTACGGAATGGGGGGCTGACTGAATGGTTGCCGCTGTGTTATAGTTTTATTTATAGTTGATCCTGGGACGCCCTTCCAAGTCCTGGGCTCGGGCTATTTGAAGAATATTTATTGATGTGTGAAGGATATACATAATTATTTTGGGGGAGCTTTTTGTGCGATTCTGGATACTTAAGGAAAAATTATCACTAGCAGGAAATGGGGAGTCCGACTCAAATTGATTATTTTGATATTTGGATTAGATGTGAACATTGAGATGTGACTAGCTTTTTCTTACAGCTACAATTGCTCGTTTCGTATGGAAATGCTGATTACTGCATATTTACAACTGTGAGCCCTTTTTCTGAGTTTTTAAATTTCCTTTGCCTTTACTACCGTTAATTTCGCGTTACCTTGAATTTTTTATGTTTATTCCTTGGCGTTGTTTCTCACAAGAAATTGAAGAGTTTCTTACCTGGAAATAAAAGAAAATCGATTATTGCAGAATTCAATTCAATAGAGAAAACTATAAGTATTTGTAGAAGTAGTAGTGGTTAAATCGACCACTCCCAAGTAATCATCAGAAAAATGAAAGGGAACTCAATTTTTGATTTTTGGAATTTAGAATTTGAATTTTGGAATTTAGAATTTGGAATTTCCTGCTAAATATTCATCAATTTTGGAATTTGGATTTTCCTGCTAAATATTCTTCAAATTTGGAATTTGGAGTTTGGAATTTGCAAATTCCTGCTAAATATTCTTTAAATTTGGAATCTGGAGAATTTTCAATGATGAAGTTTGAATATTGAATTTCGAATTTTTGAATTTTTGAATTTTGGATTTTGATTTTTGATTTTAGAATTTAGAATTTAGAATTCAGAATTTAGAATCTAGAATTTAGAATTTTAAATTTTAAATTTCTTCTTCTTTTATTACCCTAACTCCTAGTGGAGCATGGTGCGCTGACGACTACCGAACTACGTCAACGTTACAAAGACAACTGAATTTGGAGTGTGATACGGTTGTCAGCCATACCACTTCCTAGTCGCATTGTTAGTTTATTATTCTACGATAAGAATATTCCTTATCATCTTCTTCTGAATAATAAACTTGCGACGAGTCGTGCCGAGTTTGGAAACTCGTTTCTCTATGAGTCTCTATATCACAGAGTGGCGACCGAGCGATCACGGTCACAGAGCACGATTTTAAATTTAGAATTTTGATTTTTGATTTTTGAATTTTGAACTTTGAATTTTGAATTTTGAATTTTGAATTTTGAATTTTGAATTTTGAATTTTGAATTTTGAATTTTGAATTTTGAATTTTGAATTTTGAATTTTGAATTTTGAATTTTGAATTTTGAATTTTGAATTTTGAATTTTGAATTTTGAATTTTGAATTTTGAATTTTGAATTTTGAATTTTGAATTTTGAATTTTGAATTTTGAATTTTGAATTTTGAATTTTGAATTTTGAATTTTGAATTTTGAATTTTGAATTTTGAATTTTGAATTTTGAATTTTGAATTTTGAATTTTGAATTTTGAATTTTGAATTTTGAATTTTGAATTTTGAATTTTGAATTTTGAATTTTGGAGTTTGAAATTTAGAATTTGTAATTTCCTCCTAAATTCGGAATTTGGAGAATTTTGGGTACATTACGCTTTCAGGTCCCCAAGGGAAATTTTTGAGGTTTCCGATATTTTCCGCCATAAAGCGGACACATAGCTTTATGGCGGACGGTGTCGCTAGTGTCGATAAGAAGAACAAGAAAAATTTCCCTTGGGGACCTAAAAGCGTAATATACCGAATTTTGAATTCTGAATTTTGAAATTTTAATTTTGAATTCGGAGTTTAAATTTTAAATGTTATGGCCGATCAGGTGGTAACCCTAATATATATATTTAGGGTCGCAGCCCAAAGGAGAAGGAACGCTCGAAAATACAGGCGCCAAAGTACGTGGAGGACTCGCAAGGATTGTTGCTGATTGACGATACGGCAATTTGTAGCAGGATGCGAGAGTATTTTGACGAACTTCTAAATGAAGAATTTCCTCGAGCAGCTTTTCAAGATGTTGAGCCGAATACCACAAATATTGAAGATATCTCAGAGCAAGAGGTGATGGAGGCAATGCATCAGATGAAACGCGGAAAGGCAGTCGGCCCGGACAAAATCCCCGCGGAATTTTGGTTGAAAATGGAAAATGTCGGGCTTAGTTGGCTCACAGTTCTCTTCAACAAAATCAAAGGTGGGCAACCGATGCCTGATGCTTTCAGGGAAAGTTTTCTTCTTCCTTTCTATAAGAACAAGGGAGACTCACGCAAACTCAACAACTATAGGGCTATAAAGCTAACACCTCATACACTAAAGATCTACGAGCGAGTTGTCTGCAACCGATTGAGAAAGATTGTGCGGTTGAATGACAATCAATGCGGCTTTGTTGAAGGTCGATCTACAGTCGATGCGATTCAGTGCATTCGTATTGCGATGGAAAAGTATAGAGCAGCACGAAAGGACTTGTACTTTGTGTTCATCGATTTGGAGAAGGCATTCGATAGTGTACCTCGTGATCTGATATGGTTGGCCTTGAGAGCACTTAATGTCCCCGAGGCATACGTCAGGATGATACGAGACATGTATGATGGAGCTACGACTAAGGTTAGATGCACAGCCGGTGAATCAGAAGAATTTCCGGTGAATGTCGGAGTACACCAGGGCAGTGTATTGAGTCCGTTGCTCTTCAACATCATCATGTGCTACTTATTAACACGTGTCTCCGACGGCCTAGAAATATCTCTTCTTTTTGCTGATGATATAGTCCTCAGTAGCCCAAACATCGTTGCCTTGCAAGCTGCGCCTACAAAATGGTGTGACATTCTGGAGGAGCATGGACTGAGGGTAAGTATAACAAAGACTGAGTTCTTATGCTGCCAATTCTCAGACCCAAATGCACCGATACCTGAAATGTACGTCAAAGGAGAGCAGCTTAAGTCTTGTACCAAGTTCAAGTACCTTGGCTCGATGGTGAACAGCGGATGATGACATCAAACATCGCACAAAGGTTGGGTGGATGACGTGGCGAGAAAACTCTGGAGTATTCTGCGATAAGAAAATGCCACTGAAGCTAAAGGCAAGTTGTACAAAACGGTTGTACGTCCCGCACTCATGTATGGATCAGAATGCTGCACCATGTATGAAGGTTACGCGAAAGAAATGACAGCGACTGAAATGAAAATGTTACGCATGTCAGTTGGTGTAACCAAAAGGGACCACATCAAGAGTAGCTACATCCGAGGCAGCTTGTCCATAGACCAACCAATCACCGAAAAGCTCGAAGACCGACGAATGGATTGGTATTGCCATGTTCACAAAGGCGTCCGCCTGAGAACCCCGCAAAGAGAGCGATATCAATGGAAGTTCCACTTGATGGACCCAAGGCCAGAGGCAGACCGAAGAACACCTGGATGTGTCAAATGAAAAAGCAGTAACAACGCATTGGTCTCGGCGATGACACGATCCAAGATAGAGCTGCCTGTAGAAATATGCTGAGAAATTATCGCCAAAACGGGCGATGTGCCTACACCGCAGGTCGAGCAACGCGGAACCATGGAGCGGTATAAAGAACGAGGCAAGGAAGAAGAAGAAGAAGGTGGTAACCCTAATGTCCGGCATTGTTTCTGAAAAAGTTGGTCGCCTCAATCATTACGGAAATCGGATTTTGTAACCATTTCATCTGTATCCAGAACTTACGATGATAAAGGACCGATGACCTTGTAATAGACGCTCTTCGTGTAGCTCTCTTTCTTTACTTGCACGTGGTTCTGAATGTGTATTAAAAAGCTGTGGCTAACATGAAAATGCTTTTAAATCAATTGTTACACAACACAATGGACGTGTGTGACAATGTTCGACATCAATGTCAGTTTGTGTGTGAGTCCTGAATGAAGGACGTGGAAAATATAGCTGAAAAAAGTCTCCATTATTGACAAAACGTGAAGATGAAGAACTTTCGCATATCTCACATACAGATAAAGAGTTTTATACACCTTTGTTTAGAGAAAGCATTGAACATTTTCGAAAGTCAGAATTACATTTCGTGAGTGCTTTAAAAGTAAACGTTCATGTACATCATTTTATTCAGACGATGGTATCCGTCGTGGAGCTAAAAGATTTCTATGGCTGTATAAAAGAAAATTCACCAGAAACGAAATTACATATTAATAATTATATGAATTTGAGGATGCTACGGCTTATAGATTTTGCATTTAAGGCTTTCGGTTATTTTTTGCGTGATATTTTTTTATTTAGGTATGACCATGATTGAGCTAATTTGATTTTCAGCCCAAAGAGTTTGGTGTCACCAAGTGCGATTTTAAGCATGGGCGAACTGAGCGAAGAAATTGCAAACGAAATATATAACGTACCTACGCAAAATGCTACTCACTATCGCCTCATCTGTATGATGAACATAAAACAAAACGGTCATTTTCTTTTTAAGACACTGATTTAAGATTTTTATAACTTTGAACAAAAAGTGTTAAAAGGAATTGCATAGAAAAACTAAGATTTCTTCTGTGATTTCAAATTCTACTTCAGCCTTCTTACGCACATCAACCCTTGCACAGTGTCACGTCTTTCGACCATTTGTCTGATATTTACTAAAATATACATGCGCTTCATCTGCATCCTATATCCATCTAGCGACCATGAAATGTCTTCATTTTTTGTCCAATTTCATAGTATTTTTCCCTATTCTATTTATCCTTCCCGGGAACTTAACTTACCATATCTTCCGTTTTTTTTTGTATTCAACTCGCTCTGAGCATTTCTGGCGAGTATCTTACATATTTCAATTTTCGCCTTCAGAGTGCGAGAACCGAGAAGACTTCTTATCCGGAATAACGAACATTTCGTTGGATTTCGTGCGTTTATGCTCGCTTTCATCTTGCGGAACACTTTTACCCCTATAACCGAAAACGAAAAAAGTTCAAATGGTATTCGGACCCGCCGTAAGACTTTTACTAAGTGCAAACGGACATAACCGCAAATGGAATCGGTTTTTGTTTAGGACAAAGGACGACAATATATCGAAAATAATGTAAGCGTCCAAAACGAAAAGGAAATGCACGAGACTGACAACGAGGATTTACTTATATAGCTTAAAGCATTACATGAAACACAAAAACGGTCACACAAATGTCGCTCAAATTTTATTTGTTTAAATCTCTCCCGGGGCGTAAGGAACGGAGAAATGCTCCCCAGAATATCTATGTATATACGTTCGAAAGCATGAATGCAAAGAATATATTTTGTGATAGAAAAAAATTAGGTTCCGACGAGAGGAATACGAATTTCCGTCGGTGGTGTTCCCTTTTGTGTTCGTGCTACGTTGCTTCAGTCCACCGAATGCTCAATGACCATTGCCGAGAAGTCTCAGCTAAGATTTTCCAGTCACAACCAACTCTCTATTCAAGGATTCTACGCAGCGGGAATATTCGTAGATGCATATGATAAAGTCGCGTATAGCGCGACGTTCTCTATCTTAAATTTTCCAGCAAATTATAGTTGATAAAAGTATATTGGGATTATGCGTGAATCGTTTATAAGGAAATGGTCAATTTGCATTTCAAATTTTCTGGAATTCAAGTCAGGCTATTTGCTCTGTCGTAGATTTAAATAAGAAGAAGCGGCCGCATTCGAAACGAATTTTCATTTCAATGAGAATTTATAGGGATTTTCAGATGAGAGTCCAATATTCAAATTTTCTGTTATATTCCGAGGAAATGGCTGCAGCTTAGTGGCTGGGTTTCGTGCTCGTTATTAATTCTTGGAAATGTATTACATATCTGAATTACCTTACGGCCATTTTGAGGTTTGACATTTTTGCGCTCTGACTGTATCTTCTGTAAAGATTCATGAAAGAAGCGTACGCGATTTTACTTTGTTAGTGTGCTCTGTGCTGATTACATTTCTATTTGTATGGATTTTGTGGAAATTTTCCAGTTTGAGCAAGGAATGAATTCTGAATTTGATGCGCATTTCATGTATGGAATTTGGAAATTTTAGGAAAAACTAATAGAATGGAAGGAAATTTAATGCTTTAACCGAAGTTTTCATTTACATTTCAAGAGTTGTATAGTTCAAGATCTTTGCTTTTTTTTTCTTGAATCAAGGGGATTGACAGCTCTTGGCCGCTGGACTTTGCGACGATTTACATCATAGAACCGGCTACCATGGACTTTGTTATAGAGACAACACAAAAATCCATGTAACTGTGGGTTCGAACCTAATCTCCGGTAATTCAGAGAATAGAGTCGCTATAACACACTGACCTTGGTTTGGTTGGCCTTTTTTACTAATTGCAATATACGAACAGTCTGAAAAATCTAGTAGATTGCACATCAAATAAAATTGTGTGACTGCATTCACGTCCAACATTCTTAAAAGTATAAAGATAAACATAAATCAACAAATATATTTTTGTAACAATACAGTTCTTCATAATTGAAAATAGTGATTGAGAGTGTTTGCCGCTAGGGTTGGTTGCATTTTTTTCCGATCGAAATATAGTGACTGTAATGTTTCTAAGTAGTCAAAAATGCGAAGTGTATAGCTTGAAATGCAAGTTATTACTGACTTCCATAATGATATGCAAATTTGAATTTGAAGGTTACAACTATAATGTTGAGCATTGAGAATATAAGTCTCCAAATGTATATTGTGAATACTCAACACGCCCCTCATAAAATTGGTATTATTGTTAACATTGTATTTCTTAATATTTCTATTTTCCTTTAATTCAATAATTATTTACATGTTACTTAATTCAACAAAATTAAAATATTACATTAATCTTTACAATTTAACAACTTTTCCATCCCTTCTTGGGCGAAGTTTTTTATTTCTCTCATTTATTTCTGAATTTAATTCAACATTTAAATCATCACTCACAACAATATTTTCCGGCTCTGATTCGGGCTCCTCCGGTACCAAAGTCGGATTAGCAGGCGATGACTCTTCATTAGACGATGATGATGAATCTTGCAATAGTATTATATTCTGTGGATCTTGAGCATTATTTTCAAAAGAATCGTAAAATGATTCCTCAGAATCAACTTCATGGTCACGAATTTGATCTAAATGTCGTTTAATTTCTTTTTTATTATGGGTGTAGATACAGCAATATGATCGAGGTCCCAATTTTTGCTTAATTGTTGCTTGCGACCACGAAGGACTGTTTTTATTTTTATAATTTCTAATCAACACTTTTTGACCTTCATAAAAACTAGCAACGCGTTTTCCTTTATAATTTTTAATTTGCTTTTTTTGACTTTCAATAATCTTTTCTTTGACAGTTGGAGGTTTAAGTGCACTAAAACGTGTGCGTAAAGCTCTCCCGAAAAACAATCTTGCAGGTGTTTCACCTGTTGTACAATGGATTGTATTCCGATAGTCAATCAGAATCCGACTTATTATTGTGTCAATGTCGCATTTTGATTGGCTTAAACTGGCCTCTAATGATTTCTTAAAAGTTTTTACAAAATTTTCAGCTTGGTCATTGGTCGATGGATGACCAGGAGCTGTTAGGATGTGCTTAATGTTGTTTTTATCAATAAAGTCTTTAAATTCTACTGATGTAAATTGTGATCCATTATCACTGACCAATGTTTCAGCCAAACCATAACGGGAAAATAATTCTCTTAATTTACTTAAAGTAAATGCGGTTGTAATTGTTTTTGTTTTAAAAACTTCTACAAATTTAGAATAGGAGTCCACAACAATCAAATAATAGAAGCCATGCTTTGGGCCAGCATAGTCTATATGAATTCTACTCCAAACTGATTCAGAAGGTTTCCAGGGAATCAACTCAGCTTTCTGAGGACTCGCTTGAATTTTCTGACAATGCACACATTTTTTAATTAATTTCTCAATATCATTATCTATCTTGGGCCACCAAACGTAAGATCGAGCAAGTGATTTCGTCTTAACAATTCCCATATGTGAGGAATGCAGTTCCTGTAGTATCGATTCCCGTAGATCATTAGGAATTACTGTTCTGTAGCCCCACATTATACATCCATATTGAACAGATAGTTCAACTGATTTATTCTTATAAGCCTCAAAATCTGATTCTAATTGTTCAACCGTCCCACTATCGATTGCTTCTAGCAATTTACTTAAGTGTGGGTCACGACGAGTTTTCATTGCTACAGTTTTGAAATTAATTTTAGGCGGATTTTCTTTCTCGATGAAATGGATATAACTCATGTCTTCTGATTCTGAATTGTCATTCGCTAACTGAGGAATCCTCGATAAACTGTCAGCTTCATTTTCAGAACAGTGAACATATTTAATTTTGTAATTGAATCCACTTAATATGAGTGCCCAACGCTGAATTCGCGCGGCCGCCATCAATGGAAGCCCTTTGTTTTCTCCGAAAATAGTAATTAAAGGCTTGTGATCAGTTACTAGAGTAAAAAAATTACCAAGCAAGTATTGTTTGAATTTCAAGACTGAAAAAATTATAGCTAAAGCCTCTTTTTGAATAACTGAATAGTTTTGTTCAGTTTTAGTTAACGCTCGTGAAACAAATGCAATCGGACGTAATGAATCATCTGCAAATTTGTGTGACAAAACACCGGCTACTGATGTTTTGCACGCAGCAGTTGTAAGAACAATTGGTAGCTTTGGATTGAAATGAACCAAAACCTTGTCCGATGTAATTTCTTTTTTTATTAAGTCATACGCATTCTGGCAATCTGTAGACCAAACAAAATCTACATTTTTCTGTAATAACGAGTACAACGGTTGCATTTTTTTAGCAAAATTTTCTATAAATCGCGAATAATAATTAGCCATTCCAATAAATGCACGTAACTCATGAATATCTTTTGGAATTGGAGCTTCAATGACACACGAAATCCTATCATTATTTTTCGAAAGGCCAAATTTATCTATGGTAAAACCAAGATAAGAAACTTGACTTTGAAAAAATTCACATTTGCCTAGATTTAATTTCAAGCCGGCGTCCGACAATTTTTTTAGAACAGCTTTCAAATTACAAACATGTCCGCGAAAATCTTTTCCAGTGACTATGATGTCATCTTGATATACAGCAACACCATCTATACCACGAAGCAGGCTTTCAATCTGTTTTTGAAAAATAGCCGCCGCCGGTTTTACCCCAAAAGGCAAGCGCTTCATTTTGAAAGTCCCTAAGTGTGTGCTCCAAGTACATAACAATTGTGATGCTTCATCTAAACACAATTGATTGTATGCACACGCCAAATCTAATTTAATGAAAAGTTCACCCCCTTCCAATGAAGCAAAAATTTCGTCTATTAGCGGTAATGGATATTTGAAGTCACTCAAGAATTTATTGATCGTAGTCTTATAATCGCCACATATGCGCAAATCACCATTGGGTTTAAGTAATGGAACTAATGGTGTGCCCCAACTAGAAACATCAACCTGTTCCAATACATTCTTTTCTACTAAATCACGAATCTGACTCTCTACTTTGGATTTCGAAGCGAAGGGAATAGGTCGCGGTTTGCAAAAAATTGGCTTGGCATCAACATCAATGGGCAATGAAACTTCACAAAATTTATATCTTCCTAGAGTACCATCAAATAATTCTGCAAATTGAGTTTTAATTCTATCCACAACCACTGAAAATTTTGACTTATTTTCAATCAAATTAATTTGTGTTAATTGGAAATTGAATGCACGCAAAAATGTACGCCCCAGCAATGGTGGCGCTTCTTCGTTCGTCACAACAACACTAACTACTTTCGTTACACCATTATAGGTTATCGGTGCTTCGCACTCACCTAGCAATTTGATTTTTGTACCGCCATATGCATTATATATTGTACTACACCTGCGCATTCTATATTTGGACAAATATTCATCAAAAAATGCCTTGGAAACAAAAGTTCGCGGTGCTCCAGTGTCACATGCAATATTCATCATCTGCCCACTAATCACAACTTGAATCCGATAAATATCCGACAAGCCATCAGAAAATACACTGTAAAGTGAGAAATCAAATGAATTAGCATTAGATGACAATGTACAATTATTTGATATGAGATTTATGGCCTTATCTTTTTTATTTCTACAGACGCTGCTCAAATGCCCTTTAGTAGAACAGGTATGACATCGAGCGTTTCTGAATCTACATTCGTCCGATGGATGAGTCTTCCAACCACAGTGCGAACATGCTTTCTTCGTTGCCCCGCTGCAGATGTTTGAATTGTGTTGCTGCTGATTGCTGTTGCTCTTCTGCCTTGGCTTTGATTTGCTGTATGATTTTCGCTTAACGAAATTTACTGAATCGAGATGCTGCATTTCAGATTTAGACGCGAATTTCGTTTCACAAATTAATGCTTTTTTTAAAGCATCTTTTAGCTTCAACGTTTCGTCCTCTTCACAGATTTTCTCGAAAATTTTCTCCGGCAATTCCATCACAAATTTCTCGAGTATAAATGCATCAAGCTTGTCGCCATATTTGCACTCTAGCGCAAGCGTTTTCACTCGAGCATACCAATCAGAAACTGATTCCGTATCTTCACGCCTCGCCATATAGAATTTTTTTCGCTCGTGGAACACTATCGTTGGAGGTGTATAATGCTCACACAAAATTGCACATAGCTGATCGAACGATTTTGAAACTGGTGGAATGGGATCACATAGGCTACGCAGTAATTTATATGCAGATGCACCAATAGATTTTAGCAATACTGCTTTTTTCGAATTTTCACTAGTGCAGTTCACTTCAGTGAAATGAATATCTAGCCGCTCTTTCCATATCAACCATGCTTCGTCGGATGGATCAAATTCTGCTAAATTAGCCGCTTGTACAATAGTCGTCGAATTATTCTCGTCTGGCATTTTAAACTTCACTACTACTTCAGAAACTTTAATTAATATAAAATATATTTTCCGGGTTCAAAATTCGTCGCCAATTTGTAATGTTTCTAAGTAGTCAAAAATGCGAAGTGTATAGCTTGAAATGCAATTTATTACTGACTTCCATAATGATATGCAAATATGAATTTGAAGGTTACAACTATAATGTTGAGCATTGAGAATATAAGTCTCCAAATGTATATTGTGAATACTCAACAGTGACGATGAACGAATTTTTTCTTTTTCACCAAAACATACTCATTCATGTCCCTGCGGACAAGATTTTCTTGTAAAACACTATTACCTACAATCTCACACTCAAGTTTTTTTTTTATGCTGCAGAATTTTTGCTGATCTTCCTCACATGTTGACGGTAAGAAAATATTGAGACCATATCAAAAAAATGTATAGTTTAATTGCTTCTTTTCTAAGAATTGTTTTTACAACAAAACATTTTTCTTTTGGCTCTTGATTGCTACCCTGTAATAAATAATTAGAATCGATATTTGTTCGCAGAGCCGAGATTTCTAGAAAAAAAAAATGAAACACGATTCGCGGCGGTCATCGTTTATCGATTTTGAGAAGATGGTATCCTACCATTTCGCACATGCTGCAGAACCGGTTGAATTTGTCGTTGTGTGTAGGCCTGTTCTTAATACCGGTTTATTAATCATTGGTATATTTTAGAAGTACCAATATCCCGGTTTTTGTCCGTTTTTTTTCGGCCATGGGCCGATCCCCGTTGTTTTTCCAGCACCGGTGTTAGCCCGGTTCTTTCAACCGTGGGCTGGTCCCGGTTTTCCCCCCTACACCGATTTTTGCCCGTTTTTTTTTTTTCAACTATGCCCAGTTTTTCCCCAGCACCGGTACACCGGTTTTTTTCGACCATGGTCCCTTTTTTTCTAAAACCGGTGCACCTTTTTTTTTCAGTTTTTTTAGCACCTGTTCAATATGTATTTCCTAAATTAAAAAAAAAAAATTCGTTTCCGTTTTGATGGTGCTTTGTCTTGTCATTATTCGAAAAACGTAAAAAAATTACAAAAAAATAAAAATAGAAACCAAAAAAAACCCCTATCAAATTGACTTGCCATTCGATTTACATTTTCTCGTGCAATATAAGTATAAAACGAGATATTCCAGGAAGGAAAGACGCAGAATTTGAATTGAACTCGACAGCACAGACAAAATATCGAGAAATTCAATATGACCACGTATTAAAACTATTTTCCAAGAAATATATTTCATCGAAATTCTAAAGTGGAATTGTGCGCAAATTGGATTGACCGCACCAGCAATAAACGAGTACATACATAAAAGTGCTCCTGCATGCGGCTTAGATGAAATCCCGACAAAAAAGGAATCATGTTTTTATGCCTTAACTGTCCCTATTAACGTTTTGGTGCGCAACTTCCAACAATAAAGCAGAGTTCAGCCAGCTCGTCGTCGTGCAAAAATTGATTTTTGATATGATGTATCGACCTGAAAAAAAAGAGGATACACTTTCATATCCAATTCTAGATTTTGAATGACAACTGCGTACATATCGAAACGAAATTCGAAATGACCATCAGCATCGTCGTATCCCTTATTTTAATGGTTTACGAAGAAGTTCACCCACAAGTCCCTGAAACCACATCGAGCCGATTGACGGCAATGTGGTTTGAGTTGCACATGAAGGACGGTCGGTTTCGCTTCTTATTCCATTAACATGATCTTTTCTATATTTGACAATTTCAATTTCAATTTATCCAATTTCTGTGAAATACTTATTTCTTTCCTGTACACTTTTGTTACAACGAAAAAAAAATTGATAGCTGTAAGAAATTAATTCACAGGATAAAATATTAAAAAAGACAGACAGTGAAAAGGGAATGAAACTCATTAAAATTGAGTGTCCATCGAGAAGTTGTCCAAAAATAGCCTCCCTTGAAGGTGAAGTATTTTCACCTTTCTTTTGATGTTTTAAGGGCGTGATGGAAATTTTTAATGAAGTTTTATGTTGCCGGAGTCGGATTGTTGATTTGAATTCGTACGTAAAGCAAGATTTGGCTTGTTCTGCTATCCGTTCTCATAGGGAGAACTTTTGTGTTTCCGATATTTTCCACTATGTGTCCGCTATATGGCGGACTGTAAGATAAGTGTCGCTAGTGTCGATAAGAAGAACTAGAAAATTCTCCTTACTGAGCTGATAGCGTAATGTTCCCAAGATTTTTGATTAGATTGTAGGATGGGAATGAACTAGAGAGGCCGCGTTTTTTTCAACATAGGTCTGCTGTCCCAGACGTGCAAGAAAAGCCATCAAGGGTAACATCCAGGTTAAATTTCAAATTTGCACGTAGCCATTGCAATTTATTTCAAAATATTGCTCATATATATTAAGGGTTGGATACGATATCCCCAATCACAAAATCCCAAACCGAGATCCCCATTTTAAGGTGTGATCTAAGAACGCGCGCGCATTCTAAGATCACATCAGCTGAATAGCATGCTATTCGGGTGTGAATTGCTAGCCTGAATAAGGCTACATGTTAGCATTTGTATGAAAATCACCCCGTATAGTGTAGGCTAGCTGTTGAAAAAACACGGCCAGAGTCGTGGCGGGAAAGTAATAAAGAATGATCCAGGAGAGGGCATCAAACAGCCAAACTAAACAAAAAAGAGACGGGAACTTGAAGGATATGTAGGAGATATTTACTGTTCCTCGCCTAGTGACAGGCGAGACAATAAAGCTGTCTCTATCAAAATAGGCAAACACCGAAAATTTAGGTTGCCCTATGGAGTACCCTCGCTCCGAAAAAAATCAGCAGGTAACGAATCCTGGCGATATACGCTTCCGCTCTCTCCATGCCTCAATAATATACAATTCCAATCAGAAAAACCTCAAGTGATATCCTTTTCAATATAATACACGCCTCCAGCCACTAAAAGAGCCTATTACTTCACAATCCGTTTAAATTTCGCATCATATCCATTTTTGCCCTCCATACATTCTCGTTTCCGTTTCATTTTCCTTCCATTATTACGTTATTACCTTTCGAATCCTCTTCGGCTCTTCCAGGATCAAAACATACGAGGTACATCCATACGTATGGATAAATCACCTTCTATTGCCATTTCCTGTTTGCACGTATAGCACATACACAAGAAGTGCCAGCGTAGGCCCTTGCCGTGTACTATGCAAAGGAAATACGATATTGTGATTGAGTTCTGACTGTAGAATGATGTGGGGCATTATATGAAATTCTCGCACGTTTAAAATTATTAGAAATACCTGAATTTCCGAGGCGTGTGTATGTGCTCCACTTTTGGCATACTTTAGGGATCTTTTTCGGTATAGAAAGCGGCCAGGACGAAATTCGGTGTTCGCATGTATTCCTCTCGTCTATCGAAAGAAGATGCGAAAGAGATTCTTCGTTACGTTTTGTATACCTTTCAATACGCAAGGCCTACTACCTACACACACACACATAATCCAATTTCCTGGTAAACTTACGTGATCCGGATGCTAATTCGTTTGTAACTCCTTCCGGACGTATGCCAAGTCTTCTTCTTTTCGGGCGAATCGCATATTTCGCCTAGAATGTCGGATGGGTCGGAATGGGATGCTAGGTATGCACATAATAGTGCCAGATGCCAACTTTTTCCTATAAGGCTCAACATTTCGATTCCTAGTAGCATTGAATTGTGTGCGGTCGAAATTTGTGCCAAATATATATAATTCAGTTTTTCGATAGAGCATAAAAGCAAAGCTAATTGAAGTTCTATTGGTTTTCGGTTGAATTGCCACAGTTGGGGATTAGTTTTGGATTGAAACGAAATGGGATTTTGTATATGGCCTCAATAAAAATAATTATGATGATGATGTGTTGTATTGGTTTCACATTGTAAAAAGCTAACTTTTTAGTAACTAGGTTTTGGTGAATTGGAGCATGTTTCAGGGTTGGAGTAAGGGGCGATTCAGACTATGGACAAGATTTACTAAATCCTAGATTTAGTTGACAGTTGTATCATATTGTACTGCAATGAATAATGCAAGTACATACATTCTACGATGCATTTTGAATTTAATGACATACGATTTAATCTAGTAGGCGGGTTTCGACTCGATTAATTAAGTGGTTTTAGTAAATCCTGTCCATAGTGTGAATCCCCTTTATAAGTCCATATTTAACAAGTCTAAGCAGAGTGGTTTGAAAATCACGGTTAAATAAGGAGCAGAGGCCCAAATGATGAACATTGCTAAATTTAAATCCCATTGGGTGAAACCATACGGTGGGTAAACATTGACGAGCAACAGACATGGCAATGCCGCTTAAACAAACATGAAAATTGAGTGGCCAATAATTTTCCATGTGTAGCAGAGAGAAACGCTCTGTATCGAAAACCAGGCATACGCAAAGAAAAAGAGGTAATAAGGACTCGCCGCTAATTAAGTACCTTTAAGAAATCAATTTGGAATTTTGAATTTTGAATTGTGAATTTTGAATTTTGAATTTTGAATTCTGAATTTTGAATTTTGAATTTTGAATTTTGAATTTTGAATTTTGAATTTTGAATTTTGAATTTTGAATTTTGAATTTTGAATTTTGAATTTTGAATTTTGAATTTTGAATTTTGAATTTTGAATTTTGAATTTTGAATTTTGAATTTTGAATTTTGAATTTTGAATTTTGAATTTTGAATTTTGAATTTTGAATTTTGAATTTTGAATTTTGAATTTTGAATTTTGAATTTTGAATTTTGAATTTTGAATTTTGAATTTTGAATTTTGAATTTTGAATTTTGAATTTTGAATTTTGAATTTTGAATTTTGAATTTTGAATTTTGAATTTTGAATTTTGAATTTTGAATTTTGAATTTTGAATTTTGAATTTTGAATTTTGAATTTTGAATTTTGAATTTTGAATTTTGAATTTTGAATTTTGAATTTTGAATTTTGAATTTTGAATTTTGATTTGTGAATTTCGAATTTTAATTCTGAATTCTTAGAATACAAGACTTAAGAATTAAAAGACCAATACCCTAATGTGCAATTAATATCATCAATCTTTCAATAAATCTGTCCTACTGACATGGATTTTTCCTTTCAATAAATTAACCAAGCAATGAAAGGACCTTCGCAGAACAACAGGCATCATTCCAACAGAATAACTATGAAATTATGGGGTTGCTGAACATTAATTCTCGCGCAGCATGACCGTTAATCGTACAAAGCTGGAGTTATTAAAATTTCTGTCAAAATCAGTCATGGTTAAACGTACGAATTTATCGTTCAATATGGTGACATTCTGCTGAATATTTTAGAGGTCGTTCACAAATTCATTTTATCATTTTACATTACATACTCGTAGTGTTGTAGTCTATATATAACTCCCTGAATTGGGCTTCGGATTTTAATGAATTTTATTCGGACAATATTGTCCACATTGGTTTTGAGAGCGGACTAAATGAATATGGTTGTTAATTGTCGGAATTACAAGCGTATTGTTCTCTTGTGGACCTTCTCGTGCACTAAGCTGGGAAAAAATTGACCACATTGTGGGTGTGATTTTAGGGTAGTTTTTGCACTTGGTCGAGTTAATTGGATCTCACTAAAACAACTGCGTTGTAAAAGGTTTCCGCCAAAGAAAAAGTCGTCAGCCGCAAAAAGGATTGATATAAATACAATCCCGCCAAAATACTCGCTACTTCTCTCAATGATACATACACTCCCAATCAATAGGATAGTTCCACTTGTAAAATGGCTGTATCTCGGTAAGTGATAACGGTATTTTCTTAAAACTTGGTGATAATATTTTCCGTATCCTGCTTGTTCTTTGCATAACATAAGCTCTCAAATCCGGAGTCCCGTTAGGATTTTCTTACGATAGTTCTTAAAAACAGTAAAAATAAAATAAAGTTCTACTTATTACCAGCTACATTTTTCGAAGTAAAATTATCCTTTCGTACCGTTTTTGATGTTTTATTTCCACTGGAACTATCCTATTGACTTCACCATGTGTACTGTTTTTAAGAATTCTCGTAAGAAAATCCTAACGGGACTCCGGGTTTGAGACCTTCTAATATTGAAAGAACAAGCAGGCTAATGAAAATATTGTCACCAAGTTTGAAGAAAATACCGTTATCACTTACCGAGATACAGCCATTTTTCAAGTGGAACTATCCTATTGATTGGGAGTGTATATTCAAAAGAGATTAAATTAGTTAATAGCTTCTATCAAATTAGCGCGGTGCGGTAGTAGTACGCGTCAGAAACAATGTTCGCGTACCGGTCCCGCGCTGGTTTGGTGGAACAAATTTCTTTCAACGCTATTTGGCGGGGAGCTTGAATAGGGTTAATAATAGAACAAAACTAATCTTATGAAAATTATGAAAGAACAACGTGTTCCATACGAAGTAAAACAAAATAAGGTTCTAAGACGAATTTTTATTTTCTACAAGGCTGGAAGCTTCGAAGTGAAACATTATTTCTGACGTGTACCGCTACCGCACTGCGCTGATTTGATGGAAGCTATTAACTAATCCAATCTCGTTTGAATATTTGTATCATTGAGAGAAGTAGCGAGTATTTTGGCGGGATTGCATTTATATCAATCCTTTTTGCGGCTGACGACTTTTTCTTTGACGGAAACCTTTTAAAACGCAGTTGTTTTTGTTAGATATCATAACTTTTTGCAGTTTTCGATTTACAAAATCGACTTAAGATATGAATAAATGATAAAGACTATATTCATTGCGCTATTTTCGCGAATTTGTTTGAGAATAATAATTATAATAATGATAAACCCCTTGCTAGCCTTTTTCTCTTTAGTAACCTTACTGACCTTGGTCCCCTTGGTAACCTTGGGCGATTTGATAACCTTAGTAACCATAGTACACTTGATAACTTTGGTGATCTTGGAAGTCCTTAGTAACTTTGGTAACCCTGATGGGCTTGGTAGTCCTGTAACCTCGCAAACCTTAGTATCTTTGTACATCACATTAAACTTAATGTTAACTCTAACTTTGACCTTAACCTTGGCCTAAGCCTAAACGTCAAACTTAACCTTAACCATACATTTATATACATTTACAAACAATTTTAAGGCGTGGCGTAGCCGTCTGTTGTTAATAGATGTTATGAGCAACGTAATAGTCTTTGTAAACAAATACTGAGTTATGCTCTCTGCTGCAAGGAAGAGGATATTTTGAAATAAACAACTCTCAAAAAGGCTGTCCGGGAGTGTATAACTAAGAGTGCTCTTTTTAGCCTACCACAACAGGATCAAACCGAGTGGAATTACAAGAATAAATCCACATGCCAAATTTTGCTAAAATTAACTCATCAGAAGTCCTTGAAAAATCGATTTATAAAACATATAAAAAGACTTAAGCGCTTTGCATTTTTTTCACATTTTTCTCTGTATCTTTTTTGTTGCTGCACGAATCGGAGCAAATTATAGCCTATGCACACCTTCAGGACAGAGTCTATCAATGGGAAAAGAGAGCAATTCGAGACGCCCTCTACGAGGCTAGCCCTCTCAATAAACAACAAGAGTAACGAGAACAAGATCTTTTAAAAAATGCGATTTTCAAACTCTTATATCTCCAGTGTTCTTCATCGTATCTTAATGAAATGAAACCTTGTGCATATCTCTCCACTCGTTTACTATGTAATCGCCGCGAGACTTGACATACGCACACAAAAAACCTAACAAAAAGTCTTATCGTGCCAAATATGCTTATAACTACTCGTATGTATGCAAACTGTCTGCCTTTTCAAAATTCCATTTCACCATTATGGCTTGACTTCGGAGAGTCCAAAAATCGACTTTGCCGAAAAAAATCGATATGTTCGACACGGGAATTCTCAGCGCTCCAAGCATATATCTTCGCCCTGAAATTGACGTGTTGTAAAGGAGCTTCCTTGTTCTTTACAGAGCATCACTAGTCGACTTTTTGTTGCACACATTTGCGGTTCTCTTATCTCTTATCCTGGAAAAAGTTCGTGAATCTCTCTATGTGGTTTTGTCATGTTCTATATACCTGCGGTACTTCGGTGTCAAGAAGATATGACTAGAGGACTAGGACCTGAACTGAACAGCATGTGAATCAGACATGCCTTTGAAATATAAGTACAGTATAGACCCAACGAATCATCATCGTCGAAGAATCTTTTCGGGTCGGTAAAAGGATATTGATTTATTAAAGAGATGTAGCCAGAGGACAGGTGTATATCTGATGACAAGAACTTTGAACATACACCCGATCGACGGATACCGAGTATACCTTCAAACCTTTCCTTTGGAGAGTCTACGGATGTATGATATGATATGGATACTTGCCAGAAAAAGGAATTATTTTTTGCCTTTTCATCAAATCGAGCATATTGCCCGGATGTTGCGTATGGTGTGGAGACGACGATATGGGCTTTTGGGGCTTCACGAGGTCCATATAGAATTTTTTCCTCTGGAAATAGAAAAGTGACACATCTACATCGAAAAAAGTCAATCCAGTTCCACAAGATGTCTATCATGATGCTGTATCATGCCATCATCCATGATCATCTTGTTCTGACAGGACTTATTTCTCGATAAGTATATATTCTCCGAACTACTTGAAATTCACCCGAATAACGTTAAAAGTTTCATAAATTTTTGATGAGATACATATCAGATTGGTAATGGTAACTTTATCCATGTTCGGTATGCTGGCCGCCTAGACGCACAAAATGAGATTGATGTATGCTTGTGCGGAAGGAAACTAATAATGAGATTCCTTCAACGGAAAGCTCTGATGAATCTTTGACATTTAGACAGATTTTCGGATGGGTGGAGGCAAAAAAGGACCACGGATATACCCAATTTCAGAATTAAGATCTGGTTTTGGCAATTCCATTACCAAAGGAGAAGTGGAATTTTTTAGCATAGTTCCTAATGAATGTATGGCTGAGTGAAAAAAAAAAACAAATCATTCGAAATGATGTTTACCCAATTTCCTAATGACAGTCATTTATCTCCCATCATAGGTTACGAAATCCATAGCACAATTTCCAATGAATAATTGAACTTGCACACATGTCCATATATGAATATTGACAGAAATAGCGTTGACGTGTTCAAATGTGAATAGAATGAGCAATGAAATGTCAAATACGATTGACGTCTTTGCATTCATATATGGTGGACGATTATTTATGGTCTCCATATCCTTTGTCACTCGTAAACTTCATTCATCTATCGGCAACGCCACAGAAAGGATATACACAGGCACATACTATGGACACTACTATATGGGCTGTTGATTGACTGGCAAGCGCTTCACGTTTTACCAAACCCCGTGGCTCCAAAAGGACGCACCCTCCCCATCACTACGATCCCACTCATCCCTCCTCGTTCGGCTCGAACAAGGTTGTGCAAACGATTTATGGAATGTCGATTGACGTTGATTGAACTTTTGATTGAGATTAATCGTCTGCCCATCGACTTCCCTCTTTTCAACGAATCGTAACATTTACAATTTATCCATAATTCCCAATACGAACTATTCCGCAATTGTCAATTAGAGATGATAAATGTTCAAATGGCAATAGCAGGTCCCACGATATGGCGTGGTACGCGCGGCATGTGGTGGTGGTGGCAGACGTATATCTCTCTGGAAAACGGTTTACATGTCAATGATGGCAAATGGAACATTTCGATTTAGACTGGCTCGTCTGATTTCAATTTGATCTGAGATGCTACTGTCGTTGACAATGTCTTTTGTTGCCTCGTCCGCATTGCCCCGAACGATTGGCGGTAATTTGCTATTATCGTCAATATGGTAAGTGTTGCCAGATGTAAATGAAAAGAGGCTAGGAGGTGAGTTTAAGAACTGTCTGACTATTAAGATTTTCTTGGGTTTTTAAATAAAATAGATGAAAAATGTTCATAGGTTGCTTCTGACTGTACATGTAGGTACCTTCACAGCGAATATCACTTGTTTATGATAACCACGCACTGTAAGTCTGCAAACCCAATTCCTTTTTCTAGTACAAGTAACAAGTTCGATTTCCTTTTCGCAAAAATGATGTCCGAAAACTGATACCCTATTAGCACTTCCATAAAACGTCCTTGCTCCATTCCCCCGGCAACACTCATCGCCGCGTGCTTAATTCATTGTCATCCGGCTTGCTGTTTCTCTTGGTCGACCGTGTGTCTGTCAACAGCATTCTCATTAATATTGTCAATGTCGTCCTTGCAAAAATCGGTCCAACATACTTCCATAAACAGTACAGAGTACCTACTTCTTTCTTCGGATTGAAACTTTGGAAAAAACTGGCCGCCAATCATGGAGACATAAACCAGAAGGGACGAAGGGCAATACAATTTATAAGCTCTCGACTCTTTAAAAATCCTGCTCCCGCGTGGTACATCTGCCAGTCTGTAGCATTATCTGGGATTGAGGCCAACTGCCATGAATCTTAGATTTCGATATTTTTTTTCCTGTTTGATCTAATATTGAAAAATACGAAAAGCAATTAAATATGGCAAATTGAACTCGGGCATTGTTGCTTTGACGCTAGGCGGCTGTTTTATATACGGGCGATGAAGGTTATCGATTTAGTATTAAGGCCACTCGAACGGATTTGTGCCATACGCATTGGTTTTTATTGAAATCCTTTGAGAATAATATGTACGATTTAGTTATGAAATTGGATTTAATGAAATATTAATTTGAAGTATGATTTTAAAACGCTTTGTGAGTTATTTTTTTGTCTGCGATTACAACTCCAGACATGTCACCCAACACTAAAGCGTCGATTATCGGAACTAATGTCGACAGGGATGATTCGATTAATCGAAAGTGTGGTTAAACGAGTTTTTAGAAATTCAAAATTTAAATTTCATATTCCAAATTCCAATTCACAGTTCACAATTGACAATTCACAATTCATAATTCATAATTCATAATTTAAAATTCCAAATTCCAAATTCAAAATTCAAAATTCAAAATTCAAAATTCAAAATTCAAAATTCAAAATTCAAAATTCAAAATTCAGAATTCAAATTCAAAATTCAAAATTCAAAATAAAAATTAAAAATTAAAATTTAAAAAATTAAAATTCGAAATTCAAATTTTTTCTGGGTTAAGTTAGCCGAAAGATTTTCTAAAAAAAAATACATAATTTAAAATGATGGCACTGCACTCAGTGATACGACTACTTGAGTAAAACATAGGAAATTCTAAGACAGCTTTGCTCGCCTAATTCCATTTGTGGCCACTAGTATTTTCAATCACTTTATAAGTCAAAAGGTATGTGTATTAATTTTTCATGAAGTTTATAACGCAACAAGCAAAACAAACAAACAAATTATTCATGTGGTTGCCTTTGCGAGGCATTAGGTTGACACTTTTATTTGGATAGCCCATATGTCTGTCTTTCCTTCACTCCCGATATAATCAAGCTAAAAACGACACCGGGATAGCGGCTAAAATTTTGATTTGATTGGATGCAAAATAAAAAACAACGTTCGATGTCCTGTGTCCTCCACCCCGGAGCATTATCCCTACGTGTGAATTCATGAGGACATTATGTATGTTTCTTTCTGTATTTACATATGTGTCTGATTTTCGACAAAAGGTCAAAGTTAAATTCGCCTCGAAATTAGGCATTCGTTTGTCGTTGGAGTGGGGTCATGATTGTTGCTGAATGACTAAATAAATCAGAAAAATTTTCTCGAGTTTCATTCATTACAACGACGAATTTTGCTTTGAACAATCACGATGTGGGGGTTTGAAATTGAATTACCTACTCGTGTTTGTTTGTATTTACCTATACATTTCCTTCGAAAGTTTCCATTCTCGGTAGAATTTACGGCATTTAACGCTCGTACATTTATTTTGGGAAAATGTGGACAAATTTATCCTACATTACTGTTTGACAGGAGAACGCTTTTAAAAAAGTAGGACCGAAAAAAGGACAAACAAAAGAAGAGCGCAAAGACCTGCATGCGAAATTTTTGCATCCATTTAGAATTTGTCAGTAATATGAATACCCACAGTCCACAGATATCGTCGATCGTCGTATCAATCAGGCAAAAGAGTCAGTATGCTGTGCAAAGCTGTTAACGCAGCACCAAAATCGAGCTGGGCATGTTCCGCTCCCTGGTGCTTCCAATGCATACATGGAAAGTTACTGCAAATGTAACGAACAAAGTGCAAGTTTTTCTGAATTCGTGTCTTCGTCGTTATTCAGGCCCGTAACAATTTCAAATGAAAACCAGGGGGGGGGGCAGATGCCAATCGGCGAATTGATACGCACACCCTTTGCAAAAGAGCGATTACTGTGTTCCTTGACAAGCCATGAATAAAAGGGAAACTTGTCTCCAACCAAGGTCAGCTAAGAGGCAGACCCGAACTTACAATGCGACGTTCGGCGTTAAAAGAGTGTAAAAATCTGGGTAAAACGTTTGCACAAACTCGACTCATAGTACAGGATCGAGTATGATGGCGCGAAGAAGTTGAACCCACCAGGGGTCACGACAAAAAAGTAGTAGTAGTAGTAAATTGGCCTGAAAAGTAATCTGAGTCCTGACTGTATATAATTTTGAACATTTGAATATGTTGCAATCAGGCGAAATACTTGATGATTTACGATGCACACTGTAAAAACAAGGTTGAATTTTACATCGAAAACTCGTTGAATTTTACACCTTTTTTCTCGCAAAATTACAGTAAACGTTTATTTTTCAACAAAATTTCTAGTAAATCCACAAAATAATTTAATATTACACAGATTTTTTAATATTACTCTATTTTGGTGTAATTTTACACTACATTTGGTATGAAGATGTGTCATCACTTTATTTTTGTGTAACTTTACATTTCCAGTGTATACAGTAGAGATGCCACGGAAACGGATATCCGGTAACTATCCGGTAGTTTCTTTAGATGTGGAGCATTTTTGTATCACTATTTGAACAATAGGCTCACCTTAATGTCAAAATTTACCCTAATCCTTGCGACCCAGTCATGAGGACTGGATGCTTCTCTCAAAATTACTCTCTCATAGGGATTGACAAATACTCAATTTTTATCGCCTCTGTTATTTTTATACCCTTCGCTCGTAGAGTCAACGAAGGGTATATTAACTTTGTCATGAAGTTTGTAACGCATTGAAGGAAGCATCGTCGATATATGATCAGCATAATATGGGGAGTCGATTGGGCGATGTCTGTCTGTCTGTCTGTCCGTCTGTTGCTACGCGTTTTACTCGGCCAATTTAAAAGCTATGAAGCTGAAATTTTGCACAAATGCTTCTTTTTGCTGCAGGCAGTCTGTATGTTTGAATCGGTAAAATCGGACCATGGTGTCATGGGGCTGCCATACAAACCTAACCCCCCAAATTAGGTTCTTCTAAGAAAAACTTTTTTATTTGTCCAGCGATTTCAACCAAATTCCACATAAATGTATTTCTATTGATGACACACAACATATGTGAGAATCGATCAAATCGAATGATGGGGTCATGGGGCTGCCATACAAACCTAACCCCCCAAATTAGGTTCTTCTGAGAAAAACTTTTTTTATTTGTGCACGAATTTCAACAAAATTACACACAAACGTGTTTTTCTTAATGACACAAAACATATCTAAGAATTGATCAAATCTGACCATGGGGTGGCCATACAAACCCAACCTCCATTTTGGTTCTCCTAGGAAACATTTTTTTCACCAATTACCCAAAACCTTGAATTAATGTGTCTTTACCAAAGCAACAAAAAAGTTAAGAACGAATGGAATCGTACTGTGGAGTCATGCTCCCGCAACCCCAATAAAATTTTCCGAGTAAATATTTTTATTTGCCCACTTATTTCAACCAAGCCCAAAACTTTTGTCAAGACGGAAGAAAAATAATGAGGAGGGGGATTCAATACAAGTCAAAGATACGCCCGAAAAAACTTTTAGCCCAAGGAGAGCGAAGGGTATCCAAATTTCGGCCTGCCGCGAAGCCCCCTAGTTATCTTAACGCTACTTATTACACACGAATTCGGATTAAACTTATCAACTTTTATTAATTTTTTCTCGAAATTTCACTTTTTGACCGCCTGACTCCTTGTATGCCTTAAATTTTGGTCCCTCTTCCGCAGATAATGATTTTTAATTATTCATATTAAAGTCAATATCTTACTCAAACAACTACAAAAAATTGGGGGTCCTACGTCTTTAATTGTGGAAGATAGACAAAAAAGAATTTGCATGTGCTATCCTGATGACAAATTTTAAATGGCTATTTTGTGTGCTCTTTTTCGAAAAACAATTATAAATCAATATTGAAACATCTAAACACAATTCTTTTTGTGTTAATTAACTCAGAATTGAATAGTATTAACAGTTATCATTTTGAAAGTTTAGCTCTTTTAGTTTGGTTGGAAATCAGCCGAAACTCTTCATGCGAAGGGGTGTGCTAATCTGATGACGAGCAGTGTATTTACCAATTGGTAAACTTATTGCATTTTTCTGTATCTCACAAGTGGCTTGTTCTGTGTGCAGTCAGTCTGTTCCGTCCGAAGTGCGTTCGTGTGAGCATCATATTATTGTTGTCGTTGTTGTAGCGAAGGGGGTGTGGCAGCTCTTGGCCGTTGGAATAACGGGTAGGTCTAGTGCAAATTTGCTTATTTATTTAAATTTACATAAGTCTAAGAGTAAGTTTACAGTGAAACCTGTCTAAAGAGGCCACTGTCGGTTCCCGGAAAAAGTGGTCGCTATTGGAGGTGGTCGCTTAATAAGGGTAACTTAGGGAACTTAGGGAACAAATTCATCAATTTAAAGGCAATGTACAACTTTTTTCCTAAATTAAGGCTAACGTGAGAGATTTCAAAGCTACTATCTTCTCAAGAAATCCACGACCGTCGAGAATTGGACAGAGCAACTTAACTTCCTTGACAGGAGGTGTCCTGGATAATTTGTTTACTGGTGCATTTAGTAAAGATAGGTGGCTCTGGACCACAGAGTAAATAGCGCAAATTTGCTGTTCATACCTGTGTTTTGTGGAATGCAAGAGCTGTCGACCGTTTAAATAGAAACATTTTGAAAGGCTTGCATACTTCACCGTAGCTTGACGAAATTTACAGAATTAGGCCGAATTGGCCAACGCTTTGCAAAACAACCACTCATGTTATAAGGGAGAACATTTGAACATGTGTAGATGCATCTGTTGCATATTTCTTTCAAGATTTATATTCTGCTCACGCACGATAAAAACTCGATTAAGTTCTTTTATCAAATATGTAATGCACTAATCTTTGAGTTCTACCAAGGAATGCGTTTTAGCGTTTTCAATTGCTAGTTTTTCTTAAAAAGAAAACGCAATAACCTTTATTGAATGAATTCGAAAACGAAATCTTATCCACGAAAACTGAACATTTTTCAAAGGTTCGAAAGTTCCCGCTAGAAAGATGTTACTGCCATAACCTAGTTACTCAGTATTTAAACTTGAAAATAAACGCGGATCGCACTACACACAGTAAAATTATAATTTATCAAACACATTGTAGTATCCAGATAAACGCAGTACATGAGATTGCCAATTTTGTGGAGGAGAATTTTTTTTGTTTATTTTTTTTTTTTTTTTTGGTGCTGAGGACGAATCTAGAGCTTCCCACCAAAATTTCGTTGCGAAACAGTGTCCAAATCGCGAAAAACCCTAAAATTTTCGTTGTTTTTCCGTTTTTTTTTTTGGCTCTGAACTCCGAAACTATTCATTTTGCGAAAAACTCTCCAGGAATAGGTATGTTAGAGAGAACATGTTTACGCTTAAATCCGTTGAGCGGTCTTACTACAATTGATAATAATTTATATTTGCTATTCTTAGCATAGTTCCATATTATGAATTAAATTTTGAGATTGAACGGTTTTTAATTTTTGGTCGCAAAAGTTGCATTTTTCTTGTTCTTTATGTATGTTAAGGTGATGAGCCCGAATCCGTGGCTTCCCACCTACATTTCGTTTCGAAACAGGGTCAAAATCGCAAAAAAAAATACCAGCTCCGGATTCAAACTCAGCAAAAAAAACATAAGAAACAAAATTTTCTCCAATGAAATCAGCAGCTGTATCACGAACAAATGATGGCTACAAAAACTAAAAAACTAAAACTAAATCTGATTGGACATTTTTGCTGTTGTTGCTTACTGCCTATAAATCTATTATTCGCGTAACGTAACGACTTACATTTTCTGCGGCCTTATGCTTTTTTAGGAGTTACCGTTAATTGTTGAGATTTATTAAGAAAACTTACAAAAAAAGCATAAAAAACCCAAAAGATAAGCACATGTGTACTTGCCTATGGTCGCTTTATACGGGCACATCGCATTTTTTATGGTCGCTAATAGAGGTGGTCGTTTAAGAAGGGTAACATTTGCATGGACAAATAAGTGATGTAGTGGTCGTTGGTCCGATAAACAGGTGGTCGCTTAATAGGGGAACAAATAATGTATGGAGTTGTATGGAAACGAATTCCGTTCCCGAAAAAATCGGTCGTTATGAGTGGTGGTCGCTTAACACAGGTGGTCTTTTAGACGGGTTTCACTGTACCTACTTATTTATGTGTGCAAATTTACTTATTACCGTTTGTAGATTTACACGAATTTTGTAGTAGATATTTACACCGTAAAGAGTAAAATTACTCTCGTTCATATCGCGGTGTAAATTTACTACTATACACAGGAGAACAATTTTGACACTTTTTTCTGTTTTCTTGAATTTTGCATCTAATTTATAGTAAAATGGCCTCGCTGAATCCAAAAATGCAATCCATTTTTTCCCTATACGTCAGGTTTTTGAAATATCGGGGAAAATATATACGGAAAATTACAAAGGCCCCCTTAAAAAACAACTTTTTTTTAAAGCTACGGAGATGCATCCTTGTGCAGGACCTTCTAGTACCTGTATACAATGAAATTAAAAACAATAAAAGAAAGTTATTTGTCGCTAACTGGATTTTTTGTTAAAAGTTGTAAAATTCTTCGGCCATTTTTAATGCTCTTTTATGCAAAAAAATGCATTTAAAAGCCTCTGTTCCAGTATATTACCCTATTATTGTGCACTTAATTTGTGTAATGGAAGCCTCTACTATCCCTCGTCAAAATGTCTCAACACCCCGGACTCATTTTGCTATATATGTGGCAGTTATACATTTCTAAGTCAGAGGGCGAAAATAGGCCCCTTTGTCCACCAGGCATATCTTCACAGTTGAAAATCTGGTGTAATTTTAAATCATCGTAGTTTATAACAAGCATACATAGCAAATTTAGTATTCATTTAATAAACTCGCTGCGAGTAAAGAGACTCTAATAAAAAAGTAGATCATTTTGACACATTTACTCACATCGACTACAAATCGATTTACTGCCTCAGATTATTTTGACACTCGGTTTATATTCAAAAGTGATCTACTTAAATTGGTGTATCGTTTCAATATGATGAAATGGTTTTAGTCTGGAGTCTACACCAACTTGGTAATTAATTTTACTGGCGAAATATAGTAGGAAATTTTAATAACGTAAATTTTATTATTTTGATACAGATGTCCAGTTAAATATCCAATCCAATTTTGTTGAAAGTTAATTATCAAAATAAATGTATCCAATTTATACAAAACTTTGAATCAAAACCCGATTACTATTCATTGCTAGGACAAATTTGATCTAGCGAGAATTGAATGTGATGTCTATAAGGGGACAGCTTCGCGTCGCTTGCATTCCATTGTGTACAGTTTGCTAGATTTCTTGAAAGTTATAATATTAAGAGTATTTCGTGGATCACATCGAAAACGAAAATATGTTCTTTATAAGTTTTATAACAATTGCAGAAGCAAACAACGTAGGGAACAGCGCACTAGTGCATTAAGTCCACATCTGGTGAGTTTTTTTTTATTACAACTATTTTTTTTAATAATTACTTATTTTTTGGATTATTTTGTTTCAGAAAGACTAATTCCTAATCCAAGGAAGTAAACGGAAGGCGCTTGGAAATGTAGGCAACAAGAAGGTTAAGATGTCCGGAGATCGTTGCCACTTCTCTGAAGCCAACCTTAGAGAAAGGTGAGTTTCGACTTTATAAAGTATTCAAAAAGAAATTTGCAGTACCTGCTGAATCTTACACATGTTACTTTTTTACAGATGGGAATACTGCCAAAAATCGTATTTGAGTCGGATTTGCCTAAGACAAAACTACCACTCCCGAACGAACGAATGATCGACGAAAAAAATTGTGAAATGATACAAGTACAAAAGATACAAAGAAACTTATAAATGGTGTCTTTTTTGCACAAATTATATTACAGATGTTTCTATACCATTCATGGATACCTTTTATATAGAAATTTATATCCAAATCAAGTATATATCCGCTATATTAAAACTATACAGGTCAATCTATTATTTTGACTCCCTCTTTACATTAATATTTATAAATTTGATAGATTCTATAATGATGTGATTCATTTAATAAAAGTGACTTTTATCTTTTTAATATAAAAAGTAGATAGATTTATATGGATAAAATAAATAAAATAAAAAAATAATAAAATTATTGAAACTACACCAAAATTTTCGACTGTGTTGCCTACTTCAAAGCACCAATTTGCAATCAGGATAAATGGTGGGTCCCTTATAAAGTGTGTAGCGTGGAAATACAAAATATCCGTGGTTTTTGTGTATGTGGGATAGCAGAGCTTGCGATAAACATTGTACACAAAGGAATTGGCCCTCGAGATCTGATCTGAAGGCTGGTGATCCGAATATTGTTCATGAACCGCTTGTGGATCGACGTCATACGAGAAAATAAAGGCTTGTGTATTTGACGGTCCACATAGATTCGGCAGCTTCTTAGAGATACAAATTTTATTGAATTAATAGAAGAAATTGAAAAGACAGCATGGCTGGCATTTGAGAGTATAGTCAACAACTTTCTAGGCAATATACGTGCATCAAATTATGAGATAGTAGTCAACTATTGGACAGTTTTCATAGGCTTGGCTGCAACATGAGCATCAAAGTCCACTTTTTACACAGTCATCTAGAAGAATTTCCGGAAAATCTTGGAGCTGTGAGTGATGAGTAGGGGGAGCAATTTCATCAAGATTTAAAAATCATGGAACCTCGATATCAAGGCAGATGGGATGCGAATATGAAGGAGGACTATTGCTCGGGCATAAAACAGGACTGTCCTGAAATTGAACACTTCAGAAAAAGCGAAAACGAAAATGTTTGCCATATTTTTTTTAACTCTTAGGTAATATTGTTAAGATGTAAAATCAATATTTATAAATAAAAAAATAGTAACGAGTTTCGTTTGTTTTGATTTCAATGAAGGGAAGATTTGTATGGGGGCCAAAATTTGAGCCCCCTGTATCTCAAAAACTGGACGTATAGGAGAAAAAAGGGTTAGCATTTCCGGAATCTACGACCAAAAATTAGCTAGAAATGAATATCAAATCTAAATAAACAAAATGCTGTTCCCCCGTGAATAGAAGGAAAAAAAGTTTCCTGCTATTATTGGAGTAAAATTTCGAGTACAGTAGTATAAATAATCTAAAACAAATCTCTCGAAGATGCAACGTTTAATAGTTTTTTTATGCAATATTTTACCGACTAATGCTTCTTTTGTATCTCTTTTTGGTCATACCAATTAATAAAAAAGTTAATATTTAAATTAAAATTAGTATTTTATAATATTTAATTCACATATCAACCAACGCTGAACAAAAAAAACTACACAAAAAACTCAAATCGAATAATGAAAATTTCAAAAGAATGGTTGACCGTATCGTCAAATATTTTTTTCCATATTGTGTTCATGTGCATTTTTTATTCATATTTGCCATTCACCGAACAGTAATTATTCATATCAGTGTGTACTGATTAAACTTTTCTACGTGCCCATTTACGAGTATATGAACAATCCAGTGCGGCTATATCCGAAATTTAATATACGAGCATCAACAGAACAGGACATCCAAACAAAGAGACAGAGAAACACAAATTTTTATGAAATTGTCCTTTGAATCTCGGCACGGCAGCAAAAACAAAAAGCTGGCTCACGTTACCGTGGTCAAATTTAAACTTCAGCGCAATTTGGAACTACGTATTTGCCTCGCCAGAACGGTAGGTATGAAGCCAAAAAAAAACCATTCACCTGAATATTCATTGTCATCTCTGACCCGAACTGTTTAAATAACATTCTCCAAACAATTTTTCTGTCCTATTATCGGTCTACCGGAAGAGAGCCCTGAAAAAAAATGCTGAAAACAAATCTTCGTATATATCTTTATGCTTGATTTACGTAATATTGCAAATGTTACCAGAAAGGACAACCAGGCAGCAGCCGAGCCGAGCCGTTCAGTAGTATGTCCACCGCTGCCATCCACCACAACTGTATATTCGTTACGTTTATAAAAAAATGCCAAATCTCCACTAAATAGTACCAAAATGGTTGGAAAAAATGGTTTCAATTTCCCGTACCTATACTATATGAATCTCGAAACGGACGATACGCTCCCCGAAATCCTTTCCGGATGTGCGATTCGGCATCCTGTCCGAATGCTTTAGTGTGGTTTTAGCCGTGTCGTAGTTTTGTGTACTAGCGCATATGGGCTACCGTGCTAGCGAAGCGGCCAAAAGTACACTATAAATAATCCAGTGATTGCCAACAAGAAGAGGAGCAAAAAATATGTGGCCGGTACGAGTAGTTATGGGTATAATGTCAGTGCAATGCTACCATACACACGACCACCGCGCGAGGCTGCTATATGGTATTGGGCCATGTCCAATTCCACACTTGTGACCTAACCATGCGTAAAAACTTCGAATAAACTATGAGACTATTCGATCGTAAAAAAACGAACAGGATGGGAAGAGGTGCCCTATGAGGTGTTTTTTTCGTGGCAGAGAGACATATCGGGAAATTGGAAACGTGTATAATAGTGAATGTCCATTAAATGAGAAATATTGTTACGATTGACAATGGTTAAATACAATGTAGTGGTATGAAAAAGTATTTTTTAAGGGCTATACAAAGCAGCCACGCAAGGATTGGCTATAAACATCGGTCTGAATTCTACACTTAATGCGGAATTCATAGTCCTTACTTATACTTTAGGGAACCCCCTTAAGGGAATCCTTAAAGTCGACTCACACTTTTCAGTCGTCAGTCGCAGTCATTTTCCATACATGTTGACAGATTGTCAGTCAATTAATTAACTGACAATCTGTCAAGGTGTTGAAAGAATGATTCGAATTTTTTGACATTTTTATGTCTTGACTCTGGCACCTAAATTCGAAAAGCGTCACGAAAATCATAACCAAAAAGTGTTACGTTTTTGGCATTACAGTGCCAGTGGGTGTCATTCAAGGTTCAACGGAAGTTGGGCTAGGTGGTACCCTGTGAGTGTTGGGTGCCATTCAAGGTTCAACAGAGGTTGGGCTTGGGTTCAATTTAAGTTCAACTTGAGTTCAACTTGGGTTCAACTAGGGTTTAACTTGAATTCAACTCGAATTCAACTCGAATTCAACTTGAATTCAACTCGAATACAACTTGAATTCAACTTTCAACTTAGGTTCAACTCACGTTCAACTTTTGTTTAACTTTTGTTGAACGACCCAAAAAGTGTAACTTTCAACTTAGGTTCAACTCACGTTCAACTTTCGTTCAACTTTTGTTCAACGACCCAAAAAGTGTAACTTTCAACTTAGGTTCAACTCACGTTCAACTTTTGTTGTAGGTGGTACCCTGTGAGTGTTGGGTGCCATTCAAGGTTCAACAGAGGTTGGGCTTGGGTTCAATTTACGTTCAACTTGAGTTCAGCTTGGGTTCAACTTGGGTTCAACTTGGGTTCAACTTGAATTCAACTCGAATTCAACTCGAATTCAACTCGAATAGAACTTGAATTCAACTTAGGTTCAACTGACGTTCAACTTTCGTTCAACTTTTGTTGAACGACCCAAAAAGTGTAACTTTCAACTTAGGTTCAACCCACGTTCAACTTTCGTTCAACTTTTGTTCAACGACCCAAAAAGTGTAACGTTCAACTTAGGTTCAACTCACGTTCAACTTTTGTTGAACGACCCAAAAAGTGTAACTTTCAACTTAGGTTCAACTCACGTTCAACTTTCGTTCAACTTTTGTTGAACGACCCAAAAAGAGTCAAATTCGAAAAGCAAATTGTCACGAAAAAGCGTTACGAAAATTTCATGTCTTTACATGGATATAATTCAACAGATAAGAGAGATAAACTACAATAGAAATAGTGTGAACATTGCCCATGCCTATACAATAAAGAAAGTTCAGGTAGTTCGTCAGATCAATAATCTCGCTAAACGGTTTGGTTCATACTGTATTAGTGAAGTCAACGAATTAGTCCATAGGATAACTGTAAGTGAAGTTGACGTTTGTGATTGTGCGTATAACATGATAGTTTCATAGTGGTGATTTTTAATTAGTCTCGTGTAATTCGTTGCCGTCTGTACACTGTGTTCCGCGAAAAGTGTTATGGATTCCGAAGAGTTCCTTAATTTCGTACGCGATACACCGTGCTCTTCACGAACTACTCTTGCCGAGAAGTATGCGCGATTTCTAAAAACATGAAAATGTCCCACTGAATTGCGGACTTGTACGCAAGCTGTTTTTATTGGGGTTTTCAGCAAAACGCGATTTTTAAAACAAACCAATTTACATATGTCTGTCCGTCTCCGACGCCGTTTACGCTGCTAATTTTAAAGCTATCAAGTTATAGTTGAAAAAACAAATTTGAAATATTGGCATTTCTATACCTTCTATTTTTAATTGTTTGTTTAGCAACACATAGAACCCCCCTGAGTTGACCACTCTATAAATTGACCACCACTTTCAATTGACCATCTTTTCCGCCCTTGCACCTTCAACATAATGTTAAATTAGTCTACCTGGTCTGGTAGTCTAGTTGGCGTTGTGGTTGATCATGATGTGCTGAGCGTGCTGTTGATCTCAACATCTCAACAAAAATAGTTAATATCTTTGAAATTGCATGTCGCGCCTAGTTTCACGTTATTTTTTCACTGTGCAAATAATTGGGTTGAAGATAACGTTGTAAAATATATGGGTTTCTTTTAACACTTGTGACAGTCAAATATTTGATTTTGAACCGTTGGCGTTTGGATTCCATTGCGACTTTTGTTTCCTTGTATTGCATAAAAAACATTGCAATTTGTATGGATGTAACTTTTGAAAGCAGACAGCTCAGCTCATGTGGGCCACAATATGCTCTACATCACCCTCTATATCCAACATTTTTTGGAACATCGACCCAACTAACAGGTGAGGACGGAGCCAGATTACATGGACGACCGAGAGCTTGATGAGAGCAATCAGTAGGTGAGGACGACCAGTATAGATGCTAGGCTTGCGAGACTGGAGTACGCGATAATTGGAGGTCAACCATAGAGGCGGCCAAGTTCGCATCGTGCGTCGGCCGTCGTGGCATAAAGGGAAGATGGGTCGCATCTTTGAATGGCGGCAACCAGCGCCCGAGGGGGAGGGGGGGGGATAAGCCGGGTGGTCGCTCGGGGCGGCTTTTTCTGATAGCAATCGAATAAAAAAATGTAAAAAGCCGAAACGAAAAATTCAATATAAATTTTGATTTAGTGGAAAGTAAAGCACAGAAACTGTATCGAAGTAAAATACTGCAAAGCGTAAAATAAACTGATACACAAAAAAAAGCCTTTTACAATCGCTGGCCATATTTTTCTAGAAACAGCGGAATAGTGTTTTTTAGTTAATGAAGTTTTTTTTTAATTATCAACTTTTTTGTTTGAAAATTTATTGTATTTTACAGATGCAAAGTTCTTGCGGGGCCTTGAAGCGTCCACAATTGATACGATACGGTCTTTCATTTCATCGTAAAATGCTTAGTAAACGATACATAATTTTTACGTCTGTGATGCCAGCACTCGTCCCATTCTCGAAAAGCAATTCGTGGTGCAATTCGCTCAGTTATGTCCTAATTTCTTTTCTAAAAAGCCCATTGGAGCATTATGCGCTAATTTCGCTCCCCACTTGAAAATGTATTTCCTCTTATTTTCAAAATTTAGAAATGTGCTTGCATGATCTCTAATTTTTGCTGAAGGGTAGGTAAGTAAATTTGCAAATAGAGTAGGAAGCTATCTCTCTCTAGTTCCTGTCAACCCCTTGTGGGGCATAGGGCATTAACTACGCCTACTCTCCACCTCGTTCTGTACTGTGCTAACGGCGCTAGCTGCGACCATTTAAGGTTTAGCGTTTTCGCTTCGCTAATTACCGATCTTCTCCAAGTGTTCCTTGGCCGCCCAACACGGCGTCTTGCTCCGGAGTCCTGTGGATTCCAGTTTAGAGCTTTTTTTTGCAACGTTGGGCCCTCTTCGGAAGGTGTGACCTATCCATTGCCACATAAGTCTTTTAATTGAAGTGCCTATCCTTTCCTGGCCAGTTATATACTCAGGAGATTCTCGTTCGAAATGATCTCCGGCCAACGAATATTTAGGATGCGCCGTAGACACTGATTAACAAAAGTTTGCAACTTATCATTCATCTCTTTAGTCACCTTCCAGGTTGAACAGCCATATAGCAGAAAGGATTTCACATTAGAATTGAAGACACGTAGTTTGGTCCGTCTGGAAATATTGTTGTTTAGCCAGAAAGGAGTCAAATTGAAGAAAGCCGCGATAGCAAAATTCATCAACTTTTTCGACTGCCTGTCCCGAAATACAAATTCCGCTTTGCCCCCGGGATATGTGCTCAAGAACTTAGTCTTGGCAGCATTGATTTTCAGCCCCGCATTACGACTTGCGCAATTTAGAGCTTCTGTTATTTGAGCGACATCATCCGTATCAGTTGGTAGAAGGCAAATGTCGTCAGCGTAGTCAAGATGTTGAAGGTGATCAAACAATTTCCATCTGATACCTTTGTTACGATGTAGTTGAAAGTGCGGAGCCGAGTACATCACTAATGACAATAAGGAAGAGAATAGGTGACAAAATGCAGCCTTGTCTCACTTCACTGTGCACCTCAAAAGGATCTGAAAGCTTGCCCTTATGCAGGACGTGACATTGGGCTCCATTGTAGGATTCCTTAATGATGGAGATTATCTTATCTGGGATATTTCGTCTTCGTAAGGCATCTCAGATGTACTGACGGTCAGCACTATCGAAGGCTTTTTCAAAGTCGATGAACATGAGATGTAATGGAGATCTCCACTCCGCGGATTGCTCGATGATAATACGGAGGGTGTTAATGTGGTCGCTACAGGATCCAAGCCTGTTCATCGTTCAATGTGCTATCGACTTTTTCCTTGATTCGTCTTAAAACAATCTAGCCATCAACTTGGAAATAGCAGGAAGTAGACAGATCCCACGCCAATTATTGCAACTCTTCAGGTCGCCTTCTTCGGCATTTTAATAATTAGGCCCTTTTTCCACTCTTTGGGAAGAGTTTCAGTTTCCCAACACTCTCGGATTAAGGGAAGAAGAATATCCGCTTTTAAAAATTCTGTCGGAATTCCATCAATCCCCGGGGCTTTACCGGCGTCCATTGATTTGATAGCGTCTGTTAGTTCCTTTTTGGATGGTGAACCGGAACTAATGCCGTCTATTTGAGGGACGTCTTCTGCTGGCAACGAAGATACACTTGCATCAGGCCCGAAAGTGTTATCCAGGACCTCTAAAAAGTGTTCTCTCCATCTTTGTAGCTGTTGTTCTTCGGTAATGAGCAGAACACCTTCCTTATCTTTCACAGGATGTTCCGTTAATAAAGATCTGCCAGTTAATGGTTTTATAAGTTTGAAGAGTGTTCCACTGTCACCGCGGAGAGGCGCATCCTCTGCCTTCTTCGCAAGTGCGTTGATATTGTTACGCTTTTCACGTCTTACACTCCTCTCATTTTTGGAACGGACGGTATTCATCGTATCTCTGTATCGTTCTTTAGCTGAATCGTCAGCAGCTGAGTTAATCTGCTCCTTAACTCTTTTGCGTGCTGAGATAAGAGACCAAGTGGAGTCGCTAATAAATGGTCTCCTACCGCGATACAATCGTCCTAAAATTCTTCGGGAAAGACGGAGGCACTATTCTTGACCCGCGCCACAGGGCGTGGAAATAGAGAACGAAGCTATAGCACATAATTATTATTCCATCTATGTGATATATCCTACTTAATGAATATTGAATTTCCGATAAAAAAAAAACGCAGCAATGAAAACAAAACCCCGTTAAAAAAAACTCTCCTGTTATTGTTCCATCGGCACTCTGTGATATAATGATTCATAGAAAAACGGCTTTTCGAAACTCGGCATGGTCCATCGCACGTTTATTATTCAGAAGAACTAAAATGCGACTAGAAAAGGTATGGCGTCGGACGTCCTCAAGCAGTTAGGGCAAATCAAGAGTAGCCACAGTACCTACGCACTGCCAGAGCCGCGATGTCAGTACTCCCTGATTTGTTTTCGGACATGCTAAAATAATATCGGGATTAAATGTTATCTTTCTTTTTTTAATGACTTTTAGATCACGCGTCCATGAAAATAAACCACACACGTTGAACCCATTGAACAAATCCGAGCGCGAAGAGTTGCATTACCGTTCCTGCTGCTGTTGCTGCATCATGTCAATTTTCAGCATTAGAGTAGGTACTAACATCTGCATTGCACGCGAAATCCATACAAATGCCAACTGTCAACATGTTCATGAAATCCAATTCACATGGTGGTACTCAAGTTTCGCAAAAAAAAATCTTCTCACTGATGTTAAACCTTTCCTCCAGCTAAAACAATGCAATTGCACTTTATTTCACAAGAAATGTCAACGCGAAGATCAATAAGGTCTGCGAGTGTACTTTCATCTTAAATTAATTAAAGTTCAAGGGAAGTTTCCACGACACATTTTTCGCGGGAGACCTAAATGGATGTTTTTCGTTCAGAGGGCATAGTTACATACAGTAGAGCGTCGATTATCCGAACGTCGATTATCCGAACATTCGATTAACCGAACCAGGCAACCAGCTTCTTTTCGAATGACAGCCATCGAATTAAATGAAAAATCAAGGGTTTGAAGGAAGCAAACTCTCATCTGCATCGATTAATTACCTCGATTTTTTTATTTTTGTTCAGTGCTAGTCGTTTTAAATGTTCTCAGTTTGTCGCCTAATTGCACATTTGGGCTATTTTCTAATTTTTCTATGGAAGCTCGATTAACCGAACTTTCGTTTATCCGAACCACCCTTGTCAACATTAGTTCGGATAATCGACGCTCTACTGTACTTACATAGTTACTTTAGGACTAATTGAAGTTCATCTTTATTTTCTTAAACATGGAAAACATGTTTCCATTAATTTTCGTCGGTTCAAAAGCCATCAGGTTCCCGTGTAACATGTCTATATTTTTTTTTGGCGGTGGTGGAAAAAAAATTTGTTCGAAGAATTCAATACTAAATGAAATTCCAAACAAACTTTATAAAAAGGCCAGAATTGAAATCGCGCTTAAGAGTCTACATCTACATCTTCTGTAATCAATATTTGTAATACGATTAAATAAAAGTTTTTGAAATTTTCCTCCTGCGGCCGAACCAAACCTGAGGAGAGTCTTATTGGGCCAGGGCCTGGTGTAGAGTTTGACACCCCTGATCTAATCGTATGTGATGCATACCCATTGATACGTGATACGCTTAAGCATTTGCGTGCTCGCGAACACTGCTCGTGAACAAAATCTGTACGCACAAAATTGCCAGAAACTTGGCAGCCCACCCGCGTTCGGGCGCGCATAAATTATAAATTTTACATGTAGATGCCTTTGGCTAGTTAAAATAATTCCAACCTGAATATTATGGAACCATCGTAAAAACCGTTGTTAGCCTGTTCTATAGCTATTTCGGTCAATAGTTCCTTTTGTCATCATTGTCAATATATTTTCCTTAATGGAGCAGTAAATTTAACTCCAAGATTCAAATATTCAGAAAAGTGACCCATAATGGCTATAAAGCAAGCAAGTTTAACATTATTTCGCAATATTCTTGTGACCCAAAGTCCAGAAGAAACTGAGCAGCCAAACGCATATCCAACATCCTCGGCTTAGAAAGTTATTGATTCTTTTACTGCAAGTTTAATCCAATTGTAAAGTTGTGACTGGGATGCAATTCAAGACTACGAATTCCAAGTTTCTGCATACGGAAATTTACTGGTTTCGTTTGTGTTGCACACTTCTAAAACGAATTCCCTTAAGGTACGTGTTCGTAGAGACAATTCATGTGATGATCGCTCAGCGGTCGTAGTTTTGCATCCAATTTCGAGCCGTATTTAAACATTTTTTGAATGGATCTACTTTCGTAGTATCCACTATGGGCTAAAGGAACATGTATGCATCGAATACATACCCATATATAGTGCTCAAAACAGGTGGTTTAATTTCGATCGCTGAGCGATGATCCCATGAGTTGTCTCTACGAACACAAACCTTTAAGATGGACAGGATCTATCAGAGAAAAAATGCGTTAACTCTTCGGCAGGGGACTGTAATGGTAATGGTACATTTTGACTATTTTCACCAAGACGAAAGTCTAGGATTGGTCCATACGCATCGCTATTCATGCAACTTAAGAACACTGGCGCAACCAAGGAAGGGGATAAGGGGGCCTCTCCCAGGCTTAGAAAGGAAAAATTGCAGAATGAAATACGAAGTAATGCATTTCGTTCCAGATTTTATATAAATTTGAATTGTGAATGAGGCATACTTTATTCACCAGATTCGATGGCTTGTACAAGTTGCAAGAAACATATTTGTTACAAAAAACGACAAGACACAGACGGACGTCTGAGGTGATTTAAAAAAAATTCTTTCTAAACATATACTTACATAAATGCTTCGCAAAAAGAAAAGCAGCGTCTTTCGATAGTACAATAAATTTTTACCGAGCTCTAAATATTTTACAGCTGAAAGATCACTCAGCTAGAGGCAAACTCGGATGTTCAATAACATGGATGGCCTTAGCCCCCTCCAGGACAAGATCCTGGTTGCGCCAGGATATATTCGGGCGTAGCTTTCACCATCGAAAACAACGCGCAGTCATTTTTTTATGTATCGAGCTATATGATTGACATGATCCTCCGATTGCGGTTGTTGCCCAGATGTCCAGCACTCTCAGAGTCAATCGAAAAAGGTGAATAACCTACCCATATAGGAACGACAAGTTTATTGTCTGACGTTTTTTTTGCCACCTTGTTTACCTTTCAAAAATCAAGGTTTGAATTCAATTCGTCCTACAGGGTGTTTCATAATCTAGAACCAGTTTTACAAATCTGGCCAAGATGAGTGGAGTTTCTAAATATCAATTTCTGCCGTCCAATTTAAGATTTTCGTCGTCAAACAACAAGTTGCAAAACCATGCATTTACCCACATTACAATACTTTGAAAAAATAGGAAAATATGTACTTGAATAATGTAGGAAAAATAGGAGGAGTCATGAAAAAATAGGAAAAATAGGAAATATAGGAGCAGTACGAGCCCTGAATACGTGGGACTAAAATAAGCGCAATCAAAAGAGTGAGGGCATGATTAAATTGGTATTTTGATCGTCCTAAACTCAACAATGCTTTTTTTGCTACGAAAAGATATTCCGTGACAAATTCAAAAGATTCTTTTATATAGTCAAATATGTATTCAAATATTTATCTTCTTGGTTTCATCTTCCGCTTCCTGCTTTTTTACAGCGTTGCCCTAACGGAATATTGTATAGCTTTTACGATTTTAAAAGAATCAAGACAACCCGAAATACCGAATAATTCATAATGGGCGCCTAAACTAATGCTCAAAGTGTGCAAGGTCAAAAAATAGAGCTACTTAACTTTTTCCAAGATAGCTTTTCGGGCTCTTTTCCCCATTCGAGTCTTTGGTTTAATTAATACTGAATCAGCTGGCCTGATACAAGATCGGTGATACAAATTTTATATTAACTTATTTGACGGCTTACCTGTATTACGACATCCTCCTAATTCATCACTATGATCTTCACAATCCGGTTCATTATCACACACAAAACTTAAAGGAATGCATAGACCATCTCCACAACGAAATTGTTTTTCTTGGCAAACACTGGGAAGATTTTGAGCTGTAAGAAAACAAAAATAAAATGCTGATGATACAATTACGAACAGACAGATGCATATATAAGTATTTATTAAATTTCCAAAAATAAATTAACTAATAAAAATATATGACAAATTAAAAAAAAAAGATATTTTTAGATGATGTTTTGAATATTTGAAATCAAAATATTTGAAAATATAAATTTTTTTGTGAGAGTGAACTTTGTCCTAGACTATGAATAACAACAAAGAAGAATAAGTTTATTACGAAGCTGACTTGTATTTTTGGATATACGATTTTTCGTTTTCGTCTTATGGAAAAAAACGCGTATCGCCGTTTCTTATTTTTTACGACTTTCTCTACTTGTTAATTATGAAAAAATAATATTTTCCCTGCCGAAATTTGCAACTCAATGAAAGAAGAGCCACACAAAACCCAGAAGCACACATTATAAAAAAGACTCTTCACTATTTAGCATCATATTAAATTTCCCTATAACCGTCCCGAGTTAATGTACCAGAGCAAATAGGTAAAATGCACCCACACCATTTATTGCTCCCTTTTCCTTTCCAGAGTACGAGTACATATCGATTACACACGACACCATCGTCAACATCATCATCTGATTCGGATATAAATCGTTAATCAGAAAAATCACACACGCGCTTCAACAACAATCCACAGACCAGATCGCAAATCGAAGATGAGGAACCAAAGACGAAAAACACCCACATCACCACAACACACATCCGCATCCTTTTTATGAAGTAACAAAAGTATAGGTCACCGAGCTTTTATCGTGTATGATGATGATGATGATGGCATGGACCTGCTGTCATGACCAGTCCAGAGTCCAACCATTATGAATGTCCAAGTGAGTGGAAGAAACATCATCAATATATTTATTACCATACGAAAGGTAAGCACGTGAAAGGTCATAAAGGTTGGTCGTCTTCATCATGACCCACACCTCCGCGCAGCCAACTCCTAGGATCATAGAATAATACATATTAGTTTCGTATTTGGAGAATTTGTTTTGCAAGAGGACATCGACACCCTTCTTCTTAAATTCACACCGACCTGATGACCGAACGAATTACAAAAATTGCCCCTCATCCTGGCCGGGTCGTCGCTGTCGTTGGGGCAAAGTTTCATCGAGACATTATTTGAGCTAAGTTTGAAATGAGGCGAACAAAGAGATTCATGTTTTGATGAGGCGAAAAACATTCAATGGTGGAATGGTGCCGGGCTGGTGGCACCAAAGTTCTCTATTGTTTGTTGTGTATGTCCTGATTCCAGGGACTTCGAACCCGTGCGGTGTATATTGTTTCCGCAACATTACACTTTTCGGCATGATGGTTCTTATTTTGTTGAACGTGTGCAGTATATGTATGTTTGGTCCGGAAAGAAACGAAGCAAACAAAATAAGCCTTTTACATAATTTCTAATGTCTTGTATTTTTTTTTTGTAGAAGTTTGGCGAACGCTGTGAAAAAAGGATTAGAAGTCGACCGGAAATTTGAAGAGCGTCCGTGCATAGAGAAATAAAATTTGATAGATTCCAGCTTTTGGGTTGTATTCTATTATTTATTTTATAGCCATTTTTACAATGAAATGGGTTTTCTAATGGCTTTCGAAAAATTTTCTTTCATGCAGGAATTTCCGAGATCTGATTCAGTTGGACTCATGCGTACCCTATGGGGTACAGAAAAATGCCGTCAGGAAGGTTCCTCGTTTTGTTCGAGTTTTCTTTCAACCTCAGTATGTCACTCAAAATGGTCGCTGCTCTTCGGCATAAATCTATTTTTTTTAGTTTTTGATGGCCATTTCCAAAATCAAATTGGAAGACGAAAAACGTTTAGGTTCATAAAAGTAATTCGAAAATGCCCTAGGATTAGGCATAATAATTGTCAACTTTAGGAAGAAAAGGACACTTCGTCCTTACTTCCCTGCAAAAAAAAACGTCCTTTTTGGATATAAGGATCCCTCCACGAGAATTCGAATTACCTCCATTAGCATTGTGTGTGAATTCCACTTAACAAGTCCTGCATTTTCATACCCATATTGACCGTGCAGCATGCACCACTTTCATGGTGAAAAGGACATTTCGTCCTGAATAACATAGCCGAAAGAATGGGCCTGTACTTCTTTGCATATAAAACTATTCCTCAAAATTTTGGAGAAATATCGTTGCAGGCAAAGACAGCCAGCCGATGATGCTAAAAATGCAAATTTCGAAAGATTAATAGTTATGCTGCGGCTTCCAAAGGACAGAATTTATCCGAAACTTATCAAATACCGCATTCTCAGCATCCTTGGTTTCCTTTCTGGACCTAAGGATCCCTCGGAAAGGATTTAAAATACTTCCATTAGTATTCTGGGGAGCCATTTTCAGAAAATGCTGTATTTAAATACCCTTGTTGTCTACATGTACCTTTGAGGACGTAAAAGGGACATTTTCGTCCTGATTGACTTAAGCAGCAGTATTCAGGTGTGCAACACTATTATTTGCTACGGCCGCAGTGAAAGACTACTCCGACTTTCCTATAAATTAGATATCAGCTAAACGTAGTAGTTGTAGTTAATTATTAACATTTACGATGATTTTAACAAGGACCTACCATAATTATGCCTTCTCCTGGAGGCTGAAAATCTTTCAAAACTGATCACATACATTCTCCTAAACATCCCGTTTCGAACGATACCCATCATGCCCACACTATGCTTGCTATAGAAAAATGTACTTTTTGGAGGTAAAATTCTTTTTCAAATATTCAGAATCAGTTTATTAACATTCTTGAGGAATTCATTGAGACGAATCCTGTATTTTCACATCTATATCGTATAAACCCGCAAAAAGGACATTTCGTGCCCAAGGACTGCTTTCACATAATATTTGTCTACACTAAATTGCTCAACACCCTGCAAAAGATAAAGACGAGTCTTTGCTGGTCACAGATGAACAACAACTGCGCCGTTGGAAAGAGCATTTCATGGAGGTCCTTAACAACAATAACCCTTCAAGTCCACCTCCGTCGCAAGCAGTAAGACTTCCGCAAATGGCCAGAGTAAATACAGGTGTACCATCCAAACTGGAGATAACTAAGGCCCTTAAATCATTGGAAGCTGGTACAGCCCCGGAGCAAACGGTATCCCCATGGAACTTTTGAAAGCGGATATCAACGCTACAGTCCTGATCCAAAAGTGTTGGCCGACCGATACACTCCCTCAAGAATGGAAGCAAGGCGTCATCATTAAAATCCCTAAGAAAGAAAATCTGAAGGATTGTAATAAATTGGCGTGGAATCGGACTCCAAAGTAATAAAATCATCTTGGACCGAATGAAGAAAACGGTCGACCGCACTCTTTGGTTTCCGTGAGGATTTTCAATGTAGCGATCTTATCAACACCCTCCGAATTATAACTGAACAATCCGCTGAAAGGAGGATACCGTTGCATCTTATTTTTATTGACTTCGAGAAGGCGTTTGACAGCGTTGACCGGGTGTGTATCTGAACAGCCTTACGTAGGAGATGCATATCAAAGAAACTTGTTTCCATCGAAAGAGCGTTTTATATAACGGACCGCAAGGTCTTGTATTGCACAAGGACGAATATTTTACTCCTTTTGAGGTGAATAATGGATTCAGACAGCGATGTATCTTATCACCATTGCTCTTCCTTATTATCATCAACGATGTAATCTGCGACGCTTTAGGCGACCATAAAAGAGAGGGTATCAAATGGATATTATTTGATTACCTTCAGCACCTGAACCTCGAATGGGTTCGCAGCACAGCCAATTGTACTATCGCCCTAGTCGCAGGTGGGCAGGACTATGCCTAACGATCAAGGTCTAACGATCAAGGTAGATAGTGCTAAGAAAGGAGTTGAGGTTGCTAATTGACGATGTAGAGTCGCCCGAGCAGTATTTTTCAGTTTCACTACTCCTGGACAAACCACAACATCTGCATAGAAATACCAAACTCCGGATCTCCGAAGCAATGTAAAATCTGTGTTTTATTTTGATTTTTCACGTGGATGCTGATTGATTGTGGGCTAAAGGTATCTTTCAAGTCGAACTTCCGACCATCAACCATTTCGTCTTGACACAACACTTCGTTGTACAAAGTGTTGTCTGTGATCCATTACTCGGTGGAATCAGTGCCTACGGCGCGTCCTACGAAGTTGCTGGCCTGAGGTAATATCTAACGATTTCTTCTTCTTCCTTGCCTCGTTCTTTATACCGCTCCACGGTTTCGCGTTGCTCGACCTGCGGTGTAGGCACATCGCCCGTTTTGGCGATAATTTCTCAGCATATTTCTACAGGCAGCTCTATCTTGGATCGTGTCATCGCCGAGACCAATGCGTTGTTGTTGCTTTTTCATTTGACATATCCAGGTGTTCTTCGGTCTGCCTCTGGCCTTGGGTCCATCAAGTGGAACTTCCATTGATATCGCTTTCTTTGTGGGGTTCTCAGGCGGACGCCTTTGAACATGGCAATACCAATCCATTTGTCGGTCTTCGAGCTTTTCGGTGATTGGTTGGTCTATGGACAAGCTGCCTCGGATGTAGCTACTCTTGATGTGGTCCCTTTTGGTTACACCAACTGATATGCGTAACATTTTCATTTCAGTCGCTGTCATTTCTTTCGCGTAACTTTCATACATGGTCCAGCATTCTGATCCATACATGAGTGCGGGACGTACAACCGTTTTGTACAACTTGCCCTTTAGCTTCAGTGGCATTTTCTTATCGCAGAAAACCCAACCTTTGTGCGGTGTTTGATGTCATCATCGCATGTTGCTCCGCTGTTCACCATCGAGCCAAGGTACTTGAACTTGGTACAAGACTTAAGCTGCACAATATCTAACGATGACCTCCTCGAAATTACTGGCTAAAATAAGATAGGCACCAACATCAAAAGGCGGAAGCGGATAGGTGACACATTTCTCAAAGCACCAAAAAAACACCATTGAACTATACCATCCAAGTTTCATTTAAGTCGGTCCACGGAGGTCTCTCTCGGAAATTTTACCACACTGCGATTCGATTTCAGGTCTCTACTAGCATCGTGGAGTGTGACTAAACCGTCAGAGCCACAGAGCATACCACGCAAATACCAAGATAAAAAAAAACTAACCAAACCTTACGGCGCACATCCTCAAAAACTCAGTAACGGTGAGGATTTCGTTGTTGAGATTCCTGCTATAAAACTACAGGTCGTCGCGTCGCGGAGGAATAAATCAATTTCCTCTAATATACAACTTCACCCGTGATTGGAAATAAGTTTACTACGAAAGAGGAATAGAAAAGTTTGATGTAGCTGAACATCGAATTGAGGGCGTTTGTAGAGTCAATACCCAACATACCTACAACCTACATAATGTTTCTGCTTCCTTGCCTCGTTATTTATAACGCTCCCTGGAATCGCGTCGCTCGGCCTGCGGTGTAAGCACATTGTCCATCTTGCCGGTAATGTCTCAGTCTATTTCTACAGGCAGCTCTATCTGGGATCGTGTCATTGTCAAGACCAATACGCTGTAGTTGTTATTTGTCACATCCAGGTGTTATTTGGTATGCCTCTGGCCTTGGGTCGATCAAGTATACCTACATAGTTATAATAAATAAATCAGAAACTAAAAAAACGAATGCATCATTCGCGAGAAAAAAAAAACAAGTGAAAAGAAAAAGCTCAAGAAAAGCTCCCAAAGTATATACTCGCCGTTAACCAGTTAGAGTGCAGGCGAGAAAGTGTAAGGAAAGTACATTTCCTACAACTAAAACAAAAGGCAGTCGATTCAGTAAGGGAACCAGATGTTGTAGAAGAAGGTATAGAGTTCCAAAGCGACACAAAGTAGTATATTCGGATTTCAAAAATTAAGATCAAGCTTCACCCGATGCTCGTATGCACTAGCCTCGGAAGTTGATCTGCAAGAGGTACAGAAGTCCGAGGCAAAAAAGCTTCTTAAAAGCTTAAACGAAATTTCAATTGCATCAAATTGCGATTAACCTGCAAAAAAGCTTTAAAAGCTTTTGCGTGCCGTTTAATTTGCCATTTGCTATTCGCAACTCGAAAGAGATCATAACCGCAGTCTTAAGGGCCCAATAGACTCAGCGATTTATCGGCCAATCAAAGCTCATTTCTGTGGAGAAAGCACATTTTTTAGGTTCCACTACCGAATTCGCAAGAGAAAATGAGCCTTTTCCACAGAAAATGTGCTTTCTTCACAGAAATGAGCTTTGATTGGCCGATAAATCGCTGAGTCTATGGGACCCTTTAGAGTCAGCATACACAAAATGAGCTTTATTGTACATACAATCGATTGGACTGTGTATGCCGACTCCTAGGAACAAATCCATATAGCTGAAGGGTGTCATATAAGTGAACGTTTAGGCGAAAGTTGTAGAAAGCTCACGTCACCATGTGAGCTACGAAACAAATATAAAAAAAATCAGTTGCCTATTTTTACAGTTATATGCAAACAAAAGATAGACGGAAAAAACGCAAGCCTTGTTGTAATTGATTGGACTGTGTACGCCGACTCCTAGGAACAAATCCATATAGCTGAAGGGTGTCATATAAGTGAACGTTGAGACGAAAGTTGTAGATAGCTCACATGGTGACCGCTACGAAAAAAAAATATAAAAAAATCAGTTGCCTATTTTTACAGTTATGTATATGCAAACAAAAGATAGACGGAAAAAACGCAAGCCTTGTTGTAATTGTTCACGTACTGTTACTGTAAATCTCAATATGTCTTGAATTTTCTTTTGGAACTATAACGGCCACAAAATGCTCTATCAATTGTAGCCTAAGCCCCGAAAAGTAAACCCTTTAGTTTTAAGAGAAATGTGGCCTTATTTGGAAAAACCGAGAGACCGAAATCGTTAATTCATCATAGTTCAAATATCCTTCTATATAGCGTAGCGAGTAGGGGCGAAGCCCCCTAGTCTGTATAAAAATTGTAGTACGGCTTTACGGCAAGTGATTCTTAAAGTTTGCACATGTTGTTTAGATTCCGTAACGGTGTCACATTTGCTTCATTATCCCTAAATTTAGTAAGAATATGTTTTCAAAGATCAATGGGACTTTCAGCTAAATCGTTAAATGTAACTATAGGCTTCTGAAGGTTGGTTTGGGTAAATAACGTCATTTTTCAATGAAACAGGAACTTAACACATATCCAGGATTTTTTTTACATTTTCAGTGTTGCACTAATTTAGTTAAAAACATGGGACACCCCGTATGTCCAGTCTAGTTGGTTTGTGCGGCGGATTATAACGGGCGTGTGACGGCTAGCCCCTTGTATGTAAGTTGAGGCGCACAAACGACAAGGAGTGCAGATGAACGCAAAAATGGTATCGTTATGTGAATTGAATGAGTTTGGTCCTGAAAGCTATGAATACAAAAGAGGGGCTCTGGGCACGTTTAAAAGCAGCGATTTTCACAAAAGTCGAAATCATTGATGGCCAGATGAAGCGAACGCAGAATGTAGCCACGCATGCGTATATCAAGAATTTTATCGAGATTTGCGTGACGTGTATCCTTCCGAAATGAAGAAGCAATTTTTGTAGTCATCGAGGCGATGACGGTTACAAAAAGTTCCTATTGGGTTGCAACATCGTGGTGGTAAAACAACATCAGCATAGCATATAAAGTGGCATCCGAGCTACTGAAATTCTAGGGCAGAAAACGAACCAATTTTTTAAGACGATGCAAGCGATAGAATGGTATTGCAGACGGCGGCGGGCGGCGCGGGCGGTCAGAACAGGATGAACGAGTTGTGTGGTGAATTCCCATTTCTTAATAATTCGACGATATTGACTCCGTTATGACCCTTTTGGTTTATAGGGCTCGTGCAACCTTATTCCCCAAATATTTTTATGTAATATCCTCGCCAAAACTTTACAATTTTTTTAACACCTTCTTCACATTTCAAATTAATGAAAAAAAACCCTCTTCAAGAGTTACATGTAGAATGCAAGGGATTTACAGAGCACAGGATAGCACGCATATGTATGTATATGTTAACTGGAAACATTATTTTACGTTAATGGCACCTTCCCGCTTCGCATGCAACCTGAAGGATGTTGGGCTTGAAAAACAATGGGCAACTGCAATGAACTCGTATGTTCACTAAGCGATCTGGAGAGTTTTATTTTTCTTTGTTTTTTTTTGTGATAGTAATAAAAGAAAGAAGAAAAGAATAAGTACCTTGCATCCATTTAATGGATAAGAAGGATGATTACTATAGGTGTGTATTGTACGAACAGGCCAGGACATTATACTCGCATATACAACAGACACATTTCGTTGAACACATTAACCGAAGCATTTACGATGTGCTCTACTTACAGTGTGCAATTAAGATGCATCTCGCGTTGAAATGAGAGTGGGGATAAAGGTATGCAAGCACTTAGAATTTTTTCTCTAAGAATTTAACAAAAATAAGAATAATCTCTAAAAACCAAGTAAAAAAGTAAAATCGCTTTGGCCACAAAAAATTGCAAATTATTATTGTTAATTTGTTATATCTCAAATGACATTTGTCTCACTTATCAGAAATTTTCGATAAGTGATAAGTGAATTTGATAAGTGGTGGAGTTGATAAGTTACCGCTAAAAAACATTTTCAGTTTTCTGTTAAAAATGAAAAGATTAACGAATTATCCTTATAGAAAATTTCCCATTGATAAAATATCAATTGTTCTACTTATCAGAAATTTTCGATAAATTGATAAGTGAATGCTGCTAAGTAGCTGTTACAATTTTAAGATGACTCTATACGAGAGTAGTCCTTTTGAAATGACACACAAAAAGATCAAAAGATGCAATTGTACACAATTACACTTGTTAATTGCATCGAATTTTGTCCAAGCAATATTACGAGAATGTCTCTATTAAGTTCTATTGTTGTCACATTTTTTCTATTATCATCACACAATCGGGTCCTCTTCTATACAATAAATAGGACAATGGCAATATTCCTTTTAAATGCAACACTATACAATTCACTATGCTTCTCTAGTATGCAGTATACCAAAATTCTCATGCATAATTTGTGCATACAGTTCGAATTCCGAAAATTCAATGTAACCCGCATAATGACAGCATTTCGACAGAATACGGTTTCCATGTGAACGCTTCGTCGACACATGCAATGCAATATGTTACGAGTATGCACTTAAATTTCTTGTGAATTCGTTAAAATATAGATAGGATATAGCTCTGGACTTTAATAGAATGGTCCAACATTGTAGGACAAACAATGCCGACATTTTGATAGTTGTGTCACATTTGAAATATGAATACGTTAAAAGTTTTGTTAAAATTTTAATAATTGGGACAATGGAGGTTTTGTAAACTTTTTACAACAAAGATATAATATGACAGTTTCCATTAAGGACATCTGCAAAATTCGTAAGAAGTAAATGTTATTAAAGTTATTGTCATGATATTCCTTTAAAATCATGTATTCACGAGTATGTATATCGGCCACTTGCAGAATATCTAATCAATTGCCTTCAATATAACTCTCTTTAGGTTTCTAACCGTCACGTGGTCTGTTTGAAAGAATCATTATGAGAATTTCATTTTGTCTTTTATCTTCCACAAACACTTATCTTTGCATGTGCATCTTTCCAAATCACAACACCCGTATATAAAAACAACTGCAGGATCTTCTGAAAACCACTCATCGTGAAAGAGTGCAGTATGAAATTCGAGTTTTCTTATACATAGTTCACTTTTTTGTTTTCCGCTTCTGACCAAAGGATCCTCTTGTACCAACGTCCATTGCGAGCCCATTAACAACATCTTATTTCCATTTATTTTCATAAATACTTCGGGGTTTTTCGTTCGTTTCGTATGTTTATGCAAAGTCATTAATCTTCGTCAACTGTTCAGAACTTGGATATATTCTAATTTTCGTTTTCACATTTTTTTCTCTTCTGTTTTTGGTTTTCGTCAAAATATTATACAGCGAACGAAGGAAGACGAGTGTTTTTGATGTTGTGTGAAAATCAACGCTATCCACATAATATCCTGAATGGATGGACCTTTAAAAGTAAACATAGTATAGAATAGTATCTACGTCCTGTAGAGTAGGGTGTAGTCAGTTAGCTTTTATAGATGGGAGTTTAATCCTAGAAATAAGACAGAACTTAATCCCTGTTGTGAAGGGTGATTGTGATTGATTGTAAGCAAAACCGGTTACAAGCTCGGATATGATTATGCCATCAAACAGAATTTACGTAAAAGGAAAATTTTTGATATAATGTGCATATCTAATGTATAGGCCACCGGTTCTTAACCGGTGGTTCGCGAACGACTAATGGCTATTTGAAGTGATCCGCGGAACCTAGGGCGGATTTCACTATTCAGTCAAGACATGACCAAATTTGACTGAACTCTTTAAAATCACTTTTGGTCAACTAATTTTTGCACCACGAACCCCAAAACTTTGTCAGTTACGCAATAGCTTATAGCTTTGTGAATTTATCACCATTCAATTCACAATTCAATAATAATGAAAGAACTAAGGTCTCGATTTTTTTGTCGAGGTATTGTGTTCAGAAGCTCACGCCCTCCTGATCATAAATTGCCCATTGTCATTTGGCTTGAATTTTTCCACTAGCACCATCTTGTAGGAAGCATGATTTAAGATTTGCATGTTTGCCAGGTTGAGAGAATAGAGAAAAACTGTATTGTTCGCCTCAACTCTTGCCTCATCAGCTGAGATTTTTCGGGCACAGGAATAGGTGTCTTCTGGACTGAAAGAGCTAACTTTGATTAAAAGTTATCCAGGAAACGATATAGCTCCGTCTTTAGAATCGGATTTGTGGCAATGTTTAGCGCGAAAACCCTTTTGCATTTTTGTAATCGAGTTCGAATTTTGATAACTAGTTTGAATAATTTCGCGGGATTGAGTTACAAGCAAAGAACCCAAGCAACCCATCCCATTCCCATTATCACAGACCTAGTAGCAAAGTATTTACTGGATTATCTGTTACATTATAATGAGAGCGGGTGTTTGTCATGTGACTTTAATTAGTCACAAGAAAATATAACTTTTTTGTAAGAAGTGTCCAGAAACTCCCCGCGGACCAACTACGGGTGTCTCACGGACCACCTTCGGTCCGCGGACCACCTGTTGGCAAACAGTGATCTAATCCTTAGCGAAACTATAGTTACACCAATGGCCGGCCTTTCTGTCAAATTGTTGGCACAACTTTTGCCGACTTGTGTGCGTGTGTATAGTTGTAAATTTCCAGTGGAGAAGGCGTTTAGGAATACAGTGCTGAAGGGGCACAGAATAGGTGCCAGCATATTTGAACGAGAATTTGTATTAGAATTATGTCGCACAAATGCTTCTTTTCTCTGCAGGCAGTTTGTATGTTTGAATTGGTAAAATCGGACAATGGGGTCATGGCGCTGCCATACAAACCCAACTCCCCAAATTAGGTTTTTCTAAGTAAAAACATTTTTATTTTTGTCCAAATTTCTACCAAATTTCACAAATGTGTTTCTATTAGTAACACAAAACATATGTAAGAATGGAACAAATCGGACCATGGGGTCATGGGGCTGCCATACAAACCTAACCCCCCAAATTAGGTTCCCCTAAGAAAATTTTTTTTATTTGTGCACCAATTTCAACCAAATTTCACACAAATGTGTTCCTCTTGATGACACAAAACTTACGTAAGAATGGATCAAATCGGACCATGGGGTCATGGGGCTGTCATACAAACCCAACCTCCCATTTTGGTTATTCCCAGAAACATATTTAACACCTCTTTCACAAAAGCTTAAATTAATGTGTCTTTATCAAAGCAACTAAAAAGGTAGAAACAAATGGAATCGTACTCCCGCATCCCTCAAAAAAATTTCTGAGTAAATATTTTTATTTGCCCACTTATTCCAACCAAACCCCACACAATATTATTTTTTCGACGCAACGGAACTTTTGTGAAGACAGAAGGAAAAGAATTAAGGGGGAAGGGATTAAATACGGTACGCCCGAGAAAAACTTTAAGCCCGGGGGAAGTGAAGGGTATCAAAATTTTGGCCGCGCCCGAAATTAGCCTCGGTCTCGTCAGCAGGCATTAAAGGATGACAGTCTCTTGGTTTCCTTGCCTCGAATTATCTGAAAGTCCGATATACATATTTTCGATTTGAAGAAAACCTGCAGTTTGAGATCAGGTGTCATTCGGTGGTTGTTGATTTGGAGTACGGGAATTTGCGTGTCATACTAGGACTGAGATCCGCATTTTTACGCTCTCAAACAACATAGAAATTTTTTATAGAGTATATTACAGCAGTGAGAAAAAAATAAAAAAACGTTTGAGTACTACATACCTCTTAGCCCATACGCTACTAGTGACATAGAAAATCAGTTTTTTTTATGCAGCTTTAATTTCCTGTTACTGCAGTTCACTTGCCACAATTTGGTGCTTGGTCTTTTTTTAATAGAGTCGCTTCTTCACGTTTGAATTCACTATCAACAATTTAGTCAGTTAAAAAAAAAGTTGAATTCAATTTTTATGTTGAAAGACGGTATGGGGAGCTTTCAATCAGCCACCTCATTCGTATCCGGCTAAGCAGGACCGGACAACTTTCCCCCACACGAGTTGGAGACAGTCGGTAGTCGAAGAAGGAGGGGAAACACTCGAACCGACAGTATGGCTTTCGACCAGCATGTTCAACAATAGACACAAGGAGTATGTGCATGGTAACCGTTCGAGAGGGATCCGTGATTGGTCCCGTTCTATGGAATGTAGTATACAACTTCACACTGGAACTCTCCTAGAAACTGGGAAATAACAAAAAGTGGTTTGAATTTACATTACATCAACGTTCACGTTAACGTTAACGGATCTCGAAAGGGATTAATATAAAAAATCACAATTTCCTTAATTTCAACAGAAATGTAATCCAAACACTGTTCTGGGCCTACGTAGCCGTTTAATCCCTTTTTTTGGGAGAAGACAGGAATTGTCATAACTTTTTTTTGTGTTACATTTTTGTTAAAAATGAATTAAGTGCTGTTGTTATAATAGCGGCATATTAATATGCAAAAAACGTGAATTGACATTTTCCTAATTTAGAGAAAAAACTATCTAAAGTTTCAATTTTCTCTGAAAAATCAAAAAAATTAGCCCAACGTTAACAAACATACGGCCCGCGGGCCACAATCTGGCGATACGAAAAAAGAAGTGGTCAAAACGACCTTAATGTAGCAAAAATTTGCTAAATTTTTAATGGAAAAGACGACAAAATAATGAGGGGAAACTGGGGTATCTACGGCATTGCAGTACATTCGGCAATGGCATTTTTGATGCGTTGCAATCGTCGGACAAACTAAACTGATACTAAACATAAAAAGTTCCCTATTATTCCCCTTGTATTATATTTTTGTGTTCTTTAATTTTTAATATTTCGTTCGACCTGGTACGCTCCTGGCGGGAAAACCGGAAAGACGAAATTATTTTCCAACCAAAACTCCATTCCGCCATACTCTGTTCTCCGTCCTCATCGACAGCTATTAACCGACTCCCGCCAAAACCGACAGTGAGAAAAAAATGCCCGCTATTCACAATGATCTCATTTAAAAATATCAATAATTTTATATGAATCACATGAAAGAATCTTATGTTGTTTGCGTTACAAAAAAGCATGAAATAGTGTCGCCATCGCTTTTCAAACCATGAATGTGGCCCGCGTAAAAATTAAGTTGGACACCTCTGATCTAGCCCAACACTTTATTCTGAAATATTAGTAGAAAGTATCTGTAGGTAGATGGTTTATTTTTTTATGTAAACACTAAATACAAGGGGTTCAATAGACTTTCGTAGATTGGGCATCTTTTTACAAAATGTATTATATTTCGTATCTTTTCTGTTGTATGGATATATGTATCGTATTCGCGGTTCTGGCATCTGTTTTGTTATATGGATATTGGAGATTTGCGATTTTCCAGGAATGGTTACAGGTGAAACTAGCGGGCGTAATGTACTTAATTATGTAAGTATATGAACGTAACACCAAACCATCTAAGCAAGATATATTTTAAATTTTAAAAATCAAGTGTTTCATATTCAAGAAAGCAACATCTTATCAAAGCAACACTCAATTGCTTCGAATTTCCGTTTTCGTTCAGTTCGAGTTGGTTGGCACATTTTCAGCTTGATAACTTTTTGGTAGTCCTCTTAATTTTTCTATGCTAACTCGATTAACTGAACTTTTGATTATTATCAGACCACCTATTGTGTTGGTGCCTGTAACAAAAAGCACCCTGTTTATCGGTCGGAAAGTAGACACACTTTGTATTCGGCTCAAATGCACAGGAACAATGAGGACTGTCTATCTTATGGCATACGCAAATCTTAAATCGGTTCGAAATCAACGCTTGTGGATGTATCTGATGCTACTATGGAAATTTCATACATATCACAACCGATAAAACAATTCGACTCTCAATCATTCTTACAGACAAATTGAAAAGCATTCGTCAAAAAAGATTGTGGAACGCTCAGGGTAACTAAATACAGAAAGCTAAAAGCTCTCACACAAGGGGAAAATTGTAAATTTATTGGAAAAAAAAAATAAAGAAATTTTATCCTGAGTCGCTACTTAATTATCATTTTTACTGCAAAAGTGCTATGCACATCTTAGTGCAGTCATATTAGCATTTGAAATAGAAAAAAATAGAGTGAGGCTAATTCTTGTGGGTTTTGAATCAGTGGGCTCACAGGAATCTAAAACTAATTTTGCTAAAAAAAAAATGTTGATCGGAAAGGTCCCAAAAAGGACAAAAAGGGATACTCTTTAATCCTTGACGGGAGGTCGGCGTGTGGGGTATCAAATCAAAGGAGACGTCAAGTACATTACATATCCGGTGTTTGTTGCATGTTTCAAGGACCCTCAATGGAATAAATCGATATTAAATGGAGAATTACTGTGTTTCCCGTGTATCTTCCCAAAGCCATAATTACGAGAGTAATTAAAATTGTCACTACGTTTCTCACTTTTCCGAATCTATAATAGCTAAAGATTCTACCATTAATTAAAAAAAATGATCGAAAAGCTCTCAAAAAGAACATAAAAGGACACTAATTACAAACCTTGATCGAACGTGGGCATGCGGGGTGTCATATAAAAGAAGACGTTGAGTACATTCCATATCCGGCGTTTATTACTTGTTTCAAGGACCCTCACAGGAGAAAATTGGGATCCAATGGAACATTTTCGTGATTCTCGTATATGTAAATTTCCGAAGCCGTAATTTTCGTTTAACCCTTTCGCTCCCAATGATGCCATATGGCATCATGAAATTTAATGATTTTTCATAGAAAATGTAAGAAACAAATTTTAACGTTTTGTGTGATATTAGACTCTCCCAATAGTGTAATACCTAGTTGATTTTTTCCAGCGTGAAATTTTTGGTGTTGGGATGTTATTTTTAATGAAATTTTAGAGAAGGTTTGACGATTGTCGTAAGGCCGAAAAACTGATTTATACATTTCCCCATATTTCCTGATACATAATAATCATTTTATGTAAATCATTTTAATGGTTTTATTTTGTAAAGAGGTTGTTTTAAGAGAAAATCAAAAGATTTTTCGATTTTTTTTTAGGAAAACCCTATAAAGTGGTTTTACATGAGCGTGATGCCATATGGCATCATTGGGCGTGAAAGGCAAATCAGGAAGTCCCCTATTCATATAAATGCTAGTTGCTTGCTGTATGGAAGACACCCTTAGTTTTTATCCGAATGAGCTAATTCTTGGTAGGTGGGGTGATTATGTGCTCCAATCGCAATAAACCAAAATTTAGCACTCTGCTCTAATTTTGGGGGGAGTTATGGACATGCCCTTTCGCCAAATTCAAATGGGGGGATAATGGGGGTCGTTGGTCGGAGCGACTCAATGTTTCTACCAAAATAATATTGAACTTATTGTGAATACTTGTACGAAATTTTACGGCTGAACTAACATTCTTTCAAGAGTTATGGGGCTTTTAAAAAAGGTATAAAGAGTTCTAATTTATTTTTAAGCTAGCGCCGAATCATTGACTAGATCTGTAATGTGTTATATATCACTGCAAAGATAATTTTATGTAGTATGTTTTTCGTTCTCAGACTATTTTTCGATATCTTTTGTCGTTTTTGAAATACTCGCAAAAAAACGAAAAATGACCCCCATTTCCCCCTTTTTTAAGGTTGTGGACCCCCAATCGGTTGGGACTTTTTTTTCCCATAATCTGGGGGTCGTCACCAACCATTCTGCAAAAAAATTTCCAATGTAGGATTTTTGCCGACCAAATATCACATTGTTCACATGGAAATTGCTAGGTGCCCTTTCAGTCCCAATGATGCCATATGGCATCATGCTCTAATTTGTTAACTATAGCGCTTAAAATTTTTATTTTCAAGAAAATATCATAAAAGATGCCTACTGAACGACATAATGTTGTTAGAAAAATTCTCCGTTTAAAATCCATAATTTGGGCATGAAAGGGTTAAGCCCGAATTATTCCATTTAGTGTCCTTGAACCAGGAAACCAACGCCAACGATTTGATACTCCACATGCATGCTGACCTCCGGTCAAGGATTAAAGAGTATCCTTATTTGTCCTTTTTGGGACCTTTCCGATCAACATTTTTTTAGCAAAATGAGTTTTAGATTCCTGGGAGCTCACTGATTCAAAAACCACAAAAAATAGCCTTACTCTATTTTTTCTATTTGGAGGCCTGAAATGGGATATTTTGACTGGACTATCTTGCTCGAGATTTTGGCATAATTTCGTTTTGTTTTGCCTCGTAAATTAATACACTCAGAGAAAAAAACGCACATTCATAATAAAAGCTCCACATTTAAATTGAACGCAGTATTCGTTTGAAAAATCTCGTTTGATTTGAACGAGTTCTCATTTACGCTAAAAGAATTTCTTTTAAAACAAAAGAGTAGCTAAGCCCCAAACGGCGGTCGTTTAAATCAAAAGATTCCGCATTACATAGTAATGTGTATGCATTCCTTTATGTAACAAATACACATACATAAAGGACGCGATGCCAAAATATCATTTGTTTCAACGTAGCACAACAGGTAGTTAATACTTCTGGCCGGTCCGATGAGTCTCACGTGTTCATGTTCATTGTGTACAAATGTGTAGTGTCTAACAACAAACGTGTATGCCATTAGCTAGAATCTTCGTCGATGTTAAAGAGTGTTTTCGAGAATGTACTTTTGCATTCATCTGAAGGAATGGACGCTTCCACACGTGCAATTTAAGTTTAGCGGGTGTTAAAATAAAAGTGTTATTTATTAATCATATTAAAATTAGACATAAATAAAAAATAAAATGTTTTCCTTAAGTTTTCATAAGTTTTATTATTTATTGATTTGTCAACCCAGGTAACAGTGAGTATCTAATCGAATGGAGAATGGACAATCAAACGGAATGTATTATTTTATTTCAGCAGAGTTTGCTTTTAATTCCATGTAAAACTCAATTATTTTGCATGGGGTAATTTCTATGAAATGAAAACGGGATATGTTACTTTCGAAATACATATCGTTTCATTAAAAAGAATGCTTCGTTTAATTTAAATAACAAAAATGTACAATATAAAAACGAAGACGTTTGATACAATTGCCTTTCATTTATTCAAAATGCGTTACCCGTTTACAATCAAAGAATAAGTGTTTATTTCAATGAAGAATACGTTTAAATCGACTGGCTCCTTCTTTTCAGGTAAACGCATTCTTTTAATTCAAACGCCTTTTTACAACTCATTATGCTTTTGAAAGAAACGCCACTCGTTAGAATTAAACGCATTTGCTTGTGGAGCCAAATCAAAAGCGCAAATCGTTTGAATTAAATATATTTCGTTCAATATGAGTGAATATTTCTCTGAGTGCACTCAATGAAAAAAACGCACATTCATATTAAAAGCTCCACATTTAAATTGAACGCAGTATTCGTTTGAAAAATCTCGTTTGATTTGAACGAGTTCTCATTTACGCTAAGAGAATTTCTTTTAAAACAAAAGAGCAGCCAAACCGCAAACGACGGTCGTTTAAATCAAAAGATTCCGCATTACATAGTAATGTATGTATAACATTCCTTTACGTAACAAATACACATACCTAAAGGACGCGATGCCAAAATATCATTTGTTTCAACGTAGCACAACAGGTAGTTAAATATGTACTTCCGGCCGGTCCGATGAGTCTCGCGTGTTCATGTTCATTCTAAACAAATGTGTAGTGTCTAACAACAAACGCGTATTAGAATCTTCGTCGATGTTAAGAGTGTTTTCGATAATTTACTTTTGCATTCATCTGGAGGAATGGACGCTTGCACACGTGCAATTTAAGTTTAGCGGGTGTTAGAATAAAAATAAAAAATAAAGTGTTTTTCTAAAGTTGTCATAAGTTTTATTCTTTATCGATTTGTCAACCCAGGTAACAGTAAGTATCCAATCGAATGGAGAATGAACAATCACACGGAATGTATTATTTTATTTCAGCAGAGTTTGCTTTTAATTCCATGTAAAACTCAATTATTTTAAATGAGGTAATTTCTATGAAATGAAAACGCGATGCGTTACTTTCGAAATACATACCGTTTCATTAAAAAGAATGCATCGTTTATTTTAAATAACAAAAATGTTCAATATAAAAACGATGACGTTTGATGATTTAAAATGTTTTCCCCGTTTACAATAAAAGAATAAGTGTTTATTTCAATGAAAAATACGTTTAAATCGACTGGCTCCTTCTTTCCAGGTAAACGTAAATTCTTTTAATTCAAACGCTTTTTAACAACTCATTACGCTTTTGAAAGAAACGCAACTCGTTAGAATTAAACGCATTTGCGTGTGGAGCAAAATCAAAAGCGCAAATCGTTTGAATTAAATATATTTCGTTCAATATTAGTGAATATTTCTCTGAGTGTATTAACGATTTATGGAAGTCGTGGTCAGGGCCGGATTTACCCTCTGTGGCGCCCCTGGGCAGTAGACTAACTGCCGCCTTCCGTCACTCCGCATTCACATAGAAGGCTTAACATATGCGTGGCGTTACATTATGTTTAATATATCCATCCATTTCCACTGTGCGAAAAAGACACTATTCCCACAATATTTTATGTAAACTCGTTTCCTTTCCCACCTGGTCAAGGTAAAAAAAACGGTAGCACAGTCAAAACATGGACTGATTGGGCCTGTCTGCAAAGAGCACAAGTCAATTCCAAAAAGACCTGTTTTCTAAAAGATGTACAGTGAAGAGTACCTACATTGCTGCACCTGCAGCATTAAATTTTGGTTTATGCAGGCGTACGGATCTAACTCACTCTGCTTCTACCTGTCCGCCATTGAGTCCAGTCCAGTTTTAATGGCAACATATTTTACTTTCAACATTAATTCAAATTTTAGTATTTATTTATTTTTTCCAGTACGGATAGGAGATAGTCCTGTGACTGCCGGTTGCGGTTTTAGTTTAATTGGGTTTGAAACCCTGATGGCACTCCAGTCAACTAGCTACGACGCAAGCGATGCAAAAAATAACCACGCTGACCGGTAGCATAGGAGGTCCGGGTCCAGTCACAATCGATGATCAATGCAAAGCCTGACTATAAGTTTGTTCCTTAAAATTCGTGGTCTGAATTAGCCCTCCTACCTTTTTTTAAATATACGATTTTTGCCAGGCCAGGTTATCTGTTATAAGTCTAGAGATATTATTACTTTGACCTTCGCTAACGATAACTAAATTTTCCCAAAAACATTGATAGGTACACTAAGGAAATCGCGAGAAGAAATCAAATAAAGTTTATTGCTCTATATGTCAGATTCGTAACCCTTCAGCTCCCCAAAAAATGAATGAATATGGCAATAGTGAATTTGGTCTAATGCTTTTCCTTTTGGTCTCAGGCCTTGCCTAGTTTCATGATTTTGTGACAAATTTAAATTACAAAATAGACAACGCCCGATTTCGCAAAAATGAATTTTTATCCGGTAGAATAAAACTGAAAATTTAACTAAAACTAGAATCTCAGCCTTTAAACCTGCTGATTTCTAGGTGTGTTTTTTTTTTTACCAATAAGCAGGAAAAACATACGACATTTCACCTCCCCATGCATAATATACACTCCCAGGGACAGCCTTTTCGAGAGTTATTTATCTCAAAATATCATTTTCTTTGCAGCAGAGAGCATAACTCAGTATTTGTTTATAAAGGCTATTATGTTGCTCATAGTTTGCGAGAAAAAAAATGAAACATTTAATAACAACAGTTATGTTTCATCAACATTATGCTGATGCACTAATAAATTCTATGCTCAAAATTGGGTCACTTGAATAGGGACAGTTGCGATTCGGCCGTTATTTCGAAAGTCCTAGCGTCACATCCTATAACTGTTTTCGTCCATATCCACTTTTATTTTTTTATATTTTAATCAGAGTGGACGAAAACGGATTGATTTCGCCGTACGTTTTCAGAAATCACCGAAAAGTGTTCACAGTGCACTGTTTGTAATTTCATATGACAACCGACAATAATATTTTGCCTATAAATCGTTCTAAGTTTAAAAATGTGCTGGTGCAGTCATCGATAGTCATTTACAACATATTTCGTCACTTCAAACTGACCGTCCACTTTCTTATCATGGAGAAATTAAAAACATTGGCAAACACACGAAACTGAACAATTTTTTCGGGTGTCAGTTAAAATATTAGAGTGAGCCGAAATGTGCTGAATAGGGGAATTTAGGTTTGAGACCTGAGTGCTTACACGTTTTCATTTGAAAAAAAATCAAGGTTTCATAGAAAACACTCAAAATAGCGTATTTTCAATGTGTCAATTTGTATGGGAATTGAAATGCTTTCGGGCTGTTTTCATATACGAAAACATGAAAATAGCCCCAAATTACATGATTTCGTTCACTGTGAACGTATTATAAAATACTTAAATACAAACGATTTATTTTCTTTCACTATTTTCGAAATTTCGCGTGAACTGTGTTGTTCATTTCTCAAAACATCGATTTGAGCCATTTGCGCAGTATTTAATGCTTTTGGTCTACCCATGATTACCGAAACTTACAAAAATTAGAGTCAAAACATAATCTGAGAAGATTAAAACAAAAACAGTTAGGATGTGACGCTAGCACTTTCGAAATCACGAACGATTCGCAACTGTCCCTATTCAAGTGACCCAATTTTGAACATAGAATTTGTTAGTGCATCAGCATAATGTTGATCACACATAACCGTTGTTATTAAATGTTTAATTTTTTTTCTCGCAAACTATGAGCAACATAATAGCCTTCGTAAACGAATACTGAGTTATGCTCTCTGCTGCAAGGAAAAGGATATTTTGAGATAAGCAACTCTCGAAAAGGCTGTCCCTATTCAAGTGAAAAATTTGCAAATCTGTCACCAAAGCGTCCGCTTTTGCAAAGTTTAATATTTTTCCTGCCTCTTGAGTTCTCGATATTCCATCACAGAATCAATGGAAAGTATATGAAAATTTCAGAAATATGCCGCACTTTCAAAATTTGCCGCCCCCGGCAGCTGCCCAGGTTGCCCATATGGGAAATCCGACCCTGGTCGTGGTGCTAGCATCACAGGCGTTCATTCTGTTGGTTCGGATGCCAAAATAGAGGCAAATATAATGATTTACAGTAGCTACAGTAAAATTGTCCTCCCCTTCTACTTGTCAAATGATTTTAGTCAGACGAATATAGTTAATAAGTATTGACAATCAATACAATTAACATCCATCAAGCATATTTCTGTAATTGCATTCTTTTATTATCATGGCGCTAATTTATATTGATCCGCGTCGTAAAAGCATATTGAAGCCTCCTTGTATTAAAATCGCTAAAAGCCAAAACCAAAAAGGGTCAAGTGTAAATTCAGAAAAGCGGTTTTGTGGTTCCCACACAAATGCAATTTATGCGTATATTCGCGTCTGCAAAAAATTCAACTCGAAATCAAGCGTTCAACTGAAACGCTTCAATTGCTATATTCACTCTTCTCTATACGCCATAATAATTATGTGCTTGACCCTAACCCTTTATCGTTAGCGTTGCAGCCGCAGCCGGGCATAAATTGCATGTCATATCCGTACTATAACTATGGAAGTGCTCTGGGTGTGCACTCGAATCGTGCGAAAATTGTGAAACAGTTTAGTGTTGTCAAGGGTCATATTAGAGGAGGACTGGTTAGTATCGCGCCGGCCGCGTTGAATAGTCGCACCATTAGATATACTTTTGATAAAATCGATGGAATTCAGGACTATATAGTTATTAGTCACAGGATAAACAAGAAATTGTCATAGAACAAGCTAAGAGAGCTCGCTTCGCTCGCTCTCTTATCTAGTGCTCGCTTCGCTCGCATTATTGGCTTCACTCACAACTTGACACTAATTTGAATGCCAATCAACCTGCTAACTATAATTTATTGGGATCGACCTCTCGATGATGAAACCAAAGTGTATAATGGAAACAACGCTATAGATTTCCGTCGGGGGGTTAAGCGGTCAAGGTAATACAACAACAACATATGTACTCAACCCCCTGACTGATTGATGAGACTGCACTTGCCCTTCAACTATATTAGCGAGTTATCTCGAAAATCATTAATTTAATAAATTTCTATTAAATATGTCAGCACACTCATTTACTCAGTTTTTCGTGCACTAAAATGTGCGCACGCCACCTACAATGCTCATACTATCCCAGAAACCATCATACATCCAGGTTGACGGTTGTTAATGTAACTTAATTGTAATTAATTGTAACCTTGCTATGCCAACATCCGGGCTGACGGTTATTAGAAAAAAAAAAACCCCATGACCCTTTAGGCAATTTTGTTGCGAATCCGGCGACATCTCAATCGTGTCGTTCCGCCAAAGGATTGCGTAGATATCGACGGATTCCCGAAGTAGTACGAAGTCTATTGTGAAATTGCTGTGACCAACATCAAGGATGTGTGTACGTAATAACATAGTCATCTTGACTACAATTAACACTGTATTTGATCCAATGACAACTAAAATATTCCCATTAAATTTAAATGTTGTCGATGAAAACTTGATTGCAACAGGTGACTCTCATACAAAATGAAATTTCGATATTTACCACCACTTCCTTCGAGATTTTCAAAAATTTTTTGGTCCATAAACCTTCTCCAACGTAAGACGGATAAAACAAAAAAAGAATCATCCAAATCGGTTCGTGCGTTCTGGAGTTATAGCGACAGGGAGGAAAACCCGACTTATTTTTATATAGTAGATTATTTTAAAACGTAATACAAATTAGTGAAATTCAATACAATTTCCGTAATAAAATTCAAGGAGTATACCCTTTACTTTAAATGTGTCAGGATTTTGCGATCGGTCCTCTTGAATTCCTGATATTCTTTAAATGTTAATGCGAATTGAAAATTTCTTGGTACATTTCATTCAATTACAGACGAATTATAATTTTCCGAATAATGATTCAAATTATTATTAAGTAGCGAGTATGTATCGCTATACTAGTCACGTAAATGTCCTTAAGACTGAGATACACGAGCAACATTTTTTATTTCCTAGAAACAATTGGAAGTTCAACAAATTGCATAGCTTAAACGAAGGGCAAATTACAATTCTAACAATTAATTTAATTCTTACAACTTTTAATTGAATTGAAATAATGACTCAAACAAATTTTAAGATTTTTTAAGGAATAATACATTTTGCCTACCTCCAATTTAGAAAAGCCATAAGAAAAATTTTCTCAAGTCAATCATAAAATTAATAATTATTAATTACAATAAAAATTAAATTCAAAATACAATAAAAATTAAATTCAAAATATTTATCTAAACTCAAACTGAAACCTATTACGCATTGTCAAATGAATAACACATGTGTCAATCAGAAATCTTGTTTACAATAACATGATGATCATTCCATGATGTCCCTTATGGGGAACAAGATGTGTAAATTGTAAACAATTTCATCAAGATGCATGTTTAAGCATTCCAATGACATAAAATCGTAACAGACGTTATAGTGTTCAATTAAAATATGTCCATATGTATGTGCTATTCTGCTATGTATTTAGGAGTGCGTATCTATGCTTGTCAATAGAATCGAAACAATCTTATACGGTTGTCGATTTGTTTCCTTGTCATAAATTAGAGTCAATTAAATGCTTTGAATTGCAGACATGCATAGGGTAGGACATACGCGTTACATACACTCAATTTCTGAGCCTATTAAAGGGAACACTGTTGTAAATTAATCATATAGAATGCCGAATGCAATACAATGTCTGAAATGGATTTCTATGGTGATGGCGGTGAATATTCTAGTGCCTAACAGCCTGTAGTACTATTAAATTCAGTCTATACTATATCCCATCGTATTTATGTAAATAAAATGCAAACTGCACTAAGTAAAATCAGATGCAACCTTTTTAGTGCAACATAAATTAAAATAACAATAGTAAAGATGTTACTGAATGAAGCGTCTATTTCATGTAATGGCTGTTCTTGGGCAAATATTTTTGTTAATTAAAACTTACTATTATATAAATCTGATGGCAATTAATTCAATTTAATTGAAAAAATGCCGTAACGCGTAATTACAAGTTTTCACTTTCATATATATGTAAATAAATAAATAAATAACTGGCGCGACAGTCTAACATTGGCCTAAGGCCGCAGAAGTGACATTCAATTTCCAAGGTCTTAACTGCTTTTTTCTTGTTGAGGGGTTGAGATCAACAGCACGCTCAGAGTTGTTATTTATCTCCACTCCACATGGGTCGTGAGTTCGAAAAACACCATTAACCGAATTGGTTCTCTGCTACGATGGTTTTTAGTACTGTTGAAAAGACAAGCACTGAATGGCCGAGTAATTTCTAGAACTATCGGCATTTGTGGTCCCTAAGATATACTTGAAGCCACTCTCTAAAATAGCTTTTTTTGATATGTTACGGTCACACGAGAATTGTGGACTTACTTGAAAAAAGGCAATATAAGTAAAATGGTTACTAGACCCCATTTCCAAACTTCTCAATAGTTTTAAGTGGATAGTAAAAGGTTAAATACGTAGTAATATAGTCGAGGGGTTTAAAAAAAAACAGTAAAAGCCTTCCCAAAATAGAGGATATACACAGCATACTTCGATTACCGAAACGGCCTTTTTTTTCAAACAAACAGTTTTGGTTTTTAATTTTGGAAAATATGAAATTAGAATCCTCACTAGATGAAGTCCAGTACAATTGGTTCAAAATAGCCCCAAACCTAAACATAAAAAAAAAAGAAAATGTTGATGCCAAATTGTTGAATACACTGCCTTATATACGCAGTAAAAAGTTACACTAATTTGCGCCATGGGTTAAGGGGGGAGGGGGTGGCAAAGGGGTGAAAATTCAGTTTCATGCAAATATCTGGAAAATTATGAGTCTGACCTTAAAATGTGCGGAGGACAAAAGAAACTACATAAAATTACCTATGTAATGATATGTAACACTCTAGACATTTTCTCAGAAAATTATACCCTAGACCCAAAAGTATTATAGTGAATTTACATTTTTTGAGTTGCATATTTCGCACTGTAACTCTTGATAGAATAGACCTACCGTTATAAGATCATGTCCATGTATTGATAACAAAATTTGTTTGATTTGTACTAAAAATTGGAGTGCTCCGACCATTGACGCCCCCCTCACTCCTCCTAACATTTAAAAAAAAAGCATGCCTGCAGCTTCTTTTTAAATTGAGTCAGGCCGATCAAATTTGGCGGGCTGCCTAGTCTAAGCTCCATTATGCTCCCTACCAAAAATTATTACCATCCGATCAAAACTAAGGGTACCCCCCTACAAAGTGACCCAAATTTCTAACAAATTTCACATTTTTTCACTTCTAAATTCTATCTAAAATAGAAAAAAAATACCTCTTAAAACGTCCTTATAACAGTTAACTGTAGTCTTCTGAATGTATATCCAAAAGTTTGTACCAGAGCGTGCCTTACAAGTACGAAAAATCGTGTTTGAAGGTTGTTAGTACACGTTATTCGAAATATTCGCGAATAGCCTTAGAACTGGTATCACTGACCTTCAAACCCAATTTTTTGATACTTGTAGCGTACGCCTTGGTACAACCTTTTGAACATACATTCACAAGACTGTGTAGGCACAACTCAAAAAAGTACGAAAAATCGTGTTTGAAGGTTGTTAGTACACGTTATTCGAAATATTCGCGAATAGCCTTAGAACTGGTATCACTGACCTTCAAAACCCAATTTTTTGATACTTGTAGCGTACGCCTTGGTACAACCTTTTGAACATACATTCACAAGACTGGGTAGGCACAACTCAAAAAATGTAAATTCACTATAATACTTTTGGGTCTAGGGTATAATTTTTTGAAAAAATGTCTAGAGTGTTGCATATCATTACATAGGTAATTTGATGTAGTTTGTTTTGCCCTCAGCACATTTTAAGGTCAGACTCATAGTTTTCAAGATATTTGCAAAAAACTGAATTTTCACCCGTTTGCCACCCCCTCCCCCCTTAACCCATGGCGCAAATTAGTGTAACTTTTTACTGCGTATATTAGGCAGTGTGTTCAACAATTAGGCATCAAAAATTCCTTTCTTTTTTGATGTTTGGGTTTTGAGCTATCTGTACTAGACTAATGTTGGCAATCACGAAACACTTCACGCTTTGTCTCATAGTCAGTTTACGGATTTTACCTGAAATTCCATACCGCAAAGAAGCGGTTAAATCGGGAAAGCGCTTTCACATTTTACAAATCATCTATTAACTCGCGAGTTTTTTTTTTTTAGGATTTTAGCACCTGGTCATTACCGGTTTTCAGCACACCTGTTCAATACCGGTCTTTTTGAGTTTTTTTTTAACACCTGTTTATTAGCGGTATTTTTCAGGTTTGCTAGCATCTGTTCCAGTACCGGTCTTTTCAGGTTTCTATTCAACGCGGCCGAATGAACTAAGTTTTATGTCTTTTGTACCGCATTTTAGCACGTTTTTTTCTGCGTTTTTTTTTTTATTCCACGATTCGTTTTGTTATCTGTTCTTTCATTCAGAAAGGTACCTCGATATTCTTAGGGGAATGCTCGATCAATCGGCGCGCGTGGCAAAAAAAAACACTAAAATAATTTTGGGTCGCTGATCAAAGTTCAAGTTTAAAAACAAGAAAAATGTTTGGGGTTGCCCGCCTCAGAATGTTATCCCTGTTATCCAATCGGCGTGGCAAGAAAGACTAAAATAATTTCGGGTCGCTGATTTCAAATTGCTAAAAAAATTAAAAAAGACCTGTACTGAATAGGTTCTAGAAACACCGGTACTGAACCGATGCTGAAAAAACCTGAAAATGACCGGTACAAAACAAATGCTGGACCCGCTCTGTGGCTCACTTGGTTGAGACGCACTCCACGATGCTAGTAATCTAGAGGTCCGGAGATCGAATCTCGGCGTGGTCCAAAATTTCCGTGCATGTGCGGATAGGAAATATATAGTGCTTGCAACATTATACAGGGTGTCCCGCAACTGGTTAGCCATAGACCAATGGTAGACTCTACAGGATGTTTTAGGAAAATGTCGCGAAAATTATTTCTCTAGCTTTTACCGTTAAGGAGTAATCGCCTTTTTTGTGATTCTTGTAAAAAAACACGACTTTCTTCGAAAAACTCCAATTTTCTAGCTTCCACTTTAGCCAAATCAATGTTTTTCATATTCTTCTGAAAGTACATAAAATTTCCAATAAAAGGACATATCGAACGTTTCGAACGGTTTCGTATCTTCCGAAATACGACGTTTTGAACTTTGCAGAAATGTCAATTTCAATTTTTAATGTCAAAATTAAACCCGAATTTCGTAACGGGACATTGTAGTGGCAAATCTGCGAAGTTGACAAAAGTTGGCGTAGTATCTTAGCTTTCGAACGTCATATAAGAATAAAGCACAGAGTCATCCAGTTTCTGAATAATATGTATAAATGAAAAAAACATAGTCTGCAACCGACTTCAATCTTGAAAAGGAAGTAAAATTTTTATATCAAGCATAGACTTGGTTATTATGCATTATGGAAAAATACTTTTCGCTACTGTTGTAGATGCTAATTATAAAGGTAAGTAAAAACAAATTTGTTTTATGTGTTGAATTATTTGTACGAAAGTTCGCTGTGTACACATTAATATTGTGAGAGTATTTTTCATTTTCATCGTCTAAAAAAGGATAAACATTTTAATTTGTCAGGTATTAATTACTGTCCTTTTATGTTCTTTTTCAGAGTTTTCCGATCCAATTTTTCCTTAGCAAATTAAATGATAGAATCCCAGTTTCTAAAAAATGAGAAAGGAAGTGGCAACTTGAATTATTCGCGTAGTTATGGCTTTGGAAAGATACAGATGACAAGTTACGGGAAACACGAAAATTTTCCATTCAAACGCGATTTATTCCGTTTAGGGTCCTTGAAATAGGAATCAAACACCGGATATGTAATGTACTCGGCGTCCCCTTTGATGTGATACCCCGCATGCCGACCTCCAGTCAAGGATTAAATAGTGTCCTTTTTGGGACCTTTCCGATCAAATTTATTTTAGTAAAATTAGTTTTAGACTCCTGGGACCCCACTGATTCAAGACCAAGAAAAAATAGCCTTACTGTAGTTTTTTCTATTGGAAATGCTTATATGACTGAACTATTTCCAAGTTTTTTTCCCTTTTACACATATTCTTCACAAACTGGATGATTCTGTGATTTATTCTTATATGCCGTTCGAAAGCTAAGATACTACGCCAACTTTTATCAACTTTGCAGATTTGCCACTACAATGTCCCGTTACGAAATTCGGGTTTAATTTTGACATTAAAAATTGAAATTGACATTTCTGCAAAGTTCAAAATGTCGTATTTCGGAAGATACGAAACCGTTCGAAACGTTCGATATGTCCTTTTATTGGAAATTTTGTGTACTTTCAGAAGAATATAAAAAACATTGGAGTTGGCTAAAGTGGAAGATAGAAAATTGGAGTTTTTCGGAGAAAGACGTGTTTTTTTGACAAGAATCACAAAAAAGGCGATCACTCCTTAAGGGCTCTCGTCCACTGCAAGCGTAAACTTGAGCGGCGCGGCGCTCCAGCGGCAAAGCTTTCAAAAAATGTGCGAAAAAAGCTTTTACTAGTAAAAGGTATAAGCACACACAATATTCAGAAAGCTTTTCCATTGTATTGAATCGAATTTTTGTTTATTTTGCATAGTTACGCCATATTTTGCTTGGTTACGCCATTAAAATTCGGAAAAGCTTTAAACGCGGGAGCGCCGCGCCGCTCGAAGCAGGTAATGGACGGCAGGCGTAACGGTAAAAGCTAGAGAAATAATTTTGGCGACATTTTGCCTAAAACATCCTGTAGAGTCTACCATTGGTCTATGGCTAACCAGTTGCGGGACACCCTGTATAGTGCTTGCAACATTATACATATACACTCCGAAATGATATACAATGTAACGTTGACTCGAATGGAAGTTCCACTTGATGGACCCAAGGCCAGAGGCAGACCGAAGAACACCTGGATGTGTCAAATGAAAAAACAACAACAACGCATTGGTCTCGGCGATGACACGATCCAAGATAGAGCTGCCTGTAGAAATATGCTGAGATATTATCGCCAAAATGGGCGATGTGCCTACACTGCAGGTCGAGCAACGCGAAGCCATGGAGCGGTATAAAGAACGAGGCAAGGAAGAAGAAGAAGTAACGTTGACTCGAAATTGCCTATAAACGGCTGAGTTAACGCGACATGACCCCACATGGGGCTATACGGTACATAGAAGAAGAAAACAGGTGCTGAAAAAAACCTGAAAAACGGTGTTTGAATAAAAAACGGCTCAAGCTTTGAAAAAACCGGAACTGAAAAAAAACCCGGGGTGTTAAAAAAAAAACCTGCTGTTGCCGAAACCTCGGTTGTAGTACCGGGTGTTGAAGAAAACCAAGTACCGAGCAGGCCTATTCCATCTATTCCTTTATATGTGCTTTACCTACTGAGATTTTCGTATTTTATAATCCGGATATAAGAACAAAGAGCAACTGATGCTCTAATATTCAGATAGTGAGGCGATACTTTCCCCTTGGCGTTAGGCACATTTAAATTTGATCTGAACTGTCCAACAAAAGGACTCGAGCCCTTCTACCACACCTATATCTTGTCGCAAAAACAATTTTGAACAAAGCATCCCGTTTCAAAATCACGCCATATGGCTTCCGTTCTGATTTTACAACACGCCTAATAAGCCATCAAATCAGAATCCTTCTCACAAATTTCAGCGCATCAAATACGACAAAATTCACTTTGTACATGCATGAACATAATCATTATCCTCTCCCCAAAAAAAAAAAAACAAAATTTCAATAAGAACCAGGACTTTTGTAGAACGGACACACACTCGGTCTTTCTACACTAGACGCTTGATATAATGACGTAATTGCAACACGCGAGTGTCATTTCAAGCGTCAAATTTCAAATGCATGTACCGCCGCATCCTAACATCTGTTCAGCAGAAATCCGGCACTTGAGTGTCTGGTTCAGTAATCATACGCCTGACATCGGCTCGCATGGCCTATGTGCAGTTTACTGAGCCGTTAATAACCCACCCCGGATCTGTTCGCTACCACTGAAACAATTAAATTTACATTTGTGGTTCGTTTCGCGCGGCAGGACCTAAAGGGCCCAGTAGACACTGGGATTGTGAACCTTATCTATTCTGTATAATTTCCACGGAACGTGTCCAGTCTAGCGTGAGAGAGAAACACCATCAGCCAGCAAAACTCTGTGGCATTGAATGCATTGCACAACAAACACTATTCGCGAGAGATCCCGCGCGGATTATGTGAACATGAAGATTTCAGGATGGGGTTCAAAATAGAATTACAAATGGGAGGAGTACCTCTACCTCTATATGTTGTGTATCTTTCGATTCGATACCATATAATGGCAGTTGGATACTACTCGTAATTTATCAGATTGTCAGGTCACAATACCATAGAACAAGTTGTTTATTTCGAAGGTGGTTACGCGCCGAGGTTTCGCATTAAAACAAATGTGCGGATGTGACGAACGAGTGCGGCTTTAAAAATAAAATTATTGTTCAACTATTGAAAACCCACATATGCAAAATTATCTCATGGCGTATATAAAATATTTAAATGACAATAAAAAAATTTTATGAATATTTTACGTAATATTTTGAATAAATTTTGGCAGTTGGCCAATTGGCTTATGATCGCCTGGAAAATTTTTGCGCGGGCTTCTTTTTTAAGAGCACGAATAAATAACAGATTTTCATTGTCACGGGTGCCATTCAGAAGATCACGTTGGAATTATCATATCTAGCATCGACCTCGTTATTTTGCAATTTAGGATAGATAAGAATATCTAGGTCTCTTAGTATCAAATATTAGGATTTGCGGAGATACAATAGAGCGTTAATTATCCGAACGCCGATTTATCCGAACATTTAATAAACTGAATCTTCCTCAGCTTTTTCTTGAATTTTGAATTGTGAGTTTTGAACTTTGAATTGTGAGTTTAGAATTTTGAAATCTGAATTTGAAATTTTGAATTTGAAATTTTGAATTTTGATTTTATTTGAATTTTGAATAAGATTTCGATTTAAGAATTTAGATTTTGTTTTTTGATTTCAGATTTTAAAATTTCGAGTTTGAAGTTTTAAATTATGAAAAATTAAGTGTCTGAATGAGTTTTAGTGTTGTAGCACACTTTCTCTTTGGCATTCCTCTAAGTTTCCTATGGAAAATCGATTAACGAAACTTTTGATTATACGAACATTAATTTGGATATAAGTACTGAAAATCCATAATTCTTAACTCATCCATTTTTTTAAATTGCAACGGATTTTCTTGTATTTTAAAATGAAAATATTCACACAAAAAGTTGCACTGATCTTCCCTATACTTTTCATCCAAAACACACAGCCCTACTTCACCCCACACCACCTCCACGACAGACTAACGTTGCAATACATTAAAATTCCATCAACTTAACAAAGTTTTCAACCGGGCGTGATGATGTCTAAATAAAATTTTACCATGAACGGGTGGCAAGTATGATGGTTCTTTTTTGTCGGGCGAGTTGCCTTAAATTTATATGACGCAACTGTAACGCGCCAGGAGCCAGGTGGATTTTACTAGTATTAAGGATGTCCAGTGCTACGGTATTCGTTCGTCCATTAGTGCAAGCTTCTCACCTAGGTAAAGGTATACGTTTTCGTTGTCGGTCCCCATACACAGAAGACACACACACACACATTCATGGATAATCCTCCAGGATAGTTTATCTTCATAGTTTTTCGCTTAACTCCGCATACGTTGTTGGGATGATTTTAAAGCAGATATAGAAAAGTTTTTCATTCGCGGTACTAGGTACTCGGTTCGTTTATTATTCGTTGCTGCATTATGGGACCTAATCTACTGAGCATTTATTTAAGAGGTAAAATAAAATTGCAGGCTATTTAATGTTGAATTAATTTGCACGAAGGTTTGGTGTGGACGGAAGAGATTGCCGTGCACATTTCTGTGAGATTGCCGTACACGTTTCTGTGCAGGTTTATTTTAAATAACAACAAACTGTCAGAGCTCGATTCGCTCGCTCTCCCATCTTTTTAGGTTGAGGAACTTACACATATCCGCTAATCAGACAAAAGGAGGAGAAAGTGTACTGTTCTCTTAGTCAATTTTCCTTTAACTCTTATTGCTCATCGAAGGTGAAAGTGCTTCAAGTTGACGGACGGGGAGGAATTTACTGAAATATACTAAGTCCTTCAAAAAATATAGCTTCATGAGCTTTACGACGAAGGGTACTGAAGGGGTGAAGTGGTGGAGTGAGATGGCGATAATTTAGAGGATTCAATGCGTAATTTGCTTTTGAGCGTTACATTTTTCAATAGTTATTCTGATGTTTTCGGGTAGAGCCCCATCCGGTAGGGCAAATTTACAAATTTATTTTTGGAGTAGAGTCCCATTTGGCGTAGCATTTTTACCAGAATCTTGTTCATTGTAAATATTGTGCTTCTTTCAATTCCGCTATTCGGGGTGAAGTCTATCTCTACAGACACCTCTATCTTGAATCGTGTCATCCCCATCACTGAGACCAATGCGTTGTTGTTGCTTTCCCATTTGATACATCCAGATGGAATCCAATCCCGTGGTGCAAATTTACTCAATATTGACTTAGTTCAGGATATATAGACAAAAGTATTTCAAAAATAGTGTTTGTATAATTTTGCTTATTGTGAATGTTTTGCAGATTTAAATAGAGACATCCTGGTTGCATACAAATCCGATGGAATCAATTTACTGAAATACTGCAATTCGTTTAAGAAATACAAAACAAAATTATGTGAAAAAGGACAGTCTTGATAATTTTGCTTATTGTGAATTTTTTCCGAAGTTTTCAATACTTATTTTGCTATTTGGGAAAATCTTCGAAAATCCGCTAGCCTGTTCAAGCAATTCAGACAGAAGTCTGTGGAAAAGAACTCATTATGAATTGCGACGCAGAGTTCAAACAAAAATCATAAACCCCTTAACGACCACACCTATAGTAGCATGACTTCATTTTTTTTAAGAAATGGGAAAAATTACTTTGATCATTATGTTCTTCCCAATTTATCCGAACTTGCTATACTTCTAATCGTATTCGGCACAGACTCAAATACGGTGCAGCAAATTTACTAAAACCCCCTAATCCGTTCAAAGTGGCCAAAGAAAGGAGCTTCCTTCAACATTTGGCTCATCCGTGCCGTATATCCGCCTTTGGAGATATAGACAAAAGTATTTGAAAAGGAACTGTTTTTAATAATTATTCTTTGTGATTTTTCGCATATTTCAGTTATTCTGGGTGTACATCAATCCGCTGAAATCTGGTAATCCTTTCAAGGAATACAGAAAGAAATACACGGAAAACAAATCCTTATAATTTTGCTCATTGTGATTTTTTTGCATGTTTCAATATTATTTTGATATTCAGGAAAAATCCGCTCAAGAAATATAAAAAAAAATGTGAAAAAACTCATTGTGAATTGTTGCTCGTTGTGAATTTTCTGTTTACTTCAATAGGAATATAGCTATTCCGGTCGGAGCCTTGTGTAGACCCATAAGGTGAGGTCAACTTGCTGAAATCGTGTAATTCGTTCAAGAAAGACAGAAAGAAGTATAAGAAAAAGAATTGTCTTCATAATTGTGCCATTGTGAATTTTTCATATGTCTCGATGGTTGTCCTGTTACTTTGGGTAGAGACCAATCCTGCGGAAAAAATTTACTGAAATCCGCTCATATGTTAAAGAAATACACGCAGAAATAGGTGAAAAAGAATCCATTGTAAATGTCAGCTCGTTGTGAATGCATGTTTCAATAGTTATTATGCTATTCTGGCCAGAGCCTAATCCAACAAACCCAAAATCATGAAAATCTGTCCAGCCGTTCTCGAGTTATAAATGGTGTAACTAACACGACTTTCTTTTGTATATAAAGGGTGATTTTTTAGGAACTTTCTTTTTGGCAACACTCTTTTTGGCAGCTCACGCGGGTTTCGTCCCAGCCAGCATCGTCGTCATATACCGTGAACATAGCCACAAATAAGTTTTACTTCATGAATCACGAATCGGCATTATGTATCGATAGGACGCATTGAAAGTTAGATACATGATGGTCAGCTGAAGGAATGTCGACGGATCATGCATATAGGAAATATACTGGTTTTCTCCTCAAGTGTGATTTTTGTTGCTGGAGTGATTAGAATCACGAATAAAACATGATCATTCGTATAGTCTGGCTGGAGTAGTGGTTAGGGCGCGCACCTTTGGTGTATAGTGTTATGAGTTCGAGACTCTCCGTCGCACGTGTTTTTTTTTTAATTATTTATTGATGCATTTGAATATATATGATACTTAACTATTACATAATGTTTACGAATAACGATTTTATAATGATTATCCGTAATAAGGCGCAAATGCGTATATACATGAAATAGGGGGACATCGTGATATACTGCTTGTATGAAAACGTGATGAATGAATAAGCAATATGTGCTTACGCGTGTTGCATGAAATAATGATTACAAATGTGTTAAATGCTGGCTGGGGTGCTTTGTGTTACTGTCAAACATGTTCAGTGTGGTCTATAATTTAATCATGAATCGACTTACAAACGAACAAAGTTTGCAGATTATTGAATTTTATAATCAAAATTGATGCTCGGTCAAGAAAGTACATCAGTGTTCGGCGACGGAGCTCATTTCTGGTTGAAAGGATACGTCAACAAGCAAAATTGCAATTTTTGAAAATCAGCCAAAAGCATTGCAAGAACTGCCAATGCTTTCCGAAAAAGTCAATTTGGTGTGGATTATGTGCCGGTGGCAACATTGGATCGTACTTTTTCAAAGACGACGAAGGCCGGAACGTTACTACCGTGCGATGATTACGAATTTTTTTTTTGCCCAAAACAGAAGAGGTAGAGGCGATTTAACGCCTTTAGACTATTTTTTGTGGGGCTATGTTCGGGCTTATGTCTATAGCGACAAGCCCGCAACACGGATGACGCACTGGAAGCCAATATTGAAGAATTTATTCGTGAGATACCTACCGGCCGATATGTTATGGAGAGAGTATGCTAAAATTGGACCCAGCGTATGAACCATTGGAGGCGCTGCGCGGTCAACACTTACATGAAACCATTTTTAAACATTAAATTAGATAGATCGTTCTATCGATTAAAAAAAAGATTTCATATATTTTTTATGTGTTTTTTTCTTAAATCAAATCCGAAAGCTCTTAAAAAATCACCCTTTATATACATAGATACATAGATAACTAAGTTTACCTGGCCAAATCTGCTTAGAAAGACGTTTAAAAGTTTAAGTATGTAATCTGGTTGATGTAGTGGTCGGCGTGGTCGATTGTTTTCGAAATTCACTGTTCTCTCTTAGTTGTTAAATGAGAATATATACTCTTTAGGGCAGGGGTTCCCAACCTTTTTCAGTGCATGCCCCCCTTGCAAGGCTAGCAGAATCTGGCGCCTCCCAAAGAAAATTTAGCTCAAAAACGGAAGTAGGCATTTTTTAGCCCCTTTTTTATCTTTTGTTAAAAAATCGCCACGTCGACAAATAATGAGAGAAAATTTGCCATCGTTTGGAAAAATCTCACAAAGATTTTGGACTAACCAGATCAGCTTGAGCCAATGAAGAAGAAAAAGAAGGAAACGCAATATCTGAAAATAAAGGGGACAATTTGATTTTTTTATAGCTAGCAGTGGCGTAGAAAATTTAGTGTTTGGGGCTGGTATGGTTTAATAATTTTTGGCTTTTTCATTGGTTATTCAACCGCAATGCACTGGAATACACACTATTTAAATTTTTTTATTTAAACAAATTTATACCACGCAACGATTTGCAATCCCATTTAAATGTGCTTTTCGCAATAATGTAAATTTTGATGCTGTTGGTATACAATTATGCAACAGGAACGTTGCTAAATAATTAATTTTAAGCATCTATTCATTTTGAAATTTCGTATTCATTGCCCCCATTTTTCCGACGCCCCTTCTACGAAGTTACAGCATTAATCTGCGCGTGTGCATGATTTTGTTTACAATAAATTTTTCATATAAAATTCGTATGAGAAATGTCATCGAAGTTACAAAATCTAGTTACCATAGAAAATATTTTGGTCTCGAAAAAAACTCGCATATCTAGTGTATTTTGCGGTTATTTGCATTTCCTTTTTAGATTTCCTTATTCATTGGCTTGAGCTTATGAGCAGCGTCAATGCTTTCATTTAGCTCATTTGAATATTGAATTGATTTCACACTTAAACTATAAAACACTCATTTCCAGACTAAAACATAAAACGTCGCACCATGGCAAGATCTGAATTTTACTGGTACGAAGTGAAGAGAACGCAGCAAGCGTAGCGGCCATTATACAGCCGAGTTAGGCATTGCCGGAGGGCTACATCCCTACTACATTGGGTCAAGAATTGAATTGAATTGAAAATTGAAAATGTTGACCGAAAATCCGGTTTTAGACCAAAAACACATTTTTTCCTGGCGAGATCCATTTTTTTGGTTCACCGGTGCGTTAACAAGCAAAATTGAAGCCATTGGATATATTTTATGAAGCATCATTTCAATTTCATTCAAGTTTAATAGGTAGTGCACTCCTGGTTTTTCCCTCGGTCTCTATTCCGAAAACAATTTCAGCGATCATCATCAAACTTTGGACATATTTTATTGTAGTTTAATTAATCATATCTGCGATTCAGAAATTATGTAGATGAAATGAAGCATTTTACCAGCTCATGGCCGTTGTAATATAATTGATCACATCAATACTCGAGTTGAGCCCACGCCCCCCTTTGCCGACCGTCACGCCCCACTAGGGGGGCGCGCCCCACCGGTTGGGAAGTACTGCTTTAGGGGAACAATTACTCGGCAGAGCGTGCTGTTCAACCCCCTACAAAGAGCTGCCAAAAAAATATAACGTTAGCATTATCTGCGGTCTAGAGGTTATATCTTCAACCGTTGCATCGGTCAATTATTTTATTCAGAGACTTAACGTATGGTTCGGAGATTTTCGACGGGTTTTTAAACTCAGTTTAAATAAACCCTGTGACGCAGTCAAGCAAAACACGAAAGTATCAAAACTCTTGGCAGTTCTGACAACCTTCTTTGTGATAACATCGCATCCCATAGAATATAATTTTTCCTATAAACATTCAAAAACATCGCTCCAAAGAAGAAATGCTAATTCTTTTCTTCCCTGAATAAATTATGAAAAATCATATCTTTCGACTATATGGCATGACTGATAATTTCCATATATGATTTCTTTGACCATTGGAACATTACATTGTACAATTTGTATCAATTAACTCTGATACATGCTTCCACTGACTTATCAATGATAATTCAATATTATTATTATTTATTGATAATGTTACCACTAGCAGTACGTCCTCATATAGTCATGTTCAAGTTAAGCATACAATTTTCCATATATGTATGTACATAGTAGCAAATCAAATTTATTATTTATGCAGATGACTTTCGAGTACTCGAACATGTAGAATTGATTGGTTCTAGTTAATAAATCGCATTCCATGTAAATATGTAGATATAAGATCGGATCTGTGTATCTCGCTGATTCTGCTGTATGGAACAACCAATACTCGTATAAGGGCAAAGTTTTGAATATTGTTGAATGGTTGGAAAATTGGTACGTATGATTGAATTTTTCATTAATTTCGTATGAAAATGGCCTTGTACTTTTTCAACATGGCAAAAGTATGTACGGCGTATTTTATTTGCATAGAAAGGGTAAATAGATTCTGTGTCGACATTATTTGTAAAAAGTTTGTCAATATCATATAAATATAATTCATCAATTGACTTAATTGAATGTCAATGTTGCATGTAGTCTGTACACTTGGTGTGTGGTAACCAGTATAACTAACAAAAGGCGTGCTTTTCTGTACTCCGGTGTAGGTTAGTTTAATTGCATGGTGTTACAATAACATCGTAACTTCTTTTGGTCATGTTTATACCCTTCGCTCGTAGAGTGAAAGCGTATATTAACTTTGTCATGAAGTTTGCAACGCATTGAAGGAAGCATCTCCGACCATATAAAAAGTATACATACAGCTGCGAAAAATAAAATAGCACCACCAAACGGAGTCGGGAAAATCATTTTTAAAAGAAAACTGACAGTCTCCAATCAACTTCCAAATACATACATAGTAGAATATGTAAGAGCCATTTAAAGACAAATAAAAATATTTTTTATCATTTGTTTGAATATATTTCACATTTTGTTCAAAACGATAAAAAAACGGCGCAAAAAAAATAGCACCAAACAAAATTTGTTCTTCTAAACTATGGAAAAAATTAATAAAACCGAAAAAAAAATCATTGACACAATATAATTATCTTAAATTTAGCCTTGTTCATTAAATTTAGTATTTTGTAGTAAATCCTTTGTTTGCAATAACTGCACGACAGCGTTTTGTCATAGAATTTACTATAAATTCTGGCACCTTTCAGGGAAATATTATTCCATGAGTCCATTACCGCCGCCCATAATGTGTCATTACGGGTCGGACTGATGTCTGCAACCGCCCTTTTAACGTCACCCCACAGATGATCAATGGGGTTCAAATCTGGCGATTGGGTTTGCCACTCCATTACCGTTACACCATGGTCGTTGAACTACTTTTTAGCTTTCCTACTTGTATGTTTGGGGTCGTTGTCATGCTGGAACACCCACGATGTTGGCATATTCTCCTCTGCAAAGGGAAGCATAACCGTATCCAAAATATGGACGTAGACATCTTGATCCATAGTCGTTCTTATCCAATGAATAGGTCCAACACCATAGTATTAAAAGCAACCCCAAACCATTATACTAGAACCACCGTGTTTTATAATCTTTCTTGTATAATTTGGGTTGTATTCTGTACTTGGTGGCCTTCTTACATAAGATCGAGAACCTTTGTTCCCATATTAAGACGATTTTGCTTTCTTCGGTCCACAAAACGGTTCTCCATCTTTCCGCTGGCCAAGCGACATGTACGTTTGCGAATGCCATACGTTGCTTTACATGCCTTGCATTTAAATGGGGCACTTTTCTGGGACTACAGGCCTTCAAATGATGCTCCCTAAGCCGGTTTCGCACTGTTTGGACGGATGACGTAATATTCAGGTCCTTTTTCAGTTCGCTTGCAGGCTTCAATGGTTCTTTTTTACATTGTTGGACCAAAAGTCGAACTCTTAAGGGTGAGATAACGCGCTTTCGTCCGCGTGTTTCGGGTCTTGGCTTAAAAATTAAAGCGTTTCGAATCATTTTATTGGAACAGCCAATTAAACGACTAACTTCGGCATAAATATATGGCCTTGCGAAATCAGTTTTTTTATAAGTTCTCTTTTTTCAACCGTGCAATATTTTCCGCGACCCATTGTTCATTAAATTCAAGTATAATAAAGTATTAAATATTATTTTCTTTCAATAATAACACTAAGCACAAACTAATACCACACTTTTTACTTTTATATTAGAAAGAAATTCAATACAAAATTACTTTAAACCCCGTATCGTTTTCACAGTGCTATTATTTTTTTTCGTGAAATTACTTCTTTGTTTGAATTAGCATGGCAAAGGGGAACCATTACGCTGTCAAAAGCAATTTTGCTATTTCCAGAAAGCTAACATGTTGTGTTCTTTGCTGCAAAAGGAAATCTGTTAAAATACTATTACCCTTCTGTTTAACAGAAAGAAAAAGAAAATGGTTTCGCTCAGTGCTATTTTATTTTTCGGCACTGTATATGATCAGCATGACTTGGGGAGTCGATTGGGCGATGTCAGTCTGTCGGTCTGTCTGTCTGTCTATCCGTCTGTCGGTCTGTCTGTCTGTCTATCCGTCTGTCTGTCTGTCTGTCCGTCTGTCTGTCTGTTGCGACGCGTTTTACTGGGCCAATTTAAAAGATATGAAGCTGAAATTTTGCACAAATGCTTCTTTTTGCTGCAGGCAGTTTGTATGTTTGAATCGGTAAAATCGGTCAATGGGGTCATGGGGCTGCCATACAAACCCAATTCCCCAAATTAGGTTCTTCTAGGAAAAACTTTTTTATTTGTGTACCAATTTCAACCAAATTTCACACAAATGTGTTTCTATTGATAACACAAAACATTATGTAAAAATGAATCAAATCTGACCATGGGGTCATGGGGCTGCCATACCAACCTAACCCCCCAAATTAGATTCTTCTAAGAAAAACTTTTTTATTTGTGTACCAATTTCAACCAAATTTCACACAAATGTGTTGCTATTGATGACACAAAATATATGTAAGTATGAATAAAATCGGACCATGGGGTCATGGGGCTGCCATACAAAACCCAACCCCATTTTGTTTCTTCTAAGAAACATTTTTCACACCGATTTCACAAAACCTTGAAATAATGTGTCTTTATCAAAGCAACTAAAAGGTCAAAACAAATGGAATTTTACTATGGGGCCATGCTCCCGCATCCCCCAATAAAATTTTCTTAGTAAATATTTTTATTGGCGCGCACTTATTCCAACCAAACCCCCACAAATATATTGGTTTGTCGACGCAACCGAACTTCTGTGAAGAAAGAAGGAGAGAATGGGGGGGATTAAATACAAGTCGTAGGTACGCCCGAAAAAAACTTTTAGCACGAGGGAGCGAAGGGTATCCAAATGTTCGCCGCGCCCGGAATTAGCCTCGTTTTATTGTAACACCATGTAGTTACACTAAAACACCCAAACCGGAGTACAAAAAAAAAAACACGCCTATTGTTAAAATTCTCTTCATAAATTTACTCTTCTGGTTCTAGGGTAGACTAAACTACCGAAACTGCAAATGCGCAATTTAGGCGGTATTAAGAAGAGACCCAGTATGTCTTTTACATTTGATAACATCCTCCTGAATTGTATATTTACGCAAATAGACACGTAACCACAAATAATGCGTCAGCAAGTAGAGTTGAAGACGGTTACGCCACCTTGAAAAAACGCCATTGCGGCTTGCGCATTGATACTAGACACCGGCTACAGAACGCAGAACCAACACACGATGGATCCATGGCTTGACTAGCGCAACGACGAGAATGATCTGGCTAAAACTAGACAAGGTTTCGCTCTACCATGCTACTTTTCTTAGACAGAAAGCATATACGCAGTGTGGTGGGAGTAATAACAGGGCACTGTCCTATTGGTGAGCACGCAAGAAGACTCCAAATTCCTCACAACGTTGTGATGACGAAGAAGAGGAAGACAGTGTGTATCACTTACTTTGTCACTGCCCGCCCTGGCTGTGAAACGAATGTGTTTTCTGGGCTCTAGATATTTCTACGAGACCGATGATCTTCGGCCTTCGGGATGTAAGCCCAATACTGCTCAATAAATATATTGTGAGCACGGTTCCTAGCTTAGGCAGTTAGTAAACATGATTCTCTCGGTGGTATCACAATGGACCAAATTCTGGTCTAAATGCGCTGGGTGCAAATCTGGCGGCCCCTGTACCTAACCTAACCTAACCACAAATAATAACAAATAATGTGTAAAAATTTACTTCTAGCTTAAGGCCGCGCGCAGACTAAGGGCGTATTGGAGCGTAGCGTAGCGTAAAACCTGTCGCCCAATAAAACGCTTGTAAAGGCGTATTGGAGCGAAGCGTAGCGTTAAACCTGTCCCCCAATACAACGCTTGTATTGGGCGACAGGTTTTATGCTACGCTCCAATACGCCAATACGCCTTTAGTCTGCGCGCGGCCTAACGCGACCAACTACTCCGCGGATCTTGCAGGTCAGTCCGCATTTTAGAAGTCTATCCCGCATTGAAAATCCTCTCGAAATTATCCCGCAAAACATCCAAGTTCCGCATTTTCGGAAAATTGACTCCGCGTGTTTTGCCATTTTTGTTTTCCTTGGGTCGTATTTGATCGTAAATTTTGAACGCAGACAGCTAGGATTCTGAAATTTTCAGGAGAATGTGTGCCTTGCAATCTGCTGAACGGACAGTTTGAGAATGTGTATAAAAATCTAAACTGCTGGTTCCCACTACAAAAAAAATCGCATTTGGTCTAAATGAAATCAGTATAAACGACTCCCCACTAGGATGCCTCAGTTCTTAGTGACTGCAATATGGTTTTCTTAAATCCTAACATCTGTCAGTACCTACTGCTGTAAACTGTCAGAACCAATCAATGCAATTTTTTTTTCGATACTCGCCGCTAAACATATCAGATTGCCTACAGTAGCTTAATGCTAATGGCCAAGTGCAACTTCGAATAGTTTGCTTTTCTGAAGATTGATTGAACAGATTGTTATTTTCATAATAATTATCTTCTTTTGATAACAACTTGTACGATATTAAAATTTTTTCAAGCGAATTGTTCCCATCCATTTTTTCAAATACATATTTTCCCTAAACATATTGAAGAATGCATGGCTTAAGTCAATATTATATTTATTTGCATTTATTGCATTAAAAAAATAGAATCCGTGTGGCGTAACGTACGGTGTAGGCCAGTCAATTACCGATTTTAGGTCGCAAAAAATTGCTCGGGTCTGGTTTTTTGGGATATTGTTAGGATAGATACCAGAAGTGTACCACTAAGTTTGAGACTTCGAAAAACCTGTGCTAACCCCGTGACCCTCAAAAAACCTCAAAATTTTCGGACTTTTTTCATATTTTTGTTTGTAATTTCTAAAACTAAGTCGTCCACTGCACTTTTAAAGCTAAGAAAATCTTCTTTAATTTTAGTGTAACTCCAGCTTTGTAGGTGCAAAAGATCCCAAGATACAGCACTTTAAAAAATGTGCTTTTTTTGTAAAAAAGTCCGAAATTGTATTTTAGGAGGTTTGTATGACAGCCCTATGACGTAATGTTCCGATTCCATCCATTCCTAGATATGTTTTGAGGCTTTACTAGGAACACATTTGGGTGAGGTTTGGTTAAGATTCGTTCATAAAGAAAAAAGTTTTTCTTAGAAGAACCTGATATCAGGGGTTGGTTTGTATGACAGCCCTATGACCTAGTTTTCCGATTTCATCCGTTTCTAGATCTGTTTTGAAACTTTACTAAAAAACAAATTTGGGGGAAGGGTGGTTACGATTGGTCCATAAAAAAAAAGTGTTTCTTAGAAGAACCTAATTTCCAGAGGTTGGTTTGTATGACAGCCCTATAACCTAGTGTTCCGATTTCATCCGTTCCCATATATTTTTTTAGGCTTAACCAGCAACATACTTGGGTGAAGTTTGGTTAATATTGGTACATCAAGAAAAAAGTTTTTCTTAGAAGAACCTAATTTTCAGGGGCAGCCCTATGACCCCATGGTCTGATTCCATTCGTTCCGACATATATACAGCTAAGGAACTGGTTTATAACTTCATGTCACATGACTTTCTCTGTAAAATGCGCATTTAAGCCGATATTCAGCTCGGAACATGACTGAAATTACAATTTCGAACTTTTTTTCAAAAAACAATGTTTAAAGTGCTGTATCTTGGGATCCTTTGCGCCGACAAAGCTGGGGTTACACTCAAATTAAAGAAGATTTTCTTAGCTTTAACAGTGCAGTGGACAACTTACTTGTAGGAAGCACCTTATGAAAAAAGTCCGAAAATTTTTAGGTTTTTTGAGGGTCATGGGGTTATCACAGGGTTTTCGAAGTTGCAAACTTGGTGGTACACTTCTGGTATCTATCCTAACAATATCCCAAAAAACCAGAGCCGAGCAATTTTTTGCGACCTAACGCCTTATTTTTCGGTTTATTGACTGGCCTAGTGTTCCATGTGTTCAATTGAACACGAGCCCTGAAGACACGGGGGCCCCAAAGATAATAATATACAGTGCTGGATAAACAAAATTGGGCAAACCATTTAATGGTCATTTTATAACCTTTTATGCTAAAAGTCTTGCAATTAATAAGGGCAGTACGGTTTTATTGGCTTTGATAATAACACGTGTTAGTACACTATCCATAAATTGTGAAAAGATGAAGATGAATAGTCATTTGTCAAGCGGAAATAGCGTGATAAGGTAGAAAGTGTAGCTTGTCTAACAAAATGGGAAAAGTTAGTGCGGACATAAAAAGTAATATTTTGGTTTTGGTGCGTGAAAATCTTACTACACGTGAAATAGGTGAAAGGCTGGGTGTTGCTATAAAAGCACCGTGGCGTGGATATTAAAGACGTTTCGAGTAAGGGGCACCAGCGAGCGGAAGAAAGGCTCTGGACGACCAAGGAAAACTACTCCATCGGATGATCGCTTCATAGTTTTGCAAAGCCGTCCGAACCATTTCAAAACTTCAGCTGATATTAGAAACGACCTAGTTCGAGCAACTGGAAATCAAGTTTCGTCCAGACTGGTAAGAAATAGGCTTGTGAAAGCTGGTTTACGTGCGTTAAAGCCAGTCCATAAACCAAATCTTCCGTTACGAGTCAGGCAGAAACGATTGCAATGGGCCCAGGACTCAGTAGATGTATAGAACAGGGTAATCTTTTCGGATGAGTCGAAGTTCAAGCTCCATTTAGGCGATGGTAGAATTCTTGTGCGGCGGGAGCCTCGAGAAAGGTTAAGCGACGAGTGCCTGCGACTACTTCCTCCGAAATCTGAAGGAGTCATGGTGTGGGGATGTTTTTCCGGCGATGAAAGCGGTAGAATCACCTTCCTAAATTCAAAGGTTACAGCTTCGGTCTATTTGGAAGTCTTGGAGAACTAATTGGAACCATGTGCTCCAGAACTGTTTTTGTTTGTACCGTCAGATGTATCTTCCAACAGGATAATGCACGATGTCACACTGCCAAAGAAGTATTAAGTGAATACAAGTCTAACCTTTGATAATAATTGGTAAATTGATCCAAAAAAAATATACTTTTTTTCTTTTTTCCTTAATAGGTGAAGAGGTACTTCCAGGAGAACAATATCGACGTCTTGGATTGGCCTCCATACAGCCCTGACTTGAATCCGATCGAGAACATCTGGAGTATCATGAAGCTGGAAGTGGCTAGGAAGCGCCCAGACTCAATTCAGGCATTAAAAAGGCTAATAATTGAAACTTGGGAATCAATTCCGACCACAACGTGGAGAAATTTGTTCGAATCGATGAATCAGAGGTGTTTAGCCGTGATTAAAGCCAGAGGTGGCCCAACTAAACATTATTTGTTAGCTATAAAGCTCTAAGAACCAATAAAAATATAAAAAAAAATCATATCCGTTTACTCTATTTTCGCCGAACAACCTTTTTTTTTCAGGTAAAAAATGTCGGTATTCATTTTTTTCAAAATCATCCCTGAAAATGCAGGTATAGAATTTTTCATGAAATAATCTCTTAGTTGCGTCCTAATTGAGGCAATGAATCAATTTTACTAAAATATTGGCCAACTTTTAACTTCAACATGGTTTTATCGCGGAAAATGTTCTTGCCCCATTTTTTTCCACCACTGTACATATAAAGATTTTTTTCCCTGATACATCCTGTGGCTAACTGTTCTTTTAAAAACATTAATTTTATTAGTCCGCAAAAAAACATGAGTATCCACTGATTACTGATTACGCTACTGACGACCAAAATGGCTTACTTGGCTAAATTTTCTTCTAGGCTAAATACCTAACACACAAATCTTAGCACTTACGGAATTCAATTCTAAATGTAGTCCATACGGTACTTACCTGTAAAAAAAAAGAGAATTTCGTTGATAAATGTAAATATATAATTGTTTTAATTATACAGATAAAATAAAATAAAAAACTACCGAACCCTTTAAACACACACAGAGCATTATGTAAGAACGAACGACACCAGACAATGGACTCATAGGGATGCCCCTCCAACTTAATTTTTATTTTTTATTCACCAATCTTAAGTAAACCTCATACAAAAATGGCCAAAATTAACCTTTCTCTTGTTTATTTTTCATTTCCCATGTATGAATACATACATTCTGTATTTCAACACATTATGATTACATTGTCATTTTCATTCTGAAAGTTATTTTCCACCATAAAATTTGGGTAACTTCATATACCCGCAGTAACAAATCAATTGTTATAAATTCTAAACATTCTGACACGGACACGCCCACGGATTTGGTCAATAGGACAATAGTGCCAATTAAGGATACGCACTCATGGTTGCGACCAGGCAGAATTGAATAAATTCACATTATCTTCTGTAGTGTCAAACATATGTAACGAAGTCAAAAGTGTGGTGAGGGAACCATTATGATAATACGAATTTATGACAAATGGAATATTGGAAACGAGGGCGAGAGTTCCGATTACTCGATTTCATTGAATATGTATGGTGGTATTTTACCAGCAGTCAAATCGAATCTGTGACTGCGTGATTGAAATATGATGATTTGAAAATAAACAATTTTCCAATTCAATATTCTTTTTTCTTTTTAGCTTATCACCTAATACTGTTCTGAGGCCCTGATGGACCTTAGTCCTTAGCACAGCTAAAGCAGCACTTCAACATTATTAAAAAATCTGAAAATTTGTACATACAACCCTATACCAGGTAGATACATACACTGAGAAAAATTATTTAACTTTCTTTTTATCTAAAGTGAAGTAGTTAATTTAAATTTAGATAGTTATTTGCAATGAAATAAAATAATAAATCTGTCTAAACTTCGCAAAAGAAATTATTATTAAATTCGTTCATAAAACCAAGCAAGATTAGAGAAAAAAGTGTAGTAAATTATTTCACTAAAATAGTTGAATATTACATATACTATAAAGTAGTAAAATTCAACCATTAAAAATTGCTATCTTTACACATGAATTAATTGAGTTTGCAAATCTAGTAGATGTTTTAACTAATAATAAAAAACTAAGAAATATAAAAATGACCGATATCTTCGTAGCTGTTTTGACTACATAGAATCATAACCTGAAAATCAACGATTAACTTTAGGTGATGTCAACCACTTTTGCAGATTTATCTTTACTTTTTTCTCAGTGCAGGTATTCATTCCCCTGTGAATAAGTCGTTGATTGCTATAGACAACAAACTGACGGACAACAATGATTAATTTAAGCCAAGACAAAACGTGCCTTGAGTTTTTTTTTCAAAATGAAATACATTTCTTGGAAAAACATAAAGATATATTCGAGATGTAACCACGAATTTTCGGAAAATTCCAATTCTCCAAGGACACAAAAGCGAAAAAAAAAGGTGTGAATCAAAATGTGTCTTCACCATATTCAATTCCACTTGAACCGAAATCTAGAGAGTAATCCTAAATTTAAAACAAATCATTTCAAACAATTGCCTTTTTCCCTCAACCAGATATGTACTAACAAACAATGCAACCAAATGACCAAATAATTTGTCTGAAACACCATCGACGTTTGTGTCGAAAACATTCACTATGCATGTACATACATACTGTACATTGACACACCCGCTATTCCCCCGAGGACATTACGAATCCGACACTTATTTATAGCTAATAAACTCTGATTTATGTTTACAGACACATTTTGTCCCAGTCCTCTCGGCCCAATGGGCGTTTCGGGAGAGTGGAACTGAAACTATTGCCGAAGAATGATATGCGCCCGGACCCGATGGGGGTGATTTGTAAAAAAAAACCGATTAGATGCGGCTACAATGCCATTGAATATTGCCAGAAATGTATTTGAGTGTCCCTAGGCGGCGCCAACGAGTATTATTTCAGATTAGGCTAGCCAGGCTCGAGTTTCAAAATCCACTGGTAAATATTTTCGTTGTGATTAAAGTCTTTGAATGTTTTACTTAGAGGTGACTTTTATTCGGTTGGCCTGAAGAAGACGAAGAGAATGCTTGTAAAAATTAATTAGGAATTTTACAGCTGACGGCAAAAAATTAGTAAAAAAGTAACTGTAATACGAATAGGAAAGAAGCAATTATGTAAAACAAGCCTTTTTATGCAATTTCAGGTACACATTGCGCACATTGAAATTTGAATTTCATGTAAGTTAAAAAAAACCTCAAGGGTTGGCTATGATTGAGCGATGTAAAACTCATTACGTAATGTGTATAAACAATTGCAACAAAGCCCAGTTATTGTATGAATCAGGCCCGTCGTTAGGGCCCCTACCTCAATGAATTATGAAAGTTATTTCCGTGTATAATAAATTTAAGTTTTTTGTCAACTCCTTGCAATTAATAATAAATATTGTAACATATATTCCTCTTGAATCTCTGGAATTCAATTTATGTTACACAAATTCAAACATGTCAAATAATCAAACAAAGTATCAAACATTAATTTTCCTTGTCTTCTGGGCTGCAAATTCACTGATAACTAGAGCCCGGATTCTCGTGCAATTGCACTTTTCAGGGTATATTGCACGAAATTGAACGTTTTAAGGTTTCTGCAGGAAAACCAACATTTGCATGGTAATCTGGCGGTTAACGAAACTTAAATATATATAGGAAAATGTGCCCCTTTGAAAACGATGCGCGATGGATCCTAAACAAAAACCGGCCATGGATTTCGGGTGCCATATATAAATGAGCTAAACTAGACACCATTTTATGGGGAGTAGTTTATGTTCTGTTAAAATATTAATACAAGGAGTAGCAAGTCCTGAAACACGCTCTTGTGACAAACACGAACGATGGAAATTTTTGACTCTGCTAAGAGGAGTAGCAAGTCCTGAAACACGCTTTTGTGACAAACACGAACGATGGAAATTTTTGACTCTGCTAAGAACACTAGAAGACCGTTTAGCGCTAGCAACAGTATAGTATAGTATATAGTAGTATAGTGCAAAATATTCGATAAGCAACACAAGTATTTGGGGAAATCGTTTAAGATTTTGGAAAAATAGCATTAAACAATTCAAATGGCGGGAAATCAGACTCAAAATTGCTATTGTAAATAAGTTTTAGACGAACGATTACATCTTCCAATTCTTGTGAAACATCGGATTCGTGCGCTTTGACAAAGATTAGCAGCAGCATTTTTAATCTCAGATTCCACCATCGATTTAAATCGCCATAAAAAAGAGTATCCGGCACTCAAATTTCGCAACGCATTAAAACGATTGGTAATCTCTGCAATAACCGAATCAATGATCACCGAAAATGTGTTCCTTTTAAAATGAAGTTCTCGATCAGGCTCCTGTATATTTTCTTCATAATAACCTTTCTTTCGACGGATAGCAAAGGAAACGTTTATATAATGTCCGACCAAGCCATTGTCACCTTTTCTACATGATATCAGGAAAGGCATCGCATGAGCTTAAGAGAAAACAACGGAACTTGAAAGCAGAATATGTAATTGTTTCTTATATACGAGGGTGGTCTGATAAGTACCTAGCCTACAAAAGAAAAACAAAAATTTTGGAAAAGTGGCGATTAATTTTTAATATAGTCTCCTTTTAGCTGGGTTCACTTGATCCAGCGATGCTACAACTTCTTTAACCCGTCTGAATAATACTTTTATTCGAGGCCTGCAAAGTCGGCCTCCGTGGCGGCGATGACCTCCTCATTCGGCTGAAATTTCAGCCCGGCGAGTGAGTTTTTCAAGTTTGGAAACAACAAGAAGTCGAACGGGGCCAAATCTGGACAATACGGTGGATGGGGCAGCAGTTCGTAGCCCAATTCGACCAGTTTGGCGTTGGCTGGCGGAGGTGTGAGCCGGTGCGTTATCATGGTGGAAGAGCATTTTTTTCTTTGCCAAGTGGGGCCGTTTTTTCTTCAATTCGGCGTCGAATCGGCCTAATAATTCGGCATAGTACAGCCCTGTGACCGTGTTGCCCTTCTGCAGGTAGCCGATGTGGATCACACCTTGTGAATCCCAGAAAATGCTGGCCATCATCTTTCCGTCCGATGGGACAGTCTTCGCCTTCTTCGGAGCACGTTCGCCGGGTGAAGTCCACTGTTTCGACTGTTTCTTGGTCTCTGGTGTGTATCGAAGTTTCGTCGACTGTCACGAAACGACGCAGAAACTTTTTCGGTGTGCGCTTAAACAGCGTCAAACACTATGCTTTGAAGTGGTCTCGCGGTTGTGCTTGTTGTCCGGAATGAGTAAACGCGGCACCCATCGCGCCGACAGCTTTCTCATGGCCAAAATTTCATGCAGGATATGACCCACGCGATCTTATGAAATGCCTACTGTCTCAGCTATCTCTCGCACCTTCAATCGGCGGTCTGCCAATACGAGATCATGGATTTTTGTCACGTTATCCTGGGGGTTGTGGTTTTGAAGTGAAATATTTATACCCTATACCCATAAGATGGTATAGGGTATATTGTTTTTGTTACGACGATTTATGTAACACCTCAAAGGAGCCACCGGAGGTATGGCAAAGTATATATATAAATGATCAGGGTCGGTCCCTGATTCGAATAAGCCATGTCCGTCTGTCTGTCTGTCTGTCTGTCTGTCTGTCTGTCCGTCCGTGTGTCTGTCAGTTCGCACGATAACTCCCGAAATAATAAAGCTAGCGTTTTGAAATTTTGGTCAGATGATTGTTTTGATGAAAGCTTGGATGGTATTGAAAATGGGCCAAATCGGACCATGGGTTCCCCTACCTCCCATACAAATGACCCCTCCGTGATAGTGTAATTCGGCCATATTTTTCGACAGAATATCGCTAGGGACCTGAAATTTTCATCAACGCCTAATTGTGACATATGCTTGAAGTTAGTGGAAAGTAGAGAAGGTCTGACTACCCCTACCCCTACATCCCCTACAAAGCAATATTCCGCCATTTCTTTTGATAGAATGTCCCGATAAACTTGAAATGTATAGCACATGATAGCTGCTGGATGCCGTTATAAGATATTAAAGATGTGCGAAATTCGACCCATCTACCCCTTCCCCCTTAAAAAAAAAATAAATTGAATATTTTCGGTTTTACGCGCATTCTAGGTCTGTACATGGGTATAGGGTATACACTCATCGTGCTATTCGCACGATTAGAACTCGGTCTCGTTGAAGTTAATATTGATTTGAGTCGTATGAAGTTTCCAGAAGTTTTATTGTCACGGCCATCAAATTTGTATTAATATTGACTTGACCGATTGCGTATTTTTTATTTTCCTCAAATTTGCCCCCCCCCCAAAAACCCTACGCGGAGCGTTTCGCCCCTTCCGCCCCCTCTCTCGACGGCCCTGTATAGAATAGTAGAAACTGATTTGCAGTCAATTTCATACTAAGTCTCGCTCCCAGGTGCAGTGTAGTAAAACTCGATGTGGTGTATCCGGAAAAGATTTAGATTTGGAATGAGTTATTTAGGTAATAACGGATTAAGCATTTTAGTTTCGAATGAACTGTTCTACGGTATCAGTATTCGACGAATACTTCCGTAGAAAACTGGGTTACCACCTTTGGGCTAGCAATCCCATTTTTTTTCAAATTTGGAGACTTCAGCCTAAAATTACCTGTTCCTGCCGCACCGATTCGACGTGTATTTCCCGAGAAAAATGAATATAATTCTGGGCCACACTCAGAAAAAAAAATGTCCCATTGGCAATATGGAAGATAGATCACTGATGAAAATATTGAATAAAAGAGGACCAAGCCGACTGCCTTGAGGTACTCCAGACGAAATAGATATGCACTTCGAAATCATACCCTGAAATGTAACGAATTGAGTACGAGTGTGAAGGTATGAACGGAGCCAGTTGAGAAGTAACCCAGTTATGCCAAAGCTGCAGACTTTATCCGTTAACACGTTATGATCGACCCTGTCAAAAACTTCACTGAAATTAACATCTACTTGATTACGCTTCTCCATTTGACAGAGGACACCGGAGACTAAAATTGTGAAAATTGCCTCTTCGAAAACCGTGTTATTGTTCATTAGTGCTTTTACCACGCCGATTGGATGAACACTTCCCGAGAAAATCGGGGAACCATTCTGGCGAGGGCTAATCTAAAGTTTTACTACTCTCCAGTTCTAAGCTTTTTGCGAAGTGCGAGTATGAGCAAATTTGTATTCATACGGCCTATTGAGTGCAGTCGTCACGAGAGCACAAAAAGAAAATATATATATCTTGTGGTTTACTTTCACTCATTCAATTATACTCACAGCAATTAATATCAGGGTTGGCTACGATATCCTACCCATCATTTTCCCGTTTTTAAAAATGCCGACATTCAGTTTAAAATCCCGTTTAATCAAAATCCCGCTAATTTAATATCCCGCCATTACAATAACCCGATAATTAAAAATACCGCTTTTCAATATCCCGTCATAGAAGGTAAAGGTATTCTTTCAAACAATAAAAATAATTTTTGGCGGTATTTTGACGGGATTATTTCACTATCAACTAACGGGATTTCAAAACGGCGGGGTTTTTAGTGGGCGGCATTATGTAGTGGCGGGATTTAGTTATGTCGGGATAAAGTAAAACGAAAAAAAATGGGATTTTATACTGGCGGGATTTCTAAGTTGCGGGATTTAATTATGTCAGGATAATTTAACGGTGCTTTTTGTAAAAAGCTGGATTAAGAACAGACAGAATTTTGTTTTTCGTGATTGTATTGAATTGAATGTTTGTTTACTTTGCATAGTTACGCCATCGTATGAAATTGTGTGATTTTTTAGTAAAATCTTTACGTATATTCAAGCTTTGCGTCTTCTCTATAAGATAACACTAACGGGGGGGGGGGGGGGGGGGGTGATAACGTCAAGCGAATTAACGTCAATTGCCACTATTTCCCACCCAAATGCGAAATAATGTCAATTGACATAAATTCGTTTTTGAAAACGAAACACTGTCAACCCCCAAAGCGAAATAAAGTCAATTTTTGATATTGGCTGATAAATAAGTTGGGATTGAAAACACGGTTATATTTTTTTGAAAAACAGCTAATTTGGTGTACTTTATATTCAGTTTTTTTTTGGGTTATGGTTAGTAATTGTGGCAAATAAAAGAAAGTTTACTTTGAACAACAATTGCTCACCTTAATCATGTAAGTAGATGCGCTTCAGATGTTTTTCTTTCGCATTGTTTCCATTAGATTTCCGCTTTAGTTAATACGACCCTAAGAAGACAAGTATTGTCTTAGTGTTCCTGGGCTCATTATCAAATTAAAACAGGTTATTGGGTGAACATATCAACCATTGTTGTTGTTTTGCCAGAATCGCAGCTTTTCTTCGAGCATTCGAGACGAAACGACACTCACATCGAAGTAAAACAGAGATCTAATAGATTTCCGCTGATTTAAAGCGGAAATCCATAGGAACCTAAGAAGTCCAATGAAGACAAATACATTGTTTCGGTTCGGTTCCTTCAAGCAGATTTCCACTTTAGTTTACATGAACCCAGGAATCATATCAACTAAAGCGAAAATTTGATTCGGGAAATTTCAGAGCTTATAAAATAAAAGCTTCATTTCGTGTTGGGCTAACAAAAAATATTTAATATATGCCTATCCACTGGGAGGGATTTTTTTTCAAAAGCGAATTAATATCAACTGATTTTATTTCCCTTTGGCAAAAGGAATTAATGCCAATTGCCTTTATTTCCTTTTTACGACGAAATAACGTCAATTGACATTAATTCATTTGAAATTATCACCCCCCCCCCCCCCCCCAACACTAGCTAGTCGACGGGCACTAGATAAGATGTACCAATTATCGACCCACTTTTCGGGTATGCGATAATCAATTTAAACTCAATATTTTTAGAAAATTATCTTCTTTCACCCATCCAGCGTGTACGGGTCAATCCAAATTCGAAGACGGCCGGAACTGTTTTTTTTTTGGGTACGGTACAACAAGGTTGTATATCTACCTAATACCTTCTCTAAGGAAACAACAAGATATCGCAGCTGTGAATTGACGGTACCTAGCGTCTAGCGAGTTATTCGCGCAGCGCCAGTGAGAACCGCGTCCCGCGTTAGTCTGAGCACCATTTTACCTGGCCGGAGTTTAATAATTGCCATTTTTTCTAATTCTCAACAGTTGTCCGGTATAGTTGGCACGGCGAAAACTTCTTCTCATCGAAAAAGACTTAATATTTGTCCATTTAAGCATCTGCGTCAGTATTTTAGGACCGGATTTTAAAATGTGTTTCAAAATTGCCAGCGTAAATTTAAATCTAAAATAATAGTTTATGTCAAAAATTCTTGAAAGAATGAGGAAACCAAAACATATATTGTACATACTCAAATCACCTAAGTAGAGAACCTTCAGCACGCCTTAAAATTAATGAAAAGAAACTCAATATTTTCTACTAAAAATAAAAAACAGAAAACTCTAATTGTTCATTCGTATGTGATTTTTTTCGAAAACCGACAACGAAAGTCAATGTGTCAGAAATATACATTATGTACATTACAAAAAAAGAGCAGTCGAATACATACAATGCGAAATTTTTTATACACAAGTGCTAATGGATACGCTTAGGTGTTAAATTTAGAATTGAACTAAACCCATGACAAAAAAAACGACTGATAACGATAAAAAAATAAATAGGCCATCGAAACGTATAATATTGAATCACGACACAATTTCATTATGTATTTGAGAATATTCAAGGGTGAGTGGCGCAATAGATTCTGTCGGCAGAAATAAGGAAATAGATTTATGTAATATGATGACTGGATGTAAAAACTAGTGGAAATTGGAATATGTTTTGTCTATTTAAAAAAACAAAACAATAAACACGTACATTTATCAAGCATATTGACACCATTAAGGTTTGTGTTGCTAGAGGCGACTCATGCGATGATCACTTAGCGATCGAAGTTTAGCATCCAATTCCGAGCCTCATTTGCATATTTTTTTTAATATGGCAACATTCCTTGTACCGACTATGACCTAAAGCAGACATGTCAAACTCGCGGCCCACGGCCAGGTCGAAGAAGCACAATGTGTATCAGCACAAATGCGTAAAATTAAAAACTGGATATGGAGAACTCAAAAAGCTTAATAAGAAATTTACTAAAACTCACCAGGAAGTCGGTGGTTTATGCAGGCTCAAACTATGTATTTTAGAAATCTTCCCCTATGTATTACAAATAATTGTCCGACTATTATTTGAGGTAAATTTGTTCAAGGCAGCCTTTTTTGTGGAGGAAATTATAAAGCCCTTTAGTAAAATTCTTTTATCCTCAAATTTAAACCTTGCCGAACGTGATAGTTACCTCCCACGGTTGCACTATAATTCGTTCGCATCTTGGATTAAGATTTATTTTAAGGGAAAGCTCTAAAATTTAGTAAACATGATGATTTCAGCCCAAATACACGATTTTTTGCCTCTTAGCGTATTAAGCTTAACTGGTACATATGTACGTTTGTTTCAAACCACAACACAAAACAAATTTTTGTCTATTTTTAGCCAGAAAGATGTCCATTTATGTCACTAATCATTTTCGTTCCCAAAATGGCTTATTTTTGGAATGACGGGTGCTATCATGTACTGATAAGCTGTCAAAAATTTAGCGGAATTTTTTTCTTAAACAATGAGCCAACGATTATCCAAATTTTGACATTTGAACACGTTCACTGTCTGACCGGTTTTCGTCGGCATTACAATGTGGTCTTGTATCCGAAAATCCATATGAGTCACATGTAACTCATATACGTGAACGGGAAGGAACGCTGTGTACATATTTGACTTAAGAGTCGTCCGCTGCAGCTTCAGTATTACTAATGAGACAACAAGATAATATTATTTATTATTACAGAGACCGAGCCTAATCTCAGTCCGATACCTTTCAATCTGGAGGACTAGTGTGCATATAGAAACAGACAAACTGACAAAAGCAAACTGGGAGAACCGGCCCTAGAATGGAACCTTGTGGGTTACCAGATGTGGGCCGTCCGGTGTCTAGTTGTATTTTTTGAAATACAGGGTGACACACAACCTGACATTTTTTCAATCGCCTTAAAAATTCAAAATATACGCTAAAATTTTTCTATTGCTACTAAAATACTCCACAGTTGAGGGTTTTAGATGACATACGTGCAAAAATTTGTTATGCCAATGAATGGTGCCGGTTTTGATTATTTAACTTTTGCAGTCAGTTTTGGTAACTTTCTTCCAGTTTTTTTTTTTGAGAATGATTTTGAAAAAACTCGGGGGAAGATGGTCAATGACACAAACGATCATCACTAACGAAATACATACTCTGAATACCTGTCGAACTTCAGTTCTAAAAAGATTTTCGGCTGAATACTACGGCTGCCGTAAATGATGAGGTGCTTGGGGTTCACCGTACGGTGAGGTTGTCCATCAATGGGGATCCCAGATGAGAGTTGAAGTTTTGCCCTCTAAGACTGTGACGATGCTGCTCAATGGCGGTTTCGATCGCAGTCATCCTCCTGTGGTGAGGATGGGGGGCGTTAGGCTCAAACACGAGGCATACTTATGAAGGAGAGGATGAACTTCAGGTTCCACTTCACAGCTGTTACGGAGAAGTTTACTAATACATATTTGTAAGTGGTTGACACGTAATGTCAGGGAGAATTGTAACTTGGGTAGGGGCGCAATCCAGAAGATCTAGGAATCCTTGTTTGTTGCCTGTGCAACATATGGATCCGTAGCTCTTATAGATTTCGCCCGTACTCCCGGTGGTAGGGATCTTTGTGGTACATGTCAACGTGTCCCCTTTAACTCCACGGTAGATACATAGTCTACGTCTCTACAGGGCTTAATGGGGGCACCTCCTCTTCACCTGATTTTGCGTCGTGGAACGCCGTTTTATATACGTAGAGGGCTTGTGTTACCCGCTGGTGCTTTGGTGTACCTTGAGAGTGTCTCTGGGAGATCCTGGCGAGAAATCGCCGGCCTCCTAGAGGAGTCTATCCTATCTAGTTGGCAAACTAGATGCGACACATAGCGAAATTTAGGACTACCTACGAGTGCGTAAGGCAGGTTAGTGATGTGAGAGGTAATGCTGACTTAGACTTCAATCTAAGACTAGGATTCCTCATCACTGGTCATGGATCGGTCAATGTATAGCTTCAATCCCGCAATTTCGCTGATGATACACGATGCAACCATCTCGGCGAAGATTGGGTGCATGTAATATGCCATTGCAGTGCGTACGCGGATATCCGGAACTTTTACGCATTCTGCGTCAACATCGATGATGGTTCTCCGAATGTCTCCGGTTGTCTCTGTAGACATGTTCTGGCTCTTACGGCCTTCGCTAAGCTGACACTTAGTCGCCGCTACAGGCGCTTGCATCCGGATGATGTACAACAGTCCAGCTCTGGTCTGTCTGGCATTGCCGCTGTCATTGTTTAGGTAGTGTACTACTGTTCGGCCTAAGTTCAGCTTCACGTCGGTATAAGCAGGGAGGACCCCCACTGGCTCAAAGACATTGCACCGATTCCATTGGGACCTTCGGGAAATTACTTTCCCGCTCTACCTGAATAGTTAGGCCACCATTCCTACGTGGGTGTGCAAGGCACCCTCACTGCAGCAGTGGCGAAAGGCCGCTGCGAGTCCGGAGCAGAGGTCCCATATCTGTTAGCACGGGGTGTCGAGATAAGAACCAAGGGCACCATGAGGGGAGTATCGTGCGGGCTGTGGTTTTACAACGGCGTGGAGTTGCGTTACAGCCGGGTGCCGGGACCCACTTCATGGCAATTATTTAATATTGGACTCTCATCAATCTGTGGCACCATCAGCAAAAAGATGAACCCTGGCTTGAAATCTCGTTAGACCAACCGCGGGAGGCGTATTTACAAACCCGTGCGCAGTATGAGGCTTCATTGCCTCGAACTCCGCACAGTTTTGTTGCGATATCTTTACTTGCAAAGCATCCTGCTAGTTTGTTGACCGAACGTTGTAGATACATTTCCGTGTACAACTCAAGGCAAAATTGCACCGAATTACTCACGGGTTTCTAACAAAGCTTTTATGAAAATCTCTTTAACAGTAAAGTTCACAAAAAAGTGGTCTACAGTAAGTTTGTAGCCCGTAGAGCTCTGAAGAAATTGATCAAATTTCTCACGGCTAAGTCAACCTCTAACGATGCTACGTGAGTTCAAACTGCAGAAAAGCGAGATTTTTCAGGATATTTGTGAACATCGCTAGAACGGTAGAAATATATACAGAAAGGTCGACTATGACAAATTCTTAGCTTTCTGAGCTCTGAGGCTCCGAATATAATGTCGAAAAGCCTTATTGATGCATGGCACTTATATGGGGATTTCACGGCATCTGCTTTCCGGAAGGACTTTTGAAATTTCTATAACGGTACATTTAACGAAATAGTCATCTGCGACGAGTCTGAATTAAGCCATTATGGCGCTAAGCAAAATGGCAAAAGTCCCAAAGTGTCCTACGCTTGTTCAAACGAACAGTTTTTGGGGAAAATATCTATAACGGTACACTTTGCGGGAAGGTAGTTTATGACAAAAATCGCTGCTACTCTGGCCCTAAAAACTATGAAAAATTCTCCAACAATGAATGAGAAATTTTTATAAATTTTCGTGAAAATATTTAAGTATGCAACATTGCACACGTTCGGTGCACAGAGTCGTGGGTTCAAGACTCACCGTGAACCAATTCAGTTTATGGTGTTTTTCGAACTCACAGCCCATGTGACGGACTATGATCTCCCACTCAAGTGTTAAACGAGTACCCATTTATGGGTATAAATAACACTCCTGAGTGTGCTTTTGATCTCAACACCTCAACATAAAAGCAGTAAAGATCTTGGAACTTGGATATCACAAACACATCTGCGGCTGCGGCCTTAGTCCAATATTGGACTGTCGTTATTTATTATAACATTGTAGCTGCTGTTGTTCGAAGTAAAATGGCAAAATTCCCCTTATTAAATTCGCAAGAGCTATACGTTTGCCAGACACCACTTTTCCGTACATAGATTTTCGTAAGAAGCTATTTCTGTAGATATTTAATATAAAATCTTCAGAAGACTAGTCGAAGGGCGTTTTTAATGATTGGATGGAATAGAACTTGCTTGGTCCGAAACTTTATTTGGCTCATTCCTACCCGATCGACTTTTGTAAGAGCGCTCACACACAGCCCTCTGCTGCTGTGCTGAAGCCAGATCAATATTGATTCACCTCGTAGGAGTCTACGTCTATGCAAGTAGAGGCGAAGGAGTGCGGACGTTAATTATTTTATCTTTGATTTTTAACAATTTCAACCAACGCACAGAGCCAATTTGATACTTAACGCGATAGGATTCCGCTTCCTGCAATAGACTAATCATCAGGAGCATTGAAGCTCCCCTTATTGTCAAAAATGAGCATAACATCGATGAAAATTAGTCAAAAAGACTTGTAACTTAATTTCTTAATTAAATTCCCTAATCATTGCCATTCATAATGTCCATTATCATTTATCCTCGATACTTCCTTCCGGGCCAGTAACAACCGGTGCGGTCCCCCCATTGTAATTATCATTTCCACTTCCATAATTCAATTACAACAACATCGAATATTATCTTGTACAAAATATTGTCAGCATTAGCACCAAGAACGACCGTTTTGCTTCGACACTTTTGATTATTGTCAAGAGTCTCAAGAGGCGCGCGTGGAGGGTGGGTGTTATCGCCAGCCAGCCAGTCGCGTTCTCAACAGAAATTTGCAGCTTGTGTTACCTCTAAATTCAAAGTGCTTACTAAAATAATACCGCATAATTATGTAACTGTAAAATATCCAATAGCAATTCGTTCCACATGACAATATCCTACTGTGCTGGTAGATGCTGCTCTGTTCTGTGCTTATATCCCACGGGAACTACGGCTAAATAGCATCTTCTCCAATTACACTCTACACGAGCGCCGAGACGAGTACCAAGCCCGATCCTTATGGCAACAAGAAAGACCAAATCGAAAACATGAAGTTAATTAAAGATTTCAAATCGAGAAAAGTTTGTTATTTTACTATGTAACCGAGAAGATGTGTTTCTCAATTTCCCCGAGGGAATGAACGGACTTGTGTGCTGGCTGCTCTATAACGAAATTCCATTTGGAGTTACGTAATAGTATCCTTCGTATACTTTATACCGTAAGAAGATTATAAAACACAAAGAAAATAGCCGGAGAGGACAGGGAATTATTTTACACAGTGACGGGAAATGAATGTGACACAATCGAGTGTGTCCCTTTACATTGCACAGCAGCTCACCTTTCATTTCGAAACAATTGGCTTGACCAGAGAGGGTGTCTTGTGTATACAAAAAGGATCAAAGGACAAATCAACATGTTTTTTTTTCTATTACAACTCGTCGTGTGTTGAATTCTTTTGAGATTTGAGCATTATGCGGACAAAACAAACGGATAATAAGTAGGTACGCAGGTAAGAAAAACCGTCCGTCGTCATCGACTGGTGTCACGATGAAGGTCACGGCCAGAAAATCTATATTGAAGGGATTTTCGGGCAATTGCCATTTATCCTTGTCAAGTGTTGACACCGTTAGACCATCAATTGTCAATCTATACATTGAAGTGGTAAGTGGAGACGCATCGTTACTCATATGTCAACCCGGATGTAAAACCCTCCCACAAACAATGTCACTCGACTCCTTTACACTCCCGTATTCCTCCCCATGGACACTGAATTGATTCTTATCGCGGGGCAGGTGAAGACGGCATTTGGTTTCCTATAAAGCATTCTTATCCATTGACTTCATCTCGGCCGGGCTGTGCGGATTTTCTTCTTGGATATGTCGAACGGCATAAAAAAAAAATAAGGAGAGAAATCAGGAAAAAGGATCTAGGACCATATGGCAGAATTCGGAATGTCATTTCCTATATAATTCTATATCCATATGTGTGTTTGTGTCGCTCCGCTGAGTTTTCAAAGAGCGAGAGAAACTGATACCCGCACTTTGGCTTGCGGTTCGAATTCGAATTTACGGTGGGTGGAGAATAATGAGATTTATTGTGACTTGAATGGGTAGTTTTTGAGACGACTATATCTTGGGACGCGACCGAAGACGACAACGACGACGACGACTACGTGGTTCGATCCGGGAAAGGACTTGGAAAGACATTATGCTCTGAGTCTCTCTTGTGATTATTCACGGCTAATGTTACCATAAATTTGCGATAGTGAAATGTAATTTTCACTTGAAGACACATTTTCAATCGGGTTCGCCATTGATGGATGGAAGTTGTTATGTCACTTTATTACTGTACTGTTGGAGTTATCATACCTTTTTCTATAGGATTAATGGCGTATGTGTATTGCGGCATATACGTTTGCCAAACTATATTGCCAATAATTGTGCAGATATGATAATGTGATATGTGTTGTTGACTGACTGGGGGTGTAATGTTTATTATGGTGTGCTTTATGTCATCAATATTCACTATATGACGCCATTTAAGACATAAATTGAATAACATGGTATAATAACGTAGGAAAATATACTGAAAAATGGAGAGTATAACATAATCCGGAAATTGAAGGAGGATCTTTTGAACAAAATTAAACCAATCAAAATGAATGCGGTCAAAATCCAGCTAATTTTTGTTGTTTTTGAATCAGTGAGCTTCCAGGAATCTACAACTGATTTTGCTAAAAAAAAATTTGATCGGAAAGGTCCCAAAAAGGACAAAAAAGGATACTCTTCAATCCTTGACCGGAGGTCGGCATGCGGGGTATCATATCAAAGGGGACGTGGAGTACATTACATATCCGGTGTTTGTTTCCTGTTTCAAGGACCCGCAACGGAATAAATCGAGCTTAAATGGAAAATTTTCGCGTTTCCCCTTTCCAAAGCCATAACTACGAGAATAATCCAAGTTGTCTCTACTTTTATCACTTTTCGGAATCTATAATAGCTCAAGATTCTACCTTTAAATTTGCTAAGAAAAAAGTAGATCGGAAAGCTCTGAAAAACGACACTAATAAATAAAGGACACTAATTGCACACCTTAGTCGAACGTAGGCATGTTGGAGGGTCATATCAAAGAGGATGTCAAGTACATTCCATATCTGGCATTTGTTACTTGTTCCAAGGACCCTCAAAGGAGAAAATTGGGCTCAACTTAAAAATTTTTGTGTTTCCCGTATCTGCATCTTTCTAAAGCCGTAATTTTCCATTTAAGCCCGACTTATTCCATTTAGTGTTGTTGAGACAGGAAACAAGCACCGGATATGCAATGCACTCGACGTCCTCTTTGATATGACACCCCATATGCCCACGTTCGATCAAGGTGTTAAATTAGTGTCCTTTTATGTCCTTTTTCAAAGCTTTCCGATCAACTTTTTTCTTAACAAATTTTATGGTAGAATCTCCAGCTATTATAGATTCTGAAAAGTGATAAACGTACGGACAACTTGAATTATTCTCCTAGTTATGGCTTTGGAAAGATACACGGAAAATTTTCCATTTAAGCTCGATTTATTCCTTTGAGGGTCCTTGAAACGGGAAACAAACACCGGATATGCAATGTACTCGACGTCCCCTTTGATATGATACCCCACATGCCAACCTCCGGTCAAGGATTAAAGAGTATCCTTTTTTTGTCCTTTTTGGGACCTTTCCGATCAATATTTTTTTTATCAAAATCAGTTGTAGATTCCTGGGAGCCCACAGATTCAAACACAACAAAAATTAGCCTTACTCTATTTTTTTCTATTTGGAGGCCTGAATTGGGATATTTTGACTGCACTAACCCTCAAAAAAATTCGCGGCATCCTCCTATGAATTTTCGCTTCACCGATCATCCAACAAATATAACATTGCGGCAATTTAGAGGAAAGCTGCATTTTTGTTTGAGCCTATGTTTTAAGATTATAAAAAAGATCCAACCAAGGTTTTTGTGAAAATCTTGATAACGGTAAAATGTACCGTGTATGGTGAAATTATAACTTTTGCGGTTCCAATCAAGGGGGATCAAATAGTGCTTTCCAACGAGGTTTGATGAAAATCTTTAGAACGACACAGTTCACTAATAGGTTATATATAGAGTGAATTAAGAGCCTGGAGTGTTCAAAAGAAATTGACCAAATTTTCGACCCTAAGGATTCCACGTGAATTCCAAACCGTCCAAAAATGCGCTTATTTTATTTTTGTAACGTATACTGAAAGGTGGTCTATATGACAAATTTGTAGTTTCTGCGGTCGAATAGCCTTTTGTGCATCATAAGGGAAATATGCCAAACGATTAAATTCACATTTTTTCGTCAATTATATCCTCGGCGGTAACGCTCATTGTAAGAGGTACATATATGATGAACACACATCTGAACTTCGGGATCGTGCATCCACTGTCAGCACGCAACAAGGGCTCAACGTTATTTTATGTAATCAAAGGTCCTGCGCACTCCTCAAAAGAAAGTTACATTGGTGTAAACGTTTAAATGATCAAGATTTCGAGAAAAACATTTGACACATATCTGTAACGGTACTTTTCGATAAAGTCGTCGAAGGCTAATCTAAAGCAAATATGTTGCCAAACAAAATCCCAAAAGTTTCCTATGATGCGTGTAGCCCTCAAAAGGAGCTACAAAAGCATTCACCAAGTTTTAGGAAATATCTAAATAACGGTAACCCTTACTGGAAGAAAATTACCAAGGAGCAGAAAATATAAAAACAAAAGGCATCATTTGCGTGAGCGTTGCACTGTACACATTGGGTGGTCAATCAATAGATTGGACAATATATTTAAGTAACAACGCAATCAATAGTATTGGTAAAAATTAACCGTTAGCGTGTTACTGGTATTGTGGTATTTTGTTTTTGTCAAAAACATACTAAAAACTATCTCCACGATTTGTCCTGTTAAATTAAAATTACCCACTCCTATATAAACAATTAATTAAAAATTTGACTTCAGTTTCTAATCATTCTGTACATAAAATGGCGTTATTACGATTCCAATTATCAAGGGTGCTGGATATCCAAATTTGAGAGAAAATTAAAATTAGATTTTTCATTGAAATTGCATACAATAATTTCATAACGGTACTTAAAATTGCCAAATATGCGCAAAATTTTGAAAAATTATATTTTGAAATACAACACAAAAAAATGTATGTCTTTGCAACAAATTCAATTGAATTGAATTGAGCTAAATTGTGCCATTGTAATTTTCAAAATTTATTTAAGAAAATAAAATATTTTTAGTTTTCTAAATTTTGGATTTTTTTTTTGAAATTTCAATGCCTAATCGAATTTGAAACATCTCCACAAATTAAATAAATTTATTTTGGAAGCAACGTTAATTTTTAAAACCGCGAAAGGGTGAAGGCAAGAGAATTCACCCTTTAATTGAATGCTTTTCCCCGCCGCTTTAAAAATTATTGCTGGTCACTGATCCCCTCCTTCTCCAGAAAACTATCTACGCTACTGGCTTACACTAGTTAGGAGATAGCTGTATAGAGTATAATCGACTGGAAAAAAACCCGGATCGCAGCCGCACGTTGGTGGGCTAGAGGAACAAACGAAAAACAGAGGAAACTCGCGCCCCGCGCCCCAGTTTGCAAAGATGGCAGACGGCATAATGAACGCATAAATGTAATGATTTAAGGAGTCGGCTGACGCAATGGAAAGAAATCGGTTCGTTTACTTTACGCTAAGCTGATCAAACGTACAGCATTTTGATCTCTCGTACAGCATTGGGAAATGTAAAGCATTCTCCGTGCCACATACACTAAAACCTAATGCACTACATAATAAGGTCCTCGATAAGGAATGGGATCATTCGATATTTAGCAAGAAAATCAAACTTTTATCTTTAGCAATCGTTCATTTTCGAAAACTCGGGAACCCTTCTCAATCTTTCTGATGTTTTGGCACACTTGTAGAGCTATAGGGCGCTCACATTTTCTGCAAATTACACGTTCCTTCCTATCCTCGTTCGGAGTTACGGCTGCCCAAAACGCAATTTTGAGTTTTCTAATTTGGACAATTTTCAGTCCACAACTCGGAGATTCGTAAGCGAACAAATTTGAATTTAGAGAACTGGTAGAGCACCCGTTCATATTTGATGAAAATTTCATGGTTCTGTCAAGCGATATAATCGCACTCTTATGTGTACCAATCATTAATTTTTCATAACCGCTAGTGGATACTTGTAAATTCAAACATTTTGTCCGGCTATTAGAAGTAGGTTTCTTAGTAAAATATCTGGAAAAACGTTGGGAAAAATAAAAATGTCCGTTTATGAGAAATTTCCGTTTCATAGAAGTGTCCGTTTAGGGAATATCAACTGTAATTTTCTCTCTCCCGACGACATTTCGGTTATGTTGAACCAACAACGACATAAATATTTTCGATTACACACTAATGTCACCCTAATTTCAAATTTCAAGATCAACGGTGCAGAAAAAAGTGGTCAGCGTTCGGCAAATTAAATGCAATTTAAAATTACCATTGAAGCCATCATATGTATGTAATTTCATACGAATGTAGTTTGTCGACGACCCAATTCATCTGACCAAAAGTTAGGCATTTCAACAAAAAACTTCGCCAACCGCTACCACAGTGCCCCATAACATTAAACCGCATGTAACTATGAAATTTCGAAAATGTTCAAAATTCTATGTGGACCATCACATACACAGGGTGTTCAGACACTATCGGATAAACACACCAGAAAATGATTCCCTATGGATTATACGAGTATATCCAGAAAAAAAGATGTATCAGACGTACTCCCAAAAATTCTTAACCCTTGCGTTGCCACAAGCATTTAAAGATTTCAAAAAATATCACAGCAACTCAAACTTTAATATCTCCGAAACTACACCTGTTAGAAAACCAAAGTTAAATAACTTTCACATCCTTTTCTATCAAACGCACTAAAATCGGCAAAAACGGTTTGGCTTTTACACAGCTTCAAAATCACATTTCTTTTATTTCACCCTAAAGATTTTTTTTCTACCTCAATTTTCTCAATCTTATATGTAAGGTGAGGTGCTTGTACGATTCTTTTAAAAATTGGCGCCTATCCTCATGATCATATCTTTCTGGAATCATTTTCTTCTAACTCCATTATTTCCGGCATTTATAATGCCAAATTTTAGAATAGGGGCAGTTTGAATAAATTCGAGCTGAAATTAACCTTATCTTTCTGCATTTGGGGCATTCAAACTGATAAAAATAATGGAGCTAAAATAAAATCATGTAAGAAAGACATTGGCGCAAGTTGAATGAAAAAATAATTTATTTTTATTCAATTCACAGCCAGCAATGTAATAATAATCATTTCACGTCAGTATTGATAGAGGTTTCAGTTCTGTCAGATATTGATTTTTTGAACAATCTTTAAATTATATGGTAGCGAAAGGGTTAAGAGTTTGGGCTATTTCCCGTACACCTTTTTTTATGCTTGAAATCCCTTGAGGTAGTTTTTGGGCACCCTGAATAGCCCATACTCTCAATATGATGTATACCTGCTATCCAATTCGCGTTAGATTAGACGCTATTTTCGCACCTTATCAGGCATGTTTTTGGTTGAAATGCTGTAAACAAGTGTGTAGGAAGATGAGAGGTGACATGGTGGAGCGTCAACAAAAGCAACCCTAATAGCATCATCCACCAAATTTGTTCTGACGTGTGTTTGTTTTCGTGTGTCGTCAATAATAGTATTGTTTTAGTAAGACGAAATTAAAGAGCCATAAGGAGATATGCCATTTAATTTTCATTCATAAACACATCTGTATCAACGGATCAACATCCTACACACGTACATATATAGGTTGCAGAATGTAATTAATATATTTTTACATCACCGGGTCTACATAATGTACATTTTAGTGTGCTATAAAGTCTGTTGTGTACGAGTACGTCTGCCCCATTATAGGACACGACTATTATGTACAAAGTTGGCTCCGTATGTATCGTACGATGTAATTACTCAAAAATCTAGCGTCGAGCGACTATTGGCTCGGGTCCAGCTAAATGCAATGCCAAAAAGTTTACCGAGTATACTCGAGTATGTATACACATACTTAACTTACAAATAGCAAACACTAGTGGCCAAGGGTTAACGAGCTCCGCCGAATCCTGGCGGGCAAAAAATTATGTTGTCAAGAATACGACTAAAAAACATTTCAACGTTGCAATCAAGTGTGCACTCGACTTTACACTTTTCATTCGACTCGGGGAATAAAAAGTGAAACGAGTAGGTATTAGTATTTATCAGCGTTAGAATTGAATTTATCAATGTCAATTGTGTTCGTCTTCAGATAAAAATGGTGCAATCGTGATAACGTGTGTACAAAAGATAGGTACACCTGACTATAAATGATAATGAAACGCCAGATTCATTTTCTACAGGCGCTTGAGTGGGGGAGCGTAAAATCAGAGAATATACGTATGTATGTATTGGAATCTCGTTAGAAAATTTGTCGCTTTACATTGTACAGGGTAGCCCACATTTTTTTTTGTTATTTAATCAATTTGTTGAAACTTGAGGAAAATAAACCTGGGTCATTTGTTACATAAGATGCAAACAGAATTTTTAATTGTTTTACGTGAAATTAAACCAAAACTCATTTTAACATTTTTGATTGTCAATATTTTGACAATATTTGCAGCAATAAACTAGACTAGATCCTTTTGGCTTTAAGTTTTAAAAAAAAAATTCACGGAAAGCCAATTTGAGGATCGAATTGTTGCAATCAAAGGATCCGTCCATATAGAGCAGGGGTATCAAACTCAAAATTTGGTCTGGGCCAAATAACACAGTCTTTAGTTTCGAGTGGCCAGCAGGATTTCAAAATCGTCTACATTTACCGAAATTTCATAACAGAATACTATGTACTTTTGAAAATTTTCGGGGCAGATCAATGCATGCATACCGCAGTAAAGATTGATTAGCGAAAAGGCAAAAATCGGGCGCAAGGATTGAAGTTGTCATGTTTACGAAATTTTACATCCAGTTGATTTCCTCGCCAAATGCGAGATATCGCTGGAGTCTTTAAAGCGCGGTCTTCTCTTCAAATAAATTTCAATCCCATACACTGAAAGATGTAAACGGTAATAATAAATGCAATCGTGACAAATAAATCAAACCGAATTTAAGGACAAAACAATTTTGGAATAGTGTTAGTTACACCATTAATAACTCAAGAACGGGTGCACCGATTTCTATGATTTTAGGTTTTTCGGATTAAGCTTTGGCTGGAATAGCGGAATAAGGTTTCATGCACACGACGCGAAAACGGCTCACAAGCTCGACACATCGAAATGCATTGGCTCTTATGGGAAGCTCACGACAGCGAGAGCCGTGCCGCTGTCAAATCACAACTAGCGAGACGTGTTTTCACATATCGTGCACCACAATCCTCAAATTCACGGCTCGCGAGCCGTGTTTTAACTGTGTACGGCTCTCGCTCGCTGTCGCTCGTCATGAGCTTCCCATAAGAGCCAATGCATTTCGATGTGTCTAGCTTGCGAGCCGTTTTCGTGTCGTGTGCATGAAGCCGTACTATTGCAAACATTTACAAAAGGTTGTTTTCCACCTATTTTTGCGTGTATTTCTTGAACTAAAATTCGCTATTATGGATTTCAGTAAATTTGCTCCACAAGATTGGTCTCTACCCCAAGTAACAGAACAACTATTGAGACATATGAAAAATTCACAATGGGCACATATGAAGACAATTTTCTTACACTTCTTCTTCTTTATGTCTATCTTGAACGAATTGCCGGATTTCAGTAAAATGACCCCAACGACCAGTATAACCATTGAAATATGCAGAAAATTCACAATGAGCAACAATTCACAATGACATTTTTTTACCATACTTTCGTCTATATTTTTTGAAGTCTAACGGATTATTGAAAGACTTTCCCGCCGCATTGGTCTCCTCGATTAATAGCCGAGTAACTATTAAAATACGCAAACAAACTCACAATGAGCAAAATTAAAAGAACAGCTGTATTTCACATATTTCCGACTGTATGTCTTTAACGATTTGGCGGATTTTAGCAAATTGATTCCACCGTACACCCAGAATAAATATGAAAAAATGCGAAAAATTCACAATGATTAAAATTATGTAACAGTTCTTTTTCAATTACGTTTGTCTATATCTCCTGAACGAATTCGCGTATTTGAGGAAATTTGCATCACCGAATTGCAATCTTCCCCGAATAGCATAAGAAGTATCAAAACATGGAGGAAATTTACAATGAACAAAATTGTGAAGACTGTTTTTTCGCATATTTTTGCATTTATCTCCTGATAGGCTGAGGCCGGTAAATTTGTAACGCCGCGGCGGTTCCTGCTCCGAAAAAACAGAATCCATATCTTTCTAGTTAGTGATCCTAGAAATACGTGTTGTTTATAAGTTTTATTGATAATTTGATTAATGCAAGGGTGCCAATTCGCAATGGGAAAAATGTTCAAAGCAGCTGCTTTCCTGATCCTTTGGCCAATATTTTTGGAATGGTTTAGTGGATTTCGGTGAATTTCCTCCACCGGATTGGTCTCTACACAGAATAGTTAAAAAGCTACGTAAACTTTGCAACTATTCTATTATATTGTAAAATGAGCAAATTTTTAAGGCAGCTATTTTACAAATATGTACTTTTGTCAATATGTATGTCCCTGGAATAAGGCGATTTCAGTAAATTTGCCGAACCAAATTGGTGTCCTTCCAGGTTGGCGTACTTTTTTTCTTTGCCCGAAATAATCGAAAAACTACTGAAACATTCAAAACCACCTGAACGGAAGAGCAAAATTTTGAGGCTGCTAATTTCCTGGAAAGAAAATTTTGATGAAAGGAATTTTTTCCTATGTCCCATTTTTGTTTTATTAATTCCCTTCTATTGCTGGAGCAGTACTGTCGTTAAAGGATTAATATAATTTTATGATTTTTTTTTAAATGGCCTGCCTCGCAATTCACAATGAGTTCTTTTCCACTTCCGACTGCATTTCTTGAACGTGTTTCGATTTTCCCTTACGAAACGGTCTCTACCCAGAATAGCCTTCTCTTCAAATAAATTTCAATCCCATAAGCTGAAAGATGTGAACGGTAATAATAGTGCAACAATGACAAATAACTATCAAACATTTTTTTCTGAACCGAATTTAAGGACAAAACAATTTTGGAATCATGTTAGTAACACCATTTATAACTCAAGAACGGATGCACCGATTTCTATGATTTTAGGTTTTTTCGGATTAAGCTCTGGCTGCAATAGCAGAATAACTATTGCAAACATTTAAAAAAGATTGTTTTTCACCTATTTCTGCGTGTATTTCTTGAACTGAAATCCGCTATTATGGATTTCAGTAAATTTGCTCCACAAGATTGGTCTCTTCCCCAAGTAACAGAACAACTATTGAGACATATGAAAAATTCACAATGGGCTCAAATATGAAGACAAGTTTTTTACACATACTTCTTTATGTGTATCTTGAACGAATTACCGGATTTCAGTAAGTTGACCCCACCGAACAAGGCTCCGACCGAAAAAGCAGTATAACCGTTGAAATATGCAGAAAATTCACAATGTGCAACAACTCACAATGACTATTTTTTTTACCATATATTCCGCCTATATTTTTTGGACGTCTAACAGATTATTGAAGGATTTTCCCGCCGAATTGGTCTCCTCCATTAATAGCAGACAAACTAACTAATTTTACAAATATGTATTTTTGTCAATATGTACAAGTATGTCCCTGGAATAAGGTGATTTCAGTAAATTTGCCGAACCAAATTGGTGTCCACCCAGGTTAGCGTACTTTTTTTCTGCGCCCGAAATACTCGAAAAACTACTGAAACGTTCAAAACCACCTGAACGGAAGAGCAAAATTTTGAGGCTGCTAATTTCCTGGGAAGAAAATTTTGATGAAAGTAATTTTTTCCTATGTCCCATTTTTTTTTATTAATTCCCTTATATTACTGTAGCAGTAGGTACTGTCGTTAAAGGGTTAATATAATTTTATGATTTTTTTTTAAATGGCCTGCCTCGCAATTCACAATGAGTTCTTTTCCACTTCCGACTGCATTTCTTGAACGTGTTTGGGGATTTTCGAAGATTTTCCCCTACGAAACGGTCTCCACCCAGAATAGCAGAATAAAGATGGAAAACTTCGGAAAATTCACAATCAGCAAAATTATGCAGAGAGTTCATTTCTTTTCCGATCATTTCCTAAACGAGTTACTGACTTTCAGTAAGATTAACCTACATCATTTGTCTCTAACCAGTAGAGGGTAGAATGCAACCCATTGCCTGTCCATTGAACCAAGCGAAAAATTAGAATTAGCAAAATATTGGTAAAACAGTTCTTCTTCACATAGTTTTTTTTTCTGAGCAGATAAGTGGATTTCACTGGATTGATCTCTAACAGAGAAGAAGCAGAATAACTGTTGAAACACGCAAAAAAATCGCGTTGAGCAAAATTATGAAGACAGATCTTCATCGCATTTGCCCACATATTTTGAACGAATTAGTGCTTTTTAGTAAATTGGACGAGATTGGTTTCCATACCCCGAACTTTTTTTTATTGAGACTGAATTTATGATACTTTTGCACAGATAAGATTTTAGTGAATTCCATCTCTCGCCTGATTTATTTCTGCCCTCATCATCATGACTTCCACGATCAACAACGATCCTCTTGAAACATAACATTGACTGGGAGAAAAATTGTGAAGGCAGTATATCTGTTGATCGAATGAGCGTACTTCAGTAAATTATCTCCACCTACCCTCCACCCCCTCCCTCACTCATTCAATGACCACCACTTTGAATCAATCGCTCATGAAACATTTGAAAAATTGTCCGAAAAAAATGTGAAGGCAGTTCATTTTTCCTATAGCTTTTGTCGATATATTTTGATCGACTTAGCATATTTCAGTAAATTCCTAACCGCCCCTACCCCACCACCGATGGAACAAAAAGAATTGAAGGAAAATTGAACAAGAGAACATTCCACTCCGCCCTCTCCTCCTAAATTGCCCTCAATGGCATAATAACAATTAATGGGAAATTAACCATGACCCCCCTCCCTAATGACCACCACCAGCAATAGCTTATGAAATATCTGGAAAATTGGCCAAGAGATACTTTACGATGGCAATTCAGTACAATTGTCGTTGTTGTACAATTATGTATACTGAAAATGGCAAACACTCCTGAATAAATAACCAATTGGGAATTTTTAGGCAAAGCTCTTTTTCTTATTCTCTGGGTTTGCCCTTTGATATCAGCAAAATTGTACACCCCTTTGAAGGCTGTTTTCCACATATATCTATATGTATATCTATATCTCCTGACCGGATGAGCAGATTCCAATAAATTTGCTTTTCCATATTGGTCTCTAGCAGAACAACTATTGAGGAATACATATTTACAAAATACCTCTTTTTCTAATCCTCCGGATACCTCTGAAAATTATTAGCGGATTATCAAAGAGCAGCACACGGAAAATTTAGTCAGCAAAATTTTGAATGCAGCTGTCATTTTTGGTGACTTCACTTGAACGGAAAAGCAGATTGTTAATAAATGTTGACCACATAAGTGAAATCCTCCCTAAATAGCGAAATAAACATTTTAACATGTGGAAAATTCACAATGAGTGCAGTTTACTGAATTTTCCCAACCAAAATGTGCCTCCAACATCACTTGAAGGAATTAGCTGATTTCAGTGAATTCGCTTCACCTTATTGCTCTTTACCCTAAATACCGGAATAAGTATAGTATTCAAATATGCTGAAAATTCACAATGGGAAAAATTATGAGGACATTTGCTCCTCACATTCTTTTGCCTATTTCTGCTAGACGGTTCAGTGGATTTCGGTAAATTCCACCCCTATAGCTATATTTCTTGGTCGGATTACCGTATTCTAGTATATTACACTGAATCCCAAGGTCCAGTTGCATTTCCCGAACGGATTTCAGAAACCCCTCTTAATGGCTTCCACCCCCATTAACAATGGGAAATTACTAGAGTACCTCATTTTCTCCAATTCGTCTATATCTCTTGAGCGGATTAGGGGTAAGCATAAAGACCACCTGAATAGCTATTGAAATATCTGCAAAACTGACCAAGAGAAAATTCCCAGAATTGACGTCCACTCACAATAGCAGAGCAAATCTTCACAAACATGGAAAATTTGCCAGCAGACTGCGATTGATGCCCTCCCTTGAACGGAATAGCGTGTTTCAGTAAACTTCCACTCGCATAACTGCAAAATTGACCAGGAGTAGCAGTTTTTTCCTATTTTGTTTAATCCGTTTAGCGCATTTTCGATTTCCAACCATAGTACCAAACATCTGAAAAATGGCCAGCCACCAAATTGTTAAGTCGTCTCTTAAAAGGATTAGCGTTTTTGAGGAAACTTCGCCAAGAAAAAATCATCAAGGCAGCTCATTTTCTCATGCTTTTGTCTATACCTCCTGAACAAATTTGCGGATTTCAGCAGTTTTGCCCCACCCGCAAACGATAATATCTAAAAAGTGGGGCGATACGAAGTCCGCCGGGACATCTTGTCCAAGATAATATCCACTCGCGATCACAATTCATTTTCAATTACTAAAACCTAGTCTATTCCAATTTCATTTTCACTTTATTTATTAAGAATAATAATAATACTTTCAACGGGGGATTTTGACCGGTTGGGTGTACTCGTATTTCGTACTTCGAACATCACGTGGAGATTTTTTTTAGTACTAGGAGGATTTGATTGTATATCCTGCAGGAGAGCTTCTTACTACAAAATGGTACTCATCCAAATTTCGAATTTGAAATACATAAGTTAATTTTTTTGGCCAGCCAACATTTTTAAAAAACTGTTGACGATCGCTGAAAGAGACATCAGATACCATTTGTCTGTGTGTTGGTAAACAAACACTATAGTAAGCTCGCCGCTCTTTTGGCAGCTCTCTATCTGTTTGATTGCAAGCGCCTACCCTAGCCTTCTAGCTCTCTGAAGTTTCTATCTGCAAAGTACCTGAATTTGCTGTTTGCTAACCATTCAGTGGTGTAGCATATGACATGAGATTCTTCTGGCAATCGCCAAATATTTAAGCACATTCTCACCAGCTATACCGCATTCAAGTCAACACGATACGTTGCTCGTGCATTAGAAAACTATAGAAATTTATGCGTACGACGGCGGTGAAATAGCGAAATTTCGCTGAATATCTCGCATGTGTGTTGGTGTACGTCAAAAAACCGAAAACATCACGCGATTTTTGTTTAAAGTGACTGCGCGGTACCGATTTGCATTTGGCCACCACACCATCATACCATGACTTCATCCAGAGTATATGCGTTGGTTTGGGTTTCTTGTTTGCTTAAATCATCGTAAGCCTCCGCAAAGAAGGTGTTAGAAGTTGGACGATGTTTATCTAAAGCCGGAAGTCCACTAGCTCTTATATCATAGAAATGTACTTAGATTAGAAACATACAATATTCTGAACATATTTCTAGCAACATGTCATTATTTACATTGCAACTATGCGACAAGCATTTATACCTAGTTTTGGCGTTTCATTTGACCCATGTAGACATTAGAACATGGGTTTCCAACCTTTTAACTTCTCGGGGCCACATTGGCTTAAGCCGAGTGGTTGTGGGCCGCAAAAAGAAAACAAAATATAAGTATCATGTATGGTAACACCATTTGTATTTTTCTGAAACGAGCATCATTTTAAACTTTGTCAAAACAATTGATGAATTAAGAAGAAAAAAACATCACGAAACAAATTATTATTATAGCCCTGCTTGAAGCAAATAATTTTCAGTGTGTGAATCTCATGACATTTGATGGATAACCATAACGAGCTGTTTTTCCATACTGACAGCGAAAATCTGCGCTGACAATAGAAAGATGAATAATACGACATTTGAAAGATTGCAAATCGTACGAAAGGTAAGTGGTAACGGCATAATTAAGTTTCATATAGAAACTTGTTCACCACAAGGTCTTAACCATCAGTAATGGGGTTCCACAAATAGTTTAGTGCATAGGCAAAAAAAAGAAACGCTGCAAAGATGTCTTTACCGATTTTGACTCTATGGAGATGTCGTGAAGCAACTTAATGTCGACATTTTTAACCGCCTTCTCTATTATTCCTTATAATAGCTGAAATTCAAGTAATGGGTTCAAAAAATTGTTTTCATTCTTCAAAAGAGTGGGTCGTCCGTCACAATGTGCTGCTAATATCTAGCCAGCCGGGCCACACTGACCAACCGCAGTGGACCGCATGCGGCCCGCGTATCGCGGTTTTCACAACCCTGCACTAGACATAAAATCGCTGACGAATAGTTTATAAGAAATAATATTGGTGACGTGTTGTTTTTTATACATTTGGAAATTTTATGGGAATACTAATCATACTTCGTAGTCAAACTGACTATGTCATGCAGCATGATGTCTCATACTTGTTTGCGTATTTGGAATGTAGCGCCACTCGTTCTTCTTTATTTTTATGACATTTTCTGTTACGATGTGGTGTGACGTTTTTTTTTTTTACATATTTTACTTTTTATTACACTAATGCGTTTTAATGAGTTGCGATAACAGACGATTTGGTATCGTATTTAGTCGATAAGTTTTTCCAATAGTCAAAACACATCAACGTCTCAAATTACTTTTATACGTTGGTGGTTTATTGTAAGATAATATTCGAATATGATTTTATTGAAAATATTGAATTGAAGTCAAAATTTTTAATAATCGAAGAAGCGAATAATGTTGAATCAACGTATTTATTATTGTCTAATTCTTTTTTTCTTTATTCATATCCCACCCACTATCCGTATTAACGAATTATCTGTTAATTTTTTTCTGTAAGGAAAAGCAGTTATAAGTTGCACAGAAGTCTATTTATTGATATTAATCATTTGCTAATTCATCCCGTCACCTGAACTAAGTAAGAGAGTGGGCCAGCCAATCTGTCATTATACATACTGAAAATCGGAACATTATCAGTTCTTGAAAGATTTTCTTTTTTAAACCTTGTGGAGCAGTGCGCGTCTACTACACCTACTCGCCATCGCGTACGCTTACTGGCCATGTATCATAGTTGACTCCAGGTCTTTCTTAATGACACACACTCTTCACCGACCTGTGCCACGTGATTTTAGGACGACCCCTTTGTCGACATCTTTGAAAAAATGGGGTTTCATCTCATAGCGCGACAAGCAATGGAGTAATCACCCTTTCGAAACGTATGACCAATCCACTACCACTTTCGCTCACGAGTCAACAGGTAGATGATCTTCATTTGAAATTATTTCGGACCAAAAAAATTCTTAATATTCGACGAAGACAAGTGTTTACGAAAGTTTCCAACTTCTTGGTAGCAGCGGTAGTGTTGCTCCCATATAATAGCACCGAACGAATCACTAACTACTTTGACAGAGTTTGGACAACATGCCGAAAGAACACTTTGCTTGGTTAATGCGGCGAATGATGTCCTGATCCGTGCCGCGCCATCAACGGCAACAATGCTCCCTAAGTACACAAATTCGTCAACTTGTTTACAGGTTGTCCATTGATACGTATGGGAAGAATGGATCAGGCTAAAAATTTTGGTCTTGTTTGTGTTAATCTTTAGTCCGACATCATTTGCCTCCCTCTCGAGATCCATGATCTTATGCGAGAGCAGGCAAGCGTCATAAGCGTAGTTCAGGTGTTCTAGGTGAGACTTCAGAGTCCATTAATTGTCGAGGTGCGACATGCGTTCAGCATGTAAAGCCCCAGGTAGGATTGGTGAGAGAATGCAACACTATCCGACCCCGCTAAGAACTTCAAAGCCCTCCGAAACCTTACCTTTGTGGAGTACGCGACATTTGGCATCTACATACGTAGTAGAATCCAAAATTGTTGAGAAAAACACACTTCCAGTTATCCGATTGAATTCATTTAAGTTTTATTTTTCAATGTAACTTCCCTTTACTTCAATACAACGATGAGATCGTTTAATAAGATCCTGCATCCCTTTCAAAAAGTAGTCCGCGGGTTTGTCTTGAAACTGGTCCAAACAGCATCTTTCAGTTCCTTCTCAGTCTCACGATGTTGGCCCCCAATTGGGTCAAAAGATCTGTATAATATTTCCCTATTACTGATGTGCCCTCTTCCTTAAAGTCAATCATTATAATTCCCTTGGAATCCCAGAAGATGGTGGCCATAATCTTTTTCCGGCTCTGCTGCACCTTCGCCTCCTTGGGGCGCTCCTCATAAGGCCTCCTCCATTCCATGGACTCCCTTTTGGTCGTGGGATCATAGTAAAGGACCATGGTTTCGTCGGGTGGTGAAGAGTTGCCGTACACGGATATGAGTACATCTCGAATCTGGGACGCCGTGTATCCTTTCAAAATAAGGAATTCAATGACCGCGCGGTACTTGATCTGCTCCATTTCAAATACGAAATCAGAATGCGACACAAATAATTACCTAGCCGGGCCCTTGATTGCACAATTGAACTCATGTTTAGTCCTGTTATGACTGAGGAGTTGTTCTATCGAATAGCGGTAAAATGAATTCAATCGGATAACTGTAAGCGTATTTTTCTCAAGAATTTTGGATTCTACTACGTAAGTCGCCCTAATAATAGCCACTATTTTCTCTGGGACACCCCTCTTGCGTAAGGCCGCCCAGAATGCGTTTTCTGGGCCTTCTGGACCATTGTCCAGCAGTTATCCGATAGCCGGTCGTAATGGGAAAGCCAGTTCTAATCCGCATAATTAAAATTTTGGATGCGCAAGTTGCTGGCATACACAATTATACAACTTATACGAAAAGCTAAACAACCGCTTGAATCTTGAAAAAATTTCAAAATAAACTTTTAATGTAATAATTATAAACACACTTTGTAACGGTATAAATTAAACTGACAAATTTGCCAAGCTGACAAAAGTTTGCAAATTCAATTTTGCAAATAGTGCAAAGCTTTCATCTTTGACTTTTAAAGGAAATGAAATTGATATTCAAATGCATAAATGTACTGGTTTTATTTGATTAGTAAAGAATTGGCATTCATATTAACTATTTGCATAGTTATGAGGTTATGACCCTGGGTTGAAAAAACGATAATGTGAGAGAAGAAGAAAACATCGTAAATGAAATATACTCGATGTTCCCTTTGAAATACCCAATATGCCTATCTTCGGATCAGTGGCGGAACAACTTCACTCGGGGCGGTCCCGCCTACTTCTTCAGTGGTTCCTAACCTTTTTGGCACCGCAACGCCCTAAATTTAAAAATAATTAGGCAAATGAGTAGCTGGTGATCCACTATAACTTGTTGTTCAATTTCGCATATGTAATGTTAATTGATTCTCAATTACCATTGTAAATTGGATGATAACGGTAAACAAAACCGTTAGCGTTAAAATGGACCTTTTCGAGTTATTGAGATTTAAAAAATTTTGTTTTTTAAATACTTGAAATTTCGAATTTTTAAGTTTTGTTTTTTAATTTTAAATTTAAAATTTTTTTTTTTTTCGATTTTTGAATTTTTAAATTTTAAAATTTTGAATTTTTAAGTTTTTGGGTTTTTAAATTGTTGAAGCTTTGAAAACGTTTATGAGATATGCCACAGCTCAAAATGTGTCGACGCGGGCAATTTCCCAGGATGCCCTGAGAAATCCGGCCCTGGCTATTTCTATGATTCGAGAAATCTTCCATGTGGCTTTTGGGCCCCAAAATATCGTGGGCCCTTATGCGCCGCCCCTGCGTTGGATAAATTTGTGAACCATTCCATCTTTTTTATTCTGAAAACAATTTTTAGGCCTCACCTACTGATTAAAAATTAACCAAAATTAGCCTGATTTTACTTTTTTGTACTTGTACATTTTTCTCTTTTCACATGCTTTATTCAAAGCCTTGACTTGACTAAGTACCTATTTGGAAGGAAGTTGGTGTCATCATCGTGTGCTGCCATCTATTAAACGACGCCAAAACAAATTTCAGACTAATTTATTGGTTAGTTTTGATTTGACAGCCATTCGAGTAACGCGTGTTTCGTAATTTTCGATAAGATGGAAAGAGAGCAGTATGGTTCGGTAATTTGATTTCTGTTTTCGGATCAGAAAAAATGCGAGGAGGTAAAAGCGAAGTTGGATGCTATTTATGGGGACACTTCGCGGACTATGACCACCGTTAGATATTGGTTCAACGGTGAATCTGCTCCAAAGAAGGCCAAAACGGTTCCATCGGCCGGAAATCATGTCATGGCGGTCATGGCGACGATATTTTTGGGATGCGAAGGGCGTCATCCTTATGGATTTTTTAGAAAAAGGAAGAACGATCACTGGACAGTGAGTTATTGGACCGCTTCGACAAAAAATTTAAGGAGACACGATCGCATTTGGCGAAAAAGAAAGTGATTTTTCACCACGATAACGCACCAGCGCATTCATCCGAAGTCGTTGCCGCCAAACTGCATGAATTGCTGCCGCATCATCCGTATTCACCCGGTCTGGCTCCCTGCGACTTCTTGTTGTTCCCTAACATGAAGAAATGGCTCGCGGGAAAAAAATTTTGCTCAAACGAGTAAGTCATCGTCGAGACAGAGGCGTATTTTGGCGACTTCGACAAATCCTATTTTTTGGAGGGGTTAAAAAAAGAGCAGGAACTTTGGGAAAAGTCTATCTTACTAAAAGAGGACTATGTTGAAAAATAAAAAAAAAAATTAGAAAAAAAAATGTGTTTTCATCTTCAACACGGGTACTTATTGAACCACCCTCGTATGTCTTTCGCGAAGTAACATAATGAGGCAACTTTTATCAACTATGCAGATATGTCAGTTCATCATACCGTTACGAAATATGAGTTTGATTTTAAAATTTTGTAACATTAAAAAAAAACTTAAATACGTGCAAGGTTGTCGCATGTCAAGAAGAAGAAATGCAAAAAAGGGAATTCTTTCGTAACGGTAAAACTTAGAGAAATAATTGGGGCGACATTTTTCCTTATAACAAACTGTAGAATGGCGAACCGGTTGCGTTACACCCTACGCAAATATCCATAAAAATTGGTTGACACGATTAGGAAAACGGAAATTGACGGGATCATTTCGAGACTTCTCTTAAAATCACAGCTGGGCGTCCAACTTTTCGGAATAATACCTAATAATTTTCCAAGGTTTAAAATTTGGGTATTTTAGATGAAGTTAAAATTAAAATTTTGAAAATCGAAATATGGCTAAATAATTTTGAGTATAAACGCAACATAAGGAAAGTCAAATGTCAAAAGATCACGTTGAACTTTAATTGTTGCTTTCAATATTTAAAATTTGTCTGTTATACATGGTGTCCGGAACTACCGCATAAACGAATTAATTTAAATTGCCCCTAATGTTTTGCAATTCGGTAAAATGTGGCCAAAATTTAGCTAAAATTAACCCTAGTTTTCTGCACTTCAATAAAGCTAGAAAAAAATTGATGTATGAAAGTTATGATGGTTTGACTATGCGCCAATTTTTATGAAGGTTAGACAATTTTTAAAAGAATCGTACAAGCACCTCATCTTGCCAGAAGTTGGAGATAATTGACAAGGAAAAATAATTTGTTTTTGGGTAAAATTACAAAAACTTTACTTTCAAACTCTGTAAAAACCAAACGACTTATCCGATTTTAGGACGGTTAGTTTTATTTTTTAGGTAAATTTGTTGGCCAGGATAATGATGTAATTTTTATTTTCTAGCTAGGCTAGGTTTAATTTGAGTAAGAAAATGAATTTTTCAAAGTTCTTTAAATGTCTGTAGCAGCTAAGGGGTTAAGAATGGGGGTTATGTTCCGTAGACCTTTCTTGGTGGAAACACATGAGGAATCATCTTCTGGTGCGTTTATGAGGTAGTTCCCGGACACCCTGTATACATAAGTAAAAACACATGAAAGTGTTCCCTTCAATCACGTTTTCTATTAAACGCGAAAGTCGATACATAATTCATCAAAAAAAGTGTCAGTAAATCCCTTTATAGGTGGTGTGCGATGGTGGGACGAGAATAATCAATTCACGAGCTTCATCACGTGAAAGTGCTCAATCAGGCCTTGATGTGATTCTTGATGCTACTTGCCCCATTTAGTATACATAGGTAACTGCACTTCTTTAGCAACACATCCATCTCGTCATCTAATCAATTAATCAAAGAAACGAGATTTTGAATTTTCATATGTAGTGCATTTGAAAAATTGGTTTAAAGAGTAAGACAACTCACGCGTGCTTCCAGCAAGAATCAGAATTTCATCAATAAATTTATTGTATAGTCGATTCTGTTGCTGGTTGAGTGATTGATTAAACATGTCGCACTTTTAATGATTTATGTTGTTGACTTTTTATTCCATGAAAAATTTGAATTTTATTCATTTTAACACACAATTTTTCAGGAATGGTGTTATTTTATATAGACCACACGGGAGTCTGTCCGTTTTTGAAATGTCGGAAAAAAGTCGAAAATTAATGCAACCATCTTTTTTGTCACTTGAATACTCAGCACAAATGAGTAGTTTGGATGACGCCCCTTTGAAAAAGATTTGATGCCATTGAGTGATCAACTTCGGTGGGTTTAGCAGGGTCATATTCAGATTTGACGACGTCCCGTAGTCATTCCTCCATTTATTGTCTTGAGGTTTTTGAAATCATACAGTCTTGAAAAAAAAAAACAAGAACATTGAACGAACTGAAGTAGATCATTCGGGAAGCAATGTGCCGAATTGAAGTTGAACTGCTATGGGAAAACTGGAAGGAAGTTAGCAAAAACGACTCCTAAAGTCAAATAATGAAAACGGGCTCCATTCATTGGCATAACATACATATTTGTAGAGATGTGTCATCTAACACCCTCAATTGTGGAGTATTTTATTTTGCATTTTTATACGACGTTAGAAAAACAGTCTAGTTAAACATCTACTAATAGTAGCTAATACCTAATCAAAAATGTAATTCAATTGGATGGTCTCTAGCATCGTGCATACTTATCTCGAGGACAAACGTGCATTCCCCTGCATGGCTAATATGATACTCAATCACCGAAGCGTGTCAAAAATATCACATTAAATAAAACTGCAAAACCGTACCGTACCGTTCTAATGGAACACCAACAAGGTGTAATTATGCTAGAATATTTACACAATTATTGAAGGGCATTTTATGCGTCTCCCTAAACATATGTACATATTTTAAAATCAACCATTGTACATACATTTAAATACATACCTAATGCTTAATTCCATATGACGTCATATAAAATGCATATCGAACTCTTCTCAGACAAACGCCTACAACATGACTTGTGCACCTAAATATATACTATGCGCAAGTTCAATGAAAAACAAACCAAAACAAAATTAAAAGTGCATCAGTGACATCAGTTTCAAATGATATAAACCTAATAAATCAAATTCGTAATTTACTACACATTAATTTCATAATGGAGGGCGGAAAGAAACCAGTAACCCTGAACTTATACTTACAAATCGTTGCCAATCTGTAGAGCAGTGGTTCCCAACTCACAAATGTCTGCGGATCACTTATCCTGAAAATGAATCACGACGGACCACTATTTTTGGTGAAAAAATTCTGGTTAAATTTGTTTCTGGAAGAGAGCTGGGGCCTCTTTATTATAACTTGCACTTATCCACATTTTGACTTTTTGTAATTAGCAATAAAGTGGAAAACGTGCATTTTAGACATGATTTGATGTATTTGTACCATAAAGTTGTCTTAAAGCAAGAGAGCTCAAACGTCTGGCTGTGGTTAGATAAGATTAAAAAGGGGAGAACTACGCCTGGCAAAACGGTACATCGGATATCATTAAAAGTGTCTTAAGTCGGTTGACTGTAACCGAAGCTGAGGTGGATTTACGGACGCTGCGCTCCTACTGAGACCACAACTTGAGTTTTGTCTGAGGTTGCCGCTCGGAAAAATAGAATGCTGTAGCTGTACACGCCATCTCTTTAACTGGCTTTTTTGCCTGCGCTATCAATAAAACGACGAAGCCAAGACGGCCTTACTCTCTTTTCAGAGCCCAGCTTACTCAGAACAATCACTGTACAATTCTTGTCGGGCTGCGATTTGACCACAGTCCTTGTAACAGTTCATTGGTTGAATTCTTAAATGTTGTTTACCTTTTCGCATGTAATGTAAAATACCAAATTTATAAGTAGTCTGCAGAGTCTCCGCGGACCACTTATAAACCCCTCACGGACCACCTTCGGTCCGCGGACCACCTGTTGGGAAACAGTGCTGTAGAGTCAATGAATATGAATATTTCTCGTTATTTAACCGGTTAGGCTTGAGAATGTAATTTACCTAAGTTTTATATTTTTTGTATACATAGCTTGTTTATATCTGCGTACACTTGACGTACATAATTTTGTAACCTGTTTTCATAAGGTGAAAATTTCAGTATGGTCTCGAATCAATATGAATTTCCTGACGCTGAGAGATACTTTTAAAGAATCATTTAAAGTATTTCAGACAAAAAATTAATACAAACGTGTTGAAGAACATGTTTGTTATTGTGCGATGAAAACAAGTTTCATTTTCGATTCAATTTCTATTCCACATTATTATACAAATTTGCGTATGAATGATATAAATTTTGGATTAAAAATTTTGTGCGAAAATCGAAAAACTTTCAACCTATTTCTTTAAACATTTATAAGCCTTTTCTGTATTTTAAGCATGGGTGTCAAACCTTTTGACTTTTGGGGGCTACATTCGCTGAAGCTGAATCGTTCCAGGCGGCATAAAATAAATGCCATCGCATTCACAAGTGCTGCCGCCAAGTTTAGATATCCAATTCGACAACTGAATCGAATCATATGTCAGCTGACGCTTTGACATAAATTTTTCGAATTCATAGCGACAATTTTCACGTTTTGTTCGTTCTTTTATGTGTTTTATTGTATAATTTTTGAATGCTTGAATTTGACCGCGCAGAATCTGAATTATAATGATAATTAAATTTCATTTTCACAGTATGTCATTTGGCAGCACGTGTAGATGCAGCCTTAAGTTTCCGAAACGATAATTTTAAATTTGAGTTTAAAACTGAAATTAATGAATACAGTAATATGTTAACATCTTTAAGGAAATTGCACCAAACGAATTTTGCTGTTGGGGGTTCTGCTTGAAGTGAATTATTATCGATGTGTGAAAGTGTAGGGCTTGACGAAATTTTGAGATTTTTTGTTTGAAATAAATTAATTGATTTTGCAATATTCTCCATGATAGGTGAGATTCGCTGACAAAACAAGCGTTTTGACACCTCAAATATTTTACTGCTATGAATATTGCCACAACATTTTAAAAATAAAAATTCCAGAAAAGTAAGTGGCAGCCGCAAATTATTTTATTAACGCATATTAGCCAAAATACACTCAAATGAAAAAAATTCATTAGCGTAATGCGTCGCTATAGTAAATATACTATTTGGTGAAGCTCAGTGCCTTCTGAAAAATGTTGTTCACTACAAGCAAATTTATGCGATAAGCCTTTACAAAACAAACCTTCAGCGGTCCGCGAAAAGGTAGATTTTACATGAAAACGTGAGTTCTTTCCTATTTTGAGACACGCTGCACTGTTTTCCGAGCCGGAGGACATGATTTGTAATCTGCAACAATCCTGGTAAGATCCGAGAAGTATCTTGATAATATATTTCTCGATGGCATAGGGATAGAAAATTTTTTCATCCCAATGTAACGGGTGGGCCAATTACAAGTTCGTTTTAAAATCATAGGTTAGTTTGACACTAACAGCTGTTTTTCGCACGAAACCTTGATAGAAAGTCAGTGTCAAACCTCCTCCGAACGAAATGAGTCACTTTACGCCTGAACAACGTTGGGAAATATTGAAAACTTATTTTCAAAGTGAGTTCTGTCTAGCCCAGAGCTAACTACAGAGCCATGTTATCCGACTTTTTTTCACTGAAATTGAAGACATGGATTTGGACGACCTCTGGTTCATGCAGAATGGCGCGCACCAAATCCCCAAATCGTGTTATCAGTTGTCTTGGCGATGTCAATTGACCGCTTCGGACTTTTTTTTGTGGGGAACCGTGAAGGACACATGTTATGCCAACAATCCAGAAACGATTCAAGCACTTGAGGCCAATATCATCCAAGCGATCCGTGAGCTATAGCCCGAAACCATCAACAGCCGGGGCAGCCACTTGAATTGTGTTGTGTTCCATCATAAATGGGAGCATACTTACTTTCTAATAAAGCCTTAAGAAATGGAAAAAAATAATTAATTTTGTTCATTTTATTGCATTTTTAAAAATGAATTTGTAATTGGCCCACCCTGTATATACTCCAATCAACGGGGAGATTTTACCTTGCAAAAATTGGGGACTTCTCAAATTTTTGATATGTTATAAAGACAGGTGGGGTAAGTTAAAATCCAAGTTTGCGTCACTTTCCATCCTGTGCTCCCACCGCTATATTGAAAAAAAAACATCTAAAATCGGCTCTTTTATCAGTTTGCGGTCTATAACTCCTTCCCAGTCAATTTGAGCACGAAATGTGCCGAGACAATCTTGTAGAGCACAGAATTTCCTATAAATTTCATCTGACAAGTTTTACTCTACAATCAAAATTGGCAGAGTTATAGCGGAAAGAATAAGTTAAAAATTCAATTCAATTCATTACTAACAAATTTCAAAACATACTTCGAGAACTCTATACTAAAATGCAGGGGAGGCTATGAGTTATTGGTATACAATGCGTTTTTGTGAATTTGAAATTGGCATGATTTTTGATATTTTCTCCATTTTCTTGGCGCTATAACTCTGTTAATTTTGATTGTAGTGTACAACATCTTAGATTAAATTTGTAGGAAATTTTGTCCTCTACAAAATTGTCTTGGCAGATTTTGTGCTCAAATGGACTGTATTTACAGTCAGTTACAGGCCAAAAACTGATGAAAGGGCCGATGGTTTTTTGAAGATAGCGGCGGGAGCACAGGGGGGAAAGTGACGCAAACTTGGATTTTAACTTACCCCACCGGTCTTTATAGAATATCAAAAATTTGAGTAGTCCCCAATTTTTGCACGCTAACCCCTATTATTTCGTCTCTATTGATTGGAGTAATAGTGTAATATCTTGCCGGACCGCACTAAAAGCTTGAGGAGGTCGCATGAGGCCCGCAGGTTGGACAATCCTGATTTATAGCATATCAATTTAAATTTTGAGAATTTTAAATTCAGTCCAGGAAATAGAGCATTGTATCTTGTGCATTCTATTTGGCACCCCTAAAATCAAGGAGTGTAGGGCCAAAGGTATTTTCATATAATGTAGTTTAATTCGTTCTCAGACAATTTTGCTGAAGGCTTTAAAATTTTACAATTAATCAATAAAAACTGAAAACTGAAATTTTACCTCTTGGTTTTAGGTAGGGGTGCTAAGGGATTTCTTGGAGTAATTTTTATTTTTGAATTTTAATTTTCGAATTTTTAATTCGCCGATTTATCCAAACATTCAAACTACCGGATCGGCGACTCAGCTTTTTTCTTGAATTTTGACAAATAAAGTGTATGAATGAAGCAGCAGCAGACTGATTTGCTCCGGTAATTTTTTCACGGACTATCAATATTTTTAACTTTAAAAGAGTATTTAATAAGCAAAACAAATTGGATATAATAATGCGGTACAGTGGTTCCCAACTTGCAAATAACTGCGGACCACTTAGCTTGAACTTGAATCACTACAGACCACCATACTTTTAATGAGAGTAATGTAGCGATTTTTTTAAGATTTTTTTTCACTGGTTGGCTATTTAATGTTGATTTTTTATACTACAATAAAATGGAAAACCTACAATCGTCGGCATACATATTTTGATATACGCGTACTTTTGAGCCTGGACAATGGTTCAAAACATGGGCAAAAGGGTAGTCGATAGTTTGGTTTGAGCCTTCATGAAAGGAAACTTAAATTGCGAAACAAATTCTTTTATTAAAATCGATTTTTTGTACAAATGTAATTAAAAGAAGTATTATCGGCTAAAAAAAGTTTTTTCCAAAGCTTAAACCATGTTCTTTAGGCAAAAAGATTTGCCTTTCATGGTTTCTTCCATGTTCCCTTTGTTTTTTATTGTTCTATGTATGCTTGAAATTTGCCGATTTTAGATTAAAAATTGTAACGGCTGATATTTTGCCACTTGTCTGAATTACTGGGAAAATTTTGCTTGAAATTCAAAATTAAGATAACAATATTCAATCAGAATAAGTTTTCTCCATGAACCTTGCGAAAAAAAATGATGTAAAAGCAAAGAATTAAATTTAGTCTAAATACTTATACCGCCACAAAATTAAGCCTTCAGTTTTTCTTGTCCTTACAAAGGACAGGAAAAATATTCAGCACAATTGTAACTATTTATGTGAATTTTTATATAAAGGTTGTACTATTATGTCCTGGACTTATAAGTCATCAACGTTGTAGCTCAATATTACGAGATGTAAAAATACACATGCCGACGAGTGTATGACAACATTTTTTGGAACTTCTGAGGAAAGCACCACTTTCCACTGGGCCGGCCTGGTATTGGAATAATTTTAAACCGACTACACACGATCTCCCGAAACACGCAAAAAAGTTAGGCCAAACCACGCGCAACCGTTCAGAAATATTTATACGTTCACGTCCGTTATTTTTCAATTTCTCGCCCCGGAAGTATTTTTTTTCGTCGTTTTTTTTTTGTGGGAAACAGTCTGGTAACATCTAAATGAAACTTAACAAAGGCATTTTTTTAATTACAGGTTGCTTCAGTTTGTTTTTTTTTTTTTGGCAATATGCCACGTGGCGTCTCCCTTACAGTCGAAGAACAAAGTGCAATAATAGCGTATAAGGATGGCTGCGTTTCAAACCGCAAAATTGCAGGAAAAATTTGCAAATCATCATGTGTCGTCAACAATTTTCTCTTGCTTCCTAAAATTATAGATAACAACGAAGATCTGGACGGCGACCAGCAGTTACTGCAAGAGAAAAAAGACTTGTTGCCCGAAAAGCCACTGAGGAAAAAAAATCGCATCAGAAATCCGGAGCGAAATGAATTTACCTGTAAGTGTGCATCGTGTCCAGCAGATTCTACACTCCAACAAGGACCTCAAATTCATCAAAAGGCAGAAAAAACACACCCATTATCATAAGGCGAAGCGTCTTCAATGGGGCCAACAACATATGGATTTCGGTGAAAAGTGGAAAAGCTTTATTTTCAGTGACGAAAAGAAGTTTAATCTGGATGGTCCCGATGGTGTTCAATATTATCGGCACCATTTAGGACGAGAAAAAGAAGTTACCGTGAGCCGAAAATTTGGTGGTGGCTCTGTGATGATTTGGGGTGCATTTTCATTTGCAGCGAAATTACCTTTGGTCTGGGTTAAACCGAAAATGACCGCGAGTGATTATGTGGAGATATTAGAGACATCGCTCATTGACCATGCCGAGTCAATTATTGGACCGGAATATATTTTCCAACAGGATAATGTCAGTTTCCATCGGACGCAAACGACAACAGAATGGTTTCAAGAGAAAAACATTACAGTCTTAGATTGGCCAGCCCGTAGCCCTGACCTCAACCCCATTGAAAATTTATGGGGAATACTTGTTAGAAATATCAGACCGTATCGGAACTCAAAGTAGCCATCCGCTAAGCTTGGGAAGAAATTGACCAAAATATCCTGGAAAACCTAGTAAATTCAGTCCCAAGACGAGTTTTCCAGGTAATTAGAAACAATGGACGACCGACAGGATATTAATTTATATCAAATCGTTCAATTTTTTTAAATTATAAGCTAAAACAATAATTAAATTAGAAATATTTCGAAATTAATTTATAAATATTTGGACACTAAAATTTAAGAAGTTTTCTATTTTCTTTAACTGGATGTAATTTCTTTTAATCTTTTAACCTATGAGAAGTATTATTTCCCTAATAAAAAATTTGTATAATATTTAATTTGTTTTTATTGATTTTAGAAGCTTTTTATGGGTGAACTTATAATTATTTCGGTGGCTCTATGTTTACCACGTGCTTACTACACTAAACGTTCAAGATGAAGCTGACATCGAAATTGCTAAATTGTTGAATAAAACTGTGCAAAAATTTGAAACCGAATTTTAATACAAAAATTTGCTAGTATGAAAATATTTTTTTTTTTGTAAGAATTTATCCGTAATATGTATTTTGTAAACAGTTTTTTCTGCACAATGTTGACAATGCAAGTGTGGGCCTATGAACGAAATCATTAAAACATGAAAATAAATGCCATAAAATAGTCTAATCCAGTGGTCGGCAAACTTATTGGGCAGAAGAGCCAAAATTAGGAATTTACGGATCAGTATTCCTTCAAAGAGCCAAATTACTTGCTTTTAATTAGATGTGATTAATTAGATTGTGATCAAACTTTAGGCATGGCGGAACAAAAAATTTGCGAGTTGCAAATCTTAGATACGGGTTGCACAGTCTACCGAAACCAATACAAGTACACTTTAAAGTTAGTAGTTATTTTATAAGATTGTCTAACCTTTATATTTTCGGTTAATGCGAAGCCTACATCGGTCACTGACAATACTCACAGAGTTCTGGAATTAAAATGATGAAAGCCACCTAGTTGTCTTCCTCTGATTAATTTTTAATGATTTTTCTGGGAAACTCTTTCAACGAATTAGCCGGTGACTTCACAACATAAACCCTTCGGACTGAAACTACAGTGACAACAATAAATACATTGATCGTTGTTTTTGCAACAAGCACAATGCAGATTAAAGTAGAACTGAAAATCAATCGCTTCCAATGTGAGGTATTTAATGATTTCGAATTATTTAATTAATTTATATAAAAGGCAAAAAACACAGAAATCCAATAGAGTCTCTACCGGGTTTCTGTGTTGTACAGTTTAACCAGGTACTCTAAAATATAGAGTCATCATTTCAACATGTCTTGTGTCCTTGACGAGCCGCACTGAATGAGACAAAGAACCACATGCAGCTCAGGAGCCACACTTTGCCACACAAGGCACCTCACGGAATTTCCCATACATAAATTTGAATGCACTAGCAAATTTTTCGAAAAAAAGTTCAGCTTCAAATTGTTGTATAAAATTTGATGTGCAAATTCTATCCCATAAAACTATTTTTCATTTAATTCCCTATACATAGTTACATATTGAGAAGCAGACAATATTCGTGAAGATTATTTTTTGTACAAAAATCTCTTCATACTTTTTATATTTGTGTAAAATTTTCTTTTGCATATTGTGCAATTTATTTGAGCATGCTCCACATATTTATTTATTAACATTTTTTAACTTTCCATGCAAAGAAAAGGCTCGTCACATATTCCCCTATAGCATATCCTCTCAAAAAAGCTATCTACGCCACTGGAAGGAAGTAACATCGTGGTCTAACTAATTTTTCCACAATATTGCAGCGGATTCGGACTCAGAGTATATATTATATTTTAGTGGGGATAAGATTGAGAACCACTGGTATATCCTAAATTTTTTCAATTTATCCATCAATCAGTATCATCAATATCAACTGTTTGAGCGATTTTTAACTTCAAGAAATAATTATGTATTACGCCAAGACAAGAAACTTTGTAACATTGTCTTCTACAATTAACTTGTATGAAGTATGACTTATATAATTGTGTGATTTTCACACAAATTATTCTGAATGAAAATCAAGTTGCGGATAGTTCCATTGTTTTGACAATAGCCTAAAGTAAAGAGACACAACGCAATTTTAAAAATAGTCTATCCTATATGACACAAGTATAAAATTATAGCTAAATGCCAAAATACACTGCATTATTTTTTTTGATTAAATTTTTGCTTCAGATCAAACAATAACTATTCACCATAAACACGGTCACGGTTTAGTTGACAATATTTTATGCAATATGTATAGGTATCCACATTGCTAAAGTTAACGTCCTTGTCAATATCGAATCGCGACAAGACCAGTTTTATTTTTATATTGTTTCAAATTATATATAGATTTTTCCTATGTAAAAGAAATAGATATACATAATCGAGGAAAGCACTAAATATGTTGCTAGCGCTACATGTTAGCACATTATGGTACACTACTCCTATAAATTATAAATTTAGTCTCGTTTCATTCAGCAAAATGCAAAAAAAAAACCAACGTATGTATGTGGTCTGATGCGCAGACAGACGAGTTTCTCAGCCGATGCTAATGTTAATATAAAATGTGGTTGATGATGGTGCAAAACAGATAGATAGTTTTAGGGGGGTTTCACACTGCTAGGGATGAACTATGTAAACCAAATAAATAAATTTCAAAAATATAGATATAAGAGACGCCTTCGTTAAATCAAGTCACATATACGAGTAGGTATGTGAAGAAAAAAACTGAAAATCGGTTCTACACGCAGTGATTTAACTCTCTATAGTAGAGCATGTAGAAGGGCAATCAGGACACACAACCTATTAAACTTTGTGTATAACATACGTGTAATTGTGTTTCTTTAAAGTGTACGCTGATATATGTCGTGTGTGTTTCTAGTAAAGCCACAACACACATCCAGGAAGGGATGGAATCGGAACACTACGTCATAGGCATACAAACCAACCCCCCCAAAATTAGGTTCTTCTAAGAAAAACTTTTTTTCTTTTTAAACCAATATTAAAACTTCATCCAAGCTTGCTGCTAGTTTAGCCTAAGATGACCAGACGTACAGCATTTTGATGTAGAATATAACATTTTGAGTTGCCGTACAGCATCCAAACGCGTACAGCAAAATGTACAGCACTCTCCATTTCAGACAATAGAAACTGACGCCCAAAACAAACGACCTCCTATACTTCGATTTTTATACACCACAATATATGATTTCTTCCCTATTTAAAGCAATGATCGTATTTTTCACATCATGTCTACCGTGTTAAGATCTTCGTCTCAAAATACGATTCTTGCAGTGGGGGATTTACCAGTAGCGTGAGTAAGCTGGAGCCTAAGGGCGGTCGATTTGAAGAGGTGCCAAATATTTTTCACAAATGATACTTTAAATGCCGTAGAAGAGTGAGTTCTGAATAAATTCTTTTCAATACCAGATTAAGCACACGTTGACCAACTCACTGATGTCGTTAGATACGCTTTGAAATAAACAACTTAGGACAACGCTGAAGAATTGTTTTTCGCGTGAGCTGCTCCAAATTCTACTCATACGCGCCAGCATCGAAACAAATCCAGTTCCCTGGATGTGCTGCGTTTGTGGTAAGAGGATCTACACAAATGCTCAAACCTCCGTGCAATGTTAGTGCTGCAAAGAATGTTGTCACTTTAAGAACTGTTCAAAAACGCTGATCTACTATCAACAACCATGATCAACACCTTTACAGCACAAAGCTGCAGAATCTCCGGTCAACACCGACTTCGCAACAACACGCTAATCAGATTCAACAGTTCCGCAGTTTCTACTCGCTGTACAACAGCATAACACACTCTGACTCCAGCACCACTACAACAAGTAGTAATCGATTCCACCACGAAGATTGTACAAGTAAACTGCAATGGTTTACAAACCAAAGTCGTGGAGCTAACCGACTTCATGGACAGACATCATATTCAAGTTGCTGCAGTTCAAGAAACAAAGCTCTCACCGCTAAATTCCTACGGAGGCTATACCTAACATCATCCGACGCGATCGACCTATTGGCGTAGGTGGACGCCTTGCTTTCTTGATCCATACTATACGTTGCCATAAACTGTAATTGACATCACCGTGCCGCCGATAACACCCCTGGACAACATCCCTTAGTACTGGGTGATTTCAATGCTCATCATGACCTATGGCACTCCAACCTCGACAAAGACACCAGAGGTAATCTAATCGCAAGTCAACTGGATTTCTGTCGATTAAAAGATCCTAACCCGCGTTGAAGGATCATGCAGAAGCTCACCTGATTTTTTCACCCGAACACCTACCAATTGTTCTCACGCGCGATAAACCGCCTCAATACACACATACAGACAAAAATACCGGCGTACAGCCTATTTACTCAGTTTGTATAAAAGTACTCCAAGGCAAATCTACAGGCATTTTTCGATTTAAGATTATTGATGGCCTTTGAGCTAAAAGAAACTCAGGCAAACGTAAGGATGGCTTGGCTTTATATATATGAACTGAATTATTAGCTGTGAATCTAATGTTACTGTTTTTTTTTAATCAAGGAAAAGCAACTTACATGAAAAATGAAATGATTCCATTGTGTCCCCTGACATAAGAGCCCACGCAAGCTTTCCTATGAGTATTGAACAAGTATCCTTTTGCAGCTATTCAGGGACACCCTGAACTTGGTTCTACAAACTTCAAAAATATTTGTGGCAAGCACTATTACCATTCTATCTATTTCCACCAAATTTCATGTTAATTGTTTCATCAAGTCAAAAGATAAGCATTGAAGAAATGCTTAAGAGGCTTCCCTTGCATTGTGAAAAGGCCCTTACTAAATACTTACTTGGCTATATTTCCGGTTTGGATACAGTTATTCAAATGAAAATTCATAGACATAATCCCATACCCTCTATGTAATTTTCTAAAAACCCTTAGCAGAATTTTCATATTTGGAAACCTACGAGGGGATACACACGAACAAATTGAAATTTTACCAATTTACTGTTATTTACTTTTCCTTAGCAAAAGTCAACAGTCTTAATATTTAACGTATATAAGGCCATACTGACCAATCTTTGTGCAAAATTTCATATCGATCCCTATAACGGTTTAGAAAAACGGAGGTCGAAAAGGAAGTTAAACTTTAAACGCCAATAATTTTTTTACCGTTACTCGAAACTGGAAAATTTTAACTGATATGAGATGTACTCGTTTAGATCTTTGATTTAAATACCCACATGTCAATCTCCCTCCGATAAAACTAAATAAGTCGAATTTTTTCAAACGTTCGGGACACCCTGTTATCTTCTTCCTACCAACTTCTAAGGTATTTGTGTCAAAGACTGTAACCATTCTACACATTCCTACCAAATTTCATGGCATCGGCAGACGGACGGACGGACAAAATCGATTTCATAAGTTTTTTGAAAAAAGAAAATCTAAAAAACCCTAAAAAGCGTACTCGAATTTCCACAAAACCGACTGGAATGGCTTCCAAAGACACACCAGCGAAGCCTTTTCTGCCCTACCACCTCTAATCGACGTACGTCGTTGCTCGTTCTTTGAATTAGGAACAACATTTGCTAAATATTAACTCTTGTTGCTAAGAGTTAGTCGACAGAGAAAGAAAGTAAATCCTCGTCTGTCAGCTAAAGATCAGACTAGATTATTCCACGGGTCTTTTATGAATATCCCAATTTTTTTTTTAGAAAGTATGGGGATTAAATCCAATTATTTACCCCATATGAAGTTTGCAATACCTCACGGGACTTTGTTAATCGACGCTAGTTCATTGAATGCTGCAAACATGACATCACATCCACTTCAAATCTCACTGACTAAAAACTATTATTGCATACCATTTGGTTTTACGATCAATATTAAAGAACGCTTAGGAGTCGCGATGATGAGAGCTTCAAACTCGCATGTATTCGTATAAAAAGGGTAAATTGAAATTGAAAATTAATGAAAGTACATAATTTTTACAACACGATAATAGTATTCCGCTAATTTTCAATTTTCTTTCAATTTATTTCAATTTACTTCCTGCAAAAAAATAGCCCAGCTTCGACGTGTCGTCAAGAAAGCGCAGCACTACTTCTGCATGTCTTACAAATTGATCGGGCGGAAATTTTGTCAAGCCTACGGGCAGCAAATATGTAAATCCAACATCAGGGTTCATTTCAGGCAGGGGAATCCTCAGTCGAAGTGCAAGCTATAATGACAATGCATCAACGGGACCATTTTAAATTTTTTCTATTGGCCTGCCCAGCATGCCACCAAGAGCCTCCATATCCACGGACCACTATTATGGGGAAAACTCCAGTTCCTAGAGCATCAAATTTTAATGATGAGCTTTTTACGGTTGCCTTCACATTAACCCAATTTTGTACAAAAATGTGACTCTCAAAGAATTATTTTGCAAAAAAAAAACTCCTCTACAAAAATTAGCAAGTCTGAATGGGTTTCTGTACAAAAAATACTCCACAAAAATTGTAGGAGAGAAATCGGCAAAATTTTAAGTTTTGCAGCGTCGAAAGTCATATTGTACCTTCGAGATAGTATAGGCAACAGTAATAAGGTTTTTTAGATATTTACGTGATAGATGAAAGTGATTTAACTAATAAAATAGGCTCCTCAAAATATAAAAATTTTAAACAACAATTATTTTTTCCAAAGGTTGCACACAAATTTAAATAATACATTGCTTCTCACATTAGCAGATGTGTTAAAGAATATCAGTAGGTAGAAAATTATCTTGAATTTGGACCATAATTTATTTATTTTATGTTCAGAAATACCTTTAGACAGTACAGACATTTTGTGAAAAGCAGAATTTTTTGGTACACAAATTGTCAGTAGCCCGCAGGAGAATAAGGAACATTTTCTATTCCAATAAGAATTATTTTAATTTCAATAGAACCAAGTCGAACAGTAAATTATTAATTCGAAAGAAATCAAGTTAAATTAGATATACGCCAGGAAATTGGAACAAAAATTTGACCAAACTTCGGAAAAATTAGGGGAACGCTGGATTTTTCCATGAGCCTTCCTTTCGAGGTCCTAAACAAGACCCTAAAAGTCCCCGTCTCTACGAGTGCCGCTAGCGGTGCTACAGAGGGTCAAAGACCCTCCCACCGTTGGGGACTTTTGACGTCATACTAACAGCCACACGAGCTACAATTTTGCCTCAGATGGGTTCCCCCTAGAGGTTCCCGTTATTAAAAAATTTCCTAGCTTCCTTGGGGGTGTTCGCATAGATGAGTTGTTTTGGCTTTTTAAGTTGAGGTTACAGAAGCAACAAATTGTTACAGGCCTCCCTCTCGAATGCGTTCCCGTTATACGAAACGTACCGAAAAGTACCGTTAATGTACGGTTCGGACCCTCATAGCGCCCTTATAAGCTACAAATTCGCCATATAAAAGTTTTCGGTGCACGTTACCGTTATAAAGATATTCCCCAAAAACTGCTTAATTGAATGTTTGGACCCTCATAACTTCCTTAGGAGGGCTCTCATTTTTGGGGACTTTTGGCGTCTAACTAACAGCCGCAGAAGCTACAAATTTCTCCTAGAAGACCATAGAGCACACTCCCCGGTCTTAGCGCCATTCACGAAAAAACCAAAAAACACCTTTTTTTTTAAGGTTTGAACCCCCATAGCGCCCTTAATGCTGCACGTGTTGATATTAGACCTCCTGGCACCGTTAGGAGTGCCAGAACGTATTCGATATTTCCATCGTTTATTAAAGAAGCACAATAGCTTCAAATTTGCCATACACCACTTTTTTGTATATGCTACCGTTATCGAGATACATATTCAGAAAACCTGTTTTCGAGGGTCTTTGACCCGCTGTAGCACTGCTAGCGGCACTCGTAGAGACGGGGTCTTGTTTAGGACCTTGAAAGGAGGGCTCATGCAAAAATCCAGCTTTCCCCTAATTTTTCCGAAGTGAAATGCCAACTTTCCTGGGGTAATAATAATACTTTAGTATTTGTCATGGAAGCGATAAAAAGTTTAGATAGAATTGAAATCTTATAGCATTGCATTCATTTTGATTTACTGAACCTCTCTATGATAATAATCTGCCCACCACCATGATTTTAAGAAAGTCTCCCCATAGTGGATATGGGTTTGTCTGTAAACTGTAAACCGAATCGCATAAAGAATCGGTAAAGAGGTATGTGTACATCATTGACCATCCAGACATCTGGTCACCTTAGTTTAGCCTCAATACATCCAGAAACAGATGGAATCGGAATACGTCATAGGGCTGCGGTTAAAATTATTAACACAAAAGAAATTTAAGTTTCATTCAAATTTTGGTTGCGCTGGAAATTAGCCTCGGTCTCGTTTTACTACCCTTTTCCAATGAAAAATTTATTTTTGTGACAAAGTTCATCGATTTATTTATAAAACTACGAGTATTAATTTTAATACATAAGTCAAATTATAAGATTTTACAGACAATATGAACACCGAAAAAAAATTAAGCGATGATATTATGTATAATTCTCTTTGACAATGTGAAAAACCGATGTCGCTCTAAATGCGACTAAAATTAGATTGGATTTTTTGTTCCTCAGTATGTGTTTGTACGTGCGTACATACGAGTGAATACACACAACTTTTGCACCAAAGTATTAGGAGATAGCGAATCGTCGCGAGTATGCAAATCAGAAAAAACTAAATACGCCAGTAAAACTTTACAAAAAAAGGCCTAACCTCGGAATAAATGGAATACTACCGTTCTTTCGCTTATCTGTTTTAGAGTATTACTGGCTAAATCCAGATTTGCAACCCTGGGAACCCTGTGCTAATTTTTTGGCGAACGAAAAAGAGCAATTTTTTTGCTCTTTTTTACATTATCAACAATATTTTTTTAAATAATTGTCTTGGATAAAAACTGTGTTTGGCATTTTGAAAGTAGGCAGAATTTCCAATCCAATGATATTCTAACCAATTTTATAGCTCAAATATTGACGGAATTACAGGTTTTTTAAAATAGGGTATTTTTTACCAAAAAATTGGGAATTTCAAGTAAATGTCGTTTCGGCAAACAACATAAGCTTTTTCGCCTTTTTTTGTGGAAAATACCCTATTTTTGAAAGACTGTATCTCCGTCAATATTTGACCTACAAAAATTGTTAGGATATCATTGGATTGGAAATTTTGTCTACTTTCAAAATGGCAATCATGGTTTTTTTCCAAGAAATTTTTTTATAAATATTGTTGGAAATATAAAAAAAGAGCGAAAAAAGGGTTTCAAATCTGGATTTATATAGCCAGTAATACTCTAAAACAGATAAGCGAAAGAACGGTACTATTCCATTTATTCCGAGGTTAATGTCGATTTTGACTGACCTAAAATGCGAATCGTGCAATATGAAATCTATTGGAGCGAATAGGCTTTTGCAATTATAGCCAGAAAAAAAAATGTAATATAGAATTACCTATCTATAACTATGTACATTTATTTCATGAGCATAATAATACTGAGCAAGGTGATAACATTATTAAAATTTGAAACAACTGACACGAGAAGTGCATTTGAGCTGTCACATAGTTATGTCAAGACTATTGATAAATAGCTTATGGCCATAGCGGTAATGCATTGTTTTTATTATCACGCAATATGGTAAAATTGATTCTGTTAAGCTAGATTCATACATCATACAGGATTTCAGGGAATTTCATCGCTTTCTACGTACATATGCACGAGGTTTGAGGTAAGATAAAAATAGGTACTAATTGACAATTTTTCCTTAGAAAATGCATTTATCTGCAACCTTAAACTTGAACCAATGCAAACAAAGTGTGATTTTAGTGCTCCGGATATTTGTATGGCATAGAATATCTAACAAATTTATACCACAACTAAAATATTTATCTTTATCGTCAATATTTCACTAATACATATTTACAAAGTTCTAGAGATACATTGTATGTACCAATTTCAAGAGTAGGAATTTCATTATCACATGTTGCATTCACATTATTGAAGATAATATTCTATGTACTTATTGACATCATTTCAAGTGTAACAAACATACATTTTGTACAAGTAGGTGCGCACATATTCGTACAATTAAGACATACTCGTAAGTATTGAGCACTGAAACATTTACAACAATTAAATACACCATTAAATTACGTTTCAACAATATACAATACAATATTATGCATATAGAGCTTAATTACACTTACACTTCTTGTACATATGTAATAGTTTCATGTTATAGGTCAGATTCAGTTTAAATTTCGGTTAATATCTAAATGTCAATTGAGCGTGCGACGACCAAACATTTAGACATTTTGATGATTGATTTATTATTAAATTGATTTAATTTGCATTTGGTTTCGGGGAACTTGTTGGTTTGTTTTACATTATCCCAGCGAACATTCCGAATTCATACTGAAATCATAGTGAACTCATTTCATGAAGTGAATTCACTTGAGCTTAATTTAGGCTTCAGTTTGATATCACATCGGATTCTCCTACGTATGAAAATGTTTATGCCGAAATGAAATCATTAGGTGGATTCTGAATGTGTGTATTTTCAAAGCTTGAAAAAAAACGGGAAAGGCAGAATCTATTCTTTACGCTCTCTACCAGAAATATGACAATCCCTTTTGATTGGTTTATTCTCACAAAAAATAAAAGATGAGCCTTGAAACAAGAACAATTTATCAACAATTAAGATACGCTATATTTATACGTTTTAATAAGTTTATTGTTTATAGGAAAACAATAAGATCTAACATAAATTTCACATTGACTCAATGAAACCACAATGTTTGCGTGTTAAATCAACCAACTGTTTATACTCATTAGCCTGGCTATTAACCTTATCATTAGTGCTGCTATTAATAATGATTTAAAAAATTTATTAATTATCCGATTAATGTCAAAGAATATCATAATAAGTAATACATAATTAAAAATTGACTACGGTTCAGATCAACGATGTGATGTGGACAAATTTAGTTCTGCTATGTACATATTTAAAATGATGCGATTTTCGTTACGCATCGTTCGTATATGCGCGATGGGATCAATAATAATTATGCGTGACACAGAAGGAACAAAAAAAATATCTCTTTTGAAGTAGGTTTGAGAAATCCATAAAAATGTTGGCCTCATTTTCCCAGCTAAAACATGAAGGTATAAATGTTGGAATGGAAAAACCATCTCAGTATCATAAGTTTTCAAAAAAGCCACAAATATTGGTATAAGCCCCTGAAAGATTTAAAACAGATTGTTGTAACTTATGAAGGGAGCAAACGAAATTAGGAGTTGTCGCAACAAACCGCAAATTTGTACTATGTATAGACGGGTGTATCCTGGTGCGACATGGTGTGCATGCTGGACAACAGACAATCTTTGACATTTAACTAAACATTCAGGATTAACGATAATCAACTTTCCAAGATTTTTAAAGCTCCATCGGTTTGTTTGTATAGGTCCTCTCAATGCGATCAGCCTGGATGGGCGATTATAAGATTATGTTTCAGCCATGCATCACAATGACAAATGTTGTGGAAAAAGATTGTGAATCCCGTTTAGAGGTTTGTTAGGGTCTGGTAAGAAATCAACATGGTAAAAATTCACATTTTTAACAGCTAAAGCAGATATCCTTTTTTCGACGATTTTGCAACAGAGTTGCTTTAAGGAAATTCTAGGGACCGACAGAAAAAATCTAATTATCCAAGATTTTGAATTGTCCGAGTTGGAATTAAAAAAAAAGTGAGGCCTTGAAATTTTTAATTAAATATGGAATACACCTGACTAAAAGATACCCCATAGAAACGGCACCCCGTCGATACCCTTCGAAGCCAATAAAACATGTGAGCTAATTTGTCGATAATTAATTTTGGAAATAAATGGCTATAAAATTCTATTGACGAATTTATAACGGAACGCACTAGTAGCGCTAGTAAAGTTGCATTCTAGAAATCACCATAGCCGACGACACTTAATAAACAACGAAAACAGTGTCATGTAAATGGGTGACTATGCGTTGTTACGACGTCGTCACCGAAAGTGTGATCCAACTAAACCCGTCAATAGTCACCATATCTACAGAAGTTAATTGCAAACGAGAAATTACTACGATGACGACGTCGTAAACAACCAACGAAGTGTTGTGCAATTTTACTAGTAGCTAGTAAATAGATACCTACATTTTACTAGCTACTAGTGGAATAGGACATGTTCAATTCGACTAGCAACCAACCAGCGAGTTAATATACGCCAAAACTATTTCTCGGTGGATTTCGACTTGACGGCTCAACCGATCGACACGAAATTCAGTGTGAATGTGTAAAATGGTAGGGTATTTGCTAGGAATACCTTTGAGATTGGGAAAAGTTAACAGGGTATCCCAAACGAGGTGCAAAAGTAGATTATTTTATTTGTCATCGGAAAAGGGTGAAATTCAGAGTGAATATGTAGAATGGTAGGGTATTTGCTACAAATACCTCTGCGATTGGGAAATGTTAACAGGGTGTCCTAAACGAGGTGCAAAAGTAGATTCTGATTGGCAATAAATTTAGTATGAATATGTAGAATTTAAGGACACTTACTGCGAATACCTTTGAGATTGGGAAATGTTAACAGGGTGTCCTAAACGAGGTGCAAAAGTGGATTATAATCGGCAATAAATTTAGTATGAATGTGTAGAATGGTGGGATATTTGCTACGAATACCTTTGTAGTAGGGAAATGTTATCAGGGTCTATAGTCTGTGTCTGCGGCTATAGTCATTTTAGCATTGGGGTATGGTTAGGAGATAAAGGAATCCAAGGAGGTGAAATATCTAGGGTAACCTTAGATATCAAACTTACTTGCAACCCTCATGTTGACGAAATGGCACTAACAGCAGCGATGATTTTACATCAGTGTAAAAGAGTGCGTGCACGTAGGTGGGGTATATCACCAAAAGCGGCACACTGGTTCTATATTGTAGTGATAATTAGGCCCATTCTATCCTATGCAAAGCAGTGGTCTAGTGGCCCAAGGGTATCCAGAAAATTACGGCTGGATGGGATTCAACGCATAGCAAGCATATGCATATGTGGTGCAATGAGAACCACGCCAACACATGCTATGGAAGTTATACTGGGATTACTGGCACTGGATCTTTTTATAAAGCAAAGTGCGGGGTTTACAGCAATAAGAATGGTAAGAGATAACTCATGACATCACTTTGGTAGCAACGGGGGTCATAAGAGGATCCTGAATATTGTTCGTAATAATGTCAGGGAGACTCATATGCCTGTGGATGGTATGAGTAGGCGTAGGGTAGTCGAAAGATATCACAGTCACAGTATCACCGTGATATCACTATCTTTACTGCTCCAGGCTGGAATGTAAATCGGGCGGATGCTGCACGACCGGGATCATCTTCTGGAAAACCGGGTACTGGGGAAGAAAATTCTGATAGCACTCGACAACCAATCAGTGATCGAGCGCATGCAGCAATCTAACATCAATATTAGATTCCCCCAATCTAATTTGAAATTGTAGATGCATTGATGTAGAACATTTTTGTCCAATAATTTACTCGGCTCAAGTGACATGAATTGTTGGTTTGTAAGAATTGTTATTATAAATTGTCGCCACGATTCAATGTGCAAAAACTTAAAGATCCATCAACAAAACGTGCAGTTTCTAGTGCTTTGCACGAGATAGCTAATGCACAAACGCCAGATACTCCTTCATCAATTGATGATAGATGGAACATTGTGAAGGACGCTTTTATATCGTGTGGCGAAACATTTGTGGGCAGACTTCAGCGAGGTAGGAGACCATTTATCAGCAACGATAAATGGTCTCTGATAACTGCACGGAAGAGAATTAAAGAGCAATTAAACTCGGCTACTGACACTACAGTCAAGCAACAACTGAGGACCGAGTACAATTCTCTTAAAAAGAGAGTGCAGAGAAGCGTAAGACGTGATGAACGCAACAACATCAACGCGTTAGCGGTGGAGGAACAAGATGCGACTGACCTTGGTGACAGTGGGACCCTTTACAAGCTCATTAAGCCATTGACTGGCAAATCTTTTACCCATGAGCATCCTGTAAAAGATAAACGACTGGTCTCTGCTAGTCACAGACGAACAACAACTGCGCCGTTGGAGAGAGCATTTCATAGAGGTACTTAACAACAAGTTCAACCCTTCAAGCCCACCTCCACCGAAAGCAGCAAGTCTTCCGCAAATGGCCAGAATTAATACCGGTGTACCATCCAAGCTGGAAATAATTAAGGCGCTTAAATCATTGGAAGCTGGTAGAGCCCCGGGGGCAGATGGTATCCCCATGGAACTTTTGAAAGCGGATATCAACGCTACAGCGGATATTCTTCTACCCCTGATCCAAGAGTGTTGGACAACCGAGACTCTCCCTCAAGAATGGAAGAAGGGCGACATTGTTAAAATCCCTAAGAAAGGAAATCTCAAGGATTGCAATAATTGGCGTAGAATCTGTCTCCTCCCTGCAGTCTCTAAACTGATGGCCAAAATAATCTTGGACCGGATCAAGACAACGATCGACCGCACTCTGAACAATGAACAAGCTGGTTTTCGTGAGGGTTTTTCATGTAGCGATCATATCAACACCCTCCGAATTATAATTGAACAATCCGCTGAATGGAGATCCCCGTTATATCTTATGTTCATTGACTTCGAGAAGGCGTTTGACAGCGTTGACCGGGCTTATATCTGAACAGCCTTACGTAGGAGAGGCATACCAGAGAAACTTATTTCCATCATAAAGGAGTCCTATAATGTCATGTCTTGCACAAGGGTGAATTGTCCAGTCCTTTTGAGGTGAATAATGGAGTCAGACAAGGCTGTATTTAATCACCAATGCTGTTCCTTATTACCATCAACGACATAATCTGCGATTCTCTTTGCGACCATAAAAGTAAGGGTATCAGGTGGAAGTTATTCGATTACCTTCAGCACCTGGACTACGCCGACGACATTTGCCTTCTCTCAAATATACCAGATAATATGGCTCTAATGACGGATGATTTGCATCGTGAAAGTCAAAGTGCTGCCTTAAAAATTAATGCCGCTAAGACTAAATATATGAGCTTGTCATCAGTAGGGCAAAACACCTTTTCTATCTCCGGACAACCGATAGAAAAAGTCGAGGACTTTACTTACCTTGGAAGCGTAGTAACTGCGGATGGTGGGGCTGATGCCGATGTAGAGTCGCGTATAAATAAAGCCCGAGCAGTATTTTTCAGTTTGACTCCTCTCTGGCAAAACAACAACATCTCCAGAAATGCCAAACTCCGGATCTTTGAAAGCAATGTAAAATCTGTGCTTATGGGTGTTCCACGTGGAAGGTGACCAGTAACATTACCACCAAACTGCAAACTTTCGTGAATCAGTGCCTACGACGCATCCTACGAATTCGCTGGCCTGAGGTTATATCTAACGACGACCTCGACCTCCTCAAAATTACTCGCCAAAATAGGATTGGCATCGACATCAAAAGGCGAAAGTGGCAGTGGATAGGTCACACACTTCGAAAAGAGCCAAAAAACATTGCTAAACAGGCTCTAGATTGGAATCCTCAGGGAACCAATGCTAGCCGTCGTGTGGGACGACCCAAAAATACATGGAGAAGATCTGTTGAGGCAGAGGGAAAATCTATAGGCAAATCGTGGGACCAGCTAAAGGCGATGGCTGCTAGTAGGCAGAGGAGGAAAAGAGGCGTAGTCAATGCCCTGTGCCCCACTAGGGGTTAAAAGGAACCAGAGAGAGAGAGAGAAGAATTGTAAATGTGTGACACACACAAATAAGCAATTGCTTTCCAAATTTTGGGGAAATGTTTCTTTCATTTATTTTCTTATTTATTGTGATCATCAGACGCATGCGATCAGTGATCAGACCATCGCAGCGGCATATGTTTGAAAATTTGCCGAAATTCGCTTGTGCCTGATAAATCTGCCAAGACACAGTGCATTTAAATTTGCACATGTTCGGGATAATATAGAATTGATTTTGGTTTTACACTTTTCTAAAAGTTTTTGGAATGCCCATTGCATTGGAATTCACAGGATCTACCTGGCGCGAATTTCAAAGGCGTTAACCTCTGTTTGGAAGACACTAGGCAAAATTCTGATTTTAGGTCTACTCCATTATCGGATTTACAGCCATTTGTTAACCGAATAAGAGCCTATTTATACTGAATCCGATTTAAATCAGGCATTTTGCCTGATTGCTAATAGCACGTACATTCAAATGTGCAAAATTATACATAATCAGGCACCTGATTACTCGTCAGGTCAGAAGTACAACAACAACGAACACACAATCAGATATCTGATGACTTTTTCAGGCAGAATCGCAGGAAAAGGCGACAAAAGCATGTGCTGGTAAATGGGCAAAATTATACTAGTGTCCAGGTTTCAATCAGGCTTTTAGAAAATATATATTAAGTGCCGTTCCAACGCTTCACCTTATTGTCGAACTTTTGTCTTCAAATTTGTTTGAATGTTGGACAATAAGTTGAGTCGTTCGAACGCGCTTATTACATATTTTCTAAAAACCTGATTGAAACCTGAACACTAGTATAATTTTGCATATTTGCCAGCACATGATATTGTCGCCTTTTCCGACGATTTCGCTTGAAAAGTGCTCAGGTTCCTGAACATCACAGGGCATTACGATAATCTATTTTTCACATTGGATCTGGAGGCAGTAATCTCGAAGTGCTGTTAGAGGAATTAAATCTAAGCACTAACTGAAAATTTGTTACCGGAATTTTAGTATTAGGTTCAAAAATTTAAAAAGGGCTAGAGTAGAAGTGGTACCAATGGCACCAGTGAAACTCAGAAAGGGAAGCTCTTCATGGCGTTGCGTTGAGTCGCGGTGTTTTGGGCCACCACATCAGCGTAATAAAAGACTGTACTATAGGGTACAGCTTCGTTATGGTGATCGAAAGGCCACAATTTGATCCACGGTCGAGTGTTATGCCCAGGGATTTAACCTCTTTGGAGTAGGCTGTAGGAACCACCCTTAGATAGATTGGTTACATTGAAGGGTTGAGTCTCCACTATATTGAATACGATCCAGGGTCACAAAAGTATGTCGTCAAAGTATCCAATGGTAAAGAAAATTGGCGCTTAAAGCAGCGAGAGTAGTTTATCTACAAAAACAAGAGGCCAAAAAGGTGAGACCACATCGTCTTGGGGAGACCCTTGAAGGGATTGATGTTGATGGTCTAAACCCCTATAGCTAGGAGTGAATATCACTGCCTTTCAGCATGTCTCTCCGATGGTAGCTAGGGGTATTCCCCTCATATCGAGGGCTCTGGTTTTGACAGAGTAGTTTGACTTTATTTTTGAGCGAGCCAATATGAGATGAGTGAATCTCCAGGAGCCTTTCTTATAGTTCATTGGGGATGTACATACATATGTAGTTTTTAGAATTTTGTCTACCGTTTTCCAACTGATCCTGGGAGGAAAGCAATAAGTAATGCAGCGCTGCAAAACTGAGGATAACGATTTTATTAGAAGACATAATACTTACTCAGTCCCAATGCTGTTCCTGCTTTCCCCGAAACATTCAAAAAATTCAAAGTTCCCAAAATTTTGGCGCCAATTGTACTAACAACGGGTACGGGTGCTATGGTAACCGGCGACGTTGAAGAAGTTTGTCCTACTTGGGAGGATGCTGTCACAACAGCCGCTGCCGCGGTTGTGGCATTGGACTGTCCACCTGAAGCGCGCACTACAAAGGCATTGGCAACGCAAACAAACAGCAAAGCGAAGAGTTGACGAACCGCAGGTGCAGAAGTACTCGATCCTGAGGATGTTGTTGCAGATGGGCTGCTGTTGGTTGGGCCAAGCGGCAGTCCAAAGATTTTCACCATATTCCGTGAACTTGTTAGGTAGCGGCACTTTGTTAAGTATCAGACAAGAGACACAACTTTTGGACAATTGGATACAGAGCACAATTGGGGGCACAATAAGGGAATTTTGTAACACACCTCACGTGACACCTTATCCTTATCACTGGACACTGATTTCAATTTATTTTATAACACTCACTTAGGGGATGACATGAATTAATAAATTTAAATACATTGCAATTGGACACTATCACTTTACCATACGGTGCATTTTAACTGGACCTTACACTAAGACTTTGCAAGGTTTTGGAGCACTGCCCGACGAAGACGACTCTACGATTATTGGCAAACACACGCGCGCGCAAATTCTCAAAAGAGCAAACAGCTTTTCGTTTTCCTTTGAGCCGGTATCGATTTCGATAGCATGCTAAAACCGCGAAAAAAAGACGCTCGCTAGTCGCTACACCACCAAACTTATTCTTGCAAGACAACCAAAACACACACGTTCACGATGAGCCAAATAAAGATACACAGCAGCGCTAACGTGGTAGATATACTAAGAGCAAGAGTGCCAACAGTGACGACGATTCATAACCTTACAAAATACGCGTAGCAGACGACGACGTAGCCGTAAACAGTTATGCGCAGACTGTGCAAAAATTTCGACAATTGTCCGGGATGTGATGATAACGGTCGGTGCAATGATGGCAAGATTTATTGTCCTTGCCCCGGCGGCAGTGTGATTGAAGACCCGTATCCTTGCGCGACGTGTGTGTATCTCTATCGTCCGGGTCGTCGATGTCGTACACGCTAAAAGATATACAAACAGCACAACAGAAACAGACCAGCCCGCTCTACATACAATCCCCGAACATGTGCCGAGATATACTAAACCGGGCGACCAACGACCATTTGGATAGTGCCGCTACCCTAACATCACATCGTGCTCGGTTTGTAGCAGTATTTGCTTGCTGTGCAAGTTTCATTTCAGATTTGAGCTGCGACGCGCGATGTTCCTCTATAAAAAAGACATTGGGAAGAGGCACCTCAAATCGACATATGATAACAATGCCTTCCCGCTGACTGCATCTTAAGATGTTGCCGAAATCGAAAGTCTTTGTTGAGCAGGTGAAAGAGATGAGATGTGACCAAGAATTTGTCGTCTATGAGAACCAATTGGTGGAAGGACTATTTTGTAAACAGGTTGTGCTACAAGGTGCCAAGAACGCGGATACTGCATACCTGGGTAGATGTAAATAAACAAATTGATAATGGGAAAATTGGATTACAGTTTGTTTTGGCTTCTGAGATGTTTTCTTTTCTTTTGACTAAATATGTATGTATGTACACATTTTTTAATAGAATCGTTACTATGTAATCAGATCAGAATAGCAGACAAGAATAAAGTGATTGAACCCAATGCATTTGAATCAGTGGCGTAGATAAGGGGGGGGATCAAGGGGATCAATCCACCTACCACCTTCGGTCACACATTTTTTATTATTACTTAAGTTACGTAAAACAAAACAGAAGTCAAATTTTTGCTGTGTTTTATAAAAAAACGTGAAACTATTTTCGGACCTACCTGTACAAAAAAAAAATTTAGCACTTCCTCAAATTCCATTGTATAAAATAGAAGTGTATAGAAAGATGAATAGAAACACTACATCACAGGGCATTACGATAATCTACTTTTTCACATCGAATCTGGAGGCAGTAATCGCGAAGTGCTGTTAGAGGAATTAAATGTAAGCACTAACTGAAAATTTGTAACCGGAATTTTAATATTCGGTTCAAAAATTTAAAAATAATGTGGAACACGGAATGCTCTTCCACAGAAGCGCAATTTTCAATGGGGAAATATACAGTATGTATGCACATAAAATCATAAAATTATCTTCAGGAGAGAAATTTCCAGAATTTATTTATTTATTTATTAATAAACGGACTTGCGTCCTTTGTTCAATTCAATTCATAGAAATACAATAACTGTCTTAATCCTAATAAACTTAATATAAAACTTAAACAATATTCATAAAATAATCCAAAGTAATTCGGTAAAATTTATAAAAAATTAATGAAAATTAATGAAAACAAATTTGCTCACACAATCCCAATAAAACTTGACGCAATTCATTTTTGGATGTATTAAATATATCTACATGATTCGAAATAAGGTTTCCAACAGTTTTCAATCTCTGAAGAGGCGAATTACTAATATAATTAGTTCTACAAGTTTGACGATAGAAAAGCTCATGTTGCCTGGTTTCTCTACTGGGGATTTTAAAAGTCAATTCAGAAAGGATATCAGGAGAATCTGTGAAACCATTGACTAAATTAAAAACAAATAAACCATCAAAATACGTGCGACGAACTTCAAGTGTATTAAGTTTCAATAACGATTGGATTTGATTGTAATATGTATCATTATGTGAAATATGCAATTTAAACGCAATAAACCTAAGAAATTTGTGCTGAACTTTTTCAATCAAATAAGAGTAAGCATTATAATATGGGTTCGATAAAACACACAAATATTCGAGTTTGCTTCTCACCAATGATACATATAAAGTTTTCAATGCGTGAACGTTATTAAAATCAGAAGTATTTCTTAAGCAAAATCCTAAAAGACGATTAGCTTGTTCACACATATCTTTAATGTGCTCGGAAAAATCAAGAGATGAATCGAATAGAACACCTAAATCTTTAACAGTATGCACTTCAGTTAAAGGTACATCATTAACAAAATAAATATTATGTAATGTAGATTTACTTTTGCTAAATATTATAAACTGACATTTATCAAGATTCAATTCCAATTTGTTGTTAACGCAATATGAGTAAAATTTATCTAAATTAGATTGCAAAACACAAATGTCATTATTATTTTTGATTTCTTTAAATATCTTGCAATCGTCTGCAAACAATAAAAATTCAACATTATTGAAAACTGAATAAATATCATTGATAAATAAAAGAAACAAAAGCGGACCAAGATGTGACCCTTGTGGAACTCCTGAAGTTGGGACATAATGTTCTGAGTAAATACTATTAATCTTTACTGATACTGAACGATTTCTCAAATAGTCGCTGAACCAATTTAAAAGTGTTCCAAAAAAACCAAAGCTTTCCAATTTTTTTAATAGCACATTAAAATTTATCTTATCGAATGCCTTTGAGAAGTCGGTGTATATCGAATGAACCTGAGTATGATTAGAAAAGGATTTAAATATATAATTTTCGTAAACCATGAGATTAGTAGCCGCCGACTTCCTAGAGCAAAAACCATGTTGATTGGGGATAATTAATGGACGTACTAAAGGGGAAATGATATCAGTAACAAGACTTTCAAAAATCTTAGGAATAGACGAAAAAATATTGATAGGACGATAATTTTTAATATTAGATTTATCTCCAGATTTAAAAATCGGCAACACAAAGCTTGTTTTCCATTTAGACGGAAAAGATCCTGTGGTTAACAATTTATTGAAAAGATAATTCATCGGAATTAATAAGCTTTCAGCACAATTTCTTAGAAAAATTGGTGGGATACCGTCCGGTCCGGCACATTTTGATATATCCAAGCTTAAAAGTTTTGTGTGAAGTGACTCAGGCGTTATTGAAATATTTGACAAACTAAACGAGTTATATATAGGAGAAGCTTCAAAAGTGCAATTATCAAAATCACAACTGTAAACGCTGCAAAAGTTATCAGCAAAGAGGTTTGCAATTACCGATACATCTGAACTTCTACAGCTGTCAAGGTACATTATTTCGGGTATACCATTGTCAGATTTACGTGAATTAATATGCCTCCAGAAAAATTTCATATTATGTGGAACTTGCGACTCAAGAGTGTAAATGTATCGTTGAAAATCTGATTTTGCCAATTGTTTGCACTTAGATCTCAAATCTGAAAATTTTTTATATGATCGCACGTCTCCCGAAATTTTATAGTTTATGTGAGCAACTTTCTTTTCGCTTATAAGTTTTTTTAAATTACATGAAGCCCAACTCGGAAAATTATCATTAGTTATAGCTTTGCAAGGAACATATGATTGGCTTAAATTATTCAGAATAGTATAAAAATATGATACAGCATCTTCAAGTGATAAATTCTCTAATATACTCCAATTAATATTGCTTAAAGCAAGATTTATACTCGCGTAATCAGCGTTTTTAAAATTTAAAAATTTAGAAGTTGTTTTCTTGTTATTAATAATATAATTCATAGTAGGTGGTGGTGGGTGATACAAATCTATTGTTGACAAAGGAAAATTAGAAAGAGATACTTTAACTATATCCAAGTTAGAAAACACTAAATCCAAAATATGACTGGAAATGTTCTTAATAGAATTAAACTGTTTAAAATTCAAAAAGGCAAAGCAGTCGATGATTTCGTGACTTTTAGGATTATTGTTAAACGGCGACCAAGAATCTGACAACCAGTTAACATCCGGAAGGTTGAAATCACCAGTAACAATAAAATTTGCAGCAGGATAAGCGTGAGAAATATTCAAGATCTCATCCGCGTGTTGTTGGTAGTGATCGGGCGACGCGTCAGGTGGGAGATATACGGTTGTAATTATAGTTTTGACAGGTTTGGATGAGATGCAAATAAATAACTGCTCAACATTCGGGTATAAACATTTCAACGAAGAAGATTTGATAGCTTTGCTAATGGCCATAAGAACACCGCCTCCGAGTTCTTTAGTAGATGTATTAGTAGTGCGGTCGGAACGATAAATTGTGTAATCATATAAACCCAATTCTGATGAATGAAAGGATTTATTCAACCAAGTCTCTGTCAATATTATAATATCATAAGAGACAGATGTTAATGCAATACGTAAATCATGGAGCTTCGTCCGTATACCGCGGGTATTTTGGTAATAAATGCTTAATTCCGGTTTTTTGGCTGTCGGCCTGAAATTATTCTAGGAACTGAATTGACGTATCTTATCGTAGCTCCAGGATCATTAGTCTGCACTTCCTCAAGTTGAGCTCTCAGAGAATTCAAATGTTTCCGTTGCAATAAAGATAGATCCGACACGATTTTTAGCTTGTTAGACTGGAGATATTGTATATGGTTACGCTTCATCCTAACAATGTCCAGAGCTATTGACGGACTGGGGGTCATCATTTTAATTGGTCTTGGTTTGTCTGGAACTGACTTACCAATACGAAACACCTTGATATCTTGCTGTTGAATGTTAAGACTCGGCGCAACATGTTTTAAATCATCTAAAGATTTGGTCAAATCATCTACCGTAGTCGACTCCGCTAAGCCATGAATTATCACATTAGATGAGCGCTTCCTTCGGTCTTCCATTTCGCATATTATATCATCAATCGATGGCATAGCCGCCTCCTTAGCCGATTTCAGTGCATTCACTTCAGCTCAAAGACTAGCTATTTCAGCTTTGAGTTCAGCTATAGACCCGTCCATAGATTTTACAGCACGAATTTTACGAAAATAATCGAAAAAAACTTGTTTTTATATTAAATTCCGACAGCGATATTCACACGATGTACTTGATACTTGACAGTTGAATAATATATCATAATTGAAAAATATATAAAATTCGAAAACAAAGTAACAAACAAACGGAGTTCCGTGGTAGCCTAGGATTCCGTGAAGATGGAAAAGGAAGTAGTGTGTATCAGAAAATAAAGCATGTCCACGGTGTTTGTGACGAGGTTTTTGAGATTTAAATTAAGGCGCAAATAAATAGGGGATTAAATTTGTGTTAATCAAAACTTTTCAACGATTTTTTAAACGAATGTTTAACAGTCTAGATTTTAAGTTCTACTCACATTTTTGGTATCCTTTTCGAACAATTGATTCTTGATAGCTAGGGCCTTGAAATTTAAATCAAATATATATAGCTGCTACGGTGCCCTACAAGTTTAAAATTTTTAGAAATATCTACTCACGAATTTCTGAGTTAAAAAAAATTTCGATTTAAGAACACAAAAGCTGTACTTTATACACATACACTGGACATTCCCAAGGAGCTCTCGTCTTCACAATTTCCATTTTCTGGACATATAACTATGATTTATTTTAATCCCTGTTTTAAGGTGTTCCGGCCAGAAAAGCGGCGATGCTAGGTGCTCCGTAACCCTGAAAAGTTTGGAAATCACTTATCTAGCTCAATATAAAGCTCTGATACTCGAATCACAGTAGCGAAAGTTTGTACGAAAATTGGAATACTGTGGATTCACTCACTGTAGTAAAATAAAACCAAAATTATCAATGGAATATTTTCAGGACTCAGTTTTCTACGTATGGCAAAATTGCTATCTATTCTGCACCAAAACTTGCTGAAAAACTGCTTTTAAGTGTAATAAATACAGAAGTTGTTATTCCGAAATTCAACATTTGATAACCGTAAAAGTATAAGTAATCTTGCAAAATGATCGCCCCTCCCCGTCTCCGAAAACCTATCTACGCCACTGATTTTGACAATAAGTCACAATAAGAACGTTAAATTTTTTTTTTAATTGGATTTTTTAACGTGTTTTACGTGATGGTTTACGTTATGTACTGTTAAATTAAACTTGACCACTCACCTAATCAATAAATACAAAATTTTACTTCAGTTTCTGAAACTCCAGTATGTTTGGTGTAGTGGTTAGTGCGCACATCTTCGATGAACAGGGAATTCATAATTTTATCTTATGATGGTATAGTTAGCGGTTTGTCGGAATAGGGTGATCGACAAATCGACATTTGTAGTGCATTCGGCCGGGGCGTGCAGACGTTCTTGTGCTTGAGGCCTCCATGAATACTGTTCAATTTCATTGTAAGGAAATCAAAATTTGGTCCTTTGATTCTTCGGCATCGGTTGATTTTACGATTCCATTTTCTATTCTATTCAAAATTTCGAAAGGGTAAATATAGTGAAATTTTAGTGTAAAATTCAAAAAATTTCAATGGTGCAATTTTTCTTAATTCATTTTGTTTGCATTTTTTTTTTTACTTTTAGTAGTGAGGTTTTCCAAAATCTTGACATCGATACGTCAAAAGTAATATACCGTTAAAAAACCAAAACATTGGAGCAACTTTTTTCAACCTCCTTGTAGATTTGATAGCTGAAAGTACCGTTACGAAATTACCGTTTGAATTTCAATGAAAACTCAATTTTCAAATTTCTGTTAAGTTTGGATAACTGTGTCCTTGCAGCAACGTAAACATTTGAAACTGCTAAAAAATCAGTTATGTGATATTATATAAAAAAATATACAGGGTGTCCCGCATTGGGTGGTCAATACTATAAGGGTTGATAGCACAACTTGTTTCAGCAAGAAAATTACCAATACAATCGAATTTCGTGACTTGTCATGCAAAATCACAATTTGCAGCCCTCCTGATGACTTTTATTTCAGTTTCAGAAACTGCATAAAATTTCACAAAAACTGAAGTTTTTCCTGCTGCGAACATTATCGCCACTTTCAAGATACAGTTACTCAAACTTAATAGAAATTTTAAAATAGATTTTTCATCGAAAATTCAAACAGTAATTTCATAACGGTGCTTTATACGTACAACTCTGCAAAATTGATAAAAGTTGCTTCAACATGTTGGCTTTCGAACGGTATATCACTTTTCATATTTACATTGCAGAATTTTAGGGAAACACGCATTGAATGGTAAAAATCATGGCTTCAGTGGAATCGTGAACAATAAATTTCTCTTTACTCGAAAAAAGACAAACAAAGGCTATTATAATTCGGAATAGAGTCATTATTTTGACCAGAATTGTAAGATTTTTGAAATTTTGTACATTGTTTGGCAAATGCAACGGTACTTTACTTATAACAGTTAAACTTTTATATTTGCTATTTATAATCGAAAAGCTCCTAATCTCTCATATGTTTTCACTTCGCAAGCGTGATCGTTTTGTTACTTTTTTGCGGTTAGGAAATTCAGGTATAATTTTTTTGATACAATTTATTTTTCGAATATAGCCCTCATTTTTAGACCAATTAAATAAAATCGCGATGGTGGAAAGCAAATTCTCCGATAGAGAGTATGCGGATATGGTGTTTGTGTATGGGGTTGAAGGAGGAAATGGACTTGAAGCAGTTCGAGAGCGAGTCCCAGGCAGACGTACCTGCGAAAGAACGTATCGGTTTCTTAGAGAGACAGGTCGAACACCAAACCACACCGGTAGAGAAGAAGCTCGCCGCACTAGTGTCGCAAGAGAAGAAGAGATTCTTAATCTCTTCGGTACTAACCCAAAATTGGGCACGCGTAGAGCAGCACTTCAGATGGATATTCCTCGGATGATGATCCAAAGGACTCTTCAGTCGGACAACCGGTATACGTACCACCTTACGCAAGTTCAGGAATTACTACCGAGCGACTGTCAGAGGAGGATAACATTTTGTAAATTTTACCTCCCGGGAACAGCTCCTGCAGCGAATTTATGATGTTTGTCACAACATAAAGGAAAACCCTCCTGAAATCCTTCGGACTGTTTCTTCCATGCGCCAAAGGTGTCGAGTCTGCATGCAAAATGGAGGAGGCCAATTCCAGCAGCATTATTCCAATTCATCAAACATACCCATTTAATCATTAGTTACTATTTTTAGTTTATTGGTTCTTTCTCATATTAAAAACTTTATTTTCATTTTTATTTAACAAATTTTCAAAATTGCGATAGTAAAATATAAAAAATAGATGAATAACATTTCAGTTTGAATAATCAGATAAGAAAATAATTACCTCGTGTTTTTACATCCAATATGTTCCAAAATCCCGCAATGTAAACATAAAAAGTGATATACCGTTGGAAAGCAAGTTTTGTCAACTTTGCAGAGTTGTACGTATAAAGCACCGTTATGAAATTACTGTTTGAATTTTCGATGAAAAATCTATTTTAAAATTTCTATTAAGTTTGAGTAACTGTATCTTGAAAGTAGCGATAATGTTGGCAACAGGAAAAACTTCAGTTTTCGCGAAATTTTATGTAGTTTCTGAAACTGAAATCAAATCTCGGATGAGGTCATCAGGAGGGTAAAAAAATTTTCAATTGTATAGGTAATTTTCTTGCTGAAACAAGTTGTGCTATCAACCCTTACAGTATTGACCACCCAATGCGGGACACCCTGTATATGTAAGAGCATAATAACGGTAAACAATTTACTAATTGTATTTATGGTGTTTTTATTCAAATAAATTGTCCTATCAATCCTTTAAATTGATCACCCAATATTTTGTATTTTTAGGGTTTTTTAGAAATTTTTTTTCAAAAAACCCTTATGAAATCGATTTTGTCCGTCCGTCCGTCCGTCTATCCGTCTCTTCACTAAATAACTCGCGAACGGCTCAACCGATTGTCATGAAAATTGGTAGGAATGTGTTGAATGGTTACAGTCTTTGGCACAAGTACCTGAGAAGTTGGTAGGAAGAAGGTAACAGGGTGTCCCGAACGTTTGAAAAAGTGGACTTTTTTAGTTTTTATCGGAGATTGACGTATGGGTATTTAAATCAAAGATCTAAACGAGTACATCTCATGTCAGTTAAAATTTTTAAGTTTCGAGTAACGGTAAAAAAGTTATTGGCGTTTAAAGTTAAACTTCCTTTTCGACCTCCGTTTTTCTAAACCGTTACAGGGATCGATATGAAACTTTGCACAAAGATGGGTCAGTATGGCCTATGTACGTTAAATATTAAGACTGTTGACTTTTGCTAAGGAAAAGTTAATAACAGTAAATTTGTAAAATTTCAATTTGTTCGTGTGTAGCCCCTCTTAGGTTTCCAAATATGAAAATTCTGCTAAGGGTTTTTAGAAAATTTCATAGGGAATATGTCTACGAATTTTCATTCGAATAACTGTATCCAAACCGGAAATAAAGCCAAGTAAGTATTTAGTAAGGGCCTTTCACAATGCAAGGGAAGCCTTTCAAGCATTTCTTCAATGAATATCTTTTAACTTGATGAAACAATGAACATGAAATTTGGTGGAAATGCATAGAATGGTAATAGTGTTTGCCACAAATATTTTTGAAGATTGTAGGACCAAGTTAACAGGGTGTCCCTGAATAGCTGCAAAAGTATACTTGTTCAATACTCATAGGAAAGCTTGCGTGGGCTCTTATGTCAGGGGACACAATGGAATCATTTCATATAAGTTGCTTTTCGTTGATTAAAAAAACAGTAACAGTAGTTTTACAGCTAATAGTTCAGTTCATATATAAAGCCAAGCGATCCTTACGTTTGCCTGAGTTTCTTTTTGCTCAAAGGCCATCAGAAATCTTAAATCGAAAAATGCCTTGGAGTACCTACTTTTATACAAACTGAGTAAATAGTAAATCTATTTTTGGATTGGTCATTCTGGAACGCGTTTATTTAGACCAATCCAAAAATAGATTTACAGGAAGCATTTCATTAATGTTGTGCACAATTTTTATTTATTGCTTATAAAATATATATGTATATACAAAAATAATCACTATGCATTAAAAACCCTTGTATTGCGGGCGCAGCCCTATGTACGCCTGTATTTTTTTTCATTTGAAGCTCTATCATTCTTAAAAAAAAACACACTTTATTATTATCGAATGACCACAACATAAGTCCGAAAAGAACTGAATTTCAGAGGACTCTCTCAGTTTGCATAAGGTTTTCGAGGCTGCTAATTTGGTTTGAAACTGCTGTTATGTATCCCAATCTTATATCCAAAATTTAGGAATGCTGTATTTTCTCTGATGTTGGGAATTTTTTTTTATTATACAGATCTACAGACCCGTCTGTAATCGGATTTCCTTAGGTTATCACTTTATCTTAATTATGTACATACATAAAAATCAAAATATCGCAATTTGGCGTTATTTACTATTTTCGGTGGCTTTTCGCAAACAAATATTTCAGCAGCATAGGTTCTACATATCAAACAATAAATCCATCTTCCCTCGTCATTCTGCAAAAATTTTTATAGGTATCTAAAGACGAGATCCAATCAAGAATAATTAATGCTTTCTGTTTTGTCTGGTATATACCAGATATGCGTATGGATACAGTAAAACTTACATAAAGCGAACATATTTTTTTTTTATTGTACATTAGTCCCAGGTATTTAAATCATGCATGTTGTGGGTCCTATTCATAAATCTTTTAACCTTCGCCATATTTCTTCAATTAATTGTTACTGTGTTTTGTATGGTAAAGTTAGTAACTCTGATACTAAATCTACGACTTCAGATTTCCGGTATATTCAAACTGACACCGTTCGCTATTGTACAATTTATTTATTATTTCCATTCATTCAGAGTCTCCACTGTACTGTGTTCTTTAAATAGATCCAAACACCTCCCTATAACTTCCGACACCACACGCCACACCACAAAGTTACTTCTTACTCTTGTGCTCAGAGATAAACTGTTACCCAACGCGAACAGGTTTCTTCACAGCTTCTGCATCACTGAACCCGAGTCTTTTGTGGTCTCCCCGGTTTCTGGAACTCGACTCACTCGACAATGAGCGAAATTCCAGCACTAATAATAAACCATTCTTCCACGGAAGACCCATCCATAGGACCATCAACCATCATCATCATCGTCGTCGTCGTTGTCGGGCATAAGAAAGCGAAGAAGGCAACAGCAAGAGACAAGACAAACAATTACAATTTTTGCTAGAAATGCTCAATGCTGCTATGCTAGTAATGCAGTCAGTCAGACAGTGCAGATCTCAGTGTTTTGAGCTGCAGCACAGCTAACAGCATTGCATTGCATACATTAAATGCATCACTCATTCCGCCGGTAATTATGCACTCGTGTGTTGTGTACTTAAGTACTCGTCGTCACTACACTATGCTTCGGCAAGTGCTGATACTAACTATGGGGCGGATGAGTGCGCTTTCAGTGACAAGACAATCTCTAATGTCTATTCCCATTTGTCTTGCAGATTGTCACAAAGGTGTGTGTTGTGTGTTCACCACTCCGATGGCACAACTGACTCCTACTTTTCTGGTCTATTCAAATTTCAATGAATATTTAGTATTTAGTTGGCAATAGGCTACGTATGGTATGTGGGATGCGTGTCAAATAATGACGAAGATTGGTTCAGAAGAAAATGGATTTATTGGAAAAGTTAATTAGTTTTCTGAAATTCCTTGAAAAATGGTCTTTGTTTTAAGCAAATGTGGTTTCAGCACTTATTGCAGAAAGAAATCTACAAAATTTATGATTTGCGCAGTACGACTTTGATTTACGTCTGTCAAGTTAGCACTACCACTTTAAAATTTCGACAAACGCTATAGCGCATTAAATGTCGTAATTCAATGGAAAAAGAAAAAAAAATTGTCGCGCCCCTCCTTCCCCTTAAAAACTACCCTTAAGTGCATTTGAGCCTCAGTTAACCAAATTCGAGTTCCAAGAATCTCCCCAATGCTAAAGGTGTCCAGTGAGATATCACAGGGGCTGCTTAAGAGATTTCCATCCTGAAAAAAATTGTCGCGCCCCTCCTTCCCTTAAAAACTACCCCCGTCAAGTTAGCACTGGGCAAATTTTTGGGCACTAATTAATTTTGTTTTTTTTTTTTTCGAAACGTGCGGATAGGAACACGAAGCTCCGCGTGTACAAAACGATAATCCGACCTGTGCTATATTATGGCTGCGAAGCATGGACCCTCACTCAAGCCTCCGAAATTTTGCTAGACCGATTCGAACGAAAGGTCCTCCGGCGAATTTTCGGGGCCGTTCGCGAGCGAGATCAATGGTGTATCCGGTACAACGATGAGTTGTATCAATTATACGATGAGCTGGAAGTATCGAAAATCGTGAAGCTTTAACGTTTGCAATGGGCGAGGCATGTACAACTGATGGACGATAATCGAATGCCAAAGAAAGTGATGAAGGCACAACGAATTGACGGAGCGAGGTTGCGTGGACGACCGAGAGCTCGGTAGGTGAAGACGCCCACCAGCTGCTGGGCTTCCGAAACTGGAGGACAATGTCACGTAACCGCGACAATTGGAGGTCAACGATTCAGGCGGCCAAGACCCGACGTCGGGCTATCGTGCCACATTGATGGTGATGAATTAATTTTGTAAGAGTTAGTGCTTCCTGTCAAATATAAATATGTACGAAGTAACCAAGAAATCAGTGATATAATGCGCATAACTACCATTTATGGTTCAGTGGTTCCCAACCTGCAAATGATTGCGTACCACTTAGCTTGAACATGAATCACTACAGACAGAGCAGCATATTTTTGTAAAGGCGATTTTTTACAAAGTCTTGGGCTCTTTAGCCTGGCATCATGGGCGATGGGTCAAATTGACCCGAGCTACTAAATCTTATAAATAGAGCCCGGATTTTTTGGGGGTAAAAAATTTCCAAACATGCAGTAAAAATGATTTTCCGTGCAATATGAAAAATTGAATTTTTTTAGGCTTTTAGAAAGATAGGCTTTGGAGCAGGGTACGCAGGAAAAGCATTGAAAAAAAAAATGAAGATAATTTTTATTTAAAATGCGGTACACTTTCAATATTTACACCGAACATAAACTTCTAAACTAAGTTTAGTTAACCACCAGATTTACATGCACTCTTAAAACAGCAACTGCAAATTGTATGAAAATCAACTGGCATTTGATGGAATTTCCATAAAGTGCATAACTTTGTTTAGTTTTATTGTTTTTTTCACATGTGTTTTCTTTCTCAGTACTCGGCGAAAATTGTTAGAAAACAGAGTTAAAAATGCAAATGTTCGTTTATTAACGTGCAATTGCACGAGAATCTGGGCTCTATTCATATCTATATATATAAAATAAAGTTGTGTTAGTTACACCATTTATAATTCGAGAACGGCTGGACAGATTTTCATGATTTTAAATTTGTTGGATTAGGCTCTGGCCAGAATAGCATAATAGCTATTGAAATAAGCAAAAAATTCACAATGAGCTAAATTTCCCAATGGGTTCTTTTCACCTATTTCTGCGTGTATTTCTTTAACAGATTTCAGTAAATTTCTTCCACAGTATTGGTCTCTACCCGAAGTAACAGGAGAACTATCGAGACATATGAAAAATTCACAATGGGGCACAATTATGAAGACAATTCTTTTTCTTATACATACTTCTTTCTGTCTTTCTTGAGTGAATTACATGATTTCAGTAAGTTGACCCCACCTTATGGGTCTACACGAGGCTCCGACCGGAATGGCAGTATAACCATTGAAATAAGCAGAAAATTCACAATGAGCACCAACTCACAATGAGATTTTTTTTTCGAATATTTTTGTTTCTATTTCTTGACCGTTTTTGCGGATTTTTGGAAAATTTTCCTGTCGAATTCATAGGTTCTCTCCCTGAATATCAGAATAACATTGAAACACGCGAAAAAAATTATAATGAGCAAAATTATAAAGATTTGTTTTTCGCATATTTCTTTCTGTATTCCTTGAACGAATTGCCAGATTTCAGTCAACCGATTCCAGCGGATTGGTCTACACCTCCTTCCTCTTTGAATATCGAATTAAGTATCTTTCAAATTTACAATTATGTAGTTTTTTAATATTTGCGAGCGGAGCGAGCTCAAGATGGGAGAGCGAGCGAAGCGAGCTATCACAGCTTGTATGTACATAAAAGAAAATCGTATTATTTACACTATTTATAACTCAAGTACGGCTGGTCCGAATTCCATGATTTTGGGTCTGTTGGACTAGGCTCTGGCCGGATAGTAGAATAACTATTGAAACACACGAAAAATTCACAATGAGCAACCTACCCTCTAGCCAATGTAACAGGACAACTATTGAGATATAGGAAAAATTCACAATTATGAAGACAATTCTTTTTCGCATACTTCTTTCTGTCTTTCTTGAACGAATTACAGGATCTCAGTAAATTGACGCCACCGGATGGTGCTACGGATACACCAGGGGCGTAGCCAAGATTTAATTACGGGAGGGGTCCAAATTTCTCCGTGCGCTACCAAATTTTCGGCTTATCAATTTATTTACTACGTGAAGATTCAATTACAGTCTAATTTTCGCAAATAATATGTTTGTTTGGGGTTCACTAGGGTTTATTGTCAAAAATGAAAAAAAAAATCCTCTAACTAATAAACAACGAATTAGCTGCATATCCGACCATTTTAATCAACTCTTCGTGCACAGTCAAAAGCCGAACTCCAACCGACTCCAATGCAGAGTTGATATTCGACTCGCAGTGTTCCTTTTCGTATTTTATGTTCACGAATGCTATGACTTTTTCCGGGAAGGGGTGTATGCAGAACATTATTCCGAAAGAGGTTTGCGGTTTCAGGGAGTGGAGCGCGACCAAATCAGTGGGATACCAAAGCACACTTAAAAATTTATTTGAGAGCTTCGTAGTGGAACTCAAAGTCGATAGTAATGCTCCTAAACTCTACCCCTATCTGCAGTTGTTGATTTGTAAGGAAGATATTTTCGGCGCTAATCGAACTTATTCGATGCTGTTCGACTGGAATGGGGGACACATAGTAAAAAACGGGGCAGTTTTACATATAAAGAGTGACGTCTGGCAACCCTGTCCAATGCACATTTTTATATGATTTCTATACAGGGTGTCCGGAAACTGCCGAATAAACGCACCAGATTGTGATTCCACATGTGATTTCCACCAAAAAAGTTGTAACGAACATACACCCAATTCTTAACCCTTTAGCTGCCACAGGCATTTGAAGATTTTTGAAAAAAAAAAAAATTTCTTGTACGACCTAAACCTCAATATCTAAAAAGCTAGACTAGCTAGAATAGAAAACTAAGATGATTATTACAGCCAACAAATTTACCTATAGAAATAAGACTAACCACACTAAAATCGGATACGAGGTTTGGTTTTTACAGAGCTTCAAAGTCAAGTTTTTATGATTTGACCCAAAAACAATTTATTTTTTCATCTCAATTTTCTCCAACAATTGCGAGAAAAAAGGGAAGAGGTGCTTCAAGCGGTCTCTTCTGTAGGTACAAGGGACCCGACATGGAGAAGGACACTTCGACCAGTACTTGTAATGTTAAGTTTATATTGTATTGTTGTTAATTTTGCCTTTTCTTTCTTTTTTCGATTTGTATAAAAAAGTCTTGTTTACTAAAAAAACTCGTATAAAAATAGAGCAAACGTTTACTTTGGTTTTCTCTTAGGACCACGTTTTTTACTCTTGAACACGTAAGATTTGCAATTTTCCAAATCCTAAGAAGACACTAATTTTTATATGGGGAAACTTTTGTCAGCTTTGCACATTGCACATTTGTCAGTTCAAAGTACCGTTACGATTTTACAATTTGAATTTTCAATGAAAAATATATTTTCGAATTTCTTTAAAGTTTGAATGGTTGTATCTGGGAAGCTTTTTAAACTATTTAATTGGAAAAAGAGTTATTGTATGTAGAATTTTGTAAAGTTTCAGAAAGTGAAGTCCAATCTCGGATGAAATATTTGAGAGTGTGACAAATAGTGATTTTGCTCGGCAAGTCGACATATAAGAGTCTCGCGACAAACAAAAAAGAATCCAATGCGATTAAAACCAGCAGACCTTTGTTTTTGGAATGAATTACCTCGTATCCACTGGTAAGAATGCCCCAGCCCAATGGTACCTATGGCGGAAAAAATAAGTGATTTAGGTGCTTTTGGATAGTCTGTCATGGACGCCTCAGGTGGGCTTAGCAAAACTCCTAACGGTTCTTCCGATATTGTTCAATAAAAGTAAAAAAAAATTTTTTTTTGCATTCTATTGACTCTGGTGTCTCTCCGATTTTTTTTTTCAAAAAACTTTTGTAGGGTAAAGTTAGTAAGTGGTAAATTTTCCTTAATTTGATATACTTCTTCTTGGCTTGTCTCCTATCATTCGAGAGTTAAGAGATGTTTTCTATGTGAAATTTCTGATTTTTAAATTAGCTATATCTGGATAACTGTTAGGAGTTCGACCTATGCATGTAAGATGAACTTTATAGGAAATTGTGTAAGCTTTCATTCATGTTCAGACATTTTTTCGTAGAGTTCGCGGTTTTGGAGATATAGCGGTGATAGAGCTAATAAGCACAAGAATGAGATATTTGAACCCGCTCTCCCAACGTTAGCGCACTACCCATGACCGCGTGCTTTTAGTATGTTTTCCTCCGAACCAATCATTATGGATCCATGACATAAAAAACCGCCCCCCTGCCGTTTATCACAATGTTTTTCTTTATCCTTGAAAATAGAGAAAATTGAATTCGGATGCTCGGTTTTAACTCCTAAGCTTTTGACTGATTGAAGACAGGACAACGGGGAGCACATCAAATGAAAGCCAATTAAACATCGTACAAATCGGTCGTGAAACAGTTTTCCGAAAAACAGAGACACCAGAGCCAAAAAATAAACAAAATAACGATTTTTTAACAATTTTCGGATTTCAATCACCTGTATCGGGGGAATCGTTAGGAATTCGGCATTTGAGTGTTCAAATAAGTTTTTGGAAATTTAATGGGCTTTAGTACTGCCATACAAATACTCTCAGGACGACTCACCGCTTCCGAGATATTTCCAAGATTAAGTCGACAACCTGCAAAAATGAATCCTTTAGCCCCCCCCCCTCCCCACGTTAGCGCACACCTCATGACCGCGAGCTTGTAGTATGTCTTACTCCGAACCGCCCATTATGGATCCATGAAATAAAAATCCGTCCCCCCCTGCCGTTTTTTTTCACAATGTTTGTCTTTATCCTTGAAAATAGAGAAAATTGAATTCGGAAGCTCGGTTGTAACTCCTAAGCTTTTGACTGATTGAAGACCGGACAACGGGGCGTATATTAAATGAGAGCCAATTAAACATCGTACAAATTGGACGTTGCAAAAGCTAATGATGATAGGAGACAAGCCAAGAAGAAGTATATCAAATTAAGGAAAATTTACCACTTACTAACTTTACCCTACAAAAGTTTTTTGAAAAACAAATCGGAGAGACACCAGAGTCAATAGAATGCAAAAAAAAATATTTTTTACTTTTATTGAACAATATCGGAAGAACCGTTAGGAGTTTTGCATATGTAAGTCTGGGCAAATAAATAGGATATTTAGAAAGCTTTAATGCTTACTCACAACTTTTTTCTGTGCGTCTCACCGTTTTCGAGATTTAGCCCAAAACACCAAAAATTGCACAAAATTGCACTTTAACCCCCTCTCCCCGCGTTAGCGCACCCCTCAGCTCCGAGTAAAATTATTACCTTTACCTCCTAACTACTCCTGACAAAATACCGAAGAAAAAAATCGTCACCCCCTTCGATGTTCTCTATAATGTCTTGTTTGATTGGCCTAATTCTATTGAATTGAATGTTTACTTTGCATAGTTACGCCATATTTTGCTTTCGATGGTGTACATCGTATGATATTGCATAATAACTTTTAGTAGAATCCTTACGTGATTCCTTACGATGGCGTAACCAAGCAAAATATGGCGTAACTATGCAAAGTAAACATTCAATTTAATAGAATATTCAAGCTTGTATGTAACTACTTAGGGCCAAACGCAAGCACCGAACCACCAGGATCCTCATTTCCTATCGTATACTATTCATGATTGAAACGATTGACCTTGTATTCTTTCGGAAATCCGTCCATATCTCTGCAATCTTTTGATGTGGCAGAACGACGGAGATGGCGCTAGACTCACCATAAAATTGCCGAAAGGATCATCGGATCATCTTTTTTTTCCGGTCAATGCACAGGGTGGTCAGAGATAACCGTCAACCTGGACGTTGGCCACATCAATTTAATCCGTCGATATCATTGGAATCCTTGAGTCCAGCGAAACGATCAAGGTTTCGCTGGACTCGTAGCAAAATTCTCTAAGGTGGCGTCCGAGCATCTATCCTGCGCAGCTCACAAGGGGATAACCGCGATAAGTACAATAATTCACAAAATGTATGCTTTTGTTAGTTGTCAACCTAGATGTAGGTCACAGCAATTTCACGATAACCTTTGTACTATGCACTTTGGAAAATCGTCTATATCTCTGCCATCCTTCGGCCGATACGATCGGGGTGTCGCCGGACTTGTCACAATAGGGCAATTTATTTGTGTAACATCGAGTAAAAACCTTCCTTCCTTGGAATTCATGTTTCCAAAATTGTTACTTCTTTTACATCCACTTATACCATAAAACATTCCAAACTTAAATGCTCGGTCAATACCTAAACAACTCAGTCCAAATCTACATCTTTTTCGGGTACACCAACAGCAAGTTGTTCTACACTGCGCCTGTCAAATAAATTATTTGAATAAAATGACATTAGGTAGCAAATATTCGAACCAGGAAAAATACTGCAAAACTGGCGAATATTCGCGTTGGTGTGGGTATTTCCATACAACGCAGTGTGCTACAATTTTGACGTCGCGAAAAAATTCGTGGCCTTTAATGATAGCCTCAATCCACATGTTCAAAATAATATATCAACATTTGAAAGAAAACAAAATCTTATTTTTCGAAAAACCTATTTGCATTTTTCGATGTTCCATAACCAGTCATATCCAAAGTTCGTCCTTCAAGAAAAATCAAACATATATCCTAAAATATCCTAAAGGCGCAAACGGTGCGAAAAAAATATTCGCAAAAAGGAAACTTTTCTTCAACTTAAATACCTCATTCCGTACATTTAGTCATTTATACAAATATTTTTCCATTTTAATTTTCCCTATACCATCGTTGGACTCTTGCGTCTTTCTTCGTCGTCTATGTAAGTATGTATATGTATCTCTTTTTTCGAAGATTTTATATTTCTTCTGGAAATTTTCTCATCATCATTCGTTTCTATTCTTCTTTTGATTGAGTTTAGAATAAAATCGTCTTAGCATTTTCCATTAAAATACTCAATGTACGTGTCGTACACAACCGAATCCACGACCAGTTTCGGAACAGATTAATTTCGGTCTATCGAAGTTTCGGCGGCCAGCGCGCGGCGTAGTCCAATTCGTAGGTCGTAATCATATTTTTACGAGAATTGTCTACCGGAAAAACAGGAAAAGCGGAAGCCCAGGGAGCACAGTATGAATTTTTTGGGGGTCAGAATTGACGAGAAATTTTGCATTTGTCAGATGGCGAATATAGGAGGAAGTGTGCAATAGTCGAGAAAAACGAGTAGGCGATGAATTTAAATTAGTGCAGAAAGAATGAGATGAAATTCTGACGCGACATGTCTTTCTTCGGTCGAGGAAGACGGACGATGCTTTCTGCCTAGAATAAAGTATAGCTATAGCCATTCAGGATATTTTCGTCGGCCAGATGAATATTAGTATACGATACCAAACGTAATTTCTCAAGTAGCCCAAGGCAAAAAGTCTTCCTCCTTGTCGACTCAATCGTTTGAATCAGTGCGTATACTGTAGTATGTCTTCAACATCCGCCTCTTTCCTTTTATCCTGGGCTATTGACTTAGGGAGGGCTCTCTTCTCAAATCGAATTTTGTTCCAACAGAAAAATTCATCCTTAAATATTTGCAAAGCAGCGACGTGACGACTGACTGACGACGACCAGGATGGACGTCTTTTGTTTAACCGGCAGAAAGTGTGCAACATTCATTATTATTTCGGCCGGAACAAAACGAATTTTCCACGCAACGGATAAAACAAAGAAAAAAAAAAAGTACCCGGGTGAGGGGTGCAAAAAGGATCCATCTCTGTTGGCTTTAACGACCTGTAGGTCCTTTGTATCCAAATGCCAATGCCTCTGCCTCTTTTCATACCCGGGCCATTTTGGTCTTTATCTGCGTTTCATGTTTTTTGTTGAATGACCGATATCTTCGTTCTATCTAGAGGTGGATGCGATGGCAAATCGAGTATGCCATAAAGGATATCTTGAATGGTCAAAATAAAGCATGAAAGTACCTCTTGGGAAGTATTACGGAATCATTGTGAAGCACACACACTCACACACATACTTTCACGATACATGTCCTTGTCCAACCAGGAGGAAAGCAACGAAATTAATGATAAGAGTGCGTAAGTGGAAATCGAAGGACTCTTGTAAGAGAGGATATTGCAAAATTAGGCGATGCGTTCAAACGGAACGATTGACTTTGTATTCGTGCAACAGAAATGGGCAAAGTTGATGGTTCATTGGATTCCTTTTCGAGTGAAAATCGAAAACGATTAAGAGTTTTCCTCGACTTGAGATCGAAATGGATGTGAAAGTGCGTATAGTATATGAAGGACATGTTAAGTGGGCGTATTTGTGGTTGGCAAAAAGTATGTATAAAAAACAACATTAGTTGCTGATTTGATAAGTTGGGTTCAACGCAGTCGAACCTCAAACTACTTTCTCATAAAACCGATAATTTGCGTTTTATTTGAGTTTTGATTAACCACTTTCGAAAATCGTCTCGAGTTCTCTTGTAACCCCTTTCCCGACCTCTTGATGTAAACTGACATAAATCATTAATTAATAAACCATCGTCGTTTAATCAAAAGCATTTTGAACGCATTTTCCAACGAAATCGTCTACTCTATACCAAACAGGTGGCAATTAATTTCTAATGCGTAATTTTCCCCAGGGACTAACGCTTTCACCCGAAATTAATATTTAGCAGGAACATTGGGAAATACTTCAAAGTGTCATGGAAATCAAATCCCTTGACGAGGGATGTTAGTTAATGTTTTATCAACTCAACTGAATGATTTTCGCGGAACTTGAATCATCAATCCATATGCAAGTTCCTTTGAAGTGCTGAAGAAGATAGCAGAGTGTTAAGGCACTCAAGTGATTGAATGGCTCGCGACTTTAAAAAAAATTGCCTTTCAAATTTTGGCAGTGACAAAGGGATACTCATGTCAGAGCCATTTATGCAAATATGTTACTGATACAAGAAAAAATTTAAACACAGTTGAAAGAAAAAATGACAGAAGATATTATTTATGTAGTTTAAGTCAACCGTATGAAATAAGATTGGTGAATTGTACAATCTTCGCTCTACTCTTCAGTTTTCATCCAAGGCGGTCATTTAAAAAATCTCTTTAACATCTTCATTTTTTTCTCAAGTATTAGTCTAAGAAAATTGGGCCAAAATATGGCCATCAAACGGCAAAAAACCTACATCGGAAATTTTTTTGATTATGGTTGGGGATGGTCCCCAGATGATGGCATAAAAAGTCCCAACCAATTGGGGGTCCGCAACCTTAAAAATAGGGGGGGGGGGGGCAATTTTTCGATTATTTAAAAATACCGGCGTACACAGGGCTGCGCCCGCAATACGTGGGTTTTTTAGATTTTGGTTACATACAAAGCGAATAATTTTGCATAATTTTATGTATATTTTATACGTAATAAAATAAATAAGAATTATGCACACTATTAATGAAATGCTGCTTGTAAATCTATTTTTGGATTGGTCTAAATAAACGCTAGATTTACTATGTATCATGGCTTCACATACTCACTGAATTTATTAGCTGTAAGTCAGTTACCATTACTCCAAACTGGAAAAAAGCAACTGATATGAAATGTACCCATCGAGCTCCTTGATTTGAGTATCCATACGTCCATGTCCGATAAAAACTAAAAAAATCTACTTTTTCAAATCTCCGGGACACCCTGTTACCTTTGTCCTACCAGTATTTCGTGCTGTGTTGTTATGATTCTACACATTCCTGCCAAATTTCATTACTATCGGCTAAGCCGTTCGCGAGTTATTTAGTGAACAAATTTTTAAACCTCCGGGACACCCTGTTATCTTTGCCCTACCAACTTTTAAGTATTTCGTGCCAAAGACTGTTACCATTCTACACATTCCTACCGAATTTTATGACGATCGGTTAAGCCGTTCGCGAGTGCGAGAGTGAACAGACGGACGGACAGACAGACAGACAGACAGACGGACAGCGGACGGACAAAACCGATTTCATAAGGGTTTTTTGAAAAAATTTAAAAACCCTAAAAAACGGCAAGAGATACAGAAAGTTCCATAATTTTTGAAAGAATGGTAGTTCAGCCGTAAAATTTTGTATAAGTATTCACAATAAGTTAAAGATCATTTTAAGGTAAACTTTGAGTCGCCCCGGTGAAGGACCCCCATTATCCCCCCATTTGAATTTGTGAAAACGGCATGCCCATTACTCCCCCCAAAAGTGGAGCAAAGTGCTAAATTTTTGTTTGTTTCGATTGGAGGTCATAACAACATCATCGCACTTTGTATACAAGGTACCATTAGCTTTGATCGGATTAAGCTGATTTGAGTGATTTAGTTGCAGTGATTGTCGTGCTCTCTGTAGGCGATGAATGCCCTGATGTCATTTTGCCAAATACAAAAGAGGGGATAAGGGTATCCGTGAGCAGAGCAACTAAATTTTTAGCAAAATCACAAACAATTTAATACGAATAATAATAATCAGCTCGGGAGTTATTGTGCGTATTAATACTGTCAAAAATGGAAACACCCAAATTTATGTTTAGCGCTGCCACTTTGATAGACGGGTTAAGCCTAAGTTCCACCCGAGTTCACAACTAAGGCGTGCGGAGATTTTTTTTTGTTTTATGAAACGACTTGTTCTTGCAACTAATGAATTTTTCTTTGGCAGACACTTTACGACTTTGTTGTGCTTTTTCTCGTGGGATAATGAATATTTGCAACCATTCAAAGTAATTCCCATTGTATACTTTAATATGTGTAAACGTAAAGCTTTCTGCTTCGTGCGTCCTGAACGTTCTCCGTTTTCATCAGAAAGCGAAAATTGTATGCAATAATTCTTTCTTCTTCTTTCTAATTGTTGTAGCATCGGTTTGAAGGAGTATCTTCGGTGTATCGTCATAAAAAATTATTAAAACCAACGACGCCAATGTTTAATATACATGGTGTCCCACATGGTTGGGGAATACTGGTAGGCTCGGTAGTATTATTGCAATAATTGTGAGAGCAAAGTGCCCTAAATGTTCCCCGGAAACACCAACCGGCAGTTGGATTTTGTTCCACAAATGTGATGCCAAATGAAGCTATTAACCCTTCTGTCGGCACCTACTACAATATGCATATTCTATACCCAATAGGTCTGGCTGGACCTTCTGAGAAAAAATTTTTATTTTTTAGAAAAGGTGAAATTTTTATCGGTAGAATCATTCTATCAATTCCTTACTGCCATTTTTAAACAATAAAAGTATCATTTATCATTTAATCATTTATGTAGATACACTAGTAACGTTTTTAAGTGGACATATTTTGAGGTGGTATTATTATAAACATGTTTTTCCCTTATTTTCATTTATTTTGGCTTCTCTATTTTCATGGCATATATCTAGTAGAAAGTTTGTTCGCATTTTTCAATACCAATATCTTTGGGCTATTATTTGGCGCTTTGTTAGTAGATTTTACCACGATATTAGTCTGCAGATTTAGGGAAGTAGGTGGAAAGAAATAGGGAATTTTCAAGCGCCAAAATTATTTCATTCTAAATTTTTCGTAAATTTCTTGGTCAAATCTATTTAGAAAGACGTTCCTAAGTCTCTCATACTTAGTCCTAACTATTACAAAGGAAAAAAACTGGTTTGAATTTCCTCGAATCAAATCTCAGTTGATTAGGTGCGGTTATAAAACGAGATGAAATTAGGCATACTTATTTCCCGAGCTTCACGGCTATTCAAAGAAAAATCTGAGAAATTTTTATCGTTTATAGTACAAATTGAATTTTAATGACATTCTTACATCATAAATAGGAGAATTTTAAGAGAATTTCATATTTACACCTTTTTAACTCAAGAGAAGCATGGGGGGAAAAACTGTAGGTCTGGCCAGACCTATTGGGTATCAAAAAGCACTATAAATTGAAAATCATCAGAAACATACTCAAAACTTCAACCGATTTTTTCAAATTTTTGCGAAATGCTTCTAAACATATTATTCTAGGATATCATGAAATATGAAGTCGCTGCGATTTCATCTTCTATACTTTTATGACAAAAATATAGTGCCAAAGGTCTGGCCAGACCTTTGTGCCGACAGAAGGGTTAAAGTAAGTAGCCGACCCGCCATAAATATAATGATCGAAGGCGAAGAAGGTTGCTCGTTTATCGACACCGGAGACCGCACTAGTAATGTTAGCGCTTCTCTTTATGCGCTACTAGTGAGAAAGGGAATCTCGTTCCGACAGGAAGAAGTAAAAACAATTTTTGCTGACGGCATCGAGCGCAATCAAGAGACATTAGTCACCAACGTCAACATAAAGTTAAGGCACAAAATCATCCCGACGCAACTTCTGGTGCTTCCCAATTCAAATAACAACCGGGCACTACTTGCATGCGATTTTATTAAAAACGCCAACATGGAGCTCAGCATTCCACAGCGCTGTTGGAATTTCGCCGAGTCCTCAAATAAGAAGTATGACTTCACATACAATGAAGGCAAGGTTACCCCGCATAGCAATATGGTCCCTTTCTACGATTACTCGCAATTCAACTTGAAAACCCCGGAGACGAAATCGAATACGAGGAAATAAAGACTCCAGAACTACAGACGAGAATTACTTCCATGCAGCCGCCCGTAGTGATCTCCTCATTACATCACACTCCTAAACGATCACACGAAGACAAATGTGTACAAAACTATTTAAAGTTAATGGAAGGCCCACATATGATTTCGCCAATACGAAATACGCCTAAGAAGCAGAAAGACGAACAACTTTGCGACATACTAATGGAAATAGCAAGCTTCGACGTCCAATTACGAGAAGATGAAAGCAAGCGAATCATTTCGAGAGCTGACGCCAGTGACCATGTAATCCGAGCAGCTCTACTCTAAGGGGAGGGACCAGAGGAACGCCCGGTAGAATACGCACTCAGACTACTCTCGTCAGCAGAACGCAACCACAGTACAACAGAGCGCGAGGCACTTGCAGTAGTTTATTACCCGCAACCAAACCCCGTCGAAAGGCGCAATCGAGATCTAAAGACGCAACTAGCTATCCTTGTTGCAGAACAGCATACTGATTGGAGCACCTTCCGCATATCCGTTTCGCTGTGAATAGTACTCGATGCGAAAACACAGGATTTACGCCAGAGAATTGCGAACATCAGACGACACACAGAAAGACTTAAGAGAAGTTATACAAGCCAAAAATTTTATCCCGGAAATCACACCGCACTTACGACTTCTTGCTGACACATTGCCAAGGGCGAGAGATATATTTGAGAAACAACAAGATAGGCAGAAAAATTATCACGACACCCTTTGCACCCGCAGATAAAGTTTGGATCAACACATATATGTTCGAAGTCAGAAAACGCGTGGAAAAACCGCTAAGTTAGCACCAAGACGAGATGGTCCCTACATAATATTAACGCAACGAAGCCCTACTTCCTATGATGTTTCCTCACCCGACAACCCTAGCCAATATCTTGGTACTTACCATATTTCCTATTTAACTAAGTTCATTACAGAAGATGTTGACAACAAGGCCATCCAACCTGTATATCCGATTCGTAGAAGTGGAAGACCACAAAAGCAGCAACAGTAGAACCACCAGTCCAGTTATTTTCGTCGAGACGCACCGTCGAGAACAGAAGGGGAGTATGTAACACCATCGACTAACACCGACAGCTACAACCCTACACTCAACACTCAACCTACGCTTGCACGGCAACACTGAAACAGCGATACCCGTTTCATCTGCACACAGCCAAGGCACAGTACGAGAGTATAAAAGGCGAGCCACAGCCCCGAGAAGTCAGCATTCTACTCTTGGCATCAGTGCATCCAACATCAATGGAACACTAGGAATGAGACCCGAATAGCCATTGTCCATGTTGCATCGGATATGCTACCATCCGGACAGCGTGTTTGACGGTCGTTGTTATTTGTTATATTATAATTATATAAATATTCTATTGTTTATTGTTGTTGTAACTGAATGGTATGTTTATGAATAAAATATCGTCAAAATTTGACTACATTGTTTCACTTTGAAAAGGATCTACGTATAAAGTAACAATCAACGAGGGTCGACGTTACAAATTGTCGTCCATCTTGTTCGTGTGCCAAGTAAAGGATACCTTTAAAAGAAATTACATACGAGTATTACGGAGATGACCCAGCATTCAAATGATTGAAAATACTGTATGCGTACATGTTTAGCAAATTCGTAAGGATTGCATTCTACCGTGAAATTTTCAGCAAATATAGTGGGTTATCTACAAAATAATGTTCCATTAAAAACCAGAAAATGTCATTTGAGCGGCTGGAAATGTGCGCGTCAACATGCTCTATAAGTATGCCAACATTTTAGAAAGATAGGTCAAACATTTCTCGAGTTATTCAAAATCAAACACTGCCAAGCCAATCAAATGCGCTGATAGCTAGGATACATCCTCCAGTATGTAAATGTAAATAAACCGCTGAGCGTTATGTAAAAGCAAGCGTTTTGTTGCCCATCATCACCACAGTTTACCACCCCTTGCACACTAACACTATACAAGTTCTTTTTTTATGCATTAATCTGCCTATCGATGTCGCACGCAAATTTCATTCTGCTCCATAAACTTTTATCTATGGTCGCATACATTTTCGCCCGAAATTCATATATCCTCTTTCTCTCGCCAGGAATATATTCACATAGGATACACACACGATATTGCCGGGATAGCATGCGTTATCGTTTATTTTTTTTTCTGCTGATAGAGCATCAATTCAGATTCACTTGCAATTTATCTCTGTTAAATGTCGTTAATTAATCACATGGCAGCAAAGCTATTGATTTATGGTAATCGATATCGATTAAGTAAATTTTCAATCAATTGCCGAAAGGTAAACTTTGCATCGAGATGGAGTCTACTCTACTTAGTATACATACAGAGCGACCTTTTATGATGTTACCCGAGTTTACACAATTTTTTGTATGAGGCACTCGTTCATGAAACGGTGCAGAAACGAGAGATATGTATGTTGACATTTCGCTGAAAAACGATCCACCAAACATATTGTGGGCGAAATTGAAAAACTTGCATGTCGGCCAACGATTATTGCGAATGACGGTAATCGAATAGTGTTTGCTTAATGTGTGTATTTTTTCCATGGATTATTGTCGATTTGGAATATTTTTGTACGCCCGACGAGTGATTGTTTGGGTTTGTATTGTTCCAACATCAACATGAGTAATTTAATATCGTGAATAAACTTTTTTTAATTTTTTTTAAGACACAGAATACTTTGTGTCTTCAACGAATGATATTCATGGTAAATTCTATAAAATTGCAAAAAAATACTAAAAAGGATAGTTTCGAGTAAAACCATAAATAAATATTTCCCATGTGGAAGTATCGCACCAGTCTAATAATAATAACAAAAAATCATTGAAAAGCTCCTTCCCCTGCATGAGTTTACAGTTTACATGCTTTTAGGTGCCGTATAAAGTTACTCCCTTGGACGAAAAGGGCATGGGCGTAGTCAGGGGGAAGCAGGGAGGGGCACTTACCTCCTGGCCGATGACAGTAAATACAAATTTTTACTACAGTACCTATGTACTATAATCTACAAAACATCCCTGTATTATATGTACAATATTTCAAGGCGTAAAAACAGACGTAATAGATCCTGCAATCTCGCGCTGCGTCTATTCTGGTGGCTCCCAATATTTTTCTGTTCGTGCGCCCCTTGCAAGACCTACTGATCCAGGCGCCCCCGAGAAAAATGTTAGCTAAAAACCAAAAATATACTCGAAAATTACCATGGGCAAGGAATGCTTTCCATTTTGGATATAAGTTCGGAATTCACATCTGTTTGTTAGTGCAGCCCATATTTTGGAACTACTGGAATTTTTAGGAATATTTAAATTTCATGATTTCTGAATCCTGAATTTCGTCGTGAGCTCGGCCGTCATCATGGCGGCTTTAGTGATATGCCGAGCACCAAAATTGAAATTGATATTACTGGAGCGACCAACATCCGTATTTTTTTTTTATCAAAAATCATTCAAAGAGTAACTGGCTGATGCATTTCATATCAGCCATATCAACTGATTTTTTATTTTTTTCTCGACCTAAAATATTCCCAACGGTGTTCAGGAGCAGCGAATTAAACGAAGAAAATACAATTCTGGCCATTTTGCAACGCTTTGTAACAACCGATTACTCCTGGTTTATTTCGAAAGAAGTTCGCAATTCAGTTCATTAATGGCAAGGAAACCATAATTTAATGGCATTAGTATTAGAGTTATGCCCGCGCCCCCTTCCCTGATCGTCACGCCTCGTTAAGGCCCCCCAGCTTAGGAATCACTGGTCTAGTCTTTCCAAACTTAAATCTCTCCCTTGGTGAGGCCCTTATTTTTCTTACACCCATACTCCATATTTTCTGTGCAGTGGCGGAACATATGCCCTCGGGGCCCTCCCGCCGACTTCTTGAGTGGGCCCCCCTACACTGAAAAAAAAATAGTGAAAACAACCGAAAACACTCTTGTAGGTCGATCCACACTTTCAATCATCGGTCACAGTAATTTTCCATAAGTTGACAGATTGTGAGTTAATTGATTGACTGACAATCTGTCAATTTGTATGGGAAATGACTGTGACTGATGACTAAAAAGTGTGGATCGACTTTGAACAACGCCATCTAGATATACAAGCCAGATTATCAGCTGATAAAACTGTCGCTAAGAACCCCAAGTAACACGTATTACAACAATAGTAATAGAAACAACCACAGGCGCTAAGAACCCAAATTTTCGAAATCGAATTTCGAAAGTCCGGCCTGTCTATCAAGATGGCGGTGCTTTAAACCAACTCTTTTGAACCATGATTTTGACGTAACAGTGCTTCTACTAAAATTAAGAACGTCGTACTTAAAATAACTTTGCTAAGAGCTACTTTGACTCTTTACATTCTTATATTGAGAATTGCGATCTTGTTGTAACGTTTATTAAATTAATGATTTCATCAATAGTTTTGTTTATTTTAAAATAAAAACGCTCACGGTTGGTGATATTAACGTATAGTAAATTACCCGCACCTACATTTGGATTCGATCACGCGAACCGATGATTTGAAGACGAGCGCCCTATCTATCCTAATAACGCACACACACGGTCAATTGTAATCATTTTTTTCTATGTTCGTTCTATCAGAATCGAAGAAAATGTATGAAATTGTCAGAACGAAGAATACAAAAAATGGATTCGGACGCTTCGTGTGTGGGCGGCCCTAAGTTTGCAACTTGCTAGACAATTGAAAAAAATTGTTTCAGCTTTAAATTTAAGTATGCTCTATATTTAACTCCTTCAATTTGAAGAACGTTTGTACATACTTAATGTTAATTTCAATACAGCAATCTTGGCAAGACTCCTTTCAAACCAAATGTGGCCTCTGGACCAAAGCCGTAATGGCAAGCAAGATAAAATATTTTAGTCGTCAACGCCATATACAGGCCGTAGTAACTACATAGTTTGAACCAAGTTTAGTACCACTCTCAAACTATTTTGTTCGTGTTTGACAGTTCATGACAAAGTAGATTGGCATTTAGTTCGAAGTATAGAAATGGTACTATCACCAAAAATATTTTAAGATAGTTTTTTGCAGAGGGACCTAAAGAATCTTTTTGCCCATATGGTAATTGGCAAGGAAAAGGTTGGGTCGGGTTAAAAACCGCGGCGGCTTGTTCTGCTATCCGTTCTCATAATCTCATCGTGTTTCCGATATTTTCCGCTATATGGCGGAGTTTACAGTAAGTGGCGCTAGGTTCAATAAGAAGACACAGAAAATTCTTCTTTCGTGAGCTGATAGCGTAATGTTCCCTGTGTTTCATCATTTTATGGCTTCTGGGCTTAAATGGAGCAGTTATAACCTTTTTGCTGAATGCAATGTTTAATCGTTACAATAAAGAAATATTTCAGGGAAGATAAAGGAATTTAACATCATTCTATTCCAAAGGGTTAGTGACAAAGCGCATGTTACGGACCATGTATGTAAAGACCAAGTATAATTTTTCTGTGCCTTCCGCATTAACCCACTGCAAGAGCAAGCTTATCAATTAGGTAATCGAAAAGTAACTGAAGATTTTTCATGAACGCATGGTTCGAAATTTATTTTTTGTTTTCCCAAATATCTACCTTCTGTAGATGCTATTCACTGAATTAATTTCGCACGTTGCAGGCTCCTTGGCTGTGCTGTGACTATCCGATGGAGTATCGCGTATTTTCGATTAGAATCGCCAATATATTGTACAATTAAGCTCATTTTCTGTGGAGATAGCTAATTTTCTCTAGCGAATTCCTTGGTGGAACCTAAAAAAGGAGCAATCGAGTCTATGACGATTCTTAGAAACAAGTGTCACGGGTCAATCCTCTCATTCTTATTTAAATCACGGTTCATTTGGCACTTGAAGGTTAAATTTCAGTTAAATATTTATCCAAACCGTAAACTAATAATTCCTATTAAAGACGGATTTTCAAATAGCTGACCGACGAAACAGACCATTCTCTATTGCCTATCAACACCGGGAAATCTTCTTTGTTGTTTTATATTTAAATTATATGCCCCCACCACCTAAGAAAATCATGGTCTCGAAAAAATTTTGCCCCCTCGCTCTCGCAGAAAAAATCCAAAAGCTTCCATTAAAATCGGAAGACATTAATCGCTCAATGTGTTGCATTTTTAATCTTCTGACTCGACCGCCCGTACTACCTAATAAATGTTTTAATTTTTATTCTTTTTAAGGTATTTCGCATCAATGAAAAATGTCAATTCGCAAATATTAATTTTTAATTAAAAAATAATAAATATACTTTCAATGTACTATTACTAAAAAGCTATAATAGTCCACAGAAATTATGTACACTCGTCGGCATAAGTATTTTGACATCTCATACTCACGAGCCACGACACTGGCTTTGTTTAATTAAAGCGAATAACGATTAATTTGTTTTAACGAAATCTAAGTATGTACATAAATATTACTAGCAATAAAAATGCTCTATATTTTTCCTGTCTTCTCTCAGACTCTCATGCTCTAGAGACGAGAAAAGATGCGGGCGTAATTCTGAGGCGGCATATGTATTTTGTGAATATTTCCCTCTTTGATTGCACACTCATCGCCGGTCCTAGGTATTATGGCTCCCTGTTCGTATACTAAAAAGTCGCCCTTTTATATATTTTAATCAGGAATGGAATGTAGTAATCTGCCATAGTCATTTTCCATATGACTTTTGTGGCTGTATGACTGTTACTTTGAATTTGTGATAAAATAGAACCTAATTCTTAGAGCCGGTATTCAATCGATCGTCAAATTATGTAACGATAGTATGGCCGGCAGATGAATTGAACGGTGTATGATGTCAAATTTCGATAGAAAAGTCATTTTTGAGAAAATATACGAGGCCTAAATATGTTTTGCAAAATAGTTGTTCATATTATCCACTCCTGACAACTTTCTTTTTAAACTCCTACCTACACTGAAAACAATAATTTGCTAAAAACAAAAAAAAAACTAGACCGAATTCTAATCGTGCGAATAGCACGATGAGTGTATACCCTATACTTATGTACAGACGTAAAGGCAAGGGATATACTTTGCCATACCTCCGGTGGCTCCTTTGAGGTGTTCCATAATATCGGCGTAACAAAAACAATATACATACCTTATACCATCTAATGGGTATAGGGTATAAAAATACAATAAAAAAAACAGGAATAATTTTTCCTGATTTAAGATGAATTTTCTAGTTCCAAGAAAAGTTTTTGCCTAAAATATAGCTTATTTATTTATTTTAAGCAAAGACTTTTCTTGGAACAAGAAAATACATCTTAAATCAGGAAAAAATCGAATCCTTTGCTGTTTTTTATTGTATTTTTTTCTTGTTTTTAGCAAATTATCTTTTCAATGTAGCATGGTTCACTTTTCACTTCAAAACGAAGCATACTATAAAAACCGTTGGCACCGAAAATTAAACTGACCGTAGTCCGCACCGCAGGGGAAATGTTCTTCAAATCTAAATCGCAGAATAGGACCCTAGAGTGAAATTTTTGTCAGCTGCAATTTTCTCAATGAATATGTATCCACACTTACTGGAATATGTGGGAAATGATGGGGAATTTCATAAGCTACATCCGAAAATGGTCCCATAATTTTTCTCGGCCATTTTAAGTATTCTTCGATTCCCCGGTCATTGCCAATTTTCGGATGGTAGCGAAAGGAATTCCAATGCATTTGCCACATGTTCCACGACCGTAAGCATACATTTTCATTAAGAAAATCGTAGCGGACAAACATTTCACTCTCGAGGTCTATGCTGCGCTTAATATGGATTGTATAGAAAATTTTACGCGGTAAAATCGCTTCCTACAAAATCCTACAAAACTCTTCTATCGCCAACTCTCATACAATTGAAACGCACATCTCACCTACAACGAGCCTGCAAATCAGCTATTCCCCTCTTTTGCACAATTGCTGCAATGCACAACTCTTCACTTCTGTCAAGCATACAATCTATGAACACCTACATATTTTTCGCAAGAATTGATGATCAAAACACATTCTTATTAATTTTTGAGTTCCTAATTTTTAATTTCAAGTAAAAGATATCACCAAAGACTGGAAACATAAACAAAAAAAAAAATCAGAAATTGAAAGTTTGGTTTGAGCATCGATAGAGAGTTTTAAGATTGAAGACGCTTCTATTGAAGTTTATTTATGAATTAAACATGTCCTATTCCACTAGTAGATACATTTACTACACTGAGCTTCAATGAAACCGGGCCACACGGTAAGTGCCAACTCTAATCAAAACAGGCAAATTGTTTGTAATGTGAGTTAACGGTAATTCAGATAAAAATCATAGTCATCTGAATCGCCATTAAATGCACTTTCTGTAGATATAACTTTCATAGTTGTAAGTTTCATACTTTTTGAGAAAATTGAATTTGAGTTCGAAAGTGGCGACTGGCCCGATTTTTGTGAAGCCGGGTGTAGGTCCTAGCCCAACTGCATAACACGTTTTTGTCACCCTGCTTGTAGAAAGGTCTAGCAGTGCTGGATTACATGTAAATCCTACTGTAGCAGTGCCTAGCACTGTGAAATGTCGACCAAAGCATTATAAATTTGGTAGCACGGGTGTCGGGAGCCCTGGAGAATTCACACCCTCCACCCGACAGTTGAGGTAGGCTCCCTTGTGGGAGCATCGTGCTGGTTGTGGTTTAATGCCCATATTGCGGGAAGAGTGTTCTAACAACATCAGAGCATTCGGCGTGGACTTGCGTTTTCAACCGGGAGCCGTGACCCCAGATTGGCAGAGGTTTGGAAAGTGCCTCGCATCCAACAGTATGAATGGTGGTTCCTGTAAACTGGTATAAAACTGTTACCCTTTGTGATTGCACATTGGGGGGGGGCGTCAATTGCGCATCGTACAATTCGTGTCTTAAAATGACCGTGTGTTAAAGGCGTACCGCCAGGTGATGCACGTTAAATCTTGGATATCATCCTACAGTGATATCCTCCAGGGACTTGCCTGTAGAAAGGTGTCTAGTTTCGCGTCTAGTTGCACCACACTTCCGGTGACGACGTCGCGTCGTAACAACGCGGAGTCACCCATTTACATGACACTTTATTCGTTATTTAGTACGTCGTCGCCAATGGTGATTTTACGCATTCAACTTTACTCGTACTAGTAAATTCGCCAAATGTGACATGAGAATTAGTCTACAAAAGAGCTCAAGAAATACTACATTGGAAATCGACTGAAAACTTTTCATACAGCCCTTTGTCCTTTGACCTGATTTGAAAATTTCATTAAATACAAGAATGGATACAGTTACAATAGCCCAGACACACTTCCAAACTGCTTAAATGAATACGCAATCCCGACAAGATAGGATACATCTCATCATATTTCCCACACAAATTACGGATCCAATTTAACAAATGGATGCTTTTACCTTCATAAATATTTTATCCGACCCATTAGTATCCTGTCATAATACCTCCTCCTATGAAACCAATGAAATCGTCATACAATCATTCATCCTTATACATAGCACTCAAAGTTTAAGCCATTTCAAATTTTATAACTTGTCGGAAGCCTAAAAGATACCAGAAACTATGGAGATACCATGTAGAAATATCACCAACAAATCTTAATGTCACCTTTCGGCAATCACCAATGTATTTTGAAAATTGTTGCGAAAACTTACGTACATAGGTTCACATGCCATACTGAATAAAGTCTCACCATCATTGAATGGTGTCAAGTTTGAAAGTAATTTTATTAGATCCACTCGATTACCCTCAGAAATCGCTCGCTATCCTATCCTGTTGGTTCTTGTATAGTTGCGCGTGGATTCTAAAATGTCATTTTCTCAAAATCCCGAGAAAAGTTTTACAAACAACAATCTCTGCAAACATGGAATTTTGCGAAAACCTTTAAATGGAGGCGACATCATACTATACGAGTAGAAGACCCAATATCCTTAAAACGATTCACCAAATGGCGAATTGGATCCGCTTTTTCGCCAAAGCAATTCTCCAATCGATATAATTTGAACATGCTGTCGGGAGGATGGTGCAGCAGCATAGCAGGATAGCAGGACCTATTCCTATAGTACGAAGTACGAGTAAACGAATAGTAGTTTGGCAGTAAACTGTAATGGTCCAAACATATAAAAGGATAATCCTTCAGTTTTGTCGAAACACTTTGCTGTTGTGTCGTTGTTGATCCTATATTGAATACATTTAGGTTCATGTTGATATTGGATACATACAGATATACAGCCTTACGTGGTTGGATACTATGGCATCGTATGGGATCATATTTGGCAATCGATGGAAGCTGATTTGGATTGGTATAGGATTGGTAAAATGATATCTTATTGCCAGCTTATATGGTATTCGTTTTGTGAGCCGTTTGACTCCAGTAACGATACGACGAAGGAAATAATGTGATAATCGTTGAGCTTATTGGAAAAGTTCATGAATAATTATATTTAATCAGAGAAAATAGTAGACGGCTACATTAAAAATAAAATCAAGATGGACATTGTAACATAAAAGGCATTTCAGAGGGGTCCGAAAGAAAAGAGCTCATCATTATAGTAACCCATTAAGATCCGGACCATGATCCCGTCATTCTAACGCCACACGCTCCTAAATTTAAAATGAGAAGAGTATCAAACTTTGTGTTTTATAAAGGCAATTAAACAATAAATAAAAGTGTAAGATGTACATAACCTTAGTTTCATCCGGAAGGTTAATGAAAGCAATGTGTTGTGTGTGGGCCAAGCGTTAATTTACCTCGCATCATAAGAGTCACACGCTCAAAAAATCGATTTTCTTAGTGAGACTTTTGGAAGCACAAGTATAAAAGGAAATGTAACGCCGGGGTGGGAGCTCGTGCACTGCTTCTCTTCCAAGAGGTTTTTTCAACGAATATGAAATGATAGGTATTTGGAAACGTTTTGAGGCTTAAAACATAAAAAAATTACGGAAACCATTTCTGTCGAAGGACTTGAATTCAAATCATACCGTTATAATTGATTCCCTTTATCTATTGAGATCGACATCGATAATTTCTACATGTCTTGTTTGGGATCACTAATTTTGTGATGGCTTTTACAACATCTAAATTTAAAAGTACTATGGGTAATCAATAATGCTTCAAAGATAAATATTTATAAACACGAATTTGAATTAATTATTGCCTTATGTACTTTTCGCTGAAAACAGAAAACTGATGATCCATAGGCGAAGTCTGAATTCAATTCAAAACAGGCAATACCGGAAGAAATCGTCAGTCATCGTTATGGTCGATCCCATATACTTATCCGTACGATATTTCAGTTTTACCTGTATCATGAATGTATTCTTCAGGGAGCACTATAGAGTCAGCCCTTTAAACAAACACAGTCTTGAGGAGCTGAAGTCCGATAAAATCCTAACTCTAATCTAGGCTGAAAACTGGCTGGTTCTTAAAGAATTTGCTATATCATATATGCGAGGATGGGTGAAGGCATTAAGGTGAACCTGTAGAATTGGGGTGTTAAATGAATTTTAAAGTGGGTCGCAAAATAAAATCGTCTGAAATTTAAATTTAAATGCTGCTGAGGGAGGAGCCCAAAAAGTACGGGACTTTTGGGCCAAAAAAAATACATTTTACTCAAAAATATGAATCCTGTCTCCACTATTATATAGGCATCGGACAACATTTTAGACTGTAGAAATTCTGTTGAAAATTTATGTATTTCGGGAGTAATTGTGCGTACAGACAGTCAGACATTTCCTAATCGAATCAGGGAACGACACTAATGACTATGTCCACACATGCGCGCTTTCGTCTTCCCTATCGTCTTCAAGCTCCGTTTCCCTTTCAACATTGAACTATAGTCATTGATTGCGTCAAGGAATCAGAAGAAATGAATGCCTCATGCTATCCACATCTGTTCACTATTTTATCGTTATATGTATATATATGTGTCGCGGCTTTGGTCAGGGGGCAAACGATAAGTTCGTTCGTTAATGCTAAAGTTTTAGCAAAAGTTTGATGGTTCTCTTGAAAGCTCGGAAATTTCAACCATCAATTACATTATGAAGATTAGACCCTCCTGATAAGTGACTGTGTAGCCCATCTTTGTGAATATGGTAAATTCTTTCTATCCGTGCACATTCAAGTTATGAGAATTTACAAAACAAAGACTCACATATTACCATTTATACCTAATAACTACGTAAAACTGTGAGAGAAAGAAATAAGAACCGTTTACTTTTACTGTCAATGTTGCGTTCGGTAACTGCTATTTCGAGATGTGGGCAACCCTAAATTCAGCAAATGCCACACCAATGTATCTATAAAGGTCCATCCAGACTGATTGTCAAATGGTTGCGCGTTCAAAAACTGGCATCACGAACAGCCGTTTGGTTGCTATTTAGCATCTATAGGTACACTAGCAACCAAATTGTTATGTTTATTTCCCCAATGCATAAATACGAAATGTATTGTTTCATATCGTTTAAATTCACAATAGGAAAAGCATTCACAACTTCCTGCTAGAATGTATTTTCCCGCCTTTTTCTCTAATAAAGAATAGACTGTCATCGTGATCACAAGTCTTTTTATTCATCTACTCAGATCCGCATTTCCAGACAATTTACGTACATTAAACAAATGGAGACAGAAAATGACATAACCAAAATTTCATTTTGGTGATATTTTTTTTAATGTACATATTTATCAAAATCGTACTCTGCGCGTTTGAATTATTACACGGCCATTCAAGAATTATTCAATTCAACACAAAAGAACGAACAAAAGTTGCAAAATTGTCACTTTGAATTTGACAAGCCGTTATCAAAGCGGTTGGTTGAGTTGCCATATTGAATATCAAAACTGGACGCACACCCAAATGGCGATCAGTTTGGATGCAATAACAACTGCCAGTTGGTTGCACGTGCAGCTGACCAGTGGAATATTAGGTTTAAAAAATCTTAAATATCTGTGTGGATGAGAACTATGCATCCCTTTCTACGAAAAACTTTTACTGAGTGGCAAATTTCGCGACGAAAATCGACCGGGAACCAATACTTTTCGTGTAAAGTTTGCCGCGACCCAACCCGATTTGCCTTTACCGCAATGTAAATTTTCCATCTGCTCAAGCGTATGATTTGACGTTTAACTATATGACCGTGTTCTGCTTCCGAGCTTGTATTAAGATGACTTTGTCTCTAACAGTAAAAAAAATGTCAAGAGCGGGAGGAATTGTTTAAACTTATATTAACGTAACGGATATGAGAAAAACAATTCTGACAAGCGTCATTCTCGCCGTACACGCAGCACATACATACATATATTATAAATTTAGGCTCCATCGTTATTTTACAGTTTTGACGTGGACAAACCGTGCTTAAAATGAACTTCGCACTCCACTATCAAATAACATTTTTCACTATAAATGAGCTTAAATTACGTGAAAGGTTTTTATGCAGTTTACGAACCCAATATCTTTCAAACGGCATATAATGGTTAATGAAAAACAGTGTTGCCAGACATACGAAAATTTGAAATTGAAAAAAACCCACAATATAATCCACAACCTTATAGTTTGAAACTACACATTTGGGGACTGTGTTGTTGGCAATCAAGACAATCCATATCACTGAGCATTTGAGGTTCCTGCCGCAAGGTGGCTGTTTTCATGAAACCCCAATTTTAAATCACTCTTTCCAGAATTGCAATTCGTTCATTATTTAATACGTAGGCTACTAAAAAAGTTTTTAGATTAGGCATGTTCTAGTACGTTTTTCGTCAAATATGCCTTTTTGAGCATGTACCTGCTTAGAACACTTTTATGACAAGTGATACTCGTGTAAGTTACAGTTAGTTAAAAAAGTCAATTTAGCAAAAAAAATGGAATTAACACGTGAAAATTTTCGTGCAACGATTTTCTACGATTTTAAAGTTGGATTATCACAAGAAAAATTGATTCGATCGGCTTCATTTTGCATTTGGGGATGAAGCACCATCTCGTCAGACAATTTATAACTGGTTTAACGAACGTGGGCGTAATTCGCTCAAGGACGAGTTTCCTGAAGGGCGTCCAAAAATAGCCATTGTGCCGCAAAACGTGGATGCCGTGCGTGAAATGATTACGCAAGCCCGGCATGTGACATACCGCGACATAGAGGCATCCTTGGGCATTTCTCCCCCGGCCATACATTCGACGTTGCATGAACACTTGGCCGTAAAAATAGTTTGTTCTCTTTGGATCCCGCATAATTTGACAATAGCTAAAAAAAAGGCTCGTGTCGATTGGTGCAGAAACATGATAAAAAAATACCATAACGGTGCATCAAATGACTTGAATGAAATCGTCACTGGTAACGAATCATGAATCTATGCCTATGAGCCGGAAATTAAACAGCAGTCGACCGTGTGGGTGTTCCAAGACGAGCCCAATTCAACAAAAGTTGTTCGCGCACGAAGCACTGCGAGGCAAATGGTGTCCTGTTTCTTCACCCGAATGGGCCCTGTATGGCCATTGTTCCACTTGAAGATCGTAGTACGGTCAATTTCGAGTGGTACTCGACCATTTGCTTCGCCGGAGTTTTCGGGGAAATTTGCAAAATGAGCCAGATAAGACAAATAATTCTTCATCATGACAATGCGAGCTCTCACGATTCTGTTCAAACTAGCGCCTATTTAACCAGTGAAAACATTGAATTGACATGTCATCCGCCTTACAGCCATGACTTGGCACCGAATGATTTTTTTTTGTTCCCATTTATTAAAAATAAATTACGTGGTGATCGGTTTTCTTCGCCCGAAGCAGCTGTTGGAGATTCAGAAGCCATGTTTTGGTGGTGTCTCCATCGAAGTGGAAAAAATGCTTCGAAAATTGGTTTGAGCAAATGCTAAAGTGCATAGATGCTCATGGCGAATATTTTGAAAAGCAATAAAGCCATTTTTGAAAATAAAAAAAATCGTTTTCATCTGAAACTTTTTAAGTAACCCTTGTATCATACGAGTATAAACAGAAAGAACCGTGAATCAAAACGTGCGGTAAAATGGAACTTTTCTATATAAGATGTCATTGTCACTTTTTTGCCATGCTTCTCATGGAGTTTCAGGACCTCGTAAATACTAAAGCAAAAGGGTACTGAGAAGTGATTCCGTAATCGTCGCTCCGTAAAACACCGTTAGGTTTAATTAGTTTTAGTTTCTATTGTTGCCAGCTAGATTTTCGGGGTATACACTTGATCTTCTTCCTGTTTTTCCGGGGCAGAACTAGTGACACCGGCGCGCGTGGCGTGAATCTACGCATATCATGTGGACTCTTTCGACAACTTCATTTTCAATGAACAAATATTAGTGGATTTTCCTCACATATTATGTTTCAGCTGTAAAATATTTAGGGTAATGATTATAATCAAAGCAGACGGATTTTGTTTTGCAAAAATCTGCACCATTGTTTTCTCTTTTTTTTTTTACAGAAAGATGTTCTTTTAATTCTGGTAAGGATGACTAAAACTTGTAGAGACCAATCTAACTGGCGAATAAACCATGAACATCGAAAATATTTTTATAGAATATCCTACGATATGGGAGGGGCTTTACCGCCCTTAGCCTCCCCCTCCTTGGTTGTGCCACTGAGCCGGTCAGTCAATCGTGGAACCTCTAAAAATAATAGCCTCTCCTCTGAATTGGTGCCAGACCTAAAATAAACAAAAGGGCACACGTGAGAGGCCAAATATTATGCGCGGACGAGACATCCGAAAGGAATATCTACCTTGAAGATGGATGATATATATATCGGGGTGGCTCTACTGGCTAAACGTTGGCATGTCCTCGCTCTGGCTCTGAGAAGCGCCGAGCTCTTTCAGCGACTGAAACTGACTATGTACTATCTTCGAGCTACGCGAGGAGTTCTGGATTAAATTTTGATGGGATGGCAGACATTTTGCAGATGGGGAATTGCGCCTCAGGGAATCGAGCACACTAAAGTGGCAGCCTTGTTGTTCACCTTCTGCATCGACAAATTTGTCACCGTCTACATAGTGACATGTTTCCATTCGTAGTAGTTGCAACTTTAACAGGTAGTTGGAGCTGCGGGGTTTCCCTAAAGAGCACTGTTTCATGAGAATTAGCTCTTTGGGGTGTACTCAGGGCCGGATTTCCCAAATGAGCAACCTGGACAGCTGTCCGGGGCGGCAGATTTTTAGAGCGGCAATTTTTGAAAATATCCCTTGGTTTTAAATTCTATGAAAAAGCATTTTGGAAACTCGAAAAGAAGTTGACATAATTAGACACACATTTTAATTCCATCCTTCTAATTTATTCATGTAAGGTATATTCCAGGCCCAACAGTAAATTCAACTGGTCGCGCGTAGTTCAGTCAGGATAGATGTAGAGAGTATTTTCGTAACGCATTGAATTTAACTTAAACAAGGGAAGGGATCTAGCATATACTTCAGTGTCCACTTTAATATGAAGCCTTGAGTAGCTTTTGTGTGCAATAATCAGGGATCCGGAGCGGCTCAACTTCATCACTCCGCAACCGTTCGAAGACATTATCTGACAGTATCCTTTTGTACGATATAAATGATTGAAATTTAGCGCAAACGTTGTTTAAATTGTACAAATCTTCCATTTAATTAAAAATGGAATAAATCAGGCTAAAATGTCAATCCAATACTTTTAATTTGAAAAACCTAGAAGACGACCCATTGTTACAAAAAAATGGCTCTACTTTCTCATGCAAAAACTGTTCCTCGCTTCGCTCATTTCCTCCGGGAGTTTGATTCGCATCGACCTTCTCCGCTCCGGATCTGTGTAACAGCCAAAGAATTCCTGAACCTACATCTTGGACATGTTTGAATACATGATTTCCCCACTATACGACTCGTCAAATGGAGGGTATCTGCCGTCATCGTCTTGACCATTGCTCGTAAACTTGTATAAAAAATTTAATTTTTTGGAATAGTACATTGTCAAAAACTCGCTTTCTAGTATAGTGACTTTAGCTCTAGACCCAAACATCCAAAAAAGGAGCTGACTTTTGAAATTGTTCTGTGGCCTGACCGCATTACGCAGTAAAAAGTTAGACTTTTTTATTTTTTTACATTTGTGGGGGAGGGGGTGGCAAAGGTATGAAATTATGACTTTTCGCCAATATCTTGTTAACTGTAATATTCACAGCAAAATGTTCTGAGGACGATTTAAACTACACAAAATGTCCTTTCTAATGATATATTATATCATATACCTTCTCTTGGCAGATTATATACTAGACCTAAAAACATTCGCTTCATTTGCTCTAGCTCCTGAAGTAATTTAATTGGAGCCATGGTTATTGGGATAACTATTCCGAACAATATATAGCTGAGACTCAGGCTGCTCCGTCAAAGCATTCCCCTATATCCCCTATTAACATTAAAAAAAAAAGACATGCCTGTAACTTATTGCCGAATCACAGCAGGCGGGAAAAATTTTGGTAAATGTTAAGGCTAAGTCCCATTAGACCCTCCACAAATATTACTTCGATCCGATTAAAACAAGGGGTACCTCCCATACAAATTATTCAAATTCAATGCCACTAGTTTATTAAGAAATAAGGAAACAAGTCAACCAAAATTAAGGTTTTGCTCGTAGGCAATTTTTGGGGTCATTTTGTTGTTTTGTTTGTTTTAATCAGATCGAAGTAATATTTGGTGGAGGGTCTAATGGGACTTAGCCTTAACATTTACCAAAATTTTTCCCGGCGATAAGTTACAGACATGTCTTTTTTTTAAATGTTTATAGGGGATATAGGAGAATGCTTTGTCGGGGCAGCTTGAGTCTCCGTGTGGGACAGCTATATGTTAGGAATAGTTATCCCAATTACCATGGCTTCAATTAAATTACTTCAGGAGCTAGAGTGTCAATGGTAACTATCAGAAAATCGAAATTACACCGAATGTTTTTAGGTCTAGTATATAATCTGCCAAGAGAAGGTATATGATGTAATATATCATTAGAAAGGAAATTGTGTAGTTTGAATCGTCCTCAGAACATTTTGCTGTGAATATTACAGTTAACAAGATATTGGCGAAAAATCATAATTTCATACCTTTGCCACCCCCTCCCTGCCAAATGTGACGCGCAAAAAACTCTAACTTTTTACTGCGTAATGCGGTCAGGCCATAGAACAATTTGGCATCAAAAGTCAGCTCTTTTTTTGGATGTTTGGGTTTCATCATTTTTTCAGCTAAAATCACTATACTATTCGTACTAAACGAGTCTCTGGGACAGATTGATCTAAGAGTTGGTAACCCTAGGCAGCCCATACATGGAGAATCCATGGATTCTGTGTGGGTAGCCCCAGTGTCCTTATAGTTAGTAAAAGCTAGCACATATTTTCTATTTTTCTATCTTTACTCTATTTTCTTTCTATTTAAAATTAGCCGCGATTCAACTGGGATGTAGTCATAAATTGGTTTCAGGGGGTACTCAACTCGGGATATTAGAAATGATGCATTAGCTCTAAAATGTTCAGTAACATGTTTCTGTCGTGTGTATAGGTTTAAAAAATTCGCAATTTGTAAAACTCCCCTGCCAAAAAATCATACTACATGACATGACGCTAATAAACAATTTTAGTTGTTGAGGTTAGGTTATTCGTTCATGACTTCTAAAACGTTCAAAAATGAACAAAAATCTCAGTGGAAAGGTATTTAGAAAATCTTCTGAACATATTCTGAAGAAAGTCGATGTAATGGATCTGCATCATTTCAGTTTTAATGTTGTCGTCATTGGAATTTCAATGCTTTTTTAAACAAAGTCGTGAGGGGTCCAAACTCCATGAACCTTCCCATGGACCTTCACCTGGCCCCATCACTCGGAAGCACCATATTGTCAAGCAAACAAAATTACATCGGTCACTCGCGCAAAAATATTAAACGTTCTTCTCACATACCACACCACAGCGAACGTTTTGCCTAGCATGTGTATGCGACTACTACTACTTTCAAATTTAACCAGTGGCGGAGGGCGGCTATTTAGCTACTGCCCAGTGGCGCCATAGACGCTAAATCCGGCCCTGGGTGTACTGGGTAATTTGCAAAATCGTGCGACGAGCGCGTGTCGCTAATCTGTGACAACTGGCCCACAATAAATAAACACAACTCTATAGTTGTTAGCAATAGAAAAGATTGAATTAAATGTTAACTGTTCCTTGAATGAGAAATATTTCAAAACAATAATGGCATGTTGATGACACAAAACTTCCATCTTGCGGTGCTAAGCTCCAATTTCTCTAATTTAGCTGTATGTATTATTGTCTTAACATAATTCCATTATAAATATTCAAAAGCTTCTCGAAATCCTTATCATATCCTACAAGCAACTGAATTAAATTATCAACCCTTCTCACACTCAATAATAAGATGCTTTGCATTATATTAATCCACTTTATTCACTGCTCACTGTCTTACTGTAATTTGCCTAAAAGTGTGAAAACTAAGTCAACCATTGTTGATTTATCGCTACATGAATGGAGCCGTCTCATGGAACCCAACACCTGGCCTGGACGACGAAACACTCTCCACCAAATTAAAGTACTTAATATTCATAAGGACAACAGCAAAGGGCAGTTCAGGCTCATTATTCAATGTTTGCCGCAAAATGTCCATGCTTGCGGTAATGGGCTGTTGTATAGCCTATGCCCGGCTGGCCCACACACAGAATTCTGTGCCCTGTTCAGCACAGAGGTCCTTGTGTGAATCAACTACATTTGCCAACATTCGGATGATTATCTTATGCAACACCAGAAATTTTCTCGTTATGAGACCGAAACCGCCATTTCACAAGATACGGTCCGGAGACAAGTTGGAAGCAATTAAAGTAACAAATGATACAATCAGCGCGAGCATGTGTATCCTGGACCAGACCAGATAAATGGGTCAATTTGTTGCATTAATGTGAGGTGAAGTTGTGCTGCTCTACACACACACAGTCAGAGCCACGGTTACCGCTACCGTATCGCACTCGAGAGGGCGTCCTTCAGATTTGTCGTTCTGTCTATCTATACACAACTGCATACAACTTTCAGCCTTGATAAGGATTTAGTACAGGTCGTGAAATCCGAATACTAAGTGAGAGAGAAAGGCAGACTTTTGGCTTACCTTAAGAATACTCGAAGTATACTACACGTAGTGGTAGTATGCATGTTTCGGCATAGTGAATTCGTGCACACCACATATTCATTCGGTGGAGGCCGAGGCATGTCGTCAGGAATTGGAGTACATTATGATGCGAAATTGTCGAGTGGAAGGAAAATGCTACCTTCGAGGCTCATTTTGTATTCGTTCAATTGACAAATGGTAAAACAATGTACATACAACATACTGCATATATAGCGACGAAAAACATATTCCATTCACGCGACAGGCGACGTGAATTTCATGGTAATAACGTTCGTTTCGTATACTCGTATAGCCCAAAGTAAAAGTGGCTGAAACACTTGTCTTGGCCTACACGACCTCGTTATTCGCGCTGTAAAATCGATCGTCAATGCCAATATTCCAAGCGATTTGTCAGGTAAGCAGCCTTTCATTTTTCATTTGCCTACAAAAATTGGCATTTTCCAGAGAACAAAGGTGGTTTGGTTGCTGTGTCCTTGTTCTATACAGAGCAGTACGTTTGCCAATTTTAGAATCCTCGCGATAGAAGTCTACATTTTGCATGACACATATAGGCAGAGGAGGAGAGCACGCACAATGTATACAAATGTTATCTTCGTATCTGTTTTGTAGCGTAGCCGTTCGCATATTCTTCTTTAAGTTCGGATAATTGACGCACTACTGTATTTCATGTATGTAAAACACTTTGAATTTAATTCGGTCACAACTCATAGAATTGCATAGAATTGATTTTTTTACAAAGAGAGAAAGTAGGTTTTATTGGCTTTGTGATCCGGCCGTCCTTATGCTGATGGCTCGAGGAGAAACTGCAAAAGCAACTGACCAAACCTAATAAGTTTAAATCCACTAACAGCCAACTAATTTAAAAAAAATGTTTACAATATGTCATGAATGATTTAACATATACTCCTCGATTGGCTAATATACACGTGGTGACCCATTTTTCATCTTTAATAAGACTCCGATAAAAAAATACAGGACGCATTTTACGAGCTTCATCCAACAGGACTTTCATAACGTTATCATACGACAACAAATTTTAAGTACATAAAGCATTTTCAATTTATTACAAGCACGTAGATTAGGCGTTTGTATTTTAATGGACTTATAAAATATCGCGCGCGCGCTGAATTTAGCCGTCACACAAATTAAATTGATATATTCAGCGTTTTAGTGTGAACTTTACGACCCTACTACTCTTCAGTACTTAATCAGATTATCTTATCTTCTTTTCCCTAATCGTAAATTACGAAAATTTTGTTTTTGATATTGATCCTTCTTAAATGAATAAAGGGATGTTTTAGGTGGATGTAAGGAAGGTGAGTGTGTTATAAAATTGTCTTTATCCTATTGAGAATTTATTTAGAATTAAGATGAATGGCTGTTTTTATCGAAAGAAAATATGAGAACGAGGGTAATTTCGGGCACGGCAGACTAATCAGGGCCGGATTTCCCAAAAGGGCAACCTGGGCTACTCCCGGGGCGGCAGACTTTAAAACTTTTCATTCGTCTTAAATTATTAATATAATTCATTAATTACAGAATTCATTTTGAAAACTCAAGGAGCATGACGTAATTAGAAAACAAATGTTAATTTCCTCTGTTTAATTTATTCTAGTTAGATGTAACATTTCCGTATTAATCCAGAGCGCGCAATCGCACCCTTAACTCAAATTGTAATGTCATTCCGCCTTCAAAAGTTGGAAATTAATTTTCGCGTAAAAATTTTGCTAGAAGCATTCACCCCAAATGCCGTGGCGTTCAGTTCGGTGAGACTACGAGAAACTCAAGGAGACCTTGAAATTTTCTATAGTCAACCTCACTTGAAGTCAAGAGGTACCCACCTTTCTTGAAATATAATATTTCAAGTCTTGTCGCGGACCACAGCTCAACATATGTCGAGCTGCCGTCACTCCAACAAAAAAAAATAATGGGAACGCCACTGGCTTGGTGGCATATGACCCGGCGAGGTCAGCGCGTGGCGTGGGCGGTTTGAGCCAGCGGGTTCCCATCCTTGCGAAGCCACCATTCTATTTCAAAAAAGAGGAATGTAAAAGGATGGGAGGTGGAAGGACAGTGCCCATCCTTCGGTTTAACTATAACAAAAAAAGGAATGGATTTTAAATCATCATAAAATTATATTAATCACGAATCCGTACAAAAATGTTTTATTTTTCAAAATTAAGGAATTCAAAAATTTTCAAATTCAATTTTTTTTTTAATTCAAGGAATTCAAAATTAAAAACAAATGCGGAATGTAGGAAAGTGAAATCGAATTTAGAATAAAGGCAAATTAAGTAAAATTCTAAAAAAACTATAAACAATATTTTGAGCAAAGAAAAAAAGGTATGAAAACATTAACAAACTTACATGCTTATCGTTTTAGCACCAAATTTGTTGGAATGTTTTTTTTAAATTGTTCACGATTATTAATTAATTGACTGAATAACCGTCTAATTATCGCAAATTGTATTTAAAATGTTAATTCTTTTTTTTTCAGAAAGGCAACAAAAACGCCATTCTTTACTGCTGTCTCACTTTACACATTGGTAAGTCACACTCTGTGTTTAGAACATGTTGTTCAAGATTAAAAAAAAAACAAAACCAAAACTTCATTCACAATCATCATCACTTCAGTCAATCACTTCCGACAATCCGAACAATTAAAAATAATAACAAAGCGATCCAAGTATTTTTTATACCTATACCCATAAGATGGTATAGGGTATATGTATTGTTTTTGATACGCCAATATTATGTAACACCTCAAAGAAGCCTCCGAAGTATGGCAAAGTATATATATAAATGATCAGCGTGGATCCCTGAATCGAATAAGCCATGTCTGTCTGTCTGTCCGTGTGTCTGTCTGTTAGCAGAATAACTCCCGAAATAATGAAGCTAGCGGTTTGAAATTTTTGTCAAATATTTGTATTGCTAAAATCTTGGACAGTATTGAAAATGGGCCAAATCGGACCACGGGTTCCCCTACCTCCCATACAAACTACCCCTCCTTGATATTTTAATTCAGCCATAACTTTCGGTAGAAATTTTGATCAATGTCTCATTCTGACATATACTTTGAGTTGATGGAAAGTGGAGTAGGTCCGGCTACCCCTACCCCTACCTCCCCTACAAAGTTATATTCAGCCATATCTTTTGATAGAATATCGTGAAAAGCTTCAAATTAGTATATCAAATGGTAGCCGTTGGATGCTTTGATAAGATAATAAAGATGTGAAAGGTCCGACCCATCTACCCCTCCCTCTCCTAAAATTGGATTTTGCGTGCCTTCTAGGTCTGTACATGGGTATAGGGTATACACTCAACGTGCTATTCGCACGATTAGAACTCGGTCTCGTTTTACTTTTGTTTTTCGACGGTAACAAGCAACCGCGAAATAGCGCGAAGGGCGCCAACGGCCTTTCCGAGTCCAAGACTCAAAACCAACTCACTCTAGCATAGCATACTCCAACTCTCCGATGCAGCCAACAGGACTTTATTAGCTTGCGGTCGTTGACCTGGATGCGCTCAAATCAGGCCGCCCCACCTACCGTACCGACGAATTGGTGCTATAGATGAGAGGGACAATAAATTGTCATCGATAGCACCGAGCACAACCAAACATGTATATAAGCCGAATGCATTACAAGTGATCAATTGTAATGCATTCAACAAGCAACCTGTTTGTTTGTGTGTTTGTGTGTTATTGAAAACTTTTAAGGTCTCCTTGAGTTTCGCCTTAAATCAAGGATGCATTGACTCCTGAATATAAATGATTTCTATGAAAAAGTAAGGGAAATGACATTTAATTTATTGAATTTCGGCATCCTTGACTGAAGGTCTCCTTGATTTAAGGAATGTTCATAAATACGGGCCTAACAATTTTGTGCGTACACAACTTTAAAGACGAATTTTCATACGAAAATGTGCTAATGTTAGGATCATTATCAAATCAAATTTTAAAGAATAAATTCTCGAGCAAAATTTTGTTATTTTGATAAAAAAAAAGCTTGCCAAATTTGTATGCCTTTAAGTATTTTTTTTTTGTTTTTGCATGCAAAGATCAAATAAAATGTTCAATGCTTCGACTCCAAATTTTTGTTGATTTCCCTCCTCAGTGGCGTAGATAGCTTTTCGGAGAGGGGGGGGGGTCATTTTGCAAGATTGCTTATACATTTAGGTTATCAAATGTTATACATTTCAAAATAACAATTTCTGTATTTATTACACTGCAAATTAGCCGTTTTTTCAGCAAATTTTGGTGCAAAATAGATAGCAATTTCGCCATATACGAAAAAACTGAGTCCTGAAATAATTTTGGCGTTTTTACTACGGTGAGTGAATCCACAGTATTCCAATTTTCATACAAATTATCGATACTGTGCTTGGAGTACCAGAGCTTTATATTGGGTTAGATCAGTGGTTCTCAAACTTTTCGGAGTCTGCTTTTCTGGCCGGAACACCTCAAAACAGTTATATGCCCGGAAAAGGGATATTGTGAAGACGGGAGCTCGTTGGGAATGCCCAGTATATGTACATAAAGCAAAATCGAAATTTTCCGATAACTCAGAAATTCGTGAGTACATATATGTTTCTAAAATTTTCAAACTTTTAGGACACCGTAGTAGCTAGCTATATTTGCTATAAATTTGGAGGCCATGCGTAAATTATACATATGTATGTGATGTTAGCACTCGCCCTACTTTCGAAAAGCAAATGTGCTAATTGGGTTATTCTTTGAAAAAGATACTAATAGGAGAATTACTCCTCTCCACCTCTCCATTTCACCAAAAGGACATTGCATTATCCCTAATTTTTGCCAAAGGGAGCTACCTAATTTTCAAATAGAGAACAAAGCATGCAATTTTTTTGTTTCATCTATATATGCGATATGCCGTGCTTTGATTTACGGAAGATGAGATCTAAAGTTTTTGTTTAGGTCTGATGAGTGCCAGGAATAAATATTGACCTCCCGAAGAAATTCATATGAAATAAGAAATAGGAAGCTTAAAAACACTGACGGCGTAACGGCGTTTTGTGAGAAATGTTATGTCCAAAGGCATTATTTTTTTAAGTCGTTTTCCATCATTTCTATGAAACTTCAATTCGCCAAATCTTTGCATGGATGGATTTCTTCAGTTGGTTCAGATTGCATTGATTCAACTAGTATTGGAGGGCAAACTACGAAAAATGTTGTTTCGATTTCAGCAAGATGAGGGATCGACCGACATAACGCGTTGCCAGAGCTCCCTCCCTCGGAAAGGCTAATATTGGAATTTGGCTAGGTTCCACCGATTTAACTAGCTCTGACCTTCTTCTCTATAAAAACTGTCGAGATGGTGCGTTTATAAAAATAAGCCATGCCAAGCCGTTGAAAACCCTGCAGAAACCCGGCTAATTTGAGTTGTGCGGCTGCTAAGGTTTTTATGAAAACAACTGCAGGAGGTTAGTAATGAAAGTCAGCACAATTTGTTGACTTAACATTTTTGAGGGCAGTGTTTCTTAAAATGTGTTTACGCATTAATTTACGATTTCTTACATCAAGCTTTAATTTTGAAATTCCAAACAAACTCTATAAGGTCTTGCTGAATTGTGGTGAATTGCGTTTAAGACTATGAATGATAGCTGAACGTTAGTTTGAATCCCATTGTGAGCATGAATTTTTGTGTTGACTCTACATCAGCTGGTTCCACTATGTAAATAGTTTCGGAGCAACGACCATGAGGGACCATTCACTCGATTTATGAAGAAAAAATTCTTTGAATCGATTCTACAACAAAGGCGTCCATCGATAGTATCATACCATCAATCTGCCTGGTACAGTACCTAAGGGCGGCAATTTGTTATCTTACCCGGGGCCACGTAAATGCTAGAGCGGCCACTGTCTAGATTACTTCAGTAGGGCTTGCCTGTGCAAAACCCCAATGTGAAAAAGTAAATGAACGTAAAGCCCTGTGCTGTGTGTGTGTTACTATTCTGTCGATACGATTCTATAATACAATTGAAATTTGAGGAAGTGCTAAGCTTTCTACCTAAAGTAATAATAACAAATGTGTTACCGAAGGGGGGGATTGATCCCCTTGATCCCCCCTTATCTACGCCACTGTCCCTCATACTCATGTTTCAGTTGCAAATTTGATTGACATTTGCTCATGTTTTGTGCAAAATTCTGTTCAAAGGGAACCTTGTAGAAAAAAAGTTCCAATTTTTGTACTATAAATTATTTCTATTTTTTGTGCAAAATGTTTAAGACAAATTTGTGGGAAATTTTTTTTATAATGTTAAGCTCAAGGCATTTTCAAATGTCATCATCAAAATTTGACGCAATAGACACTGGAATTTTCCTTAAAGGTAACAGTGGTCCGTAGAAATGCTGGCGGAATCCTGGCAGTTAAGAATATGCGAATTGGATCTTGTTGATATAGTTTTCAAGTTTCCATAAAATAGTTCAGAAGTTACAGCAGAAAACTCGAAAACCTCTTGACCGGTCTTACTAAAATTTTGGACGCTTTTAAAGCAGTTTCTATTATCAAAATTTCTGGGTAAAGAAAAACGGTGAAATTGAAAACCTCTTGACCGGTCTTACTGAAATTGTGCATGCTTTAAAAGAGGCGCAGCTACTTTTATTGCTGCAAGCAAGTTTCTAGCTAAGTAGTTCGTGTTCGTAGTAGTTCCCGATCATACTGAAATTTTGCACGCTTTTCAAGCATTGCAATGACTATTATTGATCAAAATTTTTCTAGTCTTTGATACCTTTCAACTGTAAAAATATAATGAACGTTAAATTGGTAAGTATCGCTTGTAATAACCTAGCTAGCCTTTATGACGATGCCTATCCATTCCAGGCCTTGACAGATTTAGCGTGAGACAATACCCAAAAAAATGAAAGTAACTGTCGCCTGTTGCTCATCGCCTTACAGAATGTGAGCTCTGATCTGGTGTGGTGGAAATCAGTTCGAAGTATGTAGAAGCTCGTTGGATTGCTCATGGGGTATATCATTGTGTGAAAGCAAGAATGCTGTATAATTTGCTGTACGCTTCTGGATGCTGTATACGGCGCAGGTCAAAATGCTGTACCGTACAGCAAAATGCTGTACGTCTGGTCAGCTTACACAACACGAATTGGCGAATTTCGCGTGGTCTACCGCGGCGAAAATTATTTCATACATTCTGACGCGTCCCACTACCGCACCGCGCTGATTTGATGGAAGCTAGTAACTAGTAACTAATTCAATCGTTTTTGAATATGCATATCATTAAGACAAGATGCGAGTATTTTGGCGGGATTTTATATCAATCCGTTTTGCGGGTGACGGCTGACTTTTTCTTTGGTGGAAACCTTTTACAACACCATTGATTTTGTGAGATATCATATTTTTGCAGTTTCGATTTACAAAATCGACTTAACATGTCAATAAATGATGAAGACGATATTCATTGCCCTATAGTCACGAATTTGTTTCAGAATAATGATAATAATAATGTAATGGTAACCTTAGTAACCTTGGTCCCTTTGGTAACCTGGTAACCTTGGTAAGCTTGGAATCCGTTTATAGCCTTGATAACCTTGATGGCCTTGGTAGCTCCTGTAACCTCACAAACCTTGGTATCTTTAGACAACACATTAAACTTAATGTTAACCCTAAGATTGACCTTAATCTTGGCCTAAACCTTAAACTCACCCTTAACGCAAAACCTATCCTTTACACTTAGTCCTAATAATAACATTAACTGCGACCTAACAATAACTTTAACCCTATCCGTTACCCTAAACTTCATTTTCACTTTAACCTTATCCCTAACTTGAGTCTAAACCTTTACTCCATTTTTATTCCGAACCCTAACATTCACCCTAATCATAATCCTAATAAAATCATATTTCGTAAGTTCAAATTTGGGCCTATCAACACCACACGGTTAACAGACGATTTCCGTTACTGCAGACCCAAGACTGTCCTTATATTCAGGTTCCATCATTATTCCTTTTCAAATACCCATATCTACTACTTTTGGCTTTTTGATCTTCACCTTCATTGCGTCGTTACGTTACGTTACGCTCGTTAGCTACGTCACAATGTATACCACGCTCTGTGGCTCTCTTGGTGGAGTCGTACTCTACGATTCTAGTAATCTAGAGGTCCGTAGATTGAATCTTGGCAGTAAATATATAGTGCTTGCAACATTCTATATGCAATGTAACGTTGACTCGAAGTAGCCTCTAAACGGCTGAGTGAACGCACCATGTCCCACAAGGGGTTACGATACAGAAGAAAAAGAAAATACCAGAAGCCTAGAGAAAAGATATATACAAGTAAAAAATCCTTTTATCCCTTATCAAAGGTCCTGAAAACCTGTTTAGTCGACTTTACCAAGCATTGCTTTTACAATGACAGTGGTTTCATGAACAGGAACCAGTGTCCTTTTGCCTCGACCCACAACCACAGCAGGTTCAAACCGAGAATAAACCTATATGGCAAATTTTGTTAAAATTTACTAAAAAGAATTCCGTGGAAAAAACGATTTTCCAAATGCCTTAATCATGTAACTCTGGTTTGAACACAACACAATAAACCTTTTGTCTAGTCAAAACCGGCTTGGTGCCCCAGCGCCATATTTAAGATTCCACCAAACCAGCGCAGAGCGGTAGCGGTACGTGTCAGAATGAATGAAATAGTTTCCGCCGCGGTACACCGCGGAGAATTTGTCAATTCGTGTGGTGCGTGTGAGTTGTGTGTACCGCGTACCGCTACCGCGCTGATTTGGTAGAAGCTTTAGGTTCATCGGGATGACCGAAATACGAAACAGCGCATATGTATCGCACTACGCTCATCCAATATTATATTAATATGTATACGTACTCGTATATTAGACGAACCAAAACACGAATTTCGACCCCTTGCCCTTGCAGACGCTCTACAATTGAAAACTATGTAGCACCTATACAAGGGATTGTTCTAAACAATCCTGCCAAATCCGAAAACTATGCGATTCTTTTCTAGCCATTTACGGGTCTATCCCCGAGTTTTGCAAGATGCTTCATATGAAAAAAATAAAAACACTTAAGCGAGAAACTCAATGCAATTCAACATTTTGTGCTGTATCTTTTTTTCTACCGCGCCGAGCGGAGCAAATGATAGCCTATGCACACCCTCAGGACAGACTCTATCCATGGGAAAAGAGAGCAAGTCCCGTGATGCTCTCTACGAGGCTTTTTGGCTTCTCACTTTCATACAGTAATTTAATCTCCAATTCGCGGTTACATTACGCATCCCTACAGGACAATTGACATAAGTAATTAGATGGAAATAATAGTGTGTCTGATACCCATCTCAGCGAGAAGAAGCATATCACAGAACAATAGTAAAAATTCACTGAGCCGAAATATATCCCAACCGACAATGTAATGAATGCCAATTCCAATGCCCATTGTCTTTCCACCTTTTCTTGTTGCCATCAACAACTTTCCGTTTCTTTGCTAATGGGCTCAATTAAATGCAAATTACATTCGATTATAAGTAAACGACCAAGTGGTCGTCTCGACGAGTACGGTATAGCGTAGCCCTAAAGCACTTAAAACACAGGCATTTCTTCGACATCGATCCTATACCCATAGAGCACAGGATACCTTAAGACGGCAAGAATCTTGCTTTTGAGGTTTCTACACACTTATCCCCTAGCAACGGTGTGGTGTATGGAAGCTTATGCTTTCGGTCGCGTCTACCTGTCGCTTTATTCATCTGGATAACTTCTTGTAAGCTATATAAGGGTCGCTTATATTCTAATTAGAAAATTTAATTTACTAATAGGTTGCTTAGCGTTCAATACCACATTTGAACAGGATGGTCGTTAACAATGTGCCCCTGTCACGAGAATTTGTGTATAATCATTTATATCGGTAGAAATGTTTTCCGTCTAGATGGCGCCTGCCGCCAGCCGCACCGGTAACGGTGATTTATTGTCGAGAATCGTGAAAAAGCCCATCCAAGCTTTGGAGTGTGGCAGGGTGCAAATTTGAAAGGTACACGAAAGCATCCCTCCCAGGATTAGCAGATAATTCTGAATTCATTTGTGTGCTCGGTTTTACACGGAAAATTGGACAAAAAGTGTTGGGCCTAATGGAAATGATTATTTGCTCCCGGTATCTTTAAGTGCACGTTTGATTTAAGCAATGTTCAGGTAATTTGTCAAGTGCGTTGAAAGCATAGGCTGTAAATTATTCGACTAGGGTCGAGTTTTTGTGCTTTGGCATTTTCAAGTCGTTAATTAAACCACGTCGAGTACGAAAATTTCTTGAAAGTTTTTTCAGTGACGCATCTCTGACATGAGCAGACAATTTTGGCTTTAAGGAAACTTATTTAATGTCAAATAAGCGAAGCTTATTTTAACTGAAAATGTTTCCGTATGTATCTCCTAGGCATGACAACCGTATCAAGCAATAGTACACCCTATTTATATTAAACCTATTTGCCAGGACTACCTGTTAACAGCACAAATGAATGGTATATTGTATGGGAGGGGATGATGGTATAGGGTAAGTATTTCACTTAAGTTTCCTATATTGTGAGTGGCAGCTTTCATATGCAGGACGCAAAACAAATAACCATTTACTGAAAAACATCACTTTAATGACGAGTGGCTAGAGCTGAAAAGTCCACTTCGACGTGGTGGATGCGATATACAGTTGTCATATATGTCAGTGACGTAAAAGCAGTTTTAGCATCCCCGTATATGGAAGACATGTGCACCGTGTACTGGATCTGTATATAGTGGTGATCCCATTTGGTATCATGACTTGCAAAGATGTGTCGGAAACAAGTCCTTAAAACAAATAGCTATGGCGAATTTCAACGTATACTATATAGGAGAACACCCATATCCGTAAGGGACGATGACTAGCGGACGAACTGAAACTGATGATGCTTGTTTAGTCATGGACGACAACAAATTGGCGATAAAATGGAGAAATTCGCTCCGTATATGTATCTTAATACTCAAATCATTCTTTATTCAGATATTTTCTTGGGTTTTACTATGTGGTTGCCTTGGGGTGAAAAAGGGGCGTTGAAAGCTACTGTTATCCTTTTAGGCTTGACATTAATGTCGACTAAAATGAAATGTTATCGAAAGTAATTTTTGGCAAAGGCGTGAAAGTAATATAGCAAATTCAAACGTTTTACTCTGGGACCTTTAAGTATTTCAAAATCAGTCTGTTCTACCCCTAAATGGTACTACTAAAAACATAACACATAAATATGAAGATGAGCATTTTAGGGCGGTCACACACCGAATCAGGAAAATAGCCAAGATTTTGTATCGGAAGGAGTCCAAATATTGCCGGGGTACCAAATTTCTCACTTTAATTTTGTTTTTAATAAACTGGAAAACTAAAAAGTAAAATTTTTTGTCATCACTTTGTTGGAAAAGATTTTTGCGTTTAAAGTGTCGATGAGTTTCTCTGTAGTGATTGATTAACCCTCCACCACGGACCTCAGATGGTATTTTTTCTTTATTTCTTTTGAAGGGTATCGCCCATCCAAGTGAACTTGTAGGACATCTAAGCCAAATCAATTCTGCTCTGGAATATGCTTGAAAAAAATCCCAAATATTTTAAGAAAATAAGTTTCGATAACATAAAGTACAAATTTTATGGGAACGGGCACGTGGGGTCTTCAAAGACTTCTTGAGTACCAAGGCCTCAATTGTCCTGAATCCAAGAATCGAATTCGGAGCCATACTCGTATTTATTTAGACTGCCTCGATTTCTTAACTATTCTTCTTTGTTGTTTTATCGCGTCTTTTCACATTGAACTGGAGACCGAGGTAAGCCTCATATCATTCTTGGCTACAATGAAAGTAAAGGAAGACGGATCATGGATCAACTTCCCAAAAATTATCCTTGCTTGAGAAATTCATGAAAACAGCGTTTAACTCTGTTTTTCAATTGTTGCGATAGCTCTTCCTGATATAGGGCAGAAAACACTTCACTGTATAGCGAATCTGAAAAAAAGAGATACAAATTTTGCCTCCACTAATTCTTACCATATCTTATTCTACGTCAATTAAACTCGCAGAGGCATCTACAAAGGGTTGAAGACAAGTTTATAGGCGCTGCTATTTCACATTTCAGAAATTTGTTTCAAAAATTATCCTCACTACTCCAGGATCGAAATTTTCCTTGAGACCAAGTCAGAGGGGCAAACAAGTAATAAACGTTGATCGCTGCTATCGCTTGAAATATGTACAGCCCACCATATGTACAAAAATTTTTGTGAATAATTGTATTAAACATGTTCAAGAACATAACGAATTACTTCAAGTAAATTTGGGGTCTGAAAAGCTTCCACGTGCCCGTTCGTGTTGATCGTGGGACGTACCAGGCGACGAGTTAAATTAATTTAGCATTCGGAAGACGGAAAATGAAAATGGAAGACAGAAAATGAAAAAATGGAAAAGAACGAGCCCGAGACTAGTTTTCGGCGCGGTCGAAATTTAGATACCATTCACTCCGTTTCGAGCTGATATAGTTTCGTCCGTTCCTATATAATTCTAGCAAGTTTCTTTTTGATTGCGGTTTTTATGGCAGTTCCATTCGCCCCCTTTTTTCCTTTGGTTCTTACCCCATGGTCCGATTTCAGCGACTCAAACATACAAACAGTCTGCAACAAAAAAAGCATGCATAAAATTTTTTAGTTCGATAGCTTTAAACTGACTCCGTAAACGGCGTCATAACAGACGGACATCGCCCAATCGACTTTCCTCGTCATACAGGGTGGCCCACGTAAAATACGTTAAATACTAATACTGTTCACCATTCTCTTAGAAAAAGTAAATAACAGTTAATTTGTGGAATTTCATTTTGTGCGTATGTAGCCCCTCTTAGGTCTGCAAATATGAAAATTTTGATGAACATTTTTAGGAAAGGACATAAAGAATATGTCTGCAAATTTAAATAACTTTATCCAAACCAGAAATATAGCGAAGCTAATATTTAGTAAGGGCGTTTCTCAGTACCCGGGCAGCGTCTTAAGCAGTTGTCCACTGCATATCTTCTTGTGAGTGAATCAAACAATGATCGTGAAAATTGATGGGAATGCATAGTAAGGTAAAAGTGCTGGGCACGAATACTTTTGGAGTTTGTGGGACCAAGTTAACAGGGTGTCCCTGAATAGCTGCAAGAGTCTAAGTCTACTTTTTCAATTCTCATAGGAAAGGTTTGTGTGGGTACTCATATCAACCGGCTGAAGCAACGAAGTAATTTCATATAAGTTCCTTTTTCTTGATTCGGAAAAACGGTAATAGATTTAAATAAATAACAGGCGCGCAATCCAACATTGGACTAAGGCCGCAGGATGTGTTAGTGACATCCTATTTCCAAGATCTTATCTGCTTTTTGATGAGGTAATGAGATCAGCATCACGCTCAGCAGTGTTATTTATCCCCATAAATGGGTACTCGTTTAACATCTGAGTGAGATCATAGTCTGTCACAAGCTCGTGAGTTCGAAAAACACAATGGAACACGGTGAGATTCGAACTCATGAGCCTGTGCACCGAAGGTGCGCGCACTAACCGCTCGACCAGCCAGACTACAGACTATAGATTTACAGCTAATAAATTCAGTTTATATGTGTAGCCATCGTTACGTTTACGTTTGCCTAAGTTTCCTTTTGTTGAGAACTCACTCAGAAATTATAAATCCAAAAATGTCTGTAAATTTGTCGTTGAGTAATTTTATCCAAACTGGCTCACGCCTTTCATTCTGTAACACTTTTAATTAGACCAATCCGAAAATAGATAGAATAGAACAAGAAACATTTCATTAATATTGAGCAACATTATAAAAAAAACCTTCGTACTGCGGGTATTTTTTGAAAACGCGAGTAGCAAAGCAGTGACAGTTATGTGTGATCTACTTCACTTGCCGCAGGGAGTACCTTGGCCATGGGCCATACCTCCCCCCTTGTAGGTGGCGGGTTATATCCGACTTAAAGTCGGAATGGATGTTTAACGCAGGGATGCCTCCCTTTGAAACCTCACATCAGGCTTCAAAAATTATTAAGCGACTTGCGACAAAAGGAAATTGCGTCGACTGCAGAAAGAGCGAGAGCATCACTGCACCGACAAATCTACGTAGAATTATGCCACAATCTTAAATCGAATACGTACTTGCAAAACAACTTTGCAACGGATAAAATATACATTATTTTTAAAGCAAGAGGTGAACTACTGCCACTGAACTACGAGGGTGGTCTGATAAGTACCTAGCCTACAAAAGAAAAACCAAAATTTGGGAAAAGTGGCGATTTATTTTTCAATATAGTCACCTTTTAGCTCGATACACTTGATCCAGCGATGCGATGCGATGCGATGCTTTTTTAACCCGTCTGAATAATACAATTTCGAGGCCTGCAAAATGGGCCTCCGTGGCGGCCGGCGATGACCTCCTCATTCGACTGAATTTTCTGCCCGGCTAGTGACTTTTTCAAGTTTGGAAACAAAAAGAAGTCGCACGGGTCCAAATCTGGAGAATACGGTGGATGGGACAGCAGTTCGTAGCCCAATTCGACCAGTTTGGTGTTGGCGGGCGGAGGTGTGAGCCGGAGCGTTATCATGGTGGAAGAGGAAGTGGGGCCGTTTTTTCTTCAATTCGTCATCGAATCGGCCCAATAATTCGGCATAGTACAGCCCTGTGACCGTGTTGTCCTTCTGCAGGTAGCCGATGTGGATCACACCTTGTGAATCCCAGAAAACGCTGGCCATCACCTTTCCGGCTGATGGGACAGTCATCGCCTTCTTCGGAACACGTTCGCCGGGTGAAGTCCATTGTTTCGACTGTTTCTTGGTCTCGGGTGTGCACCAGTGTATCGAAGTTTCGTCGACTGTCACGAAACGATGCAGAAACTCTTTCGGTGTGCGCTTAAACAGCATCAAACACTGCTTTGAAGTGGTCTTGCGGTTGCGCTTGTTGTCCGGAATGAGCAAACGCGGCACCCATCGCGCCGACAGCTTTCTCATGGCCAAAATTTCATGCAGGATATGACCCATGCGATCTTCTGAAATGCCTACTGTCTCAGCTATCTCTCGCACCTTCAATCGGCGGTCTGCCAAGTTTCGTCGACTGTCACGAAACGACGCACAAACTCCCTCGGATTGCGCTTGAAAAGCGTCAAACACAGCTTTGAAGTATGGTCTCACGATTTTGCTTGTTGTCCGGAGTGAGCAAATGCGGCACCCATCGCGCCGCCCAAAATTTCATGCAGGATATGACCCACGCGATCTTTTGAAATGCTTACTATTTCAGCTATCTCTCGCACCTTCAATCAGTGGTCTGCCAATATGAGATCGTGGATTTTGGTCACGTTGTCCTGCGTGCTAACCGTTTTCGGGGAACTTGGACGTGGCTCATCTAAAACCGACTTGCGACCACGTTAAAACTCGTTAAACCAATTTTTGACGGTCGCCATCGAAGGAGAAGAGTCACTGGACACAGCATCCAAGCGCTCTTTGATTTCGCTGGGCGATTTCCCTTCCAAAAACAAGTATCGAATCATCGACCGATATTGCTCTTTTTCCATTTTTCTATAATCGGCCGACACTCCAGCTTTCACACGCGGCCAAAGCAAAACTACGAGTCTGGTCTGGCTGAAATTTGGACAGTTGCCGTCTAGAAGAATGTATACTACACGATAGTAAATTGCTCTTGCGATACTGACACCATCAGGCGGGGAGGCTGGGTACTTATCAGACTACCCTCGTATGTTCCAAATAGACCAGATTTGCCTATTTTCTGCAGTCTTTGTAACCTTAGAGCAAGAGAGAGATGTAAAGCATTTTATTGGTGTTTGCCCTATTCTGAAGGAAGTGAGAAGAGGTTGTTTCGGCAAAAATAGCTTGGATGAAATGGCAGTTTAGGCTCTTTTGAATGATCAAAATTGGGAGAGCTTGTATAAGTATTGTACCATGGCACTAAGATACAGAAATCGAATAATGCAGGAAAGCATATCACTGAGAAAAAAAAACCCTGTAAATTCAAAAAATACGCATTTGTTTCCCTTTGAATCATTGTATAATCCCTTTATTTCATAGCCTTTTTAATTCAAACGGATTTGCCTTTGAACTAATAAGATACTTCTTTTGAAAGTCTATCTATAATCACTTTAAATTAAAGTGATGCCGTGTCAATTTAATCAGGTCACAACCATAAATCGAAAAGATTTCCTTTTAATTTAAAAGGATTGACTCTTTGTTTTAAAGGGATATCATTTTGTTATATGCACCAAATGCATGAACTCAAAAGAATACTTTAAATTACACCAAAAGGAGTAATTTTTACAGGGAAAGAACATATTACTCAAAAAGGAGTTTTGTATAACTGACCTCGCTGCCATAGGTTTTGGCGACATTTCATTTACCTCTTTCTGCTCTAAAATGCATAATAAATTACCTACCTACAGTGGGATTCGATCCCGCGACCCTATGGTTTGAATACTAACGCCCCTACCTATACTACACTAAACAGACTATACGTCTATACGGGACAACATTTGTAATTTATACCATACATTGTGGCATCGCTATCGCTCTACCACACTGCCGACCGACTGCGAGTGTAAACAAAGCGATTTCGCGTTGGAAGTTGGAAAATACATTGATCGACTCTTTTTAAAAAGATTTCCTATTGAAAATTTGAATTTAAAGGATTTCCCATTAATTTAAAAAGAATGAATTTGAATTAAAGCGATATAAATTTAAAAGAAAAGGATTATATTTAATAGGAATGTAACTCGATTTCAAAGTGATATCGATTGAATTTTAAGAGACGTTATTTTTCTGGGTGTAATTGTATTCAGGAAATGAGATTAAGAGTAGATAAACATGCAGAATATGGAGTTGCGTGAACTTTATTCTCATTTCCATAGCAAGGAAGCTCGAGGAAAAAACGCTAATCAAGAAACTATGGTGGATCAAACGACAATGCAAAACGAAAAAAAAAACAATATTTAAAAATAATTTTTAAGCTATGCGTGAATTCAAGTAATATTTAATCATTTCGTAAATTTATAATCTGAATTAACATTGGAAATCAATTGAAAAAATATAGATATACATGTATATAATTATAAATGTAAGCTAACGTAAATTTTACAATCATTATGTCAACGTAATCTGGCAGATGGCTATACTATGCCATGCTATTGGTTTTTTACATTTATTTTTTACAATTTTGAAGCTCCCACCAAAATAACATTGAAAGAGAGTTCGCGTATATTCAGGCTTATGCACTGTATCCAACCAATAAGAGATGTGATATCAATTCCTTTTTGCAGCTAGTGCATTTTTCTTTGGCGGACACCTTCCCAATTTGTTGTTTTTACACGACAAATTTTTAGGTTCAAACCCATTTCGCCTTGAACTTGCATACAGGGACAGGGTTATTTTAGTTATACATTACTAAAATGAATGATAATCTCATAAATAAACATGATTCTCACCGCGCGAACAAACATTCTTGCAACTCCATAAAGACAATTCCCATTACCAACTTTTCCCTCTGCACCAAACTAATTGAATGTGCAAACTTTGGCATACAGATTGCAAACTGACAATTATAATAATATGACCTTTCACCACAATTTCCACCGATGATTTCTCACATTATCCTTAGCCTATGCCAACTGCTGCTTTCTCGAAGCCATTGTAAGTTATTCTGGGAACTATGGGAAAAGGCTCGATTTCCGGGATGGGGGCTATAGATCGGTCCCGTTTCGTTACGTACATAGATTATTCTATATCTAGTGGTAAAATCACCCACCAGGACTATATGTTTTCATTTTCCCTATCTTCAGTCGACACAGTTACGATATCCATCGACAAATTTTACAGTGTTCTTATGCAAACGGATATAAAGTTTCTTCTGCAAAAGTTTGAAATTAAGAAAAAATATTTGTTCGGAAATTTTGGACAGAGAACCTACTTATGTACTTTCCTTTCAGACAGTAGGAAGATTGAGATTGGTTATTGGGAGTTGAAAATTGCGAAATTCTGTATGTTGGTGTTTTTATTAGTTATTACTTATTAGTGATTCAATACCTGTTTAAGAATTCAACAATTGAGTTACCGAATACCTTTTATAAAATCTGATACAGTAAATGGACGATGTGGTAGTACCTATCGATTTTTCTGTCCGGAAACATAATTACTCACTACTTCCTGACGGAACAATATTATATTTCAACCGAAAAGCTTTTAAGTCCATCAATATCCTTTCCCACACATAGGCTCGAAGTGCACGTATAAAATCGACAAATTACAAAGATAATTCACTTAGGCTATACATAAATGGAACATTTTCGAACTGTAGGCCATACTTTTCATTGAAATTTATTTTACGACATTCATTTTAAGCCGTCGGCCATATATTCGCAAAACGATAAATAATAAATTCTGTTCAGAATGCGACATTTCGACAATCCATCATTGCGTGTTTCCCGCGTTCGCGTCACTTACGGATACACATACTAGAAATTCTTCCCGGCTGAAAAAATATACATATTACCTACTCGGTCGATGTGTATGCAAATTTTTCGCTCCTGGCGCAAAATTGTGATATATCACAACTTTCGTGTGTGTTCGTCCTTGCCGGGAAAATTCAAGGTATGATGCAAAAAGCAGCGACAGACTGTGTAGAGTTTTGAGTCATGTCATTTTGACATTCAGCCACTCTTCCGTGAAATCGTTTATCGAAATTTTATGAATTCTAGTCATCGACATCTAGTGCACCCGCAACACTTTCCCTGAGAGTTTGCGATGCGCCTGACACTCTGACCCTCTGACTCTACTCTGGTTTCGACACATGCACAGGATCAATACGCACGTTAAACATTTTGGAGCAACGTAACGTACAGAAACGAAATACAAATTGAATAACATCTGCTGCCAGTGATGGGATTAGGAAGCATATAGAGATCCTGTCGGGTCCTGGTCGATTTCCTCTTCACTTTGAAGTGTCCTCTTTGGTGCGACTAAAAACGTATTATATACAACATATATATATGACGGAAAAAAAAGTGTTACTCGGTCCCGGGGATACTTTCGGTCAACCGCAAAATATAGTCATGTCGGGATAACTTGTTCAATGTACATATACCATAACGGGGTAGTTGAGTGGTAAATTTAATGGAAGATACTATTCCCTATTTGATCCGTACTTAGTCAAACGGTTGTCTGCTTTGCTTTGAAGATTTTTTTTCGGAAGGATGTAGGCAGAGACATTCTTGGAAATCAGTTCAAATAAATGTAATAAAACAATGTGAGATATCAGGACATACTAGACGGCAAAACCATCATCATGGATAGAACAACATACGACACGGGAGGAGTCCAACCCTAAATAATAGCTATGACACATATCCAAATCATTATGACGATAATCCGTCATGATGATGAAAGTTCGAAACTGAGGTGACACATATGTTTTCGTCATTTACTTTTGACGTTTGGGTAAATGATGAAAATGTCCCTAACAACAGCGATATTTTGATGAATATTCCGTTCAATAATTTAAAAACACACTTTTCTCGAAGAATTTGAATAGAAATGTGATGTGAAAGATTGATAACAAATTTAATATTTCTGCGAAAATTCGTGTTCTTTAATTTTGCAACAAATAGCGTTCCCTGCCATTATTGAGCATGGTCCAAATGTGTAATTTGGAATTCGTGCTAATGATGGTAAATTTTCTTGATAATGACGTATTTGCGTCATTCGAAGATATGTGTGTCAAGCGTGTAAATTTTGGTAAAATCCTTATTGGAAACCAGTATTTAGTCCTGCTGGAGACAATGTGAGTAGGCCTGTTCAGTGCCCAGATTTCATTACTGCTTTCCGGTTTTCTACAACACCCGGTGTACTCGCAGGTTTTTTTGGCGCCGTCTTTTTTTTCCGGAAATGGGCCGTTTTTTTCAAACAACACGTTTTTAGGCTTTTAGCATCTGTTCAGTGTGGGTTTTTTTTAAGAGTTTTAGCGCCTGTGCCGTTTTTGCGGGGTTTTTTAGGACTTGTTCAGAACCGAGGTCTTCGGCAGCTTTCTCAGGTCTTTTGATAGGTACTTGTTGTTTCTTGAGAATATCGGGGTACCGTTGCGTTGTCGACAATCACAGCATTCTTTCTCAAGTTTAGAATCAGCGATCCAAAATGACCTTAGTATTTCTGTCGCGCCGATTCGACAAATAAATATCGAGGAAACGGGGGTATATTATGGGACAGGGTAGGTACTAAAAATATTTTTAGGTTTGCCTCGAACTCCGACCCAGCGATATAAAATGTGTTACTACGCCGATTGAAAGAGTATTTCCCCGATAAAATCAGAATACCATACTGGGCGGGAAATCCCAACAATTGATTTTTTTTTACCACAAATTTGGAATCAGCGACTAGTGTTTTTGCCGAGGGAAGAAAACAGAGGCCTGAAAAAAGACAGTACTGAACATCAGGTACTAAAAAAACTGAAAAAAGGACAGGACTGAATAGAAGCTAAAAACTGTGTGGGATAAAACCGAAAAATTGTTCGATATATCTTTTAACTGTTTACTTGAAGTGAGTGATTTTTGACGAAACCAAAATTTTAAAATTTTCACAAAAGCCGAAACTTTACAAATTTACAATTAATCAATCAATGTTTAGTATTAACGTGTATACACTGCTTGTCATCAGGTTAGCACTCCTCTTTGCATGAATAGTTTTGGCTGAATTCCAGCCAAACTAAAAGAGGTGAAATTTCACAATTAATTTCCGTTAATAGCCGATTTAATTCTGAGTTAAGTTAACCCTTGGTTGTACTAATGGGTCTGGCCAACCCTTTTTCATTTTTAAGTTGCTGTAAAATGGAAACCGTTTTAGCCACCACCACCATGTTTCGTGACTTTTCCTAAAAATGTGTCAGCTTTTCATAACCCCAAAAATATTTGAAACAAATATCCTGCGAGAGTAGTTATAAGGACTTTTTGGTCAGTACCTACATCACATTGTTACCTATAGAATTTTTTCTAGCGAAATCTGTCCATTTTACACAAATGTCCAATCTTCTCTTTTGAAAGTAGATAGTTGAGTACAGTTTCTTCTTTAATTTTTGCTTGTAGTGTGATATGCATTATTTGTCGAAAGTCGTTGGAGATAAAATAAGTGATAGTATGATCAAATGTCTGTGGAAATGTGCACATGCACTTGCGCATATTGTTCATTCAAAAACAAATTCTCTCTCAAATTTTTTTTTTTGCTGAAATTCACATTCGATTGATTCCTAGTATTCTTCTTCTTTGCCTCGTTCTCGATTGATTCCTAGTATGCATGTATGTTATTGTAAATTTAGAAATATTACGTTAACATGACATAACAACAAAAGCAAAATAAAAAATGTAGAAGTACATAGATAAATGCCCACAAATACAGTGGGGTCTGCCCACACCCTTTAGTACCGTATTAGTAAACATTAGTTTCTCCGAGGGTTAAATAAAAAGCATTCTTTCTCTATTTTTTAATATTGTTTTATCATTGATTATCGAAAATACGTATATAAAATAAGAATACGCAAAATAGTCATTTAAAATTTGTCCGACAAAAAAAAACTCAACTTGTACATCACTTCGGGGTAGGGATGTCAAAAACCGGACGGTTATTCTGAAAACCGGAACTTTCAGAACGGTTAACGGGTTATTTTCGGTTTTTCTCCTTCCGGTTTTACCCGGACGGTTGTTTGTCCATCCGGTTAAAACCGGGAAAAAATTCTTTCAAAATTCATACAATTTTTATATTTTCTTGATTTTTCCGTATGCAATTCTATTACTTGTCCCCTTTGAAAAAATTTTATTTCCAAATTTCAGCCCTTAACATATTTTCCAACACTCTCTTTATTGCTATTACTCGTAGAACCATCGCTTCGTCAAATTACTTCTCCTTGTATCTTTGATTTGATTTTGCATACGATACGAACAATAGCAATACTCGTACGAGTGTGAATGCACGTTTTTTTTAATTAATTCTAATTTCGCACATACACGGTCAATCCATGAGTTCTTCGTTCTGTCAAACTTCATATAAAAAAATTACCTGCCCAGCTGGTATTTTTATTAGGGATTTATCAAGGATTGACCGTATGTTTGAGGCCTAAAAAAAACCTAAAAATTGATTCCAGTAGGATCCAACATAAAAGAGACGTCAGAGTGATGCAGATAATCAAGATTTTTGGTGAATACTCCATAAAAGAATCCATATAAAGCAACCGTATATGCAGCCCCCAAAAACCGTCCTGGACATCAGTTAACATTTTTTTTAGCAGCACTGAATAATAACAGTTCGTGCATTATGTGTACATCATTCAGTAAGAAAATATTTTGAGCATTGATTGCAAAAAAAACGAGACCGAGGCTAATTTCGGGCTCGGCCGAAATTTGGATACCCTTCGCTCCCCTCGGGCTAAACGTTTTTTCGGGCGTACCTTGTGACTTGTGTTCAGTCCTCCCTGCTTCCATGCTTTTGAATTTTCACATGCCGTGTCGAAGATTTATTGGGAGAAGCGGGGCACGTGGGTTTCTTATAAGAACCAGAAAGAGGAAGGGGGGGGGGCGGTTGTATGGCAGCCCTATGAACGCATGGCCTTTCCATTAATTTATACGAATGTTTGTGGCATCAATTAAAACACATTTCAATGGTTGAAATTGGTGGACAAATAAAAAAGTTTTTCTTCGAAGAACCTAATTTGGGGGTTGGGTTTATATGCCAGCCCCATGATCCCATGGTCCGATTTAATTCATTTTTGCATATGTTTTGTAACATCAATCAAAATACATTTCCATGAGGTTTGGTTGAAATTTGTGCATACAAATAAAAAAGTATTTTTTGAAGAACCCAATTTTGGGGGTTAAGTTTGTATGGTAGCCCCACGACCCCATAGTCCGATTTCATTTATTTTCACGTTTGTTATGTGGCATCAATAGAAATATAATTTTCTGAGGTTTGATTGAAATTGGTGTGCAAATAAAAAAGTTTTTCTTAGAAAAATTTGATTTGGGGGGCTTGGTTTGTATGGTAGCCCCATGACCACATGGTTCGACTCCATCTGTTTATAGATATGTTTTGTGTCATCAATAGAAACACATTTGTGTGAAGTTTGGTTGAAATTGGTGTGTAAAAAAAAAATTCTTAGAAGAACTTAATTTGGGGAGCAAGGTTTGTATGACAGCCCCATGACCCCATGGTCCGATTTGGTTCATTTTTACATATGTTTTGTGGTATCATTAGAAACACATTTGTGCGAAATTTTATTGAAATCGATGGGAAAATCAAAAAGTTTTTCTTAGAAGAACCTAATTTGGGGGACTAGGTTTGTATGGCAGCCCCACGACCTCATTGTTCGATTTGGTCCATTTTTACATATGTCGTGTGTCACTAATTGAAACACATTTGTGTGATTAGATTTAATTAGATTGAAATTGGTGCATAAATAAAAAAGTTTTTCTAAGAAGAAGCTAATTTTGGGGTGTAGGTTCGTATGGCAGCCCCACGACCCCCTCGTCGGATTTTAGCGATTCAAACATACAAACTGCCTGCAACAAAAAGAAGCATGTGTCCAAAATTTCAGCTCCATAGCTTTTAAACTGGCCGAGTAAAACGCGTCGCAACAGACAGACAGACAGACAGACGGACAGACGGACAGACGGACAGACGGACATCGTCCAATCGACTCAGCTCGTCACGCTGATCATATATATACATATTTTATATGGTCGGAGATGCTTCCTTCAATGCGTTACAAACTTCATGACAAAGTTAATATACCCTTTTCGCTTAATAAGCGAAGGGTATAAATATCGTTAATGTATCAACCGAGATTTTTTTGCCAGCAAAAATACTGTATGTCCGTTATTTAAAAACGCGTTCCTAAGTTAGTAAATACTTTTTTTTGCGACATTTAATAATCCTTACCCATCAAACATGGAAGTCTTATTTAACGCCGCGCGCACACTACAAGCGTATTGGAGCGTAGCGTAAAACCTGTCGCCCAATACAAGCGCAGGTTCTACGCTACCCTACGCCTTTAGTCTGCGCGCGGCCTAAGCATTGTATCCAGTGGTATGACGTTTCAAAAATATCTTGTGGCCCAAAATGAAATGGGGGCCCCCTACACAATATAATACTATATAGCCAACATTTTTGAAACAACCGTATTTTTTGCCCGCTATGGCTATTATTTTTATTGCAGCGGCTCATATCCTATTCTTTCATAGGAGCAGTAGCGTAGATAGCTTTTCGGAGCGGGAGGGGATCTGTGACTATCTGTTTTCTTAACAAGAAAAATGCAATTTAGAGGATCGTGAAAAACCTAAATTTTAACAATGACTAGTTTTTGTACAAATATTGGAGAGACATTTTTTTCACAAAACGTAAGACTGCAACACATTGTGCAGACGAAAATGTTGTACAAAAGTACAAAGTCGGAAGAGAATCTTGTGCGGCCTGAGTCTTCATAGTTTAATTAATCGATCACACTGAAATTTTGTACAAAATTTTTAGCAAATATTTATAACTGAATTGTTGTACAAAATGCTAGTGCATTCAAATGTGTGTGCGGTTCCTGAACTCATATTTCATTGCTTAAATTTTTTCAATTTTAAATATGCACTCACACCCCTCATGAATGATGATAAATTTTCATCATCATGTAAATTATACGCAGTAGAAATTTTGCTACTCGCATTTCTTTCGCATCACACAAGAGTTAACCACCATTTCACCATACGAGTATAAAGTGTGAGGAAACATTTTTTTTGTTTTACTTAATTCAGTGCTGAAATTAAATTAATACCCTTTGTGTCGCGATCACAGGGGCAAAACTTAAGGCGGATTCTGTTGATCATCCCCTTATCTACGCCACTGGATAGGAGATTAAGGTTTACCTACCACCAGTAGTTGTAAAACTCCCAGCGCTGTATGTATTTTTAAAGTTTTGGTCCTCGGCTCATTTACCGATTTGCACGTCATCCAGTGTGATTTTTGTTTAACCTATTTGATTATTAGAAGTTTTGCTAATTCCTTATTGTGAACCGCGTTTTAAAATTTCTAGGGGTCCACCTTAGCAGAATCCACATTTTCAACTACTACAAATGATGGGTTTAGGCCGAGTGTACTTTTTACGCTGAGTGTTTAACTTTCGAACAATTTCAACAGTACAGAAGTTCCGGTTAAATTATTCCGAATGCAATGAGGGCGGCAAATTTAACAGGCAATAGCAGCTTTAGGAGGTGCCAATCCGAGCAATTACCCAGGACCTCACACTTTCCAGGGCGTCCTACCTCACCCCAGCACTAAAATAGCCCTTGAAACTCTCGCTTAAAGCTGCTTCGTATCAAGGAAGAGCACAACAGCTTCAATATTCCAATGACCCAACAAATTTGCTACTCTGCGTAACTACGCGAGGGGCCCTGATAGTTGGGGCCCGTGTTCCACCGAACACATGAAGCACCGTACGTTACGCCACTGATTGTATCCATACTCTGCATCCCATTTAAGTAAGGGAAATTTTCGGCAAAGAACTATTTTTAAAAGAGTCCCTGACGGAACGGGAAAGCAAGTGAAATAAAATTATGCTTGCTATGGAAACCTAAGGCTTTCATTACAATTTTTATAAGGCCAAAGCTATAATTCTTTCCTTATCTATTCCTTTGACCTTACAAGCCTGACCAAATTTCTTGCTGGGTATGGTCGTCGTTAAAAAATAGGTGGTGCTTCAACTTCAACCTAAAACTGAAACTTTGATATGACAATTCAAAAACTGTGAATTCGTTCGTGCGTCACTAATTTATCCTTTTGCATGTTAATTAAGAAAAAGGTTTGTGTGTCAAAAAAAATGCGTCAATTGGATAACCGTTTGAGCATGCACGAAAAAATCTAATTATTGTTTTGATATATTGTTCGTTGTTTTTTGTTACTTTTTTATTTTAACAAACCTACTACTCCCTTTTCACAAAAGAAGTCTGATCTACAAAAAAATATCACATTTTTCAATAACTTCATTTGACTTGGAAAAGTGTCAAAATTCATACAAGAGCGCATGTTACAAGCTTAGGAATTTTAAATTACCAATATTACGACTTCTCCCATATCACAAACTTACCCTCACACTAAATGCAAATGTCCTTTTGGATACCCTCTTATACGATTCAATCAGAGAATCCTTTCTCTTTTTTTTTTTCAAGTTCACGATATGAAGACGTTGACTCAGATGACAATCGTTAAAATACGAATTGATGGTCGGATGTGTGTATGTGTTTGGATATCTTTTACGGAAATATTCAGAATATCGTATCTGAAATTCCACTCCACTTGGAGAGTGGAGAAGGAAGCGGGAAGTTTGAAAAAATTCACTGAATTCACGCTATCTTGAAAATGGAATTCAAAATGGATGTCGGTTTGACTATTGAAATTTTACACATTTGCTTGCCCTTTTCCCCATATAGTATGAATGTTTGTACATAAAACTGGCGCACAATATGTTTTATTCAACGATATGCTTGTGATGTGTACTATGTAGTTGCCATACATATTGCATTCTGTTTTTGATGTTTCCGTTGCTGACTTTCATTGTTTAAAACGTTTAATGTTTAAGCACCTGTTATGCATATGATATCCTTTTTGTATGATGTTTTCATGCAGAAGTCATTATTGTGAAATTTAAAATGAATTTATCAATGAACGAATACGCGAGTTTATTGGAAAAGTTAATTTTCCAATAAAACAATAAATATGCATCACTCGGACTCATGTTTGTGGTTATTGAAATTTTTTAATGGAAGTAAATAACCACAAAATTAAAATTCATTCAATTTACTACTTTAATTGGTTTGATAACCGTGGTTGAGTAATGTTAAATATAAATATTTAGCTATACGCTGTGAAGATACAGGAACAGGACAAAATGCACTGGTTGTATGAATAACGAAATATGTCAAACAATTAAAATGTAAAACGTTGATCAAGCCTAACATTAACAAAATTTTGTATAAAGATTCCTACTCAAACTCTTATGGATTTTTGTACAAAAATGCCCTCAGACTAGCAAGTTTTTGTATTCTGTATTTGGTTGCCACATTTACGAGCCCACACATACTTGGCTAAACTGAAAACATGATCCTCAGACTCGCAAAACACGAGCTCCATAATATCATCACCATCATCATCCCTTTCATTTCACTAATCCATTGGATCGGATCCTTTTCAATATGGGCAAAGACCAAAATTTCCTTTGATTTGAATTCAAGTGGAAAAAATGTTATGGACATTCAGGATTCAGCTAAAGGATTTTCTTTACTTACACGAAACGATGAAATGAATGAATAACGAGCGCGCTAGCATCAACTTTTCAATATGGTGTATCGACATTTTCAACAGCTGCTGGGATGGCTCTTCTTCTATTACCGTCGAGGATATAAGTTCGTTAGGTTCTTGATCGAATTGCGTTGTGCGGCACGGTACTCATTTGATTGATGATGAAAAATCGGTCTCTGTCTCTCTGGGTAAAAGTACTTTACGCTGAATTTCATTCAAGTTGTGTTCGAAGTCTGTTTCTTTTTGTGAATGTTTGTCATTCACGCAAAAAAGGAGGTTTTGAAAAGATTTTTTTGTTGTCATTGCCGCGTGTAAGCATTTTTCAGTTCATCCTTTCTTCAAGCCATTACGATGACGACTATACGACGTGGATGTGATGTTGATGTTAAGCCTTTTCGATTAGATAAGCCAAGCCGGCCGGTGTCTTACGAATAGAAAAAAATTTAAAATGTTCATTTTTCTTTGAAAGTCCTTTTGAAATGTCATGCGGCTGGTAAATTTGATGGTTTGTTCGTATTACTTTAGGAAACCAGTTGAAAAGAGGAAAGCTTTGAAAGAAAAACCTAATTTTCAGAAGCTTAGGGAAATATAGGTGCGGAATTTATAGTCCTCTCTTGTGCTTAAGGGAGTGACGCTATACATAGACACTCAATAAGGAAACGCTTACAGGGTTTTCTAAAGGGTTTCCTTATTCGTTAAGGTACATATCTAGCAACCCTATGAATTCATATATTTATGTCAATAAATCACTAAACAAACACTTTGAATGTTTTTTTTAATTTTGAATTTTCAGCTATACTTGATATCTATTATATAAAAATTAGTCGGGTTTTCCTTCCTGACGCTATAACTTCAGAACGCACGAACCGATTTCCACGGTTTTGCATTCGTTGGAAAGGTCTCGGGCTCCGTGAGGTTTATAGCAAAGAAAATTCAGGAAAAATTTCAACAGAAAAGCTGGAGAATCTTTTTTTACATACAGCGCCATCTATGATACATAGCATGTACTACAAACCAATATTTAAAGTAGACTGCCACCGTGACTTTGCAACGGTACTCGACTTTCGGTAAAAATACCTATGCCGAATTTGATTGAGGCAACCATTATTAACGAAAAGTACGCAGGTGAAAATGTATATATTCCTCGAATACCCATGATTCCGACTGTTCTTCCGTTTGACTTCAAACGATTGCAATTTCCAGTTCGCCTTGCGTTCGCAATGACCGCTTATATACCGGAGCAAAGATAAAAAGTTTTAGACAAATTTAAATTATTTTTGGACGGCATATACGGGCTGCACTAACTAATCGAAACTAAATTTAGTTCCGCTCGCAACAGATGGCGAGGTGCTTACCAATCCATAATGCCTAGCCAAGCGACTGTCTCCGAAATTTATTCAGGAAGAGCGAAGTCGTCTTGTTACTGGAATGATATCGTTTTCGATTTTCGTTTCGCTACAAAGTTTATATGAAATTCCTGGTTAGAAAAAACGCGAGATTAACAAATTCCAATCATAATATTGTCCAAATAATCGAAATGTCAGATAAACCATTTCTAAACATCTGCACATTCCACGACCAATTCCAATAAAAAGAAGAAGAAGAAAGTTAATACGCGAATTAGACTAGGACGGTATATTCACCCTATGGAAAAGGTACTATCTCCAAAAATGCTTTTAGATAGTTTAAATTAAGTGCCGGTATATAAGCGCTCAATGACAATTAACAAGTCGAAAGGCCAATCGCTTAGTGTTTGCGGGATAAATTTAGAAAATCATTCTTTTTCACATGGGCAGTTATACGTTGCGTGTTCACGAGTTGGGAAACCATCCGCTTTGTTTGTGTTAACGTCAGACCAAAAAACAAAAAAAGTGGTTTACCAAAGAGCACTTCAATGAAACGGATAATTTACGGACACGTATAACGCTTCGATTCAGTATTTACTTTGGATACGAAAAAGTACTTAAATAATGTTAGCACCATCTCCATAACTACGATTTTTTTAGTAGAAACCTACATCAATATGTCTCTCAGGTTGATTAGGACTTAAAATCGCCCATCAATTTAAGTTACTGTCAAGTTGTGAGCGAAGCGAACAACGCGAGCGCAGCGAGCCCTTGCTAGTTTTTTATATTTTGTTTGCCACTTTCAATCTTAGAGGGGGGCAGGACATTATGGACAGGATTACTAAAACCACTAAATTAATCGAGTCAAAACCCGCCTACTAGATTAAATCGTATGTCCATTACATTCAAAACGCATCGTAGAATGTACTTGCATTATTCAAGTTGCATTACAATATGGTACAACTGTAACTAAATCTAGGATTTAGTAAATCTTGCCGATAGTCTGAAGCGCCCCTTAGAGAAAGCATAGCAACCCATTGCATGCGTTAGTCCAGAGTGGCCATCAGAAAATAAAAATGGCACCGTTTTCACACTACATATTGCAGTTCACATTCGCTGCTTTACTTTGATAGGGACGCAATTCCAAAATTTGGGATTTTCCGTTTATGGGCTCAAATGATGCCAAATGTGGCATTTTTTCCATTTTACAAATTTTCCCATTCTAATTTTTAGTAGATTTCTTGTAAAATGTACACCCAGAAAAAAACGTTTATTAAAACCAATGAAGTTTTTACTTTACTACTACTACTTAATGCAACAAATGACTTAGAATGAAGTAAGTCAAATTCATGGGAACTATGATTATTTTGCATAGCCTCAATGGTATAAACATAATTTTGTTTTGCACCGCGTATCAAAGTTAAGCTTTTAGAAACGTTGACAACATGGTACCCAGGCGGACCGGGTTCGAATCCAAATTTCGGCATAAGTTTTCTTATGAATAATAAAATATAAAAATTTGAAATAAAATTATATCACAATAAAAAAAAAAATAATAAAAAAAAAATTCAATAAAATTCAATGAAATTTTTACATAGAATCGATGAACAATCTCATTGTTATAATCGAATATTCACTTCATATTTTTTAATGATATTTCTATCATTGTCCCAAAAAGGCTATTTCATCAGCTCCAAATCATAGCCGAAATTTCATACGTCCTATGTAATTTTTTTTCTGGGTGTACTTATGCCGATATCCAACTGCTTCCGGTTTTTTCATGGATACTGACATAAAAGAAATGTGCCCGTATCCAATTGCAATTAGTCATTTTAAAATAACTTCAATTAGTCATGAAAACTGGCATAATAATATAAATTTAGCTGTGTCGATTATGAAAAAGCGCTTCAGTAGGATCTCTTGATTTTTCAGTAGTGCAATTTTAAACTTAAAGCCTATTCTATACACCAACTGCGGTGCATGTCTGTAGTAATTACTACAGACATGCACCGCAGTTGGTGTATAGAATGGAACGATAAGTCACAACTAGTTAAAATTCGAACCCACGAAATTTGGGAATCAGAATTAATACAGTAATTGTTAAAGCCTATTTCTGAATAAATTTTGCACTTAAAATCCAATACGGTGTTTATTTTTTAATAATAGAATCCTGTTTAGTTCGTTTTCCGAAAATTTCTTAGTTTCTAATAAACTGTATATTATAGTGATATAGAGAACAAGAAGACAAGACATATCCATTTGATTTTGATATAGAAAATACGCTTAACTCATTTTAAGCTTCTCTATGGGTAGCATTTGAATAGGAATAAGAGCTTATTTCGAAATACGAATTACCAAATGTCCTTTTATTGTAAAGTAAAGTCGACTTTGTTTATTAATTTGTTTAAATTCCAAATCTAAATTCAGAATAAGCAAAAATGGCTTGCATTATTCTAAGTGGAACTGGAAAGTTGAAAGAAACTATTTACTAAAAATTAAATAAAGTCATTATTCCCTATGTCATCAAGGGGCATATCTGAGATAACCGGAAAACCCAATTTCCTTAATAATGAACCCAAATTCATCAATCTTTGACAGCAGGTGACCTTCAATATGGACATCATTTCATTAATTCAATATGATAAGATAGCCTCCTGAATCGTTGACCTCCAATTGTCGCGGTCACGCTACCTTATGTTCCAGTTTCGGAAGTCCAGCAGCTGGTGGGCGTCCTCACGTACTGAGTACTCCCAGCGAGCCCTCGGTTGTCCGTGCAATCTAACCTTCTTCGGCATGCGACTATCCACTCGTTGTAGATGATCGCCTTTGTTTTGGTTTCGTTGATATACGTAGGTCGACTTCTCTTCCGGAGAGATTATGCAGAAGGCTTTAATCGCTTAATCTTCGAAGCATGATGTTGATGTCATCGGCGTACACTATTAACTGTGTCGACTTTATGAATATCGTTTCACGGCTGTCCATATTCATGGCACGAGTGCGAATTTCGGAAAGATATACACATATGGACAACAAAATAAGTACACCCCTCATGTACCTTTTTATGCCAAATTTTCATACCCTTTTTAAAATTGAATTACTCCAAATAGATAGTCAATACAACAATTAGGATACAACAATGCCAACGGAACCGAAAAACTAAATGGCATCCCCCTATTATCTTAGTCCCTCCCGATATTAGCTTTGAAGTAGGTTTTCAGCTGGGTCAAAATAATAAGCACACCATCGGTTTTTGTAATCTTTTGACAACAAGTTGCTATCTTCGGTAAGGATTTGTTTTTTTATTAATTGGTGTATGCAAGAAGCGTTAAATTAAAAACAATCGAAAATACTTAATGGGGCGAAAAACGCATGGTAGGTACGAAAAAAGAAGTTTAAGTTCGAATCTTTGAAATAGCGGAAAAAATATTCTCTCAATAACGAAATAAACCAGCTAAACATTGTATTTACTGTGTAATTCATTAAAAAGTAAATATAAGCAGTCTCAAATCCAGTTAAGTCCATGTAAGGGCCTTGGACAACTGTCGGTCTCATTATCACTATGGCGAGAAAAGTTCTCTTGGCATGACTGATGATTTTCGCGGCAAATATTGAAAATACAGAATCCCTTTGAAAAGGTAATCGAAGAATACAAGAAGTAGAGCAGTTTTGACAAAACGTTTGGAAGTTTCCATGGCGATGTCAAAAAGTGTTGACGGTTCAAGAAAATTTGGGAGGGGTAGTTCTTCTTGTTCCAGATCGAACTATGAAAACTCACAGAATATTCTGTTTTATTTATGAGATCGTAATAAATTTGATTGGAAACTACTCTTGTCGTAATATTTTTCATTCAGGAAAAAAATAATATAATATACGCTACATCTACTGACAATGACTATTTCCCATGGAGGCGAAAAAACATGGTCTATGGTTTAATTTCTATGGTTTAGTTTGGTTTCGTTCAAATATACCTAATAACCGTTATTATGAGGCAATTTCCATATAAGAAATGTTAGTTGAGAGTCCTAGAATATTTTAATGATGAACACACACACACTTTAAATGGGGATTTCAGCAGGATATTAACCCTAACTGTACCGTACAAACTGGTCAAGGATCCGCTTCAACCAAGTCGGGTGGCTTTTCCCGTTGTTACTAGAGTTAAATTGAATTTGGAATGATTAGGGGGAGTTGAATCATTGAACCAGAAACACAGTTTTCACAAAACGGATCAATTACGGAATTTCCTGGAAGTAACTGGATAATATGGATGTATGGGAACATGTCATAAGAATTATCTCCAAAGGGCCAACACAAACCTTTTTTTCTTACAAAATAATGGACCATTTACTTTTAAATAATAAAATAAATTAAATTCTTGTCGAATCAGAACTTATTATTTTGTCCAGCCTATTTTAGTCAGTTCGTACTTTTTCAAGGTAAATGAAAGCTGTAATTTATTTAAAAATGCTAATTTACATATTATTTGATTCCTAACCAATTAAGTATTTAAATCTTTCCATATGATTTTATTTCCCCAAATAACTACTTGACTACAGGGTGATAAGAAAAATTCGTATGGATGTACTTATTTCTTTGGCCATATGTGTATATTGCACACTGACCTGAGAGACGGAATTAGTTATCGTCATCTTTTTCAGCCGCACTAGTTTTGCTGGTATGCTTTATGCTTTTCGTACCGGTTAATACTCTTTTTCAGAATCCAGCCATAGAAAGTGATGAGATATTCCTGTAATTCTCACACTTCAGCTTGCAACCCTTTTTGATTACCTCGTGTCAGTCCATATAGTGGAATTACAACAAAGTGGTGGTACGAGTATTAGCTCAATTTCGGGATATATTTCAATATCCGTGGCTTCTACTTTTGATGATGGCATTTCATTAATGTTGGTCTGAAGCGATCGAATCTGCAATACTTTTTTTTTGCGAAATCGTAACGGTTCTCTCGATATTCAATGTCAAAGTTTTACTTTTCGATGAGGCAAGCTCAGCATTTTGATAAGAAAAGGGAGATATTTCCGCTTTACTGATTGGTGAAAGTATTTGATGCAATCAAATCTACATTTCAATTTTATTTAGTCCGACTACAATAGTAGCTTTTAGCAATTGGGCTAGATGTTGATAATATGAAAATTATAATATTTAAATATATTTGCGATTTGCGAACAAAAATTCTAAAATTGGATAGACAGCTAGGCCAATTACAAGTAAAATGCTATTTTCAGTGCACTGCTCTTAATTCACATCACACTGAGGCAGAAAATAGCGCCAACTTCCAATTAAAGACTAAACTACCCCAAATATGTAAATGACAAACTTTGACATTGAATATCTGGAGAACCGTTACGTTTTCGCGAAAAACGTTTGCAGATTCGATCGTTTCAGGCAATATTAATGAAATGGCATCATCAGAAATTAGCGCCACAGATACTGAAATCGTGCCCAATTTCGTCTTAACCCATATATACCCAACGCCCCATTTTTAAAACGGTGCACTTTTAAATTTTTAAATTAAACTGGTAACGGTTTAAAGTAGAGGGTTTTCGACAGATGCAAACTATCCGAAAACAATTCAAAATAATTCTGTTTTATTTTATAAAAATAATCAAGTATTAGCAATTTTATTGTCAAAAGAGATGTAAGAAACTAAATTTACCCATAAACATGAAAACTTTTATCAACCGACGAAAATATGGATCGATTTTGTTGATGTACCAAAAATGGGGCGTTGGGCGTCTATGGCTACTTCAACATTCGAAAGAAAATTGTAATAGTAAATCGGTTTATCGTTTATTATTATACCCAAAAATTAAATCAATTAATAGCCGTTATATTTTTTTATTGAATTCTAACAGAAAATCGATTTTTATCGCAATAATTATAAAGTAAGCCTTAAAATTACAAAACAAACACTTATATTTTGAGCCCATTAGTACCCTGGTTCATCGGTAAAAATTGGTTCTCGACAAATGTCACCCAGAAAAAAATGTTATGGTAATAATTTGACATTGTCGCTGAAGAAGCTAGTTATTCCCTACTGAAATTATATTGCTTTCGTATCAGAAATCTCATGCGACAAATTCGGCGAAAAAAAAACCTTTGTGGATATAAGTCTGCTGACAATCCAGCCTTGAATAAATAAATTTCTTCTAACTCTCTGTTCTAATGCATATTAAAACGACAACCTCTAGATACAAGTATTGGTGTCAAACAAGGATTAACGAAATTATTTTGTGTACTTTGTCACCTTTCATCATCATCGATGTGGATTGACAGCCCGACACCGGCCTTTAGCCGTCTTTTTCATCGATCTCTAATTGTTATGGTGATGTAACCTTGTCCTCCAGTTACGGATGCCTAACAGCTGGTGGACATCCTAACCTACGGAGCTCTCGGTCGTCCACGCAATCTAGCTACGTCTCGTTGTGCTACTCGTTGTGCGTCAAAGGCGGCACAGAGTACGGGGCTAATTTGTTACATCAAGTTTTGATGTGGGTATACCCGAGAGCAGCTACATAGGAAAAACATGATTTAAGGCGAAACTCAAGAAGACCTTAAGTTTTCAATAGACTTGAAATAAAATATTTCAAGGTAGGTGAGTAGCTACCTTGACCTTGACTTTAAGTGAGGTGGACTATAGAAAATTTCAAGATCTCCTTGAGTTTCTCCTTAAATCAAGGATGCATTGACTTGTTTGAATATAATATTGAATATAAGTGATTTCTATGAAAAAGTATGGAAAATGACATTTATTTTAATTTCGGCATCCTTGACTTATGGTCTCCTTGAGTTAAGGTATGTTTATAAATACGGGCCTGAGAGTCCTTTGCATTTCAAGTTTATTACACCAAAAGTTTAGTTTTCCTGACAGATCTTAGAATAACACTCATTAACTGCTTTTGGCTTTTCCTGAACCAAAATACGGAGGGCCTAAAAAAAGTTTGCGTAGTGTAGTTCAAAGGAGCCTGAAGCCGAAAAGGAATTTTACGAATATGTAACTTTTGGCTATGGAATTGATGCAATGACGAAATAGACTGTTTCCATATGACAAAACGGATTTCAGACGAAACACTTTTCTTTGGAAGAGAAATTTCATACATCGTCCGAAATTCTGCCAAATTTCGGCCAAATTCCGCCAAATTTCGGCCAAATTCCGCCAAAAAGTGGTTCTGCTTACTTTTGAAAGAAACACAGATGAAAAACTGATACAACAAATTTTGGCTGACATTGTGGTCTTGAATTCCGTGGCAAGTTTAAGCGAATTTGAATGCATAATTAGGATTTACTGAAAAAGAGGCCTTTGTATGTTTTGTCAAAAATCTAGTACCAGATTCCGTAAAATAACAAGTGCCGAATAATATTTTACAAGTAGGTACAATCCAGAATACTACACGGTTGTAAATTTTGGTGTAAACCGGGAGTAAATTTTATATCTATTCCAAAACTTGAATCAAATTTGACCCTTTTCAACTTATAATTTTAGTTTATTCAAAAATTATATTATTTATAACCGCTACAGAATAAAACTATCCAAATACCCTTTTAATATGATACTTTTTACACCGTTCGGGATAGAATAAATTGCATTGAATGTTGTTATAACATAAAAGGGTAGAATCAATCCAACTATGTTATCAAATCTACACTATCAACGCAAGAAACCCATTCAACCTAGAAATCTATTGATTTGTAGTCTGTCTGGTTCAGTGAGCAGCGCGCTTGAATACAAATCACAGAATTGTGGATTCGAAGCCGACTGCACTCGTCTACAATTTTTATTTTTTTCGATCGGTTTGTATAAATTTGCTTATCAATTTTATACTATTGAAGAGTAAAATTTTTATCAAGAATACTTCTACTTTTAATATAGTTCAATTACAAAGTTTTTACATGGAAATATATGAAAATATTTTTATACCCTTCGCTCATAGAGGGAAAGGGTATATTAACTTTGTCATGAAGTTTGTAACGCATTAAAGGAAGCATCTCCGACCATATAAAAAGTATACATATATGATCAGCATGACTTGCGGAGTCGATTGGAGCATGTCCGTCTGTCTGTCTGTCTGTCTGTTGCGACGCGTTTTACTCGGCGGGTATTGAAGCTAGCAAGCTGAAATTTTGCACACGTGCTTCTTATTGTTGCAGGCTGTTTGTATGTTTGATTCACCCAAATTGGATCACTGGGTCATGGGGCTGCCATACAAACCTAGCTCCCCAATTTGAGTTCTTCTAAGAAAAACTTTTTTATTTGTACACGAATTTCAACGAAATTTCACACAAATGTGTTTCTATAGATAACACAAAATATATGCAAGAATGGATCAAATCGCACCATGGGGTCATGGGGCTGCCATACAAACTTAACCCCCCAAATTAGGTTCTTCTAAGAAAAACTTTTTTATTTGTGCACTAATTTCAACCAAATTTCACACAAATGTGTTTCTATAGATAAGACAAAATATATGCAAGAATGGATCAAATCGCACCATGGGGTCATGGGGCTGCCATACAAACTTAACCCCCCAAATTAGGTTCTTCTAAGGAAAACTTTTTTATTTGTGCACCAATTTCAACCAAATTTCACTCGAATGTATTTCTATTGATGAAATAAAACATTTGTCAGATTAAATCAAATCGGACCATGGGGTCATGGGGCTGCCATACAAACCAAACCCCCGATATTGGTTCTTCTAAGAAACATTTTTTACACCAATTTCACAAAACCTTGCATTAATGTGTCTTTATCAAAGCAACTAAAATGCTCAAAAGCAATGGAATCGTACTGTGGGGTCATGCTCCGGCAACCCCAATAAAATTTTCCGAGTAAATATTTTTATTTGCCCACTTATTTCAAGCAAGCCCAAAACGTGTCAAGTCGGAAGAAAAAGAATGAGGAGGGGGATTAAATACAAGTCATTGGTACGCCCGAAAAAACTTTTAGCCCAAGCGAAGGGTATCCAAATTTCGGCCACGCCCGAAATTAGCCTCGGCCCCGGGGTTGGCGAGCGAAGCGAGCGGGGGGCGAAGCCCCCTAGTTTTTATAAAAATTACACCAAAATTTTCAGCCGTGTAGGAACTATCCGTGACATAGAGCCGGGAAGAGATCAATCGATTAATTAAAATGAAGCAACAACATTATTGTATGTTATTATTATGATTGTTTGTTATTTCCACTACACTAGCTTCAAATCTATAGTACATATCTGCAATACCTTTTAAAACGAGTCCTAGATGGAAAGCTAAAGCAACATGCTTTAACAAATCAATTGCAAAATAGAAATGAGAAGGAATGGCTACGATGATGTTTACTTCGTGAAAATTGAAGCATTGAAGAAAGTACCCCAGGCAGGGCACCACAGACACCGAACCGTAGGAGTTCGAAAATGTATGCTAAAAATGCTTTCCCACCAAAACACTTCAATTTTTAGCATTTTAACAGAAAGAGAAGCAAATTAAAATACACAAGCCCGATCGGAAAAACAGACCGATTGTTTCAAATATTTATCAATTCAGCGACTTCCAAGACATCGATACCGCAACAACATCTCCTCACCTTATATCAACATAAGATAGATGGGGTCACTTCACACATGACGAGACTTTCAATAGCAGTGAAAAAACTTTCATGTACTCAGGGGGGGGTTACGTGCCCCTTTGTGCCCCCTGGTAAATACGCCACTGACTTGGAGAGACGATTCAAGAGTAATTTCACCGTGATTACAACCATTGAGGCAAAAATTTATACCTAATATAATGACAGCAAAATATGATGATTATTATAGCCAACAAATTTACCTAAAAAATAAAACAAACGGCACTAAAATCGGATAAAAGGTTTGGTTTTTACAGAACTTCAAAGTCAAATTTTTGTGATTTGACCCAAAAACAATATGTTTTTCCATCTCACTTTTCTCCAACTTCTCCCAAGGAGAGGTGCTTGTACCATTCTTTTTCTTTTTTCTTTTTGGCGCATAGTCTAACGATCATTTCCTTCTTACATCATTTTTATTCTAGTTTCGTTATTTCTAACAGTTTTAATGCCCTAAGTGCAAAAAACTAGGGTTAATTTTGGATCGATTTTGATATAATTTGAATAAATTTTACCAAATTGCAGATCTTTAGGGGCAGTTTGAATTAAATTGAAGTGAAATCGAGCTAAAATGAACCCTGCACCCTTTCTGCACTTAAGGCATTAAAACTGTTAGAAATAACATATGATCGGATTTTAGTGCCGTAAGTTTTATTTTTTAGGTAAATTTGTTGGCTGTAATAATCATCTTATTTTGCTATTCTCGCTAGTCTAGCTTTTGAGATGTTGATGTTTTAGTCGTGCAAGAAAATGATTTTTTCAAAAATCTTTAAATGCCTGTGGCGGCTAAAGGGTTAAGCTAAGGGGGTATGTTCCGTACGACTTTTTTGCTGGAAATCACATGAGGAATCACAATCCGATGCGTGTATGCGGCAGTTTCCGGACACCTTGTATATAATTTTTTATGCGATAAAAATTGTCAATTTTTAACTGGTGAAGTTTCAGCTAATTTGTGCAATTCAAAAGCACTTGATTTATCGACGATTCTTTGTTAGTTTTTTGCTTATTCCGGTTAATTAGAAAATGCATATGTATGTACATATATACCTTCTCAAGTAAAATCTTCTTTTTTCAACATCCAATCCAAAGCTCTATATTTGTGTCAACTATACATTTCTTAAAGGATGTACTGAAACAAATCTGTAGGGATTCGCGTAGAGAAATGTATTCTGTATTCAGAAGAATGCTATTAGCACCTCATAAAATATTTTTAGAAAATTTCCGAGTACATCCATACACATACACACTCTTTCAAAGCAAGTTTCTGACAAATTCTGAACTGTAAGTAATTAGAACACAATCCGAGAATTTCTTATGTCCACACCCACATGTCATTAGGATTAGGGTACCTGTACCGTATACGACGTGTGCGGCTAATGACACGGATAGTGCGAAGAGTATGTTTGTAATAATGTCGTATATGGTGTCCGTTTCTATGGGTGCTAATAAATCCGTCTGTAGGAAAATTAATCCCATTTTCGCAAAGTGGGAAAAAATCCCGAAAATGTATTAAAATTTAGCCATTTATATATGATGGATGCTCAAGTAGGCCTTCGATTTATTTCACTCATTGTTCTTTGCCAAGTAACGTTGACCCGAGCGTGTCTTCGTGATTTAAATAATTATTAAATTATAAAAAATATAATAATTGTACACTGTGCCCTTTTCTTTTCGCGTGATTTTGAATTGAAATTTAAAATGGATTTATATGAACACGATGATCAGTATTATAAAAAATTGTGTCGTGCTCTCATGGAATTCAAGAGAAATTCGGATGTACGTAAAAAAATTTATTTTGGAAAATGTCCTTAAATTTTATTTTATCTGTCGTTTTTAACTTACGATTCAGTAGTTTTGTTTTATTGTTAATTGAATGCATTCTACTTGCAGTACTGTGATGTAATTTTGAATGTTGGAGGTTCCGAATTTAAGGCACATAAGCTTATACTGTCAGCTAATAGTCCGTATTTTCAAACAATGTTCAATGGTAAGTACTGAGAAGTTTACTACATAATGGTCAGGCGATCAGGTTGCTCTTTCGCTGATAGTATGACTTTTCACGTGGGCCTTCTATCAATTTTCCAATTGTCCTTCAGTCGCTTTAAGATTTTTGCATGCATATGTATGAAATTCTCTTTGATCAGCATCCCGCCCTTAAAGATCGAGGCTCCGTATGTACTATGTTGTTTTTTTTAATTCAGGTCGCTTTCCGGAGAGCTCAAATAAATCAATTTCGCTCCATGGCGTTGAACCGGACGCCTTTGAATGCGTTCTCCACTATATGTACTCGGGCGAACTTAAGCTCAATAAGGACATTGCTATCTACGTACTACAAGCCGTTGATTTTCTACAACTGGATTGGTTGAAAACACAATGTCGTCGATATCTTCGACAAATGATCGGTTTGGACAGTTGTTTGGCACTTATTAAATTGGCAGGTAAGTCGGGACAATTTTTTTTCTCTTTTTTAAATTTGAAAAATTGAAATTAAACAAAAAGTTTTATAGATTTATATTCACTGCCGGAAATAATGACGGACGCGTTAAAATATGCTGTATGGCATTTGGATGAAATATCAAAAACGCATGATTTTTTAACATTGGAAGTTTCTGATGTAAGTATGCATTTAATGCAAGGTTGAGTTTGAGTTGCCGACATAAAGAAAATTATTTGCCGGATTTTTTTCCTGAGTACATACTCAGAAGGAACAATCAGTCTGGCACATAATACTAGTGGAATAAGTTTTTAGCTAAAGGTTGGTGTTCGTAGAGACGACACATGTCAAGATCGCTCAGCGATCGCAGTTAAACCCCTGGTTCTATATGCGTATGCTTTCTGTACACAGGTCATAGTCGAGACAAGAAATGTAGCCACATTCAAAAAATATGCAAATAGGTCTCGGAATTGAATGCTGCACCACGATCGTTGAGCGATCATCACATTAGTCGTCTCTACGAACACAAACCATAAGACCACGTGAGCGATTTTCAAGCGATACGGCTTAATAACAAATTTTCAACTCAGAATGTATACGTAGTCGATTCCAAGAAGATAAAGTTTCTCTTTACACAGACAATCATCAAAATGGGGATTGGATTTTTTTCAATTGCTTGAAGACCGATTGTGTGGCTTCAGCGTTATAGTTTGTGTTGCTAGTAGCGACTCACGCAATGATCGCCGAGCGATTATATCGCTCTGGCATGGCTCGTCTCTTGCAACACAAACCTTTAGGAATTTTATTTTTTTTTATTTTGTCAAATTCATTTCTTCCAAACAGGTGCAGACACTTCTCAACATCGACAAACCCACCCAGATTCAAAGCGAAATGACCTATCTGGCCGCCATTCGTTGGGTTAAAAATTTGCCCGACGAACGTATCCGACACCTGGGAAAACTATTAAGCTTTGTTCGCACCGATCATATATGCCCCGTTTTCCTGGAGTCGGTTATCCTGAAGGAAAGCATATTACGTAAGGACGTCCTGGCCGTCAATTGGCTTTTGGACAATTTTGCCCTGGTCCAGCGAAACTACGGTCCAAACCGTAATACAATTCCGTCAACGAATGCTGATTTGCCGGTGGCTGCTATCGATAAGAACATCTTCATTATGGACACGAACAATGATTTCTACAGTTTCAATGTAAAATCAACGGAAATTACACGATTGGGCAGTCATCCGCCGTCGCAAGGATTTAGTCCGGTTTCGTATAAGAAATCGGTTTACTTGTTTGGAGGAAAGCGAACTCGTACGGCGGTCAAATACAATATCGAGCATAATGAATGGAATACGTTTACGTTTCGTTGCTATTTTTCGTCACAAGCTTCGACATTGTTGCACGATTCGGTATTTTTCACGGGCGGTTTTAAGCGTGAGTCCTGGCATAATGCGGTGTATCGGTATGATTTCAATGCTGATAAGATTTTGAAACGTCCTGGGATGTTGATGAAGCGTTCATTGCATGGATGTACTGCGCATGGTAAGTTTTTGTGGATTCGATTCGGATCTGATGTAGGTACTGCTCATTCCGTTTTTATATCCAGAAAAAAAATATTTCAGTAATTTGTTAATGTTCAGAATTATTGGTTTATTTCCGTTTATTCGCTGTCTGAACGATTTTTTTTTAGTTGGACATATGGACTGAGCTAAACGGTCTGTCAGTCCGAAAAAACTGATGAAAATTAACCGGTGACTCTGACTTAACATTTGTGTGAAATTCAATCTAATTCTTTCGAAATTTCGAATAATGCACCTTGACTTAACCCATTAATGCCTGATGTTACATATATGTAACAGTAAGACATCCTTCGTTTCAAACGGCTTCTAAAGGAATGGGATATCAATTCGGGACTAAAAAGTGTTTTATCCTGTACTGGACACTATTAGCAATGCGTAGAAATCAATTTAGCGTAATTTGATTGACTATTGTGGAAGTTATAGAGGTTTCTTTCTGATGGTTTTTTCGATGTTGACGAAAATCGTCATGATGGCAAAAGTAGTAGAGGAATTTTATTTTTATATTTAATTGTATGGAAAAAATTGGGAAAAAATTAATCGTATGTCATTACATGGTCTTTTTGAAACAATACAAAAAATAAATGAAATAAATATTGTCCGTAGTTTACGATTTATAAGTACTTTTATAACACTGTTACATATATGTAACATCCGTCCTGATATGGGAAAAGTGCACTCTTCGTATACGAGGTGTATGAGTATGTACTTTTTTAGTTTTCTTTTTTATTTTATGGATTTTTACACTATTGACGCGATAGTCCGCAAAAATTATCAAAAAAAAAAAGTCCGGATTCTCAAAAAATCCGGATTAACGATAATTCCGGATTTTAACAAGACATTTTTATCTAGGAAAATAGCATAAATAGTCTTCATAAATGTTAAAATTTAAAAGAAAAAAATGCTACTATTTAGGTTTTTCCTTAAAATTAGTCATGTCACATGATTTTCTAGACCCTGGCATATTTGGCATAACATACCAAAAATATTAAGAGTCGGAATTAGAATTGCTCTAGAAATCCGGAATATGGATACAATAGTTGTCTTATGTGTATTAAAATGATAGCCGGATTCAAGGGTATCCGAAGCAAGGAGTCAAGGCTTTATTTTCATGAGGCCAAGGATTAGTTATTCTATTTAATTCTGCTAATATAATATTTAAATGGATATATTTTGAGCTACGAAAGAAGAAATGGTTTCTAATGTAGACCAAATTATAGACAAGGAGGGATTATAGGCTCTTTATTTAGTCCTTTTTTGACAAATTGGGCGGATGGACAAATTGACAAAAAAATTGAAACAATAATTGTATAGTTTACTGGCAAATATTCCATAATCCTCAAAATCTGTATTGTCAACTACTATAGTTCTATAAACTTTTTCCTATTCACAAACTGTCAAATCTATTAGTTCTGTGGGTGTTCAAGAAACTTCTCAATAAAACCACAACAACTCCACATGCAAAAACACATATATAATAAAATAAAATAATACAATATTTGGCATAATATTTTTGTAAGGCTGCTCAATTTTCGCACACATTTCGTATTATTTCTACGTTATTGTTGCATTATCTACATACATTCCAAAATTCATGTAAAATATAGGCTTTCATATATTTTTCGCTTTATTAAAAAAAATGTACTAAAATGTTTTTTTTTTGAAAAAAAAATCAAAAATATACTTTGCATACACTTTCCCCGTATCACGCCTGATGTTACATATATGTAACACCCTCGAGTACTTCGAGTGCCTGATGTTACATATATGTAACAGTGCCGGGAGCCTGAACCCGGCATCCGGGGAAAAATTTTTTTTCTAAAAAATGTGTTTTTAGCCATTTTAAACCGACGTGGAAAATTTCAGCTCAATCGGTAAGATTTTAGGGTCTCGTCGTTAATGGGTTAAGATTATTCACTTCAGTCTTTATCCTGCCATCTAAAACACTGGATCAGCTGTGGTCTGATAAATTGAAGTAAACTTGAAACTAGTATACACCATTCAGGATATTAGAAATTTGTTGTCGTTTGAAGATCAAAATCTAGACTTATGTACTAGTTTGAATTTCACATCAGTTCATCTGCCAACTAATTACTTAGCAGGACGGACTGAACTGAACGGTCTGTCAGTTGGAAAAAAACTGATGAAGATTAATCAGTGACTCTTACTTGACTGTTGTATCAAACTCAATCTTAATCCTTTCGAAATTTTGGCTAATGCACATTGACTTCAGATCGTTCAGTTCAATCAAACTAAAACGCTGTATCTGTTGGCCGACTGAACTAAAGTAATTTTAAAACCCTTATACATAATTCAGGACATTAGCAATTAGCTGTTGTTTGAACACCAACATTTAGACTGATTATACTGAATTTAACCTCAATTCATCCACCTACTCCCACCTCTTTAAGTTGGACAGATGGACTGAACTGAACAGTCTGTCAGTCAAAAAAAAAACTGATGAAAATTAGACGGTGACCTTGATTTGACCTGTTTTTTTTTGTAAATTTACAGATAACTGTGTCTACGTGTGTGGCGGCACCAACATAATGTCCCATCGAATTAACGAGCTTGCCATAGCCGAAAGTATGGATATCCGTGAGGGTACTTGGCATCTTCTGCCCGCCATGCAACGGCCTCATGGCGATTGTACGGCTGCTTTGGTTGGAGACACGATATACTGTACGAGCACATTTGGTGGACGAACTGAACGCTTTGATCTTCGTCAAAGAACTTGGGAGGAAGTGCAAACGGCTCCGGGGTAGGTTTTTTTAAAAAAAATATTTGTTCTTGATCATTTTACTAATTTAAATCACCGTTACAGTGAACTGGGAACTATTGCTTCGTATGACAATAAATTGTATCGTATCTACAGCGACGGAATTGCTGAATATCACTCGACAACCGATGAGTGGTATCATATTTTAGATTTTGCTTTTAATCGACCAGTGGCGGTTACAGCTAATTTTTAAATATTTTCTTTTTTTTAAGATTATTACGTTTTATTATGAATATACTATTTTTGTACATTATAATAAGTTTTTTATTACTTTTTTGTTTAAAAAAAAAACAATATTTTGACTTTTGCTAAAAATCAATTGCCTTACTAAATGGTACCTTGCCTTGCTATCCACTTGAAACTCAATTTATGACCCGTTTCAATCCGTAAACATTCTAGTGACCACCGCGAATGTTCAAAGCAAGCTCAAACATTATTTTTTTCGACTAGCATCAGATGTAATATGAAAATTGGCTAATAATCCTTTAGGGTACGATTTGCTATTTTCGGGTCCGACCTTTTTTTCAAACTTTATGATCGAGCGTATACCTCGAAGGGCAATAAACCTTTTTCTTTTGATGCTATACTGCGCTGCACAAGAAGGAATTCGCACTCTTACCATACCCTTATACGCATATACACATCATCCAGCCATTGTGAATGTTCCTTTCTTTGCCTTGCTATCCTTGCATCCTCCACAGTATTCGCCTGGCAATGGTATGTATAATGTCTTACATGATGTAATCTAGCCAGTCGAGAACAAAGCCATTACATCCCCAAGACTACAATTTTCCGAAGCTATTAAGGAGATTTTCCTCTTCTTTTCTATTCTATGTTAAACCTATCGCATAGAGAGAATTCAATGCAGAAGAATTTTCCCACAAGAACTGGTGCGAAAGCGCCATAAATGGCCAAAGCAGAAAACTTATGTGCTGGCATGTTTTTTTTATAGTTGGTTTGGTCCGAGCAAAAGGAGGCAAAATGGAAGCCGAACTGACTGCAAAACGGATGGTCGAAATGTTCATATATTTTCAGGATATTCACGGCCCACATTTGTACCTTTTAGGCTTTATGAAATGATTTAGCCATTCGTATTAAAATGCGCGGAAAAGCATACGATTTGCGAGCAAATCATAATATTTTGCCCTGAATTTAGGGCATATCCCATTCATTTTCGGAATCATGTAAATCGTTCAATGTGCTGACTCGTATGAAAGGAATTTATTTGCTTTTAGTTTGTGAATAGAAATACATAGTAGAATTTATTATGTTTATTTTTTATAGTCGTAATTTTTAATTTGGCAAAAATATGGACGACTTACTACTTTTGACTACGTATAAATGTAAATATACTAACAATTCCACAAGAACATTATTGAATGTAAATGAAATCTCTCAAATAATTTTAAACATTTATTGAAGGCCCGCTTGCAAAACAGAATGGGTTTTTGCTTGATGAAAGAAGGAAATTAAGTCTGCTTCTTCCTTGCCTCGTTCTCAATGGCGCCGGAACAGGGGGGGCAGGGGGGGCAACTGCCTTCTCAATATTTTGGCTAAAGGGGTAATAAGTACTACATATATTGCACTATATTAAAAATGAAGAATAATTTATTTTATATTTTTATACATATACAATGTACATATTCAATTTATTATTCTAGTAGTGGATATTTTTTTTTCCATTATGGAATATCCGGTTCGCAGAAAGTTTCATACGTGCATCTAGTGCATGTATACTACGAGTACGTACATGATCATTCCATTTTCATTTCTTCTTCGTTAACAAGAGTACCCCGACGACAAGGCCAACCATAGCGAAACTATTGACCGTTGATCAACGAAAACGAGGAAGTTTTTCATTCTCCTTGTCAGAAAACCGTGCCCATGGTCGAGAATCTCACAGTAAGATTGGGTTGCTATGCTCGATTTCGATATTTTTGATCTTCGCTCACAGTTTAACTCTTTTGAAGAGTATGACGGGAGCTTCACCTATGTTGCGCCGAAATTGCTGATCACTTTCGAAGTATATCGAGCACAGCAAGTTAATATGGCTAGTAACATTATTTCTGAGCATCAGCGGCATCATCAGAAGAGTCGTTCAGTGATTTACGACGTCTTTAACATGGCTACATTCAACATTGACACAAAAACGTCTGACACATCTAATCCTTCTCCATGTTCACAGGGATCGAACAGGGAACTTAGATTCCTCAAAAATCATGAAAGAATTCGTTTCCCGAGGAAACCAGAAAACGACCTTTGGGAAAATCGTTTGACCTTTAATTTTATAAAGCTATATAAAATAAAGAATATGTTTATAATCCATACAACACTTCGGAATTACAATGGGATCAAAATGGGTAACAAAAAGACACTTAAAGGCTAGTCTCATATTGAAGACTATTCTATAGGTGGTTTCCGATCGCTATTGTTCTCTACTTTTTTTCTCCTTTTTTTATCTGTATGTCAAACTCTATTTCTCTTCAATTTTAGATATATCCGTAGTTACAGTCAAAGTGAGCCACCACCTCAGTATGAGCTATTCTTTGAACATACATAATTCCTCTAATGAATTCGATAGATATTCATTTTTAGATTGTTGTCATTTAAGAAAAAGCGGAGTTTCCACTTTCCTGAGCGGTGCTAGTCTACACAGTAAAAATTCTTGGACTAAATTCTAATATTTTTGGTCTTGTATATATGACCACACCAATTTTTTATTAGATTTTAATATGCTAAAATGCTAAAATCTAATTTTATCTCATATTCATTCTAATACGAACTTTTTAAAATATAATGCAGAATATACTTCCGTGTATCAATGAGCGTAATTAAATATAATATCTTATTTATTACATTTAATACACATTGTATTAAAACTAAATAAAAAGTGTATTAAGTAACAAGACGTTCGTTGATTGGAATTTAGCAATATTTTGTATCCAAATGGATGAACTGAAAAAAATACTTTCAATTACACTAAAAGAAGTAATTCTCGATATTTTTGGGATAAAAAAAGCACAATTTTCAAAAGGAAAGAACATATTGCTCATAAATGGGTTTTGTATAACTAGCATTGACTTCTCTATAGGTGTTGGTGACATTTCATTTACCTCTTTATGCTCAAAAATCCATATAAAATGTTCCTACCTACAGTGGGATTCGATCTCGGGATCCTATGATTTGTAGACGAACGTCCTACCTACTAAGCTAACCAGACTAACTGACGAAGTTTGTAATTTATACAACTTGTGACATCGCTCTACCACTGGCTACTGGCTAATCCGAAACTAATAACACTGCGTAATATATCGCATATTAAATATTATTACATTTTTTAATACAAAGGGTATTCATTTTCACCTTATTTTGTATTGAATATTGTGTATTTTTAATTTTAATAAATTCTAGTATTGGATATATACCCGACTGTATTACCAGTAGAATGTAAGACCAACTTGGTATATGTTTTATTACAAAATCTTCACAAATGTATCAAATTCAATAAGTCCGGTATTAAACATTTTGAGTAATTAAGCATTCAGGTTTACAATATAATTCACAACTTCTTAAATATGGTAATATAATAAGGAATATATCATAATTCTTTCGCATTGAAAGTGAATACAAATTGGAATAAGTTCTATCAGTTTTGAATTAAATACCTTATTTCAATTTTGTATTAGCTCAGTATGAAGTGCCTGAAGGAATTAATACTTATTATATTAAAAAATTTATGTGACACCAAGTTTGATTAAGTTTTAATAGACAATATATTATGAAAAAAAGTAATATTTTGAAAAGTATTAAATTTAGATCTGTTTGTATTGCAAATCGGCTGTAATAAATGGCATAGTTTACAATTTAGTCCAAGAATTTTTACTGAGAAATGAGTATTTCACAAAATTATTAATAGACTATATACTATTTGGTGATTTCAGATTGCAAAGTGTGGTGGAGAATTTTTTTTGGTTATTTCCTATGTTTTATTAGAGTGCTGAGCTTGAACCTGAGCTTGCCACCAACATTTCGTTTCAAATCAGGATCGAAACCGCGAAAAAAACCCCAAAAATTTGTTTTGTTTTTTGGGGGCTTAAAACTCCGAAATTATACATTTCACCTGTCGTTGAACATGTTAGAAAAAATATAATTGCGTGTCCGACGCACAATTAATCTTTAAAATGCGTTTATATTTTCTAATCCAATTTTTCAATAATTTCGAATTTTTATGTTTTCAAACCGAAACTTTCAAAAATTTGGCTTTGAGACCTAATGTAGAGGTTATCACAACTTAAAAATTAAAATCGCCCAAAAATTCCACAAAAAGTGCAAATTTTTACCTCAGTTTTTTTTTTTAAATCGAGATTTTCAAAATTTTTGAAAATGTTAATTTAAAATATGAAAGGGCAAAGTTTTCAAAACTTCCGATTAAAAAACATTAAAAATTACAAAATTTTGATTTAAAAAATGAGACAATTAAGATTAATCAAAAATTGAAATTGTGTGTTTGCCTCACTTAATGAAGCGCCCTGTTGCACATCCCAAATGCACATTCTGCACATATAGTAGAGCCGGTCCTATAGCTAGAGGTTCGGTATATAACCGCTTAATTTAATATGAATTTGAGAAAAAATATCTTGCCCCCCCAATAAAAAATTCGTTCCGGCGCCACTGTCGTTCTTTATACCGCTCCATGGCTTCGCGTTGCTCGACCCGCGGTGTAGGCACATCGCCCGTTTTGGCGATATCTCAGCATATTTCTACAGCCCAGGCAGCTCTATCTTGGATCGTGTCATCGCCGAGACCAATGCGTTGTTGTTGCTTGCAAGAAGGAAATTAAGTAAATAATGTGTTATGGCCGATACATACTACCAACAAATCCTGGCGTAGATTAAAATTAATCTAATCAATAGTAGATCGAATCGTATGTCACTAAATTCAAAATGCATCCTAAAATGTATGTTTGTACTTGCCTTTCAAATGTCGAAGGTTCTTCCATGGGCGTAGCCAGAGGGAGTAGGCCGATGATCATATAGTAAAAAAATCTGACTGCTGTGTCATACCCTTTAAAAAATTGTTGCCCAATACAATGCTTGAGGGTGTTAAGGCGGGTTTGGCTCCAGGCAGGACGGAAAATATTCTGTTAATAACACTTTAATCTTTAAGACTCCAATATTTGATATTCGGGACTGGGATCTACGCGTAAGTATAATTAATCGATAGCTAAGTCAGATCCTACAATCTCGCGTTTCGTCTAATTTTTTAACACTTAAAAATTTTCCTCATTGAGACCAGATGTGGAATTTTGTCAACGTTTCTAAAATCTCAACTATACTTGATACGCGTTGCAATACAAAATTAAAATGTTTATACATAGAGATATGCAAAATAATCATAGTTCCCATGAATTTGATTTACTTCATTCTAAGTCATTTGTTGCATTAGTTGTATGTGCGCATGTTATAATTCTATTACTACTGAAATCATACATTCAATGAAAATGTATTTGACCCAATGGCATTATTAATTAATCATATTCCAACTTCATACGTTTAAAGAAATTTTCTGTTTACTACAAGTAAAGTAAAACTTCATTCACGGTTTTTTCTGGGTGTGGCGATGCTACTTTGTTAAGAAGAAAAACAGTGACAAACGAAATACACAGATCTCTTAGTTTTTTTCTTTCCAATCAAAGGTAGAATATGCAGTCCACCGGGACATAAAAACATAGCATATAGACTGGGAGATGGTTAACACTTTTATTTACCGGAAAGCTAAATGGTTGAAAATACTCTTAATCGATATTCCGTTTGGTGGTAAAAAATAAATTGCAAGTCTTGCTGTCCAAATCGGTTGCGTTTTTGAGATTTTTTGACGTTAAAATGTCAAATTTATGGGTTCCATTTAACCGAAAGCTAAACGGCTAAATTTTTTATAAAGTCTCAAGCAGGACGAGATGAGCTAAAAGCCACACAACAAGACGAGCCAGGTGGTTGCGTTTTCAAATTAGACGCGTTCAAACTTGTAAATTTTTTAAGTTCAATTTAATTGAAAGCAAAATGGATTAAGCTTTTTGAAAAAGTCAAAACTGGTCAAAGTGAGTAGGAATCTGGACCGAAAGACGACCTAGGTGGTTGCGTTTTAAAACAGACGTTAGTTTAGGAGGTTTTCACACTTACGACCAGATTACGTAATCTGTGCAAATTACTTAATTTGAGCTGTCAAATTCCATATATTTTTAAATTCACCACACCGCAGATTGCGTAATCTGGCCAGATTAAGTGCAAGTGTGAAAACCTCCTTAGTCATATTAGCATTTCAAATCGAAAAAAATAGAGAAATAATAAGTTCACAGTGAACGAAATCATATAATTTGGGGCTATTTTCATGTTTTCGTATATGAAAACAGCCCGAAAATATTTCAATTCCCATACAAATTGACACATTGAAAATACGCTATTTTGCGTGTTTTCTATGAAACCTTGATTTTTTTCAAATATAAACGTGTAAGCACCCAGGTCTCAAACCTAAATTCCCCTATTCAGCACATTTCGGCTCACTCCAATATTTGAACTGACACCCGAAAAAATTGTTGTTTCGTGTGTTTGCCAATGTTCTTAATTTCTCCATGATAAGAGAATGGACGGTCAGTTTGAAGTGACGAAATATGTTATGAATGACTATCGATGACTGCGCCAGCACATTTTTAAACTTAGAACGATTTATAGGCAAAATATTAGTGTCGGTTGTCATATGAAATTACAAACAGTGCACTGTGAACACTTTTCGGTGATTTCTGAAAACGTACGGCGAAATCAATCCGTTTTCCTCCACTCTGGATAGAATATAAGGCTAATTTTTGTTGTTTTTAAATCAAAGGGCTCCCAGGAATCTGAAACCCATTTTGCTAAAAAAAAATTTAATCGGAAAGGTGCCAAAAAGGACAAAAAAGGATGCTCTTTAATACTTGAGCGGAGGTCGGCATGTGGGGTATCATATCAAAGAGGACGCCGAGTGCATTACATATCCGGTATTTCTTTCTGTTTCTAGGACCCTCAACGGAGTAAATCGAGCGTTGACGTTTGACGTTTGAAAACCACCTAGGTTGCCTTTCGGTACAGATTCCTACTCACCCTGACCAGATTAGACTTTTTCAAAAAGCTTCATCCATTTAGCTTTCAGCTAAATTGAACTTAGAAAATGTACATGTTTGAACGCGTCTGTTTTGAAAACGCAACCACCTTGCGTGGCTTGTCTTGCTGTGTGGATTTTAACTCATTCCGTCCTGCTTGAGACTTTATAAAAAATTCAGCCGTTTAGCTTTCGGTTAAATGGAACCCATAAATTTGACACCTTAACGTCAAAAAATCTCAAAAACGCAACTGATTTGGACAGCAAGACTTGCAATTTATTTTTTACCACCAAACGGACTACCGATTAAGAGTATTGAATTACATAATTTTATTTCATATGCAGTGATTCTTTTATTTAAAATATATCTCTTTAACTATAGTTTTGGGAAATATAATTTTTTAGATTCTTAACAATTAGGAAAGTATCCTCTTTTATATTTAGTATGGATTGTCATTTTTGGTACATTTTACAGTTATTTATTTTATTTATGATTTGTATTTGCAAAGTGGCTCATGAAATCCCACGTTTAAATGTTTGTATACCTTAAACTTAACATAATTATTTTCAAATGTACCCATAAGATATAAATATTCTGAATTTCACAAACAAAAAAACGGTTTCAAAATGAAAGTCGATTTTCATCAAAATAGTAAATTTCTGTTTTTTTTTTAATGCTACCTTTAACTTTTATTTTAAAATTTCGTTTTATACCCTAAATCCCCTCCTTGGGTTCGCCCCTCAATCCTCTACATCGATTGCAAAAAATTTCTGAGACATTTCGCGATAATTTCAAGTCTCTTCTGAAGTACTCACCCGTAAAATCCATGCTCCCTTAAACTCTTTTGAACACTTTCATCTCTGGGACAAATTACCTGCATATGGCTTTTCGTTGGACTTTTCTGGAAAAACGGCGAATGATGTGCTAGATTGTTTCACAGCATTTTTTTAAAACAAAAAACCAACCCCCTTAACCCTATCCCCCTTGGTGGTGGTTAACTACCAACTACCCAATTTGTCGTGCTCTGTGGCCGTGATCGTTCGGTCGCCACTCTGTGAAATAGACACTCATAGAGAAACGAGTTTCCAAACTCGGCACGACTCGTCGCAAGTTTATTATTCAGAAGAAGATGATAAGAAATATTCTTATCGTAGAATAATAAACTGACAATGCGACTAGGAAGTGGTATGGCTGACAACCGTATCACACTCCGAATTCAGTTGTCTTTGTAACGTTGATGACTACACACGGTAGTCATCAAAGCACCATGCTCCACTAGGAGTTTCGGTAATGAAGAGAGACCCAATTTGCGAACTTTTCTCTTGACACATAATCATGAAAATAATATTGAGGAACTGTGCGTGCACTGCAATTTACTTTCAGTTTTTTTTTTAATTTTAAGTTTTTTAAATTTATAAAAAAAAATTAAATTATGAAATTATGATTTATCGCCAATATTTTGTTAACTGTAATATTTACAGCAAAATGTTCTGAGGACGATTTAAACTACACAAAATTCCTTCTAATGATATATTATATCATACACCTTCTCTTGGCAGATTATATTCTAGACCTTAAAACATTTAGTGTAATTTAGATTTTTTGATAGTTACATTTGGCGCTCTAGCTCTTGAAGTAATTAAATTGGAGCCATGGTAATTGGGATAACTATTCCTAACAATATATAGCTGTCCCACACGGAGACTCAGGCTGCCCCGACAAAGCATTTCCCTATACTCCCTATTAACATTTAAAAAAAAAGACATGCCTGTAACTTTTCGCCGAATCACAGCAGGCGGGAAAAATTGTGGTAAACGTTAAGGCTAAGTCCCATTAGACCCTCCACCAAATATTACTTCGATCGGATTAAAACAAAGGGTACCTCCCATACCAATTATTCAAATTCAATGCCACTAGTTTATTAAGAAAAAATTTTCAAAAGGAAATCAATTTTGAGACTTTTCTAAAACTTTATACATAAAGCGATCTTTTGCTATTTGACGTTAAATAAAGAAATAAACTGTGAAGTTTCACGAAATTGAAAATGTAGATGAAATCAGTAGGGAGGTCTACAGTTTTAATTTTTTACGATATTCAAAAAATATATATGTAATATAAATAATACCAATAATTTTATTCAATGTGATTATGCTCAAACGAATTGCACTTACACAATATTATTGAAAAGACAAATCAAGTCGTTTATAACTTTTATATAACCGTTTCAATAAAAAAAAATGAGAAAAAATAGTTCTAATTGTTGCCCATAAAGATGGAGTTGTGATAAGTAAAATTTCACGTAAAACTTTAGAAGAATTAAATGATCGAGCACGCAACATCTTTCATAATCAGATAAATATACGCATCAAATTCAGGAGAATTTTAACTATTTTACTGCCATCATAAAAAATACAAAAATTATCAGATATGCCTCAAAATTCAGCTCTGCCCCCTTACATTGAATACTGCCCTGTGATAAACTTTGAAGAACACTCAGCACCCACGAAAAGAAAAGCTCGAAGCTCAAGCGTACATATTAGTGTGCACATTTTGATTTGAAATGCGTCTCTTCATCATTATACTACAACAGATAGAACGAAGCTAAATTCCTACGGAAGCCGCGGCATAATATAAATAGCCTACTGGCGGCAAATAAGTAAATCTGCCACCGTTTAGAATCCAAAAATTAGTTAAGGAAATATTTTAAAAGAAAGACTGCTACTGAGGGGTGCTAATCACTTTAACTGTGACTCACTGTACTTTCGCGAGAGGCTATGAGGCTGACAAGGCTCTATAGTCAGAGATTCGGAGCGGACAACATTTTTTCCTCCAATCCGTTTCCGCTCCAATAAAAAAAAAATGTTCCGTTCGCCTGTCCTGTTTATGCCATCTCTCCTGTTTTTACCATATCCCCGAAAATGTGGGACGCGATGAAGATTCTGACAGTGTCCTTGCGAACGATAAGAAGAAAGATTTGAATATGAAATTTTACGCAAATGTTTGACTTGGAAAAATCTGACAACTGACATATTATTAAAAGTGGAATAAATTAGGATAAAGGACCTCTCCCTCGCTAAGAGGCCATAATTGGCCTCTAACGGCTTTGAAAATGCAGCAATTTTGGTGTCCTTCGTAAATTTTGAAAACAATCATTTGATAATATAAATAATACTATAATTTTTTCAACATCCTGATTTTCTTAGGGGGTGAAATTGTTGGTCTCAAATTTCCGAGCCTAATTTAAAAAAGGACAAGCTAGAATGATATTTTATCTATCCCATTTAACGATAAGTGACACCTGCACATATTTTGACTAGTCTAGGAGATCGTTAACACTTTTATTTACTGGAAAGCTAAATGGTTGACGTTAGTTTCAATGACCGTGTGGATTGAAATTCTGCAATTTCTCCTGACAAATAATACAAAATCATGATCCATATCCTTATTCGGGTGCAAATATCAATCGCCTGATATAATGATTCCTTCAATTAGTATGAACCATTTACCTAATACAAATACTACACTTCACAAGTAATTTTTCGGTTACTCACAAGACAGTCAATTTATTATACCTAACTTTGTGATTTTGGCTCTTAGCTTATTTTCGAGAGCATATCGAGCTTTTTCGAAATCTAAACTTTTCGATATAGCAGAGACTCTCACCACTTATGCTTTCTTGTCAGTGAAACTTTTTCATTTATTTCGAAAAGAAATACAGTAGAACCTGTTGATTTTGACCACTGAAATGAAGGAAACATAAATGATGTATATAGTTGATGTTGACTCATCTTAAGAAGAAAATGCATAAACATTTTAATTTAAAATGATTCTTATTTCCATGCAATTTTCTTGGTTTCTAGTGCATATTGGGGATTGGGGAAGCATGCCAATAATATTGTATTTGATGATGTTAATGATAAAAGCAAAATGGTGCATATGCTTAAGTGATATGATTGAACTTTACTTTTCAAAATAATCGACTTCTTCTCAATATCTCATCAGTAATCTAGTCTACAGATCCTAATTTGAGATTTTCGTCAGAGATATCACCGGAAACCTTTTTTTTTTGTAGAAACTCACATCGAATCGCTGATGGTGAAGAAGAAGGATAATGCATCCTCGAATATGTTCATGCAGTCTGGTTTCTACGCATTTTGCTCGTTCTGTATTAGTTTTGGGTTTTTGCTCATTCCGTGTACGTGTATACGCAAATAATTTTCACCCGTGCCCACTACACTACACGGGATAGATTTTAGAGGAATTAAATGTAGACGGCTAATGCATAAGGAAAAATCTATTAGTGTACCTGTAAAAAATTACAATTTAAAACAAATATGCGAGTGTTTCTTAAGGTGGTCTTAGATTTTGCGAATAAATAATCGTCTTTTGTAATGAAATCTACCAAATCTAAAAAATAAGCCGACGAGAGCAAGATAAACATACAAAACAACTGTCGGCTGCCAGTTATTGTGAGCAGCAGAGTGAGCAGCTGATCTTAACCAGAAAATTTAACCGCAATCATTTTGTTTTGCTACCAAAACCTACACGGGACTTAACTATGATCAAAAAACGCTCTAGTGGTTATTTTTGGTTGGCAACCTAAAGGAATCGACGAGTGCATTTACACTAAAAACTAACAACATTGCGAATACATATATGTTGATAATAAATTATACGAGTATTTACATAATACATATTCATATTTTACTACGCTATTATCAAACAAAATTTCTGCTTGAAACGATTTCATTCTTATCAGAAAAGATGTGGTTCAAGCACTTTAGTATTAGACGTAAACGTCGTTGTCTATTTCTTCTCTAACGTTGGACTTTAATCGCAAATCTTTTACCCCCAAGCCGTTAAGAGATTTGTTCGTCTTGTTACGATGTGTGATAATTTTTATAGCTCACAACGCGATTTGCTATTTTTTATTTTAATCATTATCATTATGACATTTAAAAGAAAACCGAGATAATCCCACGTGATGCTCCGGGTACAAAATTGAGTGCTCTCGATTTTAAACTTTACCTAGTCACATGTAATTATAATTTTATAGACTCGACAAAAAATAAATTAAAAACTATTCAAATATATTGCGTTTTTATAATCCCGGAATCAAAAACTGATTTACCCGTATTGTTGTTTAAGGGAGTCAGGAATCATCGAAAACAATTTAAACGATACCGTGGCGAATTTCGGGCTCGGTTAAATTCACCCTTCACTCGCCTTGGGCTAAAAGTTTTTTTCGGGCGTACCTATGACTTGCGTTTTATCATCCTTTCACCATTTTTTTCCATTCGTTTTTACATATATGTATGTATATAAAACAAATCTTTAATGAAGCAAAAATAAAAAAAAAATAAAGCACAATAGTATTGATTTTGAATCGACAATGAACTTAAGTTCATTAAAATAATTCTCTTAGAAAACTTTATTGGGTGATGCGGGGGGCATGGTCCCATAATACGATTGCATTTGCTTTCACTTTTTTTGTTGTTAAGTCACATTAATACAAGGTTTTGTGAAATGGGTGTAAATGAAAAATGTTTGTTAGAAGAAACATAACCGAACTAAACTTTTTAGGTCTTGTTACAATTTTGTCGCACTGATCTCTATAGATACTGATTACATCCCCTTAGCTATGTAAATGGATATCCTTCAGCAATTCACAAGATAAAAAAAAACACTTGATTTTATTGTCTCTATAAAGCTTTCAACCGGCAGACAGTTTTGAGTTTGAATTGGGGTTTACATACTCACAATGAACTCGAGCCCTTAAAAGTCTCTGATCCTGCGGTACACGACCAGAAAGTAATCTGGGGCTGGGGCTGGGGATTACTTCACTCTTATTTAAATAGACTTGGAAGAAGCACTCACATACTGCCTATTCGCGAAAGCTGTCTCTGGCAAGGAGTCTTTAAAATTTGCGGTTTCGTCGCATTGGTATGAAGTAAGAGGATACAATATTATGTTCTTATATTAGGGATCGATGACTTTAGTTACTATAGACAGTAAAGGTCGGCTGAAAGAAAAACAAAAGAAACAATATCTTGAAGACGGTTGCTTTCGCCTACCACTAAAATTATATATTTGTTACCAAAGATGAAAGATTTTAAAGGGAGGGAAGGGGAGGTCGGTTTTCGGGAGTTTTCGCCACATCGATCGTCACATTTTCTTCGCACAGCTCTACACGGAGCTAACTGTAACATCTAAGTTAAATCATTAACTGAACATGCATTTTGTGTTTTGCTGCAAATGAAAGGGATATGGACCACGACACAATTTTTGCACCGCTTCGTTCCGACTAAAATATTTTCGCTCCGCACTAGTTTCTACAAAATGTTTACACCCCGAAAATACAAGACGAAACATAGTCTAATTTACAAGCCATACATGTCTCTCTTGTTACAATTAGTGGGATAAATCACGTTTAAGGAGCCTCCACCACCCGTTGAAATGGTACATACATCCTTAATACCGCTTAAATCAACCTACCGAAGCCATCAAGGACTTATAATACAGTAATAGGTAGTCGTGTCCTTAATACATTTTAAAATAGCCACGAAATCCCCGATCATACGAAAATTAATGAATGGAATTTTTGGTGACTTGTCTAGGGTTTAATCAAGGTGACCAGACTCCCGAAGGTTCAATGCTGTACACATACTTAGGGAATTCGGTTTTCAGGTAAATCCTCAGCCATACTTCCAGGTCCGAGATCTGCGTAAGCAAAAATGGCAAATTGTGTAATGCGCGACAGACAGATCAAGGTCTAAGCCAAGTGAGCTACAGGATCTAAGTAATCATTCGGACGAGTCATAGGTCTAAGTTCAACGTATTGCCTTCCATTGGCTCACCGCTCACTTCGCTCGCACCTCGCCCTACCACTCTTTGTAGCAGCACTGCGTCGTAAAAATGGCAAATTTTAAGAAGCGCGACAGACAGAGCAAGGTTTGAATGAAGCGAAGAGCGAGCCATGGGATCTGAGTAATCGTATGGATGAACCAGAAGTGTAAATCTTACGAATCGCCTTCCATCAACTCACCGCACGCTTCACTCCCTCTTTTCCTTGTCCGATTCCCATCAGCACTGGTCGCAAGAATGTTGGCGAATTATGAAAAGCGTTACAGACAGAGCGAGGTATGAGCGTAGCGAAGGGCGAGCCACAGGATTTGAGTAAACGTATGTACGCAGAGGACCATATGAATTGTGGTCTTTGTGAATTGCCTTCCTTCCACTTCCATTGGCTCACCGCTCACCGAGCGAAGCGCTCGTCTTATTCTTTTTACCAGCAGGGCTACGTTGCAAAAATGTGGTCGAATTCTGGAAAGCGTGACAGAAAAGATTTAAATAAACCTAAGCATGAGTCTAAATCTTACCAAATGCAAGGCTAGCTACAGGATTTAAGTAAACCTAAGGACAGCCAGAGGTCTAATTCTTACGAATTGCCTTCCATCGATTCACCGCTGGCTGCGATCGCACCTGGCTTTATCCGCTTCCTATTAGCGCTGGTCGTAAGGACATTGGTGTATTATGAAAATCGCGATAGGCAGAGTAGAGTCTGAGCGAAGGGCGAGCCATAGGATCTGGATAAGCGTATGGACGAACCAGTGGTTTAAATCTTACGAATTGCTTTTTATAAACTAACCGCTCGCTGCGCTCGCACTTTTCTCTCAACAGCAATGCGTCAAAAATGCGAATTCTCTAATGCGCGATAGACAGTGCGAGACCTGGGTGGAGCGAAGCGAGCCACAAGATTCAAGTAAAACTAGGGAGGAGCCAGAGGTCTAATTCTTACCTAAATCTGGTTGCATTATTCCTGGAGGAGAGTATGCATTTCTCCGTCGTTACATTGATGGTGCCATCCCGGTCTGCTGGGCTCTTAACACGGTTTTAAATGAATTCTAAGACAATGTTGTGGGGAAAAAAGTTGATCGAAAACTCATTCCGAGTTCTTTCTTTAGTATGCATTTTCCTATAGAGGTTGATAAAGGTATCGGATGGTGGAGTACAGTGGCTGTTTTTCATCGTTTTGTGATGGGGAAAACCAATTCGGCAGCTTTAACTTCTGAACCTTGGCAGCTAGAGCCTTCAAATGTTTGTTCACCACATATTGACAGTACGGTGCCTAAGATGTTTGCCCAATTTCAAAATTCCGTTCAAGAATTGCCAAGTTACGGATTAGAAAACACACAAGTGTAGAGCTAACAAGTGTGTGCAAAATTTTCTTAGAGATCGGGAAAGGTTCCTGAGGTATCGGAAATGAACAGTTGCCAAACATAAAAGTGCGATTATCTCGCTGAATATCAATCGTAAGGGGTACAGGGATTAAACTTTACACCTTGAAAGCAGGCAAGTCAGATCACAGCCCTCACCAAGTAGCTTATTTTGTGGTGATTTAGGTTTCATTGTGTGACATTCGAAATGCTGTACATTTCTCAGTGCTGTACGACAGGCCGAAATGCTGTACTGTACAGCAAAATGCTGTACGTCTGGACAGCTTAGTTTAATGTCCTGCCCATGCCGGTTACGGCGAACTTTAACACAAGGTAGATGAAATAAAATGTCAAGTGATAATGTTATGTATTTTGCTTTGTTGTTCTTATTATGTTGACAAACCTGATCACGAAATTTTATATAATTAGACATAGGGCCGATTACTCGTACATCTTATCTGGTACTCGTCGGCTGGTTAGTCTTATCGTGTAGACAAGAGGCCCACCATGATTTGCTCTAGTTTGTTTATACAGTAGAATCATTACGAGATTTGAAGCGATGGTGTAACCAAGCAAAATATGGCGCAACTATGCAAAGCAAACAAAACATTCAATTCAATACAATGTACAATCTTTACAAAAATTGTGTGTATGTGTGTGTGTCTATACTAGTGGCTCTTAACCTTTTGTACGTGAGGGACCACTTGATAAAACTCGTTATTTGTCGCGGACCACTAACATTCCAAATCTGTGAAGAGCCATACAAATCATGAAATTTTGTACCGAGCATTGTGGTGATAGTATTATGCCTCCTTATTTTCAACGAGTGAAAATATTGGCAGTGATAGTCAGTGATTTCCAGTGATTCCAAATATCTTAACGGCTGGCGGTAGAACTCTCAAATATTTGAGATATCCTAAAAAATATTGACACTGACGCTTCCATTCAACTCTTTCATTCGTCAGCTGACCAACCGACCCTCTGTTTTCATCCACCTATCCATCTATAGAACTGCACACACACGGCGAATCCAAAGCCAATAAAATGGATTGAAATCCACGGATTCACGAATTAAACGTGTGTGTTCGGCTAATTTGACGAAAATATGTGCATTTTTTAAAAATACATTATGAACATGCTCTCTCTAGTCGACCTCCCTCGTTTAACATGCTTAAGCAGTGTTGCCAGTAGGCGGCGTGACTTCCCTTCCTAAGATTAAATTAGATTTGTACATAGAATGAGTGTTTTCCCCCAAAATTTGTATAAGTACAGCAAATGATGCGGGGCCCTACGCTGGACGCTAACTGTGATGTGCGGACGAGAAATGGATGTACTTACATAGGGCAAACCCCACGAGTACCGGTAAGGTGAATATGCACAACTATCGACATGGCTTCTCTACAGGCGTAGACGTAATTCTGCTATCTGCGCTGAAGGCTGATTAGTTGGAACTCTAGCGGTCTCAGCTACACGCGATGTATATAATCTATGCAAGATTCCCAATCTATATATACCTCTAAGTTGGGCTAATCGAATGGAGAAGGTGACACCCGTATCCCAGTGACATAAGAAAATGCGAAACACATGCGTTAGCTAAACCGCACAAAAGGGTTCGAAAAATTGGGAAATTTAAATAGCAACATGGCTGCAATCAGTTCCAACGTTCCCAGAAATGCTCTTGGCCCTATGGTGATCAAATCCGGCCTTCTATGCTCCCAGAATCTAAGCCCCAAATATAATAGATTTTTTGATGGCGTCCTCCGGTGTTGGAGTCCTATAGTACCTTTTCCGCATAAACGTAGCATTCATAAAACATATTTGAAGTGAGGTTTGGTTAGAATAACTGCACAAACGGAAAAATATAACTTTTTCTTGAGAGGGGGGATGGCCCCATAATACGAATATATGTATTTGTTTTTGCAATGTGTATTTATTGAAAGTACAAAAATATGTAAAAACAAAAATATTCGTACTATGGGGCATCCCCCCTCCCACCAAAAAAAGTTTTTTTTCCGTTTGTGCAGTTATACTACTAACCAAACCTCACGCAAATATGTTTTATCGAGGTAACGAAATTATGTGAAAATAGAAGTGAAAGAATGGGGGGATTAAACATAAGTCAGAAGTACACCGGAAAAAAAATATTAGCCCGAGAAGAGTGAAGGGTATCAGAATTTCGGCCGCGCCCGAAATTAACCTCGGTATCGTGTTTTTTTCGTTTTTTACTAAAAAAAACTTGTTTACTAAATAAAACTCGTATAAAATTGTGGAAACGTTTACTTTGGTTTTCTCTTGGAACCACGTTTTTTCTCTTTAACACGTAAGATATGCAATTTTTCAAATCCTAAGACCCTGATTTTTATATGTCGTTCGAAAGCTAACATTATGAAGAAACTTTTATCAACTTTGCACAATTGTCAGTTCAAAGTACCGTTACGATTTTACAATTTAAATTTTCAATGAAAAATCAATTTTCGAATTTCTTAAAAGTTTGAATGGTTGTATCTGGGTAGGGTTTTAAATTATTTAATTGGCAAAACAGTTATTTTATGTAGAATTTTGTGGAGTTTTAGAAAGTAAAGTCAAATCTCGGATCAAATATTTGGGAGTGTGGCAAATAGTGATTTTGCTCTGCAGGTCGAGGTTTCAGACACTATTAACAAAAAATGCTATAACTTTATAACGGTTAAAAATAGAGGGGTCATGTAGAACATTAATTATACCCAAATGAGATGTACTATCACCCATTATCGTATGTACCAAGAGTCGTGGGACACCCTGTATATACACTGAAAATTAATTTTTTGTAGTCTATTGGGCAAGCTACTTGCATAACACAATTCCCCTATAAGTAGGCAAATTACTATAACTTCCCCCATTCCCCCACACAAACACGAAAACTCAGATTTAAGACTTAGGGCACATTGCTTAACATCTCCACTAAATTTCAGCCATTACGTTTTTTTTAAGTAATAAAATATACCCGATTACTGTACTATTAGGCTGGTTGTCCATTTTTTATTACAGTTGACTAATTTAATTAATAAAAAGTCCGATTAAGTTTTGTTCTCCAAAACAATTGCGCTATTGCAATACAAACCGAAAAATGGGTTGCGCTTTCAAAAATTGTAGTTTAGAGATTTTTTATTTTTGGAATTAGCATTTAGTGATATTCTGTTCAGGTATTTTGTGTTTGGGGATTTTGATTATGAGGATCTTGTTTTTGGGCAGCATTTTGTGATAGGGGATATCGCAAGTTTCTGAAGTAGTACTGAATTGGTGCATCGAATTGGACTCAAAATCGTAGCCAACGGAAACGAAAACTATTGTAATCTTGGAGAGGAAAAGGGTTCATGCACTGCCATCTAGATAGACAGGCCGAACTGCAGAAATTTGTTAGTCTACAAGTGGACAAAGTGCGTTCGTGACCAGTGACAGTTGACATTTGTAAAGCCCACAACCTCCAGTGCTTCTGAACCCAAAAGTTTAAATATGCCGAGCGTTTATTACGAAGCAAAGGTTATGGTTTGCTTTAATGTGTTTTTGATGTGCAAGTGGTAAAATAGTATACATCAACATCGTACTTACCATATTTATCTCAAAAATCAACGCACTGGCATGTGTATATCAGAGCAAGTCACACGAAATGACAGGCTGACAGCCACTGATATGTGGATTGTGGACAATTTGTGGATTGTACTGAGCGATACTTTGGCAGTACTAAGCGCGGACCATGACCAACCATGGCACTACTAGTGTTGCATGACCACTGACAGATCAGCTGATAATCCGGCCTGTCTATCTAGATGGCAGTGGTTCATGGCATTGGGTAGGAGCTGGGTAAGGACGGGCTCACAGTATTCCACGATAGGCAACTGTCGTCAGCAGGCGTCATCCTTGGTCGACACAGCGAACTATGAAAAATTCTGAAATTCTGCACAGCAGTGGTCATGATGAAAATTTCAAGATTCTACCTATAGCTATAAGCATGCGGAAATTTCAGACAACCGTCGAAAGATACGATATGAAGTGGACCAGAAACAATATAATAATAAAATAATAAATAAGTGCAGGTGTGTAAGGAACCCTGGAAACTATAGTCACTCTTTTAATATGTCGTTATTGTTGACGATTCAGAAATCAGGTTTAATGCAATATCCAGAATTCAGATATGTCTAAAAATAAAAAATAAAAGTATCCACCATTTTTATTGTGTTATCCGAAATTTTGTTCGCTAAGCGAAACATTTTCTACCAACAAATTTTGTTCGTGATACGAAATGTTCGCTATTTGAGGGTCCACTATAGTGGAACAACTACATATTTGAAAAAAAAAATAGCCAAGACGAATCTTATATGGAAGCGGCTAGACACTACTTCTCAAAAGATACAGATGAGTTGGCTGCATAGACGACTGGAGAAGGGTAAATACCAGATTATTTGCCAATCTTATGTAAGTCACAATGCGAAACGTGGTAAGCAAGCGTTCAGCACGTTAGATAGTAGGTTACCAGCAGAAACTAACTAAACTTGATCCGAGCTCTCGTACTACATTAGTCGATCGAAATTGAAACACCATCCGCGGATCATATTTACATACAAGATCATCAGTGCTACACGAACTATTGGAAATAGGTTCTCAACAAATGTTTTACTATAATCGCGAAGTTCGTATAGTATAGTAGCGATACCGTCATTATCTCTATATTGGAAGCTGATAAGAAACCATTCTTCGGTTGCCTAGGCAAAAACATTTCAACTTCTCAGTACGTGTCGTCGATCCGTTCCTCACGTTCCTCACAACACGCACTGGAAGTACTCTTGAACATATAAGTTGACGGGCCCGATAAGAGAGTGATAACGAAAGTTTCGCGCAACATTCAGGCAACAATTCACCAGTCGTCAGTACATACCACGTGTTGATTGACGCGGAGTGCAACTTTTCAAAAAATATTTTGATGATTTTTGGGTCAGTCCTTCTCCTCAAACAAAAAATATTGCCAAAATCCGTCATACGGAAAGTGTGCGTGCGTGAGTGCAGAAGTGTGGTAGAGTTAGTTCTTTTGCAACATTTCGCTAGTACGCTAGTAAATTTATTTGACGATCGTTGTTTCAAAGTGAATGGATCTTGAACAAGATGTGGATTGTTGTGGCTACAATGTGTGCTGTTGACTTATGTGAACGGAAAATATGTAATTAGTAATGTACTAATACTTCAGTGAATTCTCATTAGTGCTAGTGAAATTTGTTGGCAAAATATTTAAACATTTTGTATTTATCGAAAAGTTTAGTGTAAGGTCAGGTGTTTTAAGTTTGTTTCAAAAATGGCTGTAGATCATCATTTGGAGGATTTAATGGGAAAGCTGGGTAAGTTGAGTATTGAGATTGAGTCGTCCAATTTTAATTTTAATTTCGACCAATTAAAATTATTATAAAATTAGAAACGAAGTTAAATTACTATATTATTAGCCATGCAAAACCGTTATACTAAGTGATGTTCGCTTGGAAATAGAACTGAAATCAGATCTTAGATCGGCCGATCGCAATAAGTTAATTCAGTCACATGCTACAAGGTTATTTTGTACTTTGTCCTATGCCGAAAATATATTATCAATATTGTCAACGTGACCTCGCTTTTTTTTGTTCATAGTGCAACAAATTAATCTCCACTTTGAAAATCGAGGTTGTAAAAGCTTACTCGTTCAAAATTAACCGATTTAACAGTTCCAGACTTATTTTTATGGGTTTTTTTTTGAAGTCGCGGATTTACGTCAACAAGCCTCAGACTCTTGAGCCCTTAAGGAGAATATTCGCCAGGAATGCGAAAACCTGTCGCCCGATATTCTGGGAAGAGTGATGGAAAATGCCATAAAACGGGCCCGTGTGGTAATCCACCGTGGCGGCGGCCAACTTGGCCGATATCATTTTTGCGACTTGATACAATGAATTCTAAGGGATTAGATAAACATATTTCATAAGCAAAACCGAAGTTTTTTTTTTAAAATACAGCAAAAGAACATCCGATGATTACTTTTGGCCCACCTGGTATATTAGCCTTAATATGGATAAGGGAAAATCATTATCTGCGGAATAGAGATTAGCATTTAAGGCTCGCTCTTTTCGACAGCCTTGACTCCTTCCAAGCCTTAATATTTGATCCCTCTTCCGCAGATAATGATTTTCCCTTATCCATATTAATATGGATAAGGGAAAATCATTATCTGCGGAATAAGGATCAGCATTTAAGGCTTGCTCTTTTCGACAGCCTTGACTCCTTCCAAGCCTTAATTTTTGATCCCTCTTCCGCAGATAATGATTTTCCCTTATCCATATTAAAGCTAATATGTTACTCAAACAACAACAAGAAATTGGGGATCCTACGTCCTGCGTCATGCAAAGGGCTCTGCTAATCTGATGATGACAAACTGTGTATTTTTTTTAAATGTCCCTTGAAGCCTTCCTTGGCTTAAGGTCCTCTTATCCGAGATCCGATTTCGTACCATACTACTTATATTCATAAGCGTCACTTGTAATCTTCCATGGCTTTAGTTCGCCTTAACACTTTCCTTATTGAAGTCAATTGCGGGTTATAAATACGAATGCTCAAATCAAAGAGGCATTTTAAGGAAGTCTTGACTACCGGTCTTGCTAAGGTACATTTATAAATATGGACCTTATTGGAATCAGTTTAGAAAACAATATCATATCATTCCCGGGTTAATGTTTGAGAGCATATTTTGTAGACATTTCCTATGACCGGCGGTATACTACAATATACAATTAGTCAAAATCAAATCAAACAAGCCCAATCAAGGTAGAAGTCCGCTAATTCAGTAAAAGCCTAAGAAACCTTAATTCCGCCTGGAACCCATTTAGCGTGCCTCACACCGACGCGGTTGGGATTAATATCCCCAACGAAATTTCCGCGACGACAAAATTTTTACATACTACGTTGTATGTATACAGTATACCACAATATTCGCAAATTTCATGTCATTTTATTCCAACAAGTTGTATGGATGATGAAACATGTTCAGTATGCATGGAACATACAGAGGGGTGCCATTTTGTGGCCGGACACCACATTATTTTCTTGATTTTACCCTGCCGTTCGGAATCAGCGACCCAAAATTACCTTAGCGTTTCCTGCACGCCGATGTGAGGTATATTTCCCGAGAAAATCCGAGTACTATTCTCAGGCGGGCTACCAATCTTAACCAAATTGCACCCAAATGGGTTCCACCTCAAGTTCATAGGATGGAACGGACAGAATATTGGAGCAGTACGTCATACAATACAACGCTTCATATTAGATTCTTTCCATGCCGGTCCGATACTGATCGGGGTTCGCCGAACCACGCGCAACAAAAGATCAAAGTTGTGAACAACATACGCCTGGGAAGGACAAAGGCGATTGGGCAAATTCAACGATCGTTATTTGTTCGTTAAATTCCTCCATTGCATCTATCCCTCCCAGGCGTATGTCGCCCACAACTTCGATCTTTTGTAGCGTGGTGTAGCAAACTCCGATCTGCCTGGGACCAGTATAAGAAAAATTTTAGCCTTTGTAGTTTTCGGTAGAAATTATAAAAATAGTCCAATATTGTAGGAGAAATGTTGGAATTTTCTTCAACACCACAAATTCAAATATTAACATTTTTTAATTTTGCTTTTTGGAAAAAAATATAAACAAATTGAAAATTTGATTTTGTGGGTGGAGCTTCTATGGTAGCCCCAGGCCCCATGGTTCAACTTCATAGGCTGTCGTGTATCTTCGATACACATTTATGTGTGGTTTGACGAAGATAAAATAAAAAGTGTTTCACTAAGCAAATGTTTTTAGTGGGGCTTCTGTGGCAGTCATATGACCAGTGTTGCTAACTGAAAATGTAATTTCCGGCTAAATTTAGCCGGAAAACCGGCTAAAGTTTTTTTTTCAAATAACGACTAAATAGGTTGCAGGAAGTAAAACGGCCAAAAACCAACTAAAAACATACAAAACCAAAAAATTGCAAAAAAAAAACTAATAAATATTGGTGTCTTAGGCCTGTGCTCTATGCAGAAATGATTTCTTAGTCTCATTACATATGCTGTAAAAAATGGCCTACTATGGCCTGTGCTTTATGCAGGAATAGTTTCTTAGTCTCATTTCATTACATAATGATGTAATGCATATGCATTACAGTCCACACATGAGTCGTGAGTTCTAAAAACATCCTAACATTAATTCGCTCACGGTGAAACTCGAACCCACGACCTTCTGTGAGCGTACTAACCAGACTCCACATTTTCGTATTGTTTTTTTTTAATTTGTTGCTTCGAACTCAACAAGATGTCATACATCTACTTAAATCATCTAATCCGAATGCCACTTTAAAGTGAAGAAATTTTCGAATATTTGAATTGACAACCCTAGGAATTTGGGACGATCTACTGCACTATAGAAATTATTAGGTGCTTTAGTAATGCGTACAAACGCTAAAAACGTTAAAGATAATTTAAAATATTTATTTGCTGGCGTATCGTAAAATACCGCGAATGGTTAGTTTTGCTTAATTTATGGTATAGATGAAATCAATGAAACGTACAATCAGGGCCGGATTTCCTAAATGGGCAACCTTGGCAACAGCCCGGGGCGGCAGATTATGAGGGGCGGCAAATTTTTAAAACATGACATAATTTGAACAAATGTTAATTTGCCCTTTTTAATTTATTCTAGTTCGTTCAAATTGTATTTGAGGTGAGGGTGTGACTCCGTTTTTAAAAAATCTAACTGAAATTCTGATAGAAGCATTCACTCCGAATGGCTTACTGGTGGCGTGTCGTTCGGTTAAACTAGGAGTAGAAATCATCTTCGTAACACATTAGCTTCACGCTATGCCTAATTGTCGTATACGTCCTGGGGAGACAGTCCCGATTTTTCGATCTAAACCTACCGTCCATTTAAAACGTTAAAAGTGCTTCTTTTGTCCTATTTTTGGACGGCGTATTGGCACCTCACCCAATGTCGAAAAAATTTATCGAAAACTACATTTGAATTTCATAGATATTTACAAATAAAATATTGTATGAATGAACCTGCATTCAGTCTTCTTACATTGTCTAAATTCGGCAAGAGAAGGAAATTGAATTGTTGCGTGCAGGTGAGGCTTGTTTCTCTGATCAAAATACATGACAAACGATTTTTGGTGCACTTGTCCTGGTTTTTCCGAAAAAAATACGATCGTTAAATATGCCTAAATGCTAGACATGTTTTTAAATACAGCTGTACTGGCCGCTAGCAAATGATTTCCAGAATTCAAACCTACAAAAATTCTCCACATTGCAAAAAAAGAAAAATCTTTTTGGTCTTGACGATTCTTAGGAGAGTATAAATCGCTTCCAAGGAGGTAAATCATCAGTCTCTATTTTGATATCCTTATTCATCTCATTTTGACTAAAATTTTTATAGGATCCAACTATCAAAGGGATGAGCTGCCATACCCTCGACATGCCCAATCAACCATTGACATGACATTTGTTATAAATATCTTATTTTTTGAAAGACTTTATAATCGCTTTACACTCGCTTTCGTATAGATTGATATTGATCAACGAATTGACAGCCCCGTTAGCAAAATCAAGCACACATTTTTGAGTGTTGTTTTACTTATTTAATTTTTCTCCATACTATAAATTTGCTGGGAAGCAACAGGGCCCTAGCCAGGATCCGGTTTCGGAGCGGGTCAAACTGTTGATATTAGGAATGCTTCATTGGCTATCAAATTTGTCAGTAACAAGTTTCCATCGTGTGAATAGGTTTAAATCAATTTTTACGTTTGAATTGTAAATGTTACAATCTTTTGTTCTGTTAAAACCGAAAAATTGCATTGCAAACAATTAAAGTCAGAAAAACAGGGCCCCCGATTAGATAAAATCCCCCCCTTAAAATCTAGAGTATGCTTTCATAATATTAGTATAAGATTACAGAATTTTTTTTATGACGTTTCGTCTCAATTATGCTAATAGCCAATTTTCTACTTACAACCTGAACTAGTGGCGGAGGGCGGCAATTGGGCTATTGCCCAGGGGCGGCATAGAGGCTAAATCCGGCCCTGCGTACAATGCCAAGTCAATGGTTTGTTTGGGATTGTTTCAAAATAAATTCAATTTAGAAAATTCAAAACCTAGTTTAAGCCCAGTAAAGCGGCAAAAGAAAATCAAATCCGGCTAAAAAATCCGGCCGGACTTAGCAATTCTTTCCGGCAAAACAGTCTTGTTTCCGGCTAAATTTAGCCCCGTGACCCCATAGTCCGATTTCGTCGCCCCCCCCCCCCCCCCCCCCCCGCAAAACCGCAGGGCATGTGACGTTTACCACCTTCTGCCGCGTGGGTAGTCCGGTCTTCACGGGCTCTATGCGAGCTTAGCCTAGAACACCTGACTTATTCGCATAACCAGTCTGTTCTGATTGTCTATAGTGTTTCAGCCGGTTAAATATTACTAGTTTTTCAAATCTTAAAAAGAAAATTAAATTTCTAGCGGGACAATGAATGGTTATAAAAATGGCGTTTGTTACAGTGTAACGTTCACTTACAGATAAGCGTTATAGTGAATCTGTAATTTTGATTGTTGTGTAATTGTGCAAAATTGTATTTTAAAGTGTCTGTTCTAGTGTAGTTGATAACAGATAAGGCATATTATAAAGATTGACATGTCTCTGACAAGTACTTGTGGTAAACATTATAATAAATATTATTGAAAAACCGGGGGCAGTGACTCCAGTATCATTTCTTCATATCGGATTTCTATCTAACTCATTCGAAGTTTTTTTTAAAACCTTAATTTTAACCCTTATATGCGTTGCAGACTCTCTTTTAAAATTAGCATATAAAACACTGAGGTTTCGCGAAAACCTCTGAAGGATTCCTCGAAAATATGATTTAAAGATTTAGCCTTAGCAGGCTCTAGGTCAGCATTTCTTCTAAACCGATATGGTGATCCGCGGAACACTGGTATTCCGTGAGGTTCTCTCCAGCGTTCCACGAAAATATCTTGTATGTAGAAAGTGTTTTAGACTGAAAAGCAAGCAATTGATAAGAACAATTCTTGTAAGTTTCAAAATTCTAAAGCCTAGGCTGCCTATACCGGAGCCTTTTGCCACAAAAGGCTCCGGTGACAATCGAAAATAAACATCATTTAAAATCGAAAGTAATTTGCATGATTTTTCAAAAGAGTGACCGGCAGCCATTTTCCTCATATTTAAGATATTCCCACAGTTTTTATACCCTTCGCTCATAGAGTTAAAGGGTATATTAACTTTGTCATTCAGTTTGTAACGCATTGAAGGAATCATATCCGACCATATAAAAAAGTATACGTATATATGATCAGCATGACCTGGGGAGTCGATTGGGCGATGTTCGTCTGTCCGTCTGTTGCGACCCGTTTTACTAGGCCAATATAAAAGCTATGAAGCTGAAATTTTGATCAAATGCTTCTTTTTGCAGCAGGCAGTTTGTATGTTTGAATCGGTAAAATCGGACAATGGGGTCATGGGGCTGCCATACAAACCCAACCCCCCAAATTGGGTTCTTCTAAGAAAAACTTTTGTATTTGTGCACCAACTTCAACCAAATTTCACACAAATGTTTTTCTATTGACGACACAAATCATATGCAAGAATGGATCAAATTGGACCATGTGGTTATCGGGCTGCTATACAAACCCAACCCCACCTTCCATTTTGGTTCTTCTAGAAAACATTTTTTACGCCAATTTCACAGAACCTTGAATTAATGGGTCTTTATCAAAGCAACAAAAAATGTAAAAAAAATGGAATCGAACTATGGGGCCATGCTCCCGCATCCACCAATATTATTTTTTCAGTAAATAATTTTATTTGCCTACTTATTCCAACCAAACCCCACACAAATATTGTTTTGTCAACGCAACGGAACTTTAATGTAGAAGGAGGGAAAAGAATGGGGGGGATGGGGATTAAATACGAGTCCTAGGTGCGCAAAAAAAAACTTTTAGCACGAGGAGAGCTAAGGGTATCCAAATTTCGGCCGCGTCTCGTTTTTTTTTTTCAATTTTGTTGACAGTTTAACTGCTTATTGTTAAACAGCCAACAAAATCGAAAAAAATAGTGGAAATGTCATGAGCAAAATGGCTCACGTAAATTAAATGTCCCAGAAAATGCTAGAACAGCATCAGAGACTCACCAATTCTCTTTTACAACTTTCTACTACAGAATGGAAAAAGAAGGAGTGTCTACCGAAAAATTCAAAATGTCCGTAGTGTTTGAGATGGAATTTTTGCGATTTATTTAAAAACGCAATAAATCAGAGAATTATAGTTGCGTCAGAACTTTTGATTATTGATCTACGATCTTCCAACGAAGGTTCATTTTATTCATATTTGGAGCATTCTTTTCACCCAATTGGAATTGTATGTTGATGAATAGATATCAAGGACATATCAAAACACTAGAAATAGGAAAGTGTTGAAAAATAATTTGACAATCCACGACTCAGCAATTCATACAATTTTCTCCTTCGGATCTGTTTAAAAGTACATATTTCAGAAGGTATGGACGATTCACTCTTTTTTTGTTTGTTGCCACGCGATTAACACCCCTTTGAAGCTTCTGAATATAGTCATTAACGCTATTAACTCTGAATGAAAATGGACGAAGACAAGCACTGGAAAAAAGTTTTCTGCAATTTTGCAACAGATAAAGTTGAAACAGATAAAGTTGAAAATTAAGTTCCACTTACTGTCAGTGGTGGTGGTTTATTAAATCAACCCCAACATTATATTTAGTGTCCCTTCAAAATATTCAAAATAAAATTGTACAATTAAATGAACGTACGTTTGAACATAACGTTCACTGAGCATCAACATAACGTTAACCGAACATTAGAAAAAAAATGTCCCAGTAATAAAACAACACGCGTTTTGATATTTATAGAATAATGACCATCAAAATAAAAAAAAATTGGAAACCCTATTAAAAATAAAATAAAAAGGTAAGATCTGAATTCTTCTGGAGGTTCGAAACCTCGTCCAAGCCAATCTACTCAGTTTGCCACTCAATCGACTCAGCTATGCTGGCTCTTATCTAGGCCTGTTCGGTACCGAGATTTCAGTACCGGGTTTCGGTTTTTTCAATACCCGGTACCACAAGCGGTTTCCCTGACTCAGGTTTTTTTTTCAGTACCGACGGTTTTTTCAACCATAAGCCGGATTTTTTTGAGTACCGGGTTAAAAACCGGTACCAAAAAACCTGAAAAAACCGGCTCATGGTTGAAATGAATCGTTCTTTTTAACTCGGTACCAAAAAACCGACTCGTCGGTCGGTTTTTTTAAACTCGGTACCAAAAAAAACCGGGATATCGGTACTTTAGAATATCGGGTCCGGTACCAAGTGAATACCGGTTTTGTACCGGGATCCCGGTTTTTGGAACAGGCCTACTCTTATCAAAGTTAATAACTTCAGCAATATCATCATGGTTGAAATACATTTTCCGCGTCAGCATCAGCATCGGCAGAGGCATCGGCATCAGCAGAAAAATTTCAATTTAGAACACACGCATTTGCCTTTGATGACCCACATTGACAGCAGAAGCCGAAAAAAATGCTTCTGCCGCTGCTGCTGCTGTCAATGCGTGTGTTCTAAATTGAAATTTTTCTGCTGATGCCGATGCCTCTGCCGATGCTGATGCTGACGCGGGAAATGTATTTCAACCATCACCCAGTCTTTTTTTCATACATTTCGATTCTGGTAATTGCAGCACATAGCAGCCGAAGTACAGAACAGTATGGAAGGGAGTAGAATGGCAAGGGACAAATGATTTTGGGTGCACATAACGGACGGTTACGAATGATGATGAAATTGAACGCAATTGAAAATGGCGAGTAAAGTTTAAATTGAATATCCGATTACATCCCGTCCGTTTCTATAGCCGGATTTACAATTGATATCCTTCCATTAGGGCTAACTAAATACATTACACATCTCACCACATCAGACTATAGATTTGATTTACCCGTACATGTCTATGTCGCTGTATGCATAACGCAATTGCTAACGATACGAAGAACTTTACGAATCGAGAGGAGGAAAGGAGCAACGGAGGAATGATTTTATGCGATCGGAACACTGTGGGATGGTGACGGACGTGATTGGTTTTGATGCAATGTTAACTTTCTTGTGAGTGATCATATACATGATCTAAGATATCCCCTAAGGGAAAAGTTCTCGGAGTTTTTTATTCTGTGTGGTCCGAGATGTCAAATCACACGCCAATGTAACACCGGGAGGGCACCCATGCGCTAGACTAGAAGCAAATAACCCGGATACGAGCAAAATTTTGAATTTTGCTTTTTGTATAACTTGTAACAGTTCATTATACCCGTCACTATGTGAAAGGGTATATTAACTTTGTCATGAAGTTTAAAACGCACAGAAGGAAGCATCTCCGACTATACATATAAACTATAATATTATTGATCAGTGTGACGAGAGAAATCGATTGAGCGATGTCCGTCTGTCTGTCTTTCTGTCCGTCTGTTGCAAACTAGTCCCTCAGTTTTAAAGCTATTGGGCTTTTGTATGCAAGTTTCTTTTTAGTGTATGCTGTATATATGTCGGAACGAATGGAATCGGACCATGGGGTCATGGGGCTGCCATACAAACCAACCCCTGAGAATTAGGTTCTTCTAAGAAAAACTTTTCTCTTTATGTACCAATCTCAACCAAACTTCACCCAAATGTGTTTCTAGTTAAGCCTCAAGACATATCTAGGAACGAATGGAATCGGAACATTCGCTCATAGGGCTGCCACACAAACCAACCTCTGAAAATTAAGTTCTGCTAAAAAAACTTTTTCCTTTAGAATTCGACCTTAACCAAACTTTACCCAAATGTGTTCCTAGCAAAGCCTCAAAACATATCTAGGAACGGATGAAATCGGATCACTACGTTATAGGGCTGTCATACAAACAAATCCCTGGAAATTAGGTTCTTCTAAGAAAAACTTTTTTCTTTATGAACCAATCTTAACCAAACTTCACCCATATGTGTTCCTAGTAAAGCCTTAAAACATATCTAGGAATGGATGGAATCAGAACATTATGTAATAGGGCTGTCATAGAAACCAACTTCCAAATAATATGGTTCATGTAAAAGAAACTTTTTTTCTTTTTGAATCTTAACCAAAATTCACCCATTTCATCCTGGACTAGCCTCAACGCATCTAAGAACAGATGGAATCGGAACACGGTATAGGGCTGCGGTAGAAATTGTTAACACAAAAGAAGCTTAAAGTTTCATTCAAATGTGACGGGTAGTCAAATTTCGGCCGTGCCCGAATTAGCCTCGGTCTCGTTTTCTTTTCTTTAGAAAAAATAATTTAAATAGGAAATAAACCTATGACTAATTCCCCTTCGGCTTAACCATACCAATAGAAAACGATACTTTGTTTATAGGATTAAAAATAAATTTTAAAGTATTTTGTATTTCGTTCCGTTTTTATTATCCGAAAACATTGACTTTAATCATTTTACTTCAATCCTAAGAAATTCACGTATTGTTTGTAAAGCAAACAAATACATAAAGATGTACAGTCCATTTATAAATAGAACATCATTTGTATTTCAGTAATTCGTCAATTAAATTTTAAACAATACTCAATAAGTTGTACGTTGCGTATGTACAAATACTTGAGAAAATACTAAATTTTGAAAAAACATCATACCATGAAATGAAACTGACATTGACCATCGCGTCTTATTTTATCTGCTAATAATAATAATATGAGCTGAGAAAAGTGATTATTTGCTCTTCATGGCATGACATTTTAAGACTGTAACATTCAAATACTTTTTTTTCTTGGCTTATGGTTTGGTCTGGTGGTTTATGTCAAACAGTCCAATTTTTATTTGTTTTGAAAAAAAAAGAATTGTTGCAAAGCAATATTTTCTTTCCTCGGTATGCATGTAATCTCTAAATTGGTATGATTTTCAAATTTATAGTATTATGCAAATGAAGCTTCTAATTTTATTTATTAGAAACGATCTTCTCTGTTCAAAATTAGTCCATATGATATACTAAGGGCCCAATATTCCAATGTCATTCCATTTTAATTGGCAGCTAATTCACACACTGATATGACTTGACGGTTTTCTATTTGCGTAGTATATTATGTACTTTTAAGTAAACAAACAGGCGTTTGGTTTACATCTTAAATAAATAAATAACAGGCCGGACAATCCAGCATTGGACTAAGGCCGCAGGATGTGTTAGTGACATCCTATTTCCAAGATCTTATCTGCTTTTTGTTGAGGTAATGAGATCAGCATCACGCTCGGCAGTGTTATTTATCCCCATAAATGGGTACTCGTTTAACATCTGAGTGAGATCATAGTCCGTCACAAGCTCGTGAGTTCGAAAAACACCATGATCCACGGTGAGATTCGAACTCATGACCCTGTGCACCGAAGGTGCGCGCACTAACCGCTAGACCAGCCAGACTACATCTTAGAACAAAACATAAAATGTTGGTCCTTTTAGTTAAAATTTTAAAATTAATTCTTCCATATGGATATGCAAAACTGAATTTTGTGTCCAAAAATTTAGTCGTATGTACCTACATAAAATTCGTAAACGAAATACATTAATATAATACATCAGTGTTGGCAACTAAACATTTAAAAAACGGCTAAATTTAGCCGGTAATCCGGCTATACGTCTATAAGTCACATGTGACTGACTGAACAGGGAGAAACGCTGTTAAATTTCCCTTTCTTATTTCTAGAAGCTTTGAAACATTACTTCTTCAGCATATTTCTAAACGGCTCTTGTCGCAGTAGGCAAGTAGTAGGCCAAACCATATCCTATCAGAGGCAAAACCACATACCCTATGTTATTGGTTCGAACCGCTAAATACATCAAACGTCACAACAAAGTGTAGAAGCATGCATCAAGCATTCTTTATACGTACGAGTAATCGGCCTCAAATATGCCAGGACTATTAGAATGAATGCAATCATGTCTATACGCTCACGGTTCAAAATTACACTAAACAATTTTTAATTTGAATTTGTATACCAAGTAGTGTTTTACCAATTTTTGATTTGAAATGTATCAACATTTTCTTCCGTCAATTTAATTTCGATTTTATCACATAACAATTGGTGAAACAGAATATTATTTAAAAATTGCCAAGTTTTTCTACGAAAAGATTAGCAAATAATTTTATTTAACAAACTGTTCATCATTTCGCAAATTTTCACCAGATTGATGATACTCTGAGGAAGCCTACAGAGTGAAATCGATATCTTCAAACTGTCACCGTCGTCCCCCCATAAAGTCAAAATCCACAAAGTCAAAATCCACGAAGACAAAATCCATAAATTTTTGTATGAAGAGAGCCATAATGTTTATTGCGTGGGCTCCGATTCGGTGACGTCAATGCGGGTTTTGTTTTTTTTACCAACATTATCATGAAATGGCCCGAAACGTTAATTTCCAGTGGCGGAGCTTGAGAAAGTTTAGCGGTTTTTTTAGTTAGAAACCAGAGGTGAGAGCGAGTGGTGATGGGGAGATTGGAATTTTTGTTTCCCGGAAGGTGAAAGGTAAGATTCTTCTACTGTATATTTGTAGCGTTTGATCAATGGTCAGCGAAAATCTGGTCCAGATACTTGGATATTAGTTTTATACTTAAATACCACCAATTTAGCCAAACATAAAGCAAACGATTCAAAATATGTAGTCGTTCCATGCAGAACAGGGGGGAATATTGAAAAAAATTTTGGCTATAAAAACACTGAATTTTTCCAAGGAACCTTTTGAGAAAAAAAACTAAAGTTTCAGATTGATTTTCAGAAAAGTCGCTTAACTAGACAATTACCAAACCGCGGAGCATATGCGCTCTACCTGAAGACACGGCGAAGGATGCACCCGGAATATATGCGGTTTAGCTGTCTTTACTTGAAGCGCTTATGGTCCGCGCTTATGGTCTTCACGGAGAAGGATGCACCCGGAGCATATGCGCTTTAGCTGTCTTTACTTGAAGCGCTTATGGTCCGCGCTTATGGTCCGCGCTTATGGTCCGGGTGCATTCCTCTCCGTGTCAGCGGCTAAATCGTATATGCTACGGATGAATCCTTTTCCGTGTCTTCAGCTAAAGCACATATGCTCCGGGATTTCGTAATTGTCTAGTTAACGTAATAACGTACACAAATATTCTCAATAGTCAATTGTGATAAGCAAACTGTAAATTCTTGCTTCTACTGTGAATATGAATTTTATGTATTTTGACTGTGTGGATTTTGAATTTGTGGATTTCGTCTTTTTGGATTTTGACTTTGTGAATTATGACTATATGGATTTTGTCTTTGTGAATTTTGTTTTACTACTTTATGAAATTACCGAAGAAAATCAATTTCGGCTAAAAATTCGGCCGGCCAGAATTAGTCATTTCTGCCGGCTAAACAGTCCAGTCTCCGGCTAAATTGGCAACACTGTCACTTAAGTACATTATGTTAATTATTTTAATTTTATTTTAAAATTCAAATTAAATTTGTCGGGGTCATCGAAAATGATCCAATACGAGCATGCACATAGCAGATTTATCTATCCGACAACTTTAGGCTTAATTCCTATTTAAAAGTAACATTCACACCAATTCAAGTTACAAATGCGTTAACCGTATCTTATCAAGCTTTAGTTTTATTACAAAAAATAAATATAAATTCATCTACTCTACGACTGGATATTATTATTATGGATATGGTTCAGTTATTGCGTTAAAAATAGAAAGCAATTTTTGCAACGATTAAAATCGCGAAATTATTATTCTGAAATACGTTCACCCTATTCATTATTACCATTTCAATGAAATAGGCGTCACTTTTAACGACTTTCATATAGAAATTCGCATTGATCTAATTTTAATTTGAAAGCCTCTGGTCACGGTAAAGTAAGTCCGTACGGTGAAAGAAGTGGTGTAAAATCCAAAATGTATGTCGATCGTAATCTGATGTAAGCTATAATGGCGCTGATGTACTCAATGGATACCAGTGTGAAAAGTTGTAATAAGAATTGGATGGAATTCTTTCAATCGTTTTTGATGTATGTAATAAAATAAAAAGATTCTTCTCACTTTCAACTCAGAAAATTTTCATCATAGGAATTTCTAGGAAAGGACTTGCAACAGATGACATAAGGCTCTTGCACTTATGGCGTCAATTCTACAGTCCTATCCTAGTGAGTGGTCAGGAAACTTATCTGACAAAAGAGAAAAAATTTAGGAATGAACCGATTATTATTTTTCTGGGCCACCCACACACGTAGCGTCCGAATCCATTTTTTTATTTTTGTTCTGTCAAATTCATACATTTTCTTAGATTTTGACAATTTTTTGCTGGAATACAGCGTTATGGTAGAAAAACTTGACGCTACCAAATGAGTGCAAAAACGTGTAGTAAGACCCCTGGTTTGTAATTCAAAATCAGTTCACAAAATTAAATTTTTCGTCGTTTTTCCTAACTTTCTGTTTACATTTTAATTTCCGAATGACAAGAAATCAAAAGTGTACGATAGTTCCCATCTTACCATTCAGGATACATTATTTCCCAAGGGGGTTTTTGACTATCCAATGGACTTCATAAACATACATCCTTATGCTTATCTTAAAGTGTCCAATTTGTCAAGAGGACTGCGTGATCCGTGATGATTTGCACGCTATAGAATCCTCGATCCTTATTAAACTGGTAGGCTAGATCAATAAATTTGTTATAGTTGTGAGTTACAAAATTTCCAATATGTACTAACCACTTTGCCGTTCGACCATTCGTATTTATCGAAAATGCGCACATAAATTGCAGAACAGAATATTTCACTACCTTTACATAATAGTCGGCATTTTATAAGTGTTTTGGTTCAGCCAATTACGTATACGTAATTTACACATTTATGAAATTTTTCATATGTACATTCATACGTATTCTGCTTGAAATGACTTAATCCCATATTAGCCATGTAAAGCTAATTGACTATAATTTAAGCGGTCCAATGTAAACTGCATCAAGAAAAGCTTAGCAAATTAGCCAAGCGTAATCTTTATTATACCTACAAAGGTGTAAATATGTATGCAGGTATGTATGTGTAATAAAAGCTTGACAATTGAGAATTTTGCCAAATTTTTGATAACTCGTGATCGTGACTTACTTTGTTGCGGCAATCATGAGCTAGATAGGTACTAATGTGTTCTATGGCCGTTATCAGTGATAATTATGATTTGTGTTAACAACACCAGAAACAAAAACGCCCGAAATTTATACATTGCCAAGATAAATTTTACACGTTTATAAATTGTCATAAAATATTGGACAACACACATTTTCTTAACCCACGACGAGACTCCAAGCAATTATAATGGCGATTTAGCAAAAAAAATTAAAATTGCAGTGAAATTAATAAATTTAAACTTACTACACTCGCATTAAAATCATTTTTCCATAGACATTTTTACAGGAAAGAAAAGTGTTTTTTTTTTCTTTTTCTTTAGAAGAACTTTTGTGAAGTTAAACCTACTATTGCAGCCCCATGACCTCAGGGTCGGACTTCGTCAATTCCTACATTTGTTTTATGAATTCCGTTGGTGAAGTGAAGTTTGGTTAAAATTGGTCTACGAAGAAAACTGTTTTTTAAAATTTCATTTTGGTGATTTTTTTTTTTAATTTAATTATCAAAATCGGACTCTGCGAGTTTGAATTACTGCACGGCCATTGAAGAATTATTCAATTTCACACAAAAGAACGAACAAAAGTTGCAAAATTGTCACTTTGAATTTGACAAGCGGTTGGTTAAGTTGCCATATTGAATATCAAAACTGAATGTACACCCAAATGGCTATCAGTTTGGATGGAATGACAACAGCCATTTGGTTGCACGTGACACCATTTGGCGATCAATCTAGATGGACCTTAAGACAAAACCTTTTTGGGGAATATTGTTTCTATAGCATAAGGTTGAATAATAGCTATGACACATATCCAAATCATTATGATGATAATCTGTCATGATGATGAAAGTTCGAAATTGAGGTGACACATATGTTTTCGTCATTAGAATTCGTCATTTACTTTTGACGTTTGGGTAAATTATGAAAATGTCCCTAACAACAGCGATATTTTGATGAATATTCTGTTCAATAATTTAAAGACACACTTTTCTTGAAGAATTTGAATAGAAATGTGTAAAGATTGATATCAAATTTAATATTTTTGGAAAAATTCCTATTCATCAATTTTGCAACAGATGGCGTCAGTTGTCAATATTGAGCAAATGATGGTCCAAATGTGTAATTTGGAATTCATGCTAATGATGGTAAGTTTTCGTGATAATGACGTATTTGCGTCATTCGAAGATATGTGTGTCAAGCACATAATTTTCCGTTGCGTTTATGGGATAGTTTCCGGACATCCTGTATAGAAATGATCAGGGTTGGTGCCTGATTTAAATAAGTCATATCTGACGTCTGTCTGTCTGTTCTTGTATTTGTCTGTTCGCACAATAACTCCTGAAACAATGACGCTAGAATTCTGAAATTTTGGTTAGATGTTTTCTTTACGGTATTGGAAGTGGGAAAAATCGGACCAATGGATTCCATACCTCCCGTACAAATGACACCTTCTTAATAGGTACATAGTATAATTCCGCCATAAATTTCGTCAGAATATCGCTAGTGATCTAATTTTGATTTTTTGATCAATGTCTGATTGTGATATTACGATAAGAACTTGTTTTTGATTGCCTGGGCACTATTAGAAATGCATCAAAATGCATAGGCGCAAATTGAATAACCTTTTCCAATCGAGGAACCTGATTCACGAAATGTGTTTCAGATAGTATGGATCTAGATTGGGTGGTGGATGACACTGACACTCTATAAATCGAACTGAGATTCCAATTGCAAGCAAAATTCGCCTATTGATTTCTGTCTAGACTTAGATCCGGTAAATAACCTCTAGGGGAGGACTAGAGACTATTAAAATTGAGGCTCAGTGGCGTATCGCATTCTTCATTTCCGTGAGATAGCACTAAATGCGCAACTTCAATATCAACCCAAAAATATTAATGCATGTGTATCTAAAGCCTTAATAGATTCAAGCCAATGTACATATTTAATGTATTTCTTCGTCCAGATATGGTTTTTGTATAATTTGTATCTGTTTTTTATAATAAGTCCATGCAAACAAATAACAAAAATACAAAACGTAAGAAAAGCTGAATTTAATTCATTTATTTATCTGATACGTGTGCAGAGTTTTAATTTGAATGTGCACTGATAAGATGCTACTCGTAAATAAAGTTTGAACAGGTTTTTGGTGGTTTATTATCTGTCGCATATGTCGATTTTGGACCTAGAATCAAAGCAAATGAACCATGCCCCGAAAGCTTATCTTAGGCTTATTTGTAATGCTTGATTTTCCGATTGTTAATGTTACAGAAAATAAATTCGAACTTTAGCACATCTTTTGAAAATTGTCAAATTTTCATTGTCACCCTGTATAAGCATATGCATTGGATTCATTTAGCACTACCGCTCAAATTACTGGTAAATTCCAATCCAAATACTGATAATGACTGCTAATAAGTGCAAAACTAATATTTATTAGAACTAATCCCAGTACTACACCTACTGTTTACAAGATGCAATTCACATGACTATCCTCCCGGCTTAAAACTACCATCTACATACCAGTATTAAACACCGCTTGTTCGCAATTGTTTACGTGATAATAAAATTATTGTTGTTGAAACTAAACAGATAATATCTGGTTGTAATTGTTTATGCAGTTTATGTCGCGCTTCCCATTGATAAAGTTCCAGCACGTAGTATGTCAGTAGTTGTTTGTGATGAAGTGTCATCGACTTCCATGTCTCTACAAAAGAATTTCCAGTATAATACCGCATGAAGCCTATAATCTGGTTGCTACTTACTAAACTCTTTTAACATGAGAAATGTGCATATCAAGCAATGATCGCTGAATGCTATTTTAACATGTTTACAAAATTCAAAATTCAAAATTCAAAATTCAAAATTCAAAATTCAAAATTCAAAATTCAAAATTCAAAATTCAAAATTCAAAATTCAAAATTCAAAATTCAAAATTCAAAATTCAAAATTCAAAATTCAAAATTCAAAATTCAAAATTCAAAATTCAAAATTCAAAATTCAAAATTCAAAATTCAAAATTCAAAATTCAAAATTCAAAATTCAAAATTCAAAATTCAAAATTCAAAATTCAAAATTCAAAATTCAAAATTCAAAATTCAAAATTCAAAATTCAAAATTCAAAATTCAAAATTCAAAATTCAAAATTCAAAATTCAAAATTCAAAATTCAAAATTCAAAATTCAAAATTCAAAATTCAAAATTCAAAATTCAAAATTCAAAATTCAAAATTCAAAATTCAAAATTCAAAATTCAAAATTCAAAATTCAAAATTCAAAATTCAAAATTCAAAATTCAAAATTCAAAATTCAAAATTCAAAATTCAAAATTCAAAATTCAAAATTCAAAATTCAAAATTCAAAATTCAAAATTCAAAATTCAAAATTCAAAATTCAAAATTCAAAATTCAAAATTCAAAATTCAAAATTCAAAATTCAAAATTCAAAATTCAAAATTCAAAATTCAAAATTCAAAATTCAAAATTCAAAATTCAAAATTCAAAATTCAAAATTCAAAATTCAAAATTCAAAATTCAAAATTCAAAATTCAAAATTCAAAATTCAAAATTCAAAATTCAAAATTCAAAATTCAAAATTCAAAATTCAAAATTCAAAATTCAAAATTCAAAATTCAAAATTCAAAATTCAAAATTCAAAATTCAAAATTCAAAATTCAAAATTCAAAATTCAAAATTCAAAATTCAAAATTCAAAATTCAAAATTCAAAATTCAAAATTCAAAATTCAAAATTCAAAATTCAAAATTCAAAATTCAAAATTCAAAATTCAAAATTCAAAATTCAAAATTCAAAATTCAAAATTCAAAATTCAAAATTCAAAATTCAAAATTCAAAATTCAAAATTCAAAATTCAAAATTCAAAATTCAAAATTCAAAATTCAAAATTCAAAATTCAAAATTCAAAATTCAAAATTCAAAATTCAAAATTCAAAATTCAAAATTCAAAATTCAAAATTCAAAATTCAAAATTCAAAATTCAAAATTCAAAATTCAAAATTCAAAATTCAAAATTCAAAATTCAAAATTCAAAATTCAAAATTCAAAATTCAAAATTCAAAATTCAAAATTCAAAATTCAAAATTCAAAATTCAAAATTCAAAATTCAAAATTCAAAATTCAAAATTCAAAATTCAAAATTCAAAATTCAAAATTCAAAATTCAAAATTCAAAATTCAAAATTCAAAATTCAAAATTCAAAATTCAAAATTCAAAATTCAAAATTCAAAATTCAAAATACAAAATTCAAAATTCAATTCGTAGGACAAGCCTGGAATAATAAAGTATCCAACCTCTAACAAACTGCTCACCGCAATTAATTAATCTGAAAATCTAATTACATATACATATCTATAACAAATCAATTCCATCTTTTGGCTGTCTGTTTGTAACCGTATATGTTATGTACTTCGTCGTACATGCTTCAGTAATTATAATAATTTTCATTAAGGCATTAGATTTCCTTGCACACCTACATGTGTATGTATGTAGTTAAGAAGTAGTATTGCATATTTTTTTGGTTCCGTCTGATTTATTGTGGTTTAAAATGCCAAAAGGTGCATTTATATAGAATATAATGCTAATGCTACAGGCCTTATAACAACAATTAGGCAAGGTTAAAAAAAATTGGAATTGACTACAGAGTATCAAATGTTGCTACACATAACACATCCAAACCGTAGGTATACATATAGCAAGAACCTCTGGGATACAATTTTTATTTTTATTCAATAATAATATGTAATTAGATTTGGGTCATTTGGATTTAATTATAAGATTAGGATGACTGCTGATTGAAAAAGATATTCGCCAACTGTGTTTATTATCACGTCAATATTAATTGATTTATCAGCAACACACATCAGAGGCGGTCGATTTTGATACATATGTATGTATGTACATATTAGCAAATGGAAATTGAGACCGGTATACGTATTTAACACCAACTTCTTGTATTCAAATTAAAAGAAGTCAATGTGATCTTTTGAATTTGAATAGGCGATAAGTTTGCAATTCCAATTAGCTATATGTGATGTACGCACATTATCATGGCAATGATCGGAACGTAAGTGAAGAATTGTATTGAATAGTGAATTGGTGATCAAGACATACAAGAATACGAGAAAATTTCAATTTATGCTAATTCAATATGGCCGCGGTTTGATGAACGGAAACCGGCATTTGATCGAAATGTCTTTGATGCGTTCAATACACATTTGAAAGTCGCGGAAGTGATTAAGATCATCTTATGGTATGGTGTTGACAGTAATACAGTATGCAGAAAAATAAAGTTTTTTGATCTCATTTTAGTTGGTTTTTTGTATGCCTTAATACAAAAAAAAACTAAATTCAATTCCGAGAATTTTTATCACCAAAATGGGCAACGAAGCGACTATTGTCAAGCCAACAGCAATACAAGGCGATGCCACGAAGGCGGAGTGGTATTAATAAAGGCAATGAAGAAAAAGAGGCTTCATGCATCGATATCAATTCGTAATAAGATTCAATCCTATGTTATTGATAAAACTTGGGATGGATATCTCTATTACTTTTCTCTTTTAATTTACAAATTGTAAAGAAACTTTCACTTTACTTTAACTTGAAAAGAATTTAAAGGTACAATGTCCCACCCGATCACGAAATTAAAATGCAAAACTTAACAATAAATTGGCCTTTTTGTTGCAATAATATCAAAAGATCTGCAATAGATGAAACATCTATTGTTACGATTGATGATGGGTGTATACATTGTAGTTTGTTAATAATAGTCATGGAAAGAAAGTCAATGACCTCAAATGCAAAGCACGCGGCACGCAAAAACGATTAAAAAGTACAACAGCGAATATGTGTATGAATAAAAAGTAACAAATGCCTGTCGACTTTATCTCGGATCTTTTTTGCCTACAGATAGAGCCATTCCTATTCATCTATTGAGTGTGCAAACATTGCTCATTTCACATTTGACCTAGAAATGTTAGAAGTACACATGCAGGTTTTTCGATGGGTGCTAACATTATAGTTTCCGAGCAGATATTGTTTTTATAGAATTTAGCAAAGAGATCAGCATGAAGTTTAATTCAAGCGTTTTGACTTTTTCTCTGATTTCTTGGTTATTTAAAAGTAACCTTTCACTGACTAGCACTAGACACTAGAGTAAGCTGACCAGACGTACAGCATTTTGCTGTACAGTACAGCATTTTGACCTGTCGTACAGCATTGGGAAATGTACAGCAAAATGTACAGCAATTTCCATGCCTCACAATGAAGCCTAATTGACTACATAATAAGGTCCTCGATGATGCCTGTGATTAGTCTTTTCTGCTTTTAAGGTGTAAAGTTGGACTATACTGTACCTTGTACGATCGATATTTAGCGAGATAATCGCTTTGGAAATCTTCAATTTTCGATAACTCGGGAAACCTTTTCGATCTTTCTGAAATATGGCACTCACATTTACTCCATATCATGGTCCTACGTATCCTCGTTCGGAAGTTACGGCTGGCCAAGTCGCAATTTTGAGTTTTCTAACTAAAAATTGTCCATAACTCGGAGATCCGTAATCTGAAATTATGCACACTTTTAGAGACACTTGACGTATATCTCATCCAAGTTTCAAGGTCTTTTCTATCCGCTTTCGGAAGTTACAACTGCCAAAATCGCACATTTGTGTTTTCTAAGCTTATCAGTACATAGTTACTTTGCGGGCAGCACGAAAAGCCAGATGCCAGGTCATACGACTGTCCAACTTACAGAAATCTGAAATTTCTGAAATCTATCTTTTATTTTATGAGTTTAATCTTATTTCGAGTACTTTTCCTTGTTAAAGTATTTTGTGTTAGAACATACATTTGTGCTTCACCTGCTGATGATTTCTTGCCAAGGAGAACCAGTGGCTTAGATAGTTTTTTGGAGGGAGAGGGGATCGGTGGTCAGGATTTTTTTCAGCAGAGAGGAAATTACAAAACCGGCTGTCGTTTAAAGGCTGAGATTCCTGAGGAATAGGTTTGGCAGAGCGAAGTAAATATTGCACGTCGAACAACTAGACCTCAGATGTAGTTTTCATAATCCCCACCTTAATGTTGGTGTACCTACGTAATCGAGATTGGACTAGCGACTCCTGAATGATACGGGGGGGGGGGGTTTAATTCAGTCAGGCGACGACGTATCTTAGGAATAATTGAGAAGATTATAGAATCGCCTGAAGATTATAAGTGCGCAGAATACGCTCTACACCTTGAAAGATCGATCCTCGAAGGTTATGCGGTGAACTTAAAATTGAAGGTTCCCAGCGCAAATGTTAAGAATCGTTGTGAGTATGGTTTGTCTGCAGTATACAATAAGAGCGAGGTAACATGATGTAAATATACGTTGATGCCGCCTCTGTGAAGTAACACCGCAAGATGGTCCGGCGTATGAGCGAAAGCGAACGAGATGGTTGTGATTTTATTCGAGAAAAATCGGGTAGTATGATGCACCATTGTTCAAGCAAATTAGTCCTGCATGTGTCGTAATTAGAAGCCTGTTGTATCACTAGATATTCCACACTACTGATTTTCGCTAAAACACCAAATTTTATTAGGAAATTCCACCTGATCTGTTCCTGTGGCAGTCAGACTATGTGAAAAACGAGACCGAGGCTAATTTCGGGCGCAGCCGAAATTTGAATACCCTTCACTCTCCTCGGGCTAAAAGTTTTTTAGGGTGAACCTATGACTTGTGTTTAATCCTTCCCAATTCTTTTCCTTCTGTTTTCGCATAATATTTGATATTTTCAAATTCTGTGGCGTCGATAAAACAATAATTTGAAAACTTTATTGTAGTCTAGGAGCCAGGTACCTAACTACCTTCCTCATAAGGTAACCGGCTGAAAATGTGTACAGGTGGTAGTTCATCACCGCTTCTGTGCAAAACTGCTGGTCAGCCCAAAATTTAGCGGTTCCTTGTTAGGGAAATTACGCAATATGTGTGCTAATTTTGAGGTTCAATCAATAGATCTCGCTTAACCGTATCGAAACATAGTGGGCTGACCGCTCTGAACCGGTTCCTTGACCGGTTTTAACCGGTTTAAAGTATTGAAAATACCCTCGTAAAAAATGGATTTTTGATCATACCTGATTACGTAACCAGGCTTGGATTCAAATGGTAGATCTCAATTCGCCCCTGTCGAAAGTACTGGTCAGCCCAGACCAAACCGGTTCCTTGATGCATTTTTACCGATTCAAAATAAGCAAAAATACACCAAGTACACAATATAAAATACTTAATTTTGGGGGATATGAAGCATTCACCCGATTAAATTTATGTTCGTATGATAGACCTCAATTCGCCTGTGTCCAGAGTACTGGTCAGCCCAGACCAAACCGGTTCCTTGACGCGTTTTTACCGATTCGAAATAAGTAAAAATACACCAAGTGCACATTATAATCTACTTAATTTTGGGGGATATGAAGTAATCACGCAATTAAATTTATGTTCGTATGACAGATCCTGATGCGCCAGTCTCGAAAGTGCCGGTCAGCCCAGACTAAACCAGTTCCTTAACGCATTTTTACCGATTCGAAATAGGCCAATTTACACCAAGGACACAATATAATCTACTTAATTTTGGGGGGATATTAAGTATTCACCCAATTAAATTTATGTTCGTATGACAGATCCTAATGCGCCAGTCTCGAAAGTACCGGTCAGCCCAGACCAAACCGGTTCCTTGACGCATTTTTACCGATTCAAAGTAGGCAAAAAATAAATATGCATATAAATATATTTAATGTTTAAATCAAATTAAATTATTAAACAAACAATTAATTCAGTTCTATTGATTATATTACATATTTATCTCGGAGCTATAGATATTACTAGCAAATATCGTCATTGTCGTCAATATCGTCGTGTGGCGTTGGTTCTACGATGTCTTCTATTTTGTTCGCCGTCAAACCAATCTAGCTCCAGCCTTACCGAATCATTCGGAGTTGTGGTTTTCCATCCGTACCTTGTAGAAGGTAAAACTGTACATGTTGCCTTTGTGGCATTTCGCCACATTGTTGAAACGTATATTGTCCTCAATATTTTTTGCTTCAATGATTTCCAGCAAGGAGGAATCAAAGTTGAATCAAAGCCCCTTATTTTTTTTTGGAAATTGCTCTGAACTTTTTTTGCTAGCATTCATTTTCTCAAAAATTTCTACGTGAGCTTTATCTACGCTATCGCAATTTCTAACAGAGTACATTAACGCGGTAAACTCTTGAATGAATGAATGAATTTTGTCTTCATCATCCACGTCAGACTCGATCGTAGTGGCTACCTATAAAGGCATGTAGTGCAGGCAAATCCTTACATAAATTTGGCCCAAGTACCTTTGATAGTTCGGTACAATTGATGCTTTCCATTTCATGTTTGCTAGCCCCAGCCATCCATATCTGTAAATAGGGGAAATTATGTTTATTACATAATGTAATAATTAAAATATCTCTGTCATTCGCTTTGATGAGAACTTTTGCGGTAGGGTTTTCTTCTGCAATTTTGGATGCATGCTAAATTATCCCTGTGTCTGCTTCTTCATGATAACATCCATATCCACGTTTTTCTTTTCGCAACACCTTATTATTGAAAACTCTATAAGAAAAGCATTTTTCCTCTACGGTGAGAAACACAATTTTCTCTTTAAAGATAGGACAGAGTCACTAGACCAGTGTGCAATGATGTTTTCAATCTAAGATGATGGTGTAACCAAGCAAAATATAGAATAACTATGCAAAATAAACAAAAATTCAATTCAGTTTAAAATAAAAGCTTGTGTGTCTTCTAAATACGATAAGACTAACCATTCGATAAGAGTTTTGAGAAATCGGGCCTAAGTTTTTCCAAAATTACGCAGTTTGTATTGTGTACTTGGTGTATTTTCGCATATTTCGAATCGGTAAAAATGCGTCAAGGAACCGGTTTGGTCTGGGCTGACCGGTACTTTCGAGACTGGCGCATTAGGATCTGTCATACGAACATAAATTTAGTTGGGTGATTACTTCATATCCCCCCAAAATTAAGTAGATTATATTGTGCACTTGGTGTAAAATGGCCTATTTCGAATCGGTAAAAATGCGTTAAGGAACTGTTTTAGTCTGGGCTGACCGGCATTTTCGAGACTGGCGCATCAGGATCTGTCATACGAACATAAATTTAATTGGGTGATTACTTCATATCCCCCAAAATTAAGTAGATTATATTGTGTACTTGGTGTATTTTTGCTTATTTTGAATCGGTAAAAACGCGTCAAGGAACCGGTTTGGTCTGGGCTGACCAGTACTCTGGACACAGGCGAATTGAGGTCTATCATACGAACATAAATTTAATCGGGTGAATGCTTCATATCCCCCAAAATTAAGTATTTTATATTGTGTACTTGGTGTATTTTTGCTTATTTTGAATCGGTAAAAATGCATCAAGGAACCGGTTTGGTCTGGGCTGACCAGTACTTTCGACAGGGGCGAATTGAGATCTACCATTTGAATCCAAATCCAGCCTGGTTACCTAATCAGGTATGATCAAAAATCCATTTTTTACGAGGGTATTTTCAATACTTTAAACCGGTTAAAACCGGTCAAGGAACCGGTTCAGAGCGGTCAGCCCACTATGTTTCGATACGGTTAAGCGAGATCTATCGTTTGAACATAAATTCAGCCGGTTACCTTATGAGGAAGGTAGGGGTCATTTTTTTGCAGCTTTGAGGCGGTCAGCATATGTGAAGGAACCGCTAAAAATTGGGCTGACCGGCACTTTCGGCATCCAAATTCCAAATTCCAAATTCCAAACCGTTTATTGAGACTTTCTTTCGCCTTATTATAATTTACAATATACAGATGGTCACATAACAGCCAACATATGTTATATGTAATTGATAATACAATAATTCAGTTTAGTTTTAATCTAATCTTACGGTTATTGTAATTGTACTTGACAAAAATGTGGTGTCTTCACCATTGCTCATTGGTTTTTTTTCGTGGATGAGTGATTTTAACAACTTATTACTAATTATAAACTAAATTAAAATATTAAGAAAAACTTAACCTAAAAAGAGTGTAAGCAGCGAGGATATTCCATTGTTAGGTGGTTTCACCAATTGAAATTGCCTTACTGCTTATCTCTACTTAAACTACGTATACCAGTTTAGTGTTTGCATGTTCGTGGATTCTCACTAGGCGATTTAATTTAGTAAAAAGTGTAGGCATAAAACAGAAGTTTTAGTTAGTATCATCTACTTATTAATTAGGTACTAATATTGTAAGCATGTGCAGCAATCATTTTATTGTTTTATATTTCTAATATATTTGTATTATTTTTAGTAATAAAAATTCTTGCTTTTAATACTTTGGTTTTCATGGAGCTAAATTACATTATACAGTTTTATTGTATTTATTTATTATTAATTAATTAAACGCATTGTCATGATAAACGCGGTCGCAACTCCTGAAATTCGATAATAAGATTATCCTCTAAGTGTATTGCTGCTTTTTCGGATATAATAAGGGGGTAAGAATGACCCACTGTTTAAAGTCTCCGGTAATTCAGTCGATATTGAGAAAAGTAATTGAAATGGGGAATTGTAATAAGTACTTTCGTGACTAGCCGTGTTGTTTCTAAATAATGAACGCACTATTCCCAATTGATGATCTTCCCATTTCTTCAGTCGAACTCGGCTCGATGCAATCATGTATTGCATTAGTGGCGTAATTTTTGATTCTTCGTAGAGGAGCGAATTTCGATAGTATTTTTTGTTTGGTCTGCGGTATTTTGATAAACATTTTCGTAAGATTTTTCTTTCAAATATTTGCAGCTCTTTCGCCACTGTGGGAGATATATTCATCCACGCTGGAAAGCAGTATGTTATTGCCGGTCGTATTAGGGTCTTATACATAAGAGTTTTCACATTACTCTTGAGTGCTTTGGTGGAAAAAAGCGAGTTTAGGATATTCGCAGCAATTCTAACTTTTTTCAGGATCTTCCGTGCGTGTAGATTACTCCTCCCTCTATTATTGAAAAGGAAGCCTAAGTAGTTTAAGTTTTCCTGGAGAGGAATATTTTGTCCGTTTATTTTAATTTCTATTTTTTTACTTTCTGGGACTGCTTTCCAATGACCTTTGCCACTGGCGTTTCTAAAACAAGTAAGAACACATTTAGTTGTATTTATTTGGAAACCCCATTTATGAAGAAATGATAACACAGGGTTGAGGTGACTAACCAGTTTTCCTACTGCGATTGAAGGTCTTGGGTCCTCTGCAAAGACGATTATATCATCCGCGAAGAAAATACTTCGAATATTGAAGAGGCTCAAAGAGGCATCAGAAGCATTTACGTTCGATGTATGAGCAGCCGAGGGGATATCGTGTATATAGAAATTAAACAGCTTGGGGCCCAGAATCGATCCTTGGGGTACGCCCGCTTGTACTGGTATATGATCTGATCTCGTACTATCAATCGTAATTTGCAGTGTTCTATTCTTGAGAAAACTGCTAAGTATTCGGCAAAGAGGCATCGGACAATTGTTTGTAACTAACTTGTATATGAGACCTTTATGTGAAACTTTGTCGAAAGCTTTTTGTAGATCTAGAGCACACGCAACTGTTGTGCTTTTCTTCCGTAAATTTGTTTGGATTTCGTTTAACAAGAGTAGAACCGCCATTTCTGTCGATCTGTACTTTTCGAACCCAAATTGATTTTCGGGAGTGAAGTTTTGTAGGAAGTCATTGAGCCTGCTACCAATGATTTTCTCTAAAATTTTTCCTAAATTCGATAGAAGCGATATCGGGCGAAGAGAGGATATATCGTTCGAGTTTTCTTTTTTGGAAATCGGGCATAGAAGTGCTTGTTTCCAACAGCTCGGAAAATATGCAGCGTTAATGCAATTGTTAAAGACTATTGTTAAATGACGTACTATTGATGGCGCACATTTCTTAACAACATAGTTGGAAAGATTGTCTGGCCCGGACGATTTCTTATTATTAGTGGTCCTAATATAGTATTCTACTTCATCCAAAGATGTAAAATATTCCGAGTCTATGAAATTGTGTGGTCTAAGTGAGGTGTTTGTACTGTCAAAGGAAGTAATTACTGAGCCTTCATTCAATCTTACTAATTCAGAGGACACACTATCAACGAGTTCATTCAAATAAGTGTTAGGAAGAGGTTTACATTTGTATACTTCTCTGAAGTAAGCGGTCATAGCTCCGATCTTGTCTTGAGTAGAGACGAATGTGATGCCATTACATGTTATTGGGTCGTTTGTAACATTAAACGTGCTTTTTTTTCTTCCACTTATTTTGTTGATTTGGTCGAATATTTGAGGCGAGGGTTTAAGAGCCATCATTTGGTTCTTGTAAAATAGGTTTATATCCTTATTAACTCTTTGTCGGATAATAGAATTAAGGCAGTTGATTTGACTTCTTACTGTTTGATAGTGTTGATTTATTCTGTTAAGGTTTGAGTGGAAAATTCTTTCTAATCTTTGTAATAGACAGTTCCTACTTCTTATGAGGTTTTTTGTTAGCGAATTGAGCATTCCATACTTGGAAACGACCACCGGCTTAAGTGGCGCATGACGGTCCAAACATTGAATGATAGACGTAGATACTAAACTAATATAGTTATCAATTTCGGTTGTCGATAGGTTTCTATCTGCCGGATATGGGTGTCCAATAGTTTCTTCTAAGTTCTCGTTAAATAAGTTCCAGTTTACGTTAGAGTACTCCCGCTTCAGTGGTGGGGGTTTTAATAGCAAATGCATGTTATTTATATTAAAGGTAAGCAAAAGTCCAAAATGGTCCGATGGAGCGGGAATGGTTGAACAGATAAAATTTTGATTAAAAAGTGAGAATAGCTCAGACGAGACAATAAAATTGTCAATATAGGAAGACCCTCGTGGGAATGTCGGCGAATTCGCGTTAATTATTATTGCTGTGTGATTCGTATTGCCTATTATCCAATTGTACAGGTGGTACCCATTCTGGTTGCTCGTTGAGTCACCCCAGAAAGTATGCCTTGCATTATAATCCCCTCCTAATATGAAATAGTCGAAACGCCCGTATCTCTGAAATAACGAGTTCAAGTAAGTCGGAATGTACTGCCCCGCTCCGCTCTTAACGTAGATGGATCCTATCAGAATTCTCTTCACTCCATTGAAAGGGAGATGAACTTTGAGTATACCTAACGTAGAATTCACTCCATGATTGTCAATTTGTATGTTGCATCCTTCGAAGCACAAATTGTTTTTAAAAAAGATAGCTGTGCCCCTCCCTGAATCATTCCTCAGTAGATTGTAATTCTTCATAAATACCTTAAATCTTGGATTCAGCCTAGTTTCTGTAATAACCGCTATATCAGGTAGGTGTCTACCCAGCAATTCTTCTAAAGATAATCGTTTATCAATAGAAACCAGGGAGTTAATATTTAGATTCAATATCCTAATCATTGTTCGTTAAATTCAAAGCAAAATTTATAAGAGCTTCTGCTCTGTTTTCCGAGGGTAGGTTTTTATAACTATTCCAAAAATTTTTTGCTCTTGTTAGCAAGGTAAGGAAGCTTATTCCTATAAGTTCATAACAATCTTTAAATAACGATGTTAGCTCGTTTCCAGAGCCTACGTTAGGCTTATGTCCCAAGCTTCCTCCTTTTCTTAAAGCTTCAGCATACGAGATCTGTGGATTAAGAAGCGAAACATGAGCGTTGGTATAGAAATTCTTAGGGACATGTAAAGCATTTCTCGCTTGGTCTCGCTTTGTTTTCGCCTCCTCGATTCTTTTCTTATATTCAAGACGTGAGGGGCACAATGAATAGTTCGCTGGATGGCCAGATGTGTTGCACAGTGTGCAATGGGGTGGATTTAGCTCTCTTAGATCTGGGAGTGCGCGTCTGGGGCAATCTTTTCCAACATGATTGCTGCCGCAAGCAACACATCTTGGCGAGTAACCACAATTGCCCGAAACGTGACCAAAGCGCTGGCAATTAAAGCATTGGAGAATGTCACCCTTTCTCATTTTCTCCCAATATATTCGCTGGTTTATTACATACCTTAAAGAAGTTAGTGTTTTCACATCGGGTTCCCTTTCCAGTGTCACTTTAAATAAAGGCAGTTGAATATCATTTCGCCGTGACCATGCTGTTGAAAACCTTACCACTGAAATGCTGTCTGCGGGGATTTCAGGGCGTGAACGGAGGATGTCATTTCTAACCTCATCTGCTTCGAAGTGAGCACTGGATCCTCTCAATATCAACGTGTATTTCCGGCTTGTTTTAGGTGTGAACGAATGACCGTCAGCTTCCGATGATTTTATGGTATTCATGATTTTGTTATGGGTATCTATGTTATTCACTATTAGTTTGTGCCTGGAGGTGGAAAAATGGGTTACTCTATATTTAGTATTGGGATCTTGGTCCATCATCTCTTTGATTGTTCTTGCCTGGATATTATTAATAAAAATTAGTGGACACCAAATGTTTTTTTCAGGAGTTGGGGCCGTTTCCTCAGGACGGAGACTAGCGAATGAATTGCTATAGTTCGGTGATGACTGTACAATATTTGGGTTAGTATTATTATTACTCTTACGTGCTACTAATCTTCCGGTGGCGGTTTTGAAGATTCCCGCATCGTCATTGATTGCTCCGAGTACATTGTTAAAGCACTGATTGTTTGCGTTTTGTTCCTTTTCGGCATTTGAAGGAATTGGCTGGGTGGATATGTCCATTTCTATGTTCTGTGTTTCAAGGCTGGATGTGGACGCAGATGCTTGCTCCAATAACTTTTTGGCTTTAATCGGGTTCATTCTATTAATTTCGCGTATTCGCTTCTTAGCCTTCCGCATTTCCGAACTGTCATACTCTTCATAGATAAGTGTTCAATAGAATTATGCTGTCAAGTACAGCTAGCTAGGCAGATCAAAACTTGTTTTCACTTAGAAACAGCTTGAGCACTTGCGCACTATTTTACTGAAACGGTTCTTCCACTTAGTATCTACACTCGATATTAGTCAATTGAAAACATTAATTCACTAATGTCAATGATAATAAATGAATTTCACAATACGAATTGAAAAGGCAATTTGCAAAACTGCCCTTTGTTAGATTTCTGTATGTATGCTTTATCAATCGAGCTCTTATGGACAGTGGATCGAAATTTTCAGAATCGCGACCGTCTCCGATGACGATCTTATCAAGACTCCTCACTTTCGGCATCTGGAAGTCGAGATCTAACACATGCACTTAAATTCAGCCGGTTACCTTATGAGGAAGATTGAACCTCAAAATTAGCACACATATTGCGTAATTTCCCTAACAAGGAACCGCTAAATTTTGGGCTGACCAGCAGTTTTGCACAGAAGCGGTGATGAACTACCACCTGTACACATTTTCAGCCGGTTACCTTATGAGGAAGGTAGTTGGGTACCTGGCTCCCGTACTATTGGGGGGATTCGGGAGCATGGCCTCATAGTACGATACCATTTGTTTTACTGTTTTTTGTTTTGATAAAGACGTATTAAGGTTTTTTGAAATTGGTGTAGAAAACATGTTTTTAGAAGATCAATTTGGGCATTGTTGGCATTGTATGACAGCCCCATGACCCCACCGTCCGATTCCATCCATTCTTACAAATGTTTTGTGGCATCAATAGAAACACATTTGTGTGAAATTTGGTTAAAATTGGTGCACAAATGAAAAAGTTTTTCTTAGAAGAACCTAATATGGGGGGTTAGGTTTGTATGGCAGCCCCATGACCCCATGATCCGATTTGATCCATTCTTACATATGTTTTGTGTTATCAATAGAAACATTCGTGTGAAATTTGGTTGAAATTGGTGCACACATGAAAAAGTTTTTCTTAGAAAAACCAAATTGGGGGGGTTAGGTTTGTATGGCAGCCCCATGACCCCATGGTCCGATTTGAGCGATTCAAACATACAAACTGCCTGCAATTAAAAGAAGCATGTGTGCAAAATTTCAGCTCGATAGCTTTTGAACTGGCCGAGTAAAACGCGTAGCAACAGACGGACAGACGGACAGACAGACAGACGGACATCGCCCAATCGACTCATGCTCGTCATGCTGATCATATATATACATATTTTATATGGTCGGAAATGCTTCCTTCAATGCGTTACAAACTTCATGACAAAGTTAATATACCCTTTACTCTACGAGTGAAGGGTATAATAACGCTTGAAGAAATCCAAAACTCATGTACGCCAGTAGACGCTAGGAATTGCCATAATTCTAGCCAAGGCAGTATCAATTATGCAATTGGAAGTACTATAAAAAGAATTAATTCCGAAATCCCCCTGTGGATGGCATTTCGGTAAATAATGTTACAAAATGTACACAATTAATAGCAAAGAACTAAATTTCAAATTAATAAACTAAATTTCAAATTAATAAACTAAATTTATCACAAGGATCAATCGCCTTGACCCCCCCCCCTTATCTACGCCACTGAGGAGAACATTGAGAACTTTAGGGTTCCCTGTTTAGTATCAACCGAACTCAGTTCTATTCACGAAGATATCACTTATGAAAAGAATAATCATGGTGGTAGCCTCGTGAGATATTATTCTTTCTCCAAATCGGCGTGAAGAGGAGAGGGGAGGTTAGTACGGATGATAATTTGCCGGAAAACCGAATCCCGCAAATATGTACAGCATTGGGTTTTCGGAAGTCTGGTCACCTTACACTAGAGGCTTACAGATTTATAATAAAAATTTTACTATTGGACGAGATTTATACACAACGAGACCTGGCGTTTGTGCAAGACACTTGATTACCTTATTTAAACATTATTAAAAATTCCAATGGCTAGTTATAAAATTATTTTGTGAATGATCAATTTTTTGCAATAATCGGTCGTTTGATTTATCTGTACTTGTACTTGAAACTAGCCAACAATGAGTTTTGTTACTATTATACATTTCTAAATACTTACGTAATTTTTACTTTTCCATGATTTTCAAATTGTTCAGAAACGAATGTAAGTTTAGCATTACATAGAGAAAGTCCTTCGAAAGTTTTTCTGTCGATAGACTCCTGGATCCTGGATCTAGTGAAGTATAGAATCGATCATTTACAGAACCACGTTTGTCTAAATTTTTCAAAATTCAGTTTTAATCGTAAAAATACTTATGTATGTATGTTTAATGCTCATAAAATCTTTAATAGCGGCTTATCCTGTGTAAAATGTTAACCCTATAGTCAGACGCTGGCCTATTGGTGTATCGTTTCCAGCCAGTCAACCAATAGGATATCAGAGCGTTCATTATAAAATACTCAAATAATACTTCTCGAATGCAAAAGATTTTGTCGTCTCCTGAAAAACTCCATTTTTGACCTTAGGTGGTTTCTGCGATCGTAGTCTAAAAAGGGTCACTCACATCCAAATGATTCTATCGAATCAAAATATGTATACATTTACGTCATTAAATTAAAAATCGATTTCACTCTGTTGTTGTAAACTCATATTCAATTTTGCTATTTTTTTATTTTCGTTGTCAAGCAAACATCATCAGATCAGATCACCGAAAAGAAAATTGTCAATAAATAGTAGGAATTTTTTGTTAATTGAAATTTATTGAAGCACTTCCACCACTTAATTGGATTGCGTATAGCCAACAAAGATGACTGACTGACTGTTTCAATTTCGTTTCATTTTTGAAACTAAATTGATATGAGGCTAGTTCTTTGGTATCGAGACATAATTATTATTACTCATGATTGTTACCCAACTAAACTCACTAGTACATACATACATACAATGTAGTAAAAACAATTTGACTGTGGTTCAATGTTTTGAAAATTATTTGAATAAGGAGATCTATACATCTGTTTGATTAAGTTACAAATAAGTGATGGTGGTCATGGACTTTATTAAGTAATAGTTTACTCGTAAATGAGAGTTTATCCAATTTGTGTTTGTCTTTTTTTTTTGTAGGAATTAAAAATGTACAACATGCGTACAAACATGTAGAAATCGTGATAAGTTTTTCAAAGAAATTTTTTTTCCGGCATAGCTTAGAAGAGGTGGCACTTAATCTCTGAGTCACCCGAGATAGAGTTTGTCTTGAAAAAAATCCCAAAAGGTTTCTGTTCCACGATATAAATCGTATCGGTGGTGGCCGTATATTTCGGGTTTACTTCCCTCAATTTGACCTGCTTGAAATAATTTTAAGCGAGGAGTAGAACAGGGTTTTGCCTAGCCTAGACACTCAAATAAATTGTATTTACCTGCCGTAATTTGGAGAGAAGCTAGCACCTTTTTGAAATTATTGCACAGCGAACCGAATTAGTGTATTTTTTTAAACAGCCATAGCACCCAAATTTAAGCGACATTAAAATATTTAGATCTCCAGCGTCTGATATCGCCAAATTGTCTTAAGTTGGACGTTTAGCTCAAGCTAGTGGAGAATTGGAAACTCTATAATTGTCGGTATGCACATTGAGTGGCAATCATAAACATGCTGATTTCAAAGAAAAACGACACTCTTTTAATTCGCCATTCAATGGTGACCTGTTACATATTAAAAACTCTCAAGTTTAAAGTCGGAATTGAAAACTAAATTTTAAAACTCTAACAAAAAAAATATGTATAAGCTTTTCTGTTCGGTATAATATACTTTTTGCCCACGCTTTTTTATATTAGCGAGATCAGCACAAAATCTTGTGTTTCACGTACATATTCCTTTGAATTCCATGATTGATTGCTCTAACTTTTTGATTCTGATCTTCTTACACACCAAAGCGATTTACACGATTTGAAACAATTTTGATACAATTATTCGAATTGTTTATTGACATGAAAATGTCAAATGCGGAGGCTATCTAAAATACTGGGGGTCGTGCCGTGAAAAAATGTGACATTGTCACGTGATAAAAACGTAACGAAGTTAAAAATCGATCTTCACTAAATTTATAATATACATTGAGGAATAATGGTCAATTAATATTGAATTGAACGAAAAGGCATCAAAGGATTTTTGGACTTCTGGAGTTACAGGATAACGATGAAACCTTGTTTAAATGAACGTACGTTTGAACATATCGTTCACTGAGCAATGAGCATGAACATAACGTTAGAAAAAAAATTTCCTTATAATAAAACAACACACGTTTTAGTATAATAACCACCAAAATAAAAAAAAAAATGTTTGGGAAACTTACTAAAAGAAAAAATCTGAATTCTTCTGGAGGTTCGAAACTTCGTCCAACCCAATCTACTCAATTTGCCACTCAATCAAATCGGCTATGCCGGCTCTTATCGAAGTTAATAACTCTAGCAATATCATCACCCAGTCTTTTGCTCGTACATTTCGATTCTGGTAATTGCAGCACATAACAGCCAAAGCACAGAATAGTATGGAAGAAGGACAAGGGACAAATAATTTTGAGTGCACAGAACAGACGGTTACGAATGAATGAAATTGAATCCAATTGAAAATGGCGAGCCAAGTTTAAATTTAATATCCGATTACGTCCGTCTGTTTCTATAGCCGGATTTAAAATAGGGATTGTAATGGACCAATTCAGACTCATAAGTGTCAATTTTTGAATTAGCTTGATTTTTGCAAATGATCCGATCCGATCTATTTCGAATCGTTGACATTTGTAAAAATCCCGCTCAAATTCAAAAATCGACATTTATGAGTGTGACATCCCAGCCAGCATCGGCGTCATATACCGTGAACATAGCCGCAAATAAGCTTTACTTCATGAATCACGAATCGGCATTATGTATCGATAGGACGCATTGAAAGTTAGATACATGATGGTCAGCTGAAGGAATGTCGACGGATCATGCATATAGGAAATATAATGCTTTTCTCCTCAAGTGTGATTTTTGTTGCTGGGGTGATTAGATTCACGAATAAAACATAATCATTCATATAGTCTGGCTAGAGCAGTGGTTAGGGCGCGCACCTTCGGTGCATAGGGTTATGAGTTCGAAACTCTCCGTCGCCCGTGTTTTTTTTTTAACTATTCTTTGATGCATGGAATATATATGATACTTAACTATTACATAATGCTTACGAATAACGATTTTATAATGATTATCCGTAATAAGGTGCAAATGCGTATATACATGAAATAGGGGGACATCGTCATATACTGCTTGTATGAAAACGTGATGAATGAATAAGCAATATGTGCTTACGCGTGTTGCATGAAATAATGATTACAAATGTGTTAAATGCTGGCTGGGATGGTCCTGTGGGCTGCCACACTGAAAAATGAGCAAATCTGGCATTTTTCAATAGGCGGCCATTGGGGGAAGAAAATGGAGATTGGTGATGGTGGTCGTTGGTGACAACTGTCATCGGGGGACAGTTGACGACGCGTGGTGCATGTGAGCAAAGAAAAGGAAGCAAAATAAAACCAAAGGAAAGGAAACTTGGAGGAGAAATTGAAGCGAAACCTAGAGAAAAAAATTCAGAGAAGTCTTTTTTGTGATGTTGTGTAGAGTGTTAGTTTTTGTTTGTTTTCTTGTTTGTTTTAGGAGTAACATAACCACCAAATAGAACTGCAAGTCCCAGGCGGACAGCAGTCACCCCATTCGCAAGACTATACGCGTAATGCATTCCCCATAATGTCTACGGAATAAAACTAGGTGATTCCCCGACTCCCATTCCAGGTTATAGATGGGTTGACGGAGGTATGTGCCTCCTCCCCATGGTAGTACGCATGGGTGGCGCTGCCGATGCTTTTAGCGACGCCGGAGCGCCCGCGGATGGGCTACATAAATTATATTTTTGAATTCATGGGCCGGGACCCGTTATTTTTACGGTCCGTCAGAGCCAAATAGCGAGTAGGGGAGACCGGGGCTGGTTCTAACAGGGGCAGGTATTAACAGGCTGATAGACGCCAAACTATCAGACTGAGAGACAAACAAATAATGATTGTCCTGTTTGTACACAATGCTAAACGTGTCGAGACTCGTCAGTTTAGTCTGCGCCATCGCAGTAGCGAGTTGTGTGTGGTGTGCCCATATGAACAGGTAAACGATCTTTTTTGCGTTTTTATTTTCTTGATTTTCAATCTTAATATAAATTTCAAAGATGTGAAACTTTAACTTATATAAAAAGTGTTTATTCAGCTATAGATGCACTCTAATTTCTTGCTGCTAAATTACGTACTTATTATAGTGCAATGTGATTTCTGAAAAATTGGGCTTTGGGGTTAGTTTTAACAGAACACACGGGGTAAGTTCTAACATGTTAACACTTACCCAAATCGCGAGTTAAGTTCCTGTGTTAGGATATTAAGGCTAGAGTTCCATTTTTTTTAATTACCAGTGATTGTTTTTCAAAGAAGATGTTTATTAAATTTTTTGAGTTTAAGAAAACTGCTATAAAAGCTAAAGTTTTGTTATTTAATTATCTTTAGCATTAAAATATCACTCAGTACTGAATATGATGATACTGATCGTTGTATTTAATTAATATGAGACTGAAAAAAGCTTGATTTTGTAGATTAACTGGTGTTTAATTATTTGCAAAAAGTTCAAATTCGATGATTATCCTTCCTGTTAAAACTTACCCCAGGGCTGTTAGAACCAACCCCAGGCTGGGGTAAGTTTTAACTTGTGAGTTTCTTAGGAAAAAAGCCTTATTATTCAGAATGTAATACGTTTACAATAATTTTAATAATTTCGATTTAAAGTCCTATTAATGACGAATTATATGGCAGAAAGTCATATCTCTAACGCAAAAGGTTGGGTAGTTAAGAAGTTTTGTTTAAAATTTGTTAGAACCAGGCCCAGTCTCCCCTACTTGCTCTAGACCCTGATCTATTAAGCTGGTGGTGGCACGAGCAGGACGAGGAGGATTACCTCTGCTGTGTATGCACGCGGTTTTAGTGTATATGTCACTATGGCAGTCTTCCCGTGGCGGACAAATCGCATGGGGATGCGATTTATCGACCGAAGTGGGTGCCAGTTGACAAAACTTGGCCATCGTATGGCGGGTCGGCTGGGCATGCGCAGTGAGAAGAGCCTGCATGCCCCTCGGCGTCGTAAGTTATATGCCGTAGTACGGATGGCAACCTAACCCAGACAACAAGGGACGTCGGTGCACCCATAGTAGGAAGATGGGTGGCATTTGTGCGCCAAGGGAAGACAATTATTGCAATCCCGCTGAACGACCTTTGTATTTTCTTACATTTTTGTTGGTTTTAAAAATGTATAGTCCGAGAGAAACCCTCTACACTCGGTTCTCGCCGTCACCAGCTTTCGCATTAGCTTTCTCCCAATTTTTTTCCCTTTTGTTGTATTCGCTTTTCCCTATAGGCATGCGGTATCTCTTTCTTTATGTAGAGGACTAGGGGCAACGGGCAGCACAAACCCAGCCCAATCCTACCGCTCTGAGCTACAGCAAGCGCATGCCGCTGCTGGCTCGTTGAGGAGCCTTTTCGTTGGTCTAACCTGCACGGTTAAAGAGGCATTGGCTCCGTCCCCTGGGACATCTTCGGATGTCCGACGTCCTCCGTTACAGGATCTTGCCATCAATGTTAACTAAATACATAGTCGTGTTCTGTGGCCGTGATTGTTCGGTCGCCACTCTGCGTGATATAGAGATTCATAGAGAAACGAGTTTCCAAACTCAGCATGGCCTCTTGCAAGTTCATTATTCAGAAGACGATAAGAAAAATTCTTATCGTAGAATAATAAACTAATAATGCAACTAGGAAGTGGTATGGCTGACAACTGTATCACACTCCGAATTCAATTGTCGTTGAAACGTTGACGATTTCACACGGTAATTTTCAACGCACCATGCTCCACTAGGATATAGGGCAAATCAAGAGAAATACATTACACAGCCGACTATAGATTTACATAATTTAATGTGATGACCGCATTTATAAAAAGAATCGCCATAGTCTGAAATCTATTGATGTAAAATCAGAAAAGGTAGTCAAACATTTTCTTCAGGAAATCATCGAACTACCAAAAATCCTGAATATTTGCAGAGAACAGTATACGACATACCAAAATTGCCTAAAATTTAACCTCGGTTTGGGGTTTGATATCGGCAGTAACGCTGGATTCACAATAAAATAAAAAACTTTTTTTTTTTTGAAAATTTATAAAATAGAAAAAAAAACTGAATTTTTGCGGAATCGAAACCTCGTTCCTGCCACTCAATCCTTTTGGCCATGCCGGCTCCCAACGGCACGAATAAGTCTAGCAATCATCACATGATCATGTTCGATGTATGCATGACATAATTGCTAACGAGACGAAGGAACATTACGCTACAGCTCTCGCAAGAAGAATTTTCTTGCTCTAGTTATCGACACTAGCGACACTTATCTTACTAGCGGAAAATATCGGAAACACAAAAGTTCCCCCTATGAGAACGGATAGCAGAACAAGCCGAATTTTCTTGTTTTTCTTATCGACACTAGCGGTATGTACTTATCTTACCGTCCGCCATATAGTGGACACATAGTGGAAAATATCGGAAACACAAAAGTTCTCTCTATGAGAATGGATAGCAGAACAAGCTATCAATTTTAACGATACTATAGTTTTCTCATCTTCCTAATTCTTTGTTTTGTGTCTTTCATTTCAGGTGACTTTGGTCGCTATCAGTTCTACCAATTTTTCCTGCACGTCCTGGCAGCTCTGACGGCTGGTCTACACATGCTTTCATTGGTCACAGTTGCCGCCGTACCCGATCATAGATGCTTCATCGAAGGAGTGGACACGAATCGAACCCATGCACCATGGAACTCAAGTCAAATCCTGGCATCTATTCCCATGAAAGATGGAGTTCTCGACTCATGCTCAATGTACGACATCGACAACTCAACAGTTCCGTGCCGATCCTATGTCTACGACACCACCTACTACAAATCGTCCAGAACCATGGATTGGGATTTTGTATGCGACAAAAGATGGATGGGATCAATAGCACAAACAATTTACATGTTGGGCGTATTCACTGGTGCCGTAGTTCTTGGCGGCTTGGCTGATAAAGTCGGACGTAAAGCTGTCTTTTGCTGGTCGGCTTTGTTGCAGCTAGTTTTGGGCGTTGGAGTGGCATTCGTTCCGGAATATTTCTCATTTTTGGTCGTACGTTTCTTGTACGGTATTTTTGGCAGTGCTGGCAGTTATATTACTGGTTTTGTGCTGACAATGGAATTGGTCGGGCCCAGTAAACGTACGGCATGTGGAGTTTCGTTCCAAGCATTCTTCGCTATGGGAATAATGTTAGTCGCGGCATGGGGTGCAATGATTCCGGATCGAATGTTGTTACAAGTTGTCTACGGATTGCATGGTGTATTGTTGATTGCCCATTGGTGGATTATGGATGAATCGCCACGTTGGTTGTGGGCGCAAGGTCGGGCATCGGAAGCGGTGGATATTGTCGCGAAAGGTCTTCGAATCAACCGATCTGGTATTGCCATTGACAAAGAGTATTATATATCCAAGGCGAAGGTACGCGCTGCAATTGACGAACCAGCGCAAGCAGGATTGACTGATCTATTCAAAACACCCAACATGAGAATGAAGACACTGAACGTGTGTCTTTGCTGGTTCTCGAACTCGTTGACTTACTACGGCCTATCGCTGAGTTCCGGAAAATTGTACGGAAATCCCTACCTGATTTTGTTCATCCTCGGCTTGGTGGAGTTCCCCAGCTATATTGGTGTGATAATATTTTTGGATCGTTTGGGCCGTCGTTCGATCACCAGTACTCTCATGTTGGCAGGCGGCGTATGTTGTGTTGCCGCTGCCTATATTGCCCAAGGAAGCACAGCCGCAACAACAATTGTCATGATGGGCAAACTGTTCATCGCCGGATCATTTGCTGTAATTTATAACTATTCGGCCGAACTGTTTCCAACGGTCGTGCGTAATTCAGCCATGGGCCTGGGATCTATGTGTGCTCGTTTGGCCGGAGCTCTAACACCACTGATTACATTGCTCGATTCATTTGATCCAAAAGTTCCGGCCGTAACATTCGGAATATTGACTTTAGTGTCCGGATTTTGGGTGATGTTCTTGCCGGAAACTATGAATCAACTTATGCCCGAGAGTCTGGAAGATGGCGAACAATTTGGTAAGGGCGATACGTGGTTTAATGCGTGCTTCAAAAGGAAACGAACGCATCATGTTGAAGATCCACTGCCGGAGCAGATGGTTCCATTGAAAACGATCGAAAAGAAAGATGCATACTGAGAGATGCGTGCGTGAATGTGTTTTAGAATATTAAATGTTTTCACATTTATTAGTTAGAGTCTATGACAAAATTTGCTAAAAATGTTACCATAATTTTTATAATGTGCAACTAAAAAAAATTTTTTTTTTATGTTAAAATACTATGATCGATATTTTTTTTAACATAATCGTTATTATTAGCTTTTAAGAGATTATTGATATTATTTTATTATCAAATAAATAAAATGTAATTTTATAAACAAAGATTTATTTTCTTTTTGAATGAAAATACATAATTGCAACCTACACTGAGAGAAAATACAAGTTAACCTATCATCCAAAAAGTACTTTATATCGGCTAAAGATTGTCTTGGATTTTCAGCCTATGATTCTATGTATTTGAAGCAGCTACGAATATATGGATAATACAGTCAGCTCTCTAAGGGGGGGTAAGCCGGGCGGTCGCCCGGGCGCCAAATTTTAGGGGCGGCTTTTTGGCTAGCACTCGAATAAAAAAAATGTTAAAAAAGCCGAAAGAAAAAAATCAATATCAACTTCGATTTAGTGGAAAGGTCTGCGGTTTCCATTCTACAAATGAAATAAAAATATTACTCGTATGTGCTAATTTCGTCCTCCGATTAAACATTTAGTTCACCTTCTTTTCACCAGAATTAAGTACCTTGCATGAAACCTAGTTTTTGCCTAACTTTCAGAGGACGAAATTGCAAGAAATTTTTTTGTTTAGCCTCTTGAGTAACAGGGGAGCAGATCTACTAAATAAATATTAAACTCCCAAAGAAATTCATATGAAATGAGAAATAGGGAGTCGAATAAACGCTGAGCGCATTAAGGCATTTAAAACAGACTCCTATGTGAGAATTGTTATCCACAAGGGCATTATCAATAATTTTTTGGAGTTGTTTTCCAAAATTTCGACATTTTGCTGCATAATTTAAATTCACTTCGCCAAACCTTCGCGTGAATGGATTACTTAAGTTGGTACCGATTGCATTGATTCATCTAGCATTGGAGGGCAAACTGCGAAGAAGGTGGTTAGGATTTTAGGAAGATGAGGGATTGAACCACAGAACAAATTGCCAGAATTTCCTAATTTGCGCTCCGACATCCTAATATCGAAATTTGGCTAGGTTCTCCCGATTTAACTAGTTGTGACCTTATTCTCTTTAAAGAATTCTCGAGATGACACATTTATGAAAATAAGGCATGCACATTGAAAAGCCTGAAGCAATCCGGCTAATTGAAGTTTCTAAGGAATTTATGGAAAACAACTGCAGGAGGTTAATGAAAGCGAGCACAATTTTTTGGTCCAACATTTTTAAGGGCGGAGTTTTCTAAAAATGTATTTAGTTAGAGCGTAGAGGACCCATGGGAGTGTCGTGGTGTGCGGAGGCTGCGTCGGAAACTTGTTTTTTTTTTTGTAGTTAAACATGCCATTGGCGCTATGCCAAAACACGTTGGGGATAATGGACGCATTATAGTAATAGAAAGTGGCTATTCGCCTGAAAAATGATCCGTCCTCTCAACTTTTTGTCATTGCTATATAAAGGGCAAAATGACATCGATCGTTGCATTCTCGGTCATGCCGTCCCCGGCAGTACATGGCACAGCACAGCGACGGCATCTGATGAGAGGGTGTCGTGCCATGAACTGCCGGTCGAAACCGAAATTGACAAACTTTTTGAAATCCTCTTACGGGGAAAATTTTATTCGAATACAAACCTTTTCGATGTATTTAGTGTTTTAGTGGAAAACGAAATTTCGCATGAATTTTCGATTTCTTAGATCAAGCTTTAAAGTTTTGAAATTCCAAACAAAGTCTATAAGGTCTTGCTGAACTGTGGTGAATGGAAGCTCGATTAACCCGAGCTTCCATTGAAAAATTAGAAAACAGGTCAAATGTGAAATTAGGCGACAAGGCTGCTGCTGGGTGAATCCCATACCTGACACCTGATTCATGAGATCTGGGACTGTATTTGACATCATATAATATAGCGTGAACAGTTTCATGAGCGGACATAAGCATTGCGAAGACAACCGAGACTTACGTTGAGTCTATTGGAGCAGAAAGAGTATATGCAAAGTTCCAGGGATGAATAAACGATGACCTACGTTAACGATATGAGCAATCACAATATGAACTAAAAACAATTTTCATTTTGTCAATAACTGTTGATATATTTTTAATAATATTAAAAAGAAATAACAAATACTTTTAATCGATTTTTTATAACTTTCATACAATAAAATCGTCGATTAAATTAAATAAATTTACTGAAAATGATTGGTTTTAGTTTATCATTGTTTTTTTTTCTTTTTCTATTTCTTTCCTTCATATTCATGTACCTATATTTAGATGATACGTCAGTTAAAACAACATTCACATTTACAGCAAAAATTCAAAGATATTATATCGGTAACAGCAATTATGTACTCGGTTCGGTATGTTACATATGTAGATATAATTTGGTAGTGTTGATAAATACACTTGTGAATAATGCATGTACAATGAGACATTTAGATAGTTTGGTGATTTCTTTGATAGTTTCTTTTTTGCCTTAACATAATGTTAGTTATAATATGAGAATGTTTGAAATCGAATCCATTCTTTATTGTTTCACAAAAGCTTTATTTAAATATAAAATATCCTAGATCTTAAAATAATTTTAAATGTATCATATGAAATTTATTCAAGTTTAAGTTGTTTTTTCTATATATTTTTACTACATATATAATTAAAATTATGCAATTAAATCTAATAGTTATTTCTGTTTCTGATTCTAATTATATTTTTTTTCTAGTTAGATTAAAATTATTATAACTATAAAAAATTTATACAAACTTTACCTTATAACAATCATCATTACATTAGCAATTCCTTCAGTGTCTATTTCTTTCATTTTAGTTAACACAAAAACACTTATACATGGTGTCTTATAAGCCAACGTTAAGCTAAAAAATATCAAACAAATTACGGTCACCAATTTTACAGTTATGTATTTCCAATTATGAATCCGAAGCATGCGAAGAGCAACACGAAATTCCTAGTGTAGCGTTTATCCAACTCATGCTATGCCATGACAGCGAAATGTGGACCCTCATCCAAGCCTTCGAAAATTTCTTGGACAGATCTGAACGAAAGGTTCCTTCCGACCACTAAATATTTGTATCAATTGTACGTGAGCTGGACGTATCTAAAATCGTGAAGTAGCAACGATTGCAATGAGCAGAGCATGTACACATTATGAACGTGAGGATTGATGAAAGCACTACGAGTTGACGGAATGATATTGCGAGGTCGCTGAGAGTACTCTAGGTATGGACGTCCACTAGCTGCAGGGTTTCCGAAATTGGAGGACAAGGTTGGATGTCCGTGACCATTGAGGCGGCCAAGGACTGACGCAAGTCGGGCCACATTGATGTTGAAATGTAGCTGCGACTTTCAAGTGGTCCATTTAGGAAGTCAAATTTAGGCGGAATATACCGACCGTTACACGTGTGATGTTGTCTTCCTAGGCAGCACTGGTGGTCGACGTTTCCCTTTAAAAGAGAGCCCTCAGGTACCTCTTCTTTCTTGGCTCGCCGTTCTGGCGGCAATGTCTCAGGCTATTTCTACGGGAACCTCTATCTTGGATCGTGTCCTCACCGAGACCAATGTGTTGTTGTTGTTTTTTTTATTTGATACATCCAGGTGTTCTTCGGTCTTCGTTCTGACTCTGGCCTTGGGTCCATCAATATCCATTCTTGCGGGGTTCTCAGACGGACGCCTTTGAACATGGCAATGCTAAACCATTTGTCGGTCGTCAAGCTTTTCGGTGATTTGTTGGCCTACGAGACAGGCTCCCTCGGATGTAGGAACTTTTGATGTGGTCCCATTTGGTTACACCAACTGACTTGCGTAACATTTTCATTTCGGTCGCAGTCATTTCTTGCGCGTAACCTTCATACTTGGTCCAGCGTTCAGATCCATACATGATCCATCGTACATGTCTCTTATCATCCTAACGTATGCCTCAGCACGAAGTCGTTGTTTCACACCAAATTTTCGTTGCGACACAAGGTAAAAATCGCAAAAAAAAACGTCAAAAAATTACGTATCAATTATAGCGATAACGCTTAACGCATTTTGAAAATTAATGTAGCGTTGGACCCGCAATCATTTTTTCTCTGACCTATTCATTGACAGGTTTTCCAGAAATGTACAGCTTCAGGGTTATAAGCCAAAAAAAAAAAAACGGAAAAATTCCGAAAATTTGGGAGTTTTCCGCGATTTTGGCCGTTTTGCAACGAAATTTAAGTGGGAATCTCCGGATTCGAGCTCAATACCCCAAACAAAAAAATGTCTCCACCACATTTTGCAATCTCAAATCGCGTAATAACTACACTACTAGTCGACATTTCAGTTTTTAAATGGTTGACTTAGCAATATCGAAGATAAATATAAAGGTGAATGCAATTGGATTGATTCCTCTCCTGTTAAAAATTTGGATTTAACAGGATTGTCCCAGGCTTTCGATATTGGCTAGTTTGGAGTCTACTAAGCTGACCAGACGTACAGCATTTTGCTGTACAGTACAGCATTTTGAACTGTCGTACAGCATTGGGAAAAGTACAGCAAAATGTACAGCATTCCCCATTCCCCATTCAACACAATAAAACCTAATTCACTACGTAATAAGCTTCTCGATGAAACCTGTGATCGGTCATGTCTGCTTTTAAGGTGTAAAGTTTGACCCCTGTACCCTGTGCGATCGATATAGCGCGATAATCGCACTTTTGTGTTTGCCAATCTTTCATTTTCGATAACTCGGAAGCCCTTCCTGTTGTCTCTGAAAAATTTGCATAATTGTTGAGCTACTTGGCGCTCATATTTCTTCCAAATTTTACGGTTCACCTGTCCGCATTCGGAATCTACAGCTGCCGAAATCGCCTTCTCTGTTTTCTAATCGAAAATTGTCCATAACTTGGAAATTCTTGAGCGGAATTTTGATATTTGGTAAACTTGTAGGGCATGGCACTGCCCATAATTGGTGAATATTTCAAGATGCCAAGGTTCAGTTACAACCGCGAAAAGATAAGATTTTAATTTAATTTCCCTGTGACAAAACGATAGAAAAATCAGCCATTGTACTCCATCCGATTCCTTTATTAACCTCTATAGGGAAATACATACTAAAGGAAGGACTTGGCATGGGTTGTAGATAAAGCTTTTTCCCACATTTCCTTAGAATCAATTTAAAACGGCGTTAAGCGCCTAGAAAATTATGGCATCAACCATGGAGAAATGCATACTCCGCTCTAGAAATATTGCAACCAGGTTTAGATAAGATTTAGACATCTGGGTCGTACTTAGGCTTACTTAAATTCTGTGCCTCGCCCTTCGCTCCGCTCAGAACTTGCATTGTCTGTTGCGCATTATATAGAGCATTCACCAACATTTTTGCGACGCAGTGCTGTTGCGAAATAGGATAAGGCGAAGTGCAAGCGCAGCGAGCGGTGAGCAAATGTAAGGCAATTCGTAAGATTTAGTTATCTGGCTCGTCCATACATTTACTCAGATCCTGTCGCTCGCCATCGGTTTCGCTTAGAACTGACTCTGTCTGTCGTGCTTTTCATAATACGCCAACATTCTTGTGACCAGCGCTGGTAGGAAGTGGATAATGCGAGGTGCGATCGCAGCGAGCGGTGAGCCAATAGAAGGCAATTGGTAAGACCTAGTCCTTTGGCTTGTCCTTAGGATTACTCAGATCCTATAGCTCGGCCATCGCTCCGATCAGACCTCGCTGTCTGTCACGCTTTTCAGAATTCGCCAAAATTGTTGATACGTAGCGCTGCTGAGGTATAGGATAAGGCGAGCGGTGAGCCTATGGAAGGCAATTCGTAGGATTTAGAGTAGACCTCCGGCTCGTCCATAAGTACACTCAGATCCTGTACCTCGCCCTACGCTGCGCTCAGACCTCTCTCTATCTGTCGCACATCAGAAACATTTTTGCGACATAGACCACGGACCTGGAAGTATGGCTGAGGATTTGCTTGAAAACTCAATTCTCGCAAGTATGTGTACAGCATTGGGCCTTTGGGAGTCTGGTCAGCTTAGTCTAAACCTGTGAAATATCCATTGGCCAGAAGGTCCTAATAAGAAAAAAAGCACAAATTTACTCTTAATTGGATAAATAACAAATAAAGCCTCTTATAATGACTGCTACAATGAGTGTGTACGGAAGTGTCCTAAAACGACGGCGCCTTATTTAAATTCTTTATTCCGTATGAATACATATCAAAGCGTACATTAAAAAAAATGCTACGTTTACATATGCTCCCAGCATTAAAAAATTTATAGGGACCCCATTAAAAGATTAGCCCGGGGACCAGTGCTCCATACTGAATAAAAACAATACCTTCGTGAATGGTTTATCAAAATTGGTGTTCCTATTCCCAAAAGAATTTTACTAAATTAATTGAAGGCAAAATTGATGGTTGCACTCCTATTTTTTCGCTATTGAATATTATATCCTGTAGAAGACCTCATTTGAATCTCGAAAACGGCAAACTGCTACCTGCTATGGGTTACCACAACAGCAACGCCACCAGTGCCAGATTCGTCCTATCGGAAAATTCTCATTTCATCGCAGTCGTAGCAGTTTGCAACTATCTCTAAGCAGGTGGTTCGTGCAGTGCAAAGTAGCTGAGATCCAAATCTTCTGTAACTACAGGTGTTTTACATAGCGACATCAAATAATGCAATATAGTCCATTTGAAATTGAAATAAAGCATTGGAAAATACCATTCTCTCTATGAAAAAATATAAGAAATAAGTAAGTAATAAACAGAAATTTTTATTTCAAAAATTTTTAAACTAATCACACTTGCTTGCAGAGTAAAACACCATGGCTACAACCCAGAATCTTTAACTAACATATTTGGAAATTTTAGTGCACACTCCAGGGACAAGCCGGATGGTGGGTGTCTCAACTAAGTTATACATCTTCCAATAACAATTTTTAACGTTTGTTGTGGTGGTTGAGTACACATTTTTCCAGCGATATCCAAGATAAATGGCCGCCGAAATAAGATTATTTTCGCCCTAGTAGGAGCGAGCACTAAACGAACAATGGAGATAGGCTTTTATTAGACATTTTGACTCAACTTAACTTCTCTAAAATTCGACGAACTCTTGGTTGAAAAAATTACCCTACGACTCGAATTATTATTATTAAGTTTTCTACAGTGAATCAATTTCCTGCTATTGAAAAGCCTTAAATTTAACTGGCCGACAATTAATCAATTGGACACTCACGAAAATGGCGAGCCAAAAACTATCATTCAGATTCGCCTAGGGTTATCACCTGCTGCATAAATATTACCAAGCTCCGTGGAGCTATCCGACTCTAGTTTTCTCTGAGTACCTTTACATTTTGGACAGTTGAAAAGGGGTGTATTTCCCCTCCTCCCGCATTCAAGATTATGCAAATGATGACAATGTTAGCAGCTTCATACGATATACAGAGGATGCTCCTAGAGCGAATTGACACATTCATATATCTATGAGTCACATGTGTTAATCGGTATGGCGTAACAGGAACAGGCAAACTATTATTACATCGGCCTAAACTGATGGAGGCCTATAATAACAAGGAGCTTACAATCCTGGCCAAGTCCTGAGATCCACTACATTTGATGTAAGTAACTTACCAATGCCGATGAGGCGGATTCTGCCTTCACCCAAACGTACTTCGAGCGCTCCAAAATTCAGTCTCGATCTCCGAGATCGAGGTTACATGATCGAGTGCTATAGGATCTCAATCGCAATGGATATTTCAGCATTTTTCGAGTCGCGATTTAGGCTCTAAAGTTCAACTATATTTAGTGAATGGATATAAATTTCTGAAACAGACGCCGATGATTAAATTAACTTGACACACCGGGTTCTCTGAGCAATTCAATTTCTTGGAAACGAGCGTTAGTGTGGCCTGGAATGGCAATTTTACTGATCCATGATCGTTGATATTTAATCTACGAGCTACAAAGACTATGTGGAATCGAGGTAGTTTGAAGAGACCATTTAAATATATTACTACTCGTATTACCAATTATAGAGAGAGCCAACCTTTATTTTTTGCAGAAAATGGGTTTGAAATGGGTACGAAAATAAATTGATGGCCTTAAGTAGAAGACAGACAGAGGAAACAGCAGGCCACCATTTTGTTTGTGTTTGTTAGTGCGCTTGTTAGGGTCTCGGACCCTACATTGTCATATTTTTAAAGGTTCTATTAAGAATTAAGCAGCCTGCATACCAACAATGGATTTTTTTTAAATATTTTTTAGTATACGGCACGAAAATATCATTTGGATGAGTGACTGATCCATCGTGCCGTTTCCTGTGGAATCTAATGGAATTAGGATACTCTATTATAGGAAAGATCCATCCAAAATTTAATATTAATGAGCCCTCCCCACGTTACTTCTGCCGGACGAGAGAACTGGTTGAGATGGTAACCCTAGATTCGCCCCTTTATACCAAATCGGCCGATAGATGATAGTTTGAAAGAATCCAATGAATAATCGACAATCGATTATATAGCCGAACGAGTCGTCGATTGTTGTCATTTGAGTTTCCTCTTGGAGCTCTTTCGTTTTTTTTTTTTTGTGCCACAAAAGAAATGTTCCTACTGCTGCCAACAAGCGCTCAACAGCTAACTAAACTCAGTTGTCTGAGTAGAAATAATTTTGTGGACTCGTCTGTTATGAAACATGGAGAGCAGCGTAACCTCCCTTTTTAGCGTAATTATAGCCATGAATGAAAAGGATTTACAGGCTATTGCGCAACGCAAGAATATTTTTTTTTTGAGTCAAAGATAATATAACATCCGCGAAAATTCATCGAAAATTACTACAGCAGCTCCATGATGAATGCCTCTCTAAAAGTCAAGTGTATTCGAATGGTGTTCGGTGGCCAACTTGTCACATGCGCAACGCCCAAGTACCACCGGGCATTCGGTAGCTAAGTGAGTTATTGGATGTAAATCATCGTTCCGAAGCTTCCCGTTGTTACAATGGCCAACAGTTGTTATATCCTCATCCGATTCAAGAGGAAAAAATTACACAATAACAATAACCCGTGTCAGCAATGAACGTGATCGCCGTTGGGAAACTCATTTTCATATGAGACATGGTTGCATCACTATACTCCAGGGAGTAAACGTGCATTTATGGAATAGAGAAAGTTAAAGTGAAAGGCACTGCACGCCAGCTGCGACGGTGGCGTTTTGGGAGAATATTGACAACGCCAGACCGCATACAGCTCGGCTTACCATTGAACGAATTGGGTGGAAAACACTGGAACATGCTCTATTTAGTACAGAATTATCACCCTGTGATTACTCTTTATTCGGTCCATTGAAAGTAACTCTCGGCTGATAACGTTTCGAAAACAACTCTGAAAATTCCGAATGATAGAGTACAGTATGTTACGGGATATCGAAGCATCCCGAGATATTTAAAGCGAATTCTACAACTATGTACAATATTAGCCTGGAGACGGAGATTAGGGGTGCCAGGAGTAGTATAAATATGTGTCCATTCCTTCACAGCACGAAATGTTTGTAGGACAGAACAGGAACTCGGAAAAAGTTTGACTGAGCTCAATTTCTACCCAAGAGAAAGCAAAGATTCGTCAGTCGTAAGTCGGGTAAATAAGCATGCATTCGTACCGTAGGTGAACAGAGAGAGATTTGCGAATTAAAAGACAAAATTCTCATTTAATTCTCTAGACTGAAATTGTGTAAGCTGCATAAAACATGTCATCGACGTGAAGTTGTAGATGTGCAATAAAATAATTGAGCATTATTTACAAAAGTCCACAAATGCTTGGGAAAAATCGATTCATGAGGAAATGAGAAATAACTAGAAACTAGATCCGATTGACCTAGTGACGCCAATTTAGTTACGAGAATTTTGCTGTACTAAGACCATAGTTTGAACTGAACAGAGCTTGAGAATCTATCTTATATCTTATACCTTATATATATATATATATATATATAAATAAAAGAAAGTCGTGTTAGTTACACCATTTATAACTCGAGAGCAGCTGGACAGATTTTCATGATTTTGGGTTTGTTGGATTAGGCTCTGGTCAGAATAGCATAATAACTATTGAAACATGCAATAAATTCACAATGAGCTGAAATTTACAATGGGTTGTTTTTCACCTATTTTTGCGTGTACATATTTCCTTAACATATGGGCGGATTTCAGTAAATTTCTTCCGCAGGATTGGGCTCTACTCAAAGTAACAGGACAACCATCGAGACATATGAAAAATTCACAATGGGACACAATTATGAAGACAATTCTTTTTCTTATATTTCTTTTTGTCTTTCTTGAACGAATTATAGAATTTCAATAAGTTGAGCCCACCTTCTGGGTCTACACAAGTCTCTGACCGGAATAGCTATACTGCTATTGATGTAAACAGAAAATTCACAAAGAGCAACAATTCACAATGAGTTTTTTTTCACATATTTTTTTTTGTTTCTTGAACTTCTTAGCGGATTTTCCCTGAAAATCAAAATATCATTGAAACATGCAAAAAAAATCACAATGAGCAAAATGATAAAGATTTGTTTTGCGTGTATTTCTTTCTGTATTCCTTGAAAGAATTGCCAGATTTCAGTCAAAAGATTCCAGCGGATTGTTGTACACCCAGAATAACTGTTGAAATATTCGAAAAATCACAAAGAATAATTATTAAAAACATTTACTTTTCAGATACGTTTGTCTCCAAAGTCGGATATATGGAACAGATATGTTGAAGTAAGGAAGGAAGCCACTTTGAACGGATTAGGGGATTTTAGTAAATTTGCTGTACCATATTTGAGTCTCTACCGAATACTGATAGAAGTATAGCAAGTTCGGATAAATTGGGAAAAACATGTTGATCAAAGTAATTTTTCCCATTTCCTAAAAAAACTAAGTCATGCTACTATAGGAACCGTGGTCGTTAAGGGGTTAGTAATTTTATGATTTTTGTTTGAACCCAGCGTCGCAATTCATAAGAGTTCTTTTCCACAGACTTCTGGCTGAATTGCTTCAACATGCTAGCGTATTTTCGAAGATTTTCCCGAATAGCAAAATAAGTATTGAAAACTTCGGAAAAAATCACAATAAGGAAAATTATGAAGACTGTCCTTTTTCACATAGTTTTGTTCTGTATTTCTTGAACGAATTGCAGTATGTATTTCAGTAAATTGATTCCACCGGATTTGCCTGCAACCAGAATGTCTCTATTGAAATATGCAAAACATTCACAATATGCAAAATTATAAAAACACTTTTTTTGAAATACTTTTGTCTATATCTAGTGAACTAATTCAATATTGAGTAAATTTGCTCCACGGGATTGGATTCCATCTGGATGTATCAAAGGGGAAAGCAGCAACAATGCATTGGTCTCAGTGATGTCACGATAGGGGTGTCTGTAGAAATAAGCTTCACCCCGAATAGCGGAATTAAAACAAGCAAAAAATTCACAATGAACAAAATTATGGAGACGGTTCTTTTTTACTTACTTTACTTACTTTCGCATTTATCTTTGAACGGATAAGCAGATTCTGGTAAAAATGCTGCGCCAAATGGGACTACTCCAAAAATAAATCAAATTATCGTACTACTTCTCCTCCTTTTGTCGAATTAGCGAATATGTTTAAGTTCCACAACCACCCACCTGAACGAGTTCTACCCCCAATAGGAGATACATCTGGAAAAGTGTCCAGGAGTAAAATTATTAATGCAGCTTATCTTCTCCAATTTTTGTCTATACCTCCTAAGCGCTGTAGCGCATTTCACAGAATTAAATTTAGTATTTCTATTTTATTCGATTTGAAAGGGAATGTTAGTGCGAGCGTAGCGAGCCCAAGATGGGAGAGCGAGCAGTCACAGGTTGTAACTGATAAAACTAGGTTTCGCCGAAAAGTGTGAATGACGTTTAACATCCAAATCTAAAAGTAATGCTCAGTACCAATCCAGTAACAAAATTTTTCCGAAAATTGATGAACGGAGGGAAATCAGATTGCTGGACTTTGTGCAGTCTGTATTTATATCAAGAACAATAGACTAGGCCAATTTCGAGCAGATAATTTTTTAACAGAAAGAAACAAAAACATTTATGAAAAAATCGATTTATCCTTCACAAGAAAGTACACTCATTACGTTCACCTTCATGTTAATCAATGGTCATTCATCATTCAACGCACATACACATCGGTATTGATTCCATTAATTTTTATTTAATGTACATTCTAGACTACGTATTTTACAAATAAGTGTTTATTTATAATTCAATCTGCTTGGCCTCTATGCAGGCCAAGTTGCAACAGATATCGCGCAATTGAAATGAAAAAAAAAGGTCAACGAATCCGTAATAAAGTTGATTCTTCAGAATTCCTTACATTATCAGCTAATTTTGAATATTCGGAATAGTATGCACAGTATATTACGATATATAGAAGTATGACAATATTTTACAATATACAATTTTCAATTAAATAAATAAATCGAAATTATTGATATGGGCATTAAGAAGAGTCGGAGCTGAGCTTATTCCATTCTCCAATCGAATTACAATTTCATGTATGTACTACCAATTAAAATAGTAACCAAAATCATCAAGTACTGTGTTGGGCCACTCGACGGCGACGACGACAATGATGACACAACACCAGACATGACACATACAAATCCTCGTGCACTTATGCTGTCCTTTCCGGACATTTGGTCTGCATGATTTTCTGGTTTTGGAATGCTCCATCACCGCCGGCGCCACTGGCATCCGGAATTAAAGCTGTGTGTACAATTATACCGGGTTGATCCTCCGTTTGCGGATGCAGCTCACAACTTTCGCCCGGCGTAAGATTCGCCAATGCGGCCAACAGGTCATGATTAACAAGCGGTTCCATCTCTTCGCGTGGCTCCCAACCGGCCGGCGGACTAGCCGGTGGTGAAATCAAAAATTGTTTTGTCAGGGCAGGCGGTTGGAGATTTTTTTGCGTTACAGGCGTCACGGGTTGAGCAAAATAGCAACTAATGTGTGTCTTGTAGAATTCATACTGATGCAGTTGAATGCGTGCATTGGCCGCCGGTATGGCATTATCGTAATTGACCCGTAAACGTTTAAAGCTGCGCAACCACTGGAACGTAACGTGTTCCGAGAACATACGGAAAATATCTTCTAGTTCGCCCTTAAGAGTGTCGTTGTTGAATACGTCGGAATGGATATTGGTGACGATCAGTGAGGATGGTAGATCGTCCAACGAGTCTGGATCGATTTCTTTTGCCTCGTCGTCCGAATCGAGTTCGGGCAATGTGGGATGTTGATTTGATAGACCATCGGTAGTGTTTATAAATATGTTCTCGTCCGGCGAGAGTTTGCCGTCACAGTCGTCCTGGGCGTGTGACATGGTGGTGTGACCTTGCCGTTTGATGTCTTATGTAAATAGTCGTTGTGACGCGTCCACGGCTTTCACGGAGATGTGGAACGTTTTTTGTATACCTAAAAGAGAAAAATATTTTTTGTTTAGATGAAAATATTTTTGTTTCAATGTCATTCAGATGTGAAAAGAAAAAAATAAATATTTATTGCCAAACATCAACAAATTTGATAAACAAACTCTTTGATGATTTACACCTGTAAAAACATGCGAAATTTTTGATGTTTGGTATGATTATAACAGACCGTTTAGATCGAGCGAAAAAAGGCCGAATATCTGAAAAGCAGAAATAGGGGACTTTGGATGTATGTATGTTCGAGTATATCATTAGGAGACACAAGGGTTGTTCAACACGTGAATTGAAACGTCTAAGAGGTGTTTCTGCCTGAAAGGTTACCAAAAAAAGTTGCTAATGACTGTTTTTTAAGATATACCTATACTTTTTTTACAGTAATTGACTTCCAAGGGTTTGAAAAAAAATCAACTTTCCAAACAATGAATCCCTAGACCAGTTCTATAGAATTAACAGATTCCAAGATACATCCCTTCAAAGATTCGACTCCGGTCCTTTGGTTTGTTTGGACTTACGGTGCATTTATTTGTAGGATCTCCAGACCTACATTTTGCTGTAAAGTTCAGATTTCTAGCTATCACCGTTTCGAAGATACTGCCGTCCAATACCCAGCCCCAAATTGATTACAATTGGGAAAAGTGTGAAAACTGATGGCCGAAAGAATAGAATAACAAGTACTTCACTAGTTTCGCAGGCTGACTTCGTTAAAAAGACACAATGGACAAATGAGACAGTTTCGCAATGTTTCTTCCTATAATTTCCTTCCCCTCACAGGATATCACAGCCTCCTCGCATTATGGTGGTATGTAACAAAGCAGCAGAGAGTTCAAATTCACAAATATCAATAATTTGGCTTGATGAATTTTTGCATCAGAAATGGTTCCTTTCTGCGTTACAAACAATTAAAAAGCCAAGTTTCATGGGCAGACATCACATCCAGATTGCAGCTATACAGGAAACCAAACTAAGCCACAATTCGTCGCTAAGCTCTCACGGGAACTACAACACCTCAAGACGCGACGGAGTTACCAATGCAGGTGGTGGTCCTGCTTTCCTCATTCACAACACAGTGCCATACAGCGTCGTTGATGCCACGGCCACCGATAACACCACAGAAATTCTAGCGATATCCCTCAAGTCAGGGAATATTGACTTTGGGATCTTCAACATCTACACCTCGCCAGTATCCAGCTGTCCTACAAAGCCAAAATCAGAACCTTACTCACCGGACGCTATACCGCCTTCTACTTGGTGAGTTCAACTCACCTCATGAGCTATGGCACTGGCACTCGAACCTGAACAATGATGCCACAGGTAAGACCATCGCGAACTAACTGGATGCATCAGATATCTATCTCTTTTAATGAAGACAAGCCTACGCGCGTCACTGGGTCATGTATGAGCTCGCCGGACATATCCATCGCCAGGCCTGGTCTCATTAATGACCTGTCATCACTATGGGATCTGAGCATGTACCAATTGTCTTGACCCTGGACAGGCAGTCTAAATATTCTTTCTCTGAAATGAAAACATACGTCAACTTCAGCAAACGCACCGATAGTCTTGAAATTGTAATCACTCTTATTGAAAGACCTGCGGCACAAATATGATGTCTACAACAGTAAAAAAAACATGAATTCCATTATCATCGTTCTATTATTAATAGAATTTAAATATTTAAAAGGTTCACTAGTGAATCCATTGCTAAATTGGCCCCAGCTACCGATTTACGTATTGCCGAAAAACAAATGAGACGGATTATACAGAAAGCTGCCAAAAATTACATCCCAGGAGGCGGCATACCTAGTTTAAAAACTAACTTTTCAACATCAGCGGCAAAATTTGCAAAGACAAGAGATCAGCTCCGCAGTGCAGACCTCAGTGACCCACGCATTGGCGATCTCAATGCTGAGATCGTTAAACAGGTTAATGGCCACAGACGGAGCAAATGGAAATCTCACCTCCAAAGCATTAGTTCCAACACAGGCGTGAGCAAGCTCTGGAAAACCGTGAGATACCTTTCCAACCCCGTTAAAACGAAAGGATAGGTCGCGATCAAGTTTGGGACCAATTCCGTAAGCGACGACAGAAAACGCGCCAATCGATTCAACAAACAATTCGTCGAACACACACTCAAATGCAAAATTAGAAGAGACACGGGCCTTAAGTATATCACCGCAACTATGAATTCATCCCTACGAACTTTCATCATACCAGAGTATTGGAAGACCGCATCATTCCACTACCCAAATCTGATAAAGAACACAACCTTGGAGAATTATACCGTCCGATCACGCTTTTGTCCCCTGTGACCAAAATACTTGAATCGCTGATATTACCAATACCTATACATACGACGCGTAGATCTCGCGAATCATCAACACGGCTTTAGGAAAATGCACAGAACCACCACTGCACTCGACAAGATCACGTCCAAGCTTTTTAATGGACTAAATCAACCTAAGTCGTGCAAACGAACCATCGTATTCGCTCTGGATTTGTCGAAGGCATTTGATGCTGTGTATCACTCGCTTCTTTTGACAGCCACAGCAGCACATCTATTTCGTTGTACATATTGAAGTGGGTTGCAAATTGCCTTGCCGGTCGACAGTCCTGTACTGAGTTTAGAGACGGGAAGTTTAAACTACGGAGATTCAAACAAGACGTACCACAAGGAGGCGTTCTTTTTCCTTTCTTGTTAAACCTCTACATGCAGGGATCGACATAATCGCGTACGCGGATAATTGTACCGCCATGACAACCGGCAATGATATTCCCGCTATGCGCACCCTCATCAACGAGTACTTGATGACTTTTTTGTCAGTAAGAACCTCAAGCTATCAGCGGCCAAATTGTCAGCCATTCTTTTCACCACGATCAACCAAGAATTTAACCTACGACTCGATATCAACGTAGGTAACATAGAGGTGCCACATGGGGTAGCAGCAAATAAACTCTGCTTATACAAGGCTATTAGTCGATCGACGGTGAATTATGGAGCCGCCGTCTGGGCAAATAACCTTAGTAAGGCGTATCTAAACATGTCAGAATGCAGCACTACGTATACCATCATCGGCTGCGTTCTAAAATTCCATCTCTCTCTTCCCAAGGAGACAAAAATTATTACTCTGTAAAAGCACAATGAACTACTGGCGAAACAGTACCTACTTGGATGCTATCGTATCGACCAGCCGAACAACCATCTTATGGACCAGACCCCACCACCACCCACGTCATGTTAGACGTTCACTGAAGGACAAAGAAAGGGAAGTCCAAAGATTCAAACGAGTTCCCATAGATAGCACTAACTACAAGGCGGCATTAACTTACATACACGCTAATGAAGTTCGAAAGTCTATCACAAGTGTATCTGCAAACCGCGTACTAGGTACCGAACCACCAGCCATTTGTATCAACGAGTTACAACTTCCAAGAGCCACTCGAACCACCTTGGTTCAATTACATTCCTCATTCCATGAGGCTAATTTGCTATCTATCACGGATAGTTATCAACATATGTGTTTGCATGTTGCATGTTGCCCCGCTTGCGGAGCCAGTCCGCACATTGTGGACCATATATTTCACTGTCCTGCTGTCCGCAACTTACACCTCTTGCCTAGTATTTCTTCTTCCTCTAACTGCGCCGCTACAACAACAACAAGCCAGGAATAAATGTCGTGTTCTTCATAAAAATGTGTGGCCCGCCATCGCTTTTCAAACTATCAATGTGGCTCGCATAAAAATTAAGATGGACGCCCCTGAGGCATTAACTGGTTTTTATCAACTATCAATTACATATACCAAGATCAGGCACTCCCTATAAGTGGCTCCATCTTAATCTTCTTGATTTGCCCTAACTCCTAGTGGAGCATGGTGCGTTGACGACTACTGTGCGTACATTGTCTGGCATGATACAAATTGCTTCTACTCTTCAACCAGCCAGTCCGGAGAGCGAATCTCGGCGTGGTCCAAAATGTCCGTACAAGTACGGATAGGAACTATATGGTGCTTGCAACATTATACAGGGTGTCCCGCAACTGGTTAGCCATAGACCAATATTAGTCTCTACAGGATGTTTTAGGAAAAATGTCGCCAAAATTATTTTTCTAGCTTTTACCGTTAAGGAGTAATCGCCTTTTTTGTGATTCTTGGAAAAAAACACAACTTTTTTCGAAAAACTCCTATTTTCTAGCTTCCACTGTAGCCAAATCAATGCTTTTCCTATTCTTCTGAAAGTACACAAAATTTCCAATAAAAGGACATATCGAACGTTTTGAACGGTTTCGTATCTTCCGAGATACGACGTTTTGAATTTTGCAGAAATGTAAATTTCAATTTTTAATGTCAAAATTAAACCCGAATTTCGTAACGGTACATTGTAGTGGCAAATCTGCAAAATTGACAAAAGTTGGCGTAGTATCTTAGCTTTCGAATGGCATATAAGAATAAAGCACAGAGTCATCTATTTTCTGAATAATACGTATAAATGAAAAAAACCATAGTCTGCAAATGTATCAAACCGACTTTAATCTTGAAAAGGAAGTAAAATTTGTACATCAAGAATAGACTTGGATGTTATGCATTATGGAAAAATACTTTTCGCTACTGTTGTAAATGCTACTTTATTAATTATAACGGTAAGTATAAACAAATTTTTTGTATGTATTGAATTATTTGTACACATTAATATTGTGAGAGTATTTTTCATTTACATCGCCTAAAGGATAAACATTTTAATTTGTCAGGTATTTATTAGTGTCCTTTTATGCCCTTTTCAGAGTTTTCCGATCCAATTTTTCCTTTAGCAAATTTAATGATAGAATCTTAGATTCTAAGAAATGAAAAAGGAAGTGGCAACTTGAATTATTCGCGTAGTTATGGCTTTGAAAAGATACAGATGATAAGTTACGGGAGACATGAACATTTTCCATTCAAACGCGATTTATTCCGTTGAAGGTCCTTGAAATAGGAATCAAACACCGGACATGCCATGTACTCGGCGTCCACTTTGATAATGATACCTCGCATGCCGACCTCCAGTCAAGGATTAAATAGTGTCCTTTTTGTCCTTTTTGGGACCTTTCCGATAAAATTTATTTTAGCAAAATGAGTTTAGACTCCCACTGATTCAAGACCAAGAAAAAAATAGCCTTACTGTATTTTTTTCTATTGGAAATGCTTTATATGACTGAACTATTTCCACGTAAAAGCAAGATTTCTTCCACTTACGGACTATGTTTTTTTCTCTTTTACACATATTATTCACAAACTGGATGACTCCTGTGCTTTATTCTTATATGTCGTTCGAAAATTAAGATACTACGCCAACTTTTGTCAACTTTGTAAATTTGCCACTAGAATGTCCCGTTACGAAATTCGGGTTTAATTTTGACATTAAAAATTGAAATTGACGTTTCTGCAAAATTCAAAACGTCGTATCTCGGAAGATACGAAACCGTTCGAAACGTCCGATATGTCATTTAATTGGAAATTTTGTGTACTTTCAGAAGATTATGAAAAACATTGATTCGGCGAAAGTGGAAGCTAGAAAATAGGAGTTTTTCGAAAAAAGTCGTGTTTTTCGACAAGAATCACAAAAAAAGTAATTGCTCCTTAACGGTAAAAGCTAGGGAAATAATTTTGGCGACATTTTTCCTAAAACATCCTGAGTCTACCATTGGTCTATGGCTAACCAGTTGCGGGACACCCTGTATACACTCCGAAGTGATATACAATGTATCATTGACTCGAAATTGCCCATAAACGGCTGAGTTAACGCACCATGGCCCCACATGGGGTTATACGGAAGAAGAAGGGTGCTACCAAACCATGGCATACGACTTCCATAATCATCAACTGACAAAGGATGGCCCAGTTCCGGTCGGTCGGTCGACAAATCCGTAACGACGTAAATGGTCAGACAAATTTCATCCCACGTACAAATCATAAGGAGGAGAACAAATCAGAGCTGGACTCACGGCTCGCTAAGGAAAAAGCGGCATGTATCTCGTGTTAACGCCAAAACTCTCTATTTCGAAAAGAGGGTCCCTAATCTTTTTCCCCATCCAAAACTGAGAATTCTGATCCGTTCATAATTTAAAATCGCACCTAGCCGGGGCATGTGCTTTATCTTCGTCGACAGCTGTCCGTTGACTCGCGCCAAAAACGCCGGTAAGCAACAATTTCAATTTTGGATGTGACTTTTGTATATAAATGTAAATGTGATGTAATTTTTCTTTTTAAGACGACTAAAAACTTAAATAATTGACATCTATGTGTCTTAATCTTCCCCTTTATGAAAATGGTGTGGCCAAAATTGCGGCCCGCGTAAAAACTAAGTTGGACACCCCTGGTCTAGACATACAGAATGATATTATAGTAGTTTTTATCAAGATAAAATGACAATTCCTATAATCTTCTATGAATCTAATAAAAAAAATCTAATTGCCAAGTCAAACGCATTTTTTTCTTGCAACTTTATCCACCCGGAATCCTCTTGTCGCTCTCTCGCTACAGGACTTACTAATCACACTTTCATTTCCCCGTTTTTTCCCCTTCAGGATTTTTTCCCGTTTGGTGGTCCCCATACACTGACACTCATTCCCGCGGTAAATCATGGCATAGATTTACCGGCGGAAAGAGTGTCAGTGTATGGGCAACTATTGGGTCGCATTTTGCACATAACTAGGAGTCTGGAATTTTCATCAAAATGTGCGGCAAGATATGTTTTACATCGGCCATCTGATTTCCTTCTGCTCTTTTTAATTTTGCACTTTTATTTTCCTTGGGTCGGCTGTAATTTTGAACTCTATTCGAGCAAAATGTGCTACACCAGCCCCTAATTCAGCTCTATCTATACTTTATTTTTTATTGAAAATCGACCCCTTTTTTGCAATTTTTGTGTGCTTGGGTCGCATCTTTGGACGATTGTAACTTTTGAACGGCTCCGACCTCCTTTTCCCAGTTTTTTTTTTATCGACTCCGTTTGCGGTTTTGTTCTGCAATTTTTTGTCAATGGGTCGTTAGCGGCTGTGATTTTTGAATACAGACAGCTATACCTCTTATAAGGATAACTTTTGCTTTATGATACAGTAAATGTCGCTAGTGTCGATAGGAAGAAAAAGGAAATTAATATTTCGAAAACTGATAACGTAATGGTCCATCATTGCATGGGTCGCGTCGAGGAACCTTAAACATTTCTAAAGTAACATTCAAACGTCAAAAATTTTTAAACTTACCTAATTTAATTGGGATTTCCCTGCGGTGTTTATATCAATTCCATTAATACCAAGCACGGAGCTTCATCAGGTCCATTTCAAAAGTTTTTCCTATTAAATCATTTCTGAAAGAAGAAAGAGAAAAAAACAATTAAAATTTCAATTCTCGTTCGATTTATAACACATAGGAATTTGGGAAAAATCCCCTTAATGGGGATGCCCGAGAATGTAAACGTCCTAAACAGGCTGAAAAAATAATATAATAGATCCGATGACCAGGCATAAGTGTTATTGTCCGGATGTTCCCTCGACGGGATTCAGCTAAATTGGTTTAAGTCAAGAAATGTTTTATAAATCGTCTGTAATGGTAACTGAAACTGAAATATGGATTTTTTTATTTAATCTTTAATTGAATATTTCATCGTCTTACAATGTATCGAATCTATCTGATATAATCTTAAAAGGATTCCAAATTCCTCGTTTTTTTCTACAGGAGCTATCAAACAAATATAATTTTTCGAAGAATTCCAATATGTCAGCATGTCACCTGTTGACGCAACGATACGCGCAAGCAGCAATCATTTTATTGTCCTATACAGTATTTTCCTTTCCGCTAAAAATCCAATCATTTTGGTTCTGTCTGCGTCCATACAACTTGTCACAATTATTCGAATAAATATTTTTAGCAGTACCGAACAACGAGGAATGTTTTCTATACTACGTGCGCAGACTTTTTTTTTCAATTTCACTGACATCAAAGTCAGCAAAAACAACAGACAGAAGAAAGTTCAAAAAGAAGAAAGTTTAAAACTATATGACAAGAACTGTAATTGTAAATCGGGGGAGAAATTAAATGATCCGCGCAAGAAATGATGATGCCTTTCAGTTTTATATTAAAGTCAATCGGATTTATTTTACGATCTCGATTTCGATATAGAGTTTCAAATTTCAAGAAAGAGAAAATCTACCATGACAGATTCAGATATCGGAGGAAGTAGAGGTACGAGGACTTTCTCTAGGATTCAATACCATAAAATTGTTGTGCCTACTTCATCTTCATAGCAAGAGTACATAATACAATTTGATGAATACAATATGCCAAGACATGATTCAAGTAAAAGACAGCAGTTTGAATAGGGATTCGAAAATTGTCCCGAGATTTATTGGAGATAGGACAATAACTGAAATTATTTATTGATTTCGAGTCGGTATGATGAGAGAGTAAAAAAATTGGGAAAAGATAGGTAAATCATATCCCCAGAGAAAAGAATGAGATATGGATAATATCTGCGCAATTTAATTTCAAGCATTATGGGACTCTGAGTAATTTTGCTACTGAAAATATCTGGACCTAAGTGTAAGTTGCAGTCAGTAATAATTTTTTTTCAATAAATAGATTTTCAAGTCCATAATTTGAAAAATTTGTTGGCATTATTTTTTCTTATTTCCCATTCTCAGATGTGCATACATATCTTCGATTCATCCTTTTTCTCAGGACGTCTGTAGTAACCAAACGAAATTGTCTCTACGGGGCGGACCACACCTATTTTTTACAAGACGCCAAGAGCTTCCAATATGCTGGTGTTTGTCTGTGTGTTTGGGTACGAGATATGTGTTTTTTCGTCCTATTTGGAGCATTACATCTCGGCGCGGCTGCTCTCAATTAGGTGTTCGGGATTACGAAGACAGGGTCAGCATTCCATATCATATGTCGCGGCAGGTTGTATAAATTCAGGGCAATCAAGTGCTGCACCTAGCCCACATTCTCTTCCACAGCCCCCTACACCACCCAACAATTTGAGAAGGAATGCCAGATCTAGTCTTACTCCTGGCTCTCCTCCTCCAGCGGTTTTCACTCCACTATCCATATTGCAGTTTAACTGTAATGGCATTCACCGTAAAATCCCTGAGATTGCACACTTTTGGAGTTCAAACAGAATTCTTATCGCCGCCATCCAGGACACGCTGCTCCATGCAAACTCGTCTCTTAGCGTCCATAGCGAATATGTTATATAGCGTAAAGATAGACCGGCCGCCACTGATGATCCTCACCCTGGAGGTCGACTTGCCTTCCTAATACACAAGTCCGTACATTACTGTGTATTATATGTAGTTGCTGACGGTACGGCAGAAATGCAAGACATCTAAGTTCCATCAGGGAGTACTAATATCGAAATTTTTAATGTGTCTGTTCCACCGCACTCTACTTGCCCTTCTGGCTAGCATTTGGATATTGGTCCTCTCCTTTCCGGAGAGCACAGGGTCATCCTTGGCGACTTTAATGCGCACCATGAGCTCTGGCATTCAGACCTCAACAACAATGCCAGGGGTATAACTATCGCCGAATCCCTTGACGCCTCAGATTTCTGTTCACTCAACGAAGACTCGCCGACTCGAGTCACGAGCACCTGCAGTAGTACGTCCTGACATAACCATCTCTCTGCTATTCGATGGGAGGTACGTACTTCCCTGAAATCTGATCACCTTCAATCATTATAAGAATTGACAAACCAGCAAACCTGACCAAGTCTGAGAAGCAAACGTTTGTCAATCACAAGAAAGACGATTGGGACGGTTTCAAAGCAAACTCGTCGGTGAAGTTCATCGAGCTACCATCACCTAAAAAGAAATATTAAGAACGTCATTGCCAAGGCTGCGGCACGTTTTATGCCTGCAGGACGTATCCCGAAAGTTCGACCTAATTTCCCTACCAGTGACGCCAGATTAGCTGATGAACGTGATAGCATCAGACGCGCACCCTGGTGATCCCAGAATTCAGGAGCTTAACTCCGAAATCGACCGACAAGTATCGGAGGGCGAAATGGAATCAGCACCTCGATGACTGCAACCTTAATGAAGGTGTCAGCAAATTATGGTCAACTGTCCGCGCCCTTTCCAATCCTAGGAAAGGAAAGGGCAATAGCGCCATTGAATTTGGCTTCACAGCGCGAGCCTGTTCAATAAACAATTTAAACATCTCAAGTGTGACGGCTTTAAATGTAAAATTAGAAGACGAATTCGCAGCCGGAATGTTGACACCATACCTTCGTTTACTGCGAATCATGTTAAAAAAGTCATCGAGAATGCTAAAAACTCCAAGGCCATCAGACCATGGCATTTCGATGGCCATATCGACCTTCCAGCCGTTGATTATCTCAAGGCTACCTTTAACTTGTCGATCTCCACGCTTGCCATCCCTGAAATCTGGAAAACAGGTGTTCCCTGTCTCAAGCCAGGGAAGAACGTAAATTTCGTGGAATACTACCGCCCAATTACGATACTGTCTCCTGTCGCAAAACCGCTGGCGGCCCTTACTTACCCTACTCTTGTTGCACATGCTAAGCTAGAACTTCACCAGCATGGCTTCAGCAAAATGTATAGTACCACCACTGCCCTCGATGCGATTACTACACGCGTTCGTGATGGGCTAAGTCAACGTCGTCCTTGTCACAGAACCATTCTTCTGGCAATTGACCTAACGAGTGCTTTTGACAATGTCAATCACTCTATGCTTCTCGCTAACTTAATGAATATGCATATTCCTGCACAAGAGATCCGTTGGATTGCCAACTGTCTAGCTGGTCGGTACTCTTTCACCGAGTTTCTTGGCAAAAGTTCTAAGCTTAGGAAAATCAAATTAGGTGTTCCACAAGGAGTGGTACTCTCCCACACTCTGTTTGACATCTACATGTCCGGCCTTCCCACACCACCTGAAGGAATCGAGGTGATTTCCTACGCTGATAATTGCACCATCTGCAAAGCACGCAGCGTTCTAAAAGCTCTAGCTGGTAGCACCTGGGGCAAAGATAAAGAAACCATGCTAGCTACTTACAAAGCGGTGGGTCGAGCGGCCGCTGATTATGCAGCCCCAGTTTGGACACATAGTTTATGCGACACAAACTGGTCCAAAATTCAGGTCTGCCAAAATGCCGCTCTACGCACAGCTTCAGGTTGCATTCTGATGTCTGCCCAGGAACACGTACATCAGCAGACAAAATTGATGCCAATACGTGACCACAATCTCCTTCTCTCAAAACAGTATCTTGTTGGTTGCTATCGTGAGGATCATCCCAATCATTATCTCATGCACCGAATTCCTCCACCACGACATGTCAGGCGTGGTTTACGAGACCTTGAGAGAGAGGTTCAGGGATACAAACGGGACCCTTACGATCAAGTTACATACCGAGCCGCCATCGCAGCGATTCACACGGAAGAAGTGAATCGATCCATTGCAAGCTTAGGTGCGAATAGAGTACGCTCAGAGCGCCCACCACCAATCTCGCCTGAGAAGATTAGGCTCCCGAGAGCCACCAGAGTAACACTGGCTCAACTTCGGTCGAGCTTTTGTTCACGCCAGAATTCGTACTTTTCCCACATAAACCCGGACATTCAAAACAATATGTCCAAATTGCGATGGTACTCCTCATGATGTGGGTCATTTGTTTCAATGCCAGCATGGCCTACTGATCTTCCCCTATATCGCTGTAGGAAAACCCTATCGCAGCAGCTATGTTTTTGTCCCTAGATCTCACGGACACAAACATGGACGAACCATAACTCGTACCCACATAGATGCACAGCGGTTTCACACCTTTCTGCACCGCTATAAGAAGAAGAACTAAATCCTATTGTTAATTGCAATTTCACGGGACAATTCGATTTTTTCACACCACCAAACATTTCATCCGCGATATGACTTCTCTTTCTGAAACTACATGAAATTTCCAATAAAACTACATCTTGCCCGTTTTGAAGTTGCTCGTATCGATGAAATGTTTGGTGGTGTGGTAAATTTTGATTTAGTTCGGCAAGTCGAGCATTTTTGCAAAAAAAGGCTATAAAATTGTAACGGTTAAAAATAAAGGAGTCCCGTTGTACATTAATTTTCCCCGAATGATCCATACTAAATAAAATATCCTCCACCATGAATGGGACATCCTGTATATGGCCAGAAACCGTACAATTGGATATCGAGTAGATGTTGGAGACCCGCTATGCCTCACTAGGGATTAAGGCAACTTAACCCGCTCTGTGGCTCACTTGGTTGAGTCGCACTCTACGATGCTAATAATCTAGAGGTCCGGAGATCGAATCTCGGCGTGGTCCAAAATTTCCGTACATGTGCAGATAGGATATATATATAGTGCTTGCAACATTATATACACTCCGAAATGATATGCAATGTAAATTGCCTATAAACGGCTGAGTTAACGCACCATGGCCCACATGGGTTTATACGATACTGAGAAGAAGAAACAAACATTTTCATTTCTTTGAAAATGTGCAAATCCTCAGTTAATTTACGACGTTAATTTTTTTTTTTTTTTAATTGAAAGCTTGTAAATTTCTTTTCAAATCTGGCTTAATGTTTATTTTTCAGATGCATGAAATAATATTTTCTTATTAATTTCGCGAAAAACGGGCGGCGTGCTTTTTGTTCCGCCCAAATGCCTTTTCTTTTATGTATGTGCACCAAATGCTCGTACATTTTCCACGGATTTGATAAATGAATACTTTATGAAAAATAATATTTGTAGGACTCGACCGAATGATTTAATGAAAAAGAATCTACTTGTCTGAATGTTAATGGATTGTGTGTTTTTGTAGAAATGTTTTCAATTTGTAATTTCGACATTTTGGAAAATTCGTTTGAAATAAAATGTCTTTGAAAGGCATATGCATTTCGTTATTATGGTTAAGCCGATTAGAAAACATTTTACAGTATGTATGTATGTATAATTCTTTCGTCTGGGCTTTGATTTGCAATGATTTCATTATCGTATTCGTTGGCGTTCAAGTGTCGTTTCACTTTCACACAGATACGTGAAGGATCGCAATTGAATAGATGGCATGAATAAAAAAATACTTTCTCTACTCCTCATTCCAGCGCTTAAGATTTGGGAAAGAAATATGCACGCAGGCTATCTTCGCGAATGCCAATACAAAAATATTTTCGCACATTACTTGTTCAGAACGGTTCGCAACACTGAAACATGGGAAATCTGATCAGCAACACAATCCATGTGGCGGTGACAAAACCCTCTCTATTACAAGCCGGGAACCACCGAGAGAAACTGGGGGAAAACAGCCCATGTTTGCCTTGGTAAACACGTGAAAATGGGTGGACTAATGTACGGGAAAATGGTGCCGTCCGGGTTTCAAACACGCGAAAATCCGCTAAAACTAAACATTTGTCGCGTTTTTCGATTTCACGGTTCTCGAACAATCTTTTAGTGCCTATATTATATTAATTATACTGGCGACGCAAATCGACCGTGAACCAATTATTTTCGTGTAAAGTTTGTCGTGACACGGTCCGATTTCGCTTTAACGCATTGTAAACTTGCAATTTTCTCAAGCCCAAGATTGCCTGCAAAGTGTATAGGAGTTTTCTGGTTCCTGGCTTTGTATGGAGGGGGCTTTGGGCAGTAGCGATGCGTCTGATGATATGATGTGGTAAGATCTAATTTTCCGCATGTTAGGCCGCTGTGTCATTTCGTGTATGATGTAAGTATTCGTATGAAAAATAATTGTGGCATCAATGGATGAATGACCCGAGCTCTGTGGCTCACTTGGTTGAGTCGCACTCTACGATGCTAGTAATCTAGAGGTCCTGAGATCGAATCTTGGCGCGGTCCAAAATTTCCGTACATGTGCGGATAGGAAATATATAGTGCTTGCAACATTATATACACTCTGAAATGATATCCAATGTAACGTTGACTCGAAATTGCCGAAAAACGGCCGAGTTAACGCACCATGGCCTCACATGGGGCTATACGGTACTGAGAAGAAGAATGGATGAATGAAAGGGGGCAGATTTTAGTCAGTGCAGTATGTACAGCCAAAATTAATGTACTTGAGGCAAAATTTAATGAGAAATAATGGATTTGTTTGGATTTAAAACGAATGGTTTTTAGCATAAATGGGAGCATATTTGGGCAAATTTAAATACATCACATCCCGGTTGCAATCCACCGGAATCCCACTGTATTAAATTCTCAACAGATTCGTTAGAACTGGGTTGTACATTAATTTGAATCTCTGTAAATGTCATAACGCCGATGATCCTTACCGACAACCATTTATTCCAGGATTAAAAAAAAGTTAAAATGTTAAGTACAATACAACCCAATTGTAACATACCCGAATGAAATGGAAAGGAATTGCGGTGGTTGTTTATATGGAATTCATGGTTGCAGTAATCAATGGATATATGCAAGATGTCGCATTTTGCGGAAACTCAAGGTACAATTCGGTTATGATGTGCACGGGCAAAATTTAATAAAAAGTTAATGCAGTTGGACTTTGGATTCGGATTACTCTGTGTGTGTTATAGCAGAGTTGTTCTATACTTCAAATTATTTGAAGATGAATTCCAATTTCCGCGTTAATTCTTTTTAGTCCAGTACAATTGGTTCAAAATAGCCCCAAACCTAAACATCCAAAAAGAAAAGAAATTTTTGAAGCCAAATTGTTGAATACACTGCCTAATATACGCAGTAAAAAGTTACACTAATTTGCGCCATGGGTTAAGGGGGAGGGGGTGGCAAAGGGGTGAAAATTCAGTTTCTTGCAAATATCTGGAAAACTATGAGTCTGACCTTAAAATGGGCTGAGGACAAAACAAACAACCTAAAATTACCTTTGTAATGATATGTAACACTCTAGACATTTTCTCAGAAAATTATACCCTAGACCCAAAAGTATTATAGTGAATTTGGATTTTTCGAGTTTTACATTTCGCACTGTAACTCTTGATAGAATAGACCTACTGTCATAAGATCTTGTCCATATATTGATAACAAAATTTATTTGATTCGTACCAAAATTGGAGTGCTCCGACCATTGACGCCCCCCTCCCTCCTCTTAACATTTTCCAAAAAGGCATGCTTGTAGCTTCTTTTTAGACTGAGCCAGGCAGACCAAATTTGGTGGGGTGCCTAGCCTAAGCTCCATTATGCTCCCCACCAAAAATTATTACCATCCGATCAAAACTAAGGGTACCCCCCATACAAAGTGAACGAAAATTCTAACAAATTTCACATTTTTTCATTTCTAAATTCTATCTAAAACGGAAAAATAAAATTTATCTCTTAGAACATCATTATAACAGTTAATTGTAGTCCTCTGAATGTATGTTCAAAATTTTGCATCAAAGCGTACACTACAAGTATCAACAAATTGTGTTTGAAAGTCATTGGTACTAGTTCAAAGGCTAGTTCCGAATAAATCGAGTAACGTGTACTAGCAACCTTGAAACCACATTTTTCGTACTTGTAAGGCACGCTCCGGTACAAACTTTTGAATATACATTTTTAAGACTACAATTAACTGTTCTAATGACGTTCTAAGAAATAAATTTTATTTTTTAATTTTAGATAGAATTTAGAAGTGAAAAAATGTGATTTTTTTAGAATTTTGGTTTACTTTGTATGGGGAGTACTCTTAGTTTTGATCGGATGGTAACAATTTTTGGTGAGGAGCATAATGGGGCTTAGACTAGGCACCTCACCAAATTTTATCTGCCTGGCTCAATTTGAAAAGAAGCTACAGGTATGCCTTTTTGAAAAATGTTAGGAAGAGTGAGGGAGGCGTCAATGGTCGGAGCACCTCAATTTTTGGTACAAACCAAATAAATTTTGTTTGTAATAGAATGAACAAGATTTCGTCACCCTAGGTTCTTTCTATCAAGAGTTACAGTCCGAAATGTAAAACTCAAAAAATGTAAATTCTCTACAATACTTTTGGGTCTAGGGTATAATTTTCCGAAAAAAAAACGTCTAGAGTGTTATATATCATTACAAAGGCAATTTTGTGTAGTTTGTTTCGTCCTCAGAAGATTTTAAGGTCAGATTCATAGTTTTCCAGTTATTTGTAAAAAAGTAAATTTTCATCCCTTTGGGACCCCCTCCCCCCTTAACCCATGGCGCAAATTGGTGTAACTTTTTATTGCGTATATTGGGCAGTGTATTCAACAATTTGGCATCAACAATTTCTTTTTCTTTTAGATGTTTGGGTTTTGAGCTATCTGTACTAGACTAAAGGTACAATTCGGTTATGATGTGCACGGGCAAAATTTAATAAAAAGTTAATGCAGTTGGACTCTGGATTTGGAAGAAATTATACATTTTCATTTTCTTTTTGCTCTGTGTGTGTTATAGCAGAGTTGTTCTATACTTCAAATTACTTAAAGATTAATTCCAATTTCCGCGTTAATTCTTTTTGTTTTAATTGCTCTTTTGTACGTTATAGACAGAATGGAACTGTACTTTAGAGTTTCCGTGGATGTGCCCTCGTTCATTCATCTGTTGATACCCTTAACCATACATTTGAGATCCACACGTCTTCTGCAGTTCTTTTCCAATAAATTTACCCTGGAAAAATTTCAACCGGGTTGTACTGTACTTGCAAATTTCTCAAATGTCCACTCTCTCGCCAATCTTTTCATACTTACAGCCTTTTACTTAACATTAAAAAAAAAAACAATTAAATTACATTAAATTTACTCCAGATACATTATAATCGGGTTGTACTGTGCATTACGTGTAAACGCGCCTGTCTTTCATCCATCCATCCATTGATCCCTTCAAACATTCATTGTAAATTCAAACGCAAGCCGCCGTTCTTTTCAATGAACCACCGGTATGTTACAACCGGTTTTTACTGTACATACTTTAAATTTCTGCAAATATGCCCCTTTTCAATCATCTATTTATGCCCGAATCCATTAAAACAAAATTCTTTTTAATTAAAATTCGACCCTGATACGTTACAGCCGGGTTGTACTGTACATACTGTGAATATTATGGAAATGTGGCCATTTTGTACATCCCCATTCTTGTGTTACAAAGCTTCATCGTACGGACGTACGAAATCTTTGCAAGGTTGATCAAATTGACCTGTTTTGTGTCAAGAACTGAGTAAAATACATATCGTTCATTCGTGTTCATATGCCTTGGCGGTGGTTATTAATTTACTTAACCCAGATATGCCTACTGTCCTATATATAGGACACCTAAAAAATTGGACACCCTGTAGCGAATTGGACATTAGGCATGATTTGGGCGTTACGGAATGATACTGGAGGAATTTTATTATTAATCTAAACTATTCCCGAAGGAATTTTTTGTCGTTTAATTAAAGAAAAAATATTCCGAAAGTTGGCAATTTCAGAAAATTGCTAGGGTTCTTCTTGAAGGACATGCTTATATTTTCATAGATATACTATCTAAATTATTGAAATAAAGTGCCTTTGGAAGCTAACAGTTCACGGGATCGTAAGAAATTGCGCATGGAGGTTTTTATTGAGTTTTCATATCTAATGCAGCATTTGTTTTTAGGGTTTCCTATATATAGGACAGTAGGCACATAGGCTACTATGAGGTTGCGTCAACAAGTATTTTCGATTTGTTAATTTTTTTTTTAATTTTAATCAATTACGATATTATAAAATAGCCAGAATATCACAAAATGCGTAATTATAATCTCCATATTGATTTTTCGGAACGAACAATTTAGTTTAAGATTCTGAAATTGAGGCTTGGGTAGCTATTGATGGTCTACACACTCACTACTATACTCTACTTTTAATTGTTTTTGACGTCGATTGAATTTTTTGTGTAGTTATAATTATAAATAAATAATCTACGATTATTTCAACATGAAATAACTGATTATTTTTATATTTTATGAGGCACATATGACTCATAGACGATAGAGTTACTAACGCCATGAGTCATATGTGTCTCATAGATAGCGAACATAATGAGTAAATCACTCACTAAACAAATTTCGTGCATAAAACATGGCCAAGATGCTGAAAACTGCTATTTTCGTTAAGTAATTTGTCGATAATCATACCAAAACAGTGTATCCGCATAGCTACCTATATGCCTACTGTCCTATATATAGGACGGCTCCGAAAACATAGTTTTAAATAAAAAAAAATATTTTTTTTTCGCACGTTTTGGAATAAGTATCCCTAAATAAGCAAAAAAAAAACATAAAAATACTTTTGGAACTTTTCACACGGCTCCATAGGCATATCTGGGTTAATTGCATGTATAGAATCGAACCTAAGCTCAATAGCCAAAAGCTCGTCAACTAATTTAATTGTTAAAATAAAGGTGCGGTTAGAATCCCTAGCAAATCGTCTAACCGCTTTTAAGCTTTGCATGCAGTTTAAGTTATTCGCTATTCGCCATTCGCTAAAGATCGATAACTTCCCTTTTTTAACTAAAAAATCAACAGTGTACAAAACACTTATAAATACATACATCAATCGTTCAATCCTCTTGATAGTCGAAAATGCGTCAATTCAAATGAAATTTTATAAAGTTCTATGAACTCGACAAATTCACGTTTTACGTCAACACTATTCGCATAAACATAATTTTCTTTCCTCGACCAACAACCATAGAAACAAAAAAAAAACTAAAATGGCATTTCTATGCCAACGCTCTAATACAACTGTGCCAATTAGTACAGAATTTCTATATTTATGTAAATTACCATTAAATAGGAATACGATTTAGTCAAGGAGAAGGAAGCAAGTGTATGGTGAACCATGAAAACCGCCACCTCCTTTGGTGCTTTTACATGCACAATCATTGATCAATTTCATAGAACCACAAGCACAAGAGCAAATTTATTAGAGAAACTATACAGGGTGTCCCATTCATGGTGGAGGATATTTTAATGGTAGATAGTGTGGCTCATTTGGGGAAAATTAATGTACCTACAACGGGACCCCTCTATTTTTAACCGTTACAATGTAACAGCATTTTTTGTAAATTGTGACAAAATGCCCGACTTGACGAGCTAAATCAAAATTTAGTTACGAAATTGCTCGTATCTTCCGAGATACACACGACGTTCAAACTTTAAAGAAATTTTAAAATCGGTTTTTCATAAAAAAATAAATGACATAAATTGAGCGATCCCGTTGTACATTAATTTTCCCCAAATGAGCCACATTACCTACCATTAAAATATTCTCCCCCATGAATGGGACACCCGGTATAGTCAACTGAGAAAAAAAAAATACTTTTATTTCTAGTCATTATTACACCCCGGGAAATAAAATGCGTATAGGTACATTCAGACGTAGTTTAGTTCTTTACCGCTGGGATATGTTTTGCAGACGTACGAGTAGTATGTAGTATGTACGATAAATTGATTGCATCCGTAAACTTTAAATTGTTTCTGAATGCAAATTGAACATTAGATAAGTTTTGATCGAACTATAAAGTTGATTATATTGTATTGATGGATAAACAAAGTTGGTCCAATTACGTGTACATACATCAGAAATAAGTTTTATGTAGAAACTTGAATGAGTTGGTTTTTGTGCCTTGAGGGGAGACTTTTTACTTATGAAAATCCAGTCAATTCAATTCATTTTTATTCTGTTTTCTTTCTTTTTGTAAAATTTTGAGTTTGTAAAATGCGATTCACACTCGGCCCCGAAATCTAGCTTTATATTATGAAATCTCGAATCATGTTTACACTATGATCTTAATCTTGTTCCACAGCTTGACAGTTTTGACAATTTAATGAGTGACTGAAATGATTATTTGTGTAACTTTTTGCAATCAGAAGTAGAAAAAAACCTGACGGTTTTAATTCAATCCGAGATTTGGTCCCCTCCCAACAGGGGCTGCTCTGATTAAGGGGATATCACGTGAATGCAATGTAAACTACAAGAAGCATCAGTATATGCAAATGCAAGTATATACACCCCTATTCTGGAGGTTTAGCTCAATCTCTCTTATTAAAAAGCTTGTTTAGTTTGCCATCGAACCTTCTAGTCAAGGCTTATAGGCTTTAACTCCTCGTTCGATTCAGTATAATATAATATGGGAGAGTTGGAGGTCGTGCTTTGTGGCTGTGATCGTCCGGTCGCAATCAGTGATATAGAGATTCATAGAGAAACGAAGTTCGATACTCGGCATGGCCTGTCGCACGTTTATTATTCAGAAAATAAGAATTTTTCTTATCATAGAATAACAAAAAAATCGATTAGGAAGTGGTGTTGGTGACAACCGTAGCACCAATGTTACCAGATTAAGGAAAAATCCCCTAAATTTAGGGTTTTTTAGAAAAATTTAAAAAAAAAACCTTATACAGTAGACCCCGGTTATAGTCAACTGTAAGTGGGCAAGGAAAATCGATGACTATAACCGGGTTTGCTTTTATCCGGGGTCCCGGTTATAATCAAAAAATATGTTTATATGTGGGGTCCCTTCTGTAAACAAAAATGTTGCTTATATCCGCGTAGAACACCTTGCAAAAGTTATTAAATTGTCGCAGCTCATTTTTAATGCCGGGCCAAAAGAGTTTATGAGAGAAGAATTCGTTTAATGTCTTTATATCTTAAGAATAGTGGTGCTCTTAAAAGGTTTAGTTGCGTTCTTCTATGAGTTGAATGTTGATATGAAGGTCAAATCAATTTGACATAAAGGAAAACATATTTGCACTTGAGATTAGGCTGTTAGAAAAAGGTGGCACGGTTAACAGATCTTTTTTTTACTAGTTACCCTACTCCAGTGCATAGAAACAGCTGCTTCTCGACAAGGGATTGGCTGTTTTTTCGAGGTAAATTTTAGTTTGTGGGTTCTGTCGATTTTCCTTGCTTAAAACACTTTGGCTGCCAATGCATCACCGGTGAACACGGCATAGGTCATTCCCCAGGGGCCAGTGCATCACTGGTGAACACGGCACAATTTATTCTTCAGGGGCCAAAGCAAAATTTTCCTGTTCCCATTATTTCCCGCCGGAAATATTTTGTACACATATTTATATGCTTAAAAAAGCCGTATTCAAGTGTTTTCCCGACCGTGTTCACCGGTGATGCATTGGCACTGGGAAAGTATATGTCATTATTATAAACACAAGTGCATCACCCCTGAACACTTGATTGTCTAGACAGATTCCGGTCCAGTTGATTTCTAGACTTCGAAGAAATACATCGTGAGTGAAAATGAATTCGCAAGAAATAAGAGAAAAGTTACAAAATGATTTTTTGGAACGTGAAGATTTCCTTCTGCTAAAGAAAGCTACACAGGAAAGTCAGACACAGCAACTGGACGCTCTCTGTCTTGTAATGTTTGTCTGCATTGGAAATTGGAGAGACAAAAGGGAGGTGAACCATATATGTGCCTGAAACATTTTCAAGATTTTCATTAAACCTGAACTAATCTTGTGAACCATCATTTGTTTGATTCTTTTGGATTATAGAACCATAAATATGAGAAAAGAATTTTTTTTTTTGGCTTTTATGGAGTTACACACAAAGCAGCACAAAGGATCCCGGAATCCTGTATTTGGTGAGGAAATCACTGCTTTACTGGTGCAAGCGTTTGGTTCACACTACAGCCGCGGCAGGAACAAATTTTTGTCTTTTTGTAGCCACCTTTATGTCCGAACTTAATGCATGTTAGCGAAGCTAATTTGACTCCCAAGATAGTTTTAGAGGGGATTCACACTATAGACAGGATTTACTAAAACCACTAAATTAATCGAGTCGAAACCCGCCTACTCAATTAAATCGTACGTCATTAAATTCAGAATGCATCGTAGAATGTATACTTGCATTATTCAAATTGCAGTACAATATGGTACAACTGTCAACGAAATCTAGGATTTAGTAAATCTTGTCGACAGTCTGAATCCCCTTTTAGACTACTTGGCTTTCGGATGCTGGTGCTACAATGTTTTGATCAGCTGGCTAAAATTTGGTGGAAATTAACTCAAAAATTGTGGTTACTGATTGATGAACTAAATTTTGGCATTTTGACTTCTTGTCTAATTTTTTTAAATTATTTGAAGAACATTTTCAAAATATGTATTACATTTCTAAGGGATATAGTCCCCATGTCGTTACAGTTACTTTGATTTATAGTCATATTGAAAAAAGAAAAATATTCTGTGATTCGATTTGGCCCAGGCCGGGAATTGAGTATGACACTCCTGCTCTACTGGATCTTTGCCATAGTACGGATCTATGAATCTGTAGAGACTGACGACGTGACTTTTCCTCTGATGAAAAAAAAAAACAGACAAGACAGGAACGCCACTTTTGTTGTGGAATAAGCAACGAATACATTTTGAAAAATATAAAATATTTTGAATGTTACCACTTACTATTTACGGCTATTTCAGACGAACTTAAGAGATTGAATAATCGCCGAAATTTCCAGAAATACAAATACGAATTTGATGCTGAAGTTCCAATTCCAATTTTGTCAAAATTTGATGGGAGTACTGCAAGCAATTCTGAGCCCTATCTGCATACATATTTTTCTAATTTGGCCACATTCGTAGTTCAGCGTCAAAAGTGTGCAAGTGCTGCAACCTAAATTACCAACCTCTCTAAGCGCAAGGCTATAAAAAGAAATAGTGCACGGTCTATATGGCCACAGTGATGCGCGTATTTACTTTTTTATTCGCCAAAGAACAGAGTAGCAAGCTTTAAACTAAAATTTCATGAAACTCAACATCCGTATCTGAAAAGGCCACTCCGAGGTGTGACCAGCGACGCTGGGCCAGTGCATCGCATTCGCATAAGACGTGGAAGGAGGTTTCGTCATCTTCTTCACAGAATCGACAGCTCGCATCTTGCACAATTCTCATTGTGCGTAAATGTGATCTCAGGCAGGAATGACCTGTGAGAATGCCACAGATGATGCGTACTTTAGCTCTGCTTAACTGCAGCAGCTCAGCCGCTCTTCTGTGGGAATACCCTGCTATAAACATTTTCGATTGTCTGAGCCCTGGTAGTTTATCCCAGTGCTCTATTTCCTTGAGTCGTTCCTGGTCTCTGAAAGCTTTCTTTACTAAGCATGAAGAGATGTTGCAAAAGGGTTCAGGTCCGCAGAAAGGGGATGATGCAGCTGTGCGTGCTAGCTCATCAGCCTGTTCGTTCCCTGCGATGCCCATATGACCAGAAAAGTGTACGCGTGTAACCTCAATATTCAAAGGACTATGTGCTCAGTGCTTGTGTGCCTTCTGTGGTTGACTGTAGTAATTATCATGCCAGTTGATGGGTAATAGATAACTTGATGAAGTTCTGAGTCCATCTGTCCAAAATTTGGCGCAAAATATCAATCAAATTTTCGCGTTTTCACTTCTTGTCTCAATTTTTTAAGCACATTTTCGAAATGTGGAAGTTCTTACGAAGGCGCTAGTGATCCAGACTTACTGCCATATTTTAAAAGTAATATTCTATAATCAACTTTCATAATAAGATGCCCACCCAAACCTGAAGAGAGTGTTATTTGGCCCATAGGCCAGGGTTTGATTTTTACTCCCCTGACCTGTATAAATAAAATAAATAAAGTAGAAAATACTGAAATATATTAGGCGTGTTAGGGGCCGCTGGTGTCGATTTCTTCAACCCTTTTTCAATTCCACTCACAAATGCTTTGAGCACCTTCTAGTTCTTTCATTATTTTAAAATTGATTCGTTTCTACAGACCAAAACTTAAATAATGGTCCATGTTTTTTAAGCACTGAATTTCCCATTCTTTTTGTGAAATCTCCACATTTCCCAATTTAAACCCAATTGGCTCATTCAGAAAAAGCGTACATACCCTACGTTTTGGAATAATTAAACTTATGTAGTATAACTCAAACAAATTTCTCCAATGGCTGGCAGGCTTGCTCTCATTACTCTTTCCTTATATCGACGTAATATACTAAAAGTGCTTAAAACTCGCATAGCAATACTAACATTCGTGCAGCTGGTCGCCGCGCTAATGGAAATCGCACCGAAATGGTTTTCAACAGAAAATCGATTCATTCTCAACGTGTAATTAACGACGCCAGATTGGATTATGATTCAACTTGAGGAATTTTATTATTAGCTTTTCATCTCTGTCTCTCTCTCTAAAACGGTCAGTATTGCGATACTAATTTAAGCTGACCAGACGTACAGCATTTTGCTGTACAGTACAGCATTTGGACCTGTCGTACAGCATTAGTAAATGTACAGCATTCCCAATGCCACACAAAGAAACTTAACAAGCTCTTCGGTATGGCCTGTGATCAGTCTTGTCTGTTGGTGTATCTTTATCAAGATAATCGCACTTTCATTTGGCAAACGTTAATTTTCGATAGCTCCGGTGGTCGATCTTTCTGAAATTTAACGCAATTGTAGAGCTCTTGCCGCTCACATTTCCTCCATATGTTAAAGTCCTAAACGCACTTTTGTTTTTTCTAATATAAAATAGCCCATTAAATTTGTCAAAAAATGAAAATTGGCAAACTTGTGGAGCAGCTCATTGCCCATATTTGGTACTCTAACGGTCAAAGTTCAGAAGTTACAACCGTCGAAAGAAGCAAGGTGTAAACTTAACCTGTACGATCGATATTTACTTAGCGAGATAATCGCACTTTTTGTTTGGCTATCGTTCATTTTCGATAACTTGGGAACACTTTGACCAATCTTGGCATTTTGTAGTTTGTCGAGCTACTAGGCGCTCACATGTCCTCCGTTGAGCGGAAAATTTTGAAATTTGGCAGATTTGTATACAGCATTTCACTGCCTATATTAGGTAAAAATTTTAAGCCTCTATAGCTGCCAAGGTTCAGATAAGTTACGGCCGTGGAATAAAAAATGATAATTTTTCACAAAACGATAGAAAATGAAAAAATACGAAAATGCATACTAAAGCACTCTTCAAAGATTTCCAGATAAAGTTTTTTTTTCACAATATGTCCATAAAAGCCAATAAAATGGCGCTAAGATCTCAGGGGATCGGCATGGCATCACTAAAATATAACCATGGAGGAAGGCATAGTCTCCTCCAGAAACATCGCAACCCCGCCTGAACAAGATATATTTTTTTTTCTGCTGTACCACCATCTATAAAAAATTTCTGCACTTCGATCGTGAAAATATGGGTTCGACCCCTAGTATGGCACACACATTTCCGTAGAAATAGTATGATTTAGGGTTTACTGAAAACCGAATTCCCCAATGTGTACAGCATTCGGCCTCCGGGAGTCTGGTCACCTTATGCTAAGTATAACTGAAAGATGTTCCAAAAACCAAAAGTAAAATTCCCTTTTGGGGATAGGATGAGAGTATGGATGGGGATGACCAAAATATTTCCAGTAATTGAGCGGCATACTGCACAGAGTATAATATAAGGCAAAATATAACGAATATTTTTCAACTATTCGCGTGGAAGGACATTTTCATTCCAAGGGCAATAAGGCCGTATTATGTGCTGTACATATTTTCCCTCCAGGCTTGATATGTTGTGTTGAGCGGTGTAATGAATCTGTCGCTTCTATTTTAGATTGAAAATGTTTCTATGGAGGGAAGGAGGGTCTGTATCTGTAGTCATGGCTGTTTTGTTGATTGAATGCTATGGAGATTTTGATATTTTTCTGGACTGCCTTGGATTTTGCCTATATGAATATAGTCATGAAAAGAAGTGCATCTATGAATGTATACCATAGCTACATATGTATATGTACCTACTACATTTCCATGCAGAGTACGTCGGCATAAAGTCAGTACCGTCTTCGGTATTTGAAGCTCGGCTCGAAGTCAACAAGTCCATCTTGACATTTCGATGAGGTATCGTTGTTTTCCTTACTCAATACCCGCAGTCAAGGAACAAGAGTTAAGGCATTTCATCTTTCTTGAAGTTACTTTTATGATGTACAAATTATGTGCATACTACACTTATCACATATGGGTTCATGGTTGCTTATATAGTGAACCTATAGTATATACATACATATAAGCTTCGGTAAAACACATTAAAAGGGGATTAAGAGTATTGACAAGATTTGCTAAATCCTATATTTAGTTAACAGTTGTACCATATTGTACTGCAATTTGAATAATGCAAGGGCATACCGTTAGGAGTGCGCAAATAAAAATCGTCTCAAACAATTTATTCAAAAGTCACAAGAGCTACAAGTCAATATATTCGGAAAAAAACTGTTTTTGAGGATGTTTGACACTCTGTAGCACCGCTAGCGGGACTCATACAGACGCGGACTTTCGGGGTTTTGTTTAGGACGCCGAAAGGAAGGCTTATGCAAAAATTCAGCTTTCCCCTAATTTTTCCAAAGTTTGCCAACATTTTTTGCACAATTTTTGGGTACTATACAAGCTATACCACTTTATAAAGAAAAAAACACAAAAGAAGAAAAAACTGTTTCCAAAGAGAATACAAAAAATGGTTTGACTTATTGAATATGTAGTATCAAATCTCCATAGAATTCTCTCGCTAAAATTCAAGTGGTCGTCTTGTGCACAGATAGATACCAGGCACGAGACCTGATGAGTGTGTCTATCTTGTACGAAACCACAAAGCTTTGGGAAAAAATACCAAAAATTGAGGGAAAAAAGTTTCGTCCCCATCGGGACTTGAACCTTCGACCTCCAGTCACAAGGTCAGCAACTCAACCTACTGAGCTATAGACATTCCAATGTGACATTTCCGAAATTGAAAAACTCGATATTCCTCCCACAGACAAAGTTCCGCGTAGTTTCAATAGAACTGGTAAGTTGCCGTGTGCCAAAATACTAGAGGCATGCACCGCAGTTGGTGTATAGAATGGATCGTTAAGTCAAGATTTCCACAATTAGATTCAAAGATAATTTGCCAACCAAATTGTATTAAAATTTCACTATACACAGACACGTATCTATGGAATTAATAAATTGGTTGTGTCCATAGATATAGGTTTGCAATATAACCCAATCGACCGAATGATAAGCCGATAATAATAAGTTTAATTCTTGTATGATGTATAGAATTACAGAATTAATCCAATCGATAATCTAATTCGCTATATCAGGTGTATTGAGGTGTGCGTGGGTCGATGTATGGATGTTTATCGTCATTAGTTGCGCTCAATAATACATATACAGTCGAACTTCCCTAAACGGACACTTCTAATAACCGCCCATTCCTGACAAACGGACACTTATTTTCCCCAACGTTTTTTCACATATTTTGGTAGGAAAACACCTTCTGATAGCCGGACACTCTCATAACCGGACACGGACAGTACTTTCATACCCATTCTGGACAAGCGAGTCTCTGATAAACGGACAGTTCCAGGAAAAAGGCCCAAATTCTTACATTGCAGAATTGTATTTAGGGCAAAGAGTCTTGCGATTACCAGAAAATGTATCTTACGCGTATGTATGTATTAGCAAGACCCAATCTACGGGAAATGTAAAATGATGTATCAACGACCGCAGCTCTTTTTTTATCTTTCGGTTAGTGCTCGCAACTTTTGCAGAAATTGCATAAATTAAATTTATGCTGCGGCGTTTAATCGTGCAATTTTTTATTCAATAAGTGCCAAAAAATTTTGCAAATTGAAGAAAAATTGCAAATCACATAAAAATTCGGATGAAAAATAACTTTGCTCGCTCTCGAGAAAAAAAAACCGTTGGAAAAACATGTGGAAACGACGAAACCTTTATTAAAAACAAGCTGTGAGAGCTTGCTGCGCTCGTTCTCATCCCTTGTGCTCACTCCGCTCACCATCCCCTTAAGCCAGAAGGCTTCGCCATCCGTATATCTCTGCAGAAACTGCGAGGATGTGAACGCAGAGTATCAGACAGAATCGATTTCGATTTCGGGACATACTTCTTGTCGAATTGGGAGACCTGGAGGAAGCGGTCAATTTCGTTTTATTGGACGGTCCCAGCGAACTTCGTATTGCCCATGAAATAAATTTGTAAAACCTTGTGCTCCAAATCCGATTGTGGCAATAAGGACCCCACTAAATGATAAATTTGCCCCTGGATCTAAAAGTGTGATTTGATATGCCTTAACTACATAGGTACACTTTCATTAAAAACTAATGATTTGCAATTACTTTGAAAGTAGGCACGAAATTATCACGTACGATGTGTCTTGCATAACTTCTTTTTATTTGGAAGCATTTGTTGTACTTTTGTATATTTTTGAGGAAATGAGCCGAATCTCTTGATGTTCCAGAGACCAATGAGCATAGAGGTTCTGGTGGAGGCACCAATGGTGGTAATTTAATTTTTCCACCAGCACAGCATAATCCTTGAGGCTCGCCGATAAACTTCAAAAAATACGTATATAAGAACTTGTCGACAGTGTACCATAAAATTTACCTGGCACTTCTTCAGCACTCGTTTCAAAAAGGCAATTTGTCGACTTTCGATATTTTAATTCCCTTTGTACAGCGTACCGTGTATTTTTTTTATATTACATAGTTTCCGCGACACTTTTTTTTATAGCTTTAGTAAGAACTCAATATTTTTATTTAATTCAAATGTGATCGATGAAAACATGATTGCGACAGGTGACTCTCATACAAAAAGGAATTTCGATTTACCGCCACATCCTTTGAGATTTTCAAAATTTTCTCGGTGTTTAAACCTTCTCCAGCGTAAGACGGATTTAACAAAAAAACAGAATCATATAAATCGGTCGAGCGGTTTTCGAGTTTTTGCGTTACAAAGAAATAACGTTCCATTTTTATATACATATAAGATAAAAGTTATTTTGAAAAAGTGGAAAGAGAGAGAAATGAAATGACTAAAAATTATACCCGAACCTGTCGGGACTACAAATTTTTATCGCGGTTTTGGAATGGATTTGCAGATTGTAATGAAAGTCTATTTTATAAAATGTTATACCTTTGTGAAATATTCTCATAAACGGACACTTCCAATAAGCGGAGAAAATCTCCTTCCCCAATGGTGTCCGCTTATGGGAAGTTTGACTGTATACAACTCGCAGACCAGACTAATTTGCCATCGGAGCTATATCATCAATGCTCCGTATGAATAGTTCTATTTCACATGTGATTAATTTATAGAATTAATAAATATAAACTCTGGCTAATGAGATTGCATATTTAATGGTAATTAGACGTTGTGAGTTTGTCTGGAAGACGTAATAATACACATTAGCAGACCGTATCTATTTATAAACATGCCAGATTAGAAATGATTGTTATCATAACAATGTCATCTCAGTAAAGTGATTTTGTTTAGCTGTAGAAAATCGAGATATGGAAATGAGCATAAATTGCATAAAGGATGGAAGATGTATGCTCATATTTAGATTTGAAATTAACTTGCATTACGGAAGTGTAATGAAAGCCTTAGTAAGTGGTCTTGATCCCTAACTAGGACATAGCGTATCAGCTACTCCTGCGCGTCAACGTTCTCCATTTGGGGCCCTAGGTCCATCCATAGCATTGTATATTATATTATTCTTATTTTGCCTTATCTGCTCTCAGCCAGTCTTGATTACGGTTGACAAGATTCTATTTAACGGCCACTATCATAACTTATCATTTTCTTCACAATATCATTTGTTCGACTGTCATCTGACCCGCATGTCGCTGGAGTTTATCTTTATCTGTAAGATGGTACAGGGTATATTGTTTTTGTGACGCCGGTATATGTAACACCTCAAATGAGCCACCTGCGGTATGGCAAAGTATACAGGGTGTCCGGAAACTGCCGCATAAACGCACCGGATTATGATTCCTCAGTTGATTTCCAGCAAAAAGGTTGTACTGAACATACCCCCTCAGATTAACCCTTTAGCTGCCACAGGCATTTAAAGATTTTTGAAAAAATCATTTTCTTGCACGACTTAAAGCCTAATATCTCCAAAGCTAGACCAGCTAGAATAGTGAAATAAAATGATTATTACAGCCAACAAATTTACCTGTAAAATAAAACTAACCACACTAAAATCGGATAAGAGGTTTGGTTTTTACAGAGCTTCAAAGTCAAATTTGCGTGATTTGACCCAAAAACAATCTTTTCTTTCATCTCAATTTTCTCCAACTTCTGCCAAGGTGAGGTGCTTGTACGATTCTTTTGAAAATTGGCACATAGTCTTACGATCATATCTTTCTTACATGATTTTATTCTAGCTCCATTATTTCTAACAGTTTTTATACGTTAAGTGTAGAAAACTAGGGTTAATTTTAGCTCGATTTCAATACAATTCAATTTACACTGCCCCTGAAGATCTGCAATTGGTAAAATCTATTCGAAGTAATTCGAAATCGAGCCAAAATTAACCCTAGTTTTCTGCACTTAAGGTACTAAAACTGCTAGAAATAATGGAGCTAGAATAAAATGATGTAAGAAAGATATGATCGTAAGACTATGCGCCTATTTTTAAAAGAATCGTACAAGCACCTCACCTTGGCAGAAGTTGGAGAAAATTGAGATAAAAAAAAGATTCTTTTTGGGTCAAATCACGTAAATTTGACTTTGAAGCTCTGTCAAAACCAAACCTCTTATCCGATTTTAGTGTAGTTAGTTTTATTTTACAGGTAAATTTGTTGGCTGTAATAATCATTTTATTTCACAATTCTAGCTGGTCTAGCTTTGGAGATATTAGGCTTTAAGACGCGCAAGAAAATGATTTTTTCAAAAATCTTTAAATGCCTGTGGCAGCTAAAGGGTTAAGCTGAGGGGGTATGTTCCGTACAACTTTTTTGCTGGAAATGAACTGAGGAATCATAATCCGGCGCGTTTATGCGGCAGTTTCCGGACACCCTGTATATAAATGATCAGGGTCTGCTCCTGATTCGAATAAATCAAATCTTGGGCCGTATAGAAGATGGGCCAAATCAGACTAAGGGTTCCCGTAACTTCCCATATAAATTTCATTTGGCCATAATTTCCGACAGAATATCGCAAGCGACCTGAAATTTTGATCAATTCCTTATTATGACATAAACTTTGAGTTGATAGAAAATGGAGTAGGTGTGACTACCCCTACACGGACCTCCACTACAAAGCTATATTCAGCCATATCTTTTTATAGAATGTCGCGAAAAATTTTAAACTTGTGCTAAATTGTGGCTATTGGATGCTCTTATAAAATATTAAAGGTGTGCCTGATCTGACTAATCTACAGGGTGGGACAAAAGTAATCACCCTATTGGAAAACGCCATAAATTTTGTTTTTTTCTTTTCTCTCAGGTTTTCTAATTAGTGAAGTAAACAAACGCAGAATACAAATCGACAAGCCATGAATCGGTTTGCTTCTCAAGATCGCGAAACAATTGTTTCCATTTTTATGCGCAACAGTTCGTCGGTACAAAGTGCAGACAGTGCGCATAAGCTCTTAGATGTTGACCGCCAAATGCGTCTAACCTACGCTGCCATCCTGAATCTCAACGAAGAGGAGGACGATTTTTCGATTTTTTTAGCGGTTACGTGAACAAAGAGAATTATCGTTTCCGGGCACCCAGAATCCCCGTATCACCCACCAAGAGCCATTACACTAGAGTAGTCTTCGGGCCGTTTTTCTTTGACTCCGCGGGCCAAACGACGACTGTGGAGGGCGCGCGCTACAGAGCCATGATTGATTTTTTCTTCCTCAATTGGATGAATTGGGAATTGTGAATTGCGGTTCCAACAGGACGGTGCAACGGCGCACACTGCCCGAGCCACAACCGATATTCTGAAGTAAGCGTTTCCGGATCGCTTAATCTCTCGTTTCTTCTCGTCTCTCAGATAATCTGATTTAACCGTTCCAGACTTATTTTTAAGAGTTTTTTTTTTTTGAAGTCGCGGGTTTACGTCAATAAGCTTCTGACTCTTGAAACTTTTAAGTTGAATATTCGCCAGGAATGCGAAAGCATGTCGCCCGATATACTGGCAAGAGTGATGGAAAATGCCATAAAACGGGCCCGTATGGTCATCAACTCTGGCGGCGGCCATTTGGTCGATATAATTTTCTCGACTTGATAGAATAAATTCTAATGGATTAAATAAACATATTTCACAAGTAAAACCAAAGTTTTTTCTTTTATTAAAAAAAAATAAAGCAAAAAAAAAACAAGTTTTGCCCCACCTTGTACCACGTCCTCCCCTACAAAAAAAAATTATATTGAATCTTTTGGGTTTTGTGTGACTTCTAGGTCTATATACACTTATCGTGCTATTCGCACGATTAGAACTCGGCCTCCTGCGATATTCTTACCGGCTAGAAGGATTTTCAAATCTCTTAAAGGTTCTAGCTTTAAAGTTGCCCTATAGCGTAAGGTGACCAGATCACTGAGAGAACAATGCCGAGAATTTGTGAAAATTCAATCCCCTCATGTTTGACATAAGAAACCCTACAAAATCATTTTTCAAAACTATTGGATTAATTTCGAAAAATCACTACCTCTAAACACTGGAAAAGGGATAAAATATATTCAATAAATTTAGCTAGGCAACTACGCTGCTCCAAGGTTTCTAATCGAAAAGTTCTACATCAATAAGAAACCTTATCAATATAGACAAACAAATGAAATTTTTGAAATGCGCGTTTGACTCCTGGAACGACACGAAAGTTTCCGTATTACAAATAAACAACTGTGTGTAGAAAGTGATCAGTTGTCGTCCAGTCTCAATTCGATACTTTAAGCTTTTTTTTTCAAATTGAAAGACATTAGTTTTGGGAACTCGTATATTCCGAGACAGGAAAACTAAGAGACAGCACATTGCTGCGCTGAGACTGCAGTCTCAAAGACTAAATTTATGCTCGTACTTTTCTGGCCCAAAACCCATAGGGGTGTGTGATTATTGAATTTGCTGGACTTCGATATCAGACCCTGCAATCCCACGTTTCGTCTAGTCTGAAATCTTTGCCTTAGTGTTTTCTCGAGGATTCCTGAGCACTGAGTTTGAAATATACGGTCTAAAACAGGGATTCCCAACCTTTTTCAGTGCATACCCCCATTGCAAGGTTATCAGAATCTGGCGCCCCCAAAGAAAATTTCGCTCAAGAACGGAAAAGCGGATTTTTCAGCTACATAATTCTTTTTTTTTGTCACGTTGACAAATAATTAGAGAAAATTTGCCATTTGGAACAATTTCACAATCTCTGGACTAATCAGCAATTTAGATTTATGAACAGTTTCAGTGCTTAAATTTATCTCGTTTGAATATTGATTGATTCCACACTTAAACTATAAAACATATCTTCAGTGAGCAGGCAATTTGTCGCATCATATGGCAATGTTTGAATTTGACTGATACAAAGTGAAGAAAACGTAACAGCCGTAGCGACCAGTATTCAGTTGAATTGGGCATTGCTGGAGAGCTAGACTTTGCCTTACATCCCCACTACATTGGGTTAAGACTTGAGGTCACATGATCATAAGACGGTTATTGCGCGCTGCAAATGTTGCTTGAAGATCCGGTTTCAGACCATAAACTCATTTTTCTTGGCCAGGTAGCTCAGCAGTGCGTCAACTAGCAAAATTGAAGTCATTGGAGTGACTTCATTTATTTTATGAAGCATCATTTGATTATTATTCAAGTTTCAACAGCTAGTGTTTTTTTCGTCGGTCTCTTTTCCTAAAACATTTTCAGCGATCATCCTCAAACAGACTTTGGACAGAAACTCCTCGCAAATACACTGCTCGTCATCAGATTAGCACACCCCTTCGCATGAATAGTTTCGGCTGATTTCCAGCCAAACTAAAAGAGCTAAAATTTCAAAATTATAACTGTTAATAGTATATTCAGTTCTGAGTTATTTAACACAAAAAGAATTGTGTTTACATTTTTTATTATTGATTTATAATTGTTTTTCGAAAAAGAACACACAAAATAGCCATTTAAAATTTGTCATCAGGATAGCACATGCAATTTCTTTTTTGTCTATCTTCCACAATCAAAGACGTAGGACCCCTAATTTTTTGTGGTTGTTTGAGTAAGATATTAACTTTAATATGAATAAGGGAAAATCATTATCTGCAGAAGAGGGATCAAAATTTAAGGCTTACAAGGAGTCAAGGTGGTCAAAAAGTGAAATTTCGAGAAAAAATTAATAAAAGTCGATAAGTTGAATCCGAATTCGTGTGTAATAAGTAGCGTTAAGATAAAAATAACAGAGGCGATAAAAATTGAGTATTTGTCAATCCCTATGAGAGAGTAATTTTGAGAGAAGCATCCAGTCCTCATGACTCGGTCGAAAGGATTAGGGTAAATGCGCTTAAATTAAACTCGAGAGCACTTGACATGTAATAAAGAATGGCGCTATGTTGTCTTTTCGAATAAAAAGAAGTATCATCTCACAGTATCACTTGGCCCTCGAGACCATTACACAATCTGTCCGACAATGAATGCGATCCTAATGGTGTCCTTCCTAGCAAAGATCCTGGAAGTATACATTTTAACTGTGTTACTCTTCTAAATTGAACTTCTTTTTATCCGAAAAGATAACATACCGCCATTCTTTGTTCCATGTCAAGTGTTCTCATGATTAATTTTAACGTATTTTCCTTCGGGGAAAGTTAAGTTGAACTTAGTAGTAGTTAGCAGTAACAAACGGACGGCGAGAGCTTTTGTAGTGGCCAGCAGACAAGCATTATGCATTTCAGATTCTAAGAACGATGGTTCTTGTCTTGCAAGTTTACCCGTCCGGTTTCTACTTACAATTTGAATTCAGCCATAGGGTATATTGTTTTTGTTACGCCAATACTATGTAACACCTCAAAGGAGCCTCCCAATGTATGGCAAAGTATATATATAAATGATCAGGGTCGGTCCCTGAATCGAATAAGCCATGTCTGTCTATCTGTCTGTCTGTCCGTGTGTGGACGGTATTGAAAATGGGCCAAATCGGACCACGGGTTCCCCTACCTCCCATACAAACTACCCCTCGTTGATATTTTAACTCAGCCATAACTTTCGGTAGAATAACGCTATCGACTTGAACTTTTGATAAATGTTTCATTCTGACATATACTTTTAGTTGATGGAAAGTGGAGTAGGTCCAACTACCCCTACCCCTACCTCCCCTACAAAGTTATATTCAGCCATATCTTTTGATAGAATGTCGCGAAAAGCTTAAAATTAGTATCAAATGGTAGCCGTTGGATGCCTTGATAAGATAATAAAGATGTGCCAGGTCCGACCCATCTAAAAAAAAATATGAAATTGCATATTTTTGATTTTGCGTGCCTTCTAGTTCTGTACATGGTTATAGGGCAGTGGTTCCCAATATTTTTCAGTTCACGCCCCCCTTTGCGAAGTCTGGTGGGACTGGCGCCACCCGAGAAAATTTGGTCGAAACCCGAAAACAGATGTGGACATTTTTCTATTTCCGTCATCAAGATATTGTCTATTGTAAATATTGCTTTTTTTGGCTTATTGCTTTATTTTGTTTATAAATTCTCAAAGCTGTCAAAACATGAAGACACTGAGATGCATAAGACTACATGTCACAGCGAAGACACTCACTGATTTTGGACAGAATTCTGGATTAATTTGGTTGTAATATAATTTTGACCAAGTCCAATGCACAGATTTACCTCGTCTATAATCCAAATATGTACTCATATGACAACGTAACCCAAAAAATTGTCATCTCAATCATGCATAGAAAAAGCATAATTGTTTGTTAGTGGAGCCAGTGGAGGCCAAGTTTTCTGGACATTTTTGAAAAGTACGCATCGTGTCGTGAGTTTCGTTGGAAGTTCGAATCAATAGCAAATAATTTCAGCACAAGCCTACACGTCAAAATCAAGTGATTTCGGCCTGAAATATTTTCAGCGGTCTTTTGGCCAGAGGCTCTTAGCTATTTTAAAAATAAATTCATTGTTACAGCGATATATAAGTTCTACTCACGCCCCCCATCTTCCCAAACCCTCATGCCTCCCTAGGAGGGCGCGCCCAACAGTTTGGGAATCACTGGTATAGGGTATACACTCATGGTGCTATTCGCACGATTAGAACTCGGTCTTGTTTTTTTTTTGTGCTTAAAAGGAATACACACTGATATCATCTTACTCCCAATTTATTTTATTATTTTATTCCCAAACACCATTATAATCGCGCAAAATTGCGTATTTGAATACACATTTTCCAATATTCATGCTACAACCAATATCACATGAAATTGACCTTGTAAGGTAGAAAAATAAACACAAAAAATCGTATCATTTACATGTGCAGATTTCAATTTCAAAAACAACACGCGATATGTTTGTGACAAGGATACGATGGTATTGTCATTACATTTTTGTTTTTTATTTAATTCCAGGATTCCAAGGCCATTGCATAGGGCACAAACAATTGTCAATCAAGAGCATTATAAACACGATAGAGGCGGTCGAGATTTTGGATTTTCATATACAGGGGCCTATAGTTAGAATAGGATTTGACTATTCAATCATTTGTTACAGCACTTTATCATATCACATTGTGCGGTAAGAAATAAGCTTACTAATGATACTGGACCTTTGACTATACAAATTCTAGGCTCACATAGACATACTCACATAATGCTAATTAATTCATGATGTAACTGACATCTAACCTTGGCGCAGATCAGAATTAATGAAAACTAATTATACCACGGCATTTGTTCAAACAGGCGAGGACTTATGCCATCAATTGTATGCGCGTATATTGATTTATTCGTCCCAAATACGCCTACAATCTGTTCCGACGTGGCAAAAACAACCAGCAAAACATTTCCTTTTCTTGTGCCATGATTTTCCTTGTTTCCATTGTTTCCTTTCCATTTTCACGCATCTGCGATCATACGTTGTATGTGTATACCTCTATGTGCCCCGTCGTCGTATGCATAATGTATGAAGGGCTGAATTGTTGTATCGGAAGAAGATATGCGGCAAAAGGGTACACTGAATAGACACAGTGTGTAAATTCTAGAGTGCATACTAACACAACGACAACACATTGCCTAACGTGAGGGCTGACAACTGTGCAAAATCCTTATAGACATTTTACATAATTACGCCTTGACGTAATATGGCGTAACTAATTACATGCGGAAGGCTAAAAGGGCTAAAAGACAGATTTTGCATTTCATGTTGTTTTGTGGATAATTGTCATGTCAAACGCTTGTATGCGACTTTGCATTGTGTGCAAATTCCAAGTATGGCATGTGATCAAGCGGTGTATGCTAAGGTTTTCAGTGGAAAGAATGTTGAATAGTTTGGTTTGAATGTAGTATGCAAGGAATTTATATCAGAAAGAAGATTCAAAGTAGGCCGCAATGAAAGTAATTGTCGCTCATGAGATAATTAATGAGGCCTTGCAAGAACCTTCATTAAAAGTATGAGAATTATTCACCCAGCAATAGACAAGGTTCACACTAAGTGAGAAAAGTGCTCAGGTCTAATGTTCACCTCTTATACCGAAAATTTCATTTTCCTGCAATTTTCATTACCCAATACTCTAGTTTTTTAAACTATGTTTCCAAATCACTCCTAATTTAATTTGAAAAAAAAAAACACAATAGATTAAGCTGACCAGACGTACAGCATTTTGCTGTAGAGTAAAGCATTTTGACATGCCGTACAGCATTGGGAAATGTACAGCAACATATACAGCATTCACCATGCCACACTATGAAATCTAATTCACTACACTTCTCGGTGTAGCCTGCGATCAGCCTTGCCAGCTTTTAAGGTGTAAAATTTAACCCCTGTACCCTGTATGATAAATATTTAGCGAGATAGTCGCACTTTCATGTTAGGCAATCGTTCATTATTGATAACTTTTCGATATTTATGAAATTTTCCACATTATAGAGCTACTTCACGCTCGCATTTCCTCCAAATGACACGGTCCTACCTAACCGCGTTCGGAAGTTACAGCTGCCCAAATCTTAATTTCTGGGGGTTTTCAATTTTTTTGTCCATAACCCGAAATTTGTGAGCGAAATTTTTTTTAAAATTTTGAAAACTGGTGAAAATTGACGCCCTTGTAGGGCTATTTGACTTGACTTCAAGTTTCAAGGTCCTACCGTTCGGAAGTTCCGGTTGCCCAAAACACAATTTTGTATTTTCTAATCGAAAATTGTTCATAACTTGTAATTCTTGAGCGGAGTTTTGAAATTTGGTAGACTTGCAGAGCACCGCAATGTTCATATTTGGTGAACATTTCCAGGCTAATTTATTTTTCCTATGACAAAACAATGGAAAAATCAGCCACCATATTCCATCAGATTCCCCTATCAACCTCTATAAGCAAATGCATACATTAAATAAAGGACTCTGCAATATTTTTTAGATTAAGTTTTTTCTCACAATATGTCCTACGATTCCGTTCAAATGACGTTTCGGCACAGCATCGCTAATGTAAACATGGAGGTATGCATACTCTCCAACAGAAATATCGCAACCAGGATACGCAGCCTTCCCCTGCTCTGGAGGTTCTCCTTAGACTGGACTCTGAAGGAGCTACATTGACACTGTCCCTGGAAAGCCACCACCAGCTTAAGAGTTATCTGATTCCAGATCATACGACTGTCCTTACAGAAATCTGAAATTTATGAAATCAATCTTCTATTTTATGTGTAGAATCTTATTTCTCCCTTGCTAGCTTTTTGTGTTAAAACATACGTTTGTGTTTCACATGCTTCTTAAGAAGAACCAGTGGCATAAATAGCTTTTCGGAAGGGTCAGGTGATCAGTGGTCAGAATTATTTTTTTTTTCAGCACTGGGAAGTGCATTAAATTAAGGGGTTTTAAAAAAGGAAATCAAGGAATAGTAACCATCATATTGTTTCTATGCTTTTCTACCAAGTAAAAAAAAATCTTTTAGTCGTTTAAGGTAGGCATGTTAGATACTAAGACTTCAGCATCGGGTACCGGTTTTCTTCAGTACCCAGTGCACCGGCATCCGCCGGACCATGGTTGAAAAAAACAGGATATCAGTACTTCGGAATATTGGTACCGGTACTGATTATACACCGTTTTTAAACCGATGTAACGGTTTTAGGAACAGGTCTAGGATCGATAAATGGGCTGTCGGTACAAGCTTTTAAAATTGTTTTAATTCTACTTGATGACTGAGTAATAGGTTTGGCACAGCGAAGCAATTATTGTACGTCGAACAAAGCGCTAGAGATCAGAAGAAGATTTTCATAATCCCCACCTTAACCTACTTTATATCGAAGTTAAACTCCTGAATGATACGCGGGAACTTAATCCAGGTGACAACCCATCTCAGGAAGAACTCGGAAGTTTATAGAATCGCCTAAAGATTATACCTAAGTACGCTCTACGCCTTGAGATGTTGATCCTGGAAGGTTGTGGGATGAACTTGAAAAGGAACGGTCACCTGCAACTACCGAGCGCACAGGAGATGCATGCGGTAAAAATGGTCGGATGGTTTGTATGCAGCTTACAATAATGTTCTGCAAAGCGAGGAAGCAGTATGTAAAGACACTGCGGCTGTCCCTGTGGAGTAATAGCGAAATAGTAAGGCGAATGAGTTAACGAGATGGTTGTGATTTTATTCAAGAAAAATCCTACATAACTACATACCCGGTAGTATGATGCAGTATTGTTCAAGCAAGCAGGATTAACTTGTGCCGTAATGCCACTCAATTAGAACCCTATGACTAGATATACCATAATACCGATTTTCGCTATAATGCAAGATTATCCAAAACTGAATTCGGCAATTGTGTACAGCATTGGATCTTCGGGAGTCTGGTCACCTTACAATAGATCAGATCTGAATCCCACCATATAGGAACCAAATACATACACCCTACGGGCGGCCATCAATCAATCAGCAGAAATTGTGTTGCAAGCTACATACATATAACGTTTGCTGTGTGAAGTTGGCTGTTACGTTGGTAGCGCGCAGGATATACCGATAATGACAAAGGACAAGCCCATATCCGATAATAATTAATCAGTGTAACTCTTGTATGGATATGTCGAGTGTGTATTAGAGTGAAAGGCTTCAAAATAAACCGTGCGACTATCAGTTTGTGTAGGTATGATGTACGAGAATACGAAATGTGCGGACATTTGTCAATGTACACCAAACACTCAGATAGTTGTGGCCAAATAACTGATGACGTTCGGACAATATTTTTGTTGTTGACGATATGATAACGATATAGAAGCGTAAATGGGTGTGTTTTCACTATCTACGATTGATATGATAGTACGTGTTACACATTATTATTTAAGCCGGAGCTGGTAATTAATCTAGAACCGAAACAAATACCTAATAAATGGCATTCATTTGCGTTACGTTCATGCAAAAATGCGAGAATATTCTTCACACACCTTTTATTAATTGTGACCCTCAATATACACTTACACGATTTTAAACATTTTTGTGATTTAATCAAAAAGTATCTACTTATGCTCACCCTCCAATCTTTTTTTTTTTCAAAACCATATCGATCTTAATTTCCGCGCAGACACAAATTTTTTCATTTCCAATCTATACTATATTATTATCACACAACATGACAAATAGTCAAGAAATCATGTTATGTTAATAAATTTATTTTTATACACTATCCACGGCTATCAGCTCATTAATTCAATTGAATCAAATGAAAGAAATTTCGTCGCGTCGTCGTCAACGCCATAACGCCAGAGAAATGTAGCGAACAATTTGATGTGTGTTTGTATGACCGTCGATAGCTCAGTTGGTAGAGCGGTGGACTGTAGAGGTGCGATTGTGTGCGGAAATCCATAGGTCGCTGGTTCAAATCCGGCTCGACGGAGGTGACTTTTTTTGCGGATTGAAAATATTTTTCAATAGAGATATAAAAAGGTATAAAAAAATTGCACCAACATTTTTATAAAAAAAAAAAGTTCAGCATTTCTGAATTTTTGCAGGGTTGCTGGGGACGGGACCGTTGATTATGGAAAAACAAGTCCTGGCCGATAGGGGGTCCGCAGCTGGAGGAAAAAAGAGTGTAAGTTTAAAAATGATTTTTTTCGAGGTCTGTGAACCCAGGCCATGGGGTCACGAGCTGGTACTATAAGGGCTTCAAACTGCTTTTATTTTAAGAAGTCCGTAGCAACAAACGATTTTATAATTTGTATGAGGTAAAGTGAAAAAGAGTGCTTGATCAGTTTATATAGAAGTACATTATGCCTTTTCAATATCGAAGATAACCATCCCTACCGAGTATTTTTCAGAAAAGGAGTCCTTGATATATTGCGTCACCCTGTGCAGTTGGTGAATTGTTGAGAAGCCTTCTTTGTATGTAGGGAATGACTAAATTAGCGTTTAAGAAGTCTCTCATTCGAGTCAGTTAAACTTTTTCAAAAATTTTACTTAATGATGGTAATAAACTTATAGGGCGATAACTGTTAGGCGGGTTTGCCTCTACCGCTACCGCTTGCATCCACGAAGTAGAAAAATAGCCCAATATCAAGCCAGAGTTTAAAATGAAATTTCAGAAGACAATAGATGTTTTTTCGGTAGTTTCTTGAGAACAATGTTTCGAAGTTTATCAATCCCGGGTGACTGCGATTTTCCAACTTTTTAAGAATTCCCGTTATTTCCTTAGGCTGCACTTTGCTGGAGAGACAAATTCTGTAGAAAGCTGTTGTAAGGTTCTATTCACTAGTTCTCCATGGATAAAATTACCCATGTGGCTAGTAAGGCCATGTATGGCAAGAAAAGAATCAGCCAGGAGCTACGCTTTTTAGAGATCTTGATATAAATAATAATAATAATAATATATATAAATAAGGTCTCCGTGGTTATTCCGAATATCGGCTTTTCTTGAGGGATAACGCTTCCACACATTTTTTACCTTTTGGCAGGTTTTCTAGGGTCTTATTCCATTTGTATTTCTGTCAAGGTTACTGTTTCGTCCTGTATCTTGCGACAGGCGATTTATGAGAGCTTCTATGTTTGTATCACGAGTGCGTTGTCATTGCCTTCTCATGGTGTTTCTGCGTCGTATTAGTTGTTCAGTTTCGAGGTTTATATTGTGAGTGGGAGTTTTTACTACAGAATAGTAAGCTGGTGTCGATTGACCTATTGCAGTCCAAATATTGCTATTAAGCGAGTTAATCATAACATCAATTTGATTGGGCTGGCTAATTGATGTAGCATCTTGGTTTAGTGAGGTTAGTTCATTTAGTACTTGTCGGGAATAGAGCCAGTAGATGTTTTTGAAACAGTTTCCGATTGAGGAGAAGTTGACCCATTGTATACGTGATTAAATGAGACAAAAGTGGGTAGCTGGGTTGAAGATGAAGCTTGAAGGGCTATGGGATCTGACAGTTGAATTTTACCGTTTGTGAGGATTAGGTCAAGATATGAGCCTCTACCTTGTGGTGAGTAAGAGGATGGTTCGTTCGGTACATGTATGATAATATTCCGAAAGGAAACTAAGTCATAAAGGATTTTACCCACTTGATTTGACTTTGCGCATTTCCAAAATCTATGCCTGGGGTTGAGGTCACCACAGACTATGTAGGTACTTTTGGCGCAGGCTAGTTATCGTCTTCAAATCGTCCTTAAACATTTGCAGCTTATTGAAATTTAGGTTTCAGTCGGGGAAAGTATGATGTAATGAAAATATTTTTGTATCACTTTAAATGCCGAATGTTTTATATTTTCGTTACGCATATACACTGAAAAATCATTTGCTAAAAACAAGAAAAAAATACAATAAAAACAGCCAAGGAAGAATTTTCCTGATTTAAGATGTATTTTCTTATTCCAAAAAAAAGTTTTTTTTCTGATTTAAGGTGTATTTTCTTGTTCCAAAAAAAGTCTGCTTAAAATAAATAAGCATTGATTTTCCATTTTCGGAAATAATTATCAAGCATTTGATAACCATTAGTAAGTGCGTTGGAAATCTGATCGGGGAGTTCACTACTACTTAACAGAGCTGTTAGTCCAGTACAATTGGTTCAAAATAGGCCCAAACCTAAACATCCAAAAAGAAAAGAAATTTTTGATGCCAAATTGTTGAATACACTGCCTAATATACGCAGTAAAAAGTTACACTAATTTGCGCCATGGGTTAAGGAGGGAGGCGGTGGCAAAGGGGTGAAAATTCAGTTTCTTGCAAATATCTGGAAAACTACGAGTCTGACCTTAAAATGAGCTGAGGACAAAACAAACAACATAAAATTACCTTTGTAATGATATGTAACACTCTAGACATTTTCTCAGAAAATTATACCCTAGACCCAAAAGTATTATAGTGAATTTACATTTTTTGAGTTTTACATTTCGCACTGTACCTCTTGATATAATAGACCTACCCTCATAAGATCTTGTCCATATATTGATAACAAAATTCATTCGACTTGTACCAAAATTTGTAGTGCTCCGACCATTGACGCCCCCCTCACTCCTCCTAACATTTTTCAAAAAGGCATGCCTGTAGCTTCTTTCAAAATTGAGCCAGGGAGATCAAATTTGATGGGGTGCCTAGTCTATGCTCCATTATGCTCTCGACCAAAAATTATTACCATCCGATCAAAACTAAGGGTACCCCCCATACAAAGTGAACGAAAATTCTAACAAATTTCACTTTTTTTCACTTAAAAATTCTATCTAAAATAGAAAAAAAAAATGTATCTTTTAGAACGTCATTATAACAGTTAATTGGAGTCTTCTGAATGTATATCCAAAAGTTTGTACCAGAGCGTGGCTTACAAGTACGAAAAATCGGGTGTGAAGGTTGCTAGTACACGTTACTCGAAATATTCACAAATAGCCTTAGAACTGGTATCGCTGACATTCAAACCCAATTTTTTGATACTTGTAGCGTACGCCTTGGTACAACCTTTTGAACATACATTCACAAGACTACAATTAACTGTTTTAATGACGTTCTAAGAGATACATTTTTTTTTCTATTTGCCATAGAATTTAGAAGTGAAAAAATGTGAAATTTGTTAGAATTTTCGTTCACTTTGTATGGGGGGTACCCTTAGTTTTGATCGGATGGTAATAATTTTTGGTGGAGAGCATAATGGAGCATAGACTAGGCACCCCATCAAATTTGATCTCCCTGGCTCAATTTCGAAAGAAGCTACAGGCATGCCTTTTTGAAAAATGTTAGGAGGAGTGAGGGGGGCGTCAATGGTCGGAGCACTACAAATTTTGGTACAAGTCAAATGAATTTTGTTATCAATATATGGACAAGATCTTATGACGGTAGGTCTATTATATCAAGAGTTACAGTGCGAAATGTAAAACTCAAAAAATGTAAATTCACTATAATACTTTTGGGTCTAAGGTATAATTTTCTGCGAAAATTCCTAGAGTGTTATATATCATTACAAAGGTAATTTTATGCAGTTTGTTTCGTCCTTGGGACATTTCAAGGTCAGACTCATAGTTTTCCAGATATTTGCAAAAAACTGAATTTTTACCCCTTTGCCACCCGCTCCCCCCTTAACCCATGGCGCAAATTAGTGTAACTTTTTACTGCGTATATTAGGCAGTGTATTCAACAAATTGGCGTCAAAAATTTCTGTTATTTTTGGATGTTTGGGTTTTGAGCTATCTGTACTAGACTATGTGTCATCTGCAAATAGACAAATTTCGCAATCTTCGGGAGTTGGTACATCACTTGTATATAAATTATACAGAACCGGACTAAGTGCGAAGCCTTGTGGTACACCCGCAGGTAGTGAGAAGAAAGATTACTTTGAGTCATTGATGTTGACATAAAAGGAACGATCGTTAAGAAAATCCATAATAAGCTTTGTAATATAAAGTGGAAAGCCAAAGCTGTGCATTTTGTAGATAAGCCCATTATGCCAGACACAGTCAAATGCTTTTTCTATGTCTAATGCATTCCAGTGGAACACTTCGATTCGAAGCTAGTTTGGACAGTATTTTTTATTCGAGCTATTTGGTGAGTTGTATTGTGTTTGCTCCTAAACCCAAATTGTTCATTTGGAAGAATGCATTTTTCTTCCATGATTTCCAGAATCTTGTTTTTTATTACCCGTTCAACAATTTTTCCAACATTGCTTAATAAGCTTCTCTCTCTTTCTTCATTACCGTAACTCCTAGTGGAGCATGGTGCGTTGATGACTACCGTGTGTAGTCATCAACGTTACAAAGACAACTGAATTCGGAGTGTGATATGGTTGTCAGCCATACCACTTCCTAGTCGCATTGTTAGTTTATTATTCTACGATGAGAATATTTCTTATCATCTTCTTCTGAATAATAAACTTGCGACGAGTCGTGCCGAGTTTGGAAACTCGTTTCTCTATGAGTGTCTATTTCACAGAGTGGCGACCGAACGATCACGGCCACAGAGCACGACTGCTTAATACTGCTTAATAAGCTTACGGGTCTATACTGTTCACATCAGACTTTACCTTCTCAGGTTTGGCGATACAAATGACGGAAGCAATTTTCCAAACTTTTGGAAAATATGAGAATTTCAAACAAGCGTTGAAGATTTTATAAAGTAATATTATGTTTTCCTGCGCATATGTTTGAGAAATGACATTGCAATATTATCTGCACCTGGTGCTTTGTTTGGATTAGAGAGCTTAATCACATTCATAATAGATGGAAGGGAAAAGAACGGAAAATCCGAAAAGTTTGAATTTTTACTTGTTCAATTACTTCGTCTACTTAGATTTTAATTTTCACAAACTTGAAATTATACCTTTTCAAGTTTTTTAGAATTAAATTCCAGCAAATTTGGATTAAAGATAGCTTTTCGCAAATGAACTTGCAAATGTAATAATAATTAATTTAAAAGTAAGTAAAATATATTAAGAAATGATTTAAAAGCCAAGGAGTATTACATTGTAATTAAAAAATATTGAAATATTTTTCAATATTTCGGAAGACTTAAAATATAATTAATTTTGAATTGAATTTCTTTGTAATACACAAGACTTAAAAAATAATACAAAATTTATAACCGTGCGATTAGAAACTCGAGGCCCTTTTCATGTAATTCGAAATGACCGAATTGGTAATCATGTATGTAACTCAAAAACGCAGGGCCGGATTTACCGTCTGTAGCGCCCCTGGGCAATAGTCGAGTTGCCGCCCTTCGTCACTAGTTTAAGCTGAAAATAGATCAGTCGCATTCATGGGAGGTGTACAATTTTATTTAACGTACGTTGGTTTCCGGCGTTGCTGGAAGTAGCAGAACTTCAGGTAAAATTGCAGATAATTTAATTCTTAGAAAGGTATTTGAATTGAACTTCTAATCAAAGCTAATGTTTAGAAGTATATATATGCTCATGGAGGAGCGGATAGTCCTTGGGGTCCGTTCTCCCACTACAGCCCACTAAATTGATTGTTTTCAGTACGGGATGAGTTTCCGTAATGTTTACTGAAATTGAAGTCAATCGAGAGGTCTCGACTCCCAAATAATGGATATTAAGTCCTTTTTCTCTTCGTCCCAATCATTCTCCAGCTGCAGTCCCAGAAATGGCCGTTTTGAATACTTAATGAAACCAGCCCGAAATTGCAGTTTCCGGGAGAAGGAGGTGGGATATGCTATACTAGGAAAAAGAAAGGGGATCCAGGAAACAGATCCGTTTATTGGTGGTCAAGGTGGTCAAGACCTTTCGTTATAATAGGGTAGAATTAAGAAAAAAGTGTCCTGTGTTCTTGGTTCCGAGTGTATGTTACTTCTCCCACGCTTTGTGGCTCAATTGGTTAAGTCGCACTCTACAGGTCCGGAGATCGAATCTCGGCGTGGTCCAGGAAATATATAGTGCTTGCAACATTATATACACTACACTCCTCTATATGCAATGTAAAGCCCCTCCCAGACCAAGAAATTATGAAAGGAAAAACTCTAAAATGAAATATGAGGCCAGGCATTTCGTTGCAGATTTCCACAAAAATTGTGTTCTTGGCTCTTCACCAGTGTTGTCGATGGTCTGTGCCGGTTACAACATCATTACCAGAATTTTAGAAACCTCTCCGTGTACAAACAAGCGCACTAGTTTGAGGTGATTAAAAAAAAATTGTCGCCGCCTGCTTCTTTAATCATTTTCACCGAGCTCTAAATATTTTTCACCGCAGACATTGCAAAAAAGGAAATCTACTGAAGATTTTAATTTTTCAGTGATATTTAAGTTTTTGAGACTTTGCGCTTCAAAAGAGGGTATAGATATCTAGACGAAAAGTTCATTTTCCTTGTTCATAACTAGTAGGTAGCTTGCTGTACGTAATTAAGGTAAAAAGTAGAAGGCATCAGTAAAACATATTTCTGTAGGAAATTTCGCAAAAATATATTATCATTGCTGTACAAATATTTTATAGTAAACGAAAATTGTATCTAGAGTAACATAAAGAACAGGCATCAGCCCAACTTCGGTTCGATTTTTGTTTGTGCCTATTAATTCAATTTTTATCTCGTGTAGTACCACGAGCATTCACAAATTCTGCTCTGCTTGCGGTGGCAATTTCTTTCAATACCCTGCTGAACCACCTGGAATTTGCATTTATTATTATCACTAGTGATACCCAGAACAATCTTTAGATAATCCAGATTCACGGTGATTTCACTCTTTCTGCACTGAACTTACCAACCTAGAAAGATCAAAATGGGAAACAAAAATGTAAGCCAAAATTATAGAAAACCATTCGCTCTGACGGTATTCTTCAGAGCTATGATTGTGGAATCGAATGTACTAGGACTTGAAAATCCGCAAAAATCACGAACAAATGTTCAGTAATATGGCTAGCCTTAGCCCCCTCCAGGACAAGATCCTGGTTGCGTACACTGCTCGAACTAGACTATAAACGGCTGAGTGAACGCACCATAAGGGGTTTCGGTACAAACAAGAAGAAGAAGATAGTGGTGAACTGGCAGGCTGAAGCCTACAGCGGCATTTTTAACGCCCCGTGCACAGATTTAAAAAAATAGTTCAGTGATCAGACTTTATTCCAATTTTAGAAGTGTTTGCTTAATTCATTAGCCAGCCTAATTGATACAATTTTTGAGTCGAGGATCAATCGATCAATCGTTGGATTGTAAAAATAAGGGACATGTTCGGTAGGGCGGCAGAATTCGAAACGCCTACTGACATCAGATATGTTAGTCCGCCATACTGACCAACGGAAAGACTTTTGCAGTGTTTTCTTTACTTTTTTCTAATTTATTTAAACTGCCTCCTAAAATATCGAACGGTGTATATTTCACATAACATTAATTCAATGGATGAAAGCTTCAGAAATATGCTGCCTTTAAAATTGAGGGATATGGGAAATCCGGTCCTGAATGCATGATATCTCATCATAAGATAAGACAAAGTAGTATAGAAATAAAAGAGCCAAATAACATTTTCACCGCCAACTATGATACATATCTCCAATTCTCCACTTTTTTCGAGTTGTGAATGCTAATATTTCCGCAAGAAAGCAAGTTTCAAAAATTTGTCGCCCCTTAAAATCTGCCACCCCGGGCAGCTGCCCGGGTTGCCCATATGGGAAATCCGGCCCTGCAAAAACGAATTGACTTTCGAATACGACCATACTAAAAGGAAAGTCTCCTATCACGTAATTCGAAAACGTTTGAGAATATGAACGATTGCTTCGACAATTTATTCGACTACTCTCGAGAAGCTATCCTTATGGGTTTCTTGTGGCAAAAAAACGTTTGCAGATATTAAAAGGTGTTTTAATTCAAAAACTAACTAAAAACTAAATGAATTTTTTAAATAGAGCACATAAAGCAGCGCACATTTAATGTTATAAGCACTTTTCTGGGGACAGTTAGAATCGCTGCAAATATGTTACAACACAGGAGAAATACTAATAGTGGTTCTTCTAATTAGATTTTCATAATAAAATTACCGTTGGTTTGAGTATATTCTTTACTTTACTGGCCGTCGTTGAAGGAAGGTTTTCTTGAATCGCCGAATGGCGACGCAATATGCTGATGGAACCTCGAACAAATCGTGCGCTAGTTATAGGACTAGCTAGACATATAATTCATCTTACCAGATATCAAAACTCGTCGCCTTACCTGGAATAAAAAAATACAATGAAATTTTATAAGTAGGCAACATAAAATTATATTTACGGTGACTTGTGAATAAATAAAAAAAAATCATTTTTATCATTTTTTTAATTAAAAAAACTTTATAGGACTGTGAAACTATGCAAAAGGGATTAAGAAGAAGTAAAGAGAATGCCAGAATATGACAAATTATTTTCCATATCTGAATGTTTACACACATTACACCAATTAATATCAATTAAACTGAGTACCAAACTCCAAGCGTTGCTAATATACGAGTACTATCGAAATTGAACCAATTTTCAATCCATTTTCGTTCCGACTGACTGACCCAATTAACGTGATGCAACCAATAAAATGCATTACATACAGTATTTTTCCAATGGAAAATAAATCCGACAAGAACATGTTTTTTTCTCGATTTATTACATGCTAAACTTGCGCTTTTGTTTAGTAGAGCAAAATAATGGAACCTTGACCACACATACATTCACGTAATTTTTCCTTCATCGCTCTGTCGTTTTTCATACAAATTGTGTTGGGTTTAATTTAATTTTATTTGATTTTTTCTGTCTGTTTTGTGACTCTACACTGACTGATTGATTATTGCAGGCAGTCTTTTGCTACTGTAGTTGATTTAAATTGAACTGGAAACAAGTCGTCAATCAGCAATCGTTTTGATAAAGATAAAAGATGCATGCAAAGTGCAGCGTTGAAATGACGCCGGGCATAAGTAATTTTTCATGAGAGCTAGTTGCAAATTGGCTTTGCAATCACATGCTAAATAATTTATATTTATGAATTACTTTTATCTCTGGCACATATTCTGATTGGTTAGCGCTTTATTAAGTGCAGGGTCACAGGTTTGAAACCCCTTAGATAAACATATTTTTTTTTATTTTTGATTAAGTCCCGTGCTGCCGACGATGATAAAAAAATTAATATCTCGGCAGAGCATGTTGTTGATCACAACACCTCCAATAAAAGCTCTCGACATATTTGTATCTTCATGACTTCATGTTTAAAATCACAACCAACAACACAGGCTACGAGTGCATGTCATAACCACAACAAAATCCTTTCGCATATTGTTCGGCCACGTGCTTCCAAGCTGATTCCACCACAGCATCTGTCTATACAATTCCTTCAATGTGACGTCATTCAGTCCAATTCCACGAAAATATAGTTACACCGCGCTCTGCCAACAGGAAATCATTCGGTTTCCGTTTCCATAATTTAATTTTCTTGTGCGGAGCCGTTGTTAAGTACATTTGGCAAATAATTTTCCACCAGGTTGCCTATGCAAATTGTATTTTGGGCGGGAGCATGAATTTAAGTAAATTATTTCACATCAGAAGAACCCGAAGAACCTATACGCCTGCTGCTGGCTAGGAGGATGATAGGGCGCGCATAACATGCCTATCGCCTAAAATGCCAAAGTGCCAGTCATCACGCCTCAAGTGTTTTCTGAAAACACATATTTTGCTGAATGCTAAATTCAAAACTTTTGCTTTGGTGTTTCGCCGTATAGATACCAGGCGCAGGGAGAGCAAATAGAGGTGGTGCTGGTGCTCTTGTGGAAACACATTTTGGTTGAATTTCCGATATCACCCGTGCCAATGTTGAATCTGCTATTGAATCAATCTTGAGAGTGTGTACCATATGTTTACGATGATTCATAAAGTTTGAATCTATTCCGAGTTTATGGTGGAATTTGTGGGCATGGGAATCGATATTGTTGGTGCATACTACATATTCGTTTATATTCCTTTGAATATTTTTATAATTTTATCGGTATATTGACGTTGGAGACAATATGCATTTTCAAGATCGAATGTTTCACAGCACATATGGAAAACGAGAACGAGGCTAATTTCGGGTGAAGTCAAAAATTTAATACCCTTCACATATGAATGAAATTCAATCTTCATTTGGATTAAGAATTCGTTTCAGTTTTTTTATAGAATGTTTTAGACTTTACTGAGAGCATACTTGGGGGATGTTTGGTTAAGATTGACCAGCAAAGAAAAAGTTTTTTTTTAGGTTCTTCCAATTTTGGAGGTTTGGTTTATATGCCAGCCCTATGGCGTAGTAGTCCGATTCGTTACAGGATTTGTTTAGAAGCTTCACTAGAAACACACTTGCGCAAAGTTTAGTTAGGAACGGCTCGTAAAAATTTTGTTAGAAGAACATAATTGACGAGGAGTACAAGGAACTTGCCAATGAATTCTGGAATAAGTCCCATGGAGCATAATAAGCTATATGTTAGTTTGATGTGAGAAAATATGATTATAAATGATACAACTTTCATAACACCAAACTGAAGAATACCTTACTTCTATACGCAGGGGTTACATCACTTCTTCATGTCTGCTATGCAACCTCGTTGCTGAAGAGTTTTTGCGCACCCTCTAGACCTAGGCCTGTTCCTAGCACCGGTGTGCAAAACAAAACATTTTTTTTGGGGTTGCCCAACCCAGAATATAAATCTGTTTTATCGGGAAAATACTCGTCCAATCGGCGTGGCAAAAAAAAAAACTAAATGAATTTTCGGTCGCTGATTCCAAATTTGAGGGCAAAAACAAGAAAAAAAATTGTAGGTTTGCCCGCTCCAGAATGGTACCCCGTTTTTTTAGGAGTATTACTCGTATTACACTAAAGGCATGCAGACACAACGCGATCCACGTCCAATGCAATTCAAGGTATCGCACGGGTTCGCGGCGATTTGACATATGAGGACCTTTCAGAATGAAAGAAGTCTTCAAATGTGGCTTAAATGAAGAAAAACCCCGAAAAAAAACTGTGTTAAAATGCGGGACCAAAGAACCCAGTATCAGTTTATTCGGTATGTGCCAGTACAACTTGAAAAAAAAACGATACTGAACCAGTGCTAAAAAAAACCTGCAAAAAAATCAGATACTGAACAGGTGCTAAAAAAACCTGAAAAACGAGACCGAGTTCTTCCTCTTCTTCTCTGTACCCTTGTGGGGCATGGTGCGTTCACTCAGTCGTTTATAGGCTACTTCGAGTAAACGATACATTGCATATATGTAACTAGTTTCGGAGTGTATATTATAATGTTGCAAGCACTATATATTTCCTGGGCCACGCTGAGATTCGATCTCCGGACCTCTAGATTACTAGCATCGCAGAGTGCGACTCAACCAAGTGAGCCACAGAGCGGGCAGACCGAGTTCTCAAAAAACCCAAAATATTCAATTTTATTTTTTTAGGAGATGTAGAGGCAGATGGCGCGGATCTGACACACATACAGTATTTTATAAGAACATTCAACAGCTGTACCCTTTAACACAAATTTGAAAATCCTCGCGGCATTTTATCAAAAGATATGGGTGAATATAGCTTTGTAGGGGAGGTAGGGGTCGGGATAGTTAGACCTACTGTACTTTTCAACAAACTTCAAGCATATGTCACAATTAGGAATTGATCAAAATTTGAGGTCGCTGGCGAGAATATGGACGAATTAAACAAACATCTCACCAAAATTTCTAAACGCTAGCTTCATTATTTCGGGAGTTATCATGCGAACTGACAGACACACGGACGGACAGACAGACAGACGAACATGGCTTATTCGAATCAGGGACTGACCCTGATCACCTGGTGCACCGGGTTTTGAAGAAAACTGGTATCCGAGACTGAAATCTGTACCGAACAGGCCTAGTTTTAGCGATCAACTGAGACGCACTTGGCATACAACTCTTCTTAAAGCATACCAACACCTTACCGTCTATAGCAGGGGTGTCCAACTTAATTTATACGCGGACCATATTATTGGTTTGAGAAAGGAATACGGGCCAAACATTTTTATGAAGGAGAATATATTCTTGCATGCCTTTTTTATCATTTGAAGCGCAAAGCAGAAACATTCTGATAATTCACTGCTACTTCAACAACATGTGAATGGCCCCATTCATAGGAGTATTTTTTTCCGCAAATTAATTTGATTAATTTTAAACTAATGATTTTCATAACAGTCACGCCCAAATTAAAAATTGACAGGCTCTGATAGAGACATTTTTCTAAAGACAAAAACAATATGGTCAAAATGGGATTCGAACCCACGCTCTGGCAATTCAGAGAAGACAGTCTCTACTCACTGAGCTATCAATAGCTCATTATGGGAGGCCATTGTGAATAGCGGGTGGCAGCCATTGTTCCCGACTTGGAGTGGAGTCTTCAAGTGCTGCGGATAGTGGAAAAGATGAAGGACGCTTAGAAATGAGTGTTGTCGGTAACACGAAAGGCTACTTCTTGCCTAGCAAGCCCACGCCATTATGTATGGAATATAACATCATTCAAATGTCCGCCGCAACTTGTCACGGTGGCACGAATCCCAGTGGTCCAATTTTCAATGATTCTGCCGCATAGATCCTGCTGAATTTGAGCCAGGGCTTGGTTGATATTGACTTTAAGTGCATCGGTCGACCTGCGACTTCAGGAAACCCCACAGGAAAAGTCTAGCGGAGTCAAACCGCACGATCTTGGTGACCAATCCACGTCACCTCTGCGATAAATAGCCTTACCGTCAAATCGTTCATGCAGAATGTGCATCGTGGCATCTGTTGTGTGCCACGTAGCGCCGTGTAACTTAACATGGTGACTGATTAGATGAGTGACTGATTAGTAAACAACAGATTAGACTGACGCCACCAAAACAAACAGGCGGCAAACATCTACCCGCTCTAATTGGAAACCCCTATAGAAGCAGCTGAGTTCTGTGTATATCCGTATAATTACAATTGTTTTAGCCAGGTTTTTCAAACTAGTGACGGCACGAACAGCTGCCGTTCACCGTATTAATTTTTCGTTGTTCATTTAGCGAAAACCGAAACGGGTCTCTTCATCGTGGATAAATTGTGTTGCAACGGAATTTGTCGATCGACCGAGTGGGATGCCAAGTTGACAGGAACTCGTGGGAGGTAATAACGATCATAACCCTCATCGGAGTGTCCAGCTGAAGGGAACAGTCGTACGCGTATAATAGCAAGATGGACGGCGTAATCTGTCACCATCTGTCCAGAGCGCTACTCGGTTCAATTTCAATGCTCTCCTTTAGTGATTTTAAGGAGTAGCTCGGCTGAACTAGCCAAGTGAATTATTGTTCGGCAATAAAAATTGGAAACGACTCATGAGCTAGTCATTTGTAATTTTTCTTTTTTAAAATAAAAATTAGTGAAAAAAATGTCAAACATCCTCGCAGGCGAGATTGGGGACCATTTGTTGGACACTAATGGCATATGGCTTCAATTCAACTCACTCAGTATGCATTATTGGCCTGAGATTTGTAGATCTGTCTTCAAGCTCAAAGTTCTTCTATCATCCTAGTCCACTAAACCTTTGAAACCCAATTTGGTTTTAAGAGAAATCTGATTTTTTTTTGTGGAATCAAGAGATCAAACTCATTATGTCGCAAGTCCAAATAACTGAGTATAGGAAGAGTATACTTAGTCTGTCTGGTTGGTGTGGTGATTAGTGGGCTCGTCTTCGAAGTACAGAGTCGTGGGTCCAAATCTCATTGTATAGGCGAATTCAGTACTTTTTATGGTTTTAGAATTCGCGACATATGTGAGGGACTGTTAGTTTTAGTGTTAGTATGATCCAACTCAGATGTACCCATTTGTGGGGGAGTACCCAGTGCAGAGCGTGCTATTGATCTAAACAAGCTAACCATCTACAGGTATACCGTCAGGGGAGCACCTAGCCTTTCGGCCTTTATCTCCCGGTCCCGCTAAAAAGTTTGGACCTTCGGCTTTTTACTGACAAGGTGTTGTTGTCAGACGAAGATTTCTCCATCAGGCGCATGCACACACCATCCGGAATCCAACCCCGGGATTGCATCACTAGCTGGATGACTTGGGTAACAACCTCCAGCCACTACGAGTCCAACACCTTGATGGGCAAGGACCATGGTCCCCTGGGCACACCCATCCCCGTAGTACACTATTCGCTATGGACTTCTCCATAGCAGGTGTGATCCTCCTTCGGCCCCCTATTAGTTAAGCCTTACGTCGAATTCGGGCATGCACACCCCAGGCTCGTTGGACCTGTGACTACGCGTCTGTGCAGACAACGTAGCGCTGCTTTTCACATCCAGGCGGCCCCTTCAGTTTACTAGTCAGCAATGCGACTCAGGCAGTGTGGTCATCAATCCACAAACTAGCTAGATATACACTGAAAAAAATGGTTTAGACTTTTTATCTAAAGTGAAGTAGTTGACTTAAATTTAGATAGTTTTACCAAAGAAATAGCTGATTTCTCTAATCTTCGTAGCTGAAAATACTATTAAATTCGTTCATTTAACCACGCAAGATTAGAAGAAAAAGATTAGTCAATTCTTCCACAAAAGTTGTTGATTGTAAAGGGTTTTCCAATAGGGACGCTTGATCTTTGAAATGAAAAAAAAAATACATGTAGGAGAGATATTTGCGAATTTTTTTTTTTATTTGAAAGGTCCATCGACCCCATTACATATGGAATATGACATCATTCAAATGACCGCCACGGCTTCGGTTGGTGGCGCGCACACGAAAGGTCCAATTTTCGATGACTCTGGCGCACAAATCGGGCTGTATACCGGTCGATGATAACCAACTTCTTTTGGCCTGAAATCGAGAATATGGATCTGCACAACATGTGGTTTCAACAGGACGGCGCTACGTGCCACACAGCACACGCTACGATGGATGTTCTGCACGAGCAATTTACGGGCATGGTCATCTCGCGCGGAGGCGACGTGAACTGGCCACCGAGATCGTGCGATTTGACCCCGCTGGACTTTTTCTTGTGGGGTTTTCTTAAGTCGCAGGTCTATGCCAACAAACCGCAAACCACCGATGCCCTCAAAGTTAACATACGCCACGCCATCGATCAAATACAGCCCGATTTGTGCGCCAGAGTCATCGAAAATTGGACCTTTCGTGTGCGCGCCACCAACCGAAGCCGTGGCGGTCATTTGAATGATGTCATATTCCATATGTAATGGGGTCGATGGACCTTTCAAATAAAAAAAAAAATTCGCAAATATCTCTCCTACATGTATTTTTTTTTTCATTTCAAAGATCAAGCGTCCCTATTGGAAAACCCTTTACTATTCAAATATAAAATTTAACTACAAACAATCGTTCTTTTTTCTTCAACACAATTTAGCAATCCAACATTTAACAATTTATAGATAATGAATAGCTGTCTTTACAAATGAATTAATTGAATTTGCAAATATAGTAGATGTTTCAACTAATGACGAATAGAAAAATTATCCATATCTTCGTAACTGTTTCAACTACATAGAATCATAAGCTGAAAATCAACGCGAACTTTAGATGAATTCGACTATTTCTTTAGATAACCATTCTAATTTTTTTTCTCTGTGTAGGCGCGTAGGCATTTTCCACCAAGGCCGTTCTCCCTAGCTAGCCCCTTCTTGACTCGGGTCATGCGGAGCCGTCACCTCCGAAGCTCACACGACTTCCGTATGATGCACCCCCCCCACCAGAGGACATCAAAATCGTGCTAGGCATTTAGTGCTTCCCTCCCGCAAACTATGGGGGGAGGTAGGCACGCCAAGAGCCACCCGTGCATAACTCAGGAGCACGGGACCGTTAACGCTCGAATGGTCTTTGTACAGATCCTCGCCATGGCGTATCAACTGTACCAGGGGCCCCCTTGCGCTACTAGGTCCGTGGTGTCGTAACTCACCAAAGATCTCTGTCCGACTACAAACAGCCTTCCGAACTGAGTGTCACACGGACACAAACCCCCCTGCGGGGCTATTGATCTAAACAGGACGTCTACAAACAAGCAATTAAGATTTTGGAAATTAGACGTCACTTCCATATCTGCGGCTTAAGTTTAATGTTGGACTATCTCGCCGTGCACGCCTATGAGTCACATGTAACTCATAAATGTATCGATTTTCAGATGACATAGACGTGGTGGAAATGTCGGTGAAAACCAGTCGAACCAAGATCCACGGCGACTTAATTTGACAAAATAATCACCTGTACTTAGTAGTTTGTTGAGGTTTTCGTATCCCCGTGTGAACAGACTGTCAAGTACTCTGCAATTATTTCCGTAACCTTCAACTCCGTTTTAGTTATTTTCCAAGTTCAGAGCAAAGAGCAAAAGAACGTTCAAACTTTCTCGACTTTAATCGCGCAAACATTCTGCACGTTTCGCCAAAATGCTGGTCCTCTAACACACCCGCCATGATAATGGATGCAATCATTATTATTATTATCTGATGGTGATTTTCCTTCTACCACTCCTTCGCATATACACACCGAAAAAAAAATCAAGGACATTTAGAAAGGATGCTATTATCCTTTAGCTGCTTGTGTCCGAAACATGTCAGACCGAAATGAGACTGTCAGCTGGTACTGTATAATATCGATCCCATTTTATGATAAATGGCAAACTTTGCACAACATTGTCAAGGACAGAAGATACAGAGACAGTTTGAAGATATCATCATAAACTTGACAACGCGTCCAAATTGCAACCACCACCGGCTGCTCTCATCATGAATGTATAAACACTCTATTACACAATGTTAAAATAGTCCTTGAGTCCTGGTATACTAATTAGAGTGATACATATACGAATCAACACAAGAGGATCTGGTCACGTTCCACTCTACTCCACTAATTCAATTAGAATTTCATAAAATTCTATTTATAGTTGTGAGTTGTGTTCAGAGCAAAGTGTATCCTCTTTCTAGTCTATTTGTTGAATTATTTGTGTATCTAGCAATTTATCACTTCAAACAGTGTTTATGTGATTCGCATCTGAACATTTTCATATGGAAACTTGAAGTCGAGCACGAGAGTGGTGTCTATGTGTTTTGTAAATTTCTGTATGTCGCTTCTCGACAAAAGGATGGACGGACGAACGAGCGGAGAAGGCACTCATCTGAAGCGTTCTTCGTGTAATGTTTGCAAAACAAACTTTGTTTTGTGGTCGATATTCTAAACAAGAAGAATAACACTATAATGTTTGCAATTTTTTTGAAAGTGTTGTCTTCGGACAAAAGCAGAAAAATGTCCTTGTTGCATGTTTGTTGTTGTCAGTGACTATTCGTATGGGGTAGAGTTTCAGATAAAATAGCTTCTTGTTCTAGCTACTATTTGGAAATCGCACAAGTTACTCCGTTCAATGCTTCTGAAGCCGGCCCCACACCGACCGGAGTATGGCACCCACCGCACAAAAGATCGGCCCAAGAATGATACCTTGGAGTCGCCCAACGTATCAATCTTTTGTGCGGTCCGGCCGGTGTGGGGGCCGGCTTCAGATGTACAGCCTTATCTACCAAACTCTGTAAACTACGAGTATACCGTACACTATATATCGGAACCGTAAACGACGTGCTGGCCAATCCCCGCAACTCCCTTGAACCTGTGGCACACTGTTAAGCTATTCGTCAAGCTTGAAGTTTAATTCGCACCTAATCAGTCACCATCAATGCGGCAAGATAGTCCGACGTGGCGCTTTGGTCGCCTGGATCGTTGACCTCTAATTATCACGTGACGCGACCTTCTCCTACAATTTCGGAAGCCCAGCAGCGGAACCGTGTCCTCACCTTCTGAGTACTCCCAGCGAGCTCTTGGTCGTCCATGCAATCTCGCTCCATCAACTCGTTGTGCGTTCAACATCTTCTTTGGCATACGATTACCATCCATTTGTTGTACATGCCCCACCCAATGCAATCGTAATCAGTCACAGTCATCGGTATTATTCGTCTACATTTTAGGAATTTATGATAAATGATGATTCATACTGTCCCATTCTGCTTCCCGCAAGGGGGTCAGTGTCCTTGTGGCACAGGCCTTTGTTGCGTTGCGACACCACGTACCTGAGCAGCGCAGGGAGGCGCCTGGTATGGTTGATACGCCATGACGTGGATCTGTACAAAGACCGTCGGGCGATGACGTTCCCGAGCTCCCTAGTCATGTATGGGTGACACAGCATTGCTGACTTTTTCCCTATTCGTCCGAAAAGTCAGCCACACCAGCTTACACGACCCAGTGCTTCCTCGTAGGGGAGAAACACATTATAAGCTTATGTGTCCAGTGTCGGAGCTGGCGGCTTCGCATAACCCAAGCCACGAAGGGGCTAGTTAGGGAGAATGGCCTATGCGCCTATACCTAGCTGGTTAGTGGATTGATGACCACACGGCCTGAGTCAAATTGCTGCTTAGTAAACGGACGGGGGCCAGACCAATGTGAACGGTAGCACTACGAGTCTGCGTTAAGCCGACAAGTAGTAAACAGGCATAACGATCCTGCGGCTGCCAAGCCGAATTCCTTAGGTCTACCGAAAGGGGGCCAAAGGAGGATCACACCTGCTATTGAGAAATCTTTAGCGAATAGTGTACCTCGGGGATGGGCGTGCCCAGGGGACCATGGTCCTTACCCATCTAGGCCTTGGACTCGAGGGGGTTTGTGGTGATAGACAAGCCGACCAGCTAGAGTCGCATCCCAAGGTGGGGTTCCAAAGGGAGGCATCCCTGCGGAGAACACCCTTCCGGCTATCAGTCGGATAAATCTTGTCGTCCCGCAAGGGAGGGAGGTTGTGGCCATCAGGCTCAGGAACTCTCAATGACAAATGCGAGGTAGACGCAGGATGGATGGATGTCCCATGCTGCTCAGACCTGAGCAACGAAAATGCTACTGTTTTCAGCACCTACACATCACTGACCGGAACTTCCCCAAGATTCGTCGGATACAAACATTGATTTGTTGGTAAAAGTGGTGGATTAGCCACCGCATAAAGCGCCGTTTTGAACCACAAACTCCGCGAAGTTTAACTAGTCTATACGATGAAGTTTGGGTAATGAATTTAGGAGTGCCTTGAGGTGCCTTGAACCAGCCACTGTTATTTAGGAAGTACAGCAACTACCCTACTTTCACATTTGCCGCATCCTCCAAGCCTCCCAGAAAAGCCCTAGCGTCCTATACTGGGTTCTGGCAAGACCCGGGCATTCACAACAGAAATTGAATCAGGGTTTCTCTGTCATTTACATTATCGCAGCTGCGGCAATGCGCGTTGTAAGGGATGCCCAGCCTGGCAGCGTCGAGCCCCATTGGCCAGTGCCCCGTGATAACAGCAGTAAGCTTGGCGATATCTCTACGCGGTTTAGTTAGAATCTCAGAAGTTCTTTTCCAGTCGTAGGAGGGCCACATCTTCCTTGATATAACGCAAGTCCTTGGATTCGGCCAGTTGGAATCAGCAGTCCTTATATAGTGGGTGGAGATCATACTCTTAACAGCTGCCATCGGGACGCAAACACGCTCCGCATGAGAACTGTCAAGAGTAGCACCCATTTTGGCTAGTTCGTCAGTTACCCTCTATGTTCCTGTGTCCGAGTATCCAGAGTAGGGTGATTCTTTGTCGTGTGTCAAAGCTCGTTAATGTTTCCTCACATACTTCAACAACCTTGGAGGTCATCTTCACCGATTGTAAAGCCATGGTAACAACCTGACTATCTGAGCATATGGCGATATTCTGGTTGTTTTGTATTTCCCTAAGAGCATGACATGCCTTTATGATTGCAAGCATTTCTGCTTGAAATATGATGGCTTGATCAGGAAGACGGTAATATTCAGAAATACTTAGTGATTTGCAGAAGATTCAAGCACTCACGCCACAATCCATTTTAAACCCATCGGTGAAGAATGTGATGTCAAAATCCTTGACTTCACTCTCTTTCCACTCACCTCTATAGTTGGGAATTTGACATCAAAGTTCTTCCCAAAGCTTAGTTTGGGCACTTTGAGATCCGTTACATCGATGCTACGTCTTGTGGGAGCTGTTTTAGAATATTGCTGTGGCCGTAGCAGCTTAACGTTTTGAGCCTGACTGCACTACATGCTGCCAGTTGGTTGATAAAAAGATCGATGGGTAGAAGATGTAGGATTACATTCAGCGCATCCCTCGGGCATGTTCGCATGCCCCATGTGATGCTAAGGCAAGCCGATCTCTGCACTCTATACCAAGTTTTGTTATATTGTAGCCTTTACTGAGCGCAATGATTTGTAGTGCAATGTTTAAGGTCGCCTGAATTTGTCTCAACACCAACACGATATAGGAGTAGTGAGCAGCCATGCTGAGGAGTAATCCCATAACACATCCCACCAGACTATTGCGCAAGGGTTTGTCAAAGCCAATTTGCTCCCGCCGGTGTCGAGTGTATCTTTTGATGAGACTGCACCGTATTTGGGTGTAGTCGTTGTTGTTTGAATTAGATTTGCTTGAGAATTGTTAGCGGCGATAGCGCTATTGCTAATTGCGGAGTTGGCGCTTTTTGACTTCAGTATAAGTCGTTTCGCACTCGGTGTAAGTCGAACACCCTGCTCCACGGAGCTCGTCTGGGTCCTTGTAACACAACGACGGATGTGTAGTGGGACACAGATTTTTGGTAGTGGCGTCACCTCGTACCCGGGCAGTGCAGGGAGGCCCCTTGTATGGTTGATACGCCGTGCCGTGGATGTGTACAAAGACTATTCGGGCGATGACGCGCTCCCGAGTCATGTACGCGAAGCTATTAGCATGACTGACATTCTCCCATAGCTTACGGAAGATCAGTCATATACAAGCCGAGCAAGATTACGGTGGTTGTTTGGTGGGGAGGGGTCGCCATAAGTAAATCGTGTGAGCTTCGGAGCTGGCGCCTTCGCATAACCCGGGCCTCGAAGGGGCTAATGGCCTTGGTGGAAAATGCCTACACGCCTACATCTAACTAGTTTGTGAATTGATGACCACGCGGCCCGAATCGCATTGCTGACTAGTAAACTTAAGGGGCCGCCTGAATGTGAAAAGCAGGGCTACGAGTGTGCTTTAAGCAGACGAGTAGTCCCAGGTCCAACGAACCTGGGACTGCACGTCGGAATGTTCTACGTGAGGCTTAACCAATAGGGGGCCGAAGGAAGATCGCATATGCTATAGAGAAGTCTTTAGCGAATAGCATACCTCGGGGATGGGTATGCCCAGGAGACCATGGTCTCTGCCCATCAAGGAGTTAGACTCGAGGTGGCTGTAGGTTGTTAAGCAAGACAACGAGCTGGTGTTGAAGCCCCGGGATTGGGTGTCTGAAGGTAAGTGCATTCACTGGATGAAGAAATCCCCATTTAACAATAAGACCTTGTTAATAACACCGGAGGTCCAAAAATCTTTAAAGACCGGGAGATAAGGGCGCTGCTTCTTTGACGGTAAACCCGTAGTCCTCCAGTCCTTCGAAAAGCGATTTCTTTGTCATAACTCTGCTAACAGGTTTGACTTTTACTACGTTTTGGTGATATATTGAAATAATGTGAAGTCGACTGCAAAATCGCCTTCTGTTCGATCCACCCGTGGTTCTTTCATGTCCTTCACCGGACGGCGAGGTAGTCAACGAAATTATCTGCTGGTGAATGGGTAAAGCAGCCGATTGTGGTGTTCCTCTCAATGTACTTAGTTGTTCCTCCTCCAAGTACCGAGGCTCCGCCTTCGAAACCTCCAAGCGTATTTGACGTCCCTAGTGTGTTTGGTCCCAAACAATCCTCGCGGCTTGATGGCATAGCTGTTAAACAAACCCCCGCCGCCAAAAACCAATCCAGTTCCAAGTCCCGAAGCCGTTGATGTTTGTGTCCCGAATCCTCTAAACGCCGGGGTAGCCATCTTGCTGAGGAGCACCAAAACTACCGAAACAACAACTAGCAGCCGATGTTGGCGCACTAAAAGCCACACCAGGCGCCCCAAATCCCGTGGTGGGCTTACCGAAAAGAGACGAACCCGCGACTGAACTGGTGTTTGTCCCGAACCCTCCAAGAGCCGGCTGTGAACTGGTCGTGGCCGTGCTACCAAACAGACTTGACAATTGCGTGTTTGCCGTGCCGAATGTCCCAAAACCGGTAGTTGTTTGTCCGAATGCCGATGAACAAACTTGTTTGTGCGGTGCCAAGCTGTCCAAACGGATTGGCGGCGCCAAATGGTTTATTGGCATCAGTATTGCCAAATGAAAAAACCGAATTTGATGTAGCCGCCGCTGCGAACGGCTTCCAAAAAGCCCGGTTGACGCTTGACTTGTTGCACCAAATGCCGTGGCCGGCTGTGGACCGGTGCTGCGCCCAATGTGTTTGTACCAAACCAAATCTTATTTTCTTGTTGTTGCTTCCCAAAAAATTCACGTGGTCTGCCGAACTGGTGCGGCACCAAACAGCCGCCGGTTGTTGTTGTCCAAAGAGACTACTTAACGCCTGGTTTGGGGGCCCTTGCGATTCGCCAAATAGTTTTCCATTTGACTTTCTTCCAACGATTTGCTCTCATACTCTTTCACGACCGTGATGCACTGCTGTTTCGTACTGACACTATTCGCTTGACCGTTCCTCATGAGTGTGTCCGTTCCGATTGTTTTTTAATATTTGACAATGGACGATCCGGCATTGGTTTGATTCGATTGGGCTTGACCGAAAGCCGATAGAGTTGGGGCCGAACATGCTGAATGGGATGCTATTGTTTGTCCAAATAGCGAGCTGGTTTACTGCTGTGGAAAGGCGAAACCGGTTGTTTTAGGTTGGGAACCGAATCCTTGGCTAAACAGTTATGTGTTGTTCTGCTGTACCATTGAAAAATAACTAATAGAACTCTCACTCCATATAAAAAAGGCCCCATCCAGAAAGTACCTATGTGTGAAATTTGTTCACACGTATACTATAGGCATACTATAGGGTACACGAAATTATCAGATTTGTTCTCACATTTCATTCATCTTAGTCCAAGCAAAATATGTATCCCAATTCAGGTATCCAAATAGAAAAAATAGATAAGGCAAATTTTTGTTGTTTTTGATTCAGTGGGCTGCCAGGAGTCTAAAACATATTTGGTAAAAAGAAATTTGGACGGAATCGTCCCAAAAAGGACGAAAAAGGATACTCCTTAATCCTTGACCGGAGGTCAGCATGCGGGGTATCATATCAAAGGGGACGTCGAGTACATTACATATGGTGCCCGTTTCCGGTTTCAAGGACCCTTAACGGAATAAAACGAGCTTAAATGGAAAATTATCGAATTATCATGTTTCCCGTATATCTTTCCAAAGCCACAACCACGAGAATAGTTCAGATTGTCACTACTTTTCTGACTTTTCAGAATCTTAAGATTCTACCATTAAATTTGCTAAGAAAAAAATTTATCGGAAAGTTCTAAAACAGGACATAAAAGGACACTAATTACACACCTTGATCGAACTTGGGAATGCGGGGTGTCATATCAAAGAGGACGTCGAGCACATTCCATATCCGGCGTTTGTTACTTATTTCAGGGACTCCAAAAGGCGAAAATTGGGTTCAAATGATAAATTTTCGAGTTTCCCGTATCTGTATCTTTCCAAAGCCGTAATTTTCCATTTAAGCTTGAATTATTCCATTTAGTGTCCTTGAAACAGGAAACAAACACTGGATATGGCATGTACTCGACGTTTTCTTTGATATGACACCCCGCATGCCCATGTTGGTCAAGGTGTATAATTAGTGTCCTTTTATGTCCTTTTTCAAAGCTTTACGATAATTTTTTTCTTAGAATTGAATGGTACAATCTTACGGTATTATCGATTTTGAAAAGTAGTGAAAACTTGAATTATTCTCCTATAGTTATGGCCTTGGAAAGATACACGGGAAACACGATAATTCGCTGATTTCCCATTTGAGCTCGAATTATTCCGTTAAAAGTCCTTGAAACAGGAAACAGACACCGGATAAGTAATGTACTCGACGTCCCCTTTGATTTGATACCCTGCATGCTGACCTCCGGTTAAGGATTAGGGAGTATCCTTTTTTGTCTTTTTGGTACCTTTCCGATAAAATTTTTTTTTAGCAATATGCGTTTTAGCTTCCTGGGAGGCCGCTGATTCAAAAATAACAAAAATTAGCCTTACTCTATATTTTCTATTTGGATGCCTGAATTGGGATACATATTTTGACTGGACTAAGATGAATGAAATCTGAGAACGTGTTTCTCTCTTTAGAATGTTGATTACACGATTATAGCCGAATCATTTCCTGTCAAATTTTTCAAGTAAAAACTACTGGATGTAATGTGGTAAATACTGTTTACTTCGAATCTATTTTTCTCAGATGTAGGCAAATGCATTTGAATTGGTGTGCAAGTGGGTTTTTTGTCATTTTATGTCATAAAGTGCATGTTTTAGTTTAGAGTACACGTCGTGAACGGTCGGCTGTAATTTTTGCTCAATTTTCATTCAACCGACACGAGCGGAGCCGACAAATTGTTTACAAATTTCGCGAATGTGAATTGAACAAAATTTAGTGAAACGCGCAGTTTTTTTACAGTTGTTTATTCGCGAGTGTCACGCAGTGTATTTGTATGATCCGGCAAGTGTATATTTATACATTTTATGTTATAAATTAGTATGTGAAATCCAGTGTCCACTTCGTGACCAGTCGGCTGTCAGTCAAAACACATTGGGTTTGTCTAAACGTGGAATAAAAACAAAACACAGGTTTTTATAGCTTGCTCCTCGCGAATCTCTTCTTGTTGTTCTTGTTGTTCTTGTTCGCGTGTAGACAGGCCCATTGCTTTGCAATGCTCTCAACCTGCAACGAGAGAATAAAATTCTCGCACACATATTCAACGGAGAGATAAATATCTATACTCATACAAACATTTTTTCGGAAAGAGGTACAAATACAAACACATTCTTTGGAATTCAGAGATTTTCTTTTGCACTTTTCTATACGCGATTGCCTACTTGTAATATTGTCGTCACGCTCTTGCAATTTTTTTGTTAGAAAAATAGCTAGTATGGAGTGAGCCCTCTATGTATTTATCCTCATTGGCTATACTGTTACGCTGCATTGAGTTTTGCGGTGCTTGGGTGAAACCCGAACGTTTGTTTGGCTACTCCAAAAATTTTCGCGATCCGCTCCTCTTCGTCACTGCAAATCCTTAGAAACTTCATTCCTTCACAAAAAAAAAAAAAACATTGGATCGCTCATAAAAACGAGTGTGTGCAAAATACCACAACACCATTCGTCATTAAGCTGCAAAGGGTCGCAAATCAATCAGAAAGTTGGTTTACAAGTTAGTGCCGCCAGCAGCAAGGGTTCTGGGCCAAAAAAGAGGCTGGCAGAATCCTTGGTCTGTCAGCTCGTTGCCAGAATGCTTCTTGATGCTCTCCTAATGGAGCATAGTGCGTTGACGACTATACTTTGTGTAGTCGAATTGTATTCCAATTTGAAGGAATGGGATAACTGATTCCTGCGCCGCACCGGCCTGTCAGTTCACTCCTCCTTAGGCCAGATCACTGCGTCAAATGAGGTTTCAAAACGTAAAGTTTTTACCAAGTGCTCTGATGGCATATTGAGTGTGTTAGGTGAGTTGAGTTACACATTGAAGGACATTTGAGTATCCGTCGCTTTAGAAAGTAAATGAGACGTAATAAAACCCCGAACTAGATCATCTATACTATAGAAAAATCCAACTATAAAGTCCAATATCGGGTTTTAGTTTACACTAGAGTGAAAATCAAACAACAGTCTCAATGACTCCATTCGTTACACACAACACCAGAATTACCACTCCCTTTTGTTCTTAAAGCACGAATCGAAAAACAAATATTTTGTTTTCTTTTTTCTCTTCGTTCGTGTACATCTTTTCCCAATTTGAACAAAACAAACAACCGCTGCCGCCGATGTTAAATGCTCCCTGATATAGCTTTCCTCCTTCTCTCTCTCTCTCTCTTGTCAGTCGTCTGTTGAATGCAAACAACTGGCAATAAGAGTGATAAGAAGAGCGATGGCCTTTCACGTCCTCGGAATAGAATGTATGTGTGGTTACTCCGGGCATTCTCTCTATATTTTTCTAACAGATTAGGAAACTAAATACATAACGATAAAATTACAGAGGAAGAAGAAAAAAAGCGGCTGGGAGAAAAAAAGGCACAGTAAAAATCCTTTGAATTAAGTCTAGGTCGTGGAAAATTAAATGAAAGGTCGTCATCGTCGTAACTCAATTGTATGTGAAGAGAGAACCGAACGAAAACGATCCTTTTAGTGAGCTAGGGGCACAAAGGATATTAAATGGTTGACTGCCACGTTGTCGTTGTGCTACAAGTTTACTAAATAGAAAATAAGAAGGGATTATGGCGCCTCTGCATAAGGATAAATTTTCCTCCTGTATAGGCAAAGAGTGACCTTGCCTCATTTATGGCTCTCTCTGTCTCTGTTCGCAGGCGTTTGTTGTCCTAATGAGGCTTTAATGTCGTGTCAGTTGCCATTATTATTATGCAAGGTGAAACGTTTACATTGTACGACTTCAATCAAAGTTAGTCCTTTTAAAGTGGGACGCGTAGGTATTACTGCAGGTTTGAAATATATGTATTCAGAAGCATCTGACTATCTCTATTTTTAAATGTTGTATGTTCGTTGTTAACCACATACGTTTGAAATGACGACGATAAAACTACGTCAGAGCCAGAGCACAGCGTCTAGTTTGCATGTGCACCCACATGATTGTGCGGTAACATCGATTTTATGTATTTTTCTCCCTGATGGCCGCCAGGTTAATTAAGGATATTTGTGAAAATCCTATATTTTCATTTCGTAAAATCCAATTATATTGTACAAATATGGATTTTGGAAATATGGATGGATGCGTTTATTCATGGGGCAGGAGGACGGTCAAATTTAATTTATTGCGCTAAAAGCACATCATAGTTGACAGTTTACTTAACAATAGCAAAGCGTCACATTGCAGTGACGACATTATGCACATGCAGAGTGCTGTTCAATTTACTAAAATGTCTCAATTTAACATCATGTCATATGCATGCTAGAGCCGAGACATTTCAAAAGTCCCGCCCGTCTCAAATCAAGTGGCAGAAACATTTAACATCAAAACGGAGCCTTCAACTAGAAACATTGTCTTGTGGAGCCCCATATTGCATATGACTTTTCTCGGTACCTATTTGAATATAGATTGAATGTTGTGCATTGTCAATGTATCACAGAGTGCCAGGGCATTTGGCCTGAATGCAAATGGAAACGTGCAAGAAATTTATATTGTACATAGGAATGTGTAATTTAAAATTTATTGAATTATTTATAAACAATAGAAAACAAGACGTTTGCGAAGGGTGATTTCTTGTAACTTTTCCATATGGTATAAGCCCTTCTACTCCAGGAAACTTGGGGGAAAAATTCGCAGAGAAAGCTACATTTTTGAATGAGCTTTCCTCTCGACGTTCTAAACAAGACCCCAAAAGACCTCATCTAAACGCGAGCCCCTAACAGTACTACAAAGGGTCAAACGCCTGTAAAACCTTTTTATACCCTTCGCTCATAGAGTGAAAGGGTAGATTAACTTTGTCATGAAGTTTGTAACGCATTAAAGGAAGCATCTCCGACCATATAAAAAGTATGCATATGTATATGATCAGCATGACTTGGGGAGTCGATTGGAGCATGTCCGTCTTTCTGTCTGTTGCGACGCGTTTTACTCGGCGGGTATTTAAGCTAGCAAGCTGAAATTTCGCACACGTGCTTCTTATTGTTGCAGGCTGTTTGTATGTTTGATTCACCCAAATTGGATCACTGGGTCATGGGGCTGCCATACAAACCTAGCACCCCAATCTGAGTTCTTCTAAGAAAAACTTTTTTATTTGGGTACCAATTTCAACCAAATTTCACACAAATGTGTTTCTATAGATAACACAAAATATATGTAAGAATGGATAAAATCGGACCATGTGGTCATGGGGCTGCCATACAAATCCAACCCCCCAAATTAGGTTCTTCTAAGAAAAACTTTTTTATTTGTGCACCAATTTCAACCAAATTTCACATAAATGTAGAATAGAATCAATAGAAATTGATGACACAAAACATATGTAAGATTGAATCAAATCGGACCATGAGGTCATGGGCTGCCATACAAACCAAACCCCCCATATTGGTTCTTCTGAGAAACATTTTTTTACACCAATTTCACAAAACCTTGAATTAATGTGTCTTTATCAAAGCAACTAAAAAGTTTAAAACGAATGGAATCGTACTGTGGGGTCATGCTCCGGCAACCCCAATAAAATTTTCCGAGTAAATATTTTTATTTGCCCACTTATTTCAACCAAGCCCAAAACTTTTGTCAAGATGGAAGAAAAAGAATGAGGAGGGGAATTAAATACAAGTCATAGGTACGCCCGAAAAAACTTTTAGCCCAAGCGAAGGGTATCCAAATTTCGGCCGCGCCCGAAATTAGCCTCGGCGTCGGGGTTGGCGAGCAGGGGGCGAAGCCCCCTAGTTTTTTTTTCAAAAGTATCGATAACGGTAAGTGAACTGAAACTTGCAGCTTTCCCATTTTAGGGAAAGTGTAAAAAATATCCTAATGGTGGTAGGGAGTTAAATATCATCTATAAATAGTTTTTTAAACAATTTTTTATGAAAAGTTTACCAAAAAGTAGTTTATGATAAATTTGTAGGCGTTGAGTTCTAAATAAACCGACCACTAGATCTAGGACGAGGATAGAGGCTCTAGATCTCGATGAGGTCACAACGAGGGATGATGTCCGGGCGGCATTCGGTGAGAAACTGGAAGTGGAGCTTCCCCTTGACGCCCTGAAATCGTTGAGGAAGGCGTACGGTGGCACCCAAATAGCAACCATAAGCTTGTCTGCAAACGTAGCCAACAAGATGATGGAAGTAGGCAATGTCAAGGTCGGGTGGACAATCTGTCGGCTGAAATAACAATTGTCTCGAAGAGATGCTTTAAGTGTTTAGGATTTGCCCGTTTGCGAAAGACTGCAATAGCCACCTCAATATATAAAACATGTGCTTCAAGTGTGGAGAGGATGGTCACAAATCGGCATCCTGTGACAAATAGCGCAATTGCATTATAAGCACCAAACTGGTTGCGTTAAGTGCCCAGTATATCAGGAGGCAATACAACTAATTATCAAATGAGACTCCTGCAGTTAAACCTGAATCACTGCCAGGCAGCACAAGATCTGCTATCACAGACAATAAAAGAGAAGAAGATTGACGTTGCAATTATCAGCGACCAATATAAAAATCAGCGAAGCCCTTTGGACGTGCGGACGTTATGCGTTCCAACAAGGTACATCGGGAGGGTTAAACGGAGTCAGGTCAGAGCGAAGATCAACGGTGTACACGTGTATAGCTGCTACGCTCCACCACGGTGGAATGACACATACATATTTTGAGAGTTTTCTGAACGCACATATTGTCCACGACGTGAGTACCAACACTCCCGTGATAATTGCGGGAGACTTAAACGCGTGGGCACGAGGAATGGAGTAGCAGCGACACAAATAAGCGTGGACGGACGATTCCAGATACTTTCTTTCGGCTCGACATTGTTCTAATGAACTCGGGGAACGTCAACACCTTTAGAAGAGGAAATACGGGGTCCATAATTGACCTTACATTCGTGAGCAGTTCTTTGGTTACAGCTCTGTCTGATGTAGGTACAATTAACGGATCAGCGGAACAGAAGGTCTTGCAATTGATTGCTCAACTATCAGTAGCAAGCGACGCCTCCATGCCAAGAAAGATAGAGAGTAGTTTTCTCTGTGGGCCGAGGAGATCGCGAGTAGGCGACGACAACGGGAAAAGTGTTCGAAAGAATTATTTATAACCGGTTGTCAGGAGTAGTGGAGGAGCAGGGGCGTTTATCAGATCGTCAATACGTTTTTAGGTGAGCGCGGTCCACGGTAGACGCAATAACCACAGTTAGGCAGGTACAAAACCGGTGTTCACTTGGTCCCGGACCCAATATTCTAAAGTACCGATATCCCGGTTTTTTGGTACCGAGTTAAAAAGAACGATTCATTTCAACCATGAGCCGGTTTTTTCAGGTTTTTTGGTACCGGTTTTTAACCCGGTACTCAAAAAACCGGCTTATGGTTAAAAAAAAACGTCGGTACTGAAAAAAAACCTGAGTAAAAGTACTTGTCGCGCTGTTGTGACTTTAGACATCAAAAACTCATTCAACTCTGCGAACTGGGAGTGTATTTCCGCTGCTCTGCAAAAGAGGAATGTACCCGACTATCTATCGGCGATAATTAGTAGCTACATCTCATATCGCGTCTTAAGTTATGGCACTAGTGAGGGACACAAGAAATACATGGTGGCAGGGATCTGTTCTTGGCCCACTTTTGTGGAATGTCATGTACAATGGCCGAAAGGAGTGACAGAAGGCTGGAAACCGTTGGATTAGAGCTCGCGGATCAGAAAACTGAAGCAGTCCTGATCGCAAGCGCAGAAAGGTTTTCCCTTAAAATCAGAGTTGGAGAGTGTGTCATAACCTCTAAGTGGGCCGGTAGGTATTTGGGGGTTATGATTGACTCGAAACTAAGTTTTACAGAGCACTTAAAGTATGTAGGCGATAAGGCGGCGACCGCCACGGCGGCTCTAGCAAGAATGTTGCCAAACATAGGTGGCCCGAGAGCAAGTAGGAGGCTGCTATTGTCGAGGGTGGTGACAGCAATCATCATATATGCCAGCTTGGACCAGTGAATTACGGTTTGCCTGTAATGCGAAACCATTGAACGCTAGTTATCGTAGGTGTTCTTTGAGAGTGTGTTGTGCATACCGCACCACATCACATGAAGCGGCCTACTTCGTAGCTGGAATGATTCCTTTGCCGATCCTAGTGGATGAGATCAGCAGGCTGTAGAGCGGTCGCCAAGGCGTAACACCTGAGATGCATCCAGGGCGAAGAAACATTGAAAGGCTTGAATCTATGAGAAGGAGGCAGTTCGGATGGGATGAGGCCTCTACTGGCCGATGGACACATATCCTTATCGCAGACATAGCCATGTGAGTTAACCGAAAACACGGGGATACGAATTTTTACATGACCCAATTCTTAATGGGCCACGGAGGGTACCGACAATATTTGCATCGATTTAAGTTAGACAGCTCGCCAGAATGCCCGAGACGCAAGGAAGTGGCGAAGGATGCGAAACATGTCTTGTTTGATTGTCCCAAGATTTGGAGATATCCGCAGTCAACTCGAAGCGAAACTATGGGAGAAAACATAAGCCCCGAGAACCTAGTGGTTCAGATGCTGCTATCAGCAAATAACTGGGATTCAGTAAGGAGGGCAATTTGTGCCGTTCATATGGAGATACAGAGGGAGGAGCGTATAGGAGCAAGTCTGCTACCTGTGATGATGGCCGATTAGCCTAAATTGGCCCCGTGAAGTAATACTGAAAGGTGATCCCGCAGGGTCAAGCGGCGACGAAAGAGGTGTTTACAGGTTTAGTCGATAAGAATCCGACATAACTGCATGCTGGAGGCCTCCGCTACACGGCATATCTTTGCAAGATTCACCATCTCCACCCAGAAAAAAAGGTTACCTCTATGACAGAACTGTAGCTGCAGTGGCCTAAAAAAATCCCAAGTCCCAAAGTGCCATCTAAAGACGTATTTCTGAAAGTGAGCCACGTGCGACTAAATTTTCAAATGATCAGATTTTCGGAAAGATTTTTGGATTTTTTCTATAACGGTAACCCTTACGAGATATAGTTATATCCTTTGAAGAGTGCGAATGGATACTGTAAACTGTGAGAGTTACAAGCTTCTTAAATCACTTTTCGGTATTTTCGTAACACCTTATATTTCCGTAAAAACCTTTTTTGTATGTGTTTGTAGCTCTGTGTGGATTTAGTTTAGAACTTAAAACTAGATGGCTACGCCCCCTGCTCGCTTCGCTCGCCAATCCCCGGGGCCGAGGCTAATTTGGATACCCTTCGCCTGGGCTAAAAGTTTTTTCGGGCGTACCTATGACTTGTATTTAATCCCGCTCCTCATTCTTTTTCTTCCGTTTTGACAAAAGTTTTGGGCTTGATTGAAATAAGTGGGCAAATAAAAATATTTACTCGGAAAATTTTATTGGGGTTGCCGGAGCATGACCCCACCGTACGATTCCATTCGTTTTGAACTTTTTAGTTGCTTAGATAAAGACACATTAATTCAAGGTTTTGTGAAATTGGTGTAAAAAAATGTTTCTTAGAAGAACCAATATGGGGGGTTTGGTTTGTATGGCAGCCCCATGACCCCATGGTCCGATTCGATCGATTCTTGTATATATTTTGTGTTATCTATAGAAACACATTTGTGTGAAATTTGGTTGAATTGGTACACAAATAAAAAAGTTTTTCTTAGAAGAACTCAAATTGGGGATCTAGGTTTGTATGGCAGCCCCATGACCCAGTAATCCAATTTGGGTGAATCAGACATACAAACAGCCTGCAACATTAAGAAGCACGTGTACAAAATTTCAGCTTGCTAGCTTCAATACCCGCCGAGTAAAACGCGACGCAACAGACAGACAGACAGACGGACATGCTCCAATCGACTCCCCAAGTCATGCTGATCATATATGTATACTTTTTATATGGTCGGAGATGCTTCCTTTAATGCGTTACAAGCTTCATGACAAAGTTAATGTACCCTTTCACTCTACGAGCGAAGGGTATATTAATTCATGCGGAAATCCACCTTTCTTCTAATTTTTTTTTAAGTCTAAATTTCCTGGCGTGTTCAGCGACTAAATCATAATGCCTAATAACTGTGGGAAGTTTACCGTCTACGAGGTATACCCTCAGGGGAGCACCTAGCCTTTCGGCCTTTATCTCCCGGTCCTTCGGGCGGTTTGGACCTTCGGGCGGTTTGGACCTTCGGCGTTTACTGACAAGGTCTTATTGTCAGAAGGAGATTTCTCCATTCGGCGAATGCACTCACCTTCAGGAACCCAACCCCGGGGTTGCACCACCAGGTCGATGACTCGGGTAACAACCTACAGCCCCCTAGAGGCCAACACCATGATGGGTAAGGACCATGGTCCCCTGGGCACACCCATCGCCGAGGTACACTATTCGCTAAAGACTTCTCTTTAGCAGGTGTGATCCTCCTTCGGCCCCCTATTGGTTAAGCCTAACGTTAAATTCAGATGTGCACATCCCAGGTTCGTTTGACATGTGACTACTTGTCTGCTTAAAGCAGACTCGTAGCGCTGCTTTTCATATATCCGAGCGGCCCCTTCAGTCAGCAATGCGATTCGGGCCGTGTGGTCATCAATCCACAAACTAGTTAGATATAGGCGCGTAGGCATCTTCCACCAAGGCCGTTCTCCCTAACTAGCCCCTTCGAGGCTCGGGTTATGCGAAGCCGCCAGCTCCGAAGCTCACACGATTAACCGTGACCCCCCACCAGGGAACACCATTTACGTGCTCGGCCTTTAGTGACTTCCCTCCCGTAAGTCGTAGGAGGAGGTCGGTCACGCCAAGAGCTACCCGTACATGACTAGGGAGCTCGGGAACGTCATCGCCCGAATGGTCTTTGTACAGATCCACGCCATGGCGTATCAACCATACCAGAGGCCTCCCTGCGCTGCTAGGTACGTGGTGTCGCAACTCACCAAAGATCTTTGTCCCACTACACAGCCTTTTTGACTGATGTCACAAAGACCTAGACCCCCCTGCGGGGAATAACTGTGGCAAGTCCCTGGAGGATATCACCCTAGGATGATATCCAAGATTTAACGTGCATCACCTGGCGGTACGCCTTTAACACACGGTCTTCTTAAGACACGAATTGTACGATGCGCAATTGACGCCCCCCAATGTGCAAGCACAAATGGTAACAGTTTTATACCAGTTTGCAGGAACCGGCATTCATACTGTTGGATGCGAGGCACTTTCCAAACCTCTGCCGATCTGGGGTCACGGCTCCCGGTTGAAAACGCAACTCCACGCCGAATGCTCTGATGTTGTTAGAACACTCTTCCCGCGATATGGGCATTAAACCACAGCCAGCACGATGCTCCCACAAGGGGGCCTACCTCAACTGTCGGGTGGAGGGTGTGAATTCTCCAGGGCTCCCGACACCCGTGCTACCAAATTTATAATGCTTTGGTCGACATTTCACAGTGCTAGGCACTGCTACAGTAGGATTTACCTGTAATCCAGGACTGCTAGCCTTTAACTGGGTACGCGGGGGCGTCACTCCCCGAAGGTAAATAACTGTGGCAGGAACACATTTCCAAAACGCTACCCTGGGACGATTTGGACAAATTTGTTACAAGCACCCTTACAAAAACTAGCTTCCGCATTTCGCCGTTCTACAGGAATCGTACTAATTGCTTGATTCACTTCCATTTGCTATGGTGGACAAGTTCCACTTCAACAGTTTTAAGTTGTACAGCTTATTTTTTATGTCAGTTGTTTGTTATCTTCTCGCTTTAGTGCATATTAATAAAGTCTGGTTCGACGCAAAACTATGAAAAGGAAGCATGCAGTTCAGCTCGATTTTTTTTTAACAAGGTTCGGAAATCTTCGAAAGATAAAAGGTTGTTTCACCAAAATGTAGCTCTAAATACGCTCTACATGGACTTTTTCAATATCCATTTTTGAAAATTTCCACTTGAAAACACAAAATTGCCCATATCTCCGTAAATATTGATCCCGGAGCAGTCAAATTTGGCCTAAAAATGTTGCTGAACTTTCAACGGCTGTAACTCGGAAACGGTGATAGCTAGGACCCTGGTTGTTTCACCAAAATGTCGCCTTGCTCCCTGTGGGACCACCTTTCGGTATATATGGCGAGTTGCTGACTTTTGTCTAGCACGAATCGCACGCTAAATTTGGGGCACTCAAAAAATACGTGCCTTGCGTCTGCTGCAATTCCCTTGCAGCTAGAACACTCTGGCGAGTCATTCAGGTTGAATCGGTAAAAGTATTGCTGGTATCCATTATGAAATTCCGTAAGGAATTGAGTTAAAAAGTGATTCACTTCGCCGTGCTAGCTTTTAACCCATTTTGCAATATCAGGGATGAGAGTGAGTCCATCTACCGTTTACATTTTCGTCCAACAGCAGAAAACCAAACATAATCTGACCTCCTTCCCCTGTACGTCCAACTCTCGGTATTACTTCACAGGAGTGGCATCGCTCTTTATTATTATTATTATTTTATTTTTGCTTGCTTATAATATTCGGAGATCTTTGTGGACTGCAGTAAAGCCTACTTATGTATCCCAGTAATGGACGGCATGCTTATTTTGCGCTTACTTATAAGGAAGCTTTCGTTACAAAATCGTTGAAAACCAAAATGTTATTCGCTCGCGATGCAACCGGAATTCTTAGCTACTACGACAACAGCGAACGCTACCACCGTCACCCCCTACCCATAGGGAGTTTCAGGATGCTACGGATATTATACATGATGCTCGACAACACCGGACCAATAACAGACCCCTGTGGAACATCCGCAGTAACCCATATTTTAAGAGCCCATTGTCAATGTTGTATTGAAGGACACAATTTAAAAGACAGCTTCTTATTTCTCCTTCTTTATGGCACGATAGCCCGACGTCGGGCCTTGGCCGCCTGGATTGAAAATCTCCAATTGTCGCGGTCACGCGACCTTGTCCTCCAGTTCCGAAAGCCTAGCATCTGGTGGGCGTCCTCACATACAGAATGCTCCCATCGGGCTCTCTGTCACCCACGCAATCTGGCTCCGTCCACTCGTTGCGTTGCGCTTCTTATTTATTATTGGTTATTGGACGGGACATCATCAGATCTGCACAGGCAATCATAATAATACAACGTTTGATGGATAAAGTTGACATTCCTTATCAAGTTTTTGTGTACCAGGACGATTTACTATAGTAGTTGCCGCTATGTTTGAGGAACATTACACACTGGTTCGCAGAGTTTCTGCTAGGGATATGGGAAAACCGGGTTAACGATAAACGTTGAAAAAGAAACTATTCTGTTATGAAGTCGGTTAAATACATAGAACATATCGTGGGTCGAGTATGTATACTGCATCACGCGTACAGTAGAGAAGACCGAAAAGCGCCTATCGCATTCGGCGTTTTGGGTAATGAACAATTTAAACTATTTCAAACCATTCCGTGATGTTGAAAAAACAAGATCGCAGACTAAAAACATAAGCAATTGAATAAGTAATGGATAACATCACAAATATATCGGACAAAATGTTCCGTTCTCCTAGTAACAAGCTCAATTTACATAACTTAGCTTAAACAATAACGACAGTAACGATAAATCACCCTCATCGACTATAGTACGCTCTCTGAATCGTTCAATTTCATATTACTTTACATCTAATTGAAATCTATTGATCAATGTTGAGTTTCCTCAAGGCCAGCACACAGTTCAGCTAATTAATATTAAATGATAAAAGATAAGAAAACTATTTATACAATGTATTGACAATGACTCGAAATGAAATTGCGGAGGACGACGACACGGTGTGGGAAAATGGAACGTGCTTTTTCCAATATAAATCTGAATATTTAGATGGGCAACAATGTATATGAAATGCATACGTATTTCTTCGACTTATGACGTGGTATATGGTTGTTTTAATTGGATAGCTATAGCTACATGCATGCTATATGATTATATAATTTGCAATCAATGTCCAAACAGAAGAGGGACAATTAGCAAGCAAGCCTTTTACAGGATGCATGCAACCACGCCGAACCGCTCCAAGAAAGAAAATTAAGTGAAAGAGGCAACAATAGGCACATAGCATAGGAAAGCAGCAGGGGTTCCACACACAGCAAAAAATCAGGCGGTGTGAACCAACATTTATCCAAAAAGGTTTAATTTGTTTATACCTTTGGAGTTAAATACATTTATTTCACTCCGTCCCGAGTATAACATTTTCCTTTTATCCATTAGGATAAAACACTCAAAATAAAATTAATTTGGATAAATAATAACTTTTATTCGAAATTATATCAGTTTTTGTTTATATGGTGTTAAAATTTACTTAAAATGGAGTTAATTCCGCACGTAATATATGGTGCAAATTACGAACGTCAACCCGTATAGTCTGTGTGGTGTAGTATGTAGGGCGTTAGTCTTCAAATCATAGGTTCGCTGGATCGAATCCCACTGTAGGCAGGTAATTTATTATGCATTTTTAGAGCGTAAAGAGTTTAATTGAAATGTCGCCAACACCTATAGAGAGGTAAATGCTAGTTATACAAAACTCATTTATGAGTTAAATGTTCTGTGAAACTTGTGTTTTATTTTTATCCCAAAAATATCGAGTATTACTCCCTTTGGTGTAATTGGAAGTACACTTTTGTGTTCATCCATTTGGATAAAACAATATTTTATTCAAACGGAGGGACCCTATTCGACAATTTTCGGAGTTAAATTCACACCGGATTTTTTGCTGTGCAGGGATTAGTTCAAGGTCCTTTGCTGTGGAACATCATCCATTATGCCATGCCGTTTTGGAACTCTTTATGCCAAATATCCAGGTCATGATGGGATTGAAATGCAAATAAGACAAGGTAGCGTCGGCTGGGAATAGTATTGCTCTAAGTATCTAGTTTGTTTAGAGTTAATTTTGAGCACAGTTAAAATCGAATGACGATGGATGAAGGATTGAATTTCGGAGCCGAAGGTTTCGTAGTATGTCCCGATCGCCTTACATCTATCAAATGTATCGAATCAAATGAAAAATGAAGTATTTCTCGTTTCGTTCAGTTCTAGTGATTTCCCAAATTTTCGGCTTGTCTTGTCTCAATGGCTTTTTGACATTCCTCTAATTGTCCTATGAAAACACAATTAACCGAACTTTCGGCTATCCGAACCATCACTGTCGATATTAGTTGGGATAATGGACGCTCTACTGTATTTATAAATTTGCTGTGCTATTTCCTATCTAAGGTAATGTCCAAAAGTGTGATATGTAATGTTGAGTCGCTATGACCATGGAAAAGGGTAAGGTATTCCAGTTTTCCGAAAAGGGTTGCGGCAACCGCAGATATATGGACCGTCGTCGTCCCTCTGCCAAACTAAAAATCCCACTGATTCATAGTCTTTGCATTACAACTCCCCAGTGAAGCCAAAGGACTTTTTTTCTTCCTTAATCTTACCAAGAACTGAAACACGTAAGTAATGCATATACAAATCGTTTTCCACTTCTTCCTTCCCGTGACCAATAGACTGTAAATTGTGATTTGTTTTGGCTATATACGAAACATATTAGTCACACACACAAAATTTCCAAGGACTTGCCTTGTCCAAGACGGTTCCGGTCTCCATGGAATTGTATAAACGTATCGTGTCGTGTTTTATTTTATTTTTTCCCCGGTTATACGACAATAGTACTTCCTTTTCTGGCAGCCTGGCAATGTGCTGTACTCTGTACATACATCCTGCTGTATACCATTTTATTTGAGTACATTTCCATTCATTTTCATTAATAATCAATTGAAAGTTATTCGTGTGCATTGTGTGTAGTACACACAGTATACCGTTTAAGAAGGAGGTATTGAATATGGATATTGTGTAGAGAAGCCTATGTAGCCTGTATATTAGCAACATTCAGCACAAAGGCAACAATGTCGATGGCTTACATACACGAGAAAATGGCTCTGTTGGCGTTGTTGCGAATACTTTATGTTTTTTCGATTTCATTCCGACTTAAGTGCCACAAGTGCCAAGAAGAAGAAGAAGCAGAATATTTCAGGATACATTCGCCGTCCTAGTTTGCGAATATATTTTCAGAGACTCCTTTGTGTCGATCCTTTAATGATTCGTCTAATTAAGAGAGAAGCTGCGTTTTATGGACCGAAATGTGCCCCATATTTTTGCAGGTCACTTGAGCACGAGCCTAGATGAAGCTCCAAATGATATAATTAATATTAATTGTTTTAATAGCGACAAGGTAAGAAATAGAGATAAATTTATAATGCACATATCGAACAGTGTACTTCTTTGGTTTAATTTAGGATATCGATTATCTTGAACGAATAAATGAAGCGATGAGTAATAGCTAAGGCTATGTCGAGTTTATTTTTGTACGAGAGTGTTGTGATTGCTCATATCGAATATAGAGTATATAAATTTGAAGAAAGTCCAATGACGTGACAAACTGAAACTTTTGATAACCTTGTTTCTTGTTTTATCAGCCGACTGTGGTTAAATCTCGTCAGCCGCCTTCGACATCCATGCACGCGACTTCATAAATTTAGAAATAAACACAGTTCGTAGGTTGAGGAAGACAAGGTAGACAAGCCGGACATCACCCAATCGACTTCCCTTAGCTTACAGGATGGTCCATTTAAATATATGGACATATGATTTAACTATTTATAATTTTTCGATCAATTTATTTGAAACGTTTGGGGAAAAGAGGGAGATTTATGTATTTTTTGTGAGTTGTGAAATTACTGAAAACGACTGCAAAGGCTGCTCCTGTACCTTAGGCTATTTTATCGGCACGAAGCTCCATTAAATCCGTTGAGCTGCAACTGAAGACTGGTTGGTTGAAAAGAAAATGGATCCGTGTTCTAACAAATTTCAAATTTTTTCACTTTTCTATCCTTCTAAAATAGAAAAAACGAGACTAATTTCGGGCGCGGCCCCATAGTACGATTCCATTTGTTTTACTTTTTTTTTTGTTTTGATAAAGACGCATTGAGTTTTTTTTAAATTGGTGTAGAAAAAATGTTTCATAGAAGATCCAAAATGGGGAGGTTGGGCTTGTATGGTAGCCCCATGACTCCATAGTCCGATTTTTTATGGCATCAATTGAAGTGCACTTTTACGAGTTTTGGTTGAAAGTGGTGCACAAATAAAAAAGTTGTTCGTAGAAGAACTCAATTTGGGGGCTGGGTTTGTATGACAGCCCCATGACCCCACAGTCTGATTCCATTTATTCTTACATATATTTTGTGGCATCAATAGAAACACATTTGTGTGAAATTTGGTTCAAATTGGTGCACAAATGAAAAAGTTTTTCTTAGAAGAACATAATTTGGGGGGTCAGGTTTGTATGGCAGCCCCATGACTAGGGATGTCAAAAACCGGACGGTTAGTCCGAAAACCGGTACTTTCAAAACGGTTAACCGGTTTTTTTTTCGGTTTTTTCATCCTCCCGGTTTTAACCCGGACGGTTGATTGCCCGTCCGGTTAAAACCGAAAAAAATTTTCCAAATTCATAAAATTTTTATATTTTCTTGATTTGTCAGTCTGTAATTCTATTGCTAGTCTTCTATGAAAAATTTCGTATTTCCGAACACTCTCCTTAGTGCTATTATTCCAAGACGCTCAGTGCATTTAGAGCTTAGGCCCGTATTTATGAACATTCCTTAACTCAAGGAGACTTTTTTTTCTATGAAAAAGTATGGGAAATGACATTTAATTTATTAAATTTCGGCATCCTTGACCCAAGGTCTCCTTGACCTGTGGACTTTCGCATAGCGGCGGTGACATCAGGAACAAAGCACAACCCTGGTCAAAGGAGACAAAAAAGTCTCCTTGAGTTAAGGAATGTTCATAAATACGGGCCTTAGAGTTCATTGTTATAGGAAGACGAATCCGCAGTTGCTACGACGTCCGCGTCCACATCGATATCCGCGTCCACTTCAACATCCGTCGTGTCCACAAAGACTTCAAAATCTACATCATCTATTAGTGCAGTCATATTAGCATAGCATAGCAGGATAAACGGAGCAGATAATTACACCATTGGAAACTCATTAAGCGTTGATTCTCTAAAATCTCATTTTAGTAAAATTCTCCATAGTACAAATACCGATAGCCCAATCCAATTTGCGAGACCCAATTGCAACCAACCGATCTTGGATGCAGTGATAACGAGATGTGAAGTAGTGACAGCTATGGAAAAATGTAAGGATCATAAAGCACCAGGGAGCGACGGGATTCCGGTCGAGTTTTTCAAATATGGTCCAGCGGAGCTTGTGGATATTCTTTGTGATGAGTTCAATAGAATTTTTGATAGCGGCGACGTTCCTGAAGGCTTTCGAGACTCGGTAATTTTCCCAATGTTCAAAAAAGGAAATGTTAACGACGCATCATGTTATCGTGGTATCTCGTTTGTAAATACAGCCGGCAAAATTTTTACAACCTTGCTACAAATAAGGTTTGCTAAATGGCTAAAAGCGGAGCAAATATTAATTGAAAACCAAGCTGGCTTTCGACAAGGCTATTCGACGAATGATAATATTTTTATCTTGTATAACTGGGCACGCCTCTACCTGAGTGAAGAAAGGAGACTATACGCATTTTTCGTCGACTTCAAAGCGGCATTTGATACGATTGATCGGCAAATGTTGTTTTATAAGTTGTACAATATCGGCATGTCATCGAAATTTGGACACATATTCGAAAGACTCTACCAAGATACGACGGCTATGATATGGAATGGGAACGAACTCTCGACACCGTTTAGCACGAATGTTGGTGTGCGGCAAGGCTGCAAACTCAGTCCTGATGTGTTCTCAATTTTTATAAACGACATCTTAGATAATATGCCTGGTGGCGCAAGAGGTTTTGGTGTGTTGCTGAAAGGTCTATTATACGCGGACGACATAGTGTTCTTAGCGGAGTCACCTGGTAGCTTACAACAAATGATCGATGGCCTGCAAAGTTATTGCACCCAATGGAAGCTCACGGTAAATCTTGAGAAATCGAAGATAATAGTCTTCAAAAAGCGTTTCCGATTAGCACACAACGAAACATGGACGCTGAATCAAAATTCGATTGAAGTAGTGAAGGAATACAAATATCTCGGGATATGGATCTCTAGCAACGTAAAAATGGAACCGCATCTCAGCCAGAAGCTTAAGGAAGCTAAGTGGGCTATAAACTGTGTGTGGAAAAACTGCTTCAACAATGCGCATATTTCACACACAGCTAAATACAAAATATTTCAAGCAGTGTCAAAGTCCATTCTGCTATACGGGGCCCAAGTTTGGGGAGCTAAGGAATATGAGGAAGTTGAAAGATTGCAAAGATATTACCTAAAGCGCATTTTTCAATTACCAATGGCGACTCCAAATTATATGCTGTTGAGAGAAACTGGTCTTAACCCGCTTTTGATGGAGACGCTAAGTATGCATATCAACTACTTGAAGAAAATCACAGCAATGGATTTCGTCAGGCTGCCGAAGATAATAACGTTACAAGCAATCCAAAAGAATTCGCTATTCTACGATGACCTTATTACTATCGCAAACAGGATGGGACTGGAATTTAATTGGGATGCTACAAGTGCGACCAATTATAGTCTGCGGAAACTTCTGAGCGACACTGAACTATTCGAACGTGAAAAGGTGGCAGAGCAAGCAAGATCAACTCAACACCGGGAAATATACGCGGTATTACTCCATGATCTGAAGGAATCTACTTACTTTTTAAACGAATTCTCCGTTAAGAAGATATCGCTGATATTCAAGGCTAGAGGTGAACTTCTGCCCCTAAACTATATTCCTCATAGACACGATTTGCCAATATCATGTACGCTATGTAATTTGCAAACAAGGGAAGACACCCGACACTTCGTAGGCATTTGCCCCGTATTGAGGGAAATAAGGAAATCCTTCCTCGGCAAAAGCACATTAAATAGCTGTGAAACAGACGCTCTACTAAACGGATTGGACTGGGACGCCTTGTATGGATATTGTATAGTTGCATTGGGATACAGACAGCGAATAATAAACGAAAGTTTCTAATAAATCATAAAAGTGGCTGAGAGAGCTGGGTAGATGAACATGCAGAATCTGGAGTTGTGTGAACTTCATCACCCAGCTCTCTCACCTAGCCACAATTAAATAAAAGCACTATGATATATATAAAACTAAGTTTTATTGAGCATAAAGAAATGTGAACAAATATCTTAATTGAGCGTCCTAATATAATACCTCTAATACAAAATATATAAACATTCATTCGGAAATATAAACTACATAATAAACTTATACATAAATATAAAAAAAAAAACAGAAAAAGAAACAAACATGTTAATGAATTTAAACTAAAAACAAATAATATTGGAAATGTCAACCTAATCTGGCAGACGGCAATATGCCATGCCCTTTCTTGTTTTTGTAATGAATTATTGTTGCACGAAAGAAAATGGTTAAAATAAAACAGTTATCTATCTATCTATCTATCTATTAGCATTTCAAATAGAAAAAAATAGAGTAAGGTTAATTCTTGTGGTTTTTGAATCAGTGGGCTCCCAGGAATCTAAAACTCATTTTGCTAAAAAAATTTTGATCGGAAAGGTCCCAAAAAGGACAAAAAAGGATACTCTTCAATCCTTGACCGGAGGTCGGCATGTGGGGTATCAAATCAAAGGGGACGTCAAGTACATTACATATCCGTGTTTGTTCCATGTTTCAAGGACCCTCAACGGAATAAATCGAGATTAAATGGAGAATTATTGTGTTTCCCGTGTATCTTTTCGAAGCCCTAATTACGAGAGTAAATCAAATTGTCACTACGTTTCTCACTTTTCCGAATATATAATAGCTAAAGATTCTACCATTAAATTTGCTAAAAAAAGATGATCGGAAAGCTCTCAAAAAGGACACTAATTACAAACTTTGATCGAACGTGGGCATGCGGGGTGTCATATCAAAGAGGACGTCGAGTGCATTCCATATCTGGCGTTTATTACTTGTTTCAACGACCTTCACAGGAGAAAATTGGGATCCAATGGACAATTTTCATGTTTCTCGTATATGTGTATCTTTCCAAAGCCGTAATTTGTCGTTTTAGCCCGAATTTTTATATTTAGTGTCCTTGAAACAGGAAACAAACACCGGATATGCAATGCACTCGACATTCTCTTTGACATGACATCCCGCATGCTCACTTTCAATCAAGGTTTGTAATTAGTGTCCTTTAATGTCCTTTTTCAGAGCTTTCTGATAATTTTTTTGTTAGCAAATTTAATGGTAGAATCTTAACCAATTCTAGATTCGGAAAAGTGAGAAACGTAGTGATAACTTGCATTATTCTCGTAGTTATGGCTTTGGCAAGATACACGGAAAACACAAAAATTTTCGATTTAATCTCGATTTATTCCGTGGAGGGTCCTTGAAACAGGAAGCAAACACCGGAATGTAATGTACTCGACGTCCCCTTTGATTTGATACCCCACATGCTGACCTCCGGCCAAGGATTAAAGAGTCTACTTTTTTGTCCTTTTTGGGACCTTTCCGATCAAAATTTTTTAGCAAAATGAGTTTTAGATGCCTGGGAGCTCGCTAATTTAAAAACTACAAAAAATAGCCTTACTCTGTTTTTTTTTCTATTTGGAGACCTGAAATGAGATATTTTGACTGCACTATATGCATTGTCTAGCAATAAAACTCAGTTAACTATTTTTGAAACATTATGAATACTTCTGACAATTTTATTTGATTATCTTTTTTGTTCAACATGTTTCTCTTTTAGGGCTCCATTACACAGTCATATTTCTATACGAACATCAGCTTAACGAGTGTGTATGCATTATTTTGCTAAAATTCTAAGCAATTCAGTGAAAAACCGGTTAACCGAAAACCGGTACTTTGAGCCCGGTTAAAACCGGACGGTCTAACCGGCTTTGCAAAAAAACCGAAAAAACCGAAAACCGGGTTATGGGCCGGTTTTTGACATCCCTACCCATGACCCCATGGTCCGATTTGATCCATTCTTACATATGTTTTGTGTTATCAATAGAAAAACATTTGTGTGAAATTTCGTTGAAATTAGTAAACACATGAAAAAGTTTTTCTTATAAAAACCAAATTGGGGGGGTTAGGTTTGTATGTCAGCCCCATGACCCCACGGTCCGATTTTAGCGATTCAAACATACAAACTGTGTGCAAAATTTCAGCTCGATAGCTTTTAAACTGGCCGAGTAAAACGCGTAGCAACAGACGGACAGACAGACAGACGGACATCGCCCAATCGACTCAGCTCGTCATGCTGATCATATATATACATACATATTTTATATGGTCGGAGATGCTTCCTTCAATGCGTTACAAACTTCATGACAAAGTTAATATACCCTTATTCTACGAGTGAAGGGTATAAAAATGTATCTCTTAGAACGTCATTATAACTAGGCCTGTTCCAAAAACCGGGATCCCGGTACAAAACCGGTGTTCACTTGGTACCGGACCCGATATTCTGAAGTACCAATATCCCGGTTTTTTTGGTACCGAGTTAAAAAAACCGACCGACGAGTCGGTTTTTTGGTACCGAGTTAAAAAGAACGATTCATTTCAACCATGAGCCGGTTTTTTCAGGTTTTTTGGTACCGGTTTTTAACCCGGTACTCAAAAAAACCGGCTTATGGTTAAAAAAACCTTCGGTACTGAAAAAAAAACCTGAGTCGGTTTTTAACCCGGTACTCGAAAAAACCGGCTTATGGTTAAAAAAACCGTCGGTACTGAAAAAAAACCTGAGTCAGGGAAACCGCTTGTGGTACCGGGTATTGAAAAAAACCGAAACCCGGTACTGAAATCTCGGTACCGAACAGGCCTAATTATAACAGTTAATTGTAGTATTCTGAATGTATGTCAAAAGTTTGTATACCAAAGTGTACGCTACAAGTACATATCAACAAATTGCGTTTGAACGTCAGTGATACCAGTTCTAAGGCTATTTGCGAATATATCGAGTAACGTGTACTATAGCAACCTTCAGCGCAAAATGGATGCCATCTGAATATTAGAGTTGGAGGCAATGTCATCGGATCTTAGGAAACCATCACCGGTTTGAGCAAGTTGGCTAGTTAGGCAAGTTGGAGCGGTGGATAAGGGAAGTCGGAGCAACACGATGGAATCCACAGAAATTCGGATAATCATGAAAAGTCTCATCTCAAAGTGGGGCAATTGAATATTCGTTCTATTCAAATGGGGTCATGGGGCTGCCATACAAACCAAACCCGCCAACTAAGTTCTTCTAAGAAAAACGTTGTTATTTGTGCATCAATTTCAACTAAAACCTCACGAAAATGTGTTTCTATTGAAGCCAAAAAACATTTGTAAGAATGGATGGAATCGGACGAGATTGATTATGGGACTGCCGCCAAATTAAGTTCTTCTAAGAAAAATCTTTTTACTTGTGCACCAATTTTAACCAGACCTCACTCAAATGTATTTTCATTCATGCCACAAAATATAAAGGGTGTTCGGAAACTGCCGCAAAAACGCTCCGGATTGTGCATGTAATTTCCAGCAAAAAAGTTGTACGAACATACCCCCTTAGCTTAACCCTTTAGCTGCCACAAGCATTTGAAGACTTTTGGAAAAATCATTTTCTTGTACGACTAAAACTTCAATATCTCAAAAGCTAGACTAGCTAGAATAGCAAAATAAAATGATTATTACAGCCAACAAATTTACCTAAAAAATAAAACTAACGGCACTAAAATCGGATAAGAGGTTTGTTTTTACATAACTCAAATTTTTGTGATTTGACCCAAAACAATATGTTTTTCCATCTCAATTTTCTCCAACTTCTCCCAAGGTGAGGTTTGTACGATTCTTTTACCAGTTTTAATGCCTTAAATGCAGAAAACTAGGGTTAATTTTGGATCGATTTTGATATAATTTGAATCCAAATTGCAGATCTTTAGGGGCAGTTTGAATTGAATTGAAATCGAGCTCAAATTAACCCTAGTTTTCTGCACTTAAGGCATTAAAATTGTTAGAAATAACGAACCTAGAATAAAATGTAAGAAAGAAATTATCGTTAGACTATGCGCCAACAGAAGAAGAAAACGTACAAGCACCTCTCCTTGGCAGAAGTTGGAGAAAATTGAGACGGAAAAATAGATTGTTTTTTGGGTGAAATCACAAAAATTTTACTTTGAAATTCTGTAAAAACCAAGCCTCTTATCCGTTTTTACTGCCGTTAGTTTTATTTTTTAGATAAATTTGGTGGCTATAATAATCATCTTACTTTGCTATTCTAGCTAGTCTAGTTTTTGAGATATTGAAGTTTCAAATGCTTGTGGCAGCAATAGGGTTAAGCTAAGGGGATATGTTCCGTACAACTTTTTTACTGGAAATCACAATCCGCTGCGTTTATGCGGCAGTTTCCGGACACCCGTGCTTTCAGCAGCTGCTGCAAGGTGCCTTGTCGCCGGTGGGAGCGACATGGAGGATGCGATTTTTGCTTGGATCGGGTTCGTAGTGGCATGTACCCCCAAAAAAGGGCGGTATTCGGATTTAACAGTTGTGGTTGTATCTATGAATGAAACAGGGGTCCAATTTTGGGGGCGAGCAACCCAAAAAAAAATTTCTTGTTTTTGACCTCAAATTCGGAATCAGCGACCCAAATTTACCTTAGTGTTTCTGCCACGCCGATGGGACGTGTATTTCCCCGAGAAATGGGGATGCCATTTTTTGGCCGGCAGGCTCATAAAAGTGCACGTACGCTAGAAACTGGGTTTTATTGCACTGCATGTTTCCAAAAATTACCTATTTCACCCATTCATACATATTTGAACAACAATTAACACCAAATCCAAATGCCGCCCGAAAATCGCTTTGAAACGCGTAAGCTTAAACTGCAAATTTCCAGAAAGGTTACCTACCTCTTTCAGTCATTCAATATTACATGACCTACCTACAATTTATCTACAACACTACATAGCCATACCGACAAGTACGTATGTATATAGAAAATACCAATGGTACTACATTACATTATTATTACCTACGACAATCCATTCATTAATACCCACAATTATCTACAACACAACATAAATATACCAACACGTTTGCATGTATATTGAAAATATCAATGGTAGAACACTCGAAGCCCTATGTCACAAAGTCGATCTGAAATCATAGCCATATCAGCAGCAAATCGTACGAGCCAGCGCCGTATGAAATTCCCTTGAAAAATCCGGTTTTCTGGCCATAGAAAGAAATCGCGTCGGCTCGCAACAAATTGCATCGCATCGCCCGGCCTGATATCGCAATGAGTGTGCACACATCGCATCGCATTGCGTCGCATCGCATCGCATCGCCCGGCCCGGAAAAGTTCGGCGTCGCACTGTATGTGGCCTTAGACCAAGCTATCAAGCTTTTTTGAAAATGTTAGGTTATTTCGCGCTAGCAATATAATGTGCTCTATTTAAGGTTTATTACAATGGCATCTCATTAGTTTGTGCGACTTATAAGATGTTACCTAAAAATCGACAAAATAGTAATTCGAGCCATGAATATGGACAGCAGCGGAACGCTACTCATTAAGTCGACGCAACTAGTAGCGTACGTCGACGATATCAACGTCATGTCTCGTATATTGCCTGAAAACCTATTATCTCAATACAACGCGAATTTTGCATTATTGATTATTTGGTATCCGATTGCATTTGACGGACTAGGGTGTTCAAGTAAAGTTTGGAATTGGGCGAATGCAGTCTGACAGTCAGTTGGGGTGAATAAACTTGGATACGCAAGCATACTCCAGCGAGTTGCCGCACACAGAGTGCATTTCGAGTCGGTTTCGAACTAGTATTACATGGCGCGCTGCAATTCTCATCAGATGCCTCTACGTATGCAGCGCGTCATGTAATACCAGGAGAGGCATTACCGGACTCAACCAGGCAAAGGTGAACGATCCTCTAATATAGGACACGAAATACACGTAGAGGCATCTGATGAGAATTGCAGCGCGCCATGTAATACTACTTCGAAACCGACTCGAAATGCACTCTCGCTGGAGTATGCATAGTATTGTGCTGTCCCACTATATGGACAAACTGGACGGTGGATAACTCAAATCATTTTTTGAGCATGCTACATCCACCGTCCAACAACAAATTGTTTTTGTTGCTTTGTTTGGATACGTAACTCGCGCCGCAAGAGAAGTTGGTCTACACATCAACTAGATGAAATGATGAAATCCAAGGTGCATCCGCACGATGAGCTACAAGCCGGAAATCTTAAAATTGCAAGCGGCTACAATGGGCGCGACATATACAATGTATGAGCAACAATCGGATGCTCAAAAAGCTGATGTACGCGCAACGAAAGCCAGATTGCATGGACCACCGAGAGCTCGATGGAAACATTCATTAGGAGAAGACGCCTGTGGGTTTCCGAGACAACAGAATAAGGTCGTGACAATACAGGCGACTGAGGCCTACCAACGTCGGGCTATCAAACTGCCAGCTCAAGTTCCAACCTCTCTAGGTTGCTCTAGACTCGAAGCTCACAAGTACTCATGTTACTTACGATAATAATTATTGTACTCATGTCAACACAACATTCAATAATGAAACTTGGACACTTGCTCGGGGAGGACGTTAATAGCTTTTAACTAGTTTAAACAAGATATCGTTCTTATGATGTGTGTATGTAATTTACAAACATAACAAATCAATTTTAAGTAGCATTCTCATCCAAACCGACAACGTTTTAACCAACAGATTGAATCAAATGATCAGAATTGAAAAACCGTTCAGTAAACTTGAAGCCTAAAGCTCAAAGCTCACACGAACGTGCAGAGAAATTCTGCCCCGAGTCTATATTAGGCACTTAATTTGCAAATTTTGCGCGGATTTTCCGGACAACCTGGTTTAAAGGGTAAATTTTCGATACGCTTATGTATTTCAGAGGAAGAAAAAGAGAGACAGATAGAAAAAGAATAATTAAACTGAAATTACAGAGTTCTGTACGAATCGTACCCGACAAAACAACCGGAACATTTTCAGCGAAACGAATGCACCATGCAAGTCCTGCTGAAACACCCAAATTAACATTTAAACGTCGTCCACCACCCCCACAATATCCCATTATCGTGCCGCCGCTTTGGTAGACAATTTATTTAATTTTATAATCCCCGCAATGAAAATGACAATAAATTGCGATTCAACTTGTCTGTTAACTAAAAATCGTTTGTGTACATTATCCGCGCTATGTGTCTTCAATCAGCGGAAGCACTATGTGCCCCGAGTGTGGTTTCATGGCGTGAATTTCTATGTACACAAACAAATTCCGCCCAATCCTCGTACATACAATGGATGGATCGCATCGGTCGTCCGTTTTGCACAAACTTTCAATTTGGCCATTTGCCAAAACGCCTGCCACTGTTCTCGTCTGTTGGCATGTTGCTAATGCCATTTCGCGTATTCTGTTCACATCGTCGCCGGGGCAAATGGATCAAGTAAATCTCAACCAGCAGCAAAATGTATCCTCTTGGGAAAGTTTACGATTGGAATTATTACAGCAGCACGTTCGGATGTAGTGCAGCAGTAGAGCAGAAGTGGCATCCGAATCCGAGCATAGAGCGGGTGGCAGAATATTCTTGTTGGACTTGCGTTTGCTTCTAATTGAATTGGATGGTACGTTGAAGGTCCGGTTGACCCTGACCCTGCAGCCTGTTGTGGGACGAATTTAACAAGAGGCGACTGGACGTGTCCGCGTGTCGTCCTCGAGGGAATGCGCTAAACGATTTAAAGAAATCTCATCGCGTTACGAATAAAAAAGAATCGGACCCAGATCAACGAAAAAGTTGCCATGGGGAGGTTCGAGTGAGGGTTGATGGGAGGCAGGGATTAGTAGAGAAACAGAAGGTGGCCTCTGGCTAATCCCATGCTGACATTTCCCCCGAAATGTATCGCGTCCACACGTTTGGTGCGTGATCAAACTGTGAGGAAACAGCAACCCAACATAATCCACCTGTGCCTTGACCCAACCCGGGCCTCGTGTGCTGCAAAATGGAGAGTGCAACACACACCTCAAGGGAATCGGATTACATAAGCAAGCCAAAGAACCGTTTTTATGTTGTGCAGAAAACAACGACACTTACCTCTTGCTGCTTTGCAGGCAATGTCCTCGTATATCGTGGTAATCCAATTATCGAGCGAGAACCGTACTGCTGTGTACTCCTGCTGCTGCTGGCTGTCTGTAATCCTTTTTGCACTCACTCGGCGACACTTTCGTTTTCAAATGCAAATGCACTCCGTCACGTCGTCGTGTTTATCAGATCACAAACTCCACTAGTACACACGGACAAGGGGAGGCCACCAGTAATGACAAATTAGCTCGAGAACGACGACCGCACAGAGAGTGGCCAGACCAGGCCGGCTGTCGTCACTGGTCGTAAATCACCACCAACCCCGCGTCGCACACGTCAAATGCACGCAAATTTTCACACAATTATTTAACACCAACACCGGGTGGCGATATGAAAGAAAAATTGCAAGAAAATTATCTGCGGGAGATTAGTATTACGCAAATACCGCGACGATTTTTTGTTTGTTTGTAAACAAAATTATGTGCGAGAACAAAATTCGCACATCCGTCGATACACAGTTGGAACGATGCGAACAAGAACGCTCTCTTGTCCTGGGGATTGTAAATGGAAAATTTAGCCGATTTGAAATCGCGAGAAATCAGAATTGTACTAGGAAAAAATCACCACAAAGTGCCCGAACGCACAAAACCACCCGCACGGTCGAAGAAAATCTACAGAATGAATGACAGTTGGGAAAAGTTTGTCGTCAGATTATTGAAGCTTTGCAGACAAAACGAAAATCTGCAAAGAATTTTACGTGTGCTAGGTTGGCGTTCTGATGTTTAGAACAATTTGTGTTTGAAATTATTTGCCTTTTCGGTAGAATCTGAACAATTTGAATATTCTATTCCCATAATATTCAATTTCTTATAAAAAAAAAAAACACATATTTGACCGAAAAAAATCCGAAAAATTGTCCAATGACTTTCGAAATTCCATGGAACTTTCTTAATTTTTAATCTCACCAGTTGGTCTCTCTGTCGCTATGACAACTGCACCAAACAATTTTCCAATTCAATCGAGCGAAACTCGCGCTTGTCAAATCGATTTAATTAATTTTTAGTGTTTGAGCTTTCCTTGCTGTTTTTGCGTGGTTTTTACTTAAAAACGTGGAATAATCCGAAAAATCTTTATACGCAACAAAATGGCCAATTTGGAATCGATGATCGTTGAAGAAAAGCCGCCACCGCCGAAACAAGTCGATCGAGAACGGGTGAGTTTTTCTGAAGGATTTGACCGTGATGAGGTTATGAGGAGAATTGTGTTGTTTACATCGCCCGGCTTATGGGGGATTTTAACGTAAAAGTCGGTGCTGAAAACTTAGGCTTGGAATACCTTATGGGCAATCATAAGCTTCGCGACAGGATCAATAATGAATAAATGTTTGTGGAGGTCTGGAACTCTCGACAACTAGTCATGGGCGGCACCTTGTTCAAACATAAACCCCGCCACCTAACAACTTGGGTTTCTCCTGATGGCAGAACAGAGAACCAAAATGACCATATTTCTGTTTCAAAGGCAAATCGCTGCAGAGGAGTCTGTTTTACATAAGACACAGAATATCTGTGTTGCATGGGGCACAGATTTTGACACCACGAACTCGAATGGCACAGTGAGGCCCCTAGAATGGTTGATACGCCATGGCACTGACTATCCTGTGCACTCGTCATGAAGGGTGGCTTACGATTTGGCAGTGTTCTCCCTCTTCTTTCGGAAGGTCAGGCAAGCCGGACGCATCGCAGTGTGCCGGTATAGGGCGTGACAAGCGTACTTACATTAACGCTTTAGCGAAGGAGGCAAATTATGCGGCTTAGCGTGGTGTCAGCTCTACCCTCTGCTTGTTACCGAAGAACAACAGCTTCGGAGACGGAAAAGCACTTTTTTGGAGTCCTAAACAACCGCTTTGGACCTGCGTAAGGCCCCGGGTTTAGATGGTGTAACTATTTAAATCGCATTGTAATGCTACAGCGGATATTCTTCTTTCCCTCATCCATCGGCCGAGAGGTATGACAGGGGGACCAGCAAATGAGTTGATGCTATAAACTTTCGGATGTTGCATCCTACACATCCTTCCCCGTAACTTCTATGTTACATACCCTCCGCCGACGGTTGTGGATATTAGTGGCATGCTGCAGTGCACAGCCATACTACCGAACAATCGGAGAAAGTCTCCATCTCTTTCGTCGTATAACTGCAGCAGCCATGGCGCCGCCGGCACAGGTTTTTACTGTTCTGACTCGGACGTTTATGGCGGAACTCTGAAAATTACAGGGTCTCTTCTGTCCGTGTGGCTGTTGGTCGCATGAAGTTTCACAAAGATTCGAGCTTCCTGCGTTTTTCTTCTGCGCGAAATCGCAGATATAGAATGGCCTTTGCAGAAGGTGCCACCAAGGAACAGGCTGTAGAGTCTGCCTTGGATGGCGAGGCTCCTAAACCCCTACGTAAAAAAGAACGGTCGGAGAAGCGATCCCCTGCTTCTGCCTTTGCTAAACGGCACAAACGCGCCTAGAAATCCCGCGTTTAGCCACTGCTTGCCACGGTGCACCTCGTTTTCGGAAACGGTGAGGCAACTTTTATGAAGCTGAAACGGCTGAATGGAAGTATCGGCTACGAATTTACGCAGGTGACTGGCACACAATGGTAAAAGCCGTCGTGACAAAACTGCATCGCGACCCGAAATCCGACAACGACCTCACAAAAGTCGTCGCACAATAACGCCGGTAAAAACAGCTACCAAGGCCCCACTCCGAGAACAAGCCGGGGCGCCGCCTCTTCTACCAGCAGGATCCTTCGATATGAGAGCGGTGCCCTTGTCTGCCATTAGGTGGATTGACACCATGCTGAAAGGTAGGAAGATTCACTATTCGCTTGGGGGTCATACCCTCAACATCAACGACATCAAGGGCTGCCCTCAAGGCGGCGTACTCGCACCTTTACTGTTATCCCTGGTCGTATATGAATTACTTGAAGTGCAGGGTTTCTTCGCTACGCTGACGATATCACTATTGTGCTCAGGTGTAATTTCGAGTCCGTTATTACGGATTTATTGACCATGGACCTAATAATAGTCAACAGATGGTGCACAACAACAGGGCTCAGTATCAACCCACACAAAACAGTCCTAGTAACATTCACAAGGAAACTTGCTCCTACACTTGCGCCAATCTACTTAAGGAGGAGCCTATTGCCTACTCAAAAGAGGTCAAATGCCTTGGCATACATTCGACGGTAGATTAAACTGGAATAGCAACTTAGAAAATGTTCTTAGTAAGGCCACGCTGGTCATGTGGACTTGTCGAAACTTTTATGGCAAAACTTGGGGCCTTTCGTCCAGAATGACGGAGTGGTTGTACAGTACGCTAGTACGACCCGTAATTACGTATGCTTCTCTAGTGTGGTGGCAAAAAACACTGCAACGCAACACCATCAAGAGCTGTCATGGCAAGAACCATGAAGGTTCGATGCAGGAGGGATGTATATGTCTGTGTATGTGTGTGGATGTGTTCTATGTGTTTTTTCGTCAAATTGGGAGCATTTCATCTCAGCGCGGTTGCTCTCAATTCTTCTAATCCGCGCCGGCATCGAGACCAATTCAGGTCCCGAAATCTACATCTGTGTATGCAACCGACGTATATTCGGGAATGCCAGGTCCGTGAGGTGTACCTGCTGCAGAGAATGGTGTCATTTATACTTCTCAGGCCTAAGGAAAATGAGAGATTATGACAAGTTGTCCTTTGTTGCTCCAGGGTGTCTGCACGCGTGTCGGCCCCCAGCCACCCCAGGCCCTAGCTCACAAGCTAATGGCCCACCACCGTCTCCGGCCATTCCTGGCCCAAGCTCTCCACCACCGCCACCCGCAGTAAACAGTTCAACAAGACATAATCGTTCTAGTTTAACACCTGCAGCAGTGTACACCTCACTCACCATATTGCAGTTTAACTGCAATGGTATCCGTCAGAAGATCGGTGAGATAGTCCGTTTCATGAGTATGCGCAGAATTCTGATAGCGGCATTCCAGGAGACAAAGCTCAAACCATCAACTCCCGAATTTAACATCCGCGGCGATTACATACTTTTGAGGCGCGATAGAGTCGGCAGGCAGGGTCCTAATCCAGGAGGAGGGCTTGCATTCCTAATACACAGAACCGTGCAATACAGTGTATTAGATCTTCGTTTCAACAACGGCACGGCGGAAATGCAAGCTATTGCCGTTAAATCCGGCAATACCAATATCGAACTTATAAACATCTATGTTCCACCAGCTTCTAGCTGTGGCTCTGGCTATAAGTTCGATATTGGTCTACTCCTCACAGGACAGCATAGGATCCTACTTGGCGACTTTAACGCCCATCACGAACTCTGGCACTCTCTTCTCGCAAATGATGCCAGAGGTATAGATATCGCGTCCAAATTAGACCCATCAGACTTCTGCGCACTCAATGGAATTTCGTCTACACGCGTCGCTGGTGCCTGCCATAGTTCTCCTGACATAACTATGGTGAGCGCCAGTCTGATAAGTGAAACCCGTTGGGAGACAACCAGATCTCTTCAATCCGATCACCTCCCCATATTAATAACTATTGATAAACCAGCTGAACTGACGACATCAGAACGGCGTACGTTTATCAACCACAAAAAGGCAAATTGGGAGGGTTTCACTGCGTTCACTTCGACGAAGTTCGCCGCGCTACCTACTCCAACAAATGCTAGGGAAGCCGAAAAGAATATTAGGAACGTCATTGTCAAAGCGGCAGCTCGCTTCATTCGGGCAGGGCGTATCCCAAAGTTCGGCCATATTTTCCAACTGCTGCCGCAAGGTTAGCCGACGAACGGGACGATTTAAGACGCGCAAATCCGGCAGACCCCAGAATTCAGGAGCTAAACTCCGAAATAAATCGACTAATTAACACCTACAAAAAAGAGAAATGGAACGAGCATCTAGATAGCTGCAACCTCTCACAAGGTGTCAGCAAACTATGGGCTACGGTCCGCGCCCTGTCTCACCCAACGAAAGACAAAGGCAGTGTAGCCATCAGATTCGGCAAGAAAACCACCGCAAATCCAAAACTCTGCGCGAGCTTGTTCAATAAGCAACTTATTGAACACCCCAAAACCAAGATGCTCAACTGCAAGATAAAAAGAAGGATTCGCAACCGAACGGTTGACATCATCCCTACCTATACAGCGGACCAAGTTTCAGCAGCTATCAAGAATGCGAAAAAATCTAAGGCCATTGGACCAGATGGCATTTCAATGACCATGATGAAACACCTAGATCTTCCGGCCATCGAATATCTAACGATGGCTTTCAACTTGTCGATATCCACGCTTGTCATCCCTGAATTCTGGAAAAAGGGACGAATCATCCTCCTTCTCAAACCCGGTAAAAGCGCGAAACTCGCCGAATCCTACCGTCCAATCACAATTTTGTCACCCGTTGCAAAGACGCTCGAAGCACTCATCCGCCCCACCCTTGTATCGCATGTTGAGCTAGCTTCTCACCAGCATGGCTTCAGGAAGATGCATAGCACCACAACAGCTCTGGATATGATCACTCATCACATCCAAAATGGCCTCAACCAGAAACCGCCCTGTGACAGAACCGTCCTAGTAGCCCTTGACCTGTCGAAAGCCTTCGACACGGTCATTTACTCTGCATACTATAAATATGCATATTCCTGCACAAGTGGTTAGGTGGATTGCCAACTATCTAGCTGGGAGGCAATCCTTCACAGAGTTTAGAGGCAGTTGTTCAAAGCATAGAAAAATTAAGCAGGGAGTTCCACAGGGTAGCGTACTCTCTCACTCTCTCCTACATTGTTCAGCATCTACCTGTCGAGCCTTCCAACACCACCGGAAGGTATCGAACTAATTTCCTATGCAGACGATTGCACCGTACTCACCTCGGGGAATGATTTAAACGGCATGTGTGCTCGACTAAATGACTATATTGAAAAACTGGTGGAGTTTTTCAGTATCCGCAACCTAGTCATTTCGCCGTCTAAATGTACTGCAACTCTTCTTACCACCTGGACGCAGGAATTTTCGGAGGTGCTTGCGATCGGTACTGGTAAGCATGCTGAAGACGTTGTTCCTACTGTTACCAACCCCAAGATCCTAGGTGTCTATCTAGATACCATGATGAAGTCGAAAGATCACGTCGAGAACGTAGTCGACAGAATGCACAGTAGAAACAACGTCCTAAAGGCACTAGCCGGGAGTTCCTGGGGCAAGGACAAAGAAACTATGTTGGTCACCTACAAAGCGATAGGTAGGGCAATACCTAGCTATGCAGCACCGGTGTGGTCGCAAACCGTTTGTGACACAAATTGGAATAAGATCCAGGCATGCCAGAACGCTGCTCTACGTATCGCTACAGGTTGCCATCTCATGTCGTCCCAGGATCATCTTCATCAAGAAACCAACATGTTATCAGTGCGCGATCATAATCACCTCTTGTCTTTACAATATCTGGTCGGTTGCTATCGAGAGGATCACCCAAACCATCATCTCATGTGTTATAGGGGAACTTTGAACACTAATAATACTTATTATAGTAGGTACTTCGAACACGCGGTAATCCAAGTAAAATACGAAACGCAGAGATTTAGGAAGATAGTCTGTTTATTTCAAGAGTCTCTTATCAACTGGTACTTACAACTATATAAACTGGTATTTACTTATTACTAGGTTGGTACTAGTAGGTATGTACTAAAGTGCATTCAGTGCTTCTGAATGTAATGTGTAATTTAGTAATGTAAATATTTGAATATTAAAGTTATAACATCATGGACAACACTCCCCCTCCACGACATGTCAGGAGTGGACTCAGAGATCTCGAGAGAGACGTCCAGAGATACAAACGGGTGCCTCCCGATATATTCGATAATACAGCATACCACGCGGCCATCGCAGATATTCACACAACCGTTGTGAATCGGTCAATAGGGAGTTTAGGTCCGAATAGAGTCCTCTCGGTGCCCCCACCACCCATATCGCCTGAGGAGACTAGGCTCCCGAGAGCCACAAGAGTGACACTAGCCCAGCTTAGGTCGGGCTTTTGTTCACGCCTCAATTCCTACCTATCTCGAATAGACCCGGACATACAGAACATTTGTCCGAGCTGCGGTGGTGCGCCTCACGATGTGGACCACCTGTTTCGATGCCCCGCTGCACCCACTAACCTCACTCCGAGGGCATTATGGGACAACCCTATTGCAGCTGCTACGTTCTTGTCGCTTGAGACAATAGGCGAGAACGACGACGAAACTTAGAACACATCCACAGACATGCACAGCGACTCACACCCTTCTGCACCGCTCCAACGACTTGCCTGTCTTACCATCGCCATGGAAGCTTTATGGGGAATGACGCCACTGCACATCTTCATACGGGAAACTGCAGCCCTAAGCGCTTTAAAAATTCAGTTATCGTCTAATACTCCTATCATTGATCGGGGACATATGCGTATCCTATAACAGGTGCCTGGCCTATCAATCTGCCTGGTATCAGATTATAAGATCATGGAACTGCGCTTCGCCCATCACGTCCCAGATCGAGCGAAATGGGCTAATGGCAACCCGTGCATTGATCCTAGAAGCATCATTTGGTTCGGCTCTAAGACCGATCACGGTGTAGGTGCTGGAGCCCATCTTCTTTCAAGCTGAAATTCATGCCATTGGAAAATGTGCCAGGGAGATCCTGAGACGGGGTTTCCGTGGTGCACATATCGGCATATCAAAGCTGGTCAGCGAGTGATTTGACTTCCTTCAGGACCTCTCCATCCGTAACTCTGTCTCAATCTATTGGGTTTCGGGTCACAGAGGTGTTGACAGACTGAAGGATCTTCTGGCCTTTATTTAGCTGGTTGTGAACAATATACCTTTTTAGGTAGCAGTGCCCACAACCTTGGTCACTACTAAGGTCCACTACTTATTATTATTATTCCGTCATCCGAGAGTTTTGGGAAACCGAAACTCTTCCAGCCGAATGGAAAAAGGCGTACCGAAAAAGGGCAACCTTAAGTATTGTAATAATTGGCGTGGAATCTGCCTTCTTCCAGCTGTCTCCAAGCTGACGGATAAAATTCTTTTGAACCGGATCAAAGATGAAGTTGAACGCACTGTAAATGATGAACAGGCTGACTTTCGTGAGGAATTTTTCATGTAGAGACCATATAAACACTCTCCGAATTATTATTGAGCAATCCGCCGAGTGAAGATGCCCATTACAACTCATGTTTATTGATTTCGAGAAGGCGTTCGATAGTGTTGACCGGAAGTATGTCTGGAGAGCTCTTCGTAAGAGCGGCATACCAAATAAAATAATTTCCATCATCAAAGAATCCTACCAGGGAGCTCAATGTTACGTTTTTCACAAGGGTAAGCTTTCAGATCCTTTTGTGGTGCACAGCGGAGTGACGCAAGGTTGTATTTTGTCGCCTATTCTTTTCCCCATACCCATTAACGATGAACTAGTGAGCGCGCTTCAAGAAGACCAGAGTAAACGTATCAGATGGAAGTGGTTTGATCACCTGCAACACATCGACTATGCTGACGACATTTGTCTTCAATCAAATAAAAAGAAGGATGTAGCTCAAATGGCCGATAGTTTGTATTCCGAAAGTTCTAAGGCTGGACTCAAAATAAACGCTACCAAGACAAGGGGGCAAAGCGAAATTTGTTTTTCGGTCAGTCGGAAGAGTAGATGAATTTTGCTTTCTCGGAAGCAGATCACTTCAGCGTCTCGTAATAGCAAGACTAGGAAGGTCTTCTTTACTTGGACTCTTTTCTGGCAAAATAACACACGAAATGGCGCCTTTCTGCATGGTGAACAGGAAACCCAGTTACTGAACGCCGGTCGAGTTGATAGTTGCCAAAGTTTGCGTCGCTGTAGCCAAGTAGAAACGGTTTGTTTCAACACATCAATTGATCGTATGTGAGTTTGAGATCGATCGTTCCTTTAAAATAGCGGAAAATGCGTTTGACCACCTTCCGCGAGCCTTCCCTCGGTCGTTTTTGATCCGGCTCACGGCATATTGAATGTCCGGTTGGCGCATGTAAATTTCGTCCTTCAAATCTTCATGCAAAAGGCTGTGACGACGTCCATTTGATGGATGGATAAATTCAGCTTCGCCGCCAATGCAACTAAAAAATGAACTGTGCTGTATCGAACTACCGGCGAAAACGTTTCCTCGAAGTCGATGCCCTTGCGTTGATTGCAACCTCTGATGACTAGCCTCGCCTTGTAGCGATCCAGTTTGCCGTTCCGTCTAATTTTGTTTTGTAAACCCAACGACTGCTGATTGCCTTTCTGCCCGGTGGCAGATCCATTAAAGTTCACGTTCCATTTTCGAGCAATGATTGGTATTCCTCTTCCATGGCTAATTTACATTCGCTGGCCTTATTGCTGTCGAGCGCGTCTCCCCGCAGGGGGGTTTGTGTCCATGTGACACTCAGCTTGGAAGGCTGTTTGTAGTTGGACAGAGATCTTTGGTGAGTTACGACACCACGGACCTAGTAGCTTAAGGGGGCCCCTGGTACAGTTGATACGCCATGGCGAGGATCTGTACAAAGACCATTCGGGCGGTAACGGTCCCGTGCTCCTGAGTTATGTACGGGTGGCTCTCGGCGTGCCTACCTCCTCCCATAGTTTGCGGGAGGGAAGCACTAAATGCCCAGTACGATTGTGATGTCCTCTGGTGGGGGAGTGCATCTTATGGAAATCGTGTGAGCCTCGGGGTTGACGGCTTCGCATAACCCGAATCCAGAAGGGGCTAGCTAGGGAGAACGGCCTTGGTGGAAAATGCCTACGCGCCTATATCTAGCTAGTTTGTGGATTGATGACCACACTGCCCGAGTCGCATTGCTGACTAGTAAACTGAAGGGGCCACCTGGATGTGAAAAGCAGCGCTACGTGTCTGCACAGGCACGTAGTCACAGGTCCAACGAGCCTGGGATGTGCATGTCCGAATTCGACGTAAGGCTTAACCAATAGGGGGCCGAAGGAGGATCACACCTGCTATAGAGAAGTCTATAGCGAATAGTGTACTACGGGGATGGGTGTGCCCATTGGACCATGGTCCTTGCCCATCAAGGTGTTGGACTCGTAGTGGCTGGAGGTTGTTACCCAAGTCATCCAGCTAGTGATGCAATCCCGGGGTTGGATTCCTGATGGTGTGTGCATGCGCCGGATGGAAAAATCTCCGTCTGACAACAACACCTTGTCAGTAAAAAGCCGAAGGTCCAAACTTTTTAGCGGGACCGGGAGATAAAGGCCGAAAGGCTAGGTGCTCCCCTGACGGTATACCTGTAGATGGTTAGCTTGTCGAGCGCGTCTCGAATAGTAGCAGGATCATTGATGCCACACATTGACATTAATGCGCCGGGATTTGAACGTGTGGTGGTCGTCGAATAGCTGGAGAAACATTTCAAACATTTCATCCAGGCGGAAACGTTTTGCAATCACCTGCGACCAATAAAACAAAAAAAAGAGTGGCACAATTTTGATTGCAATCTCGACTTACGAATAGGGAATGGTAAAGGAACTAAACGGATTCTTAAGGGTCAGAATCCTTGATGGATGGGCGATTTTTCCAAGGAAACCTTCATTAATCAACAGTTCCATACTCTAGAGACAAGTTACCAGAAATTACCATTTAAATTATATGTTGTAGTCAAAATGGCTACAAAGCTTAGCGGAATTTATAATTATTATGTTAATAGAAACCACAATTCGTTCCTCTTCCAGACATGCCCCCTCCTGCTTCGTGTGTTCTGCTCAACCGGACGTCATCACTCGCTGGCTGAATATTCACACGGAAACGTTCCAGCCAACGAACTGCAAATCTACACATGGCAGGATGCCACCCTAAGCGAACTGACATCACTCGTGCGCGAAGTAAACCCGGACACACGAAAGAAAGGTACCTATTTCGATTTCGCCATCGTTCGACCGGAACCGCGCAATAATCAATTTCGTATGCGCGAAATCGGTGTTACATGCTCGGGCATGAAGGGTGCGGACGACTCAAAAACACTGGCTCAATGCAATTTCTGCATTGGCGACTATATGGACATAAATATTACGCCACCAAATCGGCTACCGCCTCCAATGCGTCGTCCGCGTCCGTATTAATTTGTATTTAACATATAAGACGAATATCTCACATTAAGATAACACACACAAATTGTCAAAGAGAGAAAAATTTTAATAAAACGATTTCACGCCCTAATTTTTTGTCTTAATTTTTATATATAAAAATTCACGTACATTATTTACAGACTTTTTCGTTTATTTCTTAAAAATAAATAGAGCTGGGTTCTAGTTTTTCTTTTGGCTAGAACAAGAATGCTGGGATTTCCTCGATAGCAACAAGTCGAGGGAGTCTCTCACTAGTTTATTGTTTTACTCAGTTTCTGGAGGCGAACTGTGATTGCACTTGTTGTGGAATAAAGGCACCCGGTCGTTTCGACTTCTTCTTGCCCATGCTGGAAAGATCGAGTTCAACGCCGTTGGGAAAGATGGCCTTATTGCCCTCATAATCAACAAAGCCAGTTTGTTCCAACTCTGGCTCGCCACGCTTGTTTGGATCGCAGAGAATACCAGTTTCGTAACTGTATTCACGTTTCAAACCATCATCAATGTCAATGTATCCGTAACGTCCACTAGAATACAAAATATCCTGTCAATATGATTTTTCATAAAATTAACTAAAATGCTTACCGTGTAATACAATCAATTCCAATTGTCTCCTCCTTGAACGATCCATCATCATTCTCAAATCCCCATGTAATCGATCCATCCTCATGTTCTTCACGATATTTCCTCAAAATCTGTGCAACCGGCTTCTTACGATAGTTCTCCTCTTCCTGGGAAATTGGTCGTTTCACGGGTACTTGACGAATTGTTTGTACGGCCTCTTGATCGAATTGTGGACGAGGTTCACGATGAACCGGGCGACGTATAGCCTTTCGTTCGGGAACAATGGGAGAAAATCGTTGGCCACTAATCTGTTGTTGCAGCGGACGCTCTTGTGGCTGATAACGTGGCTCTTCGGCCGAGCTATCTTCTTGCAACAAATTGGGATCGATTTGTGGCAATGCGCTGGGCTGAGGAATTGGTTGCGTATTGAATTGTTGGATGTAGTTGTCGGGTGTAACATCTTCGGGTTCTTCCGTTACGGGTTTGGCCTCCTCTAGGACACGCGGGGCGATTGGAACGGGAATGGCATTGGGAATAGGAGCCGGTCGGATACCGGCAAGTGGTCGGCGAATTCGAACAAGTTTATCGTTGCGAAATTGTGGTTTGAACGGAATTGGAACGGCGCCGGGAATATTGAGCCGTGGCGGTGCCGGGCCCTGAGCCAGAGAGACGGCAACAAACACCGCCAGTAGGGCGATCTGAAATTAACAAGAAAGATCAAATTAAAAAATAGAATATTCAATGCACCATGTTAATTTAAATTAATTTATTATTCATAGTGTCAAGGTCTGACGTTTTCCTGCGATCAAAGAATCATCATCAATGGGTGGGGTTACGAAACGGACCATTGCGTATTTTCCGCAAACATGTTTGCCATTCTGATCCCCTAACTGCCATTTTGCGGATCAGAAATAATCTCCGGTTCTTTTCCTTAGTCTGCCTTTGTGGAATATGTTAATGAAAACAACCGGAGATTATTTCTGATCCGCATAATGACAGTTAGGGGATCAGCATGGCTTACATATTTGCGGAACATGCGCAACTGTGCGTTTCATAACCTCACCCATTGTGGTACTACAGCCCGACGTCGACGCTTTGGCCGCCTGAATTGTTGACCTCCAATTTTCGCGGTTACGTGATCTTGTCCTCTAGTTTCGGAACCCCAACAGCTGGTTGGCGTTCTCACCTACTGAGTGCTCCCAGCGAGCTCTCGGTCGTCCACGCAACCTCGTTCCGTCAACTCGCGAACAAAGAATGACATAAAAATTTATTAGAAATATTAACGCACAAAGAAATCCTCTCCGTAACATTTACGCAAAATATAAATCAAAGCACGTCTTGCATTCCATCAATCAAACGATAAATCGATCACAATATTTGCCGTGTGCATAATTGACTGGTGATCCATTGGCGGAAGTCACATCGCAAACTACAATTGATACTGTGCACAATGCCATGCTAGTGCTAGATAGTGCATAATATTCATAGCAGACACCCAAGAGCGGTTTAGGTACTTTCATTATGGCTCTATTCCCTCCTGCGGTTACAATTCGATCAGGTTGTTGGCCTCAATTATGAAATGGAGAATATGGCGCGAAAATTTGCAATTCATTTTTATTCAACAACAGTTAGTTATCTTTTAGATAGGTAAAAAATACAAAAGATATACAGCTCTTCTAAATTATATTTTACTCAATTAAAACGTCCAAGCAGCTTGTAATGATCTCTAAAGTTTTTAGTACAAGGCTAGATAATGGAAAATTGTTTATTCTTTTCATGGAAAAGGGATAGAGTAATATCAACATGATGTGTGCTCTTATTCGGAGAAATTTCTCTGTCCCCGGGAACGACACAGGATTCGTTTGTTGAGATTATGTAGGACGTAGAATGTCTTTGTAGTAATGTTTTGGGCGGAAATTAAAATTCACCACTGCGTTTTGCCGGTTCATTTTCATCGCTCCAGGTCTAAAAACCTTTTTAAGAGGGACCACAAAGACGTTTTACTTAATATTTACATAATATTAAAAATAACTAAGAAAAATCATTTCCCCTGGCCCGAATGCATTTGCAATGGCGGTCATTCCATAACCTTGTTGGATTGGTCTCAAAACCAATAATGTTTTATCAGCCTTGCTTTATGAATCTTGTTGAATCTTGGTCTCGGCGATGGCACGATCCAAGAGCTACCTGTAGAAATATGGTGAGATATTATGTACCGCCAAAACGGGCGATCTGCCTACGCCGCAGGTCGAGCAAGGAAGAACAAGAAGAAGTTGAAATCTTATAGGATTTGCATGGAAAATGTCGGCAATCTTAGGCATTACATAAGACAGAATATTTTTGTAAGCCTGGAAATTCTGAGTCCCCCTCATTTCCACTAGCTCAATAGTCTGACACCAAAATATTGAATCCCATATCAAAACAGTTTTCGGTTTTACGAGTACATAGAACTTGTTATATTATTCCCCTCCATACATATTGTGATGTGTCTGGTCTATACGTCAACCCAAATGGTATTTCTATACTTGGCACCAGATGGCGCTAGTGCCGCTAGCGAGAAATAGGGTTGATATATTAGACAACAAACACGACTTTCCGGAAGTTTCCAGAAAGTGCGTCAGCGAAGTTTCCGGAACAGTGGAAACGAGTATATAAGGGCGTCGACTAGTGTCGACTAGTCAGTATAGTTTTACTCGTGGATTATGTCGGATCAATAACTAGTCAGAATTAGTGAAATTGTAAATAGTAGGTGTGTTTTTTTTTTTGGTTATCCTGTGCAGGTTTGGGTAACGAAACTCCATATAAAAAAAATGCCAGCTGATCCACCTGTAATTTTTTTTATATGAAGTTTCGTTACCCAAACCTACACGGGATAACCAAAAAACACACCTAATCCGTGTGTGTTGTAATGAATAGTGTTACAGTAAAGCGAGTGTTATTCATTATCGTGTACGCGAAAATCTATCGAACCCACTGCAACGTCGAGAAAAGACGAGAAAAATATAACAATATTTTTCCCGCAAGGGATCAGTTGTGGCAAAACTACGGACTCTTAGAGGGGATTCACACTACTGGCAAGATTTACTAAAACCACTAAATTTATCGAGTCGAAATCGTATGCCATTTTATTCAAAATGCATCGTAGAATCCCTGCAAATAATCAGTCAGCAGTCCCTTATCGAGAGGAAAGAGAGGAAGCAAAATACCATGGACGAATTAGAAAAGGACATAGTCATAAGTCTGTGTGCGTCGGTGACCAAAACCAAACTGTTGTTTTCTTTTTTGGGTTTTTTAATCAGCTGTTTGACGTCGTTTGGCATTTTCATCATTTCTAACATTCAGCAAATTCGAAACGTTGCAAGCAATTTAAAATTATCTAGCAAATTAAAGGTTTCAACGCCTGAACGAATAGTTTTGAAGTTTTACTTCCTTTGATATTTAAAGGCCTGGATAGACCTCGGGTGGAATGAAAATGAAATTTGTGTCCGCTGCGATTTTCCCAATGAAAATGCATGCTTACTGTCGTGGAACATGTCGGAAATGATAGGGAATTCCATAAGCTACAATCCGAATATGGTTCCAAAATTTTTCTCGGCTCGTGATTATCAGCTGATCTGTCAGTCGTCATCACCGAAATACATCTTGTATCTCAATCTTGTATCTCGGTGGTGTGTTACCAACGCCATCTCGATATATCAAGGCCGCAACTCAGCTGTACGATGACGGCATGGATCCTGCTTAAATTGTTCGTCGGACACGGGCAAACAACAATAATGTCTTGAGAAGCAACAACAATGCAATGCAATTTAATCTGCGGATTTTACGTTTACGAGTCTACATTGCGGCCTTAAGGTCTGGATAGACATCGGGCGGAATGAAAATTAAATGTGTGTCCGCTGCGATTTTCTCAATTAAAATGCATGCTTACTGTCGTGGAACATGTCGCAAATGATGGGGAATTCCATAAGTTACAATCCGAATATGGTTCCAACATTTTTCTCGGCCATTTTCGATTTTTCGATTCCCCGGTCATTTCACCGTGGAAAATATCTAATGACCGGGAATCGAAAAATAATACATAAAATGGCCGAGAAAAATGTTGGAACCATATTCGGATTGTAGCTTATGGAATTCCCCATCATTTGCGACATGTTCCACGACAGTAAGCATGCATTTTAAAAAATTTCATTTTCATTCCGCCCGAGGTCTATTCAGGCCTTTAATATACATATAGACGGCGGTGGTGTTACTACATATGTATATGCATGTACGGTAGCGTGCCATGTACGTGTGCTGTCATAAATGCTGTCAGGATTTTTCTTTGACATAAGCTGCTACATTAGTCTCGAACGCCGAACAACGGTCAGCAGTACAGTCAGCCCGCGAGTCAGCAGTACGTAGTATACTATCTCAGCATGACTTAGCTTCATAGGCTGAACGGCTCCGGCCAATTCCTATGTTCTCCACGCGACGTTACTTTCCCGCATTATTCGAGTAATGTCCCTGTGGTGTGGGAACAGAATAAACGTTATTGTTTTTGACTTGTCGTATAAGACGACTAAAGGGATAGGGTGTGTATGCTAGCAACTTGCTAACGAAGAGGTTAAGGCAACTTAGTAGTAGTAGTAATGTAGTAGTAGTTACATGTTAAAGTTTTTTTTTACTATTCGTTGTACCGATTGAGTCTTTTTTCTTGGTATATTTAATTTTTAGTTTTTTTTCTCTTTAGTATTTTATTTAAGTTGGATGAAACACCCATTTTGCAGTCGGCTGCTTTCGTCGCTGTTTCAACCATGTTCTGTTAAATCGTATGTAAACATCCATGTGCTGAATTGTTTAGTTCATATGTCTGCATTCCACTATGATTTGATCAGAAATGACCTTGCAATATCAACTCAAGAAATTCGTCGGTTAAAGCTGAATATGTTTCCCCAGTTTCGAACTTTCATCATCATTAGCGATTTTCGTCATAATGATTTTCATATCTGTCTAGGGCTTTATGTTATGCCCAAAGTGGAAATTCTTGCTAGCACGAATTGCAACTTGCACCACAGTTCCACAGTGCATCGTCTACCTACATAATACATATTTAGAATTTTTTAATAGATCACACTTATTTCTTTCTAGAGCAGTGGTTCCCAATATTTTTCAGCTCGTGCCCCCTTTGGGAGATCTTTTGATCCTGGTGGGTGAAAATACTATTTTTGCAACGCTTTGTAACAACCGACTACCCCTGGTGTATTTCTAAAGAAGTTCGCAAGAAAACCATAATTCTTTAATGGCAAGCCAACCATAATTTATTATTAGCATCAATATTAGAGTTGTGCCCGCGCCCCCTTTCTGATTGTCACGCCTCCCTAGGGTGTCCGCTCCCAGTTTGGGAATCACTGTTCTAGAGGCTCATATTTGCATATATTGGCGAGCGTTCCGTTTGCGGAAAGCTCCCGCAGCCGGACATCTCCCGTAGCAGGACAATTTTCTTATCCTAACATTTCCTACATAATTTAGAACAAAATCCATTCCACTAGCCGGACGCTCTATACTGACCGGGCACGGACACTATTCCTACATACATTTCTCCCGTAAGCGGACACAAATTTAATTTTTAGACGACTTGCTGAAATTAATGAAAACTGGATGCGATCACAAAAATGCATTAATGCGCAACAGGTTTTGTTTTTGAAGATTTTTGGCTCCACGGATACCATGCATTTGTGTATTGAAATAGAGATCTATAAACAGGACGAATAGACCCAAAACCAAGGGTGGCGCATAAGGGCCCGCGTTGCCGGGGGCCCACGAGATTTAGGGGCCCAAAAGCCACATGAAGGATTTCTCGAATCATAAAAACAACACCACAACGAGAAATAACACTCCGACGTAGACATTTTTTGTAGACAGAAAGAGATATGACAAATGATAAATTTATTGTTCCTCTTTCACCAAGTCCCTTAGATTAACAAATTAAATATTGTCCTATAATCTTTGAAAGTTCAAGAGACAATCCGGATCCTCAAATTTTCACAGAAAATGTAATTGCTGCGCTATTTGCTGTAGCTGTAGCCGCGGTCTGTAATCCGACCCACCCTTTTCCTTGCCAAGTACCATGTGGGTAAAATTCTTTAGGTCCCGCTGCAAAAAAAATATTTTTAAACATTTTTCGTGATAGTACCTTTTCTAAACTTTCGGACTAAATTCCAATACACTTTGTCATGAGCTGTCAAACACGAACAAAATAATTTGAGAGTGGTACTAAACTTAGTTCAAACTATGTACAGTCGAACTTCCCATAAGCGGACACCAATGGGGTATGAGATTTTGTCCGCTTATTGGAAGTGTCCGCTTATGGGAATATTTCACCAATGTATAAAATATATTTAAACTACGATCTGCGAATCCATTAAAAAACCGCGATAAAAATTTCTAGTCTCGACGGATTCGCGAATAATTTTTAATTATTTCATTCTCATGTTCTTTTCACTTTTTCAAAATAACTTTTATCTTTAACAAACATTTTCGTCGTTTCCGCATACTTTTCCAACACACACACAAGCGAGCACACTATTTTATTCCTGAATTCTTATGTGACTTTGTCAATTTTTTCGCAAAATTGTTTGACACTTATTTAAAAAGAATAGAAAATTGCACGAACATAAATTGAATTTACGCGAGAGTTTCTAAAGGTCCATCTAGACGTGTCGCCATTTGGCTATGCGTCCAGTTTTGATATTCAATATGGCAACTCAACCAACCGCTTTGACAACCGCTTGTCAATTTCAAAGTGACAACTTTGCAACTTTTCTTCGTTATTTTGTGTGAAATTGAATAATTCTTGAATGGCCGTGTAATAATTCAAACGCGCAGAGTCCGATTTTGATAATTAAATTTAAAAAAATCACCAAAATGAAATTTTGGTTATGTCATTTTTTGGCTGCTCGTGTGGATGCTAAGTAGCAGCCAAATGGCTGTACGCGATGCCAGTTTTTGGACGCGCAGCCATTTGGCGACACGTCTAGAGGGACCTTAAAAAACAAACCGAGAGATAAAAAAAGACTGCAGTCGTTGAGATATAATTTTACATTTCCCGTACATTGGGTCTTGGCTGAAACAAGGAATAGAGATGAATTATTAACGTCCACACACGAAGCATCCGAATCCATTTGTTGGCTTCTTCGTTCTGGTAAATTCATACATTTTCTTCGATTTTGACAGAATGAAAATTCAAAAAAAAAATGGATTCGGATTGACCGTGTGTGTGCGGCTTTAGGATAGATAGGATAATCGTCTTTAAATTATAGGTTCGCGGGGTCGAATCCCATTGTAGGCGCAGGTAATTTACTTTATTTAAATGTCACCAACGCCTATAGAGGTCAATGCTGCGCTGCGTGAGCGTTTTTATTTTAAAATAAAAAAACCATTGGTGAAATCATTAATTTTATAAACGTTACAGCAAGAATGCTATTCTCAATATAAGAATGCAAAGAGTCAAAGTAGCTCTCTTAGTAAAGATATTTTAAAAACGACATTTGTAATTTTAGTAGAAAGTTGTTTAAGTTCGATCCACACTTTTTAGTCATCAGTGACAGTAATTTCCCATACAAATTGTCAAATTATCATCTGTTAGCTTATATGGATAATGACTGTACGTGAAGAGTGTTGATCGACCTTCAAGAGTATTTCCGATTGATTTCACTGTGCTTTTACTCAGTGTAGGGGGGCCCACTCAAGAAGTTGGCGGGAGGGCCCCAAATGAAATTGTTCCGCCACTGCCCAAAACCCATACTTCCATAACGGAAGACCGAGGTATTTATGGCTTTTTTGTCTTCCGGTTTTTAATCCGGTCGGCTGTTCAACTTTTCGGTTAACCGGAATTTGAATTTCCTTTCATATTTGTGGACAAAGTCTAAACTGTTATGTCTACACGAAAGAAATCTTTGTGTGTAAGAACATACAAATGGGCCTTGTGGAATCGGAAAATCATTTCTTGTTATATGTGTTATAATCTGTTCCCTGCTGAAACTATTCGTGATTTTCCTTTATAATGAATTTTTTCCATCCTGTAGTTCTTAAGGAATTCACGCGTTGACTTACTTAGTCGAGGTTCTCTACACCAGGCGACACTGCCAATTTGAAGAAGCTTAGCTTATCGCTCTGAAGTCATTACGAATGCTTCGGTGTCTTACAACTTCCATAAGTAACAATGCCAGACTGGGTCAAGTGGTTACTCTTGGTAAGACACAACTTTGGAAGGAGCATCTCAATGTGATCTCAGAGGCATGGACATTGAAGCCTTAAGAAATAAATTAATCATATCCTATACATAATCCTAATTTGATCGAATTGATCTGTTGGTGTTTTGGCAAAATAATGAAATCTATGATATGGGTAAAATTCGGTAACTATAACTAGTGTTGCCGATCAGTAAGCAAACAAGACATATTTAGCGTAATTTTAACATTTTTTAATTAGCATGAACGAATCATTAAACAAAATTAAAAAAAACTGGACCGTTGGGCGGTTTTTGACATCCCTAATTAAAGCTAATATTTTTCTACTTGTTTTCCCTATGAAAGTTAGGAACAATTTCTTGGTAAACGTGCATTTGCGCATTGTACATTGTGGGGGGTAAACTAAAAATGACTTAAAACGTATGCATATAGAACTACACTTTTATTGTTTTAGTGTTCCCTTTGAATTATTGTGTATAAACTAATGCGCACATAGAAGCAATATTTTGAACACTCTTCCGTAAGCGTACATATCCCGTGGCCGGACAAAAATGCTGGAACCGTCAGTGTCCGTCCACGGGAGCTTTGACTGTATTTTCCTATAGACGTTCCAACAATATTACGATAGAAAAACGAAAGACTTAAGAGAGTAACTTGCCCTATATTCCATCAAAATATGTATGTAAAATTTCCATATGAATTCTTTTTGTTTAAATTTATAAAATGTGTCAAAATAGAAGAATTATGTGAAAAAGCGTAACCGTTTTTTTTAGCTGATAATAATATAATAATAATTATTAATAATTGAATAACACTGCTGAGCGTGATGCTGATCTCATTACCTCAACAAAAAGCAGATAAGATCTTGGAAATAGGATGTCACTAACACGTACTGAGGCCTTAGTATGTTGGATTGTCGCGAGTTACGATACCTCCACACAGCCCTGTTACGTTACGTTACCTTCGCCCAGCCCTGTCGCCAACAGTCAAATTTCACATTTTGCTAAATTGTCTATTTTAATTTTCTCACAACGTTAATATTCCAAATTTGCACATTTTAATTTCTCGACTATTGTATTACATACCATCCGGTCTGCTGCTGCATAAGCAGATTTGCATTTTTCTTTAAGTGTAAAGTTAAGACGAAATTTATGTACACGCACTCTGTTATTGTTATTCAAAGGAGGAAGAGCTAATAAAAATCTAAACAGTGGAATCGATAAAATTTAGTTTTCTTTATTTTTTTTTTTTATAAAGGAAGTTCTCCGGGAGTTAAGTTATTTATTTTATGTTAATAATTGTGTGATTAGGGATCACATTTATGCAACTCAAAAAGAGTCTTAAAAATGCACACTCGATTTACTGTATACTCAATATCAGTGATAATTTTATTTTAAAGTAACGAGCTATTTTCAAGGATGTGCAGTTGCTAGACCATAATTGTAGAATTCTCAGACGGATGACGACAATTAACTTATGAATAGGGATCAATACACTCGTTGGATTTTCATTAATTCAGGCAATACTCCTGATGGCTCATTATATAATATTACACAATTCGCGTTTATATTACATAATTGCATAATTTTATAATTTCCCTAAATTTAAAGAGTTATCTATTCAATTTAGATAAAGCGAAAACGGTATTATCCATTTTAGTATATACGAAATGCAATTAAATCGCACTTTATATTCATGTCCGGTGTCTGCTGTGTAGATTTACTTAGACGATAATTTCTTTTTGTGGACATGCTCAGCACGATTACAACACAAAACAGTGCAGAAAGTTTACTATTATTATGTTTGCATTGAACAACTTCAATTTATGTACATATCCGAGTAATGATACAGTAGAAAATATTTATTTTTTCTCGTTTGTACGCTTATCTTTATTCGCGATATAGTTACGTATGCATGTTGGAAGACAAGACAAACAATTTTAATTGGTATTCAGATGACCTTGCTCATTTCACTTTTTCTTGTGCAATAACGAATGCAAGTTCAAGAGGTAATTGTACTTTGTTCAATTGGGTTTCTTATACATATATAAAAAACGGAGGTTATCCTCACGATGTCAATTCTCCAGAAAAATATATGGGTATGGCCAATATTTGGCATAAATTGTAAAAGTTTAAATTACTTAACAAGTTTATTGGTTACTCCTATGTTGTTGGTGTAGTAGTGAATCAAGAATTTTTTTTCCTGAATCGAAGAGGTTTTCTCAGCTCTTGGTCGTTGTTAAAACGGGTAGCTCCGGGACGATTTACATCGAAGAACTGGCTGCCGTTTAAGACAACAATGGGTGAGGCTACGAAACACAACAGTTCCGTATGTTCCGCAAATATGTTTGCCGTTCTAAACCCCTAACTGCCATTTTGCGGATAAGAAATAATCTCCGGTTCGTTTCGTTTACATGTTCCACAAAGAAAGACAAACGAAATGAACCGAAAATTATTTCTGATCCGCAAAATGGCAGTTACGGGATCAGAACGGCAAACATGTTTCCGGAACTTACGCAACTGTTTTGTTTCGTAACCTCACCCAATGGGACACGAACCAACGCTCCGCCAACTCAGAGACAGATTGTCATCTCTACCACTAAGCCACCGAATGCATTTCAATGAAATGCTATGTGAAACACTCTGCATGCATTTGGAATCGAAATTAATTAATTCGAGTATACAACTTACATCAATTCATTATTATTTAATACTGGGAACAGTTGAAAATCTCTTACAGAACATTAGAATAAATTTTATTTTATTTATTGGCCTAGTGTAATGCAACACCAACCGCTAAATTGTTTCCGATATTAATCACATACGTGCCTACATTTTTCCATTCCGCTAATGCCATTCTTTCAAGGTCGTTCCCATTCTTTTTTTTTCTTCTCATCACACGTTTGTCTCAGATTTCCAATTTTTCAATAGCAAAGAAAAAACCGTATGAAATAGGAAGAAAAAACTCATGACATAAAATTTGCAATCTATTTCCTGGTTTGGTGTATCTAAATTTATCTTACTCTGCATGGCTTCTAAACCAAATTGTCGTGCATAAAATAAATAATCAAGGTCACCGCATTCCGATAGCGATATGATCTTAATTAGTTGCACCGCCCTATCATGAAAAGAAATTAATATTATTTGGTATGTACATCCAACATTGGCGTCATATATCGTCAAAATAGTCAAAAATAAACATTACTTCATGCATCACGAATGGACGTGTTGTATCTATTGGATGCAGTGAAAGTGAAACACATGATGGTCAGCTGAGGGAAATGCCATTAATGGGTGCTTGCATAGGGGAAATACAATGGTTCTTTTATCCTCAAAAATAATTACGTACGCTTGTCGAATTCTTCTGACTATATAAGATAAACGCACACGTCTGATTCTTTACGTATTCATGTTGTTGGCGTGAGTGTACCAACACATTAGCGTTACGCGCTGTGACGATTTGGCCGCCACACCGCACTTTTGCAGACAAGAAATATTTTTATTAGCCTATCTTGAAATTTTTGTTGTTTGCAAAGATTTCAACATGTCGCCCCTCCAGAAATTGGACCACTTTCATTCATTTCACGTAAGTCATGAATATTTTTCACGAGCGATGCATTATGTTACATAACTATTACATCATCTTTATTAGTGACGATTTTGTAGACTTTATCCGTAATTAGACGCAAAGGCGTGTATAGATGATACAGGGGACATCGTCATATACTGTTTGTATGAAAACGTGATAAATGACAAAGGTATCGTGTAGTGTATGAAAGTTAGGTCACACATGGGTTTTTTGCTGGCTGAGATTTACTAATTCTTTATCAAAGATAGGGCAAATTGTACGACTACCGTAAATGCAATATTTGAAAATTGAAACCAGTTTAAAATGCTACCGATACACTATTCATATATATTCATCATATAAAACTCGCTCTGTACATCCAATAGGAGTTAGGACATGACTGAGACACATATTGCTGTAGTTAGTGTCTATAAGCAGCAGTTATTATGTTATTGCATTATTTTATTATCAACCAAAGACCATATCTAGCCGCCAAGCAGATACATATTAATTTATGTATTACGAAAATATTTTGCTCTCCTACAACATCAAGAGGTTTTCTTACATAATTTCTCAGATCAATATATCCAAATCTGCTTTGCAGTTCAAGCCGATGCATTTCTTATACTCTATAGTGGGTTTTCGTCTTTCTTATATGTTTAGATAAATCTATATGCGGTTTTGTCTTGTTCAATTGAAAAGTAATTGCAGTCATAAAAGCTATACTCAGCTGAGATGCACTCGTACTCAAAGGGTGTTGTTAGCCTTGGTAGGTTCACGCAATAATTTAATGCGTCAGATCACGAGTACGAGTACGTATGCGATAGTGCGAAGAAATACATTGAAACTTTCACGTGTACAATTAAATATATGGCAAGTTGACATTTAAAGACTATTACATGCCTGTAACCGAGTAATAGTATGCCAATAAAATAAGAAAGGCGACACAAAGACTTTCGCGCCATTCAATGTTCTGTCGGCCGTAGCAGACTGTGGCTAGAGGATTACTTATCCAATCCATATACAATATTATGTTGGAAGTATGCTCCAGGTGTAACTTTCATTGCATGCGATATTGTTGGCAAAGATAGCAAGCCCTGTCGGATTTTATGCAAATGCACTACAAAATAGTTTAGAGACCTCAGACTTAAAGTATACCTACATATCGCTTCGAGGGATCTCAACTTTATTATAATTTACGACCATAGTTCACAATCTTCCGAAATTTTTTCTCATAAATTGTCGTGTCCCTTGTTGACGGTTAACTAAATCTATAACTTTAAGTGAAATCACGCAAACATTGCAATACCGGCTTCGAATTTAGAACAACAATAGGTGTGTTTTTTTTTTTTTTTGGTTATTCCGTGTAGGTTTGGGTAACGAAACTCCATATAAAAAAAAATGCCAGCTGATCCACCTGTCATTTTTTTTATATGAAGTTTCGTTACCCAAACACACACGGGATAACCAAAAAAACACACCTAATGATTTCACTATACACTATGTGCAAGACGCATTGCTTCTAGTTCACAAACCAGAAGAAATGGTTATTTAATTGTTCTGGAACGCCAATTTGACCATATTGGAACCCGAAATCGTAGTCAGGTCTAAAAGTCGGAGTCCCCGAGAAGTTAAAACATAATAGAAACTCATAAATCGCCATATTCTGAAATAGCTATTAATGAACTCTGATCCGTACCGAAACTCTTTCCGTTTTTTTTATCATGTCAGTATAGTCTAAAAAATGAGTTACGTTAAGTAACATTTTATCATAGTTCTTTTTCCCATTAGCTTATCTTGAATGCATTTTCATATTTTTACCTTATAAGACAGCTTCCACAAAAAAGACTGATCTTTTTACATGTCGACCACTTGATGAGATGCAAGCCCCAACAAGACAACAAGTTATTGCATGAAATGAGGAAATTGCAAATTGATGTAATCATGAAGAAGGTAATATCACTCTTATATAAAATGTAAGAATTGGAATAGTATAGACTGAAGGTGCAAAAATGATAAAAAGATATTTCAAATAGATATTTTTTATTGCTATACATATGTGCCAGTGTGTTCAGGGGGTAGATATCCAGAAAAAAACACGTGGACGTTCTCGTTCATGATGTTGATTGGATACACAAAAAAATGCAAGCAAAAACGAAAGATTTAAGCGAATAACCCGGTTTATTATTTTCGTTGTGGTGGTGTAATAAGATAGATCAAATGTATACAGTAAAACTTCGTTATAACGCTCCCGAATATAACGCTTTCCCGGCTATAACGCTCTTTTTTCTCGGCCCCGGTCCCATTTGCATTTATTACAGGGAATTTTGATTCGTTATAACGTTACTATTTCCCGGTTATAACGCTCTTTTCCCAGTCTCATTTTCTTAAAGCAATTTATATTGACAAATTCATTGAGCACGAAGTCTATCTTTACATTGTAATAATCACAAACAAAACCATGATGCGCAAGTTGTTCCGTTAATTCACATCAAGGTCAAATTTCCTGGAAAATGGAAAGACATAACAACATTTGAAAGTATAATTGAAGATCTCGTAATTGCATCAGTATCCATCAACATCGAAGAGAACAAGAAAGAGGCGTCAAGCATGCCAAAAACATTTGCAAGATTTGAGCAATTTTCGCCTATAGCATGGACATAGAGGAAGGATCTTTCAATAAATTGAAAACCTCAGTATTACTGAAGTCTGTTGCCAGTCTAAAACAAAAGCAAATATCTGTTTTTTTTTTTTAACGAGTAAACAATTGATTGCCATTTTCTTACTATTTCATTCCATGTATGAATCGAATAATAAATTTTGTCACCTAAAAGGTGTATGCGTCTATGAAGTATATTTCTTGAACTTCCCGGCTATAGCGTTTTCCCGGTTATAGCGCCGTTTTGGCTTAGACCCCAGAAGAGCGTTATAACGAAGTTTTACTGTATTTTCAAAATATACCGTACCGATTTTAAAGCCTTGACAGAGGCGTCTGCCTAGTGAAACTAGTAAATATTGTAGGTAAATATTGAAGATTAACGTGGAGTTTCAAGCATTTATTGGAAATCACTCTTGAGGGTTTTGTAGATTGTGTGTCTTTCCGTTCGCCTGTTTAATAAACTGAATGAATCTGATTTCTGTCCATTAAACGACGATACGCCAACCTGCATTGCAGGATCATGCAGAGGCTCACCTGACATATCCATTGCCAGTCCTGGGGTCATAAGCAATATTGCATGGGAATTATTCATCACTTTTTCATTCGTCCACCTACCAATTGTTTTCACGCTCGATAAACGGCCTCAATAAACATATACAGACAATAAAACGTACTCGAAAATCCTGAGAGCGCATATTGCATCTTCCGCGGCTAAATTGGCAAGAGTGAGGGATGAACTCAGAACAGCAGACCCCAATTATCCTCGTATCGGCGACTTAAACAACGAGATAATAAAGCAAGTTAACGACCACAGAAGACAAAAATGGAATGCTCATTTAGAAACCTGCCACGTAAAAAACCGGTGTCAGTAGCCTTTGGAAAACAGTGCGTGCACTTTCCAACCCCGTCAAATCGAAAGGAAAGGTAGCCATAAAGTTCAGTGTTATGATTTATAGCAACAACGACAAATGCGCTCACAAATTTAACCAGCAATTTGTCGAACATCCCGAAAAGGAAAGCTCAAGCGCATAATTACCAGAGCTATCCGTAACAGCACAACAGATCAGCATCTTCATGTTGCTACCAATAAAGTGTTGCTTACAATAAAAAAAAACTCCAAAAAATCCAAAGCGTTCGGTCTAGACGGTATTGCCATGATCATGCTCAAACACCTTGACTCACCGGCCATTGAGTATATTGTATGTTGCGGACCGCCAATCGGTTGAGACTTTTAATGCCATAATCTGGGGACCATCCCCAACCATAATCCAAAAAAATGTCCGATGTAGGATTTTTGCCGTTCGATCGCCATATTTTGGCCCAATTCTCTTAGACTATATGTCAAAAGCGTTTGACACAGTTAATCATACGCTACTGCTGACTGATCTCCGCAATACCACTCCGCCTCACATACATAAATGGAATGCAAATTACCTTGCCGGTCGTCAATCCTGCACCGAGTTTAGAAACAGGAAGTCTAAGCTCAGAAAAATGAAACAAGGCATCCCCCAGGGTGGAGTTCTATCTCCCACCCTTTTCCACTTCTACACGTCTGGACTTAAGCCGACGACCCTCATGGCAACTGGCAACGACATTCCTGAAATGCGATCTCATCAACCTTCTTGTTCTTAACACCTTCTTCGCGAACAAAAATTTGAAGCTATCAGCGCCCAAGTCCACATTGTTCACCAGCTTCAACCAGGAGTACAACACGCAACTACCGATCCATATCGACACCCATGTCATACCAACTACACGAACTCCCAAAATCCTTGGTATCACCATTGGCAACTCCGGTAAATTCAACACCTATGCTGAAAACGTCTCTGCTAAACTTAGAAGCAGATACAAAATTCTTAAAGCTCTTGCTGGTAGCAGATGGCGTACAGATAAGGATTCCGGTACCTGACAACCTCTACCCTCTACTTGGGATAGAGGATGATCATTTTACGCCGGAAGACAAATGAAACAATAAAATAAATTATTTTCACGTTAGGTGTCCCAGTCTGCGGTCTCGTTACAACTTCACGATGCTAGGTAACTTGGATAATAACTCAGCAGAGAGTGCTACCGCGTTTTTTCAAGCGTTCTATTTATCTGATAACGGGGACTTCGAAAGCTCCATCCAATTGCGGGTTACAACGTGGTTATGAGAGCTTTTATAAACTCCAAACGACCGATAACCTCGTTATAAACCGCATATAAACTTGTTCTCGACTCATAAACTGCATTCGTTCGTAAACTCGTTTAGATGTATCAGGACTATAGGTCGAATTCACAATATAGTAACTGTTGATTTAATCTACTTGTATTTAATGACACGACATTTTCAGCATACTAACGTAAAAACGAAAGATTTAAGCAAGTAACCCGATTTACTTATATTTATTTAGAGTGAAGAATAGTGTTATTTTACTGTTCTTTATTATTTCGTTAGAAAAAAAAAACAATACGATGTTGGGATGTTAAACACCGGACAGTTAGACTAAATGGGCCTGTCTACACGCGAACAACAACATGAATCAAAAACCGGTTTTTATATGAAAAATGAATTTTTCTTTGCTCTTCACGAATCTCTTCTGAAAAACGGTTTTTCTTCTTGTTCTTGTTCGCGTGTAGACATGCCCAATTACGGTACTTTCAGAATGGATAACAGAAATGTGGTTTTTCGTCTTACGTTCCGTTTTTAACCAATTTGATTTCGGTTGCCTTCAAATATTTTTTTTAAGCAAATCTCCATTTTTCACTTTCATACTACTGAGAAAATGCATTTGTGTGAAAGAGGAAATAAAGAGATGGTCCTTGCTGTCGACCAATCGTTCTTGTTTTGGGTCTCATCGTGAAATATGGAGGATTGCTGATGTACGTTGCCAATATCTTATCTCCAGTTTCAGTTCTCAATTCAATATTTTCTGGTGTTTGGTAGTAATAAACGAAATGATGTCGGGACCTATTTACCAAATCGAGGTTTTTCACACAAACCAATTTGAAGAAGGCTTACCTAATGTACTTCATGAAGTTCTGCAGATTCCAGAAAAAAAAATAATGCGCTAACGCAATAAATTTAAACGTCAAACATACTTTCAATAGACAGAAGCGATTAAGAAAGCTCAGCTGCCCCACCATGAACATCCTGCAATTAACTACGGTAGACTGCGTCAGCGGGCACTCTGAGCATGAAATCAGTCTGCAAGTATCATCTTAATGTGGTTTCTGCTGGGGTATTCCATAAGCTACAATCCGAAAACAATTCCATAATTTTTCTCGGCCATTTTATGTATTTTTTTCCGATTCGCCGGTTATTTCGTGGTGAAATGTCAAATGACCGGGGAATCGAAAAATAATACATAAAATGGCCGAGGAGAATTATGGAACTGGTCTCGGATTGTAGCTTATGGAATTCCCCACCGTTTGTGACATATTCCACGATAGTAAGTATGCATTTTTATTGATAAAATCGCAGCGGAAAGAATTTCACTCTCGATCTAACCGGCCGGTCGGACGATTTAAAGAGCAACCGGGAAACCGGACATACCTATATGAACTGAGGTAGTGGCATACGTATGCGCTAAATGTCTTATGAGGACCTGACAAACTTTGGAGCCTGATAAAAAATCCGAAAATTCAGCCTGAAAAATTTGTCGCGTTTCACCAAAAAAATCAGCACAAAGAAAATTTCAGATGAACCCCTCTATCTAAAAAAAAATTAAGTCAAAAATACATTCTAATAGCATCCATTTATTTGAGTGTCCTTGCTAGAGTAGTTTTGAAGGTTTTAAGGATCAAGTAGTCCTCCAAGGATGGCCTTTTTTGTATCTTTTAATCCTACTGGCAGCTAAAGGATTAGGATTTCGGTCTAGGTTTGCTCTCACTTGGAATTTAGTTTATGCGGTAGTTTTTAGATACCATGCACTATATGTACAGTGTTTTTCTATATCAATACAATGAAACAAATTCCAGTACCACAAATGCCCAGTGGACTCTTAAAGCATAATGTTCACATAACCTAAACTACATATATACACGAAAAATAATACTTTTTACTAATTTCAATTTCAATATTTATTCAACCAACATTATGAAATACAGTGCAATACAAAAATTAAGATAAAGAAGAGAGATAAAGAAAGAGATTAAGCTATTGCTCTTACAACTATAAAGTAAAAAATTAAGTATGTACCAGAAAGAAAGCATAGAACAATTATATAATTGAACAATGAAGGTAGAAGTAAGAGGAAAATGGGTAAAAAAACCTCTTATGCATAATTTTTATTTAAAACTTAAACTAACTTAAACTAATTATACTTACATACTACGTTTACGGACTAATTATGTTAACACGAGTACGTTAGAGTAGTACAGTGTAAAGTTGGGCTAGAGAAAATTAACAATAAATAACAAAGATAAAGGCTAATTGAGCTCAAGAAAGAGCAATTTGACATAGTGGAGGATGCTAGGATAGTTCGATGATCAGGGGGTTTAATGAATTCATGTACGATAAATTAAAGTTGATAATACGATGAATAATTTTATGATGAATTAAGGAAATATTTGAGACTGTGTGTAAGGTTGATGTACGAAAGTAGCGAGGGAGATCTAGCATAATTTTTAAAATCTTATTTTGCTCAACTTGAAGTTTTTTTTTATATGAGATGGAGCACAGGAACCCCACACCGCTGCACCATATAGCAAAACTGACTGGAATATACTTTTGAAAATCAGTAGCTTGTTTTCGGTAGACAACTGGGACTTTCGATGGATCAGTGGATATAAAGTTTTAATTAATTTGTCACACTTTTTAATGGAAGCGTCTATATTACATCTGAACGTTAGTTTAATATCCATCAAAATGCCTAGATACTTAATACTCTCAGGACTCCAGTTTATTAAGTTTTGCCCAAGACGTAGAGGCTGAATAGGTAGCAGACAAGGTTTTCTCTTTCTTGTGAAGTAAATCGCTTTGGTTTTGTCTGTGTTGATTTTAATTTTCCACTTTATAAAATAATTATTTAGTGCTTCAAAGCCAGCTTCAAGATTATCAGAAATAGAATCTAGTAATAAGCCAGAAGAAAGTAGTGCAGTGTCATCAGCAAATAGACAAGCCTGACAGTTTTCTGGGATTGGCATGTCACTAGTATATATAGAATACAGGAGTGGACTTAGCACCGAACCTTGGGGGACGCCTGCTAGAAGTGGGAGTAGCGACGATTTCGAGCCATTAATGGTGACATAGAATAAGCGGTCAGTGAGAAAGTTTTGCAGGAGTTTTGTAAGCCAGATGGGAAAACCGTAATTATGTATTTTGTATACAAGTGCATCGTGCCAAATACAATCAAATGCTTTTTCAATGTCCAAGGTAATCATGCCTGTGGAATTTTTTAATTCGAAGTTGCATTTGACTATGTTTTTAATGCGAGCAATTTCGTTACAATGGTTTGTCCTAAATCCAAATTGTTCGTTGATCAGTAAGTTTTTTTCACGAACGACATCAGAGACTAGGTTTTTGATTACCCGTTCAAATAGTTTTCCGACGTTGCATTAAATATTTTACAGAGTAAAATAAGCGATTTTTTGTGTGCGTTTTTAAAAACAACATTGGAAACTTGTCAGGCCCAGGAGCTTTATTTGTCTTACATTTTTTTTTAAATATTTTGAAGAGAAGTAAGTGGAAGGAACGGAACGTCAAAAATTTCTGTGTTGCTTATAATCGGCAATGCGTGATGTACTAAGTTTTCTGTATCTGAGTCGCTTAAATTGACTGTCTATTGGTGATGCATTTGAAAATGTTCGGCAAAAGCTTGAGCCTTTTCTGCGCTTGTAAGAAGAGTACAATGATTATGATTTATTGGAGGAATTATACCTTGTCGATTTTTAAGAGCCTTAGTGACTTTCCAAAACGGTTTCCACTTTTCTTTAAGGACTGTAGTTTAATGTTCCAATGAACATTTCTCAATTGAAGAATTTCTGCTGATATTTCTGATTTGAGTTTGTTAAGCCTACGTTTGTGGGATAGTAGTCTAGTGCACTGCCATCTTCGGCGGGTGGCGTTGCGTTGGGCTATTAAAAATATAATATATGGAGTTAGTTTAAGTGGATTAGATGCAATTTTATTATTAGACTTCGGAATGGAAGCTTCAGCTGCTTCCCAGAGAATTTCAGAAAATTTGTTGATTTTCCTATCTATATCTTCAGTTGAATTGAATATTAGCTCATTATTTTGAAGATTGGTGAGATCACCTGTTATTTTCCTGAAGCGAGTCCAGTTTGCCCAATATTTCAGAAAAAAAGGTTGAGCTTTTTCAAATAAAAATGAAGTTTAATTTGTTCCACTTGTAGTGGTTCTGAATTGAAGTGGATCTGCAGCTACTAGAGCTAAATCCGAAAGCTTTACTCTAAAGCTCCGTTCTTTGGCTTAAAAAGTTTTACACGGTGTATTATTGAATTGTGGATTCTGATTGGTTGCCTATATATAAATATAAAAAAAAAATTTAGTTTCTACGACGTTTTAAAAATCGCCAAGTTTTAAATATCAGGTACCAGGTATACAGCTGCGAAAAATATAAATAAAATAGGGTACGAATTACTTATTTCTCCGAAGAAAACAGTTATTATCAGTTCTACAGTGTATAACGGAAAAATTGTTTACACTGTGGAGATTACATAATTATTTTTGGCAGATTAACGGTACTCTACTATCAGGCTGAATCAAAGAATAATTGACAAATCGATAATTTTAGCTTTAAAACTTGTCTAAAATATTTTTTTTCAAAATTAAGCCTTACAAATTTAAAAGTATTCGGCTTTTGAGCAAACGGTTTAATTTTAATCTCTAGCAGCTCAAACTCTTTAACATACATGCCTATTTAAAAAAAAGAAGCGTTATTCTACCAAAATCAATTATGTTATTCCTAGAAAGCAAACAGTTTAAGTTATACTATACTGTCAAGCAAAAACGGTAAAATTCCTCAAAAACTACTTTTCTAAATAGCACTTTTAATTCAAATTGTTAACAAACATTTCAATAAATCAATCAATTTCGTTTTATAGCTTTTAAAAAACTGTTGACGATTAGCTGACAGCTATTTTCTACGCCAAAACTGTTCCGCCAAACTTGGAGAGATCCGCTCAAAGGATTTGACTTGACCAAAATTGCACCATCGTAATTATTAAAATGTTTCTTCAACGTTAAAAAAAATAGAACGATAGCGGTAAAAATTTTTACCAATCCTATTGATGGAACTTTTGCTCAAGCAAATTATTTATTTCAAGTTTAATGTAAATCAAAACGAAAGATTTAAGCAAGCAACTCGATAGATTTGATTTTGATCGGTTTCGAAACTAAATTAAAAAAACATCTTGGCTTAAAAATTATAATTAAACATCGGCTATAAGCTCTACTGTAAAAATTGGCCGTCCGTCGGTAATAACCACTCTTAAAGTAATACTGAACATATCACTTTGATGTGCAAGAAGGGTCACATTTTACCTACTTTTTTTACAACATAAGTTTAGAAAAAGTCTTGATACATATCGAGGAGCGATGAAGAAATTCAAAATTAACTATGTATTATTATCAAACTACCGCCACTCATATCCATCTAGTTTTATCAATAACACTCAAAAATTAAACTTAACTACTTAGTTATGATTACCACGATTACAGTTACCACCTTTTCATTCAAAAAAATGAAAACAAGTGTAGTAATGTATAACGATGCCGGTTTTCCATTAAATGTAACACACGACGGGTTTGCATTCCAACATTCTCTCGATGCCGGTCGCCGTCAAGGTTGACCAGCTGAAGCCATAAAATACATAATTGCATTCAAAATTGACCAATATGCACGTATGCTATATTTGCACACACCCTTAAGTGACTACAAAAACCAGTACCAGTCATATTATCTGTAATTGATACACTGATACAGTAGCCAAAATATCAAAATGTCTTAATTCCAGTTTGTCCGATCAGACCCAATAAATTGGGTCATATTCTGACATATTCTGTACGCACCAATTGAAATGCTCTTACATATTACACACCCATATAGAAAAATTACCAAACTTTTGCATATTCAAACCATTAATCTGCGTGTAATTCGAATAAAAATTATAGGTCGCATTAATAGACAACAAAAAAAAGAGTAGTTACTCCACTCGAGTAAATGAAAGTGAAATTTTTTTGTTTCTTGATTTAATCTCACGGTTCACGCGGTTAGTTACGCCTTGATCAGTTATCGAAACTGCGAATATACGACATGCATATCTGGATATACAAGATTGCGCATTTGCAATATTTTATACTCATACTCTAGTATAATTAGTCGGGCGAGAACCAAAGGGGCCGGCAAAAATAAAAACAAGTAACCAAATGTGATTAAGTAGATGACCTTAACATGATGTAAGACATATAGACAAGATGACGATGACGACAACGACATGATATGTGCAGTCGCGGGTAATGAGAGCGAAAAAGAAATTGTGACAATATTTTGATATAAATAATAACCGATGATCTAGATTTGATAAATCAAAGTTTATAATTAAGATCAAGGATAAACAGCATGTGTGCACGTGACGGTTGACTTGAATAGAGACGATAATAATAATTTACTTTATATGGTTGCATATGGAGTGACTTCTTCTGACATACCATTTGCAACATCTCGATGAGTTCTTTTTTTTTAATATTATTGCGAGAGCATAAGGGCGGCCACACACGAAGCGTCCGAATCCATTTTTTGGATTCTCTGTTCTGTCAAACTCATACATTTCCTTTGATTTTGACAGAAATTCAAAAAAAAAATGTATCCGGATTGACTGTGTGTGCGGCATACTGAGGCTTTCTTCACAGAAAATGAGCTTAATTGTACCATCAATTGCACTGTTTATGAGTCGCCATGTCAAATATTCAAATTTTATCAAATCAATGAATATTCAATTAATATTGACGAATTTCCATTTCAAATTGATACATTTCTCAATCAATCTGACGATTTTCAATCAAGAAAATCCAAGACAAATTAACTTTAATTTGACAAATTTGAAAATCATGATGGAACGCATGATTGATGATTGACGAATTTCAATGTAAAATTTTGGAACTTTCATGTCAAATAATGGAATGATGAAATGAAATGAATTGACGAATTTTCATAATGAAATTTCCATTTTAAACGAGTCTTAGTTTATCGGTTTCCCAGACATTATTATACTAGAAATGTATATTAACTGCACTGTAACAATAGCGCAGACATCCCAAGTTTCAACTGTCAAATTGACGAAGACGTATGAAAAAGGAAAGTGTGTGGACAGGCCCATTGTTATTCTTTGTGGTGTGGATTTTAGATTTTTTTCTCTTGCAGTGCAACGCTGGTAAATTATTTTTCGATGCATTAACACAAATATAGCTATTAGAGCGGCCTATAAAAAATTAATTGCAGAACTATAGTAATTTCGTTATGAAAATATTTGTTTTTGTTGCTGTTGTAGCGACAAAAGAGATATTTTTCCGTTGAATCTAAGGGGATTTTGACTGCTTTTGGCCGTTTTAACAACGGGTAACACCGGGACGGTTTACATCGAAGAATCGGCTGCTGCATCAGGAGCATTTTTATAGACGACACTACCATGCACGGTCACAGTGGGATTGAGTCCACGCTCCTATAAGAGTTTCATTTCTACCACTGAGCCACCGAATACCCTTAAAGATAGATTGAAAAAATAAGTAACGATTGAGCTCTGTTTTAAATATTTTTCAATCTGTCTTAGCAATCCTTAGCAATAGAAACTCTATAAATAAAAATAAATAAATAACTGAGTGGCAGACCAACCGCGCCCAGCATTGGACTAAGGCCGCAGATTCTGTATGGATTGGATATCAAATAAATCGAAAATTCGACTGTATAACTAAAAGGGCCCCCACTTTGTTTTCGAACACAACAAATTTGAAAAACGTTACGCCACTGCCTATAACGTAGTGTTCCTATTTCATCCGTTCCTAGATATGTTTTGAGGCTTTACTATAAACACATTTGGGTAAAGTTTGGTTAATATTGGTTCATAAAGAAAAAAGTTTTTCTTAGAAGAGCTTAGTTTTGGATTTTGGGTTTCTATGGCAGCCCCATGACTCCATGGTCCGATTCCATTCGATTCCGACATATGTACAGTTAAAAGAAACTTGTATACAAAATTTCAGCCCGATAGCTTCAAAACTGAGGGACTAGTTTGTATTGAAACAGACGGACAGACAGACAGACGAACATCGCTCAAACGATTTCTCTCATCACACTGATCAATAATATATATACTTTATATAGTCGGAGGTGCTTCCTTCTGTGCGTTGCAAACTTCATGACAAAGTTAATATACCCTTTCACATAGTGACGGGTATAATGAGATTAATCGTACAATCAATTAGACAGTGTATGATGCTGACTCTAAGAACTGATCATCAAGCTTTCGTTTGGAGGAAACATCTCGGCTACTGACGAGTTCTTCAATTTCTTTAAGAAAGATTGCCACATTTGTTTTAAATTGTTATTTTTTAAATGTGCGCCAATATTCAAAAACGAAATTCCCATATTTTTTTCCTTATACATTAGCCATCTACACTCCATTCCCCTAAACTCTATGCCGTGTAGTGTAGTGGCACGGGTGAAAATCATCTGGCTAGCTGTAAATTTTCTATGTGGATTTCGTTACCCAAAACACGGGATGAGCAAAAACACGAAACTTACAATCTGAAGTTTAGAGTAGGCACTAACATCGTCATTTCACGTGAAATCCATGCAAATATGTACTGTCAAAATGTTGATGATCGTGAAAACTCACTTCACACGAAAGTCTCCACACCCGATTTTGACATTTCTCCAGCGAAAACAATGCATAGTTGCACTTTATTTCGCAGTGAAAATATGTCATCGACAATCAATCAGACCGCAAGTGCACATTTATCTTGAATTTAGGGAATATAAGGCAAGTCTCCGCGGCAATTTTTCACGGGAGGCATAATTGCAAGTTTTTCGCTTGGTGAACATAGTACTTATCTTTAACCTAGATGCTACCCTCGATTGCTTTTTTTTTGTGAGTTCGGGTCAATAAACCTGACCGACTTCGAAAAAGCACAGCCATACGAGAAAATTGACTTCTTTAAGGTCGCCATACACTATGCAATTAATTGGACAATCGAAGCTCATTTCTAGGGAGAAAGCATATTTTCTGTGGAAAAAGCTCATGCTCTCTTGCGAATTCGGTAGTGGAACCTAAAAAATGAGCCTTCTCCACAGAAATGAGCTTTGGTTGCTCAATCGATTGGATAGTGTATGCCGACTCTTACAGTCAGCAATATCAGAGTATCCTGCATGAGGTGCACGATCCCAGGAATAGATAAAATAGATGTTAAATGTCTGGGCGGAGTTTCTTTCTTAAATTTTCTACTCTGCTTTATATGCTTTGTTGTAACGAAGCCAGAATTCCGTAGGCTCAGTGGTTATCTAAGGCGGCCAACTTTTCCTGAAGCCAATGCGGGATATATAGCCGAAACCAAAATAATAAAACGTTATACGCATTTGTCACATACCATGCTCTTCAGTTTCACTATCATCCACAATGCATATCGACGGAGTCGTCGAAGTCAAAAAACGAAAAACGGACTTAAGTGAGATTCAGTAAGTAAACGGCTGAATTTCTCATATCATTTGAATGAAAAATTCTCACTTCATGTTAGTCTTCTGTTAGAAAAAAATAAAAAAGCAGGAAACGCTGTGCTCAGTTGAACGTGTTTAAATGCCTTTAATATGCAAATTGTTATTGCTTCTATCCGCTCTTTCCTGATGCGATCATATTTGTAGCATTAATAGATTAAACCCAGAGAGTTACCACTACCTGATCTCATTGGGTACGCGATCATAGGTTAGGTTAGATTAGGTACAGCGGCCACCAGGTCTATCCCTTAGACCAGAATTGGTCCGTCCATTGTTATACCACCGAGATAATCGTCTAAGCTTAAAACTAGCTCATGCTAATAATATATTTGTTAAGCGGTGTAGGGCTCACATCACAAAAATCTTCGGTATCGTAAAAGCACCTTGAACCTGGAAAACACCTTCATTTCTCTGCGAAGACCGGACAGTGACAGAGAAAGTGATGTACATTATCTTCCTCGTCTTCGTCATTATAACTTCGACAAAAGTCATTCTAAGGAATTCGTAGTCTTCTGGCCAGTTCCTCAATAAAACAATGCGCCGTTGTGACTTCCACGACACTACGAATATGTTCCCTGTCCAGTGATCGTAGTATAGTGGAGGGGACAGTGTAAAGTTGAGGCCAGATCATCTTCGTCGTAGCGGAGGTACCACTAGGTCTATCTGGCGTTAGTCCTGCGTTCTGCAGCGGCTTTAATTACTGCAGAGCAAGCAACAACAGGCGATTTTATGTATTCGTGGTTGCCTTCGACGATTCTTGCTATCCCATCACGGGCCAAGTCGTTCGAACACAGCAATTTCCTGCTAAGCCGTTATAGCCGGGTATCGCGACGCGATCATCTCTCTGGTTCCTTTTAACCCCTAGTGAGGCATAGGGTATTGACTACGCCTCTTTTCCAGCTCTGCCTATTAGCAGCCGTCGCCTTTAGCTGGTCCCACGATTTGCCTATAGATTTTCCCTCTGCCTCAACAGATCTCGCCATGTATTTTTGGGTCTTCCCACACGACGCCTTGCATCGGTTCCCTGAGGATTCCAATGTAGAGCCTGTCTTGTTTTTTGGTTCTTTTCGAAGTGTGTGACCTATCCACTGCCACTTCTGCCTTTTGATGTCGATGCCTATCCTATTTTGGCCAGCGAATTTGTAGGATGCGTCGAAGGCACTGATTCACGAAAGTTTGTAGTTTGGTTGCAATATCACTGGTCACCTTCCATATAAAAGCACGGATTTAACATTGCTTTCGAAGATGCGGAGTTTGGTATTTCTAGAGATGTTTTTGTTTTGCCAGAGGGGAGTCAGACTGAAAAATACTGCTCGGGCTTTATTTATGCGAGACTCTACATCAAGCTTAATATTTAGTCATTCATTTTTAAAGCAGCACTTCGACTTTCACGATGCAAAGCATCCGTCATTTGAGACAGATGATCTGCTGTGTTTGAAAGAAGGCAAATGCCGTCGGCGTAGTCCAAGTGCTGAAGGTAATCAAATAATTTCCACCTGAAACCCTTTCTTTTATGGTCGCCTAGAGCGTCGCAGATTACGTCGATGGTAATAAGGAACAGTATTGGTGATAAAATACAGCCTTGTCTAACTCCATTATTCACCTCAAAAGGAATTCGCCCTTGTGCAAGACGTGACATTGCGCTCCGTTATAGGACTCCTTCATGATGGCAATAAGATTGCACGCCAATTATTGCAATCCTTGAGACTTTTGGGGATTTTAATAATGACGCCCTTCTTCCATTCTTGAGAAAGAGTCTCGGTTGTCCAACACTCTTGGATCAGGGGAAGAAGAATATCCGCTGTACCGTTGATGTCCGCTTTCAAAAATTCCATCGGGATACCGTCTGCCCCCGGGGCCTTACCTGCTTCCAATGATTGAAGAGCCTTAGTTATTTCCAGCTTGGATGGTACGCCGGAGTTAATTCTAGTCACTTGCGGAAGACTTACTGCCTCCGGTGGAGATGGGCTTGAAGGGTTAAAGTTGTTATTAACAACCTCCATGAAATGCTCTCTCCATCGCCGCAGTTGTTGTTCATCTGTGACTAGCAGAGACCCGTCTTTATTCTTTACGGGTCATTGGTGAAAGATTTGCCAGTCAGTGGCTTTATGAGCTTATAAAGGGTTCCATTGTCACCACGGTAAGCCGCATCTTCCGCCACCAAAGCTAACGCGTTGATGTTGTTGCGTTTATCACGTCTGACGCTCCTCTGCACTTTTTTGAAGAGAACTGTACTCGGTACTCAGTTGTTGCTTAACTGAATTATCAGTAGCCGAGTTTATTTGCTATTTAATTCTCTTCCGTGCAGTTATCGGAGACCATGTATCATCACTGATAAATGGTCTTCTACCTCGCTGTAGTCTGCCCACAAATGTTTCGCCACACGATAGAAAAGCTTCCTTCACAATGGTCCATCTATCATCAATAGAAGAAGCATCTGGTGTTTGTGCATTGGCTACCTCGCGTAATGCGCTAGAAACTGCGAGTATTGTTGACGGCTCTTTAAGCTTTTGCACATTGAATCATGGCAACACACGCTCGTTTTGTGTGCGACGAATAGCAGCAGTCCGCAAGCGAATTTTTGCGATGACAAGTTGGTGATCGCTGCCTACATCAGCACAACGCTTAGCCCTGACGTCCATGAGACAATTCCTCCATGTTTTGGAGATGGCTTTATGGTCAATCTGGTTCTCTGTTCGGCCATCTGGAGATATCCAGGTTGTCAAATGGCAAGGTTTGTGTTTGAACAGGGTGCCGCCAATGACAAGCTGACTAGAGTTACAGAACTCTACGAACAACTCGGCATTGTCGCTCCTAACACCCAAACCGTGATTGCCCATTATATGTTCCAATCCAATATTGTCAGACCCAAGCATTGAGATCCTCCATAATATTTTTTATGTCACCTCTGGGAGCCTTGTGAAAGGTGTCGTCAAGCAGGTGGTAAAAGGCGTCCTTAGCATGCTGGTCGGCTGACTCAGTCGGAGCGTAACACTGAATAATAGTAATGTTTCTTACTCTGGACTTGAATCTGGCAGTTATTATACGGTCGGAAATAGGCCTCCAATCTATGAGAGATTGGCGAGCTTCCTTGTTCAAAAGGATGCCGACTCCAGCCATTGTGGGTGAGGCTTTAAGTTCACTACCAGAGTAAAGCAGCGATGCGATCATAATTCCCTTTTTTTATTGCAATGTCTGGTCGGTTGCTACCAGGAGGAACACTCGAACCACTATTTCATAGACAGAACTCGACCATGCTCCACTAGGAGTTATGCTAGAAATAGAATAGCCGCGTCAGCAGAGGCATCGGCAGAGGCATCGGCATCAGCAGAAAAATTTCAATTTAGAACACACGCCGCTGCTGTCATTGTGGGTCATCAAAGGCAAATGCGTGTGTTCTAAATTGAAATTTTTCTGCTGATGCCGATGCCTCTGCCGATGCCTCTGCTGACGCGGCTATTCTATTTCAAGCATTAGGGTAAATCAAGAAGAATCGAAAATATATTTAACATAATTTTACCCACTTCATACGAATCATAAATTACTGTTTTGTATTTCTTTTTAGTTGATAAATTCCACGAAAATATAACTACGAAGGGATCGAGTTACACGCTTCAATCTTTCGTTTTTCATGTACATGTAAATTATACAATTATGCAAAATAGAAACTGTTGCGTATGTATACAATTTCAATTATCCAAAGTTGAATTAGGTCGTATGAATAAAAACAATTATATGCTGCCCACACCCTGTCTACCCCTTATGCAGGTGAACTTAGCTTCACTTAGGCTGACGGAGGCCCAAGATGACACCATCCTGTAAAATGCTAATAAACTGAACGTGTAAAGATGGATTAGAGATGATGGTGTAGTGTTTATAAAAAAAAAAAGTGAATTAAGGGTTAAATTTGTCTGTGGTCTGGCATATTTCTGTTTTAACACTAGACACTTTTTTATCATGCAACACTTCAACAGAAGTGTACTGTTTTCTTTAGTTGAACTTCTGAATAAAGCACTGTGTGAAATGCCCTTTATTCAGGATTCAATCCAATTAAGTCAAATAGACATGAATATACGACTACTTCGGTAGATACGCATGAAAAAAAAGCTAATGGCATTTTCCATTTGATAGATATTTTCAGATACTGAACAATGAAGACAATTCGTAACTAAAGGTCAATTTATATTGGCTAGAACTATAAAATCCGTGGAGTAAATATAAAAACTAACAATTTTATCTTTGCAAATAAACAATCGGAACCACTGAAACAATTCCGATAATATCTATAAGTGATGTGGACCGTCCTATACGGATAGTAACTTGTCTCTAACCTTTACCACTAACATTTCAAACAATAATCATAATCGCACTTTAAAATTTCAATCAAACATCATATTTCATTTGAAAATATCTCAATTCTTATATCTTGTCTATGTCTTATGTCTTGATAATAAAAATTTATTACAATTCACAGTTTGAATCCATACCACAATATTTAGCGACTGCATTCCTATAACATGTATTTTCCTCTTCCACTCGTGTACGTGTATATCCTGTTGCACTTCGGAATAGATAAAACTCTAGTTTAATCACACACTAATCTACTTCACTTTAGCACTTCCCGATAATAAAGGTTTTCAAAATCGAGAACAGCAACGGTACAAAACGCGAACCTTTTGTGTAATGCAAGAAAAAGTAGTTTGCGTCAATTGTTTTATAGATGGGGCGCATGGATTGTGGCGGATTGGGTGGGAATTGCACACGAGTTCCCCGCTATAGTTGCTTTGAACTACGAGAGGTGTAAAAAGATCATGATGAACAAGAAGTACTAAAACAAGTACTTTATAGTGCGAATGGGGTATGTAGGTACTCTTGCATATAAAAAGTAGAGGAAAGTCGTCAAACTTGTTAATTTTTGGAATACTCGTTTATTGGTGAACTCATTCAGAAAATTTCAAAAATAATTCAAGTTTTGAGTTTCAGTAAAAATGTTGTCCATAATTATGTAGTTCTTATATGTTTGATACAGATAAATTTATTTAATTTCAGGAATTCAGATCTCTTCATATTATTCTATGTAGATTGCTTTCAATGTAACTAAAATAAAAAAATAAAACAATTCCCGAAAATTTTTTGCACACCAGATCATTTTTTTCGATTTCGTAACTTGCTAAAAACGATCTGCATCTGTATTTACATTGCGTAAGCTTAAAGGAAGGAAAGAAAGTGTTTTGTATTTAGACAACATTTTTTAAATCACTCGAACTGTCTTACATGTCTTGAATAATAAAACAGGCTACGATTGGTTTGACCAGAGATACGAGTACTGTGGAATTGTTTAGACTTGTCAATAAGATTTTAGGCAATGCATAGTTATTTGCAAGAAGGTGGGTTTTAGAAGTTGGGTTATAAAGATCACAAAAATTCTATAAATTTTATGGAATGATGGGTACATTTTTTGCACTGTTTGTAGTTTCATTTCCGCTAAAAATTGATTTGAAAATTGAAGGATGCAACCCTGTAAACTATGAAACTAGAGAATCTGAAAAGTTTCATCATTATCAATGTATGTAGTAAGATAGCCCGACGTCGGGCCTTGGCCGCCTGAATCATTGACATCCAATTGTCGCGGTAGTTGGCCAATCCGCCAACGGAAAAGTGGTATCTCGCAGTAGGGTTCTGGGCCGACGAAGAGACTAGCAGACGACCTTCTAGCTAGTTCATCTGCCAGGTCGTTGCCTTCGATGTAAAGGGTATCCTACCTGCTGGAGAATTTCCTTTTTGTTTCTGTTTAATTGGAGCTTGACTATCCGTGAATATTGCTATAGTGCTGCAAAGTAAAGGGCTCTTTCCCCCGGCAGAGTACATCGCTTCCTTTGCCAGGCTATTTAAATTGATGCATGGAAAGAAGTTAAATAGACAAAATTATTTAATCAATATTATGGTTCATACAAGGATAGAGCAGTGCTCACCAGCTGAAGCAGACCTTTTCAAATATGGACCACTTTAGTGATCAATTTTGGATCAGAATTAAATCGAAATTTAGCTTATTGCAAACATTTTTTTAAGAAATCTATTGTTACGTTTTTTTTGTTCCATCCCGTGTAGTTTTGTGTAACGAATTGCATATAAAAAATGACACACTACTAATGCCGGTTAAAGCCCACCGTGGCGGACATTCAACCTCGGGGAAAATTCCTAATTATTTCAATCATTCATGCCGGACCTGAAGCTATTCCTAAAAAGTGTCATAGATAGGACAATATAGGCTGCAATGAGTTTGTATCTCATCACTTAGAGAGAGCAGTTCGAAAAGTGCCAGGATACTCAAACTTATGCATCCGAGTTGCTTCATGAATTTTGGTGATAATCGTTTCCGAAATTTTAAAATCTGCTTCGGTGGACTCCAAGTAACAATTTTATACCAATATTCTCTTCCAACAGTAATACGGGCATTTTACAGGGTATAAACGCTGAATAATAGTTCAATAATCGCATTTGGCGCCGTTTTTTAATCCAATAGAACCTTATTGTAGCACTAAATTATGCTTCGAAAAAGGCATACATCATGTGCCTTATACCATTATTTTCTCACGTTTCCAAAAAAAATGAAAAAAAAAAATATTCCACAGCTAACATCGAACCCATGACTATCGTATTGCCCGTCCTACGCACTAACCACTCGGCCAACCTCAGATATAGGCATTGCTCGTACACACTATACAATTTGTTAGTTGCTTCTGTGAAGTGCTTAACATTTCTTTATCGAATCTTCTGCAATGAACCTTTCTACTTTATATGTCAATCAGTTGACGTTGATTAAATCCACACGTTCATCAATAAAATGCAGCTAATTTCTGCGCAGAGATCATCTTAATTAGTTCATAAATTAACAATGAGTAAGGAAATGTTGGTTTCATGAAAGACTTCAAACCATTCTATTAAAGAAATTTGGTATTTCGAAGCACTTCATAAGTTTCAATTCTTTCAAAAATCACAGTCCATTCTCCTATAAAACTATATGATGAACTATTTATCGGATGACAATACGAATGTCACACTATTAAGATGAAATAACACAACCATGTTTCCATGTGTGTGTTCATTTCTGATTATCTGTTACATGAGACTATTACATGTGTGTGTTATGTCATCCAATAAACACTATAGAGAAGTATTTAATGGAGTATCTTTTTAGGTTAACGTTAAGAGAAAGTGTTATCAAAGTCTCATACCACCATCTTTAAATTGATTCTATAAGGATGTTAGAAGCTTTTTCCGGAAAATGTTTCAAGGATTTTTTATCGGATCAAAATATTTCTTTAAGCACACACGATAAACTGATTTTGTCTTACTATATGATTGATACAGGGTGAAGTTCTTCTTTAAAGCATACGAATTGTTACTTGGGCAATTATATTGACAGTATAGGCATAGGCACAGGCGGAGTAATATGCCAGAGTAAAGTTCTGTAGCAGGGCAAATCCTCTCTGGTACTGTCAGCGCGTGGACATTACAATAGGTGTGTTTTTTTGGTTATCCCGTGTAGGTTTGGGTAACGAAACTCCATATAAAAAAATGCCAGCTGATCCACCTGTCTTTTTTTTTATATGAAGTTTCGTTACCCAAACCTACACGGGATAACCAAAAAAAATACACCTAAAGGCTATTATGCCTTACCTTGGGCCGATGATTTTAAGGCTGTTTTCGCGCTATATGTCAATGGTGTGGAGGTTTTGAATAGAGATCACGGTGAAGCTTCAGGTCAGGCTGGCGGTTGCCCATCCCAGCGCAGATGTTGGGGCACTTTTTAATTGGTCTAAGCTAAGTAAATTCCAAAACGCACCGTGGCAGGCATGGATGCTACGACCAAGAAAGTATAGGGACGGAGACATAGACCAAAAAATGTGTAACCATTTGCTGTTTCATTAATAATGGCAGTGACGTAGGTATTTTTATACATATATGTAGTAGTACCACCAGTAAAGCCAAAAATCGAGCACTTTAGGATGAAATTGTATGTATTGCAAATAATTTTCAATGTTCTTGTTCAATGAGCTGAAAGGATGCTACACAAAAAAGATGAACCGCCCTAAACAAGGCCGCGAACACCATGGGCCACGAGTTGCACATGTCTGTTCTACATGCAAAAATAAAATGGATCGCAATCAGGAGTGATCCCCTTCTATCCATTTCTTTCTTTTGGGAAAGCTACTCTGTTATTTGTACTTGACCCCTTCAGTTTTGATATTCAATATGGCAATTCAATCACTCTTTGACAACCGTTGGTCAAATTCAAAGTGACAATTTTGCAATTTTTGTTCGTTCTTTTGTGTGCAATTGAATAATTATTGAATGGCCGTGTAATAATTAAACGCGCAGAGTCCGATTTTGATAATTAAATTTAAAAAAATCATCCAAATGAAATTTTGGGTATGTCATTTTCTGTCTCCATTTGGTTGCTAGTGTAAAATTGCTCAATTCGCAGATGATACCTCAGTCTACACATCCCACATAGAGCCACAGCAAATTATAGATACTCTTGAACAAGGATTTCATATACTGAACAGCTATTACATCCGCTGGAAAATTCAAATTAACGTTGCTAAGACACAGGCCATATTTTTCACAAGACATAGAGTCGATGAGTTTCTTCCTGAGCGATGCTTATCATTGAACAATCAACCTATTAACTGGAATACCTCCGCTAAGTATTTGGGTTTTACTCTAGACAAGAAGTTAATACTAAAATCACATATCCTGAAAAAGGTTGAAGTAAACGGAACCCTAATTAAGTCATTGTACCCATTAATAAATCGCACATCGCTATTGTCCTTAGAGAACAAACTCCTTATCTATAAAGTCATTTTTCGTCAAACACTTTTGTATGGCTCTCCAATATTAAAAAGCGCGGCTAAAACAAATCTATATAAACTACAAATTGCTCAAAATAAGGTTCTCAAATTGATATTCAATCTTCCTCCTTGGTATTCAACAGAACGTCTTCATAAAATCTCAAACATGAGATATATTCAGGAAACAATAGATTACCGCACTGAAAAATTTGTACAATCCTGCCTTCGGCTAAACAATTCTTTGTTCAACTCTTTGTACACCTAGAAACTTTTTTATCTCTCCACGAATTACTTTTGCATTATTATTGCCAAATAGTTTAAGTTTAGCTTATAAGATTCTAGTATTTTAAGTTTTTATTAAAGATCATCGAGGTTTTTGTATCTTTTTCCTCTTCAAATTCTTAAATTAGTTATAAAATAGTGTTACGATTTTGTTTAATTTATGACTATATGTAAAGCCTGATCTCCTACCAAAAATGAAATCATGTATATCAGCGAACTATGTACTTGATAAAAAAAATAATTAGATGACTGAATTACATATCCCGCGTCAGCATCAGCATCGGCAGAGGCATCGGCATCAGCAGAAAAATTTCAATTTAGAACACATGCATTTGCCTTTGATGACCCACAATGACAGCAGCGGCAGAAGCAGAAAAATGATTCTGCCGATGCTTCTGCCGCTGCTGTCAATGTGGGTCATCAAAGGCAAATGCGTGTGTTCTAAATTGAAATTTTTCTGCTGATGCCGATGCCTCGCTGCCGATGCTGATGCTGACGCGGGATATCTAATTCAACCAAGAAATAAAGAAACTGAAACTGAACTGGTTGCTAGTGTATATGCTAAGTAGCAACCAAATGGCTGTTCGTGATGCCAGTTTTTGGACGCGCAACCATTTGGCGATAAATCTAGATGGACCTTTATTCGCTCCAATTAAATGGTCATATTAAGATAACGTAATCTAAGGCAATATTAGACCATAGATTTCGCAATTTGCTGCAAATTATCTGATCTGGCGTAATTGTGAAAACCTTCTTTAAAAATTTCGTGAATTTCTGATTTTCAAATGAAACATACCTTACCGATCGGTACTTCCCCTTTTGAAATTGTTCGAAAACCATCTCCGCGAATTCGCAATTAAATTATCCAGCTGCTGTCACCTTCACCGAAAAAAAAAACATCAAAATCAAATGCACTCGCGACCGTTCTGTGAATGACGTGCGCGCAACCTGTCAATAAATTTATCTGCCGAAATTGAATCGTGTGTGTAACGTTTTCGGCTGGAATTGCAATATTTCTCGCAAGCCGCGACGTGAAATTGTTTATCTCTAATCAATTGCCAGACTAATCTAATCGAATCGCGTTTTTGTTTTATTGTTCACATTTCGGCACCACCGTTTCATTAATCGTTGTAATCGCCCGAGAAAATTTGCCAACAACATCGACTCTGCTTTGTGGTTATGTCCAAGTGGATTAGGTAGTTGAAATTCAAAAGGAAAAATATTGTCGACTGGCCTGGAGTTTAAATTAGAGTGACGACGACAATGGAACGAAGAACGTCGCTAGGCGGAGGTCACTTGAGCCTGAGCACATCGAATTTGGCCAGTCCGCTGGCCGAGTCTACTCAGTTGAATGGAAGCGGGTAAGAGTGCATTATGAAGGTCGTTTTGAACCATTCGTCCTAACAAATTGTATTTTTACAGGTTTCAGACTAAATTCCCCTGGGGCGGAAAAGTGAGCCCCGTCCCGCGAAGCCCAGCCGCCACAAGCAACAGCAGCAACAATTCGAGTTTCCAACAAAAGTCAGTGTCGAAGGTCGCCGTGTCGCCCATAAGACGAATCGATCCAAGGTAAGATGAGATGCGACACATTTATGAAATTTCATCACAAAGTGAAAACGATCGAAGCCTTGACCATGATTTGACTTTCCTGTATTTTACAGAATATACACAGACGTACAAAGCAAGGGACTAGCATCGCGTATTGTCAAGTATCATGAAAACAGCGCGCGACTAAATAGAAGTGCCTCTGTGGGCAATTTGTACAGCAAGCCCGGCCAATTCCCGGTCGTACATCTGAAGAAGACCGAAGTGCAAGTGAAGCCACGAACGAATTCAGGCGTTTCGGTATTGCGTATCGCACCGCCCACTAAGAGGATGATTATTCATATAGGTCGGTCCAGGGTCCATACTATTCAGACATCAGTCACAGTCATTTTCCATACATAAGTTAACAGATTGTCAGTCAATAAATTAACTGACAATCTATCAACTTGTATGGATTGGACTGTGATTAATGACCTTTACATGGGAGCGTTGTGAGCTAATTTTGTCCAATTTATGTTTCAGATCCTAAATCGCCCCGGACACGCTCCAATGCTTTCCGGACCAGGCTAATGGATCGCGGTATGGGGGGCGGTTCCATTCCGGACGAGAAAGATTCACACCATAATCGACCAATTGTGCCGCCCGCTGAAAATGACGTGAATCCAACACGAAGTGTATTGGATGCTCTGAAGGAAATTTCACGAAAGAGGATAAATAGTGATGTGAGTAACATTTTTATTCAAGATGGTGAATATTACTTGAAAGTGCTTCTCACGTAAGTAAAAACTATTCAGAACTGTTATTAGCAATAAGTTATCATACTGCCTAAACAGACGATTGCGGTGGGACCTTTTGGAAATGACTAATGCACTTCTATCGACCAGTACTGGTTTTGTTTGCAAGGAACATCAACCTTGAAACAGATCGACAGCAGCAACAGCCTATTTTAACACAATGAGTGAGGAGTATTGGCCGTTCAGTTATAATATAAGTTAGCTATACTTAGAGCGTCCGTACGGCGAAAGGCATTTTACGTGACGAGCCGTAAAAATTTACCTAAACATCTCAAAACTGAAAATTTTAATGCTACGCTTTTCGATCAAAGCGATCGGTGAGCCGTAGGAAAGCGTTTTTAACATCTCGAATATAAAATTCGTTTCTACTGCGACCGGTTCTACGAACCGGAACGACCCATGCTATCCAGCATGGCCAAGAGTCGCAACGACCCCCTTCGACGCTAGAAGGGGAAGGAAACCATGTGTCTTACTCGTACCGTTTTTATCCTTGGGGAGCAGTCACAGGGTCCGTACTCCTCCTATATTTCCCATATTTGTATCGCACCTACTATATTCTCCTATATTTTGCGCCTATTCCTATATATTCCAATATTTTTCATTTGTCTCTATAAAAAATGCTAAAAATTTAATAGACACGGCAAATTCCAATATATGTACTGAAAACATAAAACAATTTGAAAAGGAAATCTATTCGCAAAAATTGCTTTACTTATCGTAGTCTTCCATTGACTTTTCGGAGAGATGAAATATTTCCAATACTCCCGCGATAAGCATCAATAATGCCAAGGGAACTTTTTTCGCCATAGTGATAATGTGATTGTCAATTATCCTTGAGAGCTTTATTATGGACCTTATGGTAGTTCCGTCTGATTTTCTTTAGTTCCTAATGAATTATGAACTGAATGCACGGTCTGCCGATTACTTTCATGATTGAGCGAATAGTTTGACCGCAATTTCAAAGTTTTGGACCCCACACGCCTTTCTATAGGCCTGGTAAGCGTTTTTTGCCCTTCAAGTATTTTTTTTTGTTTTTAATTTGACGTTAGTTGCACACAAAAAAAAGAACAAAACACAAATCCTGATAAAAAGCCGGATGTGAAAAAAAGTTAAAAAACAATGGCGCAGGGCCGGAGATCCCATATGGGCAACCTGGGCAACTGCCCGAGGCGGCATATTTTGAAAACTTATAGTTTTCATTGGCTTTGTGGAATAGGAATGCATTTTTAGATCTCAAGAAGCAGATTATACCTATAATTAGAAAAAATAAATTAAACTCTGGAACAGCGGTTGCTTGCTTACAAACTTGCAAATCTCTACAAGTTTCATCTCACTTATTCTTACAATTTGAATATTAATCGGTTGATTCCAAAATTCTGAGTAAAATTTGGTTAATGAATTTTTAATTTTTCGCCCTAAACAAGAGGCGTTTAATAAAGTTATAATGTCGCCCCTAAAACTAACCGCCGAGAAAATTGTACATACAACTTGACAGACAATCTTCGGCTTGAGAAGATTGCAAATTTACATTGCGTTAAAGGGGAATCGGACAGTGTCGGGACAAACTTTACACGAAAAATATTGGTTCCCTGTCGATTTGCGTCGCCAAAAGTTAATATGCTAGGCACTAAAAGGTTGTGAGAATAGTGAAATCGAAAAAACGCGAGAAACGTTTAGTTTTCGTGGATTTTCGCGTGTTTGAAACCCGGACGGCACAATTTTCCGGTACACCATTTTGACGTGTTTACCAAGGCAAAAATGGGCTGATTTTTCCATTTTCTCTCGGTGGTTCCCCACTTATAATAAAGACACTTGTTTACGAAGTTGGTGTACTAATCACCTATTACCCGACAGTTCAGATGTAAATTCTAGTCATGGGGTACGACCGTTTTACCATTTCAGGTGGTGCGGCTCTAGTAGGAGCCATCTAAGTCAATTTATGAAAACCTAAATAAACTGAAATGTTGCTAAAATTAGCCGACCGATATTTTTTGTCTTGAAGTTACTAAAGGCCATCGAGGGACAGGGAATCATTTTTTTTTTGAATTGGTAACGGTTGAGGGTGTGATAGCACACTTTTTGTTGGTATGGGGCAATTTTAGCTAAAGTGGCGCTTTCCTTGAAATTTTAACTTCCAACCTTTTGGTCCTATGCAGTATGCACCATTGTATAAACTACGGAATTCGCAAACATTAATGGATTTTTTAGGTTTAAGCTTAAATGTTATTGGATTTTCCAGTGGTATTGCATTATTCGCATATGCGGCAGGGGCGCAATAGAGGGTAAATCCGGCCCTGCGATATGGCGTACTTATTTGGACCAAGCTCATTATCCACTTCAGAGTTTATTCCGGTCGAGACCAAGAAGATAGGGGGAGCCATCTTTTTTTTCGGGTTCCCTGGCATTGGTATCCGAGTTCTTATAATGACTATCTATCTTACAATGTAATAAATGCAATGAAAATCATGAATAAAATGGTAAAAGGGGGGTGCATTAATTTTTTTGGCCATATTATGTGTTTATGTGGTGATATATTTTTTTATAAATAAAATTCCTCCTATATAACTCCTATATTTTCTCGTATATTCTCCTATATTCCTATATTTTTATTTTCTGTAATGCGTACGACCCCTGCGAGTCATGGCCGGCCCAGCTGCTCCTCACATTGCTACTACGTGCCGGCATTGAATGGAACCCAGGTCCATGGATATGCTTTGTCTGCGGAAATAGGATTTGTACAATCGTCGGTTCAATGCACGTGCTGTGAAGAATGGGTCCACCTTAAAATTGGTCGGGACTCAAAGGTGCTCAACGTATACTACGAGCAGGTGTAGAAATAGAGGGCGACGCTCATCATCTAACTCCTCTCAACCGCAAACCAACCAAGGTTCCCAACAATTATCACCGTCTACCCCTGCAAACGCTGACCGACCTGTCCCACCAAGAACAAATTTGACCCCAGCTCCACGAACCATCGACTTGAACTACTCCACCACTAAAATCGTCCAAATTAATTGCAACGGACTCCAGAATAAAATCGCCAAGCTAACAGTTCATGAACCGACACCACATTCAAATAGCAGCTGTTCAGGAGACTAAACTCAACTCCAATAATTCGCTTAGCTCATATGGGAACTATAACGTCATCAGACGCGACCGAGAAAGCAATGGAGGTGGCTTAGCCTTCCTAATTCCCAACAACCTACCGTACAGCATCGTTGATGTTACTTCCGCCGATAACATCATGGAACAACAGAGAACAGATAACCGTCAAATCAGAAAATACTGACTTTGAAATCTACAACATATACATTCCTCCAGTCCCACTAGATACAACTCCCTGCTAACCGGCCAATACGTATCGTCTTATGATTGGTGATTTAAACGCTCATCATGATCTATGGCACTCCACAATGATACCAGAGGTAACATCATCGCCGATCAACTGGATGCATCCGATCTGTCCCATCAACGACGATAAACCGATTCGTATCACTGGATCATGCACCAGCTCGCCTGATATTTCCATCGCTAGCGCGGAACTTACCAAAGACATCGCATGGGAACCAATCCTCACCTCACCATGTCTTCTGATCACTTACCAATTGTACTAACGCTGGATATGCCATCTAAATTCGTCCATCCCGACAAGAAAACGTACACAAACTTTTCAATAAAGCTGACTGACGGCTTTAAAAGGATCACTAGCGAGGCTCTTGCTAGTCTTACCCCACCATGTGATGTACGCATGGCCGAAAAACAACTGAGACGGATAATTCTCACTGCAGCCAAGAGATTCATTCGAGATGGCCGCATTCCCAGCCTAAAACCTAACTTCCCAACATCTGCGGCAAAATTAGCTAAAACCAGGGATCAGCTAAGGAGTTCAGACAGACCCAAGTGATCTACGCATTGGTGACCTTAACGCAGCCATCGTTAAGCAAGTCAATGACCACAGGAGAGGTAAATGGTACTCGCATCTCCAAAAGCTTAATACTACCACAGGTGCGAGCAAACTATGGAATACAGTAAGAGGCATATCAAACTCTACTAAAACACAAGGAAGGGTCGCTATCAAGTTTGGCAACTCTACCGGGAGCGACGACAAGAAATGCGCCAATCAATTTAATAAGCAGTTCGTCGAGCATCTGCCCATGGATAGGCAAAATCACACGACCCATCCGAAACACATCTTCAAATTACCACCACAGAAGTCGCCAATGCCATAAAGAACTTCAAAAACTCAGAAGCGCTTGGTTCGGACAGTATAGCAATGATAATGCTCAAACACCTTGACACGTCGGCCATGTTGTTGTTGTTGTAGCGGTGCAGAAGGGTGTGAGTCGCTGTGCATGTCTGTGGACATGTTCTAAGTTTCGTCGTCGTTCTCGCCTATTGTCTCAAGCGACAAGAACGTAGCAGCTGCAATAGGGTTGTCCCATAACGCCCTCGGAGTGAGGTTAGTGGGTGCAGCGGGGCATCGAAACAGGTGGTCCACATCGTGTGGCGTACCGCCGCAGCTCGGACAAATGTTCTGGATGTCCGGGTCTATTCGAGATAGGTAGGAATTGAGACGTGAACAAAAACCCGACCTAAGTTGGGCTAGTGTCACTCTTGTGGCTCTCGGGAGCCTAGTCTCCTCAGGTGATATGGGTGGTGGGGGCACTGAGAGGACTCTATTCGGACCTAATCTCCCTATTGACCTATTCACAACGATTGTGTGAATATCTGCGATGGCCGCATGGTATGCTGTGTTATCAAATATATCGGGAGGTACCCGTTTGTATCTCTGGACGTCTCTCTCGAGATCTCTGACTCCACTCCTGACATGTCGTGGAGGGGGAGTATTGTCCATGAGATGATGATTTGGGTGATCCTCTCGATAGCAACCGACCAGATATTGAAGAGACAAGAGGTGATTGTGATCACGCACTGATAACATGCTGGTTTCTTGATGAAGATGCTCCTGGGACGACATGAGATGGCAACCTGTGGCGATACGTAGAGCAGCGTTCTGGCATACCTGGATCTTATTCCAGTTTGTGACCACACCGGTGCTGCATAACTAGGGATTGCTCTACCTATCGCTTTGTAGGTTACCAACATAGTTTCTTTGTCCTTTCCCCAGGAACTCCCGGCTAATGCCTTTAGGACGTTATTTCTACTGTGCATTCTATCGACTACGTTTGTGACGTGATTTTTCGACTTCATCATGGTGTCTAAATAGACACCAAGGATCTTGGGGTTGGTTACAGTAGGAACAACGTCATCAGCATGCTTACCAGTACGGATCCCAAGCACCTCCGAAAATTCCTGCGTCCAGGTGGTAAGAAGTGTTGCGGTACATTTAGACGGTGAAATGACAAGATTGCGGATATTGAAAAACTCCACCAGTTTCTCGATATAGTAATTTAGTCGAGCACACATGCCATTTAAATCATTCCCCGAGGTGAGTACGGTGCAGTCGTCCGCATAAGAAATTAGTTCGATACCTTCCGGGGGAGTTGGAAGGCTCGACAGATAGATGTTAAACAGTGTAGGAGAGAGTACACTACCCTGTGGAACTCCCTGCTTAATTTTTCTATGCTTTGAACGACTGCCCCGAAACTCTGTGAAGAATTGCCTTCCAGCTAGATAGTTGGCAATCCATCTAACCACTTGTGCAGGAATATGCATATTGAGGAGATCGGCCAACAGCGCGGAATGGATAACCGTGTCGAAGGCTTTCGACAGGTCAAGTGCTACTAGGACAGTTCTGTCACAGGGCGGTTTCTGGTTGAGGCCATTATGGATATGATGGGTGATCAGATCCAGAGCTGTTGTAGTACTATGCATCTTCCTGAAGCCATGCTGGTGAGAAGCTAGCTCAGCATGTGATACAAGGGTGGGGTGGATGAGTGCTTCGAGCGTCTTCGCAACGGGTGATAGAATTGTGATTGGACGGTAGGATTCGGCGAGTTTCGCGCTTTTACCGGGTTTGAGAAGGGGGATAATCCGCCCCTTTTTCCAGAATTCGGGGATGACAAGCGTGGATATCGACAAGTTGAAAGCCATCGTTAGGTATTCGATGGCCGGAAGGTTGAGGTGTTTCAGCATGACCATTGAAATGCCATCTGGTCCAATGGCCTTTGATTTTTTTGCATTCTTGATTGCTGCTGTAACTTGGTCCGCTGTAAAGGTGGGAATGATGTCAACTGTACGGTTGCGAATCCTTCTTCTTATCTTGCAATTGAGCATCTTGGTCTTGGGGTGTTCAATAAATTGCTTATTGAACAGGCTCGCGCAGAGTTTTGGATTGGCAGTGGTTTTCTTACCGAATCTGATGGCTACACTGCCCTTGTCTTTTGTTGGGTGAGACAGGGCGCGGACTGTAGCCCATAGTTTGCTGACACCTTGTGAGAGGTCGCAGCTATCTAGATGCTCGTTCCATTTCTCTTTTTTGTAGGTGTTGACTTGTCGATTTATTTCTAAGTTTAGCTCATGAATTCTGGGGTCTGCCGGATTTGCGCGTCTTAAATCGTCCCGTTCGTCGGCTAACCTTGCGGCAGTAGTTGGGAAATATGGCCGAACTTTGGGGATACGTCCTGCTGGAATGTAGCGAGCTGCCGCTTTGACAATGACGTTCCTTATGTTCTTTTCGGCTTCCCGTGTGTTCGTAGGAGTAGGTAGCGCGGCGAACTTCGTCGTTGTGAACGCAGTGAAACCCTCCCAATTTGCCTTTTTATGGTTGATAAACGTACGCCGTTCTGATGTCGTCAGTTCGGCTGGTTTATCTATGTTTATTAATATGGGGAGGTGATCGGATTGGAGAGATGTTGTTGTCTCCCATCGGGTTTCACTTATCAAACTGGTGCTCACAATAGTTATGTCAGGAGAACTATGACACGCGCCAGCGACACGTGTAGACGAAATTCCATTGATAGCGCAGAAGTCTGATGGGTCTAGTTTGGACGCGATATCTATACCTCTGGCATCATTTTCGAGGTGAGAGTGCCAGAGTTCGTGATGCGCGTTAAAGTCGCCAAATAGGATCCTATGCTGTCCTATGAGGAGTGGACCAATATCGAACTTATAGCCAGAGCCACAGCTAGAAGCTGGTGGAACATAGATGTTTATAAGTTCGATATTGGTATTGCCGGATTTAACGGCAATAGCTTGCATTTCCGCCGTGCCGTCGTTGAAACGAAGATCTAATACACTGTATTGCACGGTTCTGTGTATTAGGAATGCAAGCCCTCCTCCTGGATTAGGACCCTGCCTGCCGACTCTATCACGCCTTAAAAGTATGTAATCGCCGCGGATGTTAAAATCGGGAGTTGATGGTTGGAGCTTTGTCTCCTGAAATGCCGCTATCAGAATTCTGCGCGTAATCATGAAACGGACTATCTCGTCGATCTTCAGACGGATGCCATTGCAGTTAAACTGCAATATGGAGAGTGGGGTGTACACTGTGGCGGGGGGTGCAGGTGTTAGACTTGAGCGATTATGTCTTGTTGTATTGTTGGCTACGGGTATCGGTGGTGGAGGATTTTGGGTGCTGGGGCCAGGATTGGCCGGAGACGGTGGTGGACCATTAGCTTGTGAGCTAGGGCCTGGGGTGGCTGGGGGCCGACCCGCGTGCAGACACCCTGGAGCAACAAATGAGCTGCCACCGGGAATGGTTGCACGTAGGACCACCACGTCGGCCATAGAGTATATCACTGCCACGATGTTCGCTTCGAACATTCATCATACCAAAGATTTGGAAGAGGGCGGCATCATTCCATTACCCAAACCTGGAACAGCACTCTTTAGGGGAATTCTAACGCTTTTATCTCAAAGATCGATCGCTGACACATAAAACTCTTGCAACGCACATACAACTCGCCAATCACCAACACGGCTTTAGAAAAATGCATAGCCCCACCGCTGCACTAGACTGAATCATGTCCAAGGTCTTTGACGGGATTAACTAAACTAAGCTGTCTAAGCGCACCATCCTAGTGGCATTAGATCTGTCGAAAGCGTTGGATACGGTGAATTACTCGGTCTTACTGACGGATCTTCGTAACACATCCACACCGTCGCATATAGTTAAATGGATCGCTAACTACCTCCCCGGACGTCAATCCAGTACGGAGTTTAGAAATGGAAAATCTAAGAAGGATCAAACCAGGAGTACCACAAGGTGGAGTCTTATCCTCCACCTTGTTTAACCTCTACATGTCAGGGCTTCCCGCCCCACCCGAAGGAGTCGACATAATATCCTACGCTGACGACTGTACCATCATGGCATCCGGCAACTATATTTCTGACATGTGCGACCTAATCAATGGTTACTTGGCAGACCTCAACATCTTCTTCAACAGCAAGAACCTGAAGCTATCAGCAGCCAAATCCTCGGCCACACTTTTTACCACGTACAACCTCGAATACAACTTACGGTTAGACATCAAAGTAAACAACACCGTAGTCCCCACTATTCGTCACCCCAAAATCCTCGGCGTCACAATCGACAATCATGGCATTTTGAACAGCCACGCCAACAACATATGTGAGAAAATGAAGACCAGGAACAAGATTCTGAAATCTCTTGCTGGCAGCAAATGGGGAACTGAAAAGAAGACGTTACTTTTTTTTCTGTGGTAAATTATGCAGCATCTATATGGAGGAACAATCTCTGCGACACCCAATGGAAGCGGATTCAAACGTGTCAGAATGCAGCGATGCGTACTGGATTTGTACGCATGACATCTCAAGATCACCTTCACCAAAAGACAAAGCTCATCATCAATGTGGCACGATAGCCCGACGTCGGGCCTTGGCCGCCGGAATCGTTGGACCTCCAATTGTCGCGGTTACGTGACCTTGTCCTCCAGTTTCGGAAGCCCAGCAGCTGGTGGGCGTCTTCACCTATGGAATTCTCCCAGCGAGCTCTCGGTCGTCCACGCAACCTCGCTCCGTCAATTCGTTGTGCGTTCATCACTTTCTTTGGCATGCGATTATCGTCCATCCGTTGTACATGCCCCGCCCATTGCAGACGTTGAAGCTTCACGATTTTCGATACTTCCAGCTCATCGTACAATTGATACAACTCATGGTTGTACCGATGCTATTGGTCTCGCTCGTGAACGGCCCCGAAAATTCGCCGAAAGACCTTTCGTTCGAATCGGTCTAGCGAAATTTCGGAGGCTTGGGTAAGGGTCCATGTTTCGCAGCCATAACAGAGCTTCGTGTTCCTGTGCGCAAGTTTCGAATAAATTATAGGGAGGACCGAGAAATATGTCTTATTGGCTAGTTGTATCCGTCGCTTAATTTCGTCGGTTTCGTTGGCGTCCTTTGATAAGTTACAACCCAGACAGTTGAAGTTGTCTACATACTCGATATTAAGGTCCCCCACAAGACAAAGCTGCTAAATCTGAAAAGTCACAAAAAGCTCCTCGATAAGCAATATCTTGTTGGTTGCTATCTGTAGCTGTAGTGAACACCGAACCACGATCTTATGGACAAAACCCCACCGCCACGTCACCTAAGACGTTCGCTAAGGGACAAGGAACGGGAACTCGTAAGATTCAATAGAGTTCCCCTCAATAACACCAACACTTACAAGGCGGTTCTAAAGCGATTGCATACTAGCGAGACAATCAAAGCCACAAATGATCTGTCGGAAAATGGTGTCCTACGCGTTGGACCACCGGATATCTCCAATGATGAGCTACAGCTACCTACAGCCACACGTACTACCTTGGCTCAGCTTCGCTCTGAATGGTGCTCCAGACTAAACTCATTTTGGTCTTGCATCGATAGCACTATTGTCGATATTTGCCCATCGTGTGGATCCACGCCGAACACCCACCGTGCTCTGGGAAAATCCCATTGAAGTGGCAATCTTCCTAGGTCTCGAACTGGAAGAGAGGATGCCTCTCAGCCTTAGGTATCGACTCCCATGCACATCCAAATATCGCGTCATCCTAGTCAATCCCATTTTACCTTTTTACTTTGGTAAACTACTTCCGAGAACATGCAGCTATTATTATAAGTATGAGTCTCGCCGATGATCCTATGCAGGGTAAAGCTGCCGGAAGAAATTTATAGAAAATCGTCCAGCACCCACCAATTTTTCATTTTGTATGTTTTCGGTTTCTTACGGCATATTTTCTCTTAGTTGAATACTTGACAAATTTTTGAAATATGCACCTTTTTCCTCCTTTTCAGGATGTCGACTGCAACGATAGCATTAAAAAGTACTGCAAAGAATCCGACGATGATCCACGACGCCAACTGAACTTGCCCCTCACAAACGCCCACAACATGACATCGCAACAAGTTTCCGTTATCACAAAACGACAACGCGAAATTCCCACACCAACAGACTCCAAAACCGTCTCCCCGGACAGTTCAGTGATGAAAAAGCGTCTGTGCACGAAAAACAACGACATAACCAGTTCGCTCAGTTCCAGTCTCCTTCTCAACACGCCCAAGCGGAAACTCCAAGACGTGCACGGACGCCCGGCCATCGGTCGTAATGGTTCGCCGCCAAATGCCAATCTTGTGCCACCGCAAGCCAAGCAACAGTGCAACGATCGCAACTTTGTGCTATCCAGTGAGGCAATTCTACAGCGTACGAGTAGCTATCCGCCACAACAGCTGCTCACTCCGATCCCAGCAACACCGGCAATAGAAGCGCCGCAGAATCGGCCACAACTAGCAGGAACGATGCCCAAGCAAGCTCCGCCTCCGGTGAAACCGAAATTGACACTTTTCAACGTGGACTACGATGCAGCGCCGCAACGAAGAGTTGAGGAAGATAAAAGGTCGACCGAAGAGGATGAGGAAGGAGTGGCCGGAATTTCGTTTATAAAGCCGAAAAAGAGTTCGCCAATATTGACCGGTCGCAATGCACTTATCGAACGTGTTCAGTCGTCCAAATTGTCGTTGATGTTGAGCTGCTTGAGTGGGGAATTGAATGATAGTGACGATGAAGTGGACTCGGGAGTCAACAAGGACAAGCCTAAGGAGGTTGAGCAAGCCGCTGCTGTTCCGTTGGTCGCGGGTAATACCAGTGTGACTACAACGAATAGTCTTCCGCAGGCCCCGTTGAGTTCATCGGGTGGACTTTCGTTCAGTGCGCCATCCAGCTCAGCGCCATCATCAACCAGCACGACTGCAGCCTTGACAACAACCACATCCACAGCAGCCACAGGAGGCTTTAGTTTTGGTCTTCAACCGGCCACCGCTACTACTGCTGCAGCCACGATCTCGACAACTACATCATCCGAGACAGCTAAAGCTTCTGATTCATCGATCCCCAAGCCAACATTCAGTTTCGGAAGCGCACCTGCATCGGAACCTAGTAAATCTACAACAACCACAACATCTGTGTTGACTACTTCACAGCCAAGCACAGGATTTGGCTTTTCCGCTGCTCCTATGTCATCAGCTACGCCCACATTAAGTACGACCACATCTGAAAAACCAGCCGCTACAGGAGGTTTCACTTTCGGAAACCAGAAAACTGCGGATGCTACAAATACGATGACATCAAACGCCGCAGCTTTGACAAAAAGCTTTTCATTTGGAGCGCCACCAGCCGCTTCCACGACATCACAGCCCAGTGCATTCACCTCCAATCCTGCTACTACTACGGCACCGTCATTGTCGTTTGGAAGCACACAACCTCCCGCATTCGGTACTCCAGCTGCGAAACCAAGTCAACCTCCTCCTGCATATTCGTTCGGAACATCTGCAACCACAACTTCTGCGACAAGCCTTGTTCCGGCGGCTCCAACATTCGGATCATCTACCGTATCAAATCCGGCTCCTGTTTTTGGCTCTACCGCAGCGGCTGCAGCAACAGCCAACAGTGCTGCTTCGAATCCACCACCTCCGGCATTTGGTGCTGCACAACAACAAACTTCGACTTTTGGAGGGTTTGGTGTCGGTAGTGCATTGATGCCCTCGAAACCTCCGGCATTTGGAGCAAGCACCGGTGGAAGTACATTTGGAAACCCGGCACCCACCAGTAACTCGGGTGGATTTAGTTTTGGTAGCTCCGCCGCGCCATCTACCGGTGGAGTTTTTGGATCAGTGGCGTCCAGTATACCTGCAACAACTGCGCAACCTCCGGCATTGTTCGGCTCCGTAGCTGCAAACACAACAGCGCCAATGTTTGGTTCGGCTGCGGCGGCAACAACAACCGCATCAAATTCCACTTTCAGTTTTGGATCAACAACCGCCACTAAGCCGGCATTTAATTTCGGAGGCTCTACAAATACGTCAGCTACACCAGCTTTCGGTTCCGCCACACAACCCGCTGCTAACAGTCAGCCTGCATTCGCGTTTGGCTCTTCAACAGGCAACGCAGCAAGTCAACCAGCCGCTGCCGCGACCACACAATCAACTCCTTTCAGTTTCGGATCAGCAACAGCCCCCCAGACCACTCAAGCTCCGGCTCCTGCTTTTAATTTCGGCGGAGGCGGCATGGCACAACCTCCCAGCAATACTCCATCATTCACATTTGGCAGCAACGCACAGTCCAATGCCGCACAACCGCCTGGAGCACCGACGAAATCATTTTCCTTCGGCGGCACGGCCTCGGCAAGTGCATTCACGGCTGTCAGCAACAACAACAATAAACCAGCAGCCGGAGGAGGCTTTGCATTCAATACCACCACTGCCGCACCTACGTCCGATGCGAAAAATATTTTCGGTTCAGCCGCCGCCACACCTGCTGCATTTTCATTCAACGCTAAAAAGGATGACAAACTTCCAGTCTTTGGCTCACCCGCTTCAACAAATAGCAGTGCTCCTGCCTTCGGCGCCGCCCCATCTATGACGCCCGGAAAACTTTTCTCATTCGGCGGATCGGCAGCAAACAACAACAACAATTCATCCAACTCAGCGCCTAGTTCAAATCTCTTTGGCAGTCCATCGACAAACACCGGTACAACACCTTCTCTATTCCCGGCTACCGCTTCGGCGAATTCACCTGCATTCGGATCAACGACGAACGCATCAAAACCAGCTGCTCCTGTTTTTAGTTTCGGCGGCAGCGGATCGACAACAGCAGCCAACAATAATAATAACAACAACAGCTCAACCGCCGTTACACCATTTCAATTTGGCTCCAGTGCTCCAACGGCGGCGGCTAATGTCAACAAAACATTTTCATTTGGCGGCGGATCGACTCAACCTCCGGCTACTGGAAATGTTTTTGGCAGTACGACAACATCAAATACAAGCGGCGGATTCAATTTTTCAGCCAATGGCGGTGGTGCTCAGAATACAACAATGAACAACAACAATCCGCTCGGTGCAGTGCCGAATCCATTTAGTCCGGCCGGTGGTGCGGATGGCGGTGCACCCAGACGCGAAATTCGAACGGCCACAAGACGATTGAAGAAGACGTAGCCGTACAGGAGAAATATTTATTAAAACTCTCTCCTCTCTTTTCGCGACTGATCGTACTCCGGAGGGGAGATGGAATTCTGAAAACTCTCTTCCGCTGTATTTTACATATTTGCTTTTAAGGATATTTATGTAGTACATTATGAAATTATTGATCTGAGAATCTGAGACAGAGATCTGTGCGCAAAGCCTCTCCGAAACCGCGGGGAAGTGATATCAACTTTCTATTTATACGCGTAAAATTGTGAATTTGAACAGAATATTTGTACACACACGTAATCAAGTTCGCTTGTAACTTTGTTATGGAATACAAAGAATTGTGAGAATGTTTAGAATAAAGACGACTTTTTATTTTCTATTGGAAATTTTTAGCAGACGTTTCAATTGGTAAGATGATTCTTTTCTAGGGAGGAGAGGGAAGTTTTTGACTTCAAGTTAGTGCTTTATCTATCACTTTTCCAGAATGCATTCGACATCGGACAGAAGCGAGCAATTCCGGAACACTAAGTCGCTTCAAGGAGAGGTAAGTCAAGTATTCTGGCCAAAACAAGTACTAGCACGAAAGAAGACACACCCCAGGAAAACTAGATTACCTTGGGAATGACGAAGCCTCGCCCATCGTACCTTGGCGCAGTCAGAACTGGGTGGGCATTGGGAAACCCGTTCCGACTGATTTAAGTGGCGGCCCAACACAATTTGTTAGCTCGTCTTTGGCTAAGCCTGATCCAGCGGATACCGCAATTGGTCTGCAAAAAAGGATGTATCGCTTTTCGCCGTCGTGTATACCGGAATAAAAAAAAATCGAAGAAGAAGCGAACAGCGAAGGACGTCTATTGCGCTATCTTTCGAATATATTGGTTTGTGTGAAAGACCAGTCGTTGGTAAAAGGCAGCGATTAGTAGACGAGCTACAAAGCTACTCCAAAACAACTGAAAAGTGCAGCTGATAGTAGTAGTGATTAGCATGGTGGTTAGCTGGATAGAGTTGGCAGTAGACGACTGGAAAAATGCGGATGGTAGCTTAACGTTGGAGGGCAATTGAGGATAGCCTAACCCACCCCTCATCCTTTTTAAGCATAATAGAAAAATACCCGGGTCCGGCTGCAGTTTGCATTATGAATAAACAAAAAAATGAAGTGCGGTGGATATTTTTGTCTGTGTCAAAGTTAGAGGTCATCTCGAAAAAAATGATTGCCTCGCCTCCAAGGGCTCGAGCGTCAATACCACCTGTACAGTGGGATTGTGAGAAAATCCTCTTCCTAAAACATACGTTCCAGTAACACCCAAATCCCAGCGGTCGACTGGAAAATAGTGGAAATGCAAAGCTGGTTTTGTGTTGACCCACAGAACGCTTTCATTACTGGCTGTAACCAACGAAGTTGTGGTCGAATTCTAAAGACGGATTTGTATAAGTCGTCAACACACTAACGAAGAATTGATACGAACCGATCAAATACAAGTGCATTCTCTCTCGAATGGCTGGGTTTCGATCCGCACCGTGATCGTGTTGCGGCAAGCGGGACAACATGGAAAAAAGCTCCAAAAGTGTAGTGATTGTGCCAGGAGGTTATGTCGCCACGTGGTGCGTCCTTCACCACGAAAATGACGTAACGCGCATGCCGCCGTCGTCCGATAAAGGACTTCGAATTAAACTCCCTATAAGTATCGTCCCGTGCTGAGATATTACCGCGAAAACGGGCGATGTGCCTACACCGCAGTCCGAGCGATACGACGCCATGGGGTGGTATAAATAACGAGACAAGGAAGAAGAAGTATGGTCCCGTGATGTCTGCTGAGTGTCTATAATTTCCCGTTCTCCGTTTCTAGGGCGTGTTTGAAACTTTAAGGGAAGGACAGGTTTTTGGATTAAGGATGCTTGTGGGTGGCCTGGAGTAGATATATGGCTGGCATTTGAGCTGCCCGACGCCAGATTTGCTTTAAATTTTTCACTTTTTTTCTATCTGTGTTTGTGTTCATCTGACCTATATAGGCATATGTAATCCCGTGACGGTCCTTTCTTCTCGCACATGCCTAGATATCTTCTGAAAGGAGATGGGACTTGAACGCCGCTCTAATGGAGAAACTATGCTCCTGAGCAGATGGCGATGACGCTCATAAGAAGCTCAAGTGGTTCCGCCATAATAGATTTCGTCGAAATGCTATCTGCGCTCTGTTAAAGTTTGCTTTTGACAAAATCCTTCGAATTCTTGCAGAGCCCTTGACTGAGGCTTTGGCTTTTGCAAACTTTTTTATCGAATTTCAGACAGTCCTTGTAAGGCTGCCAGAACATACGCTCGATGGGTTCCATCATAGAGGAAGAGTTTCCTCTGACACGAGCCTTTCAAAGCTTACATGACTTTCCCCAATGACGCAACCTCCTCCACGGAGAGATTCAGTATACTTGAGAGCGAGTTAGACCCCACAGATCTGTTCGAAGTTAATCGTTTCAAGGCGTCTATTAAGTAGTGAAGTCTTTTTGGAGACATTCATATTAAATTAGAAGGATCTCATCTAAATTTTTCGACGTAACGTCCAGGACCTCTTCCCTTCTTATCCTGACGCCAAGTGCGACTTAAAGTCCGCCTCTTCAAGTAATGGCCGACATTCACCATCAACGAGGAGCACATAAGACTAACTTTATATTTGCGGTTCCTCAGCTTTAAGAACATCCCAGTCGTCCATCGGCACCAGAGACGTACACTGGGTAAATGGATGTGATGTCGAAGCATTTGACATTCGCAAAGTACGCTAATTATCCGGATATTGAATGTGCATAGATTGATTAGCTGCGTTATCCTCGGAGATTTTCCCCAGGAGGCTTCAATTCTATCCCACTATTTTTTTTTGGCTTCTGCATTGGCCGAGTCATATGCCACCAAAATTCCAACTCCAAGGCTGCCTGCTTCATATAAGTGTATCTCTTGAATTAATTCCTTGAATTAACGATTTCTCCCATTCGCTCGTGGGGCACGTAGACTGGCGGTTGCGATGTTTCTAGATAGTTTGGTGTTGGGGCATCGGTGGTTTAAAGTTTCATAGTGATAGCAGCAGAGATGCTCCAGTTACATTTGAATTTGGGGGGGGGGCGGATTTTTTTAGGGTCTGTAAAACATTTCGTCACTAATTTTCCCCTAGCTGGCGGTTGCGATGTTTCTAGATAGCTTGGAGTTGAGGCTTTGTTGGTGTACAATGTCATAGAGATAGCTACAAAGGGAGATGCTCCAGGGACATTTGAAGTAGGGGCGCAGGATTTTTTTGTAGGGCCTGCAAAACAAGTCGTCACTGATTTTCGCATAGCTCTGCTCGTGAGACACGTAGCCTGGCCGTTGCGATGTTTTTAGATAGCTTGCAGTTGGGGCCTCGGTGGTGTAAAGTTTCATAGAGATAGCTGCAAAGGGAGATGCTTCAGGGACATTTGAAGTAGGGGCGCCAAATTTTTTTTTTTTTGTAGGGCCTGCAAAACATGTTGTCACTCATTTTTCCATAGCTCCGCTCGTGCGGCACGTAGCTTTCGTGAAGAAGTGGATATCGAGCTGAACCTCCAGGAAAGCAGCTGCATATGAATCTATGTTATACCTATAATACTTCAGGAGGAGAGTATCCATTGCACCATGGTTGAGTATTAGTGATGGCGGTCCTCTCGGCTCTTTAGCCGTTTTAATGAATTCGAAGGATATGACTGCTTAAGTGCGAGAAAAACGTATCCTGTTTGAAAGGTATAGAAAGCCACACAGAGTCGTTATTTAGCAGGCATCTTATTCGTCTTATTCGATTTCTTTCCCAAAATTCTGTCGCCCTGTTGATAGTAGAGCGGATAGATCGCTCGATCGCAAGAATTTGGCTTACTGGAAAACCAAACGTTAGATTCTTGAAACAGCTTTGATCACGTCGACAACGACATGCAAACAACATTCGGGCTTCAGCCGGAGCAGCCATATTTTACAATGGATTGATACGGCATTGTGCCTACAGTGGTCGAGTCGGTGGAAACTGCAAAGCCAATCAACAATCTGACTGCAGTCACCCAAACATTTCCCGATAAACCTAATGCGGCACTTCCGCGGGCAGTTATGTCTCTCAATTCGCAGCCAACAGTCCCTTATTTCCATCGCCATGGGACAAGTGAATGGAAAAGCCACTGATTGAAGGGCTTTTCTCCCAAAATTGTCAACTAAAAAGGCGAGGGTTGTCCAGCAAGCTTGAGATTATGTTATTGAAAGGCTCCATCAATAAATATAGACGCTTGATGCCGTGTCCTTTGTCGATCTAGGCCACATGGACATAATGTATATCATACCCTTCTAGATAGGCTTCACTGATTCAGCGAAAGGAGCATCAGCCAAAATATCCCAATTGCTGGATGTTAGTTGCGGTTCTACACATCAACTGACGCTAATTACATTTCGGCATGAGAAACACTCAAGCAGCGATACGCTTAACATCCATTGGTTGGTATCAGTCAAGTCAAGCAAACATTCGCTTGACTTAAAGACTATTGAGATCCACTACTCGCCTATTTACTAACACGCAAACTTAACCTATCTGTAGTCTGGCTGGTCTAGCGGTTAGTGCGCGCACCTTCAGTGCACAGGGTCATGAGTTCGAATCTCACCGTGTTCCATGGTGTTTTTCGAACTCACGAGCTTGTGACGGACTATGATCTCACTCAGATGTTAAACGAGTACCCATTTGTGGGGATAAATAACACTGCTGAGCGTGATGCTGATCTCATTACCTCAACAAAAAGCAGATAAGATCTTGGAAATAGGATGTCACTAACACATCCTGCGGCCTTAGTCCAATGTTGGATTGTCGCGCCTGTTATTTATTTATTTAAACCTAACCAGGCAACACAAAGATTTGTGGGAACAGTCGCTCAAAGATCCTCGTGCCTTACCTTCGATTGAGGAGTGCCTCGAATTGGGTTTCCACCAATCATTAGAGGCTCTAAGAAGGCAAACGACGGCACGCTACTGATGCAGATAAGCTCAATTCGAAACCATGAAAAGTGCTGACCGCTATTAGTGGGGAAGCTGCAAGAATTCTTATGGGATGGGACATTCGGTATTAGAGAGCTCTGAGTTGCCGGAGCGTGGTTTCGAGTCCCACTGTGACTATGGATGTTTGTTGTCTTTAAAATGCTCCAATGACTACGATACAAATTACTCCCTCCCTCCGGATTCAAGAGAGAAAACAAAACTCTTAAATCGCTACTACATCAAAAACCACTCTCATCGGATTAATCTTTGCCAAAATTGCTTAAATATGTCAATTGCAGCGCTACAACTCCTTAAAGGAGAAACATCATTGCCTGAACTGTTTGCGGTCAGGACACAACACATCGGATTGGAGTGCTCATCCTCCCAACTGGAGGAAGTGCTCGAAGATAGGCTTATCCATTTTGAGTTCCAAAACCTCCAAAATACGCTGTTTGGCTGGATGGTGTCAGGAAGTATCAGCTTAGCAAATCGACATCAGTCATATCCTTATGCGGCATTAGTACCAAAACGGAGATGCTCTCGTGCAATAAATGTTGGGTTTGGGAAGCTGGAAGGCCTCAACCGCGAACAGCGTTTAGCATAAGCACCAGAAGGCTTCATAGTAGACCCGCCAACCAACGTTAACTCCAACGAACTGGGAGGCCCTTAAACGTCGACGGCATGTCAATCCTACACTGAGTCCATGCGAAAGTACAAGGCAAAGGCACTCGCACACATGACGAAACTCAACGAACCGGTCACTGGAGCGCCAAACCACTTTTACCTTCCGCATCACACTGTTATAAAACCTGACAGTAGCAGGGACCTCTGCTTGGTTTTCGATACATGCCTCAAAACCAAGACGAATCTTTCTTTGAACTACGTTCATCTTACGGGCCCTACAATCGAGAGGGCATCTCGTTATGCTAACACTCCAGGATGCCTAAATACGTCTTCACAGCCGATAAAGAGAAGAATCGAATGTTCTAGAAATAGTATGGAGAAAATTACTTCTACACCCACTCAAGCACTATGCAGTGAGCTATGGAACTACCAGCACCGTATCTCGTGACGAGTTGTTTGAAGATTCTCATCTGGCTGCCCAAGATGGATCTACATATTGATGATTAAGGCCTGCCAAATTGACGAGCGCTAAAATAACGAAACGTACACTTCGATCGGATATAAGACGCATCTTGAACCTACTGGGATATAGCTGGAAAAAATCTGGGCACTTAAACTGAAATATGGGACGTTGTTCTGCCGCAATTGTTGCCCAGTAGATTGTAGAGGGGCGTGAACCCGAAGGGATTTGCAGCATTGAAGCCAATGGGCCTATTGTGCTAGAAATCTTGCCCAGCAAATCTTACTGACGTGAGGATTCCTTGTTACGCACTAGCTGAAGCCTATTGCATATTCTGTGACGCGTCAGAAAGGTTTCCAAAAACAATCCTGCTGATGTACTATCCAGAGGCTTTTCACCAGATTAATTTCTTCACAAATTTGGTTCGTCATTTTGTGTACGATGCTCAATCGACATGACCTAGCCCTTTCATTAAAAATGCAATATCTTTGTGGCCAGCAGACGAGCGATCGAATCGATCACAATAATTCTTTCCGTCATCTACAACGTGTGATTGTATGCCTTCTGCGGTTCAATAAAAGGCTTCGAGATGAATCCAGAAACGCAAATCGACCACTTAATGTAAACAAATTGGATACAGCTAAAAAAGCAATTATCTGTGCAGTAGAAAGAGCTCAGTACCGAACTTCTCATCTCTCTCGCACCCGTGAAGTTGCACGAAAAAGTATATTGTTGCTGCTAACTCCCTTCGATCGGCTCCGAAATACCATTTGGGACAAGCTCAGCGCACAGGCTAAACATCTATACAAAATATAGGGAGCTTCTGTGCGCGCTAAACAGTGGCACGTACATTTTGTAGCTCAGGATCCCAGACGGGAGGGCAGTCCTTGCCGCTTGCAGTCCCTGGTCCAACACATATTATGCGAACCACGTGCCTAGTTTTACGAACACAAACACAAGGAAATAAAAAAAAAGGATAATAAATGGTATCGACCAATTTAAAATCGCATCATGCACAAATGGTGGGGAATCAAAAGGCTGATGTAGAGCGTGTTGCGGTTTGGTTCCTGGCCAGTACGAATTGTTTGAACATCTTCTTCTTCTTTATGGCACGATAGCCCGACGTCGGGCCTTGGACGCCTGGATTGAAAACCTCCAATTGTCGCGGTCACGCGACCTTGTCCTCCAATTCCGAAAGCCTAGCATCTGGTGGGCGTCCTCACATACAGAATGCTCCCATCGGGCTCTCGGTCGTCCACGCAATCTGTTTGAACATCAGACTGTCAAATAAGATTTCAGGATTTCATTATAACGCTGAATAAATCACCGATCGGCAGGTTGAGTTTTAAGAGGTACTTCATTTTTCATCATTATTTCTTTGGCCTCCAGTTGACGCGGTCACGCGACTTCATCTGCCAGTTCCCAGCGTCCTTACCTAGTGAATTCTCTCATTCAGCTCTCGATCGTCCATGCAACTTTAATCCATTTCGTTCACGTTGATCAGCTTCTTGGGCATGAAATTGTTGTTACATTCTTTGTACATGTCCTGCACATTGTAATCGTTGCAATTTCACGATTTTCAATACTTCAAGCTCATCGTACAGTTGATACAACTCATGGTTGTGCTGAATGTGCCATTCTTGTCGCTCGCGAACGACCTCATAAAATTCGCCAAAGGACGACCTTTCGCTCGAATGTGTCCAACAGATTTTCAGAGAGTTTCGATCACAGGATTGGGTTAAGGTTCATGCATTCCAACTGTAGCATAGCATATGTCGGATGATCATTTTATACACGTGGAGCTTTATTTTTCCGGCACATACTTCCATATCATAACAATGCACCAATTACCCAATCATTTTCTTTGACAAAAAACTTCTTTATTCTAAATTTACCTTTCGGGTACTTCAAAATCGGAATTCAAAACACAAACGTAATACTTGTACAACCTGTAGTAAATGCTCTCTTTGGAATTGTCTAATATTAAAGAAAGATGTGCGCAAAATACATTTTGGCATTTTAAGAACTCTTTTTGGCCGCTTCCATCCTTTTACGAGCACATTTCTTCACCACACTCGTAAATTGCCATCGTATGAAATACGAAATCAGTCGCAAAGGCACCAAAACGATTGACTGGACTACGGTGAACAGAAAGTCACCCCAGGGCGCCATGCCGGAACACAGCAGCGTGACGATCCAGCTTTCCATACCGAGGATAGAGAAGAATCTGCCTCTCTGTGGAATAGAAGAAAAGTATGATCAGTACAATTTATTTCTAGCGAAAATTACAAAGTGACCAGAGCAGAGTTCCGAACCGATTTTCGCATAAATTCTGCTCCGTATAACTCTGTTCCGACCGAGAGCAATCCGACAATTTTAAACTAAAATTCTCCGCCTCAAACAAAGAAAGCAAATTCATTTACCAATGCATCCAACACAATTTTTGCTCCAACCTCTTCGGGACTATGCAAACCACCCGATCCCGAAATGATTTTCGTCTCTTCCGGTTTGCTCTTCTCCTCATTCTCAAAACCAGGCGTGTCAGTATCTGCCGGCAGAGCCAGTGTTACACTAACTCCCAAATGACTTGATTCCATTGCAATAGTCTCGGCCATCCCGCGCAAAGCAAATTTCGCCGCCGTATACGGCCCATAGCCATAGATTCCCAACAGTGACGACTGCGACCCGGTTATCACAATAATCCCATCGCGAGCCTCCTTCATTTTCGGCAACACATATCGCGTGCAGTTGTACGCCGTCTTGTAGTTAACATCCATCAGGAATTGTGCATCTTCCGGCGTGATCTCCTCGAACACACCACAAATTGCCATTCCGGCACAATTGACCATCATATAGATCGGACCCGAGTCCTTTTCAATCTCCTCCAATGAAGCGGCCACCTCATTGTAGGATTTTGCAAGATCGACGGATTTGAAGGAGAATTTTTGTGATTCATTCTGACGATGTTGTTCGAGGATGTTCAGGGCTTTTTCTGCATGGGGAGGAAGGAAATCAAATTAAACATACCGTAAGTAAGAAAGGACTAAGTTGTTTGTCGTACCAAGTAGCTTAACATTTCTCGCCACCAGCGTGACATGAGCTCCCTGTTTGGCACAAGTGATTCCGATCCAGAGACCAATTCCGCTCGATCCGCCGGTGACTACAACGTGCCGGTCGTTGATGGATTTTTTCTTTTTGTTGGTTTTCAGTACAAAATAGAAGACAAGCACGTGAATCAGGGCAGCAATTAGAACGTAAAACAGAATTTCCGTGGTCACGTCCATAGTTTTGATTGTCGAAAAAGGAGTTCTTTTACAACAAATTTAGGGAGGCAATATCACAGACGGCGGCGAACAACACCCCTCATTGCGCTGTTTTTTATGGAGTAATGACAAAATCAGCTGATAGCGGTGTCATGTTTTAAAGGAAAATTTCTACAGCATTGCCATGTTAAATGGGGTGCGCTGTGCTTGGCAAAAGTTGTAACGAATTTTGTTTGTAGAATTTGGTGCGAAATTTCGAATTGAATGAAGTACACGACTAGTTTCTAGTTTGCCTCACAGAGAGCCCCATAGATTTGGAGTGTAATGCAGTAACGTAGGAAAGTTATCCTGTCCTGGATCTAAGAGACACAACCTGACTTTTACACACGCTATCCTAGAAAAGGCTCCTCCAGATAGCATCCCAGCACTACGGAATGTGCATGCAACGGTAAAGGGCTGAATTAAGATCGAGAGTGAAATTTTTCGCCCGGGGATTTTATCAATAAAAATGGATACTTACTGTGGTGGAATATGTCACAAACAGTGGGGAATTCCATAAGCTACAATCCGAGACCGGTTCCATAATTCTCCTCGGCCATTTTATGTATTATTTTTCGATTCCCCGGCCATTTGACATTTCACGATGAAATATCCGGGGAATCGGAAAAAAATACATAAAATGGCCGAGAAAAATTATGGAACTGTTTTCGGATTGTAGCTTATGGAATTTCCCAGCATTCCCCACATATTCCACGACAGTAAGAATGCATTTTCATTGAAAAAATCACAGTGGCGAAAAATTTCACCCACGAGGTCAGTACTAGGCTTAAGGGCGGAGGTAGTCTGAGTCCTGCCAATAAATCCTTTTAGCAGTTTTGTATATATTTACGTGCAGTCGTTGTCTTTTGACCTCGAAAGAAAAGACAAGGTGCAGATGGGAGCCCAAGTAACAATTCGTATGCTTTAAAGAAGCACTTCACCCTGAAGCAATCATATAGTAACACACAATCAGTTTATTATGTGACATCGCTTATATAAGTATTTTGGTCCGACAAAAACTCATTAAAACACTTTTCGGAAAGGTTATAAAGTTCTTATATAATCAATTCACGACTACATCCAATAAGACTTCGATAACACTTCTCTAAACGTTAACCTGAAAAGATGCTCCATTAAATACTTCTTTGTAGTCTTTTTTGAATGACATAAGCGCACATGCAATAGTCTGACTCGAAATCAACACACACACATGCATATAATCTTCTATAGCACAGTCGGTTTCATTTTTATAGTGGGACATTCGTGTGATCATCCAATAAATTGTTCAGCGTAGTTTTATAGAAGGATGGACTTTGTGATTTTTTAATGAATTGACACAAGTGCTCCGAAATACATAATTTCTCCAATAGAAATCCTTGAAATGTTGCATGAAATCCACACGTACGCACTCGTTGTTATCTTCGAAACTAATTAAGGAGGTATATGCGCTGAAATTCACTCTATTTTATTGAAAAATGTATGGATGCATTGCAGAAGAGTCGATAAAGAATTGTCAAGCATTTACTGTAGTAGCAACAACCATTTGTAGTGTTTCCGAGCAATGCCGACCATATGTGAGGTTAGCTGAGTGGTAGCGTGTAGGACGGGCAATCAACAGACACATGGTTCGATGCTAGCTGCGGAAATTTTGTTTTTCTATTTTTTTTTTTGCAAATTCGTTCAATGACAGAAAATGATGATATAAAGCAAATGACGTAAGCCTTTTTAAAGCATAATTTAGTGCTATATAAAGGTTCTATTGGATTAAAAAACGGCGCCAAATGCCATTATTGGACTGTTATTCAGTAGTTATACCCTGTAAAGTGCCCCCCTATTAATGCTAGAAGAGAATATTTTACGAAGTATTATAGGGATGAAATTGTTACTTGGGAGCTGATAGAGGAGTCTTTCCTAGGCGAAGTTCGATAGAAGCTATGAGCCAGATAAGTATAAAAGGAGCCGATAGCGCCAGGAAAAGGCATCATTCAGTTCCGGATAACGATAGCGAGTGAACTCAATAGTATAAAATCTGATTAAGAACCTCAAGCTCAAGACGAACGTGCGATGACGGGTGGTGGAAAGGGAGTAAGCTTTGATCAACCCGGTTTTGGTGTTGGGCATGAATTCGTTGTAAGAAATGACCGAAAACTTTAAAATAACGGACAACAAAGTTCAAGAAGATGGACACACTTGAATCGAGGCTGAGCGACAAATGCGGTCAGGGCAGAGGCATCGAGATCAAAAATATGCAAAAAGTTGCTACCGCAAACCAAACTCAAGGAAAAAAAATAAATAACTTTACGGGGAACAAGCGGAATGCATCGAAGGTCTCAGTTCGAAGCTTGGAAAAGAATCCACTACGCTTGGAGAACATTCCTCGATGCCACAAGAATATTCAAATATCGACACCAAAGTGCTAAACATTAGGGAAGGAACATCACACATGGATTGCATATCTTTGAAGGGCATGAAAGCAACAATATTCGACCAGCAAGTCTCATGGCTTGTGTACAAGACGCAGTTCGAGGCAGCAGCAAACTGTTACCGTTGGACGGTAAGTGAGCGAGCTACACCGCTGGTACTCGCTCTAAAAAAACTGTCTCCTGCAAACGTAGCGCTGAATAATACAAAATTTGATTCCAGCGTTAATGGCTGCTTTGGATAGGCGATATGACGGGGACTCGAATCAACAATCGCTGTACCAGGTACAGTTAGGAGTGAGAGTTCAGGAACTGGCCGCAGACATCTAGCGATTGGCAATCTTCACTTATCCCGATAATTCAGCAGTAAGTGAGACTTCAACGCGGTGCAAGCATTCGCAGATGCCCTAATGGACCCGGGAATAAGGAGCGACGTTCAATTTTGGGATTAACATCAATCAGAGCAGTCGACGCGACGCTAACATTCTGCCTACGCGGAGTTCAGTCATCCGCGAAAGTCAACCCAATCAGCCCTAAAAGGTCCATAAGTGAAGAATGTGAGTGCCGGCCAACTGATCCTATCGACTCCGATGAACACCGGAGCACCTCGTTGTTGAATTGCGGTGACAACCAGGAAGTACGGGAAACACGTAAAGGTCAATTTCAATAGGCAGAAGTTGCCGGACCAAATTGATAGTAGCATAATTGTTTCCATAACCTATCACGACGAGAATGATCGGTGTATGGGTGGAAAAATTGGTAAGGAATTGTGGACAATAGTCATCGACCCGGGAGCCTTCAGGTCCATAGCCCGATTCGATACAACCAACCAGCGAATGGCAGATGTTGACACGAAGAAGGTACTGATGATAGCAATCCTGCGAAAATATTACAATTGAGTGACATGCGTTTCCAACACCGATTCTTGGTTGCAGACATAATGGACGAGTGCTTTTTAGGAATGGATTTTTTTTGCGGAAGTCTAGAGAAAATCGATTACACCCTGGACTTAGGAAAGCAATTATTGTATTGGCAGAATACCGATATTCCATTCGAAGTCTTACACAAGGACACCTCTCTAGTCACACCTCTCTCATCGTCGCAACTAAAGATCACAATGCCATTCTGGCATCTGATACCCTAGTCTGGGCCAGAATCGATGAGGATACTGGGTGCCTTCCTTATTACAAGCTTTAAATGAACTTTTAATGCTGGCCCGAATTTTGGCGAAAGTGACTGACAAAAACTTACCAAAAGCACCAATCCGAATGTTTAACGTATCTGAGAGGGACACCAATCCGAAGTGAAAGCAGGAGAGGTGAACCAGCTATAGCCGTTACCAGAATGGATGATTCCATAGTAATGCTTGAAATAGAATAGCCGCGTCAGCAGAGCCATCGGCAGAGGCATCGGCATCAGCAGAAAAATTTCAATTTAGAACACACGCATTTGCCTTTGATGACCCACAATGACAGCAGCGGCAGAGGCATCGGCAGAAGCAGAATTCTGCTTCTGCCGCTGCTGTCATTGTGGGTCATCAAAGGCAAATGCGTGTGTTCTAAATTGAAATTTTTCTGCTGATGCCGATGCCTCTGCCGATGCCTCTGCTGACGCGGCTATTCTATTTCAAGCATGCCATTATCCGTGAGGGTTTTCGCCAGACATCGTTAGAAGTTAAAGCGCAGTATAGACCTCGGGCGGAATGAAAATGAAATTTTTGTCCGCTGCGATTTTCTCAATGAAAATGCATGCTTACTGTCGTGGAACATGTCGAAAATGATGGGGAAATCCATAAGCTACAATCCGAATATGGTTACAAAATTTTTCTCGGCCATTTTATGTATTATTTTTCGATTCCCCGGTTATTTCACCCTGGAAAATATCTAATGACGGGGGAATCGAAAAATAATACATAAAATGGCCGAGAAAAATTTTGGAACCATATTCGGATTGTAGCTTATGGAATTCCCCATCATTACCGACATGTTCGACGACAGTAAGCATGCATTTTCATTGAGAAAATCGCAGTGGACAAAAATTTCATTTTCATTCCGCCCGAGGTCTATTCAGGCCTTAAGGGAGAAAAAATATTTTGTCCTTTCACAGTCTGCTACTATCAAAAAGCGAATAAAAATTACTGTATGACCAGAAAGAGTTGCTCGCCGTTTTCGAAGGAAGAAAACTCTTCCAATAGAGCATTACGAAGGCTTCTCAACTTCCGAAGCCCATAGGGACAGGTCGCACGAAGTATTGAACATCGTCAGGCGTACTACGAGATAGTTAGATCGATGAGGGCGAATTCACAGTAATGCCGATGCATTATGTCCCAACAGCCATGTCCTGGTGACTCAAAGCGCATTGCAAGTCCCGACAGGTGGTTTCCACACTCACTGCTCTGGCGACAATCACAGCTATCGTAGCATCCATCGCGTGCCAATGACAGATCTATTCAATATGCGTTGTCCTAGCACCTAGCAATGGTTGATAGGATAGAGTGCAGGTGAAACTCTCTAGCTCAAACACAACTTTGCCTTGACGATCCTCAACCCTTCATTGAATCAATCCAATCTCTGTTTTGGTACCCTCCCTGACGGATTGTTCTCAGAGATTCTCGATGAAAATTTCGTTACGCGGAAAGAAGCCGTCGATAATTTCTTTTCGGAGTATGTCATCATCATATTGAGAACCGCCTCGACAGACGTTCCTTGCAATGCTTCCCGTTATGTTCTTCAGTCGCTACATTTCGGCTGCGTTTTTTACGATCGAATCTTACCTAAATTTCATGCAATTATTTGAAAATGCATTTTTCGATGTTTGAAATAAAATGAAAGCAGTACACAAGCGGACGAAAGCAGAGGGCTTTGAATCCATGGATTTTCATTCTATCAAATGAGCCCACCCAGGACATGAGACAGAACGAAAATCCAATCCGTAAAACGTTCAAAGTGTCCCGCATTTTAGGCAAAGTGACCTCGTTTGAGCTGGCAATTTTTTGTACCCTTGGACGGCTGTAACTTTTGAACTTTGACGGCAAGTCTCGGGAATCTCCAGCAAAATAAGCGCCTTGATATGCTCTTCAACGCAAGGTCGAAAAGCAGAAGAGAATGGAAAATAGACGAGCAATATGACAACGGGCTAGACGCGTCCGACATTATGAATTTTCGGTGGCTCAGTGGTAGAGATGACACTCTATCTCTGAGTTGCTGGAGCGTGGGTTCGAATCCCACTGTGACCATGGATGATTGTGTTGCCTATAAAAATGCTCCTACGGCAGCCGGTTCTTCGATCTAAATCGTCCCGGAGCTACCCGTTGTCACAACGGCCAAAAGCTGCCAAGAACCCCTTCGATTCAAGAGAAGAAATAATAAATCGTTTGAGTCGCTACAACAACATGTACCCAGTTAGAACAGAATCGACAATTCATCGATAAAGAATCGAAAGCCTTCTACTAAGGAATCGATGACTTTCTCGATCAAACTATGCAGACATTTGTATGGGCTTGGCCAATGATATCGAAGACAACTGAATGTAGGTCTTCGATTTGGGATCGAAGACATTTCGATTCTGTTGTGTATCGGAGACAATTGGATGTTAATAATCGAAATTGGATCGATTCAGTAGGTTATTGGAGACATTTCGATGGCAGCTATCGATAAATAATCGAGGACTTATCGATTCCGTTGGGTATCGGAGACAATTGTCTAGCTGGGTATCCCTTAAAAAGTGAATTCTAGACGGCAGATGCTATGCTTCTTACAAAGTGTGCCAGTCGTATGTTTTACTCGTATCAAATTGAGAAGTAAGCAAATTACTAGTTTTCCGAAGTATTCTCATAGAGGATTTAAACTATCCATAGTTTCCCTGGAAATCAGATTTTTATAAAATAATTAGTTTTAAATAAATCCATATACGACCGTTTCTGAGTTTTTACTGAAAAAAATAGGCTTGAATTGGCGCCATATTTCCAATAAACTCTCAAAAAGCATAAACTCCTTCAAAAAAGAATGCAAATATCAACCCAACGGCACGATTTCAGTATCTGTGGCGCCAAATTTTGATGATGCCATTTCATTAATATTGGCCTGAAACGACCAAATCTGCAATCCTTTTTCGCGAAATCGTAACGGTTCTCCGGATATTCAATGTCAAAATTTGACATTTAAATGGGGTAGTTCAGTTTTTAATGGGAAATTGGGGGTATTTTTTACCACAGTTTGATGTGAATCAATAGCCTTGCCCCGAAAGTAACATTTTCAATTTATTTTGCCTCGCTGTCTAGCAAATTTTACAATTCTTGCTCGCAAATATATTTTGACATTTCATATTATTAACATCTTTGCCAAATTGGTAAAACTTACTATTCTAGTGGGACCGATTAAAATTAAAACGTCAATTTTATGGCGTCGAATACTTTCCCCAATGTGTAAAGCGGAAATACCCCCTTTTCTTATCAAATTACTTAACTGACTTCATAGAAAAGTCAAACTTTGACATTGAATATCTGGAGAACCGTTACGATTTCGCGAAAAAGGATTGCAGATTCGGTCGTTTCAGGCCAATATTAATGAAATGGCATCATCAAAATTTGGCGCCACAGATACTGAAATCTCCCCAAACCAACCATGCACAACCCTACCTTTACAATTTTCAACGAATCTTCACTCAACGAAACGTTTCTGTCTAATACGACATTTCCCATTTTCGCTGTCCCGTGCGCACCCACACACGTACACGTGTCTGTCAAAAAAGTGCTCGCACACCTCACGTACGTGTGCACGACCCGACATTACACAAATAAACATTGCAAGAAAAATTCCAAAATGGCGTCAAGTGTGTAGTAAGGTGTTTTCGTCGTCAGTGCCCCGTTCGTATTGTCTGTTCGCGCTCTCTCTAGTCCTAGTAGTTCCATTCAAACAATTTTCCAGCAATTTGAAAAGTTCCGGAAAATCTGCAGACAATAATTTGAATCCAGCTTGGATCGTGTCGGTTAAATGCGTGACAACAATCGCGCGTGTTCGTGATTGAAGAATTGAAAGTCCATCAGAGCTAAGACGACAGTGACAGTGAGTCTGAGTGGCGTTTGTTACAAGGAAACACAAATTTCACGACAAATTTCAAATATCAGCCGTGTCCGTGTGGCTGTCGCGAGTTTTTCGCAGTGTCCGTCGTGTAAACAACAGCAAAGCAGGACAGCAGCCTCCCGAGCAGCAGTCGAGACAGTGGCCCCATGTTCCGTGTGTCGTCGGGAGTGTGAATTGCAAAGAAAGAAAAGCAGAAACAGGTGCAGTGCGAAAATTGTTTTTGGCAACAAGCAAGTGAAAAGCAGAGCAAGAACCAATTCAACCTTGCCAACCGTCACAAAGTTCCAGAAAAGTGTCCTCCAAGGAATTTCACGGGTTTGACGTTTCCGAGTGGTTGGCTGGCTGGCTCCCGTCAGATTTTCTTTTCCTTTTTTTTGTCTGTCCGTCACGCACGGGTCGTCTCGTTCGCGAGGTGAAATCTTTTCTGTGTGCTCCCCCTCTGCCCGTGGGCTCAAGATCAGAGTGAATTTTGCCAGAATTCAAGACGCGTGTGTGTAGTGTGTGAAACTCGGCAAGTGTCTGGACCATTCACAGCTCCATCGGCACACCTCAGCCAAGGATTTTGGCCTCTGAAATTGGGACACAACAAAGCACCAGCAGCCACAGTCAAACGGTAAGTGACTTCGTCATAATTTATGAAAAATTACATTTATTTGGGTCGAGGGAAATTTATTGTGGCGGCATCTCGAAATTCATTCGATTTCACATTGCAAACGCTGTACGCGTCTCGAGTGCTGCCTCTCGAGCTATTTTTGAATTTTGTTGCGACGCCCCAGCACCCGCAGCACCAGCAGCAGCAGCGAGGCGCGAACATTCAGTCAATCTCGACGCTGGGAGCCCCACTTTGTGGTGCACTGCTCTCCATACAGCCACCATGGTCGTTCATGTCGATGTCGTCGTCACTTGCCCGCGCCAAACAGCAAAAGAACCTGAAAAACTGGGACAGAGACGTGTTCGCCTTCCTCAAGGTGGTTTGTGCTGTTTAGTAGGTCGCTTTTGTCCACACACAACATCATCAGCCCCCGACGACCACGTCGAATAATTGTAGCCGAACCAAAGAAACGCACAGAGCTGTGTGCACACTCCCTTCATCACTCTCGAATGTTCGTCGAGTCCCCAGGAGCTCTTTTGCCTGATGTCCTGGAAGGGACCTTGCGCCTTGCCTTGCCCTGCCCGTGTCTTTTTCTATGCCTTGTTCTGTGTGCACTACCAGTCATCGTCATCATCATAATGACTCGCGGGGGCTCCTTCATTCATAACCGTGCGACGACGGTCGTCTTCTGTGCAATGCGCGCGATTGCATTTGCATTGTGACTGCCCATGGCAGTTGGTATGCAAATATTGCAGTCACACTCCAACCAAAACGCGACAGTTCCTCATCGTCTTCCTTGCAATAGAGTCGTGTGACCATAATCCTCTTTCTTTTTGTTCCGAGACGACCCCACATTTCCAACTGTACCGCGTGGTCGGGCCCCGTGTTATGTTGATGAAATCTTGAATCTTGAAACCAGCGCCCAAAACATTCCATTCAAAAAAATTTGTTTTGATTAGTGCGAGCTGTGAGGAAGCTGACCTTCAGTGGTCTGGTGGAAGTTGTTGTCGACATATCCATCCATATCGCCACAAAGACGAGATTTTTTTTGATATCGGAATTCATCAGCGCGCGCGACTGGCGTAAGAAATATGCAAATTTCGGATGGCGGAGAACTATTGCGTGGTGTGGTCCATTCATGATGACTGCGGAGATTGCCATCTATCGCGACGCCTTCTATTGGCTGCACCAGAGTAACACTAGTCGAGCGTGAAAGGTGACATGTGGTAACCACAACACGTTGGTCTTGTTTGGAGGCAATTGAGACTACCACTCAGTATTGAATGGTGAAAAGCTGATGGAATTTGGGCCCTTGGATATTGCATTACCAAATGACTAAAGCCTACAAGAAAAAATCGGGAATTGTTGGTGCAACTCCAAATGCGAGCAGCACAATTTGCAGCCACTTATGGCAGGGAGCGACTGCCAACAACTCTCCAATGATGGTGTGTCTTAGGTCTAATGGCCTGCAGATAAAGTTGGCAATACTTTTCGCCGTGGACAGACGTCAAATTTGTTGAGGTGATGTACCTTAGCCAGTTGGGTCCCGGTATGGGACTCTCTTGCTACTAAATCCATTTTCTCATATCCGTACGTTTTTGCCCTGACTCAAATCCAGACCAAAAAATGTTCACCGGTAACGTCATCTATCGGGACCACAGTCAAAGGATTACCTAAGGGCATTCGCTTACTCAGTGGCTAGAGAAGACACTTTACCTCTGAATTGCCGCAGCGTGGTTTCGAACCCCACGGTCACAATGAATGTTTGTGTTGTCTTTATAAAATAAAATCTTTCGAATCGCTACTACCACAACAAGGAGTATCTAGCATGTGCACCCCAGTCCACCGGCCCTTCGCTCCTTTTGGGCCTCAGTTTATTTTTATTGGCTCGATCTTACGTCCAGAGAATGCACACTTCAGAAATCACACCCTAGATCCCTGGGCACGACCCTGATGTTCAAGTTTCGCTAAACACTTTTTGGCAGCAGCTGTGATATTTCGGCTTTCTCAAAAAGTTAAACCAACGCTTATTTCTGACTAGCATGTCACAGGTACGTTTGACCTGTGACTAGCGCTGCTTTTCACTTCCGCATGGTTCCTTCCGTTTACTAGTCAGCAATGTGATTCATGCAAACATCAATCCACAAATTAGTTAGGTATATATTTAGGTGCGTGGTCATTCTCCCTAACTAGCTCCTTTGAAGCATACACAACCTGCCTGCATCGAGACCTTCGAGGCTCTTGCCAGGGAGGTATTTTGGCAAATCTTGGCCGTCTGCAGAATAAACGGGTGTGGTCCGCCCCGGAGATGCTTGAAATTGCTGTGAAGCATTGGTTGCCAGTAGGACCACCGACGAAGTCTATTGCGAGTTTAGGTACGAATAGAGTCCTCTCAGCGCTCCCGCCACCAATTTCGCCTGAGGCTCCCGAGATCCACCAGAGTGACTTTAACCCAACTTCGGCCAGGCTTCCTGCTCACGCCTAAATTCGTATCTATCTTGTATAGACCCGCGAATAGAAAACATATGCTCTAATTGCGTTGGCGCGTCTCATCTCAGGATGTGGGTCATTTGTTTCAATGTCCAGCTGCGCCCACTGATCTTACCCCTTTATCACTGTGGGAAAACCCTATCGCAGCAGCCACGTTCCTGTCCCTGGAGACCACACACACCTTTCTGTGCCGCTTAAAGAAGGAGGAGCTCCTCGAGTTAGGCGGAGACACCAACTCCGACGCTTTACACGTTCGCTTACATGCGAAAAGTGACCCTGCATAACTGGAGTGTACCGGTACTCGTTAACGACCGAAGGTCTTTATACATATACGCCATGGCGTATAAATCATACCAGTACCTCTGTTCCGCTCAGGTCCGCGGTATCGCTGCCCTTAAAAAACCTGTGCCCCCTGATTGAATGACCGAAGATAATATTGAGACCTTTGGGACAAATCACCCACGATGGAGGGAATCTTTCCACTACTTCTGAAAAGATAAAAAGCCGCCCATAATTGAAGCGACTTTCTGACGACATGCATCGGCTGCATCTTAAGCGATTTGACTGCTATCATCCGGGCAAATCTTTAGAATCGGTACTAAAATATTTAGTCGAAGGAATTTGAGATGCCATATCAAGACCACTGCATGTAACTGCATTAAGAGTCGATATAACACCACATGGGTGCGGGGAGTCTATCTCGGCAGCCTAGTTTCCAAAAATGGGGGTGCGAAACAAGACATTCCTTGTCGTATCAACAAATGTCGCGTATAGTATCCTGTCCAAAATCCTACATAGCAGTTATCTCAATACCAAAAGGGAAGCTTCGCAAGCCTAATCAACGCCGGCTAAAAGGGTAGGCACAGACTTACATGGGGACGTGCGATGGCAAAAGTGTGCAAGAAGTTATGCAAATCGTTTGCGGAGCTGTGACCCATAGCTCAGGATCGAGTACGATAGCGCGAAGGAGTTATTGGCTCGCTGTGCCCACTAGGAGTTAGGGCAAAATAAAAAAATCGGAGAGACACCAGAGTCAATAGTATGCAAAAATTCAGTGGTTGAACTTAAGCTTAAAACAGCTTGCGTACAAGTCTGCAACTCAGTGGGACATTTTCATGTTTTAAACAAATGCTAATGTACAGTACTGATGCAACCTCGAAATGATTTATACAACCTAAGTTGAAAGTTACACTTTTTGGGTCGAAGTTGAATTGAAGTTGAATTCGAGTTGAATTCGAGTTGAATTCAAGTTGAACCCAAGTTGAACCCAAGTTGAACTCAAGTTGAACGTAAATTGAACCCAAGCCCAACCTCTGTTGAAACTTGAATGGCACTCAACACTCACAGGGTACCACCTAGCCCAACTTCCGTTGAACCTTGAATGGCACCCAAAACTCACAGGGTAATGCCAAAAACGTAACGCTTTTTCGTTGCAATTTTCGTGACGATTTTCGATTTATGTGCCAGAGTCAAGACATAAAAATGTCAAAATGTCTGATGGATACGCAACGAACGTTTTCAACTCAAAACAAGATCATCAGCAGAAGCACGACCTTATCTGCTCATGTTAGACGTCTCTACCCTGATGGTTCGATCCCCCATCCCGCAACATCAAGGTTCCTACACACCAAATTTCAGTGGTTTAGGGGGAGGTGCATCACGAACACACGTACAGTGGAATTTTGTATATAAAAGATTCTTTGTGAATTTTTCGCATATTGGAACAGTTATTCTGGGTGTACACCAATGCGCTGGAATAAGTTGACTGAATTCTGGCAATTCGTTTAAGGAATACAGAAAGAAATATACGAAAAACAAATCTCATCTAATCTCATTTTGAATTTTTTCGAGTGTTGTGAATAATATTTATTCTGATATTCAGGGAGAGGACCAATTCGGCAGGAAAATTTTCCGAAAATCCGCTAAGACGTTCAACAAAAACAAACAAAAGTATATGAAAAAAAAACTCATTGTGAATTATTGCTCGTTGTGAATTTTTTTTACTTTTGCTACGTTCAAGAATATTTACAGAAAGAAATATACGAAAAACAAATCTTTATAATTTTCCTCATTGTGAATTTTTTCGTGTGTTTCAATATTATTCTCATATTCAGATAGAGGGCCAATTCGAAAGGAAAATCTTCCAAAAATCCGCTAAGACGTTCAAGAAATATAAAAAATATGCGAAAAAACTCCTTGTGAATTGTTGCTTATTGTGAATTTTCTGCGTATTTAAATGGATATACTGCTATTCCGGCCGGAACCTTCTTTCTGAAATCCTGTAATCTGTTCAACAAGGACAAAGAAGTATGTGATAAAGAATTTTCTTCATAATTGTGCCCATTGTGAATTTTGCATATGTCGCCATAGTTGTCCTGTTGCTTTAAGTAGAGACCAATCCTGTGGAGAAAGTTAAAGATATGTTAAAGAAATACACGCAGAAATAGGCAAAAAAAAAACCTATTGTAAATGTTTGCTCATTGTGAATTTTTCGCGTGTTTCAATTGTTATTTTGCTATTCCGGCCAGAGCCTAATCCAACAAACCCAAAATCATGGAAAACGGTCTAGCCGTTCTTGAGTTATAAGTGGTGTTATATTCGCACAATTAAGAGTCGACTGCTCGGTTGGGAGGTATAAAACTAACTGGTTTATTTTCAAAATGGAAGACTTAAAAACTAGAAAATACAGAGTTGCCAGATGGTAACAATTTGTTTGTGTATACAACACTAACATCATATTCTTTCATATTATGTAGATAGATGATGCAGAGCAACGGATGAAGAACAGACCCTTGTGGAACGTCCACTCTATGGGAAGTTCGCTCTAAAGGTAGTGATTATAAGGAAGTTAGTCTATTCCAGGGCAATATTGATTAGATTAGATTGTGGGGGGAGGGGGGTTCGTAGCACTGAAGCCAATGGGCCTATTGTACTATAGGGCAATATTAATGGAACTCTAGTTTGCGAATTGGAAAGTGTTTTTGGCGTCATTACGCAAGAGCATATACCGTTCTAAATCGAACAAGCAGTTTGGCTGGTATGAGTTGGGGTCTAGGGTCGGAAAGTCATGTTTCATATATTCCAATAATATAAGATTCGTTCGACATGTCACCTTCAATGTGTCTAAACACACATTGAAGGGACAGCACCGCGACACAATATTTGTTAGCAGCGTAGGACACTTCAGTTGTTGTACTTTAAAAGCTAATATCTCAAACAATGTTTCTTGATTTTCTTAATTGTGAGCTTTAGAATCCTGCAGAACATACATATAATGATCGATTCATTCTTCAAGCAGTCATAAGCCGTCATCAAATGCTTTGAAATCTGTTCTGATCTCTGCTCATAGTATGTTCTTTGATGAGTCTATTTTGATCTTATGTCGATAATCTGTTCGTTTGTTACAGAAAACAAAATTGTTTGTTTTCCCTCCTCAGATATAATTATCCTCTGAGTTCAGAAAAAAATACATCGAATTATTCAAACACGTCCAGAAGCACCAACCCTCGCCTATTTGTCTCTCAAGTGCCCCATTTGGTAGCCCATTTGGTAGCGCATCGCCCGCAATTATTGTACAGGGTTGTTGGCATCGTTCCACTGTGGTAGAGCGTAACAGCTGGATGCAACAAATTTTTGAATGCTATTGAAAATCCTGTACATACTTAAGGTCTGTACTAGAATTTACGAAAGACGTAGTTAATGTGACTACAGGTACAGGAAGAGAGAATAACAAAGAATAATGCTTGCTAAAACTACACGGAATTGCCGCATTAGAGGAGGGGAAAGTGTCGCGATTAAAATCATGACCTCAAAAGGGAGTCGCAATGCGAAAAGATTTGCAACACCTGCTCTTACACATTCCACATCTGAAAGCATGTCTTCTGATTAAAAAACCGTTTACGAATAGTGTGAAATGCTCAATGCTTGTACTGTAAAAGCCAGTGGCGTAACGTTGCCTTAATTTCTTGTGTTCAAAAAGGAGGCCCCTGACGTTCGATTTTTTTTTCAAAAATTAACGAACATAACTAACATTTGAAGCTGTTAAAAAATTAGCAAGAGCAACGAAGATTTTCTGTTTAAGCAACATGTTTCAATGTTTTTTTTTCAAGACAAAATTAAAACTACTAAACGAATAAATGATAATCTATTTATCACAAAAGAAAGAGACGATCTATACCTGTTTTGTAACAGTCATTGATCCTAGACTAAAAGTGATTGCACTATGGATCTTAGGATTACATCAACCAGCTCACATGATGAGTTTTGACGTCTCTGTCCAAGTTGAAGGAGTACCAGCATGTTCGTCCATAAGGCAAACTAAATCCACTGAAATAAACTTCAAGCTAGAGCTCCTCCAAAAGATGCTTTACGTAGGGGAAATGGCTGATGTATTACCTACACTCACTATAGCAAGTCGGCAGGCATATGTTTCTGGTTTTCTTGAGTCTTAGGTTTTCTGATTTAAGCCTTATTGAACAATCTTAGTAATCGTGGTTAGCCATTTCGGTCAATAGATCTTGTTAACATTGCGAACATATTTATCCTCACGAGCAATCACTTTAAGATTCAAATATGTACTTCTATAACTGGATCATACAGGCTAAATTTTACGCAAGAACCTTCAAGAGAGGCACTACTCCTAGCAAATTGAATTTTTATTTCTTTCTTATGAGCTAAAATCCAGAAGATTGATATTCACATAGATCAATGCTCAACAATCTTGAGAGACGCTTACGGCTTACGAAAAAGTTGCGTCTCTCCGGCATAAATAATAATATGGGGCCAATGCTTGTGCGTACATAAAATTGAATGCTTTGTCACTATCATAGATTCTGCAGCTGAATTGCGTATTTTTTTGCAGACTTATGAAAATGAAAGTTTATAAAAGAGCGCCACCCAAGGATCTATCATTGAATATTTCTGTATGTTTTCGGATTTGGATTTAGCTTGGGGCCCGTGTACCGCTGAACACATATGGAACATCGTACGTTATGCCACTGGTAAAACATCATCCAATCTGATTATTTCCGTCCGGTTTTTCCTGTGAGACATTGGGTGAATTCAGATTATAAGACGAAACCGGACGGGTAAACTTGCAAGACAAGAACCATCATTCTTACAATCTGAAATGCAGAATGCTTGTCTGCTGGCCACTACAAAAGCTCTCGCCCTCCGTTTTTTTGTGCTAATAAACGGACGGCGAGAGCTTTTGTAGTGGCCAGCAGACAAGCATTGTGCATTTCAGATTGTAAGAACGATGGTTCTTGTGTTGCAAGTTTATCCGTCCGGTTTCGTCTTACAATGTGAATTCACCCATTAGGTTAGGATATTTTGCGTATTGCGAATAGCAAGTGGCTTAAAGTGCTTAAAATTGCGCGTATGCTTTGCATGCTGTTTAAGCAATTTACTTGCAATTTATTCGCGCAAATTTACTTTGCAAGGCTGTAACATGAATTTTGTTCGTGTTTAAAGCTTTTATCTGTCCGCGTTCGTGTGTTCGATATCTAAGCGTGCATTCTGTAAGGGGATAATCGCTATCGCTAATGGCGACAATCGAAAGTGATCGTTTCGCCATTTGGAATCATGTAAGGTGACAGGCGATAATGTAACCCACTGTAGTAATGATATGTTACGTGTGTATGAAAGAGACAGCTTACGACGCATGGGGGGCAGGCGACATTCGCTATTTTTTGGGATCATCTAAGGCGATAGTCGCCCATGACTCATCACTTTGTGGCGACAGCATCGTTACTGTCCCCTTTATACGAGATGACCACCGATCCCCATTTTCACAAGAAAATGTTGTTTAGCGATGAAGCTCACTTTTGGTCTAATGGGTATGTTAATAAACAAAATTGTCGCGTTTGGAGTGATGATAATCCACAAGTCATTGATGAGACGCGCCGTTACATCCTTAAAAAGTCACTGTTTGGTGTGCTCTATGGGCAGAGGGAATCATTGGTCCATATTTCTTCAAAAAGTAAGCCGGCCATAATGTTACAGTCAATGGTTAATGACTTTTTCGTGCCTGATTTGGAGGATGTTGATGTGGATGACCTTTGGTTCCAACAAAACCGCGCTGCATGCCATACAGCCAATCAAACAAGTCAATTTATTGAAGGAAACTTTTGGTGAGCGCATTATCTCGCGTCGTGGGCCTGTGGCATGCTCTCCAAGATCGTGCGATCTAACACCGCTGGACTATTTTTTATGAGTTTATGTGAAGTCGCTTTTCTACCCAGATAAGCCCGAAACGATTGATGCCTTGGAAGAGAATATTCGGCGCGTTATTGCTGACATACGGCCCTAATTGCTACAAAAAGTGGTCGAAAATTGGTCCTCTCGGCTGGAATTTATTCGAGCCAGCCGCGGTGGCAACTTGCCTGAAATCATTTTAAAAACATAATTGCAAACCCTTATCTATATAGTAAAGCTAACTTCTTGGCCATATCATTAAATTATATGCGTTTGATTTCTTCTTGAAAACCACAAGTCTAAAAAACACCCTATACAAAATATAACAGTTGGCGTTTACTATGAGTGCATTCACGCACACACTGGTGAGTACAAAAATGCTGTTCAGCACATTTAAAATGCATTGTGCTTGACATTTCGCGCTGTTGCTGGATCTTATGTATTTCCAGCATAACACATCGTCCTTTACTCAACGCGAAATTTCTAGTAGCTAGGTGGATTTTTTTTTAATTATAAAGAAATATATTGTTACAAAAATGCAGCGCAGATTTTGCGTATCTACGCACGGCCGTTCCCCCTGGATATGGACTGCTGACCGATTGTTTGCAGGGCTATGCATACAAAATATGCTGTCAGCTGACATGTGACGTTTATCGTATCGCCATTACAGTGGGTTACATTAAGTCCGTTTTGTTTTCTGTCGCCATACAAAATGATCGCTTTACATGATTCCAAAGGGCGACACTTCCATTGCACTGTCGCTTTGTTCATTCAAAAGAAATTTACTCTCCAAATAAAGGTGTTGTTGTTAATTATTGATTCCGCAGTGTCACATTGTTTTATTGGTACAGTATTAATGTTACAACAACAGGTCGTATTGAACTTTCGTGATTTTTTCATGAAAGTGACTGTCGCCTTGAAGACAGTCATATAAAATACATTGGGCGACTGTCGCCTTAGATTAGATGATTCCAAAATGACGAAAAAGACTGTCGCCAGTCTCAAGTTTTTGGAATGTGACCCTTTGCCGAAAAATGATGAACTTCAAAAGTCACTTATTCCGGGGAAATGTTCAAATTGGGTTTATTATCGCAAACTAAGATATGACGGTGATTGATTATCTCAGTATTCCAAAGAGAATGTTCTCTGCTATTGATTCATCCTCGAGTAAGACCATTTGTCAGGTATCCACTATGAACTCCATGTGAACTATGTAATCGAAAAAGTGGATGTGCGCCAATTTACCTCGGTACGTTTACGTTTACACTCAACTATATTGGATACTATGTATACTGAATTGTATTTTGTTAGAATTCCACTGGTTACATACTTTGCTCATTCTTAGCCCCTATAGTTTCAAATGCCTGCATACCTCACCCAACTTAGAAAATAACCGTATTGTATGCGCCGGTGTCTCTTCATTAAACATTTAGTGCACGAAATAACACAATTCAATGTCGCCGAACCAATTGCAATTCTCTGCATTTTGAACAACAGACTATCTGAACCCTGCATTCAATCAATCTATTTAAGTCACTTTGATTGGATTTATATGTCAAACACTTTGCGATGCACGATGCAAACGAAATTAGACCCCAAACGATCTTGATTCGATTTCGACAAATTGAGTTGACCCGCTAACAAAACAACATCACTATGAGCTACAATCGTGCATAATTTAGATCAAAACACAGTGGGCGATTGAATCGTTATTGTGTGTGATGTGAAGTCAAAATAATAAACAAAGACAAAGACTCAGGGTGTGAGTCACACACTTTGAATCGTCTATCTTTGCAAAATATGACTATCCACAAACTACTAGACAGGAAAAGCATTTTTAGATTTAATTATTATTCTTTTCCGGCGGTAAATGACTCCAACAAAGCAACAGAGTACGGTACTAGTCATTCGCAATGCGTAAAAATTAAATGTGTGGTGCTATGTGGTCTATGAAGATCCAAAAGAACTCCTCGATGGTATATATGCGATCGGATGTTTCGCACCGATTTTCACTAAATGAATCGCCTACGGGAAGTTGATATGACTCGTAATGAGTCAAAACTCTGGAATAGACACGTGTAAAGTGGCAATTTTGAATAATTTAGAATAATTTACAAATTAGCCTTGGAATACACCAATCATTTCTAGTTTTAAGTATTTTTTGTTTGGTAAATGTTTTCCGCTATTTTAGAAAGAAAAACAAAAAACAAAGAAAGAAAAATATCTGAAGACGAAACAAGGTTCCATCGTTATAGTTTTTGGTTTTAAATTCTCTTCTCGCCGAGTATAATTTGGCTATTTTCACGGTCGGTGTTTTGAGCTTGGGCAGATGCTTTTTTAGGTTAGTATCTAGATTTATTTATGTATTTACATATTTGGGAACAACGTGTTCTTGTTTCGAGAACATTATGTCATTATGGCGTAGAAAACAAGGAGTACATTTGTATATATATGTTTTTTTACGTAATTGAGTTCTGATTGGAGAGTATATATGTATACTCGTAGCAAGTCGTGCAACTCTAAAAACGCTGCCAAGTTGTCCATCACAACAGTGTTTACGACTTGCTAAAATGCTCTTGTAGTCTGACTGGTCTAGCGGTTAGTGCGCGCACTTTCGGTGCACAGGGTCATGAGTTCGAATCTCACCGTTGATCATGGTGTTTTTCGAACTCACGAGCTTGTGACAGACTATGATCTCACTCAGATGTTAAACGAGTACCCATTTATGGGGATAAATAACACTGCTGAGGGTGATGCTGACCTCATAAAAAAGCAGATAAGATCTTGGAAATAGAATGTCACTAACACATCCTGCGGCCTTAGTCCAATGCTGGATTGTCGCGCCTGTTATTTATTTTTTAAAATGCTCTTATTATGTAGAGGGTGTTTCAATTAACCAACAATAAAATTGGTAATATTTTTACCGTTATTGTTCTATATAGTGCTTATTGTAGAAATCAACGAAAATCAGGACTTGTATACTCCTAAATTAAAATTGACCTCTCGCCTAAGTATACTTCTCTAAATGTTGAAATCTGAATGAAAAAAGACACATACCGTGAGTCATACTAAAGCAACTTTTATCAGCTTTGCCGATTTAACAGGGGCGGCGCATTAACGGCTCACGAGATTTAGGGGCCCAAAAGCCACATGGGTGATTACTCGAACCATCCAAAAAGATCACGACTACGAAAAAAAGATTCAGCGTATGTAATTTTTATAAAACACACACGGAAAAAATTGGGCTAACTAAAATCAAGAAACTGCTTTCATATTTGCAAAATTCCCAAATCCATACAGAATTTTCTATAATTTTATAAAATTTCTTCTGGAATTGAGCCTATTTTCAAGACTTTGTTTTGAGAAACAAACAAACAATAAATGCTTCATAATACAATGTTTGACATGTAAAGCTTGTGTAAAAGCTTGTTTTTTGGCTTTCAGGGAAAAAGTTAGCGGTAGAGCCCCCGAATCAAATTGTTCCGCCACTGAGATTTGACACCGATATTGTCTGAAAATTTTGAAATTACATATTTGAATATCCGAATTTTGGCAGCAACGTAAATGCAGTGAAAACTCTCCTAACGGACACCCCTCTTGAGCGGATATCCCTATTGGACGGACATTTTTTAAAAACATTGCTTTTAGAATTACTTTCCCATAGAAAATAATCCTCATGGGCGGATATCCTCCATCCATCCCCCCCGCAGATGTCGGCGGACCACTGAGCTTCGAAGGGAATTTCTACGGATCACCGTTCCAAGGATGATTAAGGATGATTAAAAAGTTTCCACCATAGTTTCTTACCAATTCAGTTGTTGTCAGATTTTTGTTGTTATTTTCCCGTCCTTAAGGGTCGATGATTTTCCCAATATGGTACTCCGGCTATTTTAAGGCTTTGTAACAATACGATGAGGACAAAGCAGTCGCACGGTGTGGACAGTACGGCGATTCGGTACCATTCCACCAAGTGGGCGTAGAAGCAATGTTTTTATTGAGGAGAATTTTCTTGCCGCTGTAAGCGTGGATGACTTTTTATCGCACCGAATTTACCCAATAAATCGCTTTTATTTCCGTCACAGGATATGAAAAATGTATGCGTCGCCTGCATGTCCCATAAACATGTCTTTCTTCTTAGAAGGTGATTCAATTCAATTTCGTTGTTTGTTTTCGAACTACATATTTGGAAAATAAACCCTTTGCTCGATACTACAAAATGTGGTTGAAAATATCAGGACGTACCCTAAGCTCCTCGCCGAATATTATAACGAAAAGCCAGGGTTTTCTATCAGCCAAACTCTCATCTGATTCGAAGCAAAACTTGCTGTTATTTTGATATTTTGACTCAATATTCTGCTAAATATCAAGAAATTCGCATTTTAAGAAATCTAAATAGCTCAGGACGCAAAGAAAACTAAACAACTGCTAATTTTTGGTTGCGCGAATTGAAAAATGCTTACAAACCAAACGTTTGCTTTTGTAGTAAATGTAAGTGAAAATTCGTTGGTGCAATGGGGACCATAGGCTCAATAATTTGCTACTCCGTTTTTACAAGAATAGTCACTGGTGTTTTCCGCGGACCGCCTCTAAGGCTCTCACGGACCACCTCTGGTCCGCGGACTACCATAGTTGGGAAACGAATGGTCTATTGTCTATATCGGTTGAGTCTAGTTCTCGAAAACTACAAGCCATGAGCTTCAGAAAGACCGTAGAACGTAGAACACTCTTGTTAAAAGAACAAAATGCAAATTGTTAATGCAGGTGAAAAAGAAAATCTACCGGTGCGTGAATTAGCAAATAGGTAATTTATAAAAGACGATACATATTAAACTAAAAGTTACGAGTATCAAGTTTTTGAATTTAAGGGTTAAAATTGGAAAAACACAAGCTGCACTCATTGCTCGCCAGAAAAAAAGAGAGAATCCGTTTAAGCTGGGTAGCCGGCGGTAACATCAATCAAAAAAGAAGTTTTTTAAATACAGATGGCAGCAAAATTGATTCCATGTGTTTTGAGAGGTTTTCAAAAGTAAGAAACTAAAAATTACCGCATCTGGCCGAATCATCCAAACAATGGCTAAGGAAATCGCTCATAAAATCGGGATATGTACATAATTTGGCGATATCTAATGGATGGTTTCAACGGTGGCGTAAGAGACACAACGTTACTTATCGGTGTGTGACTGGCGAAGCGGCCGCATAGTAAACACTTTGGACGTGAAACAATTTTTGCAGAAGCCGCCATCAGTGTTGGTAGGCTTCAGTCCGACTGACATTTTTAACGCCGATAAGACAATCCTCTTTTTTAGAGCTTTGCCAAACAAAACATTTGCACTCAAAAATGGAACGTATCATGTCATGGTGGAAAACCGTTCTTCTTTGCGGATATATGTCAGGAGAAAAAGAGAAGCCTTTGAATTGGAAAAGCCGCACGACCTAGGGCGTTTCAGTCTGTTGATATTAAAAGCGGCTTCCAATAGATTGATAGTCTAACAGGAAGGCTTGGATGACTCGCGAAATAATGGCGGAGTGGCTAATGGAATTTGATCGCAGGATTCGTTAGCGAAACAGTAAAAAATTACACTTCTTAGACAATGGCACGTCCCATCCTCGTGAGTTAAGACTCAAACATATCAAAACTATATTTTTCCCCAGTAACACTACATCAGTGTGCCCGCCTTTAGATCAAGGTGTTATACGATATTTCAAAGTCCACTATCGAAGCAATCTTTTGAAGCATTTTTTTTGCAAATATGGAGACGTGTCCAACGAACACATCATTAAATGTTCTTGTCGCCATACATTTCATTCAGAAGTCATATAAAACTGCTTCAAAAAAGCGGGCTTTAACAAAAGCTGCGAAATTGAACCATCTGATTTCGACGCAGAGGTTGACTTGTCCCTGGCAACGCTAGCTTCGATGTTGAAACTCCCCGGATCGTTTGGTGAATGTTCAATGAATTGTGACGAATTTATGATGATGGATGCAAACTTGTTAAGTGAAAATCCAGAAATACATGATGGAGATATTGAAATTGTCGACGAAATCCGCGACAATGATGAAAGTGATCCAGAAATAACAGACGAACACCAATAAGTAGCTTTCATTCGTGTACAGCGTTGATTCCATTGGCCCTTTGAAACGATTTGGTATGACGATTTCATCGGTTTTCCTTACATTAAAAATTTGGAAAGTCATATGCAAGACAGCCTGTTGAAAGAAGATCAACAAAAACTTTGTCAGTCGTCAATTTCAGATTTGTTTAAGTTGTTCCTTATTTTTTCATTTTCTTATATACATTTTAAAAATGCGTACAGTGTCTGTTTTAGCTAAGTACAGGGTGCGCCAGAGAAACTTACTTATTTGAAAAGTCAATAAAAACAAAAGTACTTCAGCTATTGTTTTATTTTAGTTTTGTTCATACATTCTTGAAAATAACATCGGTTATATGGCGACCCCCATTGGGCATACACTGATTAAGTAGTCTGTGGGGAGGAATTTTAAAGCGAGCGCGGAAGACAGGTTGCGTAGCAACAAGTGAGCAACCGTTAGAAAAGAAGCTTTCGACGGCGAAGGCCCGCTGTTCTCTAGACCAGAGCTTGATGGTAACTGACTAAAACGGAAAACAAAGTTGGGGTTTTCCTCTCCAGATGCGCCCCCTTCCCCTTCTCTACCCGTCCAACTCACCACTCGGGAGTTTTTTTTTCAAATAAGTAAATATCTCTGGCGCACCCTGTACATAACATAACATGAATTACAAATGATTGTTTTGTTTAATATGATTACCAAATAAATCTTCAAAATTTCAAAAATGGTATGGTATCATTAAAATATGTACAAAAACTACAACCCTCTCAACATTCCCTGAATGGACACCTCTCCTCTTGAGAGGTCAAAAACAGACCGACGAGGAGTATCCGTCCAAGGGAGTTTTCGCTTTATTTTGAATTGCAGCAAAGTCAGTTTATTCACAATTTTATGTAGTTTCATAAATATAAGTCATATCTTCCATTTATTGATTAGGCGAGTAATGAACCTTAATTCAACGGCACAAGTCGTGATTTTCGTTGACTTCCCCAAAAATACTTAGCGCAATAACGGTAAAAATTTTGCCAATTCGGCGAAATGGTGTTTTTGATAAAAAAAATACTGAATAAATGCTTTTGGTATTGACCACCTTATGCGAGACACCCTTTATAAATGACCTTTCCTATTCAACAAGCTCACTCCCTCCCTATATAAGAAAAAAGATTTTCGCGAATAAAATTTGGAGCATTTGTCGGTCATTGACTGGAGTTTGTGTGTACGTGCATTCGAATCACGCAACTATGGCCAACATCATCAAACAAAACTGAATGTAAATATACTCGTCGTGTGGCGACCCAACTGTCCAACCGCTGCATGCTATACGTATGGTGGCCTCTTATAATGATATGAAGCCAAATCCTTTACGAGAAATGTTACCAATCTCCCTTTTTTAAAGACCAGAAGCTGGCACAAGGTATCAGCTCATTCTACCATCGTGCGGGTATACGTTCCATGTCCATGGGACCACGAATAACTTCTACATCATCATCATCATCATGATATCGCTATAAATATAGAGTGCGCCCCGGTCTTCGGGGCTGGATGGACAACATTCCTTTGCCAACCTAAATGATATGATGGCTTTTGCTTGCTTGCTTCACTTGTGCTATGTGCGCCCGTTGCTTTTTTAAGAAGTGAATTTATAAGGTTACTCTACCAGTCTACATATATGCACTTTGCAGCAGTATACCTTATGTTCATATGGCAGAGAGAGGAAAGTTAAGGTACACTTTGGTCTTATTTGTCTTTTTGCGTCAGGTTTTACGTATGCGAATGTGTCGGTGCCGGTCGAGTTCCAAGTCATTTGCAAAAAGAATCAACAGAAAAATTTATGAAAACTTAAGAATGGAATGAGGCGCACAAACTGGAATCAGGTTCAAAGAAAGGGAGGGTCGCAAAATTTATTGGGGAAACGGTGCGGTTGTCTTCATGTATGGTTGCATGAAAGATCTCAGTATTATTTGATAAAAGCCGAATATAATTAGTAATTTATATAACAAAAGAATTTAAAATTTAAAGTAATTTATATAACAAAAGAATACAAAACTGACCCAATCGTTCAAAGTTGAATCTAGGCCTCGAAATGTGGAAGCGACTTTTATTGGCTATGTCCACACATGTGCGCTTTCGTCTTCACTATCGTCTTCAAGCTCCGTATCCACTTTCAATATTGAACGTGTCGTTGATTGCGTCAAGTGAACAGAAGAGATCAATGCCTCATTCTATCCACATTTGTTCATTATTTATCGAGAAATATGTGTCGCGGCTTTGGTCAGGACGGGTAAATGATAAATTCTTTCATGAATAGTACGAATAGATGATGAGTTGTTTGTATTTAACATTAGCAATCGCGTTCAAGAATGAATGCGTTTCTTCAATAGCGCAGGCATCTCAAGTTTCAATTGTCAAAATGATGAAGACGAACGAAAATTGAAACTGTCTAGACAAGCACATTGTTCTGGATCTTTGGGCTCTTTTTTTTAGTAGAGCTCTTGCGATCAACAAGCGCACGCTTCGTCGATTTTTTTACGTTTATGTGCGAGATCGTAATCCGTTAGGGTTCAAATTTTGAAAAGAGAATCCTAAATTTTACTCGTCTGCAGTGGGTTTCGAATCCACGACTCTATGTTTCGAATGCGAGCGCGCTAACCGCTATACATACCCTGGTGGGTACTACTAAACTGTTTGAAATAAAACTCCGCCTGGTTGACATTATTGTTCCGTACACAAATAAAAAAGCTAAAACCGAGTATCAAGATTACTATAGCAACCATCCACAGAATGGGCCGCGATTATGGAAGAAAGTTACGGTAACTGAAATGGACTCTTTTTTCCCGACCTTATCGTGGGCAGAGAAATGTTTGTCATGGAATCTCACTATCGTCTGTACTTTGAAAAAAAAAAAAAGAGATGAAACTGACGAGCTGTTTACCGTAATTGTCAACGCTTTTTGGATGTTCTGTTCGTATGTTCCGAAGAAGAAAAAAGCGGTGATTCTTCTCAGTACGATACTGCTGGTGTTGCCACGTACGTTACTCACTATGAAAATAATGATAAGCTTACAAAAAAATAACGGGCGCAGAATTTTTCTATGCAAGCTCTCGGAAGAACTAGCTATGCTAATGATGTTGTAATAAAATGCAGATTTGAATACAGGATATAATATTTAATGATGCGCTCGCGCCGACTGATTGACTTGGAGTGAAGATTACAATAGTTGTGACAAATAGTTTTGACATTGGAAATGTAAGTGTTGCCATTTCAACACCCCTCCTCAACAATTACATTTAAATCATTTCTAAATTTTATAAACTTTTTACTGTCAAGACCTTTGGTCATTAAATCGGTTAATTGATCATTCGTTGAAATATAATTAATAACAATTTGTTTTTCTTGAATGAGGTTACAAATGAACTTATACTTGATATCTACATGTTTCATACGTTTATGTTGTTTTTGTTCTTCTACAATCTTAATACATGACTGATTGTCTTCAAAAATTGGAATTGGACTATTCATTTCTATACCTAACTCGCCTAACAATAGCTTAAACCAAACTGCTTCAGTAGACGCTTCAGACAATGCTACATATTCTGCTTCGGTAGAGGATAAAGCAACTGTTGCCTGTTTACGTGAGCTCCATGATACTACAGAGCCATAGACCTTAAAGATGCTTCCTGAGGTAGATTTCCGATCAACAACATCTGACGCCCAGTCAGCATCAGCATATCCAACAATCGGTACTTTGCTCGATGATCGACGAAATATCAACTTTGCATTCGATGTTCCTTGCAGATATCTTAAAACTCTTTTGAGATGTATCCAATGATCTTCATTTGGATCACTTTGAAAACGACTGAAGTAGCCGATCGATGCACACAGATCAGGACGTACTGTCAACATGCCATACATTAGACATCCAACTAGTTCTCGATAAGGCTTATCAGTTGAATCGACACCTTTATTAATACTCAGTTTCAAATTTTTCTCCATTGGAGTAGATGACGATTTACAATCGGACATACGGAATCGTTTCAAAACATTTCTCATGTATTGTTCCTGACTCAACTTCATTAGCCCATTTTCTCGGTCATAATCAATTTTGATACCAAGAAAATATTTAACGATTCCTAGGTCCTTCATATCAAATGTTTTCATCAAAATTGACTTAAAAGCTTCGATATTCGGCAGAAGATTCCCAATCAGTAGCAGGTCATCCACATACAAACAAAGGTAGATTATTTGATTTCCAACAGTTTTCACGTAGACACAATGATCAGCATTGGAACGTAAAAAGTCATGCTTTCGTACAAATTCATCGAATCTTTCATACCATTTGCGAGATGCTTGTTTCAAACCATACAGAGCTCGTCGCAATTTACATACTAAATTACCTGACTCGAAACCTTCGGGCTGCTGCATGTATATTTCTTCCTCCAGATGTCCATTCAAAAACGCTGACTTCACGTCCATTTGATGAACATGGAATTTCTTCTCGTTGGCAACTGCAAGCAATGTTCGAAGAGTCGTCAGCTTCATAACCGGCGCATAGGTTTCATCGTAATCAAAATGGTGTTGCTGCGTAAAGCCTCTCGCCACCAGACGCGCCTTGTACCTCTCGACATGCCCATCCTCGTTATGTTTTATTTTGAAGACCCATTTGCAACTAATCAGATTTCTTCCAACTGGAAGCTCACACAGCTCCCAAGTCTTGTTCTTCATCAGCGCATTCATTTCCTCGTTGATCGCTGCTTTCCACAAAGACCAATCAGCCCTAGACTTCGCTTCTCGAACCGATGTAGGTGTACCATCAACAAAGCACTCAGCATTCAATGCAAAAGCCATATTCGTCGTACCATACTGGAATGGTTGCACTGCCTTTCGTTCGCGCTGGCTTCTACGAGGCGTTAGCTCATTGACAGTTGAGACCTCATCTGCTTCTTTTGCATCCACAAACTCATCATCGCTGTTGTTTTTGTACTCGCTGTTGGAATTCGGCATAGAATTATCAATACTGACCTTCAACGGAAGATTAATTGGTTTTTCGTCATTCGAACTTTCGACTTTCTCGAAGACATCTTCTTGATCGGGGACAACATCGAAGACATGTTGTTGATTCGAAAATTTTACATCTGATTCGAAACTCTCGTTAAATGTTACATCTCGGCTTATGATGATTTTTCGTTTCTCCTCATCCCACAATCGATAGCCATTTGGAGCATATCCAACCATGACCACCTTTTTCGCCTTCGGATCAAGCTTCCTTCGAAATTGCTTCGGAATTTGTGCATACGCATCTGACCCAAAAACACGTAAATTTGATACTTCTGGTTTTCGACCAAACCAAAGTTCTGCTGGCGTTCTATTGATCCTGGACTCATCATTTGCAAAAGCTCTCGTAGGACTTCTGTTTGCAAGGTAGGCTGCAGTTCGCATTGCTTCTGACCACATAAATTTCGGCAAATTACTATCGACAAGCATCGTACGGGCCTTTTCCGTCAAAACACGATTAAAACGCTCCGCAACGCCGTTTTGCTGAGGGCTATAAGGCACTGTGTATTCCAGCCTTATACCCATTTTCCTGCAAAATGATTGCAATTCGTTTGAAGAATATTCTCCTCCTCCATCGAGACGCAAGCGTGAAATTTTCTGATTAAATTGAACTGTTGTCATAGCATAATATTCTTGAAATCTTTCGAAAACTTCACACTTACGTTTCATCATAAATGTAATAGCAAAATGGCTAAAATCATCCATAAAGCAGACCACGTACCTTTTCCCATCATATGATTGCGGAGTGATGGGACCAATGACGTCGGTGTGAATAAGTTCCAGAATGCGTGATGATCTTGATTCCTTGACTGGCTTGAACGGCTTCCTCGACTGTTTTCCGCATACACACGATTCGCAGAAAACTTCGCAAGTTGAATTATTCAGCTTCTGCATTCCGATCACCATATCATTTGATAACATTTTCTGCATATCGCCACGATTAATATGCCCATATCGACGATGCCACAGCATGTAATTATCCGTTTGACACAATTTCGCCCGATGAGGCACTTGTAGGTTAAGTCGCATTTCATACAATTCCCCATGAGCTTTTCCTTGACCGACGATCTTTCCGTCTTGCAAAATATCGACCTTGCCATCATGAATCGAGATAATTTTTCCTTCTTTCTCAATTTTCCGAATTGAAAATAGATTGCACATGAGATCTTTGACATACAGAACATCACGAATGGTACACTGCACCTCCGATCCGTTAACTTCAATACTGCCTCGTATCGTTCCAATTTTATCCGCAACAATGGAAATCCCGTTCTTCGCGACAGCTATTCGTAACGGCGGCTCCAGGCTCTTGATGTCACAGAAAAAATGTTCCCTGTTGACCATGTGGTTCGTTGCACCAGTGTCCAGACAGAAACAGACTTCATCTTTTTCCGAATTTCCAGCAAATTTACTTTGCAAAGCGATAAATGAAACTGCACGACTTTCTGATGAACCAAGATTCGCTTTCGGTTTCTGATGAGATTTCTTCGCGTAACACTTTGCCTGCACGTGCCCTAATTTTCCACAATTCCAGCATTTCACGTTCCGCCTCGCCTTTGAATTCATCGCGATCGCATTATTTTCATCACTGACACTTAACTTTTTCTTCGAATGATCCAAAATCCGCCCCTTTACAAATTCGATTGTCAATTTGTCCTGCTCGAGCGTTTCTAGTGCAGTCACCAAAGAATTAAAAGATTCAGGCAAAGTCAAAAGCAAATGACAAACAATATCGAGCGGCTCCAAATTCGCACCGGTATCTTTCAGTTCTCGGACTAATTTATCGAACGTGAGCAAATGATGAACGATACTTTCCTCTTCTGCACATTTTAACTGTAATAGCTGCTTGCGAATGTATATTTGGCTGGAAATACTTTTTCGTTGGAACGTCGTTTCTAATGTTCTAAAAATTTCTCGTGCCGTCGATTTATCTTTAATGTATTCCAAGTGAGACTCTGCAATGCGATGAATTATTAACGACTTGCACTTCTTTTCTGATAACCTCTTGCGTCTTCTTTCTGCCTCATCCTTGCAATTTGCCAGTATCGACTCCAAGTCCTCCTCGACAAAACCCGTTAGATCATGTTCATCCAATAGCGCCATCAGTTTAAATTTCCAATTGCTGAAATTTCCTCCGTCGAATAAATGAACTTTTTCGATTTTATCAGACATCGCGATTCACAACTAGTCACAATTGAAATTAAACTATTCGTATGTATTAGGCTTCTGGGCCCATAACCTGTTGTAATAAAATGCAGATTTGAATACAGGATATAATATTTAATGATGCGCTCGCGCCGACTGATTGACTTGGAGTGAAGATTACAATAGTTGTGACAAATAGTTTTGACATTGGAAATGTAAGTGTTGCCATTTCAACAAATGATAGAAGAGCGATTTTCAAACCACAAGGCATGCGAAATCATGGAACGAAAATTATAATCGAAAGTTACTACGGAAGGCCAGTAATAGAAGTGGTAACTAAATGTACATCCAGACTGATCGCCAAATGGTTGCACGCGCAGCCAACTGGCAGTTGTCATTGCATTCAAACTGATCGCCATTTGGGTTTGCGTCCAGTTTTGATATTCAATATGGCAACTCAACCAACCGCTTGCCAAATTGACAATTTTCCAACTGTTGTTCGTTCTTTTGTATGAGATTTAATAATTATTGAATGGGCGTGTAATAACTGAAACGCGCAAAGTCAAATTTTGATAATTGAATTTAAAATAAAATCACCAAAATTGGCTGTTCGTGATGCCAGTATCTCGACGCGCAACCATTTGGTATTCAGTCTGGATGGCCCTTTTCAACAACGATCAAAGAAACGCTTGAGGTAGAAAAGTTTACACTTGTTTATGATATACTCGAAGTATACGATGTTCTATACGAAAATCATTCTTTTTCTATCGGGGTACCCGGGTTGCTCATACGTGTTGTTTTTTCCAAATGCAAATTTTTTTAAGTTAAAATATTCCCATAAATACGTAGATTGCAAAGTTCGATACAAATCCAATCAAATCATGGGGATTCGGGAAGGTTTTGGACAATATTTTTGGTAAAAAAAAAATATTTAGCAAAATGTGTCAAGATGGGTACCCGGGTGGCAACACAAGGGTTAACTAAAATTGTTGTTTAGGTATGGCGTCTACACTTCTATGTCAGTACTGATGTAGACAGTAGAGGCAAATATTGAGCTGGTTTTTTTTTTCAATTTCTAATTTATATTCCAATCATACACTTCACATTGAATGAAATTTACGTTTAAGCCCCATGACGTAGTGTTCCGAATTCATCCGTTATTTTATTATTATTTTTTAGACTTGAGAACACAATTGGATGACGTTTAATTAAGATGGGTCCACAAAGAAAAAACATGTTCTAAGAAGAACTTTATTTCGGGTGGTATTATCGCTCTGAATACTATGCAAAATGTTGCGGGAGATCCTTAGGGGGCTTGCACACGGTATAATGAAGTAATTATCGTAAATATCTCTATAAGGATTACGTCTACGATCGTCAATGATAAATTAGTAGCAGTTGTGGAAAATTATATTGGACATCTTTTTATAACTGTAACATAGGAAATAGTTTTTTTTTGACAACGTCGTAATTTTTATGAATTCAACAGAACGTTAAATGCGTAAATAGGGAACCACAGCGGTTCAGATTCACATTCTATTGGGACAAAAATTTAATATAAAAACAAGTACAGTGCGTACTCGATAATCCGAAGCCTCGAAACCTCGAATTTCCAGTAATCCGGATCACCTCAAAGATTGCATTGTACGCTCTGTAGTCCGAATTTCAAGAGCTTCTCTAATCCGAATCTCACTTTTTTCTCATAATAACAGTGATATAATGGTCCGAAATAAAAACAAAATTTTTCTTTGTTCTTGGAAACAACAAAATCTAGAATTACAGAGTGAAATTCTTCGGAAATAGAAAACAGATTCTTCGAACAATCTGATTGAATTCGTCCATTTCCTCGAAATTTAGAGCAAATTAAAGGCTTCCACTAGTCCGAATTCCTCTGTAGTCCGGATCGACCCCGGTTTTCATTAGTCCGGATTATCGAGTACGCACTGTATGAGATTTAAGAAATTCATGTTCTATCACACACCTCCCATAGAACTTAGGAATAACTGTTATATTCCTCATGTACAGTGGCGTATCTATCAAAATATTCCGAAAATTTGGGGCAAAAGGCAATTTGTGTTGCGAAAATAACTTAAATTTGACCCTAATACATTTTTGGAACGCGCTAGGTGATTATGTTTACTGTAGGCATTTTTGTTAAATACACCTTGTCCTGAAAGGGCGGCATTTCATTAAAAGCCCCAAAATAAATAAAATTATGTGTCTCATTTTATTACAAATTATACATTTTTCGTCTCTCATAAATTGCCAAAAAAATTCTAAGAATGAAACGCAACATTTTCGACATCAAATTTAGAATTTTCTAAAAAGTTGGACAGACTTTTTGAATGTTGGTAACTATATGGCACTGAACATGAATTGTTAAAATCATACTTACATATTCTTTTATTTATAGGAATCTGAGTTACTGTGGGATCACTAGGGATCAAATTGTGCAGTTAAGTATTTTCGAAATTTTCGAGTACATCTAGGGGAAGCTGGGGTAACTTCGGCACTTTTTTTTCAACGACTTATATTCCAGAAAACATGCGACATATATGGACATAAACTAGCGTATAATAATATTGGTAGTACGTTTTTCGACAATGTTCATACTAATCGATATTTTTCCTGTTGAATAAAAAAGTCATATTTGCTGAATGTGCCCCATGGTGGTGTACCTCCGGCATTCGGTGGGGCACCTCCGGCGGTCATAATTTTCTAGTTAAATGGAGTAATAAAGAAACATTTAATCTTATATTTCGCAATATAAAGAAAAAAAAAGCAATTCACGACAAAGTAAGGTTAAATCAATGAAAAAGAAAATGTGAAAAGGAAATGCAAATAACCGCAAAATACACTAGATATGCGACTTTTTTTCGGGACCAAAATATTTTCTATGGTAACTTGATTTTGTTACTTCGATGACATTTCTCATACGAATTTTATATGGAAAACAAAAACAACAAACAAAATCATGCACATGCGCAGCATAATGCTGTAACTTCGTAGTAGGGGCGTCGGAAAAATGGGGGCAATGAATACGAAATTTTAAAATTAATAGATGCTTAAAATTAATTAATCACCAACGTTCCTGTTGCATAGCTGTATCCCAACAGCATCAAAATTTACACTATTGTGAAAAGTACATTTAAATGGGATTCCAAAGCGTTGCGTGGTGTAAATTCGTTTAAATACAAAATGTTAAATAGTGTGTATTCCAGTGCATTGCGGTTGAATACTCCAACCAATGAAAAAGCCAAAAAGTAATAAACCATACTAGCCCCAAACACTAAACTTCCAACGCCACTGTTAGCTATGAAAAAAATCAAATTGCCCCCTTTATTTTCAGATATTTCGTTTCCTTCTTTTTCTTGTTCATTGGGTTAAATAAAGTAAATATCTATTTAATAGTACTTGAAGTACATGATATAAGTGCTGAAAACACATATTTCACTTCCCTACGCGATTTTGAAGCCGGATTTGTTGGCATTGGAAGCTTCAATTCAATTTCGCTCCTCAACACCAACAAAATACCCTCAATCTCCGGTTTAACAGACGATGACATCGGAGTATTTAGCTTTCTCAGAAAGCTTACCGTGATTGTGAGGTCGGCTAATATTTCTGTGATTTCAGTCACATAGAATACGGGTTTTTTGGAATGTTGTGGTAGTTTTACCAAAACATAATCACCCATATTCAGCTCAACATCATCATTCAATTTGTACATTGATACGACGCACGCTGACTTCCGGTAATTCCTCATCGGCGAAACATCCAATGGATTCGTCACTTTCTGCATGAAATACGCTTGTATCCGTTTCGCCGGAGGAAGAAATTTCTTCTCGGACCAACTTGGGTTTTTTAGTTTTAAGATTGCGCCTTTGAAGTTCGTTTCTATTTTTGCGAGATTTCTGTTGACTTTTGGGTCAAAATGGATGCAACGTTTCGATTTTGCGAGTTGATACTTCCTTCTGCTTTTCGGCAGAACTGGTTAAAATTCTGGAACACCCCGACTTTGAGGTCTTTTAAGAGGCCTTCAAGCGACAAATCGAACGAATTTCGTCTGGGGCTCTAGAGACAGTCAAAATTGGACTATCACGTATATTCGGTTGAATTTGAATTGTCTCGGTTATAGTTTCCTCTTGCGATGGATTTTCAAGTGCGAAATCTTCTTCATTAAAAGTTTGAAAATTAAATGGATAAATCCCGTTAGCTAGGAAACCCATTATTATATTTTCAGACCTCATTGCTCACAGGAATGGTAAGTTTGACAGTCTTGCGACATTGTAAATTGTAATGTCTGGATTATTTGTAAGAAAGCCTGTAAAATAAGTCTGAAGAAATTGTTTAACGGTCCGTAAACTGATAAATCCAGCGGCTGAAGACGATGCGAAGTATGCGGTATGACAATAGGGGAATGCCATTCTCCCTCTGGAGTAATTGATGCTTTCGATACTGCAATGTGAAACATCATCAAGCAGCAGTAAAATGGGACGCTGCTTTGAGCAGCTTGTGTTCTTTTGAATATGTCGAAGGACGTCAATAAATAGCTCCGACATCATCCAGCCACATGTTAGTGTCATATACCCTGGAACAGAATCATATAGGAATTGTTCGTTGTACCGAAGTCGTGGGACCACGTTAACAGGAGGAAGTCGATTTCCACTGGCACTTATTATTCCTACCAGTGTTACCAAGTTGTCTCTCTCAGCTGATACAGCTTATCCAACTTGTTGTTGTCCTTTTACTGCAATTATCTAATAAATGAAAAAAAAGGCAAAACAAAATCAGAATGGGTTATTTGGACAAACCTTTGGTGAATGAACAACAGTTGAGATGCTGGTTTCGTCTAAAAATTGTAAATTGCATTTGGTTCAATCGAGTGTGCTTCATATAATATTTTCATCAAGGGAAGCACGTTGTGTTTTGGTTACGTAGTTTCCATTTCCATTTTTTACCTGAAAACTGTAAGAAATCCCACTTAACATACTACATACAATGTAGGGGGAACATTCGGCAAAATTAAAAAATACTACGAAGTATATTCAGCGCCGGATGTACCCCTAAACCACTCTCAACACCTTTTCAAAAAAATCACATATTTTTAATTTTGACTTACTTTTTTTGTACACCAAAAAAAAAAACAGTATTTTAAACGTTTTGGTGTAATTTATTTGCTTTAAATTGAAATGAAAGATATCACAATTCACTTGCACAACACGAGCTGAAAATTGGAACGCGCGGACCGTCAAAACACAAACTTACGTGTAGCTTTTTGACTTTTTAACACCACACAAGCCCATCTTCGGCTAAAAGTAAATGTGTGTCCTTTTTAGAACCATCCTCTGAATATTTTTCCGATAAAAAAATTATAAAAGTTCCAAAGTAGGTGTTAGGTTTTTGATTGTGTTTTCCTCTTTGAAATACTGAATCGATTGGGACTATTAGAAATTGTAAAAAAAATCCCTGCAAGCTATACGAGTAGTCGTCCACCAATTAACCTGCGCTGTATACGTACATTGAACCCCCATCGGGGCTGATACATAAATCTAAACGATACCAATAACTTCATCCATACCTGGCACTTTCTAATTTATTTTACATATGCCTCGTAAAGATATCCGATTTCGTCAAATAGAGCTAGGGTTGCCAACCCTCCGGGTTTCACCCGGAGACTCCGGGTTTCGAAGGGTGTCTCCGGGTCAAAAATAAAATCTCCGGGTTTGGCGTATAAACCTTTCGTTTGTTCCTACAAATTATTAAAAATAAAAAAAAAATTAAATTAAAAAGAACGATCACAAGTTGAAGTTCAAATATGAACATAAAAGTACTGTACCACTGCACCATAATGCCTGTATTCTAAGATGCATTATAGCTTCGCATATAGCACTCACTTTCCATGCATCATAGTTGCTACAACTTTCCATGCATCATTGTTGCTACTCGCAACATCCATTCCAACTTTCCATGTTATCTTCTCTGAGATTGTTTCCGACGCTTGAGCTTGGAAATCATTCAGAGAACATATAGAGAAGGAAATGAAACGTGCGAAATTTTTGACTAGATTTTTAACAGATACTGTCAACTCACACCATCGACATAAAGGTAACGAGAGACATACAAAGAGGCAATGTAATGGAAGCCCTCTCATATTCTAGTTACACAGGTACGCTCTTGTGCTTTGATGTTTCAGCTCCTTTCTCCTTGGGTATATATTTCTAGGCCCGAATATTGGAATGTTTCAGCTGAACCGGTAATTTTCTTTCCAAGAAGTTTTTCTGTTAAGGAAATACGTCTGTCGTTATACGTTTGGATTGTGAGCAACTAAACTATTAAATACGTGCTAATATGATCTTTCAAATTTAAAAGCAAATCTGTAAGTAAGCTTCACTCTGATATATTTTTATATTGCGTTTATTTACACAAATTTATACGATTTTAGATTCGCGTTAGTGAGTGTATAAAAGTGATTTTGAGTTTTGAGATGTCTGACTCCGAAAATTGGAACTCATCGCAAAAAGAACCGCCAAAGAAAAAAAAATATTATTCGAAATTCGTCGACGACTGGCTGAAGGCTAAAGAATACAAGGACCGGCTAAAGAAAAAAGACAATCAGACTGCCGAGAGCAAAGTTTGCAACAGGTGGTTCTAATTTTTGAAATGTTCTAATTTCTGGACGTCTTTTTTCTTCCTTATTTTATCGCGAATAGCACAACTATAATTCGAAATTCAATTATCGTTATAGTGGAATTAAAATCAAATTGTCTTCCCGTAATTTATAGTATTTTAGGATGATTTACTACAACAGTCGTGCTCTGTGGCCGTGAACATTCGGTCGCCACTCTGTGAAATAGACTCTCATAGAGAAACGAGTTTCCAAACTCGGCCCGACTCGTCGCAAGTTTATTATTCAGTAGAAGATGATAAGAAATATTCTTATCGTAGAATAATAAACTAAGAATGCGACTAGGAAGTGCTATGGTTGACAACCGTATCACACTCCGAATTCAGTTGTCTTTGTAACGTTGGTGACTACACACGGTAGTCATCAACGCACCACGCTCCACTAGGAGTTACGGTAATAAAGAGAGACTACAACAGCTATCCCTGTTAAATTTATTGATAGAACTAAAAACTCTAAATTTTACCTCGACAGTATTTTCAAAATAAGAACAAGTATTTGAATGTCTATACATAGTGAAGTTAAAACGCAAACTTTATAGGAAATTTAGGATTTTCAATTTTTTTAAATAATGTAACTAAAAAAACATTATTCATTCATTACTCGCTCAGAAATTAGAACCTGAGTTCTAATTTTAGAGCTTACAATTTTAACAACGCAACTACACGCTCTAAAATTAGAACCTCAAGTTTTAATTTCAGAGCGTGTAATGAATGAATAAGGTTTTTTTAGTTACATTAATTAAAAAAACTGAAAATCCTAAATTTCCTATAAAGTTTGCGTTTTAACTTCACTATGTATAGACATTCAAATTCAGTACTTGTGTGAAGCTAAATTTTCTCTTGGATAAAAAGCTATAGTGTCAACTGAAATGTTGTCAAGAAAAGCGTTGTTTTTTTCTTACGGATAGACTGCATCCCGGAACAACTGATTCATATCCTCCCAACCATAACTTTTTCTGAACATTCTCATCGGAGTATTTCTGTAATCTTTTTTATACAGAGCCTGTCGTTTCTCGATCTCTTAGATAAATTTTTGGCAAAATTTCAGAGTTTGTAGCTCCAAATTTTGATGGCGCGGCATTTCACTAATGTTGGTCTGACATTGACGAATCTGTTATTATTTTTTGCGAAAACTTAACGGTTCTCTAGTTATTAAACGTTGAAGTTTAACTTTTCTATATGTTCAGTATTGGAATTGAAAAATAAAGAGTGTTTCCGGCTCAGATCTATTTTGAAAAACTTTCATTCCAATAAACAATAAGCTTTGATTTTAATTCGCTTTAAAAATATTAAACTCAACAATTTTAACGCATTTATAAATTTTCACACTTTTTTTTTTAAAGATAATCTTAAATAAGTGTTTACTTACACTTATGTAAACAGGATATATGTTAACATGTAAATAGGTAAATATGTAAATATATAAATATGTAAATATGAAACAAAAATATAAAAATGTAAATATGTAAATACATAATAAGTATGCAAACTGAAACTTTTCTGTTATGTAAATACGAATATGTAATTGCAATAACAACCAATATAGGTAAAAACCAAAATATGCAAAAACTACTGTACAACCACCCCCCCCCCCCCCCCCCGGCTATCCTTTCACTAAATCTCCGGGTTTGGGTTGACTGGGAGTTGGCATCCCTAAATAGAGCATGAAATGGGCTCCAAGTCTAAATAATAACATGTTGACGCGTCGAATGATACAATTTTTTTTACATTTCTATTTTTATTTTTTGCCTTCCTCAAAAGTGAATTACACTATAGACTTTTGATGGAGACATTTTGATAGTTGCTCAGCCGTCACCACACACTTTGACAGATTTGCTGAAAAATGAATATAGTGCACCACCATCCATCCATCTAGTGAAAGTTGCGTAGCGTATAACATTTAACATAAATTTATTAGACTGCGTGGATAAATTAGTTGAATATTGTTGAAATGTATCTGCACTACACACTGTTCACTGTAGTTGAGTCGTTATAGGAGGTTGTAGCTCGCACTCATTTTTATGAATTGAAGTGTCTCGCGAGTTCATAAGTAGAAATTAAGAGCTTTTTTTGTCTGTAGTTGAGTGTGAAAGAAACATTGGAATTGGATGCAAGTATCGTACTTTTACGTATTATATGGCGCAATGCAGCACTCGCTTTTTGATCCGATTAATTTGCGGTTGATGTATAGAGATGGAGAGGAGACCGTTTGTTGTATATACGCGACCGGTCTCGGTCTCATGGTTTGTGCGGCCAATAGCTTCATTTATATGCAAAGGTGAAAATTGCACTTCACTTGCAAGCATGCATGCATGAAATGGAACTGTTTGTTCAATTTTGCAAATTGAATAAATATGTAATGAAGTTGATTACTTGATTGGGCTAATAAGTCCATTAAATCTATTAAAGCTGCGTAGTCGTATGTGAGTTGCAATTAATTGTAACAGGTCGTTCATATGCGTTAAATTATCAGAAATTTTCATTGCCTATCCGTTGCACTGTTTGATAGGATATCGTCATCAAATCCCCACACACAAAATCCTTCGCAATATGTAAGACACAAAAATTGTTTGCAGACGGGAATTGGAAATGTTTGAGTTGAGCTACGAGGGCGGTTCAATAAGTACCCGTGTTGAAATGAAAACACAATTTTTTTTCTAATTTTTATCTTTATTTTTCAACATAATCCTCTTTTAGTAAGATACACTTTTCCCAACGCTCCTGCCATTTTTTTAACCCCTCCAAAAAATTGGATTTGTCGAATTCGCCAAAATACGCCTCAGTCTCGGCGATGACTTCCTCGTTTGAGCTGAATTTTTTCCCGCGAGCCATTTCTTCATGTTAGGGAACAAGAAGAAGTCGCAGGGAGCCAGATCGGGTGAATACGGAGGATGCGGCAGCAATTCATAACGCAATTCATGCAGTTTGGCGGCGCCGACTCCGGATGAATGCGCTGATGCGTTATCGTGGTGAAACAGCACTTTCTTTTTCGCCAAATGCGGTCGTGTATCCTTCAATTTTTTGTCGAAGTGGTCCAATAACTCACTGTAGAATTTTCCAGTGATCGTTCTTCCTTTTTCTAAAAAATCCATAAGGATGACGCCCTTCGCATCCCAAAAAATCGTCGCCATGACCTTTCCGGCCGATGGAACCGTTTTGGCCTTCTTTAGAGCAGATCCACCATTGTTTTGATTGTTGCGTAGTTTCTGGTGTGTAGTGATGAATCAAGATTTCGTCAACGGTGACAACTCGACGAAAAAAATTGTTCGGATTTCGCTAAAATTGCTCCAAACACTGCTTCGAAGTTAAGAGCCGCATCCGCTTGTTGTCCACCGTGAGCAATCGCGGCACCCATCGGGCCGACAATTTTTTCATGGCGAACTTATCATGTAACATATTAATTGCCGTTCCGGTCGACACACCTACGGCCTCTGCTACTTCGCGCACTTTCTTTCGTCGATCAGCGAGAATCATGTCGTGGACTCTTTCAATGATTTCATCGGGAACCACGTCTGCCGGGCGTCCTGGTCGCTCGTCATCAAAAACGGATGTTCGCCCACGTTTAAATTCGTTAAACCAATATCTAACGGTGGTTATAGACGGCGAAGGATCCAACTTCGCTTTTATCTCCTCGCATTTTTTCTGAACCAAAAACAGAAATCGAATTACCGAACGATACTACTCTTTTTCCATCTTATCGAAAATTACGAAACACGCGTTACTCGAATGGCTGTAAAATCAAAACTAACCTATAAATTAGTCTGGAATTTGTTTTGGCGTCGTTTGATAGATGGCAGCACACGATGACGACACCAACTTCCCTCAGTATCGTCCTATGTCTTCAAACACGGGTACTTATTGAACCACCCTCGTACAAGGTACCCTCCTTGCAGCTTGTGGAACAATCCATTTCTATACAAGGCTCCCGAACGGTAGAGCCATTTGGACTAAGCAACAACAATTTATCGTTGATGGTGTTGTAATATTTTGCTATTTATCTCCTGGATGTTAGATCGTCGATCGTTTTGGGGAGAGTTTTTGACTGCTGTCCAGCGTTAGTTCACCCTTTCCTGTCATATTCTTTATACCTTTTGATGAGTGAACATGTCGATGCCATTTTTTTCCCGCTAACGATTACCCAGTGCCGGATTTCCTATATGAGCAACAGCCCGGGGTGGCAGATTGTGAGGGGCAGCTAATTTTTAAAACATGACATGATTTTAACAAATGTTAATTTTCAATTTATTCTAGTTCGTTCAAATTGTATTTGAGGTGAGGGTGTGACTCCGTTTTTAAAGAATCTAACTGAAATTCTAATAGAAGCATTCACTACGAATGGCTTACTGGTGGCGCGGCGTGTTGTTTGGTTAAACTATAGGAGTAGAAATCATCTTTGTAGTGCATTAGCTTCACACTATGCCTTATGGTCGTATAGGTCCTATTTTTTGCAGGACAGTTCTGGTTTTTCGATCTTAACATACCGTCCTGCCAAAACGATGAAAGTCTTGCTTTTGTCCGGCTTTGTCCCATTTTTCGAATTGCTGGGTGTAGTTGACGCTCGTTTTACTTGGGACACTTGGGCCGACTGATTCGAAAATTGTTGAGCTACTATTGCTCTGTAAATCCTGGAAGAGTATTAACATATTTTATGAAACAATACAATTCTCAGCAGTTTCTATAGCAACACAAATCGTTTAATTACTTGTACGGCTGAAAAGAGAAATTTCACTTTTTGCAAAAATTTGAATTAAGGATTGTGTTATTAGGAAAGACTGACGCGATGATCGCTTAACAATCTTTGCATCGGAAGCGTCCTGAGACATTATTGATACAGATTTTGTAAATCTGCGTTTCAAGTAGGGATGTTGCGGATATCCGCATCCGCACCGCAACTGCGGATAATCCGCATCAAATTCTACATCCGCATCCGCATCCTCATGTTGACATCCTCATCCGCATCCGCAATCCGCATTTTTGGATGCGGATATGATGCGGAGATCAATAAAAAACAAATTTCATATCTAATCATCTACATTCTAAACCACTCATAAAATAGAGAATTGATAGCGATTGCAAGAAACCAAATCTAATGCATGTAGATATTAGTCTAAGAAAATCGGGCCAAAATATGGCCATCGAATGGCAAAAATCCTACATCTGAAATTTCTTTTTGATTATGGTTGGGGTTGATTATGGCATTAAAAGTCCCAACCGATTGGTGGTCCGTAACCTTTAAAAAAAGAGGTGAAAGTGGGGCATTTTTTTCGGTTTTTTGCGATTATTTCAAAAACGGCAAGAGATACAGAAAAATGGTCTGAGGACGAAAAAAACTACATCAAATTATTAGTGACCCAAGAGAACTTTGTCTTCAGATTATAAAATGAGTAGTACGTAGAACAAACTGCTGATGGGTCACTTTGTATGGGAGATACCCTCAGTTTTTATCCGAATGAGCTGATTTTTGGTGGGTGGGGTGACTATGACCATACCAATCGCAACAAACCAAAATTTAGCACTCTGCTCCAATTTTGGGGGGAGTTATGGACATGCCGTTTTGACAAATACAAATGGGGGGATAATGGGTGTACTTGACCGGAGCGACTCAATGTTTACCTTAAAATGATCTTGAACTTATTGTGAATACGTATACAAAATTTTACGGCTGAAATAGCATTCTTTAAAAAGTGATGGAGCTTATTTAAAAAAGGTCCAAAATGAAAAAAAATTAATGGAAAAGAAAGGCTTTTGACTATGACACTGCATTTTAATGAAGCTAATGACTTTGTCCAGCACTCAAAAGGATTGCACATTTTGCTAAGCTGGCCCTTCCTTGTACTTTTACTTCTAACATGTCGAATATTCCTGAAAACTGAATAGTATCTGATTTTCGGTATTAGTAAAATTCATTTCATATATTTTTTTAACTAATCCGCATCCGCATTTGCAAATTTTATGACATCCGCATCCGCATTCGCATCCGCATCCGCAAATTTACATTTTCATTGATCCGCATCCGCATCCGCTAAACCACATCCGTTACATCCCTAGTTTCAAGTATTGCCACTTAACACAGCACAGCTATACAACAACTTTGAACATAATTCTCAATTCCTGGAGGCCACCCACACGAAGGCCAAGGAATTTGCTCGTTACTTAATTCTTAATTCTAATTTTTATAAATACCATCAATGGAAATGGGTACATTATAGAGTTCCGCTTGAAGAATGAAGAGAGGGCATTAAAAAAAATTTCCTTCGATCAAACTAGATAACAAACGATTTTTGGTGCACTTGTGTCTTGCTGCTTCCGAAAAAATACGAGCGATAACTATGCCTGAACCTACATTAAATGCTAGCCAAGTTTTAAATACAGCAGTACTTGGCCGGATGCTCCTCAGACCAGAATTCAAACCTACAAAAATTCTCCACATTGCAAAAACGAAAAGTGTTTTTGGTCATAACGATTCTTTGGAGAGTGTAAATCGCTTCCAAGGAGATAAATCATCACTCTCGGTTGTGATATCCCTATTCATCCCTTGTAAAAATTAAAAAACATTTTAACAAATTTTTTTTATAGGATCCAATTATCAAGGGGATAAACCGTCATACCCTTGACATACCCATATAATCAACCATTGCCATGGTATATTTGTAATAAATATTTTATTTTTTGAAAGACTTCATAATCGCTTCAAACTCGCTTTCGTATACTAAACGAGTCTGTGGGATGGATTGATTGATCGAAGAATTAGCATCCCTATAGCAAAATCAAGCACACATTTTTTCTTTTACTTATTTAATTTTTCCCCATACTATAAATTTCCTGGGAAGCAACAGGGCCGTAGCCAGGATTCGGATTCTGGACGGGTTAAAGTCTTGATATTAGAATTGCTTCATTGGCTATAACATTTTCCAGTAACAAGTCTCCATCATGTGAATAGGTTTAAATAAAGTAATATTTGTGTTGTCTTTTTAAAAATGCTCATACGGAAGCCGGTTTTATGTAAATCGCCCCGCAGATACTCGTTAGTATAACGGCAAAGAGCTGCGAAACCTCCCTAAATTCAAGAGAAAACAACAAAATTTCTCTACAAATAACATAAACGCACGACACGTTTTTGTCAGCTGACAAACGGTACGAAATCCTCAAAAAACCAAAATCTCGAAAACAAAAACTCCCCCTAAATCGAAATATGCAAATACATAATCCCATCCCAAACCCCAAAATTCACAAACAATAAATACCTAAAAACAAATGGCGCAATTATTCTACGAATTTTTAAGCAAATATCATAATGTTTTTAACGCGCGGTGAGATGTCAAAAAAGTAACTAACCGTTACTTAAGTAGTCGTTACTCTTAAATATCGGAAGTAACGACTACTGAGTACAAAAAATAGTCGTTACATTATGTAACGAACAACAAACAAGCAAAGTAATGTATGTACTCTCAGATACAAGACAAAGATATCAAGCCAGCAGTATCGTAATCGTTTAAAAAACTGTTTGTGAACGCGGCAGCGGATTGGGTTTCGAATGAACTGCTGTAGGTATCGGTAGATGTGTGAAGGACCGTGACCGACATTTGAGATGGAGCCCTCATTTGGATTTAGTCCTATAAAGTCCTTTTCCTTATAAATGAGAATAAAAGGTGATTGGGTAATTTTTGTCTTGTCATTAATGGTTCAAAGAACGGAAAGAAAGTTTTTTGGAAGGTATTTTAGTATTTTTTGTTTCGTCGTAGGTTGCGTAATGTGACTTGAGGGATTCTTTGTTTTTCCCTCTAAAACTCCCTCTTCATTTTTTTCATTTGAAATTAATGAAAAAAGTGTAGTAAGATAACACAATTACAAGAAAGAAAGCAAGAAATATATGTATACAAATATTCACTTTAATCTCAAAGTTATATTTTGCAAAAATGCAAAACAGTGTTGCAGAATCAATTAATTTTGAGTGTCATCTTACGACTTCCAAAACAAAACTGAAAAATACAAACAATACTAACTGTCTTAGAGCATTCAGTAATTTGAGGTAACATAGAAAACATGCGTGAACGATCACTCTAAACTAACTTAGGACAAACATAAATAAGTTAACTTGAGAAGCAGGACCCTTTTATACGAAGCGTGCCTTGAGGCACTATTAGGTCTTAGAGGGTGAATTGCTATTGGTATCGATGAATGGAGCATGGGGAAGATTAGGTTAGGTACAAGGGCCGCCATGGTGATACCACCGGGATAATCATGCCTTAAATAACCGCTTATGCTAGGAACCAGCCCGTGCTAACAATATATTTATTGACCAGTATTGGGCTCACATCCCAAATGAGCCAAGATCATCGGTATCGTAAAAATATCTTGAGCCTGGAAAACGCCTCCGTTTCTCGGCCAGGACGGGACAGTGACAAAGTAAGTGATGGACACTCTCTTCTTAGCCATCACAACTTCTGCAAAAGTAGGTGTGAGAAATTTGTAGTCCTCTAGCGTGCTCCCCAATAGGACAGTGCGCTGTTATTAAAATCACAACACTTGCGAATATGCTTTCTGTCCAAGGACCGTAGCATGTTAGAACGGACATTGTCTAGTTTTGGCCAGATTGGCCATAGCGTAATGTCGAAGAAGCGAGTCTAAGTGATAAGCGACACTTCTCAATAGTTATTGATGTGGTCAGCACTGAATCAACCAAGTAAGGGCTTCCAAAATCGCTGAGACCTCCGCTTAGAGGACGCCACAGAAATTAGGGAGGCGGAAAGACAAATTTAATATTCAATTCATCCGAGTGGATTCTTATCCAGCTCCTGCATTCGTATTGGAACCATCAGTATATATTGAAATGGATCCACTGATCAAGGTTCTGTTACTATCCCAGGATTCCCTTGACGGGATCAAGCTACAATGGTTCTTACCCGAAAAGTAATTGGGAACAATGTAGTCAGTCGCTGGGGCAGGTTAAAGTATCGCTGAATGGTCATAGTTCAGCGCTCGCCACAGGCCAGTTTCACGTAGGCGTAAGGCCGTCCATGCAGCCATCCGTTGGCCGAAAATGTCTAATGGGAGCAGCAGCACCATATCTAATCCTATTAGGTAGTGGTGCTGAGTGCCATCCACCAGACACTGATGGTGGAAACAGATTGGACGTTTCGTAAGCGTAACTCCATACTGCAAAATAGGCCGGTCAATAGCGGTATACATCACACAACTTTTGGCTACAAGCCCCAGGTCTTCCCGATAGCTTTCCTACAGGAATACAGTGTTACAGTAGCTTTATTCATCCTTTCTTCGGTGTTTGGCTGCCATTTTAGCTCCTTATCAAAGATAAGACCAAGAAATTTCGCGGTGTCAGAACTTAAGTTGAAAGCCTCCTAGTGTAGGGAGGTTAATGGTAGGAACCGTACGTCTTCTTGTAAAGAGGACTAATTCCGTTTTATATGGACTAATTCCGACACCACTGAAATTCGCCCAATCCGTTAGGATAGCTAGGGCGTTCGCTAATAGCCCGCTAAGAGTGTCAGCAAACTTGCCTCTAACGGCAATATCAACGTCATCAGCATGAGCAGTGACTTTGCATCCTATTCCTTCCTAGTTGAATACTAAGCAATCGCCGCGGATCCGTAGCGTAAAATAGGCATCCGCGTCGGTGTGAGGGCCACACCGAAAAAGGAGTAAAAACGATCATACTTGCTATGTGTGTGAAGAAAAACATGTAGGCTTAATACGCAAGGAAAGAAATGCCGTAAACTATAATACTAGTTGGTATTAATTTATCAGTGTTTTTTAATGAGTAAAAGTAACGATTACAAAGTAACGATTACTCGGAATAAAAGTAACGAATATCAAACTCCGATTACTGAAATATAACAAAAGTTGACATCATATATCATATTTGCAGGTATTTTTGTAGTCAGTAGTCTGGCTGGTCTAGCGGTTAGTGCGCGCACCTTCGGTGCACAGGGTCATGAGTTCGAATCTCACCGTGGATCATGGTGTTTTTCGAACTCACGAGCTTGTGACGGACTATGATCTCACTCAGATGTTAAACGAGTACCCATTTATCGGCATAAATAACACTGCTGAGCGTGATGCTGATCTCATTACCTCAACAAAAAGGTATTGTATCAAAACCTTTTTTAAAATTCAGTGCCGTCAAAATTTTTGTTATTTTGTCGTTTTTTTATTCAATATTTATTTTTTTTTTGTCGGAGATGACACGATAATCGTAAATCCCAGCAAGGATCAGGGAATATCTTAATACACTCATACCTCATTATACGGCCTCTCTTTATACGGCATCTCACTCTTACGGCCCTTTTCAATTATAGCACTATTTCGATATACGGCATTCAATAATTCGTTATACGGCCGAATATGATTTTGGGGATTTCCCATCTTATGTGCAAAGGCAAAGCAAAGAAATGTGAGAAAGAACTAGTTTTGTGTTGAAAATTTCACTAAAAGGATAAACTGTGATGACGGATCGTTTCTGTGGCAATTGTGAATTCGATTGTATTAATTTACCAGTCATCTTCAAAAGTAACAAGAAGGTCTGGATGGCGAAAGTTATTTTTGAGGATTGGTTTAACAACTTTTTTTGTCCTGAAGTCACCGCATATTAAAGTCAAAAAATTTGAGCAAGTAATTTTTGCTTTTGTTGGATTTTGCTCCAAGGCATCCCGTCAACCTCTCGGAACTATGTGCAGATGCTCAAGTGGAATACCTCCCAAAAAATACCACTACTATTATACAACCAGTGAACTACGGAATAATAGCAACTTTCAAGGTTTATTACCTACGAAGAATTTTCCAGCAGATTATCAATGGAAGCGACGGAAACCTTTCAATGAAAGAAAGTTGGGAAAGTTACATTATCAACCATGCATTTTTCGATAAGATAACACCGATCTTTTGCTATGATGGATTTGTATGATTTCGATATACGGCCTTTTCACTTAACGGCCAAATTTTCCGGAAGCAATCTATGCCGTATAACGAGGTATGAGTGTACATATTTTAAAATCTAGCCATTGTCTTAGATTCAATTTGTACCGCACTTTTGGTCCTCAGCAGATCCTACATGTGAGCGTGGATCTCGAATTCTCTCCTTAAGCAAAAAAAAAGTCATTTTATTCACACAAATCGGAGGAGGTTGTAAGATATGTACATATTTCGGGCGTTTGAAGAAGCTGCTATTATTGCCTTCTTCCTTCCGGTACAGGGCTTTTTACTTTGAGTTGTGCGATTGATGCTTGATGCGATGTGAAGTGTTTAGTCCGTTGCTCCGAAGGGGAAACTTTAGTTCATTCTACCCGAATGTGCACCAGCCTCGTCTTGTTATACACGCTCTCCGTCTTCAATTTTATGATGACGATAAAGTTATGTAATTATTTCTTCGATTGTTTTTTTTTTTTTTTGCAAAGGGAATTTACATCGAGAATACGATTTTATATAAAAACCTATTGACAGATATTTGCCATACATTTTTCTTTTGCAATCGTTGTGAACATTCACTGCGGAAAATTTTCCATGTTTTAAAAATATAGTAAATCAGAAAAGCACATATTTGCGCGAATAGATTTACATTCCAGAGTATACGTTTGCACACATATTTGTGGACTTTATCGAAATTCCAACATAAATTACACGACATACACAAATAATTGTACTATGGAATGAAACTACGCGGGAACTCTATAGATCGGCGGCAGTGCATGTCTGTAAAATGTCTGGTAGCCTAAGGCATTTATCATACAGCAACTTTTAATGAGAAAAGATACACAAATAGACACAAATGTGCTATACCTATACTTCATACAGATTGCTGCTTTCGTCCAGAGTTTATGTAATATGTAAGCACCAAGTCAAGTACTTTGATCAACATACACAGATTACCATGTACTCATAGCATAGACATACAAAAGACGGGCAATTACTCTTCATCCAGATTTACGAGTACCGATAGTACGATATGTGCATTGGTCAACGCATATACCGAGTCCGTGCCGCCATGGAAAATGAAAATTAATTTCCAAAAATGGGTAAGTGCACATTGGGCAAACAGATAATACCGCAGCAGTGTGTGTAGTGTATCATTCCAATTTATGGTCGTCATCGATAGCATTAATTTAAAGAAAATGTCGGTAATTTATCTTCGACTTTGATTTTCGTGGCTTTATTTGGAGAAAAAAAAAGTAGCAAGAGAAGCAGATAGGACCAGCTTAAACCAAACGTGATATAATGATTTGTTACCATTGCAATCAATATGAAATCTCTAAATACCCTTTGAAAAATGAGAACAATACGAAATACCCACGCACAAAATCCCCAAATGAAGAAAAATACCCAAAAACCAAGTTTAAAAACACAAAATTCCCATTCTGCAAACACGTAGTCCCTAAAACTACAGTTTGTCCGAATTTTTCAGATTGTATCGCAATAGCTAAATTTCCGCTTTAAGCTATGTACGAGGGTCGTTTGAAAAGTTGCAGGCCTTTTAAAGAAAAACACATAATTCAAGCCAAACGAAAATTGATTTCTTGACATAGTCTGCACGCAAGTCAATACATTTGGGCAAAGGCTTTTCCCAACCCTTCAGGCCATCCGAAAAAATTCTTTAGGTAAACCCGGAAAATACAAGTTTACTGCCTCTTCAACCTCGGTATTTGACCCATATTTTTCCCAACCAGACATTTTTTCAAGTTTGGAAACAAAAAAAGTCACTCGGAGCTAGGTCCGGTGAATAGGGTGGGTGTTGAATCAATTCGAACTTCAATTCATCCAATTTCGCCATTGCGAGTGCGACCATACATGTGTGGACTCGCGCGTTGTCCTGATGAAACAACACTTTCTTCCTCGCCAAGTGTTGTCGTTTCTTCTTGATTTTCGTCTTTAATTGGTCCAGCAACGCAGCATAATAGGGTTCCGTTAACATTTTTTAAGGTAATCAACCATAATTACTCCACGGCTGTCCCAAAAAACTGTCCCAAAACACTTCCGCCATGTCTTCTCCGGCAGAAAGAACGACCTTCGTCTTCTTCGGATCTGGTTCCCCCACCTTAATCCACTGTATTGACTGTTGTTTAGTCTCCAAAGTATGGTGATGGATCCAGGTTTCGTTGACAGTAATTAAGCGGCTCAAAAACTCGGTAGGATTCTTTTGGTTGATTGTCAACAAACGCGGGCGGATAATTTTCTCATGTAAAATCTTATACACCCGTTCAGATGATATCCCACAAGCCTCAGCAATTTCCTTAATGGTTAATCGGCGATCTTCTGTTCTGACGATATCTTCCATGGAAACAGTTTTTGGACGTCCAGAACGTTCATCCGTCAAAAATGCTTGTACGACCGCGTTTGAACTCGGCCACCCAATGTTTCACGGTTGATGTAAATGAGGGAGACGATTCACGATACACAGAGGCTAACTCTTCTTTCAGTTCCCGATTTTTTTTCCCTTTCAAATAGAGGAATTTTATTACCGCGACACATCATGACTCTTTCCTGGTAAAGGTTTGTGTTCGTAGAGGCGACTCATGGAATCATCGCTCAGCGATCGAAGTTAAACCACCGGTTTTAATTGAGCACTATTTGGGTATATTTTCTATACAGACATGTTCCTTTAGTCGATACTAGGAAAGTAGAAAAATTCAGAAAATATTTAAACACGGCTCGAAATTGGATGCAAAACTACAATCGCCGAGCGATCATCACATGAATTGTCTCTACGAACACGTACCTTAGAGGCGCCACAGACCCTTCGGCTCCGATCGATCGGCCAGATTTTTTGATTGCGAGATAAATCGGAAGGTGTATGGGACCATCGGATTCAATTTTTTTATTTGACATGTGGAACGTATTGCCAATGTAATTTTCCGTACAATCATGTCATGACAATTATGTGTTCTCAGTTGCTGATTTTTTGTCATGTGGTCGTTCTTCATGCTGTTGTGGCGGTCATTCTCCATTAAAGTCCATCTTCCATCGCCAAAAATATATATATGTATATATATTTATATATATAATTTTCGCTATTTTGTGTTGTGTCTTGTGGACCGTGAGACTGTCTATTTCAGATTGCCCGATAAATTGCCCAGGTCTAAGATCACACCTGTGGGGATTATGTGTGAATATTTTGTGTGTGGATAGTTTGTGATCGGGGATTTTTCAAATTGCAAATTTCGATGTTTGGGGGTATTGGTTTTGGGGATTTCGTCCGCGGGGATTTTGTATCCAACCCTAAAAAATAATAAAATCTTCCCCTAAATCATCAGTGCTCATAATGGGGATCGTTATAGGTGATTTCATTTCTGCCGATTTTATTTTTACTGTTTTAGGCTGCGTACACATATAGTGCCACACCGAGCTTTTGCGGGCCGAGCGATGCGATGCGACTTCGGCCCAGACGATGCGAGGCGATGCAACTATTTTCACCTCTTCACAAGTCGCAAACACCCATACACATCCATTAAATATTCATTATGAGCGTTATACCACTACAAAGCCAATCTGAACACAAATTATGCAAATATAACCGCCCATCATGTCGATCTGACAAGCGCTGAGCAAATGAGCGGCGGCTATGCGCTGAAAAAGCATGCTTTTTTACCCTAGAAAAGTTCCTCATCGCCCAACTCAAAATCGCATCGCAAGCTGAATGACTCAAACAAGTTCAAGCGGGTTCCCAATTTAAATGTTAAGCAATTTGCTTTTTTTCCGATAGGGACCTTTTCGCATCGCATCGCTTTGTATGTGAACGGGAGCGGACTATTAGGGATTTTGTGGTTGTGGATTAAATTTTAAAAGTATTGAGCAATGTCGAGTTGACACCAAAACTAAAACTTTTCAATGGAACGTAAAGGCTATAATATTTCACTCTGCAATTCATTTTTTTCAATCAGTTGTCAATCTATCTGGCTCAATACACTTTTCAATCAATATGCTGCTTCATCCATATTCCAGATGCCTGATTGATTGATCCAACTGCATCCTTTGAAAGAATGCTGAAAGATGACTTTTGTGCCTTTCTCACATAAAAACACTCAATTATGACTCGGTCGCTCTATACTATTGTTGCAGCAGAGAAAATGATTATTTTTAACTCGTACACTCGATGACTATAAATAAACCAACCAAGCAACCAATCAATTCCATTCAATGGTCCCAAGTAATGGCCAACGAACGTAAAATCTGGTCTAGAATTGTATGTACCTAAAGAAGCGGAGTTCGAAGCAAATATCTCGTAAATGAAGACTTGTGAATGTTGCCCAGCTAACCTTTGGCATTCTTGGTGTTTTTTTTCATCTTTAAACCTTTTGAAATTGCCCAGAACCCAGAACGTTCTTCTTCACATTGCAAACGAAAGAAGAGGAACGACTGGACCATCAAAGTCCAGTGTCCACATTCACCACATAAGTAGGTACTATCCGCGCTGTCCCGCAATCCCACAAGAAGCATAACAAAATCACTGGAGGCGACCACAGAATGAACATTCTTGCGAGTAGACACACAAGTTTTCCCCGGCCCGGCTACGGTTGGCAGGAGAATGATAGTAGATTTGGTCGATAGTGTGTTCTGTTGTATGTACTCCCTCTGTATGACGAAGAAACGGATGGAAAATAATGAAGATGAGAGACGACGAGATCCGGGAATTGTTGTTGTTGTCGTTTGTATGTTGCAAGGTTTTAAAAAGAGCCATCAAGGAATCTCAAGAATTTTAAATTCATCGAATGACCTTCTCGATGTTGTCGCTGTTTTTTTTGTTGTTGTGGGTACCTTCACGTTCTTCTTCTTCGTCATCTGTAACTATAAAGTGTATCTATACGAAAGATTGTAAGAAGTAAGGGTATTTTGAGATGATTGTATCCGTTTTTTTTTATTTACAATTCTTTTTCGAGCCAATACATTGAATCGCTGCGGATCGAAGTTTCGAGTGCGGCAGGGAATGATGGAGACGGTGGGTATATACTGAGCAAATCAAACATTGTTGCCAATGGAACGATGGAGTTGAGATTCGTAGATACAAATTGTTTTTGATGGAATTACTGGCTTACTAGAACCAGATTTATATCTTTGGTATTGGGGATACAACGGCAAGTGTTCGTTTTATATACCTGTGACGGGCTATCTGCGGATATCTTCCTCTACGTTCACGGTCTATTAATGAATTGGGCATCGTGTGGTATGGTAATACGATATTAAAGAAATTGTCTTCATGGTTGTCCATTGCACGGTAGCTGAGTTTATTAAGCTAATCATTTTTAGAAGATAGGTAGATGGATGACCATTTTTTTCTATTATTATGATAAATTTTAGGGCCGATTGCGCTTGATCTCTCTTGTGGAGTGGGCACGCAATTCACCTAAATTTGGCTTCAGATTGGGCAATCGGCCGTCAATAATTTACTTGCAATTGAAATAAAAATGCGTGAGGATATGATTTTTGTATCGTTTGAATCTCAGATATGTATATCTAAAATTTTAATCTGAATTCTTCTATGGTGTTCAGTTCAGTTCAGATATCTTGTATTGCCCTAAGCATGTTGGTGCGTTGCGTTGACGATACCGTGTGTAGTCGTCAACATTTCAACGACAACTGAATTCGGTTATGTTTGCTAGTTCCCCCCGCCGCGATGAATTTTGAATCCTACGGGACAACAACAGGGACATTCTATATATGTATTGACTTCAACGAGGAGGCGATGAAGATTCGCAAGCTCACCAATACTGGTAGCAGAGTCGTATTGAAGAGGAACGTGTATGGCAGGTTTTTATGCTATGCCTATAGATTTTCTTTTAGTATAATGGTGAAAAATTAGATACCGCTACGCAACGGGCAGTTATCTTCCCTCCTAATACCCTATACGCCTGGGGTTTTTCCTTTCGGTTTCGGTATTGCTTTGGAGGTTTATCGAACGAGTTTTAAGGTGAACGTATGTTTTTGATGAGCCACGCCCAGGTGTCCCAAAAACGGACGATAACGTGACAAAAATTCACTTTCTCGTATTGGCAGAGCGCCAATTGATTGAAAGTGCGCGAAATATCTGAGACAATAGGCCACTCAAAGGACCCCCGGGTGGGACATATTTTGCAATAAATTTTGGTCATGAAAAAGCAGTCGGTGCGATGGGTGCCGCGTTTGCTCACTTTGGATAACAAGCGTAAGACCACTTCACAACAGCGTTTGAATTTGTTTAAGCGCAATCCGAAGGAGTTTTTGCATCGGGGCGATACACTGGTACACAACAGAGACCAAGGGCTAATCGAGACAGTGGAGCTCACCTGCTGCGACGAAGGCCAAGACTGTTTCATTTGCCGGAAACGTGATCCACTTCGACTTCACCTGGAGACTAGCAAAAATATCAGGGGGTCACTATGCTGAGTTAACCCTTTCAGCCCTAGTGGTTTCACCATGAGAGCACCTACTAAAACTATGAGTACGTTAAGCCCGAGTGGTTACGGCACACGACCACCGCAAAAATTCATCATTATTATCATAATCTATCAGAAGAAACCGGTTGTTTTTTAAATTTAGTGTCTGGATATCATTAAAGCCGTCTAGAAAAGAGTCATTCGAGTGAAAAACGTAAAATTGGCGACAAGCTCATTGTTTCTTTTTATATTTGGTAAAATACTAAGAAAATGACAGGTTATAATATATAAATCTAGCAGAAACCCATCCATAGAAAATAAACCAATTTTGAAAGTCGTCGAAGTTGCGATGTATTTGTTTTGTACACGCCGTAAGTTGGTGGTTTCACTGTGTAACCACTCGGACTACAGAGCCCTTTTTTGTTCTAGGCGCTCGTACGTATTAGGATCAATTTTGATGCTAAGCTATAAGAGCGTCAACTTGGTAACGCGCCCGTTGTCCGACCAAGTCTAGTCTGCCTTTTTATTTTTTTAAATCACCCATGCCTAGTTGATTTTGGTCAATTGTTTACAAAAGGGCTCTTCACTTAGTCATCATTAAATCTTACTCAATATCGATACGCAATCAGACCATTAAAATATTGCGTATCCGTCAGGCAATAAAATTATTGCGTACCAATGCATTTTTATTAGAACCTAAACAAAACACATTGGTACTGGCCAAGCACTTAAACAGTATCAGCCACTTGTGTAAACAATTATTCAATGCTATCTAGGCATGTCGGACCACGCCACCAAGAAGACTTAGTCTTAGAATATAGTGCAAAGGTGCTACAATGTTATACTTTTCGACCCGGGATTTCGGTCATATAACATTCGGCCAACCTACGATTTCACTGTCCTCAGTGAATGACACAGACAACACTGAATACCATATACAGTAGCACGACTCATCTGCTTCCTGTATATCAACTTCATTCAGTTAGCAGCCTGAAATAAATTCAAATAACAATTCAAAGCACAACATTTCTAATCAAGATATGAACAGCATTCCACATCAACTTTCAACCATTAATTTACAACGCAACCATCGCTTTTTGCAGTTTCAAACTATACTCTTCTAAAAAACGAATTGTTCGGTCTCGTACCTACACCCTCCTGGACACAACAAATCAAAAATTCGCTCAGGCGTTTCACTTAAATATACAGTTCCGAGCCTCATCTGCTCCTGGATCCAACAACATGTCCGGTTCCGAGCCACACCTGCTCCTGGACTAAGTAGTCAACGATTCCGAGCCTAACGCTCAACACGTCCAGTTCCGAGTCTCGCCAACTCCTGGACCACTATTCAACAATTCCGAGCATAACGCTCAACACGTCCAGTTCCGAGTCTCGCCAACTCCTGGACCACTACGCAACAATTCCGAGCATAACGCTCAACACGTCCAGCTCCGAGTCTCGCCAACTCCTGGACCACAACCCATTTCGAGCGCAACGCTCAACATGTCCAGTTCCGAGCCTCTCCTGCTCCTGGACCACAATCCAACAATTCCGAGCATAACGCCCGACACATCCAGTTCCGAGCCACACCTGCTCCTGGACCATTCAGTCAACACTTTCGAGCATAGCGCTCAACACGTCCAGTTCCGAGCCTCACCTGCTCCTGGACCATCCAGTCAACACTTTTGAGCATAGCGCCCAACGCGTCCAGTTCCGAGCCTCACCTGCTCCTGGACCATCCAGTCAACACTTTTGAGCATAGCGCCCAACACGTCCAGTTCCGAGCCTTTCCTGCTCCTGGACTATCTCTTTACACTCCAATCATGAGCCTTCCGCTCACCTCTTCCAGTTACGAGCCAATCGTGCTCCCCGATCATCACATTACACTTCAATTACGAGCCTGCCGCTCACCTCGTCCAGTTACGAGCCAAACCTGCTCCCGGACCATCTTATTACATTTCAAACATGAGTTGCCGCTCCTCTCGTCCAGTTACGAGCCAATCCTGCTCCCGGACTTCAACTGCTAATTACAGCTCTTCTTAACTAGTGAATGTCAACTTGATAATCAACCCTTTTTTTTCAAAATTTCTACTCATCCATTGCACATTTTTTTTTTAATTCAAACAGGTACTTATTACCCTTATTTAAGCTATGCTTAAACTATACCATTCTCTTCACCGCGATATACAGCATCTCTAACTGCAATCCTTATCAAGCATGTAGACCTATCTGTAATGTTTCTCCAATTTGAAAAGAAATGTGCCCTCAGCACCACATCAAGCCTTTTCCAATTCTGTGTTTTAAGAACATGCTTGCAGCACACTAACGTTTATCCATACCACTTTGCATGAATAAATATTCACTATACTCAGGTTTCAACGTTCAATACCTTCCTTTATATGTATGGAAATTCTAAAGCACACAATAAGTGTATCATCTCCGACTTGTATTAAGTCCAAAAATCTTGAATCAGAAGATTTTCTATTTCCAAGAAGCTATCCAACTCTTCCTTTTCGCAATTACTCAGCTTGGTAATCCGAAAGATGCTTCACGTCATATTAAGCCAACAACCATAAAACTTCTTTCTCCAAAATATATCAAATAACAATAATTACTTTTATCAATCGCATAACTACCACTTCAGCACTTCCCTTTTTTGATGTTTACATTATCGACTTCACATTAATTTGTTACAATTGCAAGAAGTCAACAATAAATTCATTTATGAAACGTAAATAAACAATCTTTCCTGCCATATCATAATATTGAGGAAACCAGAGCCTTTCGAACTTAAAAGAATCACCGATTAGGTACCAACCAACACGTACCATTGATTCTTACTTCAATGATTTAATTTGTTTATGTTAATGAACGACTTCAAAAATTGTTCAATTGATATCATGAAAACGAACTATGTCATAATGCGCATAGAAAATAAGGAAGTCAAACATTTTGCGTCAATAAATCTTCATAGATCTCGCAAAACAACGGCAGAACAAAAATGCTTGCACAACCTGTAGACAACTTAAAGTAGTCTACCTTCTCCTTCTGTTTGATTTTTTTAACAGTTTCAACGTTTCAACCATAATAGAGTTCTCTACTCCTACTCATATTAAGGCATCCACAACATATAGTATGAGCCTTTTCAGCACTGTCCAAACTTGTCGATCAATGTTTAACATGACCATAAGCGTCAGAATACATACTTTCCTTCTCAGTAATATTCACTGCAATCTGTTGCTACAGCGAATTCCAAGTCTCCCGATCAGATCGACAATAAGCAGTTAACTGCAACTGCGATTTAACAACCAAGCATTGAATACCAAAACTGACAAGTTTTTTTTTTTTTGCACCAACATTTTTTTGTCAGGAAATACATACATATTTAACCTTAAAACAAAATTTGCGACAATAGCAACAAAAACCATGCCAACTACAGCAGCAACAATTATGCCGATAATCACAATTAATACAGCAAACGTGAAATGCAACATCAATGATTTCAACCAAATCAACTGAAACATCTCATCTGTTATCACAGCAATATCTTTGAAAACATAAATATTCAACAGGCAAATTTTAAGAATTCTGTAAGTAAAGCTTAAAAATAGATTTGAACCACTATCAACAACAAATACAGTAACACTTTCAACCACATCCTTTTCGATATTTCAAAATCAACTCCGTCGTCAAACTTCACGATCAGATCGCGCAAGGGTTTACTCTAATATTTACGACAAATACAGCATGAATTTGCTGCTCGATTTTCAGGCCTGCAATGAGTACTTAGCCGTTCAAAAATCATAATAAAATCTACTTCAGCATCTGAATCAAATCATTACCGCTAAACCGCGCAGACACTGGTAAACAAAATTAAGAAACAAATACGCTGAGTGGACTAACAAGCACATTACTCTAACTGCAAAAATAATGGGCTTGACACACCGATTCTCGAATGACGAAAATGCTTCATCATTACATAAATTATAACCATCATTAGCACATTTGCCAAATTACGCATTTGAAACAGCATTCACTCAATAATGTCCGGAGATACCCTCTGATATGAAAGAAGACGACGTTTTACAGAAAATTTTAATTTGTCATCAACCTTCACCCCTGTCTTTTTTAATTCTTGAAGACAAATGTGTTTTTAAATTTATCGATATTTTCTTGAAAATATTGCACTTTCACCTCTTACACAAACGCCAAAAGTAAATGAAGAACTTCAACGACGAAAACATATGTGTCACCTCAATTTCGAATTAATCATAGTAATCCTCGTTATCATGATTTTTCTGTATGACTGAATCCTTAACGTTCAAAATCAAATAACAACAATATCCAATAGGTAATTGAACCACTACTTTGCTCATCTGCTTACTCCCAACACTCATTTACATATATGTATTTTTAAATCTCAAAAATAATAGTGCATACACAAGTGCGAGACACCTCGTTGTTATTTTATTTTCCTTCTGGCCTCACACTCAAAATCATTCTGGCGACACCACCGTATCAACAGCACCTTTTAGAATTCACACATCAAAACAACATTTTAAAATTCTGGGACATCAGACAACATTTGCAGGACCACAAACCCGCAAATATGGGAATTCTTAATTTACTGGACCATCCCAATACCTCAATTCACAGTTGTTCCATTCTTCCTATGGATTCGGATCGAGCCACAAAGAATATATGCCATTTTACTCACCATGCATTTCTCCACTTGCATTTTGTTGAGTGCATACTTACAAAAGATCAGCCGTCTTTTTTTCCTGTAGGTCACTCACTCATCCTTTCCATTTTCCTATCCGCTTCAATCCACTTCCTTCGTGAAACACACAACTTCACAATCCTCCATTCATCAAATTTCAATCGGTGCACATCACAATGACAAACTAACTTTCGCGATATATTTTTCTATCATGGGCAAATGGATTAACACAACACACGGGATTTGGGATTAAACCCCACACCTGAATTATTAGGATCAATTTTGATGCTAAGCTATAAGAGCGTCAACTTGGTAACGCGCCCGTTGTCCGACCAAGTCTAGTCTGCCTTTTTATTTTTTTAAATCACCCATGCCTAGTTGATTTTGGTCAATTGTTTACAAAAGGGCTCTTCACTTAGTCATCATTAAATCTTACTCAATATCGATACGCAATCAGACCATTAAAATATTGCGTATCCGTCAGGCAATAAAATTATTGCGTACCAATGCATTTTTATTAGAACCTAAACAAAACACATTGGTACTGGCCAAGCACTTAAACAGTATCAGCCACTTGTGTAAACAATTATTCAATGCTATCTAGGCATGTCGGACCACGCCACCAAGAAGACTTAGTCTTAGAATATAGTGCAAAGGTGCTACAATGTTATACTTTTCGACCCGGGATTTCGGTCATATAACATACGTCGTGGAAATTTTCCGTAATAGAAATTATTTCTTCGGGTGAGTTTCGACAATTTTTTGAGGACATAACTTCCGACAACTAATCATTCACCTCTGATGTCTCAAATGGCAAGAATTATGAGGAAGATAACTGCGAGAATCCTTTAGCGCCCAATTTGGATGAAAACGTTCTGGAGCCCCAAATTCAAGAAATTGAATGGGACAGCGAAGAGTATGAAATCTTTTAGGCTAGCCGTGGTATCCGGATTGGTGGGCGCATAGTCGGGCACCCGAGCTAGGCGTAATAGTGTCAGAAAAATGTTCAATTTTCGAGGAAATGTGCCTCAGGAAAAGAGGCTTGACTCTACAGCGCACATTCCCAGTTGTGGGACATCGCGCAGATGCGCTCATTGTAGGATAAAAACGCATCCCCATCGAAGCAGGTGGGTTTGTAACGCATGCCACGTTGCATTGTGTTTGACCACAGAAAAAAATTGGTTTGGACAATTTCACACTTAAGCCCTGGTAGTTTCACCATGGAACCACCTCAAAACAACACTTTGCCTTCTATTTTTTTCAATCAAATTTCAAGAAATGTTTTTTGAATCACATTTTTGTTCGGATTTATATAAAAAATTGGAAAAAAATGTGCAGCGTTTAAATTCAGGGCTAAAGGGTTAACGGGCTCCATTTGGCGAAGAAAAAAGTGTGGCCTTCCACTATATGATAATGCACTGGCTCACACCTTACCTTCGCGCACTGTTGCCACGGGTCAAATTGGTCGAATTGAGCTAAGTACTGCTGCTCCATGGACCGTATTCTGCAGATTTGACCTCGTGCGGCTTCTTTTTGTTTCCGATTTGAAAAGTAACAAACCGAAGGTTAGGTTGGTCATCATATGCATACCCTTTTTCGTCGCATGACCTTAATAGAGTTGAATGCATTTTTCACGTTTACCACAGTAAAACTACAATATGTACTCTTTGGAAGATCACTACTTTCAAAAACATACCACCCAGACACACCCCTCAATAGGATCTTTTCTAGGCGCAAGGCATGTCAGTTATTCTGTAGTTTATCCTGTTGTTTATTGCGGCCGATCCCTTAAATAACTTCCCCAAATTCTGCCGAATCGAATCGCTTATCGGACTGCTGGATTTCGCATTATGATTATTGAGTGAGCAGACAATTTGGCAGAGCGTGCTATTGGTTACAGCTACTGCGCAAAAAGCTGCTAAGAACATAATAGTCAAAACATAACGGTCGATGTTGAATGATAGGTTGCCTCTTTTATGGAAGTTCGCATTTTAATGCGACCCGATTGCCGCTAGTACCGTGCCGATATTGACGCTCTCCATACCTGAAGAGAGAAAGATTAGTTCAACTGCCCAAAGAATATACTTCGTAGAAGTTTTGTTGATCGTCGTGCTGTTTCACTCCGATCAAAGATAGCGTCGTTATTTCACCGATCGAAGAATTTGTTAGCCTCCCTATACACTAGATGTTGATGCACTGAACATTGTGGAGCCATGTCAGCCCTTTCGGTAATCTTACATTTGTTCACTTCTCATTTTTTCTTTGGCGGACAAGACGCTTTCGCTTATCTTGATAATAAATTCTTACTGAACATTGAAAAATATGTCGTTAACAATGCTAAACCTCGCCAATATCACATCCTATTTCCTACTCGTTCAGGATTTTGTAGCATACCAGCTTCAGAAAATTTAGGGACAACTGGATTTTTTGCACAAGCCTTCGTTTCAAACTTAAATTAAGTTTGCTAAGCATGTTCAACAAAGATCGGATGAGTATAAATGTGGTATCAATTAGAACCGAATAATTTATGTATTCATTTTTTGGAATTGAGCTAACGAAAAACGCGACAATTCATTAGTAATTAACGGTAAAACATTCGGTTCGAGTCCTGACTATGACCAACAGATGGCCCAGCGGAAGTTTTCGTAGACTCGAATCAGTGTGTTTTTCAATTATACTCCTGAAACGGCACGGACATTTTCGTACTACGAATAAACAACCGCGTGTAGGAGGCGCTCAGTTGGCGCCTATAGTCTCGTAACTTAAGGTTTTCTTCAAATCGAAAAACTTCAGTCTCGGTGACTCGGATATTCCGAGACATGGAACCTACGCATTGCTGCTAAGACTGTAGTCTCTAAATATTTAAAAAAAAAATTATATCCTGACGGCTCACGGCAATCTAATGTATCCAATCCCTTAGAAATTTCTCAGAGACAAAAAAATGTGAAAATAATTTATTAAAGATAACGGTATAAAATACCGTTAGTGTGGTAAATTACCGTTATGTTTAAATTCTAAAGCTTAATGCGGCTATAACTATTCAACTTGGATGGTATTTTGGAGAAAACGATAAACACGAAAAAACTGATGGTGATATGCATCAATAATTTTTTGCCTGGAACCCATAACAGTTATATTCTGTTCTTTTTAGTCCTCTTTAACCATAAGCCCTAGTCAAAAAGTGTCGACATGACGACGGGATAGTAGATGTTGTAACGGCATCTTGGCTGTCTGCATTTGGCTCACCGTACGTTACTTTCTCTGCCCTCAGATGAAATTAACGGCTGCATGAGAGCTCTTATGGAAGTACGGTCAAATTGAATTCTCACTTGGGATCACGTTCTACATTTGGAGCAATTGTCAGTGCACGACTATTGGACGTAGTGTCAAGGGCCTATACTGGGTCTACTTTAGGAATTAAAATATCTCTCACATAAATCAAGCACTTAAATCAAACATTGTGGGAAAAATATATCCCACAAAATAAGGTTAAGTAAGCCTCCTATTTGTGTAACATTTTCTTTTAATTTTATATCACCCCATCCCCTTTAGGAATGTTTAGTATAATGTCTTGTATTGAACAGGACCTGGATCTCTCTATCGACCACTGGTAGATTTTCTGAAGCCACGCAAATAAAGAATGCTAGCAGAAAGGTAGGCCGACAGATTTGTTTGGCTACCTATATTAATGACACGATGTAGCCCTCTGCAGATTATTTGATGACGCCACTGTTCATTGTCAGAGAATCGATATTTAAAAACTCGGAGCACCGCAACATTCTGCTGCATTTAAAAAGTAGCATACTGGGAATTAGCGTTCGAATCAGCAGAAATTGATTTCTTTAATTGCGCTATAAAATTATTCGCAGGCTCGTTTTCCCACTAGCCAAATTGTGAAAGCGTCTGGCTTATCTAGCCCGCTGCTTGAAATAAGTGACATTTTTGGGTGATACCGTTTTGAAATAACAAGCGCCATGAAAGAAAATTTACGGGATAATAATTTGATGTTGAATTTTGACTGTGAAGAGTGCCAAGAAATAGCCAGAGCCTAGAGAAATTAACAAAGTACAACAGCCAGCTCCCTGACTATTATATTATCCGTATTAGGCCAAGCAATGAAAGCATAAAAAGGGGGTGTAGAGAACATCGAAGGGGGTGACGATTTTTTTCTTCGGTATTTTGTTAGGACTAGTTAGGAGGTAAAGATACTAATTTTACTCGGACCTGAGGGGTGCGCTAACGCGGGGAGGGGAGGGGGTTAAAGGTGCAATTTTTGGGTTTTTGGGCTATATCTCGAAAACGGTGAGTCGCTGAGAAAAAAGTTGTGAGTAAGCATTAAAGCTTTCTAAATATCCTATTTATTTGCACATACTTGCATATGCAAAACTCCTAACGGTTCTTCCGATATTGGTTAACAAAACTCAAAAAAATTTTTTTTTGCATTCCATTGACTCTAGTGTTTCATTGAATTGTTTTTCCAAGAACTTTTGTAGGGCAAAGTTAGTAAGCGTTAAATTTGCTTTAATTTGATACACTTCTTCTTGGCTTGTCTCCTGTCATTCGAGAGTTAAAAGAGTCTCAACGAAGTAATATTCTATATTCATCAGAATGAAAACAAGCATTGTGGAAAATCGGGAGGAGGGTGACGGTTTTTTATTTCACGGATCTATAAAGGATGATCCGGAGTAAAACATACTAAAAGCTAGCGGTCATGAGGTTTGCGCTAACGTAGGGAGGGGGGGGGGGCTAAAGGATTCATTTTTGCATGTTTTCGACTTAATTCTTAAACATCGTACAAATTGGTCGTGAAACAGTTTTCCGAACATGAATCGCGGGAGACACCAAAGCCAAACAAATAAAAAAAAAAACCATTTTTCCAACAATTTTCGGATTTCAATAACCTGTATTGGGGAAACCGTTAGGAATCAGACATATGAATGTGCAAATAAGTTTTTGGAAATTTAATGGGCTTTAATACTGCTAAACAAATCTTCTCAGGAGGACTCACCGCTTCCGAGATATTTCCGAGATTAAGTCGAAAACCTGCAAAAATCAATCCTTTAGCCCGCCCTCCCCACGTTAGCGCACACCTCATGACTGCGAGCTTTTAGTATGTTTTACTCCGAACCAACCATTATTGATCCTTTTAATAAAAAACCGTCACCCCCCTCCCACTTTTTCACAATGTTTGTCTTTATCCTTGTAAATAGAGGAAATTTAATTCGGAAGCTCGGTTTAAACGCTTAAGCTTTTGACTGATTGAAGACCGGACAACGGGGAGTACATCAAATGAAAGCCAATTAAACATCGTACAAATTGGTCGTGAAATATTTTTCCGAAAAAGAATCGCGGGAGACACCAAAGCCAAACAAATAAAATAAAAAAAAACGATTTTTCAACAATTTTCGGATTTCAATAACCTGTATCGGGGGAACCGTTAGGAATTCGGCATTTGTATGTTCAAATAAGTTTTTGGAAATTTAATGGGCTTTAACACTACCATACAAATACTCTCAGGAGTACTCACCCCTTCCGAGAAATTTCCGAAATTAAGTCGAAAACATGCAAAAATGAATCCTTTAGCCCCCCTTCCCACGTTAGCGCACACCTCATGACCGCGAGCTTTTAGTATGTTTTACTCCGGATCATTCCTTATAGATCCGTGAAATAAAAAACCGTCACCCCCTCCCGATTTTCCACAATGGTTGTTTTCATTCTGATGAATATAGAATATTACTTCGTTGAGACTCTTTTAACTCTCGAATGACAGGAGACAAGCCAAGAAGAAGTCTATCAAATTAAAGCAAATTTAACGCTTACTAACTTTGCCCTACAAAAGTTCTTTGAAAAACAATTTAATGAGACACTAGAGTCAATGGAAGGCAACAAAAATTTTTTTTAGTTTTATCAACCAATATCGGAAGAACCGTTAGGAGTTTTGCATATGCAAGTATGAGCAAATAAACAGGATATTTAGAAAGCTTTAATGCTTACTCACAACTTTTTTCTCTGCGACTCACCGTTTTCGAGATATAGCCCAAAACCCCAAAAATTGCACCTTTAATCCCCCCTCCCCGCGTTAGCGCACCCCTCAGGTCCGAGTAAAATTAGCGACTTTAAAGAATTTCTTTTAAAACAAAAGAGTAGCTAAACCCCAAACGGCGGTCGTTTAAATCAAAAGATTCCGTATTACATAGTAATGTGTATGCATTCCTTTACGTAACAAATACACATACATAAAGGACGCGATGCCAAAATATGATTTGTTTCAACGTAGCACAGGTAGTTAATACTTCTGGCCGGTCCGATGAGTCTCACGTGTTCATGTTCATTGTGTACAAATGTGTAGTGTCTAACAACAAACGTGTATGTCATTAGTTAGAATCTTCGTCGATGTTAAGAGTGTTTTCGAGAATGTACTTTTGCATTCATCTGGAGGAATGGACGCTTCCACACGTGCAATTTAAGTTTAGCGGGTGTTAAAATAAAAGTGTTATGTATTAATCATATTAAAATTAGACATAAATAAAAAATAAAGTGTTTTCCTGAAGTTTTCAAGTTTTATTATTTATTGATTTGTCAACCCAGGTAACAGTGAGTATCTAATCGAATGGAGAATGGACAATCAAACGGAATGTATTATTTTATTTCAGCAGAGTTTGCTTTTAATTCCATGTAAAACTCAATTATTTTGAATGGGGTAATTTCTATGCAGGGCCGGATTTAGCCTCTATGGCGCCCCTGGCCAGTAACGAATTTGGCGCCCTCCGCCACTAGATAGGCTTGAAGGTAGCAATTGTCACCTCACAAAGGAAATGTAGGCCAAACGTTAGCGGGCATATGTGAAAAATTGCAAATTTCATACTTTTTACCAGTAAGCGTATTTTGTTTGCTTGAATTTTTTTTTTGTTGCTTCCCAGGGGGGAATCTAGGTGTTCCGTTCACCTCCCAAAATTGTTTTAGGAATGATTTAAACTCAAATGGTAACATAGAAAACTGTACAATTCTTATTACATTTGGCTTTTCACTTTCTTTAGAAATGCATTCATGTTTTCTAATTTTTTTCTTTCGATCGTTTTGGAAATAATTTGCGAATTACCCCAACAAATAAAATTTACTATATTAGCATCATATTTAACCAGAAAACGTTATACCGAAAAAACAAAATTAAGAAAGCTTACGGTAAATTTTGAACACACCTTGACCTTATTTGTTTTCGGTGAGAAAGATAACGAAAACGAATTGTGAAAGCACTTACTGATGTTATTCAGCAAAAGTCATCCGGAGCCTAAAAAGTTCTAGATTTTCCTGATTTCATCTATTTTAAATTGTTTTTTTTTTTTTATATTCGGTGGAATTTCCCGTTTTTCTATGATCAAAACATTTCAAATCCAGAAATTTAAGGGTGAAAATTCTTAAAAATTTAGGTAAATCTATTCACCCGATAGAAACTCAAACATTTGATAGCCAATGTCACATTTCTAAGATCGAGACTGGGACCTCTCCCGAAACCAAATCCTTGCTTCCCAGCGAATTTGATGTGGGGACAAATTTAACCTTGAGGCGGGCTCAATACTAATCCTAACATGATCGGTAGCAATGCATCCGACAGATTAAGTGCACAAAATTTTATGAAACTGTATATTTTACACTCTTATTTATTGTTGTCTTTTTCAAACAGTTCTACGAAATTGTAGAAAGAAAAACTGGCACTCAAAGTTTTATACTCAACCTTCACATTTTCAATTTTCTCAGAATATTGCGATTTTAATCGCTTCAATATTTCAAAAACAACCAATAACTCGACAGCATAAAAAATGTGAGTTTTTTTTACAAAAAACACACTATTGAACGATTCCTTAGCCTACACACAACACAACACACAACACAACGTTATAATGCAATGTGACGAGTATAAAAAGTGAACATTTTCATAGAAAATGGTAGCAGATGCATAGCGCCCGCCCGAAGGTTAAGAGTCTGGGGCAATTTTAGAGGCTTAAAAACAGGAGTTGGCAGCCAAGTACTCGCGTATTTATATCATTTAATGTGGCTTAATCACGCTCTGTGGCTCACTTGGTTGAATCGTACTCTACGATGCTAGAGGTCCGGAGATCGAATCTCGGCGTGGTCCTGGAAATATATAGTGCTTGTGACATTATATACACTCTGAAACTATATGCAATGTAACGTTGACTCGAAGTAGCCTATAAACGGCTGAGTGAACGCCCCATGCCATTTGCCGCCGAAACGCCACTCGTTAGAATTAAACGCATTTGCTTGTGGAGCCAAATCAAAAGCGCAAATCGTTTGAATTAAATATATTTCGTTCAATATGAGTGAATATTTCTCTGCGTGTATAATCTCTTCTTTGATTGGCCTATATGGGTGATAAAAATTTATAATTGCGAGCATGGCCTGGATGAAGGCGGTGGCTCTCATAATTATTTATGTGATATCTAAAAAAAATTCCAGCACGATCACCGCAATCTATTTTGGGGAATCACAGAGACAAGTACCGAGAATAAAATTTCTTACTAGTTTTTTCTCGCACTTTATAATGTAAGGATGTTGGTTTCAGTGAAATTCACCAAAATCTTGATTCAAGCGGGAACTATAATGTTTGGCAGTTCCACAATATAATTATATAATTTTCGATTCAATTGAATTTGGCTTTGCCCCCCCCCCCCTAAATGAAATCCTGGCTACGCCCATGGTACTGCGTGTTAACCTGAGGGTTCAAACCAAAACCATCATTACTCACAGCCCGGAACTAGAATTTATCTATGGGCTAGTTGGCTACTCTTTCTAACTAATGCAAAATCATAGCCATAACAAACATTTGCCGCTATATTCTCATTGTCGCTAATATGTACATACATAGAAAATGTACTCTTCTCAACTGCACTCTTCGTACTCATGCAAAATTGTATGTCTCGAGAGTCCAACTAGCGCATAAATAAATTCTGGTTCCGGGCTGTGAGTGACGATGGTTTTGGTTCAGACAGTACCTACATTAAACACATTTTCATAAACTTTGGTGAATATCTTTTTATAACGGTAACGCGGTCACCTATGATTGCTATGGTGAATTTTGATCTAATGTATTGGGAATAATGTAATATCGAGATTTTCTACCGTAACAAGGAAATCGTACTAAGCACTTCAATTAGCATAGATGCGTAGGTATATGTTGTAATTCGTGCAAGTTATAACAATCTGTGTTCAATCAAATCTGCATATTATACCCAATAGTGCATTAAATTTTTCTTTCTGGGCGCACAAGAAACAATCATAAACATTGTTACAACCATGTAATCAACAGAGGTACTATCTTCCGGATCGAAAAACACGTTATAAAATAATTTACAGACTACTCTACCATCAAATTGGTAATATGTATACGCTCCATAACTATGTATATATGCACTGCACTAAATCATAGATGCAATAAGCGTGCGCTGTTATACTTACTAAAAGTGCTAGACATCTGCACTTTTAGTAGATAATAATAATGCATTTCCAAGGAAGTATGCACTACTACAGGAAGATTGAAGTTCACGTTCCTGCTTCTCGTGATTTTCACTATACGACTATTATTCGTGCCACTCACAACTTTATACGAGTATGTAATAGTCGCATGCAGCACCCATATTTATATGGACGCAAAAGTCACGGATACAATATTGTTCCTTTGTAGCAACTTTCACTTGAGCTACAAAAGGTTTGGGGAGAGAGAATGCATCGAGTACATGTAATGCTCGTAAAATGTGTACTTATACTATATACGATAACGCAGCCTTCCTTTCTCCTTTCTTTCTATCTACATAAAGATGCATCTGCATTGTCTAATATCGAAATGAAGCCTCGTATACGTGCTCGTGTATACTCTGGAGCTTGCTGCCATCTGGGATGGAAAATTGGAAGAAAAACGAAAAGAATGTGAAAATCTTGCAATGAAAATTCATTCAAGATGATGGCATCTTATGGAAAGTTGCCAATAATTGTGTGAAAATGTTCAGTATGTTTTTTTTTATGTGTAATTTATTGAATTTTATATGTCATGTGTGAGAATGTGCACTGTCGCATTCTTGCGAGAACACATTACACGTACATAAACATAATGGGTGAACGTCTGAGAATTGGATTAGATGTGATGGAATCTGTGTCGATGTTTCGTACTATACGAATATGTCTTATGGGATCTATAAATACTTTATTGCATTTTCTTAATTTATTGCTTTAACTTGAACTAGATTTATATGTTCTAATGAGTTTTTTTTTTGATTTCGTTACAGGTAAGAAAAGTTGTGTGTGTTATTTTCGGATTTTTGAGTCATAATAGCATTGAGGGCTATTTTAAGATGCAAGTAAGTGTATACATGATGGAGTATTTTTCCTGAATTTTTAAATCCTTAACATTGGATATTCAAAGGGTGTAAGCTGGGTTTTCCTGAGGAGTCTCTTCCAAAGTCTGTTACCAGCATCATCCTACGCGGCAGAATGATGTTCTTAAAACCATGCAGCAGATAGGAAATCGGTATAACCTGGTGGACCCTGGAACTGTACTGACATCAGTATCATGGCGCAACACAGTCTATCTGGAAAAGTCCAAAAGACCCATAAGGCTGCGGTTAAGATTTTTTGGAATTGCTTAAACTGCTTAAAAAAGCTTATAGGCTTAAACGCAATTGCAAGCAGTCGAAGCAATTCTTAAAATATCCTAATCGCAACCTAAGGATAAAAATACTGCCTCCCCTGCGTTTGGGTATTGAACTAGCTTTTGACAGTACAGTAATTTTGGTTTCTTTGTATACGAGTATGTACATATATGACTGTATGCGTGTGTTCTTAATGCTGAACCGATTTGGAGGAAATAACCATCGGGTCATGAGACTGTCATAGAAACCCCATCGCTACAAGTAGGAATGTTGTTCTAAGAAAAACTATTCGTAAATCTCAAATAAATATGTACATCGAAGTCGCAAAATTGATATGAACAAAAGGATCATGGCGCGACCATAGAAACCTCGCCCCCAAAAAATATTCTAAAAGATTTTTTTCTCTATGAAACAATCCTAACTTAAATATGCCGAAGTCGCGAATTGTATAGCAAAATGTATGTACAGGGTGGGCCATTTAAAGTGATTCAATGTAAAGCATATATAACTTTTCCATTTGTTAATATTGTTTCTGTAATTTCGAAACAGTAAACTATACACATGGGGGAGAGATGGTAGGCCAAAGGCCAATAACCATTAAAAACCTGGCGTTTTGTGCAAAAACCCCAGCAATAGAAATGTTCTCCCCTTCTGGAAATTTTGGTATTGAACAATTTGTGGGCAATCAGTGCGGATATGCAAAGTAAGAAATTGCCTTTATCACGAAGGTAGCAGTCTGGTTGGCTGTGGCTAAAATTTCTCGAAAACGTTTACCGACTTCTGATCTACAGCAAAGAGAAGTGGCACACACACTTCTGTAAGGGACATTCGCAAACCATAAAATGGTAAAGAAAGGGGTTGGGTACGATATCCCGCCCATCAAATCCCCGTTTTTTTAAATCCCGACATTCAATATCCCGCCATTTCAAAATCCCGCCAATTGAAAATCCCGCTCAATTAAAATCCCGTCTAATCAAAATCCCGCCAAACCAAAATCCCGCCATTTCAATAACCCGCTTATTCAAAATCCCGCTTTTCAATATCCCGTCACAAAAGGTAAGTATTCTTTCAAAAATCGCGCGCGCGATTTATGAATACTTACCTTTCGTGACGGGATAGTGAAAAGCGGGGCAGAAAAGAATACTTACCTTCTTACTACATCACATTTGTCGTTAAAATATTGATACTGCTATACAGATTGGAAAAAGAAAGCTAGTTAGTATTCTCTTATCAGTGAGGCTGTGAAATTCAATTTCAATATTAGTGAAAATACCTATGTATTTTTCCGAATTGACACGAAGTTTGGAGGATGCAGATGCCAAAAAATAGCAGATTGGTTTGGAATTAATTATATCCATGGGAAAAATACGAAGTCAGGGAAAGCCAGGAAATCCAAGGTTCCCGCCTAAGTTTTGGAGTATTGCTGACGAAGTTGCAGCAAATTTTCCAAGAACTCTAAATAATGTTGAGGCTTGGCACAGACGATTAAACTTTATCACAAGGAAAAGCCATATCGGTCTGTACCTTCTGGTGGAATTACTAGGTAAAGAATTGCTCCTAGCTAAAAACCGAGGGGAGCAATCCCGATCCGAAGGTCGCATCCAAAAGCAAACTAAGGTCTTTAGACGTAGCCAGCAGTTACTTTCAACTAAAGAGGACTATGAAAAAACGGATTTTTGAGAAACTTGGCGCATAAACTAATGTAAATTATTGATAAGTCGCATATCTAGGTATATTTTTTTGTTAACAATAAAAAAAAATTGGCGGTATTTTGACGGGATTTTTTTTATTATTTAATAGCGGGATATTGAAATGGCGGGATTTTGAGGTGGCGGGATTTTGGAATGGCGGGATTTTAATATGGCGGAATTTTGTAATGTCGGAATAACGTAAAGCGGGATTTTGAACGGGCGTGATTTTGTTTTTCGGGATTATGTAGGTATCCCTAAAGAAAGGAATAGGAGCTTGTGTGGGGTTGGGTACAATATCCCGCCCATCATATTCCCGTTTTTTTAAATCCCGACATTCAATATCCCGCCATTTCAAAATCCCGCCAATTAAAAATCCTGCTTTCATCCTCAACTGGAGTAAATGTACCAGTTAACCTCTGTATACGCCTTTCGACGCTTCTTTGTCCGTTCCTACATCGGACATCAAAGCCTTGCTTTCAGAGATTAACCATTCTGTCCCTTGTGAGTCGTTGATATCCATCCCCTCCAACAACAATCACACTTTTGAAATTTGACGGTCTTGACTGTCTTTCTAACAAAATTGTTCTCATCTACCGCGTCCAATACGGTCAATCATCAATGTGGCACGATAGAACGACACGTCCAGCCTTGGCCCCCTTTATCGTCGACCTTCCTAACTATCGCGATCTTACGACCTTACCGCAGTCCAGTTTCGGAAGCCGACCACCTTGTAACCATCCTCTCCTACTCCCAGCGAGCTCTCGATCGTCCACGCAATCTGACGTTGGTACTCGTTGTGCGTTTTTCTCGTTTCTCGACATGTCATTCTGTTATTCGTTGTACATGTGCCGTGCAATAGCATGGAAAACGGTAAAATTGGGACACCTCAACACACCTTAAGAAGATTAATCGCCTTCGAGGATACCTAAGTAACTCTGAATTTATGCCGGGAAACATCATCCGCGAGAGGTTACAGAAATTCCAAATACAACGATGCTTTCAAGATAGTCCTTGTATGTATGTACATTCCAAGCAAGTCAAGTTTAATTCTATTGAACACTTCAGTGACCAATTTCTCCTCAACTTTATATTAATCCTCTTCAATCGCACTTCTTCAATTAAAAGCTTCTCAATAAAGTTTTATTAACTCTAAAATATTGCTTTGCAACTTTTGCTTGTGTACACCCGACCGACTGTGTAGATGGTAGAATAATAATAATTAAAATGTTCAATAGCCCCAAAAACTAATTTCTATCGACAGACATTTCATCAAGTCTGTACTCAATATGGTAATTCAGAAAAGTTATTGGGTGAAGAAGCCATTTAATGAGAAGTTGTATACTCACTCGGTATACATATATTTCCTTTCCGTTTTCCATTTATCATATCATCATCAATTTTATTATTAGACTTCCCAAGTGTTTGGTGAAAATGAGAATCTATGGTCGTGTACAAGAAATGAAAAAAAAAAAAAAACAAATAAAAAAAAGCACATTGTAATCCTCAAATATAACATGGAACGGTTTCTCGGCGGTCATTCATCATTTCATTACATTACAAAAATGTGTTTTTTGTATGTACTTTTGGGGATTTATTGATCAACATGATTATTCGAAAAATATTGTAGAGATTTATGAGATTGAATTATGTATCTGTGAATGACCGATTTGGTGGGTCTTTTTCATTGGAATTCGTCATGTAGCTAGCGGACTTCTGTGTTACACTTATTTTTTAATTAAAAACTACATACATTTAATTTTAGGTTGAATTTTCACTTATTTTATGCTGAAAATGCATATCATGTGATACGTGGGAAAATGGAAAAATCCATGCACAAAGGAAGATTCATGCAAATGATGCGTGGACGACCGAGAGATCGCTGGGAGTAAATCTGGCTTTCCGAAACTGGGAGCAAGGTCGCGTGACCAGGACAATTTGAAGTTAACAATTCAAGCGGCCAAGGCTTAGCGCGAAGTAAGGCTATTGTGTCTCATTGATGATAATGAATTTGAAGGTCTGTGTTGCTAGAGACGTGGTAATGGGATGATCGCTCAGGGATCGCAGTTAGACAAACAGTTCTAAGCACTATTGGATGATAAAATACGTTAGCTATTAGCGCATGAGTCCTTTCTAGCAACCTAAATTTTTAGCTTACTTAGCGAATTGATTGAGCACATTCTGTCGATTAACTAAATATAAATCAAATGTTACACATACAAAGACACTTTTTTTATCCCTTTTGATCAATGTTTCCCACCAAACGTACGTAGGGTAGGTTCCTATCCAATTTGTAAATCATTATGTGTATAAATCTTAAAAGCTGATTGCATTCATCCATTTCCCATATTGCAGTTCGTAAACACAAGACGTCGTCTGATTTTAAATGCACATGTCTTCAACTGATTTTTATTCACAAAAACACTATTGTATCCATATATAAGCTCTGTATACATTATGCATTCTCTTCCGATCTAACGCTAGACTTTGATATCATTTACCTAAATCCAAGTCTTTACTAAAAACCTTAACATATTTAAAACCACACAAGACGATTTTTTGTGTGTTTGTTTAATATAGACGGCGCACATAACACGAACAATTTGATATCTTATCAACCCCTTTCCTTAACAATTGATCATCGCCATCGGTGGTTCCATTTGATCGAAAATGTTCAATAAAATAATTTGTAGCCACGTGTGGGCATGTCAACATCAAACATCAGCGTTGTTCAGCCGTTGTTATTTGTTTGAATGAATACGTACATGACGGAAACATTTTTTTTTGTTGAGATTTTTTTTCTACATATTCTTTAAAATGTAGAGAAAGAACATTATGATAGAATGAGATAGAATGTCCAAGGAACTTGAATCTTTTTTTTGAAACTTTGTCATGTTTATTTTGAAACTATATGTACACACATAGTTCGATCGATATGGATAGGCAATTGTGTTTGTTTATTTGTTTGTTTATTTTAATGTGTCAGATGTTGTAGGTGGGTAGCACAAAACAAATACTGTCGATGTGTGACGTATAGTTGTTTTTAGGTGGGATTTGGTCCTAAATAAAAAAAATGTTTATTAAATCATATCTTTGTAAAAGTCACTTTTTATTTTGCGGTTGATTTATAAATCATATCAGACGCAGCAATTAGTTATAGGAAGTAATAAAATAAAATTTATTTCTAGAATTATACTAGTAGAATTAAAATCGTTGAATTTTAATTTAATTTTATGGATCGTGCTCGGTGGCGCTTTTTCAGACGGTGGAACCGTTATGTAACGATGTGCGAAATCTAATTCGATTTCTAATTCTAGAAATTATAGATTTATTAGAACGCATAGTGAACGAACAGTTCTATCTCGATCCTCGACACGAGCTCTGCCTTGTAAAATGTACACCTTGAGATCTTAGTACTCCTCTTCGAGGACTTCCTGTGAACTTCGAAATGTCGGAGGTCGTTTTTATTCGAACACTTCTATAAAGTTTTATCTGTAAGGCTATTGGCACGTGTTAAACAAACGGGCAGACAGATGAACATGTAGAATCGGAAAAGGTGCCTGGAAAGTGCTTGCAAATATGTATAGGGAGTTTTTTAGACGTAAGTTTTCAATCTGGCAATAGTTCTTTTGGAGTTGGTCTTTTTCACAGCTGTCACTTGATTTATGCTCAGTTTGGTTTGCCATTTCATAATGCATAGACTTACTCCGGAACAACGTTTGCAAATCTTGCCCAAAACGAGATGGCCACCGATCCCGATTTTCACAAGAAAATTTTGTTCAGCGATGAAGCTCACTTTTGGTTGAATGGGTACGTTAATAAACAAAATTGTCGTGTTTGGAATGATGATAATCTACAAGCCATTATTGAGACGCCGGCCGCGCCGTTACATCCTCAAACAGTTTGGTGGTTTGTTTGGTGTGCTCTATGGGCAGAGGGCATCATTGGTCCACATTTCTTCAAAAATTAAGCCGGCCATAATGTTACAGTCAATGGGGAACGCTATGCCTGAATTCAAGGATGTTGATGTGGACGACCTTTGGTTCCAACAAGACGGCCGGCGCTACATGCCATACAGACAACGGAACAATCAATTTATTGAAGGACACTTTTGGCGAGCGCATTATCTCGCGGCGTGGGCCTGTGGCGTGGCCTCTAAGATCGTGCGATTTAACACCGCTGGACTACTTTTTATGGGGTTATGTGAAGTCACTTGTCTACGCAGATAAGCCCGAGACGATTGACGCGTCGAAAGAGAATATTCGGCGCGTTATTTTTTACATACGGCCCCAATTGCTGCGAAAGTGGTCGAAAATTTGGCCTCTCGGCAGGAATTTATTCGATCCAGCCGCGGCGGCCACTTTCCCGAAATCTTTTTTAAAACATAATTGCAAACCCTTATCTTTATAATGAAGTTCTTGGCCATTGCATTAAATTATACGCGTGTTATTTCTTCTTGAAAACCACACGTGTCTAAAAAAAACACCCTCTAGATCAACGGTTCTTAACCGGTGGTCCGCGGACCACTAGTGGTCCGCGAAGCCTTTGCTGTGGTTCCCTCATAATCCGATACGACAATTCTCGAATTTCTCGTATCTCAATCTTAACTTTCTAAATGTAATCTTGAAGGCAGGAAGCGAATATGGGAGTCCGTTTTTGACTGAGCGGGACAGACTGTTTTCATTGAGATTTTGACCGTTGTGGACTGTGTAAGATATTTAGTGTATTGCATTGAACTGGTCGCAAAAAGAAATGTGAGTGTAGCTTATTACGATGAAATAAATCGAAATATAATGCGTTAGATTGCAAAAAAAAAGCTCGGCTCTGTTTTTTTTTTTGATAATGTTAGGGTAGATACCAAAAATGTACCACCATGTTTGCAACTTCGAAAAACCTGTGCTAACCCCGTGACCCTCAAAAAACCTCAAAATGCTCGGACTTTTTTCATATTTTGGTTTGTAATTTTCCAAAGGGTGCTTCCTACAAGAAAGTCGTCTACTGGATTTTGAAAGCTAACAAAACCATCTTTAATTTGAGTCCACCTCCAGCTTTGTAGGTGCCAAGGATCCCAAGATACAGCACTTTAAACGTTGTTGTTTTTTTTGTAAAAAAGTTCGAAATTGTAATTTTAGTCGTCTTCCGAACTAAATATCGGCTTAAATGCGCATTCTACGGAGAAAGTCATGTGACACGAAGTTATGAACCAGTAACTTAGCTGTATATATGTCGGAAAGAATGGAATCGGACCATGGGTTCGTAGGGACCCTGAAAATTAGGTTCTTCTATGAAATTTTTTTTTCTTTATGTACCAATATTAACCAAACTTCACCCAAGTGTGTTCTTGGTTAAGCCTCAAAAAATATCTAGGAACGGATGAAATCGGAACACTACGTCTTAGGGCTGTCATACAAACCAACCCCTGGAAATTAGGTTCTTCTAAGAAAAACTTTTTTCTTTATGAACCAATCTTAACCAAATCTCACCCAAATGTGTTCCTAGTAAAGCCTCAAAACATATCTAGGAATGGATGGAATCGGAACATTACGTCATAGGGCTGTCATACAAACCAACCACTAAATATTCGTGTAAGAAGAACTTTTTTCCTTTCGAATCTTAACCAAAATTCATTCAACTGTGTTCCTGGATTAGCCTCAACGTATCCAGGAACAGATGGAATCGGAACACGTCATAGAGTACGTCGTATTACAATTTCGGACTTTTTAACAAAAAAAAACATCTTTTAAAATGCTGTATCTTTGGATCCTTTGTACCTACAAAGCTGGGGTTGCATTCAAATTAAAGAAAATTTTGTTAGCTTTAAAAGTGCAGTGGACGGATTTAGGAAGCTCCTTTTAAAAATTACAAGCCAAAATATGAAAAAAGTCCAAAAATTTTGAGGTTTTTTGAGGGTCACGGGGTTAGCACAGGTTTTTCGAAGCTGCAAACTTGGTGGTATACTACTGGTATCTATCCTAGCAATATGCCAAAAGATCAGAGCCGAGCTATTTTTTGCGACCTAGCGCATTATATTTCGGTTTATTGACTGACCTATAAGATAATTTAGCTATTATTGATCTTCGGTCGGACCTCTAAATCGGGCTCCGACCTACAACATGAACCAGCCATGCCATATGTTTAGTTTGTTGTTTGTAATTGTTGTTCTTCCAGTAAGAACTGTAAGAAAGGGCTTTATAATCTGATAAACAAAACTGCATTGAAAAATTATGAGCCATCTCTGGATGAAACAAACCGAAACAGTGGGCAACACTTTTTACGAAAATTAATGAGAGTTTTGAAATTCAGACTTAACGAAATTACACCCAGATTCCTTTGCAAGACGATCTTTGTCAGTAGACTTTTCCTGTATGAATGTCTTAAAGGCAGTAATATCCGTTTGTCATTATTTCATATTTTTCTAATCGAAAACGTCAACTGACAAGACAACAATAAGTTGTGTTTCAAAGTTTAATTGAATTAGTTCTATTAGTTTCCCTATTAATATTACCAATGTGCAGTACGGTCACCGCCAGAATTAGTCTCATGATTTGAATAGTTCTTATCACATTTGCAATTTGGTGGTCCGCAACGACTAACGAGTTTAATGAAGTGGTCCTTCATGTGCAAAAGGTTAAGAGCCACTGCTCTAGATCTTTCCCTTGTAATTTTCCCACTTATCTATTTTGAACAAAGATTACCCCTATACTGATACTCGAGGAAAAGTGCAAGACTGCCTTCAAAATTCGAATGAGAAATGGAAGCCGTATCTTATCGGTTATCCTCTGAAGTCTGGACCGAATAATTCAAACCGATTTTTTATTCTTATTTGATTTGATAAAAGTAGTAATAGTACCGTGCTGTTTTTCTCGTTGCATTTCTAGTAATAATCCCATTCTATTTCTCGGAAGTGCAATAATAATAGCATTATTGCAGCCAGTATAATATTAGAAGCGAGTTCTCCTGATCTCTGATGGCAAACTTTTTTAACGAGCTACATAACGCAGAGCTCTCGTTGAAGTTGGTGTCTCTGGATCTGAATTTGAGCCTGATAAGTTTGAGTGCAGAAACGGAATTGTGCCTGTTACCTAAAATACAGAAATGCAAGGCGTTTATTACTATTTTTGTATATAATGTACATATACATAGCGGACACAATCCCATTTTATAAATTTCTTAATATATATTTTAGTACCCTCCAGATTTCAGGTAATCTATCTACATTATGTACATATGTATGTATTACAAGCTGACCCCGCGCACTTCGTATCGCTACACCTTTTAGATTATCAATTGGCGGCTGGGGCAAAACCACTGAAGTCCTCAAATTAGTTTGTATGTTCAAAAGCATAAAAAAATGAGGCGCCTTAATGATTTTTTCTTGGCCGATATTTCACATGTTTCAATATCTATTCTACTATTCAGGAAATATGGCCAAGGCCTGCTTGAGTTTTCGTCAAACCCGTCAAGTAATTCAATAAATTTAGACAAAAACTGGAGAAATGAGCAGACTCGTTTAGTTCTTTCTCCTGCCTAATTTTTCTGATTCGGCGCAATAGCAATTCAGTTATTGCAGGTGGGAGTTTTTCAGTTGCTTGTGGAAGTTTACTGAAATAGGCTTATTCTATACGCTCAATTTTTCAGGTTTGTGAAGAGTTGTTCTGCTATTGCGCCCCGGGAAGAGGGGGCTTAAATCTGCCGTTCCGTTAGGGGGGAAACAAGAGAAAATGATAATTTTATGAAATCTAATCCCACAAAAATTCAATGCATTAATATTAGTGTAGTTACTACTTGATAAACCTAGTACATCAGATTGCAAAATGTGGTGGAGACAATTTTTTTTTTTGTTTCTTATGTTTTTTGGGGTGCTGAGCACGAATCCGGAGCTTCCCACCAAAATTTCATTGCGGAACAGGGTCAAAATCGTGAAAAACCCTAAACTTTTTGCTGTTTTTCCGTTATTCGCCCCCTAATTCTGCAACGGCTTAAATCTGCCGTTCCGTTAGGGGGGAATCAAGAGAAAATGATAATTTTATGAAATCTAATCCCACAAAAATTCAATTAGGCAACTGAAATCTTACTGAAATCGATAAATCCGTTCAATAGATATAGACAAAAACTATAGAAATAATTTTTGTATTGGCAAATTTTGCAGATTTTTAGACAGGTATTCGACGTGGCTAAATTCCAACCTAGGTGGGAGGGGTATAGGGTGGAATTGACCGATTTTCGCTCATCCATTCAGGTGAAATTGGCAAAAAAATGTGAGAAGGAATTGTCTTCATAATTTCGCTCATTGTGAATTTTCTGCATGTTGCAATACTACTTATTCCAGTATTTATAGGGTATATTTAGGGTAAAGCCACTTCACTGAAATCCTCTAATTCGTCCAGGTGATGTTCAAGATTCATTTTGTGGGGCAAATTCACTAAACTGCACTCATTGTGAATTTTGCATATGTTTAAATGTTCATTAATTTACCGAACTACGTAAATCAGATTGAGAGATATTTACAAAAGTAAGCGCAAGTGAATTATGCTATTTGAGGATCAAGTTCATTCACCGCAGAAAAGGGCGGTTCACTCCGCCCGCGCTCCGCGTATGCGAGAAAATTATCTGTCTATTTTCTTCGTTCATGTTGCAATAATTGTTTGGTAGTTCCGGGTGGAAACCAATCTGGAGGGTCCAATTTACTAAAATGCGCTAATTCCTTCAGGATATGCGGGCCAATGTTTATGGAGAAGACCTGTCTTCATAATTTTCTGTTGCTCGGCATACAAACAAATTTATTGAAATCCGCCAATTTGTTTCAATAGTTATGCGATATTCAGAAATACGTGTAAAATATGTGTTTTCATAATTTTGCCCATTGCGAATTTTATTCGTGTTTTAATAATTATTCTGCTGTTCGGGATACAAACATATCCGATGGGAGGTATAATGCTATTGAAATCCATTTATCTGTTCTGAAGATAAAGACAAAAGTATGTGAGAAAGAAGTATTTTCTCAATTTTGGTCATTGTAATTTTTAGTACGTTTCAATGGATAGGTATCGTACTACAATCTACTGGGTTAAGCTTACTGAATTTCGGTAATTCGTTTAAGAAATGTTGAGAAAAGCTTGTGAAAAACAACTAACATTGTGAATTTTCCGAAGTTTTCGTTCCTTATGCTGCTACTATTCGGGGTTGATATAAACTCGGAAATTCGGACAAAATTTTTGAAAATCATCTAAAACGTGCAGACAAAAATATGTGGAAAAGAAGGCATGGCAATTCAAACAATAAGAATAAAATTATTAAGCCAACAAATATTGTGGATCAAATTTACTGAAATCTCCTAATTTGTTCAAAGTGGCTAGAGCTGCCTTCAAAATTTTGCTCACCCGTTCAGGTGATTCTGCATGTTTCAGTCGTTTTTCTGTTTTCAGGGGGAAAAAATCAAAGAGGAAAATACGCTGATCCGTTTAAAAACAATGGCCAAATGATGTGAATTTTATGCATATTCCAATAGTCATTCTGGTTTTTTTTGGATGGACACCATCCGGTGCGTCAAATTTTCTGAAATAAGCTTATTACCTAAGGAGTACATATAGCCAAAGGAACATTATGTGCACAAAAAAATGCACATTTAACATTTTTTTTTTGCAAATTTACGTAGCTATTTAACGATTCGGTGTAGAGACCAATCCGGTGGTGTTACTAACAAAATTAACCAAACCATTCCAAAACGGTCGCCAAAGGATCAGAAAAGCAGCTGCCTTGAACATTATTTCGATTGTGAATTTTATTATTTTGTTATTTGGAGTAGAAACCGATTCGGCGTGACAAATTTATCGAAATTTGCTTATCTGTTGAGGGAATAGATGCTAAAGTATGTGAAAACGAACTGTCTTTCTAATTTTATTCATTGTGAATTTTCTGAATTTTTCGATACTAATTTACTCAAATCTGAGAATTCGTTCAGGAGATATTGACAAAAGTATTTGAAAAAGAACGGTTTTTGTCATTTTGATCATTGTGAATTTTTCGCATGTTTCAATAGTATTCTGAGTGTAGGCTGATCTGGTGGACAAATTTACTAAAATCCCGCGATTCGTTTGAAATCCATACGAAAGGGAACTGTTCTTATAATTTTGCTCATTGTGAATTATTGAGTGATTCAATAGTTGCTCTGCTATTCGTGGAGGAGACCTATTCGGTTGGGTTTCTTTTTGGTAGACATTCAAAAAATAAAGACAAAACTATGGGAAAAAATCATTGTGCATTTTTGCTCATTGTGAGTTTTCTGAATACATACATATACCTCTATTCCGGCTGATAGGCTTTTGTAGACCAATCTGGTAGGGTCAACTTACTGAAATTCAGTAATTCGTTCAAGAAATACATAATACACACACATTGTGAATTTTTCATATGTCTCAATAGTTGTTCTGTTGTTTGAGGTACTCTGTGGAGCAAATTTACTGAAATCCGCTGTTATGTTCAAGAAATACACGCAGAAATAGGCGGAAAAGAACCCATTGTGAATGTTTGCTCATTGTGAATTTTTCGCATGTTGCAATAGTTATTGATATAGAAGAGAAGATATGTAGGAGATATATAGATAGATTTAAGATGCTAAAATGATTGGACTATTTACTTTCTTCTTCTTCTTCCTTGACTCGTTCTTTATACGCTGCATGGCGTCGCGTCGCTCAGTCTGGGGTAATGTCTTAGCCTATTTCTACAGGAAGCTCTATCTTGGATCGAGTCTTCGTCCATATACCAATGCGTTGTTGTTGCTGGACTATTCATTATTGCTATATATGTAGTTAACTGCATTTTTGTTGCTTCATTCATTTTTTTACGAGTTCTTAAGTTTTTTTTTTTTGTATATTACATTTTTTTTAACTTGAATCTTACCAAAAGATAGACATTTGCCAACTGTTTTTACTTCATCATCTAGAGTAGATACAATTCAGGTGACTTTTCTTTGAAACATTGCTAAATCTATAAAGTCCTACAAAAACACCTGTGCAGATAAAAATGATAAAGCTACATACATATTAAGAAGAAAGAGATACTGAGGGGTTTCAATTTCAATGTCCAACACAAGACACTGACGAACGACCCGCTGACGCTCTCTCGCAAAAAGCTCGAAATACCACCACGACGAAGAACACGAAGAGGTTGTTGACGATGATGATGACCACTCATGGTTCCATCAACACCTCCTCGCCTTGTCTTACCTTTCCCGGAGCACAGCACACTAACAGCCATCCGTGCCGCAATATCCAAGTCATATAAGCTTCTCTCTATACTAGCGCAGATAGCGACACCGCCGAAGACTGTTTTTTTACTTTTTTTTCTTCTTTCTTCATATTGTTTTGCCGTGTGGTGCCTCTGTTACCTCTACCTGTATGCGATGGCCATAAATGAATTCATCCATGGCATTCAGTAAGTTTCTAACATTTCTTCGGTTTAGAGCGTTTTCTTCGTTAGCGCGCGCGGATATACGGACCGACGAAATTGTCGTCGTTGTTGGTGTTCAAAAAAGAATATAGTTATTGGCTTTATGTTGCTTATGTGCAGGAGACAGGAGCTTGTTTGTTTGCCTATTGTCCTGGAAGACAGAATCTGGCTAGGCTATGGGCGAAAGAAGCCGGTCCCTTTCGTTGTAATAGAAATAGAGTCATCGCTCTCGCGGGTGGTTCCGTCCGGCTCCACGGTTCACATCAATGTCTCCCGGTGTGTCGAGGAGAAAAGTCTTGAAGAATTTCCGTTTCGGTATGCTTTGATGGTCGCGTCGCGCACTCTCTAGTGTTCCGATTGTTAAGTGCGGATTTTTCCCTGGTATCATCCTGTGTAATGCACTTGATGGGAAAAAAAGGTCCATAATTATGCCCCGAGTACTTTTAAGTGTATGCACTTGGTCCAATGTATTCAAGTGAAATATTGTGAGTGAATCCCAACCGAAGCTGAGTGAATAGTGCAAGTGAAGTTGTTCCTTTTTGTGTGGTTTCCAATTTTTTTCGGTGAAGAAATTGGTTATCATCTCCCATCGCGACCCGGTGCATAAGTAATCAAGTGCGGCTTCATCCATTTCGATTTCGGTTTCTGAAGAGTTGTTGGTACAATGCTGTAGAGTGTAGTGGTCTTGAAACCGATACGGAAAACAAAAGATACATCCGTTTTGTTGAACGATGGTGTAACATTATATCCGTGTGGTGTTAAATTTGATGTAGAAGGTGGTATAGGAATATTGTTTGAAAAAATGACTTGAGTTATTGTCATTGGCACGGCATTGTTGTTTGGGAAGAATGGAATCCTTTTTTGGTTGAAAAATGTTCATTGAATGCCGCGCAGGATATGTGGTCATAAAAATTCTTGAGGTACATATTAGTTACCGGCGGGGTTTTAATGACAAATTAACTGTGCAGAATCTTTCTTCACGGTAATTTTCATTATTGACACACTTGATGGGATTTGAAAACATGCATACGTGCACGCAGCAATCCTGCCTGATTTTACACGTTTTATTGCTGTAACGAATCAGTCTTACGATTTTTCTCGTAAAGATACACAATGGGACTTTATGAGAGTTGAAAATACGTGTGAAATATTATTGCTACCACGTATGATATGGACATTCTGAATTATCAGAAAAATGCAAATAATACATTATCTCGCCGTGGCGTTCCGAAAACGGTCTCTTTCAGAGCCAATTTGCTTTGAAGCTTATTTCCGTACAAATTTCAACAGTAGCAATAAAAGTTTGTTCGAAATTAATCTTCAGAAAATATTGGCTCTAAGAAAGACCGTTTTCGAAATTTTTTTTCAACTTTATGACTAAATTCCTGTTTCCGTTTCCCAAACGACAACACCGTCTTGACGCAGAATTCTAGTGAATTTTTAGAAGTATACCCACTAGAATCCTGTCCATAACTTGGCAAAATTTGAAAGATTTATTCAGTTTTTTTCATGATTCTTATGAATTTCCATTTAAGCGCTATACATGACACTTTTGTCCACTACCGACATCCATACATAATAGAATGGCGAGGTGATCCCACGATAGATTACCAAATTTGCATTATACACGAATAGATGTAGATATGGCTGGGGTTCGCAATGTGGGCGAAAATATATGTATTAAGAGTTACAGCTCTTTGATGTTGGACAGTATTTTGAATTGGTTTTGGGTTCGCTCCAGCGCACCGGAAATTATTTCGTACCAGCAATATACTAGAGTCAACTGTGTACATACTAATTCAAATTAGTAGTTTTTTTTATGCGAATTTCCTTTTCTGTAAAACTTGAAAACTTGGCGCGTTTGGCGTTTATATTGTTGTCGCGACAAGTGGTGCGCGCAAATTGTACCTATATGCGTTTATGAGAGGCCTAGTTTTGAGTGGTTTACATTCAAGCGCCCATTGATGGTCGTATGACGCTTGATAAAAATCTGGGTAACTTTGTTACAGTAACAGCCGAACGGGTACGTCTGTATTTTTATAATTTTCTATGGCTTTCTGATGCGAAAATTACGATGATGTGATGTGATGATGAGCACCTCTTGATTTTGTAAACACTTCGTGGAAATGAGAATGCTCTGATGTTTTTGTTTTATGGAAATGTGACGCGACAAGTTGATTAGGTAGGTCGTTCGGTATAGTTGATTATGACATTTTTTCCCTATTGTTTTTGTGTGAGAAATAGATGGGAAAAATTGGCTCAAGGATTGTCATTTCGTTTCGTTTCGTGGACGCTTTGTTATGATGACAATGATAATGTCAACATGATTAATACATTTTTTGTAAGTCTTTGATTTGGGGAGAACATTTTCTTCAACCTCTGGCCAATGCTAAGCTTTCAACACTTACATATTGATGGTAATTGGGTAGTATGTTCCATAAGAATTGACGAAATCCATCTAGTCCACCTTTAGATCCACTCAGTGAAAATCCACCTGATGGATTTCGATCATAAGTGTATCTATTTTTCTGAGCTTATTTTCCCTTTTGTGAATTTTGTACCAGAACCAGCTATTTCCGACGGCTTTTAAACCCAAGGCGTTGTGTGATGAATTATATCTAGCACAGCATTCTAAAATGTCATGAGGACAAGTATCAACTGAGAACATGAGAACGGTTTCCACAAGGTTCGGTTCTCTGTCCTGTTTTGCTTGATACTATAGAGAACTCGCTCTGCTTTAGGGAAGGAATGTGATCTCATATGCTAAAGAGATTGAGATAAAAAAACAATACATGCATCAGATTTCTCGAAAAGCAACGGAGCGCCGTCCACGAAAATTAGAAACTGGAACGTAGCTCAATAATTGAGTGAGTATGATTCTCTTTTGTGGTAGACAGAAAAAGAGCCAGGCCCCACTAAATAAGAAAGAAACCAGTTGCAAACTGACTAAATGACTACCAGAAAAATTAGCCGTTGACAGTCAAGAATTTGGCAGCACTACTTCGCCGGAGCGACTTCGGCTACAGAGCCTTTATGCTTCGACTTCCGTCTAGCACGTTTTTTTTAAGTTTTTTTTGTGGATTCTGCAAACAAACTCTCTCATTGTCTCCTAATAGTGTTAGCACTCCAGCAAACTGTTGACCACATTTTGTTAGTTTAACATTTCTCCTAATTCCAAATTTAGTTGTCTGCGTCACACGGCAAATCTAGAGCAGTCTAAAATATATGGCTTGCCTCTTCTGCAACGCTTCCTTGCAGCTGTAACACTCTGGCGAGTCTTCCGCAGCTTAGAACAGTGCAAGTATTGCGTGTATCCATCGTGACCCGTTAGGATTTGAGCTAAAAAAAATGATTTATCTCGCCACTGTGTTTGGTTTTAGCCCATTTTACAATATCCGCAATGACAAGTGAGTCCATCTATCGTTTACAGCTTCAACTCCTCGCAGCTGCCACTCATGCCTCATGCTTTTCTGACTTTCCCAGCTATTTCGAGTTTTCAAATTTTAATTCCTCAACCAGAATCCCTGTTGGAATCATTCCAGCAACGAAGTAAGCAATTTCTTTGTTCGGTACGCGGAGCACACTCTCAATGCATACCGACAGTAAACCGAGCTTGATTTCTTCGCGTTCCTAAAGGAATCCATAGTGAAACAGCCCAAACCGATGAGGCATACAGTAGCATGGATGTAGGAATCTTTGCTTGATCTTAGGCCGCCTATATCTGGCATAATCCTCGTGCTACAGTGACGATCGTCACCTTTTGACATACAAACTTCAAATGCTCAACAAAATGCAGTCTGGAATCAATCATCATTCCGTAGCAATTTAAAAAAAAATATTCTCTCAGTTTTCCCAAGGCAGTTTGGTCGATTTAAGCTCGGATCTCTAGCCGGTTTATTTGGTTTGGGAAGGAGTACTCACTTTTACCGCTTTGAAGCTTTTGCAAAGGTTCGTTCGACCAAGCAAAATTTGAACCACTTCTGAGGGCCAGGACGGCTTGCAGCATTCAACACCTTCTTAGGGATCCCGTCTAGTCCTGGAGATTTTCCCTCCTCTAATCATGAAGCAGCTTGCCAAAGTTGTTAACCACATCTGCTCTGGCGAACCTTGTCCCACGGCCTTTAGCTCATGTTGAGGGAACTGGACCGAGACAATATTTGTCATCAGCTGTGATATGTGCTGACTGGTTTTCGCAAAACGCTCGATTGGAACACTTTCAAGCAGGACTTCGTCGAATCTATTTGCAGATCATCCAATGCTACTGTGTACAAAATTGCTTGGTGATCGCTATGAGCATAGACCTCACTGGCGTGCCACTCCATGAACGGCGCCAACGAACTGCTGAGGAATGTGAGATCAATAATGGAACCCATATTTCCCCTTCTAAAGGTTTACTGTTCCCTGAGTTCATTAGAACAAAAACCAGCTGTGAAAACGCATCAAGAGGTACTCCCCCTCGCCTTTTCGTCTATCGGCTGCCTGCAATTACCACAGGGATTTGCGCGCCAGGGCTTTGCGCACCGTAGTGCACCAACCCGTCCAGAAATTCTTCGAAGTCAATAACAATTGCTATCACCAGCAATCGTTGCGATCTGGGTGCCAGCAAACTCCTTCCTCAGTGACTTCACCGACTTAATCTGAAGGTTCACCTGCGGAAGACCATGGGGCTGCCATAGAAGCCCCACCCACAAAAGCAGGTTATAAAACTTATGTAGGAACGAACGAAATGGAACACAAGTCATAGGGTGTTATAGAGCTTAGTCCGAAGAAATGTGAAGGGTATCCGAATTATCCGCGCCTAAAATTAGCCTCGGCTTTAAGCTCGGCTATTTCTTTGGATTGGATTCCTTGCAGCTATTTGGTACCTGGAACCGCTCTGAGCCTGAACCACTAGATGTACACATGGAGTCGTCCTTGGACCATTAGGTCCATAAGAGCTGCAGTGGAACTATAGGACTGATGACCAAACAGGCCAGTCTTTGCATCTTATACAGAGAAGAACTAATCTCCATTATGGTGTTTTTTCTCCGTTTTTTGTTGCCTCGTATGCCACTATAAGTTTTATGAAGTCTGAAATTCACAGTATATGCTGTTTGGATTCCCAAATTTTGTCAGTATATTTCCTGCAGTCTATTTCTATGTTGCCTTTCGATCGACTCAACTCTGACCCCGGATGTGTTAAACCCTGAGTAGCCTTTCCCAAAAAAAAAATTAATATGAGTCACATGTGCACACATCGTTCCTCTTCGTTGACGTCTATGAGTCATATGTGACTCATAAATGTATGGATTTTCGGATGCCAGACTTTACCACCATGAAAACCGGTCCGACAGTGAACTCATTTAGAAGCAAACGCATTTTAATTTCGCATCTTTATGAAACTACGGCTACGTTTTTGATCATCACCATTATTCTCTATGTGGCACGATAGCCCGATGTTGTACCTTGGTCACCTACATCATTGACTTCCAATTGACATTTTTTCTCCAGTTTCGAAAGCCCAACAGCTGGTGGGTGTCCTCACCTCTTGAGTACTCCCAGCGAGCAATCGGTCGTCCACGCAATTCTGTTCTGTCAACTCATTCTGCGTTCATCACCTTCATTCGTTCATTCGTTCTATACATGCCACGCCCATTGGAATCGTTGAAGCTTCACGATTTTCGATACATCCAGCTCAGCGTATAATTGATACAGCTCGTGGTTGTGCCAAATTCGGCATTGATCTTCCTCGCCAACGGTCCCGAAAATTCGCGCCGAAGCACCTTTCGTTCGAATCTGTCCAACAATGATTCGGAGACTTGGGTCAGGGTCCATGTTTTGCAGCCAAAGCATAGCATGGATCGGATAATCGTTTTATTCATGCGGAGCTTCGGGTTCCTGAGCGCGTGCTTGCAATTCATAATTGGGAGTACCGAAAAATATATCTTATTTGCTAGTTGCATTCGGCTACGTTTTTCGTATCTAAATTTCAACTTTATTTTAACTAATCCTACAAGGTACTTTTTGAACGTTCCAAAATGGCAGCAACTGCGACTTTATGGTGACAGAAATGTTGTCACAATCTATTCGATACGATTGCTGGTAAATTCTACGGGATTGGCATACCATACTTTTCTACTCACTAGTCAGCAATTTTAAAGTATTATTTTGAAGTGGCAAAAACGCAGCCGTATACCTTCTTTGCAAGTGTTGGTTTCTTTAAAGTATGTAGTCGGGCAAAAATGCCTTTAGTTTGGTACAACCCAGACAAGTTGCGAAAATTGTAGCAAAATAGTAAAAAACACAAAAATTGTCATCCTCCATTTTAGTAGCATTTTGGTGGCAGCGAGGTGCCCATTACGGTACGTTCAAAAGTATATGCTAGTTTCAAGTGGAAAATGGCTATGGTTGCTACATTTTTGCCACTCAGCTTTTCGGGTGCAGAAACGTAGCTTGGTTTCATGTTATGTGGCCCGCAGATATTTTATACCGCTCGTAATTGTAGCCATAACTCATCGTACGTGGAAATAAGATTAGTATTGAATATTTAATCCAAATCCCTATAATCATATTGAAATTATGACCGTATACAATTGTGTCATTTCAAAAGAACCGCCATCATCTCATCATCATCATTATCGAACAATTGATCATCTCCAAGCTCTTATAATTGAATTTATGCTTGTGCCTACCTGTATTACATTAGGTAACTAACAGAAAGCCTCTATTCAGTGATGATGCCACTATGTCATGAATCCTTTTAATAGCACAAACTAGATAACGAAGATGATTTATAGTTTTAACAAAAATTCTAAATAGACTCCCCATAGCATCATAGCACTCTTATAGCACTCTTGTCCATACAAGAGCTACATATAAATTGCATTAGCGGAAGCATCATTTTTATTGTTTCGCTTTCAATTACCTCATCTCTGATGGGGTACTCCATAATGTAATTTCACATTGTCGGCGGCTTGTTTGACGAGCTCTATACACAGACGGATGCCAAGGTTATTTTCATCACGTACATATAAATTGATTGTATGGACCATTAGTGGTGTGGCACTGCATGTGTTCCGAAAAGTAACTTAGAACGGGGGCAAAAAATAATTAAGAAAAACCAGTGAAATTGAACCATTTACAGATTTTAGAAAGTATCTTAGGAGCGCAATTTATCATTATAATTAAATCTTTCCGAATCGAGGTAAATGAACCTCAAATTAAAGTCAACGTATTCAAATTTTGCCAAAGAACTCAATATAGACGCGTTTCTCGGGCTCCAGAATAAGAAAAACTACTCTGACTGCCATATAAATTTGACAGGAGGATATTTTCTGTTTTGGCGCCAAAAAAAAAACGTATCTATTAAAAATTTAGAACCACTTTTTTAACTCCACTCTTACGATCTTCAATAGTCAAAACTATGCCCAAATATGGTTACAACGATTAAAATCACTTGTGACGGTGTCTTCATACAATCGAACTCCGCCAACAATCCAATGAATTTGAATTCGTCGTTTCCCATGCAAAATGATCGCAATCATCGCAACACCAACGACAGCATCAATCGTCTCCATCACAATCCAATTCAACATTCATCATCGACAACAACGTGCAATTTCCTCTCGAGCAAATTGGGAACGTATCGCACGAAATTATCGCGTAGTGTAAGCAGTTTGAGTGCAAATCGTGTTACATCGCTCTTTGAAACGCGCAATTTTTCGCGATCGCGACGTGATTCTCTAGCCGTGCCCGCCAGAACGGCCCCGGATTCAAAAGTGTTGCATCGCAATGGGATGATCATTCGCTCGGAATGTGGTGATAATGCATCGGGCTCGTTAGAATCGAATAATGATAGTGGCGGCAGTGATGTAATTGCCGAATCCGATCATGTTCATTCCTATTCGAATATTCCGAATCGACTTAATGGTCGCGAAAAATCATCCTTATCATCGTCACAAACATCATGCTCATCGTCGTCCTCTTCGTCGATAATCGGCCGAAATTCATCATCAATGTCACGATCTGCATCGCCACCACCTGCATCACAGTATGTCGTGAATCACCATCGAATCCCAGCGAATGCTGCTGGGAAAGAGTTCTTATCGCATCGACTAAGCACCTCGCAAATGACGGATACTGTGAAATCGGAAAAATCTTCGTCAACTTCATCGCAAGGAGGATCGCAATCGAAATCGAAAGATTTTCACACGGCAAAAACTCGACGCACGCCTTCGATGAAAATTACCACGACCCGAACAAGTTCGACGGGATCGACAGCGAATGGAAATGGAACGACTTCCTCGGCGTCATCTTCCAGGGGAATGTCATTTCGTCGATTGAACTTGATGCGTTCACATTCTGTATCGACATTTAAGCCTGTCTCACGATCGACATCGTCTGCGACTGTGGTCGGATCGGAGCGCTGTGGAAAAGCGGATAATGTTGGTTAGTAGGTTGTTTTATTTGCTTTTGCTTTTTTCCAATCAATGCAATTATGTTATAAGATTTACGATTGTCTTTATTATCCCATCGTTCAAATGAATTAATGGCGGGTAATTTATGGCTTTGGCTCGTTAAAACAATGATTTGATGAGCAAAGTGAAATTTAATTGATATGCGGTATGCTCGCGAATGTCTTTTAATCAATTGAAATATCAATCAACACTTTCTATAATTAACCCTTTCCCGGACAGAACGTCTATAGACGTCCAATTTTGAGCATTTGGCATACAAATCATGTCAAATTTTGGCGTTGTGTCCGGCAATGAGTTAAGTTAGGTGCATGCGTAGAGTATAAATGTGAATGGATAATGGAACAGGCGCAAAACAAGCCCCCATAATCCTTATAAATAATATCCATAATCATAATTCCCAAATACCAGAACATCAACTCCCAATTTTAGTCATACTAATGAAGACTACGTTGAAAGCGACTTACGCGATGATCGCTGAACGATTATTGATCCTAAGTATCCTGTATTGTTTTTCCATATATTTTGTATAAAGTTTTTATTCAATCTATCAGCTATGGCTTGAAGCAGCACGGCTGTATAAAAATGAATATGCACACATTGCTCAGCACAGGTCAATATTCCCTCAGGCCACTCATACGATGATCCCTGAGCGATTATTGTTATTATAGTTCTATAGCATTCTTGACGAATATTACCTAGAAAACTGTGTTGCTGAGACTAAAATTAGAGGAATAGGTCACCATACAGAAAATATGTATATAGTGTTCTAGGAATTAAGGTTTGTTTTCCTAGCCGCGACTCATGCAATGATCGCTATCGTAGATTTTCTATTAAAATATGTTCCTTTGTGATAGTTGATACAAAAATATGCAAACATAGCTCAGAATTACTTGCTGCACGACGATCGCTAAGTGATCATCGCATGAGTCGCTTTCATAAACCTTTATAAAAAAAAAATAGTTCAGCGATCATTGCATCAGTTGATCCGAGCATCACAAACCTTAAGGCGAGAATGCTACTGTGACTTGGTGGAATTTCATACAAATTGACAACTTGTTATTGGTAGTTTTTTGAGTTGCAGTCTGGGCCTCATGCCGGTGAAGCTTCGGAAGCGACCAGTGAATGTATGGACGAGATATTAGTTTTTTTTTTGGGCTAGTATCCAATAACCTCACCGAAAAATAGCTACAGCTAACGTCCACCACCTAGGCTCATTTTACTTTATCGATTAACGCTCTACCTTACAGTCACAAAGCTAGCATCACATAGCGATGATAATTCAGTGATAATCGCATGAGTCGTGTGTTGGAGCACAACATTTAAGACTATCGACGACAGTAATTTAAATTTTATTGGTATCGTTTAACACTAAATCCGGTAGGGCAATGAACGAGGATTGGCTGCGTATTATCGAATATATAGTTGATCATAGGCGAATTGGAAAAAATGCACGTCTATTTTAACTTTGCAGAACTCTCGGCATAATTGTCCTTTGACTTTAACTTATCAAAATTTATTACAATTTCGCAATTTTCGAAACAAAAATATTAGCAGTTTTTTCGATAAATTTGCTAAACTGTAAGTGAAAAGTCGTTGTTGCAATAGGGCATTGATCACGTTAGAATTTTGAAAGTCTCCTTCTTCAACGATTACGAGGTCAAGGGACAATTTAGGCCTAGAGTTCTAATATTGGAGTGTGCAAACGACCTGGCTGCCGCCCACATAATGGAGCCCAGATAATACATTCTTCCACAATTTGACCCGAAGCCGCCTTGATCACCACACAAAAGATAACGACGGTCTATACAAACTTTTCGCAATACTGGCACTATTTGCACCTACTCTTGGTTAAAGAGGCCTTTTATGTGGTCCAGCTCGTGAAGCCGAAGGGCCAATTGATTATTCAAAAATCTCCCATTCGAAATATTAACTCCGGACAGAATTGCTTTATTTGCACCCAATAAGTTGTAATTTTCGCGTCGTATATGAATAGATAAATATGTATGTGTGAGTGGAAAGAAATTTTCCGCTTCGAGGATCCGGAGCATTCTTCAATATAAAATGTAACATTGTTCCCATTGTACTACCAGTTACTCGTTCTCTAGAGAGCCTTAAACCCAGAAAATATGCAATATAAGCTATGAAAATTATAATTGAAATGTTTTTTTATTAAATTATTTCATAATTGTATAGATACTATTCGTAACTGTACTAAACTCTTTTTTACTTTCTTTTACTTACAGGTAAGTGTTGTATTCTCAGTCTACCAATGTGGAAGAACCGCGTGCATCAAACGTGATGGATTCGTAACTATGTTTCGTAAATTTTGTCGTATATTAGACCTTAGGACAGTATATGTAGTGTCTGACCAATTTTTTAGTAAGTTATGAACTCGAATGCGTACTCTTTTTTCCGCTATATAATCCTTCCTACCCACTAATACGAGGGCGGTTCAAATATGATCGAGACAAATGCTCTGACAAGTTTATTTATTATAGAAAAAAATAACAAAAATTTACAGTTATTCTAGGTACTCCCCCTCACTAGTTACACATTTCCGGAAGCTTTTTGATGCCGGTATCGAAAAATTCCTTGGACAACTCGGACATCCATGTGCGCACAAACTCCTCTGCCTCATCGTCGGTGTTGAATTTTTTGACCTCCGAGGGCTTCTTTCAGAGGTCCAAACATATGGTAATCGCAGCGTAATAAATCCGGACTATAGGGGGAGTGCTCCAGTATCTCCCACCCCAATTCCGATATTGTATCGAGCGTAAGACGCGCGGTATGAGGACGCGCGTAATCCTGGAGAAGTTCAACAGTTTGAGAATCCATCGCGCCGTTATTTTGCGATATTGAAGGTGTTCGTGGATGAGAGACTCTACACTACCAATGATAGTGCCCAGTTCAGCCGAATTGTCTCGAACATCCATCCTACGGTTCTCCGAAATGAGTTACGCGGCGAATGTTGTCTGGTGTAATGATGGCTGGCGGTCGACAATCATGTGGCTCCTTCTCGACGGTTTCACGGCCATCCTTGACCGCTTTGGCCCATTTAAACACAGCAGTCCTACACAGGTACTCACTGCCGAACGGATTGTGCAAACGCAGAAAAATTTCCGTATTCTTAACGCCTTCCCTCACCCTCACTAACAAACGAATGACAATACGTTGCGCAATGGCGGTCGGCCCTTGATGTTCACTCATGGTCGTAGCACGAGCGTAAAATATCCCTTCGCGACGAAAACTATGCCAGTCTGTTAGTAAGGGACCAAGCCATCATATACTCAAGCCACGACCTTCAAAACATACATGCGCGCCATCTACATTTGTCTCGATCATATTTGAACCACCCTCGTATGTATTATATGCACGTAAAAAATTATCGCAAGATTCATATTGACTAAAAATACATTTTTGGCGTGGCCCTAACTCCTAGAGGAGCAACCTTTCGTTGACAATTGTATTCGGAGTGTGATGCAGTTGTCAATCACACCACTTCCTAGTCGGATTTTGCTTATTATTAATAATAATAATAATTAGTTGCGTTTTTTATCATTCGCAAATTTATTTTCGATCGTACATTTACGGAAATATAAAGCACCTTGATTGATTACTTGCAGATAGTAAAAGTACAGTAGATCCAGGCTATAAATATGAGTACATCTCAATGAAAATAATAAAAAACTGCGTTCCCAACAAGTAATGTGCCGAAAGCTTTTTCGCGGCATCATGAAAATACCGTGAATATATTCTTTTCCCATGTCTCAGGCGTTGGAATTGGGAGTAGCAAAAGCAATTTTTTTATTCATACCACCTAATTCAACAAAACCCGAATATATATACTTAACAGACACATTGTGGCCTCCTTCTCACAATTTAAAACTCCTATACTGCACGTGAGCTCAACTCGAAAGTTCGGACCATGGGACATTGAGAAACACCAACGATATGTCCGCATGCACTGGAAAAATTCACTTACATGCCTGGACAAAGGATGATGAAAATTTACCCAAATACAGTTTCCTACCGCCAAATTTCGATACGACTATCGAGCTTAAATGTCGTCATCTTTGGACGTCTCAGGTGTCCGTTTGACAGCAAACAACAATTCGACACCACATAAGCTGATAGTTACAGCACACTAATCAATAGGAACGCTTTAATCGCTAAAATTTAACTGGTAACGATGTCGTATTTTCAACCCGATTCGCTTGGACTAAACTCGCATTTGCACAAAATCAAGATTAGTCCAGTCAAAATATCCAAATTCAGGCCTCCAAATAGAAAAAAATAGAGTAAGGCTAATTTTTGTTGTTATTGTATCAGTGGGCTCCCAGAAATTCTAAAACTGATTTTGCTAAAAAAATTCTTTTATCGGAAACGTCCCAAAAGGACAAAAAAGATACTCTTTAATCTTTGACCGGAGGTCGGCATGCGTGGTATCATATCAAAGGGGACGTCGAGTACATTACAAATCCGGTGGTTGTTTCCTGTTTCAATGACCCTCAACGGAATAAATCGAAAACAGAAAATTGCCATTTTGAGGCCTTTCCGGGCGTTTTTCGAGGGGCAAACTGCTTGTTTGTTGCCCCAGCTTTAACCGGCTGTATCTTGGAAACGGTGATAGCTAGGACCCTGGAAGTTTCAGCAAAATGTAGCTCTGGATGCCCTCTTCATCGACTTTTTCAACCGCCGGTTTCGAAAATTTTCATATGAAAACAGAAAATTGCCATTCTGAGGCCTTTCCGGGCGTTTTTCGAGGGCAGACTGCTTGTTTGTTGCCCCAGCTTGAACCGGCTGTATCTTTGTAATGGTGATAGCTAGGACTTTCGAAGTTTCAGCAAAATGTAGGTCTGGATGCCCTCTTCATCGACTTTTTCAACCCCCGGTTTCGAAAATTTTCATATGAAAACAGAAAATTGCCATTCTGAGGCCATTCCGGGCGTTTTTCGAGGGGCAGACTGCTTGTTTGTTGCCCTAGATTTAACCGGCTGTATCTTTGAAACGGTGATAGCTAGGACCCTGGAAGTTTCAGCAAAATGTAGGTCTGGATGCCCTCTTCATCGACTTTTTCAACCCCCGGTTTCGAAAATTTTCATATGAAAACAGAAAATTGCCATTCTGAGGCCTTTCCGGGCGTTTTTCGAGGGGTAAACGGCTTGTTTGTTGCCCCAGCTTTAACCGGCTGTATCTTTGAAACGGTGATAGCTAGGACCCTGGAAGTTTCAGCAAAATGTAGCTCTGGATGCCCTCTTCATGGACTTTTTCAACCCCCGGTTCCGAAAATTTTCATATGAAAACAGAAAATTGCCATTTTGAGGCCTTTCCGGGCGTTTTTCGAGGTGTAAACGGCTTGTTTGTTGCCCCAGCTTTAACCGGCTGTATCTTTGAAACGGTGATAGCTAGGACCCTGGAAGTTTCAGCAAAATGTAGGTCTGGATGCCCTCTTCATCGACTTTTTCAACCCCCGGTTTCGAAAATTTTCATTTGAAAACAGAAAATTGCCATTCTGAGGCCATTCCGGGCGTTTTTCGAGGGGCAGACTGCTTGTTTGTTGCCCTAGATTTAACCGGCTGTATCTTTGAAACGGTGATAGCTAGGACCCTGGAGGTTTCAGCAAAATGTAGCTCTGGATGCCCTCTTCATCGACTTTTTCAACCGCCGGTTTCGAAAATTTTCATATGAAAACAGAAAATTGCCATTTTGAGGCCTTTCCGGGCGTTTTTCGAGGTGTAAACGGCTTGTTTGTTGCCCCAGCTTTAACCGACTGTATCTTGGAAACGGTGATAGCTAGGACCCTGGAAGTTTCAGCAAAATGTAGGTCTGGATGCCCTCTTCATCGACTTTTTCAACCCCCGGTTTCGAAAATTTTCATTTGAAAACAGAAAATTGCCATTCTGAGGCCATTCCGGGCGTTTTTCGAGGGGCAGACTGCTTGTTTGTTGCCCTAGATTTAACCGGCTGTATCTTTGAAACGGTGATAGCTAGGACCCTGGAAGTTTCAACAAAATGTAGGTCTGGATGCCCTCTTCATCGACTTTTTCAACCCCCGGTTTCGAAAATTTTCATATGAAAACAGAAAATTGCCATTCTGAGGCCTTTCCGGGCGTTTTTCGAGGGCAGACTGCTTGTTTGTTGCCCCAGCTTGAACCGGCTGTATCTTTGTAATGGTGATAGCTAGGACTTTCGAAGTTTCAGCAAAATGTAGGTCTGGATGCCCTCTTCATCGACTTTTTTAACCCCCGGTTTCGAAAATTTTCATATGAAAACAGAAAATCACCATTTTGAGGCCTTTCCGAGCGTTTTTCGAGGGGTAAACGGCTTTTTTGTTGCTCGAGCTTTAACCGGCTGTATCTTTGAAACGGTGATAGCTAGGACCCTGGAAGTTTCAGCAAAATGTAGCTCTGGATGCCCTCTTCATCGACTTTTTCAACCCCCGGGTTCGAAAATTTTCATATGAAAACATAAAATTGCCATTTTGAGGCCTTTCCGGGCGTTTTTCGAGGTGTAAACGGCTTGTTTGTTGCCCCAGCTTTAACCGGCTGTATCTTTGAAACGGTGATAGCTAGGACCCTGGAAGTTTCAGCAAAATGTAGGTCTGGATGCCCTCTTCATCGACTTTTTCAACCCCCGGTTTCGAAAATTGCCATTCTGAGGCCATTCCGGGCGTTTTTCGAGGGGCAGACTGCTTGTTTGTTGCCCTAGATTTAACCGGCTGTATCTTTGAAACGGTGATAGCTAGGACTCTGGAGGTTTCAGCAAAATGTAGCTCTGGATGCCCTCTTCATCGACTTTTTCAACCGCCGGTTTCGAAAATTTTCATATGAAAACAGAAAATTGCCATTTTGAGGCCTTTCCGGGCGTTTTTCGAGGTGTAAACGGCTTGTTTGTTGCCCCAGCTTTAACCGGCTGTATCTTGGAAACGGTGATAGCTAGGACTTTCGAAGTTTCAGCAAAATGTAGGTCTGGATGCCCTCTTCATCGACATTTTCAACCCCCGGTTTCGAAAATTTTCATATGAAAACAGAAAATCACCATTTTGAGGCCTTTCCGAGCGTTTTTCGAGGGGTAAACGGCTTTTTTGTTGCTCTAGCTTTAGCCGGCTGTATCTTTGAAACGGTGATAGCTAGGACCCTGGAAGTTTCAGCAAAATCTAGCTCTGGATGTCCTCTTCATCGACTTTTTCAACCCCCGGTTTCGAAAATTTTCATATGAAAACAGAAAATTGCCATTTTGAGGCCTTTCCGGGCGTTTTTCGAGGGGCAAACTGCTTGTTTGTTGCCCCAGCTTTAACCGGCTGTATCTTTGAAACGGTGATAGCTAGGACCCTGGAAGTTTCAGCAAAATGTAGCTCTGGATGCCCTCTTCATCGACTTTTTCAACCCCCGGTTTCGAAAATGTTCATATGAAAACAGAAAATTTAAATTTTGAGGCCTTTCCGGGCGTTTTTCGAGGGGTAAACGGCTTGTTTGTTTCTCCAGCTTTCCTTTTTTGTCCTTTTTGGGACCTTTCCGATCAAATTTTTTTTACCAAAATCAGTTTTAGATTCCTGGGAGCCCACTGATTTCAAAAACAACAAAAATTAGCCTTACTCAGTGGCATGAACTCCACATATGCCAATAAGCAGTGCATACCCTGCCAATTATAAAATAAAATTTATAAACAACTTCTTTCATTTATTTACTAATTGCTCATATACTTATCCTTTATGTTCTCCTTCTCGTTTTACACACAACATACATAGATACTATTTTTCATTCATTGTACTTGATTTCCACCTTCTTTTCCCCATCCCAAACCAAAATTCTCCGATAAGCACAACTTCGCCGTGCTTCAAATCTACATACAAATTTCGCCTGCAACAATGTTGCACGCATGCGAGGTATACTAAGTCATGCAGTATGGGCGAGAAGCACGCATACCTTGGCGAACGGCGAAAGACGTCGTGGTTTATGACATCATGAGATGGGGCAGGGCAAGCAAGCAGAGCGAAAATAAACAGTGGGTTACAAAAAGATCGTTCTGTTTCGGTAAAATACATGTATGGATAGTAGTTGTTTTGTTTGTTTTAGTTGTTAAGTATACACTATTTTACAAAAAATGTCGGTACATTACGCTTTCAGGTCCCCAAGGGAATGATGGTTCCGATATTTTCCGCTATGTGTCCGCTATATGGCGGACGGTAAGATAAGTGCCGCTAGTGTCGATAAGAAGAACAAGAAAAATTTCCCTTGGGGACCTGAAAGCGTAATATACCAAATATTTAAATGCAACTAACATGTAAATAACTTAACCTGTTTCAGGAAAGTCTCATGTTTCTTTTTATTTCGATATCTTGATCTTGCATACCCTTCATAAAAGAGCTGTGCACGCCACTGGCCTTACTCGTTTTTTTTTCTATTTGAAATGCTAATATGACTGGACTAGATAACTGTTAGAGTGTTCGATGAATTCAATGCGCTGATTGTTTGTCGAACTTTTGCGCGTTGTTCGTCGAACTTTTGCATGTTATTCAGCGAACTTTTGAGCGTTTTCCAGCGAAGCAAGATCTTTAGAAAAAAAATTAAACTATGTATTTGTTCAATACAGCAGGCGGCCAAAATCACTGGCTCCGTTCATAAAGCATGAGAATAGTTTAGTTTGCAATTCTAAAATGCAGAAGATTTTTTTCTAAACTGCCCAAAAATGGAAGATGCGCAATTCTGGTTTAGCACATTTTTTTTTTGTAAATTGGAATGCAAATTCAAAATTTAAAAAATTATTGAAAAATTTGTAAAAACTAACTCCTATCAACTGTAACAACTTTCGAAAAGATAATGCCATTTTTTTTACAATTTTTTGATCATACATTTTTGTTATTTCGAATTACAATGAGCGAAATGTCAACAATGAAACATTTCCCTTTCGGTACGAAAACTTTCCTTTGAATGTAGAAATGATGAGCTGAGATATCTCATTCTGTTATGTAAGTTGCAAATAAGCAAATAAGTGTTACATCTAAACTTCTGGTAAAGTTTTTTTTGCGACTTTCTTTATAAGCAACTCAAATGCAAAATGATTCCTCATTTTGCATATCGATCGAAATATTAATAATAATTTAAATTGATCACATTTGCAATTCGACATCTTTTAGATTTAGATATTCTTTTACGATAAACCAATCAAGAGTCAATTTATTTTTCTACTAAATTCAGTAGTCGCTTTTGCTCTTTAACACATTCAGAGAGTCTGAATGTGTTAAAGAGCAAAAGCGACTTTAAAATTAAATAAAAAAAAGTCACATAAGATGCATAAAAGATTTATACTATTGAACTTGAAAATCTCAAAAAATTTGCATTTCAAAACGATTTCAATCTCTTCACTATTTACTATCGTTTATGTTAATAGAGCTGAAAAAAAAACACATACATAATTGGTCGATACACGTTGCGGACGGAAAAAATGGAAATTTACAATGTTTATTACTACGTTTTACTACTCCCGATGTATTTTTTGCATTTATCTTTTTTTTTGGATTTGAAATATGATATCGGCCTCGTATTCGTGCGGCGAATAACACTAGAGTTGATTATACATATTTTGTGCGTCAACTCAACACATTTGAGCGCTCAATATGTAAAATATAATTTATTTTTATGCCGGAAAACTGCGTGCCCGCGAGTTTACAGCTACAAGTGCGTAGGACAATAACCTTCCCCATTGAAATTGTGCAAAATTCAAATTTGGCATTTTTAGAGGATAACAATCTGAAATTGGAGATTTCAAGTTACATACAATTATTTTTTTCAAGGAATTTTGAATTTGTTCCTATAAGAGGGTATGTCGAAACCACTTAACCGTCTGCCGATAATAAATGTCATCTATCGCTTGTGATTAGTAAAGCTGAGATTTTCGTGCAAATGTTTTTGGAATTATTGGAAAAACTGCGCACACTGTAAATTTCTTTCTGTATTGGTACAAATGAACACTCGTATTTGTATGGCCTACCACCAGTGCATATAATCTTCATGTCATAAGTATGTATGTAATGGAAATTGGCATTTATATCCTATTGTTTATACCCTATACCCAAAAGATTGTATTGGGTATAAATGGGTCTGACCAAAGGATCCCCTACCTCCCTCACAAAGTTATGATTCCATATTTTTCGACAGAACGTTGAAAACAATTTGGCTTGTTCTGCTATCCGTTCTCATAGGGGGAACTTTTGTGTTTCCGATATTTTCCGCCATGTGACCGCTATATGGCGGACGGTAAGATAAGTGTCACTAGTGTCGATAAGAAGAACAAGAAAATTCTTCTTACTAAAGCTGATAGCGTAATGTTCCAACAATTTTAAATTTTGACCGAATGTTCCAAAAAAATTTCAAATTTGAATCAGATGGTAGCAGTGACGTACTCTTGCAAAATACTGGAAATATGGTGCCGTTTGAGCTCATCGATCCCCTACTTCCCCCACAAAAACTTGAAGCTGTATTTTTCGGTTTTTGCGTTCTTCCTATACTAATTTCTTATAAAAGGAGCATTATCTAATTTAACAATAAATTTTAGTATGGATCAATTCAAACCTTCCGTACCATAGCGTCCCTATTTCTAAGGCTCTCCTTGTTTTAACTGCGTAAACATCGTTTGAAGCTGCTGAATTCATGTATTTTCATTTAATATCAGTGAATCAAACCGCCTTTTCTGTTCATTTTTTCATTTCGCAACAATTAAAATGCCTCTAATTTTAAGATACGAGCAACTTCGTAACGGGCGAGGTGTCGTTTTATTGGAAGTTTTATGTAGTTTCAGAAAATGAAGTCATAACTCGGATGAAATGTTTGGGGGTGTGGCAAATTTTTATTTCGTTCGGAAGGTCCGGCATTTTTACAAAAAATGCTATTACATTGCAACGGTTCAAAATAGAGGGGTCCTGTTGTACATTAATTTTCCCCAAATGAGCCACACTACCTACAATTAAGATATCCTCCACCATAAATGGGACACCCTGTATATGATCAGTATGACTTGGGCAATCGATTGGGCGATGTCCCTCTGTCTGTCTGCCTGTTGCGACGCGTTTTAGTCGGCAGGTATTGAATGTAGCAAGTTGAAATTTGGCACACGTGCTTATTCTTGTTGCAGGCTGTTTGTTTGTTTGAATAACCGAAATTGCGGATCACTGGGTAATGAGGCTGCCAAACCTAGCCCCCCCCCCCAATTAGAACTTATCTAGTAAGAAACATTGTTTCGTTTACGAGCCAATCTTAACCAAACTTCATATAAAAAAAAATCGTTATAAAATAAAAATAAAAAAAATTAAAAGGATTCAAAAAATTCAAGTATGATTTGGCTCCATATACATTTATATTTAATTGAAAAATGTTTCACTTTAAATCATTAGTGAAAATATTGAAGTGATTCTTGTACTTTTAAAATTGCTGCATGTCAAATCAAAAGCGAATATCACTTCAATTCAAAAGTGATTTCACTTTAATTTTAAAGTGTTAGATTGAAAAAAAAATTGAAAATGTGAAAAATTATTTTTTTTTTCCTTTTTTCTATTTTTTTTATCTATTTTATATACAGTAGAGCCCCGATATTCCGGATTGTCGAATTGTCCGAATTTTCGAAATGCACTAATTTACACCTTGGTGGACTGCATTTATATTCAATTCATAAAAAAATAACCATTCTAACGATAGATAATAATTTGGTATTCGAAATTTGCCATATCTTAAGTTTATATAGCAGTAGCAGCTTGAGAAAACTTTATGTACTTGTCGAATTTTATTAAAATTTCAACAAAATTTGGCACAAACCCGAATCCGGATTATCGAACTTCCGGATTTTCGGAGTTCGGATTATCGGGGTCCTACTGTACATACATTTTTTTACCTTATTTTAAGTTTACCTTTTTACATTTGTGCCATTGCCCACGCTACAGGTTAGATAAATTTATCTAACCGACATCTGTCGATAAATCGATTAATTTGTCCCATGCTAAGGGAGGCGATGTCCTCTGTGAGAGGGAAAGTTATGCCAAAGCATTCCTCCCGTCTCATCGCCAGTCTTTCACACTTGCAAAGTATGTAAGTGGATGTTTCGTCATCGGCCTCGCAGAAACGGCAGGTGGCGTCTGCGACTAAGCGCATGGTTCTTAAATGCCCGTTCAGACGGGAGTGGCCTGTAAGGAGGCACCTTATGATTCTGACCCTGTTCCTGCTGAGCTTAACTAACTCCAGAGTGCGTTTCTTAGAGTAGGTTGCTACAAAAAGCTTCGACTGCCTTAGTCCTGTAAGGGCCTCCCAGCATACGGTGGTTGTCGTCTTCTCCCACTCAGTGATTTCGTTCCTGCATAGACACAGTGGTATACCGCAGAAGGGTTCCGGGCCGCAGAACGGGCTAGCAGAGGCTACCCTAGCGAGTTCGTCCGCGAGCTCATTCCCTTCTATTCCATAGAGTGTCCGGGAACCCATAGGAGTGTAATACCATTGCGAGATCCTACAGATTGAAGTATTTCCTGACATAGTCACACTAGTTTTGAAGTAAAGGTATGTTTTGTAAGAGCTTTGATAGCCGCCTGACTGTCGGTAAAGATCGCTATCTTTCTGTTGACATATCCTTTGTTCTGACATTCTCTGGCGCAAATTTCTATTGCATGTACTTCCGCCTGGAACACAGACGCTAATTTCCCCATAGGTACTGAGTAACTTACACCTGGACCATTGATACCCGCTCCAGAGCCTGTGTCAGTTTTGGATCCATCTGTGTAAAAGCTGATAGTGTTGGGGTGAAGGGACCTGAACATATCCGTCCAACTTTCCCTCGCCCAGATTGCTGATTTAAAGGACGCGTTGAAGCGTAAAGTCTTAACTAGGTAGTCCGAAGGTAGGCAGAGGGTATTGCTACCTTGTAACCATCCTAGTTGATCATCGCTAAAAGTGAGTGTCGTGCTACATGGAACCGATACAGCGTTTAAAATGAAACCACTTTCAAACATAACATATTCACATCGATGTTTCAGCTAATTTTGAACAGATCATTAAAGTGAATACTATTAAATATAAAAATATTTGTTTTTATAATGTTTTATTGATGAATTCTCATTTTGTTATACCCTTCGCTCAGAGAGTGAAAGGGTATATTAACTTTGTCATTAAGTTTGTAATGCGTTGAAGAAAGCATCTCCGACCACGCGTTTTACTCGGCCAATTTAAAAGCTATGAAGCTGTAATTTGGCACAAACGTTTCTTTTTGCTGCAGGCAGTTTGTATGTTTGAATCGGTAAAATCGGACAATGGGGCCATGGGGCTGCCATACAAACGTAACCCCTTTAAATTAGGTTCTTCTAAGAAAAACTTTTCTATTTGTCCATCAATTTCAATCGAATTTCAGACAAAAGTGTTTTCTATTGATGACACAAAATATATGTAAGAATAGATCGAATCGGTCCATGGGGTCATGGGGCTGCCATAGAAACCCAACCTCCGTTTTTTATCAAAGCAACTAAAAACGTAAAAACAAATGGAACCGTACTATCGGGCCATGCTCCCGCAGCCCCCAATAAAATTTTCTGAGTAAATATTTTTATTTGCCCACTTATTTCAACCAAACCCCACAAAAATATTGTTTTGTCGACGCAACGGAACTTTTGTGAAGGCAGAAGGAAAAGATGGGGGGATATACAAGTCGTAGGTAAGTCCGAAAAAAACTTTTAGCCCGAGGGGAGCGAAGGGTATCCAAATTTCGGTTGCGCCCGAAATTAGCATCGGTCTCGTTTTCATATTGTTTCACTTCAAATTTAAGTGATGAGGTTTTTCTGAGTGTATTGATGTCACAAAACATGCAAAAATGGATGAAATCGGACCATATGTGGTCATTGAGCTGGCATACAAACCCAACCAACCAGGTTGAAACACAAGCCCGTGTAGAATGAATGGTATCCAAATTTCGGTAGCGCCCGAAATTAGTGTCGGTCTCGTTTATAGTTGCGGTATGTTTTGAGTAATTTAAGAGCCACACGGAAAGAGCCGCATAACAGCCCATTCACTGCGCGCGACGCGATAAGCTTCCCATCGCAAGAAAATAAATTTCTTAGCATTTAAATAGGAACCAGCACGAACCTGCTTGTACCATTCCATTGAATAAAAAACTAAAGGAAAGGCCCGTAGAAACGACTAATGGGTCAATTTTTCATTTCAGACTGGATCTGACAGGTAGGGACCATTCGTCTTTTTTTACTTTTGTGTCGCACTGAAACTGCGATTTGACTCTTACATTTTATAGATACACTTCCTGACTTCCTCCAGCAACAATCTCTCCCCCCACTTACTTCGTAAAACTTCACAATAACACTTGACAGATACACCGCTTTTTAAAATCGGACCATGCAGTTTGTATGGGATGACAGCTGATTTACCTTTCCGTTTAGCTGTCTATTCCATGTACCATTCAGACTGCTTGCGATGCGACGTCGGGTTGTACGATGGAGAACTTTTCCATGTCGAATTATCGTGCTTTCAGCAGGTGTAAGGTGCCTTGTCGCCGATGGGAGCGACATGGAGGATACGATTTGTGTTTGGATCGGGTTCGTAGTGGCATATGGTTGTACAATGAAGAACTTTTCCATGTCGAATCACCGTTCTGTTTAGACGATGCACTGTGCATTGCCGCGGCTGTAGTTTTCTACCAGCGACAAGGGGTATACGATTTCTGCATGGATCGACTTCGTAGTGGCACGGCGTATTGTATGTTCATATGAATGGAGAGGTTGGTTTCGTGTCGTTTGAGGACGTTTGATGCTAATAGAGAGCAGGATTTGTTTCAAATAGGCTTTGATTGCCATATGAAATTTTTATACTACATACACATACATACATACGTGTCGATGATCATGTATAGTGTTATAGATTTGCAAATTATTAAATGAATGGATAGTCGTAAGAAATATAATAAGGGATTGGTCTACTAAATTTACAGTGCTGTCCAACCAAGTTCGTAGCGTACGTGTACCCACAAAAAAGGAAGGAATTTGGATTTGGCAAGAATTGTTTTTATACAAATCTATGAATGGGTCGCAATGAAGTAACATTTGTGGAAATATGCAGTGCAGCACAACCCGGTTTGTAGCGTACGCTTACGTATAGGAAAGTTTCGGACAACGCATATATTTGATATATATAAATTTGGATAGGTCACTTGTTGGAACATACGGTGATGAGAAAGCCGGGGTACCATTTTGGGGCGGGCAGCCCTAAAATGTTTTTCTTGTTTTTGACCTCAAATTCGGAATTAGCGACCCAAATTTACCTAGTGTTTCTGCCACGCCGATTGGACGAGTATTTCCCCGAGCAAACAGGGGTGTCAATTTGGGGTGGGTAACCCAAAAAAAAATTCTGGTTTTCGATCTCAAATTCGGAATCAGCTACCCAAATTTACCTAGTGTTTCTGCCACGCCAATTGAACGAGTATTTCCCCGAGCAAACAGGGGTGCCATATTGGGGCGGGCAACCCTAAAAAAATTCTGGGTTTTTACCTCAAATTCGGAATCAGCGACCCAAATTTACCTAGTGTTTCTGCCACGCCGATTGGACGAGTATTTCCCCGAGAAAACAGGGGGTGGGTGGGCAACTCCAAAATTTTTTTTTCTGTTTTTGACCTCAAATTCGGAATCAGCGGCCCATAATTCTTTTTGTTTCTTCCCACACTGATTGGATGAGTATTTCCCCGAGAAAACAGGGGTGCCATTTTGGGGCGGGTAACCCCAAGGTTTTTTTTTTCTTTTTTTGCCCTCAAATTCGGAATCAGCGACCCAAATAGACCAAGTGTTTCTGCCACGCCAATCGAACGCGTATTTTCTCGAGTAAACAGGGAGGCCATTTTGGGGCCGGAAACGCGAACGCTACAAACTAGGTTTCATTGCACTATTTCACCCGTTAACAACAATTTAAACTACATATATCCAAATTCAGCCTGAATATTGTTTTGAAACGCGTAAGCTAACACTACAAAGGTTACCTAGCTCTTTTTCCATTCATTATTATACCTACCGCATCCATTCATGGATACCCACAATTATCTACAACATTATCATGTTTATGACACGTATGTATGTACATATATAGAAAATACCGATGATGCTACACTTGAAACGCCAACTCACGAGGCCGATCTAAAATCATACCCGTATCATCATTAAACAGCGCCAAACTGCACGAGGCAGTGCCGGTATAAAATCCATTGAAAAATCAGGTTTTCTTGCCATGAAAACAAATCGCATTGTCTCGCAACAAATCTCATCGCATCGCATCGCCCCGCCCGACATCGCAAGAAGTGTGCACACATCGCATCGCATCGCCCGGTTCGGAAAAGCTCGGCGTCGCACTGTATGTGTACGCGGCCTAAGGCTCGCGAGCCGCACTGTGCCGAGTACTGATATAGGGTGTACAATCATCGTTTTATTCGCACGATTAGAACTCGGTCTTCTTTTCTATTCTGAATGCAATCGTACGGAAAGAAGAATACATTTCCTTTAGCCCTTCGTTGACCTCACTAAGTTGTCTGAACTTGTAGTATTTCTCTTTCGTTTCTAAGTGTATACACATTTTTAAATTGCAGTATAGCAATATGTATATTCGAATCCAATCGTCTATTGCTATGCATGCGCCAGTACAGCAACTAATATCCATTTAATCTTCCAAGAGTTGATGTTGATACCGAGTATTTGCATTCAATAAACATTGTTGCAATTAACTTTTGCATGCAATATTTTCGTTACAGGCTATAATGCATCTTGGGAGGAAGTGCAGTTGCATATTCGAACGAGTATAAATGATTCCCTCTAATGCTACGTATTTTTCACCATTTTCAAGTAGTATTAATCTTTGGCATATTATTATTACGTGCTCAAATATGCATTCGTAATCCGTGTACATATATGTATTTATGTATAATGTAGCCGAGTAGTATTGTATGCTAATTTTGTTTTTCTATTGCACATTGTGAGTTGTTCGTAGATTCATTAATTCTTAGCATTAATTTTGTATGATGTATTGCCATAACTTCCTCAATATATACATTTAAAATAATATTGTCGGTCATTGTAAGGCTATGCATATGACGTACTATCATGCTATACGCCGCTATCGGGTTGCAATTCATTCTCGATTCATTTCATTGAATCCGATTCAAAACAAACTCAGCAAAAAAGAATGACTTTTCAACTTTCACCATAGAATTCTTCCCGTTGCTGGGAGCAAGAAACATAAGTAGAAATCGGCGGTTTTGTCTAAAGTTTTTCTATTTGATCCAAACAGTTGCAGCTCACAAGCACACATCATGTTAACTTGCATTTATGTAGCGACATTGTCGATTACTTGATTAAATCAGAGCAAGTGAAATGTGCCGTGTTGATTACTTTACTATAGTGGTAGAAACTATTTCCAACTTGTTCTCTTCGTATGGTAGAAACCGACGATTGTGCGTGCTCCAGCTGCATTCATCAGTCATTCATTTATCAATCATCACAAGTCACTGTGAGAAATTTCTTAACAAAAAGATAATCTCCAAGGAGTATGTACTGAACTGATACTGTATTATAGATATTGTAGTAGTATCTATTTATTAATTAAAATCATTCCACGAATGAATGGCATTAGAGAAATTTAATTTGCAGAAGTAGAACATACATACATAAATGTAAACTCACACAATTTCACACTGAGCAATGATAATGAAATGCAACTTTTTTGTTTGTCTTTTCAGCTCATGCGGATTATTATTTACCATTGATGTAGAAATTATTGAAAAAAGAAAAACTAGTTTGCGTCTTTGTTAAATATATGAATTTTATTCATGATTTGCAATGTGATATATGCATGTGCGTAAAATGAGACTTTTTTATTTTTATTTTAAAAAAGAGGACAATCAGAAGTTTTCTCGATAGGCCTATTTTATGCGGCGTTTTATAGCAAAGCATGTTGCATTTCTTATGCAAAAATGTTCTAGAAAAATATTCTATAATACTCGTATTTATTTAAATTTACCATCTCAGACGACGTTTGTGCTTAACCTCTTCACGTTTTACAGACTATTAGAGATAAATATCTATAATACATGCTATGTTGCATATAAATGAGCATATTGACAGAATATAATATAGCGTTCTTGGCAATCAAAAGCTCAACATAAGTTCATCAAAAATTATAGATTTTACTTTCTCAATTCACACAGAATTGTATAAATTTTAGTTGTTGGCTACACTGTCACATAGAGAAAGTGTTGGTTGGGTGCTCGTCTTAATGTCCTGATTTAATCCTCAAGTAAGGCATGAAGCCTAAGGACTTAAGAAATCCTACAGGTCCATTAGTCTAACCCAGTGATTCTCTTGAGAAATCCATTCATAACAAAGAGATCGCTTTATTCGCTTTTTGACAACACACGCTACAGTGACAAACACATATCGTCGGTGACTTTTGACATTTTGCTTCGAGCCATTAAAACTAAATTTCAGCATAGGTGGTCTCTCATTAATTGTCACCGTTATAAAGATATTCACGATGGTTTTTTTTTGAAAATGTCTTCATTGCAATTGTAATGAAACCTTGTCCCTCCTTTCGGACATCTAGCTGACTTTTAGCGTACAGATATATTTTGGGGAAGGCAGAGGAGCTACAAATTTGTCATAGACTACTTCCTCCTTTCGCCTACCGCTATAGAGGTGTTTCAGAAAATCGGTTTGTTTACAAGTTCGATTAACCGTATAGTCGACTCTAACTTCCAAACGGTAACAGCTAGGACTCTTTGAACTTTGTAGAGAAATGGGCGCCGGAATAAGCTCTACATTGGGTCTCAAAAACCCCAATTTTCAAAAATGGGAAATTCGAAATTCGATTCGAAAACATTTTTTGTAGAATCAGCGAGCGACTCCAACTTCGGAACGGTGATAGCTAAGACCCTCCGCTTGAATAGAATATTGCGCCGGAATAGGCTCTACATCGAGTTTCAAAACCATAATTTTTGGAAAAATCCACTTTGAAAATATAATAAAATTGCGATTATCTCGCTTATTGGTGCAGCTAAGGGGGTCAATGTCTGCAATTTTTGTTTGATTTTTGGGCGACTGTAACCTCCAAACGGCGATAGTAGAGACTCCCGACTTTGATGGGTAATGTGCGCCGGAGCATGCTCTGCATCGGGGTTTCAAAACTCCAATTTTCGCAAATTTCCATTTAAAGCATAAAAATGCAAAATGTTTTAAAAGTTTCGATTGCAAAACATTCATAGGGAGTCCAAATTTTGCATTTTTTGTATGGGATCTTTAGACTCTCAACTTGGTAGAGAAATGTGTGCCGGAATACGCTCTATGTCGGGTCTTAAAACCACATTTTTCGAATTAAAAACAGAAATATGCGAAAATTTCAATTCGAAAACATATACAGTCGAACCTCGATAACTCGAATCCCAAGGGACCAAAAAATTCCTCCGAGTTACCTATACTTCGAGTTATCAAAATTCGAGACATCGAGGCTAATTAAAATCAAATTTCGACTTATCGAGTTAATTGATGAAATGCCTAAAGTTTCAGTAAATTTATTAATAAAATTCAAAAATTGAATGATAATAGGTACATACATATGTATTTAATTCACATAGCAACATAAATCGATTAATCAATACATATGTATGTATTCAGGTTACACAATGATAATCAAAGTCGACTTATATATCCATTTAAGAAAAACCAAAACAAACACCAAAATGCATATCTCATTTAAATTATTTTAAAACAGAAAAAAACATTCAAATAACAAAAAAAATAGAAAACTTCATCTTAAATCTATTGATGAGAGTGAAAACCACAAGCTCTGAAGCAATTTTTCGATGTAGGTTCTGTAACATACTTTTCCAGGCCTTCTCGATTAAACGTATATGTAGCTTCCAATACATTTATAGGTTTCATTTCTATGTTTTCTTCCAATTCTCTAACCATTTTCCGTAGGAGTTCTTGTCTGTAAAACACCTTAAAATTTTTTATGATTCCCTGGTCTTGGGGTTGCAGCCTCGAGGTTGTATTTGGAGGCAAAAGTTTAATTTTCAATCGTTCCAAGCCATTGGGAATAATATGCGAAGGGCAGTTATCAATGAACAATAATGCTCGCTTATTTTCATTTCGAAGCTCCTTATCCCAACCAAATAGCCATTTTGAAAAAAATCATGGATGTCATCCAGGCTTTCTTGTTTGCTTCGTAAAGGACCGGTATTGATTTGACGTTCTTCATGCATCTCGGCTTTTTATATTTGCCGATCACGAAGGGTTTCCTTTTTTCTGTTCCGGTCGAATTACCGGCAAGAAGGATAGTTAACCTTTCCTTGCTCTGCTTTCCACCATAGCAAGGATCATCTCGAAAACACAACGTTTTGTTCGGCGTGCAACGATAAAATAATCATCTGCATTAAATATTTCTTCCGGTAAATAATCCTGAATTATTTGAGTCAATTTTTGTTTCCAATCATTACACACCGCCACATCGACAGCAGCACTTTCGCCAGAAATTACTCTGAAGACCAGCCAGCCATTATTAGCTCTAAATTCCGGGTGATTTAACTTTTGGCCAAAATGAAGTGCCTTTTCTTTCATTAGGGGACCACTTACGCTAATGTTTTTTTCTTCGACATTGATCAAACCACTGGAACAAAGATTTCTCAATATTCGGAACCTCTGCATCTAGACTGAAATAAAACGTTCGGACCGTTCGATTTGACTGCGCTCTTAGCCTGATTCTGTCCTTATTTTTTAAAATGGTTGACAAAGTGTCTGCTGGATTTTGGAATTCGGCGGCAATTTCCGCCTTTGAACGCGATCCTCGTTTGTCAACGGCTTCAATAAGACGAACCTTCTCCAAAAGTGAAAGTGTTTTGCACTTTCTTGAAGCCATATTTTATTTTATTTTATTTAAAGCCAAACTGAAACAAAAAACAAGAAAAACACAGCATACACGTAGTATAGAACGCCAATAACTGACTGAAAAACAAAAATGTCCTTTCTTAACTGCTTGCATTTTCGATTGAATTGTTAACTGTAAATTCCTTCGAGTAGTGAAGGCAATAAAATTCGAGTTGTAAAGGCTTCCATTGTTGCGATGTTCGCTTGTTGGGAACGTAGCATTGATGTTTTTGTTCTAGAGCAGTGATTCCCAAACTGTGGGGCGCGCCCCCTAGGGAGGCGTGACGGCTTGGGAAGGGGGGCGTGAGTACGACTTATATATTGCTGTAGCAATAAATTTATTTTCATACTAGAAAAGAGCCTCTGGCCAAAAGATCGCTGAAAATATTTTAGGTCGAAATCGCTTTACATTGACGTCTAGGCTCGTGATGAAAAAAAAATCTTTTGATTTATTAGAAAACTTCGGACTCTTATACCTCCAGTAATAGCACTGCTTTACTTATCTCATCATCAAGCCAAAAATATTTTTTTTTTGTGTTATGATGACTTTTTTTTTAGTCAAAAAACGATTTTAAGTAAACATTTTCCACTTGCTTTTGGCTGTACAAATCCCCACCATAAATAAAACTGCTTGCTACTGCCAAACTTCCGAAGAAACTCACGTTAAATGCTTTTCAAAAATGTCCAAAATGTTCCAAAACTTGGGCTCCACTAAGAAACAATTGTGCTTTTTCTACGCAAGAGTGGGTAACGTGTTTGCATACGAGTATTTGCATTGTTAACAGGCAATTCTCTGCATTGGACTATGACAATTCGGTGGCTCAGTGGCAGAGATGTCTATCTCTGAGTTGCCGGTGCGTGGGTTCGAATCCCACTGTGACCCATGGATGTTTGTGTTGTCCATAAAAATGCTCCTACGGCAGCCGGTTCTTCGATGTAAATCGTCCCGGAGCTACCCGTTGTTAAAAAAACAGCCAAGAGCTGCCAAAACCCCCTTCGATTCAAGAGAGAAAAAGAAAATCTCTTGAGTCGCTACAACAACAATAACAACCAAGTCCAATATAAAAAAAAAGTCTAGACTTCTGTCCAAAATTAGTGTGTGATTGCTTAAATGTTTGCAAATCATGCCTCAGTATTTTACAGCTTTGAGAAATTATAAGGAAGTTTTAAATAAAATAAAGCAATTAACCGAAGAACGCAAATATATACACCCAGAAAAAAAATTACTTTTATTAAAGAAAAATTGCATAGGACGTATGAAATTTTGGCTATGATTTGGAGCCGATGAAATAGCCTTTTTGGGACAATGATAGAAATATCATTGAAAATATTAAGTGAAAATTCGATTATAACAATGGGATTGTTAATCGATTCTATGTAAAAATTTCATTGAATTTTATTTAAAAAAATAAAGAAAAGAATATTTTTTTTTCTATTTTTATTTTTATTTTTTATTGTGATTTAATTTTATTTCAAATTCTTACATTTTTTTATTCATAAAAAACCTTATGCCGAAACATGGATTCGAACCCGGTCCGCCTGCGTGCCAGTCCGTGCACATTGCCGTGAGACCAGAAGTGGAATATTGTCAACGTTTCTAAAATCGTAACTACTTGATACGCGGTGCGATACAAACTTAAAATGTTTGTACATAGAGGCTATGCAAAATTACCATAGTTCCCATGAATTTGATTTACTTCATTCTATGTAATTTGTTGCATTAGTTGTATGTGGGCAGGTTATAATTCTATTACTACTGAAATCATAAATTCTATGAAAGTGTATTTGACCCAATGACATTTTTTATTAATTATATTCAAACTTCATACGTTTAAAAAAATTTTCTGTTTATTAGAAGTAAAATAAAAACTTCATTGGTTTTAATACACGTTTTTTGCTGGGTGTAATTAAAGTCCCCACGAAGTGAACAATGGCGGAAATAAAAATTTTATTATGCCTATTTTCGGTTTTTGGCCAAAATTTTCTCCGGTGGCGCCAGCCTCAGTAGACTTCGCAAAGGGGGGGGGGGGTCGCGGACTGAAAAAGATTGGGAACTACTGTTCTAGAGGCTTTATGTATTGAATTTTTAACTGCAAAAATATTCGAGTAGTAAAGGCTCTAATACAATTAAAATTGGACATGTAGAGTTTTTTGTTTGGCGGTTTTTATCAAAAATTGGTATTGTACTTCGAGTTATAGAGGCTCTGAAACAATTTTCTTCGAGTAATAGAGGCTGTTACCTATTAATTCGGTCGATTTTTGATTCGAGTTATTTATACATTCAATCGACTTATCGAGTTTATAATTCACAGATTCACATACAAAATGCATTTTTTTTTGGCCAGCTGATTATATGGTAACTGCTTTTGATTTCAATCATTATTAAATTTGCCTTATATCTTGAAGAGGGACATATAGGGTGGGCCAATTACAAGTTCGTTTTTAAAAATGCAATAAAATGAACAAAATTAAATTTTTTCCATGTCTTATGGCTTAATTAGAAAGTAAGTAAGCCCCCATTAATGATGGAACACAACTTCATTCAAGTGGCTGGCGTCGCAGTAGCGCATTCTGTCACACCAATTTTATAAGACCCTGTTGATGGTTTCAGGCTGTAGCTCACGGATTGCTTGGATGATATTAGCCTTAAGTGCTTGAATCGTTTCTGGATTGCTGGCATAACATCGGTCCTTCACGGTTCCTCACAAAAAAAGGTCCAAAGGGTGACCGCAGCTCAGAGGCGGCCAATTGACATCAATTGACGGCTGATAACACGATTTGGGAATTTGATGCGTAAAATATCGATTGTGGCATGGCGCGCCATCCTGCATGAACGAGAGGTCGTGCAATTCCATGACTTCAATTTCAACAAAAAAGAAGTCGGATAACATGGCTCGGTAACGCACACCGTTGACCGAAACGTTGTTACCAGCCTCATTTTGAAGAAAAAAAAATGGTCCAATGATGCCACCACTCCACAATCCGCACCAAACTGTCACTCGCTGTGCCAATACATTGGCTTCTCGTCAACAACGTGCGGGTTTTCCGAGCCCCATATGCAGCAATTTTGTTTATTAACGTAGCCGCCGAGGTGAAAATACGCCTCATCAGAAAAGATAATTTTTCGCCCAAAATCGTTGTCCAATTCAAGCTGCTCTAAGGGCCAAACTGCGAAGCGATAACGAAGTGGATGGTCGTGCGACTTTAATTGCTGAGTCAATTGGACCTTGTAAGAAGGGAATAATCCGAGATTTTTGTGCAGAATAATTCTTCTCAGGCTAGTGCGTGAAATGTTTAACTGTTGAGATCGATGGCGTGTTGATGTTCGTGGATAGAGTCTCACACTCTGGGCTATAGCAGCTACATTTTCATCTGTGCGCACCGTACGATGACGGGGACCGTGAGCGTTTTCCACTAGCATGCCAGTCTCACGAACTTTTCGCACAAACTTGTGTACGTGAAGCTTCTTTTTAATAAACGCACTCATTTTGAAAATAAGTTTTCAATATTTCCCAACGTTGTTCAAGCGTAAAGCGACTCATTTCATTCCGCGGAGGTATGATACTGACTTTATATCCAGATTTCGAGCGAAAAACAGCTGTCAGTGTCAAACTAAAAACGAACTTGTAATTGGCCCACCCGTTATATTTATATGAGGTTTGGTAAAAATTGTTTTTTTTTTCTCTAAGAAGAACATAATTCTGGGAGTTGTGGTGTGGTGTGTAGTGGTTGAATTTCATCCGTTCTTGTGTTTTGGATAGCTACACATTTATGTCGACTTTGCTAAAAATTGGTTCATAAATAAATGTTTGTTTTTATAAAGAAGAAACTTGTTTGAAACTTGCTCGGTTTTTTATGTCAGCTCCTGACAACACGTACTCTCCCTTTTTGTAGCCTAAAGCTATTCCGTTATATCAGAGATCTTCCACACATAATTTCTGCCAAATTGATTCTGTAGTTGATGAAAATCGGGGGTTCTAAACCTTTTGTTTAGGAGGGACTACGCAATTAAACTTGTTGTTGGGCCTAAATTTTGACTCATAAAATTTGCACATTCACTGTATTAGGCACACGAGTTCATCGTTCACATCTATGTATATCAAGTCCGCTTTCAGACAGTGGTGGATTTACACATTTGCCGCCAAAAGGCTATCATTTTATAACGGTATTTTGATCTGGTAAATCTGTAGAGTTTACAAAACCTGCCTAAGTGGCGTTCAAACGGTATATTAATATTTAAAATCCAGTTGCTGAAGGATCAAAGACCAACAATTGACTTCCCTTACTTTCGTTGAAGTGATGCCCTTTTATGGTTGAAACACCCCTGAAAATCGACCGTCTCAATCTTAAAATCAAGAGATTTTATTTTTGAATGAAATATTAATGTTTCAGATTTTCTTTCTTTAGCACATTTCCTTTCATTTTTTCCGTGTTGGTTCGAACTGTCATAAATCCGAAACATTCTCTGCAAGATTGAGCAGCTGGTGTTGTCAATTTGAAGAGTGGACAAAGCAAGGTATGAAAAATAAAATTAAAGAGTGCATAATTTCGAATGCTGCCACATATTCAACTTGACCCTTATCGGAACTGCATGCCCAAAAAATTATTTCGGATTTTTTTTAGGCATATCACGTAAGTGCATTTTTACTACATAACGATGGTTAAGCGCACAAATGTGATAATTACATTTTTCATGTAAATGAGTTAATTTCATTTTCTCTGTGTCTTGCAATGGAAGAAAACGGCGTTTCGGTAGCTGTTTCGCTTATATTCAGCCGGGTATTCGTGGAGGCTGTTCAGTATATTATACGCACGGGCTTCTTTGCATAAAATGTGCTTACATGGAGTAAAATAGAACTGAGCGCCACAATTTATTTCTCTTAAAAAGAACAGTTATTGAACCATTTCACAGTACTTGTGAACAGTATCATAACTCATTTAATAGGAATGCCTTGAAATAATAATGGTTTTTTTTTTGGCAGAATAACGGTTCTGTTTTTAAATAGGCATTTAATAAAGGGTACGAATTGCTTGAGATTAAAATTTAGCACTGCCGTTTACTAAAAATCCGTAAAACAAATACATACACTTAAAAGGGAACATTACGCTATCAGTTCTCGCAAGAAGAATTTTCTTGTTCTTGTTATCGACACTAGCGACACTTATCTTAGCCTCCGCCACATAGCGGAAAATATCGGAAACACAAAAGTTCTCCCTATGAGAAGGGATAGCAGAACATGCCACTTTTTTATTGCACCGTAAAGCTGTAAAACTGACCGTAAGCTGTAAAACTGACCCATATCTATGCTATCTATCTGTGCTATTTTATTTTTCGGAGCTGTGCTTCTAAAGGGTATCAATTGTACAGTGTACCAGGTTATGCCTGTCTAGGGAAGACAAAACGGGTCTTAGGTTTTACATTCGTAACGCATATCATTAGTATTGTGGGCTCCAAAGTGATCAGTAAGAACCTTGAAATTTAACAATACAACATACAATGTAAAACGGATCCTATCGAGTAACGCTTGAGCCGTGTGCCATACCTAAATCGTAAAAATGTGCTAAAGGTAAGCACGTAAAAACAACATTCCATTCTGGATTTCAATCATACACCGTTCTATTTCAACAAGTCCAAAAGCAACCTACGTGTTTGTTTACCGTAGCCTTTCCTTACTTGATTTAACTTCACTAAAAATAAAGGGAAAAATTAATGGCTTAGTGGAGTAAAACCGTAGCGGCCTTACAGGCAACGACATAGAATATAGAATATTAAGTTGCTCTCCCGTAAAAATAAGTCCGAAACGCTTTAATCTGACTATCCTGTTCGGCCTGTCCGAAACACTCCACTTCCGACCTCGAATATATAGCATTCAAAACGGGGTTATTCATTCGCCCCTCTTCTTGATCGAACTGTGGCTGTAGATTTTGCGACTTATAATGGCCGCGCAAGTGAACCCCATATTCTTGGAAGGCGGTTGTTGTGAATTTGTTTAACATGGCCTTAACCTTTACCAATTCATAGACCGCTTTATGACCTAGCAGATGTCAGATTCAGTCAGTAGTCTTGACAAAACTCATAATTGATAAATTTTTCACATAGTAACAACAAAACTGTTAATGTTAAACGTTGTAAGTGAACACTAAATTAAAATCATACACAAAAAAACATAAAACTGAAAATTCACATTTATTCACTGTCCGACTCTTTTTCATCTACCACGACTGCCTTCTGGAAATATTTTGTTGCATGAGTCACATATGATTCATAGATGTGAACGGGGAAGAACGCTGTAAACACATGTGACTCATAGAAAAACATGCTCTGAGAGATTTAGCCGTCATTATCTCCCATCAGACTTTCGAAAATTTACACACATTATGACCATATGTAACTCATAGACGTGAACGGAAGGAATGGAGTTGACACATGTGTCTCATAAATAGTGAACATATTAATTATAATTCATAGAATGATTATAGTGTCTTTCTGAACTTCTAAAATCAGTTTCAATCAGAGAATTCACAACTTATGAATTGCATTTTCTTATTTTTGCTCTCCTGTAAAATTTGCTTTTTGCAATTAACACATTTGTGCTCTTAACCATCGGTAATACCTTTTCAGGCTTCCAAAGTGAAAATTACTCTACACGTTGGTAAAACCGCTTTTAGGAGAGGGAACAACTCTAAGCAAGGCATAGTGCAATAACCCAATTCCGTCCCCTGTTTGATCTCAATTGATTTGCGACCAATGGAGCGTTTATGTGATTTAAAAATGGGAAACCTTCATATCGAATTATTTTGAGAGTTTCATAAAAGGCTTTGCGGACCACCTAAGGTAGGTTCAGAGACGACTAGCGGTTCATGGACGGATCCGGTTAGGAACCATTGATGTAAATGCATTAGGGATAGGAACACTACCATTTCAGGTCGCATTTTCTTGAAACCAATCACCGCCACAAAGCGAGGCCCTACTGTAGTTGATTCTGATTCTGAAAATACTTGAAACATGTAAAGCCCTTCTAATCTGCTGTTTCACTGGTATAGGCTTCCACTCCGTACTTCCGTACATAGTTAAAAAAAAACTGCAACTTTGAAACGTGCGGTAACGACTGCGATAATATCTGTTTACAGTTCCCCCCGTTACGTTGCCAATTTGCATTCAACCCGGAAAAAGAGCAGACACAAAATAATTCAATTCCCGTCTAATGATTTCTCTCTAAAGTGTCGAATAACCTAAAATGGATTTTTTGCTTGGCTCACTATACATCTGTCCTTCCTCCTATACCCTTCCTGCTGCCGCTGCTGCCATCGTCGCCTCGGTTGTGTCATTTGACGAAAGAGGTGAAAATATGGTTTGTGAATCGACAAATTGCTCGTATAGTAGTTCCAGGGTTCCAGCTCGAATACTCGTACATATGATCCGTTCAAATCGGATTAAAGGAAAAGTGAAAATTTCCGATTGAAAGGGAAGAGGAGTGTTTTTTTTTTGCTATATGTACCTATAGGTTTCTATCTTTTGGGGATTATGCGGATTTAATAGTAGTAGTACTAGGAGGGTTGATATCGGTTGCACTGCACCTTTGCTGTGCTACAGACTATACGGTTCAAAGTACCCGATTTGCTTCATTACGACTATGAATTTTGAACGACTGAATTGCGCGCAACCAGAACGACATCGAGTCGGTCGTCCTTGTGAAAGGATTGAAAATTATGCGATGGGATGACAAATGGATATGTAGGACTGAGTGTACAATGGGCACGGTCGTTATGGATCGGTAACGTTGATGCTAATGACCAAAAGATGGATTTTCGTTGCAATTTATGAGAAGGGGATGTGACTGGCAAATATCGATTAGAAAAACGTTTGAAAAATGAGGACTTCTTGTATAGGTAGTTAGATAAATTGGAATTTAATTTTATGTTGGAACTCGTGGTAAGGCTTATTTCGTAGCATAATAGTGATTTGTCTTTTTTTTTCATTTTTCTATTGAGGAGGACTCTCTTTGGGAGCCGTAATCTTTGGGTTACATGGCGCGGCGAACCAGTTATGAAAAGCTATATTTTACATTTTACCACGTTTGATCTCAAACGTCTTTCTGCGATGCTTGTATCGCAGAGTGGTGACTTCTCAAAACGTCTGAATCGCCGAGTGGGAATTAAGGGCTTCGCATAAATTTCTTGCTCGTTATGAACATAAATCAGTATTTCTTTGATTCTCACTAATTTTTTAATAAATTTCTCATCTTTTCTTTCCAGGTAAGCTATTCTTGGCATATTTCCTAAAAATCAAAAAAAATAATTTTGTAAGTAGAAAAATTTGGATTTTCTAAATTTGTACCTCTATTTCCTTCATTTCCTATATTTTAATACGGTATTTCCAAATATACCATAAATTGTATTTATGTTATGTGTATACAACCCATTAGCATTTGCATTCATGCTGTCAGCTTTGATTGATCCTCGGAAGAGTTTCGGAAATTTCAAATGTAATTTATCACAATTGAGGAATTTAAAAGCCAAAAACCCATTCATTCCCCTCCGCCCACACGATCTAATTTACATTTCAATCTAAACACATGCTTGTACTATATGGCTATCATATGGCAAACACTGCACAACACACTATGTAAATCACACCTCGTTAATTCGAAGCTCACACGCACTCTTTTCGGCCAGAGTTCAAAAGCATTTCTCATTGTGTACACACAAAACATAATAATGTTTCCTATGCGGGTTGTAAAGAGAAAGAATATAAAGAATGCGTGGTGCTTTGTGCGTACGCTTGTATTTGAAATAAACCACATTCGTATTAGATTGGTCATGCTCTCATTAGATAATCCGCACATTGAAAACTCCCGCGTTCATTTATGCAAATTGACCTCGCGCGATCGCGATCTTTATTGCTATTTTTGTTGAACTTATCCAGGGCAGATGTTCTCTAAATGGTTTTTGAGGAAACATGTGCTGGTCGACGGGAATAGACTAACGAAAAAAGTTTTAAATTAAATGAGGAAAATACTATTGCATGCTGAAAGATGTGGAAGTTAATAAAAATATCTAAATTTTCAGATGCAATTGTTAATTGATTTTTGGAAAATTGTTTTGGTTTTCTTCCTTCTGGATGGCTGTAACTTTTGAACGCAGACGGCACGGACTCTTAGCAAAATGTGCGATATAATGTATAGAGCATATCGGCCCCCATCTTTATATTTTTTTTTTTATCGGCCCGGTTTGCTTTTGGTTGCGTTATTACAATTTTTGTCCTTGGGCCACATTTTTGAACGGCTGTAAATTTTTAACGCAGACAGCTCGGACTCTGAAATCTTCAGGAAAATATGTGCCACAATTTGATTTACATCGACCCTCTGATTTCGATTTATCAATTTCATCAATTAATCCTGTTTGCGCGTCCGCACTTTGCAATTTTTTTGTTCTTGGGTCGCATCTTTGAGCGCTTGTAACTTTTTGATGCAGACAGCTAGGACAGCTAGGTGTCTGGTAAATGTGCGCCACATTATGCTCTACATCGGTCTTCTGATCCCCTCTATCCAATTTTTTTTGCGATATTGTTGCCCTTGGGTGTCATCTTTGAACGTCTGTAACTGTTCAGCAAAATATGCTCTACGTCAGCCTTCCTCTATTCATAATTTTATTTTTAACATACCCTTTTTATTTATTTATTGTTTTATTTGTGTGCCCCTCATTAGTTTTTGAAAAATCTGATCGCCTCGAATGAAACCTTAGACTCGGCCACAAGTTTTTTTTACTAAACAACCTGCCCAGTGTAGCCAATGCCTCCATGTTGCAGCTTTGCTTAGAGCGCTTGGCAGTATCACCTTTGGTTCCACTGCCGAGATTTACCACTGTCGTCCGATTTTCCGTCCCTTGACGCCTTGCGCTGAACGGTTTTGATGATCAGCCGAAGTGCACAGAAATCTTTTAGGAACCGGGACAGGAATGCAATTGAATTGAATTTCTGGCTTTTCTCCGGGACTCGACGTCCATGGCTGCCGTTACCGCGCTTGAACAGACGGTGAGGTTTCTGGAGATTAGTAGTCCTGTGCTACGCTATACTTATTATGATCCTCCATCACTCCGTGGGGAAGCGTAGTATACGATGCTACTGTATAGCCAGAACAGTTTCTGGGGAAAGGCGAAAGTAACCATGTAACAAGTGACGGTTGAAAATCATTCTCCTCACCCAGTGCGAAATCGAAGGAACATTGGGACCTTTAGTGTTCTGCATTCCAGACAGACTAGCAATAGCCACAATCTTCTGAAGCGAAACTAATAGATCCGCTTTCGCTTTGTTTGGTGTGGGGCATTGTGTGGTTCCACATGATTGTCTATTGTGTGCCACGTTGAGAGAGGTGAATAGTTACTCGAAACGGACCCTCTTCACAGAAGGTTTAAGGTTTGGTTTGCCAATGTGATTTCAAAGGGCTTGTTCCCTGCGGATGATCTTTTCCTTCTTTACCGCGAAAACCACTTGTTTCACGGATGTCCTTACTACAGACAACCCTTATTGTCGCCGAGCAATGATAAAGATCAGAGTCGCTACCTCTGTCTGAGAGCACCGTTTCAGCTTAGGGGCGCTCCTATTTTCCTAAGAAGGCAATTCATCGCTGTTGGTAGTCATTTAATGCGGCGACTAAAATGTCAGCATAAAAATCTCTGACTATAATTTGCCGTCGTTGATATAGTCGAAATCTCTGGAGGACTGCTTAAAGCACCCACACCAAAGGAAACTAAAGAAATATTTTCCACTTTCATTGTAGGTGGAAATTCCCTCGTAGATGAGTAAACGTTACCGTTATAAAAATATTTGCGAGTGTGTAACAAGCGTTCTGCTGAAGATGGTTGCGCCATAGTTTGCGACCGAAATGCATCCAGATAATAAATAAGGAAATTCTCACAAAAAAACAGTGTTTTCGCGTGTTTATTTTCTTATTTCGATACTTGCTGTCTATAAGGTGAAAGTTTGCCCCTAATCTAACATCAGACAACAAAAAAATCGTTCAACTGTTTAGTGATTAAATACTATACAAAATATCTTTAAAATACCTTTATTATAACGTTTGAACGTTCCTAGCCGCCTGAGGACTGCATGCATCTTAGAGTACTTTTAATATATATTTGTGGTTGCCAGAGGATCTAGAAATTTGTCACATAGTACTTTCCCATTAAGTGCACCGTTATAGAGCCATTCCGAAAAACGTTCACACGTTCGACCAAACGTTGGTCCTTTTGGACAGCACCCATCGACAGGGAATTTCGGCATTTTCTATGACGACATAGAAGCTTCAAATTCCTTACAGGTGACTTTCATTTTAATTGTACCGTTATGTAGATATATTTCGAAAACCCATTCCTAGTAATTTGAGAACTTTGAAATTTGATACCCATATGCATGTGGACTCTTGGCATTTTATTAGGAGTCATAGAAGATACAAATTTGTTGGTCATAGAAGATACAAATTTGTTGCTGCATTTGATATTATATTACCGTTATAAATATATTGGTGAGATTTCCCGAAAAAAAGTTATTTTTAAGTTTTTTAGTATCGGGTTTTTATGCCGTTTCACTAGTATCCAAATCGTGTTTTTTGTCCGTTTACATAGCGCAGGTATGTACATTCTAAGAAAAAACTGATTTTTGGTTAAAACAAAAAAGAGAAAAAAGGCTAATAGTTGGCACAAATAAGCCTACCGTAATCTACCGTTTTTTTTTGTTTACTAGTCACAAGTTCCCGTTCGTATATCCAACGTACAAATTCGACTAGTCAATATTATGGGGTATTTGCTTGAATTTCAACAGCTTTTACATGTGCGTTTTTTTGTTAGTTCAGAAATATAAAAAATAACTCCAAAAGTGACTGTAGGGATAGGATCTTTAAACTCTTTCCATAGAATCATTTGATGCGAAAATTTATGTATGTACATCCCCTTGAAAACAACCATCATAAATGATAAATCCCGCCTTAGTTATTCCTAAGGCCAGATGTCAAAGGAAATGTTCCATTTCTATTTGAAATGATTTTTACAATTTTATACAGGGTGTTCCAAAAGTCAACGTCAAGTCGGAAACATATGCACGGTGCCCACTACGAAAAAAAAAATATTTAAATAATGTTGTCTCTTTTTTTTACAGTTATTTGCAATCAAAACAAACTGGTAAAATTTCAAATCTTAATATTTTTCAAATTTTCTTTTTGCGCTTTAATGGCAGCAAAATGCTCCATCAAACCAGACGTACAGCATTTTGATGTACAGTACAGTTTTTAACCTGTTTTACACCATTGAGCAAATGTGCAGAAAATGTACAGAATTATCCATACCATACAATGAAACCTAATTCACTACATAGCAAGCTCCTCGGTGAGGCCTGTGATCAGTCTTGTCTGCTTTTAAGGTGTAAATTTGGACTCCTGTACTCTGTACGGTCGATATTGGCTCATTTTCGATACCTCGGGAACCCTTCTTGATCTTTCTGAAATTCGGCACATTGCTAAGTAGTAGACTGAAAGAGCCGCCCGGAAGTGAAAAGCAGCGCTACGAGCCTGCTTTAACCAGACGAGTAGTCATAGGTCCAACGAGCCTGGGATGTGCATATCTGAAATCTTACGTGAGGCTTAACCAATAGTGGGCCGAAGAGAGAAGTCTTTAGCGAATAGTGTACATCGGGGATGGGTGTGCCCAGGGGACCATGGTCCTTGCCCATCAAGGAGTTGGCCTCGAGGTGGCTGTAGGTTGTTACCCGAGTCATCGGGCTGGTGATGCAACCCCGGGGTTCGGGTTTCTGAAGGTGAGTGCATTCACTGGATGGAGAAATCCCCATCTGACAATAAGACCTTGTCAGTAAAACCACGAAGGTCCAAATCGCCCAAAGGACCGGGCGATAAGACCGTAAAGGCTTGGTGCTCCCCTGACGGTATACCTATGTAGATGGTATTTATGATCTCTTCTTGCGGCAGTCGCACTATCTGAAAAACAACGCTTGAATAAATTCAAATCCCATGTACAACGGTATACGCTAGGAATTGTCAAAATTCTAGCCAACACAGTAACTATTATGTATAGTTGAAAATACTGTAAAAAGAGTTAATTCCGAAATCCCGCTGTGAATGGCAGTTCGGTAGATATTATTAGGAAAATTTGCCTAATTAATAGCAAAGAACATGGAGATCAATCTCTTTGACACTCCCGCCTCCCCGTTGTCTACGCCACTGAGTTTAGTATCAACAGAACCTTGCCTTCCCAAGGTTCACCACACATTTCACAGAATATCGGCTAATATTCTTTTTACAAAGACTGGGGGCAACATTTTTTTTTTTCGCTCATTCAGTACCAATCCGTAAGCGACGATCGACATGCGTGTCGAGAGACAGGAGGCTAATGTAATTTGCAAAATTAAATATGTAAATTAGCACTAATTAAAATGCCTGAAGATTTTTATTTCTATTTAACTGCGCTGCGTTGCAATAAAAATCGAAAGATTTAAGCGGGTAACTTGATTTTGTTTACTCCCGAAAACGTTTGCCTTATTTGGTTGCTTTCCAGTACCAACCTTTCAAATACGATGAGTACATAATTGGCTGTAAACTGATCAATAGAAAGTTCACTGAACGATCATGGATAAACCAACATAGCCCATCGTGATTATGCACCCGCCCTATGGAGCCTATCTACAACCTAACCATAGTCCTCAATTCCCATCTGCATACTTCCCACGACAGACGTGGACAAGAGTATCATTCGCTGACTAATAGAGTTACACGATCTCTCCTTACCTATACCATTGGTGTGGTTTGGTATATCTGATGGTTTCACAACATTATTACCCTAAAACGTGACAAGCATTCCCATTTGGTGTGTATATATGAGCAAATGATGTAAGCGTAATATGGTAGTAGTGCGATCGTATTTAGTATTCAACTCAGTTTCCAAAAACCCCAAAGTCTCAGTCAACAAACCTCCACCAACCATATCGAAACGTCATCAACGTGTCATTACCAAAGAAATTCGTAATTTGTACATGTACAACTTGTAAATATATTATTGTACTTTGGTATGCGCACGTTGTACCGTATTTAGACTTTTATTAATCATTTTGTTGCTTTCGGATATCAAAGAATAATCATACCATACCGTTGGTAAAAGTTACACAGTGGTTGGTGCATTTATTTCACATATTCACATAATACCAGCACTGATCCCACTGATCGTTCCTGTAGGCCCAAAAAGACTACACAATGCAGCAGCATAATTGCTGCTGGTTGGTGCATAATAAACTCGTAGGCACTTGAATCCTTTCACTTGTAACGAAGTGCTTTTTTGCGCAACAAAACCATTTATGTATGAATTTGTGCGAATAAACATTAAACAAAATGGAAATAAATTAATTAAATTGCATCGTGTATCGAACAGCATTGATAGGTAACTTTCATCATGTCGGCTTCACTTGGTTTTTTTACACCCTGATTGATTTCTGATTTATTGTAATTAATCTAAGAGACGACTATTTATGAAAAATTTAAACTAGCAGCTAGAGTGGTATAAACTTGGGAGTTTTTTCAAAACTTTGGATAACTGTAACATATTCAAGGATACAGCTAGGACTCTAAAGGAGGTTTGTATCAGAATTGAATTTTTTGGAATTTACTGAAAATGTTCGATTTCAAAACATAAAAGTGAATTTATTTCTCTTATTAGAGCAGGTGAAGGGGTAAAACTTTGAGCTAGCCTATAACAGTGTGAACGTGAAGTAACTTTAAGGCAGCAATAATCGCTTTCAATTCATTTATGAACAAGACTTTTCAAAGACTTTTTGGGTCGGTTTGTTGTGAACGTAATCACACTAACATCACAGTCTTACCAAAACAATATCCAAATCTAATTGATTTTTTACCACTTATCAAATCGTGTAATTTGTATTAATAGTTGGAACCCTTTCAATTGTTGTTTTTTGTACCCTATCAACACTTTCCACTATCAAATGAATTTCTCTATACGACGAGTACACGCTATATGCCTATCAGCTTTCATTCACACACATTTTATTCAGATTTTCTGGATATAATAATCGCTATTATCCAAATTATAATACAAAACAGTTTTAATTTATTATCTAGTCAGCGAGGCTATCTATCTTCACCGCAACAATGCACTCGTTTCAAATCTTCTGTGTTTAGTTGTTAATAATAATATGTTTCGCCTATCCATATATAATACACACAAGATCCGCGAATGTGTATAATAAATTAATTACTGCATTGTCTTGTCCGTTCTTGGCTCATTATTTTTTTATTATTAATTGATGAATATGTGGGGCAAATGTGACATGACATGTCAACAAAGAATCTGTTTTTTTAAAGACAAAAAAAAACAAATGGAAGCATCTTTTTTTTATTCATATGTATGTATGCATGTATGTAATTGGAAAGTGCTACGGCTAATGAAATATCTAATTAGAAGAAGAGAAAAAAAATATTTTTAGAATCACTGCGATCATTATGTTTAGCAGTAGATTTAGCTGCCATTGAATTGAGGGAGAAAAACCTATGGAATTATTTTTAGCTGCACATTTCACTCATTTTAAGACAACTAACAAATCTGTATTATGAAATAGTGTGCGCATTGACGTCAACTAAATGGGCGAAATAAATTGTCAGTTTCCGGGGGTAGCTTTCTAAAGAGATTTAATTTAGATTTTAAAGGTCGATTCACACTTTTCAGTTACATGATTTTCCATATAAATTGACAGATTGTCACTTAATTGATTGACTATGGAAAATTACTGCCACAGACGACTGAAAAGTGTGGATCGACTTTAAACCGAGACCGAGGTTGATTTCGGGCGCGGCCAAAATTTTTATATTCGCTACATTTGAATAAAACTTAAGCTACTTTTGTGCGAATAATTTCTACCGCGGCTCTATGACATAGTGTGATTCCAACCGTTCCTGGATATGTGTTGATGCTTTTAGATGAAGTTTGGTTAAGATTTGTTCATAAAGAAAAACACTTTTTCTTAAAAGAACCTCTAATATGACAGCCCTATAACGTAGTGCTCCGATTCCATTCGTTCCTGGATATGTTTTGAGGCTTTACTAAAAAAACGCTTAAATTAAGTTTGATTAAGACTGCGGTTCACAATCAAAGTTCTTCCTAGAAGAACCTAATTTTGGATAAATCCATTTGGAAATATACAATCTATAAGGATTTATCATTTAAGTGTAGTTTCTATGGCAGCCCCATAACGCCATGGTCCGATTCCATCCGTTCCGATAGCTTCAAAACTGAGGGACTAGTTTGCATGGAAACAGGCGGGCAGACAGACAGGACATATCCTAATCGTCCCACTGATCAATGATATGCCCAATATGCCAGAACCGCGAAACTACCAAATTATTTTGTGATACAGCCTTGGTTCGGTAATCCGGGATCACCTTTAATCCGGATATCACGCTAATCCGAACCACTAAATATTTCCACTGTAGTTCAGATTTCGTCAGAAATTTTGACTCTACAGGGTGTCCCGCATTGGGTGGTCAATACTGTAAGGGTTGATGGCGCAACTTGTTTCGGCAAGAAAATTACCAATACAATCGGAATTTTTTTTACCGTTACCTTGTTATCGCTCTTTTTGGGAAAGTCATCAAAAATCGTGACTTGTCACGCAAAATCGTAATTTGCAGCACTCCTGATGACTTAATCCAAGATTTGATTTCAGATTCAGAAACTACATAAAATTTCACAAAAACTGAAGTTTTTCCTGTTCCTAACATTATCGGCACTTTCAAGATACAGTTACTCAAACTTAATAGAAATTTTAAAATAGATTTTTCATCGAAAATTGAAACAGTAATTACATAACGGTGCTTTATACGTACAACTCTGCAAAGTTGATAAAAGTTGCTTCAACATGTTGGCTTTCCAACGGTATATCACTTTTCATATTTAGGTCACCTAAAATGTTTATCTAGTTTGTTAACTAATATTTCTACTCATTATTTTACTGAAACTCGGTTGTGAAAAAAAGGTTTCTGGAAAAACAACTAAAAAACTTCACAAAAACGAAACGAAAAAGTATCCGTACACGACCATATTTTTTACAATTATTTAATTTTTTTACAGAATTTCGAAGAATTCACTAGCTTGATGGGTAACATTTTCGGAGGAGGTTCTCCATGCTTCGATGTAACATGGACTGGATCAATTTGGCCGAGTTCTGGCAAAGCCCCTCTGTTAAACAACGTGTCTCCTTTTGGTTTTCAGAATGCGTACAGAGACGTATTGATTCATCGTTGAAACTGGATGTAATTTTGTTTTAGGTGTTTAAATGCTGGAGAAGTTTAAATATACAGGACTACTTCCTAAAGTAATTTGGTGGGAGCCGTCAAAGTGGCACTGTTAATGCTCCCACCAAAGTACTTTAAGAAGTAGTCCTGTAGATTTAAACTCTCCAGCATTTACACCTAAAACAAAATTACATATGAGCGGCGGATTGGAGTGATATGTATTCTTTTTGCGGCAGATGAATTTTTCTTTGGCGGGGTAACTTTTACAACTGTGTTGTTTTTGGTCAGATATCATATATTTTTGCATACTTATATAGCCAGTGGTCTGGCTGGTCGAGCGGTTAGTGCGCGCACCTTATCGGTGCACAGGCTCATGAGTTCGAATCTCACCGTGTTCCATTGTGTTTTTCGAACTCACGAGCTTGTGACAGACTATGATCTCACTCAGATGTTAAACGAGTACCCATTTATGGGGATAAATAACACTGCTGAGCGTGATGCTGATCTCATTACCTCATCAAAAAGCAGATAAGATCTTGGAAATAGGATGTCACTAACACATCCTGCGGCCTTAGTCCAATGTTGGATTGTCGCGCCTGTTATTTATTTTATATAGCCAACTAATATTTTTGTTTTGGGATCCTGATGTCCCAGTATCCCAATTTCCTAATGTGGTTTTGTCTCAGTGTCCCAATGTGCAAATATTATACAGTGTCCCAATGGCCTAATGTCTGAATGTCCCACTACCCTAGTCTCCCAATGTCTCAGTATCGCAATATCCCAATGTCCCAGTCTCCCACCTAATGTCCTTATATCCCAATGTCCAATTGTCCTAGTGTCCCAAGGTCCTAGTGTCCCAGTTCCCCAATGTCCCAAATGTCCCAGTATCCTAATGTGACAATATCCCAATGTCCTAATGTACCAGTGTCCCAATGTACAAATGCCCCAATATCCCAATATCCCGATGTCCCAATATCCCAATGACTCAGTGTTCAATGTCCAAATGTCACAGTATACCTAGTATCCCAAGGTCCCAATAGCCTAATATCCGAATGTTACCACTGTCCTAATATCCCCATGTCCCAATTTCCCCAGTGTACCTAATGTTCCAGTATCCAATGTCCCAATATCCTAATGTCCCAATATCCTAATGTCCCAACTTCCCAATGTCCCTATGTCCCTATGTCCCAATATTCCAATATCTCAATGTTCCAATGTCCTAATATCCCGATGTCCCAATGTCCCAATATCTAGATGTTCCAGTGGCCCAATGTCCCCACGTCGCAGTTTCCCCAGTGTGCCTAATGTCCCAATATCCGAAAGTCCTAATGTGCCAATGTCCTAATGACCCAAGACCCTAATGTCCCAATGTCCTAATATCCCAGTGTCCCAATGTCCCAATATCATGATTTCCCAATGTCGCAATTTCCCGATGTCTCAGTGGCCCAATGTTCCTATGTACCAGTTCCCCATTGTCCCAATGTCCGATTGTCCTATTGTCCCAAGGTCATAAAAATGTCCCAATATCCTAATATCCCAGTGCCCCAATGTCTCAGTTTCCTAGTGTCCTAATGCCCCAATGTACCAATATCCCAATGTTCCAATGTCCCATTGTCCCAATATCCCGATGTCTCCATGCCCCAATGTCCCGATGTCCCCACGTCCCAGTTTCCCAAGTGTGCCTAATGCCCCAATGTCTTAATGTCCTAATGTCCCACGAACCTATTGTCCCAATTTCCTAATATCCCACTGCCCCAAGATCCTAGTCTCCCAGTGTCCCAATATCCTAATGTCCTAATGTCCCAAAGTCGCAGTGTGTTTTCAAAAATTGTCAATACGTTGAGCCGAAAGACGCAATTGTTGGAAATCTTTTGTTAACTTTACCTATTAATTTACCGTTATTTAAATGGAAGACATTGATTCTTTAGAAGGACCACCAGAGGATCATTCATTCCAAATTTCATAAAAATCCCATCACGGAGAGAGGCAGTAGAAGCAAATCTTTCTGCAACTGTAGACTCCAGAGTGAAATTGGGTTACTCGCTTAAGTCTGTGAGGGTGAAATTTTCACCGTTTATTGCATATATCTTACCCGTTATTGTGCCGATCGAAGATTTTTTTGGAAAGGCACTAGAACAGGATATGTGGAATATTTTGGTAAAAAAAATTTTTGGAGGATGTTGCCTGGAAGGCTGTAGCCCTGTCAAAGAAAAAAGCAAGTTGTTCCGGTAATCATAGACTTGTTCGCTTTCGTTTTTTTTCTTTGGCGGGCGATACGCTCTCGCGTCTCTTGATAAGACTAACCACTAGATAAGATGTACGAGAAATCGGCCCTAAGAACTATATGATTGCTGCTACACCAAAATAATAAATTCAGTATCGGTTGCTAAGAACAGCCGGCAGGTTATTTACAAAAAAAAAAGAGAGGCCTCCAAGATAAACCTTTGAGGTACCCCCGACGTTTGAGAAAATTCAAAAGAAGTAATTTTATTTAAATTACTTTAGAAGTCCTGTTAACGAGGTATGATGACACCCCGGAAATTAGCCAAGGAGGAAAGCTAAATCCACGAAGCTTATTTAATAGCAAAAATCTGTATATATTGGTGAACATCCAGGCGCATGTAAAAACTGTTTGCGGTGAAATCGACAAATACGGTTAAAATTGTGGCAGTGGATTTTTTTACGGAAATCATGCTGACATTAACATATTTAATGATCAACATTTTTGTCAATATATGTAATTGTACACAATTGGCTATTGTTTCTTGGATGGCCCGTTGATGACGACCATAATCTGGTCTTAAAGCGCGAAATGTGTTCACTGAAGAATCCTCGTTTTGGTAAAACTTTTTAACAAATTTAGCGCATTGTGCAACGGTCAAAGGAGCCATATTGTGAAATGGAAAACCTTCAAGTAAACAAATACTAGTTTGGTTCACGTTTACATTTGACAGTTATGAGATGGCAGGGCTGTATTTCCCAGTCTCGAAACGGATAACCCTGTACGGTGAAAAAAAAGTAATGATTTCTTTAGAACAGAGTCTCCTAAAAGCGAGAAGATCGGATTGGCGTTTGAATCATTTATAATGAATACGCACTCGGTTTTTCCTCTGAATCAATGTTCTGGTCTTCTTCTGCAATGAATTGGTCCATAACCGCAATGAACAATAATAGGCGAGTTTTTTGTACTCCGCTGTAGGTTATTTAAGGGTACCTACATGGGGTTACGATAACAACATGACTCATACAGGTTATGTTGTTATTATAACCTGTATGAGTCATGTTGTTATTGTAACCCCATGTAGATACCCTTAAATAACCTACACCGGAGTACAACAAAAAAAAACGCCTAATAATGTTATCAAAAAAAGAATAGAAATCGTGAAATAGATATCTGCAGAATACAATATACTACTTTTACCCAGCCTATGCCAATTTAATCAAAAACAATATGATACCGAAACGCTCGACCCCTAATCGTAAAAATATCATTTTATCAACTAAACACTTATCAAAATTCAAATAGAAATTATTCAATTACAATACATTTACGTACGGTTTGGTGTAGGTAAACTTGGGTGTGATTGTCACGCTATTGTATCAGCCAATCATCTTTTGACCTTAAACTCAAACTTCAACAACCTGTTTTCAACGTCATTCTCGTTGTCAGAATATCACGAGTATTATGTAGTTTTGTTTTCGTTTCCACTTAACGTTCTTTTTTTTCGTTGACTGATTACTAGCGCTTATAATACACTTTTAATGAGTCATCATCATCATTCAATGTACAAATTGGGTGCTAACATTGCTAACAAAGCTGAGCGCAGCTTATTTAGCGCTGTTAAATTGTTGAACATTGAACTTGGCGTTTTAAATGAAGAGGAGACAATGTAATAATGTACAGTGTCTGTACACCACATTGCACAGAGAGAGAGACTGAGAAAAAAATTGTCTATTGGAACGAAATGATGGGGCGCGCCCCGTAAACAAGAACCAGACTCAGCAATTTGTTGAATATTGAACAGCATTTACCTATGGAATGAATCAGACTTGCAATGTTTACAAAACTTATCATAGCACTTATCGTATAGTACAATTAGTAAAAAAAAACGTCAAACCCAAACATACAAAAATAAGGGGAGTTTTGGTGCCTAATGTTGTTACCCATGTACAGACCTAGAAGGCACGCAAAACCCGAAATATTCAATTTCCTATTTTTTGTAGGGGATGGGTCGGACCTGGCACATCTTTATTATCTTATCAAGGCATCCAACGGCTACCATTTGATTTGATACTAATTTGAATTTTTTCGCGACATTCTATCAAAAGATATGGCTGAATATAACTTTGTAGGGGAGGCAGGGGTAGAGGTAGTCGGACCTACTCCACTTTCCATCAAATCAAATTATATGTCAGAATGAGACATTGATCAAAATTTCAAGTCGATAGCGATATTCTATTGAAAGTTATGGCCGAATTAAAATATCAAGGAGGGGTAGTTTGTATGGGAGGTAGGGGAACCCGTTGAGATGGTGCGAACACATTTGGAGGCCTAGATTCAATATTGGACCGTGACGCGTCGCACTATAGTTATTTATTAATAACACCAGAGAAATCGAGTAAAATCAGCATGAATTAAATGGAATAAATCAACTAGCCTACTCTAGCTAAAATCTGTCAGAATTTTTTAGTTTTATCCAACGAAAAAAATGTCAACTTTAAACCAATATAATTGACCCGCTATGCCCTCAAGGTACAATGCGCAATGACGAGCCAATTCATCTCTACATACATACTCGCATTGATGGTTATTGCAATCGAAACCTCAACAAAAACCAATCTACAGCATTCACGTAAACATTATTTGAAACTTTTGCACTAAACACTGCGAGGTGTTTAATTCCATTCAATACTCGGCCTGGATGGAGTCATAGTCAAGTCATACGATGTTGATGTATTGTTCAGTAGCTATAGAGACCTGGGGTCAAGTACCGAATACAAAACGTGCTTTGTGCTTTGTATTATTTTTTTTTACTCATAATACATAATGTACTCTCCTACCATGCATATACGAATTCACGAATACGAGAACATCAATCAAAAAAGGTTTTTACACCGATTTTTTGTTTGTGCCGTAAAAAAATCTGCCAACATACCGCAAGCCCGTATGAAAATGATAGAATACAATGAGTTCTGTAGTTTGTTTGTTTGTTTAATTGAATTTCATATGCAGATTCAGCATATATGTATGCCACATAAATATGACTCACAATTGAAGATGCCATTCATTCGATATCCAACTACGACCATGTATAAGCATCCATTAAATCCAACATTAATTACAATTTCCATTCAATACTGAAATATGTACTTTTATACAGAGGCGTGTGCCAATGAGTATGATTGAGGAGATAGGTCATAGATCGGGCCATACACTATTGTCATATTCACTATGTACGAACATAGGATTAAGTGAGTGTTGCAGAAGAAAGAATATTTTATGTTCGAGTATGAATACTAAAAAAAAAATTTAAAATGTTGTTTCAATGCAATAGATGTATACTCGTACTTTTCCAGCACACGTTGCAATGCCTTCACATTGTGTGCATTCAAACTTGAATGGGATTTTTATCGAAAACGTGTTATACGCTAGTCAGTTTTCGTATGGTAATGAAAAAAATACGAAAAGTGAAAAGATATGGCAAAAACAGCATCCATTAAATTGTTTTTAGTTTTATGCCTGGCAAAGTTATAGTTCTCGTACAATGTACGAGTATACAAATAGGAGCCGAATGGATTACACAAGTCGATGGACTTTCACTTAAATGTGCATGCACTATGAAAATGCATATAGTGCTTAGACACGAAACTATACTTAAACAAAAAGTGCAAAAAATTATATATAGAGCATTTTGCATTCGTTGTGCGAATTCACTATACATACATATAAACCAGTGATTTCCAACCGGTGGAGCGCGCCCCTCTAGGGAGGCGTGAAGATTGACCAACGGAGGCGCACAGAACTAATTTTGATGCCATATCATACATTTACTAATATGTACAGAACATGGGCCACCGCATAGAGTTATTTTCCAGCTATCTCTGAATTAACGGTTCGTGAGCTTGAGTTTAAAAATTTGGGCCGGAAATTGACTGCTGCATCAAGGAGAATATATTGGAAATGTTGACAAAAGGGCAACTCTGGATTTATTGACCGAAAGATTTTGTAATAAAGTCGAAGTCAGAAAGTTTTTTGGCTTTGTTTTAACAAGCGTATATGTAGCCTAAAAATCCTTCTGTCCAGATAATTAATCCGCAGTTTCCTCTGCATGACTCATTTTTATTTGTTGGAGCTCTACCATGAATTTGATTTCAGTCGAATTAATTCGCCTTCGGCATGGATATGCCAACGTTGTGGTAGTGGCCAGAGTTGTCAAAGCTCTATATGTGAATTGCCTATGGTGTGATCCACAGGTTAGGATCAATGACTGTCACGAGACAGGCATGTAGGCGCTCTCCTTGAAGTGGAATTTTTCGTCACTTCTCTTCAATTTACTGATAAATACTAAAATATGATATGTAGAAGTTATCTCGTGAAATTGTCACAATCTCAATCTGTATCTCAAAAAATTAAAACTTTTGCAACATGTTGATAAATCAGAAGATTTTCGGGGCTCTTGCTTATTTGTGTAGTGCTTTAAATACGGCCCCTATTCCAATTTCTTCGAACACATGAAATTTGGAAAACGTAACGCCATTGAGGTTAATGATGATAAAGTGCAAAATTCTTTGGTATGCTTAAGCAATAACATTTTGAAGCTTGAATTTGAATTTTTAATTTTTGCAACATTTTAAGAACCGTTTGGTTACCGTGTGCAACCCTGTAGAGACGACAAAAAATACAGGTCCTGCTTCAGGTTTTATCGACGAGAAAATCAAATCCTGGTTGAGAATTCGTTGATTTCTTTAAAAGATTAACGATGGGTCTAAGAAAAGTTCTTGCCATTGTGCTGAATAAAAGACTGCAAAACCACAATATGGAAATTTGCTGACTACTCCATTGCCCTCATTTGGTATTTATAATGATCTCCTGTATTTTTTATTTCCGAAAAATAAGCTTATACGAGTAGTATTTTCATTTTCAATGTGTGAAAATGCAATAAACTAGTTAAGGCCTCTGGATTGGACCATTTCGCGAACAAAATGCAACCTTTCCTTATTTAAATTTTATTTTTTTTTATTTTTAAGAATAACAATTCAGAAGCAGCTTTTCCATTCATTTGTGTTTTACACAAGGACGTATACCGTTGTCGGCAAATACATTTAAAAAATGGGCCACCGAAAGTTCGTGGTCTAAAACGGGTTTTGACTTTACATTGCTATGGCCGCTTATTACGACGACAGGTCTTTGTTTATTATTCTACGATAAGAATATGTATTACTACTTATCATCTTCTAAATAATAAACTTGCGACGGGCCATGTCGAGATTGGAAACTCGTTTCTCTATGAATCTCTATATCACAGAGTGGCGACTGAGCGATCACGGCCACAGAGCACGACGGGACGGTCCCTTCGATGTCATAATAAAGGATATCGACTGTACTATATTCACCGAGCGAAAAACTCGTATTTATGTCTCCAGTGAAAAATGTGCCGTGGAAATTTGCCATTTATTTAATCAATACTAAATGTGCACTCGCGGCCTGATTGATTGTCGATGACACGTTTTCCCTGTGAAGTGAAGTGCAATTATGCATTGTTTTCGCTAGCGAAGTGTCAAAAGCTGGTGTGGAGACTTTCGTGCGAAGTGAGTACACCAAGCGAATTATATTTTACTATCATAAAAATGTTGACAGTATTTGCATGGATTTCACGTGAACTGTAGTATCTACTCTAACACAGTACATACCATTTTCGAATAACCGTACATTTAGGCAACCGATGTCAACTGTTACTCAGCAATTTTTCGTGAAATCGCATACTTTAGGTCCCGATTTTAATTGCTACCCCTCGAGACTTACATTTTTGTCTTGCAGATTTCTATAGACATTAGACAGATGGCCTCCTAGGCGTGATCTGATACGCCTTTCTTTCCTTAGCCAATGGTCGTATGATGTCATGCCAAAATTTGGAACTAAACTTCAAAATAAGAGCACAATTTAGTTTAGTGTCATATCAGCATTAGTTTAGACTATAGCTACTGCCATATTGCATAGATTTGGATTGAAAACTTGTCTATCTGTGCGTCAAAATTCGATTTAGTAAATATGTACAACTTATTGACCTTCAAACTAACGTTTTAATTTCCATGCCTTATTTTTCGACGCATTGAATTTTACTAGAATAGAACAAGCTCCATTGTGCTTTTATCGCCACGAACACGAAATGCAAACTCAATTTATGCAAATTCTAATTCACCTTATTGCCTAGTCAACCATGTACATTATGTATGGTGGTGATTTAATAGAACTTGTTTCATTACCACACGATTGATGACAAAAATCCACAATGTCTAAATGTAGTTTGATCAAATGACGTGCAGGCAGGGTGCAAAAAAACTAAAACGTCTTTGAACACGATACTCTCGTACTCGAACACTTATGCATTCATTCATTGCTTATTCAATTGCGCACAATCTTAAATGACGCTCGCTGGATTAGTTTTAATATTCATCATCCATCATCGAATTTGATTTGAGTCATTGCTTTTTTACCTCATCTATATCTCATCTTTGGCAAATTTTCTTAAATACATAATAGTGCAATTATAGTAAATATTGATCGTTATGAAATTTCATATTACTAAAAAAGGAGTGTCATAAAAGATTTGTTGTGGTCATTCTATTATTACTTGCAAGTATGTATAGACTTTGTCGTCGTTTGCCATATCCATATTTACGTTTTTGGCTAGTAAATCCGGTTTAATCTGTATGGCTGATTTTGAGATTAGCGGATGATGTAATCGCGGAGCTATCGTAGTAAGAGATTTGCGAATAAAAAATAAATAAATAAAAATAATGTCACTTTTGAAAACTGTGCGGTGTGCATTCTCGTTTTCTTAGTAGAATGAAAAATAAAAGAAAACATGCATTGGTTGGGGATTATATAACTATAGCGAGTTGACTAAAGGTATGTGTTCGTAGACACAATTCATATTATGATCGCTCAGCGATCGTAATTTTGCATCCAATTTCGAGCCGTATTTAAATATTATTTGAATGGTTCTACTTTCCTAGTATCGTAGGTAGTACGGACTAAATGAACGTGTGTGTATAGAAAATATACGCAAATAGTGCTCAAATCCGGTGGTTTAGCTTCGATCGCCGAGTGATCATCACATGAGTCGTCTCTACGAACACAAACCTTAACTTGTTTGTCAGATGATGTACACTTGTATTATCTGTAGAAAATGTTTAATGTTTAATTTACAATGTGTTATTTTAATAAATCATCATAACAGATGACTGATTTAGGTAACTTTAAGTATTTTCATAACTAGCACAGTTTTGCCTACACTGTGAGAAAAACAGAGTGCCATTAATTAAAACACGCTTAAATCAACTCTTTTTAACCCTTTGAGGACCATACATTTTTGGCCGAAGCGATTTTGTTTTTTGTTTTATTTTCGTGATCACTAGGTCAATAGTAGTTATGTCACCAAAAATTGTGCCCCTAGCCCCCCATTTTACCCCTCATTTCGCTTGGCAAATATATTTGCCTGTGGGTTGAAAGGGAATTTATTACCTAAAAACGACTGAACATAATAACGGCATTGTGACGTGTAATTCATGTATTTTAAGAGTAAAGATCCTAATTGAAAACAATTAATGTTAGGTGTGGTAAATATTGAAGCAATCGCGAGATGTTGTGGAGCAAAAGAACACATTGTGATGGGTACAAAGTACATCTGTGCAGTCATATTCATCCATAAAACCACAAACGCAAACTTTCAAATTCTCTCGGTTTCCCATTCTTCATAAAATGTTATTTTCTTAAAAGGCCAGTATTGATCATCTTTGAAAAAGGGTGGACTCGTGATCTACTAAAGTAGATGTGTTCCTCCGGCAAACCGGCACGATATTCAATGCGGATTTCTGTAGGATAGCTATATGTTACGGTAGAGTATTGTATATGCTTACGTAATTCGAAAAATATCCAAGAGCAAACTTGCCTTTTTGTATGTAATAGCTGACAGCAAACAGGCACATTACGCATATTTTGCCAAACTATGCAGCGACAAACCGCGCCCGTTTAAGTTGAATTGTCTCAGTCGGTCAGATGAAGATACTATGTCCCTTGCATTTTTCTTTATGTCGATGTCAAGGTCAAGTTAAAGGGATAACCCTTTAATTCAAGCATAGTCTTGGTGGAAGGGAAATTAGGGTAATTAGGGTAAAGGATCGAAAGGGGGACAACACAAACATCCATGGGCACAGTTTGACTCCAACCCACTCTCCGAAGACTCAGAGATGAGCGACTTCTCTTCCACTGAGCCGCCGAATGCCCATACATATGCAGATATGCTCCCCACTGCATAGAAACCGATGTACCCTCGCTTCATTATCTGCCGGGAATTGTCCACCTGCCATATTATAATGTTGCTAGAGATGGGCATTAAAGTAATACAATAAACTCATTGAGGTTATAAAAGTTTTTTTTTCAGTGTAGACGTGAAAGTTGTGTAGCCAGTTTCAGACACATAGAGGTTACATTGCTTTAGGTTAGTAATTTAAGCTGCCCTTCTTTTTGAAACTGTCTATATTAGGAGTAGATTTGGCGTTTTGGAGATACAGCGGATTTTGCTAAGTCAATGACAACTTTTAGACTTAGCCTTGATTTGTCAAATATTATTTCCAGAAAAGACCACATATAGTAGTATAATTTGACGACGTTTCCTTCGCCATAATCACTAGATTCGTAAAGCAGTAATTTCTATATTTCGTTTGATTGCTGAAAAAAACAGCTGTCGTGAGGTAGAAGGTTTTTACATTTATGAACGCTATATACCGCAAATTATTTGACCTTTCAGATTCATAAAATTTTAATTTTACCCCATTAAAAACTCACCACAAATAAGTGCAAGTGCGAAAACCTTCTTACACTATTCATTTTCGCGACTTTAGCTCTAAATGTTGCAAATGTAATAAAAAAAGACATAGTGCGTTTTGTTCCGTTTCAGACCATAGGCAAATATATTTGCCCAACTTATTTTAGGCCTGTACGAGTTCACTGAACTTCGAAAAACCTGGAACGTTGCAATTTTACAAAGAGAAAGGATAGACCAAATGCACTATTTGAGGCTCATCAATTTTTTCGATTTTACCGTTACATTACAGCCCCTTGAACTGTGACTACTTTTTACTTAACTTTGGGGGCCCTCGGGGGGCAAAGCGGGTCAGATAGAAAATTATACCCATAACAATAATGTTGCCCCAACTCTCATTTATGAATTTCTTTCCGAGTATTTTGTTATATTTTTAACGTGAACAATTTTAAATATCAAAAACCTCCGGGCAAACATATTTGCCTATAGTCGTCAAAGGGTTAAAGATGATTTTGACGTTACAATCTTTCTATACTAAACTTAAAGATGTCGGAGTTAAAATAATAAGCTAACAAATAGCTTTTGCCGCCACCAATTTAAATTGCATTGGGCCGCTGCTGGTGTCGCTGTTGCTGCATCCATTTTATTTCAAGCATAACAGCTTTAGCTTGTCCATATTTTCGGGCATTTTTTATGTTTGAATTTTCACTATCACCCTAAGGATAATAAAATCTTTGAAATATTAACAATGTTAACCTTTGATAATCTTGTGTTCGAAATATAACTTCCATTAAGTTTATAGAACACAATAGAAAAGTTCCAAATTTTATCAAAATTAAAACAAAATTTGGCATAAATTCATATCGGGAGTATCGGCACTCCGGAATTTGGGGGTCCAGAAAATCGGGGTTTTACTGTACATGAATTTTAAATAAAATAAACGCCTTTCCCATTCTTAAATAAACATTTATGCAAGTTTGGAATGCATTTTTTTCAACAGCCGACAGGCCTGCATAGAAAAAGTCGAGTCTCTTATAATTGGACTCAAGATATCGTTTTCCGCCAATGGATTCGCCCCCTACTCGCTACGCTTGTCATTTGAATCAGATTTAAAAAAGCCCGGTTTTTTTTACTCAGAACCGGTTTTTTCATTGGCGCGGCAGAAACACTGAGGTCATTTTGGGTCGCTGATTCTGTTGATGGTAATAGGGAATCAAAATTTCAAGCAGCGACCCAAATTAACATTTCTGCCGCGCAGGCACCTCCAAAGAAATTGTTTCTAATTTTGGCACCAAACTCCGAATCAACGATCTAAAATAACCTTAGTGCTACAGCTACTACGCCAATTGGACTAGCATTTCCCTGAGACAATATTGGGGTACCTTTTTAATGAACAGTCTTAAAACAGATTAAAAACGTATCCTTGCTTAAATAAAGAAAACCCTGAACTAAAACCGTGCTAAAATGAGATACACAAGAACCTACCACTCAGTTCATTCGGTCTTGACAATAATTGGTAAGAAACCCGAAAAAGACCAGTACTGAACAGGGGCTGAAAAAAAAACCTGAAAAAACGGCGATGAAAAAAAGACCGGTCCATGGTTGGGAAAACCGGCGAAACCGGTTTAGAGTAATTAGAAGGTGAGCAAATTTTTACTTTTGTGAAATTATTTACAGTTGCAGTAGGACCCCGATAATCCGGACCCCGAAATTCCGGAAGTTCGGTAATCCGGATTGGGGTTTGTGCCGAATTTTTTTTAAATTTTTATAAATTCCATAAAGTTTGTTCGAGCTTACTGCTATATAAACTTAAGAAAAGGCAAATTTCGAATACGAAATTATTAATTGTCGTTAGAATGGTTATCTTTTTTATGATTTGAATATCAATATTGTCCACCAAGGAGCAAATTAGTGCACTTCGAAAATTCGGATAATTCGATAATCCGGATAGGGTCCGGTCCCAATCAATCCGGAATATCGGGGCTCTACTGTAATGAATTGAGACATTCATTTAAACATTTAAAGGCTCTCGAATCAGTTTTCTCAGGGTATACTTATCGAAAGGATTCGTACGGCATTCCGTAAATTGTTTGAAGTTTTCTCAGGGTATACTTATCGAAAGAATTCGTACGGCATTCCGAAAATTGAGCACCGAGCGGGTGCCGTGAAAGTTATTTTTGTGGTGGTATTTTGAATTTTCATTTATCTGAATTATCAAGCGAGTTACAATAAGAACGCTATTTTCAATATAAGAATGCTAATAGTCCAAATAACTCTTGCAATTTTGAATTTCTTGTGATTATTTAATATAGGAAGCAGTATCAGGAGATTTATATACAATCGAACTTCCCATAAGCGGACACCATTGGGGATTGAGATTTTGTCCGCTTGTTGGAAGTGTCCGCTTATGAGAATATTCCACAAAGGTATAACATTTTATAACTGCGCTGCGAATAAATTCAAAACCACGATGTTTCATTTCAACCGTGTTTTTCCAATACAATTTTTCTCGAGATCGAGAACACTATTTTTTTCATGAATTCTAAAATGACTTGTTCTTGCACTTTTTCTTCAAAAGGCTAAATTTTTTTTAAATGTTTTTTTCATATTTTAAAAGAATAGAAAACTGAACGATAAAATGCCGCGATATAAATGAACTCCTGAATCTCTAAGAAATTCCACCTACACGGAGAGATAAACAAGATTTGTACAGCGATGTCCGGAAAGTGAATTTTGCTTTACGCAAAATACCGATTTTCCGGTAATTTCAAAACTTCTTCTTGCTCGGAATTCTGTAATGGAAGAATTTCGAATTTTATTTGTGGAACTGTCCGTTTATTAGAGACTTGCTTGTTCAGAAAGGATATGAAAGTACTGTCCGTGTCCGGTTATGAGAGTGTCCGGCTATTGGAAGTTATTTTTCTAGTAAAATATAAGGAAAAACGTTGGGGAAAATAAAAATGTCCGGTTATTAGAAGTGTCCGTTTAGGGAAGTTCGACTGTAATCGTCATAAAGCTCAAACTTATAATTTGCAGACTACACAGTTGAAAGCTCACCGTACTGATTATTCTGTTCATTTGACTCAAAGAGCAGCACGTCTTCTAAGTTAGGTCGTTCATAATAATATGTGACCCAATAATGTGCTTCCCATATAAGTATGTAATGTTAATGCCCATGAATAATTAAAATCACATAATTTACTACATACAAGACTAAGGACTAAAGGAGCCGATAGTTATATGAAATATCCTTTTTTCTCGACACTTCTGCTTAATTCCTTTCTTTGCCAATTTCACTATGAAACTCCAGAAATTCGTGGGGCCGGATCGGTTCCTAGTTTGATAGTCTAGTAATGCATCAACAACTTATCAAGAGTATGTTCATATCTTTACTATAGCTCATAATAAGTCATCCACTGACACATATTTTTATCAACTGATGCATCTTATTAGCGAGACACAATTTTTTTTCAACATACATTTCCTTCCCGGATACCCATAAGCAATTTCGCTAAATCAATAAAAAGAATATAAAAGAAAACAACATTCACTCATTGTAGTATGAATATACGATATGTATCCTCAAGTATAGTGACTATAATACTGCAGGCACACTATATTCATCCATATTACATTCCGCAACGATGCAGAGTATACACAATATCCTAACCAACTAATGTTTTATCTTTTATGGTGTCGGTCATCATGAAAATTGCCTACACAAGCTTTTTTCCAAAGATGGTAATGGAATTTGATGGCATACGAAACGGAGAAGACTGGAGACGTTGTGAAGACGATATAGCAAGCAGTTATGAATATGAGTATGAAGATGACTTTGATACATCTCAGACCATACCATAGATACGCACAGTACACAGTAGCATCTGCAAGATATGGATATTTAAGATTTAAGTACAGTCAAACCTGTCTAATCGGACCACTGACGGGACCGATCAAATTCGGTCCGATTAGCAGGTGGTCCGATTACCAAGGGAAGCCAGAAAAAAATTAAGAAATTAATTTTTAAACGTTGCTATATATATTGGAAATTTAGACCACTTATTCATGAACATTGGACTTGTACAAAGGTAACCTATGGACTATGCAATTAATGTTCTGAAACCTCTCAACACCGTAACTGCTTTGTGATTTTTTTAATTAGTTTCCTTATAAATTCTCCCCACACAGTTTCACTGAAATATTGGATATTCTTCAATAGTTTACAAATCATTTCTATAATGGAAATCAAATGGATTCCCCATTTCCCAATATGGGGATCAGGATTTAATCAATCCTCGATTTCTTTAGTTCTCAGGCGTTTTGTATTACTTGCTCTTTAACTTCACTGACATCTTTTTGTTGCAGAAACTCCAGAATTGTCTCGCCACTTCATGCACCCAATTTATAAGATTTTTTTCTATGAAGAACAAAATGCCTTGCCATATTGTCTTGTAAACTGTCTGTTGGTCCGTGTGGTGAAATTCACCTCGTACTAGTCGTACTGCTCCAGGCAAATAAAGTTATCTATTTGTAATTTTGGTCCGATTTTGGAGATTTACCCAGTGGTTGGTCCGATTGTGGAGGTTCTTTTAGTACTGATCCATCCAATTATAGAGTCACCAATGGTGGTCCATGGTCCGATTAAGAGGTGGTCCGTTTATAAAGGTTATTTTGTATGAAAAACCAAATAAAATTGATCGAGGGTGGTTCGATTAGAAGGTGGTCCGATTATAGAGTGGTCCGATTAGCAGGTTTGACTGTAGTTGAGTTTTTATATGGTTAAGTATGTATCAGTATGATCGCGAAAATTAGTAGTTTACATATTCATAAAGTACACAAATTTGTGAGCCATAATACGGAGAAGCGAGAAGTTTTTCTATATTTGGGAGGTAGGCTATTGCGTAATTTCGTGTTTCATTCGACAAAGAAATGTTTACAAAGATTATAAAGTTTGCTTTGTATGTCATCGCCGAAAAATAGTGCGCATAATGATGCTCCTTCGCATGATCAAAGGGTGGATGTGGGTGTTTCATTTCATTATGCAGGGATTTTACCGCTCTATTAATCTAAAGTCTATCATCTGAACTTCAGGGAAATTGCGCAAAAAAAGTTGTACGGAACATACCCCCTTAGCTTAACCCTTTAGCTGCCACAGGCATTTGAAGATTTTTGAAAAAAATCATTTTTTTGTACCGCTAAAACTGCAATATATCACAAGCTAGAATAGCAAAATAAGATAATTATTACAGCCAACAAATTTACCTAAAAAATAAAACTAACGGCACTAATATCGAATAAGGGGTTTGGTTTTTACCGAACTTCAAAGTTAAATTTTTGTGATTTGACCCAAAAACAATAGGTTTTTTCATCTCAATTTTCTCCAACTTCGGCCAAGGTAAGGTGATCGTACGATTCTTTTAAAAATTGGCGCATAGTCTAACGATAATTTCTTTCTTACATCATTTTATTCTAGCTTCATTATTTCTAACAGTTTTAATGCCTTAAGTGCAGAAAACTAGGGTTAATTTTAGCTCGATTTCAATTAAATTCAAACTGTCCCTAAAGATCTGCAATTTGGTAAAATTTGTTCAAATTATATCGAAATCGATCCACAGTAACGAAGTAACGAAGCTAGAATAAAATGGTGTAAGGAAGAAATGATCGTTAGACTATGCGCCAATTTTTAAAAGAATCGTTCGAGCACCTCACCTTGTTATCAGAATAAACTTGTGATTTAACGTAACCCCACAGGAAATAATTGCACGACCTTGAAGGCCAATTGACAGGCCCATTTCTTGAAATCAACTTATCACCAAATTTTGATTTTAATAAGTCGATGTCTTCATGTCTTCTGCTATCTGATCATTTGTTCTGGTGTGACCCATTGCGCTGTGGAGGAGGCTCTGACAAACTTCTGCTTTCTCGGGCTGATATCCGAGCTAAAGTTGGTCGCGCAAAATTATTTCTGATTTCGGATGGTATTTTTCGGCCAATCGGTGCCATTTTATAGAATTGTGCAAAGAAGCGTCTAAAGATACGCCTCTTGGCGCAGAGTTATGTCAGATTTGTCTGGTTAACCAACAGTTTATCCTTTAAATTACACATGCTGATAAAAAGCGAACGATGCTAATAAATTGAAATCCCCCCATTCGATTTATTGTCTTCTTTAAAGGCGTGTGTTGCTCGGGAGTGACTGATGCGATGATCACTAAGCGAATATTGCATTTTTATAAGTCCTGGAGTTCTGTTTATATATTTTATGTATCATGTTGTATTCCTTTAAGTTTCAGTCGATATTAGGAACACGGTTCCGAAGATAGATACTTGTCAAGAACGCTCCAGAACTCTAAAAAGAGGAATAATCGCTTGGCGATCATCGCGTTCGTTTCTTGTGGGAATATTGGCCTGCACTGAGTATTGCGTGCTCATATTTTTAAGGAGCTGTTTTACTCCAGGCTAAATGTGGCATCAGAAACACAGCTTTTTGCGAAATATATATGAAAACAACGGTTCAGCACGCTCTTCACGAGCGTTCAGCGATCATCGCGTGAGTCGCTTCTAGCAACACAAATCTTAGGTCTATTTTGCACTTTACAAGAAAATCACCAAGTAATACTCATACATTCTTCAACCAGAAAATTATGTAGCATTTACGATTGTGATGATTCAATTTTATGAACTGTCATTTTTTATTATCTCTTTAAGACTTGTGGGGTGCATATAAACATGGACAACAGAAAATGCACTCTGCGATCGTAAAAAAAAACATCTTTATTCGCGAAATGTGTGAAGTCATAAAACTGATTATTCCTAATACAGGTTCTCGCTTAAAGCACTATCGAAATATTGCGGATTATTTACGCATTAGTATATTGTATTAGAGCTGGTCAAAAATCCTAAATCCTTGGCTAGTTCTGTTAATGGAATTTTAGTTTGGATACTGTTGCATGAGCGACAAGAATGTTAAACCCTTTTAGGACTGTCGAGTCAAGTTAGAACTGTTAAGTATTGTCAACTCAACTATTAGGGGCTCATAAATGTCAACTTTCTTTATTATTTTTTTTCAACACTAATGTCTACTTATTCTTCTCTTTCAGATGTCGATGTGAACGAACGCGATCGCTTAAAGCAGCGTATCAAGCGCAAATTTTTCGCCGCCTCCTCGGAAAGTATATCCGACAAGAATTCCCATTTATTTGACAATCATTTTGAAAAATTCCTTGCCACAACACGAAGTTTGTCGTCGTCTATCGATAAGCTAGCGAACGGATTTCGTGGTCTGCATCCGCTCAAGTCGATAACGTTACGACGACGCAACTCGAAGGCTAACGACGTTATGAATACACACGCCACAACCGCTCTAAATTTACAGACATCGGGTCAAACATCGGTGGTGGGTCATCATCGCGGTTTCTCACAACCAACGGCAGCTAACACGGGCGATCCATGGTTTCTACAGTCGACCGGTCATCAAATGCCCCCGACAGCGCCCGCGCGACAACATAAACGTCCAGCCCCGCAGCCCGGCAATGTAATACCAATGAGTGGCGGTCTGCTGCAACAGCAACAGCAGCACAGTCAATCGCAACCGCACATTGTTCCGCCCTCGGTGCCGCCTCATCAAAACAATGTAAGTTCCGAATTATTGATTCTTTCAAAGCACACCGCTAATATCTTTATTTCTGTCTATTTTTAGAATCAACATGTAAATTCCGTTCATCTATCCTCGCACGCTTTAAATAGTCATAATTTATTATCCTCAAATCATTCACCCAAATCGCCGAACCAACAACAACAGCCCACGCCCCATCCCCAACAACAGAATCTCCACATCATTGCTCCGAATCTCACGGGCGTTGTCGGTACAACCAATTCAACATGTCCAACACAGTTGTCCAACTCGTCGAACAACAATCTGATGTCGACATCGTTGAACGCGGCCCAGCTTCAAAGTCATCTCAATTCGAGTATTGGTCTTCAGCCGGTTGTCGTATCGGCAGCCGCCGTTGCAGCAGCATCGGCCGCGGCTCAAACGAATGCCGCGAAAATGCACGGAATGGCCGGAATTTTGCATCAATCTTCCGCCATCCCTGCTGCCGTACATGTTGCAGCGGCAGCAGCGGTGGCGGCACAACAAATGCAACAGCATCCCCATCCTACATCACTTCATATGCAACCGCCGGCCCCAACAATTCATGTTCCGCCGTCGACCAATGTCATGTCAACGTCGTTGCACAATTTCGATGCCAACGGTACGGCATGGAATAGTACGTCATCGTTATCGCCCACAATTTCAAATGCATCGTCAACGTCTTCATCGCAACAGCAACAACAACAACATCGAAAATGTGAAGTGAAATTGAATGCAATGCCGTAAGTGTATTTCACATGTATTATATCGAGTATTTGTAGAGTAGTCTATCTATAGAGCGCATCTGATCTGGAACGTTTACGTACTCAGACATGTACTTTGTGTATACACTAAATAAGCTCGCCCCCAGTTGCCAAGGATATCTGAAGCTAGTACTCTGGCAGTCGTCCGTATAATTATGCAAATGTGTGTACTCCGTGCCTAAGAATTTTCAGTCACAGTCGTATTTCGCCCATTCATGAGAGAAAAAATCTGGAAAATTTCGTTTCTATTCAGGACGAAAAGTTTATTTACTTGAAAAGTTGACAGCTTTCACTTGTAATGAAATGAGCGATAGGCTATTCAAAATTAAATGCCATAAAATCCTTTTCCTTAGTTTTCATTCATTCATTTGACATTGTGTTGCCTTAATGGTTCTTAATTAAGGGTCTATTCACGTAAAATTATTATATTAAAATACTTTACATGTATCAGAAATTATTTTTCATTGCATTGGAAACATTCATTGCATTGGAAAGGTATGAAAGAATGTGGCTTTATACCCTTAGCTTTCTAAGCGAAAGGACTTGTCTGTCTGTCTGTTGCGACGCCATTTACGGAGCCAGTTTAAAAGCTGTCGAGCTGAAATTTCGCACACATGTGTTTTATTGTTGCAGGCTGTTTGTATGTTTGAATCACCAAAATCAGACGATGAGGTCATGGTGCTGCCAAATTTTAATTAAGACAATAGTTACAAGCATGTTTTATTAAGAAATTTTAACAGGAGCGCGGAAGCTGTCCTTGACCAGAGCAAGCTCATTTTTGGTATAAATCAAATACATTTAATTGGCAGCATCAGCACCAACTGTTATTATTCTACCTTTAGTCTATTAAAAGATACAGTGCGAAATGTAAATACAAACAAATTTAAATTTCACATAATACTTTTGGGTCTAGGGTATAATTTTCCAAGAAAATGTGTACAGTATTATACATCATTGCATTTCATTTTTCGATCGGACTAATGGTTTTCCAGATAATTTCGAAAAACTAAAATTTCCACTCTTCGTCGCCTTTAATGTGAGGCTCAAATTAGTGAACTTTTTAATGCGTATAAAGAGGAGGCTGTGCAACGATTTGGCATCCACGCTTTCCTCTTTTTTTGATGTTTGGGCTTAGCCATTTTTCGGCTTAATTTCCTTATACTATAGGGGACGTAGTTACTGTAACCGGAGGGATAAATCTCGTGATTTACGCCTACGAGGGTGTCTGAACAAACAAAACAACCCAATCCCCCTCTTAATATTTTTTTTAAAGGCATTCCCCTTATTTCTTCTCAATTTACGGCCAGTCAGATGCAAATTTAGTTGAGTGCTTAGGCTAAACCCCATTATATTCCTCATCAAATGTTACTTTGATCGTATATTTATTGAAGTTTCAGATTGAGCGCTTTGCATTTTGTTATTGAGTGTTTCCTCCGTGCTAAAATCCTATCAAGATACAATTCAAGATATATTGCGCATTGCCCCATTTGCAAATCATTTTTGGGGGTATTTTAACTGGATTATTTCCCTATTCACTAGCGGGGTTTAGGAAAAGTTTCTGCAGGGACGATACGACGTTACATCGAGTTGCGCATTTGCCTGATGTTTTCCATTGGCGCGGGATATAGAGGGTCGCTCATTTAATGTGAAATAGTGGAACCATAAATAACTTTTTTATTTCTGAAACGTTTTTTTTAAATTTTCACATAAAAAATAGACACTTGGGAGATAGGTTTAAACTATGTTCGAAAAATTGTATCCTTTAGATAACCGCCCCGGGCGACTTTGCAAAAACGGGATCGTTCTACAGTATGTTCCATTACCTTTCGCAATATTTCTGGCTGCAAACCTCGTATCTCCGCTACAATATTTTGCTTCAATTCCTGAATTGTCCTTGGTTTATTATTGTAGACTCTCTCCTTAAGGTATCCCCACAGAAAAAATCTAGTGGAGTTAAGTCTGGAGATCTAGTCGGCCAGTTAATTGCAGATCCTCTGAAAATAACTCTTTCGCAGTCAGGGCCTCTCCATTCTCGTCCTGGAGGAATACCGGACCGATGATCTCTTCTGAAGTAATACCGCACCACACAGTACATTTTGCACAAAACGTCTCACGCTCGTGTAGGTTTCTGGAATTTGTTGCGTTCCACGTTCTAAAATTTTGCTTTTGCACGAAGCCATCCAGTAAGAAATGTGCCTCATCCGACATGTTAAGACGATGAATGAATCCTTCTTCTCTGGCCAATCGCTGGAATTGAATGGCATAATCGTTGTTGGCGATCAGGAGGTTGTAAGTGCTGCGTAAATTTTTTTTTGTATGGAAACATGTTGCATCCATGTAAAATAAGCTGTAATGTTGTTCGTGATATCCCCAACTGAAACGGCCTTCTTCGGGTTGATGTTGTTGCATCTGATTCGACGCTGGCTTCCACCCGCTCAATGATTTCGCCCGTCCTCGCACTTCGTCTCCGGGCTATTAACGGTTCCTTGTTCTCGAAAACGGCGAACAATTCTGCGAATCGTTGATCTCGAGAGAGCAACTCTTACATGGATCGTTCGTCGATACTCGCGCTGTGTCTCGACAATCGAATTATTATTCCGCGTGTAAATTTGTATCTGACCAAAAACAACAAAGTTGTAAAAGTTACCCCGCCAAAGAAAAATTCATCTGCCGCAAAAAGAATACATATCACTCCAATCCGCTACTCATATCTAATTTTGTTTGCTGGATGTACTTTTGTTTTAGGTGTAAATGCTGGAGAAGTTTAAATGTACAGGACTACTTCTTAAAGTAATTTGGAGGGAGCCGTCAAAGTGGCACTGAATAAAATGTTAAAGCTCCCACCAAATTACTTTAAGAAGTAGTCCTGTACATTTAAACTTCTCCAGCATTTACACCTAAAACAGTTAAAAATTTTCCAGTTTCGAGTAACGGTAAAAAAGTTATTGGCGTTTAAAGTTAAACTTTCTTTTCGAGCTCCGTTTTTCTAAACCGTTATAGGGATCGATATGAAACTTTGCACAAAAATTGGTCAGTATGGCCTTATATACGTTAAATATTAAGACTGTTGACTTTTTCCAACGAAAAGTAAATAACAGTAAATTTGTAAAATTTAAATTTGTTCGTGTGTAGCCCCTCTTAGGTTTCCAAATATGAAGATTCTGCTAAGGGTTTTTAGAAAATTACACAGGGAATATGTCTACGAATTTTCATTCGAATAACTGTATCCAAACCGAAAACATAGCCAAGTAAGGATTTAGTAAGGGCCTTTCACAACACAAGGGAAGCCTCTTAAGCATTTCGCCAATGCATATCTTTTAACTTGATGAAACAATGTATATGAAACTTGGTGGAAATGCATAGAATGTTAATAGTGTTTGCCACAAACATTTTTGAAGTTTGTAGGACCAAGTTAACAGGGTGTCCCGGAAAAGCTGCAAAAGTATACTTGTTCAATACTCATAGGAAAGCTTGCGTGGGCTCCCATGCCAGGGGACACAATGGAATCATTTCATATACTAGGGGGCTTCGCCCCCTGCTCGCTACGCTCGTCAACCCCTAACCCCCCCCCCCCCTGCCCCCGGCCACTGCCCTGCCACAGCCAACGTCTGCTCCCGGCTGACGTGATCGCGCTGCGCGCTGCGCGCTCGCAGCACTGACTGACTGACTGCTTTTCGTTCTTGCATGCTATACTTATCGACATTCGGGATTCATCGTAGCCAATCAGAACATTCATCAGATTTTTCCATTTCCGAAGTTAGCATTTTTATATATAGAAGGAAGTTGGTTTTCCTTGATTCAAAAAACAGTAACAGTAGATTTACAGCTAATAATTCAGTTCATTTATAAAGCCAAGCCATCCTTACGTTTGCCTGAGTTTCTTTTTGGTCAAAGGCCATCAGAAATCTTAAATCGAAAAATGCCTTTAGATTTGCCTTGGAGTACTTTTATACAAACTGGGTAAATAGTAAATCTATTTTTGGATTGGTCTAATTAAAGGTGGAACGCGTTTATTTAGAGCAATCCAAAAATAGATTTACAGGAAGCATTTCATTATTGTTGTGCACAATTCATATCTATTGCTTATAAAATATATGTGCAAAAAATATTCACTATGCATCAAAATTCTAAAAAAAAAACCCTCGTATTGCGGGCGCAGCTCTCTGTACGCCGGTATTTTTTTTAATACTAACGCATATGGATCCTTTATATTTTATTAATGTAATTTTATAAAAACTTGATAAATTTGAGCCGAGACGAGCATTCATTCATTTTTTGTTATTATGGTGTCATTACCTGACGCATTTTTACGACTTAATTTCTAAATAAATTGTCCAATAATAGTAATTATGGCAGTAATTACCTATTAAACATTAAGTTATGAATCGTTAGAAAAAATCCATTCTACGTGTCCGCATACGTACTTTTTCTGAATGAAATGGTTCAAAAATAAACTCTTTTATAAAACCTACGTAAATCGACCCTTCCTCAACGTGTACCTACCTGGAAAGTAATGTAAACATATCTCCCATGTATCTAGTTTATTCTTACCAAATATCAGGAAAAAATATTAAAAAATAAAAAAGTTATGCATGGTTTACACTAGTTCACTTTATATGGGCCACCCTGTGGCATCTGCTGTTTCCAGATGTTTCATGCAATTTTCAAAAATTGTTTTATTGTTCATTCTTCTTCTTCAGCTCTTTACATAATCTCTTGAGCCTTGCTTTGTCAGCAAGAAATATGTTTTCTTCCGCGCGTGTTTCTTTTCCAAAATTTTCAATTGAATTTTGGGAGACAAATTTTTCTTACAAGTTTTGTTGATGGGTCAGTCGTCTATCATTGATCGGCTTAGCATGCAAACACACTGATCGGGGTTTGCAAAAATCGGTACAAAATATAAAAGCTATGGACAACACTCGCCTGGGAGGGACAGAGGCGATGATATTGTTTGTTATTGTTCGGTTTTACTAGCAGTTGGTTGGGAAATCCAATTAGTACCTTAACGTACCGATCTTGGACCGATCTTTTCCGCTGTCTTTGGTTAACTCCGCACAGTGTGGGTCCGCCATTATATTTTTTGTCAGAATATCGAGTCACCAATAAGTCGTCAAGTCATTTTTATTTAAAAGCATTCACTTCACCGTCAATTTTAAAATATTAACTTTTTCATTCTTTAGAAATGATTTTGTGTTTTGACAATTGGTAGCTATTTTTGGTGTTGTCTGTCTATCATAACATAATTAATAACAAACCGATCTATAAAACTGATATCCTTATAATAATTTACCTTAACCCCTTGTGGGGCACGATAATGCTCGGATGCGTTTAAAAGTGTACAATCTTGCAAAACGTTTTTCTTTTAATTCTTATTAAAACATTTGCTTAAATTATTATTGAAAGTCTAACAAAGGACAAGCTCGACAAGTAAAATTAAGCTCTATAATGACGGTTTAAAAGTTATTATGCGTCATCAGTAGAGCATATTTGCATTTGATGTAACCCATAGCAAAAACTGCGGCAGGAAAATATATAATTTTATGAAACTAATTTATAATAAAAAGATAGTATGTACACCAAGAAAATGTAAGTCAACCACTGACTTGACAATATTGTACGATCGTAATTCTAAATAAAATTTAAATTTGAATCTCAAAATTAATTGACGTGGAAGGATCAAGGGCCAAATTTTGATCTCCTTACATTGAAATTGAAACGGACGTGTTTCATGGGGACATTAAGCACGAGAACGTCTATGCACTTCAAAAAAATACACTCCAAATGTCGATTAATTTATTTGTTTCGACAACCGCTAACTATACCACCAAGCACAAAGTTAACATCGATGGCAGGCTACTGCCAAACTGTCTCTTTCTGAAGTGTTAGAATATTGGCGCAGATCGCGATTTTCCAAAGTAGTATGGACTGATAACGCGTCATTCTCGACTAACGGAGTTTAACCGTGTAATAACCCACGTGGACTCAAAAGGTCCCAGTGAAACGTCTCAATTTCAATGTGAAGGGATCAAATTTGGGTCTTTTCATCCTTCTACATCGGTCGATTTCAAGATTCCGGTATTTAAGTTAATCAGAATTTTATTAAATAAATTTTGAAATGACGATGCTCACGTCAAAAATCGCTGAGAATTTGTTTGCTGTATACATCATATACATATTTGGACTTTCAAAGTAACATCTAAATGTCAAAAGTTATAAAAGTTATGAAAAAAAAAACTTTTGCGCCGGTGGGTATAATATTTCAGGTGGCATCGATTTTGTGGACGATCAATATAATTAAATCAATTGAATAAAAACGTACCAACAAAAAAGATGAAAAGACAAAGCGACTTTCTTTCATAGATTTTTAGATAAACCCCACGATTGCTCTTTTTATGATACGCCTATGAGTGGAAAATAATAAACAAATCGCACGCATGCGCACATGCAATGGCATGTTACCGACGAAGAACTTCGTGCTATCTTCGAGGGTTTTCGACGCGAAGTTAATTGACAGTTGATATACATACGCTACAAATTTGGACCCACATATGAACAAGCGTTTTTATGTAGATAGCCGTTCCATATTTCTTCTTGTTCCAATCAACACACTATAGTAATTTTTGTTGACTTTGGAAATTTGACAGTTCAAATTAGGGGAAATTGGGGTAGCTTCGCCACTTTTTTTTTAACGGGTTGTAACTCGGAAGCTTTTTGACATTTTTGATTATACATTAAGAAACGTCTTATGAATGGTACTCAATTTATTCTAAATGTAATGCTAGTAGATAGTTTTTCAAAGCGAATCAAGATTTGTCCACAAATATAGCAGAAGAACCTAGTTTTGAGAGGGAAGAACCTAGAACGGGAGTATCTATTGCAGCCCAAAAACTTTTCGTTTGGTTTGTTACTTGGTGTTGATTGAAACAAATTTGTGTGTGGTTTGGTTAAGATTGTTTCGTAAATTAAAAGTTTTTCTCAGAAATTAACCTTATTTCGGCGATGGTATTTCTATGGCAGCCTAATTACCTCATTGTGCGATTTCGCTAATTCTAACACACAACCAGTCTGAGACAGAAATAAGCCTGTGTTCAAAACTCCACCCCAAATCTTTAAATCTGCATTGGGTTGATGATACTCAATTGTCAATTTTTATTTTATTTTATTCAGCTTTTTTTTACCAGTACTTAATGTACATGCAGTATTGGCGATCCATTAAAAACTGAAAATTGCAAATTCCATTCTTATCCACCAACTGGATACTGAAGGAAATCGTCCAAGTGTCGCTTCATTTTTTCTAAAATTTCTTTCCGACACAAGAAGTTTCGCGGATGATATCACTCATCTTCATCGTACTACAAAGACAGTAGTATTCATTACGTAAATGGCATTTTCTATTCATTTCCGTAATATAAAACGTACGGCCAAGTTGTCTCTCTCTATGCACTTTATCTAGCCTAGATGAGATGCAAAAAAAAGCCACGCGAATACCTTCATATTTGCCGACATATTTCTCTATGCACTTGTACCTGTATGCATTTGCCACACTACTATAATAAGTAAGCTGTGACAACATCATTCGGCATTCGCGTACTTTTTGTTCATTATCGCATATAGCAGGTGTAGGATGTACATGAATGTACGTGCTTCTTCCTCTTTTTTTCTCGAGAGAGTGGTTTTTCCCATTTTCCGGATATGCATAAATTCCCGGTAAATTTATGAGGTTTCACCACATGTGTGACACTCTTAACCTTTTTTTTTTCGATAAAGCATTAAGTTTGCAGCACTCTTCAAATATGACTGACGACTGTAAGTACATAGTATGCTATGTAGCATGCCTATACCGGGACCGGGTTTTTCGTAGAATACTTTAGTTGAAAATTCTGAGTGATATAGAGTACAATGTCTGCGAAAAATACATTTTCTGACATATTAAGACCGACCACTCGCACTATTATGGGGGAGGCGTTTGCTTTCATTAAAAATCGTACACATAGTTGCAAAAAATAAATGTGATGGAATTACAAACTTGGAGGACGTTTTTTCTACGAGTTGGCATAAGAATATAACTTTCAGGATTTTTATGAATGAATCCCAAGGGAAGAGTCAAGTGGCATGCAAAGGTGCGTCGTCATTCATAAAAAAATGATGCGGGCGTAGCTTGAACGAAGGGAGAAATGGAGAGATTCAGTAGTATTAAAATATTTACACTCTTTTTTGCATTACATAGAATCAGGATGGTATTTGGTTTTTGGTTTGGGTATTATTAGGATAATTAAATGGAAGGTTCGCCTTGTTTTATAATTTTCTCTGAAGAATAAGCGTGATCTTACGCCGAGGTTGAATCCTAGTCTGGTTGGTGTTGTGGTTACATGCATACTTTCGGTTCACAGGGTCGTGGCTTCGAGTCTCACAGTGAACTAATTCAGTTTATTGTGTTTTTCGAACTCGTGACCCATGTGACGGACTATGATCTCACTCTGCCATTTATGAGGATAAATAACAGTGCTGAGCGTATTGTTGATCTGAACCCCCCAACAAAAAAGCAGTTAATATCATGCAATTGGATGTCACTAACACATCTGCACCTAGATTTACCACGAATCGCTAATGGTCACGGTTGCGTATGAAATTGCATGTTTACACCGTTTCCTGTTATAGGGCAGGAAAAAACTACGCAATTGTGTTTATTGCCCATTAAATATTTTCATATAAAATTGAAATTTTATGACTTTGTCCTATTATTTACGATTACGCAGTGTTTTCATATTTTATCTAAGCTTTCTGGCCCTAATAATAATCTTTATTTGGATAATAAATACAATTACGTTGTGCGTAATCATTCGGCGCATATCGTATTAAAATCCAATAATGCCAAATTCGAAGTCAATGACGTCCGCGATCAACTAATCTCTTCCTTCCAATTCAACTTCAGCGCATTAAATTGCCCATATTGGGGGGCCTTCACTACTTCTTTTTTGCCATTTTTTATTTCGTCTGTGGCCTTATCGTTGTTCACCTGAAAATTATCATTATCATCCCTATCAAAAATTCGCGCTTCCAATCGTTGATAACACAACACACCGAACGTGCACAGATTGCGCGTTAAAGCAAAGTGAATTACAAATTCATGTTAATGTTTATTGTGCGTCAATACAAACAACAACATTTTTTCGTACAAGTGTGAGGTTCAAGTTTGTTCAGTTCACGTTCCAGACAAGGCGAAAATATATAAAACAAAAATGAAATATTTCGATTTAAATCAGTTCATGTAGGTTGTAATGCTTGATAGACGATTATAGTTAGTTAAACACGTTAGACGTTAAAACACATTAAACTGTATTTAATTTTGACTTTTTTCTCCTTTTTTAGGTGGTTTCACGGCAGCATTTCAAGAGACGAAGCCGAACACCTGCTACAACCCCGCGAAGATGGACTATTCTTGGTTAGGGAATCGACAAATTTCCCGGGCGATTATACGCTGTGCGTATGCTTTCAAGGAAAGGTCGAACACTATCGTGTTAAATATCTAGAGAATAAATTGACAATTGACGATGAAGAGTATTTTGAAAATTTGGGACAATTAGTGGCGGTAAGTGAAATAAAAGTTCAATATAAAATAAATAACTGCCGGGACAATTCAACATTGAACCCAGGCCGCAGTTGTGTCAGTGACATCTAATTTCCAAGATCTTTACCGCTATAATGTGGAGGTGTTGAGATCAACAGCATACTCTGTAGAGTTATTTATCCCCATGAATGAATAGTGGAGTGAGATCATAGTTCGTCATATGGGTCGTAAATTTGAAAACGATTTAGCTGCGCAAACAACTCGATCGCGTTTGCTGATTTTCACTCACATCTTCAGTATGCGTATTTACAAACCCGTGCGCAGTACGAGGCAGCATTGCCTCCAACTCCACACGGTTTTGTTGCAATATCTTTGCTTACAAATCCGAGCTGAATGGGAGTGCTCTTTAACTCGACACAGGTTGGTGGGGCGTACGTTGAAGATACGTTTCCGTACGCAACTTCAGGCAAAATTGCCTTGAATTCCGCACGGCTTTGTTGCGATAAATTTGCTTGCAAACCCGTGTTGAGTAGGAAGCACCCTCCCTTTATTTAGACACGGGTTTGTGGGGCGTAAGTTGTAGACACATTTCCGTATGCTACTCAATCAAATATGCCTGGAACTTCTCACGGGTTTGTTGCGATAAATTTGCAACCAAACTGTGCAAAGTTGAAAGCATTGATGCCTCGTACTGCGTACGGGTTTGTAAATACGCGTCCCGTATCGTTACGAGTAAACACTTCGTATGTAACTATTATCTGACCGCCCACGAGAGCACGATCCACAATTGCAATTCAGAATCAGTATATCACCAACACAATTGAAACACTAGAAAAAATGGTTTGCGTGCGCAATCCGTTCTTCAAGGAAACTCCTGCCCACGAAGGCAGGAAGCAACCGGAGCGGGAATCTTTATACAAAGCCATGCATGACACGTGATAAAGAAGTCAAGGCCTATACTGAAGTTCAGGTCATTTATTCCTCCCAAAACACAAATCTGTCCAAAGCACGATAATGACATGTAGGTAATCTACGGAACCTGATGTTGGGTGATATTTTTATCTGCCGCTCCGTTGAACTGTACGTGCCTTCGGCAACTATTTTCTTGTATTAAAGCCGAATGAAGATTTCTTCATGCACTCTTCTGCAACAACCGATTCCCTGGTGGCTGCAACTCCTGCCAGTTAACATAAGTAGCAATCTACAACCATCTCGAGTCCAAAGTCTTGATGTGTGTTGACTCTCGTCTGCTGGACCCGCCCATCCCCAAGGTATACATTTCGCTATTGATTTCTCATTAGCCGGAGGGCACCATTCCTTGTGACTATTGGATAGGTCTCAAGTATTTTGACATTTGGTCTGTGATTACCCGCAGGCATGTTGCGACCGGCGGGTAGCCCATCCGCGTCAGCCTAGATCAGGATCAGTGTGAACGCAAATCACAAACTAGCTAGATAAATGCGATTTGACCATTCTCCCTAGCTCTTTCGAAGCTTGGGTGATATGGAGCCGCCAACTCCGAGGCTTTAAACGCTATCCACGGCTATCTCAGCCTCCGAAGAAGCACTGCATGACCTGGCTTCATAACGACTGACATCCGAGGGAAGGTCAGTCATATCGAAGTCACCTTGCATGGCTCGGCTGGATCTGGAGCGTCCCGATGGTGTTTGTACAGATCCATGACATATGGCTAATCAATCAAATGCGCCCTGTTTCCCCTGTGTGGCTCAGGTATATGGGGAATGGGGAAATTAAATTGTCTTTTGGTCTTACCGTATTTACAGCTATAAGAGCTGTATGTCTGGAGACGCCTTTGATAGTATATTAAAAGCGACCTTACCAGTCCCCAGAAACTTCGAGATATGTACCAAGTCTCTCTCTCTCTTGATTACCGTAACTCCTAGTGGAGCATGGTGCGTTGATGATTACCGTGTGTAGTCATCAACGTTACAAAGACAACTGAATTCGGAGTGTGATATGGTTGTCAGCCATACCACTTCCTAGTCGCATTATTTGTTTATTATTCTACGATAAGAATATTTCTTATCATCTTCTTCTGAATAATAAACTTGCGACGAGTCGTGCCGAGTTTGGAAACTCGTTTCTCTATGAGTGTCTATTTCACAGAGTGGCGACCGAACAATCACGGCCACAGAGCACGACAAGGACTATAATATCTGCAGTAAGGGTAAATGTCTCCAAAAGCTGAAGTCCTTTTTTGTAGCTAATTGTGAATCGTTGACCGGATCCTGTGTTTGGTATGCGATACATACTCTTCTGGCGCTTCTTTGGTACTTCGAACGGATCTCTTTCGTTTTTATGGGTACCCTAGCGGGCCTTCCCACACCCGAGAGGCATACCGCAAAGTACAGGTTGACTACTCTTGTGAATAATCGTTCTGGGGCTGGCAGCTCAGTTGTATCACCGGTTTAATTTATTGTTTGCAATAGAAGGCGAAGCAATGCCTGGCTGTGGTTCAGGACAGAAATAATATATATATGTGTAAAAAATTAATCGAAACTTAGTTAATTTTGTTTATCTTATTACTTCACAGCATTACGAAAAAGATGCCGACGGTCTGTGTACGCAATTAATCAAATGTCTGCCGAAAAAGGGCAAACAAGAATTCTGTATAAATTCCAAGGAATTCGCTGATAAAGGCTGGGTGATACCTGAAAATGATTTGCAAATACGCGAAAGCATAGGCAAAGGTGAATTTGGTGATGTAATGCTGGGCATTTTAAGAAACGACAAAGTCGCCGTGAAAATGCTCAAAGACGATGGAGCCGCACAGAAATTTTTAGCAGAAGCATCCGTTATGACGTAAGTTGCAATTGTTCGGCTTCAGACTAATAACAGAATGTAATTCTTCAACGTTAAATCTAAATCCAATTTTTTCCCTGTTTTGCAGAACGCTGGAACATGAGAATCTCGTTAAGTTTATCGGTTTAGTATTTACAAATAAGCACATCTATCTAGTTACGGAATATATGAGTAAAGGATCTTTAGTTGATTATTTAAGATCGCGTGGACGACAGCATATAACGAAAAAAGATCAAATTACATTTGCATGGTAAGTAGAGATTGTGTAATTTGAGATTGAGCTCTTTTCAAATTACCAACAACAATAATAATCCTCACCCAACATTGATCGTCATTTGCAGCGACACGTGTTCCGGCATGGAATATCTGGAAGCAAAGAAAGTCGTACATCGTGATCTGGCAGCTAGAAATGTTTTAATTTCCGAGAATTGTGTAGCTAAAGTTTCGGATTTCGGTCTGGCACGCGAGGAGTGTTATAACTTGGAAGTGGGGAAATTGCCAATCAAGTGGACGGCGCCGGAAGCATTGAAGGGTGGTGTAAGTATAATTTTTGTTCATTTGTTCGACGCAAGGAGAGATTGGGATTTCGCAGTGGAATAACGATTGAATAATTTTTTTTATTTGCAGCGGTTTTCGAATAAATCGGATATGTGGAGTTTTGGTATTCTTCTGTGGGAAATCTATTCGTTTGGACGTGTACCGTATCCGCGAATCGTAAGTATACAATTATTTTAGACGATTATTTATTAATCCTTATACCAAACGACGATTTCTACTTTCTGTTGTAAAAGACGTAGTTCTCACCCCCTACACGAACTTTAACTCGCAATTGCACTGATGCAAATTTGTCCCTGTCATTCGATTAGAGCAACATAATGATGGATTTAATTAGCATTTAGTTCTGAATGAATAGAAGTACACATGAAGAATGAGAAACACCGTTGCTACATGTTATTTATGGGCAGTCACCTCCTTTAATTAAAATTAATAACCATGGGATGGTGCCAAAATGGAATCATCCCTTTTGTTGTTTAAGCTTCCGGAGCCACTTTCCAAACTGGATTGTTCCAAACCTCTACATTTGGCCTTTTTTCCATTCACAGCAATTATAATGCAGATATTGCCGAGTTAAGTTCTTTGTTTAGCTCCTCGTCATCGCATATCAACAATACTGTGGTTGCCACTGTGCAGCTCAGGTCCGAGGTGAAGCTACTTATCATCTGTGGAGAACAATAATTGGAGAGTGAAAGTCTTTGCTTTGGCTCGTCTATTCTACGACTCGCCTTTATCATCGACAGGAAGTAATTAGGTGAAGTTTAGTAAGCCAAGAATCATTTGCTCAATTTGTGTGAATGTACTGCTAATTATTGACACAGTTATAATTTTTATAATAATTTCGTTGGCAGATGTACACCACAGTTTATTCCTTTAGTCTAGAATAAAATTGCATTTCTGCTTTTTTAGTTCGAGTCCTACGATTATTTGGTTAGTACAAGTTCCTGTCTTATTTTAGAGCAAAGAAATATTCAGATGATTGTGTGTGGCGAGCTGTTTAGACTATTCGTTTTTGGGTTTTCAGATAAATACAAAATACTATTCTTCAACGCTGTACATTTTGCACAACCGAAAAACGCGCGAGCCCTAAGGCTCGAATGATACAATTGCCTTGTTCGGACTATGTGGAAAAGCACGACACAAACCAATACTGTAGAATTCTTCTTCTTCTTTATGGCACGATAGCCCGACGTCGAACCTTGGCTGCCTGGATTGAAGACCTCCAATTGTCGCGGTCACGCGACCTTGTCCTCCAGTTCCGAAAGCCTAGCATCTGGTGGGCGTCCTCACATACAGTACACTCCAATCGGGCTCGTCCACGCAATCTGGCTCCGTCCACTCGTTGCGCGTTCATCACCTTTTTGGGCATGCGATCGTCGTTCATCCATTGTACATGTACCGCTCATTGCAGTCGCTGCAATTTCACAATTTTCGACACATGTAGCTCATTATACAGCTGATACAACTCAAGGTTGTACCGGATGTGCCATTCACCTCGTTCACGAATGGCCCCGAAGATTCTTCAAAGAACCTTTCTGTCCAACAGGTGTTCAGAGTTTTGGGTTAGGGTCCATGCCTCGCATAGCACAGGTCGGATGATTGTTTTATACACGTGGAGCTTCGTGTTCCTGTGTACCAGGTTCGAATTCATAATTTGGAGGACTGCAAAATAACACTTATTAGCTTGTTGTATCCGTCGCTTTATCTCGTCTGTTTCGTTGGCGTCCTTTGACAAATTGCAACCCAGGTAAGTGAAGTTGTCTATATACCCTATATTGAGGTCCCCCACTGAGATGCTTGAATTTAATGGCGTTCTAGTTTTTGATTGCATCATGATTCATGACCTTGGTTTTAGATTCGTTGATATGTAGTCCAACTTCTTTGGCGGCGTTATTGAGATTATGCAGAAGGATTTCTGCATCCCCCAATCTTCGAGACATGATGTTGATATCGTCGGCGTACGCTACTAGTTGAGTCGACTTAATGAGTAGCGTTCCGCTGCTGTCGAAATTCATGGCTCAAATTACATACTCCAGAGCAAGGTTGAAGAGCGTCGGCGCCAGCCCGTTGTTATTGTAGTAGCGGTGCAGAAAGGCGTGAACCGCTGTGCATGTCTGTGGAAGTACTCTATGTTTCGTCGTCGTTTTCGCCTATTGTCTCAAGCGACAAGAACGTAGCAGCTGCAATAGGGTTGTCCCATAGCGACCTCGGAGTGAGGTTAGTGGGTGCAGCGGGGCATCGGAACAGGTGGTCCACATCATGGGGCGCACCACCGCAGCTCGGACAAATGTTCTGAATGTCCGGGTATATTCGAGATAAGTATGAATTGAGGCGCGAGCAAAAACCCGACCTAAGCTGGGCTAGTGTCGCTCTTGTTGCTCTCGGGAGCCTAGTCTCCTCAGGTGATATAGGTGGTGGGGGCGCTGAAAGGACTCTATTCATACTTAATCTCCCTATTGACCGATTCACAACGGTTGTGTGAATATCTGCGATGGCCGCATGGTATGCTGTGTCATCAAATATATCGGGAGGTACCCGTTTGTATCCCTGGACGTCTCTCTCGAGGTCTCTGATTCCACTCCTGACATGTCGTGGAGGGGGAGTATTGTCCATAAGATGATGGTTTGGGTGATTCTCTCGATAGCAACCGACCAGATATTGTAAAGACAGGAGAAGATTATGATCACGTATTGGCAACATGCTGGTTTCTTGATGAAGATGATCCTGGGACGACATTAGGTGACAACCTGTAGCGATACGTAGAGCAGCGTTGTGGCATGTCTGGATCTTGTTCCAGTTTGTTTCACAAACGGTTTGTGACCACACCGGTGCTGCGTAGTTGGGAATTGCTCTACCTATCGCTTTGTAGGTGACCAACATAGTTTCCTTGTCCTTGCCCCAGGAACTCCCGGCTAGTGCCTTTAGGACGTTGTTTCTACTGTGCATTTTGTCGACTACGTCTTCGACATGATTTTTCGACTTCATCATGGTGTCTAGATAGACACCAAAGATTTTGGGGTTAGTAACAGTAGGAACAACGTCGTCAGCATGCTTGCCAGTACGGATCCTAAGCTCCTCCGAAAATTCCTGCGTCCAGGTGGTAAGAAGTGTTGCAGTGCATTTTGACGGTGAAATGACGTGGTTGCGGATACTGAAAAACTCCACCAGTTTCTCAATATAGTCATTTAATCGAGCACACATGCCATTTAAATCATTCCCCGTGGTGAGTACGGTGCAATCTCTCGCAAAGGAAATTAGTTCGATACCTTCCGGGGGTGTTGGAAGGCTCGACAGGTAGATGTTGAATAATGTAGGAAAGAGTACGCTACCTTGTGGAACTCCCTTCTTAATTTTCCTATGCTTTGAACAACTGTTACGAAACTCAGTAAAGGATTGCCTCCCAGCTAGATAGTTGGCAATCCATCTAACCACTTGAGCAGGAACATGCATATTAAGGAGGTCTGCCAACAGCGCAGAATGGATAACCGTGTCGAAGGCTTTCGACAGGTCAAGTGCCACTAGGACAGTTCTGTCACAGGGCGGTTTCTGGTTGAGGCCATTATGGATGTGATGGGTGATCAGATCCAGAGCTGTTGTAGTACTATGCATCTTCCTGCGCCAGCCCGTCGCCCTGCTTGAGTCCAGTACGAGTTTCAAATAGGTCAGTGAGTCTGTTCTGGACTCTGACCTGCGAGACGGTATTAGTCATCGTCATCCTTATGAGTCGCACTAGCTTTGCCGGTATACCAAAATGCAGCAAAATGTTGTACAGTACGCTTCGATCGATACTGTCGTATGCCTGCTTGAAGTCAACAAATATTTGGTATACGTCGATGTTGTATTTCCAGCACTTCTGGAGTAAAAGCTTCACTGTAAAAAGCAGATCTGTTGTCGAACGGCTAGGTCTAAAGCCGCCTTGGTACTCGCCAATGATTTCCTCTGCGTACGGATTAATTCTATTTTCTAGAATTTCAGATAAAATCTTATAAGTCGTTCAAACTAATGAAATGCCTCTGTAGTTCTCACATTTTAACTTATCCCCTTTTTTGTGTATTGGACAAATGATACTTTTGCGCCATTACTGTAGAATTAAGCCACATAAAAATGTCCGGTGAAAAGATTTACTTAATAGGAGGTGGACAATTTTAAACAAAGAGTCATGCCGTGTAGCGCTCTCCCTTCAGCGATAAGTCGTTCCGTTTCAGATAAATTTGTTATATTATGTTGTTGTAGTAGCGATACTAGTAGCTCTTCCCCGTTTTTTTTATAAAAAATAGGTGTAGCTCACTGCTAAGGGGAGACTACTAGTAGGACCACGTTTTTTTGTGATCCAGGACATTACACCTTTAAATTCAAAACAGAAAATTAAAATCCCAAAAATTTATTATTCATCATGCCATCATTCGCCTATATAACTATAAACTATAAAATTTCAGTTTTATCATTCAATACTCGTCTAATATCTATCCTTTATCTTTGAACAGCCCCTGGCCGATGTCGTAAAACACGTTGAAGTTGGCTATAAAATGGAAGCACCGGAAGGATGTCCGCCCGAAATTTATGAAATGATGCGACAAGCGTGGGATTTGAATCCCAGTCGACGGCCAACGTTCCAAGAGCTCAAAGTCAAACTACTGCAGCTGAAAAGCATAACAACGTGAAGTCAAACACACACAGACGTAAGCTATAAACAATAATCACTATTTAAGAAGTATTATTAAAAAAAAAAAAAACAGAAAAACAAAAACAGAAACAATTAAATATATTATTATGACAACAAACACTCATAAATGGTGTGATTTAAAAAATGAGATAAAATCAACAGAAAAAATAATAATATTATTTAAGAAAGCAAACGTGATTGTTCAAAAAAGAAACTGAAAAAAGTTTTTCTGAACAAAATAATAAACAAAACAAACATACCAGAAGCACACAAACACAAAGAAAATATAGAAACCTAAACGTGTTGCTATTCTTTTTTATATAAAACAAATTTTTCTTCCGTGTTTTTATATAAATATTATATATACACACACAACAACAATAATAATTTCTAGCGTAATTCTTTTGTCTTTTTTCTATTGCGTATACATATATATATATATTTAATATATTTATTAATTTTGTTTAATATTAATATTGCCAAGTTGCAATCAAAAATAACACAATGATGATGGATGCATATGACAACAAACAAAACATTATGATGATGATAATAATGAAATAGAATCTTTACATAAATTTAAACAGGATAGAAGCCGGAAAAATGCGCTAAATTGTAAGATGACGATGATATGATATATAAGGACGAATAAAAGAGAGTATTGGTTCGTGATTGATTTTAAGATGTATTCAACAGTAAAAAAAATGTATCTAATCCGTACGCGCATCTATTATTATTATTATTATACAAATCTACACCAACACAACAATCATTTTAAATGTCTTTTTGTAAATAACCGCTAAACTGTATAAAACCCACACAAAAAGTTATTCCCTTTTATGATAATTATATTATTTGTATTATTCTATTCGTTCGTATAAATGACGACTTTAAATAAAAAAAAAGCTACAAAAAATTAACAAAACACACACACAAAACAGGATTTATCAAATATTAAGAAAATTAGCAATTTAAAGAACAAAACAAAACTGATCATGCTTTATGTCGAAAGGCAGGAAATTCTTATTTATCATTAGCATTTTTTGAAAATCATTGATTTTCCAGTGAGAGAGATCCTATTTCAATGTTTACAATAATTTGGTTCATTTTTTTTTTAAATATGATTTCAGATTCTAATTTATCTGTGTATGATTTTTGTTTCTGTGTATAGTATAGAGATTCCAAATCAGTATAATGTAATAAATGTATTTTTTTTAGCGCGATTACGCGGTACATTTGTGTGCTGACTGCATCGCCAATAAAAATGATGATGATAGTGAAAATACTTAAAAAATTATATATTAAAATATTGTTTAATTCTTAAGACAATTTTTATTTTATTTTCTCAATTGTATAGAAAAATTGTATTTTTTTAAATGACTTTAATATGATATTTTTATTTATAGAGATTTCCTCCATTTTTTGGCAAACGAAAGTATTTTTTTATTCTGGATATTTTTTTTATTTACAGAAAATTTATTTTCTTTTTTTTTAACTCGTGCATATTTTATATCTATATATAATTTTATATGGTTTTATGGAGTGTTTTCTTATATTGCACACATACGTTTTGTAAGCGATATAAAATTGACGAAAAAAAAAATCTGTTATGTTATATGATGTTTGTTCCGATAACCAATGAAACAATGTGAGAAACGATAAAGATCAATGAAATGGAAGAGTTTATTGTTTTATTATTTTTTTTAATGATTTTAGGAACTCGTATTGCATATTTCGTAAGTTGCTTGCCTATTCTTGGGGGTGAACAGTAAGGATCAGTTCACATGATTTGTGTTAGTGTAGGAATTCTTTCAATTCTTTTTGCATAAACGATATTTAGTTGTTTCGAAAAGCAGTGTGCGCACGGTCAGCTTCCTGGGCACGGAGGAAAAATTATGTGTGACTAGAACAACTTTGGCTTCAGTGAATTAGGGCGTTTCTACAATCTTTAGCGATTTTTTTTTTGCGAATTGCGTATTCCGAGAGAAGTTCATGTCACAACCTTCCAAAGAAAAGATAGGTTTATCTTTTGTTCCTCTTTTTTATTAATTTAGACTGTTTTTTCTCAAAAAAAAAAAAAAATATTGCGCTAATCCAGATGTTCCGTTGGTCGGGATTACCCCTTGCAATGAAATTGATCCGGATAATCGAGTCAAGCCTGTAATTTACACTTCAGACTGAATTTTATACCGCCGCTAACGGTGCACAGAAAGAACGGAGACGCATCTAGAAAACTATATTCTCAAATGTACTCTGCAATGGCTGACATGAGATATGTGCTTAAATCCAATCATTCATCCGAGACTTCGAGGCGAATCGAGATGGATCACGTATCTAGTATAAGCATTCGCACATTACTCGTTGTATGAACGAACGTATTGAAAGTGATGATGAACGAGCAAAGTAAGTGCACAATCTGCTCTTAGCGACCCTACGGGGAGGTTCAAACAACCATTCATAACGGTAACATCTAGTTAAAGAGGTGTACGAGAAATTTAAAGCAACTGCAATTTTAATGATAGTTTTAAAAAAAGCCGTTTTCCCGCTCTTTTATTGTTGTCTGATCCTCTGACATTTGCTAAGGACATCATATGGGCTCTAACCAGCTAAAAACAGGATTTGAGATTGGGGATTTTCGTAATTATCGATATAACGGTAGCATTTACCGAAAGATTGTCTATTATAAAGTCGCAGCTCTTCTGGTTCAAAGCACAAGTGTTGCAAAATTTTGGCTTTACAGCCAAACGAATTGAAGGACAGTTTAACGGAAATATAAACTTATAACGGTAACACCCATTATTTCCATAACGGAGCTACGAGTGTTGAAACAGTACAATGTTATTTCCATACAGTTTTATGAATATGTATCTCTATAACGGTTATTTTTGTTGAAAGGATATTGAAATACCGTCTCGCAGGTCAGAGTGCAGAGCCGACTCACTGACCTATTTGAAACTCGTACTGGACTCAAGCAGGACGATGGGCTGGCGCCGACGCTCTTCAGCCTTGCTTTGGAGTATGTAATTCGAGCCATGAATATGGGCAGCAGCAGAACGCTACTCATCAAGTCGACTCAATTAGTAGCGTGCGCCGACGACATCAACATCATGTCTCGAAGATTGGGTGGTGCAGAGACCCTTCTGCATAACCTCAATAACGCCGCAAAGGAAGTTGGACTACATATCAACGAAAGCCAAACAAGGGCCATGATGCAATCGAAAACAAGGACGGCAGCAAATTCAAGGATCACAGTGAGGGACCTGAATATCGAGTCTGTAGACAACTTCAACTATCTGGGTTGTAACTTATCAAAGGACGGCAACGAAACCGACGAAATTAAGCGACGGATACAACTAGCCAGCACGACCTAATTCTCGGTCCTCCCTATAATTAATTCGAAACTTACGCATAGGAACATGAAGCTCCGCGTGTACAAAACGATCATCCGACCCGTGCTATGTTATGGCTGCGAAACATGGACCCTCACCCAAGCCTCCGAAATTTTGCCAGACCGATTCGAACGAAAGGTCCTTCGGCGAATTTTCGGGGCCATTCGCGAGCGAATCAATGGCGTATCCGGTACAACCACGAGTTGTATCAATTGTACGATGAGCTGGAAGTAACGAAAATCGTGAAGCTTCAACGTTTGCGATGGGCGGGCCATGTACAGCGGATGGACGATAATCGCATGCCAAAGAAAGTAATGAACGCACAACGAATTGACGGAGCGAGGTTGCGTGGACGACCGAGAGCCCCATAGGTGAAAACGCCCACCAGCTGCTGGGCTTCCGAAACTGGAGGACAAGGTTACGTAACCGCGACAATTGGAGGTCAACGAATCAGGCGGCCAAAGCCCGATGTCGGGCTATCGTGCCACATTGATGATGATGATATTGAAATTGGATGTGCAGTGGCTCAACACAATATGCTAAAAATTCCAACGATTCATGTTTCTTAAAGGGAGCTACGTGCGATAAATCTTGGAAATGAACAAAAGAAAAAAAGAAAATTTTCGATCGAAGTGAAACCACCGGTTTTAAGCACTATATGGGTATATTTTCTATGCAGACATGTTCCTTTAGTCCATAGTCGATACAAGGAAAGTAGAACCATTCAAAAAATATTTAAATACGGCTCGAAATTGGAGGCAAAACTACGATCGCTGAGCGATGATCCCATGAGTCGTCTCTACGAACACAAAACTTAAGGAAGGGTATCGAAATATTAAAGACATTCAATTCCTTCTACCTTTCGGCCAATGTATACTTCTCAGTGGCACAAGTTTGGTTTGTAGTCACAAGAGGCACAACCAATGTATATATTGGAAAGGGAAGAACAAGATTATTACTATAAATTTCAGGCGCCTCTGGCCAAAGCAAATCAAAATATAGGATATACCTCTACAAACTTAAAGAGATTTTGTTTAGCTATTTAGGGCTATCGGCCGATTTTTAATTTGGTGGTCCGCAACAATCAATGTGTTTTATCCACGTTGTTTAACGTGTATAATAGGTTAAGAACCACTGATCAAGATCTGATCTACCCGAGTTCAACCGAATCCTTGATTTAATTCCCTACCCACTGACAGTTAACATGATGTTTGTTCAAAATGCCACTGATGGCAGACCTAAAAATAAACTGTCCCACGCGACTTTCTCGAAAGACTTTTTGATATAATCAAGAAAAGCTAATATTGATTGATCGATCTTATGTAGATCAGGTAGTGCTTCCTGCTGGCACTAAGATAGATAGGTATTTGGATCGTACCGTCAGCAAACACTCAAGCTTGGGAAAAAATAAAAAAACTCCCTGACAGTGGAACAGGTGCAATGCTAGATGAAGTATTCCTCGCAATATTGTTGCGAGGTATAATTGCTTGTGGATTAGGTCCCAGCATAACCTGCGTCCCGCATTTCAACATTCCGTGGCAATATATGATGGATCTTAGTGTTTCATTCTGCTGGGCCCTGAGCAACGGAAATGCACCTACTGTTGACCGCAGCTGCTCATCACTGACCGGCCATTGTTGGTTACAAACACTACAAATCATACTTCATATCCTGGATTTGTTTAAACGTCAGTGCAATTAAGGCTTCAAGTCAGCTTGAGAAATAAAGTCTTCACGGAGATAGATGCACAGGAGAACTTGATGAATAATCGCGAGGTAGCCGTTAGGGAGTGGACACGGAGGAGAAAGAGAAAGTCAGATAACCCAACTAACTTCATATTAATTGTATCTGCATTCTGCGTTGCAGCCGCTCGGGTAGGAGAACTTCGGTACTGCTACTTGCGGTGTCATTTGCTAATGATGTCCCAAGCAACAATTCGTTTGCTTTAAAGAAGCACTTCGCACTGTAGCAATCATATAGTACCACGAAATCAATTCATCGTGTGACATCGCTTAAAGAAATATTTTGATTCGATAAAACATCCTTAAAGCATTTTCCGGAAAGTTTTTATCATCATTATGGAATAAATTTAAAGATTTTGGTATAAGACATCGATAAAACTGTCTCTAAACGTTAACCTAAAAAGATACTCTTTTAAATACTTCACTCTTGTGTTTATTGGATAATACAGCACACACATGCAATAGTCTCTCTAAGTTAACTCACACACATGCATATATTCTTCTATAGCACAGTCGGTTTCATTTTTAAAGACATTCGTATGGTCATCCAATAAATTGTTCACCGTATTTTTATAGAAGGATGGACTTTGTGATTTTTTAATGAATGGACACTTATGAAATACATAATTTCTTTAATAGAAATCCTTGAAATCTTGCATGAAACCCACACTTATTCACTCATTGTCATCTTCGGAACCAATTAAGGTGATCTCTGCGCGGAAATTGACTCTATTTTATTGATAAATGTATAGATTTAGGTTGCATTGCAGAAGATTCGATAAAGGATTGTCAAGCATTTCTATAGAAGCAACTAACATTTGTAGTGTTTACGAGCAATGCTGATTATATGTGAGGTTCGCTGAGTGACAGCGTGTAGGATGAGTAATCAACAGACTCGGGTTCGATGCTAGCTGCGGAAATTTTGTTTTTCTATTTTTTTTTTTGCAAATTCGTTCAATGACAGAAAATTATGATATAAAGCAAATGACGTACGCCTTTTTTGAATCATAATTCAGTGCTACAATAAGATTCTATTGTATTAAACAGCGGCGCCATTATTGGACTATTATTCAGTGGTTATACCCTGTGAAGTGCTCCTATTATTGATACAAAAGAATATTTTACGAAGTATTAGGTGTGTTTTTTTGGTTATCCCGTGCAGGTTTGGGTAACGAAACTTCATATAAAAAAAATGACAGGTGCGTCAGCTGTCATTTTTTTTATATGGAGTTTCGTTACCCAAACCTGCACGGGATAACCAAAAAACACACCTATTATAGCGATGAAATTATTACTTGGGGTGGGCTAGCATTCCGGAGTATAAATTGAAGTTGTATTTTGGATTAATGCTGGTTGGTTTCTTTCGTTAGCACATTTGACTCATCGCCATTTTCCTTTTAAAGGCGCTAGCTAATAACTCGACCACTGCCATCTTGATAGACAAGCCGAACTGCAGAAACCTAAGTTCCACCCGAGTCCACAATTTCGTCCATGGCCACTGACAGTTTACCTGTTGTTGTTGCTATTGTTGTAATATGTGTTGCTTGAGTTATATAGATTTAATTTAATCATCTGGCTCGGCTCGACCCATTGGCCACTTCCACACTGTAAGAAAAAAAAACTGGACAAATGTTGTCACTACAACAGCAAAAAGCATGGATTTGAGTACATTCGATAACATTCGTATGACAATGGTCCCACGAGGAAACTGTTTGCACGGTGAAGCATGTGACCAATAATGAAAATTGTGTGTTACCACTTTTGGCAGAAGCGTAACACCAAGGCGTAGTCGAACTAGCAAAGTTCTGAACAGAAGGAGAAAAGCCACGACCACATGAACTTAAAAGGATTTTTCCATGGTCGTGGCCAAGGAGGCAGAAAGGGGCGCTTGCCCTCTGCCTGACCGATGGTCACTGTACATTTGTTTCAATTGCATAGTTTCAGACATTGGTATTGGGAGCTAGGATACCCACGTTTTAATGTCATTAATTGATAACATTATCATGTTGAATAACCAACCTCTATTGATCATCGCAAGGAAATATTTTGCTGCCAAAATTTTCCCAACCCCATTATAAAAACCGTTGAAAACTAAACAAAATGCAGGAATTGGTGCAGATTTAGCCTCCTTTTTTTCATTTGATTTATTTGCAATCATTTCTTTTCTAGAAATACGGCGGATTATTCCACAGCATTTTTAAAAACAAATGATATCCTCCGTGGTGGTGCTTATTACGCAATTTTCGGTCTTTCTTCATAGCGCATCTTCACTAATTTTGATTTTAATTAATTTAGTACAAGACAAATTATGTACCTAAAATTGTATCGGTAAATCGACGAAAATTACCAATGGGGTGGCTCACTTATATTGTGACGTAAATTATCGCACTTTGTTTAGTTTTCACGGCTTTTATAACTGTAAACTGGAACAAGAATAAAAAGATTTGAATAGCAATATCCAAAAACTTCAAAATATGTTTCATGTGTTGTATATTTCAAGGGCAACTTACCCTCTTTCCCAGCACACCACAAGCTATTACCTCAAATTTTTTACAGGTATTTTTTTTACGGCAAGTTTTATTTATCTCGTCGGGGAATTTCCACTGTCGGTATTTAAAAGTCGGTTGTGTCTCTCACGTAAGATCTCCATGCTTTTCCAGGGGTCCAAGATGCTAAATCGGTTCATGTGCCGTAGGACTTACAGATTCTCCTGACTGATGGTGTGGCCTTTTTCGATGATATGGGCGGTTACTGACGAACGCAAAGAAATTGCTGATGAAATCTTTTTATTGAACCTATAACGTCGGATAAAACACTCTAATTCACTGCGTGACACCAAAAAACCGTCAAAAAAACTGAATGCTATTTTGGTTAGCTATTGGTTCCCATATGACAAAAGTGCAATTAATTTTTTGGAGTTACACGCCGAAATCTTTTTTAATGGTCCTCATATAGTATCTGCTACTCAATTACTGCAATTTGCAATAAAATAAGTAAATTTCTTATCAGTATCCTTAAGAGGACTCTTGGCAATAAAAATCGCCGAAAATAAATATAATTTGCTCGGTTACTTTATTTTTTTTCCCTTTTATTGTGACTTAAAACCGTGAAAAACCATTTTTTTATCTTTTCGCGGCTTCATATCTTTACGTAACTTTTATATTTTTTATATGTTTACCTGTTATACTCGTTTTTTATTATCCTTAAATTATCCCTTTTGTTTTTACTGTCATATTCTTTTTTTATTATCCTGATAATACCCCTTAAAGGGCTAAAACCGTCAGGTACAAAAATTAAAAAAAAATTAAAAAAGATATTGTTATGGTATAAATAGCACGTGTTGTAATAGTTTTACTTTAATTGGTTTACAATATGGATTCTGAAAGAAGTATTCGCAACCTGTGCAAAAATTCGCCAAATAAAAAATATATTTTTAAATCGCAAGAGAGAAAAGTAACACAAAAATTAAGGGATGCTTAATTTCGAATGTTTTGGCCGCGTTGTGTGTCAGGATAAGCCTTGGATACCCGATTTTTTTTTTGCATATCGTGTTGTATGTAACTGCACTCTCAAAAAACTGGAAAACGAGAAATGCCTTTCGCGGTTCCAGCACTTTGGAGCGAGCCTAGCAATCATCACGACGATTGCTATTTTTGTGTGTTCGATTTGCGGGGTGCTATGAAAAAGCATAAGTATAAAGTGGAGTACCCTATAGTGAGTTCTGTCACGAAACCTGTGCTTCACAGTGTAAACAGCACTGTTCGCCCGCCCTCCTCACAGTGATGAAAGTAACGACCGTCAGGATACAGTTTTCCCCCTCTCCTTCATCAACGAAAACCACACCTATTTCGCCAAGAGCAATTGAATGATATGGTACATGGACTTCATTAAAAGCTGTTATAAAAGGATTCTTAGGAAATCACAAGGCCGAAAACGCAGAACTGTTAGTAACAAATATGTTTAGGCGCATATAAAGAGATGAAGTGCAGAATGTTTTTGAAAATGCATTTTCTTTACTCCCATTTCTCTTTCTTTCCTGAGAACCTTGAAGCCGTAAGTGGTGAACAAGGTGAGCGGTTTCATCAGGACATAAAAAGGTTTGAGGAACGTTTTCAAGGTCATTGGGATGCAGCGATGTTAGGAGATTATTGTTGGCGCTTACAGCGAGAAGACAATTCTAAACATAAGAGAAAAAGTTGATTTTTTTTTATTTTTCCCTTAAAAAATGTGTTTAACAATTAAGTTTATAATTTTAAGTATTTAAATATGTTTATTATATTGTTTTATGTCCGTTTTACTAGAAAAAATTAATAAATAATAACCGATTTGTTACTGGATCTTTATTTTGTATTATTTTCTGGGAATATCAATATCTTTCCATATCTCTGAAACTGGGGGGTCAAGGGAAAAAGTAAATATGAGGTTTTAGTAAGGATTAGATAAGATAATTAAAAAAAAATGGAGATGACAGTTATTTTTTTTTTAATTTGTCACGCAGTGATTGGAACAAGAAAGAATGACAATTAATACTGAATATAAAAAATTAAATTAGTTAAGAAATATTTTAGAATATAACTTCATGGACCCAAGGCTAGAAGCAGACCGAAGAACACTTGGATGTGTCAAATGGAAAAGCAACAACAACGCATTTGTCTCGGCGATGACACGATCCAAGATAGAGCTGCCTGTAGAAATATGCTGAAATCTTACCGCCAAAACGGGCGATGTGCCTACACCGCAGGTCGAGCAACGCGAAACCATAAAGCGGTATAAAGAACGAGGCAAGGAAGAAGAAGAAAGACTGGGATTGAGGGGTGGCTCACTTTGATTGTGACTCACTGCACTTGCATCATTCAAATTTCAAAACAATATAAAATCCTAAAATGTGGGTGTTTTTTTTTTTCCCTTTTTTTCCTTTTTGGTCTCCGATTTTTTTTTTTTTCCTATTCCGAATACGTATTTCGACAGCCAATTACTGTCTTCTTCAGCGGTATGTGTGTTTTTAGCCTCATCTTCCTATTATATAGTCTTAAAATCTAATTGCGCTATTTAAAAGTTTAAAAGGATCCTGGCGCTGATTACTAATTAGGTCTACCTGGGATTAGATCGAAGAGATACGATTGTGCATTGCCTAAGTCTGTGTTCAACCTATTAGTGGGGTTTTCCTTCTGTATGTAAAAACTCTCATAACTATCCAGTTTTGATTGCTTAACCTCTTTTAATATTTTTACCTGCTCCATTTTGTGCCCTTCATCGATAATATGACGAGCCACTGATGATTTGATATTCTTCCTTTTGTCTCTTTTCGCCAACTCTGCCTCTTTTAGGTGTTCCTTAATCCTGGTGTCCACTAATCTTTTCGTTTGCCCGATGTATGTACTGTTGCAGTCCTCGCATGTTATTCTATAAATTCCGCTCTTTTCCGTTGATTTTTTCGGGTCCTTTTCATTGCTAAGTAGCGTTTTGATCGTATGATCTCGGCTAGATCCTACTACTTCAATTTCATGTTTCGCCATTAGTTTTCTGATGCTATTAAAGAATTCCGGGGAATGGACCACCCCCATTCTCTTGATTACCTCGTTGTTTCTGTCTTGGTCGAATAATGTTGTTTGATAATTGCGCTCTTGCCGTTTCCGTTTTTTCCTAATCATATTTAGTATCATTGCTCGTGGGTATCCGTTTTTCCGTGCAGTATCTATAATGTAGGCTTCCTCCTTCTTAAACCTTTCTTCGGTTAAGGGCACTGTCAAGAGTCGGTGGATCATGCTGTTGTATGCCGCTGCCTTGTGTGGATACGAATGGTCAGATGTGCTAGGGATGGTTCGCTGGGTGTTAGATGGTTTTCTATATATATCGAATTGCAGTTCCTTATTATTTCTAATTACTAATAGGTCCAAGAATGGTATTTGTCCATTATTCTCGACTTCCATAGTGAAGTTTATGCTGTTGTGGAGTTGATTAATTTTCTCCAGAGTAGAGATACTGTCAGTTTTCTTCACGATCGCAAGAATATCATCGACGTATCTAATCCAAATCTTTGGCTTCATGCCTTCTTCTTCCATTTTTGCCTCCAACGATGCCATGAAAATTTCGCTCAGTAGAGGCGACAGGGGGTTTCCCATTGCGGCGCCCTTTGTTGTTTTATAAAATTTCCCTCTAAATGTGAAATAGTTTTCCGCCATGCACGTCGATGCTAATTTTGTATAAAGTTTGGCCTTTCTTCGTCCTTCATGGGTATCATCCTGTCGTATCAACCATTCCTCCAATTTCCACAGGGTCTCCTTCACCGGGATACTTGGAAATAGGGCCTTGACGTCGTATGATACTAGAATTTCATCTTCGTTGATTTCACAGTTATTTAATTGTTCTATGACCCCCGCCGAGTTCCTCACGCTTGTGCTGCTGTATACATCTCCGAGTTTGTTAATTTCCTCTATTAACCATTTAGCCAAGTAGAATGTGGGTGAGTTGGTATCCGCTATAATTTCCCTCATTTCATTTCCAGGTTTGTGTGTTTTGGGTTGACATCTTATACGTGGTAATGATGGGTTCGGCATCCTGAGTTTTGCTATATTCGGTATTATGGACTTACATTCATTTATGGCCTTCTCTACTCTCTTGACTGAACCAGCTAGTGGGTTAGACCTTAATTCGAAGTAGTTGCCCGTTTGTAGTTTGTCGAAAACACATTTGTCGTAGTCTTCTTTGTCCATAATAACAAGCGAGTTGCCCTTATCGGCTTTTAGGTAGTAAACATCTTTCTTCTTAAGCTCTCTTATTAATTTTTGTTCCGTTGGTAGGTGGATAGGTATGTTTTCTGATATGGGCTTTATAATTTCTGCTACTTGCCGACGTATATTTAATTTAGTTTCAAACTCGAAATATTTAATCCTTGCCTCTATATCCATAATGGTGGTTTCGACAGGGGGTTTCTGTTTAACGGCATATCCTAGCCCATTGTTCAACAGCTTTAACTCTTCTATTGAGAACGTGACTTTAGACTTGTTGATGACTTGATTGGGGATCTGTTCTACGCGATTCATGTGGGGTCTTTTGTGCGATTTCGATGCGCTTAACAGCACTCCTAGCTTCTTGTTGTGTATGCACCTTTTTCTCGCTCTTTCACACTCCTGGGCTCTATTTATTTTCTCCAATTTTGTCTCGATTGCTTCCGAATTGTCCCCTGTTTTCGCCAACTCTAGATGGGCAGAATACGCATTTAAGGTAATTTTGTCTAGCTTCGAGTAGCGTTTTTTGATTTCTGTTCTTAAAATTTCCTTCTCCCAATCCTTCACTTTCATTTGTATCTGCGGTTGTTTATTAGCTAATTTGATTTTGAATCCTTTTGGTGTGACTTTAAATTGTAGGCATAGCTTAAGAAATTTAATATCTTCACTAATTTTTGCCATTTGCTTTTTGGCCTTAAGTAATTTGTTATATGCCGAGATAGGCTTGGTTGCCATATCAATATTATGGTGTATCGTCGGCTTGTTTGCGTTGACCATTCTAAAATGTGGGTGTTTTTTTTTTTCCCTTTTTTTCCTTTTTGGTCTCCGATTTTTTTTTTTTTCCTATTCCGAATACGTATTTCGACAGCCAATTACTGTCTTCTTCAGCGGTATGTGAACAAACTCGGAGATGTATACAGCAGCACAAGCGTGAGGAACTCGGCGGGGGTCATAGAACAATTAAATAACTGTGAAATCAACGAAGATGAAATTCTAGTATCATACGACGTCAAGGCCCTATTTCCAAGTATCCCGGTGAAGGAGACCCTGTGGAAATTGGAGGAATGGTTGATACGACAGGATGATACCCATGAAGGACGAAGAAAGGCCAAACTTTATACAAAATTAGCATCGACGTGCATGGCGGAAAACTATTTCACATTTAGAGGGAAATTTTATAAAACAACAAAGGGCGCCGCAATGGGAAACCCCCTGTCGCCTCTACTGAGCGAAATTTTCATGGCATCGTTGGAGGCAAAAATGGAAGAAGAAGGCATGAAGCCAAAGATTTGGATTAGATACGTCGATGATATTCTTGCGATCGTGAAGAAAACTGACAGTATCTCTACTCTGGAGAAAATTAATCAACTCCACAACAGCATAAACTTCACTATGGAAGTCGAGAATAATGGACAAATACCATTCTTGGACCTATTAGTAATTAGAAATAATAAGGAACTGCAATTCGATATATATAGAAAACCATCTAACACCCAGCGAACCATCCCTAGCACATCTGACCATTCGTATCCACACAAGGCAGCGGCATACAACAGCATGATCCACCGACTCTTGACAGTGCCCTTAACCGAAGAAAGGTTTAAGAAGGAGGAAGCCTACATTATAGATACTGCACGGAAAAACGGATACCCACGAGCAATGATACTAAATATGATTAGGAAAAAACGGAAACGGCAAGAGCGCAATTATCAAACAACATTATTCGACCAAGACAGAAACAACGAGGTAATCAAGAGAATGGGGGTGGTCCATTCCCCGGAATTCTTTAATAGCATCAGAAAACTAATGGCGAAACATGAAATTGAAGTAGTAGGATCTAGCCGAGATCATACGATCAAAACGCTACTTAGCAATGAAAAGGACCCGAAAAAATCAACGGAAAAGAGCGGAATTTATAGAATAACATGCGAGGACTGCAACAGTACATACATCGGGCAAACGAAAAGATTAGTGGACACCAGGATTAAGGAACACCTAAAAGAGGCAGAGTTGGCGAAAAGAGACAAAAGGAAGAATATCAAATCATCAGTGGCTCGTCATATTATCGATGAAGGGCACAAAATGGAGCAGGTAAAAATATTAAAAGAGGTTAAGCAATCAAAACTGGATAGTTATGAGAGTTTTTACATACAGAAGGAAAACCCCACTAATAGGTTGAACACAGACTTAGGCAATGCACAATCGTATCTCTTCGATCTAATCCCAGGTAGACCTAATTAGTAATCAGCGCCAGGATCCTTTTAAACTTTTAAATAGCGCAATTAGATTTTAAGACTATATAATAGGAAGATGAGGCTAAAAACACACATACCGCTGAAGAAGACAGTAATTGGCTGTCGAAATACGTATTCGGAATAGGAAAAAAAAAAAAAATCGGAGACCAAAAAGGAAAAAAAGGGAAAAAAAAAAAACACCCACATTTTAGAATGGTCAACGCAAACAAGCCGACGATACACCATAATATAAAATCCTAATTAAATCCAGTCCATAGTGTGAATCCCCTATAAGTATTCTATTTGTTGTCCGCCAGGGAAACTGATTATGATCAGTTAGCCCTCACATATAATGTATTAGTTTGTGAATGTGCTTATTTATAATATTTATTTATTTTCTTCTTAACAACTACGCCTAAATCCACATGTGTTTTCGACCATATCTTTGGTGTCTTTGGTGAAATCAAAACCAATAAAAAACTCAAAATATTCACTAAATTTTACTACCATACAATCACATCACAATACTAGCGTAGCAAATTTTCAGTAATTACATACATACATAGTTCAAAGCGTACCAGTAGGTATTTATATATAGCTAGCAACAATATAATAATGTCGTCATATTTTTATATTCACAAAAAAAATAGTAAAATACACAGTAAAAAACACGACTATTAATTGATTTATACTCAAGAGTGTATATACAATATCGCAATATAAGAACTGATTTTTTTTTATTTTACTTTATTTGCAAACATTTATTTGATTCACAGCCTCATTGACGACCTCGGATGACCAGTGTTATTTTTATTTTATTTTTAAAAAGACATTTTTTTATTTTAATTTAAAAATAACGTTTAATAACTTTTTTTTTATTTATTTAAAACATATTTCATATTGCTTAAACGTATTAAATTAATATAATTATGTATAAACTGATATAAATTGCCAAAACAAAATTAGACTAATTTTAATCTAACCAACTGTAAAAAGAAGCATTATGTAGTTATACAAATCTGGCAACACAACTCAATATTACACACAAAACTGAAATTATCTATACGAAACTATATCTTTACTTACAACATAATAACAATCGTTAGAAAAGTGTAAAATTAAAATTAACTAATAATTAAGCGTTAAAATACTCAAACATTTTTGTTAAATATGTATTTTAATTTTCTTTTATATTATAATGAATAAACATTTTCAATGTGGTCGTATCTTTTATACATACATGTACATTTTTATGTAGAACCTAAAAAAACATGAATAACGAAAAAGAGAGAAGATAGAACGTAAATATGTCATAATAAATTAATATTGTTTCGGCCATTCAAAATTAAGTAGACAATTTCATTTAATCTGTTTCTTTTGGGAATTCAAAAGGCATACATGTAAAATTAAAAATGCATGGAGATTTTATCTACTATAATCATGAACAAGACAAAAAATGTTTAAAATATTATTATTATGATGACTCGATTGAAAATCAAATAAAGAAAATGCAGTTAATCATGAAAGTGAACAATTAAGTGAAATGTGTTTTATTTCCTTAGAGTAGGTACTAACATCGTCAGTTCACGTGAAATCCATGCAAATACATACTGTCAAAATTTTGATGATCGTGAAATCGAATTCACTTGGTGGTACTCACTTCACATGAAAGTCTCCACACCGGTGTTTGACACTTCGCCAGCGAAAATGATGCAGTTGCACTTTATTTCACAGTGAAAAGATTTCATCAACAATCAATCAGAATGCGAGTGAAAAACTTAGTGAAAACGGTGCCGTGGAGACATACATACTCAATGTTCACTAGCGTTCTGATTGATTGTCAACGACATCTTTTCACAGTGAAATAAAGTGCAACAAAGCACAGCACAAAACACAACAATGACATCGAAGAAAATTTAGCACATTCGCAAGAGGTAGTGAGAACGCCTCGCTCTCGTCGATGAAGTAATCGCCAACGCTAAGATACCTCATCCTTGACATTGAAAAGGCAGGGCAGCTGCATATGAAATGCAATGCTGTTTCTTCCTCTTCCTCACATACTGACCACATATAGCTGATAGTACCACCTTAATTTTGTGTGGGTGGTAATTCAGAGAGCAATGACCTGTCACTCGATCTGTGAGGGTCTTTATGTCGCCTCTCCTAAAATTCAGCAGGAAGAACGCCACGTGTCGCGTGGGTGTATCGATGAAGGCTTTAGTCTGTTGGCAGGAATCTATGTTTTCCCAGATTCCGGCGGCATGGATCGCAGCCGACTCCATTTTTAGGGTAAATCTTGATCACGGAAGGTACACCTTGGTGGACAGTATGCCAAAGGCTAGCTCCGGACCTAGCATGTTTGAGCTAGAGCCTTGTCGGGCGAGTTTATCTGCCATTTCGTTCCCAGTAATGTTTGAGTGTCCGGGCACCCACACCAACTGTAGCCCGTTTAGTCTCCCCAGCCTTTGAAGCGCTTGATGACAATTCCATACCAGCTGGCTTGATATTTCTGAAGAGTCCAACGCCCTTATAGTGCAGCTTGGCTGTCAGAGCAGATTCGAATGTTGCGACCGCGCCAGTTGTACCGCATACATTCATCGGTTGCCACTATGATGGCGTAAATTTCTGCTTGAAAGATCGATGGGATGGTCCCAAGAGACTGGTGCAGCTCAATTCAGACTGATAGGCCGAAAACTTTTAGCTTCAGCGTAGGTTTACCAGGTTTAGGGATGAACAGCACCTTCACGTTCCGCCAGGTTGCTGGAACATAGGCATAAACTAGGCATGTCCTATATATATTCCTTAAATGTGGACCAAGAAAATCCATTCACGCTTTCAGGAGAGCAGGACAAACCCCGTCAGGCCCTGGCGATTTGTAGCTGTCGAACGAGTTTAGCGCCCACTTAACCGGTTCTAACATAACTATTCTGCAGACCAGACTCTTGGCTGGGGACTGTTAATGGTATCCCTAAGAGTTTCGCCCTGTCTGCTACCTGGAAAGTGCATTCTCCGTGAACGTTCTGTCCGGTAGCTTTAGATTGCCAGCGAGGATTCGCTTAAGTTTGGCCGTAGCCTGTGCGGAGTTGGTTTTTTTTTTCACAGAAACGTTTCCATGATGATCTTTTTGCGGATCTTATGTCCTTTTTGAGGATTATTTGGGCATGTTGGTAATTTGTCCAGTCCTCGGGCAAATTTGTCTTCAGAGCCCTATTAGGGAGTTTCCTTGTAGCCCTTTTCTTTTGCGCAAAGTCCGGATTCCACCAAGGTGTACCTTCCTTGTTTGGTAGGCGAAATGGGCAGCTTTGCTCGTAGGCGTCTACTATCCGATTGGTTAGCAAAAGTGTCGCCTCCTCAGCCGCCTGAATAGATTTGATTCGGCGGCTTGATGACGGTGAGGTAGTCTGCAAACTTTCTTTAAATTGCGACCAGTTTGTTCTGCGGGGCTTCGAAGTTCCCTAGGTGTGGCGTAGGTTCAGTTCGAAGTCAATGCGAGGATGGTCCGATTGTGTAATGTCCCTGGAGACCTTCCATTTGTGAACCAGGTTTGCCAGACCTTTAGAAGCTAATGTGATATCAATCACTTGTCTCCTTGCAGTTGTGACAAATGTAGGCTTGTTGCCCTTGAGAATCTCGAAATCAGTCGTAACTAGATACTCGGCGAGTACGAATCCTCTTGAGTTGATGTTGGTACTACCCCAACTTACATGATCAACGCGCATCATCGCACCCGGCGATTATATGTACCTATGCTCTTCCGTTTGGCGTAGAAAACCGCATTGATGAAGCTCACTGTTGGAACTTCAGTGCTGTCATATGGAAAGTATGGAGGTTTTGCCGGACAATTTCGAGAGGATTTTCAATATGGAACAGACTTGCAAAATGCGAGAATGTCTCGTGGAATCCGGGACGTTTGGACGCCTTATAAATAAGCCACTGGCTAGTTCATAATTTAGTAAAGTAGCGAGTAATTTAGCCATTAAATGGGTCTGAACGGCAAAAGTTTAGTCGAGCAGTTTACTAAATGATTTCCATATAGTTGATCTTCCAGATTACATTCGATGTTTGAGCAGGTTTAGTAAGTTAAAATGCAGTTGTAATTTTTTAGTGGTAGTTTATGGCTACTTACCTAAGTATGTACATAGTTGACGTGAATCCCAACTACTTTTGGAAGAGTTTCGAGTACAGTAACAGTTATTTAGAAATATTTTGGTCACTCGAGTGAATTGAGTATGTAAAATATATCTGCTGCTAAGTACTTCTTGATACTGAGATTCTATGTAGCTCGATAATATTTATGCTCGTTCTTAAAGCACAGTTGAGGTGAAATTCGTGGTAGAACTTTAAGGTTAATACTGGTGCAATACAGTGAATTTCATTTATAACGGCAATTCGGATATAATGACGTAAACTTGAGTTCCCTTGAATTACTAATTGTTTTTCATAAAAAATTACGCCGGCTATAACGACTCTGGATACATCGTCCTCGTGATTCAGCAAACTTTCTGCATCTCTATTCTTATTAACGGAAACTTCTGAAAAAATCAATCTGAGATGAAAAAATCAATCTGAGATGAACAATTATCTCCAATAGTTGACTTTTTTGGACAAAAGAAACTTTTTTGTATGGAAAAAGTCCAAATTAGAACGTTTCGCATTTATTCGAATAAATGAGCAATTTTCGCCGAAATTCGCATCTATTTCGTAAAAACGGAATTTTCGTACTTCTAGCAATAACTAAAGGCTAGATCAGAAGCGTCTCTAATACTGTAAAACAAAAACAGATTGTAATTAAAGAATTTAACAATTCTAAGCTTCAATGAACTATTAGAGCAATGGTTACTACACTACCCCCTTTCTAAGTCAACTCAGATAATAATTTACAACCAAGGAAGAAGAAATCGATAATGAACTATGATAGGATTTTATAAGCGATCATTTCATCACAAACTATTCGCTTATTTGGGATGTTTTCCGACAATTTTGAAACAGTAAGCTCTGTTGACCAAAATGGCTCGGTCATTTCTGAACGTAGCTACTTTCTAACCGGCGGCGAATAAAACTATTCCTTGCTTAGCGTATTGCTAAATAATAAAAAAATAAATTTAAAAGTTTTGGGCGAACTGATAAATTTGTACAGATTTTAGTAAAACGTTTAAATACACGTTGTTTTTAGCAACAGCTTTATGCAAATGTATTATGCTTGGTAAGCATGAACAATCTTACTTATACTATCTCTCCATTATTAACACATGGGATCTATCTAGTTCCAGGTAAGCCACTTGTTCGTAATTCCTCCGTACGAGAAATCTTTATAAAAGCTAAACGTTTACTTGTTTGATTTTGAAATTGGTAAACGAACTCTTCCGCCCTTCTTCTGTAATTTTGGTTTGGAAGAGGCCTATATCTGGGACAATAGCCCTGCGCTGTGGCATATTTGTTAGAATGGAGAAAAAAATTAAAGTGTTTTTAGACAGTGTTTTTTACTAAATGGATTGTTTTTGACTAGATGACTTTTGTCGCGCTTGTTAAATCTTACTGTTCTGCTCAGTGGCGTAGATAAGGGGGGGGGGCGGGTTAAGGGGCTCAATCCCCCCTTCGATTACACTTTTTTTACAATTACTTTAGGTACAGAGAACAAAGCAAAAGTAAACTTTTTGCTAGAATTATTCAGAACTGCAATAGAAAATTTAGCCCTTCCCCAAATTTCAATTGTATAGTAGAAGCGTATCGATAGAATAGAAAACTACAACGCAGGTACGTTCATCTACTTTTTCACATCTGGATCTGGAGTATCGCACAGGCAACCCCTAATGAAGTAATCTATGTATAAGTGCTGCTGGAAGAATTAAATGTAAGCACTGATTGAAAATTGTTTTCCCGAAAATCTTGATGTTCTGTTCAAAAATTTCATTCATTTCATTCATTTCATTCCATAGAAGCGCAATTTCCAAGTGTAAAATATACAGTACAGTCGAGAACGTATCCTTAAGTGGAAAACGAATGAACATCGAAAATCGTAACTTGCACTTATCCATTGCATTTTACGTGTGCGTATGCTTCACCTTTCATACATTTTCGTTGCACTTAAGCGAAATTTGCACTTACGCGTTTTGCACTTATCCAGACAATTTTATATGAAAACCACGTGAAAAATCATGAGGCTTTCAAAAATTATGCAGAAATGCGTTTTTTGCACTTAAGCGTTTTACAGTTATGCGGGCTCGGCTGTACATAAGATTATAAAGATTTCTTCAGATAAGCTAATAAGAATTTTTTAGCATTCTTTTTCTTTATTATTTGAGTTTGAGTAAGTTAAGTTGAGAAGCTCCACGTGTATAAAACCATCATCCGACTTGTGCTATGCTATGGCTGCGAGGCATGGACCCTAACTCAAAACTCTGAACACCTGTTGGACACATTCGAGCGAAAGGTTCTCCGAAGAATCTTCGGGGCCGTTTGTGAACGAGGTGAATGGTGCATCCGGTACAACCTTGAGTTGTATCAGCTGTATGATGAGCTACAAGTGTCGAAGATCGTGAAATTGCAGCGATTGCAATGGGCGGGTCATGTACAAAGGATGAACGACTATCGCATGCCCAAAAAGGTGATGAACGCGCAACTAGTGGACGGAGCCAGATTGCGTGGACGACCGAGAGCCCGATGGGAGCATTCTGTATGTGAGGACGCCCACCAGATGCTAGGCTTTCGGAATTGGAGGACAAGGTCGCGTGACCGCGACAATTGGAGGTTTTCAATCCAGGCGGCCAAGGCCCGATGTCGGGCTATAGTGCCATAAAGAAGAAGAAGTTAAAATTTGACGAAAGGTTTTATCGTAGATAGCAGGGCAAAGCAAGTTTTGACTTTCTCTAGTTGTTCTCAATTTAATTGATTTTAATACAAAGAACTCTTAAAACTATAACTAGGATTATTTTTTTTTAACTAAATCTTCTACAAAAAAATTGTAAAAATTTCCAAAATTGAAAATATATAGTCTTATACAGGCAGTCATTTGAAAACAAATTAACAAACAAACAAACGGGGTTTCGCGGTATCCTAGTGTTTCGTGAAGATCTCTCAGGGGTTTCGCAAAGATAACCGAAAATTGAAAAAAATCAAACGATCCATAAAAAAAATGTTTGCAAGTTTTAAAATTCTGAAGCTTAGTCTGCTACACTGTACCGGAAATTAACTTATCTGTAAAATATTTGAGCGGTAACAGTGACTCGACTGATTTTCTTTTACAAATTTCTACTATCGGAAATGGAAAAGGAAGTAGTGTGTAACCAGAAAAGAAAGCATGCCTACAGTGTTTATGACTAGGTTTTTGGGATTTAAATTAAGGCGCAAATTAATTAGAGGATTAAATGTGTGCCAATCAAAACTTTTCTACGATTTTTTTTAAACGAATGTTTATCATTTCAAATTTTAAGTTCTACTCACATTTTTGGTATCCTTTTTAAACAATTGGCTGATAGCTACACTCTAAAACACGACTGTAATTTTACACTCATTTTGCACATAATAATATAGTAAACTTACGTAATATTTTACTCATAATTATTTCGTTGGCGTATTTATACCCTTATAGAACATGCAATGTACTATTTTACATACTTCTACGCAAAAATGCATAGCCTCTCTTCCAAAACACGTATAACATAATCACTTCTTTACATATCAAATGTCCATATTTACACATCGATGTCGCATTTACCAAAATTTACACAGAAATGTGTAATTTTCAGCATTATGCACATTTGTTGTGTGTACCGTGCAGTTGCAAATTTTCAAACGTGTTTAGTAATAGTCTAAGAAAATTGCACCAAAATATGGCCATCGAACGGCAAAAATCCTACATCGGAATTTTTTTTTTTGATTATGGTTGGGGATGGTCCCGAGATTATGGCATTAAAAGTCCCAAACGATCGGGGGTCCGCAACCTTAAAAAAGGGGGGAAAGGGGGGGGGGCATTTTTCGGTTTTTCGCGATTATTTAAAAAATGGTAAGAGATACAGAAAAATGGTATGAGGACTAAAAAAACTATATTGCATGCTTGAAAGTACTATATTCACGACATAATTAGTGTAAAAATACACATTCAAGGCGCAATGGTACATATACTATGTTTAAAATTACATCTTTTCGTATAAATTTCACTTCATATTCCTCGCAAATTTACACAAACTGAAGTTAAAAATTACACAATTACGATGTACTTATTTTACGACAAAGGTGGTGTAAAAGGTGTAAAATGCAACGTTCCGCCTGTTGTGTAAATTTAAAGCAACGAAAATAGGAAACTATGTAGTTTCCTAGTATAATGTATGTAAAATTCAACTAAATTGTCTTAGAGTGTAGTGTCTCGAAATTTATAGCAAATATATATAGCCGCTGCGGTGTCCTACAAGTTAGAAATATCTACTATTGAATTCCTGAGTTATCGAGAAATTTCGATTTAAAAACACAAAAGCTGTACCTTATCCACAATACTGGGCATTCCCAACGAGCTTCCCTCTTCACAATTTCCATTTTCTGGACATATTTATGATTTATTTTAATCTCTGTTTGGAAGTTTTCCGCCCAGAAAAGCGGCGACGTGTTTCGTGACTCTGAAAAGCTTGGGAACCACTAACTACTGGTCTTCCCAATATAAAGCTCTGATACTCCAATCACAACAGCGAAAATTTGTACGAAAATTGGAAGCTATCTACGCCACTGGTTGTGCTTCAAGGCTCAATTGATTAAACACCGAAGAATATTCCATCAAAGACTTAACAAAAACTTACAGAACCTGAACCATACCGGCAATACGTTCCACACGTCAAATAAAAAAAATCTGGCCGATCGATCGGAGGTTCTGTGGCGCTTCTAAAAGAGCTCCCGTTTTGTTGACACACTTCGACGACTTTGGCTAGCATAGGTCTACTAAATGGTAGAGTAGAGTGAAATTATTCTAGGAAATGTTGACTTTTGCAACTCTACTCGAGTAAATGGTTGCAATAGAGTAGAGTTTGACTCTACCGACTAGAAAACAGTCTGCCCATCTAACATATCTTTTTCCAGTCCTACCATTCTTTTGGTTTTTCGCTTTTTAATGGCTACCTTTGCGTAAATTAGAATAGCATTGTCTCATCTATCACCAAGGTTGCAGAAACGCTGGAAAAGGCAAGGTTCGAACGTCATACATCAAAGACTTGTGTTCGTAAAAAAGTTAAAAAAAAACTCCTAAAAGGTTGATAACGTGGACAGAATGGATAACCGAGCCGATTGTACCTATAGGCTAGACGGCCTCTATTCTACGTGACATTTGTTTTCAAAGATGTGTATTCCATGCACTCAAGTGGACCACACCACTATTTTTTTTCAATTCAATTCAATTCAAACTGCCCCTAAAGATCTGCAATTTGGTAAAATTTATTTAAACTATATCAGAATCGATCCAAAATTAACCGTAGTTTTCTGCCCTTAAGGCATTAAAACTGTTGGAAATAACGAAGCCATAATAAAATGTTGTAAGAATGGAATGGAAAAGGAAAAGGTAGACTATGCGACAATTTTTTAAAGAATCGTACGAGCACCTCACCTTAGCAGAAGTTGGAGAAACTTGAGATGGAAAAATAGATTGTTTTTGGGTCAAATCACCAAAATTTGAATTTGAAGTTCTGTAAAAAACAAACCTCTTATCCGATTTTAGTGCGGTTATTATTATTTAGGCTGTAATAATCGTTTTATTTTGCTATTCTAGCTAGTCTAGCTTTTGAGATATTGACGTTAAAGGGTTAAGAATTGGGGGTATGTTGCGTACAACTTTTTTGCTGGAAATCAAATGAGGAATCACAATCCGGTGCGTTTATGCGGCAGTTTCTAGACATCCTGTATAGTGAACTATCACCGAAACTAATAATTGTCTTAATACGCGATATCGTATAGAAACTACTCACCAGCTACAATGTTTTTCGTATGCTCATTACTGTATAAAAGTAGCACTTTTAGCCAACTTTTAATTACAAAATGTATGTATAAAAAATAAAAATGTTCATTATGATAATTTCCACGGATAAGATCATATCAATGCAAAATCAAGTCTAAAGGTTTGTGTTCCAAAGATACGACTCATACGATGATCACTTGGTGATCATCGCTTGGCGACTGGAAAAGAGCACTGCTTTGCATATATGTATACCATTTCTCAGTCAAGTTCATAACTTTGGAGCATCAAGTTCGTAAGTTTGTAACATCAAATAGGATTTTTCGGGAGCTTAAATCGTAACTGTAAATGCATATTTGAGCACTGAACTTTTTAAATTTTATTCAAAATATAAAATTATCTATCTTCGATAATGGGAAGATATAGATCTGGGTGTCCATAGATACGAATTTGATATTTCAAAGTTATGACCTTGACCGTGAAATGGTATATTATATATGGAGCTGTGTTCCTCCAAACGGCAGTCGTTGAGCTTGTCAGGCGATGATCGTATGGCATGCGTAGAAGAAAATTATCGTCGCAACGATCGCGCTCATTGTTGTACATACTGCACTGCCTCGATGCAGTGGCGTAGATAGCTCTTCGGTGAGGGGGGGGGGGATCATTTTGCAGGACTACTCTTACTTTTACGGTTATCAAATGTTGAATTTTTGGAATAACAATTTCTGTATTTATTACACTTCAAATCAGCAGTTTTTTTTAGTAAATTTTGGTGTAAAATAGATAAAAACTTTGCCATAAGAAGAAATACGAATTCCTGAAAATATTGCATCGATAATTTTGACTTTTAACTACGGTGAGTGAATCCACAGTATTCGAATTTTCGTACAAATTTTCGTAACTGTGATTGGAGCATCAGAGCTTTAATTGGGTTAGATCCGTGCCTCCCAAACTTTTCTGGCCGGTACATCTCAAAACAGGGATTAAAATAAATCATACAGTTATATGTCCAGAAAAGGGAAATTATGAAGACGAGAGCTCGTTGGGTATGCTCAGTATATGTATAACAAAACTGAATTGAAAAAAAAAAAATGGTTTAAAATGCAATTGAAAAGTGATGATCGTATCGGTGCATCGATGGTATTGATTAGTACTCTCCTATTTAGATGCATGTACAGTGGATCCTCGGTTGATGAACACAACGCGTTCCGGGATCATATTCGTTATGAGAAACGTTCGTTAAGCGAAACCTTTAATTATCCAACATACAATGGTTCTTTTCCGATCAGAACACTAGACGCTATTGTTTTTATTCATTGATAAAAGCGTTCAATTCTTGTAAAATGGAGATTTGTCTAAAAATTACACAAGTTTTACATTTTTTCCTTTGTTCGTTATCCGGAATTTCGTTCGCTAAGCGAAACATTTCCTAACAAAAAAAATTCGTTCGTTATACGAAATGTTCGCTAACCGAGGGAGGGTCCACTGTATACAGGGTGTCCGGAAACTGCCGCATAAACGCACCGGATTATGATTCCTCAGTTGATTTTCAGCAAAAAAGTTGTACCGAACATACCCCCTCAGCTTAACCCTTTAGCTGCCACAGGCATTTGAAGATTTTTGAAAAAATCATTTTCTTGCACGACTTAAAGCCTATTATTTATATTTTTATAAATATAATATAATATTTTTATACGTTAAGTGTAGAAAACTAGGGTTAATTTTAGCTCAATTGGAGAAAATTGAGACGGAAAAAAAGATTGTTTTTAGGTAAAATCACGCAAATTTTACTTTGAAGCTCTGTAAAAACCAAACCTATTATCCGATTTTAGTGTGGTTTGTTTCATTTTACAGGTAAATTTGTTGCCTGTAATAATCATTATTTCACTATTCTACCTGGTCTAGCTGTAAAGATATTAGGCTTTAAGTCGTGCAAGAAAATGATTTTTCCAAAAATCTTTAAATGCCTGTGGCAGCTAAAGGGTTAAGCTGAGGGGGTATATTCCGTACAACTTTTTTGCTGGAAATCAACTGAGGAATCATAATCCGGTGCGTTTATGCGACATTTTCCGGAAACCCTGTATACTTTCGTATGCATCTAGCTTCGCTGGCTGGTTCACCTGCTTTTTCAATTTTACATTGTCGAGCCTCAATTGAGTTGGGTCGTTTTCCGCGGCATGAAGAGCAACTGCTAACTTTTGAACCATGTTCTTGTTGATCGCATTTAAATGTTCTTTGAAAAGTGTTCGGATTGCCCTTTTTGTTTGTCTAATGTAGGTAAACTCACAATGGTTACATGAAATTTCATATATTCCAGATTTCTCAAATGTTTTGTCTTTGATATTGACAATTTGGTCTTGCAACTTTCCCTTACTATTATGGACTATCTTGAGATGGTGTTTTTTTAAAACATTTTTTAATTTGTTTGTCACTTCATGGACGTATGTAAGAGCAACTCTTTTTTCTTGACATTTTTCTGGAAATAATTTGGCTTTTTGGAATCGGGATATTTTCTTTGAGTGTAGGGAAACCAAGTCCTCAATCATTTTTCATTGTATCCATTTAATACAGCGAAGTACTTAATGTGCTTAAATTCATCCATGAAATCAATGATGCTGAGGGGCAATCCGCATAGTCTAAAAACCATACTATGGAATTCCCGCTTTTTTGTGAGTCATTGGGCAGTGTGAGTCGCTTGGAATGTAATTCGGTGTACTCGATGGTTTTCTGTATACCGAAAAGTTAACTTTTCCATTTTGTGTTCGTTTAATTCGTATGTCGAGAAACGAGTGTTAAATTTTATATTTCAGTTCTGAAACTGGTTTCATGTTTTTATGAAACACTACACTCGTTGAATAATTCCAACAAGAAGTTTACTTTTGCTTTGTTTTACGTACCTAAAGTAATAATAAAAAATGTGCGACCGAAGGGGGGAGGGGATTGATCCCCTTGATCCCTCCCTTATCTACGCCACTGCCTCGATGAGTTCTGACCGTGGTGCAAGCCATTTGTTTGAAGGCTTCGGGAAGCTTGTTGCTTGGGATGCTACGTTGTATATAAAAATCGTGCAATGGCCGTATTCTTTTCGTATGCATTCGCTTGAGTGGCGAGTGGGTCTGTATTTAATCATCGTTGCACATGCTGATTGGCTGAGTAGTGGCCGGCCGCTTGTAGGAAAACACCCGTAATCGATAGTCACTCACATAGTTGGCATCGCCTATAGCGACGATAGCTCAGTGATCATCGTCTGAGTCGTGTGTTGGAAGACAAACCTTAATAATAATTAACTTCCGATTATGGGCATCCACAAAAAAATATATTTTTAGATAGTATTTTAAAATCACGGACTAATGAAACTGACATATTAAATGAACATAAAAACAAGACAAGTGTCTTTTTGCATAGATTTCAACCGAATTTCCTCTATCGTTCATACATATATGGAAATTATTGCCAAGGTGATTTGCAATACAAACCCCTTTCGAAACATATTTAATACTTTGGAAGACGATTTGAACCTAGCCAAATTGCACTCTACAGGAAAAAAATTACAAAATGTATTTTCCTTCACTATCAAACGACCCTGTATTTTTTCTAGTGGAAGAAACCAATGACAAGTCTGCAATTTCAACAATGCAAAAATCATACATATCGAAGACATCGTTAACGTTACCGTTGGTCGTATTTCTTTTGCTATTTATTCCTACAGTGGCCGTACAGGTATAAACCATTTCTTTTTAATGTTTCGATTATTATTTTTAATTATTGACATTTTCAGTTCAAGTCTGTTGTAACGAATTTTCAATGCTATGCTAATTCATATTTCCTTCGCATGAAATGCAGTCACCGAAATGGACATCTTTTGAATATCAGCGTGTCATCGTTTAAAACAATTAACGAACTCCAATTGGATTTCAAACATACGGAAATTGCACCGAATCGTCGCAAGCGAATTATATTTCGCAAAGAATTGGGAGTATGCGGCGATACTCAAGCACAACTGGTTACAGGTCATTTTACAAATCAATATTTAATGTATTTGGTCAAATCGATCCTGAGCAATCCCGACATCAAATGTCCGATAGCTCCGTTGAATTTGTCGGTGGTGGACATGTCGACAGATACAAATTTATTGCCACTGGGTTTGTTCTACAAGCCAGGCGTTGTAATGTTGACAAATATTACGATGTATCAACCAAGGAACAGTGGAATGAGTATGCAATATATCGGACATTTTGAATGTTTTTCAAGGATAGTGAAATTGAAGTCCTAATGAAAAGTGGTGGGTGAAAATTTGGTTTATTTTTAAGTGAAAACTATTTTAAATCTAAGGGCGGAATCCATAGTCCTCCACCTAAGAAATAAGAATTCCCTAAGGCATAAGTATAAGGGAATGCCTATTGGCGCAAAACGTCACTTAAAAACGCATTACCTCATTAATAATAAAATAATTTAATTCAGGAGCTTAACAAACGTAAGTAACAAATAAAATATTAAAAAATATCTAACAGCAGCAAAGTTCAAATTTATTTTTAAAATACGAACCATTATGAATTTCAAAATTAATAAGGATCCCCTTAAACGTCCTCTTCAGTGAGGACTATGAATTCCGCTCTAATCTTCATCTTTAATTTGATTTGATTTTCTTAGGCAATTTTTCTTGTTTTATTTGTGGTAATATCTGTTGGAGTTTTGTTTGGAAAAATATTATGTTCATGTATGGGAAGTGTCATCTCTCTGGTTTATCTTAATGCCTTCTGCTGGGCGTTAACTATGCTGAGGCCATCAATTGTACCGGGTACGGATCCTGCGGGACAACGCTCCTCCTTGACAATTCTCCCGAAATTGTCACGCAAAACAGCCAAAGTGTATCGGAATTTCTTGGTCCTTGGGTCGCATCTTTGAAAGGCTGTAACTTTTGAAGCTAGGACTTTGAAATTTTTACCAAACGTCACTTTTTTACCTAATTGGTCTAAATCGACTTTCTCAAAACCCATTTTCGAAAATTTTCACTTAAACGCAAAATTGCCCATATCTCCGTCAATTTTGATCCTAGAGCAGTCAAATTTGGCCTAAAAATGTTGCTGAACTTGAAACGGCTGTAACTCGGAAACTATGTGTTTTCAAGTGAAAATGTTCGAAAATGGATTTTGAAAAAGTCGATGTAGAGCGTATTTAGAGCTACATTTTGGCGAAAGAACCAGGGTCCTAGCTATCACCGTTTCCGAGTTACAGCCGTTTAAAGTTCAGCAACATTGTTAGGCCAAATTTGACTGCTCTAGGATCAAAATTGACGGAGATATGGGCAATTTTGTGTTTCCAAGTGAAAATTTTCGAAAGTGGGTTTTGAAAAAGTCGATGTAGAGCGTATTCAGAGCTACATTTTGGTGAAACAACCAGGGTCCTAGCTATCACCGTTTCCGAGATACAGCCGTTCAAAGGTCAGTAACATTTTTAGGCCAAATTTGACTGCCTTAGGATCAATATCTACGGAGATATGGGCAATTTTGTGTTTCCAAGTGAACATTTTCGAAAGTGGGTTTTGAAAAAGTCGATGTAGAGCGTATTCAGAGCCACATTTGGGTGACACAACCAGAGTCCTAGCTATCACCGTTTCCGAGATACAGCTCTTCAAAGGTCAGCAACATTTTTAGGCCAAATTTGACTGCCCTAGGATCAATATCTACGGAGATATGGGCAATTTTGTGTTTCCAAGTGAAAATTTTCGAAAGTGGGTTTTGAAAAAGTCGATGTAGAGCGTATTCAGAGCTACGTTTTGGTGAAACAACCAGGGTCCTATCACCGTTTCCGAGATACAGCCGTTCAAAGGTCAGTAACATTTTTAGGCCAAATTTGACTGCCCTAGGATCAATATCTACGGAGATATGGGCAATTTTGTGTTTCCAAGTGAAAATTTTCGAAAGTGGGTTTTGAAAAAGTCGATGTAGAGCGTATTCAGAGCCACATTTTGGTGACACAACCAGGGTCCTAGCTATCACCGTTTCCTAGATACAGCCCTTTGAAGGTCAGCAACATTTTTAGGCCAAATTTGACTGCCCTAGGATCAATATCTACGGAGATATGGGCAATTTTGTGTTTCCAAGTGAAAATTTTCGAAAGTGGGTTTTGAAAAAGCCGATGTAGAGCGTATTCAGAGCCACATTTTGGTGACACAACCAGGGTCCTTCCTAGCTATCACCGTTTCCTAGATACAGCCCTTTAAAGGTCAGCAACATTTTTAGGCCAAATTTGACTGCCCTAGGATCAATATTTACGGAGATATGGGCAATTTTGTGTTTCCAAGTGAAAATTTTCGAAAGTGGGTCGATGTAGAGCGTATTTAGAGCTACATTTTGGTGAAACAACCAGGGTCCCAGCTATCACCGTTTCCGAATTAGAGCCGTTTAAAGTTCAGCAACGTTCAACAACAAATTTGACTGCTCTAGGATCAAAATTGACGGAGATATGGGCAATTTTTGTTTCCAAGTGAAAATTTTCGAAAGTGGGCTTTGAAAAAGTCGATGTAGAGCGTATTCAGAGCTACATTTTGGTGAAACAACCAGGGTCCTAGCTATCACCGTTTCCGAGTTACAGCCGTTTAAAGTTCAGCAACATTTTTAGGCCACATTTGACTGCTCTAGGATCAAAATTGACGGAGATATTTTCGAAAATGGATTTTGAAAAAGTCGATGTAGAGCGTATTTAGAGCTACATTTTGGTGAAACAACCAGGGTCTTAGCTATCACCGTTTCCGAGATACAGCCGTTCAAAGGCCAGTAACATTTTTAGGCCAAATTTGACTGCCCTAGGATCAATATCTACGGAGATATGGGCAATTTTGTGTTTCCAAGTGAAAATTTTCGAAAGTGGGTTTTGAAAAAGTCGATGTAGAGCGTATTCAGAGCCACATTTTGATGAAACAACCAGGGTCCTAGCTATCACCGTTTCCGAGATACAGCCGTTCAAAGGTCAGTAACATTTTTAGGCCAAATTTGACTGACATCTACATCAATCAATATCAAGTGAAAATTTTCGAAAGTGAGTTTTGAAAAAGTCGATGTAGAGCGTATTCAGAGCCACATTTTGGTGAAACAACCAGGGTCCTAGCTATCACCGTTTCCGAGATACAGCCGAACAGGCCAGTGACATTTTTAGGCCAAATTTGACTGCCCTAGGCTCAATATCTACGGAGATATGGGCAATTTTATGTTTCCGAGTGAAAATTTTCGAAAGTGGGTTTTGAAAAAGTCGATGTAGAGCGTATTCAGAGCTACATTTTGGTGAAACAACCAGGGTCCTAGCTATCACCGTTTCCGAGATACAGCCCTTTAAAGGTCAGCAACATTTTTAGGCCAAATTTGACTGCCCTAGGATCAATATCTACGGAGATATGGGCAAAATTTTCGAAAGTGGGTTTTGAAAAAGTCGATGTAGAGCGTATTCAGAGCTACATTTTGGTGAAACAACCAGGGTCCTAGCTATCACCGTTTCCGAGATACAGCCGTTCAAAGGTCAGTAACATTCTTAGGCCACATTTGACTGCTCTAGGATCAATATCTACGGAGATATGGGCAATTTTGTGTTTCCAAGTGAAAATTTTCGAAAGTGGGTTTTGAAAAAGTCGATGTAGAGCGTATTCAGAGCTACATTTTGGTGAAACAACCAGGGTCCTAGCTATTACCGTTTCCGAGATACAGCCGTTCAAAGGTCAGTAACATTTTTAGGCCAAATTTGACTGCCCTAGGATCAATATCTACGGAGATATGGGCAATTTTGTGTTTCGATGTCGAACTCGATGTAGAGCGTATTCAGAGTCACATTTTGGTGAAACAACCAGGGTCCTAGCTATCACCGTTTCCGAGATACAGCCGTTCAAAGGTCAGTAACATTTTTAGGCCAAATTTGACTGCCCTAGGATCAATATCTACGGAGATATGGGCAATTTTGTGTTTCCAAGTGAAAATTTTCGAAAGTGGGTTTTGAAAAAGTCGATGTAGAGCGTATTCAGAGCCACATTTTGGTGACACAACCAGGGTCCTTCCTAGCTATCACCGTTTCCTAGATACAGCCCTTTAAAGGTCAGCAACATTTTTAGGCCGAATTTGACTGCCCTAGAATCAATATTTACGGAGATATGGGCAATTTTGTGTTTCCAATTGAAAATTTTCGAAAGTTGGTCGATGTAGAGCGTATTTAGAGCTACATTTTGGTGAAACAACCAGGGTCCCAGCTATCACCGTTTCCGAATTACAGCCATTTAAGGTTCAGCAACATTTTTAGGCCAAATTTGACTGCTCTAGGATCAAAATTGACGGAGATATGGGCAATTTTTGTTTCCAAGTGAAAATTTTCGAAAGTGGGCTTTGAACAAGTCGATGTAGAGCGTATTCAGAGCTACATTTTGGTGAAACAACCAGGGTCCTAGCTATCACCGTTTCGGAGATACAGCCATCTAAAGACAAGCTAATATTTTGTCCGATTTTTACCCCTTTAAAACGCCTTTAAAGGCCTGTTTCATATGAAAATTTTCGACCTTGGGGGTTCCGAAAGTCGATGAAGAACGCATCCAGACCCACATTTTGCTGAAACTTCCAGGGTCCTAGCTATCACCGTTTCGGAGATACAGCCATCTAAACACAAGCTAATATTTTGTCGATTTTTACCCCTTTAAAACGCCTTTAAAGGCCTGAAAATCGCATTTTTCTGTTTCATATGAAAATTTTCGACCTTGGGGGTTCCGAAAGTCGATGAAGAACGCATCCAGACCTACATTTTGCTGAAACTTCCAGGGTCCTAGCTATCACCGTTTCGGAGATACAGCCATCTAAACACAAGCTAATATTTTGTCGATTTTTACCCCTTTAAAACGCCTTTAAAGGCCTGAAAATCGCATTTTTCTGTTTCATATGAAAATTTTCGACCTTGGGGGTTCCGAAAGTCGATGAAGAACGCATCCAGACCTACATTTTGCTGAAACTTCCAGGGTCCTAGCTATCACCGTTTCGGAGATACAGCCATCTAAACACAAGCTAATATTTTGTCGATTTTTACCCCTTTAAAACGCCTTTAAAGGCCTGAAAATCGCATTTTTCTGTTTCATATGAAAATTTTCGACCTTGGGGGTTCCGAAAGTCGATGAAGAACGCATCCAGACCTACATTTTGCTGAAACTTCCAGGGTCCTAGCTATCACCGTTTCGGAGATACAGCCATCTAAACACAAGCTAATATTTTGTCGATTTTTACCCCTTTAAAACGCCTTTAAAGGCCTGAAAATCGCATTTTTCTGTTTCATATGAAAATTTTCGACCTTGGGGGTTCCGAAAGTCGATGAAGAACGCATCCAGACCTACATTTTGCTGAAACTTCCAGGGTCCTAGCTATCACCGTTTCGGAGATACAGCCATCTAAACACAAGCTAATATTTTGTCGATTTTTACCCCTTTAAAACGCCTTTAAAGGCCTGAAAATCGCATTTTTCTGTTTCATATGAAAATTTTCGACCTTGGGGGTTCCGAAAGTCGATGAAGAACGCATCCAGACCTACATTTTGCTGAAACTTCCAGGGTCCTAGCTATCACCGTTTCGGAGATACAGCCATCTAAACACAAGCTAATATTTTGTCGATTTTTACCCCTTTAAAACGCCTTTAAAGGCCTGAAAATCGCATTTTTCTGTTTCATATGAAAATTTTCGACCTTGGGGGTTCCGAAAGTCGATGAAGAACGCATCCAGACCTACATTTTGCTGAAACTTCCAGGGTCCTAGCTATCACCGTTTCGGAGATACAGCCATCTAAACACAAGCTAATATTTTGTCGATTTTTACCCCTTTAAAACGCCTTTAAAGGCCTGAAAATCGCATTTTTCTGTTTCATATGAAAATTTTCGACCTTGGGGGTTCCGAAAGTCGATGAAGAACGCATCCAGACCTACATTTTGCTGAAACTTCCAGGGTCCTAGCTATCACCGTTTCGGAGATACAGCCATCTAAACACAAGCTAATATTTTGTCGATTTTTACCCCTTTAAAACGCCTTTAAAGGCCTGAAAATCGCATTTTTCTGTTTCATATGAAAATTTTCGACCTTGGGGGTTCCGAAAGTCGATGAAGAACGCATCCAGACCTACCTTTTGCTGAAACTTCCAGGGTCCTAGCTATCACCGTTTCGGAGATACAGCCATCTAAAGACAAGCTAATATTTTGTCGATTTTTACCCCTTTAAAACGCCTTTAAAGGCCTGAAAATCGCATTTTTCTGTTTCATATGAAAATTTTCGACCTTGGGGGTTCCGAAAGTCGATGAAGAACGCATCCAGACCTACATTTTGCTGAAACTTCCAGGGTCCTAGCTATCACCGTTTCGGAGATACAGCCATCTAAAGACAAGCTAATATTTTGTCGATTTTCACCCCTTTAAAACGCCTTTAAAGGCCTGAAAATCGCATTTTTCTGTTTCATATGAAAATTTTCGACCTTGGGGGTTCCGAAAGTCGATGAAGAACGCATCCAGACCTACATTTTGCTGAAACTTCCAGGGTCCTAGCTATCACCGTTTCGGAGATACAGCCATCTAAAGACAAGCTAATATTTTGTCCGATTTTTACCCCTTTAAAACGCCTTTAAAGGCCTGTTTCATATGAAAATTTTCGACCTTGGGGGTTCCGAAAGTCGATGAAGAACGCATCCAGACCCACATTTTGCTGAAACTTCCAGGGTCCTAGCTATCACCGTTTCGGAGATACAGCCATCTAAACACAAGCTAATATTTTGTCGATTTTTACCCCTTTAAAACGCCTTTAAAGGCCTGAAAATCGCATTTTTCTGTTTCATATGAAAATTTTCGACCTTGGGGGTTCCGAAAGTCGATGAAGAACGCATCCAGACCTACATTTTGCTGAAACTTCCAGGGTCCTAGCTATCACCGTTTCGGAGATACAGCCATCTAAACACAAGCTAATATTTTGTCGATTTTTACCCCTTTAAAACGCCTTTAAAGGCCTGAAAATCGCATTTTTCTGTTTCATATGAAAATTTTCGACCTTGGGGGTTCCGAAAGTCGATGAAGAACGCATCCAGACCTACATTTTGCTGAAACTTCCAGGGTCCTAGCTATCACCGTTTCGGAGATACAGCCATCTAAACACAAGCTAATATTTTGTCGATTTTTACCCCTTTAAAACGCCTTTAAAGGCCTGAAAATCGCATTTTTCTGTTTCATATGAAAATTTTCGACCTTGGGGGTTCCGAAAGTCGATGAAGAACGCATCCAGACCTACATTTTGCTGAAACTTCCAGGGTCCTAGCTATCACCGTTTCGGAGATACAGCCATCTAAACACAAGCTAATATTTTGTCGATTTTTACCCCTTTAAAACGCCTTTAAAGGCCTGAAAATCGCATTTTTCTGTTTCATATGAAAATTTTCGACCTTGGGGGTTCCGAAAGTCGATGAAGAACGCATCCAGACCTACATTTTGCTGAAACTTCCAGGGTCCTAGCTATCACCGTTTCGGAGATACAGCCATCTAAACACAAGCTAATATTTTGTCGATTTTTACCCCTTTAAAACGCCTTTAAAGGCCTGAAAATCGCATTTTTCTGTTTCATATGAAAATTTTCGACCTTGGGGGTTCCGAAAGTCGATGAAGAACGCATCCAGACCTACATTTTGCTGAAACTTCCAGGGTCCTAGCTATCACCGTTTCGGAGATACAGCCATCTAAACACAAGCTAATATTTTGTCGATTTTTACCCCTTTAAAACGCCTTTAAAGGCCTGAAAATCGCATTTTTCTGTTTCATATGAAAATTTTCGACTTTGGGGGTTCCGAAGGTCGATGAAGAACGCATCCAGGCCTACATTATGCTGAAACTTCCAGCGTCCTAGCTGTCACCGTTTCGGAGATACAGCCATCTAAAGACAAGCTAAAATTTTGTCGATTTTTACCCCTTTAAAACGCCTTTAAAAGCCTGAAAATCGCATTTTTCTGTTTCATATGAAAATTTTCGACTTTCGGGGTTCCGAAAGTCGATGAAGAACGCATCCAGGCCTACATTTTGCTGAAACTTCCAGCGTCCTAGCTATCACCGTTTCGGAGAGAGAGCCATCTAAAGACAAGCTAATATTTTGTCGATTTTTACCCCTTTAAAACGCCTTTAAAGGCCTGAAAATCGCATTTTTCTGTTTCATATGAAAATTTTCGACTTTCGGGGTTCCGAAAGTCGATGAAGAACGCATCCAGGCCTATATTTCGCTGAAACTTCCAGGGTCCTAGCTATCACCGTTTCGGAGAGACAGCCATCTAAAGACAAGCTAATATTTTGTCGATTTTTACCCCTTTAAAACGCCTTTAAAGGCCTGAAAATCGCATTTTTCTGTTTCATATGAAAATTTTCGACCTTGGGGGTTCCGAAAGTCGATGAAGAACGCATCCAGACCTACATTTTGCTGAAACTTCCAGGGTCCTAGCTATCACCGTTTCGGAGATACAGCCATCTAAAGACAAGCTAATATTTTGTCGATTTTTACCCCTTTAAAACGCCTTTAAAAGCCCGAAAATCGCATTTTTCTGTTTCATATGAAAATTTTCGACCTTGGCGGTTCCGAAAGTCGATGAAGAACGCATCCAGGCCTATATTTCGCTGAAACTTCCAGGGTCCTAGCTATCACCGTTTCGGAGAGACAGCCATCTAAAGACAAGCTAATATTTTGTCGATTTTTACCCCTTTAAAACGCCTTTAAAGGCCTGAAAATCGCATTTTTCTGTTTCATATGAAAATTTTCGACTTTCGGGGTTCCGAAAGTCGATGAAGAACGCATCCAGGCCTACATTTTGCTGAAACTTCCAGCGTCCTAGCTATCACCCTTTCGGAGAGACAGCCATCTAAAGACAAGCTAATATTTTGTCGATTTTTACCCCTTTAAAACGCCTTTAAAGGCCTGAAAATCGCATTTTTCTGTTTCATATGAAAATTTTCGACTTTCGGGGTTCCGAAAGTCGATGAAGAACGCATCCAGACCTACATTTTGCTGAAACTTCCAGGGTCCTAGCTATCACCGTTTCGGAGATACAGCCATCTAAAGACAAGCTAATATTTTGTCGATTTTTACCCCTTTAAAACGCCTTTAAAATCCTGAAAATCGCATTTTTCTGTTTCATATGAAAATTTTCGACCTTGGCGGTTCCGAAAGTCGATGAAGAACGCATGCAGGCCTATATTTCGCTGAAACTTCCAGGGTCCTAGCTATCACCGTTTCGGAGAGACAGCCATCTAAAGACAAGCTAATATTTTGTCGATTTTTACCCCTTTAAAACGCCTTTAAAAGCCCGAAAATCGCAATTTTCTGTTTCATATGAAAATTTTCGACCTTGGCGGTTCGGAAAGTCGATGAAGAACGCATCCAGGCCTACATTATGCTGAAACTTCCAGCGTCCTAGCTGTCACCGTTTCGGAGATACAGCCATCTAAAGACAAGCTAAAATTTTGTCGATTTTCACCCCTTTAAAACGCCTTTAAAAGCCTGAAAATCGCATTTTTCCGTTTCATATGAAAATTTTCGACTTTCGGGGTTCCGAAAGTCGATGAAGAACGCATCCAGGCCTACATTTTGCTGAAACTTCCAGCGTCCTAGCTATCACCGTTTCGGAGAGAGAGCCATCTAAACACAAGCTAATATTTTGTCGATTTTTACCCCTTTAAAACGCCTTTAAAGGCCTGAAAATCGCATTTTTCTGTTTCATATGAAAATTTTCGACTTTCGGGGTTCCGAAAGTCGATGAAGAACGCATCCAGACCTACATTTTGCTGAAACTTCCAGGGTCCTAGCTATCACCGTTTCGGAGATACAGCCATCTAAAGACAAGCTAATATTTTGTCGATTTTTACCCCTTTAAAACGCCTTTAAAATCCTGAAAATCGCATTTTTCTGTTTCATATGAAAATTTTCGACCTTGGCGTTTCCGAAAGTCGATGAAGAACGCATGCAGGCCTATATTTCGCTGAAACTTCCAGGGTCCTAGCTATCACCGTTTCGGAGAGACAGCCATCTAAAGACAAGCTAATATTTTGTCGATTTTTACCCCTTTAAAACGCCTTTAAAAGCCCGAAAATCGCAATTTTCTGTTTCATATGAAAATTTTCGACCTTGGCGGTTCGGAAAGTCGATGAAGAACGCATCCAGGCCTACATTTTGCTGAAACTTCCAGCGTCCTAGCTATCACCGTTTCGGAGAGAGAGCCATCTAAAGACAAGCTAATATTTTGTCGATTTTTACCCCTTTAAAACGCCTTTAAAAGCCCGAAAATCGCATTTTTCTGTTTCATATGAAAATTTTCGACCTTGGGGTTCCGAAAGTCGATGAAGAACGCATCCAGACCTACATTTTGCTGAAACTTCCAGGGTCCTAGCTATCACCGTTTCGGAGAGACAGCCATCTAAAGACAAGCTAATATTTTGTCGATTTTTACCCCTTTAAAACGCCTTTAAAAGCCCGAAAATCGCATTTTTCTGTTTCATATGAAAATTTTCGACCTTGGGGGTTCCGAAAGTCGATGAAGAACGCATCCAGACCTACATTTTGCTGAAACTTCCAGGGTCCTAGCTATCACCGTTTCGGAGAGACAGCCATCTAAAGACAAGCTAATATTTTGTCGATTTTTACCCCTTTAAAACGCCTTTGAAGGCCTCAAAATCGCATTTTGATGTTTCAAATGAAAATTTTCGACTTTGCGATTTCCGAAAGTCCATGAAGAATGCATCCAGACCTACATTTTGCTGAAACTTCCAGCGTCCTAGCTATCACCGTTTCGGAGATACAGCCATCTAAACACAAGCTAATATTTTGTCGATTTTTACCCCTTTAAAACGCCTTTAAAATCCTGAAAATCGCATTTTTCTGTTTCATATGAAAATTTTCGACCTTGGCGTTTCCGAAAGTCGATGAAGAACGCATGCAGGCCTATATTTCGCTGAAACTTCCAGGGTCCTAGCTATCACCGTTTCGGAGAGACAGCCATCTAAAGACAAGCTAATATTTTGTCGATTTTTACCCCTTTAAAACGCCTTTAAAAGCCCGAAAATCGCATTTTTCTGTTTCATATGAAAATTTTCGACCTTGGGGGTTCCGAAAGTCGATGAAGAACGCATCCAGACCTACATTTTGCTGAAACTTCCAGGGTCCTAGCTATCACCGTTTCGGAGAGACAGCCATCTAAAGACAAGCTAATATTTTGTCGATTTTTACCCCTTTAAAACGCCTTTAAAAGCCTGAAAATCGCATTTTTCCGTTTCATATGAAAATTTTCGACTTTCGGGGTTCCGAAAGTCGATGAAGAACGCATCCAGGCCTACATTTTGCTGAAACTTCCAGCGTCCTAGCTATCACCGTTTCGGAGAGAGAGCCATCTAAAGACAAGCTAATATTTTGTCGATTTTTACCCCTTTAAAACGCCTTTAAAAGCCCGAAAATCGCATTTTTCTGTTTCATATGAAAATTTTCGACCTTGGCGGTTCGGAAAGTCGATGAAGAACGCATCCAGGCCTACATTATGCTGAAACTTCCAGCGTCCTAGCTGTCACCGTTTCGGAGATACAGCCATCTAAAGACAAGCTAAAATTTTGTCGATTTTCACCCCTTTAAAACGCCTTTAAAAGCCTGAAAATCGCATTTTTCCGTTTCATATGAAAATTTTCGACTTTCGGGGTTCCGAAAGTCGATGAAGAACGCATCCAGGCCTACATTTTGCTGAAACTTCCAGCGTCCTAGCTATCACCGTTTCGGAGAGAGAGCCATCTAAAGACAAGCTAATATTTTGTCGATTTTTACCCCTTTAAAACGCCTTTAAAAGCCCGAAAATCGCATTTTTCTGTTTCATATGAAAATTTTCGACCTTGGGGGTTCCGAAAGTCGATGAAGAACGCATCCAGACCTACATTTTGCTGAAACTTCCAGGGTCCTAGCTATCACCGTTTCGGAGAGACAGCCATCTAAAGACAAGCTAATATTTTGTCGATTTTTACCCCTTTAAAACGCCTTTAAAAGCCTGAAAATCGCATTTTTCTGTTTCATATGAAAATTTTCGACCTTGGCGGTTCCGAAAGTCGATGAAGAACGCATCCAGGCCTACATTATGCTGAAACTTCCAGCGTCCTAGCTGTCACCGTTTCGGAGATACAGCCATCTAAAGACAAGCTAAAATTTTGTCGATTTTCACCCCTTTAAAACGCCTTTAAAAGCCTGAAAATCGCATTTTTCTGTTTCATATGAAAATTTTCGACTTTCGGGGTTCCGAAAGTCGATGAAGAACGCATCCAGGCCTACATTTTGCTGAAACTTCCAGGGTCCTAGCTATCACCGTTTCGGAGAGACAGCCATCTAAAGACAAGCTAATATTTTGTCGATTTTTACCCCTTTAAAACGCCTTTAAAGGCCTGAAAATCGCATTTTTCTGTTTCATATGAAAATTTTCGACCTTGGGGGTTCCGAAAGTCGATGAAGAACGCATCCAGACCTACATTTTGCTGAAACTTCCAGGGTCCTAGCTATCACCGTTTCGGAGAGAGAGCCATCTAAAGACAAGCTAATATTTTGTCGATTTTTACCCCTTTAAAACGCCTTTAAAAGCCTGAAAATCGCATTTTTCTGTTTCATATGAAAATTTTCGACCTTGGCGGTTCCGAAAGTCGATGAAGAACGCATCCAGACCTACATTTTGCTGAAACCTCCAGGGTCCTAGCTATCACCGTTTCGGAGATACAGCCATCTAAAGACAAGCTAATATTTTGTCGATTTTTACCCCTTTAAAACGCCTTTGAAGGCCTCAAAATCGCATTTTTCTGTTTCAAATGAAAATTTTCGACTTTGCGATTTCCGAAAGTCGATGAAGAATGCATCCAGACCTACATTTTGCTGAAACTTCCAGGGTCCTAGCTATCACCGTTTCGGAGATACAGCCATCTAAAGACAAGCTAATATTTTGTCGATTTTTACCCCTTTAAAACGCCTTTGAAGGCCTCAAAATCGCATTTTTCTGTTTCAAATGAAAATTTTCGACTTTGCGATTTCCGAAAGTCGATGAAGAATGCATCCAGACCTACATTTTGCTGAAACTTCCAGGGTCCTAGCTATCACCGTTTCGGAGATACAGCCATCTAAAGACAAGCTAATATTTTGTCGATTTTTACCCCTTTAAAACGCCTTTGAAGGCCTCAAAATCGCATTTTTCTGTTTCAAATGAAAATTTTCGACTTTGCGATTTCCGAAAGTCCATGAAGAATGCATCCAGACCTACATTTTGCTGAAACTTCCAGCGTCCTAGCTATCACCGTTTCGGAGATACAGCCATCTAAAGACAAGCTAATATTTTGTCGATTTTTACCCCTTTAAAACGCCTTTAAAGGCCTGAAAATCGCATTTTTCTGTTTCATATGAAAATTTTCGACTTTGGGGGTTCCGAAGGTCGATGAAGAACGCATCCAGGCCTACATTTTGCTGAAACTTCCAGCGTCCTAGCTATCACCGTTTCGGAGATACAGCCATCTAAAGACAAGCTAATATTTTGTCGATTTTTACCCCTTTAAAACGCCTTTAAAGGCCTGAAAATCGCATTTTTCTGTTTCATATGAAAATTTTCGACTTTGGGGGTTCCGAAGGTCGATGAAGAACGCATCCAGGCCTACATTTTGCTGAAACTTCCAGCTTCCTAGCTATCACCGTTTCGGAGATACAGCCATCTAAAGACAAGCTAATATTTTGTCGATTTTTACCCCTTTAAAACGCCTTTGAAGGCCTCAAAATCGCATTTTGATGTTTCAAATGAAAATTTTCGACTTTGCGATTTCCGAAAGTCCATGAAGAATGCATCCAGACCTACATTTTGCTGAAACTTCCAGGGTCCTAGCTATCACCGTTTCGGAGATACAGCCATCTAAAGACAAGCTAATATTTTGTCGATTTTTACCCCTTTAAAACGCCTTTAAAGGCCTGAAAATCGCATTTTTCTGTTTCATATGAAAATTTTCGACTTTGGGGGTTCCGAAGGTCGATGAAGAACGCATCCAGGCCTACATTTTGCTGAAACTTCCAGCTTCCTAGCTATCACCGTTTCGGAGATACAGCCATCTAAAGACAAGCTAATATTTTGTCGATTTTTACCCCTTTAAAACGCCTTTAAAGGCCTGAAAATCGCATTTTTCTGTTTCATATGAAAATTTTCGACTTTGGGGGTTCCGAAGGTCGATGAAGAACGCATCCAGGCCTACATTTTGCTGAAACTTCCAGCTTCCTAGCTATCACCGTTTCGGAGATACAGCCATCTAAAGACAAGCTAATATTTTGTCGATTTTTACCCCTTTAAAACGCCTTTGAAGGCCTCAAAATCGCATTTTGATGTTTCAAATGAAAATTTTCGACTTTGCGATTTCCGAAAGTCCATGAAGAATGCATCCAGACCTACATTTTGCTGAAACTTCCAGGGTCCTAGCTATCACCGTTTCGGAGATACAGCCATCTAAAGACAAGCTAATATTTTGTCGATTTTTACCCCTTTAAAACGCCTTTAAAGGCCTGAAAATCGCATTTTTCTGTTTCATATGAAAATTTTCGACTTTGGGGGTTCCGAAGGTCGATGAAGAACGCATCCAGGCCTACAGTTTGCTGAAACTTCCAGCGTCCTAGCTATCACCGTTTCGGAGATACAGCCATCTAAAGACAAGCTAATATTTTGTCGATTTTTACCCCTTTAAAACGCCTTTAAAGGCCTAAAAATCGCATTTTTCTGTTTCATATGAAAATTTTCGACCTTGGGGGTTCCGAAAGTCGATGAAGAACGCATCCAGACCTACATTTTGCTGAAACTTCCAGGGTCCTAGCTATCACCGTTTCGGAGATACAGCCATCTAAAGACAAGCTAATATTTTGTCGATTTTTACCCCTTTAAAACGCCTTTGAAGGCCTCAAAATCGCATTTTTCTGTTTCAAATGAAAATTTTCGACTTTGCGATTTCCGAAAGTCCATGAAGAATGCATCCAGACCTACATTTTGCTGAAACTTCCAGGGTCCTAGCTATCACCGTTTCGGAGATACAGCCATCTAAAGACAAGCTAATATTTTGTCGATTTTTACCCCTTTAAAACGCCTTTAAAGGCCTGAAAATCGCATTTTTCTGTTTCATATGAAAATTTTCGACTTTGGGGGTTCCGAAGGTCGATGAAGAACGCATCCAGGCCTACATTTTGCTGAAACTTCCAGCTTCCTAGCTATCACCGTTTCGGAGATACAGCCATCTAAAGACAAGCTAATATTTTGTCGATTTTTACCCCTTTAAAACGCCTTTAAAGGCCTGAAAATCGCATTTTTCTGTTTCATATGAAAATTTTCGACTTTGGGGGTTCCGAAGGTCGATGAAGAACGCATCCAGGCCTACATTTTGCTGAAACTTCCAGCTTCCTAGCTATCACCGTTTCGGAGATACAGCCATCTAAAGACAAGCTAATATTTTGTCGATTTTTACCCCTTTAAAACGCCTTTGAAGGCCTCAAAATCGCATTTTGATGTTTCAAATGAAAATTTTCGACTTTGCGATTTCCGAAAGTCCATGAAGAATGCATCCAGACCTACATTTTGCTGAAACTTCCAGGGTCCTAGCTATCACCGTTTCGGAGATACAGCCATCTAAAGACAAGCTAATATTTTGTCGATTTTTACCCCTTTAAAACGCCTTTAAAGGCCTGAAAATCGCATTTTTCTGTTTCATATGAAAATTTTCGACTTTGGGGGTTCCGAAGGTCGATGAAGAACGCATCCAGGCCTACAGTTTGCTGAAACTTCCAGCGTCCTAGCTATCACCGTTTCGGAGATACAGCCATCTAAAGACAAGCTAATATTTTGTCGATTTTTACCCCTTTAAAACGCCTTTAAAGGCCTAAAAATCGCATTTTTCTGTTTCATATGAAAATTTTCGACCTTGGGGGTTCCGAAAGTCGATGAAGAACGCATCCAGACCTACATTTTGCTGAAACTTCCAGGGTCCTAGCTATCACCGTTTCGGAGATACAGCCATCTAAAGACAAGCTAATATTTTGTCGATTTTTACCCCTTTAAAACGCCTTTGAAGGCCTCAAAATCGCATTTTTCTGTTTCAAATGAAAATTTTCGACTTTGCGATTTCCGAAAGTCCATGAAGAATGCATCCAGACCTACATTTTGCTGAAACTTCCAGGGTCCTAGCTATCACCGTTTCGGAGATACAGCCATCTAAAGACAAGCTAATATTTTGTCGATTTTTACCCCTTTAAAACGCCTTTAAAGGCCTGAAAATCGCATTTTTCTGTTTCATATGAAAATTTTCGACTTTTGGGGTTCCGAAGGTCGATGAAGAACGCATCCAGGCCTACATTTTGCTGAAACTTCCAGCGTCCTAGCTATCACCGTTTCGGAGATACAGCCATCTAAAGACAAGCTAATATTTTGTCGATTTTTACCCCTTTAAAACGCCTTTGAAGGCCTCAAAATCGCATTTTTCTGTTTCAAATGAAAATTTTCGACTTTGCGATTTCCGAAAGTCCATGAAGAATGCATCCAGACCTACATTTTGCTGAAACTTCCAGGGTCCTAGCTATCACCGTTTCGGAGATACAGCCATCTAAAGACAAGCTAATATTTTGTCGATTTTTACCCCTTTAAAACGCCTTTAAAGGCCTGAAAATCGCATTTTTCTGTTTCATATGAAAATTTTCGACCTTGGGGGTTCCGAAAGTCGATGAAGAACGCATCCAGACCTACATTTTGCTGAAACTTCCAGGGTCCTAGCTATCACCGTTTCGGAGATACAGCCATCTAAAGACAAGCTAATATTTTGTCGATTTTTACCCCTTTAAAACGCCTTTGAAGGCCTCAAAATCGCATTTTTCTGTTTCAAATGAAAATTTTCGACTTTGCGATTTCCGAAAGTCGATGACGAATGCATCCAGACCTACATTTTGCTGAAACTTCCAGGGTCCTAGCTATCACCGTTTCGGAGATACAGCCATCTAAAGACAAGCTAATATTTTGTCGATTTTTACCCCTTTAAAACGCCTTTGAAGGCCTCAAAATCGCATTTTTCTGTTTCAAATGAAAATTTTCGACTTTGCGATTTCCGAAAGTCGATGAAGAATGCATCCAGACCTACATTTTGCTGAAACTTCCAGGGTCCTAGCTATCACCGTTTCGGAGATACAGCCATCTAAAGACAAGCTAATATTTTGTCGATTTTTACCCCTTTAAAACGCCTTTGAAGGCCTCAAAATCGCATTTTTCTGTTTCAAATGAAAATTTTCGACTTTGCGATTTCCGAAAGTCCATGAAGAATGCATCCAGACCTACATTTTGCTGAAACTTCCAGGGTCCTAGCTATCACCGTTTCGGAGATACAGCCATCTAAAGACAAGCTAATATTTTGTCGATTTTTACCCCTTTAAAACGCCTTTAAAGGCCTGCAAATCGCATTTTTCTGTTTCATATGAAAATTTTCGACTTTGGGGGTTCCGAAGGTCGATGAAGAACGCATCCAGACCTACATTTTGCTGAAACTTCCAGCGTCCTAGCTATCACCGTTTCGGAGATACAGCCATCTAAAGACAAGCTAATATTTTGTCGATTTTTACCCCTTTAAAACGCCTTTAAAGGCCTGCAAATCGCATTTTTCTGTTTCATATGAAAATTTTCGACTTTGGGGGTTCCGAAGGTCGATGAAGAACGCATCCAGACCTACATTTTGCTGAAACTTCCAGCGTCCTAGCTATCACCGTTTCGGAGATACAGCCATCTAAAGACAAGCTAATATTTTGTCGATTTTTACCCCTTTAAAACGCCTTTAAAGGCCTGAAAATCGCATTTTTCTGTTTCATATGAAAATTTTCGACCTTGGGGGTTCCGAAAGTCGATGAAGAACGCATCCAGACCTACATTTTGCTGAAACTTCCAGGGTCCTAGCTATCACCGTTTCGGAGATACAGCCATCTAAAGACAAGCTAATATTTTGTCGATTTTTACCCCTTTAAAACGCCTTTAAAGGCCTGAAAATCGCATTTTTCTGTTTCATATGAAAATTTTCGACCTTGGGGGTTCCGAAAGTTGATGAAGAACGCATCCAGACCTACATTTTGCTGAAACTTCCAGGGTCCTAGCTATCACCGTTTCGGAGATACAGCCATCTAAAGACAAGCTAATATTTTGTCGATTTTTACCCCTTTAAAACGCCTTTAAAGGCCTGAAAATCGCATTTTTCTGTTTCATATGAAAATTTTCGACCTTGGGGGTTCCGAAAGTCGATGAAGAACGCATCCATGCCTACATTTTGCTGAAACTTCCAGGGTCCTAGCTATCACCGTTTCGGAGATACAGCCATCTAAAGACAAGCTAATATTTTGTCGATTTTTACCCCTTTAAAACGCCTTTAAAGGCCTGAAAATCGCATTTTTCTGTTTCATATGAAAATTTTCGACCTTGGGGGTTCCGAAAGTCGATGAAGAACGCATCCAGACCTACATTTTGCTGAAACTTCCAGGGTCCTAGCTATCACCGTTTCGGAGATACAGCCATCTAAAGACAAGCTAATATTTTGTCGATTTTTACCCCTTTAAAACGCCTTTGAAGGCCTCAAAATCGCATTTTTCTGTTTCAAATGAAAATTTTCGACTTTGCGATTTCCGAAAGTCCATGAAGAATGCATCCAGACCTACATTTTGCTGAAACTTCCAGGGTCCTAGCTATCACCGTTTCGGAGATACAGCCATCTAAAGACAAGCTAATATTTTGTCGATTTTCACCCCTTTAAAACGCCTTTAAAGGCCTGCAAATCGCATTTTTCTGTTTCATATGAAAATTTTCGAATTTGGGGGTTCCGAAGGTCGATGAAGAACGCATCCAGACCTACATTTTGCTGAAACTTCCAGCGTCCTAGCTATCACCGTTTCGGAGATACAGCCATCTAAAGACAAGCTAATATTTTGTCGATTTTTACCCCTTTAAAACGCCTTTAAAGGCCTAAAAATCGCATTTTTCTGTTTCATATGAAAATTTTCGACCTTGGGGGTTCCGAAAGTCGATGAAGAACGCATCCAGACCTACATTTTGCTGAAACTTCCAGGGTCCTAGCTATCACCGTTTCGGAGATACAGCCATCTAAAGACAAGCTAATATTTTGTCGATTTTCACCCCTTTAAAACGCCTTTAAAGGCCTGCAAATCGCATTTTTCTGTTTCATATGAAAATTTTCGACTTTGGGGGTTCCGAAGGTCGATGAAGAACGCATCCAGGCCTACAGTTTGCTGAAACTTCCAGCGTCCTAGCTATCACCGTTTCGGAGATACAGCCATCTAAAGACAAGCTAATATTTTGTCGATTTTTACCCCTTTAAAACGCCTTTAAAGGCCTAAAAATCGCATTTTTCTGTTTCAAATGAAAATTTTCGACTTTGCGATTTCCGAAAGTCCATGAAGAATGCATCCAGACCTACATTTTGCTGAAACTTCCAGGGTCCTAGCTATCACCGTTTCGGAGATACAGCCATCTAAAGACAAGCTAATATTTTGTCGATTTTCACCCCTTTAAAACGCCTTTAAAGGCCTGCAAATCGCATTTTTCTGTTTCATATGAAAATTTTCGACTTTGGGGGTTCCGAAGGTCGATGAAGAACGCATCCAGGCCTACAGTTTGCTGAAACTTCCAGCGTCCTAGCTATCACCGTTTCGGAGATACAGCCATCTAAAGACAAGCTAATATTTTGTCGATTTTTACCCCTTTAAAACGCCTTTAAAGGCCTAAAAATCGCATTTTTCTGTTTCAAATGAAAATTTTCGACTTTGCGATTTCCGAAAGTCCATGAAGAATGCATCCAGACCTACATTTTGCTGAAACTTCCAGGGTCCTAGCTATCACCGTTTCGGAGATACAGCCATCTAAAGACAAGCTAATATTTTGTCGATTTTCACCCCTTTAAAACGCCTTTAAAGGCCTGCAAATCGCATTTTTCTGTTTCATATGAAAATTTTCGACCTTGGGGGTTCCGAAAGTCGATGAAGAACGCATCCAGACCTACATTTTGCTGAAACTTCCAGGGTCCTAGCTATCACCGTTTCGGAGATACAGCCATCTAAAGACAAGCTAATATTTTGTCGATTTTCACCCCTTTAAAACGCCTTTAAAGGCCTGCAAATCGCATTTTTCTGTTTCATATGAAAATTTTCGACTTTGGGGGTTCCGAAGGTCGATGAAGAACGCATCCAGGCCTACAGTTTGCTGAAACTTCCAGCGTCCTAGCTATCACCGTTTCGGAGATACAGCCATCTAAAGACAAGCTAATATTTTGTCGATTTTTACCCCTTTAAAACGCCTTTAAAGGCCTAAAAATCGCATTTTTCTGTTTCAAATGAAAATTTTCGACTTTGCGATTTCCGAAAGTCCATGAAGAATGCATCCAGACCTACATTTTGCTGAAACTTCCAGGGTCCTAGCTATCACCGTTTCGGAGATACAGCCATCTAAAGACAAGCTAATATTTTGTCGATTTTCACCCCTTTAAAACGCCTTTAAAGGCCTGCAAATCGCATTTTTCTGTTTCATATGAAAATTTTCGACTTTGGGGGTTCCGAAGGTCGATGAAGAACGCATCCAGGCCTACAGTTTGCTGAAACTTCCAGCGTCCTAGCTATCACCGTTTCGGAGATACAGCCATCTAAAGACAAGCTAATATTTTGTCGATTTTCACCCCTTTAAAACGCCTTTAAAGGCCTGCAAATCGCATTTTTCTGTTTCATATGAAAATTTTCGACTTTGGGGGTTCCGAAGGTCGATGAAGAACGCATCCAGGCCTACAGTTTGCTGAAACTTCCAGCGTCCTAGCTATCACCGTTTCGGAGATACAGCCATCTAAAGACAAGCTAATATTTTGTCGATTTTTACCCCTTTAAAACGCCTTTAAAGGCCTAAAAATCGCATTTTTCTGTTTCAAATGAAAATTTTCGACTTTGCGATTTCCGAAAGTCCATGAAGAATGCATCCAGACCTACATTTTGCTGAAACTTCCAGGGTCCTAGCTATCACCGTTTCGGAGATACAGCCATCTAAAGACAAGCTAATATTTTGTCGATTTTCACCCCTTTAAAACGCCTTTAAAGGCCTGCAAATCGCATTTTTCTGTTTCATATGAAAATTTTCGACTTTGGGGGTTCCGAAGGTCGATGAAGAACGCATCCAGGCCTACAGTTTGCTGAAACTTCCAGCGTCCTAGCTATCACCGTTTCGGAGATACAGCCATCTAAAGACAAGCTAATATTTTGTCGATTTTTACCCCTTTAAAACGCCTTTAAAGGCCTAAAAATCGCATTTTTCTGTTTCATATGAAAATTTTCGACCTTGGGGGTTCCGAAAGTCGATGAAGAACGCATCCAGACCTACATTTTGCTGAAACTTCCAGGGTCCTAGCTATCACCGTTTCGGAGATACAGCCATCTAAAGACAAGCTAATATTTTGTCGATTTTCACCCCTTTAAAACGCCTTTAAAGGCCTGCAAATCGCATTTTTCTGTTTCATATGAAAATTTTCGACTTTGGGGGTTCCGAAGGTCGATGAAGAACGCATCCAGGCCTACAGTTTGCTGAAACTTCCAGCGTCCTAGCTATCACCGTTTCGGAGATACAGCCATCTAAAGACAAGCTAATATTTTGTCGATTTTTACCCCTTTAAAACGCCTTTAAAGGCCTAAAAATCGCATTTTTCTGTTTCAAATGAAAATTTTCGACTTTGCGATTTCCGAAAGTCCATGAAGAATGCATCCAGACCTACATTTTGCTGAAACTTCCAGGGTCCTAGCTATCACCGTTTCGGAGATACAGCCATCTAAAGACAAGCTAATATTTTGTCGATTTTCACCCCTTTAAAACGCCTTTAAAGGCCTGCAAATCGCATTTTTCTGTTTCATATGAAAATTTTCGACTTTGGGGGTTCCGAAGGTCGATGAAGAACGCATCCAGGCCTACAGTTTGCTGAAACTTCCAGCGTCCTAGCTATCACCGTTTCGGAGATACAGCCATCTAAAGACAAGCTAATATTTTGTCGATTTTTACCCCTTTAAAACGCCTTTAAAGGCCTAAAAATCGCATTTTTCTGTTTCAAATGAAAATTTTCGACTTTGCGATTTCCGAAAGTCCATGAAGAATGCATCCAGACCTACATTTTGCTGAAACTTCCAGGGTCCTAGCTATCACCGTTTCGGAGATACAGCCATCTAAAGACAAGCTAATATTTTGTCGATTTTTACCCCTTTAAAACGCCTTTAAAGGCCTAAAAATCGCATTTTTCTGTTTCAAATGAAAATTTTCGACTTTGCGATTTCCGAAAGTCCATGAAGAATGCATCCAGACCTACATTTTGCTGAAACTTCCAGGGTCCTAGCTATCACCGTTTCGGAGATACAGCCATCTAAAGACAAGCTAATATTTTGTCGATTTTCACCCCTTTAAAACGCCTTTAAAGGCCTGCAAATCGCATTTTTCTGTTTCATATGAAAATTTTCGACTTTGGGGGTTCCGAAGGTCGATGAAGAACGCATCCAGGCCTACAGTTTGCTGAAACTTCCAGCGTCCTAGCTATCACCGTTTCGGAGATACAGCCATCTAAAGACAAGCTAATATTTTGTCGATTTTTACCCCTTTAAAACGCCTTTAAAGGCCTAAAAATCGCATTTTTCTGTTTCAAATGAAAATTTTCGACTTTGCGATTTCCGAAAGTCCATGAAGAATGCATCCAGACCTACATTTTGCTGAAACTTCCAGGGTCCTAGCTATCACCGTTTCGGAGATACAGCCATCTAAAGACAAGCTAATATTTTGTCGATTTTCACCCCTTTAAAACGCCTTTAAAGGCCTGCAAATCGCATTTTTCTGTTTCATATGAAAATTTTCGACCTTGGGGGTTCCGAAAGTCGATGAAGAACGCATCCAGACCTACATTTTGCTGAAACTTCCAGCGTCCTAGCTATCACCGTTTCGGAGATACAGCCATCTAAAGACAAGCTAATATTTTGTCGATTTTTACCCCTTTAAAACGCCTTTAAAGGCCTAAAAATCGCATTTTTCTGTTTCAAATGAAAATTTTCGACTTTGCGATTTCCGAAAGTCCATGAAGAATGCATCCAGACCTACATTTTGCTGAAACTTCCAGGGTCCTAGCTATCACCGTTTCGGAGATACAGCCATCTAAAGACAAGCTAATATTTTGTCGATTTTCACCCCTTTAAAACGCCTTTAAAGGCCTGCAAATCGCATTTTTCTGTTTCATATGAAAATTTTCGACTTTGGGGGTTCCGAAGGTCGATGAAGAACGCATCCAGGCCTACAGTTTGCTGAAACTTCCAGCGTCCTAGCTATCACCGTTTCGGAGATACAGCCATCTAAAGACAAGCTAATATTTTGTCGATTTTTACCCCTTTAAAACGCCTTTAAAGGCCTGAAAATCGCATTTTTCTGTTTCATATGAAAATTTTCGACCTTGGGGGTTCCGAAAGTCGATGAAGAACGCATCCAGACCTACCTTTTGCTGAAACTTCCAGGGTCCTAGCTATCACCGTTTCGGAGATACAGCCATCTAAAGACAAGCTAATATTTTGTCGATTTTTACCCCTTTAAAACGCCTTTAAAGGCCTGAAAATCGCATTTTTCTGTTTCATATGAAAATTTTCGACCTTGGGGGTTCCGAAAGTCGATGAAGAACGCATCCAGACCTACATTTTGCTGAAACTTCCAGGGTCCTAGCTATCACCGTTTCGGAGATACAGCCATCTAAAGACAAGCTAATATTTTGTCGATTTTTACCCCTTTAAAACGCCTTTAAAGGCCTGAAAATCGCATTTTTCTGTTTCATATGAAAATTTTCGACCTTGGGGGTTCCGAAAGTCGATGAAGAACGCATCCAGACCTACCTTTTGCTGAAACTTCCAGGGTCCTAGCTATCACCGTTTCGGAGATACAGCCATCTAAAGACAAGCTAATATTTTGTCGATTTTTACCCCTTTAAAACGCCTTTAAAGGCCTGAAAATTTTTCTGTTTCATATGAAAATTTTCGACCTTGGGGGTTCCGAAAGTCGATGAAGAACGCATCCAGACCTACATTTTGCTGAAACTTCCAGGGTCCTAGCTATCACCGTTTCGGAGATACAGCCATCTAAAGACAAGCTAATATTTTGTCGATTTTTACCCCTTTAAAACGCCTTTAAAGGCCTGAAAATCGCATTTTTCTGTTTCATATGAAAATTTTCGACCTTGGGGGTTCCGAAAGTTGATGAAGAACGCATCCAGACCTACATTTTGCTGAAACTTCCAGGGTCCTAGCTATCACCGTTTCGGAGATACAGCCATCTAAAGACAAGCTAATATTTTGTCGATTTTTACCCCTTTAAAACGCCTTTAAAGGCCTGAAAATCGCATTTTTCTGTTTCATATGAAAATTTTCGACCTTGGGGGTTCCGAAAGTCGATGAAGAACGCATCCATGCCTACATTTTGCTGAAACTTCCAGGGTCCTAGCTATCACCGTTTCGGAGATACAGCCATCTAAAGACAAGCTAATATTTTGTCGATTTTTACCCCTTTAAAACGCCTTTAAAAGCCTGAAAATCGCATTTTTCTGTTTCATATGAAAATTTTCGACCTTGGGGGTTCCGAAAGTCGATGAAGAACGCATCCAGACCTACATTTTGCTGAAACTTCCAGGGTCCTAGCTATCACCGTTTCGGAGATACAGCCATCTAAAGACAAGCTAATATTTTGTCGATTTTTACCCCTTTAAAACGCCTTTAAAGGCCTGAAAATCGCATTTTTCTGTTTCATATGAAAATTTTCGACCTTGGGGGTTCCGAAAGTCGATGAAGAACGCATCCAGACCTACATTTTGCTGAAACTTCCAGGGTCCTAGCTATCACCGTTTCGGAGATACAGCCATCTAAAGACAAGCTAATATTTTGTCGATTTTTACCCCTTTAAAACGCCTTTGAAGGCCTCAAAATCGCATTTTTCTGTTTCAAATGAAAATTTTCGACTTTGCGATTTCCGAAAGTCGATGCAGAATGCATCCAGACCTACATTTTGCTGAAACTTCCAGGGTCCTAGCTATCACCGTTTCGGAGATACAGCCATCTAAACACAAGCTAATATTTTGTCGATTTTTACCCCTTTAAAACGCCTTTGAAGGCCTCAAAATCGCATTTTTCTGTTTCAAATGAAAATTTTCGACTTTGCGATTTCCGAAAGTCCATGAAGAATGCATCCAGACCTACATTTTGCTGAAACTTCCAGGGTCCTAGCTATCACCGTTTCGGAGATACAGCCATCTAAAGACAAGCTAATATTTTGTCGATTTTTACCCCTTTAAAACGCCTTTAAAGGCCTGAAAATTTTTCTGTTTCATATGAAAATTTTCGACCTTGGGGGTTCCGAAAGTCGATGAAGAACGCATCCAGACCTACATTTTGCTGAAACTTCCAGGGTCCTAGCTATCACCGTTTCGGAGATACAGCCATCTAAAGACAAGCTAATATTTTGTCGATTTTTACCCCTTTAAAACGCCTTTAAAGGCCTGAAAATCGCATTTTTCTGTTTCATATGAAAATTTTCGACCTTGGGGGTTCCGAAAGTCGATGAAGAACGCATCCATGCCTACATTTTGCTGAAACTTCCAGGGTCCTAGCTATCACCGTTTCGGAGATACAGCCATCTAAAGACAAGCTAATATTTTGTCGATTTTTACCCCTTTAAAACGCCTTTAAAGGCCTGAAAATCGCATTTTTCTGTTTCATATGAAAATTTTCGACCTTGGGGGTTCCGAAAGTCGATGAAGAACGCATCCAGACCTACATTTTGCTGAAACTTCCAGGGTCCTAGCTATCACCGTTTCGGAGATACAGCCATCTAAAGACAAGCTAATATTTTGTCGATTTTTACCCCTTTAAAGGGCTGAAAATCGATTTTTCTGTTTCATATGAAAATTTTCGACCTTGGGGGTTCCTAAAGTCGATGAAGAACGCATCCAGACCTACATTTTTCTGAAACTTCCAGGGTCCTAGCTATCACCGTTTCGGAGATACAGCCATCTAAAGACAAGCTAATATTTTGTCGATTTTTACCCCTTTAAAACGCCTTTAAAGGCCTGACAATCGCATTTTTCTGTTTCATATGAAAATTTTCGACCTTGGGGGTTCCGAAAGTCGATGAAGAACGCATCCAGACCTACATTTTGCTGAAACTTCCAGGGTCCTAGCTATCACCGTTTCGGAGATACAGCCATCTAAAGACAAGCTAATATTTTGTCGATTTTTACCCCTTTAAAGGGCTGAAAATCGATTTTTCTGTTTCATATGAAAATTTTCGACCTTGGGGGTTCCTAAAGTCGATGAAGAACGCATCCAGACCTACATTTTTCTGAAACTTCCAGGGTCCTAGCTATCACCGTTTCGGAGATACAGCCATCTAAAGACAAGCTAATATTTTGTCGATTTTTACCCCTTTAAAACGCCTTTAAAGGCCTGACAATCGCATTTTTCTGTTTCATATGAAAATTTTCGACCTTGGGGGTTCCGAAAGTCGATGAAGAACGCATCCATGCCTACATTTTACTGAAACTTCCAGCGTCCTAGCGATCACCGTTTCGGAGATACAGCCATCTAAAGACAAGCTAATATTTTGTCGATTTTTACCCCTTTAAAACGCCTTTAAAGGCCTGAAAATCGCATTTTTCTGTTTCATATGAAAATTCTCGACCTTGGGGGTTCCGAAAGTCGATGAAGAAGGCATCCAGACCTACATTTTGCTGAAACTTCCAGCGTCCTAGCTATCACCGTTTCGGAGATACAGCCATCTAAAGACAAGCTAATATTTTGTCGATTTTTACCCCTTTTAAAGGCCTGAAAATCGCATTTTTCTGTTTCATATGAAAATTTTCGACCTTGGGGGTTCCGAAAGTGGATGAAGAACGCATCCAGACCTACATTTTGCTGAAACTTCCAGGGTCCTAGCTATCACCGTTTCGGAGATACAGCCATCTAAAGACAAGCTAATATTTTGTCGATTTTTACCCCTTTAAAACGCCTTTAAAGGCCTGACAATCGCATTTTTCTGTTTCATATGAAAATTTTCGACCTTGGGGGTTCCGGAAGTCGATGAAGAACGCATCCAGACCTACATTTTGCTGAAACTTCCAGGGTCCTAGCTATCACCGTTTCGGAGATACAGCCATCTAAAGACAAGCTAATATTTTGTCGATTTTTACCCCTTTAAAACGCCTTTAAAGGCCTGACAATCGCATTTTTCTGTTTCATATGAAAATTTTCGACCTTGGGGGTTCCGAAAGTCGATGAAGAACGCATCCATGCCTACATTTTGCTGAAACTTCCAGCGTCCTAGCGATCACCGTTTCGGAGATACAGCCATCTAAAGACAAGCTAATATTTTGTCGATTTTTACCCCTTTAAAACGCCTTTAAAGGCCTGAAAATCGCATTTTTCTGTTTCATATGAAAATTCTCGACCTTGGGGGTTCCGAAAGTCGATGAAGAAGGCATCCAGACCTACATTTTGCTGAAACTTCCAGCGTCCTAGCTATCACCGTTTCGGAGATACAGCCATCTAAAGACAAGCTAATATTTTGTCGATTTTTACCCCTTTAAAACGCCTTTAAAGGCCTGAAAATCGCATTTTTCTGTTTCGTATGAAAATTTTCGACCTTGGGGGTTCCGAAAGTCGATGAAGAACGCATCCAGACCTACATTTTGCTGAAACTTCCAGGGTCCTAGCTATCACCGTTTCCGAGTTACAGCCGTTTAAAGTTCAGCAACATTTTTAGGCCAAATTTGACTGCTCTAGGATCAAAATTGACGGAGATATGGGCAATTTTGTGTTTTCAAGTGAAAATTTTCGAAAATGGATTTTGAAAAAGTCGATGTAGTGCGTATTTAGAGCTACATTTTGGTGAAACAACCAGGGTCCTAGCTATCACCGTTTCCGAGATATAGCCGTTCAAAGGTCAGTAACATTTTTAGGCCAAATTTGACTGCCCTCGTCGGTTCAGATGGATTCAGGTATTATTACCACGATTTCAGCAAAAATAAATTAATTTTGTAGACACATCACTCAGAGTAAGAAACGTCGATGTATGGGGTTGACTATCTCGGTGTGGAACTATTGAGCTTGTAGAAATTAGGGATATTCACAACGTCCATTCTTACAAAAATATTCTGGGTAATATAATTCTTAAAATTACCGACATTTTCCATGCAACATCTTTGAGATTTTAACAAGATAATGGCGTCAATCATGGAGCAAGACTGATAAAAGATTGGTTTTAAGACCAACTAATCAAGGTTTTGGAAAGACCTCCCATACTTCGTAGATCTAAATACCATCAAAAATGTGTGGGGATGAATGACAAGGAAGATCTATACCGTTAGACGATAGTTTAAGTACACTCAAGATCTTGTGATAACGTTTAGAGGAGCTTGGGGCGAAACTAATTTAATTTACCGTTAAAACCTATACAATTCTATCCAAGATTAACTTTTTGAGCTTAAATTACTTAGATAAAGTTCTGCTTATTACCAGCTACATTTTTCAAAGTAAAATTATCTTTTCGTACCGTTATTTGATGTTTTATTTCCACTGGAACTATCGTATTGACTTCACTATTTGTACTGTTTTTAAGAATTATCCTAAGAAAATCCTAACGGGACTCCGGATTTGAGACCTTATGTTATGCGAAGAACAAGCAGGATACTGAAAAAATTGTCACCAAGTTTTAAGAAAATACCGTTATCACTTACCGAGATACAGCCATTTTACAATGGAACTATTGATTGGGAGTGTATATAGGTGCCCTTATTGGCACGTGCACTGTATTTTTGTCGTAATATTTTCTTTTCCTCGACACCAGCGCCACAATTGTCGGCAGTGTTTCTTTTGTCAACCTCACGTTGACATTTATTTTCACGTGCAATTTGCAAGTAGGTTAGGTGTTTATTTACAAGTTGCATTTCGGTGGTACTATTTACGTGTGAAAATTATGGGGAAAAAGAATCGCAAACCGCTGGTTAAGGTAAGTAAATTATGCAGATGAGGTGCTTTTACTTTATTATATGAAATTAGAAAAAGATACATTCACTGGAAAGATTTTACAGCGGATTGAAGTAAAGCAGCTATCGCGGTAGTGCTGTTTTGATATTTGACCGCCATCGTGTCTTTTAACTTGCGAATTTTGCTCGAAGTTTTTTAATTAGTCTTGTTGAAAGTATAAATTTTTAAAAAATATGTTTCTGTGGCTTAAACATTGATAAATGATATAGCCGCGACAGCCTTTAAATAATAACAATTGCCTGACCCTGTCCAGCACAACTTTGATCTGCTCGCATAATTTAATTCTACCACTTTCTGCTCATTATTAGGAAGATCGTGAATCGGAATCATCCGATGACGAGCAATACGATTCAATGATTGAAAACGGCACCAGCGAAGACGATTCCGAACAAAATGAGGAATCCGCGAGCGAAGCAGAATCATCTTCAGAAGACGACGATTCATCTGAAAACGAACCATCCGAAGCGCCTGTTTTGTCGAAAAAACGCAAACAGACCGACGAATCTAGCATCGAACCGAAAAAGCCTAAAACTGCAACATCGATCGACAAAAAACTACTCAAACCCCCGACCGTTGAAGAAATCAATCAGCTGCGTGAAACGGAAAATCTCTATCATTCCAACCTATTTCGTATGCAAATTAGTGAAATGTTGAAAGAGACTCAAGTCAAACAACGATACAAAACCTATCTGACAACGTGGGTGGAGAAATTCAATGAATTCCTTGCAACGATTAAGCCTATGTCCAATAAAGAGGACAGCACCAACATCACTTTTTTGAAAAAGTCCGATGTTAAACTTCCGATTAACGTGAGCAGACTGAGCATCAAAAAGTTTCAATTTCAATTCTGTCCGCCTTCTGAACCTGCATTTGTAGTTGGCTCAGCCGACGTCGATACGTGGGTTGGGTCGCAATTAACAGCCGATGTTTGCATTTCTATGCCGAGTGCCTGCTTTCAAAAGGAGGATTATTTAAATTTAGTCTACGATCAAAAGCGTGCACTTTATCTGTCATACATAGCGAATGAGATGCTGAAACGTGAGTTTCATTCGTCGGATCTGCGATTCAATTATGTGTGCAATAACATTTACAAGCCCGTCGTGGAAGTCATTCCGAAGGAAGAAGTGAAAGGAAGGTTGACGATACGTTTGCATGTCGTGGGCGATGAGGAGTCGTTTAAGCTGAATCGATTCGTTCCGTGGAATAGTAACATACGGGCGAGTATTTTTGGCAAGAAAATGTCGGAGGAGAAGGATGAAATTCCACTGGCTACGCCCAACTACAATGCATGCGTGCTGCATGATTTGACAATGAAGGCCAATCATAGGGTTGTTAGTGAGGTTGTTGGAACGCATAAGAATCTTCGAGACGGATTGGTTTTGTTGAAAATTTGGCTTGGACAACGACATTTGAACAAAGGATTTGTTGGTTTTGGAAACTATTTGATGACCATGTATGTTGCGTATTTGTTTAAGGAGAGGAGATTGCATGCATCGATGAGTAGCTATCAGGTGGCCCGGAATGTTTGGAATAATTTGGGTGAGTTTATATTTTTATTTAGTAAATTTGACGTCTGAATAGTCTTTTACTTTTAACACACGATACTCGGAATCTTGATTGCAATGCAAATGTGATTTCGATTTGTAGTTTGTCATTACTCAATCTTGCTCCAAACGGCACGATTTCAGTATCTGCGGCGCCAGATATGATGTCATTTCATTAATATTGGCCTGAAACGATCGGATCTGCAATCCATTTTCGCGAAATTGCAATGGTTCTTCAGATATTCAATGTCTAAGTTTGACTTTGCTATGAAGCCAGTTAAGTAATTTGATAAGAAAATGGGGATATTTCCGCTTTACACATTGGGGAAAGGGTCCGATGCCATCAAATTGACGTTTTAGTTTTAATCAGTCCCACTAGAATAGTAAGTTTTACCCTTAGAGCAAGCATAGCAACCCATGTGCATGCATTAGTCCAGCGTGGACATCAGAAAATAAAAATGGCACCGTTTTCACACTATCACAGTTCACACATCTATTGGCGAGCGACCGCTTACTTATTAAGTGATTTCAAACAATAGGGTTTACAAGTGCACCCATTCGTGAGGTGTGGTATCTATGATCGACAAAATTGTGGTTGTGATTCCCTCTTAATAAATACTTGCGAAATTTTTTTGTTTGTGAGTGTATTTAAGCCCCATGGTCAGCTTAAAAACAGGCCAAGTACATCGGTCAATCCGCGCATCACTATTCAGAAGTTAGTTGAAAAATTCTCCTCGAAAAAGCATTCAAAATTATCTTCCGGTTAACCGATTACTTGCTTAATACCTCACTGAAAAAAAAAACTATTCTTTCAGCGTCAAGCACTTGGAATGTTCCGGACAAGGGAATTTCACTATGTTCCACAGAAGGACAACCCAATCAACCGACTATTGAGCAATTCCATACTTACTACGATGTTGTTTTCGTCGATTCCACCGGCTATTTCAATTTGTGTGCAAATCTATCGCTAGACGTCTACGCGGCCTTAAAATATGAATCGGCCCGAGCATTGGAACTATTGAACAACACAAAAGTCAACAGTTTTCAAGCGTTGTTCATGACACCAGTGTCGCCGCACACAAGGTTCGATCATTTCCTCAAGTAAGTAGTCATTTCAGTGTCTTCTCATTTAACATATAGATCATTCGCGAATCTCATATTTTTGCAGAATAAAAAGTAAAGATGCCATCGAGAGTGCAAGTAAACAAGTTGAAAAGAAAGCTGAGATTGTAAACTTCGCCGGAATGTGGTATCCGCAAATTGTCAAAATGATTTCGAGGTAAGATAGATCTTGTGAAATATTTTCATTACTAAAAATAATTCTGAAAATGAAAAAATTGGCAGTGTGCTTCGCAAAGGTCTGGGCGAAAGAGTGTTCTACTTCCTTCCCGTTGAAGACGAAACCACTAAATGGTCAGTCACACAAAATATTCCCCACATACCAAAGGCTGTCAAAATCGGCTTCACTCTTAACCCGGAATTTGCTTTCGATATTCTCGACAAAGGCCCGCAGGCAAATGATCCCACGTCTGAAGAATTCCGTCAATTCTGGGGTGAAAGAACACAACTTCGTCGTTTCCAGGACGGCTCCATCACCGAATCGTGCGTTTGGTCGTCCGCGACGGCAGCGCTTAGTGAAAAACGTCTCATTGTAAAGGAAATTGTTGAATATCTCCTCTCGTATCACTTCAAAATATTGCGACAACACTATCAGTACTTTGGCAATAATTTCGATATGGCATATCGTTTGGACAGGACCATGTTCCTATTCGAAATGGCGAAAGACGATGCCGAAAACACGACGCTTAGTGTAATACAAAAATTCGATGATATTGCCAAAAAGTTGCGATCATGTGACGAGTTGCCATTGGACATAACATCGGTGCAGGGAATATCGCCAGTTTTCCGCTATTGCGATCCGATCCCCACGCTAAACAATGCTTGTCACTATGAGGAGAATGGCAAGATGGTGTTCCAGTCGTATAAGGTGTGTCATGGCGTTGTGCAGCTGGGTCAGAGTGGAAAGTGGCCGTCTGAATTGCCAGCTTTTCGACGTCTCAAAACGGCTTTTCATATTCAAATTGCCCGATCGCTACGGGAAAAATTCAGTCTGGTGACACACGGTGATATTGACGGAGTACGCATATTGAATGATGGCTACCTGTACAAGTTGGAAATTTACCATCCGAAAGAAGTGGCTTTGATGAAGAAAACAACTTCGGTTAAGGGCGTTGTGCAGTATGTTGAGACACCGCAGAGCTTGGACTTGGAGAGACGTCTCAATGCTTTGCCAAAAATCACAAGTGCCTTGCATGGACTCTATCAACAATATTCGAGTTTTGGGCCAACGGTAATGATTGCCAAACGATGGTTGTACTCTCAGCTGTTGGACCCTTACATGTGGCCGGACGAGTGCACGGAGTTGCTCGTTGCATCGCAATATCTAAAAGATGGATGTTGTCCAAATCCTGTTCAGCCACAAACCGGTTTCTTTAGGTTTCTGGAAATGTTGGCGAATTTCAATTTTAGCAGTGAAATGATTCTGTTGAACTTCAACGAGGAGATGAGTCGTGAGTTTCACTTTCATATTTCCATTTTCGTTTTACTTTCATTTTTCTATTCTTTTCAGACGAAGAAGTAACCGAGATTGAAAACAAATTTAGTGCCGATCGTTCCGCATATCCACCACTTTCAATCATTACTTCTTTTGACTCGACCAAGGATAGCATGTGGTCAAAATTGTCGCCCAGTCCTCAACTATTAGGCCGTGTCATTCTCCTGGCGAGGCAGGCAATACAACACATTCAAGGCGCCTATTTCTCTCATCTGAGCTTACCGCTGAATCAACTATTCACTGCTTCGTTGCATGGTTATGACTTGATCATTAAATTAAATCCGGATTTGATTCGTTCGTGTTATGTGTTTCAATTCGACAGCGAAGAGACGCGGAAATTGGATGCTACCGTGCCAGCCGCTGATTTCGATCCGGTGCAAATTGGATTGCGAGAATTGCGAAAAAAATATTCAGATTTTGCCCTTTTCTTCTATGATCCGTGTGGAGGAAAGGAGATTGCTGTACTATGGAAGCCAGAATGCTATACGACAAGAGAGTTCAAGGTGGCGAACATTAGTGGATGCTCAGTCGGGGAGGATGGTGTAGTTAAGTGTAATATAGATCAACTTGTGGATGATTTTAAGACAACGTTAAGTGGACTGTTTTCTGAATTTGTACATAAGAAAATAAATGGTAGCCAGTAAGGAATAAGGACAGTTTTTTTTATTGGGACGTCAGAGCGCCTATAGTAGGAAGATTGGGAACTGGAATGAGTGCCCGGATTTTTTTTTCGATTGTGAACAATCGACGGAGAACTGGAACTCAGTCCACCTCGTTCTCGGAATCGACGAAGCAGAAGCGACTTAATGGAAGTATCGGCTACGAGTTCACGCAGGTGAACCTGACACTCAATCAATGACAAAAGGCGTCGTGACAAAACGGACAGCACGACCTCGTAATCCGGGCCCAACAATGACCTCACAGAAGATATCGAACACTAACACCGTCAAAAGCAGCATCCTAAGCCCAACTCCGAGCACAAGTCGAGGGCCCCCTTTCTCCACTAGCCGGAGCCCTGTTCCGTCCACCAGTCAGAAACCTGTTTCGTTCACCAGTCGAGGCCATTCTCCGAATGCTCACCGAAGTTCAGCATTGTCATCCCGAATGCGAGCTCCGTATATCGTCGATCGAGGTTCGAGAGGCACTGCTCTAGCTAGTTTCCGGGGCTCATCATAGTTAATTCGAGAGTCTAACACGCTAGTAGTGCGTAACTGTCACGGTGACAGTGAATCACCTTCACTTCAGAGGAAACAGGAGTACAGTACTCCATATCCTAAATGCGACAAGGACGAACGAGGCAGGCGGTCTCGCCAAGGCAAATGCAGCAGCCTTGTTATTCGCTACCCCAGGCACCGTGCAAAATGGTCATCGACATCGGCTATCCTGTGCAGGTTATTCGCCGCAAACACAACCTAGATAGCGCTGATTCAAGAACCAAAGGGCGTGGGTGGCCAAGAAGGGCCGCATTTTTAGCCTAAATATTAATTCCGGTGATTTAATTTACGAAAGGTCAGTGGCGCTCGTTTTTTGACCATGACGCCAAACTTTTCTAATTTGTTTTCCAGCTTTGGTCAACGTATCTACTATGTAGCTGACGATGATTCTATTCCAAGAGTCTCCAGCTTGATCGACTACTGCAGGAACGACAATCGACAATTTGCTATTGACTGTGACGCAAACGCCCATCACCACACTATGTGGGACAGGCTTACATGCGAGGTAAGAAATTGTTTAATGTCTAAAGCCCCGGATAGAGTTCGAGCGGAATGAAAAAAAAAATGAACCGGCATAAAAACCGTGGTGAATTTGAAATTTTAGCTTCGAAAATTGCTACAAAGGCGTTTTACGTCCTAAATCATCTTAAAAATAACTAAAAAAAATAATTTCCCCCTTGTCCGAATGCATTTTCAACGTGAAAATGAGTCGACTCTCTCCGTCGGGCGTGGTGAAGTTTGCAAACGTCAAACTGATTCACTGTCCACGACGAGTTCATCGTGGAAATTATCTAATGACCGGGGAATCGAAAAATAACACATAAAATGGCAGAGACAAATTGTGAAACCATTCTCGGATTTTAGTTTATGGAATTCCCCAGCATTTACCACATATTCCACGACAGTATGTATGCATTTTCATTGAGAAAATCGCAGCGGACTAAAATTTCATTCTCATTCCGCCCGAGGTCTATCCAGGCCTTAATAACGGATTCGTCCTCAACAAAGGACGCAAACGTGCAAACCCACATTCATCACCGCGGTAAGGGAGGTGGTTGTAGGTTTTACCCTTACCAATGGCTCGATCTCGGAGTGCTTATCTGGCTGGCATGTTACAAGCCAGGAATCCTTGACAAATTACAGGCACATCAGATTCAATATTGCAGGGAGCTCATTGCTTCAATCTGCATCCACGTGCTCTAGACCTAACCTTTTCCAGAGTTGATACTCTCATGGCTGAAATACATTTCCCGCGTCAGCATCAGCAGAGGCATCGGCATCAGCAGAAAAATTTCAATTTAGAACACACGCATTTGCCTTTGATGACCCACATTGACAGCAGCAGCAGCGGCAGAAGCATTTTTTCTGCTTGTATTACAACCATCTAGCACTCTTCTTTGAATCCCCTTACGATATAGAGCTCGCTGCGGATCAACTAAATAGTGTACTCAAGCTTTTTCGTTCTAAATTACAGGTCTACTCGTAAGGTCAAAAACACAAAAGGCGGTACCGAGAAACACATGTCCTCAGCGGATTTTCGGCGGTGAGGTTTGTTGTGCACACAATTTCGGACACTTCAATAGCTGTGCAAACAATAATAGCTTTCTCTGATAATAAAATAATAATAATTGTCTCTGATAGTTATTGCTTTTTTCTTTCGTCAACATATTGTGTACTTTTCACATAACTTATGATCCAAATTTAATCTCGTTGCATTGAAAACTGACGGAGATATTTCCATTTGATTGTTCCTGATTTGCATAGTCCAATCATTTGTGGACAACAGAAAATGGCTCATTTACAAATTAAAACCTCTTGTATGAGTGCGTTCCCCTTTTTGGCATGCCATTTTTCTTAATGATGCAGAAAGCTGCCACGGGCAATTCAAACCTATCGTCAGACTACTGCTCTGGGAGCTGGTAAATTAATTAAAATTTTAATTTCAAACTTATGCACTTACTTTTTATTTTTGCGACTAACAATTTTTAAAATTAGTCTATTATGACATACATTACATTGCACTGATTAAACATACTTCAATTGCATATTTATTAATTGCTTATGTTAAAGGATCAAGGAAATGAATACGTGCCTATTTATGATCAGTTTACCAGATATCATACATACATACCAACATTCAAACTAGTAAAAAACTTTACACCCAAGCCTAGGATCTACATAGCTTTTGAGGTGTATGCAGACTATTAAATTAAGTGATAATAGTCATGTTAATGATGCGCTGCAATGTCACCAAATTTATGCTGAGGCCACATGCATTCGCATCCTGCCGACACTAGACGAGTTTCAGTTTCCCAACAGTCGGTTCCTCTGGCTTTTCTTGTTAGGAAAACAGTCCGATTAAGTTGGATACATGTGAAGCCTCCTTGGCCACAAACCTGAAATCATGAAAAAACAAGACAAACACAATTTATTCGGAATCAAGAAACAATGTGGATTGCTAATATGTAAATGTGTACCTTATTGTTGACGGAATTGTAATCCATTGCATTAGTGTATGCATGCAAACATTCGACTTCCTCATAATGATCCGGTCGGTATTCATAGTCGCTATCAAGATTCAGATAGACATGGGATCTCTTGGATGGACATAGTGATTGAAACGTTGTCTGAAAATTGATCGTTGTTTGTTTGCTTTGAAATAATGCATTCATACAAACGAAATTGGTACCTTCAATTTCCTAGGTATTGGCTTCACATGCGCAGAACGACTTGATAGGTCGCGAACATTTTGAATTCCATAGGGAAGACTTGAATCGAATTCTGGATTTGTAAAATATTCCTCAAACGAAATACCTTCATCCGATTGTACAAAATTTGGTTGTTGTAAGCGATTACGATTCCTTTTGAAACGAAATTATGTGCAATTAGTACTACAATATATCCTTGTCTGTTTCGTTTCGTAAAAGTCCTACAATCTGTGAGCTGTTCAATAACTGAACATCATATCAAACCGAATAACAAAATCATAAAATTTTATAAATTTGTTCTATTTCAGCAGAAGGAATTTAGAAAACGGAACAGCCAACAGTTGCAGAAAAGGTGAACGGATCCTGTTTTCGAAACGCAACGCTACATACTTACATTCTCTGTTTATTTTCAATAATTTCCTCAATTATTCTCGTTTCGGGATTAGAAGATTCTAGCCAAGGTCCTGCATTCCATCTAGGAAAGTCCCCGAAATTTGAAGGTGGATTGTTACTCGTGCATACACTAACAGCCATGATAAATACCTGCGTCAGAAATGCAAATATTGTTATTATAACTAAAAGTTTTGTATTTAAAAACGGATAAGGCAAACTTAAACTAATATGTACATATTAATGCCTATGGAAACCTAACAATAGTGCAAATTGTTGATAATGATTTAACCGTGGTGGTTTAGATAGGTTTTTGGTGTCCGGTTGATGTAGCGGATGGCGCGCTCACATTTGGTGCACGGGGTCGTGAGTTCGACACATCTACGGCCTGCTTTCAAAGTGCAAATTTGACCCCTGTACCCCTTACGAATGTATTATTTAGCGAGATAATCGCACTTTTATGTTTGGCAATTCATAACGATACCTCGGATACCCTTTCCTATCTCTCTGAAATTTGGCACACACTTCTAGAGCTACTTGGCGCTCATATTTTCTCCAAATTTTACGACCCACCTATCCCGCGTTCAGAAGTTAGTGTAGTTGTCCAATTCGCACTTGTGTGTTTTCTAATCGAAAATTATCCGTAACTTGGCAATTCTTGAGCAGAATTTTCAAATTTGGTAAATATATTAAGCACCGTTCTGCCCATATGTAGCAACATTTGAAGGCTTTAGCTGCCAAGGTTCGGAAGTTACAGACACCGAAAGATGCGATTTTAATTATTTTTCCCTGTCACAAAACGATGATAAAATCAGCCGCTGTACTGCATCCGATTCCTTTATCAACCTCTATAGCAAAATACATACTAAAGAAAGAACTCGGCATAAGTTTTAGATAAATTTTTTTCCCCACAACATTGCCTTAGAATCCGTTTAAAACGGTGTTAAGAGCCCAGGGGACAGGGATATGGGGATAAATAACACGGCTCTTGGAAATTGGATGTCACTACACTAACACATCTGCGGCCTTAGTCCAATGTTGGACTGTCGCGCCTGTTAGTTATATTTTTACATACATACTCACTTTCACTCACAAGTCTCTGATGCTTCGGGCGAACAAATTTGCACCGTTTTTGATTTTGAGGAAAATTTAAATTGGACAAGGTGTCATCGATAAAAAATCAGAACAATTAAATCAAAAGTGCAGATATATGTGCACATTTTGACGGTAAAGATAATTCTCCATGGCACACTTTTCATTGGTGACATATGCTAGTTTTTCGCTCTACTTTGCCCCCATAACTGGACATTTTTAATTCAAATCCTCAAACCACGTACAGTCCCCCAACTAACAATTTTATCCCTATAATACTTCATAGAATATTCTCTTCCAACAGTAATAGGGGCACTTTACATGGTATAAACGCTGAATAATAGTCCAATAATGGCATTTGGCGCCGTTTTCGAATCCAATGCAACCTTATTGTTACCCTAAATTATGCTTCGAAAAAGGCATACATCATGTGTCTTATATCATAATCCCACAGCTAGCATCAAACCCATGACTATCGTATTGCCCGTCCTACGCACTAACCACTCGGCCAACCTCAGATATTTACATTGCTCGTAAGCACTACGAATGATTACTAGTTGCTATAGGTAGGTAATGGTAGGTAGTGAGGCTCATTGGGGGAAAATTAATGTACAACGGAACTCCTCTATTTTTAACCGTTATAATGTAATAGCATTTTTTGTAAATTGTGTCGAAATGCCCGACTTGCAGAGCTAAATCAAAATTTTCCACACTACCAAACACTTCATCCGAGATATGACGTCACTTTCTCATGCTATGTACATAAAATTCTCAATAAAACGACACCTCGCCCGTTACGAAGTTGCTCGTATCTCCGGATACCTGTTCAAATATTAATGAAATTTTAAAATCGGTTTTTCATCAATTTTTATCATTTTTTCTGTACAAGAAGTTCCAGTCACTTATTTCCTCATGACATAAATGCAAGTTTTTCGCTCGGTGAAGATAGTGTGTACTTTTAGGGTAAGTACTTACCCGTGGAAAATGTTCCGTGGAGACATGCCTTTTATTCACACTAAATTTAAGATAAATGTGCACTCGCAGCCAGGGCCGACTCTATTATATGTGCAGAATGTGCATTTGAATAGGGCGCCAATGAAAAGGGGCGGAACTTATGAAGATATAAAATCAAGGGAAACAAACAATTTCAATTCTCAACTAATCTTATTCGTCTCATGTTTAAAATCAAGTTTTAAGAAAATGTTGTTTATGTTTTTAAATAAAACTTTCGACTCAAAAACATAAAAATGTGGTCAAAATTTTCCCTTCTTGTAGAAAAAATTTGGCAAATCTTCCAAACTGCGATAGGTAGGGCTCTCAACTTGCGCTAAAGTAAGCTCTACGTTGGTTCTAAAACCTCAAATTTTCGAAAGTTTTGATTTAAAAACGTAAGATTGCGAAATTTTCGAAAAAATTAAATCTGGAAATTTTTACCACATTTTTATGTTTTCAAATCGAAATTTATGGTTTTGAGACCATATAGAGAATATTCCATTGCACATTTCTCTACAAAGTTAAGGGTCTTAGTACTTTATAATCAATATCCCACAAGTTAAGTCAGAGTCAAACTGAGCCACCCCTCACCTCAGTAAGCTCTTCAGCAGATATATTTCCTTTACGAATTTTGGGAAATACCATCGCATTGGTCTCGGCACGATCCAAGATAGAGCTGCCTGTAGAAATAGGCTGAGACATTATCGCCAAAACGGGCGATGCGACGCCATGGAGCAGTATAAACCATGAGGCAAGAAGAAAAGAAAAAAATAACTTTTTAACTCATTTTTAGACTGGAATCACCCAGAAAAGTATTTTTTTCCGAAATGGTGACAATAATAACAATTATCTCTCAAATTCATTAAAGGAGTTTTGTATGTATGTAAACTCCGCTACCTCCAGTAGTCTGGCTGGTCTAGCGGTTAGTGCGCGCACCTTCGGTTCACAGGGTCATGCGTTCGAATCTCACCGTGAACCATGGTGTTTTTCGAACTCACGAGCTTGTGACGGACTATGATCTCACTCAGATGTTACCAGAGTACCCATTTATGGGGATAAATAACACTGCTGAGCGTGATGCTGATCTCATTGCCTCGACAAAAAGCAGATAAGATCTTGGAAATAGGATGTCACTAACACATCCTGCTGCCTTAGTCCAATGTTGGATTGTCGCGCCTGTTATTTTTATTTTATTTTAAACTCCACCTCGCGTACTGTTTCTGGCCATGTATCGTATTTGACCCTATAGTTCTTTCTCAAAGTCGCACATTCATCCATCATCGGCAGATCTACGCCACGTGATTTTAGGGCGACCCCTTTGTCGGCCTCCTTGGGAGATGGAGTTCCATCATCCTTCCGCAACGTATGACCAATCCACTGTAACTTTCTTCTGCGAGTTAAATCGTCGATATGTATTAGACCCGTGCGTCGACGGGGCCAAAAAAAATGCTTAAGATTCGGCGAAAGCAAGTGTTAACGAAAGTTTGCAACTCTTGGTAACTATGCTGCTCCCGTATAAGAGCACTGAAAGTATCAGGGAGCGGAACAGCCCCAGCTTGATTTTAACACAGATATAACTGCTTTACCAGAGTTTGGACAACATGCGGAAAGCACACTTGTCATGTTTAATGCGGCGAACAATGTTCTGGTTAATGACGCCATCAACAGCAACAATGCTACCTAAGTAGACAAATTCGTCTGGTTGCTCTACAAGTTGTCCATTGATACGTATGGGAAGAGTTGGGTTCCCGCAGTCAGGCTAAGGATTTTGGTCTTGCTGGTATTCATATTTGGCCCGATAAACTTAGCCTCTCTCTCTCTCGAGATCCAGAGCCATTTAGCTCAGATCCATGATCTTATGCGAGATCCAAACGTCCAGATGTTGTAAGAGAGTTTTCAGAGTCCATTGCATGCCACGGTTACTTTCTTCCTGCAAAGCTGTATGGAGCACATCACCAATCATACTAAAAGAAACAGAATCGGTGATAGGATGCTACCCTGCCTGGCCGCGCTATGAATTTCAAGACTCTCCGATACCTTACCTTCATGGAGTACGCGACATTTTGCACCGACGTATAATAGCCACTATTTTCTCTGGGACACCCTCTGTTGCTTAAGTTCGCCCAGATACATTCTCGGTTCACACTGTCGACAGCCTTCTCAAAATCAATAAAGAGCATGTGCAGCGGAGATGTAAATTCGACGCATTGTTCGAATTCGTAAGGTAGACGCAAAAAAGCAGTTCGAAATCCAGCCTGCTCTTCGTCGGTTTTTTTTTCTAAGTGGAGCTTGATTTTCTCCAAGATTATCCCAGCTATTATTTTAGCAACAGCTAAAAACACAACATAAGAAAAAAAACTCTCCACCACATTTTGCAATCTTAAATCACCTAATGACTAGCCTATAAATAGGTGGTTCACGAGAGACTATTTTCTAAAAGCTAGCTAGCTACAAGCTAGTTTCTTTATGATTAATCAAAATTAAATGCTAAAAATGAATAACAACAATAAAAAGATTAAAATCGTCTGTAGTTAGCAGATTGACTTGTACAATGTTGCCTAGAAGCGCACTCCAATAACCAGAGTAATGCTGGTCTGGATTTCTGGTTATATTGACATCACAGGCAACTAGAAAGCGGACCCGTTTTGCATGTTTAGCTCCAACATCACATGCAGGGTACTCCCACCCAAGATTGTCTGCTCTTCGTCCGAAGGCTCTCTAGTCTTAGAGACCACCTTATAACAATTGAACTTTGGCAAGACGCAACCTATCGATCCTGCGAACACGGTGACGTTGTTAGTGTAGCGCCGCTCGCCACCTCATCCCTGCAAGAAATCGCTAACCGAAACTACAACCACATTCAAAGCTTTGTCTGAGAAAATGCACACACGCAAATATTTTACATACTTTTAGTTTCCCCAAGGAGGGAAATTGGTGTTCCATACGGGCAATTTTCAGCACATAGTTATTTTGGGGGTATCAATACCTGCAAAATCCCTAGTCATGCGAGTGCTTATAGTGGAATATTGTGAAACGCAATATCCACCATTCTCGCCAGCAGTTTGGCTGAGTAATTTTCTGGCAGCTAAATTTTTCGAAAGTTTCCTAATTTTATTTACAATTTACATTATAGGTACAATTTCAATAAAATTTTTCAACCAACTTGACTTGTTGACTTATAAAATGCACTTCAAATATTTGCAAAATGCACATGTTTGAAATGTATTTTATAAGTAAAATCATCGAAAGACTAATGGACTACTCCGTATTTATAGGGTATTCTGCATGCATTTTACCCACATATTATTGGTTATTGAAGTGGAAAATCTAACCCGTTTTTGTAGGGTATTTACCACGAACTTTATCCAAATAATACCCGGTTTGCATAGGATATTCACCATGCATTTTACCCAAATAATGCCAGATATTATGTGTCGAATAACCAGTGAAAGTCTTGTGAATTTGACCATATTGGATTGTGAGGGGAAGTCACACGTATGAGTACTGTGTGAAGTATATAGGTGAATTTTTTCCCGACGCTGTATGTGCACTCACCGGTGATTTTAACCAAAAGGCTAACCAGGCATTAACCGGTTATTTAACCAGTACGTTTCTTGCAGGGATGTGACCTATTTACAGATATACGGCATTGCTTCAGCTCCAATTAGTTGTCATGTTTAAGTGTGATCGACCTCGTTTACTGAAGGTTCCCTAATTGCCACTTGGCGCTTGTAACACATTGAAGGAAGCATCTCTGACTGCAGGTTATTTGTATTTTCCAATCACCGAAATGAGATCGCAGGGCTCATGGGCCTGACATAGGAACCCCGCTCCAATTATTGACGAAAGCATACGCTGTACCGATTACCTGGGTGCAGCGTATGCATTCGTCAAGAATTATTTTTACCAGTATAGGCAATACTACCCTCTCTGCTTTAGCCACTCGTGGCTGCCCCCAAAGAGGGGTACTTTCCCCCTCCTGTGGTGTTTGGTAGTTGATGGATTGATGTGGAGACTTAGCTCAGCTAGGTTCTCCACACAGGGGTATGCGGATGACCTGGTAATCACGGTTAAAGGCGAATTCGAGGAGGTCCTACCGGATGTTCTGCAGAGTGCTCTGCACATAGTATACAGGATTGGTGTACAGCAAACACATCCTGTGTGAGTGTGAGAGGCTAGCAAGGCGCCGATTGGAATGTTTCGGTATCGCTTTTCCCTTGGAAGAGCATATCGCCACTATCAATATGGCCCAGCTGAATCGATTTATCGAAGGCAGTCGGTTAGATGAGTTCATCTAATCCAAAGTAGGGGCAATGGTACAATAGACCAACTCCTGTTGCCTGAGCCCTCAATAAATCTAAATCTAAAAATCTAACCCCACTCCAAAAGTAGGCTCGTCTAAGAAAATGTTTGAGCCAATCTTATTTAATGCTTACATAAATATCTCCCTATCTAAAATTCGTAAAATATATAAATGTGCAAACGGACAGAATCGGAACACCAAGTCGTTGAAACTATTAGCTTGAAATTAAGCAAATTTAATAAAAGGTTAAATTTCGCCCCGGTCGGATAATATTCTTTTTCTCATTTACACTCGCTTACCAGAAATTGTGTTGATTTTGACATAACGCTAGTCCTTACAAACTTGCAATGATTTTCCAATATTAAATATATTTTTTAAAATGAACTCACACGCGAGCTTATGGAACGAAATTTGTATGTATTTATCATTCGAATAGGGACACATTTATTAACTAACATCACTTGCACTGTGAGAATGTATTATAATAGGACAACCAACGTGCATACATTATTCTTATCCTTGTGTATATCCTTAACGTAATGGTTCTATTATGGTCTAACTTATTTGTTACACGGAGGAAACACTGAACGAAAATACTATTTCATGGGGTTTTCACTCGCGCAATACATCCGCTTGCAAATTGTCCCGAGTTTATTCTTAATATATTGTGGTTAACTAGACTGAATAGCAATTGTGATAATTGTTGCCTTTTATACCTGGCGAATCATTTCAATTAATAAAATTGCACGAAATCTTCGGATTAGCAATAACCGCTCTCTTTTATGTCGACCTTTTTGTTAGATGATGTGATAACAAAAAAAAATTCATTCAGATAATAAGTTTGTCGTCCGTTGGTGGAACAGAGCCAACAAATGATTTTTATTGCTGATGACTACAGTCCTGGAATTGGGTTTTTTTAATCGTTCCAGAAAGAGAAGTAAAAGTAATACAACCTACTTACACTATCATTGAAAAAAAAACATGTAATAGAGAAGTTATCACGAATATCTGTGTAGGTTGGAAGGATTTGGCTTGGCAAGCATTGCCAGCAAGAACATACATACTAGATTTTTCGTACATACTATCGATATATTGAAAGACGCAAAATCGACGTTCTTATACCACGTGCACCTGAAATTACGCTTTGAACCAAATCTACTCCATTTCCATTTGATACCGACACCGAAAAGCCTATTTTCCTATTTAGTTTTCGACTTTTGAGATTTCAAAAAAGCCAAAATTAGGATTATGTAAATTTCTATGCATATTTGACATGCTCACAGGATTGAATAACAGAACATGACAATGCCCGCCAAAAATTATATTTTCTACATTGTGGCAACGCCGAATTTCCTTATCTACTCGTAATCCTCACTCGTTTCCGTGTTAATGAAATTTAACCCTTATCCCTTATCGAACTAATCAGAAATTATTATTATTAGTCATTATCGGGTGGGCAGCATGATATCCTCTTATCCATATACCCATTTCCGATTAATTACCATAGACGCAAAGAGGTGCGATGGTAAGAGGACTTTGCATAATAATAATTGAAATGATTGGGAGAAAATCCCATGTTCAAAGACAGATTGGGGCTATTAATTTGACACGGATTAAGAGTGGTGGTGTTATACATATTAGGAATGCCCCATACAATTGGAATTGACACACTGACAATTAACGTAACTTTTATCTTAGTGATAAAATCATGTCCTTTGATACCAAGCGACTTACGTTTGGAGAGTGGGTGATGATAACAATATTGCGGTTGTAGCTAATGTGGTAATTGCTGACTTATGTTAAATATTATTGGATGGCTCTATAGTTTCCGGTGTACATTTATATATCTAATCGCATTATATAAAAAAAAAATATGTAACGTGCATGAAGTTCTGAGTTCTGTAATTTGAGAATTGCTGGACCGATTTGGAATATTATTTTTTTTTGTCGTCCGTGCAACTGGATGTAATAAGCAGGGATTTGGAGCGACACTTTTTTTCGCTCTGCTCCGACCAATTTGAAACCGCTCCGCTCCGACTAAAAAATTTTCGCTCCGCTCCGCTCCATTACAAAAATACAACAAAACTTCATTGTTCTTAGTAAATATTTATTATTTTCCGCGAATTCATCAATTGAATTTATACTCGTATCTACTCACGTATTATAGAATATGACTTAATAGGTGCGTTTTATTCGATCAAGTACAGAACAGCACCATTTTCGTACAAATTTGAACATAAAATTGAGTTGTTCTGCGTTGTTTTGTGTCCGGAAACTAAACTATAACATAAGCGCACCGAAATATGATTATTAATGTCCAGCAAAATGTATATGAAGTACGATCACAAAATTTTGTCTTTGAAGCTTTTTTACACAGCTTAAGATGCTTATCCGGTTTTATTGGGTTTATTTTTAGGAAAAATTATTGGCCACGACCGAAAGAAAATATGTAGGTAGTATGTGTATTAAATTTTTGAAAAATCTTTAAATGTCTGTGGAAGCTGAAGAGTTAATAATTGGGGCTTTTTTATACTCCTTTTTTGCTAGAAATATCACGAGGATTCATAGTTGGGTGTCTTTATGCGATACATCCCGTATATAACGAGATCTGTAAAATCGTTATGGAATCTGCGCTGCCCTGTACTCCATTGAATAAAACGCACCTTATAACTAATTTAAATTAAAAAGGGCGTTTCATTCATCGAGTACAGTACAGGACTATTCTGTCATGGATGATCTTGAATTTCTTAATAATGAAGAGTGATGATTATGACTAAACGTAAAACCTCTTTTGTCACAATAAATTTCACAATAATCCGGAATTTTGCAACGAATTATTTCTTCGCCTTTAAATCGTCCAAAACATCAACAAGTGCCATAAAATGAAAAGTTTCGTCGAAAAAATGCATTATTTCTCGGAATTTTTTTCGATTTTTTACTTCGGACCGGAGCGATTTTTCAAGCAAAAATCTCTCCGCTCCAGCCTGCCAGAACCCCTCCACGCTCCGCTCTTTCGCTCCGAAATTTATGGTAACTCCGCTCCAAATCCCTGCCCTGGTAATAAGTACCGTTAGATTCACCAATTTCTTGTTGACGATTCTGAAGAAGGCAGAGCTAATTTTGACTTTAAGGGCGTGCTTAAACTTGCTTAACCCTGGACGGTCATGCTACGTCGAATCGACTACGCATGATCACATTTATTGCGTTTTTCTTGACAATTTTCATTATTATGATTTTTAGAAATTGGCATCGCCGAAACGACGAAGGATAAACTTTGTGTAACTTTCAGAACTCCAGTATTTCTTGTGTCCATACAACTAGCTCGTAAATGTTTCTATTAGAAACTGTAGCACTTAACTGTAGCATTCGAGTAATTCGCCGCCTTTTTAAAAATAATTCGATGCCTGAATTTGATAAGCTGAACGTTTCGTAGCTTTTACAGATATGATGTTTGGAGCTGTCCTCATCATTTGGTTTCAATAAGAGTTTAAAATATAAATTGTCGATAGCTGATTAAGGTGTAGCAAATTTTAAAGCCTCATTTTAACAAAGGACGATGAAAATGAAACTTGCATTGTTTTCGCATGTTATACTTCAACTCGCGTACGGTTTCCGCTTGAGGTTAAGATCCTCGCGAAAACAAATCCATAGGGACTTAACGACTTCTATAAAAAATATTGAACATAAATATTAGCGACGTTTTTTCGTATCGCGTGTAAATCTGACTCGAAAAAAACGATCGCGGGTAACATCCCGGTTAAGACCAAACAGCTGACATTTGACACTTTTCGCGCATCTTTGACTCACCTTTGTCGACTTATTTTTTAGATGTGGTGGATTTTATCACAAAAGATAATTATTTCTTTGCAAAATCTTTTCTCCTAATGAGAAAAACTCTCACATTTGGTTTGAAAAAACAAATTCCCTCATATTTCCCCTATGCGTCCGCCATCTACATTTGAGCTCTATCCCGTGTAGGGTAATTGCACGTGTGAACTTAACCAGGGTAAGTGTCATTTTTTTTATATGAAGTTCTACCCAAACCTGCACGGGATAAACCCAATAAAACGTACCTTGTGTTCAAAATGTTCAAAATGAACAATATGTTATATGTAATATCAATTTACAGATATTCGTATCACGCGAAATATTTATTTTGATGCAGTTGGATGAACTTAACATCATCAATGCGCTGGGCAGTGGCGTAACATTTCCCAAATTTATTGTGTTCGACATTGGAATCCCTCACGTTCGTTTTTTTTTTAACTAGGAAATATTTACAGAACCCGCTTTTACATCTACTCGTATGTGGGTTCGATTTACGATTCGTCATCGAAATCGATCCATGAGATCATGATTCGGGTGCTCCTCTCGTTAGGAACCAACAAAATACTAGATGCGTTTTTAACTATCCCGTATAGGACAGAAGAGCACAACATCCATACAAATTCGAACATGAAGTTAAATACGAATTGTTCTATGCAGGGTGTCCGGAAACTACCACATACACGCACCGGAAAATGTATTCTTATGTGATTTCCAGTAAAAAAATGTGTATGGGACATTTGAAGATTTTTGATAAAATCTTTTCATACGTCATTATATTCTAGCTTTATTATATTGTATTGTTAATCCCAGAACATTTTTTTTTACAATTTTTTAGATGACAGCAATCATATTGCAGCACGAGTATTGCACTGATAAGTGTATAAGTCCTTTTGCCACTAACGCAGCAGATCCATGGACCAGGATTAGTTTCGATGCCGGCGCGTATGAGTAGCATTTAGAGCAACTGGGTCTGCTCCATTGGGATAAAAGCAAGACCGAGCAATGTGTGCGATTTGTTGATTCCCCACCTCCTCGGTTGTGGTAATTCTTGGCGATGTTCGATAAGCACAGGCAGCATAGTTCGTTCCGGGGAGTAGACCCAATCGCTACAGGAACGGGCTTAGTTTTGTGTTCTTAACAACTGTTAATCAGGATACATCGTTAATTTAATTTTAGAGTCAGTTTAGTTTAGATTTAGATGTACCACCTCTTGGTTATAATGTAATTGACGTCAATACCTGGAAGCGCTAGAACCACTGGAAAACGTAAAACTGCACGAGTGGTGCCGGAGAAGAGTGTGATTGTTGTTATGAATTTAATTAGATGGTATTTGTTGAGGTGTTGCTGACGGACCTGGTCTCCTATTTCTAAACATACCAGCATTGTATGGTGGAGCTTAGTCCAGAGTAATTTTTTAAATGGTCTCACTGTGAGCGAATTCAGTTTATGATGTTTTTCAAACTCACGACCCATATGACGGACTATGCTCTCACTCAGATGTTGAACGAATGTCCACTTATGGGGATGAAGAACTCTGCTGAGTGTGATATTGATCTCAAAAACTGTACGAAAAGCAGTTATGATCCTTGAAAATGAATATCACTAAAACATCTGCGGCCTTGCTCCAATGTTGGACTGTCGTGCTAGTTATACCCTATAATATACGCATAAGATGGTATAGGGTACATTGTTTTTGTTACGCCGATATTATGTAACACCTCAAAGGAACCACCGGAGGTATGGCAAAGTATATACAGGGTGTCCCGCAACTGGTTAGCCATAGACCAATGGTAGACTCTACAGGATGTTTTAGGAAAAATGTCGCCAAAATTATTTCTCTAGCTTTTACCGTTATTATATATGAATAATACGTATAAATGAAAAAAAAAACATAGTCTGCAAATGTCCCAAACCGACTGCAATCTTGAAAAGGAAGTAAAAATTTTACATCAAGAATAGACTTGGTTGTTATGCATTATGGAAAAATACTTTTCGCTACTGTTGTAGATGCTACTTTACTAATTATAACGGTAAGTATAAACAAATTTGTTTTATGTGTTCAATTATTTGTACGAAAGTTCGCTGTGTACACATTAATATTGTGAGAGTATTTTTCATTTTCATCGCCTAAGGGATAAACATTTTAATTTGTTAGGTATTTATTAGTGTGCTTTTATGTCCCTTTTCAGAGTTTTCCGATCCAATTTTTAATGATAGAATCTTAGATTCTAAAAAATGAAAAAGGAAGTGGCAACATGAATTATTCACGTAGTTATGGCTTTGGAAAGATACAGATGATAAGTTACGGGAGACACGAACATTTTTCATTCAAACGCGATTTATTCCGTTGAGGCTCCTTGAAATAAGAAACAAATACCGGATATGTAATGTACTCGGCGTCCCCTTTGATATGATACCCAGCATGCCGACCTCCAGTGAAGGATTAAATAGTGTCATTTTGTGTCCTTTTTGGGAGCTTTCCGATGAAATTTATTTTAGCAAAATGAGTTTAGACTCCCACTGATCCAAGAAAAAAATAGCCTTACTGTATTTTTTTCTATTGAAAATGCTTATATGACTGAACTATTTCCACGTAAAAGCAAGATTTTTTCCACTTAAGGACTATGTTTTTTTCCCTTTTACACATATTATTCACAAACTGGATGATTCTGTGCTTTATTCTTATATGTTGTTCGAAAGCTTAGGAATTGGGCCAACTTTTGTGAACTTTGCAGATTTGCTACTTCAATGTATCGTTACGAAATTCGGGTTTAATTTTGACATTAAAAGTTGAAATTAACATTTCTGCAAAATTCAAAACGTCGTATCTCGGAAGATACGAAACCGTTCGAAACGTTCGATATAACCTTTTATTGGAAATTTTGTGTACTTTCAGAAGAATATGAAAAACATTGATTTGGCTAAAGTGGAAGCCAGAAAATATGAGTTTTTCGAAAAAAGTCGTGTTTTTTGACAAGAATCCCAAAAAAAGGTAATTGCTCCTTAACGGTAAAAGCTAGAGAAATAATTTTGACGACATTTTTCCTAAAACATCCTGTAGAGTCTACCATTGGTCTATGGCTAACCAGTTGCGGGACACCCTGTATATAAATGATCAGGGTCCCTGAATCGAATAAGCCATGTCTGTCTGTCCGTGTGTCTGTCTGTTAGCACGATAACTCCCGAAATAATGAAGCTAGCGGTTTGAAATTTTGGTCAAATGTTTGTTTTGCTAAAATCTTGGACGGTATTGAAAATGGGCCAAATCGGACCACGGGTTCCCCTACCTCCCATACAAACTAATCCTCCTTGATATTTTAATTCGGCCATAACTTTCGGTAGAATATCGCTATCGACTTGAAATTTTGATCAATGTCTCATTCTGACATATACTTTGAGTTGATGGAAAGTGGAGAAGGTCCGACTACCCCTACCCCTACAAAGTTATATTCAGCCATATCTTTTGATAGAATGTCACAAAAAAACTTCAAATTAGTATCAAATGGTAGCCGTTGGATGTCTTGACAAGGTAATAAAGATGTGTCAGGTCCGACCCATTTACCCCTCCCTCCCCCACAAAAAAAAAATGAAATTGAATATTTTGGGTTTTGCGTGCCTTCTAGGTCTGTACATGGGTATAGGGTATACACTCATCGTGCTATTCGCAAACTCGGTCTCGTTATTTATTCATTCGGTACAGCAGGTGCATAATATTGACCTTTGGACATTGGTACAAACCCTATTGGCGTAAAGACCGAAAATCCATCGGCCAGAATTTTATCCGATGCCGGCACGAAGTAGTAAGGATTGGAATAATTGGGCAGGTCTCAAATAATTTCTTTTCTCTTCTTGCATCGAAGGAGGTTGTAGCGATTCTTGACCATGCTGAATAGCATTATGACATCCCGACAAATATACGCGGTCGCTTTAAAAACCCGTAATAGGAACGACAAAATATGGATAAAGAAGTGATCCATATTTTGTTTTTTTTTTTTTGAAATCTTTGGTTCCCTTTAATCCCTAGTGCGGGTACAGGGCATTGACTACGCTTCTTTTCCACCTCTCCCTGTTAGCACCATCGCCTTTAGTTGGTCCCACGATTTGCCTATAGATTTTCTCTCTGCCTGAACAGACTTCTCCATATATTTCTGGTTCGTCCCCTTTCGTCCCACACGATGGCTTGCATTGGTTCTCGGCGAATTCCGGAGCCTGTTTGGCAATGTATTTCGGCTCTTCACTTCTAAATTTAATAATTATTTAAGAACAACATTGCTTAATTTTCTTACAATATTTCTATACTTAATCAATGTATTGCTTAGGATCTCAATTACTAATTTACTAATTTCAACTAGTCTACATCCACTTTATCATCCGGATGCCGCTTCGCATGTCGTCTCAGTCTACTGCTATCCATAAACGAAGCTCCACATACATCGCACCGATACGGTCTGTCTCCCGTATGAATGCGCTGATGTATTCGCAACTTTCCCGAACAATTAAAACTCTTACCGCAATCTTCACATTCAAACGGTCGCTCGTGTGTATGCGATCGTACATGAATTTTATGCGAATAGTGCGTTCGGAATTTTTTCGGACAATAATCACAGGCATACGGTCGTTCGCCCGTATGAAATCGAATGTGCGCCTTCAGATTGCCATTCTCGGCAAAACCTTTGCCACAATGCGTGCACACATACGGTTTCTCGCCGGTGTGACAACGTTCGTGTGCCTTCAAATTGCCATGCTGATGGAAGCCCTGACCACAAAAGCGACACTTGAAACGTTTCTCGCTCGAATGAATGCGAATGTGACACCGTACACTGTAGCGATCCTTGAAGCGGCTCGTGCACTCTTTTTGATTGCAGTGATAGGGTCGCTCTTCGATTTTGTGAAGTGATTCGTGCTCGTGAAGTTGTTCGACCGACTCCAGGGTAACGAAGCAATATTCACACTGACATTCTCCGAGATTTTTGTAAATATCTGCAAACGGAAGTTGAATATTATTTGTAGAGTCTACGACAAAAACATGAGCTATGTACTTACCATCATCTGTGTACTTGGGAGTCGGCCCTCTTCGATGCTTATCCCGTGGCGTCCGCTTTGAAACACTCATGGAATGTTGTTGCTTCATGTGGCGATGATAGCTACCTTTTTTCGTAAATGTTTTCGTACATACGGTACACTTGACCTCGAATTGCAAGACGTCCATAAGATTCTCGTCGGTTACATCTCCATTCTCATCGGAACTGAGAATCGATTGTAACAATGCATCGTCGGCATCTAGTGATTCTAGGACGGTTCTTGTGTCCGACAATTCGGCAAATTCGTCTGTGCCTTCATCGAGATTTTCATCAAATAAAAATTCTTCATGAGGACCCTGACTTTCCGTCTCCTCTGCCTCCTCCTCTTCCATTTGGATTGTCGTTGAAATAATTTCCTCGTTGTCGTGCAACTGTTGATCGAGTGGCTGGGCGTTTGACGAGGACGGTATTTCGATGAATTGATCCTCTAATTTGGCAACTTCTAATTCATAAAATGAAAAATTGATTTGAAAACATTGCATTATCAAGGACCTCACCTTCGGCAGGCATCAGACATTCCTGAGATTTGGACGTACTGGCGCGAAATGTTTGGGAATTTCTGTACTTTTGTTTGAAATTAAAAGCAACTTTTAGCTCGTCGTAGCACAGAATGCAAAGATGATCGTCACATTCCACCTGAGGATGAATTTTTAAATGAATATCATTAAAAGGCAATGTTTAAATACGTACCTTATGATCTGTGACAAAATTCAGCATTTGATCCAAATTGTTGGGATGTTTGTAAATGTTCATCATCCCAGGGTTGGTCGAATTGCAAACTACACAAGTAGTCAGCATTTTGGAGCTTATTGGGTGCACTATTGACGAGATAAAACTGCAAAGGAAGAAAGAAAGGAGAAAGTTTAGGAAGAGTGGATGAATCTACTGTTCACATCTTATGGTTCTATGTAGTGATCTGAGACGGAAGGTGTTATTTCGGTTAGTTTTGATAGTTTTCCATAAATATGTCCAGAGGGTCGTACTTAGTAGATTTACTGTTCTCAGTGGGAGTATCACGGAAATATTCGTATTAATCACTTTGAGCTGTATGTACATACCGTACAATTTATTCATGTGTTTGTCCTTTTTCACTTCTGGTATATTTTTAACTTACTTTGGCCCTACAGCTCCCCAATTATCAACTTTAAACAACTCGAGAGCAAATCACACCAAACAAATAACAAAACGCCATCAAATTGTCAAATCGCAATTATAGTGAATTTCAACACAGGATCCATTAAAGAATGCGCCTTTGCGATTCCAGCGCCAACGGAATGTTGGCTAACTACCAACAAAAAGTGACGGTTAACGACAATTTCGCGATTGTAGTAGTCCGCAGTTTCTCGTTTATTTACAATTTAGAAAAAAGTCGCTTTTTGGCCTTAAAATTATTAATTAAATTAATATTTCGTTTCACAAAATTATAAAAAAAAACATGTCTATTAACAGCCAACTGAACTCGGTATCTGAATGCGTATCGGCTCAAGTTTTTCCACCAATTTATGGTAAATATTTCTACATAAATAAATTTTTCATAAACGATCATTTTTATCATGGCAATTTGTATGTTTTCAGTACCAATAATATGTGGCAATGATGTGTATTTGGTTGCTCAGCAGGATATTCGACATATCATAGACAGTCGACACATTTCTTCGGTGAAGTGTTTGAATGGCTTGGAAGATTTACAAAGATTCTATGCACAAAATGTTCTGAATAATCCACAGTTTGCGTCACCGACGTTGAGCTGTGCGGAACAGTTTGAAAAGTATATGGAATATATGGATTTTGTCAAAAGAGCAATGAATTTAGTGCAATGTCAAAATCTGCAGAATGGATGTGGCGAAATCAGGTAAAGTATGCTGCGGGTCGAAATATTAAAATTAAGAAAGAACAACGCGATGTACAATCTTTGAATACTTGTAAAATAATTCTCTTATGGCGATTATTCACACGGCAAATCCATTATGTTGCCTACCAGCTACATAGGGTGAGGTTATAAAACACAAACGTTCGCGCAACGTTACCTTTAATTTCAAATCAACCGGCCGTGACGGATCAGAAACTTCTCCCTACAAACAGATCTCCTAAGCGCTTAGGGGATCTGTACGATGGATTCGGGATGCATATTCACACATCTTTTATAATCCCATTCTCAGAGACTGCTGTTTCCTTCTTGGGTGTTTGAGGAGAGCTTGTTTACTCTATATCTCGGCTGCGATTAATCCTGTGCCTCAATTTGTTGTTTTCTGTTGCTTCACTTGTAGCTACGGTGGCCTTTTGTGCCACTGAGGTATAATGGTATTAGCGGCAGGTCGATTGCTTGCTCATTCCTACATACGCCGGCACTGGAGTTCCGTCAGTTTTGATGAGTATTTTACCTTCCATGTTTAATTTATTGTACAGGGTTTGCTTCGCATATTCTACATGAACCGAGAATCAATCACCCACTCGACCTGGTTGGCTGCCTCTGTGATCTTTATATCCTTCGCTCATAGAGTGAAAGGGTATATTAACTTTGTCATGAAGTTTGTAACGCATTGAAGGAAGCATCTCCGACCATATAAAAAGTATACATATATGATCAGCATGACTTGGGGAGTCGATTGGGCAATGTCTGTCTCTCCGTCTGTCTGTTACGACGCGTTTTACTCGGCCAATTTAAAAGCTATGAAGCTGACATTTAGCACAAAGTCTTTTTTTTTTTGCTGCAGGCAGTTTCCATGTTTGAATCGGTAAAATCGGACAATGGGGTCAACTCCCCAAATTAGGTTCTTCTAAGAAATACTTTTTTATTTGTGTACCAATTTCAACAAAATTTCACACAAATGTGTTTCTATTGATAACACAAAACATATGTAAGAATGGATCAAATCGGACAATGAAGTCATGGGGCTGCCATACAAACCCAACTCCTCATTATGGTTCGTCTAAGAAACATTTTTTACACCAATTTCACAAAACCTTAAATTAATGTGTATTTATCAAAGCAACTAAAAGGTCAAAACATCCCCCAATAAAATTTTCTGAGTAAATATTTTTATTTGCCCACTTATTCCAACCAAACCCCACACAAGTATATTGTTTTGTCGACGCAACCGAACTCGTGGAAACAGAAGGAAAAGAATGAAAGGGGGAGGATTAAATACGCCCGCAAAAACTTTTAGCCAGAGGGGAGCGAAGGGTATACAAATTTAGGGCGCGCCCGAAATTAGCCTAGGTCTCGTTTTTAATGTGTCAACGCTGTCCACGCTCTCATAATCAGATACATATTTGAGGTATCCAAGATATTTCTTCTCATCATTTAATTTCGCGCCAGGAAAAAAAGCGGATCAACATAGTTTTCTGACGGAATCGCACAACGGAATTTATGAGGAGGCTTTAATGGACTTAAACTGAAAACTTAAACACGTTCCTAAAGTTCCATCCAGACACACTTTCATTTTAGTAGTTCGCTATATCAACAGCTACTATAGTCCATTGGTGAGGCATCTCCATACTTTTGCCTGAAATGATGACTAGGTCCATTAGGTTGCGGGACCCTCAAATGCAGCCTAGAATGGAACTAGTGACTATTTTTTAAAAGAACAATATTGTTAATAGAAGATAACTATGACCACAATTTCTTTATTTCACCTGAAAAAAAAAACATTGGCTTGACAATTATTTACAACGAATAGTTTCCTTTTCAGAGCTGCACCTTGTCCGTTTCCCACAAGTGACAACTTCGTGGCCCCTATTCAAACTCAACTCGATTGGGAAATGAAAGATGCATCTGCAGAAAAGCCGGTATTGCTTTTCCACGTCAAGTTTTATAAACTTCCTTTCTTTAATTTTAATTCTCCTGAATTCCTCTTTAGAAACAATTCGTCTACGGAAAGCAAACATCTACGACCGATCTTGCTGACTTTCGTTCAAAACGCGAAACATGCAATTTGCAACCAATTATCAAGATACTTCTAGCTAAAGGAACTAATACGAGTCCCTCTGAAGTTTTGTACGAAATTGAGAGGCAGATTATAATTTCAGACTCTCCGCCAATCAAAACAGCTCAAGAACAACTAAAGGAAAAGAAAGCTGCTCTTCAGCTGTTCTAAACTGTACATATTCCAGAGATATTACTGTGAATTGTCAAAATTCGTTCAGTTGGCTTGTGTAAATGTCAAAATTATTTTCATATTAAAATAGAAAAAATGGCAAATTATTGTGGCATTTTTAGTAATGAAAAACCTAAAAATTTAGAACCAGGAAATCAATTTATTTCTTTTCAATATTTATTGAATTTCACAAATCTATGGCTTGACGATATACCGGCTGCGGTTGATTTGTTTCAGCGTCAGGCTTTGAAAGTCGTGGAGAATGAAAGACGATTGGTCAGTAATGAACAATTGGTAAGATTCTGTTTCGAACGTTTGTTTAATTTTTTAATAATTTTCTTGCATTCTTCTGCAAATTTTTAATATTAATATATTTTTTGTAGATAATAGAGTCGTCCCAACTACTAAACAATGCCCATCGAAAATTCGATTCAATTGAACAGGAAAATTTGGCTAATTCCGTCAATTTAGACATATTGGAGTTATTTGTAAATTCCTTGGAAAATCGATTAGGTGATCTGAGTGTGCCAGTAGATCATAAGCACAGGTTCTACATTCACCTAATAAGTATTTATTTACTTCTGCTTGAAAATAAAACAATATTGGAAATGTTTGAACAGGAGTATCATGATTGCAGAAAAGCATATCGCCAGGTGAGTATATTACCAGATTGTGAAGAGGATTTCTTTTCAAAGTATCTTTTCGTGCTAATACAATCATTTAATTTTAATTTAATAGAAATTTGAAATTGGCTCCGTATTAGACTATCACCTTCGAATTCTTCAGAATATTGAAAGTCGTTTGAATAAGATGGAACAACGCATTATGGACACGGAGAAGGAATTTAAACGCATTACCTTATTCAATGTAACTAAATAAGTAAAATTATTAAAAACGTATAAATTTGCTACAACCATCACCTGGGATCTATAGTTATTAAGTATCTAGGAAAACCCTTTTATAATTTGAATTAGTTATTATAACTTATCACCCCATATCGCGTATTGCATCCACTCTTTTTCGTCGATTTCATTGAAAACAGAACGCTTATTCCATTATTTAAATGACTCAGAGATAACTGCAGAGAGAATAGAACAAATATACCGGCAACGAATCCGTATTAATCCGTATATGCCTCGTCTGTTGCGACGCGTTTTACTCGGCCAATTTAAAAGCTATGAAGCTGAAATTTTGCACAAATGCTTCTTTTTGCTGCAGGCAGTTTGTATGTTTGAATCGGTAAAATAACACGATGGGGTCATGGGGCTACCATACAAACCCAACTTCCCAAATTAGGTTCTTCTAAGAAAAACTTTTTTATCTGTGCACCAATTTCAATCAAATTTCACTCAAATGTATTTCTATTGATGTCACAAAATATACGTAAGAATGGATCAAATCGGACCATGGGGTCATGGGGCTACCATACAAACTCAATCCCCCCATTTTGGTTTTTCTAAGAAACATTTTTTACACCGATTTCACAAAACCTTGAATTAATGTATCTTTATCAAAGCAATAAAATTGTAAAAACAAAACAAAATTAAATACAAGTCGTAGGTACGACCGCAAAAAACTTTTAGCCCGAGGGTAGCGAAGGGTATCCAAATTTCGACCGCGCCCGAAATTAGCCTCGGTCTTGTTTTGGTATATAACGGGTGGTCCAACTAGAATGCACGATGTTAATTGAGTGTAACACCTTAGCGGTAAGTTTCTCGCCCAACTTTATTAGACATTTCTTTGCTTCAGTGTTTGGCAAATTCAACCATGGAGAAGTACACAATTGAGCAGCGCGTTAAGGTCGTTGAAGCCTTTTACGAAGATGAACGTTTAAATCAAAATGCATTTCGTGAACTCCGTGATTTTTTTGGTCAAATTATCGACCAAATAACGGACTTCTTGTGGCCAGGAATCGAGGATATGGACCTGGACGATAATGGCTCCAACAGGATGGGGCCACTTGCCACACAACCAACGAAACAATGGCTCTTTTGCACGAGAAATTCAATGGCCGTGTTATCTTTCGTCTTGGCGATGTTAATTGGCCGCCACGATCATGTGATTTGACACCGTTGGACTTCTTTCTCTGGGGATATTTAAAAAAAAAGTGGACGTCAATAAGTTAAAAACAATTCAAGAGCTGAAGGATGAGATATTTCAGCACATTAACGATATTCGATCTCAATTAAGTCTCAGAGTCATTGAAAATATGGACCATCGGATAGAAGTATGCCACGGTAGCCACATAATTGCCATAGATCCTTCTATCATAATAAAAAAATTAGATAATTCTCTAAAAACTTTTTGTTTTATTAACAATTAGCTTCGTGCTAATTGGACCACCCTTTACAAATATTAAGTCAACAATACTCCGAAGCATATTTGCCGAAAAAAATATTTTTTTGTAATTGTTGTGAATAATAGCCGCCCCAAAACTGGGGCGTTGGGCACGTCGGGCTCCATATAGATAACATACAAATTTGCTAGAGCCATAAAGGGAAGAACCCAGTAAATGTCAATTTTATGCTATTATTTGGTAAAAATGTATTATTTTGAACTGGGGATCGTTAGGTAAGCCAGGTGGGGTTGCGGTTGATAATCAAGAAGCATTTTGTTGAGGTTTCATAGAAACATGTACTTAGATACTCAGTACTTTAGGTATATGTTTTTGCCTCAATCATTGTAGTCACTGTGAAATTCGTCTTGAATCGTCTAAGTAACTAGACCGCCCTTATTGGGTCAAGTGGCAGCAACGGGCGAATGTCAGAGGACTTGAAGGAATATCCCTAATTCGAAGCTTTCAGCACACACTGAAGGCGAAGAACGCACAACGAGTAGACGTAGCCAGATTGCGTGGATGACCGAGAGTTCGCTGGATGAAGGATGTCCACCAGCTGTTGGGCATTCGTAACTAGAGGACAAGGTCGCGTAACCGCGACAATTGGAGAACAACGGTAAAGACGACAAAGCCCGGTTTCGGGCTGCCGTTTCACATTGATGATGGTGAAAGGTGACAAAGCACACAAAATAATTTCGTTGATCCTTGTTTGACACCAATATTTGTTTCTAGAGGTTGTCATTTTCGTATGCATTAGAACAAAGGTTTAGAAGAAATTATTTATCCAAGGCTGGATTGTCAGCAGACTTATATCCATAAGGGATTTTTCGCACTTTGTTAAATATTCCCTCTCCAGTGTTCGAATCCACTGTACGATACGGCGTCAGCATCCAAGATGCTAAGGGATAACCACTATCGCCTACAAAATGTCAAGATTAGAAGATTTTTTGCAAAACATTAATATATTACCTAAAAGCCACGAAGTTCTGCCTCCATGTTCGAAATTCCTTTCAAAAATTCCAAAGTTGAACGAGTTGTGAGCTGCTCCAGCGTAACATGGGTTGATTGCCAAAATCTGATAAAAACGGTCGCATATCTTTAAAAAATATACAAGGTGTCCCGCATTGGGTGGTCAATACTGTAAGGGTTGATAGCGCAATTTGTTTCAGGAAGAAAATTAGCAATACAATCGGAAATATTTTTACCGTTACCTTGTTATCGCTCTTTTTGTGAAAGTCATCGAAAATCGTGACTTGTCATGCAAAATCATAATTTGCAGCCCTCCTGATGACTTAATCCAAGATTTGATTTCAGTTTCAGAATCTACATAAAATTTCACAAAAACTGAAGTTTTTCCTGTTGCCAACATTATCGCGACTTCCAAGATACAGTTACTCAAACTTAATAGACATTTTAAAATAGATTTTTCATCAAAAATTCAAACAGTAATTTCATAACGGTGCTTTATACGTACAACTCTGCAAAGTTGATAAAAGTTGCTTCAACATGTTGACTTTCCAACGGTATATCACGTTTCATATTTACATTGCGGAATTTTGGAATTACACATATTGGATGTAAAAAAACAAGGTAATTATTTTCTTGTCGGATTATTCAGACTGAAATTTCATTAATTTATTTTTTATATTTTACTATTGCAATTTGGAAAATTTGTTAAATAAAAATAAAAATAAAGTTTTAAATATGAGAAAGAACCAATAAACTAAAAATATTAACTAATGATTAAATGGGTCTGTGTGATGAATTTGAATAATGCTGCTGGAATCGGCCACCTCCATTTTTTATGCAGACTCGACACCTTCGGCGCATGGATGAAACGTTCCGAAGGATTTCAGGAGGGGTTTCCTTTATGTTGTCACAAGCGTCATTAATTCTCTGCAGCAGCTGTTCCCGGGAGGTAATCGGCTCGGAATAGGTATTGTTTTTTTAAGATACCCCATAAATAAAAATATAGGCGGGACTTCTCGCAGGCCACACAACTGTCCCAAATCTGCCAATCCACTTTCCGGGAAATTCGTATTCCAAATATTCTTTAATAGATCTCGCATTATGAGCGAGGTACCCGTCTATCTGCCATAAATAGCAAAGATTAAATTTTAACTGTTATAAGTACCGTTGCATTTGCCAAAACATGTAAAAAATTTCAAATATCTTACAGTTCTGTTAAAAATAATGTAGCGAGATTCTATGCCGAATTATGATAGCCTTTGTTTGTCTTTTTTCGATTAAAGGGAAAATTGTTAGCGATTCCACCAGAGCCTTGTTTTTTACCATTCAATGCGTGTTTCCCTAAAATTCTGCAATGTAAATATAAAAAGTGATATACCGTTGGAAATCCAAAATATTGAAGCAACTTTTATCAACTTTGCAGAGTTGTACGTATAAAGCACCGTTATGAAATTACTGTTTAAATTTTCGATGAAAAATCTATAAGTTTGAGTAACTGTATCTTGGAAGTCGCGATAATGTTGGCAACAGGAAAAACTTCAGTTTTTGTGAAATTTTATGTAGTTTCTGAAACTGAAATCAAATCTTGGATTAAGTCATCAGGAGGGCTGCAAATTATGATTTTGCATGACAAGTCACGATTTTCGATGACTTTCACAAAAAGAGCGATAACAAGGTAACGGTAAAAAAATTTCCGATTGTATTCCTAATTTTCTTCCTGAAACAAATTCCGCTATCAACCCTTACAGTATTGACCACCCAATGCGGGACACCCTGTATACACAACGATTTCATACAAGATTGGTATGGACTTTTTTTTACTGAAATTGAAGACATGGACTTGGACGACCTGTGGTTCATGCAGGATGGTGCGCCGTGCCACACAGCCCATGCCACAATCGATCTTTTACGCACCAAATTCCCAAATCGTGTTATCAGCCGTCTTGGCGATGTCAATTGGCCGCCTCGGAGCTGCGATTTGACCCCTTTGGACTTTTTTTTTTGTGGGGAACCGTGAAGGACCGATGTTATGCCAACAATCCAGAAACGATTCAAGCACTTAATTTTTTTTTTTTTTTTTTTTTTTTTTTGCCTCACAGAAACTTTTGTCCCGGGACTAGGCTTCTCGGCATCACTTTACTTACTATCCGTACGTAAGTGACTAATCAATCAATCGAGTGTAAACTCTAGCAGATCGTAAAAAAAAAAACTGAAAACAAAATATATTAATAAGGAAATTTATCAAAATAACTTCTTTTAAACATTAGTTTATTAGTACAATTAAAATTAACTAAGTCCTTCAAACTATTATAAAGAATAATTGACCGTGTAATTGGTTCATTAAGCCCATAGTTTACTCTATGATAAGGCTGAACAAGAAGGTTGTTCCGCCGCAAATTGTGAGGAATATTTCTGACTTGAAAGTTATTTAATATATCTTCACAAACAATATGAGAGCAAAACAGGTCTCTTATAAACATAGCGTTTAAAAATGTTCTTCTATAATCTAAGGCTTGTAAACCCAATAAGGAACAGCGAGTTTTATAATCTGGCTTGAAACGCCAGCCAATTTGATAAATGGCAAACCGTGTAAAATTGTGTTGAATTCTTTCTATACGCTCGATATGCACCTTATAGAACGGATTCCACACAATAGAACAATACTCCAGGTGCGAACGAACGAAAGCTGCATACAATATTTTTAAAGTAAAAGCATCATTAAATTCGCGCGCATTACGTTTAACAAATCCTAACATACTATTCGCTTTTGAAATAATGTAATCAATGTGTTGTCGAAATGAAAGCTCATGGTCGAAAATTACACCAAGATCTGATATTTCGGCAACCCTTTCAAGAACACTACCTGTTAAGGAGTACTCAAAGAAGATCGGAGTTTTCAATTTATATATGCTAAGCACTTTACATTTACTAACATTTAAATTTAAATTATTATCGCGGCACCAAAATTGCAGCTTTTCTAAATCGGATTGCAACTTAAGGCAATCATCAATGTTGCGTATTTTCATAGCGATTTTCATATCATCGGCATACTGCCATACACGCACGAATTTAAAATTTTGGATGATATCGTTTATGAAAACTAAAAAGAAAAGTGGTCCTAAATGGCTTCCTTGCGGAACCCCTGATGAACACTTTATAACAGAGCGAGATGTACAGCCATTTAACTTCACCAACTGAGTCCTATCCGTTAAATAGGATCTCACCCAGCTTAGAAAAATTGACTGTATTCCTAAATGTTCTAGTTTTTTAAGTAAAATATTATGATCTACTCTATCAAAAGCCTTCGAAAAATCGGTATATACCACATCAACCTGCATTCCCTGCTCAATACCATCAGCAACAAATTTAGTAAATGATACCAAATTTGTTGAAGTTGATTTTCCTTTCAGGAATCCATGTTGACATGGCGATATCAAACGGCTAATTAAAACATCTATTTTATTTTTAATAAGCATTTCAAACAACTTCGGTATTGCAGATATTTTAGCTATGGGTCTATAGTTATCAATAAGATGCTTCGGACCCTTTTTGTGAACAGGCGTTATGTATGAAACTTTCCATTCATCAAGAAAAACACCTGAAGTCAAGGACAAATTAAAAATAAAGGCTAAAGGACGACATAACGATTGCATGCAATTCTTCAAAAATATATTAGGAATGCCATCAGGTCCGGCCTGAATACTAACATCAAGATCACGCATAGCATTCAATAGGTCATCCTCAGAAATCTCAAGAGCACTCGTAAGGTCCTCCTGAGCTATCCGAGGGACCAATGCACTCTGACTTCCATTGATGTTAGCATTCATTTCTGATGAAACGGAGTCTGGCACTTTGTAAACTGAACTGAAAAATCTAGCAAATCCGTCACAAACCGATTGAACATCTTTGTAAAAATTGCCATTGAATTCTAAATTTTTTGGGATTCCCGTATTCTTACGCTTGCTGTTTATAAAATTCCAAAATGTCTTACTGTCATTCTTTATATTATTTTCAGCTCTCGCAATATACTGTTTGTAAAGATTTTTATTCATTAATTCATACTCTCTTCTCAATCTAAAGAAATTTTCTTTATTGGCAAGAGAGGATGACTTCTTGTATAATTTATGGGCCTTATTTTTTGCTCTCTTAAGTTTGAACAATTCTTTGGTAGCCCAAGGATTTTTTGCTTTTATTTTGTTCTTTTTTAATGGAACGTACTTGCGAATAGATTTATTTAAAATTGAATTAAAAATTGTATAACTTTCAATAAGATTACTATTCGATATAACTGGAGCCCAATCCATATTAAAAAATGTTGAATTTAGTTTTTCAAATTGGGCTTTTTGAAAATTTCTAGTAGGAATAACTTCGGGCTCTTCTTCAATGTAATCATAAAAAACAAACTCAAGAAGAAGAGCACTGTGATGGATTGAATTGGGCAAAATTGGTTTATCTACTTTAATTACAGAAGCATTCAAGCAAGTACTAACAAAAATTAGATCTAAAATTCTACCAATCGAATTTTTAACAAGATTCATTTGCATCAAATCCATTGCAAACAAACAATCTGTTAGAACAGATTCACACTCAAGATGTAAATCACGCGGCAGATTTTTTTTCTCGTCGTCGTTCCAGTACCAACTTATATTACCAAGATTGAAATCCCCAACAACAATCAATTTGTCTTTTTCCTCAAAAGATGCAAATAGCTTGGAGATATTATCTACATGTTTGTTATAAACATCAACTGAACTCAAAGGTGGTAAATAGCTATTAAAAATATATACTTTTTCGCTGCGAGAAACATTGATAGAAACACATATCTGTTCCACGTCCTTATGAAAAAGCTCAACTTCATGAGATGGGAATGTTGTTTTGATAGCTACCAAAACACCACCTCCTCTCTTAGTCGAAGCCTCATAACGGTCGCGACGATAGACATCATAGTCTCTTATGAAAAGTTCTTCATTTGTAATGTCTGTGTGAAGCCAAGTCTCGGTTAAGCAAATGGCAGCATAATCTTCTTGTGAAGCTGCAAGGTAAAAGTCATTTGTTCTTGAACGAAGACCGCCAACATTTTGATAATAGACCGAGAAAAATGAATTGGAAATTATGTGTTCTGCTGGACACTGTTTTGGCGTTTGTCGTTTTTTGAAAATTTGAAGGGTGATATGTTGACGCCCTTAGGCCAGAAGTTGGCACAAAACACTTGCTTAGAATATTCATGAGGAAGTTTCAAACCAAAACTGATTGAAACTAATTTGGAAATATCACAATCTTTTTTTATCAGAGGATAAACCGAAAGAAAGCTGTCATCTGTTAAATTAAGCTTTTTCATTACATATTCCTTTAAATCGTCTGCTTTTACCGAAGCATGCAGCTTAGAAACATGGAATACCTTGAAACTGGGGACACTTCGAAGAGAATCATTAGCTTGATCGATACCGAAGATTCTTTTGTGTCGCCTATTATTATTATCACTCTTTTTGGGAATAACATCACCAACAGGAGAAGGTTTTTTAATATGTTTCCCTTTCTTACGAACTGTGACAAATTTATCAATCGGAGATTGATTTTTGTCAACGTTGGAAGGAATTGTAGAAGATGAATCTGAAATAACAGTGGAAGTCCCCGCTTCATGGCTAACGAAAGATTGCTCAGAAGATATTGAAATAATATTTTTAGTGTTTTTCTTAGTGTCTTTCCCTATATTACTCTTCTTATTTTTTAAATTTACATTTTTATCTCGCAATGCTTCGGAATTGTTTTCACAACAATTTACAGATTTCATGAGGGATCTCAGCTTGCTAAGTTGGCTCTGCAACGACGAAACGAGCTGAGATAGACCGTCAATTTGGACTTTGTAAAATTGCTCGCAAACACAATTCATTTTAATACAAGAACTAAACTAATAAATTAATAAAAAGAGAAAAAAAAACAAAAAGAAAAAAATTTGCAAAAAGTGGGATTCGAACACAGGACCTCACGGGCGTGAGTCGTACACGCTACCACTATATCATTCAAGCAATCCGTGAGCTACAGCCCGAAACCATCAACAGGGTCTTGGAAAATTGGTGTGACAGAATGCACTCCTGCGACGCCAGCCGGGGCAGCCACTTGAATGAAGTTGTATTCCATCATTAATGGGAGCTTACTTACTTTCCAATAAAGCCGTAAGATATGGAAAAAAATGTCATTCTGTTCATTTTATTGCATTTTTAAAAACGAACTTGTAATTGGCCCACCCGTTATATTTATCACTTCGTTTGTGATTTTGGAGACTGTTGATTGCGATATGCCTAGCAAAATATTATGGCCAACAACGGTTCCTGTTTGCAAATAAATTAAGGGTGGCGGCTAATTTTAAAAGGGGTGGAATTACAGTTCCTTTTGTTCCGCAGGGTATGTTTATTCTATTCAAAACACACTTAAATGCTTCCTTGCTCAAGCAAAAATGTTTTTGGAATCTAAAAATAAATATATACACAATACAATACACATAAATAAAATATCGACAATTGCAATCAATGCACATAGTTCCAACATACACTTTATTCCGCAAAGATAGAGGATTACTTTTGTCCCTCAACGACCGACGAACAATCTTCATTTCGCACAACTCTTCCTCATCGCTGCTACTATCCATAAACACCATTTTCACATTATGTTAACAAATTACGTCAAACCCAAGCAAATTTTTGTACGGTGACGGTATATGAATTAAATCTGAGCGTGTTCGTGATAAATATATGAATTTACATAAAAAATCGTCAAAATTGCATTTTAAATTCTGATTTATGAGAGTGTCATTTTTGGATTTTCAGAGGAAATTCCACCATCATCAAGGAAATTTTTCTAAGCACTTGTTTGTTTCCCTTAGTCCTTCGACTAATTTCTATACAGGTCGTTGAGCTGAAAGGGGCTTCTGAAAATTGTGTACTCGGCTCTTGTCTCGTCAAGGGTTCAGACAATTTTGGGAAAAAGCTTAGTTATCGAAGAAAAAACCGGACGACGGCCCTTTGTATTTTTTTCTGATGTTTGTACTGGGCTTCTAAAAGTAGATCAGCTGTGCGCATCACGTTTGTCATGGCCAGAATATTTTCGTGCAAAACACACCTTGATACAGGGAACATTATGCAGAAATATTAGTTTTAATTAATTAAATAAATTAAGCCATTAAATCGATTGCATAATGAATTGTTTTTTTACGCTTCAAGTAATTCAGAGCTACAATTTATATTACTATAGAAGAAAATTCATTTTAACTATATATTTGTGAAATGGAACTTAATCGTACCACGTTCATGGTAACTTCTTTCTTAATATTTGCCGTAACGTTTGCTCTGCGAAAGGTTTCCTTATATGTCTAAATAGTATACCGTTAGGGCGCTATTACACAGTCATATATTGGTAATATATATTATAATAGATATTATCATATCCTTAAGCCTACTAGATTTCGTTTAGTGCACATGTAAAAATTGAATCCGAATGAATCGAGTAGGCTTAATTATATGACTAGAAATATGACTATAAATATGACTGTGTCATGGAGCCCTTAGGTGATTTTGTGAATATTTTCAGGACTTCAAACTAGAACTATTGAATATGGGCTGCCAAATGGATCCCGACTATGGCTTATGCGATTACTCGCGTATAAATAGCACCAATTTTAAGGCCTATATCGTCTTGAATCGTACCCTACAATCGGACATTTTATTCCAAGTAACGGCGCTGCAAATAAAACCACCGTCGCAAAACAAATTGATTCTTAATCGAACCTTCAACCTGTGCAATCAAAATATTTATGTCCTTAATGATTTGACGTCGCGTTTCATGAATCGACTTTTGGCCAACTTTTGGAACAGTCGTGATCTGAAATGTCCCATGAAAGCAGCTAATTATAATGTTGAAAATATTCTAGTAAATACAGAGCTGCTTCCCATTCACTTATTTTATACGGACAACAGTTATCTTGCGGGTAATGGATCCTATATTGACGTTGCCCATGGTGTTAATAAAACTTTTTTAACGGCTTTTGCAAAATTGCAAATTGTAAAGAAGAATAATCGAACTAGCGGCGTAATTAGAGTATGTTTCGTTAATAGACCGAAATAAAGTACGCGAAAAAGTCATGGTTATGCGTTTGTTTGCTCCTTTTTCGTATTGCTTTATTTACCGTTAGCCATTTGGGCGGGAGAATGATCTCCCAGCTATTATAGTTTCGGGACAAGATTGTTCCTATAGCTCTGAGAAAATCTATAATTCAATTTATACTCTTAAGTAATTTTAACTTTAACAAACAATTCGACAGAATTTTGTTATTCGCCTAAAATATGTAAAATGTATTTCGACCTCTACAAATATCGAATGTGGAATTAATGTGAACAATGAAACACACACGTCGATGCTTATGCTGCTGCATTTATGGTTTCCGTTCTATTTCAAGCATTACGCATACAATTTCAAAAACATATCAAATTCAACAGCTTCTTTTCATATTGTTCAAGTTTGTGCAAATTTGTTATACTTGTTATACTATGTTTCTTTAGAATTTCTCATTTGGAAGAACTCTATCTACGAAAAAGCAATATTAGGCACGTTTTATTGTGTTTATCCCGTGCAGGTTTGGGTAGAACTTCATATAAAAAAAATGACACTTACCCAGGTAAAGTTAACCCGTGCAACTACCCTACACGGGATAGAGCTCAAATGTAGATGGCGGACGCATAGGGGAAATATGAGGGAATTTGTTTTTTCAAACCAAATGTGAGAGTTTTTCTAATCACGAGAAAAGATTTTGCAAAGAAATAATCATCTTTTGTGATAAAATCCACCACATCTAAAAAATAAGCCGACGAAAGCGAGTCAAAGATGCACAAAAACTGTCAAATGACAGCTGTTTGGTCCAATGAATAAGAAAATGTGAAAAGGAAATGCAAATAACCGCAAAATACACTAGATATGCGACCTTTTTTCGGGACCAAAATATTTTCTATGGTAACTTGATTTTGTAACTTCGATGACATTTCTCATACGAATTTTTCATGGAAAACAAAAACAACAAACAAAATCATGCACATGCGCAGCTTAATGCTGTAAGTTCGTAGTAGGGGCGTCGGAAAAATGGGGGCAATGAATACGAAATTTCAAAATTATTAGGTGCTTAAAATTACTTAATCAGCAGCGTTCCTGTTGCATAACTGTATACCAACAGCATCAAAACTTACACTATTGCAAAAAGTACATTTAAATGGGATTGCAAAGCGTTGCGTGGTGTAAATTCGTTTAAATATAAAATTTTAAATAGTGTGTATTCCAGTGCATTGCGGTTGCATACTCCAACCAATGAAAAAGCCAAAAAGTATTAAACCACACCAGCCCCAAACACTTAATTTCCAACGCCACTGCTAGCTTTGACAAAAATCAAATTGTCCCCTTTATTTTCAGATATTTCGTTTCCTTCTTTTTCTTCTTCATTGGTTTGGTCTTAACCGGGATGTTACCCGCGATCGTTTTTTTCGAGTCAGACTTACACGCGATACGAAAAAAACGTCGCTATTGATATTATCGACAGTACCGCGGGAAGAGTATGAGTAAATTTACGATAATAAGGCTCTTTATCAAAGATCAGAAATGTATTTTGTATAGTCTCCGGCCGTTCCGACCTACCCTCTAGTACCGTTAGGGTCGGATTAGCGAGGTTCCACTGTCACTGTACAGAGATTTAATATTTATTATTATGACCTTCTATTTTAAATTCTTTAATGATCTGTCTAAACCTATTAACTCTAAACTACATTTTTTACAGATCATTATTTTGTTGTGTAAAAACTTGTATATGTGAAAAATTATACAAAATACTCGTAGGATGTATAAAGTTTGGGTAATAGATAATTGTAAAAATTATTTATTAGTTTTTAGCTATTTTACTAGGTTCACAGTGTAAATTTTCATCTTCAAAGATGGAATGGTGGATTCTTGTAGTATGCTCGTGTTTCATCATATTTGCATACAGCTCACGACAGGTATAATCTCATACGTTAAAGTAATCACTTTTTTCTTTCTTCTTATCTTTTACTTAAATTTATATTACTCGGTATCAATGAAAATATATTTAATATAATTACTCCAAGGACTACCAAGGAGTAATATTAGAGATGGAATGCATCCCAAATCCCGTATATGCCGAATGCAATTGGAGACGAAAAAATTCAACACACTTTGATGCTGACATAATTATAAAACGTTCCGTTTCGGAAATCGTCCTTCACATTCTTGTGCTTCAGATCGAACAGAATGGTCGAAAAAATGTTGTGGTCAATCGAATGCTTAACTTGTGTGAAGAGAATAAAAATTGGCATGCACACTTTGTAACTCAAACGGCCAATGCATTATATGCTGCCTTCACAAATAACACTCAGATTACATGTCCGGTGAAGGTATCGAATTTTTCTCTCCGCGATGGAACCATTCAGAATCCTTCGTTGCCCATGCATTTGTTCTATAAGCCGAAAACCTATTTTTTCTCAAACACTTCTGTGTACGATGTGAATAAGAAATCGGGAAAAAGATTTACAGGACATGTCATTATAAAGTGGAAAATAATCAATGTGAAATGCAATTGTTAATAAGTTTGAAATGAAACAGCGTACAAATAAAAGTATCTAAGGTTTGAAGCTATTGGTCCAATCTCTTTCTATTGGAGTTGGAGCCACGTTGGAACGAGTGGAGTGGGATTATGTCCAACTAAGAATTTTAGCCCTACAATACTTCATAGCATGTTCTTTTCCAATAGTAATAGGAGCACTTTACAGGGTACAAAAGTTGAATAATAGTCCAATAATGGCATTTGGCGCAGTTTTTCAATCTAATATCGATCGAAAAAGTCCTACATATCTTATATCATCATTTTCTCGAGTTTACTCCGATAAACAATGTGACAAGAATAGGTTTTGTCAACTATAGGAGGCTTATAGAGTGACACTGATATTTAATGAAAAAAAAACTGCTCGCAGCCAACATCGAACCCATGACTATCGTGTTACTCGTCCTACGCGCTAACCACTCGGCCAACCTGAGATATAGTAAGCGATCAGCGTTGCGCCTAAACACTACAAATGGTTATTAGTTGCTTCTATAGAAATGCTTAACAATTCTTTATAGAATCTTCTGCAATAATCCTTCTATTTAATATAAATCAGTTGGCTTTGCCAATAGTGACGCTGATTAAATCCTCACATTCATTAATAAAATCCAGCCTGTTTCTGCGCAGAGATCATCTTAATTGGTTTAGAAATTAACAATAGGTTGGTTTTTTGCTACATCCTGTGTAGTTTTGAGTAACGAACTCCATATAAAAAAATGACACACAGGTATGTTTCACACGAGCTATAACCTGGACGGGATAGAGTTTAGGGGCATTAAATGTAGATGGGCTAATGCATAGGGAAAAAATACAGGAATTTTGCTTTTATATGTTGGCGTACGTGTAAAAAAATAACAATTCAAACCAAATGTGAGAACTTTGGTGGTTTTAGATTTTGCAAATAAATAATCGTCTTTTGTGATAAAATCCACCAAATCTAAAAAACAAGCCTACCTACTGAATCAAAGATACAAAACAACTGTCAGGTGTACGCTGTTTAAGCGAGCAGCTGGTCTTAACCGAGAAGTTTTTTTGAGTCAGATTTAACCGCGATAGCAATAAAATGCAACTAATGAGTGAGGAAATGTTGGTTTCATGCAAGACTTCAAACAATTCTATTGAAGAAACTTGGTTTCCATCCTAGTATTCCATAGCACTTCATAACTTTCAACTCTTCCAAAAATCACAAAGTCCATCCTCCTATAAAACTACGATGAACAATTGATCGGATGATAATATGAATGTCATACTATTGAGATAAAATAACACAACCGATTCTCAGCTATAGGAGAATATTGCATATGTGTGTGATTAACTGCTATTGAACCTCAGCCAGCAAAAAACACAGCGTAGCGTAGAAAATCTTGACGAAACAGTGTACGATATTTTCGACGATTTGGTTCAATTTGATAAAAATGTGCGTTCAGACGAATTGTGTTCGGCGGGCGACGCACAGTGGTTCACAATCGGCATTTTGCGGAAAAAAATATATATTTCCGGAATGGCTTCATCTAGGTACATGAAATTTTGTACAAATGTGTTGGAGCTTAACCCAATACCATACATTTAAAAAAAAATTAATAAGGGCATTTTAAAGATGGGTCCCCATATAGGAGTAATAAGGATACAAAAAAGAATGTAGTGAATATAGGCGTGTGGGGTGTCATATCACAGGGGAGATTGAGTACATTTCAGCTGTGAAGGAATTTTTTCTATCAATGCCTCTTCTGAAGCGTAAAATGTCAAACAAATGCAATTTTTCAGTGTCTTTGTGGAAACGAACCCCGCCACACCCCCCTTATTTATCCACCCAAAAAAAAAATGTTTTTTTTATAGCTTTAACTACTAACATTACTTTTGCGAAGTTTCATAATAAACGTAGCATTTTTGTATCAAATACAAACGTTTTAAGTAGCCTATGTCGTCACACCTAGTCCAACCAACCTATGGACTTTTCATCAAAGCAACCTTTCGTTAGTAGGATACCATTTTTTTTTTGCAATATAACAACCGATTTTTTTTCTAGAATAGAACAGGATAGGATAAATTTCCGCGCAAATTTTATAGGAGTTGTCCCAGATAAATTTATCCGGGGCAACTCCTATAAAATTTGTTTGGGTGGTTATCCTATCCTTTCCTGTTTTGAACCAAAAACCCGTTATATAATTATTTTTATTAAACATTAAATACTATAAACTAAAACTTAGAAATTAAAAATTAAATCAAAAGCCCTACTACATCTTCGTGAAATTCATTTGTCCTTAATTTATGCTGCCTGCGAAATTGTTCAATATATGGATCCGATAATAGAAGTAGCATGTTCATAACATCCATATTTGTGTCCATTCTACAGCACTTTCTAGAGTGAGAATACCTTATTGAACGATCATTTTTTTTCCGTGCCTCTTGTGCTTCTTCGGTTAGCATACCAATGGGTAAATTAGCCGCTTGAATAATCTTACTACCATGTATCAAAATTTTGTGAACTGTATTTGGCATAAATCAATAAATGCACAACAATGATCCTTGTCATTCTCTACCTGTGTACAAATAGAAAGAGAATGTTGCATACTTTGAGAAATGTATGAATTTCGGCATCAATTTTCAAGCGAAATTTGTCTGACATCCCTCGACAAATATGTTACTAGCAGCAAGATTTGCAGATATTTGCAGCTGGAATTAGTTTTAACTTGTAGCCAGGACCCTAGTTGACATTTAGTAACTAGTCCGAGACGGTCGGTCGCGGTCGCTCAGGAGTTCTGCTCTAACAAAGCGGAAAAAACTTGTATTTTAGAAGGACCTCCAACATTTTTAACTTTTAGACAACTCTTAAAGTAAAAATATTTTTTTTTTCCTTTTAGTGAAATAAGCACACAAGCAAAATTTGAGATTTTAGCATTTTCTTTGGATTCTGAATGTTTTAAGGTGTATGCGAGGACTCAAAAGAGTAGGTTAATTTGAAGCAGAAACATGATTTAGGCTCTTCATGCATATTCAAACCCCTCATTAATTCAGTGTTGTAAAAAAATCGATTTTTTTGTGAAAACATAATCGAAAAATAGTTATGAAAAGTAACCAATCAAAAAACAATTTACGACGTTATGAATTTTTCGATTTTTTGCCGCCCATAAACCACTATGCGACGTGTCCATATACCGAGATTGAGTAGATCGGGTTTAGTATAGCCCCGCAATTCACTTGGTGTTACAAACTTCATGACAAAGTTAATACCCTTTTCGCTTAGAAAGCGAAGGGTATAAAAAACAGCCGATATGTAATGTACTCCATGTCCGGGTATCCCTTAAATGTAATCCTATTACGCCGCGCATATATCTCCACTTTCCAGTCATCCGAAACCTCTTCCACAATTTTCAGAAAGTTTTTTACATTGTATTGAATTGAACTTTTATTTATTTTGCACAGTTATGCCATATTTCGCTTAGTTACGCCATTGTATGAAATAAGAGGTACGAGAAACTGACCATATCTTGTACGAATTGATTTAACTTGTGATTATAATTATAAATAACTAATTCACTTGACAATAGTGTTAGATCACCGGAAATTGCGTTTTAATGAACGACACCTGCTGAATTCATATAAATTTTGTTACGCTAGAAAAAAAATAATAATTAGAAAATAACAAACACACTCGATTCAGAATTCAATCAGTGCTTTCAGAACTGTATAGTATAATTTGTTTGATGGCCTCTTCGAGCTTTTCGTATGTTTTAACTTGTTTCCTACTTATCCCGATATTGGCAGTGCAGGTGCAGATACAAAAACTAAGCTTTTCACTTCGAATTTCCTAAATACAGAATTTTATTTTCAGTTCAAATCCGTTACGATAAAATTTAAATGCTATTCAACCTTACATCTCTTGGAAATGGAGTGCAGCGAAAGAAATCGAGAATTTCTCAATATAACGATTTGGACGAAACGCAATATCAGCGCTATACAACTCAATGCTCAGATCCTGCAAATCGATCCGAAAGGACGAAAACACATAGTGTTTCGACAAGATTTCGATTTATGTCGAGCTACGAGTAGTTTCACGAATCATTTTAGTAATCTCTTTATTATGTACTTGGTAGATTCGGTGCTTAAAGGACACGAACTGAAATGTCCTATAAGTCCAATGAACATTTCGGTCAGCGATTTGAGTATAAATTCGAAATATTTACCACTCAACTTATTTTACAAGCCCGGATGGACGTTTTTAACGAATATATCGCTGAGCCGACCGATGTCGAGCAAGGGGGCACAATTTTTAGGATGTTTTGAATGTTTCACAAAAGTTATTAAGTTTCGGTCCGAAATTCGATCGATCGTATGAGGATCATTTCAATTTTAAGAAGATGATTAAACTTTTCAATGTATTAAAACAAATAAATCAAATTCAAATTTTTTGTTTATCATAAATTGGCTAAGTCTTAAGGCGCGTTTAAACGGCTTCCAACTTGTTTGCATCCAACTTTTCCCTCAAACTTATCCAAGTTGGAAGGCTGTTACGTGTACGTGTACGATATTCTCTCAAACAAATCCTATCAAACAAATCCTATCAAACTTTGTTGGCCGTGTAAACAGTAGTTGAAAGTTGGAGCGGTCGTAAAACGTTATCAGTTTTTGCAATACGTATTAGTACAGGAACAATATATTTGCTGTTTCTTTTATTTTTTCGTGAATATTTTATAAACATTGTAGGAAACATGTCGGAATGAGTATACAGCGTGACCCAAAAGTCAACGGAAAGCCGGAATTGGACGATAGTGCACAGATATTGGTAATCAGAAGCTAGCTGAAAGGTATTTGAACATTGATGAATCAAAAAGTTCGTCTCTCGATTCCAAAAATGATGACATTTTTTTTTCAAAACCGAAACAATTAACTTTCGGGCTGGGCTGCAATTGATAAAGTATTTTGAGTTTTACGTGCGTTGGAGCTTTGTATACACTCATCGTGTTATTCACACGAGCGGTGTAAGCATGATAGTACGCACGATGCGTCGTACAAGATAAAACAGGTTTTTTCTCCTGGCGCATGCTAGTTCAAAAATGATTATGATTTTCATTTCGTAGTACAAATAATTTTGGAAATTATGGTTCATATACATAATGTACATACGCATATGTACATACATCGCTTTTGTGTGAAAGCCATTGAAACTCGGAGAATATTATGAACACATATTCATATATATATGTATATTTTATATGGTCGGATGATTTCATTTTGATTACCAGAACAATCTCTGTATCTCTTAAAATTTACAACAACAAAAAACGCTAGGTGCATTAATTCTTTATTATTAGAAAGTATATTTATATTTTGATTGGACTATAATCAATGCATCTCAAACAAGTTGTCCAACTTCTGTTTACACGGTGGATTTGTTTGAAAGCTCGTTCAACTTCAAACTTGTTGTCCAACTTCTGTTTACACGATGGATTTGTTGTCCAACTTGTTTGAATTCTCAAAAGTTGGACGACAAATCCATCGTGAAAACAGCGCTTTACGTACAAAATATGGGAGAATAGTGAGCGGTGCGTGATAATTCATAAGCCATTTGGGACCTTCATAAATCTGTGGCGTTCCGGTCTTCCCAGCAATTAACCCTGGTTTTCTGCATTTAAGGCATTAAAATTGTTCAAAATAATGAACATAATAAAATTATGTATGGAAGATATAAGGTGTGTTTTTTGGTTATCCCGTGCAGGTTTGGGTAACGAAACTCCATATAAAAAATGACAGGTGGATCAGCTGGCATTTTTTTATATGGAGTTTCGTTACACAAACCTACACGGGATCTCTGTATCTCTTATGAAGTTTCGTTTCCCAAACCTACACGGGATAACCAAAAAAAAAAACACCAATTATAGTGAGACTATGCGTCAATTTTTAAAGGAATCGTACACATCACCTTGGTAGAAATTGGAGAAAATTGAGATGGAAAAAAAATGTTTTCGGGTAAAACCATACAAATTTAACTTTGAAGCTATGAAAAAACCAAAGCACTTATTCGATTTTAGTGCCGTTAGTTTTGTTTTATAGGTAAATTTGTTGGCTGTGAAAGCCATCGCTATTATACATACACTCGATGTCAAAAGTATCAGTCTACCCGCAACTTTCAAACTCTAATCCAATTTTCTCAAAAAGTGTAAAAGTTACAACTATGAAAGCTATATGTATCTACAGGAGGTGCATTTTATGACAATTAAAATGAATGGAAACGCATCGGGATTTATTAATTTATTAAGCATTTATTAACCCTTTCGCTCGCAATGATGCCATATGGCATCATGAAATTAAATGATTTTTCATAGAAAATGTAAGAAATAAATTTTAACTTTTTGTGTGATATTAGACTCTCCCAATAGTGTAATACCTAGTTGATTTTTTCCAACGTGAAATTTTTGGTTTTGGGATGTTATTTTTAATGAAATTTTAGAGAAGGTTTGACGATTGTCGTAAAGCCGGAAAACTGATTTATCCATTTCCCCATATTTCCTGATAATAATAATTTTATGCAAATCATTTTAATGGTTTTATTTTGTAAAGAGGTTGTTGTAATCTCTTAAATCAAAAGATTTTTCATGCCATATGGCATCATTGGGCGTGAAAGGCAAATCAGCAAGTCCCCTATTCATATAAATGCTAGTTGCTTGCTGTATGGAAGGCACCCTTAGTTTTGAACCGAATGAGCTAATTTTTGGGGGGTGGGGTGATTATGAGCTTCAATCGCCATAAACCAAAATTTAGCACTCTGCTCTAATTTTGGGGGGAGTTATGGACATGTCCTTTCGCCAAATTCAAATGGGGGGATAATGGGGGTCGTTGATCGCAGCGAGTCAATGTTTCTCCCAAAATAATATTGAACTTATTGTGAATACTTGTACGAAATTTTACGGCTGAACTAACATTCTTTCAAAAGTTATGGGGCTTTTAAAAAAGGTATAAAAAGAAAAAGTTCTAATTTATTTTTAAGCTAGCGCCGAATCATTCAATAGATCTCTAATGTGTTATATATCATTGCAAAGATAATTTTATGTAGCTTTTTTCGTTCTCAGACTATTTTTCTATATCTTTTGTCGTTTTTGAAATACTCACAAAAAACCGAAAAATGACCCCCATTTCTCCCGTGCCCCCTTTTTTAAGGTTGCAGACCCCCAATCGGTTGGGACTTTTTTTCCCATAATCTGGGGGTCGTCACCAACCATTCTGCAAAAAAAATCCGATGTAGGATTTTCGCCGACCAAATATCTCATTTTTCACACGGAACTTGCTAAGTGCCCTTTCAGTCCCAATGATCATGCTCTAATTTGTTAACTTATATATTGGCAACAATCGTACCTGGGAGCAAATTATACGTTGTAATTTGCGATATCTAATGATCCGCTCCCAGGTACGATTGTTGCCAATATATAAGGCACAATTTGTATACCACCGGACATTGTTCTCGGTCATGCCACTCCTGGCAGAATATGACACACCGCGAAGCAGTGGCATCTGATGAGACGCGGTGTGCCATATTCTGTCAGTCGAAACCGACAACAATCGTGCTTCATGCACTATTTTTGGCGTTTTCCCCGCAACTGGGAAAATAGGACGGCTGCATGCTAAGCATCTCGTACGTTGCGAGATGGCGATGGCGGCTGTCCACCCACACTATTGTCGATTGTTTTATGTCCGGTTAGCGAGATGTTCTCCAGGGCGACGATATACTCTTTGATGTCGGTCACTCTGATATAGACTCATCCTGGTCTCATCAGTAACGAGTACATTAGGTACTCCACTCTTCTAACGTCCAATCCCTATGCTCTCGAACGAATTCAAATCGTGCTCGACGGTAGGCTGCCGTTAATTTTGGACCTGTTGCAGCTTTCTTTGGATTCAGGTTCTGCTCATCAAGTCTCCTTCTAACGGTAGAAGAACTTATAACACCGATGATCTGCTAATTCCAAGTCTCTGAGCGACCTCACATTGTGCAAAGCCTGCTTGGAGTAGTGCTACAACTTGAGCTGCTTTTTCCGGTGTCGTATTTATTATTGGTTGACAAAAGTAGCAAAAATACACGCGTCTAAAGGTACATTGTCCTCGACACGACTGCATCGGCTCTAGCGACAGCGACTCGCTCATTTCATATAAAAACTCGTTTTTAGAATGAGAGAAAAATTAATTTTTATATGAAATGAGCGAGTCGCTGTCGCTAGAGCCGATGCCGTCGTGTCGAGGACAACGTACCTTAAACAAGCAATAAATAACAACTAAAGAAATTATAAAAAAATATCCTAGTGAGGGTCACTGTAGAACTCTAGTCAAAACATAGCAAATCGTTAGCATTTGTGTTTGTTGTTTGATTGCTTTGTGAGCTTACGGTACTTTAGATAAAATGGATAGTCCTTAAAATTACCATTAAACGCACTTTCTGAAGATATAACTTTCATAGATGTAAGTTTCATACTTTTTGGGAAAATTGGGTTAGAGTTCGAAAGTTGCGGGTGGCCCGATACTTTTGACGCCGAGTTTAGTATAGTTTTGGAGATATTGAGGTTTAAGTCGTGTAAGAAAATGATTTTTTTTCAATAATCTCAAAACACCTGTGGCAGCTAAAGGGTTAAGAATCGGGGGAATGTTCCGTAAAACTTTTTTGCTGGAAATCACGTGAGGAATCATCTTCCGGTGCGTTTAGGCGGTTGTTTCTGGACACCCTGTATACATGCCAGTAGAGAGGGTGGGGAACGGGGTGATTCCTTCCGGCCCGGGATTTCATAGAGGGCCCGGATTTTAACACAAAAGTTGTGCTTCAGTGTTTATTTTACATACGATTTGATATTTTGAGGTCCTGAACTAAGAAACCTTATAAGTACTGTTTCTAGTGTTTTAACAACAATACATAACATACTCTGCACTAGGCTTGGGGCTCCTAGTCTATTATTGAATTTTTAGGACTAACTAGGGACCCGAATCATCATGTTCAATCAACAAATCAACATGATCGTTTCGTTACTAAATTTGTAAATTCTACAAACAAATAAACTCACGATCATGAATCTTCCGAGCTACCGCATCACTAGGATCCGCCCACCAAAATGGCGGAATGGAACGCGTACCGTAATGTTGCCAACGCAAAACTTTGATCATTAAGCTGTCAACTTGACTATTTTAAAACCCATATTTCGTACAAAAATTCCATTCAAGCATGTATACATAACCATGGATTTCACATGGATTTTATTGGATTGAAATCCAAATCCGCTCGTGTATTGACCATGTGTGTGAAAATATCTGAGGAGTAATTTGCATCTCATTTTTTTATTCATTTATTGAATGCTAAAAATAAATCTGTTCGATTTGTTTAAACATCTACTTACATTAATTTGAAATCGTTAATCTAGATTAAACATGAAATTTACTTATTACATTTTTTTTCATACAATGTTGTTTTTCCATTAAAATTACTTTTGTTAAAATCGACATTCGTATTACCGTAATTTCATTTGAGAGCATGCAAACATTCTTATACTGTCTACTCTTCTACTGAATAACCTAATAGTGTATGTATGTAGTTTATTTTTAATTGCTATGCGTAGTTCTTTGTTTAAATTTTCTTCATTACTGAATGTTCATCATATGGACTAGGAATAAATTCATTGACTGGAAACTTGTACATAGTTATTAATAATATAATTATGAGTATGTTATACTGTCTTGTTTTCTTGCAATACATCTTTGTCACAAACATCACACATTATCAATATAAATACACAGTCCTTACATAAAGTCGTTTTTTTCTGTTGTTCTTCACTTTGAAAATATCACATTAGTATGTAAAAATGAATGCAATTAGAAAATAAATAAAATATATACAAACAATGCCGAGCTGGCAGTGGCTTTAAAGTGCAACAAGCAACAAATTAGGCGAACAACACGATCGCGAACGGCCAGGTTATCGGATATCCGGGTAGAAGTGGGTTTGGTGCCTGGGCCGCCTTTTACTATCTTACAGCTCCCACTAGACAATAACGTTTAAGCTACTCGTCGAAGATTCCTGTAGGTGCGCTTAGAACACGGATGAAATGGAATCATGACATGAACCTTTTTATCATCCGTGCCCACTTCGAAAAACACAGGGGACTCAACCACGTGCGAAGTTCAAGGCGTCTTTGCCTTGAGTTGCATACGGAAATGCATCTACAACAAACCCGTGTCTAATTCAAGGGCGAGTGCCTCCTACTCAACACGGGCTTGTAAGCAAATATATCGCAACAACATAAACAAGCCACCCGGCTACTGTTCTGTCCACATCTGCTGGTCAATAAAGGTGTTCTACGAATTGCGATCAGCGCCATGTAAGAGGTGAAATATCGGACGAGGGCGGCAGTGTAAACAAAGTGATACCAAGCTGGAGCAGGGTGGATCTTTTACTGATAAGCCTGCAGCTGCTCACTCGCTTCCCTGGCTATATACGAGCTGCGTCATTCTCATTCTTTCTTTCAGCAGGTTGAAAAGCCCGGATGGAGAGATCCTGAAGTAGATCAATTGTCGTAGGTAACATATCTCATCCAAATATTCCCGGTGAATTCCAACACTCACCTACGTGTAACGTTATCCGAGTTTCAGATGACGCAAAAGTTAAATGCACATTCATCCAACTCGCGACGACGAATGAAATAGGATACCTACACATCTCCATAAGCATAAGAACCTATGGGAATTTCATAATTAAAGGTCAAGTGCAAAATATGAAATTCCCATGCTTATAAGCTAATTTTAAGATAGTTGAATTATATAAATAAGGAAGTTAAGTGAACAATAAAGATAGTATAATTTGAGTTGTCTTTTTACTCGGTCATCCCTCAGGAGTTAAAGCTTATCAGCTGCTCCGCTTCAACCTCATGAGTTAAAACTTATCAGCTGCTCCGCTTCAACCCCAGGAGTTAAAGCTTCACAGCTGCTCCTCGAATTAGGAGTTAAAGCTTTACTGCTGCTCCTGCGTTCCCTCCGGAGTTAAAGCTCTACAGCTGCTCCGCTTCGACCTAAGGAGTTAACGCTCGTTGAGCTGCTCCTTCGTAGGAACAAGAGCGGAAACCACGCTCCGTCTACCTCGTTGCCGCTCGAGACGACCAAAATTATTACATGGCGACCGTGACACCGGAATCACTAATCGAAGAGTTCGATAAGGCATTTTTCGAGCTAATGAAAAAAACCGAAGAAGAAATCTCGAAACCAGGAAAATACCAGCACATAGAAGACGCGACAAAAAACCACCTAACCCTGTATCCCATCACCAGCAGACCTCCACAATATAGGAGCTATTGGACGGTCTCTCCAACACCGGAAGAAAAATTATCCAGTCCTCCCCCGAAGGAAAAATTAAACATCGACGATTACAAGAGACGCAAAGTACAACCCCAGGCTAAGCACAGAAATCACCGAGCAGGTCGACGAAACGGACTAAGAGGCGAAGTTAAAAAATTCAAGGAACTGTTAAAAATTGTAGAAACCCCAGAGGAAATATTCAAGTATAATCAACTTTTAAAAACAAGCAAATATGAACTCAATGAAATAAAAAGTAAAAGATTCAATTAAAAAAAAATCAAAAATCTATACTTAGTCTTTACTCTATTGTTTCAATAGATTGCTTGCGCAAATACAGCCAGCAACATGGGTAAAACCCAGTCCAAAAAAAACCGATAATGAAGGTGAAATTGTAAATAATATTATCGTGAAGGACACAGTTAACGTTGTCAGCAACGAAATACTTATTCTGCTTTTAGTTATTGTTATATTAAAGGTGATTGCGATTCTTCGTCGAGTTAAAGCTCTACAGCTGCTCCGCTTCGACCTAAGGAGTTAACGCTCGTTGAGCTGCTCCTTCGTAGGAACAAGAGTGGAAACCACGTTCCTTCTACCTCGTTGCCGCTCGAGACGACCAAAATTATTACACAATCCACTCGCTGACCAACTTCGAACTAAACTTGTGTGAAGATAACGCCTTAATTGTCGCCTGGCTATCAGTGCAAATGGCGATATGTGCACCACGGAGGACGTGGGTTGATACGTGTAGCAAAGCCGTAGGGAAAACCTGGGACTTGCAGCCAAAAGCTTACATTGGATCTACACTGCTGTTGTCCGTCCTATCCTATTATACGGTGTATGTGTATGGTGGACGGCACTTAGCAAAACAGCCTATAATAGCTTGCTTGCGAAGGTACAAAGAATGGCTTCTCTTCTCTAACTGGAGCTTTTCGTACCACTCCCTCAGCCGGACTGGATACGCTGCTGGCTGCTAACACCGCTTTACGTCTGGGTAAAACTAATCAGTGGCGAATGCTTGATTACGGGCATTCGCTTATACTAAGTAATTTTAACCTCTGACTACACTATTCCTAAATACGGTTTTGGTAAGAACCATTATCGCTTGATTCTGGGATAACAACATGCCTCGGGACGTTGAATCATTCGCTATCTACACTGTTGGCTCCAAGTCAGACGAAGGAGTGGGCATTGGCATCCACTCGGATGTACTTGATGTTAACCTGTCACTTCGTTTCCCTTATTACTGTAGCGTCCTGCAAGCGGAGATTTCGGTGATTATGGAATCCTTAACATGGTTAGGTAATCATGTCGTGACTGCGAGGGTTTTCACTATTTACACGGACAGCTAGGCTGCAATTCGATCTCTCGAATCGGTCTTAACAACATCTAAAGCTGTCGAAATCTGCCGCTCGGCTCTTACAGAGATGGGTCGTTTTTTCAATATTACCCTCTGTTGGATACCTAATCATAGTGGATTCGCGGGGAACTGTAATGCGGATCGCCTCGCCCGTAATGCGACGAATGGGAATTTAGAGGACTATCATAGTAACCTAAAAACGCCGATTTCCTCCTGCAGAGTGGCAGTAGAAGCGGCTGTTTGGCTCACGGCTAGTGCCAGATGGACTCACGGCAGCACTAGCGCGACAACTAGGTTGATTTGTCCACGGCTTGGCTCGGGCCGATCAACCATATTATTGTCACTGGGCAGGAAACACATTGGCGGGGTGCTCGATGCTATACTGTCCTATTGGAGAGCACGCAAGGAGGCTCCGCATTCCCCATAACGACTACTGCAGAAGTTCTGGTGACGAAGAAGAGGAAGAAAGCGTGGATCACTTTCTCTGTCAGTGTCCAGCCCTGGCCGAAGTATTCTTGGTTCTAGGCTTTTCTATGATATGGACGATCATCGGGATGTGAGCCCAATATTGCCAGAACGGGCTGGTTTTACAGCATGACTTAGCACGTAATTTTCTTCTCCCATGGGGTATCACAATGAACCAATCTTTCGGTCTAAGTGATGTCAACCTGGTGGCCCCTGCACCTAACCTAACCTAACTCATATATGTCTCGGATAGATTATAACATCGCAAACACATGTCCTGCTTGCGGAGCCAGCCCGCACAAAGTGGGTCATATACTTGATTGTTCTGCTGCACCGACGCAATTCACACCTCTTGCGCTATGGGAAAATCCCATAGAAGCAGTATTCTTCCTTGGTCTTGAAGATAGGATGCCAACAATCTACATATAGCGAAGCAAATGTATTTCTTCTTCCTCGAGCTTGTGCCGCTTCTACAACAACACAGGTTTGTTGCGTATACGTTGTAGATACATTTCCGTAACTGGGGGCCTGGATTTGTTCCGATAAATTTGCTTACAAACGCGTGTTAGAATTGCTTACTCACTTACTCGAGTTCAATGCGAGTTTATTGTGCGTACATTGTAGTTGCATATTCCACAATCCATTGGAGGCAACACGGCTATTTTACGCGTACGGTCAAGATACGTTTCCGTATTCGATCCGAAGCAGTACTGGCTGACAAAAGCGTGCCCATTTGACGCAAGACTGTCTTGAATTCCACGCGGATATTACAGTACTGCCTCGGATCGAATATGGAAACGTAACAAACCCCCAAAATACAACAAAGTTTTTGTTGATCTCGTCACTGGCACGTCGTAGTCTGTCGAATCGTTGGCTAGCAAGTTTCGATGTCAGGGTGTATTTCGAGTCCTATATAAGAGGATTGTACACACTGCCTGGCTGAGAAACGATCATGCCTCTCCTAATAGTACATGACGCGCTGCATCAGTAGAGGCATCTGTTGAGAGATGCAGGGCGTCATGTACTATTAGTCGAAACCGGCGGCTCGAAATGCATTCTGTGTGCCGCATTGAATGTGGAGTTTCCCCGTGTGATAGTTCAAGGCAGTGTTTCCCCCAATGGAAGATGGATATGCATAACTACACTGTACTCACACATTTCAACATTTAACAAAAAACATTAAATAAGAAAAATAATATTTTATTCCTATAAATACACTTAAAACAATATGCAAATTAATCTCTATTAAAGCTAGAACAATTCAATAAAAATCAACAAAAAAGAATGCAAAAATCAACTGATATAAATAAAGATGTATCAAAAATAGTTTATTCTAAAAAATGCTATCTAAAATGTAAAATCTCAGTAGAACCAACTAAAAACTTTTTTTAGGTTAATTCAAAATTTAAAAAAAAAATAAAAATATGTTGTTAACATATCAAATGCGTGTATACATACTTTTAGCCTTTCTTTTCTCACTCACTTCCGTCCTTTCGAACTTACAATTCGGGCTGAACAAGAACGCATTCCGTGCGCATTTTATCGGGCGTATCCCAACAACTTTTCAAACACGTAAATACAAGAACGTTGCCGAATTCCATTGGTGACGAATCACCATTTTCTAAGTGCAATTTAGGAATTAACGTTGGCAAAATTTGAACTTCCGAAATCGTTTCGCTACCACAATTTGGACATTTGGGAATTGTTTCGTTCAGTGGAGCCGGAAGAAGGGGACACGAATCGCGTGAGTATCTGAAATGGAAGAAATAATTAAATTTTACATCTACAGCGCAGTGGGGCGGAAAAAGTTTACGTTAGTTCACATATTATTGACGATATGATGCAAGGATATTCCACTTACCGAATAATCTGCCCGGGATTATCATGTATAGTTGACATGAAATTGTGGAAGGCAACATCACCATGCGCTGGTACGGCATGCTCGTATGCTTCATGTTCACTTTCCCCGCCGATTCCGCCAACGGCCGCAGCCACCGGACTATCGGGACTCGATCTACAATTTTCATCGTGACATTGATATTCCTGAATTAGCTCGCGCACATGATCCGAAATTCCCAAATAGTTACTGGTAGCCGCCGTCTGCTTTTCTTCGCACACCGCGACAAAGAAACTCTTCAACGTTAATTTATTCAAATTCGACGGAAGCCCGGATGTTTGTTTCAGCATTGCTACCAAATCACGTTCAGGATACGTGGGCGTCTCAATAGTGACATTTTCAAACTCCTCACCCTCAATCTCGGCATAAATTGACGTGGAGTTCATTGCTCCGATTGCACCGCCTGAAAACGGCGTTTAGGAAAATGTCAAACGATTATGTGATTCACCACGAATAGAAAATCTAAAAACGGGTCGATTCCTCACATTATGACAACAAACACTCACCCTGCGCCCCACAATTTGCATTCTTATCGTCAATATTTACGTTCCCCAGTCCACAGATAATATCGTTCTCCATCGAATTGCTCTCATCGTCATCGTCCGAAATGCGATTATCATTTTTAATCACATTCCCATTCTCTTCGTTCCTATTTAAATCATCCGCGACCGGTTGCTCGTCCCAGTCATCCGCACCGCTGCACCAATTAATTTTTACAGCCGCCGTTGGCGCCTTTACACTCTCAGCACTGGGCTCGGACGGTGATTTGTCGAGGACCTGAGTCCTTATGCACAGCCAGCTCTTGGACAGATTGGAGCACGTGGGACTCAGACAGGCGAAAATGTAGAGGGTTCGATGAAATTGCGAATTCTCGAGTGGTGCATAGATTTGCATAATCAATGGACGTGTCAGATTACATATTGGGCAGTTGGGCACGACAATCTCGGAACTGGGCCAATCCTGCAAGCAATAAAAGGAAGGACAAAAGCGAAGATTTATATGTATGGGCCAAATGTTGTTTCACATGCGCCTGTACTTATGCAATGCGATTTTTTTGCAAGAAGCAAACGAGAAAAACATCACTCACCGGTGTTCCGCCAATTTTGTTCGTTGTGTAGTTCAATGTACATTTGTACTTTTCGGTCACAGGTTCGTCCTCGAAACCCAAATAGACGGTGCCCTTGTTCTTGGCCATGCTTTACAAGAAACTTACAAACTTTTCCAGGACTGGACAGAGAATCTGCACCACACACGGCAGACGACACTTGATGACATTTGGTGGCTGGATACATTTCTTGCGATGTTTTTTGTTGATGGCTATGAGAGAAGTATGTTGCGAGGTACATTTGCTGCTAGACGTTATGCTTGAAATAGATTACACGCATCAGCAGCAGCATCGGCATCGCAAAACGTCAAGCGCAATGCATTTTGCATTGCTGACAAAAATGTTGAGCTTAGCATTCAGCATATTTGTCAGCTATGAAGGAACATTACGCTATCAGCTCTCACAAGAAGAATTTCCTTGTTCTTCTTATCGATTTTAGCGACACTTATATTACCGTCCGCCATATAGCGGAAAATATCGGAAACACAAAAGTTCTCCCTATGAGAGCGGATAGCAGAACAAGCCGTAGTTAGTAGTTCTGCTATTTGTTCTCATAGAGAGAACTTTTGTGTTTCCGATGTTTTCCGCTATGTGTCCCCTTATGGCGGACGGTAAGATAAGTGTCGCTAGTGTCGATAAGAAGAACTAGATAATTCTTCTTGCGAGAGCTGATAGCGTAATGTTCCTGGTTGAGTCGCACTCTACGATGCTAGTAATCTAGAGGTCCGGAGATCGAATCTCGGCGTGGTCCAGGAAATATATAGTGCTTACAGCATTATATACAATCCGAAACTTTATATGCAATGTAACGTTGACACGAAGTAGCCTATAACGGCTGAGTGAACGCACCGTGCCCCACAAGCGGTTACGGTACAGAGAAGAAGAAATGCACATCTAAAATGCCAACGCAATAAATGGAAATAAATGCGCCATGCTTGGCAAGATTGTGGTTAGCAACGGCAAGATTCATTATCTGGACAGAAGAATTCATCGGCAGGCATCTGTTTCTCGATTTCATGACAGTCCCTACGTTGGCTAGATAGATATGTGTGCGGCCCAAGTTTATTCATACAAAGATTATGGCGATTTCGGCAAGTTCTGGTACTATTTTATATTCTGCAACTAATAACAATGCATGTCTTAAATGAACAGCTTCCAAGCATCTACTATAAGAAAAAATAGTTTTCTTTACGTTTTCGGCTTTTGGCGTCTCCCTGGCTTGGGGCTCTTGTGCTGTAGAACACCCTACGTTAAGCCACTGGATGTTCTTGTCTTGTCTTTATAAAAATGCTCAGACGGCAACCGATTATTTGCCAAGAGCTGCCAAATCTAGATTCAACAAAGAAAATTTCTTGCTGGAATTACTACTACAACAACAACTAGTATTTGAGCTTTGTCACTGAACCCGAAGTGGTTGCATTGTGGTAGTTAAGATTCGAAAACGCGCTGCGAATTTGCATTATCTAATTGTTGTCAGGACTCTAGAACGGCAGAGACACTGAAGAACGAGTTTCGCATCTAGAACTATGACAATTCAAAATTGTTGACGTTATTCTGCTTTTACCGGGGCCACCGCCAAGTAAAAGTTGTTGTTTTTACCTACGGGTCCATCGAAACTCTTTGGACTTTTCACAGAATGCACTCGTACTACAGAAATCCAACACCGCGGCTACAATCAATTCCAGCTACTTTACTGAAATATCAACCGGGACCTGAAACTATCTAGAATCCAACGCCTTGATGGGTACTGATCATGATCCCCTGGGCTCGCCTATCCCCGATGTACTCTTTTCGATAGTAGGTGTGATTCTCCTTCGGCCTATTGATTAAGCTTAACGCCAAATTCCAACGTGCATGTCGCAGGCTCGGTTAATCTGTTTCTACCAGTCGGAGGGTAGCACTGCTTTGCACTCTTGGGTCCATACGTTAACTGGTCATCTATAATTTACCTCGAATCCATAAGCTAGATAGGTACAGGCGCATTAACCATTCTTCCCACCTAGCCCCTCAGTGGCTCGTGTTATTCGAAGCCATCAGCTTATCGATCCTTTACACGCTCGCTGACCACCGATTCATTCTACACATTCCTATCAAATTTCATGACGATCGGTTAAGCCGTTCGCGAGTTATTTAGTGAACAAATTTTCAAATGTCCGGGACACCCTGTTCTTTTGCCCTACCAACTTTTAAGTATTTCGTGCCAAAGACTGTTACCATTCTACGCATTCCTACCAAATTTCATGACAATCGGTTAAGCCGTTCGCGAGTTATTTAGTGAACAGACGGACGGACAGACAGACAGACGGACGGACAAAATCGATTTCATACGGGTTTTTTGAAAAATCTAAAAAAAACCCTAAAAACGCGCAACCCGAAAGGCACAGTAGTTCCTGCTACTCTGCTTCATTGGAATATTGATTCTCTCTTGGGGATTAAATAAAAATGATTGCTCAGTTTCCAACGGGCAGACGCAGTCATCGTACACAACGAAACTCATGTGGGACTTTACACGCCGCAATCAGGTAACATATGAGCTTTCTGGACGTTTTCAAACTCAAATATTAAGCTCTGCTTCGGAGCTGTATACTTTCGAGCATACACCAGAATCTCTGATACGGCCATGTGCATAATTCACAAATGTCGGCTGCCGAAGCACGTACCGGATAGGTACGTTAAGTCTTTTGATGTCGCATAATTGGAGTCACCTCTCAGTACTATCTTGCACGCCTCTACGGTCTGAATGATGTCAGCCGCCTTGACACAGCAAACTTGATGACGTGGGACGTATGGTATGCCCTATAGTTATGTCCACGATCACGGATTGCCAGCTTTGCCTTGAAAATCTAAGATCACCTACCACCTTCTTAGTAAATATCCGGCAGTCGCTCATCCGAAGATCTTTGCACAGATTTAGGAATCCCACATGAATTGTCTGGAATAGGAACAGTAAAATCCCGATTTTTCTGAATTTTTGTTGATTAAAATCCCTGCACGAACAGACCGGCTTTACAGTCTGAAAATTACGAAGCTGGCAGCTGTTGCTGCAAACGCAGTCAATGAAATAATTACTACTCTTGTTAATTTACAATTTATATGCAGTTTTTATTAGTTTCATTCAACCGTTCTAAATTCCAAAACATTATTTTTTCGATTGCTTCACATCATCGGGACATTTAAAAGGTTTTCCACATGCATTGTCTTTCTCTTTCTTATCCGTTTTGGGCTTTTCCTTACAACCCGGACCAGCGGCTGGTGCCACACATTTACCACTTTTCTCTGATTTTAACGAGGCACAATCCACCTTTCGATAAGTTTTCTCGCATTTTTTCGCCGGGCCAACTCCAGCTTTCCGTGGTCGAGGTGGACAGATAAACGGCATCTTTTTCATAGGAGGTTCCGCGGAATCAACTTTTTTAGCCTTCTTCTCTTCGGTTCGTGGTACTTTGCATGTTGCACCCACCTCTGATGAGAGGAATGCACGAAGAAGTGGTCTGGTCGATGATATGGTTGTTACTTGGTGAAGCTATTATGAAAAGTAGTCAAAATTTATTAAGGAGAAATAATGAATCCTATTTAATGTTTAATTACCTTTCTTAAAAGAGACATGGCAATCGGAGAAACAGGAGATTTTTGTATTTTAAATTTTTATAGGAAAAATCCAAAGTTCGCAAAAGTGCAACTAATTTATTATTAGACGTTTAAAACTGACATTACTGGGACCTACTTTGTGAGATTATAAAAATAAACAAGTACAGGCCACTTCACTACACTATAGAAACTACATCAGCAATAACAAAGTTTTAACGGATGTCCTCCGTTTAACATACCGCTTCATGGTGTTGCCGTTGCACGGCCCGTGTTGTATAGTCACTTTGCTCATTCGGGCGATAGTCTCAGCGCAATGGTAGAGATGAAACTCTATCTCTGAAAATGCCGGAGCGTGGGTTTGAATGTTGTCTATAAAAATGCTCCTACGGCAATACGATTCTTCGTTGCAATAAACCGTCCCGGAACAACATACCTGTTGTCGCAACGGCCAAGAGCTGCCAAAAACCCCCTTCGATCCAAGAGTCTGCCTGCCTGTTTCCTCAGGCAGTTGTGTCCTGGATCGTGTTATAGCCGAGAGTAATGCGCTTTTGTTGCTTTTTCAGTTGACATATTCACGTCTATATTCTCTCTTCATTGCCGTAACTCCTAGTGGAGCATGGTGCGTTGATGACTACCGTGTGTAGTCATCAACGTTACAAAGACAACTGAAGTCGGAGTGTGATACGGTTGTCAGCCATACCACTTCCTAGTCGCATTGTTAGTTTATTATTCTACGATAAGAATATTTCTTATAATCTTCTTCTGAAAAATAAATTTGCGACGAGTCGTGCCGAGTTTGGAAACTCGTTTCTCTATGAGTGCCTATTTCATAGAGTGGCGCTTAGTAAAAACACGCTTTTTTGTATGATGTTTAAATGGCAATTCACCCAAATCCAGATATCAACAAGAGTACAACAAACACAAATGCCAAAATATTTCTAACAAAAAGGTAATTATTATATTTTGAGAAGCATTTAACAAAAATAATTGTGATTTTAACAAATTATGGAAACCCGATGGTTATCAAGTAAACATCAACATAAACTCAAGTCATTATTCACTTGCTTGTGGCACCTTTCTTCTTACTAACTTTTGCCGAGGGACAAATATGATTATTCAAACAACTGTCGCATTTTGGATTGATCGGTGCACAAATAGTTTGACCGAATCCCACCAGAAGTGCGTTCACTTCACTCCAATGTTCGGATGGTAGCCAACTTTCCAGTTCGATTCGTGTCTCTTCCGGCTGTTTTGTCGGCTTGCGTACCCATTTCAGTCTGTTGCTAATTCTATGAACGTGAACGTCAACGCCTGTAAACAAATTACATAAGAAGGTACAGGAGGTAAACGTTAATTCTGTGGCAGCGGTGAATAAGTGTTTTTGAACCCCCTGCCAAAAACGATTTAGCCAATGGGACGAAAAATAATTTTGATCGCGTTTGACACTAGGGCCCCAGAAAAAAAGTGCGAAACAGAACGCTTCCGTTACGTTGCGTTCTGGAGAGCTCTAGCATAAAGTAAGAAATTGGAATAGAGATGAACTCTGGAAGATATCTTCCTGTATGTACACTTTACATAAAGCACACACTCAAAGGTAAAATGTTGTTCAGTAGGTTTTAATGTTATATGGAGTTCCATCTCTATTCCAATTTCTTACTTTATGGCTCTAGTTCAATTTAGTTTCCGTGCCGTCCGTGCCATCTGTGCAGTTACATTATAATCTCTATTGAACCAACTTTGAGGGGTGTTTGGCACGGAAGCATTCTGTGCATTTATTCGAAACGAGACGTAACGTGAGCTATCTGGGTCGACCTTTATGCTTGAAACAAATTAGACGCGTTGCATGCTGCCGAAGAAGCAACAGCAAAAAACATGTCAGCAATTAAAAGTGCTTTGTGCTGCTTTCTTCGGCAGCATTCAACGCGTCTAATCTGTTTCCAGCCTTACTCTAAAATTACCAATTCCTGAAATAATATTCCACGCAGTGTTCATGCAAATATGTGCCATTTTCGGCCCGACACCAGGCAATTTCATTAAACCTTCAGCGGTATTAGGGATATCCGAATCATATTCGTCGATTAGCATTTGAGCTGCTTTTTGCATATATTTTGCCTTGTTCTGAAGCGAGAAAATAAAATTAAATTGTGGAAAATTTGAAAAAGTGAAAAAAAAAAATAATTTCGATAATCTGCTTTGCATTGCTTACTTTGTAAAACGACACTGGTTTCAAAAGATCTTCCAAATCAGAACTTTTCCAATTTACAACATTTTCTGGGGTTAAGCCACGCTCCTTCAGACGGTTCATTGCTTCATAGGTTACCTGTATGTTGTTGCAAAAATTGTTGGTAGAATAAAAATATTTTCACACAATCGAATTTACCTGATCTTTAGTCTGACTGGACAGCATGAGTGCTACAAGTTTGTGAAAACGTTGAGTCTAAAAACAAAGATTTTCAATTTAATTGGACACCTTCGTATTCATGAAATTCGTAAGAAACCTTTGCATCGGCATTTTCATCGGAACACTTATCACAACCCATGGTGTCTACCGGTGCTGGAACATTTTTGCGCATTATTTTCAAATTTTCAATAATTTCCTTCCAATTATCCGGCTCCCATTTGGCAATTTTGGCATCAACTTTATCATCGGTAGGCGGCTCTTTCTTTATCGTGGGACGTTTTGATGCTGTTGCCTTCTTTTTCGGCTCTGGCTTTTCGTGCTCATATTCGATTTTGACTTGATTTCTGGTTTTTCGTGGAGAAAAGTATGGCGATTGAGACGCATCATTTGTAACTTCCTGGAAATTTTAAAATAAAATATTAACGAGACCGAGTTCTAATCGTGCGAATAGCACGATGAGTGTATACCCTATACCCATGTACAGACCTAGAATGCGCGTAAAACCGAAAATATTCAATTTAATTTTTTTAAGGGGGGAGGGGTAGATGGGCTGAATCTCGCACATCTTTAATATCTTATAACGGCATCCAGCAGCTATCATTTGCGATAAATTTCAAATTTTTCGGGACATTCTATCAAAAGATATGGCGGAATATTGCTTTGTAGGGGATGTAGGGGTAGGGGAAGGCAGACCTTCTCCACTTTCCACTAACTTCAAGCATATGTCACAATTAGGCATTGATGAAAATTTCAGGTCCCTAGCGACATTCTGTCGAAAAATATGGCTGAATTACACTACACGGAGGGGTCTTTTGTATGGGAGGTAGGCGAACCCTTGGTCCGATTGGGCCCATTTTCAATACCATCCAAGCTTTTATCAAAGCAATCATCTGATCGAAATTTCAAAACGCTAGCTCCATTATTTCGGGAGTTATCGTGCGAACTGACAGACACACGGACGGACAGACAGACAGACGGACATGGCTTATTGGAATCAGGGACCGACCCTGATCATTTATATATATACTTTGCCATACCTCAGGTGGCTCCTTTGAGGTGTTACATAAATCGTCGTAACAAAAACAATATACCCTATACCATCTTATGGGTATAGGGTATAATGAATGTAACATTTTCTGAATGGAATCTTAGAAACTATTATCCTCTCGCGGGTGCGCAATAAACCAGTCGCATCGTCTGTTTTCCGCATCCCACAATACGAAACTGAGAGGGATGTTTATGCGGGTGCTCCACAGGGGCCACTGTTCTTAAACATAATGTACAATGACCTTCTGAACTTGCCCATACCACAGTGAGTCTTTCAAAAAATATATCCGCAGCGGTACTTGTGAATGCCAAAGACACGGGGTATGCCGAAACGTAGGTCTGCAAAGCATATTGTCATCATCAAAGTTGGTCTAAAGCTGGCTCAGCAGAAAACAAAAGAACGTCTGGATCAAAAGCGAAGAAAAAAAAATCCTGCCGCGGGGGGATAGGGTAAACTACAGTTTAGGCGGCTTGTCATATAAGGTGACTAAAGGGAACTCTGGAGAGTGTCGACCCTCAGTCTCATAGAGCAGCCGGATATACCACGCAACCTTCGGTGAAATTTAACTAACCTTGCTGGACCATGCAGAGCTCTGGAGTAGTGGACTTTGATTTTCCTAGCTACTCGTTGGAATACAATGAGCAAGCAAGTAAAAACAAATATAAACGAGAAAACCTGTCTGTCCAAAAGAAGCAGTCTCAGACTCCGATGTAGGTGTAGATAAAATAGTGAGTACTCCGACAGGAGTAAATCGTTCTTTGTCGTTGCTACAAAAAAAACTTTTCGGCGGATGAAACGCCATCAGTCGAAAGTGACATGTTCGGATTATCCTCTTCTTCTTCGTTGCCTCGTTCTGTATACCGTCGCGTCGTTCGGCCTGCGGTGTACGCGAATTGATTATCGAGTTGAAGGAATTCGTGAAGTTGAAACCCAATACACATGACGTAGTAAAGGAGAATCTCAGGAATTTACGCGTCATGTACAACGGAGACAAGAAGCAGATATTCCGTAAAAAAATCAAAAGACCTCCAGAAAGACAAGGAACCTCATACGTCACCAAGAGCGCCTGAGCCAGACCGATTAAAGCGTAGGTGGGACGTGGAAGAGACTTCATCTCTTCAGATCTTAAAAAAAAATCCCCACCTCGAAGAGAACCCGAATCCCTGGACGAGAGAAGAAAAACGCTAAAATTTTTGCAGCCAAGTTTGAAGCACTGCCAAGCAACACAAGATCTGCTATCGCAGGCTGTGAAAGAGAAGGATATCGCGTTTGCAATTATCTGCTACCAATACAAGAATCTAGTAGTCTGGCTGGTCTAGCGGTTAGTGCGCGCACCTTCGGTGCACAGGGTTATGAGTTCGAATCTCACCGTGGATCATGGTGTTTTTCGAACTCACAAGCTTGTGACGGACTATGATCTCACTCAGATGTTAAAGGAGTATAACACTGCTGGGCGTGATGCTGATCTCATTACCTCAACAAAAAGCAGATAAGATCTTGGAAATAGGATGTCACTAACACATCCTGCGGCCTTAGTCCAATGCTGGATTGTCGCGCCTGTTATTTATTTAATACATGAATCTACGGAGCTCGGTCTAAATCGCAGGAAAACACAACAATGTAGCATAATTGGACGGAATGCGTTCCAGACAGGAATACATCGGAAGGGTTAAACGGAATGGTTACAGCAAAAATCAACGGCATACATGCGGGTAGCTATAATGGGCAGCCACGAACCAAATAAGCGACGCTTTTTTACACCTCGATATCGTTCTTATCAACACAGGCGCTGGTAATACCTTCAGGAGAGGTGAAATGGGGTCTTTATTGACCTCAAATTTTATAGCAGTTGCAACTACGGAGTCAAGTGAGCGAACATTATACCAATATCGATCACCTAAAAGAAGGCAATATCAATAGAAGTTCCACTTGATAGTCCCAAGACGAACGAAGACCGATTTAAACCATCATGGTATCTCCAACAACCAATACCAAATCATCACCGCCGATTAATGGCACAGATTCGAACATGCAACAAGTTCAATCAAAAGATCTATATTGCCGGAAGTAGCCATAAGTTTCACCTGAACGACCAATGCATGCTATGCAATCTCAATGCACGTGACACAAGTAAACATTTAATCTTGCAATGCCCAATCATCAGTCCAATTAGAAAACACTATTTTCGTGAATTAAATTCTCTTGAAGATTTTATTAGCTTATTAAACACTAGAGACATTATTATAGTAAAAAAATTATACATTTTCATTCTTGAATCACTTAAATTAAGAAGCTTCTGCCTGCATGAATAATAGAATTAATTTTGAAACTGAATTATATTAAACACCTAATCAATGCTTTAAGAATTATTATTAATATTATGTACATACACCAGAATCCCTGTAATAAGGCCATGCCTTCCACAGAATTTCAAATAAATAAATAAATAAATAGTCCCAAGACCAGAGGCAGACCGAAGAACACCTGGATGTGTCAAATGAAAAAGCAACAACAACGCATTGGTCTCGGCAATGATAAGATTCAAGATAGAGTTGCTTGTAGAAATAGAAAGAGACATAACCGACAGAACGGGCGATGTGCCTACACCGCAGGCCGAGCGACGCGACGCCATGGCGCAGTATAAAGGCAAGGAATAAGAATATACCCATCACAACGACCAGGGAATCTTATTCAAGATAGCAGAGAGACAAACTCCACTTATAATTAAAACCCTAATCGTAGGTTGGTCACCGAGACGTTTTGACGAGGCATTCTTCACTCACAGTAACCCTGTCGCATGTAGGCCTTCATGCCAAGAAAGAGGTCGGCTAATAAAATACAAAAAACTACTGGTAGACTGACGAGATCGCAAGTATTCGGCATTATCAACGTGCGATACGAACAAATGTGCATAGTGACCTATAAAACCGCCCGCAGAGCGCGGAACGGTAAAGCTTGTGATCAGAAAAAGCAAACACGACTGCTTTAAACAGCCTGTGAGGACGCGAGCACTAACTCGAAGGAGACGACGTATAGGGTGGTAGCTCAAATGTCCGGTGTTGCTAAAAAATATTGTCTCTATTCTGTTTCCTTAACACGAACTAGAGCCTGAGAGGCAACTGACAATTACGGAAACCGAACTTTTGAAGGTTGCCTCTAGGCTAGAGGATGGTAAAACACCCGGGCTGGATGGTGTACCTAATTGGGTATTGAAGGTGGAAATTCTGGCGACACGGAAGGTCCATTGACGTCTTAGGGCCTGTTTAGAGGAACGGACTTTCCCACACCTAGGAAAAAGAAAACTTGTGCTCATTCCAAAACTAAACAAACCGGCCGGTGACCCTATTTCTTACCGCCGTATCTGCCTGCTTGACAAAACGGGGAAAACCTTTCAACGAATAATCGTGTTGTGGTTCTTGTAGTGATTCGAGATTTTTATTCTCTTGAATCGAAGGGGGTTTGGAAGCTCGTGGCCGTTGTAACAACGGGTAGCTCCGGGACGATTTACATCGAAGAACCGGCTGCCATAAAAGCAATTTTATAGACAAAACAAACATCCATGGTCATAGTGGGATACGAATCCACGCTCCGGCAACTCAGAGATAGAGTGTCATCTCTACCACTGCGCCATAGAATGCCCAAATTGTCGGAGGTTGTCACCGCCCCCGTCAATACGGCTTTAGAGGAGCGCGATCTACTATAGACCCAATCTATCTGTCGAGCCTTCCAACTCCCCCGGAAGGTATCGAACTAATTTCTTATGCGGACGACTGCACCGTACTTACCTCGGGGAATGATTTAAATGGCATGTGTGCTCGACTAAATGACTATATTGAGAAACTGGTGGAGTTTTTCAATATCCGCAATCTTGTCATTTCACCGTCTAAATGTACCGCAACACTTCTTACCACCTGGACGCAGGAATTTTCGGAGGTGCTTGGGATCCGTACTGGCAAGCATGCTGATGACGTTGTTCCTACTGTAACCAACCCCAAGATCCTTGGTGTCTATTTAGACACCATGATGAAGTCGAAAAATCACGTCACAAACGTAGTCGATAGAATGCACAGTAGAAATAACGTCCTAAAGGCATTAGCCGGGAGTTCCTGGGGAAAGGACAAAGAAACTATGTTGGTCACCTACAAATCGATAGGTAGAGCAATCCCTAGCTATGCAGCACCGGTGTGGTCACAAACCGTCAGTGACACAAACTGGAATAAAATCCAGGTATGCCAGAACGCTGCTCTACGTATCGCCACAGGTTGCCATCTCATGTCGTCCCAGGAGCATCTTCATCAAGAAACCAGTATGTTATCAGTGCGTGATCACAATCACCTCTTGTCTCTTCAATATCTGCTATCGAGAGAATCACCCAAATCATCATCTCATGGACAATACTCCCTCCACGACATGTCAGGAGTGGAGTCAGAGATCTCGAGAGAGACGTCCAGAGATACAAACGGGTACCTCCCGATATATTTGATGACACAGCATACCATGCGGCCATCGCAGATATTCACACAACCGTTGTGAATAGGTCAATAGGGAGATTAGGTCCGAATAGAGTCCTCTCAGTGCCCCCACCACCCATATCGCCTGAGGAGACTAGGCTCCCGAGAGCGACAAGAGTGACACTAGCCCAACTTAGGTCGGGTTTTTGTTCACGTCTCAATTCCTACCTATCTCGAATAGACCCGGACATCCAGAACACTTGTCCGAGCTGCGGCGGTACGCCACACGATGTGGACCACCTGTTTCGATGCCCCGCTAACCTCACTCCGAGGGCGTTATGGGACAACCCTATTGCAGCTGCTACGTTCTTGTCGCTTGAGACAATAGGCGAGAACGACGACGAAACTTAGAACATGTCCACAGACATGCACTCACACCCTTCTGCACCGCTACAACAACAACAACAACAACTATAGACCCAATCATGACGGTCGCCACATTAGCGGCGGACTCATTACGGAAGAACAAAGTTGTGCCGTAGTGACGCTATACTTCAAAAACGAAACTATAATTGTCTGTAAACTATTTCCGCGAACACGGGAGTGCATTCATGCCGCTCTAGAAAAGATGAATGTGCCCGACCACCGCTCGCCGCAATATCGAGCTTTCAGTTAAAACATTTGGAACGGACACAAGGAATACATGGTAACTGCAGGAGTTCCGCAACAATCTATTTTTGTGAAATATTGTGTATAATGCTATCCTAAAGGCTCACTTTGTCGAAAGGGGTGACGGTGGTCGGTTTTGCTGACGATGTAGCAGTTGTCGTCGTAGTAACGGACCCGGAGTTGGTCGAAATGTACGCAATTACAATCATTAGTCGGTTTCTGGAAACAGTTGGACTGGAGCTCGCCGAGAACTGAAGCAGTTCTAATTAGCAAGCGCAGAAAAATTGTTGTCAAAATCAGATTCAGAGGATTCAGGATTTCACCTATGTGGTAGCCGGAATGATGCCTTTACATATCCTTATGGATGAGATCAGCAGGGAGTATAGCGGTCATCAAGATGTAGAACCAGAGATGCACCCGAGATTGGATACTGGCCGATGGACACATATCCTCATTCAGACATAACCATATGGGTAGGCCGAAAACGCGGGGATGTGATTTCAAGATAACCCAGTTCATAATGAGCCACGGAGGGTACCGATAATGTTAGCATCGGTTTCAGCTGGACGACTCGCCAGAATGCCTCAAATGCAAGGAAGTTGCGTAGGATACAAAACATGCCCTGTTTGATTGTCCCAGATTTGAAGATATCCGTTGCCAATTGGAAGCGGAACTGGGAGAAGACATAAGCCCCGGGAACCTATGCTGGGATCAGAAGACAACTAGGATTCAGATTCAGCAGTACCTACAAGCGGTCTTTGATACACGCGGCGTGCAATATCTATGCAAGATTCCCCATCTCTATAAAAAAAAAACACTGCTTTATGATGCCGATGGTTTAAATATAATTCGAGGGTGTTGATGTGATCGCTACATGAAAAACTCTCAAGAAATTGCCTTCGGTGCAGATATTAAAGACCACGTACAGTCGCTGATAAATGGTTCTTCTTCTTTTAGCGGTGCAGAAAGGTGTGAAACCGCTGTGTATCTACGTGGATTCGAGTTATGGTTCGCCGATGCTTTCGTCCGTGATGTCAAGGGATAAAAACATAGCTGCTGCGATAGGGTTTTCCCATAGTGAGATAGGGGTTAAATCAGTGGGCGCAGCTGGGCATTGAAACAAGTGTCCCACATCATGTGGAGCGCCAGCGCAGTTTGGACAGATGTTTTGAATGTCCGGGTTAATGCGAGAAAGGTACGAATTGAGGCGTGAACAAAAGCCCGACCGAAGTTGAGCTAATGTCACTCTGGTGGTTCTCGGGAGCCTAATCTCCTCAGGCGAAATGGGTGGAGGGCGCACTCTATTCGCACCTAATCTCGCAATAGACCAACTCAATTGTGCAGTGTGAATCTCAGCGATGGCAGCTCGGTATGCATCATCGTCGTAAGGGTCCTTCTTGTATCCCTGGACCTCTCTCTCTCTAGGTCTCGTAAACCACGCCTGACATGTCGTGGTGGAGGAATTCGGTCCATGAGACTGTTGTTGGGATGATTCTCACGGTAGCAACCAAAAAGATATTGTTTGGACAGTAGGAGATTGTGGTCACGTATTGGCATCAATTTTGTCTCTTGATGTAAGTGATCCTGGGCAGACATCAAGAGGCAACCTGTGGCTGTGCGTAGAGCAGCATTTTGGCAGATCTGAATTTTGGTCCATCACATAGACTATGTGACCAAACTGGGGCTGCATAATCAGCAGCTGCTCGACCCACCGCTTTGTATGTGACTAGCATGGTTTCTTTATCCTTGCCCCAGGTGCTACCAGCTCGTGCTTTTAGGATTTTATTCCTACTGCGCATCTTTTCGCAAATGGATGCTGCGTGATGAGCTAACGTCATCATGCTCTCTAAATGGAGCCCGAGAATTTTAGGATTAGCAACAGTAGGAATTGGATTGTTGCCAATACGTACATCAACCTCCCACCGACAATCCACCGACCAGGTGGTAAGAAATGTCGCAGAAGATTTAGACGCGGAGATGATGAGGTTTCGGCGTTGGAAGAAAGCCTGTAATCACCCAAGAGAGCGATTAATTTGGAGGCGCATTTCATCCTTATCCTCCCCTGTGGCGAGTACGGTGCAATCGTCTGCGTAGGAAATCACCTCGATTCCTTCCGGTGGTATAGGAAGGCCGGACATGTAGATGTTGAACAGAGGGGGGGAGAGTACCCCACCCTGTGGAACTCCTAATTTGATTTTCCTCAGCTTAGAACGTTTGCCGCGAAACTCAGTGAAGGAATGCCGACCAGCTAGTTAGTTGGCAATCCAACGGATCTTTTGAGCAGGCGCAGGGATATGCATATTCAGCAAGTTCGCGAGAAGCATCGAGTGATTGACATTGTCAAATACACTCGTTAGGTCAATTGCCACAAGAATCGATCTGTGGCAGGGACGTCGGTGGTTTAGCCCATTACGAATGCGTGTAGTGATCGCATCGAGGCCAGTGGTGGTACTATGCATTTTCCTGAAGCCATGCTGGTGAGGTTCTAGCTTAGCATACTTAACAAGAGTGGGGTGAATAAGGGCCTCTAGGTCGGTAGGATCCACCGAGACCAGCGCTCTTTCCCGGCTTGAGACAGGGGACAATCCGTCCAAGCTTAGAGATCGACAAGTTAAAGGCTGCCGTGAGATACTCAATGGCTAGAAGGTCGAGATGTTTCAACATGGCCATCGGGTCCGAGGGCCTTTGAGTTTTTAGCATTCTCAATGACTTTTTTAACCTGGTCCGCAGTATACGATGGTATAGTGTCAACATTTCTACTGTGAATCCGTCTTCTAATTTTACGCTTTAAGTCATCGGACTTGGGATGTTCAATAAATTGCTAATCTGGCGGCACTGGTAGGGAAATTAGGTCGATCTTTCGGGATACGATAAATGGTCTCCTACCTTACTGGCTTTAATTCAAAAAGAATTTTGTCTCTACCTTTCCGAGACGTGCTGCCCACGGCTAAGAAATGTCGGCATTTTACAATAGGTACCTGTTTCACTCCTTGCAAAACACCTTTCTTGGTAGATCCTTTAAGCTTACGAGACAGTTCACCAGACAATTTCTTCGATTCACTCATGTTTACTCTGTGAAGTAACAAACAATTTACCAACAAAAAACGTGAAAACATATAAGATCAACTTCTGTTGCTGTTGCTGTCCCGTTTGTTTACAAGCGCGCAAAATTAAAATGATGGTTGGCATTGCCATGTGCAAGCTATGTTGCGCAGTTTCTTCTTTTTGTTGAGAATCTACCGTTTGCTGCCCATGAATTTATGCAAATATGTGTAAAATTTATAATTGTATGACTAACTTGGGCTCTAAATTAATATTTAATCAGGAAAGTGTTTAAATTTCAAGAAAAAAACCAAACATCGCACATACTCTCGGAAATCATCTTCCATATGTTTTCTTTCGTCAAGAAGAAGACAATTTTCGTTGACAGCAGTTCATTCAACTGCAAAACGTCAAGCCGTTTGGTCAGCAATTTTCGCGAAGACGTGCACGAAATCCTTGCAAATAGAAATTGTTTTTTCGACGTTAATCCCTTTCCGGTTGCGTTGAATCGTATTTACAATATTCAACACGCCGCATCAATCAACAAACTATAAAGTAAAAAGAACACGAAAAATCTCTTAGCAATTTGAAACGTGTTGTGAGTGATGAACACCTACGGTTGTGAGTAGACAAAACAGCAAAAAAAAAATACGAAGACGTTCTAGACGCAAAATTTTATCTTTTATCGTTTTTCATTGTTTTTGGTATTTGGGCTCAAAATTTTCTCGTTTGTCTAAACTTTTCTAAAAAAAACTTACTAAAGCGCATCTTATTATACAAAACACCCCATTTATACAAATCATCATCCAAAATCACTCATCACCATGTTTCCTTCCAAAATAGTTCTGTTGTTTGTACATTGATTTCGTTTAAGTGTTCTTGAACTCTAGTACTGTCTCATAGAAAGTTTTTTGTTTATGGTTTTTGTTTGATATAAATAGTTGTACGTCGTTAAACATAAAAGCAAGTGGATCCTTATTACGTCCACAGCTAGTGCACATTGTATGTATAGTTTGCTTGTTCCCAATGAATATTTGATCGTAGTGCCTGGCGCGAGTGCAATAGAAGGCAGTGCCGCAACGCAAACAGGACACCTTCGATTGTGTTTGGTCGGCCAATAAAAGTATTAAAAGTTGTGAATGTTTATTTGTTTTTGATTAACAATTCGTTAGAAAAACGGAAAACTGTACATAGCCAACAAGTCACAAGTAATAATTGATAAGCCAAGCACTGAACGAACACACTAATCGCATATCCTTTCACATTCATTATGTCTAGAATGTATGGGAAAGGTAAGAGTAAGTAGACCTGCACACTTCCTTTTTTCATTTTATATACATACATACATAAATTCTTGTTATACTTAATACAATTTCTTTTTCAGTTGTAATTGGCCTGCGTTATTCTGCTTTTTAGGTTGTTTATTGAAACACATATAACCTACACGTACAAGCATTCCTCCTCCACCTCCGCGGAAAACGCAAAAAAAAAACGACTAGATATTTTCGTTGTAAATTAAAAGCCTCTTGGAACGAGCTCCGAATCTTTATTTATTAGCAATCGTGTTTGCATTTTCTTGCTGCACCGGCCCTGAGCTTTGCTAGCAGATTATGAAACGCTTTAGGAGAGACTACGTTTCGTTCCTAGATTTCACTTGGAAAGTGCTGAACTATCACAACGTCTCGTGTTAGGTTCCAAGGCACCAGCAGTTTACGTAATATTCTTGGGACCATCATTCGACGCTCGAATCGGGCAAGATTTCAGTATCTTCGGCGCCAAATTTTGATGATGGCATTTCATTAATTTTCATTTGATTACCTTAACCCTTTGAGGACCATCGTTTTTGGCCGAAACGATTTTTTTACCCTTCCATACCCATTTTACCCTTCATTTCGCTTGGCAAATATATTTGCCTGTGGGTTGAAAGGGAATTTATCACCTAAAAACGACTGAACAGAATAACGGCATTGTGACGTGTAATTCATGTATTTTACAAGTAAAGATCCTAATTGAAAACAATTAATGTTAGGCGTGGAAAATATTGAAGCAATCGCGAGATGTTGTGGAGCAAAATGACACATTACGTTTGGTACAAAGTACATCTGTGCTGTCATATTCAACCATTAAAGTACCACCAAGACAAACTTTCAAAATCTCTTGGTTTCCCATTTTATGAAGAGTTATTTCCTGAAAAGGCCAGTCCTGATCATCTCTGGAAAAGGGTGGACTCGTGGTCTACTAAAGTAGATGTGTTCCTCCGGCAAACCGGCTCGATATTCGGTGCGTATTTCTGTAGAATAGCTATAGGTTACGGTAGAGTATTGTATATGCTAACACCTATATTTTGCTAAATTATGTAGCGACAAACCGCGCCCGTTTAAGTTGAATTGTATCAGTCGGTCAGATGAAGATGTTATGTCCCTTGGATTTTTCTTTATGTCGATGTCAAGCCTTTACGGGATAACCCTTTAATTCAAGCATAGTCTTGGTGGAATTTAGGCCAATTAGGGCAAAGGATCGAAAGGGGGACACCACAAACATCACAGTGTGACTCGAACCCACGCTTCGGAAACTAAGAGATAGACTGACTTCTCTTCCACTGAGCCGCCGAATGCTCACATATGCAGATATGCTCCCCACTGCATAGAAACCGATGTACCCTCACTTCATTATCTGCCGGAAATTGTCCACCTGCCATATTAGAATGTTGCTAGAGATTGGAAAATTGATTGACCCCTACAAAAAACTGTCAACATAAATTTCAACCCTTTTCTTCGCTGTCGATGGGCATTAATGTAATACAACAAACTCGTCGAGGTTATACATTTTTTTTTCAGTGTAGACGTGAAAGTTGTGTAGTCAGTTTCAGACACATAGAGGCGCCGAATTGCTTTGGGGGAGTAAATAAAGCTGGGCTTCTTTTTGAAACTGACTATATTAGGAGTAGATTAGGCGTTTTGGAGATACAGCAGATTTTTCTAAGTCAATGACAATTTTTAGACTTAGCCTTGATTTGTCAAATATTATTTCCAGAACAGACCAAATATAGTAATATACTTTGACAACGTTTTCTTTGCCATAATCTCTAGATTCGTAAAGCAGAAGTCTATACAGGGTGTCCCGCATTGGGTGGTCAATACTGTAAGGGTTGATAGCGCAACTTGTTTCAGCAAGAAAATTCCCAATACAATTGGAATTTTTTTACCGTTACCTTGTTATCGCTCTTTTTGTGAAAGTCATCGAAAATCGTGACTTGTCACGCAAAATCTTAATTTGCAGCACTCCTGATGACTTAATCCAAGATTTAATTTCAGTTTCAGAAACTACATAAAAATTCACAAAAACTGAAGTTTTTGTTGGAAAATCTTATTTCAATCAAACACTGTATTTTATACTTTCATAATTTTCTTTTTATTGATATATGTTTCTTTCTTAAGCTCAGCTCAAGAACTAAACTATAGCTCTTTCATAAACTTATAACCATGCAGGCAAATATCTAAGTATGCATATAGTATGCATCTCAAACTATGCAATACAGTTTACGACTAGTATTGTAAACAAAAATTTCAATCCATTCGTTGCATTGTATCTTAATACGTACAATCATACAAAGAACGATTTAATTTTTGTTTATAATCTTAAGTGGCTGTGGATGCATTATTTTTACGATCATAAATATCGTAAATATCCAACACGCCCTCTCAAAAATTGAATCGTTCTAATTAAGTTCAAAATAACTATAAACAAATTAAATTTAAATTTATTTGTTCTTGAGCCTTACTTTTTTTTACTTTCTTAATTTTTTTTTTTCAACTTCTGGGGAACATTCACAAGGTCCAACATTTGTTGCGAGGATTAGGAAAACCCAGAAAAACCTAACCAGACCTGTTATAAATGACATATTACTAAATTCATTCTTATACATCTTTATTTGTTATCCGCTGATCTTTCCTCGTGTACTAGCTTCTGTTGAATCCTCGAAATTGTGGCTTTGATAAGCGGCTTACACATCTGATTTTTATTTGCCTGTAGGGAATATACTCAATATTCATTATGGATTGTGTATTTACTTTGGTCTCTTCAAATTAATTTTGGATAATATTAATGCGATCTCTGAAAATCTAAAAATAAAATTTCTTTTTAATAAAAATAAATTGATTTCTATTTTCAGCATTAATAATCCATACAACGTACTTCTCATACTTCAACGAAAGTAATGTCTTTATACTTCAATTAAAAATCTGACTGTGTAACAGATGACTATTTCTTAGTTCCATCTTAAAATACAATTTTGCCAAAAATTCCAAATAACCAATAGTACTTCTAAGATGAATATCCCCAAAACGAATTTCTGCAAACTTTTACTACAATTTGGAATTTTCTAGTCTGCATTTCAAATTACCATTCAAGAATGTGAACCATATAAATAATAAATCTCAAAACTCTTTTATGACAATACAAAGTTCTTCCGTTTATAAGAGTTCAATTTGCTAAAACCATTTTCAATGCAGAACATTACAGTCATTAAACAACCACCAGTATTCATCATAATTCAAGTTTGAAATAGCTTGTTTTCAAGTACTAAATTTTACCAGAATTACCTGAAACGATGAAACCCTTCATTACTCTCATTTGTATGTGTTCTGTTAATGTTGGTCAATTCAGTCAATGTATATAAGTATATCCAACCACAACATTATCTACATTTATCTATATTATGTTTATTGTGTTATTTCAAAAACATTAATGCACACTGATGCATTTGGTAAATTTCTGAAATGTTTTACTTTCATTACTTTTATTTTTCAAATCACCAATTCGCTACATGTTTAAATCATTTGCTTTAAATTTACACATATGTACAGATTTATTTTTAATTGCTTCACTCCGATTTGGTCTACTTTTCTTAATGTTTCCATAAAGGATTATAAGAGCAGGCACCATTCTGAAACTTGCCCTTCTTTGTATAGGGATAATATACTAATCCTGTACTGACTGTAACTTTACAAACATCTGATTCTGTTTTGATTGCAATAGCAAACAATTTATTACCTGTATTACTTAATTGATCACTTTGAATAGTGAATATCAAATTACAATATTAAACATTGTTTTACTTTAGCTTTACATAAAGATGAATTTATTTCATCTTTGAGAGCTTTCCATCTATTTTCGCAATGTTTATTTTTTTTAAGAATTGAGCATTTCCACAATTAATTTACTTTTTCATTATTGTTAAACTGTATCCCCATTATAGGAAATAGGACCTTCTTATATCCATTTAATAAATTCTTCTTAGACACTTTCTAATACCTGAGCTTTTCCATCAGTATCAGATTTTACACATTTTTATTACATTACATTACATACATATTACTATGTATTTCCTTTAGCAATTTCACCTATTGCTTTTCACAAGCTTCCTGCGTGTCATTTTATCTGATTCATCAATGTTATCAAATCAGTACTTTCAGATTTTATTTATCTGATTTAAGAATGTCATACTACATCTACTGATTTTAACTCTTGTTCAGAAAGATCAGTTTGTATTATTATTTCGAACAAAGATATTTTCAATAACACTTTTCATTTTCGGGGCTTAAAACCAAATTTAATTAAATAAGACAATTTGTTTATTTACATCTTGCTTTCTTCTTCCGTATATTACTCAGTTCCTTGTTACTTCAACAAGAAATTTAAGTAAAACCACTTATTAATTTTCCACTCAATATTTTTTCAAATTTATTTATACTACCTATGCAAAATTCAGTTAGATATATAATTCGATTACTCTTCAAAACTCAGGCACTCTTTATTACAATTAATCCGGCAGTTTATTTTTATCGGCAGACCTTTACCACATATCACTTTTTTGTTTTATATATCCACCAACCATCCACCCTCCGAGACTTGAAGTCTCTTTTACTGGTTTTGACAATTCAGATGCACCAGTTTACCTTTCAACCCAATTTTTTTTTTGATTCATTCTGACTGGTTTTGAACAGAGTTCAGATGCACCAGTTCACTATTAAACTTGGCCTTTATTTTTTTATTGTTTACTCACTGGTTTTGATTGAAAATCAGATGCACCAGTTTTACATTTCGCACTTTTCTCTGATTTATTCTTATCAGATTTTTTTTTTAATTCCGTTCTTGAAATTACAAAATTTCCTTTATTCAGTACTATATTTCTGGCCACAACAAAACTAAAATTTCCATAACACATGCTTTCTTCTCATTTGGATGTAATCCAACCAGTATACCTTTCCAGAGGTATTTTTCACAACATGGTTGTTATATGGTTTTACTTTACCATATTTACACAATTTTACTGCAGGGTTCGTGGAACAGTTGGTGGAATCCTATGCCTTTCTTTACAGTTTTCTTTATTTTACTTGCCGTTTTTCTATTTGATGATTTTAATGTGAAAATTCATTTTCAATAAACATTTCTTTAAGCGTTATAAAAACTTTTGATTTATGTTATATTCTATCCTTACAAATATTTTTTTTTTTATTATTATCCATTCACAAAGATTTTAAAATCCATTCTTGAAGGAGTAATGCAATCTACTTGTATGTATATCAATTTTATCATTAGATAAGCAACAGTCGATGTCTAAGCTGTTAGCATTCGCATCCTTGCCATATTCTTACCCTTCAGTTGATAGAGTGAAGAATCAATGGAATTAGATACACCTTTTAAATTTTCATGGTGAGATATTGAAAGTTAGTACAAACCCAAATTTGTTTATTTTCTAAATAACAAATCATTACTAAGAGCTTACATGTATGATTTCTTACCTAGTACATTACATACTTAATATGCTCTTTGCCCATTAGCTACTTAAGTTGACAAATATATATCTCAGTCAATATTTTAGTGAACTTTTACTAGGTGTATTCAGTCTGAAATGCCCTTCTGAACTTCTGTTTCATTTTATATTCACCAAGTGAAAAATTAATGAATATATTCACTTTTCTTCGAGAGCTAAATGTATGCCGACTGTGATACTACGATTTTCTATATTAATTTCACCCAGGCTTCACCAAACCCAACAAAAGCCGTGGTTTCATTTTGTTATCATTCAATGAATAATTATTATATTCAGAAACAAGCTTGGGGTTTCACTTCCACTAAATTTATTTCGAACGTACTTAACGTTTCCATTTCAGCGTACTTTTTTTTATGAACGTGAATCCAATGTTATTGCATTCTGAATCCTAAATTACATAACAAAAAGTATTTTCACCTTCATGAAGTGAATTCATTATGATTTCAGAATGTTCGCTTTTGTTTTAAACAGGCATAATATATGTATTATGATCAAAATTTTAATTCTTCAATAATTTTTCAGTAATTCAGTACTGTCACTCTCAGCCCATTTCTATCACTTTTCTTAGTTTTTTTTTTTTTACCTGTAGGAGTGATTTTTATTCTTACACCCGCTTCCTTTATGCAGCGTTCGTCTTTTGTGTCCGAATGTTCGTTCCTCGGGCGTTCACACTTATTTTTTTTTTGCACTCCACACTAGTATTCTTGTACGATTATACATGGTTCAATTTCAATGTTCTTAGTACTGTTTTAAATCACTTTATGTCAAATTTTTTTTTTATACATTTTAAATGCAAACATCAACAAATTCCAGTACTATTATTTTTATATTAGTTTCTTTTTGAAAACTTTTTCGTACGTCATTTAGAGTTCTAATCATTAGCAAGTCTATTATACATAATTTTTCCACACTTGTTTTTTTTTAATCACAATCAAACTTATTTTGCACACAACTTGCACAGCACTGGTTTAAGGAAATGGATCTGGGCCCATAACCTATTGGAAAATCTTATTTCAATCAAACACTGTATTTTATACTTTCATAATTTTCTTTTTATTGATATATGTTTCTTTCTTAAGCTCAGCTCAAGAACTAAACTATAGCTCTTTCATAAACTTATAACCATGCAGGCAAATATCTAAGTATGCATATAGTATGCATCTCAAACTATGCAATACAGTTTACGACTAGTATTGTAAACAAAAATTTCAATCCATTCGTTGCATTGTATCTTAATACGTACAATCATACAAAGAACGATTTAATTTTTGTTTATAATCTTAAGTGGCTGTGGATGCATTATTTTTACGATCATAAATATCGTAAATATCCAACAGTTTTTCCTGTTGCCAACATTATCGGCACTTTAAAGATACAGTTACTCAAACTTAACAGAAATTTTAAAATAGATTTTTCATCGAAAGTTCAAACAGTAATTGCATAACGGTGCTTTATACGTACAAATCTGCAAAGTTGATAAAAGTTGCTTAAACATGTTGGCTTTCCAACGGTATATCACTTTTCTGATTTACATTGCAGAATTTTAGGTAAACACGCATTGAATGGTAAAAATCATGGCTTCAGTGGAATCGTTAACAATTTTCCCTTGACTCGAAAAAAGACATACAAAGGCAATTATAATTCGGGATAGAATCTCGCTACATTATTTTGACCAGAACTGTAAGATATTTGAAATTTGGTACATTGTTTGGCAAATGCAACGGTACTTATAACGGTTAAAATTTAATATTTGCTATTTATGGCAGATAGACAGGTGCCCGCTCATAATGCGAGACCTATCAAAGAATATTTGGAAAACGAATTTCCCGGAAAGTGGATTGGCTGATTTGGGACAGTTGCGTGGCCTGCGAGAAGTCCCGCCCTTACTCCCCTAGATTTTTATTTATGGGGTAACTTAACAAGCAATGTCTATTCCGAGCCGATTACCTCCCGGGAACAGCTGCTGCAGCGAATTAATGATGCTTGTGACAACATTAAGGAAACCCCTCCTGAAATCCTTCGGGACGTTTCTTCCATGCGCCCAAGGGATCGAGTCTGCATACAAAATGGAGGAGGCCAATTCCAGCAGCATTATTCCAATTCATCAAACAGACTACAGACCCATTTAATCATTAGTTAACATTTTTAGTTTATTGGCTCTTTCTCATATTCAAAACTTTATTTTCATTTTTATTTAACAAATTTTCAAAATTGCGATAGTAAAATATAAAAAATAAATGAATAAAATTTCACTTTAAATAATCCGATAAGAAAATAATTATGTACCTTGTTTTTTTATATCCAATATGTGTAATTCTAAAATCCCGCAATGTAAATATGAAAAGTGATATACCGTTGGAAAGCCAACATGTTGAAGCAACTTTTATCAACTTTGCAGAGTTGTACGTATAAAGCACCGTTATGAAATTACTGTTTGAATTTTCGATGAAAAATCTATTTTAAAATTTCTATTAAGTTTGAGTAACTGTATCTTGAAAGTGCCGTTAATGTTGGCAACAGGAAAAACTTCAGTTTTTGTGAAATTTTATGTAGTTTCTGAAACTGAAATCTTGGATTAAGTCATCAGGAGTGCTGCAAATTACGATTTTGCGTGACAAGTCACGATTTTTGATGACTTTCACAAAAAGAGCGATAACAAGGTAACGGTAAAAAAAATTCCGATTGTATTGGTGATTTTCTTGCTGAAACAAGTTGCGCTATCAACACTTACAGTATTGACCACCCAATGCGGGACACCCTGTATATTTCGTTTGGTTGCTGAAAAACACAAACAGCTGTCGTGAGGTTGAAGGTTTTTACATTTATGAACGCTATATACCGCAAATTATTTGACCTTTCAGACTCATCAAATTTCAAATTTACCCCATTACAAATTCGATAAATTCACTACAATTAAGTGCAAGTGCGAAAACCTTCTTACACTATTCATTTTCGGGACTCTAACTCTAAATGTTGCAAATGTAAAAAAAAAATATTTTTAACGTGAACAATTTTAAATGTCAAAAAAACCTCCGGGCAAACATATTTGCCTATAGTCGTTAAAGGGCTAAGCACCTGGACTATGCCGACGACATTTGCCTTCTTTCAAACACAGCAGATCATATGTCTCAAATGACGGATGCTTTGCATCGTGAAAGTCGAAGTGCTACTTTAAAAATTAATGCCGCTACGACTAAATAGCTGAGCTTGACATCAGAAAGGCAAAGAAACATTTCTATCTCTGGACAGCCGATAGAAAAAGTCGAGAACTTTACTTACCTCGGGGGCGTAGTAGCAGGCTGCTGCTGATGCACATAAATAAAGCCCAAGCAGTATTTTTCAGTATGAATCCTCTCTAGCCAAACAAAAACATCTCCAAAAATACCAAACTCCGGATCTTCGAAAGCAATGTAAAATCCGTGCTTTTATATGGGTGTTCCACTTGGAAGGTGACCAGTAATATTACAACCAAACCACAAACTTTTGTGAATCATCAGTGCCTTCGACGCATCCTACAAATTCGCTGGCCTGAGGTAATCTCTAACGACAACGTCCTCCGAATTACTGGCCAAAATAGGATAGGCATCGACATTAAAAGGGGAAAGTGTCAATGGATAGGTCACACTCTTCGAAAAGAGCCAAAAAACATAGCAAGACAGGTTCTAGATTGGAATCCTCAGGGAACCGATGCAAGGCGTCGTGTGGGAAGACCCAAACATACATGGTGAAGATCTGTTGAGGCTGACGGAAAATCTATAGGCAAATCGTGGGATCAGCTAAAGGCGATGGCTGCTAATAGGCAGAGGGGGAAAAGAGGCGTCGTCAATGCCCTATGTCCCACTAGGAGTTAAAAGAAACCAGAGAGAGATTTCATTAATAGTCAAAGAACAATACGATATTTGATCGGCGAAAGTCATACATCTCCGGATTTTTGCAGGATAGTTGGGTATGGCACCCTGATTATGGAAAAAATAGTATTGACTTACTGCGGGTCCGCAACCTTGAAAAAAGGGAGAGGGGGTATTTATTTCGTTTTTAGTTATTATGTACATATTTCGAAAATGGTTTTCTTAACTGGGTTGAGGTCGAAAAAAATACATAAAATATCCTTTGCAATGATAAATAATACATTAGAATTTTATTGGAAAATTCGGCGCTAGACTAAAAAATATTTGCATTTTAGACTTTTTTAAAAAGCTCCATAACTCTTGGAGCAAAATTTTTATTACCATTGGGGAGCATCATTATACCATCTACCAAAAATCAGCTCAATCGGATTAATAACTCTTGGAGCAAAATTTTTATTACCATTGGGGAGCATCATTATACCATCCACCAAAAATCATCTCAATCGGATCAAAACTAAGGGTACCTCCCATACAAAGTGACCCAATACAGTACTCGTCGATTTATAAAATGAGTAGTGCGTAGAACAAACTCCTGGTGAGTAACTTTGTATGGGAAGTACCCGCAGTTTTGATCCGATTGAGCTGATTTTTGGGGGGTGCTATAATGATGTTCTCCAAAAACCAAAATTTAGCTTTCTGCTCCAATTTGGGGGAAATTATAGACATGCCGTTTTGCTAAATTCTAATGGGGGTCCTTGATCGGACCGACACAATTTTAGCAAAAATCATCTTCAACTTAATGCGAATACTCACACAAAATTTCACGGCTGAACTTGCGTATTTTTAAGAGATGGAGCTTTGTAAAAAGGCTTAAAATGAAAATATTCTCATTTATTTTTTAGTTTAGCGCCGAATTTTCCAATAAAATTCTAATGTTTTATATATCATTTTAGTTTTTTCGTCCTCAAAACATTTGTCTGCATCTTTTGCCGGTTGTTAAATAATCGCTAAAAACTCAAAAAATATCCCCTTTCCCTTTTTTTTGAAGGTTGCGGACCCCCAATCGGTCAGGACTTTTTTTTTCGCATAATCAGGGGCCATACTCAACTATCCTGCAAACATCTGGTGATGTTTGATTTTTACCACTCGATGGCCATATTTTGACTTATTTTTCTATGGCTATAATATTAGCGTGTAACGATCGAATCTGCAATCCTTTTTTTGCGAAAACATAACGGTTCTTCAGTTATAGTTATTCAATGTCAGTGTTGCTTTAGTAAGATTATCGACCTTTTCTGTAGCCACATAAAAGTACCGTGAATACTATTTTAACCAATTTTATTCACATTTAAAGAATTATAAACTTTGCGGCCGAAATCCGGACTATAGAATAAAGAGTGGCAACATTTAGTGGTCCGGATTGGCGTGATATCCGGATTAAAGGTGATCCGGATTACCGAGTCAAGACTACAATTTAGCACGAGTGGTTCAAAAAGTTTGTCGTTCTGACCGCATTCGAGGCTGGACTCGAATAGACCGCTTTCGTGCTTCATTCGCCCGATCATCGGCGTCGATCGATTTCACTGCCCGACAATCGGAAGCCACTAACCGGCTACTAGCAGCAACACCCCCAACCGAATTCATACGTTCACCATCCATATTACCAACGTCAATTTTGGGCTAGCTTTATTGCAGGTCGCTCGGTGGGTAAATACTCAACGACCCATCTTCGCCAGAACCGTTTAAAATCTTAGGGTCTTCAGTGGGAGTACCCAACATTTTGGAGCCTCCACTTGACCGCAATAGAAAGTGATTTGGAATAGTGGAATGTAGGTAAGCGGACGGGTGTTAATTATATGCTCCACTTCGATGAGAATGCTATTAAATAGTTCCGGTGATGGATTTTAATGTGGCGGTAGCATTACGTTTAGCCCTGAGTTCATTGAGCGAATGAGGCGTTCTCAGGCTCCGCCCATATGGGGACTAACAGGTGGGTTGCAGTTCCACTTCATCGAAGCATTTGTTTCGTTCTCGCTCGCTTGACGCAGGATCATTTCGGCTCAGAAGACCTCTCGAGGCTTGCCTCTGCGATTTATAAAGTTCCTTAAGCAGAGTATAAACCCATCAGATGAAAGTATTGATGTGATCTCAATATGAATGACCCGAATCGTCATGAAATTGAAGATAACTCACCATCTCTTCTCCGGTCGTCTGCGTACGTTCACTAGAAACGCCCAAAGAAGTCGATACCGGTATACGTAAAAGGCTGAATATAATCCGCCAAACGAGCAGCAGGTAGAGGTGCCATTTCTGGAGCTATTGGGCTGGCGCGAAGAATACGGCAGGCTGCATAATCGCGTTGTGCTTCCCTGACTAGTTAGCGTAGTCGTGGTATACGAAAACTTTGTCGAATTTCGTTTACGATAGTTTCGTTGAACTGGTGAGGAAATTTTTTTTCTATACTGTTCGTACACCAGTAAGTTGGAAACTTCATGGCGCCGAGGAAGTTAAATTGAGAATTTTGTATCATACTCAGCAGTTTCAGACGCTTGAATTCCCTCTTTCATCCGAACCATTTGAAGCATTGAATTTCAAATTACAAATTGCGCCTGATATGGCGAACATGTTCCGCCAAAGGTCATCACAGTCATTGCATACGTACGTGGTGCCGCTAATGTTTCACAATCTCTCCATAAAAAACGCTGAGCGTGTTGATCTGCTTTCCTCACCCGAATCCGATGAAACATTTCTTCGATCGATGTCGGCTGTGAAGGCGATGGTGTTTTCCCTGAAGCGTAATAAAATGTAAATTAATGAGCTCATGAGATCCTCACCTTTCAACAAAACGTGGTTAAGCGAAACTCCATCGACTGTGGATGCTGCCTCCCATACCATGCGCAATTTTGAAGGTTTGTTAGGATTTCGCACTATGAAAATCGGCAATTACCAGGTGTGCTTGTACTCCTGATGTAACTCGTCCTTTGACAATTCGCGAATATAACCTCTGTCTTGATACCTTTGGATTTGTTCACGAAATGTAGTTAACATCTGTGGATCCGATAAAAGTTTCCTTTCCAATGGCATAATCTGAGACATCGCCACACCTTTGCTTTCTGGAAGCCATATCGCATCGTATCGCCAAAGTAGTCCGACTTCGTATCGTCCTTCCTTGAATTTAGTTGTTGTTTCCGTGATACGTCGTGAACGCTTTTCTTCTTCCATCAAAATGTGCTCGTCTCTTTTAGAGATGCCCATAGATTCAACACTGCAGAACTGTCGGAAAAGTTCTTCGATGTTGTTATCCTGCTCGGATTGACACTCACAAACGTGGTGCATCCTCTGTTCCGAATTCATCTTCTCAAGCGACGGCGAGTTGACGATATTTCCGCATACGCTCCATCCCAATCGAGTTTTCGCCGCTATCGGCGCGCACCTTTAATGGCACGCACAATCTCAAATTGTCCAAAACGATTAATATTGTTGGCCTGGCGGACGTGTATGATGCAATCGGAATGTGACGTAGGTGATCATAGCGTTTGATTAGCTCACTCATATCGACTGTTTGTTACGGTAGGTTGAGACATGAAACTGAACGAACATTAAGATTGTAAAATCTTGAGCCGTCGTCGCCTGAAATTTCCAGCTTGACTGCCTCAGAGCCTTGCTCTTGACTTTAGGTCCCGGGGTCCATCTGACTGCCACTAGTCGCTTCTTCTATCCTATGTACGCCTTATCGCAATCCGATCAAGAGACCTTTAAGTAAAACCCGCTTTCTTCGTTTTTCTCCTTCTTGCCATTGGTAGAGCCTAGTTCATGTTGTCTGCTTGTCCAAACCATGTCTATATCCATAGCTGCCAAGATACCCCTGAGTGAGTTGCCATATTGTTTGAATTATGCCTCCTATTCGAACCTCTCCTCGATCAGCGGGACAGTATCTAATCGGTGGATCATGAAGTCGAACAGTGCCATCTTCTGTGCATAGTAACGACTGAAATTAGATGGGATAGGAACTACGACCAAAAAAATATAGGATGGGGATTTTGAGCTTTTTTTTTGGAGAATAACAATTATATTGCATATAAACGAATATCAACCCACTATCATACGTTTAACAATATTATTTTATAGCAAAAATACAGCGCAGATAGCGGAGAAATTCGAAATGCCGAGAGTTCTGCAATGTGCCCGACAACGATATTTTATGACTAGAGTCTTTTTTATTAATTCTTAATTAAAATTAAAAAAAAAAACCTTTAAATAGCCTAGGCGTGTATTTGCAATAACGACCGTGTACAACTCGTTTCTTAATGCTTGTGTTTGTTCCAATGTTTCTAGGACTAAAGCACTCGTGCACGCTACACAACTTTCGCATTTGCATTTAACACCGTTTTTTTGTTACTCCAAATTTATGTTTGATCACAATGTCATATTTCTATAGTACATAATATTTATGCCTTTACCATTCTTCCAAATTGCATTTGGTATGCACGTGTGCTTGTTTAATTTTAATGTAACTGAAATAAAGTTAACGTTAATAATATATCGAAACATCCATTTACGTTTTTCTAATAAATACTTTTTCATGATTCTTGCATAGTGGCAGTGGAATCCGAGGATCAAGCAAAATTACGACTGCAAGTCGAGCTAGAATTCGTTCAATGTTTGGCAAATCCCAACTATTTGACATGTAAGTACAATCTCTTGATATTCTACACAAAAAATCGACAAAAAGAAAAATAATTAAATGCTCCTTCTACTGAAATAACGAATAATATACTCATCCTTTCGCAGTTCTTGCTCAACGTGGCTACTTCAAAGATCAATCCTTCATCAACTACCTACGCTACCTACAATATTGGAAAGAACCGGAATATGTTCGCTACTTGCGCTATCCCATCTGCCTGCATTTTCTCGATCTACTACAACACGAACATTTTCGTCGTGAAATTGTCAATTCGCAATGCTGTAAATTCATCGACGATCAAACAATTCTAATGTGGCAACATTATACACGACGACGAATTAAGTTGTTTTCAACGAATAACGGTGCCATGCAAATCGAATCGAATCCCAATCAGAATGGCACTCAACAACAGAATGGCGTGGCTGGTCAGAAAGTAACGTAGAGCAACTTCCCTCGAATTTTCTTTGTCATTTATATGTATGTATTTAGAAATATTTGTATGCATAGAAAGTTTAGAGAGAAAAATCTGTGTATGGACGAGTTTATTTTGGCTGTTTGTTGAGATCCCTGCTGAATATTTTTTGGGGAAGAGAGAAGGATGACATCTTGATGAGAGACATAATTTCGATTTTTTCGACTGCCAATTATTATATATATGTATAAATATTTATACGGTTATTTTTACCATAAATTTAATGTTGTATTATAAAAGCTAAGATGACAGAATAAATACTTTAGTATCCTAAATTTAAAATGTGTTTTTTTATCACAATAACATATTCAGATGGCAATTTGAAATATTTTCAGCAAGAGAGTAAGAACTTTCATCATCAATGTGGCACGATAGCCCGACGTCGGGCTTTGGTTGCCTGAATCGTTGACCTCCAATTGTCGCGGTTACGTGACCTTATAATCCAGTTTCGGAAGCCCAGCAGCTGGTGGGTGTCTTCACCTACGGAGTTCTCCCAGCAAGCTCTCGGTTTTCCACGCAACCTCGCTCGGTCAATTCGTTATGCGTTCATCACTTTCTTTGGCATGCGATTATCGTCAATTCGTTGTACATGCCCCGCCCATTGCAAACTTTGGAGCTTCACGATTTTCGATACTTCCAGCTCGTCGTACAATTGATACAACTCATCTTTGTACCGGATACGCCATTGATCTCGCTCGCGAACGGCCCCGAAAATTCGCCGAAGAACCTTTCGTTCCAATTTGTGCGCAAGTTTCGAATTAATTACAGGGAGCACCGAGAAATATGTCTTATTGGCTAGTTGTATCCGTCGCGTAATTTCGTCGGTTTCGTTGGCGTCCTTTGATAAGTTACAACCCAGATAGTTGAAGTTGTCTACATACTCGATATTAAGGTCCCCCACTGTGATGCTTGAATTTGCTGGCGTCCTTGTTTTCGATTGCATCATGGCCTTTGTTTTGGTTTCGTTGATATGTAGTCCAACTTTTTGCGGCGTTATTGAGGTTATGCAGGGGGCTTTCTGCATCGCCCAATCTTCGAGACATGCTGATGTCTTCGTCTTCTTATAGCGGTGCAGAAAGGTGTGCATCTGTAGCTGTGCCTAGAGCGGCATTTTGGCAGACATGAATTTTGGACCAGTTTGTGTCACATAAGGTTAGGTTCACTACTAACCGCTTATGACAGGAAACCAGCCCGTACTAATAATATATCTATTGAGCAGTATCGGGCTCACATCACGAAGGTCATCGGTATCATAAAAATACCTTGCGCCCAGAAAACGCCTCCGTTTCTCGGACAGGGCGGGACAGTGACAAAGTAGGTGGTGCACACTCTCTTCTTCGTCATCACAACTTCTGCAAAAGTCGTTGTGGGGAATTCGGAGTCTTCTTGCGTGTTCTCCAATAGGACAAAGCCCCGTTACTACCCATACCACGTTGCGAATATGCTTTCTATCCAGCGACAGTAGCATCTTAGAACGGACGTTGTCCCGTTTTGGCCGTTTTTGGCGTTACCTGCTGACGCATATCGTGCCACATAAACTATGTGTCCAAACTGGCGCTGCACAATCAACGGCCGCTCGACACACCGCTTTGTAAGTAGCTAGCATGGTTTCTTTATCTTTGCCCCAGGTGCTACCATCTAGAGCTTTTAGGATTTTATTCCTACTGCGCATTTTTTCACAAACGGATGCTGCGTGCTTCGCAGACGTCATCATATTCTCTAGGTGAATCCCGAGAATTTTGGGGTTTGCTAAAGTAGGAACAGAATTGTTTCCAATACGTATATCAATCTCCCATCTAATATCCTCCCACACAGAAGATTTGGACGCAGAGATGGTGAGGTTTCGGCTTTGGAAAAATGCCTGTAGTCGTCCTAGATAGCGATTGATTTGGAGGCGCATTTCATCACTGTGGCAAGTACGTTGCAATCGTCAGCGTAGGTAATCACCTCCTTGGCAAGAGCCCTGAAGGTTCGATGCAGGAAGGTTGTGTTTGTCTGTGTATGTTGATGTCGTCGGCGCTACTAATTGAGCCGACTTGATGAGTAGCGTTCCGCTGCTGCCCATATTCATGGCACGAATTCCATGCTCTAGAGCAAGGTTGAAGAGCGTCGACGCCAGCCTATCGCCCTACTTGAGTCCAGTACGAGTTTCAAATAAGTCAGGGAGTCGGTTCTGCACTCTGACCTGCGAGACGGTATTAGTCATCGTCATCCCTGTGAGTCGCACTAACTTTGCCGGTACACCAAATTGCAGCAAAATGTTGTACAGTACACTTCGATCGATACTGTCGTATGCCTGCTTGAAATCGACAAAGATTTGGTATACGTCGATGTTGTATTCCCAGCACCTCGGGAGTAGTAGCTTCACGGTAAAAAGCTGATCGGTCATTGAACGGCCAGGTTTGACGCCGCCTTGGTACTTGCCAATGATTCGTTCTGCGTACGGATTGATTCTCTTTTCCAGAATAAAATCTTATAGGCTGTACAAACTAATGATATGCCCCTGTAATTCCCATACTTCAGCTTGTCACCCTTTTTGTGGATTGGTCAGAATATGCTTTTGCGCGAATCTTCGGCGATTACCTCTTCGTTCCATATTTTCAGCAGTAGCACATGTATAGCGTTGGTCAAGCACGTTCCACCGTGTTTCAGCAGTTCTGCTGGAATCTCGTCAACCCCGGGCGCCTTATTACGTTGGAGCGATTGTATGGCGAGACTCACATCCTCTACTGTTGGGAGTTGAACGGGAGGGTCTGGTTCAGCTAACTGCTCAAGAGCTGCCTCCGTGGGGGAGGTTGATGATGCATTGTGGAGCTCTACAAAATGCGAGGCCTATCGTATATTTACGCTGTCGATGTAGCTGATGATGTTACCATCCCTGTCCTTGTATAGGGTTGTCCTGGGTTAATAACCATTCTTGAAAGTGTTGATAAGTTTGTATGCCTGTCTATTGTTCTTACTGGCTAATCTTTGGTTTATTTGCTGTAACTGCTCGTCAAAATGTGTTTGTTTCCTACGTCTAATTAACTTATTAGATACTCGCCGAAGTTCGTTGTATCGTTCTTTCTTGGTTCGAGATGCGCGTTGCGTATATTGGCGATAGGCTTAATCGAGGCCCTGCATTCGTCGTCGAACCAGTCTGTTTGTCTATATATATCCCACGACCTCCTCTACCATTCCTTTGATGCTGTGTTTGAGCTCCTCCCAGAAATCATGAATGCCTAAACTTCTGATGTTATTAAGCATGGGCGACAGTTTTTCCTCAATTGCGGTAGTATACACAGCCGCCGGCCGTGGTATCATTGATCAAATTGTCAACCTCGAAGATCTTGGCAGGGTTGATTCTCGTTAGGTGCACTGAAGAGATTCTGCACCTGTATGTCGTCTTCACCAAATAGTGATCGGAGTTGCAGTTGGCCCATCCGAAGAATCGAACATCTAAGAAATTCGAAGCCCATCTCTTGCTGATTAGTGACCTTCAGTAGTTCCCCTATGCCAGCTTTCCTTTCCGACTTTTGCGTTAAAGTCCCCTAGCAGCAGCTTGACGTCGTTTGATGGAAGTGAGCTGAAGAGTGTTTCTAGGTGGTTGTAGAATTCACAGCTGATATCACCATAGCATTTAACAGTGTTGCTCATATTTGTCGAGATGTAAACTACGGTTTATTACTACGAACCTTACATGCCAATGGTGCTTCATTTTTCTTTATTTGTATTTATCTTCATGTAGGGCGAGGAATCTATTATGGCTCTTACTTATTTATACATACATACATGAATCGTCCTTAATCACGTCTTCTTTTACTTCTCTGGAGGCGTGCGTATTAATGAGCCAGAGATTAGCGAAACGTGTCTTTATGCGGATCGCACATAGCCGCTCGTTTATGGGTTTGAAGCCGATAACATTGAGCTGCTTACTCACGATGAAAGCTACTCCAAACTCCTTGTTGCCCTCCTTTTTAGCACTCGTAAAAATAGTGTGCGATTTGAGGTCGCTAATCTCGCTTGTGAGCCATTTACCCAAGTAACAATTCGTATGCTTTAAAGAAGCACTTCATCCTGTAACAATCATGTAGTAACACAAAATCAGTTTATCGTGTAACATCGATTATTTATAGAAGTATTTTGATCCAATAAAAATTCCTTAAAACACTTTCCGGAAAGCTTATAACGTTATTATATAATCAATTCACGACTACATTCAATAAGACTTCGATAACACTTGCTCTAAACGTTGATCTAAAAAGATGATCCATTAAATACTTCTTTGTAGTCTTTATTGAATGACATAAACACACATGCAATAGTCTGACTCTAAATCAACACACACACATGCATATATTCTTCTATAGCACAGTCGGTTTCATTTTTATAGTGTGACATTCTTGTGATCATCCAATAAATTGTTCAGCGTAGTTTTATAGAAGGATGGAATTTGTGATTTTTTTAAGAATTGGCACTTATGAAGTGCTCTGGAATACCATGTTTCTTGAATTGAATTCATTGAAATATTGCATGAAACCAACATTTCCTCGCTCCTTGTTAACTTATGAATCAATTAAGATAATCTCAGCGCAGAAAATGTCTGTATTTTATTGATGAATGCAGGGCCGGCCTTAGTATTTTGGTGGCCCTGGGCCAAATCGTTGATGGTGGCCCCTATCAATATTCAAATAAGAATTGATTTTAGGGACAATTTTTTTACATTGTTCATTTTTAACTACCTTTTCTTCGTTGATGTAGATGGCCTGAATTATTATTCTCCAATAATCGTGTTCACAATGTTGATATCGTAATCGTATGTTGCTTGACCGACTTGACGAATAGAGTTCCAATATTTGATGCCTAACTTTGACAACGTTCACGATAAATACCGCTTCAAACTCCTTGGGACCAAGGGGTGCATAATGCACTTGTAAAAAAGCAGGCGGTTTCCAGTCTCTAATATTGATTTTAAGCCACTTTTTTTTGGGCTCACCCATCAGCAACTACTTCAGCTTTCGACTTGGTCTTGACAAGATAGTGTACATTCAGATCCGAATGCCCTAATTCGAGGCTTTTGATCCAGGTTTTTTTTCTTTGTTGCCTTAGTATACCAATCAGTGGTTCTGTGACCTGTGGTGTTATCATGCTGCCTATTTTGATGTTATAACCGCAGATTTAGTGTAGGCAGGCAGATCTATCCTGCAACTGGATTGTGTCATCACCGAAATTTGTTGAGGCTTTTTCTTTAGACACTTCGACGTGTTTATCGGTCTGCCTCTGGCCCTGGGTCCTTGAAGTGGAAAATCCATTATTATCGCCTTCTTCACGGGGTTTTCAGGCGGACGGCTTTGGACATTGTAATACCAAGCGATTTGCCGGTCTGCGAGCTTTTCAGTGATTGGTTGGTCAATAGACAAGCCGCCTCGAATGTAATTACTTTTTATGTATTCTGATAATTTAGTAAATCAAATTTAAAAATTCGTTTTTCTAGCTCGAACGTTGGCAATTGTTTCTGTATGTTACGAAAAATGAAGCGTGTTTCATCCTCATTTTCAACTGACAGCATCGCCAAGCTATTCAGTTGATCTTGCGTCATAGCTGATCACAGGTACGTTTTGATTAGCTTCAGTTTCGAAAAACTTCTTTCAACCGATGCTACCGTTGCGTTACTTGTTAATAAACTCGAAAATCAATGGTGAAGCAGATATTGCAGTTTGTTTTCCAAATGAAAGCATGGCCAGCGATTGTAAATCTCTTAAAGGGTCATCATCAGCTTCATACGAACATTGTTTTTAGCTTTACATCTTCTCGTGGTGCTTGCTGCAGGAAAAATAATTTCTTCGGCCGTCATTTCCAGCTCCTCGTCTAATAGTTTGGCAGTATTCTGGGCCAATTCAAAACCAGTCTATTTGTAAGATTCCAAGAACGCCAGCACTTTATCTCCGATTAGTCTGACTATTTCATTTTGAATGTGTTTCCCTAAATAATGATCATGGATTTCGTCACTCTTAACTCGCCGGAGATGTTCTTGTAATATAAGATCGTGTTCACCAAGAATTTCGATTAACCCCTGGAAATTACCATTATTTATAGTTGAAATAGCCGATCAACGCTACCACGGAATGCAAGATTTCTTTAAGCCAAGAATTTCGCAACGAAAATAATTCGTTTAATTACATTTCTCCAGTGCGTTCTTCCTTGATCAATTAATTGCTGACCTTGTTTATCAATTGTGATTTTCTTCCTTAATCTTAACTCCAGTTCAACCCATAGTTTCACGCTAGCCGTGTGTTTGGAAGACGCTTCGTGATCTTGCAATAGCTTTGCCATCATTACTGCCACCAGTCGTTAGTTTTATTTCGAATCAGAAAATAATTTAGAACAAAAGCAAAAACGACGTCATTTGATTTTGAGTACACTAATCATCGGCGATTAGCACCCTCACCATTCATCAAAATCTTCAGAAAAATGACGCGCTTTGCTACCTTTTGGATAATTAAAGCTACTGATTTGAAAGGGACCATTCTCCACTGAAAACAACCGTAACCTTGCAGTTAATGTGGATGACCATAACGAAGGGTCTTCCATTTTATTGTTCATTGGTATTGTACTTACGCTGTTACATCTGCGGTAAAGCTTGAACCTGGCTGCTGGCTGAGGATTATTAGACGGCGATATATTTTCTTCCTCTTCAACTACGAAACGCCTTTTTGGTGTGGCGATAAATGCTTCCGCTGTTGCCTTCTTTTTAAAGCTCCCGATTCTCGATTTAGTCAAACTCGTTTTGGTGGAGGCATTTCTATTGAAATCAAAAGCGTTTTTAAAAAATGGACTCATGAATCACAATAAAACCATATCGTTATTATATGTCCTTATTTAAAAAGGGTGTTGCGGGAGGCCCTTTGTTACTGACGCCGTTTCCGTGCGGTGGCCCCTGGAAAGTAAAGGTTCTTTGAGAGTGGTGCCCCCTCGAAAGTTGAGGCCTTGGGCGACCGCCCAGTTCGCCCACCCCTAGGGCCGCCCCTGGATGAATGTGTGGATTTATTCAACTTCCTTCAACTGATTGACATATAAGGAAGAAGGTACCTATCGTACCTACGTGCAGAAGCATCGATAAAGAAGTGTTGAGCACTTGTAGTGTTGACGAGCAATGTTAACTATAGGTGTGTTTTTTTGGTTATCCCGTGCAGGTTTGGGTAACGAAACTCCATATAAAAAAAATGACAGCTGACGCACCTGTCATTTTTTTTATATGAAGTTTCGTTACCCAAACCTGCACGGGATAACCAAAAAAACACACCTTATATGTGAGGTTGGCCGAGTGGTTAGGGCGTCGGACTGGCGTACGAGAGTCGCTGGCTGCGGGAATTCTTTTTTTTATCGTTTTTTTTGCGAGAAAATGATGACATAACACATGATGTATGTCTTTTTCGAAGCGTAATTCAGTGCTACAATAAGGTTCTATTGGATAAAAAAACGGCGCCAGATGGCATTATTGGACTATTATTCAGTGTTTATACCCTGTAAAGTGCCCCTATTGTCGTTAGAATAGAATATTTCACGAAGTATTATAGGGATGAAATTGTTACTTGGGTAGTTTCCTGTATTGCAACTATGCTCAGCTTGTATTGTTCTACCTGATCGAGGAGGGCCTTTAAGGTTCCGGTCTATTCAGGGAGCGTATATTCCAGGATCCGAAAGAGTAATCAGTTGATCGTTTGCGGGGTCGTCGTTGTTTTCTATCCGTTCAATCCGAGGCTTTTGTTTCAGGTTTCTTGACTTGCAGTTTTTTCTTAGGACGAGTTGTCGGCTCATCGCTAAACCATGATATGGTTTAATCGTTGAGTAAAGGCCATCATGGGCATGCCTCGAAGATGCTGCTTTGGTGGTTAAATTAAACGTTTTCTGTCACCTATCACGTTAAGTAACCTGAGACGCTGCAGATGTAAATACAGCACTCCGGCGCAGCGGTTACTCCGATAATGCGGGAAAGTAACGCCCCGTTCACCCTATGAAGCTCCTCCTGCAACTGAAGAGGATATCGGAATCGGCCGGAGCCTTTCAACCTTTATCTTCCCCCTTACGGGGAACTTTAACTGCCATAAAAAAGAGTAAGCAACATTTCAATTTCGTGTGGAAAGTATAATGGGGTTAGTTAAAATTTGCGCGGTTGCATGGTGTGGCATAGTGGGGAAGATAGAAGAAAATCATGTGTGTTGACGGTTGTATAAGTCGTATTTGAATGTACATATGCTTCGGGCAAGCTTAAGTATAAGTGTTTATCGATAAATGTTTATATTTTTTACACTTTTGCTTGTAATTGATAAGAAATTTTAACCAACTACATATATTGATTCCTTATCATTTAACATTTTTCGCAATACACACATAAAAACCTTAGCGTATTCGAATGAATGAAAGCGACGCCCGGAAATGCCAACTGATCAATAGTATGCGGGGGGCATTACTATACAAGAAGGTGTAATCAACAAAAAGAGGCGCGCGTTAAGCGACCAAAATTTAGATTAACATGCGCACATTTTTGGAAGAGATCAAAGAATAATAGTACCTACTCGTACATATATGTACCTACTCGAGTTATGGTCGTGTCTTTGTTGATGGTATTATTGTATTGTCCATAAGAAAAATTAATACAAAGGCTAATTTGAAAATATTAGGACAAAGAAGTAATAAACCTTAATCAACAATAGAATTAAATTTAAAAAAAAAGTAAAATAATCATTCATCACGACCCAAATAAATAAATAAACCGCGGGTAAACACAACTTTTAAACTGAAATACATAACAAAGAAAAAATTGCAGTAAATTACCCCGATTGAAAATTATCAACCAAGATGATTTCTTGTTAAAAAGCAAACACAATGAAACGCCAATGGTGAAAATGAAAAAATATCAATCAATAAATTCTTGGAAAAATTATTACATATTACGTTTCTCTGGTATTTATTCGTTATCAAAAGATAACGATAAATTTGTGCGACGCACGAACACTTCATATTCTCAGTATATTTCGGCGAGTTCAATTTGCACATTTGGATGCGCCCCTTGTCGTGAATTTTTATATTTTTAAAATAACTTACAATAAAGTACGCACGTTTAGTTCGAATTTTAAAGCTTCTAGTGCCAAACTGGCAATTGTTTATTAAGCAAAATGAGTGTAAGGTTTAATTGTTTATTATTGGATTGGATAGAGAGATTATTGGAGCATTGTGAATTAGCAATTACTGTGCATAAGTGAATATTTGCAATAATATACAATAATGAGAAATCACAATTGGATTAAAGTGTAGGTACCCATGTGTGTCGGTTTTGAATGATGAATAGCAATAGTTGGCAATAGTTAATGTATCTACAATTACCATAAGAATCGTGCGCTGGTGCAACAACAATTAATAACTGAGAATGGCTTCATTCAAATTGTAAGAAAACGACCGGACGGGTAAACTTGGACGATAAGAACCATCGTATGATCATTTCACACTATCCGATCAAAACACGGACCGGCGAACAATAATCACACAGCAAGTATGTATAAATGTTGCCATGCACGCTCCAAAGTTAGTGTACAATGAAATGACGAGTCGACAAGATTAAAATGCAAGTAAAACACGCGCTAATTGTCTTTGCAGAACGCCTGAACTATTTGGTAGATGCAATCGTCTTATCGATCGTACGAAAGATCTTACGAAAGAAAAACAATCGTGTCACGATTGTTTTTCTTTCGTAGGAATCGTACGATCGATAAGACGATTGCATCTACCAATAGTTCAGGCGTTCTGCAAAGACAATTAGCGCACGAAAGATCTTACGAAAGAAAAACAATCGTGTCACGATTGTTTTTCTTTCGTAGGAATCGTACGATCGATAAGACGATTGCATCTACCAATAGTTCAGGCGTTCTGCAAAGACAATTAGCGCGTGTTTTACTTGCATTTTAATCTTGTCGACTCGTCACTTCATTGTACACTAACTTTGGAGCGTGCATGGCAACATTTATACATACTTGCTGTGTGATTATTGTTCGCCGGTCCGTGTTTTGATCGGATAGTGTGAAATGATCATACGATGGTTCTTGTCGTGCAAGTTTACCCGTCCGGTCGTTTTCTTACAATTTGAATTCAGCCAATTGCCGATTTATGTTCGAAATCGTATTTTTATACCCTTCGCTCATAGAGTGAAAGGGTATATTAACTTTGTCATGAAGTTTGTAACGCATTGAAGGAAGCATCTCCGACCAGGGACGTAGCCAGGGGAGGGGTCCATGGGGTCCGGACCCCTCCCGAAATGTTTTCAATGGGCTTTGAAATTTTAGTGATGATAACATGAAAACTGTAATAATAGGTACACACTTATTTAAATGTGCTTACAGGTTCTCGGTCAGGACATTAGTACAAAAATTCTCCAAATTGCACATGATTTAGACATTAAATCCGTTGTTGCGAAAACGGGGTAGTTATTTATTTATGCCATAATTTGTTTCCTGTTCATGCGGCCCGGATTACTCTCTATCCATTGCAATTTTTTTGGATACATAATACATTAATGAAGAAAAATAAAGGCTTTCATTTTCGAAATTGAAAGTGTGCACAGAAGCCGAATGTTTTTGCGGAAAATTGAAAAAATTTGAAAATTTCGGATCTCATAAAAATACATACAAATACATACAACGGGGATGGATCAAATTTACCCGAGATGGTTTTCATTATTTATATTTTTCAGCTTGTATGAATCATTGCCAAAACGTTCGGTAGCTGGAAATACGGTTTGTAGGGGATGTTGGCTATAACCAGTGTTGCCAACTGGAAATTCAGAAAACGGCTAAATTTAGCCGTAGACCCGGCTATATTTTTTTCAAATACGGCTAAAAATCCGGCTAAATAAATTTCAGCCAGAAAAACGGCCAAAAAATCGGCTAAATCATACAAAACAGTCACATTACGAAAAAACATAGTAAAACACTGATTTTAATAATTTTCTTTCTTTTCTGGAGTACTACCCTATCAACTATTCTGTAGGCAGATTTCTTAGTTTTATTACATGCTCCAATCGCTGGTATTACAGTCAAAATGTACTTTTGTTCGGAGTTGGAATTGTTGTATACAGGTACAATTTCTTGGTAAAGTCCATAACCACATTAGGTTCGAAATTGTGGAACATACAATTCGTAAAAGGAACGTCCAATGCGTAACTATGGGCAAGGGCAACCGTATTTATGTATGGATATCTTACCGTCATCGCACCTGAATAACTTTATGTTTTGCTTAAAATTTAAAATTTTAGGCCCAAGACACATATCCAAATCATCATAACGATTATCAATCATGATGATGAAAGCTCGAAATTGGGGTGATACATATGCTTTCGTCATTAGAATTCGTCATTTACTTTTGACGTTTGTGTAAATGGTGAAAATGTCTCTCACAATTGCGACATTTTGATGAATATTCAGTTCAATAATTTGAGGACACACTTTTCTTAAATAATTTGAATAAAAATGTGTTAAGTCATTATTGACCAAATGATGGTCCAAATGCGTAATTTGGAACTCGTGCTAATGATGATAAATTTGCGTCATTCGAAAATATGTGTGTCAAGCTTGTTATTCATTTTCGAATTTGAGCCCTCCAAATTTTATTTTATTGTCCATAGTTACGAAATTGATGTTCCATTGTTCCATTGTTGATATTCCGCAATTACGAATTTGATGCTCCAAAGATACGAAATTGATGTTCCAAAATTATGAGCTTGGCCGGAAAATGGTATAGATTTTTGATAAATTTGTTGCTATAAACCCCACAACAAAATGTAATGCATCTACGAAAATGTGTAGTTTCTACGAATCCTCAGACGTTGTGCAAATAGCTTGACCAGTTACAGCTACAAAAATTAGATTTAAGTGAGTATATATTTGGGGGGGGGGGGGGCAACTTACCTCCTTCTTCACCACTTAGCTTTTGTGCTAAAAAAGGGGGTAAGTTGCCCCCGAAATACACACTTAAATCTAAATCGGCTAAAAATCCGGCCGGCCGGAATTATAAATTTCTTCCGGCTAAACAGCACGGTTTCCGGCTAAATTTGGCCGGAAAACGGCTAAATTGGCAACACTGTTTGTGATCATGTTGACCAAATATAGATCAGCGCGAGGGATAAATATGGTGACAAAGTTTATAATGATGTAATTAGGAAAACACATGCAGAGGCCATTTATCGTTAAAATGTGAAAGAAGGCGTTATATGTTGCCCTTTCAAAAGAAATCAACATTTTTTCTAACAATATTTTTGGGGAATGACAATTTAACCTGATGAGACATCTTAATTGTTACCATAGAAAAAAAAATTGGACCCCCCTTCTAAGCGCCCATCGTTCTGGCCCGAGAGCTCCAACAGTTGAGAACGAGTTTACTTGAGAAATCAATGCCAATGCTTGATACTGGGCCGCCCGTGTTACTCTTCGATGATGATGATTGCGATTACTATAACATTTTTGGCTGAAGTTTCCCGATGTATGCTACATCATTTAATTTGGAATATTTGCGATTTCAAAACTTTCATCTGTTCTAAATTAATTGAAAACAGTAATCTCTCCCTCTTTGCAGATACAACTTCTATTTGTATTTCCTACTATTAAATCTTTGTGCCATGCATACGGAGGCAGAGGATGCGCACGAAAATTGCAGTATTAGTAAGTTGTATTAGTTTAATTTTTTTATTTTGTTTATTATACATAAGTTTTTACATTTTAGCGATCTTTCCGGGCGAATACATTCGAATGGATACAGATGCAAAAGTAAATTTAGTTTGTGATGCTAGCTCGTATGATATGAACGCCATTTCTTCGGAGTTGCAATTATGGGAAAATGATCAGAAAATCAATGATTTTTATAAAAGGGTATGTTAACAAAAAGACGAAATTCATAGTCCCCACTTTAAAAATAAGTATTCATATAGATAACACTTATTAGGGCGATGCCTCTAATAAAACGAATTAGGTACTTATCGGGCATAGGTATTAAAAAAGTGACAAAATTGAAAAGTAAAAATTCACAATTTTTTAAAAATTATCAAAGTGCTTGTATACATACTGATATGCCAGCAAATATATGAATTCATAAGGTTGTAAGTGAGGTCATAGTCCTCACTTACAACCTTATGTTTATGTCCTTATAGTTTTATTTAACACATAATAATAAATAATAAATTATACATTTTATTAAATATAAATAATAATGAATTTTATCTATTTCAGTCTATAAATACAATTATAACAACTTTTGATGTCAAAATGAAGAGAAACAATACCTATATGTGTGATAAAATATCGCCTACCAATATGAATAAAACGAAAGAAATTATTTTAGGAAGTAAATTAAATTTCATACACATCTATTAACATGTTTTGTAAATTTTCTATATACTTCAGGCGTTTGGTAAAATCAGAGTGCATGCCAGGCACTGTCTGAGATTATTTTAGAAATCGGTAGGAACTTAGTCCTAAAGCTTAAATTTAAGTTTGCACCACTTGGGAAATTTTATAACGGTACTTATCAGGGTTTTTGTCTTGTTGCGTTTTTTGCTTATATGTCCGCTCCTGATGGCTGGACTTTCAAAAGAAAAACACCAAATTTTTCGTTACGAAATTGCCTTCATCTTTTGTATACTGACTGTGCATCTCAAAGTAGTAGATAAAATTAATCAGTTTTTTTGCAAATAAGTCGATAACAGTGAATTTTCACGCAATAATTAAATTGACTTGTAGCTTATTGAATTGCCTACAATCCAGAAAAAAATTAAATCGATACGATCATCCACGACCGAGATATGCCCAAGAGAAAGTTGACGATCTGAGATAACAATACATTCTAAAATTAAAAAGTGTCTTCGATACGAACTTGCAAAAAACTAATATGTAAAACTGTTTTAACAAATTTGACACGCTGTAACATTTAACCTACCGCTTTATGGTGAACAAATTTTGTACCAAACAATTCGGTGGGCCTTTTTTTGGAAATGCTACCATTAGGAGCAGAGATATACGCAGGAAACCCAAACAAGACAAAAACCTTCATAAGTACCGTTAGAAAATTTTTCAAGTGGTGCAAACTTAAATTTAAGTTTTTTAACTAATACCTAATACTCCATCGATTTCTAAAATAATCTCAGACAGTGCCTGGCATGCACTATGAAGCCGGATTTCACGACCGATTGCCTGAAGTAATATGAATATTTTATTTAGATCGTCCCCCGCCAGTCAATCATTTTAATTGCCTTTCAAGGGATTTTGACGAATGGAAATGCACTTTTGAATCAAATGAGAGGATTTCGACATCTTATAAAGTCTCGTATTCAGTTAGTATTGTTTTTTGAAATATTTTAGTATTTTTTTTAGAATATACATAAACAATATGCAGATACCAATTTCCTTATAAAAATTCAGAATTCTTTTTATAAAGATTTTTAAAACATTTCAGATAAATGGACACATCTACGATTGTCAATGCATTAAAACAAATCAACTGTATGAATGTCGAGCTCAACTGTATCGTAAAACATATGACACCTATGATTTTGCGATAAAATCTCAAAATTGTTTCGGCAATCGAACAGAATATTTCTCATTCAATATTCATGATGTTGGTTTGTATAAACAGTTCGGGTATATTTCTCTATTTTATTTTTACTTTCTTCCTTCATTATGTACTTTGCAGTTATTCCTGGTGACGTGCATCTGACCATAGAAAACGCAAGTGTAACATCTACAGGACTCAATTTTAGTTGGAACATTGACACAAACAATGAGGTACTGTATGAAGTGAAAGGTAATCATTTTCGTATACTAAATTCAAGAATTGTTCAGTTGACATCATTCGATGTGACTAAAACAGTACGAAACCAAAATAAATATTTACAATATTTCATTTCTTCTTGACAGGATTGTTAACCAAAGGAAAGTATAAATCGAATTACGATAAACGATGGACCACCTTCAATAAAAATACAACCTACATCATATCGTCAACCGGCCAGCTAGAAAGCCTCATACCGTACACTAAGTAATTTTTGATATCCAAATCGATAGAAATAAGTTTATAAATAAATTTAAGGGATTTTATTTATAAATTTTCAGTTACACTCTAAATTGGCGTGTGAAAGGTATAGCCACACCAGATTCCGAGGAAATGTGGAAAGGAGCTCACCAATCGTTTATGACGAAACCCCAAAGGCCTATCAAGTCACCAACTGTAGATAAGGGTGCATTTTATATCGATAATAGCCAATGTGCGCATATATTTTGGAGAGCAATTAGTAGCCATAAAAGGAATGGGACAAATTTCGGATACACTTTACAGATAATTTCGTCTTCGGAAAAGTAAGTAATAAATTATTCATATTATAAACCCTGATTGAGGATATGGGCCAGTCAAAATCGACATTAACCTCGGAATAAATGGAATACTACCGTTCTTTCGCTTATCTGCTTTAGAGTATTACTGGTTATATAAATCCAGATTTGCAACCCTGGGGAACCTGTGCGAAAAAGAGCCATTTTTTCTCTTTTTTACATTTCCAACAATATTTAAAAAAAAAATATCTTGGAAAAAAACGATGATCGGCATCTTGAAAGTAGACAAAATAGTAGACAATCCAATGATTTCCTAACCACTTTTGTAGGTCAAATTTTGACGGAGATACAGGTTTTCAAAAAAAGGGTATTTCCACAAAAAAGGCGAATTCTAAGCTTATGTTTTTTGCCTAAACGACATTTACTTGAAATTCGCAATTTTTTGGTAAAAAATGCCCTATTTTTAATAGCCTGTAATTCCGTCAACATTTAACCTATAAAATTGGTTAGGATATCATTGGATTGGAAATTCTGTCTACTTTCATGCCAAACACAGTTTTTATCCAAGACAATTAGTTTAAAAAATATTGTTGAAAATTTAAAAAAAAAAAAGAGCAAAAATTAGCACAGGGTCCCCAGGGTTGCAAATCTGGATTTATATAGCTAGTAGTACTCTAAAACAGATAAGCGAAAGGACGGTGGTATTCCATTTATTCCGAGGTTAGGCTTTTTTTTTGTAAAGTTTTACTGGCGTAATAGCGTCTCATAATGCTTTAAAATTAAAAATTAAATGAAAATAAAACTAGATTCATTTTAGAAAAAAAAAAATACTTTTTTCACTTTTAGTATTATCACTAACAATTTTACCGATAAATTCTACTATAATCGAATTTGTGGAGCCGGCAATTATACCATTCTGATATGGTCAACAAATAGCGAAGGATCCTCTCCAATGGCGAGTTCTATTCAGATAAATGTGCCTGCTGAACACCTACTACCAGGTAGGTAAGCAAAAAATACCTGCATCACCTGCATCGTACTTCGTACACTTCGTAGGGCAGGGACGTATGCAGGAAAATATTTCGGGAAGGGTTTTAGGAAAGTGGGACCAGGGAGTTCAGTGTGGGTATATCCTACAGCTACAGCGGGTGAGATTGGCCAAAATAAACACTGAGAAATTTAAGTAACAACATTAAGCTCTCTACACACTTCAAACGATTTTGCAAATTCTTGTGATTTTACAAAATCTATAGGTTAAAATTGTCAAGAAGAGGATTTTGTACCGGAATCGAAATCCCAGAATCGACAGCTCGCGTCTTGCACAATCCTTATTGTGCGTAAATGTGATCTCAGACTGGAGTGACCTGTGAGAATGCCACAGATGATGCGTACTTTAGCTCTGCTTCAGGGCCGGATTTATCCTCTATGGCGCCCCTGGGCAGTAGCTAACTGGCCGCCCTCCGTAATACTAACTAAACTTAGAATTAGATCAGTCGCCTTCACACGGGTATAACGTGTATGTGACGTTAAATTTACGTGGAGCGACCCATAAGTAAATAGAAATTGTCAGCCCATGAAAAACTTAGACGATGAAAATTTTATAAGGCAAAACTTTTAATTCATACTAATTATTTCATGTTTTAACTGCGTTTTTTGTTTGAAACTTTAAAAATTATTATAGGTTTAGTTTTAGAATGGAATAGTATGACTAAAATCAACGCTATAAGCTCCTATACGGGTTTAAAGATTAAAAAAAAAAACAATTAGCAAAAAATGGGATTTTTAAGAACCTAGCAAACAAAATGAAAAGATTTGAGGAGTCAAAATAAATGTTAAATGTATCGTCCTTCTTTGTCAAATCCATACGATCGAAGATATTCATTTTCTATTAGATATTAGGCTTTTTTTTATCTTAGCATTTTTTCTTTCAATAAAATGAAATCGCCGATTAAGCTAAGGGACTATAAAATTCAGGCCGATTTAGTATTTGGAATCATATTGCTCACAAAGTATGTCAAATTATACGAAAAAATCCAAATATCAATATAGATCCATGGGTTGGTGACCTCTTTTGTGACGATAGATGAAATGTGTCGCGAAGATGTAATATTGGCCTCCAAACGATCAATTTTGTCTTTACTCTCTTTATCTCTCTGTCATAAGCAATTGTCGATGCATATCGTACTGATACTGCAGAAGTTTGTTAGAACGTTCCGCAACGCTTTTATAGCATTGTAGAAAACTAGTATCCCAGAGTGCCATTTAGAGTACCAAATAATAGAGCACTCCATAGATACTGCAGCACCAATCTTTAAAATCGGATAATTAAAAACCTAAAAATATGGACACAACGGCTTTTACTAGTGGCGCACTTAAGAATCTCGCGGGACTGCCCCGAGTCAAATAGTTCGGCCTCTCGTTTTATGACTCGAGACATTTATAGATTAATTTCAGCTTATCGTTTGATTTATGGTTCTATTTCGCTTCAGAGTCTTTTTTGATTCGCTTTTTTACCATATTGCTGAATTTATCATATCGTGCATTTATTATTACTGGAATATTGTTTACAGGCTCATTAATAAATGGTTTATGTACATTTCACTTTTCAACCGAATTTTACTCCGATTTTAGAAGAAGTGTTAGCTTAATCCATCTTGAATAATTTGGGAAATCCAGATCAATCGATAAATAGTCTGAAATAAGGGAGATGCAACTTTTAGAGTAGAGATATTTAGAGCAGCAAAATTTGACCAAAGCAACCGCTTTTGCCAAGCTGATTTTTTTGCTAAAAGTTGCCTCTTGAGATCTCGAAATGTATTTTTTTACCGAACGAATGGAAAGTATGGAAGTTTCAGAGAGATGCCGCCCTTCAAAATTTGCCGCCCCGGGCAGTTGCCCAGGTTGCCCATAAGCAAAATCCGGCCCTGCTCTGCTTAGCTGCAGCGACTCAGCCGTTCTTCTGTGGGAATACCCTGCTTTAAAAATTTTCGATTGTATGAGCCCAGGTAGTTTATCCCAGTGCTCAGTTGCCTGTAATCGTTCTTGGTCTTTCAAAGTTCTGCTGCAGATGGATTCAGGTTCGCAGAAGGGCGATGATGCGTGCCAGCTCATCAGCCTGTTCGTTGCCTGTGATGCCCATGTGACCTGGAAACCAGGAAAGTGTTAGGCTATTATTTTCGCCTAGTTTGTTCAACGCCTTCAGGCAGCATTGAACAAGTCTTGACGTGACGGTGTACTTAGTAAGTGATTTAATGGCCGCCTGGCTGTCTGAGAAGATAGGTATTCGTTTACTTACGTAGTTCTCTCGTAAGCAGAGATCAGTGCAGGTTTCTATTGCCTGCATTTCTGCCTGAAAAACAGTGGTGTGGATGCCCATAGGTATAGATATCCTATGTGCTGGGCGAACCACATCCGCTCCTGAGCCTTCAATTGTCTTGAAGCCGTCAGTAAACCATTTGATGGTCTGTGGATACAGCCTAGCGAAGTTAGGGTGCCACTCCTCCCTGCTCCATGTTACAGTCTGGAAGCGGCGGCCGAATGAGGGCTCCTTTACAAGGTGGTCGGAGGGTATATCCGCGATAGTATTGTTGTTGAGGCATATGAGCTGCCCCTTAGTAAACTCCAGACTGGCATCATTTGCAATGAGTCATACCATTGGGGCTCTCTTCCACCAGACCACTGCACCATAGTTTAAAGTAGGTCTGTAAATCCAGATCATAATGGAAGGTTTAAATCCCAGGTTTTCTCTACGTATTTTTCGCATATCCAAAGGGCTCTGGTGAATTTTTTCGCCACCGCCTCGACATGCTTATTCCAGTAGAGTTTGCTATCAATGATTACTTCAAGATATTTGACATGATTCCCAATTGGTAGAGAGGTGTTGTACATTGTCGGGCTTCTGAGATCAGTCAGATTCCTGTTTCTGGAGAATTGTATGATGATCGCTTTGGATGACTCGGAGCCCGTTTCCAGTAAATCGTTCGTTCGAGTAAATCTGATAGTATTTCCTCAAACAAACCATTGAGCACTATGACCGCATCGTCGGCGTATCCCTGTACTGAGAAGCCATTGGTTGAAAGCTTGCAAAAAGATCGTCAGCAACCAGGCACCACAGTAGTGGCGAGAGTACACCCCTTTGAGGGCATCCTCTTGTGACCTGTTGCCGCTTACTGTCTAGCGTAAGGGCAGGTGAAACCTCGTCCGTGGAACGTTGTCGTTGTTGGCTTGGAGTGCAGGCTGATTGCTGGAGTTCAATGAGGGTTTCGTGGCTAGTTCCCTCGCTTTTGTCGGCTCATGTCCCTGTGTCAGGGACTAGAGATAGCGCTTGCATCCTGCGTCGCCGAGCCCTTTTCTAAGGGGATCCTTAACGCCTCCTGGCTGGAAGAATGTCGGATTCTTCTTTTTATTCGATGGCCCTGGTCTGGGCTCGTCAATGTCCGAGAGGTAGAGCTCCTCAGGGGCACTACGTTGGGTGGCTTGAATGGTGCCATCCTGTGGCAGTCCGGAAGAGCCGTCCTTCCATTTTTCCATAGAGGAATCACTCGAAGCAGTGAGTGTCACCTTGGCTTCGGGTGTGCTGTGTGTTTTGGTTGTGTTGTTTTTCTTGTAACTATTCATGTTGATCCCACGAGTAGCTGGGGAAAAAATGGTACACCGAAGCAGTGCTCCGCTTTACGCCTGTAACCCTTGGATATAGACCCGGTATCCAAGGAGCTCCGTTAGTGATGATCATTTACGCCCTGATCACCTTCCACCGATGGGCACGGAACGCCTGACACCCCGAGGATTTAGGCATATCTAACATCATGGACGTTATCAGAAACAGTATGAGTACAGATCCTGGGAACGTCAGGTGTATACACTGATTTTGGGAACTCGACTCGCCGACTCACAATGCGCCTAAATGCATATTTACTTGCATTGCAAGTCTTGTCTGAAATGAGGTCCCACGATCACCGGCCCCCACAGTTTGGCCTTCACCGGAGTGAAGTTTTCTGGCGACCACCGCTGAGAGGTACTGTGAGGACTTCCCGTGATGATGGCACCTTCAACCTGCCATCTCACGAACTGACAACCAAATTGAATTACAAGAGAGAACGTTTACTAAATACGTACTGAACTCCCGGAGAAATTCGTATGAAATGACAAATAAGGAATTGCACACAGTCGGCATCTAAAATCCTTACAAACAAATCTACTGTGGAAAATTGTATGCCCAAAGGCACTATTTTTTTTGGAGTCGTTTGCAATAACTTCCATTGTGCCTGTCTAGACAGTTTCAATTTTCGTTCGTCTTCATCATTTTGACAATTGAAACTTGAGATGTATGCGCTATTGAAGAAACGCATTCATTCTTGAACGCAATTGCCAATGTTAAATATTAACAACGCATCATCTATTCATATAATTCATGAAAGAATTTATCATTTACCCGTCCTGACCAAAGCCGTGACACATATTTAACGATAAATAATGAACAGATCTGGATATAATGAGACATTGATCTCTTCTGTTCACTTGACGCAATCAATGACATGTTCAATGTTGAAAGTGGATACGGAGCTTGAAGACGATAGGGAAGACGAAAGCGCACATGTGTGGACATAACCATTCACCTTTCGCTTAATTCAACTTCAATTCGCCCAATCTTATCACGGATGGATTTCCTTCTTCTTGCGACGAGCCATGCCGAGTATTGAAAACTCGTTTCTCTATTTGAATTTCTATATCACAGAGTGGCGACCGAACGATTATGGCCACAGAGCACAAAAATTCCAATTGGATTCCCTCAGTTGGTTCTAATTACATTTATTCCTCAAGTATTGAGGGGGCTTGGCTTGGCTTTATTCTCTACTCTTTCGTCCGGATAGGGTCGGATTAGCGAAGTTCCACGTTATGGGCTTTCCATTTCAGGCGCGTAATGTAACTAACTCCTAAACTACAGACCCGATTTGGTTGAAATTCCGTATGTATAATACAGAAAGGAAGGTTATGTAGGATATCTGCAGAAAGCAAGGGCACGTGCTGTAGGCCAGGGGATGCAATGAAAAGCCCACCACAAACGCAAGTTAAAAAAAAACATTCTTAGCGGACCCATCTTAGTTATTACAAATATAATAAAACATTATTATAACGTTTTCAGAACCACCAAAACCTCTTGAGCTGCGTGCCTATTACAGCAATAAAAACAAAACTTTAATATACAACCTAGAATGGAAACCACCTGATCTATCGCAACAATGGAGGATACTTGACTACACTGTCTCAAGATGTAAATCAAAAACTTTATCATTTGAATTATGTGAGGTAAGAAATTAAATCTTCTGTAAATATTCTGTATTTGTAATTATGTGATTTTTCAGGACGCTATCCATTTTGCCAGACTTCCTGCAAATCAAACAACAATGGCGTTCCGGAACAAGAAGAGTAATTTGATATTTGCAGTGTCTGCCAACTACGAAAATACTAGTTCCGGAATGATTCTCCCTCTGTGTATTCCTCATGAGAAGACGCGTCAGTGGCTAAATTAAAAGTGATTCTTTGTGGTCTTTACTACAATTTTTTTTTGCAGCGCTGAGACGAATAAATCTTAAAAGAAGTTACATCACCGAGAGCAGTGTGACCGTCGACTGGAATGTAATTTGTGAAGAACGCACTTTAGTCACTAGTTACATGCTTCAATATTGCACGGTAGACGTTTCGACACGAAAATGCTCCGGACCACTGCAAACTATTAGAAATATTTCCAACGAAAGTACCCGACACACAATAACGAATTTACGGCCCTATTCAAATTATTCAATAATTTTGAAATTTCGTTCGAAGCACATGCACGGACCAATCAGTTCACGGTTGTTTGTACAAACAGCCGAAGCGGGTAAGCATCAATTCTCATAGATTTTGGAAACTGTTGTTAACATATTTTTGTATATTTTTGAAGCTCCATCAGCCCCGAGAAATTTTAGGGTATGTGCAACTTATGCTGAATACGCCATTTTGGAATGGGAGAAACCTTTGACGCCCAATGGGATTATTAGGTTCTATAAAATTTTGTAAGATACTATCATTTACTATGTAGAAAACTGAGTATAATTCTAGTTTCGGCTGTGAATATCGATTACATTTATTTTCAATTATTTTTTGCAGAATAAATGGAAACGTTGAGCATGAAGTGCCCGGGACCACTTTTTATTATAATTTAACTAATTTGGACAGTTTCCAAACCTATAAGGTTCAGGTGAAAGCGGTGACAATACGCGAAAAAATGAACTTGCTAGGACATGGTAGTAATGTTGTTGTAATTAAAACAGAAGGAAGGGGTGAGTGTCCTCTAGTAGCAGAACGTTTTTTTTTTAAATTGGGATCAAATTGTAGTCTGGCTGGTCTAGCGGTTAGTGCGCTTACCTTCGGTGCACAGGCTCATGAGTTCGAATCTCACCGTGTTCCATGTTTTTTTTCGAACTCACGAGCTTGTGACAGACTATGATCTCACTCAGATGTTAAACGAGTACCCATTTATGGGGATAAATAACACTGCTGAGCGTGATGCTGATCTCATTACCTCATCAAAAAGCAGATAAGATCTTGGAAATAGGATGTCACTAACACATCCTGCGGCCTTAGTCCAATGTTGGATTGTCGCGCCTGTTATTTATTTATTTTTATCAAATTGAAGTTGGTATCCATTTTTGTGCAGTAGATGAAATTTAATTAGTTTTCATTTGCTTTAGTTCCACCGATTATTTCAGCAGTCACGTTTCTGCTTTTCTTGGGTGCTTCACAACTGACAGTTAGGTCTGGCAGATAACTGTCTGTTAGGGCAAGAACTGAAGAAGGCAGCACGTGCGCCAAAACAATTGTATGCAAAAAAAGCAATTAAAAAATTTCATTAATAAGAAAAAGCCCAAAAACTAGTTTAGCAAGGCTTACGCATACTAGTCCGTTTACATCTCAATACATTTTTTAGAGTTCTCTGAAACTCTAAAAAATTTTGTTATCTCGTCAAGTTAAAGACATCTATGCTCTCATATTTCAGAACCGGGAAAGGTAACGTCCCTCATACCACAAGGAGGAAATTCTCACGTAAGCATCAGTTGGAATGAGCCACGTGAAATCTACGGCCCTGTCGATGCAGTTCAGTACGAACTCAATTATACATATGAAGGGACGACAGAAAGTGTACTAACTACAAGTAAAGCCTATAAGCTCACTTGCTCGCCTAATAGGACTTTGGATTTTTGTGTGCGGGCCGTTCAAACGATACAACACTCCCAGAATGACAAAATTGGCCAAACGTGTCGACACTTAAAACCACAATTTACCGATTTCAATTATTTTCATTTGAAACGTTCAAAATACTACGGTAATTGGGTGTGCTTCAGTGGTAACTACTGTTCGCCAGACTCATTTCAGTGGACACTATTTGGAGAAATTGTTAGCATAACGATTTTGATTCTGCTTTTGCTGATGTACATCGTCCACAAACACAAACTAATGAAAACTCTGAAAATAATTGTGCCACAAGGACTTGATGATATATATGAGAGTCCTTGTGAGAAAGATATGCGCCCTATGCAACGGAATACAACTTCTCTGCATAGAAAACTTAACGTAGAGAATTCGAGCCCTACAAATTCTTTGGCTCGGTCTAGTACAGTTTTCATGGAACATACTGGATCTAATATTAATTTGTCTATTCAAATAAAAAGTAAGGACAGAGACTTTAGACAAGAAGAAGAGTCCGTGCTCACTGAAATACACAAGAATGATGATAAACCGGCGAAACAGGCATTATGTGCAGGCTATGTTGATTTGCAGAGTATGAAAAATATATTAACCGCAAAGGTAAGTAAATTTTTTGCTTTATTCAATAAAAAATCCAAACCGTAGTTATTAACAATATTTTGATATTCAGAAAGAAATTGAAGTACACGAAAGAAAACAAACGGAATTTGAGGATATCAGTCAACCTGAAGCCCAAATTCTTGACGATTCGTATAATTTTCAGATAATTCCAAGTACGGGCTATGTAACTTTCAACATGACTCGGACTCCACGAAATGTAAGTACATCAAGTTAATACAATGTTACAATAATTCAGAAAATTATTTTCGATTTCTTCACTATTTTCAGAGTCGAAAACATCCAACGGATGATGACCTTCAATCTTGCCGATCGCAGGGACAAGTTACAAAAAATCTGGCTGAATGTTATGAAATTACCAACAACAATGAAACAGGATATTGTCAAATTCACGTGACAAAAACACTACCCAAAGTATGTATCGTATACAAAACGTTAGTAACGTAAAATATGGAAACGAATTAAAAATATTTTCAACAAGGTATCCGATAATTATGACACCACCGAAAATATTTTGAAAAACAAAGACGTTGGGAATACGGATATCCCACAAGGAAAGACCGATAGTCTTAAGCACATTCAAAAGGTAGTAAACTTAACAATTCAAATTCAATTTTCACATTTTTCCAAATTTCTAGAATGATCTGTCCAACTTATATGTTACAATGGAGGACTTGTCAATATTGGCGTGCCATCAAAATTGATTATTTCACTTGATGTCATACAGACAACCATTGCATTATGGCAATTTCAGCCTTTTAGGAGCGAAAGCGTCTTATAAAAATGCAGGAAGGTTATGTTTGCACAATGCACTGCTAAAAGAAGAAGTAGAATTATTCTATTCAATAATTGATAGCAATAAGAAAATTTTGTAAATATTTTTTATTATAACTGTTTTTATGAATTGATTTTATTTAAAAAAAAAAAAATAACGAAGAAATATGTAAAAAACAGAAACGAACTGTACAATCATGTTGACGAATTTGTACATTGGAACGTTTAACTTTTAAAACCACTAAGGTAAAATATGATCTGCTTCTAAATCACATTCGACACACAGAGAGTAACTGATCTCAATTTACGCCATCTAGATATACAAGCCAGATTATCACCTGATTCGTGGTCAGATAACTCAAGGCCACGCCCACTTCAACTCAAAATCAAAATAATAGAGGTCAGCCTGTCGTGATTTTTAGGACAACATATCGAAAGAATACTTTGCTTGGTTAATGCGGCGAGCAATGTCCTGATCGGTTGTAAGGAAAGGACCATCCGAAGATGCCCAATGGACGGAGCCAATGCAAAAGCTCTACAACCGAAGAGGTTAGACAACGAAGATAGGGCTCCTCAACGAGCGAGCAGCGGCATACACTTAATGTAGCTCAGTGCGGGAGTGACGGGTGGGGTTTTTGCCACTTGTTGCCCCTGTCCTTTTACATTTGAAAGATATATCGCATGCCTACGGGTTCCACAGTACACACATGGAGATTAAATTTGGAAAAGTATTGAAAAATATGCAACCGACCAGATCGACCGATCTTAGTTATACACTCGTTTTTCGGATCCAGATACCGTCCGGTCTCGGCCGAACTAACCCCACTAAAATGTTTTAAAATTTGCCCGTCCTGATGCGCCCGAGGCCGAACGAAAACATTTACGGCGCCATACCCTTCATGACAAAACACTGAGGCTTATTGCCACTATTTAATTATTCTCCCCTGGATGGGGGGGGGTTGTATTACTGCCGGGAATAAAGGAATATATAGGGCAGTATATTAAATTAAGCAAATTTACAGATTATTATTGATTACATAACACCAACCACACAAAAGACATAACCAACAAATAACACCGACATTAGTCCAACTTATCTGGATAACGATCCTTGTCTTGTTGAATCCGTATCGTTCCCTAAAACTTCAACAAGCTCCTCCTGAGCGAGGAACCCACGATGATCAATCGCGTGTCCGCCTAGTGAAAGCTACAGCAGTGAGCCAACTCCCCTGTAAAGTTTTCGTCGCATTTTGAACCAGTGATTCCGATAGTTCGTTTGTGTTGACTTTAAATCTTGTACGGTATTGAAAATGGGCCAAATCTAACCAACCTACCATAATTATACAAATTTCCCCTCCTTAATACTATAATTTGTCGTGCTCTGTGGCCGTGATCGTTCGGTCGCCACTCTGTGAAATAGACACTCATAGAGAAACGAGTTTCCAAACTCGGCACGACTCGTCGCAAGTTTATTATTCAGAACAAGATGATAAGAAATATTCTTATCGTAGAATACTAAACTAACAATGCGACTAGGAAGTGGTATGGCTGACAACCGTATCACACTCCGAATTCAGTTGTCTCTGTAACGTTGATGACTACACACGGTAGTCATCAACGCACCATGCTCCACTAGGAGTTACGGTAATCGAGAGAGAATACTATAATTTGGCCATACATTTCGAAAGAATATCCCTAGAGTGTTGGGAAATACTCTTTAACTTGAGTGTAAAGTAGGTCTGACCAAATTTACAAAATAGGGTGTGACACCTGCTACCTTATGCGTAAATGTACGTAGGACACAATCGGTGGTTGTCCGTACGATCGTAGCATACGTTTCATGTTTTGGTTCACCCTTTCCACCGGGTTGGCTTGTGGGTGATACGAGCGCTATGAATCTCGCCTGGCTCCCGTACGCCTCCAGAAGTTCCTCAAATTTAGCGCTGGGGAACTGCGCACTGTTGTCACAAACGACCTACCATGGGACACCGAATATCAAGAATACAATCCAACGATCGGGTAACCTCGGCGGCGATGGCAGAAAGAACCGGGAATAGGAGTGAAAGCTTCGTAAAATATTCCACCACTGTTAAGATGTACATGTACGTGAAGAGAGGAAAGGGGCAACGGTCCTATCAAATGGACACATACCATTTCCCAAGATTGTGTAGCCTCACCCACCAGGGACGTAGCCCTGGATTTTGTTTCGGGAGGGGTCCAAATATTGCTCCCCGTACTATTTTTTTGTTTTCTATAAATTTGATGAAAACGATTTTAACCTTTAAATTTAAATTATGGTCTGTGTTATTAGGTTAATTTTAACAGGGTAGTACACCAAGAATTACTAGGTGCAAGATTCCATGTGTCCCGAAAGAAATTAAGGAGAAGTGCTTTTCGAAATGAACAGTGTGATTTTGTAAAATATGTGTTACTGGAGTTCTTTTGCTAGAACGGTACAGTATTTAATAGCAAAGATTCTAAATTAAAAAAAATTAAAAAGAAGGGAGGGTTTGTTAGGAGATCCGAAAGGAAGACTTATATTTATGGTTATTTCACTATGGTCCATCGTTAGAAAACAAAATTTTTAATTTATAATTTATTAATTTATTATCAATTTATTTTTCTATATGTGTAGTCCCCGTTGCATTCACAATAATTTTCGATGCAAATTTTTGCGTATTTTAGCGTAAGAACATGAGTGAAATGTTATACTCGAAATCCGCATTGGGACTTTCTTTTGTTTTCATGGAAACCCAATTTTGAATCACTCTTTTCAGCATTGTGCTTGACGAGGGAGTGTTTAAATGTATGTCACAACGGTCTACAAATTAGATCAAGGCGCGCATCCGGATTTTAGAAAAAAGGCATGAAAAATGCAAAAAAGGAATTTATGCACAAACAAAACCTGGACTGATGTTGCGCTAATATCTTCCCAGGTAAAGAAACATTGGGATCACCGGCAGGCACAACTCAAACTTGTGTAGTTCTTATTTTCATATTTTCCTTTCACAATTTCTCGGTCTACCCCTCCCGTTGTTGCGCCACTGTCTCCAACTAATAATAGGGCAAATTATTGATTGTGGCTGCATGTTTCACAATGTTGGTCATCAGCATGATTTAAATGCCGAGTTTCCCTAAAACAAATATGGTATAAAGTTGTATTTGGCTCGCATTTAAGGTCTTGATACTTTCCAAGAGCATATAGTTCGTCGATTGATCCATAATACACCACCGTCAAAATTATAAGTTTAAGCTTACTGAATTCGGAATGTGGCGAGGCTACAATGTTCGTGGCATTTGGGCTGGAATGGGAAGCACAGAAAGTAAAAGCAGGACATATCCACCTAAAGAGAGATGTCTGGCCACCCTTAATTTAGCCATAGGTGTAAGCTGGAAATCTCGAATATGTTGCATTCTGGATTTTCAGCAATGCCCAGGCTAAACTATTGTTCATCGCGTTCTGAAATTATTTCTTAGCAACATTTAGGACCTCAGCAGCGGAAAGTTCAAAACACCAAACTCTTAGGCAAATTAGGATAATTCCGTACCGAATGCAAATAGTAATTTTCTACACATAATTAGTAGTGTTCAGCCGCATCACTGCTAGCGGCACTTTCAACTAAGCTAACAGTTTGAAAATATTGATTAAATTCTGAAATCGACTGCTATTTAAGTGAATGAGTAATGATGTCTGAAAAAATAGCGGAGCTAAGAAGACGTCAATCTTATTCAAAATTACGTTAACGCTGACTCCGATTATTTTTGCAAACATTTCGGGTGGGGTCCGGACCCCCTGGACCCCTCCCCTGGCTACGTGCCTGTCGCCCACTCTCGATACCATCTTCCGTACTGCACGGTTACGCTCCACCTTAACAGCTTTACATACTTGACATCTTCTTACATACTCCCGGACGTCAACCGCCATTTTTGGCCAGTAAAAATCCTATGCCACCCGATCCCATAGTTCTTTCGTCGTGACATCTCGCCAATATGCAGACCCGCTCCGACTTCGGAATTACACACTTCCCTCCCCATCAAATCAGGAAAACGAGTAAGGCATGTTTCCACAGTGCCCCATCACTCATCCGCCAATCCGCATGTTTACCAGGATCTACTTCTACCATTTCTATCATCCGGTTATACCAACGGTCCATGGCTGATTCCACAACAGCAGATTCAACTCTAGAAGTTGACCTCGACAGTGCATCGGGCACTAGGTGCTCCTTGCCCATGCGATGAACGACCTCAAAGTCGAATTGCTGAAGTCGAACCGCCCACCTCATTAACCCTGCGATTGGGTCTTTCAGATTGTTCAACCAGACCAGTGAGTGGTGATCTGTTACCACGCTGGACTTCATCTCCTCAATGTATGGTCTAAGCTTCTCCACTGCCCAGACCACCGCTTAACACTCCCTCTCGGTAGTGGAGTACTTGTGCTCAGACTTAGATAATGTTTTACTTGGGTAACATACCACCTTTTCGCCCTCGGGATGAGTCTGAAATAATACCGCACCCAAACCGACATTTGAAGCATCTGTGTGAATTAGGAATGGAAGACTGTAATCCGGACAAGTGCGAATAGGCGCAGTTGTTAATTTCATGTTCGCTCGAGTAAACGCGAGATGACACTCCTCGATCCACTTGGAGCTCCGGTTTTTCTTTAGCAGGTTCGTCAATGGCACCATTAACGACGAAAACTCCGGGATAAGCTGCCGGTGCCAATACAACATACTCAAGAATTGCCTTACTACTTTGACATTCGTGGGCCGAGGAATTTTCATTAACGATTCGACCTTGTCCGGAACTACACTCAACCCATTCTTGTCCACCACATAACCCAGATACTTAATTTTGACACGGCAAAACTCACACTTATCCCGCAACACCTTCAACCCAGCCTGGTGTAAACTCCTGAAAACCTCCTCCAGGTGTTTGTCAAGGTCTTGTGTGACCACTACTATATCATCAAGATAAGTGAAGACATTCGGTTGTAGGACCTGTCCCAAGACCCGATCTATCAAACGCTGCAAAGTCGCTGAAACGTTGTGAAGTCCAAATAGCATTCCGCGGAACTGAAATAACCCCCGATTCGGAACCGTGAATGTCGTAAACTTCTTAGACTCCGTTGCCTTCGGAGCCTGCCAGTAGGCAGACTTTATGTCAACCGAGGATATAAAACTCTCGTTCCTCAGTTTATCTCGATCAGCTTCCGGGAATCCATACAAAAGTTATAACTCCAATCTTTCATCTTTACTAGAAGTATGCAATGGGCTTGATGACGACTTAACAACACCCAACTCCAGAGTCCCATTAAGCTCCCTATCGATGTGGACTTGGATTGCGTAAAAAAAAAACAGATAATAGTGAGGTTTGATGGGTTGCGAGGTAGTTGTAATGTTATGCTGCACCAAATTGGGGCATCCAACACCCCCCCCCCCCATCAAATCAAACGCGTGTGTAAGTAGCTCCTACAATTTGGTTTCTTCTTCCCCAACCAACATGGCTCGAGGCTGCAATTTATCCTCTGTGCTAGTGTTCAAGGCACTTAGGGACTCCCATTGCTCATCTCTCAAATTTACTTTAGCCGCGAATTGACGAATAAAGTCAACACCTAATATTAGTGCAGGAACAACTAAAACTTGAAGCCAATTGACTTGCTTCTTCAAGCGAAGTGGTACCGATACCGCTCCTTCAATACTACATTCTGCATTATTCGCCGCCAATCGGATTGTAGCCTTTGCTACGGGAATAGGTTAGGTTAGGTAATGGGGCCGCCGGAAGTGAGACCAGCGCACTTAGACCAGTAATAGGTCCATTGCGATACCGCCAGTGAGAGCCTTAAAAATTCAAATATTTTTTAGGAACCAGCGTGTGCTGGCAATATATTTATTGATCTGTATTGGGCTCACATCTCTGAGATCATCCAGATCGTAAAAGTACCTACAACCAAGAAACTTCTTAGCCAAAGCGGAGCAATCACATCGAAGATGATATACACTCTCCTCGTCCGCTTCATCCTCACAGCTTCTGCCGTAGTCGTTGTGAGTAATTTTGAGTCTCCTGGCGAGCTCCCCAATAGGACAATGCCCCGTTATGACCCCGACCACACTGCGAATATGCATCCGGTCCAATGACAAAAGCATGGTAGAGCGGATAAAATCTAATTTTGTCCCGATCATTTATGTTGTCGTGCTCTGTGGCCGTGATCGTGATCGGTCGCCACTCTGTGAAATAGACACTAATAGAGAAACGAGTTTCCAAACTCGGCACGACTCGTCGCAAGTTTATTATTCAGAAGAACATGATAAGAAGTATTCTATTCGTAGAATAATAAACTAACAATGCGACTAGGAAGTGGTATGGCTGACAACCATATCACACTCCGAATTCAGTTGTCTTTGTAACGTTGATGACTACACACACGGTAGTCATCAACGCTCCATGCTCCACTAGGAGTTACGGTAATAAAGAGAGATTTATGTTGTAGTACAAGTGCTACCATTGATCCATCTTGCGTTGGTTCTGCGGTCAGGAATAAGTTCCACCCCAATTTCTTTTAGGACTTACCATCCGTTTCGCCCTAGTATTGAATTTTACACCCCAGAGTCCATTAACCCAATAAATGACTTGCCGTGGATGTCAATGTTTGAATGAGGGCGATTATCCCCCTGTCTTTCATCAAACACATAATCCAGTGACACATTCTTGTGTCACCAGCGGCCCTTATTCCTATGGGTTCGTTTCCCGACGGTTTGGTGGTTTTATAGGCTGCGTTGCACTATAAACACGCCGACCTTAAAGTTCCTGAGTTCCCACAGCCGAAACACTTCCGCGGTTTCTTGCAGAAAGGAGATGAATTCCCCCCATGTCCGCATAGTTCCAACATTTCATCCATGTTATCTGCCTCGGCATATCCAGCGCTGCTGCCGCTACCCGATACGCTCCCTCGGAACCTAAGTACACCATGTCCGGCTCCAACAACTTATTTCGTTTTCTGCAACGAGGCGGAATGAAAGCTTTCACTTAAGCCTTTGTGATTTCTAACTACTTCCCCCAGCTTAACTAGCTCCTCTTCTCTTCTGGGAGAACAAACAGTCGTTTAAACAACCCATACACCCTGCGTGCGTCTTTTATTTCTTCCATTAAAGGATCGTCATAAGCGGCCGGTAGGAATTTAACGGGCAATTCTGTACTAAGGCTTGTCAATCTTCCACGAATTCCCGATTGGCCCGGTACTTTCAAATCAAAGATTTTTCCTCACAAAATGCAACCACCTCCCCATATTTTCATATTTTCAGTCATATTTTTCGACAGAACATTGCAAACAGTTCAAACTTCGACCAAGTGTTGGTGCACTTACAAAATATTGAAAATTAATCAGATCGGACCCAACGTTCACCTACTTCTCCTACATAGGCTGTCTTCAACAATGCATTGGCCTCGGCGATCACACAAGATAGAACTGCCTGTAGGCTGACCCATTACTGCCAGAACGGGCGATGTGCGTACACCGTAGGCGACGCGACGCCACGGAGCGCTATAAATAACGAGCAAGGAAGAAGAAGAAGCAGATTGCGGCTTTTTTGAGTTCTTCCTAGGTCTATACATGGGTATCTGATATACACTTATCGTGCAATTCACACGGTTAGAATTCTATCTCGTTTTCCTCTGAGCTTACGGTTAATACTTTTCAAGTTTTAAACCTGCTAAAAATATTTAAATTACAAAAATTTTAATTAAAGAAAAACGAAATTCGCGAATTTCATCAAAATTTTAAAATTTCCGTATCCGCTGAGATTCGATAGAACATTTAGGTCATCATTTCGTTGAATTTTGATCATATTTGAACGTCCTGGAAGGAGTACATGTTCCAGTTTACGGCATCACTCAAACGTTAATCGGGTATCCATTTATGGGGATAAACAATTTATTATTTATCTATTTTCCTTGTATGGATAATGCAACACTAAATATTTACGCCGATATCAATCAGTATCAATTATGAGGCCTTTAAGACGTTTATCTAGAAATGAGAATTAGAAACCATCAATCAATCGATGTATAAACCTGAATTATTCCAATCGAAATTCCCTTAGATAAATCAATACGTGTGCTCATGCTCATTAATCATATGCAATTCTAAACAGATACTCGTTCGTACATTTTCTGTTGGGAAGCTATTTTTTTGTCTCTTTACATTTTTGCGAGAGATAAGATAAACGTATTGAAACTTTCATCAATAACGTAACAACATTGTAAGCAATGTTCAATTTTTATCATTGCAAATTATTTATGTAAACACATCAGACGTTAATAACATTTGTTATAATTTCAATATAAGGAACTGTGGAGCACTTGTTGATGCTGCTTCGAACCCTTTTATTGTATAACTCTTTTCTCTACGCGCAATTGAAAAGGATTAATCGCGTAAAGACTTTCTATTGAAAAATCTAATTTCTTTTTTTATTCGTGCGCAAAGATAACGATTTCCGATTTGTTTCTAAATAAAACGCGACAATACGCTCAACGTGTTCAGTGTGTACGGATAATTGAAAGTTGCACCAACCGTTTTTATACTCTGACAACTTAAATTCAATTGAAAGTTCGATTTTTCTATTATTATGATGTATTATTATTGGTGTATCTGTATTTTGAGTACGATTGAATTGAAAGTAACAGCGAGATAACGTCAAGATATCGGACATTCCAATGTATATCAAGTAAGTTAAGTATACTCGTATGTTGATGAATTTGTTAATATTTTCTAGATACATGTATTATTCTGATAAGTCCATTGAGTGGAGACTACGCTTTCTTTTGTGTATGAATAAAGAATGTTGTTACTATTGACATTTGATTCACATGCAGTTCGACTATTGAGTTTGACGCAGCCTACACTTCCGTGCAGAGATTAGGTACTTTGGAAAGAAACCCTTTAATAGCACAATTGGTGGTATTCCTCAGTATATTTACGTGACAGGCATACTATAGTCCACACAAGCTAAATTTTTAAATTCGTAAAGAGTCGAGCATACAGGGTTTGGTTCGGTGGTTGATAGTGAAACATATACTAAGTTGCCCTAACCGCTGCCCCTTGTGGGGCATAGCGCATGTACTACACCTACTCGCCATCGCGTACGATTTTTGGCCATGTATCGAAATTGACCCCAGGTCTTTCTTAATGACGCACACTCTCTATCCACCGATCTGCGACACGTGATTTTAGGACGACCCCTTTGTCGGCCTCTTTGGGAGAAGGGGATCCATCTCAGCAATGCAGTTATCACCCACTATCAATCTGCAACTTTCGCCTGCCAGTCAATTCGTCGATAGGTACTTTACCCGTGCGCCGATGTAGATCTTCATTTGAAATACTTTCGGGCCAAAAAATTGAACTGGACAGTGTTAAGTTGTTCGTAAAAGAAAAAGGAGTCCTTAGCTTCGACGGTGTCAGGTTCGGTAGGAGCATAACACTGTATTATTGTAATGTTTCTCATTCTTGTCCGTAATCTGGCGGTCACAATTCTATCTGAAACTGATTACCAGCTAATTAGACAGCTATGCGCCGCTCTGGTTAAAAGAAGTCAACTCCGGATTCGCGGACACCGCCAGAAGCTTTTCCGGAGAACAATTACACCGCGTTACGTGTTGGAGAAATATATTCCTCACTGTTGCACCATCTAATTTCGCTCAGCCCTCGGTTTTTTAGCTTGTACCGCTCGAATTCACTCTCCAATTGCGGAAATCGTACGCTTGTGGGCCTTCTGAACCACTGTTTAGTAGGGTGCGAACATTCCAGAATGCAATCTTTGTCATTGTACGATAGCCAAAAGTCGTAACCGGTAAGTCAGTCCTAATCCGAGGCAGGCCTGTAGAGAGGGGGGGGGTGATTCCCCCCGGCCCGGGATTTCATAGGGGCCCGAATTTTGACACAAAAGCTGTGCTTCAGTGTTTTGTTAACACACAAATTGCTATTTTGAGGTCCTGAACTAAGAAACCTTATAAGTGCTGTTTCTAGCGTTTCAACAACAATAAGTAATATACTCTGCACGAGGCTTGGGGCCCCTAGTCTATTATTGAATTTGTAGAGCTAGAGGCCCGAATCATCATATTTAATCAACAAATCAACATGATCGTTTGTGTTCGAAGTAAAAATAGGAGCCCTTTATAGCGTGATTTTTTTAGAAGGATTTTGGCTCGATTATTATTTCGTGAACGTACTGCTGCTGCTAATAAAAAAAAAATTTCAAGGTACCAACACCGAGATGCTGGTCACATAAATTATTAAATCTTCATTTCAAACTATCTATCAGTACTCGGTAACAAAAAACTTGAAGGTTTTTCTGTACTAGAGAAAACCGCGAATTACTTACGAAATAAGTAAAATAGGAAAAAAGGCATTTTGTAAATTCGTAGCCGTGTGCATTTCATAAGCAAATTTTATAGAGTAACGACCAACATTCTGGGCCACTGCGAGTGGGCTAATAATTACAGATTTGAGCACCCCAAGCATTTGTTAGAACTGTGAACTGTATCCGCCTTGTTTTCCTAGAACCTTTGTGAGGGTTGAGGTACATATTAAACCACAGCTGTTTCCTTTGAAAAATCTTCATCCAAAAAACAATAAGCGTAGCGGATTGGCCGTATGTATTTGGTGTCCAGAAATAAATTTGCATTATACACTTTCTATTTTGCCTGTACAGCCTTTATTATTCATATGTAAAATGATCATACTTGAGCTAATCTCACCCGTATAGTCTTCAAATCGAATTTAAAAATAATATTTATGTATGATCCTACACTGAAAAAAATCGGCTGTCTAAAATTAAGAAACTCTTTTCTCATGTGCAAAATTCCCGAATTTAGACAAAATTTCTCAAAATGTGAAAATTTCTTCTCGAATCGATCCTATTTTCAAGACCTTCTTTTGAGAAATAGGAAGTAGATTCAAGCCTAAGCCATTATTCTCAATTGAAGCAAACAAATGCTTGATAATAGATTTTTTTGACATTTTCCTTGAAAAGCTCGTGCAATAGCTTTATTTTAGCTTTAGCTTATATTGGAGCCGTGTCGTAGATTAGTCAGAAGTGTCTCTGGCTCAGTGGGTAGCGCGTTTGACTGGGAAGACTGGGGTTATGGGTTCGATGTTGGTTGGATGCATGTTTCTTTTTTATTTTTGTTCAGATTCTCTTGTCTTTTTCATGAGAAAAGTTTGCTTGATTCAAGGTTATTTTTCCTTAAAGCGCTGCTATTGGTATTTCACTTGGATCAGTGTGACTAATTCTCAAATGAAGAGAAATATTTCTTGGCTGTTTTTTGTTGTCTTTTTTTCTTGATTTGAGCCGTATTTAGCAGGCGATTTGGTTCAGTGTATCGTATCGAGAATAACTATCGAAAATTTCAAGGCTTTCTTGATATCAAAGTTCAAATCTAGGTTGGCATCTTAAGGGCAAACTAGAACGTTTACGTTACGTTACGTGCCGTTCCTTTCCGTGCCGTGACAATTATTAGATGGTCACATATGTATGTATGTACGTTATGTTCCGAAACGCCAAATTTAAAAAGGTATTCAAAATTAAAAGCAAAATTAAAGGAATCGAGTTTTTTTTAAGGATTTTCAGCAGTACGAAATATACGCAAGATTTTAAAAAGAATAAAATAAAAAATAATAAATAACATTATCGTATAAGTATGACAAACAAACTGACATGGATTTCCGTGGAATTTTACATTTCGAATAATTTTCCGAAAGCTTCCGTTTCGTTACGTGCGTTCTGTGCAGTTGCATACAAACTCCATTGAATCATCTTTGATAGGCAAGTAACGTAACGTCAGCGTTCTGCTTTGCCCTTTACTTCAACAATAGAATAGAAGTTTTCTAAATAATTTCGTTGGAACACGGGAATTAATAATTTTTAAATTTTTTTTCTTGGGAACTAAATACTAGAAGACTACCAGTAACGTTTTATGCATATCTTGTGTAAATGGCACGACTATTAAATAATCAATAGACGCGAGAGCGTATCGCCCGCCAATGGAAAAAAACGAAAGCGAACAAGTCTATGATTACCGGACATAACTTGTTTTTTTCATTGACAGGGCTAAAGTCTTCCAGGCAACGTCCCTCAAAAAAAAATTTTTACAGGATGTACAGGACTACTTCTTAAAGTAATTTGGTGGGAGCTTTAGCCTTTTATTCAGTGCCACTTTGACGGCTCCCACCAAATTACTTTAAGAAGTAGTCCTGTACATTTAAACTTCTCCAGCATTTACACCTAAAACAATATTACATATGAGCGGCGGATTGGAGTGATATGTATTCTTTTTGCGGCAGATAATTTTTTTTTGGTGGGGTAACTTTTACAACTTTGTTGTTTTTGGTCAGACAAAGTTTTTTATCATCACGGGCAGATTTTAGTAACGAAACTTCATACTAGAAACTTCATACTAGAAAGAACAGTTGCTTTCTTATAAAGTTTAGTCATCCAAAAATGCAAGTAAAACGAACGAACCTCATTTTAGAATGATTTTGTCTTCTGTAATTCCAACTCTCAAATCGTCTTCAAAATATACTTGAAAAAAAAAAGACACAGACACACACGTGTTGAACTATCCAGTCAACCCCGTTTTTTGTGAGTTTAGTAAAGATACTTCACGATTGAATTCAGTTTCTCCAAGTTTTTGGGCAAGTGGCTTATCCGGTATCAGTTTTTTATTATTTTTATTTTTCTACAATTTGTATTATTATTTTAAAACCCATAATTTTAGCTCAAAGTTTAAATCTCAAAATGCACCTGAATCCGCAGAAAACCGCTTTAAAACACTCTTCAAATATCTATCGTTACTGATCCCAGACTATAGAGGCTTCCGATTAGAAAACATCCGGATGTGAGACTGAGCCGATTCAGTGAGGACGCCGGATTATGAGGTGTTCCGGATTAGATGGAGGCCGGATTATAGAGATTTCACTGTATAATTTGTTTAAAAATATTTAATAATTTGTTAGTAAGCATTTTCTTCGATTCATGATTTTTTATCGTATAGAATAGGTGGGCCCGGAATCAGTGTCCCCCGGGGCCGGATTTTCTCTCCACGGCCCTGATCCGAGGCCTAGTAGACGTTTCGTTAGCATATTAAAATTTCAGATGCGCAAGTTGCCCTTTAGTCGCCTTATACGACAAGCCGGGAAAGCTGTCGCGAAATTCTATCCCCTCACCACAGGGGCTTACTCGGATAATGCGGGAAAGTAACGCCCCATGGAGAAACATAGGAAACGGCCGAAACCGATTCCGCCTATGAAGCTCCTCCTGCATAGCTAAGGGTTCACAGTTTTTGCCATAACTGAAAAAGATATAGGAATCGTCCGGAGCCTTGCAACCTAAATCATCCCCTTACGGGGAAACATATAACCTAACACAAAAGATCCTGACATACATATTTAAATTAAATTAATCCTTAACTTAACACATTTTTATTACAACTTTAACCACTTAACACATTTTTATTACAGAAAATGCTATGAATTTTCTTCTTCGATTGTGTTTTTAGTAAATCTCCTAATTATATTACTTTTAGGTAAGTAAAAAATATATACTAAATAAAGCTGCTCAATTAATCATTTGTTTATTTACAGGTTTAGGTGTATATTCATATAAAGATTGTAAATATCTGACAAAAGTTGGGAGCACATACAAAGTCAATTGTACTTACAATAATAATAATTCGAGTATTAATGGAAATTCGTCTTATAATCTTCGCCTACAAAGACACGATAACGGTCTCGTATTAAATTCTCGTGTAAGTATATATTTTTTGTGCTTGGACACTTCGACTGTAGTAAGATGGACTCTCTCTTCATTACCGTAACTCCTAGTGGAGCATGGTGCGTTGATGACTACCGTGTGTAGTCATCAACGTTACAAAGACAACTGAATTCGGAGTGTGATACGGTTGTCAGCCATACCACTTCCTAGTCGCATTGTTAGTTTATTATTCTACGATAAGAATATTTCTTATCATCTTCTTCTGAATAATAAACTGGCGACGAGTCGTGCCGAGTTTGGAAACTCGTTTCTCTATGAGTGTCTATTTCACAGAGTGGCGACCGAACGTTCACGGCCACAGAGCACGACGAGTAAGATGGACTGCGGCGTGCAAATTTTGAAATATTCCGTTATGAGGATTAACTTCGAAGAAAATCTCCTAAAACGAAATCTATAAACTGAAAATCCTTAAACACTATACAAAGATTTTCTATTAGGGCATTTAATATATGCTAATTTAGTGCTTGAGGTTTGGCAGCTAAGGGACTTCGTCGTTGGGGATAGGGGAAAAAAATATGGAAAAAATCATCAGTAAAGCATATAGGGTGCCTTTTATATTTCGGGATTACAGAATCATCGAAAACGCTTTATTGTTTTTCAAAATATTCCCAGATTGCAACACTAGCTGTCCAAATCCCGAAATACAAAAGGCTACCTATGTAAGTACATCTAATACTAATTTTACAAAGAGTGTTCCCGCATTCTATTTCCCAAAACCGGGAACAAACAAAGCGATCGCAAAAAACCCAGTCAGTAAACTTTGTGTTTTGTATTTTTAGATTGTAAACAATGACACAATTGAGTTCGAGTGGCCGGACATTCCCCGGATTAATGTCGATATTGAGTGCGTTTTCGTCGAGGATGAAAACAAAATCAAGAGAGGAGTTTGGATAAGGAAAATTGTTGCAGGTAATTAAGCATAGCTTCTTGCCAAAAGCTGACAGCATTTACCATAAGTTAAATCATAATTAATTTAATCGCCAGAATCGCCACCATTTGAAGTAAGATTCGATTGTATTTCGTACGACTTTCAATATTTAAAGTGCCACTACGAGAAGCCAATCCAAAATTTTACCACCATCGATATATTGGTAAGGCAACATTTTTACACTACTATTTTATTCTGGCTGTAGTACCCATTTATGGGGATAAATAACACTGCTGAGTGTGATGCTGATCTCATTACCTCAACAAAAAGCAGATAAGATCTTGGAAATAGGATGTCACTAACACATCCTGCGGCCTTAGTCCAATGCTCTGATTGTCGCGCCTGTTATTTATTTTTTATTTCTAGTGGGATAATGATATATGTATGTATACGTAATAATTGGTTTTACATCTGTACATATATTTCAGCCCATCAATTGCATAAAAAGTCCCAACGAATCTTCCAATTCCTGTACAATGCCTCAACCAGACTACGATCCTATAAATCAAAATATATACAATTTTACGGTACGTTCGAAAAATTGTTTCGGAGAACTTTTGCAGACTTTTTCAATAAATCATTTTGACAATGGTGAGTGCATCATCAGAATTGCTTAAAATTATCAGACAATTTTTACGGTAATTTTGGTTCTTAATACGTAATTTGTTTTATTTTTTTACAGTGATTCCTCGGAAGCCCAATGTCAGCGTTAGTACAGTTATGCCAAACGGTATAATATTAAGATTTACACTCCATGATCAGTTGTATTTGAAGACAGGTGAGCTAAAAGTCATAGAGAGTAGAAAATATTAGGAAAAATTAACTGAAAAAAATTGACGGTCAATTTCTTTCTTAACTTTTCATATTTTAATTTCAAATATTTTCTAACAAAAATATGTAATTTTAGGTCTTTATTATGAAATAGAGCTGGTACAAAAATTCCATCCTTATGAAATGAAAATTTTAAACTTTGTACACTCCACGCAAATTCAAACATCTTTCGAAATCGCCAATTTATATGCATTCAAAAGGTAAAGATACTGTATAAAATCCTAAGTGGGCTGATCAGATTTGATTTTTTGATTTTTTTTTTCAGCTATAAACTGACCATTAGAAGCAAAACATTAGTTTCAAATAATATCACAGTCCATTGGAGTCCTCCCACAATTCTTGATATAAAAACACCATCAAAACCACCCGAAGTGCCACCTAACATTGCCGGCGGCTGTTACCACGTTGGTCCTGATCGTGAGGTTCACATTTACTGGGAAACAGTGCCGGAAACCGGCCATAATGGACCTAATTTTGGATACGAAATTGAATTGATTCAATTAAGTGGAAATATAACGAGGTAATTTTAAATTATACAGAAAAAGCCTTCACCTCCTGACTGCTTTGCTTTTCAACCGCTATAGATGGCGAGAAAGGTTAACAAAGGATTCTTTTACAACCACCTACTTTTTGAATAAGGAAGACTATGAAATTCGTTTGAAAAGTGTTAATGATGTTGGCTCATCGTCAGAAGTTTCAATTAACGTTCCACTGAAAGGTAAATAAAGGCGGTAGAGATTAAACAAAAAAAAACATCACACACTTTGGTTGCAGACATTTTGTTTAGGCTTTTCACGATCGTCAGCATTTTTATCACTTTTCAGATTATCCCAAACCAAACAGAATCCGAACGATTTTTGATGGAGTTTCTTATCAACTAAGTTGGGATTCGCCTGATAAGAGTGAAAATATTTTGAAAAGTTACACCGTTTCATGGTGTGTGCGAGACAGTCTAAAGGACACTGTCGTAAATTGCAGTAAAGTACCTATATAGTAACCATATTTTCAAAATTGGATTTGTAACTTTTTGCATTTATGTACATGTTTTCAGGATTTCCATTTTAGTCGAGTTTCCAATACGATTCACAGCATGTCGTTCCAGAAGGGAAATCACTTTGCAGTGTCAGCCAATTATTTGAACGGGAGTTCTGAAATGGTGTGGACAGAATGTATTGCATCGGACAAAAGTGGTAAGTTGATAAGACTAGACTAGACACTATGCATTCTCCGCAATCAAGGCGCAGATAGTGTGATGTATTACGAGCCGGTTTAAAATGATGGTCTTTCGGCACAAGCGCGCTCAAGGTAGAGGATAAAAACAGCAAACTTGGTCATAAATTATACTGCATATCTCGTAAAACAGTATCGTATTAAGGCCTGGATAAACCTCGGAGCGTAATGAAACGGTAATTAACCGGCAAAATACGTGGTGAATTTATTAATTTAGCTTTAACCAGTGTTTCAAAGACGTGTTTCACGTCATAAATCATCTTAAAAATAACTAAAAAAAATAATTTCCCCCTTGGTGTGTTTCGCAAACGTCAAACCGATTCACGACGAGTTCATCGTGGTCCTACGGCAACTGCCTCTCCGGGCCGGACCACACCCGTTTTATACAAAACGGCCAAAAGCTGCCTGGCAAGAGCCCTGAAGGTTTGATGCAGGAAGGTTGCGTTTGTCTGTGTATATGTGTGGGCACGATAGATGTGTTTTTTCGTCATATTGGGAGCATTACATCTCGGTGCGGCTGCTCTCAATCTTACTAATTCGTGCCGGTGGTGAAACAAATCCAGGCCCAAGGGTATGGATTTGTAGTGTCTATGCAACCAACGAATCGGTTCGAATGCCAGATCAGTGTAGTGTAATTGCTGTTTGGAATGGGTTCACTTCAGGTGTTCGGGGTTACGTAGACAGGGTCAGCATTCCTTGGCGTATGTCACGGCAGGTTGTATAAATTCTGGGCAACCTAGGGCTGCACCCAACCCACCTCCTCCTCCACTGCGCCCAACAATGCGATAAGAAATGCCAGATCCAGTCTTACGCTTGGCCCTCCTCCTCCACCAAATTTCACTCCACTATCCATATTACAGTTTAACTGTAATGACATTCACCGTAAAATCCCTGAGATCACACACTTCTTGAGCTCCAACAGAATTCTCATATCCGCCAACCAGGAGACGCTGATTCATGCAAATCGTCTCTTAGCGTCCATAGCGAATATGTTATATTGCGCAAAGATAAACCGGCCGCCACGGATGATCCTCACCCTGGGGGTGGACTTGCCTTCCTAATACACAAGTCCGTACATTACTGTGTATTAGATGTAGTTGACGACGGTACGGCGGAAATACAAGCCATCTCAGTTCCATTAGGGAGTACCAATATCGAAATTTTTAATTAACCGCAATCTAGTTGCCCTTCTGGCTATCATTTCTATATTGGTCCTCTCCTTTCTGGAGAGCACAAGGTCATCCTTGGCGACTTTAATGCGCACCATGAGCTCTGGCATTCGGACCTCAACAACAATCTCTCTCTCTCTCTGGTTCCTTTTAACCCCTAGTGGGACTACGCCTCTTTTCCACATCTGCCTATTAGCAGCCATCGCCTTTAGCTGGTTGGTCCCACGATTTTCCCTCCGTCTCAAGAGATCTCCATGTATTTTTGGGTCTTTCCACTCAACGCCTAGCATCGGTTCCCTGAGGATTCCAATCTATCTAAGCTTGCAATGTGTTTTGGCTCTTTTCGAAGTGTGTGACCTATCCACTGCCACTTCCACCTTTTGATTTCGATGCCTATCCTATTTCGGCCAGTAACTTGGAGGAGGTCGTCGTTAGAGATTACTTTAGGCCAGCGAATTTTTAGGATGCGCCGAAGGCACTGATTCACGAAAGTTTGTAGTTTTTGGTTGTAATATCCCTGGTCACCTTCCAAGTGCAACACCCATATAAAAGCACGGATTCAACATTGCTTTCGAAGATCCGGAGTTTGGTATTTCTGGAGATGTTTTTGTTTAGTGACACAGACTGAAAAATACTGCTCGGGCTTTATTTATGCGAGACTCTACATCAGCATCAGCCCCACCATCCGCTGCTGCTACGCTCCTAAGGTAAGTAAAGTTCTCGACTTTTTCTATCGGCTGTCCGGAGATAGAAATGTTTCTTTGTCTTTCTGACATCAAGCTCAAATATTTAGTCTTAGCGGCATTAATTTTTAAAGCAGCTCTTCGACTTTCACGATGCAAAGCATCCGTCATTTGAGACAGATGATCTGCTGTGTTCGAAAGAAGGGAAATGTCGTCGGCATAGTCCAGGTGCTGAAGGTAATCAAATAATTTCCACCTGATACCATTACTTTTATGGTCGCCTAGAGCGTCGCAGATTACGTCGTTGATGGTGATAAGGAACAGTATTGGTGATAAAATACAGCCTTGTCTAACTCCATTATTCACGTCAAAAGTAATAGACAATTCGCCCTTGTGCAAGACGTGACATTGGGCTCCGTTATAGGACTCCTTTATGATGGCAACAAGTTTCTCTGGTATGCCTCTCCTACGTAAGGCTGTCCAGATATAAGCCCGGTCAACGCTGTCAAACGCCTTCTCGAAGTCAATGAACAATAGATGTAACGGGAATCTCCATTCAGCGGATTGTTCAATTATAATTCGGAGGGTGTTGATATGATCGCTACATCGCTACGAAAACCAGCTTGTTCATTGTTCAAAGTGCGGCCGATCGTTTTATTGATCCGGTCTAAGATTATTTTGGCCATCAGTTTAGAGACTGCATGAAGGAGACAGATTCCACGCCAATTATTGCAATTCATGATACTTCCTTTTTTGGGGATTTTAATAATGACGCCCTTCTTCCATTCTTGAGGGAGAGTCTCGGTTGTCCAACACTCTTGGATCAGGGGAAGAAGAATATCCGCTGTAGCGTTGATGTCCGCTTTCAAAAATTCCATCAGGATACCGTCTGCCCCCGGCCCTTACCTGCTTTCAATGATTGAAGAGCCTTAGTTATTTCCAGCTTGGATGGTACGCCGGTGTTAATTCTGGTCACTTGCGGAAGACTTACTGCCTCCGGTGGAGATGGGCTTCAAGGGTTAAAGTTGTTATTAAGAACCTCCATGAAATGTTCTCTCCATCGGCGCAGTTGTTGTTCATCTGTGACTAGCAGAGACGCATCTTTATCCTTTACAGGATGCTCATTGGTAAAAGATTTGCCAGTCAGTGGCTTTATGAGCTTGTAAAGAGTTCGACTGTCACCACGGTAAGCCGCATCTTCTGCCTCCAAAGCTAACACGTTGATGTTGTTGCGTTTATCAGGGAATAAATCTATATCTATCTAAGTCTAAATTCGTGTTTGTTTCCCTTTCAATAAATCCAGGTCATCTCGGTACGAATGTAACATTGGTGTCAGAAGTGGGATCCTGGTAGAAAGGACAAATCACGAAAGCTTGGAAAGGTCGGGAATCGCGTAAAGTGTGACGCTTTGCGAAGAAACGAATTATTAGTCGGGTGGCCAGTGCGCGATAAACCAAAAAAAAAGAAGACATTGTCTCAATAAGTGTACGGGGAATTCTGAACGGTATTCGCCTAAATTCAGTGCGCGTGTAATAGTTCAAACTACACAAAGTAAAATGCCGACTATAAACGAGCTTAAGGTCGTTCAAATCAAAGCGGAGTTGGAGAAGAGAGGTCTTCCCACGAGCGGAAATCGGACGGCTCTTTTGGGCCGATTGAGCGAAGCCCTTGAAGGAGGAGGACACGAGGTGGAGAGTTTCCAGTTCGTAATTGAGGCTGAAGAGGAAGGCGACAACAGCAATCCGGTAATGGTTATCCTACAGGAAGTTCTGTCGAAAATGGACCAACAACGGCGGGACATTGAAGCGATTTCGACTAGTCTACGGGCCGAAACGGAGACCCGTATCGAACAATTGGAAATTCGTATGAGCAGTAAGCTGGAGGATCTGCGAAGAGATATGGAAACTAGCACGGCACAGATGGACCAACCCAACCAACTAATAACAATGCAGAAGGTCACTGAAATGCCGACAGCAGCTACTCCCATCGGGTCTCGAAGTATGAAGGCCCCAATTTTTGATGGCCAGTCGTCCTGGGCTATTTATAAAACCCAATTTCAAGCGGCAGCCGAAAGTAATCATTGGACAGAAGAACAACGTGCGACGGCTCTCATAGTAAGTCTACGAGGAGCCGCCTCAGAAGTACTCCAGAAGGTCCCATCTGGAACTCCGTTAACATACGTTCAGCTGGTAAATGCATTGGATACGCCTTATAGCGAAGATCATATGAAGCCAGTGTACCGGGCACAATTGCGTAACAGGGTCCAGAGAGTGGGAGAGAACCTCCAAGAACTAGCACAGGACATTGGAAGGTTGGCGTTAATGTCCTACCCGACTTCAGACCCGGAACATAGGGACGATACGGCACTGGAAATGTTCATTAGAGCGATTCGGGACCCTGATCTCCGACATGCGCTCCACCTTGCCGACCGGAGGACTTTACGAAAGGCATTGGCTCATGGCCTATCATATGAGGCCGCATGCTTCACGGAACGAGAATAAAGTACGGGAACTAGTCGAGGAATGCACGTGCTACCGAGCAAGACTTGATGGTGAATCTGCATTTCCCCCCTGCAGGGTACCTAAGTGCTGGAACTGCGGGGAGAAGGGACACCTAAAACGTGACTGTCGAAATCCTTCTCGATTATCGTATTGCTCCGGTTGCGCTGAGAGGACACGCCAAAAACATCTTTCCGCTAATGATGCGGGAAACGAGTAGGAGCCAACTTCGCGGGGCAGGTGTGTCTAGTGAAGTGGACGACCCCAAAATCCCCATCGATGTCTTTGGACAACGACTCTTGAAGTGGAGGAATGTTGGAATATTGATGGGAGAATCTGACAATGAAAACCTGAAACTGAGGTTCGTAGCCAGTGTAGACACGAAAATTCCTCCAACGTCTGCGATCGCATACATTTCAACTCCAGCCGAATGAAAACTCGATACGACCAAGGGACAAATTCATCAGGTTTTCAGGTGGACAATTTAGTGTGGCTGTACAACCCGCGTCGAAAGAAGAGACTTTCTCCGAAACTGCAGCCTACAAAGTTCTGGACCGTATCAACTATGTGGTTTACCGGGTCCCGATGAATGGAAGGCCGCGAGTAAAAATGAAGGTAGGCAATCTTAACCGTCCGGCGCGATATCATGGTAACGAACGGAATTAGGGAAATGGCGAATTGTCTCTCAGAGACGAACAGAACTAAGGAGGAGATAATGTGACATGTCCGAACGGAAAGCTCTCGTGTGAGTCAGTTGGGTGTCGACGATCGCGAGAGACGAGTCGGGAGTAAACCCTGTTACAAGTTTGGCTGAATAAATCTATATCTATCTAAGTCTAAATTCGTGTTTGTTTTCCTTTCAATAAATCCAGGTCATCTCGGTACGAATGTAACAATATTAAGCTTCTTACATATCCACACAATTTAGCACAAACAACGTCGCGCGCGATTGTGGTGATTTGTGCGTAACCCAGGAGAGTTTTATTCTCCCCTGCCCCATTAGTCGCCTTCTACGACACGCCGCAGGAAGCGGAGGCATTATTATTGACCCATGCCACAGGGCATCACAGGTGGTAGAAACTATTACCCCAAATAAAGGGTATAACTTCATTCAAATGTGAAGAGTATCAAGCTTTCGGCCGGAACCAGAAATTCACCACTGTAATGTTTTCAAATAAGAATTCATTGTGTTTCAGATATCGGATCAGTAGCAAGCTTACACATGGATGTCACCAATTCAACCACTATCTACGCATACTGGAGTCTAACTTGCATACAAAAAACTTTAATCAAAGGTCACAGAATACAGTACTGCGAATCAAACACAAAAAGATGCTCCGAAAAAATAACGAGTCCTGAAAAGGACAAAGTATTTTTGTCAGACCTTACTCCGCATACCGAGTATATGGTAAAAGTATCAATCTATTCCGAAGAAATAAATGGATCTTTTAGTGAATTCGTAACGGCTAAAACCCAAGAGGATGGTATGTGTATATTAAATATTATATATATATATTATATATATCATTATATTTTCAATTTATATCGTCATCAGTATCCTCGCCACCACGAAATTTAAAAGTATGTAATGTTACCAGAGACACAATTGAACTTACTTGGATGAGTCCGGAGCACCTAAATGGAGAATTGCGTCATTATAAAATTTGGTAGGTACATAATATCATAATGTAGACTGTAGAGAATTATATGTCGGTTGAACATATTAACAATTACTAATCGTCTAGTAATTATACCTCTGACTGTGACATTTACACGCGAAGGAAATCGCTAGGTATCAAACCACCTACAAAGCAAAAAAAAATTTGCAATGTTAAATTTAATTTTAAAACGTCAATTACCTAAGTAATATAGTCATAGTGTAGAGTCCAAAACCACCGTAACTCGAGAGCCCGAAGCTAGAAGTTTGTGCGCTATTTGGACTCCCGTGACATACAATTTTGCATGAGTGCGTAGAGTGCAGTTGACAAGAATACATTGTGTATGGATGAGTGACAATGCTTGCATTAGCGAGAATATAGCGGCAATTGCTCGTTATGGCTATTATACTGCATTAGTTAGAATGAGAGGCAATGTGCCGAGAGGCCAACTAACACATAAATATATTCTAGTTCCGGGCTGTCAGTAACGATGGTTTTGGTAGAGTCTCATTGTACCTTTATGCATATTCGTATACATATGATTCATCGTTCGTCTCGTATTTTATTTTTCTTTCTTGCACACTCGATAATTTTGTTCATTCCTGCTAGGTATAATGATCGATATCTTCAGCTAACAGAAAAGCAGTATCTGCAGCCATCTATAATTTCCTATAAATTACAAAATCTTAAAAGTAACGAAGAATATCGAATATATGTTGTCGCCGTTACAGTTTCGGATTCAGAACGGAGCAATGGTGTTATCGTACGGACTTCAATTTCTGGTAACTGCTTTTGAAATACTAGCTGCGTTCCTTTCTGTCCTCTAGAATAGAATTTGTCATGCAAAATATTCATCTGGCGAGAGATTTGAGATTATAGCGACCTGTTTAGGAGCCAAAGGAACGCAGCTACATTATAACATATTCATACTTATATTTTTGAATATTTTTAGATCCAGGGGTGGCACTGATTTCACTCTACGAACGTATCGATCCAACCCATTTCAAAATTCGCTGGACATCTGAAACGAGTAGTTCAAGCGATCTGAAATTAACAGAAATCGCTATAACGAATATGGCAAACAATCAAACAAAATTTCAAATTGTTCCCGATGTAAATGATTACAATCATGCGCTCAACTGTTCCCTAAGTTGCTCAGATTGTGCCTATCAAATCTCCGTTCGACTTGTGAATATGGGTTTCGAAAAACCATTCCAACAATGTTCAGTCGATGGTGGAAATTTACTAAAATCGAATTCGATAAATCTGACTATCGATTTTATACAAAAACATAATTTTTCTGAACTTGGTCAGTTGAAAGAAAATTTGAGTCGATTTATGGAACACAATGATGCTAACGTTCGATTTTTATATGGATCCTGGTCGGCGCCCGTGAATCATACGTGTTTTATACCAAACACTCTTTCTGCGGTCTATTTCACAATTGGACCTGCAATTGTTTTGTCAGTCGTATTACCCGGACTAGTTTTTTATTATTTACGGAAGAGATACGAAATAGCCAAACAAATTGGTATAATTTTACCAAATGGTTTGGACACAAACAAAACTGCAGCAGGTGAGAGAAACGAGACCGGCTGTAGCGAAGCATCTGATAATGATGATGACAGTGACAACGAAGAATATGCTGCATTTTTTGATTATCAAGATAATTCTTTGGAATCCCGTTATTATAAGGTAATTAATTAAAAAAAAAATATTTCTTTATTTCTTAATTAAAAAAAATGTTTTTAGAGTGAACTGTTTGATGAAATGTTTGATGATGCCAAATCGAAATTGACAACCAATTCTGAAGGATATATAGTAAACATGTTGGTAATAAATAAATAAATTAATGCTAAATGTTAAAAATTATCGAACAAAAATATTTTAAACTTTATTTCAGAATAAGGCAGATAAGCCCGAGCCTTTGATGGAAACTGCACTAACACATCCTGAATTGCACGCTAATTTTATTAGCAATGGATATGTGACCCCAGAGGTATACACTGGTCGGCGTATATATTTTGACATTTCGTACTTTTGAGCCGTAACATGGATTTCCTGATTTAACTGAAGGGAAAAACCTTAATATTATAATAACCAAATCAAAGTGTATTGATTTAATTTTAAGAAGTAACAATTTATTATAATAATCCTATTATAATAAGTAGTCAATATCGGTGCTCAAAAGTACGAGATGACAAAATAAAAATGCCGGATAGTGTAGATGTACAATTCGAAACTTGTTATATTCCTTATGATTACGACATTCTGTATTCTGTCTTTTTTCAGAGCCTGAAGCTAGAAGAAACTACTACCGGACATACACAAAAAAATATGTTTCCACAAAAATCTTCGCCTCACATTAATATATTTGATAGTAACGGCTACGTACGAAAAAGTATGGTAAGCAATCGTAGAGTCCGGGCTCACGCGATGATCGCTGAGCAATTGTTAAGGTTTGTGTTCGTAGAGACGACTCATGGGATCATCGCTCAGCGATCGAAGTAAAACCACCGTTTTGGAGCACTATATGGGTATATTTTCTATACAGACATGTTCCTTTAGTCCATAGTCAATACTAGGAAAGTAGAACCATTCAAAAAATATTTAAATACAGCTCGAAATTGGATACAAAACTACGATCGCTGAGCGATCATCACATGAATTGTCTCTACGAACACGTACCTTTACTCGTGGGGCGACCTGAAGCGTTATTTGCATTTCACTTTGTAAAAAAATTGTGGTCACAGTATCGAATATAGGCTGAAGCAACACAGTTCTATAAAATTATTAGCCAGTAATAAATACTCAGTACGATATTCGATATTCCTCCAGGTAACCCACGCGATGATCGCTGAGCGATATGTGTTTCCTGGAGCATTATCGAGAAATATTATCGACGGAGCCATGCTCTTATAAAGCTTGAACGAGTGTAGCTCCATATATAATATATGTAAATATAGCTCTCGCACGTGAAAAAGAGCAATGATCGCTTAGCGATCAACACATTATTCGCACCAAACAGCTTAAAGGTACGTTGTCCTCGACGCGGCCGCACGACAGCGACTCGCTCATCTACTATATAAAAATAAGTCGGGTTTTCCTCCCTGACGCTATAACTCCAGAACGCACGAACCGATTTGGATGATTCTTTTTTTGTTTTATCCGTCTTACGTTGGAGAAGGTTTATGGACCAAAAATTTTTTTGAAAATCTCGAAGGAAGTGGTGGTAAATATCGAAATTTCATTTTGTATGAGAGTCACCTGTTGCAATCAAGTTTTCATCGACAACATTTAAATTTAATGGGAATATTTTAGTTGTCATTGGATCAAATACAGTGTTAATTGTAGTCAAGGTGACTATGTTTTTACGTACACACATCCTTGATGCTGGTCACAGCAATTTCACAATAGACTTCGTACTACTTCGGGAATCCGTCGATATCTCCGCAATCCTTTGGCGGAACGACACGATTGAGATGTCGCCGGATTCGCAACAAAATTGCCTAAAGGGTCATGGGTTTTTTTTTTCTAATAACCGTCAGCCCGGATGTTGGCATAGCAAGGTTACAATTAATTACAATTAAATTACATTAACAACCGTCAACCTGGATGTATGATGGTTTCTGGGATAGTATGAGCATTGTAGGTGGCGTGCGCACATTTTAGTGCACGAAAAACTGAGTGAGAGTGTGCTGACATATTTAATAGAAATTTATTAAATTAATGATTTTCGAGATAACTCGCTAATATAGTTGAAGGGCAAGTGCAGTCTCATCAATCAGTCAGGGGGTTGAGTACATATGTTGTTGTTGTATTACCTTGACCGCTTAACCCCCCGACGGAAATCTATAGCGTTGTTTCCATTATACACTTTGGTTTCATCATCGAGAGGTCGATCCCAATAAATTATAGTTAGCAGGTTGATTGGCATTCAAATTAGTGTCAAGTTGTGAGTGAAGCCAATAATGCGAGCGAAGCGAGCACTAGATAAGAGAGCGAGCGAAGCGAGCTCTCTCAGCTAGTTCCATATAAAAACTAGTTTTGTTCTCAATTTAAAAACGAGTTTTTATACCGAATGAGCGAGTCGCTGTCGTGCAGTCGTGTCGAGGAAAATGTACCTTAAGCCCTAAGTCAATGGATTAAGCCTTATGCCGTTACAGCAACTAGAAATTAATATTTCAAATCGATAAAAATAAAACAGCATTTGTTTCTTTAAATTACAGGTGGCACCGCCCATTAGCTAGCATAAAGGACATTCATATTATGCAGAAGAAAGCATTTTAATATAATATATAATATTCGTATTTAATGAATTTCATTGTATTAATTAAACCAATAAATCAAAACTCGTATATACATATATGAAAATCTTCTGTCCGCGTGCTCGTTATTTTTCAAAGCTCTGCTCCCTTCCAGCCACTCCAGTGAGGATCCAACGCAGGAGTTTGAGGGCTCAAATTTCCTCTGAAATCAATTGGAGATACAGTGTTGTAGAATACGATCTATGTATTTAGTACTAGTAAAATCCTTGCTAGGAATGGCTAAAGCAATATAGTCGACAATGGGCTACTTCAGACATCTAAGGGGCATTCTGTACTGTCTCAGAGCCGAAACAGTCTACAAACAATTCCTGGAATTGATTAAAATTAATCCAGTAGAAACCCTGGATACCAAATTTAATCGTTTGTCTTTCTTTTTCTTCTTTATGGCACGAGAGCCATAACCATTGGAACACCCACAGAAAAAAGGACTTTTTTGGCCAAGGACATCTTTCACATAATAAGTGTCATCAATATTAAAATACAACGCGCCCCATTACTGAACCACCATATAAGTTTCATTGAAACCAAAATCACTCTTGTTTATAGCTCCTAGAAACAGTCTCCCATATCGTTATTTAGGAACGTTTTCGGTAAATGTTACTTTAGAACTGTTAAGGTTTGTGTTCGAATAGACGACTCATGTGACAATCGCTCTGCGATCGTAATTAGACAACCAGATATGAGCACTATATCCGTAATTACAACAGGACAAAAATCAAAGACTTAAAATGCATCCGGAAATGCATTAAAACTCAACAACTGACTAAAATCAGAGTATGCGTCTGCGTAGTGCAGTGTTGTTGTACAACATTCAGCATACGACAGACCAAAAAGCGCGCAATTTTTTTCGCTAGGTCAGTCAAACTAATTTGTATTTTAAATATGTTAATACTTTCACTTTCGCCCAATGACACAACCGAACATATCTTCATTCTACAAAATATGATGTTACATATTTGCATTTTAAATTTGCATGCAACTTACATAATAATTCATTATTACGATTATAATTAGTCTATTATCGCCAAATTATCATCCTGGCGAATTAATATCGGTCACTATTCCTTCACGAAGGGAGTGACGCCTTTAATCCGAAAACGATATGAAATTCGAGAAATGTTTTCTATCAGGCGAATTGAATTCGTATCGCGGACGATAGAAATTGTTTGCTGGGAAGGTAGTACATACATACATACATATGTAATATCAGTGTAAATGTACATGAATTCATTAGTCCATCATGAAATTAAATGGAATTGTTGTCACTAGTTTTCAATGTCGGAGAAATGTGAAAGTATGTACAATGTTAAACGTATTAGATGAGACATTGCGGGCAAGGCAATTTTGATCAATTGATTGACCACATTTTCAAGGATTATGAATTATCAGTAAGGCTAATTATGATAATTTTTAGTTCGAGCCATGTAATAGACCGGTTAAATTGTCCATGTCTTTTTACAATATTAAAAACCGCCGTAGATAAGTATATTTCATTTAAAATGTAACGTTTAGTAGGTATATATGTATGTACATACATATTACACATGTTCATATTACTAAAAAAAGGTAAACACTGCCTCAAATAGCAATCAAATACATATGTATGTAGATAAATGATGGATCACCATCATCATAGATGCCCCCAGTCGGACAATCATTTGTGGAGGATGGCACGTTCCCCATCGTGCGTTTCAGTTTTGTACTTCTGCAGTACCACCCGCAGAAAGGTTAGACTTTCCCTTTCCAACGACATCATCACCATCAGCTTAGCGAAAACGTTTCATACATCCGACTTCTTGCATATCTTGATCGAGCGCGATAATGTGGATACTATGAAGTGAATCCAACTGTGGTAGTGCATTTCAAAGTTGAAGCTATGCTAAGTGAATGCGTTTGAAGTGGCTGAAAGTGTAAAATTGCATTCAACATAATTAACATTTTTTTATTTCAATTTAAAAGAAAAACAAACAAAAAGTGATTTAAAGAGTGCAAAATGTGTTTACGGATATGGCAAAATTTCGTTCTAATTGTAATTCTATTTTCTGCAGTGTGTTATGGATTCAATGAGACAGGTAAATATTAACCCGATTAACCACACAAAGAACATTCTTGTAAAACAAGAAAAAGAAATTTGTTGTCTTTGCTAATAGTTGGATACGCTTAAGGGCGTTATATTTCAATTCAATTCAATTCAATTCAATTTATTTTCTCATTCTTATTCAAACATAATAAATAAATAGTGACATAATGTTCGCTGAGATTCTTAAATACTAGTTTGGATTTCAGTAGTCTAGGAGTCAGGTACCCAACTACCTTCATCATAAGGTAACTATTGGAAATCTAATATTTTTCTGTTATGTGAATGAAACACTTTCTTTGGCTTAGTACTTTTCTTTATTTTATTTCAATCTTTATTTATCGAGCTTTGCTCAAGAACTAACAACTGAACATGAACTCGCGGACCATGAACTCTATGTAATATGTGTATATGTATCTAAGTATCAGAATAATTATAAATTATACGTTATGACTAGCGATAGTCATCTACAAACAAAAACTTGGTCCTCTGTATGTAGCATTGTATCTGAATTCAATACTACAATGAACGATTAAATTTTTGTTTATATTCTCAAGTGGATATGTGGTGCAGTGCATTTTATGATTGAAATCTCATAAATATCCAACAGTAACCGGCTGAAAATGTGTACAGGTGGTAGTTCATCAGGATTTGTATTCAAATGGTAGATCTCAATTCGCCCCTATTGAGAGTACTCGTCAGCCCAGACAAAACCGGTTCCTTGACGCATTTTTACCGATTCGAAATATGCGAAAATACACCAAGTACACAATACAAACTGCGTAATTTTTGGCAAAATTTTGGCTCGATTTCTCAAAACTCTTATCGAATGGTTAGTCTTTAGAGAAGACACACACAATTTTCAGAAAGCTTTTCCATTATATTGAATTGAATTTTTGTTTTTGTTTTTTGCATAGTTATTCTATATTTTGCTTGAAAATGTGCGTAGATGGTTAAAACTTTACACTTTATCGGATCATTCGACGGCTGTAACTTCTGAGCCTTGAAATTGTTACCGTGATTATTGTGGTACTCTAAGAGTTTTATAATTTCAAAATTTTTCGCTCACGAATTTCCGAGTGATGGACAATTTTCAATTAGGAAACTAAAAATTGCAATTTGGGCAGACGTAACTTCCGAAAGCGGATAGGTAGGACCGTGTAATTGGGAGGAAATATGAGTGCTTTGCTTACAACCAAAGCCACCTATATTAGAAAGCCGGAAAGCAGCGAGAAAAATTAGAAAAATCAGCCCATGATTGCCTGTTATGTAAATTAAGTACTTGTTTAGCATTATTTTGTCGCAGACTGTATGTGAAATGTAATTCTGCTGACAATTTCATATTGATTACTTTACACTAATTATAGGTTAATGATTTTTTATCGTTATTGATTATTTAAATTAAGAAATAAACGAGTCTAAGAATAAACACAACATGCGTTCGTTAATTCAAAGACCAACAGATACGTTTAGGCTTTTCTGTCGAAGTTGTAAAGACATAAGCAATTGAGTTTTACTCCCTTGTTTGTTAGAAGTTACAAACATTACAAGCGGTACGTCGAGTCGTCGAGGCTAACATCATACAACCAGGAGCAGTGCCCGCTCTAATAGAGGGCAAGCCGGGCGATCGCCCGGGGCGCAAAATTTTAGGGGCGGCTTTTTGTTGGAAGGAAAAATTCCATATAAATTTCCATTTAGTAGAAACGCAACCTACAGATGAAATACAAAGTTGAAGATGCAAAGTTCTTGCGAGGCTTTGAAGAGCCCACAATTGACACAAGTTGCTGCATTTGCCATCCTAAAATGCTGATTAAGAGTTGCTTAAACTGTACGTTTGTAATGCTAGCACCCGCCCTACTTCCGAAGTGGGTCAAGTCGCTCAATTATGTGGTAATCAAGTTCTACTTTAAAACAGAAATTCGAGATTTATGTGCTAATTTCGTCCTCTAATTGAACATTGGTACCTCTCATTACGGATTATATTTGAACCTTCTATGCATGATACCTTGCCCTTACCAAAGGGCCCCCTAATTTTTAACTGGAGGACGAATTTATAGAATGTAATCTTATTATTGAGTTTATATGCGATACGTCGCAATTTAATTTCCGGAAGTAAGGTCTAAAACTTTATTTAAGTCTATTGAATCAGAGGAGAGCACGTCCCCTAAAAAAATATTGAACCTCCAGAGAAATTGATATTAAATGAGAAATAATAAATCGTATGAACACTTAACACATAAAAGTGATTAAAACAAACTCTCCTGTGAGAAACTTCATACACATGCAGGAGTTTCAAGAACTACTATAAACCTTGGGCGGCAATTTGACTTCAATTCGCACGATCTCCTCGTGAATGGATCGCCTCAGTTGGTTCCAATTGCATTGATCCATCTAGCATTTAAAGGACCAATTTCGAACAAAGTTGTTTAGGTTTCAGCAAATTGAGGGATGGAACAGTACACAGTACAGTACACGATCTCCTCGTGAATGGATCGCCTCAGTTGGTTCCAATTGCATTGATCCATCTAGCATTTAAAGGACCAATTTCGAACAAAGTTGTTTAGGTTTCAGCAAATTGAGGGATGGAACAGTACACAGTACAGTACAGAGCCGCAGTGGCATTACCTCCTTTTTTTTCGGACATGCTGAACCACGACTTGGCTTGATTCCCCTGATTTAGCTAGCTATGACCTTCTTCTTTATAAAAATTATCAGTATGGGCGTAGGCTGAATTTTTTAAAGGCATTAACAATTTTTAAATATTATGACCTCAGCCCCGATTTTTTTAGGGGGTATTTAATTAAGTTATATGACAACCAAAATATTTTTTAGGAAAAGGGTTAAAAATTTGAGAAAGGTAAATCCAGAGCGAACTTTGTCCTTTAACGATAAATGGCGTCTGCATCGGTTTTAATCCTGAATACATCACCATGACCTTTGTCACAAAATGTATCCCTTTCAGACGAAATGTTTTTAAATCCGTTAACTTCCCGAAGAAAACCTCGTGTAGTGTATCGTTTATTCTAACAGTAAATTATAGCGGACATCAAAAACACTATAAAGTACACATACATTTAAGCTCAGAAGTCATGGAATCATGAAATATGGGCTTTTTGGCGGCCAAATTTTTTCATGAATGAGGTTGGTTGGGCAAAATGATCGCATACATAGGTGGTTTAGGATCCTCCCAAAGTGACATCCTACTTAGGGAATAATTTAAGTTCCGAAAGTATATGATGAAGTTAATGACACTTACGTGTGGGTGTTCAAGTTTCATATATCAACTGCCTAAAAGTGCCTCAATAGAATTGTGCGGATGATAGACTTTCAGAATCCCTGTGGTCTCGAGACCACCAAACTGAAATATTACTTAAAATTGCGATTGAGAGCAGACGCCAACTGAACACCACCAACACATCACATTTAACATGAATTTTTTATGAGGTAGTACAGGAGTAAGACGAAATGTATCCTTGATCATCGCCCAGCGGGAGGCAGGGTAAAGCGCCAATCCCTGCCCTCCCATCCCAACCTCCTGGGCTACGTCCATAATTTTCGAGAAAAATAAACCACGGACGTTCCACACTGAAGAAATCCGGCTAATTCAAGTTTATCGGCTGCGCAGTCTGTAAGGATGTTATGGAAACTCATCTACTTCAACGACGTACTATCAATCTGCCTGGTATAGCACCTAAGGGGCGGAAATTTGTCCTCTTGCCTGGGGCGGCGTAAGTGCTAGAGCGGGCACTGCCAGGAGCAATCGATAGTCGTCACGGCTAACATCATACATCCAGGAGCCGTCGGGAGTCGTCACGGCTAACATCATACAACCAGGAGCCGTCGAGAGTCGTTACGGCTAACATCATACATCCAGGAGCCGTCGGCTAACATCATACATCCAAGAGCCGTAGAGATTCGTCACGGCTATCGTCATCACCACACAGTTAAGTTAAGGCAGTTCTGTGAAAATAGGTCCAAAACAAAAACCGAGTCTTTTAAGGACATGTTTCGGTGTCTTGTGCATGGCAACGAGCACATCAGCGACACACAAATGATGAAGTACCTAAAATCCGCGGTTGGAGGAGCACCAAAACAGGTGTTAACCTTTAAGTGTGGACGTGAAAAAAATAGAACATTATATGGGTTTTTATGCGTAAATGGTTACGGATGATTTAAAAAACATATTCATATTTATAAATAGCTACCCAGTAATGAAAAAAAAACAAGCATAATTAATTTTTTTTTTATTTTCATGCAAAATATTGTGAAGTTTATAACACTAACACATTGCAGCCTTTCCATAACCCGGCTTAGTTTTTGAGCTCTTAAAAATTAAATAAAAATCACAGAACAAAATTAAAAATTTTTCCTTAAAATATAGCGTATCAAGATTCTAAAAAACAAAATAGTGAATTGAGAAAATAATATAGCAAAATTTTGACAGTAGGTTTTTTGGACCAAAATTATTGGCATTCTTATTTAATGGATTAGAACATTGCAGGCTCTTACACCTGACACAAGTGTAAGCAGTCTTTCTGGTGACTTTAGGTGGACAGAATATGCATGCTCTTCTCTTTCCATGATTAAAAAAAAAATTTTGAAAAAAAAAAAAATATTGGAAAAAAAAAATATTGGAAAAAAAAAATACTGGAACTCCTTCATTAGCGACTTCTTCTTCCACGATGTCTTCGCCTAAAACTCGATATCGTTACTATCGCCTATTTGTGCCATTCAAATGTGATAAATCTGAAGCAAACAATAATACATTGCACGAATGATTTGTATGACAAACGTGGTCGTGAGGTCTGACAGACCATGCTAAATCTTTTAATAACGGTAACTTACATTCAATACACCGGAATTAGAAATTTCGAATCTTCATGTTCGATTCACAAATAAAACTGAGGGTACTGAGATGCTCAGGGTCGAGGAGGGACGGGAAGTATGCAATTCAAGAATATGTGAAAACTCGAAAGGTCTGTCAGACCTCACGTCCATACTTAAAGGTTAAGACATCTTGCGGTTGCGGTAACAGCATCGAACTACAAGACAGCGTGAGATCTTCTAACAAGAAGGTTCGAAAACAAATATTTGTTAGATACCACGAACGGTTTTCTATACAGCATGACCAACTTGGATGTCGATGTGTTAACAGCAAAATGGTGTACAAATGTACGGGAAAATTTGGCCGTCCGGGTTTCAAACACGCGAAAATCCACTTAAACTAAATATTTCTCGCTCGCGGATGAGTGTTACCATTTTCCATACATATTTTTTGCCAGTTCATCGAAAAAAAAATTGCAGAAGTTACCGAGCGCAATCTAAACAACCGAGGAAGTGTCGATAATTTGGTTGGAAGCTAATTTTTGCCTATCTTCAAGAAAAACTAAACATCCAGAAATGATTGACAATCCAGCAAAAGGTAATCAGTAAAACTGAAAACGGATTCTGATTCAAATTGAAATTGTGACATTTCGTACTAAAAGGAGGCGGAGCAAAGAGTGATAAAGCAGGGACTGAACAGCACCCCTATGAATAAACGCGCTGCATACGTAGAGGCATCTGATGAGAATTGCAGAAAAACCCCTGGATACAAAATCGAACGTGCCGCACCGTTCCGCCCGTCCCGGAATTAATCAGACCGTATCATTGAAAGTCCACTATGTTTTCTGAAATCACTAGGTTTTTTTTCGAAAACTCAATTGTTACGACCATAAACCCCATTTTTTCGACTTATATTTTAGAAAAAAAATTTAACCGTTGGACACAATTGAATGTTAATAATAAGAAGCTTGAAAAAAATCTTCTTTTTGGAATGGCATTGCCATGTAAATCAAAGCAGAGTTTTGTGAAAACATTCAAGTTTTTTAGACACCGTACCTAGTGGTCCGATTCTTAGCTTCAAAAACTAATTGTTAATTTTTTTCTACCAAATCAGCCACAAATGAAGTTCTACCAGTAGCAATTGGAAAAAAGGAATTTCTTCGACAAATTGCACTTCCTACCGATCCGTTTGGAACCATTTCACAACGGATTCCGTGCGAATGCGACAAGGGCATTTGCAAATGTTGCTTAGGTAAGTAACTGTGTATCTACCTAATTGCGAAAACCAAATTTATCTAAACAACTAAACATGTTTTTTTTTTTCACTTCGATTTTCAGGAAATGCACTTAGCATATTTAATCTGAAAGGATGTATGGAGGTGGCGTATTTCCCCGAAGATTTTGCATTTGAACTGCGAATGAAAATGAACGATCAGGTGCTCTACAAAAATAAGGTGTCGGGAAAGAATCCACCACCGATTTGTATACGACCACCACGATTTCCGTTTGCTAGGGTATGCGTGACGTTCTACGACGTCTACTTTTTCGGTCGAAATATGCACGTTTGTATGGATGTGGGTGGTTCTATTGAAGGTTTCGAATTGTTTTCACGGTAAGTTTGCCAAAATTAGATCGATTGAGTTGTTAGTCACAGTAACGGAATTTTCCATACAAATTGACTATAAGTAGCTATAGAGTGTGAATTTACCTTAATGTCTAATCTCTAGAAATTGTAGTTGCGTTTGATTTCGTAGCCCTGCATTTGAAATATCGCCTAACAAAATATTAGTACTGATATCGCTTGATTTCCCGTAAATCTTTTTTTATATTTGTACTTTGCACTTTGCAATACGTAGGTAGCCTTTTATATTTCGGGATTGGACAACTAGTGTTGCAATCTGGGAATATTTTTAAAAGCATTATAAGCGATTTTCGATGATTTTTTAACCCCGAAATATAGAAGGCACCCGGACCCTTCGTACGATCCAGATCATGGCTTTTAATCTTATTCCCTGTATCATAAAAATTACAAACAAAAATATAATTTTTCAAACGTTTTGTACAAAAAATTTCATCTCTATTTTACCTTTTCTAATAGAACATTTGATTGCCTCCGAATGGGTGCCCAAGGAGTGAGAATTGTAAAGCCTGAAGAAGGCTATCCTATACGACCGGGTGATGTGGACATCGATCAAGGCGGTGACGAAGAAATCGAGGATTATGATGAGAATGTTGTGAGAAATAATTCCGAAAAGAATTCAGAAGACGAGGACGATGATGATGATGACGACGACGAGGACGACACTGATGAAGACAGCGACGATTCGGATGAAAGAAAATAAAAGTTTTATTGTATACATGTGGATAATAATTATTTTTTAAAGTATTTATTTATTTATTAAAAATATAGTGTTGAAAAACATAAATGATTTGGATTTATATCTATACATATTGAATAATCTACATGTTTAACCATGTTTATTTTGTAATTTATTGTAAACTAAAATGTAGGAAAGTTCCATCAACCGCCGTATCTTGGTTAAACTAGACTATTTGTCTCTCAACCAAGTTATAACAGTTGTTTACTCACAAAATGATGCAAAGCGGAAAAGTACTTCCAAATTAATTTATTAGTGCACGGACTAAGATACAAACTGATGCATTAAGACACCGGTCGCGACGCTGCAAGTGCAAACACATTATGTATGTACGAGTATTTATTTACATATCATTCTATCTTATCGCTTATTGTGTTTAACATTTGTAAGACCATCGTAAGATATTACCAAAAATCTCTCATAGTGGTTCGTACAGCAAGCCATAAGGCTGATTAGTAGTTCCGCGCTAGAGAAAAAAATTTGGGGTCCTTAAAAGAGTTAGGTGCTCCGCGAAAGATTTTACACATTAGCTTTGATACTCTTGAATCTATCAATGAAATTTTTTAAGCCAAATGCACTTTGAGCGAAGAGCATATTTCATCGAAAGGTGAAACAGATCTTCGAATTAGCATAAAGTGATGCCCACCAACTCGGCACGAATTTTCCGTCGCGAATTCGCCCCGTAAAATTTGCAGCACATTTCTTAGGACCCGCCAACACCGGCGCGGCGCGAATAATTCGCTGTCAGCTCACAGCTGATATCATGTTGTTGCCTTAGAAAAGGTTTTAGATTTATGTAAGGAAAGGACTTAGACATGATAGAGAATAACGGCAACAACTGACCAAACAATTATTTTGACATTTATATTTCCTCGTCGATCACGGTGTCAACGGATTTACGAATTTTTGAAAATTCAGCGGCCGATGGGTCGTTCTGCAATGCGACTCTCATGTTGGTAGTCAATTTCAACTTCTTGACATGCCGCCACAAAGATGACAATATCAGGCATGCATTAAGTTCATCCACAGCAGTAGATTTCGGGATGACGGAAGCGTTTGACGAAAATCTCCGGAAAGTAATATCAGAGCCCTACTAAATCGTCTCGAATCACCTCGTAAGTCCTTCATCGTTTGGTCAACTGCCTCCAAAGCTCGCTTATGGGCCATCGTACATTCATCCCAAATGGTGATTTTGCATTCTCGCATCAATTTCGCTGTTGCCGAACTCTTGGTGATTGATTGTGCACGTTGGATTCTCAACCAAGAGTAGATTCAGCGGCAGCTTTAAAGCGGAATGTGCAGTTCGACCGCCTTACAACAATGTAGCAGCAATGCCAGAGGATGCAAAAGCCATCGCAATTTGACGTCTTGACCGAATTGTTGCCAGAATCAACGACATGACGAATGTCTTGCCTGTCCCACCAGGAGCATGGAGAAAGTAAATGCCTACTGTTCCATCGTCAACAACCTTCATAAGCGAATCGTATACGTTCTTCTGCTCGGCATTCAAAAGCGGCACATTTATTCGAACTCGTTCGGCCAGCTCTTCTCGATCATAATCTTGCTCCCGCTGCAAGTCGCGATTAATTGCATCGTCCATCAAACGATTTGGCTCTGGCATTCCCAATTTCGACAGCAGACTACCGCACATGAGCACGGTCATGTCTTTGATAAGAACTAACGCTTCGTTGCGCATCTCGTCGTTAATTTGAAGATCGAAATTCGAAGTTGTTATGCGAACTCTATGCTAAATGTCTGCAGCCATCTCGTCCTTGTATTTGTTCCACAATGCGGTCTGGATACGCCAATATGAACAGAAGAAGATGAAGGTAAAAGTGTGAGAAAATGCACTGTCCTCATAATTTTGCGCGTGCTTGATAGTTATTCACAGCACAGCAATTATTTATCTCGTTAGCTTCTTCATCCAAAATTGAACGCAAAACGTCTTTTATCACAATGAATTCCACAATTATTCTAAATTACCAAAAGCTTCATAACGAATTTTCCACCTTTGCATCGTCTGAAATCATCAAATCATTCGATAAAATGCAAAACTTTCTTCCTGAATTTTCCGAGTTTTCTACTAAGAATTTTATATTTCTTCATTGGAAAAGCTATTTAGGAAAAATTGCAAGCAAAAAAAATAATTTTCAAGTTTTCCAATTTTCCGACTTTTCCGGAGGGTTTTTCCAAAATGTTCTTTCGTTAAAACCTTCTCCTGGTAATTGCAAACAACTGAAAAAAAATTGAACCAAATCGGTCCAGCCGTTCTCAACTGATGAATTACTTCGATTTTTCCAATTTTCCGACATTTCCGGTGGGTTTTTCCAAAATTTTCTTTCGTAAAAACCTTCTCCTGGCAATTGCAAACAACTGAAAAAAATGTTGAACCAAAGCGGCCCAGCCGTTCTCTATTGATGAATTTTTTAGATTTTTCCAATTTTCCCACTTTTCCGGAAAGTTTTCCCAACATTTTCTTTCGTAAAAACCTTCTCCTGGCAATTGGAAACAACTGAAAAAAAATTTGAACTAAATCGGCCCAGCCCAGTTCTCATTTGATGAATTTTTTCGATTTTCCAATTTTCCGACTTTTCCGGAGGGTTTTTCCAAAATGTTCTTTCGTTAAAACCTTCTCCTGGTAATTGCAAACAACTGAAAAAAATTGAACCAAATCGGTCCAGCCGTTCTCAATTGATGAATTACTATACATTTTTTTCGCTCCATTTTTATATATATAATCAGTTTTTTATATACAGTGAAACTTCCCTTAACGGACACTTCTCAATAGCGGACATTTCCCTATAACGGACAATTTTTGATTCCCCGGCGTTTTTGCCTTAGTTTCTGGGCATTTAATACTTCTATAAAGCGGACACTCTCAATAGCGGACGCGGACAACCTTTCCGTTGATTTTCGCTTACTATATGTTCTCCCTATAACGGACACTACATGTAAGAAAACAAACTTTTTCAGCAAAAAAAGCATTTTGACTTTAACTTTCGCCTCCTCTTTTGTTCTTGTTTGCTTTTCCTTCCAATCAGTAATTGTCTACTTCTCTTGCACTTTCGCAATCAGAGCTTTTTCTTTCTGGCTTCAGACTTAGTGTAAAGCTGGGGATATTTTTTTATCAATTTTTATTTCTTGAGATAATTTTTTCTTCCTTTTTTGCTCCCCGTTCTAAACATTAATTTGGCTACATTCCTGATCGATTTTGTCAGCTATTTGCATTCCAATTTTTTACAAAATTTGTGTTTCAAGTGTAAAATATGTCCAATTCGCAAGTTCGGTTAACTCTTAAAGAAAAAGTTGAGATTATTCGGATGAGTGAACGTGAAAAGTTGAGTGTTCGCGTGTTAGCAACAAGATTCCATGTGGGAAAAACTCAAGTAAGCGGGGTTTTAAAGCACAAAAAGGATCTTTTAAATGAATATGGTAGACACGAGAGAAGCTTCCCATAAACCGCTGGCTTGACCATAGACACGGCTGTATTCGAATGGTTTTGCCGTACCATGGTGGCAAACATTCCAGTTTCTGGACCACTTATTCGAGAAAAGGCACTCGAAATTGCGAAATCCCGGAGCTGCGACGAAACAGCCCTTTTTTCAGAGCCCTTCCCGAAAAAAACTACGCAGCTTAAAAATGAAAGATGTCAGGGAGGTAAAATTTCAAAAGAAAGTCTAACAATCCTCCTATGCACCAACATGATTGGTGAGTTCGAAAATCCTCTGGTGATTGAGAAGGAAGAGTCCACGGTTTTTTAAAGGTGTAGATTTAAATTTATTGCTAGTGGATTGGCATTTCTATGCCAAGGCGTGGATGATACGTGAAATAATGACGATCTGGTTAAATAAAGTTAATAACAAAATGATTCGGCAAAATCGAAAAATTATTTTATTCAGTGTCACACCCAAATCAAAGTTTAACAAATGTCAAAATCGTATTCCTAACACCAAACACGACAGCCGCGTACAAACCCTTAGACCAGACCAGACTTTTAAAAAAAATTTTAAATCCATTATCGCAAACACGTACTAAGACATCTATTAGGTCATATGGATGATGTAACGTCTTCGAGCCATTTCGCTAAGAAAATTTCCATACTGGATTTTTATTTATTATGTATTATTTAATTGAATTGGCTTTGTTATGTAATTTTTTTTAATTATATGTTTTACCCTTATTGATACGTAAAATTCATAAATAAACATTTGATCATCGGGCATATTCTTTTGTTATTATTACCTTCCTAGATACCATTGTCTCTTAATAGCGGACACTTCTCTATAGCGGACAATATTTCATTCACCGTAGGTGTCCGTTATAGGGAAGTTTTACTGTATATAATCAGTGGCGGAACAACTTTACTCGGGGCCCTCCCGCCAACTTCTTGAGTGGGCCCCCTACACTGAGAAAAAAGCAGAGTGCAATCAATCGAAATCACTCTTGAAGGTGCATCCACACTTTTCAGTCATCAGTCACAGTCATTTTCCATACAAGTTGACAGATTGTCAGTTAATGGATTGACTGACAATCTGTCAATTTGTATGGAAAATTACTGACTGATGACTAAAATGTGTGGATCGACCTTAAACCAACTCTTTTGAAACATGATTTTGACGTTACAGTGTTTCTACTAAAATTAAGAACGACGTACTTAAAAAAACTTTGCTAAGAGCTACTTTGACTCTTGGCATTATTATATTGAGAATAGCGTTCTTGTTATAACGTTTATTAAATGAATGATTTCATCAATCGTTATTTTTTTATTTTCAAATAAAAACGCTCACGCAGCGCAGCATTGAAATCTAGGTATAGGTGTTCGTGGTTTTTAAGCATAGTAAATTAGCTGCGCCAACAATGGGATTCGATCCCGCGAACCTATGGTTTTAAGACGAGCGCCCTATTTACCTTAATACCGCACACGCAGGGCCAATCCAAATCCATTTTTTGATCGTTCTGTCAAAATCGAAGAAAATGTATGAATTTGCCAGAACGAAGAACTAAAAAATGGATTCGGACGCTTCGTGTGTGGGAGGCCTAAGTTTGTAACTTACTAGACAATTGAAAAAAGCGACACGTTATTAATTCGACTCTATTCCTTGTTTCAGCTTTAAATTTAAGTGTGCTCTAATTCAAATCCTTCAATTTTGAACATTTGAACTTAATATGAAATTCAACACAACAACCTTGTCAAGACGCCTTTCAAACCAAATATGGCATCTGCACCATAGCCAAAACCCTCTCTATTACAAGCCGGTAACCACCGAGGGAAACTGGGGAAATCAGCCCATGTTTGCCTTGGTAAATATGACAAAATGGTGGACAAATGTACGGGAAAATTGTGACGTCCGGGTTTCAAACACCTGAAAATCCACTAAAACTAAACGCGTTTTTTTTTCAATTTCACTGTTCTCACAACCTTTTTTCGTGTAAAGTTTGTCGCGTTGTTCATAACAAATTTGATTGGAACTTAGTCCGAAAGCTTAGAAAAGGGACCTAAAGAATCTTTTTGCCCATATGGTACTTGGCAAGGAAAAAAGGTTGGTCGGATTACAATCCTACAATTACAACAAATAGCGCAGCCATGCCATTTGAGGATCCGGATTGTCTCATGAACTTTCAAAGATTTTAGAACAATATTAAATTTGTTTATCTAAGGGACCTGTTGAAAGAGGTACAATAAATTTAGCATTTCTTTTGACTGCGAAAAGTGTATATTTCTTCTACAAAAAATATCTACCTCGGAGTATTGTTTTTCGCAGTCGTTGTTATGTTATGTTGTGTTTTTATAGTTCGAGAAATTTTTCATGTGCCTTTTGTTCCACCACTTGACATTACAGTAGAGTCCGTTAAATTGCAGCACCGACAATTTAATGCACGACTGAAATTGTTATTTATATGAATTTGCTACAACAAGAACTAGAATATATTTTATAGAAACATATGTCAACGATTTCTGTTCGTCAAAAAGTTAAAAAATCAATCTTATGTGTACAAAACCGTGCACAGAGTGGATTAGACGGCCTCTACTGTAGTATTGCTCACCACAATTCACCACGATTTTGCTTGAGATTTTGGTTATAATCTCGTACAAAATCTAGGAAAATGTATCGAAAACCTTGAAAATTTTCGCCTACATTTTGTAAAACCTGAAGATTTTGCAAAATCTGCTGATGTCTGTAGAGAGCTATATAATCTTGCTGCAATTTTCGTGCACTATATCAAAATGTCGCTTCAATTCCACATTTTACCTCTCCATGTCTATACTTATTCTAAGGATAAAATCATTACATGCGTTAATTGATAGAAATATGCAGTGCAGTACAACCTTCTTGTACCGTACCCTAAAAAAGTTGCGGCAGTGTTCGATTTGATTTTTTGAATTGATTATCGCGTACTCGAAAACTCTTTAATCTTATCTTGTGCCCGTCGAATGGTTAGACTTATCGTATAGAGCAGGCACAAAGCTTAAACACTTTTTTCTGGCTGTTTTGAATTGAATATATGTACATACATGTTTACTTACATGTTTACGGCAAAAGGTGCTTGGTTTAATCGCGTAATAATTTTTAGTAGAACCCTCACGTGATTCCATACGATGGCGTAACCAAGCAAAATATGGCGTAACTATGTAAAGTAAACATTGAGTTCAATAGAATATTCAAGCTTGTATGTAATTACTAAGGGACAAACGCAAGCATCGAACCGCTTTTCTCACTGAAACAATTTGACACTGGCAGTACAATTCCCATATAAAAGAATTAGCCAACCCACCCAGTTTGTAGCCTCACCTGTGGACTTCTGCATCGCGGCGATGACATCAGGAACAAAGCACAACCCTGATCAAAGGAGAAAAAAAGCATCGAACCACCAGACTCGTCATTTCCTATTGTAAACTATTCATGAATGAGACGATTGACCTTGTATTCTTTCGGAAACCCGTCGAAATCTCTGCAATCCTCTGGTGTGGCGACGCGATCGAGGTGTCGCTTGACTCACCACAAAATTTCCTAAAGGGTAATCGGATCATCTTTATTTTTCCGGTCAGTGCACATGGTGATCAGAGATAACCGTCAACCTGGATATTGGCCACAGCAACTTCACAATCAGCTTCGCACTACTTCGGAAATCCGTCGATATTTTTGGAATCCTTGAGGACTCGCAACGCATGCTTTTGTTAATTGTCAACCTTAGATGTCGGCCACAGCAATTTCACGATCAACTTCGTACTATGCACTTTGGAAAATCTTCCATACCTCTTCAATTCTTCAGCCGAGCGATAAGATCGGGGTGTCGCTGGACTTGGCAATTGGCAATTTACTTGTGTAAAACAACCCTTCCTTCCTTGGAATGCATGTTTCCAAAAATGTTACTTCTTTTACTCATCCACTGATACCATAAAACAGTTCATTCAAAACTTAAATGCTCAATTGGTCAATACCTAAACAACTCATTCCAAAGCTACATCTTTTTCGGGTACACCAACATCGAATTGTACTACACTGCACCTGCATAAAATTACATTAGGCAGTGAATATTCGCAGTGGAAACAATTCTGCAAAACTGGCGACTCGCGTTGGTGTGAGCATCTCCATACAACGCAGTGTATTACAATTTTGACGCCGCAGAAAAATTCGCCGCGAATCACATTAAGGTACATTTTTTTCATTTTAAAAATTTAAATCAAGTTTTCATTGCATCTTTTATATTTAGTATGTCAAAAATCAATTAATTAATTTATTCAGTTCAATTAAATTTATTGATGTGATAGTAAAAATCAAAATAAATACCATAAAATATTTTTTTCCCATTAGCTCGCCTATTAAACGCCTTATAAGACAAATTATTTGATTGATTCACAAATTATAGTTGGAAAAAAAATCAATTAAAATACAGACCCCGGAAATCATTTTACTTCGCAAAAGAAATAATTATTTTGGTAAGAAAAATTTAAAATTGAACTCAAAATTTCGGTATTAATATGTAAATATTATACAATTTTAAAACTTAACTATCTTGTTTTAGTGTTAGCCTCTTCATATTTTTTATAATATGTAAATCGTCTTGTTAGTGGGCAAAGCGGCTGATTTGCGTGCATCCGTCATCGGCTCTGAGTTGAACCACCTTTTGATTACTCAACAAAAGTGCTTCAGCTTATAGTCCGATGCCTAAATGTTGGCAATTGCCAAAGTTTGCCGTGACTGATTTGTGTGATGCATATTCAATTTTTAATCTAGTGTGTATGGTTAAAATTCAATTTTTTTCATCCACTTTCAAATTTATTTTTCACAATCTAAACGATTTAGTTGGAAAATTTATTTTTAATATTAGAAATGGCTTCGTGTTGTTGCCCGCCTCGAAGAAGTCGAAAAAGAAGTCAATCTCGGCAAAAATGCTACCGAAGTGGGCCTCAAACTCGAAGTGGCTATTTGAATTTTTTACGAAAATACCGTCGACAACATTGCGGAAAGTCCGTTACGCAGATTGTTCGGGATGGTGCCCGAGAATGGCGACAACTGAGCGCTGCTGAACGCCAAAAATATGTTCGACGAGTAAGATATTGGTTTTTATTTTTTTTTATGCAAAATCTTAAAAATGTTAAAAATTCCTTTCTAGGCTAAAAGTCTACGTCTCTGCAAACCTCAACCGATGCGACATCGTCAACGAAGTTCGTCGAGACGACGAAGTCGCTCGCGAAGATGCTGATCAAAATTGGTAGCACAAATCGTTTGGTTTCATGAAAATTGTTCTTAAAAGTTATTAAAGTAATAAAATCCTAAATGTAGTGCATGGTACGAAACATAATAGATTTTTCGCAGCTTCATAGGAACCGAGATTGTTGGACCAGTAGTTCCCAACCTTTTTCAATCTGTGCCCCCTCCTTTTGCAAAATCTGAAGAGTCGGCTGCCCCCTTAAAATGTTTAGTTTTCTGAGTTTTCGACTGAGACAATATATGTACATTCACCTGATTCGTTTGAAGCTCTTTTCACTTTGTTGGAAAATGTTGAAAGTTGACCAACAATGAACAAACATATTTGCTACCTTGGAAGGGTTCTCTTGGATAAATATATATAGGGTAACTATTTATTAGAGAGGTACCCTATACATATCTCAAAAAAGTCATACTCAGCTTCTTCGAAAGTTTCAACTTTACAAACTTTGAATTTTCGCGAAAGAGATTCTACGGTTCGGTGCATTTTATAATTACCTTGACTGGAAATAATATCCCACGACGAACTCCTTTGGAACCCTGGCAAAATAACATCAAAAGACATAAGAGACATAGATATTAGAGTCTGATATCTGCAGTGAAAAGTCCGCCCAGACGTGCTCTAGGTCGCCTCATTCAAACATTTTCATTTTCGCCAAAATAAAAATTTCGAATTTTCGACCCCAATCGTCAATTATACTCCTCCACATGGATCAACAGTCGCCTTGGGTCACGTCTTTGAACGGCCGTAACTTTCGAACGAAGAGAGCTAGTACTCTGAAATCTGTACTTCTTAAAGGTCCACAATAATATTGAAATCAAGAATAATCACTGAGTGAGAGAGCTAAAATCACGTGGAGAAGGTCGGTCGAATCGAAATGCAGAGCAATTTTATAGGCAAACTGTTGATCATTAGAATCAACGCTAGTCACTGATTGTGAGATCTAAAATCATTGCAGAAGGTTGGTCGATATTCAGAGCAATTTTATAGGCAAACCGTAGGTCAAGTTCATCAAGCTGAAGATGATGCTATTAGGGTGAGTTGAGGAAGCTTTGTCAGACTAGAGATTAAATCCGCAACCAGAGAGAAACAGACAAGGTGATTGACTTCATCCTGCTATACTCGGTTTGTTATGTAAAGAGGTTTTCAGAAGTCGGAAACTCGACTGAGTATACAATTTTTTCGCCAGAATTATTTTTTTATGAAAATGCATACTAAAGGTCGGTTCACACTTTTTACCCTCGCAGGCTGGATTGCGGTCCGCTAGCCCTATGTTGAACATGTCTGCTCTATCACAACACATAGGCATGAAATGTTTTTAGATGATCCCCTCGGTATAGAGGGCTCTTAAAGAATACTAATCACGGGACATAGCCATTGATAAAGCGTAGATTAGCTTCACAAATTTAACATATTCTTGGTCCGCGAGCCGTATGTTGGGTAGCCATGATCTAAACGCAATGAAATCATCATTTTTGTCACCGCGTACTACATACATGCTTTGACGATCTATTATGGTGATCTCATTAATCTATATTAGGGACGTTTTATTGTGTTTATCCCGTGCAGGTTTGGGTAGAACTTCATATAAAAAAATGACACTTACCCAGGTAAAGTTAACCCGTGCAACTACCCTACACGGGATAGAGCTCAAATGTAGATGGCGGACGCATAGGGGAAATATGAGGGAATTTGTTTTTTTCAAACCAAATGTGAGAGTTTTTCTAATCACGAGAAAAGATTGTGCAAAGAAATAATAATCTTTTGTGATAAAATCCACCACATCTAAAAAATAAGCCGACGAAAGCGAGTCAAAGATGCAGAAAAACTGTCAAATGTCAGCTGTTTGGTCTTAACCGGGATGTTACCCGCGATCGTTTTTTTCGAGTCAGACTTACACGCGATACGAAAAAAACGTCGCTATTATCACCTCTAGTAATTGTGGTAGACGTGTTCGCGGCACATAGACAGAATTTCGAAAGTGGCTTAATATTTTCCTTAGGACAGGGAAGTTTAGGAGCATTTTGATTTTTGCTTTCTATTAAGAGTTATAAGTATAAGTATTTGTATTTGGAACCGTCCCCAAATGAACATAGTACACCCGAGTAGTTTCATTATTGAGCCTTTTTTCAAAATAATGATCTTATGAGCTTATCGAATGCGGAAACAACCTGGGACTCAACATCTCAATCGTATGAAATTAGATAATACATAGTATAATCCAAAGTGAAGATAAAAACAGTAGGCAATGATGCAACATGCAAGATTCAAAAACTTGTTCTATCTTCATGAAGCCAACATAAGCTTTAGGGCCGATTGCTCGTACAAGCAAAATATGGCGTAACTATGCAAAGTAAGTCTGTCGCCACCCAACGACCGCGATTCAAGAGGTCCTGCTCCGCCGCCTTTCCGGGGCTCACCGGAACGATAAGTCGAGACACAAGCTTTAGGGCAGCACAGAAACACAGTGACTCTCAATCACCGCAGAGGAACAAGGGCGTGCTCATTGCTTGTGGACTAGGGTGCAATATCGCGGCAAAAGCGCTTCCGAACACCGCGGCCCTAAGCGCGACAAGGACGAACGATGCGGAGTAAGAATCTTCTTGACTTTTTAATGTCTAAAAATGTGTTCGTCCTCAACAAAGGGTGCAAGCCCCAATCATGGATCATTCATCAGCGCAGCACTGGAGGAGATTCTTCACCTCACTCTTGCCAGTGGAACAATTTCGGAGTTCATCTCTCATTGGCATGTATCAAGATCACAGGCACATCAGATTCAATCTTGCAGGGAGCTCAATGCTACAGGCTGCATCCACGTGTCCTAAAAAAAACCATTGGAAATTGTTCAAAGATTTGGTCTATTCCAGTGTCAATACTCTGTCACTCTTCTTTGAATTCCCTGCGATGTAGAGTTTGCCACATATCAACTAAATAGTGTACTCAACTCCGCATACCAATTACAGGTCTATCCGCAATGTCCCCTGGTGGAATGATGAACTCGATCGGAAACGAACCTAGTTTAGAAGGTTGTTCAACTCAGCTAAACGCTGTGGTCAGTGGGAGTCATACAGGCACTCCTTAACTGAATATAATACAATGATTAGGCAATCTAAAAGAAAGTGCTGGAGGAAGCAGTGTGAAGCAATACAGTCTTTACCTCAGGCCACTCGGCTTCAGAAAGCCCTCTGCAGAAGCAACTACAACGGAGTTTGCCTGCTAAAATTCTCGGGCGGTTCGTTTACGGTTGGTCTCAAAGTGACCCTCTAACTTCTCCTCGACACAAACTTCCCTGGATCTATCTCCTCGGACAGCTGCCCAGTGCACATACCAGGTTATACAGGACAGCCGGATAGAAGATTAGTGAGTCTTTCTGGGTAATCTTCGACAAGGACAAAGTGAAGTATTCAGTCCTTTGATTTATTGATCCGCCGGGGGCTGATGAAGTATTTCCTGCTCTCCTTCAAAACTGCATGTACATATATCTAATATAATGGCTCTGTTCAGAGCTAGCTATTACTTTTGCCATATCCCACTTCCTTGGAGAAAAGTGAATGTAACTTTCATCCCTAAGCAAGGCAACAAATCTGAGGACCTACCAAAGTCCTACATGCTCATCAGTCTATCATCCTTTCCCCTAAAAACTATGGAGCGTTTAGTTGACCTACACATCAGGAGTCTGATGGTGAGGAATAAACTTTAACATCATACTCAATTTGCCTATGTAAAGGGCATGTCGGCGGTGACGGTAATTCACAAGCTCGTTTCAATGAAAAATCTCTAGATGAAAAAGAGATCGCTTTGTGCGCCTTCTTAGACATCGAGGGTGCCTTCGACAATACTGGATACGATGCTATTGCCAGAGCCCTCGATATGAGAGGGGTGCCACTGCCTACCATCAGGTGGATTGACACCATGATGAAAGGTAGGGAGATTCCCTCCTCGCTTGGTGGTCATACTCTCAACATCAACGCCATCAAGGGTTGCCCTCTAGGCGGTGTGCTCTCACCCCTACTGTGGTCCCTGGTGGTAGATGAATTACTCTCGCTACTTGAAGTGCAGGGTTTCTTCGCCATTGGCTACGCGGACGATATCACTATTGTGATTAGGGGAAAATTCGAGTCCATTATCACGGATTTGATGACTACGGCCCTAACGATAGTCAACAGATGGTGCACAGCAGCAGGGCTAAGTATCAGCCCACATGTGTCATGTGGACTTACCGGAACTTCTATGGCAAGACTTGGGGCCTTTCGCCCCGAATGACGGAACGGTTATACAGTACGCTAGTACGAACTGTAATCACGTATGCTTCTCTAGTGTAGTGGCCAAAAACACTACAACGCAACACCATCAAGAACTGTAATAAGCTCCAACGAGTTGCCTGTCTTGGTATCACTGGTGCTTTTAGCACTACCTCCATCCTAGCCATGGAAGCTATATGGGTAATGACGCCATTGGATATTTTCATACAGGAAACTGCATTACTAAGCGCTTTGAAAATCCACCTATGGTCTGATACTCGTATCAGTGATCTCGGACACATGCGTATCCTGCAACATCAATCTGCCAGTTATCAGATTATATGATCACGGAGCTGCGCTTCGGCAGGAAGTTCGCCCTTCACATCCCAGATCGGGCGGAATTGGCTAATGGCAGCACGTGCGTTGGCTCTAAGACCGATCACGGTGTAGGTGCTGGAGTCTTTGGACCCAATACCAGGATCTCCGTCGCAATAGGCAAATGGCCTAGCGTTTTCCAAGCCGAAATTTATGCCATCGAAATCTGTGCCAGGGAGATCTTGGGACAGGGTCTCCGTGGTACACATATCGCCATTTGCACTGATAGCCAGGCGGCAATTAATAGCTTCACACAAGTTTATTTCGAAGTTGGTCAGCGAATGGTTTGATCTCCTTTAGCACCTCTCCATCCGTAACTCTGTCTCAATCTTTTGTGTTCCGGGTCACAGAGGCGTTGAAGAAAACGAACACGCGGACGAACTAGCAAGAGGGAGGCTCATCTTCTATACTCATCAGTCCTGATCCCTTCTGTGGAATTAGCTGGAGAGCCGCTAGAGGCGTAATTGGTAACTGGTCATCGGGCCTGAGGTTTAACTACTGGACATCGCACCCTGGCCTAAGAGTTACAAAAGAGCTAGTGTGCCCCTTCAGTTACTCCAATATTAAATGTCTGCGCAGAACCGAGCTTAGGTTTTCTTTTCTCATTTCGAGCTCCGCTACCATCTCCATAAAATTGGTCTATCAAGGGAGACCCAATGTCGCCTTTGCCTGGAGGAAGACAAAACCTCCATTCATTTATTACTGGAATGCCCGGCGATCGCCAGATCCAGGAGATCACTCCTTGGACGTGATTTACTAAGCTCCAGAATGATTGGGTGCTCCTCTCTGAAGGATTTTCTAGCTTTTATTAAACTGGTGGATAACTTTCTGAATTAAAGAACTATGGCACAATATACCTTTTATGTATAGCAGTGCCCATCACTTTGGTAAAGTCCATTATTATGCAAAGTAAACAAAAATGTGTACGTCTTGTCTATACGATAAGACTAACCACTACATAAGATTTACGAGTAATCGGACCTTAGAATTTTACGGTCATTAGAGCAAAACTATTCAGTACACGCATATTTAACAAAAATGTAATCCATACTCTTTATATTTTAAATCGCCTTCTCATTATTAAAATTTTCTTTTAATCTCGAACTATGCATGCGTTGTCTCCTTATCTATAAAGAAGCTGTCTGTGCTCTGTGGTGATTGTGTGGTGTGTGCTCAAGCTAGAATCATTTTGCTCTGATTTCTCATTGTCAAAGTCGAATCTCTGGATCGTTTCCAGATTCACATGACTGGGGTCGTGGCTTTGTCTTATTGCAACCGATTTTTTCAAAACACAATTTACAATCGGAATCCCTCATGTGACCAGTTTAATATGTAATTATCTGTACGCGGAGTGTGTTGTTCTTAATTACTCAACTCTGAATATAATAACAACAAATCGACGTCTGTTAAGATTAATCATATTCATAATAAATCAGTGCATCCGTGAGCTGTATCATTCGTAGATATTCATAGATGAAGACGCGAGTCCTGTGCGTACATGAGCCTTGCAAGAAGTGGTGCATTCAACGTGATTTTAACATTTTGCCAAAATGTTGCAATCCTTCTATGAAAGTTCTGAGGGTATGTGATAAATAAATAGTACTGAAGTGACGAATTCGAAATCGTAATTATTTGTCTTACAGCAATTCCTCTGCTACTTGCCGAAAAATCGCTATCCCGATCCGGAAAAATTGATGTCGGCGATCAAGTGATTCGTTATCCTACGGCCGTGATATTTGTGCTTGTGTCCAAATTTTTGGAAGCTTTGGGCGCCAACGGAATAAGAAGTGTGTGTGATGAAAAGTATTTACCTTCTTTACACGGAGAGAAAAAATGTAGTGAAAGGTATTAAAATTGTAATGAAAACCATTGCATTTGTAATGATTTTTGACCCTACTGCAACTGATGTGAAAGTTATTACATCTTTAATAAGAAATTTCATTGTGCTGTAATAAAATTAACAATTGGTTGGTAATAAAATCTGTCAGGAAGATAATTTGGCGATAATAGAAAAAAATACAAAAAGTTATTTTTTTTATTTTTACTTTTTTTTTTATTTTTTACTTCTATTTTATCCTTAACTTCTTTTTCCCTATTTTAATTTTACCTTTTTACAATTTGCTTCTACTGGGAATTGAACCGGGGACCTATCGTTTCGTAGTCCTACGTCCTACACCTAAGCTATCTACGATTACAAGTTATGCGAATAAATTAGTCGTTTTATTTTTTGACAGTTTTATAATTATTACGCACTTTTGGTAATTTCATGTACGAAATGATGAAAACTATAACACCATGCAATAATAATTATTACAGGCTGTGGTGAAAATTACCTCAAACGCAATAAATGTAACTATCCATACAAATATCATGCAATCATTTTTACAATAGGCCACAATAACTACATTGTAATCAATTTCACTACATTTTAATAACTTTCACTACAAGTTTAGTGAAATTGTATGTTGTGAATTTCATTGTACGATTTTGTAGAATTCATTGCACATTTTTCTCTCCGTGTAGTATGGTATTGATCATATTTTTAGTGAAAGTGAATTAACAGAGTTTTCACGATCAATTTTTTTGTGTGTTTTCTTTTTATGTTTGCAGCTGTACTTGCTCTCTATTTGCGTGACGATCTTTTTGTTTCGGAAGCTTTGGCGACGATTATTTTGCATATTTTTAATTTTTTTAGTCAATTTTGTCCGATATTCGGTGCAATGTTGGCCGATAGTTATATCGGTAATGCTAAGTCGATATCGTATTTTTTCGTTTTGTATGCAATCGGATGGATTGGATTAATTGTTATGTCACTGCCGCTTTCGATATCAGTCATGTAAGTAATTTATGTCAATTTTTCGTATTTGTTAAGTAAAACAATAATCATACATAATAGGCAATGGACGATGATGATGGGTCGCTAAAATGTAATTTATAGCAAAAAAAAAAATGGTTTGCCAATGAATGTCTATTATAATCCAAATATGCATTCGAAAGTGATAATATTCATAGATTTTAAAAGGTTACATTGGTCAAATGAGTGCCGCTGATATGGACACTTTTACATTTTTTTATTTGTGTTCATTCTGAACAACTGAATTAGGTGCAGTACCATGGGCGTAGCCCAAGGGGGACAGGGAGGGGTGCTGAATATAGACGAGCTACGGTCTAAAAAGCTGAAATTGAAGGCCAGTTGAACGTAATCAGAATCATTCTCGACTGTCCTTTCTTAAAATTTGGCTCTAATATTTGCCTAACTATATTTTCGCGACCGACAATTTCAACTCCTAAGAAAATCATAATGTTGAAAAAAATTCGGGTTTAATTTAATTACAATGCACCTTACATTAGCAGATTTTTGTAACGAAATTCGGTCTCAAAAGTTCGGAACTGTCAAATTGGAATAATAAATTAAATTCGATTAAATTTAAAAATTTTATTAAATTTAAATTAAATTTTTTTAATGTGCAAGGTCTATGTTTCATATATGGTAAGCAATCGATTATTTACATGGAATGTCAAACTATATCGTATAATCTTCTACGACATGCTAAAAATGTCTAATCTAATATCATTGGCAATCGTACGTAGGATTGCGTTAATATTTTATACAAAGTCATGATGTTTGGTTGACAAAGCAAGAAACTCAGTATCACATGTGTTGACAAAATCTTTTGTGCTATTCCGAAGATACCCAAAAAAGGCTAATTAGGCTAGAAAACTTATCTCTAAAAATAAGGAAAGAGGAAAATGGTTCCTGCAATGATTACAATTTTCCCACTATGTAGTTTCAGATTCGAACTGAGCCTCAGTTAATTTGCAATTAACAGGCCCGGCCTTAGCAATATAGTGACCCTAGACCAAATCGATGATGGTCGCTCCTTTGGAAATTCAGGTTCTTTCGTTCAAATGTGTCTGACGCAGGACCGGCGCAAGCCTCCGTTGCGCCCTAAGCGAAGTTTGCATATTGCCCCACTTATAGTACTGGAAAGGGTATAGTAGTTAGCCTATAAAAACTATATAGGTTTTTTTGTATAGAAAATCTGTTATATCTTCGATTTTGGGTTTATTTAGATTTTACAAAAATTTTTAAATGAGCAATTACCACTTCCTTAAATTTAGAATGTGAAAATAGCTATTATTAGCCCTATATGTATACAGTCGAAACTCGATATCAAGAGACGCGAGAGCGTATCGCCCGCCAAAGGAAAAAAAAACGAATGCGAACAAGTCTATGATTACCGGAGACAGCTTGCTTTTTTGTTTGACAGGGCTACAGCCTCCCAGGCAACATCCCCCAATAAATTTTGTTTACCAAAATATTCCACATATCCTGTTCTAGTGACTTTCCAAAAAAATTTTCGATCGGCACAATAACGCGTAAGATACATATATGCAATAAACGGTGAAATTTTCACCCTCACAGACTTAAGCGAGTAACCCAATTTCAGACTGGAGTCTACAGTTGCAGAAAGACTTGCTTCTACTGTCTCTCCCTGTGATGGGATTTTTATGAAATTTGGAATGAATGATCCTCTGGTGGTCCTTCTAAAGAATCAATGTCTTCCATTTAGATAAGTGGATAGAATAACGGTAAAATAATAGGCAAAGTTAACAAAAGATTTCCAACAATTGCGTCTTTCGGCTCATCGCATTGACAATTTTTTAAAACCCACTGCGACATTGGGACACGGGGACATTTGGACATTAGGATATTGGGACACTAGGAGACTAGGATCTTGGGGCAGTGGGATATTATGGTCTTGGGACATTAGGACGTTAAGGCGTTGGGGCATTAGGCACACTGGGGAAACTGGGATGTGGGGACATCGGGATATTGAGGCATTGGGACATCGGGATATTGGGACAATGGGTTATTTGGACATTAGGACACTGGGAGACTGGGACATTGGGGCACAGGGATTTTAGGATATTGGGACATTATTATGACCTTGGGACAATAGGACAATCGGACATTGGGAAACTGGGCCACTGAGACATCGGGATATTGTGACATTGGGACATCATGATATTGGGACATTGGGGCACTGGGATATTAGGACATTGGGACATTATGGTCATTAGGACATTGGGACATTAGCACATTAGGACTTTCGGATATTGGGACATTGGGTACACTGGGGAAACTGCGACGTGGGGACATTGGGACACTGGAACATCGGGATATTAGGACATTGGGACATTGTAACATTGGGATTTTGGATAATTGTGACATTGGAACATTGGGATATTGGGACATTAAGACACTGGGAAACTGGGACATGGGGGCACTGGGATATTAGGACATTGGGACATTATGACTTTGGGACAATAGGACAATCGAACATTGGGACACTGGTACAGAGGGGCAAGGGGCCACTAAGACATCGGGATGTTGTGACATTGCGACATTGGGATACTGGCATATAAGGACATGTGGACGTTAGGGTCTTGGATCATTAGGACATTGGGACATTAGGGCATTAACACATTAGAACATTGGGACATTAGGTGCACTGGGGAAACTGGGACGTGGTAACATTGGGCCACTGGGACATCCGGATATTAGAACATTGGGACATTAGGATGTTGGCACATTGGGATATTGGAACATTGGGATACTGGGACATTAGGGCACCGAGATACAGGGACATGGGGGCACTGGGATATTAGGACATTGGGACATTATCACCTTGGGATAATAGGACAATCGGACATTGGGACACAGGCATTGGGATATTATCACATTAGGATACTGGGACATTTGGGACATTGGGAACTGGGATATTAGAAAATTGGCACATTAGGACCTTAGGACAGTTGGACATTGGAATATTAGGACATTTGGTGGGAGACTGGGACACTGGGAGACTGGGACATTGGGATATTGCGATACTGGGACATTGGGACACTAGGGTAGTGGGACATTCGGACATTAGGCTATTGGGACACTGTGATATTTGCACATTCGGACATTGGGACATAAGGACATTAGGACATTAGGAAATTGGAACACTGGGACATCAGGATCCCAAATCAAAAATATTAGGTGGCTATTTAAGTATGCAAAAATATATGATATCTGACAAAAAAACAACAAAGTTGTAAAAGTTACCCCGCCAAAGAAAAATTCATCTACCGCAAAAAGAATACATATCACTCCAATCCGCCGCTCATATGTAATTTTGTTTTAGGTGTAAATGCTGGATGTTATTTTGTTTTAGGTGTAAATGCTGGAGAAGTTTAAATGTTCAGGACTACTTCCTAAAGTAATTTGGTGGGAGCCGTCAAAGTGGCAAGTAAAATGAGTAAAGTGTAGAGTAAAATTACATCCAGCATTTACACCTAAAACAAAATTACATATGAGCGGCGGATTGGAGTGATATGTATTCTTTTTGCGGTAGATGAATTTTTCTTTGGCGGGGTAACTTTTACAACTTTGTTGTTTTTTGTCAGATATCGTGTTATACCAAAATTGTCTGGAAAAGTATACGAAATTAAACAAACCAATGATCACAACGGGTGGGGTTCGAAAACGGAACAGTTGCGTATGTTCCGCAAACATGTTTGCCATTCTGATCCCCTAACTGCCATTTTGCGGATCAGAAATCATATCCAGTTCTTTTCGTTAGCATATTTCACAAAGGCAGACAAACGAAACAATTGGACTTCGACGAGAAATACTTTCTGCATGCATCGAACACATAGCTTCTCGAAATGTCGGTATTGGGACATTACCCTCGTCCTCTTCTTCATCGGGCTCGTCTTCAAGTATCTCTACGTCCGCATTTGTTCTTGCTTCCAGAATTTCATTTGCTATATCCTCAACGCTATCTATATATCTATCTATCATTTCAACAAATAGAAACAGTATCGTTGTTTCTAAGGTACGCCTCAAATTCAACTCCAACCGATATTGTCTTCCAATTTGCTACTGCCAATTCATCTTCTTCTTCATTTAATTCAATATCTTCTATATTTAAGCAGAATCCGGCCTTATGAAAACGGTTAAAAATGCATGTGCTCGTTACTCCATTCCACGCTGAGGATATCAAATTCATTGCTTCCAAAACCGAAATGTTTTTTGGGATGTTTCCTTCCCGCTCAAGGGAGAAAATGGCTTTCGTTGTTAGCATTTTTCTGTATTCAACCTTGAAAGAATTTAGTATTCCTGGATCAAGGGGTTCCAATTGGCTTGTGCAATTTGGGGGAAGAAATTTTACATTTACATGTGTTAGTTCTAAATTAGTCGGATGAGCAGCACAACAATTTTTTCATTTTACTGTCCCAGTCCAACAAAAAGTTTGTGAAAATCTCTCCCGTCATCCATGACTTGAGATTCGGAAGTGATTTGATATTTTTAAAACATCGCGGCTTTTCATATTTTCCGATGACCAGTGGCTTCAATTTTTCTGATCCATCAGCATTACAACACAGCAGAACTGTCAACCTTAACTTGCTATTTTTACCCCCGTGGCAATCATCATTCTCAGAAACTAAACTTCTATCCTGGAGAAGATTATAAAATAGGCCTGTCTCGTCAGCATTGAAAACATTTTGCTTTTAATATTTTTCAAGCAATCCTGGAAGTCGTTTCGTTTTCCACAATTCAACCGTGTTATCGTCAACTGCTCTTGACTCGCCACTGATGAATTTGCTGGTTATTCCGAATCTATTTTGAAAATTTGTCAATCAACCTGGACTGGCCTTGAAGTCGGCAGCAACGCCAAACAAGTTCGGGAGATGCATCGCCTTTTCCTGAAGGATTGCTCGCGAAATTGGGATGTTCGCCGCTCGTTGCTGGTGAAACCATTTGACCAATGCGTCTTTTAAGTCTGAAAACTTTCCTGTCTTAATCCGCTTTTTCGCCATTCTGCTACTTCCGTTGCAGCATATTTTAGAATGGTAACTTTATTTTTTAGCAATTTAGTTGTCACTGAAATGCTTAATTTTTTACAAAGCTCTACTTTAGACAACGACGATTTTTCCTGCGCGGTCTCGATAATATTAATTTTTTCCTCGATGAAAAACGATTTTCTTTTCAACGACATTATGCAATATTAAAGCCTGCTTAATTTACTCTACAAGACGGAAAAAGGACCTTTGAACCACTCGCGTCTCTCGACAAATTTTGCAAGATAAACTGTAAAAATAGGAAGAATAACAATACAGTGTCAAGCAGAGGGGTTTACTTGCATCCTAGACCGCAAAATACAACGTTGTACGCTTTGAATAGAACAACAAGCCAATAAGAGGAGAAAACTTGCTTGCAACATTGTTGCATGTGTATCGTAGTGGCTCAATATCATTATTTTCTAAGAACTAAAACGTTGCATCGAGTTGCAATGTGTATAGGAATTTGTAATTGGGGATGGGGAAGCGAGACGTTACGTTATACCGAGTAAAAATGTTATATCGAATATTTAGCATTCGTTATATCAAAGTAAAATCTAATTGCATGTTTTACAAGCGGACCGGGACTTTTAAGTAGCGACGTTTCATCGGCAAAAAACGTTGTATCAGAGAACGTTATATCGAGTTTCGACTAAATGGTTTTCAAATATTCAAGCGACCGATATTAAACAAATGTCAACAGCTTCTCCGAGCAAAAAGTTTGCATTTATCTTTACCATGAAAAGCATGTGTTGGATACTTTGCAACTTGTGTAATCCAGGCTCACCGTTTCAAAGATACAGCCAACTAAAGATTTGGTAATACAGCCCCAGTTTTAAACACGAAAAATGCCCTTAAAGGCTTCAAAATCGCAATTTTCTGTTTTCAAATGAAAATTTTCAAAAACGTGGGTTCAAAAAGTCGATGAAGCTGTCCCCGTTTCAAAGATACAGCCATCGGAAGATGGGGTAACATATCTCCAGGCCTTTAAAGGCCTCAAAATCGCAATTTTCTGTTTTCAAATGAAAATTTTCGAAAATGGGGGTTCAAAAAGTCGTTGAACAGGGTATCCAGACCTACATTTTGCTGAAACCTCCAGGGTCCTAGCTATCGCCGTTTCAAAGATACAGCACTCTAGAGATGGGGTAACATATCCCCAGTTTGACCCACGAAAAGGGGCCTCAAAATCGCAATTTTCTGTTTTCATATGAAAATTTTCGAAAAAGGGGGTTCACAAAGTCGATGAAGAGGGCATCCAGACCTACATTATGCTGAAACCTACAGGGTCCTAGCTATCACCGTTTCAAAGATACAGCCACGAAAATTTGACCACGAAAATTTGAGCTGAGCCTCGCGTTCCTTTTCCCAGTCATAGCGCCCGACCGTTTGCTCTGTTTTCCGTTCAAACCAACATAGCGTTCCTGTATTCTAGAACATCTTCATTTGGTGTGGATCTTCCTGCTCGGAGTAGATGTCTGCCGTATTATTCTCCGTTTATATCAGTGGTTCCCAACCCTTTTCAGTCCGTGTATCCTTTGTGAGGTCTAAAGAGTCTATTGTAAAAAAAAATTATTGTGTTTATTGTGAACTCCCAATAATTTTAAATCCTATTCATTTGCAGTCTTCCCGTAACGGTGTCCTTACTTTTTATTGCCATTGGAAACGGTAGCATTCGTGCATGTGTTACATCGCTGGGTGCTATACAATTTCAACTGCCCGATCAAGCCCATGACTTGGCCAATTACTTTTCCCACTACTATATCGCATATTACGCTGGAATATTTCTGAGTAAAATCCTGCCACCATCGATACGATCTCATACGCACTGTTTTGGTAAAGAGAATTGCTACCCAGCCGTGTTTGGAACGTTGGGAACGATATTTTTTACGTCATGGAGTAAGTCTTCTATTTTCAATAAGTAGTCATTTCTACGAGGATTAAATAATATTTTCATTTTAATTCTTTTTAGTGGTATTTCTGATGGGTAAATTATTCTACAGAAGAGAATATCCTGTACAGGATAATGTTGTGTTCAGAGTATGCGGATGCATTAAGCATGCAATTTGCCTGAAAATTCGAAAAATTGGTTCAGAGAAGACACATTGGCTGGATTATTCAATTGAAGCGTATGGTGATGAATTTGTTGACGAAGTTAAGAAGTTTATTAAGGTACTTAATTGATTCCGTATTTAGAGTGTTGTTTTAAATACGAGTAAAATTAATTTGCAGATTTCAAAATTGTTCTTACCGTTACCCATCTACTGGGCAATGTTAGCGCAACAGGATTCAAGTTGGACTTTTCAAGCCACGCAGATGGATACAACAGTATTGGGATATCGAATAGAACCCGATCAGGTAATCTAACAGAAAAGAAGCTACTCACGATGATATAATCGTGGGTAACAAACAAATTCCTTGACTTCGGCGTGTATTGATATCGTTATCGTTTATTGCATTCGAATTAGACGAAATTTCTGAAGTTCCGTAACGAATGCCACATTTCATAAATTGGCAAAAATCTTTGAATATGGTGTATCCGTTTCGGAGCTATAATAGGGTGTCTGGTTTTTCAATAATTCTAAAACGATTCCAATACGATCCTGTTAGATGATAGAGGCCCCAATTTTCACGTAACGTTTTTGTAATCTAGGCTAAAGCCATGGGACCAATTATACTTTTCACCCTAATTCCTGCATGGCAATATTTGATATATCCAGCGCTGAATAGATGTGGATTCTATTTACATCCATTGCACAGTGTAGCTATTGGTGGAATTTGTTGTGCAATGTCCTATGTTCTGGCTGGATTGGTGCAAATTGAAATTGAAGTAAGTATCTACAATTTATATAACAAATTTCACCATTTGCAGGAGTGAAAATACAAAACGAAATTCTTTTAAAATTTCTTACACAGAATCATCGATTAGTTCCGCTAAATATTATGTGGCAATTTCCACAATTTTTTATGCTTATGTTGGGAGAGCTATTTCTCTCGATTCCAGGATTACAGTTTGCATTCACCCAGGTATGTATTTTGAAATAGATCAACCTTTCTTGCCTCTCGATATTGACTTTATTAAATTTAAAGGCACCTCCTTCCATGAAATCTGTCCTGACAGCTAGTTGGTTCATAAACAACGCTTTTGGGAATCTCATAGTAGTGGGCTTGACGGAATTCAGATTTGTCGAATTGCAGGTGAGAAACAAAAATACATATTTTTTATTTTAACACATCAATCAAATGAAAATTTAATGATTTGGAATTTTCAGAGTTCGGAGTACTTTATTTATGCTTCTCTAATGTTTGTCAGCATGATAGTGTTTGCGAAAATGGCGTGTGACTATATAATCAACGGTGAAAATTCAAGATCCGAAAGTAGTGTATGACAGGCAAAGTACAAAATTAAAAAGTTACGACAGATAAGCTAAAAAATGTGATATTGCTTTTATGGATATTTTTTATATGAAAAATAATATATTTTATACAAGTAAATATAATTAAGCAATAAAACTAGTTTTAATTAATTACAAAAAACAAAGCACTTGGCCGATATCATGCAAAGGTAACTATGACATCTGAAGCCTGGGCACAATTTAACATCAACAAGACTTTGCATAGGTCAGGTGTGTGCGTATTGTCTGCCGGGACTGGAGACTGCGCCCATCAGTGGCGTAACGTTTTTCAAATTTGTTGTGTTCGAATTCAAAGTGGGGACCTTTTTTATACATTCGAATTTTCGATTTATTTCGTATCTACATAGGACAGTAGTGTTCGCTAAGTGGAATTGCCATTCTCTGTTCCTCAATGTTTTTTTTTCGTTTTAAATATTTTTCGAAACGAAATTATAATTCTCAAATCAAATTTTAGTAAGCAATCCTCACATTTGTAATTTTGTATCGGTTCAATGAAAAATTTCTGTTCAATCGCTACACGACAAGGAACCGATATTGATAAATTTCTAGACTAATTGATTGGGAAACCGTCCAATGAAAACTAATTTATTTGAAATTGAAATTCGTCGATTTGTTCTGCGAATATTAATTAAAATTAATTAGACATGAATATTCACAATTTAGAAATTGTAATTCATCAATTTGAAATGGAAATTCGTCAATATAATTTTGAAATTCGTCAATTCGACATAAAATTTCGTAGACCGGATTTTCAATTCGCCAATTTTCAATGAAATGCGTTAATATAATTTGGAAATTCATCAGTTTTGTCAATTTAAAAAATCATTAATTAGAAAATTGCTTATTTTGATTTGGAAATTCGCGACTTTGGCATGGAAATAACAAACGAAAATTTATCAACATGATTTGATGCATTTGAAATGAAAAGACGTTAACATGATTTAGAAATTCGTCTATTTGATCGGGAAATTCGCTAATATTACATATATTAATTCGTCATAACGTGATTTGGAAAATAATCAATTTGATATGGAGTTTCGTAAATTTGGTATTCGCCAACCGTGGTTTGGAAATTCGTGAACATGATTTTGAAATTCGTCAATTTGATATAGAAATTCGTCAATTAGGAAAAGGAAATTTGCCAACATGATCTTGAAAGCGACAATTCAGAACGTGTTTGTATCAAAACAAGCAACTTTTAATATTATCTTAAGGCATGAGTCGGAGGCATTAGTTTGGTACTTCTGATCTGATCCTGTCGGTTGACCACGTTTTTGTGCCCTTGATTAATGAGCATTCATATTTGAAACAAATATGGATCTCGGCCGTTGGGGGCCGTATTCCAATGAACACATGGAACACCGTACGTTACGCCACTGGCCGCCACCTTCAGGTAAAAGGAAAATTCATCAATTTTTGTCATACACTAGTGAAAAAGCTAAAACCATAACTGTACAGCAGAGGTGTTAAACCAAATTATTTGCTGATTTGGTTGTTTAGAAGCCCTTTCAATAAATTCCTTTGTCCCGAAATTCATGAACGGTGTTTGTTGGCGCAGGGCCCTCTGTGCACACGAGTTTTCCAAGTTGAACGATACAAACAAACTCGACAAATTTTTGAATTTTCCAAGTACATTTGTATTGTATTTAATTTTTTCAGTAACATTTTTAAAAAATTATGGGTAAATGTCATTTTTTGGCAGAGGTCACAGACTTTTAAGGGTTAGAAGCTGGAGTGTTGGTTCCATTAAGTTTTTTTTTGCATTTATGTATTTAACGTTTTAAATTGGAATGCTTAAAAATGCGATTATCTCGCTTAAGACTAGCTAAATAAGGTCGTATCCTGTTGCAAAGGAACAAACATCATAATAAACTTAGTAGGACTTAATACAGGGGAATTTAAAACTTTTCGTCAGGAAACGAAGCGAGAGGTCCTCGATCTTAATAAGTTACCACAGAACAGGGCACCTCCATATTGACGAGGTGAAGCCACTGCGGAGGACGTAAAAGTAGCAGTGACCCTCAGATGGCAGTCATAAACATACTGGATGCAGCAGTCCTGAAAGGGAACAAACCTATGGTGGGTGGTTGAACCAACTTTTGAGTCTCTTAAGACTTCAATTGGTCCCTAAGAGATGGTTCATGTGTTTCATGGGTACTTTGCAAAGGACTGCAGCAACAAGCACGATAGGTGATGTATTTTAAATGTGATAGCGATCGCCATTGTATATTATGCTAGGAGCTAGGAGGCCGATACTGAGAACTGTAACCATCAAACGGAAGGAGGAGTCCACTATATCGGGAAGCAGGGAAACCGTTTGCCAAATCTCCACAAAGTAAACTTTAATGCGTTGGACACTGAATACTATGTATAACAACGTTTGAGATTAAGGATCAGTGATCGCTATAGGGAAAAGCAAGTGAATTAGTTTCGGAAACTCTGTAACGATGCATATAAAAATCAGGGAGGAAGAATAAAGAAAATAGAGCAAAAGCGTTCTTTGGTTCACATTCCTGCTGCAACAGAGGATGAACTTTGGCTGGCCAAGGCTCCAAGATTAGATTGATTGCTCAAAAATTACTCAAAGTACTCGGATCCTGCTCGACCGAAGGCACCTTGCCAGTAATATTTAAACAAACAAAACTGGCCGGACAGTTGAGCTCATATCGACGAACCTGATATTGAGAGGAATATTCCAAGGAACTCGCTTCGAAAGGGAACAAGCTATACGGTCATGTCACGCTTTTAATTCCACAAACAGGAACGCAATTCGTACAGCCTTACAAAGAATAATAATATGTAATCAGGGGGTTATGATCGATTCGAGGCTGACCCCTGGATGGCATCTGAAGTTCTGAAGTATGTATGCGAAAACGCGATGATCGCCACTGTGGCATCGACAAGAATCATGCCCAATATACACGACCATAAATCTAGTAGAAGGCTGTTACCGCTAAAGATTGTAACGTCCATACTGTACAATCCACCAAGTTAGGTTGTTTCAATAGACTCCATTGGAAACGTCAAAAAAAAAACAGTGTAAAAACGTAATTTTAAAAATAATATAATTTTGGTCGTTTTAAAAGCTAATTTTTGCAGTCCTTGCCTGAAATAAGTAAAAAACATATCTTCAATCAAAGATTTTCTTGTTCTTTTCTTTTTGTTTTGCCTTAACTCCTTGAGGAGCAATTTCGACGACGACTGAATTCGGAGTGTGATATGGTTGTCTTGTGAGCCATATGGCTTTCTCATCGCATTGTTTTGTTTAATATTCTAAGATAAGAACATTTTTTAGTTGCTTCTGAATAATAAAAGGCGCTACGGGCCATAACGAGTTTCGAAAACTCTGTGACATAGAGAAAAGCTCTATGTCACAGAGTGGTGAGCTTAGAGAAAAGCTCTATGTCCCAGAGTGGCGACCGAACGATAACGGCCACAGAACACGACAGAAAAGACTTGCAGCCGCTGTGCATATTTGTCGATTTGTTTTATGGTTGGTCATGATAATCGCCCGTAATTAGGCCGAAGTTGAGCTGCCCAGCTGCGCCCACTAACTTAACCCCTATCTCACTGTAGGAAAACCTTATCGCAGCAGCTATGTTTTTGTCCCTTGACATCACGGACGAAAGCATCGACGAACCATAACTCGAATCCACATAGATGCACAGCGGTTTCACACCTTTCTGCACCGCTAAAAGAAGAAGAAGGTGGCTCGCGGGAGCATAATCTCCTCAGGCCAAATAAGTGGTGGTAGTACTGAGAGGACTCTATTCACACCTAGTCTCGAGATAGACCGATCCACTTCCACAGTGTGAATCACTGTGATTTCGGTTTTGTATGTCTCATTATCGAAGGGGTCCCTCTTGTATCCCGAAGCCTCTCTCTCAAGATCTCGAAGCTCACGTCTGACATCACGTGGGGGAGGAATTTGGTCCATGATGATTGGGATGATCCCTTCGGTAGCAACCGATAAGATACTGCTTTAATAGTAGAAGGTTGTAATCACGTTAGGCATAAGCTGGGGTTCCTAATGTAAATGGTCCTGGACTGCAATCAGGAGACATCCTGTAGCGATGCGTAGGGCAGCATTCTGACATACATGATTGTTGTTCCAGTTGGTATCGTAAACTATCGTAAACCAAACCGAAGCAACACAATCAAGCGCTCGTCGACCCACAGCTCGATACGCCATGGTTCCTTTATCTTTTCCCCAGAAGCTCCTACCTAGATCCCTTAGGATAATGTTCCTACTGCGCATTTTAGCACAAACCGCCACGTAATGATGGACTGGCATCTAGATGTACGCCTTAAATAAACACATCAGCCTGCCACTTATAGTCCCTCGACTAGGTGGTTAGAATAGTCGCAGATGATAATTACCAGATTTTTTTTGTCAAAAAATGCTCCTTAATTTAAGTCGATCCGATCAAATATAAATATATTTTTTGTGACCTTTTAGCCAAATATGTTTCCTATCAAAATGCATTTTAAAATCCTGGGACCCTGCAGATTCCAAAACAACAAAAAATATCCTTTTCTATTTGGCATATTGGATAACAAACACGGCGGGTAATGCCTCGGTGGAGAGTCCTACTTGCAAGGGAGTCGCGGAAGGCGGATGTATCTTTCGACTGCGGGTTACTGGCAATTAAATGTATAATTGAGAACGTGGTGAATGAGAGAAATACAGCATAATTGCATAAGCAAATTCCCCCCTATGCTAGAGCAATAAAAAACGAAGAAACTGCTCTTTTTCGCATCCGTAATGTAACAAGCCTGTGTAAGCCTATAAATGGGTCAAACAATACACATTTGCTTGCCTTTTTTTCTTAGCTGAAACATCTGAATGATAGCTAAAAGAAACAGGACACGGCATGAACAGATTTTAGGGTTTACTAATTTACCGAATTTACGCTGTCTGGTCAGAATAGTTTAGCAGGAAATTGGCAATTCTCAACAGTATTCTCTGGGCGTAGGATGTTTGCGGTGCTCTCCCGTATAGCGACTGTATTTTCAAAATGAAAAAGACTTTTTTTCATATAATTGCAATGAAGTTTTCAATCGAATTTTCAAAAAATAAATATGTACCTATATTTCATCAGATCATCATAATTAAAATTAAAAAATTGCATGCAATTAAAATCAAAAAATTGCACGCACCTTCAAAAAGAAAATAGAAAACATATTCCTAACTATTCAATTATCTTAAAAAAGTATTCAACTTCAAGAGCACAGTCTTCAGGTAGGTCAGTACAATGGACGGCATTCAGAACTTTCGATACTCCAAATTTTGCACGTAACGTGTTGGGGCGGATGGCACTGGCAATAGTCTGTAAAACAATTTACTAGTCATCATAAATACAACGGCGGATGTATACAAGTCTAAATTACCGGATCCATTGGTCCACAAAATTTGCGAAATTCCGCATGTGTATCTTTTTTACCATCGACCGCCACTATTTCCAGGGCCATGCATTGTCCGGATGAAAGATGTGATACCATTTGCTGGGGGTCATATTTTTTAATTAAATTCAATTTTATAAAACCACAAAAATATTTTACAGTTTAATAAAACATTTAAAATAAAATTAGCTTGAAAGGAGAACTCCCGTGCTAAATACGATCTCTGTTTTCTAGATTACATATTTCCACACGTACGAAATAATTACGAACGAACGTTATAAAATAACACAAAAACATTCTTAGTGGAGCCAGCCATTTTAGGAAAAAAAATTAATCAGGTATAAAACTACAATTCATTCAACATAACCATTTTATTGTTAAACTTACTCCATATTCGGGTAAAACTCCCTTATAAACTTCATAAAACTCCTCGCATTGCGGGCGTTCCAGTGTCACCATTTTCGCTGCTGTAATTTTAAATCCATTTTGTGTAATTTCTATTAGCACATCCCCCAGTAAACCACTTTTTAAGATATGCGGCTTTATTATGGCAAGGGTTGAATTATTCATGACTTCTGTTGTCCGAAATGGAATCTCTTGATTGAAAAATTTTGCACTTTCCTAAAAACAAAAACAAATTAGGTAGAAATCTCTTCGTGAAAATGTATATATACGTATATCATAGGTAAATATTATACAAACCGATTGTGCCTCCTCTTCTGATGCTGACACATGTATACCATTGCGAATGGTATTTATACCAAATAATGCACGTAAACTGGTCGAATTCAGCTGGGCGGCTTCAACGGGATCCTCGGGACCTTTTATTGTGAAAATTAATGTTAATAGAGCAAAAAATTAGCAAAAATGATGATTACGCACCAGCGACTTCTTGAAGTTTCTCCACGGCATTATCGACAATCACTTCCAGACCAAACACTGGTCCTGTTACCATTGAATTCATATATAAACTGCAAGAGATTGAAAGAAATGAAGTATGAAAAAAAATAATTCAAGAACCATTAGACTAATAATAAGACTAACCTCTTTTCCGAACCTTGATCATGATTGAATACATGAAAAGGTTCGTTATCTTGAAACTGAACCATACGACCATTGTTAAAGCGAAATCCTTTTTGTGAAAGAGTTTTAATAATTGCTGGTAAATTCTCAATCGCTTCAGGTTTTATCAGAAGAAATGATCTGAACTTGGAGGGAAGAATAAAATAATTAATTTACGTGACTAAATTCAGACGAAATACAATACAATACCTTTCCCGTAATGATGTCAACTTCTTCTTAGTTGAACTATCGTGAAAATCTAAAATTCGAATTTGTCGTCCAAATATGTTTATTTTGGCACCAACATAAAAATCAGTTTCGGTCACATTATCCAGACGGGTCCTTTTTAGAAATGTTTTGCGAGCTTTCAGATCAAACTAATAGGTATAGAGAAAACAATTTTGATAAGTATGCATGTGTTTTGAAAACAAGAGGCTTACAATTTCTATTGTTGAATCCGTTGGAAAGAAGTAAATTAAAAATTCTCGCGATATTGAAGCTTCCTCTTGATACCATTCGCCCAGAAAGGAGAGTCGTGCCGAACATGGATAATCCTGAAAATATGAGACAATATTTGTTTATTTTAATAGCGTCGCCGAAGCAAAATAGAAAACAAGGGAGGAATTGAATAAAATTGCATTTCTGGTTTTAGTACATTGTTTGAAGGTGTGTGAGGCTATGTTGTTGTTTTTGTTGTAGGGGTGCAGAAAGGTGTGAATCGCTGTGCTCTAAGTTTCGTCGTCTTCTTCTTCTTGTAGCGGTGCAGAAAGGTGTGAAACCTCTGTGCATCTATGTGGGTACGATTTATGGTTCGTCAATGTTTGTGTCCGTGAGGTCTAAGGACAAAAACATACATAGCTGCTGCGATAGGGTTTTCCCACAGCGATATAGGGGTAAGATCAGTGGGCGCAGCGGGGCATTGAAACAAGTGACCCACATCATGAGGAGTACCATGCAGTTTGGACAGATGTTTTGGATGTCCGGGTTTATGCGAGAAAGGTACGAATTAAGGCGTGAACAAAAGCCCGACCGAAGTTGAGCTAGTGTTACTCTAGTGGCTCTCGGGAGCCTAATCTCCTCAGGCGAAATTGGTGGTGGGCGCTCTGAGAGGACTCTATTCGCACCTAAACTCGCGATAGACCGATTCACTTCTTCAGTGTGGATCGCTGCAATGGCTGCTCGGTATGTAACTTCATCGTAAGGGTCCCGTTTGTATCCCTGAACCTCTCTCTCAAGGTCTCGTAAACCACGCCTGACATGTCGTGGTGGAGGAATTCGGTCCATGAGATGATTATTGGGATGATCCTCACGGTAGCAACCAACAAGATACTGTTTTGAGAGTAGGAGATTGTGGTCACGTATTGGCATTAATTTTGTCTCCTGATGTAAGTGATCCTGGGCAGACATCAGAAGGCAACCTGTCGCGATGCGTAGAGCGGCATTTTGGCAGACCTGAACTTTGGACCAGTTTTGTGTCACATAGACTATGTGTCCAAACTGGGGCTGCATAATCAGCGGCCGCTCGACCCACCGCTTTATAAGTAGCTAGCATGGTTTCTTTATCTTTGCCCCAGGTGCTACCAGCTAGAGCTTATAGGATGTTGTTCCTACTGCGCATTTTTTCACAGACTGAAGCTGCATGATTCGCAGACGTCATCATGTTCTCTAGGTGAAGCCCGAGAATTTTGGGGTTTTTAACAGTAGGAACAGAATTGTTGCCGATACGTATATTCATCTCCCATCTGACGTCCTCCCACCAAGTGGTTAGAAAAGTCGCAGAGGATTTGGACGCAGAGATGGTTAGGTTTCGGCTTTGGAAAAATGCCTGTAATCGTCCTAGATAGCGATTAATTCGGAGGCGCATTTCATCCTTATCGTTCCCTGTGGCGAGTACGGTGCAATCGTCAGCATAGGAAATCACCTTGATTCCTTCAGGTGGTGTGGGAAGGCCGGACATGTAGATGTTAAACAGAGTGGAGGGGGGTTAGGTTAGGTTAGGTGCAGGAGCCACTAGAATTGACATCTAGTGCACTTAGACCGAAAGATTGGTCCATTGTGATACCCCATGGGAGAAGAAAAGTACGTACTAAGTCATGCTGTAAAACCAGCCCGTTCTGGCAATATACTTATTGAGCAATTTTGGGCTCACATCCCGAAGATCGTCCATATCATAGAAAAACCTAGAACCAAGAATACGTCTTCGTACTTCGGCCAGGGCCGGACACTGACAGAGGAAGTGATGCACGCTTTCTTCCTCTTCTTCGTCACCACAACTTCTACAGTAGTCATTATGGGGAATGCGGAGTCTCCTTGCGTGCTCCCCAATAGGACAGTGCCCCGTTATAGCACCGAGCACCCCACCAATGTGTTTCCTGTCCAGTGACAATAATATGGTTGATCGGGCCGAGTCAAGCCGTGGCCAAATCAACCTAGTTGTCGCGCAAGTGCTGCCGTGAATCCATCTGGCACTAGCCCTGAGCAAAACAGCCGCTTCTACTGCGGCGTTTTTAGGTTAGTATGATGGTCCTCTAAATTCATATTTGTCGCATTACGGGCGAGGCGATCCGCATTACAGTTCCCCGCGAATCCACTATGACTAGGTATCCAACAGAGGGTAATATTGAAAAAACGACCCATCTCTGTAAGAGCCGAGCGGCAGGTTTCGACAGCTTTAGATGTTGTCAGGACCGAATCGAGAGATCGAATTGCAGCCTGGCTGTCAGTGTAAATAGTGAAATCCCTCGCAGTAACGACATGATTACCTAGCCATGTTGAGGATTCCATAATCGCCGAAATCTCCGCCTGCAGGACGCTACAGTAATTAGGCAGACGAAATGACAGGTTAACATCAAGAGCATCCGAGTGGATGCCAATACCCACTCCTTCGTGTGACTTGGAGCCATCAGTGTAGATAGCAAATGACTCAACATCCCGAGGCATGTTGTTGTCCCAGTAATCCCTCGACGGAATCAAACTGTGATGGCTCTTACCAAAAGTGTATTTAGGAGTAGTATAGTCAGTTTCCAAAGGTAGGATAAAATTACTTAGTATAAGCGAATGCCCATAATCAAGCGTTCGCCACTGATTAGTTTCCCGCAGACGTAAAGCGGTGTTAGCAGCCAGCTTTTGACCGAACAAATCCAGTGGCAGCAGGTCAAGTAGCGTATCCAGTCCGGCTGAGGGGGTGGTACGAAAGGCTCCAGTTATGACAAGAGAAGCCATTCTTTGTACCTTCGCCAGCAAGTTATTATAGGCTGTCTTGCTGAGTGCCGTCCACCATACACATACACCGTATAATAGAATAGGACGGACAACAGCAGTGTATATCCAATGTAAAGCTTTTGGCTGCAAGCCCCAGGTTTTCCCTACGGCTTTCCTACATGTATAGAGTGCTATAGTTGCTTTATTCACTCGTTCCGTGGAGGGGGGTTACCCCTCCCTGTGGAACACCTAATTTGATTTTCCTAAGCTTAGAACGTTTGCCTCGAAACTCGGTGATTACAGACCTAATCGAGGAGCTTATTATGTAGTGAATTAGGTTTCATTGTGTGGCATGGGGAATGCTGTACATTTTGCTGTACATTTCCCAATGCTGTACGACAGGTCAAAATGCTGTACTGTACAGCAAAATGCTGTACGTCTGGTCAGCTTAGATAAAACTATCTTTAAAAAGTAATTGCCAAACATATTAAACATATTAAAACTACACTTTGTGTGGAGGCTGCAGCGGATCAAGTGCAAGCCGCAATAAAAACCTCATTCGGAGAGAGTTGTAGGTTAACGAGACGACACACCAATGCGAAATGCAAATGGTGGAACTCGAACCTGAACATCCTGCGTAAGAAGACACGTAAGCTTTTCAACGTAGCCAAAAGAACTGGGGATTGGGACACATACCGCTGCACCCTAACCCAGTATAGCAAAGAAATTAGGAAAGGCAAGAGGGAATCCTGGAGGAAGTTCTGCGAAGAAATAGAAAACTTGCATGAAGGAGCGAGACTCCAGAAGATTCTAGCCAAGGATCCAACAAACCCCATCGGGACACTTAAAAACTCCGATGGAAACCAAGCAAAAACAGGTAAGGAGACCCTGGAAGTCCTTCTAGGGTTTCACTTTAGTAACCTATAATAGGGTGGAATGGGCGATCAACTCTTTCGAACCCTACAAATCACCAGGACCAGACGGTGTCTACCCAGCACAGCTTCAGCAGGGTCTTACGACCCTGGCTCCGCTCTTACTAAGGCTATTTAGAGCCAGCATAGCCTTAGAATACATCCCAATCACTTGGAAGCATGTAAACGTAGCATTTCTGGCAAAGCCGGGGCGTGACCAAACCCTAGCGAAATCGTATAGAGACCAATAAGTCTAACCTCCTTCCTACTTAAGTCATTGGAAAAGCTCGTCGATAAACATATCAGGGATAGGTGCCTGTCACTTTTCCCGTTGCACCCAAACCAACATGCTTATCAGACAGAGAAATCATGTGAATCAGTACTACACCATCTAGTTGGGAAGATTGAGACTGCATTAGAAATCAAAGAAATAGGGCTCGCGGCCTTCCTAGATATAGAGGGGGCCTTCGACAACACTTCCTTTGAATCTCTTGTACACGGCGCCTCGAGTCATGGAGTTCAAAACACCCTATGTCGGTGGATAAAATCAATGCTTCAAGGACGACAAGTACATGCAAAATTATTCGGTGAAACCATGTATACAGCTGTCCTCAAAGGGTGTCCACAGGGGGGTATACTTTCACCCCTCCTAAGGAACTTTGTAGTGGACAGCCTACTGGTCCAGCTAAATAACACTGACTTCTATACCCAAGGATACGCCGATGACATCAGTATCCTGATAAGGGGAAAATTTCCAGGAGTTCTTTCTGAACTCATGCAACAAGCTCTAACCCAAGTGGAGGATTGGTGTAGGAGGGTAGACCTATCGGTCAATCCCGCCAAAACAACACTAATAGCCTTCAGTCGCAAACACAACTTGGAAGGGCTCAACGCTCCAACATTATTCAACCAACAACTGCAGTTTACCACGGAGGTAAAATATCTGGGAGTCACCCTTGATAACAAACTCACGTGGAACAAGCAGCTGCAAAACACAATTGCAAAAGGCAAACAGACCCTATATGTAACTAAAAGAGCAATAGGGAAAACGTGGGGGTTAAAACCACGAATGATACATTGGATATACGAAGCTGTGGTCAAACCCCGTCTGACCTATGGCTCGATAGTCTGGTGGACTAAAATCAAGCAAAAAACAGCAGCAGCGAAGTTGGGATCAGTACAGAGGCTGGCCTGCGCAAGCATAACCGGCGCCATGCGCAGTGCATCAACTTTAACTCTAGAGAAACTACTAGACCTGCCACCACTGGACCTCATAATCACAGAAGAGGCAAGACTCGCAGCGTACAGACTCCAATCATCGAACATGTGGACACCTCAAAGGGTAGGACACTGTACGATTACAGAAATCATTGCAAGCCCAATCCTAGATATGGGCAGCGACTATACCCCGGCCATGTACACCTTCAACTCCAACATCGAAACCTCAACGATTAGGGAAGACTGGAGTAAATGGAACGACAATCATCTATCAAATCACATCGTGTGGTACACGGATGGGTCGAAGACAGACGAAGGAACAGGGGCAGGAGTCTATACTAAAACCAACAACTATAGGATCTCTAAACCCCTAAGTCAATATACAACTGTCTTCCAGGCAGAACTTATAGCCATAAACCTTGCAGCAGGGGAGAGTACTCGAAAGGGATATACCAATAAGACCACATATATTCTCTCAGACAGTCAAGCTGCTATAAAAGCAATTGCAAATCCCAAAACAACCTCCAAATTGGTTTGGGAATGCCAACAAAATCTCAAGAACCTAGCTACCCGAAACAAAGTATTTCTGAAATGGGTGAAAGGACATAAGGGGATCGAAGGAAATGAGAAAGCGGATGCCCTTGCAAGAAAGGGTTCCGAACTACCCTTAACTGGTCCTGAACCTGCAATCGGAATTAGTAAATCTACTGCCAGGACCGTTGCTAGACGATGGACCGAAGATAAATTCCAAGATCGATGGAGACTCGCTGAAGAGCTTAGGCATAGCAAACGTATGCTGGAATCTAACTGGCATACCAGCTGCACCGAAGCCCTCAGTCTTAGTAAAACGAACCTCCTCAGGGCAGTGACAGGCCTTATAACCGGTCATTGCACCCTACGGAAACATCTGCATACAATAGGGATATACACACAAGACCCACTATGCCGCCTCTGCAACGAATATGAGGAATCAGCCTCGCACGTTATTTTCGAATGTCCCGCTCTTATGAGCTGGAGACAAAACTTCTTTGGGGCTCAAGCTACCAGTATGGGTGCACCCAAAGTAAACCTGGTTAACTTTCTTCTTAGCCTTTTACGTAGGACAGAACTCATAACCTGAAACTTTCTCGCTTAGATGGGAAATACAATAAGCCAGCAGGCTGCAGTATTGGGCGCTACCAGCCCAACCTATCTCGGCGCCATATCCATTCATCCATCCAAACATCGTCGACACACAAATCAATCGATCCTCAATTGCATTCAAAATTTCAACAAGAAACATATCCAAATGAATCACCCTGTACTTGTACAAAAATTTTCAAAGAGATATCGAACACGTTACCAACGCCGGGTTAAGAAATTTGGGACAAGATGAGGCTGGGTCAGACCGGAGGGTGAGCAAGCAAGAGGGATTCAAATTTCTCAACTTTCCTAAATTTTGAATAAATTCAAGATATGCAAGAGCAAAGCACGTACTCACCATAATTTTATTGAAAATTCTTTTATAGAATGTCGTCCACTAATGCTAAACAAATAGACTTCTCTTGTTTTCTTCGTTGAAACAGGTTGAATGTTGAATCCTTTTCCTGTCTGACGATTGTTTGTTTACCAAGCAACCAACCGGTCGGCCGTTTCAAACGTACTAGCAATCGGTACAGTTTGATTACAGCGGCTCATTTATTATGACAGTGTGGAAAAAAAGTAGAGTAGGCTTAAAGAGATGCAAATTATTAAAAGTGAAAGGGACATGCAATCCTTTTGATCTACCAAAGTTGTCCGCTTTTGTATTATGATAAAATTGGTAAAATTGAAGAATTTCTACTTCTCTTCCGCACATTCAAGACACCAACCCCTAGCAGACTTTCAACCGTTCCACTGCCGCCAACCGTTTCACATGAAATCTCTCAAAGCAAACAACCACACATACATTCCTCTTCTTCTAAAGAATATGGCGTGTCGCATCCGCATACGATTGTCACCTCGTACTTTGTAAAAACCACAATAAACAATTCAGTGTACGTTTTCAAGTGATCGTCCAGTGTGCTAATCGTGCAGACAGTCTTGTATTTTGTGTTCGTAACGTCTTTCTGTAGGAATAGTGCGTGCCAGGGCCGGGATTAAAGCGCATCCGTAAAACACTCGCCACTTTCCGTTCGGGGCCCCGTACAGGCAGCAGCAGCGCGAGTGTCTCGCGAGTCGTGTGTGCGACGTCTGACGTCCGCCGTATGTGCGTGTGTGTCGTCGCCCCCTAATATAAAAAAAGTAAAAAATAAATAAAATCATCAACACCCGTGTGTGCTGTTTGCAGACTTGTTATTTTCATGCCACAATCGCGTATCTATAGTTGAGAAAAATAGCGAGCAGTAGCGCGACTTTCGACGATTGTATAGTGAAATTGTGCCACCGGGGGTGGAAGTTGTTTGCGGATTTTCTTTTTCTCGCCAAACGCGAAACCACCACCGTGTGTGTTGGTCCGCGGCGCGGGACAACCGTGTCCATACGGCAGGCAGACTTTGCCCGTCAGTTGGTGCCCCCAGGAACGAGTGTTTGCAAACAAAGTGTGTGCATCAGTAGCAGATCAGGAGTAGACGCATACGCTTCGGTTGTCTCTAAGGATAGAACGTGCGTGTGTGTTCAAAACGACTAAAAGGTAAAGATAAATTTTACAAAAGTCCTGTCGACGAACCTTTTCCCTGACATCCCGTCCTACGCCTTTGTACGCTGCCACCTCAGAGGTGCCATATGGTCCACCGTGGTGAAAGACAATGAACCGCTGTAGGCACAGACAGCACCAGCGACTGTCTGTCCACCAATTCTGGGAAATCCAGAGCGACGGCTCGCAACTGGTTCTCACCGGTTTCCTGTTTACCTTTCGCCGAAAACCTCTGCGTAAGCATAAAAACGCCCAAGAAACGAGCCACCGTGTGTCTGCGATGGTCTCGGAATGTGCACGCGCGAAGGAAGTTCGCGAAGGTTCACTCGGGGTCAGGAAAAAATAAACCGCCCCATGCCCCATCGCCATGCAATCGATGCACCGTGTCAAAGTTTTACCAACAGGTGCACGCGCCGTCTTCAATTCTGACGAGGTAAACAGATTTCTAGTGCTAGTCCCGTTGTTGGCACGGTCAGCTGTTTGGAACGATCATCAAAGGCCAGGGATGTCCAACATACCACCCGCGGGCCAGATGGTGGCCCGCGTGACTTTAACAAAATTTTGCACAAATATTTATGCAAAAGACGACAAATTTGTGTACATCATCTCAGAGGCGCCCAAAAAGTTGTAAATACATATTGCAATGCTGAGTTTCAAACGTGTTGCCCGTATTTACAAACGTCCCTTGAAATGTTCCTTGGTTTAAGATCTTTTTTTGCTATGGCTGCGAAACATGGACCCTCACCCAAGACTCCGAAATTTGGCTAGACAGATTCGCGAGCGAGATCAATGGCGTATCCGGTACAACCATGAGTTGTATCAATTGTACGATGAGCTGAAAGTATCGAAAATCGTGAAGCTTAAACGTTTGCAATGGGCAGGGCATGTACAACGAATGGACGGTAATGGCATGCCAAAGAAGGTGATGAACGCACAACAAATTGATGGAGCGAGGTTGCGTGGACGACCGAGAGCTCGCTGGGTGAAGACGCTTCCGAAACAGGATGACAAGGTCACGTAAGCCGCGATTCAGGCGGCCAAAGCCCGACGTCGGGCTATCGTGCCACATTGATGATGAAGATCTCCTTTCCTTTTTCCTTTGGCAAAACAACACTTTCAATCAAATATCTCCTTTTCATCCGTTCTAAGAGCACTGACGTTTAATCGGATTCGTTTGAGAAGCGTTGTCTGTCCCGTCCCTGGACTTGACTTTATGAGCCCAGACGAAACTTTTAACCTGTGATTCGGGGGCAGGGCGCGAGTTCGATGATAAGAAGATTCAAAGGCTACAGGCTACAAAAAAGTAGCGCTGCGCCAAGGCGCCGGTATAACAGGGCAAGGGCGGATAACCAGTCCAGATTGGTAGCCCTCGAGATCAAATTCTAAATTGAAAAGCGTGTTCGATCGGAGGACACATCGCTTGCACAAAACATTTCAAACACAAGGTGTGCCTAAAAACCCATCTGTGCTTATCCCGCTGGAGCCTCTCTCGCCACGGGGGAAATGGGCCTTCAAGAGGTAATTTATTGATACGACTTTTGAGCGCGATCGATGTGTTCCCCGGGCGGGATAGCTACTGGCTGTTTCTTCAAAAGCGGTAACTGCACGGTGGGTTCGTAAATTTTTTCAGCACATTCAAGCAAGTGCCCATTTACATTCCAACTATTTGTGAGAAAATACGTTCCTCTAAACAGGTTTCAAAGACGTTAATGAACCTTCCGGGCGTCCCCAGAATTGCCGCCCTCAATTCCCTATTAGGGCACCATCCAGGCCGGACGCTTTAGTATCCTCTAGCCTAGAAGCAGCCTTCAAAAGTTCAGTCACCATAATCGGGGGGGGGGGGGGGGGGTATGTTACCTCTAATCGGCGTCAGAATTTGCCTCTCAGGTTCAACTTCGTGAACAAAGTGGAGACAATATTTTTTAGCAACACCAGAAATGAGTTCGGGTGCTGTCTGTCCGATCTTCTTCATGACCAGCCTCAATGCCGCCCCGCCACGAGTTTGTGTTCGCGTCCTCACAGCCGTGTTTGCTTTTTTTGACCGCAAGCTTTTGCCATTTGCGGGCTGTTTTATAATCCCGTAGCAAATTACTATTCGCAATTCGTCTTGGTCGCGTTGACAGAGGCGCCGAATGCTCGCGATTTCGTCAGTCCACCAGTAGTTTCCTCACCTTTTTATTGGTCGACGACTTTCTTGTCATGGAGGCATTGCGAATTGCAAGGCTCTGTGGGTCGCATGTGGACCTACATGCGACAGCGTTTCTATTAATAAAGACGCCTCATCAAAACGTCTCGTTGGACAGCCTATGTTTTGGGTTCTTATTATACATGCGGCTGGTTTCTCTACTATCGTAAAAAATCCCTGGTGGCCGTTACGCGTAAAATGTTTCTAACTTTCCACTCTGTAGTCGAAACAAACGGACTACTCAAATGTGAGGTTCAATAACAGACCCCACTGTACCTCTCCTAAAGGTGTGTTCTTGTGAACGATATTGAGCTATGAAAAAAGCGTCGAGGAACGTCCACCCACGTTTATTTGTTTCGCGGTTGTCCTATTACCGAGATCACGCTTCGAAGTTTTATGAGAGGGGCGATTGTATTTGGGCCGTGTACGAGTCGTATCCAGGAAACTCTCAAACTCGGTATCGCTTCACCGTAACAGCGTAGGAGCTATACACATGTATGCCGTTAATTTTCGCTGTAACCACACCTTTTAACTCTCACGATATTTCTTGTTGAAACGCATAACGTCCACCGGTCCAGATTGCCACATCGTTGTCTTCAGCTGCAATCTAGACCGACCTCCGTAGATTCTTGTATAGAACACAGATAATTATTGCTACATCGATATCCTTCTCTTTCACAGTCTGTTCGAGTAGGTCCTGTGCGCACAGGCAATGGTTAAAAAATTCAGCTGAAAATATCTCATTTGGGGTTTGGTTTTATTATTCTTCTTCTTTATGGCACGATAGCCCGACGTCGGGCCTTGGCCGCCTGAATTGAAAACCTCCAATTGTCGCGGTCACGCGACCTTGTCCTCCAGTTCCGAAAGCCTAGCATCTGGTGGGCGTCCTCACATACAGAATGCTCCCATCGGGCTCTCGGTCGTCCACGCAATCGGGCTCCGTCCACTCGTTGCGCGTTCATCACCTTTTTGGGCATGCGATCGTCGTTCATCCTTTGTGCATGTCCCGCCCATTGCAATCGCTGTAATTTCACGATCTTCGACATCTGTAGCTCATCATACAGCTGATACAACTGAAGGTTGTACCGGATGCGCCATTCACCTCGTTCACGAACGGCCCCGAAGATTCTTGGGAGAACCTTTCGCTCGAATGTGTCCAACAGGTGTTCAGAGTTTTGGGTGAGGGTCCATGCCTCGCAGCCATAGCATAGCACAGGTCGGATGATGGTTTTATACACGTGGAGCTTCGTGTTCCTGTGCACCAGCTTAGAATTCATAATTTAGAGACCGCAAAGTAACACTTATTAGCTAGTTGTATCCGCCGCTTTATCTCATCTGTTTCGTTGGCGTCCTTTGGCAAATTGCAACCCAGGAAAAAGAAGTTGTCTACATATTCTATATTGAGGTCCCCCACTGTGATGCTTGAATTTACTGGCGTTCTAGTTTGTGATTGCATCATGACCTTGGTTTTAGATTCGTTGATATGTAGCCCAACTTCTTTGGCGGCGTTATTGAGATTATGCAGAAGGCTTTCTGCATCACCCAATCTTCGAGACATGATGTTGATGTAGTCGGCGTAGGCTACTAGTTGAGTCGATTTAATGAGTAGCGTTCCGCTGCTGTCCAGATTCATGGCTCGAATCACATACTCCAGAGCCAGGTTGAAGAGCGTCGGCACCAGCCCGTCGCCTTGCTTGAGTCCAGTACGAGTTTCAAATAGGTCAGTGAGTCTGTTCTGAACTCTGACCTGCGAGACGGTATTAGTCATCGTCATCCTTATGAGTCGCACTAGCTTAGCCGGTATACCAAAATGCAGCAGAATATTGTACAGTACGCTTCGATCGATACTGTCGTATGCCTGCTTGAAGTCAACAAATATTTGGTATACGTCGATGTTGTATTCCCAGCACTTCTGGAGTAAAAGCTTCACTGTAAAAAGGTTTTATTGCCTCCTGATATATTGGACACCTGCCCGATGCTTGTTGTTGTCCCTAGCTACTTCCTTGCACAATATGCAGCTGATTTCCTTATCGCAGGATGCCGCTTCCTTACCACACTTGCAGCACATATTTAGCCTATCGTGCTGGCTACTGCAGTCCCTTGCAAAGAGGCGAAATGTTAAGACACTTGAAACATCGCTTCGGCAGATCGTCCATCTCACTCTTATTTTGCCCACTTCGATCAATTCGTTGGCTATGTCTGTAGGCAAGCCTCCCTCTTTTCGGGATCTCTGCGTAGGCCTTGCTCTCAACTTCTTAAATTTATCGATGTTTTTTTGTTCTCTCGTTTTGGTTTAACTCTCGTTAGGGATTCGGGTTCTGTTCGAGTTGGGGAGTTTGTACCACTCCTTTTTGAAGATCTTCTGCCTTCTTTTTGGAAACTCTTTTTGTAAGGTCTCATCATCCAAAGGTGGTACGTGACTCCCACTAAACGTCAGAAAAAAATTACCGCCATCCACCATTCACTATCATCATCATTTAAAAGTATCAATAACTCGAAATTAATCAAATCAAAGATTTTTCTTTGCGTTACAAACAGGCACGAAAGAATATCTTCTCATTCATAAAAATGTTTGGCCCGCCGCCATCGCTTTTTTAAACCAACATTGTGGCCCGCATAGAAATTAAATTGGACACCTCTGATCAAAGCTTGGTCGTGGCTGTGCATTTAGAGAATTTCAATCGTGTGCGCCTGTTGCCCTTTAAACCGCCCTCGTCGCCATCGTTATCGCCTGCAACCACTCTCATTCATCGATACTCGCACAGCCAACAATAATAATTGCAGAGTGACTGCAACTGCAGACGGGGGAGGTGTACGACGTCCGGGCAGAAATTGCGTTTTACGTTTCGCTCGAACTTGGACGAACAAATTGTTTGTAAACAACTTGCATTACGCTAGATTACGGTCAGCCACGGATTCAAGTCGTGTACACACATAGCACACACTTTGGTGAGGGACGGGGCCAGCCCCCCTTGGTTGATGCAGCACTTCTCTGGACTGTGTGTGTGTGTAGTCTGATGCTTCATCCATTGCGTTGCAATTTCCGGCCTCAAGTTGCATTGCGTCGTGTTTGCGGCCAAAGAAGATACGACGACGACGACGTCATGCAGCTGCTCCAATTCGTAATAAGATCGTCCCCCATACCTGTCGTTACGTAATTTACCGTCCGGAGACATGAGGAATGGGTCCGATGACTGTCTGTCGTCCTTGGGTCGCTCTGCGACGTGGCCTACTTTTTCAGCCGTGACAGCACACTTTGGCCACCGATAGTTGTGGTGGCCACTCGTTGGCTGTGCACTGCAAATGTCTCAACAGCAACTTTGATGTGTGGTTGTCGCTTTTTCCTCGCCTCGTCTCCAACAATTTCACAACAACAGTTGCAATTAAAGAATAACGAGGAGTCATCCTACGTTGCTACAATTTTGCTATTGAATTTCACAGGCAATCTTAGTCTCAAAACTCCATCCAATCATTTGTGATGTCGTCCCTTGGCTTTGCTCGCCATCGAGCACTACCACCTTGCCATAAATTCGCACGTTTCGTGACTTACTTTTATCTTTAGACGAAACGCGACATACGAATGTGTATCTGTAGTACTATGGCTCTGGCGTCTTGATTAGAATTTTCACTTGTTCATCGTTTCCCCCCGGAGACCGCAATGTCTGGCCTTTTGCACGGCTGCTGTCGTCGCTATTGCTATTGTCGCCGCCGTCGTACGTACAACCGTGACATGAGGCGCCTGACGAAACCCATAGACCTAGTTTTCCATTTCCACGTACAAAACACGAAGGAAAAGTCATCGTGCCGCGGCCGACGTACACATCACATAACACAAATTTTCTGTATGCCGAGACGATGAGTGTACGTACAACTGCCCCGATAATGGTGGTGGCTGCCTGCTGCATAATGCAAGCAAGCGCCAATTTATTTTGGTTCTGGTAGCAGGGATCGCCATCGAAAATTGGCCTATGTGCGGCGTCAACTAAAGATTTTACACTCGTCAGCATGGTGGAAAATTCATCTGAAAATTGTCTTGCCTTTTGCATGAATCATCTCATGCAAGGTTGTGCAGGTTGGACAATTTTGTATTTCAGCGGCTGGTTAGCACATAGCGACACAAAATTTAAGCTAAAAACTGTACAGATAATGTATGATGGAGTAAAGGAGATCTACAGGAGAAAAAAACCAAAAGAAGCTCAAGAAAGGAAGTCCTAGCTGCCCCTAAAGCTCAAAGTGTACCGAGGAGTCCGCTTCTTTTCAGACTTCCAAGAGAATAGTTAAAAACCGGATTATTACGGCTATAGGCTAGTTCAATTTAAGAGTCGTGTGATTAGGCTACGTCAAAAATTTACAAGGTGGCGAAATCTTCAAAAAGATCTGCTGTATCCTACTTCCCGGCATGCAGTTCCATATCGTGGATTTTTATCAAGTAAAACCACCACCTGAGCTCCTTTCCGAGCGGAACCACTTCTCGATATTACTTCACAGGGGTGGCCTCAGCCTTCAGCTATTTATTGTTTAGACATAGTCCCTTTTTGCGACTTCCGTCCACATCGGACATTTTCCGATAAATGTGGATCTTTCAGATGAACCTACTTACTACATTCCAATAATGTTGAAACTCTAATATTGATGGCACTTAGTTATCAATGCTTAATGTTTTCCCCACCTAATTCCACCCCTTTGTAAAGCCGATGTGCTCACAAAATACGTGTTTTCATCCACTCCCTTGCAACTCGGACACTGTGGAATCAGGATAGTCACCCAGCTTGAATCAATGCAGTCATTGCTATAGTATCCCGCATGGCCCGTTAGATGTTGTGGTTTATCTCACCGTGCTTCCGGATGAGGCTGAATGCCCATGTCTTGCCTTTCAAAGTTTCTTAGATATTCTATTCTTCTTCTCAGTACCGTATAGCCCCATGTGGGGCCCATGGTGCGTTAACTCAGCCGTTTATAGGCGATTTCGAGTCAACGTTACATTGCATATCATTTCGGAGTGTATATAATGTTGCAAGCACTATATATTTCCTATCCGCACATGTACGGAAATTTTGGACCACGCCGAGACTCGATCTCCGGACCTCTAGATTACTAGCATCGTAGAGTGCGACTCAACCGAGTGAGCCACAGAGCGGGATAGATATTCTATTGCATCTATAATATTGCTGCCAATATTACGCGTACAACCTCGTCAACCAAATTGTTTATTGAAAGCAAGCATTCCAACAACGACGTACACAGCTTTTTTCCATCCTCCAGCCTAGAAGCAGCATGTCGAAGTTTTCGGTTAAGGTGGGAGTGTAAGTCGCCTGTTTTAATGAACCTCGTCCTACAACTTACTGTTCGTTTCGTGGAAACAGAACGTAAACGATATTTTCAAATAGCGTCGGGCATTTAAGTTGGGTGGATTTTCGCCCTATTTTTTCATCACTGAACGAATAGGGTGTTCGTCATTCACTGTCTAAAGTAGTTTTGCTTGCTTTTTCTGATATTGAGCTTCAGTGATTTGCGATCGTTTTTATAGGACTATAGGAAGTCACGGACACCTCTTTGTGCAGACCACTGGCGCAGACGTCGCACAGTGGTTTATGGGCGGCAAAAAATCGAAAAATTCATAGCGTCGTAAATTTTTTTTTCTGATTGGTTTGTTTTCACAACTATTTTTCGATTATGTTTCCACAAAAAAAATCGATTTTTTTACAACACTGAATGAATGAGGGCGGTTTGAATATGCATGAAGAGCCTAAATCATGTTTCTGCTTCAAATTAACCTACTCTTTTGAGTCCTCACATACACCTTAAAACATTCAGAATCCAAAAAAAATGCTAAAATCTCAAATTATGCAAGTGTGCTTGTTACTAAAAAAGGAAAAAAAAATATTTTTACTTTTAGAGTTGTCTAAAAGTTAAAAAATTTGGAGGTCCTTTTAAAATACAAGTTTTTTTCCGCTTTGTTAGAGCAGAACTCCTGAGCGACCGCGACCGACCGTCTCGGACTAGTTACTAAATGTCAACTAGGGTCCTGGCTAAAAGTTAAAACTAATTCCAGCCGCAAATATCTGCAAATCTTGCTGCTAGTAACATATTTGTGGAGGCAGGTCATACACATTCGCTTGAAAATTGAAGTCGAAATTCATACATTTCTCTAAGTATGCAACATTCTCTTTCTAATTGTACCCAGGTAGAGAGTGTCGAGGATCATTGATGTGTATTTATCGATAGGACTTTTCGGTTTAATATTTTACGATACATGACATCATTAGCGTTGTGAATACAACAACAATGATGTCAGGTAACGGTCAAAATGATGTCCTAATAACAGCAATAAAAAATAAATAATAAAAGTTGAGAAATATTTTAAAATTAATGTTTTGTTTTAAGTTATATGTGTGATAAACGTTACATGATGTGTAATTCAATTGCATTTAAGGAACGTTCATTGATGGTTATAGTTAATTGAGTCAGAGCGCGTTAGAAGCAAAACATTATACAACAAGCACTTTTTCTAATAATTATATAACGGTTTTTTGGTTCAAAACAGGAAAGGATAGGATAACCACCCAAACAAATTTTATAGGAGTTGTCCCGGATAAATTTAACCGGGACAACTCCTACAAAATTTGCGCGGAAATTTATCCTCTCCTGTTCTATTCTAGAAAAAAAAACTCGATTATTATATCGAAAAAAAAATTAGTTTGTGTTTTAAATGACATTAATTATTAATGAATGATAAAAAAAATAGTATCCTACTAAGGAAAGGTTGCTTTGATGAAAAGTCCCTAGGTTGGTTGCACTAGGTGTGACGACATAGGCTACTAAAAACGTTTGTATTTGTTACAAAAATGCAACGTTTATTATGAAACTTCGCAAAAGTAATGCTAGTAGTTAAAGCTATAAAATAAAACATTTTTTTTTGTATGTGGATAAATAAGGGGGGTGTGGCGGGGTTCATTTCCACAAATACACTGAAAAATTGCATTTGTTTGACATTTTACACTTCAGAAGAGGCATTGATAGAAAAAATTCCTTCACAGCTGAAATGTACTCAATCTCCCCTTTGATATAATACCCCACACGCCTATGTTCACAACATTTTTTTTTTTGTATCCTTATTACTCCTATATGGGGACCCCCCTTTAAAATGTCCTTTTTACAATTTTTTTTAAATGTCTGGTATTGGGTTAAGCTTCTACACATTCGTACAAAATTTCATGTACCTAGATGAAGCCATTCCGGAAATATATATTTTTTTCCGCAAAATGCCGATTCTGAACCACTGTGCGTCGTGCTTTCAGATAGTTTCGCCTTAGATTTTCCGTCTTTAACTTAAAGACTGCTTCGGAGGCATAAAAACGTTGCAAGCACAATATTTAAAGCTTGTGCTGTTCCGCAGGTCCTTGGATAGTGTTGTTCTGAAGCAATACTACAAAGAAAATAGAATTTCTGGGTGCTATAACTGACGTCAATGAGCTGCTGAAAAATGTTACAAATGTTGTTAAAGGTGTCGATACGCACGAGCTCGTAAGTACCACATCTATTTGCGCAAATGTGACCGGCCAACTACTACTACGACTCTATGCCAAATCGTATTTTCGAAGGATTTTCAAACCAATGTGGCTCCACATACTACTAAAATTGCTACTAATAAACATAATACTACTCACATCAATTCAACCATCATCTGGAATCACAACCCGTCAGCAGCCGAAAGTTCAGGAGAGTGCGAAGAGGCAGAAACAGCCCAGTCAACCGCACTATGAGTGAAGTCGATAACATTCATCAAACATCAGGGCCTTCCAAGTATGCCTCAACCTCAGGTAACGATCATCTTATTCAATCTCCCAATCTGCTGTTGCCTTTCTCGCCTATTCCGCCTTCGAGAAATGACAATGTTACATCAGGACATCTCGGTGTATTGCGCGTATGCAAGCCCCCTAAGCAATTGTTCATTTCGAGGCTAGCCTACGATGCATCTGAAGCCGATATCAAACACTACGTCGTTGATAAATTGGGCTTTGAACCTTCGATGCTGTCATGTAAAAAGCTTACCAAGGATAACATTCCTAACAAAATTGTCTCATCGTTCAAACTTATCATTCCCGAGGTGGCGGTTCACTTATAGATATTCGCAGTATCTTTGAGTGTCAACTTATATCCACCACTAACTCATTTTCTTTCGATTGTGTTACTGTTAAAGTTCAATCCAAAAGTTCTTCGCTTCTACTTTCCTGTGTTTATGTACCTCCTAATTCCGTTTTGTCTGATTACGAGAACCTCTTTTCTCATTTTTCAGACATTGTTAATGTATCCCACCCCAAGTCAAGTGTGATCATTTGCGGGGACTTTAATTTACCCACCTTAAGCTGGCGTGAATTCCCAGGGTTGCCCTTATCCTCATCTTCTCCTTCTGTCTTTCTGTCGGTTTCCTCGTTCATGGAGTTTTGTAGTCTACTACAATTCAACACTACTAAGAACTTCATGGATCGTAATCTTGATCTGATTTTTAGTAACCTATCGCCATGCTTGGCCTCGTCAAAGGCTTCTGATGTTATTATTTCATGCGACCCTTACCATCCAGCACTCTTTTTAGATATTAAAATTAACTTTCCCTGTCCTCCAGCAATTAATCCAAATACAAGGTTTAATTTTCATAAAGCCGACTATGAAGGTATTAATGCCTAGTTGTCTGAAGTAGATTGGCCTTTAATACTTGGTGATATGAACTGTGACTCTGCTCTCTCCGTTTGTTATGATATCCTTTTCAACATCTTTGCGGATTACAATACCAAACCTCGCAAAGGCCCCGTTTGGATAACTAAATCAATTAGAGGAAAAACCGAGTGCGTATTCGATATAAGCGCTTCAAACGCCAATCTGATCTTATCCTTTTTAAGAGACTTCGTTCTGAAACAAAAAGATCGATTAAAGCTTCCAGAAATGCGTACATTGACATCATTGAAAACAGCATCGGGAACAATGACTGCACACTTTTCTTGTCGTATGTTAAGAACAAGCGATCATCATCATCCATTCCCTCCACTATATCTCTGGATAATCGGTGTGCCAACACTCCCGAGGATATTTGCGAGTTATTTGCATCATTTTTTGCTAGTACTTTCCGACAGTCCTCTGCAACTCCCGGATTAAGGAACTTTTCCAATCCTGTAACCCAACTCGAAGCATTGCCAGTCTTACCTCAAATTACGGCAAATTTGGTTAGTCTTTTAATCAATTCTCTAGGCTAGGTAATAAATCGTCCTGTGGACCTGATGGACTTTCAAACACCTTTTTAAAGAGAGTTAGTAACACGATTTCAATACCACTCTCAATAATTGTTAATAAGAGTATTCGTGAATATATCTTCCCGGGTCAGTGGAAGTGTTCATATATAGTTCCAATTCCTAAATCAGGGGACCAAAATATTGATGAACATTTTGATCATTTAATTGGTTCTGCTCAGCATGGTTTCCGTTAAAAAAAATCCACTACATTTGTGGTAGTGGATTTTTTTTAGGGGAAACCATGCTGAGCAGAACCAATTAAATTGGCTGAATTTGTCGATTTTGTGGCGAATTCGTTTCACAAGCGCCTGATGCCCATCCAGTTCGCTTCATCGCAGGATATAACGTAGCTTTCTCTCTAAATTCTTAATGTCAAACTTTGAAACATCGTATATAGGAAAGAGATATGAATGTCCACGCAATTTATACCGATTTTTCAACAGCCTTTGATACGGTCAACCATGTTGTGCTACTAAATAAACTTCACGAGTTAAGTTTCTCTCCTTGGCTACTTTCGTGGATGTCATCTCACCTACTTAACAGATCTTCCAAAGTAATTTTTAATAACAGCATTTCATCGGAATTTACACCAACATCAGGGGTACCACAAGGATCTATTTTAGGGCCTCTTCTTTTTTCATTCTTTGTGAATGACCTTCCTTCTATTCTAAGTAACCGATGTCTTTTGTACGCTGATGATTGCAAGATGTTTACCTCTGTTTCATGCCTAGAAGATTGTCTTTCGTTGCAAGTTGATCTGGACTTATTGTCGTCCTGGTGCCTCACCAATGATCTACTTCTTAACGTATCGAAGTGTTCGGTAATGATCTACTCACAGAAGCTTTTCCCTACATTCTTCTCGTATTCCGTCAAAATGCTTCCTTTAAAACATGTGGACACAGTCACAGACCTGGGAATCATCTTTGATTCAAAAATTCGATTTAATGATCACTATGAAAGTATAGTTAAAAGGGGCTCGTGGCTAGCGGGCTTCGTTCTCCGCTGCACTAGTGATTTTCGTTCTGAAATCAGTGCTGTGAGATTATTTAACTCCCTTGTACGTCGCATTTTGGAGTATGCTTCAGTGGTTTGGTCGCCGACTACTGACGTGTCTACTGATGCCATAGAGCGGGTTCAGCGAAGATGTACCAAATCATTATTTTTCAAATTTAAACTTCCGTATCTTCCTTACCCAGAAGGACTTGATTTCATTAACTCCTTTCCCTAGAGAAGCGAAGAACTTTCCTTGAACAATGTTTTTATACAAAATTTGCCGAGGATTTATACACTCAAGTTTAGCGGATAAAATTGATTATATAGTTCCATTATACAACACTCGATCTAATGCCATCTTTAACCCTCCTATAACTGATCTAACTTTATATGCCAATTCTCCTTTGATTCGAATGATGAGAACATATGATTCTATGGAAATTGGACCTCTACCCTCTTCTCTTGCATCATTTAAAAGTATAATTTCGTCAAAAATTTCTAACTAATAACTCATTCAACATACTTTTGTTTTGCTCGTTTGTTTATTATTTTTTTTTTTTATATTTTGCATAATGATTTTTGCTTTTGGTAATATTCTTTTCTTTTCCTTTCAAATTGTTTTTTTTTCCTTTTTGAACTCCAATATCTAATGTTACTGATGTAATTGGATTATTTCTGTTCAGTAAATAAATAAATAAATTAACTGTTTAAAAAAAAAGATTTTTTTCAATATTTCAATATTTCTGCGGAGAAAGCTCATTTTCTCTTTTGCGAGTTCGGGAGTGAAACCTAAAAAATTAGCTTTCTCCGTAGAAATGAGCTTTGATTGTTCAATTAATCGCACTGTCTATGGCGACCTTAATGTTTGCCGACTCTTAGTAGACTCAAATCCGAAACCTTTTTTCGCAATTCGCAGATATTCGCAGAAAAGATTTTAACCGCACCCTTAGGCTTACATTGACGATCTATTCTTCTATGTAAGGGGAATCCAACTACACTAAATCATCCATTTCAGACTAATATGGGACGGTTTATAGTCTAGTACAGATAGCTCAAAACCCAAACATAAAAAAAAAGGAATTTTTGATGCCAAATTGCTTTGAATACACTACACTCAATATACGCAGTAAAAAGTTAAACTAATTTGCGCCATGAATTACAGGGGGAGGGAGTGGCAGAGGGTGAAAATTCAAATATCTGGAAAACTATGAGTCTGAGCTTGAAATGTCCTGAGGACGAAACAAACCACATAAAATTATACCTTAGACCCAACAGTATTATAGTGAATTTACATTTTTTTGAGTCATTTCGCACTGTAACTCTTGATAGAATAGACCTACCCTCATAAGATCTTCTCCATATATTGATAACAAAGTTTATTTGATTTGTACCAAAAATTGGAGTTGGACCCCTGTGGGTTTGGGGTTAGAATTATACCACAGCGATCCCGGCTTGTCGTAAAAGGCGACTTGAGGGATAGGGTATGTAGGTTGTAATAATAATAACACAAGGCTCACAGAAGTCGAACAGGAAATGACCGCATACAACATCGCTATACTAGGACTGAGCGAAACAAGATGGCTCGGATGGGGGGCGATTTTATTACCAAGCTCTCACACTGTATTGCTCTACTCTGGAAGTGAAGACGATAATTCTCCTCGGCAAGCGGGCGTCGGAATCCTGTTGACTAAGAATGCAAGCCGATCTCTTATCGACTGGAAACCTATCTCCGACCGTATTATCACAGCCAGATTCAAATCCAGAGTACGAAACATCACAATTATTCAGTGCTACGCACCGACTAAACCTGCAGACCAATCCGCAAAGGACGTTGTTTTTTATCAGCGACAAGGCGACACCTTTGATAGGGCTCCCAAGGGTGACATCAAAATTATAATGGGGGATCAAAGTCGGTACTGATAATTTAGGCTTGGAACATCTTATGGGCAATCACGGGCTTGGCGACAGGAACAACAATGGCGAAATGTTCGTGGAGTTCTGTAACTCTCGGCAACTAGTCATTGGCGGAACGTTGTTCAAGCATAAACCCTGCCACCTAACAACTTGGATTTCTCCTGATGGCAGAACAGAGAACCAAATTGAGAAACTGCCTCTTAGACGTCAGGTCGAAGCAGCGACCACCATCTTGGTATCGCGAAATTTCGCTTACGAACGACAGCGATTCAATGATCTCACAACACTTGAATCTTGCCACGATTTAATGTGCAAAAGCTAAAAAATTCCTCAACTAGACGTGCATATTCGACCACCTTGCACGAAAAAGCTTGTGCAGCAACATCTGTTCAGAGTCCTACAATTGAAGATAGATGGAATTTTGCAAAGGATTCTTTTATTTCATTTGGCGAAGCGACTGTGGGAAGATTGGATCGAGGTAGGAGACCATTTATCAGTGATGCTACTTGGTCTCTTATCTCAGCACGCAAAAGAGTTAAGGAACAGATTAACTCTGCTGCTGATGATTCAGCTAAAAATCAACTTCGTGCTGAATACCGTTCACTACAAAAAGGCGTGCAGAGAACTGTGAGGCGTGCTAAGCGTACTTACATCAACGCTTTAGCGAAGGAGGCAAATGATGCGGCTTACCGTGGTGAAAGCGGTACCCTATTTAAGCTAATTAAACCACTAATTGGCAAATCGTTCACAACGAACCATCCTGTGAAAGATAAAGAAAGGTTACTGCTTGTTACTGAAGAACAGCAACTTCAGAGATGGAAAGATCACTTTTTTGAGGTCCTTAACAACCGTTTTGGGCCTGCAAGTGCATCTTCATCGGCAGAAGAAGACGTCCCTCCAGTAGCCAGTATTAATTCCAGACCACCATCTAAGACGGAAATAAAGCGGGTTATCGAATCTATAGACGCCGGTAAGGCCCCGGGGATAGATGAAATTCCGGTCGAACTATTTAAAGCGGATTCGAATGCTACAGCGGATATTCTGCTTCCCCTCATCAGAGAGTGTTGGGAAACCGAAACTCTTCCAGTAGAATGGAAAAAGGGCGTAATTATTAAAATTCCCAAGAAGGGCAACCTTAAGGATTGTAATAATTGGCGCGGTATTTGCCTATTTCCAGCTGTATCCAAGCTGATGGCTAAAATTATTTTGAACCGGATCAAGGATGAAGTTGATTGCACTTTAAGCATTGAACAGGCTGGCTTTCGTGAGGGTTTTTCATGTAGTGGCCATATAAACACCCTCCGAATTATTATTGAGCAATCCGCCGAATGGAGATCCCCATTACACCCCATGTTCATTGATTTCGAGAAGGCGTTCGATAGTGTTGATCGGGAGTATATTTGTAGAGCTCTTCGTATGAGGGGCATACCAGATAGAATAATTTCCATCATCAAGGAATCTTATCAGGGAGCCCAATGTCACGTTTTGCACAAGGGTAAGCTTTCAGATCCTTTTGAGGTGCACAGTGGAGTGAGACAAGGTTGCATTTTATCACCTATTCTTTTCCTCATAGCCATTAACGATGTACTAATGAGCGCGCTTCAAAACCAGAGGAAAGGCATCAGATGGAAAATGTTTGATTACCTGCAACATCTGGACTATGCTGACGATATTTGTCTGCTTTCAAATAAAAAGGAGGATGTAGCTCAAATGGCCGATGCTCTGCATTGCGAAAGTCGTAATGCCGGGCTCAAGATAAACGCTGCCAAGACCAAGTACTTGAGCTCCCATCCTGGGGGACAAAGCGGAATTTGTGTTTCGGGCCAGGCAGTCGAAAAAGTTGACGAATTCTGCTACCTCGGAAGCATAGTCACAGCAGATGGCGGCGCGGACGCTGATGTACAATCGCGTATCAATAAGGCTAGGGCAGCCTTCTTCACTTTGGCTCCTTTCTGGCAAAATAACAACATTTCCAGGCGCACCAAAATCCGAATCTTCAATTCCATTGTAATATCTGTGCTTCTTTATGGCTGTTCAACTTGGAAGGTGGCCAACGAGATAACAACTAAGCTGCAAACTTTCGTAAACCAGTGCCTACGGCGCATCCTACAAATCCGCTGGCCGGAGATTATTTCCAATGATGATCTCCTGAGTATCACAGGCCTGGATTGGATAGGCACTTCTGTCAAAAGGCGAAAGTGGCAATGGTTAGGTCATACTCTCTGAAAAGGGCCAACAAATATTGCAAAGCAGGCCCTAGATTGGAACCCTCAGGAAGCCAATGCTAGACGCCGTGTTGGACGACCAAGAAACACGTGGAGAAGATCGGTTAATAGCGAGGCTGCTTCATTAAACAAACAGTGGTCAGACCTAAAGACGATGGCACAGAACAGAACGAGGTGGAAAGTAGGCGTAGTTGATGCCCTATGCCCCACAATGGGTTAACAGGAACCAGAGAGAGAGACGCCTGTAGCTTCTTTTTAAATTGAGCCAGGCAGATAAAATTTGGTGGGCTGCCTAGTCTAAGCTCCATTATGCTCCCCACCAAAAAATTAGTGAGGGGGGGGGGGCGTCAATGGTGAGAGCATTCCAATTTTTGGCAGAAATTAAATAAATTTTGTTAGCAATATATGGACAAGATCTTATGACGGTAGGTCTATTCTATCAAGAGTTACAGTGCGAAATGTAAAACTCAAAAAATGTAAATTCACTATAATACTTTTGGGTCTAGGGTATAATTTTTTGAGAAAATGTCTAGAGTGTTACATAGCATTACAAAGGTAATTTTATGTAGTTTGTTTTGTCCTCAGCACATTTTAAGGTCAGAGTCATAGTTTTCCAGATATTTGCAAGAAACTGAATTTACACCCTTTGCCACCCCCTCCCCCTTAACCCATGGCACAAATTAGTGTAACTTTTACTGCGTATATTAGGCAGTGTATTCAACAATTTGGCATCAACAATTTCGTTTTTTTTTTATGTTTAGGTTTGGGGCTATTTTGAACCAATTGTGCTGGACTATTATACCTAATGCCAAATCGTGAGGTAGCAAACACAATAAAAAAAAAGTGGAACTACCTACTACCTACTATCTGACTTTATTTCACTATCTGCCAGTGTAAATTTTATATTTTCCTATTTCACGTCGTTTATGGCCATTATTATTGTTGACCTCACAACTGCCATGTTGTTTGTATTGCATGTGAGCATCCAAAACGTATGAAATTCTACGAAAACATATTCAGTGCATCATTAACCAAAATGCATGTTGCCTTTGGCCAAATATATCGTCGACTACCATATTTTGTGTATGGACTACTACTTTTGCTAGTGCTGCTGCTGCAGTCACTTCTGCAGTCCAAACAATTTGACACAATTGTTTCTTCATGAATCATCTGGCATTTCCGGATTGAAGGGGCAAAACACTTTAGATTTTTCACTTCACCGTCGTTTTCAATTGCCAATATAGTGGCTATAGTGCGCTATCGAATTTTATGCGTTTTCATGGCATGGCGGCGGGGCTTTATAGTGTTGTTTGGAGCCTCGGCCAGAATATTTGTGACTGCGACATGTACATATGTACACAGCACAAACGACATGTGGCATATGTGCAACAACATCAATTCACAACTTGATGGATGACGATAATACGCGATGGTGGCTCACTATACTCGTACAGCAAGAGGTGGACGAACGTATAGTCGAGTCAATGACTCACATTTTGTTGTTTATTGCGAAAAACGGCCACCAATTGTCATTGAAAGTTTAAAAAATCTTATTTTTATTTAGCACAGATAGTACGACTACGACCCTTATCACTAAGAAGAAAAATAGTATCTTTCGACCATATCGCCTCTATATCAGTTTTTGTGTGGAATTCGTATTGAATTTTTTCCCCAGGTTGAAATTTAGATTCGCCTATTATTCATGCTTTAATAGAGTATTCAACACACATAGCGAAAAAAATGTCGTCAGTCCGTAAGACGGGGAGGATTGAAGTCAATAATATGCGAAAACCCACGTTCAGTTGTGGTTTTAGTATATTTCTCTTCGTACCGATGTCGCCACATGAAAAAATTGTTTTATTATTAACACTTGTTGTTTGTCAATGAGTTTTTCCATTTAAGAAAGATAAATCGAAAACAACAGGAGATTATTAATCGCCAATTTTAACGGAATATTGAGATAAATATAGAATTGTTTTCGTTGATTAATTTTAATTAGTAGTAGTGGATGCATATTGTATTTTTTTAAGAACGAGGTGAGTCTTGGATAAAGTATGGGAAAAAATATGAATTATGGACATTTATTTGATAATTTGATTTTTACACTAGAACACAGTGAGCGAAATACAGCTTTGTTTGCATCCAAACTTGTTAGGTGTGAAAGTAATTCGCCTTTAACTGAAGTAGTTCCATTATTTCTCATCGTAAATTCCAAATCATAGCACCGTCCTACATTGAATTGAACAATCTTCTTCAACTTCCTATTAATAAAATGTGTACTGTGTACAACTTTAAAGTGTTAAACAAAATTTACAACAAATGCACCTACATGGCATTGTTAGTACATAATTCTCCAAATTCATAGCTGAGCATGTATTTGCAAATTATCATCAATCCTGGTGAAAACAGCCAACATATTGACGACCTAGGTTCATCTATTTTTTTGCAAACTCTTTTCTCTGGTGCAGATATGCAAAACAAAAAGGTGCTAAATGATTCGTATCGTATTGTTAATCACAATACAAAATAATTCCATGTAATGGATCGAATTTCTGTCGAGTAATTTACGTAAATATTTAGAGTGTTCCAGACGGGGTGGTTTTAGTTTCTCCTCCGTTTTTATCTTAATATTAATTCTTTCTTTTTATTTCTATATATATTTTTTAGGATAGGACACCCACAGACAATTGTTAACATTTTCCGTGTCGGCCTGCTCAAACATGACATCGGCTGATAATACGAACACAAATGCGGCCATCGTCAAAGAAGGATGGCTGTATAAGCGCGGTGAACATATAAAAACGTGGCGTTCACGCTATTTTATATTGCGCGACGATGGCTCGTTGCAGGGCTATAAGAATAAGCCCGAACCGAATACGCCACAGGAACGTCTCAACAATTTCACCGTAAAAGGATGTCAAATTATGTCACTCGATCGACCGAAACCTTTCACATTTATAATACGCGGCCTACAATGGACAACCGTTATCGAACGAACGTTTCATGTGGATTCAGATCGCTTGCGACAGGAGTGGATGGAAGCTATTAGGTAAGTCGAACTATTCGTTTTTTTAGTAAGAAATCATTTTGAAGGGGATACTCGTTTGCAGTCCGCAGTCGCCTTAGCTTTGTTTTCGTTTTGCGTTGTTATAAGATCTAAGCGACTACATGTCACAACGAATAAATTTAAGAATTTATCACAGTTTTTGTCTAGCTGGTACACTAGTTAGTTCGCGCACCATCGGTGTACAGGGTCGTGGGCTCGAGTCTGACCGTGAACCAATTCAGTTTATGGTGTTTTTGGAACTCACGAGTCACGACGCATTTGGCGGACTATGACCTCACTTAGATGTTAAACGAGTAACCATTTTAGGGGATAAAAAAAATGCTGAGCGTGCTGCTGATCTCAACACCTCAACAAAAAGCAATTAAGATTTTGGAAATTGGATGTCACTAAGCACATACGCGGTCTTAGTCCAATGTTGGACTGTCGCGCCTGTTATTTGTTATTTTATCGCAGTTTTTTTAGATATGGCTTGGAGGAGGACTATACGAAGTCTCAGTTCTAATGCCGCCAAATTGTGATTTTACCAGAATGAAAAAAAATCGTATTTTGTCCACTAATTAAATACTTCTGTATGGATAAGAAAACCACGACGAAGATACATGATATTTTGCAGAAGTTCTTGACAGCCCCAAAGATTTGTTTTCCATTATCAGTTTCTGGATCATCGAGTTCGATGGCTGCCGCGTTTGCCAACTGTAATCCACAAATGAAATTGTGTGACCACTTCAAGCAAGTGTTTGACCATGTTTAAGTCAAATTTGTTCGCCGCGTGGGCCGGAAACTTTTTGGTGCATTTTTTTTAGGATTCAAAGGGGATGTTCCACACATATTTTTTTTTTTTTTGAGTTGATGAACTGTTACTGGGAAATGTTGCAGTCATTTATTGGCTAAGCTCGATGCCGCATTTGCAGAAACACGGCCTTAAAAATAGCGCGAAAAAATGCTACGGCATAATGACTACGCCTCTACGTCTTATTCGTCCCTATTTATTTTGGCCTGATTGGTAGAATTGAGCGTGATACGTGATCGTATCGCATATTCGCACTTTGATAACCTGGTTCCGCCTGACTGTTTTTCGCTGCCGAACATGAAGTCTTCAATCGGCGAAAGCAGTTGACGTTAAATGTTGAGGTCAACGTCTATTGTTTTAAAGTGTTTCCAAAATCTTTTAATGCCGAAAACATGAAAGACCTGCACTCCCACTGGACAAAGTGTATTTGCCTGAAATAATTTAGTGTTACCAAATATCAAAACCATTTTGCGATGGATGTACCCTATCATGGTCAAAACGAGAACTTGTCAAACAACCCTCGTATATAAATAAAATAGTCGTAGTCAGGATTTAAGTTAGGAAGTTACAAAGACAAAATACAGAGTGTCGCAAAATCCATCATTCAATTTTGTATTCCTAAAAAAATGTTCAGTGATGGAAATTGATATTTATTATAAAAAATGTATTCATAAAGTCGTAGTCGACAGTGTTGATACACATTTCCGCCCGTTTGATTGCACGTTACATGATTTTCCGCAAGACTATCGCTGGTATCTATTCGCATTTCAGTCGAATATTGTTGCTCTTCAGATGTGCGATTGCTTAAGGTAGGGCCATAAACGCAAGACTTCAAGTATGTAGCCCAAAAGAAAGAAGTCTGGAAGCTAAATCGGGCGATTTTCATATTAAATCGCCAAAACGTGCCCATGAAACGCTTCCTTCACACTCTCTAGGCCTCGTTTATTGGAACTTAATAAAAGCCGTAGCCTGAGCTCGCTTGTGACCGTCCGGACTCTAAGGAACATTACGCCATCAGCTCTCGAAACAAGAATTCTTCTTCTTTTTATCGAATCGACACTAGTGAAACGTACCCTCAGAACAGAGAGTATAAGGAAACGAAAAGCTACGTGAGAGATGATCGAATTCGGTTGCGGAATGAGACGTGAAGTGAAAGGTAGGGATAAAGTTGCTAAACTGGATTTTGTATGGAAGTTTGAAATATTGTTTTCTAACATGTAAACATTCTGATTGGACCAGATCGATTTTAAACGAGCTTTTGACATATTGTTTTCTAAAAAGTAAACATCCTCATTTAAAATTGTGGATCGTGCGGGTGTTTCGACGTAGTGTGTTTGCAGTTGCGCATGTATAGGATTTCTATCGCCAAGCTACCATTGGAATATATGGGCATTGCGTCTCCATACTTATACTCAATGCAAGAAACCTTAATATCAGCCATATAGGGGAAAATATCGGAAATACAAAAGTTCTTCTTATGAGAACGGATAGCAAATCAAGACGCAGCGCCAGAAACTTCTCAAAAGTTGAATGGAAACCTTCTTCTTCCTTGCCTCGTTATTTATCTTGCTCCATGGAGTCGCGTCGCTCGGTCTGCGGTGTAGCACATCGCCCGTTCTGGTGGTAATGTCTCAGTCTATTTCCGCAGCAAGCAGCTCTCTTGGATGGTGTCATTGCCGAGACAAATGCGTTGTTGTTGCTTTTTCATTTGTCACAAATGTTAAATGGAAATCAACCCTGAAGAATAGGACGTTACACAATAAAAAACTTAAAATCGATTAGACACAATGATTATTATCGATACAACACAATGAAAAATTTGTCTCGTGTTTATTTAAAAATCACCGTTACTCACAGCCCGCAACTAGAATTGAATTGGAAGTTTTCTTCGAGTTAACTTATTTTTTTTTATTCTCCCAACTAGAGATAGAGAGTGGCGTGTAGGGATCTGGCTGTCCGATGGGAAATTAACAATTGCTGTACATTTCGCTGTACACTTTTCACGGTCGAAAACCTGTACATTGCACAGAAATGCTATATATCACCTTAATCTAACGTGCGTTCTTTCGACAGTTGTAAAGCTTTGAAAAATATCCAAAATGAAAATACTCTTAATTCATTTTTTAGTTAAGCGATAGACAAACCTTTTCCCCTTTTTCAATGTTGCGGAGCGCTTTATCGGTCAGGATTTTTTCCCCGTATTGACCTCGAGAGTGAAATTTTTGTCCGCTGCGATTTTTTAAATGAAAATGTATTGTTACTGTCATAGAATATGTGGGAGAATGCTGGGGAATTCCATAAACTACTATCCGAAAACAGTTCCATAATTTTTTCGGCCATTTTATGTATTTTTTCGAGAGAAATTATGGAACTGTTTTCGGATTCTAGCTTATGGAATTCCCCTGCATTCCCCACGTATTCCACGACAGTAACAATACATTTTCAATGGAAAAATCGCAGCGGACAAAAATTTCACTCTCGCGGTTAATACTAGGCTTAATCAGAGGGCCCTACCCAACAATTCTGGAAAAACCCGACCAAATATCTAATATTTTCATTCGATACCTTAGAGCACAATAGTGCTAAGTCCATTTCTCAACATTTTGAGAAAACGCGAAAACAATGTTTCAAACCTTGTTCCCATTTCAGAAAACTAGTTTGTTGTCAATATTGTTATGTTTTCAAGCAGGTTACACTGTCAAAAGGATAATTACATTAAAATGTGGCAAGCAATCGTTATAATTTTGAAGAAAAATCGAGAAAAAGAGAGGAATGTACGGACTTAGCACTATTGAGCGATTCGTTTTATACCAACGATGCACTTGACGGAAGATTTTTTATTCGTCGTATTGTCGTTACAATTGGATACGGTGAGAATATTTTTAATACGTTAATTTGCCATTAGACGTAAGCATCTCACTGTGTTTCCACCAGTTCGTATTCATGAAGCCAATATGTCTCAGTATCAGTTTATGGAAAGTCGTAATGACCGCGAGATGACCAGAAGATGATCTGGTCAATACTAGACGTTGTCGTTTCTATATTATACTACTGTTATTGAACAGGATACACATTTGTTGTATGGTGGGGGTTACAACAGGTTATGATCCTACTCTGGAGCTCGCCAGGAGACTCAGACTCAATTTCATCAAAATTAATACGAGTACTGCAGAAGTTGTGAGGAAAGAAGGGGTGATGCACCTACTCTGTCATTGTTTGTGTTTGTTTTTTATGTTTTATGACATGGATGATCTTAAGTCGTCATTCCATTGGTGGAAGCCAATGCCGCAAGCCACGCCAAGCGAAACGTTGCTTCTTTGTCATCAGCGACAAAATTTGAAACTCGTTCTTCAATATAAGAACATTTTTCTTTTTGTTAAACGCAAGTAGCCCAGATCCATTGCCCGTTGGATAAGGTTAACATATTGAATGTTGTTTTCGTGTTGAATCGGATAGTAGGAAGACGCATAGGACGACCTGCTAATTGTCAGGATGACATCGTTTCAAAAAAACCTATCTCTGGTCTATTTGGGCTGGGATTAACCTCGGTAGCCCTTTAGCTACTCCGGCAATCGTATTGTGATATGAAAATTAGAAGACAGATACAAATCCTTTAAGTTCACCAGAAGGTACATCTCTCTCTTGATTACCGTAACTCCTAGTGGAGCATGACTCGTTGCGTTGATGACTACCGTGTGTAGTCATCAACGTTACAAAGACAACTGAATTCGGAGTGTGATATGGTTGTCAGCCATACCACTTCCTAGTCCCATTGTTAGTTTATTATTCTACGATAAGAATATTTCTTATCATCTTCTTCTGAATAATAAACTTGCGACGAGTCGTGCCGAGTTTGGAAACTCGTTTCTCTATGAGTGTCTATTTCACAGAGTGGCGACCGAACGATCGCGGCCACAGAGCACTCATTAGGATTAAGCACGTATACATATTCCAAATTTGTACTTTTTCCTGGCCATTTTATACTCCTCAGTGGCGTCGTGTTTTTTGTTTTTATTGTTTGCACGTCCCCCATTCAGCTTATTATATCAGCTGTCGATTCCTTCAAATCATAAATGAATAAACAACTGTCATTCGCATCCAATCCCCAAGATCTAAAGAGGCTAGATCCACAGCACGCTATGCAGAGGATTTTATCCCCATAATTGGGCATTTGGTTAACATCTAAAGGAGACCATTTTCCGCCACATGGATCGTGAATTGGAAGACTGTAATAAAACAAGACCCTGTGTGCTTTGAAGGCCAGCACCACAGATAAGAAAAACTACCAGATGTCTTATCGGTATTTTGGAGCTTAAAATTCTTCAGCAGTGCCATCTAAGTTGGAACAATTCAATTAAAGTCCAAAAGCTCGTTTAAAGCAATGGTTCGTGTCTACAAACCATACTATCCACATCAAAAGCAGCCAACAGATGGACGACATAGAGCCTTTACGAGCTAACCTCTTTCTGAAATTTGTGTTTTGTCGCATGTACCTACCAATTACGTGTGTGTCCTAACGGGTTGTTAATAAAATAACCGATTTGTTGAAAGAGGAACTTTTCTTTATTGAGGACTGATACGAAGTAATTCGAATACAAATGAGGACTGCCTTAAACTAAAACATGTTCGTCTTCTTATACTAAATTAATGTTGATCCTGCATCTGCAATGATGATGCACATGTGCTTATACGTTCGACTTCGATGTGATGTTTATGTTGTGATGCGAATCAGATGTGTTTATGTTACGATGAGGTTGATGCATCCTGATTGTGTTGAGCGAATGTGTTTATGTGAGGATGGGTTTGATGCATCCTGTTTATGTTGAGCGAATGTGTTTATGTGAAGATGGGTTTGACGCAACCATACTTATGCAGCTGGTGAGTCAAGTTGGGATGGCTGATGGGGTTGTCGTAGCGGTGACGTAACTCGCCCCTCCTTAGGTTTCGACTCCTGGCGAAACTCTGCTAATGGTAGGTTTATGGGTAACACGTCCTCTTGAGGTGGTATAATTTCAGGTGATTCAATTGCATATAATTCGGCTTCTCGTTTCGTTATGTTAATGTTAATCTTATTATTTCTTATTCTATAATACATATGCTTGAAAATTAAAATTATTACAATTAGTATTACAATGGTGAGAAATGAGTAATTTATCCATGATTGTTTTTCATATTTATCTTCAAATGTTTCTAAATCCTGAAGTGTTGTAAAATTTTGTTGTTTCCATTCTATATCTTCCAAAGTTAACTTTTTTATTACGGTATAGTTTTTTATTTTATTAATATTTGGTAATACTATATGGGCAAAATATGGAATTTTCAAATTTCTGTACGTTTTTTCTTGGATAGTTATTTGACAATTATCAAATTTAATAAGTACATTATGACTTACAATATTTGTTACATTATTTTTTTCTTCATTACAATTATGTTGAATTCTAGTATTTTTAGCGTTTTTTATTACAATTATGGCTTCAGTTATTTTTTTAACAGTAAAATTTGAGTTCATTTCATATTTACAATTTTGTATTTCTGTTTGAAGTAAATTTTTTATACATTCTTCTTTTATTTCAATTAAATCATTTAAAGTATCTGATGGATAATACAATGTTTTATTATATTCTAATATTTCATTTACATTTGTTACAATTTGTAAATTTTTGTCTTTATTTGGAATTGGTTCCATAGTATATTTTTGGTATTTATTTTTAACATATTGAGGTATTCCAATTACAATTAGTATATAGTTTTCTTTAAATGCAACTGCGGTTGTTATTTTTGGGTACTTATCTATAGTTATTTTAAATATATCGCTTTCTTCATCTTCGATTAAATAACGATTTAATGTTCCAATTTTTGAATTTAATATTATTTCTTTGATTTTTTCAATTTGCTCGTTAAAGTGATTTATATCTGAAAGAATTTTTACTTTTTGTTCAAATGCAGAATAATTACGTTTAATTTCATTGTTGTCTTTACGTATTTCATTTACTTTTATTTTCAATTCATTTTGGTTTTTATTAAATTTTTGTGTTAAAATTTTCATTTGATTGTCAAAATTAGTGTTGAATTTCAAAAGTTTATCCTGGTTTTCTCTCAAAACTTTCTGATTTTTATCAAGGTTGGCAAAATGTGCTTCAATACGTGAGGCATCCTGATCGTCCATAACTCCACCTATCCAACTCAACAATCGTCCATAACCATTAATTAAACCACGTTTTTGTCTAATGTTTTTCGTTTTCTTACAGTCAGTCTTTAGTCCTAGTGTTTCACATAGTTCTGGAGAGTTTACAGGTGTATATGGGTTATTTTGGGTTCTGCTCAGTTTTGCTAATTTGCCATACAAGTTTGGTTTAGTTTTGCTTATTCCAGGTAACCATAATGAATGAATTTCATGTTCTAAATGAGTTAGTTCATGGGCAATATCAGTTAAGTCATAATTAAGAGAATGCAAAATTTCAACGTTTCCTTCTATCTTTTTGAAACTTTCTTCGTAAAGCGTCAAGTTTATTGTGTGAATTATGTGGGTGTAGTGATCTATTAATTGTACCTTTTCTTTTTGTACCAATATGTAACCGTTTCCGTCCGCAATGTTGGTCATCTCTATTACCTGAGTTGACGAGACTGGTATCAGTATCAGTAGAAGAATTATGATTGCTGGAACGAAAGGGAGTTATTAACTCTGAATTTTGAAATTTTCTTTTGGCTAAATGTTGATTTTTGTGAAATTTTCTTGTATCATTACTTCTAATGAATTTATTCCTTGGATCTAATTTGGTTTTAGGGTTAGCATTAACGAAATTTTTATTTATATCTCTTTCTAGTCTATTTTTATTTAAATTTTTAATACTGTTTTCTTTGTTTTTAATAAGTGTTTCATATATTTTTGGATTGTTACCTAAACCATGATGTACGTCAATTGGTCTTTCATTCGTGCTTGAATGGATAGTTCTATTGTATAAATGTAAAATTTCTGTCAAAGGGTTTTCATGAAATAAGGTTTCTTTCTGCTTTTGTCTTGCGTTAAATATTCTAAGATTTTCGGCTAAAGTATTATGAAAACGTTCCACATCTGCGTTTCCAGTGTGGTAGTTAGCAGTAGTAAAGTGTATTTGGATTTCTTCTTGTAGAAAATAGTTTTTAATTATTTCTGTTTTAAATGCTGTTTCGTTATCGAGTATTATTTTCTTTGGTTTTCCCATTATGTTCAATATGTTTTTGATTCCATTTAGTATATCTACCCAATTTCTCGATTTAATTTTATCTAATGCTGCATATTTGGAGAATTTATCGATACAAGTTAAATAAAGATCAGTTTTTGTTTTATACCAAACATCCATATGATATATTTCCTGTTGTTTTCGAGGTGTTTCAGTAAGTTTGAATGGTTCTTTTATAGGTTTCCTATCGTATTTGGAGCATAGACATAAATGACAATTATTAATAAGTTTAGCTATTTCGTCTTTGATATGAGGATAGAAGTATTTTGTTTTTATTTCAGAGTATATTTTATTAATTCCTGCATGATTCATTTTAACATGTACTTTCAAAATTATTTCTTTTATTTCTTCATCTGAAGCATTCATAAGCCTGTAGTTTGTTTTTATATAAATTATATTTTTGTTATCTCTTTTCCATTTAATGTATTCCTGTTGGAAATTTCTGAAAATTGTATCATCTGTAAACATTATTCCTACTTTACCAAATTTAGGTGAATGTTTCATAAGTATTTTCCTGTATTCTTCTTCACAAGGGTTCTTTAATTGACAGATAATTGTTTTAGCTTTTTTATATGTTTCTGTTGTGACTTTATCAATTTTACCTTTTTTAACTATAATTTGGTGTCTGAACAAATTGAGTGGTCCTTCGGAAATTTGCATGTAATGAGTATCATCTTCTTGTGCACTATGAATTGTAGCTAAATTGGATTGATTAACTGAGTTGTTTACGTATATTTCAACACGTGATAATGCATCTGCGACTACGTTTTCTTTACCTTTAATGTACTGTACATCGAAATTGAATTCTTCAAGTTTAACTTTCCATCTTTGAAGCTTAGAATTGGGTTCTTTGACTGAACTTAACCATTGTAATGGTCTGTGGTCTGTTTTAATCGTAAAACGTCTACCGTAAAGGTATGGTCTAAAATACTTAGTTGACCAAACGATTGCAAGAAGTTCTTTCTCGATCGTTGAATATTGGATTTCATGTTCGTTGAGAGTTCTGGATGCGAAACTAATTGGGTGTCCTTCTTGTGAAAGGACGGCTCCAATAGCGAAATTGGATGCATCGGTTGTCAACGTAAAATGTTTGTTATAATCGGGATATTTTAATACTGGTTCAGTTGAAATAAGTAATTTTAATTTTTCAAAAGATTCTACAAAGTCTGCATCATTTGGGTTTATTTTTGAGCCCTTTTTGAGTCTTAATGTAAGTGGTTTTGCGATTGCAGCGAAATCCTTAATGAATTTCCTATAATATCCGGCAAGGCCTAAAAATGATTTTATTTCTTTACTTGTTCGGGGTAATGGAAATTTAGTTATTGCTGAAATTTTCTCTGGGTTTGGTTTAATACCTTTTGTTGTCACAATATGACCTAAAAATTCAGTTTCTTTACGCAAAAATTCGCATTTATCTTGTTGTATTTTCAAATTTGCTTTTCTGAGACATTCGAAAATAGTTTTAATTGATTTTATGTGTTCAACTAGGGATGTAGAAAAAATTACTATGTCATCTAAATACACGAGACAAATTTTACCAATGTGATCCTTCAATACTCCATTAATCATTCTCTGGAATGTGGAAGGTGCATTTTTAAGACCAAATGGCATTCGAAGAAATTCGTAATGTCCATTGTTTGTTGAGAATGCTGTTTTTTCAATATCAGCAGGGTCCATTTCAATTTGATGGAAACCTCTAGCAAGATCAATAGTTGTGAAATATTGACTCTGACCAAGTTTCCCTAAAATATCATCAATACATGGAATTGGGTATTTGTCGTCAATTGTATTTTCATTGACTTTCCTATAATCAATAACAATGCGCCATTTTTTATTACCAGAAGCATCTGCTTTCTTTGGTACTATCCAAATGGGACTTGAGTATGGTGAACTTGAATTTCGTATTATACCCTGTAATAGTAATTCTTTAATTTGTTTTTCAACTTCTTTTTCATGACATTGAGGATAACGGTATGTGCGAGTATAAATAGGTTTATCAGTTGTCATTTTAATTTTATGTTTCACTTCACTTGTAAAACTTAAATTGGAATCAGGTTGATAAAAGACATCATTATGTTCCCTAATGAGTTTATCTAGCATCTCCTTTTCTTCCATATTTAAATGATTATCTCTTCTAGTAATCATTTTTCCCTGAGATTTTTCCATTTCTAGTTTTTCTAGAGATTGTTCCATTACTGTATTATAGTTTTCTGATTCTTCGTCAGTTTTATTTTTATATAATTTATTCACTTTTTTATTAAGTGTAATAGTAGATTTATTATAATTTATGATGGCTTCGTTAGGGATCAAATTGTCATTCCCGATAAGTCCATCAAAATTATCATGAAACTTTGTAACTAGAAACTTCATTTTATTTGGTGAATTAAATTCACTTAGAGGGGGAATAATTGCTTGTTGAGCAATAGGGACTATGCCACTAATTGATTTTAATAAAATTGGTTGATTTAAGTCAAAAATTTTGTCAGGACTACAAATTCCAGGATTTAATATAGAATGAGTGGCTCCAGTATCCACGAGTAAGCGGATGAAACCAAGTCTTGTACGAATTTTTACATATGGCAATTGTAATGAGTTTCCGAGGCTTCTAGCTGAAAATTTTCGGCTAAGTCCTCTTGTAAGTTATTATTCCGATACTGATCAGAATTATCGACCTCCATAGGTTCCTGATTTGTGTGGGAATAATGGGGCATTTGGAAGGTTCTTCTAGTTTGTTGTGAAGTTCCAAAATTGTTGTATTGATTAAACCTGTTGTCTTGGTTAAAACGTTGTTGAGTACTTCTAACATGGTTATGCATGGATTCGGGTTTTCGGTAATAATTATTTCTGGGTACGAAGTTATGCTGAACTGGACGAGGGGGTTGAACGTTATAATATTGTTTTTGATGTTCATGTCCGTCATGTCTGTCTTGTCTGAAATTGTTATTTTTTCCTAAATAGTTTCTCTTATGAGGATTACTGGTATAATTTGTATAATTGCCTTCCTGAACCAATCTGAAAGCTTCTTCAAGAGAACCAGGATTTCGAGAGTATAACATAGATCTGACCGGTTCGGGGGTTTTGCCCTTAAAAATTTCCAACGCGGCACTCAAATTATGTTCGATATGATCGGTAAACGGTAAATTTCTAGTTTCTAATTCAACTTTGGTTTTTGTATTTAATGTTTTTAAATTGTATTGTATTTTTTCATAAAATTCCGCAATTGTGCCTGTACATTTAAGTGCTCTTAAATCATCATATAATTTCATACTATTTTTATGTGAACAAAAATTATTCATTAATAGGAGTTTAGTCTGGGACCAATTAGTTACATTATTGTGAATTTCTATTAGTTGTCTTGCTTTACCTTTTAGCCTTGAATAAATGGCCTCCATGATTATTAGTTGGCTATCGTTATTGTACCTCCTTACATGTGGTATAATGCGATCCACTTTGGTTATGAAACTGTTGATGTCTTCTCTTCCATCAAATTCGGGGATGCTTGCGACATATTTCAGGGGATCCACGTTTAATGCGAGATTTTCGTCCTCTCTTGGTAGTTCTGGTAAGTCTCCTTCCAACATTTTGGCTTTTTATTTGTTTAAATCACAATCACTTAATTTATGATGTTATGATTTTATTAACTCTTTTAGGATTACCGCTGGTGGGGTCCTTTGGAGTTTGTATTATTACTCTCTTATTGGATTACCACTGGTGGGGTCCAACAGAGTTGATTTGTATTAATGTATCTAAAAGGATTACCACTGGTGGGGTCCTTGAAAGATTTTATTTTTTTAATGTTTTTTTAATTTTACTAGCACAAATTTTCCACTAGTTACACTAATCGAAACTCTATTTCCACTTTCTGGAACATAGATTTTGTTCGAAGAACCGACTGCGCCAATTACGTGTGTGTCCTAACGGGTTGTTAATAAAATAACCGATTTGTTGAAAGAGGAACTTTTCTTTATTGAGGACTGATACGAAGTAATTCGAATACAAATGAGGACTGCCTTAAACTAAAAACATGTTCGTCTTCTTATACTAAATTAATGTTGATCCTGCATCTGCAATGATGATGCACATGTGCTTATACGTTCGACTTCGATGTGATGTTTATGTTGTGATGCGAATCAGATGTGTTTATGTTACGATGAGGTTGATGCATCCTGATTGTGTTGAGCGAATGTGTTTATGTGAGGATGGGTTTGATGCATCCTGTTTATGTTGAGCGAATGTGTTTATGTGAAGATGGGTTTGACGCAACCATACTTATGCAGCTGGTGAGTCAAGTTGGGATGGCTGATGGGGTTGTCGTAGCGGTGACGTAACTTACCTATATGTATTCAAATGCGCTGCACTTGGATGCGCGAGTAGAACACACCAGTCCGCATCCAGCCACACATGTAGATCGAATGTCGAATGTGACAAACCATCTCAAGACCATAAGTAGAAGGTCGAAGCGTATCTTTGAAAAATGTTCGAGCAGTGTTTTAGAAGAGAACGATATGTGTGTAGTGTGCATGTATGCATAGCAGTTAGAGATTTAGGAAATGATGCATGCACCGAACCACGGTAGGCGCAACAGGGCGGCGGCGGAGTCCGAGCAAATGATTACCCAAAAGGATCGAGAACAATTTTCTGTTAGAGATATCTATTACAGAGAACTATTTTTTTAATTGTTGTATCTTTTGATTTAATTAATTGTACATACTTATTTAAAATGGAAATTGGAGGAATGTTGTTGTTTGCATATAATAAATTCGGGAATAATGAAATCAGTCATAGATTTATAGAATCAAAATTTATAGATTCGAAATCCGTTTTTTAATTTTATTTATTTTTAATTTTGCTAATACCCATACTCTAAAATTTTTATACCGTTCGATTTCTAAGTGAAAGGGTATATTACGATACTTTGTCATGGAGTTTGTAACGCAGTCTCAGACTATATAAAAGGGTATATTGATCAGTATGACGAAGGAAGTCGATTGGACGATTGTGCGTCTGTCTGTCTGTTGCAATGCGTGCTTATTTCTATTGCAGACTGTTGTTGTTGTATTTTTGGATCACCAAAATCGGACAATAGGGTCATGGGCACGCAATACAAAACCCAACTCCAAAAAGCATTTTTTATAAGAAAACCTTTTTCATTTATACACGATTTTCAACCTAAGTTTACACGCATATGTATGTATTTCTAAATAAACATCGAAACAAATAAAAATGGATGGAATAGGACCATGACATCCAAGCCTATCCCCTCGAAATTATGTTCTTCTAAGTCATTTTGTTATTTGTTCACAAATTCTAATCAAACCTTACATCGAAACTACAAAAACAAACAGAATCCTACTGTGGAGTCAAGGTAATCAAGGGCCATACAGACCCAATCTCCCCAATTGAATTAACGCAAGATTTGAATTAAATGAAAAATATTTGTTTTATCGTTTCTTTTTTCTATGAAGTCAAAGTACACTGAGAAGGCTTATGCTTGGAATGACACATTGAGCAGTAAGCACCGTATTAATGGCACATTTGATGCAGTAGAGTGCTTATGGCCTTCTTGAAATAAATCTTTGGCTGCAAATTTATATTTTTCTATGTCAATTTTCTTTCAAACTGAATATTTATGCATGCTCACTTCATCCCTAACTCTTCTGTTTATTTTCTATAATGAATTGATTTCATTATGACAAATTTGTTGTGTTTGAAATGTCTGTAATTTTCACCAAACAACGCACTCCCTCCTTCCTCAGATAGTAAAGCCAACTATAACCACACAGAAAACAAAATGTCTTACTAGAGGTGCGTCGCGAAAAATGTTAAGCTGTAAAGGGAGTCGCAGCATAAAAAAGGTTGGGAACCTCTGTTTTAAAGTATTCATGTCAAAGACTGTTATCATTCAACACATTCCTACCAAATTTCATAACGATCGGTTGAGCCGTTCGAGAAGCTATTTAGTGAACAGACGGACAGACAAAATCGATTTCATAAGTGTTTTTTCCAAAAATTCTAAGAAACCCTAAAAATTGTTGGATTTATATCCAATACAATTTAGATTGGAATTTTTTCACGCATATTGCTTACTTGGAGGGGATGCTGTCGTAAACATGCGCTCGCAATTGAATGTCTTCGACCCTCCACGCGCATCCGTTCGACCACGACAAAAAAAGCAAAAAAAAAACGGATAGTGTATATCTAGGTTCTAGACTATAAGACTAACGGCACTACATTCTCTCAGAGGTCGGTTTACTTATCGCTTTGTTTTGCAGGTAGTGCAGGAATAAATTTTCTTGAATTCGGTGATTTGTCCTACTTCCCAAATAAAAGGGACCGATCGGAAAGCTTTGCGTAAAATCCATCCTGGTCCGTTAGATGTGACCACTACAATTCACTATGTAGCTGCAAGATACGAAAAGGAAGAATAAAAACTCAAGTAAATCCCGCGATCTCTAGAACTCACTGTTAGCGTAGTTCGAGGACTTTGTTGGATGTTTTGTGTTGCTCTTATTGTGATCCATCTATCCATTCGATTCCGGCAAATACATGTAAATTAAAATTTCAACATATTATATGTATAGAAATTGTAGGACCAATAAGGCATATTCTGTCTAAATTCTCATGTTTGTGTAATCGGTTACAGAGAGATATTTTGCGACCTCGATAACTCAAGGTGACCCCAGGGTATAGCCATCGCTACTTTCAACGAAGAATAACGAATAATTGTCAATCAATCATATGCCAGATTGTACGAAAATTGTATGGGAATATCTTCCAATACAACAGAGCGATTATTTCTTAGTCTCATAAGATCTCAAAAACATATCAACAAACCGCACGCGCACGATATCAGCGGCTACCTGGGTCATCTTGCGTGTTTTTTCTATATGCAGTTTTTTTTGCGCAGATACCGCGTACCGCCACTTCATTGCATTTGCATAAGCCACGTGGCATAGGCAATGCACGCACGACATCCTGATCCGGAGCGGCCTCAGCGGCAGCCTGCGTCATCTTTCATGTTTTTTCTATATGAAGTTTTCGCAGGCACATCTACCGCATGGATAGGTTTGCGTAAGCCACGCGGTATTACATGTCTGCTGAGAAAGATGCACTAATGACTTCAAAACATCCCGATGGGAAAATAAGCGCTCTAGAAGGCCTCTGCATGTCCGCAGAGGTAAGCGCTTCTCAAGAAGCGGTAAACATGTTTTTTTTTACGGAACTGCTTTCCAAGAAGCGCAATCGCGAATGGCACGTCTCTATAAGCGTCATTGCAAATTAAAAGAAAGCGAAGCAAAGCTGATACAGTGGGAGCGCTTCCCCAGAAGCACAATTATGAATAAAGAGAAAGCGCTGAAAAACTGTTTCTGGGCGAAGTGCTTCCAATTTTTCCGATTGGGATGAACGTAGATTTGAATTTCAAACTGAATCCCCGCCATACATTTACCATTAAAAGATGATATAGCACCGGAAGATGTCAGGGTAGTAAGTGGATTGAGTATTTGGATTACAAATAAAGTGGAAAGGGTCTTTGCTGAAGAGCTTTGAAAGAGACTTTGGTTTGAATCACGAAATATCCAATATTGGATATTTTGCGGTATGCGTCCGGGGTTAATATTTTGTATGGCGTGAGAGATATGGTAGTTATTAGTATGTGCCAGCACTCTATTCGCTGCACCAACAATTGTTAAACTCTGTTAGAATCCAATTATATTTAGTACGATCGTGCCTTTCTGGTTTGTTATAAATACAAGTTTATTGCTTGGTTTTGCTACCACCTGAATGACCTACATTTCAGCCAGCATGACAAAGAGCTTCCCAACATTTTATTTGGACATAGTAAGAAATTCTTGGGCCTAAAACAATTTTCACTTTTTCGGAGTTTGGTTTTATTCAAAGTGCAGGCATTTTAAAAAGTATGTCTTTTGGAGCTGATCGAAATATGGATCTTTGTCGCAAATCATGATCGTTACAACGCTTTGAACATGCGAATGCCTGATTTCAAGCGGAATTGTAAATTTTAGAAAGGAATGGTCTTATACAAAATGCAATGTAAGCTGACATTTGGTACAAACCCCAATACATGCTAAGGAGGTTTCCTTTTGTGGAGAAAATAGACAATCCAAATTAAACAATTTGATTTAATGGCTTTGGCCACCAGTCGTCATTTGACCATTTGTATTGGAGGTAGATGATCCTTGAACCGGCTTTTACCGAATTTCAAAACCATTCAAAGAAAAAATATGTCATACCAGGTACTTTACAAAAAAATCATCCCATCTAGCATTACAACCCATTCACACAGCGGGCGACGCGATGCGATGCGATAAGCTTCCCATCGCAAGAAAAAAAAATTCTTAGCATTTAAATAGGAACCAGCACGAACCTGCTTGTACCATTCAGACTGCTTGTGATGCGACGTCGGGTTGTACGATGGAGAACTTTTCCATGTCGAATCATCGTGCTTTCAGCAGCTGCTGCAAGGTGCCTTGTCGCCGATGGGAGCGACATGGAGGATACGATTTGTGTTTGGATCGGTTTCGTAGCGGCATGGTGTATTGTATGTATGTAATCGGACATAGAGAGGCTGGTTTCGTGCTGTTTGATACTGATAGGGAGATATCGACATGAGAGGCATGCTTTGTGCAGATCGGGTTGCATTACCATTGGGAATATTTATACATATATATGTACATACATACGTGTCGTGTTGTACAGTGTTATAGATTTGTAGATGTTAAATGAAGGATAGCCGTATGTAGGTTATGTAATAATGGAAGGGTCTACTAAATATCCTTTGTGGAAACTTACAGTGCTGTCCAACCCAGCTCGTAGCGTACCCGTACCCCCAAAAAAGGGCGGTATTCGGATTTGACAGTTGTGGTTGTATCTATGAATGGGTCAAGAAGTAAGATTTGTGGTAATATGCAGTGCAGCACAACCCGGTTTGTGGCGTACGCTTACGTATAAGAAAATTTCGTACAGCGCATGTATTTGCAATGAATTATTTAAGGTAGCGGTAGATAGGTCAGTTGTGGGAACCTACGGTGATGAGAACACCGGGGTACCATTTTTGGCGGACAGCCTTTTTTTGACCTCAAATTCGGAACCAGCGACCCAAATTTACCTTATGTAGTGTTTCTGCCACGCCGATTGGACGAGTATTTCCCCGAGAAAACAGGGATACCATTTTGGGGGCGGGCAACCCCAAAATATTTTTTTTTTTTTTTTTGACCTCAAACTCGGAATCTGCGACCCAAATTTACCTTAGTGTTTCTGCCACGCCGATTGGACGAGTATTTCCCCGAGAAAACAGTGGTACCATTTTGGGGGCAGGCAACCCCAAAAAATGTTTTCTTGTTTTTGACCTCAAATTCGGAATCAGCGACCCAAATTTACCTTAGTGTTTCTGCCACGCCGATTGGACGAGTATTTCCCCGAGAAAACAGGGGTACAATTTTGGGGGTGTGCAACCCCAAAAAATGTTTCTTGTTTTTGACACCGAATTTGGAATTAGCAACCCAAATTTACCCTAGTGTTTCTGCCACGCCGATTGGACGAGTATTTCCCCGAGAAAACAGGGGTACCATTTTGGGGGCGGGCAACCCCAAAATATTTTTTCTTATTTTTGACCTCAAACTCGGAATCAGCAACCCAAATTCACCTCAGTGTTTCTGCCACGCCGATTGGACGTGTATTTCCCCGAGAAACGGGGATGCCATTTTTTGGCCGGCAGGCCCATAAGAGTGCGTGTACGCTAGAAACTGGGAATTTGTGGATTTTTTTTTGGATCAACATAGGATCTAGAACTTCTTGTAGATGTTAATTATCTTGGATTTAGATGTGCAAATTTTGTTTCAAGATTAACTAGTCGATGGGAAAAACAAGGAACTATACGATGCAAAAATCTCAAAATCGAAAAAATGGACTTATAGTACTTTTGTGCTTTAAGGTATAGATATTTGCTGCATCGACTTTCACACAACAATGATTCGTATCCATGTTGAAAATTTGCCAGTATATATACAACTGGTCGAAAGATGTTCGATCTTCCTTGTCAAAGGGAGCATTAATATCCAATGAACGATTAGTGAGGATATTTCTGCTGACACCCTATTGAAAAAATCCCCGCCCAATACATTTGTTGAGCGGAATTTTTGGCAATCCCTTTTACTTTACAAGGGGATTTTAGTTATTTTGAATAAGCGAATCGATCTCTGTTTGAGAAGCCACGAATTGTATTTACTCTGTTTCGCTTCATTGCAGTAAAAGTGAATATGAACTCGGAACAAAATTTCATTATTTATTTTTAATAATTTCCAATTTTGCCCATGTAGATACAGCCCGGCTGCCCGGCACTTTGATCTTTCCAGTTTGACCCTTCACTTCAAAGGGGCATCAACATTTTTTAAAAAGTGAAATTCACTCTTTCTAGAAGATTCCATGATTGATTTTGAGGGCCAATTTTTTTCAAAGGATATCCCAATTGCCGTGGTGGTTTTATCGGCGAGTCTATCTAGAATGCGCCGACATGCTTCGGGTCGCAACCTATCACACCAGACACCACTGTAATTCCTTTTAGCATATTGATCTCCAGTATAGCATTGTACATGATGTTCCACAAAAGTGGGTCAAGAACAGATCCCTGCGGTATCTCTGCAATTATTATGCATTCATTGCGTCTAGTGATCCGTCTTTTGCAGAGAAACGTGAATCCCATCCCAGTTCGCGGGTGGTATTCTTTTGGACTTGCCTGTTTCGTCTATTAATTTTGGCGATTCAGTTGAGGCTGTCTCTTCACAGAAATGAGCAGCTGGAATTTTCGTTCCTGGGCTCGTTCTTGTTCTTGTGGAGAATCACGAAGTTCTTTAATTGGAAGCCAACATTTTTTGTCACCAGAACCACGTTGTTCATATACACAGTCAGTGCTTTGTTCTACCCGACCGTAAAATTCCGCTGGAAAAGATATGAGCTTGATCGGTCTTGAGTTTGTTTGGTTTATTTTATCATGAATTAGATTCTCACGAGGAACTACGAAATAATACTGAGAACCCTCATTAATGTTCCTTAAACATTATTAAATGATCAACATTTTTATTAACCTTTCAGAGATGTATCGGATCGACTAAGCGAAATGGGAGAGACAGCAATGTCACCGTTAAAGGACGACGATATGACCGATGTCGACATGGCGTCTATTGCAGAGGATGAACTTGCCGAAAAATTAGCAATCCAGGGCACATCAACAAAGCGTGATCGAAGAAGGAAAATTGTAATTTCAACGGCTCAACTCAACTTATCGACCAACCACATTAACCGCCTGCCCTTCTCTATTTCAGACATTAGAAAACTTTGAATTTTTAAAAGTTCTAGGTAAGGGTACGTTCGGTAAGGTTATCCTGTGCAGAGAGAAAGCCACGGGAAAATTATTTGCCATTAAAATCTTGAAAAAAGAAGTCATCATACAAAAAGATGAAGTCGCTCACACACTAACCGAAAATCGAGTCCTACGCAACACAAATCATCCGTTTTTAATTGTAAGTACATATTCCCCGTCTCGCCAGGTCATGATTTTATTGATCGAATCATTTTCTGCTATTTTTCAGTCATTAAAATATTCATTTCAAACGGCCGATCGACTGTGTTTTGTCATGCAATATGTCAACGGTGGCGAGCTATTCTTTCACTTGAGCAAAGAACGATTATTCTCCGAGGATCGTACACGTTTTTACGGTGCCGAAATCGTTTCGGCACTCGGCTATTTACATTCACAGGATATCATCTATCGCGATTTGAAACTAGAGAATTTACTACTCGACAAAGATGGTCATATAAAAATTGCCGATTTCGGTTTGTGTAAGGAGGATATTACGTACGGCACGACAACAAAAACATTTTGTGGTACACCGGAATATCTGGCGCCCGAAGTGCTCGAAGATAATGATTATGGTCGGGCGGTTGATTGGTGGGGTACGGGTGTGGTTATGTACGAAATGGTATGACGAAAATGGTGTTTTGTGATCGAGAAAGAAGTTTTTGAATATTTTTGGTTTAATTGCAGATGTGCGGACGTCTTCCCTTCTACAACAGCGATCACGATGTGCTTTTCACACTAATCCTAATGGAGGATGTACGGTTTCCGCGGAATATTTCCGTCGAGGCGAGGAATCTTTTGAGTGGTCTTTTGCATAAGAATCCAAATAGAAGGCTGGGCGGTGGTGTTGATGATTATAAGGAAATTCAACGACATCCGTTCTTTTCGAGTATCAATTGGCAGGATTTGGAACAGAAGAAGGTTAGTGTTGTGATGAATTGTCTTGATTAAATGCTATGAATGTAAAAAATATTTGTCTGTGCTCTTTTATAGATACCACCTCCATTCAAGCCACAAGTCACAACAGATACCGACACACGATATTTCGACTCAGAGTTTACCGGTGAAAGTGTTGAGTTGACTCCACCGGATCCTACACAACCGCTGAGTTCAATTCAGGAAGAACCTCATTTCCCACAGGTATGACTAAGAGTTTCCAAAAATACAGATATTATATAGTAAACCACCTCATACTGTTTCTTTCCATTACAGTTCAGCTATCAAGACTTAGCATCTACGTTAGGCACATCGTCGCATATGGGTTCAGCCGGTTTAGCATCGATGCAATAGAAATTGCAAACGTGCCACATTTCTGGGCCCTAACAGTACAGAAATGCAATAGAACAATCGAGTCGAGAGGCGACAGCATTCGAAGATAATATATCGTATCATGTCGATGCCTTAATCGTCTCTCTGCAATTTCGTTCGAATTACAGCAGCACGAAAACAATAAAACAAACACCCAATAGGAATGAAATACTGCTAGCCAAAATCATCTCATCATGTAATACGACAGCAACAGCTACAACAACAAGAACACTCAAGTGATATTCAGATGCATCACAACATCACATCTCGCCGCTAAATAGTTGACGCTGAAAACTAATTAAAATATACTACAACAGCTGCAAGCCGACACTTCCTCTCAAACAGCAACAAAACAAAAAACTGTCCGTGGAACTCACATGGAGCTCCTGCAAACTCGGTACTACATTGCCACACATTATACAATATATATGATGAACTCTATGAGCCAGATTTATACATACATTATATATATATAAATAAATATATACACATAGTTATATAAAAGAGAATCCTTAAAGACAATTATAGCAAACAAACAAACAAACGAAAAGATACAAAGTCAATAGCAAAGGCAATATTTTCTGATAATTTCGCCATCAACTCTCCCTCCCTCAAACAAACTGCGCAATAAACAATATTATTGTCATACAATAAATTAGTGCGATCAATAAACAAACACACACCTCCTCCCCCTGTAATTTTTAAGTGAACCTCGGCAGTTAATCTCGTTGAAACGATTTATATACATACATAACTCAAAATTACTACTAAAAACAAATAAATAAAAATCATAAAAAACCCAAAAGTCAGAAACAGAAAACAAATAACTAAAACAAATTTATATTATTCGATGCTGCTTGTGTGTATGTTTTCTTTACAACAAGAGCGAAATAACGATTAAATGCAACAAAAAAACGGAAAGCAAAAACAATAAAATTTTATATATAAATAAAACTACGACGAAAACATGAAACAAAAACTATATATATATATATTGATATACATAACACAAATTTGCTTTTGAGATTATTATTCTTGGTTTTTTTCTAATTTGTAATATGAGAAAAAAGAAATCGCAAATCGAAAGCAGTTAATCGGCGAAAATTGTATATGTATCTATTGATTGATTAATATTCATTGAAGGGTTGTCCCCCCTTAACTAAAGGATGTTAAGCATAAACCAATTTAATGTTAAGATGATAGGAAGTAAAATAAATACACACACACAAACACAAAACAGAATAAACAAAAACAAAAAAATTATGAAAGGCCTATAAAACTTACCAATTATATGTAAACAAAATAAGAAAATTAAAAAAAAACAGTAAGAAGGAAACAATATAAATACGTTTGATAACTTTATTGTAAATATATCTCTTATAACATGAATAAAAAAAACTTTAAAAAGTGAGAAAATTAGTTTATCTTGAGTTCACACTGATCCATTGTGGTCGCCAGGCGGCTTGTCAAGTTTGGAATAATCCCAAGGTTTTGGCTTTTTTCCTCGTTTCCGAAAAGTCTGCTCCGCTAAGCAGTTTTCGAAAACTTTAATAAATTTGCGCGGCTATATTTGAACTATGATTTTTAGAGCTTTGTTGGGCACGTCATTTGGACCTGGCAACTTACCATCCTTCAGCTTGGATGAGGCTTGACGTGTTTCGGTCTCTGCGATGGAAAAAATGTGGCCTTCCCGAAATACGGCGCTCCGTTTTCCGGGCTCCAATTCGTGTGGATATTTTCCAAAAATACCCTGTGCATTTAAGTGATGCCGCTTCCTGTCCTACTTTCTTCATCATGGTATCAGCATCATCACAGAGTTCCTTAAGGTTTTCCGGGCAGGGCGATGCGATTTGTTGCGAGACGATGCGATTTGTTTCGATGGCAAGAAAACCTGATTTTTCAAGGGGATTTTATACAGCGCTGGTGCGTTCGGTTTGCTGCTGTTTGATGCTGATATGGGCTTGATTTCAGATCGGCTTCATGACATGGCGCTTCGAGTGTTCTACCATTGGCATTTTCTATATATGTACATTCAAACGTGTCGGTATGTTTATGTAGTGTTGTAGATAATTGTGGGTTTTAATGAATGGATGGTCGTAGGTAATGTAATGATGAATGCAGTGTTAGCTTACGCGTCTCAAAACAATATTCGGGCGGCATTTGGAATAAATTGTTGTTAATATATGAACGGGTGAAATAGGTAATTTATGGAAACATGCAGTGCAATGAAACCCAGTTTGTAGCATCCGTGTACTCTTAGAAAAGTTGGGTGGCGTTTGTGTCTGCACCAGAAAAACAATTTCGAGCGGCGTTTGAATTTGGAAAAAAAATATGGTAGGTATCAATCAACAGGTGAATGATGTAGTGTAATGACTACCAAAGATTGTGATACGGCAGAAATGCAAGCAAACAGGAAAGCGGCGGTACGCGCTTGATGTAGCCAGTTGTTTAAGTACGTTAGACAAATTTACTTACTCCTCGTCGTCGATTTGCATTTGGCAACATGGTACATGCATTCCACCACCGATGAATTTAGAAAAGACTGAATTCATCGAAACCTCTCCTTTCTATGAATTGAATTATCTGGCCTAGTTTAATGGAGACAATGTCCTTTGCCAGAAGGAAGCAATACCGACTTTTCGGTAAAATCTATCGTCCTTTTAGACTAACGGTTTAACTGGGAGCTTTCAATGAGGAACCCGCACATTATCATCACCCTTTTCTATGTAGCATGATAAGTTCCTTTGTCCTGAAAGAATTTGCGAGTCCGGTGGCTTTTATACTGTTTCCTTTTGGACTTTACAAAGCCGGAGGAGTATGCTAAAAACAATTTCGTTGAAGTGCTTATGTCTGTCTAAAAAGCATGCCTACATTCGTCACATTCACTTGGTTCGTTCCTACTGCGACCGGGTTTACGAACCGGAACGACCTATGCCTCGGCATGGCCAAAAGTCGCAACGACCCCCTGCGACGCAAGAAGAGGAAGGAAACTATGAGTTATTTTTTCATCACCGTTTTTTTCCTTGGGGAGCAGTCCTGGTCGGCCCAGCTGCTCCTCACACAACTAATACATGCCGGCATTGAATCGAAACCAGATCCATGGATTTCCTTAGTCTGCGGTAACAGGCTTTGGACCAATGTTCAAACGTCGGTCGAGTGTACATGCTGCGGAGAATAGGTTCATCTAAAGAACTGCTCGGGACTTACCCATTATAATCAACGAGGTCCAACCTACACAGCGAGTCGATATAGAAATCGAGGGCGACGCTCTTCATCCAACCAACAACCGCCCAACCAAGGTTTCCAATAATCAACATCTTCCACACCGGCAAACGTTGTACATCCAGTTCAACCAAGACCTAATTTGACTCCAGCTCCACGTACCATCGATGTTAACTACACCAACACTAAAATCGTCCAACTAAACTGCAACGGACTCCTACATAAAATCGTCGAACTTACTGATTTCATAGACAGACACCATATCCAGATTGCAGCTGTTCAGGAGACCAAACTCAACTTCAACCATTCGCTCAGCTCACACGGGAACAATAACGTCATCAGACGTGACAGAGAAAGCAATGCTGGAGGGGGTTTGGCCTTCCTCATTCATAACAATCTACCGTACAGCATCGTTGACATCACTTCCGCCGATAACACCATGGAACTACGAGCGATAACCGTCAAATCGGGCAATATTAACTTTGAAATCCACAACATTTATATTCCACCCGTCTCCAGCTGTCCCGCTAGTTACAAAGTCAATACATATTATCTATCTACTAAACGGCCAATATCGTCTTCTGCTGGGTGATTTCAACGCACATCACAATCTATGGCACTCCAACCTTCACAACGACACCAGAGGTAACATCATCGCCGATCAGCTGGTCGCATCAGATGTCTGTCCAATAAACGACGATAAACCGACTCGCATCGCTGGATCTTGCACTAGCTCACCAGATATTTCCATCGCTAGCCCTGGACTTATCAACGACATCACATGGGAGCCAATCCTCACGATGGTAAAAGGTACACTAGTGAGGCTTTTGCTAGTCTTAACCCCCAAGTGATGTACGTATGGTTGAAAAACAACTCAGACGGATAATTCTCACTGTAGCTAAGAGATTCATTCCAGCCGGCCGCATTCCCAGCCTAAAACCGAATTTTCCAACTTCCGCGGCTAAATTAACTAAAACGAGGGATCAGCTAAGAAGTGTAGACCCAGTGATCCACGCATTGGTGACATTAACAATATCATCGTCAAACAGGTGTATGCCCACAGGAGAGATATACCTTTTTTCCTTCAAGTTAACACATTTACGGACCGAATGGACAAATTTGCGAGTGAAATTGACGATTTTACGAATCAAGTTAACAAATTTGCGAAACAAACGAACATTTTTTCGAGTCAAATAAATAATTTGTCGATGAAAAAAATGCTCTATTGAATGATTTTAACAATTTTGCGAATCAATTTGTTAGCTTGATTCGTAAAATCGTCAATTTCGCTCGCAAATTTGTCCATTGAGTCCGTAAATGTGTTAATTTGAAGGAAAAAAGGTATATATGGCACTCACACCTACGAAACCTGAATACCACCACAGGTGTGAACAAACTATGAAGCCCCGTTAGACACTTATCTAATGCCACCAAAACTCAAGGGAGAGTCGCTATCAAGTTTGGCAATTCTACCGTGAGCGATGACAAGAAATGCGCCAATCTGTTTAACAAACAGTTCGTCGAGCACCCACCCAAGGATAGACTCAAGCGCAAAATTACACGAGCCATCCGTAACACCAAGGTAGATGAATATCTTCAAACCACCACCAATGAAGTAGCCAATGACATAAAAAACGCCAAAAATTCAAAAGCGCTTGGTCCGGACGGTATAGCAATGATAATGCTCAAACACCTCGACATACCGGCCTTAAAGTATATCACTGCTACGATGAACTTTTCACTCCGAACATTCATCATACCAGAGATTTGGAAGATTTGGCCGCATTATTCCTATACCCAAACCTGGCAAACAACACTCCATAGGAGAATACTACCGCCCGATCACGCTTCTATCTCCTGTGACAAAAATACTAGAATCTTTTGCGACGCACATACAACTCGCTAATCACCAACACGGCTTTAGGAAAATGCACAGCACCACCACTGCATTAGACCGAATCATGTCTAAGGTCTTGAATCGAATTAACCAGCCCAAGCCGTTTAAGCGTACCATCCTAGTGGCTTTTGTATCTGTCGAAAGCGTTTGATATGGTGAATCACTCCCTCCTACTGACAGACCTCCATAACTCATCCACACCGTCGCATATAGTTGAATGGATCGGAAACTACCTTGCCGGACGTCAATCCAGCACAGAGTTTAGAAATGGGAAATCTAAACTAAGAAGGAACAAACAGGGAGTACCACAAGCTGGAGTTCTATCCCCCACTGTGTTCAACCTCTATGTCAGGGCTTCCCACCCCACCCGAAGGAATCGACATAATATCCTACGCTGACGATTGCATCATCCTGACATCAGGCAACGATATTTCCGACATGTGCGACCTTGTCAACGGTTACTTGGAAGAGCTCAACACCTTCTTCATTAGCAAGAACCTGAAGTTGTCAGTGCCCAAATCATCGGCCACCCTCTTTACCACGTACAACCAGGAATACAACCTACGGCTAGACATTAATGTAAACAACACCGAAGTCCCCACTGTCCGTCACCCCAAAATCCTCGGCGTCACAATTGACAATCATGGCATCTTAAACAGCCACGCTGACAATATTTGTAAAAAAAGTAGAGAGTAGAGTAGAAACAAGATCTTAAAAACTCTTGCTGGCAGCAAATGGGGAGCAGATAGAGGACGTTACTCACTGCTTACAAAGCCATCGGCCGTTGAGTGGTAAACTACGCAGCATCCATATGGACAATCAATCTCTGCAACACCCAATGGAAACGGATTCAAACGTGCCAGAATGCAGCTATGCGTTCAATTACTGGATGTGTACGCATGACATCACAAGATCACCTCCACCAAGAGACAAAGCTGCTAAATCTGAAAACTCATAATGAGCTACTCACTAAGCCATATTTTGTTGGTTGTTATCGTAGTCAACACCCGAATCTCGATCTTATGGACAAAACCCCAACTCCACGTCCTGTTAGATGTACATTAAGGGACAAGGAAAGGTAAGTCCAAAGATTCAAAAGAGTTCCTCTCGATAACAACAACAGCTAAAAGGCGGTTCTAAAGCAGTCGTATACCAGCGAGGTAACAAAAGCCGTGTCCTTCGAGCTCGACCACCGGATATCTCCAATGATGAACTAAAACTACCTAGAGCCACACGTACCACCTTGGCTCAGCTTCGCTCTGGATGGTGCTCCAGACTTAGTTCATTTTGGTCCCGCATCAACAACGCCATTGCAGACATTTGCCCAGCGTGTGGAGCCAGCCCGCACAACGTGGACCACCTTTTCAATTGTACTGCCGCACCAACGCATTTAACACCCATTGCGCTTTGGGAAAATCCCATTGAGGTGACAATCTTTTGAGGCCTCGAACTTGAGGAGAGAATGCCAACCATTTACGAATGACACTACATTTCACTGGCAAAAAAGAATATAATATAGGCATATAAAATTTATTGCAAAAATTATTGATTATTCAACAATCATGTTGATTTTTTTTTTATTTCAAAACACTGACTCTTCTTTTTTATTCCTTACAACTTTCTTTAGGTAAAATTATCAAAATATCATAGTCACGACATTTTTTTCAAACAAAACATAAAAGAAGAAGAATTTTATAAAAACAAATTTAAATCACTTCCCTTCGACTATTGTAGTGCAGAGACATTGCTCACGCAAAATTATTTCATCTAATGTCGTGATTGATTACCACAAATATAAATCTAAACTACTAAACAAAAACATACGATAGCCCCCGATTCTATTTTCCGTTTTTTTTTATCATCGCCAGCATGATTGCATTAAAGAGGCAATTGCAAAGTTTGCCAATACTATGACTTTCTCGAAAACATGATTTTTATTCATTTATATTCTGCCATTGATAGGACTAATCTATTTTTTCCCAACAACACGTACCTATTCACAATATGTAATAATAAAAAAAAAACATAAAACTTGAATTCCAAATTCTTTACTAATCGTAAATTTTACGTAAAATAAAAAGATTTTATATATATTTCTTTCATTTTTGTCTAGAATAAAACACATACAGAAAAGCCTTTTGTGACCAACATATTCCTCTTCTTTCTACATTCTTCCGTCTGTATATTCTTTCAAGTTTTCCAATAGGGTATATCATTAAAAATAGAGGGGGGAACATACGGAATATATATATATGTATATGATTTATGTATTTACATATCCGTTTTCATATATAATTTTTGTTGTGTGTGTCACTATGTGCCGTTACTTAATTTACTTGCTAAATGAATGAATAGTGTTGGCTATAGTTGCCACTTAGTAGTAGTGTATGAATGATTTTCTCTTTCTTTTCTATTCTTTTTTTTTAAATTGTGTTATAATGCTGATCTTACTGACTGCTTAAAAGTGCTACGTTAATTTCCTTAACCATTTTCACGCGATGTAACATTTTATTTAGTGCTTCACGATCCAGAGCCTGTGTTGAGTACCACACGGGCGAATCGGGGACGCACGAACGTTCCGGTTGTAAATAGAAAACATCGCTACGTGTTTTGACGCTTTCGGGACTGAAATTGGAAAATAAAATGGATAAATATGAAATACTTGAATGCTCACGTGGAAAGTGTTAATTTATTTTTTGGGTTAGCCCCGCCGCATAACAATTGCAAATAAGTGGACAGTTGTACATCTTAAAGGTCCATCTAGATTAGTCGCCAAATGGCTGCGCGTCCAAAAATTGGCATCGCGTACAGCCATTTGGCTGCTACTTACCATCCATGACATAACCAAAATTTAATTTTGGTGATTTTTTAAATTTAATTATCAAAATCGGATTCTGCGCGTTTGAATTACACGGCCATTCCAGAATTATTCAATTTCACACAAAAAAAAACGAACAAAAGTTGCAAAATTGTCACTTTGAATTTGACGAGCGATTGCCAAAGCGATTGGTTGAGTTGCCATATTGAATATCAAAACTGGACGCACACCCAAATGGCGATCAGTTTGGATGGAATGACAACGGCCATTTGGTTGCATGTGACGCCATTTGGCGACTAATCTAGATGGACCTTAATACTAATTCATACTCACCATTTTGACAAGTAGAATTCATATAATTTTACAGGACAACGTAGTGGATTGCCTTCATTTTCTTGTTGCTCGTATACCTTCTTCTTCCGTGGATTATCTGAAATTTTTTTATAGAGAAAAAATGTATTTAGCTTTTTAATTAAACTAATTTACATGACAAAGGACATTATTACCTGGCGTTGTTTGTGGTGGATAGAATCGCAAAAGAACATTTCTTGTGCTTTGATTTGATTTGCCGGAATTGTTGTTGCGCTTCCAGTGTTTCATAATGTGAGAGAAGGATAATTGCATGTGCTCGTCGACCGTCTGGAAAAAAAAGTTTATAACATGCGAAAATTAAGGAGTTGTTTATGGACTTGTTTGTACTAGAGATGTCAAAAAAGTAACTACCCGTTACTTAAGTAGTCGTTACTAATATGTATCGGAAGTAACGACTACCGAGTACAAAAAGTAGTCGTTACATATGTACCGAACAACAAGCAAACAAAGCACTCTGGTATGTATGTACTCAGGCACAAACACAAGAATCGAGCATACCAAATAGTATACAGTCTGATATCTAATCATGACGGTTATCGCTAACATCCCTGTGAGCTACGCGAAGTAGATGCTCTCTTAGAGAATGTTGTTGCAAGTCCAGGGATACCTTGATCGTGTCGATCGGCTCAAGGATTCCAAAGATATCGACGGATTTCGGAAGTAGTACGAAGCTGATTGGGAATTTGTTGAGTGCCAATATGCAGTTTGACATTTATTTCTGACCCCCTGTGCACTGTCCGAAAAAAAGAGGATCCATCAAACCGTTAGACAATTTTGTAGCGAGTCCAGCGCCACCTCGATCGTGTCGCCACGCCAAAGGATTGCAGAGATATCCACGGATTTCCGAAAGATTACGCGGTTACGTTCATAGTATGCGATACGAAATCGTGACGACTCGATACTTGCGCACTGCGCTTCTACCCACTACTCGGTCTGCTCGATACATGTGCTTCTACCTGAGCGTAGATATCATACCGTAAGCTGCTCACCGAATAGCACAAGCGACAAGCGCAAGTGCGCAAGAATCGAGTAGATCGAGTAATCGAGCAGATTGAGTAATCGAGCAGTCCGAGTAATTGAGCAGACTGGCACCGAGTAGTAGTTAGAAGCGCAGTGCGCAAGTATCAAGCCAGCACGATACATACGATATCGCATACTATTAATGAACGTAAAGATTGACCTCGTATTCTTTCGGAAATCCGTCGATATCTCTGCAATCCTTTAACGTGGCGACACAAAAGATGTGTCGTTGGACTCACCACAACATTGTCTAATGGGTCGACGGATCTTCTTTTTCGGTCAGGTCACAGGGGGTCAGAAATAACTATCAAACTGGATATTGGCACACAGCAATTTCACAATCAGATTCGAAGTACTTTCAAAATCCGACGATATCTTTGGAATCCTTGAGCCGATCGTCACGATCAAGGTGTCACTGGACTCGCAATAAAATTCTCTAGAGGAGAATCATTTTCCGGTGCATCTCACAGGGGTGTCAAGGATAACCGTCAAAGTACAATAATTCACAAAACGTCTGCCCTTGTCAACCTAGATGTTGGCCACAGCGATTTTAAGATCGACTTCGTATTCGTGCGAGAATACCTCGATATCTCTGCAATCCTTTGGGGAAGCGACACGATCGAGGTGTTGCTTGACTCGGCACAAAATTGCCTAAAAAGTGTCGAAGCCTGTTTCCCGATTAGTGTACAGGGTGGTAAGAGATAGCCGTCAACCCGAATAATGGCAGCAGCAATTCCACAGTCAACTTCGTACTACTTCGGAGATCCGTCGATCCGTTGAAAATAAATATCACATCTCTACTAATTGATGGGTGGTGACACATTAACAAAAAAGAAACGCCAAATGCGCGAAAAAGAATAGCTGGTCAATTCCTCAACCATTTTGTTGCGGCAAATTTTAGAGTTATTCTTCTGCAAATGATTTCAGATTTTTTAACTGACCTACTTTTGCGACTATGAGATGCGCTCTACCAGAACCAAGAAAGTGAGGATGTCAAAAGTGCTGCTATCTATAAGCCTGAAAGCTGTAAAAACCCGATTGAGCTTCGCGCCTGGAGTTTCTGGGGAAAATGGATACGCAGTTCGAAAATACCGAATCGGAACTATGTCAACAGTTGCTATTAAGTGTGACGAAACAATCTCCCGAAATTGATGAAACAATTGAGCAAGATGTTAGCGAGCAGGCGGATGAAATTGAAAAACTCATTTAAAAGCTTGGAGAATATTCCGCGATAATTGCAAATGCAAATTCCAAAACGCGGCAATAAAATGCGGGGCATCCAGGAAAGAGGCGGGGCATCCAGCTGCACTTGAAATCAATCAATGAATCGAATATACCCGAAGAACCTAAAAGCTGATTAACAAATTCTATGGGCAGTTTATAAGACGCAGTATGGGACATTTGCATAATACGGCACTGGTGCTGGCATTCTGAAAATGTTGAGCCTATAATAGCAGTCTTATTCTGATAATGCGGCTGTACGGGACTGCAATTCGACACAGGTATTTTTAAAGGAATGTGCAGTGCTGTGGCCACCATAAATCGTGTACTAAAAAAGCGACTGAAGACACAACAGAAGGAGGAGAAACTTCACTAGGTAATCGACAATTTCAATTTTCTATTTTTGTTGGACGAGAGAACCTTAAATGAACCAATCGCCAAGCCACTTTAGAATTGATCAAATGGATATGAAACTACTAAAATAAATAAATGTCCTAAAATCCCCCGGGTATTATGCATTGGGGTAATAGGTCCAACCATGAGTTGTATCAATTGTACGATGAGCTGGAAGTATCGAAAATCGTGAAGCTTCAACGTTTGCAATGGGCGGGGCATATACAACGGATGGACGATAATCGCATGCCAATGAAAGTGATGAACGCACAACGGATTGACGGAGCGAGGTTGCGCGGACGACCGAGAGCTCGCTGGGAGAACTCCGAAGGTTGAAGACGCCCACCAGCTACTGGGCTTCCGAAACTGGAGGACAAGGTCACGTAACCGCGACAATTGGAGGTCAACGATTCAGGCGGCCAAGGCCCGACGTCAGGCTATCGTGCCACATTGGATGCACTCGTTAGGTCAATTGCCACAAGAATGGTTCTGTGACAAGGACGACGTTGATTTAGCCCGTCACGAATGCGTGCAGTGATCGCATCGAGGGCAGTGGTGGTACTTGCGCACTGCGCTTCTACCCACTACTCGGTCTGCTCGATACATGTGCTTCTACCTGAGCGTAGATATCATACCGTAAGCTGCTCACCGAATAGCACAAGCGACAAGCGCAAGTGCGCAAGAATCGAGTAGATCGAGTAATCGAGCAGATTGAGTAATCGAGCAGTCCGAGTAATTGAGCAGACTGGCACCGAGTAGTAGTTAGAAGCGCAGTGCGCAAGTATCAAGCCAGCACGATACATACGATATCGCATACTATTAATGAACGTAAAGATTGACCTCGTATTCTTTCGGAAATCCGTCGATATCTCTGCAATCCTTTAACGTGGCGACACAAAAGATGTGTCGTTGGACTCACCACAACATTGTCTAATGGGTCGACGGATCTTCTTTTTCGGTCAGGTCACAGGGGGTCAGAAATAACTATCAAACTGGATATTGGCACACAGCAATTTCACAATCAGATTCGAAGTACTTTCAAAATCCGACGATATCTTTGGAATCCTTGAGCCGATCGTCACGATCAAGGTGTCACTGGACTCGCAATAAAATTCTCTAGAGGAGAATCATTTTCCGGTGCATCTCACAGGGGTGTCAAGGATAACCGTCAAAGTACAATAATTCACAAAACGTCTGCCCTTGTCAACCTAGATGTTGGCCACAGCGATTTTAAGATCGACTTCGTATTCGTGCGAGAATACCTCGATATCTCTGCAATCCTTTGGGGAAGCGACACGATCGAGGTGTTGCTTGACTCGGCACAAAATTGCCTAAAAAGTGTCGAAGCCTGTTTCCCGATTAGTGTACAGGGTGGTAAGAGATAGCCGTCAACCCGAATAATGGCAGCAGCAATTCCACAGTCAACTTCGTACTACTTCGGAGATCCGTCGATCCGTTGAAAATAAATATCACATCTCTACTAATTGATGGGTGGTGACACATTAACAAAAAAGAAACGCCAAATGCGCGAAAAAGAATAGCTGGTCAATTCCTCAACCATTTTGTTGCGGCAAATTTTAGAGTTATTCTTCTGCAAATGATTTCAGATTTTTTAACTGACCTACTTTTGCGACTATGAAATGCTTCTACCAGAACCAAGAAAGTGAGGATGTCAAAAGTGCTGCTATCTATAAGCCTGAAAGCTGTAAAAACCCGATTGAGCTTCGCGCCTGGAGTTTCTGGGGAAAATGGATACGCAGTTCGAAAATACCGAATCGGAACTATGTCAACAGTTGCTATTAAGTGTGACGAAACAATCTCCCGAAATTGATGAAACAATTGAGCAAGATGTTAGCGAGCAGGCGGATGAAATTGAAAAACTCATTTAAAAGCTTGGAGAATATTCCGCGATAATTGCAAATGCAAATTCCAAAACGCGGCAATAAAATGCGGGGCATCCAGGAAAGAGGCGGGGCATCCAGCTGCACTTGAAATCAATCAATGAATCGAATATACCCGAAGAACCTAAAAGCTGATTAACAAATTCTATGGGCAGTTTATAAGACGCAGTATGGGACATTTGCATAATACGGCACTGGTGCTGGCATTCTGAAAATGTTGAGCCTATAATAGCAGTCTTATTCTGATAATGCGGCTGTACGGGACTGCAATTCGACACAGGTATTTTTAAAGGAATGTGCAGTGCTGTGGCCACCATAAATCGTGTACTAAAAAAGCGACTGAAGACACAACAGAAGGAGGAGAAACTTCACTAGGTAATCGACAATTTCAATTTTCTATTTTTGTTGGACGAGAGAACCTTAAATGAACCAATCGCCAAGCCACTTTAGAATTGATCAAATGGATATGAAACTACTAAAATAAATAAATGTCCTAAAATCCCCCGGGTATTATGCATTGGGGTAATAGGTCCAACCATGAGTTGTATCAATTGTACGATGAGCTGGAAGTATCGAAAATCGTGAAGCTTCAACGTTTGCAATGGGCGGGGCATATACAACGGATGGACGATAATCGCATGCCAATGAAAGTGATGAACGCACAACGGATTGACGGAGCGAGGTTGCGCGGACGACCGAGAGCTCGCTGGGAGAACTCCGAAGGTTGAAGACGCCCACCAGCTACTGGGCTTCCGAAACTGGAGGACAAGGTCACGTAACCGCGACAATTGGAGGTCAACGATTCAGGCGGCCAAGGCCCGACGTCAGGCTATCGTGCCACATTGGATGCACTCGTTAGGTCAATTGCCACAAGAATGGTTCTGTGACAAGGACGACGTTGATTTAGCCCGTCACGAATGCGTGCAGTGATCGCATCGAGGGCAGTGGTGGTACTATGCATTTTCCTGAAGCCATGCTGGTTCCAGCTTCGCATGTGCAACAAGAGTAGGGTGAATACGGACCTCCAGCGTCTTTGCGACAGAAGACAGTATCGTAATGGGGCGGCAAAAGCCCTGAAGGTTCGATGCGGGAAGGTTGTTTTTGATAACTTCATTAACTACGTCTCTTACGACAATATCACGATTTGTATATAGATTTTTTCTCAACCTCAACACACCACGCAGCGAATTGCATTGGTTCCCTGCGGATTCCTATGGAGAGTCTGCTTGGCTCATCCAGTGATCGCTTCCATTTTGCAACGACTGACCATTAGCAATCAATAATTCATTGATACCATCAAGAGATCCCTCCTGCTTTTCAGTTCACTGCTCCTCCGTAATTCTGCCGCTAGTTTCTGAATTAATTTACACTCAAATGGCTTTCCTTGACTTACCGTTAAATTAAAATGTTTCGTATTGAAGAACATCAGCGTACTAAGCAAAACGTGTGGCGAATGCGCTCCCAACTGTTTGCATTCCCATAAATGTTCCTCCTCGACACGTGTCACAATATATTCTGCAAAAAATTGAGAACATGTTCAAACTTCTGCTTAGGGAATATGAAAAAAATTGTTTCTTACGTGAATCATTGTAGAGAACCGAAAATTTACGCGCCACATCATCCAAACAGTCTGTAAACCGTTCATAGTACGGGTCCGTAAAAATGTTATCAATGCGGCCATTTTCATACAGATATTGCTGTATGCCTGCGTAAGGGAACAAAACATTAAATACACATTCGAACTATGAAAAAAATGGAGATAGTACCTAACACTAGATAATAAATCGTATCCGGTGCATATTCACTACCATTCGGTTTGCGCACTTCCTTAACGAATAGGCATAGTGAGTAGTTCAACTCGTCGGCAGTCAACTGAAGCAGTTCCGTTTTGAACGGTTTTCGTCGTATCGTACTCTTCTCCAGATCGGCATTCTTATTCATGACCCACTGTCGCCAGGCGTTCACACCAAACGTATACTTCAAGCACATGTTGGCATCGGGCCGTTCGGCCGGCTCGGCTGGTGTACGAATTGGTTCTTCGACTGCTGGCGATATGATCGGTTGCGGTTGGGCCCGATGTCGTTTATTGGGTGGCGTTGTGGAAATGCGTCCGCGAGATGTGGGTGTTGTGGGCGAAGCGGCACGTTTACGACCACCACTGGATAAAAGTCGTCTGAAATGTGATCGAGCATAAAATAAAAAAAGTCAAGAATTGTGTTCAAAGTTGTATGTAAATTTACCTCGAATCCATGTTGTACATGTAGTCATTATCCATGGGCGAGACTTGTTGTATTGCATTGGCCGGCATACTGGTCTCAATGTCGGTCGGTTGTTCGTCATAGGCCGACGAAATGTTCAAATCCATTTGGAATATATCATCACCCTCGGGTGCATATTCCACCACGGATGTATTGTCCACGGCATCTTCCGGCTCCGAATCGGATTCAGTGCGTTTCTCATCGGCCACCATTTCGGCCATCATCAACAGTTCGGCTTCAAATGGATCGGCCGGCATTTTGTCCTGAATCTTTTTAATTTCTTTCATAATACCCGCCGCCGTATTGCGCGTCGTCGGGATGAAAATGGGAACTGGTATTGGTATGGGAATGGGTACGGGAATTGGAAGTGGCATTGAGTACATGGCCATCGGTTGTGGTACGTATATGGGAACCGGAACTGGGACAAAATAGCGTTTTTCGAGTAAGTCCGGCGTTTGCAACTCAACCGTACAAGTGGGACGTCGAGTTTGCATCGCTAGCGCCTCAGCCGATGGTTTGCACATTGTTTGCTTGTTGGCCATTTGCGGTTGTGGTGGCGGTACGGTGATAATCTGAGCCTTCATCTCGCCACTCTCGGTGGTCTGGACGCCAATTGTACGCTTTTTCACTGGGCGTGGTGGCGGAGGCGTCAGCTGTGCCAGAACAGGCATTGAATCGTATGACGAGAGTGTGGATGAATCGATGGTCTTTTTATGACGACCGCGACTCCGTTTCATTGGTACCAGACCGAAATCAGACGACGGCGAGAGGGCCGCTTCGACACTCATGCCCGATTGGGTTCCGGTGGTGATTGATACTGGCGTGCCCAACTGTACAGGTCTTATTACGGACTTATCCGGTTTGGGGTGAAGCTTTTTCGGCAATCCGACCGGATAGGGTTGTTTATTCTTGGCGGACGATTTGCCCGTATCGTTTCCGGGACGCTTGTGTTGAGCTTGGAAATCAATGACGCATTGCTGTGTGCAGAAATTGCGCGATGTCGAGTCCGACATGGCCAGACTGAATGTCGGATTGCAATTAACATGGCACTGATCGCATATTTTCTGTAAACGAACCACCAGCGCGCCGCCAGTATTGTTCAGCGATTGCGGACCCATAAATTTTCGCAGACATATTGTCGAGCATAGGAAGCTGGTCAGACCGTTGTTATGACGCATGATCATGTCGTAATTGTATTTCTTGACCTTGCACCATTGACACGCAACAATTTTCCGATTCACCGAAATGAAGACGGTCAAACAGATTCGACTGCAGAACATTTTATGCGTGTCGTCCTCGTGCAGAGTGAATGCATTCGCTGTGGTACGCTCGAAATATTTCAAACAAAGTGTACACTGATCCGGAGCAATATTGTTGACAAATTTGAACGCCGAGAAGCATGGATTCGAGCAAAATTCAAATGTACGATTGTCCAGCCACAAGTCAACGCGAACGAGTTTGTCCAGATTGCAAACGGCACAGCTGCCCTGGTTTTGCTTCTTGCGCGGATTCAATATGTCTTCGTACTTTTTCACGCAAGCGGTCGAGCAGAAATCTTTAAACTGGGACTTGTCGCCCACCGGTGCCAAGAAGCCGTCCTTGTCGTGTGATATGTCCTTCTGGCAGTGTGCACACTCTTTGATGCTCTTCTTCTTGTACGTGTCCAGGCAGTGTGAGCTGCAAAATTGTCGCACATCGAAACCGAACCGAACACAGTACTTGCCCATGCTGGTGGACGACACAAGACTATTGCAATTAGTACAATTCGATCCGATCATGTTTTGGTATTTTTCCAGACAGTGATCGTTGCAGAACGCCACTGTCTCCCATTCGAGAAGGACACGATTGGTCCTGACCACGGCATAGCACGAGCCACATCGTCGAATCATAGAAGCTTCACGTTCGGTTTTGGCCTGTTCGGCTTCCTCTTCGGTTCGAGTGAGATTTCGTGGTTCTCTCGTGGTAGAGGAGACGAGGGATGGATTAGCGACTGCCGGCGAGACAGCATGTGTTGGAATCTCGGGGGGAATGCCCAGATCACGAACTCGAACTGAACGACGTTTGAGTCTGCAAAAAAATAAAAAACAAAATAGAATTCGCCTCAATTTAGACGTGACATCAATACACAACTCACTTCAATCGATTCTCCTCCACCTTCTCCAAAACCTCAAAACACGCATCGTCACATATGAAATGCGCATCGTTCTCATCATCGCGAAAACTGTACAAACACTTTTTCGTCTCACCACAACGCAAGCATTTCTTTTCTTCCTCGGCCGCACCACTGGATAATTCTTGTACCAAGTGGGTCCGTCGTCGCTTATAGAATTTCTCCACATTCATTCCGATGAACGATTCACAACATTCCGGGCCGCACAAATACACAATTTGTGTGTCGTCGTCCGGTAGCTTTAGGCGATATTTACAGCTCTTTTCCGTCTCGCAGACATAACATTGCTGCTGGGCGTCAAAGACCAAACTAATTGGAGCCTTCCGAGCAATAAGATGAAACGAGTCTTTGCTCAAAGCACGAAAACTGCTCGTACATTTCAGGGTGCACAAGAAACCGATTTCCCCGTCTTGCATGTATTTGTATTTACATGTCAGCGATTTGGAACATCGTTTGCAATTTTCAGTTGGAAGATCGTCGGTCAACTCTTTAATTTGAAGTTCTCGCAGTTCACTGTGCTCGGCATGTTCGATGTTCTCCACCTCTTCGGGCTCTTCGATTGATTGGCGGTTGGATGTTGCGTGTGTGTCTGAAAAGGTAAATTTTACAGTATTGGAGTTAGATTGGCTCTAGACTAAACATGAGATTAATGTGCATAGTTTCTGCTGTGGTTCAGGGCTCCGACGAAACTAAAAATGCTTACCGTCTGTATTATTTTCCAATCGGTCGTTAGTCTTACTCGCGTCGTCACGATTCGTCTCACCCTCGGCAGCATCTTCGGAAATATCAATGACTGGAACGTCGGCGCCTGATTCTTTTCCGTTGTCGCTTACATCCATTCGTTCCACTGCACCATCATCGACGCCCTCTTTATTTGTCCCCTCGCTCATTTCCACTTCGTTTGTAATAACGTCCGCACTCTCATTGGCCTTGTCTTGATCATCGGCGTCACCGTTATTTTCAGCGTTAGCTGCTTCATCATTATTCTCGCGATGTTCATAATCCTCGTCGTCATTATTAGGCGTAATACGTTCGGCCGGTGTATCTTCATCGCCCGCATCCTCATCCGCTTTCGACTCACTCGCATCATTTTCATGATCTTCATCACGCGTTCCTTCCTCATAATCGTCCTGTACATAGCTATCCTGCTGTTCGTCATTCTCATGATTCTGTTCCACGTGTTCCTCACCATCGACCTCCATCCGCGATATTCGCGACTCTGCTCGCGATTCAGTATGTGATTCGTTCTCCTCATCCTCGTCCGATTGCTGGTCGCCTCCGCTATCCTCTTTTGCATCACCGCCGTCCTCTTTTGCATCACCGCCACTTTCAGCTTGTGTTCTATCATCCGACAGTACATCATTCTCCTCTGCCGCGGCCATTTTGTCTTTCTCCACATCGCCCATATCCACTTCTTCAAATGCATCTTTATCCCCACTTTCATTATGACTAGCTTCCTCCTCAGCTTCCGGTTGTTGATTTTCAGTGTCTTCATTCACACTCTCATCGCCTACTTTGGATGATTCACCGTCGCACAAGGCATCAGTGGCGGCGTCATTTGATCCTTTGTTACTAGCTGCCTCATCATCGGAACCTTCAAATTCTTTCAGTTGGTCTTCAATATTTATATTAACTGGCGCTTCAACAGATTCGTCATCATCGTGGACAGCGTCATCGTCGCCGCCCTTATCTTCCGCATCATCCGGTTGAGACTCGTCTTGCTGTTGTTGGGGCGGTGCTGAACTGCTATCTTCTAAATTGGAATTGGACATTTGGGAGGCGGCCTCTTCTTCATCCTCGACTGGAGTCGTTTCGCCGACACTTGGCACTTGTTCTTGATCAGGCGAAGCTGATGCAGGTTGTGATTCGTTTTCATCCATTTTTCGTTGAAATTTTGATTACATTGAATCTGTAAGCAAATTGAAATTACATTAAATGGGAGTTTGTGCTGTAGCTCCGGCCTAATTTTGTTTTTAGAGAGAATATTGAGTCGGAATTGTGTCGATCTGTTGATCGTCGATCAGTGCCACCGCGAATATCATGTTTGGACTTCCAGCTCCCGTAATGCACGACTGTTTTAAAGGTAAATGACAATAACACAGTATTCGTCAATTTGTTAATCGAAGTAGTGAGTACGGAGAACACACTTCTGTTGGATCACTTTATATGAGAGATACACTTAGCTTTGATCCGATTGAGCTGATTTTAGAGATACACCAAATTGAAATTGGATTTGAACTCCAGGGTAAACATGGATGTTTGTGTTGTCTTCAAACAGTGGTCATGTCGAGGGTCGATCTGCAGTCGATGCGACTCAGTGCATTCGTATTGCAATGGAAAAATATAGAGCAGCACGAAAGGACTTGCACTTTGTATTCAGCGATTTGGAAAAGGGATTCGATAGAGTACCTCGTGATCTGATATAGTTAGCCTGGAGAGCACTTCATGTGGCTGAGACATACGTCAGGATGATACGAGAAATGTATGATGGAGCTACGACTAAGGTTAGATGCACAGCCGGTGAATCTGAATTGCGGTGAATGTTGGAGTACATCAGGACAGTGTATTGAGTCCGTTGCTCTTCAACATTATCATGTGCTTCTTATTAACACGTATCTCCGACGGCCTAGAAATATTTCTACTTTTTGCCGATGATATTGCACAGTTGATTCGCTGTAATTGCATCGATTAGCCCGTGAGAATTTTTTGGAACAACTAAACAACGCAAGGAATGCCTATACAATTTTCGTTTTAAGCTCATAGTCATAGCACTACGATTAATAACTTTTCCAAATTGCGGCGTCCTTTTTGAGCTTAACGAGGAAGAAATTTGGCTGCAACTTTTCTCATATAAAAAATTTATGGAGGATATCGAACGGATTAGATAAATCAACGGTTTAGCTACGCTCTTCACAAGCGATAGCATTAAATTTGTTGGCAACGTCACTTCTTGGCAAAGATACGCATCCTGAACGGGGTCGTTCTTTTTTGAAATTTCTCCACCATTAAATTGCGAAGACCACTCGTAGAGTCTGGTTTTAATAAAGGCAGTGTAATAGTTAATACAATAACTTCCCCGGCCATGTTCTCCCACAAAAAAAAAACACGGCCTGTGAAGTGCTTTGTTCTCGAAAATCAACCACTACGAAATGGGACCAGAAGAGCGTAGCCTCGTACAGTGCCATCAGGGAATGTAAAGTATGTCACAGTTCCTATTTACCTCGGTATAAAGATAATGATGGAAGGCTACTTATACAAGGCGAATACCTGTTGAAGCCTTGAAAAGAACAGTTCAAAGCAGGCGAAACTCTCCTCATATGATGTCCAATAAAACGCACGTATACAAACAACTCTCCTAATTAAAGTCTTCTTGGATCGATACAATGTCGATTGCAACATCTGGTGCTGCTGGGTATGATTCCACAGTATCGCGTCTTCTGTCTAAACATACCAAGCAGCACCAGATCCAACAGACGAATAGCTATATCAACTCACAGAAAGGGATAAAAGCTTGATTTTGAGAAGGTTTTGGTTAATGTGATCCCAGATTGTATCAGGGCTGTCTTGCGCAAGAGGAGTGTTCCATCGATGGCTTCGCTCGTCGCATCAAACAAACCAATTGTGACTCACCGACCAAAAGTGTGTTGTCCAAAACCAGTATAAGTATATCTCAGTATAAAAACCAAACCTGGCCGGTTCAGCTGTTGTATGGGAGCAGCACTTGAAAATTTGCCACTACGGTTACCGAAAAGCAGCAAAATTTCCTCAATTTCGTCTTTATCGAATTTTAAAGGTCCATCTAGATTAGTCGCCAAATGGCGTCACGTGCAGCCTAATGGCTGTTGTCATTCCATCCAAACTAGTCGTCATTTGGCTCTGCGTCCAGTTTTGATATTCAATATGGCAACTTAACCAACCGCTTGTCAAATTCAAAGTGACAATTTTGCAACTTTTGTTCGTTCTTTTCTGTGAAATTGAATAATTCTTGAATAGCCGTATAATAATTCAAACGCGCAGAGTTCGATTTTGATATGTAATTAAATTTAAAAAAACACCAAAATGAAATTTTGGTTATGCATTTTATGTCTCCATTTGGCTGCTATAGTGTGGATGCTAAGTAGCAGTCAAATAGCTGTACGCGATGCCAGTTTTTGAACGCGCAGCCATTTGGCGACTAATCTAGATGGACCTTAATATACATAATAGGTGTGTTTTTTTGGTTATACCGTGCAGGTTTGGTTAAGAAACTCCATATAAAAAAAATTCCAGCTGATCCACCTGTCATTTTTTTATATGAAGTTTCGTTACCCAAACCTGCACGGGATAACCAAAAAAATACACCTAATGTCAAATGAAGATCTTAAGGTCCATCTAGATTAGTCGCCGAATGGCTGCGCGTCCAAAAACTGGCATCACGAACAGCCATTTCCCATATTCCTATGTAATTTTCTAAAAACCCTTAGCAAAATTTTCATATTTGGAAAACTAAGAGGGGCTACAAACGAACAAATTGTAATTTTACAAATTTACTGTTATTTACTTTTCCTTAGCAAAAGTCAACAGTCTTAATATTTAACGTATATAAGGCCATACTGACCAATCTTTGTGCAAAGTTTCATATCAATCCCTATAACGGTTAAGAAAAACGGATGTCGAAAATAAAGTTTACTTTTAAACGCCAATAACTTTTTTACCGTTACTCGAAACTGAAAAATTTTAACTGATAAGAGATGTACTCGTTTAGATCTTTGATTTAAATACCCATACGTCAATCTCCGATAAAAACTAAAAAAGTCGACTTTTTTCAAACGTTCTAGACACCCTGTTATCTTCTTCCTACCAACTTCTAAGTTCTTCCTACCAAATTTCATGACAATCGGTTGAGCCGTTCGCGAGTTATTTAGTGAACAGACAGACGGACGGACAAAATCGATTTCATAAGGGTTTTTTGAAAAAAAAAATAATCTAAAAAACCCTAAAAATAAAACTAAACACACTAAAATCGGATAAGAGGTTTGGTTTTTACAGAGCTTCAAAGTCAAATTATTGTGATTTTTTTCATATCACGTTTCTCCAACTTCTGCCAAGGTGAATACGATTGTTTCAAAAATTAGCGCATAGTCTTGCAATCATGTCTTCCTTACATCATTTTACTCTAGCTCCATTATCTCTAACAGGCCAAATACATCTGCAACTTGGTTGCCAACCTAGGTTGCAGGTACCTTACTACACACTTGCAACATTCCGGCAACCACGCCATTTACGTTCTTGCAACCTGGTACTGCAACCTGCAATATGCCTACAAATCACTTAATTTCCGGTTTTTTGCAAGTTGCAGGTGTATAAGGGCTGTAACAGTTTTGATACGTGAAGTGTAGAAAACTAAGGTTAATTTTGGCTCGAATTCGATTCAAATCAAACTGCCCCTAAAGTTCTGCAATTCGGTAAAATTTATTCAAATTATGTCGAAATCGAGCCAAAATTAATCCTAGTTTTCTACACTTAAGGCATTTAAACTGTTAGACATAATGGAGGTAGAATAAAAAGATGTACGAAAGGGCGCCACAAACCTGACGATTTCTCGGCCGATCGATCTGCCGCCCGTACAACACATACATTAGGCAATTGATCGTGCAATCTGAAATTGATAGTCTCACGGTCCACAAGACACAACACAAAATAGCGAAAATTATACCATTTTTGGTGATAGAAGATGGACATCCATTGCTACTTTGATGGAGAATGACCGCCACAACCACAGCATGAAGATCGACCACAGGTTTATGTAAAAAAAATCAGCAACTGAGAACACATGATTGTCATGACAGCCTGTACGGAAAATTGCATGGCAATACGTTTCACACGTCAAATAAAAAAATTGAATCCGATGGTCCCATGCACCTTCCCATTTATCCCGCAATCTGGCCGATCGATCTTCCATCGCCAAAAATGGTATTTCAGATTGCCCGATAAATTGCCTAATGTATGTGATGTACGGGCGGCAGATCGATTGCCCAATCAATCGGCCAAGAAATCGTCAGGTTTGTGGCGCCCTTTAGGCTATGCGCCATTTTTTTACAATAATCGTACAAGCACCTCACCTTGGCAGAAGTTTGAGAAAATTGAGATGGAAAAATAATTTGTTTTTGGGTCAAATCACAAAAATGTAACTTTGGAGCTCTGTAAAAATCAAATCTCGGTACGTGCTCTATCAAACCCCACAAAACCCAAAGGTAAGGTAGCTATAAAATTCGGTGATAACACATACAACAACGACGACAAATGCGCTCACAAATTTAACAGACAATTTGTCGAACATCCCGAAAAAGATAAGCTCAAGCGCAAAATTACCAGAGCTATCCGAAACAGCAAACACTGACCAACACCTCTAGGTTACCTCAAACGAAGTCAAGCTTGCAATAAAAAATGCGTAAAACTCCAAAGCATACGGACTAGACGGTATTGCCATGATTATGCTCAAACACATCGATTCTCCGGCCATTGAGTATATCACTGCTACGATGAACCTGTCGCTGAAAACCTTCATCATACCCGAGCTATGGAAAAAAGGCCGTATCACCCCCATACCGAAGCCAGGCAAAGATCATACTCTAGCAGAATCATACCGTCCAATAACACTACTGTCCTCCGTGGCCAAAATACTTGAGGCACTAGTGTTGCCTAAACTCCTGGAGCACGTCCAGCTTGCCAATCATCAACACGGTTTCCGGAAAATGTATAGCACTACAACCGCTATATACAGGATTACCTCCAACATATTCAATGGACTCAATCAGCCGAAACCCTGTAAGCGCACTATCCTCGTAGCTCTCGATTTGTCAAAAGCATTTGACACTGTTAACCACACAGTACTTTTGACAGACCTACGCAACACTACTCCTCCATATATCCACAAATGGATCGCGAATTGCCTTGCCGGTCGTCAATCCTGCACCGAGTTTAGGAATGGGAAGTCCAAACTCAGGAAAATTAAACAAGGCGTTCCACAGGGCGGAGTCTTATCTCCCACCCTCTTGAACCTTTACATGTCAGGACTGCCCACACCACCCACGGGACTCGAAATCATCTCTTATGCTGACGACTGTACCATCATGGCGACTGGCAACGACATTCCCGAAATGTGCGATCTCATCAACGAATACCTGCTGACACTCAACGACTTCTTTGTGAGTAAAAGCTTGAAGCTTGAAGCTCTCAGCACCAAAGTCCTCCGCCACCTTATTCACCAGCTTCAACCAGGAGTACAATATGCAACTCCCTATATTTATCGACACCAACGTCATCCCTACTATTCGGACTCCCAAGATCCTAGGTGTGACGATAGACAAATCCGGCAAATTTAACACACACGCTGAGAACATCTGCTCTAAACTCAGGAGCAGAAACAAAATTCTTAAAGCTCTTGCCGGTAGTACTTGGGGCACCGACAAAGAAACATCGGTCGCCCCCTAGTCAACTATGCAGCACCGACGTGGTCAAATGGTCTCTGCAACACAAATTGGGGCCACATACAAATCTGCCAGAACACGGCACTTCGCACCATCACCGGCTGTGTTAAGATGTCCTCAGTGGATCATCTGCACCAGGAGACTAAGATGATGACTTTGAGAAACCACAACGAACTTCTTACTAAACAGTATCTAGTCGGATGTTATCGTACAAATCACCCGAACAATGAACTCATGGACAAAACACCACCGCCACGACGAATAAGACGCTTTATCAGGGACAAAGAGCGCGAAGTCCAGCGATACAAAAAGGTTCCCTTCGATAACTCCGACTACAAGGCGGCGATTGCAGACATACACACACAAGACGTTCGTAAAGCTACTCAAAGCCTCACAAATAATCGTGTACTTGGCACCAAACCTCCAGCCATATCTCCTGACGAAGAACAATAACCGAGAGCTACCAGCACCACCTTAGCTCAGCTCCGATCCGGTTGGTGCCCGCGACTAAATTCTTATTTATCGCGTATAAATAATGAAGTTGCAAACACCTGCCCAGCCTGCGGAACCAGTCCACACGATGTAGACCACATTTTCGATTGTCCAAGCTGCTCCCACGCAACTTACACCACTTGCGTTATGGTTACAACCAATCGAAGCAGCTTTCTTTCATGTCAGTTGGTGTAACCAAAAGGGACCACATCAAGAGTAGCTACATCCGAGGCAGCTTGTCGATAGACCAACCAATCACCGAAAGCTCGAAGACCGACGAATGGATTGGTATTGCCATGTTCAAAGACGTCCGCCTGAGAACCCCGCAAAGAGAGCGATATCAATGGAAGTTCCAAGTTCCATGGATAAATCAGTTTTTCGGCTTTACGACAATCGTCAAACCTTCTCTAAAATTTCATTAAAAATAACATCCCAAAACCAAAAATTTCACGCTGGAAAAAATCAACCAGGTATTACACTGTTGCGAGAATCTAATATCACACAAAAAGTTAAAATTAATTGTTTACATTTTCTATGAAAAATCATTAAATTTCATGATGCCATATGGCATCATTGGGAGCGAAAGGGTTAATAATCATCTTATTTCGAAATTTTAGCTAGTCTATCTATGGAGATATTGAGGCTTAAGTTGTACAAGAAAAAAAAATTTCAAAAAAGTTCAAACGCCTGTGGCAGCTAAAGGGTTAGGAATTCCGGGTATGTTTGGTACAACTTTTTTGCTGGAAATCACATGAGAAATCACAATCCGGTGCGTTTATGCAGCAGTTTCCGGACACCCTGTATACCTAGGAACAGGTTCAGATATACACATGAAACATTTCAGTTTTGCGAGTTGGAATTATCAGAGTTCGACTGTAGTTGATATTTTTCATGCACCTATTATTTTGTTCATTGGTGTAAATTATATTTGTGTTTTGGGAAGCATTTTTTGCGGTAGGTACTGCTCTGGCACAAATGAAACAGCAACAAGAATGCACTGCACACGTGTCCTTATTTCGAAACACTTTTCTGCTTGGAGTGATCTTCGACATAAAGGGTTCAACATTCTGTTCGATGATGCCATTTAATTTTCCGGCCGCATAACCTTGGAAGCATGCTAATCACTTTCACTGCTTCTGCTTCATCTACCACCTCACCTCCCCCGCGCAGTTCAACACCGACTTCTTCAAGACGGAAGACTTCGTTCGCGGCGCCGAACTGACTTAAGAAAAAAGGCGCGGGAACACTATATCAGTGGCCGGGCCAGTGCCACCATCACATCGTAGCCCGTTGTCATTATTCCAGCGGCACCGGCTACTTCATAGGCAGCCCACAAGAAATTTACGAAAAAAAAAGTACAAGAACCAGGAAAAATGCTGCACTCACATTTGAAATATATGCACAGGATGGTGTCCCGCCACGCGATAAACGCTATGCTCGTCGCGATTTACACGTCGTCCTATTCCAATTTGCTATTTGCACAAAAATGTATGCGCCAAATTATTCAATCATACAATCAAAAACTGATGGAAGATTTCTAATGTGCACTGTACATATCACATACAACAGGCACTCATCAAAATTATGCGTCAAAAATGTTCTTTACCAAACGCCTTGCATGCGCCTAATGTCACTGTCGCGAACACTTTTTCACAATGAATTCGTCGCGTGGTGTACACTATTTTCGTGCGAAACGAACGCGAAGAATTAAATTCCGTTCGATCGTATCGAAATTGAGAAAATACAGACAAGAATGACGGGTGAAAAAGATGTTTTAATTGCGACCGTAAAATAAACGCCAAAAACAAACGCGAGCCATTTTCTGAACTAGTACAAAGTGAATTGTTCGTCTGGGGCATTTTTGTTGCGTGGTCTAGGCGATTGTTGGTGAATTTTTGTTCGGTTATTTTTGTTATTTTTGGATAGAATCGTTTTGTTGGGGATCAAATTGATGGGAAAATTATTTTTCGTAATGGACAAGTTGAATTATCGATGTAATTAGAGAAAATGTCCGGGAGAACTGTAGTACTAGGTGTGCTCTGGTACAATTTTTCTTGACAATTGAGACGTACTAGACTCCAAACGTGCTTGTTCTGTCGCTTCTTGTTCATATCAATTCTAATTGCATGAGAATGATAGAAAATGAATTATCCAGAAATCATGATAAATGCCGATAGAAATGATGCGTATTGATTTGTATGAATATGCAATTCTCAAAAATGTTATACAGGAAAGCAATTTGAGTTGGAATTGATGCATGGGAATGGAGTCCTGCTCCGTGACCGTTCGGTCGCCACTCTGTGATATAGAGATTCTTGGATAAACGAGTTTCCAAACTCGCCATTACCCCCCGCAAGTTTATTATTAAGATGATACGAAATATGCATATCGTAGAATAATAAACTAACAATGCGGCTTGGGAAGTGGTATGGCTGACAACCGTATCACACTCCGAATTCAGTTGTCTTTGAATCGTTGTCTATTCTCCACTGGGAGTTAGGGTAAGCTGACCAGACGTACAGCATTTTGCTGTACAGTACAGCATTAGTAAATGTACAGCATTCCCAATGCCACACAAAAGAAACCTAAATGAATTCATGGCCTCGGTGAGGCCTGTAGTCAGTCTTCATTTTCGATAATTTGGGAACTTTTTGGTCAATCTTTCTGAAATTTAATGTACCTACCTTAATGTAAGCGACAGGTTGCAGGTATATGTGTCATTTGGGGATTACCCGAAGCAGACCACTACTATTTGGGTCCATTTTCGTCCCCTTACAGTCATCAGTGATTTCCAGAAGTCGACTGATAATTATCGACTTCTTCCTTCATCACTGAGTCCCGTGTGATGAGTAGCATATCTTTGAAGCTAAGTTCCCTCATGGACTCCACACCTATTGTAGATTTACCTAGTATCCTTAGCCTCCTACTACCTAGTGCTGGGCATTCACATACAATGTGTGCTGCCGTCTCAGCCTCTTCCAGACATAGTCTGCATACATCATCTTCCACGATTTTCATCTTAGATAGATGAGCTTTAAAATTACCATGTCCTGTTACTAAGGCAGTTATCCAACTTAAGCTGCTCCGTGTGTAACGTGAGTACTTGTTTGGCTTTCCTCCCTAGTGGACTGGTAATTGCGTTACGAGCCTGTCTACAAGTGGATAGGCTTCGCCATCGTTCGTTACTGATGAATGGAATCAATCCAGCCATGTATCCTGGCTTCAATCATGCCGTTTCCCAAAGCAATTTTGGGTTCCGGTCCTTGGAACTTTTCTGCTGATCCCTCTTTTGCTAAGGTATCGGCAAGTTCATTCCCCAATGTACCTACGTGTCCTTTAACCCACATTAGCGTAACTTCGTTGATTGAAGCACACTCATTGAGTTTCTTGACACACTCCAGTACCAATTTTGAATTGATGTTAGATTGCTGCATGCGCTTGATCACCGATTGGTTGTCGAGTGCTATCAGAATTTTCTTCCCTAGTATCCCGCCTTCCAGAATATGATCCAGCGCGTGCAGCAGTCCAAGCATCTCCGCCTGATATACCGATACATACTCTCCTAGACGAAGTGAGCATGCAAGATTTAGCTCCTCGGAGTATATTCCAGCCCCCGCTCTTCCGTCCATGAGAGACCCATCAGTAAAAATAGCAACATCACGTGGATACTCCTCGTGTATCCTACCATCCTCTATGAGAGTGATATGATGTCTTTCGACTACCCTACATCTTCCCATACCATCCAAAGGCATATGAGTCTCCCTGACATTATCACGAACAATATCAAGGATCCTCTTATGACCTCCGTTGCTACCAAAGTGATGCCAAGTGCCATCTCTTACCATTCTTATTGCTGTGAGCGCCGCACTTTGTTTTATAAACAGATCCAGTGGCGGTAATCCCAGTATAACCTCCATAGCATGTGTTGGCGTAGTTCTCATTGCACCACATATGCTTATATGTACATGCTATGCGTTGAATCCCATCCAGCCGTTACCTAGTAGTTTTCTGGCTACCCTTGGGCCACCAGACCACTGCTGCATAGGATAGAACGGGCCTAACCATCATTGTATAGATCCAATGTGCCGCTTTTGGTGATATACCCCACCTACGTGCACACACTCTCTTACACTGATACAAAACCCTCGCTGCTTTTTGTGTCTTTTCGTTAACATGAGAGTTCCAAGTAAGTTTGGGATCTAAGGTTACCCCTAGGTACTTCACCTCCTTGGACTCTTTTATCTCCGAACCAAAAAGCAGCATGGGAGTGGTTTCTACATCTTTCCTTTTCAGAGTAAAGACTATAGTGCTTGACTTGCTTGCGTTTATAGTTAGCTCTTGTTCATTACACCATTCTTCACTAATTTTGAAAATCTTGACTTATGGTTCCATTCTATACACCAACTGCGGTGCATGTCTGTAGTATTTATGGCATGGCAACTTACCAGCTCTATGGGAACTACGCGGAACTTTGTCTGTTTGGAGGAGAAGAGCCCCAGCGGAAAAAAATATCGAGTTATTCAATTTTCGGAAATGTCACATTGGAATTTTTGCATCAGGACCTCTAAGCGTCTATAGCTCAGTAGGTAGAGTTGCTGACCTTGTGACTGAAGGTCGGAGGTTCGAATCCCGATTGGGACGAAACTTTTTCCCTCATTTTCCTCAATTTTTGGTATTTTTTCCAAAAATTTGTGGTTTTGTACAGATTTTGGAAAAAAATACCAAAAATTGAGGAAAATGAGGGAAAAAGTTGTATATCCTGTCGATAAACAGGCAACGAATATGTTCCGGATCTTCTCCAGCAGAGCTGCTATGCCCCATTGTAGCAGTGCCGGAAATATTCCGTCCATTCCAGCCGTCTTATATGGCTCAAAAGTATTTATAGCACTCCTGACACCATTTGAAATAATAACTCAGCTTCTGGTCGTCCGGTCGCCCCTACCAATTTACAGGTTTGAGTCTACGGATTATTTGACTTCAAGCTTCCTGGAAAATGGACTTCCATAAGCGACTGCAATGTCTCCTCCATTGTTTCCGTCATAGTCCCATCCGCCTTTCGGATTAGTCCCATTTTGGAAACGCTGTCTTTCGAAATCATCTTCTGTAATCTGCATACATCGGATGTATTCCTCATATTCGAGCAAAATTCCCTCCACGAGTTCCTTTTACGTGTACGTAGAGTCTTCTTCAGCTCTCTCTTTTTATCCTTATATAGATCCCAAGAGCGAGGGGTCCTCTCTCTCTCTTTCTTCATAGAATCCAATTCAGCGCACCAGCAGGGTGTTGGATCCTTTTCATCTATAATTGTAGCGGGACAAGCCAGTTTGAAAGAGTGAGTTATCGCAGAATTCATTTGTTCCACCGATCGCTCTATCCCAGTCGTGTTATTAGGTATTTCCCCTGAAATTTCCTCGATTTGTTCCAATAAACACATTTCATACTTAGTACGGTCCGTAGCAGGTAACCTAGGGATTATATTTTCTTACATATATTTCTCCATATTTTAGGGTCCCCCTATCTGCGTTCAACGGTTACAGCTGCCCTAATCGCACTTTTGTCTTTTTTAATCGAAAATTCTCAATAAAATATGTCCAATAAATTTGAAAATTGACTTGTGCCGCTCACCGTTCACATTGCCTCCAAATTTCAAGGTCCTACCTATCTGCATTCGGGAGTTCAATCGATTCAATCGGAAATTGTCCGTAATTCGGAAATTTTGGAGCGGAAAATTTTGAAATTTGACAGCCATGTATAGAACACCGAACTGTCCGCATTTGGTAAAAATTTCAAGCTGCCCAGGTTCAGGTTCAGAAATAACAGCCGTGTAAAAATGTGATTATTTTCACAAACGATTAAAAAATGCCTGTACTCCATCCGATTCCCCTGTAGTGGTTATCACTACATCATATATTTATAATTTAAAGAGAAACACTATTTATACCCTATACCCATAAGATGGTATAGGGTATATTGTTTTTGTTACGACGATTTATGTAACACCTCAAAGGAGCCACCGGAGGTATGGCAAAGTATATATATAAATCATCAGGGTCGGTCCCTGATTCGAATAAGCCATGTCCGTCTGTCTGTCTGTCTGTCTGTCTGTCTGTCTGTCCGTCCGTGTGTCTGTCAGTTCGCACGATAACTCCCGAAATAATGAAGCTAGCGTTTTGAAATTTTGTTGAGATGATTGTTTTGATAAAAGCTTGGATGGTATTGAAAATGGGCCAAATCGGACCATGCGTTCCCCTACCTCCCATACAAATAACCCCTCCGTGATATTGTGATTCGGCCATATTTTTGGACAGAATATCGCTAGGGACCTGAAATTTTCATCAATGCCCAATTGTGACATATTCTTGAAGTTAGTGGAAAGTGGAGAAGGTCCGACTACCCCTACCCTTACATCCCCTACAAAGCAATATTCCGACATTATCTTTTGATAGAATGTCCCCAAAAACTTGAAATTTATATCACATGATAGCTGCTGGATGCCGTAATAAGATATTAAAGATGTGCGAGATTTGACCCATCTACCCCTTCCCCCTTAAAAAAAATAAATTGAATATTTTCGGTTTTACGCGCATTCTAGGTCTGTACATGGGTATAGGGTATACACTCATCGTGCTATTCGCACGATTAGAACTCGGTCTCGTTTATTTTCTTCTTAGTTTATTATAATTGTGTTTTCTTAGTTTAATATGATTTCATTTACATGTTGTACATTATAATTTTATTTGTTATATTTATTCTTTGTGGTTATTATTTTTGAGTTAGCAAGTGCACTGATTTATTATCTACGTGTTACCTTACCGGTGGTTCTGATCAAAGTGAGAACTAGTTACAGCAAAGATCGAAATTCTATAGTTACTGGTAGCGATTGGTACGACTGACATATTTAATTTTCTAGCACAATTTATGCGTTCTGAAATCTATTACAATTCTATGACTATAATTCATAAATACATATATCATGATCCCAACACCCCTATCAACCTCTTTAGGAAAAATAAAATGCAAACTAAAGGACTCTGCAATGATTTCCCCTATATGTCGACCAAATCCAATAAAATAACGCTAAGTCCCCAGAGGATCGCCATCCGCTTAAGAAATATCTACGCAATGAGGTATCAATTTATCTATTGTAATAAACAAAACGAAACTTTTAAAAATGTAGGTACAACGAGGTGTAATTTTCGTACTTCAAACAAACAGCTTCATGATTTTTGTCTCAGGGCCACGGATAGTCAAAGACAGGGAAAGAGTCATCATCATCCGTACAATGCTGCTGAGACTGCAGTTTCGAACACTGAAGAACACTGAAATTCAAAATGATCATTGAGTATCGACTGCCTAGAAAGCGGAAATCGATTCCGAATTGGAAAAAAAAATTGGATTATAAATTGTCCTTTCTTAAAATATAGTTTAAAAAAAAAATGTCTAACATCTTTTCTAGCAAAATGGAACCGACAATTTAAACTGACAGAAAATCTTAACTTTTATCGTATAGATTTGAATTACCCTTAAAAAAATCCCGGCTCATTGTGTTAAACAAAATGTTGGGTTTGCCCCTTTTAAACGAGATCCTGGCTACACTTCTCCCATGCTTGTTATAACTTTGCATGTTAAAACATACATTTGCACTTCACATGCTGATGATGTCTTGTCAATGGGTGAGGTTATAAGCGCTTAGGGGATCTGTTTGTAGGGAGAAGTTTCTGATCCGTAACGGCCGGTTGATTTGAAATTAAAGGTAACGTTGCTCGAACGTTGTGTTTTATAACCTCACCCAATGAGAACATTTAGAAGTTAAGGGATCTTTTCTGGGTCGTGTTTAGTATGAACAGAACCTTGCAAGGACGTAGCCAGGATTTTGCTTCGGGAGGGGTCCTACGCTGGATTTCAGAAATTATGACATTATTAGAATTTTGTTGTCAATTGTGGACACTAGTTTCGGCGTCGACCCACTGCATAATATGCCTCCTGTCCCACTGTTCCTGTGTCGAGTCCAATTTTATCGCTTGACGAGGCTGGACGAGCACGATCACGCACGAGTAGTTAATTGTCCCGCTATCATCGGAAGCAGACAGTGCCACGTCGACAACGCCAAAGACCACTTTTCTGTACAATTATGTATTATCGAAGGGCTCGTGGGCCATGGTATATGCACGAAGCAGCAACTATGGAACTATGGAAAGTATGATTGGGCTCGCGCTTTTGCTTTCCCTTCTCACCGCTTAGAGAAAAATTACTTCATGCTTACAGAGAAATATTTTATTCCAAATTGTGTAGCCTGTATGAAGTCATACGAAATTTGTTGAAGTTTCCATTATGAAAGACCATCCTAATTTTGGGTCACCAGATTTTTATGTTTTCCAAATTGTTTATTATGTAGTCTCGATTAATCTACTTTCGTCCAGATGACATAATTTATCCGACTACAAGCTTAATTTCGGCAGCATTCTAGGAATGAATATATTAGAAACACTGTGGGAAGTTATATTTCAATAACCGAATGATAACAAAACAAATAATAAAGTACTACGATTGAGGGTTTGCCTGAAAACTTAATTCCGCAATGTGTACAGCATTGGACATTCGGGAGTTTGGTCACCTTAAGTTAGGGTCAAACAAGAAACACAAGTGGAGAAGGGCTCGGGACGTGCATATTCTTGGTTCAAGATCACACCCACCCTCCCCGTGCGGTATCGTTTTCTCTTCCTAAAACACAAGAGAATCCTTTGTTCCCCGTGTTGTGTTCGTCTAATATGTTTGAGAGAAGAAGCTAAAACACCGCCAAAATTCCTAAAGCAAGCTACAACAAAATGTGCTAATTGTGCAAAAACAAGCCGATAAGAATAAACTGAAATTGCGATTTCTAGCGGAGTAAATCTTGAGGTTTGTCTCGTATTTTATTTTGAGACTATATTTTAGCACTTTTATTTTTTTATGCTAATTCATTTTAAACACCTTTTTATCGTTATAATAAAATTTATTTGATTAATTCGCTTATTTTAATTTATAGTTTAATGCTTTAACATTTTTTAACTACCGACAGAGTACGTCCATCTTGGCGTGATGGTAAATAGAGAGTGGGCGAGTGACTCGGCTATGTGAAGGCTTGAGACCTTAACGAAGAGACAAGTTGAAAGTAGAACGGAAGTTATTACAACGAAATTAGAGTATATAATTGATGGAGTGTAAATTTAATTACTTAACGAATTTATAATGACAGTTCTGTACTGTACTGTTCTGTTCAAATACTAGTTAATCATGATACTAATCAACCGCCACAAGGTTTTGGGCTGCACAAACATTTTTCCGTGCTAACGATCAGAACTTTGTTTTGTCGGCAGTTTTGTTGCGTTTGATTGAGGAATTCCATTCCGACTCGACGCACTAAACGAAAATTGCATATTTGACGATATCTGCGTATCTTTTAGAATGACATGTTGATCCATCCAATGTCAATGACCACTTTTATCCGGTACCACGAGTTGTATCGAAGTATTGGAAATCGTCAAGCATTTACTATTGCAATGGGCGAGACATGTATATCGAATGCACGATAATCGCATGCGAAAGAAGGTGATGGCACGACGAGTTGACGGAGCGAGATAGCGTGGACGACCGAGAGCTCGCAGGGTACTCCCTGCGAAAAGTATTCAGTAGATAAGAACGCCCACAAGGTGCTGGGCTTCCGAAACTTAACAAGTTCGCGTAACTGCGACAATTGAAGGTCAACGATTCAGGCGGCCATCCCCGACTGTAATGCCCGAAATTTTATCGCAGTATAAATTGGCCGGCAGCAAAACTTTCAATGCCGCTGCTATGAGTGTGTTCGCTGCTGGGTGGCGGACAACGAACACCTGTTCGCAATTAAGCGGACAGACGAGTTTTGTGCCGTTGGCTGGCTGAGCCTGGAGAAAACGAGAGAGAATTTGGAAGCTGATAAGAAAAAGTTTTCAGACTGGTGGGCATTTGGATTCCGTTCGAGCTGAGGGTAAGTGGTCTTGACTGGTGAACGAACGAGAGATAAGCGCCGTGCACGAGGAGCCCAACGAACGAAAAAAAAAAGGAAAAATTTGGATCTTCAAAGGGTCGTCGCCACAACGCCTGCCGAGTAGGTGGTTGCGAAAGGAGAAGCTGCACCCTCGCCGAAAACGGGGCCCATTACAGCTGCGAAAAGTCCCAGAGTCGTACCTCCACCCATTGGAATTTGGTCGCGTGGTCCTAAGTGTTCTAATAGTACAATGCAGTTTCCTTGTTCTGAACGATGTGCGGTAAGACAAAAAAATAAAATCAGTGAATCGGGGTGAGTAAAATGGTGTATTGGTATGTAGTTGATAGATGTGCTGTGTCGTTCATCGGGCGTGAAAACTGAGGAAATTTAAAAAAAAAAAAAAAAAAAGGAAAAGTCCATTTGTGCAAATTGTATGCAGAAAGAAATAAACGCGTCCGGCAGAAGTTGCAATTTATAACCCGACCGAAGAGCCGTTGAAAACCTTTGATATAATTTGATCGAACTGGTGCATGTTGATCGTGTTCGGACGAGACGATAAATTTATCGTCTCTTGCTTTGTACCGGGTGCGTTGTTGTTGCGCCAAGACGTGGCGTCGGTGCCAGTAACAAAGTTCGCGCGCTACTTATCTTCGTTTTTGTTTTCTTTGAAAAAAAAAAGAGGGAAGAAAATGAAACAAAATGGACATAGTCGTTCCAACATTATTGCACTTCGATCGATCGGTTATTCATTTCCTTCTTTTTTTTTTCGTTCGGAACCCAGGAATGCAATGATATTTCTAACCCCAAAGGAAAGTGTAGTTATTTTTTTTTTGATGGAGTGAGCGCGCAATGTATTTGCCGGAGTTTTTTTTGTACCGTAAGCTCCGTCACACGAGGTATTTACGAAAAATACCCATTTATCTCTTAAATCTCTCACGCATGGCCAGTTCTCTCTCTTGATTGCGTTCTAAGAATTGTTGCCGCTTGGTAACGAGTAAGAATTATACAGTGTGTGCTATGTTAAGTGAACTGACGTATTTTGGAAAAAAAAAAAGGTAAGTAGTGGAATTATGCCGTGTTAGCTGACGAAGAATAAAATTCGAATTACAAAGTAGTAGTAGTAGTTGTGTTAAAGTGAAATTATGGATTGCCAATAAAAGTTATGAAGTGGAATCAAAATTATACATGAAGTAAGTGACAATATACCAAACAATCTATTGTAAAAAAAAAAAAAAAAAAAAAAAAAATTTTATGAATTGAAGCACAAAATTTGTTTGTATTCCATTTTTCTTGACTTGTCAAGTATGTACACTAGTGCCAGACTATGACGAGTTTTGCTGTTATGTAGTACATGTACTATGCGCAGTGGTACTTATTAAGAAAATTAGAGTTAAGCAGAGGATGCTCATTTTACAGTTTTCTAGTTAGTAGAGAGAAGAGAGATAGCAAGGCGAGCAAATGTATCATGCAGTTGGAGTGATTGTGATTGCACCAAGAAATGTTTGATCAAATAGTAAGGCGGGACATTCAGGAAGCAGATTACTTTTTTTTTGTGAGTTTCCGTTTGGGTGTACTTACGTCGAATTGAATACGAAATATCCAAAAGGTTTATGAATGGAATATTTTTGTACGCGTACTTGTAAAAAGAAAAAAAAAGGGGAAACGATAAGGATTGTGATTCATTTCAATGCGGGTACAAGATAGAAGGGTTAAAATTATCTAAATCTGCTGATCCTGGACAATAACTACAGAAAATTCATCATTCAAACACCATATTCCCAGTAACTTTATCAGCATTCCTTGATAGATTTCCTGTTGCAAGTGTAATTGCAATTTTTTCTTTTTTTTTGCATGCTGGACATAGACATCTATCCATTTCCAATATTCTTGAAACCAAGAAAAAAAAAAGCATGCACTACTCCACTTACTGGATGAGACTAACTTTAGTCCTCAAGTAAGAAGCCAGTGAAAAGCCCCTTTACGATAAAGTTGCAGATTTCATTGAAATGCGACAGGGAAATTTTCGTACGATTTGAACATACTCGCGATACTCGTCTCTATAAGTATGATAGTAATTAGTCTTTTAGCCAGCCAATGAATTGAGGGATGATAGGCTAGGTTTGCTTTCCTTCCCCCCTCTCCTTCCAATATGAATTCCTAGGATAAATTGGGGGATTTCACAATATTTCTCGCGCGCGGAAATCCCATGGTAGGGAGGGTAAAGAACCGCGCAGGGCCCATACCACCTGAGTGGCCCATTGAACAGCCGTTCACCATCGATAGGCTGTATACCTGAGGGCTGAAAAGAATCCGTCTCGATAGGACGGTCTTCCCCGTCTATATATATTTCGGCTTTAGGCCTTTTCTTTCGTTTTTCTTTCGCTAAGGTAGCTTTTGTGTCCTTTCTCGGGACGTTTTATTGTTTCCGGGTTTTGGGGAGTTTGACGTTCGTCGTCACCTACTGTTTCCGTTTTCTTGCCTTTTTAGGTGCTATTTTTTTATCGGGCAGACGTGCGAGTCTCTTTAGTTTGTTAATGGAGGAGGCTGGTGACCCTAAAGACCCCCCCACTACTTCCGACAGCTGAGCTGGTCTGCCAGCGCACGTCACTAGTGGTCACCAGATAGGGTTTTTGCATTTTAGATGTTCTTGGACCTTAATGGTCATACCTGCCCTTACCTCCGGTCACCCATTACAACAATGGCGCCCAACGTGGGGCCTATAAATTCACCGTTATTCGTCTCAGGACGACGAGGACTTAACCTCACCTCAAGTCCTCCCACTTAGGTTGCCCCACAACATCAGTCCTTAAAGACTTCGAAGTGTCACATCACTTCAACTTGGTTTCACTACCGCTTCACGCGTTTCTTTTTCATTGCCCAGGCAGACCCTAGGACTGATGACCCTTCCCGACCCCTTCCTTTTAACGTAGTATGTCCTTTTTCCCTAAATAGGCACTAACCTGTCTTGTGCTTGTGTTTTGAGTATTTAGTACTCAGTGATGGATGCCTTCCTCACTTCTTTGGATTTCGGGTGATTGATCCCATTTCGATTACTGGACCGGACAGTAAGGACGATACAGCATCACCTTCGTGTGACAGGTTAGTGATCCTCGTAATTGAATTTTTGTGCATATCTTAGTTCGAATTGCTCTTTCATCCGACTTTGAATTTACAGTGAAGCGAAATTGAGAATAGCGTGGAATGGGCAATGGTGTCAACTCCGCGACTCGTTCGGGACACTGTAGAGAAGAGGGAGGATGAAAGCAAGCAATTCATCTAATAGTTCCTTTTGATTTGTAACCCACTTCAGCCTCCTTGACAGACGGCTCCTTTTTCGACCCTCAGGTATAGTTATTATATGATTGAGATTTAGATATGCCAGTCTTTCCCGATTGGTACATGTAAAACAGAATTCATCTTGAAGACGGAGAGGGGGAGAATATCTCTAAACAAATTACATTTGCGTTTATTTTTGGGTATCTAGTACCTTGCCTTTAAAATTATTAAAATAATATTATGCGTATTAGACGCTACATCACTGAATTTATCTCATTTACCGTTATACTTACTATCTTATTGCTTTTTGGATACGTTTTGTTTACACCTTAATACATCTTGTATACTGGAACCCGTAGGTATATATATTGGATTCGCTATATATTAGTTAAGTTTTGAATTTTGACGTTCTATCGACGTTCCTTTCTATAGCTCATCATTATTCTTATACTTATCTCATATCCCAGGATTTTGGACGCTTATATCGTCGTAGATAGTTCAGTTCTCAGACACATAGCTTAAGTTAGATTATATACAAAATGGATACAGTAACTCAAATCTGAATTCAAGAAAACTATCGGCTCTTTGGATTTCTTTATTTTTAAGTGCGATACATATAGCCAATATCACTGCAAGGGGTTCCTTTTATATTGGCTAAGATTATCATGAAATGCATACGTTAGTTTTACGCTTTAGTACCTAGGCCTTTTGGATGCCATAAGATTCTTCTAATTCTATACTCGTATATACTTTTACCTGTAAATATATAATTGGGTAAGCTCTTTAAATCGTATTATAGCTTACACATTTTAGTAGTTACTTTAGGTAACATTTAATACGCTCATACGTCTTAGCATTTATATTAATTGTATGAATATTCCCGTAATAATGACGACCAGACATACCCCACCACCTCAAAAGGGTCGGGGAGCAGTTCCCAAAAATACAGGGCCAACGACGAGAGCTAGAGCTCAGGCTCAATTAAACCCTGACTCACCAGACTTTAACCCCTTGGCATCTGCGGATTTGAATCATTCGGTTCCGGACGTAGGAGGACGGCAATCGACTCCTGGAGCCTGGGGATCAAACACTAATCTTCCGCTTATGGAGGGAGCCCGTGCTCAGAGCACCTCCTCTCTCAACACCGTTTTTGGACAGGTTCCTCCCAGAGGTTCCTTACAGCAGCAGGCCTTTCCACTTTCAGGATTTGGTCCCCCACCCCAGAGCTTCGTACCACCGATCCCTAGTCAACCTATGCTAGAATCTTCTATAAATAATAGACCAATGCCGATACCGCAACCACAGAGGTTACCCTCGCAGGTTCAACCACCGGCTTCATCGCCTGTATTACCACCTCCTCGTCAGCAGGGAACTATTTCCCCAGAAGTAACGACAGAAATCATTACCGCCTTGACTGCATACATAGATCGCGTACTTAGCGATAGAGGAATTTCAGGAGTCCCACCAGCACGCAATAGCGATATAAATTTAACCAGTTCTCGTGTGTCACTCGAAGAGCCCCGACCAGTCATGCCTTCGTGCTACAATCTCGGGCGAGTCCTTAGAACGATTGGCGATTGGGGTCTTCGTTATGATGGCAAAGACTCGGTGGATGCATTCATTCATCAAGTCGAATTATACACCGATCGATGCCTATACGGCAACTATAGCGACTTGTGCCTAGGGGCTCATTTACTATTTACAGGTAGGGCCTCCTCATGGTTTAAAAGATTTACCGCTAGCGTCGAAAATCGCTTTACGTGGTTTTCTCTGAGAGCTGCCCTAAAGAAGCGCTTTAAACCTTGCGTGGACGATGAAGATCTGGTCGACGAGATACGACGAAAAAGACCCAAAAAGGGGCAAGACTTCGATGACTTCCTTGAAGAAGTCCAACGTATAAATGACAGAATGAAAGTCCCCATGTCTGATTCTGCTCTGGCGAGAATAATTAAGCGAAATGTAGGGGGTACCATAGCTCCACATTTAGTGATGGCCCAAATCGATTCTCTACAGGACCTCCGAGAATGGGTCTTTAACTTTGAGAAGTACGAAGAACGAAATTCTGGACACAGGATGACGGGACGTCATAACCTTGCCGAGCTGGACTATGATGAGGACAGTCGTCTTCATGAACTTGACCATGATGCCCAATACCAGGATGAGCATTGCGTAGCTGAAATTAAACCAGCGGAGCTAGTTTGCTGGAATTGTCGCAAAAAGGGGCATAGATATGATAATTGCCTTGCAGATCGTACTATATTTTGTTACGGCTGTGGGATGGCAAACGTGGTAAAACCACAATGTGGTAAATGTACCAAACCAAAAAACCCATCAGGGAGGATGACCAACACCGCAACATCCTCGAAAGGCACTCAGTGCGACTAAACAATGTTTTTCCTGCTAGTAACGCTACACCAACGGATTTGACAATTTCACCGGATTTTACCATTTCATCGGATTTACCATTTTCACCGGATTGTTCCTTAACACCTGACGTATCAATTTCAATACCAGACTTACAACACCCTTCTGACTCAGCTATATCATCAAATGTGTTTTCAACAGTTAATCCGAACCCTCATTCTACGGTCGTAACGAAATCGACATCCGCTTCTGTTTTAGCGCCTATTCGTTTGATGGTATCAAAATCAGTTCAGGTTAGCAACACGAACGAAGAAGAAAACACCGAAAGTATCGTCTTCCTTCCGAGGCATCGCAAGCCTTATCACCTTCGTTTGCAAGAGTACGAACGCACTCGCAAGCGCATCTTCGAAAATGAGGAAGTGAAAGTTTCTCCTTCAAAACCGAAACGCTCGACCCTACGGCTACGATGCTTCTGGAAACATGTGAGAACCAATCGACGTCTATACCTGTCTGTGAGCTTGGTTGATAAACCTCTCGACGATCTGAGACCCTATGGAAAGGTATCTATGTTTGGCGACGATATTGTAGGTTTGATAGACACTGGTGCCTCAGCCTCATGTATTTCATCGGATTACGCACGAAAGTTTGTCGAAGAAAACAAACACCCATGGAAGCGTTTCCGTCTTTCGCTCACGACAGCTGATGGGACACCGCATAGCGTTCTTGGCAAAGCTACGTGTCCCGTTACCTTTAGAGGTCAAACCAAAACTATGACCTTTCTAATAATTCCCTCGCTTAGCCAAAACCTATACTTAGGCGTGGACTTCGTTCTTTTATTTGGGTTAGCACCAGGTTTATTCTCACCGAGTAGCCCAATAACTCCCACGAACATTAGTGCGTTAACCGAGCGAAGCGGTAAACACGTTCTTTCATCGGAGGAAGAGGCGATATTAGCGCAAATCATCACCAGTTTCCCATCCTACTCTAAAGAAGGTTTAGGGCGAACAACGTTAATCCACCATCATATTGACACGGGTGATAGCAAGCCGATTAAACAACGGCACTTTTCTGTTTCACCGGCCGTGGAGAAATTGTTGTTTGCTGAGTTAGATAGGATGTTGAAGATGGGTGTAATAGAGGAGTCTAACAGTAGCTGGGCTTCTCCAGTTACTGTGGTCGTGAAGCCAGGAAAAATTAGGATGTGCCTTGATGCACGAAAGGTGAATAGCGTCACTATAAAGGACGCATACCCGCTACCCCTCATCGATGGGATTCTCAGTCGGCTCCCGAAAGCCAAATATATTAGTAGCCTCGACCTGAAAGATGCCTTTTGGCAAATCCCTCTCGATGAGGAGTCGCGCGAAAAGACTGCATTCACAGTACCTGGTCGACCCCTCTATCACTTTGTGACAATGCCCTTCGGGCTATGTAATGCTCCTCAGACAATGCAACGTCTGATGGACAAAGTTGTTCCTGGAGACATCCGGCACCAAGTTTTCGTATATTTGGATGACCTCCTGGTTGTGTCTGAGACGTTTGAGGAGCATTGCAACTTGCTTAGACGACTTGCCACTTGCTTGCGAAAAGCTGGACTCACACTTAACGTGGAAAAGAGTCACTTCCTAATGAAGGAAGTCAAATATTTAGGCCATATAATCGGCCATGGCACTATACAAACAGACCCTGAAAAGGTTGTAGCTATAGAGGACTTTCCGCTTCCCAAGTCGATAAGACAGCTGCGACGTTTTCTTGGAGTCTGCGGTTGGTACCGCCGTTTTGTACCAAATTTCTCTGCCGCGACTGCTCCATTGACGGATATGTTGCGGAAAGGTCGTTTATTTGTATGGACTGAAGAGGCTCTACACGCTTTTTCAGCGCTAAAGAAGAGTCTTTCCTCCGCGCCTGTTTTGCATAGTCCGAACTTTGATCGGCCATTTTCAATTCATTGTGACGCCAGTCAAGATGGAATTGGAGCGGTCTTAGTTCAGTTGACGGACTCGGGTGAGGAGGCACCCATAGCATATATGTCCCACAAATTAACGACAGCGCAACGTAACTACACTGTCACGGAGCAGGAGTGCCTTGCAGCTGTGACAGCCATAAAAAAGTTCCGGCCTTACGTGGAGGGTATGGAATTCGAGGTTGTTACTGACCACGCATCCCTTAAGTGGCTGATGAGTCTAAGAGACCTGCACGGTCGTCTAGCTCGTTGGTCGCTTCTACTGCAAGGTTTCAAGTTCTCAATTCGTCATCGAAAAGGCAGCGACCATGTTGTACCCGACGCCCTTTCTCGCGTTTACGAAAGTAACGTTTGTGAGATTAAATCTCCTGATGACTCAGTTTTGTCAATTGACCTCGAGTCTCCCCATTTTCAGTCGGACGAATACCGCTCTCTTATTGCCAAAGTGGAGCAAGACCGTCACCTTCTGCCTGATCTTCAGGTTATAGACGGCTTTGTCTATAGACGTAGCGAATATGCCACCGGGGACAAGCTACAGGAAGAACTCTCGTGGAAATTATGGGTACCCACAGAATTGACGGAGGACCTGATATATAAAGCCCACAACCATCCGCTTTGTTCACACGGAGGATTGGGTAAAACACTTCACAGGCTCCGCACCTTATTCTACTGGCCCAAAATGGCGAGGCAAGTTAAAAGCTTTGTTGGTAATTGCGAGGTCTGCAAAACGACCAAGGCGCCAAACCAACCCCTGCGAACACCAATGAGTTCTCCCCCTGTTCCCGAACGCATTTTTCAGCGTCTATACGTGGACCTGATCGGTCCGTATCCGCGTTCCAAGACTGGGAATATAGCGGCTATCGTTGTGTTGGACAGTTTGTCCAAATTCCCTTTTGTCGAGCCTATAAAGAAATGCACCGCACAGGCCGTGGTTGACTTTTTGGAACATAGAGTGTTCCACGTTTTTGGGGTTCCTGAAACCTTAGTTTCGGACAACGGTGTCCAATTCAAGTCCAATCTCTTCAACAACTTGCTGGCCAAGTATGGGGTCAAACATTTCTACACCGCTTTATACTCGCCGCAACCCAACGCTTCGGAGCGTGTCAATCGCTCCCTTGTAGCGGCTATACGTGCCTATGTGACAAAAGATCAAAAAGACTGGGACGGGAAACTCTCGGAAATTAATTGTGCTCTCCGATCAGCCTACCACTCCTCCATTGGGTTCTCCCCTTATTTCGCAACTTTTGGTCAGACTATGCTTTTGCATGGGAGCTCTTATGACGTGTTAAGGCGCTCCAAAATCCTGAGTGACCCTACGGCTGGAGTCTCTTCCGACGTTAAGTTGGATCTCGTACGCCAACAGATCCAGAGGAATTTGAAGTCTGCTAGTGTGACCAATGCCCGTCGTTATAATTTGCGAGCTAGGGACGTTCAGTTCAATGTGGGGGATGTGGTATTTTGTCGAAATTTCGCACAAAGCAGTACGGCAGACCATTTCAATGCCAAATTGGCCCCCAAATTTTGGAAGGGTCGAATTGTGGATCGGTTAGGTAAGGCCTGTTATTCTGTGGCGGATATGAAGGGGAAAACCGTCGGCGTGTTTCACGCAAAAGACCTTCGCCAATAACCCTGTTTTTTTTTTGCTCCGACCATCTATTGTATTGACCTTTGAACCACGGTGTTTGCTTTAAGCAATTTTGACTTACGCTAATCTCATGACCTCCTTATCGCTCATATTCACTCTATCTAGCTATCAGTTGTGACATTCAGATGAAGCTTCCTAGTGGCGCAAACACTCGAGCTTCACCTGTGTTGTAATGCCCGAAATTTTATCGCAGTATAAATTGGCCGGCAGCAAAACTTTCAATGCCGCTGCTATGAGTGTGTTCGCTGCTGGGTGGCGGACAACGAACACCTGTTCGCAATTAAGCGGACAGACGAGTTTTGTGCCGTTGGCTGGCTGAGCCTGGAGAAAACGAGAGAGAATTTGGAAGCTGATAAGAAAAAGTTTTCAGACTGGTGGGCATTTGGATTCCGTTCGAGCTGAGGGTAAGTGGTCTTGACTGGTGAACGAACGAGAGATAAGCGCCGTGCACGAGGAGCCCAACGAACGAAAAAAAAAAGGAAAAATTTGGATCTTCAAAGGGTCGTCGCCACAACGCCTGCCGAGTAGGTGGTTGCGAAAGGAGAAGCTGCACCCTCGCCGAAAACGGGGCCCATTACAGCTGCGAAAAGTCCCAGAGTCGTACCTCCACCCATTGGAATTTGGTCGCGTGGTCCTAAGTGTTCTAATAGTACAATGCAGTTTCCTTGTTCTGAACGATGTGCGGTAAGACAAAAAAATAAAATCAGTGAATCGGGGTGAGTAAAATGGTGTATTGGTATGTAGTTGATAGATGTGCTGTGTCGTTCATCGGGCGTGAAAACTGAGGAAATTTAAAAAAAAAAAAAAAAAAAGGAAAAGTCCATTTGTGCAAATTGTATGCAGAAAGAAATAAACGCGTCCGGCAGAAGTTGCAATTTATAACCCGACCGAAGAGCCGTTGAAAACCTTTGATATAATTTGATCGAACTGGTGCATGTTGATCGTGTTCGGACGAGACGATAAATTTATCGTCTCTTGCTTTGTACCGGGTGCGTTGTTGTTGCGCCAAGACGTGGCGTCGGTGCCAGTAACAAAGTTCGCGCGCTACTTATCTTCGTTTTTGTTTTCTTTGAAAAAAAAAAGAGGGAAGAAAATGAAACAAAATGGACATAGTCGTTCCAACATTATTGCACTTCGATCGATCGGTTATTCATTTCCTTCTTTTTTTTTTCGTTCGGAACCCAGGAATGCAATGATATTTCTAACCCCAAAGGAAAGTGTAGTTATTTTTTTTTTGATGGAGTGAGCGCGCAATGTATTTGCCGGAGTTTTTTTTGTACCGTAAGCTCCGTCACACGAGGTATTTACGAAAAATACCCATTTATCTCTTAAATCTCTCACGCATGGCCAGTTCTCTCTCTTGATTGCGTTCTAAGAATTGTTGCCGCTTGGTAACGAGTAAGAATTATACAGTGTGTGCTATGTTAAGTGAACTGACGTATTTTGGAAAAAAAAAAAGGTAAGTAGTGGAATTATGCCGTGTTAGCTGACGAAGAATAAAATTCGAATTACAAAGTAGTAGTAGTAGTTGTGTTAAAGTGAAATTATGGATTGCCAATAAAAGTTATGAAGTGGAATCAAAATTATACATGAAGTAAGTGACAATATACCAAACAATCTATTGTAAAAAAAAAAAAAAAAAAAAAAAAATTTTATGAATTGAAGCACAAAATTTGTTTGTATTCCATTTTTCTTGACTTGTCAAGTATGTACACTAGTGCCAGACTATGACGAGTTTTGCTGTTATGTAGTACATGTACTATGCGCAGTGGTACTTATTAAGAAAATTAGAGTTAAGCAGAGGATGCTCATTTTACAGTTTTCTAGTTAGTAGAGAGAAGAGAGATAGCAAGGCGAGCAAATGTATCATGCAGTTGGAGTGATTGTGATTGCACCAAGAAATGTTTGATCAAATAGTAAGGCGGGACATTCAGGAAGCAGATTACTTTTTTTTTTGTGAGTTTCCGTTTGGGTGTACTTACGTCGAATTGAATACGAAATATCCAAAAGGTTTATGAATGGAATATTTTTGTACGCGTACTTGTAAAAAGAAAAAAAAAGGGGAAACGATAAGGATTGTGATTCATTTCAATGCGGGTACAAGATAGAAGGGTTAAAATTATCTAAATCTGCTGATCCTGGACAATAACTACAGAAAATTCATCATTCAAACACCATATTCCCAGTAACTTTATCAGCATTCCTTGATAGATTTCCTGTTGCAAGTGTAATTGCAATTTTTTCTTTTTTTTTGCATGCTGGACATAGACATCTATCCATTTCCAATATTCTTGAAACCAAGAAAAAAAAAAGCATGCACTACTCCACTTACTGGATGAGACTAACTTTAGTCCTCAAGTAAGAAGCCAGTGAAAAGCCCCTTTACGATAAAGTTGCAGATTTCATTGAAATGCGACAGGGAAATTTTCGTACGATTTGAACATACTCGCGATACTCGTCTCTATAAGTATGATAGTAATTAGTCTTTTAGCCAGCCAATGAATTGAGGGATGATAGGCTAGGTTTGCTTTCCTTCCCCCCTCTCCTTCCAATATGAATTCCTAGGATAAATTGGGGGATTTCACAATATTTCTCGCGCGCGGAAATCCCATGGTAGGGAGGGTAAAGAACCGCGCAGGGCCCATACCACCTGAGTGGCCCATTGAACAGCCGTTCACCATCGATAGGCTGTATACCTGAGGGCTGAAAAGAATCCGTCTCGATAGGACGGTCTTCCCCGTCTATATATATTTCGGCTTTAGGCCTTTTCTTTCGTTTTTCTTTCGCTAAGGTAGCTTTTGTGTCCTTTCTCGGGACGTTTTATTGTTTCCGGGTTTTGGGGAGTTTGACGTTCGTCGTCACCTACTGTTTCCGTTTTCTTGCCTTTTTAGGTGCTATTTTTTTATCGGGCAGACGTGCGAGTCTCTTTAGTTTGTTAATGGAGGAGGCTGGTGACCCTAAAGACCCCCCCACTACTTCCGACAGCTGAGCTGGTCTGCCAGCGCACGTCACTAGTGGTCACCAGATAGGGTTTTTGCATTTTAGATGTTCTTGGACCTTAATGGTCATACCTGCCCTTACCTCCGGTCTTCCATTACACGACGTCGACCTATCTTGCCACATTGATGATGATGAGCTACGTACTCCAAACTCCAAAAATTAAAGCTTTTTGTTTCCATGTGTGTATATATTTTTGAACGTGTAAAATAAGCAATATTATATATGAGTACAAATGTATTAGATCTACAAGTGAATAATAACTTAACATATTCCATAAATAAAGAAAAATACAGTTATTGGAACAATATCATTTTGACGCATATTTTACGGTGAGTTTATTATGAATGTTGTACAAAATCCTATAATGCCGCTTTTAAAGCTTTCCCTCTCCCTTGCATTGCAATCCAAACAATTTACATGTCATGGCATATTGAATTGGGACAAAAATATTCGAACGTGATTACAATTGTTTAAGCTTAAATACTTTTATATTCGAGAATAAAAAAAAAAATCAAAATTCCAACTATTTAAAATTATCACGTAAACTGTTTACGAGGCAGAGCTGATATCAATTAGCTATGTATTGTGTGTGTGTATATAATAATTATGCGACAGCAGCAACACCGTCAAAACTTGTCTTGTCTACCTGTAAATATCATCTTCCTGGTTCGATCAATGATCACAAAAATAAAAATTGTAACTTCCACCTCTTAGTGCTTAGGCCACTCATTTCAATTTACTTCTTCTTTGCAGCATTTGGACTGGTCGATTGAAATACGGACGAGGCCGACATCAAATTCTCAATATATTGTCCGAGAACTTGATTTTCTGAACGTAATTTCAAATTTTCCTCCTTCACGCTATCGACACGTTGCGATAGATCATCGAGGGTGTTTTGCAGTTCGAGAACTTGTGAGATGAGACGTGCCTTTTCTTCTTTCTCGTCGGGACTTACGTCCGGATCGAGTGAATGTGGTATATCCGGACTGGAACTGCGATTTGTATAGGACGATTGCAGGGAGTCCATCGAGCGACCGTTGGGAATGTTTTGTGGATCGTTTTCGTCGTTGATGATCACTAAAACCGAAAAAATAATTAAAATGTTTTATTGTAGTAATTGAAGGATATTATGTATATAATTAATTAAAAAGAAAGATTGAGAAGTATGTATAAATTTAAGAAAAGAGTAGAAAGTGGCAAGAACAACCAAGTCCTATGTCTAAGCCTCGCGTCTCCACATTTTTTGGAAGATGACACATGCAGATTCCGTTCCAACATATTTCTAATCTAAACAGTCTCCAAATTCTTTTTTAGTGGAAACTGTTTACTCGGTCGCATTCACTTTCTCTCTATTATCTTCCCACACCAAGCAATGAATGGAGTGACATTCAATGGATTTAAGGGACAAAGCCAATGCCTCTACATCCGTGCAGGTTAGGGAGGCTAGGAAAGAGTTCCTCCACGGCATTGCCATTCGATAGCTCCGAAGTTTTCATCTGATCGTATTATTATTATTATTTATTTGATATTCTGTGGAAGGCATTGCCTTATTACAGGGGTTCGGGTACAAAGTGTTTAATAGTAAGTTTTTTTTTTTTTTTTTAATTCAGTAATATGTAGTTGATGTAGTCTGGCTGGTCTAGCGGTTAGTGCGCGCACCTTCGGTGCACAGGCTCATGAGTTCCAATCTCACCGTGTTCCATGGTGTTTTTCGAACTCACGAGCTTGTGACGGACTATGATCTCACTCAGATGTTAAACGAGTACCCATTTATGGGGATAAATAACACTGCTGAGCGTGATGCTGATCTCATTACCTCAACAAAAAGCAGACAAGATCTTGGAAATAGGATGTCACTAACACATCCTGCGGCCTTAGTCCAATGCTGGATTGTCGCGCCTGTTATTTTAATATGTAGTTGATAATAGTAATTCAGTATATTAATAAGAGAAAATAAAAAGTAGTGGTACAAATCCAATTTATGAATAGCAAAATGTTTTTAAATTTTACATTAATTATTCATCCAAACAAAAACTTCTTAATTTCAATGACTCTAAAGTGAATAAATACAAATTCTTTATTTTAGTAGTGTCTCTAGTGTTAATGATTTCAATAATTTGTTGTAATGTGCTTAAGTTATTTAGGTAGTGATTTCTAATTGGGTTGTTGATTGGGCATTTAGTCAGAAGGTGTTCGATTGTGTCTAGTTGACGCTTGTTGCATAATGTACAGGTGTTTTCGTGGTTGAACTTGTAGGAGTTTCCAGCAATGTAAATTCGTTGGTTGTACTTATTGCAAGTTCGAATTTGAGCCATGCAACGTTTATGATGGCTAGGAATGTTTTGTAGAAGGTACCAAGATGGTTTCGATATCTCCTCACTTGTGAACTGGAACCAACATGATGACGTGCTAGTGGCGGATTTGTTAAAGTCACTGGTTAATGATTTGGCAGTAAGTATCCTTATTATTTCATCTATATTTTGTTGCTCAGGGAAGTTCTCCATAAGATGTGGGAAGTCTTGCAGGTTATTAAAAATGTTGATTTGTAGCTTCCCTAACCAGTTATCCATATTTCCATTCTCTACCTCTTTATATAGTTCGTTCAGACATAGTTTAGGATATCGATGGTTGGGCAGGCTTGATACTCTACTCAACCACTTAAGGAGTTTCAGCATGATTTTGACTTTTAGATGTGTTCGTCCACTTTCCCTTCGTACTGTATGTGCTGCTGTGTTTCGGGGTAAAAAAAGCAACCTCTTTATGAAGTCTTGCTGCACTTTTTCTATTTTTTGGCATCCATCCATTCCCCATACTTACGCTCCATACAGGGCAACTGATTCAATCATTGAGTCAAAAAGTTTCATTTGAGCACTCCATCCAATGCTTTGCATGTACAATAGATTGTTGATATTTGCAAGTGCAGCAGCCGAAGATTTCTTCCTGTTGTCAATTTCCTTATTCCAGTTTCCAGTACGGTAGAGTGTACTGCCAAGGTATTTAAATTCGGATGTAATTTCGATAACTTTTTGTTGATAATAGAATTGCTTCTTTCTTTTCGTCTTGATCCTCTTTTCGAAAATTATAATTTTAGTTTTCTCAACGTTTATCGTTAGCTTTTTTTGTCTGCAGTACGCTTCCACGTTGTTTATTTTATCTTGCAGATCTGTAGCAGAGTTTGCAAAGATGACAATGTCGTCAGCGTATGCCAGCATCATTATGTGATCGTATTCAACCAACAGCCGATATCCATATTTCACTCAGACGACCTAGCCAGCCAAGTATGCCCTGTGACGTGGGTCACGAATAATGCCACCGCCTTTCCCGGCGTGTCGTAGAAGGCGACTAAAAGGGATAGGAGTGACAAAAATCCATAGTCCAAGTTAGATGAGCATGCGCCGAGGGATGCATGGTCAAGAGAGTGCTTGGCCGCTAGTATGCGAAGGTAGCAGGCAACCATGACATCTGAAGCCTGAGGCACATTTTAACATAAACACGACCTTCCATAGGTTATTGTGTGTGTGTGTATGGGTTACCGTCTCTAGAGACTGCCGGCGGACGTAAAAGGAAAGTCTATAAATTTACTTCTTTCCACACACTAGTGCAAAAATACACAACCTTTCTCCAAAAGGTGTAAAAGAATGGAAGGCCTTATGGAAATGTACGCAGATACAAGCAGTACCCCGCTGGGCACTACTTCTGCTATGCAGTTGAGTTATCCCGGGCGAACCTAGTTCGCGCCAGAGCTCGACAGTTTCCGGGAGCAAGCAATATAAGGCAGTCAAACTACATTGTAGAGCAGCTGAGGGTTGCAAGCTGGAATGTCGGTTCCATGGCGTCAAAAATCGAGGAGATATTATCTTTACTTAGCAGCATAATAAGTGGAGATAGGAAACACGAAACGCAGATCGATTACCACCTGTGCTTCGATTTTATGAGAAGGTGGGTAAAAACTGCAAGGTGATCTTGGGTGAATCTGTGGTTAGCCAACATCAATTGCTCCTGTCGGAATTTATTTTGAAAGTAGGAGGAGCACGAAATAGAAGACTCCCAAGCCAGTCGATAAAATCAAGTGGCACAATCTCACTTACGGCAACTTTGAACCTGTAGTAACTCCATTCATTGATAAAGTGACCGAGTAGTTTCAAATCAACACCAACTGCACCGAGTCCAACACTATGTGGAATAATTTCGCTGAAATGTCAGTAGATGAGGCGGAGAAGGCACATCAAGTTTCGAAAGGTCCACTTCACACGAAGAAAGAAACATGGTGGTGCAACGCCGAAACTAAAGAAGCAGTGCAAGCCAAATCGAACGCATTTAAGGCATGGACGAAATGTGAGTCAAGCAGTGAAACCGAACGGGTTCAACTTCGCGAAAATTATATGCAATGCCATAAAAACGTAAAGCGCTTGGTAGCTCAAGCAAATCCGAAGGCAGCTGAGAAATTCTACCAAGAATTAGAAACTCAGACTGCGACCGAAGGACCGTCTTTGCACGAGAGACCTAAGCACGACGCCAGGATATTTAGGGTCGCAGCCCAAAGGAGAAGGAACGCTCGGGAAATACAGGCGCCAAAGTACGTCGAGGATTCGCAAGGAATGTTGCTGATTGACGTAACGGCATTTTGTAGCAGGATGCGAGAGTATTTTGACGAGCTTCTAAATGAAGAATTTCCTCGAGCAGCTTTTCAAGATGTTGAGCCGAATACCACAAATATTGAAGATATCTCAGAGGAAGAGGTGATGGAGGCAATGCATCAGATGAAACGCGGAAAGGCAATTGGACCGGACAAAATCCCCGCGGAATTTTGGTTGAAAATGGAAAATGTCGGGCTTAGTTGGGTGACAGTTCTCTTCGACAAAATCAAAGGTGGGCAACCGATGCCTGATGCTTTCAGGGAAAGTTTTCTTCTTCCTTTCTATAAGAACAAGGGAGACACACGCAAACTCAACAACTATAGGGCAATAAAGTTAACACCTCATACACTGGAGATCTACGAGCGAGTTGTCTGCAACCGTTAGAGAAAGATTGTACGGTTGGATGACAATCAATGCGGCTTTGTTGAAGGTCGATCTACAGTCGATGCGATTCAGTGCATTCGTATTGCGGTGGAAAAGTATAGAGCCGCACGAAAGGACTTGCACTTTGTATTCATCGATTTGGAAAAGGCATTCGATAGAGTACCTCATGATCTGATATGGTTGGCCTTGAGAGCACTTAATGTCCCTGAGGCATACGTCAGGATGATACGAGACATGTATGATGGAGCTACGACTAAGGTTAGATGCACAGCCGGTGAATCAGAAGAATTTCCGGTGAGTGTCGGAGTACACCAGGGCAGTGTATTGAGTCCGTTGCTCTTCAACATCATCATGTTAATAAGTAATTAACACGTATCTCCGACGGCCTAGAAATATCTCTTCTTTTTGCCGATGATATAGTCCTCAGTAGCCCTAACATCGTTGCCTTGCAAGCTGCACTTACAAAATGGTGTGACATTCTGGAGGAGCATGGACTGAGGGTAAGTATAACAAAGACTGAGTTCTTATGCTGCCCATTCTCAGACCCAGATGCACCGATACCAGATATGTACGTCAAAGGAGAGCAGCTTAAGTCTTGTACCATGTTCAAGTACCTTGGCTCGATGGTGAACAAGAGATCTACAAGCGAAGCTGACATCAAACATCGCACAAAGGTTGGGTCGATGACGTGGCGAGAAAACTCTGGAGTTTTCTGCGATAAGAAAATCCCACTGAAGCTAAAGGGCAAGTTGTACAAAACGGTTGTACGTCCCGCACTCATGTATGGATCAGAATGTTGCACCATGTATGAAGGTTATGCGAAAGAAATAACAGCGACCGAATTGAAAATGTTGCGCATGTCAGTTGGTGTAGCCGGGGCAGCTTGTCTATAGACCAACCAATCACCGAAAAGCTCGAAGACCGCCAATGGATTGGTATTGCCATGTTCCAAGGCGTCCGCCTAAGAACCCCGCAAAGAAAGCGATATCAATGGAAGTTCCACTTGATGGACCCAAGGCCACAGGCAGACCGAAAGACACCTGAATGTGTCAAATGAAAAAGCAACAACAAGGCATTGGTCTCGGCGATGACACGATCCAAGATAGAGCTGCCTGTAGAAATATTCTGAGATATTACCGCCAGAACGGACGATAAGCGTGTGCCTACACCGCAGGTGGAGCGACGCGACGCCATGGAGCGGTATAAAGAACGAGGCAATAAAGAAGAACACATTTGAATTTGAACTGCTTTAGGTCGCACACACACAGACACACGGATAATCCAACGAAACACCAGCAGCATTTTATATAAGATTCGTTTTAGTGCTACATTCCGTGTAGGTTTGGGTACCGAACTCCAAATAAAAAAAAATAACAATTCAAACCAAATGTGAGAATCTTTCTCATGGTGGATTTAGATTTTGCAAATAACAGGCATCAGCTGCTTTAGCAGCTGAAGACTCGGGAGATGTTGATTCGAAATGGGTCGTTTATAGGACCAACAATTTGTCCTAATTTTTCAGATTCACACGCAAAGATAGTTCTCTCGTCATTACGAACTTCTGCACGACATTATATCTGAATGCCGTGAGCTTGTTAGTTGCTTCCGGACATTCCAATATGCAAACTTGATGTTAATGGAGGACCAATATTTTCCATTGCTCAACTTACCCCATGTCGAAGATCTACACGGAAGAGGATCTGCGTCTCTGCCCTATAACCAATTAAGCATTGGGAAGTCGACACTGAAATGGAGAAAGATGAATTGGCGAAGCCCATAGACTCGACGACGCACGATCCAACTGCATGTGTATATTCGTAGCATTCCGTTGAGTTTACGATGTAAGGTAAGGCTAGACAGCCAGAGATACAGAATAATAGCGACAGTTGGTAGGGTAAGAAGTGATCTAGATGGTGTGCTTCACTTTCGGCTCTCTCACCCCAATTATTGGAAGCCTTCAGCAAGTACCAAGTGCACCTGCTTCTCCTGTTTTGGAGCTAGTTTTGTCAGCAATTTATTGCTCTGACTGAGTAGCCTCTGTGGCTCACTTGGTTGAGTCGCACTCTATGATGCTAGTAATCTAGAGGTCCGGAGATCTAATCTCGGATAGGAAATATATAGTGCTCCCAACATTATAGCACTCCGAAATGATATGCAATGTAACGTTGACTCGAAATTGCCTATAAACGGCTGAGTTAACGCACCATGGCCCCACATGGGGCTATACGGTACTCGTAGTTGCTTGATTCTTACATGATGCATCAATACATGTTATCGATTTGGCTCGAAAAGTTTACGTCAGACTCCCCAGCTACTTCTGAAGTGCGTCATTCCCTTCTACTGCCTTGCTAGGGACTACAATGGAATAAGTTTTTTTTCGTGTATGTTAATACAATCCTACATCTTAGTAAAACCAATAATTTCCACTGGAATTTGTTGAAATAATATACGAAACCATGACAAGGGATTTGTGAAGGGCACATTCATCTGATCTGTTCCCTTTGTGTAATTTCATTGAAAATTTACCTTGTGGATCGTCATCCGCCAGCGGAATATTGTCGTCGTGGAGCTTTCCAATTAAAGACATTTTCACGACCTTTTTTTACAAAGCACAGGCAGTCAAATATCACACGAAATCAAAATTTTCCAACTCGCTCACAAGAGAATGTACACCAAAAAATGCAATTGTGACAAAGTACTTTTACTGTCACACTGACATAAGCAGGAGTAGGGGTGAAATGTAGGGATGAGTAAGGGGTTTTCTTGGACAGAATGGCATTGCCCAATTTAATATTAGGTACGTTTTATTGAGTTTATCCCGTGAAGGTTTGGGTAGAACTTCATATAAAAAATGACACTTACCCAGGTAAAGTTCATCCGTGCAACTACCCTACACGGGATAGAGCTCAAATGTAGATGGCGGATGCATAGGGGAAATTTGAGGGAATTTGTTTTTTCAAACCAAATGTGAAAGTTTTTCTCATCACGAGAAAAGATTTTGCAAAGAAATAATCATCTTTTGTGATAAAATCCACCACATCTCAAAAATAAGACGACGAAGGTGAGTCAAAGATGCGCAAAAACTGTCAAATGTCAGCTGTTTGGTCTTACCCGCGATGTTACCCGCGATCGTTTTTTTCGAGTCAGATTTACCCGCGATGCGAAAAAAACGTCGCTATTATTATTTTTTGGGAGAAAAAGAGTTAATTTCCCTTCGGTTGTCGGAATATTTTTTGAAATTACATATGAATAATTAATTTGTACATTTTTAAAATGAATTGAACCGGTTTTGCTCCAATTTGGGCATAATTTACTGTCCCAAAGTTCCGAATTTCAATCTCTTATGTCCCATGCCAACTTAACCATCAAAAAGTTCAGCTGTCAAAAATCAGCTTCAAGAAAATTGCGACCTGTCATGGAATAGACAGCTAAGGTGAGTTTTTTTGGTTTTTTATTCAATGCGACCTGTCGTCGTCTCTGTCGCTTCCACACACAGTGCTTTTCATTTGCGATTCTCCTAGTGTAGTTTTTTTTTCACTTTCCGTTGTTGTCCCATCTTGACGAGACAATAGAAACGGACTCGCGGTTTTCCCCACATTTGACTCTGCATTTAGCCATTTCCTCGTCGGCTTCGTATTGACTTGCAAGACTGTGACCCTGAGCTGTAAAGTTTCGCATAAAAAGTGTCCTCGCCATGTCACATCCTGGCATTGGAGTGCAGCAGCAATTACGAATGTCCAATGGGACCTCGGAGTTGTGACCATTAGACCGTGTGTGCATGACCGCAATGCAGAATAGAAATATCGTGTCGTCCCTTTTACGTTCCATCGTCGTGTCGTCGCATATGTCAACGAAACGTCTTTGTGCTGTTTTGTAATACAAATCGCATCGCATTTTTTGTGGTTCCGTGCGGTTTTATTCGCGTACGCTCCAACTGCGGCGCTGGTTCATAACAAAAAGTGCAACAAATTAGTCAAGTGTGATGTCTACTACACTCGTCAGTGAATTGAGTGAAAGTGTTGGCGGGCTCACTATTCAGACGATAACATTTCGCTAGAATCGTGTGTGCGTGTGTTTTGTGATGATCCCGGCAAGGATCCCCGACCTATCTGATTAGAAAAGGCGACAAAAAGTGCAAGTGAAAAACGGTCCTTTGCGGTTGTTTTGGGTCCTCCCCACAGCGAACTGACACATCCAATTGTCATAATAATCATGTTTGACAGTTCGGATGTTTGTGCGTGACACTCCGGATTTGCCGTTGTTCTTGCTGCTTCTCTCGTCCGTATTGCCTGCCGCTGTGCGTGAATGCGTTTTTTTGTTTTATTCGCAATTCAATTTGTCGTATAAGTCCTCCAGCTCAAAGTCATGGCCGATTTCGATGCAATCTACGAGGAGGAACAAGTGGACGAGGAGCCGTTGGACGAGCATGCTGTGGTGCCCACCGTTCCCGATCCGATTCTCATTCGAGGCGCTGGAAATATGACAGTGTAGGTGTCTTCCTCGGTTTTATTTTTGTTTAGATTTCTTTCAGCTGCCCAATTGAATATTGTCCTTTGACCCTTATGCTATCAAAAGTCCGCCAACCAAATTCACTATCTCTTCCACGGGGGGCAGAGGGGAGACTCCATCAGCCACCACTGATCGTGATGAAAACAAACACAAATTGGGTCATTGGGATGTTTGCACAGCAGTAGCAGCAACAGCAGTGCCTAGCGCTTATCAATTTCAATTTAATGTGTGTGCTGGTGGCTCGTTTCACGTCATGATACTCTGCTCTGTGTGTTGGCTCCGTTGATTATCACTTGCGAGTTTTCCCATAAAATGTGTCGCAATTGGATGACGGGCTGCGGGCTGTTGTGAAGCCAGTAGGTAAACGCCAGTAATGCTGCTGGAAACGTGCGTGGGGTGCAAAGCTTGTAAATGTGCGTACGTGCTGTAACAATACGGCAGGGTGGGCTGCTAATAGAAGCAGACAATAAAACGCGAGCTGCAGATAGACCACTTCCAAAGTGATTATGCATTTTCCGGATAAGGAATTGTAACAACTTGCTTTGATTTGTGATTAGAGACCCACTCGTATGAATTGCATAAATTGATTCACTTTGAGTAATTGTGTAAATTGATTTACATGATTGGCATTGAGGGCACAACATTTTCATTTCAGTAAGTTTTTAGTACAGTAAATAAGTCTGAAGGCTCACATTTCGAGTTTCCTTTAATACCCGCCCTCTGTGCCTCTTCTCTACCCCATCCTGGCGGCTAATAACGATGGTCTTCAGCTCTTTCTAAGACTTACGACTTTTTTCTTTAACGAGGTGGTGAAATCTTCGGAAATAGTTCTAATGTAGTTTTCCCGCATTTTCGGGCTTGTGGTAGGCCTTTTATCCTCGGCAGGGCAAAGTTTGGCATTCGCAGTTTGGAGGGCTGATCGATGATGGAAGTGCAATCTTTCAACACCTTTTAGTGGAGTCTGGAAGGAGATCCTAGCGTAGCTCAAAAAAGCCTCTTCAATTGAGTTTATCGAGCATAGCTGAATCATAGTTCTCCTTATCCACCACTACGATTGCGTCCCCATTGTCCGCTCGCTGATAAAAGACCCCTTTCTACTTGAGCTCCTTCACGGGTTTCGACTGTGCTGCTCCCAGGCTCGAAGTCGTTGAATGTTGTTTCGCCCTCCAAAGTGCAAATTCCAAATCCTGCCCTGCCGACGATAAAAGGCCTGCCTAAATTGCACAAGCCCGGAAACGAATTCAGGGAAATTGTGGCAGCTACCAACTCTCCGATGCAAAACATCACGAAATGGCTACTCCAGAGGTTCAATTGTCTAGGCTAGGCGGAAGCGGTTCTACAAGCAGTCTGACGAACAGGGAGGATCTCATCGCCAAGCACAACAACGCAGGCTCAATTACACCAGAAGAACGGCAGGTGTGGTTTGATGTCAAGACACTGTTCCCCAGCATGCCGGTCATGGAAGCTCAAATCTACCTACTCTCGAAGAGTTCTTCATTGCCTCCCTGGAAGAGGGAAGTTGATCTGCTCATGAGACTAGCAAAGGTGTGCAAGACAGAGAACTATCTCACCTTCCGGGGCAGGTTGTACAAGGGTGGAGTTCCGGCCATGAGCAATCCACTCTTTCCGTTCGCAAGTGAGATATTCATGAACAGGATCGAGGGAGAACTGGAGGAGAAGAAATTCTGGGTAAGATATGTGGACGACGTGCTAGCGATCATCAATAAGAAAGAAGGCGAGAAGATCCTGAACAATTTGAATAAGGCTGGCAAGAATATCCAGTTCACGAACAAGATGGCGCCTTTCTGCCGACACAACTGAAAGTTTTTAGAACAAGATACTGTTTCCAAAAATAGGCGATTGTGGTCACCTATTGGCGTAAATGTGTCTCCTGATGTACATAAGTGATCCTGGGCAGGCATCAGAAGGCACGCTGTGGCTGAACGTAGAGCCCATTTTTGGCACACTTGGATTTTACTCCAGTCTGTGTTACATAAACTATGCGACCAAACTGGAGCAGGGAAATCAGCCGCTGTTCGATCCACCGCTTTATAAGTAGCTCGCATGGTTTCTTTATCTTTTCCCCAGGTCCTACCGACTAGTGCTTTAATAGTCCTGACACACTAGGGCATAAACTCGTTCCGTAAACCGCTAAAAGCTCTGAGCTTTTCAAACCACGATACCCTGACACACTACACATTTGCGGGTTACGAAAGTCAAAATATTACAAACGAGCTTTTGCATTATGTCATACATTGTGTCAGAAAACATAAATTTAGTGATTTTGTAGACCTCGGCGTTCAGAAATTTTTTGTACCCTTCATAAAATCGTTATTAAAACAATTTTTGCTCAGAAACTGCGTTAGAGACTGCAAGCTATAAAACTTTCATCTGGGTGAGTGTTTGAAAAGTATGTAAGTACATTTGTTTGTATGTTTTATCCCTCCTCCATATCAGTCCTATTGAAGAATAAATAACGTATCATTTCAGTCGAAACAATTAGAAAGAAAGACTTATTGATTTGCCGAATAATCATGCGTCAGCTGTAAGACACCGGATGGAAGTAAATTAACATTAGAATCTCATTTGTTAGACGACGCTCGAAAAAAATACATATTACTCGCATTTTAAACTTTTGGGAGCTGGTTCGGCGCTCAGATACATACTCGTACTTACTTTATGTACTCATGCACTCTTCCTCTTGTCTTATTATTATAACAAGATAAACTTATTTACTAAAATAAACAAAAATAAGAAAAATACATAAGTATGTATGTATATCACAAGGAATTTTATTGATAGCATCTCAATTGAAATAAGATTGCATTCTTCACAGTTCTGTCCACTATCCGATTAGTCCAAATATGATTTTTCTTTCTGTCTTCGACAAAATTTATCAGATGAGACAAGCTTGAAACTGCACCTATTTGATCTTCCTATAATATGTAATAATTTATTTGTGGATTTTAAATACAACTACTCTACATTATAACTTATCAATTGTAAAATTCGGTGAAATGACATGTTATTTCTGATATTTGTGACAATTAACCCTGACATTGTAAAATCACCCCACGCCAGCTAAAATCAAATTAGAGCTTTTCGGTGGTTACAATGAAGGTTTATAATTGAAAGCTCCACCGAATTGCGGGTTACAACGAGGTTATGAGAGCTTTCATAAACTCCAAACGGCTCATAACCTCGTTATAAACCGCATATAAACTCGTTTTCGACTCATAAACTGCATTCGTTCGTAAACTCGTTTAGGTGTGTCAGGACTATAAGAGTTTTGTTGCTACTGCGCATCTTTTCGCATACCGTTGCAGCGTGATGAGCTGAAGTCATCATCTTCTCTAAGTGATGCCCGAGAATCTTGAGACTAGCTACAGTAGGAACAGGTTTGCCGCCAATACATACCTCATCTCAACCGGCCACCGACAATCTCCTGACCAGGTGGTGAGAAACGTCGCAAAAGATTTTGACGCTAAGATGGTGGGGGCATTCGGTGGCTCAGTGGCAGAGATGTCACTCTATCTCTGAGTTGTTGGTGCGTGGGTTTGAATCCCACTGTGAGCCATGGATGTTTGTGTTGTCCATAAAATGCTCCTACGGCAGCCGGTTCTTTGATGTAAATCATCCCGTAGCTACCCGTTGTTAAAACGGCCAAGAGCTGCCAAGACCCCCTTCGATTCAAGAGGAAAGAAAAAAAATCTCTTGAATCGCTACAACAACAACAACGCTGAGATGGTGAAATTTCTGTTCTGGAAAAAAGCTTGTAATCGTGCTAGATAACGATCAATGAGGAGGCGCATATCATCGCTATCCGCTTCCGTGGCAGGTACAGTACAGTCACCAGCATCGGAAATCATTTCAATGCCTTCCGGTGGTGTTACGACTTCTGCGACTTCGTTGCAACTAGGACATGCTGGCAAGTCATCTAGCTTGAAACGGTGCAAGTATTGTTGGCATCAACCATGATTCATTTACTTCGCCGTGTCAGTGTTTCAGCCATTTTCAAGGTTGAGAGAGTTCATCTACCGAGTACAGCTTCATCCCACCGCAGTTCATAATCTTTCCTGTTGTTGTTGTTTCAGTGATTCAAAAGATTTTTTTTTCATTTCTTGAATCAAAGGGTGGTTTGGCAACTCTTGGCCGTTATAATACCGGGTAGCTCCGGGACGATTCACATCGAAGAACCGGCTGCATTTTATGGACAACACAAACATCCATGGTCACAGTGGGATACGAACCCACGCTCCGGCAACTCATCTCTACCACTGAGCCACTGAATGCCCTGTCTTTCCAACCAGTAGTTTAGATGTAACAACATTAGCAAACAACAATTTCGTGCTTGAACTTGAGCGGCCTATATTCGACATAATCCTTGCTAAAACCATGACGACTGACCGCTGTCTTTTCGCATACACATGCTCTCTAAAGTTCAATCTCGAATCAATCATAACCTCCAAATCATTAGGTAATGACTTTTTTGGAAGTTATCACATAAATTCCTGCCCCTCATATTTAGAGAGCACCTATATCTGCTCTTACTGCGTCCGTCTTCAAGGCTAACCTTAAGCAGCCTGAGCTTTTATTTGCAGTCGTCTCCTTGGCGTAGACTTTGACACACTCTAATTTCTTTGATACTATCACAACTGCAATGTCGTCGGTAAAGCCTACCATCGTCAGGCCTACGTATGGGATCGACCCATGCTTCACAGCATGATCAAGAGTCACTACAACCCCCTACGACGGAAGAGGGGACGGAGAAACACGTGCATGACAATCACCGTTTCATACTTTGTTTTGTTCTGGCCATCTCAGCTTCTCATAAATCTACTTTTATGTGCCGACATTGAATCAAATCCGGCTCCATGTAGTTGATGTGTTTGCAGTAATAGAATTTGCACCAATGTGCAAGCGTCGGTTTACTGCAAGTTGCTAAACAAATTTGGTTCCCAATAAAAATCATCATTCATTCCGCTTAACACTATATGTACGTCCAATTCATCCACGAATAAATCTGTTTCCAGCCTCTAGCCATTGACGTCAACTATAATGCCACCAAAATCGTGAAAGTGCAACTAAATTGTAATGGACTCCAAAACAAAGTTGCAGAGCTTACTATTTCCATGGATAGACATCGCATCCAGATTGCAGTTGTACAGGAGACAAAACTAAAACTAAATATCTTAAGATGCGACAGAGAAGGTCTTGCCTTTCTTATACATAATTCGGTGCCATAAAGCAACATTGATATAACAGCCACCGATGACACCACGGATATTCAAGCGATATATTGACTTTGATATCCTTTTTTTGGGTATAGATTTGCAATTTTGTATAGATACTACATACCGTATAGCAAAGATCGCCAGCATGCAATTATGTCGGATTCTTACCGACTCAACCTAAACACCTCTTTCGTCACCGCTTGACTCTGCGAGACCACCTTTCAGTATTAATTTTTTAGAGGGCAAATTTAGACTAATCAGCCATTGCCACGGGTAGCAGACTTGTGTCTACGCTCCTCCCTCTGTAGCTCCATGTGGACGGCACAAATTGCCCTGCTTACTCAATCTCAGCTATTTGCTGATAGCAGCACTACAACCACTAGATTCTCGGGGCTTATGTTTTGTTTGCTGGATCGACAAACGCATCATACCAGCTACCATGTGATGTGGTGCGTTACCCACAACACACTCTCAAAGCACACCTACGATAGATCGCTTTAAGGGTTTTGCGTTACAGGCAAACCGTAATGCACTGGCCCAAACTGGCGAGGCATATAATGATTGATGTTACCACCGTAGAAAATAGCAGCCTCCTATACTTATTCTAGGCACAGCTATGTTTGGCATCATTCTTGCTTAGGCCGCCGTCGCGGTCGCCGCCTTATCCAAAACTTAGTTTCGAGTCAATCAAAACCCTCAAATTCCTAACGGATCGCCTAGAGGTTATTATGACACACTCTCTGATTTTGAGGAAACACTTTTTTTCTGCGCTTGCATATCAGGACTGCTTCAGTTGTCTGATCGGACAGCTCTAATCTAACTATATCGTCAGCAAAACCTACCACTGTCATTCCTTTCGGCATAGCGAGCTCCAAGATAACATTGTACATAATATTCCACAAAAGTGGGCCAAGAACAGATCTTTGCGGTACTCCTCCTATAACCACGTATTCCTTGTGTCTCTCACTAGTGTCATAACTTAAGACGCGATATGAGAGGTAGCTCCACTACTTCTGACAACCGGTTATATATAATTCTTTCGGACACTTTTCCCGTTGTGTCGAATTAACAAATTGGTCGATAAGACTTAGTCTCACCAGCAGGCTTATTTGGTTTGGGAATAAACACCAATCTTTGCCTTTTCCACGATTGCAGGAAAGTCCGTTCTCCTAGGCAGTTTCCAAAGACATCGATGAACTTTCCGGACATCGTCAGAATTGCTGCCTTAGGGACACCATCAGGGCCTGGTGCTTTACCATCCTCAAGCCTGGATGCTGCCTTTAGAAGTTCGGACTCTATAATCGGGGGTGTGATGCCACTAATCCATTAGGCGTCGCATGCTACTGACAGTTGATCGGTAAATTGCAAGGCCTTCTGTTCGCTGATCCGTTAACTGTACTTACATCAGACAAAGTTTCTATGAACGACGCTTCTTGAAAGTGTCTCGTAGACCATCTATATGCGATCTATCCGATATCGACAATAAAATTCCCTGATGGTAGCTCTGCGTATACTGCTCGCTAACTTGCCACTCCATAGCTGTAACCAAAGAACGGCTCACGAACGACAAGGGACCCTTTATTTCCTCTTCTAAAGGCGTTGACGTTCGCCGAGTTCATTAGGACGATGTCAAGAAGAGACATCGTTTCGCGGCTGCCCCATTCCCGTACCTACGCGTTCAAGTCTCCCGTAATTATCACGGGATTGTGGGTACTCGCTGGGTGCACAAATGCGTCCAAAAAACCCTAAAAATCTGTGTCATTCGACTGTGGTGGAGCGTAGCGGCTGTACAAGTGTACGCCGTTGATCTTCCGCCGTACCTTGTTGGAATGCATAGCGTCCGCAAGTCCCAATTGCTACCTCGTTGTCCTTATCTGCGATCAAACCCGAGCTACGTAGGTTTTTATATTGGTCGCAGATAATTGCAACGTCGATGTTTTTCTCTTTCTACCGTGTGTAGTTATCAACGTTACAAAGACAATTGAATTCGGAGTGTGATAAGGTTGTCAGCCATACCACTTATGATATACTGGGCACTTAACGCATCCAGTTTGGTGCTTATAGTTGGCCCTAGCGTCGCGGCGTTCTGGCGGTATTGTCTCAGCATATTTCTACAGGCAGCTCTATCTTGGATCGGTTCATCGCCGAGACCAATGCGTTGCACAATCCCTTGATTATTATGGGAAAAGTTCTGTCCGATAGAAAGAGCACGGTAATAACCTAACAATAACCTAAAAAAAAACAATTACCCCATTCCCTTATGGGTGAAGATAAAGGTTGAAAAACTACGGCCGATTCCTAAATCCACTTTAGTTGCGGCAAAACTGCGGACCGTCAGATATGCAGGAGGAGCTCCATAGGTTGAACGGCTGCGGCCATTTTCTATGTTCTTGACGGGGATGAACTTTCCCGCATTATATGACGATCCCCTGTTGAGCTAAAATGAACCCTAGTTTTCTACACTTAATGTATAAAAACTGTTAGAAACAATGGAGCTAGAATAAAATGATGTAAGAAAGATATGATCTTTAGACTATGCGCCAATTTTTAAAAGAATCGTACAAGCACCTCACCTTGGTAGAAGTTGGAGAAAGTTGAGATGGAAAAATAAATTGTTTTCGGGTAAATTCACACAAATGTGACTTTGAAGCTCTGTAAAAACCAAACCTCTTATCTGATTTTAGAGCGGTTAGTTTTATTTTTTAGGTAAATTTGTTGGCTGTAATAATCATCTTATTTCACTATTCTAGCTTGTCTAGCTTTGGAGATATTGAGCTTTAAGTCGTGCAAGAAAATGATTTATTTCAAAAATCTTCAAACGCCTGTGGCAGCTAAAGAGTTAAGCTAAGGGGGTATGTTCCGTACAACCAGTTAAGTTGTGACCCGCCATAACTTAATTTTGGACCATCGCTCCACAATTCTATGTAAATCCATTTTATCGACAATTGCCTAAACGTTCATTCCCCATTAACGTTCGTAAATGATTGATTTATTAATCTTAATTTACTAAATGATCGTTCACTCGAAGCTGATGTCACTGGACATGTCAAAATAAGAATTTGAATGTCAGCATAAAGGCATTCAGGGATCTCCTTTGAAATACAAAAAAAAACAAGTTTCGATCAGCGCAGCTACTGAGATTATCGTGCAATTTTTCTTATCGGCCGGAATTTGAAATCGTTGGAGCAGTTTGGCTATTTTTCTTCTGTGAACTTTGAGATAAAACATCAAAAAGGATTTTGAACTCTTTTCGGCAAAATGCTGCAAAGTCTATTTCGGCTGAAGTTTGAGTTGATTCGTCCATTTTTTCGGAGCACGACGAGTTCGGTGTTGTTTGTTGGTGTTGTCCGATTCAGAGTCAATATCTAGTTTTCTTGCGAAAATAATGGAGCTTTGCACTAAGGCATTGATTTCGCTGTCGTTGTTAATGTCTTTCAAAGACTTTATTGTACTGCGAATGAGTTTCATGACGTCAATAATGTTAAGGTCCTGAGCTTCCAAATGTTCAGTTAAATTGTTCAATTTAAACAGTAGTTTTATGTCTTCTTCTTCTTCCTTGCCTCGTTCTTTATACCGCTTCATGGTTCCGCGTTGCTCGACCTGCGGTGTAGGCACATCGCCCGTTTTGGCGATAATTTCTCAGCATATTTCTACAGGCAGCTCTATCTTGGATCGTGTCATCGCCGAGACCAATGCGTTGTTGTTGCTTTTTCATTTGACACATCCAGGTGTTCTTTGGTCTGCCTCTGGCCTTGGGTCCATCAAGTGGAACTTCCATTGATATCGCTCTCTTTGCGGGGTTCTCAGGCGGACGCCTTTGAACATGGCAATACCAATCCATTCGTCGGTCTTCGAGCTTTTCGGTGATTGGTTGGTCTATGGACAAGCTGCCTCGGATGTAGCTACTCTTGATGTGGTCCCTTTTGGTTACACCAACTGACATGCGTAACATTTTCATTTCAGTCGCTGTCATTTCTTTCGCGTAACCTTCATACATGGTCCAGCATTCTGATCCATACATGAGTGCGGGACGTACAAGCGTTTTGTACAACTTGCCCTTTAGCTTCAGTGGCATTTTCTTATCGCAGAAAACTCCAGAGTTTTCTCGCCACCTCATCCACCCAACCTTTGTGCGATGTTTGATGTCATCATCGCATGTAGCTCCGCTGTTCACCATCGAGCCAAGGTACTTGAACGGTACAAGACTTAAGCTGCTCTCCTTTGACGTACATTTCTGGTATCGGTGCATTTGGGTCTGAGAATTGGCAGCATAAGAACTCAGTCTTTGTTATACTTACCCTCAGTCCATGCTCCTCCAGAATGTCACACCATTTTGTAAGCGCAGCTTGCAAGGCAACGATGTTTGGGCTACTGAGGACTATATCATCAGCAAAAAGAAGAGATATTTCTAGGCCGTCGGAGACACGTGTTAATAAGTAGCACATGATGATGTTGAAGAGCAACGGACTCAATACACTGCCCTGGTGTACTCCGACATTCGCCGGAAATTCTTCTGATTCACCGGCTGTGCATCTAACCTTAGTCGTAGCTCCATCATACATGTCTCGTATCATCCTGACGTATGCCTCGGGGACATTAAGTGCTCTCAAGGCCAACCATATCAGATCACGAGGTACTCTATCGAATGCCTTCTCCAAATCGATGAACACAAAGTACAAGTCCTTTCGTGCTGCTCTATACTTTTCCATCGCAATACGAATGCACTGAATCGCATCGACTGTAGATCGACCTTCAACAAAGCCGCATTGATTGTCATTCAACCGCACAATCTTTCTCAATCGGTTGCAGACAACTCGCTCGTAGATCTTCAGTGTATGAGGTGTTGACTTTATAGCCCTATAGTTGTTGAGTTTGCGTGAGTCTCCCTTGTTCTTATAGAAAGGAAGAAGAAAACTTTCCCTGAAAGCATCAGGCATCGGTTGCCCACCTTTGATTTTGTTGAAGAGAACTGTGAGCCAACTAAGCCCGACATTTTCCATTTTCAACCAAAATTCCGCGGGGATTTTGTCCGGGCCGACTGCCTTTCCGCGTTTCATCTGATGCATTGCCTCCATCACCTCTTCCTCTGAGATATCTTCAATATTTGTGGTATTTGGCTCAACATCTTGAAAAGCTGCCCGAGGAAATTCTTCATTTAGAAGTTCGTCAAAATACTCTCGCATCCTGCTACAAATTGCCGTATCGTCAATCAGCAACATTCCTTGCGAGTCCTCCACGTACTTTGGCGCCTGTATTTCCCGAGCGTTCCTTCTCCTTTGGGCTGCGACCCTAAATATCCTGGCGTCGTGCTTAGGTCTCTCGCGCAAAGACGGTCCTTCGGTCGCAGTCTGAGTTTCTAATTCTTGGTAGAATTTCTCAGCTGCCTTCGCCTTTGCTTGAGCTACCAAGCGCTTTACTTTCTTCCGGCATTGCATATAATTTTCGCGAAGTTGAACCCGTTCGGCTTCACTGCTTGACTCACATTTCGTCCATGCCTTAAATGCGTTCGATTTGGCTTGCACTGCTTCCTTAGTTTCGGTGTTCCACCACCATGTTTCTTTCTTCGTGTGGAGTGGACCTTTCGAAACTCCAAGTGCCTTTTCCGCCTCACCTACTGACATTTCAGCGAAACTATTCCACATTTGTGTTGGACTGTGCTCGGTGCAGTTTATGTTGTTTTGAAACCACTCCGTCATTTTATCAATGAATGGAGTTACTACAGGTTCAAAGTTGTCGTTTGTGAGATTGTGCCACTTGATTTTTTCGACAGGCTTGGGAGTTCTTCTATTTCTTGCTCCTCCTGCTTTCAAAATAAATTCTGACAGGAGCAAACGATGTTGGCTGACGACAGATTCACCCAAGATCACCTTGCAGTCTCTTACCCACCTTCTCATAAAATCGAAACAGAGGTGGTAATCGATCTGCGTTTCGTGTTTCCTATCTCCGTGTCCACTACTGTAGGTGATTAGGTGTCTCTCGTTTTTCACAAACCATGTATTTAGGATGACCAAACCATGCGATCTGCACATGGTCAGAATAGCTTCACCTTCGTCATTTCTGACCGTTGAAGGGCTACCCTTTCCACCATGGCAATCCTCGTAATCATAATTTGATTCACCCACATGGCCATTTAAATCTCCTCCCAAGAACACCAATTCGGTATCTGGAATGGTCTGAATTAGGGTGTCAACGTCGTTCCAAAATGCCTCTTTTTCTTCTGGTGGCAATCCCACTTGGGGAGCGTAGGCACTTATTACGTTCCACACCCTTCCGCAGATAACCAATTTGATGCTGATCAAGCGGTCACTTCTCTTCGCGACACTTATTATACTGCCAAGTAAAGACGACGCCAGAATAATGCCAACTCCGTTTCTTTGGTTTGTAATTCCATAGTAGTACAATTTGTACTTCATGGAATTCGTAAGAAACCGGGCTCTGTCGATATGGGTATTTCGCCACTTTGTCTCTTGCACGCACATAATGTCTATCCCTCTCCGCTTCATGATATCCTCAATCTCCTCGCTCTTTGACGTCATGGAACCGACATTCCAGCTTGCAACCCTCAGCTTCTCCACAATGTAATTGGACTGCCTTATATTGCTCGCCCCCGGAAACCGTCGAGCTCTGGCGCGAACTAGGTTCGCCCCGGGATCCATTCCATTCCATTCTTTTACACCTTTTGGAGAAAGGTTGTGTTTTTGGCACTAGTGTGTGGAAATAAGTAAATTTATGGACTTTCCTTTTACGTCCGCCGGCTATCTCCAGACGCGGCAACCCATGCACACACACACTAACCTATGGGAGGTCTTGTTGATGTTAAAACGTGCCTCAGGCTTCAGATGTCATGGTTGCCTGCGACCTTCGCATACTAGCGGCCAAGCACCCTCTTGACCATGCATCCCTCGGCGCATGCTGATCCACCTTGGATTAGGTCCCTTTTTAGTCGCCTTCTACGACACGCCGGGAAAGGCGGTGGCATTATTCGCGACCCATGCCACAGGGCATAAACAGTAGTTTTATGTTTTTATGCCGAATTATTTACATACTTTTAATATTGCAACTTTCAAATTTTATATCCTGAAACCTAAGCTGACCAGACGTACAGCATTTTGACCTGTCGTACAGCATTGGGAAATGTACAGCAAAATGTACAGCATTCCCCATGTCACACAATGAAACCTAATTTACTACATACCTTCGATGAGGCCTAAGAACAGTCATGTCTGCTTTTAATGTGTAAAGTTTGACCCCTGTACCCTGTGCTATCGATATTTAGAGAGGTACTCACACTCTTATGTTTGCCAATCTTTCGATTTCGACAACCGGGAGCCCTTCCCGATCTCTCTGAAAATTTGGAATTGTAGAGCTACTTGGCGCTCATATTTCTTCCAAATTTTACGGTCCACCTATCCGCGTTCGGAAGCTTCAGATGCCTAAATTGCACTTCTGTGTTTTCTAATCATTAAATGATGAAATTTTAATTTATTTTACATATGACAAAACGATTGAAAAATCAGCCACTGTACTCCATCCGATTCCTTTATCACCCTCTATAGGAAAATGTATACTAAAGAAAGGACTCGGCATGGGTGTTAGATAGAATTTTTTCCCACATTTCCTTAGAGTCAATTTAAACCGGCGTTAAGAACCCAAGGAACCGGCATGGCATCAACCATGGAGAAATGAATACTCTGCTCCAGAAATATTGCAACCAGATTTAGATCAGAGTTAGACCTCTGGCTCGTCGACCTCGCACTGTCTGTAGCGCATTAGAGAATTCGCACATTTTTGGTACGCAGTGCTGTTGCGAAATAGGATAGGGCGAAGTGCAAGCGCAGCGAGCGGTGAGCCAAAGGCAATTCGTTAAATTTAGATCACTGGCTGGTCCGTACATTTACTCAGATCCTGTGACTCGCCCTTGGCTTCGTTCAAAACTCACTCCGTCTGTCGCGCTTTTCATAATTCGCCAACATCCTTGCGGCCAGCGCTGGTAGGCACTAGGCAGTGGATAAGGCGAGGTGCGATCGCAGCGAGGGGTGAGCCAATAGATGGCAATTGGTAAAATGTAGACCTTTGGCTCGTCCTTAGGATTACTCAGATACTATAGCTAGCCCTTCGCTCCGCAGGCCTTGCTGTCTGTCACGCTTTTCGGAATTTGCAAACATTTTTGTTACGCTGCGTTGCTGGGAAATAGGATAAGGCGAGCGCAACGAGTCTATGGAAGGCAATTTGTAAAATTTAGACCTCAGACCTGTTCATACGTACACTCAGATCCCGTACCTCGCCCTACTCTGTACTCAAATCTCTCTCTGTCTATCGTTCATTAGAGAATTTCACAACATTTTTGGGACGTAGACCTCGGACCTAGAACCTGTAAGTATGACTGAGGATTTGCTTGAAAACCGAATTCCGCAAGAATGTGTACAGCATTGGTCCTTCGGCAGTCTGGTCACCTTAACCTCGACAGGTATTCTTTTGTAAATTTATTAATGCCGAAAATCGCAATCCTACATATTCCCACTGAGGTCAAATTTGCCGACTGCAGATGAAAATTGTCGGTTAAAATGGAAAATTTCACCGAAGAGATGCTTATAAGTGCTTAGCATTGCCAGGGACTGCAATAGTCAGCAAGATAGGTAAAATGTGTGCTTCAAGTGTGGAGAGGATGGCCGCCATCCTGCAAAAAATAGCCCAATTGCATTTGGTGCAATGAGGCAGCTATGGAGCGGTATCCAAAACGAGGCAAGGAAGAAGAAAAATCAAGGGATTGTGGCCATCCGGTTTTATTTTTTTTAGTTGGTTGTAAATAAGGATATTAAGGGCGGAATTCATAGTCCCCACTTAAGTTATAAGGATTCCCTTTAGGAATAAGGGGTTTCTCTATATAAGTAAGCCCTTAAGGGAGCTTCGTATTCATAGACATCACTTATTAGAGCGTTGCCTCATTAAATAAACGATTCACTTATTTGCCATATCTATTGAAAGTGACAAATAAAATATAAAAAAATATCAAGTAGTTAAAAATTCAAAATTAAAAAAAAAATCAAAGTGTTTAAATAGGGATATGTCAACAAATATATGAGCTCATATAAGGTTACTAGATATGAACCTTAACGAATAAGGGAACCCTTTAGGAAACCCTTAAGCGGTTGCTTATTGAGTGACTACGAATAGCGTCAGTCAATTAAGGGTTCCCTTAAGTATAAGTGAGGACTATGAAATCCACCCTTAGGATCTTACACTTCAAATTTCAGCCAAATCGATTCAGTAGTGAATTTTGTTTGCCTGATATTAACGAGCAATAAAACATGACAAATGTTAATAACTACATTTCTCTATTTCAGATTTGGCCTAAGCAATCGTTTCAATACGGAATTTCCGCCGGGTCTCGTCTCACGTGTAGCACCCGAAGAATTTAAGGCCACCATTGGTCGAATAAATGGAGTTTTAAAGAAAGCCCTACCCGTTAATGTCAAATGGTTGTTTTGTGGCTGTGTATGTTGTTGCTGCACGTTAGGTTGCTCATTATGGCCAGTGATATGCCTTAGTAAAAGAGTAAGTTCAATTATATTGCCCTGAACACATCGCTATCAATTTATGTTATCTAGAAAAAAAAATCCTGCCTACATATACTTGAGCCAGCTCTAATCTGTTTTCTTTTTTTGCAGACACAACTAACATTAGATAAATTACTGGAATGGGAAAACAGCCATTTGTACCATAAATTGGGCTTACATTGGCGTCTCACGAAACAGCAATGTGATACGAGTTCGATGATGGAGTATGTCGTTCTTATTGAATTTATACCGAAAACGCCCATTTATCGACCCGACTAGAATGCAAGGAAGAATCATATGTATAAGCAAAAACACACACACACTTTGGCAGCATGGTTATTCACTGGAATAGTAGTGAAATGACACATGCTTGCATGCCTCACCACATATACATACATAGATAAGTTAATTTTAAATTGTAGCATTTTAAGAGCATCATTTTTTATTTATCCTCAACTTCTTACCCTTCCATCTCTTCCCTGCACCCCCTCGATCCGGCATATCCTTCGATCTATTTTCTTTTAAACGGAACTTTATTTTTAAACAGATTTACGTTCCTATAGAATTTATAATTGTATTTTTTTTGCTTTTATTTTGTAATTTGTCGTAAGGGTACAAAACCGATAGCATGAATGTCTGGTACATTCATTTAAAACATTTAATTCAAAATAATTTAATTTATCTATGTAACGGAAAATTTCTGGAGATTTTTTTTATTTCGCCAAAAATGTTAGCATAACAAAATATATATTTTCTACGCACATTTATTTACTTTTTTTTTTGTAAATCATGAAGGATGATGAAGCTAGAGTCTAACCCATTGTGTACAGATAAATTGAAAAATAAAATGTACCCAAGTGAATTGGACTATATAAACGGATATACATGCAGTCATAAATTGTAAAGCATAACAAGATATAATATGATGACCGGATAAGTAGCAATGGAAGAAACAAAAATATGATGCGATTATAATAGAAAAAGAATTTTGTTTGCCTGATAATAACGATGAATGTACATAGCGCGAGTGAGTGAATGCAAGAATCGAGTTCAGAGTGATAGACGAAAAATAGTACTAAAAACTGATAACTGAGTGGGAAATATCTCAACAAAGAGAGAAAAATGAAGAAGAAAATCATTGATAAAAGAACTAGCAGGATGATAATGTATTTTTTCCCCCGTTTTTAATTGCAATAGTTTCAATAATTTTAAAAGAATTCGTATTGTACAAATTTCTAGGTTATGAAATTATGATAATGTATGCAAAAGAAAACTACTAGCATCTTTAAAAAAAGAAAGAGATAAACTGAAGCGAAGAAGTGATTTTTGAAAGTATAACACACACACACATGTCGAGTTATATTAGTTATGCAGATGAAAATAATGAGACAGATAGTAACTAGTAAGATAAAATCGAAAAAAGAAAAATCATAATAAAAAGAATAAACTAAAACAAAAATTGTGGATATATTTCGTAAAAATAAAAAAGTGAACGTTAAATAAATTATATAAACAAATATTGATGATATGGCAGAATTTTTAATTGAATTTCCTTTTTCGTTTGACTAGCATAGAACTGTGAACGGGCCCTTAAACGATCTTCAGTAAAATATTTATCCCATAAAAGGCCGATGGGATGCTCTGAGAAAGAGAAGACAGGGATAACTTTGATGCAGAAGTTCAGGCCCCAAGTTTTCAGGTTTTCTAAAAATCAATGAACTTGAACAAAAATGAATTAAAAATCGTTGCATAAGTGAAACAAATTTCGAAAAAAACAAATCACGAGATCGCACGAGACAATTGAGAGCTAAATATCTTCAAGTTCCATGAATTTGTCAATTTTTTTCGCCCTTTGATATTCTTAGCCCACAGTAGACAATCAAGGGCTAAATAGTCTAATTGTCGTTGTTTGTGTAGAGGTTTATAAAATGGCACGCAAAAGATTCAAGCAGGACAGTTAAAACAATTTGATGTGGTCCTACTGGCGACCACTTCCGATGGCAGCCTTGCTGCCATACGGGAGTTTCAAGCCTTTTCGGGGCGGACCACACCCGTTTTTCAACGGGAAACGGCCAAGAGTTGCCACAAACCCCTCCATGGCAAGAGCTGTGAAGGTTCGATGCAGGAGGGTTGTGTATGTCTGTGTATGTGTGTGGAAGTGTTCTATGTGTTTTTTCGTCAAATTGGGAGCATTTCATCTCAGCGCGGTTGCTCTCAATTCTATTAATCCGCGCCGGCATCTAAACTAATCCAGGTCCTGAAATTTACATCTGCAACCGACGTATCTTCGGCAATGCCAAGTCTCTGAGATGTACCTGCTGCAGAGAATGGAGTCACTTTTATTGCTGAGGCTTAAAAAAATGAGTGAGTATAACAAGTTGTCTTTTGTTGCTCCTGGGTGTCTGAATACGGGTCGGCCCCAGCCACCCCAGGCCCTAGCTCACAAGCTAATGGTTTACCACCATCAACGGCCATTCCTGGCCCTAGCTCCCGAGCCAATTCTCCACCACCGCCACCCGTAGTCAACAATACAACAAGGCATACTCGCTCAAGTTTAACACCTGCACCCCCCCCCCCCCGCAGCAGTGTACATCCCACTCACCATATTACAGTTTAACTGCAATGGCATCCGCAAGAAGATCAGCGAGATCGTCCGTTTCATGAGTACACGCAGAATTCTAATAGCGGCATTTCAGGAGACAAAGCTCCAACCTTCAACTCCCGAATTTAATATCCGCGGCGATTACATACTTTTGAGGTGCGATAGAATCGGCAGGCAGGATCCTAACCCAGGAGGAGGACTTGCATTCCTAATACACAGAGCCGTGCTATACAGTGTATTAGATCTTCGTTTCAACGACGGCACGGCGGAAATGTAAGCTATTGCCGTGAAATCCGGCAATACCAATATCGAACTTATATACATTTATGTTCCACCAGCATCCAGCTGTGGATCTGGTTATAAGTTCGATATTGGTCCACTCCTTACAGGACAGCATAGGATCCTACTTGGCGACTTCACAGTTCGACATCACGAACTCTGGCACTCTCTTCTCGGTAATGATGCCAGAGGTATAGATATCGCGACCAAATTAGACCCATCAGACTTCTGCGCACTCAATGGAATTTCGTCTATATACGGCAATTTGTAGCAGGATGCGAGAGTATTTTGACGAACTTCTAAATGAAGAATTTCCTCGAGCAGCTTTTCAAGATGTTGAGCCGAATACCACAAATATTGAAGATATCTCAGAGGAAGAGGTGATGGAGGCAATGCATCAGATGAAACGCGGAAAGGCAGTCGGACCGGACAAAATCCCCGCGGAATTTTGGTTGAAAATGCAAAATGTCGGGCTTAGTTGGCTTACGGTTCTCTTCAACAAAATCAAAGGTGGGCAACCGATGCCTGATGCTTTCAGGGAAAGTTTTCTTCTTCCTTTCTATAAGAACAAGGGAGACTCACGCAAACTCAACAACTATATGGCTATAAAGTTAACACCTCATACACTGAGTTGTCTGCAACCGATTGAGAAAGATTGTGCGGTTGAATGACAATCAATGCGGCTTTGTTGAAGGTCGATCTACAGTCGATGCGATTCAGTGCATTCGTATTGCGATGGAAAAGTATAGAGCAGCACGAAAGGACTTGCACTTTGTGTTCATCGATTTGGAAAAGGCATTCGATAGAGTACCTCGTGATCTTATATGGTTGGCCTTGAGAGCACTTAATGTTCCTGAGGCATACGTCAGGATGATACGAGACATGTATGACGGAGCTACGACTAAGGTTAGCTAAAGGGCAAGTTGTACAAAACGGTTGTACGTCCCGCACTCATGTATGGATCAGAATGCTGGACCATGTGTGAAGGTTACGCGAAAGAAATGACAGCGACTGAAATGAAAATGTTACGCATGTCAGTTGCTGTAACCAAAAGGGACCACATCAAGAGTAGCTACATCCGAGGCAGCTTGTCCATAGACCAACCAATCACCGAAAAGCTCGAAGACCGACAAATGGATTGGTATTGCCATGTTCAAAGGCGTCCGCCTGAGAACCCCACAAAGAGAGCGATATCAATGGAAGTTCCAATTGATGGACCCAAGGCCAGAGGCAGACCGAAGAACACCTGGATGTGTCAAATGAAAAAGCAACAACAACGCATTGGTCGCGGCGATGACACGATCCAAGATAGAGCTGCCTGTAGAAATATGCTGAGATACTATCGCCAAAACGGGCGATGTGCCTACACCGCAGATCGAGCAACGCGAAACCATGGAGCGGTATAAAGAACGAGGCAAGGAAGAAGAATAAGAATAAATGGAATTTCGTCTAGACGCGTCGCTGGTGCCTGCCATAGTTCTCCTGACATAACTATTGTAAGCGCCAGTTTGATAAGTGGAACCCGCTGGGAGACAACTATCTCCCTCCAATCCGATCACCTCCCCATACTTATTAAAAATGATAAACCAGTTGAACTGACGACGCCGTCAGAACGGCGTACATTTATCAACCACAAAAACCACAAATTGGGAGGGTTTCACTACGTTCACTACGACGATGTTCGCCGCGCTACCTATTCCAACAAACTCCAGGGAAGCTGAAAAGAATATAAGAAACGTCATTGTCAAACAGGCAGCTCGCTTCATTCCGGCTGGACGTATCCCCAAAGTTCGGCCATATTTCCCAACTACTGCCGCAAGGTTAACCGACGAACGGGACAACTTAAGACGCGCAAATCAGGCAGACCCCAGAATTCAGGAGCTAAGCTCCGAAATAAATCGACAAGTCAACACCTACAAGAAAGAAAAAAGGAACGAGCATCTTGAAAGCTGCGACCTCTCGAAAGGTGTCAGCAAGCTTTGGGCTACAGTCCGCGCCCTGTCACATCCAACCAAAGACAAAGGTAGTGTAGCCATCAGATTCGACAAGAAAACCACCGCAGATCCTAAACTTTGTGCGAGCTTGTTCAATAAACAATTTATTGAACATCCCAAGACCAAGTCGCTCAACTGCAAAATAAAAAGAAGGATACGCAACCGAACGGTTGACATTATTCCCACCTATACAGCGGACCAAGTTTCGGCAGCGATCAAGAACGCTAAAAACTGTAAGGCCATTGGACCAGATGGCATTTCAATGGCCATGCTGAAACATCTAGATCCGGCCATCGAATACCTCACGATGGCTTTCAACTTGTCGATATCCACGCTTGTCATCCCTGAATTTTGGGAAAAGGGTCGAATTACCCCCCTTCTAAAACCCGGTAAAAGCGCAAAACTCGCCGATTCCTACCGTCCAATCACGATTTTATCACCCGTTGCAAAGACGCACGAAGCACTCATCCACCCCACCCTTGTATCACATGCTGAGCTAGCTTCTCACCAGCATGGCTTCAGGAAGATGCATAGTACTACAACAGCTCTGGATCTGATCACCCATCACATCCATAATGGCCTCAACCAGAAACCGCCCTGTGACAGAACTGTCCTAATGGCACTTGACCTGTCGAAAGCCTTCGACACGGTTATCCACTCTGCGCTGTTGGCAGACCTCCTTAATATGCATTTTCCTGCACAAGAGGTTAGATGGATTGCCAACTATCTAGCTGGGAGGCAATCCTATTCCGAGTTTCGTGGCAGTTGTTCAAAGCATAGAAAAATTAAGCAGGGAGTTCCACAAGGTAGCGTACTCTCTCCTACATTGTCCAACATCTACCTATCGAGCCTCCCAACATCCCCGGAAGGTATCGAACTAATTTCCTATGCGGACGATTGCACCGTACTCACCACGGGGAATGATTTAAATGGCATGTGTGCTCGATTAAATGAGTATATTGAGAAACTGGTGGAGTTTTTCAGTATCCGCCACCTCGTCATCTCACCGTCAAAATGCACTGCAACACTTCTCACCACCTGGACGCAGGAATTTTCGGAGGAGCTTAGGATCCGTACGGGTAGGCATGCTGCTGACGTTGTTCCTACTGTCACTAACCCCAAAATCCTTGGTGTCTATCTAGACACCATGATGAAGTCGAAAAACCATGTCGAAGACGTAGTCGACAAAATGCACAGTAGAAACAACGTCCTAAAGGCACTAGCCGGGAGTTCCTGGGGCAAGGACAAGGAAACTATGTTGGTCACCTACAAAGCGATAGGTAGAGCAATTCCCAGCTACGCAGCACTGGTATGGTCCCAAACCGTTTGTGAAACAAACTGGAACAATGCGGCCATCGCAGATATTTACACAACCGTTGTGAATCGGTCAATAGGGAGATTAAGTATGAATAGAGTCCTCAATATGAACTTTTGGGGAAGCACCTACCGATTTTAACGAAAAAAAGACAAGTCTCTCAATTTGCAGGACTACCTGACAGGTTCGTTAGGCTTCACACAAACGACGGCTCGCAAGCTTGCGAAACAAAAATGCATTTCGTTTGATTGGAGCCTTTTTTTCAACGAGCTGGGGAAGTCTGCAGCTATGTCGGATTTCTACCGGCTAAAAGCAGACCACCTCCGTCGACTTGCCTCCTGCGGGACCAGCTCTCGGTATTACTTCGCAGAGGCGGCTTCGTCTAATTAGCCATGCAATGCCGCGTTGCTGACTTCCGTCTAGCGTCTTCTTTTCTAAGTTCCTTGTGAATACTGCACACAAATTCACTCACTGCCTCCCAAATCTGTTAGCACTCCAGCATACGGTTCACCAGATTATGTGGGCTTAACGTTTCCCTTAAATCCACATTCAGTTGCGCGAATCGCATGCGTGTTATTACGTCGACCGCCATGCTTGTCTCCTCAACCAGAATTCCTATTGGAATCATTCCAGCAACAACGTAAGCAACTTTGTGCGAAGTTGGTGGGTACGCAGATCATACTCTTAATGCGCACCTAGAGTAAATTGAGCTTAATTTCTGGGCGTTCTCGGAGGAGTTTAGTGAAACAACCCAAACCGGTGAGACATACATGGTAGTAACAACCTTGGCCAGCAATAATATCCTGCAAGCTTTTGGACCGCCTATATTCGGCATAATCCTTGCTAAAGCCACGGTAGCTACCGCCGCTTTTTCACGTACATACATTCAAATGCTTTTGAAAGTTCTTTATTACCCATAGCATCGGACCAAGCATTGAACCCTGTGGAACTCCCTCTGTGACCCTATACTCCGTATGTCCGTCGATGGTATCGTGGTATCGTATTGAAGGATTTGATTTGAGAGGTAGCTGCTGATTATAGCTGCATGATAGTCCGGAACATCCATTCTTTGTAAAGCGGCATGACAGACCAGTTTGCAGAATTAAAAGCCTTCTAGACGTCGAGCGTAACCACAGAACAGCGTGTGCCTTTTTGAAATTGGTGACCAATTCAATTGCATCCACAGTAGATCACGCCCGTCTAAAATCGTACATACTGTTTTTCTGACAGGCACCCTTTTTCTTCCACCACCGATAACAGTATGTTAAAGATAATTTTCTCAAACAGTTTTCTCAAGGTATCGATCGAGGAGGCAGATTGGGCGATATGAACTTGGCTCTCCAGCCGGTTTATTTGGTTTGGAAAGGAGTACCAAATTTTGCCGCTTCCATGATATTGGAAAGGTGCCTTCTCCCAATCAAGTTTCGAAGACTTTCACGTACTTTTAAGGGGCAGTACGGATTGCAGCCTTCAGAGCTTTATTAGGGATCCCATCTGGCCTTGGAGCTTTGCTTTCCTCCAATCTTGAAGCAGCTGGACCAAGTTCCTCGTCTGTTATAGCAGGAATGTAAACCCTCTGCTCTGACGAAACTTGCCCCACGGGCATCCGTTCATGTCGAGGGAACAGGACCGAGACAATATTAGAGAATATTTTGTAGCAGCGTTTTGTAAAACAATTTTGTTCGCCTTTTTTAATAGCGAGCTTCAGGAATCGTCGAACGTTTTTATACGACTCTAATAGGACATCATGGGCGCTTCTTTGAGCATATACGTCGCGCTTTCAGGCAAATGCGCCTGAGCCCCGCAATTTCCTCAGACCATTTCTAATTTCTTTTGAGAAGGCATTATTCTTCCGTGGCATACATGCGTCGCAGGCTATCATCAGCTGGTTTGTGATCTGCACTGACTGCTTTCCGCAGATCCTTGGACTGGATCACTTTGAAGCAGGACTTTGTTGAAAAGAGCCTCGTCAAATCTCTTTGCGGACCATCCAATGGTCCGTGCTTGGATCTTTGCCCGATATACTCTGTTTATTACCGTGTACAATATACATAATAGAGAAGACCGGAGATCGATTCTCGGCGTGGTAATTGTCCACATACACACTGATTAAAGCCGGTAGAATAGGAAGAACGTTTCCAGAAAAATTCAGTTCGAAAAAGTTGTAGCGTTGGTCCATAACGCCCTCGGAGTGAGTTAAGTGGGTTCAGCGGCGCATGAGGCACATGAGGCGCACCACCACAGCACGGACAAAGGTGTTTTTCGAGATAGGTAGGAATTGAGGCGCGAACACTGCCGGACCTAAGTTGAGCTAGTGTCGCTCTTTTGGCTCTCGGAAGTCTAGTCTCCTCGCGCGGTATGCATGGTGAGAGCTCTGAGAGAACTACATAGTCTGCCTATTGACCGATTCAAAATGGTTGTGCTAATATCTGCGATGGCCGTATGGTATGCTGTGTCATCAAAACGATCGGAAGGGACCCGTTTGTATCTCTGGCCTTTCTCTCGAGATCTCGGCACTCCTAGCATGTGGAGGGGAGTGTTGTCCATCAGATGGGTGATCCTCTTGATAACAACCGACCAGATGTTGGAGAGACAGGAGAAGATTATGATCTCGCACTGGTAACATACTGGTTTCCTGATGTAGATGATCCTGTGACCTTAGAACGTTGTTCCTACTGTGCATTTTGTCGATTACGTCCACGGCATGACGGTTCAACTTCATAATGGTGTCGAAGTAAACACCAAGGATCTTTGGGTTGTAACAGCTGGAACAAAGTCTTCATCACGCTTACCGGCTTACCAGTACGTATTGTAAGCTCCTCCGAAAATTCCTGTGCCCAGGTGGCGAGAATTGTTGCAGTGCAGTACATTTAGACGGCAAAATGAGTAGGTCTCGTATTTTGAAGAAATCCAGCAGTTTTTCAATATTGTCATTCAGTCGGGCATACATACCTTTTAAATCATTCCGCGAGGTGAATACAGTGCAATCGTCCGCATAGGAAATGAGTTCGATACCTTCCAGGAGTGTTGGAAGGCTCGGCAGGTAGATATCAAACAATGTAGGAGAGATAACTCTACCTTGTGGAACTCCCTGCTTAATTCTCCTATGCTTTGAACAACTGCCTCGGAACTCTGTGCAGGATTGCGTCCCAGTTAGAAAGTTGACAATGCATCGGAACCTACCTGTTGTACAACAACGGTTAAGGTCTCTATACCCGTCCGACAAGAGCCCAAATCAAAAGCCTTGAAGGTTCGATGCAGGCCTGCTAAAAGAAGAAGAGGCATAGGCATAGAGGCTTCTCGGCGCTATGGAATAACAAGTACGTAGTAAAAATTTACATTCTCAAAGGCAGACATACCATTTCGAACTATGACAAGAACTCCAAGCCAGCGTTCAAAGAAACTTTGTCCCATGCTTGGGTAGGCGTTCAACGACAGAACAGAACAAGAAACAGTTTCCTCAAAGGAAGAACGGTGTAGAAGTTACTGAATTTTGTGGACTGAGGACAGCAGTATAAGTATAGGCTGAGAAACAGAAAAGCGGAGGGATTAGACGGAAATTCTCATCTGAAAAGCTGTCCCATACCTATACCTTTTATTTCGGAGTTCATTACAAGTTAGTTGTACGATTTTTATGGTGTGACAATTAACGTCAATAGCGTTAATTGACGCTGGAGTCAGGTTTGGATGATAACTGTTGCTGGAATCCTTGACTTGATGATGATTGAGATGCTCATCCTCAAGACTCTTGTTCTCTGTTCCTACACCGGCTGGCAATATACGTAGGGTTCATTCAATCATTGATATTGCTAAGTCCTGGCCGAAACATTTCCAGATTTCTCATTTTGTTTGGCAGATTAGCCTTTTTAGCGTCGATTATTTTCGTTAGTGATAATGATAATAATTCGCAGCCGTATCTATCGTCAAATACGCAGCGCTCAAATCTGTCGGTGTATGAAGATCGTGGGGGTTTGAGTAGTACAATTTCGAGTTCCATTGGTTATAACAAAAATTGCTTCGTTGCTTTTGCAATTCTTCCCGTTTTAGGATGGTAGGCATGTGTGCGATCCACTTCACGATTCTATTTTAGCGTTCAGCCATATGGAAAACTTCGGAATCGTTTCAATTTATCGTTTTAGTAATGTTATTCGGCCATAAGCTAAATATGTAAAGGTTAACACTTCGAAAGACTTATTGTTTCCACTAGAACTAGAGGATGGACACGCTCTGTGGCTCACTTGGTTGAGTCGCACTCTTCGATGCTAGTAATCTAGAGGTCCGGAGATCGAATCTCGGCGTGGTCCAAAATGTCCGTAAAGTTGACTCGAAAGTAAATACCTATAAACGGCTGAGTTAACGCACCATTGCCCATGGTACTGAGAAGAAGAGGATAGATAGACTAACCCCTAAAAATCGTTCACCTCCACAACAAGGCAGTCTATATCAAAACCGTAGAATTACATTGAATTGAAACAAATATTCTTTGACGAATATTGCTTATTTATTATGAATGATTTTTTTCTTAAATTAGCATTAGGAAGTAGCTAATGTTCGACGTAATCTACATTCTAAATTTGCATTTATGCGATATGTTTGATCCACAACAGTTGCATTGATCAAATTCTTTTCAGTATAAAATAAAAATATATGTTCTCCATTAAATTTTAATACATAAAAACATTTTAAAATAATTTCTCTTTTGTCTAACCGTACATTAAATTGTTTTTTCAAATTTATCCGACAGGAAACAAAACCATGCTTTGATTTCTTAGTTAACTTAAACATCTACAGAAACGTTTAGTCATGCCGATAATATAGACATAAAATAAAACAAATCACACAACTCAACTAAAAACGAAACAGATACTGTTATTCCTCATTAATATACACAATATCAGGCATTTCGGTGACACCACTTGTAATCAAATTCCTTGCACCCTCCAACAATGATTTGGTTTGCTCTTCAAAGCTGCGCAACAGAATTTCATCCTGTTGCTTTTGAAATTCGTGCTCTTCGCGCATAAGTTCTTCCTGTTTCTTGAAGAATTCATCGAGAAGTTCGCGTTGCATTTGACGAAGATTTGTGGCGAGTTCTTTCATTGCCCGAAAATAATTTCCTTGGAGAGGTTTCTTTTTCGAGGCTGGTTCATCGTCCAAGTAGCCGTTGAGATCATCGAATGAAAGCTGATCGGAATATTCATCTTTGGGCGATTGCGAGGTATTGTGAGCGGGTTTATGGACACCGTTTGGCGTCGAGTTGTTGAGGCTAGTGCTGTTCTGGCTAGTATCGGCTGGTGGCTGTTTTCTCAGCATAATGGGTTTGAAATTGCGTTTAAGATGACCGTTTGTTAGTTGTGGAGTTTCGGGCGTGATAGCTCTCGGAGGAGAGATGATTGGTGTGGACATGATTTCTGGTTCCACGTAGAGGTTTTCGTTTTCGGTTTCAATTTCGGGTTCTGGAATAATAAAAGTAGGATTTAGAAATTTTTAAAAAATATTTTAGATGAGGTTTACATTTTGTTGAGTCCAAGTCATTGACGATTTAGACATAGTCAACAGTTTTTGTATTATTTAAGAAATACAGCTCGTTCCTAGAAAACTTTGAGCCTGAAGAAGGCGAGACTTTGAGCTCCGCGACCGGGGCCGACCGGCCAAGGCCTAACTAAACGAACCTAAGTTCATAGAAATCGAAACAGGCGTTCTTGAATTATAAATGAATCTTGTAAAAACGTCTAAACCAACTTTTAGTGTCAAAACCAAACCAATACTATGTAACGGTAAATTCAACTGACACATCTGACTTAAGCTGAACCGCTACGTAAACTTTCGAACTACATATCAAAGATATAGCCAGATTTAATAATAAAGCGATCACTTTTCATAACGACCGATTTTTTCGGGAAGGGGATTGGTATCCATACAATTCCATACATTTGTTCCCCGTACTAAGCGATCACCTGTTAATCGGACCAGCAACCACTACATCATTCATTGCTCCATATACAAATTTTACCCCGCTTAAGTGACCTCTATTAGCGACAGTAAAAAATGTGATGTGCCCGTTTATCGCATGGGCGAGTACATATGCGGTTATCTTTAATGGGTTTTGTATGCTTTTTTTTAAGTTTTCTTAATCAATTTAACAAGTAACGGTATTCATTCATATAAAAGCAAGGCTCGCAGAAAATTGAAATCGTTTATAGTTATGCGAATAATAGATTATTCGCAGTATGCAGCAACAGCAAAAATTGTAGGCGTCATTCGGCCCTGATGCAGGTGCATCAAGCTTTTACTGAACCTTGCCTACAATTAAGAAATCAACGAAACAAGCTGTACAGTTAGATTAAAAATAACCCCGATATACGTGCGAACTTAAAACGAGAATATGAGGAGCTTGCCAATGAATTCTGCATAAAATCTCGGGATTTTACGAAGTTTTTGTGAATTTTATAAGGGAAAAGATTATTAACGACCCAAAAAGGTTCTTCGATTTTGTCAATATAAAACGTAAGACATCAGGTTTACCCGCTTCTATGTCCAATGGTACTGTTGTTTCATCTTCCCTGCAGGCAATTTGTAACTTTCAGTTTCAGCACTTCGAAGACTCCGAATATTTCTCAGTTTATTTTACTGATAGCAGCCTACCGCCCATTTCAATGAAATAAGAATTTCACATGAAGAAATAGATTTAGCTATTCAACAGCTACGTGTTAACAAAGGATCTGGACCTGACTAAATAACACCTTATTTTTTGAAACAATGTTTAGAACAGTTGCTCGTTCCACAATTCACTCCAAACTGTTGTCTTCCCATTATATTGGAAATACTCACATCTCACTCCTATCCATAAAAGTGGCGATAAAAGATTGGTCGAGAATTATCGAGGCATCGCAATTCTATCAGCTATCCCTAAACTATTCGAAAAATTGATGTATGACAAACTTACCATTATCATTGAACCACTTCTTAACAACAACAGGGCTTTCGATAAAGCAGATCTACTTCGACCAATCTTATAATCCTAGTTTCTGATGTCCTCTGTGAAATGAAAAAAGGCATCAAGTTGATACTGCTTACACTGACTTTAGCAAGGCCTTTGATGGGGTTGATCACCAAATTTTTATTACAAAATTACGCAACTTTGGAATAAATGTATCGCTTCTTAGACGGCTCCACTCACACCTCCTTGAACGGAAGCAGTTTGTTAGATTACAGGGTTGTATATCCAAAAGTGCATGTGTTCCTTTTGGGGTGCCACAGGGCAGCCACTTAGGTCCTTTCCTCTTCAATATTTTCATTCCTCATCTGTAACAGGTGTGCTGGGATATTTCTCATCTTCTCTACGCCGACGAATTGAAGTTGCACCATTAAAGTACACTCTGACATTGAATTTCTGCGGCTGAAGCTTCAGTCTCTCGAAAACTGGTCGAAATGATCTACACCTGAACGTCAGTAAGTGTCAGGTGATGCGTTTTTCGCGTTATCTAGTTCCTACCATCTTAATAGCGCCAAATTGAAAAGTGTTGACTATATCAAAGACCTTGGTGTTATAGTAGACAATAAATTGCGCTTCAATCGCGCAATACGATATGTTACTATCAACATCTAATAAACAACTTAGCTTCATAAAAAGACGTGCGAAAGAATTTAAGAATATTTGGGTTACCAAATCCTTGTATACCACACTTGTACGCCCTATATTTGAATACGCCTGTGTAGTCTGGAACCCATTTTACGAGTCACACTGTGCACACTGTGATAGATTCGAATGCTACTTTTGTCAACCAATAATGAATACGACACCGGGAAAGTAACTCAAGTTGTAGCACTACTTCAAGCAGGCTTTGCACAACGTGAGGTCGCTCAGAGACTTCGAATCAGCAGATCATCGGTGCAAAGAGCTTACAGACGATACTTAGAGACTGGAGCATTCGATCGGCGTCCAGTTACGGGCAGACCTAGGGCTACATCTGCAGCAGATGATCGTTATATCCAACTCAAAGTTCTGCCGCCTCAACGCAGTTCAAGTCCAATAAAAGCTGCATGACGAACGCCAAGTGGGTATAAGTTCGTCTACCGTTGAAAGGAGACTTGCTGAGCGGAACCTGACTCTAGAGAGAGCTGCAACAGGTCCAAAATTAATTCGCTCGAGAGTCGAGAGCATAGAGATTGGACGTTAGCAGAGTGGGGTAATGTACTCTTTACTGATGAGACCAGGGTGAGTCTATATCAAAGTGACCGACGTCAGAGAGTATATCGTCGCCCTGGAGAACGTTATTCCCAGTATTGTATCACGGAATCTGTTGCTTATGGAGGAGGATCTGTAATGCTCTGGGCCGGCATCTCGCTAACCGGACATACAATACTTGTTTTCATCGAACCGACGCACAGTGGGGCGGTAGAGGAGAAAATTCAAAAAATGAATACTATTGGAGAGCTTTTGTGAATGATTTATCGCATAGTAAACATTTTGAAGTTTCATTCTACAAAAAAATTTTGGACCGATATCTGTCACAGTAAGAAATCAGTGGCTCTTAAAGTGTAGAGAATTGACTTTGCAGTTTAAGCACATTTTTCCATAATCAAGTTTCAAGGAAAACCATGACTATAAATTCGCATAAAACTTTGTTTTATGATTTTATTTTCAATTTTTAACTACCTCCACGTGCCTCCAAGGGTCTGTTTATGCTACATTAAGGTGACCAGACTCCCGAAGGCCCAATGCTGTACACCTACTTATGGAATTCGGTTTTCTGGCAAATCCTCAGCCATACTTCCAGTTCCGAGATCTGCGTAAGCAAAATTACTGGCGAATTGTGTAATGCTCCACCGACATAGCAAGGTCTAAGCCAAGTGAAGGGCAAGCTACAGGATTTAAGTAATCATTCGGACGCGTCATAGGTCTAAATTTCACGTACTGCCTTCCATTGACTCACAGCTCGCTTCGCTCGCACCTCACCCTACCATTCTTCGCAGTAGCATCGTAAAAATGTTGGCAAATTCTAAAAGCGCGACAGACAGAGCAAGATCTGAACGAAGCGAATAGCGAGCCACGGGATCCAAGTAATCGTATGGACGAACTTCTGGTTCGTCGTCTAAATCGTACGAATTGCCTTCCATCGACTCACCGCTAGCTGCGATCGCATCCCGCTTTATCTACTTCCCATCAGCGCTATGGTCGCAAGGACGTTGGAAAATTATGAAAAGCGCAATAGACAGAGCGGGTTCTGAGCGAAGGGCGAGCCACAGGATCTGGATAAGCGTATGGACGAACCAGAGGTTTAAATCTTACGAATTGCCTTCCGAAAACTCACCGCTCGCTGCGTTCGTACCTATTTGGCAACAGCCCTGCGTCAAAAATGTTGGCGAATTTTCTAATGCGCGACAGACAGTGCGAGACCTGAAAGGAGCGAAGGGCGGGTTTAAAATCTTACCTAAATTTAAAATTACCATTATTCCTGGAGGAGAGTATGAATTTCCCGTCACATTGATGATGCCACCCCGGTCTTATGGACTCTTAACACGGTTTTAAATGAATTATAAGGCAATGTTATGGGAAAAAAAAACTTTATCCAAAAGTCATGCCTAGTGCTTTCTTGAGTATGCATTTTCCTATAGAGGTTGATAAAGGAATCGGATGGTGGAGTGCAGTGGCTATTTTTCATCGTATTGTGATAGGGAAAATCAATTAAAATCGCATCTTTCGGCGGCTGTAACTTCTCAAACTTGGCAGCTAGAGCCTTGAAATGTTCACCACATGTTGGCTGGCAGCAGTGGCGTATTTAGAAAATTATCAAAGGGGGGGGGGTTGTCACAGACTACGGGGCTAATTTGTTACACAAAGTTTTGGTGTGGGGATACCCGAGAGCAGCTACATAGGAAAATATTGGCAAGACTGAGGGATCGTTGATTTAAGGCGAAACTCAAGGAGACCTTAAGTTTTCAATAGACTTCAAATATAGTATTTCAAGGTAGGTGGGTAGCTATCTTGACTTCAAGTGAGGTTGACTATAGAACATTTCAAGGTCTCCTTGAGTTTCTCCTTAAATCAAGGATGCATTGACTCGTGAATATAAGTGATTTCTATGAAAAAGTATGGAAAATGACATTTATTTTAATTTCGGCATCCTTGGCTCAAGGTCTCCTTGAGTTAAGGTATGTTTATAAATACGGGCCTTAGAGTCCTTTGCATTTCAGGTTTATTACACCAAAAGTTTAGTTTTCCTGACAGATCTTAGAATAACACTCACTAACTAGATTTGGCTTTTCCTGAACCAAAATACGGAGGCCGTAAAAAGTTTGCGTAGTGTAGTTCGAAGGAGCCTGAAGCCGAAAAGGAATTTTACGAATATGTACTTAATTGGCTATGGAATTAATGCAATGCCCAAAGAGACTGTTTCCATATGACAAAACGGATTCCAGACGGAACACTTTTCTTTGGAAGAGAAATTTCATACATCGTCCGAAATTCTGCCAAATTTCGGCCAAATTCCGCCAAAAAGTGGTTCTGCTTACTTTTGAACACAGATGAAAAGTTGATACAACAAATTTTGGCTGACATTGTGGTCTTGAATTCCATCGCAAGTTTAGGCGAATTTGAATGCAAAATTAGGATTTACTGAAAAAGTCCAGGCAGGGCACCACAGACATCGAACCGTAGGAATTCGAAAATATATGCTAAAAATGCTTTCCCACCAAAACACTTCAATTTTTAGCATTTTAACAGAAAGAGAAGCATCTGACCTTTACAGCAGCCCAACACGAATTTACGGCCAAATTATAATACACAAGCCCGATCGAAAAATCAGACCGATTGTTTCAAATATTTATCAATTCAGCGGCTTCCGAGACATCGATACCGCAACAACATTTCCTCAACTTATATCAACATAAGATGGGGTCATTTCACACATGACGAGACTTTCAATAGCAGTCCTTGTTTCCGAACAGATTCATGTCGAGATTGGGCAACGTTTCATGACCACCTCGTTGACCGACATAATCATAGCTTGTACTTCTTCTCTGAGAGTTCTTGTTCTTGTAACCGTCTATGAAAATAAACTCAACCTGTTCGAAAAACGGAAGGGTTCATCAACGAGGAGATCTGGCGAATTGAGAAGATGATGTGATGATAATGTTTCGAAAAAGATTTACGAGGTTTAGTAATAGAAACGCTCAAAATAAAAAAGGAACATTTGGTACTGCAATTTTTAGTATGGTGCGAAAAGAGTTTGATGTGCTCACAGGGGGGGCACGTGCCCCCTGTAAATACGCCACTGGCTGGCAGCCTAACATGTTTGCCGAATTTAAAAAATTTCCGCTCAAGAATTTCCAAGTCACGGACAATTTTCGATTAGAAAACATACAAGTGTGATTTGGGCAGCTGTAACTTCCGAACGCGGGTAGGTTGGCCGTGAAATTTGGAGAAAATATGAACGCCAAGTAGCTCTACAAGTGTGTGCAAAATTTTCTTAGAGGTCGGGAAAGGTTCCCGAGGTATCGAAAATGAACGGTTGCCAAACATAAAAGTGCGATTATCTCGCTAAATATCGATCGTATGCGGTACAGGGGACGAACTTTACACCTTGAAAGCAGGCAAGTCTGATCACAGGCCTCATCAAGGAGCTTATTTTGTAGTGAATTAGGTTTCATTGTGTGACATTCGAAATGCTGTACATCTTGCTGTACATTTCTTAGTGCTGTACGATAGGTCGAAATGCTGTACTGTACAGCAAAATGCTGTACGTCTGGTCAGCTTATGCTACATTATTCCAGAAAGTCTCAAGATTACTAATATGCAAGAATCATAATCCTATAGAACCCCAGGCTACTTTTATAGCCGACTTTGTTATGCCATGTTCGCTGTTTTAGACACGATTTTTGAATATCTACTGTAAAATATGTTGGGTCCGCTTTGAACCGGACATAGCCGTAGTTTTCATCCTATTGAACTAGTTTTTGGTGGAGAGTATAAAGAGGCTCTGTCTTGACGTTCAGCCAAAATTTACCCCCTCTTTTCCCCCGGGGAGGAGCTTGTCGGCTTGAAAAGTTATAATAGGCAAATCAGGCGTGTCCTTAGTTGGAGCAACTCAATTTTTGGCAAAAGTCAACTTCATTTTATTAAGACTTTGTATTAGTCCCTAAATTAACCTGGCTCCACTAGCATTTCTTTCGGAGTTAAAGTAAAAAATGTAATGTCCAAAAATGTTAATATCCCATTTCATTTTTTGGTCTAGGGCATGCATTCTCAAAGTGGTCCCTACGGACCCCTTGGGGTCCGCGAAGCCGTGCTGGGAGTTCGCGGAAGGTGTGAGAAAATTTGGGGGTCCGAGAAAGATTTCGATGAAATAAAATATTTACTAACCATTTGTATTCCATTCTAAATTAATTTTTACGAAAGACCCTATTACCGCAGGAAATTTGAACGAAAATTTATGAACTTCGAACAAATTAGGGGAAAGCTTTTTTTTGTATGAGCCTTCCTTTCGAGGTCCTACACAAGATCTCGAAAGTCCTCGTCTGTACGAGTGCCGCTAGTGGTGCTACAGAGGGTCAAAGACTCTCTCAAACTGTTCTTTTTTTCAATTATCTTGATAACGGTAATATGTGCTGAAAGTAGGGTGTGGCAAATTTGTAGCTCTTGTGGTTCCAGAATAAAATTTCAAAATTCGATTTTGATTCGAGCATTTCTAACGGTGCCAGCAGGTCAAACGGAATTTTGAAAAAGCTTTCACTAAAATCTCTATAACGGTAACTCTGGCTATAAGATGTATGGCTAATTCGTAGCAAATATGGTTCTGAAAAAAGTCGCCAAATTTCTCATCAATGTATGCACCCTTAAAGGTGCTACGGGGGTTCAAACCTTAGAAAAACGTGCATTTTTGTTTTTTTTTGCGAATATCTCTGTAACGGAGGTGTATGCTGTAAAGCCGTCTATGACAAATTTGTAGCTTCTGTAGCTACAAACATTTTTAGAAGGAGACGATTATGACTTAATTGAATAAGTATTAAGCTATGTAGATGTAGCTTACATGACCGACATATTCGGTAAATTTTATGAAATCAATTTACCACTGCAGGGTGATAAGTTAAATTTAATTCAAACTAAAAGTATTATATCTCTGTTTGTGACGAAGCTTGTCTTGTTTAAGCAGAATATAGGGAGAGGCAAATGCTCTCACTTTCCAAATATTGCAGATTTGCATAAACAAAGACCTTTTGGTTAACTGCGAGCACCTTGAGGAACTTCATTCGGATTAAAAGAAGGTTCGAAGATATTCTTAAACACAATATTCCCGATTGAGTGTTGAATCCGTTTTCATATAGTCAAGAAGGAGGCATTCTCAAGCAGGAGCCACTTACGAGTTGAGTGGAAACCTAACTTCGAGGAAGGGTATCAGCAATTTCGACTTTAAAAACCCATACGAATTCTGTATCCTGAATTGTGGTCTACGGTTCAGCTCCTTGTAATCGCTTTTCTCTCATCCTATTTAGTTGAACGTTTTAGCGCCGTTATGAGGCTTGTAACTAAAAACAGAAACCGATTAGACATAAGTGCTCGTGGGATTTAAGGAACCCGACATCAACAAACCAATATCGTCCCATCAAGTGCACCCATCCCACTGACCATTATGATGCAACTTTTTGTACATATGTAATACAAATAATATTATGCACTATAAAAAAATTTGTTAAAACATCAAAACTATTTTTATTGTGTACTAATTTTAAAATATTTAAACCAGTTAAACATTCAAGGCTTGGAATTCAGTCGGGGTCCCAGGCTTCTCATGTGTGAAGGGGTCAACGGTCAAAATAAGTTTGAGAATGACTGGTCTAGGGTATAATTTATCAAAATAGGTCAATTGCATTAAATGTCGTTGCAAAGGTAATTTTGTGTAGTTTCATGTGTACTCGAACCATTTTGCTGTACTTTTACAGTTTTTTTTTTAAATTTTTAAGAAAAACCGAAAAATGATCGACTCTCCCCCCTTAAAATCGAAATAACTTCAAAACGGCTGATCCTATCTGCGTGAAACCTATTCCATTCGATTTAGAATGGCCAAATACACTGAGATTCACTTGTTTTAATAATTGTTTCCAAAATTAGGGTTTTTCGTCCGATATTTTTGACGCCGAGTTTAGAATGAAGATTCCGAAGAATATAACTGCAATTTAATAATATCAAATGGTGCTATCCAGATTTTTAAACGAATTGAAACAAATATCTTTAAATATCTCCGTCCATGCAGAATGGGATTTACGCCACTTTCAAAATAAGTGGTCCGTTTGTTGTTTCTATGTTCATCCATTCGCACGTTTATTAGATTGGTTAGTCAGCATGCTATTTGGCGTTGTCTAGGCTCAGAAATAATTCACTCAAAATATTCCTTGTCTTATTTGACATCATCCATTTCTCCCTGGTTTCGTCCACCGGCAGATCTTTACTAATTAGCCGCTCTGTATTTATCATACGATTATAAAGTTGCAACGTTTTTGCCAATGTTATGTTCACAACCTATCAAACAAAATGCTACCCCTCATCGAAACCACTTTCTTCAACATTTCACTCAATTTCGCTCATCAAACTCAAAACAAACAAATTATCTACTCACCATCCTCCACTTCCTGTTTCACGACAAAAACCGTACTCATCTCATCATCACCGTTCGATGATACCATCGACTCAGCGCCAGCCGGTGTCGTTGAATTGCTGCCCAAAATCCGATCGAGCAAAAAGTAATAATCGCACGTTCGCATCGTATTGCCCGGCACGGAATTGTGACGCGTCGTTGTCACATACGACGACTTGAGAAATTTCCATTTGGTCCAAATTTGTTGGTAGTTCTTCTTCGTGAAGCCGCGACCATGCATCTCTGCACATACAACAAGAACATGCAGCGGGATCCAACAGCGACAACCATTCCCAACGGGGGGACATGCGGACGGCGGCACGATGCCGGTCAATTCAATTTAAATGTCAATCGTCCGAAGTGACGTGATGTGATTTCGAGCCGGACGGAGGGAAGAGGGTGGTTGGTTGGTGGAAAGTAAACAAAAAGTTAGTTAACATGCGAATATGAATAACTGCCGAGAACGGCGATTTGATATTTACCCGACTCCACGAAACGGAAGATTTGCTCGTTGCGAAACTTCTTCTCGTTGATCATGGTGAGGATTCGCTCCTTCTCGAAGATGTCCAGGAGGGCCTTGATCTCCACATCACGCCACAAGTTGCGTTCCATCGCCATCGTGGTCGAGTGATCCGAAATGAATGACGACAGCTCGACAGCTGCTCGATTCTCAGAATCGAACTCAAAAGATTTGCAAATTCCTAATTAACTTGATAGTGATACTCAAAATGCACCCAACGACAATCTTTCAATAATTAGAAGAAATATTCAACACGCCCGGACGTCAAAGTCTACTAATCAGCACAAAATGGAAACGCTACGCTCCCAACTTCGTTCTCAATACAATTTGCCACGGCCACCGAGTACTGAATCGAAATGAAATGTCTGCCTGCCTGCCTCGTTCTCGTTGCTGTGTTCGCAATAGTTCCCCCGAGACAAAAATTTCAATTCGCTGACGCTGCCAGTCAATGAGCCCCTAGCACCGCAACAACGAACCTCGTACCCAACCCGAAGCTGGTCGTTCGCATTTCTGAACGAGTTTTGTGTATTGAGATTGAAAACGGTCGTGAACTAGCGAGCAAACGAAGAGCATTCATCGTTTTCAATACTCGAAACTCGAATCTCAATCTCAACACACAAAAAGATACACGGCGACGACAAACGGTACAATCGCCGTCTCAGCACAGGCAGGTCATCGCGTTTGAAAACGCGCATACATGGAACATGGGAACAGAAGCAACAACAACAGAAAGAACAGAAACAGACGAACCATCGCTAAATGCCATCGCGTCACAGCTCAGCACACCAAACGTCTTGGAATTGGTGGATTGGAGTGCCCGGGAAACATGTCAAGTGAAAGAGCCACTCGAGTGCACGAAAACGATATGAGACGACTACGCCGCGATGGTATGATGAAACCAGTCATCGAGAAAATGACGATGGTTCGAACAGTGGAGGGCTCGCTGGAACGGGGTGGTGGCAGAGTGTATTGAAAACACTTGCCGTGTTCAATTCAGTACGCGAGTCGCGATGTGTGAGATGTGGCCATAATGGAAATGGACGGGCGACGACTGAACTGCAGAGAACTGTTGCCAAGAGCGAGCCCAAATTGTGGCGACCGCGATAACGATAATTACGATGCCAACGGACGTATCTGCCACTTTGTAATCATTTCCAAACGAAAACGTATGATGAGTTTGAAAAAATGTAATGGTCGTTGGTAATTTCCGTAATTTCTTGCGACTTCTGCAGATCATATGGAAAAGGCGAAATCTTTGGACACTCGGTGGAGCTTTGAACATGAACAAAGATGGGTACACACGTGAGTATGACAAATAAACTATTAACACTGGTAGCGTGGTAGCTAGACTGCCCCTGGAAATTCCTACATACGTAGTAGAATCCAAAATTGTTGAGAAAAATACACTTACAGTTATCCGATTGAATTCATTTTACCGCTATTCGATAGATTGTTCTATCTTCGGTCATAACAGGACTAAACATGAGTGCAATTATGCAATCAAGGGCCCGGCTAGGTAATTATTTTTGTCGCATTCTGATTTCGTATTTGAAATGGAGCAGATCAAGTACCGCGCGATCATTGAATTCCTTTTTTTGAAAGGATACACGGCGTCCCAGATTCGAGATGAACTCATATCCGTGTACGGCAACTCTTCACCATCCCAGGCGACTATTTACCGGTGGATTTTGGAATTCAAGCGAGGAAGGACGAATGTTTTTGATGAAACCCGCACCGGACGCCCATAATAACTGAGACCACCAAAGAAAACGTCCAATTAGTCGAGGAAGTTGTATTGAGTGATCGGCGGCTTAAGTTATCAGAGATTGCAGAAAGGACAAGTTAATAAAAAAAAATACATTTTTAAACAATCAAATTTAACAGTATGGAGGGTTCTGTTCTAGATAATTCTTGTAGCAAGGTTTTCCTAAAAATTTCGAGAGAATATGGTAAAGGACCAAGCTCGAGTTTGTCGTAATTACTCATCATTTTGAGAAGTGGTGAATACTTACACACACAATTGGGCAATTGGAGGATCAAAAACGGAGGAACTACGAGTATTATATGCGTTAGATCTAAACACAATATCCCTTGAAACGGCTGATAGTAGTAGACCATTGCATAATTTGTACAGAAAACATTCATCAAGAAAGATACGCCTTTTTTCATGAGATATTAAGTTTAGTAGAGAAAGACGCTCGAAGTGCGAATCATATGGAATTTTAAATTCATATAATAACAAGCTGTGAGAGTTCGCTCTCCCATCTTGGGCTCGCTGCGCTCGCACTAACATTCCCTTTCAAATAAAATAAAATTGAAATACATATGTACTAAATTTAATTTTGTAAAATGCGCTACAGAGTTCAGGAGGTACAGACAAAGATTGGAGAAGATAAGCTGCATTAATAATTTTACTCCTGAACACTTTTCCAGATGTATTTCCTATTAGGGGTAGAACTCGTTCAGGTGGGTGGTAGTGGAACTTACACATATCCGCTAATAAAAAAAAAAAGAGGAGAAAGTGGACTGTTCTCTTAGTCAATTTTCCTTTAACTCTTATTGCTCATCGAAGGTGAAAGTGCTTCAGGTTGACGGACGGGGAGGAATTTACTGAAATATACTATATATACTTTTCATGAGCTTTACGACGAAGGGTACTGAAGGGTTGAAGTGGTGGAGTGTGATGGCCAGTGTTGCCAATTGGAAATTTAGAAAACGGCTAAATTTTGCCGGAAAACCGGCTTTATTTTTTTCAAAAACGGCTAAAAATCCGGCTAAATAAATTTCAGCCAGAAAAACGGCAAAAAACCGGCTAAATCATACAAAACAATCACATTACGAACAAATAGTAAAAACTGATTTTAATAATTTTATTACTTTTCTGGAGTACCCGTAAACTATGCTTTAGGCAGATTTTTTAATTTTATTACATATATGCTACAATCGCTGGCATTACAGTCATTTATATTTTGATTAAAATTTAACCATTTTAGGCCCAAGATACATATCCAAATCATCATGACGATAATCCATCATGATGATGAAAGTTCGAAATTGGGGTGACACATATGCTTTCGTCATTTACTTTTGACGTTTGTGTAAATGATGAAAATGTTCCTCACAATTGCGATATTTTGATGAATATTCAGCTCAATAATTTGAGGACACACTTTCCTTAAAGAATATGAATAGAAATGTGCAAAGATTGATAACAAATTTAATGTTTCCGTAAACATTCTTGTTCTTCAATATTACAACAGATGGGGTCCCCAGTCATTATTGAGCAAATGATGGTCTAAATGCGTAATTTGGAACTCGTGTTAATGATGATAAATTTGCGTCATTCGAAAATATGTGTGTCAAGATTGTTATTAATTTTCGAATTTGAGCCCTCCAAATTTTATTTTATTTTCCATAGTTACGAAATTTATAACTGTGGCACACATATCTTCGAATGACGCAAATACGTCATTATCACGAAAATTTACCATCATTAGCACGAATTCCAAATTACACATTTGGACCATCATTTGCTCGATAATGACAGGGGACGCCATCTGCTGCGGAATTGACGAACAAGAATTTGTGCAAAAATATTAAATTTTTTATCAATCTTTACACAATTCTATTCAAATTCTTCAAGAAAAGTGTGTCATTAAATCATCAAAATATCGCTGTTGTTAGGGACATTCTCATTATTTACCAAACCGTCAAAAGTAAATGACGAAAACATATTTGTCACCTCACTTTCGAACTTTCATCATCATGACGGATTATCTTCATAATGATTTGGATGTGTGTCATAGCTATTATGTTTCATTGTTCCATTGTTGATGTTTCGCAATTACGAATTTGATGCTCCAAAGATACGAAATTGATTTTCCAAAATTATGAGCTTGGCCAGGAAATGGTATAAAACAACAAAATGTAATGCATCTACGAAAATGTATAGTTTCTATGAATCGTCGTGCAAGTAGCTTGCCCAGTAAACTACAAAAGCTAGATTTAAGTGAGTATATATTTCGGGGACAATTTACCCCCTTTTTCAGCATTTAGCTTTTGTGCTGAAGAAGGGGGTAAGTTGCCCCCGGAATATATACACACAACAAAGTTCCGGCGATATTATATCAATATCTATGAATCGCGCTAAAAGGTTTTCACCCTTGTAATCTGGCATAATTACGTTATCTGTGGTAAAGAAAATGTTCAGGTACCCCCATGCTCCAAGAATTGCTCAGCAAAGAATTTTATCTAAGATACTGTCTTCCATTTTGCAAATTATTCAGCATATTGGTGGTTAGTAAATTACATGCTTAGACTAGGTACTAATATCGTCAGTTTTCGTGAAACCTATTACCCTAAATTTATTGAAAAAAGGTCTCCGCGGCAAATTTTTCCCAGGAGACATAGGTGGGCATAGTAGGTCCTTACCCTAATACACGACAATAAGTGTATGTAGAAATAAATGAACTGCGATTAATAATTTTGTTTGTGAATATTGAAAAATTGATTCTACTTTCAAATTAAAAAAAAAAATCATAAAAAAAAATTTAGCCGGAAAAACGGCCGAAGAAAATCAATTCCGGCTAAAAATCCGGCCGGCCGTAATTAGAAATTTCTTCCGGCTAAACAGCACAGTTTCCGGCTAAATTTGGCCGGAAAACGGCTAAATTGGCAACACTGGTGATGGCGATAATTTAATTAAGTACGATCATTTGATCAACACACATACACAGAAAATGGAGAAAATAAACTACTTTCACAATTGTTCTCCAGGCCAATTCCGCGTTACATTTTTTTCTGAGCGTCACATTTTGCAATAGTTATTCTGATGTTTTCGGGTAGAGCCCCATCCGGTAGGGCAAATTTACAAATTTATTTTTGGAGTAGAGTCCCATTTGGCGAGTCCTATTTTTACCAGAATCTCCTTATCCTTTCAGGAGATAAATGCGAAAGTGTGTAAAAAAGGACCGTCTCCATAATTTTGCTCAATGTGAATTTTGTGCTTGTTTTAATTCCGCTACTCGGGGTGAAGTCTATCTTGATTGTGTCATCACTGAGACCAATGCGTTGTTGATGCTTTCCCATTTGATAGATCCAGATGGAATCTAATCCCGTGGTGCAAATTTACTCAATATTGAATTAGTTCAGGAGATATAGACAAAAGTATTTAAAAAAAGTGTTTTTATAATTTTGCTTATTGTCAATGTTTTGCATATTTCAATAGATACATTCTGGTTGCCAAAAAATCCGGTGAAATCAATTTACGGAAATACATACTGCAATTCGTTCAAGAAATACAGAACAAAATTATGTGAAAAAGAACAGTCTTCATAATTTTGATGATTGTGAGTTTTTTCCGAAGTTTTTAATACTTGTTTTGCTATTCGGGAAAATCTTAGAAAATCCGCTACCATGTTCAAGCAATTCAGCCAGAAGTCTGTGGAAAAGAACTCATTATGGATTGCGACGCAGGGTTCAAACAAAAATCATAAAATTATTAACCCCTTAGCGACCACGGTTCCTATAGTAACATGACTTAGTTTTTTTTTTCAAGAAATGGGAAAAATTACTTTGATCAACATGTTCTTCCCAATTTATCCGAACTTGCTATACTTCTAATCGTATTTGGTACAGACTCAAAAACGGTGCAGAAAATTTACTAAAACCCCCTAATCCGTTCAAAGTGGCAAAGGAAAGAGCTTCCTTCAACATTTTGCTCATCTGTTCCGTATATCCGACTTCGGAGACAAAAGTATTTGAAAAGGAACTGTTTTTAATAAGTATTCAATAGTTATTATGCTATTCTGGCCAGAGCCTATTCCAACAAACCCAAAATCATGAAAATCTGTCCAGCCGTTCTCGAGTTATAAATGGTGTAACTAACACGACTTTCTTTTATACAGGGTGTCCCGCAACTGGTTAGTCATAGACCAATGGTAGACTCTACAGGATGTTTCAGGAAAAATGTCGCCAAAATTATTTCTCTAGCTTTTACCGTTAAGGAGTAATTGCCTTTTTTGTGATTCTTGTCAAAAAACACGACTTTTTTCGAAAAACTTCTATTTTCTAGGCTCCACTTTAGCCAAATCAATGTTTTTCATATTCTTCTGAAAGTACACAAAATTTCCAATAAAAGGACATCAAAAGTTTCGTACGGTTTCGTATCTTCCGAGATACGACGTTTTGAATTTTGCAGAAATGTCAATTTAAATTTTTAATGTCAAAATTAAACCCGAATTTCGTAACGGTACATTGTAGTGGCAAATCTGCAAAGTTGACAAAAGTTGGCGTAGTATCTTAGCTTTCGAACGGCATATAAGAATATTAAGGCAATTCCCAAAAATCACGTTCAGTTTAAAATATAAACTAGTTAAAAACCATCTCGAGTGGCAAAAATCGTTGAATTCAAACCATTTTCGACTTTATTCCGAAAAACACGAATGTAGGATTACTATGTCATATCGCAATTTATTTAGATCGTCATTCCAAATGTATTTCCACACCACATAAGAACGAGTTTTGCAACTGGACAACTCTTATAAATACAAATGCAGTTTCTGTAAAATCTGCAAAGTTGATCAAAACTGTGTGTTTTTTTTTATACCCTTCGCTTACTAAGCGAAAAGAGTATATTAACTTTGTCATGAAGTTTGTAACGCATTGAAGGAAGCATCTCCGACCATACAAAATATGTATATATATGATCAGCGTGACGAGCTGAGTTGATTGGACGATGTCCGTCTGTCCGTCTGTCCGTCTGTCTGTCTGTTGCGACGCGTTTTGCTCGGCCAGTTTAAAAGCTATGGAGCTGAAATTTTGCACAAAGGCTGCTTTTTGTTGCAGGCAGTTTGTATGTTTGAATCGGTAAAATCCGACAAGGGGGTCGTGGGGCTGCCATACAAACCTACTCCCCCAAATTAGGTTCTTCTTAGAAAAACTTTTTTATTTATGCACCAATTTCAATCAAATTCCATACAAATGTGTTTTCATTGCTGACACACTACATATGTAGTGCGACCAAATCGCACAATGGGGTCGTGGGGCTGCCATACAAACCTAGTCTCCCAAATTAGGCTCTTCTAAGAAAAACTTTTTTATTTTCTCATCGATTGCAATCAAATTTCGTGCAAATGTGTTTCTAGTGATAGCACGGAACATATGTAAAAATGGACCAAATCGGACAATGGGGTCATGGGGCTGTCATACAAACCTAGGTCCCCAAATTAAGTTCTAAGAATTTTTTTTTTATTTATACACCAATTTCAACTAAACTTCACACAAATGTGTTTCTATTGATGACACAAAACATATGTATGAATAGATGGAGTCGGACCATGTGGTCATGGGGCTACCATACAAACCTATTCCCCCAAATCAAATTTTACTAAGAAAAACTTTTTAATTTGCATACAAATTTGAACCGAACCTCATGGAAATGTATTTTGATTGATGTTACAAAAGATATGCAAAAATGAAATTAATCGGACCATTGGCGTCATGGGGCTGGCATATAAACCCAACCCTAAATTAGGTTCTTTGTCCACCAATTTCAACCAAATCTCATAGAGATATGTTTTAATTGATGCCACAAACATACGTAAAAATTCAAGGAAGGCCATGCGTTCATAGGGTTGCCGTACAACCCCCCCCCCCACACACACACTTCGTTTTTGGTTCTTCTAAGAAACCCACGTCCCCCGCTTCCCCCAATAAATCTTCGCCCGGCACTTATGTGAAAATTCAAGGAAAAGCATGGAAGCGGGGAGAATTGAACACAAGTCATAGGAACGCCAGAAAAAACTTTTAGCCCGGGGGAGCGAAGGGTATCCAAATTTCGGCCGCGCCCGAAATTAGCCTCGGTCTCGTTACATTTAAATCTATTCTAATCTTGTTTTGGAAAACCACTATGAAGGCAAAGTACATGATATGTACTCGAACCAAATATAAACTAACTTTAGCATTCTCCAATATTGCGCCATCGTAATTTTCAAAATTTATTTAACAAAATAAAATGTTTTTACATTTTTCTATATTCTGTATAAATTAGAACTTAGAATCTGGAAATCAACTGTGTGGTAGGACAAACGGACAAAATGTGGATCTCCTCACCTATAAATTGGAACTCACGAGTTTCATAAAGACTGCAATCACTAGGTGGAGCTGCACTTCAACCGAATGTCCTCTAATTCATCAGCCACTTCATTCTGACAATTTTTAACTATACTATCTGCTACTGTAAAAATTGGGTCTCTTTCTGAAGCTGGCTTTGTTAGAAAATTCCGAAACCGTGACGTTCCAAAAATATGGAGGTATAATCATTGGCACCTGTGTCTAAAAAGGCATAAAGAAATTCAACAGTCTTAGGAAATTTGTCGGTCGCAAAAATATTGTTAGGTTAATTTTAGAGCCAAATTTTTAGAAAGGACAACCGAGGGTGGTCATAATCACCATTTAAGCCTAGTACTGACATCGAGAGTGAAATTTTTGTCCGCTGCGATTTTTTCAATGAAAATGTATTCTTACTGTCGTGGAATATGTGGGGAATTCCATAAGCTACAATCCGAAAACAGTTCCATAATTTTTCTCGGCCATTTTATGTATTTTTTTCCGATTCCGCGGGTTATTTCATCGTGAAATGTCAAATGACCGGGGAATCGAAAAATAATACATAAAATGGCCGAGGAGAATTATGGAACCGGTCTCGGATTGTAGCTTATAGAATTCCCCATCGTTTGTGACATATTCCACGACAGTAAGGATACATTTTCATTGAAAAAATCGCAGCGGACAAAAATTTCACTCTCGATGTCAGTACTAGGCTTTAACGATAAATTTCACCTGCACCTGTTTCAACTTTCATTCGTCTGATTCTGATTACATCCAACTGCCCTACAATTTCCGATTTTTGGACCGGAGCTCGTCTATTTATGTCCCCCATATTCTACTTGTGATTTGAAAAAATAGACCCAGACTTCAGTCTGTGTCTTCTGTAACTTTTTTTCGTCTTAGCAAAATAACATCGTCAGTTATTTTCAAATCAATGCCCCCTCTCCCTATACCCCACGTATGGCTACGCCCATGTACAAATCCAATTTCAAATTATTAGCTTTTCTGTAATACATCGAATCATTATCTAAAAATGTAAAAATTTGTAACAGTAACATTTTTACTATAAATAGACTAAAAAGCAATTTAATATGGGAAAATTTGTAACAGTAACATTTTTACTATAAATAGACTAAAAAGCAATTTAATATGGGAAGGTGGGTGGTCGGGGTGTGAGGGTATCATATAGTCTACGAAATACCAGTAGACTACATGATACCCTCTCACAAGTCAACATGGCACCTCCACGCTTGGTGACCGCTGGAAACTGCGAATGATTTTGGGACGCAGGCTGAGCCATGGGGCGGGTGCTGTCGCACGATCCGTACGAATTGTGCAAAACTCTGTTCCCATCCCGGGACGAGTACCTCGGCAGTGGGCGCCTATGAAACTCTCCGCATAGGTGACACGGCGACTGGGTGTGAGGTTGGAGCTGGTGACTGAGGAGAGAGTACACCTGCGGGGTTCAGGATCCAACACTTCACTTTGCTCCTTTTCTTGCAACCAGTGAACCGCGGTCTACGGAGTAGCGATCCGTTAGACTAGGGGAGAAGCCTTGCATGCCTGGCATCAAGGATCGCAGGGGTGGAGTTACATGAAAGCCTACGGAACTTTCGGGTGGAAGCGAAGTCGTCTTCTTCGCGACCCGAAGAGAGGGAAGGACGGACGGATTGTTTCGACACTCCTATGGGGGAGGGGAGTAGCGGGAGGCGTAACGCTGGCTGTTGCCTCGGCTGTGGTCCGAGAACGGGAAACCCAAACCTGAAGTTTGAAAAAATATCAAGAATGGAAAATCGAAAAGACATTCATGAATTTGACTTGGCGATGTTTGAGGGGATGGACATCAACGACTCGCAAGGGTCGGAGAGGTTAATCTCTGAATGCAGAGCCTTGGTGTGCGAAGGTGCTGAAGGAACGGACAATGAAGCGCCGAAAGGCGTGGAGAGGTTAGTTCCTAAAGCTACTTCGGTTGAGGTTGACGCTGTTCGAACGGACAATGAAACGCCGCGAGGTGTGGAGAGGTTAGTTCTAGCAGTGTCTCCTGAGAAAAATCCGAACGCTGACTCTAAGTCGACGCTAGAAGCTGAAAAGCGAGAAAAGCAGAGACTGAAGAGGAGGCGGAGGAAGGAAAGGCAGGCCGCCGGGAAGATGTCAAATCAACCTGGTGGGTCGACACATGAGGAGACTACTCCGGAAATGGAAAGGCCAGTGAAGAGGTTTAAGGGTGTCAACCCAGGAACATCTGAGCCGGTCCAACCATTGAAGGAGGGAGCTCGATGTGAGGAGCCTGTTGTCTCGGGAGGACCTCTTGTAAAAGAGGTTATCCAGGCAGACAGGAAGCAGAAGCCTAACCAGGGTAAGAAATCCTTCGCACAGGTTGCCGGAGGTGATCTCATCCTGGGTGTTACCGACTCGTCTAGTGAGGGTCCCCTAGATGTCACACACCTGAATGCTTTCAAAGCATCTCTTTTGTGTGCTCTAGATGACCTCAGTGATGATGCCGGAGACATAGGCTTTATAGGCAAGACTCAATTGGTTGATGGATTTATTTCACTGACGTGTAGGAATCAATCGACCAAGAGCTGGCTTATCGGCATGCAGGAAAACCTGACCAATTTATGGGAAGGTGCCAGACTGCGTGTGGATAGTCTGCGAGTCATGCGCAATGAGGCGAGACTGATTATACTTGCTCACGGTTGTACCGAGAGCAAGGATATTATTCTCAGGCGGCTGCAGAAACAGAATGCCTGTGTAAAAGACACTTCCAAATGGAGGGTCACTTACACACAGCCTTTTGGATCTGCGGAAGAGCGCGGTACGACGCTTACTGTGTGGTGTCCAAAGGAGGACGCGGAGGCTATCAGGAAAGCAGGGGGGAAACTCAGCTGCGGTCTTGACCAAGCTGTCGTTAAATTCCAGAGGAATGCACAGTGAGCGCAGTATCGTTCAAAATGCGGGGGTAGAGGAACCTGTAAGGGGGAATCTATCAGGGATGGAGGTGGGCCCGCACAAACAAACACTGAATGTGTGTCAGTTGAATATTCACCACTGTATATCAGCATCAGCGATGATGATGAGGTGCTTTGAGGAAGAGAAACTCGACATTGCATTGATACAGGAACCCTGGATTACCAAGGAAAACAAAATCAGGGGTCTGTCGCAACAGTCCGCCAATCTATACTATGTACAGATGAGTGGAAAGGTAAGGACTTGTATCTTGGTGCGGCATGGTGTACATGCGGTACAAATGACGCATCTAAGCTCGCCCGATCTTACGGCAGTAATGATTGGAAGTGGGGCAGGATCATTTATAATCGCGTCGGCGTACCTCACCAGAACCACCTCCTTCAAAGGAAGTAGAGAACCTGGTAAAATACTGTAAAGAAAGAGGAATAGGTCTGATATTAGGCTGTGATGCCAACGCTCACAATACTGTGTGGGGCAGCACAGATGACAACATCAGAGGACAGCAGCTGCTGGAATTTGTTGAAAGATACAACATGTTAGTAGCTAATACAGGGGTGGCTCCCACCTTCGTTGATGCGCGAAGGGCTGAGGTGATAGACATTACCCTGAGCTCTGTCAAAATGCTGCACAGAATTCAGAAATGGAGAGTAGTGGACAGACTAACCATGTCTGATCACAGGGCTATTCAGTTTGAAATTCTGTATGGCACGAAACCGAGTAGCGAAAACAAACGTATTAGAGTGCCAAGCAATACGGACCGTACTAAGTATGAAATGTGTTTATTGGAACAAATCGAGGAAATTTCAGGGGAAATACCTAATAACACGACTGAGATAGAGCGATCGGTGGAACAAATGAATTCTGCGATAACTCACTCTTTCAAACTGGCTTGTCCCGCTACAATCATAGATGAAAAGGATCCAACACCCTGGTGGTGCACTGAATTGGAATCTATGAGGAAAGAGACAAGGAAAGCGTTTAATAGGTACATGAGAGAGAGGACCCCTCGCTCTTGGGATCTATATAAGGATAAAAAGAGAGAGCTGAAGAAGACTCTACGTACACGTAAAAGGAACTCGTGGAGGGAATTTTGCTCGAATATGAGGAATACATCCGATGTATGCAGATTACAGAAGATGATTTCGAAAGACAGCGTTTCCAAAATGGGACTAATCCGAAAGGAGGATAGGACTATGACGGAAACAATGGAGGAGACATTGCAGTCGCTTATGGAAGTCCATTTTCCAGGAAGCTTCAAGTCAAATAATCCGTGGACTCAAACCTGTAAATTGGTAGGGGCGACCGGACGACAAGAAGCTGAGAGGATGATAACTTCAAATGGTGTCAGGAGTGCTATAAATACTTTTGAGCCATATAAGACGGCTGGAATGGACGGAATATTTCCGGCACTGCTACAATGGGGCATAGCAGCTCTGCTGGAGAAGATCCGGAACATATTCGTTGCCTGTTTATCGACAGGATATATCCCAATGTCTTGGAGAGAGACTAAAGTTGTCTTTCTACCAAAACCGGGAAAAAAGGATTATACGGAAGCGAAGTCATTCAGGCCGGTTAGCCTAACCTCTTTTCTATTGAAGACAATGGAGCGAGTATTGGTGGACCATCTAGAGAATACCTCGCTGATGTATAGACCTTTGAGTAGATGTCAACATGCTTACAGAGCAGGTAGATCTACTGAGTCCGCTCTGCATGAAGTAGTGCGGGTAGCAGAAAGAGAGATTAACAACAGCGGTATCGCTATGTCAACATTTATGGATATAGAGGGGGCTTTTGATAAGATCTCATACAACAAACTAAGAAATGCCCTAGCGGAGCGGGATATCGAGCCCTTGATAATAACATGGATCGATTCGATGCTTAGTGGAAGGGCAGTAAATCTTAGTAATGGATGTGCCAGAATAAGGGGAAGGGTAGTCAGGGGCTGTCCACAAGGAGGGGTACTTTCGCCTCTACTGTGGAACATCACCGTAGACTCTCTTCTATGTAAACTGGACTCGATGGGCGTACATACAGTAGGATACGCTGATGACTTAGCAATTATGGTCAGTGGCAAATTCATGGACACTATCCAAGGTTGCATGAGGCAAGCTCTCAAAGCAACTGAAGAATGGTGTAATGAACAAGAGCTAACTATAAACGCAAGCAAGTCAAGCACTATAGTCTTTACTCTGAAAAGGAAAGATGTAGAAACCACTCCCATGCTGCTTTTTGGTTCGGAGATAAAAGAGTCCAAGGAGGTGAAGTACCTAGGGTTAACCTTAGATCCCAAACTTACTTGGAACTCTCATGTTAACGAAAAGACACAAAAAGCAGCGAGGATTTTGCATCAGTGTAAGAGAGTGTGTGCACGTAGGTGGGGTATATCACCAAAAGCGGCACATTGGATCTATACAATGTTGGTTAGGCCCGTTCTATCCTATGCAGCAGTGGTCTGGTGGCCCAAGGGTAGCCAGAAAACTACTAGGCAACGGCTGGATGGGATTCAACGCATAGCATGTATAAGCATATGTGGTGCAATGAGAACTACGCCTACACATGCTATGGAGGTTATACTGGGATTACCGCCACTGGATCTGTTTATAAAACAAAGTGCGGCGCTCGCAGCAATAAGAATGGTAAGAGATGGCACTTGGCATCGCTTTGGTAGCAACGGAGGTCATAAGAGGATCCTTGATATTGTTCGTGATAATGTCAGGGAGACTCATATGCCTTTGGATGGTATGAGAAGATGTAGGGTAGTCGAAAGACATCACATCACTCTCATAGAGGATGGTAGGATACACGAGGGGTATCCACGTGATGTTGCTATTTTTACTGATGGGTCTCTCATGGACGGAAGAGCGGGGGCTGGAATATACTCCGAGGAGCTAAACCTTGCATGCTCACTTCGTCTAGGAGAGTATGTATCGGTTTATCAGGCGGAGATGCTTGGACTGCTGCACGCGCTGGATCATATTCTGGAAGGCGGGATACTAGGGAAGAAAATTCTGATAGCACTCGACAACCAATCGGTGATCAAGCGCATGCAGCAGTCCAACATCAATTCAAAATTGGTACTGGAATGTGTCCAGAAGCTCAATGAGTGTGCTTCAATCAACGAAGTTACGCTAATGTGGGTTAAAGGACACGTAGGTACATTGGGGAATGAACTTGCCGATACCTTAGCAAAAGAGGGATCAGCAGAAAAGTTCCAAGGACCGGAACCCAAAATTGCTTTGGGAAACGGCATGATTGAAGCCAGGATACATGGCTGGATTGATTCCATCCATCGGCAACGATGGCGAAGCCTATCCACTTGTAGACAGGCTCGTAACGCAATTACCAGTCCACTAGGGAGGAAAGCCAAACAAGTACTCAGTTACACACGGAGCAGCTTAAGTTGGATAACTGCCTTAGTAACTGGGCATGGTAATTTTAAAGCTCATCTATCTAAGATGAAAATCGTGGAAGATGATGTATGCAGACTATGTCTGGAAGAGGCTGAGACGGCAGCACACATTGTATGTGAATGCCCAGCACTAGGTAGTAGGAGGCTAAGGATACTAGGTAAATCCACAATAAGTATGGAATCCATGAGGGAACTTAGTTTCAAAGATATGCTACTCATCACACGGGACTCAGTGATGAAGGAAGAAGTCGATAATTATCAGTCGACTTCTGGAAATCACTGATGACTGTAAGGGGACGAAAATGGACCCAAATAGTAGTGGTCTGCTTCGGATAATCCCCAAATCACATATATATATATAATATGGGAAGGTGTCTCCTCAAATAGAACAATCAAGTTCCTCGCCTATACGAGAACTCGAGAACATTCATATTCATAGAGAACTTTTGTGAATAGCAAAACCTTCTTAATTTATTAAAGTGAAAAATTAATAACATTTTCACCTCTTGACTTAACTTCAATTTCGGCCTACTCACGAACAGGCATTTGATTGCATAAATGTTTCAAATCAAACATACTCCATGGGTTCACGTGTATAATTTCGTTCTATTACCATCATGCAAATAATTTGAATTCCTACTATATGTACACATATGGCAAAATTAATTGAATTTTCCAACATCCCAGTATGTGTCCTTTATTTTTCTGAAAAGAGTGCAAATTAAATTATATTTTACTTCCACGTGAATAACTACAACGTGTCAGAATAAAATGTGTTTGGCGAGACATTGGAAGGAGGAGAACTTGAGAAGTCTCGTGAAAACTCAATCACCTGTAGTGCAAAAGTTCCAGGACAGAATGTAGGTTACGAGAAATTACATCCATGCAGGAGAATCCAATTAAAGTGTTATTTGTTTGGAAACTGCGATTTTATTAAGTGTGAGACGCTAGGTATGATGTGTACTGATATGTACGAGTACAATGTGTAGGCAATGGAAAATTTCAATTTAGAAAATTCCAGCACGCTTATTCTGTTCTAAATCATTAATATTTATTTATTGTTTTAATATTAAAGGAAAGTAAGACTTGAGTAGAACAAATTGTACAAACAAAGTTTGTTTTGTTACTTTACTACGTATCGCAATAGTAGAATACACTATAGAATGATTTCATTATCAACGGAAGATATTTGATGAAGTTTTATTTTTTTTTCAAATTCTATTCATTAATTAATTTCATCAAGTTCAGCTTCTTTTTAAACGAATAAACAAAATTAAATATTAAAGTAAGTAACATGATAATTATAAAACTGAAATGGGACAATCCCACTGAGAAAGCTTTCTCCTGATTGACATTAATGCAATGCAATCTTTAAATTATATGTAAGAGAGCAACTGTATCTGTAGTAAGCTAATTACAATGCAATTATCAACTCAAACTCATCGGACAAGTAGGAAATTGCAGCACTACTGTATCACATAAAGTTGTAGCGTGGAACGTTGACATGGCACATGATGCCATATGTAACAATAAATTAGCAACTATACACATACATACTTACACGATACAATTGAAAATGCATACTATAGTTCTATAGTACAGTAATCGGGTATATTTTACTTAAAAAAAATACGTAATGGCTGAAATTTGGTGGAGATGTTAAGCAACGTGCCCTAAGTCTAAATCTGAGTTTTCGTATTTGTGGGAGTGGGGGGAAGTTATTGTAATTTGCCTACTTATAGGGGAATTTTGCGTTTTTCCTTAATATCATTCTTACTGTTGTTCCTACAGTAAAGTGATGTGTAGAAGTTTCTAATCAAATTGTCTATTCAACGGTACCTAAGTCAATATCGTAGGCCAAATAGTTCCGTTATAATGACCGGTTAAAGGGTAAAATAACACTAATAATGAGAATATTTTTCTTAAGTGAAACATGTAACGATTGAAATTTGGTGGAGATGTTAAGGGATACGTCCTAAAGTTTTCGTATTTATGGGAGGCGATTGTTATAGTAAATTGCCTACTTCTAGGTTAAATTTGCGTTTTTGCTTAATATCATTCTTATTGTTGACCCTTAAGTGAAATGGTAGAGGTTTTCTTTCTAATCAAATAATCTATTCATCGGCACCTTTATCAATATCATAGGTCAAGTAAACCCGTAGTTACCAGTCAAGGATCAAAACAGTACAATAAATGGATATTTTCTTTAAAAAAAACGTGATGGCTCAAATTTGATGTATGTATGTTAAGAGGCGAATCTGTTGTCTAAAACTGAGTTTTCGTATTAGTGGGGATGGAGAAAGTTGGGGTAAATTGCCTATTTAAATGCGTATTTAGTGATTGCTAAAAACTTCGCTATATCAAGTTGTATCAATGTGTGTTCTTGCTGATTGAATTATTATCTCTTAAACGAGACCAAAATCAAGCTAGGCCGATTAGCGCAGTCGCAGGGATCGTTCCAAAAAAAATTAATTTCTTCACATAGTCACTGGAGTTTTATTGATGCAACAACAGAAATATATGACTTGACTTCCTCAATTTTGGTTTCTTAGATTGATTTTCTTCCTCTCTTCCGGATTCATTATTGCTTGCGCTACAAGTGTGACCAGCTTCATATCCTTCTGGGTTCGATGAAAAAAGCCCATCGTTATGGAGGAAGTCGTCGTTTTCCGTAAGAGTAGAAAAGTCAGTTATATTGCTACATGCGTTTCCACAACAAATCATTCAAATTGGAGAGCACTTTAATCCTGCTTTCCGACACCCCCATACTTTTCCACAACCAGCTTTACAGGCACACGAAATAACTCTTCTCAAGCAAAAAAGCAAATTTAGCCCATAAGTAGGCAATTTACTATAACTACCCCCTGATATATACGTAACTTTAGATATAAATTTATAACGCATCCCTTAACGACTCCACCGAAATTCAGCCATTACATGTTTTATTTATGCAAAATATTCCCATTATTGGTACTATTTTGACCTTTAACTGGTCACTATAACGGAACTATTTGACCGATGAAATGAATGTAGGTACCGTAGGATAGATAATTTGATTAGAAACAAAACTCCTATGCACCACTTTACTGTAGGGTCAACGGTAAGAATGATATGAACGAAAAATGCAAAATTCGCCTATAAGTAGGCAATATACTCCAACTTCCCCCACCCCCACGAATACGAAAACTCAGTTTTAGATAAAAGACATGTCCCCTTACATCTCCAGCAAATTTCAGCCATTACGTATTTTTTTTTAAGTAAACGGCCGTTTTGTGTCTTTAAATACTGTACTACTAATCGTGCGAATAGCACGATGAGTGTATACCCTATACCCATGTACAGACCTAGAATGCGCGTAAAACCGAAAGTATTCAATTTAATTTTTTTTAAGGGGGAGGGGTAGATGGGCTGAATCTCGCACATCTTTAATATCTTATAACGGGATCCAGCAGCTATCATTTGCGATAAATTTCAAGTTTTTCGGGATATTCTATCTAAAGATATGGCGGAATATTGCTTTGTAGTCAGACCTTCTCCACTTTCCACTAACTTCACAATTAGGCATTGATGACAATTTCAGGTCCCTAGCGACATTCTGTCGAAAAATATGGCCGAATTACACTATCACGGAGGGGTAATTTATATGAGAGGAAGGGGAACCCTTGGTCCGATTTGGCCCATTTTTAATACCATCTTTTATCAAAGCAATCATCTGACCGAAATTTCTAAACGCTAGCTCCATTATTTCGGGAGTTATCGTGCGAACTGACAGACACACGGACGGACAGACAGACAGACAGACAGACAGACGAACATGGCTTATTCGAATCAGGGACCAACCCTGATCATTTATATATGTATATATACTTTGCCATACCTCCGGTGGCTCCTTTGAGGTGTTACATAAATCGTCGTAACAAAAACAATATACCCTATACCATCTTATGGGTATAGGGTATAATAAAGTACATATACATAAAAAATGTATAAATATCATACAGATTGCTAAAAATTTCTCTATATATACATATTTTCTCTTTTTTAAGTCGTTTTGTTTTTAACAATAATAAATTCATTAAATTTGCAAATAGATAACATTAATGCTAAAGCGAACTGAAAAGAAATTAACTCATTTATGTAAGCAAATTTGATGCAAATCAACAATATTGTGTACCTATAGTACATAGTGGTGACACGCCACGATTGGACTCTGTTGTTTTGTTTATCCCTCTCATAAAATAGTTCAGTTCAATGTACTATATCACTGAACATTTGCATGAACTGCAGTGATATCTATGAAAATATGCATGTTTGTCTACATACACACATACAGTCAAACCTCCCAAAATGGACACTTCTAATAATCGGATATTTATTATCTCTAATAACGGACAGTCCGCATCAAATATAATTTCGAGCTTTTATAGTTAGAGCTTTCGCCAAGGGTGTGCCTTTTCAAAAGGCACTAATATATTTTTCTGATGAAAGTGTATATAAGTGTCAACGAGTGACAATGAGAATATTAACAATTACACTGAAAAAAAAAAATCATCATAATATTAATGAACTAGGAGCATAGACTTTTTTCATTACCATGATGAATTAGTTCATAGTAAGTAAACCTTCTCTTCCTTAAAATAATACAGAGTTCATCTATTTTACGAAACACCGGTCGTTAGTATAACGAAAACAAAATTTCAACTTAATGTGAAGCGATCATGAACACAATGAACTTCCAGTAGAATCTTATGCATTGTACATTCCGGCTATGAGCCCATACATTAGCCGCGATATTAGCTAAAACAAAATAATTGATGATATTGTTCATTAATTACATGACATCGATCATAGTAGTACATATTGATCTCACTATCACTTTATGTATATTTTATAAACCTTCGTCACGCATAGTCTGGTGTAGTAGGTAGGGCGTCTGTCTTCAAATCATAGGGCCCGGGATCGATTCCCACTGCAGGTAGGTAGGTAATTTTCAATGGCTTTTCATAGCAGAGGTAAAATGTAAAATGAATGTCGTCAACACTTATGAAGCTGGATACCGGCCTGCGCCAGTTTTTTTTTTTTAATTTATGAACTCAGTAATAATATCAATGAACAAGTTGTTAATTTTATGAATTAGTTCATAGTTTTAATGAAATTTTTGTTCGTTGTTTTGATAAAATCAGATTCATTAGACTGATGAAAAGCCGTCTTCGGTGGGATATCGGTGTAAATATTCATTAGTTTAATAAACAAATTCATTGCTTCAGGGTACCTTTTTTTTCAGTGTAGACGCATAGTTATGTCTTTTAATGTTATGCTAATGTTATTGTTCTGTTAATGGTCTGTTCACGTTCTCTTGGTACTCTGTTAATACACTGATAATGTTCTGTTAATTTCAGGAAAAAAAAAAAACGTTAATAGAACATACTCCCAATTCGTAACCCTTTAGTTGTCACAGGCATTTCAAGATGTTTGAAAAATTCATTTTCTTACACAAGTCAAACCTCGATATCTCTGAAAGTAGACAGCTAGAATAGCGAAATAAAATTATTAAAAATTTTTGTTCAAAAGATTGTGGCAGTTAAAGGGTCAAGAATTGGGGGGTACGGAACGTTTTGCTGGAAATCACATGATGAATCTTTTTCCGGCGGGTTAATGGGGTAGTTTCCGGACACACTGTATATACATATCTATCATAAGTGATGTACATTGGTTGTGTATGTAATTCTCAGTAGCGCAAAATTAACACCTGATTAAAATTGAACGGACACTAGAATGAAGGTTTACGAGCGGAAAGTAAATTTTTAGTAAATATTTGAAAAGTGCACAATCACAAACATACAAACGAGTGTATAAGCATACCTACTCATATTGCTGTTTGATTTGCAAAAGATAATTTTGAGCTACGTCCGGTTTGTTAATTTTTATCCGACAGGAAATTCTTTTAAATATGTACACATATGGCCAAGAAAATAAGTACACCCATATGATTTTTTCTTATCACCCTGTAGCCAAGTAGTTATTGCAGTATATAAAATCATATATGTTAATATTTAAATACTTAATTGGTGTGGAGCTAAATAATTTGTAAATAAGCCAAATAAAATGAATAACAGCTTTCATTTCCCTTACATTTCAAGTACGCATCGTCTAAAAAAAGCTGGACAAAATAATAAGTACATTTCAGTTAATTTGATTAAAACTGTTTTTAATTAAAATATTATTATCTGATTCGACAAGAATTTGATTTCTTTTATTATTCAAAACTGTACCGTCTATTATTTTGAAAAAAATAATTGTTGGCCCTGGAGATAATTCTTACGGCATGTTCACGTTTTTTTTTAATATGGATTGGGCTCCAGTTATATCGAATAGTAATCTTGTTGACAGTTATACAATTTTTCAATCAATTTTATTGGAAGCTATTTGCAAGTACCTTCCTTTAAAAAAGAACAAAATAATAGCAAAAAATCCTTGGGCTACCAAAGAATTGTTCAAACTTAAGAGAGCAAAAATAAGGCCCATAAATTATACAAGAAGTCATCCTCTCTTGCCAATAAAGAAAATTTCTTTAGATTGAGAAGAGAGTATGAATTAATGAATAAAAATCTTTGCAAACAGTATATTGCGACAGCTATAAAAAATGACAGTAAGACATTTTGGAATTTTATAAACAGCAAGCGTAAGACTACAGGAATCCCAAAAAATTTAGAATTCAATGGCAATTTTTACAAAGATGTTCAATCGGTTTGCGACGGATTTCCGTTCAGTTTACGAAACGCCAGACTCCGTTTCATCAGAAATGAATGTTAACATCAATGAAAGCCAGAGTGCATTGGTCCCTCGGATAGCTCAGGAGGACCATACGAGTGCTCTTGAGATTTCTGAGGATGACCTATTGAATGCTATGTGTGATCTTGATATTAGTATTCAGGCCGGACCTGATGGTATTCCTAATATATTTTTGAAGAATTGCATGCAATCGTTATGTCGTCCTTTAGCCTTTATTTTTAATTTTTCCGTGTTTTCAAGTGTTTTTCTTGATGAATGGAAAGTTTCATACATAACGCCTGTTCACAAAAAGGGTCCGAAGCACCTTATTGATAACTATAGACCCATAGCTAAATTATCTGCAATACCGAAGTTGTTTGAAATGCTTACTAAAAATAAAATAGATGTTTTAATTAGCCGTTTAATATCACCATGTCAACATGGATTCCTTAAAAGAAAATCAACTACAACAAATTTGGTATCATTCACTAAATTTGTTGCAGATGGTATTGAGCAAGGAATGCAGGTTGATGTGGTTTATCCCGATTTCTCGAAGGCTTTCGACAGAGTAGATCATAATATCTTACTCAAGAAACTAGAAAATTTAGGTATGCAGTCCGTTTTTCTTAGCTGGGTGAAATCCTATCTAACAGATAGGACTCAGTTGGTTAAGTTAAATGGCTGTACATGCCGCTCTGTTATAAAGTGTTCGTCAGGAGTTCCGCAAGGAAGCCATTTAGGACCACTTTTCTTTTTAGTTTTCATAAACGATATCATCCAAAATTTTAAATTCGTGCGTGTATGGCAGTATGCCGATGATATGAAAATCGCTATGAAAATACGCAACATTGATGACTGCCTTAAGTTGCAATCCGATTTAGAAAAGCTGCAATTTTGGTGCCGCGATAATAATTTAAATGTTAGTAAATGTAAAGTACTTAGCATATATAAATTGAAAACTCCGGTCTTTTTTGAGTACTCCTTAACTCCTCCTGTGTAATTTTCGACCATGAGCTTTCATTTCGACAACACATTGATTACATTATCTCAAAAGCGAATAGTATGTTAGGATTTGTTAAACGTAACGTAAACGCGCGAATTAAATGATGCTTTTACTTTAAAAATATTGTATGCAGCTTTCGTTCGTTCGCACCTAGAGTATTGTTCTATTGTGTGGAATCCGTTCTATAAGGTGCATATCGAGCGTATAGAAAGAATTCAACACAATTTTACACGGTTTGCCATTTATCAAATTGGCTGGCGTTTCAAGCCAGATGATAAAACTCGCTGTTCCTTATTGGGTTTACAAGCCTTAGATTATAGAAGAACATTTTTAAACGCTATGTTTATAAGAGACCTGTTTTGCTCTCATATTGTTTGTGAAGATATATTAAATAACTTTCAAGTCAGAAATATTCCTCACAATTTACAGCGGAACAATCTTCTTGTTCAGCCTTATCATAGAGTAAACTATGGGCTTAACGAACCAATTACAAGGTCAATTATTCTTTATAATAGTTTGAAGGACTTAGTTAATTTTAATTGTATTAATAAACTAATGTTTAAAAGAAGTTATTTTGATAAATTTCAATTTCCTTATTAATATATTTTGTTTTCAGTTTTTTTACGATCTGCTAGAGTTTACACTCGATTGATTGATTAGTCACTTACGTACGCATAGTAAGTAAAGTGATGCCGAGAAGCCAAGTCCCGGGACAAAAGTTTCTGTGAGGCAAAAATGTTCCCATACATACCATATATTCGGTTGCTTCTAGGAAATTCCGTTATTATTCCGTTTTGTGGCAATTTTTTTTTAATTCGGTGATTCAACTCTCACCAAACATTCCCGATTTAATTTAACTCTGGTAATAACGTGAAAAGCCACACGATTTGGTTGATGCGGATCCTTGACCAGTTTGTAAGGTATGGTTAGGGTTTATATCCTGCTGAAATATCTACTTAAAGGGTATGGGTTCATCAGTGTAATACTCTAGGACTCTTAACAAATATTTCTTATACGAGAATTGTTTCATAGGTGTATTAGGTGTATTTGAACGAAACCAAACTATGAAAAAAATAACCATAGTCCATTCTTTTTTTTCGCCTCCATGGGAAATTAATTGATGTAGCGTATTTCATATTATTATTTTCTTGAATGAAGAATATTACGATAAGAGTCGTTTCCAATCAAATTTTTTACGATCTCATAAATAAAACAGAATACTCTGTGAGTTTTCATTGTTCGGTCAGGAACAAGAAGAACTATCAATCCAAAATTTTATTGTACCGTCAGTAATTTTTGACGTCACCATGGAATGTTCTAAACTTTTTGCCAAAACTGCTTTACTTCTTGTATTCTTCGATTAACTTTTCAAAGAGATTCTAAATTTTCAATATTTGCCGCGGAAATCATCAATTATACCAAGGGAACTTTTTTTGGCCATAGTGATAATGAGATCCACAGTTATCCTTTAGGTCCTTATATGGGGTTAAATGCATTTGAAACATGCATGCATTTTTCGCAATGAATTACACAGTGAATGCAATGTTTAGCTGGATTATTCCGTTATTTAGCGATTACTTTTTCCCGCCATTTTAAAGTTTGCAACTTAAACGTCTTTCTTCGTACCTACCCTGTGTTTTACGCGACTTAAGTATTTTTATTTGTTTTCAATTTAACGCTTGTTGCATACACAAATTAATAAAAAAGCAAATCCTCACGGGAAATACCAATCTATTGTCAGTTGTTACAAAATTTAAAAAACCGATGGTGTTCTTATTATTTTGACCAAGCTGAATACCCACTTCAAAGTTTATATCGGGAGGGACTAAGATAATAGGGGGTTGCCATTTAGTTTTTCGGGTCTGTTGGCATTGTTGTACCCTAATTGTTACACTGAAAATAATATTGTACATAAATTCAATGAACACCGTTCATATAGCTATTTTCATTCTGAGTATGAACAAATTCATCGTTACAGTGAATTTTTCATTATTGTCAATCAATGAATTTATGAACAGTTCATATATGCAATGATTTCAAGTTCATAAAAATAACGTACAATGTTCGTAATAACAATGGATGTTTTCATAAAAATAATGTACATGTTCATAGCTACAATGTACAGGTTCATCATAATAATGTACTAGTTCATAATAATAATATACGTGTTCATACATAACGTTATTCGTAACTACAATGTACATGTTCATAATAACAATGTACATGTTCATAGCAGAAATGAACATGTTCATAACGAGAATGTTAACGGTTTTAGATTTTTTTAGGAGACAATACCGGTACTACATTAGAAATTGACTTCAATTAGATTTCGCCTTTTATACGAGGAGTTTTGTGAGTGAAGTGAATTTGGATCGATCGTGAAAGTGAAAGTGAGAACAATTTATTTAAAAAAAATATCTGTTTAAAAGGTATATGATTTGCAATCCATCATGGAATGTTTTGTTTGTAAAAAAAAATTTTGCTTCAATGGACCTTTTAATTATTCATTTAAAACGGGTCCATAATTTGTCCACAAACAGTGTATTTAGATGTATGGAAAATGATTGTTTTCAATGCTTTTCTAACCTTGACTCTTTCAAAAGGCATTTAGGTTATTTTACTTTCTTCAATGTTATGAAATTGTTACTTTTTTTTAATTAGATTGACATGGATTTTAATATAAAGTATAGAAAGTGTTCTTCAATGCTGGATATGTGGTCCGGCGTGCGACAGCATATATTGGATTTCCTACCTGCTGAAGGAATGGTGAACTGCAAAGGCATTCGAAGCGAATTGCTAAATCACGGAAATTTCAATGATAGTAAGTAAAATTTAATTAGAGGAATGATAATATCATTAATAAAAAATTATTGGACATATTTTTACGATACAATATTACTATGGGCTTTGCAACCTCCGTACTTAGTTCCCTGGCAACAAGTAGTCAGTAAGGAAACTGTAGGCAAAACCTTAGTAAAAAGATTCACTATTGCAGACTCTCAGGATTCATTCATCATAAACTGTAAATCTTACGAAGAGCTGGAAGATTTAATTAGATTTAAGAAAAATAGACAACAAAATATTCAGCCCTTTATTATAACAATTGGCGAACATTTTAAAAATGTAAAAGACATTGATGTATACTTTGACGATTAAAAGTTTTCATTTAAAAGTATATTAAGAGCAGTTGATGTTTGTTTTAAAACCTATTATTTATTCAATTTGGAGTATCCTAAGGCTTCCACCACATTTTGGAATTTTATTCAAATTTTCTTTTATAATATTAAGTCGAAAGAAAAATTCAGCAAAGTACCTAAATATATTGATCAATGAATTGAAGCAGAAGCAGGAGTCCCTTTAATTAAATGTGAATTATGTAAAAAAAAACGATTGTACGTTAGTTTGTCTGTGTTTACGTCACATCTATTATTTATATATCATTTCACATAAAATAAATGAATATTACCCGAATAATTTTCTGTAAAATTTAAAGTTTAAATAAATGAAACTGTATGTAAATCCTGTAGTTTTCCTCATTTACAATTGAAAATCTTACATATATTTTATGAATTCCTCCATAAGGCATACGTAATAAATAAATATGAAAGAAGTACAAACACACAATAAATAAGTACATAGGCAGAATGCAAAATATAAAGAGATTTTATGAAATGTGCTCATTGATTTTATGTACTGTGATCATTAATGTTACGAAATGTGTTCATTGATTTTATGTACTACGTTAACCGATTTTATGAACTATGTTCATTAATTCTATGTACTGGATTTATTGTTCATACGAACTATATTCATTCTCCCAATGAATTTTTCATTGTTAATTTCGTGTCAATGTTTTTATGAACGGCCATTCATTGTGCCAATAAACGTGATCATTGGCTGAAAAAGTATGAATTTTTCATATATGCTATGAACTTTTTCATTGTATTTACGTACCTTTTTCGTTCAGTGTATAATGGCTACCTATTTGGAGTATTACAATTTTAAAAAGGCTATAAAATTTGGTCATAGCAAGGTACCTGAGGGGTGTACTTATTTTTTTGTCTCTATGTGTATATCCTGTGGTACGTATCAACTATAGTATGTTATTATGTCATCTCATCACTCATTGATATAATAGGTACGGTTTTCTATCCAGTACAGGACAGAAAAGCATAACTTCCATAGAAATTTGACTGTTGTGTTTTTTGTAAAACAACTTCATGTTAGAACTTGAATGGGCGTTGTATATGGAATACAGTGATTTTCCATAGTTTTGTAAAAATTCATGACTTTTTATTTAACGTTTAACTTCTGAACATTGGCAGCTGTAGAGGCTTGACATTTTCACCTAATATAGGCAGTTCGGTGCTCTATACAAATCTGCCAAAATTTTCCGCTTCGAATTATGGAAAATTTTCGATAAGAAAACACAAAAGTGCGGATAGGTAGGACCGTGAAATTTGGAGGAGATGTGAGCGCCAAGTAGCTCTACAAACTACAAAATTCAAATTCGGAAAGATCGGTCAAAGTGTTCGCGAGTTATTGAAAATGAACGATTGCCAACATAAAGCCGCGATTATTTTGCTAAATATTGATCGTACAGGAGTCTAAGTTTACACCTTAAATTGCATCTTTCGGTTGTAACTTTTGATCCTTGACAGCACAGCTAGAGCATTGAAATTTTCACCAAATATGGGCAGTGTGGTGCTCTACAAGTTAGCCAAATTTTTTTTTACAAATTTTATGAACAATTTTCCACTAGAAAAGGCAAAAGTATGATTTTGGGCGGCTGTAACTGTTGAACGCGCTAAGCTAGGACTTTAAAATATGGAGGAAATGTGAGCGGCAAGTGCCTATACAAGTGCGTTAAATTTCAGAAAGATCGATCACCCGACTTATCGAAAATGAACGTTTGCCAAATGAAAGTGCGATTATCGGGCTAAAAACACCTTTAAAACAGACAAGACTGATCACAGTCCTTACCGAAGAGCTTATTAGGTTTCTTTGTGTGGCATTGGGAATGCTGTACATTTACTAATGCTGTACGACAGGTCAAAATGCTGTACTGTACAGCAAAATGCTGTACGTCTGGTCAGCTTAAAGTAGACCCTCATTACAATGAACTCGGATACATGTTATGTTAGTCGTGTTTTTTTTTGCACTCCGATGTAGTAGGTTAGTTTGGTAAAACTACATGGGGTTACAATAAAAACATAACCTGTATGGGTCAGGTTGTTATTGTAACCCCATGTAGTTACACTGAACTAACCCACACCGGAGTACAAAAAAAACGCCTTTAGTTATTTCTCTACAAAATGAGTACATACATACTTTCTTATTTTCAGCAAAAGCGTACATTTGCATAATGTATTCAAGGTGATTTTTAATATTATTATTACCATTTCTTATCAGAAGCAGCTATTATTCATGAAAAAGCATACGTGCATACTTCCTTCTGTCAAGTATTTACAAAACAATTCTATTGTATTTGACTTTCTAAAGATAATATCATTTTCTTTGATTGAACCTGTTTTGCTTTGTATGTATGTACAATTCTCATATTTAGGACGTATGTAGAGGCGTACTCGGAAAGGCGACAAAGCCCTTACTTATGTATGATGTACATATATGTCAAAGGGAGGCTCATTGTTTTCTTGAAATTATAAAAGATACATATTCGAACGATAAAAATGAGATTTTCAAATATTTTTTTTCTTCTGTGAATTATGGTTTATTTTTATATAGTCTTTCCAATTGACAAGGAAATTTTGTACTCCCTTTTAAGTGAGCTCCACCAACGCTCGTATTGATACCCTCTTACAAAATTCTCCAATATAACAATTCAATACGACTACGCATACAGTAGAATAATTTTAGTACAAAAGACTGCAAAAAAAAAATATGATTCAGTGAATCATGTAAGTTTGTACAGTGTTTGTATACCTTTTTCCTCTTTCTCCTATTTAACATTTCACAATGTTTTGGAGAACCTGACGGCATAAAACTTATATCCTGTATATACTGATAAAAAACTTCGTAACACTTTTTACAGAGACCGTGTATTATATAAAAACAGCACAGCAAAAGCTCCAAAATTGTCACTATGGTCACTATGAATTGTGGCTGTCAAACTGTCAGCTGACTGGTGAATCAGATATGAAGTGCGAATACAGCCTAAAAATACAGTTATTGGTCGATTTACTAAAACAAAAAAAAAGGATAGAGATGTATCAGGGGGACGATTTAGAGCATATTGTAGCGTACATTTTGATAATTTCAGAGTCTTGGCATTTCAAAGATGCGACTCAGGCACAAAAAATTGCGGGATGTTCCGGATGTTTTCCGGGAGCATTTTTAATGCGGGACTATGCCGCTATGCCGCTGCTTTATAAGTGACATTTTGCCTTAATAAGCGTTCCCTTATTCCTTAAATGAGGACTATGAATTCCGCCCGTACATATAGGTACGTACCAGGCCCGTGTGCAGGAATCATCCAAGGGGGGGGGGGGTTTAACTTATATTCAAATTTTTCATTGAAAGGTATATTTAAAGTTTAAAATATACAGGCTATAATAAGGTGACCAGACTCCCAAAAGCCCAATGCTGTACACAAACTAGCGGAATTCGGTTGTCAAGCAAATCCAGAGTCATATATCCAGGTTCCAGGTCCGAGGTCTATGTCGCAAACATGTTGGCTGTTTTTCTAATGCACGACAGACAGAGTCTGAGCGCGCAGAGTATTCTGAGCTACAGGTTATACGGACGAGTCATGGGTTTAAATTTCACGAAATGGCGTCCATTACCGATCGCCGCGCTTGCACCTCGCCTTATCATTCTTAGCACCACCACTGCGTCGCAAATTTAGGCGAATTCTGAAAAGCGCAAAAGGCATGGCGAGGTCTGTATGAAGCGAAGGGCAAGGCACAGGATTTAAGTAAACTTAAGGACGAGTCAGAGGTCTCAATTATACGAATTGTCATCCATTGGCTTACCGCTCGCTGGACTTACCTTGTTCCGCAACAGCACTACGTCGCGAATACTGAATAGCGATAGAGATAGAGAGAGGTCTGAGCGGAGTAAAGGGCGAGGTGCAGGGTCTGAGTATATGTATGGACGAGTCAGAAATATAAAGCTTACGAATTGCCTGACATGAACTCACCGCTTGTTGCGCTCGCTTCATCCTATTTCCAAGCAGCGCTACGTATCAACTTTTTGGCGAATTGTGAAAAGGGCGACAGACAGCGAGATCTTAGTTAACAGACGAGCTATAGGATTTGAGTAAATTGAAAAAAAATTTTTTTTTCTTTTCAAAAACTTTTGACTTTTTGACGTCGCCATGGAAAGTTCTAAACTTTTTGCCAAAACGGCTTTACTTCTTATTCTTCGATTAACTTTTCAAAGGGATTCTATATTTTCAATATCTGCCGCGAAAATCATCAGTCATGCCAAGGGAACTTTTCTCGCTATAGTGATAATGAGATCGACAGTTTTCCTTAAGACCCTTATATGGACTTAACCGCATTTGAGACTGCTTTTATTTAGTTTTTAATGAATGACACAGTAAATACAATTTTTAGCTGGATTATCCCGTTATTGACAAAATAATTTTTCCGTCATTTAAAACTTTCGAACTTAAACGTCTTTTTCGTATCTACCATGCGTTTTTCGCCCCATTGTTTGTTTTTAATTTAACGTTCCTGCATACACAAATGAATCAAATAAACAAATCCTTTTGGAAAATAGCAAGTTGTTATAAAAAAATTAAAAAAAAAACAATAGTGTACTTATTATTTGAAACAAGCTGAATACCCACTTCAAAGCTAATATCGGGAAAGACTAAGATAATAGGGGGATGCCATTTAGTTTCTCGGTTCCGTTGGCATTGTTGTATCCTAATTGTTATAATGGCTATCTATTTGGAATAAATCAATTTTAAAAAGGCTATGCAAATTTGGCATAAAAAGGTACATGAGGGGTGTACTTATTTTTTTGTCCATATGTGTATATGCATTATTTGACATTTATATTTCTGTATAAACCATGAGAAATTAAAACATTTTTCAAATTTATTTCGATAAATTGAATTAATTTACAGCGCTTTTCGACTAAATGCTATCGGCAGTGTTATTTATTATCAAATGCCTACTTAGACTCGGCATTTGTCTTTTCAAATTTGAATCCTTGTCTGTTATGTAGTTATTTTTTACTCACATTTTGTTCCTCGGAGCTTACACTATGGTTAATATTTTCAGCCATTCAATTTGTTAAAAATATTTTAATTCTATAAATTACAATTATGAGTATATTTTTTTTGCACTCAAGGCAGTAAATAAGATAATAAAATTATAACAAGCTGATCTACACTATAGATACTCTTACTGCAATGAACAGACCAGAACGAATTCAACATTGAATAAAATGAACATAAATAAAAGAAAAATAATAAATAAATATGTAAATATTATAAATTGATGCGTGATCTGTTTCAGGCACATATTTTCAGGCCACCAGATTTGATCGAGGACGGAAATATTGCCCAGACGATTAATAAGTACTGAGCGCACTAGCGGATGCACATTAATCTGATGAGATCATAACAGATAGGTAAACTGTGTAGTAATGCAATGCAACTTCCTCATACACTGACCTACATTTCGGCGTGTATGCGTAACACACTATGCATGCAAGTGCATATACATAAATATTGCAAAAATGTTTGCCATTTATATTACTTAACATAAGTATGTACGAGTATATGATATGATTGAGCATGTGTAGGGCACTGTAAAGTAAATATGTATGAGCTATTTATTTTAGAAATACTTAAAAGTAAATAATTAAGTTGATATAATGTAGTTACAGCAGAACGTCGATTATTCGAACGCCGATTATCCGAATATCCGGAACAAACAAAAAACAAACAAAACTCTAGAGCTTTAGTTAACTTTCTGAAAATATGTATAATGCACATTTGTCATGGTTTTCCCATTCATCCAGAAGTCCTTAATACTGGAAATAATATGATTTTTTGCATTTTCTGACTTGCAGGGCCGGATTTCCCAAATGGGCAACCTGGGCTACTGCCCGGGGCGGCAAATTTTGAAGGGCGGCATATTTCTGAGACGTTTATCCTTCCATTCCATCTATACACATTTCGATATTTCAGGATGCATTTTAAATAAATTAGAAAAACAACAAAATAAAGGAAACACTGCAAAAGTTTTTCCTTTGGTCAGTGGCGGACTCACATATCTGACGTCATTAGGCATTTCGACTTTTGACGCCCTACCGACCTTTACCCTTATTTTTACAATCAATCCAACGATTAATCGATTGATCCTTGACTCCCAAATTTGTTCAATATGGCTGGCTGACGAATTAAGCGAACACTTATGAAATTTAAATAAAGTCTGATCACTAAACTATTATTTTTTTATGTGCATGGGGCGTTAAAAATGCCGCCGTAGGCTTCAGCCTTGCAGTAAGTAACCTACACTCAGAACCAAGAAAACCGGACACTTTTACTTTTTTACTTCTACCCTATTATAAGGAAAGGTCTTGACCACCAATAAACGGTTCTGTTCCCTGGATCCACTTTCTTTCTCCTAGTAAAGCATACCCCACCTCTTCCTACTGCAATTTCGGGCTAGTGTCATTAAGTACTGAAAGCGAACATTTCGTGAGGCTGAGAACGGTTGTGGCTAAAAGAAAAAGGACTTAACCCATTGTTTGGGAGTCGAGACCTTTCGATTGATTTGAATTTCACTAAACGTTACGGAAACTCATCCTGTTCTGAAAACAATCAATTTAGTGGGCTGTAGCGAGAGAACGGAGGTCACCCCGGGGAAAAAGAGTTCAGATCCGCTCCTAGGGCACCAAGACCTTTCGCGATAATAAAATAATAAATATCGAATAAAAAAGTGCTCGTTTTTTTTTCGCCGAGTGTATGTATTTAGTTTTATATTGTACAGTCTTAGGGGCTGCTTATGCATCCAATGCGTAAATTCATCATATTTTCTTCAAATATCCTTTTGAGCTCTAAGGAGTATCCACTCCTCCACGAGCATCTAATTTCACCTTCAATTGAGAACCTATACCTATACTTCCGAACATTAACTTTGATTAGAAGTGAAACGCATCTTTCTACAAATGGTACATCAAAACCATTTAGAAATGGCTGCACTCTATCTTGGTCAGAACCGAGACTTATCAAAAAGCTCTCGTACGACTAAACCAAATTGATTTGTGAAAGCAAAATATTTATACCCTATACCCATAAGATGGTATAGGGTATATTGTTTTTGTTACGCCTATATTATGTAACACCTCAAAGGAACCTCCGGAGGAATCGCAAAGTATATATATAATTGATCAGGGTCGGTCCCTGATTCGAATAAGCCATCTCTGTCTGTTCGCACGATAACTCCCGAAATAATGAAGCTAGAGGTTTGAAAGTTTGGTCAGATGTTTGTTTTGATAAAATATTGGACGGTATTGAAAATGAGCCAAATCGGACCAAGGGTTCCCCTACCTCCCATACAAATTACCCCTCCTTGATATTTCAATTCGGCCATAACTTTCGATTCAATACCGCTATCGACTTGAAATTTTGGTCAATACCTAATTCGGACATATATTTAAAGTTGATGGAAAGTGAAGTAGGTCCGGCTACCCTTACCCTACCTCCTCTACAAGAAGTTATATTCAGCCATACCTTTTGATAAAATGACGCGAAGAACTTCAAATTAGTATAAAATGGTGGCTGTTGGATGCCTTGAAAAGATGTTAAAGATGTGCCAGGTCCGACCCATCAATACCCCCCTCCCCAAAAAAAAACATGAAAATGAAATTTTTGGGTTTTGCATGTCTTCTAGGTCTACATGCGTACACTCATCGCACGATTAGAACTCGGTCTCGTTTCTTGCAATTGACGTTGGTTAGACAATATGATCGCAAACATATGGAACTTGAGCCTTGCGAAAACAAAACCTAAAGGGTCTTACTAAAGGAAAGATTTCAGTTTCAAAAGACTGATAGCCGATACAGACTATAAATAAATCCTGTATTTTGTCTAAATTAATCGAGAGAAAACCCAAGAATGTATCGTAGATGTCCTTGTATTATCCGAATTGCAGTACAATAAGGTACAACGGTCAGCAAAATGTAGGATTTAATAAATTCTGTCCATAGTGTGTCTCCCCTATAAGTTAAGGTGACCCGACGTACAGTACAGCATTTAGACCTGATCGGACTTACACCTTGTCTATGAAAAACAAAAAAAAATCCAATCATGGCTCAAATACGTTGAGACAGTCATGAGAAAGCTGTCTGAAGTCTCAAAGCTAGCATAACAGCATTTAAGTTTAACTGGGACCAACTATGATGAGTGGGCAGTAGCAGTTTCTTGAGTATACCTTCAGAATTTCTAGTCCTTTAATCTTCCTCTACTTTGATTCAGAAAAACTATCTTCATCTGTACCTATACAGCATTGTGACATCCAGTTCAGCGTAAATATATACTAAATAATTTAAATATTCCAAAAGTAAATATTGCCGTTATTACCCTAAGTATAGAGCCAGTGGAAAACAAACTTTCAGGTCAGCAGAACTGTGAGGGTTCACTTCTACAAAAATAAATCGATTTTTAGAAAGAAGTCGCCTTTGCGAGTATAATAGGAGTATATGCCTGGTGTACTTAACAACTATGGTCGCCGAATATCTTGTATGCCGGATCATTCTAAATTATGACTTTGAGTCGTTATGAGTTTAAGCGATGTTCTGGAGACACCAATGCTGTACACATACTTGCGGAATTCGATTTCCATACAAATCTTCAGCCATACTACGTTCCCCTCGCCTGGCTGTAATTCCATCTTTTTGTGATAGGAAAAATAAATTTAAATCGCATCTTTTGACGACTGTAACTTTAGATCATTGATAGCAAGAGCCTTGAAATGTTCACCAAGGATAGTGCGATGCTCTATACAGGTTTGCCAAATTTCACAATTCCGCTGAAGAATTTGGGCAACTTATGGGCAAATTTCCGTTAGAAAATATGAAAGTGCGATTTGAGCAGTTGTAAGTTGAAGTAAGAGGAAATGTGCGCCAAGTAGCTCTACAAATTTCAGATATTTCGGTCGGTTCCCGAGTTATCGAAAATGAAGAATTGAAGTGTTATTAGAGAGTTTTAGCAAGTCGTATGGAATAAAACGACATAATTTGACATTCCATATAAAAATTCGCTTGCTTACCGTATACGAAGCAAAATATTTTCATTTTGCATATCCCAAGTAGGCATAGGTGTAAGAAACGACAAATTATTTCGCCAATTTCGACTGTTTCCAGAGAATCAAATATACGGATATACACCCATGCCTACTTGGGACATGCAAAATTAAGATATTTCGTTTCGTATACGGTAAGCAAGCGAATTTTTATATGGAATGTCAAATTATGTCGTTTTATTCCATACGACTTGCTAAAACTCTCTATTATCTCGCTAAATATCAGGTCAAACTTAACACCTTAAAACGCATTTTTCGGTAGCTGTAATTTCTGAACGTTGACAGTTAGAGGCTTGAAATTTCCACCAAATGTGAAGAGTACGGCGGTCTATAAGTTTCTAAATTCCAAAATTATTCAATTTTTGTGCGATAGACAATTTTCAATTAGAAAACTCAAAATGCAATTTGGGCACCCGTAACTTCCGAACGCGGATCAGTATAGGACCGTATAATTTGGAGGAAATGTGAGCGCTAGGTAGCTCTACAAGTATGTATACCAAATTTCCGAAAGATCGAGAAGGGTTCCCAAGATGTCGCAAATGACCGATTGAACGTAAAAATGCGATTATCTTGCTAAATTTCGATCGTACAGGGGTCAAACTTTACGCACCATAAATCAGACATGACACATGACTGATCACAGGCCTTATCAAGGAGCTTATTACGTAGTGAAGTAGATTTAATTGTGCGGCATGGAGAATGCTGTACATTTTGCTGTACATTTCCCAATGCTGTACGACAGGTCAAAATGCTGTAATTGTACAGCGAAATGCTGTACGTCTGGATGAAAGTGCGCAATGATTTTTTTCAATCTAAGATGATGGCGTAAGCAAGCAAAATATGGCGTAGCTATGAAAATAAACAAAAATTCCATTCAATGCAATGGAAAAGCTTTCTGAATATTGGGTATGTCTTCTCTATGCAATAAGACTAACCAGCCAACAGGTACTGAATAGGAGCCATCAGAAACCCGGCCTAAGTATATATGAGAAGTACATATTTTATAATGAGATTATCAGGGCCGTCCATGTAACCCTTGCAATATACAAAACAAATGAAAAAACCCGTTCAGTTAAATAACACTTCATCATTAAAAAGTTTATGTTGATATTTCGATCGGACTATAGTCAATGTAAGAAGAGTGAAGGTTTTTTGAACTCACACAAGTTGTCCAACGTCTGTTCGCACTTGTTCGAATGCTTATTCACCTTTAAACTTGTTGTCCAACTTCTGTTCGTTTGAATGCTTAAAATTTGGACAACAAATCCATCGTACGAACGGCGCTTAACTTTTCGCTCTCCGTGGGGTTGGAAACCCCTCTAATATTACAAATTCTGGAGAATATTACCAATGAAATAATTTACCTCTTTGTATGTGAACAGGAATGATTGGTCTCGTCGATGACACGATCCAAGATAGAGCTGCCTGTAGAAATATGCTGAGGTATTACCGCCAAAACGGACGATGTGCCTACACCGCAGGTCGAGTAACGCGAAACCATGGAGCGGTATAAAGAACGAGGCAAGGAGGAAGAAGAAGGAATGATTGGAAATTTTTTTTTTCTAGTTGTTGTTAAATGCATTAGATTCTAACAGTATTGCAGTTGTTTTGTAGATGGCCAAATTCTGTAGAAATCGCAGTAGATCTACTATGCGATTGCAGTAAAGTGAGAACCCTGGTGCGGATGATAGTCTCTGTCTCAGAATATCCGAGTTTCCAAAACTGCAATTTTTCGATTTATTAAAAAACCGTAAATTGCTAATTGAGACCATATCATCAACTAAAGGTCTGGATAGACCTTGGACGAAATGAAAATGAAATTTTTGTCCGCTGCGATTTTCTCAAAGAAAATGCATACTTAACTTCCTGTCATGAAATATGTGGCATATGCTGGGGAATTCCATAAGCTACAATCCGAAAACGATTCCATATTTTTTCTCGGCCATTTTATGTATGTATTATTTTTGGATTGGATACGATATTCCCAGTCACAAAATCCCCAAACCAAAATCCCCAAATCAAAATACCCAAAACCAAAATCCCCAAACGAAATTCCCCATTCCCCATTTGAGGTGTGATCTAAGAACGCGCGCGCGTTCTAAGATCACACCTCAAATGGGAATGGAGATTTTCTTTAGACTATTGTAGATTGTTAAAGATAGATGGTAAATGGCAGATGATAAATGGTTAGATGGTAAATGGTAGGTGGTTAATGGTGGATGGTAGATTTTAAATGGTTGATGGCAGATGTAATTGTAATTGTAATAGTCCTACTATGCGATAAAAAATTCACCGACGTGGACTGATATATGCTAATCATCGGCAAACTCTTTGAAGTAACACAGAATAACAGCAAAAATCTGTGGGCGATTAAATATGCAATCGATTCCAACAATAAGCCGACCAAGTTTTCCGCGAATATTCGGATGAGGACGACGATGTTAAAGAAAACCCAATATGTTTAGAACGATATATGCAAACGTTTATTCAATATAATGTATACTCGAACATTTTGTTTGTGTTTATAAAAAAATAAGTTAGTATCGACTTACGACCCGCCTAGTGCCATTTACCATCTACCATTTAACACCTTCCATCTGCCATCAACCATCAACAATTTACAGTCTTTCATCCATCAACCATTTACCATTTTTTACTAACGTCCACCTACCATTTACGAGCATATTTCGGGTGTTTGGGGATTTTGTATATGGGTATTATGATTATGGGGATTTTCAATATGGGGATTTTGATTTTGGGGATTTCGATTTTGGGGATTTTTATACGTTTAGGGACTTTGTGATTGGGGATTTCGTATGGTTCCCATTATTTTTCGATTCCCCGGTCATTTCATCGTGGAAAATATCTAATGACCGGGGAATCGAAAAATAGTACATAAAATGGCCGGAACCGTTTTCGGATTGTATAGCTTATTCCCAGCATTTGCCACATATTTCACGACAGTAAGTAGGCATTTTCATTGAGAAAATCGCAGCGGACAAAAATTCCATTCTCATTTCGCCCGAGGTCTATCCAGGCCGTAAGTGCGAAAATTTTTGTGGCATTTCAGAAGTCAAACTCGCATTTTTACTCTTTCAAACAGCTTAGAGCACTTTTTTTTAATAAAGCATAGTACAGCAGTAAGTAAAATAAAAAGGCCTTGATCATTTAGGCCAGCGATAGGCGCTTGCCGCCTCTGGCTACGCCTATGGACCCTAAAACTATTTTTTATCAGTTATCAGGTTATCACCATAATTTCATGGTGAATCATTTTGAAACGGTTCGTCGATCACAGTTTTGCAGTAGCTGGCACATTTCGTATGTATTTCCGTTGATTGATGAGCGTGTGTCAGCGGTATAGCGCAGCCCTATTCGGCAAAAATACACACGCTACAATCTCGCAGGGCTCTTTTGTTGCACAGCATACGCGATGTCCGTTTTTTTTGCGCTTTCCATATTTACCTCGCGAATGATATTCGTAACTACGAACTACGAGCATGTGTAGCTTTTCAAAGCATATGTAGTGCGACACATTTATATTTTTTTCTGTATACTCGCGATACCTCGAAATAGCAACTTTTTTACAATACCACAGCTGAGATACAATGCGCGATTCGCGCATTTCTCGCGTATGTAAAACAGCTTAGTCAATGGACTTGTCTGGTTTGGTTGGTTCGCATAATACGAGTAGCCGCGTGTGAGTTGTTTCTTTTTTACCGATTCGCAGAACAAAATTTGAAATCATATGAGATTTTGGGTTATAGATGATGATGATGACTGTGCTGACTTTTTGTTGTTGTTAAGCGCCACGGCAGACAACAACAGCAGCAGCAGCAGTACAAGAAAACTTTGGTGTGGTAGATCAATGGTACACGCGAGTAGCACAGATAAAAACATAACAAATTCGCGTCTCCCATATAGAAGTTCGTCGAATCTCAAATAAATTTTGTATAAAAATGTTTTTCTTTCTCACGTCCTCGTCGTCGACGTATAGTCGCGGGTTGTGAATATAAGCTTTCGCGCAACTTCTGTATATAATTTTTGCGTGAAACAATATTTTAGTCAGTTCAGTTCTAATTGTGCTGCTTGACCATTTGTATGTGGTTTTGCGCGCGCGATCTTTCATCTAACGTCTTTTTCGTCTTGATATGGGGTGGTGAAATTCCCCCCGATTTGGTGTTGGTGGTGGTTCTTTGCCGCGATATTTACCGGCATCGTCATCATCCTCTCGCCTCTTTGGTTCAAGAACATTATTACCATCACGTCATAACTTCTTTGCATATTTCTTGAAGAGGAGAGGTGTTGTGAGTCGTGTTGTGGTTGGTGGTTGAGGTTGTTATATTCCTGTGCGTGGTTTTTATGTTTGTCGGTCGTTGCGACTGGGGTCGTCGTCGTCGTCGTAATCGAAGCATATAAATATTCGCGAATGTCTTCGTCGCACCGGTATCCGGTCGTTTGACGGTTGTGCATCTATTTTTGCTATTTAAGTGGTGACCGTGCGAATTCTTGACGGAGTTCTAACATAACTTTCGTTAATATCTTTGATAATCCGTGTCCGTGTGTTTGTTAACCTCGCGAAGAACATTGATTTTTCGCTCTATTTCGTTACCGAAACATTCGTATCCGGTATTAGTGAATATTGCAAGATTTCCCGTAAGTGCTAAACACCATCTTCGGATAACATATCATCACTTTTTGAACATTCGGCACTTTAATTTGTTCGGCAAAGCAATTTCAATAATTAGTAAACGCAGCAGTCCACCACCTGTTGGTGTCTGTATTCGAATGCTTTTGGTTATTTTCCCATTCGCGCCGGCAAGGAAAGTTGTTTGCCATTGAAATAAATATGTTTTTAAATTAGGTGAAAAATGCATAAAATTGATGCGTTAATTTACGATAATTGCCATAAGTGTTGTAAGCATTCATTAATAGATTCAATGGCGCTGTTTCATTAGAACATAAATAAATCAAAATCAAATCCGTTTTATGTTGATGATGTGTATTCAGTATCCAGTGCGAATAAAGTGAAATTTAAATTCTATGCCCATGGAGTGCTACTATAATAAAGTTAAGCAGTTTTGAGAAAATTTAAGAGAGGAATGTGGAAATTTATTAATTTATGTAAAGAGTGCAGTGATTGATGTGTGATTTGTGTTAAAAGTTGAAGTAAATTTCTCAGTTCATATCAAAAAATATTAAAAATTTTATTTATTTTTAAAAGGTGCACTGTGTTTAAATTTAGAAATTATACTACGTGTGTTATAGAATGTTTTGTGTAATTCGGCTCTACACAATTTTGGGATACTAAGGATAAAAGGTAAATAGATGAGCAATTATGTAATAGAAATTTCTTAAAAGTAGGTAAATATCTGCCAGAAGTAGTTTCCACGTGCCTGAAACATTTTATATTAACAATCAAAGTATGTACATACATATCTGTGTACAAATTTACAGGGTGTCCGAAAACAAAGTCCTAGGGACCTGGTGCCTGTTACGAAAACATACTTATTTAAAAAGATCCCTTAACACTTTCCCGGACACAACGTCTATAGACGTCCAATTTTGAGCATTTGACCATACAAATCGTGTCAAATTTTGGCGTTGTGTCCGGCAATGAGTTAATATTTTTTAATTTTTATGCCCACGTTGTTATTTTTCATGCAATGTGACCGCATATCTAAATTCTCATTAAATTTTTTTCATTCAAACTTCCTTTTTATACCCTTCGCTCATAGAGTGAAAGCATAGGGCCGGATTTAGCCTCTATGGCGCCCCTGGGCAGTAACGAATTTACCGCCCTCCGCCACTGGTTAAGCTTGAAGGTAGTAGTTGTCACCTACACAAAGGAAATGTAGGCAAAACGTTAGCGGGCGTATGTAAAAAATTAAAAATTTCATATTTTTTACCAGTAAGCGCATGTTGTTTGCTTAAAAAATTTTTATGTTGCTTCCCAGGGGAGGAATCCAGGTGTTCCAGGTGCACTCCCAAAATTGTTTTAGGAATGATTGAAACTCCAATAATAACATAGAGAACTGAACAATTCTTATTACATTCGGCTTTTCACTTTCTATAGAAATGCGTTCATGTTTTCTAAATACCTTTTCAATTTCTGAGTTTTTTTTTTCATTGTCGATTGTTTGGCAAATACTTTGTAAAATACCCAACAAAAGAAATTTCCCTAATTTAGCATCATATAACCAAAAAAGCATTATACCGAAAAAAAAAACCCAAAATTGAGAAAGCTTACGGGAAATTTTGAACATATGTACCTTGACCTAATTTATTGAAAATTAGGTCAAGGTAAAAGTGACAAAGATAACGCAAACGAATTGTATCCCGTATCCCGTCAGTTCACATGAAATCCATGCAAATATTGTCAAAATTTTGATGATCGTAAAATCGAATTCGCTTGGTGATACTCACTTCATATGAAAGTCTCCACACCGGTTTTTGACATTTCGCCAGCACATTATTTCACAGTGAAAAGATGTCATAGACAATCAATCAGAAGGCGAGTGAACATTAATCTTAAATTGGGTGAATAAAAAGTAAGTCTCCATGGCACCGTTTTCACGGGTGACATATATGCAAGTTTTCCGCTAGGTGAACTCAGTACATACATTAAATAAAAATTTGCAAATTCGAAAATTTAAACGTAAAAATTCTTAAAAATTTTGTTAAACCTATTCGCACGATAGAAACTCAAAAAATTCATAACCAATGCTGTATTTTTAATATCGAGACTTGGACCACTCCCGAAACCAAATCCTTGCTTCCCAGCGAATTTGATGTTGGGACAAATTTAAGAAGTAATATAACACACGAAAATTTGTGGTTAGATGAGTTACTTTCGTGGAGGCGTTTGAAACTTTCCAATGGATGGCTATTACCAAAAATATTTTTCGTTTTTTTTTTTAAGTCTGGGGCAATTTTAGAGGCTTGAAAACAGGAGCTGGCGGCCAAGTACTCGCGTATCTAAAACATTTAATGTGGCTTCAGGTATAATGTTTAAAGTGAAGCCAATGCCTTAAACAAAGATGATTTATACTCCTACTCTAACTGAACTAAAGGCCTCTACGCCATTCAGAGTGAATGAGCGAATGCTTCAAGTAAGTTTTGCATAGTCCCAATTTATGAAGGCGGAATCACATTAAAATTTGAGCTGAGGTTGCGATTAGTTGCTTTGGATTAAGACGGATATGTACATCCAACTAGAATAAATTAAAAAAGCAAATTATTTTCTACAATTATGTAGAATGCATCTTTCCCATAATTTTAGACCAATGAAAAAATTTTCTGAATTTGCCGCCCCTCAAATTCTGCCGCCCCGGGCAGTAGCCCAGGTTGCCCATATGGGAAATCCGGCCCTGAGTGAAAGGGCATATGTATTAACTTTGTCATGAAGTTTGTAACGCATTGAAGGAAGCATCTCCGACCATATAAAACGTATACATATATGATCAGCATACCTTGGGGAGTCGATTGGGCGATGTCCGTCTTCCGTTTGTCTGTCCGTGTCCGTCTGTTGCGACGCGTTTTACTCGGCCAATTTAAAAGCTATGAAGCTGAAATTTTGCACAAATGCTTCTTTTTGCTGCATGCAGTTTGTATGTTTGAATCGGTAAAATTGGACAATGGGGTCATGGGGCTGCCATACAAACCCAACTCCCAAAATTAGGTTCTTCTAAGAAAAACTTTTTTATTTGTGCACCAATTTCAACCAAGTTTCACTCAAATGTGTTTCTATTGATAGCACAAAACATATGTAGCAATGGATTAAATCGGACAATGGGGTTATGGGGCTGCCATACAAACGCAACCCCCCAAATTAGGTTCTTCTAAGAAAAACCTTTTTATTTGTGCACCAATTTCAACCAAATTTTACTCAAATGTATTTCTATGGATGACACAAAACATATGTAAGGATGGATCAAATCGGACCATGGGGTCATGGGGCTGCCATACAAACCCAACCCCCCATTTTGGTTCTTCTAAAAAATTTTACACCAATTTCACAAAACCTTGAATTATTGTGTCTTTATCAAAGCAACTATAAAGGTAAAAGCAAATGGAACCGTACTATGGGGCCATGCTCCCGCATCCTCCAATAAAATTTTCTGAGTAAATATTTTTATTTGCCCACTTATTCCAACCATACCCCACATCAATATTGTTTTGTCGACGAAACGGAACTTTTGTAAAGACAGAAGGAAAAGAATGGGGGGGGGGATTTAATACAAGTCGTAGGTATGCCCAAAAAAAAATTTTAGCCCGAGGGAAGCGAAGGGTATCCAAATTTCGGCCGCGCCCGAAATTAGCCTCGGTCTCGTTAATTTTATCGTCAACAAAATGCTTTAATAATTACAGTTAGTATTGCCAATTTAGTCGTTTTCCGGCTAAATTTAGCCGGAACTACATATACTGCTTGGCCGGAAGAAATTACTAAATCCGGCCGGATTTTTTAGCCGGATTTCATTTGCCTCAGCCGTTTTGCTGGCTAAAACTATTTTATGAAATATTTTGAAAATATAATAAAATGCGAGCCTCAATTTTCAATATTCATTTATAAGCGCTTTAAAAGCTTGATGCGTTAGAATTACTGTAGTTAGCAACTGTCCAGTACCTACAGGACAGAACAGCGCAACTTCCGTACAAATTTGACAATTGTGTTCTGTATAGAACAACTTGTATCCAACTTCATGTTCGAACTTTTATGGAAGTTGTGCTGCACTGTCCTGTACTGGATAGTTAAAAACGCATTGAATACAATTTTTGTTCACTCTCTATGGTCCCTCATTATAGCATGCATCTAACTAGCATCAATCAGGGGAATATGTATTAAGGTTCGGCGGCATAGGGTTTTTTTTGGAGAACCACTTTGCACTCCAAAACTTACCAATTTAGAATTTTTAATTCACTTTTGATAAAGATAAAATTTAAACTATTGTATTGTTGGAAGATAATGAATGAATTGATAAATTGCATATTAAATAATTCCTACGGTGCAGCAGATCGCCCCAAATTCTTAGAAGTTACAATCGGATTACTCGAACATTTCTACAAATAGCGATGCGATAAATGATCAAAATACGAAAATTTCGAGTAATTTACCATTTAAACTAAAACAAAATTTGTTTGTTGATTGAAATGGCAGCCATTGCAGCATATAATAATGAAACTAAGAGACAGAAGCGGCCGACGCTTGAGCGCCTGCAGATCCCGCGTGGCGGGTGACCTACGAAATTTAAGGAGTCAAGAGAAACAAGAAAATTTTCTCGACCTATAGAAGAAGACATATTTTTCCAGCATAGATATTTTTTGTAGTCAAGCCTAGATCCGAAAAGAGACTTAAATGCTTAATTTATTCTGCTTATTTGAACAGCTATAGATAAGAGGGTATACTTTTAGAAACTTCAGTTTGACCTTAAACTTTTCAAATCGCCGGACGCCCAAATTTTCACATTAAAAAAAATTCTTGCGAAAAGTAGCCATAACTTTTCGGAGAAAGTTGAAGGATTTTACATAATCCCGAAAATTTGGAAAAGTCGAGAGCTGACAAAATCAAACTAGCCGGCCATTTTCACCATAAAACTATGGTAAGTCAAACGGTATGAGCCTATTGCATTTGAAATGCTAGCGATGCTCAAGTGACGCGGACGAGAAATATTGTGATGAGTGCGAACCACTAAAAGACCAATTTACCTTTAGTTCGAACGATCGTGGGTGTATCTTTTAATCTCCCCATTTATCGTTCTTACCTATTGCGTTATCCAGCATGTATCATTATACAACATTACATAATTTTGCTAAATTTATGCTTCCTAACGTCCTAATTCTCAGAGGAAACTACGACTTACAGGGCCCACTAAAAAAATCAAGTTGTTCCACCACTGCTAAGAGATCAGGGTCTGATACGGGTAGTATCCCGAAGAGGAGACAAATCTATCTAAGTTTCTATTTTATTTTGTTACGCAATCACATTTTTTGTGATAGACAGAAAAAGTATGATTAATATTTATTGCTGTTGGCTTGTACTTGATTTTGTTATAAGAAATTTACCGTTATTCACTCTAGTAAAAAAGACTATCGGGGTCTGAGCTCAAAATATGTATTTACATATGTCGACGAATCTTCGCCGAATTTTGAAATTTGGTCTTTTTGTTATTTCGTCGAAGTTAAAATATAACTACATACACTGTTAAAAATTGTGCAAGGTTTTTATAACGGTATGATACGACATTTACTGAGAGAAAAATACGCTTAAAAAAAAATACATTCAAGAAAATTCATTCAATTCGAATGGAAGTCTTTAATCCGAGGGTGGGAATTAGCAGTTAATTTAAACGCACATTATTAAATTTTTAATAAATATGTGCATCCATTTAAAATAAATGAAAATTCTATTCTTTCAAGTATTTTTCAAAAAAACGTAGGATTCCATTTTGGAAATATTTTATTTGTACCGTAATTTGTATTCCATTAGCTAGCATGATGGGTTGAATGTCATCATCATCATTATCGCTGTTTCCTATCCGTACAATTTTTTTTTTAATTTTGTTTAGCATGTACGGAAATTGAACTACGGCGATATTTGATCACACGCTCTGTGGCTCACTTGGTTGAGTCGCACTCTACGATGCTAGTAATCTAGAGGTCCAGAGATCAAATCTCGGCGTGATCCAAGAAATATATAGTGCTTGCAACATTATATACACTCCTCTATATGCAATGTAACGTTGACTCGAAGTAGCCCATAAACGGATAAGTGAACGCACCATGCCCCACAATCGGTGCAGAGAAGAAGATATTTGATCTATCGTCTCTATCTTTTAATTCAAGCGGTAAAGTCGTTAAATTCAAATGATCTTTTTGCAATGTACAGTTCGTTTAAATTGAATGTGTGGTTTTTAATATACATAAATGTATATGTTCATTTTTCTCAGTGTTCCTTATTTCTAATAAGAGCGAGAATATATTTTTTTATTTCCTAAATCACAATCCATTTCTTTTTCATTTAATTTTTTTAAAGAAAAGTTTAACTACTGTTAACCGTTTATTAAAATTTATCAAAACAACGTCAATCACAAACGCTCTTCTGAGTTTACATGTTGAGGGTCCAATTTGTACCTTCTTACCTCCAGACGCATACGCAGCACTTTAGCTACTGCGTCCGTATCTAGGTATGTACGTAGGGGCACACTACAAGGAGGAATTTTATCTTCTTTACTCTGGAATGTAGCAATTAATCAATCAATTTTGAATCTAGAAAGGATTGGATGCAAATTCACTGCTATGCTGATGATTTTGCCATCGCCATTAGAGGTAAATGGAGGTTATTGGAGGCGCTATCTATTGTAGCGGAGTGGGCAAGTGTCAGTGGGGTTGGAGTCAATACAGCCAAAACGGAGGTTATCCTCTTTACAAGAAAGCGAACGATTCCTAATATTAACCCCCCTTCGCTAGGGGATTCCCAACTTGTGATTGCTGACAAGGCAAAATTTCTTGGTATTATCATGGACAAGAATCTAAGATGGAAGCCCAACATTGAAGAAAGAGTGAACAAGACCACCGTTGCACTATACTCTTGCAGGAAGGCTATCGGGAAAGCCTGGGGCTTACAACCAAAAGTTGTATTTTGGTTGTATGCGCAACTATCTTCAGGCCAATCTTACTATACGGAGTTATTGTATTGTGGGCAGCACTTAGCAAAACCACCTATTATAATTTGCTTGTCAAAGTACAAAGGTTGGCTTCTCTTGTCATAACAGGAGCCTTTCGCACCACTTCTTCAGCCGGATAAGATATGGTGCTGGGTCTGCTCCCATTGGTCTTCTTTGGACAACGACTGGCTGGAAACACGGCCCTACGCTTGCGGGAAACTGGCCTATGGAGAGCACTCGATTATGGGTACTCAACGATACTGGGTAGCTTGGAGACTGATTACACTGTCCCCAAGTATTCTTTTGGTAAGAACCCCAATACCTTGATCCCGTCGAGAGATCAATTCTCGGCAGGTGGAGCTATCTCTATGTACACTGATGGTTCAAAGGCCGAATCAGGAGTTGGTATTGGAAAAAACTCGGAACTACTGAACATCCGTTTGTCTCTTCGTCTTCCTGATTTCTGTATTGTCCTCCAAGCGGAAGTCTCTGCGATTATGGAATCGCTAATGTGATTGTGTAGTCACGTCGTAACTGAAAGGGACGTCACTCCGTATACTGACAGTCAGGCTACAATTCGATCACTCGAGTTGGTATTGATCACATCAAGAACTGTTGAAAAGTGCCGCCTTGTTTTTAAAGAGATGGGTCGCTTTTTTAACATAACATTATGCTGGATACCGGGTCACTGTGGATTTGCAGGCAACTGCTGTGTGCGGACCATCTAGCTAGCTAGTGCTTCACTAGCTGGTAGAGATGAAGTCGACCGCGGAAGCAATACACCACCAATTATCACCTGCAAATTGTAAATTACAGCAGATTCGAGCGCAGAACCAAAGCACGATGACAAAATTCGATTTTATCAGCTCTACTGCTATTATCATTGGACCGGATGCATATTCGCAGTGTGTTCGGGTTATAACGGGGCATTGTCCTATCGGGGAGAGATTGACTATGTATTTCTTTTAGTAAAACTATCTAAATTTAAATTAGCTAAAACATTTTTCTATTAGTATAGTCTGGCTGGTCTAGCGGTTAGTGCGCGCACCTTCAGTGCACAGGGTCATGAGTTCAAATCTCACCGTAAGCCATGGTGTTTTTCGAACTCACGAGCTTGTGACGGACTATGATATCACTCAGATGTTAAACGAGTACCCATTTATGGGGATAAATAACACTGCTGAGCGTGATGATGATCTCATTACCTCAACAAAAAGCAGATAAGATCTTGGAAATAGGATGCCACTAACACATCCTGCGGCCTTAGTCCAATGTTCGATTGTCGCGCTAATTATTTTTTTTTATTTAAAACATTTTTCTTATTCTACGTAATTAAATGTATGGCAAAATACGTAAGAACGAGAAAAACTGCGAACATTCGTGTAATGGGGCTGCCATAAAAGCACTACCCATAAGAAATTTTCTTCTGAGAAAATCTTTTATTTATGAACAATAATCTTTACCAAACCTCACATAAAATCGGACTACGGGGTTATGTGCTTGCCATAGAATCCTCGCTTTCATAAGGCAGTTTTTCTAAGGAAAATTTTGTGGACCAATCGTTATTAAACCCCATATGCTATCGAAGTCACATAACGTGGAGTTAATATTTAAATTTTCAATAAAAAATATGCTAGTTTGTGGATTGATGACTACACAAGTCGAATTGCTGACTAGTATGCTAAAGGCAAAGCAGCCGAACCTATCGCTTTGAAGAAATGAGTAGTCACAGGTCAAACGAAGCTGGGACGTGAACGTCTGAATTCAGGGTGAGGCTTAACCTTTAAGGGGGCCAAAGGAGCAACACACCTGCTATTGAGTAGTTTCTAGCAAATATCGTACCTCGGGGATGGGGTTGCCCAGGGGCCATGGTCCTTTGCCATCATCGTGTTGAGCTCGCGGTGGTGAGAGGTTGTTACCCAAGTCAACCAGATGGATTTGCGGCCCCCCGGATTGGATGTCCGAAGGTTAGTGCATGCACCGGACGACTATATTGTAGTCAAACTCTGCTTGAGAATATTAGACAGCTAAACCATAAATATTCGAGACGAAGCACAGACCCTGCAGCCAGAAACACTACGTTATGCAGTGAAAACATGATAAAAAAAAACATTCACTCTACGAGCGATGCGTTCAAAGGATTCCTGACACGGTCGAGATAAAGGGCCTCGGTTAGAATATTTTTGAATAATATTTGTATATCAATCATGCAAATTTAATCTAAAATGTGCTCTATTCTGTTTTGTTTAGTTGGCCTCTTGTACATACTTCTATCTACATATACATGTGCTTTTACCTGGTCACGACAATAAGTGAAATTAGGGCATTATGCCAATTTATGACCAGATCAAGGTGAACCAATGCCACACGCTACACAATCGAGACGAATATTTTTCAACCAGGAAAATGTTGAAATGCACAATAAATCAGATGCGTGTGTTTATGCAGTTGTTCCTATCCATTTTTTGGGCAAGCAGATATTTTTTTCTAGATTGTTTTTAAACTCCGTATACTTGTATGTGGATACATATTTTTATGACTAAATAAAAATATAATTATTACACATTAGGAAGATCTTTTTAAGCTGCGATTAGGATCTTTTTCAAATTGTAAATTTGGAAGCGTTTGCAACAGCCTTTAGGGTTAAAATTTCGTTCAAAACTTAAACGCCATTTCAGGCAGTTTAAGCATTTCGCAGTTCGCAAAAGATCCTAATCGCAGACTTAAAATGATTTCTAGGTGAACTACAACCGCTAAAGCATAGAAAGCAGACTCGTATGTATTTATACGGTTATGAGTGATGAATTATTAATTTATGATTTTTTTTAATCGGCTTATAGAATCCAATAATCTCACCTTGTATGCATACTGGTTACGCCGTTCTTGAATCTTTTCTCTTTCTTCATAATCGATATGCGCATAATTCATATTGATAATATGTGTAACATATTAGTATGCCAATCTCAAAGTTGAGATACAATAACAGCTGGAGGATGTTTAACTTGAGGAGCCTCAAGGCATTTTTAATGGGCTTTTAGTCGGCATGGCTTTCACAATAGAACAAAAGATGTAAAACCGAAAATAAGAAAACAAAATTTGTATGTATGGTATATGTAGATAATAAATACATTATGTGTATGCAAAAAAAAAACCTGGACGTACGTATACATACCATCAAACTTCTAACGAACTTTTTGGTTTTTTGTATGGATATACAGATAAGAGATCAATGCTGACATGCATTGCTAAATTTTGACGAGTTCAGCGACTGATTTAAGACACAAACTTGATTTGTTGAATATTTTAGGGTTTTGTTGAAAGTGTATTGTATAGTGACTCCATCACCAAACTAATTGATATGAATAGAAAATTATGTATTTTTAAAATAAAATATTTTCTGAATCATTTCAACGAAAATTGTTCAGTGATATACGATAGAGGGAAGTATGTATTTTTTTTGGAAAAATGGATACAAAATAAGCGTGAACCTTTAGTAGATTTGTTATAGTCACTAATGTGACTTTGTTCAGCAAATGCTGTATGTCAAGACTAAAACACATAAATGTATTTTATAAAATGAAACTGAATTCTTCATTAATCAGAATATGTATTGCAATTAATTTTGCGCTATCTTTATATTAAATCTACAGAAGGTGGCACAAAATGTCGCGGATTGTATTATTTATAAAAGCAATAATGCTGAAATACAATCTTAGCAAATGCGACAAAAGGTTATCAAATCTAGTCAATGACCACTAGAAAATCACATTTATGTATTCCGAGGTTGATTATAAACATTAGCAAAATCTGAGCTTCAAGTAAGAAGTGTGTATTGAAAAAGCTTATTTCTGAAATAAACGTTGTTGTATGACACAAGAGTTGCGTGTTAGTTATAAAATTGATCTGATCTCCAACTGTCGACATGTAAGAGACGACTAAGTCTGAGTACATTTCATACATTACATTGCTTATGGATGCTAATATGAGTCAGTCACTTGATTATACGCATATGTACGTTATTTCATCAAACACAATGCGTGTACCCATCATAACCTGTAATCATCCAAACCCTTACGCAATATCCATACAGACATTCGCATTATTTGCCTCTTACAACATCCGAAAATATTATCCATCAAATAAGATTGGCCTTCTTTGACATTTTGTTGATTCAATTCACAGCCTCTTGAAAGATGTATAGGAATTACGTTATATAGTCATAATTTACGCAACAGGACATGCCATTGAATGATGATAGGAAGAAAAGAAACGAGTGCGTACACTCGTGGTCAATTTGATTCCAACCGGAATCAGACATGTGTCAGGATGAGAGCTCATGTTTCTGTCTATTATAGCCGGATAGACATAATGTTTTATTTTTGTTTGCCCGATTATGATTATGGGGCGCATGAAATATCTTCTTCTTAAGAAGTCGATTTGAAATAAAAGCCGATTTAATCAACTTCGATTGTTGTTTATTTGATTGCTGTCTTAAGACTGAACTAATGAATATGGTACAATACAGAACATTAATACATAAATGCAATGTTTCCAAAAAGTTAAAATGCAATGTACATTATGAACGAATCAATTTACGTCGCCGGATGTAAATTGAATCGTTCGGCAAATTCTTGCCATTCAGGCGATAAGCAAGATATGACCGGATGGGTCGTATCGTATTTCTTATTAGATAATGTAACTCCTCCATCCTTTAATTTTGGATTCTCCTGAATCTTATTTATAACATTAATTTTCAATTTTTTATGTTTACAATACAGAAATATGATAGTAACTAATATGATAATTATAATTGATGAAATAACAATTGATAATACCGAAGTTGTCGATTTGTGATATTTTAGTTCTTTAATTGCTTTGATGTTATCTAATTGGTTGAATACTATTTCTTCGAACGTTAATTTATGATTTTCTAATGGAGTATAGTTGTTTTTTGGAATTATAAATTTACTTAACATTTTAGTGGCTTTGTTACTATACAATTTACTTTTAAGTTGGACTGTGCAATTTATGAAATGAATAAAGAAATTTCCGTCAAGGATTACGTTACGATTATCACATGAACTATTTAATTTTGTTGTTTTGATATTTATAAGAATTACAATGTCGTCTTCTATTTCTATAATTTCTTCTTCGATTTTTTTCACAAATTTACAAATATTTTTAAAAACACAGTTTCTGCTTGGTTGCAGTTCGTTCAATGTTTTTCCGGATTGATAAGTAAATGATTGATTATTGATTTCGATAAAATATTCAGGATACTGATCAATTTGTTTCTTTTCGGTTGTTGGAATAGGTATTAAAAGTTGTTTGTCTATTTTCTTAATGTTAGTTGGTATTTTAATTGCTAATATAATAGATTCGTTTATAAATTTTGCTACTCCTAGTCTAATATTGAAAAGTTTATTAAAATCGATGTCATATTGTCTAATTTCTTCGTTAGTTAATATATTTGGATTTAGTATTCCGGATTTAGCGGATGCAATATTTTGTCGAATGAGTTCAATTTGGTTTTTAATTACGTTTAATTTAATCATTTGGTCTAAAAGTATACCTTGGTAATAGTTTTTCGTTTCTACTAGGCTTATTCCGTTAATTTTGTTAATAATATGTTCTCGGTCAGTTTCTAAAGTGTCTTTAATTAGTTTTAAGGTTTTATTGAAATTATCGTTTATTTTAACTTGTCTATTTGTTGTTTCGATGATGTTATGGTTGTTTTCGTCAATTGTTGTCAAATGACTTTCTATGTCATGTCTGTCTTCGTCGTCCATAGTCCCATATATCCATTTCATAAAAGTTCCTCCGAGGTTAAAAAGTCCTCGCTTAGTTTTATGTGGAATGATAGTTCTGATGGAATTTTTCATTTCCTCAATTTGATTTAGTGCCAAATTTATATTTACACTTCCGTTTAGAAATTTTATTGTTGATTCTACCTTATTGACTAATTCTAATATCTCTTCGGGATGGATTATGTGGAGTAGTAAGTCGCTTTTGGTGACTATGTCTACTTCGTCGACTTTGATTTTCGCATAGCCTAGCTCAGAATCTAAACTATTAATTATTAAAGTTGCTTGCGAAAGTGGTACCAGAAGAGCAATTATGAGTAGAGTTATCAAGATCTGAAACAAAATTACATTTATATTAATTTTCCTTGTAAAATATCAAGAATCATTTTTTGACGATAATAAGGAATATCTTCTTGTGAGAATGAGATTTTGGAATTTCTAGTTATAAATTCGGGAAACATACAGCTAAAAATACCACAATCGTTACTATTAGTTTGTTGCGTAATATTAGCTACATTCTCTTTGACAAATTGGGAGGTGTCAAAAGGTTCGTTTATTTTATCAATTGACTCTTGTTTTAAATATTCTTCCAGTGAATCTAAAAGTAAGGGATTGGATCCACCTAAAGAATCGTAAAATTTGATAGATTTGTCCTTGAAATTAATGGTGGCTAAACACCAATGATTTTGATTCATATGTACAGGTATTAGTATAATATCGTAATTAAAGATGTTTGTACTTACAGTCCAATTCCGTATAGAATCATATCCAGATCGCAACAAAAATAAAGTAAAGAAGGTGTTCATTGTATAAATTTTGGGAAAGTTTCTATGCTGTTCTTTCTCACTTCGTTCCATAAGGAGGTTCATATAAAAGTTTATAACTTTGTCATTGATCCATTGATTAGGGGCTAGAGTTCTAATATCGCTCCTAGTTATTGTTATATTAAATTTGGAAGTCAGAGTCTCATTAGGTTGTCCTTGACTCAGGGCTTTATTTATAATATCTTTTTTCGCATTTGAAAATTCTGGAAATTCAGTTTTAATCGAGCTCTCAGTTTTACTATTTTTGTAATTCCCTAAATTGTTTTGGTATTTAAAAGGTCTCTTAATGTTGGATACATGAACGTTATCTAATTTATGCTTTCTGAACTTTGGTTCTTCTTTATGCCTAAGTGACTTGTAGTTTTTTATGAATCCTTCGTTTCTGTCTTCCGTATATTCTTCCCGGTTTTCATTTAACTTACTAATGATTTTCTGCTTACAATTTTGAATACGTTCTTTTATAATTTTGTGGTCAATTTCATGTTCTTGTACTTGAAAGGGGGTTGATTTTATAGTAGAGTGATAAGTACTGTTGTAATATTTTACAGCTTTGAGTATTTGAATTCGGATCGGAAGTTTTTCTTCCAAGTTCAAAGCTCTTATTTTTTCAGTAATACTACTATTAAATCTTTCGATATCAGCGTTGCCGGTATGGCTATTTGGTTTTGTGAAATGAAATTCTATTTGCTCTTGTTTAAGGAAATTTTTAATATTTATTGTATTGAATTCGTTATCAAAAATAAATTTCTTTACTGTGCCTTTAATTGATAAAAATAGTCTAATTTTTTCAAGAAGTGTTTGACAATTTTTATTTTCCAAAAATAGGCTTACAACATGTTTAGAAAACTTGTCGATAAAGTTTATAAAGGAATGTTTGCAAATAGTGAATACGTCCACATGAACTATTTCATTAGTGGTAGATGCTACTTCAGTTAAATGATACTTTTTCTTAATTGGATTTCTATCGTATTTTGCTTCTGAACATATATCGCAATTGTTTATGATTTTATGAACCGAAACTTTTAAATTAGGATTATAGATTTTACTTTTGATACCCTCGTAAGTTGCAATTATGCCTGAGTGTCCCATTTCGTTTTTGTGAAATAATGCTATTTGTTTATTCAGTTCTTCTTCATCTTCAACATCTAATGCAAAATTACTACACTTAACGAATTTCACTTTATTGTTGTTACGGTATACACTTATTATAATTTGTTGTAATTTATTGTATTGATGATCATCCAATGCTGAAAAGATTCCGACTTTACCTTTACTAATATGTTTTCTCAATATATTATCAACAGCATTGGTGTCAATATCCTTTTCATCGATAAAAATTCTTTTGTTATTAAAAACGGTCTCAAACTCCTTTTCCTTACATTGCTTTAAAATTACTTGAGTCTTGAATCTGTTAACCACGGTGTCTAAAATTGGTATATGATCATTAAAATTTTCTTCTTGAGAGTGGACTGTTTCAACCTCCATTGATTCGTCAATGGCATTAATTTCGATTTCAGAAGCGGAGTCACTATTCTGAACTTCCGTGAATAAGCTATTTAAGTTTATGGTTTCTACCTCATTACTTGAGCTATTTTTCTCCTTCGGGGCATTGTCTAGTCGACTTAAGAAATCTGCAATAACATTCTGTTTACCCTTAATGTATTCAATTTTAATATCGTATTCTCCTAACGATACCAACCATCTTTGGAGGCGGGGATTTATATCCTTGCCTGTGTATTTAGTGTGAAGCCACTTTATAGGTTGATGGTCTGTTTGTAGGTCGAACTCTTTGCCAAATAGGTAGGGTCTGAAGTACTTACAGGCCCAAACGATCGCGAGAAGCTCCTTCTCGGTCGTAGAGTAATTGACTTCATGTTGATTCAAAGTCCTACTGGCATAACAGACAGGATTTCCATCCTGGGTCAAAACAGCTCCCAGTGCGACGTTACTTGCATCTGTCACCAATTTAAAACGTTTAGTAAAATTTGGATACTTAAGTATTGGATGCTCGGTTAGTATTTGCTTTAGCGTTTCAAATGCAGCGATGTAGTTTGGGTCATCAGCTTTTATTTGTACACCTTTCTTAAGATATTTAGTCATAGGAAACGCTATTTTCGCGTAGTCCTTTATAAATTTACGGTAATATCCCGTCACCCCAAGAAATTGTTTAATTTGCTTGGTGGTGGTAGGGAGCTTCAAATTTTGGATAACGCTTATTTTTTTGTTGTTGGGTTTGATACCTTCAGGCGTCAAAATATGTCCTAGATATTCTGTTTCTCTCATGAGAAAACTGCACTTATCTATCTGGATCTTGAGTTTCGCTTCTTTCAAGCGGTTAAAAACTTTGTTCAAATTGTCGATGTGTTCCTCCAACGATGTACTAAAGATTAGTATATCGTCGAGGTAAACGACACAGATCTTATTGATCAGACCGTTAAGGACAGTGTTTATTAGCCGTTGGAAAGTGGCTGGGGCATTTTTGAGCCCAAACGGCATTCGAAGGAACTCAAAATGCCCAAAGGGTGTTGAAAATGCGGTCTTTTTTCTGTCTTCAGGTCTGACCGGGATCTGGTGAAAACCCTTCGCCAAATCCAATGTGCTGAAGTATTGTGCCCTGCCCAATTTATCGAGTAAACTATCGATATTTGGGAGGGGATACTTATCACTTACTGTCACTTCATTTAAACGTCGATAATCTACTACGATTCTCCATTTTTTCACGCCAGAATAGTCTAGTTTTTTGGGGACAACCCACAAAGGACTATTGTAAGGAGAATTACTGTGACAAATAATATTTTGAGTCAACATCTCGTTTATTTGTTTTTCGATTTCGGCCTCGTGAATACGGGGATACCGATATATTTTAGAATATATAGGGTTATTAGTGGAAGTTACGATTTCATGGTACACTTCGTGGGTTGAAGTTAAGATATCGCCTTCCTTATAAAATAAATGCTCATATTTAGTCAATAATTTCGAAATTTCCCGTTTTTCTAAATTGTTTAGATGATCAAGTTTAAGTTTTTCAATATTGCTAGATTCCAAAGTACAAATTTCGTTAATTATAATTGTATAATCGTTAAACTCAAATGGAATTAAATTTTTGTTTATTTCTATGTGTTGATTTTTAAAATCGATTTTAGCTTGAAGCGGCGAAAGAAAATTTTGTCCTATAATGGCGTCATATTTTCGACCATTAAAATTTATAACTTTCCAAGACAATGAACCTTTAATTTTGAACTCTGCCGGTATTGGCGTATCAATTTTACTGCAGACTTTGTTGATTCCATTTAATGTTGTGAAATAGATTGGTTTTGTAAGTTTGTTTCAAAGTAATTAGGAAAAATATTATTTTTAATGAGGCTGGTTTCAGCTCCAGTATCAATTAAACATTTCACCTTGATATTATCAAAAGTCAATGTCACTATGGGGAGTTTCTTTCCTGGGGCTCCCTGCAAAAATTTACATCACAATTTTCACAATTCGCGATTTCCATAGGTTCGGGTTTATTCTGATGTGAATTATGTGTTAACTGCGGTGAATAAGTATTATTAGTATTGCTCTGTTTGTATTGACCAAAGTTATTTCTGTAACGTCCAGTATTATTACCGTAATTGTTTTGTTTGTATTGTCCTGAGTTCTGTTTGTTATGTCCAAAATTGGAATTGTTATTAATATTTCTTGGAATACTGCTATTTTGCTGAAAATGTGTTGGGTTAAGTTTGTTGTGTGTAAAACTGAAATTGTTAGTATAATTCTTGGGAATATTATTATTTTGCTGAAAACGTCCTGAATATGAATTTTGATTATGTGAATAAGAATTAGAATTGGAACTGTTTTCTTTCTTTTTGTTTATATTAAAGTTTGTGTTTCTGCGAATGTTATCTTTTCTATAATTATAATGTATAACATCTCTTTCGTCGAGCAACCCTAAATCATCAAATGTATTGAATACTTGTAAAATTGTCATTCCTTTGAGAATATTAACCCTGTAACTACCAACTACCATTTGTCTAATCATGTCAACTATGTTTTTATCATTGTTGTCAGGACTATAATTGGTTGGTTTATTGTCGTCAAATTCATAAATTTCATTTAACTCGTAGTTTATTCTTCTAACAATATGAAATAAATCTCTAAGAGAATTTACCTTGACGTTTCGACATTCATCCAGTAGCATCACGTAACTTTTCCTAGGCTTGAATTCGGATTTCAGCTCGGATTTAACCTGGTTCCAGGTTGGGCTAGCGCCTAAACGTTGAACACAGCTAAGAGCATTACCTTGTATTTTCTCCGATTTTACGATGTAGAGTCCATGTTGCAAAATATTTTCCTTGGTGCCGCATAAAGCTGCGACGTTCTCTACTGCGTTGATAAACTCGATAAGCGGATAGTTGTTTCCTGTGAAGGTTTTGATTTGCGAGAATCGATTAATTATTTGGTCATCGCTGAGGCTAATTCGGGCTGCTGGCATCTCCACTGGTCGGTTTTCAGGACGATGTTCCTGCCTTACTGTCTCCAATTGGCTTCTTAGATCCATCAACTCCTGTTGATATTGAGCTTGCAATTGCTCCATTGATTGCCTTAGTAAATTTAATTCCGCTTCCATCGTTAGACTTCTGTTTTCGTCGAATTTACTTTTTCGTTTTTCACTTCTCATTAACTCACTATTAGTTTAATGACTATACTATGTTTTTTTTTTCACAAATGTAACTTTAGACACTTTTCGGACATATTCTTAGTTTAGTTAGTCAGTCACAATTATAGTTTATATTTTGATATTAATTTTGTTATGTAATCACTTTAACTGCACCAATATACAATTATACACCACTTTTTGGGGAAAAGGTTCTATTCACAACGACTGCGCCAAATATCTTCTTCTTAAGAAGTCGATTTGAAATAAAAGCCGATTTAATCAACTTCGATTGTTGTTTATTTGATTGCTGTCTTAAGACTGAACTAATGAATATGGTACAATACAGAACATTAATACATAAATGCAATGTTTCCAAAAAGTTAAAATGCAATGTTTCCAAAAAGTTAAAATGCAATGTACATTATGAACGAATCAATTTACGTCGCCGGATGTAAATTGAATCGTTCGGCAAATTCTTGCCATTCAGGCGATAAGCAAGATATGACCGGATGGGTCGTATCGTATTTCTTATTAGATAATGTAACTCATGCTTTCACTAGTCTTAAAGTGTGTTCAAACAAGTGAATGGACTCGCGAAATAATAATTTTGGCACATGTCGGAAAAAAAGGTCATGAGGGTCTGATACGAAACCCAACTATAAGTCTAAATGGGAAGATTGCAGCGTGATATAGGGCAATGTATTTTAAAAATTAGGCCAACCTTCTCCTGAGTTTAAGCTGTCAGGTGAAGGAATTTTGATCCTGTCAAATGAGTGATCGCCGATCGCCTTGAAGAATGCGCGGAAATATTGTAATATTTTCGGATAATTAGCTTTTTTTTCTCGAATGCAAAATTTGAATGTCAAGGCAAGTGCACGAATGGAAACGACTAACTTTGTTTTCAGCAGCAGCCAAACTCTAGCTGTATTCATGCATTTCAAACTAAAATCCTGCACACAGAGCTTACCCCTGGAATATGCCAAGCAACTTTAATCGCTTTTACTGAAATACCGCTAGATGTTCAGGTCCCTTAGCCTAAGCAGAATGTACAATTCAGAGACTTGATCGAAAGGAACAAGTATTTAAATCACACCCTTGTCCGTACTATTGGGAAACTCCTAATGACACCACGCCTATACGGGATCACAACACAACAAGAGGCTTACAATGAGGATACACTAGAAAAATGCGGCGGCACGCCCACAGGTGCAATATGCCATTTATGATCCGTGGATCATGTCTTGGCATTCGTACAGATTGTGGACGGGTCTAAATTTACCACAAACACTAACCATAAGTAAACACTGGAAGAGGTAGACAGTCACCTGGGGTTTCGGTTTATCCTCTGTCAGTAACAGAGTGCATGCTGTTCTGCGAGTTCAGCGATTCCGACGAATGTTTGGTCATGAATTTGACGGATTTTTTTTTTCGAAAATTTTCTCCGATTCAAAAGTAAAGTGAGTATAAAGAGCTGTAATAAGCATGCATGTCTGGTTTTAGGTTAAGTCCTATAGGCCATCTGGAGTATTATGCTACTGCATATTTTTGTAGTGGATTCAGCCGCTTTTAGCGAAAATTCGTATATCGTATTTTGTCTTGGAGATGTTGATGTATCAGTTGGTCAGTGGCTTTTGTCGATATTACGAATACTTCATAGATAGTATTTGCCAAGGATGCCCCAAGGCTAAAAAAATAGCAATAATCGCTTGGCGATGATCCTGTGAGTCGCCTGAGGGAATATTGGTCTGTAGTGTTCATTATGTGCACATATTTTTAAAAAGCTGTGTTTCTTGAAGCTATATGCGATACTAGAGAAACAGAGAAGTAATACAAAAATGTACGAATTGCGCCAGGAGGTTTCAGGAGGAATAATCGCTCAGCGATCATCGCATGAGTTGCTTCTAGCAACACGAACCTTTAGTATCATTTTCACTAACAAAATAAACCTAAAACCGTAGGGATTTTTGTCGCTTGTTTTGGGATTTCCAATAGAATAGCTTCCTAATGATTGATCCCCCCTCTGCTTGGGAGTCCCCGTGTTCTATTGAACACATCGAACACCGTACGTTATGTCACTGCAGTTGGTTAAGAAAATGTTTAAATGCCTGTGGCAGCTAGAGGGTTAAGCCGGGAGCTGTTAAGCTTTCGGTGGTTTATAGGTAGTGTGGTAGTATAAGTAAGACCACTTGTTGTGGTCCTTCGAGGCATTTTAGCGATCCTGCAGCTGCAACGATTTTGCAAGTGTCGTGTATTATGTATATATGAATACATATATGTATTTCACATAAAAAGGAAAACCAGAAGAACGGCCGTCTGACTTCTGAGGCAGCGCACAAGTTAGCAAACTTATCAGCTTTCAACTTGACAATCGAAATCTCCATCTCTTCTCTCAATCATTTCCATGGGCTCATCATGTTCTTTTTGCTTTTGGGTTTAGATACAATTTTGATATCGTTTGTTTGTTTGTTTATGTGTATATCAGAAAATTTTAATAAAACACTTTATTACTTAGTATTTAGATAGTCTCAGCAATATTTGAGCACACATATTTGATACGAAAATTCCATTCAAATTTCTGCCCCCCTCTTATGACAAAGTGCCGACGCCTTTGGTATGGGCCATGGTATGTGTGACTTTGAGAATGTGTAACAGGCCTTATACATCTGCAACTTGGTTGCCAACCTAGGTTGCAAGTATCTCACTACACACTTGCATTGCAACATTCCGGCAACCACGCCATTCACATTCTTGCAACCTGGTACTGCAACCAGCAACATGCATACAAATCACTTATTTTCCTGTTTTTTTTGCGTGGTGCCAACCTAGGTTGGCAACCAAGTTGCAGGTGTATAAGGGCTGTAATAAAAACCTAGGCAAGAATTCCCCTTCAGGGTAGTCAATCCAGTCAATTCAGGCCTCCAAATAGAAAAAAATAGAGTAACGCTAATTTTGGTTGTTTTCGATTCAGTAGTGTGCCAGGAGTCTAAAACTCATTTTGCTAAGAAAAATTTTGATCGAAAAGGTCCCAAAAAGGATACTAATTAATCCTTGATCAGAGTTAGGCATGCGAGGTATCATATCAAAGGGGACGCCGATTACATTACATATCCGGTGTTTGTCTCCTGTTTCAAGAACCCTCAACGGAATAAATCGCGTTTGAATGGACAATTTTCCGTGTTTCCCGTAACTTATCATCTGTATCTGAATGCACTCGACTTCTCCTTGGATATGATACCCCGCATGTCGACCTCCGGTTAAGGATTAAATAGTGTCCTTTTTTGTCCTTTTTCGGACCTTTCCGATAAATAATTTTTTCAGCAAAATTAGTTTTATACTCCTGGGACCCCACTGATTAAAAAACAAACAACAAAAATTAGCCTTACTCTATTTTTAGGGTTTTTTAGAAAATATTTTTTCAAAAAACCCTTATGAAATCGATTTTGTCCGTCCGTCCGACCGTCCGTCTGTCCGTCTGTCCGTCTGTCCGTCCGTCTGTTCACTAAATAACTCGCGAACGGCTTAACCGATTGTCATGAAATTTGGTAGGAATGTGTAGAATGATTACAGTCTTTGGCACAAATACCTTAGAAGTTGGTAGGAAGAAGTTAACAGGGTGTCCCGAACGTTTCAAAAAGTCGACTTTTTTAGTTTTTATCGGAGATTAACGTATGGGTATTTCAATCAAAGATCTAAACGAGTCATCTCATATCAGTTAAAATTTTTCAGTTTCGAGTAACGGTAAAAAACTTATTGGCGTTTAAAGTTAAACTTCTTTTCGACCTCCGTTTTTCTAAACCGTTATAGGGATCGATATGAAACTTTGCACAAATATTGGTCAGTATGGCCTTATATACGTTAAATATTAAGACTGTTGACTTTTGCTAAGAAAAAATAAATAACAGTAAATTTGTAAAATTTCAATTTGTTAGTGTGTAGCCCATCTTAGGTTTTCAAATATGAAAATTCTGCTAAGGGTTTTCAGAAAATTAAATAGGTAATATGTCTACGAATTTTCATTCGAATAACTGAATCCAAACCGGAAATATAGCTGAGTAAGTATTTAGTAAGGGCCTTTCACAATGCAAGGGAAGCCTCTTAAGCATTTCTTCACTGCATATCTTTTAACTTGATGAAACAATGAACATGAAATTTGGTGGAAATGCATAGAATGGTAATAGTGTTTGCATAAATATTTTTGAAGTTTGTAGGACCAAGATACAGGGTGTCCCTGAATAGCTGCAAAAGTATACTTGTTCAATACTCATAGGAAAGCTTCCGTGGGCTCTTTTGTCAGGGGACACAATGGAATCATTTCATTTAAGATGCTTTTCCTTGATTAAAAAAAATTAACAGTAGATTTACAGCTAATAATTACGTTTGCCTTAGTTTATTTTTTCTCAAAGGCCATCAGAAATCTTAAATCGAAAAATTCCTGTAGATTTGCCTTGGAGTACTTTTATATCAACTGGATAAATAGTAAATCTATTTTTGGATTGGTCTAATTAAAGGTGGAACGCGTTTATTTATACCAATCCAAAAATAGATTTACAGGAAGCATTTCATTAATGCTGTGCACAATTCTTATCTATTGCTTATAAAATATAGGTACAAAAAATATTCACTATGCATCAAAAGTCTAAAGAACCCTCGTATTGCGGGCGCAGCCCTCTGTACGCCGGTATTTTTTTCTATTTCAAATGCTGACTGGACTATAGGTATATTTCATCACAGTTGTGGCTCTCATTATTTTGCAAACCACGACCAAATTACCAAGTCAGTGGTGTAGCTTCATATTTTTTTTCTGGTCAGCTTAACCTATAGTATAATAACTTATTTTCAGGCAATATCTTATTAGCTATACGAGACGGCCGGCAATACAAATTTACTCGCATCTGCGGCAAACGAAACGAGTTCCTAAGCCCACCGCAAATTGATTGACACAAGTGGAACACGCATGTTCTCTGGTGTGCTAATTATGCATCACCGTATACTGCACATGGAATTCGATAACGACACATGGTTGCGAAACATGCACACGCAGACGCGAATCTTTGCGATTTTTTGTGCATTGCGAGCGAAAGCTTTCGGGTTTGAGTCTACTATTACGTGGTTGTAGTCTATGATTTCAACCACGTTTGAATTGTATAAAAAAAGGTGAACATGAAAGTACAGTAGAGCGTCGATTATCCGAACTAATGTTGGCAGGGGTTTGTTCGGTTAAACGAAAGTTCGGTTAATCGAGCTTTCCTAGAAAAATTAGAAAATAGCCCAAAAGTAAAATTACCCGACAAACAGAAAACGTGTAAAATGACCAGAACTGAACAAAAATAAAAATCCGAGGTAATCGAGCGATGCAGATGAGAGGTTGCTTCCGTCAGGCCCTTGATTTTTCATTTTATTCGACGCCTTTCACAAGAAAAGAAGCTGAGTGCCCGGTTCGGTTAATCGAGTGTTCGGATAATCGGCGTTCGGATAATCGACGCTCTACTGTATGTAAATGGCAGAATACATGTGGCGACAATAAAATCAAAATGTCCAATTTGACCCTGTATTTTAAATGGAGCACCATTCCGAGCTGATTCTTGTGCTGGTTTTGTTATTTTCTGCATTTGATGTATTTTCGTGGCTTATTTGATTATGCACATACATTTAATTGATACGCTCGTAGTTTATCGCAACTTTTCGCAATTCGCAAAAGATTGTAACCGCATCCTTACAGTATTAAAGTACATACATAGTAGAGTTTGTTACAAAACCCTCTTTTATAAATCTCACCATCATACATATTTTGTGCTTATCAATAAAAATGCAGATTCGATCATCATCATCACTATCATCATGTTCATGACTAATCACTTATTTTTCATATGAAAGAAATTCGTTGCAAAATATCTAACCAACTGGCAAATGAACGGACAGTTCACAATCTTAAATCTTGTGCGCAAGTTTAATTCTTGTTCAACCGGTTACGTAGTGATATCACAAAATTTCGCGAAGAAGAGATGTACATATCATCGTGTGTCACCCGTTGGCATGTGGCATGAAAATTTTATATGTACGTACCTCCGTTCGATTGCCTTACATATCGATATGTATAAATACGAGTATCTTGCATCTGAACCGAGGCAATTAAGTTTCAAAGTTCAAGGCACGCGTTAATGTATGCGTATGACTAGAAACACATTTATTGCATCATACCATAATAGTTAATCCATTTGGTCAAAATGATCCTGAAATGAATTTGAAAATTAGTCATCATCATCGTCAAGAATGTTGGACTATATTTTCCGATCAAAATAAGATCCATCTGCTGTTTTTTCATCTGTAGAGGTTCCGTAACTAATAAACCGAAATAACATAGTAGAACCTCCTAAGGTTTTTATCACCATCAAAATTTGTTGGCCCTAAAGTGGTCAGCTTTTGTAGGTTCTACTGTACAATACTTTTTTTTTTTCTTGAAATACCGGTTAACGATAGACACTAACAGGGATTATTTCCGGAATATAAGAGCTAGTTCTCACGGCTCATTTGCTTAAATACATACAGTTCGTACCTTGAACTAAATGCCTAAGTGAAACACCTGATTCGCTTCAACAAACGACGAACGACACCCGTCCCATTTGAACTCATTGTTCTCACAACACAATCATTATCATCACTTTTATCAAAATAGCATCATGATCAATGTCTCATCTTAAAATAAAATTCTCTCAATATCTTCGCGTCTTATCTTATTTTGGATACGATCCAAATTTAGATTGTAGTATGTACACTGCCTAAATACTGTTGTGCAGCAGTAAATTGAATAAAATCGAATCTCTCTTCAAAAATATATCACAAAAACCCATATTCAAATATTCCTATGGCCACTCTAACACATTCCACGTTAGCCTAGGTCATGGAATCAAGAAACGCCCATAACTCAAGTGTGTAATTAATTAATAAACAAATATGTCTGTAGTATAATGCCCGCGCGCGCCGCCGGTCAAAACAAACATCCAAAAAAATCCAGCGTGCTAGCGCCACCGCAAACGCTAAGAAAAACGTTTATCCAGCACCACCACCAAATACAAGAAGTTGAAGATTATCCGGAAAAATTCAGTTAAGAACTGGGTGAAACCAGATACCCAGATATACCCGAGAGCCAGCATCGAGATTTAATTTTATCTAATAAAGTATTAACTCGTGCTTGGGTGTTTATGACCCATGACCAATTTACGAGTATATGGGGACAAATTGAATCAGTTTCATTAAAACGAGCCGTTAGTGTTGTGTCATCAATCAAATCAATGCAGATCAACGGATCAATTAAGATAAATGATGCGACACGGATAATAATGACATTGTATGATATGATATGGATAAGCTTATGCATATGAGGACTGGAAAACCAAGAGCTTTGCCAAAATGAGCAGATGACGAATCGGTGGTCGCTTCTGAAATTAATTATTTTGCCAATGGGACAATGGGGTTTGTTGGTGCTTATTACGCGACACCACACTGGCTGACGCCATCGATGAGGAAGTGACAAATGCTAATTTTGATTTTTTTTTGTTTCCGTTTGCGTAGACACAGCAAATTTTTTGTCAACCAGGGTTGTCCAACTTTATTATCGAAAGGGTCACATTGTTAGTGTGGAAATGTTAAGTCGAGTCGAGTATTTTTCATGTCCTATAGGAGCAATGCATAGAAAATGATGGGTTGGGGTGCGATCGGATATTACTAAAATAAGGAAATAAAATTAACATGGACCTTAAATTGACTTTTTCTTCAGAGTCGCCATAGACTCTCCAATCGATTGTACAATCGAGCTCGTTTTTTAGGTTCAACTACCGAATTCGCTAGAGAAAATGAGCTTTCTCTACAGAAAAGCTTTCTCCATACAGAAAAACGCCCGACGTCGGGCTATCATGCCACATTGATAATGAATATTAAAAAAATTAAGTGACTGCACTATAATGTGCTATCGCTCATCGTTGTTGTTGTATAACGTTGAGGTGTAATTTTCTTCAAATTTATTTGTCATTTGGTAAAATTCCGATTTTGAATCGAAAAAACAAAAACAAAAACATTCATTGTGTTGGCTGTATATTACGGTCGAAAAAGAATGACTGTCCCGTTGACCGCTTTAATCAAAGATACCTTTAAAAAAGATTGAAGAACGCTCAGAACTAACGAAGTGGAAAGCTCGAAGCTCATGCGTACGTATTAATTTGCGAAGGGTAATTGTTACTGAAATTATTGAAGGTAAATCAAAAATTCGTACTGAGTATTCATTTTGACATAAGGTACTATAGTGTTCTGCACAATTTGATTTGAAGGTTAGCTATAAGAAACGCTTTAGCTGTGGAATTCGTCCCTTCATCAATATACTTGCAAAGGTCGGAAGGGGAGTGGAGAGGCAAAATGTAAATAGGCTGCAGTGATCAAGATTCCGATGTGGAGCATTTTCAGTTGACAGTTTCAGAGTCCTAGCTCTATGCGTTCTGAAGTTACAGCCGTTCCAAAATGCGAACCAAAATAAAAAAAATTGCTTAGGGGTACCAAATGTTGTGCTAAATGAGCATAATCTCTGGATTGTTATATGGTTTTCCGTTTCTTACCAATTCTTCCAACATTGTATAAAGACTCAATGAAAAAACTTCGCGATGTGTGTGGACCGCAACTGGGAGTTTGTGTTATATGAAGTACTGGTTACTAAGCTTCTTTTGCCACAAAATCCTTCCACATTGGGGCGTATCATGTTAACTGTTTCGTGAAAACAGTTTCACAAATTCCACAATTGGTTTTCGCTTATGCACTGAGGAACCGACCTCCGCAGTGTCTTGTCAAGAATTGTAGAGTGAAAAGTGTCGACCAGCGACCATATGGTTGTTCAGCAACCGAATATTGAAATATTTTTGATATTCTAGTATGTTTTAACACGCTCTGTGGCTCACTTGGTTGAGTTGCACTCTATGATGCTAGTAATCTAGAGGTTCGGAGATCGAATCTCGGCGTGGTCCCAAATTTGCGTACATGTGTGGATAGGAAATATATAGTGCTTGCAACATTATATACACTCCGAAATGATATGCTATGTAACGTTGACTCGAAATTGCCTATAAACGGCTGAGTTAACGCACCATGGCCCCACATGGTACTGAGAAGAAGAGAAGTATGTTTTTTAAATAATTTGATTTTATAAGATGACGTCAGCTTCTTCTTCTTCTTTATGGCACGATAGCCCGACGTCGGGCCTTGGCCGCCTGGATTGAAAACCTCCAATTGTCGCGGTCACGCGACCTTGCCCTCCAATTCCGAAAGCCTAGCATCTGGTGGGCGTCCTCACATACAGAATGCTCCCATTGGGCTCTCGGTCGTCCACGCAATCTGGCTCCGTCCACTCGTTGCGCGTTTATCACCTTTTTGGGCATGCGATCGTCGTTCATCCTTTGTACATGACCCGCCCATTGCAATCACTGCAATTTCACGATCTTCGACACCTGTAGCTCATCATACAGCTGATACAACTCAAGGTTGTACCGGATGCGCCATTCACCTCGTTCACGAACGGCCCCGAAGATTCTTCGGAGAACCTTTCGCTCGAATGTGTCCAACAGGTGTTCAGAGTTTTGAGTTAGGGTCCATGCCTCGCAGCCATAGCATAGCACAGGTCGGATGATGGTTTTATACACGTGGAGCTTCGTGTTCCTGTGCACCAGCTTCGAATTCATAATTTGGAGGACCGCAAAGTAACACTTATTAGCTAGTTGTATCCGTCGCTTTATCTCATCTGTTTCGTTGGCGTCTTTTGACAAATTGCAACCCAGGTAAGTGAAGTTGTCTACATATTCTATATTGAGGTCCCCCACTGTGATGCTTGAATTTACTGGAGTTCTAGCTTTTGATTGCATCATGACCTTGGTTTTAGACTCGTTGATATGTAGCCCAACTTCTTTGGCGTCGTTATTGAGATTATGCAGAAGGCTTTCTGCATCACCCAATCTTCGAGACATGATGTTGATGTCGTCGGCATAGGCTACTAGTTGAGTCGATTTAATGAGTAGCGTTCCGCTGCTGTCCAAATTCATGGCTCGAATTACATACTCCAGAGCCAGGTTGAAGAGCGTCGGCGCCAGCCCGTCGCCTTGCTTGAGTCCAGTACGAGTTTCAAATAGGTCAGTGAGTCTGTTCTGAACTCTGACCTGCGAGACGGTATTAGTCATCGTCATCCTTATGAGTCGCACTAGCTTAGCCGGTATTCCAAAATGCAGCAAAATGTTGTACAGTACGCTTCGATCGATACTGTCGTATGCCTGCTTGAAGTCAACAAATATTTGGTATACGTCGATGTTGTATTCCCAGCACTTCTGGAGTAAAAGCTTCACTGTAAAAAGCTGATCTGTAGTCGAACGACCAGGTCTAAAGCCGCCTTGGTACTCGCCAATGATATCTTCTGCGTACGGATTAATTCTATTTTCCAGAATCTTAGATAAAATCTTATAAGTCGTACAAACTAATGAGATGCCTCTGTAGTTCTCACATTTCAACTTATCCCCTTTTTTGTGGATTGGGCAAATGATACTTTTACGCCAATCTTCCGGGATTATTTCGTCGTTCCATACTTTAACGATAAGTGTTGTATAGCCTTAATAAGGCTCTGCCCACCATGCTTCAGCAGTTCAGCTGGAATCTCGTCAGCGCCCGGGGCTTTATTATGTTTTAGTGCTTGCATGGCGAGATCAACTTCTTCTTGTGTGGGGTTGTTCGGTTGAACATTGAGGAGCTCTTCAAAATGTGAGGCCCAGCGTTTATCAACGCTATCAGTGTCGCTAATGATATTGCCATCCTTATCCTTACAGAGGCTGGTCCTGGGTTGGTATCCACTTTTGATTGAATTAATCAGCTTGTACGCTTGTCTACTGTTCCTACTAGCTAGTCTTTGGTTTATTTGCATCAACTGCTCGTCAAGATGCTTTCGTTTCTTATGCCTAATTAACCTATTCGAAAATCGTCGAAGCTCGTCATATTTTGTTTTTTTTTACTCTAGTTGCGCGTTCGGTCCATTGGCGATATGCCTCGTTTTTCGCATCTACCGCATTTTGACATTCCTCGTCAAACCAATCATTTCGGGCTCGCCGGGCTTTGTATCCCACAACCTCCTCTGCGACCCCTTTGATGGTGTCTTTGAGTGTATCCCAGATCTCAAGGGCGCCTTTGTTGCTGATGTTATTTAGCAAGGGCGTCAGCTTCTCCTCAAGGGCAGTCGTGTAAGTGACCACCGTGGCATCATCCAACAATTTGTCAACCGCAAAATTTTTTGCCGGGTTGAACCTCGAATGATGCACCGAAGAAATTCTGCACCTATAAGTCGCCTTCACCATATAGTGGTCAGAGTCAATATTTGCTCCACGATAGGACCGAACATCCATTATGCTCGATGCCCATCTCTTGCAGACAAGGACGTGGTCAATTTGGTTGACGGTATGTTGATCTGGAGATCTCCAGATCTGCCTGTGAATGCGACGATGCGGAAAACAGGTAGAGCTAATGACCATATTTCTGCTGGTCGCGAAGTCTATTATTCGTTGGCCATTGTCGTTACAGCTGCTTCTTTGTAATTGTTTCTCCAACAAAAGTAAATATAACACTTTTTCGCGATTCTAATTTAATTCTTCAATTTTAACTCCAACTATCTTATGTACATATTTCCGTAAATATTTTTCTGCGAACTTTGCAACTAACAATAGAACTCAGACTGCATAGTATTAACTTGTAATTATGCCAATTCAGCGCCAACCATGGGTGTTCCTTGATTTGCATAACAAATGTTCATTATGCCTAATGACATACACTAGCGCCTCTATTCATTACTATACTATACTTATTGAGTTTTTTTGCTATCGTTACCAGATCAAAAAAACATCATTGCTGTGGGTACACAGTACACTAATAGTTTCTTTTTTTATAATGTTACCTTAACGCTGTCCACACGTAAGGTGATTTTTTATGTTAATACGAGTAAATACGACACAATAAATCACTATATAAATAGTATAAACTAATGTTAGATATGTATGGCTTTCTGCTCAAGACCCGTGACCATTTCATATAGTATGACGGATGACCAGTGTTTAAGCTTACCTTGAAATTGTACATATTTAATGTATTGCAATGTTTACTCATTTTTATCGCCCATAGTATAAAACCTTCACCTGGATGCATATACTGGAAAAAAGTGCAATCTAGCATATTCTTTTGGGTGTGCAATTTTTTTTCGCTGGATTGCTGGACAAACATGAAAAATCTATAATTAAATTAAGAACCGGTTAGAGATTGAGATTGGATTAGATTAGATAGATACTGACGCAAATAAATAAGATGGAAGCTGCCACTCACGACGATGATGGAACTACATACACAATTTTATAATTAGCATGATAAAAAAAATAACTGGCGCGACATTCCAACATTGGACCAAGTCCGCGCATGTGTAAGTGACATCCAATTTCCAAGATCTTAACTGAGTGATATCCGTCCATGGGTCGTGAAATAGAAAAACACCATAAACTGAATTCGTTCACGGTGAGACTCAGACCCACGACCATATGCACCGAAGGTGTGCGCACTAACCACTACGCGAAGCAGACTACCTGTACATGATACTCCAATACTAAATTATTATAGGCCGAAGATGTGTTAGTGACATCGCATTTACCTGTTCTTGACGGTTTTTTTTGTATAGGTGTTGAGATCAACAGCACGCTCTACCGAGTAATATATCTCTCGGTAGTTAGATACTCATTTAACAAGTGTAATAATGATCATAATCCCTCATATGAGTCTCGAATTTGAAAAACAAACTTTATTTGCCTATATTATGTGAGCGCTTGAAACTTGATGATAATATTTTCAGTAGCCTGCTTGTTCTTCTAACCACAAGGTCTCAAATCCGGGGTCCGTTAGAGGGGATACATACTGTCAGGGCTTACTAAAACCATTAATCTAATTGAGTTGAAACCCACGCCTACTAGATTAAATCGTATGTCATTGAATTCAAAATGCATCGCAGCATGTACTTGCATTATTCAAATTGCAGTAAAATATAGTTAACTGAATCTAGGATTTAGTAAATCTTGTCGATAGTCTGAATCCCCTTTTAGGCTTTCCTTACGACAATTCTTAAAAACAGTACAAACGGGAAAGTCATTAGGATAGTTCCAGGGGAAATAAAACACAAAATAACGGTATAAAAAATAATTTTATTCTGGAAAATATTGCTAGTAAGTAGAAGAGCTTCCGTTAAGTGATATTAACTCAAAAATTGTATCTGCTTTAACTGCCGTCTACCGGTACAGATCTTTCTTGTCATCCATCCCCAAAATTTTTTAATTATATTTAGATCTAGGAAGTAGTCAGTCTTTACATAACCTTGATGGATTGCTCTCGAAACCAATATTTTTCCAGCCTTGCTTTATGAATGGGGGCATAATCTTGTTAAAATCTTGAAGGAGTTGCATGGAAAATGTCGGTAATTTTATGCTTTGAATTAGGCAGAATATTTGTATAAGCTTGGGCGTTCTGAATACACCTGATTTTTACAAGCTCAATAGTTTCACACCGACATAGTCAACCCCATACCTCGACACTTCTCACTCTTGTGTGATACCTGATACGTCTACAAAATTAATTCCTTCTTGCTCAAATCGTGGAAATAATACCTAAACCAACCTGAATCGTCGAGATTTAATTTTTTTCGTCAGTATGGAAATAACGCGCTTCCTTTCATTTGTCCAATCCATACAGTTTCAAAATGGAGGTTGAATATCTTGGAATGGAACTGTTCAGCTTATGGAAATCAGAGCGCCCAGGCTTATAAAAATATTCTTCCTTAATGGTTTTAACAAGACAATGGCCCCACTCACAAAACAATGCTGGTAAAATATTAGTTTCGAGACCAATCCATCAACGTTATAAAATGACTACCATACTCACTAGATCTAAATATCATCAAAAATGTTTGGGGATGGATGACTAGGAAGATCTATACCGTTAGTCGATAGTTTAACCCTTCTGTCGGCACGAAGGTCTGGCCAGACCTTTGGCACTATATTTTGGCGAAAAAAATATGTATAGAAGATGAAATCACAGCGACTTCATATTTCACGATATCCTAGAATAATATGTTTTGAAGCATTTTACAAAAATTTGAAAAAATCGGTTGAAGTTTTGATTATGTTTTTGATGATTTTCAATTTATAGTGCTTTTTGATACCCAATAGGTCTGGCCAGACCTATAGTTTTTCCCCCCATTTTTCTCTTGAGGTAAAAAGGGCAAATATTAAATTCTTTTAAAATCCCCTATTTATGATGTAATAATGTCATTAAAATTCAATTTGTTCTATAACGATAAAAATTTCTGAGATTTTTCTTTAAAAAGCCGTGAAGTTCAGAAAATGGGTATGCCTAATTTCATCACTTTTTATAACATCACCTAATCAACTGAGATTTGATTCTAGGAAATTCAAACGAGTTTTCTTTCGTCTGTAATAGTAAGGACTAAGTATGAGTGATTTGGGAACGTCTTTCTAAATAGATTTGATCAAGTAATTTATGGAAAGTTTAGAATGAAATTGGAAAATGCGATCGAACCATCTACTAGATATACGCAATGCAAATAGACAAGCAAAGAAAGAAGAAAATAAGGGAAAAACGTGTTTGTACTAAGTAATACCACCCCAAAATATGTGTACTTAAAAACGCTTCCAGTATATCTACAAAAATGATTTTAATGCTTTTATTAGTTAAAAATGGCAGTAAAGAATTGGTAGATTGACTCTACCGATAAAAATTTCACTTTTTCTGAAAAATAAATTTTTTTCTCAGTAGGTCCAGGGTCCAGCCAGACCTATTGGGTATAGAATATGCATATTGTAGTAGGTGCCGACAGAAGGATTAACCATAATCAAGCGCTTCTGTAAGCAATTAGGAGAGCTTGGGATAAAATTAACTTAAATTATCTTTGAAACCTATACAATTCTATCCCAGATAGACTTTTTGAGCTCAAATTACTTAGAGGAAGTTCTATTCATTACTCACCATATTTTCCAGAATTATTTTTATACCGTTATTTGTGGTTTTATTTCCTCTGGAACTATCCTAATGACTTTCTTAATTTTACTGATTTTAAGAATTCTTGTTATAAATTAACAAATTATGTTAAACATAAACATTTTAAACAAAATAAATTTATTAAATGCAAAATTAAATACAGAATAATTGTAACTAGACATAATATTCCAAAAATTCTCAAAAATACTCAAATATTTAAAGAGAATCTCTAAATATAATAAAACAAAACCCACAATTTCAAAATAAATTTGGCTATTCTGATTAATCCGTTTTATTTTCGGCAACATCTCGTATTTTACTATGGACTCCAGGAAATAATAACTGGAAATTTTATGTAATCTAAAACACTATTACGAAAACTATAAAATCATCTTTTTATGTGCAAAAATACACGTGAATCAAACATTATCCAAATTTATTGTATAATTAATTGTTAAATCTGTACTAAGAATAAACTATCTCGAGCAAGAGTGCTGGCATCTATAGTTGTGCAATAATTTTAATAGTTTTATATTGACGTCACAGCAAAACAGCCAGAGTGCAAAATATTTTTTTACTGTGTGGATTGGCAAGTGTTGTAGGTTTGAAAAATTTTGAATTATCTTATCTCGAAATATGACTTTTGACAATTTTTTTTCTATTGGCAAATTAGTCATTTTCATCATATTAACTCTGCAAAGTTCCTAAATTCGATTTTGTAAACTTCTAACATTCTAAGAACTATTTATTGTATAACATTTTTAATGGATCATTATTATTATTATTATTTTTAAAATATCCCATAGTATATTTTGATCAATTTCATCAATGAAAATTGCATAGGTGCAAATTTACGAGACTGCACAATTACATACCTTATGAAGTTATGATGTACATGCCTTGCGAAAATAGTTAAATATATTAAAAGGAGAAAGTTACAATGAAAAATATCCAACATGTTCATATAATAAATAACTTGCGTGCTGATAATTGGAACATAATTTTAAATTACTGTCTCTGTAAGACTGTACTAGCCACTTATGCTATAAAAAAAATTCAAAATATAGTGGAAACTCGATAACTGGAAACTCCTTAACTCGAAAAACACTTTAAGTCGAACAAAATCTGATTCTCCAGCACAACAAAAAAAAACAATGAACAAACCAATTCGATAATTCAAACCAGAAACTCAATAACTCGAAGAGAAATTTTTGATTCCACTGCTTGTGAAACTCTATAAGTCGAATTAAAATTTCTTATTAGTAAACGGGTGAGACTCTATTAGTCAAAGCTTTGCTATGGGAGATTTTATAAGTCGATTTTATTTTATTCCTCCAAAGACGATTTTTCAGTTGAAATTTGAATTTTATTGCTGCATGTTCCGGAAACGAGTATAACGGTACTTTGCTGCGATAAATTGTTTCAGTTTGCATTTGAATATTGATTTCAACGTAAGGGTGATACTGTCAAAAGAATAATCATTTCGTGCTGTTTGAGGAATTCAGCCAATTAAACATGCCTGCGTCATAAAGAACGTTACAAACCCTGACTCTACAGCAGAAAAAGAGCTTATGAAAGCGATTGATGCAGGAGGTCGAAAAAAAGTATATAGCTGCCGAATTCAAAATTCCGGTTAGTACGCTCTATACGATTTTAAAGAAAAGAACAACATTTTTTCATCTACCGGAATAGAGTGGAAAAGGCAAAGATTGACGAAATATCCAATATATAATTGGTTTTTGAATTGCCGAAATAAAAACATCCCAATAAGTGGTTCACTAATTCAAGAGAAGGCATTATATTCGAGCAAAGCAAGATTGACCGTTCTGTTAGCAGCAGTTAGCTGACACCGATTATCATTGGCAAAGCAAAGAAGCCTCGATGCTTTAAAGGAATCAAGTCTCTACCGCAGTGATAACAACGCGAATACAAAGGCTTCGATGACATCTGATTTATTTGCTGAATGGCTAAGAAAGTTGGACAACTTCATGTTCCAGAAAAAAAGTGAAAAATTCCATTAATAAAATTTAACTGCCTCGCCTGATCAGTCTGCAAACAGTTTATGTCCGCCAGCCTTACTTCAAAACTGCAGCCAGATTTGCAGATTTGGGAATAATCCAAAACTTCAAAGTTATTTACCGAAAAGAGCTAATACAAAGGATTTGAATTGAAGTCGAGTAAAAGGTTCATACACGAGCATCAACGGATAAAGCTTGGCGAAGTGTACGTGAACAAACAGTTTCCAATTGCTAAAAAAGGCTTTTGCTTGGAAAATAGTCCTGATTTGGTTGTTGAAACTGATATTCCGGAGAAGGAATCTGATCAGGGAATTCGGGCTACAATTGGAACGAAACTAGACATTCCTCCGAACATTTCGTTTGAGGAATTTGCAAGTGAAGATGAAGACGTCCAAATATGCGCTGAGTTAACAGACAACGACATTATCGACGAATGTATGGCTGACAAACGCGATGAGCCAGCAGACGACGAGGAAGATTAGAAACCTGTAAATCCTATATCGTAACCGTAAGAGAGGCACGATCCGCAGTAAAAACACTTCGCTTAATTGCTGGGAAACTGAAAAATACGCCACAATAATGTTTCCAGACACTTAATAATTTTGAAAAACTAATAAATTTCTAAAACACTAATTTTAATTATTTGATTTCTTCGAAATTTGCATTCTTTTTTCTATATTTTTTGATAAGTATAGCTCACGAATTTCTTAAATTTTCGTTAGCTGTTTGAATTTAAATTTATTTATTTATTTATTTATTATTTATTTATAAGTGGTATGTATGTATTTATTTTTATAAAGCTCTCTCTAATTTTGCATAAAATTAATTATATCACAATATTTACGTCGAAATTTCGGGTTGGGTACTATACCTCGACTACTAGAATCTCGACCAATAAAATCTCGACTAATAAAATCTCGACTGAAAATATCTCGACTATGTCGCAATCTCGACTAATAAAAATATCGATTTTATAAAATCTCGACATTGAAAATCTCGATTTTTATTGAAAATATTATATTTTCAAAGTCGGCGCCGACTTTGAAAATATAATATTTTCAATAATTATCATAGGTAAATAATTTCATTTGCTACCTATGGGTAGAATGATGTGCTTTTAAATTCTCTGTTGGTAGTTTTGTTTACTACAATGATAAAACTACTACTAGAGTTACTACTATGGATTGAGAATATACTGATTAAATAATTAAGATACCTTGTTATTGCATTCGAACATTCTTTTCATAAGGCATATTAAGTTAGTGTTAAACCATCTCTTTGAAAAACACTTCGAAAATTATAACTTGTATTTGCCACATTGAAACGCGTATGCTGATGATGAGTCATAAATTGACCCGAAATGCATTTGTAATAAAAAATTTTTAGTTAATTAAATTTCCGTTTTATAATAAAATTGTGTTTAATAAACTAAAAATTGTGATTTTCTGCGATCCATAAAGGGATTTGACGCACCAGACTGAAATCAACGCATCTTCTCCAATTAATCCTGTAAAGCGGAAATTTCATTCCAAAACTTTCTTAAAATCAAACAAAATGAATTAAGTATGTAGTTAACAATTGTTTTTTACTGTTAGTTTACACAGTTCCTAGAATATTCTCAAAATAGGCAATCGCTTTTGAAGCATTTAAAGAAACTTTTAATTTTGTCATCTTTGTAAGTTAAAGATGTTTTTTTCCTATAAAACTCTAAAAACACAGGTATTTGAAAATTATTTACGTTGTTAACGTTAAGTACCACATCTATGACTTATTTCATTTAAACACAAATGAAACCAAATGTTGTTGTGTAGTATTGATATTGTACATCTATTTTTATCTAGCACTATGCTTCGTTTATTTTTGTAATAAATAAATGAATTAGTATAGTCAAACTTATAGTTTTAATTTTCTTTGCTTTGTCAGTCTGGTATTTACTCACATTCCTAAAACTTTTAATGTATTTTTTAAATGAAATCTAATAAAAATAAACAATAAAATTATTGAAAAGACGGCTTTTCTATATTTTCTATTTATACATATATACATAGGTATATAGATAAAAGATAACAAAATGGTAATATACGAGTTCATTTTTTCAGTTAGTCGAGATTGTCGAGATTTTTTGATATTATAATTTGTCGATATGTTCATCGGTCGAGATATTCTTAAGTCGAGATTTTCAAAAATCGAGATATTGAAATATTTTTCAGAACAAAAAAAATCTCGACTTGGGCTGTCGAGATTTTAAAAGTCGACTTTTAGTACCCCTCCCGAAATTTCGTTAACTCGAAAGAAAATTTAGTTTCCTTGAGCTTCGAGTTATTGCGTTTCCACTGTATTTAATTCCATGTTAATCATGGAAAACAAACGAAAAGAAGTATGTTACGTACAGACATAGAGCAAGAAGAAAAAAAAAATGTCAATCGGCTATGTAATGTTCATACTTACAATGTAATCATAATAATCTACCAACGCGTCTATAAGTAATCTCGAAAACCCACAATGTTGGTTTAACCCTTCTGTCGGCACATAGGTCTGGCCAGACCTTTGGCACTATATATTGGTCAAAAAAGTATAAAAGATGAAATCGGAGCGACTTCATATTTCATGATATCCTAGAATAATATGTTTAGAAGCATTTTGCAAAAATTTAAAAAAATCGGTTGAAGTTTTGAGCATGTTTTTGATGATTTTCAATTTATAGTGCTTTTTGATACCCAATAGGTCTGGCCAGACCTATAGATTTTCCCCCCATTTTCGTCTTGAGGTAAAAAGTGAAAATATTAAATTCTCTTAAAAATCTCCTATTTATAATGTAATAAAGTCATTAAAATTAAATTTGTACGATAAACGATAAAATTTTCGGAGATTTTGCTTTTAAAAGCCGTGAAGTTCGCAAATTGGGTACGCCTAATTTTATTCCGTCTTATAACATCACCTAATAAACTGAGATTTGATTCTAGGAAAATCAAAAGAGTTTTATTTCCTTTGTAATAGTATGAACTAAGTATTAGTGACTTATGATGGTGTTTCTTAATAGATTTAATTGAGATATTTACGGAAAATTTAGAATGAAATGATTTTTGCGGTTAAAAACTCCCTATTTCTATCTATCGATTTTCCCAAATCTGCAGACTAATATCGCGATAAAATCTACCAACAGAGTGCCAAATATTTTCTTAAAGATATTGGACTTGGAAAATTTGATCAAACTTTCTGTACGGATACGCAATGAAAAGAGAAGCAAAAATAGAAGAAAAATAGGGAGAAACATGTTTGTACAAATACCACCTCAAAATATGTCTTCTTAAAAACGCTTCTAGTATATCTACAAAAAAGATTTTAATGCCTTTTTGTTTATAAATGGCTGTAAAGAATGGGTAGAATGATTATACCGATAAAAATTTAACTTTTTATAAAAAATAAAAAAAAATTCTCAGTAGGTCCAGCCAGAACTATTGGGTATAGAATATGCATATTGTAGTAGGTGCCGACAGAAGGGTTAAGTGAGGAAGTGATTTTTGAAATATCAAACACCTAAGAAGAAGAAAACTATACTTTTACTGATTGAGGAAAATTATCAAATATGTGTCATTCCAAATAAGTATATGACTTGATGAAATTGAGGTCGAGCAACACTACATTGCAATCGTAGTAGGATATATTCGAGTTCGATTGTGATTCTAATAATAAATTGACAAATTTCGAGATATACATACATATGTACATATGTAATATATATAAATAATTTTCTAGCAAAAATCCTTGGAAAATGTGAAACTTTCAAAACAATAAGTATCCTGAAAACCAACAGGAGACAGGGCGTTTAATAGAGAGGGCATTGCGAGGTTTCCTGGTTCCCGCAAAATATTGATCTCTGGCACATACATATGTACATACATACATATGTATGTAAGTCGCGTACACCATCCCAATCTCGAGAGCTTACTTCCACCGAGCATTTTCAAAAATTGAGGGTGTGCAGGTACCGTCAGCACATCATATTGCCTGGCTTTTTCTGCTAAATTGGTAGCGGATATTGAAGCATGTCGTTTTCTTTGCTTTAGAAACCAACGGTATAACGATCACTCCAACATCTATCTAGGTTTTTTATTTCCCAATGATTCCATAATATGCAGTTTTTTTACATTGTGCTTTTTGTGTTTGAAAACCTTAACGATGGTTTGAATTTCAGTTAACAGATCAATTTCGGATGTGAAGGATCCTTCCGCATTGGTTGATTTCACGATTTCAATTTTTGGTATATTCAGAGCTCGTAAAAAAATTAAGAACATAATTGTTTTAAACACTGTGGAATTCCTACCACCAAAATCGGGTGCGTGCCTCGAAGATAGTTCCTCCGGGTTTTTCAGCCATTTCTAAAGAATCCATTAGAAAGACAGAATTAAAAAAAAATAATTGAAACTTACGGGCCAATTTACGTTTTTTGTAAATGTACATACTCACAGCCCCAAAATAAATATCGTGACCGTGGATTTTTTTTTAAATTTTGTTGTCACCCTATATTTAAAACAGGAAAAATTAAGCTAACCTGTTGCGTTGCATATACTATTTGCATTTACAACCTTAACATCGTTACTGGATGTCCGTCATGCTTTTCCGATGTTAATTTCTGTGTCGGTTACATTAATCTGATCGTCGGACATCCAACTGTGTTTTTAGTGACCACACAAGGATTTATCTGTGCATTCTGGCCTTATATAAATTTATTATTGTAGTAAAAGATACGTGATGAGATTAACTAAATCAGTCGCAAATATGTAGCCACTTCTAGCTGGAGATATGTAATGTATATGAGAATGCACTCGTGATATGAGTGGAACGTCCATATGGAATTCCAGCGGAATTGTCAATTATGTAACCCATAATAAAACAATAAAGACTGCTCAGTCAGTACGTTAATATTACTCGTGGGTGATTCCATAATGCGTTCAGATTCTGAATTGATATCTGTATAGATAAAAGAGGCGCGATATGCAAAGTTTATGGGATTAGGAATGAATCAATGCGTAGGAGAGCATAATTTAATTACAACCAAATAAGTACGTATAGTACAAAAATCCATAACCATTTTAGGAGGCAACAAATACTACACACATACACATTCACATGTGCAAAAATAAGATTTTTGAATGTCATTGATCTGTAAGAAATGTTTTATTATTTTCTATTAACATACATACTTGGTCGGAAGAAATGTTTATGATCGGCCGATTTTTGAAGAATTTTTATTCATAAATTCGGATATTCACCATGTTTGGCCTTTTAAGATTTCAGTATATCATTGAAATCCTTAGGTGGGCAATTACACTTATTTAAAAAAAATGTATTTTTTCTTAATTTATATTTGTAATACTCTTTTAACATTAATATTAACCTTATATTTCTATTATTTTTATATTTCAGTTCAATGTCATCCTAGTCGAAATTCGGTCAAACCGTCCGTGCTATAAAACTACTTCTCCGATCTATCAATATTACTATCTCCGTAATCATCATCACCATCATTGCGTTTTCGTGTGTTCTAGAGATATTCTTAAGACAACATCAAAATGATTGTCGATAAGACAGAAAATGCAAATGAAATGCATGCTTGGACTAAACTGCTACCGGATAGTGAGACGCAAGCAAGAATAGTTCAAAATGGTGGTGCAGTGAAAGTGCAAGTTGATCCGCAACAACCAATTGTAAAAGATAGTCCAGCATCGTCCGATACACCGGCCGGTAATTTACCACGTAAGGATTCATTCTTCGAAACGTTCCATAAACAATTAAGACAGTCAATACGTGCAGTTGGCGAATCGCCCGGACCGATTAAAAGGTAGTTTTTTTAGATCTACTTTTTCTTATGAATATAGATGGAGATAAATCAATAAATTTGATGCTTGATAATACGTACCGATAATTTCTTTTTTTCACAAATACATTTGATGGTAAAGGACCTTTATCGAAAACAACGTTTAATATGTTTATCGGGAAAACAGTTTGCATTATGTATCTCGCACATCATGCTGAAGAATGCTCCCAAGATTGAAAAATGTTATTGATTTAGCTTATCCAATATCCGGACGACAGCAATTAATCTTATGGCTGTGTGCCTAACCAAAAAAACATTTATCTTTCTTCATTTTAATGGGCTTAGCAGGAGAATATGGTTGCGTATTGTTTATGCTAAAGCCTGATATTAATTATGTCCTTGATTTAATGTCAAAGAAAGTTTGCACAGCAAGTTTTTGATTTATGTAGTAAAATAGGAGGTGATTTACCTTATTTTCAATTCGATGAACTACATTTCTAGACACTAATAAGCCGGTGGAAGACAATCTAAATTTCTATCGACACGGATTGTTCCTCGTCTCAACCAATTGCATAAATTTCGGCGTTTAGTTTAAAACAATTTCTATAATTTTTTTTTGCAAAAATCAGAAATAATGCGTAATCTTCTTCACAAGTAACAATCAGGGTCGGTTGTTCGTACATTTTATCTAGTACCAATCGGCTGGTGAATCTTATCGTATAGACAAGACGCACACCATGATTTTTTCTAGTTTGTGTATACAGTACGCAATTGCATACGACACGGCGCGACTATGCAAAGCAAACAAATATTCAATTCAATACAATGTATACTTCTTCTTCTTCTTCTCTGTACCGTAACCCCTTGTGGGGCATGGCGCGTTCACTCAGCCGTTTATAGGCTACTTTGAGTCAACGTTACATTGCATATAGAGGAGTGTATATAATGTTGCAAGCACTATATATTTCTTGGACCACGCCGGGATTCGATCTCCGGACCTCTAGAAAATGGTGTGCGTCATGTCTATACGATAAGACTGACCAGACTACGGGCACTAAATAAGAAGTACGAGTAATCGGCCCTCAATCACTTAGTAATTATCTCAATCATTAACAATGTGACGCGAATGAAATCGGAAAGCCAATCTATCTGGCTATAATATTGGAAGATAATCATATCATAGACATATACAGATAGTTGAACGAATGACAGTTTCAAACTTCCTGGAAATTTAGTGTCAACAAATTAACTGTCGAAAGTGCGCTAACAAATATGTTTATTTAATACTTTTCTTCAGATAATAATAATAATTAGCACTCGAAACTGCGAAAAGTATTCATCGTTTATTATAATCATGTATATCGTGTATCATTGGAAACTCACGAAATGTTCACTCGAAAATAAATTCAGTTCCAGTCCATTCAATTTTTGTTTATTTGCTCAGAGCATATGGTGGGGATAATAATGTACTGAAAATGTCTGTTAAATTAATAAGAGTGTCTATCAACTATTGTTTAAATGAGTCAGTTTTGTTTACTTAACAATATTGTGTTGATATGAGTTTTTGCAACTAAAGAGCTATCATTAAAAAAATCTATTTTTGTATTTTGCTTATTTCGGGTAGAAATAAACAATTAAATGGACTTGTGATATTGTATTTGGAGATTTCTACTTTAATTAGTGCAAATTATTGCACTTTTCTTTTGTACAATTTGAATATTTTGTCTTCCTCGCTTGTTGTCACTTCCACAGGGGTTTTATAGTTCTTTTCTCTTTCGTTTGGAATGAGGTCAATACAATCGTGCATGTCGTTAAAGGCTGTTTGGCTGTTTTATGAATTAGTTTTAAAAAATCTAATAAAAACGGCAGCAGTTTTAAGTCGTGAGGCAAAAAAAAGTAGCAACCCTGAGGGCATATTTAGTCGCGACCCTTAAAAATACGACCCTACGGCTATTATTGAGTGACTCTGTGAATAGCGTCACTTTCTTAAGGGTTCCCTTAAGTGTAGGGATTGGTCACGGTAGTAAAAAGTTATGTATCAGGTACAAATTGATACTGACATTGCCTTACCTGATATACTTTTTGTATCAATGGAAATTATAAAAAATCTAACTTTAAAAAAAACATGCATTCGGTATTTTGTTTTACGACCCCAGCATAATCACCTCGAACTATACAGGGTGTCCCACGCCACGACTCATGTTACATACGATAATGGGTGATAGTACAGCTCATTTGGGTGCAATTAATGTTCTACATGACCCCTCTATCTTTAACCGTTATAAAGTTATAGCATTTTTTGTTAATAGTGTCAGAAACCTCGGCTTACCGAGCAAAATCACTATTTGCCACACTCCCAAATATTTAATCCGAGATTTGACTTCAATTTCTGAAACTGCACGAAATTCTACATAAAATAACTGATTTATTTATTTATTTACACAACCATACAACCATTCAAACTTTAACACCTTGGCTGCCATGTGTCACCGGTGAACACCACACAATTATTCCAGGCCAAGCAATTTTTTTCAGGTTTTCGGCCGATTTTAATGGAATATTTTTTAGGGTGTTTACTGATGATACAATGGCGTAGTTTCAGCTCAATTTCAACGTATGTTCACCGGTGACACATTGGCCTGTGGGGAATAGCCTGTTTTATAACAAATGAACTTTGTATCACCGGTGACACACAATACAGAAGGGCAAATTTAGTTTGCGTTGTTTATTTCCTCTTTCTATTATTTTTGATCCTTAAAACTGAAATCATTTGTCTTTCTAGTTAAAACATGAAGTAAAACACATTAAAAACACCACAAAAAAGCAAATTAACAATGTATTAAATTATTCACTATAATATCGTGTTCACCGGTGAACACAAATTGAATTTTCTTTTCTTTCAAACGATTTTAGATATTGTTGACTTCAATCAATTAAGCAATAATCATAAATGGCATAGAAAACGCCAATCTGCAGTTATATTGCGAAAAAAAAAACAACTTTAGAGTGATTTCTACAGTGCAAATCAAAGTAAGAACGACGAAATTACGTTTTCCAACTTTACTCCTAATTTAATGAAGTTTGCGAATCCTTCTTCGAATGAGACCTAGATGCTTATTACAATACAATTTATTAAAAATGTTATTCAATTATTCAAAAACTAAAAATAATATTATTTTTGAGTAAAATGTAAATTCAAAAGAAGACTACAAATGTGTCACCGTTGACACATTGGCCTGTACAGAATGTTTTTCTCTGTGTTCACCGGTGATACATGGTCTGTGGTGAATCATTTGTGTGTGTTCACCGGTGACACATTGGCAGCCAAGGTATTAAAGAAATTCGAAAATTGATATTTTCTTGAAAATTCAAATTGTAAAATTGTAACAGTACTTTGAGCTGACAAATGTGCAAACTTGACAAAAGTTGCGTCATTATGTTAGCTTTCGAACGACATACAGTCAAACTTATAACGAATCAGCAAGGGACCGACTAATTTCTTCGTTATAGAGAAAATTCGTTATAGAGAAACACTTTACTTTTTTGTTCATATACAGGTTCTCTCAAACCCCAAAGTAACCCGGTAACCGATGATAGCGCATTTAGTGTCCGTTACGGGAAACACATTTAAAAAATCAGTCGCGGTTTTTACAGTTATGTGTAATTAAAAAAAGATCGCAAAAAACGCAGACCTTGCTGTCATTTTCCATCCACTGTAACTGCAAATTTTAATATTTCTAAAATTTTCTTTAGACACTACAACAGCAACAAAATGCTCTCTTACCTACACCCCCAACGCGAAAAAATAACTGTTTTGTTTTGAGAGAAATGTGACTCCAAAAACCGGGAGATTAAATTTATCGTTTCGTCTAAGTTCAAATAACTGTACAGTAAAAAATTGCACCGGGACCTTCCGGCAAGTAATTTTAAAAGTTGGCGCATAGTCTCTAGTTTACATAACGGTGTAACGTTTGTTTCATTATTCCCGATTGGAGTCAGAATATTTTTTCAAAGTTCTGAAACCATGTCATTTTTCACCCAAAAATTGCACTCAAATATCAAAAGACCTCAGGAGGCCTGTAAAGTTCAGAATGAGTCAAATACAGTTCATTCAAAATTGCGTTGCTGCAACGTAAAATTGTCGGACAATTGACATGCATATAGTCAAGGAATCCCTAAGTGTCTTTAGTTTTATTCCACTCTGTTCGATCCTGTATTACTGGGGTATTCCCCTTAGTTACAAAATCATCGGGGGAATTAATTAGGAAAAAAAATCGTTATATAGAAGTTGAAAATACCTGAAAATAGCAAGTTGGAATTGGGAAAACATTCGTTATAGAGAAAAATTCGTTATAAAGAAATTCGTTATATGGAGATTAAATTCTTCAGGAAACTTCGCGAAAATGCAGAGTTTACAAAAGAAATTCGTTATATAGAGAAATTCGTTATACGGAAGTTCGTTATAGAGAAGTTTGACTGTATAAAAATTAGTGTCTTAGGATTTGGAAAATTTAAAATATTACGTGTTAAAGAGATAAAAAACCTGGTTCCAAGAGAATACCAAAGTAAATGTTTCCACAATTTTTATACGAGTTTTATTTAGTAAACAAGATTTTTTTTATAAAAAAAAAAAACACGAAGCCGAGGCTAATCTCGGGCGCGGCCGAAATTTAGATACCCTTCACTCTTTTTGGGGTAATATTTTTTTCCGGAGTACCTATGACTTGTGTTTAATTCGCCATTCTTTTACTTCCGTTTTCACATAGTTTCGTTACATCGATAAAACAGGCTTGTGTGATGTTTGGTTAGAATAACTGCACAATTATCGTATGTATCGTGATTCGTGGGACACCCTGTATAATTCGTTGTGATGTTGAAGAAATAGATAAACAAAAAACTGAGAACTTTTAAAGCTGAAATAAATATACATTGCACAAATTAGGTATGACCGAAAGAAAAAAAAATCTGTTTAACAGCTGCGAATTGGTAGCTAGTAGCTCTAAAAATTTAAAAGAAAAAAAAATACTTGGAGCGCAAGCATCCCCTAGGTTTGATTGTGACGGCTAAAATATGAGAACCCCGGAATCAACCCTAGCCATTAAACCTGAGGCGGGCCCCTCTTCAAGAAGCATGCCAAGTACCAGTTCCTCCAACAAGCAACCAACAATGGAAAAGAATCCGGATTCTCAGTTCACAATTTCGAGCTTCATGGTAAAAAAAAAAATAAACCACCGCAATAACGAAAAAAACCTTCTGTGGCTTTTCTAAAAGGACTTCCAGCTATTTAGCTTTGTAGACGACAAAGGATTCCGGCAATTTTGCGAAGAGCTGAATCTGTCATGTATGCATGATATTATGGAAAAGAAAAAAGTCGCATTGTTTTAAATTGTCTCAAGGGAGAAGCATATTTTAACTTACACAATTTTTTTCGCATCCCTCCTCCCCTAACTGCGCTTTTCCCATATACAGTCAAACCTCTTAATCGGACCACCTTCTAATTGGACCACCCTTGGTCAATTTTATTTGGTTTTTCATACAAAATAACCTTTATAAACGGACCACCTCTTAATCGGACCATGGACCACGATCGGTGACTCCAATTAGATGGTTCAGTACTAGACGTACCTCCACAATCGGACCAACCACTGGATAAATCTCCAAAATCGGACCAAAACTTCAAATTGATTATTACTTGAGCAGTACGAGGAAATTTTTGGCAACGTGGCAAGACATTTTGCTGACTAAAAAAAAATCTGACTAAAAAAAAACGCTTGATAAAATATTGAATAATATTCAAAATTTCGGTGGAACTGAGTGTGGGGAGAATTTATAATAAAAAGAAAATCACAAAGGAGTTACGCTGTTGAGCGGTTTCAAAACATTAATTGCATAGGGCATAGGTGACCTTTTTACAAGTCCAATGTTCATGAACAACGTTTAAAAATTATTCCATAAATTTTTTGTACTTTTCTGGCATCCCTTAGTAATCGGACCACCTGCTAATCGGACCAAATTTGATCGGTCCCGTCAGTGGTCCGATTAGACAGGTTTGACTGTAATAAGAATTCATCTTAAAAACTCGGAAGTCTATGAATTTATCCAAAAACAAAAGGTATCCAGTAAATTGTAGCAAAAGTTGATTAGGATATCCTGACTTTGAAAAAAAATTTGGCGCATCCCTCTATCCAATAAAAAAATACAAATTTTTTAAATTTAAATTTAAAATTTAAAATTGTAAATTGTAAATTGTAAACTTTTAATTACGCAATGGGAAGGCAGCATTTAGTTCATTTGAGCATTCTTAAATCGGGTTACTTATTTCATATCTTTCCCATTATTGCATCGATCAAAGAGTTTGATAGCCTATGTAAAAGATTTTGACATGCTTAATATGTATTTTGGAAAACATTTTTTGTAATTGTCTGGAAGGCTGTAGCCCTGTGAATCGGTAAACCATTTTTCGTCCGGTAATCTTACTTGTTCGGGTCTGTTTTTGGGTTTTTTTAGATTTTACAAAAAACCCTTATGAAATCGATTTTGTCCGTCCGTCTGTCCGTCCGTCTGTTCACTAAATAACTCGCGAACGGCTTAACCGATCGTCATGAAATTTGGTAGAAATATGTAGAATGGTAACAGTCTTTGGCACGAAATACTTAAAAGTTGGTAGGACAAAAATAACAGGGTGTCCCGGACATTTGAAAATTTGTTCACTAAATAACTCGCGAACGGCTTAACGGATCGTCATGAAATTTGGTAGGAATGTGTAGAATGGTAACAGTCTTGGGCATGAAATACTTAAAAATTGGTATGGCCAAGATAAAAGGGTGTCCCGGACATTTACAAATTTGTTCACTAACCGATCGTTATGAAATTTAGTAGGAATGTGTAGAATCGTAACAGTCTTTAGCGCGAAATACTTAGACGTTGGTAGGACAAAGCAAACAGGGTGTCCCGGAGATTTGAAAAAGTCGACTTTTTAAGTTTTTATCAAATCAAAGAACTCGATGGGTACATTTCATATCAGTCGCTTTTTGCCAGTTTGGAGTCATGGTAACGGCGTTACAGCTAATAAATCCAGTTAATATGTGGAGCCATGATACATAGTAAATCTATTTTTTTAGACCAATCCAAAACTAGATTTACGAGAAGCATTTCATTGACATTGTGCATAATTCTTATTTATTACCTATAAAATATATGTGCAAAATTATTCACTATGTATGTATCCAAAATCTAAAAAACCCTCGTATTGCGGGCGCAGCCCTCTGTACGCCGGTATTTTTATTTTTGTACCTTTGACGGACGAGACGCTCCCGTGACTCTATAGATAAATTAAGATTCCGTATAGGTACCATATGAATGCCATCGCTATGGTGCTCATCATGTTGAGTTTATGTTAACAACCACCATCCATTAGACCTGTCCACACCATTTGCTTTTTCGTTCGTCTTCGTCATTTTGACAATTGAAACGTGGGATGTCTGCCCTATCGAAGAAAGCTATACAGTCTTGGACGCGCACACCTGTGCTGAATGTGTCAAAATCGAAGAGGAATGGAAATGCTTGTGAAAAAAAAACACAAATTTATTAACTTTGGATCCCGATTTAAGAAAAAATATAAACATAAGCAACCAAATTGATATGTAACCGCATTCATTCATCGATAGTAAGTGCTTTTTCGATTAGAAAACCTAAATTGTTTAAGACATTGATTAATTTGTGATAAGTTGAAGTTACCCACAGATTTGGTAACACCTAATTATTTTCTTCACAAACTCAAAATTGGAATCCGAATTTCACTTATTTTTATTACATCTTCATTATCTTGCACGACTTCCAAAGACCCCCCAGTAAGCTTGAGGTAAAAAGAAAGTATCCTTAAAGCCTAAACTGAATTTTTAAGATCATTTTTGTCTTGGGGTCTGACCGACCCCACCCAGCCTTTTACGTATGTACAAAATTCTAAGGTTTAACGAAAGAATCTATTATTTACGCGTCCTGGCCCAAGTCGCGACAAATTTCTAAAGGTTTGTGTTCGTAGAGACGACTCATGGGAACATCGCTCAGCGATCGAACTTAAACCACCGGTTTTGAGCACTATATAGATATATTTTCTATACAGACATGTTCCTTTAGTCCATAGTCGATACTAGGAAAGTAGTACCTTTCAAATTTTTTTTTACACACGGCTCGAATTGGATGCATAACTACGATCGCTGAGCGATCGTCACATGAATTGTCTCTACGAGCACGCACCTTAACGACAAATGAAATATGAACAGAACGAGATCATGTATTCATCTCTTGATGCATTCAATGGCAAGTTTAATGCTGAAAGAGAAAACGGTGCTTGAAAACGATAGGGAAGACGAACTACGCTCAGGTGTGGACATAGACATTCAATGGGATTAAGGTCATGACTCATACCACGTGTTTTTTCTCAGGCAATTCAGGATAATTTTCTATACAGGGTGTCCGGAAGCTGCCGCATAAATGCACCGGATTGTGATTCCTCAAATGATTTCCAGCAAAAGAGCTAAACCCCTTAGCTGCCACATGCATTTGAAGATTCTTGAAAAAATCATTTTCTTGCACGACTTAAAGCTCAATATCTCCAAAGCTAGACCAGCTAGAATAGTGAAACAAAATGATTATTACTACAACAAATGTACATAAAAAAATAAAATGAACGGCACTAAAATCGGATAAGAGGTTTGGTTTTTACAGAGCTTCAAAGTCAAATTTGTGTGATTTGACCCAAAAACAATATATTTTTCCATCTCAATTTTCTCCAACTTCTGCCAAGGAGAGGTGCTTGTACGATTCTTTTAAAAATTGGCGCATTGTCTTACGATCATATCTTTCTTACATCATTTTATTCTAACTCCATTATTTCTAACAGTTTTTTTACGTTAAGTGTAGAAAACTACGGATAATTTTAATTGTTGTTTCACTATTCTAGCTGGTCTAGCTTTGGATATATTGAGCTTTATGTCGTGCAAGAAAATGATTTTTTCAAAAAACTTCAAATGACTGTGGCAGCTAAAGGGTTAAGCTAAGGGGGTATGTTCCGGTGCGTTTATGCGGTAGTTTCCGGACACCCTGTAGACAGGTTGTCCCGCATTGGATGAGCAATACTGGTAGAGTCGATAGTAGAATTTGTTTCGGCCAAAACGCCATCAATCGAAAAGTTATTATGTATAAGTTTTATAACCTAACGGTGATACTTTTTGTGAAATTCGAAATCATGGCTTGTAGTTTATGTATTAAATCCTATAACAGATCACGCATTTATCCTTCCTTAGATAGATTACAAATTAATCCCTGAATTCAAAATTTGAGTTCATTTTCCTTGGGTTCAAATATCACCGTTGCTCTCAGGATGTAGAGAGAAACATTTTACAATGGAAATTTGAAGTATTCACAAGAAAAATCTGATGAGTAGTCGAATTCTTTTCTAATAAACGATTTACATATATGTATAGAAACGAAAAAAATGTGCTAAGCACAGATTTTTATACCCTTCGCTCATAGAGTGAAAGGGTATATTAACTTTGTCATGAAGTTTGTAACGCATTGAAGGAAGCCTCTCCGATCATATAAAAAGTATACATATATGATCAGCATGACGGGATGAGTCGATTGGACGATGTCCGTCTGTCTGTCTGTCCGTCTGTCCGTCTGTTGCAGCGCGTTTTTCTCGGTCACTATAAAAGCTACGGAGCTGAAATTTTGCACAAGTGCTTACTATTGTTGGAGGCTGTTTGTATGTTTGAATCACCGAAATTGGATCTCTGGGTCATGGGGCTGCCATACAAACCTAGCCCCCCAATTTAAGTTCTTCTAGGAAAAACTTTTTTATTTGTGCACCAATTTCAACCAAATTTCACACAAATGTGTTTCTCTTGATGACACAAAACATATCTAAGAACGGATCAAATCGGATAATGGAGTCATGGGGCTGCCATACAAACCTAACCCCCAAATTAGCTTCTTCTAAGAAAAACTTTTTTATTTGTGCACCAATTTCAACCAAATTTCACACCAATGACACAAAACATATCCAAGAACGGATCAAATCGGATAATGGGGTCATGGAGCTGCCATACAAACCTAACCTCCCAAATAAGGTTCTTCTAAGAAAAACTTTTTTATTTGTCCACCAATTTCAACCAAATTTCACACAAATGTGTTTCTCTTGATAACACAAAATATATCTAAGAATTGATCAAATCTGATCATGGGGTGGCCATACAAACCCAACCCCCCATTTTGGTTCTATTAAGAAACATTTTTTGCACCAATTTCACAAAACCTTGATTTGATGTGTCTTTACCAAAGCAAGAAAAAAGTTCCAAACGAATGGAATCGTACTGTGGGGTCATGCTCCCGCAACCCCAATAAAATTTTCTGAGTAAATATTTTTATTTGCCCACTTATTTCAACCAAGCCCAAAACTTTTGTCAAGACGGAAGAAAAAGAATGAGGAGAGGGATTAAATACATAGGTATACGCCCGAAAAAACTTTTAGCCCAAGGAGAGCGTATCAAAATTTCGGCCACGCCCGAAATTAGCCTCGGCCCTGGGGGGTTGGCGAGCGAAGCGAGCAGGGGGCGAAGCCCCCTAGTTAATTAATCAAAAAATTTTATTAATAAAACCGGTTAATGCAGCCACAATTGTTCAAAATTACGTACTATCCGTAACCATATTTTTTGAGATATGTACGAAGCATTACCTCACTAGCAACAATACTGTGGAAGCAAAATCTTATCAACTTATGATAAAGACTATCTCCAAGTGTATCTGTTTTTTTTCTTCCTAACCACTAGATGATATACAGCCTCGTAATGCTCGTAACAATCGATTTGACAATGTACAAAATAAAAGATTCATATTTCTATTAGCACTTACAGATTGTGGGTATTTTTTTTTACTCATACGAGTGCATGTATGTACTAGTATAGTACCTTATTCTCCCGACATTTTAGTAACTGCCGTGAAGTCATAATGTCATAAAGTCAGATCTAGTCATCCAACTTCAAAAATTTTTCCGTTAGTGTAAAATTGTCGTTTTGTTCGTGTAGTTACTCGTACCCGTTCCTAAGAATATCGCGAATAGCGATCTACTATAGTTGTTAGTAAGTGTAGATAGAAGAAGCCTATAAATCCGTCCGGAAAATCAAGCTGTGCGTGACATTGTGTGATTTATAAAATCTATCCGTCCAAAGTCATGAATACATGAATAAACCGTAAAGAATCTTAACTGCCTTTCTAGTCAAAGATATACGTTCATTTTTTTAATTTTTTAATATTCATGAAAACATCTTTATTCGCCGTTTTTAATGAGATGTCTATTTGCATATAAATTTAGTGTGATACGAGATTTTCGCGAGATTCGAAAGATATTCAGCTCTATGAGATCTTATGAAAATGAACGGTTGAATTGTGCCTTGTATCGTGTCACCAAAAAAATCGAAGAATTCTGGATATTCCAGTGAAAGGTTGTGTTGTGATCGAACACGCGAGTGTGTGGTGGGGTGGTGTGAGACGTTCCGACACATTATGAAAATACAGTGAGTGATATAGTCGTGTGAAATTGCCGAAAATCTATTATCTGAGAGCAAACTTTAGTGAGTTTGTTTCCTATTGGGGGCAAGATACTAGATAAACGAATTTCGAAAATTTTTCAAAGTCAATTTGGATTTATTCAAGGAAAACCATGAAATACGATAGCTTGATATTGATGGATTGCGATGAAGAGTCTGAACGGTAAGTTTGATCAGCTGATTTTCATTGTGTCGTGTTTGCGGATAAATATTTGTTAGGAATACAAATGAATGTACATACTCTATGAGCTTTCTGTGCACTGAAAAAAAAACCACCGGTGATCCATATCTTTTCTTATCACAAATTGGCGCAACTATAAATTCATTGCATAGGTTTCAAAGAAAATAACCAACATGCGCGTGGTTGATGATGTGAATGCCTTAATACCTTCCGAGATTGGGTGACTTATCATAAGCTTATCGATTAATTGCCAAAATTTACAATTGCCAAGCTTATTATGACTTAAAACTCGAAGAGTTTCTTTTATTGTCCACCATAAGAAAGAAAACAGGAGGAATTATGCGTCAACCAGATAGATGTTTAGCAGGAGCCCATTTTTGATTTATTTTAGAAAAATTAATAATTTTAACGGCTGATTAAACATGACACTTGTATGATGTCACTTTTTTTGTGAGTGTCGCATTTTATTATCACAATGTTTATTCCAGTTGATAAAACGTAATTTTTCTATTATCATTAGACTACATCCAAAACATACAAGAACAAGTCAGATTTAACTTGTTCTGAAATTGAATTTGTTTTGGCAGTAAATTGCCGTTACTCTTGACGAAAAGATATTCTTATTACAAGGCCCTCCGTTGAATAAAGATTTAGAATAATCTAATATCTATAGTATGCACCTTCAAAGAAGCAACTTAAACCGAATCCGAAATTTATAGCCTCTCCTTCTGCTTTTAACTGATGGCATCGTCAGCTTGTTTTTGGTTTAGTTCGATTTAAATCAGTCCGGATTTCGATTTGATATGATCTAAATATTTTTAGTATTATTCCATAATTTTTTTTAAGGAAGATAAACCAAGAAATACACATCCAATTAGGTGTCATGTGCTTCTAATTTCCTTGACATATTCCAATGGTAGGTACCGCCTACCACGGATAAAATTCATCTTTATTTTATTTTCATGTTTATTTCCATATTTTCATCAATGTCGGCAAAACTAAGAATATAAGCGTTATATTAAACATTATAAAGCCGTACAAAGACAATAGTCGTATAATTTGACTTTGATAAGATGAAGTCAGATGTTTTGAGCTGCGCAAATGTTATAAATTGCCGGTTTAATCGCGGTTATCGCTCTACATATACTGTGCATGATACAGGAAACGAAAAAAAAAAGTTGTCAAGAGAACAGTAGCAAAATTATTTTTTCTTAAGAAGACATATTATACCTTATCTCAATCCATATACATATCCCCAAATAAAAGTAAGTTTATGTTTATAAAGTTTTGCTTGGATAGTGTAAATATTTGTATAGACTTGCCGGCTGAATGCAACTAAATAGGGAACTTTCCCATACAATGAATGTTAAGGTTATCTAGACTACCTCCAAAAAAAATTATAAGTATCGCAAGTCATACCCTCAAATTTCGTACATAATTTGAAATTCAACACTATTCTCTAATTTCTGTTTAATAAAATGTCTGTCCAATTTAAATGGAAAGTAATAATCGGCTTGAAGATCGTTTATTTTTATTTCGAATCTTCCAATATTTCCGGACAACTCATTTATGAGGAATTTTGATAGAATATTCAGAGATTTGGTGGTTCTGATAAATTCTGTCGAACTTGTCCGCTACAATATTTTTTTTGTTTATAATGTATGAAATATAGGCATTTTAGACCAAATTTATGTGATTACGAGTATTGAACAGGAAAATCTCACCATTGCGACACAAGTTAGTGACACCGAGAATGCAATATTTTGGCAGTGAAAGTTCTTTGGGTGATTCGCTTCATATTATATGCTAATTATTGCCCTTTTATAGGAACTTTACGTTCCCCAGGAACAAAGTCCCGCCCGTTCATAATCCCGTTTTTTACAAAAAATCCCGCTTTACATTGTCCCGCCACTTCAAAAGCCCGCCCACTAAAAAACCGACGTTTTAAAAACCCGCTAGTAGATAATGAAATAATCCCGTCAAAATACCTCCAAAAGTTATTTTCATTGCTAATAAGAAACAATAGTTATGTCATCCCCAGCAGTTAATGCGATACTCTCTCTTAACACAAATCCGTCGGAATATTTCTTTTATTTCTTCGATCAAGATGATAATTGGGCCCCTACAGAACAAGACTGTCATGCGGGGGATACTTAAGTCTCCAATGTGGATACTTAAGTCTCCAATGTGGATACTTAAGTCTCCAATCACAGGGGCGATTTTAAGAAAAACTTACCTTCCATGACGGGTTATTGAAAAACGGAATTAGCAGGTTATTGAAATGGCGGTCAATTAAATTGGCAGAATTTTGATTAGGCGGGATTTCAATTAAGTGGTATTTTTAGCTGGCGTCAAGGTTAACGTCGGGATTTTGAAAAACGGGAATATGGTGGGCGTGATATTGTAGCCAATCGCAACATAACTAGTCCTAAGATTCTTGAGGTTTGTTATGAAAATAATCTTCTTATCCTTATTAGGTAGACACTTGATTTTACGTGATTCTCATTGTATGGATGATTTAGATACGTGACTCTAGTCTGTATTTTGTGAACAAAAACATGCATGTAGTGTTTGGCAATTTTTCTAAATAGGTAGGGGTTTTAATTTCTAGGATATTAATCATAATAATTAGAAATCCTTGATTGCTTATGAAGTTAAAAAATCGCATTATCCCGAAATCGCTATATTGTTGGATAAATGAATCTGGCGTCAAGCCGACGAATGCAATATTTTCTTCGGAAATTTCGAAACAAATTTTAATGAGTCCTGGAGTCTCCACCTTGTTAAATCTAAGGCCTGGATAAAAGATTCAGATCAATAAAAACGAGACCGAGTTCTAATCGTGCGAATAGCAGGATGAGTGTATACATCTATACCCATGTACAGAGCTAGAAGGCACGCAAAACCCAAAATATTCAATTTCATATTTTTAATAGGGGAGGGAGGGGTTGCCTGTTTGATGTCTTGTCAGCAGCTTCTACGTACATTCTGACTATAAACTGAGATACGTACCAGTGGCGAGGCGTCACCACTCAAGGGAATCCTGAAATTTCAATACTTAATTGACACATAAACTATCAACTGTTTTGGATTTTATCATGTTTAGACCAGTGGTTCCCAACTTACAAATGTCTGCGGACCACTTAGCCTAATATATCGCAGCAGAGCACACATTTTTTAAGAGGGTAAATTTCCTTACATTTTCTTAAAAGCCGACGCATTTTAGAATTCTGGGTAAGGGCTCCATTACACAGTAATATATATACAGTAAAACTTCGTTATAACGTTCCCGGATATAACGCTTTCCCGGCTATAACGCTGTTTTTCTCGGTCCCGGTCCCATTAGCATTTATTACAGGGAATTTCGATTCATTCTAACGGTTATAACGCTCTTTTTCCAGTCTCATTTTCTTACAATTTGTATTGACAAATTCATTGAGCACGTAGTCTATCTTTACATTGTAATAATCACAAACAAAACCATGATGTACAAGTTGTTCCGTAAATTCACATCAAAGTCAAATGTCCTGAGAACGGGAAAGACATAACAACAATCGAAAGTATAATTGTAGATCTCGTAATTGCATCAGCATCCATCTACACCGAAGAGAAAAAGAAAGAGGCGTCAAGCATGCCAAAAACATTTGCAGTCTTAGTTGCAATAGAGAAGATTCGAGCATTTTTTGCCTATAGCATGGACATAGAGGAAGGATCTTTCAATAAATTGTTTTCAGTATTACAGAAGTCTGTTGCCAGTCTCAAACAAAAACAAATACAGTTTTTTTTTTAAACCAGTAATCACTTGATAGCTATTCCCTTACTATTTCATTCAATTTATCAATCGAATAATAAATGTTGTCACCTAAAAGGTGTATGCGTCTATAAAGTATATTTCTTGGACTTCCCGGCTATAGCGTTTTCCCGGTTATAGCGCTTTTTTTGCTTAGACCCCAGAAGAGCGTTATAACGAAGTTTTACTGTATATGAAAATATACAGGGTGTCCCGCAACTGGTTAGCCATGGACCAATGGTAGACTCTACAGGATGTTTTAGGAAAAATGTCGTCAAAATTTGTTCTCTAGCTTTTACCGTTAAGGAATAATTGCCTTTTTTGTGATTCTTGTAAAAAAACACGACTTTTTTCGAAAAACTCCTCTAGCTTCCGCTTTAGCCAAATCAATGTTTCAATGATTTTTACATTTCTGCAAAATTCAAAACGTCGCGTCGTACCTCAGAAGATACGAAACCGTTCGAAACGTTCGATATATCCTTTTATTAGAAATTTTGTGTACTTTCAGAAGAATATGCAAAACATTGATTTGGCTAAAGTGGAAGCTAGAAAATATGAGTTTTAGGAAAAAGTCGTGTTTTTTTACAAGAATCACAAAAAAGGCAATTACTCCTTAACGGTAAAAGCTAGACAAATAATTTTGGCGACATTTTTCCTAAAACATCCTGGTTTATGGCTAACCAGTTGCGGGACACCCTGTATATTACTATATCCTTAAGCCGACTCGATTTCGTTTAGTGCAGGTATAAAAATGATAACCAAATGAATCGAGTATTTTTAATGATATGATAATAGATGTGTAATGGAGTCCTGAACTAACACCTGCAATGTAAATACATAATAGATTACATCATCGAGGTGCCTTATAAAACTGAGTTTTTATATGGAATGAGCGAGTCGCTGTCGCTAGAGTCGCTGCAGTCGTGTCGAGGAAAATGTTCCTTTAGACTGATAATTTAGTGCGGACGCAACGTTTGTATTTTTGGACATATGTATATTTAAATGCGAAATTAATAATTGAACGAAAATTGGGATTTTCAGCACGCTCTCTAAATACCAGCACCCACTACCTTTTTTTTTAAATGGCTCATAGAAACTGCGTGAAAATTATTTATTTTCAGAAAAAGAATAGCTACATCGGAAAAGTGCCCTTGGGCTAAAAATTTTCTTCAGGCGTACCTACAACTTTTATTTAATCCCCCCCCCATTCTTTTCCTTCTGTCTTCACAAAAGTTCCGTTGCGTCGACAAAACAATATTTGTGTTTGGTTTGGTTTGGTTGGAATAAGTGGGCAAATAAAAATATTTACTCAGAAAATTTTATTGGGCTATGCGGGAGCAAGGCACCATAGTTCGGTTTCATTTGTTTTTACCTTTTTAGTTGCTTTGATAAAGACACATTAATTCAAGGTTTTTGTGAAATTGGTTTCAAAAATGTCTCTTAGAAGAACCAAAATGGGGGGTTGGGTTTATATGGCAGCCCCATGACCCCATGGTCCGATTTGATCCATTCTTACGTATGTTTTGTGTTATCAATAGAAACACATTTGTGTGAAATTTGGTTGAAATTGGTACATAAATAAAAAAGTTTTTCTTAGAAGAACCTCATTTGGGGAGTTGGGTTTGTATGGCAGCCCCATCACCCAATTGTCCGATTTTACCGATTCAAACATACAAACTGCCAGCATTTGTGCAAAATTTCAGCTTCATAGCTTTTAAATTGGCCGAGTAAAACGCGTCGCAACAGACAGACAGACGGACAGACGGAAATCGCCCAATCGACTCCCCGAGTCATGCTGATCATACATGTATACTTTTTATATGTTCGGATATGATTCCTTCAATGCGTTACAAACTTCATGACAAAGTTAATATACCCTTTCACTCTATGAGCGAAAAGTATAAACATCCGGATTATAGAATCAGAATTCCTGCCAAAATAGACTATAGAATACATAGTGGAAACATTTTGTGGTCCGGATTAGCATGATACCCGGATTAAGGCCGCGTACAGACTAAAGGCGTATTGGAGCGTAACGTAGCGTAAAGCCTGTCGCCCAATACAAGCGTTGTATTGGGCGACAGGTTTTACGCCACGCTACGCTCCAATACGCCTTTAGTTTGCGCGCGGCCTTAATGTGATCCGGATTACCGAGTCAATACTGTATCTCCATATCCAACCACATCACAACGCGTCATAATCAAAACGCAATTGTCGTGTCCGTGTCGTCTTTCGTACTGCTCAGTTGCAGAATCTGTTAAAATGCCTCCGTATTCTGAAAATACATTAACATCAGCTCATAAGCCCGAATTTTCCGCCTTACCTTTTTAATGAAGGCGGCAGTCCATAGCCCCGACAATGGTGACCAATTCAAAATTCAGAAACACTTTAAACATGGACCCTGGTAAGGGAATTGCTAAATAATGTATCCATTCATTAAACAGTCAATGCTCACTAACAAATTTACTTCTAGTAACTTGTTCTGTATTCAAACATACATTTAATTTTCCATTTTTAATAATTATCTAGACATTAATATTATTATTAATAATTATCTAGACAGGCTTATCTTCAGATTTTCTGCGAGGTCTGCAGTAAAAAAAATTTTTGAACTCTTACTTATCATTAAATTAAATTGTTGATATTGTTGAAATCACAGTATAATCATACATTATCAAATGTAATGAAAAAGAATTAATTGATTCAAAATTTATTAATCAATGCGAAATAAATTGATTATACTACATGAAATTAGAATCTATTTTTTATGAATTTTTATTTAGATTTAGATAGAGGATGCTTGCAGTATAGCTGAAAAAAAAACTAACAGACAGACTAATTAGTAAAACAGACACATCTCTGATTAACTAGAAATTGACCGGAATAGACATAAATTATACAATGCATACAGGTACATTATAGTGCATAACTAACTAATACCGTGCGAAAATTTTCCATTTGTTCTTTCAACTGAAATTTCTGCGAAATATTAACAAACGAAATATTAATAAACGACCAGTGTTGCCAACTGGAAATTTAGAAAACGGCTAAATTTAGCCGGAAAACCGGCTATAGTTTTTTCAAAAACGGCTAAAAATCCGGCTAAATTAATTTCAGCGAGAAAAACGGCCAAAAAACCGGCTGAATCATACAAAACAGTCACATTACGAAACGAGACCGAGGCTAATTTCGGGCGCGGCCGAAATTTGAATACCCTTCACTCGTCTCGGGCTAAAAGTTTCTTGGAGCAGACCTATGACTTGTGTTCAATCCTTCCCCATTCTTGTCCTTCTGTTTTCGCAAAATATTTGATATCGATAAATTCTGTCACGTCGACAAAACAATATTTGTGTGAGGTTTGCTTGGAATAAGTGATAAAATAAAAATATTTACTCAGAAAACTTTATTGGGGGGATGCGGGAGAATTGCCCTATAGTACGATTCCATTCGTTTTTTTTTTTTTTGACAAAGACGCAATAAGTTTTTTCTTGAAATTGGTGCAGAAAAAATGTTTCTTAGAGATCCAAAATAGGGGGATTGGGTTCGTATGGTAGCCCCATGACCCCATAGTCCGATTGCATTCATTTTCATATAATGTCTTATGTCTTATGGCATCAATAGAAATGCACTTTTACGAGTTTTGGTTGAAAGTGAAAAAAGTTTTTCGTAGAAGAACTCAATTTGGGGGGTTGGGTTTATATGACAGCCCCATAACCCATTGTCCGATTCCATTTATTTTTACATATGTTTTGTGGTATTAATTGAAATGCACTCTTAAGAGGTTTGATTGAAATTGGTGCACAAATAAAAGTTTTTCTTTGAAAAACTCAATTTGGGGGCTGGGTTTGTATGACAGCCCCATGACCCCATAGTCCGATTCCATCCATTCGTACATATGTTTTGTGGCATCAATAGAAACACATTTGTGTGAAACTTGGTTGAAATTTATGCACAAATGAAAAAGTTTTTCTTAGAAGAACCTAATTTGGGGGGTTAGGTTTGTATGGCAGCCCCATGACCCCTTAGTGCGATTTGATCTGTTCTTACATATGTTTTGTGTTATCAATAGAAACTCATTTGTGTGAAATTTGGTTGAAATTGGGGCACGCATGAAAAAGTTTTTCTTAGAAAAACCAAATTGGGGGGTTAGCTTTGTATGGCAGCCCCATGACCCCACGGTCCGATTTTATCGATTCAAACATACAAACTGCCTGCAATAAAAAGAAGCATGTGTGCAAAATTTCAGCTCGATAGCTTTTAAACTGGCCGAGTAAAACGCGTAGCAACAGACGGACAGACGGACAGACGGACAGACGGACAGACGGACAGACGGACAGACAGACAGACGGACATCGCCCAATCGACTCAGCTCGTCATGCTGATCATATATATACATATTTTATATGGTCGGAGATGCTTCCTTCAATGCGTTACAAACTTCATGACAAAGTTAATATACCCTTTACTCTACGAGTGAAGGGTATAAAAATATAGTAAAAAACTGATTTTAATAATTTTATTTCTTTTCTTTTCCCGTAAACTAGGCTTTAGGCAGATTTCCTAGTTTTATTATGCTTCAATCGCTGGCATTACAGTCAAAATTTACTTTGTTCGGGGATAGCTAAACTAGTCAAAATTGTTGTATAGGTACAATTTCTCGGTCAAGTCCATAACCACATTAGGTTCGAAATTGTGGAACATAAAATTCGTAAAAGGAACGTCCAATGCGTAACTATGGGCAAGGACAACATGCTTTTGTGCTGAAGATGGGGGCAAGTTGCCCCCGAAATATATACACACTTAAATTTAATTTCTGTAGTTTACTGGGCAAGCTACTTGCACAACGTTAGTGTTGAACACTACAAAGTTCCGGCGATATTATCAATATCTATGAATCGCGTTAAAAGGTTTTCACCCTTGTACTTAATCTGGCATGATTACGTTATATCCCAATAGGAAAAAGTCCGCTCCAGAAGGGCAAAAGGAGCGCTTCTCGGGAAGCAGAGAAGCGTTTCCCATTCCATTCCTCCTCATGTACTTTTTAGCATTGCATGTCCGCGGCGGCAAGCAGTTCCTTAAGATGCGCTCCAGAAGCGCTTGTAGAGAAGTAAGTGGTAAGCGCTTCTGGAGCAGCTACAAAGAGTCTATAATTTTCTATTACGATCTTGAAGTGCTCCCTCACCATTCGTAATTATACTTCCGTGGAAGCACTTCCTCCGAAGCACATTTGGAAATGATGAGGAATGGCTTCTAAATCGCTTCTATCGGAAGCGCTTCTATTTTTCCTATTGGGATGTGGTAAAGAATTCACACTTTGAAAAATGGACCAATGTTCAGGTACCCCCATGCTCCAAGAATTGCTCAGCCAAAGAATTTTATCAAATTGCAAATTATTCAGCATATTGGTGGTTAGTAAATTACATGCTTGGACTAGGTACTAATAACGTCAGTTTACGTGAATCCCATTACCCTAAATATATTTAAAAAAAGGCTAGTCTCCGCGGCAAATTTTTCCCAGGAGACATAAATGCAAGTTTTCCTCTAGGTGGACATAGTAGGTACTTACCCTAATATACGATAATAAGTGTATGTAGAAATAATTTCACGGCGATTAATTATTTTGTTTGTGAATATTGAAAAATTGATTCTAGTTTCAAAGTAAAACCAATTCATAAAATAATTTTAGCCGGAAAAACGGCCGAAGAAAATCAATTCCGGCTAAAAATCCGGCCGGCCGGAATTATAAATTTCTTCCGGCTAAACCGCACAGTTTCCGGCTAAATTTGGCCGGAAAACGGCTAAATTGGCAACACTGTAAACGACTATAGCGAGCCATCAATGAAATAAATTAGTATTCATGACATGGTAAGGAAAGAATCTTTTCCACCATATACTCGTATGAATGAAAAAATGTCTTGAAGTCAGCACATGATTATGTTAAGAAAATCATGAAATTCTTATGATGTCTTATGGTTAATATTTTTCCCCCGACATTTGAAAATCGTTGGCATACTTCTTGATCTTGAGCCTTTTTTGTAGAGGTGTGGGGATCCTGACACCTTATCATAGTTCATCATAATGGGTTCCTATTTCTAGAAGACTACATATTGTAAAAGTATTGCGCTAACCATCCCTAACCTAAAAACTTCGTCTCATATTAATAAAACTCAAATCATTATTATTATTAATAATTTTAATGGCTCATTCAAATTTAAATGCCAAGATACAAGTTCATAGACGGAAACGCAAATATTCTTACATTTATACTACATACATCATGTTGAAAAAGTTGACGACAATCGAACAATTCAGGAGAAATTCGCGCATTTTCTTGCGTCAATTATATCTGTCGGAAGAACAGGGCCAGATGTTTCTATATTAAAGTAGATTCCTATTATTAATTATTGTCTGCTTGTAGCTTGTGCATGCCAATCATTTTAGGATACGTACGGAATGGATATGGTACTTCGTCGTACATACACATATGTACATATAATATTGCACCTGGTCAAATTTGCTTTCTTGATCATTATATTATTATAATATGTACATTATGTAGGTAAAGCTTTCATTTTATTTCAGAGGTTGTTACATACATACTAGAGAATTTTAAGGTTTATCTAGATTAGTCGCCAAATGGCGTACCGTGCAGCTAAATGGCTGTTGTCATTCTATCCAAACTGATCGCCGATTGGGTGTGCGTCCAGTTTCGATATTCAATGTGGCAACTCAACCAACCGCTTTGACAACCGCTTGTCAAATTCAAAGTGACAATTTTGCAAGTTTTGTTCATTGTTTTGTGTGAAATTGAATAATTCTTGAATGGCCGTGTAATAATTCAAACGCGCAGATTCCGATTTTGATAATTAAATTTACAAAATTCACCAAAATGAAATTTTGGTTATGCCATTTTCTGTCTTCGTTTGGCTGCTAGTGTAGATGCTAAGTAGCAGCCAAATGGCTGTACGCGATGCCAGTTTTTGGACGCGCAGCCATTTGGCGACTAATCTAGATGGACCTTTAGGATGTTATAGAAAATAGGCATATGCGGATAATCACGACAAATAAAAAATCATGACCCCAACAATTTAGTCTGTTGAAAGACAGTCAAATTCACGGAAATACACCCATGACTACTTGGGACATGCAAAATTGTGATATACCCCAGGAAAATTGGCATTTCACTTAGGAAAAATTAGTGGAAAGCTGGATGATTGCATGAGCCTTCCTTTCAAGGTCCTTAACAAGACCCCAAAAGTCCGCGTCTGTACGAGTGCCGCTAGCGGTGCTACACAGGGTCAAACACCCTTAAAAACAGGTTTTCTTTGGATATCTCGAGACGAGAACGGTAATATGTGCTGAAAAGTGGTGTAGGGCAAATTTGTAGCTCTTGTGGTTCCAGAATAATATGACAAAGGTCGATTTTGATTTGAGCATTCCTGACAGTGCCAGGAGGTCAAACGGTATTTTTAACAAGGTTTCACGAAAGTCTCTATAACGGTAACTCTGACTAAAAGATGTTGCATGGCTAATTCGTAGCAAATACGATTCTGAAGAATGTGACCAAATTTCTCATCAATATGTGCACCCTTAAGGGTTCTACGGGGGTTCATAAATACCTTAGAAAAACGAGAATTTTTGGGTTTTTCGTGAATATCTCTGTAACGGGGGTGTATGCTGTAAATCCGCCTATGACAAATTTGTAGCTTCTGCGGCTGCAAGCAAAATGTCAAAAGTCCCCATCGGTGGGTGGACCACCAAGGAAGCTATGAGGGGTCAAACGTCGTAATTTACCGTTTTTGATGAATATCTCTATAACGGTAATGTTCACCAAAAAGTGTTTTATGACGAATTTGTACCTTCTACAACGCCTTAATTATTACCAAATAATTTCAGATCGATACCTACAATCCTGAGGGCGCTATGAGGGTTCAAGCCATACAAAAACCCATTTTTTTTTGTTAATTTCATGAATATCTTAGTAACGGTAACTTATTCGGGAAAGTGTTCTGCAATGAACATGTTTCTTCAATAGATACATAAATACAATGCCAAACACCCGATCTGACTTGCCCCCCTCCATTGAGAGAATAGAATTGGGAGACTATGCGCCAATTTTTAAATGAATCGTACAAGCACCTCACCTTGAAGTTGGAGAAAAATAAGATTAAAAAAAATGCAATGCAAAAATCCAGCTTTCCCCAATTTTTTCCGATTTTTGTTCAAATTTCCTAGGGTAGCAAGCGATTTTTTCCATAGACTATACTATATCGTACTATTTTCTACGACATGCCTTAATACGTACTTAAGAACAATTAACAAATCTGAGATAAAACCTTCCCTTTGCAAACCTGTAAAGAAATTTGCATTTCAATGATAATGATGGTTTTATAATGACTTGAAGACGTAATTCAAGGAATATGTACCTACATATATAAGATATGAGAATATAACATGATAGAATGCGAATATACTACGCGTAAAATGTTATTTATCTTATGCAATGTGAGGATTGCAGTTAAATAACTTTGGTTCTGCCCGAGATATGCTTTAGTAATACTCGTATGGATGAATATTTACATAGCTTAATTAGGAAATTTTCAACATAACCTCAACTGACCGTATCATATGTGTTTCTTGATTAGTTTTTGTATCATATCAATTTAGATAATCTGATTATTGGTTGTTTTATTATTAACTTCCATCTTTTCATTTCTCCTTGCAGGTACGTTATAAAAGCACTCGATAATGCCGTGATTTTAACAACTTAACAACTTTTACTTACCATGTATATGTCATCATAAATACAAAAGGTTGGTGTGATTCACAAATCGGATTCATTTTTCAGAAAATTCGCGATAATGTCGACTTTAAAATTTATTGTATACAATACAATACAATGTTACGTCATGTCCACACATTTGTTTATGTAGACTCTATTAATATTTTTATTGACCTGTTTGGATTTGTATTGTCTCGTGAATATGGTAAAATTCATGAGAAATGTGAAAAAAAGATTGAAAAGTCGTAACTATAACTGTAAAATGTATATAAAAAATAACAAAAATTTAATAAATATTTATAATGAGGATATGCATAAAACGTATTTGGATTAAGTTTGCTTATTTCACCAAACATCTGAGATCATAGATCGTCACATGGATCGGTGAATTGAGAACTTGAAAACAATCATATAAACTGAATCCGTTCACAGGAGGACTCCAACCCACGACACTATAGGTTAATAAGCAGGACACGAATCGGACTTTTTATTTAACCTAATCGTTCGAGTAGTTTTAATTATTTTTGAAATTAAATTGTAGCAAATATATGACACAATTAAACATTGTCTATTCAAAAATTTTTGCGCCGCAATGACTACACGATATTTCGTTCTCTCTGGGATTCCCGCAATCCAAACAAACACCTTAAGATATTTGCATTCATACTTAACAATATTCTTGAAGCTTCATTTGATGTTTACTCTATTTTGTCTTGATTTGAATGAATATTCAAAATTTCAAGAAAAAATATAAAGTCTAGTGCCCGTCTAGTACATATTCGTACGATGTTTTGTTTGTTTACTATTTTTGTTGCTTATTCATTATTGTATTTAAGAAGTAATCTAAGTACCTTCATGTACGTACGTCAATTATGTATGTGTTATTACAGAACTTTTGATAAAATACATACAGCAAAGGAAAATGTTAAATAACAATTTCCGAAATAGCATACATGAAGAGCGTTTAATTGTGTCAAGTACATTTTGGAAGGTCAACATTGTTTGGTAGTGTTAGCTGTCGGCTTTTATAGAAATGTTCTTGATTGATTAAGATTTTTTTTTTTTCATACGAAAATCGCAATGACATAAAGGAAACGTGTGTGGTTTTTTTTTTGGAATAAACACTGTAGAGTAGATCCAGATGAGTCGCATCTTCAGAACCATCTATAATTTTTGTTCACGGTTTTATAAGAGTATAATGTACATTAAAAAATCTATAACTATTGCTTTCTTATAAATATAGATACAATTTTTATTTGCAACGCAAATAAAGAAAACAACATTTTCTATATTTTTAAAACAAACGTGTGTACTGAAAGGCGGCGCCATGCTATGTCGACCCCAATTTTATACTTGTTGCCTCCGAAATTTTTCGTTTATTTTACCCGATATGTATTTTAAGTTTACGATGTTGCGGCATTTCAGTCAACATGACTTTAGTCTAATTAACTAATCGTGCGATTAATACTATACATATAGGGCTAGCGCTAGGCTAGTGTATCAAATGAAGTAGATCGCTTCGTACTGAGTGATGCTCAGCAAAATGCGGTTCTATTCTATTCTAAAATATTGTTTTGAGTAATTCACGTAAAAGCCATTAAATTATGATTTATGTGGTAATTAGTAATAATACACTTGGAATTCATGCGCGTATGGACCAGTATGTATATACATATGTATATCAACTTGAAGCAAGAATAATTGTAGTTTGGTGGAATTTTATTTATATTTAAATATTAAATACATAATATTCAAATGTAAATTAAAACTTACTAAGTTAAGACAAGGCAGAAAATTCAATTAACGACCTTTGTGTTAGGAATTTCTCGATTGAAAAAAAAAAAAAATTCTTTACACTCTGCGATCCATCGTCTAATTATTGTCAGACAATCGATTGCAATGAAAATACATATCTGTCGAATCGTGCAGAACATACACTATACAATTTATCATACGATCCAATGACGAATGACAGCTTATTTCTATATTACGCCAGGAAATTTGAACAAAAATTTGGCCAAACTTCAGGAAAATTAAGGGAAAGCTGGATTTTTGCATGAGCCTTCCTTTCGAGGTCCTAAATAAGACCCTAAAAGTCCCCGTCTCTACGAGTGCCGCTAGCGGTGCGGTAACGTATAACGGAGGCAGTCTGTAAAAGTTTGTTGTTTGTATGGTTCCAAATAGAGTGCTCCACCGATTTGAATGCGCCTGAGGCAACCATACATGCATTATAATGTTTAAACTAACTAATTATACCCTTCGCTCATAGAGTGAAAGGGTATATTAACTTTGTCATGAAGTTTGTAACGCATTGAAGGAAGCATCTCCGACCATATAAAAAGTATACATATATGATCAGCATGACGAGATGAATCGATTGGGCGATGTCCGTCTGTCTGTCTGTCCGTCTGTCCGTCTGTTGCAGTGCGTTTTTCTCGGCCACTATAAAAGCTACGGAGCTGAAATTTTGCACACGTGCTTCTTATTGTTGCAGGCTGTTTGTATGTTTGATTCACCCGAATTGGATCACTGGGTCATGGGGCTGCCATACAGACCTAGCTCCCCAATTTGAGTTCTTCTAAGAAAAACTTTTTTATTTGTGTACCAATTTCAACCAAATTTCACACAAATGTGTTTCTATAGATGGCACAAAACATATGTAAGATTGAATCAAATTGGACCATGGGGTCATGGGGCTGCCATACAAACCAAACCCCCATTTTGGTTCTTCTAAGAAACATTTTTTTTACACCAATTTCACAAAACCTTGAATTAATGTGTCTTTATCAAAGCAACTAAAAAGTTCAAAACGAATGGAATCGTACTGTGGGGTCATGCTCCGGCAACCCCAGTAAATATTTTTATTTGCCCACTTATTTCAACCAAGCCCAAAACTTTTGTCAAGGCGGAAGAAAAAGAATGAGGAGGGGGATTAAATACAAGTCGAAAATTAAATACCAAGTAGGTACGCCCGAAAAACTTTTAGCCCAAGCGAAGGGTATCCAAATTTCGGCCGCGCCCGAAATTAGCCTCGGCCCCGGGTGTTGGCGAGCGAAGCGAGCAGGGGGCGAAGCCCCTTAGTTTTTATTTTATTTCGAACCATACAAACAACAAATTTGTACAGACTGCTTCCGGTATACGTTACCGCTACACAGATTTTTAGGAAAATAACGAAAAATACCGAAATTGTATGGTTCAGACCCTCATAGCGCCCTTAGCATTGCGTGCATCAACCTGAAATTCGGATATTTAATTAAGCGTTATATGAGCTACAAATTCGCTGTATAACAGTTTTCGGTGCACATTACCGTTATAGATATATTTCCAAAAAAACTGCTTATTTGGATGTTTGGCCCCTCATAACTTTGCTAGGAGGGCTCCCATCGTTGGGGACTTTTGACGTCATACTAACAGCCACACGAGCTACAAATTTGCCTCAGAAGGGTTCCCTCTAGAGGTTACCGTTATTAAAAATTTTCCGAGAAGCGGCTTTTTGTTTAATTTTGACCCCTCATGACTTCCTTGGGGGTTTTGGCATATTAATTTGAAGCTACACAAGCAACAAATTGTTACAGGCTTCCATCCCGAATGCGTTCCCGTTATGAATAAATTCACGAAAATAACGAAAAATACCGTTATTGTGCGTTTCGGACCCTCATAGCGCCCTTATTATTGCAGGCATCAATCTGAAATTCAGATATTTAGATAACCGTTGTATAAGCTACAAACTCGCCATATAACAGTTTTCGGTGCACATTACCGTTATAGAGATATTCCCAAAAACCTGAATTTTCGGATGTTTGGACCCTCATAACTTCTATAGTTGGGGACTTTTGGCCCATTTCTAACAGCCACATGAGCAACAAATTTATCTTAGATTGGTTCTCTCAAGAGGTTACCGTTATTAAAAAATTTCCGAGAGACGGGTTTTTGTTTAATTTTGACCCCTCATAGCTTCGTTGGGGGTACCCGCATAGATGAGTTGTTTTGGCATTTTAAGTTGAGGTTACAGAAGCAACAAATTGGTATAGGCCTATCTCCCGAACGCGTTCCCGTTATGAAGATATTCACGAAAAAAACGAAAAGTACCGTTATTGTACGGTTCTGATCCTCATAGCGCCCTTAGCATTGTGCGCATCGATCTGAAATTCGGATATTTAGTTAAGCGTTGTATAAGCTACAAATTCGCCATATTATAGTTTTCGGTACACGTTTCCGCTATATATACAGTTTAATTGAATCTTTGGACTCTCATAACTTCGTTAGGGGCTCCCATCTTTGGGGACTTTTGGCGCCTTACTAACAGCCAGAGAAGCTACAAATTTCTCCTAGAAGAGCATAGAGCACACTTCCCCGTTTTAGCGCCATTCACGAAAACCCAAAAAAAAAACCCTTTTTTTAAGGTTTGAACCCCTATAGCGCCCTTATGGCTGCACGTATTGATATCAAATTTAGCCGCTTTCTTCAAAACTTTATAGGCTACAAATTTTTCATACAAAACCTTTTAGTACGAGTTACCTTTATAGAGATTTTCTTGAAACATTGCCGTTACCGTTAGACCTCCTGGCACCGTTAGGAGTGCCCGAAAGTATTCGGTCTTTGCATCGTTTATTGAGAAAGCACAAGAGCTTCAAATTTGCCAAACCTGTTTTCGAGGGTCTTTGACCATCTGTAGCACCGCTAGCGGCACTCGTAGGGCGGGGACTTTTAGGGTCTTGTTTAGGACCTCGAAAGGAAGGCTCATGCAAAAATCCAGCTTTCCCCTAATTTTTCCGAAGTGAAATGCCAATTTTCCTGGGGTAATTCTGTACTGTCGAAATTGGCGAAATTTTTTGTCGATTATACAGGGTGTCTGGAAACTGCCGCACCGGCTTATGATTCCTCAGTTGATTTCCAGTAAAAAAGTTGTACCGAACATACCCCCTCAGCTTAACCCTTTAGCTGCCACAGGCATTTAAAGATTTTTGGAAAAATCATTTTCTTGCACGACTTAAAGCCTAATATCTCCAAAGCTAGACCAGCTAGAGTAGTGAAATAAAATGATTATCACAGCCAACAAATTTACCTATAAAAGAAAACTAACCGCACTAAACTCGGATAAGAGGTTTGGTTTTTACAGAGCTTCAAAGTCAAATTTGCGTGATTTGACCCAAAAACAATCTTTTTTTCATCTCAATTTTCTCCAACTTTTGCCAAGGTGAGGTGCTTGTACGATTCTTTTAAAAATTGGCGCATAGTCTTGCGATCATATCTTTTTTACATCATTTTATTCTAGCTCTATTATTTCTAACAGTTTTAGTACCTTAAGTGCAGAAAACTAGGGTTAATTTTGGCTCGATTTCGACATAATTTGAATAGATTTTACCAATTGCAGATCTTTAGGGGCAGTATAACGTAAATTGAATTGTATTGAATTCGAGCTAAAATTAACCCTAGTTTTCTACACTTAACGTATAAAAACTGTTAGAAGTAATGGAGCTAGATTAAAATGATGTAAGAAAGATATGATTGTAAGACTATGCGCCAATTTTTCGAAGAATCGTGCAAGCACCTACCCTTGGGAGAAGTTGGAGAAAATTGAGATGGAAAAAAATATTGTTTATGGGTCAAATTACGCTAATTTGATTTGAAGCTATGTAAAACCCAAACCTCTTATCCGATTTTAGTGTGGTTACATTTATTTTATATGTGAATTTGTTGGCTGTAATAATCATTTTATTTCATTATTCTAGCTGGTCTAGCTTTAGATATATTAGGCTTTAAGTCGTGCAAGAAAATTATTTTTTCAAAAATCGTTAAATGCCTGTGACAGCTGAAGGGTTAAGCTGAAGCGGTATGTTCATACAACTTTTTTGCTGGAAATCACATGAGGAATCACAATCCGGTACGTTTATGCGGCAGTTTCCGGACACCCTGTATACCCATGCAAAATTGTGATATACTGTTTCGTATACGATAGGCAAGCGAATTTTTCCATAGAATGTCAAAGCCTATTCGTATTATTTTCTACGACATGCGAAAACTCTCTAATAATTACTTTAATAAAATCTTCAGTTTATATGAATTTATGTAATGATGGTAATTTATTCCCTGACCTTTAACCCTTCGTTAGCCGCGCACCTAAATAAAAAATCACAAATAAAAAAAAAAAAAATTTCGCGAGCGCGAACGGTGGGTTGGCGAGCGTAGCGAGCAGGGGGAGGCCCCTAGTATATAATGAAAGAGGGCAAAATGTCGATTAGTCTCATTTATAGTCTTTTTTTTACATTAATGTACTTGTACTTGATGTAAAGTAGTAACTTTTCAAAATAAAAACCACAAAAAAGTTTATATTCTCAGAAATCAATTCCGAAAAAATTCCAAAATCGCAGTCTCAGGATTCACAGGACAACAAGACACAAATCCTATCGGATTCCAAAATTTACGCAGGTTCAGGATTCCCTGGTTCATATCCGGCTCGACACGGACCCAAAATGTTGTCGCTAATACAAGCGACGAACGACGGACAGCCAATATAGAAGTATCATGATTGATTGGCAAAGTATGTTTTATGAATTTAGAATTTATAAACTAAAACTGCTTATGCTATGGGTTTACAATTACATACAATTTTTCCCATGGAATTATATCAGATACGTAATATTCATTTAGATCTCGGATATCGTGGTCGAACGGATGCGCGAGGAAGGTCCAAGCCATTAACATGAAAGCGAGTGTCTACGATATCTAGGTTCAAAAAATATTCGTATTCGATTAAGGAGCGACATTTAAACAGCTACTGAGCAGTTCGTATAAATTCATATCCTGAAAATGATCGCCATTTAAAAAAGTATGGGCTACAAACGTAGCCCGCGCTGCCTAACGTTAGTAAATAGCATATGTGCTATTTATTAACACGTCTCTCTGACGGCATACAAATATCACTTCTTTTTGCCGATGATTTGTCCTCAGTAGCCGAAAATGCACTTACAAAATGATGTGACATTATGGCGGAGCATGAGGGTGAGTATAAAAAAGACTTAGTTCTTTTGCCACCCCTTCTCAGGTACAGACGCGCCGATACCTTTTATGTACATCGTCAAGTCTTGTCCCAAGTTCAAGTAGTGCCGCCGTGACGCCATAGAGAGTACATTAAATCTCGTATTTTAATCGCGAATGGAATTGTCTCGTCTGAATACGGCCTAATGCAATGCATGTGTTATTTTTCAAAAACGTGCACTATCAAAAAATATCCCCAAAAATTATGTAAATTTCAAAGTCAAATAAGATTCATTGTCCTATTTTTTATCGGCTTCCTAATAATAGAAACTGCGGTAAAATAATTTAATAAATTGATTATTTCTCGTACAGTGGCAATGGCATGCAAATTATGCATTGGTACTGTACATAATGAATGAATGATGATGCTATTTATCAAAAGTATTCAATTCATTCTAAAAAATTATCAAAAGTATGACTGTCAAACAGGGACGTAACCAGGAATTTGTTTTGGGAGGGGTCCAAATTTCAATTTCAGAAACTTTTTTTGTAAATCAATTGTGTTGCTAGTGGAGAACTGTTTTAGTGTATCTTTGATGATACAGAAAAAATGTGTTGAAATGCTAATAATGAACGCCACCGATGTTAAAGTTTTTCAGTTTAACCAGCAAAAGGTCAGATTTAAATTTATTAATCGCATTGGTTAAGGGCGACCAATTTTTGAGAGACTTTAAGGTGTAATTTTAATGTAAGATTTGTGAGAGGTGTAAAGGAGGTAACCCTGGTCATAGTGCAGGTCAAATAATTTATGTATTGACGAGGGGATGCTAGTTCGTTGATAATGTTGAGCTTCAGCTCTGCCGCCATTAGTATAGGCACATAGCATATCATAAATTCCAGTGTTGAGAATATAGTGACTGGTTAAAAAGCAAAAAAAGTTGATACCTTACTTTTTCAGCACATTTCTTTAAGCAAATCAGAGGAAAACCACATGGATTTGTGTCCTTAGGGATGTCAAATACATTTATATATTTTTTTTAGAATCAGGGCTAATAGCAGGATTTGATCTATTAAGTTTGGTCTTTTTTAAATTATTTGGAGGGGAAAAACATAGAAACTTGAGAACTATACAAACTTGGGGAAAATTATATCAGCGAAAAATTGAGATACATAACGTTTTCATTTCAGTTAGTTAGACAGAACAGCGGTCTGTTCTTGTAAACCAATAGATTCAGCAAAATGGGATTCAACGTAGGTTATTGAAATTTATAAAAAATTGATCACTGACAAAGGAACAACCTTAGAATCTTTAAAATTAATTAACTATGAAGAGAAGAAGTTACTTTGCAAAACGGGGTAATTTATTGGTAGAGCCAATTAGGACAACAAAATCTAACGTTAATTCGTGACTCGAATAAACCCATTCCTAATTTCTAGCTCATGTTGACTTATAACGTGTGTTATAGCCAACATCCCTTAGAAAACGTATTTCCAGTTACCGAACGCTTTGGCAATGATTCATACAATCAGAAAAATTTTAAATAATGAAAAACAGCTCGGGTCAATTTGATTCATCCCCCTTGTTGACGGATTACTTAATTTTATGTATTTTTATGAGATCAGAAATTTTCAGAATTGTTCGATTTTCTGCAAAAACTTTCGGCTTCTGTGCAGACTTTCACTTTCGAAAATGAAATCCTCTATTTTTCTCCGTTAGAAAAAAATAAAATACGGATGCGGTATCTAAACATGTCGCAACAACTGATTTAATTTCAAAATAACGTGCAAGAAAATATCTAGCACATTTAAATAAGTGTGCATTATTACAGTTTTCATTTTATCATCACTTTTCAAAGCCCATTGAAAACACTTCGGGAGGGGTCCGGACCCCATGGACCCCTACCCTGGCTACGTCCCTGCTGTCAAACGCATTTGACATTTCATTCGCCTTTCACGTGTACATGGAAAAAGGTGATTCGATTTTATGTAAATCAGCCGTTGAGCATGTTTTTCTTTTGTGTAATTATTAAATGTGTGAATTAGAGGTTCTAATTGAATTGTGTAAATTTTGGTGATGGCGCGTTTATAAATAGCCGGTGGATGGACAACTTTATTTATAATGTAAATGCATAAGTATGGACATGTAGGTACTTACGTATCCATGAAGTAATATTTGTGAAAGTCGAGATTGTTGATTTGACCTTAGGTAAATTTCTTTTTGGTTGTGTGTATGTCCAATTCATTTCAATTTAAGGACGAAGGACATTGGTTGGTGTTTTGAAAAGGTTCTTTACTCAAATTTGGTCTAAATCTTCTTGATTCTAGATAAATGCTGTAATTTAAATTAATCTAACAGGCGTATACCAGTATAACAGATTTAAATTAAAATATAAGCAAATCCTTTAGTAATGGCGAATTCTTCTGTTAAATCATAAATAACAGGCGCGACAATCCAACATTGAACTAAGGCCGCAGGATGTGTTAGTGACATCCTATTTCCAAGATCTTATCTGCTTTTTGATGAGGTAATGAGATCAGCATCACGCTCAGCAGTGTTATTTATCCCCATAAATGGGTACTCGTTTAACATCTGAGTGAGATCATAGTCTGTCACAAGCTCGTGAGTTCGAAAAACACAATGGAACACGGTGAGATTCGAACTCATGAGCCTGTGCACCGAAGGTGCGCGCACTAACCGCTCGACCAGCCAGACTACAGACTGTTAAATCATGGTAAAAGTAAAATGACATTAATGATATGGTTTCATCGCAATGAACAATGCATTTTCGTAGTTGTTTTAATTTAGTTTTATCTCGTTGATTGAAATATTTCTGATTTTATACAATCGATGGTCTGATTGGTGTTATGGCTTATGCATTCGCCTGCCAAGCACATGGTCGTGACTTAGAATCCCACTGTGAATGGATTCAGCTAATGATAGGGTTTTAAACTCACGAACCATGTGACAAGTACTATTTTTTTCCGATAAACAACTCTGCAGAGCGTGTTGTTGATCTCAACACCTCTATAAAAAACAGTTGAAATCATGGAAATTTGATGTAACTAAAATACATTTGCGGTCTAGGTTCAATGTTGGACTGTCGCGTCAGTTATTTATTTTTATTTACTTCCTGACTTTATTTTAACTTTATATGAGACATTTTACTAGACGATTCCTTAGTAAAATTCTGACCTACAAATTATGCGATCTTTTTTGTTGTCACTCACCTTCGGGGTTATGTTCAACTCGGCGGCGCCAGTCATGCCATGTTTTCCCTGGAAACAGTTCGACCTAGTCTTAAGGAATATTTAAAATATTTTTTATATACAGTAAATATAATGTATTTTTAAGAGAGTATAATTTTGACAATATCTCCAAGTACTTACAAAAACTTCTTGTACATCGCCACCATTACGCGCCGACATGAAATCAACATAATTTCACCCTATCAATCTTGACATCTGCTCGAAAAGTGTTTTCTCCTGGGGATGTTCAGCGAGCGCCGGGAAAATTGTTTGGTGTTGTACTTGCAAAAAATAGATTTATAAATACTTTGAGTCGAAAATAAATATATAATTAAGAAGAAAAGCTCTGTGTAATGAGAGAAAACATTCGCGCACTTTACCAATGAAAATACACCATTATGTACAGGATTACCTACATGTGTGATTATGTTGAATTTTTCTTGTGGTTTCACAGACAATTTTTTTCTCTGGTTCCAACCATCTTGGCGTTAGTCGAATAAGAAATTTGCGGTAGTTCGGTTTTCTCTTAATTTTATATCGGAGCCCTTTAGGGCAGGAAGCTGTACGTTTCGTATAGTTATCAGTGCATTTAATAAGAAATTCGCACGGTTAATCCGATTTTCCGCATTTTTCATACATATTATATTTTCGTGTACATATCGTAGCGAAACAGATGTTTTTTCACATTATTCATGCGTGATAATGTTGTGCTAATTAAAGTAGACTTTTCAATACCGCAACTTTAAATTTACGCGAAATTCGGAAAAATTATGTAGCAGTATTTTCATATGTACAATATGTTTGTGTTCTTCGTTGAATATATTTTCACCTGTGATTATCTATAATTGGATTTGTTTTGTATCTCACGAATCGACAAAAAAAATCATCACATGGTAGCACTTTTCGCCGGGATCAAAAGCTACATGCGCCGATTCAAAGAAATGATCGTATTTCGTCCGACACATTCAAAGGAGCCGTCATGGAAGGAGGAGTGTGCAAAGTATGTTACATATGTATTCACTCATTAATTAATTTATTAAAGTCACGTGGAAATCATGTCCTGCGATGATATCCGAATTGTTATCAGCGAAGGTGTTAAATAGTGCGCTGTATCATTTGCTCTTCTTGTTTGAAATACTGAGCTGACATTCTGTAAGGCGATAGGCGACAGACGATGGTCACTTTTACTATTTTTGTTATTTTCTAACTAAACATATAGTAGGCTAATGAACGTGAAATTGCTACACATCACTAAAGATCATCTAGTTTTGACTGTACGCAGCTATTCCAATCCAAGTTCACAATTTCTTGCTAGATTTATCTAAAGGCGATACCATAAAAATTAAGGTGACTGCCCCTGTCACCTATCACCTTACAGAATGCCAGCACTGGAGTTTTTTGTTACGAATAAATAAACAGGAACGGATTAAAAAAATATCCAGGAACGGATGAAATCGGAACACTACTTCACAGGGCTGTCATACAAACCACCTGGAAACCTGGAAATTGGGTTCCTCTAAGATAAACATCTAATAGCAGCCTCACTATCGGTAAAGAGAATAACGTTCCTTTCTGTGACGACCTGACTACCCAACCAATTTAAATAAATAAATAACAGGCGCGACAATCCAGCATTGGACTAAGGCCACAGGGTGTGTTAGTGACATCCTATTTCCAAGATCTTATCTGCTTTTTGTTGAGGTAATGAGATCAGCATCACGCTCAGCAGTGTTATTTATCCCCATAAATGACTACTCGTTTAACATCTGAGTGAGAACATAGTCCGTCAAAAGCTCGTGAGTTCGAAAAACACCATGTTCCACGGTGAGATTCGAGCTCATGACCCTGTGCACCGAAGGTGTGCGCACTAACCGCTAGACCAGCCAGACTATAATAAAATTACATTAATAAAATTAAATGGAAAGGACTCATATGCGTTAGTATTGAAAAAACAACATGGAAAGATATACGGTTGAGCAACGCGATCAAATAATACAAATTTACACGCGGAATAATAATTCGATTGTCGAGACACAGCGCGAGTATCGACGAACGCTCCATGTAAGAGTTGCTCCCTCGAGATCAACGATTCCCTGAATTGTTCGCCGTTTTCGAGAACAAGGAACCGTTAGTACCCCTCGATGAGCCAGAAGACGAAGTGTGAGGACGGACGAAATCATTGAGCGGGTGTAAGCCAGCGTCGAATCAGATGCAACAACATCAACCCGAAGAAGTTCTTTTCAATTGGGAACATCACAAACAATATTATTCGTCCTTTTATCCAAAACCGACCAGATATGTGGTTTCAGCAAGATAGAGCGCCTTGCCAAATCGCTGCAGCCACAATGGAGATGTTAACGGACTTTTTCGGCGAAAGAGTCATTTCCAAAGGATCTGCAATTAACTGGCCGGCTAGATCTCTAGACTTAACTCCACTAGATTTTTTCTGTGGGGATACTTTGAGGAGAGAGAGTCTACAATGATAATCCAAGGACCATTCAGGAATTGAAGCAAAATATTATAGCGGAGATCCGAGGTTTGGAGCCAGAAATATTGCGAAAGGTAATGGAACATACCGTAGAACGATCCCGTCTTTGCGAAGCCGCCCGGGCGGTCATCTAAAGGATATAATTTTTCGAACATAGTGTAAACATATCTCCCATGAGTCTTTTTTTTTATGTGAAAATTTCAAAATAATCGGTTTACAAATAAAAAAGTTATTCATGGTTTACACTAGTTCACTTTTAATGGGCCACCCTGTAAATGTTTCTATAATACTGACTAACGAATGTAGAGCTGTATCGACAGATCTCCCTTTCCAATATGCATGTTGTGACATGGATAATAGGTTTTTTGGGATAATATTTCTAATATGAATGTATATTAGCCGTTCTAGTGATTTCAAAATGGTGAATGAAAGGCTAATGGGCCGGACATCCTTTGGCCTTGCATGCGAACTTCTACCCGTTTTGGGAAAAAAAGTGACTTTCGCTTCTTTCCACAAGCGAGGTACATATGTGTACTAAGTTCAGGCATGCTGTAAATATGCGTTTTATCCAGGGTACGTGATGTCTACACACTTTTGCAACTCCGCAGGGATAATACCCTCAGGCCCGGCTGATTTAAAAGAATCAAAGCTTGTTATCGCCCAAATTATCTTCTCACGGTTGAGAATAGAAGCCGTATCGCATGACCCTGTATGACTTAAGGGGAGGTTAGGAATAGCGACGGCTGAGTTTCAGGGAACTGTGTGTCGATTAAACACTCGACAGTTTCGATATATCATGACGTCCATGATCCGCCTTATTTTTGGAGGAAGCTTGGCATTGATGAGTAAGATGGTAAAACTTTCCTTAATCTGGATGTCTCAGTGGCTCCTTCGATGTTTTCGCAGAAACCTCTTCAAACGCTGCGCTTACCGGTTCTTAGTTCTTTTTTGAAAGAATTTAGATATTTCTTATAGAAATGCAAGTCCGACTCGAGCCTAGAGGCGCTAGCCTTATTAAAGCTTCTCCTACACGTAACGCTTAACTCAGAAATCGTAGAATTCCACCAAGTAGGTTTTTTCTTTCCTGCCTGTAAACTGACAGGGCACGATACTGTAGTCGCAGTCCTCATCGCTTCGGTGAAGACGTTTACCATACCATCCAATTCTCGCTCAGTGTTTTAAATATTAGGAAGCAAAGGAAGCTCCCCTAAAAGGTACTCCCGAAATCTAGTCCAGTTTGTCTTCCTACGATTCACATTGAGTGGAGCCACTTCAGAATGCGCAGCAAGACTAAATTGTAGATACTTATGATCAGAGAAGGAGTGCTCTGCCAACACTCTCCAGTCTGCGATTAAATGCAAGACATCCTCCGATGTTAGAGTAATGTCCAGTACCTCTTGCCTATTTTTGGTAACGAAAGTAGGCTCGGAACCTACATTGCAAATAAGGAGATTTGTTCCTAGAATACTAGAATATATTCTAGAAGCAGTTCACCTCGTTCGTTTGTGTCCGTGCTACCCCAGACAACATGATGTGCATTTGAGTCGCATCCGAGGATTGTACTAGTACCTGAAGCCGTTGCTACTGCAACGGTTTCTCTTAACTTAGGAGAAGGTAGGGTGTCGACATACGTCATATGCCGAAGCAACCCACAAAACCTTACCCTGTAGCTCAATACAGACTAAGACAAAGTCCTTATCAATGAAATTTGGCACAAGAAAAGCCTTAAAGGTTTTTCTGACTAGAATACAGGACCGCGGTGTACCTTGTCCAGTAACATAAAACATATCAAAATGAGAGCACTTCAGGCCCCTGACAAAATCATCAACAACTCAAGGTTCCTGAATTTAACACGATATCGTCGACATCCTGCGATAGACGACAAGTAATGGCAGCTGTCGCTGCCTTTGCATGGAATCTAACCAAACTTCACCCAAATGTGTTTCTAGTAAAGCCTCAAAACATATCTAGGAATGGAAGGAATCGGAACATTTCGTCATAGGGCTGTCATACAAACCAACCCCAATATATTGGTTCTTGTAAGAAAAACTTTTTTCTTTTTGAATCTTCACCAAAATTCATCCAAGTGTGTTTCTGGATTAGCCTCAACGCATCCAGGAACAGATGGAATTGGAACACGTCATAGGGCTGCGGTAGAAATTTTTAACGCAAAAGAAGCTTACGTTTCATTTAAATGTGACGTACATATTCAAATTTCGGCTGCGCCCGAAATTAGTCTCGGTCTCGTTTAATAGTAGGGCTGAGGTTAGTATTCAAAAAACATACGCCCTCAGGCAGTTCGAGAAATTAACGAGAGAGTATTTCAATTATTCAATTTCGCATTTGTGCTGAATTTGAGAAATTAAAAAATAATCTGCAGAAATTTTATGCTTATAATGATTATTGGTCAATTTTAAGCATAATGGGTCCTAACGACTGCTGGGTATCCAAGCAGCAATTAACAATTAGTAATGGAATGATTACATACATGCTAATTATTATCCAAATCCGATTATCAATTGCGGTGATTAACTTCAGGTATATTTGGATGCATTTATAAAGCGGAAAATTGCGTTAATCCAGAATACAGTCGATAGTTGCACGGAGAGCGCCAAGAGACATGACTATGATTTACACGCTGTTGGTTTTATTTATTGTTGTCTCCTCGTCGACACAACAGGTTTGATATTCCTTAAAGAACTTCAATATTTAATAACGGTTCTTTTTTTAATCATATAGAAATATGAAATTCGTCTAGTGAGTTTAGAGTGCACATCGAATACCACCTATATGGATATGACGTGCAAGACAAACGGCGCTACACATCTTCAAGGATTTACCTATTTAAAGCGTGAAATTGCTGCTATGACAATGTTTGTGCATATTACACAAACACAAGTTAATCGAAAACCGAACGTTTTGCTGAATCGTAAATTCAATTTATGCAGCAACGAAACTGTCTGGAGGACTCATCTCTATACACGTCATGTCGTGCGAATGATAATTAATGATCCTTCGTTCACATGTCCGGTGCAACCGCGAAATATAACTTTAGGAAATTTATTATTCGACTCGAAATTGGTGCCTTTGAATTTGTTTTATAGGCCGCGTAGTATGATTCATGTAAATGTGTCGTTTTTCGATGGCAATGTTGAGTGGAGACAATGGACCGGGACGGCTTTTTTAAAAATGGTTATAATAAAGATCGTATGAAGAAATTGTTTAATAAGGAAAAGAATTCCTACAAATTGTGTTTAGTGAATATTTCTAACGAGTCAAAATGGATAATATTCTCACGTCCTAATTTGTCAAATAAAATTTCACAATGGAAATGCCCCATTCAATGCAAATTATTGTTTTTCGTCGTTTGAGAGTAAAAGTTTGGACAATATCGCATAATGGCTGGGAATTCAACATTCGTAAGTAATGAAAATTGTCAGACCATTTATGTCCTTATTTTGCAGTTGTATTTTCACCTTTTTTACGTACTAGAATGAATACGTCGATTTACCAATAAACTTTTGGACTGTGGCAATCTAATCAAATTGTTTATTGATTCACAACTGGAGACATACTATTTGGATTTGTTCAAGCTACCTCCCCAATAGCTTCTGTAGAGTAGTCTATCGGTCGACGAAGTGAGGGCGAAAAGTTAATAGCCTGAAAAAAGATGGAAATGTTAGTGACTAGCCAAAAATTGTACAAAAGTCTTAACACATTCATTGTCTATGAATCACATATGCGCATAGCGTTCCTCCCCGTTCCCATCTATGAATCATAAATGTATGGATTTTCGAAGCCCCTCCGAGCCCCCAAATTAGGTTCATATAAGAAAAAATGTTTTATATGTGCACCAATTTCAACCAAACCTCACACAAATGTATTTCCATTGACGTCACAAAACATAATATCTTTCTATATATAAAAATGCTAACTTCCGAAAATATGGCATTTTTATTCGTGTTCTGATTGGCTAGGATGATTCCCGAAAGTACGTACAAGCTATCGTACCTAGAACGGTTTAGAAAAACCGAGGTGAAAACGTAAGCTTGACATCAAACGCTCATTACTCCGTTACCGTTACTCGAAAATGGAAAAAATTAACTGATGCAAAATGCACTCGTCGAGTCCTTCGATATGAGTACCCACACGTCCATCTCCGATCAAAACTAAAAAAGTCTACTTTTTTCAACTTTTCGGGACACCCTGTTATCTTTGCCCTATCAAATTCTAAGGTATTCGTGCCAAAGACTATTACCATTCTACACATTCCTACAAAATTTCATGACGATCGATTGAATTGTTCGCGAGTTATTTAGTGAACAGACGCTACATGCGATGATGACATCAAACATGGTGGATGACGTGGCGAGAAAACTCTGAAGTTTTCTGCGATAGGAAAATGCTACTGAAAATAAAGGACAAGTTGTACAAAACGGTTGTACGTCCCGCACTCATGTATGGATCAGAATGCTGGACCATGTATGAAGCTTACGCGAAACAAATGACAGCGACTGAAATGAAAATGTTACGCATGTCAGTTGGTGTAACGAAAAGGGACCACATCAAGAGTAGCTACATCCGAGGCAGCTTGTCCATAGACCAACCAATCACCGAAAAACTCGAAAACCGAAAAATGGATTGGAATTGCCATGTTCAACGGCGTCCGCCTGAGAACCCCGCAAAGAGAGCGATATCAATGGAAGTTTCACTTGATAAGCCCAAGGCCAGAGGCAGACCAAAGAACACCTGGATGTGTCAAACGAAAAAGCAAAAACAATGCATTGGTTTTGGCGATGACACGATCCAAGATAGAGCTGCCTGTAGAAATATGCTGAGATATTACCGCCAAAACGGGCGATGTGCCTACACCGCAGGTCGAACAACGCGAAACCATGGAGCGGTATAAAGAACGAGGCAATGAAGAAGAAGAGACGGACGGACAAAATCGAGGTATTATACCTCAGGGAAAGTCGAGTGCATATCCGGTTTTTGTTTCCTGTTTCAAGGACTCTTCACGGAATAAATCGCATTTGAATAGAAAGCTCTGAAAAGGGACATAAAAAGACACTAATTAATTCTTGATCGAACGGGGGCATGCGGGGTGTCATATCAAAGGGGACGTCGTGTACACTCCATATCCGGCAGTTGTTACTTGTTTCAAAGAACCTGAAAGGAGAGAATCGCGCTCAAATGAGAAATGTTCGCGTTTCCCGTAACTCATCATCTGGATCTTTCCAAAGCCATAACTACAAATCTTTCCAAAGCCTTGTAATTGATGGAGTAGGTCTGACTACCCCTACCCCTGCCTCCCTAAAAAACTATAATCAGCCATATCTTTTGATAAAATGTTTCGAAAAACTTCAAATTTGTGTCAAATGGTAGCTAATGGATGTCCTTATAACATACATATGAAAGGTTCTATTCGCACGATTAGAACTCAGGCCCGTATTTATTAACATACCTTAACTCAAGGAGACCTTGAGGCAAAGATGCCGAAATTCAAAAAATTAAATGTCATTTCCCATATCAATGCATCCTTGATTTAAGGCGAAACTCAAGGAGACCTGAAGTTTTCAATAGACTTGAAATATAATATTTCAAGGTAGGTGGGTAGAATATTTTTTCAAAGATCAGATTCAATGATATTTTTAGCCTAATAAATGCAACATTCGAACTGTAAATAGGCCTCTGGAGGTCCATAAAGTGAAAACTTGGACAAACAACGTCACTTTTCATTAAAACTTGAACATTACAGATTTTCCGGAGCGTTTTTTTTTTACAATTTGAGTGTTGCAATATTATTTACCTATAAATACCATGGAATATGGTCTTTGACAAAATATGCTGACCGTTACCGATACCGTTATGGAAAAATTACTTGCCGTAAAGCTCTAGTGCACTTTTTTACAGTACAGTTTTTTTTTTTAACTTCAAAAAATCAATGAAGTTGGTCATTCGGTTGCAAAAAGAAGGTCAGATTTTTTTTAAACCCAAACCAAACAAAAAATCCGAACAGTTACTTTTCGAATATGAGGGCAATTGATAGGGCATTTTATTACCGGGACTGTGCAAACAATCTGAAAATTAGAAATATATATATACAGGGTGTTTGGTACATCGTTTGCCAAATTAAAATGGCGGTTAAGAGGGGTAATTTTATATGTTTTCACACCCTTTAAAAAATTCTTGGGCCCACCTGTTATTTTTTTTAGCCTTTTTTTGTTATTTTTGAAAAATTATTATGACTCACTTGTTTAAACTTAAATAGAACAAAAATTAAGTGGGACAGAGATGCAGTGTTTAGTGCATAATGATGTGTAACGTAGCACAGTATTATGAAAGCCAAAATTACTAATATGTAACCCGTTATTTTTTTATTGATCCTCATATGTTTTCCAACATGTAAAAATTTAGTCTATGATCAACTTTGAATTGTAATAAAAAAAACTAAAAAGGACCACATTCTTGAAATAGAATTTAAAAAATCTGTGCAGTTCAAATTCAGGCTAAATATTTACATGTTGCAAAACATTTAAGGATCAATAAAAACAAAAGTAACGGGTTACATGTTAGTAATTTTGACTTTCATAATGCCGTGCTACGTTACACATCATTATGCACTAAACACTGCATCTCTCTACCACCTAATTTTTGTTTTATTTAAGTTTAAACGAGTGATTCATGAAGATTTTTCAAAAATAACAAAAAAGGCAAAAAAAAAAATACACGTGAGCCGAAGAATTTTTTAAAGGATGTGGAGAGATAGAAAATGACCCCACCTAACCGCCATTTTAATTTGGCAAACGATGTACCAAACACCCTTATATAATTTAAAAAATTGTTTGAATTTTTTTCTTAGCAGACACCAAGTCTTCTACATTCAGCTTGTCGTTAGCTTTTGGACACCCTGTATGTAATCAAAGTTGGTAGAATCTAATTAATAGACCATGTTCTGCTTACAGCGCCCGCTCTAGCACTTACGCCGCCCCGGGCAAGACGACGAATTGCCGCCCCTTAGGTACTATTCAAGGCAAATTAAACGTAGATTGTATGAGGAATTCAAAGATGGTGCTGTAAAGCTTCTGTAATACTTGTTCTTAATATGAAGCTAAAAAATGTAGGTACTCCATTATTCCTTTTTTATTGGATGGCTTAACACACAGGGGTAATCCTGTTAGCAAATATGTAATCAATCACTCACAAATTAACACACACATGCAATATTCTCCTATAGCAGATAATCGGTAGTGTTGTTTTATCCTAATAGTATGACATTAAATTGTCATCCGATAAATTGTTTATCGTATATTTGTAGGAGTACGGGCTTCGTAATTTTTGGAAGAGTTGAGAGTGATGAAGTACTTTAAAATACCAAAATGGAAACCAACTATCTTCAATTGAATGGTTTGAAGTCTTGAATTATTGTCAGTTTCTGAAGCCGCTAAGAAAATCTCTACACATAAACTGAGTACATTTTATTGATAAATAAGTCGATTGGAACAAACTGTAAACTGTAAAATCTTCTCACTGCAAACGAATGATTGTCAGTTTTTCTATTGCCACTATTGGTAAAACCACATGAGAGAAGATTAATTGCATAACAGATTTTATAGAAATGTGTTAAATATTTCTATAGAAGCAACTCCAACTGCTTACGAGCAATGCTTAGATAAGTCGAGTGGTTAAGGCATAGGACGATAGGGCGATACGGTGGGCATGGGTTCAATGCTAGCTGCGCGCTACTTTTTTCATCAGATTTCAGTGTCATTCTATAAGCTTCCTATAGATGGCATTAATACTTAATCTGTTCAAATTGGTTATCGAAAATAATGCACGAGGCACGAAAGTAATGATGATATAAGACATAAAATTCAAGGTTCTATTGGTTTAGAAAAAACGGCGGCAAACGTCACTTTTCTGTTTTCATAACATAGAATCTGCTTCTAATACTATTGGAAGAGAATATTCTACGAAGTAATATAGAACTATAATTGTTTGATTGGGTAGAAGCATTTTTTGAAAGACAACACAAAAATTGATGGTGACAGTAGGACTCGAACCAACGCCCTAATAATTCCGAAAATATAATCTCGATCCACTGAAAAGGCCCAGAAAGTATGCACTAGAAAACTGTTCCGCTTTCGTTCAGACTCCTAAGCGAAATTCGCCACAGTTCAGCAAGGCTTTATATAGAGTTTTTTTGGAGTTCCAAAAATTCAGGTTAGTATTGAATTCCCCGAGCGACATTTTTTCCACCACCGTCAAAAAATAGGCTTTCACAGCGACGTAAGAAATTGAAAATTAATGCAAAATTATTTTGTTCACTAAAAGACTCAACACATTTTATAAATACTGCTTGGGAAAATTTTGTAAATTTGCAATGGTGCTCGTTTTCATTACTAATCTTTTGGAGTAGTTTTTGATAACATCTTTATACACTTTATACAGATAAACTTTAATTAGTCGGATCTCTTCGCAAACTGATTTCTTCAGTGATTTATTTTCATAAATGCGTCATCTTGATAATTTTTATAAAGAATTGGGTAGCTAGCTAGTTAAATCGGGAGAACCTAGCAAAATCTCGATATTAGCATGTCTAGAAAAATATTAGGGAAGATTGGTTGCAGCTCTGACAATGGGTGAGGTTATAAAACACAACGTTCGCGCAACGTTACCTTTAATTTCAAATCAACCGGCCGTTACGGATCAGAAACTTCTCCCTACAAACAGATCCCCTAAGCGCTTAGGGGATCTCTTTGTAGGGAGAAGTTTCTGATCCGTAACGGCCGGTTAATTTGAAATTAAAGGTAACGTTGCGCGAACGTTGTGTTTTATAACCTCACCCAATGTGTACTGTGGTTCCATCCCTCAACTTGCTGAAATCTAAACCAACCTGTCCAAAATTTGTCATCTCAGTGCTAGATGAATCAATGCTATTGGAATCAACTGATCCGGGAAAAGATCAAGCAAATTAAAGTCGAAATGCTGCAAAAGGTGTTTGGAAATTATCTAAAATAACTGAAAAAGTGATGAAAATGTTGTTTCGGGCATACAATTTCTCACAGTAGAGGTTGATTTTAACGCTTTTATGTGGTGAGTGTTATGCGATGTGGCTTCTTATTTCTCATTTCATATGCTGTCCCACTTTGCTTTTCGGAAGTAAGACGCGTGCTAGAGTCAAGGACGTACAATTTTGGCAATTATTTCCTGAGCCTTTTATGGTTCCGAATGCAGTACTCCGTATCAATTGTGGGTTATTAAAACCTTGCAAAGACTTTTTTTCTTTAAAACACAACTCTACTTTTTATGTATTTTATCTGTAGTGTTTATGGTTTTAATTCCACTAAATCGAAGTTGATATTAATATTTTCTTTTCGGCCTTCTCCACTTTTTTCTTATACGAGTACCTACTAGCCAAAAAGCCGCCCCCAAAATTTGGCGCCCCGGGCGACCGCCCGGCTCGTCCCCCTTAAAACGGGCGCTGTCTGCTTAGTGTCTGTTGCCAAGTCAATTTATAATTGCTTTTCCTCCCTTTTATCGTATATTTATGTACCTATTTCTAATCAAAACTATTCTACTTTTTAAGTGTTCAAACTTTCCATTTTACGCACGACTGATTCATTTGTTCAGCACCCATAAGAATTTATCCATTCCTATTCTTAGGCCTTTAGCTGCACTGGTACATAATTATTGTTCTAAAAATATAATTTCGCACGTGGTATGAAGCTCGAGCAAATAATTTTTGTTGAATGTACTACTTTCCGCTCTGAATAAGTATACATAATAATTAATTTAGTACTCGTTTACGTTTAGTTTTAGCACATAAATTTCCGCGGAAAATGATCTGAATCGAGTTCAGCTTCTTTTTAATTTGATATCCTGTGTGCATGATTATGTCGTTAGCGTTACCAAAACAAATATACATACACAAATAAACTAGCGCTATTCACTTTTAGAACAAAAGGAAGAAGTATATTCGATCGACACTATAATAGAATCTCCGAAAGATTTGTAGTAAATGGTAGATTTAATGCAAAAACAATTAGGTATTTACCAACATTAATAAAAAATATTGTGAATTTTGACATTTGGTTAAATATTATTATTACTTTTTTTTTTAGTATTTTATGCAGCTTATTATGAATTTTTCTGCATACAGAATATTGTAGACGAAAGTCGACAGCAGCGTCAAGCTATTAGAACAACAAACAAATTGCGGACAATTTATCTGGCAAATGACCAAAAGGGTTGAGGTTAATTGCAACATGTGCATGAAACAACTTTTTCGCGCGAAAGGCAAGAAAAAAAAATAAAGTGGAAATATTGAAAGAAGTGTGGCTCTACTCTTTATAGTTGATCGTCATTTTGAGTCGCGGCTCTTTGGCGAATCGTAAAGAAATGATGATTTTCTGGCTGTATAGCGTGTGATCAAATTAATTAATGTATGAAATTTGGCTGAATCATTATTGGGATTGTATTAGAAAAGCATATTATACAATGACGAGGATCATAATCAATAATATTTTTATTGGATAGAATCCAGTATTGTTTAATATTAAAATGTGTTATAGATACATACACACAAATGGGATCTTATTTAATGTCAAGGACAATAGTCTTTGACATTTATGCACATGACGGTCATTGCCATTCGTTAGCAGACAGGGATGTAAAAAAAAACTTCTTATAAATGATGTGACAATGGCATGGCATGACTAGACTAAAAGTTTTCAATTCCATTGAGTTATAATAAAAAGACGCGTTCCGGTGTTGCTATTAATGTGAATCTTATCAGTGGTAAAGAGGTAGAGTTTTTTTTTATATTAAGTTTGCTATCTACTTATTTGTGCTCCTGAGCGCAAAAAAAAAAATTGTGGAGATGAGATATGCACCATTTAGCATTCGATATAGCAAACTTCAAACAGTAGGATTGTCCATAAATTAAAGTCGGACTCGTCCTATTTCTTATAACAATTATAATTTATTCCACTCCACTGGGAACCTAAAAGTTATGTTTGCTGATGTATTTATTTCTACTTATTTTATGGAACCAGTTGAAGGCTATGTCGTCTAACAAGGAAAGGTGGAAAAGAAGCGTAGTCAATGCCCTATAACCCAAAAAGGATTAAAAGAAACCATAGAGAGAGAGAGAATTTAATGGAGTCATCCAACCTAAAATTTCGTCAAATGAAAATTTCGTCTGAAGAAAAATTATCCACGTTTATTGGCTTCCCTCAAAATTCTCATCCTTACCATCGCATTAACAACTAGTCTCTTCAATTCAACACTCCTATAATAAAACGATAAGTTCAGTACAAAATAACTTCTAGGCTTATAAAATAAACTGACCGGAACAAATTTTGAATCAATGGAAAAATTATTAATAGTATAGTGACTTTAGCTCTAGACCCAAACATCCAAAAAAAGAGCTGACTTTTGATGCCAAATTGTTGTATGGCCTGACCGCATTACGCAGTAAAAAGTTAGACTTTTTTGCGCGTCACATTTGGGGGGGAGGGGGTGGCAAAGGGGTGAAATTATGATTTTTCGCCAATATCTTGTTAACTGTAATATTTACAGCAAAATGTTCTGAGGACGATTTAAACTACACAAAATTTCCTTTCTAATGATATATTATATCATATACCTTCTCTTGGCAGATTATATACTAGACCTTAAAACATTTGGTGTAATTTAGATTTTTTGATAGTTACATTTGGGGCTCTAGCTCCTGAAGTAATTAAATTGGAGCCATGGTAATTGGGATAACTATTCCTAACAATATATAGCTTTCCCACACGGAGACTCAGGCTGCCCCGACAAAGCATTCCCCTATACTCCCTATTAACATTTAAAAAAAGACATGCCTGTAACTTTTCGCAGAATCACAGCAGGCGGGAAAAATTTTGGTAAACGTTAAGGCTGAGTCCTATTGGGCCCTCCACCAAATATTACTTCGATCGGATTAAAACAAAGGGTACCTCCCATACAAATTATTCAAATTCAATGCCACTAGTTTATTAAGAAATAAGGGAACAAGTCAACCAAAATTAAAGTTTTGCTCGTAGGCAATTTTCCGGTCATTTTGTATGGGAGGTACCCTTTGTTTTAATCCGATCGAAGTAATATTTGGCGGAGGGTCTAATGGGACTTAGCCTTAACGTTTACCAAAACTTTTCCCGCCTGCTGTGATTCAGCAAAAAGTTACAGGCATGTTTTTTTTTTAAATGTTAATAGAGACTATAGGGGAATGCTTTGTCGGGGCAGCCTGAATCTCCGTGTGGGACAGCTATATATTGTTAGAAATAGTTATCCCAATTACCATGGCTCCAATTAAATTACTTCAGGAGCTAGAGCGCCAAATGTAACTATCAAAAAATCTAAAATACACCAAATGTTTTAAGGTCTAGTATATAATCTGCCAAGAGAAGGTATATGATATAATATATCATTAGAAAGGAAATTTTGTGTAGTTTAAATCGTCCTCAGAACATTTTGCTGTAAATATTACAGTTAACAAGATATTGGCGAAAAATCATAATTTCACCCCTTTGCCACCCCCTCCCCCCCAAATGTGACGCGCAAAAAAGTCTAACTTTTTACTGCGTAATGCGGTCAGGCCATACAACAATTTGGCATCAAAAGTCAGCTCTTTTTTTGGATGTTTGGGTTTCATAATTTTTTCAGCTAAAATCACTATACTATAAATGAACAATCCAGAAATAACACATTCAAAACGGTCGTTAATATATACATGCTTGATCAGTGGCGTAACGTTTTCAAAATTTTTTGGGTGCGAAGACCATTTGGGGGGCCCCCATACTTTTTATAGTTTTCTAAATATTACAATGATTGTTTTTCAATAAATATAAATTTTATGGTGGAAACTGAATGGAAGCAGCAACAGCCGCAGCGTCCCAATGCATTTTAAATGGTTGACAGCAAAAACTATTTTGAAGATATTTTGACAATACTTGTATACGAGATGCATTTTGTGCGATGGGTGTATTACTATAAAGGAATGATATTAACACCAACACCAAGTTTCGGATAATGCACGACTAAAGTTTAAATAAAATTTACAAATAATTAAATTTGATAGCACACGCATTTTATTTCCAATAATAGATTTTTTAATAATGAATAACAACATAAAAACATAAAACAAAATGACACTTAATATCTCTCCGCTTGGTCGTCAGCTTCATATAAAATGACGGAGAGTGACCTAGACAAATTGATATAATTTTTTTCTACTTTACTCATTTAAGTTGGCAACATCAAAAAAAATTCTTTCTGCGCGCTTTTGGGCTAGCGAATGCCGTCACTAGACTGCTGATATCAACTTTTTTGCAACATCATTCTCGATAGATATGATGGCCAACGAGTTCAACCGTTCTTGAACAGACGTACTGCGAATATAATTTTTTATTAGTTTTAATTTTGAAAAAAATCTTTCTGCTTTTGCTATTCTCACTGCAATTGTCAAAAAAGACAGCAAGCAGTTATAATTTCAGTATTTCCACTAAAATAAAATTTAAAAGAAGAAGAACTGAATTTTTTGAGATTATTTTTAAAGCATTCTTTAAACGACAATAGCTGTCCTGAAATTGAATCTGATATGATGTATACTTGTACTTAGTGACAAATTCTTGCTCGCTGCAAAAATGTCTTCATCTGATGAGCTTCTTAAAAACTCTGGCGAAATTATTTTGAAGTGATGTACAATATCCCTAAATCGGTACTGCGTTCCTTTAATTGCAACGACAAATTGTCTATAGTTCGATAGAATACATTTATCCTAAAATAATCTTCTTCAATCTCGATTTCATAACGCTGGCTTAGCTCATCAAAGTGTTTTTTTTCCGGCTGTGTTTTCTGTTTTTAATGAAACATGTCGAGCACTTTCAAGATTCTGCCAAACCAACTGCAATACCTTTCAAATTATTGAAGTCCTCTCGTAAAGTGTTTATGCTTATATAAGCATCAATCATAATTTTCGCCGCTTTTTCACTTTGAAGCTCCTTAGACACGCAATTTGTAATTTTTAAGATTTTATCTTCCAGAACGACCAAAAAAATTATTTCCAACTTTTCTAATGAGTTCCTCAGAAACATAGCCTCATCCCTTTCTGTTTTGTCCTGAGATGTCAGATTTATTAAAGATAATGTCTTTAAAATATAAACGAAGTGAAATCAAAGAGCTTCGATAGATTCATGTCTTGATGACCAACGAGTTAGATTCAATCTTTTTAGACTCACACTTTTATTTACATTATTTTGCAGTAAAGCTCAACGCTTAACACTTTTTGCAAAAAACGCATACATTTTTTCGACAAAGTCGTAAAAGTTTCTTACTTCATCTACTTTTTTTACCGAATCATTGAGCGCCAGGTTAATTTCATGATCAACACAGTGGACGTATGGAGCATTTGGAGCTACTTTCAGAATTTCTGCCTGAACTCCTTTGTAAATCCCAGACATATTTGGCGTACCATCGTACCCTTGACCACGTAATTTTTCTAATCATAATCCATTTCCTAAGACGATATTGTTTTTAATGATTTTACTAATGTTGGCGCCTGTTTGATCATCTATTAGAATAAAGCCTAAAAAGGATTCGTGGGTGACGATCTGATTGGGTTTGTTGTTTTCCTTCGAAATTAACAGATATCTCAAAACTACACTCAATTGGTCGATCTTAGCCACATCCTGAGTTGAATCTAATATAATCGAAAAGACAGGGGCCTCTTGGATATCGGAAATAATTTTTTTTGTTTAACATTTTCTCCGAGAATATTAATTACTTCATTTTGAATTGTTGGACTCAAATAAGTTTTGGGTTGCTTTCCTCTAGTTTCCAGTTAACTTTTCAAAATGGGGTCATATTGATTTATTAATTCGATAACTGACATAAATACTCCCGGATTTCTAGAGTTTTGTGATTTGTTATGACCACGAAAGGTTAAATTACAGCTGGCTAGTGTGAGGCTTACATCTATGATGCGTGTCAATTTTTTTTCCAAAACGATTCTTCTTCCCTTATCACCTTTTTTAGCTCAGAGTCCACTGTTTTATTCAGACGCCACATATCAAAAATTGAGCAAGACAGATTGTGCTCATTCTTACTTTTATGTCAAACCAACGCTTGATGTAGATGCCAACAAGATAAGCAGTAGCATTGATTCAAAATGCTAGAGTAGCATAATCAGAAACGTTCTGCGACAAGACTAGATTTAAGATTTTTCCGATAGTAAAAACTCGTAACCGGTGAGGGCCCGTGTTCCATTGCACACATTGAACACCGTACGTTACGCCATTGTGCTTCATATAAATCGTAATAAAGTGGGTAGCCCAATTGTCGGTGTTTCCGCACACGTTCATTTTACGATCAAATATAACAGTTTGTCTTCCTTTCGATTCGATTTGAGTAATTACGCGATGCATAAGAATACCGATTATATCACGTTTCAAATAGGTGAAACTGTTGAAATGACTGGCATCGTTGATCTTGCAGGTAATATCCACGTATAGTGGATTTGGAGTACACTTCAATTCCAATAGACGAATTTCATATTTCTGGAATAATCAAAAATTAAAACTTAATTTTCATTAGCTCAATAATGCAACCTGCGTAACTTGTGGAGATTAAACCACGGAAATTAGTAGAACAAAGAAGATGTTAACGATTGTTCTAAAGACCGAGGCTAATATCGGGCGCGGCCGAAATTTGAATACCCGTCACACTTGAATGAAACTTAAGTTTCCTTTGTGTTAATTATTTCTACTACAAACCTATGACGTTTCTATCTGTTCCTGGTTGTATTTTGAGGCTTTACTGGTTTGTATGACAGCTCTATGACGTAGTGTTCCGATTCCATCAGTTCCTGGATATATTTTGAGGCCTTACTAGGAACACACTTGGATGGAGTTTGGTTAAGATTGGTTCATTAAGAAAAAAAGTTTTTCTTAGAATAACCTAATTTTGAATGTTGGGTTTCTATGGCAGCCCCATGACGCCATGGTCCGACTCCATTCATTCCGATATATATACAGCGTACACTAAAAAGAAACTTGTATACAAAATTTCAGCTCGATAGCTTCAAAATTAAGCTCAATCGATTTTTCGCGTCACACTGATCAATAAATATATATAGTTTTCATAGTCGGAGGTGCTTCCTTCTGTGCGTTGCAAACTTCATGATAAAGTTAATCACATAGTGACGGGTATAATAAACTGAAACATTAATGATATTTCAAATTTATTCGACTAATCATTTAGCAATCAGCGGTAACCATATTTCGCGATAGTGGCTTTTTGCTTTGCGCATAAACTCTACACATAAAAAAAAATAATTATTTTATTGATATAATTGGATAAAACTAAAATCAGAAACTACATATCACGAAAATTTCGAAGGTTCATACATAGTACAAAATGGTGGGGTATTTTTGAATGGTTGCTGTGCTGTCACAAAATACTGGTCCCAGACGATTTGAGCCTATGCAGTGTCTGCAAGATAATCTGGGAAAAGTTTCAAAACATATCCAAACCAAATTAGAGTGGACATTTAGTTTGCTTTGCCCTAGTTCATTGATGAAGAGAAATGCAGCTATTATAGATTTAGATTTATTCTGTATTTTTTATTTGTCATTTGATTAATTAGTTTTAATTTGAAATAAAAAAAATAAATTTTTGCAACATGTAATCATTGAAAGAAAATATACCGGCGTACAGAGGGCTGCTCCCGCAATACGAGTGTTTTTTTAAACTCAGGCAAACGTAATGTTGGCTTGGCTTTATATATAACTTGAATTATTAGCTGTAAATGTCTGCTGTTACTGTTTTTTTTTTAATCAAGGAAAAGCAACTTATATGAAATGATTCCATTGTGTCCCCTGACATAAGAGCCCACGCAAGCTTTCCTATGAGTATTTAACAAGTATACTTATCAATGTCCAAGCTTCAAGTTTGATTGTAAAGTCAAGAAAAAATGCTTGAAATCGTTTTGTCTTTAAATATATTCCACAAACAGTAAGAAGTTTATTATGTAAAATTTGTAGGGAAAAGGCAAAGTCAGACTTTAATTATTTGCAAATATTAAAACTAACTTTAAAAAATTTATAAATGCAAGAAGCGAGTTTTGAAAATTAGTGCCTCATACAGTTATTTGAATGAAAATTCGTAGACATATTCCCTATGTAATTTTCTAAAAACCCTTAGCAGAATTTTCATATTTGGAAACCTAAGAGGACCTACACACGAACAAATTGAAATTTTACAAATTTACTGTTATTTACTTTTCCTTAGCAAAAGTCAACAGTCTTAATATTTAACGTATATAAGGCCATACTGACCAATCTTTGTGCAAAGTTTCATATCGATCCCTAAAACGGTTTAGAAAAACGGAGGTCGAATAGGAAGTTTAACTTTAAACGTCAATATTTTTTTTACCGTTATGTACTCGAAACTGGAAAATTTTAACTGACGTGAGAACTTTTATCTACCAAATATTAAGCAATAGCATCTCGTATTTTCCTTCCCTCCTTAGAGCCGAGTTCTTATGTGTCACATTCTGGTTGCACTCTGAAGCTATTAGCATTTATATTAGCTCTGACCAATGTGCGCAGTTCGTCATTTTCTTGTATAAGAAAATTATTCAAAACAGCACAAGCTTTTACAATAGCTGGTGCATTTTCGATGCTAACTTCCAAACTCCTGCCAATCCTTCGCAATCTCCTTTTCAGATGCCCAAACGCATTTTCAACAATATATTCGCTCGAACGGAAAGCTGAATCGCCTATTGTAGTCTAAGAAAATTGGACCAAAATATGGCCATCGAACGGCAAAAATCCTACATCGGAAATTTTTTTTGATTATGGTTGGGGATGGTCCCGAGTTGATGGCATAAAAAGTCCCAACCGATTGGGGGTCCGCAACCTTGAAAAAAGGGGGGAAGGGGTTTTTTTCGATTTTGTGCGATTATTATTTTTAAAACGGCAAGAGGTACACGAAAATGATCTGAGGACGAAAGAAACTACATAAAATTACCTTTCCAATGATACAAAACACATTAGAGTTTAATTAAATATTTCGGCGCTAGCCTAACAAAATAAATTAGAATATTTTCATTTTAGACCTTTCTAAAAACCTCCATAACTTTTGAAAGAACGCTAGTTCAGCCGTAATGTACAAGTATTCACAATAAGTTCAAGATCATTTTAAGGTAAACATCCCCCCAAAATTGGAGCAGAGTGCTAAATTTTGATTTGTTACGATTGGAGGTCATAGTCACCCCACCCACCAAAAATCAGCTCATTCGAATAAAAACTAAGGGTACCATACTATTATTTTCGTCGACTAAAATTAAAAATATTAATAAAATTAAAATTACGGATTTTGGTCGCTCCAGTAGTATTAATAAAAATGTTGCTGCTTGACGTATCACTGAAGCCATGATGACGGCCGAGCTCACGACGAAATTCAGGATGCGGAAATCATGGAATTTAAAAATTACTTCCTAAAAATTCCAGGAGTCCCAAAATATGAGCTGCACTAACAAACAAATGTTCAAACAATTTAAATTGCGACAAGGAATTCCGAATTTATGTCCAAAATTAAAAGCCTTCTTTGCCCATGGCAATTTTTGCCAGGATCAGGAGATCTCGCAAGGGGGGCACGAGCTGAAATAGATTAGGAACCACGGATATAGATCATATATACATATATCCCTATAGACTTCCAGAATATTTGCGAGACTGCGACCGACAATTTTTAAATATTTTACAAATTGTATACACACATAATAAAATCTCCTGAATTTTATCCACGTTTAATCGTTTCTTTTATTATAGTCAATTTAGCCATTACATTGCCGGTCAACTTTTCAACTTCAACACTGCCATCGTAAAATGATACATTGATAACGAAATTACTTTTTGGCTTATAAAATAAGCTTACCGGAACGAACCTTGTATCGGCTAGAAAATTCTTCAAACTGAAATTTCTTATAGGCACAGGACAATCTAAAAATTCTTCACCAATAATTGTCGATATTACATATTTTATATAGAGCATACTAAAATGTTTAGCCCAATTCTCCGGTTTTTCACACAAATTAATTTTGCGATTAAATATAATTGTTCGTCTACCGTTGGACTCGATTTGAGTAGCTATCGGATGTATGAGAATACCCATCATTTCACGTTTCAAATAGGCAAAAGCGTCAATATGAGTCGGATCATTGAGCCTACACATAACATCGAGGTAAAATGAATTAGGCGTGCATTTAAATTCCAGGAGACGGAGTCTATAATTCTAGGGTTTTGAAAGAAAAAAAAAAAACATTTTGTATATGTGGTCAATTTACTATGGAGATGGATTTTTAGTATGGAACCTGCATGACTTGAGGGGATACTGTTACCGACAGCAGTAGAGCTAAGAACACGTTAATCATTACACACTGACTGACACATCAACTGATCTGGTAATGTTCTCATGTTCCGAACTGATGTTAATCATATAATCACTAACAATGGTTGTGGCATCTTTATAATTAACTATAAAAAAATAGCAATGTAGTAATGTGAGCAAGGTAGTTTTTGTCCCTGCAAATCTGCGAGAAAACTAGAAAGTCTGCGGTTCAAAATTCCAAAAGTTCAAAATTTTGAAAATTCAAAACTTTGAAAATCCTTAAAATTCAAGTTCTAAAAATTCAAAATTCTGAAAATTCTGAATATTCAAAATTGTAATTTTCTGAAAATCCAAAAATTTTAAAAATTCAATATTTTAAATGAAATTCTAAAAATTTGAAAACTCATAAATCAAAATTCTTAAAATTGAAAATTCAAGACTAAAGCTGGTTTCTGCTTCGGTTAATCGAATGTTATAATCGACGCTCTAATGTACTATTTTTATTGACCAATAATAATACTAAGCAAGATTCGACGAAATCAGTTGCGGAGGTCGTTTGCTGACGTCGACGTAATACAGCGCACAATTCCACTTAAGTTATTAGAGTAATTTGAAAGAGAGATGTTCAATTGATAATTCAGTAGAATCTCCACTAAAATGTTCATTCAGGTTCATAAAAGCAAATTGTATTGAAAAGAGACTCCCGCAGTTATTGACTACGGTTTCAATAAATGGCACGAGGGATGCTATTCATATTTTCAGATGCCTTTATTTTGCAATTATATTTTTGCCAGCACTATAGTCTCAATAAAACCTCTTAAATTTTATCCACGCTTAATCGTTTCCTTTATTATACTCAATTTAACCACTGCATTAACAGCCAACTTGGCTGCTTCTACACTTCCATCGTAAAATGAAATATTATTAACAAAATAACTTTTCGGCTTATAAAATAAGCTAATCGGAAGAAATTTTGTATCTACATGAAAACTACCAAATGAATAATTTCGTGAAGGCACGGGACATCCTAAGGCTGATTCCTTAAGAACTGTCGTTAATACATGATTTATATAGAGCATACTAAAATGTTTTACCAAATTATCTGCTTTTTCACATAAATTAATTTTACGATTAAATATAACTGTTCGTCGACCTTTCGCTTCGAATTGGGTAACAATTGGATGGAGGACAACGCCTTCCATGTCACGTTTCAAGTTGGCAACGCTGCCAATGTGAGTTGTATCTATAAGCTTGCAGTTAATGTCCATATAAAGTGGATTTGGAGTGCAATGATATTCCAATAGACGGATTGCATAGTTCTATATAGATTTAAGAAGGAATAATTTTAATTTTAAGTAAGTTCGACTGTAATTTATTTTCAATCCAACCTGTGCAATCCGAGGTGCTGCAGCTACTACTGGTGATACGGAAACTAGCAGATATGTTAATCATTGAATACATTGAAAAATCAACTGAATCGTTAAATGTTTTCTCGAATTTTTGCTAATAATTCAGAGATCAGTGGCCTTAATGACTGTTACTGACTGAGAAAGTTATTGCTGTTTCTAATGTGCATAATGATATTGCATCGGAACAAAAAAGTGGTTTTCGAGCCAATTGACGATGATGACATATTTCTCATAAATGTAATCATCATCAATGTGGCACGATAGCCCGACGTCGGCGCGATGTGTGCCGCGTTTGCTTACTCCGGACAACAAGCGCAACGGTGAGACCACTTCAAAGCAGTGTTTGACGCTGTTTAAGCGCAATCCGAAGGAGTTTCTGCGTCGTTTCGTGACAGTCGAAGAAACTTGGATACTCTGGTACATACCAGAGGAACAGTCGAAACAGTGGACTTCAGCCGGCGAACGTGCTCCGAAGAAGGCGAAGACTGCTCCATCGGCCGGAAAGGTGATGGCCAGCGTTTTCTGGGATTCACAAGGTGTGATCCACATCGGCTATCTGCAGAAGGGCAACACGGTCACAGGGCTGTACTATGCCGAATTATTGGGCCGATTCGACGCCGAATTGATTCTCTTCAACCATGATAACGCACCAGATCACACCTCCGCCCGCCAACGCCAAACTGGTCGAATTGGGATACGAACTGCTGCCCCATCCACCGTATTCTCCAGATTTCGCCCCGAGTGACTTCTTTTCGTTTCCAAAAGATGCAGAACTACATTCACTAGCTTTATTGACGAGTGGCGCCATCTTTGAGTTGAGGTCGGAAACTTTTCAGACCACCCTCGTATGTCTAGTTTTAAATTTCCATACAAAAATTCGTAAATCAGTAAACCACAATTTTGCATGTTCCAAGTAGGCATGGGTGGTGTATTTCCGTATACCTATTGGATATTCTGTAAACAGTCGAAATTGAGGGTAATATTTGTCGTGATTATAACTCCATACCTACTTCGGACATGCAAAATTGTTTTGCGTATTGTCGGCAATCGATATTTTTGTATGGAAATGTCCAACTATGTCGTTATATTTATACACTGCCTGTCATAACAATAGCCGCATCATCAGACGGGCTGATCCTTGGAAATTTAAAGAGAGCACAGTTATTCTACATACTATAAACAAAACGGATACTTCAAACACAAATAATTTCACAAAAAGTTTCCTTCTATTTGAAACCGTTATTTCTCTATAAAGGAAAAACTAAATTTCCCGTCTGTCATAACTATAGCCGCACTTGGAATTATTATAGCAAAAACTGTTTAAAAAGCAGAGATTGAGTAAATTAATAACGGGAGAGATCCTTTTCGAATAAAATAGACTCTGAGAGATTGTTTTGTTTATGTTTCACGAAATCATTTTAACCGTTTTTCGAGTTTTAGGCTTGTTAACATCGTGAACCGCTGCTTTTACATAGAAAACTTTCTGAACTTGTGTTTTTTTTTTACTAAATTTTACGTTATAATATTTCTCGAAGGTTTCCTGTCTAATTTGGATCAATGGGAGGTTCCTCTCCAACATTTGAAACATTGCAACCAGCTTTAAGTACTACGACTGGTAAGAGATGATGCAATCTCTTGCTTTAAAATCCGTTATGTGCCCTATCTGCTGTATAAAATGGAAGCAGTTTATCGTCAGGACAATCCTAAGAAGTTTTTCTTATGATGGCAGTGACGAAATCAAGTATTCTATAGGTAGACTATCCCGTCCAATACTTTGAATGCGCACATGCCAGATTTTCATAGATCGCAATACAAATTTTGGACAGAGTTCCTTAATAATGTTAAGGAGGGTTCATAATGTGTTTAAAAGTTGATGTAACAAGCTCTAATACAGTAAAAACTTCTCTGGAATATCCTAACGATAAACTATTTTCGTTTTAATACAGAAGACATGGCACATAACGGATTTTCTAGCAAGAGATTGCATCATCTCTCGCCAATCATTGCACTTCAAGAAGGTACCAATGGAACAAATGTTTTTTGCCTCACAGAAACCTCACAGAAACTTTTGTCCCGGGACTAGGCTTCTCGGCATCACTTTACTTACTATCCGTACGTAAGTGACTAATCAATCAATCGAGTGTAAACTCTAGCAGATCGTAAAAAAAAACTGAAAACAAAATATATTAATAAGGAAATTTATCAAAATAACTTCTTTTAAACATTAGTTTATTAGTACAATTAAAATTAACTAAGTCCTTCAAACTATTATAAAGAATAATTGACCTTGTAATTGGTTCATTAAGCCCATAGTTTACTCTATGATAAGGCTGAACAAGAAGGTTGTTCCGCCGCAAATTGTGAGGAATATTTCTGACTTGAAAGTTATTTAATATATCTTCACAAACAATATGAGAGCAAAACAGGTCTCTTATAAACATAGCGTTTAAAAATGTTCTTCTATAATCTAAGGCTTGTAAACCCAATAAGGAACAGCGAGTTTTATAATCTGGCTTGAAACGCCAGCCAATTTGATAAATGGCAAACCGTGTAAAATTGTGTTGAATTCTTTCTATACGCTCGATATGCACCTTATAGAACGGATTCCACACAATAGAACAATACTCCATGTGCGAACGAACGAAAGCTGCATACAATATTTTTAAAGTAAAAGCATCATTAAATTCGCGCGCATTACGTTTAACAAATCCTAACATACTATTCGCTTTTGAAATAATGTAATCAATGTGTTGTCGAAATGAAAGCTCATGGTCGAAAATTACACCAAGATCTGATATTTCGGCAACCCTTTCAAGAACACTACCTGTTAAGGAGTACTCAAAGAAGACCGGAGTTTTCAATTTATATATGCTAAGTACTTTACATTTACTAACATTTAAATTTAAATTATTATCGCGGCACCAAAATTGCAGCTTTTCTAAATCGGATTGCAACTTAAGGCAGTCATCAATGTTGCGTATTTTCATAGCGATTTTCATATCATCGGCATACTGCCATACACGCACGAATTTAAAATTTTGGATGATATCGTTTATGAAAACTAAAAAGAAAAGTGGTCCTAAATGGCTTCCTTGCGGAACCCCTGATGAACACTTTATAACAGAGCGAGATGTACAGCCATTTAACTTCACCAACTGAGTCCTATCCGTTAAATAGGATCTCACCCAGCTTAGAAAAATTGACTGTATTCCTAAATGTTCTAGTTTTTTAAGTAAAATATTATGATCTACTCTATCAAAAGCCTTCGAAAAATCGGTATATACCACATCAACCTGCATTCCCTGCTCAATACCATCAGCAACAAATTTAGTAAATGATACCAAATTTGTTGAGGTTGATTTTCCTTTCAGGAATCCATGTTGACATGGCGATATCAAACGGCTAATTAAAACATCTATTTTATTTTTAATAAGCATTTCAAACAACTTCGGTATTGCAGATATTTTAGCTATGGGTCTATAGTTATCAATAAGGTGCTTCGGACCCTTTTTGTGAACAGGCGTTATGTATGAAACTTTCCATTCATCAAGAAAAACACCTGAAGTCAAGGACAAATTAAATATAAAGGCTAAAGGACGACATAACGATTGCATGCAATTCTTCAAAAATATATTAGGAATGCCATCAGGTCCGGCCTGAATACTAACATCAAGATCACGCATAGCATTCAATAGGTCATCCTCAGAAATCTCAAGAGCACTCGTAAGGTCCTCCTGAGCTATCCGAGGGACCAATGCACTCTGACTTCCATTGATGTTAGCATTCATTTCTGATGAAACGGAGTCTGGCACTTTGTAAACTGAACTGAAAAATCTAGCAAATCCGTCACAAACCGATTGAACATCTTTGTAAAAATTGCCATTGAATTCTAAATTTTTTGGGATTCCCGTATTCTTACGCTTGCTGTTTATAAAATTCCAAAATGTCTTACTGTCATTCTTTATATTATTTTCAGCTCTCGCAATATACTGTTTGTAAAGATTTTTATTCATTAATTCATACTCTCTTCTCAATCTAAAGAAATTTTCTTTATTGGCAAGAGAGGATGACTTCTTGTATAATTTATGGGCCTTATTTTTTGCTCTCTTAAGTTTGAACAATTCTTTGGTAGCCCAAGGATTTTTTGCTTTTATTTTGTTCTTTTTTAAAGGAACGTACTTGCGAATAGATTTATTTAAAATTGAATTAAAAATCGTATAACTTTCAATAAGATTACTATTCGATATAACTGGAGCCCAATCCATATTAAAAAATGTTGAATTTAGTTTTTCAAATTGGGCTTTTTGAAAATTTCTAGTAGGAATAACTTCGGGCTCTTCTTCAATGTAATCATAAAAAACAAACTCAAGAAGAAGAGCACTGTGATGGATTGAATTGGGCAAAATTGGTTTATCTACTTTAATTACAGAAGCATTCAAGCAAGTACTAACAAAAATTAGATCTAAAATTCTACCAATCGAATTTTTAACAAGGTTCATTTGCATCAAATCCATTGCAAACAAACAATCTGTTAGAACAGATTCACACTCAAGATGTAAATCACGCGGCAGATTTTTTTTCTCGTCGTCGTTCCAGTACCAACTTATATTACCAAGATTGAAATCCCCAACAACAATCAATTTGTCTTTTTCCTCAAAAGATGCAAATAGCTTGGAGATATTATCTACATGTTTGTTATAAACATCAACTGAACTCAAAGGTGGTAAATAGCTATTAAAAATATATACTTTTTCGCTGCGAGAAACATTGATAGAAACACATATCTGTTCCACGTCCTTATGAAAAAGCTCAACTTCATGAGATGGGAATGTTGTTTTGATAGCTACCAAAACACCACCTCCTCTCTTAGTCGAAGCCTCATAACGGTCGCGACGATAGACATCATAGTCTCTTATGAAAAGTTCTTCATTTGTAATGTCTGTGTGAAGCCAAGTCTCGGTTAAGCAAATGGCAGCATAATCTTCTTGTGAAGCTGCAAGGTAAAAGTCATTTGTTCTTGAACGAAGACCGCCAACATTTTGATAATAGACCGAGAAAAATGAATTGGAAATTATGTGTTCTGCTCGACACTGTTTTGGCGTTTGTCGTTTTTTGAAAATTTGAAGGGTGATATGTTGACGCCCTTGGGCCAGAAGTTGGCACAAAACACTTGCTTAGAATATTCATGAGGAAGTTTCAAACCAAAACTGATTGAAACTAATTTGGAAATATCACAATCTTTTTTTATCAGAGGATAAACCGAAAGAAAGCTGTCATCTGTTAAATTAAGCTTTTTCATTACATATTCCTTTAAATCGTCTGCTTTTACCGAAGCATGCAGCTTAGAAACATGGAATACCTTGAAACTGGGGACACTTCGAAGAGAATCATTAGCTTGATCGATACCGAAGATTCTTTTGTGTCGCCTATTATTATTATCACTCTTTTTGGGAATAACATCACCAACAGGAGAAGGTTTTTTAATATGTTTCCCTTTCTTACGAACTGTGACAAATTTATCAATCGGAGATTGAGTTTTGTCAACGTTGGAAGGAATTGTAGAAGATGAATCTGAAATAACAGTGGAAGTCCCCGCTTCATGGCTAACGAAAGATTGCTCAGAAGATATTGAAATAATGTTTTTAGTTTTTTTCTTAGTGTCTTTCCCTATATTACTCTTCTTATTTTTTAAATTCACACTTTTATCTCGCAATGCTTCGGAATTGTTTTCACAACAATTTACAGATTTCATGAGGGATCTCAGCTTGCTAAGTTGGCTCTGCAACGACGAAACGAGCTGAGATAGACCGTCAATTTGGACTTTGTAAAATTGCTCGCAAACACAATTCATTTTAATACAAGAACTAAACTAATAAATTAATAAAAAGAGAAAAAAAGCAAAAAGAAAAAAATTTGCAAAAAGTGGGATTCGAACACAGGACCTCACGGGCGTGAGTCGTACACGCTACCACTGCGCTATATGCTAGTACGAGAATGTATGCCCAGATAACTCAGTTAAGCCGAGTTGAAATGACTACTGGACCAAATGAAAACAAAGAACAAAGACCGTCCGAGCGGCAGGTAAAAAATGCAAACCACTAAACACTTTTCGAACAAATTTATGATTTATCACTACACCAATCCGCGAAACCACTTTTACAGATGAAGTGAACGAGCAAATGAATCATAAAATTATGAATTTAATATTAAATCTTATGAATTTGATAAAAAAATTGGAAATTTAATATTAGCGAAAAATTTTGCGTGTTTGCTATGATAAACGTGAAACGTCAAATGTTACAGAGGCCGCCCCTCCTTCATCAAATTTAGACAGAAAATCTTAGGGAAACATTATTACGTGAAATTCATAAGATAAATACAATTTCAAAGAGTTTTCTATGTAAAAGAAACGGTTATCGATACTGAGAAGTCAATAATAATAATCTTGGAAAACCGTTGTAATGATTTATTGAGAAATAAGACAAATAATTCCTCGGAGTCAATTTTATTTAAAAAGATTTTTCCCTTTATTAATTTCCTCAATTTCGGCTTTTTAAACAGTTTTTACCATACTGATTCCAAGTGCGGCTATAGTTATGACGGACCGAAAACTTAGATTTTCCTTTATAGAAGAGTAACGGTTTGAAGTAAAATGATTTTTTTTGTGGAATTATTTGTGTTTTTAATATCCCTTAAATATATAATATGTGGAATAACTGTGTTCTCTTTCAATTTCCAAGGATGAGTCTGTATTATGGTGCGGCTATAGTTATGACAGGCAGTGTATATATAACGACAATGTAACGTGGAGAAATTGTTAATTTGACTTGGAAACATGTTAATCTCATCTGCAAAATCTTTCCTTTTATTGATATGGGCTTTTATCTTTGCATATACAGTAGAGCCCCTATAATCCGGATTGATTGGGACTGGACCCCATCCGAAATATGGAATTACTCGGATTTTCAAAATGCTCCTATTAAGACTCCGGTAGACGGTAGTTGTGCTAAAATTGTTAAAAAACCAATTGTTTTCAACGATAATAATTAATTTTATAGTCGGAAATATGTTAGAAAAACATTTATAAAATTTTCTTATTGATCAAAATCAAAGAAAATTTGAACCTTTAGCCTAATCCGAATTATCGAACTTCCGAATTTTCGGAGTCCGTATTAATGGAGTTCTACTGTATATGGAAAGCAAAATGCCTTCTTAAGTAGGTGTCTGTACATATAGTGTGAGTTGCACTTCACATTCCACACTATAATCTCTTTTAATCATATTAACAATTTGTGGAATGTCTAATTTACAAATAAAGAAATAATTTTTGTGTATGTCTTTCCTGCAATTTGCATAATTAACTTTGATTTAATTCTAGAACCATAAATGAAATGTACTCGCAGACTTGCGTATCATGATGATTAGCCACCCCTTTATTTGTTCACGTTGGTGGGTAGCTCTAATAAAGTCATAATGATTTAAATTAATTTATTATGTACTCTTACCTAATGTATGTACATACATATCTACGTATATAAATTAAATTATTCATATAATATAATATCTGTCACTCAACCGTTAATTTAAATAGCAGAAAACTTTTGTGGACAATATGAGTGGGCAAAGAATCTTTCATTTGGTCAATGACGATGACACATACAGAACCGCTGACAAAGGAGTGCTAAAACTATACAACAATTGCTAAACTTTACACATTCGTATTTATAAGAGCGATATCTTATCACTATCAGAGTATGTATAACGAATTTGCAGACTACACATTGTGCAGTTGTATCACATGAAATCTGCAATACCAGAATCATGTGTCTAGTGTGTCAACAATGCAATAAATTTAAATAAATTGTAGTATGCATGAGGACGTTGATGGATAAGTGAAAATTTTGATTGCAATTGGAAAACCGTATGGAGATTATGGAAATATCGACGACTACTGATTATAAACTGAGGTATCTCCAAAACCACTCTAGCTAGAATACTCTTATAGCATCACAATACTCTATATTATACCCATTTTTTTAATGCTAATTGCATAATTTTTAGCTATTAAGTGCGTACTCCAACTATGTAGTTTCGTAAGTCTGAAATATGTACCTATGTTTGTTTTGTGGAGGTTTATAGAGCATTCTAGCAGAGCCGTGCGAAGACAATTTGGCGCCCGGGGCAAAATTTTGATCAATGATGATGAGAGAAAATGAGAAAATTCATGCTTATTGTCGTGGAACATGTCGCAATGCAAGATTCCATAAGCTGCAATCCGAAAACAGATCAATAATTCTTCTGGGCCATTTTATGTATGTTTTTCGATTCCCTATGGTCATTAGATATTTTTTCACGATGAAATGACCGGGGATTCGATAAATAATACACAAATGGCCGAGAAAAATTAGGGAACTTGTTTTCGGATTATAGCTTATGGAATTCCCCAGCATTTACTACATATTCCATTTTTGTCCGCAGCGATTTTTTCAATGAAAATGCATACTTATTGCATTTTCATTGAAAAAATCGCAGCGGACAAACATTTTATTCTCGAAGTCTATCCAGGTCTTAACATAATATTTCAACTGTCATTTGGCTAAATCCAACGCAATTTACAGAATTACATTATATCCTACTTTCGAATCGGGATTCGTCTGTATGTTTCAAAGTTCAAACTCTGCATTCTGGTATCCTTTTGAAGGTAGATTTTCGATAACATAACCTAATTGTAATAACTGTTAAGGCCCAGTTAAAATGGTCAAAATGCAAAGACAATCATAGCAGCTAATAAAGTTGCTTTCAAATTAAATTGAAAATCGGGAATATCAAAAGTTATCTATTTCATGCTATTTGTGACAAAATACGAAATACAAACGCCCTTAAAACAAACCATTATTGTAAATCGTATAAAACTCATTGAAGCTACAGTCCCCTGTTCGCTAAAGAATAGAAATTAATTTAAAAGAGAATAACTTTGGTGGCCCTTATTTTGGTGTGCGAACGAAATTGATGTACATAGTAGAAAAATTGTTACAGCGAAGGACATTAGGACCAAGGACCAAGTAAATTAATGTAGGAATGGACCTCGTGTAGAATAAAACAATATTGTGAAACCATAAACAGTAAATTCAGCAGATTTGAATAACCACTTGTATCTAAAACAAAAGTTTCAGGCGCGACAATCCAACATTGGACTAAGGCCGCAGGATGTGTTAGTGACATCCTATTTCCAAGATCTTATCTGCTTTTTGTTGAGGTAATGAGATCAGCATCACGCTCAGCAGTGTTATTTATCCCCATAAATGGGTACTCGTTTAACATCTAAGTGAGATCATAGTCCGTCACAAGCTCGTGAGTTCGAAAAACACCATGGAACACGGTGAGATTTTAACTCATGACCCTGTGCACCGAAGGTGCGCGCACTAACCGCTCGACCAGCCAGATTAACCAATCTACATATGAAATATGTATTTTAATTGAATTATCAGCATCTTCGCACCAGTGTATGTTTCTTCATTAGATTTATTGGATGCTAAATCCTCCAATGTCTTAAAAAACGTTTACCTGCTACTTATGAACTGTAGACACAGCTTCAATAACCAACCAATGTCTTTGTTTTTTAGCGATACAGGCAAATAGCTTTAAAGGACATCCCGTTTGAGGGAATATGACGAAAAGAAAACAAACGAACTCTGAATTATTCCGAAAAATTTAATATGGAACAAAGTGTGCAATAGAAGCTTTAAACGGGATTGAACACCTCTGTACTTTCCTGCCACCTTTGCGCCATTATCGGAGCATTGAGCTCGACAGAGAGTTTTGCTTACCGTATACAAAACAATATATCTTAATTTTTCATGTCCCAAGTAGGCATGGATGCTCTGGAAACAGTCGAAATTGGCGAAATAATTTGTCGTGATTTTACATCTATGCCTGCTTAGGACATGTTTCGTATACGGTAAGCAAGCGAATTTTTATATTGAATGTCAAATTATGTCGTTTTATTTCAAACGATAAGCTAAAACTCTCTAATATTTCAAATCTAGATCGTCGGACTTAGTAAGTCTTCAATTTCATTTACCGATCCTTCACCATTTTTGGACTTCGATTCAACAAAACAAAGAAATCTTTCTTCTATGGAGCATTTTCAGAAAATTTGACGTATCAAACGATTTTACTTATTTGCTCTTTATGCGATACGTCTGAAGTAATCGAATGAAATGGCAAAGTATTTTGCATCGTGAATTTCTATGATAATTGGACTCTCAATTTCCTATCCTAAGCGAGTAATTACTTTATTTTGAATGTTATTCGAAAAGTATGTAATTTTTCGACCGGAAGGTCTAACAGAATTGTCTTAATGGCGACGGATTTCAGGATCATATTTTCCCATCAAATCGATAGGTTTTACTCACTGATAGACTACGACTTTCTTTTCAGTTTTGAATCATTTGCGAGATGACTTAAAAAGTGGATGTACTCTTATTAACAAATCCGATTCCAATATAGTGGGCGCCTTTGTTGATTTCCTAACTAGTTTCCTATCAGTTTCCTTGGTCACCCTTTTTGTCGTCGGAATACCTTCCAATTTTTAGTTTATCCTTGTCCCACCGGTTAAGAATCACTGATCTACAATGTTATGCTTGAAATAGATTACGCGCATCAGCAGCAGCATCGGCAGAATTTCATAGCTGACAAATATGCTGAATGCCGAGCCTTCTGCTCAACATTTTTGTCAGCAAAGTAAAGTAAAGTAAAATGCATTGCGCTTGATGTTTCGCCATGCCGATGCTGCTGCTAATGCGCGTAATCTATTTCAAGCATTAAATTCGTGCGTGTTTGGCAGTATGTCCATGATATGCAAATCGCTATGAGCATACGCAACGTGTCTTAAGTTGCAATTGGAATTTATAAAAGCCGCAAATTTTGTGCCACTAATATTTAAAATTGAATTGTTAGTAAATGTTAAAAAATTGAGAGTGTATAAATTGAAAAGTTCACTCTCAAAGAATTTCTGAAATTGAAAAAAAAGTAGGGGCTTAAAAAATTTATAACGAGGTCAATAACTGTATATGATAGTTTAAAGAACAAAGACTTACTTCTACATTACGGCGCCCTTTGGCCACGGCGCCCGGGGCGAGTGCCCCCTTCGCACGGGCCTGCATTCTAGCATCTGTTCTGCGGGTATGTTTTTTACATTCATGGAAACGTGTTTTCATTTTTCCAATGAAGGAAGCGGTTTCATTTTATGTTGACTTATATGTTCTTCAAACTATCAATAAACTAGTTTCGCGATTCTATGGCATATTGATGACAATACCTTTTCAACAAAGAAAGTTAAACCAAATAATTTATTATCGAATGCGAAGTTATTACAGTGGGACCAGGATAATTGGATATCTTAAATAATTCGAGCGTTTCTTCTGGTCGCTAGAATTGCCATAGCAATAATGCATAAAAAATTGTTATTCGAAATATTTTGCAGGTTTACTCAATGTTTTTAAATACTTTTTCCAAAAACAATGCATTCGCATACTTGTCCCTTCGACTTCGAATTATTCCACTGTACTAACTTGAAGATTGTATCAAGTGTAGCCACGTTTGCAAATAATGTTAGTTGTGATCCCACTTCAATATTTAATTTTTTCATGCAAAATCGTCGAATTATTTTAGAATTACTTTTTTTTTGTCTCAAGATCCCAAATCTTGAGTTTTAGATTACTGGGACTTTATTAAGGTTATTCTGACTTTCTGTTGGATTAATAACAAAATTTGACTAAAGCAATTAACTCTATAAAATTTACTATGAACTTCTTACGCCGCCATGTGTCTTTATCTTATGCACTGAACCAAAATACAATAATAAATAACAGGCGCGACAGTCTTACATTACTAAGGCCGCAGATGAGTTAGTGAAATCCAATTTTCAAGATCTTAACTGAGTGAGATCCGTCACATGGGTCGTGAGTTCGAGAAACACCCTAAGCGTAATTCGTTCACGGTGAGACTCAGACCCACGACCATATGCACCGAAGGTATGCGCACTGACCTGAACATGAATATGAAAGTCGTCGTATATTCAATGAAACACTACGTCTACACAACGAAAAATTGCGTTAAAAACCTAAAAGCCCCGTTTCGTTACTCCAACGAAACAAGTTCCCTTAAAAGATTTTCTTTAAGTAAAAATTTCCAAACAAACATTTTGTACCGTCAAGGATTTTTTCCTTAAATTGAAAAACGTGATTCCGTAATATAAGCTACGAGTACGGTCATTTTTAAAAGCAAGATTTACGATTTTGAGTATAATTTTGCGGATTTTGTACTAATATAATTTTGAAAATTAAATTAATTAGTATTGCAAATTTATAATAAATTTCTACTTATCTCATCTTCTGCTCCTGATGGTAAAATTGAGAATACTACAACTACTTAGTATGGAAATCATTCGGAAGATGAATGGCTTTTTTGGAAATAAATTCATTTGAAGTACAAAAAAATTTAAAAACATATTCTTACCAAATTATGATTGTTTTGGTCTTTGCTGAGAAATTCACAGTCTGTACGTCAGCCTGGTTTTCTAAGTCCATGGGCTGGTCCCACGTCATCATAAAATTGACAAGAGCAGAATATTCAGAACGCAATGAAACAAGTGCAACTTTTGTGTTGCTTCCTTTTTTAACCCGTTTTTTTTTGTAGGAAAACGATTCAAAAACTTTTTGTATTTTAGGAATCTGTTTTTGTTATAATGAAAGCAAAACCATACATACATAAAAACAAAGATGATGGGCTAAGAGTGGCCGAAATATATTGGTCAATACCTCTCCAAGTGTACGGGTATACGTAGATTATTGCTGTCAATTAACAGTAATTCTAAACATAAGAGTTCGCACCTTCAGTCGATCGCCAGACGCCAAGCCGTCAACATTATATTAATCATTGTGAAACTGTAATAGATATTCTAACATTATAATATTATAATACTATTTATCTTAAAAGTATTCTGTTCGTTTCACTAACAATTAAAAATTGCAAGGGGACTCTTTCTACAAAATGTTACTTCACCGAACACCGTTTTAAAGCAGCACATTGACGTAGCCAGGGTTTAGTAGTGAGCAAGCCTATATTTTATTGAACCTCATGCTCATAAAATGGACAATCACGAATCGCCTTCATTAGATTTTAGCGATAAAAGATGTTGATTGCATCCAATTCGCCTGCAATTTATGTTTTTAGAATTTAGCTAGTCTATGATAAGTGCGTCACATTCTGTGGTTTGAAATAGATGAAGATAAGATCTGCTTTACATGTCACCGTTTTTCTTCCGAAACAAAGTGGCATTACTTAGGTATTTCCAAATCCATCTTTAATAGAAATGATTAGTTTACGCATTAAATCGGGAGCTGGTTAACGGAAGTCATTAATTTCAATCAACCTAACGTTTAGTATGATTTACTGAAATCTTTTTCTTAGGGAAGCGGTACCATCTATGTTTCTGATCATGATATCCAACCAACTATGATCATTGCAATCAAATATTTTGCCATCACAATCACAAGTCGATACTACTTTGCCAAAAAAAACCTTCGCATGGTCTCCCTAAGAGCAGGATTTAAGCTTTGAAGGATTAGGCGACAAGCGGATCTAATATCAGATCCGGACATAATAAGCCTGAAAAGTGCCAGTCTGCAGTGTCTCTGAATGACTAAGTCCACGAGATTAAAAATTTAGGATTAAAAAAACCTGAAATTGTGGATTGAGACAAGCCGTCACTGATCAACTCCACACGCTGTTCTTTATTTTTAATACGAAAATTGTCGTGTTTTTCAGTCGAACCCGGATTACGCTTTCAAATATCGCAGTTCATCGATTTTTTTGTAGAGTACAGCAGCAAATAAAAAAAAATAATACCGTGCTCACCGGCCAGCGGAGGGTCTAAAGTTGTTAATTTAAGTTTTTAATTTTCATTCCTCGGACTTTTTATATTCGTTCTGCTCATGATCAGTCAGAATTTCATAAAAGTCGTCCCCGGTGTTTCCCCAGGTTAGGGGCCGAAAAGCGAAGCTTTTTTTGTCAGATTATAATAATTGCACTCTTACCCCATTGGTACTTGCGTAAATGCCATTACGATGTTTGTAAACATTAGTGGTTTGATTTTTACAGAGTTTCAAAGTAAAATTTTCGTGATTTGACCCAAAAACATGTTATTTTTCCATCTTAATTTTCTCCAACTTCTCCAAGGGGAGGTGCTTGCACAATTCTCTTAAAAATTGGCGCATAGTCTAACGATCATAGCTTTCATACATCATTTTATTTTACCTCCATTATTTTTGACAATTCTACTGCCTTAAGGCAGAGATCTAGGGTTACTGAATTTGAATATATATTTGATGATGATGAGTATCTTGGCACTGACGACTGCTTCCGAGAGAGCACGGAATCCACCAGAAACATCTATTTTGGGTTTCCTGGATCTTGTTTCTGGGAGATTCCATCGTAATGTCCACTGCCCTTAAGGATACCGCCATGAAGGGTCTATACTGGTATTTATCGGGCTAGTTGAGTGTCTTTAGAATAATTCAGACGACCTTTGAAATTATTTTCCAATTTTCAATTCTTTCCGAATCGATGCTTAAGGAGCAATAGTTTTGAGCCCAAACAATTGCTTATTCAAACAGTGATCGTTTGGTAGACTTAATTCGAAATTCTTAATACATTTTTTACTACATACCAACAGATTATCTGCACCCATCTAGGTCCTTTACATAGGACAGACATTGTATGCTTGTAGCCACATGGCCGTACCTCAGATTGTGTCTATAGCTCAGTTTTGTTTTATGTTACTTACTGGATGATTTGGGAAAATTTTCACTTTCGTAATTTTATTGAAATTAGAAATGGGCAAAATAATCTCGAGGGCTGCTTGAAAATTCATGGTGGGCCGGAGCTTTCCGACTCCTGTTGTAGATAATACACTGAGAAAAAAGTAGAACGATCATCTAAAAATAGTTGATACCGGCTAAAGTTTGTCTTTGATTTTCAGTTTATGATTTATTTATGTCAGCGACTGAAATGAAAATGTTACGCATGTCAGTTGATGTAACCAACCAATCACCGAAAAGCTCGAAGACCGACAAATGGATTGGTATTGCCATGTGCAAAGGCGTCCGCCTGAGAACCCCGCAAAGAAAGCGATATCAATGGAAGTTCCACTTGATGGACCCAAGGTCAGAGGCAGACCAAAGAACACCTGGATGTGTCAAATGAAAAAGCAACAACAACGCATTGGTCTCGGCGATGACACGATCCAAGATAGAGCTACCTGTAGAAATATGCTAAGATATTACCGCCAAAACGGGCGATGTGCCTACACCGCAGGTCGAGCAATGCGAAACCATGGAGCGGTATATAGAACGAGGCAACGAAGAAGAAGATTGAAATATATTCACAAATTCGTACTATCGTTTCATTCATTCTTTCGCTTGCCTACTGAATTACATATAATTTTAAATTGACACGATTCTACCTTGGCTTCTCTTTAAATGAATTTGATTTTATTAAGTTGTCTTCCATCTGTGACTTTTAAACGAATCTTGCGCAAAATCTTGCATATGATCCGACTCGCGAGCCATCATCTTAATATGTTTTGTTCGCTAATCTTTCCTATTACTGTTGTGTCTACATACACTGTACCTAGTATCAATTTACTGATATATATGTATGAACAAAAACTTTCAACCAATCTTTTAAGTCACAGATCGCCAAAGCTCTGAACTGTGACTGAAGATTTAAGATTGGCTTATGTACTTTTGCGAACAAGCGCGACCATACGCGTATACATACCTACTCGTTTCAAAGTTTCATTTAATTATCAAATTCAGAGCGAATTTTAAGAAGGAAATGTTCTATTGAAATCTGTTTTAATGACAATCTGACTGGACAACTGAAAAAAAATAACGACTAAAATAGCACTCTAGCAAAAATAGTAAATGTGCGATGTTAGTTAGTGTGTGGTCGATATGTTTTAGTTAACGTGATCGTGGTAGTAAATTTTCATAGTTATATTGATTAGGATACCTGTGTGTTTTGAATAGTTTTTCTTTGAAAAGTGAAAGTGGTCTTGATGGAAATTAATTGCATTATCTCATAAAAATAACAGTGTTGAATAGATAGGACATAAAATCAAAAGTAACAGATTCACTTCATAGCGGCAATATTTCTCATATTTGGGATAAAATTTGTGAGAATAAAAAAATGATTGATTAGGTTAATTAAAATAAAATGTAATAATAATAAAAAAATAATTAATTAGAAAATTGAAACAATCTGATATATTAAAGGACTAAGTTTATTACTTAGTTTCACTTCAAGAAAAAAAGTTTTTTTTAATCCGAAACGATAAAAAGCAGATTCGAAAACAATTGTAAATAAGTGTATGAACATTTGCTTGTAATAACCTTTAAATTTTTGGTTTTAATTCTTCCATTATTCTGAAGGTGGAATTCGTTTTTTAGTCCTCTTGCGTATATATTTGAATATTATTCAAATTGTATGGACTGCTTGCGAATTGTTATTTCATACAGATCAGTGCTGTTTTAATTAATTGGCAAACATCCAAACACATCATAGACATAACAATAAAATGTCAAGAAACGATAATCTCCGCTCGCGAATAATATAAAAGAAAGCAATCGAAAATTAATAAATTTAAAATGATGATAAAAGAAAATGATAATATGGAACCGTCGACTTCCAATTGTGAAATGGGATGCTATCTCGACAAAGAGTCATCCGATGAGGGCGACGAATTTCAAATGGACGTAGTGGCTACTGTGTAGGTATACATTTTTGTTGTGCAATAAATGCAATATAAATAATTATATAAGTTATGAAATTAAAATATTGACAATTTCCGTATGAGAGAGAGATGCAGATGCTCTTTAATCCTCAAAGATCGAAGAGTAAAAGTCTTATTCTACTCTAGCACAAATTTATCTGGTAAAATTTATTTACTGACAAAAAGGATTAAACAGCACTTTAATAAAGGGACCAACTCCTAATAATAATCAAAATCAGTCTGATGTAAAAAAAAAATATTTTTCTATATATGTACTTTAAAACATCTGCTGGAGCTCTTCGGTGATATCCGAACACGGACAAAGAGCATTTTGCCGATAATTATCATACTGCGTAAAATTTTAATTCCGGCCGTACAAACAGGAGAGAAAAGACCTAACAAGCCCCATACATGGATTGATAGGTATACAGCGTCCCTATTTTTTCATCATCCAAAGGTTAAATGTTGTCATTCATTTGATTGTTGTCGATTATCGAATTTGGATCGTCTAAGGGAGACGCCTTCCATTTATTGTGTTCAGTCACGGGTGCTTCTATTCGGGTTCGTTTTATTCAATTATATAGTGGGTTTAGTTAGGCCGAACGAGACCTGACGCCATCCGGGTCCACGGAGTGAAAATAAGATTATGTTAGCTAGATGCTTCATACATAAAGGGTGGTCCAATGTGAATGCACGAAGTTAATTGTTAATAAAACAAAAAGTTTTTAGAGAATTATCTAATTTTTTTTTTTATGATAGAAGGATCTATGGCAATTATGTGTGAAACAAAATATCGACCAAATGCTCGCCATGGCTACCGTGGCATACTTCTATCCGATGGTCCATATTTTCAATGACTCGGAGACATAATTGAGGTTGAATATCGTTAATGTGCTGAATTATCTCATCCTTTAGCTCTTGAATTGTTTTTGGCTATTGACGTACATTTTTTCTTTTAAATATCCCCGGAGAAAGAAGTTCAACGGTGTTAAATCACATGATCGTGGCGGCCAATTAACATCGCCAAGACGAGAGATAACACGGCCATTCGATTTATCGTGCAAAAGAGCCACTGTTTCGTTGGCTGTGTGGCAAGTGGCCCCATCCTGTTGGAACCATATCTTCGATTTCTGGCCATAAGAAGTCCGTTATTTGGTCGATTATGTTGACCGAAAAAATCACGAAGTGCACGAAAAGCATTTTGATTGAAAAGTACTCAACTCACAGAATGACTGGCACTATGGAGCAAGTCATCATCATCAATGTGGCACGATAGCCCGACGTCGGGCCTTGGCCGCCTGAATCGTTGACCTCCAATTGTCGCGGTTACGTGACCTTGTCCTCCAGTTTCGGAAGCCCAGCAGCTGGTGGGCGTCTTCACCTACGGAGTTTTCCCAGCGAGCTCTCGGTCATCCACGCATCCTCGCTCCGTCAATTCATTGTGCGTTCATCACTTTCTTTGGCATGCGATTATCGTCCATCCGTTTTACATGCCCCGCCCATTGCAAACGTTGAAGCTTCACGATTTTCGATACTTCCAGCTCATCGTACAATAATTGATACAACTCATGGTTGTACCGGATACGCCATTGGTCTCGCTCGCGAACGCCGAAGGACCTTTCGTTCGAATCGGTGTAGCAAAATTTCGGAGGCTTAGGTGAGGGTCCATGTTTCGCAGCCATAACATAGCACGGGTCGGATGATCGTTTTGTACACGCGGAGCTTCGTATTCCTGTGCGCAAGTTTCGAATTAATTATAGGGAGGACCGAGAAATATATCTTATTGGTTAGTTGTATCCGTCGCTTAATTTCGTCGGTTTCGTTGGCGTCCTTTGATAAGTTACAACCCAGATAGTTGAAGTTACCTACATACTCGATATTAAGGTCCCCCACTGTGATGCTTGAATTTGCTGGCGTCCTTGTTTTCGATTGCATCATGGCCTTTGTTTTGCTTTCGTTGAAATGTAGTCCACCTTCCTTTGCGGCGTTATTGAGGTTATGCAGAACGCTTTCTGCATCACCCAACCTTCGAGACATGATGTTAATATCGTCGGCGTACGCTACTAATTGAGTCGACTTGATGAGTAGCGTTCCGCTGCTGTCCATATTCGGAGCAAGTACAAAGTCGTATATTACTAGGTATATCCATATGCGTGTAGAATTTAAAAGTCCAGTCAAAATATCCCAATTCATGACTCCAAATAGAAAAAAAACATACAGTAAGGCTAATTTTTGTGGTTTTTGAATTAGTGGGCTCCCAGAAATCTTAAACTCATTTTGCTAAAAAAAAATGTTGATCGAAAAGGTCCCAAATAGGATCCATAGGATTACATATCCAGTGTTTGTTTCTTATTTCAAGGACCCTCAACGGAATAAATCGAGCTTAAATGGAAAATTATCTAGTTTTCCGTGTATCTTTCGAAAGTCATAACTACGAGAATAATTCAAGCTGTCGCTACTTTTCTCACTTTTCAGAATCTATAATTGCTGAAGATCCATTAAATTTGCTAAGAAAAAAAAATGGTCGAAAAGCTCTGAAAAAGGACATAAAAGGACACTAATTACAAACCTTGATCGAATGTGGGCATGTGGGGTGTCATATCAAAGAATACGCCGGGTGCATTGCATATCCGGTATTTGTTTCCTTTTTCATGGACACCAAATGGGAATTCGGGCTTAAATGGAAAATAACGGCTTTGAAAGGATACAGATACGGGAAACACGAAAATTGTTCATTTGAGCCCAATGTTCTCCTTTGAGGATCCTTGAAACAAGTAACAAACGCCGGATATAGAATATATTAGACGTCCTTTTTGATATGACACCCCGCAGGCCCACGTTCGGAGCTTGCCGATCATTTTTTTCTTAGAAAATTTAATCATAGATTCTGAAAAGTGAGAAAAGTAGTGACAGTATATGGCGTAGATTTTAGGACCGCATCTATGGACTGTACGCCACTGGATGAAGTGTTGGAGATCGTGGTGGAAAAGAATTATTTTCCAAAAGTGATTTTAAAGAGTTTAGTGAAATTTTATTATTTCTTCAGTGAATGGAGAAACCCGGAGCCAAAGCTCCGTTCCCAGTTCAAATAGATTCAGGGACCACTAGTGGAGGACCAACGGTTAAGAAATGAAATTTGATTTTCCACTAAAGTTACGAGTATGTCCCCTAAAATTAACACATTAAAACACTAACACAACCCATACACATAAATTTTATTTATTAGGACAAAAAAAAAAGAAATGAGTTGAATTGTAATATGGTAGACGCCCCTTCCCTCCCCTTACCGAACTAAAAAAAGGCTTTGGCGATAAATATGATGTTTGGACGGAACATTCGGGTATTAATGTAAGGATAATTCAAAAGAGTGACGTTTAGCTGAAAGGGTATTGAGACAGAAAACAAATCAATGTAACGATGAAGTTTTTTGATCATTACAGGAGCTTAGGATGATAAGCTATATATTACAATGATTGGGAAAAATGGTAAAGTTCAACAGAATTGGGTAAAGTCAAGTCAATCGCCCTCATAGAAATTCTCCTAAGGTCCCGAACGGTTTAAAACTTTGCGTTGTAAGCATCCAATTTATTTTTTATTTATTATCAAATACAATATTGGTGCACTTCGTTTCAAAAAGACAAAAATAAAAAGCAAGCTAGGTGCTTATCCAAATGAGATACTTCGGTAAGGAATTCCATTTTATCCTTCTCCCACATGGGACTACCCTTTATCTTCTGCCTTAAATTAAGTAAAACACGCCATAGACGGTATCCTAAAATTCGTCAACAAACAAATATTTCAATTTATACAAATTTAATCTTTAAATACCGACACCGGGTCTCGCAGATCCGTTGACGCTGTCAAGGTACAAAATCTGCTATGTTCCCGAACCTTTATCATTCTGAGGTTACTTCTACTATCGGTTCTTGACTTGAGATTTGAGGAAGTTATGGTGGTTTAAAAATGGCTTCGGGTCAGTGACACTGGAGTGTTTTTTCACTTTAGTACAAAAAAATAAAAATAAAAATGCTAAATTTTAACAAATAATAATAATTAAATAAATAATAATTTGTTACGTTGCTCTTTTGTATTTACAGATATCGTCAGACACGAGTATCGTCGCGTCGAATACGAAAGCGTGTTATCTTCAAACACGGCGACTGTAATGTAGTTCAGGGCAATGTGGCCAAGCGTCGAACGCGTTACTTACAGGTAAGTTAGAATATTTCAGTAGTTTCAAAATAAAATTGATTTTCATGAAAACTTATTTCCAGGACATTTTCACAACCCTAGTCGACGCACAATGGCGTTGGACCCTAATGATATTCGCTTTAAGTTTTCTCCTATCCTGGACCGGTTTCGGCCTGATCTGGTGGATAATCGCCTTTGCACATGGCGATCTCGAATATATGCGAATGTTGGAACAGGGCACAGCCGACACGCTCAACACCACATTTCGTGTTTGCGTGACGGAAATCAAGAGTCTCACCACCGCCTTTTTATATTCCGTGGAGACACAACACACGATCGGTTACGGAAATCGTTATATAACCGAAGAGTGTCCCGAAGCCATATTTATTATGTGCCTGCAAAGTATTATGGGCGTGTTTATTCAAGCATTTATGGTTGGCATCGTATTTGCAAAATTATCACGCCCAAAGAAGCGCGCTCAGACGCTTCTCTTCTCAAAATATGCTGTGATTTGCCATCGTGATGGAGTGCCGTGTCTAATGTTTCGTGTCGGAGACATGCGAAAGAGTCATATCATTGAGGCCCATGTGAGGGCACAAATAATTAGGAAAAAGGTGAGTGGACACTGGATTTTGTATGGGTGCTATAAAAAGCTCTAGTAAAGTTATGTTTGCATAATCTTAGGAGCAGAATTTTAAATTACAATCCACAAAAGCTCTTCAAACTCCGAGATTTAGATGTTAAGATATTTCTATCTAGAAACTTAGTGGCTTATGGTTTGCTAATGTTTTGTTGCAGGTTACCAAAGAAGGTGAAGTCCTTCCATTTTACCAGCAAGAGCTTCGTGTTGGTGCTGATGGTTTCGAGGATCGCCTAATGTTCATCTGGCCAACAACAATAGTTCATAAGATTGATCGTCAGAGTCCATTGTATGCGTTGAGTGCTAAGGATATGCTTCAGGAGCGTTTCGAATTGGTTGTTATGTTAGGTAAATTCAAACGAAATCTTTTCAGTTATTTTACAATTTAATAAAAATATTTCAATTTACAGAGGGTGTTGTTGAATCCACCGGTATGACGACTCAAGCCCGAAGTAGTTATCTTCCAACGGAAATTCTTTGGGGTCATCGTTTCGAACATGTCGTTTCATTCCGCAAGGAGACGGGCGAATATGAGGTCGATTACACGCGCTTCAATAATACTTATGAAGTGGACACGCCTCTATGTAGTTCCCGTCAACTGGACGAGCTTCGTGCCGAGCTTCATGCCGCTCCTCATGGAATGGGTAAGACTTCAGCCTATTCCAAACCATTTCCCTATTATAACGCAAGTTTTCTTCACAGATCGTCTATGTTCGGCCGTTATTCTTCCACACGTAGCATCAGCTGCCTCCATCGATCCACCCAGTGATGAATCGAATGAATCATCCGATCATTTACAAATGCGTTCATTTTCAACACTATCCGTGCCGTCGAGTAATATCATTAATAACAGTCCGACCGTTACAAATTTGCTGACGGTACAGCAACACAACAGTATTAATAACGAAAAGGTGAAGAAAACCAACAGTTCCAGACGATTATCCATTAAGAACGATCAGATACCTATAGATTCAATGTGCTGATATTTAAGAGAACAGATGATTTTATTTTTAGATCATATTGTAGATAAAACGAAAAAACTCGGGAAAAAATAGAAACAATAAGATAAATTTTGTGAAAAATTGAAAATAAAAGATTGGAACAATAGCTGATTAAGAAATGCATCCGAAAAATGTGTTTACGAGCAGAGTTGTGCGACCACGATGCTATAAATAAGATTCAAAGATATAATTTACATTCGGTATATATCTACCGTTGACCAACAAAGACTATAAATGCATTCACACACGGAAAAAATTGTAGTAATTGGAAATCTCTCCCAAAAAGAATTTATTTTAGTAAATCATGAAAGACTACGCTTTTATTTATTTTTGAGCGTTCCTTAGTAGTTTGTTTTTTTTTTTCTGTTTGTTTTGTAGTATATCTTGTAATTTATACTATAAGAAGAATTATTATAAAATCATTAAAAAAATCATTCATTGGTGCGATGTTGTCACATTTGATTTGATTTAAGATTTAATTCGAAAAGAAACTAATTATGGCACTGGCAATTTAAAAAAAAAAACACATCAATTTATGTTGTGTTTGAATTTTATTTCTAAAAATGTTAAATTACTCCTGTGGATCATTTCGAAAAAAATGTTAAACATTTTGAGTCGAGTAGTTAAGGGAATAATTGAAGCGCCATATAGTGAAATGATGATTTCTATTTTTGTGAGTCTAGAGTCCATTAAATGGATTAAGTCGTTAATATGAAAGAAACAGACCATGCATATATGTGTTGTAGAATATAAGAAAACCAGATGTCAGCTTTATTCCTGTTGTTATTATAATATGATTATAATAATAAAGTCAAGAACCATACATTTTCTGTTTGGCAATTATTTAAATTCTTTGTATATATTTTAAGTGCGCGTTTCAAGACGAGATAAATTCTCAACAAAACGGAGATGTTCCGATTTTCAGTGGACACAAAAAGAAAAGTTCTAAAGATACCGCCATCTAAAGATGACCTAAAATATGCCCAGTTTGACACCTCTGCTCTAGTTAGGGAGATAATCGCCCTTTTGCCTTTTCATATGAACATTTTCGAAAATGGAGGTCCCAAAAGTCGATGTAGATTGCATCGAGACATTTTGCTGACAGTTCAGAGTCCTAACTATCACCGTTTCAAACACACAACCATCAAAATGTTCCCGATTTTAGAAAATTTTCATACCAAAACACAAAAGAGCGACTATCACTAACTAGAGCAGTGATTCCCAAATTGGGGGGCGCGCCTTCCTAGGTGGCGTGACGACTAGGGAAGGGGGAACACAAATCTAATATGATGCCGTTTATGTGCTCGAGGCATCACTGAAGCTATGGTGAAAGATCACGAAATTTAAATAATTCTTTTACAAATTTTCAACAATTCGAAAATATGGGCTGAACTAACAAACAAATATTTAAACAATTTAAAATGCGAACATAAATCCTGAACTTATAATCATAAAACCAAATGTATCCACTACATAGTGATTGAGTGGCAGTTTTGATGAAAACCTGTACGAGAACAACACCTTTTTTGTTTCGTATGATCGGACATTTTTTGGGAGATATCGCAATAAATGCAATTTGTAAGCCAAACCGAAAGTCCATTGTCCTGGTGGAATCAATCTTCTGTTCGTTGGGTCAGAAGTCATTTCCATAATTTGGTTATCGAGCTTCCAGCTGGGATGCGCTGAGGAGAATAAAAGTTAAATTGTTCAATAATATAGTTTGAAAATTATCTATATCACACCTTCGTGGTTTTTATAGACTTTTTATGGGAGAAAAGGCCCCGCGAGTTACCGCGATGGCCCTGCGTACAAACCAGGAGCATCCTGAAGATACATAATATTTTATATGTTCAGCATTAACGCAAAATTTTCCCTTTGTCTTGGTCCCAATCAAAACCTAGTCCTAAGCTAACATTTGGGAATGTTTACCTCGCAACCATTATAAACTATCAAAAGTGGTATTGTTACCGTTATTTAAACCAAAAAAGGCATGGAACGCATACCGGATAGAATGAATATCAGAAATGTCTGTTTGATTTAAACAAAAATTTGAAAATCGGGTTTTCATCAATTTCGATCATTGGTTTTTTTGAATACCCGATTTTAAAGTTTTAACCCTTAAATGCATGGGGTCTGAACCCACTATCGTAACTGACCTCCCCTTATGTAAAATCAGTCACTGAACACGGAATCAGCCTTTATTTTCCCGGGAAATAGCCCGTTTTCCCAGAAAAGCGAAAATAGTAGAATTTGAATTGTGTACCAAATATGGTACGCCATGCATTCAGGCATTAATGTGTAAATGAAAGATTTTTTCAAATAATATTTAATCTGCCTCTTAATTTAATAGGAATTGTGCAAAATAGAAAGGATAATGATTATTGAGAGTTGTGATCGAAATTATAGTGGAAACTCGATATAATGAACTCCTTTTCATTAAAGGAAAGGTTGTAATTTCTATAGAAAATCGCCAATATTAGGTTTTTTAAAAGGTAGCTCGGGTTGGTGCGTGATTAGTTTCCTATTCCTTATTGAAATTTGTATCGTGCCTATTTGTGACATATCCTGGAAGTCGATGGAAAGTGGAGTATTTCTTACTACTCCTACATCCCCTACAAACCTAAATTTAGTCATATCTTTTGATCGAATGTCGCTATAAATTCAAATGTGTGTCAAGGGGTAACTGTCAGATGTCCTTATAAAATATTAAAACCGCGCCAGATCCGACTCATATACCCCTTCCTCCCCTACAAAAAAAACATGGAATTTATCATTTTGGACTTTGCGTGCCGTCTAGCTCTGTACATGGGTATAGGTTATTAGTTAGTTAGTTAGTTAGTTATTAGATTTCGTTATAAAATAAATCTTCTGTATAAAGGTTCCTTAAAAACATGTTCCACTGTTAAACATATATCTCGAAACTTTTGACTTATCATAGCTCATAGGGATTCCTAATTCCTTTCTTGGAAAATGTATGGATTGGATTGACTTTGCTAGGAATGAATATGGAAATGACCTGCTGCCTGCTTTATAACCCAAATGTGTGCAGGTTCCAGGACATGTCCACAAGAATTACATCCATTTATTTTTTTTTGTTTATCGAATGTGGTACTCCACACAGTCTCCCATATGAAATGGTTGATCCTAGAAGCACATTTTCTGAGGATCCTGACCGTGGACTTACAAGACAATACTTGTCATAATCAGCTGCTTGAGTCCTGATGAAAGTCCAAGTATCTTACTAAGATGTCATGTACGGAAGCTCCATTTCTTAGAGACGTGTCCTAAGGACAAAAGAAAAGATGTGACGATTTTTTTCAGTATACTTGCCAGCTAAAAAGACTGGGATTATAAGAAGCAGCTACAGAAAGTCTAAGCCTTGACCGGTTTACTGTAGAAAACAAAATGACAAAAGCGATCCTCCATAAATCAACTACGGCAGCTCCGTTTCCTTGGATCCTGAACAGGACTGATTAACCTAGCTTTCATAAAAATGACAGTAAATGTCCTGGAAAAATGGATTGGTGACATAATTTTTATGAAAATTTATGTTATTTGGACCTGTTCTGGGCCCAATAAAACGCACCATAATGTTGAATGTTTAGCGATGTGCCGACAACTCATCCTAAGAAAAACTTCAAGTCAAGAAACCTGAAACAAAAGCCTCGGATTGGACGGATACAAAACAACGACGACCCCGCAAACGAACAACTGATTACTCTTTCGGATCCTGGAATGTACGCTCCCTGAATAGACCGGGGGCCTTAAGGGCCCTCCTGGATCAGGTAGAACAATACAAGCTGAGCATAGTTGCAATCCAGGAAACTAAATGGCTCAAAAGCGAGATTAACGACCTCAATTCGCACACTATTTTTACGAGTGGTAAAGAGGAGGGCAACAAGGAGTTTGGAGTAGCTTTCATCGTGAATAAGCAGCTGAAGGACCACGTTATCGGCTTCAAACCCATCAACGAGCGGCTATGTGCGATCCGCATTAAGACCCGTTTCGCTAATCTCTGGCTCATTAATGCGCATGCCCCTACAGAAGTAAAAGAAGACGCGATTAAGGACGAGTTCTACAACGACCTAGAAACACTCTTCGACTCACTTCCATCAAACGACGTCAAGCTGCTGCTAGGAGACTTTAACGCCAAAGTCGGAAATGAAAGCTGGCATAGGGGAACTACTGGAGGTCATAGCCTCCACGAAGAAAACAACAACAACGGTCAGCGACTGATCGACTTCGCGAGCGGCAGAAACCTAGTAATAAGCTCTACATGCTTCCCTCATCGACGAATCCATAAGCAGACCTGGAAGTCTCCAGATGAATACACCGTGAACCAGATCGACCACGTACTGACCAGCAAGAGATGGGCTTCTAATGTCCTAGATGTTCGATCCTATCGAGGAGCCAACTGTGACACCGATCACTATTTGGTGAAGACGACCTACAGGTGCAGAATCTCTTCGGTGCACCTAACGAGAATCAACCCTGCCAAGATCTTCGAGGTTGACAATTTGATTGATGATGCCACGGCGGCTGCGTATACAACAGCACTAGAGGAAAAACTGTCGCCCATGCTTGATGACATCAACAATTTAGGCATCCATGAGTTCTGGGAGGAGCTCAAAGACAGCATCAAGGGGGTCGCAGAAGAGGTCGTGGGCTATAAAGGCCGGCGCAGACGAGCAGACTGGTTCGACGAAGAATGCAGGGCCTCGATTGAGGCGAAAAATGAAGCCTATCGCCAATACACACAACGCGCATCCCGAGCCAAGAAAGAAAGATATAACGAGCTTCGGCGAGTATCTAATAAGTTAATTAGACGTAAGAAACGCAAACATTTTGACGAGCAGTTACAGCAAATAAACCAAAGATTAGCCAGTAAGAACATTAGACAGGCGTACAAACTTATTAATAATGTTAAGAACGGATATCAACCCAGGACAAGCCTATGTAAGGACAAGGATGGTAACATCATCAGCGACATCGAAAGCGTCAACAAACGATGGGCCTCGCATTTTGAAGAGCTCCTCAATGCACCATCAACATCCCCCGCGGAGCCAGCTCTTGAGCAGTTAGCCGAACCAGGCCCTCCCGTTCTACCCCCAACAGTAGAGGAGGTGAGTCTTGCCATACAGTCGCTTCAAAATAATAAAGCGCCCGGCGCTGACGAGATCCCAGCAGAACTGCTGAAGCATGGTGGAACGTGCCTGACCAACGCAATACATGTGCTACTGCTGAAAATATGGAACGACGAGGAAATCCCCGAAGATTGGCGCAAAAGCATAATCTGCCCAATCCACAAAAAGGGTGACAAGCTGAAGTGTGAGAATTACAGGGGCATATCATTAGTTTGTACGGCCTATAAGATATTATCTAAAATTCTTGAAAAGAGAATTAATCCGTACGCAGAACGAATCATTGGCGAGTATCAAGGCGGCTTCAGACCTGGTCGATCAACGACCGATCAGCTTTTCACAGTGAAGCTACTACTCCAAAAGTGCTGGGAATATAACATCGACGTATACCAAATCTTTGTCGACTTCAAGCAGGCATACGACAGTATCGATCGAAGTGTACTGTACAACATTATGCTGAATTTTGGTATACCGGCAAAGTTAGTGCGACTCACAAGGATGACGATGACTAATACCGTCTCGCAGGTCAGAGTGCAGAATCGACTCACTGACCTATTTGAAACTCGTACTGGACTCAAGCAGGGCGACGGGCTGGCGCCGACGCTCTTCAACCTTGCTTTGGAGTATGTAATTCGAGCCATGAATATGGACAGCAGCGGAACGCTACTCATCAAGTCGACTCAATTAGTAGCGTACGCCGACGATATCAACATCATGTCTCGAAGGTTGGGTGGTGCAGAAAGCCTTCTGCATAACCTCAATAACGCCGCAAAGGAAGTTGGACTACATATCAACGAAAGCAAAACAAAGGCCATGATGCAATCGAAAACAAGGACGCCAGCAAATTCAAGCATCACAGTGGGGGACCTTAATATCGAGTATGTAGGTAACTTCAACTATCTGGGTTGTAACTTATCAAAGGACGCCAACGAAACCGACGAAATTAAGCGACGGATACAACTAACCAATAAGATATATTTCTCGGTCCTCCCTATAATTAATTCGAAACTTGCGCACAGGAATACGAAGCTCCGCGTGTACAAAACGATCATCCGACCCGTGCTATGTTATGGCTGCGAAACATGGACCCTCACCTAAGCCTCCGAAATTTTGCTACACCGATTCGAACGAAAGGTCCTTCGGCGTTCGCGAGCGAGACCAATGGCGTATCCGGTACAACCATGAGTTGTATCAATTATTGTACGATGAGCTGGAAGTATCGAAAATCGTGAAGCTTCAACGTTTGCAATGGGCGGGGCATGTACAACGGATGGACGATAATCGCATGCCAAAGAAAGTGATGAACGCACAACGAATTGACGGAGCGAGGTTGCGTGGACGACCGAGAGCTCGCTGGGAGAACTCCGTAGGTGAAGACGCCCAACAGCTGCTGGGTTTCCGAAACTGGAGGACGAGGTCACGTAACCGCGACAATTGGAGGTCAACGATTCAGGCGGCCAAGGCCCGACGTCGGGCTATCGTGCCACATTGATGATGATAATGTTGAAAAATCTGGTAATTAAAATTTTACGAACATACCCTACCCAAGACTAAAGAAGAATAATTTCATCAGTTAAGAACGATCGGGATGTATGTATTATATGCCTGAATATGCCCCAATGCATGGTGTACCATATATGGTACGTTGCAAAATCGGTGCTTTAGTGACTTTTTTGGCCAAAATCTCAAAAGATCCTCAAGAACACATTTCAATTTACTCACCCGTATTTTTCCTTTTTCAAATAACGGTATACTTTGCCAAATTTTTTAGCTCAAAAGAATAGCTTTTAAAATTCCACAAAAAATAACGTTCGTCCACTTTGACGATGCACAGACAATTCAAGGAAAGCTTCGCGAAGCCAAAATTGAATTTATGTGAAAGCTCGTTTTGTCTACTTTGGGAAAAAGTAAAAAAAAATTAAAAATTTAATAATCGCTGGACTTTTACAGGAATCTAGCCATGTACCATATATGGTACGCTATGCATTTAAGGGTTAACGGATGTTTGTCGCAAGCCCGAAATTTTTTAACATCATGGTTTTTTCAGGAGTTGAAATTGTCGGTCGCGAAAGTATTGATTCTGATAGTATTGTATTGATTCAGATAGGCAACCTAACTGTGTACTACATATTTGCCATTTAAATCCCTTTCAGATGGCATGAAGTTAAATTCTATACCTTCCCAGAGAGACCTTCATGTGACGGTTAAAATTGTGTTATGTAGCTCAGCAGCCATGAAATGAAACGCATGAAAATATGGCATTCTTGCAAAAGAAAAAAGAGTTTTCCTAAGGGAAAGAATCATTTCTGATTTTATTATGTTATCGATTCATGATACTCACACGCAGGTATCCCAGTTCCGGATATCAAGGGCCAGAAAACTACAAATATTTTAGTTTTCCAGACTACAGTCTCAGGCTAAAGTGCAGCGTTTTTTTTACTAGATCGGTAAGATTTTTTTAAACATTATCGTCCATCAGGGGGAGGCAAGTGCCCCTCCCTGCCCCCTCTGGCTACATTATTCGATTTTTAGTCAAAGCTTGTGTAAAATCCGCGGAAACTTATCGAAATTTACTAGAGAAGTTCCAGGATGAGAGCCTCTCTAAAGTCCATGTGTCTAAATGTTTTGAAAAGACCGAAAAGTTGAGGCAAAGTTGCCACATGCGGAGCACCCAATGTCACCGATGAAAAGGTTAGCGCCGCCACCGTTGAAAAACTTGTTTTGGATGACCGACGCAGTAGTGTACGCGACATGACTGGGGAATTCGGCATCACCGTAAGTAGTATTGAGTAAATTATTCATGAGCGGCTAGTTTACCGCAATTCTGAGGCAGATGGGTGCTAAAACTTCAGAATAATGGGTAAAAATTCAAGCACAGGGAAGTTTGTATGCGTCTTCTACAGCATTGAACAAATTGAAATGGGAAAGACCGGAACACTCTCAATATTTGTATAGTTTAGACTTATCACGCTATGTACTCCGGATCGCCCAAAACTGTTGACGACGCTGGCACACTGCAGTGGATCCTCCTTCTAGTCCTCGCCCCGAACAACCCTGTGAATGACGAAAAAGCAACACAAAGAATCCCATCCCGAACTAAATACGATGAAGTCCTTCCACCTATTGTATACCGCTATTGTCCACAATTATGCATTGCATCGCTGTCATATGCTCAGCCTGTACACCGCCAACATAATCATCGTGATCTTCGAATGCAGCGTCTCGACAAAAATAATCGCCGCCATCACCCTTTTCGTCATTGTCACTTCATTCCTAACGTTCCTGAAAAGTAAAAACGAAAACAGAAAGTATCACGCGCACCTTAAATTACATAATCGAATACTTTATCTGAGGATTATGTTCGCCTCTTTTTGATGCAACTATACAGGGTGTCCCATTCATGGTGGAGAATATTTTAATGGTAGGTAGTGTGGCTCATTTGGAGAAAATTAATGTACAACGGGACCCCTCTATTTTTAACCGTTACAATGTTATAGCATTTTTTGTCAAAATGCACGCCTTGCTGAACTAAATCAAAATTTGCCACACCACCAATCATTTCATCCGAGATATGACTTCACTTTCTGAAAATACATAAAATTTCCAATAAAACGACACCTCGCCCGTTACGAAGTTGCTCGTATCTTCCGAGATACACCCGTTCAAACTTTGAAGAAATTGTAAAATTGGTTTTTTCATAAAAAATTCAAATAATAAAATCGTAAGCAATTTTAAAATTTCTTTAAAGTTTGTCGTTTTACTGGAAATTTTATGTAGTTTCAGAAAGTGAAGTCATATCTCGGATGAAATGATTGGTGGTGTGGCAAATTTTGATTTAGTTCAGCAAGTCGTGCATTTTGACAAAAAATATTCTCCACCATAAATGGGACACCCTGTATTGTCGTCGTCGGCACGATCGTCGTATTAATGGGACATCGCTGTCATCATCATCTTCGTCGCCATTGTCTGAAAACTCAATATAATATTAATTAATTTTGAATTTGAATCATTTTGGATTTAGCAAGATTACTTACCTTGAATTGTACTTGAATGTTTATTTACGATCTGTCACTTGATTCATGATACATGTCCCTCATCCGAACGGATATTCGCGGAAAACCTAGTCGGCTTATTGTTGGAACCGATTGTATATTTAATCGTCTGCAGATTATCTGTTGTTGTTCTGAGTTACTTTAATGAAGTTGCCGTTAATTATGATTATATCAGTCTACTTTGCTGATTTTTTTCATTGAATATTAGGACTATTACAATTACAATAGTCTAAAGAAAATGCCCATCACGGTAACAAATTTTGGGATAAAAGATAAAATTATTTATACCATTTTTAATATAAAGTTATGTATGCCAATTTTAGTATACATTTTTATAACGTTGAAAGTATAAAGTCAGTGTATACCAAAAATGGTAAAAATTTTATCAAAATTCTTATGAACTTTTCTTTTCGTTGCGATTTATACCAAAACTCAGATAAATTTTATACAAAATGGTTTAGAAAGGCTCATCTATACTAAGTTAATATTTATTTTATTCTTTTCTAGGATAAAATTTTGTGCGAATTGCGTTGAAGATGCCATGCACATGTATAAATTACAAACTTCATCACTCATAGTCTGGTTGGTCTAGTAGGTAGGGCGTTGGTCTCCAAATCATAGGGTCTCGGGATCGAATCCCACTGTAGGTAGGCGGTAATTTATTATGCAATTTAGAGCGTAGAGAGTTTAATGAAATAAAGAAGAGGTCAATGAGTTATATGATTTATGAGTTACTAGGGGGCTTCGCCCCCTGCTCGCTACGCTCACCAACCCAGCGCTCGCGATTTTTTTTTTCATTTTGCAATCAAGTGAAAAATCAACTAGGTTTCATAGTTGTACTGACTATGACATAATAGGCTGAGAATCATGGGGTAAAATAGTTAGGATAATATGGAAAATAGTCAATGGTACTATTGTTTTCGTTCAGTGCAGGACCATCTACTGTTTATAATTTTTATATCAAATTCCATTAAGCTATTTCTATATGATTGCCTATGAAAGTTATACCAGTCCAGGTATAAATCGAAGAATACGATTTATACCTGTTCTCTTATTATTTGTATAATCTGTCCTATAACCAGGATCTATCGATTCTTTAAAATTTTTATACCAAATTCTTATAAAACACTTCTAAATGATTTCCTATAAAAAATAAACCATTGGTATTGTTGGATTTACACTATAACTCCTATTAATTTTATCGTTTATAGAATAAATTTAATTTATAAGATTGAAACTTATAAATTTAATACAAATTTTCCTATGGACCTATATAGATAAGAAAATTTATAAAATTTATACCAAAATTTTTTAGTGTGAGTTACCATCTACCATTCATTCTCTACCATTTGTCATTTACCATCTACCATTTTCCATTTATAATCTACCATTTACCATCTGCCATCAACCATTTACCATCAACCATTTGCAATGTACCATCCATCTACCATCAACCATTTACTATCTACAATCCATCTACCATTTACCATCTTCAATAGTCTAAAGGAAATCTCCATTATTTTTTTCGTTTGCGGATTTTGTTTTTGGGTATTTTGATTTTGGGGATTTTGTGACTGGAGATATCGTATCCAACCCCTACATATTACATACATACATATTCAATGTACTTTGCTATTGGCCTTGAACCTTTTGTAGCGTTACCACTTTTTTTCTCGGTAATTTTTAGTTTTCGCGGAAAGTCAAATTAACTTATTTTGTTCTACGGTTGCGTTGTCGCAACGCTTTACATTTTCACGTTTCACGCTATTCTGGTAAAAAATATCAACTTGGTCACAGAGGAAGAAAGGTTCGTTTAGGAATTTTAATCGACCTGTTTTTGTTCAAAGATGCATTTTGACATTTTTTATGATTTTTTAGCGTTTGTAAATTGTGACAAATCCATGTTTTTAGATATGGATGCTAATTTGTGTATAAACATACTTAGATCAAATATTTTCCTGAAATCCACGTAAATGACATAAGAAAGACTACAACAGATTCGACAATAGAACATGCGCTCTATATTTAAGGTTGCGAAAACGCAACGCTGGACTATAACGATATCCTCTTTTCCTATCCTATGAACAGATTTTCCATTATTTTTACTACAAATTCAGTTTTGATGCTATTTAATTTACGCTTTTATTGTTTGACTCTGTTTAACTTCTTTAGATAAAGAAGCGGGGTTATCATTTTTTGTATTTAAGTTTTCGATACACTTTGGCTGCCGAAGGTAATTTGTACCGCCCGCGGTCATTTGATAGCTTTATGTATACGCCGCATGGCCGCCGACTACCATTCGGCGGGTTTATTTTCCAAGCCTATTGCCAACCGGCGGTCAATTTAGAGGTAAAATATTTAAGCGACAGATTGTTCGGCGTGAGAGGAATACGTAGTCCTCCTGGTTCGGCACATTAGTAATGGTAACGTAACGTTACAAATTGCTCATTGCACATGTCCAAGGAAATTAGATCCGGCGTATAAAAGATAACCATTGACATATTAGCGGCTGTTAGTAGAATACTGGATTTGACCGCCAGCGGTCAGCCAAATGAAAAATTTATTTGGTTTTATAACGCGGTCACTACCTTTTATCAGCGGAATGATTAATTCCAAGTTTTACCCGATTTAACGGCCCAATATTCCTCAAATAGTTCACACCCTATAAACTTTGTGTAATATATAAACCAGATATGTCCTTGGGAAATTAGGTTTATCAAAGAACACCTTCTATAAATGGAAAGGGAAGGGGAACTACTGCTGGAGGGAGGATAGCCAGCCTCATATCCAGGCTACATTCTAAGGAGGAGTGCAACCTATCTGATATGAGTGATGCGGTTTGGGAGTAGCATCCAGCACGGGTTGGTGGCTCCAACAAACCTGGAAAAAATCGAAGGTGCACAGAGAATGAGGTGGGTTACGCATGGGTTAAAGTAACGTGACTACTCTCGTCAGTTGATTCAAACCGTTTGCTCCTTCGCCCTTTTTTTCGATTCGTTCTATATGTAAAATTTGTGATGAAAATCCGCTGATTTGTTATAAGCAGGCAGCAGAAGACTACACTCCTATAAGGCCACGCTTATAATGCGCTTTTCAATAGATAATATTGATATATTTTTCTCGTCTTTTCTAGACGTTCCAGTGGATTCGATAGATTTTCGCGTACACGATAATGAATAACACTCGCTTTACTGTAACACTATTTATTACAACACACACGGTTATATACACGATTTACAATTTCACTAATTATCGACACGACATAATTCACGGCTAAAACTAGACTGACTCACTGACTCTAGTCGACGCCCTTATATACCCATTTTCAGTGTTCTGGAAACTTCGTTGATGCACTTTCTAGCAACGGCCAGAAAGTCGTCTCGCTAGTGACACTAGCGCCATCTGGTGCCAAATACCGAAAAAACCAGTTGGGTTGACGTATAGACTAGGCGCATTACAATATTTTGATTCTACAAAAATTGGAAAATTGTAGATTCACAATGCAAAGGCTTAACTACATGACCATTATTTGCACAGCCTATCAAAGAAGTTTTCTAATAAAAGTAACAGATGCAAACTCTCTCTTCATTAAACAAAAACAACAAAAACATTGTTGTTGGACGGTGGATGTATCATGCTCAAATAAATGTATTGTATTCTTTGTCTACGGGTTTCAGGTACCTTTTTATACCACTCCTGAATCAGCCAAATCAGCTCCGCGATTAGCTCAGCCGAAAATTAAGTTTCCGTTTAATCCAACTATCTTCATGCGCCAAATATTTGCGATCTTATCCTTCACTCGCACGTAATTATTTTTTTTTTTCATAAAAAAGAACAATTTTTCATGTACACGATTGATATTAGTCAACATTTTCAAAGATATTCTTTCCTTGAAAAAAAAGCTCTGTTTAAGGACTATTTAAAAGCATTCTCTATTTTTGTAGCAATGCTCAGAGCCTGCGCAGCTGAAAGTTTAAAGCTCCAAGCTCACATGAAAACACGTCTATGCATTCAATAAATAAAATCAGAAGGAATAATAATTTTCGGCACCAGACATTCCATAGGTTTTTGCATAGATTCCGCACAATTTGTTTTGAAGGGTTGTGTTCAGAGAATTGAGAATTGAATTGTTCAGATTTATTCAGTTTTGAAAAAAAAACTTTCCTCTTAAGCCATAAGCCCATATGGGATATTTTTTTTAATGTTCAATCATACAGAAACTACAGAAAAATATGGCAAACAAATTTTTTTTTTATATTTTATACTGGTAATCATTAAAAATTCGGGTATTATTGAAAATATTTCGGGAGATGTTCGGACCCCATGGACCCCTCCCCTGGCTACGTCCCTGATTCCTGTCCTTCAACCTAGGACACATCATAGTTTCAACAATAAATTTTACCCGAAAGGAGTGCATTTTCGATAACTTTCTTCAATATCTAAAATATTTTTATTAAACAAAAATAAACGAGACACTGATTCTTTCTATGATTTTATTTTTCTCTTTTGATAAGACCTGTTAATTTTCAAGATCATTTTATTGATGTCAGACAAGATAGCCGTGACTATAGTTGTTAATCTTCTGCAGCAAAAAGATATAAAGGAAATATTATCTGATGCACTCTTTGCATAAAATATACTTACGTACCTATCTAAAATATGTATTTTCAGGGGCAAATTAAATAAAGTGTAGCTTATCTCGGGAAGTCTAATATTCTTCGCGTGTCATATTTAGAGTAAACTGATTCTCGTATAGGAGAATTTTCCGCTTCCTAGACCTCGACTATTGACTATGTCCGCTCTGTAAATATAGACAAAATTTGAATACATGTTATGTAATTGGAGAGGTATGCATTATTGTCTTGGAATGAAATTGCATAAAAGACAGATAATAATTACGTGTTATTTATTAGGGAAATATTCTTAATTACTTTTTTGCCTAAACTAGATTCTAAAGCATTAAAAGATGACTTCAATATTATCGTTGCATATCAAATATAGATTTTCCTCAAGTAGCATCCATGTTATCTGCGCGATATAATTTTTAAAATTGACAAGGTCTTCATCTTTTTTACAGCATCCACCAATAAATGCATCACAAAACTTCCTGCATTGATTTTAATTCATCACAATTTCCTCTTTGAAATTATTTGTGTGTTTGCGTTTATTCACACCGAAAGTGGCATTCCTGTATGCGAGCGTTGATTAGAGTATAATATGGCCCGGACCCGACCTCTTTGATTGCACGATTTTGGCCACTTACTGATGATATTCCGACCTAGCTCATTCTATGCGTGTTGACTAGATCATTCGCCTAAATTTATTATTTGCTTCTATTAAATTACGTACGACCGTCAGCATGAAAATATGATCATTGTATGATTTATTATTGTTATTTTGGTAGGAGCCTAATTTTGATGATTAGATTATTTGGTTGATTTCCCCCTTTTAGGTGTCGACAAATATTGTGCTAGTTTTCGCCGACTTTTTTAATAGTTTGATCCATCTTCAGTTGCACTTTATTGACGTGTTGTAGTCCTAACATTTTTTAAACAAACCATGTAAAAATTGAAGTTTTATGAACACTGACAAAAATTGCCGGAGCACGAGCAGGTATACCTAAGTAATTCAAATGAACCACATCAGCTGACAATGCAAAAGGTTAAAAATTCAAGTTCAACTCCTACTAGACCTATTGTCTTCACTAGCTATTTTCTTTCGAATACACTAACAACATTGTACGTCTTCATCAAATTTTATATAGCAATTAGCGCTCAATTATCATTCTCTAATTCAATTAATTAGTTCAGCTCATCTGTATGTATAGCAGCATCGCTTTGCAACAATTTAGCCGCTCTAGCCTACTAAACTTGCTCCAGTTTTCCTTACGATATCGCGACATCATCTGCTCGATAAGATGATCCAAGTATGTACTAACAAAAACACCTTCTTGTGTCTAAAACAAAATAATAAAAAATGTGCAATATTCCTCAAATCTTAATCATGTAAATTATTGCTAAAAAAATTATGCGAAGTATTCGCGAATGGGATTATCCTTGAAGCCTACTTGGACATTTTGAGGATACGCACTCAACGCGTGTTTTAATGCATATCGTCGTCGTTCTAGTTCTATCGTGATGTACAGTGGACGCTCGGAATTGAAATAGTAAAGTGTTGAGTGTAAAGTGTACATATTATGTGTATTCTTTGTCACCTAGAATATTATATCTGAGTATGTTTTTCAATGACCACTGAATGATATCAATGAATGAATATGTATAAGCGTAGGCACGTATAGTGTATAATGTGCAATTGTAGGTACATATGTACATACATATCTGTCATATTTACTTGGCACGGTGATTACAGTATAATATATTTGGTGATAGTCTGGAGAGTAGGTACTCCAGAGCAGTACTCGAATCGATTCAAAACAGGCACAACCACAAAGTGTAGTACATTTGACAAATGCGGTGTATAGTGCAATAAATCCGTAATACACATTAAGAATTTATTCTGTCCAGTGTTTAAAAGTACAACGTGCCCGTTTGTTCAAACAGTGCGAACATTATAATAAAAAACGTGATTTTGCTTGAATTTCTTCGATACTTTTACGATCTTTTCGAATATTTAAATAAAACGACTTTTCAACGACCTATACCCTACATCTCCCTGTGATTGGAATCTAATAAATTCATACGGTTTGCAAAGAAAACCTGATCACCTACTCATGCAATAAGAATAAATTTTTTTCCGTAATAAATCATATCACTTACATACGTATATCCGATTGAAATTTAAAACAGTTAATTAGAATAGTTTATAAAACGTTGCGTTAAATAATGCTTTGGTACAGTGATCGTGTCATTTATTCTGTTCTGTATTCTGTGTGTTAAAACAAAACGTTTGCAGTAACAAAGTTGGTGTTGTATCACATACAAGATAGGTGTAGGTTCTTCGCTATGGTGCAAAAGCAAACGTAAATCACAGTATCTTTTACATAGAAACGTTCTAATCGATATCTGATAATTTTTTTGTGGGATAGAGATTTCGTTACCGCAAAAATATGTAATCCAGAATAGTATACCACGAGTCAAGAATCTTTGACACTGCTTATTAGATTATGGTGCAAAAAAGTTCATTGTGAAAAGTGCCGTCGTCGTATTGCGCGTTATACATAGAAATATCGCTGAACAACGAAGTGCAGTTTCTGATTAGCTATAGAGTTTCTTGGTGAAAACTGATTTTTTAATTTAGTGAATTGATAGATTTAATCATAAATCTGATATAAACTAAATCGGTATCAAAAAAGGATTCATTTGAAAAAAAAAGACAGGTATGTCAGTTATATTTATTTTCAGGATAGTCATTAGCTATACACAAACTTCAGGATTGTAGTTGACTTTTTCAAAAACTAGCTTCATCAAACGCGAAATAATATTGGTAAACACGATTTCGCCTTAATCTTCTTGCAATTTCATACAAAAATAATTTGAATTAAAAAAAATCATAAGTCTATGATTTTGTGTTCATTATAAGGGTTTTTTTTTTTAATTTCTTTTGGTTTAGTTTAGTCTGAGAATTATTATTAATCTCATTATAGTGTGGATTTGTAGAGCCTTAAAGAGGATATGTGATGTAGTTTGGACATTGGCATTTCTCATGTTTCTCTTTATTGTACAGATTGTGAGTCAAACAGCTACTGTTTAATTAAATTGTTGAAATATTGGCTCAATGGCTCTGAATTGACAGTGTTGTCAATTTCGAGGCCTTCTATTTCAATAAAGATGTAATTTTAAATAGAAAAAAATAACCTAAGGTCAATTTTCATTGTTTTGGAATCTCTAGGGTACCTACCAAGAGTCTAAAACTTAATTAAAACACAAATTTATCCTTGCCCGCAGGTAGGCATGATAGATATCATAACTAGAGCCCGGATTTTCGTGCAGTAAAAAATTGAAAAACGTGCCTTAAAAATCCCGAAACGTGCAAAATTGTGCAATATAAATGCCCGAATGTGCATTTTGCGTGCATTATGAAAAAATTGACATTTTCATTGTTTTAGACACTTACGCTTTAAAAAAAAGGACGTAGGTAAAATATGGAAAAAAAATGAGAAGCTAGCCCCAAAAAGTAAAATATTTTTTTATTTAAAAAGCGGGACACTTTCAATATTTTACCCTAACATAAACTTTTTCCCATAAAATGCTGTCTAGATTAGCGCATTCTAAATTCCATTCCAAATACATAACCGGTTATTGTTTAGTTAGCATCTATCGCTCAACCTTTGGGCTTATCTAATTCGAGAAATCATAGAGGGAGATTTTCCTTCATGTATTTGAGTTCAGTTAACCACCAGATTAACATGCACTCTACACACAACAACTGCAAAATTGTATGAAAATCAACCGGCATTTGATGACATTTCCATAAATGGTGATGCACTTTTTTTTTTATTGTTTTTCCACATGTATTTTCTTTCTCAACTTTTCTCTTCTCTGTCTATCGAAAAATTCTGCACGTTACATAATGTCTGGGAAATATTTTCATGGACAGGGGTAAAAATGCAAATGTGCGTTTTTACGCAAAAAACCTTAAAACGTGCAATTTCGTTCAATTACCCTGAAAAGTGCATTTTCGTGCATTAACGTGCAATTGCACGAAAATCCGGGCTCTAATCATAACAATGGGGACGTCGAGTACATTATAAATCCAGTGTTTTCCACAGAACGGGCAAAAATGAAAAAAAATGTAGTGGGCTCTCACTTTTCCAATTTATAGACTAGTCGGTATATGTATTTTGAAATCTCATACTCTCGAGTTTAGTTTAACTGAAGCGAATAACGGTAAATTTCTTTTATCGAAATGAAAGCACATATCGACAGCTATAAATCTGCACAATATTTTTCCTGTCCTCTTTCGGACTCATATGCCATCGAAAAGAGAAAAGATGGAGGCAAATTTCTGGTGCGGCATACATAAGTATTTTGACAACATTTAACTCTTTGATTGCACCGATTTTTTTTTTTGCAAGAATTCATGCACAAAACATATTTTTACTAATTTTTGAGTTCCTCATTTTGAATACGCTACTATTTACTTTTATTTCATACGGTTAACTGTTTATTATCAAATACAAAAATGTTATATACAGTCAAACCTGTTAATCGGACCACTCTATAATTGGACCACCCTCTAGGTGGACCACCCTTGGTCAATTTTATTTGGTTTTTCATACAAAATAACCTTTATAAACGGACCACCTCTTAATCGGACCATGGACCACGATCGGTGACTCCAATTAGATGGATCAGTACTAGACGTACCTCCATAATCGGACCAACCACTGGATAAATCTCCAAAATCGGACCAAAACTTCAAATTGATTCTTACTTGAGCAGTACGAGGAAAGTTTTGACCAATAAACAGGCAACGTGGCAAGACATTTTGTTGACTAAAAAAAAATCTTAGAAATTTCATTACTACATTCACTTCAGTTCCGATTACAATGATGAGCTATATTATTTCCCATGACCACGGGAAATTTCGTAGACAGCATCAACCATTGAATCAGTGTTGGGTAGATGAAGTGGTGAGACAATTCTGGAGTCTCTGAGACAAGAAGATGCAAGTGAAGTTAAAGGGAGGATTACTTAAACCATTAACCATGACTTTGATTATAGAAACGCATGATAAAATATTGAAAAATATTAAAAATTTCGGTGGAACTGAGTGTGGGAAGAATTTATAATAAAAAAAAATCACAAAGGAGTTACGCTGTTGAGCGGTTTCAAAACATTAATTGCATAGGGCATAGGTTCATGAGTAACGTTTAAAAATTATTTCATTAATTTTTTGTACTTTTCTGGCATCCCTTAGTAATCGGACCACCTGCTAATCGGACCAAATTTGATCGGTCCCGTCAGTGGTCCGATTAGAAAGGTTTGACTGTAATAAAACAAAGACAAATATTAGCGCTGTCTGAAAGAAAGCGAGTGATTAGTGAGCCACGATGAAGAGCTCTAAGAAAGAAGTGAAACCAAATTGTGCCGCCAAAAAATCGAATATGACTTCCGGCCAAAAGAAGCTTTGGCCATGGAAACAGTGATTTGAACTTAGCAGCCTAGGCCATTGTATGCAAAATAACATGAGATAACCTCCACTAAGGTTTTCATTTTGATAACCAGGTATCCGGTTTTCTACATAAACCGGGAATTTTCTTTAAATATTGATTTTTGTTTGTAAAACTGTAATAAAAAAAAAAACCAAAACGAATTTTTCCAATGGCTTGAATTTTTTCCCTAGTAAATGAGGTTTGCTTTTGGTGGTTTTTTGAATCTTTCTTTGGTTTCACTTTATATTGCTTACGCATTCCTTTTTTTCGTGTTCATTTTCCACAAATGTTTGGAAGATTTTTTTTTTCTCTTATTCACTTTTGGTGTTTAATAATGAACAGTCTGCCGTATGAAATGAAATTCAAGTGCCGCCTCCCCAACCCTTAAACCAGGGTTAAATTTTGTCTCTAGGGAGCAGTGTTGCCAACTGGAAATTTAGAAAACGGCTAAATTTAGCCGGAAAACCGGCTATATTTTTTTCAAAAACGGCTAAAAATCCGGCTAAATCGATTTCAGACAAAAAAACGGCTAAAAAAATCAATCACATTGCGAAAAAATATATTGAATAGCTGATTTTAATAAATTTATTTCTTTTCTGGAGTACTACCCGTAAACTATGCTTTAGATAGACTGATTTTTTAGTTTTATTACATATATGCTCCAATCGCTGCCATTACAGTCAAAATTTACTTTGTTCGGAGTTAGATAGCTCAACTAGTCAAAATTGTTGTATACAGGTACAATTTCACGGTCATGTTCATAACCACATTAGGTTCGAAATTGTGGAACATAAAATTCTTAAAAAGAAAGTCCAATGCGTAACTATGGGCAAGGGCATTGTTGATGATCCGCAATTACAAATTTGATGCTCCAAAGGGACGAAATTGAAGTTCCAAAATTATGAGCTTGGGCGGGAAATGGTATAGATTTTAAATGCGTAGGTTCTATGAATCATCTGACGTTGTGCAAGTACAGTCTTGACTCGATAATCCGGATCAATTATTGCAATGGGTAATCCGGACTATCGAAACATCCAGATTAGCGCAATCACTTTTTTTTTTAAATAAATAAGAGGAGCAAAAGGCGATAAATGTATTATTTCTTTGAAATTAGTCAGCATTGTGTCATTTGCCAAACCGTCCCGTAATAAAGTACGAGACCAAATCTAGCATTTCACCCTGAAAATCTCAAATATCTGGATTACAGAGACAGAATTGCTGCCGAAATCCGGACATGGAAACATTTAGTGGTCCGAATTAGCGTGAGTCAAGCCTAGTTTACCCAGTAAACTACAACAATTAAATTTAGGTGTTTATATATTTCAGGGGTAACTTACCCCCTTCTTCAGCACTTAGCTTTTGTGCACGCTCCAAGACTTGCTCAGCAAAGAATTTTATTTAAGAAAGTGTCTTCAATTTTGCAAACTATTCAGCATATTGGTGGTTAGTAAATTACATGCTTAGACTAGGTACTATTCGTCAGCTTACGTGAAACCCACTTTCCTAAATTTGTTGAAAAAAGGCAAGTCTCCACGGCACATTTTTCCCAGGAGACATAAATGTAAAATTTGTGGACATAGTAGGTACTTACCCTAATACACGACAATAAGTGTATGTAGAAATAATTTCACGGCGATTAATTATTTTGGTTGTGAATATCGAAAAATTTATTCTAGTTTCAAAATAAAAAAACCAGACCGAGGCTAAATTCTCTTAGACAATTTTATTGGGGGGCAGCGGGGATATGGTCTCTTAGTAAAATTCCACTTGCTTTTACATTTTTTCTTGTTTCGATAACGACACATTAATAAAAGGTTTGGTGGAATTAGTGTAGGAAAAAAATGTTTCTTAGAAGAACCAACATGCGGGGAAGGTTTCGACGGCAGCCCCTTGATCCCGTGGAACCTTTCCATTAATATTTACGTTTGTGTTTTGCCATCAATAGAAATAAATTTGTATGAAGTTTGGTTGAAATTGGTGAACAAATGAAAAAAAAAAATTTCTTTGAAGGGTTTGTATGGCAGCCCCATGACCCCATGGTTCGATGTCATTCATTTTTGCATTTGTTTTGTAACATCAATACAAACACATTTTCATGAGGTTTGGTGTAAATTGGTGTCCAAATAAAAAAGTTTTTCTTAGAAAAACCAAATTTGAGGGTTTGGGTATGTATGGCAGCCCCATTACCCCATTATTGGATTCCACTTATTTTTACGTATGTTTTCGTGAAGTTTGGTTCACAAATATACAGGCATTATGTATGGGTGCAGTTCTGAAATGCACCGGTCCAATATGTTCCCACAACATGTTGTCCATTCTGATCACTGCGGTTTTGCGGATCAGCAATAACTGTCGGTGTTTTCCGTATGTCTGCCTATGTGGAATATGCAAACGAAAAGTTCCGGAGATCATTTCTTATTCGTAAAATCGCAGTTAGAGGATCAGAATGGACAACATTTATGCAATTCTGGGTCCTTGAAATAAGGAAATAATACCAACAATGGATTGCATTCGATGTCCCCTTTGATATGACAACCATCATGCCTATTTGTGTTAAGGAAAAGTTTTCATTCTTTTTGATCCTTTTTATGAAGTTAGCAAGCCAACATTTTTGTTCTACGTCATTATCGTAGCCAGGATTTCCCGTCAATTTAAATTGTCATTCCCAAAAACATTTTTACAACAAATGTTAAAATTTTTTGTATCCAGAACGCTTTTTTTTACTTTTTAACGATAAATGGCATCTGCATTTATTCAGCCTCTTACTCCTGATTACATCATATAACCTTTGTCATCAAATTTATTCCTTTCGAACGGAATGGTGTTCAATTCCGTTCTCCACAGAGAACTTTTACATTGCGGACATCCAAAAAGCTATAAATGGTACATTTACGCCACAGGACAGGAATCATGAAATGATGCATCACCGAAAATATGGGTTTGGGAACTTTTTGGCGGCAATATAAATATAGATGTTGGTTCGACAACATGATGACAAACATACATAGGTGGTTGGAATATTCACGAACACAAAACCACACCAACGGAAAAATGTTTGCTGGCGAAATGCGAGATTGCAGGATCCGATAGTGGCTGCTTTCAGTGGACGCAAAATGTAGCAGGGAAGCTCTCTTCCAATTAGATTCTCATTTCGCATGAGGGCTTTTCAGCGGAGAAAGAGGTAGATGGCGGGTAATTCTTGTAGCATTTTCAGTGTTTTCCAGTTAATTTCGTTCGCTGAATGCAGCCAACGTTATCATTATCAATTAATGAGACTCATGGTGTGGGTATCCCTGTTTCGGATGCAAATGCCTGAAACTGCAATCTGTCTAAGTTTCTCTGTCTCAGAATATCCGAGCCCCGGAGACTGAAATCTTTCTAAGATTGCGAATTGAGCCCTCACCTCCAACACGCAGTTGTTTATTTGTAGTCTGAAATACTTCGTTCTCGAGCAACGTATAGTTAAGCGATTTTCTATGAAGTAGTGTAACAGTGAGAAAAAATGTAGATTAAATTTCTGCTTAAACAATTTCTTTTTAGCATAAAAAAAAAATCCAAAGCTCGAAATATATCGGTTCACTGAAAACGAGCGTTTCATTCATTTCGTGGGGCTAGACAAAATCATTGTCAAATCAACAGGGCCGTGGAGAGAAAATCCGGGCCCGGAGGACAATGATTTGGGGCCAACCTCTTCCATACGATAAAAAATATGAATCGATAAACAATTTTCATTTGACATATCGGCCCTTAAACAAATTGTACAGTGGAATCTGTATAATTCGGCCTCTAATCCGGAACACCTCATAATCCGGCGTCCTCGCTGAATCGGCTCAGTCTCAGAACAGTTTTCTACTAGTTTTTAGACATTTGAAGAGTGCTTTAAAGCGGTCTACTGTGAGATGAGATTTAAGTTCTTAGCTAAAATTATCGGTTTTTATAAAAATACAATTTGTAGAAAAATAATAAAAAACTGATACCGGATAAGCCACTTGCCAAAAAACTGACAGAAACTGAATTCAATCGTGAAGCATTTTCACATACTAAACTCACCAAAAAAGGGGGTTGAAGGGATAGTTCATGTGTGATTTTTGTTTTCAAGTAGGTATATTTTGAAGATGATTCGATAGTTGATTGGCAAATTTTAAGGAACTACAGAAGCCAAAATCATTCTAAAATAATGTTCGTTCGTTTTACGTGCATTTTTGGGTAACAAAACTTTATAGAAAAGCGACTGCTTAAAGGGTCGACTTCTTAGTATGAAGTTTCGTTACTAAAATCAGTCCGTGCTCTAAGTGCCTATAAGTTAAAGGTCGATCCATACTTTTCGGTCATCAGTCAAAGTTATTTACTCTACAAGCTGACAGATTTGAATTTATTGATTAATTGAATGAATGAACAATAAACACTTCTACTTTTTAATACCCTAAAACAAGGTTTTCTGTAAGAATAGCTAACCTACTATTTAAGGTCAACAGATTGTCTAGTTTATTTTCCCAAAATTTGAGAAAAAAATATTGTCAAACAAAAAAGTTAGGGTTAATTTAGATTGCGAACCTCGCAAAAATGACGCTTTTTCTTCTAATGCTAAAAATCACCTTTTTTTCCTAAAACTGACCTACTTGGTACCATATGCCAAAAAATCTCCAATGTTTTTAGTTTATTTTCGACAAATAAAAAAAATATTAATAAACAAAAACGTTATGCTATGTTCAAATCGTACCTATACGAGTACGTGGGCAAGTCTATATGTGTTCAATTGGTCGCTAAAAGTAAAAATTTGTGAATAACCCTACATGCATTTAATTGAGGAATAAATAATGTATTAAATATTGGTTGAAATACGAAGAAATGGATGCATATAATACTGCTGGAGGATATTTGTAAGCTCCAATTTTCTCAATTCAAATCACTTTACGTCTGAAACTGGTCCAAAAGTCCAAAGTGATTTGTAGAATAATGGAGTTTGATGACATTAGTTAGGCTTTTTATTTTCTTTAATCTAGTTGAAAGACGAAAGTAGATTGTAAATTAACTGAGGCTTGGAAGTGCGGTTTACATACAATCGCGTAAACAGTAGAGTATAAAGAACTTCTACCGAATTTTTCTCATTACTGCTTTCAGTGTGTCGTAAAAAAATGTATTCTGTAAAAATTATATGAATCCTATGACTGCCTTTTGAATATGCTAAAAATATACTCTAAATTATATAAGGAGATTTCAACCACTTTCAGAAGTCAGTCGAAATCATTGAAAACACTGTCTTAAGTACAAAATAAATATCTAAAAACAACTTTAAAATCGGATTCAAAATCAAAAGAAGCAACCGGCCTTATCGTTTAATTCAAGCAAATTTTTCGACAGCTAATTTAAATTGATATAAGCTTAAAGCCACTCCTTTGCTCTGATTATTTCCTGCCAATTCTAAATATTTGGCAATATACGCTCTAGAATAGCTAGATCCATAAAAGAGAAAAAAAGCATTTTATGTATGCGACATAATCAAATATCGGCTTTGCTCATATCAATACCAAATAAGCTGCACCTTAATCACTTTGTCTTAAGAATTTTCATACTTTTCTGCTAATATTCTGGAAAAACACTCGCAACTTGAGGGTTGTGTGATAGATATCAATAAGCAAACATTCTGAATACGACAAACTACATATATAGAAAGTGCAGAGGGAATGATCGATCAAAATCAATGTTTTATTGGTCAATTGAATTGATTTACAATTTACCGATTAGGGGACGACATTAAAAGATATGTTCGATCACTGATAAGCGTTTTATGGGAAGTTTTATGGAAGTTTGCACATCAAAATCTATGTCGTTGATTACTACATTAAAGACGCAATGATATTTCTTTGGAGTCGAAGTCGGACGTATCATTAAAAGTCTATAAAAATAAAATATGACCAAAATATTATGACTTAATTATTTTGACGGATTTGGCGATTTATCTGGCCTTAAGAGCTACAAAGAAAATGAAATGTTCTAAATCTTAGAAGTCAAGACTGTTGATAAGAAAGAACGATGTAGAACACCAGCCATATTGTTAATTGCATATCAGTAACGAAATGGATTAGCGAGTGTGCTACCATGAAAGAGAACGCTCAATCAGTGATATTAAATATTTAATTTATTTTTAAGAACGTCGGAAAAAAAGGAGATTATATTCTTCAATTCATAAGAACATTTTGATTTTCTATGGTAATGATATTGTCATTAAGTAGACTTTTTTTTAGGTATTTATCAATGACTGTGATGATTAAAACTTGTTAATTTTGATTTTTTGCACAGTTTTCGTACGTCATATAGTATTAAATTCAGCCTGACGGGGGAGTCTTCTATCAGCTCCCATCCTGGTCGGATGGCGAGACGGAGACTCATATCGTATTTGATAAAGTGATAATTGAAAATTAGTAATAACAAAAGTGATGTTAATCAAATTATAAAACGAAATATACGCGAATTAATATATCTAATGGATAGATAAAACTGCAAACGTGAAATTTATACATAATTTATAATCATGATAATTAAAAATGTGATTCATAACAGTTAACATTAACTGTTCTCGTAACAGTACTGTGTAACAGTATTTTTAAAAATGACTTAGACAAAGAACTTTCATAACCACATGTTTAAAAGGTTATCTCATAACCTAAAAATTTCGGTACTTATTTGATGCGACTAAAATTATAAAGTTATATATAATGATTTGTGCTTTTAACAAATATATTTTAAAAACTAAATGAACACCGCCAAATGGCTAATCTTACCTGTCAATACAAGCTTCCATGCTTAGACAACCGACTGTTAAGTCAAGGAGAAAGAAGAAGAAGAAGAAGCCTGACGGGGACTTTGAAAAAATACCGCCAATTTTGATAAATAGGAAATTTATTTTTTAAGTCATGATTTACGAGTATTTTTTAACTTCTCTGCGTTCTCTGATTTGTATGTAGCTCTATTTATCATATTATTTAATTGCTTTTCTTTCGTCTATTACAGAATAACTTTCCACGTCGACTTTTACAAATATTGTGAAATATTTTTAGTTTTTTCGTATAGTTAACCTGTTTAAAAAATAAATTAATAAATGGTGTTATTGTTTAACATAAATGTAGAAACATCCTGTATGCAGGAACATTTTTCTCTTATTTCTTCTTCCTTACATCGTTCTTTATTCTTGCATTTTGTCGCGTCGCTCGGCATGCGGTGTGGGTACATTGCCCGTTATGGTAGTAATATCTCAGCCTATTTCTTTTTCTTTCTGTTCTAAAGCAATTACGACAAACTAAAAACTATTCCGGTTTGTTGACCTTGAACTAACCTAAACCACTTCAATATGCACCCTCAGTCGAATATTCCATAGTAATTTACGTATCTCGCTATCTTAATGATTGAACTTGAAAAATTCTAGGGACTCTATATGAATCAATTGTAACAAATGGAAGTCTAGTCTATCGACGTAACAATGCAATACAATAAAATTGTCGTTTTTCCCAAACCTCTGAAGCATATGTTCTTCGTACTGAGAATCATCTAATTATCACCACATGTGGAAAGCACGGATAGTAGCTGTAGCTATAGTAGCATCTCTTCTAAACGGATAATTGAATACCGGAAAGTCATAAATTTGAAGGCTGCCATAGTTGTGGATGCTAATTAGCAAATGTCTAGTAAAAATTGTTTGTTTTAAAAATATTACATACAAATACGTATTACACATTTCATCTAGACACAACGAACCGAACTTATACATACATATATTTTTAGCACTAACTAAACCAGTGCATTATTAGATGGTACGTATTAAACTAATTCAGAAGGATTTATTACATTTTATAATAAATAATTTTCTTTAAGTACTGAAAACGTAAGCAGTTATAGTGTAGTTCCGAGGTGATTTCAGATTGCAAAGTGTGGTGGAGAAATTTTTTTTTGTTTCTTATGTTTTTTGGGGTGCTGAGCTCGAATCCAGAGCATCCCACCAAAATTTCGTTGCGGAACAGGATCAAAACCGCGAAAAAACCCAAAATGTTCGGAGTTTTCCCGTTTTTTTGTTTATAACTCCGAAAGTGTACATTTCTCCGAAAACCTGTCCATTAAAATATTAGAGAAAACATAACTGCGGGTCCAACGCGCCATTAATCATTAAAATGTGTTAAGCGGTAGTGCTACAATTTATAGTTTTTTTTTTGCAATTTTGACCCTGTTTTGCAACGAAATTTTGGTGGGAACTTACAGATTCAGGTTCTGCACTCCAAAATACACAATGTACAAGATAAATGCAACTTTTACGACCAAAAATGAAAAATCGTTCAATCTCAAAATTTTTTCATAAAATGGAACTATGTTAAAAATGGCAAATTTAAATTATCCACTGTAGTAATACCGCTCAACAGATTTTTAATATTTATGTCCCTTTGGACGCGCAATTATGTGCTCTCTAAAATATTCATGGAGAGTTTTTCGCAGAAATAAATAGTTGCAGAATTAGGGGGCGAATAACGGAAAAACAGCAACAATTTTAGCGTTTTTCACGATTTTGACCCTGTTCCGCAACGAAATTTTGGTGGGAAGATCCGGATCCGGTGCTCAGCACCCCAAAAAAGCATAAGAAACAAAAAAAAAATTTGTCTCCACCACATTTTGCAATCTGATGTACTAGGTTTATCACGTAGTAACTACACTATTAGGGTTGTTTAGTAATACTGATAGTAAATACTAAATAATTATTTCAAAATAAGTTTTTCTCATACTGATACTGATAAAAGAAGCGAAAGTTGGAAGCTATAACCACTTGTGTGTATACTAACGTTCATGAGACTCTCTTATCGAATCCATCCAATTACAGTGAAGGTAATGACGAACAGCAAGATCAACATTATGCACAGTGAAAAATTGTTACTGGTTTTTCTTCACTTTTTTTCAAGCAATTTATAAATTTAACAGAAGAATAATTTCACATAATTTTATTTGCGTCTTTCTAAGCAAAATATGCGATTGTTAAGTAGGGTATAAATTTCTTTCTTTTGATTACAGTAAGCAATTCGACATTCTTTTCTTTTTTGCATTTTATATAATTTTATTTATCAAAATTTATAATAAGAGTATCCCGCAGGCGGTTCGTTATACTCCTAAGGCAGATTCTACAGTCTATCACGCGAAAAATGGCGCCAACATTTTTTTCCTAGCCTTTGTCGTTACACAGTAATTTTTTTATGAGTCTTGTCAAAAATTGTGACGTATAAGTATAAATATTACAAAACAGCATCAGCCTTTGACGACAATACGATGTAAACTATCCTTAATCCTATCCTGTGATTTCCTAGGAGCATCACTTCGAAACATTAAAAATCATTGCAAAAATAGATGTTTGCAAAATAGTTTTATATGAGCAAGGATAGTGCCACTGTAATTGGAAAACAATCCATATTATTGCTAAAAACTGCTGCTGCTGCACGAGTGTCTTAATTTTAGTTTTAGTGGTCTGTTTTAGTGCTACAGTAATTTTCAGACCTGCTTCACAGCATTTTAAAGTTTTTTTTACTAGCGGCAGTTTATTCTCAAACTGTCTTATATTTTTAGCTAACTTAAAAAAATTGACACTCAAAATATTAACGTCTTTCATGCTATCCATTTTCTCCCTCGCAGAGTTCCTACCCTACGTACTATTCAAAAGCTACCACACGTCGAATAAATAGCTCGCATGAAGCGTTAGGCTCACTATTCAGCAGCTCGACGGACCCACGTCAGTTCCTATTCGGTTGGCGAAATCAGGAAAACAAACTACATAGATTGTCTCAAAAAAGTTTTAAAGACAAAGAATATATAAAAATTACATAAGCTAAGTTCAGACCCTTTTTCTTAAACTTGTAGACACATGACTAAAATTAGAAAGTGCTGCAAAAATCTAATTTGAAATGGACAGAGTTTACAAAGCAAAACTTCCGCCTTGAAGCTATGTCTTAAAATTGTAAATTATTTTCCAAATATTGTATTTCTGTAGATATTGTATATTTTAGTGGATGAGCTAAAGGTCCGCATGTGACTCGCGAGCTGCACTTGGCGAACACTGGTATAGCGGATTGTTTGCCATGAAGGCGAAATTTGAGAATTTCTTCACGTACAACCCTCACCTGTGCCATGCAAGAGCTGTGTTTCATCATTTTTCATCTTCTACGTTGATTGTGAAAATTCAACAATATTATTCTGAGTGAAACTTTAATGAAGGATACCCACTAAGTCTATTGTCATGGTTTTTTAAAAACCTGTGTTTTATTCGAACCTAAATAATGATATAGGCTAAGTTTAGATGTGTCTTTTGACCGCAGTCTGACCAACCCAGCCAAATTGTCGGAACACAAACCAATCATGCAGTTCGCGATCAAGAGATTTAATAACCGACCGATTATTCTTCTCATTTGTCCTTGAATTGTTTGAGATGTCTTAGTTTTCTGTGTTTTTGACGGAGAACTTGAAATCACCTGATTAGTTTGAAACTTATTTTGTAAAGTTTTCGAAGCTGACAAACAATGAGCAAGCCCGAAATTTTTGCTATCTTTAAATGGCAGTTATAACTGAAGTAAGGTGACCAGATGCCTGAATGGTCAATGCTGTACATATACTTGTACACTACTTACTGGTGAGATTCGGGTTAGAGGCAAACTCAAATCTACCATGGGAGAATTTTGAATAATCGAGGTAGTCACGACCGTTTTCCAATAATTTTCAAGTCACTCCGGTGACCGAGGCACAAAAAGAATTTTATTTAAAAGCCTATCCTCAACTCGCGTTGTTTGTGGGAGGCAAAATCGTGTCTTTTCTGAGAAAAAATAACGATTTGTCTTGAAATTCTCTTAAAACCAAATTAAGGGACGGATTTTTCATAATTTTGATAGATAAGCTTTGCACGTTAATCAACCGTTTTGTGATAACGTTCTGAATAGCAGAAAGGATATTTTTGGCAGAATCTTCTCTGTGATGCTAAGTTCCTCGCTTGTTGTCGATTAGTTCGCTCATTTTGCGTTTGTAAAAATTAACGAGACCGAGGCTAATTTCGGGCGCGGCCGAAATTTGGATACCCTTCGCTCCCCTCGAGCTAAAAGTTTTTTCGGGCGTACCTATGACTTGGGTTCAGTCCTCTCCGCTTCCATGCTTTTCCATGAATTTTCACATAAGTGCCGTGGCGAAGTTTTATTGGGGAAGCGGGGAACGTGAGTTTCTTATAAGAACCAGAAAGAGATGGGGGGAGGGTATGTTTGTGGCATCAATTAAAACACATTTCTATGAGATTTGGTTGAAATTGGTGGACAAATAAAAAACTGATTTGGGGGTTGGGCTTATATGCCAGCCCAATGACCCCATGGTCCGATTTAATTCAATTTTGCATTTGTTTTGTAACATCAATAAAAATACATTTCCATGAGGTTTGTTTGAAATTTGTGTCCAAATTAAAAAGTATTTTTTAGAAGAACCTTATTTTGGAGGTTAAGTTTGTATGGCAGCCCCACGACCCCATAGTTCGATTTCATTTATTTTCACATTTGTTATGTGGCATCAATATAAATAATAATTTTCGGTGGTTTGATTGAAATTGGTGTGCAAATAAAAACGTTTTTCTTAGAAAAATTTGTATGGTAGCCCCATGACCACATGCTCCGACTCCATCTATTCATACATGTCTTATGTGTCATCAATAGAAACACAATTGTGTGAAGTTTGGTTGAAATTAATGTATAAAGAAAAAAAATTCTTAGAAGAACTTAATTTGGGGAGCTAGGTTTGTATGACAGCCCCACGACTCCATGGTCCGATTTGATCCATTTTTACATATATTTTGTGGTATCACTAGAAACACATTTGTGCGAAATTTGATTGAAATCGATGAGAAAATAAAAAAGTTTTTCTTAGAAGAACCTAATTTGGGAGACTAGGTTTGTATGGCAGCCCCACGACCCCATTGTCCGATTTGGTCGAGTTTTACATATGTTGTGTGTCACCAATTAGAACACTTTCGTGTGAAATTTGATTGGAATTGGTGCATAAATAAAAAAGTTTTTCTAAGAAAAACCTAATTTTGGGGGGTAAGTTTGTATGGCAGCCCCACGACCCCCTTGTCGGATTTCAGCGATTCAAACATACAAACTGCCTGCAACAAAAAGAAGCATATGTGCAAAATTTCAGCTCCATAGCTTTTAAATTGGCCGAGCAAAACGCGTCGCAACAGACAGACAGACGGACAGACGGACAGACGGACAGACGGACAGACGGACATCGTCCAATCGACTCAGCTCGTCATGCTGATCATATATATACATATTTTATATGGTCGGAGATGCTTCCTTCAATGCGTTACAAACTTCATGACAAAGTTAATATACCCTTTTTCGCTTAATAAGCGAAGGGTATAAAAATGCGTTGGTATGAAGGTGTTTGTCATCAAATATCCGCTAATTTCCCTGCATGCATGATTCAGTCGTAAAACTTGTGTGTTAAAATTTTTGCACAAAAATCCATTGACTTTTGCTCATATTTCTACAAATTTTTTTTTCAAAGGGAAACATTATAGAAAAATACATACATTTTAAACATTTCCTATCGGCACACGTACAGAAATTTTTGGGACCAGGCCGAGATTCGAACTCCGGACCTCTAGATTACTAGCATTATAGAGTGCGACTCAACCAAGTCGTGCTCTGTGGCCGTGATCGTTCGGTCGCCACTCTGTGAAATAGACACTCATAGAGAAACGAGTTTCCAAACTCGGCACGACTCGTCGCGAGTTTATTATTCAGAAGAAGATGATAAGAAATATTCTTATCGTAGAATAATAAACTAACAATGCGACTAGGAAGTGGTATGGCTGACAACCGTATCCCACTCCGAATTCAATTGTCTTTGTAACGTTGATGACTACACACGGTAGTCATCAACGCACCATGCTCCACTAGGAGTTACGGGAGTCAAGATAGATAGAGTGCGACTCAACCAAGTGAGCCACAGAGCGTGACTAAATATATTTTGGTTATTGGAAATTTCGCTGAAATTCGCATAAAAACATAATTCTGTTGTTGTTCTTAACCTCTCTATTTACCTAGAAGTTTACAGAGAATAGAATGTTCAAAACACACGCCCCCCAAAAAACGTCTTGTGTTTATTATTCAACAAAAAATCGACTAAAAAGTAGTGAGGCTGACAACTGAATCATACTCCTAAATTCAGTTTTGAGGTTCGACGAAACAAGAGTAAAGCTCTTTCTAGAAAAATTGCATAGCAGAAAACAAAGTTCAATCATCGAACCTCTGACTAAACAGCTTGCTCGGCGTTTAGAAATCCATCGTGCTCGTAATTCGGCGAACTTCTTGCATTTAGAAATTTCTGTCTGTACCTCTAACAATACCGAAAAAATTAGAGTAATTGTTGCCTGTCGCTCATCGCCTTACATAATATAAGCTGTGATTTTGTGTGGTGGAAAACAATTCGAAGTAGAAGCTTGCGGGATTGCTTTTGAGGTATACCATTGTGTGAAATCGAGAATGCTGTACATTTTGCTGTACGCTTCTGGATGCTGCACGGCAGGTCAAAATGCTGTAATATACAGCAAAATGCTGTATGTCTGGTCAGCCTAAACTGAAGGGTTCCCTTGGATAAATAAATGTAGGATATTTTTTTAGTCAACTCTATTGTGATAAAATATCAAAATCTTTGGAAAAACCATGCTCAGTTTCTTCGAAAGCTTCGAAATGCATTCTGAATAAGAATTTACCTATTAACCATCATTTTCAAAACTCAACGACTGTCTCATTCTTCAACTTCGAAACTGAAATGCTCTTTTGGAATAGCGGCCAATGTGGTAAATGTATAATTGTCATGGAAATTTGATCTGCCCACACCCCTAGGGTAACCTTCAAGGCCCCTAGGGAGACACGGCCCACCGGTTGGGAATCACTGGACTAGACGAAGAACCCCATTGCAAATGTATCAAACTCCAAAGAAACTATAGAAAATGCAAATGCTTTTTGTGTGGATTATCCTTTGTTCGTATGGTAGCCCTCGATGAATATTTAGATCCTATAGCCCATACCCGTAAGATGGTATAGGGTATATTGTTTTTGTTACGCCAATATTATGTAACACCTCCTCCGGAGGTATGACAAAGTGTATATATAAATGATCAGGGTCGGTCCCTGAATCGAATAAGCCATGTATGTCTGTTTGTTAGCACGATAACTCCCGAAATAATAAATTTAGTGGTTTGAAATTTTGGTCAAATGTTTGTTTTGCTAAAATCTTGGACGGTATTGAAAATGGGCCAAATCGGACCAAGGGGTCCCCTACCTCCCATGCAAATTACCCCTCCTTGATATGTTAATTCGACCGTACCTTTCGATATACCTAGGGGGCTTCGCCCCCTGCTCGCTACGCTCGTCAACACCAAAAATGAGCGTTTGCGCTTAATTATAGTCAGCCTGTCTCCGCTGTGATTATGGGTTTGTGTCGCTAAACGGAATAGACCACTGTGTCTCGAAAGACCAAATGGTCGATGTTCAAAAGGTTACTATGTACTAAGAAACATTGCTTCAGGAACATACGATTTACCTTATAAGAATAATTAAAAATAAATTTTGTAAATTTCATCCGGTCTACAATGTGAAAAGCTTTAGCGTGAGTAGGCTAGCTTGGGCCTTAAAAAAAAACAAACAGACGCTCTGCAAATATTGACCAAAGAATCGGTTTTTGTCCGAGGAAACACTAAAACAATACGTAATTTGCAGATCACAATCATAATTATCGTAATCTTTGAAAACGATTTTGCATAAAGCAGAAACGACATCAAACTTTGAAAGTAAATGACGCTCCACTTCGCTTCCGAGTTAGTTATGGATCTTATAAAAAAGGTCCAAAAAGAAAATACTTAATTTATTTTTTCGTCTAGCGCCTAATTTTCCCAAAAGAAAGTCTATGGTATTGTATATCATTGCAACGAAAATTTCATTTTGTTTTCTTTGTTTTCAGTCTGTTTTTCAGTATCTATTGCCGTTTTGGAAATAATCATTAAAAACTCAAAGAATACCCCTTTCTCCTAGGTTCTCCCAAGAGCCCTTGACTTTGTTTCCCATAGTCACGGGGCCATCGCCAACCATCCTGCAAAAATCCAGAGATGTATGATTTTTACCGATCGAATATCGTATTTTTCTTAGACTAAAAGGCAAATATCCACCGCAGTTTTTTTCACGCAAGTTTTTCGCTCCGTGAACATAATACTTAACTTTATCCTGAATTGGATTTTCATATAAAAAAAAATTAGAAAGACAATTTTATTTTTTGTAACTTTCGAGTCATAAGTTAACTTAAAAAGCCGTACTTATTTAATAACAAAAAATTGAATCAAATTTAACCTTCCGGCGGGCGCAATACTAATCCTTACACGATCGGGCGCAATGCATCTGACAGATTAAGTGCAGAAAAAAAGATGAAACTAAGTTTCTATATATTCTACACTCTTATTTATTGTTGAATTATCTTTTTGAAACAGTTCTACGAAATTTTAGAAACAAATACTGGCTCACAAAGTTTGATACCCTTCACATTTTCAATTTTCTAAGAATATTCCGCTTTCAATAGCCTCAATATATAAAAAACCTCCAACAACTCGACCGGTTAAAAAATGTGAGCTTATTTGACTAAAAACACACTATTGAACGATTTGGTGAGCCTAAAAGTCAACACAACGTTATTACGCAATGTGAAGAGTATAACACGTGGAAATTTTCTTAGAAAAGGAAAAATAACACAATCGGGCGCAATACATCTGAGAGATTATTTCACCCCCTCCCGCCCTTCAGACATATGGTAGATAGAAACTGAAAACGGCTTTGGGTAGTTGATCGATAAAGATTAAGCTACTGTGAGTTTCAGATCTCTCCCTTTTCATATCGCTGATTGGCGCAACAAAAACTGGTCACTTAATCTGTCAGATGCATTGCGCCCGCCCGAAGGTCAAAAATATATTTATATGATATCCTGTAAGCTTTGAACTTACTTGGCTGATTACCGGTAAGTGTACAACTACAGGGCAAATTCTCACAAGTCGAATTCTAACATGACTGAGATTTCATATATGTACATACCTTACCTACATACCTTACCTACATACATTCTACAGGGTGGCCCACGAAAAAGTACGATTTGAACATGGCATAACTTTTTTGTTTATCCATATTTTTTTTTGCAATTTTTCTTTTGACAATATTTGGTTCTCAAATTTTAAGAAAATAAACTAGATATGTTGACTTTAAACAGTAGGTAAGATATTCTTACGGAAAACCTTGTTTTCGGTATGAAAAAGTATCAATTTTCACTCTTCATTTCATTCAATAACAAAATGTTCAATTCAATAACTACTAAATTCACGTTGAGGGAAAATTAGCACAATTGGGGAGACATTAGCACAGATAATTGCGTTAGCGAGGTTTAACACTTAGCTGGTTTCGCTATTTTAGACAACACTACAAGTATCGTGGGTCTTTTTTGACCCACTAGAGAAAATCAGTCATTACAATAAGATTTTTATATAATTAACGTAGATTTGGAAGAGGGTCGAATAAAACAAGCATATCTTAAAGAATTAACGAAATTTAATAATAAAATTTTTCATAAATTAACACGTTCTTAATAAATTAGTATCTAACTTTACCTTCTATCTCTTTTCATACAGAGTGTACTTGAAAAACTAAAAAAAAATATTATTCTTTAGTAAAATGAAAAGAATAAGTTATAATGGCATTTCCCATACCTTTCTATTAACAAAAAGAAATATTTCGTGAGAAATTGATTCATAACTAAAAAAATGACATCGAAAACTGTAACATCTTCTTTGGGACTAGCAGTATCATAAATTTAGAACTTCATATTTATTGGCAACCAGTACATATCATATTTTGGTCGGAATATATCTGACAAATAAAATCGCAGCATTTATTACATTTAAGCGGCTATTTACTGTATTTTTTTCAATCGCATAAGTAGCATCTGCCCATTAACGACTTGGAATACCAGCAATGACAGAAGGCGATACGACAGGTTCAACGGCATTGACTAATCTGGCGGCTGTCCATGTATTTGCTTCAAGACATCATTATCATCATCATCAATCCTTTTTTTTAGATCCGTGGAAAATTTGCATTCTCTTTTTTACGTTCTAATATTATTGGAGTAGCTAGGTCTAAGCCACCTTTTTTATGTATTTGTTCCTTTTCAGTTGTTTTTCAGGGTTCGATGCTTTCGAAAGTACGAAAAGATTAGCTGAACAAATATTCAATATCACTGAAAAACTCACACATGGCGCTTTTTGAGTTCTTCTGGTGACCGAGTAATTTGCACATTTCTGGTCCAGAGATTCAACTGCGCCCTTAGTGCTATTGTAATTGAATGATTTCTCTCGACAGATCCAACATGATGCACAGAAGGAATCATAATTCCAATTTGGTTCTTTATAGGGACAAAAGACCAAAATGGCTTACTAATAGTGAAATCAAACAAAGTGGAGCCTGCTTATCGTTAAAGAATCCCACCATTGTTGTTGAAACGTCCGCTAAAAACGTAAATAATTAATCCTACGCTCAATGGAAAAAGTTACATACTAGGTGTCGTGGGTCAAATTTGACCCAGTCGGAGCCATAACTCAGTTCCTACGCACGTCACAACGTTGCACTTTCGCCTCTCACGACAACTTGCACAGTACTGAGAATAAACGAGAATACATCATTGCAGTTTGAACATTAAAAGAGTTGGAGCTGATAATAATTCGCAGTGGGTCAATTTTGACTCACGAAACCAGCAAAGGGTTAAATTCGGAAAAATGCACTGTTTGATGCGGGATCACATTACAGGAAGTAATCGGACCGTTTTTTTTTTTTGAAAATGCGAGTGGCGCAGCACTGTCAGCTAATGAAGAGCGTTATCGAGAAATGTTGAACACTTAGTCAATACTTTTGCTCATAACCGGCCAAACATGTGGCTTCAGCACTACGGAGTACCTTGCCTTACCGTTCAAGCCACAATTATCTGAACTGTTCGGGACAAAAATAATTTCAAGAGGAGCATCAATAAACTGGCCTGCTCAATCTCCAGATTAAATCCCTTTTGAATTTTGTTTATGGCATTACTTAAAAGAAAGGGCTTATGCTAATAAGCCAAGAACCATTGCGGCACTAAAAGAAAATATCCCATCGGAAATCAGGGCTATACAGCCTGGAAAGCAAGTAACACGCGTCACCTCAAAGAAATAATCGTCCTATCATAGCTTAAAATTTTAAATTTTCTGTAATATGTTCAAACATAAAAAAAAAATATTTTTCTTTAAGAAATCTTGACCTATTGAAACAATTCATGAAAAAACATGATTTTTTTTCATTAAACCTTCAAATGAAGACAATGGATTTTAAAAAATCGTTGCATAGTACAAAAAAATCACCCAAATCACCAGTATATTTCCACAAAATTTCAAAACAAAATATTGATAAACAAAAAAGTTGTGCTATGTTCAAATCATATAACTTTTACGTGGGCCACCCTGTGCTGTACATAGTAAGTTCTAAACTGTCTATGAATATGTATTCACATGACTGGTTATTTGAATAGTTTAGAATCAATAAATTCGCGTCATAACGCAAATAGATGTGATACGAATAAAGCAGTGTTAAATTTAGCACTTTTATGTAAGTGAGGCAGAGGTTGTTCATTATCATAACTGACTGATGATTGGATTGAGTTTTTTTTGTCATATATGAAATTTACAATGTAAATGTGCAGTAGAGAACTACAGAATAATTTATTAATATTGGACATTTGTTAAATTGTTTTAGATTATGACAACACTAGAATGGTTATAGGTTTTGCAGTGATATTTATGCAATTTAAGTTGTACTATTATATACGAAATTTCTAGGGGACATTTTATTATAAAAGCGTTTTTACTAAAAATGCCGCGAATTTAAATTTCCGAAAAGTTCTGGCTCACTGTCAGTTTTTTTTTCGTTTCAAGATAATATGGAGTTTCATAACTTTTTTTTTATACTTTTAGCTTTTTATACATCCACCACTGTGTTTTGCACGATTTACCACCAATAATAGTATAAATTATTTGGGTTGTGTGATATTTTGGGATAGCTAGCACTAAAGTGTTATTACATACGGATACCTTATTATTTTCTGACAAAAACCAAGAATTGGAACTAATATATTTGTCATTAAGCGTACATACAAAAAAAAAAGATAAATTTGACCATTCAATGTTTTTTCCAGATAGTCATCCACTATGAAGTTCAATCTTTTCTCGACATCCTCTAATAAAAGCGACGAGGATAGTGATCAAAAGCCCGAAGAGTTACTCAATCCGCAGGCCGATAAAGAGAAGGAAAAAGATCGCGAAAAATGTTATTCACGACAAATCACCATCGAGGAGGAGCCCGACTCCTTGGAGAGTATCATAAGTAACCCGCAAGCATTACCCATTACGGTGGTACGAAGTCGTCCGACCAGCCTCTACAAATGCTCTATGCATGGAAAAAATTTCAGTCGATCGGGTAGTTGTCGGTAAGTTAGATTTTTGAATAATTAAATAATTAAATTTTAGGTCTATGGCATGGGACGACAAGTTAAAGCTTACAGTTTAGTTTAAGCTGACCAGACTCTAGAGGAGCCAATGCTGTACGCATACTTGCGGAATTCGGTTTTCAGGCAAGGCCTCAGTCCCTCTCCTTCACGTCTATTTGGAGAAAGAATAATATCTCAGGAGGGAAATATGTGAAGAACCTTGGGAAGGCATGTTTCTGTTGAACGTGCGACTGCCACAAGAACAGATAAGCTGGTATTTAACATTGTAGCAATCAGTATTGTGAGATAATCTAGTGATATAATAGGGTTCTCATTGAGCGGCATTAAGGCATATGTTCATGTTGTACTAACTTGCTTGACCAATCATGCTATGCTATCATGCAGTTATATAAAAATTTTCTCGAATAAAATCACAACCATCTCGATCACTCATTCGCCGGACCATCTTTCGGTATTACTTCGCCCCTGTCTTAGCGTCTTAAAGTCCTGCTTCCTTCCTTGCTCTGCAGAACATTATTGTATGCTGCAGACAAACCACTCACTGTGGCCCATTTTTACCGCATCCAACTCCAGTGCGGGAACGATTCTTAACGTTTGCGCTCGGTATTGCAGACGAACATTCAGTTTTAAGTTCACCCACAACCTTTTTGGATCGATCTTTGCATGATTAGAGCGTATTCTGCATACTGATAATTTTAGACGATGCTATACACTTCTCAGTTCTTCCTAAGATGCTTTGTCGCCTGACGGGATCAAGCTCCCATATATCATTCAGGAGTCTCTAGTCCAACTTCGATTAAGTACGTATAGGTGTACCAACATTAAGGTGGGGATTATGAAACATGATCGCTAGTGCCACGGTGTTCGACGTACAATATTTGCTTCACAGTGCCAAGCCTATTCTTTCGAAATTTCAGCTAAACAGCAGAATTGAAACAATTTCAAAAACTTGAAGCCACGGCCCATTTTTCGAACTCGTCAGCAGACGTCAAAGGATATTTTATTCGGTAGAAAAACATAGACACAATATGGTGTTGACTATACCTTAAATTCCTTATTTAGATCTTCTCAATTTAATGCTTTTTCCCTGTGCTGAAAAAAATTATCCTGACCACTGATCCCCTCCTCCTGTGAAAACCTATCTACGCCACTGGTTCAGTGGCGTAGATTCTTGACAAAAAATCAGAATTTAAAGCACAAACGAATGCTTTAACACGAAAAGTTATAATAGGGAAGAGTACTCGAAATATGATTATACACATAAAATTGTAGCTTTCCTGGTAAATTCTAAATGTAGCTATGGAGTAAAGTCTGAAAAAAAATACCCAAAGCAGTGGAAGGGCTGCTTATCCTGGCTGCGATATTTCTCGAGGAGAATATTCAATTCTTCATGACAAAGGACATATTGTGGAAAAACAAAACATTATCTAAAAAGCCCTGGCAGAGTCCCTTCTTTAGTATGATTTTAACTAATAGAGGTTGATAGAGGAATCGGATGGAGTACAGTGGCTTATTATCCATCGTTTTGTGGTAGGGAAAATAAATTAAGATCGCATCTTTCGACGTCTGCAACTTTTGAAGCTTGGAAACGCTCATCAAATATCGACAGTGCGGTGCTCTACAAGTCTGCCAAATTTAAAAATTACGCTCAGGAACTTCCAGGTTATGGACAATTTTCGATTAGAAAACTAAAAATTGCGATTTGGGCAGCCGTAACTTCTGAAGGCTAGGTAAGACCGTGTCATTTGGAGCAAATGTGAGCGCCAAGTAGCTCTACAAGATTCTAGAAGGATCGGGAAGAGTTCCCGAGATATCGAGAATGAACGATTGTCGAACATAAAATTGCGATACTTTCGCTAAATATCGATCGTACAGGGTACAGGAGTAAAAAAAACCAGACAAGACTGATCACAGACTCACCGAAGAACTTATTATATTCCATAGTGAGTTGTGTGTATAGTTGTGTGGCATGGCGAATGCTGTACACTTGGCTGTACATTTACCAATGCTGTACGGCAAGTCGAAATGCTGTACGTCTGGTCAGCTTAGTTTAGTTAAGACTTGAACCCACAATTGGAGAGCAAAATAATTGCAAGTTAAGTTTTCAAATAATACAAAAATAAGGTAACTCTATGTTAAATATGCTAAAACTAAATTCAAGCAAAGATAAACTTCCGTTTTCCTTTCCCTTCCATTCCATTTCTATTCTTTTTTTTAGATTATGGTTTGCATGTCATTATAAGCAATAAATTGGAATTGCACTAAATTTAAAGTCATCCAGATGATTAGAATACGTGCCTGTAGAGTGTTGCATTCAATTAATGGTCGCGTGCCAAATGCACTTCGTCGGGGGTCATCATATTGTGCAAAATGAATTCACACTCTGAACAAAGCTATGTAAATCGCTTCCGGATAATGTTGGGCATTGAAATCGGCCAAAGTCAATTGAATTTTAACGTGTTTCTGTCTAGATAGGCATAGGATCTCAGTTTAAACATTTTTAAATTATTCTGTAAATTTGCATTACATACATTATAGCTCTTGCTTATTCATATCGACAGTATTATCTAATAGAATAGACAATACGATATGGGTTTGAGTAGTGTACATACCCTAATAAAATGATAATGAATTATCATGTAACTGACGTATGATGATGGTTCTTATTCTACATTTCCCTAGCACATGGTATGGAAGCACACTGCGTGCATTCATCTAGCTTCTCTAGCATAATATCTATGATTTATGACGGCTGCGCGGAATTAGACAAAGCAAATGAGGCACTACAATTAACATAAATTGTCTGAACTTGGACCATAGAACGCGAAGTGTGATAATGATAATAGAGATGTGTCAACTGTAACACCAGGGGGGTTTGTGTTTGTTGTTTTTTCTTTTATGTAAGCCGCAACCAACGGCTCTATCTCAGGGGATTAGTCAAGTTGCCAGACTTTTGGATACAGTGGCACATACCCATGCATTCGTTGATATTTGCTACTACATATTCTGTTTTCCCGTATTAGACCTTCTTCAAGTTCAAATTATCATTTCCAACTGGCTAATTAGGTATCTAGTTAACACCTACAACAACTCGACACTTACAGAACGTATAGTTTAGTTTAGTATGAGTTTGGTAGGTTATTGGTACACTATAGTGCCGAACGTGACATACAATGTCAAGTGCACGTCGCGGATGTAACTTGTTGCATTAATACGTATCTCAGATGAGCTGGAGCTTGGAAGTCGTCGCATTACATGTGATTACCCAGATGTAAGGCATTGCTTACAAGGTCATTGTCAATGTAGATTCTTTTGTAATGAGTATGAGTCCATTGTCCATCTCTAGATCTTATCAAATATTTCCGGAACATATGTAATTATGCTTGACTGAATTGTTAAATCAATCGACAAGCTATCGCTAAAGAATTTTTTATTCATTTGTAATCAGGAAGGGCTTTCGGAAAGCGGGCAACGGAGCCAACGTGTACGATTGGTATTCCTAACATACATTAGTCTATTTTTCATCTGTGATGGATACATAAAAGCGTCAAAATGCATTTTCGATATGAAATGAAATTGATATGAGGCAACATAGGCCAGTCAAAATCGACATTAACCTCGGAATAAATGGATAACTACCGATCTTTCGCTTATCTGTTTTAGAGTATTACTGGCTATACAAATCCAGATTTGCAGCCCTGGCGACCCTGTGCTAATTTTTTGGCGAGCGAAAAAGAGCCATTTTTTTGCTCTTTTTTTACATTTCCAACCATATTTAAAAAAAAAAAATATCTTGGAAAAAAAACGATGATCGGTATTTTGAAAGTAGACAAAATTTCCAATCCAATGATGTCCTAACCACTTTTGTAAGTCAAATATTGACGAAGATACAGGTTTTAAAAAATAGGGTATTTTCCACAAAAAAAAAGGCGAATTCTAAGCTTATGTTGTTTGCCGTTTGCCGAAACGACATTTACTTGAAATTTGAATTTTTTGGTAAAAAATACCCTATTTTTAAAAACCAGTAATTCCTTTAATATTTGACCTATAAAATTGGTTAGGATATCATTGGATTGGAAATTCTGGCTACTTTAAAAATGCCAAACACAGTTTCTATCCAAGACAATTATTTTAAAAAATATTGTTGAAAATGTAAAAAAAGAGCATAAAAATGGCTCTTTTTCGCTCGCCAAAAAATTAGCACAGGGTCCCTATGGTTGCAAATCTGGATTTATATAGCCAGTAATACTTTAAAACAGATAAGCTAAAGAACGGTAGTATTCCATTTATTCCGAGGTTAGGCCTTTTTTTTGTAAAGTTTTACTGGCGTAACACGTTAGGTCACTAATGGGTAAAACAAGACAATTCAAAGAGTACAATGGTATATTCAGTGTCGCAACTATGACCTTGGTCCTCGAGTGGGCTCAAACCATCTATAAAGGTGGATTTTTTTTATAATAAGCAGCGTGATTTCCTTCCTTACATACAGCACAGGTTCGCTTACCAGAAGCAAAGAGTGCTGATGCCATGTAGGATAAACGAAATTCCTGTTAGTCCATGGTACCAATATATTGGTATCGAAAAGACTAATTAAACACTTTTTTTTATTAGTGAAAAACCCAATCATATAGAAAAGGGAAGTTTTGATGCCAAATTGTTGCACACGTGTCCCTTTGCACGCACACTAATTTACCAATTGACGGACCTACAGCCAACGCTAATAGAAATATACCAAGATCAGGCACTCCATACAGTCCTTTTAATTGAGTCTATAGCCCATCTTTATGAATGTGTTGAGTTTCTTCTATCCGTGCACATTTAAGTTGTGAGAAACAGAGATTCATATAATATGTATAACCTTTCATATGATGGATGTAAAATATGAAAGAGAAGGAAAACGAAACTGAACGCAAACTGGATGAAAGAATTCAGTTCAGTGTTCATTTTGCTGTCAATATTGAGTAGGACAACCCGAAAATTATGATATTTCTGGAGGTTGGCAGCCCTAAATTTACAAAATGTCACGCCGATGCATCTATAAACGCGAGAAAAGTTACCAATACATACCCAAAGATGGGATACTCAGCAGATTTTGGATTAGTTCCATCCTACTCTGTCTAATGGAATTTTGAGTTTAAAATATGCTAAAAATGTGTGCGACTGAAAATCATGCATCCCTTTCTACAGGAAATGTGTATAGAGTGCCACCCCCTTGCTACAAGCTTCCGGACAATTTTCGAAAAAAAAAAAATTTGCCAAAATATTCAGCATATCAAAATCTAGCGAATAGACTATCAAACTCTTCGATCAGTCAACAACGGCAAAGATATATTCAATGAACGGCATTTTTTCTCCGACAGACTAAGGCAAGTAACCCAATTCAGCATTTCTAATACAGTAGGACCCGATAATCCGGTCCCCGAAAATACTGAAGTTCGATAATCCGGATAGGGGTTTGTGCCAAATTTTGTTTAAATTTCCATAAAATTCGAAAATTCCTTAAAGTTTGTTCAAGCTTACTGCTATATAAACTTAAGAAAAGGCAAATATCGAATACGAAATTATTAACTGTCGTTAGAATGGTTATCTTTTTTATGATTTGAGTATCGATACTGTCATACAAATTAGTGCATTTTGAAAATTCGGACAATTCGATAATCCGGATAGGGTCCGGTCCCAATCAATCCGGAATATCGGGGCTCTACTGTAGATACAGATACAGCATACAGGCTAGGCTACTAAGGGCTCTAGTACACAATCATATTTGGTAATATTTATATTATAATATGCTTAAGATTTATACTGAATGAATCGAGTAGGCTTAGGCATATGACATACATATTATAATAGAAATATGACTGTGTAATGGAGCCCTAACAGATTCTACATTTGATTTAAATTTGTCCAGTAAAAACGTATGTCACTAAATTCAAAAAGCATCGTATAATGTACTTTCATTATTCGTGCTCTGTATCGGTAGTCGTAATCGTTTGGTCGCCACTCTGTGATATAGAGATTCATAGGGAAATGAGTTTCGAAACTCGGCATGGCCCGTCGCAGGTTTATTATTCAGACGAAGGTAAGAAATATTGTTACCGTTGAATAATAAACTAAAAATTGCGACTAGGCAGTGGTATGGCTCACAACCATATCACACTCCGAATTCAGTTGTCGTTGAAACGTTGACGACACACACGGTAGCTCCTCAAGGAGATAGGGCAAAACACGAGACATTATTCAAATCGGAGTTGTGAATCCTTAAATGAAGCTTAAATGAACTAAATGATGGCTACCATCCCATTGCGTGATAGAAAATAAATAATTAAAATTGAGTATAAAAAGTGCAAATTGAAAATTGAAAATTGAAAATTGAAAATTGAAAATTGAAAATTGAAAATTGAAAATTGAAAACTGAAAATTAAAAGTTGAAAATTGAAAATTAAAACGAAAATTGAAAATTGAAAACTGAAAATTAAAAGTTGAAAATTGAAAATTGAAAATTGAAAACTGAAAATTAAAAGTTGAAAATTGAAAATTAAAACGAAAATTGAAAATTGAAAATTGAATATTGAAAATTGAAAATTGAAAATTGAAAATTGAAAATTGAAAATTGAAAATTGAAATTGAAAAATGAAAATTGAAAATTGAAAATTGAAAATTTATGATCGAAAATTTAAAAAGGAAATTGATAAATGAAAATTGAAAATGAAAAATACAAATTTGAATTTTGAAAATCTTATCCCTGTATTGTAATAATGTCATCATTTCATCGTTGTATTTGCTGGTATGTATGTATTTCGAAATTTCGTAGGTGCCTACACCGCAGGTCGAGCAACGCGGAACCATGGAGCGGTATAAAGAACGAGGCAAGGAAGAAGAAGAAGATGTATTTCGAAGCCGTTATTTAATCTTGTGGCCCCTTGATCTCGTGCGCCCCCGCCTTAGATTTAATGTTGCTAAAAGGAATCAGTATTTTTTTGCTGTTTGGACTATTTTTTTTTTACTATTATGAATGAACTTTGTTTTCTGATATGCGACTTTTCTAGGAAGAGTTTTTCTAAATGTTCGGTGAACCCCGAAGTTGGCGTGCCATACGAATTGATCTTTTAAGTGAAAATCCTTGAGAAGCGCTGTCGACTAGTAAATGAATGTCAAAAAAGTTTCTTCAACAATTAAATTCGAAGTAAGATGCAATTGTCAGCCACTCCACTTTCTAGTCGATTCTCGGCTTATTATAATCTACCTATATATTTTTTTGCAGTGCTGAGTCTTGAACACCTCTTTCAGTGTGAATCCGAAAGAAGGTAAAATAAAAATAAAACGTAAAATATAAAAAAAAACATTTGGTTGGTTTGAAAAACAGTTGGGACCAAAATTAGTTTCTGTTTAGATCTTTTTGAAATTTAAATAAAGTGAATGCCTGAATGACGAAAAATTTCGCTTTGGTTATTCAATTTTTTTTTCGTCGCAGTAGCCCTTTTAAACTTCTTTAAACTTCCCCGTAATTTCATTTTAGGAATGAAGGGAATAGAGATATTTTGAAAATATAATATTCTTCATATTAGCTAAGATGGAAACACTATATTGGACTTTTCTTGGCTCTTTTGATGAGAATTGATTTTAAAATCAAATGAGTACGACTTGTGTAGGTACAACGAGTCTCAAAAGAATTCAAACCACCCGCTAAGTAGTCCAGTACAATTGGTTCAAAATAGCCCCAAACCTAAACATCCAAAAGAAAAAGAAATTTTTGATGCCAATTTATTGAATACACTGCCTAATATATGCAGTAAAAAGCTACACTAATTTGCGCCATGGGTTAAGGGGGGAGGGGGTGGCAAATGGGTGAAAATTCAGTTTCTTGCAAATATCTGGAAAACTATGAGTCTGACCTTGAAATGTGCTGAGGACAAAACAAACTAAATAAAATTACCTTTGTAATGATATGTAACACTCTAGACATTTTCTCAGAAAATTATACCCTAGACCCAAAAGTATTATAGTGAATTTACATCTTTTGAGTCTTACATTTCGCACTGTAACTCTTGATAGAATAGACCTTCGGTCATAAGATCTTGGCCATATATTGCTAACGAAATTTATTTAATTTCTACTAAAAATTGGAATGCTCCGACCATTGACGCCCCCCTCACTCCTCCTAACATTTTTCAAAAAGGCATGCCTGTAGCTTCTTTTTAAATTAAGCCAGGCAGATAAAATTTGGTGGGCTGCCTTTTCTAAGCTTCATTATGCTCCTCACCAAAAATTATTACCATCCGATCAAAACTAAGGGTACCCCCCATACAAAGTGAACCAAATTTCTAACAAATTTCACATTTTTTGACTTCTAAATTCTATCTAAAATTGAAATAAAAAGTTCATCTCTTAGAACGTCCTTATAACAGTTAACTGTAGTCTTCTGAATGTATATCCAAAAGTTTGTACCAAAGCGTGCCTTACAAGTACGAAAAATCGGGTTTGAAGGTTGCTAGTACACGTTACTCGAAATATTCGCAAATAGCCTTAGAACTGGTATCACTGACCTTCAAACCCAATTTTTTGATACTTGTAGCGTACCCCCTGGTACAACCTTTTGAACATACATTCACAAGACTACAATTAACTGTTATAATGACGTCCTAAGAGATACATTTTTTTTTCTATTTTACATAGAATTTAGAAGTGAAAAAATGTGAAATTTGTCAGAATTGTCGTTCACTTTGTATGGGGGTACCCTTAGTTTTGATCGGATGGTAATAATTTTTGGTGGGGAGCATAATGGAGCTTAGACTAGGCACCTCACCAAAGTAGATTTGCCTGGCTCAATTTGAAAAGAAGCTACAGGCATGCCTTTTTGAAAAATGTTAGGTGGAGTGAGGGGGGCGTCAATGGTCGGAGCACTCCAATTTTTGGTACAAATCAAATAAATTTTGTTATCAATATATGGACAAGATCTTATGACGGTAGGTTTATTCTATCAAGAGTTACAGTGCGAAATGTAAAACTCAAAAAATGTAAATTCACTATAATACTTTTGGGTCTAAGGTATAATTTTCTGCAAAAATTTCTAGAGTGTTATATATCATTACAAAGGTAATTTTATTTAGTTTGTTTCGTCCTCAGGACATTTCAAGGTCAGACTCATAGTTTTCCAGATATTTGCAAAAATCTTAATTTTAACCCCTTTGCCACCCCTCCCCCCTTAACCCATGGGGAAAATTAGTGTAACTTTTTACTGCGTATATTGAGCAGTGTATCCAATAATTTGGCATCAAAAATTTCTTTTTTTTTTATGTTTGGGGTTTGAGCTATCTGTACTAGACTAAAGGAAGTGGCTCTAATTAAATTCATTGAGTATATAATTACAAGTAAGTACTTATACTTGCATAAACCGCGAAAAAACTATCCATTTAAAGTTTTTATGTTATTATTTTTTAATTTTTGCCAATTCTACAAAAATAGGAAGTCATACGAAATGGGTTAAAACTCACTAGTTTCCCTTTATGTTTTGTAAATTAGAAAGTTTGTACGGAACACTGATAATTGCACGAAAAAATCGTGCATTAACGATGTGCAATACGAGAGAATAAAATAATAATAAAAATAATAAATTTACCGTTGGTTTGAGGGTACTCTGTACTTTATTGGCCGTCGTTGGAGGAAGGTTTTCTTCGAATATTACTGTGAGTTCAAATCCCTCTCAAAACTCGCACTTTTTATTGTTCTACTTTTCAGTTTTTTTACACTTTTTTCTTCTTCAAGAGCTATAGAATTGCGGGACTTTTGGTTTAAATTTAATTGCGCCCTTCAGTTTCAAGCACTAAGAATTGATTCCGAAACACAAAAATATTTTACATTTGACATTCGGCGGCCCATTAAATCGTGCACACTAAGCAAAATTTTCTACATTCATGAGGAGACTCATTCTAATAATGACAAAAATACCAATTTTTCGAATTGAACGAGTTAAATTACCCCAGTTTTCTTCAAAATACCCTTATGGCATAGACATCCAACGGTCGATTTACTGAATCGACTTTACTTTTCAGGAGCTATCATATAGTATAGTCCATTTAGAAAATAAGCTGTACCTCGGGCATATCACTAAGTAGGTTTTACTATATTCCATCGGAGCTAAAAGTCTCGTACTTCTGCATCGCCGATGCAAAGAATTTCTCAGTTTCAACCCAATAAAATTATTGAATAGCTATTTCATATTTCGCTATGGTTCCTTACAAGGATATCTAAAACCTACTCTGCTGTATGTCTTCATCGCAGAAACTGCAGTTCTTATTTTTCTCGTTGCTCATTTAAGATAAATACCAGAATAAAACGAGTTCTAATCGTGCGAATAGCACGATGAGTGCATACCCTATACCCATGTACAGACCTAGAATGCGCGTAAAACCGAAAATATTCAATTTAATTTTTTTTAAGGGGGGAGGGGTAGATGGGCTGAATCTTGCACATCTTTAATATCTTATAACGGCATCCAGCAGCTATCATTTGCGATAAATTTCAAGTTTTTCGGGACATTCTATCAAAAGATATGGCGGAATATTGCTTTGTAGGGGATGTAGGGGTAGGGGAAGGCAGACCTTCTCCACTTTCCACTAACTTCAAGCATAAGTCACAATTAGGCATTGATGAAAATTTCAGATCCCTAGCGACATTCTGTCGAAAAATATGGCCGAATTACACTATCACGGAGGGGTCATTTGTATGGGAGGTAGGGGAACCCTTGGTCCGATTTGGCCCATTTTCAATACCATCCAAGCTTTTATCAAAGCAATCATCTGACCGAAATTTCAAAACGCTAGCTTCATTATTTCGGGAGTTATCGTGCGAACTGACAGACACACGGACGGACAGACAGACAGACAGACAGACGGACATGGCTTATTCGAATCAGGGACCGACCCTGATCATTTATATATATACTTTGCCATACCTCAGGTGGCTCCTTTGAGGCGTTACATAAATCGTCGTAACAAAAACAATATACCCTATACCATCTTATGGGTATAGGGTATAAACAGGCAGCTGAGTTTCAGTCCAAAAATTTGATAATTTGTACACATGTAGGTCTGAAACTTACGGAGTTTTTCTGGGGTCTAAAGGCCCAGTAGTGGGATATTTTTTTTTACAGTGGATACTGCGTCCCAGATTTTGAATATTTATATGTATGTAATCACTACGGGACACATTTTTTTCCTTTACTATTAAGTTGGCAGCCTGGGCCAAGAGGAATAGACTGCTCACAACGATTGGCATCTCGGTTAGATAAATAATTACGGATTGGTCTAAAATACCGCTGATGTTCTTTTAAAGCTATCGTCAAAGTTTCCCACATTGGAGGGGAAGCAGATATCCTTTTTCGCGGTGCTATTACCAATCACAAAAAAGCCAATCGGCCTATCAGTGGATAATTTCCATTCGTATAACACAAGGGATTGTGCAACCGTGTCACACTTTTCCCATTTCATTATCATTAAGTTTCTTCTACCCGTAAGGGGGAAGATAAAGGTTGAAAGGCTTCGGCTAATTCCTATATCTTCTTCAGTTGTGGCATAACTGCGGACCCTTAGCTATGCAGGAGGAGTTTCATAGGAAAAGGACTTCGGCCAATTCCTATGTCTCTCTACGGGGCGTTACTTTCCCGCATTATCCGAGTAACCGCTGCGCCTGAGTGCTGCATTAACAGCTGCAGCGTCTCAGGTTACTTAACGTGATAGGTGACAGAAAACATTTAAGTCAACCACTAAAGCAGCATCTTCGAGGCATGCCCATGATGGCCTTTACTCAACGATTAAACCCTATCATGGTTTAGCGATGTGCCGACAACTCATCCTAAGAAAAACTTCAAGTCAAGAAACCTGAAACAAAAGCCTCGGATTGGACGGATACAAAACAACGACGACCCCGCAAACGAACAACTGATTACTCTTTCGGATCCTGGAATGTGCGCTCCCTGAATAGACCGGGGGCCTTAAGGGCCCTCCTGGATCAGGTAGAACAATACAAGCTGAGCATAGTTGCAATCCAGGAAACTAAATGGCTCAAAAGCGAGATTAACGACCTCAATTCGCACACTATTTTTACGAGTGGTAAAGAGGAGGGCAACAAGGAGTTTGGAGTAGCTTTCATCGTGAATAAGCAGCTCAAGGACCACGTTATCGGCTTCAAACCCATCAACGAGCGGCTATGTGCGATCCGCATTAAGACCCGTTTCGCTAATCTCTGGCTCATTAATGCGCATGCCCCTACAGAAGTAAAAGAAGACGCGATTAAGGACGAGTTCTACAACGACCTAGAAACACTCTTCGACTGACTTCCATCAAACGACGTCAAGCTGCTGCTAGGAGACTTTAACGCCAAAGTCGGAAATGAAAGCTGGCATAGGGGAACTACTGGAGGTCATAGCCTCCACGATGAAAACAACAACAACGGTCAGCGACTTATCGACTTCGCGAGCGGCAGAAACCTGGTAATAAGCTCTACATGCTTCCCTCATCGACGAATCCACAAGCAGACCTGGAAGTCTCCAGATGAATACACCGTGAACCAGATCGACCACGTACTGACCAGCAAGAGATGGGCTTCTAATGTCCTAGATGTTCGATCCTATCGAGGAGCCAACTGCGACACCGATCACTATTTGGTGAAGACGACCTACAGGTGCAGAATCTCTTCGGTGCACCTAACGAGAATCAACCCTGCCAAGATCTTCGAGGTTGACAATTTGATTGATGATGCCACGGCGGCTGCGTATACAACAGCACTAGAGGAAAAACTGTCGCCCATGCTTGATGACATCAACAATTTAGGCATCCATGAGTTCTGGGAGGAGCTCAAAGACGGCATCAAGGGGGTCGCAGAAGAGGTCGTGGGCTATAAAGGCCGGCGCAGACGAGCAGACTGGTTCGACGAAGAATGCAGGGCCTCGATTGAGGCGAAAAATGAAGCCTATCGCCAATACACACAACGCGCATCCCGAGCCAAGAAAGAAAGATATAACGAGCTTCGGCGAGTATCTAGTAAGTTAATTAGACGTAAGAAACGCAAACATTTTGACGAGCAGTTACAGCAAATAAACCAAAGATTAGCCAGTAAGAACATTAGACAGGCGTACAAACTTATAAATAATGTTAAGAACGGATATCAACCCAGGACAAGCCTATGTAAGGACAGGGATGGTAACATCATCAGCGACATCGAAAGCGTCAACAAACGATGGGCCTCGCATTTTGAAGAGCTCCTCAATGCACCATCAACATCCCCCGCGGAGCCAGCTCTTGAGCAGTTAGCCGAACCAGGCCCTCCCGTTCTACCCCCAACAGTAGAGGAGGTGAGTCTTGCCATACAGTCGCTTCAAAATAATAAAGCGCCCGGCGCTGACGAGATCCCAGCAGAACTGCTGAAGCATGGTGGAACGTGCCTGACCAACGCAATACATGTGCTACTGCTGAAAATATGGAACGACGAGGAAATCCCCGAAGATTGGCGCAAAAGCATAATCTGCCCAATCCACAAAAAGGGTGACAAGCTGAAGTGTGAGAATTACAGGGGCATATCATTAGTTTGTACGGCCTATAAGATATTATCTAAAATTCTTGAAAAGAGAATTAATCCGTACGCAGAACGAATCATTGGCGAGTATCAAGGCGGCTTCAGACCTGGTCGATCAACGACCGATCAGCTTTTCACAGTGAAGCTACTACTCCAAAAGTGCTGGGAATATAACATCGACGTATACCAAATCTTTGTCGACTTCAAGCAGGCATACGACAGTATCGATCGAAGTGTACTGTACAACATTATGCTGAATTTTGGTATACCGGCAAAGTTAGTGCGACTCACAAGGATGACGATGACTAATACCGTCTCGCAGGTCAGAGTGCAGAATCGACTCACTGACCTATTTGAAACTCGTACTGGACTCAAGCAGGGCGACGGGCTGGCGCCGACGCTCTTCAACCTTGCTTTGGAGTATGTAATTCGAGCCATGAATATGGACAGCAGCGGAACGCTACTCATCAAGTCGACTCAATTAGTAGCGTACGCCGACGATATCAACATCATGTCTCGAAGGTTGGGTGATGCAGAAAGCCTTCTGCATAACCTCAATAACGCCGCAAAGGAAGTTGGACTACATATCAACGAAAGCAAAACAAAGGCCATGATGCAATCGAAAACAAGGACGCCAGCAAATTCAAGCATCACAGTGGGGGACTTTAATATCGCGTATGTAGACAACTTCAACTATCTGGGTTGTAACTTATCAAAGGACGCCAACGAAACCGACGAAATTAAGCGACGGATACAACTAGCCAATAAGACATATTTCTCGGTCCTCCCTATAATTAATTCGAAACTTGCGCACAGGAACACGAAGCTCCGCGTGTACAAAACGATCATCCGACCCGTGCTATGTTATGGCTGCGAAACATGGACCCTCACCCAAGCCTCCGAAATTTTGCTAGACCGATTCGAACGAAAGGTCCTTCGGCGAATTTTCGGGGCCGTTCGCGAGCGAGACCAATGGCGTATCCGGTACAACCATGAGTTGTATCAATTGTATGATGAGCTGGAAGTATCGAAAATCGTGAAGCTTCAACGTTTGCAATGGGCGGGGCATGTACAACGGATGGACGATAATCGCATGCCAAAGAAAGTGATGAACGCACAACGAATTGACGGAGCGAGGTTGCGTGGACGACCGAGAGCTCGCTGGGAGAACTCCGTAGGTGAAGACGCCCAACAGCTGCTGGGCTTCCGAAACTGGAGGACGAGGTCACGTAACCGCGACAATTGGAGGTCAACGATTCAGGCGGCCAAGGCCCGACGTCGGGCTATCGTGCCACATTGATGATGAAGTTTCTTCAAAGGAGTTACTAGGCATCATACAGAAAAAAGGGTCTTTTGGAAAATTACTTCGGATCAATTACATAGGCATAAAATGTTGTCAGTTAAGCAAGTAGCAGAAAAATGGATGGTATCGGACCACTTGGTCATAGGGCGGCCATAGAAACCGTTTCATGAGGTCCGCTCATAGAAACCGCTCCAATGAGCGGAGGATTCTTTTTGAAGTGCCGGGCAAGAGACATAGTCTAGGCCCCCCTTGGGCGCGCCCCACAATTCCACGTTTGGGAATCGAATTTCACGTTTGAGAATCCACGTTTGGGAATCACTGCATTAAAGAGTAATGTATATTTTAATTTGTTGTATGTATATATTTGTATGCTCCATACATTTAACAACTTTTTGTGTAATTTAATGCAGGCTATATGAATATTCCGTGAGTTCTCTGTAGCTCCGTGTAGCTAATGTCGTGCTATGCCATCATAGGATTGCGAATAACGAATTTCCTGGCGTTTAAATTTATCTACTTGATGCATAAATTGTGTTTTACTATAAATAAAACAATAATTAATTTAGATTTATTATTTAAAATTACCTTATTTAATCTGAATTATTTTACTTACAATTATCACGATTTTATATCCATCGTTCGTTTTATTTTACATCGTTCTTCTCATAAGGGTAAAAACCGAATAAGAAAACTTAACAATCTAAACAAATCAATTGACAAGTATTTCAAGACGATACCCTCCAAAAAAAGAAATGCTTATGTAACTTACCATCAAAAAAGTGGGCATGGTGACTGGTATAATTCTACCAGCGTAAAAAATAATCGGTTTTTGACACCGTTGTATCATAATCACGAGACCCTGTTTAAATTTCTTGTCCTGATGATACCAGTTTGTGTCGTAAACTGCATAACTGAGGTATTCGCTTGTTGCAAGCGCCTCATTTGCGACATAGCAAGTTGGCAAGATTTGCAATAAGATGGATGAACACATTAAGAAAAATAAAAGTTTTTCCATAAAGTTTCCATTTCCGGCCAGCAAATAGACATGCAAACATAATGACAGACTCATTGTAATAAATTGCAATAGGAGTGCTAGTGACAAGGTTTGTCCAATATTTTCAGATATCCTGAAAAATGGTTTTCACAAGGAAATAAAAAATAATGATTTCTGAATATAAGAATACCATGTACCTAGCGTCTAAGTGAGCCTCGCATCAGTATAAGTCTTTTAAAATATTTGCTTAACTAGAGGAGATATTAATTTTTGCATTCAAGATATTCAGGAAAGTATCCCTTTTTATATCCATCATTGATGGTCCTGTTTACAGTTATAAAATCCGTTCAAAAGACAACAAAGCACAAACATCATTCACCGTTTTTTCTAGAAAAGAAATTATCGCAAATGATGCAAGGTAAATCCAAATGGAGGCTATTTGAGCCAGAGATGAGTTTTTTTTGGGGGAACATTTAAAATGCAACAATTAGAATCTCCAATAACTAGTTCAGGAAATATTTTAAAATAATGACTCACTCTAAATGTGACTCCACTGTATGTACTTACTTCAAGATGAGCAAGTGATTCTGGACACAATCGGTTAGGTCTTTGTAGTTATCAATTCGCTTAATTCGTTGAATCAAAACTTTCGTGTGAGCCCGGATCATGTGAAAAAAGCATGCTGGATATGCCGTGCTTGTGTACATTTGAAGTACAATCACCAAAGTCGTGAATAATTGATAAAAAAAGACAACAACATTTACAAAATAGTTACTAGGATATTCAAATGGTAGCCACGCTTGAATAATCATATTTTGCCGATCGGTAAAAAGCACCAGATTTACAATAATCAAAACAGATAATATATACGGTACATGGAAGGCAAGAAAAACACGTTGACATTTAACAACGGCCTTTTCGATCATTATTTGATCATCAAACGATCGTATCTCTTTATCCAGTAGATCAAAATACTTCTCGAGCTTCATCAAATCCTTTCGTATCCAACAAACGAATAAAGTTCGTGCCAGAACTAACGGAAACTCAAAAGTGTGCGGCAATGTTCGTTGAAAATCTTGCTTGGTAGTGGCGAGGACAGTTTCTAAAACAGAACCCATTGTTTCGGAAAATGTTAAAATAAAAACCCAAATAGTGTAAAATTTTGAAAGTATTTTATAATTCGTCCATGGTTGTACGCCAATTAACTTCCAAACTGTTAAGAGGTAATTTAACGCGTCAAAGGATTTCACTTGAACCATGCTGTCTTTTTGAGAAATGGTTGTATACTAAAATAAAAATGGCGAGCTACTATCGGAAATTTACGGAAAATCTGATGTGTCATCATAATTTACGTCAAAGTTTTATCGAACGACTTCTTCATTTTAATTGTTGGTGTATAGATCTATGCAATATAATTGCTACTTGCCATAAGGATATACATACTCGTAAATGAACGCCATGTCATAGAGTGACGATGACTTTTGTAAAAAATAATAATATAGGATGGTCTCAATTAAAAAATCTTTCATATCTGAATGTCACCACAACTTTGTATTTGTGTATTGTGCCTACTTTGTTTTAATCCTTAGGTATTAATTCCATAGAAAATTCTAATTTTGCAATATGAATTATTCATCAAATAGTCATCATTACACATTATTAAACACTAAATAAATAAAACGACAAATTTAACCTTACATACATAAATGTATGTATGGGCGAGTTACAAAATCCACTAAAATCAAAACCTTTAAAGAAAAAACTGTACACAATGGCCTCATTTCAAATTCAAACTTTTTTCGCTTTTTCTTTATTTATTTTTTTTTTCATTTCAATTTTCTCCTACCAATGAAGCTAGAATAAAATGATGGAAAAAGATAAGCACCTCACCGTGGCCGAAGTTAGAGAAAATTGAGTTGAAAAAATAATTTGTTTTTGGGTTAAATCGTTTAAGTCGTGTAAGTAAATGGATTTTTCCGAAATCTTCAAATGCCTGTGGCGTGGCAGCTAAAGGGTTAAGATTTCGGAGACGTTCTGTACACTTTTTTTTACTGGAAATCATATGATAAACCATTTTCCGTTGCGTGGCTGCCATTGGGGGCAGGTACAGATCGGGTATTTCGGCATTGTATTTGGATCTATGGAAGAAACACATGCACAAATGATGTAAAAGTGTCAAGAATCGGCCAACGCAAAGAAGGCGCTAAACGTCTAGTGAAAGTTTTTACACGAAATTGTGAAATTGAGCAAACTATCTTAAAGTTAAAAAATAATACCGATAATCGTACTTTTTTAAAACATAAAAACATAAAAATAACTGCGGAGTGCGGACCTATCCTTTAATCAACGTAATTATTTAAGAAAGTTGTCAGAGATCAACTTCGTGAACTGAAAATTGATAATCCTAACTTAACAATAAAATATGTGAATGGTTCCCCTAAAATAGTCCCATTACGAAATATCAAAAAAACTGAACTTAACTCTATACTACCAAAACGTGCGAGGTATTCAAACCAAAGTGAAAACTCTTCGTGAATCTTTACTTTTATGTAATTATGACATTATTATATTTACCGAAACATGGTTAAACTCAAACATTAATACCAAAGAATTGTGTTTTTCGAATTACAACATCTATCGACGGGATAGAGACATAACATCATCTCTAAAATATAATGGGGGCGGATTGCTTATTGCTATTAAAAATATTTATAATTCTCAATTAATAAATACATTAAATAATGACATTGAGCAACTACATATAATTGTTAAACTTGGGAACAAAGAATGTGTAGTATCAACAATCTACATACCACCTCATTCTGAAAGCATCATCTGACGAAATTAACAAGTATGCTGAAATTTTACCAACCGCCGAAAACATAGTTTGTGGAGACTTTAATTTGCCATATTCAACGTGGGAGCACACATACTGGTCAGTGCCTTCAAGCTGCCTTTCAAGTAACATTTTAATAGAAAATTTTTCATTTTCAAATTTCTTTCAACATAATTGTGTTTTAAATAGTACTGGTCGTACTCTTGATTTAGTTTTTTCATCTTTGCAAGAATGTAATTTAGTAAATAGTAATAGTCCGCTTCTCCTGCTGGATGCTTACCACCCAGCGTTGGAAATTGATTTCAATATAGGTTAACATGGAGGGAAGATTTTCGGCCGCAATACGTTAGCAACCTCACGCAACACTTAGCAGAAACGAATTGCACTAATATTAAGGAGATAACAGAGGTCATCAAAGTCAGCGCAAACAATCCGAAGGAATTAACAAAGTCGAATAAACAGCCATGGTTTGATAATGAATGTGTTAAAATTAGAAACCGGTCCTTTGCATGGCTAAAGTTATTCAAAAAACACAATGACAGCTTTACGAGACGCTTGTACTATAATACGAACCAAGAGTATAAATCATTATGCAAAGACAAAAAGCGAAAATATTTTCAGCAGCAGGCTCAGCTACTAGGGCGGTGTACCCATTCAAAAGAGTTCTGGAAAATTGCAAAGCATATAAATAACGCTAATATTTACAGCATTGGTAGTGAGATTAATGTAGACATGTTGAAAAGCCACTTTAGTGCAATACTAAGAAACGACCACGAGGGAAACTTTGTGCAATTCGCACGTCCGAGTTGGACTAATGCCGTACTTGATGGACCCATAACTATGAACGAAGTTAGATTGGCTCTTGGCAAATGTAAAGATCACAAAGCACCAGGGAGCGACAGGGTCCCAGTCGAATTCTTTAAGTATGGGACGGAGCAACTTGTGGAGATGTATGGAATTCAATGGAATCTTCGATAGTGGTGAAGTACCGGATGAATTTCGCGATGCAGTTATCTTTCCACTGTTCAAAAAAGGAGACAAAAACGATCCGGCATGTTATCGCGGGATATCATTCCTCAATGCCTCTGGAAAAATCTTTACAACGTTGTTGCAGGCAAGATTCGCTAGATGGCTAAATGCGGCAAATATTTTAATCGAAAACCAAGCGGGATTTCGGCAAGGCTATTCTACAAATGACAATCTTTTTGTTCTTTTCAATTGGGCTCGTCACTATATGAGTAAAGCACGAAAACTGTATGTATTCTTCGTAGATTTTAGAGCTGCCTTTGATACCATTGACAGGCAATCTCTGTTCTATAAGCTGTATAACAATGGGATGTCGGCTAAGTTCGGGAATACATTTGAAAGGTTATACCAGGATACAAGCGCAGCAGTCTGGAGCGGAACTCAGCTGTCTGATTCCTTTGAAACAAATGTTGGAGTGCGTCAAGGGTGTAAGCTCAGCCCGGAAGCGTTTGCGGTATTTGTCAACGACATATTAGATGATATGCCAGGTGGAGCGGAGGCATTTAACGTGCTACTGAAAGGTTTGCTTTACGCCAATGACATGGTGTTTTTTGCTGAATCATCTGACGACCTGCAAAAAATGATCGACCACATTGAAAGCTATTGTTCGCAATGGAAACTTACTTTAAATCTCGAAAAATCAAAAATAATGATCTTTAAGAAACGTTTTAAGATGGCACAAAATGAAAGGTGGACATTCAAAGGAAATGAAATTGAAGTTGTAAGAGCCTATAAATACCTGGGAGTTGAAATAAGAAGTAACCTTACATTGGGGGAACATCTAGAGGAAAAGCTGAAGGAAGCCAAATGGGCGATAAATGCAGTGTGGAAAAGCTTGTTCAACAATGCAGACGTCTCTCATACGGCAAAATATGGAATATTTAAAGCGGTAGCAAAATCATCAATGCTGTATGGAGCACAAGTATGGGGAGGTTTAAGATACGACCAAGTCGAAAAACTGCTACGGTACTATCTGAAACGAACATTTCGTCTTCCTTCGACAACACCGAACTATATGCTGATGCAAGAGACCGGCCTTGCTTCAATGTTCATGGACACATTAAAGCTACATACTAACTACTTGCTGAAGGTGGCAAAGTTAAGCGATGCAAGGCTCCCGAAGAAAGTACTACGGTATGCAGTTGAAACAGGGACTCTATTTTATGCTGATCTGGTAGAGCTTGGAAATGAAACCGGAAGTCCATTCAACTGGAATGGGGCTGTGGAGGGCGAATACAGTATGCAAAGGCTACTGAATGATGTACGACAAAAGGAGAGACAGTCAGTTGCGGAAAAAGCCAGGTCGACACAGCACAGACAAATCTACGTTGAATTATGTCATGAGTTAGATACAAATACGTACTTTAAAAACGAGTTTACTGCTAAAAAAATATCTAAAATATTTCGAGCAAGAGGGGAGCTACTCCCATTGAACTTTATGCCACATAGACCAGACTTGCCAATTATCTGTAGCCTGTGTAATCTCAGAGCAAGAGAAGACACCCGACATTTTGTGGGCGTTTGTCCAGTGTTGAAGGAAATACGACGAGATTGCTTTGCAAAGGACACTTTACACGAAGAGGAAGTCAACGACTTACTTAACGGAGCGGATTGGCAGCGTTTATACACATTCTGTGATATTGCATTGAGATATCGAAGGCGAATTGTGCAGGAATCAATGTAAATTTAAATTCGATGCCGGGGCTTAGGACAGATAAACCTGCAGAATCTGGAGTTGCATGAACATTATCGTCCTAAGCTCCCATAGCATCAGAAATAATTAATACAAGATATTAAATAACTAAAACAGAATAAATATCCTGGTAGCAATGTTTAATAAGTTAATGAATATAAATTAAGCTGTAACATACATAGTTAATTTAAAACTAATAATTAAATTAATCTAAAATGAAAGAGTAATAAGCAAAGAAATAAAAACATACACACAATAAGGATAGCTAAATATTAGGAAATGTAAAATGAGTTTATATATATTTCATAATGAAAAAAAAGTCATTCAGGCAGACGGCTGTGCCATGCCTTTAATTGTTTTGAATTAAATTATTAATAATGTAACATTGAATTTATATGAATAAAACATTTATCTATCTATCTATCTATCTATAGCATTTTGCGATAATTCAAATAAAGTCAATAGTAACGAAAACATGCAACATTTTTCAAGAGCTAACTACAATGAAATTGACCGGGTATTACAAAATTATAATTGGATAGCATTACTTAATGGAAGAAGCTATAGAGATTTTTTATAACATTTTCTATGAAGTAGTTGATCTTCATATCCCTAAAACGACTATCCATAATTGTAACTTTCCAAACTGGCATTCTGCGGAACTGAAATTATTAATAGTTGACAAAAAAATTTAAGCGAACCAACAACTTTCACGAATATACAGTTTTTTCAAATTTACGCGAAAAATGCAAAAAAACAATTAAGAAGTGATTTGAAACTATACTTATATAACATTGAAAGTAAAATAAGCTCAAATAGTAAATATTTCTGGAAATATGTCAACAATTTCAGACAGGATAACTCACTGCCATCAACTATGCAATTTTACAATGTGATTAGTGACGATTCGAAACACGTGGCTAATATGTTTTCCAAACACTTTTCTGAGGTATATACTAATAATATTAATAACTACGAACCTGGACCACACAAATCAAATCTGTGTTTTTTTCAATTACGTTGTTGAAGCTGAACGACTATTAAATAAACTACGTTCTTAAGATATTCACAAATCATGCGGTACTGATAGGATTCCCTCAATCTTATTGAACAAGTGCGCGAATAGTTTAAATCTGCCAATATTAATTATTTTTAACAAACCCCTATCTGAAGGCTGCTTCCCTCCTTTGTGGAAAAGCAGTTTCGTGATCCCAATTCTCAAAGCAGGAAATAAATCTGACGTGTGCAATTACCGACCAATTTGCCTACAATCAGCTATTCCAAAATTATTAGATGGACTTCTAACTGATTTTCAGTATAGCTCTCTTCAGCAAATCCATCAACAGCACGGTTTTAATAAAGGGAAATCTACGTTAACAAACTTACTTTTATGTACACATATGGCCAAAAAAATAAGTACACCCATACGAATTTTTCTTATCACCCTGTAGCCAATTGTTCAATGTTCATTGATTCAACTCTCCCCAAACATTCTGGATTCAATTTGACTCTAGTAACAACGTGAAAAGCCACTCGATTTGATTGAAGCGGATCCTTGACCAGTTTGTGAGGTATGGTTAGGGTTAATATCCTGCTGAAATCCCCATTTAAAGTGTATGGGCTCATCAGTAAAATATTCTGGGACTATCAACTAACATTTCTTATATGGAAATTGCCTCATAGTAACGGTTATTAGGTACATTTGAACGAAACCAAACTATGAAAATTAAGCCATAGACGAAGTTTTTTCCGACTCCATGGGAAATAGCCAGTTGATGTACCGTATAACATATTATTCTTTTCCTGAATGAAGAATATTACGATAAGAGTAGTTTCCAATCAAATTTATTACGATCTCATAAATAAAACAAAATATTCTGTGAGTTTTTATTGTTCGGTCTGAAACAAGAAGAACTATCCATTCAAAATTTTCTTGTACTGTCAACACTTTTTGACATCGCCATGGAAAGTTCTAAACTTTTTACGAAAACTGCTTTACTTCTTGTATTCTCCGATTAACTTTTCAAAAAGCTTCTCTATTTTCAATATTTACCCCGAAAATCATCAGTCAAGCCAAGGGAACTTTTCTCGCCATAGTGGTAATGAGATCGACAGTTATCCTTAAGGCCCTTACATGGACCTATTTGACGCATTTGAGACTGCTTTTATTTAGTTTAATGAATTACACAGTAAATACAATGTTTAGCTGGTTTATTTCGTTAATGAGAGAATAATTTTTCCGCTATTTAAAATTTTCGGACTCAAAACGTCTTTTTTCGTACCTAGCATGCGTTTTTCGCCCCTTAAGAATTTTTGTTTGTTTTTAATTTAACGCTTGTTGCATACACCAATGAATAAAAAAAAATCCTTACGGAAAATAGTAAGTTTTTTGTATTAAAATTGAAAAAACCGATAGTGTACTTATTATTTTGACCAAGCTGAAAACCCACTTCAAAGCTAATATCGGAAGGGACTAAAATAATAGGGGGTTGCCATTTAGTTTTAAGGTTCCGCTGGCATTGTTGTATCCCAATTGTTGTAATGGCTATCTATTTGGAGTAATTCAACTTTAAAAAGGGTTTGAAAATTTGGCATAAAATAGTACATGAGGGATGTACTTATTTTTTTGGCCATATGTGTATATCAAAATAGCATTATAAAGTCATTGGAAAGATCATGTGAAGTAGCATTCGATAAAATTAACATTGATCTTTTAATGCGGAAGTTACAAGCTTATGGATTGGGGGGAAATTTGCTGAAATGGAGTTCAGAATTTATTCGAGATCGGATTTTTTTCTGTTAAAATTCATAAAGAGCTATCGAACCCAGTACACGTTACATCTGGAGTACCTCAGGGATCGCATTTAAGTCCTCTACTTTTTTGCCTCTTTATTGATGATATTCATGAGATTTTTAATGAAGTTGAATATCTACGTTTTGCTGATGACTACAAAATTTTTAAGTCTATTTGTTCTCAGGATGATATAAATCTTTTAAAATTTGCGATTATTGCAATTGGAACTACCTTGAAATTAATTTAAGTAAATGTAAATTCATTCGTTTTAAACGAAATAATAGTTCTATTGGTAATGCATTCTTGGTTTCATCCAGTGGCGTATTTACAGGGGGCACAGGGGGCACGTGCAACCCCCCCCCCTGTGAGCACATCAAACTTTTTACAACACCATACTAAAAATTGAAGTACCAAATGTTCCCTTTTTATTTTGAGCGTTTCTATTACTATTTGTAAATCTTTTTCGAAACATCATCACATCATCTTCTCAATTCGCCAAATCTCCTCGTTGATGAACTTTTTCCGTTTTTCGAACGGGTTGAGTTTTTTTTTTTCATAGACGCGTGGTTTCAAGAACAAAAACTCTCAGAGAATAAGTACAAGCTATGATTATGTCAAGGCAGCGAGGTGGTAATGAAACGTTGCCCAATCTCGACATGAATCTGTTCGGAAACAAGGACTGCTATTGAAAGTCTCGTCATATGTGAAGTGACCCCATCTTATGTTGATATAAGTTGAGGAGATGTTGTTGCGGTATCGATGTCTTGGAAGCCGCTGAATTGATAAATATTTGAAACAATCGGTCTGATTTTTCGATCGGGCTTGTGTATTTTAATTTGGCCGTAAATTCGTGTTGGGCTGCTGTACAAGTCTTTAAACCAGATGCTTCTCTTTCTGTTAAAATGCTAAAAACTGAAGTGTTTTGGTGGGAAAGCATTTTTAGCATACATTTTCGAATTCCTACGGTTTGGTGTCTGTGGGGCCCTGCCTGGGGTACTTTCTTCAATGCTTCAATTTTCATGAAGTGAACATCATCGTAGCCATTCCTTCTCATTTCTATTTCGCAATTGATTTGTTAAAGCATGTTGCTTCAGCTTACCATCTAGGACCCGTTTTAAAAGGTATTGCAGATACTATAGATTTGAAGCTAGTGTTGTACATATGGAAATAACAAACAATCATACCTTTCTGCTTACTTCATTTTAATTAATCGATTGATCACTTCCCGGCTCTATGCCACGGATAGTTCCTACACGGCTGAAAATTTTGGTGTAATTTTTATAAAAAAATATATTCATACATCTCCATATAAAAACTTTACCAAAAGTACTACTATATTAAAAGTATAAGTATTCTTGATGTAGTCTGGCTGGTCTAGCGGTTAGTGCGCGCACCTTCGGTGCACAGGGTCATGAGTTCGAATCTCACCGTGTTCCATGGTGTTTTTCCAACTCATGAGCTTGTGACGGACTATGATCTCACTCAGATGTTAAATGAGTACCCATTTATCGGGATAAATAACACTGCTGAGCGTGATGCTGATCTCATTACCTCAACAAAAAGCAGATAAGATCTTGGAAATAGGATGTCACTAACACATCCTGCGGCCTTAGTCCAATGCTGGATTGTCGCGCCTGTTATTTTTATTCTTGATAAAAATTTTACTCTTCAATAGTCTAAAATTAATAAGCAAATTTATACAAACCGCTCGGAAAAATAAAAATTGTAATACGAGTCCAGTCGGCTTCGAATCCACAATTCTGTGATTTGTAGGCAAGCGCAAATCAATAGATTTCTAGGTTGAATGGGTTTCTTGCGTTGATAATGTAGATTTGATAACATAGTAGTATTGATTCTACCCTTTTATGTTATAACAACATTCAATGCAAATTATTCTATCCCGAACGGTGTAAAATGTATAATATTAAAAGGATATTTGGATAGTTTTATTCTGTAGCGGTTATAATTAATATAATTTTTGAATAAACTAAAATTATAAGTTGAAAAGGGTCAAAATTGATTCAAGTTTTGGAATAGATAAGAGTTATACTATTTTATTTATAAAATTTACTCCCGGTTTACACCAAAATTTACAACCGTGTAGTATTCTGGATTGTACTTGTAAAATATTATTCGGCACTTGTTACGATTTTACGGAATCTGTTACTAAATTTTGGACAAAACATACAAAGGCCTCTTTTTCAGTAAATCCTAATTTTGCATTCAAATTCGCTTAAACTTGCCATGGAATTCAAGGCCACAATGTCAACCAAAATTTGTGGTATCAGCTTTTCATCTGTGTTTCTTTCAAAAGTAAGCAGAACCCCTTTTTGGAGCAATTTGGCCGAGATTTGGCAGAATTTCGGACGATGTATGAAATTTCTCTTCCAAAGAAAAGTGTTCCGCCTGTCATATGAAAACAGTCTCTTTGGTCATTGCATTAATTCCTTAGCCAATTAAGTACATATTCGTAAAATTCCTTTTCGGCTTCAGGTTCCTTCGAACTACACTACGCAAACTTTTTTAATGCCCTCCGTATTTTGGTTCAGGAAAAGCCAAAAGCTTTTGATTTAAGGAGAAACTCAAGGAGACCTTGAAATTTTCTATAGTCAACCTCACTTGAAGTCAAGGTAGCTACCCACCTACATTGAAATATTATATTTCAAGTCTATTAAAAACTTAAGGTCTCCTTGAGTTTCGCCTTAAATCAAGGATCAAGGATCCCTCAGTCTTGCCAATGTTTTTCCTATGTAGCTGCTCTCGGGTATCCCCACACCAAAACTTTATGTAACAAATTAGCCCCGTACTCTGTGCCCCCCCCCCCCTTTGAGAATTTCCTAAATACGCCACTGAAAGCAGATATCCTTTTTCGCGGTACTATTACCAATCACAAAAATGCCAATCGGCCTATCAGTGGATAATTTCCATTCGTACAAGATATGCTTTGTATAATACAAGGGATTGTGCAAACGTGTCACACTTTTCCCATTTCATTATCATTAAGTTTCTTCAAAGGAGTTACTAGGCATCATACAGAAAAAAGGGTCTTTTGGAAAATTCGGATCAATTAGATAGGCATAAGAAACCTACAATGTTGTCAATTAAGCGAGTAGCAGAAAAATGGATGGTATCGGACCACTTGTTCATAAGGCGGCCATAGAAACCGTTTCATGAGGTCCGCTCATAGAAACCGCTCCAATGAGCGGAGGATTCTTTTTGAAGTGCCGGGCAAGAGACATAGTCTAGGCCCCCCTTGGGCGCGCCCCACAATTCCACGTTTGGGAATCGAGTTCCACGTTTGAGAATCCACGTTTGGGAATCACTGCATTAAAGAGTAATGTATATTATAATTTGTTGTATGTATATATTTGTATGCTCCATACATTTAACAACTTTTTGTGTAATTTAATGCAGGCTATATGAATATTCCGTGAGTTCTCTGTATCTCCGTGCAGCTAATGTCGTGCTATGTCATCATAGGATTGTGAATAACGAATTTCCTGGCGTCAAAATTTATCTACTTGATGCATAAATTGTGTTTTACTACAAATAAAACAATAATTAATTTAGATTTATTATTTAAAATTACCTTATTTAATCTGAATTATTTTACTCACACTTTTCACGATTTTATATCCATCGTTCGTTTTATTTTACATCGTTCTTCTCATAAGGGTAAAAACCGAATAAGAAAACTTAACAATCTAAACAAATCAATTGACAAGTATTACAAGACGATACCCTCCAAAAAAAGAAATGCTTATGTAACTTACCATCAAAAAAGTGGGCATGGTGACTGGTATAATTCTACCAGCGTAAAAAATAATCGGTTTTTGACACCGTTGTATCATAATCACGAGACCCTGTTTAAATTTCTTGTCCTGATGATACCAGTTTGTGTCGTAAACTGCATAACTTAGGTATTCGCTTGTTGCAAGCGCCTCATTTGCGACATAGCAAGTTGGCAAGATTTGCAATAAGATGGATGAGCACATTAAGAAAAATAAAAGTTTTTCCATAAAGTTTCCATTTCCGGCCAGCAAATAGACATGCAAACATAATGACAGACTCATTGTAATAAATTGCAATAGAAGTGCTAGTGACAAGGTTTGTCCAATATTTTCAGATATCCTGAAAAATGGTTTTCACAAGGAAATAAAAAAACTAATGATTTCTGAATATAAGAATACTATGTACCTACCGTCTAAGTGAGCCTTATGTCTTTTAAAAAATTTGCTTAACTAAAGGAGATATTAATTTTTGCATTCAAGACCTTCAGGAAAGTATTCCTTTTTATATCCATCATTGATGGTCCTGTTTACAGTTATAAACTCCGTTCAAAAGTCAACAAAGCACAAACATCATTCACCGTTTTTTTCTAGAAAAGAAATGATCGCAAATGATGCAAGGTAAGTCCAAATGGAGGCTATTTGAGCCAGAGATGAGGTTCTTTTGGGGGAACCTTTAAAATGCAACAATTAGAATCTCCAATAACTAGTTCAGGAAATATTTTAAAAGAATGACTCACTCTAAATGTGACTCACTGTATGTACTTACTTCAAGATGAGCAAGTGATTCTGGACACAATCGGTTAGGTCTTTGTAGTTATCAATTCGCTTAATTCGTTGAATCAAAACTTTCGTGTGAGCCCGGATCATGTAAAAAAAGCATGCTGGATATGCCGTGCTTGTGTACATTTGAAGTACAATCACCAAAGTCGTGAATAATTGATAAAAAAAGACAACAACATTTACAAAATAGTTACTAGGATATTCAAATGGTAGCCACGCTTGAATAACCATATTTTGCCGATCGGTAAAAAGCACCAGATTTACAATAATCAAAACAGATAATATATACGGTACATGGAAGGCAAGAAAAACACGTTGACATTTAACAACGGCCTTTTCGATCATTATTTGATCATCAAACGATCGTATCTCTTTATCCAGTAGATTAAAATACTTCTCGAGCTTCATCAAATCCTTTCGTATCCAACAAACGAATAAAGTTCGTGCTAGAACTAACGGAAACTCAAAAGTGTGCGGCAATGTTCGTTGAAAATCTTCCTTGGTAGTGGCGAGGACAGTTTCTAAAACAGAACCCATTGTTTCGGAAAAAGTTAAAATAAAAACCCAAATAGTGTAAAATTTTGAAAGTATTTTATAATTCGTCCATGGTTGTACGCCAATTAACTTCCAAACTGTTAAGAGGTAATTTAACGCGTCAAAGGATTTCACTTGAGCCATGCTGTCTTTTTGAGAAATGGTTGTATACTAAAATAAAAATGGCGAGCTAGTATCGGAAATTTACGGAAAATCTGATGTGTCATCATAATTTACGTCAAAGCTTTATCGAACAAACGACTTCTTCATTTTAATTGTTGGTGTATAGATCTATGCAATATAATTATTGCTACTTGCCATAAGGATATATGTACATACTCGTAAATGAACGCCATGTCATACAGTGACGATGACTTTTGTAAAAAATAATAATATAGGATGGTCTCAATTAAAAAAATCTTTTATATCTGAATGTAACCACAACTTTGTATTTGTGTATTGTGCCTACTTTGTTTTAATCCTTAGGTATTAATTCCATAGAAATTCTAATTTTGCAATATGAATTATTCATCAAATAGTCATCATTACACATTATTAAACACTAAATAAATAAAACAACAAATTAAACGTTACATACATAAATGTATGTATGGGCAAGTTACAAAATCCACTAAAATCAAAACCTTTAAAGAAAAAACTGTACACAATTGCCTCATTTCAAATTCAAACTTTTTTCGCTTTTTCTTTATTTATTTTTTTTTTTCATTTAAATTTTCTCCTACCAATGAAGCTAGAATAAAATGATGGAAAAAGATAAGCACCTCACCGTGGCCGAAGTTAGAGAAAATTGAGATGAAAAAATAATTTGTTTTTGGGTTAAATCGTTTAAGTCGTGTAAGAAAATGGATTTTTCCGAAATCTTCAAATGCCTGTGGCAGCTAAAGGGTTAAGAGTTCGGAGACGTGCTGTACACTTTTTTTTTACTGGAAATCTTATGATAAACCATTTTCCGTTGCGTGGCTGCCATTGGAGGCAGGTACAGATCGGGTATTTCGGCATTGTATTTGGATCTATGGAAGAAACACATGCACAAATGATGTAAAAGTGTGAAGAATCGGCCAACGCAAAGAAGGCGCTAAACGTCTAGTGAAAGTTTTTACACGAAATTGTGAAATTGCGCAAACTATCTTAAAGTTAAAAAATAATACAGATAATCGTACTTTTTTAAAACATGAAAACATAAAAATAACTGCGGAGTGCGGACCTAACCTTTAATCAACGTAATTATTTAAGAAAGTTGTCAGAGATCAACTTCGTGAACTGAAAATTGATAATCCTAACTTAACTATAAAATATGTGAATGGTTCCCCTAAAATAGTCCCTTAACGAAATATCAAAAAAACTGATCTTAACTCTATACTACCAAAACGTGCGAGGTATTCAAACCAAAGTTAAAACTCTTCTTTACTTTTATGTAATTATGACATTATTATATTTACCGAAACATGGTTAAACTAAAACATTAATACCAAAGAATTGTGTTTTTCGAATTACAACATCTATCGACGGAATAGAGACATAACATCATCTCTAAAATATAATGGGGGCGGATTGCTTATTGCTATTAAAAATGTTTATAATTCTCAGTTACTACATATAATTGTTAAACTTGGGAACAAAGAATGTGTAGTATCAACAATCTACATACCACCTCATTCTGAAGGCGTCATCTGACGAAATTAACAAGTATGCTGAAATTTTACCAACCGCCGAAAACATAGTTTGTGGAGACTTTAATTTGCCATATTCAACGTGGGAGCACACATACTGGTCAGCGCCTTCAAGCTGCCTTTCAAGTAACATTTTAATAGAAAATTTTTCATTTTTAAATTTCTTTCAACATAATTGTGTTTTAAATAGTACTGGTCGTACTCTTGATTTAGTTTTTTCATTTTTGCAAGAATGTAATTTAGTAAATAGTAATAGTCCGCTTCTCCCGCTGGATGCTTACCACCCAGCGTTGGAAATTGATTTCAATATAGAATTTTGCGATAATTCAAATAAAGTCAATAGTTACAAAAACATACAAAATTTTTCAAGAGCTAACTACAATGAAATTGATCGGGTATTACAAAATTATAATTGGATAGCATTACTTAATGGAAGAAGCTATAGAGATTTTTTGTAACATTTTATATGAAGTAATTGATCTTCATCAAAGGAGGATGTAGCTGAAATGGCCGATGCTCTGCATTGCGAAAGTCGTAATGCTGGGCTCAAGATAAACGCTGCCAAGACCAAGTACTTGAGCTCCCATCCTGGGGGACAAAGCGGAATTTGTGTTTCGGGCCAGGCAGTCGAAAAAGTTGACGAATTCTGCTACCTCGGAAGCATAGTCACAGCAGATGGCGGCGCAGACGCTGATGTACAATCGCGTATCAATAAGGCTAGGGCAGCCTTCTTCACTTTGACACCTTTCTGGCAAAATAACAACATTTCCAAGCGCCCTAAAATCCGAATCTTCAATTCTATTGTAATATCTGTGCTTCTTTATGGCTGTTCAACTTGGAAGGTAACCAACGAGATAACAACTAAGCTGCAAACTTTCGCAAACCAGTGCCTACGGCGCATCCTACAAATCCGCTGGCCGGAGATTATTTCCAATGATGATCTCCTGAGTATCACAGGCCTGGATTGGATAGGCACTTCTGTCAAAAGGCGAAAGTGGCAATGGATAGATCATACTCTCCGAAGAGGGCCAACAAATATTGCAAAGCAGGCCCTAGATTGGAACCCTCATGGAGCCAATGCTAGACGCCGTGTTGGACGACCAAGAAACACGTTGAGAAGATCGGTTAATAGCGAGGCTGCTTCATTAAACAAACAGTGGTCAGACCTAAAGACGATGGCACAGAACAGAACGAGGTGGAAAGTAGGCGTAGTTGATGCCCTATGCCCCACAAGGGGTTAACAGGAACCAGAGAGAGAAATTGATCTTCATATCCCTAAAACGACTATCCATAATTGTAACTTTCCAGACTGGCATTCTGCGGAACTGAAATTATTAATAGTTGAGAAAAAAATTGCACATAAAAAATTTAAGCGAACCAACAACTTTCACGAATATACAGTTTTTTTTTTCAAATTTACGCGAAAAATGCAAAAAACAATTAAGAAGTGATTTGAAACTGTACTTATTTAACATTGAAATTAAAATAAGCTCAAATAGTAAATATTTCTGGAAATATGTCAACAATTTCAGACCGGATAACTCACTGCCATCAACTATGCAATTTTACAATGAGATTAGCGACGATTCGAAACACGTGGCTAATATGTTTCCCAAACACTTTTCTGAGATATATACTAATAATATTAATAACTACGAACCTGGACCATACAATTCAAATCTGTGTTTTTTGAATTACGTTGTTGAAGCTGAACGACTATTAAATAAACTACGTTCTTTAGATATTCACAAATCATGCGGTCCTGATAGAATTCCCTCAATCTTATTGAACAAGTGCGCGAATAGTTTAAATCTGCCATTATTAATTATTTTCAACAAATCCCTATCTGAATGCTGCTTCCCTCCTTTGTGGAAAAGCAGTTTCGTCATCCCAATTCGCAAAGCAGGAAATAAATCTGACGTGTGCAATTGCCGACCAATTTGCATACAATCAGCTATTCCAAAATTATTAGATGGACTTCTAACTGATTTTCAGTATAGCTCTCTTCAGCAAGTAATTATCCATCGACAGCACGGTTTTAATAAAGGGAAATCTAGGTTAACAAACTTACTTTTATGTATATCAAAATAGCATTATAAAGTCATTGGAAAGATCATGTGAAGTACATTCAATCTATACTGACTTATCAAAAGCATTCGATAAAATTAACATTGATCTTTTAATGCGGAAGTTACAAGCTTATGGATTTGGCGGAAATTTGCTGAAATGGATTTCGGAATTTATTCGAGATCGGACTTTTTTCTGTTAAAATTCATAAAGAGCTATCGAACCCAGTACACGTTACATCTGGAGTACCTCAGGGGTCGCATTTAAGTCCTCTACTTTTTTGCCTGTTTATTTATGATATTCATGAGATTTTTAATGAAGTTGAATATCTACGTTTTGCTGATGACTGCAAAATTTTTAAGTCTATTAGTTCTCAGGATGATATAAATCTTTTTAAATTTTGCGATTATTGCAATTGGAACTACCTTGAAATTAATTTAAGTAAATGTAAATTCATTCATTTTAAACGAAATAATAGTTCTATTGGTAATGCATACCACTTAAATAATCTTTTAATTAACCCATTACCTGCGGGAGACTTTTTTTTCGAATTTTCGTGTGAAACTTCATAGATATAGTAAATAAGGCCTCCTGAGCACGAATCTGCTGTCCGTTTTTTAATCTGCTTTTTAGTTTAGCTGTATTTAAGTGATGCCATATGGCATCGGCGCAGGTTCAAGTTATAAAAACTTTTGAAGTCATCATTTGGAAATATTATAGAAATACAAAGTTTTTTTTTGCTTTAACAAAGGCAAATTGGCTGAAGTATATTATTTCATATTTAAAAATAACAATTCAATGATATTTTGAAAAGTTAACGAAAATATTTCCCATGATTTTATTATAATATTTGTCAATATTTATTATTATTTCCTTAGGATTGTGTGTAATATTTTAAAAATCAATCGCTAGTAATGCAAAGTTGTAGGTTTTAATAACATTTGGACGATTGTTTGGAATACGTTTCTTGTTAGTTCGACAAAAACGAGTGGCATCATTAATAGGCTCTTTTCCATAAAGCGAAAATGCTACAGTCAGACATTTATTGGATATCCACTTTTTAATGAATTTACCTAAATCCTTGATCCAGGATCGATTTTTTTCATATCCTTGTTCGGTGTTAAAGGACAATTATGTGGTAGGCGACGTTCCCGAATGGTGCTCCAGTGTCATTGTGACCCAAACTCTTTAAGATAATCTAGTACTGCTGCAATATCAGTAAAAATTCTCAAAATAATTACTATAATCATATTCTCAGGAAACTCGTGTATCCCTGAATTAGGGGGTAATGCATTTTTCGTAATTCCTTTGCAAGTCAGGATTAATTATTGGATTAGTTCCTTGATAGACAAAAAATGACAATAAATAACCCTCAGGTATATTTAAGCACTGACAGACACAGACCCAATTTCCACATTTGATCGTGAGGATTTAGAGCTGTCTTCTGGGCTCGATTAGAAGGATTAATATGCAAATCATTATCTCGTGATCAATGTTCCTGTTTATCAAAAATTGATACCCATAAACCCTTTAAGTTCTCCAATAGTTTGGATTTTTCCGGTAATAGATAGGTCATAGTTATTGCTTTCCTTTTAATTCAAATTATATGTTTTCTCGTCGAAAACCCGCTCAAACATATTATGGGGGTTTTTCAGAAGCGTCTAAATAACTGAGAATGGGAAATATGGATTGTTTACTGCCAACCTTGCTAGAAGTCCATTTGTAATTTTGTATCAATGTTGGCACTTCGGAACAGAAGAAGACGAAGCTTGGATTCACCTCTGCTTCCATCACCATTTCCATTGGTGTATCGGCGCCTTGGTTCTGAATGCCCACCTCGTACACAATCTGATAGGAATCTAGCCAACCAACAAATTCCACTTCAACTACTTGCTGCAGTTGGTTATGGTGTAAGTCCATAATTTGAACTCCTTCGTTACCGTTGCAATCATCTTCGGCTAAGTCAAACTCATCGTCTGTGGGTTGTAGGAAAATTGCAGCTGGCTGTTCGTCTTCAACGCTTTCATCGGCAATCAGACTGCCCAAATAGTTTAATGTTTAATGCAATTTTACCCTACAAATACGAAAAAATAACTAATAAATTTCAATTGCCATTAAAATTTCCTTTGTAGTCTGTACCAACGATGATGCCATATGGCACTTGTTCACTTTTACGATCTGATATCTCTGGTTCCTATGAATACTGGCACAATTTACGTTAGACATGAAAGTTAAACTTGTCTACTACAGATATCAGTGGAATTTGCACAAGAATGCATTCGTATTCAATATTTAGAAAACATTTAACAGGATACTTAAAAACGATGCCATATGGCACACTAGCAGTGAATGGGTAAGGAAGTCGAGTTCATTTTTGATTTGGGAATAATTTCCGATAACTCTTTGAATTTTATAAAACATATAAGTCATATAACCAATGAAGCTCGGAGAAGTCTTGGTTTCATCCAGTGGCGTATTTACAGGGGGGCACGTGCACCCCCCCCCCCCCTGTGAGCACATCAAACTTTTTCCACACCATACTAAAAATTGAAGTACCAAATGTTCCCCTTTTATTTTGAGCGTTTCTATTACTATTTGTAAATCTTTTTCGAAACATCATCACATCATCTTCTCAATTCGCCAGATCTCCTCGTTCCGTTTTTCGAACGGGTTGAGTTTTTTTTCATAGACGCGTGGTTTCAAGAACAAAAACTCTCAAAGAATAAGTACAAGCTATGATTATGTCGAGGCAGCGAGGTGGTCATGAAACGTTGCCCAATCTCGACATGAATCTGTTCGGAAACAAGGACTGCTATTGAAAGTCTCGTCATATGTGAAGTGACCCCATCTTATGTTGATATAAGTTGAGGAGATGTTGTTGCGGTATCGATGTCTTGGAGGCCGCTGAATTGATAAATATTTGAAACAATCGGTCTGATTTTTCGATCGGGCATGTGTATTTTAATTTGGTCGTAAATTCGTGTTGGGCTGCTGTAAAGGTCTTTAAACCAGATGCTTCTCTTTCTGTTAAAATGCTAAAAATTGAATTGTTTTGGTGGGAAAGCACTTTTAGCATACATTTTCGAATTCCTACGGTTTGGTGTCTGTGGGGCCCTGCCTGGGGTACTTTCTTCAATGCTTCAATTTCCATGAAGTAAACATCATCGTAGCCATTCCTTCTCATTTCTATTTCGCAATTGATTTGTTAAAGCATGTTGCTTCAGCTTACCATCTAGGACTCGTTTTAAAAGGTATTGCAGATACTATAGATTTGAAGCTAGTGTTGTACATATGGAAATAACAAACAATCATACCTTCCTGCTTACTTCATTTTAATTAATCGATTGATCACTTCCCGGCTCTATGCCACGGATAGTTCCTACACGGCTGAAAATTTTGGTGTAATTTTTATAAAAAATATATTCATACATCTCCATATAAAAACTTTACCAAAAGTACTACTATATTAAAAGTATAAGTATTCTTGATGTAGTCTGGCTGGTCTAGCGGTTAGTGCGCGCACCTTCGGTGCACAGGGTCATGAGTTCGAATCTCACCGTGTTCCATGGTGTTTTCCGAACTCATGAGCTTGTGACGGACTATGATCTCACTCAGATGTTAAATGAGTACCCATTTATCGGGATAAATAACACTGCTGAGCGTGATGCTGATCTCATTACCTCAACAAAAAGCAGATAAGATCTTGGAAATAGGATGTCACTAACACATCCTGCGGCCTTAGTCCAATGCTGGATTGTCGCGCCTGTTATTTTTATTCTTGATAAAAATTTTACTCTTCAATAGTATAAAATTAATAAGCAAATTTATACAAACCGCTCGGAAAAATAAAAATTGTAATACGAGTCCAGTCGGCTTCGAATCCACAATTCTGTGATTTCTAAGCAAGCGCGCTGTTCACTGAACCAGACAGACTACAAATCAATAGATTTCTAGGTTGAATGAGTTTCTTGCGTTGATAATGTAGATTTGATAACATAGTAGTATTGATTCTACCCTTTTATGTTATAACAACATTCAATGCAATTTATTCTATCCCGAACGGTGTAAAATGTATAATATTAAAAGGATATTTGGATAGTTTTATTCTGTAGCGGTTATAATTAATATAATTTTTGAATAAACTAAAATTATAAGTTGAAAAGGGTCAAATTTGATTCAAGTTTTGGAATAGATAGGAGTTATACTATTTTATTTATAAAATTTACTCCCGGTTTACACCAAAATTTACAACCGTGTAGTATTCTGGATTGTACTTGTAAAATATTATTCGGCACTTGTTACGATTTTACGGAATCTGTTACTAGATTTTTGACAGAACATACAAAGGCCTCTTTGTCAGTAAATCTTAATTTTGCATTCAAATTCGCTTAAACTTGCCATGGAATTCAAGACCACAATGTCAACCAAAATTTGTGGTATCAGCTTTTCATCTGTGTTTCTTTCAAAAGTAAGCAGAACCCCTTTTTGGAGCAATTTGGCCGAGATTTGGCAGAATTTCCGACGATGTATGAAATTTCTCTTCCATAGAAAAGTGTTCCGCCTGTCATATGAAAACAGTCTCTTTGGTCATTGCATTAATTCCTTAGCCAATTAAGTACATATTCGTAAAATTCCTTTTCGGCTTCAGGTTCCTTCGAACTACACTACGCATGCAACTTTTTTAGGGCCCTCCGTATTTTGGTTCAGGAAAAGCCAAAAGCTTTTGATTTAAGGAGAAACTCAAGGAGAAATTGAAATTTTCTATAGTCAACCTCACTTGAAGTCAAGGTCAAGCTACCCACCTACCTTGAAATATTATATTTCAAGTCTACTAAAAAGTTAAGGTCTCCTCGAGTTTCGCCTTAAATCAAGGATCAACGATCCCTCAGTCTTGCCAATGTTTTTCCTATGTAGCTGCTCTCGGGTATCCCCACACCAAAACTTTATGTAACAAATTAGCCCCGTACTCTGTGCCCCCCCCCCCCCCTTTGAGAATTTTCTAAATACGCCACTGAAAGCAGATATCCTTTTTCGCGGTACTATTACCAATCACAAAAATGCCAATCGGCCTATCAGTGGATAATTTCCATTTGTACAAGATATGCTTTGTATAATACAAGGGATTGTGCAAACGTGTCACACTTTTCCCATTTCATTATCATTAAGTTTCTTCAAAGGAGTTACTAAGCATTACACAGAAAAAAGGGTCTTTTGGAAAATTACTTCGGATCAATTAGATAGGCATAAGAAACCTACAATGTTGTCAATTAAGCGAGTAGCAGAAAAATAGATGGTATCGGACCACTTGGTCATAGGGCGGCCATAGAAACCGTTTCATGAGGTCCGCTCATAGAAACCGCTCCAATGAGCGGAGGACTCTTTTTGAAGTGCCGGGCAAGAGACATAGTCTAGGCCCCCCTTGGGCGCGCCCCACAATTCCACGTTTGGGAATCGAATTCCACGTTTGAGAATCCACGTTTGGGAATCACTGCATTAAAGAGTAATGTATATTTTAATTTGTTGTATGTATATATTTGTATGCTCCATACATTTAACAACTTTTTGTGTAATTTAATGCAGGCTATATGAATATTCCGTGAGTTCTCTGTATCTCCGTGTAGCTAATGTCGTGCTATGCCATCATAGAATTGCGAATAACGAATTTCCTGGCGTTAAAATTTATCTACTTGATGTGTAAACTGTGTTTTACTATAAATAAAACAATAATTAATTTAGATTTATTATTTAAAATTACCTTATTTAATCTGAATTATTTTACTTACAATTTTCAAGATTTTATTTCCATCGTTCATTTTATTTTACATCGTTCTTCTCATAAGGGTAAAAACCGAATAAGAAAACTTAACAATCTAAACAAATCAATTGACAAGTATGTATTACAAGACGATACCCTTTAAAAAAGAAATGCTTATGTAACTTACCATCAAAAAAGTGGGCATGGTGACTGGTATAATTCTACCAGCGTAAAAAATAATCGGTTTTTGACACCGTTGTATCATAATCACGAGACCCTGTTTAAATTTCTTGTCCTGATGATACCAGTTTGTGTCGTAAACTGCATAACTTAGGTATTCGCTTGTTGCAAGCGCCTCATTTCCGACATAGCAAGTTGGCAAGATTTGCAATAAGATGGATGAGGACATTAAGAAAAATAAAAGTTTTTCTATAAAGTTTCCATTTCCGGCCAGCAAATAGACATGCAAACATAATGACAGACTCATTGTAATAAATTGCAATAGGAGTGCTAGTGACAAGGTTTGTCCAATATTTTCAGATATCCTGAAAAATGGTTTACACAAGGAAATAAAAAAATAATGATTTCTGAATATAAGAATACTATGTACCTACCGTCTAAGTGAGCCTCGCATCAGTATAAGTCTTTTAAAATATTTGCTTAACTAAAGGAGATATTAATTTTTGCATTCAAGACCTTCAGGAAAGTACTCCTTTTTATATCCATCATTGATGGTCCTGTTTACAGTTATAAAATCCGTTCAAAAGTCAACAAAGCACAAACATCCTTCACCGTTTTTTTCTAGAAAAGAAATGATCGCAAATGATGCAAGGTAAATCCAAATGGAGGCTATTTGAGCCAGAGATGAGGTTCTCTTGGGGGAACCTTTAAAATGCAACAATTAGAATCTCCAATAACTAGTTCAGGAAATATTTTAAAAGAATGACTCACTTTAAATGTGACTCACTTTATGTACTTACTTCAAGATGAGCAAGTGATTCTGGACACAATCGGTTAGGTCTTTGTAGTTATCAATTCGCTTAATTCGTTGAATCAAAACTTTCGTGTGAGCCCGGATCATGTAAAAAAAGCATGGTGGATATGCCGTGCTTGTGTACATTTGAAGTACAATCACCAAAGTCGTGAATAATTGATAAAAAAAGACAACAACATTTACAAAATAGTTACTAGGATATTCAAATGGTAGCCACGCTTGAATAATCATATTTTGCCGGTCGGTAAAAAGCACCAGATTTACAATAATCAAAACAGATAATATATACGGTACTTGGAAGGCAAGAAAAACACGACGACATTTAACAACGGCCTTTTCGATCATTATTTGATCATCAAACGATCGTATCTCTCTATCCAGTAGATCAAAATACTTCTCGAGCTTCATCAAATCCTTTCGTATCCAACAAACGAATAAAGTTCGTGCTAGAACTAACGGCAACTCAAAAGTGTGCGGCAATGTTCGTTGAAAATCTTCCTTGGTAGTGGCGAGGACAGTTTCTAAAACAGAACCCATTGTTTCGGAAAATGTTAAAATAAAAACCCAAATAGTGTAAAATTTTGAAAGTATTTTATAATTCGTCCATGGTTGTACGCCAATTAACTTCCAAACTGTTAAGAGGTAATTTAACGCGTCAAAGGATTTCACTTGAGCCATGCTGTCTTTTTGAGAAATGGTTGTATACTAAAATAAAAAGGCGAGTTAATATCGGAAATTTACGGAAAATCTGATGTGTCATCATAATTTACGTCAAAGCTTTATCGAACAAACGACTTCTTCATGTTAATTGTTGGTGTATAGATCCATGCAATATAATTGCTACTTGCCATAAGGATATACATACTCGTAAATGAACGCCATGTCATAGAGTGACGATGACTTTTGTAAAAAATAATAATATAGGATGGCCTCAATTAAAAAATCTTTTATATCTGAATGTAACCACAACTTTGTATTTGTGTATTGTGCCTACTTTGTTTTAATCCTTAGTTATTAATTCCATAGAAGATTCTAATTTTGCAATATGAATTATTCATCATTACACATTATTAAACACTAAAAAATAAATAAAACAACAGATTAAACGTTACATACATCAATGTATGTATGGGCGAGTTACAAGATCCACTAAAATCAAAACCCTTCAAAAAAAAAAAAAAACTATACAATTGCCTCATTTCAAATTCAAACTTTTTCTTACTAAGTACCCAGCGAAAAAAACCAGACCACCGCGTTTTCTTTATTTATTATTTTTTCATTTTAATTTTCTCCTACCAATGGAGCTAGAATAAAATGATGTAAACAGATAAGCACCTCACCCTGGCCGAAAATTGAGATGAAAATATAATTTGTTCTTCGGTTAAATCACAAAAAAAAATGACTTTGAAGCTCAGTAAAAAACAAATCTATTATCCGATTTTAGTTGCGGTTAGTTTTATTTTTCAGGTAAATTTGTTGGTTGTGATAATCATCTTATTTCGCTATTCATTCTAGTTTAGTTTTGGAAATAATAAGGTTTAAGTCGTGTAAGAAAATGGATTTTTCCAAAATCTTCAAATGCCTGTGGCAGCTAAAGGGTTAAGAATTGGGAGACGTCCTGTACACTTTTTTTTTACTGGAAATCATATGATGAACGATTTCCCGGTGCGTAGCTCCCATTGGGGAGCGGGTACAGACAGGGTATTTTGGCATTGTATAAGTATTTGGATCTATGGAAGAAACACATTTAACACTTTCCCGCATGCGTTACCGTTATAGAGATATTCACGAAATTAACAAAAAATGTCATTTTTGTATGGTTTGAACCAGGGATTTGGAGCGGAGCGATGGAGCGGAGCGGAGCGACCCTAAATTTCGGAGCGAAAGAGCGGAGCGTGGAGCGGTATTCGGCAGGCTGGAGCGGAGCGATTTTTGCTTTGAAAGTCGCTCCACTCCGCTCCGCTCCGAAGTAAAAAACCAAGAAAATTTCGAGATAAAAAATTTAATTTTTTTGACGAAATTTTTCATTTTTTGGCACTATTTGATGATTTTGGACGATTTAAAGGATAATTCGTTGAGAGACTTGCAAAATTTCGGATTATTGTGAAATTCATTGTGATAAAAGAGGTTTTGCGTTTAGTCATCATAATCATCACTCTTCATTATTAAAAAAATTCAAGATCATCCATGACAGAAAAGTCCTGTCCTGTACTCGCTGAATGAAACGCCCGTTTTAATTTAAATTAGTTATTAGGTGCATTTTATTGAATGGAGTACAGGACAGCTTCCTTAACAATTTTACAGATCTCGTTCTATACGGGATGTCCGAAAACTATCGCATAAAGGCACCCAAATATGATTCCTGGTGATATTTCCAGCAAAAAGGAGTATAAAAAAGCCCGAATTATTAGTTCTTCAGCTACCACAGACATTTAAAGATTTTTCAAAAATTTAATACTCATATTACCTACGTATTTTCTTTCGGTCGTGGCCAACAATTTTTCCTAAGAATAAACCCAATAAAATTGGATATGCAGTTTAAGCTGTGTAAAAAAGCTTCAAAGACAACATTTTGTGATCTTACTTCATATAAATTTTTTTTTTCCGACGGAGGTCTTAGTGGTAGCATTTTTGTAAAATCTTTAAATTGTTTTGGTAGCTAAGGAGTTAAGAATTAGGGATAATCCCGGTACACCTATTTTGCTGGAAATGACATTAATAATCATATTTCGGTGCGCTTATGCGATAGTTTAGTTTCCGGACACCCTATCTAGAACAACTCAGTTTTATGTTCAAATTTGTACGAAATTTTTAAAATGAGAGAGAAACGAGTTTTTATATGGAATGAGCGAGTCGCTGTCGTGCGGCCGCGTCGAGGACAACGTACCTTTAGGGTGTACATATTGATGTTGATAAATTTGCCATACAACATTTTTTTTTACCAGAGTTATAGAGCTTTTCCTGAGACCTTGTTAAAAATATCGTTTGACCTCCTGGTACCGTTAGCAGTGCTCGAATCAAAATTGAGTTTTGGTATTTTATTCAGCAGCTACAAAAGCTACAAATTTGTGATACAACACTTTTTAGTACATATTACTATTATCGAGATATCCAGAAAAACCTGGTTTTGAGAGATTTTGACCTTCTGTAACACCGTTAGCGGCACTCGTACAGACAGGAACTTTTGGGGTCTTGTTTAGGACCTCAAAAGGTAGGCTCATACCGAAAAATCCAGCTTTCCCTAAATTTTTGCGAAGTAAAATGCTAAATTTTCTGGGGTAACATAAACCGGAGACAAAAAGAACCGGAAACTTTTATCTCCATAATTTTCCATAATTTTTATCTTTGATGTATATGCTCCGACAAATCGTACTACTATTTCCCTATTTACATTTTTCAGAAGGACATGCCTGTAACTTATCGCCAAATCACAGCAGGCGGGAAAAAATTTGGTAAACGTTAAGGCTAAGCCCCATTAGACCCTTCACCAAATATTACTTGGATCGGATTAAAACAAAGAGTACCTCCCATACAAAGTGAAACCGAAATCTGCCAAATTGCACATTTAGAACCCATCTAAAATAAAAAAAAAACAATAGAGGGGTTTAGCAAGTCGTTGGGAATAATATGACATAATTTGACATTCCATATAAAAATTCGCTTGCTTACCGTATACGAAACAGTATATCATAATTTAGCATGTCCTAAGGAGGCATGGACATATGTATTTCCGTGTATTTGACGTCTTTAAACAGTCAAAATTGTCGGGTCGCGATTTTTAGCTGTTGTAAAATTAGCTGAAAACTCTCGTAAAGCGGGATTTTTTCTTTGCACATCGGGAATTACCAGTGGCGGATTTACCAGTAGGCTGAGTAGGCTGGAGCCTAGGGTGGCAGATTTTACGGGGGGTGGTAAATTTGGGGCAAATATATATTTTTTTTTTTGAGTTAAAAACATTGTAAACATTTAATACCGTGGAAAACTGAATTCCAAATACGAATTATAACGCCATGAGATACGTTTTGGTAGCAGTGTGTGAAGTATGTTTGTCACCGTTATGTGAGAGCTTCAAACACTAAGAACGTTTTATTATTGAAGACGAATCTGCGAAAAGGCCTCTTTTAGTCAATTGCTTGCAGATTGAAATTCGAAGCCAGCACTTTTTTCCTTTATTTTTATTTATCTGACATCTTTTTTTAATAAAAAAATCATCGATTTTATCAGTATTTTCAGGCACGGATTACCCATGGGCAAACTGGGCAAGTGCCCATGGCGGAAGATTATTAAGGGCGGCAATTTTTGAAACTTTCCGTTGGCTTAAAATTCTGTGAATGATTAATTTCGGTAAACTCAAGGAGCAGTCATAATTAGACAACATCTTAACGCTCTTTTTCTAATCTTTTTCTAGCTACCTAGGCATATTTCAGGGTGCCCAATCGCACACTTACATTGTAATGTAAATAATACTCGTTCATATAAAAATTTCAGTTATCCTATGAACTACACTTCACGGCAAACACCTCACGCAAAATTCTGCTAATCTCACTCCGAATAGCCTACTGGGGGAGGGTAGTTCGGTTAAGCTAAAAGTAGAAAAAAAATTTGTAACGCATTGGCTTCAATTCAACAAGGGTAGGAATCTAACATATGAGAGGATGTTTTGGGTGAAGCAATCAAGGAGCTCCAGAATCTACATTAAATGCTGGACATGTTTTAAATATGCAAGTACTTTTCTATTTCCTATTTCCCGACAGCAAGCCTTTTTAAATCCCACCACATAAAAAAAAAAATAATGTCTTTGGTCAGAAGGATCCGCCGGAGAACGCAAAGAGGATAAAGTTTCATCCTATTTCAGAAGGTCCTATCTGTTCTTCAAAAGATACAGTTGCTTCCCAGCATTTGCCTTCATAAACAAACAAATCGCAAAGGAGAACCAAGTGCAAACGGGATCAATTTCCGCAAAAAAAAAAGGATCAGGATGCCGATGTAGAGCATATTATGGCGCACATTTTGCTAGAAATGTCAGAGTCGTAGTTCAAAAGTTACATACCTTCAAAGATGCGACCTTAGGATAACAAATATTGCAAGGGAGACCCAAGCACAAACGGTGTCATTTTTTTCGTGAGACCCAAAGCCAAAGGGATTTTTAATAAGGGACTCGTTACATGCGGGATCCGAAACGGCGGCCTAATCTAAGGATGCAACTCTCCACACACTCTCTGTTTTGATATCCCTATTGTATTGATCCTTTGAAAAATTAAAAATTGTTCTGACGTATACATGATGTTTGTTTGTATCCAGATATTACGCTTCAATCCTAATTTAAAGATTCCATAGAAAGTCTGAAACAGTTTTCAATTTTTGTATAACGAGAAATGCTGACAGCATTTGCCTTCATAAACAAAATAATGTTTAAGAAGACTACATTGTCAAAAATTAGCGTTCGTTCTAAACTAGTTTCTGGGTTAGTTGATCAATTAGAATAGGCAACCCTAGTAAAAGCAAGTTCATATTTTCGCGTTTTGTGTTACTACTTTAGTTTCACTTGAAATTTGCTAGTGTAGGGGTCCTCTCGGTATTGTATGCTATATTGACTATCCAATTTTTAAGTAGGTTATATGTATGTGTATCTTGTGAAAAGGTTTAAAAGAAATTTCAAAAATTTTGACTATTAAATTGTTGAATTTGTAACTTTTTCTGCAGAGAAAAATATACAATACCAACGATGCCAAAAATCATTTAAAATAATTAAAATCAGTAAGCAAGACTTTTGCTAAATAATATCAACGAGTCCTTGCATTTCGTCAAGTTGTCAATTGGAATTTTAACTCTTTTTGAAACAATTTAAAAATCAGGAAATTGTCTTACCTCACAGTGACGGAAGGCGGAGATATGTCTTCTGCCCAGAGGCGCCAAAGAGGCTAAGTCCCGCCCTGAGTACTGCTCAATAGTGCATTAAAAGCGGCACACTATGAAGAATAAGAACCTACCCTTCAAACCGACGCTCCAACCAAGGAATTATTAGATCGCTTTTTCTTTATAATTTATCTATCGCATAAAAATAGAAGAATACTCAGGACCCACGAAGTGGAAAGCACTGATCTATTAAAGTGTAAAGGAGAAATTTGAGAATAAATGAAGCTCAATCGAAGAAGTTCGTCCTGGAGTGTTAATTCTTTACTCAAAAAAAAAAAAACAATAGTGTTCCGCACATTTTGGCACAACTTGATTGGGTGGTAAACAATAAAAAAGCTAAACGCCTTACCCTTGATTCTGGTAACGTCCCTTCAGCAATATTCTCGTAGAGCTTGATAGGGGCGGCAAAATGTCAACAGCCTACTAGCGGTAAATGTGTAAATCCGCCACTGGGAATTACGTATACGGTTTTTTATACGTCAGTGTAAAACTCTCTAATATTTATTTGTTCGAACGTCACTATAACAATTAATTATAGTTTTCTATATGTATGTTCAAAAGCTAGTACATACCAAGGTTTGCACTACAAGTGCAACAAGGGTTGAAAGGTCACTAGCACGTATTTGTCAATGATCTTTGAAAATAGATTTAAACCTGACTTCTAAAAACTAAAATTTCCTCAAATTAGTGTTACTTTTTAGTACGTATAGAGGGGAAAGTTTGCAACAATTTGGCATCAAAACTTTTCTCATTTTTTGGATGTTTGGGTCTAGAGCTTAAAGCACTATACTATAGCCCGAGAAAAGTGGAAGGTTTCTAAACCTTGACCGCACCCGAAATTAGCAACGGTCGGGGATTTTTTTTTGCATTTCAGACAATCTACTTCATAATCTTAATTTGTCTTTTTCAGAAGTCGAAATATCCGACCGGGTAGTATACGACGTGTACGAAAACGGGCAATTTTGAAGAATGGTGATTGTAATGTGTTGCAAGGGAACTTAACAGGACGACGCATACGATTTCTTCAGGATGTTTTTACCACACTTGTCGATTCACAATGGCGTTGGACGCTTTTGGTATTTGCTTTAGGCTTTATTCTGTCCTGGTTAGGATTTGCCTTGATTTGGTGGTTGATCGTAGTTACGCATGGCGATTTGGAGGAAATGCATTTGCCACAGCATCAAGGTACATTTTTTTAATATGAATAAATTAATTACAAATTATTGTGATTGCCTTTTTTAGCCGAAAGCGGTTGGATTCCATGCGTCCTGAACATCTACAGCTTTGCATCCTGCTTCCTGTACTCAATCGAAACACAGCACACTATTGGTTACGGTGTTCGTGCAACAACCGAAGAATGTCCTGAAGGAATATTCGTAATGTGCATCCAATCTATAGCCGGCGTCATGATCCAGGCATTTATGGTGGGCATTGTATTCGCAAAAATGACTCGATCCAAACAAAGAACACAAACGCTGCTGTTTTCCCAAAAAGCCGTCATATGTCAGCGTGATGGCGACATGTACTTTATGTTCCGAGTTGGAGACTTGCGCAAGAGTCATATTATTGGAGCGAATGTTAGGGCGCAACTGATCCGCTCCAAAAATACGAAAGAAGGAGAATATCTGACAACACACCATTCGGAGCTGGAAGTTGGAACGGACAATTGCGGTTCGGATTTGTTCTTTATCTGGCCGATGACGGTGTTGCATAAGATCGATGAGAATTCACCGTTATATAATATGTCGGCAGCTGATTTGTTTTATGAGAAATTTGAAATTGTGGTGGTTTTGGAAGGAACGGTAGAGTCGACGGGACAAACGACCCAGGCTCGATCGAGCTATTTGAGCAATGAGATTAAGTGGGGTTATAGATTTGAACCGGTGCTAACTTATAATAAGGCTAGACAGGCGTATGAGATTGACTATTCCAAGTTTGATGAAACGGTTATGGTAGATACACCATTGTGCAGTGCAAAGGAGTTATCCGGATTCAAGAGCAATTTGGGGACGCCAGGTAAGTAAATCTAGAGCATTATGGGAGTTGGTTGATTTGTTGGTTAATTGTAATTCGGTAATGGTTAAATGTGTATGTTGGATACCTTTTTAAAATAAAAATCAAAATTCATTATTGCAAAATATCAATAGAATTTTATCTATAGTATTGAGTACCTTAAATTGGATTTTTCGAAATAATTTCAATGCAAATTAATTTTTATATTTTAATGAAAACGATTTTGTTTGTTGCCGTCATTTGCGTATTTTTAGTTTACAATAATAATTTTGTCATTTGCCTATTCTAAAATATTCTAACTTTCCAAAATTTAGATTTTTGATGTAGTAGTTTCGTTGTGAAGGTATTAATTATATTTATAAATAACTAGTTGTCTGTTTTCTTTCCATTTTCTCATTTCTTTTTGCAGATGAAAGATTATTATTTCAACCATCATGTTCGCTGTCCGAATAAATTATAAAAACTCTATGTGCTAACTTTAATTTATTGTATAATGTCCATGTAAATGTCCTGTAACGTTTTAATCTGCTTATTCTATAGGAATTATAGTGTGAGTCAAACATTATGCATTTTTTTCACATTCATAAGTTTTCAGCATCACACAAATTATTTAATTTAATTAATTTTTTTTTGATAATACTTTGTCAGATGATTCCAGAAGTAAGGCACCCTCACCTGTACCATACTCGCAGTATTTAACTATTATGTCGGCAGATGCACTGTTGCCAACAATCGATGAGAAGCCAAACAATAATAAGGTACGTCGAACAGAGAGTGAACCTTGGAAGACGCCTGTGAGAATTGGAAGATCGGCACCGAATACTCCGAAATTGGCGCGAGCTTGATTAAAAGCATAATGATGGTCTTCTTATGTATTATAGAAATGCACTCTGATTGAGTATAACTCTTATGTAATTCGAAATAAGATGTTACTTATAATGTATGTTGTATGTAATATGATGCCAAAGTTTGTTTTTTTTGTAGAAATTTCTTGTGATATAAAAGCATTGTATTATTTGTGTATGAAATGAGTTTTTTTTGTACATTAATATATGTATGTATTTCTCCTCGCACATTAATACGTGTAAGCTTCTAGCTTCAACAGTTCAAAGTTCACATGATTTTATTCAATCTTTATTACAGAATCGGCGAAGTAATTACTATTAATATGGTGCAAACATTTCTCAATCGAAATGTCCGTTTGTAGGGAAAGTCTGATCGCATGGCAACTCTCAACTTATAAGTATGGGTATAATTTATGGTCAGTGGTAATATATGTATGTAGTACATTTTGGCAGAAAATAATTGAAGCTAAATTTGACTATAGGAATCAGAAGTAAAGGATAGACGTTGGGCGGAATGAGAATGAAATTTTCGACCGCTGTAATTTTCTCAATTAAAATGCATACCTATAGTCCTGACACATCTAAACGAGTTTACGGACGAATGCAGTTTATGAGCCAAAAACTAGTTTATAAGCGGTTTATAACGAGGTAATATGCCGTTTGGAGTTTATGAAAGCTCCCGTGAACTCGTTGTAACCCGCAATTGGATGGAGCTTTCGATTCCAAACCTCGATTATAACCATCGAAAAGCTCCTTTTGTTTGAAATCTGTTCGTAGTTGGCGGTTCAAACCTAAAAAATTGTTGATGTTCATAAATCAATATGTCAAAATATCATATGTTTTCGGTTTAAATTTGATATTAAGGGCGGAATTCATAGTTCCCACTTAAGTAATAAGGATTCCCTTAAGGAATAAGGGGTTTCTCTATATAAGTGAGCCCTTAAGGGAGCTTCGTATTCATAGTCGTCACTTATTAGGGCGTTGCCTCATTATATAAACGATTCACTTATTTGTCATATCTATTGAAAGTGACAAATAAAATATAAAAAAATATCAAGTAGTTAAAAATTCGAAATTTTTAACAAAAATTCAAAGTGTTTGAATGAGGATATGTCAACAAATATATGAGTTCATATAAGGTTACTAGATATGAACCTTAACGAATAAGGAAACCCTTAAGCGTTTGCTTATTGAGTGATTATGAATAGCGACAGTCCCTTAAAGGTTCCCTTAAGTATAAGTGAGGACTATGAATTCCGCCCTAAATTTTACATTTTGAACAAATTTTAGAGATGCATATGTACATACTTATGTACATACGAGTACTTGCACTGAAATTGGTAGGTGAAACAGCATCTCAACAGTTTAATTAACTTTGCTTATAATTTTCCTTAATTAGATGTATGCCGATCGATTTTGACTGAAGTGAAGAAGGTTAAACAAGAAAACCCACAAACAGAGTACTCATGTGCTACCTTATACATTAGGTTCAGGATGAATGGGAAGAGCGAAAACTGGCAGCCACAATTAATGGATCATATTTCAAGAAAGCCAAGAAAAAACACTTTAATTGGAACGCTTTTATAATACATTCGCAAATAAAAAGCAAACGGTTCACTCCAAGCGTATAATGTTTCTTTATTTTCACTATCTCATCTCTTAACTTTAATAATATGAGAGCAGATTGTTATTCAGTATGTGCAATTTCATTTTTTGGCCGTACAGCTATGAAAGAGCGATGGATATATTCCAGGCTAGTCCCTGCTTTTCCACTAAGCTTATACATTATTGTTCTTCATTTGCTTGGCGCTTTCTACCTCTTGTTACAGTCAGTACCATTTACTAAACGTGAAATCCGTAGGATTTGAAGTGATTTTAAAAAAAAAGGGTTAAATATGTGCGACATCCAGAAACTAACATTTCAACATTTTTTTTTAAAGTGCCACAAATCGAAAGTTTATCCTGAAATTCATAACCCGCATTCGACTAGTGTGTCATGCTATTCGAGTTTATAAATCTTTTTGCGGTTTATGAAACGAGGTTATCGCCTAGTGTGTCAGGACTATTACTGTCGTGGAATATGTTGCAAATTCTGGAGAATTCCATAACGTACACTCCGAAAACGGTTCCATTATTTTTCTTGGTCATTTTATGTATTATTTTTCGATTTCTTGGTAATTTCATCGTGGAAAATATCTAGTGACCGGGGAATCGAAAAAATGGCAGAGAAAAATTCTGGAACCGTTCTCGGATAGTAGCTTATGAAATTCCCTAGCGTTTGCGACATATTCCATGACAGTACGAATTCATTTTTATTGACAAAATCGCACGGGAGTAAATTTCACTATCGAGGTCTAACCATCCCTTAACATAATATTCTCGTGGGCATGGTGAGGGGTAAATAAATGAAATGAATGATTTTACGTACATAACTATAATCACACATAATTATATGAGGGTAATGGAAATAATACCTGGAAATTTTTGTACGTTTGGTAGAAAGAATATCGATTGGAACTAATTTTCGCAAGACACCAAAATACAATAAGGCAAATAAAATCTAAATTCCTAAAAATTACTAATAACAAATGTCAATCGAGGTGCATATATACACAGTGGACGTGTGTGTTAGTTATAACTAGAGCCCGGATTTTCGTGCAGTAAAAAATTGAAAAACGTGCAGTAAAAATCCCGAAACGTGCAAAATCGGGCAATATAAATGCTCGAATGTTCATTTTCCATGCAATATGAAAAAAAGTAACTTTTTAGGCTTTTAGAAATTAGGCTTCGGAGCAGTCGACGCAGGAAAAGCATTGAAATAAAAATGAAGAAGACTGGCTCTAAAAAATAAAACAATTTTTATTTAAAATGCGGTACACTTTCAATATTTTAACCGAATATAACCTTCTCCCCTTAAAATGCTGTCTAGATTAGCTCATTTAAATATGGCACCTGAAATCGTTGACCGGTTTTTGTTTAGGATCCATCGCGCAACCTTTGTGCTTATCTAATTCGTGAAATCATCGTCTTCAAAGGGGCAGATTTTCCTGTGCAATTGCACGAGAATCCGGGCTCTAGTTATAACATAGGGCAGGTCTATGGTGTATTGGGCGTAGCCAAAAGTATTGTCTTTCGACAATCGAAATCAATAAAAATATAAGTGGTAAGAGCTGTGTCCGAATGCATTGTAAAACGATCCTATGGCTTTCGTTACTATAGCGACAAAATGATTGGAGCGTTTTGTCGAAATACTACTGAACGATGTTTTGTATTTTGTTAATTAAATTTTAAAAGCCTCTTTTTCTGAAGTTCGAAAGTTCCATTTTAAATCTCTTGAAAATTCAAGATTTTTTAACAACTGAAGTAAAAGCCGTGATTATTTTGCTTAGTTTAAATTTTAATCAGTTTTATTTTTTATTGAATTTAATGCTCCAAAATCCAAAATAAATGATATTTTATGTGTCAATTTTGTATTGAAATTTCGGGCTTCCCTTCAGTGGTGAAGCACGCCTCGCCATTGATACATACCCCTACTTTTTTAAAAGGCCACCAACTTTTTTGAAAAATGATCAGTCATTACGTTTTGAATCTTATCGCTTTATCATAATGGCTAATTTAAATGGAAAATTATTTTATAAAATGCCGAAAAAAGCTAATAATATTTTGGGGTATTGACGTCCCCACGATATCGATGCCGACCGTATTAAATATAATATGTAAACAAAGATTGGTAATTTTAAATGGGATCCATAGTTTAAAGTGTTAAGCATCAGACAAAATTATTACTAAGTCCTTTTTTTGTTATAATACATATTTGAAAGAGAGTGGCGAAAAAATAGTAGGTTTTAATTTTTGCCAAAATTGGCGACCTACAAGTTTACACCATAATATCCACGCTTGTGTAAATACATTTTTGTTGTGTTATTATAAAATATGATACGATGGGCACATAGGAGGTCCTGCTCGTCAGAGTAACAGCTAATGCTGTGGACGCAAATTCAATGAAAATGTTTTGAAAACTATAAGCTTATTATTAGGAATAAAAAAAAAAAAACAAAATGATCGGTTCTGAATTAAAAATGGAATGGAAAAGTGCTGTTAACATATTTAAAATTTCTAAACAAAATTAAATAAAATTCCACTATGTTAAACAAGGACTATTTTTGATTTTTTTTTAAATTTCGAACCTAATTTCTTATATAAAAACACCAAACGGATATATTTTACCAGAATAAAATAATGAAATTCGCAAAAAAAATACTCGGGCAGCATAGGGTTAATTTATAAAATGGTCTCGACAAAAATCGGGTGTTAATAGTCAGTAAATTGAGCTTCGTTTGATGTGATAACTATGGATTTTACAATTTTTGACTAAAAACTTAATGGCTGAAATGCAAAATCGTTGTCAAATTTTGCTTGAAAATTGATGAGCCGTGTTAGAAGTCAAACTTGGATTTTTACGCTTTCAAACACCTAATATAACACTTTTTCCTTATAGATTTTAGTACGGTAGTAAATAAAAAAAATTATGTGATCTTCGAACAGGACCAATCGATGAAATAATTTAATAATTTCAATCGTTTCTACACTGAAAAAATCATTTGCCAAAAACAAGAAAAAAATACAATAAAAAACAGCATAAGAGAAATGTTTCCTGATTTAAGATGTATTTTCTTGTTACTAGAAAAGTTTTTCTGATTTAAGGTGTATTTTCTTGTTCCAAGAAAAGTCTTTGCCTAAAATAAATAAATAAGCCTTATTTTAAGCAAAAACTTTTCTTGGAACAAGATAATACATCTTAATTCAGAAAAATTTTTCTTGGAACAAGAAAATACATCCTGAACCAGGAAAAAATATTTCTTGGCTGTTTTTTATTGTATTTTTTCTTGTTTTTAGCAAATTATTTTTTCAGTGTATACTACTAGCATCATAGAGTGCGACTCAACCAATTGAAATAAAAAAAATCAGTGCTTTTTTTTTTACAGTTATTTGTAATTAAAGCAAAATCGAAAAAACCCAGACCTTGCTGTCATTTTTCTTCCACCTTTGTGCAACCGAGAGATAAAATTCATCGTTTTGTCTAAGTTCAGATGACTGTAACTCCAACAGTGGATGTTTCGATTGCGGAACTGATGATAACGACTACGACTCTTAGACCCACTGCCTACGCGATTCTTCCTTTTCTGTATTAGGCCAGTCAATTACCGATTTAAGGTCGCAAAAAAATTGCTCGGGTCTGTTTTTTTGGGATATTGTTAGGATAGATACCAGAAGTGTACCACTAAGTTTGCAACTTCGAAAAACCTGTGCTAACCCCGTGACCCTCAAAAAACCTCAAAATTTTCGGACTTTTTTCATATTTTTGTTTGTAATTTCTAAAAGGTGCTTCCTACAAGTAAGTCGTCCACTGCACTTTTAAAGCTAAGAAAATCTTCTTTAATTTGAGTGTAACTCCAGCTTTGTAGGTGCAAAGGATCCCAAGATACAGCACTTAAAAAAATTTGCTTTTTTTGTAAAAAAAAGGCCAAAATTGTATTTTAGGAGGTTTGTATGACAGCCCTATGACGTAATGTTCCGATTCCATCCATTCCTAGATATGTTTTGAGGCTTTACTAGGAACACATTTGGGTGAGGTTTGGTTAAGATTGGTTCATAAAGAAAAAAGTTTTTCTTAGAAGAACCTGATTGTCAAGGGTTGGTTTGTATGACAGCCCTATGACTTAGTTTTCCGATTTCATCCGTTTCTAGATATGTTTTGAAGCTTTACTAAAAAAAAACACATTTGAGGGAAGGGTGGTTAAGATTGGTCCATAAAGAAAAAAAGTTTTTTTTGGAAGAACCTAATTTCCAGAGGTTGGTTTGTATCACAGCCCTATAACGTAGTGTTCCGATTTCATCCGTTCCTAGATATTTTTTTAAGCTTAACCACCAACATACTTGGGTGAAGTTTGGTTAATATTGGTACATAAAGAAAAAAGTTTTTCTTAGAAGAACCTAATTTTCAGGGGCAGCCCTATGACGCCATGGTCTGATTCCATTCGTTCCGACATATATACAGCTAAGGTTTATAACTTCATGTCACATGACTTTCTCCGTAGAATGCACATTTAAGCCGATATTCAGCTCGGAAAATGACTGAAATTACAATTTCGAACTTTTTTTCAAAAGACAATGTTTAAAGTGCTGTATCTTGGGATCCTTTGCGCCTACAAAGCTGGGGTTACACTCAAATTAAAGAAGATTTTCTTAGCTTTAACAGTGCAGTGGACCTTACTTGTAGGAAGCACCTTTTAGAAATTACAAACAAAAATATGAAAAAAGTCCGAAAATTTTTAACTTTTTTGAGGGTTATGGGGTTAGCACAGGTTTTTCGAAGTTGCAAACTTGGTGGTACACTTCTGGTATCTATCCTAACAATATCCCAAAAAAACAGAGCCGAGCAATTTTTTGCGACCTAACGCCTCATTTTTCGGTTTATTGACTGGCCTAATAGGCAACACAGGAAGAAGACAAAAATGTCCAAAACCCGAAATTATAGAAGCCTCAAAAATTTTTTTCGACACGACGGTTCTAAAACTGATTGTGGCCCATAGTGAATAGCGTACTTCCTAACCGTCCTCATACTTTTGTGTTAACATTTACTAGGTCCTTGTATTGTCCATCCGAATTAAGAACATGACAAAGTGTAGTTAATTCTTAGCGTCTATAGAAAAGTCATATTTGCTTAAATCTATTGTTTCTGCTTTATGGACGAAGTAAGTCGCCACCAGAACAAAATCTTGGTTTCGCCAGTGCTCCAGACTGTCCGAGTTGCGCGGGCAATGCGATGCGGGGCAAAATCGCCTAGAGGAGAGTGTGGGAAAAATATTGAAAAACAAATTTGATAGACTTTCATGTTGGGATCTCAAAATGATTGGGATGCAGTGAGTGTGTTTCATCTACAACATTTATAACGATCTCAGAAGAGCAGACACAAGGCAGAGGTGAACAAATAAGAATGAAGGCTAAAACTTAAAAAGCCGAATGAAAGTGATACCGAAATCTGTTTTTGTATTATAGATCAATAACGAAGTCCCAAAAGTAGTAGTCGAGATCGCTAAATTTTGAAGAAAACATTTTTAAATCTCTTTCTTAAAAAAATTTCATATCAAAATTTCGTTGCACAACAAGGTCAAACTTTAGAACATTATATTTACATTTCTGCAAATCACATGAGCGTCGAACGCGATTTAAATCTTCAAAATACACCAAGCACTGTCGCTACAATTGATTAATTGATTTCAACATAGTTTTAGGACACAATTTTAGTGGAAAGCTTCGATTTCGTGTACTAAAGAAAAAAGAAAAATGCCAACTCTTACAACCAAAATTGTCATAATATTTTCGTAATATATGCTATTCTTAAATTGGGATATTTAGATTTTCGATTGTAGCGGTACCACTTAACTTAACTCTTAGTTTTTAATCTATCTTTGTTTGGTTCAACGCAAAATCAAGTTCTTGTAATGTATTCCTGGAAATATTTTTCTAGAGGAATGTACAGGTTTTGAGCAAATATGGCAAAAACATTTTGGTGAACAAAATATATATATAAAAAAAAAAAACAAAATTGTTTTCTCCACATCCTGCAATCTATGACTATGACTATGCAATGACTAGACTATGAAGGACATGTTTTTTCCACGGGCCCAGTATGGTTCAATTCGTTAAATGGGATTCAAAAGTTTCTGTCAGCTTTGAAATAAATGTTCTATTGTTATCCCGTCGCGCTTGGCTCCAACGCCAAACTATTTGTCAAAATCCTTTCAAAATAGAGTGAGAGTGAAGACCTTGAGTTTTTGGAGAATTATTACGCCCATATTTCTTGAAATAGTCCTTTGTATTAGCTATCCGAATTTAGCAGTAACAGCTGTCCAAAGTAGAAGGTAGAAATGCCAATGTTGAACCCTGTACCTACTGAAGTATATTCTGATATTTTCCATCTGCAGTTTATAAATACTCACCATAAACCTTTAAGTTATCCAATAATAAATAAATAATAAATTAGAGCTTCCAACAATAGCTCATCTCGCTGAATAAACATAAACATCCACTCAATAACAGCGCAACGACATCGATTCATTTTCATTCTATTTAAAATTTATTGCTTACGACTGTTTTCAATATTCTTAAGTTTTTGTTGATACAATTCATTAGACCAATATTCTAGATTTACATAAAATGACGGAACAAAAAATTGCTTGAGTATGTAACTCTGTGAGATAATATGTATCTTCTTATAAGCTGATAGTTATAGAGAGTGATGAAAACAGGCATCGTTCAAAACTCGCTCGTTACCGAAGTGCTTTCGACAAAAGTAAGGGGCAATTTCACGCCATCGCACAGGTGCTAATTTGGACGAACAAGAGCCAATCAAATTGGTATTGGTAAAATGGTCTATTAAAAATATATTTACGGAAATTTGCAAAATAAAATTGTAATCGTAAGCAGGGTTGCCAACAGAACAGTATGTGGTACTGCGACCTGTAAGACAGTGGCGGCATTCAGCGAATGAAAAATATATCAGAAAAGTTTTACTCCAATTGGATTCTCAGTTCGCATGACGACTATTCAGCGGAGAAAGGATTCGGAGACGGGTAATTCTTGAAGCATTTCCAGTCTTTTTCCAGTGAATTTCGTTCGCCGAATGTGTTCATTTTTTCTTTTTTGTTGATACTAGTTTCTTGATAGTGATAGACGAAATTAGGAAAGATTTTTTTGTAAGCCATACATTAATTACCTGGCTAGTCTGGCTGGTCTAGCGGTTAGTGCGCGCACATTCGGTGCACAGGGTCATGAGTTCGAATCTCACCGTGGATCATGGTGTATTTCGAACTCACGAGCTTGTGACGGACTATGATCTCATGGGGATGAATAACACTGCTGAGCGTGATGCTGATCTCATTACCTCCACCAAAAAAGCAGATAAGATCTTGAAAATGGGATGTCACTAACACATCCTGCGGCCTTAGTCCAATGCTGGATTGTCGCGACTGTTATTTATTTATACATTAATTAGTACTAATTTTATAAGAAAATAGTGCATACCTACATTTGTTACCATTCTTCAGAAGTATTATCTATTAATTTACCATTTTTTGAATTCAAACCAAAATATTCTCCACACTCAACAACTCTGCCTAATATACGATTGATCAGAAGACATGTGCCCACCAAGCGAGGCAAACATCCAAATTAGCACCTATTTGAAAGCATTTTATCTCGAAACGATCGTTTCAAATTGACAAATTATTAGCACATTATCATTCATCCGAAACTTGTAGGTTAAAATCTATAAAAATTCATATTTGTCATAAATCTAGGGGTGGGATGATCCTTGATGGGCTTGGTCAATTTTCAGTTTCAATAATATTTTTTGCGGCCCGTTCGAACAGTCTTTAACGAGCCTCGGTCGCGATTAGTAAATTCAATATCCGATTCTTTCATACGTCCCACTATTTTTGATGATAAGCAAATTTTATATGGTTCTAGTCAGGTGATCAAAAATATCTACCTATAGTAGTGCAGCAGAACGAACTGAAATGAATTTGGTAGGCGTGAAAGTAACCGGTGGCTCGGACTCACCAACTCGACAGGACGAGCAGGCTCTGCTGAACGGCAACTGGCGACCACCGATTCTTCACGGAACAACATCAATTCCGTCGCCGGGAACGTACTTTGAACCGTTAAAGGCTTCGGATGGGTCTTTATCTAAAAGGTAAGTAATTGATCGAGCGCTCAGCTGCATTTATTTTTTTAATATTTCTTGAAATATTATTAACTTTTGATACAATAAAAATCCTTTTTTCTAGAAACCGCATTATGCGACCTGGTAGCTTCAATCGTTATCGCAGACGAGCAATTCTCAAAAATGGTGATTGTAATGTTGTCCAGGCCAGGTTGGGTAGCCATCGTATGCGATTTCTTCAGGACCCGTTCACAACCCTAGTCGATTTGCAATGGCGTTGGACACTCATGATATTTGCATGGAGTTTCATATTTTCTTGGTTGGGATTCGCCGTCATCTGGTGGTTAATCGCCATAACCCATGGAGATCTCGAAGAAATGCACTTGCCAGCTAATCAAGGTAAATAAATTCCTTCCTGAAAGCTTCAACTCATTTTTTTGATTGTTTTTCTACAATTTTAAGGCGATTCCGGTTGGACTCCATGCGTCCTAAATATCAAAGATTTCTCCTCATGCTTTTTGTACTCGATCGAAACTCAAACTACAATTGGTTATGGTGTCCGCACGGTAACCGAGGAGTGTCCTGAAGCCATTTTCATGGTATGCTTCCAATCAATTTTCGGCATGATGTTGACCGCATTTATGGTTGGATATGTTTTCGCAAAAATGACGCGATCGAAACAACGTACTCAAACTCTGCTGTTTTCGCGACGAGCCGTGGTATGTCAACGTGATGGTGATTTGTATTTGATGTTCCGCGTCGGTGATATGCGAAAGAGTCACATTATCGGAGCCAATGTACGGGCACAACTCATACGACCCAAGAGCACCAAAGAGGGTGAAGTGTTCACGATTCATCATACCGAATTAGAAGTTGGAACGGATGATTGTGGTTCAGATTTACTATTTATATGGCCAATGGTTGTAACTCACAAAATTGACGAAAATTCACCATTCTACAATATGTCGGCCACCGACTTTTATAATGAGAAATTCGAAATTGTTGTAATTCTGGAGGGAACTGTTGAGTCGACCGGACAAAGTACACAGGCACGTTCGAGCTATTTGAGCAATGAAATTTTGTGGGGTCATCGATTTGATCCGGTTATTAGTTATCAAAAGGATAGACAAGCGTATGAGGTGGACTATTCGAAATTCGATGAAACGACGACCGTTGATACGCCCCTGTGCAGTGCTAAAGAGTTGGAATGTTTTAGGGATGGAGCGAGGACACCTGGTCAGTAATATTCATTTTTTTTTATTTTTTACTTTTTTATAATTATTCTTTATTACTTTTTCTCTTTTATTTAATTTCACAGATGAAACTACGTTCATGCTTCGTCAGCAGTCTTTCGCCCCATCAGAGGCTTAGATAAGACCATGCATGTTGTAATGTATGCATCATTTTAAAATTGTTTTAAAAAATTTAAAAATTTAATTTTTTTTTAGATTTTCGACTGCGGTAAGATGATTATTATTATAAATATAAATATAATATAATAAATAAATATATAAAACGAAGGCTAAGATCCGCCCCCTAAGAAATTATGTTTAAATATAAATAAGACAAAAATACAAAAAATATAATGTTCAGGTTGTGTTTTATTAACAACAAATAATAATCAAAACGGAGCACTTGCTCTTTTTATAATATGTAATTTAATAATAAAATTATTAATAATTTTGTTATGTTTTGTATTTCGATTAACTGTCGTGCTTTGTGGTCGTGATCGTTCGGTCGCCAGTCTGTGATATAGAGATTCATAGAGAAACGAGTTTCCAAACTCGGCACGGCCGGCCGGCCCGTCGCAAGTTTATTATTTAGAAGATGATAAGAAACATTCTTATTCTTCGTGTTTGACATTTGATGATATGATAAGAAATATTCTTATCATGGAATCAGTGGCGGAACAGCTTCCCTCGGGGCCCGCCCTCCCGCCAACTTCTTGAGTGGGCGCCCTTACACTTAGAGAAAGGCGGAGGGCAGTCGATTGAAAACACTCTTAAATCAACTCTTTTTAAACATGATTTGGACAGTACATTGTTTCTACTAAAATTGAGAACGTTGAACATAAAAACCTTCTTTTTGTAACGTTTATTATTGAATTATTGATTTCATCAATGTTTTTTTTTTATTTTAAAATAAAAAGGCTCACGCAGCCAAGCATTGACCTCTATAGGTGTTCCCGATATTTAATTTACCTCATTAGGCTTCGAAAAGCATTACAAATTACCAGCCTACAGTGGAACTCGATCCCGCGAACCAATGATTTGAAGACAAGCGCCCTACCTACTACACCAGGCATGTACAACTCGCGGCCCACCTTGCAGTTCTGTGCGCCCCGCAGCCATGTCTAAGCGGCACAATGGTAAGGTGGCAACAACTCAGCCGCTGAAATCAAGTTTAAAAAGAAATACTAAAACACGTCACAAAGTCTAGATTAAACTATGTATTTTAGGAATTTTCCCTAAATATTCCAAACTAAGGTTAAACTTATAAGGTGGCTTAACAACAACAAATTAGTTGGCTTTACTGAATATGCATCGAGATTTATTTGAAAAAATAGCAAAGCTTTAAAAATTTTGGAAATCCTGGAATTGGTGACTAAGTCACCTGGATTTGAAATTTACACATACCAATTACTGCCCAAGTGCCTGATTTTTAGCGCTGTGCCTACCAAACTGTATTGGTGCATGAGTTTGTTTAAAACCACTTCACAAACAAATTGTCGTTGTCTCTTTTAGCTACCTCTTCACCGAAGTTGATTTAATCTGACAATTTGGCTCAAAATGTTGTTTTGGGTGACCTGGATGACCGCTGTAACAATTTTTTCTATCATCTGTCCGAAATTTGGTGCAAAATAATTGACAAATAGTGCTTACCTGTAATTAACTTTCGTAATAAGATTATATACGAGTTTTTGAAATTTTCCTCCTGCGGCCTATCCAAACCTGAAGATTAATTGGCCCGAACTAGGTTTTGAGTTTGACACCCCTATACTACACCAACCAGACTATACGGGACGAAGTTTGTAACTTACTAGACAGTGCTTCCCAAACGGTGTTCCGCGGAACCCTGGGGTTCCTCGAGACCCACCCAGGGGTTCCGCGAACAAATTGTGAAAATATGATGTTCTAAAAATTTCAATAATACTGTTTTCACATTAACTGTATTTGGTAGTTTAAAGGAATTTGTGTATAAATACAGGATAGACATAATATAGTACACCGACACACTATGTATAGAACAACCGTTGTACTTGCTCGTTCTGTTAGAGAGTTTCATGGCATATCTTCAGGATGAAAGTCGGCATTTTTGCATTTTGGCATATTTGACAGACTTTTTTGATTTTTTCATGTCGGTCGATTCAAGGTAAAGGTATGTACTGAGTTCACCGAGCGAAAAACTAGCATATATGTCTCCCGTGAAAACAGTGCCGTGGAGATTGCTTTTTATTCACTCAATGTAAGATAAATGTTTACTCGCGTTCTGATTGATTGTCGATGACATCTTTTCACTGTGAAATAAAGTGCAACTGCATTATTTTCGCTGGCGAAATGTCAAAAACCGGTGTGGAGACTTTCATGTGAAGTGAGTACCAGCAATCGAATTCGATTTCACGATCATCAAAATTTTGACAGTATTTGCATGGATTTCACGTGAACTGACGATGTTAGTACCTACTTTAAAGACAAAAATATTTTGACGTATACTGATAAAATAAGTGCCATGAAAGGAAAACTCTTATTTGGGAAGAGGCATGTTGCAGAGGGAAACCTGGAAATATTTCCATCCCTCAACACTGCAAGTGATAAAATTAAAAATCTAATAGTCGAGCATATGGAAACCTAAGAAATCTCTTTGTTGCATCCAATATTTCAAATTTCGCCGGAAGAAGAAGATTGAACATCGCTTTCCTCTGATCGAGGTTTAAGATTAAAATTTGGAGAATATTCGCCTGAAGAATTTTTGATTTTTGTCAAGGAAAAATACCCTGTTTTGTAAAAAAAAAAGCTGAAAATATCCAGGTATTAATTTCAACTTCAGATTTATGTGAAATCTGATTTTCAACTATGCTAAATATAAAAACAATCCAAATCTGCCAAACATGAAAGCTTCAGGAACTTGGAGGAGGATATGCGAGTGGCTCTGTCATATATTCGGCCTAATATCACTGAAATATGTAAAAATCACCAGGCAAATGTTCTCATCAAATTGCTAAATTTTTTGTTAATAACACCAAACTTCAACTAAATATTGATATTTTTTTCTAATAACACATCGTTTCCTTGTATGGGTACGATGAACGTTTTGTCTTGTCTATCAACGCTCGTCTTGTCTTAACGGTTCCGCGAACGATTTCAACGATCTCAGCGGTTCCGCTTCTTCAAAAAGTTTGGAAATCAATGTACTACTAGACAATTGAAAAGAAAACGACACGTTATTAATTCAACTCCCTTCCTTGTTTCAGCTTTGAATTTAAGTGTGCTCTAATTGAAATCCTACAATTTTAAGAACGTTTGTTATTAATTATTAAATTCAATACAGCAATCTTGGCAAGACTCCATTCAAACCAAATATGGCTTCAGCACTACAGCCCTTAAGATCCATCTAGATTAGTCGCCAAATGGCTGCGCGTCCAAAAACTGGCATCACGAACAGTCATTTGGGTGCTACTTAGCATCTACACAGAAAATGACGTAACCAAAATTTCGTTTTGGCGATTTTTTTAAATTTAATTATCAAACTCAGACTCTGCGCTTTTAAATTATTACACGGCCATTTAAGAACTATTTAATTTCATACAAAAGAACGAACAAAAGTTGCAAAATTGTTACCTTGAATTTAACAAGCGGTTGTCAAAGCGGTTGGTTGAGTTGCTATATTGAATATCAAAACTGGACGCACACCCAAATTGCGATCAGTTTGGATGGAATGACAACATACCCCAGGAAAATTGGCATTTCACTTCGGAAAAATTAAGGGAAAGCTGGATTTTTGCATGAGCCTTCCTTTCGAGGTCCTAAACAAGTCCCTAAAAGTCCCCGTCCCTACGAGTGCCGCTAGCGGTGCTACAGAGGGTCAAAGACCCTCGAAAACAGGTTTCTCTGAATATTTCGATAACGGTAGCATATACAAAAAAGTGGTGTATGGCAAATTTAAAGTTCTTGTGAATTCTCAATAAACGATGCAAAGACCGAATACTTTCGGGCACTCCTAACGGCGCCAAGAGGTCTAACGGTATTTTTAACAAGGTTTCATTAAAATCTCTATAACGGTAACTCGTACTAAAAACTTTTGTATGGAAAATTTGTAGCCTATGGGGTTTTGAAGAAAGTGGCCAAATTTCATATCAATATGTATAGCCTTAAGGGCGCTATGGGGGTTCAAACCTTAAAAAAACGTGTTTTTTGAGGTTTTTCGTAAATGGTGCTAAGACGAGGGAGTGCGCTCTAAGGTGTTCTAGGAGAAATTTGCAGCTTCTGTGGCTGTTAGTAAGACGCCAAAAGTCCCCAAAGATGGGAGCCCCCCTAACGAAGTTATGAGGGCCCAAACATTCAATTAAGCAGTTTTTGGGGAATATCTCTATAACGGTAACGTGCACCGAAAGCTGTTATAAGGCAAATGTGTAGCTTATATAACGCTTAATTAAATATCTGAATTTCAGATTGATGCGTGCAATACTAAGGGCGCTATGAGGGTATGAACCGTACAATAACGGTATTTTTTCGTTATTTTCGTGGATTTCTTCATAACTGGACCGCATTCGGTTGGGAAGCCTGTAACAATTTGTTGCTTCTATAACGCCAACTTAAAATGCCTAAACAACTTATTTATGCGGGCATCCCTAAGGAAGCTATGAGGGGTCAAAACTAAACAACTAACTAAACAAAAAAACGTTTCTCGGATTTTTTGATAACGGGAACCTCTAGAGGGAACCCATCTGGAATAAATTTGTAGCTCCTGTTGCTGTTACTAAGATGCCAAAAGTCCCCAAAGATGGGAGCCCCTCTAACGAAGTTATGAGGGTCCAAACATTCATTTAAGCAGTTTTTGGGGAATATCTTTATAACGGTAACGTGCACCGAAAACTGTTATACGGCAAATTTGTAGCTTATATACCGCTTAATTAAATATCTGAATTTTGGATTGATGCGTGAAATGCTAAGGGCGCTATGAGGGTCCGAACCGTGCAATAACGGTATTTTTCGTTATTTTCGTGAATTTTTTTCATAACGGGAGCGCTTTCGGGAAGGAAGCCTGTAAATATTTGTTGCTTCTGTAACTTCAAATTCAAACGCCAAAACAACTCATCTATACGAACACCCCCAAGGAAGCTATTAGGGGTCAAAATTAAACAAAAAACCGTTTCTCGGAAATTTTTTGATAACGGGAACCTCTAGAGGGAACCCATCTGAGGGAAATTTGTAGCTCGTGTGTCTGTTAGTGTGACATCAAAAGTCCCCAACGATGGGAGCCCCCCTAGGGAAGTTATGAGGGTCCAAACATCCAAATAAGCACTTTTTAGTGAATATCTCTATAACGGTAATGTGCACCGAAAACTGTTTTATGGCGAATTTGAAGTTTTTACAACGCCCAACTTAATGTTAAAATTTCAGATCGATACGTGCAGTACTAAGGGCGCTACGAGGTTCCAAAACTAGCAAATTCGGCATTTTTGGTTATTTTCGTGAAAATCTCCTTAACGGTAACGTATACCGGAAGCAGTCTGTAAAAATTTGTTGTTTCTATGGTTCCAAATTAGAGGCTCCACCGATTTGTATGCTCCTGGAGCCTTCATACCTGCCATATAACGTATAAATTAACTAATTTTTAAGCCCATATGGACGTACGTAAAGACATACACTACACATACCTTCTTTAAAAATTAGTTTATTAAAACGTTATAATGCCCGTATGGTAGCTCCAGGTGCATACAAATCGATGGAGCATTTTATTTGAAACATAGAAACAACAAATTTTTACAGACTGCTTCCGGTATGCGTTACCGTTAAGGCGTTAAGGAGATTTTCACGAAAATAACCAAAAATGCCGAATTTGCAAGTTTTGGAACCTCGTAGCGCCCTTAGTACTGCACGTATCGATCTGAAATTTGAACATTAAGTTAGGCGTTGTAAAAACTTAAAATTCGCCATATAACAGTTTCCGGTGCACATTACCGTTATAGAGATATTCACTAAAAACTGCTTATTTGGATGTTTGGACCCTCATAACTTTCCTAGGGGGGCTCCCATCGTTGGGGACTTTTGATGTCACACTAACAGACACACGAGCTACAAATTTCCCTCAGATGGGTTCCCTCTAGAGGTTCCCGTTATCAAAAAATTTCCGAGAAACGGTTTTTTGTTTAATTTTGACCCCTAATAGCTTCCTTGGGGGTGTTCGCATAGATGAGTTGTTTTAGCGTTTGAATTTGAAGTTACAGAAGCAACAAATATTTATAGGCTTCCTTCCCGAATGCGCTCCCGTTATGAAGAAATTCACGAAAATAACGAAAAATACCGTTATTGTACGGTTCGGACCCTCATTGCGCCCTTAGCATTTCCCGCATCAATCCGAAATTCAGATATTTAATTAAGCGGTATATAGGCTACAAATTTGCCGTATAACAGTTTTCGGTGCACGTTACCGTTATAAAGATATTCCCCAAAAACTGCTTAAATGAATGTTTGGACCCTCATAACTTCGTTAGAGGGGCTCCCATCTTTGGGGACTTTTGGCATCTTAGTAACAGCAACAGGAGCTACAAATTTATTCCAGATGGGTTCCCTCTAGAGGTTCCCGTTATCAAAAAATCCGAGAAACGGTTTTTTTGTTTAGTTAGTTGTTTAGTTTTGACCCCTCATAGCTTCCTTAGGGGTGCCCGCATAAATAAGTTGTTTAGGCATTTTAAGTTGACGTTATAGAAGCAACAAATTGTTACAGGCTTCCCAACCGAATGCGGTCCCGTTATGAAGAAATCCACGAAAATAACGAAAAAATACCGTTATTGTACGGTTCATACCCTCATAGCGCCCTTAGTATTGCACGCATCAATCTGAAATTCAGATATTTAATTAAGCGTTATATAAGCTACACATTTGCCTTAAAACAGCTTTCGGTGCACGTTACCGTTATAGAGATATTCCCCAAAAACTGCTTAATTGAATGTTTGGGCCCTCATAACTTCGTTAGGGGGGCTCCCATCTTTGGGGACTTTTGGCGTCTTACTAACAGCCACAGAAGCTACAAATTTCTCCTAGAACACCTTAGAGCGCACTCCCTCGTCTTAGCACCATTTACGAAAATCCTCAAAAAACACGTTTTTTTAAGGTTGTAACCCCCATAGCGCCCTTAAGGCTATACATATTAATATGAAATTTGGCCACATTCTTCAAAACCCCATAGGCTACAAGTTTTCCATACAAAAGTTTTTAGTACGAGTTACCGTTATAGAGATTTTAATGAAACCTTGCTAAAAATACCGTTAGACCTCTTGGCGCCGTTAGGAGTGCCCGAAAGTATTCGGTCTTTGCATCGTCTATTGAGAATTCACAAGAGCTTTAAATTTGCCATACACCACTTTTTTGTATATGCTACCGTTATCGAAATATTCAGAGAAACCTGTTTTCGAGGGTCTTTGACCCTCTGTAGCACCGCTAGCGGCACTCGTAGGGACGGGGACTTTTAGGGACTTGTTTAGGACCTCGAAAGGAAGGCTCATGCAAAAATCCAGCTTTCCCTTAATTTTTCCGAAGTTTGGCCAAATTTTTGTTCAAATTTCCTGGCGTAAACAGCCATTTGGCGACAAATCTAGATGAACCTTAATAACCGTGTATGCTGCAAGGAAGATAAAATATTTTAGTCTTAAACGACATAACTAGTTTGAACTAAGTTAAGTACCACTCGCGAAGTATTTGGTCGTTTTTGACATTTCATGACAAAGTGGATTGGAATTTAGTCCAGTAAAAACCCCTAATAAAAAAGTTAGTATCACCAAAAAAGTTTTTAAGATAGTTTATTTGCCAAGCGACCTAAGGATGGGTCGGATTATAGCACAACCAGCAAATTTATTACTTATTGGAGGCTTATGAGGTGTTAAAAGAGCCGAAAGCGGATTTCTTATATTAGATAAATTTAGAGTAAATTAAGCAGGACAATTTTAAAACTTTTACTTATCTTTTCACTAAAAAAATTATCCACAAAATTATGTGTTTTCATTGTTTATCTTTATTTTTGGAAAATGTACTGATTTCGGGCTATTTTCATGTAAATAATGAAAGAAGGCCAACGTTTTCTTGCACTATGAATGATTACAAAAATTTCGAGGAAATTTTTTCAACCAACAGTTAATTTTTTGTGCAAATTTGAGGATCCGGATTGTCTGATGAGCTTTCAAAAATTGAAGACAATAAATTACGCATTTGTTTTGACTTCGAAAAGTGTATATCTCTCCCTGTCTAAAAAAAACATCTACGTCGGAATACTGTTTTTCGCAATCGTACTTTTTCAATTTTTCAAGAATTCTTTTATGTGGGTTTTGGGCCCCTTAATTTCGTGGGCGCCGCAGGGCCCTTATGCGCCGCCCCTACATAGAGTAATAAACCAACCATGCGCCTAGGAAGTGGGGATGGCATTTATTTAAAGTGTGCCGTTACAAACATATTTCCAAAATTATGCTCTACCAAGCGGAGGCTTCTTTCGAAAGCACGCAACGACAAGGACTTTTGCATCTTGTTTGTCGCCAAAATAGATTTAAATTCGTCTCAGACAACTATCTTGTTAAATGTTCCGTTACACATATGTATATTCCGAAAAAAATTTTTTGTACGGCTTTTTAAGCCGACACGCTCTGTGCGACTCACTTGGCTGAGTCGCACTCTATGATGCTAGTTATCTAGAGGTCCGGAGATCGAATCTCGGCGTGGTCCAAAATTTCCGTACATGTGCGGATAGGAAATATATAGTGCTTGCAACATTATATACACTCCGAAATGATATGCAATGTAACGTTGACTCGAAATTGCGTATAAACGGCTGAGTTAACGCATCACGGCACCAGATGGGGCTATACGGTACTTAGAAGAAGAATAAGCATAGTGGCTTCCTGAGGGGCGTCCGGTACGGATTATGATATTTTGATATTTTGCTAAGAGCCGTACGAGCCACAAATTCAACATTATACACGGAGATTCCGAATCCATTTTTAGGATTTTCGGATTTTCTATCAAAATCCAACAAAATGTATAATTTTCGGAGAACGAAAAAAAAATGGATTCGGATTGACCGTGTGTGTGCGGCATTAGATACACTCAATACGTTTGTTGTAGATTGTACGATCCACATACATCCTAAAAGTATGCAAAATTTAGAAGATAGATGTAGTGCAATTCTCGGATTTGGTATGAGTTTGGATGTGATATAAACGAAGGCTAAATTTAATTGTGAGAATTTGAACCGATTAATTTGAACGATACTCAAGTTATAACCATCTGCTCATTCTCTAGCAAATTCAAAAAGGTCAACCGATATGGCCAATTTTTCTTCTTTCCGATGAGAATAATTTGAAAATAAAGTCAAATCACTGTAATTCAATATACCTATTCCGAGTGAAAAACTAAAATTTCTTTGTCCAATCTGAATATTGAAATTTTTTAAAAAGGAGTTACTCGCTTACATCTTTCGTTTTGTCTTTTCTTCTCTGTACTTGTGGGGTATGATGCGTTTACTCAGCCTGTGTGGTAATTCATCAATTGAAAACGGCTGGGTCGATTTGGTTCAAAATTTTATTCAGTTGTTTGCAATTGCCAGGAAAAGGTTTTTGCGAAAGAAAATTTTGAGAAAACCGTCCGGAATGGTCGGAAAATTGGAAAAATCTAAGTAATTCATCAATTGAGAACGGCTGGGTCGATTTGGTTCAAATTTTATTTTCAGTTGTTTGCAATTACCAGGAGAAGGTTTTTACGAAAGGAAATTTTGGGAAAATCCTCCGGAAAAGTCGGAAAATCGGAAAAATTGAAAATTATTTTTTCCTTGCAATTTTTCCACAATAGCTTTTCGAATGAAAAAATATAAAATTCTAAGTGGGAAACTCGGAAAATTCAGGAAAAAGTAAAAAAAAAAGTTTTGCATTTTATAGAATAATTTGATGGTTTTAGACGATGCAAGGTGGAAAATTCGTTGAGAAGCTTCTGATTATTTCGAATAATTGTGGAATTTATTGTGATAAAAAAAAATTTTCTTTCAAATTCGGAGTGTATAGAATGTTGCAAGCACTATATTTCCTATCCGCAGAGATTCGATCCAGCATCGTAGAGTGCGACTCAACCAAGTGAGCCACAAAGCGTGACTTCACTAAAAATCTGTCTTAAAGGCCTCTTCGTCGCGAGAGGTCGCAAGGAAAAATAATCTGAACATGTTTTCATTGGTTTTATTTGGTTATTGTTAGTATTACAAGAAGTTTTACAAGCCTCGCCTTAGGTAAATTATATATTAAATCATCAAAATTGTATGAAAAGATCAAAGGCCTTGTCCGAAATCAGCCTTTGAATACCGACACTGGGTCTCATAGACACGGCAACTATGTCAGCGTACAGATTTCGCTATTTTCTCATGATTCCGAGGTTGCCGCTAGTTTTCATTCTAATAGTAGTTTTAGAATGTTTTGCTGTTGTGTCTTGAGTTTTCGGCACTTGTTTAACATCTGAATGGGATCATATAGTCCTTCACATGTGAGTGATTTCGAAAAACACCATAGAGTGAACTCACTCATGGTGAGACTCGAAACCACGATCCTGGGCAGGTGACAAAAGATGTGTTTAGGTTTAGTCGGTAAAAATCCAATAGAGCTGCTTGCAAGCAGCTTCTGTTGCACGCGGCTTGCAGTATATCGTTTGAAGAGTTGCGATCTATGGGGAAATCGTTATTTTCACTTGATGCATAGTTAATTTGTGTCGAGAAAATTTGAATTTGTCTTAAAAATGGTATATATGTACATACTCGAGCCCAAAAGAAATTTCCAGTTTACTTCAAACAACATGGATAAATGACAATCGAACCATTGAACCATCCTAACATAACTACTAAGTTCCAGGAGAGGAATTCGCGTTTTTATTCTAATTATACCCTATACCCATAAGATGGTATAGGGTATATTGTCTTTATTACGCCGATATAATGTAACACCTCAAAAGAGCCACCGGAGGTATGGCAAAGTATATATAAATGATCAGCGTCGGTCACTGATTCGAATAAGCCATGTCTGTCTGTCTGTTCGCACGATAACTCCCGAAATAATAAAACTAGCGATTTGAAATTTTGGTCCGATGTTTGTTTTGATAAAATCTTGGACGATATTGAAAATGGGCCAAATCGGACCAAGGGTTCCCCTTCCTCCCATAAAAATTACCCCTCTTTAATATTTTAATTCGGCCATAAAATTTCGATAGAATATCGCTATCAACTTGAAACTTTGATCAGTGCCTCATTCTGGCATTTACTTTGAGTTGATGGGAAGTGGAGTGGGTTCGACTACCCCTACCTCCCCTAGAAAGTTATATTCAGCCATATCTTTTGATAGAATGTTGCGAAATTGGCATCAAATGGTGGCTGTTGGATGCCTTAATAAGACATATCGGGTCCGACCTATCTACCCCTCCCTCCCCTACAAAAGACATGAAATTGTATATTTTGCGTGCCTTCTAGGTCTGTACATGGGTATAGGTTATAGACGCATCGTGCTATTCGCAAGATTATAACTCGGTCTCGTTTTATTACCAAGAGCACTGCGCAGTGGGATAATATAGAATTTTCAGAAGGACGTGGTAATGTCGACGAAAAAGAGTCAGACAACTAAAGTCAAAATGTTGTACTTGCGCCTTTAAAAGTTCACGAAGTTAGCAACTACGAACTCAATTTTTTTTCTATGACTATTTACTTAGAAAATTTACGCAAATATCAAATTTTGCGAAAATCAAATCAAATACAATGAACAAATCTGCGGAAAGTTTAGAGCCGGTGGATACTGGTTGCCGATAAAATGTACAACCTGATTTCTAAGAAGGTGTAAAATCTAATCCAATAATATTCGTCACTAGCACTATTATCAACTAATAAAAGATTCTTTTAGCATAAATTTACCGAGAGACTCCAATCAGTTCGTTTGCAGACGAAATCAAATAATAATAATTGATTAGCACCTTTTTTTACGAATTTCTATATCGAGTGTATTAATACAGACAAGATGTTCGTGCCGGGGCAGTCTAAAACTGGTATTGTTGTATCCTTTTTGTGAAATGTCTCTACTAAATATATTTTTCTTAGGAAAATGATTTTTGCATGCCTGAGCTCTTGGGGAAACCTAAAAAATAGTTTTAGGGCCGATAACTCGTACATCTTATCTAGTGTCCGTCGGCTGATTGGTCTTATCGTATAGGCAAGGCGCACACCATTTTCCAAAAGATTGTACATTAATTGTGGAAATCTTGACGTATCGTTCCATTCTGTACACCAACTGCAGTGCATGTCTGTAGTACATATTTTGGCATGGCAACTTACTTTATTGTACATTGTATGGAATTGAATGTTTGTTTATTTTGCATAGTTACGCCATATTTTGATTAGTTACGCCATATAAAATTACGTAATGATTCTACTGTATATACATAAAATCACGATGTGCGTCTCTGTACACGATCAGACTAACTAGCCGTGCACTAAGACGTACGAGTTATCGGTCGTTAGGCTTATTATGTTTTCAGTTAATTGTAAGAAATTAGTTGTTAAATTTGGTATGTACGTAAGTACATATATCTTGACTGTACTGTTATGTTTAAATAAATTCCCAACAGATGTCACAGGTATCGTAAACTGATATTATATTCTCTGTCAGGTGACTTAAGAGAAGATTTCGTATCGAGCGCTAATTACTGTAAATGTATGTGTGTATTGACAATTCGAGTGGCGCCTGATGAAGGTGAGTTGAACAATTTATTCAGTTCTTTGCCATACACTCTTACTGAAATACTGGATTTTTCCGGCTCCGTGTTTAGAGGCAGATTATCTTTTTTACTATAAGTCATCAAATAAATATTTTTTGTATTGTGCCTGAATAGTGACTAATTGAGAGATTTGATTTCAAATATGTCTCAAGTAAACGCGAATCCGAGCTCTTTTGTTGAGCCGAATAGTGAATCCGTCTTAGCCGCAGTGAATCAGGATAATGGTAGTGTTTCTCTTCCATCGCCCCAAGTATCAGTTTCAACAAACACATCATCTAAAGAATGGTGTTCTTGCTCAATTAGGCGGTAAGTGTTTCGAGTTTGTGTGGTCATATATAAATTTGAAATGTTTATGTAATGTAGTGGCATGTGAATATGTAGTTTAAATTGTTTTCCTGTTTTATCTTGAAGTTGTGTTTTTTAATACTACTGGCTACGCTCGTCAACCCCTCCCCCCTGCCGATGCCACTAGCCAACGCCTGCTTTACGCTCTGAGCGGACATGTCCGCGCTGGGCGCTCGCAGCACTGACTGACACTGACACTTGTGCGTACATTCGGGATTCATCGTAGCCAATCAGAACAATAATAACCATTTGCAATTTTCCGAAGTTAGCATTTTTATAGAAAATCATTTGATTTCTTATAAATCCACCACGTCATGTCTTATGCCAATGAAATTTATCTGATCTGTTAAGTCCACATCGATTTAAGAGCTCCTCCCACCATCACTGTACAACAACCAATTGAAGTTGCTGCTTTCATGGACAAAACTGCCAAAGTGAGTGAAATTTAACAACGATAAATAACCAATTACCATTCCATATTGAAATTGGAACCAACGGTTCAGAATTTTCACAATTCCGGGTCTCAATTGAAATCTCCGGATTGATGATAGCCAAAAGAGCCAGCGAGGAGAGAGGAAAGACAGAAAGAACGAAAAGCCCCGTCCCATGTTTTTCGGAGGCCCAAAAGTTAATTCAAGACCACAAAACCGGTTCCGCTTCAAATCTGGCATACATATTATTTTTTAACTTTTAGTAGATTAATATTAATTCTTTTATAATTGAAGAGCAATATTGTTACGGGAATACGCACTGAAAAGCCTAGCTGGATTCTCATTGACCGCTGCAACACAAAGTGATATTAACAGAGCAGCGCCCGCTCTAGCTCTTACGCCGCCCCGGGCAAGACGACAAATTCCCGCCCCTAAGTAGTTTTTTTTTTACATATTTTGAAACGCATTGGTCTCGGCGATGACACTATCCAAGATAGAGCTGCCTGTAGAAATATGCTGAGATATTATCGCCAAAACGGGCGATGTGCCTACACCGCAGGTCGAGCAACGCGAGGCCATGGAGCGGTATAAAGAACGAGGCAAGGAAGAAGAGACATATTTTGAAAGGGTTCGTGGGTTGCATCGATTTAATTTCATCAGGCAGGAGGCATGTTCTGCTATCCGTGTTTGTGTGTTTCGGATATTTTCCGCTATATGGCGGACGGTAAGATAAGTGTCGCTAGAGTCGATAATAAAAACAAGAAAATTCTTTTTGCGAGAGCTGTTAGCGTAATGTAATTATACATAGTTTCCGGTGGAAGAAGGTTTGGTATGTTCTACCAAAAGGAGGAGGATGAGCCCAGCGAAAAGGACTACTGATCAGTTCAAGACCTTTCATTTTAATAAGCATTTTTATGAAAAAAAAATTCGGTTTTTTTTGGAACCGAGTGTAACTTGCAAAGCTACTAGAAGTTTGGGAAAAAAAGTGGACAGCCGAATACATTTGGTCTGAATTTGTTTTTTTTTTTAATCACAAGATGAATTATTAAGGATGATCATCTCCCTCGGAATTATTCTCGGTTATGCTTTCTGAAATTTTACTGTAACATTTTTACTTATTTGTTTCGAACATGATGATTTTAATGGAATTTTGGGTCAAAAGTAAGCAACGCTTTTCACTATTTTGCTTGAACTCTATACCTGGATCTGACACATCGATGTCAGTTTCCTTCGTTCCATTAATCCTGTTTTTTTGTCAGTAAAAATAAAAAACGGACCCTGGTCTGTTTTTAAGTTATTAATTTACTAATGTTTTCAGTTGGCACCGGACATAAGTTTCATTTTTCAGCTTTCTTGCATATTTTTGTCCCCTGTCAAATTTCAAATGCTTAGTCCTTTTTTTAGTTCTGAAGAATTAATGTAATTTTTCTGTATGGGGTATCACAAGACCCCACCACAGAGTTTAGTAGTAATAGTTGAAATACACTGCGCGACAAATCCTTAGGTTCATGGATATTTTGCTTTAAAATGATATCATTTCTATGTACTCTGATCGGAAATAATTTTTAAATAATGCTCTCTCAATTTGGTTATTTTAGTAAATATTGCAATTCTATCAAACAACTCGTATAGCTAACGGAATTTTTTAAAATGCAAATCGCAATTTCCACTGCGACAATTGTATAGGTTCACTTACTTTAAAGAGTTATCTCGTCCTGGTGAGAAGTGTTTGTGGAAACATTTTTTTTGCGTTGTACTCTGTGAGTCATATAGTGGAAAATAGGAAAGGAAAGCACTTTTCTGCCGATAAAAAAGGGGCAATTAACACGTTGGCTACGGCAGTCATTTTCGGTTATCTTCTTTTCTGTGCGGCACATGCCCCCGGGGGCATGTAAGTCGTTTTTATTCATGTACGGCACATGCCCCCGGGGGCATGTGGCTACTGCAACAGTAAATGAGCTCTCACATCCTGGAATTTAATTTTAATCAATCAAAAACTAGATAAAATACTTCCTTAGCTACAAACCAGTCTTAATCTCAGCCAGGAGCCGATTCCAAATGATTATAATAATAATTGTATTTTTTTTGGTCTTTTTCCACCTTTGCTTTGGCCAATTGGACAATGCGACGCGAGCGTTCCGACATGTTAACACTAAACAATGTATTTTCGCACTGCTAAATGAACATGATGCAACCAGAAATTCATTCTAACGGTGCTTTGTCTGTCATTTTATTCAAGAAATACATGCCTCCGGGGGCATGTGCCGCATATGAGTAATAATTTATTACTCCTGTGCGGCACATGCCCCCGGGGGCATGTATTATGTTTCTATTATAATATTATAGTATAGGGCGAACTAAGTTAAATGCTCCTTGTCTCGCTGAAATCGGATGAAAATTAGAGATTTTATGGCTTTCGCACCTGGAGAATGAAAAGCAAATTTTTCAGCCGCTCAGAAATAATAACTAGTCACATGCCCCCGGGGGCATGTGCCGTAGCCAACGTGTTAAGCATTAAAGCAAGAAGGATAAACCGACAAATTGCAATACGGATTCAGCGGAGCTCGAACGTTGTTAATAATTTTATGCGAGATAGTGACAATTATGGCCGATGATACGCAGGAGGCAGAAAAAAAAGCGATTTCCGGTGCATCAAGGCGACGTCTCTTAAGAGAAGCCTCGAATCCGCCCCTTACTGCGCGTACGCTTGGGGAGATTTTGTGTGTGTGTGTTATCAGCAAGTGTAAGGACCATCCAACGAGTTCTTAAATCTTCTTCTTGTTTGAAACGTTTACGGTTAAAGAAAAAAACAGCCTTAACCCCGCAACATCGCCTACAGCGCCTGGAATTCGCCTCAAGTTTCATGAACTGGACATCACAATGGAGGCAGGTAATATTTATGGATGAAAAACGGTTTTGTGTGGACGATCCAGATGGGTGCTCCTACTATTATCATGATATTAGGAAGGAAGCTATGTACCTGTCACGCCATCACTCCTGAATAGGTCCCGTTATGGTATGGGGAGCCCAGTGGCGATCCTACGTAGGGGTTTTGGGGGTTCAAACCCTCTCCGAAATTTTTCGATGTTTGTAATAGTGTTTGAATCATTTGGTTGATAAATTCGGGTAATAGAAAAACAGGACGTTTTTCAAGAGAATAATTTTAACCGACAGAGCAGAGAGAGTCCGTACCCTTGGACCCCTCCCGAAGATATTCAAAAAGTCATTTAAATTTTAATAGTAATAATAAGTAATTATAAATAGAGAACATATGTATATTGGCTTCATTAGAGGTGGTGGCTGCGATCCCATTTAGCGTATGGTCGAAATATCGCTATACGGATATTTATATTAAAAAAAAAACAGAACAGACAATCAGAGTTAACCAACTCGAATTTGAGAGAAACATTCTGCAAATTTTCCCCTCACACGGGAATAGATAGTAGATTTTAGAAGAATTCCTTAGTTGAAATCCGCTTCACGGTCTTGAGCATTACTATAGCAAATGGCGGAATGCGATAAGTTATTGTTTAACCGCAATTCGAATAATTTGATATTTTTCATTTTTCCCAGAAACTTTAGTTTGAAGTATTTCCTGGTGTATAATCTGATAAAATTGGTCAGGGTTAAGTGAAATTAACTAACTAAAAAGATAAATCAGATCCACTCGTTGACAATTGTAAATAGAAATTACGCCTATTTTCATCGACTAAATTCAATAAAACTAACATCAAAATTTTATAGCATGGACATTTTTTTGAACGCTGGGGCCATTTCGAAACCAATTTCTGGCTACGTCCCTGCAACAGAAACAGACGGACAGAGATTTCGCACCCAATACAAGAAATCTCTCAAGTCATCTAACAATGAGCAAGGAACTCAGCATCATGAAAATGATGTGCTAGCCAAATTATTTTTACAGTTGAGAAGCCAATGAAGTGTCTCTCGGAAGTAGGACAACTGAACTGGTACAATCAAAATCAATGCTGCACCATATTTCCACTAACTTATCGATGTCGACCTTAGGAACTGCAGTTAATTCGGAATGATGTCCTTCGGTGCATTATAGGGGCTACTATGAGGCTTGGAGGTGGTTTGCAACTGGTTTGAAGCTGTAGTGATATTAAGTAAATGAAAACGAATTGAAATAACTTCCACAGTAATTTGATCACGCTTATCAGCTTTAAAATATCAATTTGACTTTTTGGTAAAACCCCTCCCGAATTATTTTTTCTGCGTACGCCCCTGGGGGAGCCATATCATATCATGGAACTATCGACTTGGTCATCCTACGAGGTCGCCAAGCGGGTTCATCTTAGAAACAACTCTTAGAAGAGGAAATCCCTAAGATAAATGTCATGTACGGAGGCGCTCCTTGGATATTGCAACACGATCTTGCCCCAATTCATACAGCGAGGGTGTTTAAATCGTTTATTGAGGAGAAAAATGTGACTTTGTTAGACTGGGTGCCCATCTACCCTGACATTATACATTTGGAGGTGGCTTGTTCGGGAGGTTTACAGTAGTGGTAAACAGTATGACTCTAAAAAAGAAGTAATTCATGGAATTAAGACAGCTTGGTCTAAAATACCGATATCCGTGCTGCATTCATTATACGATTCCCTGCCTCGAAGGCTTTATGAAATTATAAATAAAAATAGCAGAAATACACACTATTAAATTACAAAAAAAAAATGCTCTTGCTTTTTCATATTTATCCTCTTTCATACTTTTCTGAAATATTTTTCAGCGAAAACATTATGTAAAACGGTAAAATCGTCCCTGAACCTAAGCAATTGTCGAACGGGAAATTGACTCTTTGAATGAAATAAATTACTGTAATTTAAGGAAAATGGGATTCAGTCCATTCATTTTCTTTGTGATAACTATTGAATTAGTTCCGAAAATAATATTTCTTGAACCGGTAAGCTTTTATTATGACACATGCTTCTTAAGAGCAAGGCAGATATGCTGGTATTTTTTTTTACAAAAGAGCTGTATTTACTATCTGAAATGCCTTTTTTTTTAGTCTGAAAGTCAGTCTGTATACCAGGTAGAGAAAATCCTAGGAGTATACAATTTTGAAAATTGACCCATATTCGGACGTTATAGAAAATATACAATTCCACCGAAAGTTGGATTAATGTCGGAAATAGTATCCAAACTTCTTATTTTTGGCAAAATTTAAAGTGAAAATTACCGTTTTATAAGTTCTAGAAGACAAAGTTGGAAAAATATAAAAATGGCTTAACTGTCACAAATGTCAATACTCCAACTTTTCCAATAATTTACCATCTTTATTGGAACAGGAACATTTTTTTTTTTCTAAAATGCCGAAAAATCTAATATTTTGGGGTACCCTACAAGACTGGTTAATTTATAAAATTAAATCCCATGACATCGAGTGAGGGTTAAAACTAAAATAAAGGAGGAAATTTGAATGTACATTATGAATTTTGATGGCTTCGATTTGATCGAAGATATTGAAAATATGATTCAGGCCGAAGACGTTACAAGAAACGTATCGAACAAATTTTAGGTTTAGCTGGCATCCCCGTCAGTTTGGATATAAAACGCAACAACTAAGTCGAGAGCCTCAGTATTCATAGGTTTTTTGTCGTGTCTGTTCCTGAATTGTTTGTTTCAGATTAATCGAGCATTTTTTTAGACATTTTTTCAATCTATTTTCGAGCAGAATTTATTGCTGATGCCCTCTTTATTCTGATGGATAGACTAAATTGTTCGGCGGAAGGTTAGAGATTCGTTTTTATACAAAATTTGTGTAACATTTGTGGGGTCATTAGAGAAACCTAAATTAGAGGAGATTAATACTACTGACTGAATTTATTAAAGCCACTTAATTAATCAAGTCAAGTTAGATTAAATCGTATACCATTAAATTTAAAATCATGACAAATATACTCCGTCCACTACCAGGATAGTCACCATAAACACTAGTCGTAAAAATATTAGCCACCATTCGCCATTATCGAGGCCGATGACCTCCCAACTTTTGCAACTTCTTCTGCTGCTATTCAGAACCTTTCTACATCAGTGGGTTTTAACCATTTGCACATGAGGTGCAATGGAACTTGTAGCGGAGCCTGGAAAATCATGAAGTCTTATATCGAATGTCACTTCTTGTGGTGCTTATATACCACACCCACTAATATAGAATTAACTCAATTCACCTTTTGAACGCAACTTATGCTAGCCTAGCCAGTCAACCGTTTTTGTTGGATCATCGGATATTGTCGCAATTTGGGTCAAGGTAGAAGTAACACCAAACAGGATACCACTTTTAAGACAGACAAAAATTTTGACCGCATTTCATTCCATCGTCAAATTGCTGTTTACGGTTCTTACCTAAATATGCTACACAGTGTACAACGGTAAAAAATGCAAATAAAAGCAGTTTGACTTTTGAACCGCTTGCTCTATCAAAAACGAGCTCCGCTTCGCGTCCAACCTTTTTTTTTTTTTTAGAAAATAAAGTTTGAGCTGCGTGAAAAATCTTTGTATCGAATTTTGTGGGAACCACAGGCAAGGCTTCCCGGACCTTACCTAGGGTCACCTCAAATACCAAAAGTGGTCCGCAGACCACCGGTTAAGCATCGTTACTCTACATGTACCTAATGTGACGACCCTGCTCTAAAAAACCAAAGCAGACACGCCTCCGCCTTATTCTCTGATGATTTAATCAATTTGATAGCTCACGAAACTTGTGCTCATGTGCACAGAAAAATATTCTAAAATATTGAATTATAACGAAAGATCTTGAAACCCCTTATCCTCTCCAAATTTACCGTTTTTCAGTATTGGCTGTGGCCAGATCGAAATCAAAATTTAAGTAACGTCTATAGTGAAATTTAAATCTAGACTATTTCTAGTTCCATTTCTCAAAGTCAGCTCAAGTAACAATTCGTATGTTTTAAAGAAGCAGTTCACCGTGAAGCAATCATATAGTAACACGAAATCAGTTTATCGCGTGACACCGCTTAAAGAAGTATTTTGATCCAATATTAAAATCCTTAAAACATTTTCCGGAAAGCTTCCTTCATCCTTATAGAATCAATTTAAAAATGTTGGTATAAGACTTCGATAACACTTTCTCTAAACGTTAACCTAAAAAATACTTATTGGATAACATAACATGACTTTAAAATAACACACACCAGTAATATTTTCCTATAGCAGAGGATCGGTGTCACATTCGTACTCTCATCCGCTAAATTGTTCATCGTAGTTTTATAGAAGGATGGATTTGTGATTTTTGAAAGAATTGAAACCTTTGAAGTGTTCTGGAACACCAAGTTTCTTCAATAGAATTGTCTTGCATGAAAGCAACATTTTCTCACTCATTGTTAATTTTTGAACCAATTAAGATGATATATGAGCAGAAACTGACTGCATTTTATTGATGAATGTGTCGATTTAATCAACGTCAACTGATTGATATATAAAAGGTTCATTGCAGAAGATTCGATAAGGAATTGTTAAGCATTTCTATAGATGCAACTAACCATTTGTAGTGTTTACGAGTAATGATATTTGAGGTTGGCCGGGTGGTTAGCGCATAAAACGGGCAAAATACGATAGTCATTTCGGATTTTTATTTATTTTTTTTCCTGACGCGAGAAAATTACAGAAAATGATGATGAAAAAACGTAATTTAGTGCTATAATAATGTTCAATTGGATTAAAATTTGTCGGTCATCCCTATGATTAATTCGAAATTTGCGCACAGGAACACGAAGCTCCGCGTGTACAGAACGATCATCCTACCCGTGCTATGTTATGGCTGCAAAACATGGACCCTCAACCTAGCCTCTGAAATTTTGCTACACAGATTCAAACGAAAGGTCCTTCGGCGATTTTTAGGGGTCGTCCGCGAGCGAGAGCAATGGCGTATCCGATACAACGATGAGTTGTATGTGAAGCTTCAACGTTTGCAATGGACAGGGCATGTACAACGGATGTGCGATAATCACATGCCAAAGAAAGTGATGAACGCACAACGAATTGACGGAGCGAGTTTGCGGGGACGATCGAGAGCTCGCTGGGAGAACTCCGTAGGTGAAGACTCCCACCAGCTGCTAGCCTTTCGAACCTGGAGGACAAGGTCACGGAAGCGAGACAATTATGGAGGTCAACGATTCAGGCGGCCAAAGCCCGACATCGTGCTATCGTGCCACATTGATGATGATGATGGATTAAAATAATAATGGCGCCAAATGCCATTATTGAACTATTATTCAGCGTTTATACCCTCAAAAGTATCCCTATTATTGTTAGAAGAGAATATTCTGTGAAGTATTAAAGGGACAAAATAGTTACTTTGGGAGAAGCTACATCAGGCGAAGGGATTCAGGAAAATTGTGGCATAACTAGAAGTGTCCCGTATTTTGTCAGCAAGTGTTTTAAATGTCATCAATCTTTTTTACAGACATCAAACGAAACGACCTGGCTGTATGGATGGTTACCGAAAACGAGCTGTTATGAAAAACGGTAACTGCAATATTGTCCACAAAAATGTAACAAAACACTGGAGGAGATTCCTTCAGGATCCCTACACTACAATGATTGATATGCAGTGGCGATGGAACTTGGTGATTTTCGCACTAAGCTACATATTGTCGTGGCTTGGTTTTACGCCATTTTGGTGGTTAATTGCCGAGGCTCATGAAGATTTTGAAATGGATCATCTGCCAGATCAACAAGGTATGGTTTTCAATAAGTTACTCAAATTATAACGTAATTTGGCTAAATGAATGTTTTTCTCTTTCAGAAAAATCAGCATGGGAACCATGTTTCACCAACCTCAACGACCTTACATCAACCTTTCTGTTTTCAATTGAAGTCCAAACAACATTGGGCTACAGCATTCGCATGCTAACCGACGAATGTCCCGAAGCCGTCTTCCTGGTTGTTCTACAATACATTTTCGGCATTATCCAATCGACTTTTGTCGTGGGTTTCTTTTACGCCAAAATCACACGAACCAAAATGAGAACTCAAACAGTTCTGTTCTCACGAAAAGCCGTCATATGCCAACGAGACGAAAGCTTGTTTCTGATGTTTCGAATAGGCGATATGTCGAAAAGTAACGTTCTACGTTCAAGGATACGTGCAAAACTACTGCGTTCCAGATGCACGGAAGATGCCCAGTCGGGTGATGTTTACCAAACGGACCTGAAACTCAACATGGACGATTGTGGATCGAATTTGTATCCGATTTGGCCAATAACTGTTACACATAAAATTGACGAGAGTTCGCCACTTTTCAATATATCGTTGGACGATTTGTTTTATGATCGTTTTGAAATTGTTGTGGTCTTTGAGGGAGTTTTGGAAATTACAGGGCGTGTGATGCAAGCACGGACGAGTTATTTGAATGATGAAATTTTGTGGGGCATGCAATTTGCAAGGATTGTGCAATATTCGGCTGTCAAGAGAGCATATCAGGCGGATTATTCACGATTTGATGATACTACGCCGATTGCCACGCCACTGTGCAGTGCTCGTCAGTGGATCGAATTTAAGCAAAAATTGAGGAGTACGGGTAAGTTTGATTTGGTGTAAAGTTGTTTGTGTTTTTATTTTCTTAGATTTATTGGAATTTTCTCTGTGTCTTTTTTAACGCTAATAAAACGCTAGGAATCAACAGGTTAAATGTCGATCTACACTTTTCAATCATCAGTCACAATAATTTTGTCAGTTAATTGATTGACTGACAATCTGTAAATTTGTATAGAAAATGACTGCGACCGAAGACTGTGGATGTGGATCGATCTTTATTCTGTTATAGTCAATATTGATTGCGAAAACTAGCACTCGTTTTCGCCATTCTAGTAGGTAAACTCAAATAGGCTCATACTGGACACTGAATTGTATTGATAGATAGAGATACACTAAAAAGCTTACTAGCCAGACAATTCAGAAAGCTTCCGCTATTCTGTACTTCGGTTCATGTATTTGCTAAGCTTAACATTCAAATTTAACAACTTATGTTTCAGCACTACTTTCTGCTGCTGAGTATCTTTGACCAACACCAATTTTGTTTTTCTTTTGTTCACACCAGCTTTATTTTTTGATCTGAGTAGTATCTCCATCTTCAAGAATAATTCAGATACATTTGCAGATATTTTGTTTTACCTCATGATTTTACCATGAATCCACTATACCTGCATTTAATAGGACAACTCCACAACGACGGACGCATCGTGGATCACAGCATCCGCAATTAATTCTTTAATTACTTTTCACCTGAGCAAAGGTCTCGCATAATCGATTAACTTGATCATACCACGATATAGTTTTCATTGGTGCGATGACCAATCGCGAGTCAATTAAGTTGCAGTCACAGAATATAATTGGCCGGGGAATGCCAGAAGCTGTAATGATGACGATTGTATTCGTACATAAATCTACAAAATAATTGACGACGTGATGCTCCACTTGAAGTCATCGTAATTTTTAGGAGGTAATTGCGTAGATGTCTTTCGGGAACTTTACAAAGCAAGGTCTCGCAACCGGTAGGAGGGACGAACAATCGGAGACATGGTGATGACCTCTCATGCTTGCTCCATTTCTGATCCGATCAACCTATGCATCAGCCGAGTCAATATCGTATCATTTAACGTACGTACGTGCTTATTGGACTGTTCTGGCAAAAAAAGTCGAAGTTCGGAGCTGCCATTCGAAAAATTGGGACGAAAAATAGGAGTATCAAAAACCCTTGGAAAATCAGGAAAAAGCATAGGCATTTTTCGGACACAGCCTCCGTAACATATTGTGGACTCAAACTTAAGGGACTAACCTTAAAAAAGAACTCAACGAGACCAACATAGCTGGTAATCCTTGCATGACCATGCACCTGTAAGCAAACAATACATCTTTCGCAATTTGGAAAAAAACGCGCGCCAATATCAATTTCATGATCAAATCATTGCCATGATCGGCGGGATGCATACATATCATGCGAAATCTGATGAAGAAGAAGGAGGTCATTTTATGGTCGCTTGCTGAGAGGTACTTGACTTCTGATCTGGACGCACGACCACGAAGGATTGAGGCCATAGACCAATGGGTAAAAGGAGTGAAAGAAGAACTGAAACTCTGGACTCTGGACGACGATGGCCATGTGGCACGTGCATCTAGGGCCGTAATAAGGCACACAATATAATGTCGAGCCCGTGACTATAGGCAATAGGTAATTTGTATGAGAAAGTAATTAGCTGTGCCTTGCCAATGCCTCTGATCTTGCTCGTGCCAAACATGCTCAATAAGCGTTTGCTATATGGGTCTTCGGCAACAAAGTCGATTAAAGTTCGTTTAGAGAATTTCATTCCGTGATTGCCGCTGACGCAAATATGGCTTCTATGTATGTATAATGTAGTTGATCACTTTGACGTGATCCGCCTGTGTGGCGTTTGTGGTATTTGCCGAACAATGTTTTTGTGCGCGCGAGCGCAATTGTTGATGGATAGCTTCCAGGCTGGGTTTGGTTTGGTCAGCTCGAGGGATAGTGGCAATAATCAGCAACTAGGCGATCTGGCAACCATAGTAATATGCGCACAAATTGCTAATAGAAGATGGTTTCATTCGGGTTAGCTACTTTATCCGATGAAATCACATGTGGTTAAGTGGTCAGTAATGTTGATATGGTTGATGATTTGAGAATTTTTCTAAATTCTGTCATGATGTGCACGTCGCCTCAACACTTACTTAGTGAAGTGCCAGGAATGCATTTTTTTGGTAGTTATGTTGCGCATCATGATTTGTAGAACCCTATCTTTCCCCAGGCAACAAAACAAAAAGTAATTTAAAAGTTTCGTTTGTTTAACCATTTTTTTTCTTAGGGTTCTTGCTACACGAAATGACATGCGAAATTTTTGTATGAAACTTTTCTGATTCGAAAGGTTCTTACTAAGCCTTCCGAATAAAAAAAAATTTATCAAAATGTTCATTATACATATATTATTATATTAGGGACGTTTTATTGTGTTTATCCCGTGCAGGTTTGGGTAGAACTTCATATAAAAAAAATGACACTTACCCAGCTAAAGTTAACCCGTGCAACTACCCTACACGGGATAGAGCTCAAATGTAGATGGCGGACGCATAGGGGAAATATGAGGGAATTTGTTTTTTCAAAGCAAATGTGAGAGTTTTTCTAATCACGAGAAAAGATTTTGCGAAGAAATAATCATCTTTTGTGATAAAATCCACCACATCTAAAAAATAAGCCGACGAAAGCGAGTCAAAGATGCGCAAAAACTGTCAAATGTCAGCTGTTTGGTCTTAACCGGGATGTTACCCGCGATCGTTTTTTTCGAGTCAGACTTACACGCGATACGAAAAAAACGTCGCTATTATATTGCATTATAAAAACCTGTGAAATTAGCACTACCACCCTAGTAGCGATGAATTTATTTGTTCCCTTAAAACCAAATGTGCCCAGAAATTTGCCGCAGGGGTCACTTTTGACACCTGACAACTTTCAAAAAATTTACCGCGCCCCTCAACAACCTTAAAAACTACCCCTACGTAATTTTTGACGACATGCTAAGTTTATAGTTCAATTTTTTTCAAACTTCAGGAGTCATTAGAGTAAGCTGACCAAACGTACAGCATTTTGCTGCACAGTACAGCATTTTCACCTGTCGTACAGCACAGCAAAATGTACAGCATTCTCCATGTCACACAATGAAGCCTAGTTCACTACATAATATGGCCCTCGATGAGGTCTGTATGATCAGTCTTGTCTGCTTTTAAGATGTAAATTTGGAGTATACTGTACCCTGTACGATCGATATTTAGCGAGATAATCGCAGTTTCATCTTCGGCAATCCTTCATTTACGATAATTCGGGAACCCTTCCCGATCTTTCTGAAATTTGGCGCACTTGTAGAGCTAGCTGGTACTCACATTTTCTCCAAATTATATGGTCCTACCTATATTCGTTCGGAACTTACGGCTGCCCAAATGGCAATTGAAAATTGCCCATCAACCGGAGATTCGTAAGCGAAAAACTTTGGAATTTTAGATAAATGGTAGAGCACCGTACTGTTCATGTTTGATACAAATTTCAAGGCTTTAGCTGTCAAGCGATATAATCGCACTTTTATGTTTTGCAATCATTAATCTTCCATAATTTGGAACCGACCGAAATTTCTGAAATTATGCACACTTTCACAAATACTGGTCAAATATTTCATTCAATTTTCAAGGTCCTTCCTATCCGCGTTCGGAAGTTGCAGCTGCCAAAATCGCACATTTGTGTTTTCTAAGGTTTTAAATCACTTTGCGGGCATCACAAAAAGCCAGAAATCTTAAATTTCCGAAATCTATCTTTTATTTTAAGTGTTTTATCTTATTTCGAGTACTCTTCTTTGCTTTGGCTTTTCGTGTTAAAACATACGTTTGAGCTTCGCCTGCTGATGATTTTTTGTCAAGGAGAACCAGTGGCGTAGATAGCTGTTCGAAGGGGGAGTGGATCGGTGGTCAGGATTATTTTTTCAGCACAGAGGAATGAACAACTTGACTGTCGTTTGAAGACTGAAATTCTGTAGGAATAGGTTTGGCACAGCGAAGCAAATATTGCTCGTCGAAGAATGTCGCACTAGACTCCCGATGTACACAGAGAAAAAAAATTAGAATGGTTATCTAAAGAAATAGTCGAATTCATCTAAAGTTCGCGTTGATTTTCAGCTTATGATTCTATGTAGTTGAAACAGTTACGAAGATATGGATAATTTTTCTATTCGTCATTAGTTGAAACATCTACTATATTTGCAAATTCAATTAATTCATTTGTAAAGACAGCTATTCATTATCTATAAATTGTTAAATGTTGGATAGCTAAATTGTGTTGAAGAAAAATGAACGATTGTTGGTAGTTAAATTTTATACAACAACAACTTTTGTGGAAGAATTGACTAAACTTTTTCTTCTAATCTTGCGTGGTTAAATGAACGAATTTAATAGTATTTTCAGCTACGAAGATTAGAGAAATCAGCTATTTCTTTGGTAAAACTATCTAAATTTAAGTCAACTACTTCACTTTAGATAAAAAGTCTAAACCATTTTTTTCAGTGTAGTGTTTTCATAATCCCCCTCTTAATATTGGTGTATCTACTTAATCGAGGTTGGACTAGCGACTCCTGAATGATACGCGGGACTTTAATTCCGTCAGCCGACGACGCATCTTAGCAATAGCTCAGAAGATTATAGAATCACCTAAAGATTAAAAGTGCACAGAATACGCTCTACACTTTGAAAGATCGATCTTCGAAGGTTGCGAGGAGAACTTAAAATTGAAGGTTCCGAGTGCAGATGTTGTAAAGAATCGCTGTGAGTAGTTTGTCTGCAGCATACTATAATGTTCAGAGCGAGGAAACAGGACGTAAATATACGTTGAGACCGCCTGTGCGAAGTATTACCGAGAGATGGTCCGTCGTATGAGCGAATGGTTGTGATTTTATTCGAAAAAAATGCAGCATTGTTCAAGCAAATTAGTCCTGCATGTGCCGTAATGCCGCTCAATTAGAAGCCTATTCCATCACTAGATATTCAAAATACTGATATTTGCTAAAATGCCAAATTTTCTTAGTAAATTCCACCTAATCTGTTCCTGTGCAACACTATCTGAAAAACAACGCATTAAGAAATCCAAAGCTCATGTACGCCAGTATACGCTATGAACTGTCAAAATTGTAGCCTAGGCATCAGTAACCATTATGCAATTGATAATACTATAAAAAGTGTTAACTCCAGAATCCCCCTGTTGATGGAATTTCGGTAAATATTGTTAATGTACCCAATTAATAGCAAAGAACTAAATTGATATAATTTAATATGAAAAAATATGTGTGACCAAGGGGAACAATCCCCTTAACCTCCTCCCCCTTATCTACGCCACTGAGGAGAATATTGAGAACTTTAGCTTAGTATCAACAGAACCTTGCCGTCCCAAGGTTCACCACATATTTCCCATAGAATATCAGATAATATTCTCAGTTGTCTTCACGAAGATATCACTTATGAAAAGAAGAATCATGGCCTCGTGAGATATTATTGTTTCTCCAAATCGGCGTGAAGGGGAGAGGGGATTTTGTATGGCTGATAATTTGCCTGAAAACCGAACTCCGCAAGTATGTACAGTATTGGGTCCTCGGAAGTCTGGTCACCTTACATTAGAGGCCCCTGCGGCAAATTATTGGCATAATTTGGTTTTAAGGAAATTCTTAAATTCGTTGCTACTAATAATAATACTGATAATGTTAACTTGACAGGGGTTGTTTTTAAGGTGTGTGGAATTTTTTTTAATGTCTTAATATCTTAAGTTACCCCTGTAGCATTCAACTAGAAACAATATGTGTCATGACGATTCTTAGAACTTGAGTTTTTACGCCATCAACTCTGCCTGGGGTTGGTCAAAAATGCACTTCGGTGTAGTTCTTGAGAGCGCGGAAATTTTTTTCGAAAGTTCAGGTGTTACAAGTGATCCCTGCGGCAAATTCCTGGACTCATTTGATTTTAAATAAAATCTTAAATTCGCCGCTACTATGTAGGGTGGTAATGCTAGCTTGACAGGGGTTGTTTCTAAGATAAGGAGGGGCGCGGCAAAGGCAAATTTTTTGAGGGTGCAGATATATGAGATTACCCCTATAGCATTCAACTGAATAAATTTTGTTTTGTGACGTTACTTAAAACTTGAGTTTTTAAGCCATAAACTCTGTATGGAGCTAGAAGCGCAGTTAGGAGTAGTTTTTCAGGGTGTAGAGGGGCGCGCAAAATTTTTTAAAGTGTAGCATTCAAATGGATACAATATGTTTCATTGCGATGCTTAAAACTTGTGTTTCGTGCCCATCAACGCTCTTTGGGGCTAAAAAAAACATTTAGGGGTTGTTTTTAAGGGAAGGCAAATAATTAGCCTTTGCCATTGAATCATGGCTAATTCGCGACATTTAATGCACTTAGCGATCAACTTGACAGACATGCTTTTTGGCTCAGTCTAGCGATGTCCACTCAGCCTCGGCATTTTGTTGTCCTGATCTCGTTTGCTTGAGACAGCGCCGGATTTAGTCTCTATGGTGCCCCTGGGCAGTAATGAATTTGCCACCCTCCGCTACTAGATAAGCTCGAAGGAGGCAGTTGTCACCTCACAAAGGAAATGTAGGCAAAACGCTAGCGGGTATGTGAAAAATTGAGAATTTCATATTTTTTACTAGTAAGCGTATTTTGATTGCTTGAAATTTTTTTATGTTGCTTCCCAGGGGAGGAATCCAGGTGTTCCGTGCACATCCCGAAATTGTTTTAGGAATGATTGCAACTCGAATGATAACATAGAAAACTGTACAATTCTTATTACATTCGGCTTTTCACTTTCTTTAGAAATGCGTTCATGTTTTCTAAATTTCTTTCTTTGTCAATCGTTATGAAAATAATTTGCGAATTACCCCAGCAAATACAATTTCCTATTTTAGGATCATATTTAACCAGAAAACGTCATACTGGAAAAAAAACTAAATTAAGAAAGCTTACGGTAAATTTTGAACTCACCTTCACCTTATTTATTTTCGGTGATAAAGATAGCGAAAACGAATTGGGAAAGCACTCACTGATGTTTTTCAGAAAAAATCAATCGGTGCCTAAAAAGTTCTAGATTTTCCTGATTTCAACTATTTTAAATTATTTTTTATTTTCAGTGGAATTTCCCGTTTTTCTCTGAACAAAAAATTGCAAATTCGAAAATTTAATCGTAAAATTTCTTAAAAATTTCGTTAAACCTATTCACCCTATAGGAACTCAGAAATTTAATAGCCAATGCCGCATTTCTAGTATCGAGACTTGGATCTCTCCCGGAACCAAATCCTTGCTTCCCAGCGAACTTGATGTGGGGACAAATTTAAGAAGTAATTGAGCACACGAAAATGTGTGGTTAGATGGTTACTTGCTTGGGCGCGTTTTAAGCTTTCCAAAGGATCGCTATCACCAAAAATATTTTTAGTTTTTTTTTCTTTAAGTCTGGGGCAATTTTAGAAGCTTGAAAACAGAAGCCAAGTACTCGCGTATTTATATAATTTAATGTAGCTTCAGGCATAATGTTTAAAGTTAAGCCAAAGATGATTTATACTCCTACTTTAATTGAACTAAAGGCCGCCACGCCATTTAGAGTGAATGATTGTATGCTTCAAGCAAAATTTTGCGTAGTCCCAATTTTCCATTTGTCGCGGACCACGGCTCTACGGTCGAGCTGTCGTCACTGCAACAAAAAAAAAATAAGGGGAACGCCACTGACTCGGTGGCATAATGACCCGGCGAGGTCAGCGCGCGGCGTGGGTAGGGGAGACCGGGGCTGGTTCTAACAGGGGCAGGTATTAATAGGCTGATAGACGCCAAACTATCAGACTGAGAGACAAACAAATAATGATTGTCCTGTTTGTACACAATGCTAAACGTGTCGAGACTCGTCAGTTTAGTCTGCGCCGTCGCAGTAACGAGTTGTGTGTGGTGTGCCCATATGAACAGGTAAACGATCTTTTTTGCGTTTTTATTTTCTTGATTTTCAATCTTAATATAAATTTCAAAGATGTGAAACTTTAACTTATATAAAAACTGTTTATTCAGCTATAGATGCACTCTAATTTCTTGCTGCTAAATTACGTACTTATTATAGTGCAATGTGATTTCTGAAAAATTGGGCTTTGGGGTTAGTTTTAACAGAACACACGGGGTAAGTTCTAACATGTTAACACTTACCCAAATCGCGAGTTAAGTTCCTGTGTTAGGATATTAAGGCTAGAGTTCCATTTTTTTTTAATTACCTGTGATTTTTTTTTCAAAGAAGATGTTTATTAAATTTTTTGAGTTTAAGAAAACTGCTATAAAAGCTAAAGTTTTGTTATTTAATTATCTTTAGCATTAAAATATCACTCAGTACTAAATATGATGATACTGATCGTTGTATTTAATTAATATGAGACTGAAAAAAAATAAAGCTTGATTTTGTAGATTAACTGGTGTTTAATTATTTGCAAAAAGTTCAAATTCGATGATTATCCTTCCTGTTAAAACTTACCCCAGGGCTGTTAGAACCAACCCCAGGGGTAAGTTTTAACTTGTGAGTTTGTTAGGAAAAAAGCCTTATTATTCAGAATGTAATACGTTTACAATAATTTTGATAATTTTTATTTAAAGTTTTGTTTAAAATTTGTTAGAACCAGCCCCAGTCTCCCCTATTTTGAATCAGCGCATTCCCCTCCTTATTAAGCCACCTTTCTTTTCTATTTTTTATGGGGGAAAGCTAAAAGGAATGGGATGGAGGAAAGGACATGAAAATTTAAGTTGACGTTGCGATGAGGTGCTTTGGATTAAGACTAATAAGTACACCTAAATAAAATAAATTATAAAAGCTAAATATTTTCTACAATTATGTTTGAGTTTTCAAAATCCATCTTTCCCATATTTTAGACCAATGAAAAAATTTAAGAATTTGCCGCCCCTCAAATTCTGCCGCCCCGGGCAGTAGCCCAGGCTGCACATATGGGAAATCCGGCCCTGGCTTGAGATATTCCGTGTTCGGTTTTGATGAAGATATTTTCGTTGGTGTGTCATCGCATGATTCAAAATATGCCGGTTTAGGTCAATTGAAATGTTTTTTTCTACACCATCGACGCGACGTTAAGTTTGAAAGTTTTATTACTATGCTTTAGGACAAGGAATGGTTCGCTATATGGAGTTTGTACTCGTAATGGCGATTTATGTGCGTCAGTTGGAATGAAAACGTATTTCGATGTTTGCAATTTCTGGTGTAAAAATACTGACAACTAGTCTCAACGGGGCGTATTTGTCGCATTATTTGTTTGAATTGTTTGATGAGGTCCACGTCGGCTGCTATATCCTTCGGTTCTACGAAAAATTGACCTGGGGTGGCAAGTGATCTAGCAAGTGTTAGCTCCGCAGTTGATGCTTCTTAATCGTCTTCGATCGCCGTCCATAATCTCAGCAGAATCATCGGCAATTTGTCGATCCAATTTGTAGACAGTTTTGACTTCAAACTCGACTTTAAGGCTGCCATTGCTCTATGATATGATGCAGTTCGCTTTGGCGCTCGTTCGTTCGATGTCTGATGTCTTGAGTAGCATTTAGTTGGGCGCAAGGCGTCGACTCGATTTGTCGTCCGAATACCGAAACGTGAAAACCATCCAACAATCAAGGCTTCCACTACAGTTTCCGCGGTGATATTCCTAATCGGGACTGCTTCCGCCTGGCTGCTCTGTCGATGCAGGTTACCAAATATGAATAACCGCCGGACTCAGATAATGGGCCCACTAATTCGATGTTGATATGTTCGAAAGGACTGCTTGTTTCCTCGTACTTCGATCACGATAGGTGATTTCGTGTATTTGTAACACTTATTTCACGTCGCTTTCTGTATGTACAAGTAGCGTTGCAATCGCCAATTGTTGCTTATACTCCTTGAACGCATTTCGCGTGTCATCAGTTCAAGCCAGCGGAAATTATTCGAAATCCGTAGTCACTTAACCGCTGAAACACTGTTCGAATGTGATTGATATGATCTTCTTCACTGTTGGACGCGTCGAAAATGTCATCGATATACGCGAACACATCCAGCTCTCGATTCTCTCTCATCGATTAGGCGTTTAAATGTTTGCGCTGCATTTCGTAAGCCAAATGTCATGCAGATGAACTCGTACAGGCCAAATGGGCCTATCTCTTTCAATGTTCGTTCGTCTTCGTCATTTTGACAATTGAAACTTGAGATGTCTGCGCTATTGAAGAAAGGCTTTAAGAACTTGAACACAATTGCAACTGTTGAATATGTCAACAACTCTCCATCTATTCATACTATTAACGAAAGAATTGATAATTTACCCGTCCTGACCAAAGCCGCGACACATATCTAATTATAAATAATAAATAGATGTGGATAGAATGAGGCATTCATCTCTTCTGATCCCTTGGCGCAATCAATGACAAGTTCAATGCTGAAAGTGGAAACGGAGTTTGAAGACGATAGGGAAGACGAAAGCGCGCATGTGTAGACATAGCCAATGGAGTTATAAGGGCTGTTTTCGGGACGTTACACTCCTCCATAGGGACATGGTGATACGCCTTGCGAAATCAATGCGAGAAAATATTGTTATATTTTTCTCGTCTTTTCTAGACATTCCAGTGGGTTCGATAGATTTTCGCGTACACAATAATGAATAACACTCGCTTTACTGTAACACTACTTATTACAACACACATGGATATATACAGGATTTACAATTTCACTAATTACTGACTAGTTATTGATCCTACATAATCCCCGAGTAAAACTATACTGACTCGTCGACACTAGTTGACGCCCTTATATACCCATTTCCACTATTCCGAAAACTTCGGTGATGCACTTTTCAGCAACCGCCAGAAAGTCTTCATGCCGTTTCCTAATATGTCTCGTAACTGGCACTAGCGCCATCTGGTGCCAAGTATGGAAATACCACTTGGGTTGACGTAATTACTATAGGTGCATTACAATATTTTCCTACAGTGTAGAATGCTCGTAAAATCCTGCAGATGCGGCACGGGGTGTTTATCTGGCTTTGTGCGTGCATTTTATTTGCCGCAAAGCCTCCAATCTCCATTCAATTTCGGCGCCATATGGAGCGGTGAGGCGTAATTTGATTTTGAAGAGCAAAAAATGCGCAGAATTTCGTTTAATTCCTTTTTCGCAGCGGTAAGTTTCTTATGAGTGAGTCGTCTCGGTTTGACTGACACAGGCGGGCCACTAATTTCGATGAAATGAGTGCGCTACTGGCTTTTTCTTTCACCAGAAATGTGTCAATTAGAAAATCGTGCTCTGAAAATGTGTCATGGATAAACAGGCGTTTTGATGTGCCGGGTATCGACGCCTGTATCAAATAGATTGTAGAGGGGCGTGCACCCGAAAGGATTCGCAGCACTGAAGCCAGTGGGCCTATTGTGCCTGTATCGATACTCTATTAATAAAATATGACGCCAGCGATTTCGTTTTATGTAGAGCGACGGATAGTTTCAAGTCGCCCAGCGGTTCGATTGTAATCAATTTTAAAGAATTTTCAATCTAAAACTCCCAAATCAAAGAGGATTTAAATTATTAAAAATTTTCAATTTTCCCCTTTGGTAATATCTGTTTGCTCATTGACGCATAAAAATATTGACTCCGTATTCCATTTGTCACGCTCTGTTGCTCACTTGATTGATTCACACTCTACGATGCTAGTATTCTAGCGGTCCGCAGATCGAATTTCGGCGTTGTCCAGGAAATATACAGTGCTTGCAACATTATATACACTCCTCTATATGCAATTTAACGTTGACTCAAAGTAGCTTATAAACGGCTGAGTGAACGCGTCATGCCCCACAAGGGGTTACGGTGCAGACAAGATTCCATATTTGTCCTCGTTTCTTTTTTTTCTCCTTCCTCTTTCTTTCTATTTTGAATCATCATCCCATTATGATCTTCGAAAACAAGACTTACCAGTAAATTTGATGTCTGCTTCTAGCTGGAATCCCCTATTGGACAAGAGTTCAAATGAGGTAAGGTTCGCACTTTATGTTTGAGTGCTTAAACTAATTAAAAAAATATAAATCTAAAGTAAATTTTATTTCAATTTGTTTTTCAGACATAAAAGAAGGAAACAGCAAATTGTCCGCTCTTTATAAACTCTATTATACAGTTAAGTTTTTTTTTAAGTTTCAAACGTTAATAAAAATTTAATTTAAAAATAATTATTAGATTAAAAATGTAGAAATATCAAACAATTTTTTATTTAATAAAATCATCGCTGTTTTATTACTATTTTTGGATTGGGCTGAAATCATGCTCTACGCATATTGCGGGTCACATTTTGCTGAAAGTTTGACAGTTCTAGTTGTCTCTGTTCACAAGTTACTGCCGTTCAAAGACAAAGCCGGCTTTCTCATATGGGCAACCTGCGCAACTACCCGGGGCGGCAGATTTTCAAGGGAGGCATATTTCTGAAACTCATATTTTCCAATGATTCTGTGAAATACATATTTTGAGAATCCAAGAGGCAGGCAATAAGTCGAACTCTGCAAAAGCGGTGGCTTTTGTGAACGATTTGCAAATTTCGCCGCTCTATTGACCTCGACCTCACCAAATTACTAATTACTTCCTCTGTAGAAAAGGCGTTTAATAAAGTTAAAAATTCCGCTCCTAAAACTAGTAGGCTTTATCCTACTCAGCCTGCCAATTCACCACTGGCTTTGGTAGATAATGTTGACGAAAGCGTATAAGGTCCTGCATATGTAGCGGTGCTGCTGCAGATATCTCATCTGGCATTTAAAAAAACTGCTAAAATTCTAACGGTATTAAGGAACCCTATCTTGAAGGCTTACATGAACTACATACACGAATGGATTTTGAAATAGCGATCAAAATTTGTGAGACATAAAACCGTTATTATCTATGATCATGAATATACATGGACATAGTCATAACATCAGGGTCACCAGATAACCATGGTAAAAAAGAGGAACACAGTATATTATGCCTGGGCAGGTGAGATGTCAAATGTTTTTTCTGCTTATTTGTAAAAATTACTCCTAGAAATCACCAGTTTTAACGACTGACATTTTACTTTCTTTTAGTTAAATTATTAGTCTTTTGCGACCGGATAAAAATGTATTTCTGCAAAATCGGGATCTTTTAGTAATTTAAATTGGTCACAAAATCATGGAACTAGGCAAAGCCTAAGACCTAAGGGAAAACATGCCACACCGGGGGTAATTTAGTTAGAGTTAGCAAAGGTCAAAGTAATAATATCTCAACTTATAACCCACAAAGCTGGTTGGGCAAACTTCGTAGATCAACACTAAAGAAGATGAGCAGCTAGCAGAGAGAGGACATGTCTCCCTAAAGGGGACGCCAGGTCACCCTACATAAGTTAAAATTCAAGCGTGTGGCGATATTGAGGTTGGATATTGAAGGTGCAGCGAAATAGGACTTCACCCTTTACTCCAAATCTTCTAGAATAATGGCCATCTTAGAAATAACTGTCTTTGGAGACAGGCTCAATCAGTCTATGTTTTAACGGAGCTATCGTGTTTTTTCAACTGACTCCCTTTAATATGACTCCTATCTGGCTAAACAACAATATTTCCAGACGCACCAAACTACGTGTCTACAATTCTAATGTGAAATCCATTCTGCTATATCAGCGATTCCCAAACTGGGGAGCGCGCCCCCCCTAGGGAGGCGTAACGATCAGGAAAAGGGGGCGCGGGCACAACTCTAATATTGATGTCATTAATAAATCATGGTTTGCTTGCCATTAATGAATTATGGTTTTCTTGCGAACTTCTTTCGAAATACACCAGGGGTAATCGGTTGTAGCAAAGCGTTGCAAAATGGCAAGAATTGTATTTTCGACGATTACTTCGCTGCTACTAAATCCATTTGACGAACACCACTGAGAATATTTTAGGTTGGTCACGTAATATCAATATCAATTTTTGCTGCTCGACGTATCACTGAAGCCATGATGACGGCCGAACTCACGACGAAATTCAGGATGCGGACACCGTGAAATTTAAATAATAGTTCCTAAAAATGGGCTGCACTAACAAACTAATGTTCCAATAATTTAAATTGCGACAATGGATCCCGAACTTATGTCCAAAATTAAAAGAATTCCTTGGCCATGTCAATTTTTGCATCTATTTTCGGTTTTTGACCAACATTTTCTCGGGGGGGGGGGGGGGGGGGGCCAGGATCAGCAGATCTCGCAAGGAGGGGCACGAGCTGAAAAAGATCGGGAGCCACAGTGCTATATGGCTGTTCAACCTGGAAAGTGATTAAAGAGATAACTGATAAGTTGGAAACTTTTATTAATAAAATTCGTTGGCCGGAGATCATTTCGAACGAGGATCTCCTTACTATAACTGGCCAGGATTCATCAAAAGACTTAAGTGGCAATGGATAGGTCACACCTTCCGAAGAGGGCCCAAAACGTTACAAAAAAGGCTCTAAACTGAAATGCACAGGACTCGGGAGCAAGACGCCGTGTTGGGTGTCCAAGGAACACATGGAGAAGATCGGTAATTAGCGAAGCGAAAGCCTTAAATGGTCGCAGCTAGCGCCGTTGGCACAGAACAGAACGAGGTGAAGGGTAGGCGTAGTTAATGCCCTATGCCCCACAAGGGATTGACAGGAACTAGAGAGAGATCGTGTTTGTAATAATAATATAATACTGCATTTTTCGGAAATAGATGGATATATTCAACATCATAAATACACGTAACGCCACACATACGGTTAAGCCTTTTATGTGAATGCGACTGGTCTAATTCAAGGGTCAACAACAAGAAGGGGGGCAATTAGCAAACCACCCAGGGGCGCCATATATGGCAAGTCCGGCCCTGTTCAAAGATGTGATGGGTCACGAAAATTTTGGATTGGACTGAAATGAGTTGTCGAGTGTAGAGCATGTTGCGGGTCACATTTTGCTGAAAGCTTGACAGTCCTAACTGTCTCTGGTCAGTAGTTATAGCCGTTCAAAGATGTGACCCAAGACCAAAAAATACCAAAGAGGGGAGTAAGCGCAAAGTGGGTAACATCTTCGTAAATAAGGTGCGTGATCTTGGCTTCTTTATTCCATGCTCATGATATAAATATGTTCAATTAAAAACGGGTAACATGCTCCTAAAGATACTTTCAGTGCCATACCATCGAGTGAAAGAATCGAGACGACAAACAGGCGCTCCGAAAAGGCTCCCGGCACGGCAGCCACATAGTCAATTCATTAGCGCATACCTTCAACGACCCCATCCCATAATCGTCTGCATCCGTCCATCCTTGGGGTCCAACGTGTCGTTGCCAGTTGACATTGTGACGGCAATTTAAAATTGCCCATTCGTTATTACCACGATGTCTTTTCTTGTTGTTTCTTTATTCCTTGTGGACACTTCCTCCATTGATGCAATCTTTTTTTAATATGTTTACAACTACAGGTTTCTTCTTAGACAGGAGCCCGTATTTATGTATATTCCCCACAGCAATAAGATAAGGTACATCAACATTCAGCACGTAGTGCGTAAGCATCTTATGCTTTATGAATTTTTATACAAATTTAGGCATAAGTTTCGCACTGATGCCCGTCAGCACGTTATCTGACACCGCAAACGACACATAAGTGACGTTCCAATGTTATTAATGGACCGTCATAAATCGCTTTTTAATGCCGCAATTTGTTAGGTTCCATATGTACGAGTATACAACATAATGAAAATAGGATGCGGGCCAATACTTTCAATAATGTGATTTATTCCCGAGTACGTTGACGTTGAGTGTCTCCTTAAATTTAAAAGATGCATCTTAGACGCGCAGCACGGATGTGACAAGGTTTGTACTGCACTGCACACTCCATTGAAGTGCGTGCATATAGAATTTGATAAATTTAAGATGTTTGAACTCAGCATGCCGTGAAATTGAAGGGAATTTATTAAAAATTCAGTTCGTCGTTTTATAAATTTCAAGAAAATGAAATGTTATTTAGATGGAACCTTAACAGTGTAGGTATCTTTCAAGGCTTCAGACTAGTCGTTCACTCTGAGTATTTGCCACTGTCTACAAAAATGAAAAATTGTTTAGTTCCCAGGCTAAAAGAAGAATACTAGACATATCCAACATTATCTAAATTACAATCGTCTGCAGCTGAACTACCTTCTTTAAAAAAGAACCCTCTCTGAAATCTACTATGTAATCGAAAGGGTATCTGGAACTGCTACATTGAGCCCAAATTTGAGTGACCAATTTATTACATAGAATGTTAGGTTATGTAGGAGTGAAATATTATAAAGTGAAAGCCACACTAACTGTTAGGAATTACATACACTTACTGGCAAAATTATTTACACAAGTGCAAGTAACTGCATTTGGGAGGTAACGGTTCTAAATTTATTTGGTAAATTGATACTTTGCACCGCATTCAGTTGATGCGATTAGTTTCGTGAGGTTTACACGTGAAAAAAGAAAAGAAAAGTTGTTCGAGATGCCAAAAACCATCTAACTTTCCCTTGAAAAAAAGAGCTGCCATTGTGGCGGAATTCCAGAGAGGTATTTCGGTCGCGGAGCTTGCAAAAAAACTACGGTTTGTGCCCGGAAAAGGATATTTAACCAAATTGCAATGTTTAAAAAATGTGGAAGTGATAGAAATAAAGGTGAAAAAGAGTGTCATCGAAAAAAGATGATGCTAAGATTGTTCGGTCCTTCAAAAGAAACCCATGCGAAAGGCAGTGGCGGATTTACCAGTAGGCTGAGTAGGCTGGAGCCTAGGGCGGCAGATTTGACGGGAGCGGCATATTTGGGGCAATTTTTTTTACGTTAAACACATTACATACACTTTTATTACAGTGGAAACCGAGTTCCGAATACGAATTTCAATGCCCCGATATAACATTTATACTTCTCATGAGATACGTTTTGGGAGCAGTGTGTGAAGTGTGTTTGTACGTCAGTGAGATACAAAAGTGAAGAACTGTTTGTCACCGTTAGCTCAGAGTTTCATACACCAGGAACGATTTGTAATTTAAGACGAATCTTAGAAAAGGCCTCTTACAGTCAATTTATTACAGGCTAAACTTCGAAAAATGAATCACCTCGTACTAAAATTCAGACGGCCGATTTTGACAGGGGTTTCAAGTATGACAAGTGTAGCACTTCAACTGAATATCAGGGGAGGGAAGAGATATATTTTTGTAGTATTTTGATCCTTCAGCAACGGCTGATTTGAAGATTTTAATTTTTTATTGTACTTGTATCTTAAACTCAATCTTTAACCCTTCTGTCGGCACCTACTACAATATGCATATTCTATACCCAATAGGTCTGGCTGGACCTACTGAGAAAAACATTTTATTTTTTAGAAAAGGTGAAATTTTTATCTGTAGAATCATTCTATCAATTCCTTACTGCAATTTTTAAACAATAAAAGTATTAAAATCATTTTTGTAGATACACTAGTAACGTTTTTAAGTGGACATATTTTGAGGTTGTATTATTATAAACACCTTTTTCCCTTTTTTTCATCTCTTTTTGCTTCTCTATTTTCATGGCATATATCTAGTAGGAAGTTTGTTCACATTTTTCAATACCAATATCGTTGGGCAAATATTTGGCGCTTTATTGAGTTTGAATTGCGAAAATGTCAGTCTTTGTTTCCGAAAAAGTTGTTTAAATTATGTAATTCGTAATATATAAAAAGGTATTATATAACTTTTTATTCATAGTTAAAGTAAAATTAAGTATTGTATTTATTGTTTCCTAGAATTAGAACCCTGATGATGGTCTTTTGACCGAAATATATCGGTTCGGAGCAAATAAATACGACTTTTATTTCATCCCATCGTGAATCAAAATTGGAGGAGATACAACATTGTTCTCTGATTGAATAAAACGATTCCGGCAACACAACAATTCAAACTCAATATATGCTTCCATCACTCCTATATAAATGGACAACTTAGCATCAAATACACGCCTAATTAACAACGACCAGGGAGCATCCAACATCGTCAAACTGGCAAAACAAACATCACGCCTAGTGTTCCTGTTAAAATGTCGACGCTGGAACATCTTTCCGAATTTTATCACGAACAAAACCAAAAGGCTTCATGTTAAAACTAATTGCAAAAAAGCATCATCATATGTAACAACGGCCGTACAAAATCTACACAATCAACTTTTACGAGCCGAAATCGCTGACTGCAACTTTGTCATCAAACATCTGAAAACTAAATGTCCACCTGATAGCACCTCCTCTGCGATATACAAACAACAACAGCAAGTGAGTAACCAACGTCTCTACAATAAGTTTTTAAATCTACAAATCGAACAAAAGCCGCTCGAAAACATCCATGTAGATGAATCTTTCATTAAAAATGTGTCAGATGTTGACATTCCCAGAGAAATGCTCGTTCTTCTGAGTCTGGGGCCGAAGTTCGCACTCCCAGTAAAACGGGTTCCAACGCTTGAGATTGTTTCTGATATAGAGTTCATCATATCGAAATTTGCCGACGAGCATATTCGGAAACAGATGCGCTCACACCTCACGTATCAAGTTACACACTATATCAAAACGAAGAGGAAATTCAATCGTATTGAAAATTTTCTCTTAAAAGCGGTGAGAATAACAACAAAGTTTCTCAAAGAGCATCCTGAAATATACATTTCGAACAGTGACAAAGGCAATATCACCATCATTGCCAACAAGTCAGAATATGAAAGTAAAATGAATTTGTTATTGAATGATACAGATAATTTTGTAGAATTAGATGCAGACCCGACAGATTACCTACAAAGGAAAAACAACCGCCTGATTTCCACTTTACATAATAAATGTCATCAGTTTATAAATGAAAAACAAGCGAAAGATCTTAAAACCTACGTAGCGATCCCTCCACGTATTTTTGGACAACTAAAGATCCATAAACCAGATCGCACATTACGACCTATTGTTTCAACTATTAACTCTGTGGCATATAAAACATCGAAGTTCCTAGCAAATATCCTTAGGAAAGCGTTTCATTCGAATATCGCGCTAAAGAACTCAGCGCAATTTGTAAAACAAATAATTAAACGAACCATACCGGCAAATTATAAACTTGTATCTTTCGATGTTACGAACTGTTTTACAATCATATCAACAGATCTAGCCTTACGCCTCATAGAAAGAGATTTTGATCGGTTCGTCAGCAAGCACACACAAATCCCAAAGAAAGTATTCTTAAACCTGTTGAGATTCTGCCTCATTGACTGCAACTATTTCAGCTATAATGAAAAGTTGTATTCAATGAAATCAGGATTATTTATGGGATCTAGTCTCGCACCGATTCTGGTAGAACGTGTGCTTGATGATCTTGTTGGTGAAGCGCTACTAAAGTTGGATTTCGTTCCTTTATTCTGGAATTCGTATGTCGACGATCATATCACTGCTATCCCTGCAGATAAAATTGAACAAGTCCTCAACGCACTGCATGAATATGATCAAAACATTAATTTCACATACGAATGCGAACAAGACGGCAAATTAGACTATTTAGATCTAACGTTACATCGTACCACCAATTGCCGTATCATCACTAATTGGTACCACAAACCCATTGCGTCGAACAGGGTGCTAAATTATTATTCTAACCACCCGGCTAAAATGAAATTCAACGTTGCGAAATCTTTCATCCGTAAAGTTTTTAAAGTCAGCCACAAGCAGTTTTGGAATAATAATCTTACAAGGATTAAAAGTATTCTGTCAAAGAATAACTATCCACCTGCCACCATACAACCGGTGATTTCAATCTCGGCAACGTCGATTGGTTATCTAATTCATGGTCAATTAACAACACAAATTCCAAAAGTTTTGAGATAATAGAAGTATTTTCATTTTTAAATTTCATACAATTTAATTTTGTTAAAAACATTTCTAATCGTGTACTTGATCTTTTATTTTCAAATCTTGAATTTGTTGATGTAAGTCATTGTAGTATTCCGTTATTACCAATTGATTCATACCATCCGGCTTTGGAAATAAATTTGAATATTCTATTATCTGTCAAATATAATACTAATGATAATTTATCTCACGAATATTCAGATTTCAAAAGGGCTGATTATTGTCATATAGCTTCAGCTTTGGAACAAATCAATTGGTCTGAACAATTTAATAACTTATCACTTGACGAAGCAGTCGATCATTTTTATAATATTCTCAATGATATCATAAATACATATGTACCAAAAATTCATTTAAATAATGATAACTTTCCGATATGGTTCTCAAATGAATTAAAAACACTAATCCGAGATAAAAAATTAAATCATTTAAATTATAAAATTAGCGGTGACTTAAATTCATATAATCAATTTTCAGTGTTACGATCAAAATGCAAGCATCAATCTAGAGAAGATTATCGACGTTACATTTATAAGCTAGAATCTCAGGTACCAGAAAACATGAAAAGCTTTTGGAAATTTATAAATTCACGTAAGATAGAGAAGGGTTTACCGGGAGTTATGCACCTTAATGGTGTTAAAAGCTCAGATATATCGGTAATTGTTAATTTATTTGCTAAAAACTTCTCTCAGGTATATAGTGTAGAAAACTGCTCCTTTAATCCTCCTATTATGCAAAACACTTTCAGTTTGTCGTATTTTAATATAAATACTGATTCAATTTTACAAAAAATGTTAAGCTTGGACACATCCAAAACGGCGGGGCCTGATGGTATTCCACCTATCTTTGTAAAAAACTGCGCCGCTTGTTTATTATATCCGCTCTCATTTCTATTTAATAAGTCTCTAAGCACCGGTAATTTTCCGTCGCAATGGAAACTGAGTTATGTGTTGCCAATTTTTAAATCAGGTGATAAAGCCGATATTCAAAACTACAGACCCATCAATATTTTGTCCTGCATTCCAAAGATGTTTGAAAGCCTTGTTACGGATTTTATAACTCCATTAGTTCGTCCACTGATCATTCAAAACCAGCATGGATTTTGTTCTGGTAAGTCTACTACAACAAATCTGCTTTTGTATGAAAACTATATAATTAATGCTTTTTCGAAATTGTCTCAAGTACATTCTGTTTACACGGACTTTACTAAAGCTTTTGATCGTATCAATTTCGATCTTTTGATTAAAAAAGCATTGAAATTCAAATGACAACATTAAAACTGAAATGATGCACATCCATTACATCGACTGTACATTTTCTTCAGAATGTGTTCATAATGTTTTCTAAATGCCTTTCAACTTTCGGAATTTTTTTTTTCTTTTTTGATCGTTTTAGAAGTCATAAGCGAATAACCTAACCTCAAAAACTAAAATTTTTTATTAGCGTCATGTGATATAATTTTTTAGCTGTAGAGTTTTTTGTTTCTGCAGGAAAATTACATTTCGAAAATTCAGGCGTACACAGAATCCATGTGTGGACGGCCTAGAGTTGCCAATTTTTAGACCAGTCTATCCCAGAGGCTCGTACGAAAGCGAGTTTTTGGCCATATATTATTTCAAAAAATTCAGCTTGCGTACAAGTCCGCAACTCAGTGGGACATTTTCATGTTTTCAACAAATGCTAATGTACAGTACTGATGCAACCTCGAAATGATTTATACATTATTTCGTGTGACGATTTGCTTTTCGAATTTGATTCTTTTTGGGTCGTTCAACAAAAGTTGAACGAAAGTTGAAAATGAGTGGAACCTAAGTTGAAAGTTACACTTTTTGGGTCATTCAATAAAAGTTGAACGAAAGTTGAACGTGAGTTGAACCTAAGTTGAAAGTAACACTTTTTGGGTCGTCCAACAAAAGTTGAACCTAAGTTGAAAGTTACACTTTTTGGGTCGTTCAACAAAAGTTAAACGAAAGTTGAACGTGAGTTAAACCTAAGTTGAAAGTAACACTTTTTGGGTCGTTCATCAAAAGTTGAACGAAAGTTGGACGTGAGTTAAACCTTAGTTGAAAGTAACACTTTTTGGGTCGTTCATCAAAAGTTGAACGAAAGTTGAACGTGAGTTGAACCTAAGTTGAAAGTTACACTTTTTGGGTCGATCAACAAAAGTTGAACGTGGGTTGAACCTAAGTTGAAAGTTACACTTTTTGGGTCGTTCGACAAAAGTTGACCGAAAGTTGAACGTGAGTTGAACCTAAGTTGAAAGTAACACTTTTTGGTTCGTTCGACAAAAGTTGATCGAAAGTTGAACGAAAGTTGAACGTGAGCTGAACCTAAGTTGAAAGTAACACTTTTTGGGTCGTTCAACAAAAGTTGAACGAAAGTTGAACGTGAGTTGAACCTAAGTGGAAAGTTACACTTTTTGGGTCGTTCGACCAAAGTTGAATGAAAGTTGATCGTGAGTTGAACCTAAGTTGAAAGTTACACTTTTTGGGTCGTTCAACAAAAGTTGAACGAAAGTTGAACGTGAGTTGAACCTAAGTTGAAAGTTACACTTTTTGGGTCGTTCAACAAAAGTTGAACGAAAGTTGAACGTGAGTTGAACCTAAGTTGAAAGTAACACTTTTTGGTTCGTTCGACAAAAGTTGATCGAAAGTTGAACGAAAGTTGAACGTGAGTTGAACCTAAGTTGAAAGTAACACTTTTTGGGTCGTTCAACAAAAGTTGAACGTGAGTTGAACCTAAGTTGAAAGTTACACTTTTTGGGTCGTTCAACAAAAGTTGAACGAAAGTTGAACGTGAGTTGAACCTAAGTTGAAAGTAACACTTTTTGGGTAGTTCATCAAAAGTTGAACGAAAGTTGAACCTAAGTTGAAAGTTACACTTTTTGGGTCGTTCGACAAAAGTTGAACGTGAGTTGAACCTAAGTTGAAAGTTACACTTTTTGGGTCGTTCAACAAAAGTTGACCGTGAGTTAAACCTAAGTTGAAAGTAACACTTTTTGGGTCGTTCATCAAAAGTTGAACGAAAGTTGAACGTGAGTTGAACCTAAGTTGAAAGTTACACTCTTTGGGTCGATCAACAAAAGTTGAACGAAAGTTGAACGTGGGTTGAACCTAAGTTGAAACTAACACTTTTTGGGTCGTTCAACAAAAGTTGAACGAAAGTTGAACGTGAGTTGAACCTAAGTTGAAAGTAAGACTTTTTGGGTTGTTCAACAAAAGTTGAACGAAAGTTGAACGTGAGTTGAACCTAAGTTGAAAGTAACCCTTTTTGGGTCGTTCAACAAAAGTTGAATGAAAGCTGAACATGAGTTGAACCTAAGTTAAAAGTTACACTTTTTGGGTCGTTCAACAAAAGTTGAACGTGAGTTGAACCTATGTTGAAAGTTGAATTCAAGTTGAATTTGAGTTGAATTCGAGTTGAATTCGAGTTGAATTCAAGTTGAACCCAAGTTGAACCCAAGTTGAACCCAAGTTGAACTCAAGTTGAACGTAAATTGAACCCAAGCCCAACCTCTGTTGAACCTTGAATGGCACCCAACACCTAGCCCAACTTCCGTTGAACCATGAATGGCACCCAAAACTCACAGGGTACTACCTGTAATGCCAAAAACGTAACGCTTTTTCGTTGCAATTTTCGTGACGATTTTCGATTTATGTGCCAGAGTCAAGACATAAAAATGTCAAAAACTAGCGAATTTTGGTTTTTCTGGGCCGATTTTAAGTTGGATAAATAATTATTTAAGAAATAGATGTTTAATGGTAAAAGTGCAAAACAATTACTCTAATTATTTCTTTCCTACGTCTGGTGTTCCACAGGGCTCTCATATTGGCCCCCTTCTATTTTTGTTATTTATTAATGATTTAATTAGTATATTTGATAATGTTGAATTTTTACTTTTCGCAGATGACTGCAAAATATTTAAAGTAATTAATAATTATAATGATATTTTGATACTGCAAGAAAATATAAATAGATTTTGCATATATTCTGAGAACAACGCCTTACACCTTAATTTGTCTAAATGTAAATTCATTACATTTAACAGAACTAAAACCAATTTTGAATATACTTATACCATCAAAAATCTTCCCCTTACACGTGTTGATTTCATTGATGATCTTGGCGTTTTATTTGATGCAAAATTAAAATTTACCGACCATATAAATTATATATCTGAACAAGCACGTAGAATGTTGGGATTTATAGTAAGAAATACTGGAGACTTTAATAATATTCATGCATTGAAAACATTATTTTTCTCATTAGTTAGAAGTAAACTTGAGTATAATACTATCATATGGAATCCTTGTTATATAACACATGCCCACACAATTGAAAAAGTCCAGCATAAATTTTTGAGATACATGGCTTATAAATTACATATTTGTCGAGAAGATATAAATTATTATAGTATCCAATTACAATTAAACATAAAATCACTTGAAGTAAGAAGAAGCTATTTTGATGCAGCATTTTTATTTAATCTATTGAATGGAAATATAGATCTCCCTGATATTCTTCAGGAGTTTTCTTTTAGAATTCCAACAAGGGAAACTAGGCAGCATGAACTGTTTTACCTAAGCCCCCAGTTATATAAGAACAATTATTTAATGAATTCAGCAATTATTAGACTTCAACGTATCGGAAATTTAGTATCCAATCATGTGGATTTGTTTAATACTGAAAAATATATATTGCGAATAATTATATATGAATTATTCAAGTGAATTTTTGTTGAATTTTGTCTGAGATTTTATTTGGTTATGAATTATGTTTAAGAATTACTATATTATGATTTAAATTTTTTTCCTTTATTCTAATATATTTTTTTTTTGTTAGTTTTATAATTTAGTTTTGTTTTTATTAGTATACCTAATGTTAATAAGATAGTCGTAAGTTAAATAATCAATGACAGCAATTTTTATACATTTGTTATAAAAGGGACAATTTTGTCCGTTTAGAAATAAATAAATAAATACAAAAGCTGATTGGTGAAGTAAGACAGCATCGAAATGTGAGCCAAACTAGCTATGCGTTTTTATCAACTGAAGAAAGCTCAAAAATTCACCAATCAAATACGGATAAAACGTTTTCATCGTTGGTATACGTTCCTAAGCTGAGCGAATCGATTTCGCGAACTTGCAAGTACTTTGTTCCACAGCTCGATCTAGCGATGCGACCACATGCGAAAAACAAAGCCATGCATACAAACCTAAAATCAAAAATTCCAACTGAGGATCGATCTGGGGTTGTCTACAAGATAGACTGCTCTGATTGTGATGCAACGTATATAGGCGAAACCGTACAAAAGCTTGGCAGTCGTATAAAACAACACCAATATGACACAAAAAAGGCCCTTAATAACAATTTGTCAGCGCTAGCCAAACATTCAATTAAACAAAATCACCAGTTTAATTTTGAACAAGCAAAAATTTTGGCTAGTGAACGTAACAAAACAAAATTGCAAATTAAAGAGGTAAACCAGATCATCAAATACGAAGGCACAGCATGCAACGAGAAAAGCGACAAAAAAGATTATTCAAACACCTATTATAATCTAATAAAATTTGGACTTAGTAACAATACAAATATCTAATTGTACTAGTACAAAATGTTTTTTCTGTTACATTTTACCATTTTCTGCGATTTGACATGAAAGCGAAATGTCAGTCTTTGTTTCCGAAAAAGTTGTTTAAATTATGTAATTCGTAATAAAAAGGTATTATATAACTTTTTATTCATAGTTAAAGTAAAATTAAGAATTGTATTTATTGTTTCCTAGAATTAGAACCCTGATGATGGTCTTTTGACCGAAATATATCGGTTCGGAGCAAATAAATACGACTTTTATTTCATCCCATCGTGAATCAAAATTGGAGGAGATACAACATTGTTCTCTGATTTGGCGCTTTGTTAGTAGATTTTACCTCGATATTAGTCTGCAGATTTAGAGAAGTAGGTGGAAAGAAATAGGGAATTTTCAAGCGCGAAAATCATTTCATTCGAAATTTTTCGTACATTTCTTGATCAAATCTATTTAGAAAGACGTTCGTAAGTCTCTCATACTTAGTCCTAACTATTACAAAAAAAACTGGTTTGAATTTCCTTGAACCAAATCTCAGTTGATTAGGTGATGTTACAAAACGTGATGAAATTGGCACTTCGACTCTCTCCGCTCCGGATCCCTGTAGCAATCATGGAATTCCTAAACCTACATTAAATCTTAGGCGTGTAATCAATACATGATTTCCCTACTACACGACTCGTCAAACGGTATTTGCCGTCGTCGGCTTGACTTTTTATACGTCATTCATTTTTGACATTTTTATGTCTTGACTCTGGCACATAAATCGAAAATCGTCACGAAAATTGCAACGAAAAAGCGTTACGTTTTTGGCATTACAGGTAGTACCCTGTGAGTTTTGGGTGCCATTCATGGTTCAACGGAAGTTGGGCTAGGTGTTGGGTGCCATTCAAGGTTCAACAGAGGTTGGGCTTGGGTTCAATTTACGTTCAACTTGAGTTCAACTTGGGTTCAACTTGGGTTCAACTTGGGTTCAACTTGAATTCAACTCGAATTCAACTCGAATTCAACTCAAATTCAACTTGAATTCAACTTTCAACATAGGTTCAACTCACGTTCAACTTTTGTTGAACGACCCAAAAAGTGTAACTTTTAACTTAGGTTCAACTCATGTTCAGCTTTCATTCAACTTTTGTTGAACGACCCAAAAAGGGTTACTTTCAACTTAGGTTCAACTCACGTTCAACTTTCGTTCAACTTTTGTTGAACAACCCAAAAAGTCTTACTTTCAACTTAGGTTCAACTCACGTTCAACTTTCGTTCAACTTTTGTTGAACGACCCAAAAAGTGTTAGTTTCAACTTAGGTTCAACCCACGTTCAACTTTCGTTCAACTTTTGTTGATCGACCCAAAGAGTGTAACTTTCAACTTAGGTTCAACTCACGTTCAACTTTCGTTCAACTTTTGATGAACGACCCAAAAAGTGTTACTTTCAACTTAGGTTTAACTCACGGTCAACTTTTGTTGAACGACCCAAAAAGTGTAACTTTCAACTTAGGTTCAACTCACGTTCAACTTTTGTCGAACGACCCAAAAAGTGTAACTTTCAACTTAGGTTCAACTTTCGTTCAACTTTTGATGAACTACCCAAAAAGTGTTACTTTCAACTTAGGTTCAACTCACGTTCAACTTTCGTTCAACTTTTGTTGAACGACCCAAAAAGTGTAACTTTCAACTTAGGTTCAACTCACGTTCAACTTTCGTTCAACTTTTGTTGAACGACCCAAAAAGTGTTACTTTCAACTTAGGTTCAACTCACGTTCAACTTTCGTTCAACTTTCGATCAACTTTTGTCGAACGAACCAAAAAGTGTTACTTTCAACTTAGGTTCAACTCACGTTCAACTTTCGTTCAACTTTTGTTGAACGACCCAAAAAGTGTAACTTTCAACTTAGGTTCAACTCACGTTCAACTTTCGTTCAACTTTTGTTGAACGACCCAAAAAGTGTAACTTTCAACTTAGGTTCAACTCACGATCAACTTTCATTCAACTTTGGTCGAACGACCCAAAAAGTGTAACTTTCCACTTAGGTTCAACTCACGTTCAACTTTCGTTCAACTTTTGTTGAACGACCCAAAAAGTGTTACTTTCAACTTAGGTTCAGCTCACGTTCAACTTTCGTTCAACTTTCGATCAACTTTTGTCGAACGAACCAAAAAGTGTTACTTTCAACTTAGGTTCAACTCACGTTCAACTTTCGGTCAACTTTTGTCGAACGACCCAAAAAGTGTAACTTTCAACTTAGGTTCAACCCACGTTCAACTTTTGTTGATCGACCCAAAAAGTGTAACTTTCAACTTAGGTTCAACTTTCGTTCAACTTTTGATGAACGACCCAAAAAGTGTTACTTTCAACTAAGGTTTAACTCACGTCCAACTTTCGTTCAACTTTTGATGAACGACCCAAAAAGTGTTACTTTCAACTTAGGTTTAACTCACGTTCAACTTTCGTTTAACTTTTGTTGAACGACCCAAAAAGTGTAACTTTCAACTTAGGTTCAACTTTTGTTGGACGACCCAAAAAGTGTTACTTTCAACTTAGGTTCAACTCACGTTCAACTTTCGTTCAACTTTTATTGAATGACCCAAAAAGTGTAACTTTCAACTTAGGTTCCACTCATTTTCAACTTTCGTTCAACTTTTGTTGAACGACCCAAAAAGAATCAAATTCGAAAAGCAAATCGTCACACGAAATAATGTATAAATCATTTCGAGGTTGCATCAGTACTGTACATTAGCATTTGTTGAAAACATGAAAATGTCCCACTGAGTTGCGGACTTGTACGCAAGCTGAATTTTTTGAAATAATATATGGCCAAAAACTCGCTTTCGTACGAGCCTCTGGGATAGACTGGTCTAAAAATTGGCAACTCTAGGCCGTCCACACATGGATTCTGTGTACGCCTGAATTTTCGAAATGTAATTTTCCTGCAGAAACAAAAAACTCTACAGCTAAAAAATTATATCACATGACGCTAATAAAAAATTTTAGTTTTTGAGGTTAGGTTATTCGCTTATGACTTCTAAAACGATCAAAAAAGAAAAAAAAAATTCCGAAAGTTGAAAGGCATTTAGAAAACATTATGAACACATTCTGAAGAAAATGTACAGTCGATGTAATGGATGTGCATCATTTCAGTTTTAATGTTGTCATTTGAATTTCAATGCTTTTTTAAACAATTTCGGGAAGGGTCCGATCCCCATGGACCTTCACCTGGCTCCATTCCTCGGAAGCACCATATTATCAGGCAAACAAAATTACATCAGTCACTCGCGTAAAAATATGAAATGTTTTTTCACATACCACACCATAGCTAACGTTTTGCCTACATGTTTATACGATTATTACTACTTTCAAATTTAACCAGTGGCGGAAGGCGGCTATTTGGCTACTGCCCAGGGGCGCCATAAAGGCTAAATCCGGCCCTGACCTCAAGAGAAGAATGGGGGGGGAAAAACTGCAGGTCTGGCCAGACCTATTGGGTATCAAATAGCACTATAAATTGAAAATCATCGAAAACATACTCAAAGCTTCAACCGATTTTTTTAATTTTTTGCAAAATGCTTCTCAACATATTATGCTAGGATATCATGAAATATGAAGTCGCTCCGATTTCATCTTCTATATTTTTATGACCAAAATATAGTGCCAAAGGTCTGGCCAGACCTTTGAGCCGACAGAAGGGTTAAAAGATGCAGTAAGCTAATTTAATTTAAAAGATTGTTCTCCCGAAATTGTTGAATCATGCGTTGGAAAGTAATCACACTAAAGCAAATTTGCAGATTCATTAGATACAAGTATCGTTATGAAATTGGTTTTTAAAACATTCAATTAAAAATCAAAAATGAAATTTTCTAAAGATATAAAACGTGTATCATAGAAGTGACGTTGATAGAAAAGTATTTGAAACCGGAAAAATACGGATTCAATGAAATTTCAAGTGTCTACAGTGAATCCCCGACATTCCGGATCCTCTCATTCACGAATTCGCTTTAGCTTCATGTTTTGCGACACTTCTTCAATATTTCACATTTCCCCTATCCAATACTTCATGTTTGGGCGCCAACACAGCTCCAGTCTGGTACGAACTGGTGGTTCCATATGCTTCTTGTACGGTCACCAACTGAGGAGAATATTCACTTCAACATGACCCAATACTTACTTGATTACGATTTCACACGATTTCATTTGTTGGCAGCCTTCGCCCAGAAAACATCCTTATGCTCGATCCTTTGCACCAGCTCATTTATGATATGCGCTTCACCTCTTCTATTTGGATCAACTTCATTCGTTAATCAGCTACGAAAAGCAAAAGATCCTGGACTTTTGATGATCAACCAGTGCAGAAACCACTTTGTTTAAAGTTTGTCTTCTCAATTCAATTGAAACAACTGAAGGAATTTATCAGGGAAGAGATGGGGTGAAATAAATTTGAAATGTTTCGAAGAGTGCAAGGAAACAAAAAAGTTGAGTGACAAGCTTCCCACTCTAAATATAACATTATTGATATTTTATGAACATTTTCAACAAATCCCACCTCTATCCTAAACAACATACCCCGAAATTCGCGATAGTTTTGTGCAACGCATCTCTCACGAATTTCGGTGGTTCACTGTAGTTTCAAAACCTCATTTCAATTTTTTTAGTTACGTATGCCAATTTTATTGATTGTATTTTTGCTCAAACAAATTGTACCATCGATTCTATCAGTTTTGCTGAATTGTGCACTATGAAGAAGAAGAACATACGCTTCAAACCGATTTTCCAACCAATCAATTTTTGTATCGCTGTTTTTTTTTATATTTATCTATTACATAAAGTTTGAAGAGTGCTCAGGACCCACGAAGTGGAAGCACTCATCTATTAAAGTGCAAAGGGGAAAATTGAGACTAAAGGTCAATCAGCAATATTCTCGTAGAGCCTGCTAGGGGCGGCAAAATGTTCACAGCCTACCAGTGGCAAATGTGGAAATCCGCCACTGGCGAAAGGGTTCAAAGTGTACTCGCGGACCTAATCAAAATTCCGAAAAACGGGATCAGTGAAAGAATATTACGACGAAGGATGAAAGAAAATAAGATAAAAACTTACGTTATGCCGAAAAAGCCGCATATAACACCTAAAAAAAACAGCTTAGATTAAAATTTGCTAGAGACCACATTCGAAGCCGCCAGAGTTTTGGAGAAGTATTTTTTGGACGGATAAAACTGCTTGTTCCTTAGACCTATGTACGTATGAACGCAAATTTTATTACTCTGAAGCTAAAACTAAGTCAAAGTAACCTGTTACGCTACCCACGAGACATTCCAAGGGAGGTAAAATCATGGTATGGGGTTGCATATCATACAGTGGTGTGGGGTGGGCCCACTTGTCAGATGCTCCGATAATATGGTATCGTTTGATTATTTGACCATATTAAATGATGTTGCACTGCTCGCAGGATCAAAATATATCGGGAGTAATTTTATCCTACAACAGGACAATGCGCCGATAGATATAGCCAGAAAGATTAAAAGGTATTTAGCAGAAGTGGACCAACAAATTTTAAAATGGCCCCCGCAAACTCCTAATCTGAACGTCATAGAAAATCTGTGGCATATAGTAAAATCGAAAATGCCTGAAAACATCAGCAGAACTGCAGATCAGACTTGGAAGGACTTTATTGCAGCTTGGAGTACAGTCCCATTAGAGCAAGTCCAAGGATTAATAGACTCTATGCCCAGACGCCTGGCAGAAGTTATTAACCCATTTTATCCCAAGGTATGATCCACACACGGGAATGAGTTTTCCTTTTCAGAATTTGGATGTTAGGGTCTAATTAAGAAAATTCCGAAGAGATTTTTTTTTGTAAATCAGGGGAGGTCAGAGGGCACTGATGCATTTTTGCACCAATGGGATGATATGTGAACAAGATATTTTTTTTTAATTCATAAAATTTATTTTGAATGAAGAAAGAAAAGCGTTGAGAAAATAGATAGATGCATAATAAATTAATTCAAATATAATAGAAAATTTGGAAACAATTGGGATGCACCTGTAGATGTATTTTACATTTATTGCAAATAAAGAAAGTGTGCTTATGGCATTTCCGGCACCTTTCCGTGTTTGATGGCCTCTTTGAATTATGTGATGAACTTGATCTCCTCGACCAGCATTAGGTACACGGAAAGTGGCTGAGCTATGTCCTTTTTCTACCTTGAGGAGGAGTTGAACGATACTGGTGCAGAAACCTATTTGGTGCATTATGGATACATTCGTAATGGGGTTTCCACGCATTTATCATTGCTGCATCCAAAGCGTTGGTAAGCAATGGCCAATACGGCAATATATCATATTCTTTCCCTTCGGTTGTATCTTTTCCCTCGCTGCATAGGTTCAACTCTGAGATAGTTCGATGCGACCGTACCACGGACACATCCACTGGCTCCCTGGAATCGTTGGTCCTTTCTTTGCCCAACGATGGGTCTTTTCACTGCCTGCGGAACGCCTAGTTTTAGTTTTAGCTGCTTTTGGTGGTGCATAATCAACGTCTTTATCATCGTAATTGCGCAATAATTCAAATTCGTCTGCTATTTCCTGTAGACTGTTTGGGAGAGTATTTCCTAGAAGCTTCACGTCGTCATCGATCTCTTCCTCATCACTAAGACCATCTATTCGCGGTGGTGGCAAACAAACTATTTGAAGGTCATCTGCGCTTTTTATTTCGATGCACTCTTCATCATTGTCACCTTCTTGTAAAAAAAAAAGCTTGTACATATTTCAGCTGCCGTCACAAACTTTCAACGGTATATTTCGCAGTTTTACGGAGACCCTAGACAAACAAACAGGACGTTCAGAAATTCTAGGTGAAATGACCATCCGAACACAATTTCAAATGACTCTTTGTTACATATCAACATATCAGTACCCATATCATCCCATTGGTGCAAAAATGCACCAACGTTTTTCTTATCAAAACCATTGCTACAAAAATAATAATATGTTATTGAATCTATTTTTTATCTTAACTATTGACACTTTAGTCTCTGCACTGAAAGTTTTATCAGTTTTACCGTTGGTTAAATATTTTTAATTTTATTTCTAAAATTCGTTCAAAAAACTTGCTTTTCTAAAATCTTAATTAAACCAATTAAATATCAAAATAAGAAAGTGGTAAAATCTAGTTATGTTAACTACATGCCAAACAATATTATTACACAAAAAAAAATAATATTTGTTTTCATTGTGTTTTCCAAAAAATGCCAAAGTTGCTGGTGCATTTATGCACCAGTGGGATGATACGGGTTAATTCAAATGGAGGAAGAACAATTTATTAAGTAATGTCAACTCTAAATAACCCTTTACTTCAACCGTAACCCTTTTTTGCTTATAAATATGAAAAAATACAAAAAATGAATTTGTGTAAATAATTTTGCCAGCATTCAATGAATGTGTAAAATGATTGTGCCGCTTATTATTTTATGATTGTTGGAATTGGATGATTTTTATTGTTTTTGTTTAAATAAATCAACAAATGTCAAAATTGAGAAAAATCGTGGATTGTGTGTTATTTTAAAAGTTATGTGGCATTAAAGGCTGTTAAAGAAACAAACATTGCAATGTGTATATAAATTTGACAGTGACTGTTTATCAAATGATTTGTTTGTTATTTTTTTTTTTTAACCGATGTTTCAAGTTTCAAATCTATAAAACATTGACCTGCTCAACAAAATTCACATTGCACTATAAGCTTTTATCGCCCAACAAAAATCACAACATGAAACTGACCTACGTTAATCGTTAAACGATTATCAAGAATCTGAATACATATGTATGTATCTGAAGGCCACTTATCTCGACATACCCGTACCGTAACGGCGTTAATCAGAAATGTACATTTTAAAAAATCCATCATGTAAAAGGAAATGTTCAAAATTACTCTGATCCAACTTATGTACATACTTACTCACTAGTTGATTTTTTTTACTTTACATTATTAGCACACCACCAGTAAAGGCCTGAATAGACCTCGGGCGGAATGAAAATGAAATTTTTGTCCGCTGCGATTTTCTCAATGAAAATGCATGCTTACTGTCGTGGAACATGTCGGTAATGATGGGGAATTCCATAAGCTACAATCCGAATATGGTTCCAAAATTTTTCTCGGCCATTTTATGTATTATTTTTCGATTCCCCCGTCATTAGATATTTTCCACGGTGAAATGACCGGGGAATCGAAAAATAATACATAAAATGGCCGAGAAAAATGTTGGAACCATATTCGGATTCTAGCTTATGGAATTCCCCATCATTTCCGACATGTTCCACGACAGTAAGCATGCATTTTCATTGGAAAAATGGCAGCGGACAAAAATTTCATTTTCATTCCGCCCGAGGTCTATACTGCGCTTAAGACAGAGAAGCATCGATTGCCATGAACTTCGTCGACAATCATTTGTCAAGATAGATTGAACGATTTGCAAATCTTATTGATATACGAATGGTCTCTCCATGGATGGCGTTATCGTAAAATTAACTACACAAAATCTTTGCCAGTTATGGATAGTTGTAATATAGCAAACACGAAAAAAACGAACAAAAATCTTTGCCCAGTCAAAACAAAAAGAAATCGTTGGGAGATCACCACTGCAAAAGCACCTGCAAATTTATTTTAGTTCCCGCAGTCGGGCAACTTACTCTGGACGTCATGTCATGCCGTTAGATACTTTTTAGTTGCATTTTTCAATTTCTGGAAATTAGCAAGCATGGACTGCGCAAATTGCCCGTGCTCCATTATAATTAGCCTCAATCTGGTGTCTGTGTGACTATATGAGTGTGGCTTTAGTGCACAAAGCACAACTATGCACTGTGTGCACTCACCACCGTGGAAAATAATGCGCTAACTTCTTTTGCAAAGTTGTTAAGTGGTAGATAATAGAGAGCGCGAGTAGGGCTTTTAGAAGATGAAATTACCAACAATTAGATATATTGTATGCCTGTAAATATTGCAGAGTTGAACGCCGTATAATACACCCAATACCAGTACTGCGCTTGCTATGTGGATAGGCATAAAGCAGATATAGGAAGAGTCGTAAAATATAAATTGTATCTATTACACGGGACAAGTTTTAACCTTTTGAGAAATATGAGATCAGATAAAGTGTCTGGAATATGGTTAGGACTACAAGTGCACAAATGCACATGTATAAATAATGGTGCTTGGTAAATTTAACTTCTAATTCATTCATATTGCATAGGAATGATAACGCCAAATGAACATCTTTTTAAATCATTTAAGATATATAGATATACAGGTTCAGGGTATCCCAAAAATTAGCGGCAATCCGGAAACGCATACTAGCACAAACGGTTAGGTACTCAAAACACTATTTTGAATAAAAAATATTTAGTTGTGTATTCTAAAACAGGAAAAAGGGCAATTTCAATATCGAGCTTGGTCGAAATATTGACACCCTTTGCCGTACAAAGAAGAGCGCAATGGGAGCTACATTTTGCTGAAAGAACCATAGTCCTAGCTATCACCGTTCAAAAGATACGTTCTCCCAAAGATGAACCAGCATGTGCCAAGTTTGACACAGCTAGGGTCAATATTTAGCGAGATAATTGCAATTTTGTGTTTCCGAATGAAAATTTTCGAAAATGGGTTTTGAAAACGTCGATGATTAAGAGCTACATTTTGCAGAAAGAACCGAAGACCTAGCTATCGCCGTTCAAAAGATGTAGCCCCCAAAAGATGACCGAACATGTGCAAAGTTTGACCCAGCTAGGGTCAACATTTAGCGAGATAATTGCAATTTTGTGTTTTCCAATGAAAATTGGTTTTGAAAAAGTCGATGTAGAGCGCATTGAGAGCTACATTTTGCTGAAAGTACCAGAGTCCCTATAGCTATCACCGTTCAAAAGATACAGCCTCCCAAACATGTGCCAAGTTTGACCCATATAAAGTCAATATTCAGCGAGATAATTGTAATTTTGTGTTTTCAAGTGAAAATTTTCGAAAACGGGTTTTGAAAAAGTCGATGTAGAGCGCATTGAGAGCTACATTTTGCAGAAAGAACCAGAGTCTTAGCTTCTTCTTCTTCCTTGCCTCCTTCTTCTCCATGGTTTCGCGTTGCTCGACCTGCGGTGTAGGCACATCGCCCGTTTTGGCAGTAATATCATAGAGTAGGAATAGAGTTGGAACTCCATACAAAATTAAAATCGGCTGAAAAACATTTTACCTTTGAGTGTGTACTGTAAGTAACGTGTACACACAGGAAGATACTGAATAATCGAAGCCTTCCCCTTAGCATCATTTAAATCCATAAGAATGAATAGTCTAACTAGCTTAACGATTCGATCTCTTTCTTAAATGTAAAAAAAATCTCCTCCTAAATAGTCCACCTCCACTCTCCCGCTACAGGCACACAAATCGACCGTTTTCAGTACTGGGTCGAGATGGGTGGAGTCTCCATCTAAAACTGGAAATGCCCCGTGAACAAGCACTGCATATTTGTTTATTGAGGATGAAGATCATATTCGTTATATTAACGTATTATAGAAAATTGTGTAAAAAACACAAACTATCAACATTTTTCGTCTCCAAGTGGTTCTTCACGCAAGTGAACATAAAAAAAATGCATGCAAAATGTCGTATTGTTCACGAAATGGTCGTGTAAATTTTCGTCTACATTAGAGTTGCCGTGTAATATTATTTTCCTGACCACAAATGGATTGTCTTCAACACATAACATCAAATCATACTATTTTACGTACAATAAAACGATTATCGACAATTTAAGAACGCTTTTCTATATAACAACCACTCTAAATAATAAAATAATAATCTCAATTCAAATTTTTAAGATTATGCACACTACGCTATTGTACATACCGAAATGGTAACACCGAGCATCCATTGTTTTTAAACGAAAATGGCACCGGGGCGGGGTTTGTGTCATTCGTTTCGTTTTCGGTGTTACCATTTCGGTATGTACAATAGCGTTGTGCGCAAATTGTTAAAAATGTTAATTGAAAAGTGTTATTTAGAGTGGTAGTTATATAGAAAAACATTGTTAAATTGTGAATCGATTTATTGTACGTAAAGAAGTATGATTTGATGTTATGTGTTGACGATAATCCATTTGCGGTCAGGGAATTGATATTACACGGCAACTCTAAATGTCGACGAAAATTTACACACTAATGCAATTCATTGAAAAAGTTAACGCACACGACTGCAATTAATGTTTTCGACCACGCATACACTTAAAAGTAAAACTTTATGACTCTCTGGTAAACAAAAATTAGCTATAGCTGTCTTTCTCAATACAATGGGCAGTTTAATGGAAATTCTATTCGTCTCACATTATTTATTTGTAGTGGTTTCCCTCTGGCAAAATTATTTTGTTCTAAGTTCCTGATCTATGTATATCTGATCTGTGCTAAGGGTACCCATACAAAGTGACCCAAGAAAACTTTGTTACAGAGTACATATTCTCAATTTAACATTCGGGCGGGCACAATGCATCTGACAGATTAAGTGACCCGTTTTTCTTGCAACAATCAGCATATGAAAAGGGATTCATCTGAAACTCACAGTAGCTTAATCTTTACACTCAGAGAAAAAAACGCACATTCATATCAAAAGCTCCACATTTAAATTGAATGCAGTATTCGTTTGAAAAATCTCGTTTGATTTGAACGAGTTCTCATTTACGCTAAGAGAATTTCTTTTAAAACAAAAGAGCAGCCAAACCGCAAACGACGGTCGTTTAAATCAAAAGATTCCGCATTACATAGTAATGTGTATACATTCCTTTACGTAACAAATACACATACCTAAAGGACGCGATGCCAAAATATCATTTGTTTCAACGTAGCACAACAGGTAGTTAAATACTTCCGGCCGGTCCGATGAGTCTCACGTGTTCATGTTCATTCCAAACAAATGTGTAGTGTCTAACAACAAACGCGTATTAGAATCTCCGTCGATGTTAAGAGTGTTTTCGATAATGTACTTTTGCATTCATCTGGAGGAATGGACGCTTGCACACGTGCAATTTAAGTTTAGCGGGTGTTAGAATAAAAGTGTAATGTATTAACCATATTAAAATTAGACCTAAATAAAAAATAAAGTGTTTTTCTAAAGTTTTCATAAGTTTTATTCTTTATTGATTTGTCAACCCAGGTAACAGTAAGTATCTAATCGAATGGAGAATGGACAATCAAACGGAATGTATTATTTTATTTCAGCAGAGTTTGCTTTTAATTCCATGTAAAACTCAATTATTTTGAATGGGGTAATTTCTATGAAATGAAAACGCGATGCGTTACTTTCAAAATACATACCGTTTCATTAAAAAGAAGGCTTCGTTTATTTTAAATAACAAAAATGTTCAATATATAAAACGAAGACGTTTGATACAATTGCCTTTCATTTATTTAAAATGTTTTACCCGTTTACAATAAAAGAATAAGTGTTTAAACTTGATGTGTTGTGTTGCCTCCTTTTTTGATCCACGAAAAAATAATTAAAGTCAATGTTTTACATAAAATGGCCACCCACCCAACGAAAATGAAGACCAATACGGCGAAATCTTTTATATAAGAAAGGTTTTCAGAATAAGCCACAAAAAGTTCTGGAATGAAAATTTGAAACGGATTCGCAAATTTCTTACAAACAACAACTATCCCGCGAAAATCATCGATAAAATGATTGCAGAAGTAAGAAACACTAAGAATACTCCAAATGGACTAAGCTATGCCGTTTTATCCACCGAAGGTAACTCCACACTACAGCCAACTAACGATCACAGCATCCAGCGTTATTCATCCCTAACATACGTCCCAGGACTTGTGAGTGAGTCGATCTCGAGATCCTGCACATATTTCATACCCGAACTCAATGTCGCAATGCGTCCTAGCCTAAAAAACGGCGTAATGTTTAAAAATTTAAAAGCACGGATTCCTAAAGAAGAGCAGTCAGGTGTGGTCTATAAAATCGATTGCAATGATTGCAACAAGACATATATTGGTGAAACTATCCAGAAACTTGGCACTAGAGTCAGTCAGCATAAAAATGATTGTAAAAAATCACTTAATGATAACCTTTCCGCCCTTGCAAAACATTCTCTAAAAGAACACCACGCATTTAATTTCGACGATGCCAAAATTTTAATAAAGCAACGCAATAAATGTAAATTACAGATTCACGAAGTGAACCAAATTATAAAATTTGAGGATGTTGCTTGTAATGAGAAAAGTGATAAAAAACAATACACCAACACCTATATTAATTTAATTAAGACTGACCTTTATAAAATCTGTGATATCTATTTTTCCGATATATGTGTGTACACACCATTATAATAAATCATCTGTGATAATAATTTTTTTTACATTCTCTTGACACTAGCCTTTTTTGTTTATATTAGTTTTACTGTCAATTGAAAGTTTTTACAATGTTCACTGTCTTTCTTGTTTTTAAAGGTGTTATTTATTAATTATTTATTAGGTACAAACTTATCCTTATATTGATTTAAATATGTTTTTTAATAGTCATGTTTTCCATAGATATTAAGACCCTGATGATGGGCAGCTGCCCGAAATATATTGGCCATTTTATGTAAAACATTGACTTTAATTATTTTTTCGTGGATCAAAGAAGGAGGCAACACAACACATCAAGTTTAATTCAATTCCGATCCCGGCAACACAAAAAACGTTAGGATAATTGATTGATTCACTTCAATTATTCAACATCAATAAGTGTTTATTTCAATGAAAAATACGTTTAAATCGACTGGCTCCTTCTTTCAAGGTAAACGTAAATTCTTTTAATTCAAACGCTTTTTTACAACTCATTATGCTTTTGAAAGAAACGCCACTCGTTAGAATTAAACGCATTTGCGTGTGGAGCAAAATCAAAAGCGCAAATCGTTTGAATTAAATATATTTCGTTCAATATTAGTTAATATTTCTCTGAGTGTATCGATCAACTACCCAAAGCAGTTTTCAGTTTCTATCTTCCACTTGTCTGAGGGGCGGGAGGGATGAAATAATCTCTCAGATAAATTACGCCCGATTGTGTTATTTTTTCTTTTTCTATAAACATTTTCACTTCGTATACTCGTCACATTGCATGATAACGTTGTGTTGAACTTTCAGACTAAAGAAATCGTTCAATAGTGTGTTTTTAGTAAAATAAGCTCACATTTTTTAAGCGGTCGAGTTGTTGGGGGTTTTTTCAATATTGAAGCGATTTATTTCGGAAAATTTTGAAAAATATTTAAATGGTGAAAGGTAAAAAACTTTGAGGGCCAGTTTTTGTTTCTACAATTTCGTAGAACTGGTTCTAAAAAACAATTCAACAATAAATAAGAGTATAAAATATACGGAAACTCAGTTTCACAAATTTTTCTGCAGATGTTAGATCCATTCCGCCCGATCGTGTTAGGATTAGTATTGCGCCCGCCGGAAGCACGAGTAGGCTTAGTGCTATGAAAATAGAAATAAAATGATATGACGCTGTCGTATGGATCCCTTATATGGAAATTAATAGACATAGTGGGGAGTGTATTTTTTTGTCTGTTTTCAGAAGTCTAAAAATTATGTGACATACGCATATTTGGCAAATAATCCGATATGAGTGACCAATTTAGAATAATAAATGTTTATACTTAGCATTGAACAACATTTTGAAAAGTAATCCGAACTGCTCCACTTGAGTGCGGAAGATTTCCATCGTAGTCCGGGCAACAAATCTGTAATGAGAGTGTCAGACAAATATAAAATAAAACTGAAAATCAACTGGAAATGATATGAAAATGACAGGTATCATAAGATTTTAAATATTATTTTCCCATACGCAATTTTTATGAGTGATGTATTTAATGTTGTTGCATATACACGTTTCTGCACCAGTGCACTTTGTGATCTTATTTATTTCGTTCTTTTTCTTTTTTCATGTCCTTACTTTTCGTCTTCTTGATGCAGTCAGTCTTGTTCTTGATAACATGCGGTTTTAACACTAAAGGTGCAGATTTGCATGAATTGTTTTTTCGTTGCATTCGCCCGAGCGTATATAGTATTTATGTGTGTGCGACATTGTAGAGGTAAGTGTTCAAGGTCTGGATAAATGTCAGTGCGTTGTCTCGAAATTACCAGAATGTCCAAGTTGTCAAGAGAGTGGTATTTCGAGGCTTCGCCCATTTCAATTTTCACTGCTTTGACATACCACGTAAATGGTCGGTGTGCCGATAAAGAAGTTGCGACGGCGCGCGGCGGTGACGCAAAATGCGTTGATGTGCAAATTGCCAATTGTGACATTGAAAAATCACTTATCGGATTTAATCTAAAATGATAAAATTACGAATAAATTGTAAACATGGCTGAAAAGGAACTTTCATGTCTTCGCCCAATTAGGTTCTCGAAGACATCATTTTGATGGTGATTTGTAATGGCCGTTTTTAATTTACAAAACTGATCTTCAGTTTTTACGACATATTGAGATTGAATTCAGTGGCCAAAGATAAAAAGGATAAGGAATTACATCAAGTCGATGCTTTCGTGTTTATAGACAATAATCGCATTTCTTAGCAATCATGGGTGACCTATTTTATCGTTGATGACATAACATCAAGAAACAATTGAATTTTGCACTCATCAATTTCAAAAAAGACATCTCTATTCTAAGCTGCGCCTCATATCGTACCGCAAATATCGCTTTCATGCATTTTGAAGTGCACAGGATAGGTTCCTACGTACACAATCAAAACAATGCAACAATAGTGGCAAGGTCGGTACCGATTTTCAAGTCATTCAATTTGCAATTTTGCAAAAAAGACAAAAATATAAAAATGTATCTGTACGACGGCGAACAAAAGGTCTGTCGCATTACATTTGCTTGTCGTGTCTAATGGTAACATTAAAATGAAAATGAAGCAAAAAGACATGAGTATGTACAACATTTTATGATGTCTTATAAAAACCAACATTTACGTAGTTGTGTGTGACTCTTTGGCATCGGAGGCGAAGAAAACGGTTAGGCTAGGCTAGGTAAACAGACAATAATGTATCCACCAAACCTAAATTGAAAACGAAAGCTCATGTTGCTTTGAGCTCTGCGTTCAAAGAACAAGACAATATCATGTCGAACAATGTTTTGTTGGGTCTACGAGTTTAAATGTCACGGATGAACTTTATTGTGCGATGCGGTTATGCCGGTAATGTCGAGGATTTTGAGTCGTGTGTTATAATAACGTTAGAGTACAATGAGGCACTGGGTCGAGCCAGATCAAACCACCTTCTTTTTTACTTCCCTAACTATGGTAGAGATGCCTATTGTTGTGACAACATTCCAATGTGGGGAACGGCCATTAACTGCGTATATGCTCTTTGAGTTTTAAATTTTTTTCTGATTTTTTTTTAAATGTGACTACAGTATACAATCAATAAGGTGCTTGACACACTGATTTCGAATGACGGAAATGCGTCATTATTATTACACAAATTTACCATCATTAGCACGAATTCTTAATTACACATTTAGACCATCCTTTCCTCAATAATGACAGGAGACGCCATCTGTTGTAAAATTGAAGAACAAGAATTTTTGCAAAGATATTAAATTTATTATCAACATTTACACATATATATTCAAATTCTTTAAGAAAAGTGCGTCTTCAAATTATTGAACAGATTTTCATCAAAATATCGCTACTGTGAAGGAGATTTTCACCATTTACACAAAAATCAAAAGTAAATGACAATATCCAATGAAAAAAACATGTATGTCACCCCAATTTCAAGCTTTCATCATCATGATAGATTTTCGTCATAATGATTTTGCTATCTGTCTAAGCCCTAATATTGTGAAGCATTTTTGCGCCCTCTTCAACTTTGTCTAGGGATGTCAAAAACCGGACGGTTAGTCCGAAAACCGGTACTTTTAGAACCGTTAGGTTGTCTAGGGATGTCAAAAACCGGACGGTTAGTCCGAAAACCGGTACTTTTAGAACGGTAACCGGTTTTATCGGTTTGTTCCTCCTCCCGGTTTTAACCCGGACGGTTGTTTGTCCATCCGGTTAAAACCGAAAAAAAATCTTTCAAAATGCATACAATTTTTTATATTTTCTTGATTTTTCAGTCAGCATTTTAGTTGTGACATAAACAGGGGTTTGAAATAACCCCATACAAAAAATAGCATGGAGCCAAATCTGGAGAGCGTACTAGCAATTGTTGATCGCCTCTGAGAGTATATAAAAAGCCTCATGAACATCCAGATTTCTCCCTTTGAATCCACCTTTATCAATGAGTGTATTCACACACAAGTTTGCGGACTAAAATTTTGACTAAAATTTTGACAAAAATTCTACTTATATTTTCCTCCACCAGAAGGCACACGCAAATGAGCGGTGAATGTAGTGTGAATGTAACACTAATGTCAAACGCCATTCAATAATATGGCAAAATAAAAAAAACGAGACCCGAATAGCATGTACGGACCTAGTAGTCCAGTACAATTGGTTCAAAATAGCCCCAAACCTAAACATCCAAAAAGAAAAGAAATTTTTGATGCCAAATTGTTGAATACACTGCCTAATATACGCAGTAAAAAGTTACACTAATTTGCGCCAGGGGTTAAGGGGGACGGGGTGGCAAAGGGGTGAAAATTCAGTTTCTTGCAAATATCTGGAAAACTATGAGTCTGACCTTAAAATGTGCTGAGTATAAAACAAACTACATAAAATTACCTTTGTAATGATATGCAACACTCTAGACATTTTCCCAGAAAATTATACCCTAGACCCAAAAGTATTATAGTGAATTTACATTTTTTGAGTTTTACATTTCAGACTGTAACTCTTGATAGAATAGATCTTCGGTCATAAGATCTTGTCCATATATTGCTAACAAAATTTATTTAATTTCTACCAAAAATTAGAATGCTCCCACCATTGACGCCCCCCTCACTCCTCCTCACATTTTTCAAAAATGCATGCCTGCAGCTTGTTTTTAAATTGACCCAGGCAGATGAAATTTGGTGAGCTGCCTAGCCTAAGCTCCATTATGCTCCCCACCGAAAATTATTACCATCCGATCAAAACTAAGGGTACCCCCCATACAAAGTGAACCAAAATTCTAACAAATTTCACATTTTTTCACTTCTAAATTCTATCTAAAATGGAAAAATAAAATGTATCTCTTAGAAAGTCATTATAACAGTTATTTGTAGTCTTTTGAATGTGTATTCAAAAGTTTGTATCAGAGCGTCCCTTACAAATACGAAAAATCGGGTTTGAAGGTTGCTAGTACACGTTACTCGATATATTCGGAAATAGCCTTAGAACTGATACTAATGACCTTCAAACCCGATTTGTTGATACTTGTAGCATACGCTTTGTTTCGAACTTTTGCACATACATTCAGAAGACTACTATTAACTGTTATAATGACGTTCTGAGAGATAAATTTTATTTTCCATTTTATATGGAATTTAGAAGTGAAAAAATGTGAAATTTGTTAGAATTTTGGTTCACTTTGTATGGGGGGTACCCTTAGTTTTGATCGGAGGGTTATGATTTTTGGTAAAGTGCATAATGGGGCTTAGACTAGGCACTGTACCAAATCTGATCTGCCTGGCTCAATTTGAAAAGAAGCTACAGGCATGCCTTTTTGAAAAATGTTAGGAGGAGTGAGGGGGTCGTCAATGGAGGGATCACTTCAATTTTTGGTAAAAATCAAATAAATTTTGTTGGTAATACAATGGAAAAGATCCTATGACCCCAGGGCTATTCGATCAAAAGTTACAGTGCAAAATGTAAAAATAAAAAAATGCAAATTCACTATAATACTTTTAGGTCTAGGGTATAATTTTCCGAGAAAATGTCTAGAGTGTTATATATCATTACAAAGGTAATTTTGTGTAGTTTTTTTCGTCCTCAGGACATTTTACGGTAGCATTCACAGTTTTCCAGATATTTGCAAAAAAATTGAATTTTAACCCCTTTGCCACCCCCTCCCCCCTTAACCCATGGCGCAAATTAGTGTAACTTTTTTCTGCGTGTATTGGGCACTGTATTCAACAATTTGGCATCAAACATTTCTTTTATTTTTGGATGTTTGGGTTTTGAGCTATCTGTACTAGACTATAGATAGAAAGCACGCAAAACACAAAATATTCAATTTCATATTTTTTGTAGTGGAGGGAGGAGTAGATGGGTTGGACCTGGCACATCTTTGTTATCTTATCAAGGCATCCAATGGCTACCATTTGATACTAATTTGAAGTTTTTCGCGACATTCTATCAAAAGATATGGCTGAATATAACTTTGTAGGCGAGGTAGGGGTAGGGGTAGTCAGACTTACTCCGCTTTCCACTAACTCAAAGTATATGTCAGAATGAAACATTGATCAAAATTTCAGGTCGATAGCGATATTCTACCGAAAGGTATGGCCGAATTAAAATACATATAAAGGAGGGGTAGTTTGTATGGGAGGTAGGGGAAACCGTGGCCCGATTTGGCCCATTTTCAATACCGTGCAAGATTTTAGCAAAACAAATATTTGAGCAAAATTTCAAACCGCTACATTCATTATTTCGGGAGTTATCGTGCTAACAAACAGACACACGGACAGACAGCGGCTTATTAGATTCAGGGACCGAGCCTGATCATTTATATATATACAGGGTGTCCCGCACCAACATTTTTGGTTTGAAAAGCGAAAGCGGGCCAAACATTTTTATGAAGGAAAATATTTTGACACAAACATAAATGTTAATTTTTAGAATTCGTTTGCATAATTTCTTTGATTTGATTTATGTATGTACAAATTATTGATATTTGTAAAAACCCCATTCAAATTCTAAAATTGTTCGGGACCGGCGCCGGCGGGTGTCAGAGGTGACAGCAGCCCGCCGCGTTATTATTCTTACGTCGTTCATACTGAGCGAAAATCGAAAGCGTCTCTTTGACGTGGGGCATTTTCGTGGAGATGGAACCAAGTGGGTGCCCAGGTAACCAGAATATCGAATATGGCAGCTCATGACGATGGAGGGTGAGGTTGTTATGCCATCGTTTGGTAGCAATAATTACAACAGAAGGGACTACTAATTGGAAAACGGATCGCGAAACCGCACCATTTATCCATAGCAATAACTTTTTGTCCTTTTTTGAGAAAATTATGAGCAGTGTACCGTATGGCCACCAAATTAGAACAATAATAATAATGACGCGTACTTTGGAGCTAAAACGAAAATAATATGCTATGCCGCGCCGCCTCATTTAGACAGGCAAGACTATCTCGTCAGGAGAGAGAAATGTTCGCTTGGCTTATTAACGAGGTGCACCGAATATCGCAGTCAATTTTTATACTCTTCGACGTACCTACTTTTTTCAATCAAGCAACTAAATTATACGTGAAAGGAAAACTCACACATACCTACAATTAGCGTTCAACCGGAAAATATTGAGATCCCTACAAATTTTGTTTTTATCGAATCAGTTGAACACAGTTTGCGATATATTTTGAACAAATATTTTTCCACAAAAAATACCCCTGACTGGCAAACCGAACAAAAGTTTGTCGTTTATTTACATGCAAATGCAAATGTGTGTATCATTTTGCTGAAGGAAGGCGCATATGGCAACTTCTTTTGAAGTGGGCCGGATTGTGCTCCCTTGTTTAGTGAAAAGAGAAATTCCACTAAAGAAAAGGAGCAAGTAGCCCTGAAATACGTATATGGAAAAATAAAACTAAAATTGTAATAAGAAACATTTGTTTTCTCATTTCAAGGATACTTTTTCAGAAAGGGAAATCTTCAAAAAATTATTAGGTACGTTTTATTGTGATTATCCCGTGCAGGTTTGGGTAGAACTTTATATGAAACTTACAGAATGTCGGTTCAGCTTGCGTACAAGTCCGCAACTCAGTGGGACATTTTCATGTTTTCAACAAATGCTAATGTACAGTACTGATGCAACCGCGAAATCATTTATACATTATTTCGTGACGATTTGATTTTCGAATTTCACTCTTTTTGGGTCGTTCAACAAAAGTTTAACGAAAGTTGAAAATGAGTTGAACCTAAGTTGAAAGTTACACTTTTTGGGTCATTCAACAAAAGTTGAACGAAAGTTGAACGTGAGTTGAACCTAAGTTGAAAGTTACACTTTTTGGGTCGTTCAACAAAAGTTAAACAAAAGTTGAACAAAAGTTGAACGAAAGTTGAACGTGAGTTGAACCTAAGTTGAAAGTTACACTTTTTGGGTCGTTCAACAAAAGTTGAACGTGAGTTGAACCTAAGTTGAAAGTTACACTTTCTGGGTCGTTCAACAAAAGTTGAACGAAAGTTGAACGTGAGTTGAACCTAAGTTGAAAGTTACACTTTTTGGGTCGTTCGACAAAAGTTGAACGAAAGTTGAACGTGAGTTGAACCTAAGTTGAAAGTTACACTTTTTGGGTCGTTCAACAAAAGTTGAACGGAAGTTGAACGTGAGTTGAACCTAAGCTGAAAGTAACACTTTTTGGGTCGTTCATCAAAAGTTGAACGAAAGTTGAACCTAAGTTGAAAGTTACACTTTTTGGGTCGTTCGACAAAAGTTGAACGAAAGTTGAACGTGAGTTGAACCTAAGTTGAAAGTAACACTTTTTGGGTCGTTCAACAAAAGTTGAACGAAAGTTGAACGTGAGTTGAACGTGAGTTGAACCTAAGTTGAAAGTTACACTTTTTGGGTCGTTCAACAAAAGTTGAACGATAGTTGAACGTGAGTTGAACCTAAGTTGAAAGTTACACTTTTTGGGTCGTTCAACAAAAGTTGAACGTGAGTTGAACCTAAGTTGAAAGTTACACTTTTTGGGTCGTTCGACAAAAGTTGAACGAAAGTTGAACGTGAGTTGAACCTAAGTTGAAAGTAACACTTTTTGGGTCGTTCAACAAAAGTTGAACGAAAGTTGAACGAAAGTTGAACGTGAGTTGAACCTAAGTTGAAAGTAACACTTTTTGGGTCGTTCAACAAAAGTTGAACGAAAGTTGAACGTGAGTTGAACCTAAGTTGAAAGTAACACTTTTTGGGTCGTTCAACAAAAGTTGAACGAAAGTTGAACGTGAGTTGAACGTGAGTTGAACCTAAGTTGAAAGTTACACTTTTTGGGTCGTTCGACAAAAGTTGAACGAAAGTTGAACGTGAGTTGAACCTAAGTTGAAAGTAACACTTTTTGGGTCGTTCAACAAAAGTTGAACGAAAGTTGAACGTGAGTTGAACGTGAGTTGAACCTAAGTTGAAAGTTACACTTTTTGGGTCGTTCAACAAAAGTTGAACGAAAGTTGAACGTGAGTTGAACCTAAGTTGAAAGTAACACTTTTTGGGTCGTTCGACAAAAGTTGAACAAAAGTTGAACGTCAGTTGAACCTAAGTTGAAAGTTGAATTTGAGTTGAATTCGAGTTGAATTCGAGTTGAGCTCAAGTTGAACCCAAGTTGAACCCAAGTTGAACCCAAGTTGAACCCAAGTTGAATCCAAGTTGAACTCAAGTTGAACGTAAATTGAACCCAAGCCCAACCTCTGTTGAACCTTGAATGGCACCCAACACTCACAGGGTAGCACCTAGCCCAACTTCCGTTGAAACCTTGAATGGCACCCAAAATTCACAGGGTACTACCTGTAATGCCAAAAACGTAACGCTTTTTCGTTGCAATTTTCGTGACGATTTTCGATTTATGTGCCAGAGTCAAGACATAAAAATGTCAAAAATCACATCAATATTTGTGACCCAACCCCACCGTATTCTTGTCCAAAACCGAATGCACGACATCGAAAATCGTAACTTGCACTTATCCGTTGCAGTTTACGTGTGCGTATACTTAACCTTTCACACATTTTCGTTGCACTTATGTGTTTTGCACTTATCGAGACAATTTTGTATGAAAACCATGTGAAAAATCATGGGGCTTCAAAAATTCTTGCAGAAATGGGTTTTTGCACAAGTGTTTTGCAGTTATGCGTTCTCGACTGCAGGCAACCAATTGGCACTAGATTCGGATCCTATATCGTGTCATGAAAACCACAAAAGTTCGCAAACCAGGAAAACACCACAATACTGACCCATTCAACACGTTAATGTCCAAGCATTGAGAATTAAATGTCTCATCTTTCACGAGGCATTATCAGATTGATTTTATATTTAGGTCAACTCAAGATTTATCTGATTATAAAAGGGCGCAACAATGTATATAGCTTCTGTGCAAGTCGGAAAAATTTTATTGATATGTAGAAACATGCTGTTATTTTTCTTATTCTTAGATATAGCAGCGAATTGAATTTCTTGCGACATGTAAAACAGCATGTCGCGGTTGTTCATATAAAACCGCATACACACATTTACATACAAGAGAGCACACACACTCTCTACTCTACACAAGTACTGAATTCACATCGGTTCGATGCCCAAGTCAATCCTGATTTCAGTTCGACGAGAAGATTAGTATCGCGCTTCTTGGATACTTTTTTTCGTGTGCTTTCAACTGAAATCTTCATGTTCCCAACCAACTACCGGTAATTGGTGTTCTTGAACTGAATGCCGCCATACATTTAACATAAAGCCAAACCAGCCAGCCGCTGTCAGTGTTTATTTTAGCAAATCTTCATATTTTCTCATGTCACGGACTTGTCGTCGATGGATATGATTGTTGGTATATGGCAGCTTGTATTCTGAATGGACGATCAAAATTGAATTAATCATTTTTAATACTTTTGAGTGATATTTTAAAGGTGAAAAGAAGTTTTGCGAAGACGTGCATAATTTTTTTTTCTTGTTGCTACTTATAATAATTCAGTTCGTGTAAATTTATAATACATAATGCAGTATGCAAAAACGTTTTAAAAATATTGAATTTTTCTATTCTTATCAAAAATCGATTGATATTTTGCAGCTAAAAGATAGAAAATTTGGCATTTTTACCAACTTCTGCCGCTTTTATGAGTAGATATTTGGTCCACCATTTTGTGTAATATTTTGCTAGAATAGAATATTACACAGCTGAATCCCGAAAATTCGAGACCAAATTCGGAGCATGTACCCAGTCATATTATGTTGTCTGTTAAAAGAGCCGGCTAACGAGCGCATATCTGTACTGAGCCAAATGGATATTTGTCTGGTTTTATTTTTCATAATAAATTTGCATAAATTGTATTTCATATATGTATAATAATAAATAAATAAACGAAATGGTAATAACAAGAGTTATACGCAGTTAACACTGGTAGGTCTGATTTGGCCCACCATGTAATTATAAAGTAATAAGCAAAATCTATTAAAACCCATGAAGCCCGATCCATGTACGAAACTTTAAAATAATCATTTTGAAAACCCATAAGATCATATTAATTAGATTGTGAGTTCAATGAAAATACAAATGTGGCCTTTTTTCGAATGAAGAACGTAATTGGTAATCTAATAAATCTCTCAGTGAACCGCGCTTTTGATAATCACTTCTATATGTACCACTGGATGTACTACTTAATAACTAGTCTAGTATTAATGATTTCTTATTGCGATACTACAGCATTAGAGAAAAACATCGACAGAGTACAAAACATAAAATTTCAGCCAGACGGTATTTATACCTACCTGTTCGTGACCTTGCATTTTATGTCCATCTAACGATTCCTACAATTACTTCATACATTTTGTAGCATTATTTATTTTCAAAAAAAAAAAAAAAAAACCTTGGCGAGATCAGAGGATTACAAATCACCTGTTACAATTGACAAATTTCTTAGTTTGTTTATACGCACAAAAATTGCGAGCTTTTCACCTTGACTTTTACTACTTCGATAATTTCAGTAAGATAAAAACCCTCTTGAAGAATAGACAGAGTTTTTTTCCAAATAGCTTGGAGAGAATGCTTCTTTTATGCAGTTTTTCTAATGCTGGCCATCATAATCGATGAATGGTATCAAGATAAGGATGTTAATTTCCGCATGAAGAAAAAAATATATATGTATGCAAGATATACATAGTAATTTAATTAGAGTGAAAATATATTATGGGATCAAATCCTAAAGCCAGAAGCAATTGGCCATTAATCAACCAAATGCGATGTGATGTGAAGGTGATCCGCAAGTTTACTATTGTATTAATACGTTTGATGCAAAAATTTCACTGATGCTTTTTTAATTGCCATTTCAAATTATTGTTCATAATATTTTGAACCAATTAGAGGGAGAAGAAGAAGGTTAATAATAACCTTCTTAATTTCGGCAACAAATTTGTATAGTGAGCAAATTATTGTTGAATGTTTGTATGTACAACTCAAGAGCATGGATTAGAATCTGGAACTAACGTCAAATTTTTTGTACAGCATCTTAATATTTTTACCTTCGAGAATTTCTACATTTTTTCTAAATGAATCCGGAAATTCAAGGAAAAATTGTATTCATTCCGGTTTTCTTTATGCTTTACTTTATAATATTTATATGTACTGAAGGAAGCATCTATCGAATTTTACCGTTATTCTTCCTTAGTGCTGTTTCATGAGAAGCTAAAAATGAAATGAAAAATGTAAACTTTCGATGAATTGATACTGGTTACTTTCATTAAAATTTTTTTTTCATTTAGCCGTCGAGAATTGAAACTCTGCTATGGCTCTAGACCAGTGGTTGAAAAACTTTTTCACCGAAATTTATTTTTTTATTATTTTTCGTTTGGTAAGAGAAGGTATTTCGTGGAATAGTTATTCTTTGGTGAAATAATCCAAAGAATATTTAGATGATGATTTTGTGTTCATTGTCCCCATTTATTCGACGCTCACTACAAAGTTGCAGCATTGAACTGCGCATATGCATACATTTGTTTACAATTAGTTTTCCATATAAAATTGGTATGAGAAATGTCATCAAAACTACAAAATCAGGATGTCTGTCAAGTTAGCACTACCACTTTTAAATATCGATGAACGCTATAGTGCATTAGATGTCGCGAATTTGCCGCGATTCAATGGCAAAATCAAAAAAATTGCCGCGCCCCTCCTTCCCCTTAACCCTTTCGGACCTATTGGGACACATATGTCCCGGCGAAATTTTGGTTTCATTTGAAAGAAAAATTATCCATTAAATGTGGTTTAAAGGCGTCCCTTCTGGTATTTTAACGTTTAGATAATTATACAAAAATACGTTTGTCCCGCAGTTTGATAGCCAATTTGCACAGTTCTCGTTTCAAAGTGTAAGCTCTCGCACCTGACGTTCATCATATTCAGAAATACGGTGTTATTTCGGTCAAAAATCAGTATAGGCACCATTTTTATAGGAGAAAAAGTATGTTTACATGACAATGTTGTAGTAATTATGTAAGTTTATTATTTATTCTTTACATATATGCTTTTTGTGTATTTTCGTTTTCGGGACCTATGTGTCCCATCGGGTTTCTTTGGTGGTACTAATATGTCCCACTCAGTGTTTGGGAATACTTTTCATTTTCAAATTAAATTATAATAAAAAACCTTTTCCTAGCGGAAACTAATAGAATACGAAATATTAGAGCATGTGATAGAGATTTATGCGTCCTGGGATTATTTTCACTGTAATTTTGACGTTGGAACATCGGAACATATATGTTCCATCTAAAAAACCGGACGGAACATAGGTGTCCCGACCCCCACAGGCCCCCCTAGAGGAGTTGGGGCTACAATTTTGTACCTCCCTATATCTAAGACATATCCCAAAGATGATTCCATTAATAAAGCCTTTCTAAATCTGCTAGATTTTTTTAGGTTCGAAAGGGTTAAAACAACCCCTAACTGTTTTTCAAGCCTTAAAACGCAAGTTTAAGGCATCGCAATATAACAGATTGTACGCACAAGCATGGTCAAGAGCTTACTTATAATATCTGCACTCATACAAAGTTTTCCGCACCCCTCTACACCTTCAAAAACTACCCCTAAGTCCGGTTTAGCCCCATACAAAGTTTATGGCGTAAAAACTCAAGTTATACGTATAGTCATAAAACAAAATTTATTCAGTCAAATGCTATACAGGCTAATGATGATATCTGCACCCTTAAAATATTTGCCGCGCCCTTAAAATATTTGCCGCGCCCCTCCTTCCCCTTAAAACAAACCCTGTCGAATTAGCACTACCACTTTTGTAACGCCGAAACTAACAATTTAGATAAAACCAAAAGTGTCCCTGAATTCGATCATAGTCCGTGACAAGCTCGTGAGTTCGAAAAACACCATGGATCACGGTTAGATTCGAACTCATGACCCTGTGCACCGAAGGTGCGCGCACTAACCGCGAGACCAGCCAGACTTTGTCACTTATAACACCTGAACTTTAAAAAAAATTGCCGCGCCACTCTACACTCCTAAAAATACCCCTAATTGCTTTTATGGTTATAGCGCAAAAACTCAAGTTTTAAACATCGTCATCAAACAAACTGTAAGTATTTGGATACTTTAGGTGTAACTGAAGATATATCTCATCATCATCAATGTGGCACGATAGCCCGACGTCGGGCCTTGGCCGCCTGAATCGTTGACCTCCAATTGTCGCGGTTACGTGACCTCGTCCTCCAGTTTCGGAAGCCCAGCAGCTGGTGGGCGTCTTCACCTACGGAGTTCTCCCAGCGAGCTCTCGGTCGTCCACGCAACCTCGCTCCGTCAATTCGTTGTGCGTTCATCACTTTCTTTGGCATGCGATTATCGTCCATCCGTTGTACATGCCCCGCCCATTGCAAACGTTGAAGCTTCACGATTTTCGATACTTCCAGCTCATCGTACAATTGATACAACTCATGGCTGTACCGGATGCGCCATTGGTCTCGCTCGCGAACGGCCCCGAAAATTCGCCGAAGGACCTTTCGTTCGAATCGGTCTAGCAAAATTTCGGAGGCTTGGGTGAGGGTCCATGTTTCGCAGCCATAACATAGCACGGGTCGGATGATCGTTTTGTACACGCGGAGCTTCGTGTTCCTGTGCGCAAGTTTCGAATTAATTATAGGGAGGACCGAGAAATATGTCTTATTGGCTAGTTGTATCCGTCGCTTAATTTCGTCGGTTTCGTTGGCGTCCTTTGATAAGTTACAACCCAGATAGTTGAAGTTGTCTACATACTCGATATTAAGGTCCCCCACTGTGATGCTTGAATTTGCTAACTGAAGATATCTACCGCTTCAAAAAATTTGCCGCGCCCCTCCTTCCCCTTAAAACAACCCCTGTCAAGTTAGCACTACCACCCTTATAACGCCGAAGCTAAGAATTTACATAAAAGCAAAAGTGTCGCTGAATTTGCCGCAGGGGTCACTTATAACACCTGAACTTTAAAAAAAATTGCCGCGCCACCCTACACCCCTAAAAACTACCTCTAATTGCTTTTATGGTTATAGCGCAAAAACTCAAGTTTTAAACATCGTCATCAAACAAACTGCAATTACAAAAAATATTATTTTTTGCACACACTTGTGTGTTGCATATAAACTATACCTTAGAGCTTTCCATTTCAAAATTTAATTTTTGCTAGTCATTGGAAACCGTACTAGAAAATAATTGGGATTGCATACATTTAGGCGAGTTTTGGAAAGCTCATTAAATCTGGATAGCAATATAATTTCTAACCTGAATAAAGTCACTGGTTAGCGTTTGTATGACAATTACCCCGGATAGTGTAGGTTAGCTAATTAAAAATCACGGCCTATGTTGTAAGGTCGTCAGCCGCAAAAAGGATTGATATAACTACAATCCCGCTATAATAGTCGCATATTCAAAAGAGATTGAATTAGTTAATAGCTTCCATCAAATCAGCGCGGTGCGGTACCCGGTACGCGTCAGAAATAATGTTCGGGTACCGCTCCCGCGCTGGTTTGTTGGAGCAAATTTCTTTCAACGCTTATTGGCGGGGAGCCGAACGAGGGTACTATTTGCTTTTTTTTTTCTTGGTCAGATTTGACTTTGAAGCTTCCATCCTTGTAGAAAATAAAAATGCGTTTTAGAACCCTATTTTGCTTTCCTTTGTATAGAACGCGTTTTTATTTTTTTTCTATAGAATAAATTCTTTCGTAATTTTCATAAGATTGGTATTGTTCTGTTATTAACCCTATTCAAGCTCCCCGCCAAATAGGTTTGAAAGAAATTTGCTGCACCCAACCAGCGCGGGAGCGGTACCCGAACATTATTTCTGGCGCGTACGCCTACCGCACCGTGCTGATTTGATGGAAGCTATTAACTAATTCCATCTCTTTTGAATATGCGAGTATTATGGCGGGATTGTATTTATATCAATCCTTTTTGCGGAAATAGTGTGGTAATAGTGTTTGGCACGAATAGTTTTGAAGTTTGTGTAGGACCAAGTTAAAATCGAAAAATTACTGCAGATTTGCTGTTGAGTACTTTTATCCAAACTAGAATTTGTAAGCATTTAATTGATAGTGTATACATAATAATTCTTATTTATTGCCAAATATTTTTTTTTGCGGGCCCAGCCCTCTATACGCCTGGCTTAATTAATAATTTTGTGTAGTTAAAATTTTGTAATTAATTAAAAAAAAAACACGAATTTCTTTATAACTTCACAATGAACGCGAAATATCAGTCATGGTGTTGGCAAAAATAAAATATACATATGCCAAAGTAGGGCTTACAAAGTGTAACTTCTAACGTCCGAATTCGCATTTTATTTAAAAAAAAAAGGAATTAAAATATTTCAGTTAAGTGCAATAGTAGTAGTAATTGGTAGCTACCATTTAAAATTGGTGTGACATAAGTTTCTTAATTTTGTTGCGTTTTAGCCGTATGTGTTGCATGAAATATGTTGAAACACCAAAAACCCTATATACATATAATAAAAAAATGACAGTGGCAAGATTTACGTTATAATATTATTTAAAATTCTATTGATTTTTATTATATTATAAAAACTTGATTTATGCATTTATATTTTATATTATAAAGAAAGAATCTAACAAGTTTTTTTTTGTTTATAATAATCACCATACCTTTATACAACTCCAATCACAGCTTAATGAACATTGTTATTCAAACTGCTGTTCTGTTTGTTCTATTCAAGTTGTTCGTGTTGTCAAACAGTAATACTCCAGATCTTAATGACTTTGCACATCAAACGAAGATGCTGGTCATCACGTCCCGAACCACCATACCTTCATCTTCATTAAATCGATCATACCTGCTGCTTGATCAATATTATTTTCTTAAGTACAAAATCAGAGCATGGATCATAGCAAGATGATGGTGGTTCCTTGTTCTAGTATAGGTTTTTTCTATAATTAAAGTGATTGATCTTTTTTTTTCGCCAAACATTTATTAAAGATTGCAGATGAGCACACTTAAGATATTGTACCTTATGGCCTCCGGCCTATATTTTTGCCGATGTGAATCCCAACTGTAGTTTAGATCGATTGCGATAATTTTCGCAGGGATACCATTGAAATCAGTTCGATGACAATTTGTACTAAGAATTGTATGTATTTTGACAATTGGGTCAGACAGAATCCTAGAGTGCTTGTAATCAACGCTGCTAGATGGGTACAATCACAACAATGTGCTTATCTTGATGATATATGACAGAAGCCGTTCGATTGCCTCCGTTTCAATATACATGGACATGATGAGATTTGTTGCGAACAATACCACTTTAGAATTCAGATGATGAATTCGCTTCTTAACCACATCGCGTATAGCTGGTCCCGCAAAAATATATTCGAGTGGATAAGTAAAATGTCGAGAGTGGATAATCGAAACGTGTGAAAATCTGCTTACAAAAGAATGCGTACCATAGCTCATAACACCGTATAGACTTCAAGTGTGTGCTTCTGCTTGCTTCGATTATAGTATGGTCGCGCTGTCACTAATGAAAAGACGACGAAAGAATATTACTTACTGATATTTTGACTCCTTCGACATTTGTTAAAAGGTATATGTATAGTGAAAATAATTAAGAAAGCTCATTAGCCACATTGGGCCTGTATCTGGCTACCCGCAAATTCTTTCATCCAAAACGATATGGTATTAGTATAAATTTGCGATGTCCGCATTTTGCACAATGTACGAAATATTTCAGTGTAGACATATATGTCGGCTGCTGGAAAAGATGAAGACCATGTTAATGATGATGATGATGAACACTATTATCTTTAAATGGAAGAAGAGCAGCTCCCAGAGATACTTTTAACCTCACTGATTAATTTTTCAAAGAACCATTGGAATCTTTATGATGAATTATGACCAAAGTCATTTAGTTTAGAAGTCGATAGTTCGTGGCTAAACCGAATTTTTGCGTTAAAGTAGCATTCGCTCAGGAGATAGCTCTTTCGCATAGGTGAATTAGTGAAGTGCGATGATTTTTTAGGGGAAAGTCGTCAGTGATTTGAGTATACACAGGTTGAATTAAAAAGTTACTAAAAAGCATAAGCAGAAATGGTACACATATAGTTTTGCCATCCAAAGGGTATTCTTTTTTACAATTATCAGATTTCAAATGTACCGATAAAACCATTGCACTTTGTTACTTACTTCCCAAACTAACCGACTTCGAAATTCTAATCAAAAGCGCTATCATGATTTCACCAATGTTCCATTATAATGGTTTTGCGTTTGGTTATTTCATGATCCGTAATCCCCTAAAATAAGTTTCCTTCAACACAGTATTTCAGTTATTCGAAAAAAAAAACACAAAAATTCCAGCATTCTAAGATCTCATTCGCTATTACGTAGATAGATGACCACCGCACATACTTAAACCTGGAAATATGCTTACTGAAAATTAAGTTGTAGTGAAATTAATACTTGTCAGCTGCCAAGCATTTTGCTTAGACCTATGTATCCATCAACGAAATTACTATTATTCTAAATTTCCATTAAATCTATTTAATTTAATACATGTACAGTTGAAAGCTAGAAGCACTGAAAGCAAGATCAATAACTATAGGTCAATCTTCTGGAATTTTGATACTTTTATTGCCTGCATCGAAAGCGATGTGAAGTGCTAACATTTTTGTCGGGCCAAAACTTTCGGGTCACAGGTTAATTCGGTGTTGTTTTCAACGATATTAAAGTCTAGTCTAGCATGGAATCTGCGGCCATGTCCCGATTACTTGTGGTGTATGTATGTTTTAATGTTACCAAGCTGTCTGGTTTCTCCCGAACTTATGAAATTCTTAAATATGGACTTAATATGAGATAATTGTCTGGTTCTAGGAAATGTACAGACGACGACGTGATTATGTTATTAATAATAAATTTTGCTATACCGGTTAATCGACATAATAGTACAGAAACGGTAGAGTACTAGTGCGCAGATATTGCAAACCACTTCGCCTCAAGTTAAGTTGTTCGCGGCTACAGATACCGAACCATTTAATCAATCTATCTCAAAAGTACTTGCTGAAGTCATACGCGAGCTAGTTCGTAGTACAGATGGATTACTATAGTGCAGTATAGTTGCGCGCTGGAAATTATTGTGCGTTTGCACGCGTGATTTTTGCCCAATTGCGATGACAGTGATAAATATTGGCAAAGTTGCCTTTTGGTTGGGCGTACTTATACTGATCGCGTACCGTACCTTAATAATGGACTTGAACACCAACGATAGATCACTAACCCAGATTCATCGAGACGAGTCTATAAAATTATTCCATGAAACGATTGAATCATTTAATTACAAGAAGTTTAGAGCATACTTGGCTATATAACACCTGTCCGACAGTTGCTTTATTAAGACATTATAGGGTGCTTGAGCGTCTGGGTGTAGTTTTTGTGCAAAATCTTGGTTTTAGTTTCAGTTTAGGTTATCGTATGGAATTTTGTACACTATGGAGAAGTGGTGTGAATTTAAATCAAAGCAGCATTTTATGGGTTTGTTAAACACGTCAGTCAGCCAAAAACTATAGACTACTAGATCACGCGGATAGCTGTACGAAAATTTTTCGTTCTGCGCATCTACGTCACAATAGACCTATAGTATATGGGTAGTATACGAGAATTGTTAAGTTCACGAACAAATTTGCAAAGAAAAGTGTAATTTCTGTTTAGACAGCCCCAAATTTTGTATATTCTGGAGGTGAGGAGTTGTTAAGCTGCTCGTTAGGGGAAAATACCGAAGAGAAACCCCGGAAAAAATAATGTTCAGTCATAATACAAATTATTTTGTTGCATGGAAATTTTTCGATTTCGTAGAAAAAAAAAAAAACAAATTCATCTACAAACTAAACAAAAAGAGCCCTCGCAAGAAACATTCCTTTATCCCTTGTGTTGAGAAAGTATCGGATAAACACAGTAAACATTTTTTCTCATGTTTTCTGCTAACATTATGCAAATATTGCCAAAAAAATCCTTAGTTTAGTTAAGATATGATCCTAAGGCTATGCACCAATTTTTAAAATAATCTTACATGCACGTTCCGTACACCTTTTATTGGAAACAACATGGGAAATAAATTTCTTGTGCGTTTGTTCGGCTGTTTGCGGACACCCTTTGTATAACATTCATTTTTAAGAAAAAAACATTCTTATATACGTATGTATCTGTTATACAGGGTGTCCGAAACTTCCGCATAAACGCACCGGATTGTGATTCCTCATGTTATTTCCAGCAAAAAAGTTGTGAAGGATATACCCCCAATGTTTAACCCTTTAACTGCCACAGGCATTTGAAAATTTTTGAAAAAATCTTGTTTATTGTACGACTAAAACCTCAATATCTCAAAAGCTAAACTAGCTAGAATAGGAAAATAAGATGATTATTGCAGGCAGCAAATTTACCTAAAAAATATAACTAATCGCACTAAAATCGGATAAGAGGTTTGGCTTTTACAGAACTTCAAATTCAAATTTTTGTGGTTTGACACAAAAATAATATATTTTTCCATCTGAATTTTCTCCAACTTCTACCAAAGTAAGGTGCTCATATGATTCTTTTAAAAATTGGCGCATAGTCTAACAATTATTTCTTTCTTCCATCATTTTATTCCAGCGTCGTTATTTCTAACAGTTTTAATGCCTTAAGTGCTGAAAACTAGGATTAATTTTAGTTTGATTTCAATTCAGTTCAAACTGCCCCTAAAGATCTGGAATGTGGTATTTTTTTTTTTTTAATTAACCCTAGCTTTTTGCACTTTAGTCATTAAAACTGAAATTACGAAGCTAGAATATTTTTTTAGCCTTAGTATTACAATGAATATGGGTAGATCGGTCAATTTTCTTTTTTAGTAAAAAGACCCAAACCCAAACATTCAAAACAAAAAGAAACATTTGATGCCAAATTGTTCAATACACTGCCAAGTATACACAGTAAAAAGTTGCATTAAATTGCGTCATGGGCTAAGGGAGGAAAGGGTGTCAAAGGCGTAAAAATTCAGGTTTTTTGCAAATATCTGGAAAACTGTGACCACAAAACGTCTACGAAATGAAGTACATGAAATTATAGCACTATGAGTGTATACCCTATACCCATGTACAGACCTAAAATGGGCGTAAAACCGAATAAATTTCATTTTTTCAAGGGGGAAGGGGTAGATGGGTTGAATTCGCATACATATTTAATATCTTACGAAGGCATCCAGCAGCTATTATTTGCTATAAATTTGAAGTTTTTCGCGACATTCTATCAAAAGATATGACGGAATATTGCTTTGTAGGGGATGTAGGGGTAGTCAGACCTTTTCCACTTTCCACAACGTCAAGCATATGTCACAATTAGGCATTGATGAAAATTTCAGGTCACAAGCGATATTCTGTCGAAAAATATGGCCGAATTAAACTATCCCGGAGGGGTCATTTGTATGGGAGGTGGGAGAACCCTTGGACCGATTAGGCCCATTTTTAATACCATCCTAGCTTTTACCAAAACAATCATATGGTCAAAATTTAAAAACGCTAGCTTTATTATTTCGGGAGTTATCGTGCGAACTGACAAACACACGGACGGACATGACTTATTCGAACCTGACCCTGATCATTTATTTAACTTTGTCATACCTCCGGCGCGGCGGCTCCTTTCAGGTGTTACATAAATCGTCGTAACAAAAACAATATACCCTATACCATCTTATGGGTATAGGGTATAAACAAATTTATCCTTTAGAACGTCATTATAACAGTTAATTATAGTATTCCTCATAGCCTATTTATACTAAATCCGATTTGAATCAGGCATTTTGCCTGTTTGCCAATAGCACGGACATTCAAATGTGCAAAATTATACACAATCAGGCACCTGATTACTCGTCAGGTCGGAAGTACAATAACAACGAACACACAATCAGATATCTGATGACTTTTTCAGGCAGAATCGCCGGAAAAGGCGACAATAGCATGTGCTGGTAAATGGGCAAAATTATACTAGTGTTCAGGTTTCAATCAGGTTTTTAGAAAATATGTATTAAGTGCCGTTCGCACGATTCACCTTATTGTCGAACTTTTGCCTTCAAATTTGTTTGAATGTTGGACAACAAGTTGAGTCGTTCGAACGCGCTTATTACAAATTTTCTAAAAACCTGATTGAAACCTGAACACTAGTATAATTTTGCCCATTTGCCAGCACATGCTATTGTTGGTTTATCCGGCGATTTCGCCTGAAAAGTGTTCAGGTTCCTGATTGTGTGTTCGTTGTTGTTGCACATGCGACCTGACGAGCAATCAGGTACCTGATTGTGTATAATTTTGCACATTTGAATGTACTTGCTATTGGCAATCATGCAAAATGCCTGATTCAAATCGGATTTAGTATAAATAGGCTCTCACGTATGTTCAAAAGTGTACTCTACAAGTGTAAAAAAATTGTCTTGGAAGCTTAATGGTGCCAGTTCTAAGGCTATTTTCAAATATTTATATTGAGTAACGTGTAGTAGCAAACTTTAAACCCCATTTTTCGTACTTGTAAGACACGCTCTGGTAGAAAATTTTGGATATACATTCACATAACTGCAATTAACTGTTATAAGCACGTTTTAAGAGATAAATCTATTTTTTCTATTTTCGATAGAATTTAGAAGTGAAAAAATGGAAAATTTGTTAGATTTTTTGTTCACTTTGAATGGGGGGGGGGGTACCCTTCGTTTTAATCGGATGGTCATAATTTTTTGGTGTTGAGCACAATCGGGCTTGGACTAGGCACCACACCAAATTTGATCTGCCTGGCTCAATTTAAAAAGAAGCTACAGGCATGACTTTTTGAAAAATGATACATTCAACTTTTGGTTCAAGTCATATGCATTTTGTAGGCAATATGTGGACAAAATTTTATGACTCTAGGTCTATTCTATTAAGAGTTACAGTGCGAAATGTAACACTCAAATGTAAATTAACTATTACGCTTTTGGGTCTAGCGTATAATTTTCTGAGGAAATGTATAGAGTATTCTATATCATTACAAAGGTAATTTTATGTATTTCATTTCGCACTCAAGACGTTTTGCGGCCAGACACACAGTTTTCGAGATATTTGCAAAAAAATGAATTTTCACCCGTTTGCGAATGAATCAGAATTTTGTATCTTTGGTCTAGTGTGACGTCACAGCACGATAGCCGATTGTCAAATTCGTATCGGTTGGAATAACTTTCCTGCGCAATGCATGATCTAGTAGTCTATAGTTTTTGTCAGTCAGCAGAATATCACTTCCATTTCTAGTTTCTAAAATACTGAGCCGATTTGTCTTAGGACTCTACGACACAGTCATATTTCTATTCATATTTCTAGTCATATCATATCATATCCTTAAGCCTACTCGATTTCGTTTACATAGTGCACGTGTACGAATTTTAACTGAATGAATCGAGTAGGCTTAATGATATGACTAGAAATATGAATAGAAATACGACTGTGTCATGGAGCCCTTACTCGCTAATTTGTTTGTCGCAGATAAAGTTATTGCTTCATTTTCGATACTAAATATATGTACGTGATCAGAAATGTTGTTCCATGACTTTAATACAGTAAGAAAATAATTTTGGCCGATGTAGATTGATTGTAGATTTCAGATTGTAGAGGGGCGTGAACCCGAAGGGATTCGCAGCACTGAAGCCAGTGGGCCAATTGTGCTATCACCCCAGTCACGGATGGGCAGGACTATGCCTGACGATAAAGGTTGATCGTGCTGAGAAAGGAGTTGACAGCTTATAGATGTCGAAGCTATGACGTCCGTGTCTGCATAGGCCACTCCGAATTGTGACCAGCGTCGCTGGGCGAGTGCATCCCACTCGCATAGGACGTGGAAAGAGGTCTCGTCGTCTTCTTCACAAAAAACAGCTCGCGTCTTGCACAAGCCTCATTGTACGTAAATGTGATCTCAGACAGGAGTGGCCTGTGAGAATGCCACAGATGATACGTACTTTACTTCTGCTTAGCTAAAGCAGCTCAGCCGTACCCTGCTTTGAACAGTTTAGATTGTCTAAGCCCTGGTAGTTTATACCAGTGCTCAGATGCCTTAAGTCGTTCCTGGTCTTTGAATGTTCTCTTTACAATGAATGCAGAAAGAGATGCTGCAGAAAGGTTCAGGTCCGTAAAAGCGTTGTGGTGCAGCTATGCGTGCCAGCTCATCAGCCTGTTCGTTCCCTTCTATACCCATGTGGCCTGGTACCCAGAAAAGTGTTAGGCTGTTATTTTCGCCTAGTTTGTTCAACGCCTTCAGACAGCATCGAGCAATTGTTGACGTGATGTGTACGTTATTTAATGTGATTTAAGTAATTTAATGGCCGCTTGAATTTTTTTAGTATAAATTCATTATTGACACTTATTACACCAAATTTCTTCCATAATCCATTTGTAGACCACATTACTAGCAAAATAAATTTAAATAAAACGAAAGACTTAAGCGAACTATCTAAAAGGATTTACCATAGAAATAATATCTTTCATGGTATTGAGCTGCAAAAATTATTGTGCTTAAAACAAAATGCTTGCACCCGCCCATGAGTAGCTATGCCATATTACTCCGTTATATAAGGGATACTCTTAAGTATCTATTCTGTAAACTTTGAAAATTTATGTTACTCTCTCGGAGTGTTGATTGCGTGTACTACAACTACAAGACTTATTCCATAAAGGGCAATGTCGTCTAAATAAAGGACAACCTATTGATAAGGACAGCACAGTTAAAGTTTATCTGGTCAGAGATATATAGGAATACATATATTCCTTGAAAAATTAACATCTTTGGAAAATTAGATAGCACCGCTCTTCTAAAGATAAAGACACTTTTAATAATTCACTTTTTTACACTTCTTGTCATTTATAGTACGAGTATATATAATTCGGAAGTAGTAGCAGTAGTCTGGCTGGTGTAGTGGTTAGTGCGCGCACGTTCGGTGCACAGGGTCGTGGGTACAAATCTCACCGTGAACCAATTGAGTTTATGGTGTTTTTCGAGCTCACGGCCCATGTGACGGACTATGATCTCACTCTGATGTTAAATGAGGACCCATTTATGGGGATAAATAACACCGCTGAGCGTGCTGCTGATCTCAACACCTTAACAAAAAAGTTAAGATCTTAGGAGTTGGATGTTCCTATCCCATCTGCGGCCTAAGTCCAAAGTTCGGCTATCGCGTCTGTTATTTTTATATCATTCGGAAAGAGCCCGTGTTCTGTTTTTCTTGACGGAACGATAGACAACTCTTAAACGCATGCACATTTTAGACTAATTAGAAAATAATTTCCAGGAAGATTATTGACAACTTTGCTGGTAAGATATCGTGCCGCCGTCGGAGCTCCTTCTACAAGTTAGGTATGCCACTTTGCTACGAGGATTCATTGAACAAAACGAAAGACTTAAGCGAGTAACTTAAATCGAATATTCTTGCAGAAAATATTCAAATTTATTTTCATAATGTGGTACATCTGTTTAACAGCTATCTTAATCTAGATACCGGTCAATGGGGCCCTAACTCTACATAATATTTAATTTTCGCATGCAATTCAGATATTACGATGTAATTAGTAGAAGTATTTCAAGGAAAAACTATAAAAAAAACCTTATGCGAGAAAAAAAAGTAAATAAAAACTTAAAATCCTAATCTAATCAAAGTGTTCAAGCTTATATCAGCGTAATATATTCAGTATAGCCTAAGTAAGTAATATTTATAATTAATTAACAGTATATTATATAGGTGTATTTACATACTGACTAAATATGTGGATCTTATTATATGGTTATTATTTATATTTAAGCTATTTGCTATAAATTCAGAGTTTTGGTGTTCCGCAATATTATTAATTTTTTTAGCATTAGTTTCGTTGTGCAATCTTTCCGTAGAATAATAAAACGGCTTATCAATGATATGTTTTAGTATTTTATTTTGGGTGGTTTGCAACTTCCTTCTCACAGATTTGCAAAATATTTTCCATACTGGACAGCCGTATATGGCAATAGGTTGGATTATCATTTTATATATTAGCAGTGTATTATCTGTGGATTTTTTGTTTAGAAGCGGATAAAGAGAATAGAAAGATTTTGTCATTTTTTCCGAAATAATTTTAATATGTTCATGACCTGTAAGTTGCTTATCGAATGTTATACCTAAATAGGTTAAGTGTCTCTTCCATTTTATTTGATCACCAAGAAAGTTCAGTGGCGAGCTTGGTTTGTTGGTTATTTTTGTTTTTTTTTTTGGTAAAGAACCCTGCTTGCGTTTTGGAGGTGTTCAATTTTATTTTCCCCTTAAAGTAATATTGGTAGAATGTTTCTAGTTGATGCTCCAGCTTAGACGTTATATTGGTGGGAGTATCATCATTACAAAATATGCAAACATCGTCTGCGAAACAGGTAATCTGGCAGTTGCTGTTTACTGGTATATCAGCGGTAAAAAGATTGAAAAGGATTGGACTTAAGCAAGAACTCTGAGGGACACCCGCCGGTATAGTCTTTGAGGTAGATTGAGACTTATCAACTTGGACGATGAATGTTCGGTTAGACAGAAAGGATTGAGTTAATTTAACTAAGTACGTAGGTATACCAAACTTTATCATTTTAAAAAGGAAACTATTGTGCCACAGAGAATCAAATGCTTTTTGAATATCAAGAGCGATGACGACGGCTGATTTTTTATGTTCAAAAGAGTTTTTAATGTATGTATTTGTACAGTCTATAGGCTTGGTGAGTTGAAGAAAGTTTTTTTCCTAAACCCAAATTCAAATTCGGGTAAGATCTTTAATCTTTCAACTATTTCGTCAAGTCGAGTAAGGAGAATTTTTTCGAAGACCTTACTTAAAACGGGTAAAAGGCTTATTGGCCTGTAATTTTCGGGCGATCTGTTATCTTAACCTGCTTTTGGAATTGGAAAGACCTTAGCTAGTTTCCATACTGAAGGGAAGTAAGTTTTGCTAAGACAAGCGTTTATTATAAAATTGAGTTTAACAATTGCTTTTTTGGGCAAGTTCTTCAAAACCAAGTTAGAAATGTTGTCGAGTCCAGGTGATTTTTTAACTTTAGCGGATTTAATTTTATTAAGTTCAGCTGGACTTGACATGTAAACTGGATTGAAATCACTTACTGTAGTGGAAAGATGGTTAATTTGTTCCTGTACCATTCTTAGATGTCTCGGATTACCTAGGTGTGCAGATATTTTATGGGCATGATGGAATGACTCTGATATAATTTCAGCCTTTTCCTTGCTATCAAATACCAGATATTTATCCCTGGATCGTAATGGTGGCATATTTTAGCCGTTGGAACATTTTGTTTAACTTCCAAATTTTATTACAATGTCTCGGGATGCGGCCTAACATGTTGTTTCAATTACGATTTCGGGCGGTAAATATCTGATTTTGTATTAGCTTAGATAACCTATTTACAGTAGTTTTTATTAGTGGACTTGCCAGTTATGCTTGAGAGAATTGCAAGTTTGAATAAGTGCTCTGGTGTTGTCGTCTATTATATTATATGTGGGTTGATCTCTGTTTAAGGTGAATGCAACAAATTGCAAGGCAGAGTTTAATTTGCGATAAAACGGTTCAATGAGCTCATCAATTTGAGAAGAAGTTTCAATTGCAGACAAATCTTGGTTTCTAAGGTTAATGTTATTTTTTAAAAATCTTTTAAATTTTCTCCAATTTATCCGCTTTACAACAAAATTTTCTTCCGGAATAACGTTAGAGTTAGTAAGTTGAACTTCGAAAAAGACTGCAGAAAATATGTTTTTGTTTTGAGTAAATGCAAGGAATAAATACACGGAAACTGGCGAATTTTCAAAACGTGGTGAAAAATCAGAAATTCGTGCTACATAAGTTTGTTGTAAATCAGGTCAGGTCAGACCCCTTTTGTAAAAGTGAAAGAAAATTACCGAAAACGACCAAAACGGAAGCATGATTTTTTTTTAAAGGGTGTCATCTTAATTCCTAAAACTGTTCCAAAGTGTTTTAGTGCCTAAAAAAATTGTGTCATGATTTTTCGATTCTTTATGGCGTTTTTAAAATTGTTAGGTTTCTGTGTGCCTCCCTGTAAAATCGTTAACGTAATAGTCCTTAAAGCTTAAATTAAATTGGGTGCGTTTAGTCGCTTCAACGTTTGGTAGAAAACTTAGTAGTTTTCACAATATAATATTATCTATCTGTTAAAAGTAAATTTACCATCTCGTCTCTCGAAATCGTCACTAAACTCGCTGAATTGAATAGAAACTGTGTATAACAATAAATTAGACAGTTCGCAAATAGCCCCAGGTAGATGTATGTACTAATCAATGAAATTTAATATGCGTTTGCAAGCGTTAGTGAATTCAAAATTCGTCAAAATTGTTTCACATTGCCTTGTATGAAGATGTTCACTCATACCCGAATATTCGCCAGTTTTGCAGCCTTTTTTCCACTGCGTATATTCACTATGCCTAATATCAAGTTGTTGGCGTACCCGACAAATATTTGGATTTGGTATTGACGGATCGAGTATATTTGTGGCACACCGGAAAAGCAGTGGTGGCATTTGACTAAGAATGAATTGTTGGTATCAATGGATGGAAGAAACAGAGAGAAAAGAACCATTTGGGGCAGGTAACCTTACATTTTTTGTCTTGTTTTTCACCTAACAATTCGAATCAGTGACCCAAATTTACCTTGGTGTTTCTGTAGCATGCTCTGTGGCTCAGTTGGTTGAGTCGCACTCTACGATGCTAGTAATTTAGAGGTCCGGAAATCGAATCTCGGCGTGGTCCAGGAAATATATAGTGCTTGTAACATTATATACACTCCGAAACTCTATATGTAATGTAACGTTGACTCGAAGTAGCCTATAAACGGCTGAGTGAACGCACGATTCCCCACAAGGGGTTACCGTACAGAGAAGAAGAAGAACAAATTTCTGTAGCACCGATTCGACGGCGAGCGATCTTAATTTTTTTGTGGTTTTCGATCGAAAATCTGGAACCAGCGACCCAACATTTACTTACTGTTCCTGCCGCGCCGATTCGACGTGTATTTCCCGAAAAAAAAACGGGGGTATAATTCTGGGGCATGAAAACTAACAAAATTGTTTTTAGTATTGACCTCAAATTCCGAGTAGACTTTAGTGTTTCTACCACGCTGCTTGGATGAGTATTTCCCGAGAAATTCGGGGAACTATTCTGGGGCGGGCTACTAAAAAATTTTACTTCTCTCTAGTTCTGACTTTTTTGCGTAGTGCGAGTATCAGGAAATTTGTATTCATTTGTTGTCTTTTGTGGTGTACTTTCTCGCATACATTTACTTTACTTACATAACAATTAACAGCGTTTGTTAACATTATGGAGAGGATTTATTAATTTCTGGATTTGATTAACAATTGGGACATATTGTATACTTCAATTTTAATATTGACTGGACTAATTTGAATCAACTCCAAGATTTGTTTGCAGTCCGTATCGGCTATAATATCAAACCACCGGAATTCTTCGTCATTCAATTTGTCCAAACGCCGGTCTCTTATTCGGGTACGCGATAATCGATTTGTACTGTATGCTTTCAAAAACTTCGTGAAGAGAAAATCCGGACCCGGGCGACAAATATGTATTCCGGAACATCAGAACCCCAGAAATCCGCCGCCGTTTCGCGATGAAAAATTCCCTGCCGCGTTGGTGTGACCACCACTTTAAAACATTTTGTATCAAGTTGACCTATCACCCATGTCGCTGGGTTAATATTATAAAAACAACGTCCTAAAATCGACATTGTAAAAATACGAATGCATTAACACCAAAAATACTAAAATAAACATTTCAATTCCATTTGAATGCAAAGAGAAATCTCCTCCTTTTAAATTACCGTTTCAACACTTTACGCCTGCGGAAAATGAGAGGGAAATTATTTTTTATTTCCAAAAATTGCACTGTACTGACCAACAATTTTCGTCGCGATTAGAGTGCCGGGTCGCGAAAACAAGAACAAGCGCAATATTGCAATAAGACATTCCTATATAGGTTGAAGGCTATTGCGTTGCGAGCAAAGAAAAGCACAAAATAAATTTGAATGGATTGGCGATTTTCAGAATCGAGTCGTATTCGAAATAAAATCTGTGGGAAACATACTTACGTACTTGTTACCTTTTATGGGAATGGGCAGTAGCCAAAAAGTACTTTAAAGAAGGAAATTCAGTGAAGGTTCACTTTTTATTTTGTAATCATTTTTAACCGACAAGGCGAAATCTTTTTTTTAACTTTTGAGAATATCTTCATAATCGCGTAAGCGTATATGTAGTTATTTCATGCGATTACGGGCAGCGTGCAATTTGGTATTGTGAAAAAACTCTATCGCTCTTCAATTGACTCTCCTGTAAAATGATTTAATACCTACTTATCCATAAAAACTTGAAAACCAAAACTGGTTTCCTAGGAAAAAGAGTCTGTAATATGGCTTTCAGAAGATCTAATAGGATGGAAAGAAGGCATTCTTTTTTATTCCCTTTACATTTCCATGTCCGGAAAAAATAATCATTCCGAGAAGGAGTTTTTTGGTAGTACAGTAGATCATCGATTATCTGAACTTAGGTCGACAAGGAGGGGTTCGGATAAACGAAACAGGGCCGGCTTTAGGTGTAACGGCGCCCGGGGCGAACTTGAAAGAAGCGCCCCTTATACTTTCTATACACGAAAAAATTGCAATAGAACTTGAACTTAAACGTTTTTTGGAAATATTTTTCTAAATTGCCCCGCCGCCATTGAAACTATCCGCTTTTAACTCTTTTTAACTTCACGTCAATTTGCCCCTTCCCAATAAATTGATTGCTTAAAGCGAACAGAAAAGTATGCCTCTATCCATTCACATTTTTTCATAATTCGTCCTAGAAAATTATTATTTCGTTAATATTATAAAAAAGGCGAGTTTTGTGTAAGCAAGAGTATATCTATTGCAGGATCTATTGTAGTGTTCATTTTTCCATTTTTAAAACAAACCACAAAATACTTTGCGAGTTTTATAATTGTTCAAAAATAAAAACAGGCAATCTCACGTCGGCGAAACATAAGGAACCATACATATTAGCTCACAAACATTCATTATGTTGAATGGGAAGACGATAGCAAATCTCACTTAAGTAGGTTGCACTTTTCCATTCATCTTTTTCGATGTTAAAATTTTTAAAATTAGTAATCATTTTCAAGAGTACACTGCTATCTTCAATTGCGGAATTGACGAAGAAAACGAAAATTAAGGAAAGCCGGCCCTGAAACGAAAGTTCAGTTAATCGAGTTTCCATGAAAAAATTGGACGAATGCCTAAAAGTTAGGATATGTGCGACAACCTGGAAATGTGGAAAATGACTAGCACTGAACAAAAATAAGAATTCGAAGCAATTTAGTGCTGCTGATGCGAGACACTTCCTTCAGACACTTGCATTTTTCATTTGATTCGATGCATTTCAAATGAAAATAGGCTGAGTCTCCAGTTCGGTTAATCAGCGTTCGGAAATTCAACGCTCTACTGTACTTTCGATTGATTCGTCATGGACTTCTATGTAGAAGAAACACATTTCTATGTGGTTTGGTTGGAATTTGTGCACACGCACAAATAAAAAATATTTACATAGAAAATCAAAAAGAGTTAGTATGGCAGCCCTATGACCCTATTGTCCGATTACAGCGATTCAAACATACAAACAGCATACAACAGAAATAAGCATATGTCCAAATTCCAGCTCAGTAGCTTTTATTACGCGACGCCAGAGGAAAACGCGTTGAACAGATGGACATACAGACATCGGCCAATCAACTTCCCTCATCACACATTGTATTTCAAAGGACTTAAGTCCGTTTATTGAATAAATAAATAGATCGGATATGGTCGGAGATGCTTCCTTAATGATAAAGTAAATACACCTTGTCACTTCTAGAGTAAGGTTACCAGACTTCCGAAGACCCAATGCTGTACATACTTGCAGAATTCGGTTTTCAGGCAAATTATCAGCCATACTACCCCCCCCCCTCTCCCGATGTGGAGAAAGAATAATATCTCATAAGGCTACCACCATATGATTCTTCGTTTCGTAAGTGATATCTTCGTGAAGAGAACTGAGAAAGAATAGAACCGATATTCTGGGAAATACGCGGAGAACATTGGGACCGCAAGGTTCGGTTGATAAGGGAATCATAAAGTTCTCAATGTTCTCCGCAGTGCGCAGTGGCGTAGATAAGGGGAGCGTGTGATCCCTGCGTTATAAATTTATTATATTAATTTGAAATTTAATTCCTTGCTCTTAATTGGGTACCAAAAATACGAGTATGCCTTTTAAAGCTTCAGAAAAAAAGAATCTTTTTATCATTAATCCCCAAAATTATTATTTATTAAATAAACTATTTTCTGATAGTACACAAATCATTTTATAAATGCCATCCACAGATATATTTCGGAATTAAACCTTTTTATAGTATTTTCAATTGCATAATTGATACTGCCTTGGCTAGAATTACGACAATTCCTAGCGTACACTGGTGTACATGAGTTTTGGATTTCTTCAAGCGTCGTTTTGCAGATAGTGTTACTGCCACAGGAACAGATCAGGTGGAATTACTAAGAAATTTTGGCATTTTAGCGAAAATCAGTATTATAGAGTATCTAGTGATACAATAGGCTTCTAATTGAGCGGCATTACGGCAGGACTAATTTTCTTGAACAATGCTGCATCATACTACCCGATTTTTCTCGAATAAAATCACAACCATTTCGTTCGCTCATACGCCGGACCATCTTTCGGTATTACTTCACAGAGGCGGCCTCAACGTATATTTACGCCCTGTTTCCTCGCTCTGCAGAACATTATTGTATGCTGCAGACAAACAATATAAAATAAATAAATAAATAACAGGCGCGACAATCCAGCATTGGACTAAGGCCGCAGGATGTGTTTGTGACATCATATTTCCAAGATCTTATCTGCTTTTTTGTTGAGGTTATGAGATCAGCATCACGCTCAGCAGTGTTATTTATCCCCATAAATGGGTACTCCTTTAACAGATGAGTGAGATCATAGTCTCGGGAGTTCGAAAAACACCATGATCCACGTCGAGATTCGAACTCATGACCCTGTGCACCGAAGGTGCGCGCACTAAACGCTAGACCAGCCAAGTTTCAAGGTCTTTCCTATCCGCGTTCGGAAGTTACAGCTGGACAAACAATATACTCATAACGATTTGCGCTCGGAACCTCCAATTTAAAGTTCACCCCATAACCTTCGAGGATCGATCATTCAAGGTGTAGATTGTATTCAGCGCACTCATAATCAATAGGTGATTCTCAGTGGCGTATTTAGAAAATTCTCAAAGCGGGGGCACCGAGTACGAGACTAACTTGGTACAAAATGTTTTGGTGTGGGGATACCCGGTAGCATTTTCATAGGAAAAACATTTATAAGATTGAGGGATCTTGGCAAGGAGCTATAGTTTGTTCAACTAAGTCTACCAGATAGCATTTGCACTGCACTGGTTGATAAAATTTAAATTGAAGGCAGGCATTAGTGCAATTAAGCAGATCTTCAAATGGTAGGTTGTTGATAACGATGTACCTGAAAACAAATTACGGAGGGACTAACAAAAGTTTGCGTAGTGTAGCTGGATGGGAAAGGAAATTTTACGAATACTTAATTGGCTATGGAATTAATGCAATGACCATAGAGACCATTTCCATATGACATAAGGGATTCGAGACGAATCACTTTTCTCTGGAGGAGAAATTTCATATATCGTCCAAAATTCTGCCATTTTCAGCCAAAAAATTCTCCTGCTTAGTCTTAAAAGGAACAGCGATGAAAAACTGACACAACAATTTTTTGCTGATATTGTGGTCTTGAATTCCATGGCAAGTTTAAGCGAATTTGAATAAAAAATTAGGATTTACTGAAAAAGAAGCCTTTGTATGTTTTTTTTTCGAAAATCTAGTAACAGAAACTATTTGAAACTCGTACTGGACTCAAGCAAGGCGACGGGCTGGCACCGACGCTCTTCAACCTGGCTCTGGAGCATGTAATTCGAGTCATGAATTTTGACAGCAGCGGAACGCTACTCATTAAGTCGACTCCACTAGTAGCGTACGCCGACGACATCAACATCAAACTCTCGAAGATTGGGTGATGCAGAAAGCCTCCTGCATAATCTCAATAACGCCGCCAAAGAAGTTGGGCTACATATCAACGAATCTAAAACCAAGGTCATGATGCAATCAAAAACTAAACGCCAGTAAATTAAAGCATCACAGTGGGGGACCTCAATATAGGGTATGTAGACAACTTCACTTACCTGGGTTGTAATTTGTCAAAGGACGCCAACGAAACAGATGAGATAAAGCGACGGATACAACTAGCTAATAAGTGTTATTTTTCAGTCCTCTCAATTATGAATTCGAAGCTGGTGCACAGGAACACGAAGCTCCACGTGTATAAGACCATAATCCGACCTGTGTTATGCTATAGCTGCGAGGCGTGGACCCTAACCCAAAACTCTGAACACCTGTTGGACACATTCGAGCGAAAGGTTCTCCGAAGAATCTTCGGGGCCATTCGTGAACGAGGTGAATGGCGCATCCGGTACAACCTTGAGTTGTATCAGCTGTATGATGAGCTATAGGTGTCGAAAATCTTAAAATTGCAGCGACTGCAATGGGCGGGACATGTACAAAGGAGAAACGACGATCGCATGCCCAAAAAGGTGATGAACGCGCAACGAGTGGACGGAGCCAGATTGCATGGACGACCCGATGGGAGCATTCTATTTGTGCGGACGCCCACCAGATGCTAGGCTTTCGGAACTGGAGGACAAGGTCTCGTGACCGCGATAATTGGAGGTCTTCAATCCAGGCGGCCAAGGCCCGACGTCGGGCTATCGTGCCATAAAGAAGAAGAAGTAACAGATTCCGTAAGATCGTAACCATTGTCGAATACGGTTTTACAAGTCCAATCCAGAATCCTAGGAACTATCCGTGGCATAGAGCCGCGAAGTGATCGATTAATTAAAATGAAGCAAAAAAAGTAAGCAGAAAGGTATGATTGTTTGTTATTTCTATATTTACTACACTAGCTTCAAATCTGCGTAGTATATCTGCAATACCGTTTAAAACGGGTGCTAGATGGTAACCTGAAGCAACATGTTTGCGAAAAGAAGGGATAGGGATCGGGATCGCTACGATGATGTTTACTTCGTAAAAATTGATGCATTGAAGAAAGTACCTCAGGCAGACAGAGTGCACCATAGGCACCGAACCTTTGTTTTAACCGTAGGAATTCGAAAATTTATGCTAAAAATGTTTTTCCATCAAAACACTTCAACTTTTAGTATCAAATTAAAATACACAACCCCGACCGATAAATCAGACCGATTTTTTCAAATATTTATCAATTCAGCGTCTTACAAGACATCGATTCCGGCAAAACAAAAACGTTGGTTGATTCTTCTCAACCAATATCAACATAAGATCACACATAACCAGAGTTTCAATAGCAGTCCTTGTTTCTGAACAGATTCATGTGGAGATTGGGAACGTTTCATCACCACCTCGTTGCCCCGACATCTCCCTCTCTTGATTACCGTAACTCCTAGTGGAGCATGGTGCGCTGATGACTACCGAGTGTAGTCATCAACGTTACAAAGACAACTGAATTCGGAGTGTGATACGGTTGTCAGCCATACCACTTCCTAGTCGCATTGTTAGTTTATTATTCTACGATAAGAATATTTCTTATCATCTTCTTCTGAATAATAAACTTGCGACGAGTCGTGCCGAGTTTGGAATACTCGTTTCTCTATGAGTGTCTATTTCACAGAGTGGCGACCGAACCATCACGGCCACAGAGCACGACATAGCTGCTACTTATTCTCTGAGAGTTCTTGTTCTTGAAACCACGCGTCTATGAAATTAAACTCAACCCGTTGGAAAAACTGAAAGAGGCTATCAGCGAGAAGATCTGGCGAATTGAGAAGATTATCTGATGATAATGTTTCGAAGAAGAACTCCAAAAGTTTTGTAATGGAAACGCTCAACATAAAGAGGTTACATTTGGTACTGCATTTTTAGTATGATGTGAAACAAAGTTTCATGTACTCACAGGGGGGGGGGGGCACGTGTCCCCTGTGCCCCCCTGTAAATACGCCACTGGTGATTCTATAATCTTCTCAGTTATTCCTAAGAAGCGTCGTCACCTAACGGAATTAAATTCCCGCCTATCATTCAGGAGTCGCTAGTCCAACCTCGATTTAGTATGTGCACCAACATTAAGGCGGAGATTATGAAACGTGGACTCTAGTGCCACGTTGTTCGACGTGCGCTATTTTCTTCGCTGTGCCAAATCTATTCCTCCGGAATCTCAGCTTTCAAACGACAGCCGGTTTTTTAATTTGCTCTGTGCTGAAAAAATAATCCTGACCACCGATCCCCCCCCCTCCGAAAAGCTATCTACGCCACTGCTTCTCCTTGACAAAAAATCATCTAACATAAAAAGCGTTAACAAGGAGAAGTACTCGAAATAAGATTAAACTCATAAAACAAAAGATAAATTTCAAAAATTTAAGATTTCTGTAAGTTGGACAGCGGTATGATCCGGCATTTGGCTTTTCGTGCTGCTCGCAAAGTAACTACAGACATAAAACCTTATAAAACACAAATGTGCGATTTGGGCAGCTGTAACTTCCGAACGCGGATAGGAAAGACATTGAAACTTGGATGAAATATTCGTCAAGTATCTCTAAAAGTGTGCATAATTTCAGAAATGTTGGTCGGTTCCGAATTATGGAAAATTAATGATTGGAAAACATAAAAGTGCGATTATATCGCTTGACAGCTAGAGCCTTGAGATTTTCATAAAATATGAACAGAGCGGTGCTCTACCAGTTATCAAGTTTTTCGCTTACGGATCTCCGAGTTATGGATAATTTTCAATTAGAAAACTCAAAATTGCGACTTGGCCAGCCGTAACTTCCGAACGAGGATAGGTAGAACCGTGTAGTTTGGAGAAAATGTGAGCGCCAAATTTCAGAAAGATCGAGAAGGTTTCCCGAGTTATCGAAAATGAAAGATTGCCAAAGTGATTATCTCGCTAAGTATCGATCGTACAGGGTACAGTATAGTCCAACTTTACACCTTTAAAGCAGACAAGACTGATCACAGGCATCATCGAGGACCTTATTATCTAGTCAATTAGGCTTGATTGTATGGCATGAAGAATGCTGTACATTTGCCAATGCTGTACTGTACAGCAAAATGCTGTACGTCTGGTCAGCTTATTCTAGAGTGCAGCGCATAAAAACGAAAGATTTAAGCTAGTAACCTTTCTGTATTCCCATATATAGTTTGATTAGTTTCCAAAAAGTGTTTAAACGATTTGGAATTGCCCCTTTTTTTCAATATATGTACTCTACTTATTACGAAACTATTGCAAAAATTTCTGAAGTTTGATATTTTCTGAAAATTGCAGAGGAGACATTTTTAACGGTTTAATTTCAGATCATTGCTGAAATGCCTCCGTAATATCAAAGAATTAAAAAAAGAATGTATTTCGGTAACAACACTGATTAAATTCTAGCAATTCTCTAGAATCCAAATAGGCGTAATCAGGAACAGTAAAATATTATTAGATCAGTATGCATCTACATGTAACTAAATATTTGATCAACCCAGTAGTCGTTAGTCGTGAACCGTCTCATTGAGATCAACGTGATTGATTTATGTGATGTTGGGACCACCGAACCGAACCTGTCAGCCATCTTCATAATTGAAATTAAAGGAGTTGCTTTCGTTACAGATTGATGAACTTGGGCGAGTACATTCTACAAGGTTTATTAGCGTTTTTACTCCGCGCACTTTCATATGAAACGATGACGACCAACCTAAAACAATATCTTTTCTTTGCTCTTTATACCGTAGGTGTTCTGTGTGAAGATTAATACGTACTCGTTTACACATTGTGTTCTGTTTTTTTTTTTCATGGAATTTTCTCTCTCATGTAGATCAAATCGTGACCTCACCTGAAGCGAAATCGATCACGGTGTGATGTAAGCTTATAGATTGCTGGTTAAGAAAAAAATATAAAATCAGTTTAACTAAGTAGATATGCGAATATGTGTCTTGAAAACTAGCGAAAAAATGGATTAATTTCGTTACAAAAATTGATTGTTTTTATCTTTTTTACGCTAACACGAATCCGCTATATTTTTTTTGGGGTATTGATTTCGTTCGGGTCAAGAAAATTTATAGGGTAGAAACAAGAACGATGGCGTGGTGCGGAATTTAGTAGCGATTGAAATGATATCTTCCTTTTCTTAACAAAATTATAAATAAATAAGCGAGATTTTTTTTTTGGAATAGGAGTGCAAATTATATTTTCTACATTTTTAGAAAACAATGCGGTACATACATGGAAAATAAAACTGAAGTTGTAGTATTTAACCTTCGTCTCTCACTTAGATAGCTTAATTTAGTTTAATGATAAAAATTTTCAAATACGTCCCCAAAGTCAAAGACCGATTTTTGTGGATCCTGTAACTTTTTTCTTAGTCGTGTGCGACGGTCCATGCCGAGTATTCATATAACAGAGTGGCAACCAGACGATCACGATCACAGAGCACGGTAATTTTTATGTTACTCTTCAATTGATATTTTCTGGTGTATGTGTTTCATGCGTATCCGTCTTTGTCCCTCCATTTGTTGAAAATAATGATAATAATTAAATAAGTCTACCCTTCTAATGGTCAGATCCGGCTTCAACAGTAATTAATCTTATATTTCAGATTCTATAATTAACATCAACTTTCTATCCCAAAGGGTATTACAATAGACACAAAGAGCTAATTACAATGACACCAACAATATTTTTGTAAACCATCTTGAGCATTAAATCAGATCAGCATCTTTAAAATCACTTGATTCTCTGTAATTAAATCTAGAATTTGTGCCCGAAGCATTTCATACTGTCTGATTTCATACCAAGTTTGTCTTTGACAATAATAAATAATATTTTTTCAACTGGATGAAGTGCAATTTCAATAACTTAGCGTGCAAAGATTAAATCAGAACAACCGAGTTCAATTCGCGTTAAGTTGAATCTAAACATCGAATCGGAGCTCTTGGAAGTTTTTGTACTATTTGTCAAAAATTTCTTTCCGTATATGCAATGCCGCGGTAAACCGCTACCAAGCAACATACCTGTATCTGTGTGTCTTTCTCGAGTGCCTATTAGGAAAATTTCGGCCATTAACACTTGATTGCAAATAAATCTCTATACTGAGAATGGTAGTACATTTGACGGACATTGGACATCATACATATAACTTGAAAAACCGCTACTGTGCTGCAAGGCAAATATCTTCAATCAAAATCTGAACATTATCTTAAGACTTAAGGAATGTGTTTTGTAAAAATCACTGACTTTTTGTTTATTTTCATAATAAACAATCCTCGCATCTTGCGCCTGACATTCATCATCATCAACAACATCGTTGTTGGTGTCGTCGTCGACGTCATCGTCATCATTAACGATCATATAATATTTAGATGGCAGTTTTTTGTTTCTTTGTTTGTACGAGAAGTTGTAAGAAAAACAAACTCATACCTACGATGAAAAAAAAAGTGTTTAAAAATAAAAACAAGCCTTAAAATTAAATTGGCAAAGCGCCGGTCACAACAAATTATTAAGCGCGTGTTCTCTTAAAAAAAAGAGAAATTTATAATGAAAAATGTGCTGGGGCCTGCGTTTTATATATAGTGCACGCAATGTCAAAATATCGGCAACATATTTTACAAGGGGGGAGTCAGTGTTTTCAGATGGTTGTCCAGAACTTGGTGACACTATCATGACATCGATTTAACCTGCGTTTAACGCAATAGAAAATAAAACACTAACAGCGCAAAGCATTTTTTTTTGTTTTCTTTTCTCTAAAATTTAATATCAAGAGACGCTGAAGTAAAGTAGAGTAGAGGCCGACAAAAAAAAACTAAACGCGAACAAGTCCGATTATCGGACGAAACTTTCTGAAAAAGATTTTCTTTCCAAAATATTCCGTACCTCAAGTTCTAGTGCAAACTCGTCAATCGTTGCAATAACGGGAAATATACAGGGTGTCCCAAACCCCAACGATAACCCGGTAACCGGTAATAGCACATTTAGTGTTCGTTATGGGAAAAATACTAAAAAAAAATCATTCGCTTTATTTGTTATTAACCTTCCGTTAGTCGCAATAAAAAATGTAACACGAATAGACGCAATGCATCTATTAGATGCCAACTTTGTCATCCTGCTGTAAGGTAATGAATATCTTCATAAAGTTTTTTTCTTCATTATCTGAATATTTGAAGCCTTGTCATACCAATAGTCAATAGCCAAAGATGAAAATCGGTCGGCTAACAATATTTTTTTGTTAAGAAAAAGTCTTAAAAAAATGAGATTTTTTGGAATGGTCTTACATAATTGCAGTTTTACAGCTTTCTGAGCATAACTAAATTTTAAAATAGGCACCAATGGAAAAACAAAGGTGTAATAGTGTAACTCTAAAAGTATTGCACTTATATTAAATATTTTTTTTATCGTATACTGATAGGCCTATATCAATTACACGCTCAAATCAGTTACACGAGTGCTCGCAATGCATCTAATAGATGCTCGAGCCTCCTACGTAAAGCCAAAGGACCCCACCATTTTCACTTTCAGACTAAAATGCTTCCGTACTCGGTATACGAAGCTACTATGAGTTAGAAAGTGGAACTCGCAATAGAAAAGAAGTTGAGGTAAAAAAACAATACATGGCATCTGTCAGATGCATTGCGTCTAACGGAAGGTTAAGGAAAAATCGAAAAAACCCAGACGTGGCTGGCATTTTTCATCCACTGTAGTTACAGTGGATTTGCAGCTGCAAATCTTGGTATTTCTCAATATTTCTTCCCGCAAGCAATTTTAAAATTTGTCGCATAGTTTCTAGTTTTCACAACGGTATGACGTTTGCTTCATTATTCCCCATTGGAGTCAGAATGTTTGTTAAAAGAGCCATGACATTTTTACCCAAAAATTGCAACATTCAAAATATCAAAAGACTTCTAGAGGCCTGTAAAATTCAGAATGAATTAAATATCGTCCATTCCCATTCAAAATTGAACTTTATAGACCTCCAGATATTTTGAGTGTTGCAATTTTTGGGTAAAACATGTGCATAGGGTCATGGGTTTGAGGCTCACCAGGAACGAGCTAACGACCCTTATGCCGGTCTATGATCTGACTCAGATGTTAAATGAGTACCTATTTATGGGAATAAATAACACTGCTGAGCGTTCTGTTGATCTCAACACCTCAACCAAAAAGCAGTTAAGAGCTTGGAAATTGGAGGATGTCACCATTGGATGTCAACACATCTACGGCCTTAGTTCAATGTTGGACTGTCGTGCCTGTTATTTTTTTTATTTTATGGTTCTAAATCTAAATCTAGGATTTAGTAAATCTCTTCGATAGTCTGAATCCTCTTTTAGTAACAATGGGGCAAGGTTTGTTCTTTAATATTTCATTTCGATTCAATGATACAAAAATGATAATATTCAGTACACACTGTCCGAATGGTTCGGGGTTGTACGTATTCGATGCTGACCAGGAGAGTACTTTGAGCATTGTTCCTAAGTTCCAGTTGAGGATGCTTTGATGCCAAGACTAGAATGATGAATGCTGCTGACTCGTTGTATAGCTCGCCTTTTATAATATTCGAGCCTGTAGAATGGGGATGTTGCATGCTGTTTGATCGTTATGCTTGTAAGTGGTGCGTGCAAGTGGGGACGTCGTTTATGTGTACTTTGCATGCTGTGGCGGTGCCGCCGTGTTATCGGAAGGCCGGTAGTCCCGGTTTTATTATGGTGTTTGTTGCAACAATTAACGGTAACTTTTTCTCTGCAAAATCGTGTTGGTTTCTTTTTTTTAATTTGGTAAGTATGATTGCCACGCTCTGTGGCTCACTTGGTTGAGTCTCACTCTACGATGCTAGTAATCTAAAGGTTCGGAGATCGAATCTCGGCGTGGTCCAGGAAATATTATAGTGCTTGCAACATTATACACAACACTCCTCTATATGCAATGTAACGTTGACCCGAAGTAGTCTATAAACGGCTGAGTGAACGCACCATGCCCAACAAGGGGTTACGATACAGAGCAGAAGAAGTATGATTGAAAAAAAATGAAAGTTGAATAATTTAGAAATTTGAAAATTAAAAAGTTGAAGATTGTACTTTGAGTAGTTAACATTGAATACATATTGAACCACTTTTCAACGTTGAATATTGTACATATGTTAACTTTTTCGCGATTTAAGTACATCTACATCATTGACTACAGAAATATATGATATCACCATCATCGTAGCCAGGATTGGATTTGGTTTCGGGTTTCGGGCCAGCGGTCAGAACAAATACCGTGTAATTTTTTGGTTTCGAATTAAATTTCCTTTATTGGATTTTTTCGCTGATGCAGTGGCGTAGAAAGCCTTTCGGTGGGGAAGGGGATCTGTGGAATAATTTTCTAAACGCAAGAAAAGTCAATGAGTAAAGAGTCCTTCTGAATAAGGTATTTTTTTGTATATAGCAATTCGTAGAAATGTTTCAAACGCGAAAAACTAAGAATGATCCCGAATGTGTATTTTAAGGTAAGCATGATTCTATTACGAAACCTAGTTAAACCTGTAGGAACAACCAGCTCTATTCTATGCTTTTCCATCCGACTGGGAAAATTCTTTGTCTCGCTTCAGAGTATTTGGTGGATGCCTTGAATTCAAGATTCAAGTATATTTAAAACTATTTAAAATATGTTGGCATCGTTAAATTACACCATCCGTAGGAAATGGCAATGGTGGACGAGGGCCGAAGAGGAGTCTTCAACCCTAGAGGGCACCTGCTGGCTGGGCTGCTCTGCGGAAGAGGTATTTTAGTCGTGGGTTTATCAAATCAGAGTGACTGAGCTACGCTCGTCGATATTACAATATCAGGTGCCCAGTAAATGGCTTTAAATGGTTTTACGTAGATACTATGACACTACACATTCAAAATTTGTTGACAAAATTGAACTTACTTGATGATTAACAATGACGACGATAAAAACGCATCCGGTGGCGGCCGCTGCTGGAGGTGATCAGCGAAGTTTGGTGATATATTAAAAGTGTCTGATGAATGTGGAGTGCCTATTTTTTTATAATAGCGAAATTAGTTAGTAAGGGCATATGTCTAACATACATGCAATATGATACACAATATTTACAACAACATGCAATATGATACACAATATTTACGCCTCCCTTGATCCAGGGCCGTGTTGATAAGACAAAAAGAAAGGAACGGGATGCGTTCTCTGGAACTCCAATCTCCTCCTCAAAGCTCCAAGAAACACCTCTAACGAGGCTATGGTGCGTTGACCCACTTTTGCGATAAAATCGAAACACACTTTTGGTGACGGCTCCAAGCGCAACCTCTATCGGCAGGGAGGTTATCGGGCGCTTACATACTGTTGTGACGAAATCGGAACGCAACCTCGAGAAATAAGGAGGTAATGGTGCGCTGATACACTTTTGGTGACGACTCCAAGCGCAACCTCTATTGGCAAGGAGGTTATGGTGCGCTGATACACTTTTGGTGACAACTCCAAGCGCAACCTCTATCGGCAAGGAGGTTATCAGGCGCTTACACACTTTTGTGACGCAATCGGAACGCAACCTCGAGAAATAAGGAGGTTATGGTGCGCTGATACACTTTTGGTGACGACTCAGAGTGCAACCTCTATCGGCAAGGAAGTTATCGGGCGCTTACACACTGTTGTTCTGAGGCCGGAACACTTTAAGCATCCGCACGAACTCGGCCCGCAGCCACAGAATATGAGCGCAACCCTTAAAAAAAGCTCTTGAATCCGTAAAAGCGCTACTTCGTTTCGAACAGGTGAAACACTCGCACCAGCTTGGCCACGCGGTTATTAAAACTGCCGATTACGGCTCAGAATCTCAGAAAAACAATAAACTTATATTTACGCACTGTTTTTCCTTTTTTTTTATTAAACTAATTATAAATCTCACCATGGAAGATCTTAAGACAGATAGAAGAAAAAACCCACCTCGTTTGACCAGCTCACAGCAAATGCCAGCAAGGAAAAAACGCGCCAAAATTGCGTTCTGAACGGGCGCATTATCAAATTGGAACAAGAAGAATGTGGAACGGACACGGGTCATATACACACGCAACAACTTTGGTCCCATACAGGAACAAGCGTTTGAATGGAGCACAGACTAAGAAAATAGAAGGACAGTCATAAACCAAAAATGTGGGACCATTTGCTATCTCATTCATTCAACCAATATACTGGGATGACAATTTTAACTGACACATGAAGTCGCTCCGGGAAGGTAGTAGAATTTATCAACATTCCATCTGAAAGGGATTTTAGTGAGAAATAGTATACAGTAAAACACGGTTAAGTGCAACACGCTTAAGTGCAAAACTCGGATAAGTGCACACAATTTTCATGCACCATCCATTCCATGCGATTTTCAATACATTTCAAAACGGATAAGTGCAACACGGATAAGTGGACAACACGCTTAAGTGCACGCAATTTTTTGGTAGTGTTAACAACATTTGGACACGATTCATGACGGATAAGTGCACATGTGTATTTGAAAAATTTGCTTTATGTGTGGTTTCTGTCCGCACTGAGCTGGCCTTGGGACACCTCCGTCATATAATGACGAATGGACGATTGGTTCTGAAAAATATCAAAGACCGAGCTTATATCCTGCCATATGAATGTGTACTTCTTCATAGCACATACGAAGAAAAGTTACGTTTCGAACCAGACTATTTTAACGAATTTAAGCGATCCTAGTCCGAGATATCTAATATTTATTGATTCAATTTATGAAAATGTAGAAGAAAGGGGAATCAGGTCTACTGGATAATTTTTGTGTTTAAGTAGGTAAATATGAGAGTTAAAAATTGCTCTTTTTGGAAGCAGCTTAGGGATAAGATCAAACAAAATGTTTAGCAAAAGCAGCAGTCTCTTTGTCATTCCAACAATTATGTTAGCAGTCTCAGTCAGTCTCCTCCTTTAGATCGCAGGATGCCGCTAAGATAGTCGTTAGGTTGTTAGCAAATTTTGGTTTTTCTATTTTTGCGAACAAAATTTTGTTGTATGCTGTTTTCTCATTTCTGCAAGGAATCGATAATTTTGAAATCCATAAATTGTAATTAAAAATATACAAAAAAAATATTTTAGGCTACGCACAATTTTTGACTTCCCAAAAGCCTACAAAAAGCTCGATTCGCAACATCTATGTTCGATGTTCCCCCTCAAAGCCGGCGCCCTTGACGGGATTGTTGTAATCAGCTGTTAGTTTGATAATGGCGACCCGTCAAATTTGATTGTTGAAAACTATAGCCAGGGCCGGCCTTAGTATTTTGGTGGCCCTGGGAAAATCGATGACCAATTTCCCACCAAAATTTTAGCTTAAATTTTTGATTGTTAATATTTTTTGTTTTGTTTTATTGTGTTGATATATTTAGAACGACACCCCAATGTCTCACCTTGTTGGCCTGAATGTTTTTTTTCGCACATGTTATATCAGTGATTCGCAATTTTTTTGATGCCGCGGAAGTCTTCGCTTTGCCAATGTTTTTTTTTATTTCAAAATAGAATTTTGATAGTTGATCACCGTTATATATATTCCAGTAAGACGAAACTGCAAGCACGAGAGCTTGGAATATCAAAACATATAAACATTATAAACATTTTACAAAGATAAGCCACAAAACAGTTTTCTTAAACATTTTTACTGGCTCGTTATACCTTTGGCTCAAAGAGTGAAAGGCTATATTTTTGATTTTGTCAATTTGAGCTTGGCGAAAAAATAAAAAAATTAAGAATTTGTTTGGACGTATAGGCCAAAATAGCAATGCTTTAAAATTCTGCGACTGGTGAGTTGTAAATGTTTCATAAAACCCCTTTTACGTTTAAGGAAAAAAATAGGAGTTGCTGCCACTGTAAGCTAGCTCTTTCTAAGAAATACGTATTTACTCACCCTGTCAATTTTTTAATCTTTTGTCATTATAGTTAAATCACAGCAAATTTTGATTATTTGGTCAAGCTTTCGCTGAAAAAAAATTTAATTGTCAGACTATTTGCGCTTCAAAATAAATCCCTAATTCCCGATATGTTTTATGTTTTTTGGCACATAAAAAATCGGTCAAGGTGTATCAATGCATTCCCCTCGCCAAGCATTTGAAATACTATCCGTCAGATGGATGCAACTTGAGCAATTTTTTTTACGAAATTCCAACTCCATTTCTGCGGTTTTCATTCTTTAAGCATTTTATGCTCATTATTATCGGTAGACATATCGGAGTGCTTGTAGTAGGCAGCCTAAGCTTTAGAATTTTAAAACGGCAATTTTTGAAAATATTTGTGCATACTCATTACTTGAATTTTTCAAGCGAAACAAATTTCTATGTTTTTGGAACCAAGTAATTTCACGGCATTTTTTTTATTTAATAGACTTAGGTTTATCCTGAAACTTTTGGGGCTCGGACATTCAAAATTTCCCGATAAGATGTGAAACATCCAGCGTGTTTGCAACCTTATTTTTATTTGAAAACAGCGATTAAATTGATTTTGCATCAGGTGTGCTTTGATTATCTTGTTCCATGAACGTCCCTAGAGAGTGAAGCACTTTCTGAGTGGTGGCCCCAAAAAATAAAAGGTTCCATGGCCCCTTGAAAGTGGTGGCCCTGGGCGACTGCCCAGATCGCCCACCCCTAGGGCCGGTCCTGACTATAGCGTTACAAAGTATAGCCACACAATATCAGTTGTTATCACTAGTTTCCATTTATGCAACGTAAATTAGATAGTTTGTATGGAGCACTGATAAGTGCACAACACGCTTAAGTGCGCGAAAAAAAATGTGCATTATCGATGTGCACTTATCCGTGTTTTACTGTACAGCTTTGGCCTGTTAGGGACCTTATAAAGAACGAATCTCAAATTTCCTTGCCTTTCAAGTTATTTAATCAAGATTAATTTTGTAGCTAAATCATACCAAATTTAGATATCGCAAGTTGAATATGCAGTCACGGAATATAGACGAACTACGGTCTAAAACGCAGAGATGTAATCAGAATCACCAGTGAAACCAGTCTAAACACGTGCAGGGTAATTTTTCGTTAAATAGTGTAAAAAGTCAGTCTCGACTGTCTTTTCTTAAAATTTGTCTTTAAAATAAAAAAATAACAGGCGTGACAGTCCATCTTTGCACCAAGGTCAAGGATGTATAAGTGACATCTAATTTCCAACTATGCTTTTTTGTTGAGGTGTTGAGATCAACAGCACGCTCAGCGAAGTTATTTATCCCCATCATAGAGAGCCTAGTCCGTCACATGGGTCGTGACCCTGATCACCGACTATTCTAAAATTTGCCTAACATTATTTTCGTGACCGACAATGTTGAAAAAATTTCGGGCTTGCCCCCTCCCCCTAACCGAGATCCTGGCTACGCCCATGTTCACGCATGGGTAAGGAATAATTCATCGCATATTTTATTTTCGTAGCAATGCTCAGGAGCTGTGCAGTGTCAAGCCCCAAGCTGACATGAAAACATGTCGTCCATAAAAGAAGGGTAATTATTATAACAAAATATTTTCAATAAATATTATTCTCTATTCTATAAGATTATTACTTAAATTTCGGGGATTATTGAAAACAATTAGGAAGGGGTCCAGTCCAGACCCCTCCTTTAGCAACATCCCTGGATATCACAAAAAAAAAACATCAACAAATAGCAAAGGTTTTGGCCAAAGACACTTCACTTCAATCCGGCACTCAAATCCTATTTCGAATTTTAGGTAGATACAATGGATAAGCTTGAATTTTCAGGATGTACAGAATTTATCTTTCAAAACAGTTTGTTGGGACTTTAACCTTTTCCCGGACAGAACGTCTATAGACGTCCAATTTTGAGCATTTGACATACAAATAGTGTCAAATTTTGGCGTTGTGTCCGGCAATGAGTTAAATGTAGATGGAATTTAGTTTGTATCACTATATCGCCAAGATGTAAAAATATCATCGCCATAGTTTCATAATATCTGCTGGTATGTATTTATTAATGTTCAAGCTCCCATAAAAGAACATAAAAAAAAGTCTTATACATTCAGGTTTACCAAGTGTATCCACCATAAAACTTCGTGAAATTATATCGATTCTTTTTTGCAGCTGATGTATTTTTCTTTGGCGGAAAATTTCCAACTTATTGCATTTTTCTGGGATTTTTAAAGGTTCGGTATCATTCTACTTCTGAAGCATTGTTCACTGGATAATTACAATTAGAAGTAATTAGATTACAAATTTTCATAACACTAGGATAACGGGATCATGGTCAAGTTACAAAAAATACTCAGGACATACTTTTAATAATTCAGCAGAGAAATAAGCAAGGGACACGATTTTCGACAAATGTGAGGAATGAACTTCCATAAAAAAGATCAATTACTGAACAACATTCAACAACATCTGGCTAATTAATATCTTTACTGAATTTCAATCATGATTACATAAACGTTTTCTTATTATTATCAATTAACTGAAAAATAAAAATTAAAACAAAATCGGGACTTGTACGTTTTAAGTTGATTACAATTTATAGATTGATACCATCAACCTGAAAAACAACAAGCAGAAAACATACAATGTCCCCTTGTTGCTTTTTTAGGCAATATGGCAATATGTAGTATCATTTGCAAATTTTCATAATGAGAATCAAAATTATAATAATCATAGCGATGGAAATGATGATGGTGATCATGATCATCGTCATCAGAAACAAGCTCATCAAAATCATATCGCGATGTAATGAATAAACGTCAAAAACGAAAGCGCGGTAATCCTGTCGGGCAGCAAAATTATTCTTTTTGCCAAAGAGCTCTGATTTTTTTCTGGACACTGTTATTAATTTCATTGCATCATTTTGTTGACTGCACGATCACGATGGTCAAGATCATCAATAATTACATTCGGACGATGATGGGCCATCAGTTTTAGTGTCTAACATAACTGCCATAAATATCGTCATATAAGTGCAACCGTGTGAGGATAAAAATGAACGCCTGAGGTATCGACAAGGAAAGCAATGCAATCGAATATGTATATGAACCAACAAGGGATATACTCGTGCAAACAAAGAATAAGACGATCGAAATGATTGGAAGGCTGAAATTAAGATATTAAGCCAGACGACTCGAATTAAAATGAAGAAATTATGATCACGATATTCACTTTGTAGTAGTCTGGCTGGTCTAGCGGTTAGTGCGCGAACCTTCCGTGCACAGGCTCATGAGTTCGAATCTCACCGTGTTCCGTGGTGTTTTTCGAACTCACGAGCTTGTGACAGACTATGATCTCACTCAGATGTTAAACGAGTACCCATTTATGGGGATAAATAACACTGCTGAGCGTGATGCTGATCTCATTACCTCATCAAAAAGCAGATAAGATCTTGGAAATAGGATGTCACTAACACATCCTGCGGCCTTAGTCCAATGCTGGATTGTCGCGCCTGTTATTTATTTTTTATATTCACTTTTAAGTTTTACTAATTTTATCAAAAAAAGAACCGCTTTGCCCTCAAAAGTATTAATTCAATGTAATAGTAATTTCAATGTAAATGTAACAGCATTTTACTTTTCTGATAATCCACTAAAACTGACGTGCATTGTTTCACTAAAGGAAACTATCAACAGCTTATAAATCAATTCGGGCAACACATAAAAACCTTCTCGGTGCTATTAAGCAAAATCTCACGATGACGATCAACTCGTAAAATATACCTAAATACTCAAATTAAGATCATCGTGAGACATGTCCCTGATATGTTCCAACACAGTGTTGCTAGTGTGTCTTATCGAAATGGCAGTTGGACAGAACTGGCTTCACGTAAAAATCTGCACCTTTCAAACATCTTGTTCGCCTTGCCATAGCTTGTCGCGGTCTTCAATCTTTAAGTCTTGCAACTTTGCCAGGCCTCAGCAGACAATGCATCAACATCAAACCTGTCGGTTGCGTTAATTGCCAAAAGTCTGTAATAATTTTGTAATTTATGAGACCAACCCACAAGTTGCAGAGTATCCGCTAAAAGCCCATAAATAAAATCGAAATATACACATCAGCCACTATTATGTGCACCTTGGGCGCAATATGTGCATTTTGATTGTGCTTTTATATCTTACTTGGTTGCTTCTGTTCTTATCTCTTTGAAAAATGTACTGGATACGTTGAATAAAATTCAGAGCAAAAGATTCAAAACTTTTAACATAACTAAGGAAAATACTACATTAATTTACAAAGCTGATTTATGGAGATCCTCACAAAAAAGACGTTGTAGAAAAAAAACTTTTGTATAAATTTAGTAAATAACGACAGAATTATGTTTTTTCCCTTACGGACATATTTATCGTCACTTCCGGACAAAACTGTCCGCCAATATCCGACGAGTACCAACTAAATTTTTTACTTCTAAAAAATAACCTACCCTTACACATTTTCTCGCAATTAATATATTTTAGATGCCCATTCGGCAACGAACAGCGAAAAAAAGTAATATAATTTAAAAAACTGCTGTCATTTATTTTCACTTGAGCCATAATACCGACCGAAATCCGACCCGTCCTATGCTGCGAAATATGGACCCTCACCCAAGCCTCCGAATTTTGCTAGACCGATTCGAACGAAAGGTCCTTCGGCGAATTTTCGGGGCCGTTTGCGAGCGAGATCAATGGCGTATCCGGTACAACTATGAGCTGTATCAATCGTACGATGAGCTAGAAGTATCGAAAATCGTGAAGCTTCAACGCTTGCAATGGGCAAGGCATGTACAACGGATGGAAGATAATCGCATGCCAAAGAAAGTGATGAACGCACAACGAATTGACAGAGCGAGGTTGCGTGAATGACCGAGAGCTCGCTGGGAGATCTCCGTAGGTGAAGACGCCCACCAGCTGCTGGGCTTCCGAAACTGGAGAACAACATCACGTAACCGCGACAATTGGAGGTCAAGAATTCAGGCGGCCAAGGCCCGACGTCGGGCTATCGTGCCACATTGCGGACGATGGCCCATAATACCTTCAAAATTATACAGAATCGATACGATCTTGTTTACGAATAATGCAACATTAATTGAATACTTTTATGCACACTCCGCGGCACCGCACTGATCATATCATAATCTTTTGACATATCAAGAATAAAACTGACGATTTTGTCGTGAAACTGATTTCGATCGATATGCGCAACAATCTTAAATCTCATATTGTCCGGATTAAGTACCCGCGCCGACAACCTAATAAGATGGCAATATGTTTTTTGTTGCTGCTTTCTTCGGATTTTTCTTCAACCGAATGTCACCTCAATACTTACTATATTATATACCTATATCCAATCTAATTGTCTGTCGATAATTCCAACGAATGAGAAGAGTTGTCGGTTGTCGCATTGTTGTCGTGACCGCGCTTTCAAAAGAGGCAAAACTTAAAAGACAATAATCGCGAGACCATATCGCATCGCTTAATTCACTCACTCGTCGGTGGAGGTTTATTAGGATAAAACTGACTCCACGAAGTAACCAGCAGCACCATGGTAGATCGTTTTTTTTTTTCAAAATCAAATACCGCACATAAGCGCCGCAATAAGCGAATATCGTCGCATTTTAATATCGATGACTTTTTTATTATTTGCTTATTTTCTTATTTATTATGATTAACATGAAAAGATTGGTTGCGCGCGGCTTTATGATAAAAGGAAGGTCGTGTAACGATGGTGGTACGCGAGAGCCGCGCGCGATTTTATTTGCTTGATAAAATTGGTTGAAAAACGCGACAACATGTCGTGATGATCATATACTGCATTCGGTGAAGTTTAAGCATTTTTTTTTATCGCCGACTGAATATGAATTTAAAATGACAACAGTTTTAACAGTTTTGCTAATTTTAAATAAAAAAAAATATATATACGATCTTTTTTTTTCTTTTAGAAAATAGTGTGTTGGTTTATAACAGGCTAACGTTCTACACTACACGCCCGGTACTCTTGATGTTACATAAAGACTGGAATAGGAAGTTATAACAATCAGCTTTTTTGAGTGAGTTGTCAACGATTCCTGCCAGACTAGTTTTCACAGAAATTTAATTCTTGCAGCTATCAGCGTTGTTGTTTTGCTTTAAAATGATAATTTAAGATTAACATATTTTCATTTGTCTCCTCCTTATAACTTATAATACCGTTTGTAAATTCCAAAAAAAAAAAATATTCCTCCTCTATCCATTCGTTGCTAAAATCAAATGAACAAACGTAAAATAGTTCACTTAAATCAACTAAGGCCGCGGAGTGCCCTGAGGTTTTCTAATTTTCCTATAGTAACTCCTCTATGCAAGTTACGCGCTTAACACTTTCGTTTTGCCAATTACCTAATTGCGTCTTTAAAATAAAAAAAAAATAAAAATATAACCGATTCTGTTTATAATTTATACCAAGAACATTATTAATTAGGAATAGTATTAAATATTACTTCGAAAAGTATAACAAATATCAAATAAATATGTGTGTGGGTTGATATAAAAGTTTGTACAGTGGAAAAGACAAAGCATATTTCATTTTAATATGGAGTAAGTAATACAAATGCATAATAAACTAATAATAAAATTATAAAACTTTATAAACATAAGACAAAACTCGTTGAAGTCACACCAGGATGTTAGAATATAGCGATTCCAAATTATCATAGTTTAATTCAAAGAGCCATTTTCTGACACTTTCAGAAAATCTTCCAATTGCTGCTATTGCTCCAATTGAACGCGGAAGATTGTTAAATAGCCGGCAAGAGGAAACCAGAAAATAATTTCGAAAGGTTGCGGTACAAGAAAAAGGAACTGTTACCATATTTTTGAAATTGCTTCGAAGATTATATTCAGAGCTCATGGTCGTAGCCAGGATTTCGGTCAGGGGGGGGGGGGGGGGGCAAGTCCAAAATTTTTTTAACATCATGATTTTCTAAGGAGTTGAAATTTCCGGTCGCAGAAATATTGTTAGCAAATTTTAGAGTGCGTTCGACTATGATGTCGCTCAGATTGTAAAAACAAGTATCCATTTATGGGGATAAATAACATTGCTGGGCGTGCTGTTGATCTCAAGACCTCAACAAAACAGCAGTTTAGATCTTGGAAATTGGATGTCACTCACACATCTGCGGCCCTAGTTTACTGGTGGACTGCCACGCATGTTATTTCTTTTTTTCTAATTTTAGAGTAAAATTTTTAAAATGGAGATGAGAATGATTTTTTCTGCATTCTGATTACATTCAACTGGCAAACAATATCTGCCTTTTAGAGCGTAGTTTGTCTATTTTCAGTGCATGTTTTGTATCTCGGACTGCATTTGCGAAATCAGTTTGTTCTTTACAAGGTCCTTAACCCGGGAAGGTCATGTTTATTTTGAGTACGGAAAGGTCATGTTTCGTCGATTCGACGACCCTCAACTTTGACGCTTCATACAAATCACCCTTTCTCAAAATATTTATAAAATTTGACAGATTTTCAATCGTTAGTTTATTTAGAATGGAAAGACATCGATTTTGAGTAATTTTGTAATGAAATTGATTTACAAAAGAAATTTTCTTAATTCAATGTTATTTGGCCCGAAATATAAAACACTAAATTTAAAAATGGGATAAATAAAAACTTACTTAACGTTGATAGAATTTAAAAAATGTGCTCGAATCATAAAACAAATATTCTAAACGTACTAGGAAATTGGGTTTAATGAATGAGAAGCTCATGTGTGCTGGAAAAAAAAAGTTGCTCAAGCCTTTTAATGGCCATTTTTCCCAATATTATTAAATGTTATTGGAATTACAACTTTTCAGTGGGCCAGATAAAAACAGAGGACATATAAACGGTCTATTAATAGTTTGAATTTTATGAATGAGGTTGATTAACTTGGTGAAATTAGAGGGTTTTCACAAAGAGGCTGAATTTAATGGAAAAATGAAACACTTTAGTCCAGAACTATAGAGTAATATTTTGGTTTTGGTGAAAGAAAATCTAATCACTCGTTAAATAGGTCAAAGGATGGATATTCCTCAACGCATTGTGGCATGGCATTTAAAAAAATTGGGCGGAGGGGGCACTTCTAAACCGAAAAAAGGCTCCGGACGACCTAAGAAAACTGCGCCTTTGGAAAATCGCTTCATCATTTTACTAAGCTGTCGAAATCGATTTAACACATCGTCGGACATTAGGAATAATCTAGTTTGAGCAACTAGGAGTCGAATTTCGGCGAGAATGGTAAATAATAGGCTCGTAAAAGCTAGATTACTTGCGCTTAAACCTGTGCATAAACCTGAATTTCAATTAAAAGTCAAGCGAAAACGTTTACGGTGGGCTGAGAAGCACATTCAATGGCCTCAGGAGATATGGGATGGAGCCATTTTTTCAGACGATTCCAAATTTAAGCTTTATTTAGGTGACGGGAGAATTCTAGTTCAGCACGTCCTCGGGAAAGGCTTAGTGATGAATACATGGAGGCGCTAACTGTTAACTTAGAAGGATTTATAATGTGGGGCTGTTTTTCGGGAGACAAGAGGGACCGAATATGCTTTATTCATTCAAAAATAACAGCTTCGGTCTACCCAAACGTCTTATAAGGCGAGCTGGAGCCTTGCGTGTAAAAGCTATTTGGCGATCCCGGAAGATTTGTGTTCCAGCCGGATAATACGCCATGTCACACTGCTAAAGAAGTAAGTATAAAATTCAAAAAAGTCAAAACTTTAATAACCATATCATAAAATATTACAAAATTTAATTTTTAATTTTTTTTTTATATTTAAAGGTCAAGAGGTACTTCGAAGAAAGGAATGTTGACGTTTTAGATTAGCCCCCGTGTAGCGCCGACTTGAATCTCACCCAAAATACGGGTCCAGCATAAAACGTGAAGTGGCCAAGAAGCGCCCGGACTCCATTCAGACCTTGAAAAGGTTAATAATAGTCACTTTGCAAGCGATTCTCAGAAAAAAACCTGGAAAAACTTATTGGAGTCGATAAATCGGAGGGGGGCAGTGATCGACGCCAGAAGTGGTCCAACAAAATATTAATGTTTAACTATTATGTCTTAAGAACCAAAAAAAATATAAAAACACACCAAAAAAATTTACTTTATTATTACGAAACAATCTTTTTATAGGTAAAAATTCACTATTTCCACTTTATCTAATTTCTCCCTCGGAATCACAAATATAATTATTTTTTAGTAAAAATTTGTCTTAATATTGTTTCAACTGACACAATAAATCAAATAACAAAAAATACCTACCAACTTTTATCATTAACTGTCTTTTATGGCTAAGAAAAGGCTTGAGCAACTTTTTTTATCCAGCACTGTATATACAAGAGGCACAGCGATCCATTTTGGGGTCCCAACACGGGTTTTCTTTCACTTCACCTATTGCGGTTTTTACAGTGGATTGTAGAATTACTTACAGTAAATTTTGGAATATCTTCTCCCCGAGTTCCCTTGATTAATTTTAATTCTATGTACGATGTCTAATTTTGACATTGAGTGCCTTGGAGCCGATTTTTATGAGTTCGAAATGCAATCTTCCTAAAATGAGGAAGAATTTTGAGCCATTTTCCTGATTTGCCCTATTTTTGTCCTAGTAAATATTTTTTCCATAAATTTTGAAAAAATAGGTCCCACATTTCAAAAATAAACATATTTGTTATGAGCCAGTTGACCACCCCTCCCTGCCCCCTCCTTTTCGACCGCCGTTTTTCTAAATCGTTATAGGGATCGATATGAAACTTTGCACAAATATTGGTCAGTAGGGCCTTATATGCGTTAAATATTAAGGCTTTTGACTTTTGCCAAGGAAAAGTAAATAACAGTAAATTTGTAAAATTTCAATTTGTTCGTGTGTAGCCCCCTCTTAGGTTTCCAAATATGAAAATTCTGCTAAGCTAGCGCTAACCTTTCATTCTGGAACGCGTTTACTTAGACCAATCCAAAAATAGATTTACAGATTTACAGCCTTTCATTAATGTTGTGCACAATTCTTATTTATTGCTTATAAAATATATGTACAAAAAATAGTCACAATGCATTAAAATTCTAAGAAAAACCCTTGTATTGCGGGCGCAGCCCTCTGTACGCCGGTATTTTTTGAAATTCTTAGTACAAGTTTGTCTAACATAGAATTTTAATTGTTTTGATAAATATTAAGCACCGAAATTTGAATTCATTGACTCGCTGAAGATGAGATGAATAATGCTCGAAATGCATACAAAACAAATTGTGCGTTTAAGGAAAATTTAAATATCGGTGTCTAATATTTATCAAGAGAATATTGTCGGAATTTGCGCAAAAATCGTTCTTTCTATACGTTTTTAATTTTTTTCATAGAATTTCAAATCAATGTCCACCCCTGCAGACACAGCAGGTATCCGATTCAAGAGAGTAGTTCAGGGGTGAAACTACGTGAGTGTTTTAGTTTTGACTTTTATTGCAGAATCTTGATAATAGATTTGTTTCGATAAATTTTGGGTTGGTCAATTCGATGTGCAAATCCATCAGTCAAATAATTTTGGGTTTTTGGACACTTCGTATCCGCTCCCCAGCCAGCATTTAACACATTTGTAATCATTATTTCATGCAACACGCGTAAGCACATATTGCTTATTCATTCATCACGTTTTCATACAAGCAGTATATGACGATGTCCCCCTATTTCATGTATATACGCATTTACGCCTTATTACGGATAATCATTATAAAATCGTTATTCGTAAGCATTATGTAATAGTTACGTTGCATACATTTTTAATGCATTAATCGTAAAGACTACATAATCGTTAGTTATAAAGATTACGCAATACTTATGTAACATATATTTTTAATACATTGCTCGTAAAGAATGTTAATGGCTTATACGAAATGGATCAATAATGCATGATTCGTGGAGATTAAAAATGAATTATGCTACATGTATTTATAATGGTTTGTATGATTACTGAATATTATGGAATGAATGATATATTTTTTGAGAGATAGAGTTTTTAAGACGATATTCTTCAATGGAATTGAAAATATATGAACACTTGAATCAAATTAAATGTGTTCAAGTATATTTTACAAGTTGGCCTTGGTTACCTTGAAGTCGCATATCATATTAAAGCTTGATGTCTCATCTTTATTTTGTACCAATTTTATCAAAGCTTACTGATGATTTATGGAGAGAATCGGCCGGAGACAAAAAACCGACCGAAAATAGGATTATAGGTATTTGTATGTAACTCTAATTTTTTTTATATAAGCAAAGCTTCTTGAAGGAAATTTTAGTATTCATTCGCATAGTTTTTGCTACTATATCTAACCTAAGAGGTTTAGTTTTCACAGAGTTTCAAAGTCAAATTTGTGTGATTTGACCCAAAAACAGTCAATTTTTCATCTCAATTTTCTCCAACTTCTGCCAAGGAGAGGTGCCTGTACGATTCTTTTAAAAATTGGCGCATAGTCTAACGATCATTTCTTTCTTACATAATTTTATTGTAGCTCCATTATTTCTAACAGTTTTTATACGTTAAGTGTAAAAAAGTAGGGATAGGATAAAATGATGTAAGAAAGAAATTATCGTTAGAAGACTATGCGCCAATTTTTAAAAGAATCGTACGAGCACCTCACCTTGGCAGAAGTTGGAGAAAATTGAGATGGAAAAACATATTGTTTTTGGATCAAATCACAAAAATTTGACCTTGAAGTTCTGTAAAAACCGAACCTCTTATCGGATTTTAGTGCCGTTAGTTTTATTATACCCTTTGCTAATTGAATGAAAGGGTATATTAACTTTGTCATGAAGTTTGTAACGCATTAAAGGAAGCATATATGATCAGCATGACTTGGGGAGTCGATTGGAGCATGTCCGTCTGTCTGTCTGTCTGTTGCGTAGCGTTTTACTCGGCGGGTATTGAAGCTAGCAAGCTAAAATTTTGCACACGTGCTTCTTATTGTTGCAGACTGTTTGTATGTTTGATTCACTCAAATTGGATCACTGGGTCATGGGGCTGCCATACAAACCTAGCTCCCCAATTTGAGTTCTTCTAAGAAAAACTTTTTTATTTGTTCACTAATTTCAACGAAATTTCACACAAATGTGTCTCTATAGATAACACAAAATATATGCAAGAATGGATCAAATCGCACAATGGGGTCATAGGGCTGCCATACAAACTTAACCCCCCAAATTAGGTTCTTCTGAAAAAACTTTTTTATTTGTGCAATAATTTCAACCAAATTTCACACAAATGTGTTTCTCTAGATAGCACAAAATATATGCAAGAATGGATCAAATCGCACCATGGGGTCATGGGGCTGCCATACAAACTTAACCCCCCAAATTAGGTTCTTATAAGAAAAACTTTTTTATTTGTGCACCAATTTCAACCGAATTTCACACAAATGTATTTCTATTGTTGACACAAAACATATGAACATATGTAAGAATTGATAAAATCGGACCATGGGGTCATGGGGCTGCCATACAAACCAAACCCCCCATATTGGTTCTTCTAAGAAACATATTTTTACACCAATTTCACAAAACCTTGAATTAATGTGTCTTTATCAAAGCAACTAATGCTCAAAACGAGTGGAATCGTACTATGGGGTCATGCTCCGGCAACCTCAATAACATTTTCCGAGCAAATATTTTTATTTGCCCACTTATTTCAACCAAGCCCAAAACGTTTGTCAAGTCGGAAGAAAAAGAATGAGGAGGGGGATTAAATACAAGTCATAGGTACGCCCGAAAATATTTAGCCCAAGCGAAGGGTATCCGAATTTCGGCCGGGCCCGAAATTAGCCTCGACCCCGGGGTTAGCGAGCGAAGCCCCCTAGTTTTTTTTTAGTCATTAGATTATGTACAAGAGTAATGTGTATAAACTAATCTGTTGAGTTTTGAACAAACCGAGACCATGGTCCTTTTGGAACTAGGTAAATAAAGTTTCACTTACTTGGAACGTTATGATTTCAGGCGCACAAAAAAGAAACATTTTAAACACAATAACACTCAGCAAAAGTACATCAAAAATAAATAATTACTTCACTGCAATTGCGCAATCGCGACGTACACACTTTTTAAAAACTTTCGTTTTAAAAAAAAGTTTGTTTTTTCATCCGATTGTTGCGAACTTAGGTACGCAGTCTCAACGAACGGAAGAAATCACGAAAACTAAGCCCATCCAATATCCAAATAGTGGTTTTCAAACGAAAAGAAAAAAAAATAGCTATACATTGTAGTGAATAGCTGATGCGTGGGCATTCCTTCAGCTGGCCATCATGTGTTGCACTTCAACAGCGTGGTCTATCGATACAGAACGTCGATTTGTGATGCATGAAGTAAAGATTATTTTGGTCTATGTTTACGATATATGATGCCAATGCTGGCTGGGTCAGTGTTGCTGAGTATATCCATGGACGTGTCTGGCTTACTTTTACAAAGAAAATGGAGAACACTGTAAAATAAATTTGTTTTTGGTAAAGGAGCTTTAGTTAGTTCCTTCGCAAACATTTATACTCTCGATATCGAGAGTGAGCGCCTTCCGAATGAAAATCCTGCCTATGTCCCGGGTCAGGATATTTTAAACCTGGTTTATGGACGACCTTTGAGGTAATCTAAAGTATAAAGTAAAGGCAAGAGCCTGATCGTCGCATTCATAGATTAGCAAGGGTTTTTTAGTTATTCCATGTTCCTACCACCACAAACAACTATTATTATGAACCCAGAGTGTACAGTTTCTCTAAAATAGGGCAACTAAATTTACTTTTTTATTTAAAAGAAAGAAACAATGTGTTTCTACTTATAAACGAGAAAATTAAGAAATAATGTGTTTTTTAGTGTAATCTTAGTGATTTCACAGCTCTGAAATTCCTGCGCACCACCTTCCCAAAACCATCCCGAAATATTTTTCTGTTGTAGTTTAAAAAAAAGAAACATTTAAAATGCAGTTTTGAATTTATAAACAAAAACAAAATGAGGGCATTACTTATGGATGGCCCGATATAAGCTTATTTGGATATTGAGTTAAGAATTTGTATCATGCTGTCTTTGCGACAGACCCGTGTCTTCATTTCGTTATTTGTTTCAAGAAGGTACACTAAGATTGACGTCATTTTCGGATAAGTTTTTTCTACTATTCTTTTGTTTTTGTTTTCTTATGTCAACTAGCATGATTGCTGATTTAATCGGATAAATTAGCAGATGCAAATTAATTACAAGGAATTTCGTATAATGCTCGCTGGTATCATTAATCAACAGAAAGATATTGGTTATTGGTGTAGGTAAGTAATATTGCTTGTTAATTTCTTTTCTTGTATATAATACATATCGCTTTTGTTTTTGAATTATTTTAACGCTTAGATTTTAAACCCGTTTTATTGAAAATCTTACTAAATGATTTTTATTTTATTTATATTCCAATACTATAAAAATATGTCTTCAACTTAAATAAAACGCCAATAGCGAGTATACTAAATCAAACACCATTCCAATGCAATACTATTTTCTCTTGCAACATTATTTCTTCTACCACCTGTCCAGAATGGATTACCATCAACAGTACATCAGCCCAGCTTATCTATTCAAATCTCTACACATAACCTTTTTCTATCACTTCAAATCAACGAAACTTACATACATACGAATACGACGATTGCTTGTGTAGATTTCCACCTTGATGCACCGACTAATTATAGCCTCTTAGGACATATACATAAAATACAAATCGTCTGAAAAGTGGCTTGAAATGTAGAAACCTCCCAATAAGTGACGGTAAATATATCAAACCCAAAAAAGTTACCATAATTTCAACTGAAACTGAGACTTTTGGATAATATTCACGTTCATGCGTATGCAGAAAAATGACGCTGACCTGTGTGCTCTGTGGTACACAAATTGCGCTAAACGTCGTACTGAATGCAGCGTTGCGTAATAGTACGCTAGAGGAAAATGATTAATTGAAATGCAATCGAAGCGGATCTAATTGCATGTGTTTGTTGAGATAATATTTAGTGAGAAAGTGATTGATTATATGGTAATGGGTTCATGCAAATCATTTAAGAGTATGTACAAAGAATCGAAACTACTATAACACTTATCGATTACATGTTATCAATGCGAAATTGTATAAGATTCTGTATAGTCTGGCTGGTAAAGTGGTTAGTGCACGCAACTTTGATGCACAGGCTCATGGGTTCGAGACTCACCGTAAACGAATTCAGTTTATCGTGTTTTTCGAACTCACGACCCATGTGACGGACTATGATCTCACTCAGATGTTAAACGACTATCCATTTATGGGGATAAATAACACTGCTGAGCGTGCTGTTGATGTCAATATCTAAAAAAAGCAGTTAAGATCTTGGAAATTGGATGTCACTAATACATCTGCGGCCTTAGTCCAATATTGGACTGTTGCCCCTGTTATTTTTACAAGATTCAAACATTACGATTGGAGGATTACAAAACGAAAAACTTAAGACAGTAACCTGGAGTGAGTAATATTGGTTGACAAAAAAAAAAACTAAACGTGGAAACTAAAGATATAGTCTCAAAACAATCGAACCAAGGATACGGAGAGAGGGAGGCGTGAACACCATTTTATTTTTGGAGGGAAGTACTAGTTGCTTCGTAAGGCAAAAGCTGTCCGACCACTTATGTACATGCGTTTAGTAAGGAAATATCGTGAGGTTGAGATTTTGGGATATAAGGCCCGTATTTATAAACATTCCTTGAAACATTCCTTGACTTAAGTTTAAAGGTAACCTTATTAAAAGAGTCCTTAAGTGTCAAGGTTCCCTTTATAAAATACCGTATTTATGAACGTTCCTTCACTTATCTTAATCAGTATTTTATTCTAATAATTATTGACATATATGATTATATATTAAAATATGAATTATATGAAAAAGAAATAATATGTATTCCTTAACGACATATAAATTAAGTAATTATAGTAGCTATACGCACACTGATATATGTATCTAAACGCAACGTAGACTTAAGGTGTCCTTAACTCAAGGCAATATCCTTTCCTTAATTCGTATTTATGAACATTCCCTGAAATCAAGTGAACTTTACAATTAAGGAGGCCTTTAAATTTTCGTACTATATGTTTCCTTAAAAGTCAAGGTAGCCTGTGGGTAACCTTGAGTTATTCCTTGACACTTAACAATTTTTACTTGTTAAACACTTCAACACAACACGGTTGCAAGAAATTTTTTGTAAGTTAAACATCAAATTCGTAAAAAAATTATTAATGAAGACGATTATGTTGAATATTTAAATAACCTGATGGCGCACGGAAGAGTGGCAAGAACGATGAGAGATGCTGAAAATCCCCTAGAGTTTCATGACGAGGAACAGTTTTTTGCCAGATACAGGTTTGCATACATAATAATTCTTCGTTGATAAAAATACATTTTACATTATCTTATTAGGTTCTCAAAAGTAGTGTTTTTGGATTTTCCCTCTTGTGAAAAATCAACTGGAAACCTTTACAATGAAAGGCCTTCCTAAGCCTGCAATTGTTAAGGCACTTGCGGTACTAAGGTTCTATGCCACGGGAAATTGCCAGGTAATTTTTGTCCTGTAAATCGAATCTGCTGTGCTGATTTAACTTTTTTAGATAGACACAGGTGATTTACATAATATGAGTCAGCCTACAATTTGCCAATTGGTTAAAAAGATTGTATCAAATCTTGGCAACTAATCTGCCAGATTACGTAAAATTTCCTGCACCTTGTGAAATCAGTACTGTACAAGAAAAATTGTATAACGTGGCGAGTTTCCCCGGAGTGGTAGGGTGCATTGACTGCACCCAAATACCAATCGAAAACCAGGTAGGATTGGAGGAGAAAACTTTCGAAACCGGAAAGGGTACTTCAGTGTCAACGTACAGGTTATTTCTGGACCAAATCTTGAGATTTTTGATATTGTTGCGAGGTGATCGGGATCAGTCCATGATTCCCGCATATTTAATAATAGTAGCATTAAATTTAAATTTAACCAGCAACAAATAACGGGAATTTTACTGGGAGACAGCGGCTATGCCCAAAGCCATTATTTGTATACTCCTTTCCTAAATCCCCAAGAGGGCGCAGAAACACGTTATAATAACAGTTTTATTCCCACCAGAAATCGAGTTGAAAGATTATTCGGTGTTTGGAAAAGAAGATTTGCGTGTCTGCGGAGAAAGTTGGCAAATAATATTTCTACAAATTTGCATATAATATCAGGAGTGAGTAATATTGGTTGACAAAAAAAAACTAAACGTGGAAACTAAAGATATAGTCTCAAAACAATCGAACCAAGGATACGGAGAGAGGGAGGCGTGAACACCATTTTATTTTTGGAGGGAAGTACTAGTTGCTTCGTAAGGCAAAAGCTGTCCGACCACTTATGTACATGCGTTTAGTAAGGAAATATCGTGAGGTTGAGATTTTGGGATATAAGAGTACTTCGCTAAAAATCACTGGGGGAATTTTTAGTGTGTTTGCGTCTTACTTTTTATATAAATTTCTGTGCTCTTGCTTAAAAGGGTTATCATTTAGGGGTTGTATCTAGCGCTCGGTTTATAGGAAGGCAAGCCGGGCGGTCGCCCGGGGGGGGGGGCTACATTTTAGGGGCTAATTTTTCATAAAATTTCATTGGAATAGTCCTTGATTTTATTCTAGGCAAATCTCATTGAACAAAGTATGCGTATGTGAGACATACGCGCGATCATCCGTATTCGGGTGGAGGTGCGAGCATCGGAAGGTTAAAAAGGGATCGAGGCTAGCGGGCTTCGTTCTCCGCTGCACTAGTGATTTTCGTTCTGAAATCAGTGCTGTGATATTATTTAACTCCCTTGTACGTGTACGTGTACGTGTACGTATTTTGGACTATGCTTCAGTGTTTTGGTCCCCGACTACTGACGTGTCTACTGATGCCATAGAGCGGGCTCAGCGAAGATTTACCAAATCATTATTTTTCAAATTTAAACTTCCGTATCTTCGTTACCCAGAAAGACTTGATTTCCTTAAACTCCTTTCCCTATAGAGAAGCGAAGAATTTTCCTTGAACATTTTTTTTTATACAAAATTTGCCGAGGATTTATACCCTCAAGTTTAGCGGATTAAATTGATTATAGAGCTCCATTACACAACACGATATCTAATGCCATCTTTAACCCTCCTATAACTGATCTAGATCTATATGCCAATTCTCCTTTGATTCGAATGATGAGAACATATTCTATGGATATTCTATATTCTATGGAAATTGGACCTCTACCCTCTTGTCTTGCATAATTTAAAAGTATTATTTCGTCAAAAATTTCTAACTAATAACTCATTCATCATACTTTTGCTTTGCTCGTTTGTTTAATTTTTTAACATTTTTATGTTTTGACTCTGGCACATAAATTCGTCACGAAAATTGCAACGAAAAAGCGTTACGTTTTTGGCATTGTGTTGGTGGTGTGAGTGTTGGGTGCCATTCAAGGTTCAACAGAGGTTGGGCTTTACGTTCAACTTGGGTTCAACATGAGTTCAACTTGGTTTCAACTTGGGTTCAACTTGGGTTCAACTTGGGTTCAACTTAATAAGATAAGAGAGATAAACTACAATAAATAAAAATAAAATAAATAACAGGCGCGACAATCCAACATTGGACTAAGGCCGCAGGATGTGTTAGTGACATCCTATTTCCAAGATCTTATCTGCTTTTTGATGAGGTAATGAGATCAGCATCACGCTCAGCAGTGTTATTTATCCCCATAAATGGGTACTCGTTTAACATCTGAGTGAGATCATAGTCTGTCACAAGCTCGTGAGTTCAAAAAACACAATGGAACACGGTGAGATTCGAACTCATGAGCCTGTGCACCGAAGGTGCGCGCACTAACCGCTCGACCAGCCAGACCACTACACATAAACTACAATAGAAACATGAAAATGTCCCACTGAGTTGCGGACATGTATGCAAGCTGGTGAAAAATGAAAAATGAAATGAAAAATGAATTCATCCTTAGCTTCAATCGATTTAATTTTTTTTTAATATTTTGCATAATGATTTTTGCTTTTTGTAATATTCTTTTCTTCTCCTTTCAAATTGATTTTTTTTCTTTTTGAACTCCTGTATTAATATCTAATGTTACTGATGTAATTGGATTATTTCTTTTCAGTAAATAAATAAATAAATAAAAGACAATGCCACAGTAAATAAGAGTGTAAAATACACAGAAATTCAGTTTCATAAACTTTTCTGCACTTTATCTGTCAGATGCAAAGCGGCCGATCGTGTTAGGTTTCGTATTGCGCCCTCCGGAAGGTTAATCACAACATTTTTAATCGAAGTTTTGTGGACAACAACACTCGCATTGAAATAAGCCGAAAAAGTTTGAATTAAAAACACAAATTTTTTACTTATTTCAAAATTTATTTTGTATGCATTTCGGCTCCCACTATGGGTTAGCCATCATCAGCACATACTTGATGACAATTGGTGCAGTATATGTTATGTTCATGTAAAATACATACATATGATGTGAATTTCTATCACAGGGTGGGTAAAAAGTTAAGTATTCAAATTAACCGGTAAAATGAAAAAAAATATTTTTTTAAAGCTATAGAAAAGTTTAAATAACGAAACAGTGTAAAGAAATTTAAAAAAGGACAAAAATAAAACAATGTAAGAAAAAACTATTAAGAATTAAGTCAAGTCATAAAGTAAAAAGGAAAATAAACAAAAATAAATGAGAACGGTATATTAAACAAGGAAACAAATAAATTAAACGAATACTACGTTACGAAACGGAATAAAGTAAACAAATTAAAATAAATTGTATTGCAAAGTCAGTAAATATAGGGACTCTTGCTTCCTGGAATCCTCCCTCTTTCTTCACCCATGAACGTCGTCATATATCTATATATGACAGTACCTACAGTAGCAATAAATATTAGACTCAAATACATATATACCCATATTAGATCAAAAGCTGAACATTCCATTAAAAGAATCACAATTCAACCTTATTCTCTACTGCCGTCCCAAGTGCACATCCATTCAAACGTCAACCGTCTTCTCTCTTATCTATTACGATTGTCTTACACATTGTTACAAAAATAAATTAAAATCACAAAAAAAAATATTTAACAGTTTTGCCAACAACCACTCATTATATTCGTCCATTGAACTTGGGGAAGTGTACCAACATTTATAAAATCGGCATCCATCAACTGATGCGAAAAAAAAACGAGCAAAACAAAAAACAAAATCCACGGCAACATAAAGAAAAAAAAAACAAGCAGCACCCAAATGCTCATCTTTTTGTTTCACTGTCTTTTCTCATTTCGGATTTCAATCATTCATTGCAGGCCAGATCGTTGCGAATAGTCAGTCTTTTAAGATTTTTTAAGACATTAGATGAATGCTGCTGGCTGCTGCTTTTTGCTTCCTCGTCTACTGTGCGCACGCAGCCTCTGCTGCTGACACCCAACTCTTTGCGATTGGTAAGCTCATAAGCACGAAAACGTATGCATTTTTTATTTTGCTCAGAAATTCATTTTATTTGTTTAACTATTTGACTGACACCTTATCGATTAACATTGAATCTCGAATGAAAAAGATACCCGGCAAAAAAATATCCAAAACAGTCTTGTGGTTGCAATACGACTTTTATAGCAAAGAATCGATTATTACTAAAAACTTCTGCAGATGTTTAGCGGACGCATGATTAATTACATTCTGCATTCTTGGTACATATTCTCCATCGTTCATCTCCACTTTAAAATGTTGCAATTTATAATGAAATTCAGTGCAACATTACCGAAACGTAGCTCGTACTTCCTCCTGTGAACGAAAAAAAACGATACTCACATCACATGACGTTGGTTGGATGCTTGATGGACTTTAGATTAATTTTTTCCTGCAGTCATCCATTGTATTATATGTTGCAAGAGCATACCAGTACGTTACCGATTTATTCTACTTTATTGGATGGATATTTGGATATGTGCCGGACGGATTAAGGCCTGGCCAAATATTGAAAATGCGCGGCATGACTGTGTGAGTGTATGACTTACATTATTATAGATTGTTCTGTGATTTTTTTTTTGCATTTGCTGGCAATTACTGCAAATTTTTTGGTAAGACAAAAACAATGCACCGTAATAGCTGCGAAGAAAATTGGTTAATCATTGTCTGATTAGTGTGCAAAGATGAATGAGTGCCATTTTTAGGCCAAATAATGTGCATATGTGAGGTTTTTGGCAAAAAGAAATGTTGTCTAGAAACGTGACTTGCGAATTGTTATATTTTTTCAAATGATTATTTAGATTCATACCTATATCTAAAAAGCATTGAAATTTCGTATTCCTGATTTTCGTCGATATTTCCTTCCATGCTATATGTTTCTGAACGAGAAAAATCGTTTTGATGAGACTGCCCACAAAGTGCAGGTCAGGGTCACGCAAATATGTATTTTATTTTTTTCTTTCATTTTCACATCCATAACGGGTAATCTATCACTTGAAAAAGAGTTCCACATATTTATGCAAATATTCCGGATTCCTGCTGCGTGCTTTAGAAAATTAGGTGCAAGGGCTTATAAGTTTTCCCAGCGATCACCGTGGGAAATTGTATGTTTTTTTTTTCGTCATCTTATCTTGCCTTATGTCGTCGTTCGTCATATAGTGTGCGTTTGCTACATTTCACCTGCTAAACAGTGAGTAATGGTTAATAGAAATTTTGTACTAATTAACGAAAATTTCCCAGCATATAAGTACTATTCATTTGTTCCATCCTTCGATCACTATCATATCAACTATCAAAACATTTGTAAAAAATGTCAAAATATTCAATTCAGCAATTTTTTATCATGCCAAAATATCATTGTCTTATAAACTTTCTACATCATTTACAATTGTTGTATTGTTTGAACGTTTTTACGCTAATATTTCATTCAAATTTGATAAATTGAATTCAACTTAGTCGATAATTACATGATCGGCCGTACTATACCAGAGACCGTTCGACCAAACAACATGCGCACTCATAAATTTTAAATGCACTGTCCGCACGGTCCATTCTCGAATGCACCGATCCGGCGATATCTGGACCAAATGTTTTGTACTATCTAAAGAACAATAGAAGAATAGAAGGCAAAACATTTTATACATAATTCGCGAAAAGTACGTATATTTGTGCTTTGCTTGGAAAATGTTTATCTTAGCGGGGAAAATTGAATTAGGACAATGCGCAATCATTTTCAATGCAATTTTCTCTTATCAACAGCACATGCCGCATTGAATTCATACTTGAATAGTTTCATTTCATTGATTTTTCGTGCGAGTGATACTTTCAACATTTGGATGGAAGTGATTTTCCAGGAGTGCCATTCTCACTGTTAAATCTCTTATTGAATAAATTTCAGCAACAATACGAGTGCAAGAGTTCCAAAAACCCAAACGCACTGAAACTGTCCAAAATAACTGACTGATTAACCAACTACAAAAAATGCCGCAGATTGTATCTTTTGACGTTGAATATTTTTAGGCACGCGATTGTTAAGTATGTATCTTCTTCACCACGTCCATCGTCGCGTCGTCGGTCGTCTGTGTGTTGATGTTGCAGACCATCACTTTGGTTTGAAATTGAGTGGAAGAGAAATGTAGGTCAATTTAGAAAGTAATATTTTTGATAAAACTGAATCTTTATCCATGAGGCTCAATGGTCTAGGGGTATGATTCTCGCTTTGGGTGCGAGAGGTCCCGGGTTCAAATCCCGGTTGAGCCCATATTTTTTGTTGGTAATTTTTTTTTTTTTTCAGTTTTGGCACCCAAAAAATCTTTGTATTTGTATAGTTTTGAAACGTGAGTAAATTTTGTCATTTGCAACACTAGCCACCATCATCAACCAAAACAAAATTGAAATTGGTCTTATATTTCAATTTTCAATTTTGTCGATGTTTATCGAAGCGATAAAAACTTGGCACTAGTGCTAGATATGGTGGTCATGCGGATTTATTCGAGTTATTTTTATTTTGTAGTGAAAACTGAAAGCACAAGTGCACAAATGAACACACCCCATAGACATTTGGTCGCATATTTTGTCTGCATTGTGCCGTAAAATAGGAAGAAAAACTAGAAACTTCTTGTAAAGCTGAAGTAAACTTAATCGTTTTCATGGTCTGCTGATTTAACTGAAACCGCGAATATATGCTACATGCATACACGACCCGGACGTATGGACAACACCAGATCACGGACAGGTGTTTGTGCAATTGAAAGTTTTCGTTTTGTCGCAAATTGGAACAAAATAGGGCCATCAAACGGCAAAAATCCTACATCGGAAATTTTTTTTTATGGTTGGGGATGGTCGCGAGATTATGGCATAGAAAGTCCCAACCGATCGGGGATCCGCAACCTTAAAAAAAGGGGGGAAAGGGGGCCTTTTTCGATTTTGCGCGATTATTTAAAAAAAGGGTAAGAGATACAGAAAAATGGTCTGAGGACGAAAAAAACTACATAAAATTATCTTTCCAATGATATATAACAAATTAGAGTTCAATTGAATATTTCGGGGTTAGAATAGAACATAAAATAGAATATTTTCATTTTAGACCTTTTTTAAAAGCTCCATAACTTTTGAAAGAATGTTAGTTCAGCCGTAAAATTTTATACAAGTATTAACAACAAGTTTAAGATAATTTTAACGTAAACTCTGAGTCGCTCCGGTGAAGGACCCCCATTACCCCCCCATTTAAATTTGTCAAAACGGCTTGTCCATAACTCCCCCCAAAATTGGAGCAAAGTGCTAAATTTTGGTGTGTTGCGATTGGAGATCATAGTCACCTCACTCACCAAAAATCAGCTCATTAGGATAAAAACTAAGGGTACCTCCCATACAAAGTAACCCATGACAACTTTGTTCTACAGTTTATAAAATGAGTATAGTACGTAGAACAAACTCCTGCATCGCTTTGTTTTTTCTCTCCCTGAGAAGCTCATGATAACAGCTTATCTGGTCTTGGAGGCCACTGTTGACTTTTGAGCTCCTTTCAAAATTTGGGTCTACCTTTTCCCAAAATGCCATAGCGTCTTCAACCTTTAGAATATCTTCCTCCAGTTGCTTGATTGTTAAGATTCGTAGCTCATTGAATCTTCGCTGCTCTTCTATTGATATAAGGTCTTCGTCTGTTAACTCTGTATTGTGTGAAGAAAGCAACTCCTCCACATCTTCAGGATAAACCTCTAAATCCAACTGTCTCGCCATCACTACAACATCAGATGTTGTTTCGTTCACAGGATTCCCTTTTTTTATTTGTGCACCAATTTCAACCAAATTTCACGCAAATGTGTTTCTCTTGAAGACACAAGACATATATAAGAATTGATCAAATCTGATTATGGGGTCATAGGGTGGCCATACAAACCCAACCCCCATTTTGGTTCTTCTAAGAAACATTTTTGCACCAATTTTACAAAACCTTGAATTAATGTGTCTTTACCAAAGCAAGAAAAAAGTTCAAAATGAATGGAATCGTACTGTGGGGTTATGCTCCTGCAACTCCAATAAAATTTTCTGAGTAAATATTTTTATTTGCCCACTTATTCCAACCAAGCCCAAAACTTTTGTCAAGACGGAAGAAAAAGAATGAGGAGGGGAATAAAATACAAGTCATAGGTACGCCCGAAAAAACTTTCAGCGAAAGGTATCCAAATTTCGGCCGCGCCCGAAATTAGCCTCGCCCTCGGGGGTAAGCGAGCGTAGCGAGCAGGGGGCGAAGCCCCCTATTTGTACTAACAATCAGAATCGTGTGCCTTTTTTAATTTTCTTTTAATTGCGTATAAATGTAAAAAAAGGCGTCTAAGGGAGGAATTCATAGTCCTCACTTAAGAAATAAGGATTCCCTTAACGAATAAGTACAAGGTAATACTTATTGGTGCAAAACGTCACTTATAAGGGTATTGCCTCATTTAACAAAAAAAGATAAATTGAGGAGCCCAATTAACCCGGGAACACTAATGTGAGTCATTTTGACGCATATTCCACATATTTCCATTTTTCGTAGAAAGGGCGGTTGGCCCATTGGGTTCCGCTACCCATGTATTCTTTAAGAAATATGTTTTCTAATGAATGTCCGAGTAAGCAAACGTTTCCGATTTTATGGTAAGCAGCTATTTGTGTTTTTCTGTGACGGGGTTAGTACTAAATGAACGTTTCTTGTGAGTCAAAATGACTAACGTTAGTAACAACCGTCTACATTCTGTAGTTGGCATATTTGGTTTCTTGGTTGTTTCTACAGTTTATTCGGATCTAATGCACAAACTCTTAATATAGCTTGTATAAAATAAGTATTCCGAAGAATTCTGGCACAAGTTTTCATACTCTTCCACTTTAAATACAGCAATTTCTAAGTGAGTCAAAATGACTCATGGTTAGTAACAAGCGCCTGAAATTAAGGTTAGTGTTCCCGGGTTAAAGTAACTAACAATTAAGATATAGCAAAGTACCTACAGTAGCAACAAAATACAAATTTATTTGTAAAATCTGAGCAACTATAAGTCAAAAAACAAATAAAGATTCCCTTAAATATAAGTAAGGATTGTGGATTCTGCCCCAAATAAAAAAAAAAAAAATACCGGCGTACAGAGGACTGCGCCCGCAATACGAGGGTTTTTTTTGAATTTTAATGCGTAGTGAATTTAACGTATATAAGGCCATTTTGACCAATCTGTGTGCAAAGTTTCATATCGATCCCTATAACGGTTTAGAAAAACGAAGGTCGAAAATGAAGTTTAGCTTTAAATGCCAAAACCTTTTTACCGTTACTCGAAACTGGAAAATTTTAACTGATATGAGATGTACTCGTTTAGATTTTTTATTTAAATACCCATACGTCAATTTACGTGTCCCGTTCGGGACACTCTGTTATCTTCTTCCTACCAACTTCTAAGGTATTCGTGCCGAAGGCTGTAACCATTCTACACATTCCTACCAAATTCCATGACAAGCGGTTGAGCCGCTCGCGAGTTATTTAGTGAACAGGCGGACAGACTAACGGACAAAATCGATTTCATATACGCTATCATTTACTTCCGGCTTGACGAAAACATTTAGGACACCCTGTTTGAAACATAAATAGTACTAAAACTAAGCTGCATGTCCAATTTCCATTAGTGTTCGTCTTAAAAATAACTTCTCAGAAAATTCAAAATAATTTACATTCTATGTGATCATGAACCATTACTCAAATTCTATAGGCATCGTGGGATTAAAGGAACGTCTCTTGCCGCGCTTCGATAACAAGCGGTTGCATTTCATGTCTTTCGAAGTCCTAGATATGTATCGACAGGCTGGTTTAAAGCCCAAAAAAAAATATTTTATTTTTTGAGTTGACGGAGTAATAGTAGTCTGGAGACCTGAAATTTCTGGCCAAAAATCCGCAAAACTTTTATTTTAATGACAGTATCTTCGATTCATGTTTCAGGTCTGATAAAAATTCGCCTAAATTCAAAAATTGGATTAATGTGTGTGAGCCCACCTTAAACGCAACAGGTGTATCGGAAAATGGTACGTCACAATAGTTTTTCGAAATGGCGGGTTGGCAACCATGTTGGCACAAAATTGACAGGCCATTTATGGCGCGAGTTGTGCGTAAAAAAGGATGGTGCACCTTTCGGTCGTGTAGTTATGGAGCTGAAAAAGAAAATAAGTTTAAGGTGATTTTACAAGTTTTACCATGTTGTTTATCGCTTGATGGTGCAGCAGATCAATTTTGGCATTATGGTGGGGTGTTTGCAGCCCTGGTAACTGAAAGTCCTGAAAGCCCTAAAACATGGACACTTAAATGTCTGGAAAAATAACTTATTTATTAGCTATTTAAAGTAGATAATTCAAAGTGTGAAAAGGTTTTCAATTCAATTTTATTCAACCAATCATAACATATTTGTGATACAAAATTTATAATTAAGTGATCGAGATTATTCTCTTGCATCTATTAAATATAAAATTTAGTAGTGAAATATTATTTTCAAACAGAAAAGGAAAATGTGCAAAGAAATGTAAAGAAAATTGGTAAGAGGAAAAGTGGGTTCGAAAAAACCTCTTATTCGAATTTATAATTATATATAAAAACTTAACCTAAACTATACTAGACTTAAGAACTAACTATGTGCTAACTAAATTATGCGACTAACGACTGATTTTTAGAAAAAAGCTTAATGGATTGCATGCAAAGATAATGAAAGAAGCATCGTGACAAACAGAGACTTGATTACAGGTGACGTACTACATAGAGAGGTCGCTGATAAGAGGGCTGGTGGAGCAAACGCAGGATAGTTTAAAGTTAATAGCAATATGTGCAATTTTAGCATGTATTAAGGGAACCTTAGCAATATTGTGAAGCAAAGATGTGGAAAAATACCTAGGCTTATTATTAATCATTTTAAGAAATTTATTTTGCTTAACTTGGAGTTTGTCGATGTGTGATGGCGCGCAAGATCCCCAAGCAGCAGCGGCGTAAGTTAGTGTAGGCTGGAGGATAGCTTTGAATAAAAGCATTTTGTTGTCAACAGACAAGGGGGAATTCCTGTTTATTAGCGGATACAACACTTTTATTAATTTCTCACCTTTTTTTAACAGGTTGTCCGTGTTCGCCTTGAAAGTCATGGTTTTATCCAGGAGCACACCAAGGTATTTTATATGCTCGTTATTCCATCTTACAGTAGAGGTTCCTAGTAAGAGAGGTCCTGAGGGGACTAAGCTGGGTTTACGTTTTCTAGTGAAGAAGAACGCTTCAGTTTTAATAGGGTTTATTTTAATTTTCCACTTTGTGAAATAATTTTCGAGGTTGTTAAAACCGCTTATTAAAGCGTTAGAGATGAGGTCTGGTGACGGTGAGCTGCATAACAGTGCCGTGTCATCAGCGAAGAGACATACTTTACAGTGGGCGGGAATAGGTATATCACTAGTGTAAATATTATATAATAATGGACTCAGAACTGATCCTTGGGGAACACCTGCTGGAAGAGCAAATGGAGCAGAATTTGTTCCATTGATATTTACACTGAATAAGCGATTCGTAAGGAAGTTCAAGGTAAGTTTCACCAAATAAGTTGGAAATCCATAATTATGCATTTTGTGAATAAGACCTTCATGCCATACGCTGTCGAAGGCTTTTTCTATATCTAAAGTTAGCATACCTGTGGAGTTCTTTGCATCTAAAGTAGATTGAACAATTTTCTTAATTCGCGCAAGTTGATGTACAGTGCTGTGCTGTTTTCTGAATCCAAATTGTTCATTTGGAAGAATATTTTTAACTCGCACTTGCTCTTCGATTTTATCTTTTAAAATGCGTTCAAAAACATTTCCTACATTACTCAGTAAACTTATAGGACGATAACTGCTTACTAAAGACTTCTGCTGGTTTGGCTTTGGGATGCAGATGACAGAGGCAGTTTTCCATGCTTTTGGAAAATAAGCCAACTTAATGCAAGAATTTAATATTTTGCATAAGTAGATGAGTGTTTTCTTGTGCATATTTTTCAATAATTTCATAGAAATCGAGTCTGGACCGGGTGCTTTGTTGCTTTTTGATTGTTCAATCGCATTCTTGATAGAGGCAACAGTTAGAAAAGGTACATCAAAATTAGATATATTATTAATATACTCGATGGATGCATTGACCATAAGGTTAGTTTCGTCATTTCCCATTGCACGAGTAGCAAGGTGTTGCTTTAGAAAGTAATTACCAAAGGCTTGTGCTTTTTCAGCACTTGTCATCAGAAATGAATCTGAGTCGCGAATGGGGGGAATTGTGTTTCCACGTTTTTTGAGTGCCTTTGAAATATTCCAGAAGTTTTTGCTTCCCTTTTTAAGCGATTTTATCCGGTTATTCCAATGGAGGTTTCTAAGTTTAACCATTTCTTCATCAATTTGACATTTCAACCGCTTCAATTCATACTTGTAAATTAACCACCTCGAACGTTGCCACCGTCTCCGCACTAAATTTCGTTCCGTAATTAGGCGTTTAATGTTTGGCGTAAGTACTATTTCACCAATTGATCTATTATGTTGTATTTGAGGAATAGATGCTTCAGCTGCTTTCAAGAGAATATCGCTAAATTTCACAATGTGCTGGTCAATGTCATCCACCGTTAAGATCTTCGAGTTCGTACTATCAAGGCATGTAAGACTGCCTGTTTTTAGCATGAAACGACTCCAATTCGCCTTGCGAAATAGAAAAGTACGTGGAGTATCTTTCAAAATTGCATGATCATAAAGGTCAAATAGCACTGGAAGATGGTCCGAAGCGAGATCTGTGGTAGTAACAGGAGGCGAAACAAATTGAGGGCAGTTTGTTAGCATAAAATCTAACGTTGACGGATGGCCTCTAATTGACCTAGGAAAGAAAGTCGGAGAAGGAGGAAATAAGATGTCATAGTTACTAATTATGAGATTATTTTTCAGTAACTTTCCCCAATGATTTGTTTTAGCACAATTCCAATCGAGGTGCCTACTGTTGAAATCGCCCGCTATTAAATAGTTGCCCTGAAGCCGATTAAAGAGTCTTAAATCCCTATTAAAGTTCGAATCTTTATTGGAGTCTGAATTTCCACCTGGGAAATATGCTCCGATAATTGAAAAAGTTGAGCTACAAAGGTGCACATCTATGCCAACCGTTTCGAATATCTGCGTTTTCAAAGCAGGTTTTGCTTGATGCGATATGCTTTTTGAAACTACGATTGCTACACCACCGCCTCGCTGGTTGTTGCGGTCAAATCTGTAAATTATATAGTCACTATCATACAAAATACTATCTACTTTCAACCACGTCTCTGTGATAATGGCTACATCTATTTTATTTTGCTTTAAAAACGCGAAAAATTCTAAGCGCTTTGCTAAAGGAACAATGCTTTGGGCATTCCATAGAGCAATTTTCAAAAATCGTCAGTTATTTGCCATGATAAAGATATTTGACAGATAACTCAGTAATAACTGGAAACTGATCTTCTTTAGTGTTACATTTACTTAATTTAATTATCATTTCATTCGATAAATTTATTAATTCTTCAGGATTAAATAATTGTTTTGATGAACTAGTTGGTTCTTTTGAAGATACGTTTCTAGCTACATCAGCGTAACTGATTGAAAAAGCTCTAGGTGTATTTGTGGTTGTTGACATCGACATCGGCGCAATCACGAAGTGAAGGAAAAGCTTTTCCATTGTTCAACTCAGAATCGAATTTAACTTGTGCAATATTATTATTATTATTTCAATTGAAGAAATTTTTTAAAGATTCCGTAAAGCTATGAATGAAATTTCCCTTATCATTTGTAAATTGAGTGAGAATATATTTATTTTATTTATGCTATCTCATGTTATTGTTAACACAGGTTGGATGTAAATGTATATGTGCTCATAGCAATTATGCTTGTGCCACTTTAACCAATCACACAGACCGAATTTCCATTCCCCAGTACTATAACTCAAATCTTTTTCAACCATCGCGACAACGGCGATTATTATTTATCCATTTGCTTTTTTTTCGCCTCACCTATAAATTTGTATATTTATCACTCGACATTTTGTCAACCAACCAACCACTGCATTTTCCCCGAAAAAAAGTAACGAAGCGCGGCCACATAGCATTGGTGAAATTCAACATCGCCCGCTTTTATCTCAAGCCCACTGTGTGTGTTAATGTTATACGTACGTGCTATCACTATACAGCACACTGCATTGTGCGAAGATAATCTCTGTTTAAAAATATTCATTCAGGTGGAGCTTAAGACATCATGTTCTACGCAATTGGCGCGTAAACTCAAAGCATCCACAAAGTCAAAGCTAAATGCGGCGGCACGGCGCTGAACATCTGAACGAGCGTTTGCGTATTGGAAAAAAAGTATCCGACAAGTAAGCGCTTTGCCACCGGTGTGTGTCGCGGTGGAGTGGCCAAAGCACGGAATACCTCCCAGATCCAACGGTTCTTTGAGTAAAACTCAAATAACCCCCACACAAAAACGTAACGGACAGTGAGAGAGACTATCATGCGAATGCATGGAGGAGACCGGTTTCTTGTGCATATGAATTTCGCCTTGTTTCTCGCATATGCGGGGTCTATGGCCAGATAAATGGTTGGGGATAGAAAAGCAGTGAGACCAAATTGGGAGCACTTGTAATGTGAAAAGAAGAGAATGTGCTCACTTTTAAGAGTTTGGCTGGTAAAGAGACTTTAAATGTTAAAGTTCTGTAAATTTACATCAACTTAACAGCAAAGATGAGATCGTTTTAAATGAAAAGTATTTGAAGCAAATAAAGTTAAAACGAAAGATTTCAATGAAATTGCCAAGACAGTAACTCGAACTTATTTATTTTGTTGAAGACACTCATGCAAAATCTTTCTTTTGTAGAAAATTTTTGCCCAAAAACGAAAGACTTCGATGCATGCGTTAAGACAGTAACCTTTGTTTTTAAAATAATTGCATCTTAAGGCGGATGCGATGATAGTATGCTTTGCTAAATTCAAATCAGAAAAAAATTTTAAGCTAAGTAAAATATTCCGGAACTGAAAACTGAATCATTATTAAATTTGAAATAAAGAAGACATAGAAGAACATGTTTGCAATGTAATAATCTAACTATGTAAGAGCAACGTGTCAGAAGTGTTTGAACAATTTTTTATTTTTTTGCTTGGAGTATCATTTTGCTGCTGAGATTAAAAAAACCGTCAACTCTTGTTTTTGCTCGTTATTTGTCTCCCTCGCTCATATATCGTTAGGCAAATTCAACTAGTCCGCTATTATCAATTTATCATTCTGATTTGCCTATTTCACAAATAAATTAATCCTTTCCTGCATGAATTAATAATAAAGCTCCACTCACACTGCTTCGCTATGGTAACACACATTTCAAATTGCAAATCGTACAAATACATATGAATCGAAATCGAAAAATCAACCGCACTTTTTGTGACGTCTGTTCTAATCCCATTTGGCTTCCAAACTTCCAACTTCTTCTTTTCGAACATTTTTAATTTTATGCACATTATGTAGGTAGCAAGACTATTAACGCCACCATTTTTTTTTGCCATTCGTTTGCCATTTTTCACGTTAATATTTAATTATGATAATTTGATGAATTCTTTTGGCGGCTATTGACTTAAGAAATTATTTCCATTATCGGTTTTTTTCGTTGTTGTTTAGGCTTTTTCTTTTTGTTTTGATAGTTTGTCATCCGTTGCAAAGTTTTAGCGATTGAAATAAGATAGATGCAGATAGATGTGAGGATATGCATATAGTATACGAGATTGGCACCATTTTGAAGACCTTGCTGAAATCATCATCATGACAGAGAAATATTCTAATGAATTGTTTGATGACGACATTTTGTTTTTTTTTGTTTTCTAGCCAGATGTTTTTTCAGTGAGTGAATTTATGGAGCTACAATTTCGTATTAATAATTCTGAACAAACAGGATATTTACTTAAGTTTTTTTAAGCCGAAGCAAGTCACCTCATTTAATTTCCGCTTTCAAACAAGGTGGAGATTGCAAAATGTTTTCAATTATTTTTATTTTTTTTATTTTTAATAGAAACAGACATCTACAACTATTTTTAGTTAAATGATGTACATGTCGTGGCGTGCCTGCAGCTGCCTTATGTATTGGTCAAACGCCAATTTCACGGTTTAAAAAAAAAATTCTTAAAGTTCGTGAATCTATATGAAAGTAGTTGTGAATTAATATAGAAAAAATTCAGCTCCCATAAAATCTTAAAAAATACCAGCGTGTGCCATAAAAAAAATCACATAAAGCGATTTGGAATTTCAGGCCTCCATGGGTTTTTCATTGTCCGAATCTAAACAATTTTACTAACAGATAAAAGCTTAAGCTTTTAGCATTTGAAATCCAAGCATAGACATACATACAAAATACCTATCATTTAACCTGAGAAATTCTGCAGGTTTTATATGCCGGTTGTCATCGCTTATTCGCACTGATACCGATACACGTTTCTATGATTGCGAAGATGAAATAAACCTCTAACTCGATCACCAAAACAGATCACACAAACGAATAATCATGATGAAATTGCACCAGAGCGTAATCTAATATGCACAGTCATGTTGTGACCTCGTTTGATTTTTATTTAAGACCCGCGCGTTTCTTCACCACACCACACATTTCGATCAGCATCATCATCACAGAAAAATGTCTTATGAGAATTCGATCTATTTGGCGAATCGAACGAACTTGGAACACAGATCGACGAACTGAATTCGGATGATTTCATTTTTTTCTTCCTTTGTAAATTTATTTCGCTCATTTTGCTGCTTCATCTTCTTCAGCACCGGAGAGAACAAATCTTCGCACTTTTAACGGGTGTGATTTTAAGTGGCTTTTTTGGTGCGCCTCGCAATCATCTTGAATCAATCTTTTACAAGTATATCCAACACAATTGAAGGGTTCTTTGCTTTTTTGCAAAAGACGTGTACGTTCTTTTTTTCTCGGCTTCTTAACTTCTTTTGTACCTACTTGAATGTATGGTGCCTAAAGAAAAATATTAAATATTCTTGTATAGTTATAGCGACTAGTTTTAGTGTCGTTGAAGATTTATAAGTAAGATCATCAAAAGTCAATGGGCAAAAAAGAAGTTGCTGCTATCTTACACGTTTACAGCGTACTTAACACGAATCGACATCGGCCGGAATGCGGCAATTCGCAGTCTCTTTTTTTTCGCGAGATAGCGATCAGTTTTGGTGTTTAGGTTTTATTATTCTGCGAAAGATTTGAAGATGAACCACCAATGGAATAAAGAAAATAATGAGAGAGCTTCTAATTAATCTAATCGACTATAGACTGTTTTGATTTTAGATATTTGAGGAATTGGAAATTAAAATTGACCTTTTCCTTAGTCTTTATTATGAGGCTATGTACTTAGTTTAGGAAGGTAGCTTCACCCTTTTGCTGACTATCCAAATCTGGGAAAACAATTTATAATAATGATGAAATTGTCCTGAATCCGAATCCATTTTGGTGAAATATTTTGCAATGAATATATTTCTGTATGTTCTGTGGCTAATGTGGTTGCATAATTCGAGACCTGGATGACGGACTACGAACAATGATTACAACGATATGTTAAATTACAAGCTAAATGATTATTATTTTCTCTTCTTTACTATTTTGAGAATTACCGGACCACCAGACAGTGCACTTTCACAGGTTATTTATCTTGTCCCCCCCAAATAGGTACTTATGGTAATAAATAGCCTGGCAGAGCTGTATAGCAGTTCATTAAGTGTGAAAAACGTAGAATAAAAAAATTAAACATAAATCTATAAACTTGTAATAAGCAAATCAGAAAGCGATAAGACAAGCTTAGCTAAATATATCATTGATTTATGTTATACCGACAAACATAGGGTGACCAGATGCTCATGGTTAAAAAGGTGTTGCAAATGCGGTAAAAGTTTCACGCTTATTTGTAAAAGGTAAATTTATAGAGACCGAGGCTAATTTCGGGCGCGGCCGAAATTTGAATACCCGTCACATTTGAATGAAAATTAAGGTTTTTTTGTGTTAACCCATTAGTGCTAAGTGTCCCTTTAAAGGGTCGTGGTGTCATAGATTTTGTGTAATTTAGCAAGAGACATTGTGCACGTAGGTCAGTTGGTGAAATACTTTTCTAGACTTACAGCTGGGGAAATTTTGAAGAAATTAGTAGCGGTGGACCGTCTTTTTGAAGACATAGACATTTCTGGTACACTGCTATTGATGGCAATGAAACAGGGGATCTTAAAAGGGACTTTCACTGCTGATGTGAGGTGCATTTACAATCTAGACGATCCAGCAATTGCTTTTGAAATTACTAAATAAACGTTTGAATTGGTGAAAGACCCCGCAGTGGGGTCTGCGTCCATGTCGTGGGATTGAGAAATTTTGTGAGGGGCCTCACCATCAGTACGATATCAACAGAGGAGGGAGACAAAGACCTTCTGGCGTTTCCCGATGTATGTTGGCTACTGACTGACCTTCCACCCCGGTTTCGGGCCTCAAATGGGCTAGCTGTTGAAACGAAAAAGTGCTAATTCTTAGCTGCTTGGAGTCATGCTTGTAGTAGTAATATCTGATGATAACCGCCATAAAGCGGGAAAGCAGCGTTTCCAACCAAGCCTGATAGTCCAAAAGGCAACCAAGCCCCCGGAATGCACTTCGAACTATGTGGTGATTCCATATTACCGTAAAAGGAGCTAACAATCAATTTATCCGCGGAGAACTAATTAGATGTTGTTTTGGGCACTAAATTCAAGCGGAGGACATTTTGTATTTATTTCATATATATGGGAAGATATTCTGATATCGTTTCCAAAAGTTTTGGAGTTGGGGAAGATAAGGTCATCGATCTGCTCACTAAAGAAAATAAAGGATTCAAAGCAAGTAATGCGATAGTTCGTAAATATTTTACATGCCACTTATAAATTTCATTGATTTCTATTCCATATCCGTCAAATTATTTCACGATTTATTTTCACCAGATACAATACAAATTGGTCGTATCAATTTCTTCATTCATCAACTGACCGCTGTGCATTGTGTCACTTATAGGGGACGGTTTGCAAATCTACTATTACTTATTTTTTCGGAATTTTTTTTCAAAAAGTTCTTCCCTGTCGCTACTTCATTTCATAATAATTGACAAAAGTCAAAAAATGTCAGGGAATTTCATGCACTAATGGGTTAATAATTTCTACCGCAGCCTTATGACGTATTTCGATTCCATCTGTTCCTGAATGCGTTAAAGCTAATCCAGGAACACACCTGGATGCATTTTGGTTAAGATTCAAAAGGAAAAAGTTTTTCTTACAAGAACCTAATATTTTGTGGTTGGTTTGTATGGCCGCTCTATGACGTAATGTTCCGATTCCATTCATTCCTAGATATGTTTTGAGGTGTTGCTAGAAACACATTTGGGTGAAGTTCGGTTAAGATGGAACATAAAGAAAAACAATTTTCTTTGAAGAACCTAATATCCAGGAGTTGGTTTGTATGCAGTGTTCCGATTTTATGCGCTCCTAGATATTTTGAGGCTTCACTAGGAATACATTTGGGTAAAGTTTGGTTAAGGTCGGATTAAAAAGGAAAAAGTTTTTCTTAGAAGAGCTTAATTTTTAGCGGTTGGTTTGTATGGCAGCCCCATGACGTAATGTTCCGATTCCATCCGTTCCTAGAGATGTTTTGGGACTTCACTAGAAACATATTTGGGTGAAGTTTGGTAAAGATTGATACCTAAACAAAAAAGTTTTTCTTAGGAGAACCTAATTTTCAGAGGTTGGTTCCTAGGGCAGCCCCATGACCCCATGGTCCGATTTCATTCGTTCCGACATATATACAGCGTACACTAAGAAGAAACTTGTATACGAAATTTCAGCTCGATAGCTTCAAAATTGAGGGACTAGTTTGTATTGAAACAGACGGACAGACAGACGGACATCGCTCAATCGATTTCTCTCAGCACACTGATCAATAATATATATACTTTATATAGTCGGAGGTGCCTCCTTCTTTGCGTTGCAAACTTCATGACAAAGTTAATATACCCTTTCACATAGTGACGGGTATAAAAATAGCTAATGTATGCATTTGCTGGTCATAAGAAAGGTAATCGTATAAAAGGACCCATCTGAATCATTTGCATTTTTAGAAGATTCACCTAGTTAATTCTTTGTCGTGGATTTTTTTCAATTGAGTTTATCTTTACAAAATTCTTTGAGAACGGTCATTTGGTATTGATCATGCACCTACTAATAATATTTCATGAACTATTTGAGCCTTAAAAGCTAGGAAGTATAAATGCTAACTTGTCATATAATTATGAAAGAAAAAGAGAAGCTTTGAGCGGTGTTGCGGGCATGCCGTTTTGCCAAGTTTAACTGGAGGGATAATGGAGTCCTTGATCGAAGCGACTTAATTTTCAGCAAAAATCATCTTCATAATAATTCTCACACAAAATTTAATGGTTGAACTTGCGTTTTTTTAGGTCAGACCTTTTTAAAAAGGGTCGATCATGAAAATGTTGAGTTGATTTTTAGTCTAGCGCCTAATTTTCTAAGAAAAGGTCTATGATACTATGTATATAAATTTTGAAAAGGAAATTTGATGTACCTATAGTTTATTTCTTTTTATTTCTGTATCTTTTCCCGTTTTTTAGATAATTCCTAAAAACTAACGAATAACCCTTGTCTCTCCCTTTTTCCCCTGTTGCGGACCCTCTATCGGTTAGGAACTGTTTCTTCATTATCAGAGGACCGTCCCCAAAAATCCAGAGATACACGATTTCAGCCGCTCAGTTAAGTGATAACACTTTTGTGTTGGAGTTTTTATGCATTTATTCCAAATACATCATATAAACTGAGGATCTTACGTGCTAAACATCATATTTATACCTTAAGAGCTAATACATTAGTTAAATGTTCTAATAAACAAATCTCTGAAATATCCCAAATACGGGTAGTAGTCATAAAATAATATTCTATCACAACAGACTTATGCTACATTTGCACACAACATGTGTAATGATCGTTACGAGGATGTGGACAAGATGACTCAGCATCATAATAATGTGTTGAGTTACTTGTTTATGACCTATGCTATAACTGCTCGATCCGCAAATCGGAAAATCGCTCGGAGAGCAACATTCCCAAAACACAATTTCTTTCTATCGGATATGTTAAATGCACATTAAAATTAATAAAAACATTCAATATTATATTCTTATTAATTCATTGAAATAAATAGAATTATTAAACTAAAAATTAATGAAAAATGAAATATTACCTTTGCTTGTAAGAAGAAATAGTGAATTATCGGCAGTTTAGTGTATATAAATCGGAGATGCAGTTATCTAACCAATGCGATAGCAATACTTCGGTCAAAGTTATGTTGATCCGACCTCGTTTGACAACCACGTTCAGCGTCTAAGCATATCGACCCCAACCGCATACAAATACGAAGGTCGCTTTAATCGATCAAATTGACGTTTTATTATTTCAACTTTTTTTCTTATATGTTCTAATTTCAAAATTTAGTCGTTAAGGACAGTAGAAAGTTATGCATCCTTATATGAATACGGGATTTAATGCTTGCACCTTCACAGCCAATGATGCCATATGACATAATGCACAGGGCCGGATTTCCCATATGATTGCTGATACTAGGCATCTGCTCGGGGCGGCAATTTTTTCAACTTTCTGTTAGTTCTAAATTATGTAAAGATGTTTTTTTGCCTCAAAAAGTAGTTAACATAATCAGAAAAAAATTTCAATTTACTTTTTCTAATTTATTCTAACTACGTGTATTCTATAGGTCTCCTAATTTCACACTCAAAACAAATTAAAAAGTTACCCTACCGTCAAAAGTGTGGATTTATCCTAAATTCTGCTGGACGCATTTACTCCGAATGGCCTTTGGGCAGCGGGTAGCTCGTTAGATCGTTAGTAGAAAGTTGCTTCATAATGCATAGGCTTCACTTTAAATAAGGGCTCGAATCTACACGAAGAGAAATTCCTGTAGTAAATTTTTTAAAAACAAGTAAGAAAATTCACTTAAAATTTAATAATTAATATTCATAACATAATTAATAAATTTTTATCCGTTTACTACAAAATGTCGGTGTCGTGCAATTTCTTTACAGAATTCTCCTTAAATTTAGCCGTGTATTCCGTGATTATTTACAATTTTATGCTTTTTTTTTAAATTTTTTTCCAACTAAAATTATATAATTATTACAGGCAGTACAATGAATCAACTGATGGAATCAGAAGTGAAGCATATGAAGAACTGTGTGTTTATCTTTAAAACTGACGCCGTTAGTGTTGATGCAGTCTCAGTATGCAAATTGAAAATGAAGTCGGAACTTATTATACGCATACATTAAGGAAAAGGGTATTCATAAATTCATATTAATAATAAAAATATGATGAACAGTACGTACTCTATAGTCCACCCTCGAACCGTAGAATTTCCAGGAAAGCGTATTATCTCAAAAATTATATTGAGTTCTAACTTTAGTTTTATACCAAATTTAAGTTTTCTCTATTTTTCCAAAATTAATTGGTTAATTTTTTCTATTCCTTGCTTCAAGGAAAGAACACAAATAAAAGAATTTAAATTCAACCAAATTTTTCACACACACAGAAATTTTCATTGAAGAAATAAAAAAGGATTATGGTAGTCTATTTCCTAAAATTTACACAGTACTTTAATTTTAAATTTACAGTTAAAATAGTTAATTTAATTAATCCGTAATAAAACTCGAACTGTCACCTCCAAATAAGAAAATATGTATTGAACGCATGCCCATCAGTAAATGTTCATTGTTAATCACAAAACTTTCTCGAGACGGCCTATAAAAATGGGCATTCAAGTAAATTCTACACATTTCAAAAAATTGTGAAATTTTATCATATTCGTAGTAAAGATTACAGAAGTGTAATGAATTTTGACCCCATCACATTTGTAAATATGTAGTAAAATTAACTGCTCGCGTTGGGAATAACATTATTAGAATGTAATAAAGTTACACTGAACCAAATATTTCTTCATATGAACGATTTTTTTTCGTAAAATTTTGAATACATTTTTTTTTATTTGAATAATAACTTGTTGCATTGAAAAAGTATGGGCAGATTTTTAGAAAAAAAGTTGCAAATTATTCAATATGAAAATGTTGTTTTTCGTTTTATCAAATTAACTAAATTTTCATAAGTTTTATTACTATTCGCTTACAATTTTTTATCAATTTGAAGAAATCACACTTTGTAAAAGTTTTTCTTCGTATAGAAGAAATTATTCAAACTGACGATTTGTTTGCGCTAAATTATTGGAACCAATTGACGACGTCGGGCTATCGTGCGACATTGATGATGATGAATTGTAAGATTGACAAAAATTTGTCAAAATAACAAATTCACAATTTGTCAGATTCGTCAAAAGGATGAAACTTAATCAAATAGAAGAAAAGCATCATTTTTATATTTTATATATGTCATATTTTATCATAGTGAATAATTTAGTCATATTGATAAAATAAATTCTTCATTTCTTCTTTTTTACGAAATTTCTTCACGCTGATGAATTAATAGTAACGCATTTTCTGTATCTTTTCGATTTTGTGAGTAATCTTTGCCTTTAAATTTTAATGGAAATCTCAATTCCAAAAAGAAATTGTTTAATACAATTTGTGACGAAGAAAAAAAAATAAAAAAGTCGTGGCCGAGTCTCAATAAGGCGGCCGCCATCAGTGTGTATCAACTATTGCAGGTCTTGAGAACATTGGAAATATATTTCCCTTCTGGCGCAGTGGCAATGCGAGTGGACTGGCACGCATGCGGACCGAATCCCGCTTCTAACAAAATGGTAATATGGTTAATTGTATATAAAAAAGTGTTTAATAAATATTGAGAGTCTTGAATAAATATAATAATAAATTAAATTAGTTTCAATACGAATAAGACAAGACACAATGTTAATTTTTAATATTTAAAAAACTAATAGAAAATTCTTCATATTAACAAATTATTTATCAATTTACAATAATTTCGTAATTATTCAATATGACTATGGTATTCTTCAATTCAAATAACAGCTTCATTGACCGTATTTTGATGAAATTTTCTTCATATTAAATGTAATTTCGTCGAATTTACGAATTTTTTGGTTCAGTGTAACTTTCCTTCACTGTAAAATACCACTAAAACAGTAGTAATATTCTCTTTGTTTGTCATAATCATAACTTTTCATCGGAGTGTATAAATCGCCATCAAGTAAGTACGCGTAACCCATCTAACCACACACACTCTTTGCTTTGATATCCCTATTGAAGAAATGCGAAATCGGTAAAATGTTTCCATCCTGAGAATAGGCTAATTACACATTTTTCACAATTTTTATGTTTTATTGTCGAATTTGCATTTTTTTCTTCAAGGCTAGTAATCAGTTTCTCGCACGAAAATTTCCATTTAATCTCGCACGAAAGTGGAGAGTTGGCAGTGGAAAATTTTGAAAACAATTAGCTATATTTTAGTTTAAGAAAAATAGCATATTTGGTCGGCAAAAATCCTACATCGGATTTTTTTTGGATTATGGTTGGGGATGGTTCCCAGATTATGGCATTAAAAGTCCCAACCGATTGGGGGTACGCAACCTTTCAAAAAAGGGGAAAGGGGGCATTTGTTCGATTTTTTGCGATTATTTAAAAAACGGTAAGAGATACGGAAAAATGGTTTGATGACGAAAAAAACTACATAAAATTATCTTTCCTCAGACCATTTTATTATTCGTTATTCGTTCCTCAGACCATCATCTGAGGACCATCCCCAACCACAATAAAAATAAATTTCTATGTAGGATTTTTGCCGTTCGATGGCCATATTTTGGCCCAATTTTCTTAGACTATTTATATACTCAGATAAAAAATCACATGAAATCAATAGGAATAGGTCATTTTCTCCTATTAAATTTAGTCAATAGGAAAATCCGGTTATTTGACTAATAGAACCATTATTAAACTAATGGGATACAGCATAAAATTACTACGGTTAAAATATTATTTATATGATATCATTTTAATGGAATAGTCATTTCGCATTGCTAGAAATCATTACTTTCACTCGATAAATAACCGTTTGTTTAGCCCCAAATAAATTATTCTACCATTCACGCTACGTCACAGTGATATTTGGCCGGACCGAGTATTGAACATTCGATTCACTAGTACTATTTGAACTTACCGAGTCACGGGAAGGCAACCGAACAATCTCGGCTACGGATCATGTTGATGTTTATCTTGCGAGATACGTACATTTGCTTGAAATTCAATTAAAAGGCTTATCCTATTAAGGCAATAGGACGTCCAATAAAACAATGTGCCTGTTCTGTACCGGTTTTGTTTAGTTGTGTGATCTAATTAGATTATCCTGTTAATTTAAAATGTATGTCCTAATAACTGTTTGAAATTTAGTGAATAGGAGTCCTATTGAGAGATTATTAGACATTTTTTTCTGAGTGTAGTGTTGTAGCCGTCATACATAAGTAAGTTCAGAGATATTTGGATATAATACATACATATGTATGTATGTAGTTGTTTCGAAGTTGTTGGGTGAATTGCTTCCAATTTAAGGAAATCAAAGACTCCAACATGAAAAAAGCATTGAAGTCGCCGATGAGAAAACAGCTGAGGTGAAATTAAACACAGAAGCCTAATTAAAGAAAATAATTCTGTTTTTATACGACAATTTAAACATTATTCTTGCAGGCGACTGTCATGTACCTCCATCAATTTATGGACAGAAGATTTTTGAAATTCTCACCATGACGAAAAGAAGCAATTGAAAGTGCTGATCAAAGATTACTTCAAACAAACTGCAATTATACTCTACGACTCGACATTTTCCTTCATTTGAGAATTTTGAATTTGTCGCAAAGAAATTAATTACAAAAAGGAACTACATACTGATCACCATACATGAGCAGCAAAGGAAGAAAATAAAGAAATCTAACAAGATAAAAAGGGATCAAACAAGACATATTCTATCCATGTTTTCTGTGTTTTTTTATAATAATAAAATATAAACCGTTGTCGTTACGCTGAAAAAGTTGTTTAGCTTATTTTCCTCTAAAGAGCAATTCTTCTGAACAAGTACTAACACATATGAAAAACTGAATACCTACATGCGAGCTACTCTCGCCTCGCACGAGTTTTTTGATAGTTTTTTTATGGAAACTCGCGCGAATTATCGAACTGATTACTATACTTCAGCGAAAAATGAAAAATTCTACTGCCAAAAAAACATATTTAGAATAATAATTAAAGTGAGCTAAACGTAGCACTTTCTAGGCGCCAAGTGATTTTTGCTAAATAAAATCAATGAATCCTTGAAGTTTCGATTTTGTTTTTGTCAATTTTTATATAAAAAAAAACAAAAACTTCGAAATCTGGCCCAGATTAATTGCACAATTGAGACCATAAAATGCTGAGACCCAGATGAGGTCCCCTTCAGTATCTGCCGTAAGCTTCGTAATATTGGAAAAGAGAACAGGTTGGGTTTATTCGTTGATGATTTCCAAAACCATCAAAAATGAAAAAAAAAAACAAACAGAAATTGGGAAGGAAGAAAACATTATAAACGCATTTTGAAGCCGAATATTGGAATTTCAAGGCTTTTTGAAACAATTTTGGGGGAGTCCGGATCCCGAGACCTAGAGTCTTCCCTTTGCTACGTTCCTGGGAAGCACTAAGCAAACAAAATACATCAGTTACTCGTAAAACAAAATTAAACTTTCATATACAGAACATATCCCAGTTATGTTTTTTTCTGCCATATGTGACTGTTAATACTACCGGTCGCGGAGGGCGGTAACTTCGTTACTGCCTACGGGCGCCGTAGAACCTAAATTCGGACCTGATAATGCATATGCAAAACCACTTTATAGGGTTTTTCCTAAAAAAATCGAAAAGCCTTTTGATTTTCTATTACGACAACCTCTTTACAAGAGAAAATCAGTAAAAAGATTAACATCGAACGAGTATTATGCGGGAATATTTGGAAATTGCTATATCAGTTTTTCGGTTTTACGACAATCCAACTTTCTCTAACCTTTTATTCAAAATGACCTAAATTTCATGCTGAAATAAATAAACTAGGTACTTCACTATTGGAAGAGTCTAAGGCCCGTATTTATAATATTTAATTTATTGAATTTCGGCATCCTTGACTCAAGGAATGTTAAGTTAAGGAAGTTAAGGAATGTTCATAAATACGGGCCTAACAGCATAAATTAAAATCTATTTTGCTGCCTATGAAAAATTATTAAATTAGATGATGCCATATACACTGCCTGTCATAACAATAGCCGCACCATAAGACAGACTGATCCTTGGAAATTGAAAGAGAGCACAGTTATTCCACATATTATATACTTAGGGCATATTAAAAAGACAAATAGTTCCACAAAAAATGTCCTTTTATTTCATACCGTTATTCTTCTATAAAGGAATATCTAAATTTCCGGTCCATCACAACTATAGCCGCACTTGGAATCAGTATAGTAAAAACTGTTAAAAAAAAAGCCTAAATTAAGGAAATTCATAACGGGAAAAGCGAGGTTGCGTGGACGACCGAGAGCTCGCTGGGAGAACTCCGTAGGTGAAGACGCCCACCAGCTGCTGGGCTTCCGAAACTGGAGGACGAGGTCACGTAACCGCGACAATTGGAGGTCAACGATTCAGGCGGCCAAGGCCCGACGTCGGGCTATCGTGCCACATTGATGATGATGAAATCATTATAACTGTTTTTCAAGATTTTTGCTTATTGACTTCTCAGTATCAATAACCATTTCTTTTACATAGAAAACTGTTTGAGATTGTATTTATTTTATGAATTTGACGTAATAATGTTTCCTAAAGATTTCCTGTCTAATTTTGATAAAGGAGGGGCGACCTCCGTAACATTTGTTTCATTAGAACCTTCTTGAAGTGCAATGATTGGCGAGAGATTATGCAATCTCTTGTTAGATAGTCCGTTATGTGCCATGTCTTCTGTATTAAAATGAAAACAGTTTATCGTTAGGATATTCCAGACAAGATTTTACTGTATTAGAGGTTGTTACATCAACTTTTAAACACATTGTCAACCCTGCTTAACACTATTAACGAACCCTTGTATTGAGATCTATGAAAATCTGGCAAGTGCGCATTAAAAGTATTGGACAGGATACCTATAGAATACTTGATTTCGTCACTTCCAGCATAGGAAAAACTTCATAGGATTGTCCTGACGATAAACTGCTTCCATTTTATACAGCAGATAGGACACATAACGGATTTTAAAGCAAGATATTGCATCAACTCTTACCAGTCGTAGTACTTAAAGTTGGTTGCAATGTAACTCGAAAAACTGTTAAAATGATTTCGTGAAACATAAACAAAACAATCTCCCAGAGTCTATTTTATCCGAAAAGGATCTCTCCCGTTATTAATTCACTCAATCTCTGCTTTTTAATCAGTTTTTGCTATAATAATTCCAAGTGCGGCTATAGTTATGACAGACCGGAAATTTAGTTTTTCCTTTATAGAGAAATAACGGCTTGAAATAGAAGGAAACTTTTTGTGAAATTATTTGTGTTTGAAGTATCCCTTTTGCTTATGGTATGTAGAATAACTGTGCTCTCTTTAAATTTTCAAGGATCAGTCCGTCTTATGGTGCGGCTATTGTTATGACAGGCAGTGTAGTATCATGGGGGCGCGAAAGGATTAACAGTTTTTTGGAGAATTTAATTTCAAAATGTGTTGTCTTCGCAAAATCATTATGTTGAGGGATTGGATAGACCCCTATATTCAAATTTTGTAAGAACGAAACTGGCAAATTTTTCAAAATTCCTACCCTTTCCGTATCGAATCGTAAGAATGAAATACATACTAGGTTTTTTCCATCCGGTCCATTGTTTTTAAATACATATGTTGAGTTTTCGGTAGTTTTTGTCAAAGACACAATTAATTAAAATCAGAAAAAAATGAATAAAATGATAATTTCATCACTTTTGAGCAGTCACCCCTGTAAAGCTTACTTGCCTTAAAAAACATCGAGAGCAGAAATAACAGAATCCACAACAACGATCATGCAAACGACTCAAACTCTTCAATGTAGGCATTCTTAAAAAAAAACACATTTACCGAATTTCATATCTCAAAATCAGTTGATTCAATTTCAAACTGGATACATACGTTATAGCCCACATGCACATAATATTGACTCCAAATCTCACAATCCACAGTAGGTAGGTCATTGTTCTTCCGATATAATTGGCGCGAAACTTATCATCAAGTCAACCGAAACAGCAAAGGTGATGGTCCTCTTCGTGATGTTGTCGTCATTGCCGTTTTTTTGGTTTCTACGTCTTCTTCTTCTGCGTTGTCGTCGTTTTTCTTCACAAAAGGCAATAGCTAGCTAACTGACCATACACTTTGGTCAATCACATTTTAAGATCACACCCATTTGAAAGAGGTTGCTGATCTTCAGCTATTTACATTTTTCATACTAGTTTGATCATGATTCGAGGAAAAAAAGAGTCACATCATCGGCGCACGGTGGTGGTCAAGAGACAAGAGATACTTTATCATCATTCTTGAAGAGTTTTACGATTTTTTCAGCATTTTGAGAGATTATAGCGGTTTTGGAATGAAATTAGCCATAGCGGATGAAGAATATTAAGTGAATTTTTTTTTAGGAACTTCTTCAAGTGAATTAATAGCGTCAGATTTCAAACAATTAAATTTCAATGGACATTTAACGTAACACTTGAATAATATGTAACAGTCGACTCCGCGACAATACTCTTTGATTTTCTCCACTTTTCTCCATCATTATATGTGACACAGCTATCTCCAAACCGGGTCTACCACTGCCTACCATAAAATATCTGTTTCTTGGAGTATCGGCATGGCTAAGAAGAAGTTAATGCTCTTTTGTAGCGAATAGCGGCCTATAGCGGAGACTTGAGACAAAAATCTTTAGACCGATCGTATGCTATGCTATGTATGAATGGTATGTATTCGCATCGTGCCATCGTCGTTGTCGGTCGTGTTGATGTTAAAGAACTCTTTTTTTTTCCCGTAAAATGCTATGGAGCGGCGAAATTTTCTCCACATCATTTATGTTAGTTATATGGCGCGAGATAGATTGGCACAAGACATACATACATGCACATAATCTTGTATAGAGTGGAAAATAGAGGAACGAAAAAAAGACACGATCGCAGCAGCACCAGCTCCAGCAGCAGATAGAGTTGGAGCATAGGATTTTGTAAGGCGAAATACGGCACCGATCAGCACCAGCACTGTATTACTCGGTCAGTCGGTCTGGAGGTACCTTAGCTGTACAATCAACTTCATCTCGCAAATCTGTGTGTAGGGCTTCCTTACGGACTTTTGCGTGTATATGGGGGCATGCATACGTATGTGCTGCGTATAGTCTCCTGATTCTGTTGGTTTCCTTGTTTACTATAAACGATTCAGTATAATGATCCTTTCGTGAGTAACGGGTTGTGTTGTGGATATGATCATGGTTTTGTGTGTAGAACGGTTTTCGTGTGATCGCGACTTGCAAGTGGATTAAGAAAGGAAGAAGAAGAAGAAGGTGAATTATAAACGGTGATTTGTTGTTAGTGTGATCCCAAGACCGGTACTTTGTCGTTAATTTGGTTTGTGGCCTTATAAAACAGATTTTTTTTAAATAATTTGTGGAGTGACTGAGTGCAATTTTGTGTGAATTTATAAATTTGTTTTCGTTCAGTGCATTAACAAAAAAGCGAAGTCCAGGTACCTATGAATAATTTTTATGCGAAAAAATTGTGTAGTGAAGTGCAAGTTTTTTTTTGTGACAGTGACTAGGAAATAGCATCAAAAAGGCTTGGTGAAAAAAGTCACAATTAAAAAAATTAATGACCGAAATTAGTGGATTTTATTACGTGTTTATTCGAAAAGATTTCTTTATGTGTTTTTTACTTCGATTAAAAACCAAGTTATAATTATCGAGTGTGTGAAGATTTTTATTGAATTATATCCGCGTGTTTCTAAAGAGCAATTTAGTGAAATTTTAGTGTTCATTTGTGTTCAAAAGTGATTTTCTAATATTTCCCCCTATGTAATCATACTACGATCAGCCGATAAGCGTGTCTCAAATACACCTTTTAGCCATTGGATTAAAACATAGTAATCTTATCTACCACTCTATAGTGCAGTTATCAACACGCCGCTGGAACCCGTCGGACTCTTAACAAATCTGAAACTACGTCATATATACGTACACGTTAATCGCTTCTGGTAAGTGTCTAGCATAATCTTGATCATCATGAATTTACATATTCTTAATGTCAAATTTATTAAATATGCGTGTTTTAAATACTGAACGGTTGAACGAGATAAATTTATTATTATTGTTGTCCGACTCTATTGATACATAAATTTGTTCTTTTAGTTCCGTGGAAACGAAAAAGAACACATTTTTAATTATTACCACTCTATGGGCTTGTATTTGAATGTATTTTATCTTTATTGTGCACTTTCTTTTAACGATTCACGATATACGAAATTATTGGTTTCCATCATCATTAGTGCCATTCGTTGGATTTATCTTCGAAATGTAAATTGAATTTTACCTCTCTTCAAAAAATGTCTTCTGATCGAACCGATATTAAACAATTCGATGCAAACTGCGCAGTGATTTGAGTCGATATTCTGATGTGGCGTGTATTGGTAAAGGACAATCATAATTTTCGAAACGAAAGACTTAAGCGAGTAAATCGAATTTTATGATTATTGTGTGCGACGAGTAATGTGATTTGGCTTTTATGTCGTCGGCAGATAAGTTATTAAGATGAACTTAAATGTGCGGGTATTCGATAAAGTGAAGTAGCACGGTGTTGAAATTACTTAAAGTCAGTTTTTATTATATCACACGAAATATTTCCCGGTAATTTACGCAAATTGTAAATTAAAGAGCAGTTTAGTTATGGTCATGATAAAAAATACGTCAACACTTTCGACGGTATTTCGAGATGTAAGAAGTGTGTAATCGATTTGAAAATACATGCATGTATCTTATTTAAAAAAAAATTAGTTCAATTAAAAGTATATAAAATGAATTCTTCGTTCTGGCATGGTCATCTCACTGAAGGTTGTTATAATTTTCTGAGCATCTTGACTAAAAGATGTTTTCATTGAACTTACGAAGCAATTAATTTAAGATTGGGACTATTCAAATAAAATCGATTACCTTCGATATTATATTTGTTGTAAAATTTCATGGATATATCAAAAATCAAAGACAAAACATGAAAGAGGCAATTATTATATTTTACAGCTCCACTATAGATATCTGAAATTGATGCAGAATCAGAAGGCAATTAATTAGCAAGAGGTTGCCATTTTATTATTTTATTTCTTATCGCTGTGATATGATTTAAAGTAAATAAATGGTCCAAAGAGCAGCCATTGTTTTTGTCTTGCAAAGTAGGAACTTGTGCATATATGACGTGGTGGAGGCTTTTTGCCTAATTTTTAATTTGTGTAAATATTCCCTATTCAACGGAGCTGAAGTGAGTATTGCGTCACTTTATACCATAGGTTCCTTTTGTTAATTTCAACTGTTTTTCCCGCACTTATCATTTTTTTACAGTTTGAGATTGAATAATGAAACACTATTTCAGAGTGTCTAAACATGGATCATTGAACTGTCGCTAAGGGACTGGATCAACTTAAACTGGAAAATCAGGGTAGGGTAATCCATGAGTTATTACAGATCAAAACAATGCGTTTCAGCATCGATTATAGAAACTAGTATTCATGTTACTCATCTTGGTCTTTTGAAAAGCTATAATTTGGCACTCTGATTGGTTAATAGTTTTTTTTTTAATTGAGTATTTTGCAGTGCTTAAGGGATATTCTTGTCAAGAAATAAATTTTTTGCATAAATTTATTCCTAATGACAAATAGGTACAGTTTAGGGTAAATAAAATAAAAATTGTCCAAATTCGTTGGTATACTGCGGCTCTAAATGAAATGCCTAAATTACCCAATAGTGTGCGTCTCCTCCGCAGAAATCTTTGCTTGGTGAAACGGTTAGATGGACATATTTTTTTGGGAAAACTTTATAACGGTTACGAATTTTGTTTTGATACAAAAAAAAATATTATCAAACTTTTACAGCTAGCTTCTATGGATCCAAATAAAATACCAAAAAATTACATGAATTACATAGTGCCTTAAAAAAAGAAACTCGCTAATAGCTTTCTTAAATTTTTAAGTGGTTAGGATTCCATGACAGATTTACAAAAAAAAAAAAAAATGGAACATTACAGGTTCCATTCTCATAGGGTGAACTTTTCGTTTGCTTCTTGTCGATACGAGCGACACTTACTGTACTGTACTGTACTGTATAGCACATATAGCGGAAATTATCACAAACGAAGAAATCTGCGAAAAGGATTATTGGAATTTTTTCTATAACGGTAAGCATTACGAAAAAGTCGTCTATGACGAATTTGTAGCTTTCTGAGGCTGAGATGCAATATCTCTCTTATAAGACGGCGTTTTGAGATATTTTCGAATATTCATTTTACCGTTAACTCACTTCTCGTTTTCAGTAGTCGTGTGGAGTTTGATTTAGAGCTATGAGCTGCAGGTTGGCAAAGAACATTTTAACGTAGAGGTTGTCGTAACAGAGTCATTCTGAAAATCAAACCTCTTGGATGAAGCGTTTTCCGACATTTCCGAGTAATTTTAACATTTCGTTTTTTTTTTCTGGGCCAGATAAACATGCAATTTGTGGCAAAAGACTCTCTCATACCGTTATAAAATTATTTAAAAAACTTCCGTGAAACTTGACAATTTCAAATTTTGACCGCACCTAGTTTTCTGCGTTATTGAGATATTTTTGCGACAATTTTTATGGAATCCTTTTCAGTAGGTACACATCACTATTATAACGGTATTTACAAAAAAAAAGCATTTTCTGTGGTTTGCACTTCACGTTGCCCCCTTGAGTTGTAGAAATCCTGAAAAATGTTGCTACTCTTTTTAAACCCTACATGCTATAAATTTGCCTTACCTAGGTATAATTTTGTAAATTATGTAATATAAATTTGTAAATTTTGTACTGTTATAGTATTTTCTTTTTATAAAACCTTGTTCCGCTTGGAGGGTGCGGGGACCTTCTCATAGTTCGTTTAGAACCGCAAAATGTAATTTTTTTTTGCAAATATGTTACCCCTCTGTAGCGCTAGTAGCGGCACATAGGCGGGATCTTATGGGATTTTGAGTTAACCTTAAAAATTGAGTTAGGTAGAATGCTGCTTGCGCTATCCTGGCTCGAGCTTGGCTTAGTTAATGTCCACATTTCTTGGTGTCGAAGTTTCATAAGTCGAGGCGTATTAGTACCTTATTTATACAGTGTGGCATCGACTATGCTATTAATTTTTAACCCAGGCCTAAAATGGAACCCCTGTATTTTTCAAACGTCGAAAAAATCACAACACTCAGATCAGCTCACTCAGTGAGGATTTTGAAAAATTATACCTGGTTTCATCAGCAAACTTTTGGAGTCGTTTTTGGAACAGATCGACTTGGTTTCGCCCAGAGCCAGGATTTTGTATATATATAGCCGGGGTACCAATTTGTGGCTTTCTCATTTCAATATTTTTTTAATTCAATTCATTTTTTTTCCATCACTTTGTTGTAAACGATTTTCACATTTAAAATGTCGATGAGTTGCTCTGTCATTCATGATTGGTTAAATCAATTTAGCATTCTGGCGTTCTGTAAGCTGACACGCAGACAGCCAGGTCCACCGTCATTCCAAGTCTATTATCTTGCCAGATTTAGAGTTAGACGACCCATAAATATCGTTTTCTAAAATAATCTAGCTAGCGACAAAGGTGTTAAATTCAAAAGAGAGGAAGAGAGGAGATTTTTAAATGCCCCGAATGGAAGGATTTCTCTAAGATCCAGTTAGCGTTTTTTGCGAAAAGCATTCCAGTCGGTCCCTCCAGTCGAACACGTAGTTTTTCAAAATGAACCGCACGCATGTTGAAGCAACTGAAAGATTCCATTCGCGAAGAGATCTGGCCAAACGAAATCGATGAGTGGCGAAGAACAATTTGAACAGTTAAGTCAGGAAAACGAGCCATTCATTGGCTTGTAATTTATCGAAAGTGAGTTTTCTAAAATTCTTATTTATTTGAAAAAAAAAAAATATGCTTAGTTTTTTTCAAGTTTCACTTTTAATTTCGTGCAGAAACGTCATAAGTCAATACACACTTGGCTCTGATAATAATCAGGATAAGTACGACATCAACTAAGTGAAATATCCTGATAAATCATCCGCTAAAATGTTTTGTTTTTAGTTTCTGAGCATCTAATGTTCTTTGATTTATGATCATTCTGCACCATAATTGATTCAATGATGAATTAAAAATGAATTAAGCTCTTGCCACTTCATTGGAAGAATGTTTTTGAAGGGAACGGGCAATATTCGGTTGATTAAAGAAAATTAGATTGGTCCTAGTATGAAGGATAGTTGTATAAAAAAATTGTTTTCTCATAAATTTATTTATATAATTCCCATATGAGACACAGTGCTTTATTTGACTAAAACATTAAGTTTATTATTATATTAGTTAAAATACTTTCTTAATTGTTAAAAATTCTGCTAATGCTGGGAAGGATCTCTTCGCAAACGTGTTTTCTTTTGCATTTGGAAACCGATAACGTAAGCAACCAGTCTTGGTGGAAGTTACAGTGAATTATATTTTTGTATATGCACTCATTTTCGCACGATATCTTTCTTACACAAATTCTTAAAATTTTTTTAAAAAATCAAAGTACATAACTATCTAACGGTAACTTAATCGTCGCAGAAGGTCAATCGGGCAAATTACAGTGACCGTTTAAAAACCATTTGTTTGGTTCTATCCATCAAATTTTAAAAGTACATATTTAACGGTTTCTAGTTTGCTGTCTAAATATACTTATTTAAAATGGGTGCTCAAGAACGTTTCTACAATATTAGTACAGTATTTAAAGACACAAAACGGCCGTTTACTTAAAAAATTCGTAATGGCTGAAATTTGCTGGAGATGTTAGGAGACATGTCTTTTATCTAAAACTGAGTTTTCGTATTCGTGGGGGTGGGGGAAGTTGGAGTATATTGCCTACTTATAGGCGAATTTTTCATTTTTCGCTAATATCATTCTTACTGTTAACCCTACAATAAAGTGATGTATAGAAGTTTTGTTTCTAATCAAATTATCTATCCTACGGTACCTACATTAATTTCATCAGTCAAGTAGTTCCGTTATAGTGACCAGTTAAAGGTCAAAATAGTACCAATATTGGGAATATTTTGCTTAAATAAAACTAATAATGACTGAAATTCGGTGGAGTCGTTAAGGGATGCGTTATAAATCTGTATCTGAAGTTGCGAATACAGTCAAACCTGTTAATCGGACCACTCTATAATCCGACCACCTTCTAATTGGACCACCATCGGTCAGTTTTATTTGGTTTTCCATACAAAATAACCTTTAAAAACGGACCACCTCTTATTCGGACCATGGACCACAATCGGCGACTCCAATTGGATGGATCAGTACTAGACGAACCCCCAGAATCGGACCAACAACTGGTTAAATCTCCAAAATCGGACCAAAACTACAGATTGATAACTTTATTTGCCTGGAGCAGTACGAGGTAAATTCCACCACACGGACCAACAGACAGTTTAGAGAGTACTTCCTAGTTCCCATAGAGGCAACATGGCAAGACATTTGTAAAAAAAAAATCTTAGAAATTTCGTTACTACATTCACTTAAGTTCCGATTACAATGAGTTATATTATTCGCCATGGCCACTAAAAATTTCGTAGATGGCATCAACCAGTGCATCAGTGTTGGGTGGATGAAGTGTTGAGACAATTCTGGAGTTTCTGCAACAAGAAGATGCCAGTGAAGTTAATGGGGCAAATTATACAAAACGCCTAAGAACCAAAGGAATCGAGGATTGGTTGAACCCTGAACCCCATATTGGGAAATGGGGAATCCATTTGACTTTCATTATAAAAATGCTTTTGTAAACTACTGAAGAATATTCAAAATTTCGGTGGAACTGTGTATGGGGAGAATTTATAATAAGGAAGCTAATTAAAAAAATCACAAAGCAGTTACGGTGTTGAGCGGTTTCAAAACATCAATTGCATAGTGCATAGGTGACCTTTGTTTGTGTAATATCATTCTTATTGTTGACCCTACAGTAAAATGGTTTATAGAGGTTTCATTTCTTATCAAATATGAAATATCCAACGGTACTTAAATCAATGCCATACGTCGCGCAGCCGAAATTTTGATATCCTTCGCTCCTCTCGGGCTAAAAGTTTTTTCGGGCGTACCTTCGACTTGTATTTAACCCCCCCCTCCTTCTTTTCCTTTTCTGTCTTCACAAAAGTTCGGTTGCACCGACAAAACAATATATTTGTGTGGTGTTTGGTTGGAATAAGTAGGCAAATAAAAATATTTACTCAGAAAATTTTATTGGGGGATGCGGGAGCATGGCCCCATATTACGGTTCCATTTGTTTTGACCGTTTAGTTGCTTTGATAGACACATTAATTCAAGGTTTTGTGAAACATTGGTGTAAAAATGTTTCTTCGAAGAACCAAAATGGGGGGTAGGGTGTGTATGGCAGCCCCATGACCCCATATTCCGATTTGATCCATTCTTACATATATTTTGTGTCATCAATAGAAATACATTTGTGTGAAATTTGGTTGAAATTGGTACACAAATAAAAAAGTTTTTCTTAGAAGAACCCAATTTGGGGAGTTAGGTTTGTATGGCAGCCCCTTGACCCCATCGTCCGATTTTACCGATTCAAACACACAAACTGCCTGCAGTAAAAGGAAGCATTTGTGCAAAATTTCAGCTTCATAGCTTTCAAATTGGCCGAGTAAAACGCGTCGCAACAGACGGACAGACGGACAGAAGGACAGACTGACATCGCTCAATCGACTCCCCAAGTCACGCTGATCATGTATGTATATGGTCGGAGATGATTCCTTCAATGCGTTACAAACTTCATGTCAATGTTAATATACCTACCCTTTCCCTCTATGAGCGAAGGGTGTAATTAGCGGCAAACATGTAGCACGACTGCAAAGTCATCCAAATTCCAAAGCAAGAAAAATTCTGCAAACCACACCATATTCAAGGTTCTGCAACATCCTTATATCTAGCCAGACAACACTCAAAACAAGTCTCGTCGGTGTCAGTCAACTATCGATTACAGTAATGGGGGGCACTCAATCCACAGAACAAGTTGATAACACAGGGGAAGTAATCAACACTATTATCACTAACCCCGCCAACATATAGAGTCAGACCCATTCGAAAGCACCCTGCTAGTAGTAACATTCCTAGTGGCAGTATCACTTGCCTATCAATTCTACAAGGATTATAGGCGATCAGTCAAAAATAAGTACTTGAACCCCAGTTCACAGAAATTCATGGAAATGTTAGCGGCAGCACAGCCCAAAAGTCTCTATTACATGGCGTCAGCTGGCAGCAACAGTAATTAACTTGTAAGTTACACTATCAAGCTTTAAAGTTACATAAAACTAGGGGGCTTCGCCCCCTGCTCGCTTCGCTCGCCAACCCCTGGGGGCCAAAGCTAATTTCGGGCCTGGCCGAAATTTGGATACCCTTCGCTCTCTTCGGAAAATTTTATTGCGGTTGCGGAAGCATGACCCCACAGTATGGTTCCATTCGTTTTTAATTTTTTTGGTGCTTTGGTAAAGCCACATCATTTCAAGGTTTTGTGAAATTGGTGCAAAAAATGTTTCTTAGAAGAACCAAAATGGGGGTTTGGTTTGTATGGCCACCCCATGATCCCATGGTCAGATTTGATCATTTCATAGATATGTATTGTGTCATCAAGAGAAACACGTTTGTGTGGAATTTTGTTGAAATTGGCGCACAAATAAAAAAGTTTTTCTTAGAAGAACCTAATTTGGGGGTTAGGTTTGTATGGCAGCCCCATGACTCCATTATCCGATTTGATCCATTCTTAGGTATGTTTTGTGTCATCAAGAAAAACACATTTGTGCGAGATTTGGTTGAAATTGGTGCACAAATAAAAAAGTTTTTCTTAGAAGAACCTAATTTGGGGTGTCAGGTTTGTATGGCAGCCCCATGACCCCATGGTCCGATTTGATCCATTCTTACATATGTTTTGTGTTATCTATAGAAACATATTTGTATGAAATTTTGTTGAAATTGGTACCTAAATAGAAAAGTTTTTCTTAGAAGAACCTAATTTGAGTAGTTGGGTTTGTATGGCAGCCCCATGACCCCATTGTCCGATTTTACCGATTCAAACATACAAACTGCCTGCAGCAAAAAGAAGCACTTGTGCAAAATTTCAGCTTCATAGCTTTTAAATTGGCTGAGTAAAACGCGTCGCAACAGACAGACAGACAGACAGACGGACAGACGGACAGACGGACAGACGGACAGACGGACAGACGGACAGACGGACAGACGGACAGACGGACAGACGGACAGACGGACATCGCCCAATCGACTCCCCAAGTCATGCTGATCATATATGTATACTTTTTATATGGTCGGAGATGCTTCCTTCAATGCGTTACAAACTTCATGACAAAGTTAATATACCCTTTCACTCTATGAGCGAAGGGTATAAAAAGTTACATAGCTGAATATCTTAGCAACATTAACAAATAGAAACCTACTTCGCACTAGCAACCAGGTTAAAATGTAAAATTTGAAAGAAAGACGAGATCTAGAGATCTTATTAATAAAATAAATTGTTGAAATAAAAAAAAAAATATTCTAGTTATTCAAATTTAACATCCGACACCATTATGTGAAATTCTTTACAAAGAAAAGTGATTCGCTTAGGCGGGATTCTAACCTAAGACCCTGACTTCGAAGGCAAGCGCACTAACTACACTACAGACTGTAAATCAATCTTGAGAATGGTTTCTTATGATTCCACTTTTCGCATGAGGTTAATCTCAATGCATATCCTTGGACACCAAATTTATTATTATCCTTATGGATTCGCATTTTATAAATCAATTGTTGAATTCTTGCTCTAAGCAAAATTTTAATGTAGTGTACACTGAAAAAAGTTTTCGCCGAACCATTTAATACTTAATGCTTAACAAGCCATTTGACATACATATAAATGTGTAATGCGTTTTTCTGTTTTGCTTCTATACATTTTTTAAATCCTTTTTTAGAAATTTTGATTATTTGCTTCAAATACTTCTGCGTATAAAATAAATGTATTTTTTTATTTTATTTTATTTGCTATACCCAGACCAAAATTTGTCACAATTTCATCGCAATATCATCATTAGAATTCTAAATTTGAAGCATATTGGTCATAAAAATTGATTTTTCATAGTATTATAATTTTCGTAATATCAAACCTATTGATCGTTTATTACACAGCAGGAGGGAACTTTTAAACGGGTTAATAAACTTCAACCGGTTAATTGTTGGCGCTACTTCTTTTGAATCTATGCCAAAAAGAAGTTGTTTGTAAATGAGAATAGTGTTTTAATATTTTTATTAGATCAATAAAAATTGATGATATATTGATAAGGATTTGCATAAATTTTCTTTTAAGATTGCTATTAAACAATTAAGTAAAATTTTTATAGTCTATGAAAATATAACAAACAAGAATAATGTCGATTGAAAGTAATATAAAAATACAGAAAAAAATATATGTAAGTTTTTGAAAAATCAGAAATAATAGAGAGTTTTAGCATGTCGTTCAAATATAACGATATAGTTTGACATTTCCATACAAAAATTCGCTTGCCGACAATACGTAAATCAGTAAACCATAATTTCGCATGTTCGCATTTGTGTATTTCCGTATATTGGATATTCTGTAAATAGTCGAAATTGATAAAACTATTTGTCGTGATTATAACCCTCCGGACATGCAAAATTATGATATACTGTTTAGCGTATTGTCGGCAACCGATATTTTTGTATGAAAATGTCAAACTATGTCGTTATATTTGCAACGACAATGTAAAACTCTATAATATTTATAGTACGTATAGGTCACATTCTACCTTTGAAACTGAGTTAATATAAAAAATGATATCCGTTTTAACAGACAGATTTAGTAGACGAATTCTGATTGGGACGAGCATTTTTTTTATTATTTATTTTATATTTATTTATATTATTTATAGTGTATCAGCAACCATCTATAGATTCAAACTGTCCGAAACACATTTCGCGAATTAGGTTACTCGTATTTTTTCTGTTCTATGCCATGGCAGTTGGAACGTAAATACATTTTTATTTTTTGGTATATCGAAATAGCATCAAGGAAGCAACTACAAAAATTACTAGAATTTGGTTCATTAATTTATTGGTTTCACATGATGTGTGTTATATTTCATTTTAATTATTATTGACATTGTCTTGAAAAATTGAATCAAACCAGTTTAACAGTCACGAAAACTTAAAATTTCAAAATTGCTCAATCTTAGCGGATCTTTTATGCATATAACATGTTCTTGACATTTTTTCTGCAAGTTGCAAATGAGCGGAGGATATTTCAAAAATATACAGGGTGTCCCGCATTAGGTGGTCAATACTGTAAGGGTTGATAGCACAACTTGTTTCAGCAAGAAAATTACCAATACAATCAAATTTTTTTTTCACCGTTAACTTGTTATCGCTCTTTTTGTGAAAGTCATCGCAAATCGTGACTTCTCATGCAAACTCATAATATGCTGCCCTCGTGATGACTTAATCCATGATTTGATTTCAGTTTCAGAAACTACATAAAATTTCAGAAAAACTGAAGTTTTTCTTGTTGCCAACATTATCGCCACTATCAACATACAGTTATTCAATCTTAATAGAAATTTTAAAATAGATTTTTCATCGAAAATTCAAACAGTAATTTCATAACGGTGCTCTATACGTACAACTCTGGAAAGTTGATAAAAGCTGCTTTAACATCTAGGGACGCGGGAGCGTCCCGCACGCCAAAGAAAAACGAAGAAATTTGAACAAATAAAAAGTGAGAAGCGACTAAGACCATGTTTACACGACGGAACAAGTACGGGTTTTCGGACCTCTGTAGCTCGGACCCTGGTTGGTCCTGAGTCTTCAAAATCGGTAAGCGTTGTTGCTCGTGCCGTCTTACGAAGTGTAGAAAATTTCAAGATGATACGATAAAAGACACCGGAGATATAAGAGTTTGAAAATCGCATTTTTTCAAAAATCTTGTTCTCGTTGTTCTTGTTGTTTATTGACAGCCTCGTAGAGAGCATCTCGGGACTCGCTCTTTTTTCCCATTGATAGAGTCTATCTTGAAGGTGTGCATAGGCTATCATTTGCTCCGATCCGTGCAGTAGAAAAAAGATCAGCGAAAAATGTGGAAAAAATGCATCGAGTTGCTCGCTTAAGTCCTTTTATATGTTTTAATGGAAGTATTTTGTAAAAGTCGGGGATAGGCCCGAAAAAAGATTAGAAAAGAATCGTATAGTATAGGTTAGTATAGTTGGTAGGACCGAACAATCTTTTGTATCCAAAATTTTCAGTTTTAGATCGTCTGCAAGAGCGGGGGCGGGTCAAAGTTCCTGTTGTGGTTCGTCTCATATATACGAGTACGTAGGTACATATTAATTTAATATTGGATGAGCATATAGTGCGATTCAAACGCACTGTTTCATTCATCCCGATGATCCTAAAGCTTCCACCAAATCAGCGCGGTAGCGGTACGCGGTACACACAACACACACACCACAAGAATTGACAAGTACTCCGTGGTGTACCGCGGCGGAAACTATTTCATACATTCTGACACGTACCGCTACCGTTCTGCGCTGGTTCGGTGGAAGCTTAAATATGGCGCTGGGACACCAAATCGGTTTTGTCTAGACGGTGTATTCTGTTGTTCTGTTGTGTTCAAACCAGAGTTACGTGATGATGGCATGTGGAAAATCGATTTTTCAAGGAATTCTGATGAGTTAATTTTAACAAAATTTGGCATGTAGATTTATTCTTGTAATTCCACCCGGTTTGATCCTGTTGTGGTAGGCAAAAAGGTACTGTTAGTTATATAGTGAATTTCTTAGCTATCCCTGATTCCTGGTCATGAAACCACTTTATTATTGTAAAAGCAATGCTAGTCAGGACTCAACAGGTTTTCGGGACCTTTGATGAGGGATGAAAGGATATGTTCACATGTCTTTCTCTATGGTATGATATAAATTTTATGTCGTAACTAACGAGCGTAACGTAATGCAACGTAGCAACGACAATGAAGATCAAAAAGCCAAAAGTAGTAGATAGGGGTATTTTCACAGGGAGAATGATGGAACCTGGATATAAGGACAGTCTTGGGTCTGTAGAAATGGGACTTGTATCTTAACCGTTTGATGTTAATAGGCGCAAAGTGGAACTTAGGAAATATGGATGTAATTTGTTACGTCGCAGTTAACGTTATTATTAGGGTTAAATGTAAGGATAGCGTTTGGGTTAAGGTTGAGTCTGAGTTTGAGGTTTAGGTATAGACCAGGGTTATGGTCAAAGTTAGGGTTATCATTAAGTTTAATGTGATGTAAAAAGATACCAAGGTTAGCGAGGTTACTGGGGCTACCAAGGCCATCGGAGCTACCAAGGTTAGTAAGCGTTTGCAAGATCACCAAAGTTTGTCAAGTGTACTATGGTTACTAAGATTACCAAGGGGAGCAAGGTTACCAGGGTTAGGGGTTTATCATTCTTATAATTATTGTTCTCAAACAAATTCGTGACAATAGGGCAATGAATATCGTCTTCATAATTTATTTACGAATTTTGTAAATCGAAAACTGCAAAAGGATATGATATCTCACAAAAGCAACTGTGTTGTAAAAGGTGTTCGATATACTCGCATCTTGTCTCAATGATAGTAGTGGAGCAAATTTTTTTCAACGCTATTTGGCGGGGAGCTTGAATAAGGTTAATAACAGAATAAAATCAATGTTAAGAAGTTTATAAAAGAACCTTTATCGTATAGAAAAAAAAACCAGTTCCATACAAAGGAAAGGAAAATAAGGTTCTAAAACGCATTTTTATTTTCTATAAGACTAAGCTTCAAAATTAAATCTGATCAACAAAAGAACATAGCAGCAAATAGTACCCTCGTTCAGCTCTCCGCCAATAAGCGTTGAAAAAAATTTGCTCCACCACCATCATTGAGACAAGATGCGAGTATTGTGGCGGGATGGTATTTATATCAATCCTTTTTGCGGCTGATAACTTTTTCTTTGGCGAACACCTTTTATAACACAGTTGTTTTTGTGAGATTTATAATTATTTATGAAAACCCCGGTTTTTAAATTTGCAGGAAAAATTATGAATTTTATTATTCCGTATGCATTTCGAGTGGCGTTCCACCCATCTTCAGTAACACGATTGAAACAATTGTTTGCAAATTTAGAAACCGGTGTTTTCATAAATAATTATAAATCTATCGGAATTTGCCCTAATCATTCCATTACTAAAATTTTAATAATTGATTCAACATGTTGGCTTTCCAACGGTATATCAGTTTTCATGTTTACATCGCAGAATTTTAAATGGTAAAAATCAAGGCTTCATTGGAATCGCTAACAATTTTCTCTTTACTCGAAAAATGACAAACAAAGGCTATTCTAATTCGGGATAGAATCTCGGTACATTATTTCGACCAGAACTGTAAGATATTTGAAATTTTGTTACATTGTTGGCAAATGCAACGCATAGAGCAGCACTTCAGCTGGATATTCCTCGGATGACGATCCAAAGGACTCTTCAGTCGGACAACCGATATCCGTACCCCTTTACGCAATGTTTGGGTTGGTCTTGGGGGTGATAAACTTATTGGCCCTTTGATCCTTCCCCCTCGGCTAACTTCCAGAAGCTTTCTCGAATTATTACAAAACGAAATATTGCCCATAATCAATCAGATGCCTCAGCGTGGTGAAATCTGGTGGCATATGGACGGGTGCACCGCTCATAATGCGAGAACTATCAAATATTTGGAAAACGAATTTCCCGGAAAGTGGATTGTCAGATTTGGGACAGTTGCGTGGCCTGCGAGAAGTCTTCCCTAGATTTTTATTTATGCGGTAACTTAAAAAAAACAATGTCTATTCCGAGCCGATTACCTCCCGGGAACAGCTGCTGCAGCGAATTAATGATACTTGTGACAGCATAAAGGAAAACCCTCCAGAAATCCTTCTAATTAATGATGCTTGTGACAACATAAAGGAAAACCCTCCAGAAATTCTTATTCAGTTTGAATAATCCGATAAGAATATAATTACCTTGTTTTTTTTTACATCCAATATGTGTAATTCCAAAATCCCGCAATGTAAATAATTATGAAAAATGATATACCGTTCGAAAGCCAACATGTTGAAGTAACTTTCATCAACTTTGCAGAATTGTACGTATAAAGCACCGTTATGAAATTACTGTTTGAATTTTCGATGAAAAATCTATTTTAAAATTTCTATTAAGTTTGAGTAACTGTATCTTGAAAGTGGCGATAATGTTGGCAACAGGAAAAACTTAAGTTTTTGTGAAATTTTATGTAGTTTCTGAAACTGGAATCAAATCTTAGATTAAGTCCTCAGGAGGGCTACAAATTATGATTTTGCATGACAAGTCACGATTTTCGATGACTTTCACCTAAAGAGTGATAACAAGTTAACGGTAAAAAAAAACCATTGTATTGGTAATTTTCTTGCTAAAACAAGTTGTGTTATCAACCCTTACAGTATTGACCACGGCACCTAATGCGGAACACCCTGTATATACACATTGATTGATGTTTGTCTGAAATTAGCGTTGCATTTTTCATGCTTTATTTTTAACAAATAAATTTATTTGCATCTGCATTGTAGTGGTTCGCCTTGTCGTTGACTCTGTTCTATGCACTTTGAATTTATTGGTTGTAATTTTAATGGAATGATTTTTAAATGATTTGATTTATTATACGTGTAGTTTTTTAACAATCTAAAAAGGTTAAAATGTCGTAATGGGGCTTGATTTGAAAAATACGAATGCATTGAAATTAAACCATTTTTTGGGGAGTGAGTTCTTTTTTTTTAAATTTATTCTACCTTAAACTCAATAATATTTGAGACCACAACTAAAACTGTTTCCCGTGCTTGCATTCTTGCCGGAAATCGAATACTACATATTATAAAAAAAAAAAACACAAATGTCTACAAAAAATACAAAAACTATTCAACGTATCTTAATAGTTCGCCCAACATCCGTTTTGTTTTCGCTAACTCACACCATACAAAATACATACTTTAGCAAACCCAAACCGTTGTAAAAGAATCTCACCAAAGTAGGTACACATTTTTGCGCGGAAGTGAACAATTTATTATTATATCGACAGCATAAATTAGGCCATAGACATTCAGACAGCCTCTAAGCGTAAGTGTACTTAGATACGCACAAGTTTAACGTATACTCGTACATACACTTTATAGTTTTGTGGTTGATAGAAGTAAAGTGTTGTTCACCATACAATAAGCATTTTACTCGTTCGTATCTATTAACATTTAGTACCACGCTACAATGTTACCCCAACAAAAATATCGTTAAGCTACTGGTTTACGCCAGATTCGCGATTCGGCTTCTCTTCCGCTTACTTAGAGAAAAATCTCTTTTAAATCGTTAATTTATTTCATAAATCTTTAGGATAATCTAACCTAATCGACGAACATGAAAAGCTTACACATTTTAATAAAATCGAGTTTTCTTGTTTTAGCAAAAAGTTGTTTGTCTCAATATTTGTTTTTCTAAAGGGTCTTATGCAGTGCCTTGCAGGAAGGAATATCACTGCCTAATTTATTGTCAGGCCACTTAATTTGGATTCTTCATACTTAAAAAAAAACTTTACTACACTTATCGAATGATTGGTTGTAATTTCAAGTGAAAATTCTGGTGGTCCGTGGTCCCAATCCAGTACACTTTTTACTGCTGCATTGCAAAACTGCTGCTTTGACGCCGAGTGTCTCGTTTCCTAAATACTTTATATTCAGGTTTATTGGATCGTCTCTCTTTTTCCACCAAGTGGTACCTATCCCTGCTACACATGAAATCAAGTTCCACAATATTTTATAAATGTTTTAACTTTTCGTGTACGTGTACTCGTATTAGTAAACGAACCGACATATTGAGCTGAATAAGTGTAAACATGGTGTATTTATAGTGTTGGAGTAGTAATTAGTTATAATTTAAATATGGTATTAATTAGTAAAATATTTTTGGTTTAATGATCCAAGGTAAGAAGAGAAAAAAACGGTGTAACTGAACGTTGCATGTGTAGGGCAAAATGAAATTGATTGACTGTAATTGCGGTATTATGTACCACATGCACTACGTTATTGGTAAATAAATATATAAATATGTTGAAAATCGATTAATATGATTGTCCAATTCTAATTAATTGGTAATTAGGGACAAAAAGGTAAAAGACATTTGATATGACCGTGGTTTGTGTTAAAAAAAAACTAGCGGCCAAGATAAAATTATATTTAAGCAAATAATAATAGTAAAAGAATAATACGATATTTGATCGGCAAAAATCATGTATGTGTCTCTGGATTTTTGCAGGGTTGTATTGGAATGTCCACTACTACTAATGCTGAGATAACTGCTTTGTCAAATTTTAGCATACTATACGCACCTTTTGCCTGGTTGCTGCGACGAACGATGCCCTGTTCCGTATCATTTTCGGCAACTATGCTTCCTAGGTAGAGAAATTTATCTATAACTCTTGTATAGGCTTCCCATAAATATAGATGGCAATCGGTGTTGGGTTTCCTCTACGTATAGCTGGGCATCATAAGTTGTCTTTATAAAAGCAACACGCTTCTCAGGGGTACCCTTGTCGGGGATGGAGGCCGTATATCCACGTTTTGGTGTTCTCATTTGCTCTTCTTGCCAGATAAGTAGCCTTCCGTCACTGTCTCTCACAGGATGTTGAAAAGATTTAGTACCACCTCACCTGCACTATGCCACTGTATATGGCACTAAGTTGATTTTTCTCGCGGCTTCTTCAGCAGTGCCTAAGAGAGAATTTTCATACTCTCTTTTGTCCTGTCGCTGTTTGTGCTGAACATCCCGAGCAGATAATTAGTTTCGATGTTATCTCGATTATAAACGAGACTTTACCATTTTTCGCTCATGAATCTGCTGCCATGAAGCGTCGGATATCCAAGGATTCTTCTGGTGTCCCAGATTGAAGCCAAGAATAGTGTCTGCGGTCTGCTGATAACAAACGCATTTTTGATAGCATCCCAGTTTTCGATTATATATTCGCGTCTAAACGACTATAGTTATAGCCGCTAATGCATGTGGGAGATGGTCATTGAATTGTTGTAGCACAGCAGGATTTTTAAGTCGGTAGTGTTGAATTTGCAGCGCTTGGATCGTTTATCGTTAGAACGGCGCACGACAGCAATCTGTAAACGAATATTGGCGACCATAAGATAATAATAGTCTCTTCCCATACCAATGTCGACACCCTACTTGCTCGCACTTTCGAAAGGCAACTTTTAAAATGACGTCGATCTGGGTTTGTATTCTGCGCCGATCAACATAGGTAACTTCAGGATGGTCCTTGTGCTCCAACATTGCACGGCCAATGAAGATACTCTGAAAGTTGCAGAACTCTACAAATCTTTCACCGTTGTCGTTACGATCCCCAAGACCGTGTCTCTCCATCACATGTCTGAGTCCATCGTTGTCGGCACCCACGTTGGCGTTGAGATCGCCCATTACAATAATAATGGACGGCGTAGAGATTGTTGTAGAAGGCATCCTTTGCCACTTCATTGTCAGCTTCTGTAGGAGCATAACACATATTGTGAAATTTCTCATTTTGGCTCGGGAGTAGTCATAATTAGATCTGAGAGAGGATCCTAATTTAACAAATAGTTTCGGGTGGCTCTGTTGTGTGGTCATTACGTGATTTGAAATTGCAAAATGTGGTCGGGGTGCTGCGCTCGAATCCGGATTTTCCCACCAAAATTTTGTTGCGTAACTGCTTGAAAATTTCGAAAAACTCTAAATTTATTTTTCATTTTTTGGTTTTCGGCTTATAACTCTGAAATTTTACATTTTTGCGAAAACCTGTCCATGAACATGTTAGAGAATACATAAATCTGAAAGCGAAAAAAAACTACATAAAATTATTTTGCACTAATGTAGGTATAATACCTTAGGCGTTTAGAAAAATTAGGCGCTAGCCAAGATTGGCCTACTTATGGCCCGCGGGCCACTATTTGGTCCCCGAAAGTTTTTTATCCGGCCCTCGAGCGTCTTAAAAAAGTTTTGCAAAATTTTGCTAAAATCTTTATGCAAAAAAAAAAAACGATAATTTGTCAAAGGAGTTTTAAGAAAAAATCTTTTCGCACTATTGAAGGCTTCACAAAAATTGTCTAATTGCAAATAATTCTGTGGTGATTATGAAAAACCACTTATATTGTTTAAATACGAAGTTGAGTTAATACCACCACTGTGCTATCCATATTGAAAGCACCTGCTGTCAAAATTTGGTGAATTTGGGTTCATTATTAAGCGAGATATTCTCGTTGAGTTTTCCGTTTAACTCAGATTAGCCCCTTTATGACACAGGGAATAATGACTTAACTGAATTTCATTTTTACAAAATAGTTTGGTTCAATTCGAAAATAAGCATAATTTCATTTCAGCCATTTTTTCTAATTCTTAATGAACTCATTGTGGTTAACTTTACATTGGAATTTAAAACGACTTAAATACACATAGTCGATTTTTCTTTACAAGAAAAGAACATTTGATAAATCTTATTTCACAGGGAAAGCTTAAAATGAGTTAAGCGTATTTTTGACATGAAGTTCCAATAAGCAAAATGTCTATCTTCTTTTATATATACATATGACTATAAAAACAAAACTAAGAAATTTTTGAAAGACTGTTTAATTGTCTGCCATTATTAGGAAATTAAAATTGTCAAATGCAGTGTTTCCAAAATTAGATCAGAAAAAGGGCAAAATTTTGAAATCGCTCTACTGAAAAATCAGGAAATCGAAATTAAGTGGTTATTAGTGATTTTGCAGGTATATCACTATTATCCAACTAAATCGTGTGTCTTTTTTACACTTCGGGCGCGGCCGAAATTCGAATACCACATTTGAATGAAACTTAAGATTCTTTTGTGTTAATAATTTCTACATATTTTAGCAGGTGTACCTCAAGGTTCATGATTAAGCCCTACACTGTTTAATATATTCACATCCGACATTCCTCTTGATAACTGTTGCCAGCTTGCACTTTATGCAGATGATCTGTGCATATACACAAAACCGAGCGACCCGACTGTAATACTAACTGCGTTAGAAAGTAAGCTAGAACGACTCTATCAGTACTACTTTAGATGGAAGATTAAAATAAATCCTGAAAAAACACAGTGCATCTTCTTCACAAGAAAACGGAAAACAAGTAATCTTCCTGACAGATGTCTTGACTTCTTAGGGCAAGATGTCCCCTGGGGCAAATCATAGTACCTAGGTGTCAAACTTGACAAGTTGCTCACTTACAAAGATCATGTTGATACTGTATGCTCAAAAGTCACAAACTGCTTGCGTTCGTTGTACTCGTTGTTTAATAGAAAGTCTAAAATGAATTTTCAAAATAAGCTACTTCTATTCAAAATGGCTATACAGACAATAATTTCCCATGGTGCCGCTGTTTGGGGTAAATGCGCCAAATACCACAAAGCCCGATTACAGATTTTACAAAACAAATGTCTTAAAATCATCCTCAACAAACGTTGGTACTTCTCTACCATGATCTTACATCGGATAGCTGGAATCAATATCAATATCAATGTCAACGAAATAATAGACAAGCTTACTTTAAACTTCCAAATTAAAATAGCAAATCACCCTCTCTTTACCAATGTAGCAGTTATTGTTTGACGCCACTGCTACGTCCAAGATTAGGTTTAGTTAGGTTAGTTAGTTTAGGATAGTTTTAAGTCATCTATGAACAAGGTTTTTTTGAAAGTTTTCCTTGGAATTTATTAGTAATATAAATCAAATTTAAAAAATTAAACTGCCTAGGCTAAGCGTAAACCATAGTTGAAAAGACGTAATAGTAAGTCTGTATCTCTTAAATTAAGTCTGTAACCACTACTAATGAATTCAAATAAAGTATTATCTTATCTTATCTTATCTAAAAATTTCTACTGCAGCCCTATGATGTGTTCCGATTCCATCTGCTCCTGGATATATTTTGAGGTTTTATTAGGAGCACACTAGGGTAAAGTTTGTTTAAGATATGTTTAAAAGAAAATCAGTTATTTTTACGAGAATTTTCGTGGTTTGATTTGTATAACAGCCCCATGACGTAGTTTTTTGATTTCATCCGTTCCTAGATATGTTTTGAGGCTTTACACACTTGGGTTAAGTTTGGTTAAGATTAGTGCATATACTGAAGACAAGATATTGAAGACAATCTGCGGTGTGGTGAGTTTGAAATTGTATGGAATTTAATAGCTCAAATTAAGTAATTTACGTAATGTGGTCAAACTTGTGAAAACCGCCAAAGAAGGAGAGAATATTTCAAACTAGAAGAGGCACCCGCATTTGTTTAAATAACTTTTAAGATACCATTAAAAAAAATCAACATTGTCACTAGACTCATATCAACCCAAATGTATCAGCAAGCGCTACGATTTTCAATAATTAAAAATTCTGTTATTTCGTAATTTCTATTAACACTTAAGCAGCTTCGCGGGCAGACTTGGCTAAAAGGATGGTCGGTTCGGTAATTTGTGTTCCTATATAGGCATCCCATCATTCCCTTTTGGTCGGATGTGCGATCATACGATAGCATACGATTTCTATCGTCATATGGAGTATGCAAACGATATCTGTTGGTCCTCCCCAGCTAACCTGCCATACAATGTCCAAGTTTTGTCCCTATGGTCGGGATCACTCTGGCAGGAAGCGGCCACTCATGTTGACCCCAAACCGCCTATTTCCCAAAGAGTGCCCTTAATTTTGCAGGAAACTTACCGAACAGCACATGTTGATATTCGCAGATGAAAATGGTCGCTTCGATCAATGACCTCCATAGGGAGATCCCTATTTGAACTCGTTAAATCGCCAAGTCCGTAACTCCCCACAACCCACAAAGTTACAGCGGGGAGTAAAATTTTGGTTTATCACAATTTGAAGTCACCATTATATTACCCACCAAATGGCGATATAAATCAAAATTTTACCCCCTGCTCCAAATTTGGGTGAGTCCTTAATCGGAGCGACTCAATTATCTCTAAAAATCATCTTCAACTTAATATGAATAGTCAAACAAAATTATTGAATGTAAACCAAAATGTTAAATTTTATTTAGACAAGTTATACATTTTGATATCTTTCAATTTAATCAAAAATATTGATCTGAAATCATTCCTGTTTGAAATGTAGGCGGAACTGGGCTTAGACAAGCTTTTGTCCATAGCTGGGATATAGCTAATTGCCAGGAGTACCATTTATTATCAATAAGTTCGAAATTTGCCTATGTGCTCGATTCACAATTATAATAAAAACTCCCTTTCAAAATATTTAAACTTCTCTCCTTCCCTAGAAGTAAGGAATCCAATTTTGGTGGCGGTATCTTCATTCCATGGTATCAGCGATTTACAGTAAATTTGATCGTATCGAAATGAAATAAATTGCATAATTATTTGCTCTGCGAAGAAGTGCGAGGGAGATCACGAAATTTCCTTGTAGAGTATTCGACGAGCACATAATTTTGCGATTTGACACTATGGTGTAATGGATGCACCCACTAATTAGGAATCCTCAACTATGGGAGTAGAGGGAGGGAGAGGGAGCACAATTTTTTTTTTTTAAGTTGGACGAAAAACCGCATGATTATGCGATTCTTTTGACTTTGATTTTTAATATGCATCGCAGATGTGATAAATTTACCGGTCAATTTAGTTGCCTTTCCTCAATAGTTTTTAAAAAATAGCAACATGATGAGTAACACCCGAATCCTTCCTAAAATGCAATTACCAGCTGTAAATTTATGGGACACTGGAATTCAATTTAAAATAAATAAAACCTAAGTTGCTTCAAACATACCATCATAGTCCAATAATGTAAGCTCTTTAACCTTCGGGCGGGCGCAATGCATCTGACAGATTAAGTGACCAGTTGTTATTGCGCCAATCAGTGATATGAAAAGGGAGAGATCTGAAACTCACAGTAGCTTAATCTTTATCGATCAACTACCCAAAGCAGTTTTTAGTTTCTATCTACCATATGTCTGAGGGGAGGGAGGGGATGAAATAATCTCTTAGATGTATTGCGCCCGATTGTGTTATTTTTTCCTTTTCTATGAAAATTTCCACTTGTTATACTCTTGACATTGCGTAATAACGTTGTGTTGACTTTTAGGCTCACCAAATCGTTCAATAGTGTCTTTTTAGTCAAATAAGCTCACATTTTCCAAGCGGTCGAGTTGTTGGAGGTTTTTTAAATATTGAAGCTATTGAAAGCGGAAGATTCTTAGAAAATTGAAAATGTGAAGGGTATCAAACTTTGTGAGCCAGTATTTGTTTCTAAAATTTCGAAGAGCTGTTTCAAAAAGACAATGTAACAATAAATGAGAGTCTAAACAATACAGAAACTTAGTTTCATCATTTTTTGTGCACTTAATCTGTCAGATGCATTGCGCCCGATCGTGTTAGGATTAGTATTGCGCCCGCCGGAAGGTTAAAGAGTAAAACAGAACACAAGATTAATGGTTAATCTTTTTGTATCTGTAGGGTGCCAGGAGTCAAAAACTTAACTGGCTAACCATTTTTTTAGCGAAAAGTCCCAAAAAGGAAAAAAATAAATGGTCCTTTATATTTTGCGAAATTGAAAAGTAAATGGGACCAAAAGAAAGAATAAGGAAATGTATCATTTGGTGTCCGGTTTTCTCGCTTAAGTCTTTTGTTTCGTTAATATAATTTGTATTTATTTTTTGTTTTTTTTTTTTTTAGTATCAAATTCAAGTAGGTTCCGCTGCGTTTGCGTTGACCGTTTTCAGTTTTAGTTTTAAATTTAACACACAACCATATAGGAAATTTTGTTATTTGTACATCGTGGACAAATATATGACTCAAATGGAAGAGTTTTACATTTTTTTAAGAAAAATTGGTTTTAATGCGGCTTAAAATTCTTTTCGAAAATAAAATTCGTTCGGTTTGAGAAATAAAATTTTTATATTATGGAAATTCGAAAAAATTTTCATTGATATTTCTCATCATAACATTGATAATGGTCATTGACATATACAGCGTGACTGAAAAGAACATTACATAAAGAAATCTCCGAAACACTATAAGTTAATCGTATTTATCGTTAGTATTATCAATTTAGTTGTAAATAAGACATATCTTCTTTGTATTTGTTTCCATGGAATTGCTTGTTCGATACAAAAGTTCAGTGAAAGGTGGGTGGATATAGCAAAGCAATGGAAAAACATCATCAAATTTAGTTGCAAGACACAACGCGAAGAGAACTTCTTAACAAGTCATTCAAAATTTTCCAAACGCAATAAAAACGATTCATTCGACATTAGTTCGATTTGCAGTTATATATCGACTAGATAACTCTCATTGATTGATAGTTCCCCGCTTGTAATTATGATTTTTGAGTAATTTATCTACGTGCGTCTTATTGCAAAAATTCCATTATACTACATACTAAGGACTTGATGAGAGACGATAAATTCTAGCATCAATGTCAAAATTGGCAACACCTCCTAATACTTTGCGTACAATTTAACTTAATGGAAAGCAGTAGCGTAATTGTACCTGCGCACATACTTATGTCCATACATCATATCCATGCCGAAAAGAATCCGACATGGGTCGTATCATATAAGTGCATTCTGATTCTATCCGCCCAGGTTCATTCAAAGCCCAATTAACATGCTCCGTAATTAAGAGAGAAAAAGAACCGAACCTTTAGTTACGCACAGTGCTTCTTGTCTTAATGCATTGGCCATTTTTCGTAGCCGCGTATACAATTTCGCGATTGTGTATACCATCGATTTGTGTAATTAGGTTCTCAGAGGCAGATGAATTCGATGAATGGAACAAAAAAAAAACCTCAAATGCGAATCTGCACTGGCATTTCTTATATAAATTAAAGATCGCTATGATGGGGATTTTTGGGAAGACCTCCCAGTATACCCATATCATAATCTGACACTTCAATTCAATGCCGACGAACTGCAATTTTTTATTTAATTTTATTTCACGTGATCCATTTATACGGCCTGCTGTGTCCTATTTGTTCAATGCAATTTAGGATGGAGTGAAGATAATTCGTTTATGGGGATAGTTATCTTTCGTAGTATTTGGGAGATACATATACAACCAATTATTTTTAAATCTTGTTTTAAGCAAATTTAAATAAATTCTGAATATTGACGTCAATCCACTAAATCAAGCTGGATTTTCAGAATATTTTAAGGCGATTTCGTTGTCACATCTAGTCAAACATTCGACCTATAAAAGCGCTCATTAGTCGAACCGAGAAGAATGCATTATTTTGACTGTTTTATTCCGCAAAAAATCCTATTAGCTACAAATAATTTTGGCATTAATTAACCAAATTACTCGCAGTGCAATTATCCGTGCCCAGTATTTTTAAATTTCTCTTTAAATATTAGTTACGCCTGATTATTTGATTTTAAAAGCAATAAGCCGGAGGCTCATAAGTGTATGGCTGTCTTAACATTCGACTGTACGAATATCCACACCACATGAAGGTGAAGTACGTATATTTCATATTCATGTACGGGTAATTTTGACAAAAGCTTAACTACCTTAACTTGTCTAGACAAATTGCATTTTATTTTTGTCTAAAAACCTAGGTTTTCTTGACTTTGAAAAAGTTTAAAATTATATTAGACAACGCGATTGCGAAAAAGATACAAAATATCCAGCCAAATTATTCGAAGCTATTTCCGACCAAAAATCGATTGGAATGAAAATGATGATGCTTTCTGCAGAGATTCGACCGCACTTAAGTTGCGGAACATGAAGATACGTAGTGGCGGTAATGATGTTAGTATATGGCCACGAATCAACTGATGCGAAAATACATATGCCAACCAGGGCGGAAAAGAGATTTTTGACTGAAACCAAACAGAAATTGACTACAACCAACCATCCATACCGACTTATACTCGTCGAAAGACATTCGGGTAGGTTGCGGTGTTACGGGAATGCCTATATTCTGCTTTGACTACACATATTGCGGTATAGGAATCTTCACTATTGGTATTTTCTTGTTAGCTACGAATGTGCTTAAAATGATTTTGTGCAAAAGATTCGTTTTTTTTGGCAGCTGGTGGACCCAGGACAAAAAAAGGAGAGTTCGTCGTCCGCGCACATTGACCGCGGCAACAGCGATACGTTCCGATGTCGACGAACGAGTAGTGAGTCAAACCAAACCAAAACCAACGAACTGATCAAAGAGTTTCAAATTTCAGTATGTATTTGATTTGACGATCATGAATTTTTCTTTTCTGTTTTGGTGTTTTACATTTTTTTTTTAAATGTTTTATGTATATGCGTCACTTGGACATAGCTGAATGAATGTACGTAAGTAATACAACAATTGGATGATTGCTGGTGAATTTTGGCGGTTACATCAATCAGTGCATCAAACTATGTGTTAGATGGAAGTAAAAATGGCAAGACACTTAAGATTGCTAAGTAGCGGATAATTATGGTTTATAAGACAATAACTTTGAATTGGACTTTTTAAGCGTTTTTTTTGCCATGGATTAACTCTAAAATGGGCGTAGATAGATTTATGCAGATAAATCGAATTAGATATTTGGTTTCATTGTATTGCTATTGTTGATGAAAGACGCAATTTTAATACTAACCCTAGACAGTTAATACTTTGCATTGCGTGTTTATAAACACAAGTCAAGAACAAGGTATTTCTGTAAAAAATTAATGTTAAAAGTAAAAAATTAGATGGTTCCTTATACTGTAAATTATCTTGATAGGTTTAGCATACGGCGATTTCGGAAGCAACGTACTCCCTTCTTCAGTGCTTACTAATTGGTTAAGTGTTACAAAAAGTCCTAGTTATAAATTGTGCACAATTATCAAAAACCGTCCACTCTACCTGCCACTTTTATGAGGGTTGTTGCACAATTCCCTTCGTTTCCGCCGCATCTAGCAAGTAGTTTTTACTGACCTGTTGTATTACCTCCAGGTTGTTGAAGCCGATTTCATGCTTTCCGGCAAACATGTGTCTTGCCACCATCGATTTGGTATGTCTTACGTCATCCTTTTACCACTTTTCGAATTCTTGCTCGTCGAACCTCATTGTGACCAATCTTTAGTTTGCCCGATGTAAATCATGGGGCATATGGAGGAACTGATTTTGTGTATACCGGTGGTGCCTGCTAGCGCTGACAATTTGGATGTTGTGTTTCGCCAACGTTTTGCTGATACTATTGCAGAGATACTTATGTACAGTGTTGCCAACTGGAAATTTAGAAAACGGCTAAATTTAGCCGGAAAACCGGCTATATTTTTTTCAAAAACGGCTAAAAATCCGGCTAAATAAATTTCAGCGAGAAAAACGGCAAAAAAAAACGGCTAAATCATACAAAACAGTCACATTACGAAAAAATATAGAAAAAACTGAATTTTATAATTTTATTTCTTTTCTAGAGTACTACCCCGAAACTACGCTTTAGGCAGATTTCTTAGTTTTATTACATATATGCTCCAATCGCTGGCATTACAGTCAAAATTTAATTTGTTCGGAGTTAGATAGCTCAACTAGTCAAAATTGTTGTATACAGGTACAATTTCTCAGTCAAGTCCATAACCACATTAGGTTCGAAATTGTGGAGCATAAAATTCGTAAAAGCAACGTCCAATACGTAACTATGGGCAAGGGCATCCGCATTTATGTATGGATATTTTGATTAAAAGTTAACCATTTTAGGTCCAAGACACATATCCAAATCATCATGACGATAGTCCATCATGATGATGAAAGGTCGAAATTGGAGTGACACATATGCTTTCGTCATTAGAATTCGTCATTTACTTTTGACGTTTGTGTAAATGGTGAAAATGTCCGTCACAAATGCGATATTTTGATGAATATTCAATTAAATAATTTGAGGACATACTTTTCTTAAAGAATTTGAATAGAAATGTGTAAAAATTGATAACAAATTTAATATTTTTGTAAACATTCTGGTGCTTAAATTTTACAACAGATGGCGTCCCCAGTCATTATTGAACAAATGATTGTCCAATTGCGTAATTTGGAACTCGTGCTAAGAGTAGGTACTAACATCGTCAGTTCACGTGAAATCCATGCAAATACTGTCAAAATTTTGATGCTCGTGAAATCGAATTCGCTTGGTGGTACTCACTTCACACGAAAGTTTCCACATTTGTTTTTGACATTTCGCCGGCGAAACAAATGCAGTTGCACTTAATTTCGCAGTGGAAAGATGTCATCAATCAATCAGAACGCGAGTGAACATTTACCTTAAATTGAGTGAATAACAAGCAAGTCTCCACGGCACCGTTTTTACGGGAGACATATATGCAAGTTTTTCGTTAGGTGAACTCAGTACTTACCTTAACGATGATAAACTTGCGTCATTCGAAAATATGTGTGTCAAGCTTGTCATTCATTTTCGAATTTGAGCTCTCCAAATTTTATTATATTTTCCATAGCTACGAAATTGATGTTCCATTGTTGATGTTCCGGAATTACGATGATCCAAAGATACGAAATTGATGTTCCAAAATTTGAACTTGGCGGGAAATGGTATAGGTTTTTGATAAATTTGTTGCTACAAACCCAGAAACAAAATATAATGTCAGACGGCAGACGTTGTACAAGTAGCTTGCCCATTAGACTACAAAAATTAGATAGAAGTGAGTATATTATTTCGGGGGCAACTTACCCCCTTCTTCAGCACTTAGCTTTTGTGCTGGTAAGTTGCCCCCGAAATACATACACACTTAAATTTAATTTTTGTAGTCTACTGGACAAGCTACTTGCACAACGTTAGTGTTGAACACTGCAAAGTTCCGGAGATATTATCACTATCTATGATTCGCGCTAAAAGGTTTTCACCCTTGTACTTAATCTGGCATGATGACGTTATCTGTGGTAAAGAATTGACACTTTGAAAAATGGAAAAATGTTCAGGTACCCCCATGTTCCAAGAATTGCTCAGCAGAGAATTTTATCTAAGAAACTGTCTTCTATTTTGCAAATTATTTAGCATATTGGTGGTTAGGAAATGACATGCTTAGACTAGGTACTAATATCGTCAGTTTACGTGAAACCCATTACCCAAATTTATTGAAAAAAGGCAAGTCTCCGCCGCAAATTTTTCCCAGGAGACGTAAATGCAAGTTTTCCTCTAGGTGGACATAGTAGGTACTTACCCTAATACACTAATACACGATAATAAGTGTATGTAGAAATAATTTCACGGCGATGAATTATTTTGTTTGTGAATATTGAAAAATGGATTCTAGTTTCAAAGTAAACAAAAATTCATAAAATAATTTTAGTCGGAAAAACGGCCGAAGAAAATAAATTCCGGCTAAAAATTCGGCCGGCCGGAATTATAAATTTCTTCCGGCTAAACAGCACGGTTTCCGGCTAAATTTGGCCGGAAAACGGCTAAATTGGCAACACTGCTTATGTATACAGCTTCCTCGGATCGGCGCGGCGGCTTTTCCATGCTTTTTTGCTCGAAGTGCGTACTAAATTAATTCCGTTCTGTCCTCTTGATTTTGTTTTTGTTAGTAGATGTGGTATTGTTTGGAGGGTGTTCCTTTTTTCCTATATGTATATGTCAAATCTAATTGCTGATGATTCCTGATTATTTGTATGTCCAAAAGTGCGATGCGACGGTCCTGTTTTTATTCCTTTGTGAATGTTATGTTTTTATGTATTTGGTTGATACCGGTGAAAACTCGGCACCTCGCTCTACTATGGCTAGAACGTCGTCAACGTACCGCGCCCAGGACTTTGGCATGATACCTCTTGGCTTAATTTCAGTTTCGTCGGTGGCCATGAATACTTCACTGATCAGGGGGGGCAGCGGGCTGCCCATAGCTGTGTCTGCAGTAGTTTTGTTGAACTTACCTCTCCACGTAAAGTAATTCTCATTCGTGCATACTGCTGCTGGCTTCGTAAGTGCTTTCGACTTTTTGATGTCCTCAGCTTTGCTGCTGGTTTTCGTGAGCCACTCCTCCAACTTCCAGATTGCTTCTTTTGTCGGTATGCTCGGGTAAAGCGCCTTTACGTCAAATGAAATTAGACAGTGCTCTTCTCTTAGGTCGTTGAATGCGGCAAGTTTTTGAATTAGTTCGCTGGTATTCCGGACTGCGAATTCGCTGTAGTAGTTTCCGATGCTGCCTCGTTGATGAGCCACTTTGCGAGTTTATACGTGAGTGAGTTAGTGCCGGCAATTATTTCCCGTACATGGACGTAGGATTTCGTTCAGCACGGGGGGGGGGGGGGGGGTAATAAAGCGCAACATTTTTACAACTTCAAGATGGTATCCAGGATTTTTGTTTTCATAGGATAAACATTTAAAATCGCCAACAACAATTAAGGTTTAAGGTTTCCCGTCAGTTTTGTTTATTGTCGTCCCTTAAAGTATTGATAGAAAAGTTGTGAAACACTTGAAGTCAAATTTTAAGAAAGCACAATTAGTGTAGTAGTAGGTGATAAACCATACATATACATGAGATTGCAAAATGTGGTGGTGATGTTTTTTTTTGTGGTGTTGATCATGCTCAGAGTTTCCCACTAAACATTCGTTGCGGAAAAGGGTTAAGATCGCGAAAAAAAAACCCAAAATTTTCGCAATTTTTCAGTTTTTTGGTCTCGAACTCTGAAACTGCGTAACTCTCCAGGAGTGTCATAGAGTCATAGATCACATGATTGCGCGTCCAAAGAGATATTAATACTATAAATTCGTTAAGCCGTATTACTACAATTGAAAATTTAATTTTGCCAGGTTTATAATTCTTTTAATTTCTGTTAAAAATCAATTTTGAGATGGAGCGGTTTTTTCTTTTTTGGTCGGAAAAGATTTTTCCTTGTTTTTTATGTGTTTTGGAGTGCTTAGCCCGAATCCGTAGCTTTGCACCAAAATTTCGTTGCTAAACAAGGTCAAGATCGCAAAAAAAAAATTTTGTGGTCACACGCCTTGCAACTCATGGTATTACGAAAAAACGATTAAGCGTAATTCTACTATAGGTAAGTTCCGAACACCAACTCCACTCCGAACATCAACTGTGTAAGAGGTTGATAATTTCAGGGAAAAAGAATACAGTTTTTACGTTATTTACGTTTTACGGTATTTTATTAGTTTTTTACGTTTTTCATACGATTACGTAAAAAATACGTAAATTTTACCAGTTTTTTAACGACTTTTTCAAGGAAAAGATGTACAAAATTTAGCACTTTACGTGGAAATGATCAATTCTGCTTATTGGTCTGTACATTTAAGATATACACTAATCGTACGACGCACCCGATTATAACTCGGGCTCGCTTTTTTTCTCAGAACACAACCCTACTGATTTCCACAATACTCAAAACCGCTGCGTCAAACACGATATTTTTCAGCTAGCATTGATTTTAGTTTCATTAAGATTTGATTATTATACGCATTGAAAATAGTGAAAAAGAAACAAATATTACGAAATTTTAAATTGTGTTGGAACAAAACGAAAGACTTTAACATGAAACCCGAATCAATCAATTGATACCTTATCTCTACTTCTGGTTCACGCTCACGGTAAAGCTCGAAATGTTAACAATATTTTCAATTTGATTTAAATGCAATTAAAAACGAGACCGAGGCTAATTTCGGGCGGGGCCGAAATTTGGATACCCTTCCCTCCCCTCGGGCTAAAAGTTTTTTTTTTCGGGCGTACCTACGACGTGTATTTAATTCCCCTCCCCCATTCTTCTTCTTCTTCCTTCTGTCTTCACAAAAGTTCCGTTGCGTTGACAAAACAATATTTGTGTGGGGTTTGGTTGGAATAAGTGGGCAAATAAAAATATTTACTCAGAAAATTTTATTGGGGGATGCGGTAGCATGGCGCCATAGGACGATTTCATTAATTTTGACGTTTTTTGTTGCATTTGTGCAAAATTTCAGCTTTATAACTTTTAAATTGGCCGAGTAAAACGCGTCGCAACAGACGGACAGACGGACAGACAGACAGACAGACGGACATCGCCCAATCGACTCCCCAAGTCATGATGATCATATTATGTATAATTTTTATATGGGCGGAGATGCTTCCTTCAATGCGTCACAAACTTCATGACAAAGTTAATACATATACCCTTTAACTCCATGAGCGAAGGGTATAAAAAAATACGAGCTACAATGTTATTATGTCTGACAGCGCCCGCTCTAAGGGGGGGGCTAGCACTCGAATAAAAAAAAGTTAAAAGCCGAAAAGAAAAATTCAATATCAAAATGGATTTAGTGGAAAGGAAATCATAGAAATACAAATGAAATAAAAAGGGGGAAAAAATTTCGAAAGAGAGGAAACCAATTGTCACTCGCAAAAATAATTTCACCTTTTTCAGAGACGGTGGAATATGTTTTTTTTTGTGGAAAAGAAACACTTCTTAATTTAAAAAAAATGCGTTGAAAATATTTTTTATTTACCAACTGTTTCTTTAATTCTCTTTTGAAAGTTTTGGTTTGTCCTTGAGATGCTTTGATTTGATGAGTCTACAATTTACAGGAAGTTCTGCATTTAAAAACCAAACATGCTTAGTGAAAGGCGCCCCAAATTTTACTTCCAAGAGACAGGAACAGTTCGTAATGTGCTAATTAAATTCTTCTTAAAAAAAAGAAAGTCATTGACTAAGTATGCGCTAATTTTCAAATTGAAAATTTAATTCACCAGAATTAAGGATTCTAATTGGGTCCACTTTCATGATCCCTAACTCATTCTAAAGTGAAGGGATGCTCCAAAATGCAAGTAGTCAAAACAAGAATAATCCTTTAGCTCAACATATTCCAGAGCAGCATTCTCGAAAATGTGTTGAATGTTTTCGGAGAACAAATGTTTTCGCATTAATTTTCGATGTCCTACGTCGGTTTTAAAGCTACCAGTTTCCTGTGTGGCATCTGTATATGATTGTTTTTTTGTATGATGGCGAAAATAATGAATTTAATAAGTGAGCTTAATTTTTTAATTCTAGACAAACTCTCTACAAAGTACAAAGCCTTGCTGAACTTGGCTGAATCGCTATCAAGAATCAACAACTATTTGTGAATTAATTTCCGCCGAATTGTACAGCTAATCAGATCATTGTAGCATCGGTCATCCAGAAACACCGAGGTAATCCAAATCAACCTTGGGAGCCAAAATTGTTAGGTTGCCTTGTCATAAATTAAGTTTGGACAGGACGGTATGGCTAAATATGGGCCAAAATTTGTTTGTGATGTGGTTTGAAACAAAGGCATGCACTACTGAAGCTTATTTGGCTGTAAGGCGAAAAATCGGGTAATATGCTAAAATTGTTATGTTTACAATAGTTCACATCCATGTGATGTCCTCACTAAATGCAGAATAAAATGCAAGCGGCGAGGAAACTATTAGAAAAAGTCAACGACTTCTTTCTAAAGCGTATTTCGGGACAAAATAATTTGTCGAAGGGGATTAACATTTGCTAGACAAAGGCCGCCTTAAATCTCAAATAACCGTCAGTAAATTGTTTGTAGAACTGAGAGAACGATTTCTAAAATACATAATTTAACCTCGAATAAGCCATCGACTTCTTGACGAATTTTAGCAAATATCTGAGACTTTAGTTCAACACCTACAAATTCTTATGCTTTTGTGCTGAGACATATTGTGTTTCTTCGACCTAGGTGCGGGTCGTACAAAACTGCTAGGTGGGCCGCATGGGGCCCGCGAGTTTGATATGCCTGGCTCAGTGCCTCTGAATTGCAGGAGAATTGATTTGAGTTCCACAGTAACCAGGATTTTTTGTGTTTGAGCTACTCTTAAATCGCTTTTACAAAAATAACGACATAAATACTATTTTCCTGGTATAAAACAGAAGGGCCCGGGGTGGCGTAAGCGCTACAGCGGGTACTGTGTCTGAATATCTACACATGTATTCCTACGTTTTACATTTGCCTTCTTTCGATTAGTCCGTAGTTCGCAACAGTTGTCAAACAAACGCCCGAAGACGGCTTTTATTCCGCTTCGCTTTTTTTTTATTCTCCTTTCATTTGGCATTCAATTGCTCCAAGCGCAACGCCCATTGGTGAAATTATAGACCTCACTTCATATATGCAACTCATATAGGTATAATATGTAACAGCAATTTGATGGCCTTCAAATTAAAATTCATAAATTAAATTCATTAAGATGAAGAGAAAAATATATTGATGCAAAAAAACGGTAGATCAGATATGTGACTATGACGTAGGTAATACATATGTACGTATATCAGATTTCATTTCATGACTACTTATACCTTACTCACATTATGCGTGTGCCGCGAAACCCTGAAATTTTGGACCATATTTTTAAATTCCATCCAATTTTGAAATCTATTACGCACATCACGTTCGTCGGACTCGTCGGAGAATAGGAGGAATAAAACATATATAGGCGTTTTGATTTCTAGAAAGCCTCGGGTTTCATCAATCTTCGGTATACCTTCATATGATATACAATACATGCAAATAGCAATTACCGTCAATCATACGCGGTCGTATGTAGAAAGGTCAATGCTATTATCAAAAATAAAAAATCAGTGTTGCTCATTAAAAGAGCCTGTTAGTATGCTTTCTATTGCACATACACAACAATTTTTTTTAAGTCCACTAGACCACCTCTGAAATATTGTCTGGCTTAACATATTTTTTTTATCGCTAATCTGTGTGTAATACGATCAAATACTATGCGTGTCCGCAGTACAAAATATAAGTATCTTAATCTTGTGTCGTGTTGCGCAAGTTTGATCACTATATATGTACATATACTTATTCAGATTGTATTCATATTTTTCTTCGTGAGTATAATGAAGTTGGAGTTGCAGCTCAATAGTTAGTCATAATATCTTATTTGTAATTTTTTCATTGAACTTTTGTGTTCTTTTCACAAAAGGTAGATTGAAATATTTTTGGTTGTATGTTTTCATCCAAATATCAAATCAATTTATGTAATATTGCATTGTTGTGTAAATGCAAGTAAATAATGTTTTCAAAAATTATTATTAGTATTATTCCTTATTATATCAATGTTAAATTTTTTTTAGAGAGCTTTGGTTAACTTTAAATAAAGTAAAATTAAAATGTATGTTTTGATTATTCAGATATCATTTTACCATCTCTAAAAGCATTGAAAATGAGACTATTAGCCAAAAACAAAAGATCGATTGCCGACAATCATAAATTTTCGATTTCCCATTAGACAAATTGAAAATCAATGATAAGACCATGCACCGTAAATTAGTATACATTTTCAATAAAAGCTAATCAAAGATAATTTACGGCACGGTATTTAATGATTTCACTTCTATATGCAATAAGAGAAGAATAACAAAGTCAATTTGTTTTTCAACGAAAAAAAAAAAAAAAAACATTATCGACAGCAGAGTGACAATTCAGTTCAATCAAAATAAGCCATTAGAAGCAAATTAATTATTCAAATTTATGCCCAAATTTCGAACGTAAAATTAAATGCTATTTTACTCGTATGATAATTTTTGTCTTAATTATAATAATGCACACATAAGAGTATATTTCTAAACGGTTAACGAATATAAAAGATGATTGCAGGCGAACAATTCCATTAGCCTAAGTTCAATATAAATATATTTGTATAGAAATTAGTGATTTGATGCAATACGGCAAACATGCATTTGTATGAATTAAAAATATTAACGAAAGTTCGAAGCAAATTTGTAAACGCACCATTATGCTACATTTAATCTCGCAGTTTGATCCAATTTTTATTTGAATGAGATAATTTCAATTCATTTTTAGTGGCACTGGAGCTTGTGAGAGATAAATAATTAGAGCTACTTGTTAGATTGAAAATTGTTCTAGAAAAGTTGTCGGAGAAGCGTCTTGGGTAACTGAGTTTTATTTTTTTTTGCAGAAATGCGTCAGTTGTCGTATCTAGTGGATCCGTAATGACGTAATGCTAAGATTGTATCCTCCCGGGATTCGAAATTCGTTTCAAATAACTAAATTTAAACTGAAGTAAATGTTACCCAAAATAGTGCCAGTTATAGCGCGTAAAAATTAGCCATCGATTTTTTTTTATGTATTCGGGTTCCTCGCTAAAATCCTTTGTTTTTGGTTTGATGTATCTCATATTTTTCGACCCCAAGAAGTAGGATTTGCACATGTTTAGAAAGTTTAAATTGTTGCATTACAAGCCAAGAATCCGTTTTATTTTAATACTGCCAAAATTTCAATTTCTATATTCCTCCTCTCTCGACGTAGGGTACCGTGAGCAGCGCCCGCTCTTAGGGGGTGGGGGGGGGGGGGGGTGGTGTGGCGGCATGCCGGGCGGTCGATTGAAGGGGTTTTGGCTAGCACTCGAATAAAAAAAATATTTAAAAAGCCGGGCGGTCGATTGAGGCGGTTTTGGCTAGCACTTGAATAAAAAAATTTAAAAAGCCGAAAAAAAATCAAATATCAAAATGTACTTAGTGGAAAGGAAACCATAGAAACTAAACAAATGAAATAAAAAGGGGTGAAATAAAACGTCGGAAGATACACGCAGAGAAATTTGTGTAGTAAATTTTATTAAAACGAGTAATAAAATTCACTAAATTAAATAATTAATATTCATTACATAATTAATAAACTTTTATCGGTTTACTACAAAATGTTGTGAACTTGACATATCAGTTGCTAATACGCATTTCATTACGTTGTAATAAAAAAAGTTACTACTCTCTATTTCGGTGAAAATTAATTACATATACAATACATTTTCATCGAAATGTTGTGAAAACTTAAATGTCAAAAACAATATTTTTTGTATGAAAATATCAGTTTGGTGTCGTGAAACTTTAATTGCAGCATTTTTCTCCAATTTAGCCGTTTTATACGTGGTAAGTAAGTAAATACATATTTATAATTTTACGTTTATTTTCACTGATTACATTATTACAGGAAGTGCATACATTGAATTGACTGTTGGAGTAAAAACTGAAGCATTACAAGAACTTTAATATTCAAGACAGTGCCGTCAGTCTGTAAACCAAGAATGAACGCGGAATTCATTACATCGAGGAAAAGGTTATTCATAGATTAATATTATAAATAATAATTTGAAGTACAGTAAATATTTTATAGTCCTAACCCTCGAAACAATGAATTTACAATTTGCAATCGAACTTTTTTATACAGAATTTAACTTTTTTTCAATCTAATGAATTGATTTTATTTATTCCTTCTAGGCAAAATCACAAAAATGTTTTTTTTTTATAAGAAGTTCTACGTATACAGATGGTCGATTCATTGAAGAAATAAAAGAAGCTATTCTATATTCTATTCCGGATCGACCCTCCTATAATTTAGTGGATTATTGATAATGAGGTATATAAACAATTTAAAATTTGATAACTATATACCTTTGGAGTTAACTACATATAACAATATACAATCATTTTTTTTTGTTATTAATTATTTGTAAACAACATCTTCATAGGATTCATTAAATAAAAAAGTACGGTACCGTTGCATATAATTGTGTTTTTTTTTATTTATTGCAGAAAAATAAATTAAATTAAATTAAATTTTACTATTTTAGATGGTAGTATTTACTACTTTCGTGGTGAAATTTTACAGTAAAAATAGTTGACTTAATCAATCTGTAATGAGACTTGAATTGTCAGATGGTTAACTTTAATTATAATCAACGCTGAATTATTACTACTGCTGTAGTGAACTTTTACAGTAAAAGAAGATTAATTCTATTACAACGAAATAAAGTTATTCACAACGCGGGTAGTTAATTTGACTACGCGATGGGGTCAAAATTAATTACAAATCTGTAAAATTTACTACGGATTTGATAAAATTTCACTACTTTTTTCTCTGCGTGTAGGAAACCAGTTGAAACCCACAAAAATAATTTTACATTTTTTTTGGAGACGGTGGAATATGTTTTTTATAGGTATATGTACATAAAAACACTCATTCCCAAAAAGCATTTTCATTACTCTTTTTTGGAGTCGTTTTCAATAACTGGCTTACTTTTCGCATCAATTCGCCCGATGTCTTCGCGAATTTCTCCGACACAAAGTCCTCCCTAATTTGTTTCTGCCAAGATGATAATATCGGAAGTTGGCTAGGTTTTCCCGATTTAATTAGTTCTGATTTTATTCTCGAAGGATTCTCCGCATTTATGAAAATGAACCGCGGACATTGAAATCGTTCGAAAATTCGTCTGCGGAGATATCCGGCTTGTTGAAATTTATCTGCTGCGAAGTGTGTAAGGTTTGTGTTCCAAGAGACGACTCATACGATGATCACTAAGTGACCGTCGCCTGACGACTGAAACTGAGTACTGATTGAATATGTTTTACATGGCGCTATGTTTCTCCAAACAGTAGTCGTTCAACTTGTCAGGCGATGGCCGTGTGGCATGTGAAGAATAAAATTATCGTCGCAACGATTGCGCTCATTGTTGTACATGCGGCCTCGATGAGTGGTGACCATGGTGGAAGCCACTTGTTTCTGTTTGTAGGCTTCGGGGAGCGGCTGCACAAACCTTAAGAAAGTGATCAAAACCTACTCCAAAGTGCAAGTAATTAAAACGAGAACAATTCTTTGAGACAACATTTTCCAGAGCAGCATTTTCATTTTTCGTTTTCGGGGAGCTAATGTTTCCGAATTAATTTTCGATGTCTTACGTCGGTTTTAACCTTCCGGCGGGCGCAATACTAATCCTAACACGATCGGGCGTAATCTATCTGACAGATTAAGTGCAGAAAATAGAATGAAACTAAATGTATATATATATTCTACACACTCATTTATTGTTGCATTGTCTTTTTGAAACAGTTCTACGAAATTTTAGAAACAAATACTAGCTCACGAAGTTTGATACCCTTCACATTTTCAATTTTCTAAGAATATTCCTCTTTCAATCGCTTCAATATACAAAAAACCTCCAACACACTATTGAACGATTTGGTGATCCTAAAAGTCAACACAACGTTATTACGCAATGTGAAAAGTATAACAACAGGAAATTTTCATAGAAAAGGAGAAAATAACACAATCGGGCGCAATACATCTGAGAGATTAGACATATGGTAGATAGAAACTGAAAACTGAGCCTGCTTTGGGTAGTTGATCGATAAAGATTAAGCTACTGTGAGTTTCAGTTCACTCACTTTTCATATCGCTGATTGGTGCAAGAAAAACGGGTCACTTAATCTGTCAGATGCATTGCGCCTGCCCGAAGGTTAAAGCTGCCAGTTTCCAGTGGGGCATCTTTAAATTTTTTTAATGATGGTAAAAATAATGTCGCTGAATTTAATAGTGAGCTTAATTTTTTTTTAATTCTAAACAAACTCTCTACAAAGCCTTGCTGAGCTTGGCTAAATTGCTCTCAAGAATCTAAATGATAGCGGAACAGGTTTCTGCTACATATTTTCTCGTACATCTTATCTAATGGTTAGTCTTGTCGTATAGAGAAGACGCACACAATTTTCCGAAAGCTTTTACATTATATTGCATTGAATTTTTGTTTATTTTGCATAGTATTGCCATATTTTGCTTGGTTGGCACATCATCTGAAATCGAAAAAATCAAGCAAAATATGTGATGTGGTCTCAAACAAAGGCATGCGCTATTGAAGCTTATTAGGCTGACAGGCGAACCCAGCAATTTTGGGTCTCATTTAAATAAAATGCAACCGTTCAAGAAAACTATCAGGCAAAGTGAACGACTTCTTTCTTAACCCTAGAGAGATAATCATATTTTTTACCCCTGAAAAGATAATCATACGTCGATTCGACGTGTTGCGAGTTAACATCCTTATAACTTCTTTGTTAAGAATAACATGTTGTTAAAAGGTAGATATATAATCATTTGTATTTAATATTAATCTGTTAAACTCATGGTTTTGCAAAATTATCATTTGTTTGTGTATATAATATTAATTTTTAAAAAGTGGTTCTAGTAGAAAGTGGGCTGTCCTTTCAATAGATTAAAATAAAGGATATCTTTATGGAAACAGGCTTTTAGTGGTTATATCCAAGTAAATACACATCCACATTATGAAGATTTATAAAAATGTCAATTCGGGGGAAATCAAATATTTTTCAGTACAAATTTGTTCTACAGTTTTTACTGACGTTAAAGATAATCATACGTCGATTCGACGTATATTTGACTTATGACCCCCCAATATCTTAGGCTGTGTGGCACCCAAGCTAATTATTTTGCCACGTAATTACGCCTACAGACATGAATTGAGTTAAATCTTGGAACCAACAAATTATGAAGCTTCACTTATGAGATATAATAAAAAGAAAAATTTCTGCACGTCGATTCGACGTAGATTATCTCTCTAGGGTTAACCGAATTTCGGGACAAAACAATTTGTTTGTTTGGGTTTAACATTTTCTACACAAAGGCCGCCGTAAAAAATTTACCTCAGATAACCGTCAGCAAATTATCTGTAGAACTATGAGAAAGATTGCTAAAATACACAATTTATCCTCGCATAAGCCAACGAATTTTAGACGAATTTTAGTAAATTTCTTAGACTTTATTTCAACACTTACAATTTTGTACGATTTTGTGCTGATACACATTGTGTTCTTCGACCTAGCCGTGGGCCGCGAGTTTGATATGCCTGGCTAAGTGTGGGTAGAGTGGCTAAGGATTCTATTCTCTGAATTGCAGCAGCGTTGGTTTGAGCCCCACAGTGACCAGGATTTTTTGTTTCGGACGCTGCTTGCTACTCTTATCACTTTTACAAAAATAATGACATAAATATTATTTTCCTGGTATAATACAGAAGGGCGGCAAATTGTCCACTTACCCGGGGCGGCGTAAGCGCTACAGCCGGCGCTACTGTGAGTTTCAGTTCACTCCCTTTTCATATCGCTGATTGCTTTAACAAAAATGCATCACTTAATCTGTCAGATGAAATGCGCCGGCCTGAAGGTTTCGGATGAAGGGTTTCGAGCCCTGGACGCTGTGCATTGAAGATGACCGCACAAAGCAATACACTAGCTAGACTACCGATTGGTGTGACTTCTTCTATTTCTGTTTTAGGGTCTCAAGATGTTGTATCTCAGAACAGCTTTTAGGAAATATTCGTTTGTATTTTGTTTTCCAGTCATAAAACGACGTTAATAAATCTATAAATCGTGTTCTGAATTTTTTCGGTAACCGAAATTAAACTCGTATTTATACCATATACCAATAAGGTGATAAAGGGTATATTGTTTTTGTTACGTCGATATTATGTAACACCTGAGATATGAGAATGAGATATGGCAGAATATACATGTAGAGATAATCGGGATCGCTAAGCGATATCCGTTTGTCTTTCGGACCAACGCGGTTCCTCTACGTTGCATGCAAACATCCCGTCCTTAATTCTTTCATTTGGCCATAATTTTCGCTAAGGACCTGAAATGTTAACCATGCCGTTTTGAAATATACCCTTCATCTTGATGCGGTAGGTTTGATCCAATGATCCCCTACCTCCCCTACAATGATATGAATAGTCATCCCGAAGAACGTCAATGATCTGACATTTTCTAGAAACTTTCTTTGCGGCCATAAAATTATTGACGAGTGTATTGTGAAAAGTTCATATTAAAAATAAATCGAATCATATCAAATACGCATACACATCACATCATACTACCTATATATGTGCCCACATACATACCTTTCCCAATATGCATGATCGTAAATCTTGGTAAAAATCAAATTGTCTATCGATTTATTTAAATTTTCGCTAGCCGATTGACGTCAATCGGTCTAATAGCGCAGTTATCGTCGTGACAAAGTTTTGAGAGTGGAGGCTGACAGTGTTGTGATGGTCAACATCTGAAACTGGTATTAGAGTGGAAAAATTATTTTCCGAGACTTTTTTTTTAACCGGAGTTTATTTATTGCACCAGTTTAAATTCCTAATAAAATTATATTGCTGACAGTGAGATGATCGTTTTTGATATTTTATATCCAACCGAAATTATGGAATTTAGAAAACATTATCGTACGAAAAGAAGTAATAAGTATTATTAAAAATGAAACTATCCACATAAATACTATTTTTGCTTGTTATTTGTTCTTAATTTACTTTTTTTATAATATCTTTAATCACTTTTAATTTGAATTGTAATCTATATCTCCGAAGGTCGACCAAGTGTCAAATTACATTCGCGTTAAAATTTCGTTTATTACTCCAAGGAGAACAATGGTGGATATAGGACGCAGCAACGATAATGCAGTTCAATGTATTTTGAATGGGTGGCGTCATATTGGCAGCAAACGCTACAAAATAGCTACCAGATAGCTTTTGCTAAACAAAAAAGAAAACAGAAAAATCCCACTTTTATTGCATTTTTCTATAATTTACTAACACAATAAAAATTTGATAATAACTCTAATGTCATTAAGATCATATTTCCAGTTTTATCCAATCATAGAGAGTGGCCCATTTGAATCTATTACATTAATCTAGTTCACTAAATAATGTGTAGAAAATCACCATAAAATATAAATGACAAAAAATAAAGTTAAATCTGAGCCATAAAATTATATTACAGTTTTTTGACCCTATCGTATTAAAATTCGCGAAAAAAAAACAGAAAAAAATATCTTCAAAACAGTGACGAAAACGCGCGAGCACCGTAGAATACTTAAAAGCCATTCCGCGGCGATGACTAAGGTCTTTTGCTATGACCGTACATGGAGCTACATACTAAATCACGGTGAAATTCTTTTGTCTTTCTACTTTTTATACAATTTTGCAGAAATGTGTATCTAATTTAGAATCCTTTTGTTTCACCTCTAAACTATGCATTGTCCGAGCGGCTCTTATCTATTCACAGCAAAAAAATAAACTTTCGTAAAAACAAAAAAGAACTAATGAAAAAAAAAAAATAAAAAATTCAGAAATTCTTTTCATCGTTAAAAGAAATCAACATCTAAAAACAATGTTAAAAATTCAACACTTGAGTCTGAGTTAGTACATTATCTCTTTTGTGCTGTGGTGACTTTTTTTCTCAGCTTTGCTGTTAAATCTTTTTTTTCGTGTTCCTTTCGTGTTCATGCATTGCTGCAGAGCAGAAGTTTCTTCGCGACTCTTCTATATAAATTCTTTTCAATGTTAATGACGTTATAGAAGCAAATCTTGAAGCCCGTCGTTGGTTTTTGTATTCAAATTCATGCCATTTATTGATTTACATTTTATTTAAAATACAGAGAATAAATTTGTAAGTCATACAGTGAGTGGTGAGAGTGAGGGAGGTTTGGTGTTCTTGTAGTGTGGTAAGCTATCAGAACTTCAGAACCGTGTCGCATGCTGTCTAGTCTAGCATGGATGGACAATGTTATTTGTTATTTTTACAGAGAAACCTTAAGTGGAAGTAAATGCCCATTTCCACCATATATTTGCAGCAATGCAATGTTACGACTCTTATGGATGGATCTTTTACAGATTTGGCATAATTTTGGAGAGATTATTTTAATGTAATACGAGTAGATATTTTGGTAAAAATAAATACGTAGTTAATAGTGATAATGTTTAGGGTTAAATTCAAAGTCGAAAAACAGCTGAGTAACATACTGTCGAATTCATCCGGCACTTAGTTTGGATCATTTGTAACTCGTATTCTATTAACTGCTAATGTTTATGCATCTAATTTCAGTTTCTGCTCCATTTTACTCTCCATTATGAGAAGGTAGTGCATGTCTTGAGCAAAAACCACCAAGCAGGTATGCCAGATTTAACCACAAGTTTCAGTTAATCAGCGCAGATAAGAGACTTGGTTCTATGCGCCTATCTCGGTAATTTCCCCTGAACAAACAAATACCCCTTCTTACTACTACCTATGTCTGGGAAAAGTACAGGTGTCCAACGGTTAGCTGAGGCCTGTGGCCTTCTTATAGGACTCAAGCCTTATTGCTTTTTTTCTTTATTAGGCCAATAGTAGTAGAGCCACTGAATTATAAATTCATTTCCAAATATTGCTAGTTTAATTATTGTTTAAGCTTATCATTTTAAAAAACTGAACGATTTGATATAAATTAATATCCTGTCGGTCCTCCATTGTTTTACCTGTTTACCTGAAAAACTCGGGACTGAATTTACTAAGTTTTCCAGGATATTTCGATCAGTTTCTTCCCAAGCTTGGCGGATTGCTCCTTTGAGTTCCGATACGGGTCTAATATTGTTTTCCATTGGCGCCACAGTGGTTCAGATTCACATTCTAGTGGGACAAAAATCAAAAAAGGCAAGTATGAGATTTTTGTAATTTATGCTTGGGAATGCATTTATACTCAACCATAGAATTGGGAAATAACAATTATATCCTTTTTGTGCAGTGGCGTTCATGCCAAAACGACCTTAAAAGAGGGGCAAAAGTAGCTATTTAGAAAATCACGCAAAATTGTATGGCGAAAATTGTGCTTTTCATTGCAGTGTCTGTGGTTTTCCAAGTTTTTCATTTCAATTCATAAAACTGAATATCTGTGGAAGGCGGTAGCATAAATTTCAGTTTAATTTTTTTTTTCGGTATGCGTTCTGTGAGTATGTTTACTATTGGCCTTTTTTACAGTACTTTTCTTGTTGTAACCTTTTATGAACCTGAGTGAACCTCATAAGGGGGTATTCAATCGAAAGCCCTATTAATATGCATTACTTTAAAGAAAAAATAATATCCCACATTTGATCACTTTCCGGGATATAGCTAATTTTCCAAATGTTCATAAGTAAGCCAACACGAATTTCTAAAATATATTTTTCAGTCACGGTCAACTAAATCGTCTCAAACCGGCAAAATGTTAATAAAAATTGCCTCCTGGTATATTTCGAATGTCAATATCTCTAAATACTCGATAGTACGAAGTCATTTGCCTGTCCCCTCATATGTAATAAAAAAAAAGTTGAAGCTTGCATGGAGTTAAGTACACTCGATAATACCAAGATTTTTTTTAATTACGGAAAATACTCGTTTTCGGAATGTAATAATAAATAAATAAGCTTCTTCAAATTGATGGATGAAAATGGATCAAATTATTTACTCCACCTTAAACAAAGGCGCAAAATACATATTACTTGCGCACTTCGCTGTATATTTTCAAATATATCGTCTTTGCATTTCATTATCTAATTATTATCATTCATTATTATTTCTGCAAAATTTATGCATATTTTATAGATATACATAATTAGAAAAATATGGGTTTCTCTTATTCACTTTTTAAAATCTTTATTTTTTATTAAAAAGAAATTGGAAATTTGGAAAATTAGCTATATCCAGGAAAGTGATCAAATGTGGGATATTATTTTTTCTTTAAAGTAATGTATATTAATAGGGCTTTCGATTGAATACCCCCTTATGAGGTTCACTCAGGTTCATAAAAGGTTACAACAAGAAAAGTACTGTAAAAAAAGGCCAATAGTAAACATACTCACAGAACGCATACCGAAAAAAAAATTAAACTGAAATTTATGCTACCGCCTTCCACAGATATTTAGTTTTATGAATTGAAATGAAAAACTTGGAAAACCACAGACACTGCAATGAAAAGCACAATTTTTGCCATACAATTTTGTGTGATTTTCTAAATAGCTACTTTTGCCCCCTCTTTTCGGATCGTTTTGGCATGGACGCCACTGCACAAAAAGGATATAATTGTTATTTCCCAATTCTGTGGTTGAGTATAAATGCATTCCCAAGCATGAATTACAAAAATCTCATACTTGCCTTTTTTGATTTTTGTCCCACTAGAATGTAAATCTGAACCACTGGGGCGTAAGTATTCCCCATAAATTTTCAATGGGGTTGAGGTCTTAGCTACGGGCTGGCCAAACTAAAACTGTAATGTTTTTCTCTTGGAACCATTCTGTTTTCGTTTTCGCCCGATGGATACTGGCATTATCCTGTTGGAAAATAAATTCCGGTCGAATAATTGACTCGGCGTGGTCAGTGAGCGATGTCTCTAATATCTTCACATAATATAATGCACCCCAAATAATCAGAGATCCACCACCAAAGTTTCGGCTCATGGCAACTTGTTTTATTGAACACCATCGGTGCCATCCAGGTTAAACTTCTTTTCGTCCCTGAAAATAACGCTTTTCCCCTTTTCGCCGAAATCCATATGTTGTTGGCCCCATTGAAGACGTTTCGCCTTATGATATTGGGTGAAAGGTGTTTTTTTCTGCCTTTCGATGAATTTCAGGTCCTTGTTCGAGTGTAGAATCTGCTGGACACGACGCACACTGACAGGTAAATTCATTTCGAATTTTTTTCTTCAGTGGCTTTTCTGATAATAAGTCTTTTTTCTCTCGTAGTAACTGCTGGTCGCCGTCCAGATCTTTGTGGTTTTCCATAATTTTCACGAAGTAGGAGGAAATTGCTGACGACATACGATGATCTGCAAATTTTTTCTGCAATTTTCCGTTTTGAAAGGCCGCAATCTTTATACGCTATTATAGCACCTTGTTTCTCGACTATAAGGGAGACGCCACGTGACATGTTGCAAAAAAGAACAAACTGAAACAACCAGTAATTAAAAAATGTCTTTGTTAAGTTTCGTTTAGATGTTACCAGACTATTTCCCACAAAAAAAAATACTTCCGGTGCGAGAAATTGAAAAATAACGGTCGTGAACGTATAAATATTTCGCAACACTTGACGCACGATTCGGACACTATTGAGTCTTCAGTGAAACTGACGGAAATTATTTCTCCAAAGTAACAGTATTTCGAAACAGAACTTTCTAAACAACATAATAAAAATCATTTTCGAAATTTATAACGGTCCAGGAAAAATTAGAAGCGAAAAATGGTAGAATTTGTGTGTGAAATTATATTTATTTCGGTGGCTGTATATGATTGAAATGTTCGTAGCGCTAAGATAAGCAAATCATGATAAGGGTGTTAATGGGTTTAAGCACACAGTGCTTGAGTTTTCAGCCACATTCAAATAATATTCAAATAGGAGTCGGAATTGGTTATTAAACCCGATCGCTGAGCGATCGTGGCATGAGTCGTTTCTAGCAACACAAACCTTAAGACTTTGTCTCGCAGGTTCGAATTCATGCTGAGGGAACAAACTGGAGACATTTTTAACCAGTACCCATGGGCGTAGCCAAGGGGGTAATGAGGATCTCTTAACCCCTTCTTGGCGATGATTGCGGTACATTGTTTTTACTGCTATACTGCTCAAATAAAAAGTCGCTGCAATACAATTATTGTTTGATACTGAGAGTGTAGAAATGCCGGTTTAACGCTTAGCACCGCACATAAATTTCCGTACTACAAATAAAAAACTGCGTGTAGGGTTTAAGTTTTAGTGTCAATATCTCGAATATTTCGAAAAAAGGGAAACTAAGAGACTGTCACAATGCTTATGAGATTGCAGTTTCAGGAATATGATATCCGAAATTGGGATACCCACGTGTGAGAGTCATTAATTGAAAACATCTTCAGATCCGGCATTCTCGCGTTTTCCCTGTAGTCTGTTGAAACTTAAATTTTTCGCTTAGTGAGACCCTATGGTTTGTTTTTGCAAGGATTCCAACAGACTGCTATGTCTTATCGTTGCAATAAAGGATACGTAAAGTCCTTGTTTGAAAGTCAATGGGATGTAAGGGATAAATCAAAGGCGATACGATGTAATCGGGGGTAAAAGTCTAAACAAGTGCAGGTGCAAGGTGTTAAAATGTGACAAAGGTTGTTCTGCATTGCCTTAGCAATTTCCTTTCACCCGGAGCAATCTGATCAGTTGTCCCGATTAAAATTTCTCAAAAACTCAAGGGAGGGTTTCTATCAAGTTTGGTAACTCAACCGTGAGCGACGATAATAAATGCGCAAACCTATTCAACAAACAATTCGTCGAACACCCAACTAAGGATAAACTCAAGCGCAAAATCACACGAGACATCCGAAACACTAAAGTTGATGAACATCTCCAAATCACCTCTACAGAAGTTGCAATGGCCATAAAGAATGCCAAAAATTCAAAAGCACTTGGTCCAGACGGTATAGCAATGATCATGCTCAAACACCTCGACACACCGGCCATAGAGTATATCACTGCTACGATGAACCTTTCGTTACGAACATTCATCATACCAGAAATTTGGAAGAGAGGCCGTATCATACCGTTACCCAAACCTGGTAAACAACACTCCTTAGGAGAATCCGCCGCATATAGTCAAATGGATCGCAAACTACCTTGCCGGACGTCAATCCAGCACCGAGTTTAGAAATGGGAAATCTAAACTAAGAAGGATAAAACAAGGCGTACCACAAGGCGGGGTACTTTCCCCCACCTTGTTCAACCTATACATGTCAGGGCTTCCCACCCCACCCGAAGGAATAGACATTGTATCCTATGCTGACGACTGCACCATAATGACATCTGGCAACGACATTCCCGACATGTGCGATCTCATCAACGGTTACTTGGAAGAGCTCAACCTTTTCTTCAACAACAAGAACCTAATGCTATCAGCGCCCAAATCATCGGCCACCCTCTTTACCACATACAACAAAGAATTCAACCAACGGCTTAACATCAGAGTAAATGACACTGAAGTTCCCACTATCCGTCACCCCAAAATTCTTGGCGTCACAATTGACAATCACGGCCTATTCAACACCCATGCCGACAACATTAGAAACAAGATCCTGAAGTCCCTTGCTGGCAGCAAATGGGGCACTGATAAGGAGACTTTACTCACCACCTACAAAGCCGTCAGTCGTTCTGTGGTAAATTATGCAGCACCAATATGGACAAATACCCTATGCAAAACCAACTGGAAACGGATTCAAACATGCCAAAATGCAGCCATGCGTACCATTACTGGTTGCGTTCGCATGTCATCGCAAGACCACCTGCACCAAGAAACCAAGCTGCTAGACCTCAAGGCACACAACGATCTCCTGGCTAAGCAATATCTTGTTGGTTGTCATCGAAGCTTACACCCAAATCATGACCTCATGGACAAAACCCCACCACCACGTCATGTAAGACGTACATTAAGGGACATGGAAAGGGAAGTCTAAAGGTTTAAACGAGTTCCTCTCGATAACCCCAACATATATAAGGCGGCCCTAAATCAACTGCACACCAGCGAGGTAACCAAAGCCACAAATAGGCTATCCGTAAACCGCGTCCTTCGCGCTCGACCACCCGACATCTCAGCCGACGAACAACAACTACCGAGAGCCACACGTACCACCTTGGCTCAGCTTCGTTCTGGATTTTGCTCGAGACTAAATTCGTTTTGGTCACGCATCGACAACAGCATTGGAAATACTTGTCCAGCATGTGGAGCCAGCCCACACGACGTGGATCATATATTTGACTGCACCTACGCATCTAACACCTATCGCACTATGGGAAAACCCCATCGAAGTTGCGATCTTCTTAGGTCTTGACCTTGAGGAGAGGATGCCTACGATTTATGAATGATGATACAAGTTTCCCCCCCCCCCTCTCTTGCGCCGCTACAACAACAACATTAAAATTTCCGGTATATTCCGTCTCCTGTTAAACTGGGTCTTTTCGAAATTCATAACACCGTGTTTTTGGCCTAGGTACACACAACTATGTCTGGAAATAGGGTCTGTGTCCATCGGTGCGTTGAGGCCTATTCCCATCGAAACTGCCACAGACATAGACTTTGATGCAAACCATGAAATTCGTTATGTTCAAACCATGAATTCGTTATGCGTGGAGAGTACCCCACCTCTGCTAACCATATAAGGCAAAAGAAGTGTATGCGCTTTTTGGACCAGTCAGTTTCTGCTGTGATAACGGGCTCGGCCTTGTTGAAAACCAGATGGTCGGTATTTGAATGACTAGTCCTCCCCTACTAAGCTAAATTCAGCCATATCTTTTGATAGAATGTCACGAACACATTTAAATTTGTGTGAAAGTTTAGCTTTTGTATGTTCATATAAAATACTAGCCATCTACCCCTACCTCCCCTACTTGAAAAAAAACTTGAAACTTATTATTTTGGGTTTCGAGTGTTCTAGGTTCTCGGAAAGCAATTTTTAACCCTCTTTCATCCCATAACAGACTTATTGGGACTGTTTTCCCAGACAGTATTTCAATATGATGTGTCCCAAGATAAAGTGCAAATTTTGAACTTCCAGCTTCCCGTTTTTTTGCCTAATGATTTAAAACATTTAAATTTTCTCTCGTTTTATTTGGCGATTTTTTTTTTCTTTTAAATGTGTTAGTTACTTCTGAACTAAGTGTGGGGAATAACATCGATGTCAGATTTCCCACCAGGAGCGAATGAATGGGGAGTGTGTTAACAGGGGAATACGATCTCTCCCTTTTTACAGATGGGTCCAAAATGGGCTGAGGTGTGGGTGCAGGAGTCTTTTGTGGCACAATCAATATCTCTGAATTTTACCGGCAGCAGCCAGCATTTTCTAGGCTGAATTGTTTGCAATCATGAAAGCATGTCACGGACTCGGGAACATACAAGACAACTCGCACTGTCGCAGTTGCGATAATAAAAAATGAAACTCTGTTTCACTTTCTATGCGAATGCCCAGGTCTCACTTCGCCAGATCCCGTTACCAAACGTTGGGATGTGCACTTTTTGGCCGCCTAGAGTAAGCTGACCAGAAGTACAGCATTTTGCCGTACAGTACAGCATTTCGACCTATCGTACAGCACTGAGAAATGTACAGCAAGATGTACAGCATTTCGAATGTCACATAATGAAACCTAATTCACTACAAAATAAGCTGCTTGATGAGGCCTGTGATCAGACTTGCCTGCTTTCAAGGTGTAAAGTTCGTCCCCTGTACCGCATACGATCGATATTTAGCGAGATAATCGCGCTTTTATGTTTGGCAACCGTTCATTTTCGATACCTCGGGAGCCTTTCCCGACCTCTAAGAAAATTTTGCACACACTTGTAGAGCTACTTGGCGTTCGTATTTTCTCCAAATTTCACGGCCAACCTACCCGCGTTCGGAAGTTACAGCTGCCCAAATCGAACTTGTATGTTTTCTAATCGAAAATTGTCCGTGACTTGGAAATTCTTGAGCTGAAATTTTTTTTTATTCGGCAAACATGTTAGGCCAACATGTGGTGAACATTTCAAGGGTCTAGCTGCCAAGTTTGAGAAGTTACAGCCGCCGAAAGATGCGATTTTAATTGATTTTACCTATCACAATACGATGAAAAATAGCCACTGCACTCTACCATTTGATTCCTTTATCAACCTCTATAGGAAAATGCATACTCAAGAAAGCACTAGGCATGACTTTTGGATAAAGTTTTTTCCCATAACATTGCCTTGTAATTCATTTAAAACCGTGTTAAGAGCCCATAAGACCGGGGTGGCATCATCATTGTAACGACGGGGAAATTCATACTCTCCTCCAGGAATAATGGTAATTTTAAATTTAGGTAAGATTTAAACCTCTGGCTCCTCCCCTGAATTACTTTAATTCTGTGGCTCGCCCTTCGCTCCTTTCAGGTCTCGCACTGTTTGTCGCGCATTAGAAAATTCGCCAACATTTTTGACGCAGGGCTGTTGCCAAATAGGTACGAACGCAGCGAGCAGTGAGTTTCGGAAGGCAATTCGTAAGATTTAAACCTCTGGTTCGTCCATACGCTTATCCAGATCCTGTGGCTCGCCCTTCGCTCAGAACCCGCTCTGTCTATTGCGCTTTTCATAATTTGCCAACGTCCTTGCGACCATAGCGCTGATGGGAAGTGGATAAAGCGAGATGCGATCGCAGCTAGCGTAAGCTGACCAGACGTACAGCATTTTGCTGTACAGTACAGCATTTTGACCTGTCGTACAGCATTGGGAAATGTACAGCAAAATGTACAGCATTCCCCACGCAACACAATTAGAGGCAATTCACTACATAAGTTAATTTCGATTGTTCGGGAACCCTTCCCAATTTTTCTGAAATTTGGCACACTTGCAGAACTACTTGGCGCTTACATTACCAACAAATTACATGGTCCATCTGCGTCCGGAAGTTACGGCTACCAAAATTGCAATTTTTAGTTTTCTAATTGAAATAATTGTTTATCACTCGGAAATTCGTAAGTGAAAAATTTTGAAATTTAGAAAACTTGTAGAGCACTGTACTGGCCACGTTTTGAGAAAATTTCAAGGCTCTAGCTATCGCAAGGTTCAGATTTGTAGTGCAAAGTTTGACCGATGGACGATCGATATTATTCAGAGAGATAATAACACTTTTATGTTTGCCAATCGTTCATTTTCGATAACTCGGAATCCGACCGAAATTTCTGAAATTCGGGATACTTGTAGATAATTTGGCGCACATTTTCTCCATGTTTGAAAGTCCTACCTCTCCGCACTCGGAAGTTACAGCTGCCCAAATCGCACTGTTTTTTAATAAAAAACTGTTCACTTGGAAATTCTTGAACGAAATTTTTAAATTTGGCAGACTTGTAGAGTATTGCACCGTCCATATTTGGGGAACATTTCAAGGCTCTAGCTACCAGGGTTCTAAAGTTACAGCCGTCGAAAGATGCGATTTTTATTTATTTTTCCTATCACAAAACGATGGAAAATCATCTGATTCCCTCTGCAAGGCTTTTCAAAGTTCAAATCCATTAAAATTAAGTTAAGAGCTGAGGGGGCCGGCATGACATCACTAATGTAACCATAGAGGAATGGATACTCTCCTCCACAAATATTGAAACCATGATATGCCAGACTTCATCCGCTCTGAAGGTTCATAGCTGACAAATATGCTGAATGCCTCTACATTTTTGTCAGCAATGTAAAATGCATTGCGCTGGACGTTTGGCGATGCTGCTACTGATGCGCGTAATCTATTTCAAGCATAAATCATGAAATTAACGTACCTTGGTAGTATGGCTGAGTATTTGTTTGAAAGCCGAATTCCGCAAGTATGTGTACAGCATTGAGCATTCGGAAGTCTGGTCACCTTAAGCTAGCGGTGAGTCGATGGAAGGCAATTCGTACGATTTAAACGACGAACCAGAAGTTCGTCCATACGATTACTCAGATACCGTGGCTCGCTATTCGCTTCGTTCAGATCTTGCCCTGTCTGTCGCGCTTTTAGAATTTGCCAACATTTTTACGATGCTACTGCGAAGAATGGTAAGGCGAGGTCCGAGCGAGGCGAGGTGCGAGCGAAGCGAGCTTAGAGTTAATGGAAGGCAGTACGTGAAATGTAGACCTATGACGCGTCCGAATGATTACTTAAATCCTGTAGCTCGCCCTTCACTTGGCTTAGACCTTGTTATGTCGGTGGAGCATTACACAATTCGTCAGTAATTTTGCTTACGCAGATCTCGGAACTGGAAGTATGGCTGAGGATTTGCCAGAAAACCGAATTCGATAAGTAGGTGTACAGCATTGGGCCTTCGGGATTCTGGTCACGTTAGCCTAGAGGATGCGTCGAGGGTGAAAATAGGGGAGCTGCTTCACTTCCTAAATCTCTCTAACTAGCTCTAGGTGGGTCTCCACCCTTAAAATTATATTTCCTGTAACTAGCTTAACGAGTTCTGTGGTCTCAAAACGGCACTTTTCGTGCTAATTGGGCTCTGGCTTGGCCTGTCTCGCCTTTAGCCACCATTTTTACCAACCAAATGTATTCGCATTGTACACAAGTGCGTCAAGAACTTCGCACGATCTTTACCATCGCTTGATCTCAGCACACTTTGAGCTCTCGGGGTACTGTGTCTATTTTGCGCTTTCTGGTTCTCTCTTTCCATATATATGCTACTTGCTAGATCATTTTTAGATTCTTCTTTCCCCGAATCGCTAAGCCGCTTTTAGGCGTAGCCACCGTTTTTCTTCTACGTTAAGTTTGAATATAAGATGGACCGTTCCCTCTTAGAGAGAAGGCAATAGTCACCAAAAACTAAAAAAAACCTATTTCTCCTTTATTTTCAAACTGCCGCACCCCTTAACGGTCAGGATTATTTTCCTATTATATGTGGACAAGTGGCGTATTTAGAAAATCACCAGAGAGGAGGCACACAAGGTAACTTATTTGAAATATTAGGCTTCGGGGTGTAGCTATTTATAAGATGTGTGAGGCACTTAAAAAGGTAAATATGCAATCGGAGATTTCGGTGAATGAATTATCAGATAAATGCGAAAAAATGTACGCAATTAAATTGCAAAGTTTGCAGTTCTTGATCCCCGTCGATTGAGTAGAAACGAAAATCTCGGATATCTAGTATAAAAACAGAATCTACAGTTTATCTCAAAATAACATTTAGAACGGAAGTGATGTATTTTTTTTTGTAGGTATGATTTTGTTTAAACTTGTAATTTTCTGTAGGCAGCTTAACTCTTAGAAAAGCCGATATGGTCACAGCCCAAAGAAAAATTGAACCATAGTCTGATTCCAGTCGTTACAGTCAAATTGATTATATTTGAAACTTGTAAATATTTACAGAAATCTAATTTATTTGTTCACGGTACTGTGTTTTTCGAAATTCCAAGATACTGAATCTGGTTTGAAAATTAATATTCTAAGGTAATCTTTTTTAGTGCGAAAAATTAAATGGATATTTGCTGATTTCAACTGCAATCATTTTCGTAACAACAGGGGAAATGAATTTGAATTGCTCATGGAGGGGGCACGTGCCTCTGTGCCATCCCTGTAAGTACTCCACTGTCTGTGAACTATCCCCAACCGTCTCGCAAAGAATTCTAATTTTCGATGCCCTTATTGAAAGTCACGTGACTTTTACATGGCTTGAATTTAAAAAAAAAAATCTAATTACTTAGCTCTCGCAAGTCATACTTTAATATAGTGAAATGCACTTTAGAATAAAACTAGTCCCAACAGAATATTCACAGTTGTTTAACTATTTTAATTTTATTATTACGAAATGCGATTAAGACTGTCGATACTCAACACCAACCAACCCAAAAAAAAAGACCCAAATAACTTCGCCATGCTGTCCAAATAAGTGCCACTTGTAAAACGTCGCAAAGAGTTATTATAATTATTTCTATAAGTATCGCATAAATTACCTCAAACGATCTTGGGTCAATTACTTTTCCCGAATTACGTGACTTGAAATTGTAACAACTCGCGTTTCACCACCTCCGCCGCACTTAAATGAAATTTGCAATATGCATATGTGCTTCAGAGTCGCAATATCGTGGGAAAGCATCAGCATAACCGTCGTACGATAGTTATGCGTATAAGAAAGCGTTGAGTTGGGCGTGGAGAAGGTCACATGAGAAATTGTTAGCAAGGACGGACGGGCCTGATCGTAACGCGGACTGTCATGCCAATTTCAATTCATGAAAAAGAAGGTGTGATCATCGCGTCGCATCGTCATTGTCTGCTCGCTCGCTCTTATGAATTTTAATAAATTGATTGCATATATGCAAAATTAGCTTCTTTTTCGGCTGCGCCGAAGTTGTTGTCGAATTTTAATAATATTTATAAAAATATGCAAATCCATTTTGGTCGACAATAGGAAGTTTTTGCGTTGTGCTGATGAAGTATGAGATAAGATTTATTTTCAGATAAGAATCATAATGTAGGCATATTTTTGTTTAGTATTAAAAAAGGATCATTTTTTTCATATCTTCTTAGGCAGCGTGCATGCAATACAAAATCAGATTTAGATCACATTTTTGTGTTTTATTGATTTATATTCAAATGAAAACTTTAACCTTCGGGCGGGCGCAATGCATCTGACAGATTAAGTGACCAGTTTTTGTTGCGCCAATCAGCGATATGAAAAGGGAGAGATTTGAAACTCACAGTAGCTTAATCTTTATCGATCAACTACCCAAAGCCGTTTTCAGTTTCTATCTACCATATGTCTGAGTGGCGGGAGGGGGTGAAATAATCTCTCAGATGTATTGCGCCCGATTGTGTTATTTTTCCTTTTCTATGAAAATTTCCACTTGTTACACTCTTCACATTGCGAAATAACGTTGTGTTGACATTTAGGGTCACCAAATCGTTCTAGTGTGTTTTTAGTAAAATAAGCTCACATTTTTTAAGCGGTCGAGTTGTTGGAGGTTTTTTAAATATTGAGGCTATTGAAAGCGGAATATTCTTAGAAAATTAAAAATGTGAAGGGTATCAAGCTTTGTGAGCCAGTATTTGTTTCTAAAATTTCGTAGAACTGTTTTAAAAAGACAATGCAGCAATAAATAAGAGTGTAGAATATACAGAAACTTAGTTTCATCCTATTTTCTGAACTTAATCTGTCAGATGCATTGCGCCCGATCGTGTTAGGATTAGTATTGCGCCCGCCGGAAGGTTAATATAAAATCAGGTGTCTGATTACGTTTTTCAGTCAAAACCTGGACTAATCCCGATTTTCGCAAATTCATGCTATTAGCTTGCACCTGAAAGTAGGACGATTATCATCATCAGGATCATACAAAATGTAATTTAATCTTGTAGAATTCCGTAAAAACGGCAAAACTTAAAGAGCCCACCGACGTAGAATATAATCGGACAATCTAGAAGAAAAAAAGAATTTAGCTAAACCCAAAAAACTACAACTTTTCTTCAGCACTTTTAGGTGTTGTTAAAAAAATATTAAAAATCAATTACCCCGTTGGCAGCACGAGCCCAATCGCTTTTCTGTGGCACGTTCGTTCCTACACACACCTATCTATTAAATAAAAACAAAAGACTTACGCCAGAAACCTGAAATTTTGCACAAAATCTTGTATGTTTCAGGAAGATGTATCAATTTCAGCGATAAATTGAAATACATACTTATATTGCCATGCCGCGGCACTGACCGCCTGAGATTCCAATTTATTGTTTTGTATTTTCGGTAGGTGCGGTGTCTGTGTCATGGTTTTTTGGCAATATTGCAAAAATTTGGCACAAACCTATAATCATAATTCATTTTGTATTGATGCGATTTGGGTGGGCTTTTGAAGAGTATTATATGCGGGGCGGGCATTTAAATGATATTTAGCCGTAATGATTCGTGTCGTAGATGTTGTATAGCCGGAAGAGGAACAAAATTGAAAACTTAATGTTTTTGCGATTAAAAAAAGGGTACGCATTAGAGAGTTTGGCTACTAATGGTCTACGTATGACAATTGCATGATGCGCGTGAGTAATAATACGATTGCAAGTGAAAATAAATTAATACGTGCTTGAAGGTGAGAATTCACAAGTAATGATATCTTTCGCGATATAATCATAAAGGATTTTTTTTTAATAACTGTAATTATATGCGATTAGCAATAATTACTATAATTTGAGGGTTGACAGGTACTGTGCGTATATGGGGAGTAGATTCAGATGTAGAAATATATAAAAAAAAAAAAACAAAATAATTTCTTCTTCTTGAATATTGCAAGTTTATTCTACGATTCATTTTAAATTTAATGACATACGGTCCTATCTAGTATCCAGGGTTTTGACTGGATTAGTTTTAATCAAGTCCAGGATTTGTTAATGGTCTTTATCGGCTATTAAACTAAAACCTTCCCACAATTAAATGATAAAACATCAGAAGGCATTTTTTGAAATGAGCGCATTTCAGAGGTTTTCGATTAATTTAATTTTTAATTGCTGAAAATTTTAACTAGACAAATTTCTTTCGGCACATCCTACCGTTTAATTAGTCTATTGCTTTTCAAATACATTTATCTGATAATTATGTGTTGCCAGTTACGAGGAGATCTAGTTTCATCTAATAATAATAATAAACTTCTTGAAAATGAATATCCCAGGGGCGATATTAATCAATTTATCAAAATTATATCTGCGCGTATACAAATTTTACTAATTGGGAAAATCAATAAATTATGTCTTTACAATAAAATTAACAAAATAATATTTATTTTCATTTTTTGTACACCTGTTCTATTTTTAAATATGACCAGATGTATTTTTTTGTGTGTTCATCGGATATTTTCATATTGAATCAAAAGATAAGCATATGTATGCAAGTACGAAAATAAATTTTAAAACGTGATAAGCATGGCCTAAAGGTCTGCACGACTCTTGAACGGAAGCATTTTAGCAAATTTTAGTCTATTTTCAGAACTGAGTATGAATTCTTATTTTTCTACCGACCCAGATGTCTAAACGATTTCAGTATTTATTTAGCAATGTGGCAATATGTACATGTTTTATTTTTAATTCTTCCCAATATTACTGAGGAAGCCAAGGTAAATTTTGAATAAAATAAAACCTAGAATGAAACTAGATAGCACGCAGATACTTCTATAGCAACAATGACGTGTAATATAACAAAAGTAAATTCAATAGACAACAGTTAAATGAAAACTTTTCAATTTGGTTTTTCTTCCGCCAATTGGGGAATTCCCAAGACTATAATTTCAAAGCGTATATTTTTGGCACTGATGCATACATCTAGCATTCATGCACCATTAATGCTGTGCTGATACCGTCTGCATGTACCTCCAGTTTTTTTCGGAGATTTTTCAAGATAATCTTTTTGTGTCGTTCTTTTTGGCTAATTCACCGCGGAGAAAATAGTGCACAAATTGCTGTTTGAAGCAATTTGGGAAACGAGTTTTATATCAATTTTGAACGTAAAGATAAGGCAGCAAAGAGGTCTATGACTTATTCTAATTAGTTTTTGTTTTACACATTTGAAGTAATTGAAGTAATTGTGTGGTGTAAATTACCAGATCCAGTTTTAACGAATTTTGCCTTTGTTACTCGTACGAGGCGGGGCAGAGTATGAATTGGAGTTGAATGGTTTTGATTGTTCTGCATATTATACGTCGGGTACTGCATAAAAGCAGTCGTCTATTATAACACTGGTGAATTTTTACATTTCAGCCCCATTAAATTAGTAAATTCGTTTCGTCAGTTTATGGAGAGGCTGTAACGTCAGACCCCCCCCCCTTTAGGGGCCTCTTCCCAAAAATATTAATAGTTTTTACAAATGATGAACTTAAGACCTTTAAATTATTTGTATAATTTTTGTTTTGGTACTCTTCTATCTTCGGTACTAACAACTTACTGCTAATTTGTATGTAACTAGTGTTCTCGTCGATGGGATGCCAACCGATAGCATCAGACAAGGCTAAGCCAAGAAAATGGCTGTGAGGTAATGCCAGAAATTGGCGCAAAATGGTACAAAATGAAATTTAAAAATCCGTTTTTCATCAATTTTTATCATTTGATTTTTTGATGAAAACTTGATTCTAAAATTTCTGTAAAGTTTGAACGGGTATATCTCGGAAGATACGAACAACAACGTAACGGGCGAGGAGTCGTTTTATTGGAAATTTTATGTAGTTTCAGAAAGTGAAGCTATATCTCGAATGAAATGTGTGGTGGTGTAGCAAATTTTGATTAAGTTGGGCATATCGGCCATTTTTACAAAAAAACGCCATTACATTGTAACGGTTAAAAAAATAGGGGTCCCGTTGTACATTAATTTTCCCCAAATGAGCCACACTACCTACCATTAAAATATCCTCCACCATGAATGGGACACCCTGCATACAGAAAAGAAAGTTATGTTAGGTTTTTTCGCCTATTTCTACGTGTATTTCTTCACAGAATAGCTTTCTACCCCAAATAACAAAACAACTATTGAGAAATATAAAAAATTCACAATGGACACAAAAATGAAGACAATTCTTTTTCATACGGATTTCAGTAAGTTTGCCCAACCGGACTGGTCTACATAAGGTTTCGCCCAGAATAGCAGGATAACAATCGAAATATACAGAAAATTCACAATGAGCAAACATTTACAATGATTTTTTTAACAAACAATATTTTTCAAAAGTCTAACGGATTATTGAAAGATTTCCCCGCCGAATTAGTGTCCTCCATTAATAGCAGAGTATCTATTGAAATACGCAAACAAATTCACAATGAGCTAAATTAAAAGAACAGCTCTCTTTCACATATTTCTTTCTGTATGTGTTGAACGATTTGCTGGATTTCAGCAAATTGTCTCCATCGAATTGGTTTACATCCAGAATAAATATTTAAACATACGGAAAATTCACAATGATAAAAAAAATGTAAAAAGTTCTTCAAATTCGTTTGTCTATATCTCCTGAATTCGTGGGTTTGAGCAAATTTGCATCATCATCATCATCATCAATGTGGCACGATAGCCCGACGTCGGGCCTTGGCCGCCTGAATCGTTGACCTCCAATTGTCGCGGTTACGTGACCTTGTCCTCCAGTTTCGGAAGCCCAGCAGCTGGGGCGTCTTCACCTATGGAGTTCTCCCAGCAAGCTGTCGGTCGTCCACGCAACCTCGCTCCGTCAATTCGTTGTGCGTTCATCACTTTTTTTGGCATGCGATTATCGTCCATCCGTTGTACATGCCCCGCCCATTGCAAACGTTGAAGCTTCACGATTTTCGATACTTCCAGCTCATCGTACAATTGATACAACTCATGGTTGTACCGGATACGCCATTGGTCTCGCTCGTGAACGGCCCCGAAAATTCGCCGAAGGACCTTTCGTTCGAATCAGAAGGCTTTCTGCATCACCCAACCTTCGAGACATGATGTTGATATCGTCGGCGTACGCTACTAATTGAGTCGACTTGATGAGTAGCGTTCCGCTGTTGTCCATATTCATGGCTCGAATTACATACTCCAAAGCAAGGTTGAAGACCGTCGGCGCCAGCCCGTCGCCCTGCTTGAGTCCAGTACGAGTTTCAAATAGGTCAGTGAGTCGATTCTTTGCATCACCGGATTGGAATCTTCCCCGAATAGCTTAATAAGTGTCAAAACATGCAGAAAATTCACAATGAACAAAATTATAATGACTGTTTTTTTTTTCACATATTTTTACATTTATCCCTAGATAAGCGGATTCCGGTAAATTTTTGAAATTTTCAAATTTTCAAAGCAGCTGCTTTCCTGATCCTTAGCCAACATTTTTAGAATGGTTTAGTGGATTTTGGTAAATTTCCTCCACCGGATTGTTTTCTAAACATAATTTGTAGTTAAATAACTACATAACCTTTCAAAAAATGTTAAATGAACAAGATTTTGAAGGTAGTTATTTTTTGCTAGTAAAAAATTTGTATAAAAGTCATTTTTCCTATTTCACATTTTTATACCCGTCACTATGTGAAAGGGTATATTAACTTTGTCATGAAGTTTGCAACGCACAAAAGGAAGCACTTCCGACTATATAAAGCAAATATATTATTGATCAGTGTGACGAGAGAAATTGATTGAGCGATGTCCGTCTGTCCGTCTGTCTGTCTGTCTGTCCGTCTGTTTCAATACAAACTAGTCCCTCAGTTTTGAAACTATCGAGCTGAAATTTTGTATACAAGTTTCTTTTTAGTGTACGCTGTATATATGTCGGAACGAATGGATTCGGACCATGGGGTCATGGGGCTGTCAACCTCTAAAAATTAGGTTCTTCTAAAAAAAACTTTTTTCTTTATGAACCAATCTTAACTAAACTTCACCCAAATGTGATCCTGGTAAAGCCTCAAAACATATATAGGAACGGATGAAATCGGAACACTACGTCTTAGGGATATCATACAAACCAACCCCTGAAAACTAAGTTCTTCTAAGAAAAACTTTTTCCTTTTTAATCTGACCTTAACCAAACTTCACCCAAATAGGTTCCTAGTAAATCCTTAAAACATATATAGGAAAGGATGAAATCGGAACACTACGACATAGGGCTGTCATACAGACCAACCAATAGAAATTAGGTTCTGTTAAGAAATACTTTTTTCTTTATGAACCAATCGTAACCAAAGTTCATCCAAATGTGTTTCTAGTAACGCCTCCAAACATATTTAGGAACGGATGGAATCGGAACTTTACATCATAGGGCTGTCATACAAACCAACCCCAGAAGAAAAACTTTTTCCTTTTAAATGGAAATGGGTTCCTAGTATTAACTGACCAGACGTACAGCATTTTGACTTGTCGTACAGCATTGGGAAATTTACAGCAAAACGTACAGCATTTTCCATGCCACAATATCAAACCTAAATCATTCCTCGTAACGCCTGTGATCAGTCTTGCCCCTGCTTTTACGATGCGAAATTGGGCCCCTGTCTGGTCGATATTTAGCGAGATAATCGCATTTTAATGTTTGGCAATCGCTCATTTTCGACAGCTCGGGAACCGTTCCCGATCTTTTTGAAATTTGGCTCACTCTCCAAATTACATGGCTCAACCTATCCGCAATCGAATGTTATGGCTGCCCAAAGCCGCGTTTTGAGTTTTCTATTTAAAAATTGTCCATCACTCGAAAATTTGGAAAACTTTGAAATTCAGAAAACTTGTAAAACACCGTACATTATTTGGTGAAAATTTCAAGGCTCCAGCTGTCAAGGTTTAGAACTTACAGCCGTCGAAAGTTGCGATTTAAAGTGTAAAGTTTGACTCATACACGATCGATGTTTAGCGATATAATAACACTTCAATCATTCACTTTCGATAACTCGGGAACCAACGGAAATTTCTGAAATTGGCACATTTGTAGAGCTACTTGGCGCACATTTCCTCTATAAGTTTCAAGGTCCTACCTATCTGAGTTCAGAAGTTACAGCTGCCCAAATTGCACTTTTGTGGTTTTTTATTGAAATTTTATCCATAACTTGAGCGGAATTTTTAAATTTCGCAGACCGGTATAGCATCGAACTGTCCATATTTGGTGAACATTTCACAGCCGTCAAAAGATGCGATTTGAATTTATTTTTCCTATCACAAAACGCTGTACTGCATGCGATTCCCTTATCCCCTCTATTGGAAAATTCACACTAAAGAAGGGAGTCTGTATGAGTTTTAGAACAGGGTTTTTCCCTAAACATTTCTTTCGAATCCGTTAAAATTTTTTACACCAGGGGACCAGCCTATATAACCATACATGATTACAGAATGCATACTCTACTCCAGAAATATCGCAACAAGGGTTAGCCACCTCTTCACTGCTTTGGAGGTTCTCCTCCGACTCCATAGCAACATTGAAACTTTGCCTGGAAAGCCACCACCAGCTTAAGAATTCTCGGGTCTCGGCTCATCTCATTGGTTTTCGTTTATCTATTGCAATAAATGAAACGAAGTTTTAAAATAAGTAGGTACTTTGCGGCCATCATATGAAAAGCCAGGTGCCACATCATACGACAGTCCTTACAGTTATTTTTGAAACCTTCTTCTTCTTCTATTTTATATGTGTGTATGTATAATCTTATTTGAAGTACTCTTTTTTGTGTTTTTCGTGTTAAAACATACGTGTGTTCTTCATATGTTGATGATTTTTTAAAGGGGAACATTGAGAACTATAGGGCTCCCTGTTTAGTATTAACAGAACTTTGCCTTCCCAACGTAGGAACTACTGTGGTATCACAATGGACCAATTTTTGGTCTAAGTGCGCATGGCGCTAGTCTGGCGGCCTCTTTACCTAACCTAACCTTGCCTTCCCAAGAAGAAGATATCACTCATGAAGGGAAGAATAATATGAGGTTATTATATGGCATGCATACTTGTCGTATCCGTCCTGTTTTTGGCAGGACAGTCCTGCCTTTTCAACTTTAACCTGTCGTCCTGCCAAAACGCTAAAAGTCCTGATTTTGTCAGGTTTTGTCCTGTTTTTGGACATCGAAATAACATCTTACGAAATGACGAATATGACTTAGTTTAATGAAGACTACATTTAACCTTCCGGCGGGCGCAATACTAATCCTAACACGATCGGGCGCAATGCATCTGACAGATTAAGTGCAGAAAATAGGATGAAACTAAGTTTCTGTATATTTTACACTCTAATTTCTTGTTACATTATCTTTTTTAAACAGTTCTACGAAATTCTAGAATTAAAGACTGTCTCACAAAGTTTGATACCCTTCACATTTTCAATTTTCTAAGAAAATTCCGCTTTCAATCGCTTCAATATTTGAAAAACTCCAGCAACTCGACCGCTTAAAAAATGTGATCTTATTTTACTAAAAACATACTATTGAACGATTTGGTGAGCCTAAAAGTCAAAACAATATTATTACGCAATGTGAAGAGTATAACGAGTGGAAATTTTCATAGAAAAGAAAAAATAACACCATCAGGCGCAATACATCTGAGAGATTATTTCACCCCCTCCCGCCCCTCAGACATATGGTAGATAGAAACTGAAAACTGCTTTGGGTAGATGATCGATAAAGATTAAGCTACTGTGAGTTTCAGATCTCTCCCTTTTCATATCGCTGATTGGCGCAACAAAAACTGGTCACTTCATCTGTCAGATGCATTGCGCCCGCTCGAAGGTTAAATGTTGAAGAAATTCACAAATAAAAAAATTGGCTCTTACGACAGTCAGTTGTGTGATGTAAATCGTCGCGAAGCTAACCACTGTTAAAAGGGCCAAGCGCTGCGAAACCCTCCTTTGCATCGCCATGCGATTATTGCTCTTTACCTAGTCCAGGAGCATTCTTGACAAATACTATTCATGGAACAGGATATTGAAGACATGGTGAGGATATGCAGTTTCCTAAGATTGATGCCCAAACATGCATGAGTAGTAAATAAAATTCTGCTCTAATAAAACTACGCGAAACAAGCCTCTCAGCTTCCAAAAAATCTACACTTAATGCTGAAAAATTCGAAAGTTTCACAAATATTACAGACGCATTTGTGTTTCTGGTTGTCCTGCCAAACGACGACTTTTGCTGCGCTTGTCCTGATTTTATCGAAAAAAATATACGAGCGTTAGGCATGCATTATGACCTCGTGAGATGTTATTATTTCTCCAAATAGGCGAGAATATGGCTGAGTATTTTCCTGAAAACCGAATTCTGCAAAAACATAATGTGTACAGAATTGGGCCTTCGGGAGTCTGGTCACCTTATCCTAGTAAATCCTTAAAACATATCTCGGAACGGATGGAATCGGAACATTACGTCATAGGGCTGTAATAAAACCAGCCCCTTCAAGTGTCTTCCTGGACTAGCATCCAGGAACAAATTGAATCGAAACACGTCATAGGGCTGCGACAGAAATTGTTAGCACAAAAGGAGCTTAAGTTTCATTCAAATGTGACGGGTATTCAAATTTCGGCCGCACCCGAAATTAGTCTCGGTCTCGTTAGTACTCATTTTTTTCCATAAAAACTGTTCTCTATTTTGCATCAAAATAAGCATGTGAAATATGAAAATTCATGAAATCTAGATCTGCATAAGAGCTTAATAAGAAATGACTTGAGACAGGTCATGGACAGAATTTAACTTTAATAAATGAAAAAAAAAAATCTTTGTTTTTCGTTCAAATAGAAGACTGGGCTCATTAATTCCTCCAAAAATGCAAAGTGGATATAATTCCACTGCGACTATCATCACTAAAATATCCAACTACCATATAGGTAAACCACTCTTACCCCAATGACGACATGCATGGATGCATGAATCTCTTTCTGCAGAGCAATCTGCAAAACGAAGACTTAAACTCTATTGAAATCTAAAATATAATGTAACACTAATTTCAACAGAAAAACATCAAACCAAATCAATAAGCAAACACTCATTGTTATCTTTCCATTTGATCTAATGCTTATAAATTGAAAAAAAAAATAGATAAAATTTTAAGGATTTTTTTTTGCAATAAAATTATTGAAGCTATTTTTGAAATTTGAATTGATTTTGGAATTTTGGTAATTGATTAGATTTGAATATGAATAACACTCATAGCTCGTATTTACTGAATTTTGGCATCAGTATTTTATTACAGTAATCAAAATGCATAGCTACTCGTATGTGCATTTTTGAAATGATATATCGGAATCTTTTTTCATTATAGCAGCAGTAGCAATTTATACTAAAATAATTGAAATGTTGGAAGCAAATTAATATTCAAACATTTTTTTCGGAACGGAAGAGAAACTTATCTGCATCTATAACACCATTGACCTCAACTTTTTTATCTTTTGAGAGAAAAATATCAATTAATAATTCATTAAGCCCTTACCTTACCAAAAGACGTGAATTATTTTTATTTTTTGCTTCCTAAAATTATATGTACATTCAAATGTCTGTCATTCAGAAAAACTGATATTGAAATAGGCTTTTTATCTTCAGTTTTTTTGTTTCACTTAGACAAGCAGTCAAATGCATAAGATGTTATTGTACGTGTTATCTGGATTAAATAGTAAAGCGTCGGGCTTTTGTAAATTCTTCGTATATTTGAAATGGATGACATGGGCAGACGTTTCAATGTCTTGTACCTCGGCTGTTTTATCTTGAATACACCTATCTTGATTTATTGTTTTGAAGTTATCATAATTTCTTTTAAATTCAAGGTTTTATACTATTGCATCTAATTGAATCTGTATTGTCTGTATGTATAAAGATTTAGTAACCCATTATTGATTTTGTAATGTTTTTTAAAATTTGATGAACTGAAAGAGAAATCGATTGAAATTGACCTAAATGTTTATAATGAAACGTTTCTCATTATAATATTGTTTTTTTTTTACATTACGGCTTAACTAAATTTTTGTATTTTCCTTATTTCAGGATATAATCATCACCACTATGCAATGTTTCCAGTTACAACGGAATAATAATTAAAATTCAGGTACAATTATCGTATTAATCATACAAATAAGGTCTTTAACCATTATGACTTGGGTTCATCCCATGATGTAAAATAAGATCAAATAAGCCGCATATTGGCGGACACAATCATACTCCTCGTGTGTACTGTGTCTTGCGGGTCGTATGTTTCTTGGACTACCGAATATAATGTACATAGCTAGGTACCGAGTACAAGAGCCAGTACTCGGCTCATCCGTGTTATCTGCGGAGGACACAAAATAATAAGCAATTGATGGTATATGATGTTAACTTCTTGTTAAGTTTTTGTTTGGTACAGACAAACACATAGTGTATGGTCATGTCCCGGCAATAGGTGTACCTACCGTCATGTTGCGCACATGCTAACGGTTGTTTGTCTAAAAATACGTGGTCAACCAATTAAACAGTATACCGACGACGATTAATTTTATGTCATGTTAAACGTAACAATACATGAGCCACTGTTGAATTTTAATTGCTTGCGCCAGGCGAGTCGTTTTTGGGACAATATTTGTGATAGAATTAATGGGCGAGATGATTTTTTTTAATGGATTTTTAGGATTTTTGATTTTTTTCAGCAAATTAAGAAATGAAATAGTGTTGTAGTTAGTCATTTTGTTTGTTTTTAATGAAGAGATGAATCAAAAACTTTCTCTTTCAATTATATATGTAGAAATATTTTCTGTTGGTTGATAATAGTATTAGGTAAGCAATTATTATTTTATGTTCGAGTTCACTCGATCTCGGGTTTGATAGCCGGATCTAACCTGCAACGGACGCAAGCGTCAAGTTCCTAGGCTCGGACGTTTTCGGCTGATGTTTCGCCTACATCCAGTCGAATATTATTAGGTGGAGTTACAAAACAGGATCAGCTGTCATTTTACAAAACCTGCTCCCTATTCCGCTTCATATGTTCGCCCCATTCAAGGCGGAATGTATGACATAAAACGGGGAACATCTTGTGCAAAATGACAGCTGATCCTGTCCTGTAACCTCAACTACTGAGGCTGCCGAGTGCCTTCCGCACTAATGCACACGTTCGCAGAAGTACATACTTCTGCATGGTGTCAATAATACTGTGCGGCAGGTTGAGTTTGTCTAGGGAAGACAGAAGGGTCTTAGGTATTATTCCGGTAGCCGACAATATTACAGGAACTACCTGCACTTGCTGAAGATGCCAAAGTATTTTGATTTCTTCAGCAAGTGCCCTGTAGTTATCCCTCTTCTCTGCGTGTTTTCTTTCGATATTGCTGTTGTGAGGAACTGGAGTATATCGGGTCTGTTGTGGGCGACCGAGTGATCAGTAAGGACCTGGAGATCCCAGTACAACGTGAAGCGAGTGCTGTCGAGCACTGCTTGTGCGTGGGCTGTACTGGTAAATCGGTTTTGTCTCACCGATCAACTTATTATTATTATTATTATTATTATACTTTATTGCAATATTCAATTGCATTTATAATAATTTGGACATTTGTTGTTTTTTGTTTGCTTCTTGCTGAACTATTGTATCATACGATAAAAATTCTCAATTGATTTAAATCACGCGCAAAATCCTGATAAAGTATCTGCAAGTCAACGTTCAAAAACAACATATCGCTTATTGTTCCAACCTCCATATATTGCCAAAAGCGCATCTAATGTCAGATCATATCCTGTGATAACCACTAGCCCATAACACCCGTAAGTGCTAAACCGTGTAATCGAACCCCAACCTGAAGTGTGCCAAACATGTAACACTTCAAAACTCATAACTTGAACAATGTAAAATACTTTCCCGGTCGATACTTATCGATAAATCGACAATTTCATTGAATTCTTCAACACTTTCACAGTATATGATTCAATCTGAAAAAAATACTCCCAGCAGCATTACGTCTATGTATGTACTTCTGAAATCATCACCCTACATTATTACGACTTGTGAGTTTTGATCGAAACTGTATAAAGTGTTAATCCACCCCCAAACAGAGGTAAGCTCGGAAAAAATATCGCCATATCTGTCGAACAATAGAATTCTCGAGTGCTATCTGAACAAGAATCTCTTGTACTACCATTCAGTATAAAACATGTTGTAGACAAGTGTATCTGGCACTTGACTCGCTGTGTAAAAGTCTTGTAAAAGAACTCTGATGCTTGATGTTGATTAAACAGCAAAAATCTACCATATGTGAGATACCGTAGTATAGCTATACGATGATATGTGACACGGAATTAAAAAATCGTTTCCCGTTCGAAAAGTGATAGACAAATCTATTAGAAAAGTCAACCTATGGCTAAACGGTGTACGGATACATTCAATGGGTTGGCATTATGGTCGTGGCCGAGAAGAGAAATGAAGAAATGACTCCCACCGTTTTGATGTTTCGATGGATCAACATCAATGTCATCGGCGGCGGCGCGCGGCGTCATCATCACAGTCATTCAAACCATCAACGTGTTGTCATCGCAAAAATCACCTGTATGCAATATGTCATTTTCGTTTGATTGCAGTGTTTGCCGAGATGTTCTAGGCGGACAGGTGGAGTTTTTTTTGTATTTCATCAATTGCAGTTGGTGTTTTCACAAATTTCTACATGTTGTGCAAATTATATGATTTGATGAATTGGAATGTGTTTGAGAAAATTGTGGGTGTAGTGCGCAGAGTGTACAAGGTATTAACCTTTCACCCGATTCATGAACAGCTATTTTCTGTGTAGGTACAATGTAGAACCACAGGGATGGTTATAATGGATTCAAATATTTGAAGTATTCTGGATAAAAAAAGATGGAATTCAAACTTTTCCAAAAGATGCTACTGTGGTATAATCGCATGTTTTTTTTTAATTTTTTTTTACTCGAATTTTAAAATGGTGCATGTCATTTTCTAAACATTTTCACGATCCTGGCATACATCATACACTTCGATGCACATGCAAATGCGAATCACACACGATGCGATTTAATTCGTTATTATTAATATTTATGCCACACATATGCAGTCGTGACCATATAGAGAGTCTTTTCGATCAAAAGTCCGGTTCAAAGGCACATATGAGGCGACATGACGCGCAAACATGCAAAAGTGCATCAATGTATGAATACGATGCGATGATGTGTGTCGTGAAAGGCGATGATGATATTCGTCACATTATGAATTTATGATCATCACCACAATAACCATCATCATCGTCCGTCATCGACTCCAGCACAGTGTCGTGTACTCACCACAATCCAAAATCCATGCACATGCATTTTGCTGTCTTGGATGTTCACTTTGATCACAACCATACGATGCGTTTGCGTCTACTATTTATGTGAGGTATAGGAGGAGGCTCAATGCTCGTCCTATGGTCAAAGACATCTTTTACACACGGGTTGTCAGCGTATCTTTCAAATTCACTTGCCTGATGACCATGTCATCATTTCACCTGCGGCTCTTCACTTTTCACCAATATCAACATTATTATTATTATCATTTGATGATGTCGGTCGGTTTGTGTGTGTGCATGTTTGCCGCTTGATTGATGTCTGATGCACGAGTAATTCATGTTCTCGATATTGTTTGTTGCAATAAGTTGATGATGAGATTGAGAGGCAAATAAGAACCCGACTTCATGTGAATAAAATTTATTTATAATTCGAAATAAAAGAGTAGTGTATAACATCCCAAAGTCTCGGTGAAATGTACCTAGAAGGGCTACTTCAACCACTACATATAGGTACATACGTAAGTAAAATGTACATAGTATTTGCGAATATACAAATATGTACGTACAAACGAAATTCAAGTTAGATTTTCGGACACTTGTAGCGCCAATAATACCTATGTACGTTTTTTTTTGGTTACCCCGTGTAGGTTGGAGTAACGAAACTCCATATAAAAAAATGACACCTGTCATTTTTTTTATATGAAGTTTCGTTACCCAAACCTACACGGGATAACCAAAAAAACGTACTTATTGTTGCGGAATTTTCGGAATGCATTCAAAAGACTAAAATTAATATTTATGTTATGAGGTTAGGTTTTTTGTTCTATTTTAGACAGCTTGCTAAAAATGGAGCTTTTTTTCTATGTGAGACACCCTTTGTTAAAGATCCGTTGTAATTTTTTTTTGGCGAATAGTTATCTTATCTAGTGGCCGTCGCTTGGTAAGGCTTATCGTATAGACATGTTTTTTTCTTGTTTATTTACAGTAGAATCATTACACAATTCTATACGATGGCGTGACCATGTAAAATATGGCGGAAATATGCAATATAAACAAACATTAATTCAATACAATGTACAATCTTTCGAAAAATAATATCTTCAGTGCCGCACACACTCCATTTTTTATGACTTTTTCGTTCTGTCAAACTACATACTAAAACAATTACAGCTGGGTCAATAATTTTCACTTAAATGAGTGCATTCAGCGAGCACATATTGGAAAAAGCAACTGGAAAGTGTTCTCTCCCCGCGTCCCACTCACCCGCTAATCGTTCCACATGCGATGTATCGAAAATTTCCCCTATGAAGCGTTGAATTGGAATGCTACATTTAGATGTGTAGCTACTACTTGGACTGCTCGATCAACTGTCACGCACAGCTGCTCAAACATCAATACTGGAAATTGTTTATTTGCAGTTCAGCTGAAAAAATGTAATTTCTGAGCCAGGTTTTAGTGAACGTTATAATATTGTGCGACGAGATAACGTATTTTGAAGGCAAGGGAGACCTTTTTGTCCCTTCAGCGAAACCTGCTTTTGCCGCCTGTAATCTTCTCATTAATGTTCGCTTACTCTCTTTTTTTTATATTCCCAGAAAAAAAAACGGTCTGAAATTTGTCTTGAAAAGAAGGGATATTTTTATTTATTATAATTTCTCTACCTTTTACTGTTAGAAAGTAATTGCAGTAATTTATAGATCAAGGCAATTTCAAGGCAACACTTTAATTATCTGGCTTAATTCATTCATCAAAATCAAAAATTTCCTTTTGAAGCCTTAGGCTTAGTGAAGTTCTTCAAATTTTCCGGGTTGGATCTATTTGCTGCAAAAGTTTTGAAATCATTTTCTAACATCAAAATGCAAAAACCAAATCCATTTTTGTGATGCTACATTGAACTGAAAAATCTGCCAAGTTGACAAAAGCTGCCTTATGATATATTTCGTGAACAATACGTGTAAAGGTGAAGACAAAACCATCTAGAAATAATGTATCCTACATAATTTTGAATGAAACATTTAATTTTAGTTATTTTTGAATCTACAGAAGTCTGAAAAAATAGTGGAAATATTAAAACGAGACCGAGGCTAATTTCGGGCGTGGCCGAAATTTGGATACCCTTCGCTCTCCTTGGGCTAAAAGTTTTTTTCGGGCGTACCTGCTATGACTTGTGTTCAGTCCTCCCCGCTTCCATGCTTTTCCTTGAATTTTGACCTAAGTGCCGGGCGAAGATTTTTTGGGGGAAGCGGGGGACGTGGGTTTCTTAGAAGAACCAAAAAGAGGGGGGCGGTTGTACGGCAGCCCTATGAACGCATGGCCTTTCCTTCAATTTTTACGTGTGTTTGAGGCATCAATTATAAGATTTGGTTGTAATTGGTGGACAAATAAAAAAGTTTTTCTTCGAAAAACCTAATTTGGGGGTTGGGTTTATATGCCAGCGCCATGACCCCATGATCCGATTTAATTCATTTTGGATGTTTTGTAACATCAATAAAAATACATTTGATTGAAATTTCGGTCCAAAAAAACAAATTATTTTTTAGAAAAACCTAATTTTGGGAATTAGGTTTGTATGGCAGCCCCACGACCCCATAGTCCGATTTCATTTATTTTCACTGTTGTTATGTGGCATCAATAGAAATATAATTTTATGAGGTTTGATTGAAATTGGTGTGCAAATAAAAATGTTTTTAGGGTTTTTTCGATTTTACAAAAAACCCTTATGAAATCGATTTTGTCCGTCCGTCTGTCCGTCCGTCTGTTCACTAAATAACTCGCGAACGGCTTAACCGATCGTCATGAAATTTGGTAGGAATGTGTAGAATGGTAACAGTCTTTGGCACGAAATACTTAAAAGTTGGTAGGACAAAAATAACAGGGTGTCCCGGACATTTGAAAATTTGTTCACTAAATAACTCGCGAACGGCTTAACGGATCGTCATGAAATTTGGTAGGAATGTGTAGAATGGTAACAGTCTTTGGTATGAAATACTTAAAAATTGGTATGGCCAAGATAAAAGGGTGTCCCGGACATTTAAAAATTTGTTCACTAACCGATCGTTATGAAATTTGGTAGGAATGTGTAGAATCGTAACAGTCTTTAGCACGAAATACTTAGACGTTGGTAGGACAAAGCAAACAGGGTGTCCCGGAGATTTGAAAAAGTCGACTTTTTTAGTTTTTATCAAATCAAAGACCTCGATGGGTACATTTCATATCAGCCGCTTTTTTCCAGTTTGGAGTCATGGTAACGGCGTTACAGCTAATAAATCCAGTTAATATGTGGAGCCATGATACATAGTAAATCTATTTTTGGATTGGTCTAACTAAAAAGTGTTACAGAATGAAAGGCGTTTATTTAGACCAATCCAAAAATAGATTTTCGAGAAGCATTTCATTAACATTGTGCATAATTCTTATTTATTACCTATAAAATATATCTGCAAAATTATTCACTATGTATGTATCCAAAATCTAAAAAACCCTCGTATTGCGGGCGCAGCCGTCTGTACGCCGGTATTTTTTCTTAGAAAAATTGATTTGGGGGGGCTAGGTTTGTATGGTGGCCCATGACCACATGGTCCGGCTCCATCTAGTCATACATATGTTTTGTGTCATCAATAGAAACACATTTGTGTGAAGTTTGGTATAAATTAGAGTATAAATAAAAACAAATTTTTTAGAAGAACTTAATTTGGGGAGCTAGGTTTGTATGACAGCTTCATCACCCCATGGTCCGATTTGGTCCATTTTTACATATCTTTTGTGCTAGAAACACACTTGTGCAAAATTTGATTGAATTCGATGAGAAAATAAAAAAGTTTTTCTCAGAAGAACCTAATTCGGGGGACTATAGGTTTGTATGACAGCCCCACGACACCGTTGTCCGATTTGGTCGGTATTTACCAAAACCATCGTTACTGACAGCCCCGAACTAGAATTTATTTATGTGTTAGTTGGCCTCTCGGCACATTGCCTCTCATTCTAACTAATGCAAAATAATAGCCATAACGAACAATTGCCGCTATATTCTCGCTAATGCAAGCATTGACACTAATACATACACAATGTACTCTTCTCAACTGCACTCTACGCACTCATGCCAAATTGTGGGTCACGAGAGTCCAAATAGCGCATAAACAAATTCTAGCTCCGGGCTCTGAGTTACGGTGGTTTTGCTTTCAACGCTACCAGCTAACGCATTTCGCGCCAAGTCGTCTGCGCGTCGATTGACTACGAAGCCACTATGATCCGGTATCCAGCATAGAGTAATGTTGAAGAAACAACCCATCTCTCTCTAGGTACTAAGCGGCACTTCTCGATGATCTTTGATGTAGTTAGCACTGATTCTGGTGATCTAATAGCAGCCTGACTGTTGGTAAAGAGAATAATGTTCCTTTCTGCGCCGACGTAACTACCCATACAATTTAGTGCCTCCGAAATTGCCGAGACCTCTGCTTGCAGAACACCTCAGATGTTAGTGAGACTGAGAAACAAATTAATGTTCAGTTCCTGAGAGTATACTCCGATACCCATTCCTGCGTCCGTCATAGAACCATCAGTATAAATTGAAATGGATGCACTGGAGAGGGGTATGATATTATTCCAAGCTTCCCTTGACGGGAAGGGCTACAATGGTTTGTTCCGAATAGGTAGTAGTCAGTTGCTGGGGACAGGTTAAAGTTACGAAGAATCGTTGCCCATAATCTTGCGCTCTCCACTGGTCAGTTTCATATAGACGCAAGGCCGTGTATGCCGCCATTCGTTGACCGAAGATGTGCAGTGGTAGTACGTGATGTCTACACACTCTGCCGTCAGGCAGAGCGACGGTTGAATTTTAAGGAAAGTGTTTATCGATTAAACACTCGACAGTTTCGATACATGAAGACGTCCATGATCCATATCCGTCCATGGGTAAGATGCTAAAACTTTCCTGAATCTAGATGTCTCAGACGACTCTTCGATATTTTCGCAGAAATTTCTCCAAGCGCTGCGCTTAGTGCTTCTTAGTTCATGTCCGAATCGAGCTTAGAGGCCTTAGCTTTATTCAAGCTTCTCCTACACGTAATTCTTAACGCGGAAATCGTAGAATTCTAACAAGTAGGTTTTTTTTCCTGCATGCAAACTGACAGGGCAAGATACTGTTGTCGCAGTCCTCATCGCTTCGGTGAAGAATCTAATGAAAATTGGTGATGTCACGCCACGACGAATTTTACGTTTTACCATTAGACTAACAGACTTCACGGCGCATGGAAATGTTTCTGTCGTAAATCTTTTGTTTTTTGCCATCACAATTACAAAAATTTTCGGATTTATTTTGGAAGAAATTTGTATAATCAACGATTAGGCAAAAAACATATTTGAAAAACGTTTCTCGCTTAATTCTTTCGTTTGTTTTTGAGTAGTTTTCTTAGACATTGAAATTTGTTCGACAAACTGTAATTATGTTGTTTTTCTACATTCTAGAAAGTATATTGAAAAGAGGTTAATTATAACCAATGCCATAATGCAAAAAAAAATAATCGTAAACTGAAACGGAAGGCATTTTTGAGAACTTGATTAACTGAAGCTGAATGATTGCTTCTTGTGAGTTAATCAAGTTCTCATGAGCATGTGCTGTACAGGATAAAATTCTGCAATTATGGTCATAGTCATACCAAGAAAAATTCTCCATCGAAACCATCAGGTAGAGCGTGACACGGATCGCCGTTAGAATCCAAAGTTAATTTTGGAATACAAAGGTAAACAGAAAATACCTTACACAAATTAAAACATCACATATTTTGCATTTAATCGACCTTCTTCAGACAAGATCTTTTAAACCTATACTTGCACCTAACAACTTTGAATCTTGCTCTATTGAACTGCTTTCTGTCTCACATAACATCATTAAATAAATCTTGTCTTAAAGCTGTTTGATGCACTCATAGCAATCGCCTGCACCAAGAAACTTCCATGAGTATCGTGATGGGCCCGAAACAACATTTAAAGATATTTTTCTTCTTTATCCGGTTCACCCAGAAGTCAATTCGAATATTACTTTCCATTTCTTTGAGCTGCATAAATAAACATTGAATCTAACGTGGTGAAAAAAGTGAAACAGATTTGTGACGAGTATGCAATCTCATCAGCAAAATGTCCAAACGGACAGACAGATACGACGAGCATACTCGCGCCGAACAGCAAACGGACATTCGACCGCATCCACGGTCGTCGTCTTCAAGATATACACGACCTAAAAAAGAATTTAGCGCAAGCTATTTAGTTCAACTGCTTTTTTTACTCAACTGGACCGGCATGGTGAGTTTTATAGTACCTAGCCTACGATGGTTGCTTCATCGTTTCTTCTTGGCATGGACAAGGCTTACCATTGAATATTTCTGTAAGGGCAGAATATATTATTATATTTCTTGTACCTTTCTTGTAAGTGTTATCATTTTCAACGAATCCAACACAGACCCGAAGTTGAGAACTAAACTTTGCTTTCTAATCTGACACGTAACAAAAATGTTAAGCCATCGCGCCTCAACAACTTATTTTGATGAACTGCGATTACGGAAAATCTGTTGGTCAGATCTTTTGCCGTGTGGTGGTTGCTTGCTGGTACTTTGATCAAATGGCATTTATCCGATGAATTGTTGAGGCGGTAACCGGGTTCGCTTAATTGCATGTCAGGAAGACAGCACTAAATTGCTTGCTACAGTTCACTGCTGTATGTATAGTGTTATTGAATGGCGTGCGCGCGGGTTTTAACTATACTCAATGGCGCCGGAACAGGGGGGCAGCGGGGGCAACTGCCCCCTCAATATTTTGGCTAAAGGGGCAATTAGTACTACATATTTTGCACTATATTAAAAATTAAGAATAATTTATTTTATATTTTTATACATACAGTGTACATATTCAATTTATTATTCTAGTGCATGCGGCGCATCACGTAGTTTTGTGCGGCCTGCGACCAGGTCGAAGAGACACAATGTATCGGCACAAAAGCGCTAAAATGATGTATTGGTGTTGCACTAAAGTCTAAGAAATCTTTTTCTCTACTCAACAAACAATTTGCTGACGGTTATTTGAGGTGAATTGGTGCAGCTTATTCAGCTTTACCATAGGAAACATTTGTTCCGCCACATTCCGCTAAAAACAGACAAACATTTATTGTAGTTTGTCTGTTTTTAGCCACCTTAATATCTGAAATTTGTTTATGTTAAGGTTTGTGTTCGTAGAGACAACTCATGGGATGATCACTCAGCGATCGCACTTAAACTATAGGTTCTTAGCATTTTATACGTATATTTTATATACCGATCTTAGAAAAAGCATAGTAACCCATGCCATGCGTTAGTCCAGAATGGCTATGTGATCACACAACCCATATGTGTTTGACTCCAAATTTATTACACTACACTCCACGAAATAATTCAAACGTCAAAATATTGTCGATGCAATTATTAACCCTTCTGTCGTCGCCTACGAGCTATTATGCCTAAGGTGTAGCTGAATTTTCTGTGAAATCAATCTTAATTTTTTAAGAGGTTTAATTTTGGATCTTGAAACAGTTTACATACTATGTCTTACGATGATGCGCCGTTTTTTCGTTTCTTTAGGCATAGTTTACATTTCGCCGAACGTTTGATCGCATTTGTGGCCGTCGGTTCCTTTGAAATATATATGGAAAGGGGTGGAAAATATTGTTGAACGATATTTTTCATCAAGATATAGTACCAATGGTCTGTCTGGATCTATACGCCAACAGAAGGGTTAAATATCACGTTGGCATTTTAAGAGAGTAATAAATTTTACGCGGATTTTATATTCTCAATTGTAAACAAAAAATTGACGTTTGAATAAAATTTTCACGCATGAACTGCAATAGTGTGAAAACGGTCAAATTTTTATTACTGATGGCCATTCTGGACTAACGCATGGCATGGGTTACTATGCTTTTTCTAAGATACCGATATGTTCCTTTAGGCCATAATTGATACAAGGGATGTCGTCACATTCAAAAAATATATAAATAGGGCTCGGAATTGGATGTTAAACTACGATCGCTGAGCGATCATCCCATGAGTCGTCTCTACGAACACAAACCTTTAGCGATCAATTTAGGCTCTCAAGGGTGTTTTGGACTACCTACAGATATTTACTGTGCTATAGTGTTTTGATCAGCTGCCCGGAATAAATTCTCAGAGAGTGGTTACTGATTAATTTACAAAATCTTGTTGTTTTAACATTTTTTAAAGAAGTGTAAAATTGTTTGAAGAACATTTTCAAAAGATTTCCAGTTTCTCTATTTTAGGTAGCCCAATTTGTCCATGTCCCGAGGTTGTTAGTGACTGAGATTTATGTTCATTTTTGAAAAGTAATATTCTGTGATGCTCCGGAAGAAAGTGATATTTGGCCCGGCCAGGTTTTGAGTTTGATACCCCTATTCTAGTGGATATTTTTTTCCATGATGGAATATCTGGTTAGCAGAAAGTTGCATACGTGTATCTAGTGCATGTACTTATACTACGAGTATTACATGATCATTTCATTTTAATTTCTTCTTCGTGAACAAGAGTACCTCAAATTAACGACAAGGCCAACCATAGTGAAACTATTGACCGTTGATCTAAGAAGCAACACTACTCCTGACAGTTCCAGCATCAGCAGCATTATCAAAAAGGTCGTTCAGTGCTTTTAGACGGCTTTAAACATGGCTTCATTCATCAATGACACAAAAACGTCTGACACATCTAATCCTTTTCCATGTTCACAGAGATCGAACAGGGAATTTAGATCCCTCAAAAATCATGAAAGAATTCGTTTCCCGAGGAAACCGGAACAACCTTTGAGAAAATCGCTTGATCTTTGATTTTACAAAACTATGTTTATATTCTTCAACACTTCGGAATTACAATGGGATCAAAATGGGTAACAAAATGAAACTTAAAGGTTAGTCTCATATTGAAGACTATTCTAGGTGGTCTCTGATCGCTGTTGTTCTCTAATTTTTTCATAATTACCTTTTGGTATCGTTTCACAGGATATTAAAGTGCTAGAGCTAGAGGTCCGGTATATATGGTGACCGGTTAATTTAATATGAATATGAATTTGAGAAAAAAAATCTTGCCCCCCCAATAAAAAAATCGTTCCGGCGCCACTGACTATACTCTAGGAACTGTTGGAGGTTTTACTATACTATGGCTCACGTTGTCATGACTGATATTTCTGGAGCAATTCATTAAAGAATCATGTTCGTGTGGCGTTTATGTATTGTACAGATAATAAAAGAATTACATAGATGCAATATCCGTTTAAGATGGAGGTCGAACGTTGTGAAAAGGTTTGAGATTCCTCAGATTTTTTGGTTATACATACTTCATTTCTTCCCTTACCTTTACTTGATACTTATAAGTCTTGTGTTAACCTTGACAAATGGTTTTTTTAGTAATTAGTTATTTACGGGAGTATGGTTATGTTAATTGTAAATTCATCTCTTTTCTGTTGTGATAATAGTGACATTCTTAAAATATTTCGACATTTGTCTTTAGATTCTCCATTTTTCTATGAATTCAATTAAAACCTGAATACTATGAATATTCAATGGAAAATCCGTCGTTTATCATTCATTTCCATTTTAATTAAGTCCAAAGATAAATTAGCATAAAAATAAAAATAAAAAGTCACCACTCCCAAGGTTCACAATCACTATTTAGCTTTTCAAACCTCAACACGGCAATCATACAACAACACCTCAAACGACACCAATTAAATTTTCCCAAATCGTGGCAAGGTCCTCACCCCCTTAGCCTTGCCGTGGCTTTGGTCGAATAGCAGAAGTGATGAATGGGTGTCAGACAGCCAAACACCTTATTTCAATTTCATATATGTATGTACACTGTCAGTGGTCGGTTGACTATTTTACTTTTTGTTTGTTCCTGCGGAAATTTATATCGCGTCAGATATATCTGAATATATCGCCTTGCTTTGCAAATTTTTAGTAGGTATGTACCAACAAGTATGTATTTGTACTATCGTACAGCTAAAATACATATTCAAAGTATGAAACTGATTTTCATAAAAAAAAGTAACAAGGCGAGAAACTGGTTCGAAAAACTAGTTCGCTGGTACGGACTGGCTTTAGCGCGGATACGCATAATACCGCTGCTATATTTTCAAGAAAACAAGAAAATTTCAAATCGAATAACTATACGTACTACGCCACCGCGTCAGTATAACAATTTATGTATAGACAAGGTGCATAAGTGCTATGGATATCTCTTTTGAAGCGAACCTATTGGAATCGATCTTCTTTTTTTTTTTTGTGAAACACCGTAGAAATGATTTTATTAGTGTTTATTTTGTTAGTTTTTCCCCATTGTTATAGAAATCATTTGAATAGACACGAGTGCGTGTTGAATGCATTCACCTGACATATTGCGTCAATTTATTGCATCCCATTATCGCGTCGTGACATTTTTTTTTTCATTTATTCAAATATTTAACTGTCATTTGCCTAAATCCTTTTATAGTCAATTAATTTTATAAACGTCCAACATCTTAGAAATGCAAATCCAAGTTCAACGAACAAAAGAAAATTCAAATTTGTCCAAACTCTGCTAAAACTATTCATCGCACACTGTTTGAATCCAATCGTGAATCAGTTTCCAAAATGAATATGCAATATGAAAAAAAAAACATATTTGAAAAATTATAAATTATGAACTTTTTGTCGAGGTTTTATAAAACTGGATTGATTCTACATATGTATGTACATATGTATGTATGTATGTAATGTATATTAAATCTACGTTTATGATGGTTAGATGGGTGATTTATCTTTTTCAGATATTTCCTCGTTTGGCGAGCTTCGCTTTTTTGCGGCTGCGCGTTTTTTCGTCTTTTTTTTTGCTTGCCATTTATGCATGAAAATACAAGCTTCCTATAAATGCAAATCCAATTTTTGGGGCGTTTCTATGAAATCGATTGGTATCGAGTGTTTTTTTTGCTATGAAATCGAGGAAAAAGATAAAGAAGGGTATGCAACGGAATACGGTTATGGTATGGTGAATGACCGCATCTCATTAATAATTGTCGACTTTTCAACATTTGTCTATTAATGTGATTTATTTATCTTTTCTGACGCAGTGAATTAATTTTTTAGGAGGCCCGTCACGAGTCCACGCCTACTGCGAAATTCGATCGAATTGGATTTTGAAATGAATTTTAGTTTGATTGGTGATCTCTCACTTTGCTATTATAAGGTATTTGCTTATTAACTTGTTGAATTTTGAAAACTTACATCATATCATACACACAAAAGTATTGACACTAAACGACTGATAGAAGCTACAAATTTCGGTAGGCTTTTGAGTGATTTTTTTTTTCGAGGATATTGATTTGGGTGACGAATTTTGTAGCTAGACTTTTTACCAAGCTCTTTCCAAAAACACACCTACCTGCTAATAGTATTCGCTCAGGGAGTTTTAATGCTAATTACGGCCCCCCATGGCCGATGATCACTGTAAAAATAGTCTTAAGGAGGTACAGTCGACTCTTGATAATTCGAAGCCCAAGGGACAACGAAAAAATTTCGAATTATTGAGTGTTCGAATTATCGAAAAAAGGGACTATGTAAATAAAATAATTTATTTCACAATTCAGCAGTGGCGTAACGTACGGTGTTAGATGTGTGCAGTGGAACACGGGCCCCCAAGCCGAAGGGGCCCCCAAATCAGAAATTATAACAATATTTTGTTTGATAGATCCTTGGGTAACCGTTCTTTCAAAAGACATGCATTTTTTCAAATATGCCAGAGAAAAGTGAGTTATAGAATCTAGGATAGTAGCAAAACATTCAATTTTGGGTATGTTCAAGCTTGGATCTCTAAGTATTATACTCTGTTTGCACCGGGGAGACGCAACTTAACTCAACAATCATCAGAACAATCCATAAATTATAAAGGTTTTTGCTCGTAATAATATTGAAAATTAATAAAGGTTCAACTTTAGGCGGTTCTTGCGTAAAATTGGGCCAATATTCAGCGCCCGGTATAGGGAAGGCTGGGTATTTTGGGTAGCACTTCCAAGACGGAAAACTGAAACATGAAAGCTGAAACTTATTTCCGGTAAAAAAGACTAAAACACTTGTAAATTAATGGTAATTAGCTCGACGGCGTTACTGAGAAAGGACTGCAACTCTATAAATTACTGGAATAACACCGTTACTTAGTTAATAATTTCATGATAGTAAAATTGTTCTTTAATCGGTGTTTTTTTGCTTTCCAAAGAAAGACATTCATCAGTAATTATATGAGAATAGTGAGAAATTATTCAGATAAAGAAATAAATTTTTTTCACATACCGGGATTCGAACTCACGACCTCTCGTTCCGTAGTACACTGGCCTTGCCTCTGCGCCACACATATTGACAAATATTCTGTGTTCGAATGCCCCATACACATAAGCTAAAGCTAAAATAAAGCTTTTCCACGAGCTTAGCATGGAAAATGTAAAAAAAAATGATTATCAAGCATTTAATTGCTTGAATTGAGAATAATGGTTTAGGCTTGAATCTACTTCCTATTTCTCAGAAGAAGGTCTTGAAAATAGGATCGATTCAAGAAGAAATTGTCACATTTTGAGAAATTTTGTCTAAATTCGGGAATTTAGCAAATGAGAAAAGAGTTTCTTAATTTTAAATAGCCCAATTTTTTCAGTGCACTGAACCGAATCGCCTGCTAAAGTAGAGAAAATATGACTCAAATCAAGAAAAAAAGACAACAAAAAACAGCCAAGAAATATTTCTCTTCATTTGAGAATTAGTCACACTGATCCAAGTGAAATGCCAATAGCAGCGCTTTAAGGAAAAGTAACCTTGAATCAAGCAAACTTTTCTTATGAAAATTACAAGAGAATCTGAACAAAAATAAAAAATAAACTTGCATCCAACCAACGTCGAACCCATAACACCATTCTTCCCACTGAACCAGAGACACTTCTGACTAATCTACTACAACGCTCCAATATAAGCTAAAGATAAAATAAAGCTTTTCCACGAGCTTTACATGCAAAATTACAATCAAGCATTCGTTTTCTTGAATTAAGAATAATGGTTTAGGCTTAGGCTTATTTCTAAAAAGAAGGTCTTGCAAATAGGATCGATTCAAGACGAAATTTTCACATTTTGAGAAATTTTGTCTAAATTCGGTAATTTTGCAAATGAGAAAAGAGTTTCTTAATTTTGATAGCCCAATTTTTTCAGTGTTTGCAGCTAGCTGGACTGCTAAATATTTTGCTTTAAATATCTGGAACATTTTAGGTTAATTTTCTTTTCTTAAAAAGTGCTTATTGAATGCTTTAAGTAACCGTCCTAAGAAATCAATTAAAAAAAACGTGTGTATTTCTGTAAGAATGATTAACGATTGATATAAGAAACCACCATCTCTAAAACAAGTTCCAAGTTTTGTTCACTATTGTTGTTTCTTAAATCGTTCTCTAATCATGTTTAAAGAAGTGAAGTAATACTAACAACAAACGAGCTTCGTAAAGATTTCTTTAAGCATGATATAAGAAACAACAATTATTCCTAATGATATAAGAACGAATTAAGAAAGCTCGTGCTTGCTGGGTTTTCTTCTTTAAATCTGCATAGTAAAAGTCAAAATTGCGGCGTAGAATATAAATTGATTCAACTACTTTTTGCAAGTTCGACAAAGAAATTAAAAATGCCAAATAACCACTAAATACATAAAAGTAGAGCTGGTTTACCTCTGACTAAAATTTTTCTCAATCGATAATAGGTCAATTGGCCTTGGCCAATCAAATGACCCAAAACTCAACTGACTACATCATTGGTGAAACGAATTGGTCATTTGTTTGTCCCATAGTGTTATAAATCTTAAAAAAACCTTTTTGTCATTGCAAAGCGAAACGATTTTTTTTACCTTCTGGACAAACTTTCTTTGATAGTGTAATACCACCTTTACTGCTCTACTATGCTTAGTCTATAAAAGGAATTCCTGTACTACACAATGTCTGCAAGCATTAAAAGGCGGGTTTGACTCTTGGCACATCACAACATTTTCTGATCCTGAAACTATAGTCTTAAAGACATAATTCTCGCAGGAAGGGATAATTTTAGTGACAAAGAGTACCTAATACAGATCTGTCTGGTAGGGACAAAGAATATAAAGAATAATTGTCATATTTCCGTGTTTTCCAAATAATTTAAATCAACTATTAATAGAATTTACGGATCTACACTTTTCCTAAACCAAGGACCCTCTCTACCATTGAGAAAAATGCGGAATTCGTAAGCGAGCTGGATGTGATTAGAAGTAAAAGTAAAAGTCAAAACACGCGCAGCGGCCATTTATCGTCAAAAGCCTCATGTTCAGAAAATTTGAACTTAAAATTTCCCTAACAATATTTTTGCGACCGACAATTTAAACCAACCAAAAATCTGAATTGTTGTTGGTTTAAATTACATGTCCCACTCCCCTAAGCAAATCATGATGTTTTTTGACTTTCTACGTTTTTCGTGAATACCTCTGTAAAGGGGGTGCGAATAAAACGCAGAAAGTCACCATCGGTGGGTGGGCACCTAGGGAAGTTTTAATGGCCAAATATTTAAATTTACGGATTTTTGTGAATATGTATCTCTATAACGGTAAAAAGAGAGAGATTTTTATGAAATCTTGTTAAAAATACCATTTCACCTTTTGGCACCGTTGTTTTTGAGAGTCTTTTACCCTCTGCTCCACTGCTATAGTGGAAATCGTTCAGTCAAGGTCTTTAAGGGTCTTGTTTATGACCTCGACAGGTAGGCTCATGCACAAATCCAGCTTTCCCCTTTCCTTTCCTTTTTTCGAAGTGAAATGCTAAATATCCTGGGGTATATCCCGAAGATCCGAGTACTCTGTAACTTACTTGAATGACATCATTTTGTTTCCCAATCGAACCAAAGAAAAGTATCTATACTTGGTATGGGGATACTTTACTTGCATTTACTTGTATCGGAACGTCCTTTCAATGCCTATAAAATTTTAAAATTTATTTTAAAATATTGTTTCGCACAATAAAGCTCATTTTTTTTTTGGTGAAAACTCATTTTATTTAGCAAAGTCGGTAATTGAAACTAAGAAAATGAGCTTTATTGTATAATCGAGTTTTCAGTATATGCCACTCCTAAGAGTCGCCGTAGACTCTCCAATCGATTGTACAATCAAGCTCCTTTTTTTAGGTTCCACTACCGAATTCGCTTGAGAAAATGAGCTTTCGCCACAGAAAATGAGCTTTCTCCAGGGAAAATGAGCTAAATTGTACAAACAACTGGACAGTGTGTGACGGCTTATTGGAAAAATTACTTGAAACGTTTTAGAGTACATACCTATACATTTAGGTGAAATTTCGAAAAGCTTTTTCAAACTTAATGGACCGCCATTCGAGTTTTAATTACTTGGCATTTGTATGAAAATTACCCAGAATAGTGTGGGTTAGCTTTTGAAAATATAGTAGATCATCCCAAATCCAACATCTCTAACAAAGTACATATGTCGATTGATAATACACAAAAATTATATCTCTGAATCCTGCAATCCTTCTAGGTTAACATGGGTGCAGTGAAAAGGATATGTATATTTCTGTTCGCTTTTATTGAAAACAGCATGGTTGGTGCTTGGTTAGTGCGCACACCTTCGGTGCCCCGGGTCGTGGGTTCGAGTCTCACCGTGAGCCAATTCAGTTTATGGTGTTGTTTGAACAAACGACCCATGTGACGGACTATGATCCCACTCAGATGTTAAACGAGTACCCATTTAGGGGGATAAATAACACTGCTGAGCGTGCTGTTGCACAGAGATATGCTACACCTCAACAAAAAAGCAGTTAAGATCTTGGAAATTGGATGTCACTAACACAACTGCGGCCTTAGTTCAATGTTGAACTGTCGCGCCTGGTAATTATTTCATGGAAAACATACTTCACTATGTAACTAAATTTTCAATGCTTCTAACACAAACTAAACTCTCAAGTGAGCCGATCAGGTGAACGATATAGCTAGAGGAACACCTTTTAATCTATCATCTGATTAGACATGATGAACTTTAAAAATAAAATCCAAATTGAAACGATATTTTTCTGCTAAAAGGATCATATGGCTATCTGAAAAACAACACCTGTAACAATATTTTGAAGTACCGATATCCCGCTTTCCCATATTGCATTACAACACTGGTTTTTTAGGTTCAACCTATTCAATAACGTTTTTTCAAGGTTTCAAGCAACTGTTCAACACCGTTTTTCAGGATTTCATAGCAGCTGGTCAAGACCGAATTTTTTTTACCGCATTTTAACATTTTTTTTTATTACTTGGTTCGGGCCGAATGAGAGGTGGTCCGGCAAAGAATACTATAAAGTGGTTAGTTTTAATTAACCCGAAAAACAAGCAATCACTTAATTATACAGCAGAAAAGTAAAAGTATTTGGCCTTGTTGCCGTTGCCATGGAGTTTTTTCTTTGATTGTGGGAGCACTGGCGAAGAAAAGGGGGATCAATCTCCCTTCCTGGTGTTGGAATCGACTTTCTTTTTTTTTAAAGATTTAAAGTTTATTGTAATTGTTTACTAATTTGTGCAAAATTAAGTTCTGTCGCCGTGATACATTTATATAAAATAAACTCTTCTGGCCGATTCGATTGGATACCTGAAATAAGCTATATCTAGAAAATTTGAAGTGTAAAAACTGTAACAAATATTTTTGAGTTCGGCTACTACATACTTGATGTCATTAAAAAATATTCTTGATGGATATTCGAGCTTTAATCGAAATGATACAGAATGATAGTTGCCCTGGCAATTGCGAAAGAAATCATGCTGAGAGGAGTTCTTCACCGCTTCTTCTTCTCTGTACCGCCATTTATAAGCTACTTCGAGTCAACGTTACATTACATATAGAGTTTCGGAGTGTATGTAATGTTGCAAGCACTATATATTTTCTGGACCACGCCGAGATTCGATCTCCGGACCTCTAGATTACTAGCATCGTAGAGTACTACTCAACTAAGTGAGCCACAGAGCGTGTCGTTCTTCACCGCTTAATTTAATGAATTTTATCTGAGCGATAGAAAAGTAAGTGCTGACAACAGATTAGTTGAAAGGTACCGAATCGTACTATCATAAAGGCCTAACACCCTTAACGACTGGGAAAAGTGAATAAACCCGAAAGGACATAATGCTGGAACTAGCAAAATCCAAATACTAAAACCCTGGCCACTACTTACATTCATTCGCTTGTAAGAATCTCGATGTCAAGCTGTGTTGTGTTCTGTCGCATTACTTTGTAAAAAAATGATTGCTAGCTGATAGCTTGTATAGAAACAGAGCAAGTATAGGATATTTAGTAGATTGGCAGATGTTACAACGTACAATGAACATAGCTATTGTACTCGTCAGCTGGCACTGCCACCCGCTTCAGTCGACAAATTGCGTGCACAAACAATTCGTCTACCATGGGAAGACAGTGCCGAATCTGGCCGTAACACAATCAAAAATTACCGTGGAATTAGTAAAACTAAGGAAAACCTGCTCCTCATTTGGGTTTTAGGGAAACTTACCTCCATAATTTGACCTAACTTGCGTTTTTTTTAATCTCCGGCCAAACGATCCGCTCTAAATAGGTCACAAATTGTTTTTTTTTTCAAAAAGAACACAAAGATTACACAAGTAAAGTTTGGCAAGAAAAACACAGGAAAATATTTGTTATAAGAGCTTATCTTCCAATTGTTTTTCTCCTTCGAGTCCGAGTCAATTGATGCAAGTGGTTGCTGAACCATTTCAGGCCAAATACGGGCTTGAGTTATTTATCTAATCCTTCTCAGCTTCTAAGAAATCCTAACGAATAAGCTTTGTACACAAATCTCTCATAGGTTAACATTCGAAGGTTGTTGGTTTGAATCGTTAGGATACAAAATTCCATAAACCCCTTAACCTCGCCCTGTCAAAATTTTCTAATGTTAGAAAATTACAATTTGATCAAATGAAAGACTTAAGGCAGAAACTTTTTTTTGTTTAGTTTCTAAGGAAACTCCTCCACTCAAGGAAAAAAAGGAAAAAGAGAATCCTGGGGATGAAATAATAGCACTTAAAAATTACTCATATATTTTTAGAACTGGACTTGGGTTATTGTTGAGTTTATGTAGGTACCCAGGTAAACATCTTCATCAGCCACTATACAAAGCAATATCCGATCAACAGCGACTTACATTTCCGTCAATTTTCAAGTTTCATTTATCCTCTAATACTTTAAGTATTGAACTTAATTCATTTTACTCTATCAACGAAATCTCCATAATCACGGATTTGCATTTAAACTATCTGTGGACCCTAACACATTACATTAAGCACTTAAGAAAAAGGGCAACATGTACATATTCATGACTTAACTAAAATCTAACGGAGTCTCATCGCCAAAGGTATACAAAAAAGTCTTAAGAATTACTCAATTGATCATGCAATCACCTTATATGTAAGTTTCTGACTTAATTAAGTAGAGATCATTCTTCATGAGAAGAAGCAACCGTAGAATCAGCAGCTGATCTCAAAATCATCTGACTTTGCTTGGTATAGACTGACGCGACGTATGTGCCAATCATTCTTGTCAAATATTCTAGATACATACTTTGGAAATCATTCACCAGCATCGACATCACCAATGATCACATATCGCATCGCAACCAAACTAACATTTTCGTGACTATAATTTTCCTCATCATTTCACGTTGAACGACGACACCACAGTCATCGCATCTGTTTCATCCGTTCAAGCTAAGAAGCTGGCGAGTTCTGCCAGATATGTCTTCTTGCCATACATTTGCCCGCGATGAAAAATGTTTAGCTAAGACCAAACTCATTGATGATGTACCAGAGAATATGTATTTGGACGAATGAATTCATGGGGGAATTGATTCAATTTTTTTCCTGAAATTTTGATCAAGATTTATTTGACTTGATACAAAAATTGAGAGCGAGGCGAGCGCAGTGTAGCGGTGTGATGTGACCCAGATTTATTCATGACGAAAATGTGTTTTTTTATTTTAATTTTTTTTTCGGTTTTCTTCGTTCTTCGTTCGATGTGTTTGATGATTTCCTTTTCAGTATTATGATACATGCAGGTTTCCGATAAATTGGGAAAATTTAAATGTAATTTTGGTAAGCAACATTCGATGGCGATGAAACCGAATAGAGGAACAGAAATTATTTGGAATGAGGTTGCATAAGATTTCAGATGAAATTTATTAATTTCCGCTATCTAACAGGATGCATAGGCCGATGACTGATCAACAATAATGCATAGTCCAAACGATTCTTCCGATCGGAATGCGCTACTCAACACTATGATCATCAGTCATTCTTAATAAATGATGCAATTGACTTGCATAACGGTAGCATTTCACCACCCCTTATCGCAATCGATGCCTTTGCCGCAACAGGCTCGTTAAGATCTCAATTTACTCGTGCCTATACATTCCTTGGGGATATTTAGCGGAGACTCATTAATTTTCCACTCGAGCTTCTCTTTGACATGCATCGTGCTTGTTGCAAACCGAGTCTAAAAAGGTACTTAATAAAACCATGATTAATTCTGCCTCCATATTATCGAGTCTGTAGTTTATTTGCAACAAACTAGAATCTTTAGTTCACAATAAATATTGTCCATGCAGAGTACAATGTCGGGCAGTTATAGCATCATCATCAATGCAGGTCTAATTAAAGATGACTAGACCAGACCAGTGGATAAATTATTGCACGTCGATACCTCATTCATTAGTAAACGACTTGCGATCGTTGCTGTTATGATTATGACATTCTGCATGGGTTTTGTTTTTTTCCATTTTCCTCTGATTAGCTTCTGGTGTGGTACACATGTCATATGGAAACATATTAACCCTCACGACAAAGACAACTTCTGCAAAAGGGATTCATTCAAATAAATGTCGAAGAAATATTGCCGGAGCAAATATAGGAGATCCATAAAGACATCGGAACTCTGGTTATATGTTAGTGAGTGATAGCATCTATCCGTACTGCCTGAACATGCAAAGGATTAATTTAAACGGTAAGTGAACGATGGCTTTGAAATGAAGCCGACTATATGGTAGTAATCAGTTAATTGTCAATGAACCAGTCACCAGTCATTAAGGATGCAGAAAATAATAATTAATCTTCTTTGATGGGATGCGATGCTAGCGCCAATATTCTAGGAAAACATTCTAATATCTTCGGAATGACTGGAATGTAATAATATTTATACTGTGATAATCAATTCAATTCATGTTCAATGGTAAATGGACTGTACGGTAAATGAGGCCTATCACAGGATTTCAATTGAAAATTGTTTGTATTGTATTGTCGTAGGCAGATTATGAGTATTAGTTTGAGAAGCTAGAACGAACCGTTAGTAACTTTTTTTTGCAATCTTTTTACCAGGTGATCCAAGGCATTGTTTTTACCAAATTTTTGCCATCAAATGCTACAAAAGCTCATTCTGTATTTTTTTTTAACTTTTGTTCCCGTTTTTGTACTAGTTCCATTGTTTATTAAAAAAAATGTTTCTCCCAAGATGTAAAAAAACTCCACCAAAGTGCATTCTCAAAATTTCACATACACACTACAATCTACGTCTGTTCTGGTTTTTAAATTTCAGACTCATAATCGTAATAATACGGTCTGCCGGTCTAATTTGCCTTATTTCACCAATTCCGAATTTTCGGTGATTAATTGAAATTTTAAGCCGTAATTGGCATAATCCAGATTTAGAATTTTACGTTGGTAAAAACATTGTTTTTTTCTCGTTCATTGAAATTATTCCTAAAACTGTATACGACCATCGACGTCGATTTGCATAAATGTATTATTTCTAATTTCTAATTAAGAAGATTTATGACGGTGTTTCATCTTCAACGGATGACATATAGGCATTATTCAATTTTAACATTTATGCTAATTTATGTAAATATGTATTAATAAAACAAAATAAAGAGAAAAAGCAAAAACAAAATAATTCAAAACAAACGAAAAAAATTGGAAACCTGTTTAACACCGTTCTGTTCACAAGTCATTTCTATCTATTTTGTGTAAGATATGCATGAGTATTTTATATACGAAAAACGACAAAAGCTATAATCAACGAAATTGGCACACGATAAATAAAATATTGAATTAATTAACCTTCAAAATAAAAGAATAAAGTCAAAAATGCATCTATTTGTTAATTGTTTTGTCGGTAACACTTTAAAAAATATTTAATCAGATTCACAGAGGCACATGCCTAAGATGTAGATCACACGATTTAAAAAAATGAACAGAAAAGTGTAGCGAAACTTTTGTCGATTTTCGTCGGTTGAAGCATGATTGGACGTGTTTGTTGCAGTATTCATATGCTAAGAGCAATTATAGAAAAGAAGCAACTCGTAAACATAAATTTGATTAGATATATTCACAATTAAGCTTTGCTGACAGACTAAAGAAGATTTATTGGTTTTAGATTGTTAATTTTATGGATGAGATATGAAATTAGCAAACACGAATATTTAATGTTATATTTGAATTCCTAATTACATTTTTTGTTGTTTTAATGGAAAAATTAGCAAAATACCCACTAGATTAATTGTTGTCCAGTCTCTGGTTGCAAGGTGAAAAGGATTTCGTGTGTTTCGAAATTTCCATATAATTTCGACTTATTTTCAATTTTTCTTTTTGTTTGCTAGGAGTTCATGGGATGCATTGACCTTATTAAATCGGGCAGGATTTGCTCCACTTTAAAAAGAATGTGAATTATAAATACCTATTAAGATTTGTTGCCTAAACAGGAGAGAGACTGAGACATGAGCGTAGCCAGGGGGGGGGGGGGCAGGGAGGGGCGGTCACCCCCCCCCCCCCTGGTCGATGAAGATGGTAAAAAATCCTTATTGATGTAGTAAAAAAATCGCTGCACTATATAACATTTTCAAAAATGTTCTGCTGCTGGCGCAGCAAATGCCTTTTTCACCACTCCACGTGCTGCCGGAAAAGCCATGATTGGGATGCAGTCAGGAGGCGCATACAAATATATGACAGCGAGTGGCCTCTCGTAACTGACGGAGGCTGCGTACCAGCACTCACATTTCTCTTTTGAGTGTGCTACTGTGGCTGCGTGCATCCCATATTTCCTGTTTCATTTCATGGCTTCTGAGCAGGAGTACGCAATTTCAACCGTTAGTTCCCTTCGGGAAGTTAGTGGAATTCAACTTATTTTCATCTGACAGGGTGACAAATCAGCTTTGCTTTGTTAGCCCTGGAAGGTCATGCTTTGTCGGATCGACTACGCATCATCAAATTTATCCCATTTTTCGTGACAATTCTCATTATTTGAAGCTGAGTTTTCGTACAGCACTTACCGTGCCGATGTACGAGTACTTGCCGGGTACATTGCGGCTAGACGAAGCAAGCAGGGTAAGTTGGATTTTTGGAAATTGGCGTCGTCGAAACGACGAATTATGAACTTTGTGTAACTTTTAAGCCTCGTCTCCATTGTAAACAATTGTGGCGCAACTGTATACGAACATGATGTTTCAGTGCTCCCCAATTGTTCGCGAACAGTTGCTAAACAATTGTGTCACGTCCACACTGTAAACAAATGATCCTGAGCTGTTGCACATATTTTTGAGCAACTGTTTCACGTCCATATTGTAAACAGTTGTATCGCAACACTGCTCCTGAACAATGTTCGCGAACAGCTCAAGTTCGTATCGAGCTTGTTGCTGAGCTGTTGCACTAATTTTTGTAAGTAATTTATTGATGTTCGATGTTTTCCATTCAAATGGAAAACACGAGGAACATTACACGAGCTGGGACAACTTCCGTAAGAAATGGGGAGTTCAAGTGGTGGAATTTGAACAACCTTTATTTGATATAAAATATTTTCAGGTTTTTTTAGAGCAAACCAAATAAGTTAAAAGGTATTAAGGTTCAAAGTTCTGTTAATATTCGCCTGCGTACGACTCCGCACATATAGTATTTGCGAGCAACTTCGCGTGCTACTTGTATAGTTCTGAATAACAGAAAAAAAGTAAGGTAAATTTCGGAAGAATGACACAATGCTCAGGTGATTACTACTACCATTGTTCTCTAATCCCTTGTGGATCATAGCGTATCGAATTTGTTTACTCAAGGGAGAAAGTATAGATTGTTGAAAGACTATATGTTTTTCAGTTGTGGTAAAACGGTGGACCCTTGTTATAGCATTTCATATAAAAACATAAAAACTCCTTTTCTTTATATGAGTCCATTTTTATTTTTAATAATTTCGACAAACAAATACATAAAATTTCATTGCAACAGTGACCCTTTGACCTCCTCCTCCGCTTTATGGATCGACAGCACCGACTTTGGCAACAAAGAATTGCTGGGGCACTGGTACCGAAATCACGATTACAGCTTCTTTAACGGGCTTCCCACGACTCGATTTCTCTTAATTTCGACTTCTTTAACCACTTTCATTCCGCCCAAACTTTTCCGAAGACATGACGGACGAATACCGATAGAATAAGCTGTCCTTGTAACCTTTTCCAAGTCTTTCGGCATTTGTTAGAATTTCTTCACGGTTTTTTTTCGGCAGATTCGCGCCGTATTAACCAAATACAAAACGTCCGGGCGGCTTGTGACCGTGTATGTCGAAATACACTTTCTCGCTGACTTCAATGTCTTTCGAACACTCGGAAAAAGCAACGCTGGCCGTTAAAGGGCTAACATTAAAACTCGCCAAGTTTCATTACGCACCGAAAAGATTCTTCTGACACCTTTGATCCGGACACTGTTAAAGTTTTCGGCAAAAAAGTGTCACGGCACTAAACGCGTAGTTTCTAAAATCAAAAATATTGGTTCCTAATCGATAATTACAAAAATCACACGGAAAAATAGAACTGTCAAATAATAATTAAATAGTTGACTTTGTTGCGCGGCAGTTTATAAACAGTATTCGAACATGTTGCGCAACTGTTTGCGAACATTATAGATTCTTGCTCCGCAACTGTTCAGAAAAAGTTCAGTAAAATGTTGCGCAACTGTTCGCAGACAATATTTTGAACTTTTTTAGAACAGTTCATCAACAAATGTTTACAATGGAGACGAGGCTTTAGAACTCCAGTATTTCTCATGGCTAGTTGTCGATTCGACGATAAGCCTGTGTCTATATAACTAGCTCGTAACAAATTTATTTTTATTTTGGAAATGTGGGACCTATTTTTTCAAAAATTATGGACAAAAATATTTACTAGGACAAAAATAGGACAAATCAGGAAAATGGCTCAAAATTCTTCCTCATTTTAGGAAGATTGCATTTCGAACTCATAAAAATCGGCTCCAAAATCGATGTTTTCCCATTCTAAATAAACTAACGGTTGAAAATCTGTCAAATTTATAAATATTTTGAGAAAGGGTGATTTGTATGAGGCGTCAAAATAGAGTGTCGTCGAATCGACGAAGCATGACCTTTCCGTACTAAATAGAAGCATGACCTTCCAGGGTTAAGGACCTTGTAAAGAACGGGTCTCATATTTCAGTGTTTTTCAAGTTCTTCTTTTTCTTTTCAGTACCGTATAGCCCCTTGTGGGGTCATGGTGCGTTAACTTAGCCGTTTATAGGCAACGAGTCAACGTTACATTGCATATCATTTCGAAGTGTGTATAATGTTGAAATATGTTGACTACATATTTCCATTCACATGTACGGAAATTTTGGACCACGCCGAGTTTCGATCTACGGATTACTAGCATCGTAAAGTGCGACTCAACCAAGTGAGCCACAGAGCGGGTCTTTCAAGTTATTAAATCAAAATTTATTTTCTAGCTGAATCATACCAGCAATAAAATTTAGCCACTGTTAATACTTTGATAAATTTAGAGGAAATCTTATTAAAACCGTTAACCATATTTCAATCAATAAAGGATTTATAAATATTCTGACGTTGCTACTTAGCTAAGATGAAAGTGACGGACGAAACAAACTGATTTCGCAAGTGGAATATGCAGTCCGAGATGCAAAAAATGCACTAAAAATACACAAAGTACGCTCTAAAGGCAGATATTGGAGGCCAGTTGAATGTAGTCAGAATGCAGAAGAAAATCATTCTCAGCTCCATTTTGAAAATTTGACTCTAAAATAAAAAAATTAAATAACATGCGTGGCAGTCCACCAGTAAACTAGGGCCGCAGATGTGTGAATGACATCCAATTTCCAAGATCTAAACTGCTGTTTTGTTAAGGTGTTGAGATCAACAGCACGCCCAGCAATGTTATTTATCCCCATAAATTGATACAATCTGAGCGACATCATAGTCCGTCACGTAGGTCGTGAGTTCGAGAAACTCCATGAAATGAATTCGTTCACGGTGAGTCTGGAATCCATGACCCTGTGCACCAATCCAACCACAAGACAGGCTACTCTAAAATTTGCTAACAATATTTCTGCGACCGGAGATTTCAACCCCTAAGAAAATCATGATGTTGAAAAAATTTTGGGCTTGCCCCCCCCCCCCCTGACCGAAATCCTGGCTACGCCCATGGACTGAGATTTCAATCAGGAAGACTAAATTTATGCTTGTACTTTCCAGGCCCAAACCGACGTGTAAGTGTCATTATTTAACCCTCGGATGGTTCAGGTAAATTTTACATACGTAAATGGTTCAGTGGGGTCTGACAGACCCCAAGGCAAAAATCGCTCTAAAACTTAAATTTTTGCTTTTTTGGCACATTTCTTTAAACTAGAAGTAACTGTGAAGCCTTTTGATTAAGTGGTATATAAGAAAAGTGGAATTTGGACAGTAGCTTTTAGTATGTGGAACAGGGCCGGATTTAGCCTCTATGGCGCCCCTGGGCAGTAACCAAATAGCCGCCCTCCACCACTGGTTAAATTTGAAAGTAGTATTAGTCGTATACACATGCTGTAGTATTGCAGAAGAAAATGTCATATTTTTACGCAAATGACCGATGTTATTTTGTTTGCTTGACAATATGGTGCTTCCAAGGAATGGGGCCAGATGAAGGTCCATGGGGTTCGGAACCTTCCCGAAATTGTTTAAAAAATCATTGAAATTCAGCATCCATTACCTCGACTGTACATTTTCTTCAGAATGTGTTCAGAATGTTTTCTAAATACCTTTCCACTTTCGGATATTTTTGTCATTTTTTGTCGTTTTATAAGTCATAAACGAATAACCTAAGCTCGAAAACTAAAATTTTTCAGAAGGTCGTGTGGAATGACTTTTTGGTAGTGGAGTTTTCGGATTTTTGTTTCTGAAGGAAAATTACATTTCGAAAATTTAAACTTGCAAATCGTGAATATTTTTGAACATGTTCACAAGAAAGAAACAAGTTACTGAAAATTGTAGCTAATGCATCATTTCTAATATCCCGATCGTGGAGGTGAAACCAAATTCTGGCTACATCCCAGTTGCTTCGCGGCTAATTTTAAGTAGTAATAGAAAACTCGAAAAAGTGTGCTTGCTTTTAGTAACTAGGGACACTGGGCCACACACGCAGAATCCATGCGGCCGCCTAGAGTTGCCAAGTTTTATAGATCAGTCTATCCCAGAGAGTCGTGTAGTACGAAAGCGAGTTTTTGGCAATGCACTTTAAAAAAAAAAAATTTTTTTTTAAAAAAGTATACCTTGGCGATGGTCAAGACATAAATACCATTACATTTGACGAGACGTGTAATGGGGAAATAATGCATTGATTACATGTCCAATATTTAATGTAGGTTCAGGAATTCCTTGATTGTTACAGGGATCTGAAGAAGGTCGAAGCGAAACAAACTCCCGGAGTGAGGAGCGTTTTTTGCTCGTCAAAGCGGAATGGATCGACTTTTTTTTTTTTTAAACTCGGCCCTCTCCAAGATATATCAAATAAAAAGTGTTGAATTGACATTTTAGCATGATTGCTTTGCCGACGATATATGCATATACTGCAATAGCGATAACCCTAACGACATTAGTTCGAAGTTAGAGCTGCAATTAGAATTATTGTATCAATTTTATTATAGGTGGAAGATTAAAATAAACACTGCAAAAACCCAAGCCATCTTCTTCTCAAGAAAAAGAAAAAGAAAAAACCTTCCTGGGTCTCCCCTGAATTTTATCTGTGATAGTATCAAATGGAGCAATGAACTCACTTACCTCGGACTAGTTTTCGATAGAAAATTAACAGGTTCACTACACATTGAGAAGACAAAAGAAAAAATGATGAAGTCGTTTTGTTCACTTTATCCATTGCTGAACAAATAATCGAAGCTCTCCTTGGAAAATAAATTGTTAATTTATAAGATGGTTATTCAGCCGATAGCTACTTATGGAGCCCCCCTATGGAGCCGCTTTTCCAAAACTGTTAAAAGCAAAATTCAGATAACACAGAACAAAATCCTTAAGCATATTGCCAAAAAACCATTTTTCTACTCAACTGAGAAGTTGCACAACGAAACAAAAATTACGCCCTTAAATAAAATAACAGCTAACAGCACTTCGAAATTTCTGGCAAGATGCCTTTCACGGTGAAATAATCGGGGAATCGGAAAAAATACATAAAATGGCCAAGAAAAATTATGAAACTGTTTTCGAATTGTAGCTTATGGAATTCCCCAGCATTCTCCACATATTCCACGACAGTAAGAGTACATTTTCATTGAAAAAATCGCAGGGGACAAAAATTTCACTCTCGATGTCTGTACTAGGCTTTACACACGAGTTATTGGCAAAATTGAACTTACCAACTTCTCCGGTGTGAGCATTCAATTTGCGATTACATTTATCATAAAACTAAAAATGAATTTACAACAACAATAATGAAGTGTACGAGCTTCTGACTTAAGTCTTTTGTTTTCTTCCTTCTTGCAGCAGAGCAGTATTACGAGTATGTAGTAAAAACGGATTTTTTTTTTTTAATCTTGTTTTACTAATAATTTTTTTTTCTTTTCAGGTAAATTCAAATTTTTACATCATTGCAAATTGTAAGTAAGAAAACCCGAATACTTTATGTTATGTCGCAGTTCAGTTCAGCTTCAATCAGGACTTACAATGGCAATCGGAAACCTGGAACCTGAGTAGATTGAATGATTCTAAATAATGAATCCAATTGACATCTCCATAAATAGTTCTTTGTTTATAGCCGCCTTGAAAAAGAAACATATCCTTGTCTTCCTCTTAATACATGACCGTGCTAAAGAAACAATACTAACAGATACTCTCCAATATTTCAACTGGAATGTTGTTGAACCAAAAATAAATTCTATAGGTACTTTAACAACAACCCATTGTTTTCGACCCACCCCATTTCATCAAATAGCCCGCAATCATGTTTTTCACCTTTATACAAGTCACAAACTATTATAATCGAACTACTTAGCCATTGACTTAGTTTCTTTCTTCTGGTCTGTTCTGTGTGTTTTTTTTTCTTCTCTCAAACATAATAGCCATGACTATTGATTTCTTTCTTCGCGTGGTGCTTTTATTTGTATTTATATATATTTTTGTGTATTGTTCTTATTTCGGTTTGTTCTTCACCAATCCGGGCGGAAAACAGAAAGAAAGAGAAAAGGGGCAGGTTCACAACAAAATCATGCCGCGATCTGTTTCTTTTCTGAATGCGATTGCGCGCTCGCAAATCTTTTGACCATAACGGTCACCATGAAAACCAATTTCGCTCAAAAAGTCTTTGAATTTTCATACATAAAAACGTACCTCGCGATGGTATAGGTATGCTTGGATGATTTTCTTGTTTCGATTTTATTTTGTCTGCTTCATTTGAGTTAGTTTTGTACTTTGTCCAATTTTGCTTTATAGGCACAATCACATCGTGCCGGCCACTATTATTTTACCGATCTGTGGTAATTGGCCATTGAAATGTCAAGTTCAGAGCATCCGCAATGGAAGATTTATCGCTTTATATTGATACAACACAGGTCGCATCGCGAATCGCCTCGCAATGAAAATTGTTTCAGATCAGAATGTAAATAAATAAAATTCTTTTATTTGTTACGGGGTGGAAATAATGAGCCATGCTGCTTTCGTTATAAAGTACTGACCTAATTTTGTAATATAGGAAAGAAGAAATATTCCCGTGAAACCCTCTGTAAATCTAGGAACTGCGTTGTCTTTAAACAATTTAAGCAACAGACAACATGCGCTCTTGTCTATTAAAAAAACACTTGAATAGGCAAAAAAAAATCGGTTGCTGTTTACGCCCATTATTTGGTTCAGACCAAAACTAATTATCAAACAAACTTGTATTCAGAATGACGACTGTTGAGAAAGAAAGAAAAATCTCTGCCTCAAATGTAGATACTGTACTCAAAATAGTTGACTAGTCATAATCAGGTTTTCAGATGACGTCAAACGTGAAAAAAATCTTCTAGACCCATACACCGTTAAAATATGTAAATATATCTTGGCCCACTATAAGGCCAACTGAACTATAACAAATTCAATGGCTTTGTATTCGTCACAGATCTAACTTAATATGCTGGTTGCTGGTTCACAAAAAAAAGCTTACGCAGTAAATCAGTCTTATTAAATTTATCTTTAGAGCGATGAACAACCTGTCTCCCTAAGAAGTTTTTTTAGTCAACATAATCAATAATTCTGTTGAATTTATTGCAACAACTCACCAAACGTAGAACAGAGGATACACAAACAAACTGTCTTTTAAATAAGAAGAAAACAATCGTTTGAATTACTTTAATAAACATTATTAGTAAATCTCACGCGCCTGAATGCCAGAAGCCGACTCGGTCTATAACGAAAGCTCTTAATTATCGACAGTCTCCTGCTCGCACCCCTCTGTGACATTATTGAAATAAAGTTTTAATTAGCATGTTAGCAGCGTTTATTCTGAAATTAATATGTATGACTTGAATTACGTCCAATTAAATCTAAAATATAAATCTAAAGTCAAACTATAATTAAGAAAAACCAAAGCAACGAAACAAACTAAAAAAAATATTTACGCACCTAACGGAATTCAATTAATTTATGATAGAAATCACTTTAGTCGTATCACTCCATATCGTCCACTTGTCGCATGAAAATACGTCGGTCGCGGCAAACGACGTCACTAACCATGAAACGAATTTCTGCCGATTGAATTTCACAAAAACACCAAATTTAGAAAGACAATAGCTTGAATTATTTCATTTTTCACACTCGTGCGCTCCACAATGCACAACGAACCGTTCGGTCAGAGAGTACACCTAATTGGGACCATCATTCACTTGATGAGACATCGTGAATTGCCATCATCCGCTTTAATCATTTCTTATCTATGCCTAAATCGCAAAGAAGAAAAATAAAAACGCACAAATTGTAGCATCTATGCTATGCGAATTGTCTCTGTCGTATTAGACTCATGGAAAACTATGACCCGTAAAACAAAAGAGTTAAGCGAGCAACCAGACATTTTTAAATATGAGAATTTTGACTTGAAGTCTTTTGATTTTTTTTGTCTCTTTTTGTATGTATATTCATGCTTTGATTGTTGTTTTTTATCGTTGAGGTATTTTTTAATGGTGTTTATTGTTTTATGATCCATTCAGTTTTATTGTTTTGTTCTTCTTCTTCCGCGCACTGTGAAATATCTAACTAGACAAAAATTTTGTGTGTTTTTTTTTTATTAGTAGTAATTCTAAAAATATAATAACACATCCGGTTATTAGAGTGTATGATAATATTAGAGTAATTTGTTTTTTGTTGCAAATTTTTGTGGGTTAATATCACTTTTGAGAGAGGAAGGTGGCAGCGTTTTACTGTCATTACAAATTTTATTATCGAAAGATTTGTTTTGGAGCATGCGAAAATTAGGAGTTTATGACGCGGAATGGAGGAATTTAATAAGAAATTATTAAAGTGGTGTACGATGAAATACAAAAGAAAGTTTGAAAATAAGTTGTAAAAGTTTAGTTAATGGACTATATTTTAAGGATGCGTTTAATGTGAAATTAAACCAGCCTTAATGTCCAGGATTTCTCATCGTTGGTCAAGAGTGTTATACAATTTTGCGCAGCATAGTGTAAAGAAGGGTAATAAAAAATAGACACGGAACAAATGAAATAGGAAACAAATATCTCTTCCCCGGCGTTTTCAGAAATAGCTGAGCAAAAACTACTTAAAATTTTATTGGCAGGCTTATACACTCTATGTGTGTTCATTCACACCTTAACACACTTTTGCTGGTCGGGCTAGCTTCAAGATAGGTTATCGTATTTCCTGAAGGTTTGAACTTGTCGGTGGACACAATTATTAGTGCCTTTTGCGAAAAAAAAGGAAATTTTACCTATTTTGACATGAATGTAGTTTGACGTACTGTTAATAAAAAATATTATAAGAGAGATGCCTAAAATAAACAGCGTAAGATAAAATCTACATAATTTACATGCTAATGTTCAACACACGGCTGCGGCCGAATACTAGATACACACATTGAAATGAGAATATAGAAAAAAACAGAAACAAACAATGAATATGTAGTTAGTTAATTAAGACATTATATTTTAATGCCTAATTATTTTTTATAATGGTTCATTATTAAGTATAATTTAGTAATTGGTTATTTCTCCATTTTTTCTAAACTTAAAAAATTCTAAAAAAAAAACAAAATTTGAAAAATGCTAATGCAGACCATAGCCTAGAAAGTATACGATATCAAACGGAGAAGAAATAAGTTTCATCGTAATAATATTTTTAATTTGCGCTTTTATACGTATACAGGGTGCGCCATGTGTTATATCCATATGTAAGCATTAAATAAATTCGACATTTACCAAATAATTGACTTGGTAAGACATGTTTTGGAAACGTCAATTGAGTACATTACTATGAATCGCTTCACAACGAAACAACGCACTGTGTTGTGTTAACTCACACTGTAAAAACAAGGTTGAATTTTACATCGAAAACTCGTTGAATTTTACACCTTTTTTCTCGCAAAATTACAGTAAACGTTTATTTTTCAACAAAATTTCTAGTACACCCACAAAATAGTGTAATATAACACAGATTTTTCAATATTACTCTATCTGAATGTAATTTTACACCACATTTGGTGTGAAGATGTGTCATTACTTTATTCTTGTGTAACTTCACATTTTCAGTGTATATTTACCAATTTTGGTGTAAAAAATACACCTACATTTGTGTAAAACCGACTTTTGTGCATTATTGCATTTTCCTGTATCTCACAAGTGACTTGTTCTGTGTGCAGTTAGTCTGTTCCGTCCGAAGTGCGTTCGTGTGAGCATCATATTATTGTTGTGCTGTAGCGCTTTTTTTCTCTTGAACCGAAGGGGGTGTGGCAGCTCTTGGTCGTTGCAATAACGGGTAGCCTCAGGACGATTTACACCGAAGAACTGCCGTAAATATTATTATAAACCCGGATGTAAATTTACATATTTGCCGGTGTAAATTTAAATTTTTTTCGTGCAAATTTACTTATTTCTGATTTAAATTTACTTGAGTCTAAGAGTAAGTTTACTTATTTACGTGTGCAAATTTACACCAATTTTGTAGTAAATATTTACACCGTAAAGCGTAAAATTACTCTCGTTCATATAGTGGTGTAAATTTACTACTATAATAGAAGGAAAAAAAGTTTCCTCCTATTATTGGAGTAAAATTTTTTAGAGTGCAACGTGCTTATCGTAATATTATTATGTCTGCTCGCAAGTGCGTGAAAAGGGTCTTGACGGTTACTTGTTTCAATAAGAAGGCGCCCCATATCACACCACAACTCAGACTATCGAGTTTCTGCAACGAAAATTGCCTGGACGTATGATGTCAGGTGACATTGACTGGCCACCCAGATCTGCAGATTTTACTCCCCTGACTTATTTTTGTGGGTTATTTGAAAAGCATAGCTTACGGCAGCAATCCTCGGACCAGGGACGTAGCCAGAGCAGGGTCCATGGGGTTCGGACCCCTCCCGAAATGTTTTCAAAAATAATCAAAATTGTATATGGAATTTGAAATAATGCACCTCATTGTTGTTCAGCTATTGTTATCAATTATTGGTATGTGTTTCTAGACATCACTTCAATGGCAATCAATTTAACAATTGAATCAATTTTTATACCCTTCGCTCGTAGAGTCAACGAAGGGTATATTAACTTTGTCATGAAGTTTGTAACGCATTGAAGGAAGCATCTCCGACCATATTATAAGTATACATATATGATCAGCATAACATGGGGAGTCGATTGGGCGATGTGCGTCTGTCTGTCTGTCCGTCTGTTGCTACGCGTTTTACTCGGCCAATTTAAAAGCTATGAAGCTGAAATTTTGCACAAATGCTTCTTTTTACTGCAGGCAGTTTGTATGTTTGAATCGGTAAAATCGGGCCATGGGGTCATGGGGCTGCCATACAAACCTAACCCCCCAAATTAGGTTCTTCTAAGAAAAACTTGTTTATTTGTGCACCGATTTCAACCAAATTCCGCACAAATGTATTTCTATTGATGACACACAACGTCTGTGAGATTGGAGCAAATCCGACAATGGGGTCATGAGGCTGTTATACAAAGCCAACCCCCCAAATTAGCTTCTTCTGAGAAATATTTATTTGTTTGTGCACCAATTTCAACCAAATTCCACACAAATGTATTTCTATTGATGACACACAACATATTTGAGATTGGATCGGGTCCGGCAATGGGGCCATGGGGCTCCCATACAAACCCAACCCCCCAAATTAGGTTCTTCTTATAAAAACTATTTTATTTGTGCACCAATTTCACACAAATGTATTACTATTGATGACACAAAACATATCATATGAAAGAATGGACCAAATCGGATCATGGGGTCATGGAGGTGCCATACAAACCCAACCCCCCATTTTGGTTCCTCTAAGAAACATCTTTTCCACCAATTTCACAAAACCTTGAAATAATGTGTTTACTCAAAGCAACAAAAAAGGTCAAAACAAATGGGATCGAACTATGGGGCCAAGCTCCCGTATTCCCAATAAAATTTTCTGAGTAAATATTTTTATTTGTCCACTTATTCCAATCAAACCCCATACAAATATCGTTTTATCGACGCAACGGGGAACTTTTGTAAAGACGGAAGGAAAATAATGGGGGGAGGGGTTAACTACAAGTCGTAGGTACGCCCTAAAAAAACTTTTAGCCCGGAGAAGAGCGAAGGGTATCCAAATTTCGGTCGCGCCCGAAATTAGCCTCGGTCTCGTTTTTGTTTAAAATCGTAATAGATTTAATCAATACCAACTGATACACTATTTTCGATTTGTTAGTGTAGTTAGTGGATTGGCTAGAAAAGTCCACTGGAACACTACTAATAATTTATGTTGAAAATGAACACTCATCCAGAAAAGAGTTCACTTTATCATTTATTGGAAATATTTGCCAATTTTTCTTAGTGCCTAATGTGATGTGATCCTGAGTGTTGCTACGGATTTATTGGAACCGATGTGTCGCAACCACAAAGAGCTGCCAAAACCCCAAAATCACTGGATTCAAGAATAAAAAGTCTCTTGAATTGCTTCTCTACAGCGACAGCGACATAACATGTGCTATCTAATATCAATCTGCCTGGTACTTTACCTAAGGGCGGCAATATCTCCTCTTTCCCGGGACAGGCGGCGTAAGTGCTAGAGCGGGCGCTGTCTATAATTTTTCACAATTTTGAGCTGTCTATCAATTTGTGTAAAGTTGTAGAATATTAGTTTCGGGGTGGCAATAAATTTCCGGTCAAGTTTTACCTATAAATATCAATAATGTCGTATACTTCTGGAAGCAAAGCATATTTTGGCAACTCTGGAAATAAGACCCCATAACACGTTGGCAATAGGTTGGCTGTAGTTATAGACTGGTAATGTCAGAGATACTTTCTTTCCATTTAGCAAACCACAGTTAGAGTTAAAATTGCAAGGTATGTTTAAAATAATTCGAAAAATTTACCATTATGGCTATTGCCTTTTATAAGTTCAATTCATGAAAGGTGTCATTCAGTTTATACTCGACTCCTCTTTTTGAAGAGGCAATCGGTACTCTGATGAAAATCATCCTGCTAATAGTCTCCAAATCGATCATTTTTGGCCATACGATCAATTTTATTTAGATTGAGAATATTTGCAAGATGAAATTTAGTTTATCTCGTCCCCGCATGGCAAATTGTAATTTATGGCCACCACGCTTATAACTTCTAAATTTTATCCTCATGAAGCATATTCGTCATTTAGGTTCCGTGTCAACGCCATAATATTTCCTTTTAAAATTTAACCATTGGATTGGATCAATGAGAACAAATCTAAGTTAAATGAAATATTTGGAATATCTACGAAGCTTTCAATTTAAGACTAGAATTGCTAAACAAAACCAACAATCTTCTATATCGTGACAATTTTAAATTAACAATATTGTAAATGACCTCGATTTTTGTAAAATAGGCTATTGAACCCGGATTCAGCATTTATTTTCACGGGAAATCAACCATTTTCCCCAAAAAGCGAAAGGACCAAAATTCTGAATGAATGCCAAATATAGTGCGCCATGCACTCGGGACCTTCTGTGAAATGAAATGAAAATGAAACATTTTTGTATTTTATGGGATTTTCATTTTATTGGGCATGATTAAAATTATTTAATCACAAATTTTTAGTTTTCTTTTATTATTGGGTGTCATATTCCATAAAACAATTTGTTTTATCATTTAGGCAAAGGTGTACATTACACTTTTTACATTTGAAGATCGAGCGATTTTTGATGGATTGATCTGCACTACCACAAATTTAGTTTTCAATGACTAGAAGGTGATCAATCCCATCCAGTAGTAGCTCCTGGGGTGGTCGATGCTCTGGCTTCGAAACAGAGGGCTTCCGGGCGTCCTCTTATTTTTATTTTATTAGCCGTGTTCATATTGGTAAGAACATTCGCTACCTCTAAACGAAACGCTTTCTGTGTCATTGCCGATCCTTGATTAGATCTTTTGAAGAGAAGGACCATGCATAAATCTAGCAAATGGTAAAAATACGGATATACCATTTGCCTACATTTTAGTCCCATTTTCGAACGAACCATACAAGAGTCCATGGGGTCTACACCAACCATGTGTAGATTGTACTCTTTTATTATCTGTGGGCAGGACATTTTTTATACATTCACGGTTCTTTTCATCCCATGTAAGTGGACACAAGGTTGACCAATTTATTATTTTTCCATACCACAGATGTTACTTCTGTTCCATATATTGGTTGTTGTTGTTGTAGTAGCGGCACAAATGGGGAAACATTCAGTAAAGTTGCACATTGTCATTCGAAGATGGTGGGCATTCCATCCTCGAGGTCAAGATTTAGGAAAAAAGCTGCTTCGATGGGTTGTGTCCATAACGCAAGTGGTGTGAGGTGCGTGGGAGCAGCTGAACAATCGAAAATATGGTCCACGTCATGTGGACTGGTTCCGCAGGCTGGGCAGGTGTTGGCGACTTCATTGTTTATTCGTGACAAATAGGAGTTTAGTCGCGGGCACCAGCCGGATCGAAGTTGAGCTAGGGTGGTACGAGTTGCTTTTGGTAGTGATTCTTCGTCTGGAGATATGGCAGGAGGTTTGATGCCAAGTACACGGTTGTTCGTGAGACTTTGAGTAGCTTTATGAACTTCGGATGTGTGTAAGTCTGCAATGGCCGCCTTGTAGTCGGAGTCATCGAAAGGAACTTTTTTGTATCGCTGGACTTCACGCACTTTGTCCCTGATTGAACGTCTGATACGACGTGGCGGTGGTGTTTTGTCCATGAGTGGGTTGTTCGGGTGGTTTTTTCGATAACATCCGACTAAATATTGCTTAGTGAGAAGTTCATTATGGCTCCTTAAAGTCATTAATTTTGTCTCCTGGTGTAGATGATCTTGTGAAGACATCTTAACACAGCCGGTGATGGTGCGTAGTGCTGTGTTTTGGCAGGTTTGAATGTGGCTCCAGCTTGTGTTGCAGAGACCATTTGTCCACGTTGGTGCTGCGTAATTGACCAGGGGGCGACCAATCGCTTTATACGTAGCCAAGAGGGTTTCTTTGTCTGTGCCCCATGTACTTCCGGCAAGTGCTTTTAATATTTTATTCCTGCTCCTGAGTTTGGAACATATATTTTCAGCGTGGGTGTTGAATTTGCCGGAGTTGTCAAGCGTGACACCAAGGATTTTGGGAGTCCTGGTTGTTGGGATGATGTGGGTGTCAACGTAGATGGGCAGTTGTGTGTTGTATTCTTGGTTGAAGCTTGTGAATAATGTGGCGGAGGACTTGGGCGCAGATAGCTTCAGATTTTTACTGGCGAAGAAAGCGTTGAGAACCTGCAGGTATTCGTTGATTAGATCGCACATTTCGGGAATGTCGTTACCAGTTGCCATGATGGTGCAGTCGTCTGCGTATGAGATGATTTGTAATCCCGTTGGTGGTGTAGGTAATCCTGCCATGTAGAGGTTGAAAAGAGTGGGGGATAAGACTCCACCCTGGGGAACGCCTTGCTTGATTTTCCTGAGTTTAGACTTCCCGTTTCTAAACTCTGTGCAGGATTGACGACCGGCAAGGTAATTAGCGATCCATTTATGGATGTACGGTGGTGTTGTATTGCGGAGATCTGTTAGCAATAGAGTGTGGTTGACAGTGTCAAATGCTTTTGACAGATCGAGAGCAACCAGGACGGTTGATGATTTGCAAGCTGTATGTGCTCTAAAAGTTTCGGCAATACAAGTGCTTCCAGTATTTTGGCCACAGGAGACAAGAGCGTTATCGGACGGTATGATTCTGCTAGAGTGTGGTCTTTACCTGGTTTGGGTATTGGGTTTATGCGGCCTTTCTTCCATAACTCAGGAATGATGAATGATTTTAATGATAGATTCATCGTGGCTGTGATATAATCAATGGCCGGTGAATCTAGATGTTTCAGTATGATCATAGCAATGCCGTCAGAGCCGAACGCTTTGGAATTGTTGGCATTTTTGATTGCAAGTCTTACTTGGTTTGAGGTAACTTGAAGGTGTTGATCGGTGGTGCTATTGCGGATAGCTGTTGTGATGGTGCGCTTGAGCCTATCTTTATCAGGATGTTCGACGAATTGCTGATTAAATTTGTGTGCGCATTTGTCGTCGTTATTATAGGACTTATCGCCGAACTTAATGGCTACCTTACCTTTGGGTTTTGTGGGGTTAGATAACGCACGTACCGTTTTCCAAAGGTTGCTTACCAGGGTTGCCGTTTTCAGATTTCTAAGTGTAACATTTATCTGATAAAATTGTAACATTTTTAGGTCGAGTGTAACAAATTTGAAGATATTGTTGTTAATGAACAATTTTAGCAATAAATGTGCGAAGTCCGAATTAAATGATTGCTTTACAAATAGCAGAGAGTTACAAATTAAAATAAGGGAGTTGGAAAATGTCTGACTTTCCGAGGATTTTATCTGTTCTGTTCCATAAACATTTTTGACGAAGTTGGTTTATAGAAGAAACGATATGTCAATTCAATTTCCACAATTTGTTTAAACTTGATCCCACTATTTCATAACAGTTTTAATCCAAAAACTATTGGTTGCAAATCTTACAATTAATAATGACACTAATCAGCACAGAAGCTTAGTTTCCGAATGACTGAAGGAGCAGATACATAATTTCATAATGTTGGCACAAAACGAGATGCTCCCTTCAGACAATGCTTAATACAATATAATCGAACTTAATTAATATTACCTACATGATTAAACTAAAGGATATAATGAACAGAAATACATGCAGTAACATTATTATCTGTCCTTGAGCTAGACTTATTCCGTTCAGAAAACAACTTCGATATTGCGTGTTGTACTCTAAAGGGCCCCATAGACTCAGCGATTTATCGGCCGATCAAAGCTTATTTCTGTGGAGAAAGCACATTTTTTAGGTTCCACTACCAAATTCGCAAGAGAAAATGAGCTTTTTCCACAGAAAATGTGCTTTCTCCACAGAATAGAGCTTTGATCGGCCGATAAATCGCTGAGTCTATTTGGCCATAAACCTACTTCAAAAACATAAATTTGGTAGCAAAAACGCGGGTCAGTGGGATTGAAGTCAAATATACCAGCACATGCAACTCGGGCCAACTTATGATGTGCTCTTAAATGGAGTCAGCAAAAGATCCGGCAAGTAGCAAAAAAAATGCACTCGCTAGTGTTTCCGGTAAAAAAAATTAATTTAATAAATTTGAATTAAACTATCATCTTCCCTTTTAAATGCTACTTTAATTTAAAGTAAAATTTCGTGCCCTTACATTCCAAATTTTGCCGAACATTTTCATCAAGGTAGAATTCAATTTTTTTACTGAACTAACTCTAAGGCTTGGTGCAGTTTGCTTCTATAATTGAATGTTGAACGTTGATTCTGAATCTAGAAAGGACCAACAAAAACGGGCGCTAAATCCAGGGGTGTCAAAATCAAAACCTGACCTGGGCCAAATATCAGCGTCTTCAGGATTGAGCGGCCGCAGGATAAAATTTGTGAAAATACCTATAGACTTTTTTTGCGAAATTTCAATCTGAGTCACTAACGACCTCGTGATTATATCCTCTAGAAATAGAATATTCATAAAATGCACTTTAAACAAAATTAGAAACTTTTGACAAGTAATTAAAACGCTGAAGTTTTGTGGATCGATCAACAACCACAATTTGCTAATTAATTTACTAAGGCCGTGTTTTTTTTACATCGGGGCAGGTTTGCTAACCCAGACGCGCAAAAAAAACCATCGAGGGTAGCATCCAGGTTAAATTTCAAATTGTCACGTAGGCATTGCCATTAATTTCAAAACATTGCTCAAAAATATTAAAGCCCCGTTTCCACTTTACAAACGCAAAAGTTAAAATGTAATTTTTTTTATTGAAAACATATTTTTATGTAGGAATCATAATTTTGTTAGAATAAGAATTCGACGAACAACATTTTTAACATGAATTTACAAACAAAAACTATATTTTCTGCACATACTTGTGTGTTGCATGTAAACTATACCTTAGAGCTTTTCATTTCAAAATGTAATTTTTGCTAGTCATTGGAAAACGTACTAGAAAATAATTGGGATTGCATACATTTAGGCGAGTTTTGGAAAGCTCATTAAATCTGGATAGCAATATAATTTCTAACCTGAATAAAGTCACAGGTTAGCGTTTGTATGAAAATTACCCCGGATAGTATAGGTTAGCTAATTAAAAAACACGGCCTATGAAATAAACATTCCAGAAATATCATTGAGAGTCAATATTATTCGGCGGACAGTAATAAGGTCTCGAATGAAAATGTCGAGTACCTGCAAAATGTGAACACGAGTTATAATCCAGCGGTGGAAGAGAGAAAAAAAATTCACGATGTACTTTATATTTTTTCGGCACAAAAGTACATTAGACAATCGTCAGCTTCCTAAATAAATACATAATTTGTAAGCCATTAAATTGATGAGTTTCAAGAAATTTCTCAGACTTTAGTTCAACACATATATTTTTTTCAAACATTTCCTTTTTTACACAATGTGCTGCTACATACTGTGTTTCTCCGATATGGCCGCGGGCCTCACAAAACTGCGAAGTAGGCCGCCTGTGGCCCGCGGACCATAAGTTGGACATTCCTAGCTGAATAGATGGCTGATCATGCTCATAACATAAATATAAATTTTGTTTTGCAATATAATTGCTCATGTCACTTATAGTAGTGACAGTATAGTAGAAAAATATTCAAATGTAGTTGATCCCTCCACTCTTGCTGATTGTAACAAAATTGGTCGGTGTGTAACATTGTAACAAGAAATCGAAAATTGTAACAAAATGTTACAATTGTAACACGAGTGGCAACGCTGTTGCTTACACCGGATTTTATGTGGCAGGATTTTAAATGCTTGTTCCATTGTTGTCTTCTGTGGTCATTTACTTGCTGGGTTATCACATTATTTAGGTCGCTGATACGATGATCACTGGGGTCTATTGCTCTGAATTCATCCCTCATTTTTGCCAATTCTACGGCACTTGATGGAAAATGAGGTCTCAAGATTGGTATGCGGCCGGAAGGAATGTGTCTATTAGCAGCATCTACGATAATCCGTCTCAGATTTTTTTCAGCGGTACGTACGTCGGTGGGAATTTGTAAGGCAGAAAACATTTCGTTGGTATAGGCTTGAAAGCCGATCCAGTCTGCTTTGCTGAAATTTGTGTACCTTTTCTTCTCAGTGTACGCGAATTGGGACGGTTTGTCGATCGTGAGGACTATTGGCAAGTGTTCTGACGAGAAGATGATGAAAAGCTCCCATGTGGTGTTGTTGATGAGCCCGGGACTGGCAATAGATATATCAGGGGAGCTCCTGCATGATCCTGTAACGCGTGTTGGTGAGTCATCGTTCTTGGGACAGAAATCGGAGTCATCTATTTGGCTAGCGATGAGGTTGCCTCTGGTGTCGTTGTCGAGATTCGAATGCCATAGATCGTGATGTGCATTGAAATCACCAAGTATTAAGCGGTATTGTCCAGTGAGTAGTGTAGAAATGTTGGCCTGAAAACCAGTGGAACAACTTGAGGCTGGTGGTATATAGATATTTAGAATATCTATTTCAACATTTCCCGCTTTGATGGAAATCGCTTGGAGTTCGGTGGTGTTATCGGCGGCGGTGATGTCAATTTCTGAGTAAGGCAACGTGTTATGGATCAGGAAAGCTAAGCCTCCACCTGCGCCGGTGGGTCGATCTTTTCGGATGATGTTGAAGCCTCCGTATGAGTTAAGTGGTGAGTCAGCTTTTAGCTTAGTTTCCTGAACCGCAGCGACTTTGATGTGATGTCTGTCCATGAAGTCAGTGAGCTCGATGACTTTGTGTTGAAGACCATTGCAGTTTATTTGGACAATCTTGGTGGTAGAGTAGTTCACAACTGGCTGTGGTGGTGCTGGTGTTAGGGTATGTCGTGGTGCATTGTGTTGGGTAGAAACTGTAGGGGTGACTGGTGATGGTTGTTGGCCCTGGTTATTGTGATGTTGGGAAGTCGATGATGACTGCTGTCCACAGATTCTGCAGTTTGGTGCTAGAAAGGTGTTAATTGTGGTTGTTGAACGTAGGTCTGAATTGTTAAGCCCAGAACAATTCTTAAAGTGGCACCATTCTCTGCAGCACTGAGGTTTGAACGTTGGAGTAGACCTCTTACCACATACGCAGCATGTCCAAGGACCAGGATTAATTTCGATGCCGGCACGTAGTAGTAGAATTTGGAGCAACTGGGCCGGCTCGGGTTGCTCCATTAGTATAAAAAAGATGGTTGTGAGTGTGCAACTTTCTTGTTTCCCCGAATGTGTCGAGGGGGGTTTGCGGCTCTTGGCCATGCATAATTGCATGGGTGGTTCCGGGACATAGACCCGGCCGCGATAGGAACATATATTGGTAGTGAACACTGCTGAAACTCCTCTTGTTCATCTTCATCAGAGAATTGGGATCTGCAAGCTTACAGTTCTTTATTCTGTTTCGACTGATAGTTCCCATGCTATGAATGCTTTGGGTTCGTTAATAGATTACCCCTGGCCAGTTAGCACTACCAAACCAGTAGCGGCGAAATCAAGAATTGCCTTAAAACAAGTGTACAATAAATTGGAAATTCCTGTCATTCCCTGCAACAATTAATTGGATACCTTTTGCATTAAGGCAATTCTTAAATTTGCCGCGTCTGGGGTGGTAGTGGTAACTTGACAGGGTTAGTTTATAAGGAAAGGAGGGACACGACAAGTTTTTTCGAAGTGGAAAAACAACCCTTGTGACAACTAACTGTCCACATTTTATGAATGGAGCGATTCTAAAAATTTGAATTTGCTGATAGGAGGCTGAAATGCACTTTAGGGTAGTTTTAAAGGGCGCTAAATTTTTTTTAAGTGCGGATATCCTAATCAGGTCTTGCGGCATTTTACTGTTAAGTTAGCACTACCATAGGTTTTTTTTTATTAAATTTGCACGCAACCATTCTTTTTTTCTTTTGCCATTGAATCGCGACCAAATTGCGATATTGTATGCACTTTAGTGTTTGTCGAAATTATTCATATATACGAGTATTGATGAAATTAGTTTCACGCAAAATTTCATTGGTTCTAATTGCGCGCTAGAATTTTCCAATCCAACTCAGCTTTGCATAGACATCTCTTACTGAAAATAAGAAAAACACTAAAGGCAATTTTTTTTCAGAGATAAAAGATAAAAAGTAATTTATTATTGCACTAATTTTTATTTGAACGAATAGCATTCCTATTCTTTGTGAAGTCTGCATTTACACGCATACGAGTACATCCCACATGCCGTTAATTTCATTTAATTACAAAATCATAAAACCAAAACATTTTAATTCGACGTGTCCATGTTAATGTGCTTTAATGCCCAGCTGCTGTGAGTAATGTCTTAATCGTCAATGAAAAGAGCATTTTGATTTGCTTGGTAACATGTGAATTATTATGGTCCGTTCATATGCACAACTGCATACTTAGAATTTAATCCTTCATCATAAAAAAAAAGTTTGGATTGGTTCACTCCACTATGGACACATTAAAGTCATGGATAAAGGTAGTACTCAAACATTCTTTTTTTTTGTATTTTTCTGTATAGGTACAGTACACGTGAGTTTCATTCCCGCCATTATGCTTAACAAAACAATAGTAAGGTGAAGACGTCATGTTCATGTTACCGGAAAATTTTTAAATACTCATAGATAAATCCGATTGCAACAATATCACAACTTTTCACTATCCATAAATGTAATTTAATTTTGTATCTGAATTATGTGGAAAAGTTTGCATTTCATAGTGCAATACATCATACAGATTCATACAAACATAAGATATGAGTACGTGCAGCATGCTGGGGCGGTTTGTTTCGATAGAAAACTTTTTTTTTTCGTATGAATATTCATGAGATTTTTGCATTTAAATATATACACGTAGAGTAGTTATAGATACGCTGCGACCAAACTAAGCAGGGCTATCTAGTATGGTATGTTACTAGATACATACATGTTACATGTACATTTTCATGGATACATACCCACCAAATAATAATAAATGCATGTTCTTGTGTGTTCAGTATGCATATAGAAAACAAGCCGCGCGTACTTAAAGCTGACGATATTCATCAAAAAATTGAAATTTATGACTTGAGCTCGATTGGCTTGAAAGATTTTCGCAGAGATTAAGGCATTTTCGAAATGGCTGATTTATAACTATAGTTGAATTCTAGCATCCTCGATAGTCAAGCGATGTTATGTCCATGTTATGGTAACGTGTTTGTTGTAAGTTTTGTGTCGCTGTAGATTTATATGTAAATATATACAAATAAAAAGTTTGAGCAATTGTTGAAGGACGAATACAGAAACCAGACGAACAAAGATTGCAAAATCTTATCGAAAATAGTCTAAATGGTTTCCGGCGTAAGTCTTTCGTTTGGTTAAAAATTGTGATTTATATATAATCCCGGGTGTAGGATCAGTCATTGATTGAATCAAAATCTGTAAACAATGTAAATACAAACGTCAATTTGTTTTTGAAAAAAATTGTAAATCGCATCGGTAAAACCATTTCAAGTTGCTTGGTCTAGATCACTTTAGACAGAATCCAATGGAATTTCTGTGAAAAGTCATCTTCGAAATTAATGACAAGCATATTGCAAGTGTCATTATATAATTTTTTTTTTAAATTTCAGGGTTCCTTGGTAGGACTCCTGGATGGTGGGAATGATTTTAACTAGACTCATAATTGATGATCGCTACTACAACAACTTTATCTGGATTGCCTCCTCTACCGAAAACTCTATATACATACATATATACATAATATATTCCCGGTCAACGCTTTCGACCGCTTTATCAAAACGAATGAATTTGAGGAGTAATGCTCTGCGGTAAAGTGAAACTTCTAGTTGTGGGATTGACTTGACAAATTTCAGGATTAGTGGTGATTAAGTGTACTCCCAGAATCTAGCGTCCTGGGATCATGTTGCAGGAACAACATTTTTAGTTTCCGAGGGCATGAAATGCACTTTTCTGTTATTGATTAGTCCGGTCACCGTAAATTCTTTTTGCGCGCCTAGTCAATATTAAGGGTTTTTAAGCACGTCGGCTTTTAAATTTAAGTGAAGTAAACAACCGTGACGAAAAATCATGCAACTGAATTCGAGCTTCAAAAATCTGTCTGTTATGATAAATTTCAGCAGTCTTTAGTGTAAGCTAAGCTTTTTAAACTTCCGACATTTTTTGAGAATATTTTTTATCTCATTTAAAAACACTTTACTTAATTTCAATTTTCGGATACATATTTTCGCGGAACCCCTAAGTGGCCCTCGCGGAATACCGGAACCCCGCTTTGAAAGCACTTATGTTGCGTATTTTTTAAATTTCCGTTTTAAAATTCAGATGTCGCAAATGCACTGGGATGTAAATATTCAAATTACTCGTAGTTGTTGGACCAATAGAGCACAACCATTCATCGCTTCCCGCCAGGAAAAGAAATCCCAATTTTCACTTTGACTGTACTGTAGCTTTTGCCGGGTTAAGTCTCGTCAGTTTTTTTTTTAATGTCAAAAACAGTTAAAAAATTGTTTCCCATAAAAAAATTACCAAATTATATTCGGACGCTATTAATAAATACTTTATATGATACAATCATTAAAGCATTTTCCATAGAAACAATTAGTAAGGTTAATTTTTGTCGTTTTGGAATCGGTAGTCTAAAGCCCATTTTGCTAACAAAAATGTTGGTTGGAATTGTCCCGAAAAGGACAAAAAAAGATTCTAATTTATCCTTGATTGGATATGTGGATGCGGGGTGCCATACAAAAAAAAATATTAAAGGATACGTCGATTATACATCACATATCCGGTGTTAGTTTTCAAGGGCCCACGAAGGAGCAAATTTTGTTTTAGTGAACACATATCTTTTTTCATCAATGCGCGTTTTACTACGTTTTTGCCATCTTGAAACCGAAAATAAACCACGGATATGTCATGTACTCGATGTCCTCTTTAATTTGGTACCCCGCATGTCAATTTCCGATCAAAGATTAGTGTCCTTTTGTCCTTCCTGGAACCTTTCCCTTCAACATTTTTCTTATCAAAATTACTTTTACACTCCTTGCATACTACTGATTCCACAATAAAAATAAAATTATAAACCTAGTATGTACATGAGATGGCAAAATGTGGTGGGGAACTTGGGATGAGTCCTCACAGTAAGCTCCAGTTAAGTATCCAAAAACCACAAAATAACAAAAAAAAATAAAAAACAAAAAAAAAAATTTATTTTTGTCGCATATATGTATTTCGGGAGCACTGTGCTCGATTCTTCAGTGCGCTAGCTATTGGTACATTGACATTTTAATAGGTGTTTATATTGCGAAAACATTTTTAAAAGTTACTCAGAAACCTACAGGCATGTTCCTAAAAAAAATGGCATTACAGGTGAAAAGATTAACTAGAATTGGGATAAGGTTTCTTTCTAGCCAGGTCTCTAATTAATTTGGTTGGGCAATTTCCTTCGTCTGTGTTAAGCAATGTCTCCGGGTTTCGTCTCAATATTTCGAGGTTCTCCCAAGCATCCAACGTGTGGGGCCTCTTGACATGTCGTATCAGTTCCTGGTTATCGCTACTTATTGCATGTTTCTCCTCGATGATGTGCTTAGCTACGGATGATCTGATTATGCTGGTAACTCCTCTTTAGTTACTTGCTGCCTCCCTTAGGTGCTCGTGAAATATCGTTGTGATAAGCCGGTTCGTCTGACCAATGTATTGCTTCCCGCAGTCGCCGCACGTTACCGTATATATACCCTTCTTTTTTTCTCCTTCGTTAGTCAGTCCTTCTCACTGCCCAGTTGACTCTTCAGTGTGCTTCCTCTGGATGATCCTACGATATTGATGTTGAATTTCCTCATGAATGTCCTTATTTTGTAGAAATTTTTGGCCATCGGTATGCTAATCCATCTCATTTCGTCTTCCGCTTGATCGAATAAAGTAGTGCGTTTGCTCCTCCATATTTGCTGCTGTTTATTCGCCATGAGCTTTTGATTATTTCGGTGTTGTATTCTTTTTCCTTCTCGAAGCCGTGTTTTGATAGAAAGTAAGTATAAAGCCTGTGAATCATAGAATTATATGCCGCGAGCTTTTGCGATGTAGGGTGTGCTGATGTCACCATGATCGTCTTTTGAGTTGCTGTCGGTTTCCAATAGACTTCGAATTCGAGCTTACCTGTATTGTTGATGATCCGGACGTTCAGAAATGGTAGTGGGCCTTGCTGTTCCATCTACATACTAAATTGTATTTTTGGGTAGATCTTGGTGATGTCCTGAAGTATGTTAATGGCATCCTCCTTCCCGACTATGGCGAAGACGTCATCCACATATCGTATCCACAGTCTCGGCATTAAACCTTTTCTTCGATCAGCGACTCAATATGAGCCATGAATATTTCGCCCAACAGTAGTGACATTGGGTTGGTTACCCATCGAAACTCCGGATATTGTTTTGTAAAATTTGCCTCGTGATACAAAGTAATTCTCCGCCATACACAAGTGTGCGAGGTTGGTGTACACCTTAACATTCCTTCCCCATTTGGTTGTATTTCCGAACTTATTCAGCCAAATTTCTGGTAGTTCGCTTGTTTGACTGGTGTGTTCGGAAACAGTGACTTTACGTCGAAGGAGACTAGTACCTCGTCGTTGGCGATGCGTATGCCTTGTAGCTTCCTTGTGAGTTCGATTGTGTTTCTCACTGCATACAGACTATATGGGTCACCGATATCCATTAACTCGTTTGCCTGCCACTTTGCCACATTGTGGGTCCGGGAGTTCGAGACTGCAATAATTTCTCGCATTTCCTCTCCTTCCTTATGAATGTTGGGTTTGCATCGAATCCTTGGCAATGATGAGTTAGGCATCTTCAGCTTCGTTATGTCTGCGAATGTCGTACTAACACATAGCAAAATTTTGTATGGAGGTCTGGGAGACGTAAACCAACCACTTGTAAAATCTACCTGAACCATGTGCGGGTAAAGAGTTGTTCATTAAATCGCTTGTCTAAATCTTAATCTTCTTTTACAGTGAGCTTAAAAATTCTGATTTCTAGTTGCAACATTTTAACGCATTTTTTCTGTAGAAGTTATCCATCTTAATTTGTATACTAATCGCAAACAAAACAAAAGACTTCAGCTGGCAACTTTTTTTTATTTCCAAATTCATAATGCAATTTGAGAAATGCTAGACTTGCAACTTACTGCTGTTGACGATAGCAGAAGCTTTTATCTTTTCTTCTTAAACACGTTTTGCATGTTATATCTGATGAAAAAAGACACAAAAAGAAACTTTTTCTTATTGTACGCTTTTCAAATTAAAACCTGTTTCCTAATCGAAATCCCTTGCAATTGCATAAGCTTATTTTTTGAATACCTATCTTCTCTCAACTGCAACCGACTATTTGAAGTTACCACGTAAAGACAATGAAGTAGAAAGATTTGATCCATCAACTCAAACACTTAACGAAAAATACATATTTTCGGAAGAAAACTATAAAACTGTTTGTAATAACTTCAGTGATCTAAATTCTGTAACTAATAATTATTTTCTAATATTTAGTGTGAGATCAAAATTGCATATGCAGGGAGCTACAAAATGATTGTTGTCCGATAAGTAACGTGCTATTTCTTTTCAATTTATGCTGGCATTAACGATCCACCGTAAGTTTTCGGAAAATAAATATGTAAATCCATAATTATACCCACTCAAAATTCCAATGTTTTTTTTTCCTTCAAAATAGCCATATTTGCTTGGTTCCGGAACAGAACATTATAATTTTTTTTACAAAAATGTTGTTTTTCAAATTTGCACGGAAGATTGATTGTCTTGTTTTAAATACGCGCAGCTAATAGACACGTTTGGGCTGAAGAAATGGGTTATTGAATATGACTAGGTATTTGAAAACTATTATTTCCTCACATTCACATTTGTCATTTATCTGGATATGTGATCCAATTTTATTTACCGCAAAATCCTCACAGAGTTATGTAATTGCGTGATCATGAGAATCGTCACATTTATCACCACAAAATATTGATTACAAGTCATTTCAGCCCATCAATAAATTTAACATCCACACTCTATACATTCTAACCAATCTTTTTAACGACAAAATCTTTCAGACCAAAATTTCCAACTGGACTGCATTAACAAAAAAGTGCAACGTTTGTTCATATATTGCTCATTTGGCCTCTTGTAATCCGGGTGTGAATCAATTCACGCTCTGCTGTCAGGGTATGGCTAGATTGAAATGTGCGGAAAGTCATCAAAAGTTCACCAATTAACTATACTCAACGCCCCGCGTCTACCACATCCACATCGATATACACCCAACGTCCATTGTAATGAAAACTCAAAGCATTTTGAATATTCGTGACTAACATTATCGTAGCATAATATAATAATAAAGTGGCGATTATATGAACTGTATACCTGTATTTAATGCGGGGACACTTCAAGGACGAAAAATTAACGGTTTCTGCAATCAAGTATAGATACAGATATCTTTTTTTTTATTTTTAACTCTGACACTAAGTTGACTATAATGTAGAGAGAAACTATTAGGAAGAATCTTGGAGTAAAGGCGGAAAAACGCGGACAGTCGGTTGGCGGGTGGCAGTGTTATGCGATGGCGTAGAGCAAAATACAAATCAGTTAAGGTTGTTTGTACTTTTTTATTGCTTTCTTGTGCATATTTAAGCCAACCAAAGTCATTTGCATATTTGAGCAAGAAATGCATTTGTATTGAAGTCGGGGCTTATCTCTGGTACGGTCAGTCATCGAGGCTAAGTTTTTCTTTTCTAATGCGATAGATCTGATAAGAACTACAAGAGCGCATACAAAATGTAAATTAAATATTTGAATTGATAATTATTTGATAACTAGCCATCACTTAATCTGAAATCAAATGGGCTATTTTTATCTAACCTCATCTTAATTTAAAATGATTTTTAAACAAAGTGCATCAAAAACTGATCATAAAATATTATCATTCCCTTGATCAAATATTTTCGATCATGGCTTCCGTTCTTCTAATAATTTAATTGTTTAGCCCAAGGAATGTCAGTACGAATGAAATATTTTAATCGATAGAAAACTTAATGCCATGCCACTTTGGCTACCTATATAGACTGGAATGATATATTGGGCGAGTCGGATCATAGTGAAATAGAATAAAAAAGAAAATCGCCCGATCAAAACGAAAGACTTAAGCGAGAAACGGCTTCAGTCTCTATTTGTATAGATTTTACAGCCGTCGTTCGGTTGGTATCTGTTTGTATACATATATAGAGGAAGTTCCCCAATGGTTGCATGTTACTTATTTTGTTCAGGTGAATTGACATCTCAATGCATCGACTTTGACTCATTTCGATTGCGGATGTGAGATGTTAAGTGGAAATTTCGTTTGGCCGTTTTGTCGACGTCGTCGTGGTTGTGGTATGGCGACCTGCATAATTGCGCATGGCTATGTGCGCGCTCTATTGAGCAAGGACGTGTGCGTTAATGAGAGTTTTATTCACTTTATGTGTCTAGTTGAAAGCTTAACAAAAAATGTGCTTATCGATCTTTTGTTTATATAGAATAAAAGAAAAATATTCCTTTGTCTGAGAATTTGAAATATAAATGAGATGATTGGGGAACATAGATAAATAAATCGGTTGATTGAGATACAGTAGTAAGTGTAATGTAACCTTGGAATTTTAATTCATTAAATCATGTTTCTTTGTTCTTAGATACTCAAGTTAATTTTGAAGCAAAATATCTCCAGCCAAAAGCGGACTATTTGAGAGGGTATTTTAAAATATTTCTCCCTAATTACCGTCGCTGTTTTTTTGCTTAGCCGGACAGTTCAGATCATTTGGTCTACATTTTGACCTATATCTGTTATGACAGTCGTTTTGTTTATTATCATCTAATGAGCGCTAACACGGCGTATCATGCATCATGAAGCAATCATCCTCCAATTATCTACACAAAAAAATATCACTTTTTATATCTTTGCACTAATTTAATTTTTCAAGATTTTTATCTCGAATCTTTTTGTGGGAGTTTTTTTTTTCTCTCAGCAGCACACGGAGGTTTCTTCCCATTTTTATGTTCTTCGCGGCATTCTGCCTACACATATCGAATTCAAAAACTGCGTTCTTTGCATGGCTTCACCTGTTCTCTCCATTTGCATCATACGTACAGGTGGCATGTAAATCTGTGTACTACGGTATTTTTGACGATTGTTATCCGTCCATCGCGCGGGGCAAGTGTTGACATATTAGCATAAAACAAAATTAGTGCGGGCGTTTTCACTCAGACAGTGTACTTGAGAGGCAAATTAGCATATCTTCAAATGAATGATTGTCCGGAACTTGGTGTGGTGCACTAGTTGTGATGGATCGACCATGATTCTGATTCTGTATCTTTTTTTTCTGTTGTTGGTATTTTGAGAATTAAGAAGCCTAGTTGTTGGCGGAGTCTTTTCCGAATGACAACTGAACTGCATGCGGTAGGTAGACGTGAAGATTTTATTCAGATTACGGAGATTACGGACGTTTTGACAGGTGGCTTGTATATTGTGTATGTGTGGGGTTTTGGAAAATTATGCCACTTGATATGACCCACTTTATTTATTTGCTTTTGTGTATTTAAAGAAGCAATCTTTCTTCGACAATTCATTATCATAAATTCAATATTCAGACTTCGACGGACCGGAAAACTTATGTTTAAAAAATTTCATATTTTTCGGTAAAATAAGATTTGTTGCGCAAAAAGCAATAAAAAATAAAATTTATTTATTTATTTTATTAACTAAATGTAGTTATCTACCAAAGCCCAAAAATGTTATATGGCAATGATGATGGTTTTCCATTACCGTTATTTAAATAAATATCACAAATAAATCTTAAAGTTTTGTGTTCAATGCCAAGGCAACAGACAACTGTAACCAAAAGTGAAAACTAAACGACCATAATATCAATAATATAATGATGTGCTTATCATATCGATCTTACCCTAATGTACCTATAACCATTGTGAGCATTAATAAAATAGAGTTCATAAAAAATGTTATTCAAAACAAAATAAAATTTCGTAAACTCATAGAATATGGCATTGACCATAAAAGAACTAACATTATTCATGAACCCATCATTCACTTCCTTTCAAATCAAGGGCTTTTCGTGCAGCCTATAAAATTCCTAAAATTTACATGAAATTTGATCTTTGTACCATCAACATATCGGATATACAATATCATTAAGAATCAACACTAAAATTCAATCATCATAAAACTCCAAATATGAGCTAAGCATCTACATATAGTATTGTGGCGCCTAGCCCTACGCGCAAGTTGCTTATTACCATTTCAATAGTCTTCAGAATGATGTTCTTTCAGTCTTACCGCAACTTTTACGATTTTTCATCCACACATAGTAATGTACCAGTGGTATTGTTTACACAGTGCCCATAAAGCATATTGTTTGCACACCTACAACGTGTGCCCATATTTACAGAAAAAAATAAACATTCATTATAGGCATTGAATTGAATAAAAGTTAATAATGATGAAGTCACATGCCGCCATACAGTCTATCCGAAACGAACAATGATGAAAAAAATGTGAAATAAATTTATGAGCTCGATGATTTCTATACAACATGTCACCCGGTGGATCATCAATCATCGTCTGTGACAATATCGTGCTTTCAAGTTCATCTATAGTTGCACAATTATAGAGGTATGGTATTGTGTTGAATATGAACGTGAGCTCATCTAATGTATGGTCGCTGCAGTATGGTATGGATACATTTCGAAGGACAATTGTCTACCAACGGACATTCGATTAGAGATTTGCATTTTAATCCAACTTTTTTTGTGAAACTGATATTTTGGCGGTTTCCAATGTTAACGTTGCTGCGTTATTGATATCAAAACTTTAGGAAAATTTCAAAATTTATTTTTAATTGAAATTTCAGACAATAATTTCATAACGGTACTTTCAACTGTCAAATCTCCAAATCTGCCAAGTTTATAAGATATGCTTCAGTGTGTTGACTTTCTTTCGGTACTTTACATGGTATGTACGCCAAACAAATTCAAGCATTTGACCTCAATTGCACTATCGTCTTCAACCACTTTTATTTTTATGAATTCTGAATAAATTAAATATTGAAATTTTGAAATCAACCAATGCGAAAGCATGAAAGAGCCAAAATGTTGTTCACCTGACTATGATATGGGAACGAAGGAGTTTCATATAGACCTCAAGCCCAAAAAAGGGTGCGCTTCACCCGAAAGTCTTCCAAGTGTTGACTTGCCGAGTGCTCTACTAAATATATCAAAAGTGAAAATTAATACGCTGAAGCACTTTTTTTCTTTTTTGCTGATTTGGAATTTCAAAGTACTGTTTCAAAATTTAATTAAACATTTTTATTGATTTTTTTTAAATTTTAACAGCACAAATCGTGAACATCTCAAAGATATTCATGGTCACTTACCTCTATTTACTATATTACAAACGGGTGGTCCAACTAGAATGCACGATGTTAATTGAGTGTCACACCTTAACGGTAAGTTTCTCGCCCAACTTTATTAGACATTTCTTTGCTTCAGTGTTTGGCAAATTCAAACATGCAGAAGTACACCAATGAGCAGCGCGTTAAGGTCGTTGAAGCCTTTTACGAAAATGGACGTTCAAATCAAAATGCTTTTCGTACACTTCGTGATTTTTTTTTGTCAACATAATCGACCAAATAACAGACTTCTTGTGGACAGAAATCGATGATATGAACCTGGACCTTATGTGGTTCCAACAGGAGGGGGCCACTTGTCACACATCCAACGAAACAATGGCTCTTTTGCACGAAAAATTCAATGGCCGTGTTATCTCTCGTCTTGGCGATGTTAATTGGCCGCCACGATCATGTGATTTGACACCGTTTAACTTCTTTCTCTGGGGATATTTAAAAGAAAAAGTTTACATCAATTAGCCAAAAACAATTCAAGAGCTAAAGGATGAGATAATTCAGCACAATTCAAAATATTGAATGTTGAATGTTTCGGATCAATTACCCATCCCTCTACATTCTATTTTTAATAAATCCCTTCGATCAGGGGAAAGTCCTTCGTATTCGAAATTTCATTCAATTCATGAGAGTGGGGATAAACGAATAGTCGACAATCATCGGATTATTGTCATTTTACCGGTAATTCCTAAGCTATATGAGAAATTGGTTTGCGATAAGCTGACCGCTCTCATTGAACCTCTTCTTAATGGACAGCGACATGGTTTTCGCAAACGCGGATCGACTACAACCAACCTAATAATCCTAGTATCAGAGGTCCTGTGTGAAATGGGGAATCAAATCGCTGCAGTTTATACAGATTTTAGTAAAGCATTTGATAGAGCAGATTCTAATTGAGGTCTGGAATTAATACTGGCTACTGGAGGGACGTCTTCTTCTGCCGATATAGATGCACTTGCAGGCCCAAAACGGTTGTTAAGGACCTCAAAAAAGTGCTCTTTCCATCTCTGAAGTTGCAGTTCTTCAGTAACAAGCAGTAACCCTTCTTTATCTAAAGGGTTTTCCAATAGGGACGCTTGATCTTTGAAATGAAAAAAAAATACATGTAGGAGAGATATTTGCGAATTTTTTTTTTTATTTGAAAGGTCCATCGACCCCATTACATATGGAATATGACATCATTCAAATGACCGCCACGGCTTCGGTTGGTGGCGCGCACACGAAAGGTCCAATTTTCGATGACTCTGGCGCACAAATCGGGCTGTATTTGATCGATGGCGTGGCGTATGTTAACTTTGAGGGCATCGGTGGTTTGCGGTTTGTTGGCATAGACCTGCGACTTAAGAAAACCCCACAAGAAAAAGTCCAGCGGGGTCAAATCGCACGATCTCGGTAGCCAGTTCACGTCGCCTCCGCGCGAGATGACCATGCCCGTAAATTGCTCGTGCAGAACATCCATCGTAGCGTGTGCTGTGTGGCACGTAGCGCCGTCCTGTTGAAACCACATGTTGTGCAGATCCATATTCTCGATTTCAGGCCAAAAGAAGTTGGTTATCATCGACCGGTATCGCTCACCGTAAAACGGGCGAAGTGCGCGGAACGTTGCTCGAACTGAAGACCCATTTTCATAAAACAATTTTATGATTTGCACGTGCTGCTCGACACTGTAACCTGCCATGGTGGTTTGGGAGGACGGAATGAATATAACACACTGCATTTGACAGCTGTCACTCAAACAACATGGCCGCAATCAGCTGTCAAAGTTCAAGCGTCCCTATTGGAAAACCCTTTATCATAGGATGGTGCCTTGTGAACGATTTACCAATTAGTGGTTTAATTCGCTTAAATAGGGTACCGCTTTCACCACGGTAAGCCGCATCATTTACCTCCTTCGCTAAAGCGTTGATGTAAGTACGCTTATCACGCCTCACATTTCTCTGCACGCCTTTTTGTAGTGAACGGTATTCAGCGCGAAGTTGATTTTTAGCTGAATCATCACTACACCCAGCAAAAAACGTGTATTAAAACCAATGAAGTTTTTACTTTACTTCTAGTAAACAGAACCTTTCTTTAAACGTATGAAGTTTGAATATAATTAATTAAAAATGCCATTGGATCAAATACACTTTCATAGAATTTAAAATTTCAGTAGTAATAGAATTAATGCATGCCGACATACAACTAATGCAACAAATTACTTAGAATCTAGTAAATCAACTTCATGGGAACTATGATTTTTTTGCATAGCCTCTATGTATAAACATTTTAGTTTTGTATTGCACCGCGTATCATGTAGTTACGATTTTAGAAACGTTGACAACATTCCACATCTAGTCTCATGGCAATGTGAACGGACTGGCACGCAGGCGGACCGGGTTCGAATCCAAGTTTCGGCATAAGGTTTTTTATGAATAAAAAAAATATAAAAATTTGAAATAAAAAAAAATAAAAATAAAAAATAAAAAAAAGAATTAAAAAAAATAAAAAAAAAAATAAAAAATATTCTTTTCTATTTTTTTTTAAATAAAATCCAATGAAATTTTTACATAGAATCGATGAACAATCTCATTGTTATAATGGAATTTTCACTTTATATTTTCAATGATATTTCTATCATTGTCCCAAAAAGGCTATTTCATCGGCTCCAAATCATAGCCGAAATTTCATAGGTTCTATGTAATTTTTCTTTAATTAAAGTAATTTTTTTCTGGGTGTAGCAGAGTTAATTTGTTCCTTAACTCTTCTGCGTGCTGAGAGACCAAGACCAAGTAGCATCACTGATAAATGGTCTCCTACCTCGATCCAATCTTCCCACAGTCGCTTCGCCACATCATATAAAAGAATCCTTTGCAAAATTCCATCTATCTTCAATAGTAGGATTCTGAAGAGATGTTGCTGCACAAGCTTTTTCGTGCAAGGCGGTCGAATATGCACGTCTAGCTGAGGATTTTTTTAGCTTTTGCACATTAAATCGTGGCAAGATTCGCGTGTTGTGAGATCGTTGAATCGCTGCCGTTCGTAAGCGAAATTTCGCGATAACAAGATGGTGGTCGCTGCCAACATCAGCCCCACGCTTCGACCTGACGTCTAAGAGGCAGTTTCTCCATGTCTTAGAAACAGCAATATGATCAATTTGGTTCTCTGTTCTGCCGTTAGGAGAAATCCAAGTTGTTAGGTGGCAGGGTTTATGCTTGAACAACGTTCCGCCAATGACTACTTGCCGAGAGTTACAGAAATCCACGAACATTTCGCCATTGTTCTTCCTGTCGCCAAGCCCGTGATTGCCCATAAGATGTTTCAAGCCTAAATTATCAGTACTGACTTTGGCGATGAGATCCCCCATTATAATTTTGATTTCACCCCTGGGAGCTCTATCAAAGGTGTCGCCTAGTCGCTGATAAAAAACTTCCTTTGCGGATTGGTCTGCAGGTTCAGTCGGTGCGTAGCACTGAATAATTGTGATGTTTCGTACTCTGGATTTGAATCTGGCTGTGATGATACGGTTGAAGATAGGTTTCCAGTCGATAAGGGATCGGCGTGCATTCCTAGTCAACAGGATTCCGATGCCCGCTTGCCGAGGTGAATTATCGTCTTCACTGCCAGAGTAGAGAAATACAGTGCGAGAGCTTGGTGATAAAGTCGCCCCCGATCCGAGCCATCTTGTTTCGCTCAGTCCTAGTATAGCGATGTTGTATGCGGTCATTTCCTGTTCAACTTCTGTGAGCCTTGTGTTATTACACTCACCCCACATCGTCCGAACGTTCCAAAAACCGATCGTAGTCCGTATAGCGTTTATAGCCAAAAGTCGTTGCCGTTGAATCAGTCCGAGGTATCCGAGGCTCGTTTAATGTTTCGAGTGTAAAGTAAATTTCAGGTACGCAGGATACAAGCCTACATACCCTATCCCTCAAGTCACCTTTTACGACAAGCCGGGATCGCTGTGGTATAATTCTAACCCCAAAACCACAGAGGCCAATTTTTTGTTAAGTTTCGTACATATCTGAACCCTTGAGCGCAAAACAGAGTTGCTGCGCGCACAATTGTAGAGATATGTTCGAAACTCAGGAGAGTTTTACTCTCACCTGTCCCTTTAGTCGCCTCTTACGACACGTCGAGAAAGACTGTAGCACTATTCTTAACCCACGACACAGGGCATATTATCTTCTTAATCGAAATCAATTTGTTAAATTCCAAGGTTTTTATGTTTATGTTTTTTTATCTATCTAAAAATATATCTGTATCGTCTGGTGTACCACAAGGCAGTCAGTTGGGTCCTCTACTCTTTAATATCTCCATTTCATACCTATCACATTAATTATCTGATATCCCCCACCTGCTCTATGCTGACGATCTAAAATTGTAGCACACAATTCAATCACACTTTGATGCTGCATTCCTTCAACTCAAGGTCAAATCCCTCGAGGAATGGTGCAATTAAAATTAGTATGTAGTTTTAGTATGATATGGCACAGTCAACTGTTAACAAGTAACTCGGTTTCATTAAAAGACGAGCGAGAGAATCTAAGAAACTTTTGGTTACGAAATATTTGTATTTCACAACTGTCCAATCCCTTTTTGAATTTTCTTGTGTTGTATGGAATCCGGTGTATGAAAATTGCAACAGATTTGAGTCGATTCAAAAACAATTTATCCTTTTTACTCTACCGATTTCCGTAATCTTCCTTCATACCAATACAGAATAAGTATTTTAAATTTAATGTCACTCTCTTCATGAAGAAGGCTTCTTAGTGCATGTTTGGATTTCCATACTTACATTCAAGCATAATTTGGTGCATTCCCTCACTATATCTTAGTTTCCCTATTTTTTTATAGCCCAAATGCGGCTTTGCCCTCCTTTATTTTTCTTATTACTATAACATGTAAGACTAAATAAATAAATAAAATTTATTTTGCGCCACCTCTTTTTGGCGGTGCTACTTAATTATTGCCTCAGTGCTATCGTGTAGCTTACCGATTTAAAATGATTACGAAATGTTTAAAAAGTGTTGTTAATTGTAAAATTTGAACAGAAAACACAAGTTTGAATGCTTTTTTTAGGCTCTATTGCATACAGGTAATAGGTATGTCTAAATTTAAGAAAGCTTACAGTATACATAAATGGTAAGAAATGCTGGCCTGAAAAGCTATCTACGCCACTGAATTCTTGTAACAGAGAGAAAAAGTATTCTGTTCTGATCTGGAGCAAAAAACGATTGATAATATTAAATTTTTAAGCAAAGATTTAAAACACAATATTTGATTAATTAAATGATTAAAAATATTTTTTTTTCTTTTTTCAGGTAAGAATCTTTGTTTGCGTCACTTATGTGAGTGAGTAAAAAAATATATATTTAATTACCTATATTTGTAGGAATTTACAAGTACATATATCATTCACTATTTCATGTAAATTCTGAAAGGTGGTATAGGGGCTTAAGCCTATTCAAAAGCATTTTTTTCTCATTTTATATAATGATAACACGAAGTAAAAAGTTCTTAAAAATAAAATTTGTAGCCATGCGGCTTTCGAATAAACTGTCGAAAGGCTACATCGATTCACACACCCCCAAAGGTGCCAGTCGGCCATACTGTATTTTTGACAGGAATATAGAAAAATCTTTCTATCGGAACGTTCACTAAAAAGTTGTATGCTGAACATTTGAATTCAAACCTTAACGAAGTGTTTTTTTGTGAAAATCATTCTAACGCGGGCTTATGTTGAAAGGCCCTATTTGAAAATTTTGTAAAAAATCATTGGTTTTGGTTACCAAAGATTGTTCGAGGTTCACTATTTTCAAATCTTGATCGATTCGAGTTGAACTGACGGGAACCTTTTCAAGACCAACTGATGTCTTGCAATGGCCTCTAATTGTGGGTGAATCACGAGATAACACAGGAGCTCATCTTTGATGGGAGGTCTCGCCCAATAAATTACACATGCACTTAAGGAGACAACTTCACAAAATATTTTACATAACACTTTTTTCTTGTAACTAACATAAGCATTAAAATATAAATTATCTTAAACTTTTACCGATTTTAACGTGGTGTAACATTGTAACAAAAAAACTGAAATTTTGACAAAATGTAACAATTGTAGCACGTGGTAACGCTGGCTCATAATCCCGATTTTTACAAGAAATTCCGTTTTACATTATCCCGACATAACTTAATCCCGCAACTTAAAAATCTCGCCATTATAAAATCCTGCCATTACTAAATTTCTGTCACTAAAAACCCCGCCTTTTTATTTATTTAGATACTAATACCTCAATGATGTAAAGTATATCAGTAAGGTTTTCCCCACATATGATTTCCAATAAAAACATATCATTAAACTTCAAGCACCTAAAGTTAATTTTTGAACTACTTTTCTCCATATAAATTTAAATTTCATGAAGAAAGCCCTTAAAATTAATTGAAGCTGAGCTTTAACGATCGCCATAAAATGTTATGAGTGATTTTAACAAATTTACAAAATGTACATAAATAGACAATGTCAAAAAAAAATTGTTCGGGTTTTTATTTTTATTATGTAGCTTTAAGTGGTTTTTGCAATTTATATTAATAAGATGGAAATCAGTCGTAAATAGGCAAGAAAGCCGGAATATTTGTCCATACGAGTTCCAAGCATCTTGGGCACAATGAAGTGACTCTTCCATCTTCCCAGCAAAACTCCACGTTTATAGCTTAGATACTCATAGATGGGACGGCATGTGTGCGTTAATTCGGTGTGCCCTTATTCGGCTGCCTCAATTCAATATGTGAACAATCGCTCCAATTCACCGATAGATTCGGCCCATAGTTGCCATATATGGCAACTTGAGACATGCGCTTACACACCTCCCGTTAATTTCTATACAACACAATCTTTATTACAACCGCATTTTATACCGCCTTCCGCATTTGTGTATAATTTCAATTATAACATCAATACAAATTAAATGCACGTATGCCTCATTAAAACTTACACAAAATGCAATTGATAGTGCTGCACAGCACATAATCGCGAGTATATTGGCCTCACGATTGCGTCTGGGCTGAATAGAAACAACCGCATGGTGAGCGCTGGTATATCTTGGTTTGCAAATCTTTCGTGCCAAATGCACTGACAAATGCGTCATTGATTGTATGGTGGTACAAAGACGCAATGGTCAACTATGAGGATTGCACGGAGTTTTTTTATAAGAAAATATTTCTTCGACAAGAGTGCGATTTGCGTGAGCCATGGCTTCATTTTTTCGAAATGCTAATTCTCCTAATAAAATGAGTGAATTTACTATGCTTTACGCCTGTCGCCTAGTTGTTGTATAACACTTTAATTAATATCAAATTAATTGCATCATTTAAAATCACAACTTTTCTCACTGCAAACATAGCGATGTTTTGTTTTCGCCGCGTTGTCGTCCCAACGGCTAGTACAGCAGATTCTATATAGCTGCGACTACTGGAGTTGCTGTCGGTCGAATGATTGAAACAAAACTACTCAAATCAACGACCAACGGACATTTGAAGACAACTCGACACGGACAGACAGATAAACTGGATGTATCGTTAATTTTCTATAAAATCCATCTTATGCTTTTGGGCTTTTGCGTCACAGACAAAGCCAAGTGTATTAACCCGTTGCGTCACAGGTACGTCCAGTGGACGTATACTCGGCATATAAAACGTTATAACTCAAAAGTCTTATCCACCCCGATTGTCAGGATTTCTTCTATTCGTTCACCAATTTGTTACTGATATTGGGGTGAAGAATATTTTTCGATCAGCATTACCCCCTGGCGTGAGTAACTGTATTTCGCAAACCATATACGTCCATGAGACGTAGCCTGTGATCCGCACTACTTTTTTTTCTGTTCGTCCAAGATTCTTCTTACCGGGAGTTGCATTTTTGGTTGATTTAGGTTACTTATTGCATGTAACAAATATTAAAATGAACGAATGAATGCGAATTTCGGAAACTGATTTTCTGGAAATTGTTGTTCTAATTGTATAAAATGACAACAACAACAAACAGGAATTCAAATGGTGGCGGAAATCGTGAAATAATTATTATTGCGTAAATACCAATTTTTTTTTAAAAACAGATGCTAAAGTATTTTTGTATTTCAAAGTTGTCGAACTAAAATGTAGATTTCAAAGCGACATATTAATGAGTTTTTTTTATAAAATCCAAAAAAGCGCGCTTTAAAATTGTAATATTAAAAAAATAAGTTTGTGTTCTACAACTATTATTTTTATTTTAGAAACAATTTTTTAAATATTTGTATGCGCAGCAATCGTTTCTTTTTCTAGTGAAGATTATTAAAAAAAAAATAGCCGAAAATGCATAATATGTAATTAATTAATATTTTTTTTTTAATTGTAACTACGTTTTTCTTTTTCTTTTTACTTTGCTAAAATAGTTAAGAGACCATGGTCAATCATTTGCTAAACTAAAACATTGAATAAAGCAGAAAAAAATAAGAAAATAAAATAATTTCCCTCATATACGTCTGTCAGACGTACCTGTGATCACAACTGATTTTTATAGCCTGTGACGCAACGGGTTAATAAAATGCCAGACCATTATAACGCAGCAGCTGATCGACTACGAATAAATCGACAATTGCGTAACTTCTAATTAGCGAATAAAAATCAAATTGCCGAACGTTCCAAGATATGGATTCTAGTTAAGTGTGCATTTCTCTTGAGATTTAACCCTGTAATACATTGAAATGGCATTGCTTTGATTTTTTTTTGTGATTTGTAAGGCGATATGCATTTCCCGATGCTTATAGTGCACGTTGAATGTATTTTAATCATTTGAAATGTCTAAGATGCTTGCAATTGGTGCAGCAACTCATGCTGATAATGTTTTATGAAGAATTTGTACGTTATTTACTTCAAATTGTTGGGTGTTATGTTTTGGTGTAACAGAAAAATTTTAACGATATACAAAAATCAAATATAGAATTCGCAGCAACTGATATTTATCTGGTTTCCAGCCTTCTCGATCTTAAAAGCCTCACTATTGCACAGAAGGCAGTTTTTATATGCATCAGTGATATGCAGTTCAACTAATAACCTCTTCCTCTATCATAACTTTTAATCCGATTGAAAAACATTGATTTAACTCGCATCATCTGCATTTACAACTTCAATTCACATTTTAAAAATACTCGTATTCAGTGACTAGAGCGTGCAATAGACGAAAAGCAAAAAAAAAAAACTAACAGCCATAATTGGTTGTACAAAGAATTATAACGCAAGTGCTTGTAATGTCTGAATTACATGGCGTACATGGAATAAGAAAAAAAAAATCTTATTGTGTTAAGTGCGCCGATAGTAGGTACTAAAGCTTATACAACATGCTCATGTTAAAGTTAAACTAACTACTGGCTTTGGACAATGCGGCTATGGCTGCACCATGTACATACATGTGTGTGCGCATCGGGCATGAAGCTGCCAAGCACACTTCTTTTGCCGCATCCTGCATTCACAAGATACTTAGATACTTATTTAACCATTGAATGCATTCAACTTAAATATGTGATTATACGATTTTAAACTCTCGGCACTCTTTTGCACTATAGTAGTGCGGCAACGGTTTAAGTAGCTCCAACAACAACAATATGCCGAGGAATTTAGAAACAGAAGTCGCCACTTTGAAAATAAAAATACAAATTCGAGTTAGAAATAGTTTGCTTGGATTTCTAATTTTGTAGACATGCGAAGGCAACAATGTAGAGGCTGATTCTGGAGAGGTATATTCAAACATACTACTTCGAATTTTAGATTTTCAATTTGATAAATCAGTAGTATTATTTCTGTATAAAAGTAGTGCAGAAGGAGGTCTAACAGAAAATATTCTATATATGGGGCAGATTTATATTCATTCAATTCAGATCCTTGGTAAATATGGGAACATTAGATACCTCAGTGAATACTATTTTTACGCTTGTATAACAAACCGTCTTACCTCAACAAAGAAAAGCAGATAAGATCTTGGAAATAGGAAGTCACTAACAGATCCTGCGACCTTAGTCCAATACTGGATTGTCGCGCCTTTTATTTTTATAACAAACCTTCTAGAGATGCATCACTTTCATCTCTTTTACAACAATATCAAACATACTAACGAGAAAACGAAAGATTTAAGCCAGAAATCTATTATACATATGTATATGCTTTTTATGTAGCTAAGTTCTTAAAAATTAATAAAAACAGGCTTATTCTAATGGTCAGCGCCCGCTCTAGCACTTACGCCGCCCCGGGCAAGAGGACAAATTGCCGCCCCTTAGGTACTATTCAAGGCAAACGTAGATTGTATGAGGAATTCAAAGATGCTGTAAAGCTTCTGTGATACTTGCTCTTAATATGAAGCTAAAAAATATAGGTACTCCATTAATACTTTTTTATTGTTTTTATTGGATGCCTTAACACACAGGGGTAATCCTGTTAGCAAATATTTAATCAATAACTCACAAATTAACACACACATGCGATATTCTCCTATAGCAGATAATCGGTAGTGTTGTTTCATCCTAATAGTATGACATTAAATTGTCATCCGATAAATTGTTTACAGTATTTTTGTAGGAGGGCTTCGTAATTTTTGGAAGGGTTGAGAGTGATGAAGTACTTTGAAATACCAAAATGGAAACCAACTATCTTCAATTGAATTGTTTGAAGTCTTGACTTATTATCAATTTCTGAAGCCGCTAAGAAAATCTCTACACATAAACTGAGTACATTTTATTGATAAATATGTGGATTGAAATTGTAAAAACTGTAACTGTAACTGAAACTATAAACTGTAAAATCTTCTCACTGCAAACGAATGATTGTCAGTTTTTCTATTGCCACTATTGGTAAAACCACATGAGAGAAGATTAATTGCATAACAGATTTACAAAAATGTGTTAAATATTTCTATAGAAGCAACTCCAACTGCTTACGAGCAATGCTCAGATTGGTCGAGTGGTTAAGGCATAGGACGGGCGTTACGGTGGGCATGGGTTCAATGCTAGCTGCGCGACTTTTTTCATCAGATTTCAGTGTCATTCTATAAGCTTCCTATAGATGGCATTAATACTTAATATGTTCACATTGGTTACCGGAGGTAATGCACGATGCACGAAAGTGATGATGATATAAGATATATAATACATGGTTCTGTTGGTTTAGAAAAAACGGCGGCAAGTGTCACTGTTTTAATATTATGAAATAGTTGGGTAGAAGCATTTTTTGAAAGACAACACAAAAATTGATGGTGACAGTAGGACTTGAACCAAAGCCCCAATAATTCAGAAAATATAATCTTGATCCACTGAAGGCACAGAAAGTATGCACTAGAAAACCGTTCCGCTTTCGAAATTCGCCACAGTCCTGCAAGGCTTGATATAGAGTTTATTTGGAGTTCCAAAAATAGAGGTTAGTATTGAATACCCCGAGCGACATTTTTTCACCACCGTCAAAAAATATGCAGAGGACACACGGAAACCTGGAGACTTTCACAGCGACGTAAGAAATTGAAAATTAATGCAAATTTATTTTGTTCACTAAAAGACTCAACACATTTTGTAAGACACTGCTTGGGAAAATTTTGGAAATTTGCAATGGTGCACGTTTTCATTACTAATCTTTTAGAGTAGTTTTCGATAACATCTTTATACACTGCGCAATTAGCCGGATATCTTCGCAAACTGATTTCTTCAGTGGTTTATTTTCATAAATGCGTCATCTTGATAATTTTTATAGAGAATTGGGGATAGCTTGCTAGTTAAATCGGGAGAACCTAGCAATATCTCGATATTAGCATGTCTAGGAAAATGATAGGGAAGATTGGTTGCAGCTCTGGTAATGTATACTGTGGTTCCATCCCTCAACTTGCTGAAATCTAAACCAACCTGTTCGAAATTTGTCATCTCAATGCTAGATGAATCAATGCTTAATGCTATTGAAATCAACCGATCCGCGAAAAGATCAACCAAATTAAAGTCGAGTTGCTGCAAAAGGTGTTTGGAAATTATCTAAAATTGCTGAAAAAGTGATGAAAATGGTGTTTCGGGCATACAATTTCTCACAGTAGAGTTTGATTTAAACGCTTTTATGTGGTGTCATATGCTGTCCCACTTTGCTTTTCGGAAGTAACACGCGTGCTAGAGTCAAGGACGTAAAATTTTGGCAATTTTTCCTTGAGCCTTTTATGATTCCGAATGCAGTACTCCGTATCAATTGTGGGTTATTAAAACCTTGCAAAGACTTTTTTTCTTTAACAACTTTCCTTTTTATGTATTTTATCTGTAGTTTCTATGGTTTTAATTCCACTAAATCGAAGTTGAAATTAATATTTTATTTTCGGCCTTTTCCACTTTTTTCTTATACGAGTACCTACTAGCCAAAAGCCGCCCCCCTTAGAGCGGGCCCTGCTAATGGTCTGTTTATAAATTGCAATTGTGTGATTTACATAGAAAAAAATGAAAATATATGTTGAGTCACAACATACAGACATTCCTTCTTACCTATGCCCTATCAACATTTCTGTATTTAAATTTTGTTAAATTTAGAACCCGGATTTTCGTGCAGTAAAAAATTCAAAAAACGTGCAGCAAAAACCCCGAAATGTCCAAAAACCTGCAATGTAATGTGCAGAATAGTGATCAAAATAAAGTAAATTTTACATGCCTTGAAACCTTAGATTTTCGAACAGTGGACATAGAAGAAAGTCAAGTTAACCTTCCGGCGGGCGCAATACTAATCCTAACACGATCGGGCGCAATGCATCTGACAGATTAAGTTCAGAAAATAGGATGAAACTAAGTTTCTGTATATTCTACACTCTTATTTATTGTTGAACTATCTTTTCGAAACAGTTCTACGAAATTTTAGGAACAAAAACTGGCTCACAAAGTTTGATACCCTTCAGATATTCAATTTTCTAAGAATATTCCGCTTTCAATAGCCTCAATATATAAAAAACCTCCAAAAACTCGACCGATTGAAGAATGTGAGCTTATTTTACTAAAAACACACTATTGAACGATTTGGTGAGCCTAAAAGTCAACACAACGTTATTACGCAATGTGAAGAGTATAACACGTGGAAATTTTCATAGAAAAGGAAAAATAACACAATCGGGCGCAATACATCTGAGAGATTATTTCACCCCCTCCCGCCCCTCAGACATATGGTAGATAGAAACTGAAAACTGCTTTGGGTAGTTGATCGATAAAGATTAAGCTACTGTGAGTTTCAGATCTCTCCCTTTTCATATCGCTGATTGGCACAACAAAAACTGGTCACTTAATCTGTCAGATGCATTGCGCCCGCCCGAAGGTTAAAAAGGGAACCAAATTTTTAAAGTACACTTTTTTTATTTTGTTTATATGTGAGTGGGTTTATTTTTCTCAAGTGCGTCTTCCTTTTCCCTGTTTCGTTCTTTATACCCCTCCATGACCTCGCTACAGTGGCCCGAAATTAATGATTTTTCGGACATCGCATATTTGCGAAAATGTCCTGTTGTAAAATATAAACAAAAAAAATATATCATATGCTCAAATTGCTCTCTCATTTACCGTTACAAAACTGCAGGAAAGCTAGATCTACCAAACAAAACCCAAATTTATTCCGTCTTGCATTGTGCAGTTTAGTATTTGGGTTAAGGTCCTAAAAATATATATACATTTGATGTAATTTCACTGCTCCTCCGCTGAAAAACTCACTGCTATTTCAAAGATATAGTAATTCAAACTTTCAAAAATTACAAAAGTTATTGACATAGAAAATGCAAACGCTAATATCATATCGGTTCTTTGAAATGAAATGAAATGTGAATGATTCACAAAAGTTACTCTTTTCTGCAAGCTTTTCAGGAGCTTGTAACAAATTATTATCCATGAAACAAACGATTTTTCCCTTCACGAATTATGAGCAACTAAGACCATTTTTCTGGTGAAGTAAGATCTTTGCGAGGCCTGTTGATCCGATTCGTTCCATTTTCAGTATCAGATGAGCTTCTAACATTGCTAACATGTAATCACAATTTAAAGTTTAAAGCTAGATCAGAGTGAAAGTTATTGTGCGATAAGTCAAACATGAGAAACAGAGGTTAGTCGATAAAATAGCGTATTTAGGAAAGCTTGCTCAGTTAATCATTTGCTTGTAGACGAAATTTTCTAGTGCCAAAACTGTCCAAAACCCCTTATTGCTCGTCCACTTTCAGGGGAGCTTGCTCGAGAAAATTTATTTTTCGTCGAAAAAAGCCAAAAACTCTTATTCAGCTCGCAAGGGACGAATTCTTTCAGCTTTTCTAGTGCTTAAACCATCCAAAACCCTTATCCTACTCGGCCTCTTTTCTGGGCATGAACTCACATAGGGTAAGGTAAGGGGTTTGGGCGATTTAAGCACAAGAAAAGCTGATCCATTTCGTCACCTTGCGGGTAAACGAGCTGAGCAAGGGTTTTTGGCTGTTTTTGATGATTGAATATGCTTGTGTTTTTTGGACTCCGGTGTACGAAATGCATTGCAACAGATTCGAGTCGATTCAACAAAAATTTTTCCTTTTTGCTCTAAGAAATCTATATAATCCTGCCGATTTTCTTAATCTTCCCTCATACGAATACAGATTAGTTATTTTAAATTTAATGTCACTCTCTTAAAGAAGAACGCTTCATAGTGCATGTTTTACTTTCGATGTGATTAATGGTCCAGTTAATATGGATTTTCTATCCAACAAAATAGTTTTCAACGATCAAATTAGACGTACATACATACATACATCTCCATTGAAGGAGTATCAAGACCTAACCGTTTATGGCTAAAACGCATGCTATCGTAATTTTAACTCTGTTAGTGCCCATTATTCCCCAGGTATTTCCAAACTTACATTTAAGCAAAACTTGGTTAAGTCCCTCACTATATCCTAGTTTCCCTACTTTTATACTCTTCGCTCATAGAGTGAAAGGGTATAAATTAACTTTGTCATGAAGTTTGTAACGCATTGAATGAAGCATCTCCGACCATATAAAAAGCATACATATATGATCAGCATGACGAGATGAGTCGATTGGACGATGTCTGTCTGTCCGTCTGTTGCAGCGCGTTTTTCTCGGCCTCTGTAAAAGCTATGGAACTGCTTACTATTGTTGCAGGTTGTTTGTATGTTTGATTCACTGAAATTAGATTACTGGGTCATGGGCCTGCCATACAAACCTAGCCCCCAATTTAAGTTCTTCTAGGAAAAACGAATGGAATCGTACTGTAGGGTAATGTTCCCGCAACCCAATAAAATTTTAAATTGTTTTGTTTGCCCACTTATTTCAACCAAGACCAAAACTTTTGTCAAGACGGAAGAAAAAGAATGAGGAGGGGGATTAAATACATGTCATAGGTACGCCCGAAAAGAACTTTTAGCCCAAGGAGAGCGAAGGGTATCCAAATTTCGGCCGCGCCCGAAATTAGCTCTGCCCTCGGGGGTTGGCGAGCGTAGCGGGCAGGGGGCGAAGCCCCCTAGTTTTATTTTAGAATATTGCATGACAAAGGCAAATGACGTCAATTTGTTACGGGAATAATTGAAATCCATAAAAGGACATCTTAAGGTTAGGTTAGTCTGTAATTTAGGGATTAAGTCGGGTTAGGAAATGTGGCGATAGAGTAGGATTAATATACAATTAGTGTGGCGCAGTAAGTAGGGTTAGTTAGTTAAGGATAGGTTAGGGATTGAATTAAAACAAAAGAATGAATTTGAATGAATTGTCGAATTTCGTCGAGCTTCGATCAAGCCGAAACCTTGCTTCGAGGGTAGCGTCTAATTATCGAACAGCGCGACACCCCGAAACACGATGGCGACTCGTCGACATGATGATACAAGTAAAACCTAGGACTATTAACAGAGCATAGTTGTATACTTGCCTGCGTTTACGATGAGGACGGGTGAGCTCCTCCGGTGTTGCACACGGATGACTGAATTCGTCGTTGTATATCCAAAGAATGCCTTCTGCTTGAGCTGCATCCTGGGTCTGGCTGTTGTGGTGATGGAAAATGTCAGGATTCTGTGATCTGCGGCTGATGTTGTCACTGCGATTTCACTACTGAGCGTTTGTTGTCTGCAAAAATTGGAACGTTACAAGTTGCACAACGTGAATGGGAATAAGAACGATAGATTACCGATGTCGACATATTATGCTGATTTGCTTCCAAGATCAAGCTGCCATCTGCACCGATGCCGTGCTTGAGAAACTACAATTCTCAGCAATATTGGCCAATTTCCACGCCAGCCTGTTCAATTTGCAGGGAAAATCGCACTGAATTTTGAATGTAAACAATCGCGAAAATGAAGGTGGACACAAACAAACAACAACTGTCACAATCAGCTGACTGAATTCCATTTTAATTCGTTCCAACTTGGGAGAGATCGGCACTACATAACCGACATGAGGGTGGAAAATGGGATGGCGGGAGTTTGGATAAAAATCATGTACAAAAATAATACATAATATTATGTACTCGAAAAAAGGCTATAAGTAGCCATCGCAAATAACGGCTCGTCCTATTTTTCTTTGTTCCGCCATCCATCCACCAGGTAAGCTCCGATCCTCTTTGTACCAACGGAAAAGTTCTTTTTCTAATGCGGCTACTGTGCTATTTTTCTTTGTTCCGCCATCCATCCACCAGCGCCTTAGTTTCGCCAGCGACACCTCGAGTTGAGTCGACGATTAACGAAGGAGAAGAATTGAGAGGAGAAGTTGATAACGACAACGACGACGACGAAGACAGAATTGAGAGGAGAAGTTGATAACGACAACGACGACGACGAAGACAAAGATAACAACAGCTAGAGCGAGAACGGGGGAGTATAGTGTGTAGGGTAGAGTCGCCACAGAGTAGAGTAAGTTATTTTTTTTTTTTAATTATTATTATTAGATTAGTGTTAGCGAAAATTAGTGAAATCGAATATATATATGTAATCGAAGTGTACGGTGTTCTTTCATGGTACGGAAGCGGATTTCGGTGGGAAGTTTTTGAAGAAAACGGATCTTTAAACGTTCGGTACGGGACAATAAAGCAGGGAATTTCGTACTTGCATACTGCTGCGGTCGGAGATTTACATAAAGTACGTGGCGCCCACGACCCATCTCTTGAGCGAGGCTGGCCGACCATTGTCCTCGTATCCTCCACGTTTGAACGTAATAAATTGTACAATCCCAGTTGCATTTGCTCCTATCGTTAAATGATTACCGTGAAGGATATGCAAAAACTGTTGCAATCAAGTCAAATGTCACAGTAAATTGCATTGAGTTTTTCGTCTGAAGGCCAACAAAAAACTGAATTATCAGGCGTCGATTCCATTATTCTCAAAGAAGTCGCATATTTGCATCGAAACTATTCGCAATCATCAATCTAATTTAGCGATTGTAAGAATATAATAAAAAAATTTTATTTTCACTCGCTATGACACATACATTTTCTCTTTCATAGGAACAGAACATTATAATTTGCAATTACGAGCACTGTGGACTGCTGCTGGCTGGGGTGGGCTTTCAGTTGGCTGGTGGTTCTGTAATTATATAAATATAGCAACAAATAAGTATACATGCATTTTTTCCCTCTGGATGACCATGACCTATGGAATGTGGCTCAACATAATTATATCTTATTGATACGCGGAACTTGGTACTTTTAAGGGTATAGGAGGCTGTCCCGTCACTAGCCCTGTTACATTATATGCATGCCAATATGGGGAGGTTCGCCATCCCGCATATGGATACTCATGCGCGTAATAGTGGTAGGTTAACCGCTAGCCACTGCTACCCACCTAGGGAGGATCACCCTACATAGGGGCTCGTTATAACCGATACAATACCGAACACTTAACACACATTCCAGAAGGCCATTGGTCACTACTCACTATAGCAAACTGAAATTCATACACGAAAACACACGTATACTTAGTAAAAAGACTTACCGCACCGGTAGTCACCTCAACCGCCTAGCTATACTTTCCGTCACCAACTAAACTGTGATGACAGTTACACTACAGGGCAAAATTATAACTACCACTACAGTAAAGAGCATTTATTAATACTCACTCTTTTTGTTACACGATAAGAAGAGGTTCGTCACTAAACTTGAAATTGCACTTCACAGTTGACGTCCAAATTCCACACCACCACATTTTACAGAAGCGATAATTGCATTAAATATTCAAATTGTTTTGTGACTATTAATCACTTTGGCATTAATCCTGCGGTGAATCGGCACAAATAAGAAAGAATATCACTTCTGGATTTCGCACTAATTAAGCAAGATTAACTAGAGTTTGTTAAAACAAAAGCCATTTTTATTGACGACTTTGAAAAATTATAAACACAAAAATCTTCTTCATCTTTTAGTAATCAATAAAGGCTTCAACTAAACAGTACGTCAAAGTGTTTTCTAATTTATTTCGGTAAATATTCGTAGTGATACACTGATCGTTACTTGAGTCAGCAAAATAAACATTTTTTGTATTGTTTTTGGTGTCCCATAATTACTAAAACGTCAGTTTCGCGGGAAATCAAATATAGTGAATGTTACTAGCAAAGTTAGAGGGAATGCAAGAGTTTCTCCCCCTCACAAAAAAAGGTATCATAAAGTTCTTCTTATTCATTCGGTACGGCATTAATTGTAAATTGAAATAAAGTAGTTTTGTCTATGCATTTTGATGTTGACTTTAAAGCTGGATTTTTCTCATCATAACCCAAGAAATTTATTTTTTGATAGTTTTTGTTACTCTAGCATCTTGTGATTTATCATATGTTCTTATATCAAATAAAAGTGCATCAGAACGGCAGTTTTAAATAAAGTGACTTCACCGCATTATTTATGTCGACACCACGTGAGATCCAAAATATTGTCAAATACGTCAAAGTCAAAAAAGCAGCCGGATTCGATAAAATATCAAATATGGTTCTCAGGAATCTCCCTAGAAAGGCATTAGTAGGGCTAAACTTTATTATCAACTCATGTTTATTTTTATCATATTTTCCTTTCACTTGGAAACATGCTAAGGTGATACCGATAGCTAAACCAGGGAAAGATGCGAGACTTCCTGAAAACTATAGACCCATTAGCCTCCTACCAGCAATGAGCAAAATTCTCGAAAAAATAATACTATCAAGACTCAATGACGTTGTAGAAAGGCTGAGAATCTTACCAGATTTCCAGTTTGGGTTCCGTAAAAAGCTGTCTCCTGTCCACCAGGCACTCCGATAACATAAATATATAAAGCAGTCGATCAAAGAGAAAAATCAGTAGGGGTTGTAGCCTTGGACATCGAGAAAGCCTTTGACTCAGTCTGGCATCATGGGTTACTATTTAAATTGGGTAAATTTGGTATTCCTACCTATCTAATCAAAATTATTCAGTCTTTCCTCTCAGACCGAACCTTTTCCGTTCAAATTGGAAATTCCCTCTCAATGGCAAAAACGATACCGGCAGGTGTTCCGCAAGGATCATGTTTAAGTCCGGTCCTCTTCAATATATATACTGCAGATATACCCCAAACAAACAACTGTCAATTAGCATGTTTTGCGGACGATGTTTGCCTTTTTTGCGATGGTGAAGACCCAACTAGTATCTCCGCAAACCTTGAGCTCCAGTAAGAATGTTTATATCAATATTATTTTCTATGGAAGATAAAACTGAATGCCGGAGTTGGCAACTCTGGTTTCTAAGTGTGAACTGTCATTGAAATCTTACAAATTTAATTTTCAATTTTTGCACAACTTTACAGTGTATTTATTCATTAAACGCTGGTGAAGTGTATTGGTACATCGCTGCGCACACTATATATTCGAGATTGGTGCATTGGTACACGTATTTCGAATTTTTCCTGAGTTTTTGTCTGGCTGGACATTTTTTCGTTTTCGCGCGCATTTGCTTGCCATTGCATTGTTGTTGGGGTGCTCCGCACAGTTAGCAACGAATCTGTCACTTTGCCGTTCAGTGGATTGACTCTGGAATATTTTGCTGATCTGGTAACGCTTCATGTCAGCTGTCATACTTGTTTTGACGTTTCGAAATTGTGCCTTCAGCTTCATCTACGTTAAGAATATTACGCCGCCGTTCAATTAAGAACTTATCTGCGCCCTACGATTAATCGCATATCAGTCTTCACAATCTACAGCGTGGCAACCTCAATGAATAGTGGTAAACGTCGGTTACAAAATTCGCCTACAGAAAATACGTCTCAAACAAGTTCAAAAAAATTCCAGCAGTTACCAGTCATGGCACAAGAAAAGGGAGATGAATTTTGCTGGAAAAGAATGAAGGAAATGCTGGATGAGACATTGGAACAGAAACTAGACGTAAAGCTAATAGATGTTGCAAAGAAGGAAGACATAAATGCCATTAAAATGGAGTTGGAGGAGGTCAAAAACGAAAATCTTCAGTTGAAAAATGAGCTAAAGGATTTCGCGTGGCGGTTGGAGTTAATAGACAGGAAAACCCGAGGCTGTGGTGTAGTTGTAAATGGTATGCAGTGTATTGACTCTCAAACTGCCAAAGCTGATTTCTCGAAGCTGTGCTTCGACATACTCCAAGTTAATTTGGTCCCGCAATCAGTTGTCAAAATCGGTAATAACGCATTCCTATTCAATATGGAATCAGCGGCTGCGGTGCACAAGATTCTTTCATCAAAAGGTAAACTAAAGGGTTGTCCTATTTATATACAGCGGGACTATACCCCTCACGAGCAAAATATTAGATATAACTTAAGAAATTTATGTAAAACTCTTAAAGTAAAAAAAACCAAAACCAAAGTAAAGCTGGGAGAATTCAACATTTCAATTGATGACAGGAAATATACCTGGTCAAATAATAATTTTGTCGCCTTCTCATGTGAAGATTCCGTGTATTTAAAACAGATTTTTGAAAAAAATAAATTAAATTACTTACAAGTAATTACCGAAAACAAGCAAAGTGTAAATCGTAACAATTCGCAATAGTAATTCTCCGAGTGCCGCATAATATCATACAACATTGCTATGCTTCTTTCATCATTAGAGTTTGGTAATTTTTCTGAATAAATTCGAAATTTCTAAAAAAAAAGTGAATGGAGAATCTATATATTTTATTCCCCGCAACCTAATTGTACTAATTGAAAAAATGAAAAAGTCGTTCCAGAAAATATAACACATTTTGTCGGCGCTTGTCCAGTTCATCAATTTGATTGAAATATTTTACCTGCTGAGTATTATAAGTAAGTGATGTTGTAGATATCGTAAACGACACAAATTGGTTTGCTTTACAAATATATTGAAATATGTTTAAAGTATCGTAATTTGATTATAAACGAATTCCGCTCAAGCTATGAAAGATGTGATTTAATACTTTTGCTATTCTGAATAATTTTTTTTAAGATAATTATCGTTACAACTTTGCACAAACTTTATATTCATATATCTGTTTATCAACAACAATTTATTATTATAATTATGTTTTAAGCCAACCCTGGCACACAACTACTATGTTATGCCATACATAGATATAAGAAACTACTATATAAGTATCAACATATGTAATGATTAATGAATTTCTAAATATATCTATTTATCTATCTATCTAAAACTGAATGCCTCCAAAACCCAAGCGGTATTTTTCTCTAAGAAGAGGAAGAGAAAAAACTTACCAGATAGACCCTTAGACTTTCTTGGCGAACCTATTAAGTGGAATAAAGAAATGAGTTATCTTGGGCTAGTTTTTGACAAAAAACTAACTGGTCTACACCATATTGAAGCTACTTCGGAAAAAATTAGGAAAGCCTTCTGCTCCTTATACCCACTTTTGAATAGGAAATCGAAACTTTCCCTCGATAATAAACTCCTTATCTACAAAATCGTAATACATCCCATTGCCGCGTATGGTTCACCCTTATGGGGTCTCTATGCAAAAACCACCAAGACCAAATTGCAAATTACACAAAACAAAATCCTTAAACATATTACCAATAAGCCTTTCTTCTATTCCACCATAAGATTGCATAATGAAACCAAAGTCAGAACAATCAATGAAGTAGTGAACAGAATTTCATCTAAATTTATGGCAAATTGCTCCCACAAAGACAATAGTTTTATATCATATTTACTTAGCACATAATGCAAATTAGTTCTAAGTAGTGGCTACTGTTACTTTTGTAGATTAAGTTTTAACGTAATCCTTTTTTTTGTCATTATAATGTTTTTATGCTTTTTCCTTTAGTCAGTACTCTACTTAGTCATTTAAACTAAATAATCTGAACTGCTTGAAAATATATTTAATTTTATAGAGTTAAGGTTGCTTACCGGAATCTAAGTTAAGGTCTTGTTAAACATTATTATATATATACTATGAAATAAATTGAAATTGAATTGAATTGAAAAAAATAAAGTGCTCAAAAATATTCTGACCAGGTTACTCGTTTAAGTTTTTCGTTTTTTCCACTTACTTTTCTTGTGAAGTAATCGAAATTTGTGTTTGAAAAAACGTATAAAACTAAGAAAAATCATGTATAATACTAATTTATTATCATCAGTATCAGATTCGTCAAAAATAAATATCAAAGTCTTTTCTAATTAGCTAAAATTGCTTTTAAATGAAATTGTTTCATGCGGCAATTGACAAGTTTCCTAATCATTTCATATGTATCACCCTTTTTTTGGGGTTTTCTAAACACAAATGACACAATGCGGAACTAAGAACACACTCCATCAAAAGAACTATATTTTAATGCATTTTACGATCATGTTGATAGCAATAAATTGCCTCATATATTGTTCGACACATTCATGCCAACATGTTAACAAACCAGGATCTAAAATTTACGACTGTCTTTTGTTCTCATTTTATACAGAAAAAAAAACACCACTTTATCTGCTACTAAAATGTTCTGAATTCTTACTTTTTGTTGGTGTCCACTTTATTGAGAGAAAAAAAAAAAACAAAAACTACAAATAACCGAATAGATTTTATAGCAGCAAATTTAAAACGTGATATATATCATTGGGTGGATTGTGCCATTCTATTACACCGGGCTATCAATTTTAATGCGTTGTTTACCGAAATCTAATATGTGGATAAAACAGGAAAAATCCCACAAAATATATTTCGTACACTCTGCTACCATACAATGTAATTCGGTGATATCGCAGGAAAAAAAATCGCAAATGCAAGCTAATCTGCATTTAATTCAAATCATGTTACATTCCGATCTTTCGTAGTTTTGACCAATTTAGGCTGCATTGAGTCTTAGAATTCAAATACAGATGATAATAAAAATACGTACAACAATACCTCAAATCAAATTTCTATATTTACTCGTATGTCTATGTCTAAAATTCTTTTAGTAAAAAGAAACACTGCTTAAAATGAAAATTCGTTGACCGAACTCTTCGGCCAAGCGCATAGCTGAGTATACGGCAAGCACAAAAAAAAATATTCTCCAGTTAGCCAAATTGTGGGTGTTTTATTTAGATTTATTTAGACGGTCGTTGAATATATAACGTTTAACGCATATATGGGCAATATATGCGAAATGCAAATGATAGGCAAAAAACTATAATACAGACGAAAAGATACTTAACTTTAAAAGATACTCAAGCAAAATTGAACATTTTTGGTCATAAAATTAGAGAAAGCCTGTTTTTTGCTAAGGTGAATATACGAAACACAATAAAATTAAAATTAAAAAAAAATTTGTTCAAAGATGGGTATGAATTGTTACTTGCATTTTTTATTTATTTTATTTATTGTTTGAATATATTTTCTTTTATTCACTGAATATATTTATTTGATAATTCGAAATAAGTGTGTTTTTTTGCATCGTTTCTTTTATTTGAATTGTAGTCTACTCACGTGACTAGTCCGGAAAAAATCAGGGTATTAGAATAAATTTATCGGTGCCCTAAATATACATATATCAACAGAATGGAAAACTTTTGACTAAAATGTACTGGACTTAAATAACGATAAATAGTACGATATGAATATATTGGGATTCTTCTACATATGTTATATTTACTATTTATGATTTTCATTTAGATGTTTTCTTCAAATCATTTTCAAATAAATAATATTATTGAGTTCTTTCATCTGTATCTCGTTTTATTCCATCATCATGTATTCACCTACTTCTTGTAAATTTATCTTCGATTGAAGCTACAATAGTGTGTCACTTGGGAAAAAGGTGGTTGACAGTTAAAATATATGATTATTGGATAAATTATTATGTGATTTCGATCATATTTCAGTCATTTGATTAGTTAAAATTCATTGAATAAATGAAAAGATATCTGTATCTCGTGTCTTGTTATACGGTATTATTTCTCGTAATACTATTATCGTTACAGATATTGACATAGATATGACGTGAGATATAGGAAACATTTCTTTACAGAAGTATTTACAAGTATTACGTCAGATTAGGCGAGAAAGCTTAATACTAAGAAGCAGATGCTCCAAGTACAGATATCCAGGAGCTGACTTCGCTTAAGCTGTCATCTTAGGTGGTTTGTGAGCGCATTGTGTGTGTTCAGTGTGTTCTGTCGTTAAGACATTTAAATTAAATTTCCCCATGCTAAACACTAGTTGATTTTCCTAATTTCACATACACATACACGAATTACATTTTAATTCATGATGCACAAACTTCAAAACGACATTGGGAAAATATTCAATCATTTCATGTTAGTAGGGGAAATATTCACCACAGGTGGTAATTGAAATTAACATTTTGTTTATAGCGAACATGTAGTCTGAAATATTAAGTGTAGAGTTAGTTGCATTTCTGCAACTATGTTAATAATAATTGTCCAATAATTACTTTAACGGCATTTTAATTTAATGGAGGTACCAACCAGTTTCTAGTGACACTGAACTATTATAGTATGTTGAATGATCTGATAGTGTAAATTATAATATTGAATAATGTGCACAAACAGGGTGTAGCATTGTAAAGTGTGAGATGAGGAAATTGAATTATTGTGTATTGACATCCCATGAGATAATGCTATTACTTTTTTTTACATAATAGGTTCGGAAAAACCTGTCAGAATAGTTGCGTAAGAATACGTAACCTTCGGGCGGGCGCAATGCATCTGACAGATTAAGTGACCCGTTTTTCTTGCGCGCTTTTAGGCTAAGGAAATCCTTCAATAGTGCGTTTTTAGTAAAAGAAGCTCAGACTTTTTACGCTGTCGAGATGTTGGTGGTTTTTCAAATATTGAAGCGATTTATTCTGAATATTCTGTGAAAATTGAAAATGTCAAGGGTATAAAACGTTGCGAGTCAGTTTTTGTTTCTTCAATTTCGTAGAACTGTTTCAAAAAGGCAATTCAACAATAAATGAGAGTGTGAAATATACAGAACTCGCCCGCGCCCGCCAGAAGGTTAAGTGACATAGTAGGCCAACCAATGAAAGCATAAAAAGGGGGTGTAGAGACCATCGAAGGGGGTGACGATTTTTTTCTTCGGTATTTTGTTAGGAGTAGTTAGGAGGTAAAGGTACTAATTTTACTCGGACCTGAGGAGTGCGCTAACGCGGGGAGAGGGGGTTAAAGGTGCAATTTTTAGTGTTTTGGGCTATATCTCGAAAACGGTGAGTCGCAGAGAAAAAAGTTGTGAGTAAGCATTAAAGCTTTCTAAATATTTATTTGCTCATACATCCATATGCAAAACTCCTAACGGTTATTCCGATATTGGTTAATAAAACTTTTTTTTGCATTCCATTGACTCTAGTGTCTCATCGAATTGTTTTTCCAAGAACTTTTATGGGGTAAAGTTAGTAGACGTTAAATTTCCTCCAATTTTATACACTTCTTCTTGGCTTGTCTCCTGTCATTCGCGAGTTAAAAGAGTCTCAACGAAGTAATATTCTATATTCATCAGAATGAAAACAACCATTGTGGAAAATCGGGAGAGGGGTGACGGTTTTTTATTTCACGGATCTATAAGGGATAGTCCGGAGTAAAACATACTAAAAGCTCGCGGTCATGAGGTGGTGGAGGCTAAAGGATTCATTTTTGCATGTTTTCAACTTAACTTCGGAAATATCTCGGAAGGAGTGAGCCCTCCTGAGAGTATTTGTATGGCAGTATTAAAGCCCATTAAATTTCCAAAAACTTATTTGAACATACAAATGCCGAATTCCTAACGGTTTCCCTGATACAGGTTATTGAAATCCGAAAATTGTTAAAAAATTGTTTTTTTTTTATTTGTTTGGCTTTGGTGTCTCCCGCGATTTTTTTTTCGGAAAACTGTTTCACGACCAATTTGTACGATGTTTAGTTGGCTTTCATTTGATGTACTCCCCGCTGTCCGATCTTCAATCAGTCAAAAGCTTAAGAGTTTAAACCGAGCTTCCGAATTAAATTTTCTCTATTTACAAGGATAAAGACAAACATTGTGAAAAAGCGGGAGGGGGGTGACGGTTTTTTATTTCATGGATCCATAATTGTTGGTTTGGAGTAAAACATACTAAAAGCTCGCGGTTATGAGGTGTGCGCTAACGTGGGGAGGGCGGGCTAAAGGATTCATTTTTGCAGGTTTTCGACTTAATCTCGGAAATATCTCGGAAGCGGTGAGTCCTCCTGAGAGTATTTGTATGGCAGTATTAAAGCCCATTAAATTCCCAAAAACTTATTTAAACATATATATGTCGGATTCCTAACAGTTTCCCCGATAAGCCTATTCAAAACCGAAAATTATCAAAAAAAGTCGTTTTTTCCACATTTGTTTGGTTCGGGTGTCTCCCGGGATCGTTTTTCAGTAAAACGTTGCAAGACAATTTTGTGCAGTGTGCAATTTGATTTCAGTTGATATACTTCCTGTTGCCTGGTCTTGAATCAGTCAAAAGTTCAAGAGCTTGAACGAAACTTCCAAATTTAATTTTTCCCATTTATAAGTATAAAGACCAACATTGTGGAAAATTGGGGGGCGGGTGACGGTTTTTTATTTCATGAATTTATAAGGAGTGGTTACGTCATGGGGAGTGCGCTAACGTTGGGAGAGCGGGTTCAAATATTCCATTATTGTGCTTATCAGCCCTATCCCCGCTATATCTCCGAAACCGCGAACTCTACTACGCAACCTTTTTCTGTGCGACTCACCGTTTTCGAGATATAGCCCAAAACACTAAAAATTGCACAAAATTGCACCTTTCACCCCCTCCTCCCCGCGTTAGCGCACCCGTCAGGTCCGACTAAAATTAGAACATTTACCTCCTAACTACTCCTAACAAAATACCGAAGAGAAAAATCGTCACCCCCTTCGATGTTCTCTATAATCTCTTCTTTGATTGGCCTATAGCCACTACAGACTGCAAGCATATCCTTTAGTTGACTAAAATTAGTTCAGTCAAATCTCTGGAAACTAGATCTCGAATAGTGTGTCAATAAATTCAATTCAATTCATCGATGAATTTCTCAGTAGGGAGTACTTAACATTTCAGATTACCATTTCAGATTACCTTCCCGAACAAATGGCCGCATGCCCGAGTAATGAAAATGTAAGTGGTCGGGAAGCAGGTGTGGATGCTTCCGCACTAGTGACTTTTTCATGAGGTCCTCACCACAGGTATAGTGTGGAATTAGTAAGTGATGGTTCATTAATGAAAAATAAATGTGTTTTCATGAAGCATATGTCAGCAATTACGAACTCATGAATTTTGTCTATGGTCCAATTGCTAATTACCTTCTACTGAGCCAGTAAGCTAGGATTCATAATTGTGAAAGTAAATAAACCAGAAGTCATCCCTTCTGAATTAGTGATATCTGAATCGTAAATTCCATGATCTTTTAGTAATCTGTAAATGAGTGAATACATTGAAAGAAAAGAAAGATTCCACTTTTTATGTTTTTTATAGTTTTTTAGAATTTTTTTTTCAAAAAACCCTTATGAAATCGATTTTGTCCGTCCGTCCGTCCGTCCGTCTGTCCGTCTGTCCGTCTGTTCACTAAATAACTCGCGAACGGCTCAACCGATTGTCATGAAATTAGGTAGGAATGTGTAGAATGGTTACAGTCTTTGGCACATATACCTTAGAAGTTGGTAGGAAGAAGACAACAGGGTGTCCCGAACGTTTGAAAAAAGTCGACTTTTTTAGTTGTTATCGGAGATTGACGTATGGGTATTTAAATCAAATATCTAAACGAGTACACCTCATATCAGTTAAAGTTTTCCAGTTTCGAGTAACGGTAAAAAAGTTATTGGCGTTTAAAGTTAAACTTTTCGAGCTCCGTTTTTCGAAACTGTTATAGGGATCGATATGAAACTTTGCACAAAGATTGGTCGGTAGGGCCTTATATACGTTAAATATTAAGACTGTTGACTTTTGCAAAGGAAAAGTAAATAACAGTAAATTTGTAAAATTTCAATTTGTTCGTGTGTAGCCCCTCTTAGGTTTCCAAATATGAAAATACTGCTAAGGGTTTTTAGAAAATTACATATAGAATATGTCTACGAATTTTCATTCGAATAACTGTATCCAAACCGGAAATATAGCCAAATAAGTATTTAGTAAGGGCCTTTCACAATGCAAGCCTCTTAAGCATTTCTTCAATGTAAATCTTTTAACTTGATGAAACATGAAATTTGGTGGAAATGCATAGAATGGTAACAGTGTTTGCCACAAAAATTTTTGAAGTTAGTAGAACCAAGTTAACAGGGTGTCCCTGAATAGCTGCAAATGTATACTTGTTCAATACTCATAGGAAAGCTTGTGTTGGCTCTTATGACAGGGAACACAATGGAATCATTTTATATAAGGTTGCTTTTTCTTGATTCAAAAACAGTAACAGTAGATTTACAGCTAATAATTCAGTTCATATATAAAGCCAAGCCATCCTTACGTTTGCCTGAGTTTCTTTTTGGTCAAAGGCCATCAGAACTCTTAAATCGTTGCCTTTAGATTTGCCTTGGAGTACTTTTATACAAACTGGGTAAATAGTAAATCTATTTTTGGATTGGTCTAATTAAAGGTGGAACAGAATGAAAGGCGCTAGCCTTTCATTCTGGAACGCGTTTATTTAGACCAATCCAAAAATAGATTTACAGGAAGCATTTCATTAATATTGTGCACAATACTTATTTATTGCTTATAAAATATATGTACAAAAAATATTCACTATGCATTAAAATTCTAAAAAACCCTCGTATTGCGGGCGCAGCCCTCTGTACGCCGGTATTTTTTTCTTTTTTATTTAGTTACCTGAATATTCTTTTGGTTTGGTAGTCGTTGTTGACTTTTTGGAAGGTACTGGTTTGGACCATGGTTCGAATCCCCCTGAGACATCAGATTTTCTTTTTTTTTTTAAAAAAAAAAATATTTTGAAACCTTTCACATACAGTGCCTCAAATATTACCTTTCGAACGACACCCATAACTCCCATACTCTGTTTCCTATGCGAGAAAAATGTCCTTTTTGGTGGTAATATCCTTTAACAAAACTCAAAATCAACTTGTCTTGATTTTACAAGACTCGTCGCAACGGATTCTGTATTTTGATATCCATATCCTTATATATAGCGTCTATAATGCATTCCCACAGAAAAAATGACATTTTGTGTCCAAGGACATCTTCCTCATAAGAAGTGCTGGCAACTTCCATCCGAGTTTCGTCGACATCGGTCCATGGGGAGAGCCAGGAGAACCAATTGAAGGATGAATTTTCGTTCGCTTCAATGGCCAATGTACCGCTATTCCCGCAACTTATCGAAATCGTGATTGTCGATTCTGAGTCAGAGCGATCAAAGGATAATAGATACCAAGTTTGGTGAAGATCGAACTACGGGAAGGTCAATTTTAAGCGTTAAACGTTTTCGTAACAGTTTTTCGTGATGGAACAAAAAAAACAAAAAGGACGTACAGCAGGAGCTACAGCAGAACGAGAACGTAGGGCTATTATACGGGAAGCCTCTAGCTCTGCGTCATCCACTGCGAAAATCAAAGCAAAAGTTGAAACTCCTTCTAGTGGGCAGTACAAAGAGTTCTGTCCGCATTTAAAACGGAAAAAAAACTCAACGAAAAAATCGAACGAACGAAAATAGCTCGTATAGAATGCCGGACTCACATTTATTGGACCGATCAGTGGCGTCAGGTAATCTTTTCCGATGAAAAAAATATTATTTTATTATTATTTATTTCACAATTTGAGGAAGTCGGAAAAGTTTTCATCCCGTCGTCATAGCGCTGTCGGTTCCATCATGGAATGGGCTGCAATTGCCTACCACGGTGTCATTGATTTGGTTGTGGTGGAAGGCCGACAAACCTCTGATTACAATCAACGTATAGAAGTTCAGAAAACTAACTTCAACGAAAATTTTAACGGCTAACAAAGGATTCTTCAACAGGACAACATTCCCATACACTCCGCACGCAACGCACTCCGCGTTGTGTGAAGCAATGGTTTGCAGACCAAGACGTAGAAGTTCTGGACTGGTCAGCTATGTCTCCTGATCTTAATATAAATTGGTAATTTGTAGGGGTGGTTGTCGCGAAAAATGCACGTGGATGGAACGCAGTTCGAAATTAAGGAAGGACTAATACTATCACACATACCTTTCAACAAGTCCCATTAGACTACTTACAAAGCTTGTACAATTCCTTGTCAAACAGGGTTTTTGAATTATTTATTATTATTAATCAAAAAGAAATGTATAAAATAATTAAAAGTATTCGTTTAACTAGCTATTTTTGTAGGCGCGTTTATGCTACTGTCGCACTTTTAACAGTCCCAAAATGATAAACTTGAATTTACCATTTATTTACATTTCCGGTTCATTATTGCTAGCTAACACGCAGCATCACAAAATAGAATTATACAGGATGTCCGGAAACTGGCGTATAAACGCACCGGATTGGGATTCCTCATGTGATTTCCAGCAAAAAAAGTTGTACGGAACATACCCCAAACTCTTAACCCTTTAGCTGTAACAGGCATTTGGAAATTTTCGAAAAATTCTTTTTCTTGTAGCTATACCAGCTAGAATAGCGAAATAAGATAATTATTACAGCCAACAAATTTACCTAAAAAATTAAAATAGCCGCACCAAAATCAGATAAGAGGTTTGGTTTTTACAGAGCTTCAAAAACAATATATTTTTCCATCTAAATTTGTTTCAGCTTCTGCTAAGGTAAGGTGCTTGTAGGATTCTTTTAAAATATTGTATGTCTAGTTTTTGCTGGTTATGAGTATTGTTGTAAGGATGATTTATTCAGAATGATTTCCAGCTTTATTTGTATATTCTTTATATATTACACAACGTTTCGCCCTTTGCGGGCATCTTCAGGTGTCTAAAACTTCCTCAAATTATATTATGTTGTTAAGCGGGAAAGCAGCAATTTCCCGCCTAACAACATAATATAATTTGAGGAAGTTTTAGACACCTGAAGATGCCCGCAAAGGGCGAAACGTTGTGTAATATGTAAAGAATATACAAATAAAGCTGGAAATCATTCTGAATAAATCATTTTTTTAAAATAGTCTTACGATTATATCTTTCCTACATCATTTCATTCTAGCTTTATTGCTGCTTGAGGAATCACAATCCGGTGCATTTATGCGGCAGTTTCCGGACACCTTGTATATAAAATTAAATCAAAATATTCTCAACGTATAACAAATTACGTAGCATTTTTGAGTGCGAATATCCAATTGTCGGGTTAAACTATAAAAAATGCCACTATTCTAACCATATGCACCTGATGTTCCTAAACAAAACCGTTAACTAACTACCATAATGGACATTCACGACTTAAAATCATTAAGAATTTATGTTCCATTTTACTTTGATATTGCCAACTAATTGGGTGAAACCAATATTGGAGTTTCAAAAGTTTCAACTATTTATAATCCAAAAGACACTAATTTCTTGAATAAAAGATAAAAGTGTTGATAAGAATTTACTACTCGTTTTTTTCTTAGCTCGACTTACATATTATACTTTACTTAAAATAGTTTGTATAATTTATTATTATCTTACGTTAGTGTGTTGTTAATTTTATTCACGCCGCAACTCCGGTAATGTTTCTTGAAAAATGAAAAATTCTGTCCGACATAGCGATAACAAGCTTTTAGTCCACTAATTAACGTACTTTTAACATGGCTCTTTTTTTTTCTTGACACAGGCATTCCGTTTAATAAATTATTCATTTAAAAAAATGAGCAGGAGATACTCTACTAACTAACATCGCTCGTGGTGTGGTGTATAGGCGGAAATTGCATTCAAGGTGACAATCAGTCATTGGACCAGGGTGTGTATGTATGTACCGGATAAGGTGGTACCGCGGCAAGTACAACTGCGATCTGGTGCAGATAACCGTCTGTGTTTATGTCAGTATTTTGTTGAACATAAAAATTATACAACTGCCCGAATACCGGTCAGGTAATTGCTGTGATTTTATCATGCGAATAGATAATACATTTTCTAATTAATTAGTACGCTTTCACAGTTGGGAGCTTATAAAACACACATACAGTCAAAGCCAAGATAGGGTGCGATTTGATGCAAAATTGAATTTTTATTTAAACATTGGTCTTATAACTCAGGTAAGAACAAGAAGTTCTTTAACGTTGAAGCAACCCAATTTATGGATTAAAAAAAGTTAAGTGCGGTCGCGAAACACAGCAAAGATTTACCTTACCTTACGTAGTACCTAAGTTAAATATATATAAGAATTGAAGATGTCAAAAAACTAATCGTCTTTAAACGTTAAATTTTTCGGTAAACACCGTGTAGTTCGGACTAGGTGACAAACAATACTTATGCTTCAAAACCTATTATAATGAAGCAAACCGCAATATTTTTTAAAACTATTGGCAAATATTATTCTTTCGATCTGGCATACTAAAAAAATGTATTCACGAAAATCAAATAAATTTGCATAATACATTTTTGGGCAACACGTGCCGTTCAAAAATTAGATTCTGGAATGATTTATCTAAGAGTTTAACAGGGGAGGGAATTCACACTTCCAAAAGGATTTGTAAAATCCTTCATTTGATTACCAATAGTACTATATTGTACTGCCATTTGAATAATGCAAATACATTTTATGAGGCATTTTGAATTTAGTTATAGTCGATTCGATCTTATATCCAGGGCTTGGAGGATTTGTTGGAAGTTTGTATCAGCTATTAGACAAACTATACATATAAGCCAGTATATTACAAGTGTATGTTTTTTTCTAAACTATAAATTGAATAGTAATAAGTCATCGCGCAATTTGCCAATATTTGTGTTTCTCCTTGTCCAAATCCTATTTATTCGAAAGTAATTTTCTTAAAATTGCTACCCACACCAATCCAACCTAATTGTGTTCTGAGAATAATGATTGGCATGTAATTATAATACTTTTCGTTCTGAATGAAGCCCGATAAGTGATAATTAGTATATCAGCACATCATAATTGTTCTGCTGAAGTGCATTTCTATGGTAGTTCTTATTCAGACTAAAGCCAAACGAAAGACTTGGGCGGGAAACCTTAACTTAGCGATCATACAATTTATTGTCAATTCAAAGTTGTTTCCGTTGTTCGACTGAGGTCTAATTATAGAGGGTGGAATATAACAGAATTCTAATAACAATGTTTTTTTTATGGAAAAGAGAAATCAAGGCTACATTTTCCAGAACCTAGTAAAAGTCAATAGTTTGAGACATTCATAGTCGGTGGTCAAATTCAACGGAAAGGCGAAAAAAAAAAACAAAAAAAAAAACAAATTGATTAGTTCGACACATGAGATAATCCGCTAGTAACATGTCAGATTAATATAGAAAAGATATGAATAATAGCAAGACAATAATGTACACATATGAGTAGGTATATCTGATCTATATGTATTTGTATGTCAAAAAGTTAATCTGGATGTTTGGCGCTCACATTGTAGTTGACAGATACCAATATGGATATGAAGCGCACTTACTCGTATTATTATGACAACATTCTAATTTATGTTTGTTAAGTTCAGGGCTTTTTTATTTTTAACGAATCGATGTGAAAGTGATCTGATCATACTTGAATAGGTGTGGATTTTCTCGTTTTCATGATTGATTAGACGCGATTTTAGTTTCAAAAGTTAACCTCGAATTTCAGGATTTTTTTTTTAGAATTAACTTACGATTATTTCTGGAAATATTCGTCGATCTCCAAAAGAATCTTTGTGCTGTCCAATATACTTAAAATCAGATTCTGCAAATTATTACTGCTAAGTTAATGGTTCAGTTCTCAAGTGTTCCTAGGAATCATAAAGAGAAACAAAATTATCCAAAAGGCTTACAAAATAGCCATTATTTTGTGATATTTGGAGCCTACTTTAACTAGAAGAGAGATATAAAATGATTATCATTATCTGATGATAGATAAGCTATGAAACACTTTTTCCTGGTGTCTCCATGCAAGATTTAAATATTTCTAACTCTTAACTCTAACTCTTTCCTCACTAGTAAGTCACAGCGTTTTAGAGCTGTTTTTTTTTGTGAAATTCAAAACTGTCGAACATCATTTTAATTTCAGAGATTTTATTCTCCCCGAGTGTGATTTGCTTGCATTTTTTCTTTTTGCAAGGTTTTGATCAGTTTTCCTTACAAGATGATCTACATTTCTAATTTAATTAAGATTATTGAATTGTCCTAATTACTTTTAAACTGGGAGTTAAGAAACCAGAAATAAATTGAAATTGAATTCATCTGCAATCAAATGGTGTCTAATACCATGTAATGAAAAAATGCAACTGAATGAATTCACTAATGTTTTTACCTTTTTTGCGTATTTTTTTTACAAACTACAAATGCTTAGTACTTAATAATGTGCAATTTATTTCTTCTTTTCTTTCAGGTTAGTACAAAATTCGAGCCAAAATTTACTAGTAAGTGCACAGAATAAAAATTTTATAAAGTGTATATACCTTTGTATGTATAGTTTGGGTACGAATTGTGGATTGTTCGTGTAAGGGAATCCTCAACCAGGGAAAAACAACTTTAGTTACATTTCAGTAATCGGTGATATTCGTTACATTTATTTCGAGTAATCAATACTTTGCATTCGTTACTTAGTAATCGTTGCTTCTGAAGAAACACAAAAAAAAAACTACAACAACAATTGATATCTACTCGAATACGATAGTATGTAGGTACTTGTATTCACGATTGGTCGCAGACATAGTATAGAAGGTAGGAAGGTTTTTACATTTACTTTTACTTTTACTCATTGTTTGGACTGTTTGACACAAATATATTGCCCTTTTCTTGCGAGTCCGGCGACACTCTGATCGTATCGCTCGGCCGAAAAATTGCAGAGATATCGACGATTTTACAAGGTACATAGTACAAAGTTGATTGTGAAATTGCTGTGGCCAACATCCAGGTTGACGGTTATCTCTGACCACCCTGTGCACTGATCGGAAAAGACATTCAGAGGATCCTTTAGGCAGCTTTGTGGCGAGTCCAGCGACACTTTGATCATGTCGCCAGGCCAAAGGATTGCAGAGTTATTGACGGATTTCCGAACGAATACGAGAGGCCAATCGTTTCGTTCATCAATAGTATACGATAGAAAGTCCTGCTGGCTCGATGCTTTCGTTTGTACCTGAGAGTACATAACACATTGTGTATGACTCGGTTTGCTTGATTGTTGCGCTTATACTTGAGAGCAGATATCAGATTGTAGAATTAGAATACTCGGTCTACTCGATTCTTGTGCTGGTACCTGAGAGTAGATATCAGACTGTGTATTACTCTGCTTGCTCGATTCTTGCGTTTGTACCTATGAGATTACATAACACTAGGGATGCCAAAAACCGGACGGCTAGTCCGAAAACCGTACTTTCAGAACGGTGAACAGGGTTATTTTCGGTTTTTTTTTCTCCTCCCGGTTTTAACCCGGACGGTTGATTGTCCATCCGGTTAAAACCGGAAAAAAAATCTTTCAAAGTTAATACAATTTTTTATATTTTCTTGATTTTTCAGTCTGCAATTCTATTACTTGTCCACTATAACAAATTTGGTTTTCAAATTTCAGCCCTTAAACATATTTTCAAACACTCTTCTTATTGCTTTTACTCGTAGAGCCATCGCTTCGTCAGATTACCTCTCCTTGTATCTTATCTTTTCTAAGGCAGATATTGTGTAATGGACCACAGGGACGGAGGTGACCGTGAAGGTCGAAAGCGAAACAAAGCTCCTGAAATGAGGACGGTGGCGGCACGAGCTGGCTGCTACGCTCAGATTCGGAGGAGGGCGTGAGTTTTTGCCGCCTCATTGTCCCTGTCCACACAAAGTAACATGGGATTCTCGTGCCTATAAAACTTCACTCACACGCGGAAAGAAGAAAATTTAAAACTATTAAAAAAGGGAACCCTAACATCCAGTGGCGCAACCAGGATTTGGTCCTGGAGGGGGCTAAGTTCTTCCATATTACTAAATATTTGATGTTGCTGAACGCTATATAGTAGTGTTTCAAAGTGCAGTGGTATTCGATTTTTTTTCGACCTAAAACTTTTCGTAGCGTCACATGGTAACGCACTAACATTTTGCCATGTTACTGATTAATTTTACTGGTGCGGAAATAGTGACCCCGCACGGTGCGGCGCCAAGCCGATTTATCATGTGGATTTGTCTAATCGTTGGCGTGTAATTTAGCCGTCGGAATATAAGGTAATTTCACAATATTTTGCTATTAAAGTCAAGGCTTGCACCAAATTCTTGAAAGAAATGGTCCCCCACAGTCAGAGCACACGAAATGTATTGTTTCAAATTTGATTTTTCAATTTTTCCTTTCCTAATTTTAGGGTTGCGGTTGCGCCACTGCTAACATCAGCTAGTTCAGTCTACATTTTGAGCGCTCTGAGGCCAAGATGGCGGTAGGCCTCAGCCGTCTTCACCCACAAAATTTATATATGTAGAAAGAGGCGCGGGCCGAATAAATTTGGGGCGCCTCCCGTAGCGAAATTCCGGAGGAGGTGATTTACCTCATCCCCAAACACACCTAGGACGGGCGACGGGGAAACTCGCGGGCGGACATTATTTTGCCCGCGAAAATAAAATGACGACACGCCACATAAAACTTATCTAGCATTTATTCCTTGCCATCCATCACGGGGATATCGTTCACGCCCAAATTACACAGTCGAACTTCGTGCACTTGACCACCACTTTTCAAAAAAGAAAAAACTTTTTCGCTAAAACAGCACGTGGTGAAATCCCCGGCAGACGCGCGCGTCGTTCTCTTAAGGTCCATCTAGATTAGTCACCAAATGGCGTCACGTGCAGCCAAATGGCTGTTGTCATTCCACCTAAACTAGTCGCCATTTGGCTGTGCGTCCAGTTTTGATATTCAATTTGGCAACTCAACCAATTGCTTTGACAACCGCTTGTCAAATTAAAAGTGACAATTTTGCAACTTTTGTTCGTTCTTTTGTGTGAAATTGAATAATTCTTGAATGGCCGTGTAATAATTCAAACGCGCAGAGTCCGATTTTGATAACTTTATTTAAAAAAATCACCAAAATGAAATTTTGTTTATGTCATTTTGTGTCTCCATTTGGTTACTATAGTGTGGATGCTAAGTAGCAGCCAAATGGCTGTACGCAATGCCAGTTTTTGGACGCGCAGCCATTTGGCGACTAATTTAGAAATTTTCTCGTTACCTACCTACTTTTCATGTGGCATATTATAAGGCATAACATATAAGGTTATTATAAACTTTACTCGGAGAAGCGTTCATACCGCAGTCCCCAGTCCGTTAGTTCTTTGTTTAGGAATGATGTTTCCAAGATTTGAAGCTGTCGAGATCTTTGACCTTCGGGCGGGAGCAATGCATCTGACAGATTAAGTGACCAGTTTTTGTTGCGCCAATCAGCGATATGAAAAGGGAGAGATCTGAAACTCACAGTAGCTTAATTTTTATCGATCAACTACCTAAATCAGTTTTCAGTTTCTATCTACCATATGTCTGAGGGGCGGGAGGGGATGAAATAATCTCTCAGATGTATTGCGCCCGATTGTGTTATTTTTTCTAAATATTTATATATATCGCCGGAACTTTGTAGTGTTCTTAAATTGTTTTATGCAAGTAGCTTGCCCAATAAACTACAAAAAATTAATTTTAGGTGTATATATATTTCGGGGGCGACTTACCCCCTTCTTCAGCACAAAAGCTACTAACTAACGCTGGTTAGTAGCTTTTGTGCTGAAGAAGGGGGTAAGTCGCCCCCGAAATATATATACACCTAAAATTAATTTTTTGTAGTTTATTGGGCAAGCTACTTGCATGAAACAATTATTTTTTCTTTTCTATGAAAATTTCAACTTGTTATACTCTTCACATTGCGTAATAGCGTTGGGTTGACTTTTAGGTGCACCAAATCGTCCAGTAGTGTGTTTTAAGTGAAATAAGCTCACCTTTTTTAAGCGGTCGAGTTGTTGGAGGTTTTTTAAATATTTAAGCGATTGAAAGCGGAATATTCTTAGAAAATTGGAAATGTGAAGGGTATCAAACTTTGTAAGCCAGTATTTCTTCCTAGAATTTCGCAGAACTATTTCAAAAAGGCAATGGAACAATAAATAAGAGTCTAAAGTATATAGAAACTTAGTTTCGTCTTTTTTTCTGCACTTGATCTGTCAGATGCATTGCGCCCGATCGTGTTAGGATTAGTATTGCGCCCGCCGGAAGGTTAATAGATATTAAAAGGTGTATCCTATGGACATATGTTACTATTTTCAGCATTTTACTATTTTGCGTTGAAATTCATAGTATACAACACAGTACAAAGAGAAGGGGTATAATGCATTGGCAGGAGAACATTATATCAAGAAAATATTATAGGAAAGTTATTAATTCATGAAAAGTACGTCCATGTCTTAATGCTATGATAGCTTTTTCGGGTTCAAATTCCAATTACTAAAAACATTACAAGGTTTTCACATGTACAAAAAAAAATTTGTATTTCATTCCGATATAATCGGGATAGCTTTAGATAACCATTTCGCATCAATTCAATACTATGCAACTCTTGAGGCCAGTACTCAGCCACAAGCATTTCATAAACAATTTATATTTTTGTATCCGGAACTTGCAGTCATCATAACCATTATTATTATTATTTCTCTACTTTAATTCATCATATTTCTTTTCAACATATTTTTGTTTGTTTCCAAACAAAATTCCTAAACGTAAACTAAAACAAATTTATCATTTCATACCGCCTCTATCGACCTATGCGATTATTGTCAGTGTGTTGAAGTATACTTAGCTTAAACATAACAAATTACCCCTTTCGATGCCTATTTTAAAATGCAATTTACCATGAGAATTTATGTGTACAGAGTTGTTTGTCTCGAATGGATCAATCAATCTTTCTAATTAGCTCATTTAGAATTTCATTACAATATTGAGCAATGGGGAGGAGTCATGATGTCATATAGGTACATGCATAATATGAACAAATGTTGAAAATGTGTAGAAGTTGGATCATCAATAATAAAAATAATAATAATAATCTTTAAAGAGCAGAGACGAAGGAAGAAAATTGTGGGAAATTTATGTTTTTTGTTTTTTTTTTTTTTGCTTAACATGGAAGTGAAAGTATTTTTGATTTTTTGTTGTTTTCTCTTATTTTTTTAATTGCTTTTTGAATGCATTTTAATTTAAAACTTTTTTCTATTGTGACGATGTAAACTATAAAGTTGGTCTGGAGCGAAATTCAGATCCTTATCGTGAGTAGGATTTTAGAAACTGTACTCCCATTTTAGCATCTATTCGAGACACTTTCTCATATTCAAAGCGGAAATTCTGAAATCGACTCCGGAAGCTTGAGGATGAAACGGGCGCCATCCTTTCAGAGGGATGCCATCTCAAATCCACAATTTTGCTGAGTCTTCTAGTAGCAACAAAAACTTAAGTGCATGAATCACCTATTTTTATGACTTTTAAAAAAAAATCAGATTTCTGTTTCCCTTCATAAATGTAGGCTTACAATTATAAAAACCGAGTTTGATGTCACTTTATTCATTCTGCAGTACTCGACGGATTTTTTTTCAACAAGAAAAATGCTGCAAGTATGTTTCAAAAGGAAGCTTTTTATTGGAGATGTTAAAATAACTCGAAATACGAGCAAAAAAATTGCTCATATACGGAACCAGATTGATGATTATCTTGAGTCAATCGGATTACAGAAATACATACTGAAAACGAAAGAATTAAGCGAGTAACCTGATTTTCAGTTTTTATTCGGTAGATACTAATAAAAAGGAACAAATAGACGTGCAGGTTATAAAGGGTTAAAAAATAGCATGTGGATTTTATTAACTCAACACTTTAGCGTGCCGTAACCTACAACATAAATGTCGATTCACACTTTTCAGTCATCAGTCACATTCACAGCCATTTCCATACAATTTCACAGACTGTCAGTCAATTAATTTGTCATCTTGTATTTGTGACTGATGACTGAAAACTTTTTTTTTTTTATTTCATATTTAATTCTGACAAATGAGGTTACTCTTCTGAGTTGTTCGTTTTTGTTTCACACTTTTAGTAAATCAGGTTACTCGCGTAATATTTTTCTTTTTGCTTCAATGCTGATGGCATTTTCATCTAATTCATCTACCTTACTAAGGGACCATTCATACACATATTCAGTCGGTACTTACCATAAGTCTTGCCGATTCAATTCAACAATATTAATTAGTTCTCGTGCTCCTTATTTTCGATGATACATTATGTTTGCGTGTGTGTGCGTGTTTTGATGATGATAATAACCCGACGTATAACCATAATAATTACATTCTGCTTCTGATCCAATCAGACTAAGGCGAGCAAATAAAAGCACCAAATGCAAAAGAAACAAATACACTTGTCTAAAATACAATATAAATTAAATTTCAAAAAGCCGCTACAATGTGCCGACTTACGCGGGGCGGCAAATTTTTGCTTCAAATTTTTTCGGTCTTTGGTTTGTCTGGCTTTATTCATCGACCGTCTTTTTGCTTTAGCGCAAACAATATCTAATATATTGATGACTATGGTGGTTTTAGAGTGCAATTTCCTTTTATTGTTTTGTTTTCTTTGCTATGGTTTGGCTGTGCGCAAATCAAATAGGTCAAGCGGTCATCACACGTACACACACAGCACCACAAGCTTAATGTGTCCGTTTGTGCAGAGATTTCGAGTTGTTTCTTTTTGCGAATCGCGCCTAAATATGCATGTTGTGTGTTGTTAGAAGCAATTAACACTTTAGAAAGACAGTGGAGTCGTGATAAGCGGGAAAAGATTTTTTGTTGTGTTTTGGACAAATTGCTCAGATGGCAGAATTTTGCAGGGAATGTAGTGAAAGATGTTGTGGCAAAGAGTGTGTATTTTTATATATTATAATTATAACTATTCATCTATCGTTTACAAACTGGGCCGGCGAACTTCTTACCGCCCCTGCTTTTAGATGTTATCAATAGCGAATGGGTGAACCTAATGATATTCGCCATTTCGTTTAAAAGGTATAGACAAAAACATGAGAAAATTAACTGCCTTCGTGATTTTTGTTCAATTTTGATCAATTTTCATTATATTTCATATTGTTTTTCTTTTGGTACATTTTTCAGATGTTTCATTAGCTATTTGGGATGGTCATTAATTCTACATACATAGAGCAAGTATGTGAAAAACAATTCATTGCGAATTGTTGCTTATTGTAAATTTCGCATGTTTTAATATTAATTCTGCTATTCTGGCTCACTTGGTTGAGTCGCACTCTACGATCCTAGTAATCTAGAGGTCCCGAGATCGAATCTCGGCGCGGTCCAAAATTTCCGTACATGTGCGGATAGGAAATATATAGTACTTGGCCCACATGGGGCTATACGGTACTGAGAAGACTACTGGTCTTCATTTCTAATTCAGCAAATCTAAGACTATGACCCAGTGGTTATTGAGTTGTAAATGCTGTATCTAATACGACTTTTATCCACATTGTATAGTGAATACTTTAAATGTTAATATGACAATTTGTTTGACTAACAACCACGTCAAAAGAATTGGTAAAAAAATACCGTTATCATGCTATTGTCTTTTTTGTGGAACTCCACCAAGATCATAACTTGTCTCGTTAAATGAAAACCTTAGCATTCGCCAAATCAATTGTTGAAAAATTTGATTTCAATTACTGAAACAACATAAAATTTCACACAAACTGACTCTCACACGGTTCCTTTATTATCGTTTCTGTCAAGATATAATTATTCAAACTTAAGAGAAATTTTCTAAAATTGACTTTTCATTGAAACTTTATAGAATAAAATTAATTTACTACTACTTTGGTACATTACAATTTGCACAGTTTACTGAAGTTTGTTCAACATTTCTGATTTATAACGGTATATTCTTCGCGACATTTACATCTCAACATTTTTTGAAAATACATTTTTAAAACAAAAACCATGAAAAATATGGAATGTACATGGAAAAAGATTTCAAACATTTTTTAAATTATTATTTATTATTTATTTTATTGCAAAAAACTAAGTTTTTCTACATTTTGAATAAATTGATAATTGAAATCCCGTGGTGCGGCAGGATCAAAGGACCAAAAATGATTTATTCTCATTAAAATTAAATGGATGAATTACATTAGGTCGTCGTGAGACCATATGTGTGGTTATTACTTCTTTAAAATGTTCCATTAGTAGATAATGTTACACGATAGTGCAATTTTTTTCAATTCACAAATTGGTCTAAATTTGTTTCTAGGACTTACATTTTTTTTTTGCTTTCAAAATGTGTTTTCCCAAAATTTTTGTATCCGAATTTTAAAAGTTATATACCGTTAGAAATTTAATACATTGAATCAACTATTGTCAACTTTGCAGCCACTGATAAATTGAAATGAGTTTATGTGGCTTAAGAATTTAAAGTCAAATTTTTGATTTATTCATTATGGAAGTAGTAAATTTGAACTCAACAGAATAAATCGTGATCTTGGATGACTTCCACAAAAAATACGATAGCAAGATTACGGTAAATTGTTTGCCAGATCTGTTGATAGTGAATTTGTCCAAACAAATTGTGTTATCAATCCATTCGCAGTATTGGCTACCAAATGCGGGGCAGACTGTGTATATAGAAGATTTTGGATTGAGGTTAATAAAAAATACAACATAGATTTGATATTATGGATGGAGTCCACCATCTGAATATTTCTATTCCGGCAAATAGCAGAAAATGTAAAGTAGTCATCAATCCCATGACGTTCAGGTTTTTTTTTTCGTTCAAAGAAATTTATTTCTAAGCGAAAGATTTGTTGTAACAACCCCTCCTACAAGACAGAACTTATGTGGCCAACTAAAATATATTTTCTAACAAAATTCCATGTTGCGTGCTTATCCATTTCAAATAATTTCTTTATTTTTTTTTTTTTTGTTTTTCAATCTACACCTCTTCTAGACCATAACTCAAATATCAGAGCTTCCTTCTGCACAAAAACCACGGCAGCAGCGGCGGTGCAGCATTTCGTATATAGGTACCCCACGATCGAAATCAAGCATCATTCAATCTACATGAATCGATCCATTACTACCAATATCCAATATGTATACATTTTATCATTGCGTAACAAATTTTCTTCTCCCTATATCTTTTCGTCGATTTTCATCATAACATTAATAACATATTCTTGTACAATGGCGCAAACAAGTCACGATTTTGCGTTTCAAAGTTCGATTTTTATCGCACTCGACGGTGTATAAATGTATCTCGTCGCGGCTTCGGCGGCGCGACGTCGTCGTCGTAGCGTAGCCTTTTTGTGTATCGTATAAATTTTATTTTCTCGATCTAATACATATCAAATGTATGTTCGTCGTACTCGTTTATGTTGGCTATTTTTTTCTATACTTATTTTTTTTTAATTTTTGTTGTATTATTTTCATTATTGCAGATGTTGTGTACTATAAGCACACCATGTATCTGAGATATGCTGGCGTGTTGCTTCGTCTTTGGCATAGTAGATTACTAACGGCGCAGAGGGACGATATTATGATGAAGCAAATCGACCAAAATATTGCCTTAAGGTGCACCCCAACAACGTTTGCACGTTTTATTTCAAGTTCGTTATACACATCGACTCTTGACGAGAGTATACTACAGAAATGTTAAACATGATCACGTCCACAAGGCGGTCAGGTCTAGGAACTATCCTGTGACGAGTACACACCATCATTGAAATAAAAAAAAAAATCTAACCACCTTTTCAACAATTTCTGCATTCTGAAGTCATCGAACATAAGTACATGTATGAATAGTTTTTTTTTTCTGAAAAAGTAAACATTTATCTCATGGTTGCTTACAAGTCATCAATGACTATAAATACTTCTGTTTTTCGGTCTATTGTTAATTCTTTTGTTACACGACAACGTGTACACACAACGAGAAGGGGGAAATTGTTTCAGTGGTCAAAAAATGTGTATAACCTGAAGAGTATCTCTTCAATGTGAATCATAAGTTGTGTACCGTACGTGCGTTCAAGTGCATACTACTCCAGATTTTTGTGACACTCACGATTTGCTGGCGATTCTAAACGGTCGAGGGTCGAGTGTCTGCTATCGTCTCAACAGTAGAGTATGTTGGTGCTAAAGAAACTGCACAAGACTACTAAGCAACAGGTCGTTGGATGGAGTATCCCTATGGCTATAGTAATTGTGACCAAGTCATGCAACATGCTGGGCCAGCGTATCTAAATCTATGTATCTAAATATATTCTATACTGTATTTCTGTATAATCGAGGAACTCTACTTCTTTTCAAAACATACAAATACGAGCCATCTACGTGTATAATGGAGAGTCATGTGGTTGTTATACAATTGACGAAGCCGGATCTTAATTTAAATTGTAGCACGAAGTATGGTACGATACATAAGTACGTTCGATCGAATTGTGGGCTATCGATTTTATTGTTATTGTTGCTGAGTTGTGAGGTGCCATGGTAAGTAAGCATTGCACCGCGTATACTGAAACTAGGCAATGTATTTGGTTCAAACGGTATGAGATATAAAGCCAAATGTAGGACAAGGCAGAAAGAAAGAATTTCTAGCGGAAATTTGCGTAAAAAATGCTTTGATTTGTTGATGAATCATCTTCACTCACTGTTTGCACATGTAGAAATAATTTCAGGTCGTTTATATTTTGACGAGAAATTTCAACCGAACGCATCTTAAAAACAAAAAATTTCGTTTAGCAAATACAATAGATTCGCAATGTAGTTTTACCTATATGTAGTGAATAATCATGCTAACGATTTGAAAAAAATATGAACCATCTCATTGTAATATGCCATAATAATTGTGTAACTTCACAAATCGCATTTCGACAGTAAAATCTAAAATTAGAATCGATGTACTCGTGCATTTTCATACAAAGCTAAGCCAAAACTGATGAATGAAAAATGCTTCTTAGAAAAATAAAACCACCACAAATTGAAAGATTTATGATAAATGTGCCAAATCATTTCATTTTCAGTTATGAAAAATTATCTTTTTTCAATTTTTTTTTTTTTTCGAAAATTGGTACTTAACCGAGTCGAGTTTATAGCTGCGGAGACCTCTTCACCAACTGAGGGACTCTGTATTGGTATGTGTGTTTTAAAACCACCGATTAGAGTACAATATTTTATGGTTTGTCGATCCATGGGGATAGAACTTTTATACCAATTGGGTACCGCGCTGTTCTTTATTATTATTAATATTTCATAGTACGAATGCCATTGAATGCTTGCTTGCTTGTCATTAATTTTATATGTATGAATATCGCTGAATCTTCTCTAGCGGAACTTTTAATTTTTGCCAAGCGGGTGGCTAATCGAATCTGGATATGATTTTAATATGTTACTGGCGAGAGTTAACAATGGTTCTACGCTAAAAAGCATGTGGAGTCTTTCGCTAAAAGACGCATAAATGTACGATTATGTTTGGCATATATGGTTGCAAATTTTAAAGGATTTAAATGTTATAAAAATGAAGACTAACGGATACGGTTTAGATTCGATAAACAAAATATTTACGTCATTGGATTTGGCAATCTGGTTTATGTTCAAAATTAAAAGTTTTCACTGTAAATTTGAATACAGCTCAAACTTGTTTTCGTATTGAATTCCAAAAATTATATCTACTCGTTTTTTCCTTATCAGTTGTTATCAGTACAGTTGGCTACGAACCTCTCCCGCGTGCACAACAATATTTGTTATCCCAAGATCGAATTAAAATAAAGTTGTTGATTTAAATAATTTTTTTTGCTTGGAAAAATTGTGGCGACATAGGTCGCAGTCTTCGTTTATATTCAAGAAAAGGAAAAGGACTCAACGGTGGCGTCATCGGGCGCAGTAATTTACGATATTGCAATCAAATATTGTACATTTGGTCCGTCGGTCGAGCCGGATTTGTGGTAATTCGGAAATTTGTTGGTGAGTCCCATATTTTCCTTCCCAGTTTTCCCACTTTGTTCCCATTTCGTACGGGTAGGATGAAGAAATTAATAATTTCACAAGGGTTGGCAGCCGATCAATTGGAACGGTTGGCGCATAGTTTTAGATCATCGACAACTCCTAAAACTACCAGTTATTTGAAACGGTACTTGGAAACACTCGTTAAATTACACGAGAGCTATCATTCGACTCATGGGCATATTTTGGCTACTTTAAGTGGTAATGTGCAGGAGATTGAAGTTCCGTATTTTAAAAACTCCGAAGTGACGAGATTTGAAGAGTGCTACATAACGATTCATGCCGAATTGGAAGAATTATTAAAGACTTCATCTGAGGCTACTCCTAGTGGATCCGGGCAGGACAACACGGTTCGTAATCGAGATTCAGAGGTTAAGCTTCCTCGAATTTCACTCCCACAGTTCGATGGCGACTATAACAAGTGGACTTCGTTTAAGGATTTATTCGTATCGCTGGTGCATAATAAGGAAACATTATCGAATGTGGAGAAGATGCACTACCTCAAAACTTGTTTGAAAGGTGAGCCTGAAAATTTATTGAGCTCGTATCTTGTTATCGACAGCAACTACGATATAGCATGGAATACATTATTGCAACGTTACGACAATAGAGGAGCTTTATTGCATGGGCAGTTTAAGAAGCTTGTTGTCACAGATAGTGTCTCTGAATCGTCAGTGGCTATCAAAAATCTTTTGGACAGGTCGATGGAAGCTGTGCAATTGCTAGAAAGCATGGCGGGTGAAGACAATTTATTTCACTCACTGGTCGTTTACCTTGTTGTTCAAAGGCTGCCAAAGCACTCTCGTGAGCTTTGGGAACAACAACAGGCTCCGAAAAAGAATATCTACTGTTTGTCGGATCTAAAGAGCTTCTTACACATACGGTTCAGAGCTCTAGAAGCTACACATCAAAGTGTCGTCACCAAAATTCACTCGCATCACATTAGTGCCAGTCAGTCTCAAGTGAATTGTTACGCGTGTAAGGATAAGCATCCATTAAGAACTTGTCCTCGTTTCATCGCGGCTAATCAAAAGGACCGTTACACTATTGTGAAGCAAAACCATTTGTGTTTGAACTGTTTGGCCAAAGGACATACCGGCTTCAATTGTCCAAGCAAGTTCAGGTGTTTGAAATGTAACAGCGCGCATCACACGATGTTACACAAGAATAACGTTCCCGACATCTCTCGCTCTTCTACTGAAATTGGATCTTCAACACAACCAACTATCAATTCGCTAAGTACAACGACCATTGGAAACGTTTTGTTGCCTACCGCTTTAGTCGAATTTCATAATGCTGGCAGACGAGTCGTTTTACGAGCATTGCTAGATCAGGGATCACAAGCATCGCTGATAACAGAAGAAGCAAGTCAACGATTGGGATTGAAGAAGCAGGTATGTCAGGCTGTTGTATCTGGTGTTGGTGGTAAGAAGACGTCCCAAGTACGTGGTCGCGCCACAGTTGTCATTCGAGCGCTTGATGGGCAAGAATTGTCATTAAAGGTTTTCGTCTTGCCCAGATTAACAAATTTGATACCAAGTAAATGTTTCGATAAACTTGAACATACTCAATTAGCTAATATCAAACTTGCAGATCCATTGTATAATGTTCCAGGAAGAATTGACGCAATTTTTGGAGCTGAAATCTATGCAAAGCTCATGTTAAGTGGAACTAATCTATTGAATGATGTGTTGTTACAAAACACAAAGCTTGGCTGGATACTCTCAGGGAATGTAGAGCATAACAATTGTAGCAACAGCATTCAATCGCTGAAGATAGAGATTCGAGAAGAAGACGATATTAAACATCAACTTAAGAAGTTCTGGGAGCTCGAAGAGCCTGCACAGGCGAAATTTATGAATGCTGATGACAGACGTTGCGAAGAGATATTCAAGGAAACCTACTCTCGAGATGAAACAGGACGTTTCACGGTAAGATTGCCCTTCAAAAACAGCGACAGTATGAACCAGTTGGGAGACTCTCGCTACTCCGCACAGGCCAGCTTGAAATATTTGGAAACCAAATTTGAGAGAAATCCTGATTTGAAGCAAGATTACGTCGAATGCATACAAACCTACATTCGTTCCGGATTTCTAAGTCCTGTTGAATCTACGAAAATTGTCGACAACCGAGTTGTTCATTATTTGCCGCACCATGCAGTTCGAAAAGACAGTACCACCACCAAGACAAGAGTTGTTTTCGATGCGTCACGAAAGACATCGTCGGGTAAGTCCATTAATGAATTGTTGTTTTCTGGACCTCCTATACAAAATGATATAGTTTCGATTCTTTCTAACTGGAGATTTTTCAAATATGCGTTTGTGGCTGACATCGAAAAAATGTTTTTCCAAATAAATCTGCATCCCGATGATCGAGATTATCAACGAGTTCTTTGGCGTACCGATTCAAAGGAGAAGGTTCGAGAGTATAGGCTCAATACGGTTACGTTTGGTTTCACCTGTGCTCCATATTTGGCGATCCGTGCATTACATCAGTTGGCCGAGGACGGAAGATCATCACATCCAAAGGCAGCAGAAACTATTTTGAATGATTTCTACGTGGATGACGTCCTTTCTGGAGGTGACACTATTGGAGAGACGAAAGAAAAGCAAAAGCAACTGTGTGATCTATTGAAAAGCGCTGGATTTCATCTTCGCAAATGGGTAGTCAATGAGCCCAAATTATTAGAAGGCATTCCCATCGAAGACATCGAGTCAGTAGATGTTCTTGATTTGAAGCAAGACAAATCATACAAATCACTTGGAATTCAATGGCATCCTATCGCGGATACATTTTCATATAACTTTCGATTCGCATGCGACGGCACTATTTTCACCAAGCGAATGATCTTATCGGAGATCGCACGTTTGTATGACCCATTAGGATGGATTACCCCAGTGATCGTCAAGGCAAAGTGTATCATGCAAAATCTTTGGATTCACGGCATCGATTGGGATGAACTGCCAAATAAGGAAATAGCTGAAGAATGGAGTAAACTACAAAGTCAATTTGCAGCTCTCAACGAAATTCGAATTCCGCGTTGTATCAACACTAATAGCTGTGAAGTAGTAGAAATTCATGGGTTTTGCGACGCCTCACAAAATGCTTATGCCGCTGTTATTTACATCGTCGCACGCGGAAGAAATTCAGAAGTCAACCTAGCTATGGCAAAAACCAGAGTTGCCCCAGTTCGAACTATCACCATACCCCGTTTGGAACTATGCGGTGCCTTATTGCTTGCTAAGTTGATAAAACAGTTCACAGAATCATCGAAAGGAAAACTGAAAATCGAACGCACTTGGTTATGGACCGATTCTCGAATTGTTTTGGCGTGGCTTCAAGGCCATCCTAGTCGATGGAATATTTTCGTCGCAAATCGTACTACACAAATTACAGAAGCAGTCCCAAATGCTTCTTGGATGTATGTCCCATCAGGAATGAATCCCGCCGATGTTGCTTCTCGGGGGATATACCCTCAGCATTTGTCGAATAGTTCTATATGGTGGAATGGACCTCGTTTTCTAGCCCAAAACTCGTGCCATTGGCCCCGTCAAGAAGACATTCCACCCACACAATTGGAAGCTAAGAAAGAGGCTAATTTACTTTGTCATAATTTGCAAATTGAAGCTTCGGAGCTGGACTCACTTATTATGCGATTCTCCACTTTGACACGTTTGGTTAGAACTACTGCTTACTGCTTTCGTTTCATAAAAATCGCTTCAAGACGTTTAGACGAGACACATTTCTTAACAACTCGAGAGTTAGAAGCAGCTTTGAAATTTTGGATTGCATATTCTCAAAGGAAGCATTTTGCTGACGATATACATAAGCTACAACGTGACAAGTCAATAAGTAGAAGCAGTAAGCTGCGTAATCTGAACCCGTTTATAGATCAAGAAGGCCTTTTGCGAGTTGGTGGACGGCTATCATACGCAAATATGTCATTTGATGAAATGCACCCAATAATTTTACCTAAGGAGGCAAGGCTTTCCGAACTGTTAATTGAACAAACTCACAAAGCAACGATGCACGGAGAAATTCAGTTGATGCTGGCGACAATACGTAAAAGATTTTGGATCATGGATGCTCGTAATCTTGTTCGAAAGTGTATTTTCAAATGCATACAATGCTTTCGCACTAAAGCAAAAACTTCATCGCAGCTAATGGGCACATTGCCCGCTCCCCGCGTTAATATCACCCGGCCTTTCACTCATGTCGGTGTCGATTATTGCGGTCCTATAGACATAAAGGACAGACGTGGACGTGGAGGCAGAATCTCTAAAGGATACATCTGCATCTTTATCTGCTTAGCCGTTAAAGCGATTCATATCGAGGTGGTTAACGACTTGACAACATCCGCATTCTTGGCCGCATTGAAACGCTTCGTATCCCGGCGTGGTTTATGTACCGACCTTTATAGTGACTGCGGCAGCAATTTTGTGAGGCGTCGCAAAACCCATGAATTTCTACTACTTCACAGCTATTAGTGTTGATACAACGCGGAATTCGAATTTCGTTGAGAGCTGCAAATTGACTTTGTAGTTTACTCCATTCTTCAGCTATTTCCTTATTTGGCAGTTCATCCCAATCGATGCCGTGAATCCAAAGATTTTGCATGATACACTTTGCCTTGACGATCACTGGGGTAATCCATCCTAATGGGTCATACAAACGTGCGATCTCCGATAAGATCATTCGCTTGGTGAAAATAGTGCCGTCGCATGCGAATCGAAAGTTATATGAAAATGTATCCGCGATAGGATGCCATTGAATTCCAAGTGATTTGTATGATTTGTCTTGCTTCAAATCAAGAACATCTACTGACTCGATGTCTTCGATGGGAATGCCTTCTAATAATTTGGGCTCATTGACTACCCATTTGCGAAGATGAAATCCAGCGCTTTTCAATAGATCACACAGTTGCTTTTGCTTTTCTTTCGTCTCTCCAATAGTGTCACCTCCAGAAAGGACGTCATCCACGTAGAAATCATTCAAAATAGTTTCTGCTGCCTTTGGATGTGATGATCTTCATTTCGGAGGCCTTTGGGAGGCAGGAGTGAAATCGATAAAACAACATCTACGCCGCACTATTGGAAATGTTGTGCTTACTTACGAGGAGCTCTCTACTACATTGTCACAAATCGAGGCCTGCTTGAACTCGAGGCCATTGGGTCCCTTACATGACGATCCTACGGATGCAACAGCGATAACACCTGCCCATTTCTTAATTGGCGACACATTGCTAAACGTACCGGAAAAGTGCTGTTTGAACGATAAGCTTAGTTACCGTGATCGATGGCAACTGACTCAAAAGCTAGCGCAGTCGTTCTGGAGTAGATGGACGAAGGAATATCTATCAAGATTGCAGCAGCGACCAAAATGGCTTTCACAGGAACCAAGTCCGAAAATAGGAGATATATGCTTAGTCAAAGATGATCGCTTGCCTCCCTATAAATGGCCTATAGCCCGAATTATTGCTCTACACCCAGGAAGAGACAATCTAGTTCGAGTAGTTACGCTTAAAAGAGATGGCAATACCTTCCAACGAAATATTACAAAGATAGCATTACTTCCAGTTAGCCACACTAACTCACAACAAGCCTAGCTACTACCATTACTATCCCTTCTTGTATTTTCCTCAAATTCCTAAATCCATTTTCATCCTTCCCATGTATCTCACCATACATCTACGCATCTTCATCGTCGTAGTTCATTAGGTCTAGGTAGAGGGGAACTGGCAACATAGTTGTGAGAACTTCCTCCTGCTGAACGCCCAATGACTTCTATTACCGGCCTACCTATGTTTCCTCGCTTAAGGACTTCAGCCATGTTCACATTGGATTTAATATTGCTGAGAATTTTAACACCACAATGGATTTTTCAACGAGAGCTTGAGAGAAGCGCAAGCTAGAAAGCCTAGATGTATTCAAACGAAGCTACTCATTTAAGGACAACGCTTCGGCAGATTTAATCAATTTACTATTAATTAATACAATTTCATTACTAATTATTCATTCACAATTTTATTGTTCATTGGCGGGGGAGGATGTTCAAAATTAAAAGTTTTCACTGTAAATTTGAATACAGCTCAAACTTGTTTTCGTATTGAATTCCAAAAATTATATCTACTCGTTTTTTCCTTATCAGTTGTTATCAGTACAGTTGGCTACGAACCTCTCCCGCGTGCACAACAATATTTGTTATCCCAAGATCGAATTAAAATAAAGTTGTTGATTTAAATAATTTTTTTTGCTTGGAAAAATTGTGGCGACATAGGTCGCAGTCTTCGTTTATATTCAAGAAAAGGAAAAGGACTCAACGGTGGCGTCATCGGGCGCAGTAATTTACGATATTGCAATCAAATATTGTACAGGTTTATGTCATCAATGATCAAATTAACCCATATATGCCCAACGCCCCATTTTTAAAACGCACTTTTTAAATTTTTAAATTAAACTGGTAAAATTTTTTGAGATGGTTTTTACAAATATCCTTTGAAAAGATGTTGGCAAAGCTGCAACTAAAACGTAGTAGCTGTATCATGGCTAACTTTGTTCCATTTCCGGTTTGAAGGTTCGACAGATGCAATCTATCCAAAAACAATTCAAAATAATTCAATTAATTTTTATTAAATTAATCTAGTATTAGTAATTTTATTGTCAAAAGAGATGTAAGAAACGAAACTTATTCATAAACATTAAATCTTTTACCAACCAACGAAAATATGGTGATGCCCCAAAAATGGGGCGTGGGCGTCTATGGTTACATTAACATTCTAAAGGAAATAATAATGGTAAATCGGTTTAGCGTTATTTATTCTACCCAAGAATTAAATTAATTAATAGCTGTTATCATTTTTTATTGAATTCTAACAGAAAATCGATTTTTATCGGAATAATTATAAAGTAAGCCACAAAAATTCAAATAAACACTTATATTTTGAGCCCATTAGTACACCGGTTAACGGTAAAAATAGTTTCTCGACAAATGCAATCCAGAAAAAATGCTAGGTAATAATTTGGTTTTTTCGCTGAAGAGCTAGTATTCCCTACTGAAATTATATTGCTTTCGTATCAGAAATCTCATCCGACAGATTCTGCGAAAAATCCCCTATGGATATAAGTTTGCTGACAATTCAGTGACTTTGTCCTCCCGTTACGGATGCCCAACAGCTGAAGGACATCCTCACCTACGGAGTACATCCAGCGAGCTCTCGACCGTCCACGCAATCTGGCTACGTCTACTTGTGGGTTCTTCGCCTTTACTTCCTTCCTTCCTTTGACATTCGCTTCAAGTCCTTTGACATTCGCCCGTCGCAGCCACCCATTGCATCAACGGGAGCCACCTGACGCCAATAAGAGCGGTTGACTTGCTGAGATGATTCAAGATGAACTTCACCGTGATTACAACAATTGAGGCAAAAATAATGTGATGTAGTTTCTAAGTACATGCTCCTAAAAACCTCTCCAAAATGCTTCTTGACTCGACCCCACCTGGCTTACATAAGGATCTTACTTCAAAATAATAAATTTTTACCATGTAACAGTATAAAATCGACATTCACTTGTGTCTTCCCTTTATGGCTCAAGCAAATTTGTATGTAATCTATATGGAGCCCATCATGCCCAACGCCCCATTTTTGGGGCGGCTATTACTTACAATAACAACAGTTACAAAAAAAATATTTTTTTTCGAAAATATGCTTTGGAGTATTGTCGACTTGACATATATACCAAAAAAACTTAAATATTCGAGAAAAAAATAATTTGGGCATATATGGGTTAAAAATATGTATTAGGAAAATTAATGGATATAAGATGCACTAACAACGCATTACATAATCCATGATAGAGGTGTTTGTAGAAATTCGCTGGTGTATTATAGCGCACAAAACTCGCGAAGCGCAAATACACCAATTGTGCCACAAATTTATAATTCTTACTTAAATCACAATACATGAAAAGCCTTACAGAGTCGGTGGGAAATATCAGCTTAACTTTCGCTTTGATAGTATTTACCCGGGAAGATACATATTTCAAATTTCAGTCAATAATCAAAATGCCTCCGACTCAGTTATTAATTTTAATAATTAATTGGAATAAAAGGAGCAAAATTTATATTCTAGGATATTTTCATATTTTATTTTGAGTTTTGTCGATTTTCAAACTTAGGTTTGTGAGTATCTACCCGGGTAGATATACACTCCCAATCAATAGGATAGTTCCACTTGAAAAATGGCTGTATTTCGGTAAGTGATAACGGTATTTTCTTGAAACTTGGTGACAATATTTACAGTAGCCTGCCTGGGCTTTGAATAACAGAATGTCTCAAATCCGGAGTCCCGTTAGGATTTTCTTACGAGAATTCTTAAAAACAGTACAAATGGTGAAGTCAATAGGATAGTTCCAGTGGAAATAAAATATGAAATAACGATACGAAGGGATAATTTTACTTTGAAAAATGAAGCTGGTAATAAGAAGAACTTTATTTAAATAATTTGAGCTCAAAAACTTAATCTGGGATATAATTGAAATAGGTTTTAACGGTAAATTAAGTTGATTTCGTCCCGAGCTCCTCGAAACGTACGCCAAAGAGCTTCAGTGTTCTTAGACTATCGTCTAACGGTATAGATCTTCCTCGTCATTCATTCCCACACTTTTTTGATGATATTTAGATCTAGAAAGTATGAAGGTCTATCCATAACCTTGATTAGTTGGTCTTGAAATCAATCTTTTATCACCCTTGCTTCATAATTGGGGTCATTATCTTGCTAAAATCTTATATGAATGGCATGGAAAATGTCGGAAGCTTTAGGCAATACATTAGGAAGAATATCTTTGAAAGCTTGGGTACTCTGAGTACCCCTAATCTAAGAAAGCTCAGTAGTTTCATACCAAGATATTCAACCCCAATGGAGAAACTGTAGGGATTGGACAAACGCGTTATTTTTACTGACGGAAAAGTTTAAATCTCGTCGGTTCAGATGGATTTAGGTATTATTTCCACGATTTGAGCAAGAAGCAATTAATTTTGTAGACGCATCACTCAGAGTAAGAAATGTCGAAGTATGGGGTTGAATGTCTCTGTGTGGAATTATTGAGCTTGTGGAAATTAGCGGTATTCACAACGTCCAGGCTTACAAATATATTCTGGGTAATCTAGTTATTAAAATTACCGACATTTTCCATTCAACTTCTTAGAGATTTTAATAAGATAATGGCGTCAATCATGGAGCAAGACTGATAGAAGATTGGTTTCAAGACCAACTAATCAAGGTTTGGGAAAGACCTCCATACTTCCTAGATGTAAATACCATCAAAAATGTGAGGGGATGATTTACAACGAAGACCTATACCGACAGACAATAGTTTAAGAACACTGAAGCTCTCCTGCGAACGTTTAATTTACCGTTAAATATAAAATTCTATCCCAGATTAACTTTTTGAGCTCTAATTACTTAAATAAAGTTCTACTTATTACCTGCTAAATTTTTCAAAATAAAATTATTATTTCTTACCGTCATTTGATGTTTTATTTCCACTGGAACTATCCTATTGACTTCATTATTTGTACTGTTTTTAAGAATTCTCTTAAGAAAATCCTAACGGGACTCCGGATTTGAGACCTTCTGCTATGCAAAGAACAAGCAGGCTACTGAAAATATTGTCACCAAGTTTGAAGAAAATACCGTTATCACTTACCGAGATGCAGCGATTTTACAAGTGGAACTATCCTATTGATTGGGAGTGTATAAACAATTTCTACCCAAATAGCGTTCTTTTTTGAAACATTTTGGTAAAACTTTGCATAATCAGTTTTTTATTTATTTCTAAATTAAATCTTTAATTTTTCTTACGCCAAAAAAATACTCAATTGCGCGATTTGCAGTTTCATGGATAGGTGATTCGATCTAAATATCGATTTGAAATGCAATGGAGGTTGATATGTATTAAATTGCAGGCTCGTCGTGGTGCTTATTATGGTGCATAAGAATTGTAAACGTTTTTGTTTTTCGGATGAAAATCAAAACTACTGCCAAAAATCTATTTTGCTCACTTGACTATTGAAGTGGAAACTCTGTAAATATGTACAGATTTGTCGAAAGAAAAACCGGACATTTGTCTGAATGGGGTCAAATTTAAATAACCAGTTCCGTAACCCCAAGTTAAATTAATGTTAATAATTAAACGAGAGAGGAGGATATGAATTTAGATTCTCTTAGGGGTTGTGATCTTTCGTAATAAGTAAGAAATATGGGAAATTATGGCAAAGAAAAACGGGCGTGTTTTTTTTTGTCGTAAAGAAAATGTTGTTCAAATTGTTCTCAAAATAATTTTTAATATTTCGATAGTTTTTTATTTACATAAATTTGATCTAGTTTCTTGTGCTCCATTGCATACGAAATTTCAGAGACAAATATTGTGTAGATTGACCTATAAAACTGAACTTTATTTGACTGACGCAACCGGAAAGCAAAGCCTTCAACTTAAACACTTGAACCCTTGCTAACAATCAAATAAAAGAAAATTCGCAAAATATGTTACAAACATTTCCAAAAAAATGACATCCCTACACTCCCGATACTTCACATAAAAAATTATCGATGCCATCTGTGTACCGGTGGATTAAAATTACATATTTGCTTTAATATCTTAACAGAATGGTTTTGGATGCGAATATATTTTATGGGATAATTGTATCAACCCGGGTAGATACTATGAATCCACGTAGAAAAAAATCCTCATGAACGCGAAGGTTAATAGATTTCATAGTGACCTAGAAATTGATGGGATATTACCTTGACCGGTCTTTGTGACGATTTGTGATCACCACAGAAAATTAAAAAATTAAAAAAATATAAGTTAGAAAAACTAAAAAAAAATGTTAAAATTAGAACATTCAAAAAATGCAAAAATTTGTAAAATTTAAAAAATCTAAAATAAATTGAAAAAAAAAAATCAAAAATTTTGAAAATTCTGATAATTTAGAAAGTTTAAAAAATTTAAGCTTTTCAGAAAATTTAAAAAATTGAAAACATAAAAGTTAATCAAATTTGGGCCTTTGCGCCTGGTCCGCTCTTAACGATTTTTTTTTGTTCGTGGGTTGCATTTTTGAACGACTGAATCTTCTGAACGCATTCAGCTAGGACTAAGACGGAAGATAGACAAAGAACGGTCCACTCCACATCTACTGTAATCATCGCTAAAAACTAAGCTGCCTTGTTATTGATCCCTGACAAAAGGATATAGATAAAGAATCGAAGTATACCAAGGGGTATATAATTATAAATTTTATTTTTAAACAAAGGAAGTCGGTTTACACTACGTCCAAGAAAATATAAGGACGGAACCAGAGATCAAAAAATGTGTAACCATTTGCTGTCTCCGTCAGAATGGCAGTGGCGTGAACATTTTTATATAGGGGATCAGAGTAATTTAGTTTAGTTAGTATTTATTTATTAAACCCCTTTAATATCACATGTGCAGTAATGTAATCTGTATGCTCTTCAATACAAAATTGCCTTTACGTAATATTGGGACTGAATGAACGATATCATGTTCATCATAACATACAAACGTGTCCATTCAATCATATGTTTACCCTACTCCCTTGTCCATGACTAAAATGCAATACAAAACAATGTACTGAGAGGGCTCCTCGGATTAAAAATGCCTAGGCTTTTGGTGAGATTTATGGTATGTATGAATTTAAGAGTGTGTTCTAAAAACCGAGACAAAATATCCATTCAGGATTGTTCCTCTAATATTTTTATATTCATAGACTAGGACACTGAAAATTTTAGCAAAATGCATGTGGCGACTCTTTTTCTTCGGCCTCTTGATCCCCTAAAAAAAATTAAACACCTCGTTTGCTCTTGGTTCCCTTCGTCTTAAAATTACGAAAATTCTGCGAATCAAGAGAATTCAAAATATTTACAAAATTCAGAAAATTTTGCAAATTTGAAAACTTCTCCTCTATCAAAAGCAAATATGAAAGGTGTATCCTTATTTATCCTTACGATATCAAAAGTGCCCTATCTCTTAGAAAAGCCCCACGGAAAAATTCTCAAAACAATTTATTAAATTTGTTTATACTATTATATTTTAAATCCTTAGATGCCCGACAAGGTCCCTAAGAACCTACTACACAGCAAAAAACGGAGTGATTTTGATTTTCACTCCGAATCGATGTCGAATAGTGTCCATCCGAATAGGATATTGGCATAAAACTCGAAGCAAGGTATTGCTGAAGACTCCGAACTAATGTAATGGCTTTACTAGAAAAAGTGATCTGATTTTATCCTTCAGGTGTAATAATTTGAACTCAATTACACCAAAAGGAATATTTCTCGATATTTTTGGGATAAAAAAAAACACAATTTTCACAAGGAAGGAACACGTAACTCATAAATGAGATTTGTATAACCTCTCTATAGGTAGTCATTTACCTCTTTACGCTTTAAAATTCACAATAAATTTACCTACCTACTGTGGGATTCGATCCAGGGATCCTATGATTTATAGACGAACGTCCTATCTACTAAGCCAACCAGAATAACTGATGAAGTTTGTAATTTATACAACATGGTGACATCGCTCTACCACACTGATCGGTGGATACAAAATACCAAAATCGGATGAAATTAGCCCCAGCATAATAACTTGATTGAACATATAACGGTAATGATCCGATAGGTGTAATACAAAATACCAAATTGGTTAATGTTTGCAATATGTCCGTAAAAGGTTTTAGTTTGGGGTTTTCGTCCATTTCGTATTATTTTCTAATAAAACCCATGATGGCGGTGTTATTTTGAAGATATTTGCTCCGAAATAATTTTGCGTTTTCATCCTATGGGATTCGCTTGATAGAATACCCGGGATATTTTTTGCTGTGTACCTATGACGTTTCCGAAGCCTTCTCATTCAATAATGGTATAATCGAACATCTTCGGCTCTCTGGCTTTTATAATTAAAATATTTAGAAACGAATAACATATGATTCAACACTATTCCGTAATTTTATAAAAAATACAGTTAAAGTCAAATTTTGCGTAGAACCTAGCATTTCTATATACACTTTGGCAGCAACATTTAACATGTAACAATAAGAAATAAATACAGCAGGTGTGTGGATGTGATCATACGAAGGTTCCAATCGGTGCCTACGAAAAACAGAAGAAGAACCGCAAATCCGACTCTGGCGAACCATAACGTTATTACCGTTAGGCCGAATTAGAAAAAAAATGATATAAAATTTTCTCACAGAGCCCATTGATATGAGTACAACCATGCCCCTCTCCGGTGAAAAAAAAAAATTTCACACCTTGGGGTGCTACTTTTTTTTAACCATCTGTCGGGCGCACCCCGAAAACACTTTCATCTCTGCTCCACGCTAGTAAAGAGGTCCAAAACTTTGCAGTACCGTTTACTCGTCTAATTTCAATTTCACACAATGCCGATACCTACAGTTTCCCATGGACATTTAGACAGATGCGTGGTAAGGACTCTGGCTTGATCGCGCCACAATCTAGAATGTCCCTAACCTACGTGAAAGCGCTGCGTCAAAGATGTTTTTCTGCATTTCATTTTGGAGTTTCAACGTCCATTCCTAATAACGATTACCAATTTAGACTACCTGTCATTCATTTATTTAAATTTTTTTTAGCAAAGGCCTATTACTATTCTGTATACATATTCCCACCAAATTTGATGTCTATCGGAAAAGTTGCTCGCAAAATATTTACTTGAATGCAATCGGACTGACAAAATCAATAGATTTTAGGACCCCTGAAAAGAGAAAAATTGTTTTTCATCCTCACGAAAATAGTAGAAATGGAATTGGCTCCCAGAGCTCATTGCATATAGCGCGTCCTTTGACCGTTGGAAAAATCACCAGTCATCTGAGGGTTAATGATCTGTGTAGTGTGACAGTAAAATTTAGAGAAAGGCATTAACTCTTAACTAGGATCGCCCATGACACATATTTTTGCACATATTTCAAGAGTCGAACTTTCGTGTATTCTTAGCTCTAACCCTAGAGCTAACCATGAGGTAAAATCAGTTGGAATGTTGCTCATAGTGTGGCTTTAAATATTGCAATTTGGAATGCAAGAATGCTAAATAATGACAATTTACGCAATATTTGTAAGATGCATCCTGATCTCATCCCAGGTCCATCTACATCAGTGAATAGTTTTATTGTCAATAAGTCTATTATCAAAACATGGATGGTTGTTTGCTGGGTAACATTTGATTCGTATTTCGCGAAATGCCCATGCCTGGTATTTCGATATCTTCACGGAGAAGATCAGGCATACATATGGAACCCCTTCGAAGGCGTATCATTACGAGTGAAGCGAAGCGGTGCCAACATGGTAGCATCATATTTTGCCTGTTTAGAGACTCTCGACTGCCTCCGAAGGACAGTTTCCCAATACCCCCACCCCCTCCCTGCCCTTCCGTTTGGACGTTCCTGCTGGTAGTTATTAAATGAACGACTACACATCAAACCTCGACTTGCCAATTCGGGTTGGGACTCATTCTATTTTCATATTTGCAAATTTGATTTTTAAGAAATGGTGAAAATATAAAAAGCAATCTTAATAAAAGGATTCATTCATCATTACGTAAAATATTTAATCTTTTTCTCTTTTTTTGCAGGTGAGTCTTTAACAAATAATGAAGAACTGGCTATGTTTACATAGTAAAATGCAATTACATTGCTAAAGGACTTCAATCGTGAGCACAAACAGAGTCGTCCTTCGCAAAATCAGTTCTGTTATTAATGCTCGAAAGAAAAGATGATGCCACCGAGCACACTTCTTTGGTAAGTGGTCACCGTCTAGTGTTTTTCTTATCAGACAAGATTTTCATAAAAAATATAAATTACGCAGTACTATCTAAAGTACGATCCGGTGAAAAGTAAAAATTAGAACAAACGTAAATTAAATAAATAAAGGTACAGTCGGTTTTATTCCTCTGAGGTGAGGTGAGGTCTGACAGACCTTTCGAGTTTTCACATATTCTTGAATTGCATACTTCCCGTCCCTCCTCGACCCTGAGCATCTCAGTACCCTCAGTTTTATTTGTGAATCGAACATGAAGATTCGAAATTTCTAATTCCGGTGTATTGAATGTAAGTTACCGTTATTAAAAGATTTAGCATGGTCTGTCAGACCTCACGACCACGTTTGTCATACAAATCATTCGTGCAATGTATTATTGTTTGCTTCAGATTTATCACATTTGAATGGCACAAATAGGCGATAGTAACGATATCGAGTTTTAGGCGAAGACATCGTGGAAGAAGAAGTCGCTAAAGAAAGAGTTCCAGTATTTTTTTTTTCCAATATTTTTTTTTTTTTCAAAATTTTTTTTTTTTCAAAAAAATTTTTTAATCATGGAAAGAGAAGAGCATGCATAATCTGTCCACCTAAAGTCACCAGAAAGACTGCTTACACTTGTATCAGGTGTAAGAAGCCTGCAATGTTCTAATCCATTAAATAAGAATGCCAATAATTTTGGTCCAAAAAACCTACTGTCAAAATTTTGCTATATTATTTTCTCAATTCACTATTTTGTTTTTTAGAATCTTGATACGCTATATTTTAAGGAAAAATTATTAATTTTGTTCTGTGATTTTTATTTAATTTTTAAGAGCTCAAAAACTAAGCCGGGTTATGGAAAGGCTGCAATGTGTTAGTGTTATAAACTTCACAATATTTTGCATGAAAATAAAAAAAAAATTAAATATGCTTGTTTTTTTTTTCATTACTGGGTAGCTATTTATAAATATGAATATGTTTTTTAAATCATCCGTAACCATTTACGCATAAAAACCCACTATAAAGATAGAGGTCTGTGAGACCTCACGTCCACAGTAATGTTCTATTTTTTTCACGTCCACACTTAAAGGTTAACATTATGTTTTTGACCAGAATTTTCCGATTTCGCCCATAAACAGTTCACATAAACTCAACCATATACGCGGCCGCAACCGTCATATCGCTTCATACAAAATAATGTAAGACCAGACCCAATTTCATATAATAGTAATCAACACAAGAGACCGCGCCGTAAATATTCACTGCTGTCGTTCAATTTTTGATTTCAAATCTATCATCATATTGCTGTATGAAAAGCATTAATTTAAATTGAACAATAAACAGCATATTACCATCAATTACCACCCATGGTTCAATTAATCATTATTTAATATAAATTGCAGCGATTTTCGTTCAATAATATTCTACTTAATAATTTTTGCGTGTAGACATGTTTTGTCGCACAACATTCTTTATCTCCTGTATCTAAATCTAAACTACGAGTATCTCATTTTCTATAATGTAATAACGCCAAAGTTTTGAACATTGTAATGTACGTATGTACAAGACTTTTTATACGTTCGAAAAATTATATTGATTATGCTTTGGGTATATGCCATGGATTTATATTGAAATGAAATTATTTTCATAGACCATCAACAGCAAGTCTCGGGTAGCGGGCAATATAAAAAAAAGAACAGCTATAGCAGACCGCTGTTAAATACCATAAAAGAGTCAAAGCTAAAGATATTACATCCATATAGACGTATGAAAATTCTTTGGGGTCATACATTGAAATACGCTTAAGCGAAAATATGTTACAAATAACACAAGAACATAAATTATATTTGAGATACAATTTTTAGATAGATTCGGACCATTTGCGTCGGGTCTCGGCCAATATTCATACCTACCTAGTCTTTTCTTTTGCAAAGCAGTGTTAAGCTCTGCGTTTTGTTGGTTGTCAATGGAAATTTGTATTTCAGTTTTCTGATTCTATTTACAACAATTTTTGCCTGATTTCAGATACCCCATTGAATTTCAATGGACTATGGGGAATAAAAGCGTAATAGCACCCATTGAAATAAGACTCGTATGCGGCCCACCCGCTATTGTATACATATGCCAGGATCGCCAGTATTATATGAATGGATACTTAGTGAATTCCATTTGACCGTAATAAGATACGTGCATCGTAGATCATGGTAGTTCAATAAGGTGATACTGAAGATATGTTTTTTTTTTAGTCGAAGGAATTCTGTGGAGTGCATTATGGTTAAAAAAATCTCTTATAATGCGAAATCGTTTTCAAAGCAAACGTGTTTCAAAAAGCATTTGATTACGGATGGTAATTTTTTTCTTACAAACTCATCGAAGAATATTTGAATGTTTCAATGAAATTTTTTTCATTTTACACTTCACAATTTATTCGCAAATCGCATCGTATCATAAGATCAGTTTGTATGACGTCTTTTCCTTCGTACCTTTTAAATTTTCTCACTATAAATCTCAGTCGCATTTTCCCTTTTGTCTGTCATTTATCCCGATGCAAACTTCAATACAATTTCTAATGTTAAGCGTAAATTAAATTGGACAACACGTCCGAAAAGTGGTTCATTTAAAACCCTATACACTACGACTAATTCCAAAACCACTAACCGTAGGTTCAATTGCGTTGGCTGTCTTTTGTCGCTAAAACGTTTCGACCGCGCGTTTACAGTATCGCCAAGTCTAAATAGGCGAGATGCAAAACAGAGAGTATCACAGTATCACATTGTACGTATCTAGAGGCGACAAAGTAGCCATGCATTTCGCACCACAATATCATAATAACTCAGTGCGGGGTCCTGTTGAAGTTAAGCGGTCCGTAAAAGATATTTTGCCACCGCCAACCTTTTACACCTATGTATGCTAAAAATCTATTGACTTTGTCTACCAGTTGCAGTGCGCTCTGTGCACTTGGCAAGCATGCAATTGATAAAATTAAATTTTGATCATAAATTAATTTGATTGCGCTAATTAATTCTCGTTTTTCGGTGTCTCTTATGTGAATTGAATTCTTTGGACATGGCTATAATGGCCTAGTTTCTAGGGTCACATACTGTTTGTGTATTTATATAGTTTATACACCTCCGTAATTTAACCCTTCTGTCGGCACATAGGTCTGGCCAGACCTTTGGCACTATATATTGGTCAAAAAAGTATAGAAGATGAAATCGCAGCGACTTCATATTTCATGATATCCTAGAATAATATGTTTAGAAGCATTTTGCAAAAATTTAAAAAAATCGGTTGAAGTTTCGAGCATGTTTTTGATGATTTTCAATTTATAGTGCTTTTTGATACCCAATAGGTCTGGCCAGACCTATAGTTTTTCCCCCCATTTTCGTCTTGAGGCAAAAAGTGAAAATATTAAATTCTCTTAAAAATCTCCTATTTATAATGTAATAAAGTCATTAAAATTAAATTTGTACGATTAACGATAAAATTTTCTGAGATTTTGCTTCAAAAAGCCGTGAAGTTCGCAAATTGGGTACGCCTAATTTTATCCCGTCTTATAACATCACCTAATCAACTGAGACTTGATTCTAGGAAAATCAAAAGAGTTTTATTTCCTTTGTAATAGTATGAATTAAGTATTAGTGACTTGCGATGGTGTTTATTAATAGATTTAATTGAGATATTTACGGAAAATTTAGAATGAAATGATTTTCGCGGTTGAAAATTCCCTATTTCTATCTATCGATTTTCCCAAATCTGCAGACTAATATCATGATAAAATCTACCAACAGAGTGCCAAATATTTCCTTAAAGATATTGGACTTGAAAAATTTGATCAAACTTTCTGTACGGATACGCATTGAAAAAAGAGAAGCAAAAATAGAAGAAAAAAAGGGAGAAACATGTTTGTACAAATACCACCTCAAAATATGTCTTCTTAAAAACGCTTCTAGTATATCTACAAAAAAGATTTTAATGCTTTTATTGTTTATAAATGGCTGTAAAGAATGGGTAGAATGATTATACCGATAAAAATTTAACTTTTTATAAAAAATAAATAATTTTTCTCAGAAGGTCCAGCCAGACCTATTGGGTATAGAATATGCATATTGTAGTAGGTGCGGACAGAAGGGTTAATAAAAGGTATTTGACTATGAATTTGCAAATAAATGGATTTTATAATACTTAACGAAATATCTGCCGTATGCTGCTTATGACTTCGGAGATACATATCAGGAAATTGAATCTGCTTTTACCAAACAAGCTACGATGATTTTATTCTTAAAAAATTTGTTATCGTCGTCCAAAAACAGTAAAACGAGTTCAGCTTATGCTATGATATATCCCCACCATCATGGCAATTTTCTGCAAAGCTAGAGTAATTCTGTTCGAGCAAGAAAATAGAGTTTCATTTTAAAGTTGCTCTAGAAAAGATCGTTCAATTTCCAAAGTAAACTGTAAAATTTAATACTTTTCAGCATTTTCCATAACTTTCTATCAATGTTAACACTCGTAATAATCGTCCAACTGAAAAAAATTACCAATTCATATAGCCAACGAATACCACCCGCATATTACGATAAACGATTTGAACACCCTACTGTAACTTGAATGCATTTTACCATACTATAATTATTGATCCAGTCAACTGACCAATTATATTGTTTTACCAGCTTTTTACTTACCTCGATTTGCAGCCGATTTCGGTCGTTATAGTTCGCTCGCCATCATGGAAAGATGGAACAATCTTGATGATGATCACAGATCTGACTAATTTGATCTTTGACTAGCTTTTTGCTCTTGATCTTGTTAACAACCAGCGCTGATATTGAACATGCTGATGCAGATGCGGATGCGCAATGATGCTTTAATGAATGCTGCAGTTTCGAGACGATGGATATGGTTGCATGATGCACAGTTGTCCATCTTGATGTTTATGTATAATAATCGATCACGTAGTGCTGATTATCGCGATAAGCAAAATTGACGATTAAGTGCAGATCACCTTGATTGGGTTTCGTGCTAGGTCAAATAGTCAAGATGAGGGATAAATATGGGTGCAGTGAAAAATATTCCAATGATGGTGTGGTGAATTATGAAGAATGAAATAAATTTAATTATCCAGTGGGCGATTAGTAGCTGGGAATGAGATTCATTATTTTTATGTTCTGTGGTAAAAGCTAACAAGTTTTTTGTTTATGAAAAGTTTCCGTAAACGAGAAAAGTTGACTTTCCAATAAGCATGAAATTAATTTCGGCCATTGGTAATTTAATATATTGTTAACAACAACAGTTTTTTATTTAATTCTACATTGGTAATTTATTCCGAGAGACTAGTATGTTTGATTTTCCTTGGGTGATTAACTCTAATAAATGCATCCTGCCTTTATTCAACCAAATATTAGTTTGCAGTAGGTAGATATAATTCCATTAACACATTTTTTTGTTTTTGTTTTTATGAATATAATCGGTTTTGTTAATAATTTATGCATTTACATACCCTTTATATATTATTTAATTATATTTAACAAAGGCTGCCATGATACCATTCAGTAATAAGGGGACTCTCCAAACACTGGAGTGTCCCTCCATGTATAATGCACGGCTAACAATGCCAGAAACTGTCAAGTATTTGGGGGTCACACTTGACAATGAAACTACTCTGGAAAAAGCATTTTAGTTTGGTAACAGAGAAAGCAGTTAAAGCCTTGTGTATCAGCAAAAGCTATGCGGTGAAGGCATGGGGTATTAAGCCTTACACAGTTCTGTGGATCTACAAGACAATTGTTAGACCTATTGTGGAATATGGGGCGGTCGTGTGGTGGAAAAGAGCAACCACCATAGACGGGAGGTGAAAATTCAGAGGCTGGCCTGTCTAGCTGTACTTGGAGCCTTCTTCTCTAGCCCCACCGTCGCCCTGGAGATGCAGCTGAACTTGCGACCTCTCCACATACACATCGAGGAAGTGACAAGGTTAGCAGTCATTAGGCTCAAAGCATGTGATGCGGCGGCGTCCCCACTGGACTTAGTTCAACAAGGATTGTTAAGTAACAGTAAGTTACTGGATATGCCATCAGACCATTTGGTCAAACTCTCCGCTTTGATCCCTCTTATAGCGCAGCGATGTGGGAATTGGACGACTGGACTGACAGATTCAGATCACTCCACCCTAGTACCATTAAATTTTACACGGACGGTTCAAAGACCGATACATGTCTGGCGCTGGAATTACTGGCCCGAATACCAATATTTTAATTCCTATACATGGAAATTACATTATTATGGAAATACATCCGACCGTATTTCAGGCCTTGACAAAGGTTACACCAACAAGAAAAAGCAATTTTCACTGACAGCCAAGCAGTAAGAAAAGCGCTGCCGAGCTGTACTGTTACATTTAAGCTCGTGTGGGTTTGTCAGGAAATCCTCCAGTAGGTAGGCACTCTCAACAGTCTCACTCTTTCTTGGGTACCTGGACAATCGGAGTTTTACGGCAATGAGCAGGCCGACGAGCTCGCCAGAAGAGCATCCACTACTCCCATCTATCGCCCAGAACCCTACTGTGGGCTACCACTCTGTACATGCAGAAATGTAATTAGTGAGTGGGAGAAGGCCAAAGCCACCTCACACTGGGAAACTCTTCCAGGCTTAGGCAGTCAAAACTTTTCGTTGCCTACTACTCACCCAAACATAGCGTTGGTCTCATGAAACTGAGCAGAAAAAGGGATAGGATTATATGCGGGCTATGCGTATGTTTGGTCCCATCAATAGAAACACATTTGTACAGTGAACCCCCGACATTCGCGAGGGATGCGTTCCACGAAATCGTCGCGAATGTGGAATTCGCGAATGTCGGGGTTCAGTGTTCATGGATAGTGTTACGAATATTCATAAAATCGAGGAAATGTGATATGTATACGTTGGGGAACCTGAGAGTTCAATCATGGAAACAAAAAATCATCCTTTTCTTGTCGCTGAAATACTTAAGGCCAATGAGGATTTTTAAAAACTCCCTTGTAAGAAACTGCACGTGAATAGTGGTGATAGTTTTTAACACTAAAATGTTGGAGTCGTTTTCGATTCCTTGCACTCTTTGCAGCAGATCAACTTCAATCCGCTTTTTTCACGGATTCCTTCAGTTGTTTCAAAAGTCCAACAACTTCCGATTATCATTTTCAGCTCTGTGGCTTTTTTGGCTCCCAAACATAAAGTTTTAGGTCGGGAAAAGCGGTTTACGTTAAATTTTGAAGTGCTTCCTACTTCCCGTGTGGATAGGATAGAAAAAACATGCGTGCCGCGGCGCTAAGTTTCATTGCATTGATTACAACAAACACGAAAAGTTCCAATTTTTTAAATTTTCGCTTTCGAAGAAGAACGAAATCGCGAATATGCATCGCGAATGTTAAAAGAATATCGCAAAATATAAATCGCGAATAAGCGAATTCGCGAATGTTGGGACCGCGAATACCGGGGGTTCACTGTATAAGGTTTGGTTAAATTTGGTGGACAAATAAAAAAGTTTTTCTTTGAAGAACCTAATTTCGGGGGTGGGGTTTGTATGGTATGCCCCATGATCCCATGGTCCAATTTCATTCATTCTTGCATATGCTTTGTGATATCAATAGAAATACATTATCATGTGGTTTGGTGTAAATTGGTGCTCAAATAAAAAAGTTTTTCATAGAAAAACCTAATTCGGGGGGTTGGGTTTGTATGTCAGCCCCATGACCCTATGATTGGATTCCATTAGTTTTTACATTGTTCTTTGAGATCAATAGAAATACTTTTTTATGAAGTTTGTTTGAAATCGGTGCCCAAATAAAAAAGTTTTTACGGCCGCGCCCAAAATTACTCTCGTTGTCGTTATTTTTACATTTTGTATCCAAAAAAAAATCGATCACAAGCCAGTTTCTAAGCCATCGGTAAAAATCTGAAAAATATTCAAAATGGCGTAATTTCCCTCATATGTGTCTGACAGACTTGTTTTCGCAATTGATTTTCATAGCTTGTGGCGTAACGAGTTAAAATAGCAATATGTTTTTACATCAAATAATTTTCAAGATTCACAAAACATATTTGAACTAAAATCTTTCAACAATCAAAGACAAAAGTCAGTGTATATTTAGGGCAACCTATCGACAGATTTTAGTAGTCGATGGTGTCTAGGCAAATTGTCGCTCCAGCCCAGTGGCGGTTACTCCTTAGGAGCACATGAGCACGTGAACCCCCTACATTCATCATAACCATCACATCGTAAAATTGCTTCCCTACGTAAAATTTTCTATCATAAAATATACAGAAAAAATCCACTTTATATAAAAATTTATATCTCTATCTTAAACCCGCGAAGAATAACCGAAATTGCTAACACAAGTCAAAGACAACAAGTCACTTCTATTCTCTAATCGCACGTGCGGTTAGAGTTGCTTGTACCCGTCATCCGTTTCCATACGATCCTATGCGATGTCCCATAGTATCAATCGACGCACACTCGCTGGCGTAGGAGCACAGATAATATGTGCGAACAGTGGAAGAATTGTGTGCGAGCTTAAGAATCGGTGATGTTTTTTCGGTTGATATGTTATGAATTGAACATTTTGCATTGTTTATATAAATCTTATCTTTATGTTTTTTTCTTATTTTATGTGGAAAGGTATAGGCACATATATTTAAATATCAAGGCAAAAGTAATGACGAATGTACTCGTATTAAGTATGGACCAACAAATTAATCGTGATTATTTTGTAGCATTTTGTAATTAAAAATTGTTTAGCCCACGTTGTACAATTTTTGTAACACTTTTAAAACTATATAACCTTAGTATGTGTTGATTTTACAACTCCTCTGATTAAAAATCAGTTGAAAAAAATATTACTTATGCATAATTTCGATGGTATGAGTGGTTCGTAAATGAAAGTTTGGAACTAGAACTCTGATATTTACTATTGTGAATCTATTATTGGAGAAATTATTGAAGAATTGTTAAATTTTTAATTTATTGCATTAACATCCATAGCGAAAACTGATTCTATCGGTACTTGTTGTACTTTGGGATCGTCTTCAAGATATTTCGTTTCTTATCTTCCTAAATTCGATCATTTTTATTGGCCTAAAATTTAATAATATTAACCACAAAAAAATCTCTATATGTATAAAAATAGACGAAAAGGCTAATGAAGCCAAAAAGGGAATTCTTCAATCACAAAAAATATTGAAAAGATACAAAATTGTACAAAGGACAAGGGTTTTATGAATTTAGGCATAATTTTGAAGAATTAGTTGCTATTGTTTGTTTCAGTTGTGAACCCCCAATTTAGGAGGTCACGAGCCGCCACTGCTCCAGCCGCAAGATTTCTCAGATCTTAACTGCTTTATTGTAGATGTGTTGAGTTCAACAGCATGCTCTGAAGAGTTATTAATCCCATTAATGGATACTGGTTGAACATATGAGTAAGATCATATGTAGTTTGTCATTTGGGTCACGTGTCAGATATCTGATATCTCAGCTATCTGCCGATATCTCAATATCTGCTATTAAAAAAATGTTACGCCTCTCTTCCCTCCTCAAAACAATGAAATTTCCTTGTTCCCTCGAAAAAAATTAAAAATTCAACAGTTTAACCCATTATGTACCCATTTTCAACCATTCATTTTTTTCGTATAGAAGTGGTTAACTTTTCAGGATTAAATTAATTTGTTCGGCTTTATCATCGATAAACTGTTTTTTAAAAAAAATTGGAAATAGGAACCCCGCGTCCCCCACGAGGTTATATTTGTAGGCAAAAAATAGCTAATATAAGCTGACCATACGTACAGCATTTTGCTGTACAGTACAGCATTTGGACCTGCCGTACAGCATTGGGAAATGTACAGCATTCCCCAAGCCACACAATGAAACCTGATCACTTCAAGATAAGCTCCTCGGTGAAGCCTGCGATCAATCGTGACTGCTTTTAAGGTGTAAAGTTTGACCCCTGTCTCCTATATGATATTTAGCGAGATAACCGAATTTTTATGTTTCTGAAATTTGGCACACTTGTAGAGCTACTTGACGATCACATTTCGTCCAAATTGCACGGTCCTACCTAATCGCGTTCGAAAGTTACGGCTGCCCAAATTGCAATTTTAAGTTTTCTAATTTAAAATTGTCCATAACTCTGAAATTCGGGAGCGAAAAATTTTTAAATTTAGAAAACTTGCAGAGCATCCTACTGTTCATTTTTGGTGATAATTGTCACCCTTGTAGAGCTACTTGACTCCAAGTTTCAAGGTCCTACCTATCCGCGTTTGGAAGTAACAGCTTCCCAAACCACACTTTTGTGTTTTCTAATGGAGTTTTTAAATTTAGCAGACTTGTAGAGCATCGCACTGTACATATTTTTTGAATATTTCAAGGCTAGCTTCCAAGATTCAAAAGTTGCAGCCATCGATAGATTATATAAATCTTAAATTTCTGAAATCTATTTTCAATTTTATGTGTATAATCTTATTTCGAGTATTCTTCCTTGCTATACCTTTTGTGTTAAATCATACGTTTGCATGAGCACCAGTTGTGTAGATAACTTTTCACAAGATGGAGGGAGTCAGTGGTCTGAATTTTTTTTCAGCACAGCGGAAGTGCAATAAATGAACTTTAGCACCCCTAAGATCTAAAAAGTGGCCGTTGCTTCAAGGTTTTTAAATTTTTACTATTCTGCTTGTTTAGCTGAGATTCTGGAGGAATAAGTTTGACACAGCGAGAAAGAACCGTGAATCGCCTAAAGATTTTAAGTACGCAGAATACAATACACCTTGAAAGTAGGCCTGGTTCTGCTCAGATTTCAATATCGGATACCGGTTTTCTTCAGTACCTACCCGGGAACATACCCGGTGCACCAGCCCCCGCAGGTTTTTCAACCATGACCCGATTATTTCAGTACCGTCCTTTTTTTCAACCATGAGCGGGTTCTATTCAAGTACCGTTTTTTAACACTACCCGGTTTTTTTTTCAACCATGAGCCGCTTTTTTTTACATTAGCCGTTTTTTTTAGCATCACCCTGTTTTTTTTTTACCATAAGCCGGTAAAATCGGGACCGGCCATGGTTGAAAAAAACCGGACAAAAAATCGGGATATCTATACTGCGAAATATTGGCACCGGTACTGATTGAACACCGGTTTTAAACCAATGTACCGGTGTTAGGAACAGGCCTACTTGAAAGTTTAATCCTGGAAACTTATGGGGTGAACATAAAATTGAAGGTTTGTCTGCAACACCGAGCGCAAATGTTAGGAATCGTTCCCGCACTGGAGATAAATGTAGTAAAATAGGCCTCAGTGAGTGCGATTTGTCTGCAGCTGCAGCATACAATAATGTTCTGCAGAGCGAGGATGCAAGACGTAAAGACGAGAAAAACCTTTCTTAACTACATATCGGATAGCATGATGCAGTATTGTTCAACCAAGTTACTCCGGCATGTGCCGTAATGCTGCTCAATAAGAACCCTATTTTATCACTAGATATCCCACAATACTGATGTGCGTTATAATGCAAAATTTTCTTAGTAAATTCAGCTTGATCGCTCCTTGTGGCAGTCGCACTATTTGAAAAACAGCGCTTGAAGAAATCCAATCTCACGTACGACAGTATACGCTAGGAATTGTCAAAATTCAAGCCAAGACACTAAGGATTATGCAATTGAAAATACGGTAAAAAGGGTAAGTTCCAAAATTCCCCTGAAGATTGCATTTTGGTAAATATTGTTACAAAATGGAATCAATTAATAGCACAGAACTAAAGTTATATTATTTTAGTGTAAAAAAATATGTGTGACCTGACCAGGGGGATCAATCCCAGCTTATCTACCCCACTGTGAGAACTTTAGAGCTCCCTCTTTAGTATCAACAGAACCTTGCCATTTAAAGGTTTACCACATATTTCCGAGAATATCGGCTACTATTCCTTCTCAATTCTGTTTACGAAGATATCATTTATGAAGGGAAGAGGAACTAGATAATTTTGAATTTTTGCAATCGAATTCGAATTTTGATAATTAGTCTGATTAATTTCGGAATTGAGCTATAAGCAGCGAGCCTAAGAAACCCATCGCCTTCCGATTAACACAGACCTAGTAGCGAAGTATTTACTGGATAATTAATCACAAAAAAATATAACTGTTTGTAAGAAGTGTCCAGAGAGAGTCTTCCCACGGACCGTCTACGAGAAGCATGGTGCTTTGATGACTACTTATTTTTGCCTATGGAATGAACAAGCCTGGCTCAGACCGTCAACATGGTGCAGTAGGGCTTTTTTAATCCTAGTCGTTCTAGTGGAATTTGTTTTCCACCCTTGGTGGGATCGCTAGCTTTCCATCTTTTTCCACCCAATCTCAATTCCAAAAAAAAACTACACGTCCCACGTTGACCCATTTGTCCGTCCATTTATGTCGTAATCGGTCCGATTCCATTGCATCTGATTTCGAATTCCAGAAACTTTTCCTATTCTTAAAAAGTTTTCTTCGGAACTGCAAACAATAAAAATCCTCCCTGTCAACCAGCAAATAAAGGATAATACAAGAAAAACAGTTTACAATCCTTCTCTTCCACCCTCGCTGACCTATACACTATTTGACATACCCTAACCGAATTCAAAATATCTTAGCAGAAAAATCTCAAAACCAACTGAATGTGGTACTTACCTACTTGTATTGTACAAGTATAATTTATATGGGCAATCCGTGGCACTTTATAAATTATCCGAAACGACATATGCATGACAGATTACAACGAGCTCGGCAATGGTTCACGGTGAATTTTGTAAGGGCTTCCCGCGTACTCAGTCCGCGCTGCAACTCACAAACAACACATAACATTGTTGGACCCAGTTATTTGGCGAGACTCGGATCTGCAGACCGAAAGTGATAACAGGAGAGACAAGGAGAAATTAAAGACATCGTCGTCTCGACACGATGGCTTACATTCTTCTATACGAACTTTGAAAATTTCGCATATCTGGACTGGACGTTTAAAAAGGATGGATGCAAATCCGTTGAAGGCTATATAAAATGGAAAAAATGCCGAACCAAAGGCGGCCCCATAAAGAGAGATGTTCCCACTAAATGAGATATGAGGCATGAACAACAAGACAACTTTTGCCTGGCAAGCATAACTCAATAAATATAGATATTATAGAGATTGGCCCCGGAGGGTCGTTCTGGTTCGATGTTAATGGTGTTTTATAGTGACACGATGTATAATTGTAAGCAGCAGATGATAATAAAAAAAAACATGTGCATGAAATTGTTGAAAAGTTTAACAAACCAATTATCTGCATGTTAAGAAAAATTTATGATGCTACATGCAGTATTTTGGATGCTTCATCACTCTAAGGTCATATCCCAATCGTTTTTATGTATTTGCATTTTAAGAGGTATTAAATCGTTACAAATTACTTTCATCGATATTATTTGATTATACGCAGCTTTTTTAGACTTTACATTTTCGTAATTAGAAATGTTAATTTTTTAATTTGAAACTCAAAACGGCTTTGCATCAGCATTATAGCATAAAATTCATGAACATTTTAAAATCCACCCATTAATTCCGACTGAAAGTGTTGTTCTTAAAATTATATTCGTCCGCCTGAAAAGAATTAAAACTTACATTTTCCATCTTATCGTATACAATTAATCTCAGAATTTTTCAAGAAATTTCAATTAAAATGTCAAAGTGATCGATTAGTTCGATCACCTGATATTGTGAATATCAATTTCATATTGAAACCATAATTATGAGAGTGCAATTAAGTTTAAGACAAATCCTAAAAAATTAACAGACATCATTTGGTCGATAAGTCGACAGAACATTTTTTAAGTATATGAGAAAATGTGTTCAGAGTCATAGTAGGTACATTGCATTAAAAATATTATGCAAAGATACAAATCCTCAGATTTATATTAATCATTCGGATAGATTTTTTTTCTTTCATGCGGATATCCATGTCTCTTATTTTATTTATTTATGATGTGTGAATTATCGTCTACAAACGTGATGGCATTCTAACTGGTCATTGGCAGGTTTTAAGATTAGCTGAGATTTTAGTTGAATATATTTATTATTTTCAAAACGAGATTTACAGGTGATTGCAGTTTAGATAGATATTTCCCATAGGCAATAGCTCCCATGGATAATAATCATGCTTGCATCTCGTAAATGCAATAATAAATTTTCAAAATTTCCTGTTTCCTTGTTCAGGAAATAAATACACCAAAAAAAAAATTGATTTTTACAAAATTTCATTTCAACGTCGATTGGTGTTGGAAATAATGCAATTACATGGATATCCATATTTGGAACTCATGTTCGGATGAATGAGGGGAATAATACGCATCCAATCGGCCAGGTGCGTTGTTCAGGAAAAAAAATATGAAGATTTGTTAGTGTTCAGTTGTATTACAATATTATAAATCAAAAACGTACATTAACGGTATAATAGCCAAAGAAACAAAATATGACTAAAGGCTGAAAAAAAACATTTATCTCTGGACTTTACAGGATAGTTGGCGATGGGCTTCTGATTATGGGGAAAAAGTTCGGGTCCGCAACATATAAAAAGGGAGAAGGGGTATCCTTTAAGTTTCTAGCAATTATATCTTAGACTTGTTTTTTGGTAAATTAGACGCTAGGCAAAAAATAAGATGGAGTATTTTAATTTTGGATCTTTTTTAAAAGCTTTGTAAAAGTACGTGTTCGTAGAGACAATTCATGTGACGATCGCTCAGCGATTGTAGTTTTGCTTCGAGCCGTATTTAAATATTTTTTTAATGGTTTTATTTTCCTAGTATCGATTATGGACTAACGGAACATGTCTGAAAATAGAATATAGAAAATATACCCAAATAGTGCTCAAAACCGGTGGTTTAACTTCGATAGCTGAGCGATGATCCCATGAGTCGTATCTACCAACACAAACCTTAACTCTCGAAGAACGCATATGTGCGTCTATTCATAATAAGTCGAAAATTATTTTTGCCGAAAATTTATTCGGTTCTATTAAGAACCATCCCCACCATCCCCCATTTGAATTTGGTAAGATGGCATATCCATAATTCCCCCCAAATGAAGCAGGATGTTAAATTTTGGCTTATTCCCATTTGCGGGCACCTTTTTTCCACCCCCTGTAAATCAGAATTTATTTGGGCTTAAGTAAGAAGCGGCATCTCTTGTCAATGCCCGCACCCCGCCATTCAGAATTAGCTGACTGAATGTGTGATGCGGCACGGAGAGTAAAAAGTACTCGCGTAACACGTAGGGTAATGCCGCTTAACGAAACATGGAGTGGTGGGGATCCCCTTTGCACCCTATGTTCACAATGTGGGAAAAAGAGATGAGAAGATAAAAGTTGTCTGTGTTACATCCCACTTCGCACACGAAAAGATACGATTTATTTTTCGTGAATTTGTCGTTCTTTTGGACTATCCCCTTGGTCATGGTAAAAGGTGTGTTCAAGTTCAAGGTGTTTCGCGCTTGTATGCATGTATCTGATCGTGATTGCAATTCGGATATGTGTTGTAGGTTTCGTATAAATTGTTGAATTGGGGTCGTGGCTTGCACTACAGTGCATAAAGTGGACTATGGGTAGCTGTGGATGCAGGGTGCGGAAGAGAACTCGAGAAAAAGTGTTTTGTTATGATGTGATGCGTGCTTGAGAGTTGGTTGTGTGTGTATTCTTGTTGGTAGGTTTCCTGAGATGATGGTAGCTCGTACCAGTGGCGTAGATAGCTTTTCGGAGAGGGGGGGATCATTTTGCAAGATTGCTTATATGTACATACTTTCAAGGGTATAAAATGTTGAATTTCAGCAAATGTTGATGCAAAATAGATAGAAAAAACTGAGTCCTGAAATAATTTTGGCTTTTTTACTATACGGTGAGTGAATCCACAGTATTCCAATTTTCGATACTGTGATTGGAGTACCAGAGCTTTTTATTGGGTTAGGTCAGTGGTTTTTCGGAGTCACGGAACACCTAGCATCGCCGCTTTTCTGGCCGGAACACCTCAACACTGTTGTATGTCCAGAAAAGGGTGTGAAGACGAGAGCTCGTTGGGGATGCCCAGTATATGCAGATAAAGCAAAATCGAAATTTTCCGATAACTCACAAATTCGTGAGTATAAATTTTTATAATTTCCAAACTTTTAGGACACCGTAGTAGCTAGCTATATCTATCCCAGTAAACAATTTTATCGATTTTTTCGAAAAATCACAAAATTGATTCGAAAGCGATATTATTCAAATGAAAAATTTATCGTAGACTTGTCTCCCCGACGAAAAATCATTTTATCGTCATCAATATGTCAGGAATGCGACTCCTATTAACGAAATATCGTCTCATTATTGCAAGAATGATAAAATAGTAATCCCTCACAACGAGAGAATGATGAAATTGTCAAAAAATAAAACGACTTATTTATTCCCATAATTTGTAATCTCAGATAGCTCAGGTGTAGGACGTAGGGCTACGAAACGATAGGTGTCCGGTTCGATTCCCAGTAGAAGCAAAGTGTAAAAAGTTAAAGTTAAAATAAGGTAAAAAAAAGTTAAGGATAAAATAGAAAAAAAAAATAGAAAAAAGGGAAAATTTTTTTTTCACTTTTTCGATGTATTAGTCTATTATCGCCAAATTATCATCCTGGCGAATTATGATCGGTCACTTTTCCTTCACGAAGGGAGTGACGCCTTTAATCCGAAAACGATATGAAATTCGAGAAATGTTTTCTATCAGGCGAATTGAATTCGTATCGCGGACGATAGAAATTGTTTGCTGGGATATATATAAAAATGGACGTGTATTTGTGTCTGTTGCCAGTAAACTTCTAAACCACTGGACCGATTTGGATGATTCTTTTTTTGTTTTATTTGTCTTACATTGGAGAAGGTTTATGGACCAAAATTTTTTTGAAAATATCAAAGGAAGTGGTGGTCAATATCGAAATTCCATTTTGTGTGAGAGTAAGTGATTAAACCTACTCGATTCATACGCTTTAAATTTTTATACGTGTACTAAATGAAATCGAACCGGCTTAAGGATATGATCTTTTCGAAACGGCTGTACAGATTTTTATGAAATTTTGTATATATCCTTGCTAGGTATGGTAATCGGTCGTAAACTATATTTCATGGAATCAAGATATGTGTGTTGGGACGCAGCCTCCGCTTCCCACGAAACAGCCGTGGAGCCCTCCGCTGCCGTCCCTGTTCCCATTCAGTGCGGGTACACTTAATCATACATACATTGTTAAGAATGTTGTTGCTCTTCGAGCGATTTCCCGATTTACGGGCATATCGACTCGGAGAGTGCAAAAATTGACATTCGTCGGTTTCGATCGAATGCATATGACACAGCACTCTCATCAGGTGCCGTCGCTAGTGCTGTGTCATATGCATTCGAGGACGGCACGACCTAGAATGCACTGGCTTGGATATGCCCGTGAAGCGGGAAATCGCTCGGAGAGCAACAACATTCTTAACAATGTATGTATGATTAAGTGTACCCGCACTGAATGGGAACAGGGACGGCAGCGGAGGGCTCCACGGCTGTTTCGTGGGAAGCGGAGGCTGCGTCCCAACACACATATCTTGATTCCATGTGAACCATTGGCGTTTTGGCCAAAAAGTGGGATGTTGAACGGATCACTGAAATAGTAAGTTGCTATTCGCCTCAAATGTGATCCGTGGCAACGATTGATTTTTGTTAGTTTATATACGGTTGAACAACAACCAGCCAGTGCATTCTAGGTCGTGCCGTCCTCGAATGCATATGACACAGCACTAGCGACGGCACCTGATGAGAGTGCTGTGTTATATGCATTCGATCGAAACCGACGAATGTCAATTTTTGCACTCTCCGAGTCGATATGCCCGTAAATCGGGAAATCGCTCGAAGAGCAACAACATTCTTAACAATGTATGCATATTTCATGCCCCGAAGTGCACTCCTCTTCTTTTTATCGTTATTTTACTATTTTGTACAGTAAGTGATTAAACCTACTCGATTCATACGCTTTACATTTTTATACGTGTACTAAATGAAATCGAACCGGCTTAAGGATATGATCTTTTCGGAACGGCTTTACCGATTTTTATGAAATTTTGTATATATCTTTGCTAGGTATGGGAATCAGTCGTAAATTATATTTTATGACCCAAAGTGCCCCCTCTTCTTCGTATCGTTAATTTAGTATTTTGTACAGTAAGTGATTAAACCTATACTCGATTCATACGCTTTAAATTTTTATACGTGTACTAAATAAAATCGAACCGGCTTAACCCTTGTGTTGCCACCCGGGTACCCGGGTACCCATCTTGATACGTTTTGCTAAATAATTTTTTTACCAGGAAAGATTGTCCAAAACCTTCTCGAATCTCCATGATTTAATCGAATTTGTATCGAAATTTGCATTCAACGTATTTATAGAAATATTTTAACGTAAAAAATTTTGCATTTGAAAAAAATAACACGTATGAGCCACCCGGGTACCCGGGTACCCCGATATAAAAAGAATGATTTTCGTATAGAATATCGTACACATATTTCGAGTATATCGTAAAAATGCGTCAACTTTTGTATCTCTAGCGTTTCTTTTATCGTTGCTGTTAGTAACTACTTCTATTACTGGCCTTACTTAGTACCTTTTGATTGTGGTTTTCGTTCCATGATTTCGCATGACTTGCTGGTTAGAAAATGTTTCGTCTATCATTAGCATAGCTAATTCTTCCGAGAGCTGGTGTAGAAAAATTCTGCGCCCGTTGGTTTTTTTTGCAAGCATATCATTGTTTTCATAGTAAGTAACGTACGTAGTACCGGTGATATCGTAATGGGAAGAATCACCGCTTTTTTCTTTTTCGGAACATACGAACAGATGGTACCTCCTCGTCAAATCCAAAAGCGTCGACAATAACGGTCAACAGTTCGTCAGTTTCATTTCTTGAGGAATGCATTTTTTTTTTCAAAATACCGACGATAGTGAGATTCCGTCACAAAACTTGTCATTGCTACTCTCCTCCTCAGCGTTTCTTTTGTCGTCATCGTTTTCTTTTATTCGTCCATCGAAACTCTCTCAGCAGTGACTGAATGCCTGGCTTCTTCACGCCAACGGCAATAATTCAGTGCATGTTTTGGATACGCTAAGTTCTCTAAACAAAACTACAATCTAATCTTAACTTTCCCGGTAAAAATGCAAACAATTATTTTCAGCTACAATGGACTTTTAGCAAGAGTTTCATAGGGGGGTACCCAGGTACCCGGGTGGCAGATAGTGTAAGATTTTTTGGGTGGCAACACAAGGGTTAAGGATATGATAGAAATATGATGAAATGACGTAGTGTAATGGAGCCATAATTGTCCACAGAAGTTTTAACAGTATTATAGGTGGTTACATCAACTGTTAAATGCATAAACAACACTGCTTAACACTATTGAGCAACTCTGTCGAAAATTCGTAGTAGGGTAGGCTACCATGGAACACTTGATAACGTCACTTCCAGTATAGGAAAAACTCTTAGGATTATCCTGACGATAAACTGCTTCGTTTTATACAGAAGATAGGACACATAACGGATTTTTGTTTGTTTGTTTAATCCATCTTACGCTGAAGAAGGTTTACAGACCGAGAAAATATTGAAAATCTCAAAGGAAGTGGCGGTAAATTCCATTTTGTATGTATGGAATATTAAGTTGTCATTGGGTCAAATACAGTGTAACTTAGATAAATGTGACTACGTTTTTGCGAACATTTATCCTGGATTTTGGTCACAGCAATTTCATAATCAGCTACTACTTCGGAAATCCGTTGATACGAGTATATCCGCAATTTTTAGCGGAGCGACACGGTTGAGGTGTTGCCGAACTCACGATAAAATTACCTACACCCAGAAAAAAAATTACTTTTATTAAAGAAAAATTACATAGAACCTATGAAATTTCGGCTATGATTTGGAGCCTATGAAATAGCCTTTTTGGGACAATGATAGAAATATCATTGAAAATATAAAGTGAAAATTCGATTATAACAATGAGACTGTTCATCGATTCAATGTAAAAATTTCATTGGATTTTATTTAAAAAAAATAGAAAAGAATATTTTTTAATTTTTTTTTTAATTTTTTTTAATTCTTTTTTTTAATTTTTTTTTATTTTTATTTTTTTCTATTTATTCATATTTCAAATTTTTATATTTTTTTTATTCATAAAAAACCTTATGCCGAAACTTGGATTCGAACCCGGTCCGCCTACGTGCCAGTCCCTTCACATTGCCATGAGACTAGATGTGGAATGTTGTCAACGTTTCTAAAATCGTAACTACTTGATACGCGGTGCAATACAAAAGAGTTAACATATTCTATAAACTACGTTACATTTACAAAAGAGTAAATAAATAGTAATTTTAATCTAATTTGGGGAGTTAGGTTTGTATGGCAGCCCCATGACCCCATTATCTAATTTGATCAATTCTTAGATATGTTTTGTGTTATCAAGAGAAAACCGTTTGTGTGAAATTTGGTTGAAATCCGTGCACAAATCAAAAAGTTTTTCTTAGAAGAACCCAATTTGGGGATTTAGGTTTGTACGGCAGCCCCATGACCCCATGGTCCGATTTTACCGATTCAAACATACAAACTGCCTGCAGCAAAAAGAAGCATTTGTGCAAAATTTCAGCTTCATAGCTTTTAAATTGGCCGAGTAAAACGCGTAGCAACAGACGGACAGACGGACAGACAGACAGACGGACATCGCCCAATCGACTCCTCATGTTATGCTGATCATATATGTATACTTATTATATGGTCGGAGATGCTTCCTTCAATGCGTTACAAACTTCATGACAAAGTTAATATACCCTTCGTTGGCTCTACGAGCGAAAGGTATAAAAAGAAGAAAATAAGGGAGAAACGTGTTTTTACTAATTCCACCTCAAAATATGTCTACTTAAAAACGCTTCCAGTATATATCTACAAAAACGATTTTAATGCCTTTATTGTTTATAAATGGTTGTAAAGAATGGGTAGAATGATTCTACGGTTAAAAATTTAACTTTTTCTAAAAAATTAAAAAAGATTCTCAGTAGGTCCAGCCAGACCTATTGGGTATAGAATATGCATATTGTAGTAGGTGCCGACAGAAGGGTTAAAATAACCGTTAGACCTCCTGGCACCGTTAGGAGTGCCCAAATGTATTCGGTCTTTCCATCGTTTTTTGAGAAAGCATAAGGGCTTCACATTTGCCATACACAACTTTTTTGTATGTATATGCTACCGTTATCGATATATTCAGAAAACCCTATTTTCGAGGGTCTTTGACCCTCTGTAGCACCGCTAGCGGCACTCGTAGAGACGGGGACTTTTAGGCTCTTGTTTAGGACCTTCTTCTTTAAGCGGTTCTTCCTGCATCGAGTCCTTCGAGGCTCCTGCCAGTCAGGCGTTTTGGCAACTCTTGGTCGTTTGTTGCAGCAAATGGGTGTGGTCCACCCCGGTGAGGCTTGGAATTGCAATTGCAAATGCAATGACCCAATGGTTGCCAGTAGGACCACTGGAAGGACCTCGAAAGGAAGGCTCATGCAAAAATCCAGCTTTCCCCTAATTTTTCCGAAGTGAAATTCCAATTTTCCTGGGGTATGAAAGGGATTAATCTTTTCTGTAAATTCCCTCTCAATCGCCACTGTCGACATTAGCCTTTCTCTGCAGGTGTATTCAAAACCTATCTTCAAAATAAACAAACAGCTTTAAGCTCATATTTAACAAAACAGTTTAATTGGCATTATCTCACATCAGGCATCACTCACATAACTGGTACGCACTTTCAATTTGTGTATGTATTCTTCAAAATATACACACAATCTATAAAAATTAACATGAGGCGGGTGCCTTCAACGAAATTAAGTGCACAGTAACGAATAACGATATGATTTGATCTCTACAGTGTCGAATAGAATTTCTTTTACAGCCAATCCAAGCCATGCATAAAACCATCTTACGGAATATAAAATTTATGAACAAGTATACGTAATGTGACTGTCAAATACTCTACTAATTTAGGACCATACATATTCTTATGTACAAAATTTTACTAGCACCTTTATCTCTGTTAAAATCTCATGAAATTCTACTACATTTCGGTGATTTTTATAGTTTGTATATAGTGGGCGATGCGAACGTTTACAATTAAAATTTAATTACCACCCGTAATTCAATTCGAGTGAAAAGTATAACGTTTGTGTATAGTTACAACCGCGATAAGGATCTTAAACCTTAAATTGTGACCCGATCCCGCTAAATACCACAGAATGTAAAACATCTTAATAAAAATGCTCAATGCTCACTCACACATGCTATTAAAACGGTGTCTTTAGTGTACACGTATGTCACTTTTCGGTGTTATGAGATAGGCAGTTTTGATTTAAGATGTTTAAATTTAATGTTTTTTTTTTCAAAAATCCCAGATTGGTAGTTGACGATTAAGATGTACGCGAAGATGACAGTAATTATCATGCAAATTGGACATTTTTATTGTCTTTCGTGTAATTTGTTAGTTAAATGATATATTTTGATAGTGCTCCGCATAGTTTAAGCTTTAAATGTAATACTTGTGAGAATATTTTTGAAATTATATGGAGAAAGTTTTGAAATATGCACATTATTTGCAAAAATAAAAATTAGATAAAAGATTAGAATTATGCATAATTACTTATTTTATAGTTTTGTGTTTGTTCATGGTAGTTTAAGTTGGCCCCGTCCGTTCACGTTCCTGAACTTGAAATTCTAGTTGTCATAATTAGATACGTGATTAGATGGTGTTTGGATTATCTTGACAGAAAACTATTTTTTTTCTCGAGATAAAACGCACTGCACGGATAAAGATTTACATGTTTACATTGCTATGTCATAATATTCTGTTAAACTGGCGCTCAACTTGAGTGGCCTTAAAAAAAATATTTTATGACACAGGTTAACAAACCATATTTTTCATCGACCTTACAATGTCAACTGGTATTACAAGAAGAAAAAAGATTGATTTTATTTATTTCATACAATACATACCTACATAGGTATTGGATCATAGAATAGACAACTCTTGATTTTGTTAAATACTAGTACAATTACATTTTTTGTTCAAGACATAAAGTTTAGAGTTGTTGAAGTCTGATAAGTGTTATGATATTCCTGGTAATGATGGCTATGCATTGTGGATTTTTTTATTGTTGGGAATTGCTTTTATGAACAATTTATTAACAACACTACTACAATATTGGTGGTTTGTAATATTGCTAAATTGCTCATGATTACTTGATACATTTGGAGTGGATTTGATTGCCTGTAATGACAATATAAAGTTTTTTAATTGATATTATTAACCATTATAATGTAGCGTGGTACACGACCGTGATTGTTGATACGCTCTGTTCTTTGACTATTGAAATTTACAAGACACAAAGATTTTTAACGGAATTCTATTAAAAAAACTGGCAAAGATTCTGCGCGTTTCGCTTAATGATACATTTTATTAATGGTGTATTCGGTACATTTGTAAAAAATATAGTCCATTCCGGCTGGCTGAGGTGCATCGACCCTTGACTATACTTAAATCCAGACAAGAACAAATGGCTTAGCAAATCTCATCTAATTTTAAAATTTTGATGATATGTATTTGTATCTTACCGCAATGATTTATAATATTTTGTTATATGATTATGGCTCACTAAAAACCCACACAGAAATGCACCACTTCTATGAGCCACATTGGCGCGGCGCGCGGCAGATATTAGTAATAATCTGCGTACTGTGTATACGTTTTGAGCTATCAAACAAAAATGGTGTTCATATTCTGTCATCGTCACACTTGAAAAATCATAAAGTGACATTAAATTTGTTTTGGTTGTCAGGTTCTTTGATAAATACGTACGCAAACGCGTCCACGACGTTAATTCTTCTTGGCAGCATCAGAGGCTTGTATTGCATCACGTGTATAAGAATTATGACTTGAACTATTAAATCCGTTGCAGAGGTTATGGGGACTTATGGTCGGTTGAGTTTTGTTAAGCGCTAAGATACAGTATGTAGTAGGATATATAAGAGCGTAATATAATAATTGTATTTAACAGTGACTTAATTTTGACGGATTTTTGAAATTTTTTTTTATTATACTCATTAGACGCGATTGCGATTCACTGAATTTTATTCGACGAATATTATCTTGTTAGTTTGATTTTATTTTATAGTTGTTGTCCAGTTATGTGCGTTTTAGAAAATCCAATGAAACTGAATTGAGTCATGTAGAACACGTCTGATTGCACATGTTGTTACTGCAAATTTCAGTCTCCTTCTCCGTTCGAAAGTTACAGCCGAGCTAAGATCCAATCCATAGAGGGTACCCTTGACGATTGATGTTTATTTTTCAAAAATTTGATTTTTAAGAAAATTTAATGAAAATCCTGTAGAAGACGTCTGGGTGGACATTTTCTGCAAATTTCAGTCTCCTAACTGTCTCCGTTCGAAAGTTACAGCCGTTCGAAGATCCGACCCCGGACAGCCATCAATCTATAGGGGCGTGGACGATGGTACCTTGACGATGGGGGTATATTTTTCGAAAATTTTATTTTGAAGAGAATTGAATGAAACTGAGTGGAATCATGTAGAACACGTCTGGGCGGACATTTTACTGCAAATGTCACTCTCCTAGCTGTAAAGTTACAGCCGTTCGAAGATCCGACCCCGGACAACCATCAATCCATAGGGGGCGTGGACGATGGTACCTTGACGATGGGGTCTATTTTTCGAAAATTTGGTTTTGAAGAAATTGAATGAAACTGAGTGGAATCATGTAGAACACGTCTGGGTGGACATTTTACTGCAAATGTCACTCTCCTAGCTGTCTCAGTTCGAAAGTTACAGCCGTTCTGAGATCCGACCCCAGACATCTATCAATCCATAGGGGGAGGGGAGGGGGGGGGTACCCTTGACGATCGGGGTCTATTTTCCGAAATTTTATTTTTAAGAAAATTGAATGAAACTGAGTGGAATCATGTAGAAGATGCTCTGGGTGGACATTTCACTGCAAATTTCACCCTCCTAGCTGTCTCCGTTCGAAAGTTGCAGCCGTTCTAAAATCCGACCCCAGACATCCATCAATCCATAGATGGTACCCTTGACGATCGGGGTCTATTTTTCGAAAATTTTATTTTCGAGAAAATTGAATGAAACTGAGTTGGATCATATTCTATTAAGCAGCAAATAAATAAATGTCCGCCAGGACTCTATAAACACGTCCAGTCGGACATTTTACGAAAAATATTTTAAATTTAGAATTAACTTAATTTTTTAATGTTTTCAAAGTTAATTTCGATTTCAAAAAAAGGAAATGTCTCTTTTTCTTTCAGGTAACTTATTTGCTGCTTAATAGAATTGATTAAAAACTTTAGAGGTAAGTGCAAAATATGTTGAATCTGTCACCTGCATTCTGCAGATAACGCAACCTATTTGTAGCAAGGAAAACAATTACTTGTCTTTTCCAAGGTGTCTAAAGGCATCACATTTCAGGCGGAAGACGAACACAAGAAAAATGAAAAAAGCGCATTAAGAAATTGTAACGAACCGACTTTGCCCCATACATGTCTGTTTTTGAATTTTCTTCGTTTTGGCAAATATTAATAATTTCAATTATTTCAAGTAATTAATATTTGTAAAAATCCCGCCAAACGCAAAAGCAGACATCAATGTTGTCGGAATTGCTTTGGAATAGGGGCCAACGGATTAAGCGGCTAACTTCGGGGGATTTGGTTGCGAGAAGTCACCTGTCACGTTTTTGAAAAAATAAAAGACGACTTGTAAAACCTGTTGGCATGCGACATCCCTTTGCGTTGGAAAAGGACAGGGTCGTGTATCTTCTGAAACTGAGCTATAACAAGCGCATGCCCTGCTCGCTCGTTGAGGAGCCCTATCTTCGTTGCCTAACCAGCGCGGTTGTAGAGTGATTGGCTCCATCCCCTGGGACATCTTCGGATGTCCAGCGTCCTCCGTTACAAAATAAGGCCAGCTTAAGTGCCTAATATAATGCCGAGGGTTAATAGGGCGCTAATGGCATTTTTTATACTACAGCGCAAGGATGCCTCGACATCTGTAAATTTGTGCGAATCGAAGAAGCCCATGTAGGTAATCTTACAGAAAGTCACCATTTAAAAGGAAGGTCAAATTGTCCTGACTGTGAATTCATATCTAATTGGGGTTAAATAACCCACCACAAAGATGTATGTTTGGATGGTACTTCTCAATGGAGTTTTAAACAGAAATTTTCCGTTTCCTACCGGAACAGCAACGCATTGATCTCGGCATTGACATGATCCAGGATAGAGCTGCTTGTAGAAATAGGCTGAAACAGTACCGCGTCGCTCGGTCTGCGGTGTGAGGCAAGGAAGCTGATTCGTGTTCCTACCTTGGGTACTCAGTATTTACAAAATACTCAGGCATGCATATTCTTCTTCTTTGCCTCGTTCTTTATACCGCTCCATGGTTTCGCGTTGCTCGACCTGCGGTGCAAGCAGATCGCCCGTTTTGGCGGTAATATCTCAGCATATTTCTACACACTGTGTAAAATTTTGGAGTGAAACCGACTTAATTTTCGTATACATATAAGTCCATAAATTTTTCGTATAAAAATAATAAGTCTCGTGGATATTAAATTCTATTCCACCTCATATTAATCTTATACCAGTGATATATAGAAACATTTTATTTTCTGACTGTATAGGAGCTATATGTGCGTAAATAGAAATATTTAATTCTTTTACATATGAAGTTTATACTGTGTCCATATAAAAATCTATCATTTAAGATGTATAAATTCTATTCGTATATAAGTGTAATGTACTATCGAATTATATATAGTTTATACACTACGACGTATTAAATTTAATACGTTTTTGGATATTAATCGCATACCTAGCGATGGTAAATTGAGTCGGCGATTTAATACAAACCTGAAATACTTGACTAAAAATGCATTTTTTAATTTTTTTATTCATTTTGGAATTATTTTATTTATTACATAGATGTCTACAAAGGATCTTATAGATAGTTTTATATTTTTTAGTACTCGTTTAACATCTGAGTGGGATCATGTTGGTATGTATTAGGTACTTGGAAGTCGATCGATAGCTTGCTCGTCACTTAGCCTCGATCGTTTTGATCGTCCTGTTGGCGATGGAGGGAGAAGTCGAAGAAGACAAATGACCAATATTGTGGCTACGCCCCAGTCTACAACAATGAATAAATAGTTACTTTTTGTAAATGATGAAGGCCATGTCTAAATTAATTATAAACTTACCAGAATTAATATCAGCCTCGTTACAATGACATTAGGTTCGGCCTCTTTTCAACTAAGTAAGAACGTTAGTTACTATTGCCACGCAAACGTCTTCCCGATTGTAAAACGAAGAATGACCACATTATTGCCATTGGAATCTCAGCTTGCACGGAGTAACGGAATATTATGAGAAGAATTTGGTCTGAATCTAAAATCAATACACTAGCCGTATATATATTATACTATGACTGTTTAAATGGCACCTGGGTTGTTTGCAATTCGACTGCATAATGTGTTCATTTGGCATAGACGCATATTTTAATTCTCAAGGTGTATTTAAATTAATACAAAAGACAAATAAAATTCATCTTTATAAAATATGTCGTATGAAAGGAATAGAGTTAAGATTTAGAATTCATTTTTTATACTTTATTCTTATAAATTTAATGCAGACTAGCGTTGTAAATTATAAATTAATTCTGCTTAGGTATAAATTTTATATTAGTCCAGGTTTTAAATAATTCTATTCATTGAGATTAGTTAGCTTTTATAGAAGAAATTGTATACAAGCATTTAATAGAATTATTCGTATAAAAAATTATCCGAATATTTTGCACAGTGCAGGCAGCTCTATCTTGGAACGTGTCATCGCCGAGACCAATGCGTTGTTGTTGCTTTTTCATTTGATACATCCAGGTGTTCTTCGGTCTGCCTCTGGCCTTGGGTCCATCAAGTGCCATGCATGCATATTCTACATTTGTAAATTAACCCATTTCTTCCCAGCGTTGCGTATACGCAACACGAAGTTTGACCTCTGTAAACACCACCAAATTTAAATTTAAATGGAAAAGGGATCATGTAATTTTTAATGGGCATTTCTTGGCTCTATTTCTGCATATTTGCTATGGTGAATCAGCGATTGGGTCCTTGAGGATATAAGAAAAAGGAATAACATGTTTTTTAGGACATTTTTTGTAACAATTTTAAAAATATTTAAATATCTTAAAATCAATATCCAAATGCACTTTCTATACGGCAAACAATTGCTAATCATTTAGTTTAACTTAGTTTTGGAAAAAGGTTGATCCTTGCTGCAGGAGTATGTGTTAAATATAGGTGTTCACGCAACGTTGGGAGTTTCCCGGTACAGGAACACTGGGGCAAACGCATAAAGAACAAAATATTTTCTTGCTATGTAACGCAGGTTTCGCATCAGCAATATCTTAAAGTAAGCTCTAAATACCTCACTATCTACGAGACACATGCGACTCATGGTATATCCAGTACTCTTTTGTGAGTCACATGTGTCTCATTGAGGAAAAGAAAACAATAAAAGAATTTGCGGGACAATGACAGTTAGATACTTGTCAGTTGGTATAAAGCCATTTTCCAAATACATATTTCATGATGGTGTCAAGATATCCAAAAATGTTTCAAGGATTTCTACAGTGGGTAAAGGGAGCCTTTGTAGTGAATGTATGAACCCTGAAAAGTTGGTACAGTCTTCACTCGACGGTATGGTCTGAAGTCAACAAGTATGGGATCAGAAACCTTTTCCATTTAAGGGCAGTTTTCTTAGAACAGAGCTACTAAGTAAATGTTTGCTTAACTTTTCTGTAGTAAATTTTTCTCTTGCACTGAACGCAAGAACATATTTATTTCTAGTCAAGTTACTATTTTGCTTTTGTCACAAGGAATTGTGAAACAATCCAGAATCGCTAAAAGGTTGTAAGACAGACCTCCCGGCGATAATTGTGCCTAGCAGTGTACATATTGAGCAGTTCTATGTATTTTAGCTATTGACTTAAGCACCTAAATTGTAATATACCTGTTCAAATCTGAAATAGAAAATACCGAAAACAAGCGACATCCGGGACGAAGCCGACCTCCATTATAAAATGGCCAGTTACTCGTACATCTTATCTAATAGTTAGTCTTTGGCTGATTTCAGACTATAAGACGAAACCGGACGGGTAAACTTGCAAGACAAGAGAGCTTTTGTAGTGGCCAGCAGACAAGCATTGTTCATTTCAAATTGTAAGAACGAGTCTTACGAAAGAAAAAAATCGTGACACGATTGTTTTTCTTTCGTAGGAATCGTACGATCGATAAGACGATTGCATCTACCAATAGTTCAGGAGTTCTGCAAAGACAATTAGCGCGTGTTTTACTTGCATTTTAATCTTGTCGACTCGTCACTTCATTGTACACTAACTTTGGAGCGTGCATGGCAACATTTATGCATACTTGCTGTGTGATTATTGTTCGCCGGTCCGTGTTTTGATCGGATAGTGTGAAATGATCATACGATGGTTCTTGTCGTCCAAGTTTACCCGTCCGGTCGTTTTCTTACAATTTGAATTCAGCCTTTGCATATAGAAGATTCAAACAATTTTCAGAAAGCTTTACAATATATTGAAATTAATGTTTGTTTATTTTGCATAGGTCTGCCATATGTTCCTTGGTTATGCCATTGTATGAAATTGTGCAATAATTTTTTAAATATCAGATGTAACCAAGCAAAATATGGCAGAACTGTCCTCACGAGCTTGTGACGGACTAGGATCTCACTCAGATGTTAAACGAGTATCCATTTATGGCGATAAGTAACACTGCTGAGCGTGATGCTGATCTCATTACCTTAACAAAAAAGCAGATCTGGAAATAGGATGTCACAAACACATCCTGCGGCCTTGAACTAGATAAGTTGTACGAAAAACCTGCCAAAAATTTGCAAAAAATGTCATCTATACCGCTGTAGTGAGTGTTTCAGGATTTTATCACTAAATTTATTATTCGACATATAAACCAACAATTTTTTGCAACACAGAAGTTTAAAATTTAAATTTTCGTTTACGTTTTTTTTTTACCAAGAAACTCCCAACGTTGCGTCAACGCAACATCACGTTGGGAGCCACTGATAACACTTACTGAAATTTTTAAATTTTTTTTTCTTAATTGTGTTGTAATTGATTGGAATTCACCAAAAAATTCATAGTTTTAGCTTATTTCTATCCTTGGGAAGAAATAGGTTAACAGTTTAATCGTACATTACCCCAGGAAAATGTGGCCAACACTGTACAATCGAACGGTAAAAATTGTATCCTTGGTTTTCGCTAGGATAGTTGGGGGTGGTCCTTGATTATTGAGAAAACAATTTCTGACCGGGTAGAGGGGTCGGAAATTAGGGAGAAATGGGTGAAAGTGGATTTTGTTTTCTTTTTTGTGATTATTTTAAAAAAGTAAATGCAGTTATAACAGATTTTCTGAAGACGAAATTAACTACACAAAGTTTTCACCGATATACAATTTGTTCTTTGCTTGAGGAAAGACTAAAATAGGGTATTCTCGTTTCTTGACAGTAACAGTTTGCACCATAAAACGAAGCAGATACTTAAGCTACGCCCCGTTCCGAATGAGTGGATTCCGTTCCGCGCCGAACAGCTGTCAAAGTTGTTCCAATTGAGTTTGTAACTGCACAAATGGCACGGAACCGAAGCGGAACGGAAGCAAAATTGTACCGGAGCGCATCGGAACGTAACGGAAGCATTTTGTTTTGCACTTAACTTTTTACAAATTTCGTATTAAGGCACGTTTGCTAAACCATACACGCCAAAAAAATCATCGAGGATAGCATCCAGGTTAAATATCAAATTGTCACATAGGCTTTGCAGTTTATTTCAAAATACAGGGTGTCCGGAAACTGCCGCATTATCGTACCGGATTTCGATTCCTCGTGTGATTTCGAGCAAAAAAGTTGTTCTGAACATACCCCCAACTCTTAACCCTTTGGCTGCCACAGGCATTTGAAGATTTTTGAAAAATCATTTTCTTGTACGACTTAAAGCTCAATATCTCCAAAGCTAGACCAGCTAGAGTAATACCTTAAGTGCAGAAAACCAGGGTTTAGCTCCAATTCGATTCAATTCAATTTAAGCTGCCCCTAAAGTTCTGCAATTTGGTAAATTTTATTCAAATGATGTCGAAATAGAGACCAAATCCACCCTAGTTTTCTGAACTTAAGGCCCTAAAATTGTTACAAATAATGGAGCTAGAATAAAATTATGTAAGAAAGATTTGATCGTAAGACTATGCGCCAATTTAAAAAAAAAATTGTACAAGCACCTCACCTTGGCAGAAGTTGGAGAAAATTGAGATGAAAAAATAGTTCGTGTTTGGGTCAAATCAGAAAAAAGTTGAACTTTGAAGCTCTGTAAAAACCAAAGTTCTTATCCGATTTGAGTGTGGTTAGTTTTATTTTTTAGGTAAATTTATAGGCTGTAGTAATCAGCTTATTTTGTTATTGCAGCTAGTCCAGCTTTGGAGATAGTGAGGTTAAAGTCGTACAATTATTTATTTATTATTTATTATTTCAAAAATCTTCAAATGCCTGTGGCAACTAAAGGGTTAAGAATTGGGGGTATCTTCCGTGCAACTTTTTTGCTGGAACTGACATGAGGAATCACAATCCGGTGCGTCTGTGCGGCAGTTTTTGGACACCCTGTATAGGCGCAGTGGCGGAACAACTTGACTCGGGGCTCTCCCGCCACCTTCTTGAATGCCCCCATCCTAAAATAGTTTCTTTGAATTATAAACAAATCTGGTACTTTTTACTGGCAAGATTGCTAATTATGCTATGATTTTGAGCATCACAAAATTAAGTTTAAATAATTTGACAGAAATTGACATGTGGCCTATTTCACTACCGACCCCACACTGAAAAAATCATTTGCTAAGAATTAATTTATTAAGCAGTTTGTTTTGACCTTAGAAAAAGCATAGTAACCCATGCCATGCGTTAGTCCAGAATGGCTATGTGATCACACAACCCATATGTGTTTGACTCCAAATTTATTACACTACACTCCACGAAATAATTCAAATGTCAAAATATTGTCGATGCAGTTATTAACCCTTCTGTCGTCGCCTACAAGCTATTATGCCTAAGGTGTAGCTGAATTTTCTGTGAAATCAATCTTAATTTTTGAAGAGGTCTAATTTTGGATTTTGAAACAGTTTACATACTATGTCATACGATGATGCGCCGTTTTTTCGTTTCTTTAGACATAGTTTACATTTCGCCGAACGTTTGATCGCATTTCTGGCCGTCGGTTCCTTTGAAATATATATGGAAAGGGGTGGAAAATATTGTTGAACGATATTTTTCATCAAGATATAGTACCAATGGTCTGTCTGGATCTATACGCCAACAGAAGGGTTAAATATCACGTTGGCATTTTAAGAGAGTAATAAATATTACGCGGATTTTATATTCTCAATTGTAAACAAAAAATTGACGTGTGAATAAAATTTTCACGCATACTATGAACATTTTTATTTTCTGATGGCCACTCTGGACTAACGCATGGATTGTGTTACTATGCTTTCTCTAAGATTTTGACTTCGTGAAGTGAATCTCTTGTTGGCTAGTAAAAAATATCCTATTTTTATGTAAAATTGTTTTTCGTTGCCGCTATTTGTTTGTGGTTCGAGAAATCTTCCTTATGGCTTTTGGGTCCCTAAATCTTGTGCCCACCGCCACATATACCCTGCGGGCCCTTATGCACCGCCCCTGTAGTGACGTTAGCGCAGGATGTTTATAACCCGAAACAACTAAATTGTATTGATTCCAACACCAACTTTGGTGAAAACCCTCTGAAGAATGGTGCAATTAGGACCGTTTTTTTCAGGGGCATAGTACTGCTACACCAATTACGTATGTAAAAACAACTTGAAACGTCCGAGGATTAACTTGTCTGGCTTTTTACAGATTCTCATGAACGATGGTCAACGTTTAGAATAAAACACAACAAAAATTAGATCAATTAACCACAGGGTATATTAATTCTACAAAAAAAAAACTATTTTTATTTATTCTTTTTTATTTTAATTATTTGTAATTTCAATACTTCTTACAATGTCTGTCGATCATTTCGATGAAGTGCTCAACGATTAACCAAAAAATGATATATGATCCCCCGAAAAATGGAGATTTTTTCAGCTGATTACTCCATCTTAAGCGCTGAATCTTCCTTCAACAACGTACTCGTACACGCCGCAAAAGTTTCCATTCTATAGGTACTAAATGAATTTCGTTACTGATTGACCTTTAAAGTACTCGTATACGGCTCACCGTATTATCTTAATCACTACATTGATGTATTATACTGGGCCATCGAATGGATATCTTTATTTACCGACCTCTTCTCGGATCGGTGCTGCAACACTAAAGAGGCAGAAATAAAAATCAAGAATTTAAGATTTATGATGTGTTTTAATTTTTGAAATTTTCATTTAGTGTATTATAAATTTCTTTTACGACGAAAAGCCTCCAAGGAAGAAATTTTTCGTTGTTGTTTCTTTTTTTGCTGTCGCATGCCAACGTACGTATATGAACAACGTATGCAAAAGATTGATGGTAATGTTCAGTGAAGTTGATAAGAAACGTAATTTAGGGGTAAAGGATATTGCATTGCAAAAGAAATAATGTGTTCATGTTAAATGGCCAATGGGCACGAAGATACATATACCATGAGATAGATTTATGTTATGTAGGTGGTGCCCTAATTGCTAAGGAAAATTGTTAATTTATTTTTTACAAATTGCCGTTAAAAATTAATTTTGATACGGACGGTTGCTGCTTTTCGATAATTGCATTTATAAAGATTTACTTTTCTGTCAGCTCAGAAAGTTATTTTCTAAGTGAATTCACCGGTAACACTACATCATCTTATCTATCCGGGCTGTTAACTATCTATTCCAATTCTCATGCATAGTTATCCTGAGAACTTTTCCGAACGATTAAACAAGAACCTGACTTTATGTGCAACACGATTTCCATATCAGTTAGACGTGTGATTAAGCAAATATTTATTGACGATAACTTTCAATATAATCACAATTTAACTGGTTATGGAACATAAATATCTAATTCTATTAGAACATTTAGTTTTTTGATTTTTCCTGTACTGGCTAGGCTATTATAGCCGACCGACGACTATCTTTACCGGACTGACCTAACTCCATACACATGAAGAGAGCTTATCTCGCGGAAAATGCTTGTAGCACGGTAAAACTTGTTACATTCAAGATAAGGCGTCGACATACATAAGGCAACAAGTACTCGTACACCTGGTGTAACCATAAAAAACATAAAAAATAATAATAAAAATACAAAAAGAACAGCAACGTCCAAGGTATGATTTAAAACAGATAAATCTTCCCGATTGAATAATAAATGTGCACAGCGTGTTGAACTGTATAGGATTTATGCATGTACTTTTGTACACATAGGATCACGTTCGTTGAAATAAAACACACACCCAATTTAATGTTATGGCCATTTATGCGGAACACCTTTGTAGACTAATTGCCATTGATATGCAATTTTTATTGTGGCTTTTTTCCTCTTATTTTAGTACTTTTAATTTTATCTTACAATGAAATAATAATAGGGGATTTGCACTTGCACTACTATGATTAAGATTGTTCAGTGCCGGTTCCAATAAATTTGCAATTTTAAGTTCTGCTTGTCGGCAGTCGCTTTTTTCATGCTTTCTGGAGCAACTCTAAAATAATGACTGAAAGAAAATGACTAGTTTGAGTGGTCGACTAGACGGCAAATTTGCCGACAATGAGGGCATTTCGATAGTCTTGGGATATTTTAAATTTTAATTCATAATTAAAATTAATTGAATGGCGATAAGAGTTCTCACGATCGGAAACTTGCCGATTATAAAGGCGCTTAGCTCAGTCAATGAGATCTCATAACAGGGGTGGAGGGTTTTTTGGTTAATGTGGATAAATTGTTAGCGCAGTTAAAACACATCACCTCATGACTTTAAAACAAAAAATTGTGACGTTTTCGTAAAGAAATACCCTGATTTGTAAGAGAAATGTGAGAAATTGCAGCTTCTCAATAACGAAGTATTCGTGAATACTTTGACCGCCACTCTCTAAAAACTATGATCAGACATAAATGGCAAAGCCTCCTCTTTCCAGTGAATGTAACTTGGAGTGCGTTGAGGGCGCTTTTGTGTGATTTTCTCTTTTTGAAATTGTATCACGGAAAAAAGCACACTAACGCCGGTTACTATTCTGCATGTTCCTACCAAATTTCATGTCGATCGAATTAGTTGCTCACGAAAATATTTAGTTACTAGAAAGGTGGATATACGGACGGACAAAATCGATTTTATAAATTTTTTGGGTTGAATACGATATCCATATCCATCATATTCCCGTTTTTCAAAATCCGTTTTTCAAAATCATTCATTAACCCGCCATTTCAATATCCTGCTTAATTGAAATCCCATCGAATCAAAATCGCGCCATTTCAATAACCCGCTAATTATTCAAAATACCGGTTTTCAATATCCCGCTTTTTAATATATCTTCATAGAAGATAAGTATTCTTTCATAAATCGCGCGGGCAACCATATTTACCGTTAAAATAATGAATCTCCTCGCATGGCAATACTTAATTCTCGGAGACCCACGGACCAGGTGAATTAATTTGAAAAATAGTGGGTGTGCTCTTTCGGTAGTCGAGACTTTAAGTATCTCTTGTATGACAGTCTTGTTCTGTAGAGGCTAAGTTAAGCTGACCAGACGTACAGCATTTTGACCTATCGTACAGCATGGTGAATTGTACAGCAAAATGTACAGCATTCTTCATACCGTACAATGAAATCTACTTCACTACATAATAAGTTCCTCGATAAGGCCTGTGATCAGTCATGTCTGCTTTTATGGTGCGTAAAGGATCCAAATTTAGCAAGATAATTGAATTGCATTTTCAGGTTTGGCAATCGGTCATTTGAGACAGCTTGGAACCTTTCTCGTTCTTTCGGAAATTCGGTATACTTGTAGAGCTACCTAGCGCTCACATTTCCTCCAAATTACACGGTCTTACCGATCAGCGTTCGGAAATTACGGGTGCTCAAATTGCATTTTGAGTTTTCTAATTCAAAATTGTCTATCAAACAAAAATTCGTGAGTGAATCATTTTGGAATTTATGAAACTTATAGAGCACCGTACTCATCACATTTGGTGGAAATTTCAAGGCTCCCCTATCAACCTCTAGAGGAAAATGCATACCAAAGAACTCAAATCCGTTAAAATTTGTGAGCTCAGGGGACCGGGATGTGTATTTAGGAACCCTAGTTCAGTTCGTCCCCAGGCAGGTGAAAAACTAATCGAGCTTTTCTAGAGGCTAAGTACCAAAAAACCCTCATCGATTTTGTCCCCTGAAAGTGGACGAGCATAGGGTTTCGAGTACATTTTGCGTCGAAAATAGGCAAAAACTCTTGTACAACTCGTCCCCACGCAAGGGGACGAAATCGAGTAGCTTGTCTAGTGCCTAAACCGCCGAAAACCCTTACCTTACTCGTATCTTTTCTGGGGACACTTTTCGTATAAAACAGTAATAAAACCTTGTTCAGCTCGTCTCCTTGAAAGTGACGAGCTCGTTCCCAGAAAAAGAGACGAGTAAGGTGGGGGTTTTTGGCGGATTAGACAGTAGAAAAGCTAATTGATTTCGTCCCCAAGCATGTAAACTGAACTAGGTTTCCTATATACGCGACCGGGATGGTATCACTTATATAGCCATAGAGGAATGCATGCTCTCCTCCAGAAACCAGATTATGCCACCCTTCCACCCTCTTGAGGTTCTCCTCGGATTCCACTCCATAGCTACGTTGAAACTGTGCCTGGAAAGCCACCAGCTGAAGAATCAGCACCAAGGGGAGGGGAACGTAGTATGTCTGATAATTTGTATGGAAACCGAATTCCGCAAGTATGTGTACAGCATTAGGCCTTCGGGAGTCTGGTCACCTTCGCTAAGGTATCATCTTTATCGAAGAAATAAGTAAATATTCCGACGGATTTAGATTCGAGAAAGTTTCTGGAAATCACTTAACTTAACTATTGATTTTTTTTAAACAATGGAAATAATTTTGGCGGTATTTTGACGGGATTATTTCACTATCCACTAGCAGGGTTTTCTAATGGCGGGATTTAGTTATGTCGGAGTAATGTAAAACGACATTTGTTTAACCGTTAAAAACTAAATGTCTTATCGAATTTAAACGCGTGTTTTTTTTGTTTCTTAAAAATAAAATATTGACTACGTAAAGTTTTTCTTTTATTTCAGTTACCTGGATTGTGTATTTTTGAAGCAATTTAGGTTTTAGTTGTCTTAGAAAATTAAAGCTTTCTTACTGGAAGTTGCAGATAAGGAATGTGTTTATGCGATAGTTTTCATTCATTTTTTTCATGCATCTGAATTCGTGGTAATCAAAATGAAAATTATTTTTATACCGTAATGCAATGCAATGTATCGTCTCATTTTTTCTTTCACACTCTTTAACAGAAATTTAAGTTTTCCGCAAAATCATCAGATAATTGAAAACTATTTAATTTATCTTTTTTACTGATTTTTTGATCCATTAAAAGCACTCAACAATATTATGTACCAGCCAAAGGAAAGAAAGGTTTTTTTTAACCACTTAAAAGTAAGAATACTGAGTAAAGATTTCAATCTTTTGCAATTATTATATCGACAAGCGAATACCCAGACATTGAATCGATTAGCATTTAACATGGACTAACAGTTCCGAACTCCAACATAGTAGATATACGATTTTCTCATTTCGCAGAAAATTCACAATAGATACAATATAAATCTGAGGAAAAAAACCGGCGAGTAAAAGCTGAACTATCTAGAGATAATACACCCGGAATAGGTTCAATTGGAAATTGTTGTGGCTATATACGTTGTTGGACATAATGGATAAATTTTATTTTATTTCTTTGAAAGTGTTTTTTTTCATGTGCTGCTATCGCAGGGAATGAAATACGATCTAAATAGGCGCATAAGTAGTTGGGCATCCAATTAAACCTTAACCTTTCTAGTGAGGTGACGGCTGCAATTTGATCATGATAATGATATGAATTCATACGTGGCTATATAGCGAAATCGGAAAGTGTTAGTTTGATTCAATTTATTTAATTTTAATTTAAGATTTAAGTTAGAGTAGGTATCAGTTTTGTACTTTTATAGAGATATACAAAAATACGGACTTGCAATCTTATTTCATTTTGTTAGGTGGAATGAGCGGTACTCAATTTAATAATTGTGATTGCTTATTTTTTTCGTTTTTGATACTATAGAATTTATTAAATACATATGTAAATTCAGTCTTATGCAGGGAGCACAGTAGACGCGTTGAATCCTGCCGAAGAAAGCAGCACAAATGGCTGACACGTTTACTGTTGCTGTTAAACTGCAGTCTTATGTGTATCAAGCATTATACTCGAAGAATTGTGAATTGTGAATGCATGGGACATTGTACTTGTATGAAAAAATATTGGATTTGAAATTTTCCAACTTGCGGAGGATGACACTCACACTTCTGTTCAATGTGGAACCGGTTCTGGAACAAAACAGACCCTAACCCAGTCAAAGCCCACTCGGTTAAATTCACCTGATCACCCAGTCGATTCTTCATCCAAGATCCCCTCAATCAAACCTGAACTAATTTTTTCCTAATATGTACATATAACAGCCCTTATACACCTGCAACTTGGTTGCCAACCTAAGTTGGCAACACGCAAAAAAACCGGAAATTAAGTGATTTGTAGGCATGTTGCAGGTTGCAGTACCAGGTTGCAAGAACGTGAAAGGCGTGGTTGCCGGAATGTTGCAAGTGTGTAGTAACGTACCTGCAACCTAGGTTGGCAACCAAGTTGCAGGTGTATTTGGCCTGTTATAATTAAAGCAGTCATGAAGAGAGGAAGGGGGATTTCCGTTTTAGAAAGTGAAAAGAATAATTTTGAATGGGTGGATTGTGTCCGTATAGACGTTACCCATAGGCAGATTTCGTATACCAAACCTTCAAATTTGTAATTGCTGGCCATGTAACATTTGGTGCGATATGATATATTTTGGCCCCACACGGGAAAGCCCCACTTTTATTACACGTGAAAGGACGCTCTAATTACTTTGTCCTTGGTTTATTTTTCTCTACTTATAGTTAGTTTAGTAGTCACCAATACAGTAGACTAACGTAATCGTTAACTGCGTTAAACGTGAACACCCTTTTATGTGAAGAATTTCATGTTCACCCAGGCTAATTTGAAACGTGAACAAGTCCTGAAAACATCAACACTTAAAATGGAAACATTTCTTCTCTTATAGTCGAACACTATCCATCCAGAGATCCGTGCTTCATTATTTTAGGGTGATTGCTTTTTCATTTTTTTTAGAAAAGGGGTTCCATCGCATAACGCTTCAAGCAAAGTAGGTACCGCCCGCATTTGCTTGCGAATTGAATCGCTAATGGGCATTTGAAATTAAATCAGCCGAAACAGTGGCGTAACGTAGCCCAAATTTTTTGTGTTCGAAATCGAGATGGGGGCCCTTCACGTCCGATTTTTTACCTCAGGAAAAATTAACTGAACATAACACAAAAGTCCTCAAAGGAGCAAGAGTAACGAAAATCTTAAGTTTTAGCAACAAGTTTGAAAAGTTTTTTTTTTTAATTTATTGAGAGAAAATTGAAATTTGAATATTTATACGGGAGAACTTAAACGATCGTCTATTTATCACAAAATCCAAAAGAAGCGGCGAAGAGATACCACCTCTTTCTAGAAGTGGTGCCACATACCGGTTCGTAGCAGTCGTTGATCTTAGACCAGAAGTGATTACCCTAGATCTGCAGATCACAACAGTTAACTCACATGGTCACATGTAGAGTTTTGAAGATCCTGAGCAATCGTAAATTCAGGAATACTTATTTTGTCTGTCGGCTGCGGTTGCTTATCAATGTTAAAAAAAACATGAGCAGCTTCTACCCGAAAAGCAACTTAAACTACTGTGTTTTCGGGTATAAGTTGCTCATGTTTTTTGAAGATTGAATCCTGAGCAAGTTAAACTACCGGCAGCCAAAAGCATTTCCATATCCTTGTCCAACGCGAACTAAATCGACTGAAATCAAATGCATGGTAGAACTCCTCCATAGATAAATGTTTCATGTAGGGGAAACGACGGATGAACTCGTATTATCTGGACTGAATAGTTTATCGGCTGGCATCTGTATCTTGATTTCTTGAGACCTAGTCAAGATTTAAATAATCGAACAACTGGATCATATTTTCACAACTATATTTTTTAGGTTATTGACCTTCAAGCGAAGCACTCCTCCTATAGCAAGTTGAACTTTTAGTTCTCTTCTATATTCGTATGAGCAAAAGCCCAAGAAATTCATATTGAGACAGATGAGACTTAACAAGCTTGAAAGACGCTTTCATTGAAATTAATGGATTGTTCTGATGATTGTCTTTTTGCAATTTGCAAGCCAATTGTCGCAACTTCACCCATTCTGGTATATAAACCAATTTCAATACTACGCCCATAAGCTTATTCTTAAGTAATAAAAATGAATGTCTTTAAAAGAACAGTTACGTAAGATTCTATCAAACAAAAATTCCTTTATATTTACGGATTTGGGGGCCCGTGTTCCGCTGAACACATGGAACACCGTACGTTACGCCACTGAGCTTAAAATTCTATTTAGACATGAATTGACAAAAGTTTGGTGCTTTTCGGTAACAATAGCGGCAACCTTGCAAGTGCTGCTCCCATACAACAGCTGACAAACAAGCTGGAGAGACGCTTTCTTTGAAATTAATGGATTGTTTTGAAGATTGTCTTTTTGCAATTTGCAAGCCAATTGTCGCAACTTCACTCTTTCTGGTATATAAACCAATTTCAATACTACGCCCATAACCTTATTCTCAAGTAATAAAAATGAATGTCTTTAAAAGAACAGTTACGTAAGATTCTATCAAACAAAAATTCCTTTATATTTACGGATTTGGGGCCCGTGTTCCGCTGAACACATGGAACACCGTACGTTACGCCACTGAGCTTAAAATTCTATTTAGCCCTTTGAGCCCTGAATTTAAACGCTGCACATTTTTTTCAATTTTTTATATAAATGTGAACAAAAATGTAATTCAAAAAACATTTCTTGTAATTTGATTAAAAAAAATTGAGTCTAAAGTGTTGTTTTGAGGTGGTTCCATGGTGAAACCACCAGGGCTTAAGTGTGAAATTGTGCAAACCAATTTTTGTCTGTAGTCAAACACAATCCAACGTTGCATGTGTTACACGCCCACCTCCTTCGTTGGGGATGCGTTTTTATCCTACATTGAGCGCATCTGCGCGATGTCCCACGTCTGGGCATGTGCGCTGTAGAGTGAAGCCTCTTTTTCTGAGGCACATTTCCTCGAAAATTGAACATTTTTCTGACAATCTTACGCCTAGCTCGGGTGTCCAATTCTGCGGCCACCAATCCGGATACCACGGCTAGCCTAAAAGATTTCATACTCTTCGCTGTCCCATTCAATTTCTTGAATTTGGGGCTCCAAAACGTTATCATCCAAATTGGGCGCTAAAGGATTCTCGTAGTTATCTTCCTCATAATTCATGCCATTTGAGACAGCAGAGGTGAATGATTGGTTGTCGGAAGGTATGTCCTCAAAGAATTGTCGAAACTCTCCCAAAAACATAATTTTTATTGCGGAAAATTTCCACGACGTACGCGCGCCTAGAACAAAAAAAGGGATCTGTAGTCCGAGTGGTTACACAGTGAAACCACCAACTTCCGGCGTGAACAAAACAAATACATCGCAACTTCGACGGCTTTCAAAATTGGTTTATTTTCTATTGATGGGTTTTTGCTAGATTTATATATTATTACCTGCCATTTTCTTAGTATTTTAACAAATACAAAAAGAAACAATGAGCTTGTCGCCAATTTTGCGTTTTTCACTCGAATGACTCTATTCTAGACGGTTTGAATGATATCCAGACACTAAATTTAAAAAACAACCGGTTTCATCTAATAGATTATGATAAGAATGATGAATGTTTGCGGTGGTCGTGTGCCGTAACCACTCGGGCTTAACGTACTCTTAGTTTTAGTAGGTGGTCTCATGGTGAAACCACTAGGGCTGAAAGGGTTAGACAGGAATTGACAAAAGTTTGGTGCTTTTCGGTAACCATAGCGGCAACCTTGCAAGTGCTGCTCCCATACAACAGCTGACAAAAATAGAGAGCGGAACTGGCCAGGTTTGGTTGTTACACTGAGATAACTGATTTGCCGGATTTTGGAGAACACATTGAAAGTTTGTTTGATGCGACGAAGGACTAGTGATGTCCACGATTGGACACCCCTCTTGCGCAAGGCCGCCCTGATACAATTTTGATTGACATTGTCACTTCCCTTGTAGATACCCTTCTCAATATCTAGCTTTTTCGGCTTTTCGTCTTTCTATGAGTGGATGTAGTTATTCATCTATAAAGCGCGGTTTACATGAGTCGAGTAAATGGTTGAGAGTACTTTCCACTTTATCGACTATTCTACCACCGTGCTAGTCACTCGAACTCGACTGTTTTCTAGTTGGTAGAGTCAAACTCTACTCTACTACAAGTATTTACACAAGTAGAGTGAAAAGATTCTTCTTTTGGCACTAGAAAAATTCCACTTCACTGTACTACAGGGTGGAGCATGGGAAACGTATGTTTTTTGAACTGCTAGTACGCGGCGACGAGAGGGGGATATTGGACTTGGACGAATGTTGGCAGACTGCCCATACAAGGCAGTTTCAGTCGCTATGGAGCGTAGAGCATCGTGTGTTCGTTGTCGAGCAGTACTTTAGAAACAATGATTCCATAGTCACAGTTCAACGTCTTTTCCGTCAAAATTGTAGAGTTGGACGTCGAGGGGGGAATTCATGAAGACTGTAGCATCTGCATTTTCCGTAAAAAATTCGGAAATATGGAATCATTGTTTCTAAAGTACTGCTCGACAACGAGCACATGATGCTCCCACGCTCCATAGCGACTGAAACTGCGTTGTATGGGCAGTCTGCCAACATTCATTCAAGGTCAATACACCCTCTTGTCGCCGCGTACTAGCAGTTAAAAAAACATGCGGTTCCTCTGCTCGACCGTGCATTTACTCGACCCATGTAATCCGGGTTACTTTACATTCCTTGATAGCACTGTACGAGAGTAGAACCAAAATTAACCGGAATTGAGCTGGAGCATGGTACCCGTTAGGTACACGTTTCCTGAGATATTGTGCAAAGTCGTATCGCAGTGACTGCATCGGTTCGCCCGTGAGTTTTTTTTAGTGAAACAACTTTTCTCATTTGGTGGTGGTCGATTTCTAGAGAGCAACACACAATTGTGAAAATTGGTTTTTCTGTTAGGAAATTGGCCGGGGAACCTATTATGTAATACTCAGGTTAGGTAAAGGGACCTCCTGACTAGCACCAGGCGCACTTAGACCAAAAATTGGTCCATTGTAATGCTTAAGACTGCCTTAAATAAAGTCGGAGTCTACGAGTGGTTTTCACGTTTTAATGGTGGAATTATATCGAAAAATACCGACGCCCTTCAGTACAACAAATGCTATCGTTCGTAAATAGCCTAGCTGAACAGTTGATAATCTATTCCATTCAATGTCTGAAATACTCGTATCATGGAGATTAGAGAAATTTTTCCGAAAATTTTCACATTGGATAAGTTGCAAGAGTGGTGTTATCTGCAGGCATGCTTTGAGCTTCGAAATTTGCTCAAAGCGGACTGCATTTTTTCCTGGGTTATTAATCGTAGTGCTGACTCTGAGATTGAAACAAAAATTGCATAAACATCCGTCGCGTTTTTCTGATGTTCCAAAAAAAATGGCGATCCGATTTACTAACAGCGACACAACTGTGTACAACTCAAGTCTCAAGAGACGTGTGACGTGTCCCCCACGGATACCTGTTCGAACAATGGATTTCTCCACTTACCTTACTCACCGCAACGCAGGACTGTTGGGTTCTACTCACCTAAGGTGTTTAAATTATTGTTTCGTACAGCTTCTTTAGACAACCTCCACATTTTCAAGCTTTTGAACAATATTGGAGCTCAATGTTGTGACAATTGTCCTCTAATGACAAAGCTAAACGCAATCTTATCTGTTTCCTTTCGACAAACCTCTGCCATAATACGTCAGACATCCAACATCCCCATCCGTGCATTCTAAATGGGCATTTTACTATTGCTAAAAACATAAAAAACATTGTTTGTAAACAATTGCATAACATGAACCCTCGTCAAGGCGAACAGTCACGGTTTTAATTAGTTCAAGTTTTCGCGAGTCTACTGTAATTGCAAATATGCTCACCATTTCTAATTGCCTGCATCCCTGAAGCAAAACTATACAATAATTTCGTTCGCGTGCAGGCCATTAATCCTGTTCAGTTTTCGTCCCCCGGAAATATCTCAATTGTGTGCAATTCATAAAATTTGTTCTTTTGCCCCGTTACAATTGATATTAAAAGTCACCAGCACAAAGAGCATCATATATCACTAAGCAAGCTGCTATAATGTAAGCTGCAGTAACTAATGGTTCTCGTGGGCCCTCCTTCAGACTTGTTCAATTGATTGCACCTTCCTTGAAGGTGTACCGGGAACTTACTGAGAAAAATGAAGACTTTACCGACATGCTAACTCGCGCAACTATTGGATCGGTTAACATGTAATGGGACGCGCAAAGATATGGTTGGACATGAGGCGCATGCATATATGATATATGTTACTGTTGGATTTTGAGTAAAACAAATTTCTTTGCATTTAATATTTATTTCAGTTCAACTTAGGTAACCGTTTTCCTGTAATTTCATCTGTGTATGTAGAGTAGACGATGCACGGTTAGGCGAGCTGGCGGACATAAAAATTAAGCCAAACGGAGTAATTTTTTTTTAGCAGGCTTAGTTGAGATACTCGATCCCTACAGCCTTTCAGTAAATTAGACCATTGCGACTGGCGATCTATTGAATCTGTACCATTATTGAGTACTTACCTAACTTACCTTACTGATAAAGGGCGCATTCATAGGGTCCCGCTAGTTGATCTTGATCTACTCGCAAATTGTGACTATCTATCGATACTGTTCAATCATCGCCACCAATTTAACATTCACCGCCATACCATCCATACAATAAATTGAAACGGTTTATATTTTGCCAACATTCTGGGCATTCTTGAAATTATCATCACGATAAGACTATAATAATAAATTGTCTACTTTGAATGCATTACTCACAGTTTATAGGCACAGTGGTGCTATGAATAGTGTGTCGGTGATAGTAGCTTATTGAGAGTGATGGCATTTACTTTAAGCTGAAAGTTGTGATGGTTAGTGGTTAATTGTTCTGTCAGTAAATTGTGCTATTAGGCTGGTGATTTAGGTTTTGTGACAGTAATTACGAAGTATGATACTAGGCCATTCAAAATCATTTAGAAGTGGCATAGGCATATCAAAAAACTAAGGAATATTATTGGCTGATGTAAAAACAAATCCAACTCTAACTTAACATAAATTCTAACAATTCTTTTTGCGGGAAATACTCCCTAAACGTTTTACAGAAATTGGAACCGGGTGTCCGGATGTAAAATAGCCAATACCTTACCATGCAGTATATCCCTCTTTTTCTCATCGAAAAATCGGCTTTATACCAAAAACAATTTCGATTTTCCACTTTCTACGAACTATTAAAAAAAAATCAATCGAGTCACATCAAATATCCAAGTCAGTCGATCAACATGCGATTACTCACCCACGCCCGGGGGTATTTTCATCGAATATTGTTGATTGATGTCCATTGTGAAATCAAGTGTGTGCACCCAAATCTAATTGAACAAAAAGCACAAAACACGGCGCAGACACCCAAACGACCGAACTATGGATCGACGACAAACAAAAAGTCGTTAATATTGTCCACATCGTATTGTCATTTTGGTGTCGCGGGAATTTTGCAAATCCTCCTTGTCACAACACTAAGACCCGCGTGTTAATCTATGTTTTGGTCAACTATCTATTTCTTAGATCCGACATAAGAGGCTTTTCGCACACATCGGTTGACCGGTAGAATTGAAAAATCAAAAAACGAAAAGAAATAAAATCGAAATAAAAGAATTAATGCTCGCAATTTATAAGATACAAATCTGAAAACGGTTTCTACTGTCTTTTCTCTTGTGCACACAGAGTATATGGCTGGAAGCTAAATGTATGTTTCGACGATTGAATCAGGTGACAAAAATGTCTGCGTCAAAGAACAATATTATGTTCAAGCTTCAAGTGGTATAGTGATTTGGTGTATTGGGATTATAGTTGGCAGAAATGCGGTCCTAATTCTATTGTGAGTAAACATAACTAAGTTTTCAATTGTAAATTAAATTTATATTGGTTGCTAAGCTCTCCACAATTGGTCTAATCCCATTCTTAGAACATGACTGATCCGCGTCTATTTAAAATAAATTGACGGCATTGACGAATTCATTGGTATAGTGTTGGGGTGTCAATTTATTTTGTAGTGGTTATATGGGATTCCAAAACTCAAATTCAAGTGCATATTTCATGAGAAATGTAGTGATGTTCGAGATGCTTTCAAAAAGATTTAATTTGAAGCAATTATTGTCTGCTTTGTTTTCAAATTTGGCTTAATTGAACTTGATACCTGCCAGTTTAACGGATAATATTAAAATTCCTATGTATAACCTTGTTATCTATTTGGGAGGATTTAAAACATAGTTATAGTTTATGGATTAGTTCAAGATAGTTCATCGTTTCCATCGAGACGGCATAAATTTTTTGACAAAGAAAGGGTGTTGCTTTATCTGTAGTACTACTCAGTTGTGAGTTTAGTTTGTGTTAGAAGTATTGAAAATTTAGTGATCGCGAAACAAGTCTGCCCTCACCAATTTCATCGCCGATAAGAGAATTTATTTAGGAATGCTTTTACATTTATCGGTACAATTTACGTCTGTCAAGGTAGCACTACCACTTTAAAATTTCGACAAACGCTATAGCGCATTAAACGTCGCGATTTCGTCGTAGTTTAATGGAAAAAGAAAAAAAAAATGTCGCGCCCTTCTTCCCCTTAAAAACTACCCTTAAGTGCATTTGAGCCTCAGTTAACCAAATTCGTTCCAAGAATCTCCCCAATGCTAAAAGTATCCAGTAAGATACCACAGGGGCCGCTTAAGAGATTAACACTCTGCAAAAATGTGTCGCGCCCCTCCTTCCCTTAAAAACTACCCCCGTCAAGTTAGCACTACCACCCCGGTAGCGGCCAATTCAAGCATTTCCGTAAATCAAAAAGTATCCAATTAATTGTCGCAGGAACCGAAAGGCATATTGCACAAATCAAAAAAATTTGCGCCCCTTCTACCTTTTAAAAACTACCCCTAAGTGCATTTTAACCTCAGTTCGCCAAACTCGAGTTCCAAGAATCGCCCCAATTCTAAGAGTGTCCAGTAAATTCTCACAACGGCTGCTTAACCTTCCGGCGGGCGCAATACTAATCCTAACACGATCGGACGCAATGCATCTGACAGATTAAGTGCAGAAAAAGGGATGAAACTAAATTTCTGTATATTTTAGACTCTTATTTATTGTTGCATTGTCTTCTTGAAACAGTTTTACGTAATTTTAGAAACAAAAACTGGCTCACAAAGTTTGATACGCTTCACATTTTAAATTTTCTAAGAATATTCCGCTTTCAATAGCTTCAATATTTAAAAAACCTCCAACAACTCGACCGCTTAAAAAATGTGAGCTTATTTTACTAAAAACACACTATTGAACGATTTGGTGAACCTAAAAGTCAACACAACGTTATTACGCAATGTGAAGAGTATAACATGTGGAAATTTTCATAGAAAAGGAGAAAATAACACAATCGGGCGCAATACATCTGAGAGATTATTTCATCCCCTCCCGCCCCTCAGACATATGGCAGATAGAAACTGAAAACTGCTTTGAATAGTTGATCGATAAAGATTAAGCTACTGTGAGTTTCAGATCTCTCCCTTTTTGTATCGCTGATTGGCGTAACAAAAACTGGCCACTTAATCTGTCAGATGCATTGCGCCCGCCCGAAGGTTAAGAGACTTCCACCCTGAAAAAAATTGTCGCGCCCCTCCTTCCCTTAAAAACTACCCCCGTCAAGTTAGCACTACCACTACTACTGAATCTCAAATGCACTTAAGGGTAGTTTTTAAGGGGTAGAAGCGGCGCGACAAAGTTTTTGAAGGGTGCAATATGCCTTTCGGTTCCTGCGACAATTAATTGGATACCTTTTGTTTTACGGAAATGCTTGAATTCGCTGGGGTAGTTTTTAAGGGAAGGAGGGGCGCGACAATTTTTTTCAGGGTGGAAATCTCTTAAGCAGCCGTTGTGAGAATTTACTGGCAACTTTTAGTACTTGTACTAGGGTGATTCTTGGAACTCGAGTTTGGCGAACTGCGGCTCAAATGAACTTAACGGTAGTTTTAAAAGGGTAGAAGGGGCGTGAAAATTTTTTCAAAGGGTGCAATATGCCTTTCTGTTCCTGCGACAATTAATTTGACGCTTTTTGTTTTACGGAAATGCTTGAATTTGCCGCTACGGGCGATTCTTAGAACTCGAGTTTGGTGAACTGAGGCTCAAATGCACCTAGGGGTAGTTTTTAAGGTGTAGAAGGGAAGAGGCAAACTTTTTGGGGAGTGCAATATGCCTCTCGGTTCCTGCGACATATAATTGGATACCTTTTGTTTTAGGGAAATGCTTGAATTGGCCGCTACCGCGGTGGTAGTGCTAACTTGACGAGGGTAGTTTTTAAGGGAAGGAGGGGCGCGACAATCTTTTTCAGGGTGGAAATCTCTTAAGCAGCCGTTGTGGGAATTTACTGGAAACTTTTAGTATTGGGGCGATTCTTGGAACTCGAGTTTGGCGGACTGAGGCTCAAATGTACTTAAGGGTAGTTTTCGAAGGGTAGAAGGGGCGCAACAAATTTTTCGAAGGGTGCAATATGCCTTTCCGTTCCTGCGACAATTAATTGGATGCTTTTTGTTTTACGGAAATGCTTGAATTGGCCGGTACGGGCGATTCTTGGAACTCATGTTTGGCGAACTGAGGCTCAAATGCACTTAGGGGTAGTTTTTAAGGGGTAGAAGGGGCGCGGTCTATTTTAATAGAAAGCCTACAGAAACTTTTCGGTGTAAACACCCAAGAAAATCCTAACCCTACAAATGTTAGACATGTCATGCTTCTGTCCTAAGTTTAACCCGGGAACACTAATGTGAGTCATTTTGACGCATATTCCACATATTTCTATTTTTCGTAGAAAGGGCGGTTGGTCTATTGGGTTCCGCTACCCATGTATTCTTTAAGAAATATGTTTTCTAATGAATGTCCGAGTAAGCAAGCGTTTCCGATTTTATGGTAAGCAGCTATTTGTGTTTTTCTGTGACGGGGTTAGTACTAAACGAACGTTTCTTGTGAGTCAAAATGACTCACGTTAGTAACAACCGTCTACATTCTTTAGTAAGCATATTTGGTTTCTTGGTTGTTTCTACAGTTTATTCGGACATAATGCACAAACTCTTAATATAGCTTGTATAAAATAAATTCCGAAGAATTCTGGCACTGTTTCTCTTCCACTTTAAATACAGCAATTTCCATATTGAGTCACAATGACTCATGGTTAGTAACAAGCGCCTGGAATTAAGGTTAGTTTTCCCGGGTTAAAGATTTCAGACTAAGACTTGTACAATTTATATTTTTTTATAACGGAACCTATGCCGTCATCGCCTGAATACGCCCAATTAAGAATTTCCAAGGATCACTTGTATAAACAATTTCATTTTTTGGGAGACTGTTAACACTTGGAAACGTGTTTTCGGGTTAAGTTGATCGAACATTCGACAACCCTAGTAAGTAAAAGCGAATAGATTTTCTATGAGTTTTCTATACTATCAGTTTTTTCCACTTTAAATGGGCTGGGAAGCGGCAGGGAAGTACTCAGGATTTTATTTCAGTAGGGGTCAAACTTTTGATATTTTGGAAGTGCTGCATCGGCTATCAAATTTTCAGTGACATGTTTCCATCGTGAGAATGTTTCTTTTTTGTTTAGAGAAAAACGAGATATTTAAATGCCAGAAAAGCCATTTAAAATAATTTTAAATTAGCTTAACGTTTCGCTTTTTTACGTCAAATAACTTTTGCTAAATTAATTCAATAGACAGTTTGAACAAGTCCTAAAACCCGTTGCGGATCGGGAGTATATGTCTTTAAATTGGTAGCGATAACTCTATCAATTGGTATTGAATCGATCTTTTGTGCCTTAAATTAAGCAAAATACATCATTCATTGTGTCCTAAGATACATCATCAAAGAAATATTTTATTTTTTTTTTTTCGTTTTAGCATTTGTACGACTTGATAAAACTCTCTAATGAGTGCTTACATTCTCGACTTTGTTTTACATAACTTTTTCACCAAAAAGAAAGAAAATCTATAAATTGGGTCCCACTTAGTTGCACTATACAACGAAAACCGCAAAAAAATGTCACCTTCAAAGTCCGACCTCAATAGTGAAAAGCAACCTCAAACATTTATTTATTTATTTATTTTATTTATTATTTATTTTATTTATTTATTTAACAAAACAAGAGTCATTGGGATTTAAATGCTTTTTGAATATATTTCCGCAGGGATACACACCCTAACCTATACCTGAGCTGAAACTTTAATATCATATTCGCCCGCTAAAATTTTGCCTACCCTGTTTATGCGACTTCATATACTTTTACTTCTAAGCTTAACGAATGGCGAATAGCGACAATTTACCTCCTGCCCAGGAGCGCTAAAGAGGCTAAATCCGGCCCTTTTTGTGCGTTGTAATATATTCCGGCAAAAAAATCGGGTTTCTTGCTTAAGTGACACTGGTCACTGGTGCCGTACCACTCTAAATCTACTTATAATTGATTAACAATTTCGCATATCAATTGATTTTCTATACTTAATAAAATTTACCTTTGAGCTTTAATTTGATGTTCTATGCTCCTTTCACATAGTGACGGGTAAAAAAAAAAAAATCAGGGGAATAGCGAGCCGATAAAGAACATGGGGTCGCACATTTGCTGACATTTTCAGAGTCCTAGCTAGCTGTTTTTAGAAGTTTCTGCCGTTCAAAGATGTGACCTATAAAAAAAAAGTCTAAGTCTCTACAATTTTCTAAAATTTCTGAACTTTCCAAATTTTGTTAATGATTTTAGATCACACCCTTGTAAAAAAAGGGCGCCTAAAAATTGTGCCCGTATCCATCACGTAACTTTTGGAGAAGTTTTCTCGGTAGCCCCGTCATTTTCAATATTCGACCAATCTGTTTGCTCGTTTGTTCGTAGTTTATTTTCGTAAATGTGTGTTTTCTGGAACCCGGCCGCGACTCGATCGTCACCAAACTCCGATATGACCATGCCGGAAAGCAATTTGCGCAGAAATGTAATTGAGGCTCTGGCAGTGTGTATTTTGGTCCGATCTTACTGAAACCGCGCGACGTTTTCAAGTTGTTTTTACCCTTTATAATAGAAGCAATGTAATGTAGTCTGGCTGGTGTAGCGGTAAGTGCGCGCACCTTCGGTGCACAGGGTCATGGGTTCGAGACTCACCGTGAACGAATTCAGTTTATGGTGTTTTTCGAACGCACGACCCATGTGACGGACTATGATTTCACTCAGAAGTTAAACGAGTACCCATTTATGGGGCAAAATAACATTGCTGAGCGTGCTGTTGATCTCAACACTTCAACAAAAAAAAATCCAAAATAGAATTGAAAATGTGAAAAATTTGAAAAGTTTCGGATACCAAAATATTTGAAAAAATGACTGCATTCGGTACATAGAAAAACGAAAGACTTGAGCGGGAAACTCGATTTACGAGCATACTCTTTTTATATGACAAAAAGATCGTACAAATTTTAAATTTATTAATTGATTTAAAATGTAGGAGAAAACAAAGGTATTCCGACAAGTACCGTTTAGTTACCATGTTACATTCAGTGAGTACAGTATACGATAACTGCATAATAGATAGATGCTTGAATAAAAATTTCTCGATATGGTTAATTGAACGCTTTAGCTATTATTCATTTTGCTAAAGATGTTGATATCGATAAATGAATTCTTTGTTAATGAGTTTTGTTTTGTGTACATACAAATACACACATCTGATGTCTAAACAAATAAATGAAGAAGAATAATCATGTGCAAGTCGAAATGAATTATGCATTTGAACATGTTTCTATGTTTTCACAATAAACGACATGGCGACGCGACGCGATGTCGGTATTTTATGGGAATCATGTTCGCGCACGACGACGAGATAAAAAATCGTTTTGTTTGGTTAATGTTTTCTACAACTGCATCTAAAAGATTACAATATGGGATTATTTTTTATGTGTTTATTTGATTTTAATTAGATATGAAACTTTGAGGATTGGGGCCTAGAGCTAAGCGTGAGAGTCGTTAGGTAATATTTACAAGAATTCAAGTGTATATTTTCGTTAAATCGAATCGAATTGGGATAATGTTGGGGGAAAATATGATTTTCCATATTATATCATCCCGTTAGACAAAAAAATGAGACCGAGGCCAATTTCGGGCCCGGCTTAAATTTTGATACCATTCACTCTCCTCGGTTTTGTGAAATTGGTGATATTCTTAGAAGAACCCAAATTGGGTTTGGGTGCGAAGGGTAGCCCCCTGATCCCATAGTCCCTTTCCATATGTGTTGTGGCATAACTATTTATTTGTATGAGGTTTGGTTGCAATTGGTGCACAATCAAAAGAGTTTTTGTTAGAAGAACCTAATTTGAGGGATTGGGTTTGTGTGGCAGCCCCCCAACCCAATGATCCGATTCCAATATTTTTTACATGTTTTGTCGCATCATTAGGGACATATACACGAAGTGTAGTCAAGATGTGTTCATAAACAAAAAAGTTTTTCTTAGAAGGACGTAATTTGGGGTGTTGGGTTTGTATTGCAGCCCCATGACCCCATCATTCGATTGCATTAATTTTTACATATATGTTTTGTGGCATTAATAGAAATATAGTTTGATGCGGCTTGAGTGAAATTGGCGCATAAATAAAAAATTTGTTCTTAGGAGAACCTAATTTGGGGGGTTGGGTTTGTATGGCAGCCCCATGACCCCATGGTCCGATTTGATCCAGTCTTACATATGTCTTCATTCAAACATACAAACTGCCTGCAGCAAAAAGAAGCATTTTTGCAAAATTTCAGCTTCTGAGCTTTTAAATTGGCCGAGTAAAACGCGTCGCAATAGACGGACAGATGGACATCGCCCAATCGACTCCCCAAGTCATGCTGATCATATATAATTTTTATATGGTCGGACATGCTTCCTTCAATGCGTTACAAATTTCATGACAAAGTAACTATACCCTTTCACTCTATGCGCGAAGGGTATAAAAATCTGTAAAATTACTTTCATCACAGTATGTCGCTAAAGTCGTATTCCACCGTACTTCAGAAAACTTTTTGGAACTTCCATTAGAACAAGGAATAAAACCGATGTCTAAGATAAACATTAACTTAAATTTTCATTTTAACAATTACAGTATTTATAGAAATAAAATTCTATGATTCCGATTCAAAATTCACAAGCCGTAATACTATACTTCACACTACATAAATTGTATTGTTACTGTAAATAAAACTAAAGATTTTATCGAGTAATAGTGTAGTTACTACGTGATAAACCTAGTACATCAGATTGCAAAATGTGGGGGAGACAAATTTTTTTTTGTTTCTTATGTTTTTTGGGATGCTGAGCACGAAACCAGAGCTTCTCAGCAAAATTTTGTTGCGGAACAGGGTCAAAATCACGAAAAACCCTAAAATGTTTGCTGGCTTTCCGTTATTCGGCCCCTAATTGTGAAACTATTTATTTCCGAATATTTTAGAGAGCACATAATTGTGCGTCCAAAGAGACATAAATATTAACCTTCCTATACCCGCGTCAAATTTTGTTACACGTATACCCGCGTCGGTCTCACAGACCGATGATTTTCAATCCTTTTTAAATTGTTTTTTTTTTCCATAACAAAAGATAAATAGAGGATAATAAATAATAAAACTAAAGTGTATAATGAAACAACAATGTCATTCAATAACTTTATTTCCATTTTAATCAGTTTTTTGCGAAAAAACTTCAACATTGCAACTTTTATACTTTGGAACTATAAAATCTCAACATAAACATCTTTTCCTTTTAAAAGACAAAAATATTCTTTCGTTTCGCATAAACACAGGATGTGTACTAAAATAGAATTAAAGAATGACTCAAAGAACACTAAAAAAAAATTAACATACTCATTTTATACTGACACAAAAAGTCACACCTATACCCGCGTCGGTCTCACAGACAATTCCTTCCAAATGCACCAATACGCCCGTCTTGCGTAATCACAAGAGATGCACTAAAATAAAGTCAGGAACAAATTCGGCAACTAGCAAAAAACTCGACCCTTTTCATTTAAGCTAAAAAAATTTAAAAAAGTGTTTTGTCGGTCTGACAGACCAACGCGCGGGTATAGGAAGGTTAAAAATCTGTTGAGTGGTATTACTACAATGGATAATTTAAATTTGCCATTTTTAACATGGTACAATTTTATGAATAAAATTTTGAGATTGGACGGTTTTTCATTATTGGTCGTAAAAGTTGCATTGTTCTCGTACGTTATGTATTTTGGAGTGCAGAACCTGAATCTATAAGTTCCCACCAAAATTTCGTTGTAAAAGAGGGTCAAAATTACAAAAAACGCAAAAAAAAAAATGACTATCAATTGTAGCAATACCGCTTAACACATTTTAATGATTAATGGCGCGTTGGACCCGCAGTTATGTTTTCTCTAATATTTTCATGGACAGGTTTTCGGAGAAATGTACACTTTCGAAACTATGAACAAAAAAAAGGGAAAACTCCGAAAATTTTGGGTTTTTCGCGGTTTTGACCCTGTTCCACAACGAAATTTTGGTGGGAAGCTCCGGATTCGAGCTCAGCACCCCAAAAACATAAGAAACAAAAAAAAATGTCTCCACCACACTTTGCAATCTGAAATCACCTCGGAACTACACTATAACTAGAAAACTAAATTTTTCATATAGTTTGTACGTAAAATGTTATGTACTGCATTAGACTTTATATAATTTATCTGAAAAAATATGTAAATGCATGTAACATAATTTTTCCCTCGAATTTTTACCCTATCTGTAGCTGCCACAGACATTAATTAATTTATTGTTTAAAAATACTTCTTCAGACCGTAAAAACTTCAATATGACCACTAAGACCGAAACCGAATCCGACGATCAGCTTAATTTTACAGAGCTTATATGTCCCCATCTTCCAAGTGGCGAATATCAGACCCTCATTACTAGGATTGAGATTGTATGATTTTCATTTCGGGTGTTGTCCTGATTTTTTAGGTTCTACGTTATTTTAGGGGATGGATTTCTAAAGGAGAGTGTAATCACTCCAAATAAAGAAATTTCTTATGGGTTCTCGGAGGTTGCGCTTTTAAAATCTAAATCCTAGCTAAATTTTGCAACCTGCTCATTTGGTATCCATTAATTTGAATGAATTATTCTTAAAGACATTTAACTCCATTTGATCACTCATTAAAATATAATCCCATCCCATCAATCCTTTATAAAATCTGCATTGAATTCATATACAAATTTCTAAGAAAACTCTTCAAACAACCATCGCCCACTATACTACAAACATTTTCTATTTCTCTTCCACCATACCGTCATCATCATCATCATCATCATGAAACCATTCATTGAAAATGCAACAATAATATTCAAAATTCTTCGTCGCCATCACACAAACACACGACACGGAACAGAAAAGACGAAGAATGACCCATGCGCGGTAGATATGATGCAAAATGCGAAAATCTAGAAGAGCCTCACAACAGAAACCGGCAAATTCTTGGCTATAACTGGAGCATAAACTTACGAGAGTGTAATAAACCAACGAAGTGCTACAGCAACAACAACTACTACTCTGGGCACGTTGTTGTGAATGATGATTGTCTTCCGAAACATCCAACTTCTAGCATTTCTCCGCGGTGCACATGAATGGATGGAATGGCATCATACTCATGGTGCATTGTCGTTGCATTGAGAGGCAAAATTTTTCTTATGTACATATAGTACGGACCCGTATGTATCGTACTTAGTGTCAGTTTTTGAAGTCTTTTTTCTTCAATTCTCCATTCATGTCTATGCAAAATTATTATTAGTAAGTTGTGGGAAGGGCAGCCAGCAGGCAAAATTGTTCAATTAGATGTTTTTGTGTAGGCGATTTGTTAGCGTGCGGTTAGTGGATGATAATAATTTACTATAGTGATTAAGCCGCGAAATTTTATAATTATATTTATAAAATTAATTTTCAGATTTTGTCTGTTGATTCGGTTCACGATTTATATGGAATCTTAGGAATGGATAAATTTATCTGACACAGTAACTATTCTGGTACCTGAAGCTAACTCCACGAAACTCCTTTTCCTCCATACGCTATTCCATAAATTTATTCTTGATTCACCATTATGAAATTATGTAAATTAAGGAAGCAATGATGACAAATTACATATCGCACAGTGCGAATTCAAAGTATTGTTTACCCATTAGTGCATGAAGCTCCCTGACACCATTTTTTGACTTTGGTCAATTATTATGGATTAAAGTAGCTACAAGGAAGTACTTTTTGAAATATTTTTTCGAAAAAAATAAGTAATATTAGACTTACAAGTCGTCCCCTATAAGGGACACTATGCACAGCGGTCAGTTGGCGAATAAAGAAATTGATACGACCAACTTGTATTGTATCCGGTAAAAACACCCAAACCAGATAATTAGTGAAGTAATTTGACGGATATGGAATAGAAATCAATGAAGTTGCATATAAAATATTTACAAACTTATCGCATTACTTGCTATGAATCCTTTATTTTCTTTAGTGAGCAGATCGACAACCTTATCCTCCCCAACTCCCAAACTTTTGGAAACGACATTAGGATATTTTCTCATATATATGAAATAGATACATAATATCCTCTGCTTGAATTTGGTGCCCAAAACAAAGTCTAATTAGTTCTCCGCGGATAAGTTTATTGTTAGCTGCTTTTATGGAATCACCTCATAGTTCGAAGTGCATTCCGCGGGCTCGGTTGCCCGTTGGACTATTAAGCGCGGTTGAAAACGCTGCTTTCCCGCTTTATGGCGGTTCACATCATGTATTACTATACCACAGGCATGACTCCAGCTTCTAGGAATTAGCACTTTTTCGTTTCAGCCCTTCTGAGGCACGGAGCCAAGGTGGAAGGTCAGTCAGCCGTAGCCAATCTGCATCGGAAAACGCCGGAAGGGCTTTGTCTCCCTCCTCTGTGGAGCTCGTGTTGATTGTGAAGCGACTCACAAAATGTCTTTATTACATAGACACAGACCCCACTGAGGGGACTTTGACCAATACAAATGATTATTTGGTAATTTCGAAAGCAATCGCTAGATCGTCTAGACTGTAAATGCATCTCACATCAGCAGTAAAAGTCACCTTTCAAGATCCCCTGTTTGATTGCCATCAATAGGGGTATATCAAAAATGTTAATGTCTTCAAAAAGACTGTCCACCGCTTCTAATATCTCTAAAATTTCCGCAGCTGTAAGTCTATAAAAATATGTCACCAACTGATACCTACGTGCACAATGTCCCCTATAAGGGACATTGAAAAACTTGATAAATTACATAAAATCTAAGACACAACGACGCTTTTTCTCTGATTAGAATAGTAGCCTATACACATTTCAACGATTATTCAATCGAAGAAGTTAACCAACACTTCTACATATTAGCCATTTTTTATTTTTTCTCACCAGCCCTGAATCTAGCGATTTTTTTAAATTCCGCCACTCATGAGATGTTAATAGTTGTCATTGCATACACACTTCCAGTGCATAGTAAAAAATCTGACCATATAACGGGAAAAAGTGTGTGTCCCTTTAAAGGGACACTATGCACTAATGGGTTAAGACAGGTAGATAACATCAGGATGCAAACATGGTGAAAGCCTACGAGATCAAGCGTTATGCATGTGGAAGCATCCAATGAAAACATAGTAATAAATTCAAGAGTAGAAGTATGTCTTTTTAAACGTTGATATTTCACTTATCAGATCTTTTCTTCATTTGACTCTCATTCTTTCATTTCATGTTATTTATTCAAATAACAATTACATTAAATCTACCTTAACACCTATTATACCATATGGGAAATTTGACGATTATGTCGTTTAAAAAGCCACCACTGAATCAACGAACCTGCCAAACTATTACATCTGATCTTAAAAACCATAAACTGATCCAATTTATTTCTACATTTCTTATACATATAGGAAATGCATACCATCCACGACCGCGGTGTGGCATATCGTCGCGGTGGCGTATAAAGTGGCGCTCTGTCTCCATGCCCACAGTAATTTTCATTATGTGAGATTGAAATCAATACGGCCCGAAACTCGCGCAATACTTCTTTGACTTTTTGTCTAACGTCGTCGTTGGTTGGATGGTACACATGACGACTATTGCAAGAAGTTACATGAAGTGTCATGAAGCTCACAATATCAACTCGCAAGACTCTCGTAATGCATGTGATCGTTTTCATATCGACACTTTTTGTGCCGTACAGGTCGTTATTTCAATCTGTTTTAATTTTATTTTTCTGCATACATTAGTTTTATGTAATGTAATTCTATATTCCAGAAGACAATTTATATATCTTCTTTATTTTTGCGAAATAGAGTTCAAATTGTAAGTTGGTATCCCTATATGCGGTATGCGGCTGCGTCGGCAATGTATGCCAATAAGTCTCTAGTGCATTATGCTAATGTGGTTATGGGTGAATTTTTCTCCGCATGCTTGCTAAATTGTTTTTGTGGTGTACGGAATTTTTATGTGTGTCGTATAGGACATTTGATATGAATGTGTATTCTGATATGTTACGCAGAATGGTGACTTATGAAAGCTTTTACTTTCTTTTCATTCTTTTACAGACGACTGTATGCTAGATATGGATTACTGAAATTTTATATAATTCGAAAGTGATGGTAAGTTTTATCTTCAAAACAATTTCTTATCAAAATATTTACTTTACCTTAAAATTAACACCGCGCCACGAGCAAACCTGTAGTATATGTATCTCTTTCTTATCCATATACAATCAAAAGAGATATGCCATTTTATTGGATTTCAATCGCACATAATGACAGTCATTATCGCACATTTTCAGATTCCGTAAGCATTACACTCTTGTATGCGATGCAACACACTCATATAAACCATCTAAAATGTAATTCCGTAGAATTCATTTGCTTACTGATATCTCATTATATCGGAGAAAAACAAATCGTCGTAAATAATCACATTAAGCGTAAAGCTCAAAGAAAATCCGATACAGCCCGGAGGATACAAGACAATAAGTTGTTACTTGTAATCTGCAATCTCTATTGATCAATGATCATCATATATTGCCATAACATATATTTATATACGGGATATTGCCTAAAGATATGTGATGTGATTCTCATCTTCATAATGTTATAAATAAGCGTGTGTGGATCAATGCAAGTTAAGAAGAATTTTCATTTGCTTTGATTGCAATGGGTATATTGCCAGTGGACATCTTTTCGATGGTGAATTCAAAAATATGCGAGAAAAAATGCATCTGTTGCACTGAGCATAAAAGTAAGAATTCGGCGTTTGCCAAAATTTCATAAATACTCATTTTGTGGATTTTGACGGTAGAGTTTTTGGAAGTTTGGCAATTACACATTTTAAGTTTTTGCATTATTTCTCCTAAGCCTAAACAATAATTATTGGGAAAATAGTCTACGTTACATACCATTTAGTGCCGAAATTATAAGAACAACAGTTACAGCTTCCAGATTTTCCTTTGATTGCATATAGAGTAATGCAAAATAGTGAAATTTTTAAAATATATTTCCGTCATCGGCCTTTGCTATCATCAAAAGCCATTTTATCAGACTGCGGTTGGACGTTGATTTTGAGGACACCCTGTATAGTAGCAGGTTCACACATCACGTTGACTAATTCTGCACAAATTACTTTATGTATGAACTTGCTCGGTTGCTCGATGTTAGCAACCATATGTTCAATTGCAGATTTTACACATTTGTGAAATGAGGTCAAATAAATATGTACCGAAGACTTACTTATAATCAGGCCTCCAAATTACAGGATAACGTGGAGTTGTGACCGATCTGGCTAGGTTAATACCCAATAAAAAATTTACGGAACTGTCCCCAAAGAATCAGACGATATTCCAATTTTAATAATAATAGTTAAACCTAATTTCGAATACTAAAAGCATAAAAAAGGGTGATAAGCAAAAGACTACGAGTTATATCAGCCAATTTACGAAGTTGGCGGGAGGGCCCCGAATAAAGTTGTTCCGCCACTGATTCCGCAGATATAGGCACCTAATGCAAATCTCGGGGCCCGACCTTGACTCTCGCCACGGGCCCGCGTTTGCTAAATCCGGCACTGCAATGCTATCCAATTCTTGGGTCACTATCTATCAGTATTCATAACTCGTCCTGAGATTTCCTACAAAATGCTTAATCTTGAAAATTAATTTACTTTTTCTGAATACTAATGATTGCCTTTAAATAAAAAATTTGATTCAAAAATCTTTCTGTAGATCATACGGGTTAATTACTTCTCGTAGAAAGACATGGAGTTGTTGAAAATATTAGAGAGTTTTAGCAAGTCGTTGGAAATAATACGACATAATTTTACATTCCATATAAAAATTCGCTTGCTTACCGTATACGAAACAGTATATCATAATTTAGCATATGTCCTAAGGAGGCATGGACATATTTCCGTGTATTTGACGTCTTTAAACAGTCAAAATTGTCGGGTCGCGATTTTTAGCTGTTGTCAAATTAGTTGAAAACTCTCGTATAAGTTTTACATACGATTCGCGCGGTAATTTTTCTTTGGAAATCGGGAATTACGTATCCGTTTTTTTTATACGTCAGTGTAAAACTCTCTATTGATCAAGTGATATAAGAAAACGTAAAAGCCAGTTTTCATATACGAAAACGGTTGGTGAATGGTCTGGATTGAGAGGATAACTTGCTCTCAACCAACTATGAGAATAACCTCCTCACGACCCCCAAATGACTAGAGAGTGTACATCCTTGGGAGGTTGTCACCCAACCCCGAAATTTCCCGAAGCTAAGGGGAGGAAGGGGTTCAGTCATCGCTTAAAACATGAGGGACTAATCATCTCTTAAAAAAAATTAGTACAACACATTTTTCTTCAATCACTTGATCAAATCACTATAAAACACAATAAGCAAGATTATGAGCAGTAGCTTTTACAACATGCAGACTCAATCGTCATATGGAATTTAAGCACAGTTGCCAACTTTTTTATAAATTAGCTGCCCATGGTACTAGTTTCGATACTGACCCATTTTCACCTTTCAGTTCTTCTCACTTTCATTGTTGTTTAAAAATTCTTACTTGACTCGCAAATTCCAGTAGGTGACTGCGTACAATTAGGGTACACTAAGCTGACCAGACGTACAGCATTTTGCTGTACAGTACAGCATTTTGACCTGTCGTACAGCATTGGGAAATGTACAGCAAAATGTACAGCATTCCCCTAATTCACTACATAATAAGCTCCTCGATGAGTCTGTGATCAGTCATGTCTGCTTTTAAGGTGTAAAGTTTGACCCCTGTACCCTGTGCGGTCATAATTTAGCGAGATAAATCTTCTCAGTACCGTATAGCCCCATTTGGGGCTATGGTGCGTAAACTCAGCCGTTTATAGGCAATTTCGAGTCAACGTTAACAATGCATATAATTTCCGACGGAAATTTTGGACAACGCCGAGATTCGATCTCCGCACCTCTAGATTACTAGCATCGTAGAGTGCGACTCAACCAAGTGAGCCACAGAGCGTGATAAATGCACTTTTATTTTAGCCAATTTTTCATTTTCGATAACTCGGGAGCCCTTCCCGATCTCTCGGAAGAATTTGCACAATTATAGAGCTATTTCCGCGTTCGGAAACTAGAGCTGCCTAAATCGCACTTTTGTGTTTTCGAATCGAAAATTATCCATTACTTGGAAATTCTTGAGTGGAATTTTGAAATTTGTCAAAATTGTAGGACACGGCACTGGTGAACAATTCGAGGCTGTAATTGACAAGGTTCAAAATTTACAACCGTCAAAAGATGAGATTTTAATTTATTTTCCCTATGACAAAACGATAGAAAAATCTGCCACTGTACTCCATCCGATTCCTTTATTAACCTCTATAGGAAAATCCATACTAAAGAAAGAACTCGGCATGGGTTTTTAGATAAAGTGTTTTCCCACATTTCCTTAGAGTCAATTTAAAACGGCTTTAAGAGCCAGGGGACCGGCATGGGATGACATCAACCATGGAGAAATGCATACTCTGCTCCAGAAATATTGTAACCAGGTTTAGATAAGATTTAGACCTTTGCCTCGCCCTTAGGCTTACTTTAATTCTGTGCCTCGCCATTTGCTCCGATCAGACCTCGCGCTGTCTGTCGCGCATTAGATTATTGGCCAACAGTTTTGCGATGCAGTGCTGTTGCGAAATAGGATAAGGCGCAGTGCAGGCGCAGCGAGCGTTGAGCCAATGAAAGGCAATTCGTAGGATTTACATCACTGGCTCGTCCATACATATACTCAGATCCTGTGGCTCGCCTTTGCCTTCGCTCAGTACTCACTATGTCTATCGCTCTTTTCATAATTCGCCAACATCCTTGCGACCAGCGCTGGTAGGAAGTGGATAAGGCGAGGTGCGATCGCAACGGTGAGCCAATAGAAGGCAATTGGTAACATTTAGCTCGTCCTTAGGATTACTCAGATACTATAGTTCGGATAAGGCGAGCGCAACGAGCGATGAACTTGCGGAAGGCAATTCGTAGGATTTAGACATCTGGCTCGTCGATACGTACACTCAGATCCTGCAACTCGCTGCGCTTAGACCTCTCTCAATCTCTCCCGCATCAGAGAATTTGCGAACACTTTTGCGGCGTAGATCTCGGACTTGGAACCTAGAAGTATGGCTGAGGATGTAGTAAAACCGAATTCCGCTTGTATGTGTACAGCTTCAATGTCTGTCATCCCTTCATGAACAAGTTACAACTGCGATACTGCAGTTTGTGGTTTACGCGGACACTTAACCCATTCCCCGCCAACACATTTTTTTTCGAATTACATCCTGAAAATTGGTATTTACGGTAAAGAAGCCACCCTGAATCCAAAACCGTTTACCATTTTTTCCTACGTGCCTCCGTTCTCCCGCAAAGGCCCGATGCCATATGGCATCATTGGCGGGAACCCATTACAATTTTTTTTTTTCAATTAAGATAAAAACGTTGAAATTTTTTCGGAAAAACACTTTTTACTTCCTTTAATTATAATTCTGAGCTTGTGTGAAATTTGAAGAAGCATTTAACACATAATCCTGTATCACATTTGATGCACTTAGTCCGAGTTTGGCTTTTGCAGGGCGGATATGCACATCTTCTTCGATTGCATTTCGCAACATAATGGCCAATTCCATCATACGTGCAACATTCGGAAGACTGTGGTATGTGCTACCCAAATCTGATGAGCCACAGTCGTACAATAGTAGGTTGCAATATCCCTACGGAACTGCATTTGGGTGACTTCCCCGACTTTATTTGTAATATCCAAGCATTTTCATCATCTTGGACTCTAAATCCTCAGAAACGAATTTTCAGCATAAAATTAATTATCACAAAGTGAAAATTATTAAAAACGCAGTAAAACATATTGGAAAAATATAAAAAAAAAATAAAATTAAAAATAAATTTTTTAATAGGTTTCCGCCAATGATGCCATATGGCATCACTAAAATGTATTTAGTGTTACTACCTATAAAACTACCGTTATTGCAATTTTTTTTTTTGCTATTCTAATCTATGCTACTCTGGCTTTTGTTTAACACAAATTGTTCTGAGAAAATCAGGTCGCAAGTATATAATTTTTAAAATTTTGTGGAGGCTTACCCGCAAAAATCGCATTTTTTCAAAAAAAATTTCACGACACTTTTTTTTTCTGCTCCCAATGGCACAAATCTATCTAAATACTAGCCAGGAACATTGGAATAGACAGAAGAAACATTACTTAGTGTAACAAAGGAAAAAACAATGTTGAGGATGTTACAGGGTGTCCGTGGCGCGCTCCCAAATATGAGGCTTTTACTGATGCCATATGGCATCATTGGCGGGGAATGGGTTAATTTTATTTTCATGGGTTGAGCTTATATTTACAAATTTTGTGTTGCAGACAGACACGGCGTTTTGCTAAATTCATTTCAGAGCGCTAAATTAACGCATAAATCTTCCCTGTTTTCGTTGGCGACACTCATATTATTAATAAAACATAATCGTCTTAAAAATTGGCTGTTCAACAAGGTAAGTGCTGTAGGACATTATTTTAAAGGATCCTAACCTTTAAAATGCGATTTAAAAAAAAAACAGTTTACGCTGTTCGAATTGGTGATATTTTAAAGGGAAAGCACAGAGACGTAGTCTGTAATTCGTTTCGGGAGGAATTCCATATCAGAAATTACATTACTCGGTATCAGTATTTTGGTTTTCCTAAAAACCTTATAGTAATTCTGAATTTATTTGCCGTTAACAACCTACTGATTCGTCTTTGCTAGCATGAAACACATGACAGTTATCATAGCCAGCAACAAAAAAAAAACACACGCACCACATGTCAGCCGATATACATACTGTCACCATATTGATGCAATTGGAAATATAGAAATTAAAGTTTTAGTAGTCTAGTTACATGTTAGGGATTCCATGGGCTCCGACGCTAATAGCAGCTATGCTATTCTGACCCCTCAATTATCTGCAACAAAAACAACAACAGAAAATAAGGTACCGAAAGAATTTTCACCTGTTTAATAATAGAAAAACAAGGATACTACCTAATACACCGCCAGTTCCATCAGGGCAAGTCCATCACGTTCCTTAAATCTTTCAAACAACTCCGGCAGTCCAACGTCTGATTGGGATCCTTAAAGTAAAAGGATAATTAATTAAAATAAATGGATATTTATCAAACAAAAACTGACACTTTAAGATTAACAGGCTGAGAAATAACATCGTGGATATCGGAAAGAGAGAAAGAAAACGTCACATATACTACACTTAAATATTTTACCTTGTTTGAATTTCTGCCCGCTCTTAACTGTTCATGTGCATCCCCAGGTATTACAACACCAGCTTCTTTGTGTCCACCGATTTAGGGTCCGACTTCTTCCATTTGTAGCACTCGTTGTCAATTTGCCAATCTGGGCTAAGAGTGAAAGCCAGATCTTTGGCACGCCATACCCGTAACCCAGATATGGTACTGTTATTGTCCTAACCGAACAAACAAACTGACTAAAACGCTTGCTTACGCATCTTGTCTAACCATTTAAACATTCCCGTGGTCAAATTGCAGCTCGTAGAAACCTTGGCTAATTCATCATTATACTCTTGTATTTGCCGAACCGAATGGAATTGTTCTCTGGATCGAACTTTTCCCAAAAATATGGAATAAAAATAGACTCGTTCTTGTTAGAATAGCAGCGTTTGAAATCCGCTATGTTGAAGGTTCTTTTCGGCATACTATCGAATGGATCTTAATATCTTAAGCACAGAAAACTATAGGGCTCACTTTGGCTCGATTTTGACATAATTTAATAAAATTTTACCACATTGCAGAATTTTAGGGGCAATTTGAATTGAATAGAATTCGAGCTAAAATTAACTCTAGTTTTCTATACTTAACGTATCAAAAATGTTAGAGATAATGGAGCTAGAATAAAATGAAGTAAGAAACACTTAATTGCAAGACTATGCACCAATTCTTAAAGAATCGTATAGGCATCATCTTGGCAGAAGTTGGAAAAAAGTGAGATGGAAAAAAAGATTCTTTTTTCGTCAAATCACAGAAATTTGACTTTGAAGCTATGTAAAAACCCAACCTATTATCTGATTTTAGTGCGGTTAGTTTCGTTTTATAGATAAATTTGTTGGCTATAATCATCATCTTATTTTGCTATTTTAGCTGGTCTATCTTTGGTGATATTGAGGTTTAAGTCGCACAAGAAAATGATTTTTGCAAAAATCTTCAAATGTCTGTGGCAGCTACAGGGTTAAGAATTGAGGGAATGTTCAGTAAAACTTTTTTCCGGGAAATGTCAACAGTAATATTTTTCTGTGTTATTTTGTACTACTATCTCAAGTGTGAAGTATTGGTGCATGTTGTAATTATGCACTTGCTTTTGATAGAATCTTCACGATGCACACTATGTCGGTAAAAGCTCCTCGATGACAAAATCCAAGCAAACATGACACTACGTGAGCATGATAACGGTATAAGTTCCTCTAAATAACAATTATTTTAATTTTATTTTCCTGATTCATTATGGCATAGATTTTTCCAAATATTTTAACAGTTATACTTTAAATTGCATCACCAGAGCTCTGTTGTCTCTGTAAAATTGGACTAATTATGCTAATTCTAATTTTATTTTTAGTATCCTAAAATTATATCCATTGCCCGGACAAACGGCCGAAATCAATACAATTTTTAGGGTTGCTGCCTTAGGTCTTTCGTTTTTAGGAATAATTTATTATAATTCGTTTAGATGCTAGTCAATTACTTCCCGTTCTGCAAACAATACATTAGGATTTTTTAAAACCATAATATATATTTGTCGTGGATTCATTAGAATAAACATCATTTTGAATTTGTGTAAGTATACAGGGTGTCCGGAAACTGCCGCATAAACGTACCGGATTGTGATTCCTCATGTGATTTCCAGCAAAAAAATTGTACGGAACATACCCCCTCAGCTTAACCGTTTAGCTGCCACAGGCATTTGAAGATTTATGAAAAAATCGATTTCTTGTACGACTAAAACTTCACTTTCTCAAAAGCTAGACTAGCTACAAAAGCAAAATAAGATGATTATTACAGCCAACAAATTTACCTACAAAATAAAACTAAGTGCACTAAAAGCGGATAAGAGGTTTGGTTTTACAGAACTTCAAAGACACATTTTTGTGATTTGACCCAAAAACAATATATTTTTCCATCTCAATTTTCTCCAACTTCTACCAAGGTGAGATACTTGTACGATTCTGTTAAAAATTGGCACATAGTCTAACGATAATTTCTTTCTTACATCATTTTATTCTAGCATCGATATTTTCTAACAGTTTTAGTTCCTTAAGTGCAGAAAACTAGAGTTAATTTTGGATCAATTTCGATATAATTTGAATTAATTTTACCAAATTGCAGATCTTCAGGGGCAACATGAATTGCATTGATATCTAGCTAAAATTAACCCTAGTTTACTGCATTTAAACTGTTAGAAATAACGAAGCTAGAATAAAACGATGTAGGAAAGAAATAAAATTAAAACTGTTAGAAATAACAAAGCTAGAATAAAACGATGTAGGAAAGAAATAATTGTTGGACTATGCGCCAACTTTTAAAACTGTTGGCAGAAGTTGGAGAAAATTGCGATAGAAAAACATATTGTTTTTGGGTTAAATCACAAAAATTTGACTTTGAGGTTCTGTTAAAACCAAACCTCTTATCCGATTTAAGGGCGGTTAGTTGTGTTAGTTTTTCTATTCTAGCTAGTCTAGCTTTTGAGATATTGAAGTTTTAGTCGTACAAGAAATTGATTTTAAAAAAAATCTTCAAATGCCTGTGGCAGCTAAAGGGTTAAGCTGAGGGGGTATGTTCGGTGCAACTTCTTTGCTGGAAATCACACGAGGAATTACAATCCGGTGCGTTTATGCGGCAGTTTCCGGACACCCTGTATAAGAAAAATTATACGCTTACAATATTTCCTGAAAAAATATAAAACAACACCTGATCACATCTTAAATTATGCCGTCATAACCATATGTTTACAATTTATCTGTATATTAGCTAATATATTGTTTCAGCATATCTCAATAGCAGAACGAAGGAAAGGTTCTGAAGAAGTTAGTTTCAAGTTGTACAGTCAAATGTGGATACCGTATCTTCTTAGCTTGCATAGCGAATATAATAATCATTTCATAAATCAATGGAATTACACTAAAGGCTGATCATATAAGTTATCGTTGGTACGCGTGATCATCATCATTGCCCCAGGACTAAATCTCTTGATTATCGTTATAATGTTCGATTCAAATAAAAAGGCAAATAGAATGCGTATGTTTTCGCATGTAGGAGAAGAAAAAATAAATTTAATATGTAATTTCGTTTATACATATTTATATAGTCAGGAATATTTTTCAAAGCTGGTGTTGTGTATTTAACACCTTCTATTGGAAGTTTCTCGCTCTTAAATTATCATTGGAAGTGAGAAATAAAAATGGTTAGAACCGATGCGACCTCAAACTTAATAATGTTCAACTCAAAAGGAAAATACGAAGGGAGTCAAATACTCACGACCCAAAGCTAGGTGGCTGTCTAATAGGGAATTTATTATATTATATCCGTTTTAAGTTTGAATTTAGTTTTAAAATTGAGGTATTTGGTTTTTAAATATAAATAAATTAAAAACTACACAGGCAAAAATAGCCAAATAACATATAACTTAAAAATTGGGTCAATTATTCAACAAAAAAAAAATTACCTGCAGCCGCCATGTAGGTATGTCATATTCTTTTCGAAATAATATCCGAATACCACCCAGAAACAAGTAGCTACTGCACTTTATATGCAACAAACTCATCATTATATCTTTCTATACGCCTTAAAAATCTAAATATGTATTCATCTCACCAAAATCTATTTTAATCTGGAATAATACCAAATGTATGCATATTCATCATCATAATCACAAAAAAAGTATCTCGAACAAAACGTCCATTGTATTCTGATGAGCATATGATTAGTATGTATCAAACAAACGACTTCCATGCCATTTTTCACCTTTTCTTTATTAGCACTCTGCATGCATAAAGCATTTGGTATGGAAGCTTTCTGGGTCATCCTAGTAATCCATTATTTCCCATGAACAATCAAAATATGTATTCGAATACGTACGTATAGTAGCCAAGTTTGGGATTTGCTCGTTTTCATTCATTGCGTTATTTGTATTTTGAATTTTCTTTATTTTGGTTCTTTCTCTTGTTCAACATCTTGTACCGAAACAATACATTCGATGTTCTCTAACATGATGTACTATCGTGTAGCTGAAGATGAAGTAGCGCAGTTGAAGTCTATCGAACGAAGATGATGGTGGTAGGTCCGGTACACACAGTGAATCGTTGTAAGGCTTGTTTGCATATTTATTATCATCTTTCATTTCGTTTTTCTGCAGGTCGACTACTAATTAACCGATTTGTATGATGTTTGTGAAGCAAATATTTGTTAAGTGCCATGAATATGGGGTAAAGGATGATTTTATTAAAACGTCGATTTGTTATTGTTATTTGATTATGATAAAAATGCGTTGAGGTTTAAATGGTGATGCTTTGGTTGTATGAAATAGTTTTAGTATCGCTCAATTGATCAGTCGATGAAGACGAAAGCTATGTTGCTGAAAAATTCCAAACTTTAAAGATTTTAATGTATTTTTTTACGACTCATGGATTTTTTTTAATAAAGGGTTATCCATTTTCTCTTTCGGAAAGTAAACTTAAATTTAACACAGTAAATATTTGAATTTCGATGGAATTTTTATTTCATAATAAAGTTTGGATTATGCCATTATGCGTGGAATACAATATCTGTCCCACGGGACCGATTGCAGGACTCGATTCATTTGAGGTAATTTTTGATTACTTTTTCACACATGTCGGGCAATAACTCGACGGATTTTGTTCTTTAATTGACCAATCGTCGTCGGATGGTTCGCATAAGCACAATCCTTACAGCCCCACAAAAAGAAATCTAACGGCGTTAAATCGCAAGACTTTGCTGGCCAAGCCACTTCGCCGAATCTCGCAATTATGGGTCCTGGGAACTTCTCGCCCCGTCTTATTGAAACCACATATCGTCGATATCCATATTTTCAATTTCCGACCAAAAACGTCATTAATCATGGCGCTTTAGCGCAGAATCGAAAAATTCGGGTCTTCGGCCACACTTTCACTCACAGCGGCGATGTTTTCGGTCGAACGAGCAAAACAATGATGCACAGGTGTAGAAATGTCTGTCACCGATCCAGTTTTTTTCAATTTTTTTCACTGTGTAGGCAATTGTGCGCTCATTGGGACGATTATGTTGAAATGCACGAAACGTGGCCAACGCAGATTCACCATTTTGGTAGAATAATTTAATATGTAATTTTAACGCGTTGTTCAGTCCTAAGACGTTCCATGTTGTAAAATGGCAAACATTCAACTAAACCAATACCAGTTTAGAATACACTGACATTTGACAGATGTTGAATGGCAGGGCTTTACTATCCGAAACACGAAATGGATAACCCTGTATTCAGGGGCGGCGCATAAGGGCCCGCAGGCCCCGCGTGGCGTGGGGGGGGCCCACGATATTTAGGGGCCCAAAAGCCACATGAAAGATTGATTTCTCCAACCATAAAAACAGCACGACTGCGAAAAACAACACTCCGACGTAGAAATTTTTTTTTTTGACAAGAAGAGACACTTTTCCAAGTCAAAACAAATGCTATATTTATTGTTCCTCTTTCACCAGGTCCCTTAGATAAACAAATTTCATATTGTTCTAAAATCTTTGAAAGTTCATAAGACAACCCGGATCCTCAAATAGCATGGCTGCGCTTGCTGTAACTGTAGCCGCGGTTTGTAATCCGACCTACCTTTTTCCTTGGCAAGTAAAAAATATGGGCAAAAAGATTCTTTAGGTCCCTCTGCAAATAAACAATATTAAAATATTTTTGGTGATAGTACCTTTTCCAAACTTTCGGATTGGAACTTATCCACTTTGTCATGACCTGTCAAACACGAACTAAATTTAGCTCAAACCACTTAGTTCGGCCTGTATATCGTTGCAGACTAAAATATTTTATCATGCTTGCGGTATATACACGGTCATTTGGGCTGTGGTGCAGAGCACACATTTGGTTGGACCGATTTGCGCATTCGAAGGATCGGCAGGCACGCCACTTAGGTGAAAAGTTTCGGCAACGATGGATCAAGGAGTACTTGCCAACGATTATGCGGCGTACTAAATGGACGAAAGATGAGAAACCCATTCAGCTGGGTGACATTGTGATTCTTGCGGAATCGGATTGCCCGCGCAGATCATTGAGGAAAGGATGAGTAACCAAATTGAACCACGGCCCCGATAAGGTCGTAAGGACGGTAGATATTCTACTCGGCGACGGAAGCATAAAGGCACGGAGAAGCGTTGGACGCGTCGCCGTGCTCGAAGTGAGGAAGCCACATCTTTAGTCTCCGAAGTTTAGCTTCGAAGACGCTCGGGGGGATGTCGCCGAGACATAATCTATTGTGAATTACAAATTCACAAACAGTTAATTTGACACAATCTAGACAAGACGTCAAGAGACGTCAAAGTTTTGGATTTTCACTTCCGACAAATCACCAGACGAAGTTGCGGCGAGAGAAACTTCTCGGTAATTATATAGTATTATTGCTAATTATATTTTTCATTATAAAATTTTCATTGTTATCAGAATTAAATCATCACGTTAACCCGATTAGAATTGGAGTTTTTTTTACTCGGCGCAACTGTTGGCCAAGGGGCCAACAACTTGTTTGTAATATTTGTGAATATTTATTTGATTAATTATGAAAGGGGCTGCTAATTTAGCCCAGTCATTACGTGATTTCAGATTGCAAAATATGGTGAAAACATTTTTTTAAAAACCTTAGCTAAATTTTCAGTTCAGGGCCGTTCCTCTCTTCTCTCTATTCCCCTCTCGTAACTGTTTTTATTTTGTTGAGGTTTTGAGATCAACAGCACGCTCAGCAGTGTTATTCATCCCCAGAAATGGGTACTCGTGTAACATCTGAGTGAGATCATAGTCCGTCACATAGATCGTTAGTTCCGCAAACACCATAAACTGAATTTGTTCACGCTGAGTTTCGAACCCATGACCCTGTGCGCCGAACGTGCTCGCACTTACCACTATACCAGCCAGACTACTGGGAAAACTAACAAAACTATTTCGCAAGGAACAAATTGATTTTGGATATGGATTGTCGCGCTTTTATCCAGTTCAATTTCCTTATTGGAAAATATTTCTACAACAATTTGATTCAATTTTTTCTTCAATTCAATTCAATTTTTATTAAATGTTGTTTTATGTTTTACATGATACCTTATTCAATACCGGCCTGGTACAGCCTTAACTCTATAGTATGGAGAATAAATTTACATGATTATTTAAGTTTCTTAACTTCGTGTGATAATTTGTGGGAAAATTATATAAAAACCACATGGTAAAAAAAAAATAAATACTTAAACTAACTTAACTTATATTATTAGATCTAGAACTATTAAACTATTCTATGCTACCTATTAGCTAAGTTTCTAATGATATTATTATTAATATTAGAGCAGGTTGGCAGAAACTTAGGGGTGCTTTCACTCACTATTTGGCTTAAGGGCTTTATTTTGGTCTCGCTGTGCAACTTCTCAGTAGAATAGAAAAAGGGTTTATTCATTATTAGTTTTAAAATTTTATTCTGAGTTTTTTGGAGATTTTCTTTTACTGTTTTTGCATACAGACCCCAGACAGGTGATCCATATGCTGCAATAGGTTGAATTACCATTTTCTAAATAATTAGTTTGTTATCTAACGATAGCTTTGACTTTATGTTTAGTAAAGAGTATAACGAATAAAACGATTTCATCATTTTTTCGGAAGTATATTCCATGTGTAAAAGACCTGTTAGTTTTTTATCAAAGGTTAGTCCTAGATAGGTGAGTTTATCTTTCCAATTTATATAATCTCCTAAGGAGTTAAGCGGTGATTCAGGTAGGTTTGAACTCTTTCTTTTTTTTTTAAAAGAAAATGGCTTGACCCTTACTAGTATTCAATTTTATTTTCCATCGAAAATAAAATTGATACAAGGTCTCCAATTCGTGTTCAAGATTCTTGGAAATCAAATCAGGATTGCTGTTAGTAGAGTAAATACACGTGTCGTCCGCAAAACATGCCATACTGCAGTCCCTAGTTTTTGGAATATCAGCCGTGAAAATATTAAAGAGCACAGGACTGAGACATGATCCTTGTGGCACTCCGGCTGGTATAGATTTACTAGCTGAAACAGCCTTATTTACTTGAACTGAAAAGGATTTTGATAAAAAAGATTGCACTAATTTGATCAAGTAAATTGGTATGTTAAAATTTTTCAGCTTATATAATAGGCCATCATGCCAAACTGAATCGAAGGCTTTTTGGATATCGCGGGCGACCACTCCGACGGATTCTTTATTTGCGAATGATTTTTTTATATGTTTATATAGCCGAAAAGTTTGGTGTGTAGTTGAATGCTGTTTTCGAAAGCCAAATTGAAAGTCAGGAATAACTTTTAATCTCTCCGTGGCCTCGTTTAGGCGGGCTAGAATAACTTTTTCTAATATTTTGCTCATAGATGGTAGTAAGCTTATTGGCCTGTAGTTTTCGGGCTGTTTTAGATTTTTTCCTGGCTTTCCAATCGGTATCACGATTGCGTGTTTCCAACAATCAGGGAAATAAGACAGTTTCAAACATACGTTTATTAGAAAATTCAGATATACTAAAGACTTTTTGGGGAGATTTTTTAATACTAAATTCGATATCTTGTCAAATCCTGGAGCCTTTTTAATTTTGACGTTTTTAATAATTTTTCTAATCTCGTTAGGAGACGACAAGCAAGATTCAGTAAAATCACTCGCGGGTGATGTTAGTGTCCGCGCAGCTTCTTTGACTAATTGGTTAGTTATAGTGCTTCCTAGGTGGTCTGCTGTTTTGTGGGCCTTTATAAATCTGTCAGCTATAATTTCGGCTTTGTCCGTGTCGTCAAACACCAAAACTTGATTTGCGGCAAATAACGGTGATTCATATATTTTCACTAAAAGTCGTACAGAAATCGGAATTATCAAAGCCTTTTTCTCTATATATCACGTACATCAAGTCACCCATTTACAAATAAAGAAATAAATTATATGAAACACAACTTGACACTCTATTTTTTAAGCAACAAATTTTGCAAAATCTCAATTGCTATGAACAATACAAATTTTTAGGTTAAATGTTAAATTTCGAATTAAACAAAATTGTTGAAATCACTTTTTTGCTTGATTTGGAAAAATGTTGAAATTACAAGTAAATCCAGGGCTATGTTTGTAGGGAATTTACACTTGCGACAGGATATACTAAAACCTCACGATTCAATCCAGTAAACGGGTTGGAATGAGTTTATTTAGTTCAAATCCAGGATTTCTTTGTGTGTAGACGGCTATCAGGTTCTGATAAAATTACATTTACACTTGACAACCAAATTTAGATTTATTATGAAATCTCGGATCCTGTTTACACCATCGTTCTTATTTATTACACAACTTTTACACGATCTGACTTATGTCGCACACACACGAAGAATCCGAATACATTTTCTTTTTGATTTTCGCTCAATCATAATCCAAGAAAATATGTGATTTTGACGAACGAGTATCAAAAAAATGGATTCGGATTGATCGTGTGTGTGCGGCATTATAGAAATTTATGTCAATGATTTGTAACTTGGGTGAGAAAATCAAACTTATAGGCTGATAACGAGCTATTGTAAAAGTGACATTTATTTTCAAAGATGTGTGTTGCATACACTCAGCGAAATTATCTACATTTTTACCACGATTTCGTATAGATTATGCGAGCATTAGGTATGGGCCTCGCAAAAGTTAAGGCCTTCCCTGGTAACAGGAATGGCAGCTCTTCAGGGCAACAATAAAAATTTTGAAATTTTCGCTTTCGAAACAAAGAAAAACGTTTAGCTTCAACGTTGCAATGACCCAAAAGTCCACAAAACAAAAATATATTTTTTTAAATTACAGTCCAAAATTTCCAACTCCTCTTCACTACGTTAGGGGGCTCTAATGGTTGGGGGCCCGTGTGCGACTGAACACATAGAACACCGTACGTCACGCCACTGCCTCTATCTCTCAGGTATGGAAGGATTTTGCAACTTGCACAGACCGAATATTTTGCATGAACACGATTCTTATAATATTTAATTGCAATTTTTCCTTTTTTTCATCTGGACAGTTAAAATTGAATCTGCGGTATTGATGTTTTCGATTAGATGGTCTCTGAGTTTGGTTTGTCACTAACCCGAATTCCACTAAGAGTGTATACAGCATTGGTCATTTAATCATCTAGTAGCGAACCCAACAATCTCCAATTTAATTTAAGCTTCTTATGCCGGCGCCCCAGAGAGTCCGGGGTTTGCCAAATCGCACGGTAAAAGAGTTCAAAATTTGGGTGGAGGGGACATAAGTCGGTTTTGATTCTTTACTCCTCATATGTCCTATTTGTCTTCCTATAGACCTCTCAAGAAACACTCGTCTCTACATTTTTTTTTTCTCACGCTACCAACTAACTGACTTCACTTTACATATAAAATGCTACGTAATAGTGCGTGTGTGCCAAATCTATTCAATCGATGCACTTAGCTAGGTCTCGTCAGTAGTTCTTGTGACCCAAATTGTATATATTTTTGCAAACCAATGCCTTAGCAGCCGCCATAAGTATCAGACAGCAATATTATTCCTATAATCATGCATACACCTTTTTTCTTCTAAGGTGTCCGTTAGTTTAAAGTGCTGGCTAATTAAAGTTCAGCTGCCTTACGTATTTGGTGTATACGTATAATATACAATGCAATACGATACCTGGATCAGAAGAGAATTATTATTATTACATGAAAAGATATTCATCCGAATCGACCTTTAGATTCAAATTTTACTATTCAGCAATTTATTTCTTCTTTAAACCCCCACCAAATTAAAATGATACACTCTCCTTTTGTGTATTTATGATACCCAGACATGGTATCGTGAATTCTCACAATTTTTGGCAAATTGGTCTCTTCATGCCCCGGCCAAAAACATGTTTAGTCTCGGCCTCTGGCTTTTGTGTCGAATATGTTTCGCTGCATGGGAAACGTCTTTGCCAATGGTTAGGTACTCGTATATCTTTTTTTTTGGTATTCAGATGAATCATAACATAATAATTGAATATCAAATCATATGCAGATGTTCCAAGATTTTCAGATAAATGTATTGACCCGATATGAGTGGTAAAGAGCTATCTCTGTGCTGTTTGTTCCATAATGCTCACGGTACACCAAACACAAATTTTATTTCTGAAATTGTTTTGATCCTCATAAAGACACGGATCGGATTGAAAGATTTTTTCTTCTTACTAATTTACATATAGGAGTTCTTTGGGTGTGATTCCGGTCAAGGCATCATAATACTTGCTTACCTATTTATCTTTATTTCACATAATCTAATTTGCATAGTTTCAATTGTCTGTTTTCTGAAAATTGGTGTAAATTTCTCGAAATAATAATGCAAATCTGATATGAATCTATGAAAGAGATGGGGAATTTGTATAGTGCCCGTACATATTTTAGACGATGGAAAAGTCAATAACATTTGTCTTCTATATTATAGTGACATGATCAAATGATATTTTTGCTTTGACTCTATTCCCAAAAAAAAAAATGAACACCGTTGGGAATCACTCAAACGAGAAATATAACCATAATTTTTTGGTGATTATCGTTTTGGCTTTTCTTTTTGTATTGTATCTATAATATTTGTGGGTAAAAGATCGTCTACCTATCAACTATCACACAGTCCATTGTATGTAATTAGACCTCATAAGACGATTATACAATATTGTTGTTGCTGTTGCATGCCGGCTAGACAAAATACACAACAAGACTTTCTCACATAATATTGAATAGTAGGGGAGTGGTATGTCTTCCGCCTATTCATTAGAGTTTCATCTAAAGGCGTAGAAGATTGATATTTGCGCAAAACATGTTTGTTATACGATCGAAATTGGCAGTTTTAAATATCAAATAGAGGGAAACGTGTAAGGTACTATTAAGATACATATTAAGGTTATTGAGATGATATCATGGGGATTTTAAATAGCCGTTAGGATGGTAGAAAACCCTACCTAGCGTAAGGTTTTAGCTTAGATCAATCTTTCTAAGCTCTTCATTATGCGTGCATTTTTGGGTTACATAGATTCTGTTTCTTTTCAATTAATAGGCATATTCTAGTGAGCTGTGCGACAGCCTGTGATTAATTTTTTTTGCAAATTGTAACTGAGTTTTAGTCCATGTAGGAAACAATAAAAAAAACCTATGAGGTAGGATTCAAACGAGTTAAATTAAAATTTAGTGTTTTGTAGATTAAAACCAATATGTTATTTACACTGCTATTCACAATATCAATATTTAAAATAAATTAAGCCTATCCAGATTTTCAAATTGATACTCTGCTACGATGTCGTACCTTTCTCATGAAAATCCAGAAAATAAACGAATGCTACGTCCCTTCTGAAAGATCAGTGTCGGCTAAAGAAAAACACAAAAGTTCAGTGTAGGCTAAGGGAAAACACACAAATAGCACACCATCTAACCCTGACAATAAAAATTTACCATTTAGAAGTGACTCTGTCTCGATTAGCCCGTTTCTTGAAACAACAAGTTGTTCGCACAACCTGGCCAATTTTATCAGATCAACCAGAATGTGTAAGTATGTAGCAATTTGTGGCGAGAACACTCTGGAGTTTTCTGCGATAAGAAAATGCCACTAAAGCTAAAGAGCAAGTTGTACAAAACGGTTGTACGTCCCGCGCTCATGTATGGATCACAAATGCATGTATGAAGGTTACGCGAAACAAATTACAGCGACTGAAATGAAAATGTTACGCATGTCAGTTGGTGTAACCAAAAGGGACCCCATCAAGAGTAGCTACATCTGAGGCAGCTTGTCCATAGACCAACTAATCACCGAGCTCAAAGACCGACAAATGGATTGGTATTGCCACGTTCAATGGCGTCCGCCTGAGAACCCCGCAAAGAAAGCGATATCAATGGAAGTTCCACTTGATGGGCCCAAGGCCAGAGGCAGACCGAAAAACACCTGGATGTGTCACTTGAAAAAGCAACAACAACGCATTAGTCTCAGCGATGACACGATCCAAGATAGAGCTGCCTGTAGAAATATGCTGAGATATTACCGCCAAAACGGGCGATTTGCCTACACCACCGGTCGAGCAACGCGAAACCATAGAGCGGTATAAAGAACGATGCAAGGAAGAAGAAGAAACCAGAATGTGTTTATATCTCTTTTCAATTCAATATTTGCAAAAATCACAGGGACTCTTCTTCGCAATTCAGTCAAAAAAGAAATAAATAGTTTGGGTAAAATTGCATTACACTCCACCACAACACATACTTGTCGACGAACCTGTACATAGTAGAGGTAGTCGTCACCGGGCCATGCTTTTGAAGGAGCAAAAATAATGAAGCAATCAATCATGAAAGTCTTTCGAAAATTTTACCATTGAGCCTCTCCGCAAATGGAACGAGAACAAAAAATCGGTTTTTACATGAAAACTCTAGCTGTGTTCTGTACGTATCTGTTCTAAAAAATAAAAATACCGGCGTACAGAGGGCTGCGCCCGCAATACGAGGGTTTTTTAGAATTTTGATGCATAGTGAATATTTTTTGTACAAATATTTTATAAGCAATAAATAAGAATTGTGCACAACATTAATGAAATGCTTCCTGTAAATCTATTTTTGGATTGGTCTAAATAAACGCGCGTTAGCCTTTCATTCTGGAAAGGAGCTCGAAGTTTAACTTTAAACGCCAATAACTTTTTTACCGTTACTCGAAACTGGAAAATTTTTATTGATATGAGATGTACTCGTTTAGATCTTTGATTTAAATACCCAAACGTCAATCTCCGATACAAACTAAAAAAGTCGACTTTTTTCAAACGTTCGGGACACCCTGTTATCTTCTTCCTACCAACTTCTAAAGTATATGTGCCAAAGACTGTAACCATTCTACACATTCCTACCACATTTCATGACAATCGGTTGAGCCGTTCGCGAGTTATTTAGTGAACAGATGGACGGACGGACGGACGGACGGACAAAATCGATTTTATAAGGGTTTTTTGAAAAAATTCTAAAAAACCCTAAGAACGGTTTTTATTATTACTCCTTTTGCAAACAGGCCCATTAAAATAGAACTTATGGCCATGGAACCGTTTCCATTCTCTCCTCCAGAAATATCTCGAGAATGTGTGTGTTACCCAAACGAACACATTTGGATATTGACAACTGTTTTTTGAAGAAAACGAAAGATTTTAGCGAGTAACACCTTAGTGACACACATAAAAAAAAATAAAAGTTTTGAGAATCAACCAAAAACAAATTTTGAATTTTTTTTAATTGTGAAGTTAGCGTAAGCTTTAAAATATTTGGAATGCTTAATACTCCATGAAATTTGATCAAAAATTTGGGCAAACTTCGGAAAAATTAGGGGAAAGCGGTTGTACAGATGGTCGAAGAATATCTCGATAACGGTAATATGTGTAAAGTGATGTATGGAAAATTTATAGCTCTTGTGGTTTGTTAATAAAATGTCAATGGTAGATTTTGATTCGAATACTCCTACCGGTGCCAGGTGGTCTAACGGTATTTTTTTTTACAAAGTTTCAGGAAAACTTTATAACGGTCACTCCGGCTAAAAACGTTGTATGGCGAATTTGTAGCTCATGTGCTTTCGAAGAAAGTGGCAAAAATTCTCATCAATACGTACACCCTCAAGGGTGCAACGGGGGCTCAAAACTTCGAAAAACGGGTTAGTATGCTGTAAGGTCGTCTATGACTTGGGACTCTAAACAAATAGCCGAAAGTCCCCATCCACCGGTAGGCACCTAAGGGAATTAGCGGGGGGGGGGGGCGAAACATCTGAAGATCACCTGAATATTTTTCAAAAAGATTAATTTTCTTACACGACTTAAACATTAATATCGCTTAAACAAGACTAGCATGAGCAACGAGATAAGATCATTCTCACTGCCAACAAATTTACCTAAACAAAAACTAACTGCACTTAAATGGGATAAGTGGTTTGATTTTTACTGAGCCTAAAAGTCAAATTTTTGAGATTTAACCAAAAATCAAATTATTTTTTCACCTCAATTTTTTCTGACTTCTGCCAAGGTGGGTTGCTCGTACGATTGTTCTAAAAATTTGCGCATAATCTTACGATTGTATTTTACTCATATCATTTTATTCTAGCTCCATTTTATGATTGTAAGACTATGGGACAATTTTTAGAAGAATCGTACGTGCACCTCACCTTGGTAGAAGTTGGAGAAAATTGAGATGAAAAAATCATTTGATTTTGGGTTAAATCACAAAAATTTTGCTTTGCAGATCAATAAAAACCAAACCACTCATCCGATTTTCATGCGGTTAGTTTTGTTGTTTAGGTAATATAGTTAGTTATTTCTGTGATAATAAGCTTATTTCGCTATTCTATTTTGGAGATATTAAGGTTTAAGTCGTGTAAGAAAATGAATTTGTCAAAAATCTTCAAACACATGTGGCAACTAAAGGGTTCAGAATCGGGTGTGTTTCCGATACATTTTTTTTTTGCTGGAAGTCACATGAGCAATAATTTTTCGGTGCGTTTACGTGGTTGTTTTACGAGTACATGAATAATTCCCGGGAAAACGTTTTTTTTTTAAGTTAGACTACACGTAACTCCCATTGGGGGACAGGTACATATCGGGTGTTTTGGCATTGGGCATTGTATTTAGATATATATAAATAAATTATTAAATCACAATGTGTTTCCATTCATTGTAATTGTAATTAAATGCATTTCCTGCAGATATAACTTTCATAGTTTTAAGTTTTATACTTTTCGAGGAAAATGGGTTAGAGTTCGAAAGTTGCGGGTGGCCCGATACTTTTGACGCCGTGTGTATATGACTATGGAAGCTTTTGTTTTAATTTACAGCGGAATATGTGTTTAAAGCCAACAGGAATACAAAGTTTGCTAAAAGAGCTTTAAAAAAAGCTGCAAGAAATTGCTCATAGCTTTAGATTTTTTCGTACGAGGCAGGCAGTCAAAAGTATCTTTGTTCATTCCTGTTAAAAATCGTCTTAGGATGCTTTTCTACGTCTGCAGTCAATATCAACCCCTTTGTATGACTTGAGAACACAACACGGGAATAAACTAAAAACGGGTTACTCGCTTAACTCTTTCGTTTCTTCGTAGATTCTTGTTTGTTAAACCCAAAAAATGTGTTCTTTTTTATCCAACGCGCTAGTATAGTATTTGAACCTTTTCATATACAAATTTTCACATTACCCTACACTTAGCAATGTAAACATTTTTCATCATCACATAGAAATTATAGACATTATCACAAGCAATGATTTCATAAATCTTTCAATAGTAAAACAGCCTCGCTGCATACGTTTTCAATATTACAGGAAAGCCCTAAAAAATGTAGTATACGAGTAGAAGTCACAAGTCTCACAGCATGAATTTTTATGATCTCTAATGATAGCTTACGTCCCATATGATAATTTACGCATACATACACACCCGCCGCTCTACCGCTGCTGTAAAAAATAACAGCAGGCTTCACTTGATATTAAATCAAACGACATTGCTCCAAGGCAGGTTCCTATAGTCCAATGGTCTAATGAAGTTTTTTTTTTCAATAGGACTTTTCCATTGAGTATATTTCATATAGAAATCCGCGATGACGACAACTCAACTCAACCTCACTGTTTCACATTCTGATCGAACGGGCGCAATTGAGCTTATGCGCTTGGCCGTATCGGTGTCACTAATTTCAAAATAAATGACACAAATCATGTGTGCTATTAATCAAAACCTGAACTATATCGATAAAATAATGAAATTAACAAACTGCCCTGACAATTGTACGAAATGGTAACGATAAATCTTTCGGTGAAATGTTTGGATCGTTTTCTTGAAGCCCCCCATACCAGAGTGGTTCGTTACAATTCTATCTATCTGTTTTGTTCGGTTTCTTATATATGGGAGATATACGACTCTATGACAATTTATGCTGAATGTGTCCCATCGAGAAATAAATGTTAAAGTTTGTGATAGTAGTCGAGAGGACGACGACGGACGTGCGATTCTCAGTTACGGAATGTCGAAGTCGGTTACTGTAGTTGTACAAATAGGCAGGCGCATTTAGTTCACCTGCGTGATTTAAGTGTAATGTCATGAAATATCTGTCGTGTTGTAAGGAAGGCATGTTCGATGGATTAGCAATATTGTGTTGTTATGAGTGTCCAGTCATGGTGCCTGGTTGGGTTTATTCATATCGCATGGACAGTGGGGGATTAAAAGTCAGTATCACACAAGAATAGTGTCCAAAGAGACCCCTGAACTCGACTTTGCTATTTCGTTCCTTACTATCATAATCTTAAACAAAAGGTATTTCCAACGACAAAACTAATTTTCCAAAAATGTAATTTAATTCCAAATTTCCCAGAAATAAATGAAAATTTAAAATTAATTTTCAATTTCATAATTGCAAAAATCATAACACCAAATTCAGCCCAAGTATACAAAGTAACTTCCACTGTACATACGTCTCCAACCCATGCAGCCGTGCACAAGAAACTTATCCGCAAAATTCCAGAGCAAAAAGCAAAATTATCACAAATTCCATAGCATGTTCCAATAAATTTATTCTTTCGTAGCTACTCGTCTTCGCTGACGCTGGATAAGTGTTATGCCTGCTGCTTGTGTTTTAGCTTGCCTAGTATCGCGCCTTCGTATCACTACTACTGTGCGACTGGTGGTCATAAGAAATGACCAAAGGAAAATATCACACGAGTGAAATTCATTTGGACTTGACAACATACACCAGAAGAGATACAAGAAAAATGTCAGCTCCTGCTGCCTGTTTTTTGTTTTCAGGTTTTTTGTCTTTTGATTTGTCTGTGAGTGCTCTTTTTGTGCAAAATACAAACTTAATGTATTGCCCAAGCCGTATCGCATTTGATTCCGTGTGTTCGATCCGGTAATTTAAATCCTTTGCTCTGGACAGATCTTTATACAAATATGCTAATGCATAACCTATTGGAGACAGTGCGGGTATCCAATGGTGATGCTGGTGGACTCCCCGGCAGTCGACACGGACAGGAAGAATATCGTGTTGTGCAAATGTGAATACCAGTGCATGTCGATGCGAATGACGTGTGCCGGTATTGTATTGAACTACTTCTAATTTATTACTATGTCTGTTGGACGTTTATGAATAGGCTATCAGAGAAATGAGAAAGCAGGGGTGGATCCTATGACATAGAATCCATAATAATGAATGACATCCACTATTAAATTTTTCAAATCACGCAATCTTCGCCAGAAACTATCAGAAGCCATAAATCGCTCCTTACATTTTTGTGAATCTCGTATCCCGTAGGCATCTGTAATCATTTCTGTCTGTGTCTATGAACTCATTTTTCATGAGACAGTTTTACTCCTATCTTGAATATATTTAGGATCACTGATATTTCTATACCAAGACGCCCACACAAATTGCTTGTCTCGCACATAGAGGAACCAGACCGCCCGGTCACACCAAGTGTCGGTTTGTGTCATTCACACAAAGTATCGCCAACTTATATCTACTGTACGCATACAATATTTATGTGATGATGAATTTACGGTGATCGTGCGATATTTCTGCAACTATCGGTACAGCACAAAAGACAGATTGCCGATCGACACGCATGCATAATAATATTCTCAAAAGTTATGTGGTCCATTATTATAAATTATAGCGCGGCATCTGTAAACGGTGCGGGCTTAGTAGATTTATGCAAGGTGTGGTCAACGACATTGGAGTTCTTCATGGCATGATATTTTGCGATTTACAGTTGTCTAGCATCTGGGGATCTTTCCAGATTAATAGTAAAATTTTTGATTGATATTTTTTTCTTGCATATATCGGTCCTGGATGTAAAAAAAAATCCGTTAGTAGATTGTAGTTTGCATGTAGAAAGTGAGATACAATCACTTAAAGATCCGAAGGGATCACAGTGCCAGCAATAACTACTGGAGTATTTCTGAGAAAACAATGATAAATGTTTAATACTTCTTAACAGTTTTTTTTTCGCGTTTATTATTGCATAGAGTTAGCAACATATGGAGCACCAAATCTGATGTTAGTTGAAACATTTTTTTTAAAAACTTAACGTTTTTTCTTATATATTTAGTTTGACTTATCAAAGAATATGTTTATTAGGTATAAACCAAAACTATGTATTTGTAGATTTCCTAAAGATATCAAATCAAATCGTAGGCTTTATAGGTTAAAACCTAAAACCTAGAACTTAAAACCTAAGACACAAGACTTAAGACCTAAACCCTATGACCTAAAAACCTAAAACGTAAAACCTGAAACCTAAACTCTAAAACCTTATCAAAGCATATGTGTCTGGCGTTCCTGTTCATCGACTTTTGGAAAACCCATTTTCGAAAAATTTCACATGAGAACGGAAAAATGCAATTTTGTGGGGTCAACCTGGGTATTTATTACCCCAACTTTAGATGGCTGTATCTTTGAAACGGTGATAGCTAGGACTCAGATTTTTTCAGCAAAATGTTGGTTTGGAGTTCCTTTTCGTCGTCTTTTCGAATACCCATTTTCCAACCTTAAAACTAAAACCTAACACCTAAAATTTAAAACCTAAAACATAAAACTTAAAACCTAATGCAGTAAACCTGAAAACTAACAGCTAAAAAGTCAGCCATGAAAGGAAACTCAAATTCAAGCTAAAATCAAAAAAAATCAACAAAATTGAAAGCCGAAATACAGATAAACCGAAAACCAGCCGGATCTTGTTGTGAAAGTACCGGTTTTTGGTCTTGAGTGGAATTTCTGTTAAATGTTACTCGTTTGAATCTTTCGTTTGCTCTCAAATATCATTTGCTCGGAAGATGGAATTTTGCCTCTGAAAGCAAAAAAAAAGAAAGTCTGCCCAATATCCAGTGGAGCAACCGGAAACTAATGAGAATTCGTTTGGATTTTTGAAACAAAGCAACGGAATGGGCATCGTTAATTCCTAGCTTCTGCACCAAATGTTCTAATGAAAACTGGTAATTTCGCATTACATCAGCCTGCGAGTAGCTTTCCGTCCACAGTTGCCATAATCATCATGACGATGAAATATTTTTTGTGATTATAACAAAACTCGAATGGGCAAACGCAAATTAATTTGGACAACTAATGATTTTGTATGGGTGGAAGATTCATTTAGGACATGAAAATCGATGACGTGCTTGGAATGAATCATTGTTGACATACAAATTGTGAAAAAAAAACACAAAGACCAAACCAATGGATGATGTCCGTTTCATCACCAAACTTCTGAAGTAATTTCACAGATCTGGGAAAAATTACTTTTGAATTCCATCACTTGCATTTAGGGGCGGATTTATTTCAAATTTTAATTTGAAATACATATTTAACTCGTTTTTTTGATTGTTATTAATTCTTACTTACTATACTTAATTCTGAACTCAAAGCAAAAACCTGTTTTCTCCTACCTGCTACGGTTTTTTCCACAAGACATTAATTTGTTGAAGAAAAAGTATGAAAAAAGTCCTGGTGAAAAATCCTCTTTTTCATTAATATGGGTTATTTTTTTAAACAGAATACATATGTATATCGTACCTATGCATTTTCTATCCGTTCATACAAAGCCAAAAACGAAAAACCGTTTTTTTTTACCACGTCAAGGTCTGGAATTAGTTTCCGAATGTCAGGCCCAGTAAATATCCCTCCCTTAACTTAGCCTCAGATAAACCTGGGAACTGATTACAAATAACTGGAAAACACTCCCCGACAAAGCTTTAACAAACTGCTCCATTAGACCTAATTTTATATCCACAAGACTTTGTTTGCGAATGTTTGTTATTTTTTGCTGGTGTTGATATGTTTTGTTGTACTATTGAAATTCTTCGGAATAATTCCAGCTAATATGTTTATTGTATTCAATCTATTGACAACGACGTTTCGCCCCTTACGGGCATCTTCAGGTTCCTAAAAGTATTCATTATTTATTTATTAAATTAGATTTTAAATATTATTAGATATTTTATACCTTTATTCACTTGTGGTTTTAATGGCGGGAGATTTATGTTTTGACAACTGTCATTCATTTCTGTTAAGTTGGTATTATTGGTTTAGTTTTGTTGTTAATGTTGGTATTTATGATTATTGAGTTATTAATGTTTTATGTTGGTATTCGTTGTGATTATTTTTTAAAAAGTTTATTATATAGGTTAATAGTTGTAGGTTAGAAATACCTACAACTATTTTGAGTTTAAGGAGTTATTCATATTATTATTAATGTATATGGCTTCTTTGTATCTTAGTTTTTTTATGTTGTTATCTTTGTCTATTATTACTGTGTTATTAAAATCCATTATATGGTGCTCAGTGTTGCCAACTGGAAATTTAGAAAACGGCTAAATTTAGCCGGAAAACCGGCTATATTTTTTTTCAAAAACGGCTAAAAATCCGGCTAAATAAATTTCAGCTAGAAAAACGGCCAAAAAACCGGCTAAATCATACAAAACAGTCACATTACGAGAAAATATAATAAAAAACTGATTTTAATAATTTTATTTCTTTTCTGGAGAACTACCCGTAAACTATGCCTTAGGCAGATTCCTTAGTTTTATTACATGTATGCTCCAATCGCTGGCATTAGAGTCAAAATTTACTTTGTTCGGAGTTATATAGCTCAACTAGTCAAAACTGTTGCATACAGGTACAATTTCTTGGTCAAGTCCATAACCACATTAGGTTCGAAATTGTGGAACATAAAATTCGTAAAAGGAACGTCCACGTAACTATGGGCAAGGGCATCCGCATTTATGTATGGATATTTTGATTAAAAGTTAACCATTTTAGGCCAAAGACACATATTCAAATCATCATGACGATAATCCATCATGATGATGAAAGTTCGAAATTGGAGTGACACATATGCTTTCGTCATTAGAATTCGTCATTTACTTTTGACGTTTGTGTAAATGGTGAAAATGTCCCTCACAATTGCGATATTTTGATGAATATTCAATTAAATAATTTGAGGACACACTTTTCTTAAAGAATTTGAATAGAAATGTGTAAAAATTGATAACAAATTTAATATTTTTGTAAACATTCTTGTTCTTAAATTCTACAACAGATGGCGTCCCCAGTCCTTATTGAGCAAATTATGGTCCAATCGCGTAATTTGGGACTCGTGCTAATGATGATAAATTTGCGTCATTTGAAAATATGTGTGTCAAGCTTGTCATTCATTTTCGAATTTGAGCTCTCCAAATTTTATTTTATTTTCCATAGTTACGAAATTGATGTTCCATTATTGATATTCCGCAATTACGAATTTGATGCTCCAAAGATACGAAATTGATGTTCCAAAATTTGAGCTTGACGGGAAATGGTATAGGTTTTTGATAAATTTGTTGTTACAAACCCAGAAACAAAATATAATGTCAGACGTCAGACGTTGTACAAGTAGCTTGCCCAGTAGACTACAAAAATTAGATTTAAGTGAGTATATATTTCGGGGGAGAGCAGCAGAGAATTTTATCTAAGAAACTGTCTTCCATTTTGCAAATTATTCAGCATATTGGTGGTTAGTAAATTACATGCTTAGACTAGGTACTAATATCGTCAGTGTACGTGAAACCCATTACCCCAAATTTATTGAAAAAGGGCAAGTCTCCGCTACAAATTTTTCCCAGGAGACGTAAATGCAAGTTTTCCTCTAGGTGGAAATAGTAGGTACTTACCCTAATACACGATAATAAGTGTATGTAGAAATAATTTCACGGCGATTAATTGTTTTGTTTGTGAAGATTGAAAAATTGATTCTAGTTTCAAAGTAAACAAAAATTCATAAAATAATTTTAGTCGGAAAACGGCCGAAGAAAATCAATTCAGGCTAAAAATCCGGCCGGCCGGAATTATAAATTTCTTCCGGCTAAACAGCAAGGTTTCCGGCTAAATTTGGCCGGAAAACGGCTAAATTGGCAACACTGAGGTGCTCCTCTCTTTGGTGTTTAATTAAGTTGGTGTTGGGATTATTATTTTGTTTATTAATATTTTGGTATTCTTTTAGTCTGGTTTCAAGATGTCTTGTCGTGGAGCCATAATATGCCATTTCTTTGTTGTTATCCTGACATGTTTTGCACGGTATTTTGTAAATTATGTTACTCTGTTTGTTATTATTTATTTTTTGTTTAGTATCGGTGAATATTAGGTTTTGTAGTTTATTTCTTGGTTTGTATGTTAGATTAATCCTTATGTTATTGTTATTCGGTTTGTTATTTATGTCTTTTCTTATAATTCTGTTTATACTCTCTGATATTTTAGGGATATACGTGATGCTGTTATAAATTGTTCTTATATTCTGGGGGTTATCATTATTGTTTTGAATGATCTTATAACCTTATTTATATTGCTTGTTATTCTTTGGTTGATGGTATTAATTCTATAATTATTTGCTATTAGTTTGTGTTTGATGTCTTCAATTTCCATTTGCCAAAATTTGGTGTTTGTTAATTTTGGGCGACGATATTCGATTGCTAAGCGCACATATGTGCTAACTGCAAAAAACAAAATTTTACAGGAGAGCAAAAACAAAAAAATGCCCTTTTTTAATTGTGAATTCCCTGGTTGAACCTGACATTATGGGCTATAAAGATATTTTGAATGATTCTGGGGACTGTTATGCATGATCTTAAATAATAATAGATAGAAATTTTTAATTTCCAATATTGTTTTTGGTCAAATTTCAAAGAAGTGCTCACTAGTTCACTTATCAAATGTGGCACTAAAACAGTTTTCTACTTATCACTAATTAATTATAGCCGTAAATATATTAAAAGATGAAAAAAACCAATTAATTTGGATTCTATATTTATTAAGTTAAATTTTGAGAATAAGAAAAGACAAAAATTAAACAAAAATTACAAATAAACAACATTCTCTTAAGCGTTTCTTGAAGTAGTAGGCAACTTATTATTAATAAATGGTTTGGAATCCTGGGGGATTACACTTTTCGACAACAAGATCCTCAGATCTTTTTTCTTTTCTTTTGAAATAGGGATTTATCTGCTATTTTTCTTGTCCAGAGTTATAGCGTTCCATTGCATCGTACTTCATCCTCTTTTGCCTCGATTGATATGTATTTTCATAAAATTTTCTGCCATCAAATCATACTTGTATTGAATGATGTTTGGCTCTCCCTTTTCAAATCTAAGCCATTTTAGTTTTAGCCATTTGACTTTTTCATTTTGTGTATTAAATGAAGTATTTTTTAACACTTCATTTTTGAGAGAGGTGAAGTCATAAAAATCATCAAAATTAAGGCATTTAACGTGATATGGTTTGGGATTTGTTCTTGAAGAACCGATCAAGAGTGCCCATTCACGTGTTGTAAATATCTTTTTAATTTTATTTTGCTAGCAAGGCAAGGTACTTATTTCGGTTCTGTCCTCCACATGTGTCCCAAAATGTTGTCAGATATTTAACGGTAGAAGGAAGAGCCTTTCAGGCCGATGGGTCAGTCTTCGCCTTCTTCGGAGCACGTTCGCCGGATGAAGTCCGCTGTTTCGACTGTTTCTTGGTCTCTGGTGTATACCAGTGTATCCAAGTTTCGTCGACTGCCACGAAACGACGCACAAATTCCTTCGGATTGCGCTTAAACAGCGTCAAACACTGCTTTGAAGTGGTATCACGGTTGCGCTTGTTGTCCGGAGTGAGCAAACGCGGCACCCATCGGGCCGACAGCTTTCTCATGCCCAACATTTCATGCAGGATATGACCCACGCGATCTTTTGAAATGCCTTCTGTCTCAGCTATCTGCCAATACGAGATCGTGGATTTTTGTCACGTTATCCTGCGTGCTAACCGTTTTCGGGGCACCTCATCAAAAACCGAAGTGCGACCACGTTGAAACTCGTTAAACCAATTTTTGACGGTCACCATCGAAGGAGAAGAGTCACCGTGCACAGCATCCAAACGCTCTTTGATTTCGCTGCGCGATTTCCCTTCCAAAAACAAGAATCGAATCACCGACCGATATTGCGCTTTTTCCATTTTTCTAAAATCGGCGGACACTGCAGCTTTCACACGCGGCCAAAGCACAACGACGAGTCTGATCCGGCTGAAATTTGGACAGTTGCCGTCTAGAAGAATGTACTACACGATAGTAAATTGCTCCTGCGATACTGAAACCATCAGGCGGGGAGGCTGGGTACTTATCAGACTACCCTCGTATATCTATTTTTCTGGAAAGAAGCCAAGAAGAAGGTAATATACTGAGCAGCCACTACGAATAACCGGCTGAATAAGCGAAACAGCAAGCGAAAACGAAGCTTCCTTCCATCGGAACGTGCACTTGGCACATGTGTGCACAAACATTTACTATTTTCTAAAGGGCGCAGATAGTGTAAGTGCACTTAGTACATGTGGCACTGACAAAATTTATTTCTATGTACTTAACACGGAAGTGCATTCACGTTTGTGGCGTTTCTAATGGACAATCGATTAAAACGTTTGTGCAGAATTATGACAATAAGGTTGATGAATTAAAAAATGAAATAAACTCATTTTCATGAAAATTGCAGTTAACCCATTATTTGCGGGTATTGATCCACTGGGAATTATTTGATGAAAATTGGTGTAACATGTTCTCTTCGGTCCTAGATTCAGAATTTGCAACTATTTTTTACGTATGACCTCAGGGGTCCTTTCCAGGACATGTGTCGAAAACGACACACCCGCACTACAGCGACACAAAATTTGCAAGGGAAAATCTTATCTACTTTCTTGAGAAAAATGGTTTACATAATGAAAATAAATGGGAGTGAATATTTTATTATAGAGTCTTGACTCGGTAATCCGGATCTCCTTTAATCCGGGTATCACGCTAGTCCGGACCACTAAATGTTTCCCCTACGTATTCTATAGTCCGGATTTCGGCAGCAATTTTGACTCTAGTCCGGATATTTATACCATGCTCTGTGGCTCAATTGGTTGAGTCTCACTCTACGATGCTAGTAATCTAGAGGTCCGGAGATCGAATCTCGGCGTGGTCCGAAAATTCCGTACATGTGCGGATAGGAAATATATAGTGCTTGCAACATTATATATAGGTTATGCAAAAAAAGCATTTGAAAAATCTTGTTTTCATACTGCCCATATTATTTCGAGAAAAAAAAAAACAACCTTAAATTTTTGGTATTTTCCACATTGTTTGGAAACAATATATTTATTGTTTACATTGGGAATCACTGGGAATAGGATATAGAATGTATTAGCTGCCCGCACACTAGCATATAGCCTCCAAAAATAATGGAGTATTCAAACGGGAGAGGAGATGCTGAACTGCATCTCCCCAATCGGTTTTTCATGATACATACATCAAGTATAAAATTATTCACCTTTATGTTTTGCCATAATGATACGATTTACGGAATAATTTATTGCCGGAAAGCATGTGGGTGTATGGGCAGATACCAAAGATTCAAAAAGTACTCATCTGGTTACTTGAACCGAATCGTTTCGATACCGAGTAAAATAGAAAGAAAAGTATCGATACCAGAATTCTTTGGTATCGAAATAGAAGTATCGACACTTTACTTGTATCGAAATGTCGTTAGTGCTTCTCATATATTGATTTCCAACTCAATTATGAAAATAAAAATTCCCAGTTTCAAGAATCACATAATGTACTTGATGCAAATATGACGCTGTTAATGCGCGGATGTGTCGTTTTCGCAACATTTTTTGTAAATGCAACTTATGAGTACTTTGCGTTACCCGCTTGAAATAATTTTTGACCAGTACAAAGAAAACAGTTCTAATTTACTTATCCAGGGGATATTTCATGAATTCTATTAGCATTTTCTGAAATTTAGCGATTTTGTTTGAGAATTTCAAAAATTTGCGAAACAGGTGTTTTTATCGCTTTCGCAAGTAGTCAAAAATGTTGTGATTGAAAATTTTATGGGTTTTTATATGTAAAGTGGACATTGATTATTAATTTAAAATAGCTGTCGATTAGTTGCGTGTCGTACAAGTACTATATTATTAGTTTCATTATATGTTTCGTTTTCGACACACCCGCAAATAATGGGTTAACACATATGTGCGCTTAGGCATCGATATGTAGTTATCTATGGTGTTACGTTTCATATGCATGGGCTGTTCAGATGCATTATTAAGTATGTTAGTGGTTGATGTCGGTTTGTTATACCATTTAGTTATTATTTTATTATGATTTCTTATTAGTGTTAGGTCCAAGTAGTTTAGTTTATTATTATTTTTTGTTTGCGAATATTTTTCACACAAACGTTTAATGTTTCTCGAACCGGCCGCAATCTTTTTTCCTATAATGTTGTTTCCTATCACGACGACACGATGCCTCGAAAAGAAAACACTGAAATTTTGTATATCTACTCTGTTGTCCTTGTAACATCGAAGTCACCTTTAAATTTGCACAAATTTATTTATGACTCGAATATGAGATTTTCCTGAGATAAGCTCCTGATTTTCGTAAGGTGCTTCCATTTTTTTTCTCAAACTGAATTTGCCTGAATTCTTTGGCAGACCCTAGTCTCTTACCAAGTCAACCCGCTCTGGTTAAGCAAAAAGCACAGGTTCATTTGGCGGATAATTGTAGTTTATTTCTCAAACATTGGAGACACTGAACCCGAAGCACTATCCCCAGCTACCGGTATGTTCATGACAAACAGGGCGGATCGCGGAAAATGTAGTTAGATATACAATTGAACTTTTATTTCGAAAGTTGTAGCCTTTTAGTTTGTACGAACAAATATATAGAGTCCTCCGTGTGATCCTTCTGTTCCGTCCACTTCAAGGGTATCGCGAATATAAATGATCGTTTAGGCATCCAGATTTGTTCTTAACCTATTTTGTTGCCAAAGTAAACAAAAAGTACAGTTTTTAAATAGAGTCCGCTATAATCCTTTCTTGCCTTTTAATTATAAAGTCAGCACCATTGACGTAGCCAGAATTTCGTTCAGGTGGGTGCAAGCCCAAATTTTTTTCAACTTCATGATCGTATTTAGGATTTTTTTTAGGGGATAAACATTTTAAATCGCCAACAATCGTCAGTTTTGTTTATTGTCGACCCTTGATTGATAAGCATATGAAGTCAAATTTTAAGAAAGCACAATAATCGTAGTAAATAGGCGATAAATCTAGTACATGAGATCGCCAAATGTAGCGGACAATTTTTTTTGTTTCTTATGTTTTTTTGTTGTGCTGGCCACAAATCCAGAGCTTCCCACAAAAAATTAATTTGGAACAGGGTCATAATCGCGAAAAAAACCCAAATCTTTCGTTTTTTTGCGTTGATTTTTCTCCTAACTCTGAAACTATTTATTTCTGCGAAAAACTCTCCAGAAATATGTTAGAGAGCACATGATTGCGCACGCAAATAGACATAAATATTATAAATCCGTCGAACGGTATAACTTAAATTTATATTTGCCATTTTTAACATAGTTCCATAATTAGGAAATGAATTCTAGGATTGAACAGTTTTTCATTTTTGGTCGCAAAATTTGCATTTTTTTTGTACTCTATGTATTTTGGGGTACAGAGCCCGAATCCGTAGCTTCCCGCAAAAATTTTGTTGCGAAACAGGGTCAACATCGCAAAAAAAAATGAAAAAAAAAAAATAATATTAATTGTAGCGATACCGTTAATATCGCGTTGGACCCGCAATCATTTTTTTCATCCTTACTCCTGACTACATTCAATTTGGTTACGATTTCTGCTTTTTATTCCGTAGCTCATTTATACTCTCGGAATCATCGCGAAAGCAAAACCTTAGGGTGTCACTAGCTTCAGATTCGAGATACTAGGCGAAACGACATCATAACCTCTATGAAAGAGTCCCGCCTTTATTTTGATACCAATTTTGCTAACATTTACTGATCTTTTATGAAGAGAATCGACCCTAAGGCAAAAAAGTAAAAAAAAGGGGATACATGAAAAACAGTGTACGACTGGGTTTTTTTTTCTGAAAATTCAACGAAATTTCTTGAAGGAAATTCAATTATTCATTTGCATAGTATTGACTACTACCTTCTTTACGACTATTAGCAGTCGATTAATCGACTCTTGTTCTTGATTACCTTTAGGATGGTATTTTAAGGACTGCCCTCTAGTTCTCCTAATTACTCCTCTGAATTTTTAAAAGCATTAGGCTATTGGAGTTTTGGATCAGACTCCTTGTTTGAAGTTACTCTAAACGTTTTTAATCGGATTCGTGTCTAGACTGAATATAAGCAACTAAATTCAGGGTATCCTTCCCTCGCACTCAGAGAAAACTTATTGTAACATTAACTATGCAATCAAGTGAATACTGCTATTTCAAATTTACCATGGACATGGTTGATTTGTACTAAGAAATAGTTCTTTCAACCAATTAGATGATCGTTTACATGTCATATCTTCCACAAGTGAAAACAACTACGGCATAGTTGTTTTTGAATATTAGCTTTTCTATTTCTTTTATGCGATGTCTCACAATGTATGGTACAAATTACAAACTTCATCACTTATTGAGTCTGGTTGGTCTAGTAGGTAGGGCGTTGGTATCCAAATCATAGGGTCTCGGGATCAAATCCCACTGTAGGTAGGTAATTTATTATGCAATTCATAATGAAATATAGAAGAGGTCAATGAGCTATTTGATTTATGAGATACTCGCTACGCTCACCAACCCGATTTTTTTTTTTTTGCAATCAAGTGACAAATTAACCAGGTTTCATAGTTGTACTGACTATGACATGATAGGCTGAGAATCATGGGGTAAAATAGTTAGGTTAATATGGAAAATAGTCAATGGTACTATTTTTTTCGTTCAGTGCGCCAAGCGGTCGCATATTGAAACCACCATTGTGTGGGGCCCTGATTCTGAGGATTTGAGGATAGAAGGCTCGCTTTGTCGAGCCCAGTGGCTAAATTGGAGTTCGATGCAAGCCTTTATGGTGTCATCCACTTGCCTTAATCGTCTCTTAAATGTGCACTCAATTGCGGCTACCTTGTGAATGTGGCCCACGGTCTGCGACCCATCAAAACCAGTAAAATGCCGGTTTGAACTTCATTTTTACCGATTAAACGGTCATTCGGCACTAAAGTCATCACTCATTTTATAAGCACCATACATCAGAGGATAAACTTTACATTTCTGAAAAAAAAAACAATGAAGACAAAAAGTTTCCGCTTCAAATTATCACGTCTCATAAATGGAATAGAATCCTCTCAAACATTTTCATTTATACTTATCTAGCATATCATAAAAATCTTCCCATGAAATAGTAAATCAAACCATATAACCCCATAAAGTAATGAAAATCTCCGAAAAAATTATTCACCATGAAGAGAAAGACTATACACCACATCACCCCGAATACGTCATACTAAAAGCACTTATGAGTCTGATCTCAGTAAATCATATCTGGAATTAGCATTATACTGCAGATGCAGATAGTTGGCTTCTTTATGAGTACAAATTCATTTTTTTCCATTTGGTTGCAATTTTTCTCAAATTTGCCCGAAATTCATCAGATCACCACAGATCCCAGCCGTATTATTTCTGTCGAAAAAAAAAAATTAAACGGACACAGAGAAAAATATCAAATTTTCATATTAATGAGCCAAATCCTCGCGCGTATCATAAAAAGACAGAATTGTGTTACCACACCGCGCACAATATCTGTAACTCTTCGTCTTTTCGACTTAGTAATTCCACGCAGATGAGTGTAAAAAGTATGAAATGCAAAGAATATGAAGTCTGACCGTGCTGGCCGTGATATTAAATACAAATTGGTTATTCGGTTCCGTATGACCTAAATATTTAGCGATATGAATCCAATAATTGCCGCAATGACCCCTGAAAAAAAAACAGTCATATCAAGAGCGAGATGAAACAAACAAAACAAACAAAAATATTTATGAACCTTTATAATAATCTCGAGAATAAGAAGATTTCAACATACATACACACTCTTAACGAAATTTCTTTGGGTGCTGTTGCTAAATGGACAAACGTTTCTTTTATTTTGCACGAAAAGCAATTCAAAATTTCACCGGATAATTTATAAGCTGCTGAGAAGATTTGTCGGACTCTACAGTTCGACCGCACTTTAACGCTCGGACGATTGATACATATATAAATATAAAAATTTGTGCAAACTACAAGAGAGGTCTTTCGTCTCTTGTTCAAGTAAATTGATGCTCCCCGGGTGACCTGCAAAGTGATTTAAATTGGACCCCATAGAATGTTGTGAATCTTTGCCGCCATGAGATACGATACGATGCGAATAATGCTGAAGATGTTCATTAATTTGTGCCGTAGTGACAGTTTTAATGAATGCAGTGCGGCGGCTGCACTGCAATGTAATGGATGAAGCAGACAAATTTATAGGTAAAAGAGGAGTAAGATGCATTTGCAACGTTCTAATGGCGATAAGTTATACGGGATGGAATATGATTTACGCGACGGATTAAAATTGCAGATACAAGTTGGAAGCATTTTGAAGAATTACAGACGAAAAGTTAAGGTTATGGGTTTTGATATACAGTAAGGAAAAATGAGGTCAAGGGACCGTAAAAGTTTTGTGAATTGTGCAGGCAAATATTTTGTTATTTTTTCAATTATTATTTAATTAAACCATTTTCAAAAAAAAAAATCACTTTTTCCAACACAAATAGGCTATACATCAAATGAAATAAACGATTTCGCAAATAACCTTTTCTATTTTCCAAAATTTCATCATGCCACGACCGGGAACAGGAAGTTGCTTATAAGCAACTTCGGGCAATTGAGGATGTATTGTGAGACTAGGGGAAAATTATTTACTTTTATCCTTTAGGCCTGAAAATATTTATTTTTAGTGCAGTGAATTACGTATGATATACAAAAAATAGTTTTCATAATACTAAAATCTTGTTTAATTTTTTTGATATAGGGGAGTTCCAGCCATTCGAAGATTTCTATAGCTTTATTAGAGCATACCCAATGATATGCCATTTTTCATTCTACTCTTTCAAGGTTGGGCAGATTTCTTACAGCGTTTGAGCGAGGCAGTCACCTGAATGAGATATTGGATGCGAAGTCCTTGTGAGAATCGGCTTAAGAAACAGGCAAAAGGCGATAATCGTTTCGAAATCCAAACGGCTAAGGAAGTCATAAAAACAACCGTATCAATCAAACTACTGACTAAGAACTACACCCTATTTTACGAATATTCCCTTAACAGGTTAAGACTTAAGGTTACTGTTATTCGGGGTCGCTTACGCGATAACCGATTATTATTGTTCTCTTACGAGTCCTGAGCACTACATATTTGCATATTTTATAAGTTCCGGAACACTATTTACATGCCTATGTTTATGGACCAGTATATATATATATATGTATAATATATATATGGAGCTTTGTATGCATTCCTACAATCGACTATTGCTTGGATGAATGCAGCTAAATAATTCAAATAGGTATACAAATAATATCCCAAAGAAAAATTTTCCGGAAAAAGTAAAAAAATCACCAATCGCCTTAGCCAGGGCCGTCCGAATCTTTCATTTCGTGTTAAAGTTTCACTTTGACTCTAGTTTTTATTTTTTTTTTCATCACAAGAATCGCTCCAATCAAAATAGAAAATATTTATTAACCCTAGTTTACTGTTTGGGGTGCAAATGCACCCCAGCTCATGTTTCACTTATTATAACTTCGAAATTTTTCAAGTTCTCATTATCAATTTTTCAAAAGCTTAACAAAATTTAGTTTTGTTTTAGTTTTTAAAGTTTGTACAAATGTAGCTACATAAACTTATTTTTTTGTGGAAAGAAGTCATAGGTTCTGTCGTAGGTGCATTTGCACCACAAATAATTTTTTTAAATTCAGAACTATTTATTTTATTTATTTTGTGAAATTGATATTTATTTTAAAATAAAGATAATAATATCTAAACTTTGATCAGGGATAAGAAAAAACTTAAAAAACGTTAATAATAGTACGAAATTTTGTTTCTTCGGAATGTCCTTTGGGACATCAAATGTGGCTGTGTTTCAGACACGGTTTCAATTTGAAACTGTTTCATATTTCTCTAAATTTCATAAATAAACAACAGAAACTTAGCCGAATGATCAGAGATACTAATTGGAGAAGAGTGTGCTGACTAAAATTTCGCAAGAGTTGCATTTCGGAATTTGTGAACAAAATTTCTCTTCGAGCCCATTCGTTTCGGTCTGCTATTTTTATCTATGCGAAGCAATTTCACTTTTATAACTGAAGTAATAAGTTCTGCTAATGATGAGGAACCTGAAGAGATGCATAACTCTCGCAAAATCAGTGAATTGGATGCAAACCGTACGGAAGTTTCATGAACATGACTCTTGTTCGAGTTTATCATGTCATTCAAGTATGAATATCAGTGCCTGCCGTCCAACCAAACTCAACATGTTTGCCTCCAGTATTTCTGAATTCGCACTCATTATCTGATTTTCGTTTTCCCTATTTAAATAACATAATACACGATCAAAATGAATCGAATTAAAAAAAATTGAAAGTCAGTTAATGCAGAAATATGGGCATACATACCGTGGGGTGCATTTGCACTCCATAACATGAAACTAGTAAGAAAATTGTTGCGGTAAACTAGGGTTAAACACGTTCACTGTCTGATGGCCCTTTTTCGTTAATGTTACCACCACGTCTATGGCTTCTAAAAATCCTTTGTTTCCTATTGTTTTATGAGTCAGCTATGACTCATACGTGAACGGCGGGGAACGCTGTGTGCACATATGACTCATAGACCATGAACGCGTGTTAATTCTCAGAATTTAATCAAACTTTTTAAAAATTTCTATCCAGTTGTACTGTAATATATGGAGAACGGTTGCCCAAAGTTGCTTATAAGCAACTCCACTAATTAAAAAATTACAGCTTCGTTACAAAAATAAGTTTCACCAAAATTTCAAAATGTTAATATTTTTCCACTTGTTGCGAATTAACCCTTCTGTCGGCACGAAGGTCTGGCCAGACCTTTGGCACTATATGTTGGTGTAAAAAGCATATAGAAGATGAAATCGCAGCGACTTCATATTTCATGATATCCTAGAATAATATGTTTGGAAGCAATTTGCAAAAATTTGAAAAAATCGGTTGAAGTTTTGAGTATGTTTTTGATGATTTTCAATTTATAGTGCTTTTTGATACCCAATAGGTCTGGCCAGACCTATAGTTATTCCCCCCATTTTTCTCTTGAAGTAAGAAGTGCAAATATTAAATTCTGTTATTTATGATGTAATAATGTCATTTAAACTCAATTTGAACTATAAACGATAAAAATTTCTGAGATTTTTCTATAAAAAGCCGTGAGGTTCGGAAAATGGATATGCCTAATTTCGTCACATTTTATAAAACCACATAATCAACTGAGATTTGATCCTAGGAAATTTAACCCAGTTTTATTTCCTTTGTAATAGTAAGGACTAAGTATGAGTGACTTGCAAACGTCTTTCTAAATAGATTTGATCAAAAAATTTACGAAAAATTTAGAACTAAATGATTTTTGCCTTGGAAATTCCCTATTTCTTCCCACTTATTTCCCTAAATCTTCAGACTAATATCGAGGTAATATCTGCCAACAAAGTGCTTAATATTTCCCCAAAGATATTGCAATTAGAAAATTCGATCGAAATAGGTATCTACTAGATAAACACAATGCAAATAGGGAAGCAAAAAAAGAAGAAAATAAGGGAGAAACACGTTGTACTAATACCACCTCAAAATATATCTACTTAAAAACGTTTCCAGTATATCTACAAAAATTATTTTGATGCTTTTATGGTTGAAAAATTGCAGTAAAGAATGGATAGAATGATTTTACCGATAAAAATTTTACTTTTTCTAAAAAATAAAATTTTTTTTTCTCAGTTGGTCCAGCCAGACCTATTGGGTATATAATATGCATATTGTAGTAGGTGCCGACAGAAGGGTTAACCTGTGGACCTAATTGTTAAAATTTGTTCACGACAGTATTTTAAATATTTTTTTCTTTTTAAGCAAAAAATCACTGCTTTCCCATTTACGTGACCTCATCTTAAAGAAATTATCCTAACTTGGACTAAGCAAGCAAACTGCCAGGTATTTGGAGGTTTTCTCCTTCTGCAGACTTCAGCTAATCTGATCTGTTACAATTTTAATAAAAAAAACTCGTTTATGTTTTTATAATCGATGCCAATTATGAAAGTTGCTTATAAGCAAATTTGGGGGTTAAAGTTAAATTAACGATTTCGCAAATGAAATAAACAGTTTCACAACTAGCAAGTCAAAATAATCATTCAGCTTAGGCCTGTTCCTAACACTGGTACATCGGTTTTAAACCGGTGTTTAATCAGCACCGGTACCAATATTTTGAAGTACCGATATCCCGTTTTTTTTTTTTCAACCGTGGGCCGGTCCCGTTTTTCCCAACACCGGTGCACCGGTTTTTTTTTCAACCATGGACCGGTCCCGGTTTTTTTCCCAACACCTCTGCACCGGTTTTCTCCCCACCTGCTCAGTACCGTTCTTTTTTCAGGTTTTTTAAACACCTGTTCGGAATCCGGTTTCTTAGCACCTGTTCGATATCGGTGTTTTCAGATTGTTTTAGCCTATTCAACAACGATTTTTTTCGGGTTTTTGTTGTAGCGCTTTTTAGTATGGTGCTTTCAGATTCATTGATGGACACGATTCAATTTCGATGTATATGATTTCTTTTTGCAAAAAATAACGAAAACCAAATTTTCTTTTGTCCAGCTTACAGCATCTTGATCGTCAGATCTAAAATGGAAAAGACGATGTAAGCGGTAATTGTATGCAATTTTAATGATCTACCCATCTTTTTGCACTTCGCGCAAGACTTTTGTGGGATATGACTACAAGCATTCCACTTTACTTCCATATTGCATTTTGTATCAATATATGAAAACGACTAAAAAGTCGACTTCTTTCACCACTTAGGGGACATCCTGTTATTTTTGCCCTTCCAACTTGAAAGGTATTGCTGCTAAAGACGGCTCCTACCAAATTTCAAGTCGATCAGTTGAGCCTTTCACGAGATATTTAGTATGAACTCACGGACAAAATCCTTTAAAAAAAAAATATTCCACAAAACCATAAAAACGCCGGCCGGCTCATATCCATGGTTTAAACGAATAAATAGAGAAAAGAGAAAGACCCGGTCCGGCATTAAAAAGACTCTGAACACCCGGTACTAAACAGTACTGAACAGGTTCCAAAAAACTTAAAAAAAACGGTACAGAACAGGTGCTAAAAAACCTGCACTGAAAAGGTGGTACTAAAACGATGCTTGGTCATGGTTAACAACAACCGGTGTACTTGAAAAAACCGGGTTATGGTTAAAAAAAAACCGGGTTATGGGTAATAAAAAGGGTGCGCCCTATATTCCAAGTTTACAGTCTTGAAAATGACATCGGTTAAATGGCGACCCCCTTTGTGCATACACTGTAGAATTCGATTTTTGAAGTTCGTCTCCAAATCTGGAGAGAGAGGCGGTCAAGGAAGTTTTGTCGCAAAAAATTTATTCAGCCTCGTGCTGTGTGTGTTCGGGTTTCACCTGTGGCTAAAACCACACGTCCCTACCGTTCATTTAAAAAAATCCTCAATCATGTTCTTAGTGAGCAACGGTTCGAAAAGTAGCTCTCGACGGCGAAGGCCCGCTGATATCTAGACCAGAGCATGATGGCAACTGCCTAGAATGGGAAACAAACTTGGGGACTTTCCCCTCCAGATGCGCCCCATGTCACCCATATACCCGCCTAACTCACCGCTCGGAAGTTTTTTTTTTTCAAATAAGTAGGTTTCTCTGGCGCACCCTGTACCTGCATTTTGATTTGATTTTGCATACGATACGAACACCAGCATTACGAGTGTCTTTTTACTACAATTCTGAGCATATCAATGAAAAGACTCGGTTAACCGGAAAACCGGTACTTTGAGCCCAGTACCAACCGGACGGTCTAACCGACTTTGCGAAAAAAAAAAACCGAGAAAACCGAAATCCGGGTTATGGCCCGGTTTTTGACATCCCTACTACATATAATAGGACGTTTCATATAAATGCTTATTCAAAGATGTAACGTATCTATACTATTTCTATAAAGGCTACACTCTAAAAAGTGAATTTAAATTTCCGCTGAAAATGCGGTAATTTTACACTTTTTCCCGCTTATAATCACATACAGAGTGCATTTTTCAACAATTTCTGTGTAAAATAAGAAAATTACACCAAAATCGGTGTGAAATGTATTTTTACGCTACACTTCTGTATAATTCAGATTTTCTGGTGCATTTTTACAACGTTTATGTGTTTAATTCGGATTTGTGGTGTATTTTTACAACGTGCAGTTAAAGTTTTACTCATTTTTTGTAGCGTGCTCTCCAGTTGTCATACTTCAATCGGCTGTACTTAGCACAGTGTAAATTCTCTGCATTTAGAACTCATGTGTACACGCTCTGTGGCTCACTTGGTTGAGTCGCACTCTACGATGCTAGTAATCTAGAGGTCCCGAGATCGAATCTCGGCGTGGTCCAAAATTTCCGTACATGTGCGGATAGGAAATATTTAGTGCTTGCAACATTACACTCAGAAATGATATGCAATGTAACGTTGACTCGAAATTGCCTATAAACGGCTGAGTTACGGTACTGAGAAGAATAACAAGTGTACAGATCGCACAAAAAAGACCATATTGCAACCTCCCATGTAGACGAAAAACTGATCAGCAAAACTCGACCGATACTTGTTTATATTTTATATACCCTTATCCTTAAATAGTTTTATTGATAACTATATTATTTGTAAAGGTTCGCCACTTAAATCTTTACAACGAAAAAAGAGTGAAACCGCATTATATTCCTATTATTACGGAGTGTTTTTACACATAGCGCGGTGTAAATTTGCTAATATGTTGGAGTACTTTTTTAAACATTTTTTTATGTAAAATTACACTTGATTTGCAAATTTAGATTGAAGAGTAATTTCACTATTATAATAGAAGGAAACAAAGTTTCCTTCTATTATAAGAGTAAAAATTTCATAGAGTGTAGCAAAAAACACCTACTTTTTCAACCGCCGCATTCCAATCGAAATTGCCCTAAAATTTCCAAAAAGCTTAAATCTTTTTCGGCAACTTTTCAGACCACAAATATTAATCCATAAATTTTTCCCCAAAACAAAAACCGCTACGCGTGTTTCAATAAACCAAGACAAATTTATCAATCAACACCTTCATTACCCGCACTAACTAATTAGAACCATGACAAATTACTATTTGAATTAGACTCGAAAGTCTTCAACACGATATAATCACCAGTCACCAGTACCACATCAATATCCGATCGCAAACGCTAACCACCTGATAAAAAAATTGATTGGATGCTCAAGACGAAGTCGCACGTTCATATACATTTTCTTTTATCTCATTGAGGCGGTTAAAGAAATTATTATTAGCAAAAAATGGCAAACACCCAGAATGAACACGAGACAAAACATTTAACAAAAATAGAAATAATATTCTTGAGGAAAAAATGCGTGTACACACATATACATACATCCATGCAATTTACCACGTCTCTTAAATACCGTTTTCAATTTTAATTTTTTCTCTGCGTGTTCTTTTGTCAGGCGCTTTTCTCCCCCTTATGACTTCTTTGACACTATGATTATCATCATCGTATACTGACCACAGGATGATTTTTGCCGTATGATGACAAGGGATTATTATACACACGATGATGATAATAGTCATCATCATCTTGTTGGTTGTTGATGAAGAAGGCGTACAACGCCGACGATGCGAATTATTATGTGCCGTGGCGTGGTGAGCTAAAGTTTAAAGTTCTTTTGCATACATACGAATATTTACTTATATATGTACATAAATTTGCAATGACCAAGATGTTGACCTGTCCCGAAGAATATTCTTCTACAATATTTTCATTGAAATTACCACCCGCTGTGTGTTCCCAGCCATATAATATCAAAGATGGGACACAGAATTCATTTAAATAGCAAGAGCTTCGTTAAAAAATTCTTGTAAAAAGCATGGTATGGTACAAAACAAACTAATATACCCCGCAAAGAAAACAAAAAAAGATGTTCAGACGTGGTACATATGTATTCTCTTCATAATATGTTATGACGAGTTGAGTAGTGATTCGCGAAAAAGATAAGACTCAAAGTGGCAATATTTTATAGTTAGTTGAGACAGACCACACCTTTGAACGACCATTTATGTCAAGATGTGATGATGAGTATAAATCAGCGAATATCCTCTGAGCTAGACGCCACTATATTTTATTAATGAGTATCAAAACTAGCATCAGAAGCTCTGAATCCAAAACATGCTCGCTCATTTTTGGAAAGTATTTTTCAATGTTAATAGCTGATTTGACACATTTGATAGTCCTGTAACTTTCAAGTGTTCCTTAAAATAAGTTCCTGTCATCCCTTTTTAGAAGAGTGGTATGGGTAAATGTCCTGTTTTAGTGGGTATGTAAGTTCAAATATTTTTGACACATGATTTTCATTAAAAGTAGTGTTTGTTCGGTTGTAAAAGTGATTAAGGCCCTTTTTTGCTATCAATGGAATTTTAGTTTTTTCTTACGTGTTTCCTGATGGAATAGAATACTCTTTGAATCGTGTAGTACATTTTGATTTTCTTTAAAAAATTATCTTGCACAGATTTCTCATTAAAGATTACGGTATGAACATTTGATACTATTTCTAATTAAATTTTTGAGACTCTTGTTTTCAATACTGAAAGTGCGCATAGGATCGTTGAATACGCACTTGAAAAACTAATATCTTGCACGATGCTATATGGATCCAAAAAATATACAAATGACAAGCACTTTCTATCGAAGTACCTTGTCTAATATGATTGTTAAAAGTTTATTTATCTTAATAATCCTCAAAGTAAAATCGTGACCTTATCCATAGAATCAGCTAATAAAGTGCGTGTGATTAAAATCTGACTGGCGCTGAGCGTGATATTAGCGGTTAACGAAATAAAACTTACAAGAAAATATATAATTTAAAAGAATTCTAATGGGTTATCCATTTTTACATTGTTAGTTAAAAAAAACTAACAAGCCGTTTCGATTTGACTGAATCCATAAAATGGATTTTCGTTCTGTCAATAAAATCAATGTCAAATCCATGGATTGACCCTGTGCGGTCTTACAACAGCTGTAGCCGACCCAGGTTTTTCAAATTTTCGTATTGTCTTGGCTATTTATTTGCTTCACGTTTACATTTGACAGTTGTCAGATGGGCTGCACTTTCCCAACCTCCAAATGGATAACCCTATATAATGAGAGCCAAACTCTGGTATCATCTCATATAACTTTTTTAAAATTGACATTTTCAATTATTATTGTTCGTCTGAAGAAGCTTTCATCAAGACAACAGTAAAACAAATACATACATACTTGATCTTTTGACAAGTTTTAATTTTATTTGATATTTCCTCAGGATATTTTTTTGATAGTACAGTGAAGAAGCTGTCATACTTATCATATTAAATAACGCTCGTATGATTTTTGGGTTGTGGGAACTTCGTGACTTATTATGTTCCTCATGAAAATACAGTTATTTTTCTCCACATTTTTTGATAATATTTTTGAATTTAATTATAACGATTTTGTTTTCTTTTTTTTACAGGTGAGTGTAATTTTTGATTGGTAAGCCAATACACGTGATTATAAATTAAAATTCATTGAAAACAAAATTTTTTTTAAAATAGTATTTTACGAAAATAATGAACAAATATTTTTTTATGTTTGCTTGAAGAAGGTAGATTGTAGAAAAAGCACAGATCGCTATCCGGTTGTTTAAATTTCGTTTTGATGGTACGCATATTTGAGACTCAGCGTATATTTTTTTACTGAAAATTTAATAGGCCCCTCAATTTTCTACATTAAAGATGAGAATTTCGAAAAGGTGAATGAATTACATTTAGAATCAACTAAAGACACTATTTTAATGACAAAATTTTCGAATTTTGGCATTTTGTTTTTTTACTACAGTCTGTCTATAGTAGGTACTTCAAAACTTTGAGTGTAATCCAATTTGGGTTATATTTATATGACCACACCATCTTTGACTTGAATTCTAATCAATGCAAATACATACTGAAAAAGTTTGCCTTAACTAGTTTTGAATTACGGTTTCATCCGCAATGTATTAAACACTTCCTTAGTGAAAACAAAAAATATTGTTGACTTAGACCAGAATCGAACCAATAACTTAAGGGAGATATCGTATAGCTCAGCGTATAGACACCGAGCGCGCTAATCACTACACCGCACTCGGTTATGGATTTGCTCACTTTATAACTAATAATCTCTTGTAATGTTGGAATTCATACTTTACTTAGATTTGAATGCAGCCGTTTTAATGTTTCTTTCAAAATAAAATTTTAAGGAAAGATCGATTAAATCCAACTTTTTTCATATAAAATTGCAAAATGAAAAGTAAGTATAGATTGTATTAGGTGTACATAATTTCGGTCCGTTTTTTTTTCCAAAAATAAATATTTTTTCAATAATAAAAAAATGGTAGTCTGGCTAGTCTAGCGGTTAGTGCGCGCACCTTCGGTGCACAGGTTCATGAGTTCGAATCTCACCGTGGATCATGATGTTTTTCGAACTCACGAGCTTGTGATGGATTATGATCTTACTCAGATCTTAAACGACTACCCATTTATGGGGATAAATAACACTGCTGAGCGTGATACCTCAACAAAAAGCAGATAAGATCTTGGAAATAGGATGTCACTAACACATCCTGCGGCCTTAGTTCAATGTTGGATTGTCGCGCCTGTTATTTATTTAATAATAAAATGAATAAATACCTTCCTGAAGGTATTTCCATCGCTTGTCTTTTTGATACCATGTTTTGAAGCGAAGCGTATTGCTAATGCGTTTGCATCAATCGATACAAATTAGTTGCAAGGGTCAAGATCTGGACTATAAAGCGATGAAGAATTCCTTAGCCGGCTGTTCGAGTACAATATTTTATTTAAACTCTGCGTAAATCTAAGCTCCCAGTCATAATGCACATAGCTTGGGAAGCAGCGGTTGTACGTGTTTCTGACTTCATTTCTTCACGGCAAAAGCAAATGATGAGAAAAGGAATTATTTCATGTTATAGTTCAAGAAAAATTTCATTAGGAAATTTTAAAAAAAAACAGAATTTCTCTCATATAATTTTTTGCGCTAACCATCGAGAACTCTGGCTCTTGGTAGAAATTTAAGCCGAAATAGACAGTTTAAAATTGGTCCAACCAACCACATTATATGCATTTCTTTCAAATGGTTAAACGAAGGCAAAACAACATTTCAAAAATATATATCATGGCCATTATATATATATAATATTATAGTCTAAATTTGAGTAACCATTTGCTACCTCAGGACACATGGCAGTGGCGTGGACATATTTATGTGGAGGGCTCAGTGAAATTTAGTATTCATAACTATTGATTTTTTTAATCACTTCAATGGCACGTGGCAGATATATAACGGCATGACAGCATGCAGATGTTCTTATTTTTAAAAGATATGTTAACTCATTAAAATTTTAAGTCTTTTATTATTATTGGTCTAATTAGGAAAAAAGCCATTAACGTATTTTTCGTTTGTTTAACATTAAGGCGTTTTCGCGACACAAGAAATAAAACGCCTATGCAATTCGCCAGGATCAGTTTTCGATAAAAAAGTGTTTGTAATCGTAATTTATATGTTGGCTACAGATGTTATTCAATGCAATTTTTTTCTTTCACACTATATTCTGTAAAGTTTTTTGAGCAAATGAAAAAGATTAATGCGGTTGGTGCGAAGGGACATCAACATGATCAGTTCGTCGTAAACTATGGATGTCTTTTTCATCTTAACTATTTAGTCGCGTGAGGCTCCATGGAGCTGTCATTGGCACAGATCCTAATTAACCTTCCGGCGGGCGCAATACTAATCCTAACACGATCGGGCGCAATGCATCTGACAGATTAAGTGCAGAAAAAAGGATGAAACTAAGTTTCTGTATATTTTAAACTCGTAGCATTGCCTTTTTGAAACAGTTCTACGAAATTTTAGAAATAAAAACTGGCTCACAAAATTTGATACCCTTCATATTTTCAATTTTCTCAAAATATTCCGCTTTCAATCGCTTCAATATGTAAAAAACCTCCAACAACTCGACCGCTTAAAAAATGTTAGCTTATTTTACTAAAAACACACTATTGAACGATTTGGTGGGCCTAAAAGTCAACACGACGTTATTACGCAATGTGAAGAATATAACAAGTGGAAATTTTCATACAAAAGGAGAAAATAACACAATCGGGCGCAATACATCTGAGAGATTAATTCATCCCCTCCCACCCCTCAGACATATGGTAGATACAAACTGAAAACTGCTTTGGGTAGTTGAGCGATAAAGATTAAGCTACTGTGAGTTTCAGATCTCTCCTTTTTCATATCGCTGATCGCATGTCAGATGCATTGCGCCCGCCCGAATGTTAAACAAATTTTAATAATTTCGATTTACCTATATACGCTGAACTCCACATCATTTTGTCGCCAGTACTTGCATAATTCCTTTTTCACATATTGTTCAAAAATTGATGTCATTAATATCTGACCAAAAACAACAAAGTTGTAAAAGTTACCCCGCCAAAGAAAAATTCATCTACCACAAAAAGAATACATATCACTCCAATCCGCCGCTCATATGTAATTTTGTTTTAGGTGTAAATGCTGGATGTAATTTTGTTTTAGATGTAAATGCTGGAGAAGGTTAAATGTACAGGACTACCGTCAAAGTGGCACTGAGTAAAATGTTAATGCTTCCACCAAATTACTTTAAGAAGTACTCCTGTACATTTAAACTTCTCCAGCATTTACACCTAAAACAAAATTACATATGAGCGGCGGATTGGAGAGAAATGTATTCTTTTTGCGGCAGATGAATTTTTCTTTGGCGGGGTAACTTTTACAACTTTGTTGTTTTTGGTCAGATATCATATATTTTTGCATACTTAAATAGCCACTTCATATTTTTGTTATGGGATCCTGATGTCCCAGTGTTCCGATTTCCTAATGTCCTTATGTCCCAATGTTCGAATGCGCAAATATCACAGTGTCCCAATGGCCTAATGTCCGAATATCCCACTAATCTAGTGTCCCAATGTCCCAGTATCGCAATGTCCCAATGTCCCAGTCTCCCTGTGTCCCAGTGTCCCAATCTCCTACCTAATGTCCTAATATCCCAATGTGGCTTATGAATTTCAATCATTCTGATATTTGTATAGTATTATATAATTGGTTGGTTTGACGTACACTTTAATTTATTTATTTTTTTGATTGTTATCATTGTCTCATCCTTCGTTACTTTTTTGCTTGTTTTCATATTTTTTTGCTTGTTTTCTTATTTTCTTATTTTTTATTTTTCTTTGTTATTTGATGTTAACTTATTAACGTACTCGTAATATATTTCCTCGTTTGCTCTGTGATATATTTTACTAGTTTTTATATTTATTTGTTATTCACTTTGTTATTAGAATTAACTTAATAATAATAATTGTTTAACCCTTCTGTCGGCACAAAGGTCTGGCCAGACCTTTGGCACTATATTTTGGTCATAAAAGTATAGAAGATGAAATAGCAGCGACTTCACATTTCATGATATCGTAGAATAATATGTTTAGAAGCATTTTGCAAAAATCAAAAAAAATTGGTTGAAGCTTTGAGTTTGTTTTTGATGATTTTCAATTTGTAGTGCTTTCTCAGTAGGTCTGGCCAGACCTATAGTTTTTCCCCCCATTTTCGTCTTGAGGTAAAAAGTGAAAATATTAAATTCTCTTAAAAATCTCCTATTTATAATGTAATAAAGTCATTAAAATTCAATTTGTACGATAAACGATAAGATTTTCTGAGATTTTGCTTTAAAAAGCCTTGAAGTTCGCAAATTGGGTACGCCTAATTTTATCCCGTCTTATAACATCACCTAATCAACTGAGATTTGATTCTAGGAAAATCAAAAGAGTTTTATTTCCTTTGTAATAGTATGAACTAAGTATAAGTGACTTACGATGGTGTTTATTAATAGATTTAATTGAGATATTTACGGAAAATTTAGAATTTAATGATTTTTGGGGTTGAAAATTCCCTATTTCTTTCTATCTATTTTCCCAAATCTGCAGACTAATATCGTAGTAAAATCTACCAACAAAGTGCCAAATATTTCCCCAAAGATATTGGAATTGGAAAATTTTATCAAACTTTCTGTGCTGATACGCAATGAAAAAAGAGAAGCAAAAATAGAAGAAAAAAAGGGAGAAACATGTTTGTACTAATACCACCTCAAAATATTTCTTCTTAAAAACGCCTCTAGTATATCTCCAAAAACGATTTTAATGCTTTTATTGTTTATAAATGGCTGTAAAGAATGGGTAGAATGATTATACCGATAAAAATTTCACTTTTTCTGAAAATTAAAATTTTTTTCTCAGTAGGTCCAGCCAGACCTATTGGGTATAGAATATGCATATTGTAGTAGGTGCCGACAGAAGGGTTAATTTGCACCACCCCACAATAATAATATATTTGCTGTAGAAATTGTTATATTGTTACATTCGACACTAATTTTAAATTATAGAATGTAACTGGATTTATATAAATAAATAAATAAATAAATGTCTAATTGTCCTACTGTCCCAAGGTCCTAATGTCCCAATTTTCTAATATCCCAGTTCCCAATGTCCCAAATGTCCCAGTATCCTAATGTGATAATATCCTAATTGCCCAATGTCCTAATGTACCAGTGTCTCAATGTCCAAATGTCCCAATATCCCAATGTTCCAATATCCCGATTTCCCGATGTCCCAATGTCCCAGTGGTCAGTGTCCCAATGTCGCAGTATACCAGGTGTCTCAAGGTTCCAATAGCCAAATATCCGAATGTACCACTGTCCCAATTTCCCCAGTGTAGCTAATGTGCCAGTATCCAAATGTCCCAGCGTCACGATTTCCTAATATCCCAATGTCTCAATATCCTAATGTCCCAATTTCCTAATGTTCCTATGTCCCAATATTCCAAGGTTCCAATGTCCTAATATCGCAGTGCCCCAATGTCAAAATGACCCAACATCCCGATGTCCCAATAGTCAGATATCTCAGTGGCTCAATGTCCCTATGTACCAGTGTCCCAATGTCCGATTGTCCTATTGTCCTAAAGTCATAATGTCCTAATATTCCAGTGTCCCATGTCCCAGTCTCCCATTGTCCTAATGTCCCAGTATCCCAATGTTCCAATGTCAGAATGTTCCAATATCGCAATGTTCTAATGTCCCAATGTCCTAATATCGCGATGTTCCAGTGGCCCAATGTCCCCATGTCGCAGTTTCCCCAGTGTACCTAATGTCCCTATATCCGAAAGTCCTAATGTGTGAAACAGGCCAAATACATATTTCATTTGCAAAAGCGGATAATCGTTATTTTTCAAATTATATTTTCTAGGAAGCTGATAATGCTACATTAATTTTTATTTAGAGAAATAAAGCTTTTTAATCGTTTATTTTAATTTTTATTATTTTAACAAACTACATATGTTTTAGATTTCCTGCCAAGAAACATTAGATTGAGAATATATTATTTTATAAATTAAGTTGCTTACAAAATTATCTATTCGAAACTGTGAATTGTATGACACGTCAAATTTGAGCGTGGTCGATTCCTACTTACTACTAAAAATAAGCAGGTTGGATTTATCATCTAAGGCGCCATAATTATTGCTCTAGTTAGGTCTGGTTAAGAAGGCGTTTTATATGAAACCATAACGAGAGTGGATGTTAAAACTTCCATGAAGCTTATTTATGCGAAAAATGCAGCTTCACCTCAATCCTAATAATGCGGTGAGGCCACTTTATTACGGTGTAGTCCAGGATGATTAGTTTTTTTTTGGCTCCGCGACCGTTCAGCTTGTAAAAATCAACAGATGAATAGCTCGTGAATTTTGCATAATTATATAGGTACCCTTAACATTGATGCAAATTTCTTTTGCCATAGGCATGATACATTTTTGAAAGATATTTTTGTATGCTTATGCGCTTACGATTTTTCTCCGACTAAGAACAACGACTTTTTTTCTTCGATATCCCCCATCGGCACCAAATTTCCAAATTGCCTCACATAGCAATCATGTTCTTTTCATCATACTATTCTGATATGCATTATGGGACGCTATCTTTTTTCCAGATGCAAGTAAACAACTCTCAGCGACGTTGAACTATTTATTTAGCAGCCACTAACATCAAAAAAGGAGAATACAAAATCAACCAGTTTTCGTGATTTGCCTTTCATTCTAGTATTCACTGTACACATGGGTCTATAATATTCACAAGGACCCATTAGGCATAATCTCCCGGAATCCGTGTTTAGCCTAATATTTGATTTAGAAGAAAAGAGGTTATTTCCCACTAAAAATTGACTCTTTCCAAAATTTTCACCATATATTGGCATAAACCCAAGAGTTTCGGACCCCAATAGACTACTCATCAGGAGCTACCTTTTCGTCTATTGGGGAGGTAGCTCGACTTATAAGCCTGGTGTCCAGGCTAGCTTTCCAACTAATGATGGAGGCAATATTTCGAACTAACCACTTTCACTTATATACAGTGGGAAATAACCGTTGCCAATGGAATCTCTCTTTTATGCTAAATAAAAAGTATTTATAAACGCGCATAGACGTTAATAATAGTAAATTTTACTTTAATATTTGAGTACTATATTTAAATTACTTTTTCTAATATTTCATGAACTAGTCCCACATTTTGATCATTCGCGATTCTCTAGAAAACAGGCCGGTTGAGAAAAAAAAGCCTTTATAGTACATCAGGCTTCTTTATTTTCCCCGCAAGCAGTCTATTTTTTAACTAAACATTTTTTGAATTTTTTCCGTATTTATTATAGCCGTAGTTGTTTAATAGGCTGGGTCACGCTAGCTTTAGGGACGGCATTTTAACTGATAGAAAAAAAATTAAAGTTCAGTGGCTTAATTCCGATTACAGAATTGACTTAATCCTTTTTATCTAGCCATAATGAACAATTTGGGAGTCAAGGATCAATTGATAAATTGCCGGATTGTAAAACTAGGTTCCTCCTACTCACGGAAAATATGTACCTACATAAATCTGAACAAAGTGATTTTTTTTATAGTATGTATGTCAGAGGACTTTACATCAATTTAAAATACAAAAAATTCAATGTGCCGCTCCTCCAAATTTCCCGCCTCGGGTATTTGTCCAGGTTGCCCATATGGCAAATCCGGCCCTGAAAATGAGCATTACTTTTCAGAGTTCACATCGGGAACCATTATTGCGAAACACCCTGTATACGGGTATTTAAGTTTCTGTAAAAAGACAAACTTTTCATAATAACCAGTGTGTCATTTGTATCTATTTATTTTGGTCAAATAGAGTAATTATACAAATACAGTAGCCGCATTGCTAGTGGCACTCCTAATCCAGTCCATCGAAATATCCGTACCGGCAGCCACCGAACAACGATACTATCTGCAAACAGTCCGAAACCTAACACTGTCCTGTACACGCCTCAAGGAAGTGTTTCGAATGTCCCTTATGGTTATAGAAATACACAATGATAAATGGTCCGGAGTCAACAGGTTATCAATTCAATACGTACCAGTACGTTTCTCTAGTGTATTCACTGCATTCGTATATAAGAAATCTGAACCAATGTGAGTTACTTGAATTACACTGTCTCCAAGCCTCGAGTGTAGTACGCCTGACAAAGTGATTTAAAGCTAATGTTGGACGTATATTTGTGGTTTGCGACCTGTTTCGTGTACTATGCACACATAATTTCATAGGAATCAATTGAATGGCATACTCTCTATAGAAAAATCTGCATTTATACCTCGTCGTACTATATGGGCATGCCCCAGAGCTCCTGTCATCGCAATCTACAATTTATATTGCCTGGGAAAAAGTTGGATTTGACAAAAATATCATCCAAGCACTGACTGAAAATGGTTTATGATTTTATGACTGCTGGCAAAATCATAAGCCTCTCTTGCGAATTTCTTACAGGCTATGAATGCTGTAAAAGAGTCTTTTCCATGCAATATGATACATTCGTACATAAAAAATTTACTTAAAATCATATTTCATTATATACATACTTGCGAAAATGCAAATTAAAACACATTAAATGTCAGCAATTGAAATTTCAATAATGACTTCTTAAAAAGACTAACTATCCGCCAATTAACCATTGCCAAGCTAGGTATACATTTACTCAATTTCTACTCAACTATTTAATGAAGATATTATCATCGTCATAGATTTTATCAAAGAGACGACATCACATTAAACTAACAAAAGCGGGAAGAAATGTCTTTTAAATTTTATATTGTAATTTTGATTGTCACTAATTAACACATCGTAATGTAATTGAGAGGGGTCCCAAGTAGTATAAACAGTGGTACTGGATACTGTCGAGGAGACAGACGCCTCAAAGAGCACCGCACCAAGAAAGATGACAAAATTAATGGACATGGTTAGGTTGATGGTTGTGCGGTTTTCTCATTGTAAATAATATAATGGGTGATGGCTTACTGTTGTTAGTCTGTGCAACTGCGGTAAACATTTACATCTAAAATAAATTAATCATTCGATAACTTGGTGCTCGATAAGCTTGTCAGATGTAAGTTCAAGATATTTATCATCATTAGACATTGGCATATGACTTTGTTTGGACCCTTAAAGACTAAGGATTTTTCTCGTGTAAATTCGATTGCTTGAGGTTTTTTTTCCCGACATAGAAAGTTATGCTGATTTTCAGAAATAAAATCAAATTGAAAATGAGGAAATTCATGGGATATTTTAATCGCGAATGTAACTTAGAACGAGATTATCAACATTATCGATGTGTTTGGAAAATGGCGAATTATCGTCCATTTAAATAAGGCTGCCTGGTTTAAATCTGCAAATCTAACAAATGACAAGTGTAGAAAATCAACAATCCATAAAATCATTTTGTGGTCAACTCTTCGACATGCTAAAGACCATTTAAATTTCCATTTGATGTCGGCACGGTACGGTGCTGTATGTATTTTCCCCTGGGAAACATCAACGCGACAATTACAACCTTATAGACACGCTCGCGAGCGGCAACTCAAACATCGAACGGTGCGGGCGACCATACCGATAAAAAAAAGTGCAAGTAAAAATGCACGACATCCATAAAAATCATTGGTCGATGTCCTTTTTTGGATACAATGTTGACTTGAACGACACGCAGTCAACGGGCAGTGCAGGAAGCTTGAAGTGCTCATTAAGTGTGACATAAAGAAAAGAGATCTTACGTAGTCGCAGCGTCGTCGTCGTGGTCTTCGGAAGGCTTTTTCCTCGTTAAATTTTTTTCTTTGCCGCCAAACGCACATTGGCTGTGATACCAAAAGAATAAATATGGCGAATTTCTTGTTCATTGGTTCGCTTAAGGCCAAACAGAAGAGAATGAAGCAAAAATGGAGACAAATTAAAAATAAAAATGCCAAACGAAAATATACTATAAAATTCCTTGTCTTTTTGAACAACAAGGTTAGCGCAAAGGTTGCAGAAAGAATGAAATGACTGGACCCTGAGGTGGCTGCGTATGTATTAAATGACTGAATGAACGATCTCATTGTTTTTGCTGTTGCTCTCCGAATATCAATATAGGATTGCCAATTTTAACAAAAAATGTTGTTTCAGATTTGAGTTATTTTCGTATATTGAGTACACCGTAATGTTTTGGGCTGATTATTCTTACGTTTTGCCTTAACTTTGCCTAGCCTATTAATTTGTTAATTATTTTTAGGTAGATGGTTATGATTGTTATTATCAAATACAAATTTCTATAAAAAATCATTCGAAAATACCAAAAATATCTGGCAACTTCCTCCTGCACTTTGGCCCTTGAATTTCGGAACCCATAATCACAAGTCTTCACTCAACTGATGATCATTGCATTATTGCGTATATAAATACAATTATTTTGACTTCGAGTTATATTGTTCCTTTTAGTGGTCGCACCGCGCCGTACACTTAATTAATTGTTGTTTCTGTAATGATATACCCAGGGCTCATGTTTTTATAGTGGGTCGCAAAATATATTAAAACCTGTTGCAATTTTTGGTCCCAATAAACGTGTGTGCAATGTGCATGTTGCCTCAATAAGGGATACTTTTCCTTTCAAGGAAATGTGTATAATGATGCGAGTTTAAAAATGTTTTCGCGTAGCCCTGATGTCGTGAAGAGTTGAGTTCAATGCCAATTTTTTAAAGACGTCAATTTAACGAGATGTATAGTACATAAATGTGTTGGTACGAAAATGTATGGGTATAATAAAATGCTATTCAGAAATATTCAGAAATTAAATTCGGTCATCCGTAGAATTTATTTTGTCACTAACAAATTCAACGAATTCAGGGAGGGATCTATCAAATTTTCCGTAACATGTTTACGTGGAATAAGTGTGATGTGGTGAATCTGACCAACTTAATTTTTCACAATTTTCACGTTTTGTGAAATTGGTCATTTTATTTTGACAAGAAAATTAAAAATTTCACAGACAGAACAATCATTAAAATAAAGAAAATCAATCGTAGCACTTTTTCCGCGCCTAATAACATTTACTGAATAACATCTGTGAGTGCGTGTCATTTGGATTTTTTTTAGATTTTCTTATTTCACGGAAAACAAAAAATCCTCCGAAATCACAAAACAAAAATCTGTGGAAATTGCAGACAATGAAGACCGTGGAAATGCTATTCGAAAACTCCATAGAAATGATAAAAGCAAGTTTGTGTCCCCTTTCAAAATTCGCGGTAAGCTTACGTAAAATTGAAGTTTCTGACAAAAAGCATTTTCAGACAAATATGAAATCGTGAACGTATAACCTAAGAAAACGTTCACGATTTGCAAAACGATGAAAAAAAAAACTTAAAAATTAAAAAAGGTATTTAGAACATTCTGAAGAAAATGTACATCCAATGGAATGAGTGTGCAACACTTCAGTTTTCAGTTTTCATGTTGTCGTGTAAAAAAAAATCCGTACGAGGCCGGAATCCCTGTTCCCCCCCCCCCCAACTTCCCTGGAGCCAATACATTTTGTAAAAATATACTCAAAGCGAGACCGAGGCTAATTTCGAGGGCGGCCGAAATTTGGATACCATTCACTCTCCTCGGGCTATCAGTTTTTCTCCGCCATACCTATGACTTGTGCTGAACCCCCCCCCCCCCCTCCTTCATTTCCCTCACATAACTTTCGTTACCTCCATAAAACATTTTTGTGTAAGGTTTGGTTCAAATAACTGCACAAATAAAACAACACAAAAATTACACAACTTTTTTTGGTGGGAGGGGTTATGTCCCCATAGTACGGATATATGTATTTGTTTTTACGTATTTTTTTCTAGTTTCGATAAAGACACATTGATATAAGGTTTGTTTGGAATTAACACAAAAAAAATCTTATTAGAACCTAATTTGGGGGGTTGGGTGGTTGGCACACCATAGTCCCATCAACAGAAATACATTTATATGAAACCTGGCTGGAATTGGTGCACTCTTATGGGTGTATAAGAGTCTAATTTGGTGGGGTAGGGTTTGTATGGCGGTCCACAACTCCATTGACCGATTCCATCGATTTCTATAATTGTTTTGTATCATCCATAGAAAGACATTTGTATGAAGTTTGGTTGAAATAAAAAAAAAATTAAATTAAAATTAAATAAAACTGATAAAACTTTTTCAACGGAATTTTACTAATATCCATTAAAAGATGTTGGTAAAGCTACAACTAAAGCGTGGTAACTGTATCTTGGTTAACTTTGTTCCATTTCCAGTTTCAAGTAGAAGGTTTTCGACAGTTACAAACTACCCGAAGACAATTCACAAAAATTCAAATTGTTCTTATAAAAATAATTTATTATTAGCAATTTTATTGTCAAAAGAGATGTAAAAAACGAAATTTTTCCCTAAACAATACATCTTTTAAAATGGATGTTGGTGCCCTAAAAATGCGGCGTTGGGCGTCGGAGGCCAAATAAACATACTTAGGGAAATTTTAATGGTAAATTGGTTTTATTGTATATGTTATTTATTATACCAAGAATTAAATTAATTAATAGCTGCTATAATTTTTATTGACATCTAACATAAAACGGCTAAATTATAATGTAAGCGGCAAAAAATACAAAACAACACTTTTTGAGCTTTGAGCTCATCAGTAGCCTAGTTCAATGGTAAAAATTATTTTTCGAAAAATATCACCCTGAAAAAATGCTAGAAAATAATTTGACTTTGTCGCTGAACAAGCTAATATTCTTTACTGAAATTATATTTCTTTCGTATCAGAATTATTATGCGACAGATTCTGCGAAAAAACCCTAGTGTTGACAATCAAGCCCTGAATAAATAATTTTTTCTAAATGCATACAAAAACGTCAGCCTCCAGATATAAATATTGGTGTCAAACAATGATTAACGAAATTATTTTGTATACTTTGTCACCTTTCATCATCATCAGTGTGGAACGAGAGCACGACACCTTGTTTATGGTTACGCGAACTTTTCCTGCAGTTGCTCAAGCCCAGCAGCTGGTGGGCATCTTTGTGTACGGAGTACATTCAGCGAGCTCTCGGTCGTTCACGCAACCTGGCTGTGTCCACTCATTGTGCGTTCTTCACCTTTACTGTGTGCTGAAAGCTTGGAACTAGTGATGTTCCTGCAAGTCCTTTGAAATTCGCATGCTCCCCACTCCTCCGTAGCCACGCACCGACTCCATGGGACCTGACCCCACCTGACCCCAATAAGGGCGGTTGGGTTGCAGAGACGATTCAAAATCACTTCACCGTGACTGCAACAATTGAGGCAAAAAAATACGCCTAATGCACTGAGTATATAAGTATAGTTGTTTCTATGAAACCTTTTCAAAATGCTACTTTGTTCGACCCCAACTGGCTTACCTGACGATTCCCAGTTCATAATAATAATTTTTTACCAAATAACCGCATAAATTTGACATTAACTTGTGTCTCCCTCTATGTATGGCATCTATAGGGAGCCCAACATGCCCAACGCCCCTTTTTGTGGCGGCTGTTATTTCCAACAACAACATTTACAAAAACAATTTTTTTTTCGCAAATATGCTTTGGAATATTGTCGACCTAATATATATACCAAAAAAAGTTAAGTTAGGCGCCCTTCAGTGGCGTATTTACAGGGGGGCACAGGGGGCACGTGCCCCCCCTGTGAGCACATCAAACTTTTTTCACACCATACTAAAAATTGCAGTACCAAATGTTCCCTTTTTATTTTGAGCGTTTCTATTACTAAACTTTGTAAATCTTTTTCGAAACATTATCATCACATCATCTTCTCAATTCGCCAGATCTCCTCGTTTATGAACCCTTTCCGTTTTTCGAACGGGTTGAGTTTATTTTCATAGACGCGTGGTTTCAAGAACAAAAACTCTCAGAGAATAAGTACAAGCTGTGATTATGTGGAGGCAACGAGGTGGTCATGAAACGTTGCCCAATCTCGACATGAATCTGTTCGGAAACAAGGACTGCTATTGAAAGTCTCGTCATGTGTGAAGTGACCCCATCTTATGTTGATATAAGTTGAGGAGATGGTGTTGCGGTATCGATGTCTTGGAAGCCGCTGAATTGATAAATATTTGAAACAATCGGTCTGATTTTTCGATCGGGCTTGTGTATTTTAATTTGGCCGTAAATTTGTGTTGGGCTGCTGTAAAGGTCTTTAAACCAGATGCTTCTCTTTCTATTAAAATGCTAAAAATTGAAGTGTTTTGGTGGGAAAGCATTTTTAGAATACATTTTCGAATCCCTACGGCTCCGTGTCTGTGGTGCCCTGCCTGGGGTACTTTATTCAATGCTTCAATTTTCACGAAGTAAACATTATCGTAGCCATTCCTTCTCATTTCTATTTCGCAATTGATTTGTTAAAGCATGTTGCTTCAGCTTACCATCTGGGACTCGTTTTAACCCTGCGTAGGGCGCCGCTGATCTGATAGGCACTGGATTCGTTTTTTTTTATGCCCATTCCAACAGCGTGCCGAGCGAGACCCCTCTCTCCCGCTAGTTTCCTAACTTTTGTTGGTGGTTCCGACTCTCCCAGTCAGTTTGTCTCCAGCCGTCAAGAAAGTGTGTCACACGTGTTTTTATCTATCAGGCTCACCGCGCCCAATAATGAATCGAATCCAAGGTTAGTATTTTTTTCTTTTTGATAACTAATTGAAGCAGCCTTTTTGGTTTCAACGATGGGAGAGTTTTGACATCCTACGTGCCACGCAAAAATAAATGTGTGATCCTTGTTTCTTCGATGCACGAAACCAAAACAATTGATGAAAGTACTGGAGAACAAAAAAAAAAACCCGAGCTGATCACATATTACAATACTCACAAAAGTGGAGTGGATACTGCAGATCAACTGTGCGCCACATACAATGTTCAACGAAATACCCAGCGTTGGCCAATGATTATTTTCTATGCCATCTTGAACTTGGGAGGGATCAATTCCTTGGTTATTCACCTAGGGAATCAAATGGAATCAATGCCTAGAAGAGTTTTCCTCAAATCATTGTGTACCGAACAGCTTAAGGGAAGAAGCCAGCAGGCATATGGGCTTCACACCTCCTTGAAAATTCATCTAAAGAGGTTCCTCCCGGCTGATGATCAACCAACATCATCCCCACCCCCTCCTAAAAGGTCCAGATGCTGTGATTGCACCGTGGAAACAGGTAAACGTCGGCTCTCGAACTACCCCTGCGTGAAATGCAACCGTGGAATATGCCTTTCTCATGCGAAACCACTCTGTGCAACATGCTTTTCGGCGTGCTCATGTGATAATTCAGCAGCTTTGATGGATGGCGACTCCGACTGACTTCTGTCCCTATTTATCTCAACTTCACGTCTGACCCATTTTTTTTATATAAAAATTAAAGGTTCTATTTAATCGTATCCTTGATTTGTGAATTCGCAGTTTTATTTAATTTAGTTTTTGTGCTTTGATAAATTCTTAAAATTTATTTTGTATTTTTCATTTATTGCTTACATCCTAGAGATACTTGGTAAATTTTGGCTCAACGTAATATGGCATTTTGCGGACTCTGTAGTATTTTTCTCATAGTGTGCCTGTCAGGCTCACTGCGCCCCGATTTTGAGAATCCTATACCGCGCCTTATGCAGGGTTAAAAGGTATTGCAGATACTATAGATTTGAAGCTAGTGTAGTACATATGGAAATAACAAACAATCATATCTTCCTGCTTACTTTTGTTGCTTCATTTTAATTAATCGGTTGATCACTTCCCGGCTCTATGCCACGGATAGTTCCTACACGGCTGAAAATTTTGGTGTAATTTTTATAAAAAAAATATTTTATATTCATACATTTCCATATAAAAACTTTACCAAAAGTATAATTGAACTATATTAAAAGTATAAGTATTCTTGATAAAAATTTTACTCTTCAATAGTATAAAATTGATAAGCAAATTGCGGTTTGTATACCGCTCGAAAAAATTAAAATTGTAATACGAGTGCATTCGGCTTCGTGCTTCGCTGCTCACTGAACCAGACAGACTACAAATCAATGGATTTCTAGGTTGAATGGGTTTCTTGCGCTGATAGTGTAGATTTGATAACATAGTAGGATTGATTCTACCCTTTTATGTTATAACAACATTCAATGCATTCAATTTCTATCCCGAACGGTGTAAAATGTATAATATTAAAAGAGTATTTGGATAGTTTTATTCTGTAGCGGTTATAATTAATATAATTTTTGAATAAATTAAAATTATGAGTTGAAAAGGGTCAAATTTGATTAAAGTTTTGGAATAGATAGGAGTTATACTATTTTATTTATAAAATTTACTCCCGGTTTACACCAAAATTTACAACCGTGTAGTATTCTGGATTGTACTTGTAAAATATTGTTCGGCACTTTGTTACGATTTTACGGAATCTGTTACTAGATTTTTGACAAAACATACTTACAATCCTAATTTTGCATTCAAATTCGCTTAAACTTGCCATGGAATTCAAGACCACAATGTCAGCCAAAATTTGTTGTATCAGCTTTTCATCTGTGTTTCTTTCAAAAGTAAGCAAATTTGGCAGAATTTCGGACGATGTATGAAATTTATCTTCCAAAGAAAAGTGTTCCGTCTGGAATCCGTTTTGTCATATGGAAACAGTCTCTTTGGTCATTGCATTGATTCCATAGCCAATTAAGTACATATTCGTAAAACTCCTTTTCGGCTTCAGGTCCCTTCGAACTACACTACGCAAACTTTTTTTAGGCCCTCCGTATTTTGGTTCAGGAAAAGCCAAAAGCAGTTATTGAGTGTTATTCTAACAGCTGTCAGGAAAACTAAACTTTTGGTGTAATAAACCTGAAATGCAAAGGACTCTCCATTGCCCGTATTTATAAACATACCTTAACTCAGACCTTGAGTCAAGGATGCCGAAATTAAAATAAATGTCATTTTCCATACTTTCCACGGAAATCACTTCTGGCACTGAGTTCCAAAACTCGCTTCTTGCATTTCTAAAAAAATATCAATGTCCAAGTTTCATGTTTGATTGTAAACTCAAGGAAAAATGTTCGAAATAATTTTGTCCTTCAATATATTCTACAAACAGTAAGAAGTTTGTTATGTAAAATTTTTAGGGAAAAAACAAAGTCAGACTTTAATTAAAAACCCAAAACCGAAACTACATTGAAATTTTCCAAAATGCAAGAAGCGAGTTTTGGAAATAGGTGCCTCCTTATATTCACGAGTCAATGCATCCTTGATTTAAGGAGAAACTCAAGGAGACCTTGAAACCTCACTTGAAGTCAAGGTAGCTATCCACCTACCTTGAAATATTATATTTCAAGTCTATTGAAAACTTAAGGTCTCCTTGAGTTTCGCTGCTCTCGGGTATCCCCACACCAAAACTTTATGTAATAAATTAGCCCCGTACTCTGTGCCCCCCCTTTGAGAATTTTCTAAATACGCCACTGGCGCCCTTAACTCTCATAGTTAGGGTGGCTGTTCTTTTTTAAGAATTCAAACAAATGCCGGTGTTACTGCCTTTGCCTATACTTAAAAAAAAAATCAGCGGAATTGAATTTTATCGTCATTTGCCGTATTTAGTGAATTCAATCCGCTGAGGGTTCGTTGATTGTTTGATTGTGGTTCGACTGAACGGTTGCCCGTGGTTCGATCGAACCTTTTTGAGCGTGATTCGGCAGAGCATATGCAAAGTCGCTCTTTTTTTTGTTTAACCCTAGAGAGATAATCTACGTCGAATCAACGTACAGAAATTTTTCTTTCTGTTATATCTCATAAGTGAAGCTTCATAATTTCTTGGTTCCAAGATTTAACTCAATTCATGTCTGTAGGCGTAATTACGTGGCAAAATTATTGGCTTGGGTGCCACACAGCCTAAGATATTGGGGGGTCATAAGTCAAAAATACGTCGAATCGACGTATGATTATCTTTAATGTCAGTAAAAACTGTAGAACAAATTTGTACTGAAAAATATTTTAATTGCCCCGAATTGACATTTTTATAAATCTTCATAATGTGGTTGTGTATTTACTTTGACATAACCACTAAAAGCCTGTTTCGATAAAGATATCCTTTATTTTAATCTATTGAAAGCACAGCCCACTTTCTCCTAAAACAACTTTTTTAAAATTATTATTATATACACAAACAAATGATAATTTTGCAAACCCATGAGTTTAACAGATTAATATTAAATGATTATATATCTACCTTTTAACAACATGTTACTCTTAACAAAGAAGTTATAAGGATGTTAACTAGCAACACGTCGAATCGACGTATGATTATCTTTTCAAGGGTAAAAAATATGATTATCTCCCTAGGGTTAAGACACCATTTACAAACTAACATTTTTCTTCTCAATCTTTTCTTCTTTTTAAATAGCAAGAATCGGCCTTAAGCAAAATAAAAACGAAATCGAGGCTAATTTCGGGCGCGGCCAAAATTTGGATACCCTTCGTTCCCCTCGGGCTAAAAGTTTTTTTTTTCGGGCGTAGCTACGACTTGTATTTAACCCCCTCCCCCCATTCTTTTCCTTCCGTCTTCACAAAAGTTCCATTGCGTCGACAAAACAATATTGAATATTTACTAAGAAAATGTTATTGGGGAATGGGGGAGCATGGCCCCATAGTATTATTCCATTTGTTTTTACATTTTTAGTTGCTTTGATAAAGACACATTAATTCCAGGTTTTGTGAAATTGGCATAAAAAATCTTTTTAGAAGAACCAAAATGGGGGGTTGTGTTTATATGGCAGCCCCATGACGCCATGGTCAGATTTAATTCATTCTTACATATGTTTCGTGTTATTAATAGAAATACATTTGAGGGAAATTTAGCTGAAATTGATGCACAAATGAAAAAGTTTTTCTTAGAAGAACCTAATTTAAGGTGTTAGTTTTGTATGGCAGCCACATGACCCCTTAGTCCGATTTAATCCATTATTACATATGTTTTGTGCTATCAATAGAAATACATTTGTGAGAAATTTGGTTGAAATTTGTACGCTAATAAAAAAAGTTTTTCTCATAAGAACCTAATTTGGGGATTTGGGTTTATATGGCAGCCCCATGACCCCATTGTTCTATTTTACCGATTCAAACACACAAACTGCCTGCAGCAAAAAGAAGCATTTGTGCAAAGTTTCAGCTTCATAGCTTTTAAATTGGCCGATTAAAACGCGTCGCAACAGACGGACAGACGGACAGAGAGACAGACGGACAGACGGTCAAGTCATGCTGATCATATATGTATACTTTTTATATGGTCGGAGATGCTTTCTTCAATGCGTTACAAACTTCATGACAATGTTAATATACCCTTTCACTGTATGAGCGAAGGGTATAATGATTTTCTATAGAACGAAAATTCCTGATGGAGCTAAGTTAATTTTTCTGAAACGGCCATACTAGTGTGTAGGTCAATTGGCCTTTGTCAAACAAATAACCCAAAACCCGACTGACTACGTCATTGGCCAAACAAATTGGTCATTTGTTTGTCCCATTGTGTAATAGGTTTCCAAAAACACTAGTATGACCGTTTCAGAAAAATTACCAGTGTACCATGCTCTGACAGTCGTAACCGACAGCAATAGGAAATTATGCACTTTTTTGAAACATAACGAGAGACATGCATTATTTACGTTCCATAAGATTGGGCAATTTGTAATAGCATTAGACAATTTTTGATTTGATTCTCAAAAGAAAAGCACACCATCCCTAAGTCGAATTCTTTTCCATGAACTGAACTGAATTGCATTTGGTCTTTGCCCATTCCCAAACTACGGGCATGCTTGGAAGTAGATTCATTTCGTCAACATAAACACCCAGACATGTGCTCATAACGCCTAAACGAAAAATCCATGTTACACTGTGTAGAAAGGACCGACCCTTACCCATATTTGCCAATTATTACATTTATTATTGTGCTGAACACAAATCCAAAACTTTTTCTCTTTCTATCCTCTATATTTTCAGAGGTTTCCTTCAAAGCGTACATTTTGAATTATTATTCATTGACGGGCGGATTTCCCGAGATTCTTGTTTCTTCGAGCCATAAATATTTATCTACGAGTAAATCTCTGCGTTGACCCATTTCATTTGGAAATGAAAAAATAGCAAATGAGTTCCTAGGAAAAATTGGTGTCTAGCCTACTAATTTATCACTCTTGCACACATTGTATTTTAATAAAATCGATTTGAGTGCTTTGTTACACGCAATAAAGATTTCTAACGAACAAGAACTCTTAGCTTGGCATTAGCCTATAAAAGCTATCATTATACATAGTGCCCGCCCCGATTGTTTTAATGACTTAAAAGGTTCCAGTCCTTTTCGCTTCCAATAATTACAGGTTACCAGCTACAGGCTAAACCTAGTCTAGCCAAATACACCCATCAGCATCAATGTATGCGCGTCCATACTCTGCACAAAGTATCTAATTAAATTCTGCATCAAAACCACACGCACCCGGTTATGGCATCTTATGGCCTTTCTGGTAAATACTAACTCAGATGTCTTCATTATGCACTATGCCCCAATACACAATTTTCTATTATACATGTAGATGCGGTCGCAATTTTATGTGTATACAGTCAAAGCTCAACATAGCAGGAAGCATTGCGATTAAGACATCTAAAAGAAGTCCCGCGGCGAGAGAGCCTAACTTAAGCTAAAAGTTTTGTTTATAATTTTCTTTGTAAAAGATAAATGATTTATAGGAAAGTAGGAATTTTCTATGCAAATCAGATGTGAGATGTCTAACAGCATGCGTCCATTTGTCGCTAGCATACAAGCGGGGGACTTAAACATTTTTTATGTGATGCGTTTATTGTGTTATGTTGACCATTTTGGAATGTGCGCGGCTTTTTCTCAAAATGGGAAAGACAACACAGCAGGTGAGGAGATTGACCACCGAGCTTAACTGGTATTATTCAGAAAAAAAACTTCAAAAGTTGAAAAAAGTAGTAAATAATGAAGTTATAACGGCACGTTAGAAAAGGTCGTTGGAATAAAGTAAATTTAATTGAGCATTGACTCGTAAATCTTTCATAATGGATTATAGCCTTGACAGAAGAATATTTTTGGGTTGTAAACAATTCAATTAAGAAATGTGACAAATTTTTATAAAGAGATTTTTGTTAATGATACGCATACCCAATACTCGAATAATTTTTGTTGATTTAAAATACAATACTTTTACGAGTTAATTCTTATAAAATGGGCTATCAAATTAAAAAGAAGAAGGAGTGGTATTTCTTAAGACGGGATTAATGATTTTTATTGTAGATAATCATTTCGGGCACCAGTTGTGCCCTTCTTCAGTACAGATCCACACGGAAGTGGATGTGAACTACAGAAACAATAATTCATTTGTTTTACAGACGAGGAAAACATCGATACAACTGGAAGTTTTTAAGATGTGCCATCAACTTAAAATCCTAATCCACAATCAAAAATATAATTTCTATTGAAATGGCCATGTATCCCAGGCATCTGAATGGAACCACAGCATTCTAATAAACAGCACTGCTAACTCATAAATATGAAAACCATCGCAGTATCTGCTATTTAAGCTCCACAATCGTTAAACCTTTAAAATAAATAATTTGCATTGCTATGAATATTTTACCAGTGTGTGATAAATTCACTACGTCCACACTAATCTTGTTTAGATCCATGCACTTTAGTACCTACTCAATGACCGTTTACATGATAGGATAACCGAATAATAAATTCTTTTACCCGAAACGACCGTAGGTGAAAATCGAAAATGCCATTGAACTGGTGCATTCGATTATATTGTATATATTTGGTTTAGATCGACATAGACGACAACCAAGAACAATCTTGTCGTTAGCGATTTTTGCAAGACCCCACAAAAATTCACCACTGCGAGCATGTCATGCTATTCCAAAGCCAGCCGATGGATCGTACCATGGTATGGCCATTGTCACATCAACCATTGTTAATGCGATCACATTTGTCATGATTTCAACAACCCTATCTGTATCAGGTCTAGTAAACATGTTGCCAAAGTGTCTAGTGACACGTTTAAATTTCACGATAAGAACACGTGAACAACACACGAACTTATGCCCACAGTTGCGGTGGCTTTTCAAGAGAACACATACATATTCTGTAAAATTCAAATTTATTCAATTTACTGCTATCTTAAATTATTCCATTGAATGGAGCATGTATATTTGGTAATTAAAGATTTTGGATTGAAATAATGTTTGCAAATCTACATAAATCCATGTCTATTGCTATTGTTCGTGTTGCAACAGATATTTTGTTGGGCAATCTTACTTTCTATTCTTTTTGTCCGGATTGAAAAAATTCCGACATGTTCTTTGCATGTCCACAAGATCATTTCTGCATGTCGTACAAGCTCAATTGCTTGTCCGATCGATGCCAAATAAAATCACTCTATAATCCTGTTATGATTCCCGAAATCCCCCATCACGTTGGTCATTCGTGTCACACCGAGATTTCGAGAAATCGAAAATGAAATTCAACGATAATTTACCCAATATATGTGGTGTACGTAGGTGTGGTATGCATATGATATAGTTAACCTCCTTTTTTGAATGTTATTTTGACAGAGATTTGTCACCAATGAAATATGCTTGATTGTCGGTAAGTACTTAGTTGCCTGCCGATTTTAATGTGAGGTTTCACTTCACAGAAGTCTGACCAAGTTCTTGGATCAGAACAGTCGAAATAGATTAACTGTCAACCAAGATTTATTGAAACATTAGTTTAAACGTTGCGAAGTGTGTGTTTGTTTTTCTAAAGAAAAATAACGCCATTGACTTGAAATCGTTGACCAATTTACATTGATACTCAGACGCTACAACTTGGACCACCAAATTATTTACAAATCTCATAATGTCACAATTATTTCCATTGAGCGTATTAAAAGTCATCGAACGTGTTAAAAGACATTTTTCAGAAGATAAGCGCCGCTATATCCAAATATGGTAAAAGTCAATAACGAAGGAATCAACGCAGAATGATAATCGAATGCGTATACAATATAAATTGTTCAAGTAATTTACTTGACACGTTTGGCGATACTGCGGTGTCATACGCACACTATCTTGCGAGATTCTGTGAAAATGGAACTATAATTGCGCTTCACACCCATACATGGACTGTGTAATATTTTCAAATTAAAATCAAATTTGTCATGCACTCATTACTATTACCGGTAGAAAACAAGATTTTTCATATGACATTTCTGCAGGATGTTATGGATAGTTTAAGTGCTGTGTTTAGTGCTTATCTATGTGGACTGTATCATCGATGATTTTAAAAACACTGCAAACATGAGCTTGTGTCTGATAGAAATTTCCAAGTAAATCGAAAGAGTTAAGCCAGAAACCCAAACAGTTGTAGGCTCACAAATAAGTTTCTGCCAACTTTTCCCAATTAAAGATGAGGTCGACTGAACTGAATTGATGGACGTACAGCACAGGTACAGTAAGACGCAAAAATCTTTTTACGTGCAGATGGATATACAGCATCGGAGGTTTAGATTGTTTGTCAATGGATGAATAAATGCAAACATGCGAATGCTGTGCTCTATTTCATACACAGCATTAATAAATTTGCATCCAGTTGTAATGATTCAGGCAGATTAAATCACACATTACTTTGAGGTAGTGATGTTGCGCTATTTCGTGTTGCGTTTTGTGTACAATTAGCCGAAGTCCTCATTGCTATTCCTTTTGAATCTCCCGGGCCGTAGTACACTGATCGGTACAACAATTTATTCGTCCAATGATGTACCACCGTATACGAATAGTTTTTTAACTTACTATTTCCATCAGTTTTTACCTTTAATGTGAAAAAGTAAGCAGAAACCAGAATCAATTTGTAAAATTTCGTAACAGAAATCTAAAATTATTTTTTTGACCACTAAAACAAACATCACAGAGGATTTAAGATGACACGGCTGTTGGAAACTGGTTGCAACAGAATAGTGCCTGCTTTCATCAAACATTGGGGGTTGTTTTCGGTCAATTCGTTTACCCTTCGCTCATAGAGTGAAAGGGTATATTAACTTTGTCATGAAGTTTGTAACGCATTGAAGGAAGCATCTCCGACCATATAAAAAGTATACATATATGATCAGCATGACGAGATGAATCGATTGGGCGATGTCCGTCTGTCTGTCTGTCTGTCTGTCTGTCTGTCCGTCTGTCCGTCTGTCCGTCTGTTGCAGTGCGTTCTTCTCGGCCACTATAAAAGCTACGGAGCTGAAATTTTGCACACGTGCTTCTTATTGTTGCAGGCTGTTTGTATGTTTGATTCACCCAAATTGGATCACTGGGTCATGGGGCTGCCATACAAACCTAGCTCCCCAATTTGAGTTCTTCTAAGAAAAACTTTTTTATTTGTGTGCCAATTTCAAACAAATTTCACACAAATGTGATTCTGTGGATAACACAAAATATATGCAAGAATGGAGCGAATCGGACCATGGGGTCATGGGGCTGCCATACAAAGTTAACCCCCCAAATTAGGTTCTTCTAAGAAAAACTTTTTTATTTGTTCACCAATTTCAACCAAATTTCACACAAATGTTTTTCTATTGTTGACACAAAACATATGGAAGAATGGATAAAATCGGAGGATGGGGTCATGGGGCTGCCATACAAATCCAACCCCCCAAATTAGGTTCTTCTAAGAAAAACTCTTTTATTTGTGCACCAGTTTCCACAAAATTACACACAAACGTGTTTCTCTTGATGACACAAAACATATCTAAGAATTGATCAAATCTGACCATGGGGTCATGGGGTGGCCATACAAACCCAACCCCCATTTTGGTTCTTCTAAGAAACATTTGTTGCACCAATTTCACAAAACCTTGAATTAATGTGTCTTTACCAAAGCAACAAAAAAGTTAAAAACGAATGGAATCGTACTGTGGGGTCATGCTCCCACAACCCCAATAAAATTTCCGAGTAAATATTTTTATTTGCCCACTTATTTCAACCAAGCCCAAAACTTTTGTCAAGACGGAAGAAAAAGAATGAGGAGGGGGATTAAATACAAGTCATAGGTACGCCCGAAAAAACTTTTAGCCCAAGCGAAGGGTATCCAAATTTCGGCCGCGCCCGAAATTAGCATCGGCCCCGGGGTTGGCGAGCGAAGCCCCCTAGTTTTGCTGCATATTGTTAATACGGGCATAATTTTTAGGCCATGCGATTTTGAACAGCGGTGACATAAAAGTTCTTTCATTGTGCTGAGTGTTTTAGTGGCGAAAAAATATGTTTGCATTTTCGATTTTTTACAATGTTTTACTTTTTTTTCAATTCCGTCAGTTTCTCGTGTACAACCTTGTATGAAATTTCATTTGTCCCCGCTTCTAGCCTGATTTTTATTCGTAAAGGGCAGCACTTGTACGGCATTACAAGACGGTTGTCTGGTACAAGGTTTCTGTTCCATTCTATGAAAATTACAGATTTCCAGTTTATCAAAGTATAAAATTCGCTTGCCAATAATCGCGCCCCATTCAATTACTAATGCATGTGCAATTACTGTACTCCTAATGTCTGCAGTGCTCAAATGCATCCTTGTTTTCATTGCTCACCAGCAAACTCCGCACAGTGTGGGGATGTTCTTAGGAACCTTCTCGCAATTCATTGAAGGCCACTTACACGAAACGCAACTAATTGTTGCGACCGCTGGACGCCGTAAATTCTACTATTCCTAGTGCTAAGTTACACTTATACTCTGACTCGAATGCTGAAAATTGTTTGAGCATCTTAATTGTAGCCAGAAATATTCATGGGGAGAGGGGGTCAGATATAATTAAAATCTGCAAAAATCATTTAAATAAATCGTCACTATATGTATATTGTAGGTCCCTACAATATGGCTCGAGAAGGTGTTAAAAATGTAAAAAAATCAATTTAAAAAGGATGCTTGTAATCTATCTAATCGTTAAGTGTAAAACGCAGGCTTCACTCCAAGCATGGTATAAACATTTTCTAACTTCAAAGAACAGCGTATAGTGATCAGCGGACGCCTGATCTTTATTTTTGGTGCTTCAATCGAAATATAAGTAGTCTAGCTGGTCTAGCGGTTAGTGCGCGCACCTTCGGTGCTCAGGGTCATGAGTTCGAATCTCACCGTGGATCATGGTGTTTTTCGAACTCACGAGCTTGTGACGGACTATGATCTCACTCAGATGTTAAACGAGTACCCATTTCTGGGGATAAATAAAACTGCTGAGCGTGATGCTGATCTCATTACCTCAACAAAAAGCAGATAAGATCTTGGAAATGGGATGTCACTAACACATCCTGCGGCCTTAGTCCAATGTTGGATTGTCGCGCCTATTATTTATTTATTTTTATAATCGAAATATTTCAGATTTGGGTCTCGGATGTCCCGAAGCAGGGGTGCCTTCATCACGCTGCAGCATAAAGTACAGTTTCGAATACTAAAAATGTCGTAGTGTTCAGGACTTCGATAGTGTACAAACAAAAAGCTTAACATTAAGTGAATTCAGTGTAACACTACAGAAAATATGTAAAACTACTCTCTGTGTATGAAATCTTTCCCCATTTCAAAGATTTGAAATTAAATATTTGTCGAAAACCGTTTAAATATTTTGATCTAGTTTTAAATAAAACATTTATCGTTACGATAATGCTAAGTTACAGCTGTGAGAGTTGTGAAAATTTAAAACCGTGTAACAGTAATAGGCTTTTTACTGACCACAATGTTTTCCGTTCGAATTAAGAATAGTTCCTTAGTGGCATTGCCCTCCTTTCGGCACCTCTTCGACTTGTTGAATTATTCTAGGTTTTTTTTTCGAAAAATGCTCCCTACAGTTATCCTTATAAAAAAAAAGTGGCCCTGAGCTTCATTGGACATCAGAATTTTTGTTTTAATCGATATGTCTTATGTACACACTTTGGTTGTAAAATATTGAATATTTCTTTCCTTTTAACTTATTTTTCTAGAAACCATTTTTAATTGATTTTCTTTCCTTTTAGGTAAGTGGACATTCATAATTTTCATTAGAGTAAGTAAAAACGAAAAAAAAATATTTTATTCTTGTTATCTTACCGTAGTGCAGTGACACTTAGTCGTATGTTAAAAATTTCAAGGTGCTGTAACAGGAAACAAAAATTAGATAATTTCAGCAAATCGTACAAAATTATATTAAATAATATGTTTGCAAATTCTCTAATGTTGTTTCTGTATACCAGTATAGGGAAATTAACCCTTCTGTCGGCACCTACTACAATATGCATATTGTATACCGAATAGGTCTGGCTGAACCTACTGAGATTTTTTTTTATTTTTCAGAAAAATCGAAATTTTTATCCATAGCGTCAATCTGTCAATTCTAACCTTGCATTTTTAGACCATAAAAGCATTTATATCATTTTTGTATTTATACTGAAAACGTTTTTATGTAGACATATTTTGAGGTGGTATTAGTACAAAAACGTTTTCCCTTATTTTCTTCTTTTTTTGCTTTTTTATTTTGATGGCGTATATTTAGTGAAAAATTTGATAGAATTTTTCAAATCCATTATCTATGGGGAGATATTTGGCACATTGTTGGTAGACTTTACCCCGATATTCGTCAGGGGAGTGAAGTAACAGCCGTGAAGAGGACGCCACGCGTTTTTTGGGGGAGTGACTGTTTTTTTCGGAGAATGTAGGGGAGTTATTGTTAACAGGCGAGATGGAGAGGACACGGAAAAGAAAAGGATACGCTGCTAGCTGTGGAAGAGTTTGGGTTTTAGCAAAAGGAATGGAGCCAAAAGAACAGGCAGCTAAGTGGTTTTTATCTCAGTGTTTTGTGCGTTATGTGTGTCGTTTTGTCCCGCAACAAGGCTGCCCATCACCAGCATGCCATCCGCAGAGTGCATCGTGGTGAAACGTGGCGGTAGTTTCACGTGCATGTGATCCGTGCGATATTTCTTTGTTTTGCAAAAGGACAGGGGCAACGAGTGGCGCAAACCCCGCCCGTATCTCCTGAACTGAGCTACAACAAGCGCATGCCGCTGCTCGCTCTTTGAGGAGCCCTATCGTCATTGCCTAACTTGCACGTTTGTCGAGGCATGGCTCCGTCCCCTGGGTATCTTCGGATGGCCAAGTCTTCCATTACATACTCGCTTAACATCTGAGTGAGATCATAGTCCGTCACAAGCTCGTGAGTTCGAAAAACACCATGATCCACGGTGAGATTCGAACTCATGAACTCGGAGTTCTTGAAGAAAAATCCCAGAATTTTTTTATAGTTTATAGTACAAACTCAATTTGAATCGCATTATCACATCATAATTAGTATTTTGTAATGTTGGGATGTGTTTATTACAACCCCAACTCAACATAATTAGTATAATTTGAAGAGAATTTTACATTTTCACTTCTTACCTCCTGAGAAAATTGGGGTGAAAAACTATAGGCCTGGCTAGACGTATTGGGTATCAAAAAGCATTAAAATTTGTCAAAAAACATGCTCAAAAAATCAAACGATTTTTTTTAAATATTGCAAAATGCTTCTTAACATATTTCTCTAGGATATCATGAAGTATGAGGTTGCAATTTTTTTGGCGGAAATATAGTGCAAAAGGTCTGGCCAGACCTTTGCGCTGACAGAAGCTTTAAGCCAAAAAAGGGCCAAACCCAAACATCCGCAAAAAGAAAGAGGTTTTGATGCCTAATTGCTGTACATCCTCCCCTCATCCTATATGTACTAAAAGTTACACTAATTTGAGCGTCACTTTCAGGAGGGAGAAGGTGACGAAGGGGGAATTTTTTGTTTTTCGCATATATCTGGAAGACTATCAGTCTGATCGCAAAATGTCGTAAGGAGGAAATGAACTACACACAATTTTCTTTGCAATGATATGTAATGGCGGCCAAAGCCCGACGTCGGGCTATCGTGCCACATTGATGATGATGATGAATGTTATATAATATTTAAGACTTTTTTGGTAAATTATACCCTAGACTCAAAAGTATTCCATTGATTGTACATTTTTTTTAGATTAACATTTCTAACTATAATTTTCAATACGGTGCAGGTAAACTAATAAGAACTGATGCTGATGTTTCCAATTAAATGTATTGAAAATGCGGTTCTTCATCAACAGTTTCTTCTATGTTGAAGGTTTCGGACGCTTCCTAGGGTCCTGTTAACATTTCTCAAAAACGCATGCCTAGGGCAGCATTTTGGGTAGCACTCAATCCGTCAAGTAAAAAAGTAGCGAAAATAAAAAATTCAATATCAACATTTAGTGGGAAGGAAACCGTAGAAAATAAAAATGAAATAAAAATGGGCGAAATAAAGTGTCGGAAGGCAGGAAACCAAACCAATACATTTTTTATTAATTAAAAAAAACGCGTTAAAGATTTGTTTTATTTGTCATTTGTTTCATTATTTTTTTTAATTCCCAAAATTGAAAGCTCAGTTATGTGCTGATTAGGTTCTTTAAAAAAATGCAATTGAAAATACAATTCATATTTTCTGCACAAGAATTAAGGATTATTGGGTCTGTGGGCATGACTTAGGGAAGTTATGGGATTAGCGACTCCCAATTTAAAATATCGTTTAGCCTGTTCAATCACAGAAAAACACCTACACTCAATAAATGTTGACTTCCGGAGAAATTAATACAGGATGTCCGGAAACTGCCGCATAAACGCACCGGACTGTGATTCCTCATCTAATTTCCAGCAAAAAATTTGCACGGAACATGCCCCCAATTCTTAACCTTTTAGCTGCCACAGGCATTTGAAGATTTTTGAAAAAAGTCATTAAAGCTCAATGTCTCCAAAGCTAAAACAGCTAGAATAAGATGAAACAAGGTGATTATTACAGCCAAAAAATTTACCTAAAAAACGAGACCCTCGAGCTAAAAGTTTTTTCGGACGGACCTACGACTTGTATTTAATCCGCCCTCCCCATTCTTTATACCCTTCGCTCATAGAGTGAAAGGGTATATTAACTTTGTAATGAAGTTTGCAACGTATTGAAGGAAGCATCTGCGACCATACAAAAAGTATACATATATGATCAGCATGACTTGGGGAGTCGATTGGGCGATATCCGTCTGTCCGTCCGTCTGTCTGTTGCGATGCGTTTTACTCGGCCAATTTAAAAACTATGAAGCTGAAATTTTGCACAAATGCTTCTTTTTGCTGCAGGCAGTTTGTATGTTTGAATCGGTAAAATCGCTCAATGGGGTCATGGGGCTGACATACTAACCCAACTCCCCACATTAGGTTCTTCTAAGAAAAACTTTTTTATTTGTGTACCAATTTCAACCAAATTCCACACAAATGTGTTTCTATTGATAACACCAAATATAAGTTAGAATGGATTAAGTTCAACCATTGGGTCATTGGGCTGCCATACAACCCGCCCCCCCCCCGCCCCCCATTTTCGTTCTTGTGAGAAACATTTTTTAAACCAATTTCACAAAACCTTGAATTAATGTGTCTTTATCAAAGCAACAAAAAATGTCAAAACAAATGATATTGGACTATGGGGCCATGCTCCCGCATCCCCCAATAAAATTTTCGGAGTAAATGTTTTTATATGCCCACTTATTCCAACCAAACCCCACATATATATTGTTTTGCCGACGCTTCGGAACTTTTGTGAATACAGAAGGAAAATAATGGGGGGGGGGTTAAATACAAGTCGTAGGTACGCCCGAAAAAAACTTTTAGTCCGAGGGGAGCGAAGGGTATCCAAATTTCGGACGATATACGAGTAACATGTATTTAGAAAGCAGTCGTGCGGCTCTCGTTGTACATAATGCATGCACGAATGGTGAACGTGGTTCACTTGCTTGTTTGTAGGCTTCGGGCGACGGCTGCTTGGGGTAGGGTAGTTGTTTCGCACAATAGTCGTACTGATTCGGCTGATACACGAATCTGTCTGTATATAGAAAACAGTCGCGGGACTCTTGTTGTACATAATGCATGCACGAATGGTGAACGTGGTACACTTGCTTGTTTGTGGGCTTCGGGCGACGGGTGCTTCGGGTAGGGAACTTGCTCTCGAGCCGCTGGAGTCGCTAGAGTCGCTGCGGCCGCGTCGAGGAAAACATACCTTAAGAGAAGAAAATGTGCAATTTGACAGATTTCGAGTTTATTTTGTATGGGAGGTACCCTTTGTTTTGATCCGATCGGGATAATTTTTTGTGGAGACTATAAAGGTTTGTGTTCGTAGAGATGACTCGTGGAATGATCGCTCAGCGATCGCACTTAAACTATCGGTTCTTAGCATTTAATGCGTATATTTCCTATACCGATATGTTCCTTTAGGCCATAGTTGATGCAAGGATTGTCGCCACATTCAAAAAATATGTAAATAGGGCTCGGAATTGGATGTTAAAATACGATCGTTGAGCGATCTTCCCATGAGTCATCTCTACGAACACAAACCTTAAGAAGGCATGCCCTAGGCACTCAGCCAAATTTTATTTGTCTGGCGTTATGTAGAGAAAAGTTACTGGCATGCATTTTGGAGAAATATTAACAGGAGCGTAAGAGGTGTCCTTGGAAGGAAACAAACTCATTTTTGGTATACGTTAAACACATTTAATTTGCAGCATCAGCACCAATTTTTATCACTCTACCTATATTCTATAAAAAGTTACAGTGCGAAATTTAAATTTGCATGAATGTAAATTCCACCTAATACTTTTGGGTCTAGGGTATAATTTTCCAAGAAAAGGTTTGAAGTATTATATATATCATTGCAAAGGATGTAATTCATTGCATCCTTAGGACAATTTGTGATCAAACAAATAGTTTTCTACATAGATATTTGCGAAAAAGTTCCCCTCTTTGCAGTGCCGGATTATCCTTAAGGCACATAAGGCACGTGCCTAGAGGCCCCGTACTCACAGAGGCCCCCGTACTCACACTGACAGTGATCCCGCGCAAATAAAAATTACATGGACCATAGACGTCCTTTTTTTAAAGGCATGCTCTGTGTTTTCTTCCCTATTCCATTCACAAATAATGCAACTTCTTATTATTAGTTTTTTTTTAATTCTGAAATGAACCCTTATCAATGGGACTTACACATTTACCGCCAGTACATTACATTCTGGGTCGTGCTCTGTGGCCGTGATCGTTCGGTCGCCACTCTGTAAAATAGACACTCATAGAGAAACGAGTTTCCAAACTCGGCACGACTCGTCGCAAGTTTATTATTCAGAAGAAAATGATAAGAAATATTGTTATCGTAGAATAATAAAATAACAATGCGACTATAGGAAGTGGTATGGCTGACAGCCGTATCACACTCCGAATTCAGTTGTCTCTGTAACGTTGATGACTACACACGGTAGTCATCAACGCACCATGCTCCACTAGGAGTTTCGGTAATCGAGAGAGAGACATTACATTAAATTTTGACTTCCTATCTCTATAATGATTTCATTAATATGTACGCGTGAGCTTTTCGCTTCACGATTTCTGAGTGTTCTTCCATTTTTATAAAAATGCAAATGCAAGGAAGCATATCTAAAATTTAACAGCTATCCTAAGCTTTTTGTATCTTTTGTGGTGACTGTTTAATTTAAATTTAACGCCGTTCTCAATTGGAGTGCATGCTCTTATTTTTAGAGGTGCTTTCCTGTGGATCATTCAATTTTACCAAAATTATTCGTGAAAGTCAACCGTTCTTAGGGTTTTTTTTTTAATTTTTTTTTTCAAAAAACCCTTATAAAATTAATTTTGTCCGTCCGTCCGTCTGCCTGTTCACTAAATAACTCGCGAACGACTCAACCGATTGTCATGAAATTTGGTAGGATTGGGTAGAATGGTTACAGTCTTTGGCACAAATATCTTAGAAGTTGGTAGGAGGAAGATAACAGTTTGAAAAAAAGTTGATTTTTTTTTTAGTTTTTATCGGAGATTGACGTATGGGTATTTAAATCGAAGATCTAAAGGAGTACATCTCATATCAGTTAAAATTTTCCAGTTTCGAGTAACGGTAAAAAAGTTATTGGCGTTTAAAGTTAAACTTCCTTTTCGACCTCCGTTTTTCTAAACCGTTATAGGGATCGATATGAAACTTTGCATATTCGGGCTTATTAAAAAAAAATGTTCCTGTCTTTGAATTAACAACCTTTAGAAAAGATTAAAACGAGACCGAGGCTAATTTCGGGCGCGGCCGAAATTTGAATACCCTTCACTCTCCTCGGGCTAAAAGTTTTTTGGGGCAAACCTATGACTTGTATTTAATCCTTCCCCATTCTTTTCCTTCTGTTTTCGCATAATATTTGATATTGACAAATTCTGTGGCGTCGATAAAACAATATTTGTGTGAGGTTTGGTTGGAATAAGTGGTAAAATAAAAAAAAAAATATCTCAGAAAACTTTATTGGGGGGATGCGGGAGCATGGCCCCATAGTACGATTCCATTTGTTTTACTTTTTTTTTTTTTATAAAGACGCATTGAGGTTTTTTTAAATTGGTGTAGAAGAAATGTTTCTTAGAAGATCCAAAATGGGGAGGTTGGGCTTGTATGGTAGCCCCATGACTCCATAGTCCGATTATTTATGGCATCAATTGAAGTGCACTTTTACGAGTTTTGGATGAAAGTGGTGCACAAATAAAAATGTTGTTCGTAGAAGAACTCAATTTAGGGGGTTGGCTTTGTATGATAGCCCCATGACCCCATCGTCCGATTCCATTCATTTTTACACATGTTTTGTGGCATCAAATGAAATGCACTTTTATGAGGTTTGATTGAAATTGGTGGACAAATAAAAAAGTTTTTCTTAGAAAAACTCAATTTGGGGGCTGGGTTTGTATGACAGCCCCATGACCCCATCGTCCGATTCCATTTATTTTTACACATGTTTTGTGGCATCAATAGAAACACATTTGTGTGAAATTTGGTTCAAATTGATGCACAAATGAAAAAGTTTTTCTTAGAAGAACCTAATTTGGGGGGTTAGGTTTGTATGGCAGCCCCATGACCCCATGGTCTGATTTGATCCGTTCTTACATATGTTTTGTGTTACCAATAGAAACACATTTGAGTGAAATTTCGTTGAAATTAGTAAACACATGAAAAAGTTTTTCTTAGAAAAACCAAATTGGCGGGGTTAGGTTTGTATGGCAGCCCCATGACCCCACGGTCCGATTTTAGCGATTCAAACATACAAACTGCCTGCAATAAAAAGAAGCATGTGTGCAAAATTTCAGCTCGATAGCTTTTAAACTGGCCGAGTAAAACGCGTAGCAACAGACGGACAGACGGACAGACGGACAGACGGACAGACAGACAGACGGACATCGCCCAATCGACTCAGCTCGTCATGCTGATCATATATATACATATTTTATATGGTCGGAGATGCTTCCTTCAATGCGTTACAAACTTCATGACAAAGTTAATATACCCTTTACTCTACGAGTGAAGGGTATAATAAGAAACCAACAATTTGTACCTTAACAATATTTGAACTAATCCCGAAACGAAATCCTGGTGAGGGAGAACGAAGTTATTCGAAGTTGAAAATAATTAAAAGCGAAAAACCTTCTGTAATAATGCAAAGTCGAGTAAACGCCTTAAGTTTAATTAATACTGGAAGCAACACTGCCAAGACACAAAATCACAAGTTTGCAACTGAAAAAAAAAACATAAGAAAAGACAATATTTTAATGTAATAATTTTTTTTTATCACAAGATTCTTATTTCGTAAAATATTTTTTTTTTCTCAAAAACGAGGCCCTCAATTGTTTTGTGCCTAGGGGCCCCAAAGGGTCTTAATCCGGCACTGCCTCTTTGTCTCACCCTTACTCTTTAACGTGGCGCACAAGTGTAACTTTTTTTTACACCATACACGGGGGAGTATTCGTAATATTTTGACGCCAAGACTTTTATCTTTTTTTTGAGTGTTTGGGCTTAACGTACATTTTCCTCGGCCCGACCCCAGCGGCTCTAGCGATAGCGACTCGCCCATCCCATATAAGAACTCATTTTTCTCTCATTCTCTAATATGTCGCTGTCGCTAGAGCCGCTGGGGTCGTGTTGAGGAAAATGAACCTTTAGATATAATTTCACTATACTTGCGACTAATTGCTGTCGCCTCGTTGTTTTGACGATCCTTGCTTACCTTATTTAATTCAGAGGTGGTACCTGTCTTTAAATATTAAGATAAGTATGTGCATAACTTAAAGATCAATTAACATTGTGAAACATTATTAAATCAATGTCGGTAGAGAAATATTTTCCCGATTTGATCATATAAATAGTTGGCCAAAAATAGCACGTTTTTCCATACCGATTTTATCGAAATATATTTAGTGTTGCCAGAAGTTAGCTGGAAGTGTATGTTTTATGATATAAATTCTAACATAATCATTGAATAATTCTAATTACTTAAAAGTCACAGATAAGATTGATGTGTCAATCAACTGCCCATGGAATGTATTTATTCGCAGATTTTCTTCATTTCATAGTGCTAGGAAACATAATTTTATTTTCACGTTTTCGTAGTATTTAGAGAGCCTAAGACTGGTTTTTTTATGGCGCAAAAATCTATTTACATTTTCTATTAACATTCCCATTCTAAACACATCCTTGCCAAGCGAGCGATAGGCATACATGACAAAAACATTGCATTCAATTTCATGAACAGGCAACAGATGTACGAATTCATCAAAAGACTTAGCCGCTCCAAGATGTCTAGAGATCTAGTGTGAAAAATATTCACACAGTGCCCTTGCTCATGCATCTGGTGCTGCATTCAACGATTCAACGATCCCACAGTTATCAAACAGGATATCTGCAAATATCTCTTCTATACACATACATGGTTGTTCAGATTAACCGATTTCATGTGATAGACATCTTCAACGAGCATCATATAAGAAGAGCTCGTCGTCGAAGAAAAATGTTTTGACTTTGCCAAAGATATATCAATTCGATGCGCGGTCATTTCCACCAAAACCGCATATAGTCAAACTCAAAACCGAGACCCAAGACTGTTTACGGCTACTTAGCGCGCTATCTTTCCAAGATGTCATCGAGCCGGGCAATTGCACTTCATCATTTTTGCAAGTTACCTTAAAAGACATCTCAATTTGGTTGGGACCTATTATGGCCAAAACCAAAAAAAAAGTCCGCGTCGCAAGGAGATACGAAGTCATTATTTGACAACGAAGATGATAGTAAAACCTAAGTAGTGTCGCGGTACAGCTTTTGGTTTGATCTTCAAAGTCGATTTATTCACAATCGGCGTTTGATGGGAATATTAGTTTGTACATTTGTTTTCTTTTCGGTTCAGATGGTTACAAAGTGCGGTACTTGATGATTTTTCTGATGCCAAGACACATCACGTCATGCTGATCATATATATACATATTTTATATGGTCGGAGATGCTTCCTTCAATGCGTTACAAACTTCATGACAAAGTTAATATACCCTTTACTCTACGAGTGAAGGGTATAATAAGAAACCAACAATTTGTACCTTAACAATATTTGAACTAATCCCGAAACGAAATCCTGGTGAGGGAGAACGAAGTTATTCGAAGTTGAAAATAATTAAAAGCGAAAAACCTTCTGTAATAATGCAAAGTCGAGTAAACGCCTTAAGTTTAATTAATACTGGAAGCAACACTGCCAAGACACAAAATCACAAGTTTGCAACTGAAAAAAAAAACATAAGAAAAGACAATATTTTAATGTAATAATTTTTTTTTATCACAAGATTCTTATTTCGTAAAATATTTTTTTTTTCTCAAAAACGAGGCCCTCAATTGTTTTGTGCCTAGGGGCCCCAAAGGGTCTTAATCCGGCACTGCCTCTTTGTCTCACCCTTACTCTTTAACGTGGCGCACAAGTGTAACTTTTTTTTACACCATACACGGGGGAGTATTCGTAATATTTTGACGCCAAGACTTTTATCTTTTTTTTGAGTGTTTGGGCTTAACGTACATTTTCCTCGGCCCGACCCCAGCGGCTCTAGCGATAGCGACTCGCCCATCCCATATAAGAACTCATTTTTCTCTCATTCTCTAATATGTCGCTGTCGCTAGAGCCGCTGGGGTCGTGTTGAGGAAAATGAACCTTTAGATATAATTTCACTATACTTGCGACTAATTGCTGTCGCCTCGTTGTTTTGACGATCCTTGCTTACCTTATTTAATTCAGAGGTGGTACCTGTCTTTAAATATTAAGATAAGTATGTGCATAACTTAAAGATCAATTAACATTGTGAAACATTATTAAATCAATGTCGGTAGAGAAATATTTTCCCGATTTGATCATATAAATAGTTGGCCAAAAATAGCACGTTTTTCCATACCGATTTTATCGAAATATATTTAGTGTTGCCAGAAGTTAGCTGGAAGTGTATGTTTTATGATATAAATTCTAACATAATCATTGAATAATTCTAATTACTTAAAAGTCACAGATAAGATTGATGTGTCAATCAACTGCCCATGGAATGTATTTATTCGCAGATTTTCTTCATTTCATAGTGCTAGGAAACATAATTTTATTTTCACGTTTTCGTAGTATTTAGAGAGCCTAAGACTGGTTTTTTTATGGCGCAAAAATCTATTTACATTTTCTATTAACATTCCCATTCTAAACACATCCTTGCCAAGCGAGCGATAGGCATACATGACAAAAACATTGCATTCAATTTCATGAACAGGCAACAGATGTACGAATTCATCAAAAGACTTAGCCGCTCCAAGATGTCTAGAGATCTAGTGTGAAAAATATTCACACAGTGCCCTTGCTCATGCATCTGGTGCTGCATTCAACGATTCAACGATCCCACAGTTATCAAACAGGATATCTGCAAATATCTCTTCTATACACATACATGGTTGTTCAGATTAACCGATTTCATGTGATAGACATCTTCAACGAGCATCATATAAGAAGAGCTCGTCGTCGAAGAAAAATGTTTTGACTTTGCCAAAGATATATCAATTCGATGCGCGGTCATTTCCACCAAAACCGCATATAGTCAAACTCAAAACCGAGACCCAAGACTGTTTACGGCTACTTAGCGCGCTATCTTTCCAAGATGTCATCGAGCCGGGCAATTGCACTTCATCATTTTTGCAAGTTACCTTAAAAGACATCTCAATTTGGTTGGGACCTATTATGGCCAAAACCAAAAAAAAAGTCCGCGTCGCAAGGAGATACGAAGTCATTATTTGACAACGAAGATGATAGTAAAACCTAAGTAGTGTCGCGGTACAGCTTTTGGTTTGATCTTCAAAGTCGATTTATTCACAATCGGCGTTTGATGGGAATATTAGTTTGTACATTTGTTTTCTTTTCGGTTCAGATGGTTACAAAGTGCGGTACTTGATGATTTTTCTGATGATCACGAACATGATTGTCACTCTGGAATCTGGCGATGACAGAGACATGGGTTGTGAATTAACTAAATTAGTGGACATGTATTCGTTAAATAATAATAGGAGGTTCCGTATTAGCTTAGCCATACATTCCCCAGGAAATGTATAATTTCTCTAAATTAACTCTTTACGAAATTCGATATCTTATGGGATGTAACTTTTAAATTCATCCATAACTTATCTTTAAATCAACGACATTAAATTATGGTTACCAGATATCTGTCATTATAATTAGTAACAACATTTCAATCCTAAATCGTCTTCTGAGACGGAAAATGAATAAATTATACGCACAATCCCATTTCAAACGTTTAGCACTTTTTATCTTATTTTCAAAATCTATAATAGCACAGAGATTATATTACCCATTAATTCAGCCATCATCGACCATAAACAAACAAGACTTCGTATTCAAATGCCATAAAATACACACGAAGGGATAATTAAGTTGCAAAAACATGATAAATTAAATTCAACCATAGGATGCGAATTTGACCAGATCGTGACCAATTTGAAAGCCTAATGTACACATCATTCTTCCACTGATCAAAATTTAACCTCGGGGTCCTGATGAATAATTGCCCGTTTCAGCGGAATGGACCTACTAGTAGTGTACGTGTGTAGTACGCATAATAGCCACCAATAAACCACTGTGCGGTGCGTACACGCTTATCATGCAATTTGGCGAAAAACTATAGGCAAATATAGGTACAGGCGAATGACTAATGAAATAGAAAATTAATTATACTTTGATCTTTGCTGTCGGCAGTCTAAGCATAATTATATCGACATAGTATGGTCATGAGTGAAAACCCTTTTCACTTTGATAGATTTTCATATGACCATACCATGGCATCATCAACAACATCAATCTAGCGGCCGAAGAGGAAGACTCGATGGACGTCTTTGATCGTTTTTGTTAGCTGCGTCTGCTCAAAGGAATGCCAGAAAAAGCCACGCGATACCTACCAGTATATTCGTCACAATGATCGCAAGGCCGTTATACGACCGCCTGATTATTATTATTACCATTCAGTCAGATGAAAACATCAGCATCACAGATGGCTCTTTCTTGTAGTTTTCTTCGTCAATTGATAAATCAGTCTCTAAGTTTGGGTCAATTGTGTGTTGTGTGCTAGTATGGTATAGGCCCGGCCGGTGTGTGCGCGATGTCATGTCATCGCATCGCATCGCGTATCAGATGCCATATCGCTGCGCGCGCTTCAATATAGCCCATAAATGCAATCATAGTGCAGAAACTGCACATCAAGTTCAAATACGTTTTATATGCACACTTTATAGTAGGATGCAATGAGTGATGAGCAGTCTTGTCTAAGTACGTACGTACATACGATATTTAGCCACAAATTGAATAGGACAACAAGACAACGCGATAGTACGTGCTCGTGGTAAGATGATGATCTCTGTAAGTAAGCCGCCATACTATGCCGCGTACAGCTTAACCGTGTCTATATCGAAGAAAGTGCAACTATATAATATAATAATGAAGCACACGCGCACGATCCTTCAATCATAAAAGATACGCACGAGGCCATATCGAACCACAACGAAACATGACAGCCAAGGCGATTGCATTTTAATTACTTCACAAAGTGATTACACTTGGCCATATGGACTCTCTAGCCGCTGCCGAGAGAGGAGCCTTGCGATTATGGTTGAGCCAACAGATGGTCCAAGACGGATAGAGATGCCATCGTTTCAGTGGAGAAAACTGGGTTGGTCAATTTTCGCGGAAGCAATTTGAATTACTGGCATCGCAGGTGTTAATGCATAATAATGTGTCGGCCTCCTGGGATATGATGAGATTCGAAATTAATATCCGCCACTTTAAAATTATTGTAATCGATGAAGATGTGTTTTTTGCCTACGCACTAGGTTATTAAATATCTGCAAAACAGCACCAGTAAAGACGGTAACAAAATTGATGAATGACCATTTTTCCGTTCTTCCTGGATACCACTAAACTTAATCAATGTTTGCCTTGTTAGCTATTTTCTCCAGTAAATCTAAAACGTTATAGTGTCACATAAATATGTCCCTTCATATCGTTCGGTTCAAAATATTTGTTTAAACTCCTTTTCTTTTAACCAGAATTAAGCTGAGTTACCCAATGTATGCACTCCTATTGAGGCGTTTTAATATTAAAAAGGAAAACAACATTTATGGTCGATAATCAGCAACAAAATGTACACATCTCAGACCCGAACCCATTTGACATTGTCCAATATTAAAATGACTGACAATTTAATGTGGAATCCAATTTAATTTTAATCTCTATCAGCAGAATCCCGTTAAATCAATGCACACACCAACCAACCCGTAATAGCTACTCAGTCACCTCATCGTATTAGCAATCTTGGAAAACAAGTCTTGAAACTCCATTGTCACGTAAAACTTTCCATCTTTCTTCTTTTTCCGGAAAGATGATGTTCCTGGCGGGCAATTCATATCAAAAAGAATTTATTTCGTCTTTTACCAAGTTTAACCCTTTTTTTTATTAACAGTTCGGTTTCTGGCAATCAACACTCTTTTATGTCATGACGCTGCGGTGCCAACAGCACAGATTGTCATTCGTGAAAAATAAGAGCCACCATCATCGTGTCGTTGTGTGGATGTATAAATGATGTGCATCTCGTGATCTCGTGCAGACACTATTAAAGATCATTAAAATAAACCGACCACGATCGTGTTAAAAAGATATATTTGTATTCGTTTTTCAAAACAATTCATTGTTTTAAGTACTTTTGTAGATTTTTGTTGCTTTTCTTTGAAAATAAAGATTGAGTTGAGCTGATTGATTTTTATTAGAATTGGTTCTAGCTTAAGATAATCTTATAGCGGAACTGTATTTGTTTCATTTGCCGCAGAGACAATCAACTAGAAGAATATAGGTGAAATGGTGTAAGTAAAATATCAACAGGTTTGGAAAAACTCACCTTGAAGTTCGATTTTCGAACAAAAGTCAAGTTGCAGTCACCGGTGAAATTACATTATAATTTTCAATGTCTGCCTCTATAGCAAAAAAAAAGTATTTTAACTCTTTCAGGGGCACTATATGAAAACGCATAATAATTTAGAAATTCACTTTGTTTTTGAAAACAGGTATGTTTACTAAGAAATAAAATGTAAAAAAAAAAATATTTTCGTCCTTTCAATCCTGTGTAGAGGGTGGTTAGTATATTTACCACCGCCCATCTTACTGGGAATGGTATAATTGGAAGCATTATCTGTTCGCGTTCATGCGAAGTGGTACATGACATACAGAACACGACCAAGACGTTCGTTGCTGATTTCTTCGTACTGCAATGAGCACAGCGGCGTGTTGTTAGCAGGGCATTGAACATTTTTCGGATCCTTGATCTGCATATCCTCAATGACGGAAGATGGTCCGTTATCGCCGCCAATAAAATCATTTGGTGGTTCAATGGTCAAATTTTTTGACCAGGTAATATTGACCGGGGTTGGTGATGATCTCCACTCCGTTTGCTAGTAAGACAAAGGTATGTGGTCGATGGCATCGAAATCAGGATCGAAATTATCAGGAGTTACCTAATTAGAATCAGATTAAAATAGATAGCATATTTGAATTTTACGGAGAGGTATATACATATATTTCCGATCCACATTGAGTGGACGGAGGGAGATTACATTCTTCGAAATCTGAGTCGCATTTCAGAAGATCGACTGATTCACTATCTGAAGGAATATCTACATAGTCCTCATTTTCCTCCAACAATTGAAGGCGTATTACCTCTTCGTCTATGTGTCTACTAATCATTTTTGATCGCTTGATATAAAAAGGATATCAGCAAAACACTCATGTACAATGGGCGGTGGTAAGTATTTTTACCACCTTTTTGTAACTTGCCACAAAACTCACTTTTCACACAGAATAACTCCATTAGTCGGACGAACGACATGAAAACAAACGTGTAATAAATTTGTGCGAACCTGCAATTGATGTAGCGGAAACAGCAAACGAATAAAATGTGACGTTTGTACTAGGCATGAAATCAGCCACATAACGGTTCAACTAAACTGGAATATTTTTCTCCTGAGAAGATGATGCATTTTTTTTCAATGCATAATAGATCAACTCAACGTTTGATGTGGTTTATAAAACTTGCGGGTGAATATTTTCCCAAAAAAAAAACATAAAAAGGTGGTAAATATACTTACCACCGCCCCTGAAAGAGTAAAAGTAACTGGTGACTGTTATGTCGAAATCGACTTTAAATTAAGCAAATAGTCCGATTCAACCTAATAAATTCGCCAGGTTGCTCGCTTAACTCTTTCGTTTGTTTTCAAAAAATCGTTTTATTCAAAACTTGTGCAAGAGACATGGTGGCTTCTTCCACTTCGATAGCAGGGTAATTTTAGTTAACCTTTGCGCTTGTAGTAGCCATATAAATACCATTTCGATCATTCGATCATCAAGATCTTGACTTAAGTAGGAATTAATTCGCAGCCAGAACATCAACAAAATTATAGATTTTTGTAAACGTTGACGTTTACAAGTGAAATACTGTCTATGCCTAGTTTTCTACTTGTAATAAGATAATGCGGCAAAACAATATTGGTACAAAGATATCCATGTTTTCGTGAGAAGTGGGTGTAACTGCAAGATCTTTTCCTGGAGAAGACTCCACCACCTTAGATATAGCCGTTTCTCAGTCAAGTTCATAACTTTGAAATATAAAACTCGTAACAATCAAATTTATATCTTTCTATTATCGAAGATAGATAATTTTATACTGTTTTTTAATTCAGAAAGTTTAGTGCTCGAATATGCATTTACAGTTTCGATTTAAGCTCCCGAAATATCGTATTTGATGTTCCAAACGTACGAACTTGATACTCCAAAGCTATGAACTTGACTGAGATGGTATATGGTATTGGGGTCTTCGTCACAAGTAGGACGATAGTGCTACTATTCACTAAAATGATGACGTTACTATGGTGGCGTGTTTCAAGGGTTTTCTATGAAAACCTTTTTTCTTGATGTACCCATCGCGATCGGCTGCTATAGAAACCCGAACCCCAAAATAAGGTTCTACTGATATTCCTTTTGTATTTTCTATTTCAAATAGGCCGATTTTTACTCAATTTTACATAATTGCCACAGAGCATTATGTAAATATGGATAACTTGGGACTATGGGTCATGGTTTTGTCAGCGGAGCCCCACCTCCAAAAGCTGCTTATTCTAGGAAAAACATTTTATTTGTAGGCAAATCAACATCAATCCTCACATAAATGCGTCCATATCAAGGATAATAAATGATACTAGACTGGCTTGTATGACAGCCCTATGTCGCCATACATAGAGCTGTCATTCAAGCCCACCAAGCAGGTTTTTCTAAAAAATGCTCTTTGTTTTCATATAATCCAATCCTTATAAAAACTTAGATAAATGCGTCCTGATTTAAGTCTAATGGTTTATGAAAGAACACAAGTATCACACAATCTAATCATGGGGCTGCCCCGACCATAGAAGCACCTCACCAAAAAATGGCACATCTAAGGAAATTTTTTTTATTTATTGAGCAATCATACTTAAAACTCATTATTAAACTCACAAGAAATTTGTAGGAACGAACCGAATCTGAACATTAAGGCTCGTATTTATAAACATACCTTAACTCAAGGAGACCTTGTGGCTTCAAAGCCACTACCTTCTCAAGAAATCTATGACAGGAGGTGTCCTGGATATATTTTTTAATGATGTATTTAGCAAAGATGGGTGGCTCTGGACCACATAGAGTAATCTGCAGTTCATACCTGTGCTTCGTGCAATGCAAGAGCTGTCGACCGTTTTAACACAAGCATTTTCAAAGGCTTGCATGCTTCACGATAGCTTGACAAAATTTATAGAATTACGCCGAACACTTTATAGAACAACTTCTTATGTTAAAAAGGGGAACATTTGGACTTGTGAAGATTGTGAACATCTGATGCATTCAAGAATTCTATTTTGCTCACACTCGATAAAAACTCAACTCAATTCCATTCTACTAATGGTAATATGAATGCGTTTTAGCGTTTTTAATTTCTAGTTTTTAAGCCATGAACACGCAACAACATTTATTGAATGAATTGAAAAACGGAATCATCTCCATAATAAGACTAGACACGAAAACTGAAAAATGTTCAAAGGTTCGAAAGTCCCCGCTAGATAGATGTTACTGCCATACCTTAGTTACTCGGCGTTTAAACTTAAAAATTGGTCAAACGCAGAACGCATTAACAGGAAAATGACATTTTATCTAACACACCTTTCATGAACAACATCGAAATCAGCAGATGTATTAGGACCGAATGGTGGCTACTAAAACTAAATGCATCATCTGATTGGACATTTTTGCTATTGCTGCATATAAACTATTATTCGCGTAACTGTAAACGACTTCAATTTTCTGCAGCCTTGTTTTTTTATGAGCTAATACCGTTACTTGCTAAATTTATTAAGAAAACTTGCTAAAAAGCATACAAAACCCAAAAGATAAGGACTTGTGCACTTGCCTGCTTAAGAAGGGTAAAATTTCTATGAACAAATGAGTGATGTAGTGGTCATTGGTCCGATAAACAGGTGGTCGCTTAATACAGGGAAAAAATGTATGGGGTTGTATGGAAACCAATTCCTTTCCCGAAAAAATTCGATATGAAACCTGGTCGCTTAATACTGGTGGTCTTTTAGACAGGTTTCCCTGTATATGTAAATTACAGATTCATCGTGGTGCATATTGCAGAGAGAAACGTGTGCCTAAAAATGGGGAAACCTAGAGTTTTTTCGGATGAAAATCGAAATTGCTGCCTAAAATCTATTTCGCCGACTTTATTATTTTTTTTTTGATGCTGAAGCTATACACTCGCCTACAAAAATCGGAATTTGAATGAGACCAAATCGAAATTATTACAGTTTCCGTGTCCCGAAGTAGAATGCCTGTTAATTGAAAAGGCAAAATGTTCATTCGGAGTCAAAATCTTTCGACTGGCATTATTTTCACTTGTCGTAACGGCAACTGAAATTTCGGTCTGGTCGAACCAGTACTGAACACGACCAATTGGAGGGCTGTAGCGGGAGAAAGGTGCGGAATCCGGGGAAAAGTGGGTTAATTCCTTTTTAAATGGTACTTACTTTGCTGGTTTAAACATTTTTCACATGAACATTAGAAGTTTAGCGAAACATTTTGACGAATTTATAGTTTGTTTAGATGCTATTAAAATTCAGTTTGATTTGATTATTCTCACTGAAAGTTGGTTAGCTTTGACCGATTGCTTCAATCTCGATGGCTATAATTTATTCCAGAAACCGCCGTCTTTTAATAAATGTGATGGGTTAGTTATATATACTAAAAAAGAATATCAAGTTGATGTCTTGGATTGCGATATAATTGATGCTAATACTATTAATATTAAGGTGGAAATCGGTCGGAAGTTCTTTTATATTACTGGTATATATAGATCGCCTAGTTTAGATCCGTACACTTTTATTCACTCTTTGTATAATTTCCTTTCCATTAATGCTAGTTTAGATAATCATATCATAATTGGTGATATAAATATTAATATCCTCAATGAAAATTCTCCAATTGTTAATGATTACCTAGATGTGATGCATGTTTTCGGATATAATAAATTTTTGAATGGTATAACAAGACCGGCATCGAACTCCTGTTTAGATCACATATTCGTCAAGCTAGAAACTAATTCCATATTTAACCCTTGTATAGTTCAGACTGAAATAACGGATCATTACGCTGTGGTTGCAAATATCGTCACTAGCAACTCTATTTTGAAGGAAAAAGATCTCCCAATTAGTACTTTTAACAAAAAAAGTGTAATTGACTATAATAAATTGAAGTCTCTAGTTAGTCACGCTTCCTGGGAAACTGTTAAAATACAACAATCTGTTAACAGTAAATTTAATGAATTTTTAAATGTTTTACATGGAATCATAAATAAATGTACGCATTTTGTCAAAATAGGTGCCAAACAAAAGCGACTAAAGCCTTGGATTACACCTGGACTTATAGTATCTATTCGGCATAGAGATAAAATGGCGCTGTTTGCAAGGAAACATCCCGAAAATTTAGAAGCTACGTCGCAATATAAAAAATATAGAAACTTTGTTACTAGCGTTATTAGATCAGCTAAAAGTACCTACTATTATGACTTAATTCATAAATATACTGATAACCCAACTAAACTTTGGAAATTTAGTAGAAAAATTGTCTATGGGGAAAGGAAAAACGACTGTAATATCACAGCTATCAGAAACAAGGCTGGTCAGATAATAAAAGATAGCACTACAATTCCAAATGAAATAAATAACTATTTCATAAGTATCGGTGAACAGCTTTCTAGATCGGTAGTCCAAAATTGTTCTCCAAATTTAGAAATTGACGCTACTGGTGATATTCCAAAATTAACTTTCAATGAGATATCAGAAGATGAAATTCGCTTTTATATATCCAAACTGAAACCGAAGGCTAGTGGTCCTGATAAAATTTCTACTAAAATTCTACAGTGTCTAGGTGAATCAGGAATTGCCGTCCTTTGCAATATATTCAACTTATGTATAAGTTGTGGAGTCTATCCAGACAAATTAAAAGCCTCTTTCGTATACCCTGTACATAAACAAGGTAGCAAAGAACTATTAGAAAATTATAGGCCAATTTCAGTTGTGTCCAATATATCGAAAATTTTTGAAAAGTGTCTAAAATGTCGTATAGAAAAGCACCTCAATATTAACAAAATAATTGCTCAAAACCAATATGGCTTTAAAACGGGGCTTAGTACTTCTGATGCGATTGCTAAGGTTACTGAATATATAGTTGCAAACTTAGATAAAGGTGAGAAGGTACTGTCTGTATTTTTAGATCTGAAGAAGGCGTTCGATACGGTTGACCATTCAATTTTGTTAAATAACCTAAGTAAAATTGGTATAACAGGGAAGGAAATGTCCCTCCTAAAATCATACCTTTTGGGTAGAACACAGTCTGTTATTGTGAATGGTATATGTAGTGATGCAAAGATCGTTCTACATGGAATTCCTCAAGGAACTGTCCTGGGTCCAATACTTTTCCAAATTTATATTAATGGTCTCTGCAACCTTTACAAAAATTACAATAATTGCAGCATTGTTTCATTTGCGGATGATACAGTGTTGATATTCAATTATAAAAACTGGAATGAGTTGTATTCATTGGCCAATCGTAGACTCGGTGAAGTGAATCAATGGCTTTGTTCAAATAAATTAATCTTAAATCTAAGTAAAACCTACTTCATTAAATATGGTTCTTCCTCGCATAATTCTGTTTCAAGTGGCATTCTTACTTTACAAAATCATCTAATAAAAGAAGTTAGTGAAATCAAATATCTTGGAATAATTATAGATAATAAGCTTAATTGGAAATCCCACATTTTACTATTAGTTAAAAGATTACGTAAAATGATACATCGTATCCTATTGTTGAGGAGATACTTTAATATATATTTTCTTAGAACAATATATTTTTGTTTATTTCAATCCATATTTCAATATGCCATAATTATTTGGGGAAGTACCACTACTAACGCCTTAAAGCCTCTAATTAATGTCCAGTCAACAATTGTTAAAATTTGCTTGAAAAGATCGAAGTATTCCTCCACTACACTAGCTCTTGCTGACTTTAATGTTATGTCCATAAGACAGTTGTTCAATTTTAATTTGATGAAATTTGTATTCAGAAATCTTGATCAGTTTAGAGTAATCTCATCAAACTATGGCACCCGATCTAATACTGAGCGTGAACTCGTAGTAAAAAGATTTAAAAAGGAATCTACTAACCGTCATTTGAGCATAGCAGGCCCAAGATTATTTAATAAACTCCCGAGTAGCTTAAGAAATGAATTAAATTTATATAATTACAAACTAAAACTCAAAATGTACATTTTAGAAAACCGATCGTTTTTTAGCAATTTAAATTTGAACTAGAACAATGTTGAACATGTTGAATTGATTTAAGGTTGAAATGATAATTCATATTTAAATTTTGTATTGTATAGTGCACAGTTGCAGCTCTCACACACGAGCCTAGACTTATGTGAGTTGCTGAAATGAATTTATGTATTTTATTATCTTATCTGTTACCAATAAAGCAATATATAAGCGAAAAAAAAAAGCGAAATATGCAAATCAGTTTGAGTGCTTTCGCTTGACTCAATTTCTGGTGACGTTGACTGTAATTTCGGTTTGGTCCCATCCAATACTGTAAGCAGTAAATTTTGCGGGCTGCAGTGGGTTACGATTACGACTTCAGATTCGTTAATTATTGGAAACCCCCTTTCGTAATACTTAGGTATTATAGACAATTATGGCAAAAAACTAGTGACTGTTTTTCGACGTAAAAGAAAATGTTCTTAAGAAATTATTTCAAGGATTTTTCGAATGTTTCAATATGTAATTTTCGAAATTGGATTTCGTTTCATCGGCATGCTATACGAAATATCAGAAAAACATATTGTATAGTTGACCTATAAAACTGAACTTTATTTGGCTGACTTAACTGCCCAATATAGCCCTAACCTTCCGGCGGGCGCAATACTAATCCTAACACGATCGGGCGCAATTCATCTGACAGATTAAGTTCAGGAAAATTGATGAAACTGAGTTTCGGTATATTGTAGACTCTTATTTATTGTAGCATTGTCTTTTTTAAACAGTTTTTAGAAGAAATTTTAGAAACAAATACTGGCTCTCAAAGCTTGAAATTTTCTCAGAACATTCCGATTTAAATCGCTTCAATATTTCAAAAACCACCAACAGCTCGACAGCATCAAAAATGTTCTTCTTTTCTAAAAACACACTATTCTTTAACTAAAAACACACTATTGAACAATTTCTCGAGCCTAAAAGTTCAACACAACATTATTATTTAATGTGACGAGTATAAGAAGTGAAATTTTATATAGAAAAAGGGAAAATAACAATCCCGCCCCTCAGACAAATGGAAACTGAAAACTGCTTTGGGTAACTGATCGATAAAGCTACTGTGATTTTCTGTTGACTCCCTTTTCATATCGCTGATTTGCGCAAGAAAAACAGGTCACTGAATCTGTCAAATATATTGCGCAAGGTTAAATTAAGAAAATAATCAACAAAATATGAAAACCAAAAAATATTAACTAACAACTCGTAGTCGTACCATTGCTAAAAAATATTTGAAAAAAAAAATTGGAACTTCCCTACACTAGCGATACTTCACATAAAAAATTATCGATGCTATCGAAATACACCTGGAACGGTAAATACAAATTATTTGCTCTAATATTTCAACAGAATGGTTTCGGAAGCTTATATGCTTTACGAATTCTGTGAAATGTTGTTATCTACGCAGGTTTATTGTATTGCCAATATTTGTTTGGTAGAGAGACATATTAATAGGATAATCTCCTTCTTATCGCATGAATAAGATTTTATCACGTTCTCTTATATTATGTATTTTATAATATAAGAGAACGTGATAAAATCTTTTAATCATTTGATGCAAAAAAGCTAAATATTAACTTGAAATTAATATGCAATATCAAAGAAAAAATTTATATGCTACATCATGATCACATTCCAATATGTACATTAATATCTCAATTCAAAAAATTCAATAATTCTATTAAAATTCACAGTCAAATATTTAAGAACAAATATGCTTATTAACAATTGAGAATTATAAATCACAAATTTTTGAAATTATGATTAGAATATCAAAAAGGAATAGATACTAAATTCATTATAATGACATTTAAAGGACCACAATTGACAATACAAACATAGAAACCTTCCAAGAAGGTGACTCCCTTTCAGGATCTGTATTAAAGAAATTCACGTACCAGTACAAAGAAAACAGTTCTAATTTACTTATCCAGGGGATATTTCATGAATTCTATTAGCATTTTCCGAAATTTAGCGATTTTGTTTGAGAATTTCAAAAATTTGGGAAGCAGGTGTTTTTGCTGCTTTCGCGAATGGTCAAAAATGTTGTGATTGAAAATTTTATGGGTTTTTATATGTGAAGTGGACATTGATTTTTCATTTAAAATAGCTGTAGATTCATTGCGTGTCGTACAAGCACTACATTTTTAGTTTCTTTATATGCTTCGTTTTCGACACACCCGCAAATAATAGGCTAACCTTTTTCGTTTGGCTTTCACTATGGTGCTAAATTCGCAGTATTGATCTTGTCTGCAATGACATATTTGTGCTCTCTCCCACTATTATGGGACTAATATTGGCAATTCATAGAATCTAGGCTGCATTATTTGTTCATTGCTTACATTATTTCCAAAACTTACCTGCAATTTTAAATTTATCACAGGTCAACTGAAGAGATCTCCTTTTGCGCGGCGCCAATATATTCTTACTACAAAAACAGATCACATACGAAAAAAAACCATCCAAATCCCCCATAGCATAAAAACCAATCGAAATGAAACACAACAAATTTGTTGCAGTCCATCTAGAAATTTACTGGACCACTTAACATTTTCGTATACCTATACAGTTCGGCATTTCGAGAACCAATTAAGTGGTTGTGGTAGACGGTAGCTCAAGTAAAATCTCCATAAATTTTTCAGTTCCTGAGAATAGGATCAGCAGGGGTAGTATACTCGTATTTGCAATATTGAACTGATTTCACAGGTTACATTATGTTGTGCTTGATCTGCGTATATAAATTTATTTGTCTTCAAGCATACTTCTGAATTTAAGCTCCCGAAAGGTTGTGGTGTTTGTTGAAATGCAACATGCCGCCTACTTTTAATTGGCGCTAATTAATGACGTTGTTTCGTGTGGGAAATGAATGTGTGTGACGGTTAAAAAAGTGGCAAAGTGCAACCGATTGGCGCTACATTGAACCGCAAGTAAACCTTTTAGTGGAGCCGAATGCAAATAAGAATGCATTTATGTTTTTTAACAATTAAGTGAAGTGAGGTATGGTATGATTTGAAATAAAGCGCAAATACACGAAATAGTGTTAATAGGGCGTTGGCGGGTGTGATCAATAGTCGTGTTATGTGAAATTTTTAACGGGTTGATATTTGAAATGATTGAACTTTAATAAAACCTCATGTCATATTTGTGGAATTTTAAATTAGGCAAATGTTATAAATCAAGTTACTCGCCTAAGACTTTCGATTTGGGATTAATTTAATTCAAATTAGCAGCTAGTTGCCGCCATTTCAGATGCAGTATATTTTGAAAAGCACGTTGACTGTCTATGTGTATTATGACCTTTCTTGTGCCTCGCTTATATGAGTCACATGTGTCTCATGAAAAAGAAAATAAGGATTCGCAAAAGGCATTTGTGGTGGTATAATGACATCCGAAAATTAGCCAGAATGATGTGTTAGAAGAGAGTTCGAGGCGTTTGCCGTCGAGTACATATGTCTGGAGATAAATGTTATGGTTAAAAAAAATCTAATTACACTGGTAGTGGGACATTCTTGCCGTACAAGGAATTATAGGATCGACTTCCATCAATTTATATATAGTGGAATGCCTACACCGCAGGTCGAGCGACGCGACGCGCGCCGTGGAGCAGTATAAAGAACGAGACAAGAAAGAAGAAAGAACTATTCCTTATATCCAATAATTCGAATTTCACACCAATTTCGACAAATACCGTACAATTTCTGTACCATATGAAGCAGACTCGTTTTGGACAACATTATGTTTGCCTGCTATCCATGTTTTGCATGGACCATACAAAAAATCTCAAAATCATCTACCAAGTCACCGTATTGACATAATATCGTAAATCTATTCCAATTATTGGACAATTATTATCACCAAGTGGTCATCTAAATGGTTTAAGGCAATAGTCGTAGCCGGAAAGAAATATGCTTGGCTCGAGAACAGCATAACATAAAAAGCTTTAACGGGCATTGTACAACTTATAACGACACTTTAAACATGGCAAACAAATAACATGTATACAATCACACTTTATGCACTTAAGCATCATTGGTTTCGTCAAAATTCAATTCTTGTTTCGTATGTTGCAATGTGGCATCGCAAGACTCGTGTATGTTTCGATTCTTATGCTGGATTTTCTGCGCCTGTCTGTCCGACCGCACGTCCATCGTCTTCATCATCATATTGTTGAAGTGCCTGCATTGCCATAGTCTTGTTGCCATGCACCCATACTGGGATGTCTGTGTGTAGTATTTTACACACTTCATGTCGTTATACCTTTATCGCATCATTTCCACAACACAAAGTACTCTACTTGCATGCAATTCATGGCTGAATTTGGAGCTCGTTAAAATGTACTTTATTTGGCGTTCTCAAGTACACACATAATGGAGATAATGATGTCCACAGTTGCTACAGTTACTATTTAAGGATTTTACATACAGCAGACAGTGTTGTGTAAAATAGAGCTATTCCGCATTCTTATCCTTGACGGGAAAGGATTTCGTAATATGTAGTATCTCTTTTCAGAATTGGTGCACAGCCATAGTTCATCGGTGGTAGAAGACTTTTGGGCTTGGTAAAACAAGTCGCTAAATGTCTAAAATTCAAATTAGTAAAATTTTTGCCGAAACAAGTTATTTACATTTTACATGATAATCTCCAAGAAATTTCCAGTGTCCATATAATTTCCCGAAACAGGTAAATAAATGTACTTGCGAATCTAATGGGACAGAAACTGATAAGAAATTGATGGATGGGTTCCGTTTCGAGTATTCTTTTCGGGTATCCCCATTGGATTTTCTATGGTAATGATCACAAATAAATTAATTTTTTTTTCCGCTCTTTAAATTTCCAGTTGTAAAAATTTCGTTGAATAAATTCAATGAAATAATTTTGATAATACCAATTTCTTTTTATTTAAAATAAGTTTGTGTTTTTTTTAAAGGATACTCTTAGCCCATTTTTATATGTAACCTTCAACGAAAACTGATCTCTTCCCCTGATTTTCCTCTTAAACTGGTATGCCAAACATAACGCTCTAAAAGCCAGTCATCCAATCAACTCAAATAATTTTATCCATCCATCCATATATGCAACCTGTCTGGCATTTTTCTGTTATTTTATTGAAATTGGATCTAAATCAAATGCACGCAATTCATACCATAGTGTTTGCCGGCCATTGGCAGTACAAGAAGCGCACGAGAAAGTAATGTGCATTTTATGTGCATACTTATACCATATGAAGGGACCACACTTATCCTATAATGCATAACACTTTTGCGATCTATACTAAAATAGGGTCGTTTGACGATCTGTGCTGAAATCAGGCAATTTATCATCATCATAGTTCAAGAGTATTATTCCAACAATATGCGAAATTCTTTAGCTTATTGTTTTCCATAATTATTTGCAAATTTTTACATACTTATAGACGAATAAGTGTACATCGACGTATGCGGTGGTATGGTTACCATCCAGATATCTACGCATAGGCATTTTCAAATGATCATCCCTTATTTGGTTTGAACGCGCCAACTACGTGGATGAGAAATGGTGAAAAGGTACGATTTCTGCATACGGCGACATTTTTCGTATCTCTTTACGAATGGTGGAATGATGACGATTGAACAGCACAGCCTGGGCATATTCGATTTGCTGAATGACATTTATTACTGTTTAATTGTGATATGCAGATAATTTCTAGATTTGCAAATACGGTTGACATATGATCAGATATACGCGAGTAGGTACGTGTGATGGCAATGGAATGTCATTGGAATGTCGTGAGATACAATGTTTTCATAAAGATGATTGTCAAGATTAATATGAAGGTAATCCTATTTTGGAATATGAGAAATCGATGTAGCGTTTATTTTATCAATTTTTTCCTACGGAAAAAAAAAAATAAAAACTAAAAACTAGAAACCTTCGTTTTTGTGTCACACAACTCCAAAATCTGTAGTTTTGAGTTATGGGCATGACTGAATGACTGAATTTATGGCCACCATAAAAACTGCATCAAGTTATATGCGAGTGTGACTCGCTAGAGGTCGCTTATGTCGTTCTTTTTGTTTCAGCCCTGCTAAGTCCGATTCGTGGTAAACGGTGCATTTCCAGTTGATTACTGTCTTTCGTGCTAAACGACCGCTTCATTCGCTTTTTCGGAGTGATTTATTTTGAGTTGTGTCATTTCACTTGATGTTAAACAAAAAAGTAATCATCATTATTTCGAGTTATGTCGGTGTAGCTGATTGGATGTACAAATAAACTTATCAATATTTCGATATATGTCACTTTTGAAAAAATTTTCTGGTCAATATTGAATTATGTCACATTTACTGGATTAGCTTCTTTTACCTAAAAAATGCTGGTTTTTCATCAAATTTTATCGCCAAACTATTACACGTTTCATACTAAAAGCCAATTTAACCTTTCGGCGGGCGCAATACTAATCCTAACACGATCGGGCGCAATGCATCTGACAGATTTAGTGCAGAAAAACGGATGAAACTAAGTTTCTGTATATTTTAGACTCTTATTTATTGTTGCATTGTCTTTTTGAGACAGTTCTACGAAATTTTAGAAACAAAAACTGGTTCACAAAGTCTGATACCCTTCACATTTTCAATTTTCTAAAAATATTCCGCTTTCAATAGGTTCAATATTTTAAAAACCTCCAACAACTCGCCCGCCTTAAAAATGTGAGCTTATTTTACTAAAAATACACTATTGAACGATTTGGTGAGCCTAAAAGTCAATACAATGTTATTACGCAATGTGAAGAGTATAACAATTGGAAATTTCCATAGAAAAGGAGAAAATAACACAATCGGGCGCAATACATCTGACAGATTATTTTTCATCCCCTCCCGCCCCTCAGACAAATGGTATATAGAAACTGAAAACTCCTTTGGGTAGTTGATCGATAAAGATTAAGCTACTGTGAGTTGCAGATTTCTCCCTTTTCATATCGCTGATTGGCGCAACAAAAACTGGACACTTAATCTGTCAGATGCATTGCGCCCGCCCGTAGGTTAAAGCGAGGTAACAAAAGCCACGAATGATCTATCAGTAAACCGTGTCCTTCGAGCTCGACCTCCAGTCTGGTGCTCCAGACAAGATTCATTTTGGTCCCGACAACGCCATTGCAGACATTTGTCCAGCGTGTGGAGCCAGCCCGCACAACGTGGACCACCTTTTCAATTGTACTGCCGCACCAACGCATCTAACACCCATTGCGCTTTAGGAAAATCCCATTGAGGTGGCAATCTTCTTAGGCCTTGAACTTGAGAAGAGGATGCCAACCATTTACGAATGACACTTATTTCCCCCCTTACCTGCGCCGCTACAACAACAACAACATGTGCAAAGAGATTTTTTTTCTGGATCATAATTTTTGCCAGAAAGAGAAGCAAAATGACAAAACAAAATCCAACGTTACACACGCAGCTGTTTATGATCTGCAGGCAGTAACGTCTGTACATATACATAGATGCCAAACAAAGTAAACTACTTCAATTTTACTGTGGGGTTCTGAATGCTCATAAGATTGAATGTTGTTTTTGAGATTGAAGGGAAACACGGTGATAACGGAAGAGCAAGATGTGTTTTGAAATACATTATAAAGGTCTTAGAAAGAGCCAATAACAAAGAACAAGGCATAACTTTCTATTCGAACAACTGTTGTGGGCAAGAAAAGCAAATATTTACTTTCAGTATATTCAGATGCAGTGTCAAATTTTCCAGGGCTACGAAGTAAGAATATCTTATTAGTGGTACACACAAAACGAGGGAGATAATGTCCATAGTAAAAAAGAGAAGCAAAAATAATGAAAACTGAAAGCCAGTCCAATCTATGTACCGCAGCAATATGTGACCTTAATTATAGTCGCAAAAAAGAACGACCCACCGTACTACATCAATACCCATAAGGATTTTTATGACTTAAAAATGAAAAGTGTCACAACTCAAAATAATTCCTCGATTTGTGAGTTGCGGGATCATCAAAACTGTCGTATCTAAAAATAGACACATTTTTAAGGATCTGGCGTCAAATATCAATTAGTTTTAATAGATATCCTTTCTGAAGCGTTCCTCAATCGTTAGCAAATAAATCCGGAATTGGAATCCTTTTGTTAAGTATACGAACCCGTTTTATAGACTTATCTCGAAACTTTATTTTCTGACTTGTGACACTTTAGAAACACATCTGCGAATCATAAATATTGTAAGAAAATTTTTATAATACAAACATTTCTATTTTCTTTACAGAAAATGTCATTGGCAACATTTAAACTTCAAACATCGGAAAAATAAATTTGGGTAAGTCAAAATTGATTGAAACGAGCCGCCAGCTTTTTTTTTATCTACATAGATAGTGCATAGATATTACAGGATATCAAACATATAGGGTTCTTTTAGAGCAGTGGTTCCCAACTCAGAATCGTCTACGGACCATTTAGCCTGAAAATGGATCTCGGCGGACCATCATTCAATAATAATGAATCGAATTAAGTTCTCGATTTTTGTTTGTCGAAGTACTGATTCAAAAGCTCACGCTCTATCTCCCATCACAAATTGTCCTTAATTTTATTTTTTATTTCCTACTGAAAAATAAGTGGAAAACCACTGATCATATAAAAATCCTTCGCATAAAACATACACACGTTATCTTGGTGCTTTAGTCTGAGGAAGATGTTTTATTGAAAATTAGGTTCGGCCTCCATCTCTTCGAAGGTGTAGTTCACAAACTCCCGACGCAACCGATTATCATTGGGCTTGAATTCTTATACGAACACTATCTTGTAGGAACCATGATTTAAGATTCGCCATGTTTTGTCAGGTTTGAGAAAAGGGTAAAAAAAAACTGTTTTCTTCGCGTCAACAGCTGAATTTTTTCTCGTCTTATAGCTGTCGTCCCGTGTGGAAAGAGGTAACTTCGATTAAAAGTTATCCAGTAAACGGTATAGCTCGGTCTTCACACTCGGATTTTTGACAATATTTGGCCTTTAGCGCGTAGAACCTTTTGAATTTTTGCAATTGAGTTTAAATTTTGATAATTAGTTTGAATAATTTCGGAATTTCGCCACCCCTTCGCTCTTCCCATAATCACATACCTAGTAGCAAAGTATTTACTGGATAATCATGACAATGAGAGCGCGTGTTTGGCATGTGACTTTAATTAGTCAGAAGAAAATATAACTTTTTTTTAAATTTCGAATTTGGAATACGACGTGTTCCGATTCGATCTGTTCCTGGATGCATTGAGGCTAACACAGTTGGATGAATTTTGGTTAAGATTCAAAAAGAAAAAAAGTTTTTCTTACAAGAACCTAATATTTACGGGTTGGTTTGTATGACAGCCCTGTGACGTAATGTTCCGATTCCATCCATTCCTAGATATTTTTTGAGGCATTACTAAGAACACATTTGGGTGAGATTTAGTTAAGATTGGTTCATAAAGAAAAAAGTTTTCCTTAGAAGAACCTAATTTCCACAGGTTGGTTTGTTTGACAGCCCAATGACGTAGTGTTTCGATTTCATCTATTCGTAAATATTTTTTGAGGCTTAACCAGCAACACACTTGGGTGAAGTTTGGTTAATATTGGTACATAAAGAAAAAAAAATTCTTAAAAGAACCTAATTTTCAGGGGCAACCCTATGACCCCATCGTCTGATTCCATTCGTTCCGACATATACACATAAGTAACTGGTTTATAATTTCGTGTTACATGACTTTCTCCGTAGAATGCGCATTTCACCCGATATTTAGTTCAGAAAATGACTAAAATTAAAATTAAAATTCGAACTTTTTTACAAAAAACAATGTTTAATGTGTTGTATCTTGGGATCCCTGGCACCTACAAAGCTGGAGGTGGACTCAAATTAAAGAAGGGTTTGTTAGCTTTAAAAATCCAGTAGACGACTTTCTTTTAGGAAGCACCTTTTGGAAATTACAAACCAAAATTTGAAAAAAAGTCCGAAAATGTTGAGGTCTTTCGAGGGTCACGGGTCAACTTGGTGGTACACTTTTGGTATCTACCCTAACAATATCCCAAAAAACCAGAGCCGAGCTATTTTTTGCGACCTAAAATCATAAAATGACTGGCCTATGTGTAATGTGATAATTTTAAGAAACTTAAAAAAAAAGGTTACCGGCTTAACTCTTTCGTTTCGAAAGAAGGTTTATGTTTATAACTATACAAAAGTATAAATATAGAATGAATGGTCACTGTTTTCTAGCTATGCCGTAGAGAGACAATTTTGAATTTTATACAGGGTGTCTCGAAATTCGACACCAAGCCTGATGCGGGATACGGAAGAAAAGATTTTTAAAAAGTGTCAGACATGCATTTTTGCGACTATTTGCATTTAAAAGATAGTCGAAAAAATTCAGACCTTGATGTGATTTTCTTATTCATTAAAATTTAATATCTTCTTCTTCTCAGTACCATATAGCCTATGTGGGATCATGGTTCGTTAGATCAGCCATTTATAGGCAATTTCGAGTCAACGTTATATTGCATATCATTTCGGAGTGTATATAATGTTGCAAGCACTATATATTTCCTATCCGCACAGGTACGGAAATTTTGGACCACGCCGAGATTTGTTCTCCGGACCTCTATATTACTAGAATCGTAGAGTGCGACTCAACCAAGTGAGCCACAGAGCGTGTAAAATTTAATACCTTAATAATTTATTACTAAAATTTGCTTTCTACTCCAATCAACGGGGAGATTTTAACTTGCAAAAATTGCGGATGAAAGGGCCGATTTTAGATGTTTGTTTTCAAGATGGCGGCGAAACTTACGCCACATATCTTTATAACATATCATAAATTTGAGACATCCGCAATTTTTGCACGCTAACCCCTATTATTTCGTCTCTATTGATTGGAGTATTCTGCAGTGTAAAGGTTTGTGTTCGTATAGACGACTCATGGGATCATCGCTCAGCGACCGAAGCTAAACCACCGGTTTTGAGCACTATATGGGTATATTTTCTATACAGACATGCTCCTTTAGTCCATAGACGATATTAGGAAAGTAGAACCATTCCAAAAATATTTAAATACCGCTCAAAATTGGATGCAAGACTACGATCGCCGAGCGATCATCACATGAATTGTCTCTACGAACACGTACCTTAACGGTAGTAAAATCTTCTATTAACTACTGCGGCCTAACCTATGACCATTTTATTTTTTTCTATATCTTTATCTTTATGTAGCAACGCTTTAATGAGTTAAAAATTTGTACATATCTGCAGATATATTCACTTGAGACCAATTGACATAGAAATGAAATAAATTTTAATTGAGTGCATCTCCATCTAATCTATAATTTGATGTTAGACTGAAGATTTATAAATGAGACGTAAATTGTGTGAAGCTCAATTGTTTTCAAATACGAGTAATATATTGGGGTCAATAAATATTTAATCCAAGTGTTTGATTTTTTATTGATTGAGCAATTGTGCTACAAAATATAAAATTATGATAAAAAAGATACAACCGAAAAGCCAAATTTTTGGGAAATGCAATTCTGAAACACGCTTTGTGTTCAAAATAACAGGCACGACAAGCCAGCATTGGACTAAGGCCGCAGGATGTGTTAGTGGCATCCTATTTCCAAGATCTTATCTGCTTTTTGTTGAGGTAATGAGATCAGCATCACGCTCAGCAGTGTTATTTATCCCCATTAATGGGTGCTTGTTTAACATCAGAGTGAGATCATAGTCCGTCACAAGCTCGTGAGTTCGAAAACCACCATGACCCAAGGTGAGATTCGAACTTATGACCCTGTGCACCAAAGGTGCGCGCACTAACCGCTAGACCCGCCAGACTACGCTTTGTTTTACGGACTGAAAAAGGTTCTGTGCTGCAAAATGGACACGTGTATAGTAAAGTGTTCACACAATTTTTTTGATTGTGTACGACACATGTGAAAATCTTTTTGGTTTTTCTTAATTATGTATCCGAAAAAAATAAATTTAAATAGTTTTTGCTAGAAGCATGACCCTATTTATTTCAGTAACCCAGAAAATAAATGTGCTCTTGAAGTGTTTTTCCAAGAGTTCCGTTAACTTGATTTGTATGCATATGCACTATGCATTCAAATTTACTACATACATAATATTCCACCTTCTCAAGGCTACATTTCAGAAAATTCAATTTCTCAAACTCATGCATCAGTAATTTATCACAACATTTTTACACCAGCTTCTCTTTTCGCCGGCAGCACTATGACTAAACGATTGCACTGAAATTCTATTTTGTTTTTGTTCGTTTTTTCCATAAATTTTCTTCGATCGACCAGAACAATTTTCTAATGGACATCATCCTATATAGAGGTACATTATATTGGCCGCCTACTGAAACAGATCTTTTCCGCGAGCATGGCATGTTGTTAGACGACGCGACCATCGACGACACACGATTGCGATGGAATGAAAATTTGCAAACACAAGATAACTATCATCAGTACGGAAATTTTGCATAAATAGGCATCCACCCACTTCCTGATAGTGTGCGCCCGATGCACTCTATAGAGCGGTGGATGGCACTTCAAGTTACCCGGCACTTGGCTATGAAAAGTTGAAAATTGTAGTGTTCTTGTTGTTGGCTTGGTCAACATTTTCTCTCATCTGATCTATAGCCTGCGGCCAGGTGGTGTGTTACGAGCCGTGGTGGCAGGCCGACAACATGGCCATACAGTTGTTCACCAGCGTACCACACGAGTGAAAATAATAATAATAATCATCGTTAGAACGATCTATGAATATCTGGTGTGGGATCAGAAATTCTTTGGTAGCCTTCGGATGCAGTTTGCATTATTTTTGCATTGGAAAATTTATGATCTCGTCTCCGGGGTGGAGACAAACTCTAACCGCTATTTTACAAGAACCCAGCGCTGCATGTGTGTGCATAAACAATTTCGAAAAACTTTATTACTGATCACCAAAGATCTTTCATTTGGGGCCCGATGAATTACGGCATGGCATGAATGTTTTAATCACATCGCGAACGAATGCATATTCGCGGTGTAGTTGGCGTGTTAAAAAATGGTTTAAAATAAATATATATGGGCAGATCGTAAAGTACTCACCAATAAATTTGCCAGGTGGTTAAGAGTTGTGGCGCTGATCATGTTAGAATGAGAGGTCTTATGGAGTATGTGGACCACACTGTCAGTATACGGACCGGAAAACGGTGCCATTATATGATGGTTTTAAATATGATTTTAAACTATTATTGAATCAGTCAAAACACTTGAACACTTTCGACCGGTTTATTGGATGGGAAACGGAACTTTTATGTGTTGCCACTGGGAAACATAGAGGTCTACAATAATTTTTTTTATAGAATTCAAATATAGGTATTTTTGTCTCCATAAAAATTGCAACACAATGGTTTGCCTGGGGATAATCTGAAAATTATAGGTACACCAACATCTAAATTTTAAAGGTGTTAAAATTTTGTTTTCGCCGGAGAAAGTTTCCAAACGAAATTCATAATTGTATTTTAAAACACTAAATCAAAATTGGCTATCAGAAAAATGTTGCACTACGATCAATGTATCCGCCAAGTCTCTAATCATCCTCCATACCGATGCAGAGCTTCTATACAATTTTTCCTCAATAGACACACTTTCCACTGTCCAGCCGGGCGTTACAATGTGGAAAATTAAAATGATCGTCATCATCATCCAATAAGGTTCGCATAGTGCACAGCTCTCAATCGATTACGTTATACGACCATGCACAAAACGCAGTCATCATCATACTATACAACCGATTCATGTACAAGATGGTGGTAATTTCTTCGTCTGCAATTATTGAGGGTGCTAATTTTCAAATCTAATGAGAGACTTTTCCGCACATGAAACGTGCCATGCGCGCAGACTTGAAAGGCAAAGCGCACTGGGCTTATCAAACGATCATTGTGCGCAGAGCCGCGTTCAGTGATAATGACGATGCGAACGCCAACTATGAATTACGACACAGCGCAAGATGTATCTCAGTCAGTATCTTAGAGGGAGCTGATCTCATGAGGAATCGAATGGATAGATTGGACAATGTTCTTGTGTGGGACTATGCATGTGGTAACCATAAAGGCGACAAGGATAATTGGCGAATGTCGTTAATTCGTGTAATTAGTCGTGAGAGTAGTAAAGATAATATTGTGCCAGTAATTGATTAAAGACTGTGGATGATCATGATTGGATTGGCGTTATCATATTGATTCATCTCAAATGAATTGTCTGAAAACTTTACTTTGTCAAGTAGTAATAGGAAGAGAACGAAACTAGTGACATAAAAATTGGGGTAGACAAGAAAACAAGACACATCTAAACAATTTATCAATTCAAAATGATAAAATTCCCTCATTTGCTGTTCCATTTCAAACACTAAATGCATTCTTCTAAACTACACTCAGACTCCCATCATATTCATCACTCTTGCATCCTCTTATACCGTACAAATCCTAAGATCTCACGATTTCTTCTTATACCGACAACCCACAATTATTGTACTGTTACAATACAATATTCAAGTGCACTTGAAACGATTGAACGAAAATACACTATACACAAAATATGACTTGCATTCGGAAAACTTCAAAATCCTTAAAAAGTTTTATTTGTTCAAATCACACACACTTAGCCTCTAAACATACACAAATGTCCATGCGTAACCGCATTTTATTGTGTGTACACTAAAGACTAAAGAATGTCTCGCGTGTCTCCTGAATGGATCCAACAAGAGTATCCACTCGACACTGCATGACCATGAATTTATTTTTATCTAGACGAAAAAAAGTATTAACAAAAATGTGTACACTATTGTAGTGTCTTAGTATACACAAAACAATACGCAACGCAAAGAAGAAGGAATGAACCAGAAAAAAAATGTTTGGAAACAATCTCGGCCGCTCGGAGTTTTTTTTTTCAACTAATGAACAGTATTCTGTCCAACTAATTAGAAGTTTTGTTAGACGACTATTTAGGTTTATTTTGTTGTTGTTTCGTTTGTTTGTTTGTTTTTTTTTTTAGCTTCTGGGTAATATGTAAAGTGGGTTGGGTGTCTATAATAGCCAGCCTGCAGCTGGGGCGTACAAAGTAAAAATTAGAGCATTATTCTTATATTTGGAGAGTTTTGAATTTGAATAAAATCTTTGTTCGGAGAAGGTTTTTCTTTGAGCCAGCTCACACAAAAGAATTTCGTATACTTAATAATAATATAAATTTCGTGTATTGATAAATTTGTGGTCAACAGACAATAATTTGATTTGCAACAAAGTTTTATGTAATTATGCATAACCATTGTGAAATTTGCGAAAACATCGTTGATTCAAAGTTCCAAATCGAAGCCTATATTGTCGCGACTGTGGGAGCAGCGGCTTAAAATATGAAAAGCGTAATAATTTGCTTTGAAGTGTCTCGGCATACGATTGACTTTCCTTGAATTTTGAAAGTCCCGCATATAAAAGAATTCCGAAAATTGAAAAAAATTAAATAATCTCTAATTTCGTTTTCCTTATTTGCTTTTTATTGTGCGTAACGACAAAACGTGAGGAGATTAGGTTTGTCAACTTTACTTGAGAGCAGGATTCTCACTACACCGCAATCGCTGTGAATGTACTCCGATGCGACATTAGTGTGGGTGGACCAGGGCCTTAGGAATCTGGTGGCCCTGGGCCAAATCGATGATGGTGGCCCCTACCAATACCCAAACCAAATTTTAGCTACTAATTTCAATTTTCAATTATGAATTGTCAAAATTTTTATTCAATGCTTATGTAGCACGACACCCCTATTGTCTGACCTTTTTGGCCTGAATTATTTTTGAATAATAATTGCGCTTCTATGTCGCCCCTGGACAACGGCCAAATTGCCGCCCTACCCCACTAGTTCAGGTTTTAAGTATAAAATTCGCTATTAGAATCCTATGTGAACTGAAAACGTCATACCGAAAAACATTCCTGGGTTCCAATATTAATAATATCTTACGGTCGATTTTGAAGGAGACATTTTGTCATAATCTAGGTCCCTCGAATAATCTAATGCAATCAACATGCGGTCCAAAATTTCATAGTCTGATTTTCTAGATTGAAGTGCCTAGTCAACCAACCCCAAAACACTGTAAGCGGGTCTGGGTTCATGTGCCTAGATCAACACCAAAAAAATTGGTTTTAATATTTTTTTTTAAATCTAATTCACCTTTTGTTCTCTGAAAAAAATTATAGCTTCGACAATTCAAACGTAAAAATTTTTCTTTTAAGGACGATAGAAACTTGCTACTGAAAAATTGGATAGCCAATGCAGCATTTCTAATATCAAGAGTTGGACCCTTCTGAAACGAAATTCTGGTTTCGTCCCTGTTGATTTCCAGTATATCTATTGTGGCAGTGGGTGAAAAATTAAATAAGTAATAGAATACTTGGAATTGTCTCCTCGCTTTTGTTAAATAGCGTTACCAAATCGTCCATCAGTCTAACCTAGAGTCTCGCTTAGTACACGAAAGCGAAAGCTTTGAATAATGAAGACTTCCATAAATTGAAATTTGTATAACAAGTATACCTTAGCAGTGGTTGATTGGGTATATCAAAGGGATGACGGCACATCCCGTTAATGATTGGATCCTATCAAAATAAGTTTTATTTATTTTTCAAGGGATTAATAGGGATATCAAAACATAAAGTGTTGAATTACTTCATTGGAGGCGATTTACACTCTTTGAAGAATGGCTATGACCAAAATGCATTTTTTTTTCGAATCTGGGGAATTTTCGGAGGTTTGTAGTCTGGCCTGGCCATCAGGAGCTTTCGGCTAAGTACTTCTGTATTTTAAACATGTCTAAAATTTAATATAGGTTCAGGGATTGTGAAGCCAATGCGTTACGAATATGATTTCTACTCCTGGTCTAACTGAAATACACGCCACCAGTAAGCCATTCAGAGTGAAATTCTTTGAAAACGGAGTCATATCCTCACCACAAACTGTATTTGCCGCACTTCAAAGTCTGCCGTGCAATTCTTAAAAAGGGTTCTTAAACATTTTTACTGGATCGTTTTGTTTGCCGAGCTTTCGTTGGAAGAAAAATGTTGTTATCGGACTCTAAATAAACAAAAAAACGTGGTCGTAAACACTTTTCTGTTTTATTTCTTTGGCACAGTTACTTTTTTTTACTTCGGAGTTGAGAGTGGTAAAAAATCCGTTGAGTCGCTGAATCGCTGCTTTTTTATCACTGCCTGGTACCCGGCATTTTTTTATAGAATAAACTAATAAGCTTTTGGTGTTCGGACTTAAAAAAATTCCCGATAAGTTTTGAAACATCTAGCGTGTTCGCAATCTCATTTTTATTTGAGAACATCGCCCATTCCATTGATTTTGCATCAGGTATGTTTTGATTATCTTGTTGAGGCCCCTAGAGAGTGAACTTTCCGAGTGGTGGCCCGTGGCCCCCTGAAAAGTAAAGTCCCCTACACACACAACGCGATCTGCGTCCGTGTCCAATGTAATTCAATGTATCACTCAGCTTCGGCGGCGATCTGTCAAATATCTTCATTCCGCATTTACTTTGATGGGAACCTATAATAATGAAATATAGCGTAATACAGTGCGCGCGGCGAAAAATTTTTCGAGATTGCGGATGCAGATCGCGGTGTGTTTGAATGATCCTTAAAGGTTCCTTGGCATGGTGGCCCCCTGAAAAGTAAAAGTTATTTGGCGTGGTGGCCCCTTGAAAGTGGTGGCCCTGGGCGACCGCCCAGTTCGCCCACCCCTAGGGCCGGCCCTGGGGTGGACAGCCGCCATCGTCAACTTGCAACATAGGAGATGCTTAGCACATGGGCGTAGCCAGGGTAGGGGGAGGGGGCGACTGCGTGGTTCCCATATTTCCTGTTTCATTTCATGGCTTCTGAGCTGGAGTACACAATTTCAACCGTTAGGTCCCTTCGGGAAGTTAGTGGAATTCAACTTATTTTCATCTGAAAGGGTGACAAACGGTATACAGCTTTGCTTTGTTAGGGAACGTGTAAAGAACGGGTGTCATATTTCAGTGTCTTTCAAGGTTTTATTTTTCTTATCAGCACCGTATAGCCCCATGTGAGGTCATGCTGCGTTAACTCAGCCGTTTATAGGCAATTTCGAGTCAACGTTACATTGCATATCATTTCGGAGTGTATATCATGTTGCAAGCACTATATATTTCTAATCCGCACTTGTACGGACATTTTGGACCACGTCGAGATTCGATCTCCGGACCTCTAGATTACCAGCATCGTAGAGTGCGACTCAACCAAGTGAGCGACAGAGCGGGTCTTTCGAGTTACTTAATCAAAATTTATTTTCTAGCTGAATCATACCAGCAATAAAATTTAGCCACTGTTAATACTTTGATAAATTTAGAAAAAATCTTATTAAAACCGTTAACCATATTTCAATCAATAAAGGATTTATAAATATTCTAACGATGATACTTTGCTAAGATGAAAGTGGCAGACTAAACAAACTAATTTCGCAAGTGGAATATGCAGTCCGAGATACAAAAATTGCACTGAAAACAGACAATTGGAGGCCAGTTGAATGTAATCAGAATGCAGAAGAAAATCATTCTCATCTCTATTTTTTTTTAGATTTTTCAAAAAACCCTTAGGTATTAAATCAATTTTGTCCGTCCGTCTGTCCGTCCGTCTGTTCACAAAATAACTCGCGAAAGGTTCAACCGCTCGTCATGAAATTTGGTAGGAATGTGTTGAATGGTAACAGTGTTTGGCACGAAATACTTAAAAGTTGGTATGGCAAAGATAACAGAGTGTCCCGGACATTTGAAAATTTGTTCACTAAATAACTCGCGGACGGCTTAACCGATTGTCATGAAATTCGGTAGGAATCTGTAGAATGGCAACAGTCTTTGGCACGAAATACTCAGAAGTTGGTAGGGCAAAGATAATAGGGTGTCCCGGAGATTTGACTTTTTCATTTCTACCGGACATGGACGTATGGGTACTCAAGTCAAAGAAATGAATGGGTACATTTTATATCAGTTGCTTTTTTCCAGTTTGGAGTAACGGTAACAGAGTTATGGGCGTTTCAAGCTAAGCTTTCTTTTTCACCTCCGTTTTCCTAAACCGCTATAAGTACCGATATGGAACTTTGCACAAATATTGGTTAGCATGAGCTTATATACGTCATTGCCTTTATAATCAAAGTGTACGTTAAATACGAAGACTGTTGACTTTTGCTAAACAAAAGAAAAAACAGCTAATAAATTCAGTTAATATGTGTAGCCATGATGCATAGTAAATCTATTTTTAGACCAATCCAAAAATAGATTTACAAGAAGCATTTCATTAATATTGTGCATCATTTTCATTTCTTGCCTATGAAATATATGTGCAAAATTATTTCCTTTGTCTTCTTCTTCCTTGCCTCGTTCTTTATACCGCTCCACGGTTTCGCGTTGCTCGACCTGCGGTGAAGGCACAAATTATTCCCTTTGTATGTATCCAAAATCTAAAAAACCCTCGTATTGCGGGCGCAGCCCTCTGTACGCCGGTATTTTTAAAATTTGTCTCTAAAATTAGCAAAAAAAAACAAAAAAAGAAATAACATGCGTGGCAGGCAGTCCACCAGTAAACTAGGGCCGCAGATGTGTGAGTGACATCCAATTTCCAAGATCTACCCTGCTGTTTTGTTGAGGTGTTGAGATCAACAGCACGCCCAGCAATGTTATTTATTCCCATAAATGGATAGTAGTCTGGCTGGTCTAGCGGTTAGTGCGCGCACCTTCGGTGCACAGGGTCATGAGTTCGAATCTCACCGTGGATCATGGTGTTTTTCGAACTCACGAGCTTGTGACGGACTATGATCTCACTCAGATGTTAAACGAGTACCCATTTATGGGGATAAATAACACTGCTGAGCGTGATGCTGATCTCATTACCTCAACAAAAAGCAGATAAGATCTTGGAAATAGGATGTCACTAACACATCCTGCGGCCTTAGTCCAATGCTGGATTGTCGCGCCTGTTATTTATTTAAATGGAAACAAGTAGGTCGTGAATTCGAAAAAAAACCATAAAATGAATTCGTTCACGGTGAGTCTAAAATCCATGACCCTGTGCACCAAACCAACCACAAGCCAGGCTACTCTAAAATTTGCTAACAATATTTCTGCGACCGGAAATTTCAACTCTTAAGAAAATCATGAGGTTGAAAAAATTTTGGGCTTGCCCCCCCCCCCCCCTGAGCGAAATCCTTGCTACGCCCATGACTTAGCATGCAGCCGTCCTGTTTACCTAATTGCAGGGAATAACAAAACAAAACAAAAGGTCCTTGATGCACAATTGTTGTCGATTTCGACTGGCAGAGCATCGCATCAGATGCTACTGCTTCGCGGTGTCATGATCAAGAACACATTTCTTAAAAAAAAAAACTTAAAATGAATTTGTATGTGTCCGGGCCCGAAACTGAATTGGGTATCGCCAGTTTTACGTAAGTGGTGAGACAAAGCCGCTCAGTGCCTTTTGCTAAACAAATTAATTTCATTTGCATATACGTGAACATTTGTTCATCCCCATTTTGAAAACATTTTATGCTCTATCGGTTACCCGCAGCCCGTCGAAAAGCATTAGGTGGATGAGGTGATTAATCTTCTCTTCGGATTCACCATTTCATTTTTTGTTCTCTTCATAAATTATCTTCAATGGTTTTTGGCCTACAAAAATCCCTATTAATCTAATACATATATGAGTAGGTACTAGCAATGGTCTAAAGAGATCGTTTCGGCAGCTTTGGTCGTGAAGATTGGTTTGTTCCATACGTAAAGTAAAGAAATTTTGTGCTCATCATGCGAGTACTGACAAAAACAATCTAATCAATAAAAAAAAAAATATAAAAAAAATAACAGGCGCGACAATCCAGCATTGGACTAAGGCCGCCTATTTCCAAGATGTTATCTGCTTTTTGTTGAGGTAATGAGATCAGCATCACGTCCAGCAGTGTTATTTATCCGCATTAATGGGTACTTGTTTAACATCTGAGTGAGATCATAGTCCGTCACAAGCTCGTGAGTTCGAAAAACACCATGATCCACGGTGAGATTCGAACTCATGACCCTGTGCATCGAAGGTGCGCGCACTAACCGCTAGACCAGCCAGACTACTAATCTAATCAATAGGTGGTATAAATAAAAAGATGCTTTGCTAAATACCTGGCTAAACAGGCACAAGCAACAACAATTTATTTTCAAATCGACTGGTTTAGCCAAGCACCAAGCAAAGTATTTATACTCTATACCCATAAGATGGTATAGGGTTAGGGTGTATTGTTTTTGTTACGCCAATATAATGTAACAACTCAAAGGAGCCTCCGGAGGTATGTCAAAGTATGTATATAAATGATCAGGGTCGGTCCCTGATTAGAATAAGCCATGTCTGGCTGTCTGTCTGTCTGTTCGCACGATAACTCCCGAAATAATGAAGCTAGCGGTTTGAAATTTTGATAAAATGTTTGGTTTGATAAAATCTTGGACTGTATTGAAAATGGGCCAAATCGGACCAAGGGTTTCTGTACCCCCCATAAAAATTTTAAATTTACTGATTTTGGCTTTTCCACGGTGTGATGCTAGCACAACGAAAGAATGTCTTTGATTCTGGGGTTGGGGGAGGAGCACATTTTTTTTTATTGGAAAAGTGGAGAGCACATAATTAGGACATAATAATAAATCCCGAAATTTGGTTAACATCACGATTTTCTTAGGAATTAAATTGTCGGTCGCGAAAATATTGTCTTAAGAAAGGGCAGCGGAGCATGGTTTTCTACACCTTGTAACGAAAAATGGTCCCTGCACATGTTTAGACTTTTACTGATAATTCTGATAACATTCAAATGCCCTCCAATTTAAGCTTTTTAGAACGTAGCTCGTCTATATTCAGTGCTATTTTTATTCTCTGACTGCATATTACACTTGCGATCTAAAAGAGATCAGTTTGTGTAAAAAGACCTTTTTTGATAGAAATACGGTTTTGATAAGATTTCCTCCAAATTTAAGAAAATGTAAACAGTGGCTAAATTTAGCTATAAAATTAATCTTGATAAAATAACTTGAAAGAGAAGATTCGTTCTTTTAGAAGGTGCATAGCATTTTTCACTAAAATTCCTTTCAGATGGAATGAAGTCAAATTCCACTACCTTCCCGGAGATACCTTCATGTGACGGTTAAAAGTATTGTAAATTCCCGCGATTTTTTACTACACCGGTCAGAATTTTTTATAATCATCGACCAGGGAGGGCGGGGGCAAGCGCCCTAGCTGAAGTCAAAATTTGCTTAGAATCTGTTTCTATACCATGATTTGAAAATCGACAAAAAGCCAATTTTGTCAACAGTTTCGATTTATTTGTTCAATATTGCAATATTGACGATTGATGATTTTCGTTCATATCTTATAAAAAACGATAAAATTTTCACTAATCAGTGATTTTCCACAGATAAATTGTCCTATCGATCTTCATTATCACTCAGCCATTGGAAGACACCCTGTTTAATAAAACAGCTAAAAACGAAAGATTTAAGACAGTGACTCAGAAGTATTTCAAATGTCGCCATCCTCCCGATAGGAATTCAATGAACTTCCTCTTTCCTCTTCAATTCTAGCCGAAGTGAAGTGAGACCACGTAAATTCAAATGATCACATACAGATTTAAGTCATGATCTGACTACAAAGCTCGTTATTTTCGGATATTTCGATATTTGTTAAAATTTGCATTTTGTAGAAGTTTAGTCAATCTGTGCGAAAAAAATGGACAAAATGGGATCGCTGGCCGGAGTCTGTCCACACTCCAGACTAAAAGTCGACCTCCACACGGAATAGATTATTCTGTAATAATACAATGAAATGTGCGCTTTATAAACACTTGATTGGATTGGTTTTTAAGTAAAACGGGACACAGAAAAAATTCGAGTTTTCAAAGGTCGATTTGAAATATTCGTCTTCATTTGATTTTTTGTATTCAACATTTTTCGTAACTTAATGCGGTTCAAGCAAATCATTTCCTACGGATGTACTAAGTAAATAATAATCAAAAAATATCTCAGATATTTTATTACCATATTTCGAGCCTCGTACCATAACTCGTATTTTAAAAATTCCCATGCACATGAAAAACCACAAAAAATCCACAATCCAAAATGCATTAATCTTTTCATCTTGCATAAGTCTCGAACTTATCTGTTTGTACTGAAGTCACTTAGCATATTACAAAAATAATCGCAATCGACTTTAACAACTCTTCACGTTATTTATCAAAAACATATGATTCCAACAATAACCTGATGCTCCCATAAGCATCTCTTTTGTCCAAAACACACCAATCCACCACAAGTCCATATGAAGAGTTGATGCTAATCAGCGCTATCTAATGTTCTCTCGTTATTCATACAAATGTATCTGCACCACAAGTGGATTATGACTTAAAAAGAAGATATACTCGTAGCTTTAGCTTTGGATGCACGTACGTACCCGAATATTGTTGGCTTTTGGCTTATTGTTGTACCGACCGCCGACGACGATGATGATGATGAATTCGATGATTTATCGTCTTTCATGTAATGTCTGTCCAGATAATGTATACAAATATTTACCATACTATGTTTGTTATGGCCCTCACGTGGGGTGGAGTTAATTCGCATTCCATATAATACATATGCATAAATAATTCTGTGAGTACATAAAGGTGTACCTAATACTTTGCCTATGTGGAACGTTTGGAACAATGTTAATAAACTCTTGCAATATGTTTGGCATTATTTTTGTTGTTCATTTCTCGATCAAGACCATATGATTTGATTTAATATCTAATCTTCAATCTTGAATAAGTATTCATAATGCGTTTTGGAATTTATGCCAGGAGAAAATGTTTCATAATTGGTATGCATGTACGACGAGCTGTAGAGGTAAGATTCTAGAAGATTAGCGCCGATAAAATACACACAACATAAGATGGAAGAAGATGCTGGTTGGTTTCGTTGGAGATTTATTATTTTTCGCTGGTAAACATTATGTGTGTGGAGGATACGAGCTGATTAGGATTATTGATTAATTTTACATACAACAATGTATTAAAATTAAAAAAAAAACCAAACGAGCTAAAATTACAAAGGTGTATAAAAAGGGGTGCATAAGTGATTAAAAAGTATATTAAAATTGTTGATATTTAGGCAGCCATTTTTTACTCCAATGACCATAATTTGGAATTACCGACTTCTGAAATTTCCCATTTATGAATTTATCGATTGCTGAATATTTCCCTCATCAATTCATCCAAGAACGCAAATTTTTCAAATAATTCATGTCACTTTGCTTGTGCGATGCTACATATACATGTACTGTCACTATCAAAATAGACAATGTACAACACTGTTCTTACTACGCAATAGATTTTCCACCTCATCATGCATAAGTGCACGACATTTGTCTATACAGGTCTTTTCGCAACACACCGCACTCTGTAACTTTCTGCCTTTACAGTCCGATGTAGGCAATTAATTGCATTACTTAACATTGTCCATAAATTGATCAAAATCGACTCAAGACTGAATTCAAGGTATTAAAACGACATCCATTAATTATATCTGCTTTAGCGTGCATCTCGACAGCAGTATCGCATATTGACATACCATAGCACCGCAACATTGCAGTTAGAATTTGTCCAGTCGTCATCATCATCATGACGCTGGTTGTCATCATCAACCACAACAAGATCTCGGTCCAAGTGAACTATTTCAAAACACTATCGTATGCTACAGTGTACCCTGTAGCATCAATAATTGATGATTTCGAATTGAGAAAATGAAATTGTCTTGGAATCACCCAATATAATCGCTACACATACGAGTATGTACAAGACTTACATCGATAGGAACAAGCTATCTAGTTAGAGTATATGTTTGAAACCATATCTCCGTCGCTTCCATTGAATTCGAAATACCTTGCAGACAGGTCCTTTATGACACCATCAATACAGTCGTTAGAAAAAAAATAACCCACAACGACATTACACACAAAGCTTGTGGCCGACTAGAAGTGTAGTGTGTTGATCTGCGGCAAATCAAATCGTCAGGTTGCATCATCAGTTATCGATTCAATTTAAAGTACACACCATATACCATGTCGTGGTCGTCATCATCATAATAATCATCATCTTGGTAACGTAGTTTTCTTGTTTTCTTCGCACTGAGATCATATTTTTACAATGTATCTAATGTCGAGTATACATCACACGGTGTACGGATGATGCTTGCTCTGAAACGCGCCATGTTAGCTATGTCGCCTATCATAATATGTAGAGGTAGCATCATTACTAAAGGAGATGTCATTTATCGATTGCGCGCACCAAACGATTGAGTCCCAAGAGAAAAACCGAATAAAAAAAAATATCTGGCTACACTAAGATTTCAGATGAATGAACATACGCATACGCATAATACTTTGCATTTGATATATAGTACTCTATAAAATTCATATCTGCAATAGTAATATTTGCACCTGACGATCGACTCAACTGCGATCATTGATCGCACAAAATCAACTATGCACCTAGGTATAGTGTAGGTGCCAATCGATGCCTACATACATCAGATTTATCTGCCACCTGTATGTATCTTTCGTTATATGTGAGAAAAGATACAGAGAAAACCATATCTATGGCCTCAATCTGTCTACAATCCGGATCACCTGAATATAGTATGAATATACGGCGAGTACTATAGGATTCATCTTGCGATCTTGCAAGCAGATGCATTGCATAATCATAAAGCTCTAGCATCATCGCGATCGACATTAGTTTGAATGAATATGGCCGACTTGTGGTGTCGTAAGAATTTGAATTGACGGCAATTTTCATTTCATTGACGAACAATTATCTGATCTTTTTAGTAAATGCGTTTAGTCTTGTATGCTCCTGATACTTAAAGCCATAGTAACAAATTATAGTCTTGAATCCCATTTGTTCAATTTCTTCATGAATTGCATTTCCAACTCACTCGTTACTATCTTTTGATTGCGTATAGCTGCGACTGAAGCCGTTTATAGACTATTTCGAGTAAAAGTTACACTGCATATAATTTTGGAGTGCATATCATGTTGCAAGCACTATATATTTCCTTTCTGCACATATGGGAATTTTGGACCACGCCAAAATTCGATCTCCGGACCTCTAGATTACTAGCATGGTAGAGTGCGACTCAACCTGGTGAGCCACAGAGAGTGATATAGAAAAATACACAGTATAAATATTACTATATTCTAGCCAAGAAGAAGGATAATTTCAATAGCCAGGTTACTCGCTCAAATCTTTCGTTTTTACTAGGACCGAAATATGCGAAAAAAAAATTTTGTTTAATTTCGAAGAACGATTTCCTTGAAGAAGATTCTTATTAGCCCCATAACAACTAATTTATGAAAATTTCGAATAAGACTACCTCACGGCAAATGGGAATCATTAGATGACTTAACCCCCATCACAATGGATATTTGCTATTTTGTTTAGATCAGTTTATAATAATTTTAATAGGTACAATTCGTTTATTTGTTACAATTTTCGTCTTCACTTTTCACAGAAGGTACCCTTAGTTTTCATCCGATGGAAATAATTTTTGCGAGAGTATAGTGGGGCTTAAACTATCCAGTATGCACTCAGCCAAATTGAATCTGCGCGCGTCGAGTAATTTGGCGAGAAGCTACATACATGCATTTTTGAAAAATGTTAAGCGGAGTGCATGATTCATTTATGTGTTCCAAGATAAAAATTTAGTTTATGAAAAAGTAAAATATTTAATTTTTTTAAATAGATTTCGAAAATTACGATGGTAGAATTTCGTTCTATTAAAGCTCGGTTTGGGCTTGTTTCATATACACACCAGGCTTTTTTTTCTTTCATAGCCTGTTTTTAACAAAATTTTAAATCTAAATGTCAAAAAGAACATATTGTCAGCGCCCGCTCTAAGGAGGGCAAGCCGGGCGGTTGTCCGGGGCACCAAAATTTGGGGCGGGTTTTTAGCTAGCACTCAATAAAAAAAAAATGTAAAAAGTCGAAATTATCATTTTAATATTAAATTCGATTTATTGTTTTTCGAGTGGAATAATTTAGAGATCGAGCGGAGGTAATAAAAGACGCGTCTGACTTCTAGAACAGTATATTTGAGCAGAAGGAATATAATGACAATGAATGACAATTGTAATAAAGCAGAGTTGCCATATGCGATGCACTCAGTAGTGCCAATAGTTAGTTAAGTGAAAAGTGTACTGATGATTTCAATTCAACACGCCTCCTATCAATACACTTGATACATAATATTTGCAAATCAAATTATAAAATAAAAATTAATTCAATTTCAAAGTATTCAATTTAGTTAATTACGAAAAAATTCCTTTTACGCATTGATGATGCTTAGTTTTATCCAATGGCTTCGTAAGAAAATCGGCAATCATTTTCGCGGTCGACAGGTACCTTACGTCGATTTTGCCATCCTGCTGTAATTGCCGAGTGAAGTGATACCGGATGTCGATGTGCTTCGATTTGTCCTGAACTAGATTGTCCTTAGCCAGATGTATCGCGCTTTGGTTATCGCAGTATATAATTGTCGGTCCGTTGAATAAATGTAATAAACGCATCTCTTCCAAAAGCTTCCTTGTATGGACAATTTCCTTAGCCACTTCGGAAAGAGCCATGTACTCGGCCTCCATGGTAGATAACGCAACTGATCGTTGCTTTCGCACTTGCCAGCAAATAGGCCCTCCAGCTAATAGAACGACATATCCAGTACATGATTTTCGCTCGTTGACGTCACTGCCCCAATCAGAATCAACGTAACTGAAAAGAAAATTGTCTGTCCGTCTATAAGTCAATTGGAAGTCAATACTGCCCTTTAGGTATCTGACCACACGCTTTGCCGCTTTCCAGTGAACTTCCTTGGGATTAGCTGAATATCTGCTAAGCACATTCACAGCGAATGAAATATCCGGGCGACTGGAATTCGCTAGGTATAAAAGTGACCCAATGAGCTCGCGATAGGGTTTACCTTTAGCCGGCTCAGAATCATCAGCAAATCGTTGACCAACTTCCATCGGTGTGGTTACTATGTTGCATTCCTCCATGTTAAAGTTCGACAACATTGTTTCGCTGTATCTGCGTTGACTAATAGTGATATTTCCCCTCGGATCATTCCTTGTGATATGCAGCCCAACGATGTCGGCACACTTAACTTCTCCTTGGTCTTTAACCTCGAATGCTTTTGTAAGTTCCTTTTTGACTAATTCGATCGATCGTATGCAATTTCCAGCCATCAAGAAATCATCCACGTATATCACGATATAGAGTTTGTCGAAGCTTGTACTTTTCACGTATAAACATGGATCGGATAATCACTGAACAAAGTCCATGTCTTGCAATCGGCTATGCAGCTTTTTATTCCACTGACGGCCGGCCTGCTTTAGGCCATATAATGGTTTCTTTAATTTGCACACCTTTCCCTTGAAATCGCAGAAACTTGGATGGTCGGGTAATTCCATATATATTTCCTCGTGGAGATCTCCTTGCACATACGCCGTCACTACGTCTATTTGATGAAGATACAATTCTTCCATTGCACACGTCCCTAGAAGTGTTCGTATCGTAGAATAACGTGCTACAGGTGCAAATGTTTCTGTGTAATCCCTTCCCGGCTTCTGCTAACATCCTCTTACCACCAGTCGAGCTTTATGTTTGATAACCGTTCCGCCGTCGTTATATTTTGTCCGGAACACCCACTTGTTGGTGCGAACATTTGCATCTTTCGGCTTATCCACGTTCGGTTTTTGTTGAGCGACATGAGTTCGGATTCCATGGCATTCGCCCATTCCAGACTATTATGGGAGTCCAATGCTTCTTTCACAGAAAGTGGTCCGTTTTCATACGCAAAGTTGATTTCGCCTGCAACCACCTTTTCTGATCGTAGTTGAATGCCAGGTATCGCCTCCTTTGGCATTTCGTCGTCCTTGGTTTCAGCTTCACTATCTAAGCTTTTATCGAGCGACTTGAATGAGTCATTTGGATTCATCTCTTCATCGTCTTCTTCAAGACTGTCCTCAACTTTCAAATCTTCGCCAGCATCGGATTCGAGAATTTTCGATTCGCTTGTATTTATTATCGGTTTGTCATCTAGCAAATAATTTTGAACACGAATTTCTTCATAAAATTTTACATCACGGCCTACGATGATGTTTTTGGTGAGTGGGTCCCATAAACGATATGCATTTGAGCCGCTCTACCCGACCAATCTACAGTCTTTTCCTTTTGGGTCTAACTTTTTTCTATTTGGGCCTTTGTGTTTAAATACTGCTCTGCATCCAAACGGTTTCACGATGGAAACCATACAAAATACAGATGAAATAAAAATGACGAAATAAAATGCCATAACGCAGGAAACAGCTGAACTTATTTATCAAATGTATCATTGATTTCTGTTTTGGAAAATTATGGATTAACCCTCCACTGAGCACGTGGGGTCTTTTGGGATCCCAGAGGGTATTTTTAATATATTAATTTTAGAGGGTTTCGCCCATCCAGGGGAACTTGTAGGACATCCAACATAAATTCTGCTTGGGAATATGCTTGAAAAAAATCACAAAAAGTTTTGATAACCAAAAGTAAATATTTACGGAAACGGGCACGTGGGGTCTTCAAAGACCCCATGAGTTCCAAGGCCTCAATTGTCCTGAATATGTAGGATACTAAAATTGGAGCCATACTCTATGTCGAGGCCTTTTTATTTAGACTATCTCGATATATTTACTAGTCTTCCCCTGTAATTTTATTGCGTCTTTTGACCTGAACTCAAGACCTAGGTAAGCCTCATATCATTCTTGGCTACAATGAAAGTTAAGGAAGAGATTATATGTACCATGGATCGATTTCCCAGAAATTATCCTGGCTTGAGAAATTCACGAAAACCACTTCTAACTTTTTTCTTCAATTGCTGCGATATCTCTTCTGATATAGGGCGAAAAACACACCTTCACTTTAGCGAATCTCAAACAATGGAGGTCAAATTTTAGCCTCCACTAATTCTTACCATAGCTTATTCTACGTCAATTAAAGTCGCAGAGGCATCTACAAAGGGTTAAAGACAAGTTTACGGGCATTGCTAATTCATACTTCAATAATTTGTTAGTAGTAAGTTATCCTCACTATTTCAAAAACTAAGTTTTCCTTGAATCCAAGGCAGAGGGACAAAAAAGTAAAAACATTGATGGCTACAATCGCTTGCAATATTTACAGCTGCCATAAGAACAACAATATTGTGAATAATTATTATATTAAACATATTCAAAAACATAACAAAGTACTTATAAATGTGTGTTTTTTTTACAATTTGAGACATGTTCAAGTATATGTAAGTTCAATCAACTTTGGGGTCCTTAAAGACCCCACGTGCCCGTTCGCGTTGATCGCGGGACGAGCCTGGCGAAGGGTTAAATATGCAGGGTTCTTGTGTGGTTTCGGAGAGCAGACAATTGATATCAAGAAGAATCCTAAAATGCTTAGTAAAAGTTGCTAAATTTTACGCCTGTGATGCTAGCACCCGGCCACTTTTGAAAAGAAAAGTGGGACAATTCGTTCAGTTATGTGACAATTTAGTTATTCTTTAAAAAAGGGAACTCACCGCAGAATTTTGTGCTAATTTTCTCATCAAATTGCAAATTTATCCCTTCTTATATTCACCAGGTATAAGGACGTTTATTGGACCAGCTTTGAAAATCCTCGGTTCTTGATAAAGGGAAGGGCCATCTAATTATTATTAATGATTAAATTTTATGCAATATATTGTATTTGATTTCCGGGAAAAAGGCGTTTGAAAAAAAACTCTCCTGTGGGAGAGTGCCAAAAGACACGACTCGAGAAGACAAATTTCGATCAATATGGAGCCACAATACCTAAACACACTGCCAGAGTCACAATAGCAGGCCTCCCTAATTTGTTTCCGGGCATACCAATATCGGCATTCCCCCCATTTAACTAGCTCTGAATTTATTCTCTAAAAACTTTCGACATGGTGCATTATTCATGAAAATAAACCACGCAAGTTTCACTCACTTAAAAAAAGCAGTCCGCTAAAGAGATCTGACTAATTGAAATTTATCTGCTGCGCAGTAGGTAAGGAGGTTATCGAAAACTACGAACATTTTTTGATGTGAACGAACACCTTTCTTTGCCACAACAATTTTCAGAGCGTCGTTTTCTAAAGATGTTGAGCGCTTTCGTGGACAATTTTTTTTGCATTAATTTTCGCTCTCTTACGTCTGTTTAAAAGCCGCCAGGTTGGCATGCATAAGTATTTTTTTTAATTCAATAGTGCTTTAATTTTTGGGATTCTAAACAAACTCCTTTCAAAGCAATTCTGAACTATATAGTGAATTGTGCTTTGGATTCTGAATCAAAGCGGACTAGGTTTCTAATACAAAGGTACTCTTCGGTATTTCAGTGGGTAGAGATTCCGTCCTCTGAATTACTGCAGCGTTTCTTTGAATCCTACTGTGATCATACATAGGCCTACAACTTAATAATGAGACTTTTTTAGAATTATGGGCATTTATTCATAGATTTATTCATATAGCTAAATTATTCAAAATATTGGCCATCAGCAGCGATAACTTTCTCCCATCTTTCGGGAAGTCTACGAATTCCGTCGCGGAAAAAACTTTGGGTTTTCGAGCCTATCCATGAATCGAGCCAGTTCTTAGTATCCTCATATGAAGTGTAGTGTTGATCAGCCAACGCATGAGTCATCGAAGCGAACAAATAGTAATCAGATGGAGCAATGTTGGGGCTATATGGCGGGTGGGGTAGCACTTCCCATTTGGTTGTTTCCAGGTACGTTTTCACGACTCGCGCAGCATGAGGGCGAACATTGTCATGCTGAAGAATTATTTTGTCGTGCCTTTCAGCATATTGTGGCCGTTTTTGACGCAATGCTCGACTCAAACGCGTCAATTGCAGGGGATAGCGCTGCCCGTCAATGGTTTCATTCGGTTTTAGCAGCTCATAATACACAACACCGAGCTGGTCCCACCAAATGCAGAGCATAAGCTTGGAACCATGAATATTTGGCTTCGCGGTCGATGTTGATTGGTGCGCGGGCGGTCCCCATGATTTTTTTCGCTTTGGGTTATCATAATGTATACACTTTTCATCGCCGGTCACAAAACGATGCAAAAAACCCTTCCGTCTTTGTCTTTGAAGCAGTTGTTCGCACATGCAAAAGCGCCTCTCAACATCTCTTGGCTTCAACTCGTACGGAACCCAGTGGCCTTGCTTTTGGATCATTCCCAGTCATTTTAACCGCTTCGATATGGCTTGCTGAGTCACTTCCAACGAAATTGCGAACTATTTTTGCGTTTGGCACGAATCTTCTTCGAGTAATTCCGTCAATTCTTCGTCTTCAAAATTTTTTGGCTGGCCAGGTCGCTCTTCGTCGGTAATGTAAAAATTATCTTTTTTGAACCGATGAAACCACCGAAAACACTGTGTACGCGCAAAAGCATCGTCAACGTAAACTTCCACGAGCAATTGATGACTCTGAGCTGCAGTCTTCTTAGCAAAATAATGCCCAAGTAACACTTCCCGCAAATGTTGTTTTTTTCGTGAATTTTCGAAACTTTCCATGGTCCGGTAAATGCGTTGTCAACAATCAACACGAAATGTTTATACTGACATTGCCAGCTTATGAATAGAAACTTCAAATGGTATCTATGTCAAAGCTGGACTACCATTAGTTTATCGGTGTTGCCATCTCTAAAAAAAGTCTCATTATTAAGTTGTTAGGTTTACATTTTTGTTTTGTTTTTACAAAAATGTACCTATGGCAGTCGTTTCCACGATGTACATTTTTTCAGAGCTACTCACTCTTACAGCGACCACGAGCTGCCAAAATCGCTCGATGTAAGAGAAAAAAATAGCTTGAGTACCTAAGGGGCGGCAACTTTTCCTCTTGCCCGGGGCGGTGTAATTGCTAGAGCGGGCGCTGCATACTGTGAAATATCCAGCACGTTGAAACAGCTTTTTTCAACATTGCATATTAGACAATTCAATGTTCCGTTATGAACTTATTATTTGACATTTCAATGATTCTAATCAATTTTGAAATTTCTCTTAAGTTAGAATACCTGTATCGTAATAATTGATCCGGAGAGTGGGAAATTTTAATGTAACAGGACAAGTCATTATTTTTGTTGACTTTCACAAAAATCTGTATACAATGAGCCGCAATCTCTCTATACAATTAGTCGCAGTCCATTGCTTTGGTCAATTAAAATTAATGAATCGATGTTTTTTCATTTGCGTAAGAAATAATTGAAATAAATTAATTTTGATACGTAGAGTCAAATTTAGAACTAATCTAGGTAAAAGTTTGTAGTCTCCCTGCAAAATATATACATTAGCAGCTTTGCGAAATGAAATTTGAAGGAAAATTTAAATATTAGATAAATTTATCGATTTAAAACTCCATATACCAGTAAATTATACATTTTTCTTTGAATGTCTTTTCTTAAAGGTACGTAGTCATTGCAGCGTATTTGTAGTTTAATGACAATTCGTACTACAAATAAACAAGGAAACTGACTGTGACTGTGACTCACGGTATATGTAAACGATAACAACTGAAAAAATTAATCTTACGCAGGCCCCTTTTGCAAATATCGGTTTATCGGACTATTAGTTGCGCCGAGATCTTCTGCTTCCTACCGCTGCTATAATCTTCCATATACTATCAGGAAGGACACTACTAGAATTATCTAAGCGGCCATTTTCTTTCATATTGTCTTTCTTTCTTAGATGGAAATATGTTACGAGTTACCTTTTAAATTCCCGTAATGGGAAACAAAAATTTCAATTACTTTCGAGTTACTCTCTTAAATCTATTGTTCTTGTGCTACCATATTATACCAATAAGGTAATAGGGTTCTTGCGTTACTGTAACATCGTCTAAAAACTTTTTTATAAAGTTACCAGAACATGCGAAACCCTCTACAATGAAGTTTTTGTGCATCATTTGGAAGATTTATGGCAACTGTATAAAAAGTCTTAAAAATGAGCAATTCTCACTCACCCAAAAAAAGCACAAAAAAACCATTTGGGTACACCTGAGCTTGTGACATGATTCCACAACATACAACAATATTTACCGAGAAGAGAAAAATTTTACAACTGATGCAATACTTGTACAGAATTATGCACAGTTCCTGAACCCTGTATGGTGTATGCTATCATTTGACTTCAATCGTAGAACTGCCACCACACGTGTCAGGAATCGTATATTAAATGAGCCTTATTTCATATAATTTAGTAACCATGAGACATTTTCATTGAGACCGGTACCATGACCTCATTATCGTAGCGCTACGAAAATCGTAATTATCAGTGGTATAATTAATAAGAAACAACTAATAACGTATTTTTAGTTTGTCCTAGAAAAACGTACATGCCCTATGTTGCGAAAACGCAACGTTTGCGTCAAATCAGTATCTTTTTATATGAATTTTCACATAAAATGCTTCAATCATGGAACGATACCAAAGCAATAATAATAATATTTGGTTGAAAATATCTGGTTTCCATATACAGTGAACCCCCGTTATTCGCGGTCCCAACATTCGCGAATTCGCTTATTCGCCATTCATATTTTGCGACACTTCTTCAACATTCACTATGCTTATCCGCGAATTCGTTCTAGTTCGAATGCAAAATTTGATAAAATAGAACTAAATTTTCGTGTTCGTTTTAAACATAGCGATTTCTTTGAACGCCATAAAATTTATTTACCGCTACGGCACGCATATTTTTCTATCCTACCGGAACAAAAAACTGCACTCTGCGGCTAAAAATGCCGCAAAAGATCAATTGACACTATTACCTCGCGCGTGCAAAGCACTTTTAATAGAATTTTCAGTGGTCGTCCGAAAATTAAAATTAAAGGATCTGAAAATCACTGCAAAACAAGAGACGTAAACCGCTTTTCTTGATCTGAAAGTCATGTTTGGGAGCCAAAAAAGCGACACGGTACTGGTTTATTAGATTACGATGCGTTGTCGTTATGGGAGAGCAGCTTTTTCGCTCTAAACGAGATTTAGCCAATAAAATACTGCATTTCTTTGTAAACGTTCTTCTATCCCAGATAAAAATTTGTGTGGTTCACCCCTTCCGAGTCCCCAAAATTGAAACAAAGGCTTTTCGGCCCATAAGATCGTCCTGAGCAGTACCCGATGTTTCCCACATGTTCATATAATCTCATGATATGCCCTTCACCACTCCTATCTGCCTTGATTCCATTCATTGATCGGCTACCACGAGGTCATGCATGGACAGCGTCGATCATTTCCTCATTTGGGCGGATCTGGTAACTCGCTCATCCAGAATCTGATCATGGAAAACGAGTGATTGAGTGCCCTAAAAGTTACATAGATTTGTTGGTCAAACTTGGAAGGAGCGTTGGCGGCGAAAGCTTCGAAAACCTAACTGGAAATGATAGTCGCTGCAAGTTGTCGGATTTCCATGCTGCCAATTGAACTGAAGGAAGAAATTCGCGAAGAATGCCAATGGACGTTAAGCTGCTGCTAAAAGTGCAAGGAATCAAAAACCACTCAAAAAGTTTAATGATAGAAACGAGCACCATTTGTTCACGCGCAGTTTTCTACAGGACAGTTTTAAATTCTCAATTGCTTTCAGTGGTTTTGTGGCAAGCATTTTCCACGATTTAAAAACTTTGATGTTCCCCACCCTATACATGTAACATTTTTCATATTTTATGAATATTTGGAACATATTTCCCACTATCCAAGGACACTGAACCCCGACATTCGCGACGATTTCGTGGAACGCATCCCTCACGAATGACGGGGGTTCACGGCCCTAGATTATGAAAATTCGTTTAATCGAATTTCTTGATAAGCTGAACGATGAGTCGTACTGCGAACAAGCGTTCCATTTTTCGCAACATAAGAAAAGAAACGAGTGTGCCATTTGCAAGGATCAGTTATCGCGAAGATTTTTTCGTTATCATAAGCCATGTTGACAGCGGATTCTGCGAAACATTTTTGTCTGATGTTACGTTTCGAAATGTTTGTGAATAAATGAAAGAATGTGGGAAGAAAAGAGTAACACGTTACGTTTTCGCAACGCTGGGTCTTGATGGATGAATTGTATTTAACTAGATTACTTAAAATCCCTTATTATAAATGTCTGTTTTAATTGAGGAGAAACACAACCACACTTATAGCCAGGTGAATCACTATTCAGTAGTCGGGTTTCTCTCTTGAATCTTTCGTTTTTAGGTACTTTAAATGATATAACTTGGGAATAAAGCACAGTTTACAGAAGTGTTATTAAATTGTTCGATTTCCAGATTTTTTTTTTGTAAACTGTGGAGCTCTTTTCAGAAAACAAAAAATCCTATAAAATTCCAACGACATTTCATCGATCAAAGATTACCTATAGACAATCCCATTAACACATTCTCTAAATATTGATCTTAAACCTTACCGTGCATGGTCGTCACTATATTTGTTCATATTCAATATTTACCAATTTCTCACTTATGATCGTGGTCCACTTTACGGCGCTTCTTGAAAAGACTATGGCAAAGAAAGTAAACAACTTCTTCGTGTCTTTGACATAAATAAAAAAAGAAGCAACACAATGACTACAATTTATTCTGTAAGCTAGAATCACTATGATGGTCATTTTCACAGCTTTTTGGTGTTTAAAGTGTGTTTTGATTATTATTATTGTTTACTAATCGTAACGAATTGATGACACTTGAAATTTTATATTTGTTTTAAATAGATGTCAATTAGTATTGAGATGATGATTTACATGCATGTATGCACTGCCGAACAAATTTCCTGTCAGTTCTATTTGATTTTCGGAATTTGGTTGACAGTTGATGTTTGCCTATTGTCAGGTTGATGCGAACGGAAATTTAATAGACATTCAAAGATGAGAATTGAAAATAGAAAAATAAAAATAAAATGCATCCTACAGGAATTAACCTTAACATCAACTATTTATGAAAGGTGAAAGCCGTTAATCAAGTAATATTTTACATGACTTGTATTTGATTCGACCATCATGTCGACATTGAACTGGTTTCGGGCAACATTAGACGAAGAAATGTGCAATGAAATTAATATTAGCTTCGGATCAACTATAGATACCTCATTGAGGTGTGTGCGCAACAGCACGAAGAATAAGGAAAAGGAAGGCTCTCTACAAATTTTCTGCAGTACGTTTATGGTAATTTAAAATGTTTTTACGATAATTTCGAAAAGTTAATGTTAGCTCTAAAATTAGCAATTAAATTCATGAATAAAGGAAATTGAATGGTGTTTTATGGTGGAATCTATATTGGCATATTGGTTATAGTTAGAAGCGGCAATGAAACTTTATAGATGTCGTAACTGTTATAGAATATTAGTTCATCAGTAATTTAGAAGATTGGTGTGGAAGACCTAAAAGGGTGTACTACTTATGTCCGCATTTCACCACACTAACTAGTAGGCTAGAGCTAAACTGAGAAACGTAAGGAAGAGTTATGTAATAATCTTATTTTTTTAAAACGGTTAGCGTGAGTCTAATAAAACTTGTCTCGAATTAATATAATTTCATTGAAAACTGGCTAGTGCTTGTGCTTGCTACGCTCGCGTTGTTCGCTTCGCTCATAACTTGAATGTCAGCTTACTTTGATGAATAAAACACACATCAAACGTTTTTATTGCTATAATCACGAAGCACACTCATTTAATCAGTCTTCGCCAAGTTCAATAAAATGCGCGACGCGCCACCTATTGAATACTTTTCGTACTAACCCAGAAACCATCACTCAGATGTGACAAAAAACTCACCAAATTTTCGAGGCAATCGTATGAGCCGTTTAAACTAACAGACAGACAGACATTCATTTTTATATACATATATGGATAACTATATGGGCATTAAAGATAAGACGTAAAGACTTTCTGATTTTTCGTTTGGCTTTGCCTATGGGCAGGCCTACCGCGTCGATAGGCGAAAGTAAGCGGCCTAGGGGGCGCGAATTTGGCCGATCAAAGGGGCCCCCAAAAATTCACGACGCGCAAAAACATAATTATGCCAATTAAACATCTAACAAAGCGGTCTGCGTTTTATTTTTTATTTTTATATTATACCGGAATATGTAAGGCACCCACAATTAGGCAATGGAGACTTTTGAAAAAACACTTGAAAATGGGCTGGATAGTGACTATGATTCATTCATCACTTGAATATGTTTGTCTTCAACGAATCTTTTTTTTCATCGTTTCAAACAAGATACCGGTTGAACATTAAGGAGCTCTTTAAATCATATCTCCGCCAATTTTGATCCTATAGCAGTCAAATTTGGCCTAAAAATGTTGCTGAACTTTAAACGGCTGTAACTCGGAAACGGGGATAGCTAGGACCCTGGTTCTTTCACCAAAATGTAGCTCTAAATACGCTCTACATCGACTTTTTCAAAATATATTTTCGAAAATTTTCACTTGGAAACACAAAGTTGCCCATATCTCCGCCAATTTTGATCCTAGAGCAATCAAATTTGGCCTAAAAATGTTGCTGAACTTTAAACGGCTGTAACTCGGAAACGGTGATAGCTAGGACCCTGGTTCTTTCACCAAAATGCAGCTCTAAATACGCTCTACATCGACTTTTTCAAAATCCATTTTCGAAAATTTTCACTTGATAACACAAAATTGCCCATATCTCCGTCAATTTTGATCCTAGAGCAGTCAAATTTGGCCTAAAAATGTTGCTGAACTTTAAACGGCTGTAACTCGGAAACGGTGATAGCTAGGACCCTGGTTCTTTCACCAAAATGTAGCTCTAAATACGCTCTACATCGACTTTTTCAAAATCCATTTTCGAAAATTTTCACTCGGAAACACAAAGTTGCCCATATCTCCGCCAATTTTGATCCTAGAGCAATCAAATTTGGCCTAAAAATGTTGCTGAACTTTAAACGGCTGTAACTCGGAAACGGTGATAGCTAGGACCCTGGTTCTTTCACCAAAATGTAGCTCTAAATACGCTCTACATCGACTTTTTCAAAATCCTTTTTCGACAATTTTCACTTGGAAACACAAAATTGCCCATATCTCCGTCAATTTTGATCCTAGAGCAGTCAAATTTGGCCTAAAAATGTTGCTGAACTTTAAACGGCTGTAACTCGGAAACGGTGATAGCTAGGACCCTTGTTCTTTCACCAAAATGTAGCTCTAAATACGGTCTACATCGACTTTTTCAAAATCCATTTTCGACAATTTTCACTTGCAAACACAAAATTGCCCATATCTCCGTCAATTTTGATCCTAGAGCAGTCAAATTTGGCCTAAAAATGTTGCTGAACTTTAAACGGCTGTAACTCGGAAACGGTGATAGCTAGGACCCTGGTTGTTTCGCCAAAATGTAGCTTTAAATACGCTCTACATCCACTTTTTCAAAATCCATTTTCGAAAATTTTCACTTGATAACACAAAATTGCCCATATCTCCGTCAATTTTGATCTTAGAGCAGTCAAGTTTGGCCTAAAAATGTTGCTGAACTTTAAACGGCTGTAACTCGGAAACGGTGGTAGCTAGGACGCTGGTTCTTTCACCAAAATGTTGCTCTAAATACGCTCTACATCGACTTTTTCAAAATCCTTTTTCGACAATTTTCACTTGGAAACACAAAATTGCCCATATCTCCGTCAATTTTGATCCTAGAGCAGTCAAGTTTGGCCTAAAAATGTTGCTGAACTTTAAACGGCTGTAACTCGGAAACGGTGATAGCTAGGACCCTGGTTCTTTCACCAAAATGTAGCTCTAAATACGCTCTACATCGACTTTTTCAAAATCCATTTGCGAAAATTTTCACTTGAAGACACAAAATTGCCCATATCTCCGTCAATTTTGATCCTAGAGCAGTCAAATTTGGCCTAAAAATGTTGCTGAACTTTAAACGGCTGTAACTCGGAAACGGTGATAGCTAGGAGCCTGGTTCTTTCACCAAAATGCAGCTCTAAATACGCTCTACATCGACTTTTTCAAAATCCATTTTCGAAAATGTTCACTTGATAACACAAAATTGCCCATATCTCCGTCAATTTTGATCCTAGAGCAGTCAAATTTGGCCTAAAAATGTTGCTGAACTTTAAACGTCTGTAACTCGGAAACGGTGATAGCTAGGACCCTGGTTCTTTCACCAAAATGTAGCTCTAAATACGCTCTACATCGACTTTTTCAAAATCCATTTTCGAAAATTTTCACTTGATAACACAAAATTGCCCATATCTCCGTCAATTTTGATCCTAGAGCAGTCAAATTTGGCCTAAAAATGTTGCTGAACTTTAAACGGCTGTAGCTCGGAAACGGTGATAGCTAGGACCCTGGTTCTTTCACCAAAATGTAGCTATAAATACACTCTACATCCACTTTTTCAAAAAATGGATTAATTAGCTTGTACGCTTGTCTACTGTTCCTACTAGCTAGTCTTTGGTTTATTTGCATCAACTGCTCGTCAAGATGCTTACGTTTCTTACGTCTAATTAACCTATTCGAAAATCGTCGAAGCTCGTCATAATTTTTTTTTTGGCTCTAGTTGCGCTTTCGGTCCATTGGCGATATGCTTCGTTTTTTACATCTACCGCATTTTGACATTCCTCGTCAAACCAATAATTTCGGGCTCGCCGGGCTTTGTATCCCACAACCTCCTCTGCGACCCCTTTGATGGTGTCTTTGAGTGTATCCCAGATCTCAAGGGCGCCTTTGTTGCTGATGTTATTTTGCAAGGGCGTCAGCTTCTCCTCAAGGGCAGTCGTATAAGTGACCACCGTGGCATCATCCAACAATTTGTCAACCGCAAAAATTTTTGCCGGGTTGAATCTCGAATGCACCGAAGAAATTCTGCACCTATAAGTCGCCTTCACCATATAGTGGTCAGAGTCAATATTAGCTCCACGATAGGACCGAACATTAGCATCTCTTGCAGACAAGGACGTGGTCAATTTGGTTGACGGTATGTTGATCTGGAGATCTCCAGGTCTGTCTGTGAATACGACGATGCGGAAAATACGTTGAGCTAATGACCATGTTTCTGCTGGTCGCGAAGTCTATTAGTCATGGCCGTTGTCGTTACATTCTTCATGGAGGCTGTAGCCTCCAGTAATCCCCCTATGCCAACTTTCGTTTCCGACTTTGGAGTTGAAGTCCCCCAGCAGCAATTTGACATCGTTTGATTGAAGTGAATCGAAGATATTTTTTAGGCGGTGGTAGAACTCGTCCTTGGCCACGTCTTCACTGACTTCGGTGGGGGCATGCGCGTTTATGAGCCAGAGATTGAAGAACCGAGTTTTAATGCGAATCGCACACAGCCGCTCGTTTATGGGTTTGAAGTCGATAACATGCGGCTTAAGTTGATTGTTTACAATAAACGCCACTCCAAACTCCCTGTGGCCCGAAGGTTTTCCATTTGTGAAAATTGTGTACGAATTTCGGTTGTCTATCTCGCTACTAAGCCATTTTGTTTCCTGGAGTGCAACTATGCTTAGCTTATATTTATCAACCTGATCCAAGAGGGCCCTTAAGGCCCATGCCCTATTCAGGGAGCGTACATTCCAGGTTCCGAAAGAGTAATCCGTTGTTCGTTTGCGAAGTCGTCGTTGTATCCATCCAATCCGAGGCTTTCGAAGCGACTTTTGCTACCTCTGCAAATTTACCAGTTTAAAGTACCGTTACGTTATTATTGTCAGAATTTTCAAGGAAAATCATGGAAGAAAAAACGGGATGAAAAATTGCAAAATCTTAAGAAGATGGAAAATGTGAAAAATTTTAATTTTACGAGATAATTAAAAAAACAAACGCTACAGCAGTAGCAATTGAAGAATACTCAGGACTCATAAAGCAAAAGCTCAAAGCTCATGCGTATTAAAGTGCGAGGACAAATTGATAATTAGATAAAGGACCGTTTGGAGTATTTATTTATGACAAAAATTAATAGTGTTCCGCACATTTTGCACAAACTAATTTGAAGGTAAGCTACAAAAAGCTAAACGCCTTAATGGAATGCGTCACTTCATCACTTAGTCAAGTATAAAGTATTTTCGTTAGCGAGAAAGAATCACGTCTTGCTAGTTCAAGAGTTTATTCGAGAAGAAAGATAGTTTACCATTTAGCGAAAGGTATAAAAGTGTTATACTAAAGCGTTATAAACTTGAAAGATCAATTACTCCTATAGCGTAATATAAGTGCATTCAATGCATATTTCAATATTCCCACTTAATTGAGATTCACCAAATTCACAAAACAAAGCAATTCAAAAAGTTCAATTCAAATATCACCGATACCAACCCTGACCCATAAGAAGTTGGGCTAAATAGTGGTTCACCTCGCCCGTTTTCCAGTAGATCCAGGGGTATATTGAAGAGTTTGGTTTTTCTAATACGATTAACGATGGGTTTGCTTTAGGCGCATTGTTGATTATTAACTTTTGGAAAAATAATCAATACAATACGTTTTTTTTTAAAGCATTATGAACACTTTAATCGAGATCCAAAATCCCCGGGGCTTGCAACTATCTCCACACAGGCGAGGGCCGAGGGGAGCAATATGCAAGCTTCGCCTAGGATGCAACAGAGGCTCGTGCCAGCCCTAACCTACGGTTAGGCAGCAAGATCCGAACAACAAAATATTTCTCATTAGATAGTCCACTATCTATTCAAAGACTAACTAACTATTTTTGTTTCCAATATTTAAACCAAAATGCACACCAGTTTTTCATTCAACAGTATTCCCAGAAAATTCCAAAATCGTTTATCTCATAAATTAACTAAATCTCAAATTAAATCGTACAAATTACCCCCCGATTACGATCACCGTTTCTAATCGCCTTGCCATTATCCATCTATAAATACATCGCAACTGTTTCGTAAGGGTTTTATATTTATATTTTTTTTTTCATTTTCTAGCATCTTGTTTTCTAATGATTGCGACGTAAAGCATTCAGTTTAGTACCTAATTTTTTGCCGGATAATTAAGATACGGATTGACTTGCAACTGTTTCGCATATATGCCTATACATTTTACGCATTAGCTAAGCTTCCAGTACGCAAAGATGAGACTACCATTTCAGAGCGAAAAACTGCATTTTATTCACGGTTGTCAATTACGAGTATTTCCCACAAAATCATATTACACGATTCAAAGCTACCATGGATATGGAGTCATACCGAAATTTGCCGTAGGATAAGCAAAGGCAAATCAGAAATCTGCTAAAAAAAACTTGCACAAAGTTGGAAATCTCATCCACCAACAATATTATTTAACACGATGGCTAATTATCTGGCCAATCGATTATCGATTTAATTCTATCTGATTTCAGATGAAAATCGCGAGATCCTCTTATACTATGTGTTCATGCTTGTCTTGTAGGCTGTCAGTTGTGATCACTTGTATATTTCTCTACAACACTAATATCTATTGCAATTCGCCGCCACCTGAAGAAGCCTGAAGTGGCTGGGTCTGATGACCGCGCCGCGCCGGCCGCCCGGCTGTTGTGCCTGAAATATTTCTTGTCGTTCCTTTTTTTTTCGTAAGATGCGCCACTATAGAAACATACTCGTAGAAACATGGCTGGTAATCGTACGTACGTACTACATGAAATGATCGTTTTTATTGACTCGCACATCCTCCATAGAGTCTGCGCTGTGTTTTGCACATAAAGCATAATAATTTTCTCGGCAAGACATTAAATTTGTGTTATTATATTTAATAAGACTAGATTTAATTGCGCGTTTGTGCTTGTGAATCTTTAACACATTGGGCTTTGGTAAAGATAAAGAAGAGGCAAAAAAATTGAAACTGATTTATACGAAAACATGCATTTATGTGAGTGCGAATCTGAGTATCTCCGCCAATGAATGCAATACGGTTGCGAACGCAACTTGACTCTCGAGCAGTTCAAACTCAATACATATAGTGTGGAGATGCAACATTTTTAGACATTTAAGTCTTAAATTGCACTAATGTATATTGTAGAGTAGATGATCATTTATTAAATGTTGCCGTTTTTGCTCCTCTACACAAAAATGCTACAACATTAAATTGATCATTAACATCGCACGATTAATTCGCTTCTGAAGCAATAAACACGTTTGTATGGTGCCCTCTCGTACGTTATGATTATGATGAGCTTGCGCTTAGATTTATTTACTTGAATAGCATAAAAACTAGGACCGATTTTTCGATACATACTCGCACAAGATTCATGATGTTACTGGATTCCAAACAATCAATTTAATTTATTACGTTTGCTCGCATCTGCAAAATATTGGAACTTTATGAAACATTTAAGTAGCCCAACTTGAAATCTTTAGCAATTTTCCACTTTCTTTCCTTGAACGAACAATGACCATTTGAGCTTGTTTTATAATGAAAATTTTTAATTTTACCTCACACATTTCTATACACGTTATGTTTATTGTTTTCACAAATTGATTTTTTGTACAAGTATATCGTCTTCGCGAAAGGATCCACCCATTTACAAATAATTGATTAATATTTATTTGAAATGTTTCGGTAGATTTCAATTAAATATTTCCCAAACATTTTCACTGTCTGGCATGGCTTGCGGTGGCGCGGCGCGACTAAAAAAAATGGTGAAATTTAATTAATCTCTTTCGAGTACAAGTATTGATGTATGTTTTGTTGGTCTTCTTTTATACTTACCTTGCGTAATGTTTTTAAAGTTGCGGGCTTTTGAAGTTTGATTTGTTTTATTGAATTTTTAGAAAAAAAATTAAATTTGCATTGGAGACTATAAGGGTTTAGAATGAATAAGCTCAATTTAGTGTATCAGTGTTGGCTTTGCGAAAAACACACTTGAATATTGGACGCTCAAGTGCCTCAAGGTTCTGTCTTGGGGCCCATTTTATTTCTGGTCTATATTAGTTCCTTATTTAAAATGGATTTTTAAGGATCTGTCACTGCCTTCGCGGATGATATAGGCTGTACTTATGGCTGTGGTAGTGCTTTGGATTTAGTTTCAGATATAAATTGGGAACTTCATTTGCTAAGATCCTGGTTTGCAGATCATAGGCTGATTATTAGCTCTAAAACTAAGAATATGTTTTTTAATTTATCTTCAAAAAAAATAGACTATGGTGAGTTTTGGTTTCATTCGCCGGATTGCTTGCGCTTTAAGTTGAATGGTTGCTATTGCTCTTTTAATTCATATAGCACGAATCTTATCGATGCAGTGGTAAATGTTTCCCTATTGAAAATGTAGTTATGTGTAAGTGCTTAGGTCTTACAATTGACTCTAAGTTGAGTTTTGCTCATCACTGCCAAGATCTTAGTAAATATTTTCGTTGCTCACTGAGATACTTTTATTACCTGAGAAATGTTTGCTCTAACTTTTTACTCAGAGTAATTTATTTTGGGATCTTTCACTCCAAATTGCAATATGGTATTGCATGTTGGGGAGGCACTAATTGTAATAAAATTCAACCTATTCTCATTTTACAAAAATGCGTCGTGAAAGTCATTTGTCGAAAAAGTCGGAGGCATTCCAGTTATGCCTTGTTCCGCGATATGAAAATCCTGCCAGTACGTCATTTGTATTGTTTTAAAGTGTTGAAAGTATTTTTTGCGAGATCAGGTAACCTCAATTTTAGATTACGTTCTGCGTATAATATCCCCAGGAATTTTCAATATGTTGTATCAGTTTCCTTCTCTCGCACTACGATGTTTCGTAATTTCTTCTTGGTTTCCTCTTGCCGTTTCTTCAATAGTCTGCCGCGCTCAATTAGATCAATAACAACAGCTGGGATATTTGCTAAATGCGTTAAGAAATGGCTTTTCGAGCTGAACTATGATAGCTCAGAATCTTTATACTCTAACATTCTGGTGTAACGATGATGATTCAGTTTGTAATTTCTCTTTTTTTTTTTGGGCTTATATGCTTCTTTTTATGCAACCTTCTAATGGTTATACATTTTCACCTTCTTTAGCCATATATGCATTTGTTATTTTAATTTTATTTTCATCCTAAATCTTTCCTAATATGTACTTAATGTTTACCCCACACACACTGAATTTTAAAATTGAATTCTTTTTCTTCTTTTTCTATGATTTAGCATTTAAAACTATTCCTTACCATCGGTTTTGGAATACATAATGTTAGAATATTTTGTAACTTTTAAAGCAATAGATTTATTAATGTATAAGTTATGTGTCTCCAAAGTATGAATTTTATGAAATAAATAAATACAATACAATACAAAAATACACTTTTCAGTATTCAGTTAAGATGGAGTCTTTCAAATTGTTCCCGAACGTTAAGAGCAAAACGAAATTATGCGATTATGCAATTTTAGTTACTGGCCAAAAATGTTGAAACATTACACTGAAAAAAATGGTTTAGACTTTTTATCTAAAGTGAAGTAGTTGACTTTAATTTAGATAGTTTTACCAAAGAAATAGCTGATTTCTCTCATCTTCGTAGCTGAAAATACTATTAAATTCGTTCATTTAACCACGCAAGATTAGAAGAAAAAGTTTAGTCAATTCTTCCACAAAAGTTGTTGATTGTACTATTCAAATATAAAATTTAACTACAAACTATCGTTCTTTTTTCTTCATCACAATTTAGCTATCCAACATTTAACAATTTATAGATAATGAATAGCTGTCTTTACAAATGAATTAATTGAATTTGCAAATATAGTAGATGTTTCAACTAATGACGAATAGAAAAATTATCCATATTTTCGTAACTGTTTCAACTACATAGAATCATAAGCTGAAAATCAACGCGAACTTTAGATGAATTCGACTATTTCTTTAGATAACCATTCTAATTTTTTTTCTCTGTGTACAAAAATATATTCAAATTAAAAATTCAAGAGTTTAATCATGGATTTATTAAGACCCAAAATGGTTGTTTAAACCACAATGCGCCTGAAATTTTTTTCTTTCTATAGGAGTATGTAATGAAATTTTACCCTTCGCTTTCATAGTATCTACCCGGGTAGATATTTCAATTTTCATAGTTAATTGGGATAGTAAGAAAAAAGTTAATATTTTAGGATGCTTTTAAATTTTGTTTCGAGTTTTGTCAATTTTCAAACGTAGTTTCATGTATATCTACCCGGGTAGATATATGACGATTTCTACCCCAATCTCATTCTTTTTGTAATACATTTTTGAAAAAACTTAACAAAATCAGTTTTGATTTATTCTGAATTAAATCTGTGTATTTTTTTACGGCAAAAATTCACTTAAGTGCCGGAATTATACAGTTTTTGTAGGGATGGGTAATTCAATATCGGCACTTTTTATGTTTATTTATTTATTTATTTTTTCGAAGAAATCCATTGATTTTGCTGTTTTGTTTTCTGAATATCGATTTGATTTGCAATGGCAGGCTATTGGTTGATATGTATGCAAATTGAAGATTCGTCATGGTGCATAGAAGGTACAGAGGAAAACGTGTGTGCATACAAATTGGAAAACTTCTTGTTTTTTGGACTAAAATTTAAACTGCTGCCTAAAATCTATTTCGTCGACGAACATTTTATTGAAGTGGAACCTATGTTGTAAAAATTTACGCTTGTATACAAAAAAGCGGACAATTGTCTGAATGGCGCCACCTCGAAATTACCGTTTCCGTGAACCCAGACGAAATTGTAAATCGGCTCCAAAGAAGTACCTCTTGATTGACATTACTTTCACTTGGTAACCCGAAACCTGAATTTCGATCGATCTGTTCCACCCCAGTACTGAAAACAGCACATTCGGGGATTAAAGCGTGAAAACTGCGCGCGGAGGCTCCGGTGAAAGTCAACAAAGCCATTCAATTCACAATAATTGTAAAAGGCAAAGAAGTCATTGTTGGTTGGTGTTTGGTTTGGTCCTATAAAATACTAGAAACGATAAATTTTAAGGTTTATGTGGGATCAAGGTTAGGTTAGGTTAGGTACAGGGTCGCCAGATTTGCACCCAGCGCACTTAGACCAGATTTGGTCCATTGTGATACCACCGAGAGAATCATGTCTCTACTAACTGGCTAAAAACCAACCCGTGCTTACAATAAATTTATTGAGCAGTATTGGGCTCACATCCCGAAGATCATCGGTATCGTAGAAATACCTTGAGCCCAGAAAACGCGGGAGCAAACGTTTTGCTAATGTTTCGATAAAATTTGATTTACAGGAATTGGAATTTTTTTTTCTTGGGCTCCAGGGCATATGAAATTCAAGAGGTAAGTCTTTTATAGGTGGAGCTCGACCTGTAAAACTGAACTTTGTTTGGCTGGCGTAACCGGAAAGGGTTGGCAACTAAACATGATAGCCAAGCAAAATTAAATAAACACTAGTTTCCTTGTAAACAATTAAAATAAACTTGGAAATTTTCAAAAATTTGCAAATTAATTTTTGGACATCCCTACATTAACGATACTTCACATACAAAATAATCGATACTATCGGTAATACACTTGATTATTTGCTTTAATATCTCAACAGAATAGTTATGGATGAGATTATATACTAAACAAATTGTATGAAATATTTGTATCTACCCGGGTAGATACTATGAATCCGCGTAGAAAAAAATCTTCATGAAAGCGAAGGTCCAACTGAGGTTTCTCGTTCAATTTAAGAAAAGGGGCTTAACAATTGTAAAATCTTATTTTAAGAGAGGACAATTGTGCATGACCTTTTTTTAGATTAATACTTTTAAGACCATCTGTAATCAACAATTTTTTGCTTTTCCAGCTTTTGAATTTCAGTTTTCAAGATTGCCGTCTCAGCGGTATTGTGGCGGATAACATTCTCTTAGTTTCCATGTCTTAGACTATCCCAGGCTAAAATTTTCCGATTTAAAGAGAACCCGAAACTGCCGATTCAGACCAGACTCCTTCACGTAGTTCTTTATTGAAAGTATAGAAATTTATAAGCCGTGCTAGGAGTAAAATCAGCAATTTTACGATTTTTAAGAATAGGTACATACATCGCCAATTCACGTGAAATCCATGCAAATACTGCTTCAAAAATTTTGAAGATCCTGAAATCAAATTTGCTTGATGGTACTGTAAGTATTTTGTTGTGGTACTCACTTCACACGAAAGTCTTCACATCGGTTTTTGACATTTCGCCAGCGAAAACAACGCAGTTGTACTTTATTTCACAGGGAAAAGGTGTCCGCGGCACATTTTTCACGGGAGACAAAATGCAAGTTTTTCGGTGGATGAGCATACATTACATACCGTAACATCGTAATGGAGAGTTTTTTTTTATAGAGAAGTGGAGAGATTTTTAGAGTACCTGGTCTAGCGGCTAGTGCGCGCACCTTCGGTGCACAGGGTCATGAGTTCGAATCTCACCGTGAGCTTGTGACGGACTATGATCTCATTCAGATGTTAAACGAGTACCCATTTATGGGGATACATAACACTGAATCGCAATGTTTATAAGGGGTTCCTTACGGGAACCCTTAAGTATATGTGAGGACTATGAGTTCCGCCTTTAAAATCAGTTGGGTATGTCTTCGATTTTTATTTTCCCAGGATACTGAGCGGATGCGGGTTTGAAGGAGGAGCATAAAGTTGAAGCTCATCTATTCCATCGATGATGGCAAACTGTAAAGACGCTAGATCCCATGGAGGTGATCGGATACCAGTGGTATTCTACCAATACTCCCCTGAAATTTTTAAGACCATACAAAGAATTCAATAGGAGTTTGGCTACGGCCAAAGTCCATGTATTGTTTTCCTGCAGGGATTGGATCTCCTCTTCCATCGCCTTTTTCCATTCGAGGCTATCATTCCGATCCTTTGCGTCCTGAACAGATAAGGGATCCACACCTACGGCACAATCAAATGCAAAATGTGAAACTGTCCGCTTGGACTATCGTAGCTCCACCGTTCCGAATTTTAATTCTTCCCTTAGATTTTTCTCTATTTCGCTGCTGTTAACCAGGTGAATGCATTGAATTGATTTCAAATCGTCTACCTTGAAATCATCGTCCCTTACTTGATTTGCGCCTTGTGGAACACTGTGTTGAGGTGAAACATCATAATGAGTTTGATCTTCAGGAACATTCGATTTTGCTGAATAATTTATGCTTTCACCTCGTTTGACGCTTCGATAACTTCGGCATCTCTATCCAAATTCGAAACATTACCCTATCAGCTTTCGCAAGAAGAAAAGTTCTCCTTATGAGAACGGATAGCAGAACAAGCCTCCTTAGGATTTATGGATCGAAAACCTTTCACATTGCTGTCATATCCCATAAAGACTATTTTTGTTGACTTCGCACTCCATTTTCTGCGACTTTGTTTCGATACATGGACCATTACAAATGAACCGAAAATGCGAAGATGTGAAATGTCAGGGTGTTGTCCCGTTCAAGCACTCTCCGGCGCGGCGTTTTGTTGACTATTGTTGCACAAACTAATCGATTAATGACACAAGCAGCCGTCGCACAAGCTTCTGTGTCGTCTAGATCGACATCGAAAATTATTCACCGGGCTCGTTCAACGATTGTTCTCAGCTATTCCGTTCCGCTGTGGCATGTAAACACTCGTCCTCTAATGCTGTATCCCATTTTTGCGACAATATCGTTCAAAATCATTGGAGCAGTAATCTAATCCATTCTCACTTCGTATATGACTTTCAGCTTATGCCCCGTTTGTTTTTCAACAAATGCCTTAAAATCGGAAAATAACTTGCGACCTTTCTTTAAGAAAATATAAAAAAAAAACTTTACGGCTGAAGTCGTCGATAAACGTTAAAAAGTATTTTGCAGCTCCAATTGATCGGGTCTTCATTGGACCACCCAAACTAGAGTGGACAATTTCCAGCAAATCCGTCGGTTTCGTTGCACTTAACTGAAATGTATGCCTGAATCGCTTCACTTCGTGCACACCTCACAATTGCCGATTGACTTGTCGTCAAAGTCCATTCCTGCAACTATTCCATTCTTCATTTGTTGAAGGCTTTGGAAATTAAGACGACCAAGTCTACGATGCCAAACTACATAATATACCATTCGGGGGTCGGCATATTTTTAGTTTTATCGTCATATATGGTGCAACCTTTTTTGTGAAATGTCACCGAATTTCCACTTTTCGCCATTTTGAATACAGACAGTAGATTGGCTGACAATTCTGGGACAAGCAAAAGGTTTTCTACATCCGCATCAATTTTAAATTTTGCGTTTTCCGAGCACTTCACTTGCATTTTCGCATCGTTTGCCGCGGTGATTTCACTAATAGCCGAAAATGGTTCAAAAAATTTTCTGTGCCATTTTATGTATTATTTTTTGATTCACCGGTCATTTCACCGTGGGAAATATCTAATGAGCGGGGAATCGAAAAATAATACCTAAAATGGCCGAGAAAATTATGGAACCGTTTTTGGATTGTAGCTTATGGAATTCCCCAGCATTTGCCATATATTCCACGACAGTAAGCATGCATTTTCATTGAAAATATCGCTGCGGACAAAAATTTCATTCATTCATAAACATGGGAATGCTCGTTTTGTTTCACGGTTGTGCGGCTTATCTTTTTTGCCTTTGTTGGATTCGGACCTGATGTAATTTCGCGCATTGCAGTTGTAGCAACGTATACCATTGTTCCATTTCTTCGGCTTCTCTTTGTTATTCGAAAAAATGCTGAAATTTAATTGGTACTTGATGATTCGCTTATATCGAGCAATTTTAGCTTTATGTCGTCAGCTGAAATACTATCGGCTTTCACTTCAAAACTCAATATGTATTATTGGTTTGTACTCAGGTTTTTCAATCCTGCTAATAAAATCGCCGCGAGCCAATCGTCTGCCACAGTAAATCGATCTTCATATAGCGTTTTAAATTTTTTCATATTTCTAACGCGGTTTTGCACGAACGAATGTGAACGTATTGGCTGGGTTCTACACCTAATGCCGAAATCGATTTCGCTTTGCTTCTCATGACTTCAATTTTTACATCTTGATCAGCCCCTTCTGTTGGCGGTGAAATGGCCGATTGCTGATGGGCTTCCAAATAGTTCGTGATAGTTGAGTGCATCGTTAAGCTTTTCAACGTTGAAAACTTTTGTTGCCATCTCGGATTTTAGATAATTATGTTACACACAGTAAAGTTACAAAAATTAATGTAGGTACCACACGGAAAGCACTGGGCCCATAACCTGTAGTTTGCGAGGTATAATGCAAAATCGTCTGTTAACGTTGAATGTACAAAAGAGAAGAACTTTATTTCTAGATTGATATGACATCTGTCAGTATGAGTATAAACGATTTTAGTATTTGAGTGTATATATGAGAATTCTACTTTTATGACAAATTTGAAACAAACAAACAAATTTTGAAGACTACACCATAAATACGAAGATTTCCTAGTTGAAATGTTATTTTCATATACGGCTTAAATATATTTTCTCAATAGCAACCCTGCCCGAATAACGGTATTTTTGTAAATAACGGGTAACTAATTCTCTCATATTTTATGAATAAAAACTTTGATCGATAAGCTCTCCCCCTCTTTCTGGATCATATATTTTCAGAGGTATCACCACGTATTTTTCCAAAATAAATTTCAACAATTAGACGGTTTTCAAGGTCTAAAAAAAAATCTTTAATCGTGTAATTGCTGGGCATTGGTCTACCTTTCCTTTACCATTTCGCAATCATGTTTAGTTTTAATTCAAGTATTCAGGTTACTAACACCAAACCATCAGATCAGATGTACCATCAGATTTGCCTATCTGAACTTGTAAAAGAACTACTGATGACTTCATTTTCATTTCAAACGAAAATGGAGCTCGCAATTTTTTATCTAACTTAAATACGGCAATTAACAACATTCCGAAATTCAGATGGTATGCGAGAAGGTGCGCTTCTTACCGAGATATTACCTACTCCAATATTAAATCCTTCGAATATCGCGCAGATGTCGTCTTGCTAAAATTGTATTGCACAAAAAACTGGTACCATACGATTAGGTGCAGAACACAGCACAGCAACATTTATAAATTAGATGACATTTATGCAGAATTCGAACAATTTCAACGCATTCACGATACACCGGGTATGAACCATACTGGAGGAGATACATTTTTTTGTAGACTACTAAAAAACTAGACGTACTCTTATTCATGAATAAAATTCAGATGCCATTTTTGGTATTCATATTCGCGAGACATTTATATTGATTATTATGAAATAGTGCACTGGAGTAGTATTTCAGAAGTTATGTGTATACAAGGAGAAGTATAGAAGAAGAAAAACGAACGCATGCACCTGAGTTGTATCTTAAACACATGAGAGTCAGCATCTATTTAAATTTAACTGGGTTGATTGCAGTTGTTTGCACCAAATATGAAGGCGGAATATTGTATACAAGTATAGACTTAGTACGAAAAAATATAATTACATATTTATGTATATTTCAACTATACGGAGCATATTTGGTATGCTGCATCGACGATGCAATTTTATGGTCTTGCACCGCATAGAGCGTTTGGAGGACGCGAATTCTTTCTGGATGTCATCGGGGAATTTTTTTTAAGGTGAAAACAACATTGGAAGTTTGGACGAGTCTGGTTTTCATCGTAGATGACATGTAATTAAATCTTTGGTATTTCTAGTAGTTGATAATAATTAGTTTTATTTTCTGTCGTACGTTTGAGATGGTTCAATTATGTATTATGTGTGCACTTAGTAAAATTAATGGTTTGATGATGGAAAGAATTATTAATTTTTATTGGTTTTTAATTTATATTTCGTATTTGTTTAAATGGATAAATTATCATCAAATTTAGTAAAATAGTTGAGATCTATTTAAAGCTCACGCTTATTTGTACAGTACCTACCTACTCATAACTGACATTGCAAAAATTTCTCACTATTTTGTACCGTTTTTTTTTAGAATAGCCAAAGCTGTAAAAGTAATGGTTACGGTATTCCCATTTGACTCACAGTCCAATTTATATGGAAATATTCTTTTAAAATTTGTTACATTTTGCGGATCATAACTTTTCCCGCGACTTTCTGTAATTGGATACCTCTTTTACCTCAAAAGCAACACACATCATTTTTAATCGCTCCTTTACCATTCACGCTTCAATATTAAAAATGATTGGGCATCGACCCGTCGCGGATCGCATTTTAAATGCCGCCACGCTACCAATCCAAATCAATTCGAAGTGGAACCGATCCCATCAAACTAATTTATGCTCGGACAAAAACCAATAAACGGCTATACCGTATAGTGGGCAGATAAAAGACATTCAATACTCACGATATTATGTGAATAGGGTTAATTGGAATTATAATATCCTTCTGGAGAAGTTTAGCCATACAAAAGGGCAATGGACTAGTTCAGTTTCAATATACGTTGTCGTCAATACCCATCATCATCATCATTGCTGTGCTCGAAACATCATCATAGATCGCGAGGGATCACCTAAAGATCACTTGGAGCTCATAATTTTCTTTCAATCCGCATACACTTTACCGTGTGCGCGCGCGGTTTATTGGATAACAGCGCAACAGTGAATTGCACAGCAGGTGATATACTATACGTAAGAAATATCAATGAAGAATACCCATAACAATTTCGACTAGATCTTGCCGACAAAATGATCTACAACAATAGGTAATCTCTCTTGTGGCATTTAGCAATACGGCCAATGAATAGAGAACACTCATAGACACATAAAATTGGATGAAGAAAAACCCCGCAACCTATAGGGCGCGGACAAAGTATGTATTCATCGCCGCCGTTCAAATTGACTCAATTCAATCGATCAACGCTTTCACCTCATCAATCCTATATATGTGTGTATAGCCAAGAGGGAATAAATCGATGCAATCAATTAACAACATCATTAAGACGTTCAACATGAAACACATACAATTGAGTTGAGTTGCGGGAAAAAAGACGGTAAGGTCTCCTAGTCTCGCGACCACCCAGTGTCACGGAATTAAGGTATTTGTCGACATTTGCGCCGGGACTCCTACGTATCTACGGTTTTTTGCTATAGAAAATGTAGCCTATGGTCTATGCGCGGATCAGATGAGTGCAGAATAACTCAAAGAAGCGAATTGGAATTTTAGTTCAACGAAAATTAAAATAAAAGACATCATTTTTGTGTGTAATAAAATCGTGGATACAACATCCATCTAAAAATGTTTAGTCAAGATAATCCTTCAGTGAGACGTTAAATCAACATTTTGCGACTGATCTTTCTCGGGACCCAAGCAAATAGCAATAAGTCATTTTGTGTTGCATACTAAGTACCGCATAGTGCACGAATATGTGCAGATTGTAACAACTTGTGTATCTTTTAGATGGCTTAAAGTTTAGTGGGTGTTACCGGTAGAAACATGCAATTCCAACTTAGGATTAATTAAATGATAACAGTTCGTAGAGTACTGAATTTCGTTAAAGTACCATTTGAATTACTTCATTAAGTTGAAGTAACAATTAACTAGACCTACTTCCATTCGCAATTTGTGTAGAACTCAAAAGAGAAGTCCTTCCATCAGGTAACCCTTTTCTCCTCTTTCCTAACGACTCTACCGCTTCCACCATTTAACATTATTACTCGACATAGGTTCCAGCCGACTACCCTATGCAACCAATTGCTCAATAAAATCGACAAACAACATCAACACGATGCCATTTTCAAAGTGCTGAACACATTCTTACAAAATCCAACATGCGGCATGCAAATCGCCGCATAGATAAATTTACTTTTAGGTTGAATGCGTTTGTTGTGTGACTGCACTTATGATCTGCCTACAGGTTTCGTGTAACGCCCAATTACAAGGCTCAATTCGAGAAAACAGGCGGCGGCGGCGGCGTCGTTGCTGCGGCCTTCAGTCTTTTGCATCAGTCCGACAACAGCGATGTCCAATGAGTTCCTATAGGTGCACAAGTTTAGATTCAGATATGTACTCTGCACTCCACAGCTTCAAGGCACAATGTCTGTATTTATTTCGATCTCCAGAACGACAAGAATAGGTGCAATATCTGTGGCAAATGATGGCGTTAAATGGCCTCGCGTTAGTTTGGCCTGGCAGTTTAGTCAGTCAGTCAGTCAATCAGTCAAAGACGTGAAACTAGATTAGATCGACTAAATTAAGAGATCGTGACGGACTGGGAAATGAGAGTATATTTCAAAAGATATATACAATGACAGGGTGTGCATTTATTATTGTGATGATTATGGGCGATATATTGAGTTATAGTTTTTTGGTATCAGTTGGAAAAGAGAATAAGGCGGAAGAGGGAATTTTTCATTTTTAGTAGGTTAATGTCCACTATACAGTTTTCTTCTTCTTCTTCCTTGCCTCGTTCTTTATACCGCTCCATGGTTCCGCGTTGCTCGACCTGCGGTGTAGGCAGTCCACTATAAAGTTTTATGATACAATATTTAATTTTGAAATAATTTTACTATTTTGCAGTAGTTAGGGCTTGATAGGTTAAGCTTATGTGGTGTCCGTGTTAAATTCTGGTCTTTAAAATGAGAAGAGAATAGTGAATTTTGTGTTCATAACACATTTCCATACAAATCAATCATAATATATCAGACTTAACCTTAACAAAATCAATTCACTTAAAATTATCAAAATATTTGCCTAATTTAGGCATTAACATTTAACTTTCATTTTTCTGAAAAACTGAAACAATTCATTCTCGCGGAAGGTACGAACAACATTATTGGACATTATTAAGCGCTTCTAGACGATAAGTACTTTTTGATAAAAAATACAAAAACTACCAGAAAATTACTTCTAATTGACGAAAAAAAAACGAAAAATTATTGAGCTACATTTGTTTTACCAGAGAACTGAGGAATATTGCCAAAGCGTATGAAAGTGTACGTAAAAATTTCAAAACACAGTTATGGATTATCGCAAAGCCTGCAATTTTTCATTCAGTTCTTACAAAAACGAAAGACTTAAGGCAGAAACCCGTAAATACGTGTGTTCCTTTGTTCCTATGTATCTGAGATCTTCCGTTTCGTGAGTACTTATTGTGCACTACATATAGTAATTGTGTCTGTTTCACCACCAAGGCATAGTTACATATACATGCTGCCCGGGCAGTGCTGCATTCAAAATGGGATAAGCCATTCCATCTTTATACACTTCACTCATATATTGCAATAACGTTTCCGCGGGCAATTGTAACGCTATTGCGCTGAAATTTTTTTCACACAAACGCTTATTTCTGTTGCAGTTGTAAGTTAAAATTGCTGAGATCGGACCATAAGGTCATGAGCCTGCCATATAAACCCTACCCCCCAAATTAGGTTCCTTATTTATTCACCAATTTTATCCAAGCCTCATACAAATGTATTTCTCTTGGCACCACATAACAAATGGATGGAATCCGACAATGTCATGACGCTTCCGTACAAAGTTAAATCCCCAATTCCACTCAAACTTTAAGTCAATGTCTCTTAATCGAAACAACAAAAAATATTTAAAAACAAATGGAATCGTACTACGCGGCTTTTGGGCTACCATAGAACCCCGCTCCCTCCAAATAAGGTATTTGGATTAGAGTGAAGGGTATGCAAATTTCAGCCTGCCCGAAATTAGCCTCGGTCTCGTTTTACTAGCTAACAAACTGAAGAATCTTTCCAAAGTCCTTGAAAATGTATATACAAGTTCTAAATAATAAATAATTCACAGTTATGGAGTTTCCCATAAAAAGTTATTTGCACTTATCTACCACAAAGCTTGCAATTTCTCTATCCGTCCTTATTAAAACGAAAGATTTAAAGCAGAAACCCGTAAATGCTAGTGTTCCTTTGTTTCTACGTATCTGAAAACTTGAGATTTTCGGATGTTTTATTTTCCTATATTTCTTTAATTGCTACATTCATAATTGAGTCTGTTTCATCGCCCAGCCATTGTTGCATATACAGGGTGGCCTGAAACTGCTGCATTGTAATCAGGTGAACAGTTAATTTTAATTTTGTGACTGAGTAGATATTTTTTAAATACATTTTTTAAGATCGCAGTAATAAACATACCCATAGCTGAAGCCAAAAAAGTCCTGGATTGGGGCAAACGGAAGGTGAAATGGACAAATTAACGCTTAAGACCTCTATTGGTCCCGAAGATATGCTACAAGTGTTTCGCATTTGTAAACTTTGCGAAGGTCTTGCTGCTGCAGATAGGCCAAAAATGGGTTTGAAATATGCGAAAGAAGGCCACAAAGCATTAAATACAGACGTCAACACAGATCGCTAATTATGACGGCCTGTGACGCATCTATGCAGAGAAGAATTCACCAAGTCAAAGGAATGAGAACTACTGGTGGCCTGAGGAAATTGCGGAGCTCAGGGGCTTGATTGCTTGAAAACGCGAAGACTCTTGTCAGCGGGCGACTCAAAGAAGCGCTCATGATGTCCTATTGGAATACATATATAAAAAATCGTTCGGAAATTACTGAAGCTTGCTATTAAAAAAACCAAGCAAAACTGTTGGAGAAAACTCTGCCATGACGCAGACATAAACCCATGACGAAGAAAATAGGTCAAAAAGCTCCACAACTAAAGTGCCCGATGCTGCTCCAAAATATTGTATTAGTTATGTTCCCTTGGCTCGAACTGCAGCCTGTTGTTCGTTCGTCAAAACAGATGGTTCATATTGCTGCTATAACAGATGAAAGCTCCAGGACCAGTTAGAATCGCTAATAAGGCGCTGAAGGTTGCAATTTACACCATTCCTCAGAAGTTTGTCGACGTTTTCGAAACTTGTTTGGTCGAAACCGAATAAACCAGCTGGAGAGACAAGCTTATATCGGCCAATCTGCCTGCTCGACACCTTGGGAAACTGTTTGAGAGAATAACATTTAACCGACTGTTGTGGGTAGTGGCAGAAAAAAGGAGCTCTCTCAGATCAACAGTAAGCTCTTAGACGAACGCGGTCTACGACGGATGCAATTGAATTGGTTACGAATTTGGCAAAAAATCACTTCGAAACGGCACATGTTGTTTTGAGGTGACACTCGACGTCAAGAACGCTTTTCTAAAGAATGGATGGTCCAGACTATCTTTCAGCTATTATCGGGAGCTACCTCACAAATCGTGTCCTCCAATACGATACCCACAATGGACCCACGGAGTATAGGGTTATAGCGGGTTATAGTTCTTGGCCCGCTGCTATGGATCATAATGTACAACGGCGTTTTGGAACTTGCCATGCCGAGAGGAGTGACTGTGGAAGGCTTTGCAGACAACATTGCAGTTGTGGTTGTAGCAAAGAAACTAGATTGCGTCACAGTTTACACCAACGAAACGATTACAACTATAAAGCTTTGGCTGTTAACGGTTGACTTAGAACTTGCTTATCAAAATCGGAGGCAGTTCTTATCAGTAAGCGCAGAAAAGTGTCCTCCTTTGGGCTACTTCCCGAGATTCTTCCGGGAACGCTCACAAAATTAAGCTCGGTTTACCGTAGGTGCGTATTGAGAGTATGCTCTGCGTATCGAACAACTTCACACGAAGCGACTTACGTCGTTGGTGGAATGATTCCAATAGAAATTCTGGTGAAAGAGACACCCAGATTGTACTGTAGTTGATGTAACGACTGTGAATTTGAAAACTCGAAAAAAACTTGGAAAGGCACAAAAGCATGAGACAGTGACAAGACCTATGGGATGAAACTATAACCGGTAGAGGGACTCATTCTCTCAGCCCTGCTATTGGAAAATGGGTCAAACGCAAATACGGTGAGGTGAACCACTTTTTAACTAGGGTCATGGTGGATACCGACAATACTTGCATCGTTTCAAGCTGAATGACTCGCGAGCGTACCCTAGCTGCAAGGGCGTCGTAGGAGATGCAAGCCACGTATTGTTTTACTGTCCTAGATTTGCAGTGCGGCGCATGCAACTGAATATTTGATTGGAAGAAACGTTAAGCCCAGAAATTGTGGTCAACCATACTCTGGAGTGCGAAAACAATTGGGAGGCAGTTAGTGAGAAAACTATTTTTCGATACTCTCTGCGGATCACGACAGCAGCAAAATCTACCCCAAAAAAATCGTTTGTATGCCGACCATATTAACCTTTTCCCACTGAATGCAGTCATAATGTCATATAATTAAATTTATTCGCATCAAAAACAATTGTACCCCTCTGGAACAACAAAAAATATTATCAAAATCTTAAATTGTTGTTTAAGTTCAGGTTTAATTGAGACATCCTTTACGCGTGATGACGACCTGCTATTGTTAGTTAAAAATTGTATATTATCTAACTAAAGAAATTGACGCTACACTTAACACTATAAAAGGTATTATATTTACTATCTTATAAAAAAGCAAATAGCCAATTCAAACGAAAATGTAAGGAATCCAAGGTTATCCAAACCTTTCTCCCTGAAACGAATTCTAATGACGTGAATCTTATCTCGGAAAATAATAGGCCATCCCCACTGCAAACAAGATCCTGCTATTAGCTCTAAAAACTTCAGCACCTATATCGTGAACGGTCTTAGAGCCATCCGTGAAATGAACCGAATGGTGCTTCTAGGATCAATGCGCGGGCTGCCATTTGTTCATTTTACCCAATTCGGAATGTGAAGGGAAATTTCATTCCGAAGTGCCGGTCCGTTCCTATAATTTGATACCAATCAGATTGGTAGGCCAGAAACGTGCTACAGGATGCGGATATGTCTCCGATCACTGATATACAACTATCAGACGATAAACAAATTTTCCGTGTAAAAATATGCCGTGGTGTGTTTGTCTTCAGAGCTAGAATAAATATAACGGACCCTGCGAGACTGCCCCGCTTTTTATAAGTAGGTCCCACTTCGAAAAACCTTCTGAAATTATCGAGCAAAACATCCAAAGTGTCCCGCATGTCCCGAGTTTCGAAAATTGATTCCGTTTTTGCTTGCCATTTTTTTGCCTTTGTGTCGCATAATTGAACGGCTGTGATTTTTGAACACAGTCAGCTAGGACTATGTAGCTCTCAGTATAATAGGCACCACTACTTTATTTTTGAAATTGACACCGTTTGCGCTTTGCTCCCCTTTTTGATTCTGTTTAATCGGTTGTTTGCATTTTGTTGTCCCTGAAACTAAAGAAGATACCATGTGAAAAATGAAAATAACGTTTTGTTTTTTAACTGTATATTCGTATGTGAAGCATTTGCAATTATAGGCAATACTAGCGTAGGGTACAACCACTACGTCATTCTGGCCGAAAAAAATTTAAGCCCTGCCTGATAGCAAGTCCACATAGCTCGCGTGACCGTACTTAAAACACCGTCGTCGAGTGCGATGCCAAAACATTTAACCTCTTTGGAGGCAACACTTGACGGCATTAATTTTAAGTCTGTTTCCCAGAATCTTATATCAAGGGTTCTAAAATGAATTAATGGCACATTGACATTTTCAAATTCCATGAAAATGCTATATGTCGCAATTGATATCATGTACCAACAACCAAGCGTAATTCTAACCCTCTCCTGAAATGCCAATACATCGAACACCATATTTACGAAAACGCAACACATATAAAGCCCACAACAATATCTTTCGGAACATCTCAATTTATGCATCCAACACCTATAGCGAAAACCCATTAAGCATTTCATGAAGCAAATTTGTCAATTATGCTAATATTGCTTGTAAAACAATTTTTCGCATGACTCCCACACGTCCACCACATATTTATAATGCACTCGAAGCAAAACTTCTTCTGATTTGGCTTCGCTTTTTGTCTTTTCATTCAATATATCGATTGAACGGCAATTTTCCAAAGATATTTCTATAAAGCAACAACTTCACCCACACACATGTAACAGCCATATAGAGAGAGATTGCATTGCCAGGCATTAATTCCGTTATTATCTTTGGCGTATGAAGACAAGGATAAAGATCATCGCGTGGACAACTAATTTCTCCGGCAGCCTATCGCGAAAAATCGATCTTTATACGAACATCATCATAATCGTAGATATATATTTTCACGACAAACTTACTTACTTGAGAGCATTGGATACCTATTTAGGTGGCCAATGCCTAAAGGCCTGAAGTAAAGTTCCCTCCACTACCGTTTTGAATCCGGTGCAAGCAACGACAATGCGGGAAATTCACAACAACACCGCAGACTGTTGGTAGAAAACCGAAAACTTACAGACTAATGCATAGAGTTCCTGCAAATAGCCTTCGGTCTGATAAACACAAAAAAAAACTAAAATAAAAAAAGAAGTCTCATGCAATACAGGTGCATATCTATGGTAAGTTGAGAGTCAAACGGAAAACGTACTATACAAGCAACTCGACCGGACCACGATACAGCCTCGTCATTGACTTCAACATGGCATGACTCTAACAGAATTGGATCTTCCCATTTCATAAATCTTCTGAATTTTCGCAGACTCTTACCGTGAACTATTACTAACTGCACGACTGCTGCAGTAACTATGTCGCTATGGGATTGTTGGTAAAGATTTTCTCATCTAGTGTTTCAACCTATCGCACACGCAGATGTACTCGTACCGATATCGCCAGGCGAGCACACGTACATGCTACAAGGATATAACTAAAATCTTATAAAATAAAACAAAAAAGAAAATCATCTAAAGTGCACTTGTGTCTTCTCAATATTCTTCTAATCGCCCCAAACACCATATAGGAGCTATAGCCGAACTCTGCGGTATGCCATCGTTTTAGATCGGTGCTGTTGTAGTCTTATTTGTTTCTTGGGGTTTTTAATTAATTCCATTCCATGTGCACGACCTCAACCTCTACGGTCGTTTGTTATAAAATCACATCGGCATCGCAGGAAGCTAGATGTATGTAGTGTGTGCTATGCGCACCTTTTGCCGAAGCCATCACTATCAGTGCATAGGTCTTTATGTGAAAAGAGAGGTGAGTTCTTCGAGCTTTTTTTTACAATGGTTTGCGAGACGGATCTGGAGGACCATGAAACGTTTTAGGTGAAACGTCTAGTGCTAGTACTACAACGCGGCAGCATGCCTAATTTTGAAATCCATGTAGTTTCGCACTCGTATCTTGTGTGCCATCTCTTTTAACGTAAATGTTACGACGATACGACCGAGAAAATCATTGTGTAGGGAAGCATTTATACGCGTGAAACACTTGGTTAGTTCACGATGTTACAGCTAACAATGTTTGCACCTAGGATGCATCCCTCGAATTACTAACGTCACATACTCGGCTTACACCACATACGGATACATAGACTTGGTCGTTGGTCTAGACACGATGTTGGCATAAAACAATAAATTTGAAATTGCATTTTGGGAATTTGTTTGAGTGTTACAGTGAACCGTATGCTGGTGAAAGCAGTGGTGCTTTTTTCAATTATGTATAAGTAATGTATATGATTGAAATTGTTATTAATGCGAAAATATCTCCGAATGATCCTCTTAAGACCTTTTACTACAGAGGGCGCTACAAGTCAGTTTACAGTTTTTTTACAGATTTTCGCAGCCATGGGCAGGATTCATTCTGATTAAGGCAGCGGTACTCTCACTGAAGCTACTTATATTGAGAATTGTTCAGGAAACACTTGTTTGGTTCGTTGAAACAAGGCCTAAACCTTATTAGAGACGCCACGTACCATTTTGATATCTCAATTCCCATTTTCTAGTAAAGAATTTGAAGCTGATCAGGCAGAAAAAAGCGGCACACACGCGGAATCCATGGATTCCCCGGGTCCATCGCAACTCTATATAAAAAAAATGATAGCTGAGTAAGTTGTAATTTGTTTTATGTGAAGTTTCGTTGGATTCGATGAATTCTCGGATTCCGTGTATATGCCGCCTAAAACTTCTGCAGTTTTTACATTCGATACCTCCTAAGTGAACATAGGAAGTCCACGTAACACCGATAGACAGTTCATGAAAACGTATAGACGCAGGCTCGATTCTAAGCAAGTTGCAATAAATTAAGCGAATGATGGTAAATTGATTTGGGGACTAGGTATATGGGTTTGTGGCACTGTCGAAGCGCTTTGCGCTATGAAGGACATTTGACAATAACATTTCCGACTGTTCCATAAATCAGGCAATTGGGGTTCAGGATGAAAACACTGAACACAGAACGGGCTTGGAAAAATTAGCGAAGGGAAAAGCCGCATTTCTGAGCTAAGTCGTTTAACTGTTCGTAGTTTATCTTAACGCTGGATTTCTTATGAGCAACCAGCGTAACTTCTCGAGCGGCATTTTCTTTACATCAAATAAAATGTATATTTTTGGTGTTAGCTTCGTATTCTCTCCCATCGTATTCCCGTTTGTCGAAACGCGAATGCTTAAGTCTCGAAAACCCGAAGACAAGGCGTTTAAATTTTACATAAACATCGTCCAAGCAGAGGCCTAGGATATTTTACGAATTTTAATTATTTTACTTCGTACTTAGATAATTTTGCTGTAGCTATTATCTTTTTATGAAATAAACGTATCAAACCGAAAAAAAGAGTTTGGAAAACTTTTCGCAAAAGAATTTTCGGCAATTCAAAAATTATCCAAAGCTTAATAGTGTAGTACCCAGTTGATAAACCTAGTACATCAGATTGCAAAATGTGGTGGAGACAATTTTTTTTGTTTCTTATGTTTTTGGGGTGCCGAGCACGAATCAGGAACAGGATCAAAATCGCGAAAAACCCTACAATTTTTGCTGTTTTTCCGTTATTTCGCCTCTAACTCTGAAAATATTTATTTCTGCGAAAAACTCTCCATGAATATGTTAGATAGCACATAATTGCACGTCTAAGGAGACATAAATATTATAGATCCGTTGAGTGGTATTATTACATTTGCCGTTTTTAACATAGTTGCATATTATGTATAAAATTTTGAGATTGAACGATTTTTCATTTTTGGTCGTAACAATTGCGTTTTTCTTGTACATTATGTATTTTGGGGTGCAGAACCTGAATCCGTAACTTCCCACCAAAATTTCGTTGCAAAACAGGGTCAAAATTGCAAAAAAACGCCAAAAAAAATGACTTTCAATTGTAGCAAAACCGCTTAACACATTTTAATGATTAATGGCGCGTTAGACCCGCAATTATGTTTTCTCTAATATTTTCATTAACAGGTTTTCGGAGAAATGTACACTTTCGGAGTTATAAACAAAATTTGTTTTTTTTTTCGCGGTTTTGACCCGTCCCCGCAACGAAATTTAGGTGGGAAGCTCCGGATTTGAGCTCAGCACCCCAAAAAACATAAGAAACGAAAAAAAAGTTTCTCCACCACACTTTGCAATCTGAAATCACCTACTTACTATACTATTACGTTTCGTAGGATCCTGAGCTTTCTTTAATCTTTATTATAGACCTAAAAGCGTATTGCAACCGATAGATTTATAATCAAGTATATTCTTTCGTAGAGTCCTCTTGGTGAAAACAATGGAGGAATCATTTAGGTTTATTCTTTATTCTTGTACGTATTCGAAGCTGACGTGGAGAGCGGTTCGAGTCTTATTCCTCAATTCCAGTTGTTGATGCTTCGATGCCAAGACTAGAATGACGAATGCTGCTAACTAGTTGAATACCTCGCCTTTTTATACTCTGCAAGCCTGCTGTTGATCGTTGTGCTTATACGGTTCGTGGGACATTGTTTACGTGAACGTTTCATACGGTGGCGGCGCTGTTGTGTTATCGGAAGGCCAGTAGTCAGCTGATTTTAGTGTGTTGCAATGCTTGTTACAAGATGCAATAGCATAACATTGTTTTTTTTTTTTAAATCAAACTGGAAAGAGAAACTTGAAACTTTTGCTTTTTGCTTTGTTTGGTGATTAAGGTACATTTTCCTCGACACGACTGCACGACAGCGACTCGCTCATTCCATATAAAAACTTGTTTTTAAAATGAGAGAGAAAAGAGTTTTTATATGAAATAAGCGAGTCGCTGTCGTGCGGCCGCGCCGAGGATACGTACCTTAAGACCTGGAAATTTCGGGAGAACGCGCTTTTTCGGCAAAAAACAAGGTTTTTAAATGAATAGGAAGGAACTTAGGTATTGCCATCAGTAAAATTACAAAGCCTCAATTTCCATATTTAATTAAAAAGTTGATATCTTCAAATCCACCGTTGCTTAAGGATCACGCTTTATATGCCTGAACCAAGAGACTAGACCGCCTCACAGCACAGTTATTCCACATACTATACAACTAGCCAATAAGACATATTTCTCGGTCCTCCCTATAATTAATTCGAAACTTGCGCACAGGAACACGAAGCTCCGCGTGTACAAAACCATCATCCGACCCGTGCTATGTTATGGCTGCGAAACATGGACCCTCACCCAAGCCTCCGAAATTTTGCTAGACCGATTCGAACGAAAGGTCCTTCGGCGAATTTTCGGGGCCGTTCGCGAGCGAGACCAATGGCGTATCCAGTACAACCATGAGTTGTATCAATTGTACGATGAGCTGGAAGTATCGAAAATCGTGAAGCTTCAACGTTTGCAATGGGCGGGGCATGTACAACGGATGGACGATAATCGCATGCCAAAGAAAGTGATGAACGCACAACGAATTGACGGAGCGAGGTTGCGTGGACGACGGAGAGCTCGCTGGGAGAACTCCGTAGGTGAAGACGCCCAACAGCTGCTGGGCTTCCGAAACTGGAGGACGAGGTCACGTAACCGCGACAATTGGAGGTCAACGATTCAGGCGGCCAAGGCCCGACGTCGGGCTATCGTGCCACATTGATGATAAGCTTAAGTCATATTTAAAAGGCGAATAATCCCAAAAAAAAGTCTTCTTATATTTCAAACCGTTATTCTTAACTATATAAAATGCTAAGTTTCCGGTCCGTCATAACTATAGCTGCACTTGCAATTAGTATGGCAAAAACTGATTAAAATGCAGAAATTAAGGAAATTTATAACGGGAAAGATCTTTTCAAATAAAATAGACTCTGAGGAATTATTTTGTTTATTTCTTACTTAATGATTTTAACGGGTTTTGGACTTTTTTGTCTCTATCTTAGTATCGATAACTGCCTCTTTTCCATTGAAGACTATTTGAAAAAAATGGAAGCAATTTATAGTCAGGGCAGTCCTCACCATTTTTTTTTTCTGTGCCAGGGGTAAGTATACCAACTACTTTATAAGTGAACCATTGCAATGAACGAACATAAATCACAATATCAAAATTGAACAGAGTTCATTAAACAATTTGATAGGCGATAGCCAAGCAATTTAAAAGTTCATGTTACCACTTCTACACAGTAAAAACTTCTGCGAGATATCCTGATCATAATTTCTTTCCGCTTCAATATAGGAGATACGACACATAACGGATTTTATATCAACGAATTGATTCATTTCTCATCTGTAGTACATGAAGTTGGTTTCATTCTAGAAAATTTTGCGGAGGCTGGAAACGTTTGAGCAACTTTATTACAAAACGAGACCGAGACTAATTTCGGGCGCGGCCGAAATTTGGATACTCTTCGCTCCCCTCGCTACAAAAGTTTTTTTCGGGCATACCTACAACTTGTATTTAATACACCCCCCCCCCCCCCATTATTTTCCTTCTGTCTTCACAAAAGTTCCGATGCGTCGGCAAAACAATATCTGTGTGGGGTTTGGTTGGAATAAGAGATGGTCGGAGATGCTTCCTTTAATGCGTTACAAACTTCATGACAAAGTTAATCTTTCACTCTATGAGCGAAGGGTACCTATACAAATTATAAAAAAACGATTTCGTGGGTTTTATATGTAAAAGCAGCGGTTATCGATACTCTGAGGTCAATAAGCAAACACTCAAAAAACCTTTAAAATTATTTAGTGAGAAATAAAAACAATAATCCCTAAGAGCCTATTATTTTCGAAAGAGATAGTTCCCGTTATTAATTACCTCAATTTCCGCTTTTTAATCAGTTTTCCTCCATACTAATTACAAGTGCAGCTATAGTTATGATGGACCGAAAACTTAGTTTTTCCTTTCATAAAAGAATAACGGTTTGAAATGAAAGGAAACTTTTTGTGAAATTATTTGTCTTGTAAATGTCACTTAAGTTTAGAGTACATATGTTGAATAAATGTGCTCTATTTAAATCTGCTTGGATGGGTCTATTTAATGGTGCGGTATAGTTATGACAGGCAGTGTCAGTGGCGTAGATAGCTTTTCTGAGAGGGAGGGGATCATTTGGCAAGATTGTTTATACTTTTACGGTTATTAAATTTTGAATTTTAGAAAAACAATGTCTGCATTTATTACACTTCAAATTAGCAGTGTTTTTCAGCAAACTTTTTTATTTGCAAAATAGAGAGCAATTTCGGCATAAAAAAAGCGTCCTGAAAATATTGAATTTTCCGCAAAATTGTGACACTGCTTCGTTAATTTGGCTTTTTTACTACGGTAAGTGAATCCACAGTATTCCAATTTTCGTGAAAATTTTCGCTATTGTGGTTGGAGTATCAGAGTTTTATATAACTTTTTGGAGTCACGGGACATCTGAAAACAGGTATTAAAATAAATTATATAATTAAATCTCCAGAAAAGGAAAATTTTGAAGAGCAGAGCTCGTTGAGAATGCCCAGTATATGCATATAAAATACAGCTTCTGTATTTTTAAATCGAAATTCTCTGATAACAATTTCGTGGGTAGATATTTCTAAAGTTTTCAAACTTGTAGGACACCGTAGCAGCTATCTTCTATAAATTTCGTAGCCCTAGCTATCAGTCAATTGTTTAAAAAGGATACCAAAATTGTGAGTAGAACTTAAAAATTGGACCGTTAAACATTTGTTAAAAAAAAAAAATATCGTAGAAAAGTTTCGATTAACACAAATTTAATCGTCTAATTTATTTGTGCCTTAATTCGAATCCCAAAAACCGAAATAAAGCACTCGGACATACTTTTCTTCTGGTACTACTTCCTTTTCCATTCCATAAAGTAGAAAGTTGTAGAAGAAAATCGCTCGAGTCTCTGATGCTGGTCAAATATTTTACAGTGTTAATTTCTGGTGCAGTGTAGCAGACTAAGCTTCGGAATTTTAAAACCTACAAACATTTTTTTGTAGGGATTGTTTGCTTTTTGTTGTCAAAAGCTCTTTCTAAATTTTTCCTATTTTTGTATATCTTCGCGAAACCCCTGAGATATCTTCACGGAACCCTAGGGTACCGCAGAACTCCATTTGTTTGTTAATTGGTATTCGAATTACTGCCTGCATAAGGCTATATTTTCTTCAATTTTGGAAATTTCTAAAAAAAAATATTATAAAAAATTTACCTAAAAACCTGGTTATAGCTTTGAGAGTTCTTCGTATTAATTCAATAAAGTTGAGAACAACTAGAGAAAGTCTCGACTTGCTTTACCCTGCTATAGACGTTAAAACCTTTCGTCAAATTTTAACTTAAAAAAAGAAGAAAGAATATTGATAAACTCAAACAGTAAAGGATGCTCAAAAATTGGAAGTAGTTTTGAAGCGTTTTCTCTTCATTCGCATTAGCCTTCCATTTTCCTGAATAAATCTTTATAACCTTATCTACTGTATATTTCCATTTCCATTGGAAATTGCGCTTCTGTGGAAGAGCACTCCGTGTTCCACATTATTTTCAAAATTTTGAACAGAACATTAGGATTTTCCAGCAACAAATTTTCAATCAGTGCTTACATATAATTTTTCTAACAGCACTTGTAGATTACTTCAGTAATGCTTGCCTGTTCAAAACTCCAGATCCAATGTGAAAAAATAAATGAACGTAAAGCCCTGTGCTGTAGGGTTTCTATTCTATCGATACGCTTCAATTTCACAAATGAAAAAATTGAAATTTGAGTAAGAGCTGAATTTTCTATTGCAGTTCTGAAAATGGTTTCACGTTTTTATGAACACTACACACGTTGAATAATAATTACAGCTAAAAGTTCACTTTTGCTTTGTTTTACGTACCTAAAGTAATAGAAAATGTGTGACCGAAGGGGGGATTGATCCCCTTGAATCCCCCTTATCTACGCCACTGGGCAGTGTATACGACAGACATGAGGCAGCAAGGCTTGATTTTTTAGTCTTGCCATACAAGCCTGGACAGCCCCACACATTAGAATTATCTACTGCCTATCGAAGAAGCGAGTCCCAGCGAAGAGTATCTCTATTCATTTTTCCTGTTTTAGCTAAATGCCTAATTCACCGACTTCAACTAATTTCCCTTCACTGTGCACTATGCTGCACCTGCATTTCGGCATCCTCAAATCGGCACCAAACACACACAGCATGTTAATGATTTTAGTTCACATTTTCAATGAGATTCGTGCGCACTTTTCAGGCATTTTATTGGAAAAATAGTTTACCATTCTGACAAACTGTCTTTTTCTACACTATAGGTGCTGCCTGCTGGCTCTACACATAATATGAGCCACATGAAACGCATCCTCCAGATACCTACATAGGTACTTTGTATGACTACAAACTATACCGTTCGGTATATAAGATCATTATGATTATAAAGTACGTGCGGCGGCGCGGCGCGGCGGCATACTTGAATCTCGTCAGAGACGAAATGACGAAAAGAAGAGCCTTTTCACGATTTTACCATACTAACGGTTGGAGCTTATGGGAAATATTTACATACATACAACATATAACCATACATTGCACTCGTAGTGTTGCAAAATTTATTACCCTTCCGATGATTTTGCAGGAAGTCAAAGAAAATTTAGTGAACAACTTTCAATGTTTGAATTGGTCGTGTTCAATTTGGAAACGGGAAATTGAGAAAATTTATGAGCAATTTGTATGAGTATTATGATTATTTGTTCGGAATGTATAGGGCAATTAAAAACACTTGAAAGTATTGAGCGTGGAAAATTGACGTTTTATTTAATGTCTATTTTTTTTTCTTCGTTAAATGTTATAATTAATAAAAGAATTGTCCACAAATAGAAAAGAAAATTATAATAAATTAAAGGCAAAACTACTCTTGCAATTACTACTCAAAGCGCTTCAAGAAATGGAAGTCCATACAAATGCAACTCATTCTGGTAATTGCTTGTAGATGGGAACTAGTGGTTTTGCCGTAAATACTATAGTCATAAAAAGGATTCATAACTAAAAAGTTTTCACATTCGTTCTATCTACACCAGTGAGATGCGTTTATCTATCAACTTAACTCTATTATCTCTTACAAAAATTATCAAATATGTATGTATGTACATCAAAAAATTTTGCTTTAATCCTTTAATAAATTTATTTCATTAAATTGCTTCCTTAAAATTCACTAATTTTCGTCTGTTCCCAGTCCACTGCCATCCCATGTCCCACTCAGCACCAATACTCATCTCATTATAACCATCTAACTGCGCTGCAAACCACAAATTCAATTTCATAAATAATTTCAAGCTAATCTTCCTTTTCTGTCTAATTAATGGATTCTTTGGGGCGTTTTCACAAATTGCAATCGATATTGGCATGCTGCAACTCTTCAACACAAACACAATACCAAATGTGTCTGTAGAATGTACTTGAATCGCCACTCGATATACCTAGGTAGGTAGGTAGGTATAATTAGTCGGAGTCGGTATCTTTAAAAGAAATAAAAATCTTTAAGGATACATAAATGATTTCGATTTCATGTTATACAGTATTTATTTTTTCCTCGTTGCTTTCTCATAGCACTGTTTTGTTGGGTGTGTGTGTGTTTGATTTCTTTAGAATCATACCCAGCAAAATCGGAAAGTTTTATATAAGTCTTATATTCGAACAGAATAAGACTTACTCATTAAGAGATTATTCAAAAAAGTCTTAGTTTTTCACAAGAGTAAATCCTTACTAAAAGGCTTACCTTAACATGGGGCATGTCATTGGCGGTAAGGTTTAAAGCTTTGAAGCTTCCAAATCTTTTATATATACCTGATTGTAAGACTTATTTATGAATTACTAGTAATGCATTTATAAAATTAATAATAAGGCTTTTTTAAGAATATATCAAGGGCTTAATTAAGGCCTTAACAATAATTCTTATTTAAGAATTATTTCAAGCATTATCTAAGGCATTTCGAAACTAAAATATATCCCTTAATAAAAGGTCGAAATAAGTATTTTCATTTTCTGTAACTCCTTGCTGGGCGATGGTGCATTCACTCAGTTGGTTGTTTAATTTATATTTGTTTATATTTCCTATCCGCACATGTACTTCGACCACGCCGAGATTCGATCTCCAGACCCCAAGATTACTAGCATCGAAGATTGCGACTCAACCAAGTCAGCCACAGAGCATGTTATAAATAAATATTTGCAAACTGCCTTATGCCACCTGTCTGAAATGGCATTTATATACTTACTAATAAGGCTTTTATAAGAATATAATAAATGCCTTAAGTAAAGTATATTATAAACCTTATAAATTACTTTTCTTTCATTAATATATAAGCTATAGGGCAACTGGGAGCTTTCGAATAGTGAGTGCAAATTGAGTTTGAAATTTTGTCTTACATTTTGCTAAGAAGTAAGTCTTATAATGATATGAATAAGATCTAATCACCCAAAGCTATTTCAGCTTACTGCATGCTTATAGTTCAGTAGTAAGTAAGCCTTTTCTAAGTCTTACTTTTTCATAGACCTTACGGAAATTTTGCTGGGTATGTTCAGTCGGCTATTTAGTTGAGATGCAGTCGACGTGTTTGGTACCGCACGATATGAGTCCCCTGTGAGACATAATAATTATGTATTAAATCTTTATGTGGTGCCGTTAACGATAATTTCTTAACTGCTATCTATCGACTTATTAAGAAAATCGGTTAATGAAATGAATGTCAATTTAATTGACTTTAAAAACCGATTAGGTTGGTGACGGTATTTTATTGTCAATCGCTCTTTGTGTTGCAGCTCGATATAAAATCTATTTAGATAGTGTTTCTATTTTACCATTACCCACACTTTTTTTTTCAAAATTCGATTTATGTACCAATCTACCACTAAACATTTTAGATATTTCAAAATGTGCAACAATTTTGCAAAAAAATATTTAAGGGTTGTTTCAAAACAAACGGTACAAAATTACATTAATTAGACACCCATAAAGAACTCTTTTTGTGAATTAAAAATAAACTCTCAGTACCGTGCAATAGAGACGGAGGGGCAACAACCGCCCCGGTCGGAACTGTTCTGGAGTTGTCGAAAAAATCGAGACAGATCGAGACAGGACGGAATTCATAGTCCTCACTAATGGAATAAGGATTCGTCTCGGTTCAGCCGTTCAAGCATGCGACCCAAGAGGTAAAAAATCAATAGGAGGTCAATGCTGTTCATACGAGTACACTACCTATTGCTGAGGTTCGGTTTAGAGACATACCCTAATCCACTATGGGAGAATTTCGAAAAATCGTGGTAGCCGCTAGCATTTTCCAATCAATGCTTTTTTTAATAATTCAAGTCACTCCGGTGTCCAATCGATTAATCGATTTTCTATTGCAGAACTATTTTGTAATATTTTGTTACAAAGCATCACCACATCAGAAAAGATTTTTGCCAGCCCTTTCCCTGTGATGCTGAGTTCCTTGCTTGTTGTCGATTATTTCATTTTTAGTTTAAAAGGAACACTGTAAAAACAAGGTTGAATTTTACATCGAAAACTCGTTGAATTTTACACCTTTTTTCTCGCAAAATTACAGTAAACGTTTATTTTTCAACAAAATTTCGAGTAAACCCACAAAATAGTGTAATATTACACAGATTTTTTAATATTACTCTATTTTGGTGTAATTTTACACCACATTTGGTGTGAAGATGTACCATTACATTACTTTGGGTAACTTTTCATTTTCAGTGTATATTTACCAATTGGAAGTTGTAATTTTAAGGAAATGTTCATGTAATATTACGATTTTCGTGTAAAAAATGACACTTACATTTGTGTTATGACTGTGTTACAATACTTTTGTTCATTATTGCATTTTCCTATATCTCACAAGTGGCTTGTTCTGTGTGCAGTTAGTCTTTTCCGTCCGAAGTGCGCTCGTGAGCGCGTTGTTGTAGCGCTTTTTTGCTCTTGAACCGAAAGGGGTGTGGCAGCTCTTGGCTAATGGAGTAACGGGTAGCTCCAGGACGATTTACATTGAAGAACCGGCTGCCGTAAATATTATTATAAGCCCGGATGTAAATTTACATATTTGTCGGTGTAAATTTACAGTTTTTTTATGGCAAATTTGCTAATTTCTGATTTAAATTTACATAAGTCTAAGAGTAAGTTTACGTATTTATGTGTGCGAATTTACTTATTACCTTTTGTAGATTTACACCAATTTTGTAGTAAATATTTACACCGTAAAGCGAAAAATTACTCTCGTTCATATTGTGGTGTAAATTTACTACTATAATAGAAGGAAAAAAAGTTTCCTCATATTATTGGAGTAACATTTTTTCGAGTGAAGCTACATCGGCAGTACCGGTTTTGTGCGTACACAACTTTGAAGCCGAATTTTCATACAAAAATCCATTAATGTGAGATCATTATTGTAGTTGAATTCGCGCGCAAATTTTTGATATTTTGATGCTTCCAAAGCTTGGAAATTTTGTATGCCTTTATCATTTTCAATGCTTCAAAGACTCCAAATTTTTGCCGATTTACTTCCCACACATGTTTCAGTAGAAAAATTTGTATGGTGGATTTTTTGCGCAAAAATCCATAGATACGATTTTTTTAAGGGAAACTTTGAAGAAAAAATGTTCCATACGTTTGAAGGCATTTTTGTACTTTATATCGATATTTGTGCAAAACGTTTACGACAAATTTCTGGGCCAAATTTGTATAATTATGGCATTTACAAATTCTATCAGCCAAATTTGATGCCATAGAAACTGGAATTTTCCTTAAAGCTAACAGTGGTCCGTAGAAATGCTGGCGGAATCTTGACAGTCAAGAAAATATGGATTTGTTCTCGGTGGTGTAGTTTCAGCTGAAAACTCGAACATCTCTTTCCCGATTATACTGAAATATTGCATGCTTTCCGAACATTGCAAAGACTATTATAGCTCAAAAATCTAGTTTTTGATAATCTTTATCTGTGAAAATATAATGAACATTAAATTTCTACGTATCGCTAATAATCAACTAGCATTGACGATACCTAGCCACTCCAAGTCCATTGTCCTGACCGATTTAGCGACAGACAATATGCAAAAAATGATAGTATCCGTCGCATGCCGCATATCGTCTTACAGAATGTGAGCTCTGATATTGAGTGATGGAAAAAAAATGGAAGTACAAGCCCGTTGAATAGATCATAAGCAGTGTTGCCAATTTAGCCGTTTCCGGTCAAATTTAGCCGGAAGAAATTTCTAATTCCGGCCGGCCGGATTTTTAGCCGGTATTGATTTTCTTCGGCCGTTTTTCCGGCTAAAATTATTTTATGAATTTTTTATTTACTTTTAAACTACAATCAATTATTTCTACATACACTTATTATCGTATATTAGGGTAGCGCGATTCATAGATATTGATAATATCGCCGGAACTTTGTAGTATTCAACACTAACGTTGTGCAAGTAGCTTGCCCAGTAAACTACAAAAATTAAATTTAAGTGTGTATACCTGAATTTTGGGGCAACTTACCCCCTTCATCAGCACAAAAGCTAAGTGCTAAAGAAGGGGGTAAGGTGCCCCCGAAATATATACTCACTTAAATCTAATTTTTGTAGTTTACTGGGCAAGCTACTCGCACAACGTCTGAAGATTCATAGAACCTACACAAACACATTTTCGTATATGCATTAGATTTTGTTGTTGGGTTTGTAGCAACAAATTTATCAAAAATCTATACCATTTTCCGGCCAAGCTCATAATTTTGGAACATCAATTTCATATCTTCGAAGCATCAAATTCGTAATTGCGGAACATCAACAATGGGACAATGGAACATGAATTTCGTAACTATGGAAAATAAAATAAAATTTGGAGGGCTTAAAGTCGAAAATGAATAACAAGTTTAAACACATATTTTCGAATGACGCAAATTTATCATCATTAGCACGAGTTCCAAATTACACATTTGGACCACAATTTGCTCAATAATGAGTGTGGACGCCATCAGTTGTAAAATTGAAGAATAAGAGTGTTTACAAAAATATTAAATCTGTTATCAATCTTTACAGATTTCTATTCAAATTCTTTAAGAAAAGTGTGTCCTCAAATTGAAATTGAATATTAATCAAAATATCGCAATTGTGAGGGACATTTTCACCATTTACACAAACGTCAAAAGTAAATGACGAATTCTAATGACGAAAGCATATGTGTCACTCCTATTTCGAACTTTCATCATCATGATGGATTATTGTCATGATGATTTGGATATGTGTCTTGGGCCTAAAATGGTTAAATTTTAATCAGAATATAAGATTGTTCAAGTGCGATGATGGTAAGATATCCATACATAAATGCGGTTGCCCTTGCCCATAGTTACGCATTGGACGTTCCTTTTACGAATTTTATGTTCCACAATTTCAAACCTAATGTGGTTATGGACTTTACCAAGAAATTATACCAGTGTACAACAATTTTGACTAGTTGAGCTATTTAACTCCGAACAAAGTAAATTTTGACTGTAATGCCAGCGATTGGAGCATATACATATGTAGTAAAACTAAGAAATCTGCCTAAGGAGGTTTTTACACTTACGGCCAGATTACCTAATCCGTGCAAATGACTTAATTTGAGCTGTCAAATTCCATATATTTTTAACTCATTGCCGGACACAACGCCAAAATTTGACACGATTTGTATGTCAAATGCTCAAAATTGGACGTCTATAGACGTTCTGTCCGGGAAAGGGTTAAATTCACCACACCACAGATTACGTAATCTGGCCAGATTAAGTACAAGTGTGAAAACCTCCTAAAGCCTAGTTTACGGGTAGTACTCTAGAAAAGCAATAAAACTATTAAAATCAGTTTTTACTATATATTTTTCGTAATGTGATTGTTTTGTATGATTTAGCCGTTTTCTTGGCCGGTTTTCTGGCTGAAATTTATTTAGCCGTATTTTTAGCCGTTTTTGAAAAAATATAGCCGGTTTCCCGGCTAAATTTAGCCGTTTTCTAAATTTCCAGTTGGCAACACTGCTCATAAGGTATACCATTGTGGGAAATGGAGATTGCCTATACATACATTTTGCTGTACGCTTCTGGATGCTGTACAGCAGGTCAAAATGCTGTACTGTACACAGCGCCCGCTCTAGCTCTTATGCCGCCCCGGGCAAGACGACAAATCGCGCTAAATTTTCATTTTAGGTTTTGAAATGGTCCATATGGCGCGATGATTTAATTCCATAGGGCAGGATGTTATTTTCTACAATTTAAATTTGAATCGTACCTAAAAATACATACTCGCTTCCTAAGAAGGTCTTAGGGCGCCCACCCACGAAGTGTCCGAATCAGTTTTTTGGATTCTTCGTTCCGTCAAATTCATATATGTATTTTCTTCGATTTTGACAGAACGAGAATCCAAAAAATTTATTAACCTTCTGTGTGCGGCAGAAGAGAAATAAAAATGTCGACAATTATCTTACTGGACAAAATACTGCGATTTGTCCGGTAGATTGAGTTATGCTAAATCGTTGTGTTGTTGGGCTATAGCTAAATATTCTGCCTACGAAATTCTGCATTACTGCAATAATATCCAATAGTCTAAGGTAAGGACCGCTTACTTTCTTAGGGTTTAAGAGATGCCATTTTGAGCAGGACACACCTCATAGTGTGAGGTGCAACTGACTAACTGAGATTCACATTCTGTGATGGAACGAGGCTGTGCGAAGCCTGACTCTACGTAAAACAAACATCTTACGTTGAATAATCAGCTGAAAAACTTATTGTGAATTGTTGCTCAATGTGAATTTTCTGCTTACTTCAATAGCAGTATAGCTATTCCGGTGGGAGCCTTGTGTACACCCATAACTGACTGAAATCCTGTAATTTATTCAAGACAGACAGAAAGAAAAGGAATTGTCTTCATTGTGAATTTTTCATATGTCTCGATAGTTGTCCTGTTACTTTGGATAGAGACCAGTCCTGTGGAAGAAATTTACTGAAATCCGCTCATATGTTAAAGAAATACACGCAGAAAGAAGTGAAAAAAAACCCATTGCGAATTTTAGCTCATTGTGAATTTTTTGCATGTTTCAATAGTTATTATGCTATTCTGGCCAGAGCCTAATCCAACAAACCCAAAATCATGAAAATCTGTCCAGCCCTTCTCGAGTTATAAATGGTGTAACTAACACGACTTTCTTTTATATAGATAGATAGATAGAAGAAGAAGAAGAAGATGTCAAAAAAAGTGTCCACTTTTTTGATACTAAGTGTAGAGAAACCACTTGAATTTTCAGGAAAAATAGTGGAAGACTAAATACATACACAATTACTGTATTAATTCTGGTTCCCATATTTCGTGGGTGCGAATTGTAACTAATTGTGGAAATTTTGACTTATCGTTCCATTCTATACACGAACTGCGGTGCATGTCTGTAGTATTTATGAGGGAAAAAAGTTTCGTCCCAATCGGGATTCGAGCCTCAGACCTTCAGTCACAAGGTCAGCAACTGCACCTACTGAGCTATATACGCTAAGAGGTCTCAATGCAAAGATTCCAGCAAAATGATGCACTCTGGTCAACTCACGTTGAGACGCACTTAATGCTGAAAATTTCAGAGTCCTAGCCGTCTCCGTTCGAAAGTTTCAGGCGTTTAAAGATGCGACAAGACAAATAAAATTCAATAGGTACCAAGGGCAATGGAGGTTTATTTTTCGAATTTTTTTATAGAGTAGTGACGAAGAGGCCAGTGTATAGGACGTTGGGTCTCATGTTTTGGCGATTCCAGAGTCGTATAGCCGTTGACGATGGGACCCATGACCAATAAAATTCCAGAGTACTAGCCGTCTCCGTTCAAAGACGCGTTCAAAGAAGTGTTGCCAAAATTGTACTAAAATGGGATCCGTGAGGAGTGTAACGAAAGCCTGGAAACACGTGATCTATTGATGTGGAAGGTACTTTTTGAATTCAAAAAACTGGAAATGATTTACCGGGGCACCTCTGGGATGACCGAGAACAATGTCCATCCAATGTTAGTACACCACCGGACATTGTTCTCGGTCATGGCACCCCTGGCAGAGGATGACACACCACGAAGCAGTGGCTTTTGATGAGATGCGGTTCCATGTTCTGCTAGTCGAAACCGACAATCGTGCACTTTTTTGAACGCGTTTTTCGAACTTGTTTATTGTGTATTCCCCGCAACACACACAGGACGGCTGCATGCCAAGCATCACGTATGCGAGATGGCGATGGCAGCTGTCCACCCACACAAATGTCGCATGTTTGTTAAGAACTGGAATTGGATTCATAGATAATACCTGCTGTCTGCTATTTCACCAGACATCCACCAAAGCGACGGATGGATTGGCATCCTAAAGCGGCTCATTTTAGGGGCGGTATTTTCGTTGTTCGGATGGAAAATTAATAGTTCCATAACTAGAACTTAGTCTGTCTTTAGAATAAGGCAGTAAGAATCAATCGATAAATCGTCGGATTCTGAAAATAAAGGAGCTGAAACTCGTTGAAGTCGGTAGGCTGCAGAATTTGAAGAGCGTACTGGCGCAAATATATACAAATCTGCCACTGGCTAAAGCAACCACTTTTGCTGAATTTATTGTTTTTTTTTTTCTAATTATGTAAGGTCACATATAAATGAAGCTTAAAAGCTTGTCTGTGGTAAGGTGCTTCTTAAGATTTCCAAATGCGTAGTCCATTTAAAGTTGAAGCCTGAAGTTTCCGGCAAATTCTCCGATCGAATGGTCTGGTTTGGTTGGGGCTTACACGTAGCAGCTCCGTAGTGAATAAAATGTACGTGTAGTGGACCAGCCCCATCAAAGTTTTGACAATTGTATTCATTTACCAAATTGGGTTGCGGCTCCAGAAGTTCCATTTCGGTCGTACGGGTTAATGGTTAATCAATTTAAACTTGCACAGCTTATTTCCAATCAAACTACCATACTTAAATATTGTAGTGATAAACTGTTAATTTGTATTGGAAGAAACTTTAATTTGAATTACAAAATTGTAATAATTTGCTATGGTAAAATGTCATATAATTTTTTTGCATCGATTTTGGATGGCTTTTCGGGTAACCATCATTCTAGCTTATCCTGTACCCCTTCCAAACTCGGCGTATGTCAGAATTCTGAGTATCTCAGTATCGGAAATTTTAATTGTGCTTCGTCCTTTTTTATTAAGCAGTGTTGGTCAAAATAAACGAATAAGCTTTATTTCATGGTGCTCTTACTTACATATTTTCTTTTTTTTTCAGATTTAATGTCTTCCATAGCAAACAAACAAATGAAACGAGCAAATGATAGTTGGTAAGTCTATAGATTTCTTTTTTTATTTTTCAGTAAACAGACATCCGATGCAAAAAAAAAACTATACTGAACAGAAAAATTAAATACGATTTGTGTCAAAAACTAGGGATTCAGTGCCACAACATTGTCTTCTTTAACTTAAATAAAATTTTACACTTTCTCAATAAATGAAAACGAAAGAATCAAGCGGGAAACTTTTTTTTCTATATTTAACTGAATTTTATAAAACGCCTGCCTCTGGAATGCCAGTAACAATACCTTTAACGAAATACGTCCTATATTTACTCGATTAGTGATTTTAATTGCTCCGAGTATTCACATTGAAAATCCAGCTCCACGGCCTGCTCTTACACAGCTACCATACATTATATTCCTTGTTCGTCGTGGCTGTAGCCTGAAAGTTATATCATTTATAAATATCTTTGCTCAATTGCACACACGGTACTGATTATTCCACATTTTTGTAATTAAAATTTCAAGAATGCTACTACATTAGAATTGTACATGCTTCATGCTTTTTGCCTACATATTTAGTTTTCAGTTTTTTTTCCATTGCCTCCTATTTGACCCAACAAATCTTCTACTTTATACAACATAACCACGGCAAGATATGTTCGATGAGAAAAGAAAAAAAAAAATGCCAGCATCTAATCAACAAGAAATCACAGAAAAATAAGCTTATAACTTTATAGCAAAAATCATCAAGCAATGCGCAAAAATGCAACATAACATTTTTCTTAAAAGTCTGCGCGGTATGCCATCGCGAAGTAGTCATCAAAGTTATTCCTTTGAGTTAGATATGTAAGTACGTACAAAATACAAGTGAAGAAAAATTGTAATGTATAGATAATCACTTTGAAAGACGCGATTGTGGAATGGATAAGTGAAGAAAAAAAAACTTGTTAGTTGGTTTAAATAAAAAAAAACTTCTCAACAGATATCTACTTACTTATTCCAGTCGGCTGATGAGACTACAGTATAAAGAAACAAAAAAAAATGTTTCGGAAATAGTTGAAAAATTAAACAATTTTCCTCGGATAATTTCTCTATTAAATCATATTATGCGTACATTGTCGGCGCTAAATAAAGAAATATTGAATATGACAAGAGATGAAAAAAAAAAAATATGTTTGATATCAGAATTTACCGCATGGCATACAAAGATGTTACGATTGAATAAGGCTCCGAATATCTTGAGATATAAAAGGAATTGACCTCATAGTTTGCCGCGCGGACGCCATGCCAAGCGCTGGCAGGCATAGTCTTATCATTGCTATTCAATGAGATTGCAACGACGGCTGAAGAAGCTATATATGTAACTAATCATTCATACATTTATGATGTTATGATTGCGGTAGCAAAAAATTCTCAAGATTGTAGTCTACCTTGTAGCGGCAGGCAAATATTTGTAATCATGATTTAGAAGAAACAAACTGAGCCTCTATTATAAGGACAAATGTTTCTCTCTTTCTTGCAATGATCAAAGGTGGTTGGTTGGACAAAATGATCACGGATATATGTATTGGGATTCTTAGAAAAACAGAGACTTAGCGGCTTAGCGCAGTGCTCGTCATAGTGCGGGTCACGCGCCGCATGCGGCTCTTTACCTCATTTAGTGTGGCTCTTCCGATATATTGTGCCAAATTATGGAACACAGAAGCCCATCTGTAGTTCCGTATCATCATAATCAATGAATATGTTTTAAAAATAATATTTTAGCATCAGTTTTCCGTTGTATTTCTAAGCCAAGCGTGTTATGGATTTTTTAATATACCCCCCAAACCCCCTATCTTGCCTTTTGGCGTAACCCTGAAGTGTACTACAATCAGCTTTAAATCTGCTCTGTAGGGCTTGAACGTTATTTCAGTTGTTAATGACCTAGTCCCTTATCAGGGCTTTCCGCGGGGCCCGACGAAGGCCACAAGATTGTTCTGTCGCGCAAAATAGTGAAGAGAAGCCTCGCACCCATCCAACTCATCTGTTTCTTCCTTTCTCTCGATACTTTGATAAGTGACCCTCTGTTCGACTTAGTTACTTACTGGAGGGTATCTGTACGGTGTCTCAGCACTTTTTGACCATACTCGGTGATATTATGTACGATGCGAGTTGCCTAAATTGACTAAATTTGTACAGATGACAAAATGAGTTACCGTTAGCTTAGATTCGATCGGGCTCCATTCGTGTATCCTACGCATTTCAGAAATGCAATCTTGAACTCCTTCGAACCACGAGTCATAGTTTCTCCCAAACAACCGGTATGTTTTTTTTTAAGAAAGAGCCAAGTCTGCTTCTTTAAAGGAATACTATTGTGAATATTTCTAAATTTGGTTATTTGGGATAATAAATTTGCCGAACACTGCCCTAGAATCTCACTAAGGGAAATGTTTGAGTTCGCTATAGGCGAAATGTGAGATTCCAGGATCAGGATCGAATTATATTTTCAAATAATCAATCTCACTCCAGGGTGAGAATCTCCAGTCTCATTAGCATTATTTGGATGACAGTCTCTGAGTTTTCCTACCATGAAATATTTCCCAGACTGGATTCTTTCGATTTAAAAAAAAATGCCTAAAATTGCTGATTTAGACCAGGTGCCAACTGGCCACCATCTGCACGCGACGTTGATTATTTTGTAGTACAAACATTTTCCACGTTTGTGATGCTGCTAATGCAACCCACTTCCCAAAATCGATGTCGGACATTTTCCATAAATATGTGCTAATTTCGTATATAACTTTCAAAATATTTTTGCTCATCCCCTTAGTATTGGTCTAAATTAACACTGTTTTAAAAATTTGGGGTACCTATAGTCTAGGTCGTTTCATACAGATTGTGAAGTCGTTTTGTATTCGTCATGCAAATATTCGCTGAAGTTATCCAATCGGTAAGAAAACGTGCAAACCCCAAAACATTGGTTGCAGTATGCAGACTAGCTAGAAGCTCTGCTTACATCAATTCATCACAATCACTTCAGACAAAGTATAGGTATCAAGCTCTGGTCTTCAAGGCACGTATCCCATCGAATATAATTTTCGCTTCACTCACACAATAAGGAGAACCCCAAAAGTAACGCCTCACTATTTTTAGAAAAAAAAAAACCAGAAAGAGGCAACCCACGGTTTTCGTCCCAGCATGTTTATTGACCCAGCCAGCATCGGCCTCATGTACCGTGAACATAGCGGCAAATAAGCTTTACTTCATGAATCACGAATCGGCATTATGTATCGATAGGACGCATTGAAAGTTAGATACATGATGGTCAGCTGAAGGAATGTCGACGGATCATGCATATAGGAAATATAATGGTTTTCTCCTCAAGTGTGATTTTTGTTGCTGGGGTGATTAGAATCACGAATAAATCATGATCATTCATATAGTCTGGCTGGAGCAGTGGTTAGGGCGCGCACCTTCGGTGCATAGGGTTATGAGTTCAAGACTCTCCCTCGCCCGTATTTTTTTTTAACTATTCATTTATGCATTGAATATATATGATACTTAACTATTACATAATGTTTACGAATAACGATTTTATAATGATTATCCGTAATAAGGCGCAAATGCGTATATACATGAAATAGGGGGACATCGTCATATACTGCTTGTATGAAAACGTGATGAATGAATAAGCGATATGTGCCTACGCGTGTTGCATGAAATAATGATTACAAATGTGTTAAATGCTGGCTGGGGAGCTTCCGAGATTTGTCAGCTGGGTATTGATGAAGTTACCATGTCGACAGTCCTTGTATCAGGTTAAGGCGGGTGTTCCCATGGAGACTACTCTAAAAAACCATCCCGGAATATTTCTCTACGTACGCCCCTGTTGCTAAGTAGTCACCGCCTGTATAGGGATGCTTAAACTTTTATAAATATTATTATTATTATTTTTTTTATTGGCCGACATTAAACCTCCTATTCCACTTGCATATTATGGACATTAAATTGCTATCCAATTTTTCAGTCATGATCATAAACCACCGCAACACTAAATCAATCATGTCAAATTTAATTACAACAATTTTGCTCACAATCAGCATCAGTACGATTCAATATTTAAATTCCTGGCACATACACTTTGTCCATATTGGACTAGAAGAATGAATTGATTCAACATTTTCCATACCATGTCACGTAAATAAGCGCAATTGTAAGCAAATTTCAATTCACTGTCATTATCACGCGAATCGGTAACTGTGTAACATGCATCAGATACAAATAAGTAATAAAATTATCCCGCCATAATAAGATATGCAAAAATTTGTTCAGTCTTTAATCTCATTTGTTGTTTGATCGCACCACCAATCCAATCCTATTCCATAAATTTCACACTGACCAGATGCATATCCTCGAAGTCATTCGGATAACATAATAATGTATGTCGTCACCAGAGGTACAGATTTGTGTAAAATTATTGAACAGTACCGCCGGTATACATGTAAAAGCATACAAGAACTGTGACGGGGTGGTGTTAACAATTTTGCAACCCAAGATAATTTGTTCTCACACCGTATGTGTGCCACTATGGTGTCACAGACGTCATGTTTGCTCGATTTCCGTGAATATTATACGCTCGAAAGGTAACGCTATACACCAACCCATAAGCATAGTATTATTCAAACCCGCAAAAATGGAAAAATTATAATAACTTTTCAACTAAACAACTGGAAAACTTACTCTATGGTCTATGCCAATTCGCTCGACAATGCACACGAGTTCTTGTACTTTTATATTATGCACATAACAAACATTTTTGTGCACAAGAATTTTTCGCATGAATCAGACTCAACGCGAAATATTCATGCGAAACTTCAAGTTGTTGTTATTTTCATGAACTTATCTCAAAATGCATCTTTTACATATTTAGAGGTGCAAAAAAGGTGTGCTCTAGAGGTTGCGCGACTTTGGTGCATGATCATGATGCCGCTTCGCGTCGATGATGTTGATGATGGCTTTTGGCTTTATTTGTGTACCATAAACTTATCACTCTTGCATATTTGCACTTTACCAATGGAGTACGAGTAGTACTTGTTGTTTGCTTGGAATATCAAAGCGTATCCCTGACATTTCAGAGTATTCATGCCGAACGCAAAACCTTTGAACTTGCCCATACAAATTCCGAAAATATCAGAAAATCCAAATCGGGGAGAAAAATATGTGTCAGTGCGGTGGTTTGCCACAGTTCAATGGTTATAGGAAAATTATTATGAATGAGGCGGGACCAGATTAAGTTTTGATTGTACTCGTATTTATGTACGTACTGTGCAACAATCATGCTATAAAATTAGTAGAAATTATCGAGTTTATTTTATGAGCGTAAGATTGAAATCGAATGTGAAAAGTTTGCTAATAAGATTTTTTTTCTCACTGGGTTTACAGAAAATAGCTGTAAAAAATTATTTATTATAGCATACTTTATTGAGAACCTTGTCAGGAAAAAGGTTAATAAGAGCTAGCTTATACAACTCATATTTACCTTATTCAAGGTTTCAATCAGTCGTGTAGATAGATCAATTTTGAAGACCTTTGGCATAGTCATGCTCATGTCCACCACATATTTATGCATGGCTGCATAAATTTACTCTAATACGGAGAACGGGTTGCATATAATTGGATTTACATATCGCCTGTATATCATTTATAAATCAATTACGTATTGCGGAAAATGTTAATTCATTATTTTTTTTAAATAGAAGTGATACAGGTTTTCCCAAAGAGCAGCAAGAATATATTTGCTTAACAAACCAGTTACAGGATAATATTTCCGTGAGAAATAATGCACAAATTTTAACTTATAAAAAAAACAAGCTAAAAATAATAGATATGAGATCTAAATCTTGCCAAAGTCCTGAAAGTTGGAAACCAAGATAGAAGTCAACACAGTAAAACAACAACATAAGAAAAGCATTTTCCTATTAAACTAAGCTGACCAAACGTACAGCATTTTGCTGTACAGTAGGTACAGCATTTTCAGATGTCGTACAGCATTGGGAAATGTACAGCAAAATGTACAGCATTCTCCATGCCACACAATGAAGCCTAATTCACTACATAATAAGGTCCTCGATGAGGTCTGTATGATCAGTCTTGTCTACTTTTAAGATGTAAATTTGGAGTATACTGTACCCTGTATGATCAATATTAAGCGAGATAATCGCAGTTTTATCTTCGGCAATCCTTCTTTCTTTTTCTTCCTTGCCTCGTTCTTTATACCGCTCCATGGTTTCGCGTTGTTCGACCTGCGGTGTAGGCACATCGCCCGTTTTGGCGGTAATATCTCAGCATATTTCTACAGGCAGCTCTATCTTGGATCGTGTCATCGTCGAGACCAATGCGTTGTTGTTGCTTTTTCATTTTACACATCCAGGTGTTCTTCAACTAATATTTTATGTAATTCTTCGGCAATCCTTCATTAACGATAATTCGGGAACCCTTCCCGATTTGGCTGCCCAAATCGCTATTGAAAATTGTCCATCAATCGGAGATTCGTAAGCGAAAAAATTTGGAATTTTAGATAACTGGTAGAGCACCGTACTGTTCATGTTTGATACAAATTTCAAGGCTCTAGCTGTCAAGCGATATAATCGCACTTTTATGTTTTGCAATTAATCTTCCATAATTCGGAACCGACCGAAATTGCTGAAATTATGCACATATGCAATTTCAGAAATACTGGTCAAATATTTAATTCAATTTTCATGGTCCTTCCTATCCGCGTTCGAACGTTGCAGCTGCCAAAATCGCACATTTGTGTTTTCTAAGGTTTTAAATCACTTTGCGGGCATCACAAAAAGCCAGATGCCAGATTATACGACTGTCCAACTTACAGAAATCTTAAATTTCCGAAATCTATCTTTTATTTTAAGTGTTTTATCTTATTTCGAGTACTCTTCTTTGTTTTGGCTTTTCGTGTTAAAACATACGTTTGAGCTTCACCTGCTGATGATTTTTTGTCAAGGAGTACCAGTGGCGTAGATAGCTGTTCGAAGGAGGAGTAGATCGGTGGTCAGGATTTTTTTTTCAGCACAGAGGAATGAAAAACTTGACTGTCGTTTGAAGGCTGAAATTCTGTAGGAATAGGCTTGGCACAGCGAAGCAAATATTGCTCGCCGAAGAACATCGTACTAGACACCCGATGTAGAGTTTTCATAATCCCCCTCTTAATATTGGTGTCTCCACTTAATCGAGGTTGGACTAGCGACTCCTGAATGATACGCGGGACTTTAATTCCGTCAGCTGACGACGCATCTTAGGAATAGCTCAGAAGATTATAGAATCACCTAATGATTATAAGTGCGCAGAATACGCTCTACACTTTGAAAGATCGATCTTCGAAGGTTACGAGGTAAACTTAAAATTGAAGGTTCCGAGCGCAAATGTTGTAAAGAATCGCTGTGAGTACTTTGTCTGCAGCATACCATAATGTTCAGAGCGAGGAAACAGGACGTAACTATACGTTGAGACCGCCTGTGCGAAGTATTATCGAGAGATGGTCCGTGGTATGAGCGAATGGTTGTGATTTTATTCGAAAAAAATGCAGCATTGTTCAAGCAAATTAGTCCTGCATGTGCCGTAATGCCGCTCAATTAGAAGCGTATTCCATCACTAGATATTCACAATACTGATCTTTGCTAAAATGCCAAATTTTCTTAGTAAATTCCACCTGATCTGTTCCTGTGCAACACTATCTAAAAAACAACGCATGAAGAAATCCAAAACTCATTTACGCCAGTATACGCTATGAACTGTCAAAATTCTAGCCTAGGCATCAGTAACCATTATGCAATTGATAATACTACATATAAAAAGTGTTAACTCCAGAATCCCCCTGTTGATAGAATTTCGGTAACTATTGTTAATGTACCCAATTAATAGCAAAGAACTAAATTAATATAATTTAGTATAAAAAAATATGTGTGACCACGGGGATCAATCCCCTTAACCTTCTCCCCCTTATCTACGCCACTGAGGAGAACATTGAGAACTTTAGGGCTCCCTGTTTAGTATGAACAGAACCTTGCCGTCTCAAGGCTCACCACATATCAACTAATATTCTCAGTTGTCTTCACGAAGATATCACTTATGAAAAGAAGAATCATGGCCTCGCGAGATATTATTGTTTCTCCAAATCGGCGTGAAGGGGAGAGGGGATTTTGTATAGCTGATAATTTGCTGAAAACCGAATTCCGCAAGTATGTACAGCATTGAGTCTTCGGAAGTCTGGTCACCTTATATTAAACAGTTCTAACTAGAACTATTCGAAAAGATTAGAATTTCAATATGTGTTTCTTTTTAAGGGCCAGTTATCTTGTATGCTCACACTGTGGTATGAAAAAATAAGCCGAAAAATAGCAGTGAGCCCGTTGTATCCGTTGCTACGGGTGAAAGGTTAAAACAATTTGGAAATGAAAAAGAGCAAAAATTTAATTTTATGGCTACCAATTACATTTACCAATTAGTCTGCCTGGTGTTGTGGTTAGTGCGTACACCTTCGGCGCATGTGACGGACTATGATCTCACTCAGTTCTTAAACGAGTACCCATTTATGGGGATAAATAAAACTTCTGAGCGTGCTGTTAATCTCAACACCTCAACATCTGCGGCTTTAGTCCAATTTTGGACCGTCGCGTCTGTTATTGATTTATTTTAATTACAAAAAAAACTTATCCACTTGTTTCGAAAACACTGATGTTTGATGCTCATCCATAATAGCATGTGATCACAACTAGCACTTCTCGTCTATACAATTTTCCTATACCCTGAGAGAAAAAAAAAATAAAACAATTATCTAAAAATTAGTTGACATCGGCTAAAGTTGATCTTTGATTTTCGGCTTATGAACCTATGTAGTTGAAACAGCTACGATATGGGTGATTTTTCTATCCCTTTTTAGTAAACACATATACTTGATTTACAAACTCAATCAATTCTGTGTTCTGCTACTTATTGTGTATAAATTGGCCAATTTGAAATATTTAAATTATTTGGAAGAAAAATATCAACGTTTGATGGTAGAGATTAACTATTTTTCTTTAGTAGAACTATCTCAATTTGAATTAACTACTTCACTTTATATAAAAAGTTTGAATAATTTTTCTCAGTGTACGAGCAAAAATTTCTTGTGCTCCAATCAAAGATTATTCGCTCGTACAGCGCTCGCTAATTTCATCTTTCATGAATTAATATCAATTTGAGCAAACCATTTACCACTCACCATTGGAGTAAGTTATGGAAAAATTCAATTGTTCAACTGATCGCTCTATCTCAGTAGTGCTCTGAGACATTTCTTCCGAAATATCCTAAATTTATTCCAGCGAACACATCTCATACTTAGTACGGTCAGTGTTCCTTCCTTTCTTCCACTCTTATACATTTGTTTTCACTACTTTGTTTCATGCCATAAAGAATTCCTAACTGAAGAGCCCCATGATCAGACATGGTAAGTCTGTCCACCACCATTCCGCTCTGAATTCCGTGTAGCATATTGACAGAGCTCAGAGTAATGTTTATCACCTCAGCCCTTCGCGCATTCACCACCACTGTGGTGCTAACTAGTTGTATCTTTGAACATCATCTGTGCTAGCCCACACAGTATTGTGAGCGTTGGCATCACAGCCTAATATCTGTTTGAGCCTCTGACGATGACTAGGAGCTGCAAAACGAAGAATTAATGAGGTTCGCCAGACGAAATATTCATACACTCACCTTCCTATTGACTGCTCGCCGTCAGCATCCTGATCACGGTCCGCGATCCTCCTACGTATAGCGTATTTCCTCCTTCTGCCCCGCTGTAATCTCGGCGATAGCCTGAAAACCAAAAGGAATAATGTATAATTGCTCCACTTACCATCACAAAAACGTAAACAAACACAAAACAACACAGCACAAGTGACAGCACGATCAGCTGATGACATCCATGTACCTTTATACGAACATGCAACATGTTGCTGTCCAATATGCACTCAGATACATTGTTGCAACTGCATTTCTAGTATATAAGACGGTTAACCTTGAACTTGAGGTATGTTACATAGAGAATGCTAACCCCAAGTTATCTTGGTAAGTGACATGCGAAATAACGTCACATCAATTCAAGAAGCTGTTGCGACAAGCGTTAGATTTTTTATTAGTTTTGGATCCTTTGGATTAATTTAAACCTTGCTTGATTATTGAATACGTCTTTGATTGATTTGAACCTTTGTATATGGATTAGCTTAAACTGTGTCAACAAAACATAAATATAGATTTTATTATAACTACAACGTATGCGTTGTGAAATTCAATTCTCCTGAAACAGAAGTGGTTCGTCGGGTACTTGTACACACATCCTGCACCCCACATAACATATCAGACCAGGTTTCCACCTCATTTTAAGGAGGTACTTCAGGTAATGACACTGCACCGCTTCTAATCAATACTGCCGTATGATCAGGTGTACAGAGATGCGTTCTTTGGATTGCACGTACGCCATGCCGCACCAGGAGGCAAGTCCTCACCTTCCCGCCCATCTGTGTTGAGTATAGATTTCGGCCTATCGCGAAACCCTTAATTTTGTTTACCTTACAAATCGAGGGTTCCTGGATCAAAGCTATTTCAAACTTATATTCCTCAAAGCATATATTCACGACGGCTTGCTCAAGACCGCAGTTGAGTATTCCCCTGCTTTCTTGATGACCTTCGCGTCATCCTTTGGATACCACAAAGTCACATTCGTACCGCTTTCTTCTGCAGTTCTAAAACGCTTAGTATAAGTGATTCCCAATTTGAAAGTGTCCTTTCCACATGCGTTTTGTTTTTGCAGCCGTCTGAGAATGTCAGTTTCGTCTCATTTCGAAAGTCTGGCAGACTATCAACCCGCAGTCTGCCACCTTCGTGTCGATAAGGCAGCTTTCGGTCGATTGATGCACGTTAGTATAATAAATCCATCATACGGCGAATCCAGCCTTGCCCACAAAGCCTATGTCTCTCGCATCATCGCCAAGGTCATGCAGAGTCCCCTTCGCGCCCCGAAGTAGACGAATTCGCTTCCACCCGAAAGTTTCACGCCGCCTCACCCCTACGATCCTTGATGCCTTGTCTAACGGATTGCTACTCTATAAGACGCGGTTCCCTGGTTGCAAAAAAGGAGCAAAGTGAAGTGTTGCATCCTGAAACCCGTAGGCGTTCTCTCTACTGAGCCACCTGCTTCAACCTTGCATTCAGTCCCCGTGTTACCTATACGAAGAATTTCGTAGGCGCCCTCTGCCAAGGTACTCTTCTGAGATGGGAACAGAGTTCGCACAATCACATAATGTATTTTGTTTTGCACTGCGTGTTAAGTAGCTCAGGTTTTAGGAACGTGGACAGCACTCTCCATCTGGGCTCATGGAAATGTGAACGGACTATTTTTATTCTGAGTGTATGCAGTGATGATTATTATAATTAAGATAACCAAAAAAGAAAAACCGATTTTCACGAATGTCAAATAAATTCCACAGAACAATTGTCAAAAAAATATTTTGAAGTTCTGTAAAAAATAGATAATAGCATGTACGCGAAAGCCGCCGCCGCGGTAGATGTCCACGAAATTTTTAGATAATCGTGCAATTCAAAGGAAAGTTGAGTTGCTAAGAAAATGCATAAACTTCTCGCTAATACAACATCGATTAACGAACATTTACCTTATAAAAAAGAAATTTGTAGAAAATATTTCGCTTAGCGAAAAAATTTCTGCAAACCCAATTGGTTTGTTGCACTGTTTGAATCTTTTCCGCGTGGGTCTACTTATGGGGCATAAATTCCAATACCCTTTTACGGATATGCTGCCCAAACTGGTCACGCTTATCTTCAGAAACGGAAACCATTTCTTCTATCTCTCTTGATTACCGTAACTCCTAGTGGAGCATAGTGCGTTGATGACTACCGTGTGTAGTCATCAATGTTACAAAGACAACTGAATTCGAAGTGTGATACGGTTGTCAGCCATACCACTTCCTAGTCGCAATGTTAGTTTTATTATTCTACGATAAGAATATTTCTTAGCATCTTCTTCTGAATAATAAAACTTGCGACGAGTCGTGCCGAGTTTGGAAACTCGTTTCTCTATGAGTGTCTATTTCACAGAGTTGCGACCGAACGATCTCGGCCACAGAGCACGACAACTATGGTTCGTTGAAATCCAGAAAAGGGGGTTATTATCAAATGTATATCAGGAACACCGCAACTGCAATGACATCTACAAGATTGTAAAAAAAAAAGTTTTCCTTTTAGTTGAGTATTTTCCACGGCACTTGTCAAGATTCCCGAAGCCTCCCTTGGTACGATTGTTAACTCTCAGAACTCCCGTTCCCGTATTGTAATGTTAGGTGGAATGAGCAACAACTGTCTTATCTATTTTCCGTAGATTCAATTTCTGCTTCTGATTGGAGCATGCGGCGTTGATAAAAGTCTGCCTTTTATTTAGTGTTTCTAGTATGGGCCTAATCCCATACCTAGCTGGTTTCGAGTGTATGTACTGTGTCTCCACGGCAAAGATAAAGCTGCTCATCCACAGTTAACTGCGATATAGATATAGTACCTTACCTACCCCTAGAGCAGACATGTCAAACCCGCAGCTCACCTCCCTGTTTTGTGTGGCAAGGTCGAAGAAACACAATGTCTATCAGTGCAAAAGCCTCAAACATAGGGTTTGTTCAAGGCAAAGAAACTTACTAAAACTAATCAAGAACTAAAGAAATCGATGACAAACACAAACCTAAATTATGTACATACATATTTGTTCTGACGGTTATTTGAGATTTGTTTAAGGCAACTTTTCTTGAGTAGGGAAATAATAGAGAGTTTTAGCTTATCGTTTGAAATAAAACGACATAATTTGACATTCCATATTCCATATAAAAATTCGCTTGCTTACCGTATACGAAACAATATATCTTAATTTTGCATGTCCTAAGTAGGCATAGGTGTAAAACACGACAAATTATTTCGCCAATTTCGACTGTTTCCAGAGCATCAAATATACGGAAATACACCCATGCCTACTTGGGACATGCAAAATTAAGATATATTGTTTCGTATACGGTAAGCAAGCCAATTTTTATATGGAATGTCAAATTATATCGTTTTATTTCAAACGATAAGCTAAAACTCTCTATTAAGCCCCGCAAAATTGATTTGTCCCAAAATTCGGTTCAGAAAAAAAGTTTTTGCCTTTACCTGTTAGTTTTCTGCCATTCGGCTTTCTGATTCGCCTTGGTATCTTGCAGGTTATGAGACAAGTATGGATTGAAAGTTAACTGGAAAAAAGGCCGAGCTTTAAAAAACCCCGAAATCCTGTATTTGGTGAAAAAACGCGGTTGTTAAATTTCGTAAACGTAACAATTTAATGTGCTGAAATTGTCCCCTTTAGCTTTACTGGTGTATTTGTTCAATTTACGACACATCAAATTTGTCTATTTTTACCAGGGATTTGGAGCGACACTTTTTTTCGCTCCGCTCCGCTCCCGCTCCGACCAATTTGAATCCGCTCCATTACAAAAATACAACAAAACTTCATTGTTCTTAGTAAATATTTATTATTTTCTGCGAATTCATCAATTCAACTTATATCTACTCAAGTATTCTAGAAAATGACTTAATAGGTGCGTTTCATTCGATCAAGTACAGAACAGGATAGCACCAATTTCGTACAAATTTGAACATAAAATTGAGTTGTTCTAGATAGGGTGTCCGGAAACTAAACTATCGCATAAGCGCACCGAAATATGATATTATTAATGTCATTTCCAGCAAAATAGGTGTACCGGAAATATCCCGAATTCTTAACTCCGTAGCTTCCAAAAAGCATTTAAAGATTTTACAAAAATGTTACCACTAAAACCTCCGTCGGGAAAAAAATTTATATGAAGTAAGATCACAAAATTTTGTCTTTTAAATCATCCAAAATCACCAAATCGTGCCATAAAATGAAAAATTTCGTCGAAAAAATTCATTTTTTTTCACGGAATATTTTTGATTTTTTACTTTGGAGCGGAGCGGAGTGGAGCGACTTTCAAAGCAAAAATCGCTCCGCTCCAGTCTGCCAAAAACCGCTCCACGCTCCGCTCCGAAATTTAAGGTCGCTCCGCTCCGCTCCAAATCCCTGATTTTTACCCACCATTCTGTCTGAACTAAATTTATTTCAGCCTAACAATTTTAGCTCTCAAAGTTGTTTTAGGCTACCTGGTGCTTTTCAGATCACCTATCCTAAATCTAACGGAAAGTAATTGACAAATAGTGATTACTGGTGTCACGGACTGTAGACGAGAGAGTGACTCACGAGAAGTGAGAGAGGCAGTCGGTGTGTGTACGTTGATTAAGAAGGTTCACAATAAATTTGCTCAGCAAATATCCGTGTTTTTATTTATTTCCGTCCGCTCAGTTGTTTGAAACGGCCACCCCTGACACTGGTTGCTCAAATAACCCCATGGTCGCCCATGACTCAGTTTTATAGTCATTTTAAAAGTAAGACTAAGTGATTAAATTTCGAAAATATGGGTTTTCGAAATTTTTATCCTGCGGCCCGTTCAAACCTGAAGACAGCCTAATGCCCAGCTAGGTTTTGAGTTTGACACAACTACCCTAGAGATTTATATTCAGCATGAAGAACATTTCAGAAATTACTCTCGCTTTATCCATTTGCTTATGGTCCTGGCGTGTATTTTAATGAAGCGACTGATTGTCCAAAATCGCCGAAGACCGTCTACCTTACCTTAACTCCTTGAGAAGAATGGTACTTTGACGACTATTGTGACTAGACAACTGAATTCGAAGTATGATACGGTCCTAGCACATTTTAGTTTATAACTACGGTAACAAACGTGCCATGCCGAGTTTTGCAAACACGTTTATCTACGAATCACTCCCATTAGAGGAGTCAGACATACCCCATTATTATGTGCTAGTTACTCGCAATTTTTAAAAAATTAAGGATCCTAAACGGCGGTACTAGCGAAGGAAGCACAAAGACAGACATGGACTTAAAAAATAACGCGCATGTTTTAATCTTTAAAATATTTATTTTCACAATACTTATTTCACTATTTCAACAATATAAAAATCTAAAATATATAAAAAAAAACTAAAGAAAAACCTTATTTTCCAAATAATCCTTCAGTACACCACCCAATTCTTCGCGTCCTGTAGCATAAATCAACGTACATGCCTTTCGCAACAAGCATCCTATATCCATATAAACGGCAGCCAAAATTAACTGTACCAAGAGTTTATCGTTAACATCCAAAAAGTTTCTCTCCCATCTGGATCGATAGGGCAATCCGTTCTCCTCTTCCGTCGATCGGCAATCCAGTTGATGAATATCCTTCGGATCCTTGTGAAATCGACACCATTCCAATAGTTCCAAGAATATCGCCGTATTAACCATAGGCAATTGTACTATACGTTCGTCTCCTTCACGGATATTGTAGTCTTGCAGTATACGGCGCAAAGTGCCCATATGTTCGGCTACTTGACGATTAATTTTGAAAATCGTGCCTTCTGATGTTTGCACTTTTACTTTATTCATGATTATGGTAATTGGTAATGCTTGTTGTTGAACTGGTGAATTGAAACTGATGGTACGACAACTCACAAAATATCTATTTATGTCGCTTGTCATTATCGATTAGGACTTTGGACTTTTAAATGGGTCATGGTATCATTGGTATTTTTGGACAATCTACCTGTTTTTATTGCCTGCGTTGTTAAAGTAAACTGCAGTCAATATTCCTGATAAACTTGTTGTTGTGGATATACCACATTGCCCATAGGGATAATTGAAGGAAAATTCCTAATAACATTGAAAGGGCGTCTAATTACGACGAAAGAGAAATTAAAACAAAAATCTACAAATATTAAAATATTGTAAAATACATTTTAAACAACTGAACGAAATTCATTTTTGTTGACAAATTGTTTTACTTGACACCGAACTGTCTGCGTTTATCCAATTTTGACTAAAAGCATTTTTTCAATTTATCTTCCTTTTCAGCATGATATTTTTTTTGCTACAGATAAATATTATTCACTATCAATATAATATTATGGCACTATGTCAAATATTCATTCAAAACAGTTCACTTAGACTTTGTGAATAAGATGTTGCCGTAGAGAGAGGCCGGCCGAATTGCAGTTCGGTTCGGGACATACAATATTGTTAAGTATGCAATTTGGATAAATTTATTGAAAATTCATGTATCATTAATAGGTTTAATCCTACACACTTATGTCTTGAGTAATGATTGACTGCACTGATCGTTAATTAAGAAATTATACATGTACGGTACTTGACGCGGTCATAGTAATTATTCTTTAAATCAATATGCAAACTGATCTTGATCGCATTGAAAAGTTACTTCTATTTGCAGTTTAGTACTCATAATATTATGCTGCTAAATTTATATACATATTCGTATAGGGATGCATAAAGGGAGCTTATAAATTGTTAAGTAAATTATGGAAAAAATGCTTCGGGATATGCCGAAAGCTTTATCAATATATGATATTCATGTATGTACTTAGATATCGTTTGCAAATTTGAATCATACAATATGCCTTCGCAAACACATATGTATGTCAACATTTTTCCTAATCAACTAACAAAGTTTTCCTTATTTCACTGCTGGTATGTCTTAATCAAATCTTATGTAATACCACGATAATGCTAGTGGATAGAATTATAACTGCTTGTCACTGTGACCCATTTGAAATTTATGTATATGTACATATTAAAACCATGCAGAGGACAGACAATTTTGCTAGCTCGCTAGATAGATAGCTTTTGGCTAAATATTGGCTAACTTCCTTTTTTACGATGTCATGTACTTATCAAATTCAACAGACACTGACAGTTAATAAAGTCGTGATCTGAAAAGTAGCTAAAGCGACCGCGTGACACCCGCCAGCACTTTATGTGAGTATGTAGGAGACGTTTTTGTTATTTTTGAGGAAAAAATATTATAAGTTTTTTCTAAGGTATGGTTAAGGTAGTGGACCCATATTTAAATTCAGTAGCCGCTAAGATATTTTTATTTAAAAAATTGGCGGGCAATAGTATTCTGCTACGACTACTGCCAGCAGATAGGCAGGCTTTCATTCTTTCCTGAAAATGCCATTTATTATTTTCGCAGAAGGAAATTAATTTAAAATTTAAAGTACACTTTTAAAATATTTTGGTTTTTCTCCTATTAAGAAAACATGTACGAGTGTGAGTGTGCAAATTTGATGGAAGTTCTTCTATTAAGTGCTTAAGTGGCCTGGTTCTGCTTGGTACCAAACAAGTATTTTTTAGTGACTTTTCCGCATGATCAATAGAAGAAAATTAACTTACACTTTATTGAATTTATTGTTATACTATATTACAATGAAGGGGTCTATAGTCGAATATCACATTATTGTAAATAGTACATGGCGCAGCCGGTACCCGATGATTGTGTAAAATATTAAACTTAATGGGAAAGACAAAATCTAAAATGCACGAGTATAAAAAACAACGTAGAAGGCCGCCGAAGACGAGGCATATCTACGTTACGAAAATGGATATTGTGAGGCCCATTGAAAGTGGACGGGAATATTGGAGACAACTGGAGGTAATTCAAGCAGTGTTCGGATATATTTAATGTTGCTGCAGAACTATCAAAAAACACCGCCAGTGCAAGTGGCAATTTTCTTGAAAGCACTTGGCCCAGAGGGACTAGAATTCGCAACGTGTTCCCGGGTCCCTACACCTAGCAAATAAAAACCAAACAGGTCCAGGAAATCAGTGATCCTGAAACTTGCCCGCCACCCACCCAGCCAGAAAAAATAATATTTTCATATAGATTCACTGAGTTGGAATGCACAAATTAATGTGGAAGGTAAATGACTAACATTCAAATTATATACTGGTGCCTAGGTGAATGTTTTCCCAATGGGAGCATTATCTGAATATCGAAGAAGAAAAATAGTCCTATCAAACAAAATATTAGAAGCATTTGGAGGTAGTCTAGGAAAATCAGTTAACAGTGTGCAGCTCTTGTGTTGCTATAAAAATGAGAAAATTATATTGAGTTTTATAATAATTGATATAGAAAAGAAAACGGTTCCTATATTACGATTGCAAGCGTGTGTTGATTAAGGTTTGATAGCAAGAAGTTGTATATAAAGTACCGAAAAAGATGAGTTCATCGAGCGCAATAAGAGTTTATTTGAAGGGTGTTTCAGTCAAAAAATAGAGTTAAAACCAAAGAATGAAAAAATCACCAGTATAAAACTAGCAAGACGCATTGCTTTGTCGCTGAGAGAGCCCGTAAAGACAGCGTTAAGCTTGAAATAGACTATGGACGCGCCAACATCAGCATCGGCATCAGCAGAATCATTTCAATTTAGAATACACGCATTTGCCTTTGATGACCCACATTGACAGCAGCAAAAGCATTTTTTCTGTTGCTGCTGTCAATGTGGGTTATCGAAGCAAATACGTGTGTTCTAAATACTAAAACTAAACGCTAGTAATTTTGCGGATATTCCGGGAGTAATAAGATTCGTCAATTATATTTTATTAGCTGCTGATACTCTTGAGGAACACGACGCAATTTTAAGTAGGGTTTTGGAGACGGCAAGAAAGTCCAACATAAAGTTTAACGCAACAAAGCTACAATATAGAACTAAATGTTAGATATATAGGGCACATTATTTCAATAGATGGAATTTCCTGTGATCCTAACCGAGTAACTACACTCTAAGACAATTTAGTTGAATTTTACACGCAAAATACTAGGAAACTAGTTTCCTATTTTTATAACCGTAAATTTACACAAAAGTCGGAACGCAGTATTTTACACATTTTGGTCGTAAGAAAATACGCATAGGAATTGTCTAATTTTAAGCAACAGTTTGTGTAAATTTGGCATTGTTTTGAAGTGGTTTCTAATCAATGGTGTGTTTTTAGACATTTTGGACGAATTAATGCGTCTTTGGATGAGGTATCTATAGAGTAATTCTGTCGTTAATATACTACATTGAAGTGTGTAATTTTCAACTAGAATATGTATTATTCAATCTTTCATTTCCATAACCACAGGAAAGATGTAGATAAGTTCGAAAAAAATAACTTTTCAGGGTAGCTATTTTGAGGCTTACTTTCCACAAAATTGTGTATTACACTTTTAGACGCAAACTACGAATGCACGTTTTCTATATTCCTCAAAGTGGTTGGCCTGAAAAATTATCATTTCCGACTTACCTACTTTTCCTGTGGTCACCAATTTACTCCTGAAAAGTGTGAGAAACAAAAAATTTTCAATTATCAATCTATTCCATGCAAATCTGAAAAGGAAAATGATAAGATATCTGAAAATTTATTTATTGAATAAAACGAAGCGATGTCCATTTTCAATATATTTTATTGTATCGCTATTTTTTGTTAAGAGTACTTATGCTAAATACATAATATATTATTACAACTAAACTTAACTCTACACTTTCTTCACCAATCACCAACTGAACTGTATCACTTCACACTCAAAATGGAAATGAGATACAATATAAATCAAGTAAAATATTACACACAAAATGCCTATAAAACTCTTAACTACACTATTCCTGCGTAAATTGAGTAAAAACCGACATCACTGTTAAAATTTACACACTTAACATCTAAAAATAATCATTATATAGGCATTTTGGGCAAATTTCTGTGTATTTTTACGTAGAAGGGTGAAAAATATTAGATTGCGCCATTTGAAAGGGTGTAAATACGCCACCAAAATAATTCCACGTCGAAAATTGTGTATTTGTAAAATATTAGTAAGTGTAAAATGGGTTTAAATTTACAATGCTGTTTTACAGTGTACTGTTTGTAAAACAGGCAGACTTCTTTCTCACACAAACTAAAATAATATTTATACTGAAAAACAACATACGTTGTGATATCCTATACACTATTTATGTTCACGAAATTACTAGACAGAATTCATTTTTGTTACGATCCGAGTTAAACTACTAAATCCTTAATAGGGCAATTATCTTGGCTTTCAGGAACAATTCTCTGCAGAAAATCTAGCGTCGGAGAAATAGCAGTTTGATTGGGGCCTATACCTAATGGTAAACCGTTGGTCTCCTCACTGTCTACCAAGGAAGAACTCCCCAAAAAAATTCATGGCTCTCGACCAGTTGCTTGTTAATTTTGTATCGCTGGATTTTCTTTATTCATATCATCAATTTTTTTTTTGTTAATCATACCATCGAAATTTCCACGAAAACAACTTTGGAAAAAATGGTATTTCCAAGCGAAAGCAATAAACTCTGTCGAAAAATTCCCATGAACAAAAAAATTCTCAAACTGCGAACCCAGCGCAAACACTCTGATTCTAAATTATTAAAATTTTTCCATTTTTTAAACTTTCTAAATTTTAAGATATTTCTTTAAATTCTGCATTTTTTATTTAAATTTAAATATTTAAATTTTCTGAACTTTCTGAATTTTCTTGATTTTTTTTTTTAGTTTCTGAATAAATCGTAATTTTCTCAAATTTGTAAATCTTTGTAATTCTTATAACTTTTATAATTTTTTCAATACTTAAAAATTTTCTAAGTTTATAGGCGCTTGGATTTTTCTAATTTTTTGCCCGGGTGATTAAAAAAAAAACGCACAAGCAAATTTTCTAAATTTTGGAATTTTTTGTTTTTTTAATTTTTCTGGATTTATTTTTACCAAGGAGACCAAGAGCAAACGGGGTAAATTTCTCAAGAAAAAAAAATATTTCCAAGGATCAACGGGTCGATGTAGAGCATTTTTCGGCTGGCATTTTGTTAAAATTTGCCAGCTGACAGCGTTCATAAGTTTCAGCCGTACAAAGATACAAGGTTCTATAAATTTCAAAAATTTTAGAAATGTGTTAAATATTCAGTTTTTTCGCATTTCATGATTTTTTCTTAGTTTAATATTTTTTTTTTGATTTTCAATAATTTCTAAATTTTTAGGATTTTTTTTTCTTTTACAAAGGGGTAAATTTAAGAAAAAAATGTTCAAGGTATCAAGTGGTCGATATATTAGAGCATGTTTCGGCGCGTTTCATTTTGGTAATTTTCAGAGTCCTAGCTGGCAGCTTTCAAAAGTTTCAGCAATTCAAACATGCAACCCATGAAAAAAATACCGGCGTACAGAGGGCTGCGCCCGCAATACGAGGGTTTTTTAGAATTTTAATACATAGTGAATATTTTTTGTACATATCTATATACACATATGGCCAAAGAAATAAGTACACCCATACTAATTTTTCTTATAACCCTGTAGCCAAGTAGTTATTTGAGGAAATAAACTCATATGGATAGATTTAAATACTTAATTGGTAAGGAATGAAATAATATGTAAATTAGCATATTATAATAAATAACAGCTTTCATTTACCTTGAAAAAGTACGAACTGACTAAAATAGGCTGGACAAAATAATAAGTACATGTCAGTTAATTTGATTAAAACTTGTTTTAATTAAAATATTAAGTTCTGATTCGACCAGAATTTAATTTATTTTATTATTTAAAAGTAAATGGTTCATTATTTTGAAAGAAAAAAAGGTTTTTGTTGGCCTTTTGGAGATAATTCTTATGGTATGTTCCCATACATCCATACATCCAGTTACTTCCAGGAAATTCCGTAATTGGTCCGTTTTATGAAAACTGTGTTTCTGTTTCATTGATTCAACTCCCCCTAAACATTACAGATTCAATTTAACTCTAGTAACAACGCGAAAAGCCACCCGACTTGGTTGAAGCGGATCCTTGACCAGTTTCTGAGGTACGGTTAGGGTTAATATCCTGCTGAAATCCCCACTTAAAGTGTGTGTGTTCATCAGGGAAATATTCTAGGACTCTAAACTAACATTTCTTATATGGAAATTGCCTCATTGTAACGGTTATTAGGTATATTTGAACGAAACCAAACTATGAAAATTAAACCATAGACCACGTTTTTTCGCCTCCATGGGAAATAGTCAGTAGATGTAGCATACATTATATTATTTTTTTTCCTGAATGAAGAATATTACGACAAGAGTAGTTTCCAATCAAATTTATTCCGATCTCATAAATAAAACAGACTATTCTGTGAGTTTTCATTGTTCGGTCTGGAACAAGAAAAACTATCCCTCCCAAATTTTCTTGAACCGTCAACACTTTTTGACGTCGCCATGGAAACTTCCAAATTTTTTGTCAAAACTGCTTTACTTCTGGTATTCGTCGATTAACTTTTCAAAGGGATTCTATATTTTAAATATTTGCCGCGAAAATCACCAAGAGAACTTTTCTCACCATAGTGATAATGAGACCGACAGTTGTCCTTAAGGCCCTTACATGGACTTAACTGTATTTGAGACTGCTTATATTTACTTTTTAATGAATTACACAGTAAATACAATGTTTAGCTGATTTATTTCGTTATTGAGAGAATAATTTTTTCGCTATTTCAAAGTTTCGAACTTAAACTTCTTTTTTCGTACCTACCATGCGTTTTTCGCCCCCTTAAGTATTTTGGTTTGTTTTTAATTTAAGGCTTCTGGCATACACCAATTAATAAAAAAACAAATCCTTACGGAAAATAGCAACTTGTTGTCAAAATTAAAAAAAAACCGATTATGTACTTATTATTTTGACCAAGCTGAAAACCCACTTCAAAGCTAATATCGGTAGGGACTAAGAAAATAAGGGGATGCCATTTAGTTTTTCGATTCCGTTGGCATTGTTGTATCCTAATTGTTGTAATGACTATCTATTTGGGGTAATTCAATTTTAAAAAGGGTATGAAAATTTGGCATAAAAAGGTACATGAGTGGTGTACTTATTTTTTTGTCCATATCTATATATATAAAAATGGACGTGTATTTGTGTCTGTTGCCAGTAAACTTCTTAACCACTGGACCGATTTGGATGATTCTTCTTTTGTTTTATCCGTCTTACATTGGAGAAGGTTTATGGACCAAAATTTTTTTGAAAATATCAAAGGAAGTGGTGGTAAATATCGAAATTCCATTTTGTATGAGAGTCACATGTTGTAATCAAGTTTTCATCGACAACATTTAAATTCACTTAGGAATATGTATCGAGTTGTCATTGGATCAACTAAAGTGTCGCTCCGAAAAATCGTATTCAAGGTGGCTACGTTTTTACGTACATACATACATCCTGGATGTTGGTTACAAGGATTTCAGAATCAACTTCGTACTACTGCGGAAATCCGTTGATATCTCCGCAATCCTTTGGCGGAGTGACACGATTGAGGTGGTGCCGGACACGCCACAAAATTGCCTAAAGGGTCATCGGACCCTCTTCTCCAATCAGTCGTGGTCAAAGATAACCGTCAACCTGGATGTTGGTCATCTCCGCAATCCTTTGGCGGAGCGACACTGTTGAGGTGTCGCCGGACTCGCCAAACAATTTCCTAAAAGAGTCATTGGACCCTCTTCCCCAATCAGAGCACAGGGTGGTCGGAAATCCGTCTAAGTCTCCGATAAATTGCAATCAAGGTGACTACGTTTATACGTACATCCTGGATGTTGTCACATCAATTTCACAATCAAGTTCGTACTACTTCGGAAATCCGTCGATATCTTCGCAATCCTTTGGCGGAGTGACACGATTGAGGTGTCGCCGGACTCGCCACAAAATTGCCTAAAGGGTCATTGGACCCTCTTCTCCAATCAGTGCAAAGGGTGATCAGAGATAACCGTCAACCTGGATGTTGGCCGTCTCCGCAATCCTTTGGCGGAGCGACACTATTGAGGTGACGCCGGACTCGCCACCGAATTGCCTAAAGGATAATTGGGCCCTCTTCCCCAATTAGAGCCCATGGTGGTCGGAAATCCGCCGATATCTCCGATAAATTGTATTCAAGGTGACTACGTTTTTACGCACATACATACATACATCCTGAATGTTGTCACAGCAATTTCACAATCAACTTCGTACTACTTCGGAAATCCGTCGATATCTCCGCAATCCTTTGGCGGAGTGAAACGATTGAGGTGTCACCGGACTCGCCATGAAATTGCCTAAAGGGTCATCGAACCCTCTTCTCCAATCAGTGCACAGGGTGGTCAGCGATAACCGTCAACCTGGATGTATGATAGTTTCTGGGTTAGTATGAACAGTTTTCAATAGGTCGCGCGTGCACATTTTAGTAAGGTTGATTGGCATTCAAAATCGCTAATAAAGTTAAATTAGTGTCACTGCGAGCGTAGCGAGCACTAGATAAGAGAGCGAGCGAAGCGAGCTCTCTCAGCTAGTGTGTATATAAAAATGAACGTGTATTTGTGTCTGTTGCCAGTAAACTTCTAAACCACTGGACCGATTTGGATGATTCTTTTTTTGTTTTATCCGTCTTACATTGGAGAAGGTTTATGGACCAAACATTTTTTGAAAATGTCAAAGGAAGTGGTGGTAAATATGGAAATTCCATTTTGTGTGAGAGTAAGTGATTAAACCTACTCGATTCATACGCTTTAAATTTTTATACGTGTACTAAATTAAATCGAACCGGCTTAAGGATATGATAGAAATATGATGATATGACGTAGTATAATGGAGCCATAATCTTCTATCTATATATATAAAAATGAATGTGTATTTGTGTCTGTTACCATAGTAAACGTCTAAACCACTGGACCGATTTGGATGATTCTTTTTTTGTTTTATCCGTCTTACGTTGGAGAAGGTTTATGGACCAAACATAAATATCGAAGTTCCACAATCCTTTGGCGGAGTGACACTATTGAAGTATTGCCGGACTTGCCACAAAATTGCAAAGGGTCATTGGACCCTCTTCCCAATCAGAGCACAGGGTGGTCGGTCGGTCGGTCCGTCAGTATCTCCAATAAATTGTATTCAAGGTGACTACATTTTTATGTACATACATCCTGGATGTTGTCACAGCAATTTCAAAATCAACTTCGTACTACTTCGGAAATCCGTCGATATCTCCGCAAGCCTTTGGCGGTGTGACACGATTGAGGTGTCGCCGGACTCGCCACAAAATTGCCTAAAGGGTCATTGGAACCTCTTCTCCGATCAGTGCACAGGGTGTTCAGAGATAACCTTCAACCTGGATGTTGGCCATCTCCGCAATCCTTTGGCGGAGCGACACTTTGAGGTGTCGCCGGACTCGCCACAAAATTGTCTAGAGGGTTATCCGACCCTTTTCTCCGAACAGTACACAGGATGGTCAGTGATAATCGTCAACCTGGATGTATAATGGTTTGTGGGTTAGTATGAACAGTTTTCAATAGGTGGCGCGCGCACATTTTATTATGATTATAGCAATAAAAACGTGTTATGTGTGCTTAATTCTTCACATTAAACTGAAATATATAATTGAAATTTAGTTTTTGATTATTCCTCCCAAACGACAGTATCGAGTTTTTCTTTCATTTACCATCTTGGAATCAGTAATGCTAATTAATGATTTTCGAAATAACTCACGCTAATAATAACACTCCCAATATTTTTGAAGGGCAAGTGCAGTCTGATCAGTCAGTCAGGGGGTTGAGTATGTTGTTGTTGCCTTGACCCCTAAGGAAGTAGTGGCGCGACGCAAATTATTTATCGCTTTGTTTCCATATCCCCTTTAGTTTCATCATCGATACGTCGATTCAAATAAATTATTATTAACAGGTTTATTGGCATTCAAAATCGCTCATAATACTAGCGAGCACTAGATAATAGAGCAAGCGAAGCGAGCTCTCTTAGTTTCTATTTCATAAGCAAAAAATAAGAATTGTGCACAACATTAATGAAATGCTTCCTGTAAATCCATTTTTGGATTGGTTTAATTAAAGGTGGAACAGAATGAAATGCGCTAGCCTTTCGTTCTGGAACTATTTACACAGTTTGTATAAAAATACTCCAAGGCAAATCTACAGGCATTTTTCGATTTAAGATTTCTGATGGCCTTTGAGCAGAAAGGAACTCAGGCAAACGTAAGGATGGCTTGGCTTTATATATGAACTGAATTATTAGCTGTTAATCTACTGTTACTGTTTTTTTTAATCAAGGAAAAGCAACTTATACGAAATGATTCCATTGTGTCCCCTGACATAAGAGCCCACGCAAGCTTTCCTATGAGTATTGAACAAGTATGCTTTTGCAGCTATTCAGGGACAGGGTAACTTGATTCTACAAACTTCCAAAATATTTGTGGCAAACACTATTACCATTCTATGCATTTCCACCAAATTTCATGTTCATTGTTTCATCAAGTTAAAAGATATGCATTGAAGAAATGCTTAAGAGGCTTCCCTTGCATTGTGAAAGGCCCTTACTAAATACTTACTTGGCTATATTTCAGGTATGGATACAGATATTCGAATGAAAATTTGTAGACATATTCCCTATGCAATTTTCTAACAACCCTTAGCAGAATTTTCATATTTGGCAACCTTATGGGGCTACACACGAACAAATTGAAACTTAACAAATTGACTGTTATTTACTTTTCCTTAGCAAAAGTCAACAGTCTTAATACTTAGCGTATATAAGGCCATACTGACCAATTTTTGTGCAAAGTTTCATATCGATCCCTATAACGGGTTAGAAAAACGGAGGTCGAAAAGAAGTTTAACTTTAAACGCCAATAACTTTTTTACGATCACTCGAAACTAGAAAATGTTAACTGATATGAAATGTACTCGTTTAGATCTTTGATTTAAATACCCAGACGTTAATCTCCGATAAAAACTAAAAAAGCCGACTTTTTCAAACGGTTGGGACACCCTGTTATCTTCTTCCTACCAACTTCCAAGGTATTTGTGGCAAAGACTGTAACCATTCTACACATTCCTATCAAATTTCATGACAATCGGTTGAGCCGTTCGCCTGCTATTTAGTGAACAGACGGACGGACGGACGGACAAAATCGATTTCATAAGGGTCTTTTGAAAAAATTCTAACAAACCCTAAAAATCGAAAAAGAGCAAACCAAGCGCAAAGGCTCTAAATTTTATTTTATAAATTTTCTGCTTTGTCAAAATTGTTTTAATTTTTCTTTTTTTCTGACCAAGAGCAAACGAGGTAGTTTTTTCAGAGAAGAAATATTCAAAACGCCGATGTAGAGCCTGATGCAACCCACGAAGAAGAAAAAATGCACAGAGCGAACCATGCGCAAAGGCTGTAAATTTGATATTTTTTGAATTTTTTCTGAATCTTTTCAATTTTTCTTATTCTTTAGAATTTTCTTAATTTACTGTAGGGGTATGTAGAGAATATTGCACATTTTGCTTGACTGTTTGTGTTCATAAGTTTCAGCCGTTCAAAGATGCGACCCATGAACAACAAAAAATCGCAAAGGGCGGATCAAGTCTTAGTGCTGAATTTCCCATTTGACATTTTTAGTAGTCTTCTTTATATAAATTGATGCGTAAAATATGCCGCCCAAAATTTGATTTGTAGGATTTTAGAAATTTCTACTAGAAAGGAACATATTAGACAAAAAAAAAGTTTCAAAAGGTTTTGTTGCCAGCATGAGGCATACGTAATCGCTACCACAGGAATCCATCTGCTCTACTAGAGATATTGTTATTGAAATATGTTCACTATTATCAGCTTTTATTTTGTATGTCCTTTATTCCTCTATAATATGATCAACGTTTCGCCTTACAATTACCGGCATCTTCAGGATTAATTTTTCAAATTTCTGTATAAGTAGGTATGCAATACAGCTTCATCTTCTTGCTCTGCTTACAATATTAACAATAGGAACGGAATCAGTGAAAGATAGTACATACAAAAAATCTACTAGAGATACCCTTTAAGGTCGCTCATAGTGCATCTGTTTCGTGTTCATGTGGTTCCTGTTTATGTTTGTTGTCCGTGATGCATACCCGTTTCGAATTTTAAATCTGTGTCCCAAACGTAGTGGCTATACTTTGACCGTAATCTGTCACTGTCCGAATCCACGGAGCATAATACGATTGCATCTGTACTCGCTGGCTTAATTCCCGATATTTACCTCAATTTTAACCCCTGTGCTAGTATGGTGTAATCAAGCATTCGAAACCCTTAGAATCGTAAAAAAAAACAGGAGCAAGGAGCGACAGAAGCCCCACCCGTCACTTCTGAGCTACAAAAACTGAATGCCGATGCTCGCTGATTGAGAAGCCCTATCTTATTGCCTAACCTTTACGCTCCGTCTCCAGCACGTTTTCTGATGGACGAAGTCCTTTATCATAGGGTTGACGAAAATTTGGCCTTAAACATTGCTGATATGCCTTACGCGAGTATGTTTGCTATTGTGTCTTATTTTTATATAGCCCTTTTTTTAGTTGTAACCGTTTAGGAATCAGAATAAATCTGCTTTCCATCAAAAGCCCCATTAATGGGCACTTTCAAAATAAACTGATATCCCACATTTGATCACTTTTCCAAAATTGAATAATTTAGAAATAAACTTCTAAAATAAATTTTTCACATACGTTCAACTTAAGCTTCCGAATTCATTTATTTGGAATAATAGTTCTTTCATACGCCATATAAAACAATTACAGCTGTGCAAGTTGTCTTTTTTTATAAGGATTTTGATCGAATGAAGAATACAAAAAATGGATTAGGATTGTCGTGTGTGTGAGGTATAACCTCGTCTCAGAATTTCAAAAATTAAAAATAATTATTTAAAAGCATCCATAACAGTAATAGCATAAAAATTTAACACTGAATAGACCTTTGTATGAAATTGACTGGTGAATTTTCTTTTACCTGCTTAATGAACTACTCTTTGCTAAGAGCTCTGGACAGTTATAGGTATTTAACATTGTCAACATTAATAGGTTATAGTTTAATAAATTTATTCAAAAAAATAAAATGGCAATTTGATAGTAAAAGTTGTAAATTAAATTTTAGTTGATAATGCTATTTACTAAGGCTGGAAGAAGGCTCGCAACTCTTTAGCCGAAACATGATTTTCAAATAAATTTTCATTACACACATTACACTTCTTTCTATCTCCTGGAACCAAAAAACATTTCATACATATGTATATGTATTTATTTTATTACTTACGTGGAAATCAGCTTTTCCGCTTCACCTAATACAGCGACTACATACTTTGATTGACAACTTATATAACTCCCTGCACGATAGAGAAAGCCTCATGCGATGACACCATAAGTTTTCATCGTTAAAACAATTTTCATTTATTTTTTGGGTTTTTATTTTATTTCAGGTGCTATTGGTATAATAGTTTTAAATTTTTTCTCAAAAAAAGGAAACCAAAACCAAAATCATGAAATTGTACACTACTTAAGATATTTTACATATTCCGGACATGCACTATTTCAGAAAGCATGAAATGCATTTAGCATGATTTCCTCGTATCAGTATCAGACAAACATGCAGACGTATACAACACTTCTGTATGTTTGCTAACACAGTGCATGACCAGTTTTTTATTTGAATTTAGTTTTTTTATGTGCAATTTTTGCATTTTTATTTTATTTTATTTAACACGATGTATTCGGTTTGTTTGTGAAAAGAAATAGTTTTTCATTTCGTGCATAATGCAACAATATGTGGGGTGTTATGGATTTTATATTATGTAGAATTGAAAATATCAGGCAAACACAAGATTAATGTTTAAGAGCTGCTACGAGTGTCTCCAATTTAAGTATATCGATTTTACAAAATTATGAGGACTTAAAAACCAAAAAAAAATTAATGATATTATAATTTCATATTATTCCATTGTACTAACTACATTTTTAATTCTAAAATTCAAACAACAGTCTATAATGACGCCCTATCCGACTTCTAATCAATTTGACCTTAACTTCATCATGATTCATCAATTGACTTAACTACATCAAATAATTGACAATTTCAGTAGACTTTTTGCTTCTAACCGATTCCGTTGTAAAGAATACTACTTGAAACCCTATCGAGTGTACCAAATCCAAATCATCATGATCAGATCACGGCTATACTTCAATCAACCTATAAATTATGCTGATTTCAAACTTCGACAAGTACCTGCAATTTGAAATCTTAAAACTCTATACACCAGCTTGAAGAGTATTTTAGTAGCGGCGAAGACAAGCAGCAAAATCGAGGTTCCACCAAAAACAAACGGCATTATAAAAGTAGGTATATGTACTTGAAAAAATGGCGACTTCTTCAGGAGCCCGGACAATAGTGCAAAAAACTGGTGGCTGGAAACTACTGTTTCGACTTTACTATAATAATCATTACGTCTAATCAACAGTGAATCACATTATCATGGTATGGTAAAGAAGTACTTGTCGGTTCTCTGTGCACTTGTAAGAATTAAGCAGCTTCGCTGTATAGTATAGCTATAGTGAAAACAAGAGAGAAACGAAAAATTGAATTTGATTTCGGATTGTGGTTTTTATTGTATGCATATATAAAAATATTGGCATCGATTTTAGTTTCTGTTGTGCTACTGCTACCCGTATCGTGATTTGCGCGAGAACTGACATAGCATCATGATATCAGCAGTGCAAAGACCATCATTAATCGAAGCAGTTCGTGGCAATTTGGCATGTTCTGAATTATATACTGAAATGTGGTGATCCTCAGCTATAACATTTTAAAAATGTTTAAGGGGTTTTTGGACTGAAAAGAAACTGCCCAAACCTTCCGCAATTTTGAGAGTCTGATATCCTATAAAAGATATCACAAAATTTGTTAATAATAAAATTTCCTTTGATTTAATTACCACATGCAGTAAGGAATCGCCCAGAGGTCTCGCGTTACTTCTTAATCAAAATTAATTAATCATAATTATTCACCTGCATAATGTTTAAACATTTCATGAATACTCCACGAGCCGCTCTAGGCTCCTACAATGTATCGTACGTTCTTGCTCAGACAAAATATGTTTCGTCGCCTATCAGTGGATGATCAATGATCGTGTTGTATGGACAGAAGAAAAAGAACGCCATCGCAACAAAACACGCGACAGGCCATAATTCATTGAATTCAAAATTTGCACGTACGGTGTGTTGCTACTTGAAACTTCTACAATACTATTCACGGTACAAAAAGCGACAGATCAGATCGGACACTTATTATTTATACATACATAGATGCAATTAAGTGTAGAATATTGTCAACCGTTTTTTTTTTTCTTTATCAACAAGTTGTGCATTGATTGAATTTAGGTCATACTCGTATGTTTTGAAAACGAAATGTGCGCGCCAACTTTAAATAATATTCGCGGCAGATTGTGGTAGCATGTACAGGCTTTTATGATTTTACTAGATCAATAGATGTTTTCAAATATGCAATATTAGTATTGTCTACACATTGTTAGGCAGCAAGTCGTGCCCGGATTTTAGAACTTTATTATGTTATTTTATTGAGAAAGAGAATTGAGGTCAAGATTAGAGATTTTGTCTTAATTATGAGTGATATAATATATTATTTAAGAATACCTGAAGCAAAGTATCAGTTTTGATTATATTCCACGCATAAACGACAACATCATTATGACAATAAATTTTAACCATTCATTAAATAGGACATATTTAAATAGTCTAGTTTTACAGAATACTTCTATGAAACCCTTTGCGTTAGTGAAAAACGAAAGATTTACACGAGTAACCCGATTTCAGTATAATTTGTTTACACAGACAACGTGCAAAAACTGTTATATAGCAATATAAACTTAATTGAGGCTGATGATGCCACAATATAGTATCAAGTCCCAATGTTATACAGGGTGTCCCGAAAATCAACGTCAAGCCGGAAACGTGTGAGAGAGTGCTTGGTATATGCTCCTATGGCAGCAGGATCTACGATAGAATTGTTTTGAAGCTACACACATTGTAACTACAACGGGCAAGAGCTGCCAAGCCCCCTTGATTCAAGAAAAAAAAAACACTGCTGTAACAACAACCGTGCTTGGTGTCGGGAACTAAAAAAAAAAAACATTAGAAAAAATGTCATTCACGCCCACCTAATGTTCGTACAGTTCAACTTAGAATGAGAAGTGACGTTTAATTATCTAAGTTACACATAACTGTAAAAATACATGACTGATTTTTGTACAGTACTTATTTGATCCATAACGCATATCATACACGGGCTATTACCCCTTCCTGTCTTAACATTCACTTTCGGGACACCCTGTAATTTCTTTTTTTCCCATCTGACTCCTCCTCCCATAAATTATATTGTCACGTATCCTTTGTGCAAATTCCGCAGTCTATTCAGAATCTTATCTGCACTGAAATCAGGCTACTCGCGTCAATCTTTCGTTTTCTCGCCAATCCAATATGCAATTCCAACACGTGCATTTTTTCATACAGAATTCGCATTGATGTCCACTCTGATTCAGAGTGAACATCACACAAACTTTGCAACTTTGTTTGAAAATTGCTAGTTCAGCTAAATCGAAAAATGATGCGGGAGCCAAAGAAAATTTTTCACTCAATTACGTTGAAGAAAGATGATTGAATACGTGAATATATTCTGCAACCTATTCATACTAAATTTCATGACACTCATCCTCTTGAAAATGTGAAGAGAATTTTATAAAATATGTTTTTGTTTAATTTAAAAGATAGAAAAATTGATTGTTAATAGTTTGTATAAAATTTAATTGAGAACATTTTTTCAATTGACTTTAAAATCACTTGAACCGTTTCGTTTCATCATATTTCATCTTGCGGCGCGGCTGTCAACCGATTGTCTTCATTAATAGCAGGTTGACGTGATCACTTGTTTTCATTTTGATTTGCTCGTCCTTTTTTTGTTGTCAGCGTCCATTGCAAATCTTTCCATCAAACCTAATAAATATTGACGCGACCAGTGATGAACAACTTATCCATAGCAATTGCGACCGGCGCGGGGCGTATTGTCGTCGGTCACTTGGTCGTTTTCTTTGACGTTGATAATTTCCATAATGCATAAACGATCACTTTCTTTTTCAATCTTTTCAATCAGGTTCATCTTATGCATACGGACGTCACTGGGGAAAATTTATTCAACAACATTGATGGAAAATATCATCAACCGTCGATAGTATTCGTATAGAGATATTAAATTGAGGCATAAATCAAGTTAAATATAATTTGAATATAACAGGTTCATCGAGAAGGGTGGATGTTCTTTAAATCGATACGATCTTATCAACAAATTAGTATGTTGTTCGATATTATTATGAATATGTTTGATGTAATAATTATGCTATCGATATATTTCAAATAAAATCAACCCAAAATCGAATCCCAGCGGGGGGCTATAATGACAATAGCCCTCTTTTTATGGAAAAATTCTGGTGTTCCTATTAATTTATTTATCACAGACAACCGCTGTTTAGACCAGCGGGAGGCAAATTGAAATTTATTTACAATAATTATAAACTTATTGGTTACACAAGGCGAGAGAGTTGACTATACATAGATAAGAAGTGTGATCTTGTGATGATGAGCATCAGAAGTCGAACATCGCTTAGACATATTATGCTGAGCACTCTGAAACAGTGGAGAAATCAGTACATTTATGACTGTTTGATAGCTTGTCATGCTGGGTTATGCTTGTCGCAGTTTTATCAGAATACAAATAGAAGAAGCTTTAAGACATCAAGTTGATTGCGAGATAGTGTGAAATTGGTTATTTCCGCTTACATTTCCTCCTCCGCTTGAAAAAGATGGCATGATACCTGGAAATTACAGATGCGTGCTATTTTAAACAAAAACGATTTGTGGTCGTAAATTATCCCCGAAGGACAACACTGAGGAGTGGTTGTTAGGCGGCAGAGCTTGGGCAAATCGCAGAATTCAAAACATCGCGGAATATGTAGCTTAAAGGAATCTCCGCGGAAACCGGCTTTATTAAAGAAGGTAGCATTGTCGTGGATGGGAGAGTCCAATAAAATTCGCTATCACTTTTATACCGTGGCCAGACTTAAGGAAATAAACATATCGATTGGTGACGAATTGCTTGCTATACTTTTATTATAGGTATAGTCTACCAGACTCGTACGAAACTTTTCGATGCGCATTAGAAACCAGTGACGAATTGCTATCTCCAGATATGCTTAAATTGAAAATTTTGGAAAAGAGTGGGAGTCGTAAATCAAAAATATGCGATACACAAAACGTGCTCTTAGCTAACAAATATCATCGCTCAAAAAACTTGAATTAGAGGAACGGTAAGCAGCATAACACAGAAAACATACAACGGCGAAAGCAGAGTCAACCGCAACGATATTATGTTTCAAGTGCAAATAAAGAGGGACATTTTGCCAGAATCAACATTGTATTTGCCGATCATATTTTTCATGAAAAGCAGTACCAGAATATTATTGACGCAACCGAATCATAGACTTCAATCTAGAGCAACGCACAGAAGGGGAATCCACCGAAAAAGGATCAACTGGCCATGATTTCGAGTAAGATACCGAAGAAAACGATGGTGTGTACCGAAATTTGCGAACGACATATCTGACTAAAATCTATGTTCAGCTTATAAGGACATACAATTTGATTCAAACGAGTATTTTGAGGAATGCGAGATGGTATTCAGTGTTGTTTTTGATGAACCTATTACGATTACGGACGCGTCGATAGTAAAGAAGACATTAGTGGATGAAACTTTGGCACAAATTGAAAACAAGACTCGAGAAATTGTGTCCAGCAGAACGAAAAGTGATTGGCATTGGTTTTTAAAACGAAAGTGCTTTTGAAGAAGTTGCGCCTAGTTGCGAAAGGCTACAGTCAACGTCCGAAAGAAGATTTTCACAAAACTTTCGCGACAGTTGTAAGATCAGCATCAATCAGATTGATAGCAGCATTAGCCGTGAAATGCGATTTAGGAATTCACCAAATGAACGGCGAACTTGACGAGCTCGTATATACCTTTTTTCCTTCAAGTTAACACATTTACGGACCCAATGGACAAATTTGCGAGCGAAATTGACGATTTTACGAATCAAGTTATCAAATTTGCGAAACAAACGAACTTTTTTTCGAGTCAAATAACTAATTTTGTCGATGAAAAAAATGCTTTATTGGATGATTTTAACAATTTTGCGAATCAATTTAGCAAATTTACGGATCAAATGAAAATATTTTCGGAACAATTAAGCACATATGCGAATGAAGTAAACATTGTTTTGAATGTAGTTAGCAACTTTTCTTGCAATATGATCCGGTAAGGTGTAAGTGCGTCTTCTAATTTTGTTTGTAGACTTTCAGTTTTTCAGTTCTTGCAGCGTTATCATCAAAAAACTTGGCAAAGTTGACAGCATCACCAACCAAATCTATCAGCTTAGACAAATTAGCGATAGTATTTTTGTGTTTGGCAATTGCAGAGACTGAACCTTCGTTCTCCCCTTCATCTTCTATCTCGTTTTCCTCGTGTATCTCAACTAGTTCTTGGACTGTCAATTGAGCATCGTGTGAGTTGATAAGCTCGCGAATATCACTCTCTTCAAGATCCTCAAATCCTTCTCCTCCAACTCGCCTACCTAGCGCTACGAAATCTGTTAAATCCTCCTCGCAAATCTCAACGTTTTCGGAAATCTCTATCCACAGCTTTTTCCAGGCTGCATTCAAAGACTCCTTTTTTAAGCGCAACCAGGAGTTGTTAATATTTTTTACGCAGTCCAAAATGTTGCAGGATTTCCAACATTCTTTAAGCGTAGGTTTATCAGGAAGATCAGTATAGTCCAACATAGCATCGAAAGTTAGTCTCAAATAATTTTTTTTGAAATAAGCGATAATACCCTGGTCCATGGGCTGCAATATGGAAGTCGTATTCGCAGGCAAGAATACAACTTTCACATTAGGGTGCAGTGCCTGTATTTTCGGAGGATGGCTTATTGCATTGTCAACGATGAGCAATACATTGAAGGCAATGTTGGCCTGCTTGCAAAATTTTTCAGCCTCTTTGCAGAAACAATTGAGGAACCAATCTTCAAAAATTGACGACCTCATCCAGGCCTTCCGGTTAGACTTCCAATAAACAGGTAGACTTTCTTTTTTAACGTGTTTTAAGGCCCGCGGATTCTCGGAATTATAAATTAGAAGTGGTTTACACTTGAAATCCCCTTTTGCATTGGCACAGAATAAAATTGTTAGCCTATCTTTTGCCACTTTGAATCCAGAAGCTTTCTTTTCCTCCTTTGAAATAAAAGTTCGGCTGGGCATACGCTTCCAATAAAGGCCGGTCTCGTCGGCGTTGAAGACTTGTTGAGGTGTATATCCGCCGGATTCTATAATTTCGTGGAAGGTTGGAGAAAATTTAGATGCTGCTTCCACATCTGCACTTGATGCCTCCCCGGAGATTATCACATTATGTAGATTGTGGCGCTGCCGAAATCGATCAAACCAGCCATTACTTGCGACGAAAGACTTGCTTTCGGAAGATGAACCGGCTTCTTGTCGTTTAATAAGCTCGTAAAGTTTAAGGGCTTTCCTTGAAACGATGCTCGTATCCATCGGAATGTGCTTCTGATTGTTGTCGTTGATCCATTCTATCAACAACATTTCCACTTTCTCCACGATCGGATCTCGGGTCTGTTTTATACGTTTCGCCGATAGTGGTGTCGAATTTTTCAATGATGTTTTAATATTCTCTTTACTTGCTTTTATCGAACGTACTGTCGACTCATTAATATTATAAATTCGACCGATAACTGACGGGCCTTTCCCCTTTTTCCAGCAAATTGATTATCTCTAATTTTTTCTCTAACGTAAGAACATTTTTCGTCCTCTTTTTCGGCTTTTCTTCCAAGCTGCTCATTTTTATTTTAAAGTCCAAGATTATGTCTTTGTATGAATGCTTTCAGATATTTTCCCTCACTGGAAACAACAAATCTATTGGCATTTTTATTTTTTGATGAAAATTTAAACATCTTAACGACAATAAATTATATTGACATGATATCAATATGGAAATCGAAATCAGTTTAACAAGAACTTACAGGTCACCACTAATATGACAATAATTATATTCAACTCAATGCAATGCAAAGCCAAAGGCGTCATGCTGGTCGAAACGGTAAATAGCATACGAAAATGCGTATCTACACCATGGAAGACTAAGAAGCAGGATGTAGTGGTACTATTCACACTGTATATGGTTTGCTCAATGTTTTTCTCTGGTGCGACTGAGTTACGGCTTTAATCTCAAAATTTTCGCCAAAGGGCCGCCCCGTGATCTATACATATAGAACATACATATTTGGAAAAATTAGAATCGCGAATAAGCTTCGCTAATGTGGGGGGGGGGGGAAAGGGGTAAAGTTGAAATCGCGAATAAGCGAATTCGCGAATGTTGGGAGCGTGAATGTCGGGGGATTACTGTAGTGGACTTTATAAAATTACCTATTATTAGTTCTGTGATGACAATTTTCAAGAACAAAGACTTTGATGTTATGTCAAGTGAATGTCAATATAACATAGCTACATAATTACATGCATACATATATGTGTATCACAGTGTGTGGTGTAAAAAACTTAACAAACAATATTAACGAAAGATGGAGTCGGTACAAGATTCATTAAGATATCACAGTTTAAACTTTTGGTCAAAATAAAGTGTAAATATCACAGGTTATTAGGAGTAAAGTTTGATGAGATTGTAGTAGTTGTTGGTATAATGCTTCTTGTCAGTTTTCTCATTACAGGCTATACTTTCGTGTTTTATAATTTGATTTACCTCCTGAATCTGTAGTTTGGGGTTGTAATAAACTCCCAACATTACAAACTAACAATGTTTCGAACCTATGTAAAAACTGATTTTGTAAAACCTTTGAAAATATGGCGACAAGCATTTAACAGCTCCAAATGGTACTTTAAAGTTCCCAATAGGACTTTGAAGTAACAGTAGCCACTGCATTGTTTTAAATTTCACTATAAAGTAGCAAATCCTTCAAAAGTACAAAGAAATTACACGGCTACGGTTTTGTCACTTAAAAATATTACTTTAGAGTTGCTCACTATGTAGTAGCAAAGTGTGGTACCGAACCTTACCATTCCCCCGCACTTGTCGAATATGTAGTAGCAACATTTCGTTCACTACAAAGTTCCAACTACCACCATCCTGGACCGTCCCAAAAACTAATTTGCAGGATTTGTTACAATGAAGTTAACATTTTGGTGTCCAAAACGTAACCGAAACTTAATAAAGTGGCGGTATCAAAAGAATTGGTATTCGCTAAATAAAATGCTGCTTGGGTAGGTTGTATAATCGTTAATCAAATTTTTAATTCATCAATCAAGTAAACTTCGATTAATGCAACTCCCTTCCGGCTGCGGCAACTGGCAGTTGCATCATCATATCTAGTACAAAGTTTGTACAATCCGTAGAAGTTACTGCTTGCACTCCTTGAACAATCAAGTCAGTTAAAACATGATCTCGTGTAAGATCACCAACTTCTTGACGTACAAATCGTTTTACTTTTGCGAACACTTTTTCAATAGGGTTTAGCATCGGCGAATACCGCGGGAGATATTGTAGCGTAAGTCCAGCGCGCTGTAGAGTTTCCTTGACCTCAGCACCTTTATCTATTTGGCCATTGTCCATTATAACAAGCGCACCTTTCCATGATGAGTCCAGATTATTCATCAACTCTCTTAGAAATGTGCAGAATTTTTGTGCATTGCATGTTGAGTGTGCAAGAATATGGAGAACTTCTTCATTAGACATTGCAGCAACAAGGCTTACATTTCTTCCGCGAATAATAGGCAGTACGACTCGAGCTCGTGTATTTGTTAAATTGTACCATCTTACACGAGATCATGTTTTAACTGACTTGATTGCTCAAAAAGTGCAAACAGTAACTTCTACGGATTGTACAAACTTAGTACTAGATATAATGATGCAACTGCCGATTGCCACAGCCGGAAGGGAGTCGCATTAATCGAAGTTTACTTGATTGATTAATTAAAAATATGATTAACGATTATACTTACTAGGTTCGAAACATTATTAATTTGATTCGCGAATTTGTCAATTTGGTCTATAAAGTTGCTAACTACATTCAAAACAATATGTTTCCTTCATTCGCATATGTGCTTAATTGTTCCGAAAATATTTTCATTTGATCCGTTAATTTGTTAAATTGATTCGCAAAATTGTTAAAATCATCCAATAAAGCATTTTTTTCATCGACAAAATTATTTATTTGACTCGAAAAAATGTTCGTTTGTTTCGCAAATTTCTTAACTTTATTCGTAAAATCGTCATTTTCACTCGCAAATTTGTCCATTCGGTCCGTAAATGTGTTAACTTGAAGGAAAAAAGGTATTAATTATTTAATTAATTAATTAATAATTAAACAGCTAAACGGCAACAGCAACACGACGAAAGTGAAAATCCCTTTTGTTGACAGCGAACTCCACGCCTGCTTCGTTGTCGGATAGATAACCTGGTCGACTACTGGGATTTACATAACTACTATGAACAAGTATCCTTATCAAAGTTTGATTGGAGCCTTAATGTACTTAGCAGTAACAACGCGACACGACATTGCATCAATTATCTTAGCCAGTTTAATTCGCGCTATAACACTGATCATTAGAAAGCTGCGAAAAGGGTCTTACATTACCTCAAGGGTAGTATGAATTATGGCCTTTTATATAAAAGGGATAATCTTGAACTATTCGGCATAGTAGATGCTGACCGGGGTGCCGATATAATCGATTGTCGTTCGTATTCAGGTTATATATGTATATTTTCAGGGGCTGCCAAGCAGGAAAGCAGAAAACTCTCAGTCGGAGTATATCGCAATATCTGAAGCAACGAAAGGAGCACTCTATCTGAAAAGATTTTTCGAGGAAATTGGGCTGTCTAACGGAGCAATCAGACAATCAGATAACCAGAAAAATGTATTTTGAAATTAGGAATTACTAAAAATTGATATAAAGTACTTTAAGAAAGGGAGTTAAAATATAAAGCAATTTTGTAATTTAATTCTTTGGAATTGATTTAGTACGAGAACCCCATTGCTTATCTCTTAATTCCCTACCAATGAATTCAACCGTTATGAAAATTCTATTAATATCAGAACATGTAACGTTTTTATTTTCTACTCTGAATGTAGCCATCGTTATAGGCAAAACTGCGCACTACAAATAACCTAAACATATTTCGCACATCGAAAGATTTCATCTTCGGATATTCAAGTTCTTTTTGGGGGTTGGGTTGAGTCGAACACTGTGATGCTAATAAAGACTAGAGATAGAATCTCGCTGTGATAGTTTTTTTTCAACTAAACCAACTGAAAGAAGTGAATCCATGAAAATTGTACGTCCTATCAATCGTTGAATATTGTGGCATTCATGAGCGTAACCCAGGGGGGGGGGGGTGATCACGGTAAAAATTTTCTACTTACTATTGTAGAAAAAATAGGTGGACTGCGATATTTTAAAGCGTACAAATGCCGGTTTGAGCTCTGGAACGGCACGAAAATTTTCTTAGGTACTACAAATAAACAACTGCGCGTAGGAGGTAATCTGTTGACGCAGAGTCTCGAAACTTCAGGTTACAAATCGAAAAATGTCAGTCCCATTGGGAGGGCGGTGTCTGAGCTCTTTGCAAAGCAGGGCCAAAGCCCCAAAAATCCCCAAAATGTTAGGAGTTTTTCCGTTTTTTGGCTTATGCCTCCGAAACTATAAATTTTTGCAAAAACCTGTCCATGCCCATCTTGGATAAAACATGATTGCGAGCTCAACGCGACGTTAATCTCCGAAATGCGTTAAGCGGTATCAGGGTCGTAGCTAAGGGGGGGGGGGGTATGGGGGTGTCTCACCCCCCTAACATTTTCAATATTCATCTGCAGTCGGCAAATTTGACCTCTGTGGGAATATGTAGGATTGCGATTTTACAGTTACAGTTAAACAACTGTTCAAAACTCGCGTTGCAACAAAAACGTCTCGTGTTTATTATTCAGTATGACGTGTGTCTGCCATTTACATCATACTCCGACAACACACATAGATACTAGTCGACAAGACCACTCCTTAGGGAGTTACGGTAAGGTGACTAGACTCCCACAAAAGCCCAATTGCGAAATTCGATTCTCAAGCAAATCCGGAGCAACTACGTCCAGGTCCGAGGTCTATGTCGCAAACATGTCGAGCTACAGGGTCTAAGTAATCATACGGACGAGCCTTAAGATTAAATTTTACGAAATGGCATCCATTGGCTTACCGATCGCTTCGCTCGCACCTCGCCTTATCATTCTTAGCACCAGCACTGAGTATTTTTTGTGTGGACGAGTCAGAGAACTAAATCCTACGAATTGCCTTACATTAACTGCATCTCGCCTTATTCACTTGCTACCAGCGCTGGTCGCAAGGATGTTGGCGAATTATGAAAAGCGCGACAGACAGAGTGAGTTCTGAGCGAAGCCAAGGGCGACTCCCAGGATCTGAGAAAATGTATGGACGAGCCGGAGATCGAAATCCAAAAAATTGCCTTCCATTAGCTCACCGCTCGCTGCGCTTGCACTTCGCCGTATCCTATTTCGCAACAGAACTGCGTTGCAAAAATGTTGGCGAATTCTCTAATGCACATTGCGAAGGGTGACCCACCGAATTAAAGTAAACCAAAGGACGAGCCAGAGGTCTAAATCTTATCTAAACCTGGTTGCAATATTTCTAGAAGAGAGTATGCATTTCTCCATGGTTACGTTTGTGATGCCATGCCATGCGCTTGGACTTTTAACGCCGTTTTTAATGAATTCTAAGGAAATTTGGTAAAAAAAATTATCTAAAAGCAATGCTGAGTCTTTCCTTTGGTATGCATTTTCCTATAGAGGTTGATAAAGGAATCGCATGGAGAACAATGGCTGATTTTTTCCATATTGAAATCTCATCTTTTGACGGCTGTAATCTCTGAACCTTGGCAGCTGAAGCCTTGAAATGTTCACCAAATATGGGCAGTGCGGTGCTCTACAAGTTTCTCAAATTTCTAAATTCCGTCCAATTTGCAAGTTATGGACAATTTTTGATTAGAAAACACAGAAGTGCGATTTGGGCAGCTAAAGCTTCCGAATACAGATAGATGGACCGTGAAATTTGGAGAAAATGCGCCAAGTAGATCTACAAGTTTTCAAATTTCAGTGAGATCGGGAAGGGTTTTCCAATTATCGAAATTGGAGGATTGTCAAACGTAAAAGTGCAATTATCTCGCTAAATATCGACAGGGGTCAAACTCTACACCTTAAAAGCAGAATTGACTGATCACAGGCCTCATCGAGGAGATTATTATGTAGGAACTAGGTTTCATTGTGTGGCATGGGGAGCTGTACATTTTGCTGAACGACAGTTCAAAATGCTGTACTGTACAGCAAAATGCTGTGCATCTGGTCAGCTTAATTGACATTTTTGGACAAAACTAAACTTTTTGTGGAAAAAGTCTAAATTAGAACATTTCGCATTTATTCGCATAAATGAGCAGTTTTCGCCGAAATTCGCATCTATTTCGTAAAAACGAAATTTCCGTACCTCTCATTATAATTTGTGAATTTACAAATGTAGTCGGCAAATTTTACTTTTCACCCCCCTAACAAATGTTTGCTCGGTACGTCTCTGAGCGGTATGGCTACAATCGATAGTAATTTTTTTACGTTTTCTTTTGCGAGATTGACCCAATCTTAAAATTTAATTCATAATTAGGGAACTGTGCTAAAAATGGCAAACTTAAATTATCAATTGTAGTAATACCGCTCAACGGATTTATAATATTGATGTCTCTTTGGACGCGCAATTATGTGCTCTCTAATATATTCCTGGAACGTTTTTTCGCAAAAATAAACAGTTTCAGAGTTAGGGGCCAAAAAACCGAAAGTTTTGGGATTTTTTCGGGATTTTGACCATTTTCCGCAACGAATTTTCGGTGGAAAGCTCTGGATTCGTGCTCGAGACCCCAAAAAAACATAAGAAACAAAACTAGGTTTATCACCTACTACACTAGTTGTGCTTACTTAAAATTTGACTTTAAATGTTTAACATCTTTTCTATCAATACATTAAGGGCCGACAATAAACAAAACTGACGGGAACTTTTATTGTTGTTGGCGATTTTAAATGTTTATCCTCTGAAAAAAAAAACGTGGATACGACAATGAAGTTGAAAAAATGTTGTCCCCTCAACGAAATCCTGGCTACGCCCATGGTGGCATAGAGCCGACTATGGTAAAAATGATTGAAGTTTACTCCTTCTTATCTGAGTGGGGTAAGCCTGAGTGAGAACTGTATATATGTATATACATACTTATCGGCTCGGGTGTAATTCTAGTTACACCAATAGCGATAAATCATGGCCGCATTTATGATGGTTTATAAGAAAAAGGTGGTAAATATGTCAAAATACACATCCCAATAAGCGAAAAGCTTGGCAGTCCAATATCGAGAGCGCCGTGATTAATAAATTTTCAAAAGTTGGTTCGCTTTCGTAAATTGAAGCTACCCGCACATTTACTTGGTTAAAAGCTTCTGTCACTTCTCTTTCTTTTACCGGTATTAAACAATATTATCAAGCAAGCATCCTGTTCGATATAAAGGCATATTGAGTTCACCACATATCACATACGCATCAAACTCACATCAATTCGTAAATGCATTCATTCCAAACACGTAACACATTTTGAGCATAAATTTGTCAAACATCAATAGAACATCATAAGCCAGCCGTATTATTAACTACGATCAGCAAACATCATTTTCCCCGTATTCCCCATGAACATGATGTTATCCCGTCGATCGATTGAAAAATCTCTTCTAATATTTTGCAAATAAAAAAAGAAAAGGCTCCACGTATCCGCGGCCTCTTTCAGCCACACAAACGGTCGCGCAATTGCGTTCGCCTAATACCACTTCATAAAATTCAACGATTAGCAATCAACTTATGTGTACATAGTAATAGTGTTTTGATCTTGAAAATTTCTCATCATAATATTTTAAGACAATTTATAAGCTCGCAACTGCAACCTCAATAATGTGTGTAGCATAGAGGCAATAATTAAAGTAATTTTCCTTAAGCGCACACCACACCATCATCCTCGCACGTACAGTAACAGAGTTTATCATAAGATGTTACGAATAAATTGATGCGATACACAAAACTATTCATATGCAGACATAGGGCCGATTATTCGTACATCTTATATGGTATCCGTGTCGGCCGGTTAGTCTTATCGTATAGACAAGACGCTCACCATTTTTCGAAAGATGGTACATTGTATTGAATTGAATATTTGTGTGCTTTGCATAGTTGTGCCATATTTCACGTCATCGTATAAAATTAAAATTGCGTAATGATTCTACTGTGTATACAAACTAGAAAAATTATGGTGTGCGTCTCTTCTATAAGACTTACTAGTACTAGATAAAATGTACGAGTAATTGGTCCTTATAGTAGCAACTATCAAGCAATGAAACGGACTAAAAGCTAGATCGCTTAGCTTGTAAAATAGAGATGAATGTCTATGACATCGTCAGCAAATTGGCGAGTACAGCAGGCGCTTGTGTGTGTAGCACAAACAAAAAATGGCATGAAAAGATTAAAATAAGCACTGTACCGATTAATATGAGATTTATAAAGAGAAGAGTAATTTGTGCGTGTTCTTCACTTCACCGCAAAAGACCGATTCTCACTACAAACCGCCACTCTTTGTGTGTTTGTGTATGTTAAACGTCGGTTTCAAAGATCTTGAATTAGCGATAAATCTGTAAATTATAGAGCAGAAAAATCTTTAGCGAGTCAAGTGAAAAATCTCTTTTTCATGTATAAATCAATCAGATATGTGTGTACAATATACCGGAACCGTTACGATATTCCCATTCGATAGTGCAAATACGTATGTGTGTTGTGTTCTACGCGAAATATTCCACGGAGGACCCGTGTTCTGCATAAGTTTACCATGTGGCCGCATGGTTCACCTCTTATCGATAATATTGTGACGGACATATAAACATTGCGATGTGTGATATGATAGTGCACCAGCGAAACAAGACAGTCAATGTGACGCCAACTTTGGCTTATAAAGATCGCCAAACAAGACCGAACAGCTGTGCCTAAGCAAACGCTTCTAACACTAATATCGCATGGTCATCGCATAGCGACATTATGAATTGTATATGGTCGTGAATTTCATTAGATTTTCTCCCGGCTAAGAAGGATTATTATCCAATATCTGCGTAAGATTATTTATATTTGTCATGTTACAGGGAACCAGTACAAATTACACATCAGATACATAAACGACTTTATCTTACAACGGTGAAAGTTTTTGAATGTTCTTTGCCCAATGAGTTTGGAGAATCCAGGCTGGCATGGACATCTTGAAACCCCAGTGTCCTACTTTAATGCGTGACATAGAATGTTTAGATGACATTGGGTGATTGAACATAAAAGGAAATCCTTGAAAGTATAAATCAAGGTGAATTGGAAATTGAATAACGAGAAAAATTAAGATTTAACATTTCGATTGTCATAAATGTAGTATAGTATCGACATATTGGATACACATACAATAAATCGAATGTTAACTTTTGAAATATTTTTTTATACAAATTTAATTTTCTGTTTCGGCCTAAAATTAGTTATTGTCATTCCCATCCCGACAAACAACCAAAAATGTAATCTCACAAGTGCAACATGTCAGTGTGAAACTACAGACAAAAATCTTTCGTCGTACACTAAGAATGCCGTTGTTATGGCATACATACATTCCTCAACTAGTTGGTGTCATTAATTTAATTAATTAATTAAAACTATCGACCGCGTTTCTTGGTATAGTGTTGTAAGAAGAAGATATATCAACTGGTAGATGCAGTGGCGTAGATAAGGGGGGGATCAAGGGGATGAATCCCCCCCCCTTCGGTCACACATTTTTATTTTTACTTTTGGTTTTGGTACGTAAAACAAAGCAAAAGTAAACTTTTGCTGGAATTATTCAACGCGTGTAGTGTTCCATAAAACATGAAACTGCAATAGAAAGTCTCACTTCCTCAAATTTCAATTGTCAAATAGAAGCGTATCGATAGAATAGAAACACTACAGCACAGGGCTTTATGCTCATCTACTTTTTCACATTGGATCTGGAGTTTCGCATCGGCAAGCCCTACTGAAGTCATCTAGAAGTGCTGCTAGAAAAATTAAATGTAAGCACTGATTGAAAATTTTTTGCCGGGAAATCTTAATGTTGGGTTCAAAGATTTTATAATAATATGGAACACGGAGTGCTCTTCCACAGAAGCGCAGTTTCAAATGGGGAAATATAGAGTACATAAGATTATAAAGATGTCTTCAGGTGAAAGGAAAGCTAATGCGAATGAATAGAAAACGCTGCAAAACTGCCTCCAATTTTTGAGTATCCTTTGTTGTTTGAGTACAACATTTCATTTTTTTTTTGAGTTAAAATTTGACGAAAGGTTTTATCGCAGGGCACAGCAAGTATTGATTTTCCCTAGTTGTTGGCATTTTTTTTAAATTTATTACGAAGGACTCTTAAAGCTATAACCAGGATGATTATTTTTTGACTAAATCTTCCACAAAAAAAATTGTAAAGATTTCCAAAATTGAAAGATATATAGTTTTATGCAGGCAGTAATTCGAAAACAAATTAACAAACAAACAAACGGAACTCCGCAGTACCCTAGGGTTGCGTGAAGATCTCTCAGGGGTTTCGCGAAAATATAAAAAAATAGGAAAAATGTAGAAAGAGCTTTTGACAAAAAAGCAACAACGCATACGAAAAAAATTTTGTAAGTTATAAAATTCCGAAGCTTAGTTTGCTGTAGTTAACTGTAAAATATTTGACCAGCATCATTCAACCGATTTTATTTTACAACTTTCTACTATTTGAAATGGAAAAGGAAGCATTGTGTACCAGAAAATAAAGCATGTCCACAGTGTTTGGAACGAGGTTTTTGGGATTTAAATTAAGGCGCAAATTTGTGTTAATCAAAACTATTCTACGATTGTCTGTAAACGAATGCTTAGCACTCCAAAGTTTAAGTTATACTCACATTTTTGGTATCCTTTTCAAACAATTTGCTGATAGCTCCCTAGCTTCGAAATTTGTAGCAAATATAGATATATTTGCTGCTACGGTGTCCTACAAGTTTGAAGTTTTAGAAATATCTACTCACGAATTTCTGAGTTATTGAAAAATTTCGATTTAACAATATAAAAGCTGTACTTTATCCACATATACTTCCAATGAGCCCTCGTCTTCACAATTTTCCTTTTCTGGGCATATAACTATATAATCTATTTTAATCCCTGTTTTGAGGTATTTCGGCTAAAAAAGCGGCGATGCTAGGTGTTCCGTGACTCCAAAAAGTTTGGGAACCAATGAACTAACCCAATATAAAACTATGTTACTCCAATCACAGTACCGAAAATTTGTACGAAGATTGGAATACTGTGGATTCACTCACTGCAGTAAAGAAGCCAAAATTATCTATGCAATATTTTCAGGACTCAGTTTTTTCGTATGGTAATATTGCTTTCTATTTTACACCAAAACTTGCTAAACAAAACTGCTAATTTGAAGTGTATAAATAATGAAATTGTTATACTGAAAATCAACATTTGATAACCGTAAAAGTGTAAGTAATCTTGCAAAATGATCCCCCTCCTCACCGAAAAGCTATCTACGCCACTGGGTAGATGTACGAGTATATAGATCTATACGTTGGTCCACTCTATCACTCTTCACTCTACTGTAGTAATCTCTACGCAACAAGAGGCCTTAATCCCATAACACGGCATCGTTATTACTCTCTTAAGCACTTTATGCGTTCATTATCCGGAGATAGTTTAACGATAAGAGTTTCTGCGCTCGTTCATATAGGATCATAGGTTTACGTATAATCTGCACGATGAAAATTTCCCAAAGCCATTGCTAATTATTGACGATGATTGTGCGTAACGTTTATGTTCGCGAAAGCGAACCATATTCAAATTGATGGGACGGAATAGAACTTCGATATAAAATACAACATCGCGTCTTGCAATGTGTGTTAATGATAGTGAACTGGTTTTCGAGGAAATATCGATAGGTTTATGTATATCTGGGGAAAATCTATAATATGTGCTTAATATTTGTACACATGGATAATTTTATGACTAAAATGATTTTACGCTAAAGTGAACTTAAGATATTTTCTCACGGAATACTTGCTATCTCAGAAATGAGATATTGTAATACTTTGTAATATTGAATTGAGAAAGTGGAACTATATTTAGGAGTGCTGCAAGTGGTATTGATCGTAATTATAATATAATTGCATGGAAGTATGTAAAAAACACTTCTAAGAGTGGGGTTTCTATGATATATTTTTGCACAATTTTTTTGTATTTAAAAACTACATTATTCATTATTATTCATAGTCACCACTTAATGAATGAAGATTCTCTTAACCTTCATCCAAGCGCGCCTCTTTTTGTAACATAATCGGACGCGCGGCGGTAATTTACCGCCCTCACTATCTTCTGGAATCTACGGTCCGCAAATGATTGATAACCGCTGGGAAGAAATGTAGCATGCTTTATACCTACCCAAGACACACTAAACAAAAATTCTTCAACTTGAGCTTACGATCAGTCATTATGACATTCTTTTTAGTTCGACTCAACAAAATTTTCTCCCTAAATCAAGCAGGGGTCTCCCATCTACCCTAGATGTTTTACTCACAAATTGCCCCCAATACATTTCAATTCCGTCCAGGATCAACAATCTGCCATCAGTTGAATTTAAAGTTAACGATCAGGCAACTGAAGTTCCAAAATAACGAAAGTGTCTTTGAGACAAGGCTAACTGGCAACATTTATCTTGAAAGACTGTCGAATTGATAAATCTCTCAGGCTCCTATCTAAACTTATCAACTAAAGCTAAAGTCCACACTAAATTTTTTTCAACTAGATTCTAGTAAAAGGTCACTAGAAAATGACCGCTAGAATTTCTAGTGAAAAACGTTCAACTAGAAATACAGTGTTGTTTTTTCACGATTTTCTAGTAAAATTGTATTGAGATTCTAGTTGAGTTTGCTAGAATTCTGTGTTGGTTTTTCACGAGATTCTAGTTAAATTCGCTAGAATTCTGTGTTGTTTTTTCACGGTTTTCTAGTGAAATTATATTGAGATTCTAGTTGAGTTTGCTGGAATTCTGTGTTGTTTTTTCACGAGATTCTGGTTGAATTTGCTAGAATTCTGTGTTGTTTTTCACGGTTTTCTAGTAAAATTTTATAGAGATTCTGGTTGAGTTTGCTAGAATAGAAGATTTATTGTAAAGCGAAATCTAGTAAAGCGAACGGAATAAACAGTAGGTCTTCCGCATAAATTCAGTGAGATAAACTAGAAAATAAGGAGTTTAAACACCAATATTCCAGTGAATGAAACTGAAAAATAGCTAGAATCTCCCTAATTAGAAACAATATTCTAGTAAAATAAATGGAATAAGCAGGGAAAACACACTGGAATCTTAGAGAAAGAAGCCTCAAATTAGAATTTCAGTAGTAGAAAATAATAATCCGTCGAACGCAAGGGAACTTTTGTGGAGACGGAAGAAAAAGAATGGGGAGATAAAATACAAGTCGTAGGTACGCCCGAAAAAACTTTTAGCCCGAGGAGAGCGAAGGGTATCCAAATTTCGGACGCGCCCGAAATTAGCCTCGGTCTCGTTTTCTATAGCATAAGCTGAAAATTAAAGAACGTTTTCTATTTTGGGCGGCCATCGTTTTTTAAACAAACGATATTGCCCGCATTGACATTAAGCTATGGACACAGACACCCTTTCTGTAGTGGGTTCGTAATTAAAAATCAAGCGTTAAATTTGCACAATACATATTCGTATTTTCTTTATTTTTCATACGTTCGTGTTTTGAAACTGTAGTTAATCAAAACATCCACAAATTATGGAACATGCCGCATAGGAAATTTTGCCATAAATGTTTTAGCTGCTTCACACTTTTGTTTTCCACTTATTCGGCAAACAATTAACAAACATATTTCTAATAACACAATCCAAAACCAATGCAGGAGCACCGACCGAATGTTTTGAACGCGAGCGAACACGTACACTAATGTTTCAAACTTACACGCACGGTGACGGCTAAACTGCGAATGCGATGCAAGACCGTGCACGAAGTTAAACAAACCAACGATAAATTTTAAGAATTGATAATCTAGTGAAAATCACTAGAAATTAAGTTATATTTCATTTTTTAAACTGAAATGAATTGTTTTCACTAGATTTCGAGGATGTTGGGAACTAGAAAGGGAGTAGCATAGCCTCCATAAATATATTTCCTAACGTTTTTTTTTTTCATTACTCTAAGATGTTAAATTCTAGTGAAAATAACTGAAAGTCAAGTTTTTTTTTGGATTTCGCTAGATTATACTTTTAGTTCACTGCATTTCTAAACAGTTTTACTGGATTTCTAGTTATCTTAGCTTTTCACTAGAATCCCAGACCAGGGTCGGACTGGAAAAGCAGTGGTGAAGCAAATTTAGATTTTCTAGTGTTTTTTCTCTAGATTTCAAGTGAAAACTAGAAATCTAGTTTTTTTTAGTAGAATCTAAGTGAAAATTTATTTTTATGCTGATTTATCAGTAGAAAAAATCACTGGATTTCGTCTAGTTGGATTTTTACTGGAAATAAAATTTGCTGTGTCGATAATCACGTTGAGAACTTTAATAGTACCTATTCTTTGGAATGCTGCTGATGTGTCTTAACCTAAAACAAATATACAATCAGCTAGTAAACTAATAAAAATTACGCCTTTTGAAATAATAACGAGACCGAGGCTAATTTCGGGCGCGGCCGAAATTTGAATACCCTTCACTCTCCTCGGGCTAAAAGTTTTTTTTGGGCGAATATATGACTTGTGCTCAATCCTTCCCCATTCTTTTCCTTCTGTGGCGTCAATAAAAAAATATTTGTGTGTTTTTGGTTTAGTGGGAAAATAAAAATATTTACTCAGAAAACTTTATTGGGGGTATGCGGGAGCATGGTCCCATAGTATGATTCCATTCGTTTTACTTTTTTTTTGGCAAGGACGCATTAAGTTTTTTTGAAATTGGTGTGGAAAAAATGTTTCTTAGAAGATCTAAAATGGGGGGTTGGGTTTGTATGGTAGCCCCATGACCCCATAGACCGATTCCATTAATTTTTACACATGTCTTATGGCATCAATAGAGATGCACTTTGACGAGTTTTGGTTGAAAGTCATGCACAAATAAAAAAGTTTTTCGTAGAAGAACTCAATTTGGGGGGTCGGGTTTGTATGACAGCCCCATGACCCCATTGTCCGATTCGATTAATTCTTACATATGTTTTGTGGCATCAATTGAAATGCTCTTTTATGAGGTTTGATTGAAATTGGTGCACAAATCAAAAAGTTTTTCTTAGAAAAACTCAGTTTGGGGGGTTGGGTTTGTATGACAGCCCCATGACCCCACAGTCCGATTCCAACCATTCTTACATATATTTTGTGACATCAATAGAAACACATTTGCATGAAATTTGGTTGAAATTGGTGCACAAATGAAAAAGTTTTTCTTAGAAGAACCTAATTTGGGCGGTTAAGTTTGTATGGCAGCCCCATGACCCCATAGTCCGATTTTAGCGATTCGAACATACAAACTGCCTGCAATAAAAAGAAGCATGTGTGCAAAATTTCAGCTCGATAGCTTTTAAACTGGCCGAGTAAAACGCGTAGCAACAGACGGACAGACGGGCAGACAGACAGACGGACATCGCCCAATCGACTCAGCTCGTCATGCTGATCATATATATACATATTTTATATGGTCGGAGATGCTTCCTACAATGCGTTACAAACTTCATGACAAAGTTAATATACCCTTTGCTCTACGAGTGAAGGGTATAAAAATCTCATTACAGAACGCAACCGCCTCCAAAGACAATGGCAGCACACCCGACTTTATCTAGTTAAACATCAAATCAATCAACTGAATTAAAGCCGAAATCCAAAAGATTAGGAACCTTCACTGGCATAATAAACTAGCATCTCAGGAAGAAGGAAGCAAACCATTTTGGAATGTTTCTAAGGTACTAAGAAAATGTCGAAGTAAAATGTCGCCCATTAAGGGACGTCAAGTGTCGTAAAATGCGAGGCGTTTTTCGAATATTTCTATAGACAACATATTAATACCAATCACTTTCTTAAATCACATGAACACTAAAACTATAATTTACCTGTGTAAACTTTCCTATTTCCCTAAAGCATAGATTGTATCTGCATACCGAAGCCAGACAAGTCAAAATCCCTGCTTAAAAATTAAGGCCAATAAGCTTAATTAGTCTTCCTCTCTATACCGTAACATGGTGCGTTCACTCATAAACCCTAGTTTTTTGCACTTCAGGCATTAAAACTCTTAGAAATAACGAAGCTAGAATAAAACGAGACCGAGGCTAATTTCGGGCGCGGCCGAAATTTGAATACCCGTCACATTTGAATGAAAATTAAGGTTCTTTTGTGTTAGCTTTTCTAGACTTACAGCTGGGGAAATTTTGGAGAAATTAGTAGCGGTGGACCGTCTTTTTGAGACATCAACATTTCTGGTACACCGCTATTGATGGCAATGAAACAGGAGATCTTAAAAGGGACTTTCACTGCTGATGTGAGGTGCATTTACAATCTAGACGACCCAGCAATTGCTTTTGAAATGACTAAATAAACGTTTGAATTGGTGAAAGACCCCGCAGTGGGGTCTGCGTCCATGTCATGGGATTAAGAAATTTTGTGAGGGGCCTCACCATCAGTACGATCTCCACAGAGGAAAAGGCAACCGAGCCTGCGGAATGCACTTCGAACTATGTGGTGATTCCATATTACCGTAAAAGGAGCTAACAATCAATTTATCCGCGGAGAACTAATTAGATGTTGTTTTGGGCACTAAATTCAAGCGGAGGACATTTTGTATCTATTTCATATATATGGCAAGATATTCTGATATCGTTTCCAAACGTTTTGGAGTTGGGGAAGATAAGGTCATCGATCTGCTCACTAAAGAAAATAAAGGATTCAAAGCAAGTAATGCGATAACTCGTAAATATTTTATATGCCACTTATAAATTCATTGATTTCTATTCCATATCCGTCAAATTATTTCACGATTTATCCGATGAAGGTGGTTTCACCAGATACAATACAAATTGGTCGTATCAATTTCTTCATTCATCAACTGACCGCTGTGCATAGTGTCACTTATAGGGGACGGCTTGTAAATCTACTATTACTTATTTTTTCGAATTTTTTTTTCAAAAAGTACTTCCCTGTCGCTACTTCGTTTCATAATAATTGACAAAAGTCAAAAAATGTTGTCAGGGAATTTCATGCACTAATGGGTTAATAATTTCTACCGCAGCGCTATGACGTATTTCGATTCCATCTGTTCCTGGATGCGTTAAAGCTAATCCAAGAACACACTTGGATGCATTTTGGTTAAGATTCAAAAAGAAAAAGTTTTTCTTACAAGAACCTAATATTTTGTGGTTGGTTTGTATGACAGCTCTATGACGTAATGTTCCGATTCCATTCATTCCTAGATATGTTTTGAGGTGTTACTAGAAACACATTTGGGTGAAGTTCGGTTAAGATGGAACATAAATAAAAATAAAAACAATTTTCTTTGAAGAACCTAATATCCAGGGGTTGGTTTGTATGCAGTGTTCCGATTTTATGCGCCCCTAGATGTTTTGAGGCTTCACTAGGAATACATTTGGGTAAAGTTTGTTTAAGGTCGGATTAAAAAGGAAAAAGTTTTTCTTAGAAGAACTTAATTTTTAGCGGTTGGTTTGTATGGCAGCCCTATGACGTAATGTTTCGATTCCATCCGTTCCAAGATATGTTTTGGGACTTTACTAGAAACATATTTGGGTGAAGTTTGGTAAAGATTGATGCATAAAGAAAAAAGTTTTTCTTAGGAGAACCTAATTTTCTGAGGTTGGTTTCTATGGCAGCCCCATGACCCCATGGTCCGATTTCGTTCGTTCCGACATATATACAGCGTACACTAAGAAGAAACTTGTATAGAAAATTTCAGCTCGATAACTTCAAAATTGAGGGACTAGTTTGTATTGAAACAGACGGACAGACAGACAGACAGACAGACAGACAGACGGACAGACGGACATCGCTCAATCGATTTCTCTCGTCACACTGATCAATAATATATATACTTTATATAGTCGGAGGTGCCTCCTTCTTTGCGTTGCAAACTTCATGACAAAGTTAATATACCCTTTCACATAGTGACGGGTATAATGATGTAGGAAAGAAATGATCGTTAGACTATGCGCCAATTTTTAAAAGAATCGAACGAGCATCTCACCTTGGGAGAAGTCGGAGAAAGTAGGGATGGAAAAACATATTGTTTTTGGGTCAAATCACAAAAATTTGACTTTGAAGCTCTGTCAAAACCAAACCATTTATCCGATTTTATTGCCGTTAGTTTTATTTTTAAGGTTAATTTGTCTGCTGTAATAATCATCATAATAATCATCTTATTTTGCTATTCTAGCTAGTCTAGCTTTTGAGATATTGAAGTTTTAATTGCACAAGAAAATAAATTTTTTAAAAATCTTCAAATGCCTGTGGCAGCTAAAGGGTTAAGCTAAGGGGGTATGTTCAGTACAACTTTTTTGCTGGAAATCACATGAGGAATCCGGTGCATTTATGTGGCAGTTTCCGGACACCCTGTATATTTCCTGGACCACGCCGAGATTCGATCTCCGGACCTCTAGATTACTAGCATTGTAGAGTGCGACTCGACCAAGTGAGCACAGAGCGTGCTAATTAGAAAAGCAGGGAAATTGATTGAACATTTACTTAACACCTTGGCTGCCATGTATCACCGGTGAACACACTAAACTCGATTCCCCACAGGGCAATGTGTCACCGGTGAACACCACACAATTATTCCTCCCAGGCCAAGCAATTTTTTTCAGGTTTTCGGCGGATTTTAATGGAATATTTTTTAGGGTGTTTACTGATGATAAAATGGCATAGTTTCAACTCAATTTCAACTTGTGCTCACCGGTGACACATTGGCTTGTGGGGAATAGCCTGTTTTATAGCAAATGAACTTTTTATCACCGGTGACACACAATACAGAAGGGCAAATTTAGTTTGCGTTTTTTGTTTCCTCTTTCTAGTATTTTTGATCCTTAAAACTGAAATCATTTGTCTTTCTAGTTAAAATTATTAAAAATGTTATTCACTTATTCAATAACTAAAATTAATATTATTTTTGAGTAAAATGTAAATTCAAAAGAAGACTACAAATGTGTCACCGGTGACACATTGGCCTGTACAGAATGTTTTTCTCTGTGTTCACCGGTGATACATGGCCTGTGGTGAATCATTTGTGTGCGTTCACCGGTGACACATTGGCAGCCAAGGTGTTAAGACCAAAATTTGTAATTAATTAAACAAGAGAATTATTTAATTAGACGAACAATTTGGTTTTCGGAAAAAAACATAGCACGGGCAATGAATTTGACAGGATTAAGAAAATTGTCAAATCATAATCATCATTTTGAGGCGAAAAACTCTATGGGAATGCTCATTTCAGATTTTGAAAAAGCATTCGACTGTCTTTCGCACGATGGCGTCAGATACAAAATGCACGCTTACGTCATTACAGTTATCTTATTAAACTGAGAATGGATTTTCTAAAGGTCGTAATTTTTATGTATAAATGAATCCACTTCTTCGCATTGAAACCTACTCGCTGGCGTCCCTCAAGGTTCAGCACACAGTCCTCTTTATCCAGCCTTTTCACTTCCGATGTTCCTATTCCCGATAACTGTCAAGTTGGACTATTTGTAAATGACACTGCAATCATTTCATTTTACTGCACAAGAAACTGACTTTCAAGGCAAATACCAGTGGCATAACGTACAATGTTCCACGTGTTTGGTCGAACACAAGCCCCCAGCCACCAAGGCCCCCTTAGTGTAGTGGCGAGGAGTGGGTAGTTTTGAACTGTGATTTAAAAATAACTTTCTGTAGAATTATGTGCCATTGGAATATTGAAGCTTAATTTGGGACCGATGCTTTAATGCTCTACATCGTAACATTTTCTTTACTACGAAGCAATTTGAAGCCAGATTTTCGAGGAACATTTTAGTGTAGCGCCGAAGAACTGAATTTCTTTTACCAAAGATGGTTTTAGGTTTTGCGGGGCCCGGGGAAAAAATCCGATTGCTAATTGATTGTTTAATTGGCCTCTCTCATTCCGACCCAGAGTTAATCTGTGGGGAAACAGATTTTTGGTGAGTTGCAACACCACGTACCTGAGCAGCGCAGCGCCCCTTGTATAGTTGATACGCCATGGCGTGGATCTGTACAAAGACCATTCGGGCGATGACGCTCCCTTGCTCCCGAGTCATGTAAGGGTGGCTAACGACATGGCTGACCTTTTTCCCTGTTCGTTCGGAAAGGCAGTCACACAAGTCGAACACGACGCAGTGTTTCCTCGTAGGGGAGGAATCCGTTATAAGCGATCGTGTAGAGCCTCGGAGTTGGCGGCTTCGCATAACCCGACCCACGAAGGGGCTAGTTAGGGAGAATGGCCTTGGTGGACAATGCCTACGTGCCTATATCTAACTAGTTTGTGGATTGATGACCACACGTCCTGAGTCAAATTGCTGCTTAGTAAATGGATAGGGCCACCCCAATGTGAACGGTAGCGCCACGAGTTTGCTTTAAGCAGACGAGTAGTCACAGGTCCAACGAACCTGGGATGTGCACATCAGAACTTAACGTGAGGCCTAACCATAAGGGGGCCGAAGGAGGATCACACCAGCTAAAGAGAAGTATTTAGCGAATAGTGTACCCCGGGGATGGGCGTGCCCAGGGGACCATGGTCCCTACCTATCAAGGCGTTGGTCTCGAGGTGGCTGTCGGTTGTTAAGCAAGTCATCGAGCTGGTGATGCAGCCCCGGGGTTGGGTTTCTGAAGGTGAGAGCATTCACCGGATGAAGAAATCCCCATCTGACAATAAGACCTTGTCAGTAAAACACCGAAGGTCCAAACCGCCCGAAGGACCGGGAGATGAGGCCATAACGGCTAGATGCTCCCCTGACGGTATACCCCGTAGATGGTATCTATGTACTGTCAAATTGTGTAATCAAATTATTACGATAGTGTCAACAGGACTCGAGGTTTCATAGTAAACCAACCAACCAACCATGCAAACCAAGGGTTAACAAATCGCACACATGCGCACATGCAATGGCATGTTACCGATGACAAACCCAATGGTATCTTCGTGAGCTTTCGACGCGAAGATAATTGACAGTTTATATACATTCGCTACAAATTTGGTCCCACATATGAACAAGCGTTTCTATGAAAATACCCGTTCCATATTTCTTCTTGTTCCAATCTAGGTATATTTAGTCTAACGAATAAGAGAACCTATTAGGAAAACAATAAGCGTTTCATTATTGAGTGACTATGAATAACGGTGAGGACTATGAACTCGGCCCTAAAATTGTAAGTTTGTCAGACCGATATGATCGTAATTCACTATTGTACAAACACATAACTGATAGAATTTTAAGCGAATTCAGAAGGGAAAGTATGTAATAATTAACAATAACACGGCCCGCTGTAATGAGTCGTCAAAATATTTTCCCAATGTCTACTTTGAAACTGGAAACCTGTTATCAACTGAAAATGCATTATTCATACGGGAGTGGATGATAGCGCACATGGTGCCCACTACGAAAAAATATCTAATAAATTTCAGTCGCCTATTTTTACAGTTATACGAAGGCCGTGTTTTTTTTACATCGGGGGCAGGTTTGCTAACCCAGATGCGCAAAAAAAAAACTATCGAGGGTAGCATCCAGGTTAAATTTCAAATTGTCACGTAGTCATTGCCATTAATTTCAAAACATTGCTCGGAAATATTAAAGCCCCGTTTTCACTTTATAAACGCAAAAGTTAAAATGTATTTTTTTTAATGAAAACTTATTTTTATGTAGAAATCATAATTTTGTTAGATTAAGAATTCCACGAACAACATTTTTAACATGAATTTACAAACAAAAACTATATTTTTTGCACACACTTGTGTGTTGCATGTAAACTATACCTTAGAGCTTTTCATTTCAAAATTTAATTTTTGCTAGTCATTGGAAAACGTACTAGAAAATAATTGGGATTGCATACATCTAGGCGAGTTTTGGAAAGCTCATTAAATCTGGATAGCAATATAATTTCTAACCTGAATAAAGTCACAGGTTAGCGTTTGTATGAAAATTACCCCGGATAGTGTAGGTTAGCTAATTAAAAAACACGGCCGAAATTGTTTTAATCGCTCACGTACTGTAACTGTAAATGTTACTTTTTCTCAAATTTGCTTTTAGTCCTAAAACGGCAACCAAATGATCTATCAATTGCAGCCGCGGAAAGTAACTGTTTTAGTTTCGAGAGAAATTGGACCTTCTTTGTGGAACCTGTAACGGACGGTTTTTGGCACATACATTTCTGCTTTTGGATTTGGCACATTTTTCACAAATATTAATGATTTTATTTATTTTAATTTATTAATATTTGTAAACATCCCGCCACATTCAAAAGTAGACATCTATGTGTCGCAAACATTAGCATTAGGACAGCTGGTCCGAAAATGGCGTGATCGTAGAGAGACACGGCCAACTTCAAGAGTGGTCGAGTGACGGCTGTCACAAGGACGGCACGCGTTTTTTTTTTGGAGATTTTTTGGTTTGAGAAAAAAAAATCGTTGAAAATGTAAAAAAAAAAAAAAAAGTTGTCGAAATGGCGAGCTTCGAACTTCAAAACTCTCTTGAATAAAGGCGGAACGCGATGGGCCCCTAAAGATAAGTGCTGATGTCTGTTTATTTGGTTCAGTGTTTTTTTTTTTTTGTAGTGTTGTCTTGTAAAAATGTTATTTTTACTCACGGGTTCGATCGCCGCATAATTTCATATATCGCCATGTTACATCCCATCGCGACATAACCTAGTACCCCCCCCCCCCATTCCAGGGGCGAAATTTGATTATGAAGGGAGGCGCCCTACAATTTTTGATTCGGCCGCGGGCGCCTCAGGACGGGTGTTTATATTTAAAATATAGTGGGTATAGTTTGGCCGAGACCCGATGTCATCCGGGTCTACGGAGCATCAAAAGATGGCACCTGTGCTCGCCGGCTTCGTTTCGCGACATTTCCCCAATTGTAACCCTCGTTTTGTATCGTTATCCCGCAGGCATGCGACATCCCTTTTTTTATAAAAGGACCCCGCCCGTACCTCCTGAACTGAGCAACAGCAAGCGCATGCCGCTGCTCGCTCGTTGAGGAGCCCTATCGTCGTTGCTTAACCTGCACGGTTGAAGAGGCATTGGCTCCGTCCCCTGGGCATCTTCGGATGGCCGAGTCCTTTCCTTACAAACCGAGAGGTCAAAATTGTTAATTCACCAAAATTCAAATAACTACTGAAAGAAAAATTGCACCATGCCTTGCGGCAAGTAATTTTTAAAGTTTGCGCATGTTAGTTTGATTCCATAATTCCATTTCACTCTTCAGACTGTTTTTGTTTCCGAAGATAATAACCTGGATCGGAATAAGCCATACAGGTTAAATGTTGAATTCAACGCCGGCGACTTAATAGAAGAGTATGTTTAAAAAAATTGGTATAAGCAAAAATCTTAGATTCCAAGGATTTTATATTCAAGCCTGTCTGTAACGAACCGATTTCTATGTCATCTATGTGTCGGAATCACTGAGTGGTCGGAACAGCTGTATTATCGGAGACGCGACAAACTTGGGGAAGTTGGGTGACATCTGTCGAAAGGAGAGCACGCGGTTGAGGAGGAGCGGAGAAAGTCCAAAAACATCCAAGATGAAGACGGAAAGCGATGGAACATGTAAAGAGATAATTGCCGGTGTCCGTTTCTGTTTAGTCTTGTTTTGTTGTGTTGTTGTTGAAATTGATTTCGGTCTGGGCGCCGCGTAATTTGTTAAGCCCCGCGTAGAATTATTTGTCTAGGCACAATACCATCATCAATAAAAGTGGCAAAATTTGTACCGTTAACGATGTTGCTTGTCTCACTATCACTTCCATTATTATACCACCAGCTCATAAATGCTTAGACTTAAAGTTGAAAGAAAATGAAAATAGATATTGGATGAAGAATATCATCGGAACTTCACAGAATTTATTGTCACATTTATTTAAATACCTATCTATTTGAGTATTTTTCCTTGAAACGGTCCACAAGTCAAATATATGATAAGTACATCCTAATTACATTTGCCGTCTACATAAGCTTCCGTGACGAAATAAACAAAACGAAAGATTCTAGTCGGTAACCCGATGATAGATAAATCAGCTTATATCTAGTGCTTCGCGTCAATTCGATTAGTCGCGGGATGGACATCGCAAAAAAATTTCAGTGCATCAGATAAAACAACTTCCATCGGAACTAGAGAAAAACCTGTAAAAGGATATAAAGATGGCACAGATTTAGATTTGGTTCGGGCTACCAAATACTATTCAAAGATGGGTAGATGCTCTCAGATCGATCTATCTCTTCGATAAACACCTGAAAAGTAAAGATCTATTGGACGATGGAACTAGATTTATTTCTAAAAAGGCAGGAGAAAATTTATACTGCATTTAAAACTGACAACTAATTTCTACACCTTTTAAATTGACATGGTCATTCCTCAAGGCTTTGGGAAATATGTGATCAGAAAGAGCAAATTCTGATCACATAATAACTATACCCAACTAATGCAAAATAGGCCACAAAAACTTGCATCCGTTCAAAAATTCAACAAATCGTATTGACATAATCACATAATCATTTTGTGAAAGGACATTCTTACAGCGCTGCATGAAAACTGGATTCGTTTCATAAAATCAAATTTAACATCAATTTCGTTATCAACTAAAAACAGCAGGAAAAATACACATAAACTAGACATTTCCGTAAATCAACCCTCATGTGAAATGGCACACCATCATCGTACTAGTCGTTTTTAAATCGTTTAAGAGTACCTCTCGTAGAAAAGAAGATAAACTGAAATTCACGCTTTTCATGTAGAGGACTATGTATGATTTTTCCAGCACATCATTATAAAAAGAAAAAAATAAAGAAAGAATTGCTTCGGTATATGTACATATATAATTTGATTTTATGACGCTTCCTTACAACACTGGTTTCATCGAGTTTTAGTGATATTTATTTTAGTAGTTGTCTGTAGTGTAAATTTCTATATTTTTTCTGAATGTGTGCATACATGTGAATAGGAATGTGAGAAAACAGCACAAATCCCCAGGAGATTGGAGACAGTAGGACATGCAGGTGATTAGGCTGTTAGTATTTATTTGATTTCCAATTCGTAGTATTGTTTTCTTTTTTTGTAGAATCTTTAACTATTCATTTTCTCATTCTTTTCAATAAGCATATTTTTCAGGAAGTAAGACTGACATTTTCTATTGATTAGGAGATTTTCAAATTTAAATTGGTGCCATTAACTAAATGCTATGGAGGTTTACACTTTTTGAGCCAAGCCTAAAAAAATACGCTGTTTTAATTATTTCCATAGAGGTTAAAATCCACTTAATATTTTTTCCTCCTGTTTTGATATATTTTTGATTTTCTGTCTTCCATCTCATTCGGATTGTCAAATTCATTGCTTCCGCCACCTAACAGGGACAATAACTTTCTTTAGAAATTCCAAGTATTCAATTTTCACACAATAACTAGCAATACTTCTACCATCATCATTCCATCTAACTACCAGCAGCAAATCTTTCGATTTCAGCTTGTTTTCCTATCATTTCTTCTCCACATCTTGCACTGAATGATCGCAGAACTGATGTCGTTGATGATGGAAATTTACGTACTTATTTTACCATTCCACCATGCAACTGTTTGACTTACTTGTTGCATACCTCTGCAATCAGTGATGTGATGGGTACCTATGTTAGTTGCCTAGGCAAACACCCATCTCGATAATTTACAATTGTTTTATGCGCGCACTCACATAAATAACAATCTTCTACTACAATAGTCGCGTTTCCTGTACAATGTTAAATGGTGCCCGATGGATCACACGATAGCTGCTATGCATTTAGGAAAGGATTTGTTTCGACAACGATCCACGATGCGACAGGGTCGTCGGAAGAAATGGTCGTAGAGAGATACAAACGACTCTGTATCTTAACATATCGGATCAACATATCAACGTGTACGGTCTTTAGCAAAATTCATGCATGATTTGCTTCAACACACGGTATATACCTTTATCATGAACACTCTGAGATCGATTTATCCTTAATCGCAACGAAATTGCAGTGATTGTAGCGGGCGAGTAATGGGCACGATGGTGCAGCAGAATGTTATTCGTTGCTACGATCATATGGATCGTGTGCTTACTTGGTGGATGGCTGATGCAGTTTACACACATGAGATCGCAACTATACTAATATTCCCCCACATGATGCTAATGGCATTCTTATTGACAATTATATTTAACAATTGACAGGTTGATTGTAATTTACACGCAAATTATTGACCTTACAATATAAGCGGTCCGGAGAGATGCAATGAATTATTGCTTGAGCGTGACCATGGATAGTAGTTGTGTGTAAAGTCGTTTCAAAACGTCATATACACGTTGCAGGGAAAAATTACACGCGACCCAACGACGGTGGTACAAAATGTACAAAAGTGATCCACAGACGTCGTCATATATGCGCTAATGAAGGCGTGGGATATGATCATAGATATAATCGATATTTGCTGTAGATAAAAGGCATTTTCATGGTAAATTGATTATTTTTAATGTCACATTAAATAGCGGGAGAGAAAATATGCGGAACTGTGCCGATAGGGCTACTCTATCAGTAAAAACAACTGGTGGAATATTCTGCGCCGCGCGATCTATGTTCAATAGAGGCTATCACAGCGATATTTGCATAAAATTACGATTTGTCGACGCGGTTATGTTATCGACATCGACAATATGTATGGTTGGTGGCACTTTATCGTGACTGACGTGTATCGTGGTGAAGAAGACACGGCTGAATTCCATTATGGAAAAATGTAGAAGTCTTGACGCAATAGACTTTATGGATAAGAGCAGATCATAAACATAATGGAGAGAAAACTATTTCATGGGTTATCAATCTATGTAAAGGTGCATTGTTTGGCTAAAACTACATATAAATGCTTATCAGTGAAAAACAAAGAAATATATAAATTTTTGGCAACTATTTACGTACTTTGATTCTTATCATTCCTCGGTGGCTTTCACTCGAAAAAAAAACATTCTTTATCAACTAAATACTCGGAAAACTTCGGGCAAAATTTCATAGGGAAAACCGACATGGCCTAAGAAAAGCGAATTGAAAACTGACCATCGGCCATGATGATAAGTCTTTGAATTTTTGCAAGACTACTAGGACAGTCCCTTGATTGTGGAAAAAAAACTGACGGATAGCGGCCCGAAACATGAGATAAACAATTACTATGCAATTATTTGAAAAATGAGAAGGGATAGGAAAAAAATATTCTAAACACGAAAGAGAATGCGGCTCTCTACATCATAAGGTTAAAGCACAAAAGCAATTATTTACCGAATCCGTGAAGCTACCTACAGACTTTCAAGTACGAAAACTCGCTCAAAATTATTTTAACGGATCTGGTACTTATATTGATTTAGTTCGAACATTAAGGCCTATTTAATTCAATTTTAAAATTATTGCTTTAACAGACAATTCTATCGAAAGTTAGCTCGAACTCCAATAACGCAGAGTGAGTTACTGGTTCAACTCTTTCGTTTTTAAAAAATCGCATTTTATCTCCCGTATATTTCGTACATTAAGGTCATTAAGGCCCTTTGAAACAACTGAGGGAGAGATAGCCTGAAGATATGTGATGACCGATTATGTCCCAATCTATGTCTACAATCGTGAAAATTCGACGAATAAGATGAGGTTTCGAAACGAGACGGCAGAGCAGTATGCGTTTGTTGTTGCTTAGTGCGAAAAGTGTCGCTTGTTGTCCCCATGGCTAGAATACAACAAAAAGTTAAATTGACTAAAAAATGACACTAACCAGAACAGTTGATGTTTTGTTACGCTCCATGGATGTAAATCCGTGGTTCCCAACTCTCAAATGTCTGCCGACCACCCTAACAATATGTCGCTACGGACTACACATTTTTTAAGAGGATGAATTCCCTTACATTTTTTATAAGCCCATGCATTCTAGAATACTGGGTAAACTAAAACCTGCAATCTAAATACATAATAGATAACATCATAGAGCTGTCTTAGCCGGATAATTTGGTACCGAGGAAACGTTGGCTTTTTTTCTAGGACATATATTTAAATGGGAAATTAATTATTAAACGAAAATTGGGGGATTTCAGCACGCGATCTAAATAGAGTCCTCTGTCACTGCCTTTTTGAATAAAATGGCTCATAAAAAAAGGGTAAAAATTAGAGCTCGTCGCTTTATTTTTAGAAAAACGGAACCTACATCTGAAAAGGGTCATATCTACAAAATCATCAAAAAGAGCACGCGTCGCAATTCAAACAAGGATCCGCCGCACCGTTGGTGTATCAGGCTTTCGGGGGCAAAGCGAATAGGTACAACGTGTCTGCCCTTCATGCTCATAAGTGTAAGTGTCATCAAACTGAAATGGCTAGCGATTACTCCGTGGAACAAGTAGCTCAGCCCAGGACCGAATTTGGGCAACTGCCCAGGGCGAAAAACTTTAGCGACATATTTCGTTAAAAAAAATATACTTTGAAAAACCGGTCAGTGGCAGATTTTCATGTTACCGCCAGTAGGCTTTCCAAATGTTACCGCCTTATGATCTCCAAATTTTAGCTGGTTATAAATGATCAATGGGAAAAAGGATATAAATAAAGAAAGTAAGTATTCGTTTTCCATCTGTTTGAAGGTTTCATTCATTCTGAAAAGTACCCCGATTTTCTCAGGGAGACACTCGTCCAATCAAAGCGGCAAAAACTCTAAAATCATTTTGGGTCGCTGATTCCAATTTTGAGGGCAAAAGCAAGCACCCCAGAATGATACCCCTCCCCTGTCCTCTCGGCGTGGCAAAAAATAACACCAAAATAATTTTGATTCGTTTATTCCCAATTTGAGGAAAAAAAAAACAAGGGAAAAATTATTGGGGTAGCTCACCTCAGAATGGCACCCCTATTTTCTTAGGGAGATACTCGTCAAATCGACCGCGGCAACAAGTGTAAAATCATTTTGTGGCGCTGATTCAAAATTTGTGTTGCCGATTACCATCAGCGGAATCAGAACCGAAAATGACCTTAGTGTTTCTACCGCGCCGATTCGATGAGTATTTCTTTAGAAAACAGAAAAATTATTCTGGGGCAGGCACCCAAACATTTTTTTTTAGTATTGGTGTCGAGTTCCGAATAAGCAGCGTGAATGAAGAAAAACACTGAAAAAACTGTGAACCAAGTATCATTTCATTCGGTGTTGAACAGGTGCCAATAAAATGTGAAAAAAATGCAATACTGAACAGGTGCTAAAAAAATCTAAAAAAAAACTGGTACTAAACCAGTTCAGAAAAAAACTGTTATGAGCAGGTGTTAAAAAAATTTAAAAACGGGTTTTGAAAAAAAAACCGTAATTACCACACTGGGTGCCGGTGCGCCGAGTGTGGTATCTGGTTTTGAAGAAAACCGGTATCCGGTACTGAAACATGAGTACCAAACAATCCCAGACCAAAAAAACAGATTGAGCTTCGCTTAATCGTATAATACGTAGTTCCTTGATTCCTAAATTATTCAACTAGGCTAGTTAAAAAAAAAGATTCGAATTCTTCTAAAATCAGCAAAAAGTCTGGTTGCTGAACTTTTAATTTTTTTCCCCTGAACATAAAATCTTGGAATAAAGTTAAAAATGAATTGAATGAAAATGCTCTCTCGTGCCCAACTGTAGCTTGATTAGGTAACATCAATCTTTATTTGCCGCGCCCTAACTGGTACGGAGCTTATGGCTTACTGAATACCAAAAGCATCATTCATATGGCTCACTGGATACCCAAAGCATGGTTCACATTATGTATTTATTTGTTACCGAAACCCCTTTAAAATATTTTCCTACGAACACCCCTATTCCCCAGACATATTGACGAAAAAACCCTAAAATTCTCGTTTTTCTATCATTCCACTTTCTTGAGAACCGTATTTGCCACGAATTAGCCATGCAACATCTTCTAGCCATAGTTACCGTTATGGAGATTTTCGTGAAACCTTGTTAAAAATACCCGTTAGACCTCCTAGTACCGTTAGGAATGCTTGAATCAAAATTGGCTTTGGCATTTTATTCTGAAACCACAAGAGCTACAAACTTTCCGTTGTAAACCTTTCAGCACATATTACCGTTATGGATATATTAAAATAAAACTATTCTGGAGGATTTTTGACTCTCTGTAGCACCCCCTCCCCATTATTTTCGTTCCGTCTTCACAAAAGTTCCGTTGCGTAGACAAAACAATATTTGTTTAGGGTTTGGTTGAAATAAGTGGGCAAATAAAAATATTTACTCAGAAAATTTTATTGAGGGATGCGGGAGCATAGCCCCATAGTATGATACCATTTGTTTTGAGCTTTTTTGTTGCGTTGATAAAGACACATTAATTCAAGGTTTTGTGAAATTCGTGTAAAAAATGTTTCTTAGAAGAACCGAAATGGGGGGGTTGGGTTTGTATGGCAGCCGAATGACTCCATGGTCTGATTCTTTCATACGTTTTGTGTCATCAATAGGAACACATTTGTGTGAAATTTGGTTGAAATTGGTGCACAAATAAAAAAGTTTTTCTTAGAAGAATCTAATTATGGCAGCCCCATGACCCCATTGTCCAATTTTACTGATTCAAACATACAAACTGCCTGCAGCTATAAGAAGCATTTTTGCAAAATGTCAGCTTCAGAGCTTTTAAATTGGCCGAGTAAAACGCGTCGCAACAGACGGACAGACGGATAGACGGACGGATATGGTCGGATATGCTTCCTTCAATGCGTTGCAAACTTCATGACAAAGTTAATATACCCTTTCACTCTATGAGCGAAGGGTATAAAAATAAATAGCAGGCACGACAATCCAACATTGGACTTAGGCCGCAGGATGTGTTAGTGACATCCTATTTCCAAGATCTTATCTGCTTTTTGTTGAGGTAATAAGATCAGCGAGTATAATAGTATGTATGTGGCCTTTTGATATCAAAAAGCACGTTTGGTCCTAACTATAATATGCGACAGGACACTTCTATTTCACCATAACCATTGGTGAGCTACTACCCTGAATATCTGATAAAGTCGTCCTCGAGAATGGTCATGAGACGCAATGGGAGGGAATCATTTCGTTCACTTTCAACATTAATTTACCGGCAATCTAGTCACCGGTCTAAATGGCGGTGTCCGGTCGTTGATGGTCGTAGCAGAGGATCATGTGTAGCAAGTCTTCAAAAAGGCCCAAAACGGAGAGAGGCATGAGAAGCAAGACTTTCTACGACTGTAGGCTGCATTCTCAAATCGGTTTACTCGCTTGGGTGTCTCAGAGAAAAAATTGACATTTATTGCATACACCTATCTTTTGTGTTATTGCACCCGACGAAGAGTTAGATATGTCTATGTCTATACTTTTTTTGTCCCGAATCGAATAATAGCACTCACACAAAAACACAACTCCCATCGACTCTTAACTAACTAACTAATTAGCCCGGAGAATGCCAAAGTTACTCGCTTGAATCTTTCGTTTTCGTATCGCATTTCCGTATGTTGCGTGCACAGTTCATTTAAAAGTGAAAAGGAAAGTTGTCAGGAAAGTTGTCACAATTATTTCATAAGAATATTTTCAGATTGTGTATGTGTTCTCATTTGTTATATTTTTATTATTCTACTATTACTAGACAAATTTAAAAACTAAAAAAATGATTAAAATTGTGTTCTTATATTTTTTTCTTTCAGACATTTCCCCATGATCGTTCATCATTATTTGCATCCTGCACCACATTTGCGCTGCACTTTAACTTGTCAGCCACGTTCACACATTCATCGCCGCCGCCGCCGCATCATTCTACTACAACTAAGTCGAGTTGTTGTTGTCGCTAGTCTATAACCTAGTGTACAACATCAACCCACCAAAATACACCGTCAACATTCCGTTCCTTCATCATCACGACGATTTTCACAAGACGCTGGCCTCCATGATTGGCTCCGATGAAATGTCATCTGCCAGTATGGACATAAGCGAGACCTTTCGACCCGAAGACCTATCCAAGACGGATTTCTTTGATTTTGTCACGGCTCCCGATATGGGTATTGGTATAGGTGTGGTGGGTGATCGACCGCCCGGGTCAAATGAAACGAACGGTACCAGTGATCAGCCGCTGCAAGGTTATGATCAGGTATGTATATATGCACATATGATGATGTATGATTTATAGATTCTATATATCGTAACGACACGACACGACGCGACGGTAATAATACCTCATCCGAATGCCGTGTTAATGGCGTAGACGATGGTAATTGCCCGATATCGTTTAGTGTCCGATGCCTGCGACTTTATGGTCAGGATCAGACATTTTTCACGCCACTATGATGTCATTAGACGTAATTGCAAGATTTATGTGGGGAGAAAGAACCTGAGCAACGGTCGCACGTATGGTGAATTAGTCACACAAATGATTAACTACTAGCGACACGTTTTCCCCGGAAGTAAGAAGAAGCTAGTGCTGGATGAGGGTATCAGAAGTATGATGATCACGCACTAGCTATTATGCATGCCATTAGAGGTCAAGTAAATATCGTCGATCAGTGGATGGTGTGCTATACAGTACTTCTTGATGAGGTTATTATGGGATATTTTGAAGCAATATAAAGAGTTTATGAATTTCTCATGATTTTCAATAGACTATACAGTTGTGGGTTTTTTCTTGTAGATAATTCGGTAGTAGTAAATTATTATTATTTAACCTGGAGCAAAGCTATATTCAGTTTTTGGCATATTTCGAACAAAAAATTTGCTTTTACAAAATTATGACTATGAAAATGTAAAGAAATATTTAAATAGGAAAAAAATTATAAAAAATTCTCGCCATTCCAAGAAGCCATACAAATTATTTTTATGAACAGAAGTCATGAAACCTACTACATCACGATCTTCAACGAAATTCCATAAATTTCATCATGAATCCTTTCGAAATTTTCCTTACCGATTAATTGCAAAAATAGATTACAATTTTCAATTTTCCCTCCGTCTCGATGATGAATTGCATTGCGCACAAATTCCATGCAACTCATTCTATAAATCATCAATAAAATGCAATCGATTTTATCTAACACAAATTCCTCTAGTAGTGCATAATATCACGCACTATTCAAGGACTCTCCTATATCTTCGGTGCACTATTATTGAGACGAGAATCATCATCAATCTGCAATTGGATAGTATCGCTTTGCAATCGCTGTACAACAACACATCTATTCGTCTATTCTGTATACAAAGTATGGTGCACGTCATATGACTTATTACCTAAGAGCCTAACACACGTGCCATCGAGATGCTTTTGGTTTTCTTTAAAGATCCGAAAGATCCTCGCGCGAATGTCCTATTAATAATAATATTCTCTTCTCGAATGGATTGAATTGATACTGTAATCTTTTCATCTCGAATGCGTCTCTGTTGTGCAGTAAAGAAGCTGTTTTTTCTTCTCTTGGTATAGGATGTAGGTGATATTAGCACGTGCACGCGAATGCATTAATTGATCGTTACGGTGACTGAATCAAGACAGTTTCGGATTCAATCGCACTCGGAACTTTTTATCAGATTGAATGTCGGTGCGGCACGAAATAGTAACAGTAAGGCGAAATTACGTATAGTTGTGGGTAAAAGATGGTTGCAGATTTTGGTGCCGAGATTTCGATGGAATTGAATTTATTGTGTGTTACTGGGTAATAAATAGAATTTCACGGATTTGTGGAATGTGTGCAGATATAAATTTATTTGTGTAGATGAAATATTTAGAGCGATGTGAAAATAGGATAAAGTTGATGAAAAATTTCAGAATCTTAACCCTCATCCAGCGGCAGATTTTTACAACGCTTGCCGGCGGCAAAGGTACACCTGTACCTTAGTACATTTTGTATGAAAATCTTCACTATTTGCATGAATTTTGACCGTAAAACCGTTATATTATGTTGACTAGTCACAAATTAGTAACTGTTTTTGCCGAAGTGAATGTTTTAAGAAGTTGGGTTTATGTGGATTTAATTTTTGGAGTGGGTAAATTTAGAAAATAGGCAAAATTTTAAAAAGAAAATTGAAAAAATGGGTTGCTTGGAATTTTAATTTAACGAAATCTAAAATTGATTTACAAATGAAAAGTAAAAAACGGTTCAAATTAAGTCATTAATGATTTTAGAAGAATTTGGCATGTTTGATTTGCGAATTGTGGAGTCTTTGGTTCAAATTTACCAACCAAAAACCGCTGTATGAGTTAGCCTAGTCCTTATAGATCGATATCTCCAAGGACCTTGATCATTACAAATAAAAATCGTAAATCAAATACTTCTGTACATCACTCGATTCTCAACTTATTGATGCTATAATACGTCTCTCTAAGCATGAGCATTCACCGAAAATATTTTATTTTCGTCTTTTGTAAATTTTCTTTCATACAAAATATATGAAGGTACAAATGTACCTTTGCCGCCGTTAAAGGGTGTAAGATTAATTTTGCTCCCTAACTTGGGGATGGGTGGTCACACATTTCTGAAATTTGGAATACATATTTTAAACTAAAATCGTAGAGATGTCAGAAAATTTCAGACCGATCGGACCCATAGCAAAAAAGTTACGGTGTTTTAAAAACGAAAAAGGTACACCTGTACCTATCCCGCTGGATGAGGGTTAAGATTGAGCTCTTCTAATGTTCAGATAGCTTCATTTAAGCTGGTTCTTCATAGCCTTGTTTTAAATCAAAATCATGAATTCAGATCTTTCTACACGAACTAAATAAATGACAGTCAAACCTAAACAAACAGCTAAGGACGATTTCGAGATACAATTTTTAAGTTTCTAAATTAATTTCGGTTATTTAAAAGCATAACAAAGCTAACAGTAGGTGTGTTTTTTTTTTTGCTATTCCGTGTAGGTTTGGGTAACGAAACTCCATATAAAAAAATGCCAGCTGATCCACCTGTCATTTTTTTTATATGGAGTTTCGTTACCCAAACCTGCACGTGATAACCAAAAAAACACACCTAGTATTGTCACTAAAGAATGGCAGACTTTTTAAAAAAATCGCAGAAAAATTACGATCTGCTTGGGGGACCCACTCAAGAAGTTCCCGGAAAGGTACTTGAGAAAGATATCCGTCAACTGGAAGTTATCCCATGTGGATCTTGATTCATTGTTGAAAAAAGTCCTCTGACTGGTAGTCAGTAGGAAACAACTGATACCAATTGAATTCGACTGTAATTGCAAAAATTATGTTTAATAGTTGTTTTAACAGAAAAATCATACTATAGGCCATATAAGGCGTTAGGTCGCAAAAAATAGCTCGGCTTTGTTTTTTTGGGATATTTCCAGGATAGATACCAGTATAGTGTACCACCAAGTTTTCAATTTCGAAAAACCTGAGCGAGCGCTGGCTTGAGTTGATTGTTCACAATGAATGCTTCTATAAACGCCTTGCACTTGTGAAAAAAGTGTACGATTTCGTCTTCAATCTATTAAGTTTCCTTGAGACCAACTAAGCTCTGCTTGTATTTCTAGACCTGATCCAGGAAAGTCCTTAAGGCCCCCGACCTATTCAAGGAACGCACATTCCAGGTTCCGAAAGAGTAATCAGTTGTCCGTTTGCGATAAGTCGTCGTTGAGTTGTTTCCGTTTAATTCGAGGGTTTCAGTTCAGGTTTCTTGATGTGGATTTTTTTCTAAGGATGAGTTGTCGGCCCATCGCTAAGCCATATAATAATATTCGTAAAACGAAGGATCATGCAGGGGCCTCGGAGATGCTGTTTCCGTTGTTGACCGTTAGATATTTGTCACCTTATCACATTTACTAGTCTGAGGCGGTGAAGTTGCTTTTTTCAAATGTCATACCAAAAATGAAACGAGTTAGCCGTTATAGCGGTTTCATCCACTACCGTTTCGAAAATATTTTCTTTTGTGGAAAAATCACCAATTTTGTTTTATGTGGAAAAAAACTGACGACTCTAGCCTCTAGATCTAGGTGTATTCTAGCAAGAGTTATACATAATCGAACATTTATGTATTTACGAGGGTAGTCTGATAAGTACCCAGCCTCCCCGCCTGATGGTGTCAGTATCGCAAGAGCAATTTACTATCGTGTAGTACATTCTTCTAGACGGCAACTGTCCAAAATTCAGCCGGATCAGACTCGTAGTTTTGCTTTGGCCACGTGTGAAAGCTGGAGTGTCCGCCGATTTTAGAAAAATGGAAAAAAAGCAATATCGGCCGGTGATTCAATTCTTGTTTTTGGAAGGGAAATCGCGCAGCGAAATCAAAGAGCGTTTGGATGCTGTGTACGGTGACTCTTCTCTTTCGATGGCGACCGTCAAAAATTGGTTTAACGAGTTTCAACGTGGTCGCACGTCGGTTTTTGATGAGCCACTTCCAGATGCCCCGAAAACGGTTAGCACGCAGGATAACGTGACAAAAATCCCCGATCTCGTATTGACAGACCGCCGATTGAAGGTGCGAGAGATAGCTGATACATTAGGCATTTTAAAAGATCGCGTGGGTCATATCCTGCATGAAATTTTGGGCATGAGAAAGCTGTCGGCGCAATGTGTGCCGCGTTTGCTTACTCCGGACAACAAGCGCAACGGTGAGACCACTTCAAAGCAGTGTTTGACGCGGTTTAAGCGCAATCCGAAGGAGTTTCTGCGTCGTTTCGTGACAGTCGACGAAACTTGAATACACTGGTAGATACCAAAGACCAAGGAACAGTCGAAACAGTGGACTTGAGCCGGCGAACGTGCTCCGAAGAAGGCGAAGACTGCTCCATCGGCCGGAAAGGTGATGGCCAGCGTTTTCTGGGATTCACAAGGTGTGATCCACATCGGCTACCTGCAGAAGGGCAACACGGTCACAGGGCTGTACTATGCCGAATTATTGGGCCGATTCGACGCCGAATTGAAGAAAAAACGGCCCCACTTGGCAAAGAAAAAAAATTTCTTCCACCATGATAACGCACCGGATCACACCTCCGCCCGCCAACGCCAAACTGGTCGAATTGGGCTACGAACTGCTGCCCCATCCACCGTATTCTCCAGATTTCGCCCCGAGTGACTTCTTTTTGTTTCCAAACTTGGAAAAGTCACTCGCCGGGCAGAAATTTCAGTCGAATGAGGAGGTCATCGCCGCCACGGAGGCCCACTTTGCAGGCCTCACTCAAACGACTGTCAACTAAAAACTGCGCGTCCAAAATGGCCGAAACTTTGGTGATTAACTGTTAAAAGATGCACAACTACATTCACTAGCTTTTATTGACGAGTGGCGCCATCTTTGAGTTGAGGTCGTTTCAAAAAATTTTCCAGACATTTGTGGAAGAAATTAATTTTCCACCTTTAGCATCTCCTCTTGACACGCTAATTAGTGCAATTTTCTAGGAGTGACATGAAGATTCCACTTGTTTTAGATAAAAATTTAGCTTTTTTGAATTTTACTTCTATAAGGTAAACTTTTTAATAAAATCCCTTCTCTAAAATTATAGAATAATGTCAGCAGTGTTAAAATTTAGTTATAATCAGACTTTTTCTTGAATCTATGCAAACCTAATAAAAATGAGGCGATGTAAAATTTGTTACGGATGCTCAGAAGTAGTACACAAACCTCCATTCTCAATTGAAGTATTTTTCTTCGCCCAAAGTCGATGTACATATACATATAATGTTCATTTGTATGACCCTGAGGAGAGTTTTCTCCTACTCTGTTTAATGGATGGGGCGATCCTACGATACGCTTGGTAAAACTCGGTGGCACTATTATACTGGACACCAGTGGCGTAGATAGCTTTTCGGAGAGGGGGGGGGGATCATTTTGCAAGATTGCTTCTACTTTCAAAGTTATCAAATGTTGCATTTTAAAATAACAATTTCTGTATTTATTACACTTCAAATTAGCCAGTTTAGCCAACAAATTTTGGTGCAAAATAGATAGCATTTTTGCCAAATACGAAAAAACTGAGTCCTGAAATAATTTTGGCTTTTTTACTACGGTGAGTGAATCCACAGTATTCCAATTTTCATACAAATTATCGATACTGTGCTTGGAGTACCAGAGCTTTCTATTGTGTTAGATCAGTGGTTCCCAAACTTTTCGGAGTCACGGAAGACCTAGCATCAACACAGTTATATGTCCAGAAAAGGGACATTGTAAAGGCGAGAGCTCGTTGGGAATGCCCAGTATATGTGCATAAAGCAAAATCGAAATTTTCCGATAACTCAGAAATTCATGAGTATATATTTCTAAAATTTCCAAACTTTTAGGACACCGTAGTAGCTAACTATATTTGCTATAAATTTGGAGGCCATGCGAAAATTTTACATATGTTATGTTAGCACTCGCACTATACTTTCGAAAAGTAAATGTGCTAATTGGGTTATTCATTTTTGCCAAAGGGAGCTACCTAATTTTCAAATAGAGGACGAAGCATGCAATTTTTTTGTTTAATTTATATGCGATATGCCGTGCTTTGATTTCCGGAAGATGAGATTTAAAGCTTTCGCTTAGGTCTGATGAGTGCCAGGAATAAATATTGAGCTCCCGATGAAATTCATATAAAATGAGAAATAGGGAGCATAAACACTGACCGCGTAACGGCGTTTTGTGAGAAATGTTATGTCCAAAGGCATTATTTTTTTTAAAGTTGTTTTCCATAATTTCTATGAAACTTCAATTCGCCAAATCTTTGCATGGATGGATTTCTTCAGTTGGTTCCGATTGCATTGATTCAACTAGTATTGGAGGGAAAACTACGAACAAGGTGGTTTGGATTTCAGCAAGATGAGGGTTCGAACGACATAACACATTGTCAGAGCTCCCTCCCTCGGAAAGGCTAATATTGGAATTTGGCGAGGTTTCGCCGATTTAACTAGCTCTGACCTTATTCTCTAAGAACTGTTGAGATGGTGCGTTTATAAAAATAAGCCATGTACGTTGAAAACCCTGCAGAAATCCGGCAAATTTAAGTTTTGCGGCTGCCCAGTTTTTTATGAACACAACTGCAGGAGGTTAGTAATGAAAGTCAGCACAATTTGTTGACTTAACATTTTTGAGGGCAGTGTTTTCTAAAATGTGTTGAGTGTTTTAGGGAATTTTACTCATTAATTTACGATTTCTTACATCAAGCTTTAAATTTGAAATTCCTAACAAACTCTATAAGGTCTTGCTGAATTGTGGTGAGTTGCGTTTAAGACTATGAATGATAGCTGAACCGCTGAACGTTAGTTTGAATCCCATTGTGAGCATGCATTTTTGTGTTGCCTCTACATCAGCTGGTTCCACTATGTGAAACGTTTCCGATCATCGACCATGAGGGACCAGTCACTCGATTTATGAGGAACAAATTCTTTGAACCGATTCTACAACAAAGACGTCCATCCATAGTATCATACCATCAATCTGCCTGCTACAGTACCTAAGAGGCGGCAATTTGTTATCTTACCCGGGGCCACGTAAATACTAGAGCGGCCGCTGTCTAGATTTCTTCTGTAGGGCTTGCCTGTGCAAAACTCCAATGTGAAAAAGTAAATGAATACGTAAAGCCCTGTGCTGTAGTGTTACTATTCTGTAGAAACGATTCTATGTTATAGGTACACTTGAAATTTAAGGAATTACTAGATTTTCTATTACTGTTCTGGAAATGGTTTCACGTTTTTATGAAACTCTAAACACGTTTGCTTTGTTTTACGTACCTAAAGTTATAAAAAAAAATGTGTGATCGAAGGGGGGAATTGATCCCCTTGATCCCCTTGATCCCCCCCTTATCTACGCCACTGCTGGACACCGTAATATTTGATTACCCTCAAAATAGAAAACTTCAATTTACACATACATATTCAAATTTATCCGAAAAAAAACAACTTTTACAAATTACCTCCTTTTTTACACTGACAGCTGAATGAAAACATTTCAATTTCTAAATTCTACACATTCAATCGTTTGTGGCGAAATGCCTTCTCAGGTTTCTCGTTGTTCAACTTAATAGCACTTCTTCATATCTACAGTACCTATACACCTTACGATATTCCCTATGATATCGTAAAAATTAACATTAATTCCGCACTGAGATGTCCACATGATAAGTTGTTGAGTTCGTCCGCAACAATTGACGCGACGAACGGACGGACGACACGGTATATCAAAGTCAATCGACTTTGACATCTTATGCAGTGTTGCTGTTGAATTATGTTAATTTTAAAACATATCTGTCGTACAATAAGATTACAAAGAACGCGAATGCTTACCTCTGGCTTATTACAATGATACGTACGTTTTTATGCCGGACGATTTTCTCACAAGTGATCAATTTTGCTCCTGTAGGTATCTGTATGCTACGAGAAGTTGACAGATATCGAACTATAAAATGTTTGATCGTATAATACGAGTGCAATACAAAACACTGAACAGACCTTCCATTCATTGTGTGGACTCGACATTATGGTCGCAATGTTTTTAAACCGCAAATCCGCAACACTATAATCATTGGGCAGAAAACATGGGTGTTTTACTATAGCGACACCCATGATGCTTTCTTTTTGGATTAGGCGTCGAGTGCATCAGATATATCCTTGTCCTCGCTGTGGATATATCTATCTGAGCGTTGAACGAATAGATCAGCCATTGAAAAGAATTGACAAGCAGGCGATGATGTGGAGAAACGGATACCGACTGCAGCCTATGATGATGGGCTAACGTCAAATGCGGATTTCTTTATCGTATTAGCTTTCCATTCGGATGAGGTATTGACATTTGTAATAGATGAAAATTAATAATAAATAAAATTAAATAACGTCTAGCGAATATATACATAAATGATTTCCTAGAAATGAGATTCTAGAATAACGTACATAATGATTAATTTAGCTAATTGTCAATATATCTTTAATCTTTTAAGATTTGAACCGTACTTGTTGACAATAATTCGTGATGCATATCATTTTCCAAATAATTTATGGTTTATCACATCATGAACATTTTCTAATTCCTACCTGTTAGAATAATGTCTCCAGAAGAGATTGATCACGTTTGAGATACACCAAGGAAAGCTAATATTTGTACAGTTTTCAAACGATATTGGTTTCCACCATAAACGTGTCAATTAGCAATATGCACCAAACAAATTTTAATATTTATGGAATTCAACATACAATAGGCCACACAAGAAGATTAGGAATTGCTTATTTAGTATCTAGGTAGGAATTTTAAAGCTTAATAAAAATAGTAATAATATATTTGCATGAATCTTTATTATTTATTCCATAAATTAGACACTTTTCCCACAAGCTCCCATTCACTGCGGCTCTGCGTTGAAATTCAAGGAAATTTTATCGAGAAGGGTGACTTCAAAACGAAACGACTACGTTAATAAGCATAACAAATTTTATGTCATTCTCAGCACTTTTAACGAGTGTATGACAATAAAGCATATCTCCCAGTACTTAAAAAAAAACAACAGAAATAATATTCCTCGCTCCAACCCAACTCACAACACATGTAAACGCATTCATCTTACTAACTACATCGCCAGATTATCCGCCACCACTTTCTTCTTCACTTGCGCTTACTTACCACACCACAATTACCGCGACCATCTTCCATTGCACAGCCGCAGAAATTGCGGCGTGCGTGTAAAAAACTACAAAACCGTACCTTATCAACTACCGCAGAAAATCAGTAATGCTATTAGATTTTATGCGTTATGTTGCCGTCATTATAATTTAGTGGTGAAAATTCTTCGACGGCTTCTTTTGCAAGACATATTTTTCGTCGCAGTGAGCAGACGACGCGGACAACGATGGTTGCTTATTAGTCGTTTTCGTGGTGGTGCTGCTGCTGGCTTGTCCAATCGGGACAACTTCTAAAATACATTATACTCGTACAATACGACGTAAAGTGCAATATTTTTGTTGAATAATGAAATTTACATGACGCGGACTCAAATCTTTACGGCGAACCGTAATGATCAATAAAACGGCCAGTTGAATGGATCGTAAATCTCGCCGGGAGCTATGGAATTGTTTTAATAATGTAATACTCGTATAATGTCGCACACTAAAAATAATTGAATATTCATATTGACCACAATCGTGATAGTTATTGTAATGATCACAATAAAATTGACGCTACCATATGAATAATGTTTTCATATAAAGCTGAGTATATGAATACCTACTTCTCATGCTTTATAATTTTGAGAATTTTAGACATTAGAGAATTTGGTTTCTTTACGGCTCTAACGAAATTTACAACAGAAAGTCTGATACCATGACCGAGCCGTTGCGAAGTTAAATTTTTGACAAGGGTTCTTATTTACGGCACGATAGCCCAACGTCGGGCCTTGGCCGCCTAGATTGTTGACCTCCAATTGTCGCGATCACGCGACCTCAAATCCCGGAAGCCCAGCATATGGTTGGCGGCGTCCTCACATAAAATTTGCTCCCATCCAATCTCTAGGTCATCCATATAATCTGGCTAAGTCCACTCGTTGAGCGTTCATTACCATACCTTCGGCATGTGTACGTAGTTCATCCTTTACACATGCCCCGCTCATTGTAGTCGCTGCAAAAAAAAACTAGGGTTGTCAGATGTATTTTACGGATTACCTCGTTTATCGGGCAACGACAATTTAAAAACCCGTAATTCGAAAAAATTAGATACGGGGCAAGCAACCGACTTTTTTGCCTTCATTTCTCTTTATTTGTGCTATTTCGTCACTTTGTGTTCAGGTGGAGCGAGCCGATGAAATCCCAAACCCTGGTACATCTACAAAATTCCCTAAAATTGCTTTAATTTGAATTTTGTTTTAATAAATTCCTGTTTCTGATTTTCTGATTCTCCGGTCGAAAAATATTCTCTTTTTGCAATAATATCCTGAATGTATAGCCGGAACCCAAATATTGATACTCAAAGACTGAACTACAAATAAAATGTAATTTTAAGTTAACATAAAAAGAGTGCCTTCATTTTCTTAACGTAGTTATACAAAATATTGTGCACATCAGCATTCAAAGTGAGGCTTTAATTACTCTAACAATCGAAACCCGTACTTTCTACCCTAGCAACCAGTAAATCAAAACCAGGCAGGCGGAAACCCTAGCAGTGGCGTAGATAGCTTTTCAGAGAGGAGGGGGATCATTTTGCAAAATTACTTATACTCTCATGGTTATCAAATGTTGAATATCAGAATAACAATTTCTGTATTTATTACACTTTAAATTAACAGTTTTTTAGCAAATTTTGCAGCAAAATCGATATCAATTTGGCCATACGAAAAAAAACTCAGTCCTTAAAATATTGCATCAATAATTTCATTTATAATTTTTTCTTTTTTACTACGGTGAGTGAACCAACAGTATTTCAATTTTCATACAAATTTTCGCTACTGTGATTGGAGTAGGTATCATTATATTGGGTTAGATCAGTGCTCCCCTAACTTGTAGGAGTCACGGAACACCTTTACACTAAAAAAATCAGGCGGTGCGAATCGAGAATTATCAAATGGGTTTCTTTTTATACATATGGGGTTAACTACAATTATTTTACTCTGTCCACAAGTATACAATTATTTTTTTATCCGTTAGGATAAAACAGTGAAAATAAAATCCGTTTGGATAAATCAGACAATTTATTCGTAATTATGTCAGCTTTTGTTTATATGATGTTTAAATTAAAACAAAATGGTGTTAAATTCGCTCCAAATGTGGTATGTAAATGCCGATTGTCATTTATTTTTGGTATACCTACACTGGCAGTCGGTCGACAACAAATAGTAGAGCGATTTAACAATATATGGTATAAACTACAAACTTCATCACTTATATCCTGGGTGGTGCAGTAGGTAACGTGTTCGTCTACGTCTTCAAATCATAGGGTCCCGGGAACGAATCCCACTGTAGGTAGGTAATTTAATATGCATTTTAGAGCGTAAAAAGGTATATGAAATGTCGCCAACTCCTATAGAGAGGTCAATGCTAGTTATACAAAACTCATTTATGAGTTATTTATATGTTCCCTGTGAAAATTGTGTTTTTTATCTCAAAAATATCGAGAATTACTCCTTTTGCTCTATTTGGAAGTACTCTTTTGTGTTCATCCATTTGGATAAAGAAATATTTTATCCAAACGGAGGGACCTTATTCGACCCATTTTGGAGTTAAATTCACGCGGTTTTTTTTTTGTGCAGTATCGCCGCTTTTCTGGCCGAAACACCTCAAAACAGGGATTAAAATAAATCATAGCCATAGACAGTGCGATTAATTGGACAATCAAAGCCAACTTCTGTGGAGAAAGCACATTTTCTGTGGTGATAGCTGATATTCTATAGCGGATTCGGTATAGTGGACCCTAAAAAACTAGCTATCTCCACAGAAATGCTTTGATTGTTCAATCGATTGAATAATGCTCTTATAGTTATGGATTGTTTGCTTCTTGTTGTTAAAAGCTCTTTCTACATTTTTCCTATTTTGCGATATCTTTGCGAAACCCCTGAGAAATCTTCACGGAACCCTAGGGTACCCCGCAACTCCGGATGTTTGTTAATTTGTTTTCGAATTATCTTACAATTTCGGAAATTTCTTTAATTTTTTATAGAAAATTTAGCTAAACAAATTATCATGATTATGGCTTTGCAAGTTTTTCGTATTAAATTCAATAAAATTGCGAACAAAAGAATGTTGAAAAACGCAAACAACAAAGGATACTCAAAAATTGGAAGCAGTTTTGCAGCGTTTTTTCTTCATTCGAATTAGTTCTCCACTCTCCTGAACAAACCTTTATAATCATATGTAATGCATTTGTATTTCCCCATTGAAAATTGCGCTTCTGTGGAAGAGCTCCCCGTGTTCCACATTATCATTTAATTTGTGCCTGTGCGAGGCTATAGAACCAATGTGGAAAAGTAGATGAACCTAAAGCCCTGTGCTGTAGTGTTTCTATTCTATCGATACGCTTCTATTATACTATTGAAATTTCCGGAATTGCTAAATTTTTTATTACAGTTCTGAAAATGGTTTCACGCTTTTATGAAATACTACACACTCTGAATAATTGTTTTACGTACCTAAAAATAAATAAATAACAGGCGCGACAATCCAACATTGGACTAAGGCCGCAGGATGTGTTAGTGACATCCTATTTCCAAGATCTTATCTGCTTTTTTGTTGAGGTAATGAGATCAGCATCACGCTCAGCAGTGTTATTTATCCCCACAAATGGGTACTCGTTTAACATCTGAGTGAGATCATAGTCCGTCACAAGCTCGTGAGTTCGAAAAACACCATGGAACACGGTGAGATTCGAACTCATGACCCTGTGCACTGAAGGTGCGCGCACTAACCGCTAGACCAGCCAGACTACTTACGTACCTAAGGTCAAAATAAAAAAAATTTGACCAAAGGGAGGGGGATTGATCCCCTTGATCCCCCTCCCCATATCTACGCTACTTCCCTAGGAAAAACAGAAATACTTTTTTTTTATAAAACATTTAACTTCATGACGTTATTATATTTTAAATCGAAACGTAGCTATCATCGGTGCATACACAAAAACAAAAGATTTGGGAGGGCAACCTGACAACCCGATACAAAAGTCCCTTGGTAATTGCAATCTGAAGAGCACGCAATTATTAAAGCATTTCCCTCTCTAACTAGCATGTTTTCGGATTAAATTAAAATAATTTCCAATTTGCGTCTCTGACGCCTTATCTCGAAATTATGAAGTCCTAATTCGCTGATAAGGTTACTAATACGAAACTCTATCGTGCCTTAATTCGAAACGGAACCGATCTATGGCTATGCTATGACCGAAAACACTGTAACTACATATTTATATCTCCGATTTGTATCACTAAAATGTCAATTGCCCTGAAGCATACAGAGAATATATATTAAATCTTACTTTCTCGCAAAAAGGGCACTAAAAGCATTTTATCCAACAGCTGCCCGCTTCCCTTCGTAGACTGGTTGGTGTTGTGGTTAGTGCGCATACCTTCGGTGCACAGGGTCGTGGGTTCGAGCCAATTCAGTTTATGGTGTTTTTCCAAGTCACTGTCGCGGCTGTTATTTATTTATTTTTACCCGCTTCCTTAGTAGGAGAGATTGAGGCAGCCTTCCCTAAGGAGCTTCACCTATCTAGCTTAATGTTAAACTCGAGGTATGTTCAACATACTACCCGGTAATTGTGAAAATCTTGACTTATCGTTCCATTCTATACACGTCAAGATTTTCACAATTAGTTAAAATTCGCACCCACGAGATTTGGGAACCAGAATTTATACAGTAATTATACTGCCCGCTGTCCACAGCTCGGCCCGCGAAAGGTTTTTGTCCTGCCCGCGAGTAACTTCGTGGAAAGGGGTGATAGGCAATACATTTAAGCAAAATTTTGAATTAATAAAAAAAATAGCAAATTTGTATCTACAAAAAAAATTTCGTTAAAATATTGAATGGTTCACAAAAAAATATTTAAACTGCTTGGATAATAATTTTTGCCGGGATCTCACTAAATTTCGGGTGTTGATAGATATGTGTGATCTTGAAATAAAAGTAAATCGATATTAGCAATAAATTTTTGGTGTAAAATATTGAAGACAACTTTTTGAATTATGTATTTGTAATTTCGCTAATGTGAGGGTACTAAATATTTCAAAGTAGAAGGGCTACACTTAGCTGAAATAGTTAAAAACAATAACACGAATCGTATTATTGGCTCAAAAGAAATATTTTCTATCACGTTTAGTTTATTATAAGATCGTTCAATGGAGGCTCGCGGGATTTTTCGCATTAGTTAAATAATAATTTGTAGAAAGTTATAGTAAAACAATCAGAGTCAGTAAATATAACCTTATCAGTGTAGTGATCGTCAATCTAACTGTGTTTTACGGCTGAAGTTAAAATTTTAGCTTAGAAGAGTTGTATTTAAAATCAGGCAACCTACCCGTCTCCTTTTCAGGGTGGTGTGAAGTGTTAAGACCTAAATTCATATTTCTCATCAGCGAAAACTATAGAATATTCCGCAAAACATCTCCCGAACTAATTTATATTAATCCATAGGCGTAGCCAGAGAGAGCAGGGAAAGCTCCCCCCCCCCCACTCCTGGCCGATCATGGGGGTAAAAAAAAGTGCCTTTCACTCTTGATGCGGGCGTACATCAAGAGTGAAAGTGAAAGTACATGTAGATCAGTGATTCTTAACCCTTTGTAATTCGTCCATGAAGGACTATTTCACAATAATTCAAATTACTGCGGACCACCAAATTAAAAATGCATGAATGCAGTAGAATTTGTTGGCTGAATAGTAATTACGGATGTGTGATTTCCAGTCTGCTCGAAAAGCTATTGTTCCAAAAAATAAAGAGCGGCTATGAAAAGTGCCTGGACACCTGGAAGAGGACTAGCTGTCTGCGTTCACAAGTTACAGCCGTTCGAAGATAAAGGAGAAGAATGGCAAAGGGGGAGCCAGAGCAAAACAGGTCAATTTTTAATTTGTTGAACGATGTAGAGTATGGCGCAGTGCGTGCTGAGAAATTCAGAGTCCTAGCTGGCTGTGTTCAGATGTTACGGCCATTCAAAGATGCCAAACAAATCGCAAAGGAGATCCAAAACGCAAACTGGCTAAATTTTTCGAGAATTTTTTCTAAAGATGGGATCAAAGGGCCAATGCAGTGATGTTGCGTTCCACAAATTACCTGAAAATCGGAGAGTTCTTCAAGCTGCCTGCGTTCAGGAGTTGCAGCCACCCAAGTAGAATAAAAAACTCGGAAAGTGGGGTCCAAGGCCAAGCATTTTTTGCATGCGACCCATAAGCAAAAAATAGAAAAGAATGGACCAAGTGCAACCGGGATCATGAAGGGTATTTCTATGGATTAGAGATACACATATTAATGGCTTCGTGAACCACAAGTGGTGCGCGGACCACCGGTTAAGAACCGTTGGTGTAGATGCTTTTTATCATTAAATGGTGTAGGTATAGACTATCATTGTCGATTTCCTTTCTTAAAAATTGGCCCGAAAGTTGCCTAACAATATTTTTCCGACCGACTAACTCACCCTCTAAGAAAATCATGATATTGAACAAATTTTAGGCTTGCAATAGATACAAAGCACCTTTTTTTGTCTGCCATTCATTTTCTACTGCGAATTGATATTCCTTGATCAGACAGAATACCTTTTTATACTGTAAAAGCAAACTGTTTGCTTGATAAATGGTTTCTGCGCGATGCAGGTATGTAACTGTGAACGTATAGTTCCCTTTCAAGAACGTAAAAATGTCGTCGACCGACAGTACACGGAGTGTCTCATCGGATGCCGTCTCTGCCGATCTATGTTCTGCCGCGGAAGGTATGACCGGGACAGTTTTCATCCAGACGGAACTCTTGCTTTTATAGTGTCGACTGACACTCCAGCCTCATGACCTGCCACTTTGCTGCCCCATCAGTTACGAGGGGTCACTCGCTGCCGAATGTATCTAAGAGTCGCCATAGACTCTCCGATCGATTGTACACTCAAGCTCCTTTTTTAGGTTCCACCACCGAATTCACTACAGAAAATGAGCTTTCTCCACAGAAAATAAACTTAATTGTACAATCAATTGAACAGTCTTTGGCGACTCTAATAGATTTATTGCGGGCAATACTGAAATACGCTTGATGTTGATTCCCTTCTTCAGTACATTTGCTACTAACTATTGATTTTTTTGAAACATAATTATATAGAAGACAATTTTAGTTTTACAACAGCACTTAATTCTGCTTTTTCCACTTTTTATCCTAATTATGCTCCCTGGTTGGGCAATTTCCTCCGTCAGTGTTTAGCAATTTACTTTGGGCCCGCCGTAATATCTCGAGGCTTTCCCATGCATCTAGTGTGTATGGTCGCTGTACCTGCACAAGAAGTTCGAGGTTGGGTGTGTCGATCTTATGTTTGTTGTTGATTCACTCGTCTACAATTTTCAAACTTTTTTTTGTCACACAAAAGTTTATATCATATTTTGAACCTACTGTGACCCCTGAACAATGCTGCATAAATGAAAAAAAAAATAGCTTAACCAAAATTGGAATTAAAAGTTCCAAAAGTGAAGGTACTAAGATAAATTATTTCATACTGTAGGTAAGCAGTTATAATTTTTTTGAGGCTTCTTGTAGGAAGCTTTCAAGCTTCCGTTAGTTATCCGTTATCTCTCTTGCACGTAGGACTCTTTAAACCCCCGTGGAACCATAGGTTACGTAGCAGTATGATTCAGTGGTTAAATTTCACATTTTTAGAGCTTTCTACAACAAATTAGGAGCTTTTGCTATATTTTCCATTTTGGTGCAGGGAAAACCTTCGTATAGTTCAAATTCATTATAAATGGTAGAAATTTTCAGCTCCATTGCTTCCTAAACTTTTTTTTTAACAATATTATCCAAATATTTTCCAAAGGATCCTGTAGGATCATTTAGTTGCTGTTGGCTGTTTTCATCCTTCATTATATCCCGTTATTATCCTTCACATATACCCGTTTAGAGAATTTTCATTTAAGGAATAAAACCACCACAACTTTCGTCCATTAGGACTTGTGAAATTCGCTAAAAGGACGGATTTTTCATACAAACTGCGTCCAATTCTTCTTCAGGGTACACCAGCAGTATGTTTTCAGTATTTCGATGTCCTTGCATAATTTATTTCATAGTAATAACGTCACTTAAAATTAAAAGAATAACACCAAACCACGTAAATTATGGAAAATTAATACATAACGGTGAAAAGATATCAGGACGTGACTGGAACGAAGTAATGTTGTTTTTGTAATCAGGGGACACTAAACTAAACAAAAATTATCACAAAGTTCGTGTGACAAAAATTGTGTTCCCCAGTGATGTGGGCTGCTACTGAAGACCGGATCGATCTTGTACCACCTTTCGTTGCTTCCTTGATATGCTCATTGAATCTCGTTAATATGAGTCGCTTGGTTTGCCTAACGTAGGATTTATCGCAATCGCCGCAGGTTATTCGGTAGATCCCACTTTTTTCGGTCGTCGTCAGGGGGTGTTTTTCGCTTCCTAATCGCCTTTTCAAATCTGCATTTCTCGAGGATCCCACTATTTCGATGTTAATCCGTTTCATACATGTTTTGATTGCGTAAGATTCTTGAGATATTGGTATGCTTGTTCTTCTGACTAGTTCTGTGTCCATGGTATTTGCGAAAAGTGTGGTGTTTTCGTTTCGTTTTTCTTTAAAGGTTTTTTTTGCGTACTAACTTCTCAATTGTTTCTGTACTATATCCGTTTTTGCTTGCTGTGTCTAGTATGTACGCCTTTTCTTTTTTGAACGCCTGGTATGTTAGGAGGTACTTCACGACCCTATGTATCATACTGTGGTATGCGGCCATTTTTTACAATCCCTGCAACATCGAACCACACCTTGGCCCAAAAAATGGCCGCATACCACAGGCTCGGAGGGAGGGAGGCTCTTCTTTTTCTTTTACTCTATTTGGACTCCGTCTCAAAGATTTCGGTATGACCTCATTACATTTGTAGAAAATGGCAGCGAATTTTATATTTTTTGTGCATATAGTAAAACAATACGCCTATGCGATAAGAAAAAGTATGTATGCACTCTGAAGAAATTTTCAAATATTAATGCAAATATTCCAATATTCGGCACGGATATGTAGGTACATCTAAAAAGGGGCTATATCTGGCCAAACCCGGTTAAAATATTTAAAAAAAAAAAATATATAACTGTTAATATCTTCTAACGCAGTTGTTTTTTTCCTTTTTTTAATAGTTCTGGGGCTCGGATAAAGATCACAGTCGTCTTGAAACTGCCATTTTCGAAGATCTCGATCGTTACTGTTGGCAACAATCACAAACACCCTCATCGCATCAACACTCATCACAACAACAATCACAGCAGCCATCATCCACCAATTCATCGAGTGCCGGCAGTTCAACGAGTCAGTCCTCATCGCTAGTTGGCGGCTTAGGCAATACGGACGGACAAATTTACACACTAACAGTATTAAATGGCAACGAGCCATGGATAAAACGTGATCCGGATACACAAATTGCACCTGCCCTCGATTTGGATAGTTTGCTGGGAAGTTTTCCCGGTTATGTCAAGTCAGAGTTTGTCTACGAGGATAGTGGATTTAGTACGGATAATACAAAGGAGGAGCTTAGTCATCAGCATCCACAACAACAACAACATCAACTACATCAGCAACAAGTTCAAAATGTTGTTACCACGAATAGTACAAATTTGGTACAATATCAGAATAATAATAATGATTGGCATATTGCGGATAATAATGCCACGGAGCAGGTATTTTTTTTACGAACAAGGAGATTTTCTGGATATTTTCTAATAAATTCCATTTTACAGAATACTGCCGAATCATTACTGCGTAGTGCGTTACAGGGGAAAGGTTACCCGAAAGGACTTCAATTGCAAAACGGTATTGCCATTATTCCATCGTCGAATTCGATAAAGGATGAAGAATTGCGACGAGCTCTTTTTTCACCCGATCAGGTAGGTTTTGTATAAAGTATGTTTAAAGCTGTGGTTATAAATTCAAATGCGTTGTTTTTTATAAATGTATTATATGTATGCACCATAGCAAGCTCAGAACCACACTAATACACGCTTGGACTCATAACCATGCTGTAAGTTAGTAAAACACAATTTTTAAATTTCCAGGACTCCCTACACTTTGCCGACTCAACACTATCCGCCCCGATATTCGATGACGCCCAAGTCTTAGTCAGCTCCCCGCAACCACCGACTCCTCAAACGCCCCACACACCGTCAAGTAGTAACTGCACGACCAGCAGTAATCCTTCGCATAGTACAACGACCGGTATCGTTGTCGACGATATGTTCCTATCCCTCGAAACAGCCTTTAGTGACGATTTCGAGAAAATCAAACGCATTGCCAATGAAGTACAACAATTTTGCACGACAAGTGATTATCCTGAAGTCATAATGGAAATAACAACCGCACTGCCATCCGCACAATCGGCTCTCGCGTCACTACATCAAACGGCCGGAACACAGATGACGCATCAACAGCAGCCAACACCAGCACCACCGCCACCTCAACCAATGCAACCCGAAGTCACAACCAGCAGCAATCCAACATCGACCAGCACCCTGACGAAGAGTACGCCCAAGAAATATAAGCGATCGATAAGCAACAATTCGAATAGTAATAGTACGAACAATAACAACAACAACAGCAGTTTGCCTAATAATAACAGCAACCACAATAGTCCGACTCAGTGCAACGGTCAACGAAAGGAGCGATCTCTTCACTACTGTTCAATATGCTCGAAAGGATTCAAGGATAAGTATTCGGTGAATGTCCATATTCGGACACATACAGGCGAAAAACCATTTGCATGTTCGTTGTGTGGTAAAAGTTTTCGACAGAAAGCCCATCTGGCTAAACACTATCAAACGCATCTGGCGCAAAAGAGTAACGGTAACGTGGTGAAGGGTGGTAAACAATCGCAATCCAATCGTCACACACAACAGCAATCGTCCGCAGCCGCAACATCAACTCTTTCCGGTGGACCGTCAAGGTCCGTAAGTACGAATAACACGAGTGGCGGTGGTAGCTTACCACCGGCCAATGGATTGTTGGCGAATAGATAGGTAAGGACGAACGGCTGGAATGCGTCGCAAAAGCGTTGAATTTGGCGACAATCCTCAATTTATCAACGAATTTTCTACATGAGAAATAAGTTATTATAAGGCCATAGAATGCAAGTGTCTGCAAGTAAAATTCAGATACATAATTTCGTTTTCTTTTTGTCTTAACAAGATTCTACCCTAGACTAGGGTTGTCTACGTATTCCCCTTAATACTCTCATCATAATCTCATAAGTGAAGTTCCTAAAAACACACATTGATAACTTAATTTATAAAGACACAAAAACGATACAACCTGCTGAAAAGAAACTGAAAACAATATAACGATTTCATTTCGATAATAATGTATTTATGGCATGAATAAATTGAAAATATCGTAAAAATGGTATACTGACGATGACGTGACGACTGATGTAGACATTGCTTGATGTAACTTTTAAATGTAACACAAACACAACTCAACAAGGCAATAATTGGTTGGGCTTTGATTCTCGTGAAAAAATTATTCACCATCCTGAACTTTGACGCCTTTTTTTGGTAGGACTCAATACCGCAAAGAACTTTGCGAAAATGTTAGTAATTCTAAAAATACATAACAGATATTGTTTTCCTGTGGAAACCGTTCCCTCGACTTACCAATAACCAAAATAGGCACATAAATGTACAAATGTTACAAATGTATGTACAGATGTATGTTTGTATAAAAATTTAAAAAAATACTGTGCTTTGGTCACATGCAAAGTTAGTAAAAAAAAGTCAGTTCCCTAGTTTTACAGTAGTCAGATGAAAATCAAAAAAATGCATCGAGTTCCGAGGACTATTCTTTAATGCTTGATGTGTAATAGGTAGGTAGTCCCCACGGTTCACACATAGTTATCCGTACGGATAGTCTTCACACAGGCTTGCTTAAAAATTAGTGAGATATTGTTGGGCACGAAACGAAGCAGCACTGACCATTCCCTCGTCAATTTTGTTTGGACATTAGCTTCATTAGCCGATTCAAAATAAGCCAGAATATGACCATAGCGCTTCTCTACTTCTCTGGATTTTTTTTTTAAGAGGTGGGGAATCTTGCATAGATACTGCGGCGGGAACAGCCCGCGCGCAGTTATGTCGGATTCCTACCGACTAAACCTGAACGCCTCTTCGTCACCGCGTGACCCTGCGGGACCACCTTGCAGTATTACTTCACAGGGCCACTTCCACCTAATTAGCCTACACCTTGGCTGCCAGACTTGCGTCTGCGCTCCTCCCTCTGTAGCTCAATGTGCACGGCGTAAATCGCTCTATTTACTGAGTCCCAGTTCCTCGTTGACTCTAGCATCAGGCCCACTACATTTTCGGGGTGTATGTTCTCTCCCACTTCGGCTTCCATCTTTCTACGGACATATCCAAATCTAGGACAATCAAACAGGACATGTTTCGCGTCCTCTGGCATTCCCTTGCATCTCGGACAGTCTGGTGAAACATCCAGCTTAAAGCGATGCAGATAATTTCGGTACCCTCCGTGGCCCGTCAGAAATTGGGTCATGTAAAAATGTACGTCCCCGCGTTTTCTATCAACCCACTTTGCTATGTCTGGAATGAGTGCATGCGTCCATCGGCCAGTAGAGGCCTCATCCCATCGAACCTGCCACCTTCTCAAAGACTCAAGCCTTTCAATATTTATCCGCCGCGAGTTCGCCTCCGGTGAAATAGCTTGGCGACCACTGTGAAGCCTGCTGATCTCGTCCACGAGGATCGGCAAAGGCATCATACCGGCTACCACATAGGCTGCTTCATGTGATACGGTGCGGTAAGCACAACAGACCCTCAAGGCACACCTGCGATAGATTCCGTTTAAGGGCTTGGCATTAGAGGCGATTTGTAATGCACTCTCCCATACTGGTGAAGCATATATAATGATGGATGTTATCACCCTTGACAGCAACATCCTCCTGCTTGTTTTCGGGCCACCAATGTTTGGCATGATTCTTGCTAGCGCCGCCGTTGCAGTTGCCGCCTTATCGCCTACATATTTCAAGTGAGCTGCAAAATTTAATCTGGAATCGATCATAACACCCAAATACTTAACGGCCTGACTATACGTTATAACGCACTCTCCGACTCTGATTTGAAACGGACAGCTTTTCCTACGCTTGCTTATTAGCACTGCTTCGGTTTTATGATCAGCGAGCTCTAACCCCACGTTTCCAGCCACAGCTTCATATTTGTTATCGCCTCACTTGCGTAAATTGCGACCAACTCTGGAACTCTTGCGACGACAACGACTGCTATATCATCGGCAAAACCGACGACCGTTACCCCTTTCGGCATTTTCAGCTCCAGAATAGCGTTGTACATTATATTCCACAAGAGTGGACCAAGAACAGACTCTTGTGGAACCCCTGCAGTTATCGTGTATTCCAATTGTCCCTCTGCGGTGTCGTACCATAAAACGCGGTGTGAGAGATAGCTCCTAATTATCGCGGCGAGGTATTGGGGCACATTCATCTTTTCAAGAGCGGCATGAATGCATCCCCAGTTCGCGGAATTAAAAGCGTTTTTGACGTCCAGTGTCACTATCGCGCAACATGTGCTCCTTCGTAGTGACTCCGAAGCTAATGAAGTCACCGTCCTGATTGCGTCTATAGTTGATCGAGCACGTCTGAAACCGAATTGGCGGTCAGACAGGCATCCCTGTTCTTCTACTATTTCCGACAGTCGGTTGTATATGATCCGCTCGAACATTTTCCCCGTGGAGTCAAGCAGGCATATAGGGCGGTATGAGTTAGACTCACCAGCTGGTTTACTCGGTTTCCGAATGAGCACCCGTTTTTGTTTCTTCCATAGTTGCGGGAAAGTGCCTTCATGTAGGCAGGTTTCGAAAACATCGATGAACCTTTCGGGTGTTGCTAGAGTTGCCTCCTTCAATGCCCTATTGGGAATACCGTCCGGGCTTCCAATCGGCATCCGGACCTGTCTTTCGGGTTCCAATTCGTGGTAAGGAAACAATGAAGAAACTATCGTCTTCAGCAGTGCCGGACATTTGAGCTGGGGAGTTTTCTGTCCTATCTTTTTCATGACCACCATATAAGCCGTACCTCATGGGTTTATGTTTGCGTCCTCGCAGAGCTGTCTGAAGCAGTCTCGTTTGCTTTTGTTAATAGCTATCTTAAGTGATCTACGGGCCGTTTTATATGCTTGAAGTAGATCATTATACGTATTCGTCCGAGTTATGCGTTGACAGAGACGTCTGGCTTTAAGACAATTGCGTCGCAAGCTCGATATCTCTTCAGTCCACCAGTAGTTTTGTTGTCTTTTGCTGGTCACACTCTTTTTTGGCATGGAAGCATCGCATGCTATTGCCATACTTTCAGTGAGTTGCAAGGCTTTCTCAGCTGCTGATCCGTTAGTTGGAGCTTCATGCACTAAGGTTTCCCGGAATGAGGCTTCGTCAAAACATCTCGTTGACCACCCCACGGCTGGGGTTTTTACAATAACTCCAGATGGTCGCTCTTTTATGTTGAACAAAATTCCCTGGTGGTCTCTATGGGTGTAGTGTTCGCTTACTTGCCACGCCGTAGTTGGAACTAGCTAACTGCTTACGAATGTGAGGTCAATTACCGACCCCACATTACCTCTCCTGAAGGTGTTTGCGCTGCCGGTGTTCATCAGAACGACGTCGAGTTGTGAAAAGGCGTCAAGAAGCATCCGTCCACGCTTGTTTGTTTCCCGACTGTCCCATTCGCGGGCCCACGCGTTGAAATCCCCCGCAATTATCACAGGGTTGTGAGTATTTGCGTCGTGTACCAATTGGTCGAGGAAAGTCTCGAACTCTGTGTCATTCCACCGTGGTGGGGCGTAGCAGCTATACACCTGCACTCCGTTGATCTTCGCTGTTGTCACTCCCTTCATATTTCCTGACACACCCTGCTGAAATGCGTATCGTCCGCAGGTCCAAATAGCCACCTCTTTGTCTTTATCTGTTATCCATACCGAGCTCCTTAGATTCTTGTATTGATCGCAGATAATGGCAACGACGATAGCCATTTCTGTCACCGTTTGTGACAGCAGATCTTGTGCTGCCTGGCAGTGATTCAAATTCAACTGCAGAAATCTCATTTAATCTTTATTTTAACCGCCTCCCGGTACATCGGACAATGGATTTTTGCGGGAGTGTTGGGGACGGCTCTTTGATTATGGGGAAAAGTCTTGACCGATAGGAAATCCCCAACATGGAAAAAATCGGAAAAGGGAAAAGGGATATTTTTGTAATGATTATTTCAAAAACGGCAAAAGATACAGAAAAATTGCTTGAAAACAAAAAAAAATACAGAAAATGTTCTATTCAGTGCTCTAACCCCTTTTAGTACCGTCATTTTTCCAACATGAAAATCGATGATGATCCTTTTGATCGTCATGTGTGTCGACGCCCCAGAGTCACTATTGCCCTTAGCAATTATAGACAGATGTAAAGCATTTTTTTTAACGAAACCCCTCCCCTCGTAGCACTGTACCTTTTTCGGATACTTTTTGAAATTCGTTTTTGATTTTGGTTTGTTGCTTCTACTATACATTAATGTCGGCAGCTGACTCGATGATGATGCCTGAAACCAGCGTTCCTGAAGCAATGTGTTTCTGACATTGTCGACGGTAAACTTGCAATTCTATTGCTATGAAAAATTTCGTTTTAAAATTTCAGCCCTTAAACATATTTTTGAGCACTCTCTTTATAGCTATTACTCGTAGAACCACCGCTTCGTTAGCTCTCCTTGTATCTTTGATTTGATTTTGCACACAATACGAATACCAGCAATACGAGTGAATATGCATTTTTTTACTAAAATTCTAAGCAAATCAATGAAAAAACTCGGTTATCCTGAAAACCGGTACTTTGAGCCCGGCTTTGCAAAAAAACGTTAAAAACCAAAAACCGGTTTATGGGCCGGTTTTTGACATCCCTAGTTTTCACTTCCGACTATAGCATGGTCATTTGGTTTTAAATATTAAAGACACTAGTCGCTGAAGCACATAAACTTTGCGCCTGATGCGACTGTCTTCGAACGACCATACTTGTTTCGCCATTTCGGCATCAGTGATGTACGAAAAATTATTCGATTCCACCATTAAAATTATTTCTGATCTTACTCTTAAGTCAACACCGCCGGTGGACTTATTTTCGACACATTTCCACAGTCATTTTATAACGAGGTAAGATTACGCGGTAACTAACATCGTCAGTTCACGTGAAATCCATGCAAATACTATAAAAATTTTGATGATCGTGAAATCTAATTCGCATACTCACTTTTTTTGACATTTCGCCAGCGAAAACAATGCAGTTGCACTTTATTTCACAGTGAAAAGATGTCATCAACAATCAATCAGACCGCGAATACACATTTATTTTAAATTTAGTGAATATAAGGCAAGTTTCCACAGCATATTTTTCACGGGAGACATAAATACAAGTTTTTCGTTCGGTTAACGTAGTACTTACCCTAATCTTCCACGTGTCCCAATTTTCTCTCTCTTTTAATTTTTCTAAGCGAATAATATTAATTTCACTCATTTCGGAAAAAAAATTTCTTGTGCTCAAAATCGAAATGGCGGCGGCCCCTTACGTTCGGTTTTTTTCAACACACATTAACCCAGATTTAAAGCAGTCAAAAAATTAGCAAGAGCAACGAAAATTTTCGGTTTTAGAAACATGTTTATTATTTATCACAAAATTCAAGAGGCACTCCTTGAGGAGTGCCCCTATATACCTGTCTCGTAACAGTCGATGGCAGACTAAAAATGATTGTCCTAGATCTGAGGATCACATCTACTAACTGAAGTATTTTGACGATTTTGGCCTAGTTAAACGACTCCAAGGAAAACTAAATCCACTGAAATCAAATTCGTGCTAAAGATATTCAAAAGATGTTTAACGCAGGGGAAACGGCAGATATATTGTCTGCACTCACTAGTAAATCGGATTTCTGGAGCCTCAGTTAAAACAATATTTTCTGACTTAAGCCTTATTGAACGATGTTAGTAACCGTGGTAAGCCAATTCGGTCAATAGATCAAGAGTTATCTCTTTGTAAACATTGTAAACATTGTGCAAATAAAAAAATGTCGGTTTTACAATATGTTTACTATTTATCACAAAATTCAAGAGGCACTCCTTGAGGATCAAGAGTTATCTCTTTGTAAACATTGTGCAAATATTTTTCATGATAATTCAAGAGTCAAATACTCCAGCAAGTGGATCACATAGGTAGGTTCAATTTTACGTAAGAACCTTCACGAGAGGCACTCCTAGCAAATTGAACCTTTATGTCTCTTCAATATTCTTATGAGCCGATACCAAGAAGAAACTGAAATTGAGATAGATCCATACTCAACAAGCTTGAGAGACGCTGACCAAAAAGTTGCGTCTCTCCAATATACACAAAGTTCAATATAACGAGGTCCAAGCTTCTGCATACACAAAATTTAATGTTTTGTCACTATCATAGATTATGCAGCTGACTTGCGTATTTTTTTGCACAGACTCATAAAAGCCAGGGGCGGAGGGACGTAGTCAGGAGAGGGGTCCGAACCCCTCCCGAAATGTTCCAAAAATAGAATATTAATACACAATTCCCTTCAAAGCAAATTGCGCGGAATGTTTGGTGTTGAAAATTTATTATTCAATCCCATTTTACTTATTTGAAATATTTGCGAACCTCGCCCTCGAATGAACATGTTTTTGTGTAAACTTAGTGCTTTAAACTTTACGCTGCGCAGGTCCTGTGTATTGTGAATTTAAAAATTAGTTACGTTAGTATTCGGCCTTTTGGGTCAAGTAAAGGATCAACTCCAAATAGCTTGCGCTTAGCGATAGCTGGATTAACCCTTTCGACACCAGTGTTGCCAGAGAACAATTTCGCAAGTTTACAGGCTTACGGCGGCAGCTCTTATTACTTTCGTTTCCCAAAATGTTATTTTAACGGTAGTTTCAAGTGTCTAAATGAAGTATGATAAATAATAATTCCATTTGTGGATCAGTTGGCAATGTTATCTTCGATAAGCTGTGACTGCGTCGGCCAAAAATTTTTTCGTTGAGTTGAGAAGACGTTTATAAAAAAAAGTTATTTTATCAAATTAGAGTAAAAAAAATAATAATTTATAAAACAAATACTATTCAACACAAGTTGAAGTAAATATCTGGACAAGTAAAATTGTGTACTTTTAGATAAACATCAGGTGAATGGTTTTTAAAACTGTGAAGTTGCGTGTGTGCAACATTGGGTAATTCTGGTTATAAATTTATCTTCATTTAGCAATGAGACCGCAGGAGAAAGGTTTGACAACAGGTGAAATAGAGCGGACTTTAAACTTTGATTGGGACATTTCTACTGATGAAGAAAGTGGGGACGAAATGGAAGATATTTCTGCAGTGCTGGAGCAAAATTTGGAAGGGATCGTGGAAAGAGGCGATAGTATAGAGATAGGCCTTCTTCACAATATGATTGAGGAAGACACTAAAATGGAGATCACGCCCGTTTGAAGCTCCAGAAAGTACTTGGAAAGAAGGTAACAATTTGCATGTTGATGAAGTTATGACACCAGTGGAATATTTCTCAATTCTTTTTGATAATAGAGCTATTGATTTGATAACAGAGCAAAGTAACTTGTATGCACTGCAAGAACTGAACATCCTTAAAGAAACTTCAATAATTTACCTCAGGAGGATCATCAATGCGTGGATGAACAAATAAATGCATTTAAAGGTACATAGGAGTACAAAAATGTACATATACGAATCCCCATGTAAATTGTTACTTTATCTTTTGGTTACAGGGCGATCAACGTTAAAACAGTATAACCCAGCTAAAACACGCAAATGGGGTTTGAAAATGTTTACGCGTGCTGGAACATCCGGAATTGTATACGATTTCACGCTCTATGTTGGCGAAGGCACATGTCCGTCGTATGGATTAGGAATATCCTCGGATGTAGTTCTATATTTGGCCTCAAGTCTCCCCAAGACAAGAATTTCAAACTTTATTTTGATAACTGGTTTACGTCAGTGAGCATTTTAATTGCTTTGAAAGAAATGGGCATATTTGCAACAGGCACTGTACGTAAAAATAGAATAAGTAATTCTCAGTTACTTTCGGAGGCAGAACTCAAAAAGCGAGGAAGAGGATCCTATGACATAACATGTGAAACTACTCATAATCTAGTGTGTGTAAGGTGGTTTGAAAACAAACCAGTCCAACTCATCTCTTCGTGCACAGGCCATCAACCTGTTGGGGTATGCAAACGTTGGAACTCAAAAGAAAAAGCTTACATTGATGTTACAAGGCCAGCCATTGTCACTTCCTACAATAAAGGCATGGGAGGGGTCGATCTGGCGGACATGTTAAAGGAACTTTATAAGGTCAACCACCGCTCAAGGAAGTGGTACAGATTTGAGGGCCACTTTGGATTGGGGGCGCATGTTCCCTTGGCAATAATATTGGCACATTACGCCACTGGCCCCTACAAAAAAACTTAAGGTTGTTTACTTTTTCACCACCGTCATTTGCCAATATGCATTAAAATGCATGGCACTGCTTTCATCCGTTGTTTTGGTGCATCTGATATATTTTCAACGTGTCTTTTTTTGGCCAGGAAAGGGATTTCAAGTGACCTAATGGAATTTCTCAACACAGATATTCATATAATCTGCTCTAAAAGTTGCCATTCATCCAGTGGCGTAACGCTTCCAAAACCTCTTGTGTTCGAGATTGAAATGGGGGCCTCCACCCTATAATTTATCTAATCTCAACAGTCTAAAATATCAGCAATACGTGTCATTACTTGAAAATCATGATGTTGAAAAAATTTCGGGCTTGTCCCCCACCCCCCCTGACCGAAATCCTGGCTTCACCCATGGATGAATTGAATATTAATTCGTCTTTCCGCCTCCCTTATTTCTGCAGCGTACTCCAACCAGAGGTCACAGCGATATTAGAAGCTCTAACTTGGTTGAGTTGTCACGCCGTCACTGGTAGGGACGTCATTTTATTTACTGATAGTCAGCCTGCAATTCGATCACTTGATTCAGTGCTAACCACATCAAGAACTATTGAGAATTGCCGCTCATTACTTAGACAGATGACTTGGCTCGCTATGCATCGGCAGGTAACTCTGAATACAGCCGCGCCCACTTGAAAATGCATATTATACCCTATGCAGTAATACTAGAAGATGCTGCAGAACACAGGACCAACGCAAGATGGACTAATATGGCTCGTGCACAACCAGGGCCGGATTTAGCCTCTATGGCGCCCCTGGGCAGTAACGAATTTGCCGCCCTCCGCCACCAGATAAGCTTGATGGTAGCAGTTGTCAGCTCAAAAAGGAAATGTAGGCAAAACGTCAGCGGGCGAAAATGTGAATATGTGAAAAATTGAAAATTTAACATTTTTTACCAGTAAGCGTATTTTGTTTGCTTGAAATTTTTTTATGTTGCTTCCCAGGGGAGGAATCCAGGTGTTCCGTGCACCTCCCAAAATTGTTTTAGGAATGATTGAAACTCCAATGATAACATAGAAAACTGTAAGAGTGCAATTCTTATTACATTCGGTTTTTCACCTTTTTAGAAATGCGTTCATGTTTTCTAAATTTTTTCTTTCGATCGTTTTGGAAATAATTTGCGAATGCGAACAAATGAAATTTCCCATATGTATTAGCATAATATTTAACCAGAAAAAGTCATACCGAAAAAAAAGCAAAATTAAGAAAGCTTAGGGTAAATTTTGAACACACGTTGACCTAATTTGTTTTCGGTGATAAAGATAACGAAAACGAATTGGGAAAGCATTTACTGATGATATTCAGCAAAAATTATTCGGTGCCTAAAGAGTTCTAGATTTTCCTGATTTCAGCTATTTTCAATAATTTTTTTTTCGGTGAAATTTCCCGTTTTTCTCTAAAAAAAATTGCAAATCCGAAAATTTAAGCGTAAAAATTCTTAAAAATTTAGTTAAACCCGGTAGAAACTCAAAAATTTGATAGCCAATGCCGCATTTCTAATATCGAGACTTGGACCTCTCCCGAAACCAAATCCTTGCTTCCCAGCGAATTTGAAGTGGGGAAAAATTTAAGAAGTAATTGAACACACGAAAATGTGTGGTTAGATGAGTTACTTGCTTGGGGGCGTTTTGAACTTTCCAAAGGATCGCTATCACCAAAAATATTTTTCGTTTTTTTCTTCACGTCTGGGGCAATTTTAGAGGCTTGAAAACAGGAGCTGGCAGCCAAGTACTAGCGTACTTATATCATTTAATGTGGCTTCAGGCATAATGTTTAAAGTGAAGCCAAAGATGATTTATAATCCTACTCTAAATATGCTCCTGAACTAAAGGCCGCCACGCCATTCAGAGTGAATGAGTGTATGCTTCAAGCAAAACTTCTGAGTAGTCCAAATTTTTGGAGGCGGAATCACATTATAATTTGAGTTGAGGTTGCGATTAGGTGCTTTGATTAAGACGAATATGCACATCTAACTAGAATAAATTAAAAAAGCAAACTATTTTCTACAATTATGTTTGAATTTTCAAAATCCATTTTTCCCATAATTTTAGACCAATGAAAAAATTTAAGAATTTGCCGCCCCTCAAATTCTGCCGCCCCGGGCAGTAGCCCAGGTTGCCCATATGGGAAATCCAGCTCTGTGCACAACGACAAGAATGATCTGGCCAAAACTTGGCAATGTCCGTTCTAATATGTTACTGTCATTGGACAGAAAGTATATTCGCAACGTGGTATGGGTAATAACGGGTCATTGCCCTATTGGGGAGCACGCAAGAAGACTCCGAATTCCTCACAACGACTTTTGCAGAAGTTGTGATGACGAAGAAGAGGAAGAGAGTGTGCACCACTTACTTTGTCACTGTCGCGCCCTGTTCGAGAAACGGAGGCGTTTTCTGGGCTCAAGGTATTTTTACGATACCGATGACTTTCGAGATGTGAGCCCAATACTGTTCAATCGATATATCGTTAGCACGGGCTGGTTTCCTAACATAAGCGGTTAGCAGAGACACGATTCTCTCGGTGGTATCACAATGGACCAAATTCTGGTCTAAGTGCGCTGGGTGTAGACCTGGCAGCCCCTGTACCTAACCTAACCTAAAATGTTGATCTATAAAACTACTGGTTAATTGAATAATTAAATATTTGCATGTTCATGTCCTTTTCCAATAGACTCTTGATAGATCCAACATGAATCTCTTCTTTCTTTTATTACCCTAACTCCTAGTGGAGCATGGTGCGCTGACGACTACCGTGTGTCATCGTCAACGTTACAAAGACAACTGAATTCGGAGTGTGATTCGGTTGTCAGCCGCACCACTTCCTAGTCGCATTATTAGTTTATTATTCTATAATAAGAATATCTCTTATCATCTTCTTCTGAATAATAAACTTGCGACGAGTCGTGCCGAGTTTGGAAACTCGTTTCTCTATGAGTCTCTATATCACAGAGTGGCGACCGAGCGATCACGGCCACAGAGCACGACAACATGAATAATTGTCGGGAATTTTCTAAGAAGTTTTCCTGATGTTTGCCCACTTTTTGCCCCTCCGCCCCTGAATTTTTTTTTTTCACGTCTGCATGCGCTGTAAATTGTTACACTCGGCGTAGCACCATAGCATTATGACCAAAATATTGAACGCGATGATTCCCAGGAAGAGTTACTTATGCTAACATTGTCTATTTGCTTATCAAATTAGTTCGTCTCCAGCAGTTACTATGACGAAAATCGAAAGATGTCTTCAATAGCAAAGCACAGTTTTAGATACATAAAAGGTTTAGCCCTATCAAATTTGCAAAATTCCATTGCCTTAAAGCGGCGATTGATACTCTAGGGTGTTATAAAAAGTAAGATGTTATCAGATTAGGTAAAGTCGGTTTTGGGCCACTTTTTCTTCGAGCACCTAGTACCTAGAAACAATTAGTTACTCTCCACATCTTTCAGTACATCCTTCAATCCGAATGGGCTGACAATGAAACCACTCCTCCAAAATTAGGCACTTCCAAAGAACACACTTTTATTTGGAAAAAAATCTCTTTGGTACGATGTCATAGCATACCTCATTCGATTCTCTTTTTTCATGCCATAATAATACAATACATATACAACGAAACAAATGATATCGTTCATAATTACAAGCTGACAAGAATAAAAAAAGACGCTCTCAAAATAGCGAAAACATTGACAAGAATTACATTCATATCGAGAAGGATCGTCTTACAAAATGTATTGTCTAGATAACTCAAAAGACCACGAAAAAATCATCTACACTATCAAATTAGGCCCAAATAATCTAAATTTGTAGCCCCTAACATCTAGAACATTCTGTTTGGGCCTAAACTAAAATCGTATTTATAAAGTTTTGTGATAAAAAGTCATCGAAGAAATAAAATTAATAAATAAATAAATTATTGAATTTAAGAGCACATGACTCGTAATTGATGTAAATCGTTTTTAATCCATATTGTATACTTTTTAAATTAAAAGAAACGAAAATCCTAGTTTTAAAACTATATAACTATTATAATAAATATTTATGATTCGTCCTTTTATTGTTTTAATATTTATTTACCATATTACTCATTATAGTGTTTCATTTTTGTTTTCGTTTAAGATAAATAATATATTTTACTGTTAAATTATTTAAGTAGATTCGTTTTTTTACAATATACTGCCATTTTTATTTAAACAAAAATAAAATAAAAAAATTTACCGATACTCTAGCAACAAAAACAATCGTCTCATTGATATTACACCTTACATTTATTGTATAGTTGATTATTAATTATTATTTTTATAACAAATATGCCTATTGTACATATATAAATTTACAATACAAAACTATATCCGTGTACTTTTTAATACTCTTCTTTTTCATATATACATAAATACGTACTAAGATCCAATTAAAACGTCCTGAAATTATGAAATTGGATAGTACTAGACTCGTAATACGTGTGTTGTTTTTTTTAATTCTTGCCTTGTATTAAATAAAATGGCTGTTTATTATGTGAAATAAATAATTAAACACATTGATTTTTTTCTTATAGTTTATTTATTTTCCTTAAGAATAACTGTACAGATATTGAAGTTATTTTCTTTTCAAATACTGTTGTAGGATTTATTCTCGTATTGGCTTTTTTTTTTTGTTATTGCAAAATACAGATGATAATGAAAATATAATCAACGTATGTCTTAAAGATAAAAATGAAATGCATAGAATAATAATAAGAATGTGAATAGTTTATCAGTTTTTTAAATAAATGTACATTCGCACATTTATACAAATGTTAATCTTAATTTTTGTATTAATTTACGTAAGAGTGTTAAAAACTAAATGTATGAAATTAATTTGAGTTTACAATTACCCATACACGCGCAAACAGACATAAGCATAATGTACATTTCGGGCGGATATTCAGTTAGGCCGCGCGCAGACTAAAGGCGTATTGAAGCGTAGCGTAGCGCAAAACCTGTCGCCCAATACAAGCACTGTATTGAGCGACAGGTTTTACGCTACGCTCCAATACGCCTTTAGTCTGCGCGCGGCCTTAGATTAATCCTATTGGCGAATAAATCATGTACATAGACATATATAAACCCACACTTTATCTGATTATCTCGTTGACATGTTTTTAGTTAGTTTTTCATTTTGTGTTTTGTTCAGATCAGCCAATTCGCAAAAAAAGGGAGAAAATATTGCGTCGCGATTTACTATATGTTTTTATTTACAATATACATAATAATTTTATGATGTTTTTCCATAATTTACTGCATTTAATATTTAAGACTATTTTGTATGAAGAAAAAACGATATTTTCAAAATAAAAGTGAGAAAAGAATATTTTAATTTATGTATTTTTATTTCATTATATCTTCTATGTATTATGCACAGAGGATTACTATTACTACTACGAGTATTGTACAAAAAATGGGTGGACTAATATATTTTAAAGCGTAAAAATGCCGGCTTGAGCTCTACAAAAATTTTCTTACTACAAATAAACAACTGCGTGTAGGAGATGATCAGTTGGCGCCTAGTCTCGAAACTTCAGGTTTTCTTCAAATAAAAAAAAATGCTGTCTCAGTGACTCGGATATTCCGAGACAGGAAAACTAACAAACTGTCATCCGCACATTACTGCTGAGACTGCAATCGCGAAGACTTATGTGAAGTTAGCCCTCACACATTCTCAAATTGGCTGTGTGAAGTTAGCCAGTCATTTTTTTGAAACTAGGTCCTTTTGCTCGGTGAACCGTTTGTTCTACAGCGGCTACGTTTGTTCTTGATTGTTCGCCAATTAATATCGTTTGTTCTTCTCTAATTATTTAATTATAGCAACTTTAAAATTGTGAGTGTGAACTTAGCCAGTCATTTCATCATCATCCTGGAAACGGAAGGATACAGGAATTATTAAGGAAAAAGGGATTAGTTGTGACGCCATCTACACTCGACTAGCGAAAATGATTTGACATTTTTAGTGGCAATGGATGCCGCTAAAGTAATTGTCAATAAGAGGGCAGGATGCTAGCACTTGAAAACCACGATATTAATTAAAACACAGAGCTAAAATTTTACGTCTGATGTATTTAACAATGGCGACTCGATTGTAAAATTCATACAGTGTATTTGACATTTTGAATTTGATGGTAGCAGCGCCAATCGGTTAGGTGTGGTCAATGGTCGTACTATGAACTCCTACACATTTGTGTCTCGTTTTTGCTAGTCGAGTGTAGATGGCGTCACAACTAATCTCTTTTTCCTTAATAATTCCTGTATCCTTCCGTTTCCAGGATGAACAAACGCCCTACAAAATGAACAAACGTCTGGCTTTCGATTGATACCAAACCTATACCTTTCCGACCCATATTTAAAAATGACTGGCTAAGTTCACACTCACAATTTTAAAGTTGCTATAATTAAATAATTATAGAAGAACAAACGATATTAATTGGCGAACAATCAAGAACAAACGTAGCCGCTGTAGAACAAACGGTTACCGACCAAAAGGACCTAATTTCAAAAAAATGACTGGCTAACTTCACACAGCCTCTCAAATTACGCTCGTAACCGTTTGTTCGCCGGCGGTTACGTTTTTTCGTGAATGTTCGTCAATTATTTTCGTTTGTTCGTCTCTATTCGTCTCGTAGCAACTTTATAATAAGGAGTGTGAACTTAGCCAACCGGATAAATATAAATTTACTATCAATCGAAGCCAGACATTTGTTCGTTGTTTTGTGCGTTTCTTCGTCCTGGAAACGCAAGGATTCAGGAGTAATTAAGAAATAACAAGACGAGACACAAACCATTGCAGGGAATTCTGGTTACAATACTCTCCACTAGATGGCACTCAGCGTTTATTATATGTATGGTTTGTGTCTCGTCTTCTGTTTTTCCCTAATTACTCCTGAATCCTCGCGTTTCCAGGACGAACAAACGCACAAAACAACGAACAAACGTCTGGCTTTCGATTGATACCAAATTTATACCAATCCAACCATATTTATAGATGGCGGGCTAAGTTCGCACTTAGAATTTTAAAGTTGCTATTATTAAATAATTAAGGATGAACAAACGAAAATAATTGACGAACATTACAAAACAAACGTAGCCGCCGGCGAACAAACGGTTACGAGCGTAATCTGAGAATGTGTGCGGGCTAACTACATAAGTAAGAGGAAGGGGAGAGTGTACGTCATATTCTCTGTGATTGCTGTGCTTTAGCTGAGAAACGCTTAAGGTTTCACGTGCATCAAGTTAGCGGAACAACTTTTGAAAATCGACTCGGCGACTTTACAGTAATTTTCCGCTAATTTGTTGTGAATTAGTTGTGAAAAAATTAATTTTGTCGCTCTTCATTTTCACTGAGAAAATGGGTGTTCCGCTAAGTCAGGGGCGGCCGGTCTAAGTGGGCAGGTAGGGCACTGCCCACCCTACAAAATGCTAGCTAAATAAAAAATAAAATTATTTCTTAGAACATAATTGATTCACTTCGGTACCTACATGCATATCTAACTTAACGTAACGTAACTTTCCTTCAAATGACAATAGCCATTCATTAGTACTTAATCACGATTAAATTGCCAATATAAAAAACTCCTCTCCTCTACATAAGCGAAAGCTCATATTGATATCAATTGAATAATTATAAGAAGCGCACGCGTGAATCACCAACCATTATATACATTGCATTGCGCCCATTCATACTTCGTTCATGTATCTGCTCATCACATCAACATCATCATCTCAACTCAACCTATGGGCAGAATGCCTTTCTGCCCACATGTACCATCAATCTATTCTATAGCTATTCCATAGCACATAGAGTCACGATGTATCTTCTTATACGCTCAACGCATGCGCATTGAAAGTATCTGAACTTCATTAAAGGGCATGCCCAATACTACACTATCCATGAACTTGTGCAACGTTCGCGAGCGCCGGTGGCGCTGTTCTAGTAGTTAGATACTCGTAGCATAGCGCGTGGTGCATGGATACAATAATAAGGCCGTTTCGCATTTAAATTGTGCATGGTGCATTGTAGAGTATTTAATTTGTGCGTGTGTTTTTGTCAGATTTTCTTCATTTTTTGAAGTGGTTTGGAGGCGTTATACTCGTACTTGTAGCAGTAGTGCATGATTACGTTATCAACGGCCGTTTTTTATTATACCCTTCGCTTATAGAGTGAAACGGTATATTAACTTTGTCATGAAGTTTGTAACGCATTGAAGGAAGCATCTCCGACCATATAAAATAATCAGCGTGACGAGCTGAGTCGATTGGACGATGTCCGTCTGTCCGTCTGTCTGTCTGTTGCGACGCGTTTTGCTCGGCCAGTTTAAAAGCAATGGAGCTGAAACTTTGCACACATGCTTCTTTTTGTTGCAGGCAGTTTGTGTGTTTGAATCGCTGAAATCCGACAAGGGGGTCGTGGGGCTGCCATACAAACCTACTCCCCAAAATTAGGTTCTTCTTAGAAAAACTTTTTTATTTATGCATCAATTTCAACAAAATTTCACACAAATGTGTTTTCATTGCTGACACACAATATATGTAAAAATCGACCAAATCGGACAATGGGGTCGTGGGGCTGCCATACAAACCTAGACCCCCAAATTAGGTTCTTGTAAGTAAAACTTTTTTATTTTCTCATCGATTTCAATCAAATTTCGCACAAATGTGTTTCAAATTATATCATAAAACATATGTAAAAATTGACCAAATCAGACCATGGGGTCATGGGGCTGTCATACAAACCTAGCTCCCCAAATTAAGTTCTTCTAAAAAATTTTTTGTTATTTATACACCAATTTCAACAAAACTTCACACAAATGTGTTTCTATTGATGACACAAAACATATGTATGAATAGATGGAGTCGGACCATGTGGTCATGGGGCTACCATACAAACCTAGCCCCCCAAATCAAATTTTTCAAAGAAAAAACGTTTTTATTTGCACACCAATTTCAATCAAACCTCAGAAAATTATATTTCTATTGACGCCACATAACAAACGTGGAAATAAATGAAATCGGACTATGGGGTCGTGGGGCTGGCATATAAACCCAACCCCAAAATTAGGTTCTTCGAAGAAAAACTTTTTTATGTATCCACCATTTTCAACCAAATCTCATAGAAATGTGTTTTAATTGATGCCACAAACATACGTAAAAATTTATGGAAAGGCCATGCGTTCGTAGGGCTGCCGTACAACCCCCCCCCCCCCCCTTTGGTTCTTCTAAGAAACCCACATTCCCCGCTTCTCCCATTAAATCTTCGCCACGGCACTTATGTGAAAATTCAAGGAAAAGCATGGAAGCGGGGAGGACTAAACACAAGTCATAGATACGCCCCAAAAAACTTTTAGCCCGAGGGGAGCGAAGGGTATCCAAATTTCGGCTGCGCCCGAAATTATTTTTTATTTGTTACGTATGTTTTTAGAAAACACTAATCGCTTTTCTCTGATTCCCTACATTTTAGTGTTATTAATTACTATTATAAAATATTTATTTTGGTGATGGGATTAATATTAAAATCTTATTTATTTGATCTAATATGTATTTTGCTTGATATAGATACCTATTTATATTTTCTCCTCTATATGATCTGGAAGTTTTAAATTTAGTTTGTATGTACTTAAAAAAATGATATTTTTTTGTTGTTATGCTATTGCATGTGCATGATATAGAAAAAAATTCCCACTTCTATTCCTCACACATTTTTCCTCCCCATGGCAAGAGGGATCTAAACCCTCCCCGCTAGCTCGTGCTGGGCAGTGCATTTTATTTGCATAATTGTAGAAATACATAGCAGCTTGAAAGTATGTATAACTAACTTCCTAATTTACAGGAATTGTCTTTGATAAATTATTTATTCAGGAAGATTTGTAGGTATGTCCTGTTATTGTGCGAAAGAATGTTGGCATTGCTTTAAAAAAAAATAATTTTAAGTAAAAAACTTTCGGACATAATGTCTCATCATAGTTTAATTCATATATTAGGTGATCCGTTTGGGTTGCCTTTTCTAGCCTCAAATGAAAAAAAAAGAAAGAGGTATCCAAATTTGAATTACCATTAAAAGGAGCAGTGCTTAATATTTACTTATTGAATTTAATTTTATTGAAATATTGTCGCGACTATTGCTGGTCCCTTTGAAAGGTAAATACTGGATTATTTTTCCACATTGCGACCGTTCTCTGCCAAAAATTTGATGTAATATAGGATTCCGAACTGTAGCTATCTGTATGCATTTTCATGGTGCGATTGAGCATAACTGATTTGTAAGAAAAAACTCTAAACGATTCACCTAATATATACGTAAATACAACAAGCTTAAAAACATTAAAATGGACAGACTAACAAAGAGCACAATTTTAACGCATTAAAAAACAGTGGATATGCATGTATAGTATTATTTCCTGATGGTAAATCTGCCCACCCGGCTCTGTACTTCACGAGCCGCCACTGCGCTAAGTTGACGTTAAGTTAGCGGAACAACTTTCAAGGATCAAGTCGGGACTAGTACCGTTCTCGGCCGCTATTTTGTTGTGAATTAGTTGTGAAAAAAAAAATTTGTCGCTCTTCATTTTCACTGAGAAAATGGGTGTTCCGCTAACTTGACGTCAAGTTAGCGGAACAACTTTCACGGATCAAGTCGGAACTTATACCGTTCCCTTCCGCTATTTTGTTGTGAATTAGTTGTGAAAGAAAAAAATTTGTCGCTCTTCACCATCAGCGGGAAATTGCAGTTTCCTGTTTGTGACGTCACTATGGAACAGTCCCACTTTACCCGCTCGAATCAAGTCGCGGAGTATGTCATAATTTGCTGCAAGGATAATACGAATGAGATGTTAAAATAACGATTTTGTCGCTCCTCGCCATTAACGGTAAAATGCACTTTTCCATATTATGGTGACGTCACTATCTCAAACAACCTACTTTTCCTGATCGCACCGTGTCGGGGAATATGTCAAAATTTGCCTCTTGGCTAATTACAATTAGTTAGTTCTATCCGCGGGAAAACGTGGTTTTCCATTTTATGACGTCACTATGGGAAAAACCCCACTTTTCCTGATCGGATCGACTTGGCGAGTATGTCATAATTTGTCGCTTGGCTACTACGAATTAGTTGTGAAAAGAATGATTTTGTCGCTCTTCGCTACTACGACTTGGCAAATTATGCCATTCTCGCCAAGTCTATCCGATCAAAAATGTGGGTTTTCTCCCATCGTGACGTCATAACATGGAAAACCGCGTTTTCTCACCGATAGCGAAGAGCGACAAAATCATTCTTTTCACAACTAATTCCTAGTAGCCAAGCGGCAAATTATGACATACTCGCCAAGTCGATCCGATCAGGAAAAGTGGGTTTTCTCCCATAGTGACGTCATAAAATGGAAAACCGCGTTTTCCCTCGGATAGAAGGAAGCAACAGAATCATTCTTTTCACAACTAATTCGTATCAGCCAAGCGGCAAATTATGACATACTGGCCAAGTCGATCCGATCAGGAAAAGTAGGTTTTCTCCCATAGTGACGTCATAAAAAGGAAAACCACGTTTTCCCGCGGATAGAAGGGAGCGACAAAATCATTCTTTTCACAACTAATTCGTATTAGCCAAGCGGCAAATTATGACATACTTACCCAGTCGATCCGATCAGGAAAAGTGGGTTTTCTCCCACAGTGACATCATAATATGGAAAACCGTGTTTTCTCACCGATAGCGAAGAGCAACAAGATCATTCTTTTCACAACTAATTCGTATTAGCCAAGCGGCAAATTATGCCATACTCACCAAGTCGATCCGATCAGGAAATGTGGGTTTTCTCCCATCGTGACGTCATAATATTGAAAACCGCGTTTTCTCGCCGATAGCGAAGAGCAACAAAATTATTCTTTTCACAACTAATTCGTAGTAGCCAAACGGCAAATTATGACATACTTACCAAGTCGATCCGATCAGGAAAAGTGGGTTTTCTCCCATAGTGACGTCATAAAATGGAAAACCGCGTTTTCTCACCGATAGCGAAGAGCGACAAAATCAGTCTTTTCGCAACTAATTCGTATCAGCCAAGCGGGAAATTATTCCATACTCCCCAAGTCGATCCGATCAGGAAAAGTGGGTTTTCTCCCATAGTGACGTCATAATTTGGAAAACCGCGTTTTCCCGCGTATAAAAGAGAGCGACAAAATCATTCTTTTCACAACTAATTGTAATTAGAGACAAGAGACAAATTTTGACATATTCTCCGACACGGTGCGATCAGGAAAAGTAGGTTGTTTGAGATAGTGACGTCACCATAATATGGAAAAGTGCATTTTACCGTTAATGGCGAGGAGCGACAAAATCGTTATTTTAACATCTCATTCGTATTATCCTTGCAGCAAATTATGACATACTCCGCGACTTGATTCGAGCGGGTAAAGTGGGACTGTTCCATAGTGACGTCACAAACAGGAAACTGCAATTTCCCACTGATGGTGAAGAGCGACAAATTTTTTTCTTTCACAACTAATTCACAACAAAATAGCGGAAGGGAACGGTATAAGTTCCGACTTGATCCATGAAAGTTGTTCCGCTAACTTGACGTCAAGTTAGCGGAACACCCATTTTCTCAGTGAAAATGAAGAGCGACAAAACTAATTTTTTCACAACTAATTCACAACAAAATAGCGGAAGAGAACGGTACTAGTCCCGATTTGATTCTTGAAAGTTGTTCCGCTAACTTGACGTCAAGTTAGCGGATCACCCATTTTCTCAGTGAAAATGAAGAGCGACAAAACTAATTTTTTCACAACTAATTCACAACAAATTAGCGGCAAATTACTGTAAAGTCGCCGAGTCGATTTTCAAAAGTTGTTCCGCTAACTTGATGCACGTTAAGGTTTCTTGGCTCTATGTACTTTTACGGGACACTTAAACCTCAACCGGAGGTTTCGAATGAAAACAATTTTGCAGATTCCGTTATCAAATGCAATGGATCTGAGGTTGGATTTCGAGAGATTTTCGGTGAAAAAGATAACCTAAACGAGATAGAGGCTAATTTCGGGCGCGGCCGAAATTTGAATACCCGTCACAATTGAATGAAACTTAAGCAACATTTGCGTTACAATTTCTACTGTAGCACTATGACGTGTTCCGATTGTCAGGAACAGATGTCCTGGATGCGTTGAGGCTAATTCACGAACACACTTGGATGAATTTTTGTTAAGATTCAAAACGAAAAAAAGTTTTTCTTAAAGAACCTAATATCTGGGGGGTGGTTTATATGGCAGTCCTATGATGTAATGTTTCGATTCCATCCATTCCTAGATATGTTTTGAGGCTTTACTAACAACGAAATGTGTTGTAAATGTGTGTAAAGTTCAGTTAAGATTGATTAACAAAGAAAAAAGTTTTTCTTAGAAGAACCTAATTTCCAGGGGTTGGTTTGTATGGCAACCCTATGACTTAGCGTCCCGATTTCATCTGTTCACAGATATGTTTTGAGGCTTGACTAAGAACACATTTGGGTGAAGTTTGGTTAAGATTGGTTCATAAAGAAAAAAGTTTTTCTTAGAAGAACGTAATTTTCAGGAATCGGTTTGTATGACAGCCCTATGGAGTAGTGTTCCGATTTCATCCGTTCCTGAATATTTTTTTAGGCTTCGCTAGGAACACATTTGAAAGAAGTTTGGTTAAGGTCAGATTAAACAGGAAAAAGTTTTTCTTAGAAGAACTCAATTTTCAGTGGTTCGTTTGTATGGTAGCCCTATGACGTAATGTTCCGATTCCATCCGTTCCTAGATATGTTTTGAGGCTTTACTAGGAACACACTTGAGTGAAGTTTGGCTAAGATTGTTACATAAAGAAAAAAGTTTTTCTTAGAAGAACCTAATTTTCAGGGGCAGCCCCATGACACCATGGGCCGATTCCATTTGTTCTGAGATATATACAGCGTACACTAAAAAAAAAACTTGTATACCAAATTTCAGCCCGATAGCTTCAAAACTGAGGGACTAGTTTGCGTTGCAACAGACGGACAGACAGACAGACGGACATCGCTCAATCGACGAAATTTTTCATTTTATGGCACTATTTGATGATTTTGGACGATTTAAAGGCGAAGAATTCGTTGAGAGACTTGCGAAATTTCGGATTATTGTGAAATTCCATGACAGAAAAGTCCTGTCCTGTACTCGCTGAATGAAACGCCCGTTTTAATTTAAATTAGTTATTAGGAGCATTTTATTGAATGGAGTACAGGACAGCTTCCACAACAATTTTACAGATCTCGTTCTATACGGGATGTCCGAAAACTATCGCATAAAGGCACCCAAATATGATTCCTGTTGATATTTCCAGCAAAAAGGAGTATAAAAAAAGCCAGAATTATTAGTTCTTCAGCTACCACAGACATTTAAAGATTTTTAAAAAATTGAATACTCATATTCCCTACATATTTTCTTTCGGTCGTGGCCAACAATTTTTCCTAATATAAAAAAATACTTTGATATGAAGTATTTTTTAAGTTGGCTAAATAGTTTTAAGTATAATCTAAGTAGGTTTTTATTTTGACTTAAATGTTGAATTTAATAAATAATTTTATCTAGAGAAATACATAATATTGATCAATAATTGTAAATTAACATTAAATATCGTTTCTGTTATTTAGGTAAGATATTTTATAAAATAATTTAATTGTTAATATAAAATATTTAGTTATGTTATTTAGTTTCAGAAACAATTTGTGTTATTTTGATCAATATTATAAAACGATATTTATTGAACAAAAATGGAGAAGATTAAGGTTGAATTCGTATTGAAAGCTGAAGGAAATAAGAAAACGAATGTAATATGTCTTACCAGCATATCAAACATAAATGGTGAAATATTTAAGATTCCAGCGGAATTGGAAGCAATAACAAATCATGAAGCTATCATGAAAACCGAAATTTTCAAAAAAATCAAGAACAGTTTAAAATCAAAGAACGACTTTCGAAAAGTTTGGATATCAACAAATGAAGAGATTCGGAAAACCTATGTGGATGAAAACGGAAATTTTCAATTCAAGGGATATGTATTAGAAGAAATAATAGACGTACAAAAGCAAAAGAACATTCACACAGAAGACTCGGAACAATCTTTCAATAAATTGTTTACAAGATTTATGGAAGAAAAGAATCAAAATATGGGTAATAGTAATAAGATAATTTTCGAACAATTTTCATTGACAAAATTTAATTTAAAAACGTCAAATGTTGATCAATGGTTAGAAATTTTTGAAAGTGCATGTGATCGTTTGGATATTAAAAACGATACACGAAAAATTCAAGTATTTAGACTATTCCTAGACGAATCATGTCTGGAATGGTATAGTTCAATGCTACTAAAGCACACCATTGACTCATCATGGAAGATTTGGAAAGATAATTTTATCCGAACTTTTACACAAAATGGGTGGTCACTAATTAGATATGCCCTGACATTTAAGTATATTCAAGGTTCTCTACTGGAATATGCTTCAAGAAAGGAGAGATTGTTATTGGAAACCAATAAATCAATTGATAAGGAAACATTAATTGATTTAATCGCGTGTGGTTTGCCAACATTTATTGTTGATAAAATAGATAGAAATACTTTGAAAGAAACGAAAGATTTATTTAATAATATAAGAAATTTAGAATATTTCACAAACAAAATAAATCATGCTAGTAAAAATAATACATTTTTAAATTTCGCTAACAATGAAAATCGAACTGACCGACCATGTAAAATTTGCCAAAATGAAAACAAGGGAAACCGTTTCCATCCAGAATCTGCATGTTGGTTTAAAAATTCGAATCAAATAAAAAAGAACAAATGATAAAAAATGTAAATAATTCTAAATTAGAAATTGAATTAAATAGAGCTAATCAAAAAAACTAATTGTGCCACCATTAATCAAAATTAAATTACTTTTAAATGATACACTAGAAGTTTTGGGAATTTATGATTCAGGATCAAATGTTTCCTTAATAAATTCAAAATTATTGTCAATAAAAAATACAAAAATTTATAACAATATGAATATTTATAACTTAAAAACGATTAATGGTGTGAAAAAAGATGTAGGAATGATAAACCTAAAGATTAAGATTTTTGATATTGAAAGTAACATGAATGTATTTGTAGTAGACGAAGAGAATTTTGATTATGATATGCTAATTGGATTAGATTGTATAAAAAAATTCAAATTGATCCAAAACGAAAAGCTACAAATTAAACAATCGATTGAAAACAATATAAAAAAGCATAAAAATAGTGAAATAGTTCACGAACTTTCATTAAAAAAAGTAACAAAACAAAATAACTTTAACGAAAAAAATAAAATCAATTTTAATGAACATATTGGAACAATCGATTTTGATATTTCAGTAAATCATTTAGATTATAAACAACAATCTGAAATAGATACCTTAATACAAAAATATAGTCCGATTTTTGCTAAAGATAGGTATGATATAGGAACTGTAAAAGACTATGAGGCTCACATTGATTTAATTATAGATAAATATTGTAGTAAAAGACCATACAGATGTTCTATAGAAGATAAAAAAGAAATAGAGAATCAGATATCGAAATTATTAGAAAAAAATATGATAGAAGAGTCATATAGCCCTTTTGCAGCTCCAGTGACATTGGCTTATAAGAAAGAAGAAGGAAGGAAAACAAGATTATGTATAGATTTTCGTGATTTAAATAAAATTGTAGTTCCTCAATCACAGCCCTTTCCATTGATAGAGGATTTAATGGAAAAAACTAGGAATTGTAAATTTTTTACAACATTGGATATCAACTCAGCATTTTGGTCAATACCTTTGAAAATTGAAGATAGACGAAAAACAGCCTTTGTAACTCAAGAAGGTCATTTTCAATGGACTTGTTTACCTTTTGGTTTGAAAACATCACCAGCTATTTTTCAGAGAATCTTGAGTAGTATTATAAGAAAACACAACTTATCAAATTTTGCTGTAAATTACATAGATGATATACTTATTTTTTCACAAACTTTTGAAGAGCACATAAATCATTTATCTTTGCTATTAGAAGCGATTTCGAAGGAAGGTTTTCGATTGAAATTTTCTAAATGCAACTTTGCCCAAAATTCGGTAAAATATTTGGGACACATAATTGAAAACAATACAATAAGTCCACTTAAAGATAATTTGATAGCTATAAAAGACTTTCCTACTCCGAAAACACAAAAAAATGTTAGACAATTCTTAGGAAAAATAAATTTTTATGGTAAATATGTGCAGAATATATCAACTATATTGGATCCATTACACAATCTTCTGAGAAAAGGACAAAAATTCATTTGGACTGATAAATGTGAGGAATCTTTTAATAAAATTAAGAATTTGTTATGTTCAAGGCCTATTTTAGCAATTTTCGATCCAAATTTACCAATACATATTTACACAGATGCAAGTATACAAGGTATAGGAGCTGTAATGAAACAAACACAACAGAATGGAGATCAAAAGCCTTGTGCATATTTTTCCAGAAAATTAAATGAAAACCAAAAACGAAAGAAAGCTGTTTATCTAGAGTGTTTAGCAATAAAAGAGGCAGTGAAATATTGGCAACATAGGCTCATGTGTAAAAAGTTTACAGTTTTTTCTGATCATAAGCCCTTAGAAAAAATGAATATTAAATCTAGAACAGATGAAGAATTAGGAGATTTGTCTTATTATCTATCACAATTTGAGTTTGAAGTAAAATATTCTCCAGGGAAATATAATTTAGAAGCTGACTGTTTAAGCCGAAATCCGGTGTTAGAAGCAGATGAAAGTGAATGTGGAAATTTTAAGATCGTAAATTTAATAACTTTAAAAGATATTTTAAATGATCAAAAAACCAATTCAGATCTAACTAATAATAAAGACAAATTGAAATTAAAGAAACGGATTTATTACAAAAAAATAGGGAAAAAAGAGAAAATTATATTATCAGAAGAATTTAGTCAAAAAGTTATACAAAATATTCACTATCACTATTGTCATATTGGAAAAAAACAAGTTCAAATGAAAATTGAACCATATTTTACTGCTAAAAATTTAGCATATAATATTGGAAAAATTTGCGATAATTGTTCAATTTGCATTAAAAACAAATCAAGAAATAAAAATAAGTACGGACTAATGTCTCATTTAGGTCCCGCTACTTACCCTTTTGAAATTGTATCCATAGATACGATTGGTGGATTTGGAGGATCAAGATCAACAAAAAAATATTTACATCTTCTTGTTGATCACTTCACGAGATATGCATACATTCTTACTTCGAAAACTCAAAACTCTGTCGATTTCATAAAATTAGTCCAAAAAGTATTACAAGACAATAAAATTGGAATGATTCTCTCAGATCAATATCCAGGAATTAATTCGAAAGAATTTAAAATGTTTTTAAATTCTGAGAATATACCTATAATTTTCACTGCAGTTGATGCACCATTTTCAAATGGACTGAATGAAAGACTAAACCAAACCCTTGTCAATAAAATTAGATGTAGAATAAATGAAAATAAAGACAAAATTGCTTGGACAACTGTAGCACATGAGTGTATTAAAAAATATAATGAAACAGATTATACTGTAACAGGATTTAGCCCAAATTATTTATTAGTAGGGAAAGATCTATCGATATTGCCAGATGAAATAAAAGAAGCATAAACAAAAAAAGATTTGTTTGAAGATAGAAAGCTTGCTCTAAAAAATACAATAAAATCACATACTTATAATAAAAAATATTTTGATAAAAAGAGAAAGGATTATAAATTAAATGTAGGAGACTTTGTGTATATTGAAAATGGAAATAGGTTAAATAGGAAGAAGTTTGATGAAATAAAAATTGGACCATATAAAATTTTAGAAAAAATATCAAACTCGATATACAAAATAGATACTAGTCATAAAAAATCAGAATCAAATCTCTTCCATATTACAAAAATTATTCCTGTTCAACATTTATTATAAAAAAAAAAAATATTATTTCTTAAGGGGGGAGATATAAAAAAATACTTTGATATGAAGTATTTTTTAAGTTGGCTAAATAGTTTTAAGTATAATCTAAGTAGGTTTTTATTTTGACTTAAATGTTGAATTTAATAAATAATTTTATCTAGAGAAATACATAATATTGATCAATAATTGTAAATTAACATTAAATATCGTTTCTGTTATTTAGGTAAGATATTTTATAAAATAATTTAATTGTTAATATAAAATAAAAAAGACTGTTATTTAGTTTCAGAAACAATTTGTGTTATTTTGATCAATATTATACTAATAAAAATCAGATAGGCAGTTTAAGCTGTGTAAAAAAGCATCAAAGACAAAATTTTGTGATCTTACTTCATATTAATTTTTTTTGCGACGGAGGTTTTAGTGGTAGCATTTTTGTAAAATCTTTAAATGCTTTTGGTAGCTAAGGAGTTAAGAATTCGGGATATTTCCGGTACGCCTATTTTGCTGGAAATGACATTAATAATCATATTTCGGTGCGCTTATGCGATAGTTTAGTTTCCGGACACCCTATCTAGAACAACTCAATTTTATGCTCAAATTTTTACGAAATTGGTGCTATCCTGTTCTGTACTTGATCGAATAAAACCCACCTTTTAAGCCATACTCTATAGTACGTAAGCAGATATAAGTTGAATTGATGAATTCGCGGAAAATTATAAATATTTACTAAGAACAATGAAGTTTTGTTGTATGTTTGTAATGGAGCGGAGCGAAAAAATTTTAGTCGGATCGGAGCGGTTTCAAATCGGTCGGAGCGGGAGCGGAGCAGAGCGAAAAAAAGTGTCGCTCCAAATCCCTGGTGACGGGTATAAAAATCCAAACCGCATGCACTAATTGATGTTGTTCAGCAAAAATCATTCGGTGCCTAAACATTTTGCTGATTTTAATTAAATCAACTGATTTTTTGTAAAGCTACATTTTCCTAAATTTTTTATTAAGGAAAAAATACAATAGGCACGTTTTATTGTGTTTATCCCGTGCAGGTTTGGGTAGAACTTCATATAAAAAAAATGACACTTACCCAGGTAAAGTTCACGCGTGCAACTACCCTACACGGGATAGAGCTCAAATGTAGATGGCGGACGCATAGGGGAAATTTGAGGGAATTTGTTTTTTCAAACCAAATGCGAGAGTTTTCCTCATCACGAGAAAAGATTTTGCAAAGAAATACACGCGATACGAAAAAAACGTCGCTAATATAAATGTAGATATTGTTAACAATTTACTTAATCCTATTTACACGATGGAAAGATGTTACTGAAAAATTTAATAGCCAATGAACTCTTTGATTTCGATATAACACATTCTGCCAATTTAAAGTGGCGGGAAACGGGTAAAACTGATTTACCAATAGAAAAGGGGAAAAATGTGTGATCGCTCATCCGTGTCATAAAAGTATGGCTGGTGCCGAGCAATGACAGAGCAGGTACATCACCCTCTCCTCATCCTCACAACTTCTGCAGTAGTAATTTTGTGATGAAGTTGAGTCTAATGCTAGAAATCAAGAGACGCGAGAGCGTCTCGCCCGCCAAAGGAAAAAGAAAAACGAAAGCGAACAAGTCTATGATTACCGGAGACAACTTGCTTTTTTGTTTGACCAGGCTACAGCCTTCCAGGCAACAGCCACCAAAAATTTTTTTTTACCAAAATATTCCACATATCCTGTTCTAGTGCCTTTCCAAATAAAATCTTCGATCGGCACAATAACGGGTAAGATATATGCAATAAACGGTGAAATTTTCACCCTAACAGACTTAAGCGAGTAACCCAATTTCAGAATGAAGTCTACAGTTGCAGAAAGACTTGCTTCTACTGTCTCTCTTCGTGATGGAATTTTTATGAAATTTGGAACGAATGATCCTCTGGTGGTCCTTCTAAAGAATCAATGTCTTCCATTTAGATAAGTGGATGGAATAACGGTAAATTAATAGGTAAAGTTAACAAAAGATTTCCAGCAATTGCGTCTATCGGCTCATCGCATTGACCATTTTTTTAAACACACTGCGGCATTGGGACATTTGGATATTGGAACACCGGGAGACTGGGAGACTAGGATCTTGGGGTAGTGGGATATTAGGAAATTGGGACATTAGGACATTGGGGCATTAGGCACAATGGGGAAACAGGGACGTGGGGACATCGGCATATTGGGACATCGGGATATTGGGGAATTGGGACAATGGGACATTGGGACATTAAGACACTGGGAGACTGGGACATTAGGACACTGGGATATTAGGACATTGGGACATTATGACCTTGGGACAATCGGACATTGGGACACTGGTACATAGGGGCATTGGACCACTGAGACATCGGAATGTTGTGACATTGGGACATCGGGATATTCGCACATAGGGGCACTGGGATATAAGAACATGTGAACATTAGGGTCTTGGGTCATTAGGACATTGGAATATTAGGACATCAACACATTAGGACATTGGGACATTAGGTACACTGGGGAAACTGGGACGTGGGAACATTGGGGTACTGGGACATCGGGATATTAGAACATTGGGACATTGTAACATTGGGATATTGGCACATTGGGATATGGGAACATTGGGATATTGGGACGTTAGGGCACTGAGATACAGGGACATTGGGGCACTGGGATATTAGGACATTAGGCTATTGGGACCTTGGGACACTTGGTATACTGCGACATTGGGACACTGACCACTGGTACATTAGGACATTGGGCCATTGGGATATTATCACATTAGGATACTGGGACATTGGGGTACTGGGATATTAGGAAATTGGGGCATTAGGACCTTGGGACATTAGGACAGTTAGACATTGGGATATTAGGACATTAGGTGGGAGACTGGGACATTGGGATATTCCGATACTGGGACATTGGGACACTAGGGTAGTGGGACATTCGGACATTAAACCATTGAGGCACTGTGATATTTGCACATTGGGACAATAGGACCTAAATTGGGACACTGGGACATCAGGATATTGGGACATTGGCACATTAGGATATTAGGACATTGGGACACTGGGATATTAGAACATTGGGACATGAGGACACTGTGACAATGGACCTTAGGGCATTAGGACATTGGAACATTGGGACACTGTGACATTGGGACAATGTGACATTGGGACACTGGGTCAGGGGGGCATTAAGACAGGTCAGTAACAGAACGTTAACAAAGCGTTGGTAAGGCAACAACAGAGCGTTAGCAGATCGTAAACAGAGTGTTAACAGAAAATTAACAGAGCCTTAACAGAACGTTAACAGAACGTAAATCGAGTAATAACAGAAAGGTAACAGACCGTTCACAGAGCGTTAGCCGAATGATTAAAGAGAATTAAAAGAACATTAACAGAACGTTAACAGAGCATTAACGAAAAGATAATAGAGTGTTAAGAGAACGTTAATAGAGCATTAACAGAGTTAACACAAAATTAACAGATTACTAATAGAATGTTAGCAGAGCCATAACACAAAGATAACACAAAATACATATTAATAAACTGTACCCATTTCATCCCAAAATTATTTTTAAAAAAGCTCAGCAACAGCCATTTGTGGCGTATTTGCAATTGCGTTTGCAGTATCTATTTATTTTAAGGAAGACCCTGTGAATATAACTTATGATATTAAATTTATGGAAAATGCTGAACAAAAACCTATTGAAACTTTTCCCAAAACAAAAATATTAGTTGGCTATTTAAGTATGCAAAAATATATGATATCTGACCAAAAACAACAAAGTTGTAAAAGTTACCCCGCCAAAGAAAAATTCATCTGCCGCAAAAAGAATACATATCACTCCAATCCGCTGCTCATATTTAATTTTGTTTGCTGGATGTACTTTTGTTTTAGGTGTAAATGCTGGAGAAGTTTAAATGTACAGGACTACTTCTTAAATTAATTTGAAGGGAGCCGTCAAAGTCGCACTGAATAAAATGTTAAAGCTCCCACCAAATTAATTTAAGAAGTAGTCCTGTACATTTAAACTTCTCCAGCATTTACACCTAAAACAAAAGTACATCCAGCAAACAAAATTAGATATGAGCAGCGGATTGGAGTGATATGTATTCTTTTTGCGGCAGATGAATTTTTCTTTGGCGGGGTAACTTTTACAACTTTGTTGTTTTTGGTCAGATAGAATAGACGCAGCAGCAGCAGCAGCATTGCATTGCTGACAAATATGCTGAATAGCAAAAATGCTGTCTGCAATTTAAAATGCATTGTGCTTGACATTTCGCGCTGCTGTTGTTGCTGTTGTTGCTTCTACTCTATTTATAACCATAAGTCTCCTGGCGAGCTTCATAATAGGACCACCATGCCCTGTTATGACCCTCATAACACTACAAATTAGCTTCCTGGTCATTGACAGTAGTGGGATAGAAAGGACGACGTCGAGTCTTGACCAGATCATCTTTTGGTCATCTCGCGATCATTACCACTTTCGAAAAGCATAAACTGGTGAGACACATGTGCTTCATGGATACGAACTGGTGGAAACTCAATGAATTGCTTGCATCTCATGGTATGTACATATTAAAAATATTATCACTACATCCACATTTTACAATATTGTAACGACAGTACGAACATTTCTCCGTCAAGTCCATGGTTGGTATAAAATTAAGTGCTCAATAGTGCCAAGTCCGTACTTCCCTCTTTTTTTCTCGATTTTTCTTTGAAATTGTGACGATTGCTTGCCAGATTTTAATACAATTATCCTTTTGACAGTGTAACCTGCAATTTGCAAAAATAAAGTAATCGGAGATGGGAACAAGGTTTGAAATGTTATTTTCGCGTTTTCTCCAAATGTTGAAAAATGGACTTAGCACTATTGTGCTTTAATGTATCGTATGTACCTATTGTTAACAGTCAATATCAATCTCTATGTAACGTTCTCGTTTTTTTAAGTCTATGAAATGTGTTTTGTATGGGGTCCAAAATTTGAGCCCTCTGTAGCTCAAAAACTGAACGTTTTGGAGAAAAACGATTATGATTGCCAGATTCTACGTCCAAACATTAGCTAGAAACGAATATCAGACCTAAGTCAACAATAACGTTCTTCCACTGTGTTATTATTTAGTATCTAACTGCAGCAAGAAACAGATGCTATTGATTAGCTTCATCATGAATGATAACAAAAAAAAAATACGCAATATCTACAAATACCCAGCCAGCATTTAACACATTTGTAATCATTATTTCATGCAACACGCGTGAGCACATATTGCTTATTCATTCATCACGTTTTCATACAAGCAGTATATGACGATGTCCCCCTATTTCATGTATATACGCATTTGCGCCTTATTACGGATAATCATTATAAAATCGTTATTCGTAAACATTATGTAATAGTTACGTTGCATACATTTTTAATGCATCAATCGTAAAGACTACATAATCGTTAGTCATAAAGATTACGCAATACTTATGTAACATATATTTTTAATGCATTGCTCGTAAAGAATGTTAATGGCTTATACGAAATGGATCAATAATACATGATTCGTGGAGATTAAAAATGAATTATGCTACATATATTTATAATGGTTTATATGGTTACTGAAGATTATGGAATGAATGTTATATTTTTTGAGAGATAGAGTTTTTAAGACGATGTTCTTGAATTGAATTGAAAATATATGAACACTTGAATGAAATTAAATGTGTTCAAGTATATTTTTAAAGTTGGCCTTCGTTACCTTGAAGTCGCATATCATATTAAAGCTTGATGTCTCAGTTTTATTTTGTACCAATTTTATCAAAGCTTACTGATGACTTATGGAGAGAATCGGCCGGAGACAAAAAACCGACCGAAAATAGGATTATAGGTAGGGTAGGGCGGGGCTAGTTGAGCTATTTTTCACTTGAGCGTTTATAGCTCCTCTACGGTAAGTCTTAATAGCTTCTTGTGCATACTGATAGATTGGTGGTATATCCCTTTGCAAATGTGCCCAACGAAATTATTTCTAAAAAGTCAAATTAAGGAGCTGCATCTGTTTAAATGTAGAAAATCAAATATGCTCAACCTACCCTATAGGTGGGGTAAGTTGAGCAAGGGTATGGGGCAAATTGAGCACATAGAAATTTAGCCGAACCATGTGTTTAATGTTAGCTAGGCATGAAATAAAATTTCTGTTTAGTAATCAACTTTTAATTTATAGACTTTAAATGACAAAACAACAAAACTTAAATCAATTTTGTTCTAAATTTAGGGTTGGGGTTAGTTGAGCAACTATGGCTCAACTAACCCCAACCCGAAATTTTAAAATAAAATTGAGGTTATAAAAAAACGGTTAGCATTATACCTAGAAACTCTATACATATCAAAAGTACAATCAATTTATGAACTTTTAAGACTTTCCTGATTAAAGAAGGATAATATTTGACTATTACAGACGAAATATTGCGGTTTGCGATTATTTTACTTTTTGGTCAAAAAATAAACAATGCGCTCGTGTACTTCAGTTGATCCACGAGTCGCTACTGACGTTTGTGCAATGAATTCTACTCCCGCGACCCGTTATTTCCACTATGTGATGATTTTGCGTGCGGTGAATAGTTTCCGAGATATCTCGATTGCCCAACTTGCCCCTATGCTCAACTAGCCCCGCCCTACCCTACTTGTATGAAAACAGTGTAACTCTAAGTTTTTTTTAAATTAAAACAAAGCTTCTTGAAGGAAATTTTAGTATTCATTCGCATAGTTTTTGCTACTATACCTAACCTAAGAGGTTTGGTTTTTACAGAGTTTCAAAGCCAAATTTGTGTGATTTGACCCAAAAGCAGTCAATTATTTCATCTCAATTTTCTCCAACTTCTGCCAAGGAGAGGTGCCTGTACGATTCTTTTAAAAATTGGCGCATAGTCTAACGACCATTTCTTTCTTACATAATTTTATTGTAGCTCCATTATTTCTAACAGTTTTTATACGTTAAGTGTAAAAAACTAGGGTTAATTTTAGCTCGAATTCAATACATTTCAATTCACACTGCTCCTAAAGATCTGCAATTGGTAAAATCTATTCAAAGTATGTCGAAATCGAGCTAAAATTAACCCTTAGTTTTTTGCATTTAAGGCATTCAAACTGTTAGAAATAATGAAGATAGGATAAAATGATGTAAGAAAGAAATTATCGTTAGACTATGCGCCAATTTTTTAAAGAATCGTACGAGCACCTCACCTTGGCAAAAGTTGGAGAAAATTGAGATGGAAAAATATATTGTTTTTGGGTCAAATCACAAAAATTTGACTTTGAGGTTCTGTAAAAACCGAACCTCTTATCGGATTTTAGTTCCGTTAGTTTTATTTTTTAGGTAAATTTGTTGGCTGTAGTAACCATTATTTTGCTATTCTAGCTAGTCTAGCTTTTGAGATATTAAGGTTTTAGTCGTACAAGAAAATTATTTTTTCAAAAATCTTCAAATGCCTGTGGCAGCTAAAGGGTTAAGCTAAGAGGGTATGTTCCATGCAACTTTTTCCTGGAAAATACATGAGGAATCACAGTCCGGTGCGTTTATGCGGCAGTTTCCGGACACCCTGTATACATATATGTCAATTAAAAAAAACCTAGCCGAGTAAAACGCGTCCCAACAGACAGACAGACGGACATCGTCCAATCGACTCAGTTCTTCACGCTGATCATATATATGTATACATATTTTATATGGTCGGAGATGCTTTCTTCAATGCGTTACAAACTTCATGACAAAGTTAATATACCCTTTTCGCTTAATAAGCGAAGAGTATAAAAATTGGTTTATGCGAGGTATCAAAATGAAGACCAATGGGACACTATGCGCTGCGCCCAATACCATAGTACGCTGTGAATCACTAGTGATTTCAACGTTATCTATAAATCACCTGGCTTACGATTTCCGAATGTAGAAGGATTGTAAGTAAATGTTTTATCTAAAGTTTTTTTTTAGTCATTAGATTATTTACAAGAGTAATGTGTATAAAAAAATCTGTTGAGTTTTGAACAAACCGAGACCATGGTCCTTTTGGAACTAGGTAAAAAAAACTATCACTTACTTGCAACGTTATGATATCAGACGCACAAAAAAGAAACATTTTAAACACAATACCACTGAGCAAAAGAACATCAAAAATAAATAATTACTTCACTGCAATCTCGACCTACACACTTTTTAAACACTTTCGTTTTAAAAAAAAGTTTGTTTTTTCATCCGATTGTTGCGGACTTAGGTACGCAGTCTCAACGAACGGAAGAAATCACGAAAACTAAGCCCATCCAATATCCAAATAGTGGGTTTCAATTGAAAAAAAAAAAATAGCTATACATTGTAGTGAATAGCTGATGCGTGGGCATTCCTTCAGCTGGCCATCATGTGTTGCATTTCAACAGCGTGGTCTATCGATACAGAACGTCGACTTGTGATGCATGAAGTAAAGATTATTTTGGTCTATGTTTACGATATATGATGCCAATGCTGGCTGGGTATAAATGCAGCTGCATTAATCATTCACTTATACAATTGTTTGTTAAAAAAATATTGATCTGAAATTCAACATCATGCATCTTTATTAAGATTAGAATATATAATTAGATAGCCAGTGTCAGATGAAATTATTTAAATAATTGTGTCGCGACCAGATGCCTCTAGTCTAGCACATTGACACATCTGATCTGCTTCAAAGTAAAGTAGTCCAAAATGCCAACGTCATCCACATCCGTTCAATCTGTAACGCCCGATTGGTTCAACAAGGACTATTTGGAATCCACGCTTCAAACCTTCTTCGGGGATAATTCAATTAAAGTGATTTCTTATACCGCCTGTCCGGCTTCGACTAAAGGTGAAAATTACATTTGCATAGTTACGCGTATAACGGTCAGCTACGGGAATAATAGCTCACCGGACGTGCAGACGGGAAGTTATATCCTTAAAGCCACATTGGAAGGCGAAGTGAAAGCCGCGTTTGACACCTACGGAGCGTATGATCATGAAATTCAGATGTACAATAAAATTTTGCCCGTTTGTTGCGATATTTTACGTAAAAATGGTATCACTGAGAAGTTAGCGCCGCGTGCCATTCGTGCGGATAGTGCAAATCAGACTGTTATCCTGGAAGATCTAAAATCGCTGGATTACGTAATGTACGATATAAAAAACGGATTGGATCTGGTGCTAGCGAAAAAAGTCATCCATAAATTGGCACTAATGCATGCCGCATCGGCTGTAGTGAACAGTGAAAATCCAGGAATATTTGCAAATTACAATCATGGAATTTTGAACAAACACTCACGTACCTTCGATCCGCTATTCACCATGAATTTTGAACAGTGCGCCCGGAGCATTTCCAAATGGCAAGGATTCGAAAAGTACGGTGATAAAATGCTAAAACTTGTGCCTCACTTTGTGCAATATGGAGTGGAAGTTATGCAACCGAAAGATCACCATTTCAATGCTCTTATTCATGGAGACATTTGGTGCAATAATATTATGTGGAAATTCAATGAAAACAACGAAGCTGATGATGTTCTTCTCTTCGATTTTCAATTTAGCAGTTGGGCGTCACCAACTATTGATCTTCACTATTTCTTCCATACGTCGCTAAGTGAAGATGTTAGAGACAAGTGTATTGAAGAGCTTGTGCAATATTATTATGTCAATTTGAGAGAAACGTTGGAAAAATTGAAATTTACCGGGAAAATTCCAAGTCTTCGTCAATTTTGGAGGCAGTATATGGATACGATGGATTACGGTAAGTGTACGAGGTACTTGCTGGATATAAGGAAAAGTGTGTGTGTCATTTCAGCGCTATTCTCTTTGGCATTTGCTCAAGCACTTTTGATGAAAGGGGAAAACGAAGCGACTTCACTAGGTACGTTGATGACGGATAGCGAACATTCGAAGAAACAGAGGGCGTCTCTCTACGAAACCGACAAAATGAAGCGGATCTTACAGCGATGGATTCCCGTGTTGGATCGCTATGGACTTCTTGAGTTGCATTGAAATCTCCGCTTCCCGTGTAATTTATTCATTATCCTGCATATAATTAATTGTTGTAATAGTGGGTACTATTATGGAAATCTTGAATATAAATTTGTGTTTCCAATAATTCTTTTAGATACCGAATCGGAAATTAATATCACTTTTCTGAAAACTCTTTATAAACTTTTTTATAGGTACTTTGTACGCAAAAGTATTACATATTTGGCATTTGCATTTCTCGAAATTGTAACTCGTGTAAAATTTTATATATTTGAAATAGGTATATTCGTGCCATAAGTCAAAAACTACTCTTTGGCGTGGCATGCTTTTTCTTGGATATTGCGCCTTTGCCTGTCCCATACATTTTTTACCAATATAAATTATAAACAGAGGAAATCCGGGGAAAAAAACAAGGGAAAACAGGAATCGACGATAATCGATAATTTATAGGTGTAATTTCTACTAATACTATGTACATCATCACACCTCCAGGCATAATTTAATATGTCCTCCTTTTGATCCATGGTAATCTGGTTACTACATCTTATCAAAATGAAAATTAATATTTACCTACTACATAGTAGACATTTGTTTCAAAAAACCTACAAGCACCTCACATTGGTAGGAGTTAAATGTTTGTTTTTGGGGTGAATCATGAAAAGTTGACTTTAAAGCTCAGTAAAAACCAAACCACTTATCCGATTTTAGTGCGGTTAGTTTGGTTTTTTTTAGGTAAATTTGTTGGCAGTGATAATAATATTATTTCGTTTTTCTTGCTAGGCTAGGTTTAGAGATATTGAGCTCATTCAGCGAACGAAATTCACTGAAAAGAGACTGTAAATGCTACAAAAATTACCCGCCACCGAACTCTTCCTCCGCTTAATAGCCACATGAGAAATGAGAATCCAATTGAAGTAAACATTTTTTGCTACATTCATCGTTTGCTGAATGCAGCCATTAAGATTTAAGTCGTGTAAGAAAGTGAATTTTTCAAAAAGGTTCAAATGCCAGTGTCAGCTAAAGGGTTAAGAATTTGGGGTATGTCAAGTACACCTTTCTCCTAGAAATCACATGAGGTACTATTTTCTGGTGTGTTTATGTCGTAGATTCCAGACACTACGAGTATTTATGGTACCCTTATACATAGAACAATTCCCGGGAAAACATTGTCTTTTTTTTTAAGTTTAACCCCACGTAGCTTTCAATGGCGGTCAGGTACAGATCGGGTGTTTCGGTATTGTATTTGGATCTATAGAAGAAACAAATTTATTACCGACAACCTTCCCGCATACGTTACCGTTATTAAGATATTCAGGAAATAATAGAAAATGGCGTTATTATTTGGTTTGAACCCTCCTTTGTATTGTACGTCGATCTGAAATTTTCAATATTAATTTAGGCGCTGTACAACCTACAAATTCGTCATAAAACATTACCGTTATAGAGATATTCCCCAAAAACGGCAAATTTAGATTTTTGGCCCCTCACAGCTTCCTTAGATGTCCACCCATCGATGGAGACTTTCGTCATTTGGTTTGCCGCCGCAGAAGATACAAATTTGTAATAGACGGCCTTACAGCATGCTCCACAGTTACATAGATATTAACGAAAAACCTAAAAATTCCCGCTTTTCTAAGGTTTAAGCCTTCAGAGGACCTTTAAGGGTGTACACACTGCTGGGTAAATTGGCCACTTTCTTCAGAACCGTATGGGCTACGAATTGGCTAATACAGAGTTACCGTTATAAAGATTTTTATGAAACCTTGTTAAAAAAAAAACACCGTTTGACCTCCTGGCAACGTTGGAAGTGATCGAATCAATATCAAATTTTGACAGTTTAATAAGAAACCATAAGGGCTATAAATTTTCGATACAGAACTTTTTAGTAAACATATATTACCGTTATCGAAATATTCTCCGCTAGCGGCATTCGTACAGACGGGGAGTTTTCTGGTCTTGTTTAGGACCTCGAAAGGAAGGTTCATGCTAAAATCCAGCTTTCCCCTAATTTTTCCGAACTGAAATGCTAAATTTCCTGAGGTAATAGTGCATTTGGGTGTAGACGGTAGACCAAGACGAAAACATAAAAAAAAGAGAAAGGTTTAAAACGCGGTTTTCCGACAATTTCGGTTAGGGAGGGAGGGAGGGAGGGAGGGAGGGCAAGCCCAACATTTTTTGAGGAGAATGATTTTCTTGGGTGGTGGGGGTATATAAAAAGGTTTCCCATCGGTTTCATTTAAAAAAATATTGTTATGCATATGGTGTAGCCATATATGAAGAAAGGGGCAAAAATAAAAAAAAAAATATTTTTATGCCGATATGTCATCCACAGTAATATTTCCTATTTGAAGATACATTCACCAATAACTCTTCATTTTGCACTATAAAGTGCATTTTATTAGAGGGACAGCAGTGTGAGGCTATCTATCTATGCGTTACCGCAAAGCGAGAATATTCTCTCTGCCGGTGAATTAATTGCCGGGACGAGTATTTAGAAAACCCTGTTCAGTCCATCAGTGGCGCAACCACAGGAGGGGCTAAGGGGGCTAAAGCCCCTCCCAGACCCAAACAATTGGGAAATTAAAAAAATCAAAATGAAATATGAAACAATGCACTTTGTTGCAGTTTTTATAAAATGTGAATTATTGTTCTTTTGGAGAATAATTTATGCACCAGTCTCGATTCTCTGAACAGTTGCACCATCCTTCCTAGAATTTTAGAAAAATCTTTGTGCAAAAATAATAAAATACAAATGTTCTGATGAGATTTTCGTTGTATTTTTGGATGTTATATCGTAACATACGGAGCGGCCATCGTATTAGTTCACATCCAAAATCTATCGGTTCTTATCAAGAGGGTCTTGTTTGTGGAGCTGTTGAACGACATTAGCCCAACTTTGGCCCGATCTTTGTTCTTGCCTTAATTCCTATTTTCCACGTGCAGTAACGCAGGCTATTACCGCTAAAACGGGTGATGTGCCTACACCGCAGGTCGAGCAACGCAAAACCATGGAGCGGTATAAAGAACGAGGCAAGGGAGAAGAGTAACGCGGGCTATCATAAATTATGCTCTAATTTCGGAGGTCATATTTTTGCCAAGCTCCACATCTCTCTCCTTATTCGCAAAATGTCTTGCGATAACCCTACCTCTATATTTGGACTCCTGAACGGGTGATTCCGTTAATTCCGTTATTATCAGGGACATCACATTATCGTCTATAGGAAAGTCCTATTTGATCAAATGTTGTTGTCCGTATGTTTCGGATCACGATCTATTGGGTTTTCGTTGTAATGGCGTTGTCACGACGCTAAGCTACGAATAAAATTAAATCGAAAAACTCAGGCCGCAATGGAGGCTTTAAACATCAGCGTATTACAGGAAAATAACAAAATCTCCCAACTTTCGAAGGCAAACTCAAATGCCCAGTAATATCTATGGCGTTAGCCCCCTCCAGGACCAGATCCTGGTTGCGCCACTGCAGTCCATCACCTGCTTGGGGACGAAATCGATTAGCTTTTCTAGTGCCAAAACTACCCAAAACCCTTATCGATTTCGTCCCCTGATAGCGTACGAGGTCGCATAGGGTTTCAAGTACATTTTACGCCGAAAACAGCCAAAAAATGATTCAAGCTGAACAAGGGGGTTTTGCGCAGTTTTTGACGTCCACTTTCAGGGGACGAAATCTATAAGGGCTTTTAAGGGTGGGGACAAACTGAACAAGGGTTCCTAAATACGCTGAAGGATAGAAAAGACCAGTTTAAAAAATCGAATCGTATTTTGCTGCTATTATTGACCGCTTTAAATAATGTTGTCCCTGTGTCAGGGCTTATCACTTCATCGGCATCTCTTCATCTCCTGAATGTATTGACAGCGTTAGCTTGATTACGTCACTTTTGCGTCCCGGAAAATTTCGAAGTATTTGGTTGACTTTAATGCAATAAATAATTGTCCTTAACCGTTTGGGGGAGTTTTTTCTTAAACTATCCATTATTTGCCCCGTATTTTATTTTTTGGATTACGGGTTTTTGGACGGGGTAACCCGTAAAATACGGGACATCTGGCCACCCTATTACACTATATTTTTATCTTCTATGAAATTTATATAAGGCAATTGTCGCGATGAGAAAAAAAATATAAAAAATTTCTCATGTTGAGAAAATTATAAAGATGTAAATAACAAATTCTAAAAGACTTAACAGCGAGTTTTAGCATCTCTTTAGTCAAAGAAGAACTTACGATATTTGGTCGGGAAAATCCTACATCACTGGATTTTGGCAGGATGGTTGGGGATGGCCCACCGAATATGAAAAAAGTCCCCATCGATTGGAGGTCCGCAACCTTAAAGAGAGGGGGGGGGGTGTTTTTCCGTTTTTGCAATTATTTCAAAAACGGCAAAAGATACAGAAAATTGCTGTGCAAGTGCTGCGCTTATGTCGATGATTTACTTCTTCTTGTGGGGGGTAACTCGCGCGCTGCGCTAGAGCGACTGGGATCGTCATACATGGATGTTGTCCATCAATAAGGATCCCAGATGGGGGTTGAAGTTTCATCCTCTAAGACGGTCACAATGTTGCTCAAGGGCAGTTTTGACCGTGGTCGTCTTCCAGTGATTCGGATGTTAGACTCAAGTACGAGGCGGTCCAGGTCATGTACTTGGATATAACTATGGGGGAGCGGATGAACTTCAGGTGCCACTTCACAGCTGTAACCGAAAAGTTTGTGGATATATGTAAGTGGTTGACACGCGTTGTTAGGAAGGATTGGCGTCTCGGTAGAGGCGCAATCCAGAGGATCTACGCATCCCTGTTCGTTGGCTGTGCAGCGTATGGATCCGCAGCTCTTATGGATTACGCCTCAACCGTTGGTGGTAGGGATTTGTGTGAAACTTGTCAACGTGTCCCGCTCACTAAATGCCTCCGAGTATGTAAGACGGTTTCTACAGTGGCTCTCCAAGTCCTGATGGGTACACCCCCTCTTGACTTGGAGCTCTTGCGTCGTGGAACGGCGTTTTACATACGGAGAGGGCTTTCGTTACCCCCTAGTAGCTTGTTGTCCACTGAGAGTGTCGCTGGTAGAAGCCGATGAGAAATCGTCCTATTAAGATGGCAATCTAGGTGGGAAACAGCGTTGCATGGGAGAATTACCTAAGATTACGTTAGGCAGGTTAGTGACGTGAGAGGTAATGCTGACTTAGATTTCAATCTAAATCTAAGATTCCTCATCACTGGTCACGGATCGCTCAATGCATGGCTTCATTCGCGCAATTTATCTGATGATGCTGCATGTCCCATGTGTGATCATCTCGGCGAAAATTGGACGCATGTCCTATGCCATTGCCTGGCGTACGCGGCTATCCGGAATTTTGACGCATTCGGCGTCACTATCGAGGATGTTTCTCTGAATGTCTGTCACTGTCTCATTAGACGAGAATATGTCCTGGCCCTAAATGTCTGTGCTAAGGAGGCATTTAGTCGCCGCCACAGGCGCTTGCATCCGGACGTTGACTAACAGTCCAGCACTAGTCTGTCTGGCATTGCCTTTGGCAATGTCGTGTTTTTATGGCCAGTATGGACAGTAGTCTGGCTTTTTTTCGGCACGCCGGCATGAACTGCCAGAAGATACCAGCCAAGGGGCACCGATGGGCGGCAATTCCCCTATCCGACACATAGAAGGTAGGCTCCTATGAGGGGAGTATCGTGCGGGCTGTGGTTTCACAACGGCGTGGAGTTGCGCTACAACCGGGTGCCGGGACCGATAGAACGGCAGAGGTAGTAGAAAGGCCTCGCATCAAGCAAACGCCAAACCTTATCACTTGGTAAGAAAAACTGTTACCTTTATGGGACGCTGATTGATGTTATCAATCCGTTCGTCTATTCGAGGCCATCTGTTAAACCTTTACGGTAGGCACGGACGTTAAACCCCCCTCATGGCATTTATTGTCAAGATCGTCTGTACATTTTTTTTTTATATATTTTAATAAAACTGGCTTTTATCATCCACATAGTGGACTCAAATACACAGAGTGTGCAACAATTTGGCGTCAAAACCCAGCAAACAATTTTATTGTCGAAAAATCACACAAATTTTACGAAATCGATATAAATCTAATGAAAAATGTATCGTAAATTTGCGAATTAAATGTATTTTGTTCATTTTTTTTCTAGTATGTATCCCCTATCTACTATCATTCACTTCTGGCTTTGACTTTTGGGACACCCTTTATGTTTAAATTTTTTTTTTTTTAAAACAAATATTAATTTCAAATTTCAATGCAAATCCAAAATGCCATAACGATCAAATATTGGTATCCATCGCTGTAATATCTGCTTAATCCTCTCACTTTCAAAAAGGGACGATCTCTGCTTCTTGGCATGTTCAGTGTCATTCATCAAGGAGCCTAATGAGGCGGGTTCATTTCCCTCATACATCATGAATGGTTCGGATATAGTAACAGTGAATAATGCTGAAAAGACAACCGCCAATATTAATTTACTATTCATTTTTAAAATGCATTGCACCAATTACAAAAACAAAAAACCTACCATAAAACATAGTTTCGATATACTGCATCCAAAATTGCTGAAGATTTGGAATCCTTCCGTTAAATTCCAGTTTCTCCAGATTTTCTTGCAGATTTAGGTAATAATATTGCACAAGTTCTTCAAGGCAGCTATTTCTAACATCATCACTTAGTGACGTGTGGAAAAAATAGTGAAGATCAACAGTTGGTGAAGCCCAACTGCTAAATTGAAAATCTAAGAGAATAACATCATCCGCCTCGTTGTTTTCCTTGAATTTCCACATAATATTATTGCACCAAATGTCTCCATGAATAAGAGCATTGAAATGGTGATCTTTTGGCTGCATAACTTCCACTCCATATTGCACAAAGTGTGGCACAAGTTTCAGCATTTTCTCACCATACTTTTTGAATCCTTTCCAACGGGAAATGGTTCGGGCACACTGCTCAAAATTCATCGTGAACAATCGATCGAATGATCGTGCATAATTGTTCAATATGCCCCGATTGTAATTTTCCAAAACTACTGTTTTTTCGCTATTCACAGCAACCGATGCGGCATGCATTATCGCCAATTTGCGGATGACTTTTTTCGCTAGCGCTAAATCCAACCCTTTTACAACGTCGTACATTATATATTTGCGTGATTTTAGATCTTCCATAAGAAGACTTTGATGTTCCCGATCAGCTCGAACTACACGCGGCGTCAGTTCCTCGATGATTCCACTTTTTCGTAACACCTCACGGCACATGGGCAAGACACTATCGTACATTTGAATTTCATGATCGTACGCACCGTAAGAGTCGTACAATCCTTTGAGGTCACTGTTCAAGGTAGCTTTAAGGATATAACTTCCCGTTTGCACATCCGATGAGTTCTTTTTCCTGTACGAGACCGTTATTCGCGTAAGTATGCAAACGTAATTTTCACCTTTGTGCGAAGCTGGCGAAGCCTTGTAACAAATCACTTTTATTGAATTATCCTCATGAAATGTTTGTAGCGCGGATTCCAAGTAGTCCTTGTTAAACCAATCCGGCGTCTCAGATTGTTCAGAGGATGGGTCCAGCATTTTGGACGACTTTGAAATAAAACTACAAGTATAAACGCCGGAATCGGTTGAATTAAAATTGTTCGTTAAGTTTATCTGATTTTATAAAGAAGACGGTTTTTATCTTATCAACAAAAAAAAAATCATATTTGACTTCAAACATTTGTTTAACTAAGCAGATTTGCTTTCATAAATTTAAATAAAAGTAAGTCATGTCGTGTTACACCATTTATAACTCAAAAACAGCTGGACTTATTTCCATGATTTTAAGTTTGTTGGATTAGGCTTCGACTGGAATAGCAGAATAACTATTTAAACATGCGAAAAATTCCCAATGAGCAAACATTCACAATGGGTTCTTTTTCGTCTACTTCTGCGTGATATGCGTTGATATTGAACATATCAACGGATTCCAGTCAATTTGTTCCACAGGATTGGTCTCTACCCCATTTAACAGAACAACTATTGAATTATGAAGACTCTACTTTTTCATATGTGTCTCTTTCTGCCTTTATTTAGCGAATCACCTGTTTTCAGTAAGTTTACTCCACCAGATTGGTATATACAAGGTTCCAGCCGAAATAGCAGTATACGTTCATTCAGAAAATTCACAATGAGCAATAATTCACAATTATTTTTTCGGATAGTTTTTACTTCATTTTTTAAACGTCTAGCAAAAAGAAATCCAACCGAATAAGTCGTCTCCACGAATAGCAGAGTAGCTATATTGAAAAACGCAAAAAATGCACAATGAGCGATGATGTATAGTTCTTAAACGAATTGCTGGATTTTAGTAAATTGATACCATCGGTTTGGCCTACATACTATTGAAACATGCTAAAAATTCACAATGATAAAAGTTATGAAAACCATTCTTTTTCAAATACTTTTGTCTATGTCTCCTGAAGGAATTCTCAGATTTGAGTAGATTTGCATCACCGCATATATGGTAGAGATAGTATCAAAAAATACAGAATATTCACAAAATGAAAAAGACAGTTCGTTTTCACATACTTTGTCCTTTATATACCATCAACAGATAAGCGGATTTAAATTTGTCACGCCAAATCGGTCTTTACTTAAAATAGCAGAATAGTAAAATTCACAATGGGAATATTGTTCAAGGCAGCTGTTTTTCTGATCTTTTGGCCACCATTTTGGAATGGTTTGCTAGATTTAAAGTTACACCAACGGATTGGTCTCTACACCGAATAGTTATGTAAACAGCTACGTAAATTTGCAAAAAAAATTAAATGAGCAAATGTTGATGGTAGTATTTTTTGCACATATGTACCTTTAGCTATATGTATCTCCTAAGTTTTGAGAAAATTTGCCGCACCGGATAGGTGTCCATTCAAAACACCAGAATAACTATTGAAATATGAATAAAATTCGCATTGATCATTTTGGCATTTATTTCAAACGGATTAGCGTATTTTTGAAGAACACCTGGATGTGTCAAATGAAAAAGCAACAACAACGCATTGGTCTCGGCGATGACACGATCCAAGATAGAGCTGCCTGTAGAAATATGCTGAGATATTATCGCCAAAACGGGCGATGTGCCTACACTGCAGGTCGAGCAACGCGAAACCATGGAGCGGTATAAAGAACGAGGCAAGGAAGAAGAAGAAGCGTAGGTATTTTTGTAAATTTTCCCATTGGATTTTGCTTCCCCCGAAAACCGAAAAACAACTGAAACATGTAGAATCACCTGAACGGATGAGCCACTTAGAACGGATTAGAAGATTACGCTAAATTTGATTCACCGTATTTGTATAGATTTAGATATGTACTTCGAAAAAATTGGAAAGAAAATTTTGATGAAAGTGATTTTTGCCATTCACATTTTTTTCTTTGATAAAATTAAGTCATGTTACTGTGGTCGTTAATTTTATTATTTTTGTTGGAATTGCCCTGCCTTCAAAATATAATGAGGAACAGTTCACAATGGCTTCTTTTGCACATATTTTTGTCTACATTTCTGAACGTATTAGGTCTTAGCTGATTTTTAAAGATTTTGTCCGAATTTCCGAGTTTGTATCATAAGTAATAGTGGCAAAATAAGTGTTGCTTTTCTCAGCATTTCTTAAACGAATTACCGAATTTCAGCAAGCTTCCTAAATCCACATACAAATAATATGATTTGTATATGCTAAATCATTGGTCACTATCCAGTAGAGGGTAGATGGCTACCCATACTACAATATGTACCCATCCATTGAAACGTGCTAAAAATTACAATTACGAAAATTGTGAAAATACTTCTTTCTCACATTTCTTTTGTCTTTATCTTCTGAACAGATAAGTGGATTTCAGTAGCATAAGTCCTATCGGATATGTCTGTACCCCAAACAGCAGAATAACTATTGAAAGATCTGCAATATTGACCACGAGAAAAATTGTAAAAGGAGTTTATTTTCTCCATTTTTGTGCATGTATGTTGAGCAAATTCCGGTGCTTCTGTAAATGATCTCTTCCCTCCCCCACCTCTTCCATAAGCACGTCCCGAAAAGCTCTGAAACATTCGAAAAATTGGCCGGAAATTATGCCGGTTCAATTTCGCCAGCTTTTGCGTATATTTTTTGATATTCCAGGAAATTCCTTCGCCGCCTCCTCATCCTGAAGGACTTCGACTTTCTTCTTCTTCTTCTTCCTTGCCTCGTTCTTTATACCGCTCCATGGTTTCGCGTTGCTCGACCTGCGGACCTGAAGGACTTCGACCTTTGATGGAAAAATAGGTATTGAACGAAAATTGACGAAAAGAACAGAAAGATCATTTTCTCCCATACGTTTTACTCCGCCCTCTCCTGTGCTGAATGAACTTGATCCTCAATAGCATAATTCACGTGTGCCTACTTTTGCGTCAATATAATTTGCAGACACTCCTGAATGGATAGCCAAATAAGCAACATTTCGGCAAAGCTCTTTTTCAACCTTTGGCCTTATCCTGTGGTTTCTGTAAATTTGTACTCCAAAGCCTCCAAACAAAATTTTGAAAGCAGCTACTTTCCCCATTTTTGGCGACATCTCTTCAACGGAATAGCTGATTGGAATATTCCGTTCTGAGTAACCATTCAAACCATGGGCGTAGCCAGGGGGGGGCAGGGGGGGGCGACCGCCCCTCCCTGGCCGGTGAAACTTTTTTTATTGAATTGAATATTAATAATACTGAAAGAAAAAAAAATATTTCAGGGATAATTTTTTTCAGATTCACTTTTCGCATATTTTCGTTTGCAGTTTCCATGTTCCGAAAACCACACAAACATTTCCAAATCAATTTATTACAAGCCGTTCTTCTTCCTTACATAGTCATCTACATACATAGATACATATGGACATACCTAATTCTATTCTATTTCGTCCAGATTTACAGCAATCCTGAGCGCTATGGATAGCTCTTTTCATGTCTATACAGTAGACTCGGGTAAACGTGTACTTCGCCAAACGTGAAGGTGAACAATTTTATGTGAGCTACTACTCTGAAACGTGAACAAGTCCTTAAAGCCCTAAAACATGAACATTAAGGGAGGAATTCATAGTCCTCACTTAGGGAATACGGATTCCCTTAAGGAATAATTATAAAGGAATGCCTATTGGGACAAAACGTCACTTTTAAATGCATTGCCTCATTCAATAAAATAATTTAATTCGGAAGCCTAATTAAAGTAACTGACAAATAAAATATAAAGAAGTATCTAGTAGCTGCAAAATTTAAATTTATTTTTCAAATACGAGCGACTATGAAAATTTATAAGGATTCCCTTATATGCCAGTCAATTTATGATTTTAAAAATAAACAACAGGCGCGACAATCCAGCATTGGACTAAGGCCGCAGGATGTGTTAGTGACATCCTATTTCCAAGATCTTATCTGCTTTTTGTTGAGGTAATGAGATCAGCATCACGCTCAGCAGTGTTATTTATCCCCATAAATGGGTACTCGTTTAGCATCTGAGTGAGATCATAGTCCGTCACAAGCTCGTGAGTTCGAAAAACACCATGGAACACGGTGAGATTCGAACTCATGAGCCTGTGCACCGAAGGTGCGCGCACTAACCGCTAGACCAGCCAGACTACTTATGATTTTAGGTCGCAAAAAATAGCTCGGCTCTGTTTTATTGGGATACTGTTAGGGTAGATACCAGAAGTGTACCACCATGTTTGCAACTTCGAAAACCTATCCTGACCCCGTGACCCTCAAAAAACCTTAAAATTTTCGAAGGTTTTTCATATTTTGGTTTGTGATTTCCAAAAGTCGTCTGCTTGATTCTCAAAGCTAATAAAACCTTCTTTAATTTGAGTCCAGCTTTGTAGCTGCAAAGGATCTCAAAATACTCGTACAGCACTTTAAACATTGTTTTTTTTTGTAAAAAAGTTCGAAATGCTGTATCTTGGGATCCTTTGTACCTACAAAGCTGGCGTTGCACTCAAACTAAAGAAAATTTTGTTAGCTTTAAAAATGCAGTGGACGACTTTCTTGTGCCTTACAGGCCTTCTACATCTGCAACTTCGTTGCCAACCTAGGTTGCAGGTACCTAACTACACACTTGCAACATTCCGACAACCACTCCATTCACGTTCTTGCAACCTGGTACTGCAACCTGCACCATGCCTACAAATCACTTATTTTCCGGTTTTTTTTTGCGTGTTACCAACTTAGGTTGGCAACCAAGCTGCAGGTGTATAAGGGCTGTAAACCACTTGTGGAAAATAGAGAATCGACTGCACTTACGTCCCATAACGTATACGGTTTCTCGCAATGCCTCCTAATTTGACCACAGTTTTTCAGTCGAACTCTATGCATTCAGAGAACTAGCGTGAAATTTTGTCGGCCTGTTTGCATCGACCAGTAATGTAGGTACGCTCTCCAAGTACTGCTCCCTTTCAACAGCTTTGGTTTTTACAATTTGGTTTGCAAAATTTTGGACAAGAACTTGACTGTGGAATGCTCTTGATACCGCCATCCGCGGCAACGATACAATAGATTAATTAATATTTATGGGGGAGTTAAATTCCCTTTCAGACTAAAGGTACGTTGTCCTCGACGCGGCCGTACGACAGCGACTCGCTCATTCCATATGAAAATTCGTTTTTAAAATGAGAGAGAAACGAGTTTTTTATGGAATGAGCGAGGCGCTGTCGTGCGGCCGCGTCGAGGACAACGTACGTAAGCTGGACTCAAATTTAGCACTTTGGTCTTGTTTAATTTTTTCTTTAAGTCGACTGCATTTGACTCCTTCTCGAGATCCAGAGCTATAACGATCAGATCGTTGATTTTGTGCGAGAGTACTTAATTGTCAAAACTTCATCATGCAAGTTCCACGGCGTCCCGGCAACTTAAGTCGAATGAGCAAAAAACTACCATCAGAAATATAATGGAATCCTGCCCAACTTCGGTTTAAACTTTACTGTGGGATTCCGTTCTGGGGAGGGTTAGCTAGGACTCCCGATGTTATTGTAGAAGTGTAGAGGAGCAGCTGAGTTGAGCAGCTAAAGAGGGCTCTCAGTGGAATAACTGAGCGCTTGGGCTCCTATTTGGAAAAGGAAAAACAGCTTAAGAGCTCCATTGGGCTCCTATTTTAAGGAAGTGGAAAAGCATGTAGCCCTAAATGTCTCCAGCCGACTGTCGGATAATGTTTTTTTCTATGGATGCTGTGGATGTGAGATAAGAGGCTTCTCGGTATGTTTCAGCAGGAGATGCGATCCTGTAGAACCAAGCAAAGCCAGATTTCAAAACGGACATTGATGTCGCAAGTGGAATATGCTGCCCAAAAGCCAAAAATAGCACTGAATATAAACGAGTTACGTTTTAAAAAGCAGAAACGGAGGCCAGTTGAATGTAATCAGAATAACCAGTAAAAGTCTAAACACTTTCAGGGGCAATTTTTCTTTAAATGGTCTTGAAAATCATTCTCGACTGTCCTTTCCTAAAAAAAAAAAAAAAAAAAAAACAATTATGAATGGGTACTCGTTTAACATCTTGAGTGAGTTCATAGTTCGTCACAAGGGGCGTGAGTTCGAAAAACAAATTAACTGAATTCGTTCACGGTGAGTCTCGAACCCGTGTGCAAAGAAGGTGCGGCCACTAACCATTACACCAGCTAAATACTCTAAATTTTGCCTAACAATATTTTCGCGACCAACGATTTCAAATCCTAAGAAAATCTTGATATTGAAAAAATTTCGGGCTTGCCCCCCCCTGACCGAAATCCTGGCTACGCCCATGATTCAAACGTGTGGAAAATTCACGATAAGTGCAGTTTAGTGAATTTGCCCCACCTCGAACAGCACCTGGACCTCTGCCCTTAATACCGTGATAAGTACAGTATTACAACATGCAGAAAATTCACAATGAGCGAAATTATAAAGACAATTTATTTCTTCTCACACTCTTTTGCCTATTTCACCTGAATGGATTAGCGAAAATCGGTAAATTCCACCCTATACACCTCCCACGTAATTTACCAACCACCTCGAATACGTGTTGAAAAATTTGTAAGATTTTCCAATACACAAATTATTTCTATAATTTTAAATAAATCCATTTAAAAAAAATTTTGAAACTGTTTAATACTTCAAAACAAATTAAATTTTAATTAAATTTGATCTAATTGAATCGTAAACTATATCCAGGACCTTCCCTCCGACTGGATTTCATCAGTGCAAATCCAAAATCCCATATTTGTCTAAAATTGGTATCCATCGTCTTAAATTTCGATGAATTCGGGGATTTCCATAGATCGCATCACACAATCGCCGTGATCGCTCGTCATCCTTCATGAGGCAATTGATCGACGCATCGGCCGTTTCTTCATTGATCAGCAACGGTTGGGATATGGTCATCGAAAATAAAGCTGAAAATTGAAATGATTAGTTTCGAAGTCGTGGCTAGAAGCTCTCTATAGGGCACAATGCCTTACCGAAAAACATCGTTTCCATATGCTGCACCAAAATTTGATGCAGCGTGGGAATCTTTCCAGTAAACTTAAGATCACAAAGCGTACTCCTCAGATTCTCATAATAAAATACCAACAAATCATCCAAACAATTATCTCGCACCTCGTCCTTTAGCGCAATATGAAAGAAGTAGTGCAAATCAATTGTCGGCGATGTCCATGCGGCAAATTGAAAATCAATCAGAAGCACATCAACTGGAACTCCATCCTGATATCTGATCATGACATTGTTACACCACAAATCCCCGTGCGTCATCACGTTGAAATGATGATCCTTGGCTTCCGTTGTACTCGCTCCGTACTCCATGAAATGTGGAATCAGTTTCAGCATTTTGTCTCCGTACTTCTCATAACCGGGCCACGAACGGACAGTTTTCGCACAAGTCTCGAACGTTAGACAATAGACAACTTCAAATGCCCTTGAATGCTTGTTAATCAACCCGCGATCACAGTCTTTAAACAACTCCGGATGCTTAGCACCTGCCACGGCCGATGCTGCATGCATTTTTGCCAACTTTCGTAGCACAATTTTGGCATGTTCCAAATCGTATCCTTTTCGCACCTCCACGACTTCATAGCCAAGCGGTTTTAAGTCTTCCAACAGTATGCTCTGATGTTCATGATTGACTCCAATCGATCGGGGAGCTAACTCCTCAGTATTTCCGTTTCGTTTCAATTCAGCATTGAATGCAGGGATGACTTGATCATACATTCGGATTTCCAGATCGTATACACCGTAACTGTCAAAGGCAGCCTTGGCAATACCCGCGCTGTCGAGAGTGACTTTCAGGATGTAACTGCCCGTTTGGATGTCCTTGCATTTTTCACTTTTATATTTAACCTGGACACGATATAAGATACACACAAAATTATCACCTTTGGCAGTGGCCGGTGCCATTTCGTGGTTCACAACTTGAAGAGAAATGTCCTTGAAATATTTTTGCAGGGTATTCTGGATATAGTTCTGATCGAACCAGGCGGGTCCTTGGATACTAGTAACGTTAGAGATGGATGACGACATGTTCGAAGGTTCAGGCAGGTTGACTACTGAAAGCGGGCTATCAACTAACTTAAATACATAGTACTCGCAATATAATTAATAGTCCTGACACACCTAAACGAGTTTACGAACGAATGCAGTTTATGAGTCGAGAACGAGTTTATATGCGGTTTATAATGAGTTTATGAGCCGTTTGGAGTTTATAAAAGCTCTCATAACCTCGTTGTAACCCGCAATTCGGTGGAGCTTTCAATTCTAAACCTTCATTGTAACCACCTAAAAGCTCTAATTTGATTTTAGCTGGCGTGGGGTAATTTTACAATGTCAGGGTCAATTGTCACAAATATCAGAAATAACATGTCATTCCACCGAATTTAACAATTGATAAGTTATAATGTAGAGTACTTATATTTAAAATATACAAATAAATTATTACATATTATAGGAAGATCAAATAGGTGCAGTTTCAAGCTTGTCTCATCTGATAAATTTTGTCGAAGACAGAAAGAAAAATCATATTTGGACTAATCGGATAGTGGACAGAACTGTGAAGAATGCTGAATGCAATATTATGTCAATTGAGATGCTATCAATAAAATTCCTTGTGATTTACATACTTATGTATTTTTCTTATTTTTGTTTATTTTAATAAATAAGTTTATATTGTTATAATAATAAGACAAAAGGAATAGTGCATGAGATGAGTACATAAAGTAAGAATGTATCTGAGCGCCGAACCAGAAATATGTATTTTTTCGAGCGTCGTCTAACAAATGAGATTGAAATGTTAATTTACTTCCATCCGGTGTCTTACAGCTGACGCATGATTATTGGGCAAGTCAATAAGTCTTCCTTTCCAATCGTTTCGACTGAAATGATACGTTTTTTATTCTTCAATGGGACTGATATGGGGGAGGGATAAAACAAACAAACAAATGTACTTACATACAATTCAAACACTCATCCAGATGAAAATTGTATAGCTTGCAATCTCTAACGCAGTTTCTACGGAAAAATTGTTTTAATAAAGATTTTATGAAGGGCACAAAAAAAAATATTTGAAAGCCGAGGTCTACAAAACCACTAAATTTATGTTTTCTGACACAATGTATGACATAACGCAAAAGCTCGTTTGTAATATTTTGACTTTCGTAACCCGCAAATGTATAGTGTGTCAGGGTATCGTGGTTTGAAAAGCTCAGAGCTTTTAGCGGTTTACGAAACGAGTTTATGCCCTAGTGTGTCAGGACTATAAGCAATAACTGCAAATATAGCTTTTATCTGTAATATTTGTGATTTATTGTGATAACTGAATGCTACCTATTTAAGGTTGTTATCTGATAAAGAAACATTATGAAAGATGCACACTCAGTGGCGTATTTACAGGGGGGCACAGGGGGCACGTGCCCCCCCCCCCCTGTGAGCACATCAAACTTTTTTCACACCATACTAAAAGTTGCAGTACCAAATTTTCCCTTTCTATTTTGAGCGTTTCTATTGCTAAACTTTGTAGATCTTTTTCGAAACATTATCGTCTTCTCAATTCGCCAGATCTCCTCGTTGATCGGTGTCTGTGCCCTGCCTGGGGTACTTTCTTCAATGCTTCAATTTTCACGAAGTAAACATCATCGTAGCGATTGCTTCTCATTTCTAATTCCTACACGGCTGAAAATTTTGGTAAAAATTGTAATACGAGTGCAGTCGGCTTCGCATCCACAATTCTGTGATTTGTAAGCAAGCTCGCTGTTCACTGAACCAGACAGACTGCAAGTCAATAGATTTCTAGGTTGAATGGGTTTCTTGCGTTGATAGTGTAGATTCGATAACATAGTAGGATTGATTCTACCCTTTTATGTTATGTCCTTGGTTCCGGGATTATCAGCGAATTGAAATCACCCAAAAAAGGTCTTCAGGAGGGAAGTAATAGTAGATGAAAATCAGCTCGAAGTGAGGACGACTAACAACCCGTGAGTAGCACTTAACACTGAACTGAGCATCAACGGCACTCAACAAAATAACACCATAATAATGAGCCAAAACTGTGCAAGGTACTCGGAGGCTATTCTGGAAATAGCAACAGGCATATTGGGTGCCTCAAATGCAGTAAAACATTCCACTTTTGCGCTGAGTTTACTGAACCAAACTTCCATTAGCTCAGCACCATGCAAAGAAAGTCTTGGCTATGCAAGGAATGTCAGGCAGAGGGGGACCCTTTACCATACGAGCCAAATAATAGTGAGGTACTAAAAAGTATAAAGGCACTTCAATCCAACGTTCAAAAACAACTGGAGGACATAAAATCACTATTCCAAAACCAACTTGATGATTATCGTCGCTCACTCGATTTCTGTTGTGATAAAACTGACGAGTTGGAATCACAAATTGTACAACAAAATAACAACGTTCAATGCAATTTATTCTATCCCGAACGGTGTAAAATGTATAAATATTAAAAGGGTATTTGGATAGTTTTATTCTGCAGCGGTTATAATTAATATAATTTTTGAATAAACTAAAATTATAAGTTGAAAAGGGTCAAATTTGATTCAAGTTTTGGAATAGATAGGAGTTATACTATTTTATTTATAAAATTTACTCCCGGTTTACACCAAAATTTGCAACCGTGTAGTATTCTCGATTGTACTTGTAAATTATTATTCGGCACTTGTTACGATTTTACGGAATCTGGTACTAGATTTTTGGCAAATTCCTTTTCGGCTTCAGGCTGCTTCGAACTACACTACGCAAACTTTTTTAAGGCCTCCGTATTTTGGTTCAGGAAAAGCCAAAAGCAGTTAATGAGTGTTATTCTAAGATCTGTCAGGAAAACTTAACTTTTGGTGTAATAAACCTGAAATGAAAAGGACTCTCAGGCCCGTATTTATAAACATACCTTAACTCAAGGATGCCGAAATTAAAATAAATGTAATTTTCCATACTTTTTCATAGAAATCACTTATATTCACGAGTCAATGCAGCCTTGATTTATAAAGAAACTCAAGGAGACCTTGAAATTTTCTATAGTCAACCTCACTTGAAGTCAAGGTAGCTACCCACCTACCTTGAAATATTATATTTCAAGGCTATTGAAAACTTAAGATCTCCCTGAGTTCCGCCTTAAATCAAGGATCAAGGATCAACGATCCCTCAGTCTTGCCAATATTTTCCTATGTAGCTGATCTCGGGTATCCCCACACCAAAACTTTATGTAACAAATTAGCCCCGTAGTCTGTGCCCCCCCCCCCCCCCCTTTGAGAATTTTCTAAATACGCCACTGTGCACACTAGTCTGAATTGTTGTTAAAATAAGAGTAGTCGCAGTAGAATCAGTTGGTAATGACATTGGGCTGCGCTATCTTATTTGCATTACACTGATGCAATTATTTGTATCTTAATCGTTTACCTTTTGTAATTCTGCTGATTTGTTCAGTGACGACATGCTGAACGGTGTATGTAGTCATTGTACGTTATTTAATTTATCATCTTACGGCCAAACAGTGAGTCTGACGCTATTCGATGCCAAGTACAAATCCAGACAGACCAGAGCTGAAATTATTATACATCCTCCCTCACCATGCGTATGCCTACGACGGCGACTAATGTCTACCCCGTTCCCAATGGGAACCAATCCTCACTATGTCTTCTGATCACCTACCAATTCTACTAACGACAAGAAAACGTTCACTAACTTCAACAAAGCTGACTGGGATAACTTTAAAAGGTTCAATACCAAGGCCCCCTTGTTCTTAAATAGTGTAGTTCCGAGGTGATTTCAGATTGCAAAGTGTGGTGGAGAGAGATTTTTTTTTTGTTTCTTATGTTTTTTGTGGTGCTGAGCTCGAATCCGGAGCTTCCCACCAAAATTTCGTTGCGGAACAGGGTCAAAACCGCGAAAAAACCCTAAACTTTCGGAGTTTTCCCGTTTTTTTGTTTATAACTCCGAAAGTGTACATTTCTCCGAAAACCTGTCTATGAAAATATTAGAGAAAACATAACTGCGGGTTCAACGCGCCATTAATCATTAAAATGTGTTAAGCGGTATTGCTACAATTGATAGTCATTTATTTGGCGTTTTTTGCAATTTTGACCCTGTTTTGCAACGAAATTTTGGTGGGAAATTACAGATTCCGGTTCTGCACTCCAAAATACATAATTTACAAGAAAAATTCAACTTTTACGACCAAAAATGAAAAACCGTTCAATCTCAAAATTTTATTCATAAAATGGCACTATGTTAAAAATGGCAAATTTAAATTATCCATTGTAGTAATACCGCTCAACAGATTTATAATATTTATGTCTCTTTGGACGCGCAATTATGTGCTCTCGAAAATATTCATGGAGAGCTTTTCGCAGAAATAAACAGTTTCAGAATTAGGGGCCAAATAACGGAAAAACAGCAAAAATTTAAGGGTTTTTCGCGATTTTGACCCTGTTCCGCTACGAAATTTTGGTGGGAAGCTCCGGATTCGTGCTCAGCACCCCAAAAAAACATAAGAAACAAAAAAAAATTTGTCTCCACCACATTTTGCAATCTGATGTACTAGGTTTATCACGTAGTAACTACACTAAAAGAGATGGGTCGCTTTTTTAATATAACACTATGCTGGATACCGGGTCACTGTGGATTTGCAGGCAACTGCTGTGCGGACCATCTAGCTAGTGCTTCAGCTGATAGAGTTGAAGTCGACCGCGGAAGCATCAAACCACCAATTATCAACTGCAAATTGGCAATTTCAGCAGATTCTGAGCGCCGAACCAACGCAAGATGGATCAATGGTAACACTTGTACTACAACGAAGATGATCTGGACAAAATTAGATTTTATCCGCTAAACCAAGCTATTGTCATTGGACCGGATGCATATTAGCAGTGTAGTTGGGGTTATAACGGGGCATTGTCCTATAGGGGAGCTCGCCAGGAGACTCAAAATTCCTCACAACGACTACTGCAGAAGCTGTGAGGATGAAGAGGAAGAGGAGAGTGTGCATCATCTTCTCTGTGAATGCTCGGCTTTGGCTGAGAAACGTTTAAGGTTTCTTGGTAGTAGGTACTTTTACGATATGGATGATCTCAGAGATGTAAGTCCAATACAGATCAACAAATATATTGCCAGCACACGCTGGTTCCAAACAAATTTTTGAATTTTTTTTTTAAGGCTCTCATAGGCGGTATCACAATGGACCTATCACTGGTCTAAGTGCGCTGGTCTCACTTCTGGCGGCCCCACTACCTAACCTAACCTAAGGCCCCCTTCCCTCATCATACCAGAGATTTGGAAGCGGGGCCGTATTTCCATTACCCAAACCTTGTAAACAACACACTTTAGGAGAATCCTACCGCATGATCAGGCTTTTATCACCTGTGGCAAAGATACTGGAATTGCTGATACATAAAAGTGTTGCGACGCGCATAACACTCGCCAATCACCAACACGGCTTTAGGAAAATGCATAGCACCGCCACTGCATTAGACCGAATCATGTCCTTGGTCTTTAATGGGATTAACCAGCCTAAGCCTTTTAAGCGCACCAACCTAGTGGTATGGTGATGGTTGCAAACTACCTTGCCGGACGTCAATCCAGTACGGAGTTTAGAAATGGGAAATCTAAACTAAGAAGGATCAAACAAGGAGTACCACAAGATGGAGTCTTATCCCCCACCTTGTTCAACCTCTACATGTCAGAGCTTCCCAGTCCCAACCAACCCGAAGGAATCGACATAATATCCTACGCTGACGACTGTACCATCATGACATCCGGCAACGATATTTCTGACGTGTGCCGCCTAATCAATGGTTACTTTGAATCAACATCTTCTTCAACAGCACGAACTTAAAGCTATCAGCGCCTAAATCCTCGGCCACGCTTTTTACCACGTACAACCTGTATTCCAGGTTACTGTCTTACAGCTAGACATCAAAGTAAACAACACCGTAGTCCCCAAGATCCTCGGCGTCACAATCGTTAATCATGGCATTTTCAACAACCACGCCAACAACATATGTGACAAAATGAAAAACAGGAAGAAGATCCTCAAATCTCTTGCTAGCAGCAATGGGGAACAGAAACGGAGACGTTACTTACCACGTATAAAGCCATCGGTCATTCTGTGGTAAATTATGCAGCACCTATATGGACGAGCAAAATCTGCGACACCCAATGGAGATGGTTTCAAACGTGTCAGAATGTAGCGATGCGTACAATTACTGGATGTGTACACATGACATCTCAAGATCACCTTCACCAAGAGACAAAGCTGCTACATCTGAAAATTCATAATGACCTCCTGGCTAAGCAATATCTTGTTGGTTGCTATCGTAGTGAACACCCGAACCACGATCTTATGGACAAAACCCCACCGCCTTGTTGCGTGAGACGTTCGCAAAGGGACAAGGAAAGGGAAGTCCAAAGATTCAAAATAATTCCCCTCGATAACACCAACACTTGCAAGGCGGTTCTAAAGCGTTCTAGCGATGTAATCAAAGCCACGAATGATCTGTCGGAATCGTATCCTACGCATACGACCACCTGACATCTCTACGGACGAACAACAGTTACCTAGAGCCACACGTACCACCTTGGCTCCGCTTCGCTCAGGATGGTGCTCTAGACTCAACTCATTTTGGTCTCGCATCGATAGCACCATTGCAGACATTTGTCCAGCGTGTGGAGCTAGCCCGCACAACGTGGATCATCTTTTCGACTGTACAGCCGCACCAACGCACCTAATACCCATTGCGCTCTGTGAAAATCCCATTGAGGTGGCAGCCTTCCTAAGTCTTAAACTGGAAGAGAGGATGCCAACGATATACGAATCACGGCGCTAGTTCCCCCCCCCCCCCCCCTTACTTGCACCGCTACAACAACCCCGTCCCGCGTCCCAGGATGTTCAAGTTAAGAAGGGATGCACCTATCAGTAGAACTAGTACGCCATTAAGTTCTTCAAGTCAAGGAGCGATGGATCCAAAAAGAAGACTGCAATAGCAAGTTGTCAATAAAGATTCCAAGGATATATTTGAACGGCTCTTGGATCTCTCTGATGAAACGCCACATAAGCCTTTTTCTCAGGAGGCATTCAACTTGGTTTCTCCGACAAGGCCAAATTTCTTGGCCTTATCTTGGACAAGAAATTAAAATGGAAACCTATCATCGAGGAAAGGGTGAACAAAGCTACTGTGGCACTGTATTCGTGCAGGAAAGCCATCGGGAAAACCTGGGGCCTTCAACCAAAAGTTGTATATTGGATGTATACAGCTATTGTGCGGCCTATTCTGCTTTATGGCGTTAGTGTGTGGTGGACCGCACTTAGCACAACTGCCTATCATAATTCACTTGTTAAAGTGCAAAGGTTCGCTTCTCGTCTGATTACAGGAGCTCTTCGTACAACACCTTCATTCGGACTAGACATGATTTTGGGACTGCTGCCATTGGACATATACGCCCAACGGTCAGCAGCTTACACGGCCTTACGCCTTCGTGAAACCGGTCTGTGGCGAGCGCTGGATTATGGTCACTCAATGATACTTGGTAATTTCAGCCTGCCACTGGCTACTGATTACACTGTTCCCAAATACTTTTTTGGTAGGAACTATTCTACCTTAATCCCGCCTAGGGAAAGCTGGAGCAACGAAACGACCCAGTCCATCAGGTCCTTTTCCATCTACACTGATGGTTCCAAGACGGACGCTGGAGTCGGCATTGGAATATACTCGGAGGAACTCGACATCAGCTTGTCTTTTTGCCTCCCTAATTTTTGTAGCGTCCTCCAAGCAGAAATCACTGCAATCTCGGAAGCGCTTTTATGGCTGGGTAGGCACGTTGTCACTGGTAAGGATGTCACTATATACACTGATAGTCAGGCTGCAATTCGATCACTTGAATCAGCACTTACAACATCTAAAACTATTGAAGAGTGCCGCTATGCACTCAGAGAAATGGGTCATTTCTTCAACATTACACTATGCTGGATACCGGGACATAATGGCTTTGCTGGTAATTGCTGCGCAGACGATTTGGCTCGGAATGCGGTAGCAAGTATTGTTGAAGGCGACCACGAGAAGATTAAAACACCTATTGCCGTCTGTGCATCGATAATTGAAGCCGCTTCTGAACGTAGGACCAACGCGAGATGGGCCTGCGGATATACTTGTGCTACGACGAGGATGATCTGGCCTATACTAGATATATCCCGTTCCGCCATATTACTGTCGCTAGACAGGAAATATATACGCAACATAGTGGGTGTTATTACGGGGCACTGCCCTATTGGGGAGCACGCCAGGAGACTCCGAATTCCATACAACGACTTCTGCAGAAGTTGTGATGATGAAGAGGAGGAAGAGAGTGTGCATCACTTTCTTTGTGAATGTCCGGCCCTATCCGAGAGAAGGAGGCGTGCACTGGGTTCGAGGTATCTTTACGATACAGATGATCTTCGAGATGTGAGCCCTACTTTGCTTAACAAATACATTGTTAGCACTGGCTGGTTTTAAACGGAACGTAGGAACTACTGTGGTATCACAATGGACCAATTTTTGGTCTAAGTGCGCATGGCGCTAGTCAGGCGGCCCCTTTACCTAACCTAACCTAACCTAAGCCTTTTTCTCCATCCTACGGACAAGAATATCTTCCAGTAGTTTACTGTACACTGGAAAATTACCGACTGCCAATATATGACTGAGGATCTAGGAAAAATTGCGGGTACACTTCCATCTCGTCGGGAAGAGCCGTGGTCGGAGTCAGAAGCAAACCGTGAAAAAAACACCCCATGTACGCATCCCGCCTAACATCCCATCTTGATGCAGCCTGGTATAGAGGTACATACATTAATAGGTGGAATAGTAGAGAAAAGCTACAAGCTGTCAAGGAACTCACTCTCGGTTCCCTTCTTCGAAGACCGGTTGACTCTTTTCGCGACACACCCCATAGGTGTTACCCAAAGATAAATCACGAGGTGTTGTCAGTGAAAATTTTTGCACTTTGCGTCATATCGCGATACCGAGAATAGCCCGTTGGTGGGCGGTGCTTAGATCGCGCGAATCGATATGATGGTGCGCCTGGTTCGCTGTAAATGTTTTCGAAAGCGAGCTACCTCACGCTTCTTGACGTTGAAGTCTCTAGTCCACCATCTGACGCATTCTCGTCCCTTACGGCGTTCTAAGACCGCCCACACACGATCGGACGCTTCCAATTTTTGGATACTTCGTTCTGTCAAATTCATAAATTTTCATCGTTTTTGACAGAACGAAAATCCAAAAAAAAATGGACTCGGATTGACACGGTGTGGGCGGCCTTAGACTCGACCACAAAGTTGGTACGTGCACTATCAAACCCCACAAAACCCAAAGGTAAGGTAGCTATAAAATTCGGTGATAACACATACAACAACGACGACAAATGCGCTCACAAATTTAACCAACAATTCGTCGAACATCCCGAAAAAGATAAGCTCAAGCGCAAAATTACCAGAGCTATCCGAAACAGCACCACTGACCAACACCTCCAGGTTACCTCAAACGAAGTCAAGCTTGCAATCAAAAATGCGAAAAACTCCAAAGCGTACGGACTAGACGGCATGGCCATGACTATGCTCAAACACATCGACTCTCCGGCCATTGAGTATATCACTGCTACGATGAATCTGTCGCTGAAAACCTTCATCATACCCGAGCTATGGAAAAAAGGCCGTATCACCCCCATACCGAAGCCAGGCAAAGATCATACTCTAGCAGAATCATACCGTCCAATAACGCTACTGTCCCCCGTGGCCAAAATACTTGAGGCACTAGTGTTGCCTAAACTCCTGGAGCACGTCCAGCTTGCCAATCACCAACACGGTTTCCGGAAAATGCATAGCACTACAACCGCTATAGACAGGATCACCTCCAACATTTTCAATGGACTAAATCAGACGAAACCCTGCAAGCGCACTATCCTCGTAGCTCTCGATTTGTCAAAAGCATTTGACACTGTTAACCACACAGTACTTTTGACAGACCTACGCAACACTACTCCTCCGTATATTCACAAATGGATCGCGAATTATCTTGCCGGTCGTCAATCCTGCACCGAGTTTAGGAATGGGAAGTCCAAACTCAGGAAAATTAAACAAGGCGTTCCACAGGGCGGAGTCTTATCTCCCACCCTCTTCAACCTCTACATGTCAGGACTGCCCACACCACCCACGGGACTCGAAATCATCTCTTATGCTGACGACTGTACCATCATGGCGACTGGCAATGACATTCCCGAAATGTGCGACCACATCAATGAATACCTGCTGACACTCAACGACTTCTTTGTGAGTAAAGGCTTGAAGCTCTCAGCACCAAAGTCCTCCGCCACCTTATTTACCAGCTTCAACCAGGAGTACAATATGCAACTCCCGATATCTATCGACACAAACGTCATCCCTACTATTCGGACTCCCAAGATCCTAGGTGTCACGATAGACAACTCCGGCAAATTTAACACACACGCTGATAACATCTGCTCTAAACTCAGGAGCAGAAACAAAATTCTTAAAGCTCTTGCCGGTAGTACTTGGGGCACCGATAAAGAAACACTTCTGACTACCTATAAAGCCATCGGTCGCCCCCTAGTAAATTATGCAGCACCGACGTGGTCAAATGGTCTCTGCAACACAAATTGGGGCCACATACAAATCTGCCAGAACACGGCACTTCGCACCATCACCGGCTGTGTTAAGATGTCCTCAGTGGATCATCTGCACCAGGAGACTAAGATGATGACTTTGAGAAACCACAACGAACTTCTTACCAAACAGTATCTAGTCGGATGCTATCGTACAAATCACCCGAACAATGAACTCATGGACAAAACACCACCACCACGACGAATAAGACGCTCTATCAGGGACAAAGAGCGCGAAGTCCAGCGATACAAAAAGGTTCCCTTCGATAACTCCGACTACAAGGCGGCGATTGCAGACATACACACACAAGACGTTCGTAAAGCTACTCAAAGCCTCACAAATAATCGTGTACTTGGCACCAAACCTCCAGCCATATCTCCTGACGAAGAACAATTACCGAGAGCTACCCGCACCACCTTAGCTCAGCTCCGATCCGGTTGGTGCCCGCGACTAAATTCTTATTTATCGCGCATAAATAATGAAGTTGCAAACACCTGCCCAGCCTGCGGAACCAGTCCACACGATGTAGACCACATTTTCGATTGTCCAGCTGCTCCCACGCAACTTACACCACTTGCGTTATGGTTACAACCAATCGAAGCAGCTTTTTTTCTAAACCTCGACCTCGAGGATGGAATGCCCACCATCTTCGAATAAATATGATGCAACAAATTAAACGTTTCCTGTCTGTGCCGCTAATACAACAACAACAACAACAACCACAAAGTTATACTTAACTTTCAAAGGGGCTAATGAGAACACGCTCATACTAAACGGTCTCGAATATCCGTGGGTATCACGTAAAGTGCATAATTCAAAAGGTACCAGTCATTGCAGACGTTGGTGATCAATACTTTCTAATTATCAGTTTATTCGAAAAAAACAATGAATTTTCAAAGCATTCAACTAATCATTAATTTATTAAATGCTACACAATAATAAGTAACAAAAGGTCATCATGTTTGTGTAATGAATTTGATTAACAAAAGGAAAAACTATATCTTAAAAAAAAACGACGAGACAATAAAAACATTGCAAAAAGGGGAAGAAACCAATTTCATCAATCAGTATACGTAATCTCATAGCGCCCCAGCACTTCGTACGAGTCAGCATCATCGAAAGCACCAGCGACAATTTTTTTTCAACTAATCACGACAGCGACGACGACACAAAAGAGTCCCACCTACTTAACAATTTTCGTTATTAGCCCGGCCGCAATCGTCACTCCACTCACACGCAACATAATTCGTCCCAATTCCTTAACATCCGCGTACAACTCAACGCCAATCGGTCGACTCGTCTCAATCTCGATAAGAGCACACGAACTATTGCCCAAACAGCGAGGTTTCTTTTTCAGCACTTCGCCCGTACCCTTGTGCAGTTGTGCGTTCAATTTAACAATCGTCGCAGGCTCGATAAGCGACTGATGATGCACAATGACCGGATAGCCCAGCGTGATTGGCACTTTAACGTTAAAGACAATTATGCGTGCTTGAATTCGTGTAGCAATCGGTATCGGCATTGCCGGATCGCAAATGATAAAACCCACTGAAATGTTGGTCATATCAACCGTACCGGCAAGCGTGACGGTTACTTGGTCGCCCGCAAAAGCAGATGTCACGGGCAAATCATCGATGGTGATGGCTTTGATTTGAGCCTGTTCGCGACTCGGTCCGATTAGTATGCGATCGTTTGTGCACAGCACGCCTGTTTCGATGCGCCCGGAGATGCAGAAGCCCGAGCCGGTGCCTTTGAAGATGTCAGAGACGGACATTCGGAAGGGTTTGTCGATTGAGCGTTCGGGCAGTTTGAAATTGTCAATTACTTGATGCAGGGTGGGTCCTTTATACCATGCAATCAGGTCGGCTTCGGTTGCCGGTTTGACGAGATTTTCGCCGGTCAGTCCGGAACATGGGACATAGACAACGTCGGAGTCTTTGAAGCCGGCTTGTTTGAGAAATGTTCGCAATTTGCCAACAATTTCATCGAATCGTTCCTTGGACCAGCCAACTGTATCGAGTTTGTTCACCACCACGCCCAATTGACTCACGCCGAGCGACCTGGAAGAGGGTAAATTGTTGGTGATTAAATTTCCGGCTTTAAATCTAATTCAATTCAGCGGCCATGAATGCTGATGTCATGAACAGAAACTTACCTAACTAAAAGAGCATGCTCTCTCGTCTGTCCGCCTTGTTCGAATCCCGTTTCAAATTCCCCACGAGTTGCGTCGACAACCAGCAATGCAACATCCGCTTGTGTGGCACCAGATATCATGTTCGGGATAAAATCTTTGTGTCCTGGAGCATCCAATAATGTAATCTGAAAATAAAAGTCGAAAATGTTCAGAATGATTAAGACACATTCTTCCTTGCACAAATCGACAAGGAAAGAAGCAACTTCTGATACTCAGTGCTACCAGAACTGAACTGTACTCACAATTTTCGATTCCGTCTCAATCCTGGAGCTTCCCACATCCATCGTAATGCCCCTCGTCCGTTCCTCGCCGGTCTCATCCAACACCCAGGCGTACATAAAACTCTGCTTGCCCATCTTCTTACTTTCCTGCTCATGCTTGTGCATCACCCGTTGTGATACATTCCCCGTATCGTACAACAAGTGACCCATCAGCGTACTCTTGCCGGCATCCACATGACCAATCACCACCATGTGTAAATGTTTCTTTTCCGAACCACGCTCCTTTGTGTACAACTGTTGAACGTTCCTGTTTTGTTGATCCTTCGTTCGAATGGCGGCCTTGGATACATCTTCCAGCGGTGAGATCTGTTCGGGGGTGTTACGACCAGAAACGGCTGGCGACAGTGTGCGGGGCGAATTGATGACATCGAAACCTTTTTTGATTGATCGTTCGGGAAGTTGTGAGGCGATGACGGTTGTTGTGACGGGAAGTGTTTTAAGTAGTGGCCTGGTGGGTTCGGGGAGTTTTGAATTACAACCTGCTGTAACGGGAAATCTCAAATATTGTAGACGAGAAAAGTGGACTGGAAAAATGGATTAGAGTGATGGGGTCCACCAATTGGATTGTAGTTTGTATTTGTAGACACTCCATATAAAAAAAAGGACCAGCTGGGCATGTTTTCTTTTTTAACAAAGACTCAATGGATTCTTTAAATGGGGCAACTCTCGACTCAATTATCGTCTTCACCATTTGTCCATTATCAATTTCGTTGGACGAAAAGCCAAGGCAAAATTGCTGGATTCGTGGACAATTTGCTTGAGCGTCATCAGACCTAAGACCTAAGAAAGACATCAGCCTCCAGAAATCGACAAATCCTCTTAGAAGAGTGGCTGCACTAGCAATTAAGATCAATCACCTGATGCATGCACACCAACCAGCTCGTCATATAAAACGCTAGCTAAGGGACAAACCAGAGAGAGTACCTAATTACCATGACTTGATTTCCTTTCGAATAGGGCTCATGCTGATGCACCATTATGCGAAGTGCTCACAATACCTCCACCTGGAAATTACCTTGGTGAATGCTGGGATGATCGGTTTTGGTTGGATTTTGTTTTCGAACAAGGTTCGCCCTGTGTACTGTACTGTATACTGACAATATCCATTTTACGTTTTTAAGATGGTTTTTCGAATATTATACGATCCGGGGTTTGCTACCCGCGGGCAAACTATCCAGAAATTCAAATAGACATCACTAATGCCAGATTCCTGGCGCCTTCCAGTACATAGGTTACCAGGCCAAATCGAAACAATGAATCAGTGCCCATCGATATAAGCACAATTTGACCGTGGCATCACGCCAATGGCTCAACCACGCGAGGGGCTTAGAGGGGATGAAGATTGCCCTGCCCCTCAGACCATATATTTTGGATCGCCTCCCCGCTAAATAAACTGGGAACAAGTCACGTTAATTTATCTCGTCAACCAGACCTGGTTGGCAGCAAATCAGCTGTTGTTAGATAATTCACAGCTAGGATGGATAAGATGGATAACCTCCTTAGTGGGCCATCGGACTATCTGGGAAAGATAGTAAGATGGCATTCGACCCGTCTTTTGATGCGGCGATCTGAGCGAGGGAGCAATGGACTGATCAGATCAGAGCACACCCCAGTACTATTATATTTTACATGGATGGCTCAAAGACCGATACAGGTTCTGGAGCAGGAATTAGTGGCCCAGGTGTCAGTCTATTCATTCCAATGAGTGTACAACCGACCGTGTTTCAGGCAGAAATACACGCAATTCAAGTGTGCGCAAGAGAATGTCAGAAACGTGGCTATGCAAATAGTAAAATAGCAAAAGCGCTAACGAGTTGTATTGTTTCATCAAAATTTTTGTGGGTTTGTCAGGAAATTATCCAACAGGTAGGATCCTACAACAATCTTACCCCTTTCTGGGTACCTGGACACTCAGGCATCGAAGGCAACAGTTTGGCAGATGAACTAGCTAGAAGAGCGTCTGGTGGCCCCTTCGTTTGCCCAGAACCCTAATGTGGGATGTCACTTTGCACATGCAAAGCCCACTGCCGTTTTATTGACCATTTAAAAATCATGCGCATTGTCAACGACGCGAGCTATCGCTTCTGAGAGGCAAAATATGAAACTGCTTTGAACACTTTTTGAACAATGTGAGAGTCTGGCTATGCGCCGTTTAGAATATTTCGGCATTGATTGCGTTACCTCTAGAAGAGGACATCGCCGATCTTAAAATAGGCCAGCTAAATCGTTTCATCGAGAGAAATAGGTTAGATGAGTTCATCTAATCAACAGTAGTGGCAATAGCATAATAGACCAGTCAACACTGGCTGAACGTCCTTTCAATCAAAATGACTTGTGTGTGTGAAAACAAAATTGTCCCCCGAAGTCAATCAAGGACAAAGAAATGTGTTCCCATGGCACATGAACCTCACTTGACTAGAGTTCATAAAGTACATATTGGCGAAAAACGGTTGCAATTCGTTACAAATGTCGTAGAAGTAACTTCTCCGATTTCGCGAAGGCGTGCCAAAAGAAGCGAGTGATTGATTGCATCAAACGCCTGTGACGAATCTAAAGCCACTAAGATGGTGCGTTTGCATGGCTTAGGTTGATTTAGTTTACACCATTCAGGAGCTTAGACGTGACCCGATCAAGTGTGGTGGTGGTGCTGGGCATTTTTCTAAAGCAATGTTGGTCACTCGCGAGATTTATTATGCGTTGTAAGTATCAGCTGTACCAGCAATTCCAGTATTTCGGCACAGGCGTCTGAAACGTATGATTCCCCAAGATTGTGTTCTTTACCAGGTTTTGGGTTATGAGATGATGTGGCCTCCCTTTCAATACTCTGGGATTATGAAGGGTCGTCGAGTTAATTTCATTGTTGCGGTGATATAATTTAAGGTCGGTGAAGTGTTTAAACATTATTATCCTCGCAATACCGTCGAAACCAAACGCTTGGCAAGAGTGATTTGCTGGGTGATGACTTGACGGTTCTCCTCTATCGTGGTATTTTGAATAGCTCTCGTAATTTTTCGCTTAAACTTATCCTGGTGAGAGTGTTGGTTGAGTAAATTAGCACATTCCCTGCCTTCTTCTTCTTCTTTTAGCGGTGCAGAAAGGTGTGAAACCTCTGTGCATCTATGTGGGTACGATTTATGGTTCGTCAATGTTTGTGTCCGTGAGGTCTAATGACAAAAACATAGCTGCTGCGATAGGGTTTTCCCACAGCGATATAGGGGTAAGATCAGTGGGCGCAGCGGGGCATTGAAACAAGTGACTCACATCATGAGGAGTACCATTGCAGTTTGGACAGATGTTTTGGATGTCCGGGTTTATGCGAGAAAGGTACGAATTAAGGCGTGAACAAAAGCCCGACCGAAGTTGAACTAGTGTTACTCTAGTGGCTCTCAGGAGCCTCAGGCGAAATTGGTGGTGGGCGCTCTGAGAGGACTCTATTCGCACCTAAACTCGCGATAGACCGATTCACTTCTTCAGTATGGATCGCTGCAATGGCGGCTCGGTATGTAACTTCATCGTAAGGGTCCCGTTTGTATCCCTGAACCTCTCTCTCAAGGTCTCGTAAACCACGCCTGACATGTCGTGGTGAAGGAATTCGGTCCATGAGATGATTATTGGGATGATCCTCACGGTAGCAACCAACAAGATACTGTTTTGAGAGTAGGAGAGTGTGGTCACGAATTGGCATCAATTTTGTCTCCTGATGTAAGTGATCCTGGGCAGACATCAGAAGGCAACCTATCGCGATGCGTAGAGCGGCATTTTGGCAGACCTGAACTTTGGACCAGTTTGTGTCACATAGACTATGTGTCCAAACTGGGGCTGCATAATCAGCGGCCGCTCGACCCACCGCTTTATAAGTAGCTAGCATGGTTTCTTTATCTTTGCCCCAGGTGCTACCAGCTAGAGCTTTTAGAATGTTGTTCCTACTGCGCATTTTTTCACAGACTGAAGCTGCATGATTCGCAGACGTCATCATGTTCTCTAGGTGAAGCCCGAGAATTTTGGGGTTTTTAACAGTAGGAACAGAATTGTTGCCAATACGTATATCCATCTCCCATCTGATGTCCTCCCACCAAGTGGTTAGATAAGTCGCAGAAGATTTGGACGCAGAGATGGTGAGGTTTCGGCTTTGGAAAAATGCCTGTAATCGTCCTAGATAGCGATTAATTCGGAGGCGCATTTCATCCTTATCATTCCCTGTGGCGAGTACGGTGCAATCGTCAGCATAGGAAATCACCTCGATTCCTTCAGGTGGTGTGGGAAGGCCGGACATGTAGATGTTGAACAGAGTGGGGGAGAGTACCCCTCCCTGTGGAACACCTAATTTGATTTTCCTAAGCTTAGAACGTTTGCCTCGAAACTCGGTGAAGGAGTGCCGACCAGCTAGATAATTGGCAATCCAACGGATCTCTTGTGCAGGAAGATGCATATTCAACAGGTTTGCTAGAAGCATTGAATGATTGACCTTATCGAATGCACTTGATAGGTCTATTGCCACCAGAATAGTTCTGTGACAACGACTGCGTTGATTTAGCCCATCACGAATGCGTGTAGTGATCGCATCGAGGGCAGTGGTGGTACTATGCATCTTCCTGAAGCCATGCTGGTAAGGTTCTAGCTTCGCATGTGCAACAAGAGTGGGGTGAATAAGGGCCTCCAGCGTCTTTGCGACAGGAGAAAGTATCGTAATGGGGCGGTAGGATTCCCCGAGATTTGCGCTCTTCCCTGGCTTGAGACAGGGAACAATTCGACCTGTTTTCCAGATTTCAGGGATGGCAAGCGTGGACATCGACAAGTTAAAGGCGGCCGTGAGATACTCAATGGCTGGAAGGTCGAGATGTTTCAACATGGTCATCGAAATGCCATCTGGTCCGAGGGCCTTGGAGTTTTTAGCATTCTCGATGACTTTTTTAACCTGGTCCGCTGTAAAAGATGGTATGGTGTCAACATTCCGGCTGCGAATCCGTCTTCTAATTTTGCGCTTGAGGCCGTCAGACTTGGGATGTTCAATAAATTGTTTATTGAACAGGCTAGCACACTGAAGAGGATCACAGGTTTTAGTGTTGCCAAATTCAATGGCGTTGTTGCCCTTTTCTTTCCGAGGATTGGAAAGGGCGCGGACGGTAGACCATAGTTTGCTGACACCTTCATTGAGGTTACATTCATCGAGGTGCTGATTCCATTTCGCCCTCCTATAGTCTTTAACTTGTCGGTCAATTTCGGAGTTAAGCTCCTGAATTCTGGGATCATCAGGGTGAGCGCTTCTGATCTGATCACGTTCATCGGCTAATCTGGCGGCACTAGTGGGAAAGTTAGGCCGAACTTTCGGGATACGTCCTGCCGGAATAAAACGTGCCGCGGCTGTGGTAATGACGTTCCTAATATTTTTCTCGGCCTCATGAATGGTAATAGGTGATGTTAGCTCGGTGAACTTCGCCGACGAGTAAGCTTTGAAACCATCCCAATCGGCTTTCTTGTGATTGACAAACGTTCGCTTCTCTGACTTAGTCATGTTCGCTGGTTTGTCAATCTTTATAATGATTGGGAGGTGATCTGATTTAAGGGTGGTACGTACTTCCCATCGGGAAGCAGCAATTAGACTGGCACTGACAATAGTTATGTCAGGAGAACTACTGCAAGTGCCCACGACTCTAGTCGGCGAGTCTTCATTAAGTGAACAGAATTCTGAGGCGTCAAGTGATTCGGCGATAGCTATACCCCTGGCATTGTTGTTGAGGTCCGAATGCCAGAGCTCATGGTGCGCATTAAAGTCGCCAAGGATGACCCTGTGCTCTCCGGAAAGGAGAGGACCAATATCGAAACGATAGCCAGAAGGGCAACTAGAGTGAGGTGGTACATATATATTAAAAATTTCGATATTGGTACTCCCTGATGGAACTGAGATGGCTTGAATTTCCGCCGTACCGTGAGCAACTACATCTAATACACAGTAATGTACGGACTTGTGTATTAGGAAGGCAAGTCCACCTCCAGGGTGAGGATCATTCGTGGCGGCCGGTCGATCTTTCCGCAGTATAACATATTCGCTATGGACGCTTAGAGACGAGTTTGCGTGAAGCAACGTCTCTTGGATGGCGGCGATGAGAATTCTGTTGGAACTCAAGAAGTGTGTGATCTCAGCGATTTTTCGGTGAATGCCATTACAGTTAAACTGTAATATAGATAGTGCAGTGAAAACTGCTGGAGGGGGAGGGCCAGGCGTAAGACTGGGTCTGGCATTCCTTATCATATTGTTTGGCGGTGTAGGGGGCAGTGGTGGGGAAGGTGGGCTGGGAGCAGCCCTGGGTTGCCCGGAATTTATACAACCTGGCGCAACATATGCTAAGGAGTGTTGACCTTGTCTACGTAACCCTGAACACCTAAAGTGAACCCATTCCCTGCAGCAATTACACTGCACTGATCTGGCATTCGAACCGATACGTTGGTTGCAGACACTACAAATCCATACCTCTGGGCCTGGATTTGTTTCAATACCGGCGCGAATTAGTAAAATTGAGAGCAGCCGCGCCGAGATGTAATGCTCCCAATATGACGAAAAAACACATACATCGTACCCACACATATACACAGACAAACACAACCTTCCTGCATCGAACCTTCAGGGCTCCTGCCGGGGCTCTTGCCAGGAAGGCATTTTGGCAGCTTTTGGCCGTTTTGCAAAACAAAACGGGTGTGGTCCGCCCCGTAGAGGCAGTTGCCGTAAGACCACTTCAAAAGACCTCTCACAGTCTTCCATAGCTTTCTCACACCTGTGCTGGAATTTATGTTTTGGAAGTGTTAATTCCATTTGTTCCTTCTGCGGTCATTTACTTGGTCTACAATTTCTACATTTAGATCGCCAATGCGGGGGTCACTGGGGTCTAATTGATCCCTAGTCATGTCCAATTTAGCCGCTGATGTTGGAAAGTTTGGTTTAAGACTTTGTATGTAAAATGCTGGGACGAATCTTATAGCGAACAACTTTGACGACATGACGATAGGTATGTTTTCGGATCACATCATGATAACCGGTTTTCATGATATGCCATTAATAGACGATATGTCAGATGAACTCGTGCATAGCCTAGTGATGGGAGTTGGTTTGTCGTTATTAGAAGGACAGAAATCGGATGCATTCTGTTTGATCGGCGACCCGCACTGGCTCAAAAATTCGTCGATTCCAGTGGGACCTTCGGGAAATGACTATCCCGTTCCCCCGAATAGTTAGGTCACCAGTCCTACGTGGATATGCAAGGTGCCAACACTACAGAAGTACCGGAAGACCACTACAGGTCCGGAGCCGAGGTCCCATATCTGCTAGCACGGGGTGTCGAAGAGCCAAGGACAACCGACACGGGCAGTAATTCCCATCAACCGACACATAAAGTAGGCCCCCAAGAGGGTAGTATCACGCGGGCTGTGGTTTTACAACGGCGTGGAGTTGCGCTACAACCGGGTGCCGGGTCCCATAGAACGGCAGAGGTAGTAGAAAGGCCTCGCACCTAGCAGTGCGAAAACAGCAAGCTTTAACACACAGTACTTCACATTGCTCGAGGGGAGCTGATTGACGTCACAAAATCAATCCGTTTGCCTATTCTAGGCCGTCTGATAAACCTTCACGGTTAAACACCCTTCGGATATCTGTTGATCAGCGATTCCCGGAAGGGAGTCTGTGTAACATGAGACACAGAATATCTCTGTGGCATGGTACACAGATTGTTGGTGAGTTATGGCACCTCGGACCCGAACAGCACAGGGGGGCGTGGATCTGGACGGAGACCCTCGGGCATTGAGGATCCTATCATGGAGGGTTGCTTAAGGCATGGCTGACTTTCTGCCTCTTATTTCGGAAGGGCACTCGTACAAGCTGAACACGACGCAATGTTTCCTTGCTGGGTACGAACCCGTCATAAGTGAACGTGTAAAGCCTCGGACCTGGTGGCTTCGCATAACCCGAGCCTCGAAGTGGGTAGTTAGGGAGAATGGCCCCGGTAAAATACCTACGCGCCTAGGTATAGTTTGTGGATTGATGACCACAATACCCGAGTCGCATTGCTGACTATTATGCTGAATCGCTTTAAGCTGATGGGCAGTCACAGGTCAAACGTACTAGGGATATGCACGTCTGAATCCAGCATGAGGCTTAACCTTTAAGGGGGCCGAAGGAGAATTACACCTGCTATTGAGACGTCTTTAGCAAATAGTGTACCTCGGACAGGGTTTGCCCAGGGGACCATAGCCTCTTCCCATCTGACTGATGGTTGTGACCCAAGTCAACTAGCTGGAGTTGCGGCCTCGAGGTTGGGTTTCCGAAGGTGCACCGGACGAAAAAATTCCGATTTGACATTATCCTGTCAAGATCCTGTCAATAAAATACCAAAGAGTCCGATGAACCTGGAGGTAAAAGCGTAATTGCTTATTCACTCCCCTGACGGTATAGTCCCATATATTACACTCTATGTTGATCAGCGATGATGTAATCTCCGGAATGACATTTTCACGTTTACAGAATAAGGTGGGCACTTGGAACTTCGATCTTTTGAAATCGGCCAGCATGGATAGATTCCGTTCATGCTTAGATTTTATAGAATCAGCGGTGCTTTGGGATATATCCCATCAGTCTGTCGCATTTTGAATGGTATAGTTCCCGTGAAGTTTAGTGAAAGGTTGTGGCGTAGTTCTATCTCCTGTACTGACCCTATCTTGATGCCGTGTCTATCCATGAAGTTAGTATGCTCCGCAACTTTGTTTTCGATGCCATTATAGTTCAGTTACACGTCTTTTGTGGTGATGGTATTATTAACCTCAACGACTGGAGGCGCTGGAGTCAGATTTGATCGTCGTCGAACTGTACGCGTAATGTTAGCAGGAGTGAATGGTGATTGTTGTTGGGAACCTTGACTTACTTGATGATGATTATTGAGGTGTTGTACTTTGTCCTCTGTGCCTAACCGGCTAGAAGTATGCGTGAAATTTCAATCATAAATGGTGGTTAGTCCTCGCCACAACACGTGCAGAAAACCCACGCTTGTACATTAATCCGGTACGTAGGTCGCTGTAGGAACGTATTCGTTTTGTTCAAATCCATCCAAAATTCTAACCACCCATCCTTATACAACGTACAAACTAGACGCAATGTAATACCCTTGGTACAGCGAGCGATGGTTGAAAGCGTCCCATCAAATGACAAAACCATGACAGGGGGCTTACGCCACATACTGTACAGTTATGCAAATATCTGGCAAAAAAATCTGTAATGAACGGACTTGGTCATCTGAAAATGTGCAGATCCCTTCGCAACGGCAGGGAACCAATGCCGTCACTACCTTCTTCTTCTTCTTTTAGCGGTACAGAAAGATGTGCAACCGCTGTGCATCTATGTGGATTCGAGTTATGGTTCGTCGATGCTTTCGTCCGTTATGTCAAGGGACAAAAATAGCTGCTGCGATAGGGTTTTCCCACAGTAAGATAGGGGTTAAGTCAGTGGGCGCAGCTGGGCATTGAAACAAGTGACCCCCATCGTGTGGAGCGCCAGCGCAGTTTGGACAGATGTTTTGAATGTCCGGGTTAATGCGAGAAAGGTACGAATTGAGGCGTGAACAAAAGCCCGACCGAAGTTGAGCTAATGTCACTCTGGTGGCTCTCGGGAGCCTAAATTTCACGCCTAATCTCCCCAGCGAAATGGGTGGAGGGCGCACTGAGAGGACTCTATTCGCACCTAATCTCGCAATAGACCGACTCACTTCTGCAGTGTGAATCTCAGCGATGGCAGCTCGGTATGCATCATCGTCGTAAGGGTCCCTCTTGTATCCCTGGACCTCTCTCTCTAGGTCTCGCAAATCACGCCTGACATGTCGTGGTGGAGGAATTCGGTCCATGAGACTGTTGTTGGGATGATTCTCACGGTAGCAACCAACAAGATATTGTTTGGACAGTAGGAGATTGTGGTCACGTATTGGCATCAATTGTGTCTCTTGATGTAAGTGATCCTGGGCAGACATCAAGAGGCAACCTGTGGCTGTGCGTAGAGCAGCATTTTGGCAGACCTGAATTTTGGTCCAGTTTGTATCACATAAACTATGTGACCAAACTGGGGCTGCATAATCAGCAGCTGCTCGACCCACCGCTTTGTATGTGACTAGCATGGTTTCTTTATCCTTGCCCCAGGTGCTACCAGCTAGTGCTTTTAGGATTTTATTCCTACTGCGCATCTTTTCACAAACGGATGCTGCGTGATGAGCTGATGTCATCATGTTCTCTAAATGGAGCCCGAGAATTTTAGGATTTGCAACAGTAGGAATTGGATTGTTGCCAATACGTACATCAACCTCCCACCGACAATCCACCGACCAGGTGGTAAGAAATGTCGCAGAAGATTTAGACGCGGAGATGGTGAGGTTTCGGCTTTGGAAGAAAGCCTGTAATCGTCCGAGATAGCGATTAATTTGGAGGCGCATTTCATCCTTATCCTCCCCGGTGGCGAGTACGGTGCAATCGTCTGCGTAGGAAATCACCTCGATTCCTTCCGGTGGTGTAGGAAGGCCGGACATGTTGATGTTGAACAGAGTGGGGGAGAGTACCCCACCCTGTGGAACTCCTAATTTGATTTTCCTAAGCTTAGAACGTTTGCCACGAAACTCAGTGAAGGAATGCCGACCAGCTAGATAGTTTGCAATCCAACGGATCTCTTGAGCAGGGATATGCATATTCAGTAAATTAGCGAGAAGCATCGAGTGATTGACATTGTCAAAAGCACTCGTTAGGTCAATTGCCACAAGAATCGTTCTGTGGCAAGGACGTCTGTGGTTTAGCCCATTACGGATGCGTGTAGTGATCGCATCGAGGGCTGTGGTGGTACTATGCATTTTCCTGAAGCCGTGCTGGTGAGGTTCTAGCTTAGCATGCTTAACAAGAGTGGGGTGAATAAGGGCCTCTAGCGTCTTTGCGACAGGTGAAAGTATTGTTATGGGTCGGTAGGATTCACCGAGACCAGCGCTTTTACCCGGTTTGAGACAGGGGACAATCCGTCCTGTTTTCCAGATTTCAGGGATGGCAAGCGTGGACATCGACAAGTTAAAGGCTGCCGTGAGATACTCAATGGCTGGAAGGTCGAGATGTTTCAACATGGCCATCGAAATGCCATCGGGTCCGAGGGCCTTTGAATTTTTAGCATTCTCAATGACTTTTTTAACCTGGTCCGCAGTATACGATGGTATAGTGTCAACATTTCTACTGCGAATCCGTCCTTCTAATTTTACGCTTTAAGCCATCGGACTTGGGATGTTCAATAAATTGCTTATTGAACAGGCTTGCGCACTGAAGGGGTTCGCTGGTGCTCTTATGGCCAAATTTGATGGCATTATTGCCCTTTCCTTTCCTAGGATTGGATAGGGCGCGGACAGTAGACCATAGTTTACTGACACCTTCATTGGGGTTGCAGTCATTTAGGTGCTCGTTCCATTTCGCCTTCCGATAGTCTTTTACTTGTCGGTTGATTTCGGAGTTAAGCTCCTGAATTCTGGGATCACCTGGGTGAGCGCGTCTGATGTTATCTCGTTCATCGGCTAATCTGGCGGCACTGGTAGGGAAATTAGGTCGAACTTTCGGGATACGTCCAGCAGGAATAAAACGTGCCGCTGCTTTGGCAATGACGTTCCTAATATTTCTTTCAGCCTTATGAACGTTAGTTGGTGTGGGTAGCTGGATGAACTTCGCCGACGAGTATGCTTTGAAACCCTCCCAATCGGCTTTCTTGTGATTGACAAACGTTCGCTTCTCAGACTTAGTCAGGTTTGCTGGTTTGTCAACTCTTATTATGATTGGGAGGTGATCGGACGAGAGAGCAGTGTGCGTTTCCCATCGAGTAGCACGATTAGGCTGGCACTTACAATAGTTAAGTCAGGAGAGCTACTGCAAGTGCCTGTGACTCGAGTCGGCGAGTCTTCATTGAGTGGACAGAAATCTGAGGCGTCTAGAGATTCGGCAATAGCTATACCCCTGGCATCGTTGTTGAGGTCAGAATGCCAGAGCTCATGGTGCGCGTTAAAGTCACCAAGAATGATCCTGTGCTCTCCAGATAGGAGAGGACCAATATCGAAACGATAGCCAGAAGGGCAACTAGAGTGTGGTGGAACATATACATTAAAAATTTCGATATTAGTACTCCCTGATGAAACTGAGATGGCTTGCATTTCCGCCGTACCGTCGACATCTCCAGGGTGAGAATCATTCCTGGCGGCTGGTCTATCTTTGCGCAGTATAACGTAATTGCCATGGACGCTAAGAGACGAGTTTGAATGGAGCAAAGTCTCCTGGATGGCAGAAATCAGAATTCTGTTTACACTCATGAAGTGAGTGATCTCGGTGATTTTTTGGTGAATGCCGTTGCAGTTAAACTGCAATAAGGACAGTGGAGTGAAAACCGCTGGAAGAGGAGCAGGGGTTAAACTAGGCCTAGCATTCCTGATCATATTGTTTGGGGGTGCTGGGGGCTGAGGAGGAGGTGGCGGGCTAGGAGCAGCCCGTGGTCGCCCTGTATTTATGCATCCCGGTGCAACATATGAGTGCTGACCAACCCTTCTCAGGCCAGAACACCTGAGATGTACCCATTCCAAGCAACAATTACACTGCACTGACCTGGCATTCGTACCGATTCGTTGGCCGCAAACACTACAAAACCATACCTCTGGGCCTGGATTTGTTTCAATGCCGGCGCGAATTAATAAAATTGAGAGCAGCCGCGCCGAGATGTAATGCTCCCAATATGACGAAAAAACACATAACTCGAATTCACACATATACACAGACAAACACAACCTTCCTGCATCGAACCTTCAGGGCTTTTGCCGGGGCTCTTGCCAGGGAGGTATATTTGAAACTTTTGGCCGTTTCCATGTAGAAAACGGGTGCAGTCCGCCCCGTAGAGGCAGTTTCCGTAGGACCACGCCGTCACTACCTCCCGGGGGAGGATGATCTTGCGCTTCAGCGATTCGGCAGAAGCATTGATTTACTATAGCTCAGTGCAGGAGTAACAGACAGGGTTTGTATCGTTCGTCGTTTTCTCTGTGCGTTGGCCCTCTACTGGACCAGCTGATCTAAAAGTTCAGCATGCCCGATATATAGATGTCTGCTTTTGTGCCCGAGATTAATTAACAACACAAACAAAGAGCGAGATGCGAACGAAGCGAATTTCAGAACTGTAAAACAAGGACGAATTAAAAACGAGGAGCGGGAGAAGCAAAAATGTCCAGCAGGTCAGATGGTCTGCTCTCCACAAGTGCTTACACCCCAGGCCGAGTGGAATAAAGCAAGGAAGAAGAAGAAAAAGATGGCGTGCACTGACAATAGTGGAAACTCCTCGCGGGAGCAGTTGTGTATCAAAGTAGGAATTGCATTCAATTTGAATGGAGTGTAGACGAGTCCCAGAGTCTTCTTCTTCCTTGCCTCGCCGCGCCGCTCGGTCGGCGGTGTAGGCACAAAAAACCGGGCCCACACCAAATAAGGAAAATTGTCAAAAGTAGAATTCTTTATATTTATACGTATAATTTACAAAAAGGAAAACCTAATTACAAATTTTATTCAAATTCTATTCTAAAAAAACAAAATCTCCAAATGAGAATCAAAAGCCGAAATCAGAAAATCTTGCCAAGGGAGTGACTCCTTCAAAATCATAATCGTTTCGTATTCAAATGACTTTGAATAATATCATCGGGCGATTTCGTTTCAAACTTAAATCTCACAACTTGATGTTTGGCCCGAAACGTATGCGCCACATAAGGAATGCTGCGGCAACGATATTTCTTTATAAGAATTCGTCCAAAATTCGTCGGCTTGGCCTGAATATTTGACGGCTTCTCCTTCAATATGCCCGACAAATCCATTTGACAATAGTAATTAACTTCGGGCCGTTTCACCGGCCCGGGCCTATCACAGTCAATGAAGGGAATATGAAAATGTTCCACCTGCTGGGTGGGTGCCTGTTTCGTAGACGGAACAGCGCTTGTACTCAAAGCTTTTGTCAGATCAATTAGCGGCGATATTGTCGCCGCCTTTTGGTTTTTAAGAGTTAGGCTTTTTTGGAAATTCACGTTCAAGTCGGCAATTTCATTGGTTTTTTGATTTTTTTTACTCTCCATAATTTTGCGCAAGAGTAAATCGTGATTGGACGGACTGCCCAGAGTTTGAAGAGGCGAGGAACCCGAACCGGGCGATGATTGGTCGGGAAGTGATGAGCCCAATTTGGGTATGGTGAAAATGCAAGAACCGGAAATTGTGCCGAGCTTAGGGAGTGTGAATTCCGTGGTTTTTGGAGAAGCCTTCAATTGTGGAATAGCAAAAATCGGTTTGGCCGATGCAGAGGGAGTGGAGTTGATGTTTTCGAATTTTTGCCGAATGAGTTCGTCAATGTTTTCGTTTGAACTATTCGACAGGGTGGGACTAGGCTTAAGCGTGGGCAGTTTGAACTTAATGCTACTTAGTGCTAAATTTGTTTTAGAGTCTTACCTTACGAAATTCAAGCCAAGAGCAATTTTACGCACATGCACACACACAAATGAGGATGATGGAAACGTTTCGTCATACCACAAAATGAAATAGAACGAAGAAATATTTTTTTAAGTACATTTCCATCCCAAAAATTATTTAAATCACCTTTTTCCAGTTGTTCTTTGGCCGCTGGTCGTTGAGTTGGCTTCTCCTGGCTACTTATGCTCGGCGCGTTCAGTATGCTATCCAGTGCCTTCGCCCCGTCGTAATCGAACTTCATCACGGCCTCGACAATTCGTCGATCGGACAGTGAGTCGCCTACGACGCTTCGAATCTCATCGATGCACGACATAAGTTTGGCCTGGGTCAAATCGTCCAGGATGGGCATTTGGAAACTCTCCGAATCGCGACGCTTTTTGTCGTGTTCCCGTTGCTCGTTGTTCTCGTACTCCTCCTCGTCCTCTTCTTCGATGTTTTTATTGTTTGCCACGAAGGCGGACATGCTTTGTTGTCCTTTGGCGCGATCGTAGATCCATTGCGATGCGTCTGAGGGTGAGATGCAACTGTCGTCGTCCACCGAGTGGCCATAAACGTCGTCGTAGCCATCGTATTCTGGAGGAGAGAAAAGGAATATTGTGGTGAATTGAATATTAGGGAGAGGATTGAAATGAAGCGAGGTAGGAGAAAGAAGGATTCGTCGCAGTTCTTGTTCATGGCGTCCAAGAGCTGGAACGCAGTTGATGCAATTAAGTTCTGGTCCCACACACAACGATTTAGGGTAAGATCACAGGTTGCAGCGAATGCCTTGAAACAAATGGCCATCACAATGATGCGTGTATCGCCACACGCTTGACGTTATTATGAAAGTTCATGGTGTACAATGAACCCGCCAGGAGGATCCTTTATTCCGTCTTACAGTGTCTTTAGGATTGAAGTTTGCACACAATGCTCGGAGGAATCGCTTTACTCTAATAAATCAAAAAATGTCCCCAAGATCTCACAGATGGTATAACATCCAAGTCGCACTCCCCACTGTTGAACATTTGGAAATGCATGAATATTGCCAAATCACATTCAGAACTCTCGATTCAAAACCAAAATCACATCCTTCGGCACGCACGCACATACCATCATTATAGTCCATTGTCCGTACAATCCTGTGACGCGACATTTTCGCGGTGACACCTGCAACACACGTCTCGAGCACGAAATTACTTTAGCAAAAAAGCCGTCCTTATCAACATTTACGAATGATACAAGATTTGCGTTGGATTGTCCAATTGGTATTTGCAACGTGAACACATTTATTTGACCAGGGAATGTCCTGCACGAAAATATTAACGCATATTAGTTTTGAGCGAAAGCCACCACAAAATAAAAATGTCAGTTGCAGACAGAGTCAGATGTGTGGACAGCTGTTTTCGTTCAGTTGATGACAGCCGTGGTGGTTCGTTAGGTCGGTTTTCGGGCAGTGGCTATTGAACGTATTCGGTGAGGGCGGAAAGATTTCAAATTAAAGAATATTTTCAAGATGATCAAGAAGATTTGCCGTTATCAGCTTTTCGAACATTCGACAGCTAAAATATTCCGAAGCTTACGCGATTATCAAACTAGGACATACTGTAAAGGCAAGGAGTGAGCGAAGCGAGCGGTGAGATACATAAAAAAGTTGAAGAGCGACGTGCGAGCGAAAGTAGCGGTGAGTCGAAGGAAAAACTCAGGAATATTATCGAAAAGATTATCGAGCTGTTTTTCCTTCGGTTCACCGCTCGCGACGCTCGTACCTTGCCTTTTTGCCGGTTTTCAAACATTTACGGCGTCTAAATATTGTCAAACTGATAAAATTTAAGGTCATGGTGCGAGCGTTAACTAGAAGCAAAGACCGCACAGTATTATCCTGAAAATCAATCAAAAAAATCCTCACTGATTCCTCTGGCTCAGTTTTAAAAGGTGAGAAAGACAAAGAGCGAGCGAAGCGAGCAATGAGCTGAAAAAAACTTACTAGATCTACTATCGAAGGTAACTTTACTTTTATATTCAACTCAAAGCTCGCTTCGTTCGCACTGATTTCTCGGCAACTTGGCTTGCTCCTTCCGCTCATGGCTCGCTTCGCTCCCACCTCGCCTTTTTTCACCTTTTGAAACATTAAGGGCTGCTAAAATCCTCTGAATCGCTGAGAACCGACAAAAAGAGAAAATGTTAGGGCTTCATTCAAGCGAAGGCAGCGGTGAATCAGAGAAAACAGTCATCAAACGGGAATAGTTTAAGGGCGAGGTACGAGCGAAGCATGTGGTGAGTCAGAGGAAAAAGTCAGGAATTTTATCTTTCGGCTCACCCCTTTCTCGGGGTTATAAAAGAGGGTTCGTTCGTACTGTGGAGTATATCCTGCTTGAAACAACCTGACACATTGTGAAGCGAGAACTACTACCTGTGAATAAAAATTTATTACTCATTGAATATATCGTTAAGGTGGAGACGTGTTTGCGAACCGTGCAAGAGGACAAGTTGTCGATTGCCGTATCATCGAGGAGAATGCGAGTCTCCAGTGTTATACAAGGTTTTATTGAATACAGGACGGATAATTGCCAGCAAAATTTGGAGAAATGACCGCGTTGCGAGGCAGCGCCGCCCAAACATTGAGTAGACGCAAGGATCATTATTTGGTGAGTCATACCCATAACTTGTAAGTTTTAAAACGTTTATCAAAATCAATACATGCGGTATAATTTCAACAAAACAATGCTGGAAACAGAAATGGCTGACGTATCTTCTGCTGTTTCTGTTGAATAGCAGCAGTTTGTTAGTTATCAATGTGAAGCACGGCAATTCCTATTCTAGGTGCAGTGATTCGACCATACAAGGTGCTAGCGAGGAAACTATGGTGTTGTGTTTTTCGGATTGAGGGCGGTTCAGCTTATTTACCGTCGATTACTCGGCGTTTCGAAACGATTAGCATTGGGACTCCTTATTGAAACGCGTCGTGTCCGTGCCCGGTTTTCACGAATTATGTCAGAAGCGGTGTCCCGCCTATACCTCTTCGGTCCGAAATACACCAGGTCCGTGCATAACACGAAGGACTACTATCATCAGCAGCTATCATTGCCTGGTGGCATTATACTATCAGCCTGCACTGAAACGCAGTTTGTCCTGCTTAGTCCCATGATGAACTTTCTAGCTGTTATTAACGGAAGTCGGTACTGAAAGGCGTTGAATCCTACCTACATTCATATACTTGTTGAAATCGAACAGCAGGATCATTTTTCGCCATCAGAGACTACGTGTCTAGTCCTAGTTTTGCCGCATATTTCCAATACCCGGTCTGGCAACTTCTTCCATCTTTCATAGATGCCGACTTTCGCTCATGATACGGATGCTTTGACAGAATCATAATTTTCACTGCAATCTATTCTGTGACGTTTATGTCTATCGCTTCTTGGGTATTTGCATTTTTCTACGAGCCAGAGAGTTGCTGGAAGGCTTTTGATATCTTTTGACTGAACAAAAACCGATCAGTGCTTCTTTTTGGAAGCACTATCTGATATTAAGTGCAGAGTAGCTGTGCGGAATTTTGCTGTGCTAGTGCAAATGCATGTGGAAATTAATCTTGACTTATCATATTAGTATTAGCATCCATTTATATGGTAATAGCCCCGCTGCTGGCCTTTCAATTTTAGGACTCGGGGCCCACTATACTTTTCAGTGCAGTACTATTTACATTTACATGTATACCGCCAGTGACATCAAAACTCTCCAACGTTGTTTAATCTGCAGGCTGTAGGTAGTGTTTGGCCTTTTAGGGCTCTATTACACAGTAATATAGATGATATAATAGATATTATCATATCCTTAAGGCTACTCCATTTCGTTTAGTGTCGTGTAAAAATTTAAGCTGAATGACAATCGAGTAGGCTTAATGATATGATAAAATTTGACATATATCGGAAACCTACCAGCACTCAAAGGCATATAGTGAGTGCCTCAAATCACATGCCTCAACAGAAGATGGCAGCGTTCTATAGTATGGTCCACAGACTCGTATCATTACCCCTCAGCACGGAGCGGTTCAATGCTGAAAGGGACTACATTAAAAATACCGCAACCAAAAATGGGTACACCCCAGACATAGTAGACACACTCATTAGGAAAAGCGCAATACTAATTTAAGGAATCGGTTCTCTTCTTTTTTCTTCCAGAGGACACATCAAGCATTTCTTGGGCGAGCATTACGTACACAGCAGACATGATGAAAATAAGGCAGACATTGAGGAAATATGGAATTAAGGCGGTAGGCACAAGTAGGATAAACACCAATTGAAAACCCTGTTAGGGAGCGCGAAGGACAAGCTGAATAAGGAGGAAAAAAGCGGAATATACGAGATAACATGCCCCGAATGCGAGAAGATTTACGTAGGTCAAACACGCAGATTAGTAGGAACCCGATTTGACGAACATGGTAAAGAAGCGGAATTAGAGAAAAAGAATCCCAATAGGCAGCTAAGGTTGATGGTAGCGAGGCACATAGTCAAGGAAGGGCATGATATTAGGTTCGACAATCTGAAAGTAATAAAACAGGAAGACAGAGTGAGCAAACTAGACGCAGCAGAAAGTATCGGCATCATAAAAAAAAAACAATAAAAACCTTAGGTTGAATCACGATGAAGGAAATTGCACCTCTTACATATTTATAGTAGATTAGGTTAGGTCCTCTCTTTAGTCTGAGTCATGAACTGAGGAAGGGAGCTTGTGACTCCCGAAACAATTGTATTCATAAGCAATAAAATATCTCGTAGAAGGAAAAACTCTACTGTTTTTATTAAAACGAACGAGAAAGCATACCCGAAAAAAAACTTAATGATGTGACTAGAAATATGACTGTTTTTTATACTTACTTGATTTTAACTGTTTGTATAGATCATCCCTTAGGTAGTTGCAGTCACTTCGAGTGGATAATTGATTAAATACTTCAAATAATATAATTGACTTTCAATTTGTTTCATTTATTCAAGGAAATATCTGTTCTATATTTTGTGTTTACTTAAATGAGAGGCAATAAACGAATTTCTGGTAAGGTTTTCTACTAATTTATTTAAAAAAATTATATTTATAAATCATTTCGTTTTGATTTTTACTTATGAAATTTAAAAAAAAAAATCTTCTTAAATGCGGCAACTCTGTTTACTTAATTTATTTTTTGAGCAAGAATTCTGAGCTTAATTCGCTTCGCAGACGTCTGGCAGCACGCTCTAGTGCAAAACGTCAACAAACTTTTTTCATTTCGCTCCCACGCACATTTTTCATCAATTTCCATCTCTATCTGCTGTCAAAATTGAGCACATGTTATTCGATGACATTCCACCAAATCACTCAACTACTTTCGTTTACCCATTTCTCACTCATTTCCCCATTCGAAATTCACTCAAAATTCTGTTTGCTCCCCAATTCGCCTGAACTCAACTTTGCAATATGGCTCGGCTGTCAGATTGTTGTTTGCCCAAACGAGAGCTCCGCATAGCTCCACTCACCACCCAGCTCGCTCGTTCGCGCTCTCCCCCACACTTTTTGGGGTTGTTCGGGAAAAGTTCTTGCAGCAGTGCGAAAAGCAAAGCAAGCAAAAGGCAGCAGCGCAGAACAGGAATCAGTCCAAGTCCATCACACACGGTTGTCGCGCGATTCAACGACGAACGGATCTTTGACGATTTTCACTTACCATACAGCACCCAGCGCTTTTCCACACTCACCGTGAGCGCTCCATTGTTCGCGGAAAAATCGCTGCCTGCCCGTCAAGATGTTTGCAAAAATGTTCACCGAGTGTCCGGAGTCGTGCTGAAGGTCGTGTCAAAGAGTGTGTGCTGCTGCTCCGTGTGCGTTGGGGCCCCGTGTGGTGCGTGATTTTTTCCTTTTTATCGGATCTTGTGTGGCGAATCGAAAGGCCGTCGTGTCCGTGTGCTGTCGTCCCCCGTGTGACGAAGACGAAAAACGGACGACCCAGTGCAGGGTCCGTGTTGTCGCACACTTCCGTGGTCCAAGGAAGAAAGTGTCGCGCGTGAAAAAAAGAAGCGGAGCACCCTGCGAAAATTTCCCAGAGATGTTGTGGTGGCCTTGCTAGTGATTTGCCCCCTGCCTGGACGTGTGTCGTCGTGGTCCAGCGAGTGGTGTGACATTGTGACCTCCGTGCAGTTGCTCCTGAGGTCACACGCGGTCAGCAAAATTCGCGTGAAAAAGGATCCATTGCATTGAGGCTCTAGTGCTGTGCAAATTTTTTGGGGCTCTTGTTCCTTTTTTTCGGTTGGCCGTGGTGCTGCTGCGCGACAACCACACGACGTTCCGAAGATTTTTCCTGTCCAAGTGTGTTTGTGTTTCCTCGTCCTCGCGTGTGTTGTCCCCGCGCGCGTGAGTGTGTCACCCAGGGGGTGAGTGTGCCGTTTTTTTGTGTGATTGTGGTGAGCGACTGCAATCGCTCGTCCTCGCGTTGCCCGTGCGCGCTACTCTCATCTCATTTCGACGCGTTGCCGTGAATGTGTTTTTCCCAATTTTCCTATCTCACGGAAAATAATTTTCCAAGAGTGCTCCACTGCGAGTGTGTTTGTACGTGTGACGATGTGTTTGTGTGCTCGCGCTTTTCCTTGATCCGCTAAAATCGCCTGCCCGTCGTGCCCCGTGTCATCGTCGACGCTGTCGTTGCAAATCGACAGGACATTCGCGAGGTTCCGAAACAGGACGACACAGCTTCACAACATTACAATAAGGATCGCAGGACGAAAAGCCAAACGGCGGATCACATCCGCCAACAGCTGCTGCTGCTGCTACTAAGCGCCCCGTCGCAAATTGGTCCCACCCCACGTCCGCGAGGCTCTAATCGTGCAAAGGAAAATGTTTACAGGGAAGCTGCAACTGAAAGTCTGCGAGGCCAATGGATTGCGGCCGACCGACTTCCAGAAGCGCCACAACATGACGTTCGGCAAACCTGATGACCAGCCTATCGACCCTTACGTGTCCATCGACGTTGACGAGAATCACTTAGGTAAATGTTGGCTTCCTAATCGCCCCCTGATCTCTGTCTCTCTCTTCCAGGCTGCGACTGTGTCCTGCACATGTCGTCCTCTGCGTTCTAAACTGACCCAGGCACCTCTCAAACCCCTTGACACGCTCGTCCTTACTGGGTCCCAACAGCAAACGGACTTCCGATATAATTGCGTGTCGAAAGGGACTCTCGACAGACTCCTAAACTTTGCTAGCATCACACGCACATTTTTCTGTTCCTCTTCCAACGAAAATCTCTTGCAGAATTGCTGACCTAATTCTCTCCTGCTTCTCAGTCAACATACAACTCGTCCCGGCCCGTCGTTCCACCCGCACCCTGATTGGCGGTGCGCGGGTCGAATGCTGTATCGCGGTGTGTACGTACGTATGGCACCGAACCAGGAAAATTCCTTGGGAAATTTACTACACACCCTCGGCCACGTTCCCGACGCCGTTTGCCTCTGGTCGCCATCAGTCGCCTGCCTCAATTCAATTCGATTCGTGCGAGCTGGCTCGATGCTCGGCGCTGGTTTTCCTGCCTTGCCTTGCTCAAAACTTTCACCCCCGTACTAGTGGGTGGCTCTGTACGAGGCCGATTGGGTGGGCGGGGGTGGTGTTCGCGACTTTCAAGGAAAATTTGTTGGGAAAAGCAAAACAGCAAGTAGAGACTCGGACTATGTGTGGATCCATACAAACACATGCCTATGGTGCCTGCTGGGCCATGTGTTGGTGAGACAATTATTCTGTCCATACCAACTGGGAAAATCGGGAAAAATGATGATGAAAAATCATGAAAAAAAAAGTTTGTGGGCTCCAAGTTCACAGACATAATCGCACGTTTGCAATACTCGCGGCGGCAATGGCATACCCTTCGTTTGCTTGCAAGGGGTCATGGTTGATGGCGACTCGCGCTCACTATGTATGGCAAGTGACTTTGAATGTCGTTTAGGAAAATTTGCCGCGGGGAAGAATCTTGGGAAAATTGTGTTCCGAAACGAAAAAACTCAAAAAAAGAAAAACCCGAAGATATTCGCACTACCACAAGCGCGCTGTTTTCTTCAACTCAAACACATTTCACGACCACCTTCCAGCACACAGGGGGGGCGAGGGGGTTCTTATGCTACAATACGGGACCAAGCTCGACAAGTGTTCGACTCTGGTCTGTGTTATATTTACATATTTCTTGGAGAGAGCGAAAACAACACTCAAGATGCATTTCCAACTCGAGGACTGCAGTGAAATGAGAACGTATTGCCTTGCAGTTTTTTGAGGAGTTCTTGATCAAGACAAGCAGGCAAAGTTGTAGGACTCTATTGTCGTTAAACGTCTCTTGACGTTCTTCAAGTTTTTTTTCTTGCCATGGGCGCAGGAGTAAAAACGAGAATAACAGCAAGTCCCACAGGATTGCTGACACCACAATGATGTGTAGGCCATTGGTCTGTCAACGCTCGAGATGATTCTAGAAGAATCCTCAGGTATCCGGAAGTACATTTAGCGTGCACCATTGATTTGATCCAGGAGTACAGAACATTTTGTTCTGATAATGAGTGGAAAATTGCAATCAGGGACGGAAATTCTTACGGAACAGGTCTGTCAAGATGTGCTGTGAGATTAGGACTAGCTATTTGTAACTATTTCGCTCACCAAGATTAATTTTCATGGCTCATAATTCTAAACTGATAAATCGAGAATCGTCAATATGAAAAACGCCGAACTTGGGGCATTTTGTAGTTCAGTGGGAAGACACTATACTCCTATGGCAGCCGGTTGTTAGATATAAATCGTCCCGGAGCTATCCGTTGTTACAACGGCCGCAATTGTGCGGTTTTTTGATAAACAACAGCCCTCCGACTCCACTTGTTAATTCAGGCAGGAGCTTCATTAAGTTACAATTGCGAGTCTACAAAAATATCTGGCACTCTAATGCTGGCAACAATATGAGCCTGAAATCGGGGAGATTTCAGTATCTACGGCGCCAAATTTTGATGATGCCATTTCAGTAATATTGGCCTGAAACGACCGAATCTGCAATCCTTTTTCGCGAAATCGTAACAGTTCTCCAGATATTCAATGTCAAGGTTTGAGTTTTCTTCGAAGCCAGTTAAGTAATTTGATAAACTATATGAGAAAAGGGGGATATTTCCGCTTTATACATTGGGGAAAGGGTTTGACGCCATCAAATTGACGTTTTAATTTTAATCAGTCCCACTAGAATAGTAAGATTTACCAATTTGGCAAAGATGTTAATAATATGAAAATTCGAAATATATTTGCGAGCAAGAATTGTAAAATTTGCTAGACAGGGAGGCAAATGAAATTTAAAAAGGTATTTTTGGTGCAATGCTATTGATTCACATCAATATGTAGTAAAAATACCCCCAATTTTCCATTAAAAACTGAACTACCCCATATATATGTCAAACTTTGACATTGAATATCTGGAGAACCGTTGCGATTTCGCGAAAAAGGATTGCAGATTCGGTCGTTTCAGGCCAAAATTAATGAAATGGCATCATTAATTTTGGCCTTTTTTTGTGGGGAACCGTGAAGGATCGATGTTATGCCAACAATCCAGAAACGATTGAAGCACTTAAGGTCAATATCATTCAAGCAATCCGTGAGCTACAGCCTGAAACCATCAACAGGGTCTTGGAAAATTGGTGTGACAGAAAGCGCTACTACGACAGCCGAGCCCACCCTGTATCTCTGATCTTTCTCCTCACATTGAGCCTCATGTATTACAGAATAATAACACTGGGAAACTCAATTTTTTGTCACACGAACTTTGTGACTATTTTTGTTTGTATTATAGTGTCCTCTCATTACAAAAGTACCATTACTTCGTTCCAGTCACGACTCCGTATTTTGTGGCCGTTATGTATTCATTGTGACGGACAAGGCGAGATATTCCAGCCGTACATTACCCTAATAAAAAAAAACTTTCGTAAAGGAGATGACGGTATCCACGATCCATTCCAGGACGGTAGCGGTACCGGAAAGCAAATTTACTATGAATGTAGATTGCAACTGTGCACTACATTCAAATGCATTCAAACCATTGGGGCACAAGCTTCCGTAGATATCCATTGCAAACTACACTGCGCGACAAATGCTTAGGTTCACACATATTTCCTTCCAGGAAACGGTAAAAAAACAGCTTACCGGTTCAAGAAATGTTATTTTCGAAACTATTAAATATCATAAACAAAATGGATGGACTGAGTCCCCACAGGACATTTTCCTTAAATTACAGTATTTGATCTCATTCAAAGAGTCGATTTCCAGTGCGACAATTGCTTAGGTTCAGGGACGATTTTACCGTTTTACATAATGTTTTCGCTGAAAAATATTTCAGAAAAGTGTCAAACAGGATAAATGCAAAAAACAAGTACATTTTTTGTTATTTAATAGTGTGTATTTCCGCCATTTTTATTTATAATTTTATAATGCCTTCAAGGCAGGGAATCGTGTAAAGAATGCAGCACGGATAGCGGTATTTTCGACCAAGCTGTCTTAATTCCATTAATTAACTCTTCTTTAGGGTCGTATTGTTTACCACTACTGTAAACCTCCTGAACAAGCCAACCCTTAAATGTTTTCTAATGTGTTAATGTCAGGGGAGTTGGGCACCCAGTCTAACAAAGTCACGTTTTCCTCCACAATAAACGATTTAACTACCCTCACTGTATGAATTGGAGCGAGATCATGTTGCAATATCCAAGGGTCGCCTTCGTCCATGCCATTTATCTTAGGGATATCCTCTTCTAAGAGCTGTTTATAAGATGAACCCGTTTGGCAACCTCGTAGGATGACTAAGACGATAGTTCCATGATATGATATGGCTCCCCATACCATAACGGAATCTATTCGGGAGTGGTGGCGTGATAGGTACATAGGTTTCTTCCTAATATCATGATAATAGAAAGAGAACCCATCTGGACCGTCCACACAAAACCGTTTTTCATCCGTAAATGTTACCTGTCTCCATTGCTATGTCCAGTTCATGAATCTTGAGGCGAATTCCAGGCGATGTTGCGGGGTTAAGGCTGTTTTTTCTTTTACCGTAAACGTTTCAAACAAGAAGAAGATCTAAGAACTCGTTATATGGTCCTCACACTTGTTGATAACCCCAAATTCTCCCCATGCTTACGCACAGTAAGGGGCGAATTCGAGGCCTTTCTTAAGAGACGTCGCCGTAATACACCGGAAATCGCTTTTTTCTGCCTCTTGCGTATCGTCGGCCATAATGTTCACTATCTCGTAAAGAATTATTAGCAACGTTCGGGTTCCGCGGAATCCGTATTGCCATTTGTCGGTTTGAATATCCTTCTTGCTTTAGTATGAAAATTGTCGCCTTTTCCTCGGCAGAAAGTTGCTTTCCTTCTGACATTATCCACTATATAACTCACAGAGTACAACGCGAAAAAAACTGTTTCCACAAACACTTCTCACCACGACAAGATAACTATTTAAAGTAAGTGAACTTGTACAGTGAAAATAGCGATTTTCATTTTAAAAAATTCCCTTAGCTATGCGAGCTGCTTCATAGAGTTATGCAATATTTATTAAAATAACCGTTAATTGAGAAAGCATTATGTATTTAAAAATTATTTCCAATCAGAGTACATAGAATTTATATAATTTTAAAGGAAAATATCCATGAACCTAAGCATTTGTCGCGCAGTGTATGTCTGGTGTATACTTTAGAAAACCTATTTAGTTTTCCTAATTTGTATTTCTGTCATATGTACGTTTTCTCCATACGAAGGCATCATAGTCGCAAATATGGCAAAGCTCCCATTTCTCTTTTGAAAGCTCTAAAAATGTGAATACAGTGCGTACTCGATAGTCCGAAGCCTCGAAACCTCGAATTTCCAGTAATCCGGATCACCTCAAAGATTGCATTGTACACTCTGTAGTCCGAATTTCAAGAGCCTCTCTAGTCCGAATCTCACTTTTTTTCTCATATTAACAGCAATATTATCGTCCGAAGTAAAAACAACTTTTTTCTTTGCTCTTGGAAAACAACAATAACTAGAATAACAGAGTGAAATTCTTCGAAAATAGAAAGTCGATTCACCGAAAAAATTTCTTAAAATCGTCAATTTCCTCGAAATTCAGAGCAAATAAAAGGCTTCCACTAGTCCGAACTCCTCTGTAGTCCGGATCGACCCAGGTTTTTATTAGTCCGGATTATCGAGTACGCACTGTATTATCCGCTGAACCCTACCGCTTCAGAAATCAGAATACGAGGGTTACTAAAAAAGTTTCTAGAAAACAGATGAAAACGATTTTTTTTTATTTTCAAAAATGGCTTTATTGTTTTTCGAAATATACGCCATGAGCATCTATACACTTTTGCATGTGCTCAAACCATTTTCGAAGCATTTTTTCCACTTCGATGGAGACACCTCCAAAACATGGCTTTTGAACGTTTCAACAGCTGCTTTGGGCGAAGAAAACCGTTCACCACGTTATTCACTCGTAAATTATTCGGTGCCAAGTCAAGGCTGTACGGCGGATGACCCGTCAATTCAATGTTTTGACCGGTTAAATAGGCGTTAGTTTGAACTGGTGTGTGAGAGCTCGCATTTTCATGATGAAGAATGATTCATCTTCTCGTGTTCGTTTTGCGAATTTCCCCGAAGGCTTCGGAAGCATATGGTCGTGTACCACTCGAAATTGACCGTACTTACTACGTTCTTCAAGTTAAACAATGGCCACAGTGCCAATTCGGCCGAAGAAACAGGACACCATTTGCCTCGCAGTGCTTCGTGCGCGAACTACTTTTGTTTGATTAGGCTCGTCTTGGAACACCCACACGATCGATTGCTGTTTATTTTCCGGCTCATAGGCATAGATCCATGATTTGTCACCCGTGACGATTTTATTCACGTCATTTGATGCACCGATATGGTATTTTCTTATGATTTTTCTGCACCAATCGGCACGAGCCTTTTTTGAGCTATTGTCAAATTAGGCGGGATCCAACGGGAACAAAACTTTTTTTTTACGGCATACAGCATCGAATGTATGGCCGGGGGAGAAATGCCCAAGGATGCCTCTATCTCACGGTATATCACATGCCGGTCTTGCGTAATCATTTTACGCACGGCATCCACGTTTTGCGGCACAATGGCTGTTTTTGGACGACCTTCAGGAAACTCGTTCTTGAGCGAATTACGCCCACGTTTGAACTCGTTAAACCAGTTATAAATTGTCGGACGAGATGGTGCTTTATCCCCAAATGCATAATGAAACCGATAGAATCACTGTTCTTGTGATAATCCAACTTTAAAATCGTAGAAAATCGTTGCACGAAAATTTTCACGTGTTAATTCCATTTTTTACTAAATTTACTTTTTTAACTAGCTGTAACTTACACGAGTATCATTTGTAATCGAAGTGTTCTGAGCAGGTATATGCTAAAAAGGTCAAACTTTCTGATGGAAATAACATATGTATTTGACGAAAACATACTAGAACATGCCTAATCTAAAAACTTTTTTAGTAGCCTACGTATATGGTGCCACGGGAGTTTAAAGAATCCTGCGTGCAAGAGAGGTAACTGATAACTCCCGGAGGCTTGACAGTAGCTTATATAAGATGCCAAACACCCAAGAAAATCATAACTGTTTACCTACAGTATAAAATCATTGATCATAGTATAGTCAATTTTGGAACTTTTAATTAAAATTTTGGTGAAGCTGTCACAAGGAATCCTGACGTGTAATTTTTTGTAGTATTGTTCAGGGGTCACAGTAGGTTCAAAATATGATATAAACTTTCGTGTGACAAAAAAAGTGCTTATCAGCTCTATCCCCCTATCTCCGAAATCGCGAACTCTACAAAAATAAAAAAAAATTTCTGAGCAAGAATGAAAGGTTAAACAATTTCCTATAAAGTTCATCTTACATGCATATGTCGAATTCCTAACAGTTATCCAGATATAGCCAATTAAAAAATCAGAAATTTCACATAGAAAACATCCACACAACAACAACAAGAACCAAACACATGAAGAAAAAATACCGGCGTACAGAGGGCTGCGCCCGCAATACGAGGGTTTTTTAGATTTTGGATACATACATAGTGAATAATTTTGCACATATATTTTATAGGTAATAAATAAGAATTATGCTCAATGTTAATGAAATGCTTCTCGTAAATCTATTTTTGGATAGGTCTAAATAAACGCGTCTAACTTTTTAGTTAGACCAATCCAAAAATAGACTTACTATGTATCATGGCTCCACATATTAACTGGATTTATTAGCTGTAACGCCGTTACCATGACTCCAAACTGGAAAAAAGCGACTGATATGAAATTAATGTACCCATCGAGTTCTTTGATTTGATAAAAACTAAAAAAGTCGACTTTTTCAAATCTCCGGGACACCCTGTTTGCTTTGTCCTACCAACGTCTAAGTGCTAAAGACTGTTACGATTCTACACATTCCTACCAAATTTCATAACAATCGGTTAGTGAACAAATTTGTAAATGTCCGGGACAACCTTTTATCTTGGCCATACCAATTTTTAAGTATTTCATGCCAAAGACTGTTACCATTTTACACATTCCTACCAAATTTCATCACGATCGGTTAAGCCGGTCGCGAGTTATTTAGTGAACAGACGGACGGACAAAATCGATTTCATAAGGGTTTTTTGTAAAATCTAAAAAACCCTAAAAACGACTTTTTGGCAATTTTCGGTTTTGAATAGGCTATATGTATCGGGGAAACCGTTAGGAATCCGACATATGTATGTGGAACAAGGTTATAGGAAATTAAATGGGCTTTTATTCCGCCAAACAAAGAATGTCATGAGGACTCTCCCTTTCCCAGATATTTCCCAGATAATGGCGAAAACCCCCTTAAAACGAATCCTTTGCCCTCCCCTCCCCACGTTAGCTCACACACCACTCTAGATCGGGATCAGGCACTCTTAATTAATTGTAGGAACATATTCTGTAATCAGTAAGGCGAGAAACGTCGGTGACAGGCCCAAAAGTAGTTTTTTTCCAGAAGCTCTCCGATATTTAGAGATATTTGTAAATGCGGATAGTTCGCAGAACCACTTAAAACTATTGCTTGCCAAACAACAAGCAAATTGTTTAGTCGGAGGTTCGATGAATGAATTTTTTTTTCTGTATTGCGATTTTCCTAGGAAGAGAGTCGCACTCTACGATGCTAGTAATCTAGAGGTCCGGAGATCGAATATCGGTGTGGTCCAAAATTTCCGTACATGTGCGGATAGGAAATATATAGTGCTTGCAACATTATATACGCTCCGAAATGATATGCAATGTAACGTTGACTCGAAATTGCCTATAAACGGCTGAGCTAACCCACCATGGCCCCACATAGGGCTATACGGTACTGAGAAGAAGAAGAGTCTTGAAAACTGTCAATTGCATTCAGAGTAATAGATAAATAATAAACAACGATAAAATGTACAAAATTATGTTTTTCTGCGAGTTTTAGCGAAATTTTTAATATTCAAAATTAGCTTCTGGGAAACACCAAGATTTTTATTTGCCAAATTTTCGTGCCTCTAAATATAATCTATCAACAAAAATAAAAGGAATATAATTTCTACCCTACTTTCAATTTGAAAAAATTATACTTCTACTCAATCAACCCGTGACCACACAATCACGCCCATAATATGAATCTGCCGCCTTCTCCATACGCCATCGGTAATTCAACATAAACAATAAACAAATCACTTGATTTTGTGCATGAAAATGCATCATGAAATCAACGTAATAGCCTAGAAATCTTGCAACAAATTCAAACAGCATGCTCTCAAAAATAGACCCAATTCCGTGGCTAGGCTATATGTAGCCAAGCCAGCGCCTAAGGCAAATAAATATGTATACAAACGAGCAACTAGTAAAAACCATTTTCAACACACTATACATACCACTCGCCATTAAATTAACTAAACATCTTGAATTTTCAAAAGTAATCGGAAAATGTAGTAATGTACACAAATTGAAGGGAGATTCTATGTTGCATCGAAGCATTTAACCATACAGTATTGGTACAATGTTTAGTTTGCTTCTTCAAAAAGAAAAGCCACCGCTTCAGAAGCATTTAGAGTAAAGGCGTGCACGCTTTTCGGGTAATACCGCACGATACGACGTTACTTCGCCTCTCTCCCGTGCCGCGTTCCACTTAATTTTCAGTAAATTAGAATTTTTGATGACCTTAGGAAAAATCTAAACTTGCCGGCCGTGTGCGGACGACAGACGCGCCGCGCCGCGCCGCCGTGGCCACGACACGTTGCTGCGTTTTCATTATGTGATTTCACACACGATTTGAAATAATTTTGAAAGTCGAAAAATGACTAACGAATTGTGGAATTTAAATGGCTCACACATCTGCCTGTCGACGCCGAGACAACGTATTGTTCAGGGTCACACACGATCATTTTTCATATAATATTCCCAGATGTGTGCGCGGAATATTGTGTTTTCCTCCCCGTGTATATAAACAGTGAAAATCCGCATAACTTTTCAATAATTGTCTTTATGATCGGAAATGGCAAATGATTTCAAAATGGAAATGAGGAAAATTCAAATTGATCGTGACATACCCCTCAGGGTATTGTTAATACGAAATTCTTGACTGTACTTTATACATTTTTACAAGTGCATTAAGAAAGTGCAAATTGAATGCATAAATATGTTTATTTTTTCATGAAGATTTCAATTCTGGCCCGTAGAGTCTTCCACAACTTGAGCTTGTAGATCAGGGTTGTACAACTCAAACCGTGCTTCGTTTTCCAGAAACATTGAGGAACATTGAGGACGCCCATAATAATATTGGGAGTCAAGATTGTTAGAATAAGTAGAAGCATAAATTCACTTCGGGCAGAAAATGGTTGAAAATTACAAAAATTTTTGGTGATTTTAAACAAATGCATTTACGAGTAAATCTTGATACCTAAGCTAAAGGGGAGGAATGGGTCACTGGGGCTAAAATTGCTGCAGAAGTTGGTGAGTTTTCAAGCTTGGGCTTCCAAATAAATCTAAACCAAGACACTCTTATCCCATAAGACATAAGTTACATTTTGGGCCGCATGAGTGCCGCGAGACACAAGTTTCATGGCCCTGATGTACCTACTCTCTGAATCCATTCAGCATCCTGTAGTCTCTACACCAAAACTCAAGCAACATTCAGACGGTGGCTGTTTGAAAGTCTACAAGAAAGCCATCAGTACTGCAAAAGCCCATTCCTGGAACGAGTTCTGCCAATCCTTGGATCATGTCAAGTACTCAGCAAGGATAAGTAAAATTCTGTCAATAGCACATTCACCCCCGACGTTAATAAAGAGAGAGGATGGAACCTGGACGGAATCTACGGATGAGTCCCTCAGTCTTCTGTTGAGTACGCATTCCACTGGGAGCAAAAGTATCTGTACTGTACGCTTAGACCGACACTGCATATAATGCTAATACTGAGTGACTTCGTAGACCCTCTCATTACGGAGGAGAAGGTTTATTATTAGAGGTACGGAAATTTCGCAAATAAAAAACAGGAATTTCGCATAAACAAATTTTGATTATTAGATATTTCGCTGAAATTCGCATTAAAACTTAATTTTGTACATTTTGCTGTTCTTAAGGTCTCTATTTAATTAGAAGTTCTAGAAATTTGCAGTGAAAAGAACGTTGAAAACTCACCACTGCAAAAAAACATCGTGTGTTTATTATTCAGCAAATAATAATAGCTAAAAAGTAGTGAGGCTCACAACTGAATCATAGTCCTAGTTCAGTTGTCAAGAAATGTTTTTGGACAATGGTCGACAACGCTTCTCAAGGAGTTTCAAGGAGAAACTGCTGAGGCAGAGGCACTCCAATGTTGTTTCATCAGATAGATGACATCGTACTGATCATGATGCGAAAAAATGCAGGATCTTTTAGCTTCAATGCTTCTACCAGTCTTCAGGAGTTTTCTGATCCTCAACTTCGTTCCACTTATGTGAAGTTAGCCCGCACACATTCTCAAATTACGCTCGTAACCGTTTGTTCGCCGGCAGCTACGTTTGTTCGTGAATGTTCGTCAATTATTTTCGTTTGTTCGTCTCTAATTGTTTAATAATAGCAATTTTAAAATAAGGGGTGTGAACTTAGCCCGCCATCTGTAAATATGGTCGGATAAAAATAAGTTCGTTGTTTTGTGCGTTTGTTCGTCCTGGAAACGCGAGGATTCAGGAGTAATTAAGGAAAAACAAAAGACGAGACACAAACCATTGCAATAAAGCGAATTCTGGTTACACTACTCTCCACTAGATGGCACTCAGTGTTTATTATATGTATGGTTTGTGTCTCGTTTCCTGTTTTTCCTTAATTACTCCTGAATCCTCGCGTATCCAGGACTAACAAACGCACAAAACAACGAACAAATGTCTGCCTTTCGATTGATACCAAATTTATACCAATCCAACCATAGTTATAGATGACGGGCTAAGTTCACACTTCGAATTTTAAAGTTGCTATTATTAAATAATTAAGGACGAACAAACGAAAATAATTGACGAACATTCACGAACAAACGTAGCCGCCAGCGAACAAACTGTTACGAGATTAATTTGAAATTGTGTGCGGGCTAACTTCACGTAAGTGTGCAAGAAAATGATTTTTTTCAAAAATCTTCAAATGCCTGTGGCAGCTAAAGGGTTAAGAATAAGACGTACTTATGTTTCATACAACCTTTGGGCAGGAAATCAACTGAGGAGTCATACTCCGGTGCATTTATGCGGCAGTTTCCGGACACCTTGTATAGTGAAGTGCTCCCAACGGTTTTGGAAAGGATTTCTTGCTAAAAATATTGTTATTCCGATTTGGTTTTTTTTTATACAGATTTGAGTCTGCTTGGCAAAGTTGCAAGTCTTTAGATGAGGACTTTAGGATAAATTTGCTTGAAAATTAAAAATGATTTGTGAAGAAAATATGCAAGGTGGGAATGATCAATCTACTCGTTTCCTAATATTGCACTCTGTCCAGTCAAAAGGGTTTATTTTCTGTAGCCACTCGCTAATTTTTGGCCTTATTATTTTCGAACATTTATAGCGTGGGCCCTGATCATAAAGAATTATTTAAAAGGAAGAAATCTGTGGCCATTTTTGGCTACCAATGTAGGCTTTTAATTAAGCGAAATTGAAAGGTTTAAACATTTTATAAAAGAGCCACTGACTTTTAAGCATTTTGAGCTGTTGCAACCCTATTCCCTATACAGGATGTCCCATTCATGGCGGAGAATATTTTAATGGTAGATAGTGTGGTTCAAAATTAATGTACAACGAGACCCCTCTACTTTTAACCGTTTCAATGTAATAGCATTTTTTGTCAAAATGCCCAACTTGCTGAACTAAATCAAAATTTGCCACACCGCCAAATATTTCATCTAATACTTATATGGCTTCACTTTCTGAAACTACATAAAATTTCCAATAAAATGACACCTGGCCCGTTACGAAGTTGCTCGTATCTTCCGAGATACACCCGTTCAAACTTTAAAGAAACTTTAAAATTGGTTTTCCATCAAATATTCAAATAATAAAATTGTATACAATTTTAAAATTTCTTTAAAGTTTGAACGGGTGTATCTCGGAACATACCATTGTAATGCAATGGACGCGATTTTAATGTCAATCAGACTGGAAGTTGTAAGTCCTATGAAAATGCAAAATACGGATGCGAAGTAAAATCTGTTGTGATTTTAAAGCCCATTAGTGTAGTTTTAGTGATGTATTTAACCCTTTATCGACCACAGGCAAATATGTATGCCCGGAGTTTTTTACATTTAAAATTGTTCACGTGAATAATATAACAGAATACTCTTAAAGAAATTCATAAAGAAGAGTTGGGGCAACAACTTGATAAAGGGTATAATTTCTTATCTGACCCGCTTTGCTCCCGGGCCCCCAAAGTTAAATAAACAAAATAGTCACAGTTCAAGGAGCTATACAGTAACGGTAAAAGCGAAAAATTGGATGAGGCTCAAATAATGCATTTGGTCTATCCCTTCCCTTTGTAAAATTGCAACGTACCGGATTTTTTGGAGTTCAGTTAACTCTTACAGGCCTGATACATCTGCAACATGGTTGCCAACCTAGGTTGCAGGTACGTTACTACACACTTGCAACATTCCGGCAACCATGCCATTCACATTCTTGCAACCTGGTACTGCAACATGCCTACAAATCACTTATTTTCCTGTTTTTTTTTGCGTGTTGCCAACCTAGGCTGGCAACCAAGTTGCCAAGTGTATAAGGCCGCGTACACATACAGAGCGACGCCGAGCTTTTCCGGGCCGGGCGATGCGATGCGATGTGTGCACACTTCTTGCGATGTCGGGCGGGGCGATGCGATGCGATGAGATTTGTTGCGAGATAATGCGATTTGTTTTCATGGCAAGAAAACCTGATTTTTCAATGGACTTTATACCAGCGCTGCCTCGTGCGGTTTGGCGCTGTTTGATGATGATGCGGTTATGATTTTAGATCGGCCTCGTGAGTTGGCGCTTCATGTGTAGCATCATGGGTATTTTCTATATACATACATACGTGTCGCTATGTTTATGATAGTTAGTGTTGTTGTAATTATGGGTATCCATGAATGGATTGTTGAAGGTAATAATGAATGGGAAAAAGAGCTAGGCAACCTTTGTAGGAATTTGTAGTGTTAGCTTACGCGTTTCAAAACAATATTCAGGCGGCATTTGAATATAGTCTAAATTGTTGTTAATGGGTGAAATAGTGCAATGAAACCTAGTTTGTAGTGTTCGCGCTTCCGGCCCCAAAATAACCTCCCTGTTTTCTCGAGGAAATACGCGTTCGATTGGCGTGGCAGAAACACTAAATATACTTGGGTCCCTGATTTCGAATTTGAGGTCAAAAACAAAAACAATATTTTAGGGTTGCCCGCCCCAAAATGGCACCCTTGTTTTCTCGGGGAAATACTCGTCCAATCAATGTGGGAAGAAACACTAAAAGAATTATGGGCCGCTGATTCCGAATTTGAGGTCAAAAACAAGAACAAAATTTTAGGGTTGCCCGCGCCAAAATGGCACCCCTGTTTTCTCGGGGAAATACTCGTCCAATCGGCGTGGCAGAAACACTAAGGTAAATTTGGGTCGCTAATTCCAAATTCGATGTCAAAAACAAGAGAAAAATCTCGGGGTTGCACGCCCCAAAAATGGTACCCCGGTTTTCTCATCACCGTATGTTCCCACAACTGACCTATCTACCGCTGCCTTTAATAATTCATTGCAAATACATGCGCTGTACGAACTTTTCTTATACGTAAGCGTACGCCACAAACCGGGTTGTGCTGCACTGCATATTACCACAAATCTTACTTCTTTGACCCATTCATAGGTACAACCACAACTGTCAAATCCGAATACCGCCCTTTTTTGGGGGTACGGGTACGCTACGATCTGGGTTGGACAGCACTGTAAATTTCCACAAAGGCTATTTAGTAGACCAATCCATTATTACATCACCTACATACGGCTATCCCTTCATTTAATATCTACAAATCTCTAACACTATACAATACGACACCTATGTATGTACATATGTATAAATATTCCCAATGCTAATGCAAATCGATCTGCACAAAGCATGCCTCTCGTGTAGATATCTCCCTATCAGCATCAAACAGTCCGAAACCAGCCTCTCTATGTACGATTACATATAATGCACCATGCAACTACGAAACCGATCCAAACACAAATCGTATCCTCCATGTCGCTCACATCGGCGACAAGGCACCTTGCAGCAACTGCTGAAAGCACGATGATTCGACATGGAAAAGTTCTCCATCTTACAACCACATGCCACTACGAACCCGATCCAAATACAAATCGCATCGTCCATGTCGCTTACATCGGCGATAAGGCACCTTGCAGCAGCTGTTGAAAGCACGATGATTCGACATGGAAAAGTTCTCCATCGTACAACCCGACGTCGCATCGCAAGCAGTCTGAATGGTACAAGCAGGTTCGTGCTGGATCCTATTTAAATGCTAAGAAATATTTTTTCTTGCGATGGGAAGCTTATCGCATCGCATCGCGTCGCCCGGAGTGTGAATGGGCTGTAAGGGCTGTGACAGGCCTTAAATAATTTACCTATGGTCAGAGACGGAACAAAATTCACTTTGTGTTTATACCCCATACCCATAAGATGGTATAGTATAGGGTATATTGTTTTTCTTACGCCGATATTATGTAACACCTCAAAGGAGTCACCGGAGGTATGGCAAAGTATATATATAAATGATCACGGTCGGTCCCTGAATCGAATAAGCCATGTCTGTCCGTGTGTCTGTCTGTTCGCACGATAACTCCCGAAATAATGAAGCTAGCGGTTTGAAATTTTGGTCAAATGTTTGTTTTGCTAACATCTTGTGCGGTATTGAAAATGGGCCAAATCGGACCACGGGCTCCCCTACCTCCCATACAAACTACCCCTCCTTGATATTTTAATTCGGCCATAACTTTCGGTAGAATATCGCCATCGACTTGACATTTTGATCAATGTCTCATTCTGACATATACTTTGAGTTGATAAAAAGTGGAGTAGCTCCGACTACCCCTACCTCCCCTACAAAGTTATATTCAGCCATATCATTTGATAGTATTTCGCGAAAATCTTCAAATTTTATGCCTTGATAAGATAATAAAGATGTACCAGGTCTGACCTATCTACCCCTCCCTCCCCTACAAAAAATATGAAATTGAATATTTTGGGTTTTGCGTGCCTTCTAGGTCTGTGCTATTCGCACAATTAGAACTCGGTATGGTTTTTTTTCTACTCCGGTGTAGGTTTGTTCACAAACATAACCTGTTTGAGTCACGTTGCTATTGTAACCCCAGTTAATTTCGTGTTTTTGTGCTGTTTTGTCTGGTTCGTTGTTTCTATATGCAACTTTTGTGTGTTTTTGCTGAGAAGTAATGTAGCCACAAGAGCTATAAACGTGTCATAGTATAGCACTTTGATAAAAAAAGTACCGTCCGCTAAATCCCACCGTGGCAGGCATGGACACAAAATCCTGGAGTTATCCCCAAATCAATTCAATTCCTATATGTATGTATGTACATAAATGTAATCGAACAATATCAATAATTTCATGAATTAAATCTCAGCAGCCACGGCAACGTTAAATTTATTATTATGGATCCACAAATTGCAATTTTTCAGTAAACATGATTAGGTAACCATACTAACCACCAAATACACCTTCTAATTAGTGGTTGTCGGACGTTTAAAATAAAATTATATTGATATTCTGAACAAATAAAATATACCGATGTATTTTTATTGCTTTTCTTAATAATTACAATGATTTGTGCTGTCGTTCACACTGATCCATAGATTACTTTAATTATTTATTATTAGAATGAATGTCACATGTAAACATCAAACAATGGACATGTGAGAGTTAGAGTGCATTAAAAAGCAAAAAAACAAAATTAGAGGCTTTTCAGTGTAAAGCATGCATTTACTTAAATAATTACACATTATTATGCATTCTCAACTATAAACTGTTGGGCTGTGATTTGTTTTCAGAACAGCAATTTGTTATGCAAATATATACATCAATTATGAATTGATCGTTACGATTTTCAAGGGTTCGAGACACAAATCGAGCCGATAAAGCTGCCGATAACTGATGCAATACAAGTCCCAAAAACACACAGAATCAAAAATTCAAACATGTGCATTATGCAAATAATTAACGCTGCAGCGTATAGACCAGGTCTGTTCAACATACGGCCCGCGGACCACAATCCGGTCCGCGAAGGGCTTTTACCCGGTCCGTGGGCAGTGTCTAGAGCACTGTTTCCCAACTGGTGGTCCGCGGACCGAAGGTGGTCCGTGAGAGGCTTAGAGGTGGTCCGCGAAAGAATCTGTCTGACACTAAAAATTAAATATTTTTCTGTTAAGCCTAGTATTGACCTCGAGAGTAAAATTTTTGTTCGCTGCGATTGTATTCTTACTGTCGTGGAATATGTGGGGAATGCTGGGGATTTCCATAAGCTACAATCCGAAAACAGTTCCATAATTTTTCTGGGCCATTTTATGTTTTTTTTTCGACTCCCCGATCATTTCATCGTGAAAAGTCAAATGATCGTGTGTTCCACGATAGTAAGTATTCATTTTTATTGATAAAATCGCAGCGGAATAAATTTCACTCTCGAGCTTAATTCAGCCCTTTACAAAATCAAAAAATAAAATTTTGTTGAGCAATTTATCTATGTATGTAAACTTGATCTCTAGATAGCCAAGTGGAAGAAATCGATCGCGAACGGACAAACGGATTTACGGAAGAATTTATGAGTTGTGAATTCATTTTACTATAAAGGCAGTGCATAGTTTTGAAAATTTGTTATCATTTTGTACATAATTCTTTTGTCGCTTGTGCAATTGGGTCCTGATTTTTACTCAGCCATTCAGATAAAAAATCTAATTTTACTGGTATTTATCGGAATGGTGTTAGAAAGACGTAACTATTCGTAAAAAAATGCAACGAAAAATTTTGGGTGTCTCCTGATATTTTCAACCACATTTTTAGTGGCGAGCGAAGGGTGTCTTTTCCAAAGGGAAAAACCCGAAAAACAAACAATCTGTAACGAACCGATTTTGATACATACTCGTATGTGTCTATTTTTAAATTTGTGAAATTTTCGGAGAGAAAAGACCGCCAAATTTATAAGTAGACATCTATAATGTTGGAGTCGCTTAGTTTGGAACAGCTGGGCCGAAAAAAAATGATGAAGCGGCTAACTTCAGTGAAGTAAGTGGCAAGATGTCACACGTTTTTGAAGAAAAAGAACAAAAGAAAAAAATACCGGCGTACAGAGGGCTGCGCCCGCAATACGAGGGTTTTTTTAGAATTTTAATGCATAGTGAATATTTTTTGTACATATATTTTATAAGCAATAAATAAGTATTGTGAACATTAATGAAATGCTTCCTGTAAATCTATTTTTGGATTGGTCTAAATAAACGCGTTCCAGAATGAAAGGCTAGCGCCTTTCATTCTGTTCCACCTTTAATTAGACCAATCCAAAAATAGATTTACTATTAATCCAGTTTGTATAAAAGTACTCCAAGGCAAATCTACAGGCATTTTTCGATTTAAGATTTCTGATGGCCTTTGACCAAAAAGAAACTCAGGCAAACGTAAGGATGGCTTGGCTTTATATATGAACTGAATTATTAGCTGTAAATCTACTGTTACTGTTTTTTAATCAAGGAAAAGCAACCTTATATCAAATGATTCCATTGTGTTCTCTGTCATAAGAGCCAACGCAAGCTTTCCTATTAGTATTGAACAAGTATACTTTTGCAGCTATTCAGGGACACCCTGTTAACTTGGTCCTACTAACTTCAAAAATATTTGTGGCAAACACTATTACCATTCTATGCATATCCACCAAATTTCATGTTCATTGTTTCATCAAGTTAAAAGATATGCATTGAAGAAATGCTTAAGAGGCTTGCATTGTGAAAGGCCCTTACTAAATACTTATTTGGCTATATTTCCGGTTTGGATACAGTTATTCGAATGAAAATTCGTAGACATACTCTATATGTAATTTTCTAAAAACCCTTAGCAAAATTTTCATATTTAGAAACCTAAGAGGGGCTACACACGAACAAATTGAAATTTTACAAATTTACTGTTATTTACTTTTCCTTTGCAAAAGTCAACAGTCTTAATATTTAACGTATATAAGGCCATACTGACCAATCTTTGTGCAAAGTTTCATATCGATCCCTATAACGGTTTAGAAAAACGGAGCTCGAAAAGGAAGTTTAACTTTAAAAGCCAATAACTTTTTTACCGTTACTCGAAACTGAAATTTTTTAACTGATATGAGATGTTATCATTTAGATCTTTGATTTGAATACCCATACGTCAATCTCCAATAAAAACTAAAAAAATCGACTTTTTTCAAACGTTCGGGACACCCTGTTAACTTCTTCCTACTAACTTCTAAGGTATTTGTGCCAAAGACTGTAACCATTCTACACATTCCTACCAAATTTCATGACAATCGGTTGAGCCGTTCGCGAGTTATTTAGTGAACAGACGGACAGACGGACAGACGGACAGACGGACAGACGGACGGACGGACGGACGGACAAAATCGATTTCATAAGGGTTTTTTGAAAAAATATTTTCTAAAAAACCCTAAAAAGGATCCGGGCGACACGCTTTTTCCGAGTCACGTTTTTTTGAACAATGTGAGAGAGAAAATTAGGCGGTGGAAGTTCGACATCGAAGCTAAGTTTCCTTTTTTTTTGTTTAGTGTGATGTCTTTGAATTAAGATAAATGTAATTCCCCGGCCCGTTTCAGGGTATAGGGTGCATCATCTAGGGAGCCCCCAAATTTCGAATTAAATTTGTGCGTGGCCATGGGGCTCACGGTCGGGTGTTATTTTCGTTGATTTCGCGGGTAAAGATGGCCAGGGCCCTCGAGCGTGTAAGGCACTTAAGCTCGCCGACGCTGTATCCATTCTTTCAATTTTTTTCTATCCCCCTGTGTTGTATTTGTTTCAACCCCCAGACAAGTGAAATCCTTTTAATATGTGCAGGACAAGAGCTGTGAGCGGCAAAAACCCCGCCCAAATTCGCCGTCACTGAGCTACAGCAAGCATGTGCCTCTGATTAGCTCATAGAGAAGCTCCTTATCTTTTATTACTTTGAGTGCTCGAACGAAAGCTCACTTCAGTGAGTCCTGCGTTACAAATCACCTAATTATAAGAACAGAAAAATGAAAGTGTTTGGCCTTGTTGCCGTTGCCGTGGAGTTTTTCCTCTGATTGTGGAGAGCAATGGCGTAGATAACGGGGATAAATTCCCTCTTCCGGTGTGGTAACCGGGTTTCTTTCTTCTTTCTTTTTAACAATTTAAGTTTTATTGTTATTGTTTACTAAATTGTGCAAAATTAAGTTCTGTCACCCTGGTAACATATACATCATATACGAGTACATATAAAATAAACTCTTCTGTCCGATTCGATTGGATACCTGAAATAAGCTATATCAAGAAAATTTGAAATCTGAAAACTGCAACAAATATTTTTGAGTTCGGCTACTACATTACAAATTATTCTTGAGGGATTTTCGAGCTTTGTATGATGACGAAGAATGGTAAAGCTATCTACATCACTGGTGGATAGAACACGATTCCAACTAGTATCCGACGCGGTTAAAAATCGTTCTATAAAAGCTTAAAAACCTTTACCACTGGCGAAAAGTGCATAAACCCGAAAGAACATAATGCTGAATCAAGCAAAACCCAAAACTTTAAACCCTGGCCACTAGGTGTTTACTGAAGGCAAAAAAAAATCGAAAGTTTTTAATCCATTTTCGTAACAGTGGTCCGTAGCAATTCATTTCCAGGCTATGTGGTCCGCAGACATCTGCGAGTTAAGAACCACTGGTCTAGAGGCTAACTTTAGCAACATTTTATAAAAATTGCTACGCAATTTTGTGTACGCAAACATTCAAGTCAGAGGTGTTTTTGAAAAAAAAATCCTTCAAAATTTTAAATGCTTTACAAAAATTGTTGAACTGCTTCGATAATATTTATCGGTATCTCAAATTGTTCTACCTAAATCGCGTGTGAGTTCGTTTTAACTATAATTGGGTTGCTTGAAAAATAAATAACAGGTGCGGTAGTCCAACATTGGACTAAGGTCGCAGATGTGATAGTGACATCTAATTTCCAAGATCTTAACTGCTCGCAGTGTTATTTATATGTATTCATAAATGGGTAATCGTTTAACATCTGAGTAAGATTATAGTCCGTCACATGGGTCGCGAGCTCGAAAAACGATAGCCAAATTTATCCCCACGAAATTTTTCCGCGTTGATGAGACACTTTCGGAAGGAAGGTAGCTTTTCGTGCCTTTACCTGCTTGGAAAAATTGACTGAAAAAACCCATATTATACCGAGCCCCGGCCTTAAGCGCCCCTTTCTTAAAGGCAAGAAGCAGTCTATCTTGTTAACGCCAAAATTCGTATTTAAAAAAACCTTTTTCTCCAACTCAAAACTGATAAATCTGCTCTTTACCGCAAGACACTTCCCGCACAGAAAGCAGACCTAGATAGGCTTTTCCTCCGTCCCCGTCGGCAACTGTCAGCTAATTCCCGCCAAGGACGCCAGTCAGAAACAATGGGCGCCATTCACAATGACCTGCCATTATGGCGGCGTTTGCCAAAACAATTGCTGCTTCTAAGGCAGTTAATATTGTTCAAGAGTAGCGATCAATTTTTGCATTGTATAGTCAGGGAGTGGTGATTTTTGTGCGTTGTATCGCAAAGAACAAGTAATCTTTGCGTTATACAAGCAATAAACGAGACATGCGAATTTGAGAATGGCTCCTTAAAAAGCATTGGCCCAAACCTCCATTGTGGCCCGCGTAAAAATTAAGTTAGGCAACCCTGTCCCAGCATAATTAAGGATTTGTCAAGTTTTCACTCAATAAAAATAAATAGATAACAGGCTTGACAATCCAACATTGGACTAAGGCCGCAGGATGTGTTAGTGACATCCTATTTCCAAGATCTTATCTGCTTTTTGTTGAGGTAATGAGATCAGCATCACGCTCAGCAGTGTTATTTATCCCCATAAATGGGTACTCGTTTAACATCTGAGTGAGATCTAAGTCCGTCACAAGCTCGTGAGTTCGAAACACACCACTCACATCACTCAATAGCAACGAAATAAAAATTAAGTACATAGGTTATCCTAAACACCATACTACAGAAATTGCTGAGATTCGAACCAACAACTCTTCGTTTCATAGGCAATTATTAAACTCGTACAGCATACAAAGACACTAAATAATCAGAATCGATATTGAAAAAAAAACCTGCATTACAAGAAACTTTTCTCACACGAGAATACTCTAGTCTCCGTGGCTCAATATTTTATTTTACAAAACAGCGGCCTATGGTTTTGTTCACATATGCTATAACATCACTGCCGACGCATCCTATAGGCTGCCAAAAAACGCACATCCCAACATGCGAAAGATAAGTCTCCCGAGACCTGGGCGGAGCATAGGATTTAAACGCTTCTCTCTTATCTACGGAACTGTGACAGTGCGAGTTGTGGAAAATACCCAGCCTGGCCTGGCTGCGCTATTAATCCAAAGACCCGTAATAACCGCTGCGCTGTAAGTCTGGAGATATATTTACGCGGTCTGGTCATAATATCAGACGTTCTTTATCGGACATAGGATGGCCATAGCTTCCTTGATATTTTACAAGTTCTAATGTTCCGCCAATTACGATGTGCATTGGTGAGATAATGAGAGGAAATTTCTCTTTTGACAGCTGCCATCGGAATGTCCACGCACGGGAGCTGTCCAAAGTGGCTTTAAAGCTGGATGATAGTGTGGGTTGTTGGCCATTTAGTTTTGGTTTTTATAGTAAACAGAATCAGTTTTGTCTTGCCTGAGTTTACGCCAAGGCTACAGCTACTGACCCGGTTGCTGACCAACCCGAGGACTCTTCCTATGATCTAACTGATCACGGATACTACGTTCGTTACATCACCCGTATACCCGACCACCTTTACACGGTCCTCATCAAGCTTAATTATGATTTTGTTGATTACTATTAGCCACAGTAACGGAGAGATGAAACCACCTTGAGGTGTCCCTCTGCAAGCGAATTTAGTTAGCTGGCTGATTGTCAAATTCGCATGGATTACACTAGTCCTCAGTAGAGTCACTATCCGTTTCTTGCACGACTTAAAGCTCAATATCTCCAAAGCTAGGCCAGCTAGAATAGTGAGACAAAATGATTATTACATCCAACAAATTTACCTATAAAATAAAACTAAGCACACTAAAATCGGATAAGATGTTTGGTTTTTACAGAGCTGTGTGATTTGAAAAACAATCTATTTTTTCATCTCAATTTTCTCCAGCTTCTGCCAAGGACAGGTGCTTGTACGATTCTTTTAAAAATTGGCGCATAGTCTTACGATCATATCTTCCTTACATCATGTTATTCTAGCTCCATTATTTCTAACAGTTTTTATACGTTAAGTGTAGAAAACTAGGGTTAATTTTGATTCGAAATCAATACAATTCAATTCAGACTGCCCTCAAAGATCTGCAATTTAGTAAAATATATTCAAATGATGTCGAAATCGAGCCAAAATTAACCCTAATTTTTTGCACATAAAGTATTAAAACTGTTAGAAATAATGGAGCTAGAATAAAATGACTTTGGAGATATTGAGCTTTAAGTCGTGCAAAAAAATGATTTTTTTTCTAAAATCTTCAAATGCCTGTGGCATCTAAAGGGTCAAGCTAAGGGGGTATGTTTCGTGCAATTTTTTGCTGAAAATCAACTGAGGAATCATAATCCGGTGCGTTTATGCGACAGTTTCCGAACACCCTGTATAGGAGACGTAACAAACAAGCTATTTAGATACTGGCAAAGTTGATCGATCACGTAATTTTCAAAGAGACGAACTGAATAAGGTTTTATTGCTGTTTTATACGAAAAAATTTGGTTTCTAGTACTCCCATTTGAGTTCGTCTCCAGAAAAAGGGACGTGTAAGGGTTTTGCGCGATTTAGGCACCAGAAAAGCCAATCGATTCCGTCCCATTGCGCGGGGACGAGGTGAACAAGGGTTTTTGGCTGTTTTCGACTCAAAATGTACCCGAAACCCTATGCGAACTCGTCCACCGTCAAGGAACGAAATCGATAAGGTTTTTTAGTACTTAGCCACTAGAAAAGTTAATCGATTTTGTCTCCTGCGTGGGGACGAACTGAACTAGGGTTCCTAAATACGCCTCCGAGTCAGACTCATCTGCTAGCATTAATGTTGATTTTTCGATTGGTGAATTACTGAAGTTATCACCGGGAAACCGGATTCTTTTATTGGAACAAACTAAATCGGTAATCTTTGTGATGTGGCGATCTCTATTACGCTATTTCAATATGAAATAAAGAAACCATCTCTACTCTTTAAGATTTCTAGTAGTTTTTATTTACCCTTCAATATCTGTCAAAATCGATCGTGTCTGCGCATACATATTTGACATTAATTGAAACGAAGCAAGACAAGGACTCAGCAGCGAATATTTCAGGCCCAGATTACAATTATACGCTTCCACGATCTGACAGAATCCTGAGTAGAGCGGAAGTGAAGCTAATTGCTGGATACACTGAGTTGAAAATGGAGTAGGTTTTACTTCTTATACCCCTACCTTCCCTACAAAGATATATTCAGCCATATCTTTTGATAGTGTCGCGAAAAACTGTAAAATAAACTGTAAAAAATAAGGGCTCCTTATAAAATATTAAAGGTGTTCTAGGTCCGACTCATCTACTCCTTCCACCCCTACACAAATTTTAAATTGAAAATGGATTGTGTGTGCCTTCTCGGTCTATTCGCAGGTCTAGTTTTTCTGTCAGTGCAGATGAAAAATTTTTTTTAAGCGAAAAGTAAGGTGTTGAGCTTCAACTGGAGACCAATACCTTGTGCATCTCACTAAGCTATTCTTGCGCTATTTGAAAATCGCCTTTTCGGGTTTCTTAGAAATCATTTAGTATCGAATTCTTTTCAATCTTTAGAAGCTGTCAAAAATGTTTAACTCAGCACTTTCTCAATCGAATACAGAGCTCTCATGAAGGTCCGTTAGGCACCATAGACCCTCCGAACGAACGGCCAGATTTTTTGATTTCGAAATAAATCGGAAGGTGAATGGGACCATCGGATTCAATTTTTTGATTTGACATGTGGAACGCATTGTCAATGCAATTTTCCATACAAGCTGTCATGACAATCATGTGTTCTCAGTTCCTGATTTTTTGACATAAACCTGTGGTTGTTCTTCATGCTGGCTGTGGCGGTCATTCTCCATCAAAGTAGAAATGGATGTCCATTTTACATCGCCAAAAATGGTACAATTTACGCTATTTTGTGTTGTGTGTTGTGGACCGTGAGTGAGACTGTCTATTTCAGATTGCCCGATAAATTGCCTAATGCATGTGCTGTACGGGCCCACAATCGATTGCCCAATCGATCGGCCGAGAAATCGTCAGGTTTGTGGCGCCCTTTAGGCTTTTGCTATACAGAGTTGGCAGAAGGCTTTTAACGCGAAGAGATAGTATTTAGTATTAAATAATTCTTGAATAATTTATTTCGGAGCGCCAAAAAATGCAGAATAATGCACAACTTAATGCGAATGGGGCTCGTTATAAATTTTTCGTAAAGTTACTATTGGTTCCTCAGTTGTTAACTTAAACTTTATTTTCTGGTTCTAAATTAGTTCTAGCATATCAGTATTGTTTGCTTTGGAAGAGATGGTCTTGCGGGTCGAATCGAAACCTTTACCGACCTCAGGTGTACTGAGCCCTAGTCATGTCAGTGGCAATATCAGAGCCGAAATGAAACTATTCATATTGATTGCTAAATGTGACTAAAGAGCCATGAGTCAGTATGTACAAAACATCTCCCACCTCGCCATTAGTTTGTTCCTTTTGCAAACTGTAAAGAGGTGAGGAGCGAGCGGTGAGCTGTTATGAACCGTTTAAAATGGAGGGTCCTTTGCAAACGATTCTAACACATCAAAAATGCACTTCAGAAAATTTTTAACTGCTTTGTATCGCCACACCGCTCGATACGCTCGTACCTCGCCTCTCGTACCTCGCCTCTCGTATGTCTGTTTGGGAAATTTAACCATAAAGAGTTTAAAATTTGTCAGGAGGTCCTTTGCAATTGAGTCGAACACATCTCAGACAAAATTCTGGAAAGTTTAAAATGTCCGCCTCGCACCTCGCCTTTAGTTTGTTCCTTTTGAAAACTATAAAGAGATGAGGTACGAGCGTAGCGAGTGGCGAGGCGATATGAAGCGTTTCAAATTGTTCAGGGGGTCCTTTGCAAACGATTCTAACACATCAGAGATGCACTTAAGAAAAGTTTATCTGTATAGGCTTACTCATTATAAGATTACAGTGCGTACTCGATAATCCGGACTATTGAAAACCAGGGTCGATCCGGACTACAGAGGAATTCGGACTAGTGGAAGCCTTTAATTTGCTCTAAATTTCGAGGAAATGGACGAATTTAATCAAATTTTTCGAAGAATCTGCGAAGAATTTCACTCTGTTATTCTAGATTTTGTATTTTCCAAGAACAAAGAAAACTGTTGTTTTTATTTCGGACGATAATATCACTGTTATTATGAGAAAAAAGTCAGATTCGGATTAGAGAAGCTCTTGAAATTCGGACTACAGAGTGTACAATGTAATCTTTGAGGTGATCCGGATTACTGGAAATTCGAGGTTTCGAGGCTTCGGATTATCGAGTACGCACTGTATCTATTTTCTCATCCAATAGGTTCAAGCAAATGCATTTCCGATTCTAATAATAAATTATTATTCGTCAAATATCAAACATTTTAGCTTCAACTCAAAATAATGTTCTTAAGGTACAATCAACACAAAAACATCTAAAACAATATTCTGCACAGATGACTACAAACGAAAAATTGCAAAAAAAAATGTGTGAGATTACCCATACTCGAATAAATATACACAACATGTAAGCATATACAAATATACGGATATATTGGACTCCCGAAATGCCCGTGAAAATGAAAATCATTTTCACGCGAGAGACTTTCGCGCATTTTCAGCAGCATGAACTTACTCTCTCTCTCTCAGCAAGGCTAGCACATCTGTGTGGAGAACACTGACACATATTTGGCTAATACAATCTATTTTCCTAGACTATGTCATATAGACTTCCATGTCCTTTCCCTGTCATTTTAATATTAGACCGACACACAACGAAAGGCAAAACTTTGTGTCGTAGTCCCCATTTATTGTCCATGTCGTCCTTGTTGTTATGTGTTGTTCTATGGCACACAATACATACTTCCTGTGTGGAACGTAACCAGCGCTAACACAATATATTTTCGTGTTTTCCCTATATCGTAAATATTATGCTGTCTGTACAAAAGAACGTGTGTGCAATTTGTATAGTGGTCTTGGGGAGCGTATATGGAAAACGCGCATGATCCACTCCCACAATAATCCATTAATCTACGAGTACAACATTGAAACGAATTTTCACATCCCATGTGTATATTTTCCTAAATTCAAGCAGTGAGCACGAGCATAGTGGATGCTTTTAGGATGCAAGAATGTTTTCCGTCCCTGTGTATGTGTACGTCTGGATTTTCCCAAGCTTTTTGGCAGCTGGTTTTGTATACATAGTTGCGTCTACATTGTATATGCATTCACGTCGCGACTAGGAAAAGGACTTGTGTGTAGGTGTGGAAAATGAAAGTTCTAAAGCATCCATTCGCATCATAGTTTTTTTTTCTAAATTTCGCTTTCCTCTCTTGAAACGCAAGGAAACATATACAGATCTGACGGAGTAAATCTCTCTAAAGCTAGAGCTACTGGCAGAATGTTTCCGATAGGTTGATCGCGCTACGACAACGACGACACGGTCATGCAGCAGAATTTTCCTACTGCAAATTTTCCACTACTCTCTGCGATGATGATTGTGTGTAAACAATTTCTAAGAGTTGTCACATATGAAGGACTTTTTATTGGGAAATCTATATAGCGATAGTAACGCTAGAAGCAAAGAAAAAACGAGCGAACGCGACTGGAAGCGGTTTCAAGGTTCCGCGCGACCGCTTTTATTATGATGTGTGCGAAACACATGGTTCCTATTTAAATATTTTAAGTTTATATCTCTTGGGGATTAGCAGTTTTATGGTTTGCGCTAGATGACATCTATCAGTGATTCAGTTGATGTTTCTTGCATTATAATTTTATTTCAATAGAAAATGGTGAAAATTTTTATTCCTCAAGGTTGACTTAATCTGCCGAAATTGAATTTGTTGGTGCAGTGGTTAGTGCGCTCACTTTAGATGCACAGAGTCGTGGGTTCGAACTCCACTGTAGTCGCATACAGATTGTGATATATTTGTAGTTCGCGACTCATGTGACGAGCTATGATCTCACTTAGTATTCAGTAGAAAAAAAACCGGCAGAGCGCGCTGTTGATCTCAACACCTTTAGGAAAAATCCACCCTCGAATATGTCAGCTTCCTACTTGTTCACGGACCACCAGTGTTTGGCTGCGGCAGTTGCCGCCTTTATCGGCTACATACTTTCAGTGCTGCCGCATGTTTAGTCTCACGAGTCAATCATAACCCCTAGGCACCTGACGGCTTGGATAGGGGCTATGACACACTCTCCGATTTTGGTTTTGAGAGACTACTTTTTTCTGCGCTCGCTAATCAGAACTGCTTCAGTTTTCTGATCGGCGAGCTCTCATCCCAGCCGCAGTTTAATTAGAACGGTGTCGAACCGAGAGAAGGCATCCTGGAGTCTCCATTCTTGCTTATTGGTTTCACGGTTGCTCCATTCTCGAGCCCACTCGTTGAAGTCTCCCGTAATTATGACGGGAGTGCGAGTATTCGCCTGGTACACAATCCCTCGCGAACTCTGTGTCTTTCCACCTTGGCGGAGTGTGGCAGCTATACGATACTGTTGATATTCGCTGTAATCACCCCATTTAATTCTTCCGATATACCTAGCTGGAAAGCATAACTTCCACAAGTCCAAATTGCTTCTTCGTTGAATTACTCCCTCCTATTGATCCACTGTACTCTTTTTTGAAGACTGCGCCTTCCTTTTTGAGGTTTGAACCTCACACTATAGAAACTCGCGCTGAAGTCTGGACTTCTGTGTTTCTCTGGAGCTTTTTGCGCCACATGTGATGCAGCAAAGCCAGCTTGTTCTGGAGGTCGCCTGGTATCCGGCTGCTCCGTTGGTCTATTTGTGACATGGACATTTTCACCCCTTCTGATGTACCTGACTGGAACACATAACTTCCACAAGTCCCAATTTCTACTTCGTTGTCCTAATCTGCGATCAAAACCGAGCTACTCTATTTTTTTTTACATTGGTCGCAGATAATTGGAACGTCGATCTCCTTTTCTTTCGTCGTCTGTGACAGCAGATCTCGTGCTGCTTGGCATAGTGATGCAAGAATTTCGTGTGGATATTTATTTTATTGCCTCCCGATATACTGGGAAGTTGACGCATCCAGTTTGGCGCTTATAGTTGGTCCTAGCTGCCTTCTTGCACAAAATGCAATTACTCTCTTTATAGCATAGGATGCCGCTTTGTGGCCGTCCTCTCCAAACACGAGCGGAGATACGAGTATGAGTGTATTAGTGACGTTATGTTTTACAGGCCCTTAGAAAAAATTCGGCCTCCCAACTTTAAATGTCCCTGCCTCTCGCTTTGCTTCTATCTCTATGAAACTTGGCACTTACGAAGCCCAAAGTCTAAGCTTTCCAAAAACATTGCAACTGCCAGGCTACGTGCCCACGAGCGGAGCTATGGCTGTATTAGTAACACCATGTTTTACAGGCCCTTAGAAAAAAATCCGGCCTCCAAACTTCCCTCGTATAGTGGCTAGAATGCTAGACAATTGAAGCATCTCTTCGGAGACAATTGTCATTTTGGACAACGGATTGTCCATCTTACCTCAATTTTGTCTACTTCCATCACCTTACTGGCTACGTCTGTAGGCAAACCTATGGTTTCTATTTCAGTCCCTCCGGAAGCCTCTCTCAGAGACTTCACGGCGAGTCGAGTTGAATGTTAACTTCCAACCTCTGTTCAAACACCTCTAGGACATCGTCCCTAGTTGCAACTATGACGACCTCGAGGACCTCTATCCTCGTCTTCTGCCGCAATGTCCACATATTTTCGCTGGATTCAGCTCCAACAAACTCATACATAACCTTTGCCTTGTATCCATCAATCGAATCGTCACCGCGGGACAGTATTTCGTTTAGTTTAGACATTGCCGCCAATCTCTTTCAGTCCTGGTTCGGGCTTAACTCTTTCCAGGATATCTGCGAGGGTCGCCCCCCTTTGCCTGGGAAATGATCAACGTGTCTGGCCTGTCAAATTTTTAAATTCTGCGTTCAATCCTCGGGTACTCTTCGAGTTGGGGACTCGCTTCTTCTTGAAAATTCTCATGCCTTTTTAAGACTGCGATTTCTCCCTTTTTGAGGTCTGAAGAGATACAGTCTTCTCCACGTCCCGCCTAGGCTTTAACCGGTCGGGCTCCCGCAGTTTTGGAGCTCTTGGGATGTGTGCGCTTCCTTATCTTTCTGGAACCTTTTCAATTTTTTTTTACTGAATATCTGCTCTATTGTATATGACGCGTACATTCCTGAGCTTCTCCATTGCTGCGCCGAATATGTATGTTGGGTTTCAACTTCACCAACTTCAGCACGTCGATAAATCAGTCGGCCCTGTTTAGCGAAGAGCATTTACTCCTTTTAGAGTAACCAACACCCACACCTAGCTCGGAGTGTGTGGTCGCTTTTTCGGATAGGTCATCAGGTTTGTGTTTGTTTTAATTTCCTGGTTCATTGGATTCTCACGTGTAGCTAAGGAAATGAAGGTCACCAACACCAGAGATCCGCATAGTGCAGCAAGGCTAATTTTTACTGTAGGTCGGCTGATATCTAAAAAAAATAAATAACAGGCGCGACAATCCAACATTGGACTAAGGCCGAAAGATTTGTTAGTGGCATCCTATTTCCAAGATCTTATCTGCTTTTTGTTGAGGTAATGAGATCAGCATCACGCTCAGCAGTGTTATTTACCCCCATAAATGGGTACTCGTTTAACATCTGATTGAGATCATAGTCCGTCACAAGCTCGTGAGTTCGAAAAACACCATGGAATACGGTGAGATTTGAACTCATGACCCTATGCACCGAAGGTGCGCGCACTAACCGCTCGACCAGCCAGACTACTCGGCTGATATCTAGATGCTTCGTTAATGATGTCCATTTGCGTCCTTGGACAATCTTGCTCCGGTGTTTTTGGACGATCTTTTTATTAGCTTCGTACCCACATTTGATCTTATATGCGTGAAAGGGGGAAAGGATGTAAAAGGGAATCCGTTTCGGAATAAATGATCCAGTGAACGATAACAAAAGATTTATATACACTTACGGTCAAAAGTATCGACTCAACCTAAAAGCGCGTGTATTTGTACGTTGTTTTCGAAAAGTATAGCAGTTATCCATAAAAATCGTATGTCGTTGAAAAGCTTAAGGCCTCAGCTTTACGTTGGTACCATTTTAACCAATATTTGGTGAGCACTTTTAAAATTGATGCTCTTTGAACGAAAACGTAGCGAAAATGAGCAAATATGAAAATGGATTTTGGTTAGGTTTTTTTGCAAATAAAACAAAAACTGTTGGAAAATAAGTTAAGTATTTATTATTTTAGTATTTGGTATTTCTTCCTCTTGCTCTAATGACAGCTTCCAGTCGATTCTGCATTGATTTGATCAAGTTGCTGATGGTATCTTGAGGAATACCGTTCCACTCCTCTAATAGGGCTGCCTTCAATTCTTCAGTGGACGAAGGGACTGGATTTCTGGCTCGGACTCTTCTCTTGAGTTCGTCCCATAAGTGTTCAATGGGATTGATGTCGGGACTGCGCGCAGGCCAGTTAAGTGATGACATATTGGCTTCATTCAAGAACTGCCGAGTGAGGCGCGACGCATGACACCGGGCATTGTCGTGTATTAAAGTAAAGTTCTCGCCAATAAATGCTGCATAGGGCACAACGTGGACACGGAGAACATCGGTAACGTATCGCTCAGCTGTCAGCCCTCCTCCTCGGCCTCCTGCGGGCACGAATACGAGATCCGTTTTTCCCTCCAATGAAATGCCAGCCCACATCATACAGGAACCGCCGCCGTATCCAACCGTTTCAGTGAAACAGCACTGCGCAAATCGCTCAGTTGGACGCCTGTAGACTCGACATCTTCTGTCACTGAAATGCAGACACATTCTCGACTCGTCAGTGAACAATACTGAGCTCCATTCCGTATCGCTCCAAGTAAGATGATTACGAGCAAATAAGAGGCGCGCTTGTCGGTGTCGTGCAGTCAATTTGGGGCCCCTGGCAGGCCGTCTTGGAGTGATATTCGCTTCCCTTAATCGTCTCCTTACCGTGCGGTCACTGACAGCTACTCCGCGAACACGCCTCAGGTTCCGCTGCGCAGCAACACCCGTGAGGAAACGATTTCGTAACGTACTTGTTACAATGAAACGGTCGTCTCTCTATGAAGTGGATCGAGGGCGGCCCGTTCTTGGTCTCGAATTAAAGCTACCAGTCTCTCGAAATCTCCTGCTAACTCTCGAGACAGCAGACTGACTCATTCCAAGACGGCGAGCGACGGTTCGCTGACTATGATTCTCCGACAATAGGGCTACAACTTGTGCCGCCTGATCTGGCGTCGTATCCATTGATGAGAAAACAATGATTGAAACTACTTCAGAGGTAAGTTACCTAACTTTCCTGATGCAACTGATAATGAGAAACCGATTACGGGCGCTTTTATAGGGGTAGTTTACCTGACCTGACCTTTACCTGAAACTTCAATTTTTCTGGGTTTTTTGTTACAAGTGGCAATAATTTAAAAAGTGCAAAGCAAATGTTGATAAAAAGGGTACCAACAGGTAGCTAAGGTTTCGAACTTTTAAACGACATACGACTTTTATGAATAACTATCATACTTTCCAAAAAACACGTACAAATACACGCGCTATTAGGTTGAGTCGATACTTTTGACCGTAAGTGTATATCGCCGGAACTTTGTAGTGTTCTTAAATTGTGTTATGCAAGTAGCTTGCCCAATAAACTAAACTTCTTCAGCACAAAAGCTACTAATTCTGACAAGCGATTACACATTATTATATACTTCCTCATTCTATACACTTTTAAATGGAGCAGGTAGCGCTCAGTTTATACGCCGTTGTTTTTATTGTCTACCTGCTATTAGTTTTATGAGTTTCGATGGGCAATTTCCGTGGTCCGTGTTTAATAGCGCGCTCGGCCTCTTTACGCATCGTAATAGCTCCAAATTGTCTCGTTGGATCGTGTGTCCTCCCTCGATGATGTGGGCTGCTACAGATGACCTTACCGGTGCACTCGGCCTTCTTCCATTATTGATGACTTCTCTGGTATGTTCGTTGAATCGTACCATGACCAACCGCTTCGTTTGTCCTATATAGGTATTCCTTTCGGCAATCGCTGCATTTAATTCGATAGATCCCGCTTTTCTCCTGCAGTTGCAATGGGTCCTTTTCGCTGCCTAAGATTTGATAACAAAAGAGTTTTTGTCTTTCTGCATTCCTTGTATATTCAGGTCGCCTAACCGTTGGACACAGAAACTGGAATATCTCCGTAGAAGGGAAAACTATGATATTATGGAAGTCGCAACTTTCTAGAGTTCTCTTTAGTCGCCTTATATGACAAGCCAATAACACCGCGATTTATTATTTCCCCACACCAAGAAGACATTCGGATAATGCGGGGAACAACGTCCCGTGAAGAACATAGGAATTGACCGGGGCACTTCAACATATGAAGCTCCCACTGCAACATGACATCCTTTACCTATATTGACCATCTTTTTTTCTGCCCGGGTTGACCACACTCTCTATCTTGGTTAAGGTGCCCTTAGGTGATCAACTTTATTAGGTTTTACTGAATCAGCCCCACAAGGCGTAGCACTGTGCATCTCTTCAGGTGCCTTCTCGATTGTACCGACTATGTCGACTACGAAACCTGGGATCGAATCATGTGCAGATAGTGACAGGTAGTTTCGAAGATTCCCATGAAGAGGCGCACAAAACTCGCGAAATTTATAGAAAAATGTGAACAACTCTTGCGTAAACTGCGATTGAATTTTAATGTAGTCGTATACTCTGAATAAAAGCACTACAGTGGACGAACGATATTTCCTGATAGAAAATATTTCGCTTGGCGAACGAACTTTTCGGACAACGAACAAAAAAAGATTTTAGCGTAAAACTTGTGTTAATGTTTACACAAATCTGCATTTAAATGAATTGAACGCATTTATCAATCAAAAAACATTGCAGCGTGTGTCTTTCCGATCGGAAACTACCCATTGTCTGTTAAATTAATAAAGGGTTTGCTTAACGAACGTTTCGGATAACGAACATGATTCCGGAACGCATTGTGTTCGTTAACCGAGGGTCCACTGTAGTACATTAACTGACAGAAACAAATGTCCCAGAACAATCGCATCGCAGAAACTTAAATTATTATCTGCATATTCTACCAATAACACCCCATGTACCCATCAATGCGTGTTAAGCCTCACAATAGCTGGGACCAACTACACTTAACATTTACACTATTAAGACACTGCGTGGTGTTGATTACAATAAATTAAATGAAAAGATCGCTGAACACGCTAAACATGATGTTCTATATATGGGAGAGGAGATCATAGTTTGATCAATTATGTGGGAAATTCAATTTAAAACATTGTCGCGCATACACTCACTGGCTGCGCTTTAATATGGGGTACAGCCGCTGCCTGTAAGCCGTAAAAAGGGGGGCTAAATTCAAATTGTACGTAATGATGTGCCGGTTTTATTTGGCAATAATAAAAAACGGAAGCAGACAATCTTGTGCAAATTTTCGTAATTAACGGCTGCTGAATTGATTTAGCAGGAATTTCGTAATTATTATTTGAGCCGGAACAGAGTGTCTATAGAGGTCTTTAGACAAAATTGATTTCATTTTCAAATATATAGAGGCCTATGCAGCCAAGATTGCTTTTGAATCCTAGATTCGCTTCTTGTATGCTCGTTTAGTCGGCATTCGTATCACGAGCTCGTCTATGGAATATGGTTATACTGCTAACACTACTATGTCTCTATGATTGCTATTCGCCGCGAAATTAAATAAATTAAGAAGAGGCCTAATTCTGAAGCTATGATTCAAATCACTTGAAGTAACTTCCTTAATGAATGGTTGACCTTATCGTTAAGTGATCTATTGTTATGTTCCTCATAAAGATTCAGCCTTGACAATATTACACCAAATTCCGCATGTTTTAGAGACGACGCGAATGTCTGTAGTATGAGTATGGTTTATAGAGCATGCTGTTCAATTAGCATAGATTTGCTATGTGATTGAGACTGTAAAACAGAAGCATGCACTATTATTTCAACATATTATAATGTTCTTCTGGTTTTTTAATGATTTCTAGAATCCTCAGAGCAAGAAATTGCAGTTTGTCAAACTGTGGCGGAGCTACCACCATACAGAGTTTATGGCGTAAAAACTCAAGTTTTAAGTATCGTCATCAAACCAAATTTATTCACTTGAATTTCCCACGCCCCTCCTTCCCTTAAAAACAACCCCTGCCAAGCTACAGGGGCGTACGCAGAAAAATGTTTCGGTAGGAGTTTTAGAAAAGAGGTATACGGTGCCCATGAAATTTGGCGCAGGTGTTTTTTTTGTAAAACCCTAGAAATACTTTGAATTAAAGCCCGTCCAAAACTCGTAACTTTTTTTCGATCTTTGGAGCTTCGTCACTACTTAGGTCCGTCTTTACTCCTATTATTTAAAAAAATTCATAAAAACCGGTAAACGCGTTCTTAAGATATTGATTTTTGACCACCATCTCCATACCATGGAAAGTAGGTGTAGTTGAGTTACCCCAGTAGGATAGAAAAGAAGACCCTAAACCCCCTAAACCAAAATGTATCCAATTAATTGTCGCAAAAAAAAATTGTCGCGCCTTTCCTCCCCCTTAAAAACTACCCTTAAGTGTATTTGGGCCTCATATCAGCAAACTCGAGTTTTAAGAATCGCACGGATACTAAATGTGCCCAATTATAGAGGTTACAAGGACTGTTTAAGACATTTCCACCTTAAAAAAAAAATTCGTCGCACTTCTCCTTCTCTTAAAAACTACCGCCGAAACAACAAATTTTTTGAAGATGTCTTAAACAGCCCTTGTGACAACTAACTGAACACATTTAGTATTCGGGCGATTCACAAAACTCGAGTTTGCTGATATGAGGATCAAATGCACTTAAGGGTAGTTTTTAAGGGTGTTGAGGGCGAGCAATTTTTTTGATAGTTCAGGTTTCATATGTGACCTCTGCGGAAAATTCCTGGACACATTTGGTTTTAAGGGAACTCTTAAATTCGTCGCTACTAGGGTGGTAAAGCTAACTTGACAGGGGTTGTTTCTAAGGGAAGGAGGGGCGTGGCAAATTTTTTGACGTGCGAGGCTGATTCCTCATCTTTGTTGCAGAGGCGGCATAGTGGGTCTTGTGTTTAGATCCCTATTGTATGAGATGTTACCGTAGGGTACAATGACCGGTTATAAGGCCTGTCACTGAGGTTCGTTTTGCTAAGACTGAGGACTTCGGTGCAGCCGGTATGCCAGTTAGTTCCCAGCATACGCTTGCTGTGCCTGAGCCCTTCAGCGAGTCTACATCGATCTTGGAATTTATCCTCGGTCTATCGTCTGGCAACGGTTCTGGCAGTAGATTTACTAATTCCGTTTGCAGGTTCGGGACCAGTGAAGGGTAGTTCGGAACCCTCTCTTGCAAGGGCATCTGCTTTCTCATTTCCTTCGATCCGCTTATGTCCTTTCACCCATTTCAGACTTACGTTGTTTCGGGTAGCTAGGTTTTTGTTGGCATTCCCAAACCAATTTTGTTTAGTCGCTGCCCATATCTAGGATTGGATTTGCAATGATTTCTGTAATCGTGCAGTGTCCTACCCTTTGTGGTGTCCACATGTTCGATGATTGGACTCTGTCCGCTGCAAGTCTTGCCTCTTCTGTGATTGTGAGGTCCAGTGGTGGCAGGTGTAGTAGTTTCTCTAGAGTTAAAGTTGGTGCTCTGCGCATGGCGCCGGTTATGCTTGCGAAGGCCTGTCTCTGTAGTGATCCCAACTTCGCTGCTGCTGTTTTTTGCTTGATTTTAGTTCATCAGACTATCGAGCCATAGGTCAGACGGGGTTTGACCACAGCTTTGTAGATCCAGTGTATCATTAGTGGTTTTAACCCCTACGTTTTTCCTATTGATCTTTTAGTTGCATATAGAGTCTGTTTGCCTTTTGTAATTGCCTTTGCCGCTGCTTTGTCCACGTGAGTTTGTTATCAAGGGTGACTCCCAGACATTTTACCTCCGTGGTAAACTGCAGTTGTTGGTTGAATAACGTTGGAGCGTTGAGCCCTTCCAAGTTGTGTTTGCGACTGAAGGCTATTAGTGTTGTTTTAGCGGGATTGGCCGATAGGCCTACCCTCCTGCACCAATCCTCCACTTCGGTTAGAGTTTGTTGCATGAGTTCAGAAAGAATTCCTGGAAATTTTCCCCTTATCAGGATGCTTATGTCATCGGCATATCCTTGGGTATAGAAGCCAGTGTTATTTAGCTGGACCAGTAGGTTCCACAGGAGGGGTGAAATATACCCCCCTGTCGGCATCCTTTGAGGACAGCTTCACCGAATAAGTTTGCATGTACTTGTCGTCCTTGAAGCATTGATTTTATCCATCGAAAGAGGGAGTCTGATAAGCATGTTGTTTTAGATCCAAGGGAAAAGCGACAGGCACCTGTCCCTGATATGTTTATCAACGAGCTTTTCCAATAACTTAAGTAGGAAGGAGGTTAGACTTATTGGTCTATACGATTTGGTCGGCTTTGCCAGAAATGCTATGTTTACCTGCTTCCAAGTGATTGGAATGTATCCCAAAGCTATGCTGACTCTAAATAGTCTTAGTAAAAGCGGAGCCAGAGTCGTAAGACCCTGCTGAAGCAGGGCTGGGTAGACACCGTCTGGCCCTGGTGTTTTGTAGGGTTCAAAAGAGCTGATCAACCATTCCACCCTATTGTAGGATACCATTTGGTTCGCAAGCCGCCAGTCGTTTTTGTTTGCCCTGAGCAAAAGGGAGTTGTCATTCAACTGGTCTGTGCGTACCGTTGTTATGGTTGATCCAGGAAAGTGAGATCCTAGAAGGACTTCCAGGGTCTCCTTACCTGTTTTTGTTTGGTTTCCATCGGAGTTTTTAAGTGTCCCGATGGGGTTTGTTGGATCCTTGGCTAAAATCTTCTGGAGTCTCGCTCCTTCATGCAGATTTTCTATTTCTTCACAGAACTTCCTGCAGGATTACCTCTTGGCTTTCCTAATTTCTTTGCTATACTGGGTTAGGGTGCAGCGGTATGTGTCCCAATCTGCAGTTCTTTTCGCTACGTTGAAAAGGTTACGTGTCTTTCTACGCAGGATGTTCAGGTTTGAGTTCCACCATTTGCACTTCGCATTGGTATGTCGTCTGGTTAACCTGCAACTCTCTTCGAAGGAGGTCTTTATTGCGGCTTGCAGTTGATCTGCTGCAGCCTCCACACAGAGTGTAGTTTTAATGTGTCTGGGAATTTCATTCAGTTTGGTAGACAGGCGCTCTCTGTAGAGGTCCCAGTCTGTTTTTCTCGGGTTCCGATACAATTCAGTTGGCTTATCGACTTTGTCGATTTCCATACTTATGTATCTGTGATCCGATAGCGATGGTTCGGCTAAGACACGCCAATGGCGGACGTTAGGAGATACGTTGAAGGTGGCAAAAGTTATATCAATGACCTTTCTTCGACCTGTTGTTACAAAAGTGGGCTCAGTACCCTTTCAAAGTTTTCTTTTAATTATAAAATCATACCCCTTTTGTTCGTGTCAGAGCTTCCCTCCTGCGGTGCGTGTGTTCCGCTGCTAATTATCAGTTCCTCCAGCTCTTGAGGTGGTGGAGGCGTCTGTTAATCGTATGGGAAGTATGCGGCAGCGAGGATGAGCTCCCGATTACTACTCCCATTTTGTGTTATTTTCACCGCCTCTGGAAATATGGCTGTGTAGTGGCAGTATGTTAACGTTTGGCTTGGTATAGATGCAGGTCCTGGCATTGTAAGAAGCTGTATCGTATATTATCTTACCTCCGGTGGTTCCTAAGCCGGCTACTTCGCCCTTATTCAGCCAAGGTTCTTGGATAAGGACTATATCCAGACCCTCGGCTGCGATGAGACGGCTTAGTGCTGCGGTTGCGGCTTTACTGTGCTGAAGGTTGATCTGAATCACCTTTAGCATCATGAGACCGCTTAGATATCGGTTTGAAGGTTATCTGGTTTAGACCAAAGTAACCCATGTGGTCTCTGGCCTCCAGCGCCTTTCAGCTTGTTTCGTCGATCCAGACGACCAGATTTAACCCGGATTTGTCTTTTGTGGATGCAACCACGTTCCACTACTCGGTGTTTAGCTCCTGGTTCTGGGTCTTTAGGAGTGCTAGATTCTGTTTCGGATCCTCCGTACCAACTATGTCCGTATTCGGAATCCGAACCATGATTTTACTGGTCTTGACCAATTCCCTCGCATCGCCCACGCGAAGGATTGCTCCCTCCCATGGGTTAATAAAAGGTAATGTGACCCTCAATCAGTGCTTGGCTTCCTGATTTGCGCAGGTTACGTAGGCTTATACTTGACAGACATTGTAAAGCCCAACATCGTGCATTGACGAAAATCCGGGCTCTTGTCATAACTGATTATGATTACAATTACAAGGAGACGCCAATTATATTGAAAGCAGGAGATCCTTCGGTCCAAAATGGCCCATTTTCAACACCGTCCGTCTGAAATTGGACCACATTTTTTTTACCTGGCTACAATTTGGTGAAAACTGGCATTTTACGCGTTTTTGAATATCAATCCTGCTCCCAAGATATTTAGATTCATTCACAAGATTTATGTGTGGTTGAAAATGCAGACAACATTTTCATATCGGTACTTTGAACTGGAAAAGTAAAAGCTTCATAATTATTTTTTGGGGGCTTAGAACGGTGTATTGCTTTTGATATTTACAATTTCAAATTGAGTGTTAATGCTATGATGGCACAAAACAAACAAATTTAATTAAAGTGACTCCTCCTACAAAATTTGTCCATTTTCTATTTTCAAATTATTTAAAAAAAAAAAATACAAATATTGAAAAAATATAACATATCTCGCTTTTTTCTACATTTCGAATAAATTTGGGAAGTGAAATCTTTAAATAAAACCGACGCTGAAGAGTCAAAGAGCCAAAAAGTGGATCTCCTCATGTTCAGATGAAGTTGGATTAACTTAATACTTTAGAAAAAAAAACTTTTTATAAAAATATTATTAAAGAAAATCGAAGCTGATTCAACGTGCACATGCTGTTTAATGTTCATCCTTCCAACGAATTGCATTTCAACTCTACCAACCCTATCTGATACCCGCAAATCCAATTAAATGATTACAGTCGCCTCTCGTTAATTCGAACCTCGGTAATACGAATTTTTCGATAATCCGAACTAGTTAACCTGTCCCTTCGATAAATCGAATAAAAGAGCCAAGTTTGTATGAAGTTATATACACTCGATAAAGCGAAATGATTTCGTTCAACTGAGCATTTTATAATTCGAAATTTGCATTTGGAAACTCTTTATAATTCGAATTTTTCCTGAAATTTTTCTGTTGCTGTCTTTTTACGGCGAATTGCGAAAAGATTACACATTTTCTTCAGTTTATTGTTGACTTTCAAGTGAAAATGATTTCGAAAAAGTACACGCGCATATCCGTAGATGTGAAAAGACAAATTATCGAGGCAGTGGAAAATGGTGATAAAAAAAGATATGGCAACGAATTTCAAGATTTCAGCATCTACTACTATTTTAAAACAAAAAATAAAAAAAAAGTTTGGAAACCACTTTACATTAAAAAAAAAAAACGCAAGAGAATAGATAGATAAAGATAAGGTATCCTCTTTTCTCATTAAATTTAGTATTTCTCCAGTCGATCACAAAATAAGGACAAGAATTGCTTCGATATTTTAACTTTAGTTGGACTATTTAATTCCATGATACGTTTAGGGTCTACCTAGTGCTGAAAAATAGTTTTCGTTTTACGTTGGAACAAAATTTAATTACAGGTGAAAGCACACTATTGAAGGAAAGCCTTTAAAATGGTTGAGGTAGTGTCGCGAAAAAATTTTCCAGATGGAGGAGCTTTGCTGAATCGTGAAATAAATTATTTTATTTACATATGTAGTTTTTTTTTCGATAATTCGAACACTCAATAATTCGAAATTTTTTCGTTGTCCCTTGGGCTTCGAATTATCAAGAGTCGACTGTATTTCTATTTATAGAGCCGAGCAAATTTTCCGAATCCAATGTTCGATCCATAGAGGCAATGCAATGCATCCATATGGTTGAACTTGATACATATTTGCAACATACTCGCATGCATACATATGTCAACCTTGGCAGATGTCCTTATTCAATATGGGATGACTTCAATTTGATCAATACCCGATGACAATAGAGAAGGCCTCGATTTTTTTCATGTGCAATTTTCTTTTCTATAGTAGTCCACCTTCCTTGACTCTGCAATAAGGAGGAGGAAGGTGTGGGCAGGATAGTACTTAGACGGTGATGTACTTTGCTTGTGTCGCACTTGGTATAATAGTGTTGCCACTTGTCACCTCTGTATGTGCCGGAATTGAAAAGTGTTATTGTAAAACGTGATAATGACGCTTCATGATTCAATTCGATTTATTATTGGTCCGCCATACATATATTTGAATGGGGTTGATAGTGCATACTCGTATTGTATAGTTTTCAAGGGATGAAAGTGGTACTTGACTATTGTGCTATGAGATACCCGTTATCCGCATTAGATGAGTCATATATGAGAAAATTCAATTTTAAAATTTACAATGGCACTGTAATTTATAATAATTTGATACGAAGGACTAATTGAATTTAGATTTGAAAAAAGTGTTTAATTTCAAGTTTTGAAATCGAAATGTCCCATTTATTAACTTTGTCATGAAGCTGACGAGGTTACATTTTGTACACGTGTTCATTTGTGCTGCAGGCTGTTTGTATGTTTGAATCACTAAAATCGGACTATGGAGTCATGACGCTGCCATACAAACAGGGCCGGATTTCCCATATGGGCAACCTGGGCAGCTGCCCGAGGCGGCAGATTTTGAGGGGCGGCACATTTTTGAACCTTTCTTTTGGTTTTAAATTTTATGAAAGATGAACTTTGACTCAAGGAGCAGTTGACGCCTTAATCCAGGGCGCCAAATGTTATGATGCTTCGCCTTTAAATTTTTATCCTTCACGCGAAATTCTACTAAAAGCATTTATTCCGAAAGAGGTGATTTGGTTAGACTAGAAGTTACCTAGATAGCATTGCGGCTTTACTTTGAATAAGGACACAGATGTCACTGTTCAATTTTACATCCGACCACGGAGTCTATGTCCATGTGACCCAGGATTTCTGTGTGGCATGGTACACGGATTTTTGGTGAGCATAGCCCTTAGTATTTTGTGCATTGATGACCACTCGGCCCGAGTCGCATTGCTGACTAGTATGCTGAAGGACCCTCATCAGGATGTGAAAAGCAGCACTACAAATCGCTTTAAGCTGATTGTTAAACGAACCCGGAGTATGCACGTCTGAATTCAGCGTGGGGGTTAACCTTTAAGGGGACCGAAGGAAAATCGGTCACACCTGCTATTGGGAAGTCTTTAGCAAATAGTATGCCTAGCTCGAGATGACTGGAGGTTGTTACCCAAACTGGAGTTGCGGCCCGGGGTTGGGTTTCAGAAGGTGAGTGTAGGCATCGCCAATAAAATGCCGTATGTCAAAGCAGTCCGATGGATCGGGTGGAAAGAGCGTAATTGCTTAGGCACACCCCTGGCGGTATGGTTCCGTATATGACTCTCTATATTCAATTTTATTGGAAGCCTCGAGAAGCTTTCGGGTTTAACAATCAATTAACTTCTGAACCTACATTGGCGGCGAGCGATTTCACTACGAGCGTTCTAAAATACAAAAGTGTGTAAATGGCCTCCAACGAAGCAACTCACCGAATCACATTTTTTTTATATTCCTGTTGATCCCGTGGAAAAAAATCGTTTTAACTGAACCATTTGATAGGATCCAGTCATGGTTCTGTTTTAAAAGATTTCAGATAGCGCTTAAGTTGTTTTTATTTTTTTAATGGAATGTACCGTCTTCGCCTTGTCACACCCAATAAACAATGTAGGTCTTTAGCTGCATTGACGCACCTGAAGAGTGCTTGCTTGCTTGGTTTATAGGGAAAAGTTTAATTTCTCTATCTTGCAAAAAAATGCTTCACTTTTTACATTTTTGAACCCGTCAGACTTGTAGAAAAGTAACACGTCCATTCAGTTTTTCCCCACTTTAAATTGGATGAGAAGCAACAGTGACGTCAATTTTTCACAAATTTTAGGTTAAAATTGTCTCGTTGTCAGTGTAGAAAAATTGAAAATTCCACTTGCAATAAATCGTTTAAGATTACAAAAAACCAGCAAAGCGTATAAAAGCGATACCTAATGACTTTTGCTGAATAACATTCCGAGCTAACATTTTAAAAATTTTTGTTAAATTTATTTTTTATCCCAAAAATTCAAAAAAATCTCGAAATCGGAACTTAGGTTAATTACATTAGACAAAGGACATCTCAAAAATACTACGAGCTGTGACAATGAGAATGCTTTTTTAAATACTTTCTGAAAGGACCTCTGCTTACGTCCGCAATCAGCAAAACATAGACATGGGTTACTGGAAAAACATGACTACTGGCAGAGGGCGGCCATTTGCCTACTGCCCAGGGGCGGCATACAGGTTAAATCCGGCCCTGCATACAAACCTCTCTCTCTCTCTCTCTCGATCTGGTTTCTGTTCACCCCTTGTGGGGTGTCTTCGTCTTTAGGTCTGAACACCTCTTATCTAATGAAGCTATCAACCGATCTTCTCCACGTGCTTCTTGGTCGTCCAAACATTTATTGTCAAATGGGAATATCTTCATCCATAGTGAATGCACTCACTTTCAGAAACCCAACCCCGGGGTTTTACCGCCGGGATGCCTCCCTTTGGAACCTCACCTTAGGCTGTGACTCTAGCTGGTCGATTTGTCGAGCACCACAGTTCACCTCGAAACCATGGTGTTGGTTAAATGGTTAGGCACCATGGTCCTTTGGGCTAAAGAAAGATTTCTCAATAGCAGGTGTGATTCCCTTTTCAACTCGTCCGCTTAAAGAATACTCGTAGCGTTACCGTTCGACTGAAGGCTTCCGCTTACGAGGCAGCATATTTAATCAGGCCGTGTAGTAATCAATCCACAAACTGGTTAGATATAGACACGTAAGCATTTTTCAACAAGGCCACTCTCCCTCCCTTTGTAGTTCGGGTTATGCGAAGCCGCCAGGCACGATCACTTATGACGGACTCCTTCCCTATAGGAAACACTGCGTCGTGTTCGACTTGTACGACTGCCTTTCCGAAGGAAGAGGGAAAAATGCAGCCATGCCGTGGGTCACCCAACATGACTCGGGAGCATGGGAATGCCATCGCCCGAATGGTCTTTGCACAGATGCACGCTATGGCGTATTAACCATACAAGGGGGACTGCCTGCGCTGCTCGGGTACGTCATGGTCTTTCGTCTTTCATCTTGAATGTTGGTCTGAAATTAATATCGGCTACTTGAGGTACGTTTTCCTCTGCCGAGTAAGACGCGCTCGCAAGTCCAAAGCTGTTGTTTAGGATTTCAAAAAAGTATTCTTGGCATCTCTGCAGCTACTGTTCATCGGTCATAAGCAGCGACCCTTCTTTATATTTTACAGGATGGTCTCTAGTAAGAGATTTGCCAACTAGTGGCTTAACTAGTTTGAATAGGTTACCGCTGTCACCACGGTATGCCACATCATCTGCATCCTTCGCTAAAGCTTTGATCTAAGTACGCCTTTTTGTAGTGAACGGTTTTCAGCTCTGAGTTGATTTTTGGCTTAGTCATCGCCAGCACAGTTGATTTGCTCCTTAACTCTTTGCGAGCTCATATAAGAGACCAAGTAGCGTCATTGATAAATGGTGTGCTACTTTAAACCAATCGTCGTATGATCTCTTCGCCACACGAAATAAAAGAATCCTTTGCAAAATGTCATCTGTCTTCAATTGCAGGAGTCTGAAGACGTGTTGGTGTGTAAGTTTTTTCGTGCAAACCGGTAGAATATGCACGTCTAGTTGATAGATTTTTTTATCTTTTGCACACTCAATCGTGGCAAGATTCGAGCGTTAAGAGATCGTTGGATCGCTACCGTTCGTAAGCGCAATTTCACGATAACAAGGTGGTCGTCCAAGAGGCAGTTTCTCCATGTCTTTGAAGGAGCAATATGGTCAATTTCTCCGTTCTGTCATACGGAGGAATCCAAGTTTTCAGGTGAGAGGATTTATGCTTGATCAAGATGCCGCCAATGACTATTTGTCGAAAGTTACAGAACTCCACGAATATTACCATACAAACCTAACCCCCAAAATTAGGTCCTTCTAATAAAAAACTTATTTATTTGCGGTCCAAACCCCACATTAATGCGTTTCTATGGAAAATACAAAACATATGTAAGAACGGGCTAAATTTAACATTGGGGTCATGGGGCTGCCATAGAGACACACATGGTATTCTGAAGAAAACTTTTTTTTTTACTTATGGACCATTCTCAGAAAATATTAATGTGTTTCAGACATACAAGAAAACATACAAAGTCGGATCATTGGGCAATGAGGCCGTCATAGGAGCCCCAATATCAAAATCAAGTTTTTCAAAAAAAAAAAAAAAAAAGGAGACCGAGGCTAATTTCGGGCGCGGCCGAATTTTAAATACCCTTCGCTCTCCTCGGGCTAAAAGTTTTTTTAGGGTGTATCTAGGACTTGTATTTAATCCCCTCCCCCTTTCTTTTCTTCCGTTTCCACAAAAGCTTCGTTGCGTCGACAAAACAATATTTGTGTGGGGTTTGGTTGAAATAAGTGGGCAAATAAAAAAAAAAATACTCAGAAAATTATATTGGGGGATGCATGCATGACCTCTACACTATACGATTCCATTTATTTTGAACTTTTTTGTTGCTTTAATAAAGACACATTAATTCAAGGTTTTGCGAAATTGGTGTACAAAATGTTTCTTAGAAGAACCAAAATGGGGGGTTGGGTTTGTATGGCAGCCTCATGACCCAATGATCCAATTTCGGTGATTCAAACATACAAACAGCCGGCAACAATAATAAGCACGTGTGCAAAATTTCAGCCCCGTAGCTTTTATAGCGGCCGAGAAAAACGCGCTGCAACAGACGGACAGACAGACAGACGGAAAGACAGACAGTTCAATCGACTCAGCTCGTCATGCTGATCATATATGTATGTATACTTTTATATGGTCGGAGATGCTTCTTTCAATGCGTTACAAACTTCATGACAAAGTTAATATACACTTTCACTCTATGAGCGAAGGGTGTAAACAAAATTGTTCATATACATTCCTATCAAGGTGACAAAACACATGTAGGACAGTTGAAAACGGCCCTAGAAGCCCCACCCCCAAAAGCAGGAACAAAGTAGGAACGGACGTAAGTAGAACACGAGTCATAGGACTGCGTGATAAGCTTTTAGCCCGAAAAATGTTATGGATGGAGGTCGGTCATGCCAAGAACTACTCGTACATAACTAGGAAGGTCGGGAACGTTATCGCCCGAAAGGTCTTTGTACAGATCCATGACATGGCGTATCAACTATACTCATCCTCCTCCCTGCGCTGTTCAGGTACGTGGTGTCACAACTCACCAAAGATCTCTATCCCACTACACTGCTTTTTGCTGATGTCACAAGGACCCAGACCCCCCTGCGGGGACACATGTAGGACAGTTGAAATCGACCATATAAGCCCCACCCCCAAAAGCAGGAACAATGTAGGAACGGACGAAAATAGAACACAAGTCATAGGACTGCGCGATAAGCTCTTAGCCCGAAAAAAGGGAAGGGTATTCAAATTTCTGCCGCACCCGAAACTATAGCATCAGTATCGTTTCTGTTTCATTTTCTTGTCAAAAAGTACTAAATTTCTTGATTACTGTTGGCGTATGTATTTTCTTCTCAAATATTGCTTAACATCCACATTCAATTTGCAATCAACTCCGATGCTGTCTTGCATTTTCATGACATTATTAAAAAAAAAAAGTTTACAAACAATAATTAAATTTCTGCTCTATAACATAATTAATAAATTATTTCCGATCTAGAGTTTAAGTGAAGAAACATATTTCATTTAATTTTTGAAATTTAAATTTTCTATTTACAGATCGTTCAACAACAAAAGCGAAAACATTTGATCCCGTTTGGAATGAGCAATTTCTACACGATATTGTCAATGCCAAAAATATAGGTCTTACAGTATTTCACGATTGTGCACTGCCGCCCGATGATTTTGTAGCGAATTGCACAATAGCATTTGAAGATGTTATGCACCAGGAAAATGCAGTACAAGACTTATGGGTATGCAGAAAAAAAATATTTTTAGTTTATTTACCATCTCCACATTCAGATTTATCTAAGGATCACAATCGAAGACATCGAGAAGGAATAAGTCTCAACACTCGCATATGCATGTGAAACTTATTTCTTCTCGTTCTACTTTACAATATTCTGAACAAAATTCATTACTACAACAGTAGTCAGTCGTTTTCATATCTTGATGCAAAGTAGAATATTTTTATCAGAATATCAATGTTTGTATGTACATAGCAAAAAATCAACGGGAAGATGAAGAGAATTTTGATAAAATTGTTTAGACTAAGAAAACATTTGGACGTCATCTCGTGAGATAAGTAAAAGATGATTATTAACAAAGTATACTCGTACAACGTACATAGACGTAACATTCTAGGTAGTGTACAGTTTTGGAGAAAATTTACTTCTTTAAATTTTTTTTTGAGTTAATATGTAACCGCAAAAACAAAATTAAAAAAAAACTTCTTCTTTAACGTAGCCTTAAATTTCCATCAGAATCTAAAACGCGCAACAACAATTTTTTAATTGGTGAAAAACTGGAAAAATCAGTTGGAAAAATTAAAATTACAAAATTATCTAATTCAAGGTGCGTTTTTAATCATTCTGTGTAGTTTTTGATAAGGAAAATCACAACTCACCCAGCTGTATTTGGTTGTTTTAGAAAATGTACATAATCCCGAAAAAACAAATTTCCGTCCGCTCATAATCCCGCTGTTTCCAAAAATAATCCCCTTTATGTACATATATACAGTGTGTCCCATTCATGGTGGAGAATATTTTAATGGGAGGTAGCCTGACTCATTTGGGGAAAATTAATGTACAACGGGACCCCTCTATTTTTAATCGTTACTATGTAATAGCATTTTTTATCAAAATGCCCGACTTCCTGAACAAAATCAAAATTTGCCACACCATCAAACATTTCATCCGAGATATGACTTCACTTTCTGAAACTACATAAAATTTCCAATAAAACGACACCTCGCCCGTTACGAAAGTTGCTGAAACAACCAGGGTCCTAGCTATCACCGTTTCCGACTTACAGCCATTTAAAGTTCAGCAACATTATCAGGCCAAATTTGACTGCTCTAGGATCAAAATTGACGGAGGTATGAGCAATTTTGTGTTTTCAAGTGAAAATTTTCGAAAATGGATTTTGAAAAAGTCGATGTAGAGCGTATTTAGAGCTACATTTTGGTGAAACAACCAGGGTCCTAGCTATCACCGTTTCCGAGTTACAGCCGTTTAAAGTTCAGCAACATTTTCAGGCCAAATTTGACTGCTCTAGGATCAAAATTGACGGAGATATGAGCAATTTTGTGTTTTCAAGTGAAAATTTTCGGAAATGGATTTTGAAAAAGTCGATGTAGAGCGTATTCAGAGCTACATTTTGCTGAAACAACCAGAGTCCTAGCTATCACCGTTTCCGAGTTACAGCTGTTTAAAGTTCAGCAACATTTTCAGGCCAAATTTTACTGCTCTAAGATCAAAATTGACGGAGATATGAGCAATTTTGTGTTTTCCAAGTGAAAATTTTCGAAAATGGATTTTGAAAAAGTCGATGTAGAGCGTATTTAGAGCTACATTTTGGTGAAACAACCAGGGTCCTAGCTATCACCGTTTCCGAGTTACAGCCGTTTAAAGTTCAGCAACATTTTCAGGCCAAATTTGACTGCTCTAGGATCAAAATTGACGGAGATATGAGCAATTTTGTGTTTTCAAGTGAAAATTTTCGGAAATGGATTTTGAAAAAGTCGATGTAGAGCGTATTCAGAGCTACATTTTGCTGAAACAACCAGAGTCCTAGCTATCACCGTTTCCGAGTTACAGCTGTTTAAAGTTCAGCAACATTTTCAGGCCAAATTTGACTGCTCTAGGATCAAAATTGACGGAGAAATGAGCAATTTTGTGTTTTCAAGTGAAAATTTTCGAAAATGGATTTTGAAAAAGTCGATGTAGAGCTTATTTAGAGCTACATTTTGCTGAAACAACCAGAGTCCTAGCTATCACCGATAGATAGATAGATAGATAGATAGATAAGTTGTTTTATTCAAAAATTCAGATTTGTACATTTAGTTCACTCAATTCAAAACAAAGTTGCGGCGTGGCTTTTGCCGTCTGCCTATCACCGTTTCCGAGTTACAGCCGTTTAAAGTTCAGCAACATTTTCAGGCCAAATTTGACTGCTCTAGGATCAGAATTGACGGAGATATGAGCAATTTTGTGTTTTCAAGTGAAAATTTTCGAAAATGGATTTTGAAAAAGTCGATGTAGAGCGTATTCAGAGCTACATTTTGGCGAAACAACCAGGGTCCTAGCTATCACCGTTTCCGAGTTACAACCGTTTAAAGTTCAGCAACATTCTTAGGCCAAATTTGACTGCTCTAGGATCAAAATTGACAGAGATATGAGCAATTTTGTGTTTTCAAGTGAAAATTTTCGAAAATGGATTTTGAAAAAGTCGATGTAGAGCGTATTTACATTTTTTACTTTTTGGTGAAAGAACCAGGGTCCTAGCTATCACCGTTTCCGAGTTACAGCCGTTTAAAGTTCAGCAACATTTTCAGGCCAAATTTGACTGCTCTAGGATCAAAATTGACGGAGATATGAGCAATTTTGTGTTTTCAAATGAAAATTTTCGAAAATGGATTTTGAAAAAGTCGATGTAGAACGTATTTAGAGCTACATTTTGGTGAAACAACCAGGGTCCTAGCTATCACCGTTTCCGAGTTACAGCCGTTTAAAGTTCAGCAACATTTTCAGGCCAAATTTGACTGCTCTAGGATCAAAATTGACGGAGATATGAGCAATTTTGTGTTTTCAAATGAAAATTTTCGAAAATGGATTTTGAAAAAGTCGATGTAGAACGTATTTAGAGCTACATTTTGGTGAAACAACCAGGGTCCTAGCTATCACCGTTTCCGAGTTACAGCCGTTTAAAGTTCAGCAACATTTTCAGGCCAAATTTGACTGCTCTAGGATCAAAATTGACGGAGGTATGAGAAATTTTGTGTTTTCAAGTGAAAATTTTCGAAAATGGATTTTGAAAAAGTCGATGTAGAGCGTATTTAGAGCTACATTTTGGTGAAACAACCAGGGTCCTAGCTATCACCGTTTCCGAGTTACAGCCGTTTAAAGTTCAGCAACATTTTCAGGCCAAATTTGACTGCTCTAGGATCAGAATTGACGGAGATATGAGCAATTTTGTGTTTTCAAGTGAAAATTTTCGGAAATGGATTCTGAAAAAGTCGATGTAGAGCGTATTCAGAGCTACATTTTGCTGAAACAACCAGAGTCCTAGCTATCACCGTTTCCGAGTTACAGCTGTTTAAAGTTCAGCAACATTTTCAGGCCAAATTTGACTGCTCTAGGATCAAAATTGACGGAGATATGAGCAATTTTGTGTTTTCCAAGTGAAAATTTTCGAAAATGGATTTTGAAAAAGTCGATGTAGAGCGTATTCAGAGCTACATTTTGGCGAAACAACCAGGGTCCTAGCTATCACCGTTTCCGAGTTACAACCGTTTAAAGTTCAGCAACATTCTTAGGCCAAATTTGACTGCTCTAGGATCAAAATTGACAGAGATATGAGCAATTTTGTGTTTTCAAGTGAAAATTTTCGAAAATGGATTTTGAAAAAGTCGATGTAGAACGTATTTAGAGCTACATTTTGGTGAAACAACCAGGGTCCTAGCTATCACCGTTTCCGAGTTACAGCCGTTTAAAGTTCAGCAACATTTTCAGGCCAAATTTGACTGCTCTAGGATCAGAATTGACGGAGATATGAGCAATTTTGTGTTTTCAAGTGAAAATTTTCGAAAATGGATTTTGAAAAAGTCGATGTAGAGCGTATTCAGAGCTACATTTTGGCGAAACAACCAGGGTCCTAGCTATCACCGTTTCCGAGTTACAACCGTTTAAAGTTCAGCAACATTCTTAGGCCAAATTTGACTGCTCTAGGATCAAAATTGACAGAGATATGAGCAATTTTGTGTTTTCAAGTGAAAATTTTCGAAAATGGATTTTGAAAAAGTCGATGTAGAACGTATTTAGAGCTACATTTTGGTGAAACAACCAGGGTCCTAGCTATCACCGTTTCCGAGTTACAGCCGTTTAAAGTTCAGCAACATTTTCAGGCCAAATTTGACTGCTCTAGGATCAAAATTGACGGAGATATGAGCAATTTTGTGTTTTCAAGTGAAAATTTTCGAAAATGGATTTTGAAAAAGTCGATGTAGAACGTATTTAGAGCTACATTTTGGTGAAACAACCAGGGTCCTAGCTATCACCGTTTCCGAGTTACAGCCGTTTAAAGTTCAGCAACATTTTCAGGCCAAATTTGACTGCTCTAGGATCAAAATTGACGGAGATATGAGCAATTTTGTGTTTTCAAATGAAAATTTTCGAAAATGGATTTTGAAAAAGTCGATGTAGAACGTATTTAGAGCTACATTTTGGTGAAACAACCAGGGTCCTAGCTATCACCGTTTCCGAGTTACAGCCGTTTAAAGTTCAGCAACATTTTCAGGCCAAATTTGACTGCTCTAGGATCAAAATTGACGGAGATATGAGCAATTTTGTGTTTTCAAGTGAAAATTTTCGAAAATGGATTTTGAAAAGGTCGATATAGAGCGTATTTAGAGCTACATTTTGGTGAAACAACCAGGGTCCTAACTACCACCGTTTCCGAGTTACAGCCGTTTAAAGTTCAGCAACATTATTAGCCCAAATTTGACTGCTCTAGGATCAAAATTGACGGAGATATGGACAATTTTGTGTTTTAAAGTGAAAATTTAAAAAAATGGATTTTGAAAAGTCGATGTAGAGCGTGTTCAGAGCTACATTTTGGTGAAACAACCAGGGTCCCAGCTATCACCGTTTCCGAGTTACAGCCGTTTAAAGTTCAGCAACATTTTCAGGCCAAATTTGACTGCTCTAGGATCAAAATTGACGGAGATATGGACTTTTTCAAGTGAAAATTTTCAAAAATGGATTTTGAAAAAGTCGACGTAGAGCGTATTCAGAGCTACATTTTGGTGAAACAACCAGGGTCCCAGCTATCACCGTTTCCGAGTTACAGCCGTTTAAAGTTCAGCAACATTTTCAGGCCAAATTTGACTGCTCTAGGATCAAAATTGACGGAGATATGGACAATTTTGTGTTTTCAAGTGAAAATTTTCAAAAATGGATTTTGAAAAAGTCGACGTAGAGCGTGTTCAGAGCTACATTTTGGTGAAACAACCAGGGTCCCAGCTATCACCGTTTCCGAGTTACAGCCGTTTAAAGTTCAGCAACATTTTCAGGCCAAATTTGACTGCTCTAGGATCAAAATTGACGGAGATATGGACAATTTTGTGTTTTCAAGTGAAAATTTTCAAAAATGGATTTTGAAAAAGTCGACGTAGAGCGTATTCAGAGCTACATTTTGGTGAAACAACCAGGGTCCCAGCTATCACCGTTTCCGAGTTACAGCCGTTTAAAGTTCAGCAACATTTTCAGGCCAAATTTGACTGCTCTAGGATCAAAATTGACGGAGATATGAGCAATTTTGTGTTTTCAAGTGAAAATTTTCGAAAATGGATTTTGAAAAGGTCGATATAGAGCGTATTTAGAGCTACATTTTGGTGAAACAACCAGGGTCCTAACTATCACCGTTTCCAAGTTACAGCCGTTTAAAGTTCAGCAACATTATTAGGCCAAATTTGACTGCTCTAGGATCATAATTGACGGAGATAAGGGCAATTTTGCGTTTTCAAGTAAAAATTTTCAAAAATGGATTTTGAAAAAGTCGATGTAGAGCGTATTTAGAGCTACATTTTGGTGAAACAACCAGGGTCCTAGCTATCACCGTTTCCGAGTTACAGCCGTTTAAAGCTCAGCAACATTTTCAGGCAAAATTTGACTGCTCTAGGATCAAAATTGACGGAGATATGAGCAATTTTGTGTTTTCAAGTGAAAATTTTCGGAAATGGATTTTGAAAAAGTCGATGTAGAGCGTATTTAGAGCTACATTTTGGTGAAACAACCAGGGTCCTAACTATCACCGTTTCCAAGTTACAGCCGTTTAAAGTTCAGCAACATTATTAGGCGAAATTTGACTGCTCTAGGATCAAAATTGACGGAGGTAAGGGCAATTTTGCGTTTTCAAGTAAAAATTTTCAAAAATGGATTTTGAAAAAGTCGATTTAGAGCGTATTTAGAGCTACATTTTGGCGAAACAACCAGGGTCCTAGCTATCACCGTTTCCAAGTTACAGCCGTTTAAAGTTCAGCAACATTTTCAGGCCAAATTTGACTGCTCTAGGATCAAAATTGACGGAGATATGAGCAATTTTGTGTTTTCAAGTGAAAATTTTCGAAAATGGATTTTGAAAAAGTCGATGTAGAGCGTATTTAGAGTTACATTTTGGTGAAACAACCAGGGCCCTAGCTATCACCGTTTCCGAGTTACAGCCGTTTAAAGTTCAGCAACATTTTCAGGCAAAATTTGACTGCTCTAGGATCAAAATTGACGGAGATATGAGCAATTTTGTGTTTTCAAGTGAAAATTTTCGGAAATGGATTTTGAAAAAGTCGATGTAGAGCGTATTCAGAGCTACATTTTGCTGAAACAACCAGAGTCCTAGTTATCACCGTTTCCGAGTTACAGCTGTTTAAAGTTCAGCAACATTTTCAGGCCAAATTTGACTGCTCTAGGATCAAAATTGACGGAGATATGAGCAATTTTGTGTTTTCCAAGTGAAAATTTTCGAAAATGGATTTTGAAAAAGTCGATGTAGAGCGTATTCAGAGCTACATTTTGGCGAAACAACCAGGGTCCTGGCTATCACCGTTTCCGAGTTACAGCCGTTTAAAGTTCAGCAACATTTTCAGGCCAAATTTGACTGCTCTAGGATCAAAATTGACGGAGATATAAGCAATTTTGTGTTTTCAAGTGAAAATTTTCCAAAATGGATTTTGAAAAAGTCGATGTAGAGCGTATTTAGAGCTACATTTTGGTGAAACAACCAGGATCCTAGCTATCTCCGTTTCCGAGTTACAGCCGTTTAAAGTTCAGCAACATTTTCAGGCCAAATTTGACTGCTCTAGGATCAAAATTGACGGAGATATGAGCAATTTTGTGTTTTCAAGTGAAAATTTTCGAAAATGGATTTTGAAAAGGTCGATATAGAGCGTATTTAGAGGTACATTTTGGTGAAACAACCAGGGTCCTAACTATCACCGTTTCCAAGTTACAGCCGTTTAAAGCTCAGCAACATTATTAGGCCAAATTTGACTGCTCTAGGATCAAAATTGACGGAGGTAAGGGCAATTTTGCGTTTTCAAGTAAAAATTTTCAAAAATGGATTTTGAAAAAGTCGATTTAGAGCGTATTTAGAGCTACATTTTGGTGAAACAACCAGGGTCCTAGCTATCACCGTTTCCAAGTTACAGCCGTTTAAAGTTCAGCAACATTTTCAGGCCAAATTTGACTGCTCTAGGATCAAAATTGACGGAGATATGAGCAATTTTGTGTTTTCAAGTGAAAATTTTCGAAAATGGATTTTGAAAAAGTCGATGTAGAGCGTATTTAGAGCTACATTTTGGTGAAACAACCAGGGCCCTAGCTATCACCGTTTCCGAGTTACAGCCGTTCAAAGTTCAGCAACATTTTCAGGCAAAATTTGACTGCTCTAGGATCAAAATTGACGGAGATATGAGCAATTTTGTGTTTGCAAGTGAAAATTTTCGGAAATGGATTTTGAAAAAGTCGATGTAGAGCGTATTCAGAGCTACATTTTGCTGAAACAACCAGAGTCCTAGTTATCACCGTTTCCGAGTTACAGCTGTTTAAAGTTCAGCAACATTTTCAGGCCAAATTTGACTGCTCTAGGATCAAAATTGACGGAGATATGAGCAATTTTGTGTTTTCCAAGTGAAAATTTTCGAAAATGGATTTTGAAAAAGTCGATGTAGAGCGTATTCAGAGCTACATTTTGGCGAAACAACCAGGGTCCTGGCTATCACCGTTTCCGAGTTACAGCCGTTTAAAGTTCAGCAACATTATTAGGCCAAATTTGACTGCTCTAGGATCAAAATTGACGGAGATATGAGCAATTTTGTGTTTTCAAGTGAAAATTTTCGAAAATGGATTTTGAAAAAGTCGATGTAGAGCGTATTTAGAGCTACATTTTGGTGAAACAACCAGGGTCCTAGCTACAATTTTAAAATTACTTTAAAGTTTGAACGAGTGTATCTCGGAAGACACGAGCAACTTCGTAACGGGCGAGGTGTCGTTTTATTGGAAATTTTATGTAGTTTCAGAAAGTGAAGTCATATCTCGGATGAAATGTTTGATGGTGTGGCAAATTTTGATTTTGTTCAGGAAGTCGGGCATTTTGATAAAAAATGCTATTACATAGTAACGGTTAAAAATAGAGGGGTCCCGTTGTACATTAATTTTCCCCAAATGAGCCAGGCTACCTCCCATTAAAATATTCTCCACTATGAATGGGACACCCTGTATATTACCCCAACATTACTAAATTCCGGCATTACTAAATCCCGTCCAGTGGAAAAGTTTTTGCGAAAACGTCGAAGGGTCTTTTTAGACATCTAGATTCAGGAGAGTTTTAGCAGCTAACCCATCAGCCGTCGCTCTGCCTGACTTCCCCTTTAGTCATGCGACGCGGCTTCTATTCTCAATCGTGCGAAAATAATTTGGGCGATAGCGGTAACAAGCGTTGATCCTTTTAAAACAGCTTGGCCTGTGGGTATTATCTTTGCTGACATTCAAAATTGCGTGTAAACATCACGTAGCGGGTGGGCCAATTACAAGTTCGTTTTTAAATCATAGGTTAGTTTGACACTGACAGCTGTTTTTCGCTCGAAATCTGGATAGAAAGTCAGTATCATACCTTCGCGGAACGAAATGAGTCGCTTTACGCTTGAACAACGTTGGGAAATATTGAAATTTTATTTTCAAAGTGAGTGCTGTCTAGCCCAAACAGTGCGTTTATTGAAAAGAAGTTTTGGCCGAAATGAAGCACCCACCGAGCGACACGTACGCCAGTTTGTGCAAAAAGTTCGTGAGACTGTCATGCTAGTGGACAACACTCACGGTCCCCGTTGTCGTACGCTGCGCACAGATGAAAATGTAGCTGCTGTAGCCCAGGGTGTGAGACTCTATCCACGAACATCAACACGCCATCGATCTCAACAGTTTAACATTTCACGCACTAGCCTGAGAAGAATTCTGCACAAAGATCTCGGATTATTCCCTTACAAGGTCCAATCGACTCAGCAATTAAAGTCGCACGACCATCCACTTCGTTATCGCTTCGCAGTTTGGGCCTTAGAGCAGGTTGAATTGGACAACGATTTTGGGCGAAAAATTATCTTTTCTGATGAGGCGCATTTTCATCTCGGCGGCTACGTTAATAAACAAAATTGCCGCATCTGGGGCTCCGAAAACCCGCACAGTTGTCGAGAAGCCAATGCATCCACAGAGAGTGACAGTTTGGTGCGGATTGTGGAGTGGTGGCATCACTTGACCATTTTTTTTCAAAAATGAGGCTGGTAACAACGTTTCGGTTGACGGTGCGCGTTACCGACCCATGTTATCCGACTTTTTTTACTGAAATTGAAGACATGGATTTGGACGACCTCTGGTTCATGCAGGATGGCGCGCTATGCCACACAGCCCATGCCAAAATCGATCTTTTACGCATCAAATTCCCAAATCGTGTTATCTTGGCGATGTTAATTGGCCGCCTCGGAGCTGCGATTTGACCCGTTTGGATTTTTTTTGTGGGGAACCGTGAAGGACCGATGTTATGTCAACAATCCAGAAACGATTCAAGCACTTAAGGCCCATATCATCCAAGCAATCCGTGAACTACAGCCTGAAACCATCAACAGGGTCTTGGAAAATTGGTGTGACAGAATGCGCTACTGCGACGCCAGCCGGGGCAGCCACTTGAATGAAGTTGTGTTCCATTATTAATGGGAGCTTACTTACTTTCTAATAAAGCCATAAGAAAAGACATGGAAAAAAATTAATTTTGTTCATTTTATTGCATTTTTAAAAACGAACTTGCAATTGGCCCACCCTGTATATCCTTGGACAAAGCGCATACTAATGTCATGCATGAATTAGGTACACATCCCTCGCTTGTGGGGAGAAGTAAAAGTCACTTTTATTCATAAAACGGGCAGAAGTTCGCATGCAACTCCAAAGGACCTTCGGTCCATTAGACTTTCGTCGACCATGCTGAAATTGCTAGAGTGACTAATCGATCACGATCATCCCACTAAACCTATTATTCATGTTACAACATGTTAAGGGAGATCTTTTGATACAGTTCTACTCTATTCATAAAAAACTATACACGATGGTGGTGTTCTTGGATAACAGTATTAAACCCACAGCTGTTACGGATGCACTTTGAAATCTACGTGTTGAAGGTGGGCCAAAAGTAATCATCCGATGTTCTTTTGCTGTATTTTTCTTAATAAAGAAAAAACTTATTTTTGGCTTATGAAATACGTTTATTTAATTCCTTCGAATTTATTGTATCAAGTCGCAAAAATGATATCGGCCAAGTGGCCGCCGCCACAGTTGATTACCATACGAGCCCGTTTTATGGTATTTCCATCACTCTTTCCAGAATATCGGGCGACAGGTTTTCGCATTCCTGGCGAATATTCTCCTTAAGGGCTTCAAGAGTCTGAGGCTTGTTGACGTAAAGCCGCGACTTCAAAAAAACCCATAAAAAGAAGTCTGGAACAGTTAAATCGGGTGATCTGGCCGGCCATTGCAAATCACCAAAACGAGAGATTAACCGACCCGGAAATGTTTCCTTCAGAATATGCCCGCGTTCCTTAGGAGTAAACCGATTCATGGCTTGACAGTTCGTATTCTACGTTTGTTTACTTCAGAAATTAGGAAAAATTAAAGAAAAACAAAAAGAAGGAAAAAAAGCGATTTCCAATAGACTGATTACTTTTGGCCCACCCAGTATATGCACCCTCGTGAATTTGTTTACTTCAGACGCATTCACAGGTAGGTACTTCCTCTGTTTGCACATATGTTTTTAGGGGTGCTCAACAAGGAGGTATCCTGTCTCCTCTACTTTGGAATATACCGATTAACCAATTGTTTTTGAACCTGGAAAGAATCGGATACCACGTCACTGCTTATGCTGATGACATTGCTATCGCCGTTAGAAGCTAATTTCCTGATACTCTTAGTGGGTTATTGGAGAACGTCCTGACTATCCTAACAGACTGGGGAATCTCAGTGGCGTGCGAATTAATCCAGTGAAAACGGATTTAGTCCTGTTCATTAGAAGGCGTACTATTCCTACTATGAATTTGCCTAGACTTGACGGCATTCGACTTGGGTTTTCCGATGAGGCAACATTTCTTGGTTTTGTTTTAGACAAAAAACTAAAATGGAAGCCCATCATCAAAGAAAGAAAGGGTGAACAAAGGTACTGTGGACCTGTATTCGTGCAGGTACGCAATGGAAGCAAACGTGGGGCTTGCATGTTGTGTGCTAGAAGTACACTGCTATTGTGCTTCCTATTTTACTTTAGAAGTTAGCATGTGGTGGGTGGCACTCAGCACCACCACCTGTTAAAACTTCTTGTCAAAGATTAAAGATTGGCTCCTCTTCTCATAACAGGAGCTTTTCGGACAACACCTTCATTCGGATTGGATATGGTGCTGGGACTGCTTCCACTGGACGTCTTCGGCCAACGGACGGGAGCATAACGGTCCTACGCCTACGTGAAGCTGACCTGTGGCGAACGCTGGACTATGGGCATTCATCGATTCTTCATAAATTCCATCCGCCCTCAGCCACTGACTACACTGTTCTGACACTGTTCGGAAGGAACTATTGTAGCCTGGTCCCGTCAAGGCAAGCCTGGATTAATAACATACCCCTAGCCAGCATATCCATTTCAATCTATCTGGATGGTTCTAAAACGGACGCAGGGCAGGAGTGGGTAATGGAATTTACTTTGGGGAATCGAAAATTAATTTGTCTCTCAATCTCCCTGTCTTTTTTAGTGTTCTGCAAGCTGAGGTCTCAGCGATTATGGCAGCCCTAAATTGGCTGGGCAGTCACGTCGTCACAGGAAGGGACATTATTTTCTATACTGACAGTCACACAGCAAAAAATCCGGTGTGAATTTAACTCCGAAAATTGTCGAATAAGGTCCCTCCGTTTGGATAAAATATTGTTTTATCCAAATGGATGAACACAAAAGAGTACTTCCAATTACACCAAAAGGAGTAATTCTCGATATTTTAGGATAAAAATAAAACAAAATTTTCACAGAACATTTAACTCATAAATGAGTTTTGTATAACTAGCATTTACCTCTCTATAGGTGTTGGCGACATTTCATTTACCTCTTTACGCTCTAAAAATGCATAATAAATTACCTGCCTACAGTGGGATTCGATCCCGAGACTCTATGATTTGAAGACTAACGCCCTACCTACTACACCACACAGACTATACGGGACAACGATCGTAATTTGCCCCATATATTACCTGTCATATTGTGCGGAGTTACTCCATTTTAAGTAAATTTTAACACCATATAAACAAAAACTGATAAAATTTCGGATAAAATTTATTATTTATCCAAATGAATTTTATTTTGAGTGTTTTATCCTAATGGATAAAAGAAAAATTTTATACTTGTGGGCAGAGTTAAATAAGTGTAGTTAACCCCATATATATAAAAAAATAACCCCATTTGGATAAATTTTGATTCACACCGCCTGATTTTTTAGTGTGCAGACTGCAATTAGATAACTTGTGTCAGTACTAACAATATCAAATACTATTGGTAAGTGCCGCTCAGTACTAAGAGAGATCGTTTCTTCAACATTACACTATGCTAAAACCGGGTCATAGTGGCTTCGTAGGCAATTACTGCGCAAACGACTTTGCCCGGAATGCGTCAGCCAGTAGCGTTGAAGGCGACCTCGGCAACTTGAAAACACCTATTGTCGCTTGTGCAGTGGTAATAGAAGCCGCTGTAGAACACAGGACCAACGCAAGATGGACCTATGGTTGTGTTTGCGGTACGACGAGGATGATATGGTCAAAACTAGATAATGTCCGATCCACCATATTACTGTCTTTGAATAGAAAGCATATTTGAAATGTGGTGGGGGCTATAACGAGACATTGTTATATTGGGGAGCTCACCCGGACACTCCGAATTTCTCACAACGATTTCTGTAGAAGTTGTGATGAAGAAGAGGAGGAGAACACTACTCACTTTGTCACTGCCCGGTCTGGGCCGAGAAACGGAGACGTTTCCTTGGTTCAAAGTATTTCTATGATACGGATATCTTCGGGATTTGAGCCCAATACCGCTTAACAAATTTATTGTCAGCACGGGCTAAAGTGGTTAATATAGACTTGATTCTATCCGAGGTATCACTGGTCTAAGTGCGGTGGGTAAAAATCAAGCGGCCTCTGTACCTAACCTAATCTAACTCGTCGTCTCAATATCCCGCCCACTAAAAATCCCGTCAAGATACAAACAACAACAACGAATTCCCCGCAATACTTTCTCTTAGCACAAACTCTTCGGAATGTCTTTTTATTTTTTTTCTTAAGATAACAATTGAGCCCCTACAGAGCAAGACTCTCGCCAATTGAGCGATATTTTGAAGTGGTGGTCTTACACTGCTCGTCATCAGATTAGCACACCCCTTCGCATAAATACCTTCGACTGATTTCCAACCAAACTAAAAGAGCTAAAAGTATTATTTCGCCAGGACCAGATGGCATACTACCGATAATGCTTCAGAAAACGAACGATCTGGTAGTTACACGGCTGCTGATACTTTTCAGAAACCTTCTGCTACTCAACCACGTCCCCCAGTCGTGGCGAAGGGTTCAAATCGTTTTCATACCGAAGGTAGGCAAACGAGAGCATGAGACTGCGAAGAATTTGAGGCCGATTGATTTATGCTCCTTCGTACTCAAAACTTTAGAGCGCTTAATAGACTTACACATCCGACAAAGTCTTGAGAACTCAGCACTTTCGAAGTCCCAGCACGCATACGTCAAGGGAAAGTCCACAGAAACGGCTCTCACGAAGTTCAAACAATACACGTTACCCGCCTTCCTAGACATAGAGGGTGCATTCACTAATGTTCGCATTGAATCTGTTCATGACGCCCTCTCAGACTTAGGAGTTGAGCCACGGCTTGGGTCGTGGATAGTGACACTACTAACGACCAGAGTAATCCATGGTATGACTTAGGAAGCAGACATCTGAGTAAATTCGTGTGCAGAGGAACACCTCAGGGTGGTGCCATCTCTCCACTACTGTGACTAGTAGTTATTAACAAAATCCTAGCTAGGCTTGACATGGAGCTGATTAAGGTGGTCGCATATGCGGATGATGTAGCGATTGTAGTATCAGGAATGTGTCTCTCCGTGGTCAGTCAGATCATGGAAAGAGCCCTTGGTTTGGTTAGCAAATGGTCCACAAGCTGTGGCCTGGGCGTAAACCCAGGGAAGACAAAACTGAAGCTGTTTACTACAAAAACCAAACTACCGCCTTTCTCCCTCCCGAAATTACTCACTCGTCTGGTGGCCAGCGATCAGTAAAGGCTACAATGTATCAAAACTTGGTAGAGTGCAGAGATCGGCTTGCCTTAGCATCACAGGGGCATGCGAACATGCCCGAGCGATGCGCTGAATGTAATCCTGCATCTTCTACCCATCGATCTTTTCATCAACCAACTGGCAGCATGTAGTGCAGTCAGGCTCAAAGCGTTAAGCTGTTGGAGTGCTAGTCCATATAGCCACAGCAATATTCTAAACCAGCTCCCACAAGACGTACGCAACGCTGTAGCGGATCTTAAAGTGCCCAAACTAAGCTTGAGACGTGAGTGGAAAGAGAGTGAGGTGGTCAAGCATTTTGACATCACATTCTTCACCGATAGGTCTAAAATGGGATTGTAGCGTGGCTGCTGGAATCTTCTGCAGATCACTAAGTATCTCTTTTAAGCAGAAATGCTTGTAATCATGAAGGCCTGTCATGCTCTAAGGGACATAAAAAATAACCAGAATATCGCCCTCTACTCAGATAGTCAGGCTGCTATCATGGCTTTACAATCGGTGAAGACTACCTCGTGCATAACCAGCCTTGGCACACGACAAAGAATCACCCTACCCTGGGTACCCGGACACAGGAACATAGAGGGTAACGAGATGGCTGACGAACTAGCCAAAATGGCAGCCACTCTTGACAGCTCTCATGCGGAGTGTGTTTGCGTCCCGATGGTAGCTGTTAAGAGTAAGATCTTCACCCACTATATAAGGGCTGCTAATTCCAACTGTGGAAATCTGAGAACTTGCGTTATATCAAGGAAGATATGGCCCTCCTACGACTTGAAAAGAACGTCTGAGATTCTGACTAAAAACCGTGTAGAGATATCGCCAAGCTTGCTGCTGTTATCACGGGCACTGGACAATGGGGCTCCGCGCTGCCAGGATGGGCATCTCCTACAACGCGCATTGCCATAGCTGCGGTAATGTAAATGAGAGAGAAACCCTGATTCACTGTCTGTGTGAATGTCCGGGTCTTGCCAGAACCCGGTATAGGACGCTCGGTTGGGTTTTTCTGGGAGGCTTGGAGGATGCGGCAATTGTGAAAGTAGGGGAACTGCTGTACTTTCTAAATAACACTGGCTGGATCAACGCACCTCCCCACTCCTAAATTCGTCACCTAACCTTCATCATATACACTAGTTAAACTTCACGGAGTTTAACAACCAAAAAAGCTTAAATTTCAAAATTATAACTGTTGATAGTCTATTCAATTCTAAGTTAATTAAAATAAAAAGTATTGCCATTTATAATTTGTCGTCAGGATAGCACATGCAATTTCTTTTTTTAGATGCGGAGCATTTTTTATTACTGTTTGAACCTTAATGTCAAAATTTTCCCTAATCCTTGCGACCAACTCATGAGGGGTTCGATGCTTCTCTTAAAATTACTCTCTCATAAGGATTGACAAGCACTCAATTTTTATCGCCTCTATTATTCTTACCATAAAGCTACTTATTACACACGAATTCAGATTCAACTTTCGACTTTTAATATTTTGTTCTCGAAACTTCACTTTTTTTTAACGCCTTGACTCCTAGCAAGCTTCAATTTTTGATCCCTCTCCCGCAGATAATTTTTTCTAATTCACTATTGTCAAATTGTCTCCAAAGACACTTCATTATGTTTTTATGTTTAAGCAATTCCACTTAATTAGTTGTGAAATTATAAAAGAAATCGCTGGTAATAAATTAATTAAATTAAAGTTAGATAAGAAGTAAAATGAAAAACAAAATACATAATTAAAGCAAACATAATAATTAAAATTAAATTAACTATACACATTTTGTCTAAAAATTTTGTCTAAAATTTTGTCTGGAACTGTACCCGCTATGGATACATAATTTGGATACAAACATTGATGTATGCGTTGCGCATTTTTACTAATTACTTACATTTTTTTCGTTCAGTTTTATTCTTATAAATATTTTTATTTTTTTTTTGTACACATTTTCTCATAACAAATATTTACTGTCTTCTTTCTGCGACCGCAGGTTGATTTGGAACCCCAAGGAAAAATTCACGTTATCATAGAATTAAAATCCCAAGGTATGTATTTACTAGTGTTGCTAAGATTATGCGGTTTCTTCTATCTATCTTTTTGTCTCGAGTGTTGTGTTGTGCGTTTTTTTATGATAAATATACCAGCAAATTTTATAAAGTCAAGCGTCAGTTTTATGTAATGTACGATGTCTGGAAAACGTGCGGTCCATCTAAAATTTTGAAGAATGTCTCGCCGGCACGGAAGAAATTACGTATGATTAGATTAGATTTGTCCAACTTTTGATGATGAGAGACTGCAAGTTTCCGTTACTGCGAATCGTGTACGTAATTATCAGCAGTAGTGCATCAAACCTCTCTCGCCGGATAATGTCGAAATTTGAAAGATTGCAAATTCTTTGGAAATAGATAATCCATTCTCCATATAAATTTGTTAATTTCCCCGAAATTCGAAACAAGTAAAAGGGTTTCCCTAATCCTCTGTAGTCCGAATGGACCTCGGTTTTAATTAGTCCGTATTATCGAGTAGGCACTTATAAGTAAAAGTCGATCCACACTTTTTAGTCATCCTTTTCTGCCATATCACCTCTCACCGAACGTACGTCTAGGTGACAAGAATTTGAGACGGATTTTTCTAACTGCTGCCAGAATATACATCCCAGCTGGCCGCATCCCAATCCTGAGATAGCATTTACCATCTTCCGCGGCTTAATTGGCAAAAGTAAGGGATGAACTCAGAATAGCAGACCCCAGTAGTGATCCTCGTATCGGCGACTTAAACAACGAGATTACAAAGCAAGTTAACGACCATTGAAGACAAAAATGGAACGCTCATTTAGAAACCTGTCACGTGAAAAAACTGTATCAGCAACCTTTGGAAAACTGTGCGTGCACTTTCCAACCCCATCAAATCAAAAGGAAAAGTAGCCATAAAGTTCGGTGATAAGACTTATAGCAACTGCGACAAATGTTTTCACAAATTTAACCGGCAATTTGTTGAACATTCCGAAAAGGACAAGCTCAAGCGCATAATAACTTGTGGCTTGGGGGTCCGTGTTCCATTGAACGCATGGAACACCTTACGTTACGCCATTGCTAATCCACCTTAAAGGTTTATTTTCCTCGGCACGACCCCAGCGACTCGCTCATTTCATATAAAAACTCATTTTTAGATAATGTCAAAATGAGTTTTTATATGGAATGAGCGAGTCGTTGTCGCTGTCGCTAGAGCCGCTGGGGTCGTGCTGAGGAAAATAAACCTTACGACTGGTATATTTATTATTTTATTTATTTGTAGCATATTATTGTAATATTATAACCAAATAATACTTTCACATTATAATATTCATTTTCCAACATTTCCAGATCAAGTTACTCCAATTCCTGAGTCGGTAGCCGGCTCATCGACAGCGGGAAAAAATGAGTTCAAAGAACGGGCGGGGTTCAATAGACGTCGCGGTGCGATGCGACGTCGTGTTCATCAGGTAAGTTATAATCCCTTCCCTTTATATTCAGTTTTTCATTGGATTTATCTAGACATTCAACTCATTCGTAGCAATAATTTGAATTGAATTAAAATCAATGTGATTTTTCCTATTTAGGTTAACGGACATAAATTCATGGCAACTTTCCTACGACAACCAACATTTTGTTCACATTGTCAAAAATTTATTTGGTAAGTTTTCTCCAGTTGCATCTTATCATAATTATTCTCTATCTCTCTCTTCTCACATAATAAGCTGATAAGACGATCGCATTGGTGATTGATTAACATTTCTTTTTTATTTTCAATTTGACTAAAAACTTCGACTATACATACATATTTGCATGGGGGTTACATATAGATATTGGGGTGGGGCTACTTCGTTCATACCATCATCATTCATTTTACTTTTCCTACTCTATTTGGGGCGTATCATATTTTTACTACACCTATTATATCTTAAGTGGTCATTTGGATTTTATTTTCTCGAGAAAAACATAATAATAGACGGACTTTATTATAACCTCTCATTATTTTGGTTAATACAATACAAATGAATAACAATAATAGTATAATGGAATTAATCTAAAAAAGCACCAAACCCAAATATTTAAAAAAGAAGACGAGTTTCGATGCTAAATTGTTGCACACCCTCCCCTCTATACGCAGTAAAAAGTTACACTAATTTGAAAGGAGGAGTGACAAAGAAGGGGAATTTTTGCTTCTCGAAAATATCTGGAAAGCTATTCGTCCGATCTCAAAATGCCCTCTACACCCTAGATAGACGATTGAAGTTAAACATACTTGAGTTAATGATATTTGAGTTCAAGTATGTTTAAATTCGTCTAGTGACACACGGGTTAAAAATTGAAATTACATTCGAACTGTCATTAAAAAAAATCTACTAGCTAAAGCCCGGATTTTCCTGCAACTGATTTACCCAAATATAATATTTAGATGCTTCTAAATGTTGACAGAGAAAATGAGTATGGATCCATAATCCATAAAATAATAACAATTGAGCAAGAAGCAAATTAAGAAAATGAAACAACTTTTTTTTTTTTACTTTTTATTAAAGTATGTGTTTCCTATTTAATATTTGTCGCTTCATATTAAATAGGAAACACTCATCCAGATATTATCTTCGTCTCCCCAGGGGTTGCACACAAAGGAATTCAAGACGATTATCATAAGGGCAATAGGGAATATGGAATTTAAAAAAGAGAATACGAGTGAACTTCCGCTGTACCGACTCAATGAGAGCAGTTAAGTAGTTGAAGTGCGGAGACCAAACGGGGGAGCAGTATTCAAGGATACTTCGAGACAGAGAATTGAAGAGAGTAATACAAGTTGAAATATTACTAAATGCTTGAGAGGAGCGAAGAACAAAACCTGCCGTTCTCGAAGCTCTATTACATATGTCAATTATATGAAGGTTATATTTCAACTTACTATCAAATGAAACCCCCATATCCGTAAAGCGATCGACTTTCACTAGAGGAGTAGCATTTATGCAATATTCATACGATAAAGGTGATTGCTTAAGCGAGAAGGTCATAGAATGGCATTTTTGGACATTCAGACTTATTGAGTTTCTTCGACACCAATTTTCTAAGGCCACAAGGTGACCTTGAAGGATATGGCAGTCATCGACCGACTTGATAATCCTGTAAAGCTTTAAGTCGTCAGCGTAAAGTAGACAGGAAGAAGAAACATTACTAGGGAGATCATTAACAAAAATGTTGAAAAGCAGTGGACCTAGTATTGAACCCTGGGGAACTCCGGACGAAGGACAAAAGGCAGAAGAATAAGAGCTATTGTATACAACCCGGCACTCTCGGTTAAACAGGTAGGACGAAAACCAAGTTAGAAGTGATCCACTAACACCAAAATGTTGAAGTTTGGTCGACCGTGTCAAATGCCTTAGAAAAGTCGGTGTATACGACATCAACCTGACACTGATTGTCCAACGCTCTGGCCACAGTGTTGGTGAAATGTATGAGATTAGTACAAGTCGAACGAACTTTAACGAAGCCATGTTGCTGCTCAGCAAAAAGTGCAGAAACAGCGGGATATAGTTTGTTATGGACAACACGCTCGAGAATTTTAGGAAAACAGGATAAAAGAGATATAGGACGATAGTTTTTTACAGAGGACGTGTAAGGGGATTTGGGAATGGGAAGGATATTTGCTGCTTTCCAAGAATTAGGGAAAGTTCCACTGTTCAAGCTTAAATTGAAAAGAAAGGCCAAGGGAGTACTTAAAGTGGAAGACAGAGATTTAATAAAGCAATTTGGAAGTTCGTCAGGGCCAGAGCCACCATCTGCCTTCAAAGTATCCAGAATAGCAGCTACTTCGAATGGACATATGGAGAACTCGGGAATCTGGGGATGGAACGATTGATTGGCAGGCAAATAAGAGAAAGATGAGTTAGATGGAGTAAAGGTAGAGGCAAAGAATTTTGCAAATAACTCACAAGCTTCCACGGGAGTGTTGGCAATAGAGCCATCAAACTCTAAATTTATTGGTGAACTTGAGGCGGACTTTAAAGATCGTATGTACTACCAAAATGGCTTAACTTGGTTGGCAGCTGGAGACATTTCAATATTCGAAAAATAGCTCCTCATAGCGGATTGAGTGATGCGTTTAGCTTCAGCACGAGATTGCTTGAAGGTAGAGAGAGTAAGGGAAGATGGAGAGCGCTTCCATTTGGTCCGGGCTTTATCGTTTTTACGTAGTGCGTTAGCAACTGCTTGCGTAAACCAGGGGAAACTCTTACTTTTTTTGGTGAATGAAGTGGTGTGAAGCGCGATATAATAATGTTCAGATAGTTGTAGAACTTTTCCACAGCTTGATCACAACATATAACAGCAAAAAATGAGGACCAGTCAACTAACTGCAATTCAGCAGAGATGGCATTATAGTCAGCTTTGCGATAGTTGTAGCGACTAACGGTTAAATCATGCTTAATTGGTGCCAGAGGAAAAGCAATTTCAATTAACAAAGGAGGATGATGAGTGTCAGGATTCACATAATAATATGGAGAAAGCAAAAGAGATACGCAGGGTTCTACAAAATTGTGTAAGAACAGGTCGAGAAGCCGATCATTTGAATTTCTGACAAAGTTAACTTGGCATAAATTATTTAGAGATATAAAGGATGAGAGTACAAGAGAGAAGGAATCGGTAGAGATAATATCTAAACTATGATCATTGAATGTCCACAAAACAGAGGGCAGATTAAAGTCACCACAAATAGTAATATAAGACTGAGGGAAGTACGACGTAACGAAAGAGGAGAATTCAAGGAAGAAAGTTTCATATACATTAATTGGAGAGTTGCAGGGAACATATACGCATGCAACTAATAAATTTTGGGTATGGGAGACTTTAACTGCTGTAAGTACACATTCAACAGGATGTGAAGGCAAAAAATTAGCGCAGGCCGAACTGGAGAGAGAACTATTAATAGCCACAAGAACCCCGCCGCCATCTTTTTTATTTGACAAGTTGAGGTTACGGTCGCAGCGGTAAACATTGTAGTTCGGAAATATTTCGCTACTGAGAATACTGTCATGTTTCTGAAAAACAGATAATGTCATCGTTATTTAAAATGCAAGAAAGCTTTATTTCCTCCAACTTGGTTCTAAGCCCACGCACGTTTTAATAAAATATGGAAATTTTATTGTTGGTTACTACGACGTGAGCGCCGCGAACTATTTCGAAAGGGCTTCCGTTGAATAGGTTGAAAAGTTTTAACAAGTGCCCCTGGGGGCCAAAAGTCTGAAGAAAGCAAATTATCATAAGTCGGAGAAATAGAAATTTTAAAAGAAGCGTTGATGCGATCCTGGATGTTATCCGCTGTAAGCTTGTTGCAGCAGAGTCAGTTTGATCTATGGCAAAGCTTAGCACAGATATATTGCTCCACATGTTCCGCTGTTGTACTGTAGGCCATGCGAGAAAGGAAGATTTGCAGAGGTGGCTTCACAATCGTCAACGACGGGCATGACACACTCCTAGGTGAAGCGTTTGCTGTCAGAGTAGCCGTCGGGTGACAGACCTGTGAAACGCGCGGAGGAGAAGGTTGATGTGATGTTTGGCGAGGTGCATCAGAACTGTTCGTTAGTCGAAATAGTTGATCGGAGCTCGGAGAGAACATCAAATCGGTCGTCAAGTTCGGCGATAAGTTCGGCGATGAGTTGGGCGAACGCTGGTTAAAAGGCATGTTCGCAGTAAGCAGGAGCGGACCATGATTGTGAGCAGAGGATGTTGCATGCTGACTATCACTGACTATAATTAGCGGTGAAAGGCTACGAATTTCATCTTGATGAGTAGTCTGTTGGCGGTTTGAGATGCCAGATAATACTCTGGAGGAAGACGCTACTGAAGCGTTGGATTGCTCCGTGGGTTTGGCCAGAGCAGCTAGATCCTCCGCTGCCGAGGAAAACTTTGAATGGAAGGTATTAAGTTCCATTCACAGACTGGCAACAATTTTACAAAAGCTGGCGGATTTTACAACGATTTTTCCTCGCTCCAGAACAGGATATCATAGCTTCCATATAAATTTGGCAGAAAGCTTCTTGTAATTATCCAAGAATAAAATTGGTATGGAAAATTACGTTATTCTCTCCTCTTCTGAAGCAACATAAAACGCATAAATTGAACCTAATAAGTGCAGTCACATTGAACAGAACGCCATTGCACAAAAATCTTGCTCTTAAGATAGGCAATTGAAGATGTCATCGTCGAACCAAAGACTGCACTTTTTGTTGAGCTGAAATAAAGTGTGTTCAATCAGAAATGTATAAAATAAATAAATCAATATATTCTTACCTTTTTTAAAATGAATTTTGCCGTCATTTGGTTTACATTTTACTTGAACTGACAGGACAAACAGCTGTTTCTTCCAGTTTTCCAATATTTTCAATGTAACCGAGACCGAACTACACAGCGAGTAAATATCATTCAATTTCGATGACGTTGTTTTAATGACGTTTAAATTACATTTTTCAAGTATCATCAAGTGAATGAGCATACGACAGACGAATTAGTTAAACATAATCAGGAGTTAATTATGTTTATCTTTTGTCGTCTGTCTAGGCGCAGACGTGTCAAACTCGCGGCCCGCGGGCCGCATGCGGCCCACCTCGCAGTTCTGTGCGGCCCGCGGTCATGTCGAAGCAACATCAACACAAAAATTGTGAAATTGGTAAGGTGAACAAATTCAGCCATTGAACTCATGTCTACAAAAATTACTAAAACTCGCCAGTGGCTTATGCAAGCTTATTTTAGGATTTTTTCCTCCAAATACTACCAACAATTTGAGGCTGGTTATTTGATTTTATAAGACAACTATCTTTTTTTTTGTACAGGACAATACTAAGTCTCTTCATGAAACTGTTCTGTCCTGAAATGCAGTTAAAAAAAATTGGTTGCCTTTACCGAGCATGAATTGAGATTTTTTTCAGAAAAATGGCAAAGCTTTAAAAACTACGGAAATCTTGGAATTGGTGACTAAATCACCTGGCTGTGAAATTCTAACATAATAATTACAGACCAAGTGCCTGATTTTTTTACCTATACTTATCAAGCTGTATTGGAGCATGAGCTTGTTTAAAACAAACTTTTGTCTCTTATAGCCACCTTTCTGTTGAAATTTATGTTTTCTGGCTATTTTGCCTCCCAATCTTATTTTGGCAACCTGAATGACTGGTGCTAAAATTTTGTTATCATCTGTCCAAAATTTGGCGCAAATCATGTAATTAACAAAAAGTGGTGAATATCAATCATATTTTTACATTTCGCTTCTTATCTTAATTTTTTAATGTTCTTGAAGTACATTTTCGAAATGCGGAAGTTCTCACTCTGCCGCTATAGTGATCCAGACTCTCTGCCATATTTAAAAAATAATATTCTGTAATCAACTTTCGTAGTACGATTACATAAAAGGTTTCGAAATTTTCCTCCTGCGGCCCACCTAAACCTGAGGAGAGTCTTATTTGGCCCGCGCCAGGTTTTGAGTTTGACACCCCTGGTCTAGGGTGTAACGACGAAATAAACTACATTTAATTTTCTTTGCAATGATATGCAGGGACTATGCGTCAATTTTTGAAAGAATTGTACGAGCACCTCACCTTGGCAGAAGTTGGAGAAAATTGAGATTGAAAAATATTATATTGTTTTTGGGTCAAATCACAAAAATTTGACTTTGAAGCTCTGTAATAGCGAAACCTCTTATCCGATTTTAGTAAGGTTAATTTTGCTTTATAGATAATTTTGTTGACTATAATAATCATTTTATTTCGCAATTTTAGCTTGTCTATCTTTGGAGATACTGAAGTTTAATTTGCCTGTAACTATCCTCTAAATTACACAAGGCAAATTTGGTTGAGTGCCTAGGGGAAGCCCCCTTATACGTATTCACGTCCACATAAGATCAAAACTACGGGTACGTGGTACCTCCCATAAAAAGCATACAAAGTGAATCCGAAATCTGCCAAATTGGACATTTTCTTCTTTTTCAGAAAAAAAACTTTCCTCTCTTCGTCAACCCCCTCCTCCCCTCCCCTTAACGTGACTCTCAAACTAGTGTAACTTTTTAGTGCGTATTGTGAGAGAGGGTGTGCAACAATTTGGCATCAAAACTTTCCTCTTTTTTTATGTTTGGGTTAGTTTGGAGCTAATTGCACTATACTATAAAATTTGCTAACAAAAAAAAAACAAAAACAAAAATTTTAACAACAGTTAATACCTAAATCAATCAATGACTCTGCTTATACAGAAAAATCACAGTATTGCACATTTTTTGCATTTACAGGGGAATTGGTAAACAAGGCTATCAATGTCAAGGTATGTGTTGGAGGCGATCACAATTAGAATTATTAAAAAATGAAACTCAATTTTTGCGTTCAAATTCAATCAAAAAAGGCAAAATTGTCGGTTGAGTTTTGTGATGTTATGCATTCGCTTTTGATTGTATATACAGATTTATTTTTTTGTGCATTTCTTTTCGCTTATTTTTATGAATTTTTTCTGGAACCAATACTCTTACTGCATTATACTCGTACCTAATTTGAATGTTTTAAACGATATTGTTTGACTTATTATGGTAATAATCAATTTTTAAACAAAAAAGTAATAGTAAATTTTCAAAAACAGTTTAGCTTTTTATGTGCATACGTCATTTTTGATTAATCAACTCATTTTTTTTTTTTTAATTTAAAATGTTCTACTGCATTTTTTGTGTTTTTACAAAGTGCTTGTTGTTAATCTAATCAGTGCACGCCTTGTTTAATACACGCATCAAATTAACCATATCATAGCCTTTTAGTTTTTAGTCGCGCAGTATCTTCGTGAACTCTTTTCATCTCTGCAATCTAAATCTCTCTGTGTGTGTTGTTCCCAAAAGTTCGGTGACCACTTCCAACTGATCGTTACGGCACTTGCAGCTGAGAAACTTTAAACCGCAGCCTAGTCATTTCTCCATCTTTATGCACTGCAACGCTTTCCGCCACCTGGACGCAGTAATTTTCGGAGGAATTTATGATCGGTAACGACAAAAATGATAGAAGCGTCATTCCTACTGACACAAACCCTAAAATTTTTGGGGTCCAATTGAACACGATGATGAAATCGAATCAACACGTCGTAGTCGTTATCGACAAAATGCACAGTAGAAATAACGTCCTAAAGGCCTATTCGCCAGTAGCTCTTGGGAGAAGGATAACGACACCATGCTGGTCACTTATAAAGCGAAGTTCCTGACTATGCTGCATCGACGCGATGTGGTCACAAGCCGTGTGACAAAAACTGGAATAAGATCCATGCATGTCAGAATGCTGGTGTACGTATCGCTACAGGTTGCCACCTGATGTCGTCCCAGGAACATCTACATCAGGAAACCGCCGCTATGCGATCATAATTCCCTCCTTTAACTCCAATATCTGGTCGGTTGCTACCGGAAGGACAACCCAACCACTAGCTTATGGGCATGTTAGGCGTGCTCTCAGAAACATACACAACCTTCCTGCATCGAGGCTCTTGCCAGGGAGGCGTTTCGGCAACTCTTGGCCGCTTGCATAACAGACGGGTATGGTCCACCCCGTAGAGGCTTGAAATTGCCGTGAAGCAATGGTTGCCAGTAGGATCACGACGATGACGAACCATAAATCGATTCTGTATAGATGCACAGCGGCTCTGTACTACTAAAAGAAGAAGAAAGGATACAAACGGAATACCGATGTTTTCGATGATATAGCTTTAAAATGTGGCCGTCGCAGATATTCACACTAAGGATCATTTCGGGCACCAGTTGTGCCCATCTTCCATCACTGGTTTCCATTCGGCGTTGGCTGGATTTATATACCTGAAAATTTAAAAGTAACAATACGTACTATCTGGGGTAATTGGGAGCTGGTACACCTCTAACTTCTAATTGGAGGGACGAGTATCCGTGTTTCTATTTCTTGTCCTTGGTCGAGTCTAGTTTGTTGCCTAGTTGTTGTTGTCTGTCCTTCATTGTTTTCTGTAGCTGCCTTGATATCCGTGAATGCGTTACTTCAATCCTCCTCATCGGCTCTTCTTTGCGCGTTAACGTCGTCAATGCTCCTTCCTCCGTCCTGGTATTGTTCTTTCGGATAAGTCGGGTCGACATTCGACATCAGCCGTGGGTCGTATACGTTTATCTGACATGTTAGGTTAGGTATAGGGGTCGCTAAATGGACAAACATTTAGCGCACTTAGACCAAAAATAGGTCCATTGTGATACCACCGATTGAAACGTCCTTACTGTTAACACCTAAGCCGAGAACCAGCCCGTGCTGGCAAAAGTGGCTCACATCACGCAGATCATCTGTATGCTAGAAATACATTGAGTCAAGGAAACGTTTACATTTCTCGGCCAGGGCCGGGTAATGACAGAGAAAATGATGTACAATGTTGTTCTTCCTCTTCTTCGTCATCGCAACTGCGACAGAAGTCGTTATGGGGAATTTTGAGCCTCCTAGCGTTCTCCCCGATAGGCCAGTGTCCCGTCATGGTGCCGACAACCTTGCCGATATGCTTCCTGTCTATAGACCTGGCTGCGTCAAGTCGTGGCCAAATCAAACTTGTTGTAGTACATGTAGTGCCGTTAGACCATCTTGCATTAGCTCTGTGCAGCGATTGGGACTTTCAGCTTGTTTCGGTCGGCGTCTAAGGTTATGGAAGTCGCATTGCGAGCGAGACGGTCGCCTGACTGTCAGTGTATATGAAAACATCCTTCATCGTGACTATATGATTTTCCAACCAGGTTAGGACTTTCATAATTTCAGAAAATTCCGCTTGAAGGACAGTGGCCAGGTAGACAGTGTGTCAAGTTAATGTCTAGTCCGTCCGAGTGGACTCTAATACCGACTCTTTCATCTGAACCATCTGTGTAAAAAAACCAACGACCCCGTAGCCAGGGGTGTATTGTTATTCCAGTGATCCCTCGACGGAATCAGACAAACATCGTTTTTGTCAAAAGCATACTTGGGACTAGTGTAGTCAGTCTCAGAAGGTACTCCAGGGTTTGCCACTGACTTGTTTCACGTAAGCGTAGTACCGTGTTAGCAGCCAACAACTGGCCGAATAGATCTAGCGGTAGCAGATTGAGCACAGCGTCAAGGCCAGCCGAAGGGGTAGTGCGAAAGGCTCCAGATATGATAATAGAAGTCATTCTTTGTACTAGTTATAATAAGCTGTTTTACTGAGTGCCGACTACCACACGCATACACCGTACAGTAAAATGGGTCGTACGATAGCAATATAGATCCAATGCAATGTTTTCGGCTGCAGGCCCCAGCTTTTTCCTATTGCTTTCCTGCACGAATAGAGTGCTATAGTTGCTTTATTTACCCTCTCTTGAATGTTATTTTTCCAGCTGAGCTTCCTATCGAGCAACATTCCAAGGAATTTAGCCTTTTCAGCAAAAGTAAGTTGCCTATCCCGTAGCGTGGGAGGGTAAATAGAAGGAATAGAGCGTTTCCTAGTAAAGAGCTCTAACTCCGCTTTAGCTGGATTAATTCCAACCCCACTGAGACTTGTCCAGTTTGTTAAAATAGACAGGACGTTCTTCAATAGCTCACTGAGCACTTCCGGGAACTTACCTGTCACAGCAATTACGACATCGTCATCGTATGCAACGACTTTGCAACCAGTCTTCTCAAGATCCACAAGCAATTGATTAATTGGATTTGATGCCATCATTTTCCTAAATCTAGAGGTCTCGGATCTTGCTACTCCACCATGATGGTTTTCGCTTGCCAGGAAAAGAAGTGACAGGACACGATTGAGATACAGCTGCTCTCATAGCTGCCGTAAAAGTATTTACCATTGCATCCAGCTGTTGTACAATGTCTGGCAGGTTAGGTAGGGATGGCAACTCTTCAATGAGAGCAGTTCTAAACCTAGACCAGTCGGTCCTTCTGAGATTCACTATGTGTGGGATCGCGCCCGGGTGCTCTGCTAGGCTAAATTGTAGATACCGGTGATCCGAGAAAGAGTGCTCTGACGAGACTCTCCAGTCTTTGATTAAATGAATTACATCCTCTGATGCTAAACGGATGTCCAAAACCTCTTGACGGTTTTTAGTAATAAAAGTAGGCTCACAACCTACATTGCAAACTTGAAGATTGGTACCCAAAAGACTTTGAGAAGCACTTTACCTCGCTCTTTTGCGTCCGTACTGCCTCAGACTATATTATGTGCGTTAGAGTCACACCCGAGGATTACTCTAGTATCTGGAGCCTTTGCTACCCCAATAGCTTCTTTTACATTGGGAGAAGGTAGAGTGCCATCATAAGCCATATTTGCCGAGGCAGCCCAGTACACCTTACCTTGTAGCTCCAGGCAGACTAAAGCAAAATATTTATCACTATATTTAGGCAACAGAAAAGCCTTGACATCTGACATGTTTCGATGATGTACGCTTGCTCCTTTTCGAATTTCTCCTTGCTCAGCGGAACGCTGTAAAGGCGGTGAATCATGGAGTGGAACGGCGCCATCTTCTGCGAAAATGAATGGTTAGAGTTAGAGGCGATAGTCTACTGGGTGTGAGTTAGTTTTCGATATATATCATACTCAATTTCGCCATTTTTCCTTATGAATTTTAGGTCCGGAAATGGCAGCTCACCGTTGTCCTCCGTTTTCATCGTAAACTGGATGTTCTTGTGAACCTTGTTCAGATTGATCAGGATTTTCTCGCGCTCTTCCTTATTGAAGATCGCTATCACGTCGTCCACATAACGTCGCTAATTCGCCCTTCTCCTTCAGTTCTCCCTCGATCCTGTTCATGAATATCGCACTTTCGAACGGAGAGAGTGGATTGCCCATGCCCTTGTAGAACCTGCCCGGAAGGTGAGAAGGTTCTCTGTCATTCACACCTTTGCTAGTCTCATGAGCAGATTAACTTCCCTCTTCCAGCGAGGCGATGAAAGCCACTCTTCCAGGTAAAGTAGAGCTTCCATGACCGGGATGCTGGGGAACAGTGCCTTGACATCAAACGACACCAGCCGCTCGTCTGGTGAAATTGAGCCGGCGTTTTTGAGCTTGGCGATGAGATCCTCCCTGTTCGTCAGACTCCTTATAGAACAGCTTCCGTCTAGACAATTAAACCTCTGGAGTAGCCATTTCGCGTGCGTCGGAGAGTTGGTAGCTGCCACAATTTCCCTGAACTCGTTTCTGGGCTTGTGCAGGGCAGAATTTGGCATTCGAAGTTTGGGAGCTGATCGATGATGGAAGTTCAATCTTTCAACACATTTTCAACTGTCTTAATGGAGTGTGGAAGGGGATCCTTGCGCAACTTCAAATAACCTCCTGAATTGAGTTCTTCGAGTATCGCTGAATCATAGTCCTCTTTATCTACCACTAGGAATGCATTCATCTTGTCCGTTCGCAGATAAAAGACCCCTTTCTGCTTGAGCTCCTTCAGGATTTTCGACTGTGCTGCTCCCAGCCTCGATGTCTTCGTTTCGCTACAGCCGCCTCCACTTCCTTCCAAATGGCATCCTTGGTGGCCACATCCTCGAACTGGATACCAGCCTCTACGTCGACGACGATATCCTCAAGAGGAAGCTTAGTTTCTTAAAGGGCGAAGTTCAACCCCATGTTGAGTAGATCCGCCTGACTCTTCGTGGAAGTTTGCTTCGACTTGTTGATGACAAAGCCATCAACCCGTTCGACTCGGGTTCTTGGATCCTTGTTAGGCGTTTCGGTTCTTAGCGCTTCCAGTTTCCCCATTAGTGCACGGCATTTCCTTCGGGGTTCGCATTGTTCCGCCTTCGCGATTTTCTCCAGTGTTTCCACGATGTCCCTTTTGCCGGCATCTCGATGTTGTCCTAAATGTAGGGGACAATTTTACGCTCGTAGAATTATGGCACTTAGCTTTCTGTACAGATGGTTGATGGACACATTGTTGTTGATTCGACGCCAGTGTGTATTTGGGGTCCTATATAAGAGGATTTAACACACTGCCTGGATGAGTCCGGTAATGCCTTTCGCAACAGTGCATGACGCGCCGCATTAGAAGAGGCATCTGATGAGAATATGCGGAGCGCCATGCACTGTTGGTCGAAACCGACTCCAAATGCACATTGTCTGCCGCTTTGATTAGCATGGTTGATGGAGTTCTTCATAGCCAGCTTTTCCATGCTTGCCTTCAGCTTGGAACATCCAGGGATCGATGGTTGGATCCCCCGGCGGCCTCGTGTGCTGCATTGTTCAAAGTACTTTGTGCCTTGGTTGTAACATGACTGGAATTTCGGATCGCACCATTCTAGCGAGCGAGTCAAAAGCGACAACTTCCCAATGTGCTTTGCAGAGGCCAGAGGTAGCTTCTTTAACTCTAGATCGATATCGACGGCAAAGCGGAATCATTGTGCTTAAAAAGCTGTAAAAATAAGTTGGGTCTGATCAATCTATAACATTTTTTAATGCGACAAATTCAATTTTGTGCAAATTTGTTAATTTAATTTTTGTGTGCCTCTATGCATGGTATCATTGAAATTACTTGAAATGCATTTCTGTAAAATTTTGTCTATTATTTTCATTGAAAAATGCGGAGAATACTCTAGGATTCAATAGGTTTGTTCTAGCTCTGTGTTTTACTAATAATGTCTTACTGTAATGAACATTTTTCTTTCTTGTTTGCACAAATTTTCAATGCAATGAATTACGCAAATTATTATTGGCTGCACCTTTTCGTCATAAAAAAAATCCGAAAGTCGAAATAAAACTAAATTGATTTTTCGATTTCTTTTTTTAGTTTGCACGTGCGTTGTACATAAAAGATGCCACCGATCTGTAGTAACAAAATGTCCTGGAATGCGCGAAGAGGTAATATTCATATACATACATTAAACATTAAACTCCATAGAAAATATTCATGAAAACTCTCTTGTTTTACAGCAACATCAAACCGGCCCGACACCGTCCGGCCAACGTTTCAACGTAAATGTTCCACATCGTTTTGTAGTTCATAATTACAAACGTTTTACATTTTGTGATCATTGCGGTTCACTATTATACGGGTTAATAAAACAAGGCCTGCAATGTGAAGTGTGTTCGATGAATGTTCATAAACGTTGCCAGAAAAATGTAGCGAATACGTGCGGCATAAATACACGACAAATGGCCGAAATTCTTAATGAATTGGGAATCACGCCAGATACACAGACGGCACGAAGATCAAGGGTATGTGTACTAAGCGCTCTGCATTGCATTTGTATTTATAAAGAACCAAAATTTTAGGATGATTTTGAAAAAGGTTTTTTGTTTTCTTGGCACAAAACCACCGGCGACGGCTGGGTTGATTTGTGACATAGAAAATCGACTTCCGGATGCAATATTTTGAAAATAATGAGATATCATTAAAACGTATATTTTAAAAACTCTCTTTGTAGTATTCAAATCAACCGACTAGCGATCAATTACCGGAACGTCTCGATCGCGACGATGTCGAACCGCAAAGTCGTAACAATGGCAACAATCATCAAGCGCTACCGCAACTGGAGGCGTTCATAGAAAGTCGTGCCGGCAAATTAGGTTTACATGATTTCAATTTCATAAAAGTATTGGGCAAAGGTTCGTTCGGCAAGGTGATGTTGGCCGAAAAGAAGGGCACGGACGAAGTGTATGCCGTGAAAGTGCTGAAAAAGGATGTTATCATACAGGACGACGATGTCGACTGTACAATGACTGAAAAACGAATATTGGCGCTGGCCGCAAAACATCCGTTCTTGACGGCATTGCATTCCTGCTTTCAAACGCCCGATCGTCTGTTTTTCGTCATGGAATATGTGAACGGTGGCGATTTGATGTTTCAAATACAAAAGGCGCGCAGATTTGAAGCGACCCGTGCGGCATTCTATGCTGCCGAAGTAACGTTAGCGTTACAATTTTTACATTCGCACGGTGTCATCTATCGAGATTTGAAATTGGATAATATTCTGCTGGATCAGGAGGGTCATTGTAAGTTGGCCGATTTTGGAATGTGTAAGGTGAGTTCACTGTTCCCCTCTCTATTTCTGCTCTTTATATGTTAATCAATTGTTTTCAATCTTTTAGGAGGGCATACTTGACGGCACACTGACGACAACGTTTTGCGGGACACCCGACTATATTGCACCAGAGATATTAAAAGAACAGGAGTACGGCGCCTCGGTGGATTGGTGGGCATTAGGCGTGCTCATGTATGAAATGATGGCCGGTCAGCCGCCGTTTGAAGCTGACAATGAAGATGAACTGTTCGATTCCATTTTACACGATGATGTTTTATATCCTGTTTGGTTATCGCGAGAAGCTGTATCTATACTCAAAGGTAAACTTTTGTGCACCGTTTCTTGATAGGGATGAAAACTGGCTTTGTCGAATAAATGTATTTTCGTAATTTGCACTTACACAATTCCTGCAATTATGTTGTTGACCAAATTTTTATACGGTTCATCAAATCGCCGAATCAATTTACTGCTGGATTGCTTTCAACTACATATAGCATGAATATTGTCTGGTCATTAGCACAATCGAACATTGATGCTCTTCGCCCCATTTGATGGCACCTCCACTGAACATGAAATTCAATCCGCATGTCGATCGTACGGTCTGCTTGTCATCTGCATAATGTGCATCACCTCGATGCTAGAAGATTTGTTCGTTCAGCTTAGCTTAAAAAATTGGATACTTGAATTGATTGCCCTCGCCTAAAACTGGTTACTTCCTTCTTCTTGTCCATTTGCACCGGGTGCTAATGATGAATTCCAACTTCTTTATATCAACGTTGATCGTTGCTATTGTGCAATCTGAAGTTTTTTTATATGTGTATTTGGCCTTCCTGTTACAACGTCAGGGGCAAATGCAAGATTTAATTTCTGTCGTTGGAGGATAGGAGGATATCTGCGTAGATCATCTCGCTGCACTTAGAAATGACTATTACGTCGGGAGTACTGTAAAGTTGCGCATTTTGATATTTCCTATCAGTGGATGGAAAAAAGGTGATTTACCCCATCGCACGCTGAACGACAAACAGTTTTTGTGTAGCTATCACATCAACACCTTTGACAGTGGATAGATGTGGTCTTACTGGCGACTATTCCCGATGGCAGCCCCGCTACCATGCGGGAGTTTCAAGCCTCTTCGAGGCGGACAACACCCGTTTCCAACGAGAAACGGCCAAGAGTTGCCAAAAAACCCCTCCATGGCAAAAGCTGTGAAGGTTCGATGCAGGAGGGTTGTGTATGCCTGTGTATGTGGAAGTGTTCTATGTTTTTTTTCGTCAAATTGGGAGCATTTCATCTTAGCGCGGTTGCCCTCAATCCAATAATCCGCGCCGGCATCGAAACTAATCCAGGTCCCGAAATTTACATCTGTTGTGTATGCAACCGACGCATCTTCGGCAATGTCAGGTCATTAAGATGCACCTGCTGCAGAGAATGGTGTGATTTTTATTGCTCTGGCCTAAAAAAAATGAATCAGTATGATAAGTTGTCTTTTGTTGCTCCAGGGTGTCAGAATGCGGGTCGGCCCGCAGCCACCCCAGGCCCTAGCTCACAAGCTAACGGTTTATCACCATCTCCTGGTCCCAGCTCTCGAGCCAATTCTCCACCACCGCCACCCGTATCAACAGTACAACAAGGCTATTACTCGCTCAAATTTAACACCTTCACCCCCCGCTGCAGTGTACACCCCTCTAATCATATTGCAGTTTAACTGCAATGGCATCCGCAAGAAGATCAGCGAGATCGTCCGTTTCATAAGTACACGCAGAATTCTGATAGATTTCAGGAGACAAAGCTCCAGTCTTCTACTCCCGAATTTAATATCCGCGGCGATTACATACTTTTGATGCGCGATAGAGTCGGCAGGCAGGGTCCTAATCCAGGAGGAGGGCTCGCATTCCTAATACACAGAAGCGTGCAATACAGTGTATTAGATCTTCGCTTCAACGACGGCACGGCGGAAATGCACGCTATTGCCGTTAAATCCGGCAATACCAATATCGAACTTGTAAACATCTATAATACCACCAGCGTCCAGCTGTGGATCTGGTTATAAGTTCGATATTGGTCCACTCCTCACAGGACAGCATAAGATCCTACTTGGCAACTTTAACGCCCATCACGAACTCTGGCACTCTCTCCTCGGTAATGATCCCAGAGGTATAGATATCGCGACCAAATTAGACCCATCAGACTTCTGCGCACTCAATGGAATTTCGTCTACACGCGTCGCTGGTGCCTGCCATAGTTCTCCTGACATAACTATTGTAAGCGCCAGTTTGATAAGTGAAACCCACTGGGAGACAACTATCTCCCTCCAATCCGATCACCTTCCCATACTCATTAATATTGATAAACCAGCTGAACTGACGACGTCAGAACGGCGTACGTTTATCAATCACAAAAACGCAAATTGGGAGGGTTTCACTACGTTCACTACGACGAAGTTCGCCGCGCTACCTATTCCAACAAATACCAGGGAAGCCGAAAAGAATATAAGGAACGTCATTGTCAAAGCGGCAGCTCGCTTCATTCCGGCAGGACGTATCCCCAAAGTTCGGCCATATTTTACTGCCGCAAGGTTAGCCGACAAACGGGACAAATTGAGACGCGCAAATTCGGCAGACCCCAGAATTCAGGAGCTAAACTCCGAAATAAATCGACAAGTCAACACCTACAAGAAAGAAAAATGGAACGAGCATCTTGAAAGCTTCGACCTCTCGAAAGGTGTCAGCAAACTTTGGGCTACAGTCCGCACCCTGTCACATCCAACCAAAGACAAGGGTAGTGTAGCCATCAGATTCGGCAAGAAAACCACCGCAGATCCTAAACTTTGTGCGAGCTTGTTCAATAAGCAATTTATAAAAGAAGGATACGCAACCAAACGGTTGACATTATTCCCATTATTATACAGCGGACCAAGTTTCAGCAGCGATCATGAACGCTAAAAATTATAAGGCCATTGAACCAGATGTCATTTCAATGGCCATGCTGAAACATCTAGATCTTCCGGCCATCGAATACCTCACAATGGCTTTCAACTTGTTGATATCCACGCTTGTCATCCCTGAATTTTGGAAAAAGGGTGGAATTACCCCCCTTCTAAAACCCGGTTAATGCGCAAAACTCGCCGAATCCTACCGTCCAATCACGATTATCACCACGTTGCAAAGACGATCGAAGCACTCATCCACCCCACCCTTGAATCACGTGCTGAGCTAGCTTTTCAGCAGCATGGATTCAAGAAGACAGCTCTGGATCTGATCACCCATCACATCCATAATGGCCTCAACCAGGAACAGCCCTGTGACAGAACTGTCCTAGTGGTGCTTGACCTGTCGAAAGCCTTCGACACGGTTATCCACTCTGCGCTGTTGGCCGACCTCCTTAATATGCATGTTCCTGCACAAGAGGTTAGATGGATTGCCAACTATCTAGCTGGGAGGCAATCCTATACCGAGATTCGTGGCAGTTGTTCAAAGCATAAGAAAATTAACAGGGAGTTCCACAGAGTAACGTACTCTCTCCTACATTGTTCAACATCTACCTGTCGAGCCTTCAAAGCCCCCGGAAGGTATCGAACTAATTTCATATGCGGACGATTGAACCGTACTCACCACGGGAAATGATTTAAATGGTATGTGTGCTCGATTAAATGACTATATTGAGAAACTGGTGGAGTTTTTCAGTATCCGCAACCTCGTCATTTCACCGTATAAATGCACTGCAACACTTCTCACTACCTGGACGCAGGAATTTTCGGAGAGGCTCAGGATCCGTACGGGTAAGCATGCTGACGACATTGTTCCTACTGTTACCAACCCTAAAATCCTTGGTGTCTATCTAGAAACCATGATGAAGTCGAAAAACCAGGTCGAAAACGTAGTTGACAAAATGCACAGTAGAAACAACGTCCTAAAGGCACTGGCCGGGAGTTCCTGGGGCAAAGACAAGGAAACTATGTTGGTCACCTAGAAAGCGATAGTTAGAGCAATTCCCAGTTACGCAGCACCGGTGTGGTCACAAACCGATTGTGAAACAAACTGGAACAAGATCCGGACATGCCAAAACGCTGCTCTACGTATCGCTACAGGTTGTCACCTAATGTCGTCCCAGGATCATCTTCATCAAGAAACCAGCATGTTGCCAATACGTGATCATAATATTCTCCTGTCTTTACAATATCTGGTCGGTTGCTATCGAGTGAATCACCCAAACCATCATCTCATGGACAATACTCCCCCTCCACGACATGTCAGGAGTGGAATCAGAGATCTCGAGAGATACGTCCAGGGATACAAACGGGTACCTCCCGATATATTTGATAACACAGCATACCATGCGGCCATCGCAGATATTCACACAACCGTTGTGAATCGGTCAATAGGGAGGTTAAGTATGAATTGAGTCCTCTCAGCGCCCCCACCACCTATATCACCTGAGGAGACTAGGCTCCCGAGAACCACAAGAGCGACACTAGCCCAGCTTAGGTCGGGTTTTTGTTCGCGCCTCAATGCATACTTATCTCGAATAGACCCGGACATTCAGAACATTTGTCCGAGCTGCGGTGGTGCGCCCCATGATGTGGATCACCTGTTCCGATGCGCCGCTGCACCCACTAACCTCACCCCGAGGGCGTTATGGGACAACCCTATTGCAGCTGCTACGTTCTTGTCGCTTGAGGCAGTAGGCGAGAACGATGACGAAACAGAATACTTCCACAGACATGCACAGCAGTTCACGCCTTTCTGCACCGCTACTACAACAACAACATGAAGACGACTCGAAATTAAGTTTGAGATAACTGCTTGCTTATTGATTGCACGTCTAGCGAACTACCTAAGAAACAGCACCAATCTCTCCCTGAATAATGTATATCTTTGGTTTTTGTTGTTGTAGCGACTCAAGAGATATTTTTTTCTCTTAAATCAAAGGGGGGTTTGACAGCTTTTGGCCTTTTTTTTTAACAACGAGTAGCTCCGGGACGAATTACATCGAAGAATCGGCTGCCGTAGGAGCATTTTTTATGGTCAACACAAACAGCCATGGTTACAGTGGGATTCGAACGCACGCTCCGGCAACTCAGAGATAGATTGCATCTCTACTACTGAGCCACCGTATGCCCGAATGGTCAGATTCGAAGCTCGCGTTGAGAATTCCACCGATTTGCTTACCAGGGGAATTTCAGGCCATAATTTGAAAACTTTTGAAGAGATGGTTTAGTGGACCAACTTGGATTAGAGAGACCGAAGAAAACTGGCCAGATTCCCATTCAGTCGAGTTAAGCATTGCGGCAAATACCATTGTCAGACAAGAAGAGAGTTCGTAAATAGAGATGACAGAACCTATATTTGAATTAACGAGATATAGTTCCCTAATGCGGTTCACTAATATAAATTGTTATTGAATTCACGTCGCGTTTTCAATTTATATGTTTTTCACAGCCTCCTAACGTAAGCTGACCATACGTACAGCATTTTGCTGTACAGTACAGCATTTTGACCTGTCGTACAGCATTAGTAAGTGTACAGCAATATGTACAGCATTCCCAATGCCATACAAAGAAACCTAAACCGCTGTTTAAAAGTGTTTTTAGCAAGATAATCGCACTTTCAACTGGCAAACGTTCATTTTCGATAACTCTAGAACTCTTTGATCGATCGTTCTGAAATTTAACACACTTGTGGAGGTACTTGGCGCTCATAATTCCTCCACTTCTCCGCGTTCAACAGTTGCAGCTGCTCAAATCGCACTTTTGTCTTTTCTAATCGAAAATTTTCCATAAAATTCTCCAGTAAATATGAAATTGGCAGACTTGTGAAACACCGCACTGCCCATATTTGGTGAACATTTCAAGGCCCTAGCTGTGAAGGCTCCGAAGTTACAACCGTCATATTTAGCGAGATAGTTGCACTTTTAGTTTGTCAATCGTTAATCGTTATAACTCGGGAGCACTTTGAACGATATTTCTGAATTGCAACACTTTAATTTGAAGAGCTACTTGGCGCTCACATTTCCTCCAAATTTCAAGGTCCTACCTATCCGCTGTCAGGAGTTACAGCTGCCCAAATCGCACTTTTGAAAATTGTTCTGTCCATAACTGGCAAATTTTTGAGCGGAAAATTTTGAAATTTGGTAGACTTGTATGAAGCACCGCACTGCCCAAATTAGGTGAAAATTTCATCTATAGCTGCCTAGGTTTAAAAGTTACAGCCGTCATCAAATTCAATAAAATATCACTAATATAATCATGGAGGAATGCATACTCTCCTCCAGAAATATCGCAGCTCCACCCTGCCAGGAAAGCCGCCAAACGCTTAAAAATGATCTTCCCAATGAGATATCAGTTAATCTATTGCAATAATCGAAACGAAGCTTTTAAAAAAGCAGGCCGATGATCACGGTATTTTTTTTACTACTGAATCATTCCTAAAAAAAATCTGCACTATGATATTAGAGAGCATGAAAATGCGGGTTCGACTCCTAGCACGGCACCAACATTTCCGTACTTCAAATATACAACTATGGTACATTATTTCTGTCTCAGGGTCTCGGCTAGTCAGAGACAGGGAAAGAGTCATCACATCCACACAATGCTGCTGAGACTGCAGTCTCGAAATTCAAAAGTTGAAAAAGCACTGACTAAAGGGAAAATCGTAGGCGAATTGCGTGTAATTAAGAGGCAAAGGCTAAACACGTGCAAGACGTATCCTTCAAATGTTAACAGAGGGGGAAGGAGCAAATTGTATGATTGAAGGTTTGCCTGAAAGCCGAATTCCGCCATGTGTACAGCATTGGGCCTTCGAGAGTCTGGTCACCTTATCCTAACGGGGCACTGCCGTTTGAATGGCCTTCTAAAAACTATGCACATTGTCAGAGCGACACGAGCTGTCGCTTCCGCGAGGCAAAAGATGAAACTGTCTCGTACATTCTTTGTGAATGTGAGAGGCAATCCGTGCGCCGTCTAGAATGTTTTGATGTTGCGTTCCCTCTATAAGAGGAAATCGCCTCTGAATTCAGAGTGTGCAGATTTGAAAAAAAAAACCGCTACGCATAAAATTGTTTTATATTGTTGTTCTTCATGTTCGCACTAACTTAAATTATTATTCTTTTCTTTCAGGATTTTTAACAAAGAGTTCCACCCAACGTTTAGGTTGTACGGGCGATGAAAATGAAATTCGTAGACATCCATTCTTTGCAAAATTAGATTGGACTGAATTAGAAAATCGTAATGTACGACCTCCATTCCGGCCTAAAATGGTAAGTGCACATTTCGCGCCCAAAAATCGATATCCATATTCTATCAATTGTTTATTACACTTTTTATTTTGTACTTTTTCGCACAGAAATGTCCACGTGATGCAACAAACTTTGATACTGAATTCACCAAAGAAGATCCAGTCCTGACACCCGTTCCAAATGACGTCATACGATGTATCAATCAGGAAGAATTTGCTGGATTCTCATTTGTTAATACGGACTTTGGTCCCGAACGTAAAGTCTATTAAATATTAAGTCATTAAAATATAACATATATATATATAGAATATATCTAGAGATAAATAATAAAATATAAGCATGAAAATAAAACAAACAAAAAAAACCAAAACAACAAAAAATATTTAAAAAAAAGTAACTGCAGTAAAACAAAATTATATGCGACAACACGTGCGATATTTAGTATAAATTGAAATTTTCTGAATTGATATACATTATACATGCATACACCGAGAATGGTTCTAGAATATACAAAAGAAAAATTTATTTAATTTAGCAAAATGGAATAGGAAAAATAAGAAAAAAAACTTGGCGCAACCCTATTATTGTGTAATGTTGTTATACCTTCACTTTGGTACTACTTAGAATATTTTTTCGTATATTTAATTTTGCCAAGTATACATAGAATATTTTTGTTAGAAAATAGTCACATGAAAAACGTTTCGGTTCCGTTATGATGCATACGAAATGAGTCAGGCGGTGTTGTTTTGATCTAAAACTGAACAAAAATTTAAATATCATTTTTAAAAGGAAAAACATAATGCAAATACAAACCATCAGAATGATGAGAAAAAAGCAATTAGCGAATCTTAAATTACGAGAAAGAAATAGAAACTTGACGACTTGTGTGTTCATTTAGAGAAGACAGAAAACATCTGTTGCTTGATTTTGTTTCGTTTGCAATCAAACAAAAAACGTTTACATAGAACTAGCTAAAACCAAAACAACGCATTAAATTATATTTAATGCGAAAATAAATGTGAAACTCTATCAATATAATATTAAATCTCAATAACGGTGCGATGCAGCACAAAAAGAGGGAAATATTTTCACTTCTGTCTCTTTGAGTATATTTTGTTTTCTGGACAAATGTAATAAAAAGTCCTGGTGCGTTTTCCCCCATCGTTTATCAATCTCGTCAAAATAGTTTGTAAACGAATGAATAGAATAGATGGCCAGATAGATAAGTTCTTTATTATGTGGACAGAACACGAAACACATCCACACAAAAACAAAACAAATCTCGAATTTTACTTTTTAACACAAAGTGTAGATTGTGTGTATATTTTGTACACACACAAAAACAAAACAAAAAGAATGTATAACCATATAATAACACAAAACAAACATACATACATATATTTAAAAAGAAAAATGTTTTAAAAACATTTAAATTAATTTTATTTGTTAGAGAATCTCTGAAAAATGTTTATTTGTTTTGTTTGCCCATACATTTATATATTATTATGATAATAGTACATTAGAGTATTTTTTTGTTTGTTTGTTTTGTTTATAACTCGATGAAATTAATTTATTTGTTTGTTCTCTTGTTTAGTTTTTACACAATCATTTTTGTTTTCTTCGTCGTTTTTAATTTCTATTTTTGCTGTGATTATTGCACAAGAATGATATATGTTGATTTGTAATAATTAATATTTAAAAAGAAAATGCTTTATTATTTATTTTTGAATTATATACATATATATTTACAAATTTAAATATATATTTAGCTGTTAAAAAGTCATGTGTTGATTTGTTGTTTATTATTGGATGATTGATTAAGATTAGGTATTGAAATGAATTATTTTGTTATGTTTCCGTTTCACTATTCGTTGCCTTATTTTATAATTGCGCGGAAAATGAGATGAATGTCATGAAAAACTTTGCCCGTTATCTAAGATATGTGATGAAGTGTTTGCCATAGTCTTGCGAAACAAAAACTGTGAATTGTCTCTTAACAAACCATTGTCCAATCTAAGCTTTCATAAACATTAATTATATATGTTCTCAGTGAAAAATTACGCAAAAAATATATTTTCCCTTCTATTGGAGATTCAATATTGTTTATGGCGGAAACTTCAGTGCCAATAGTAGGTTGATACAACGTTTCCATTGAATCGGAAGATTTCAGCTTGAATATTTTCGGTCGAAGTAGAGGAGGCCTGTAGAAATAGGCTGAGACATTACCGCCAGAACGGGCGATGTGCCTACACCGCAGACTGAGCGACGCGACACCAAGTTGCGGTGTAAAGAATTATGCCAGGAAGAAGAAGAAATGAGAGGAGTACTTAACATTTCTAACGAATTTAAATTTTTCACCTGGATCATCATTTCTTCATCCCACGGAACAGGTAATCTCTCGCAGTCGTATCCTGAGCAGTTTTTGCAAAGTATTGAGCACCGTAGTTTTGCTTTTTTTTTGCAGTACCATACCAACTCTTACACTTTCGTGAACCAATGAGCAGTATGTCATCTGGGTCACATTTGTCATGATGGTAATCAGAATCGCATCATGTTTTGATATACCAACTACGTTTGGATTTGTAGGTATGTGCGGAAAGAATGATGGGTTGCTGTGTGGGTGGCAATCTGGCAAGTAGAATCTTTAAGGTTTGTGTTCGTAGAGACGATTCATGCGATGATCGCTCGCAGTTAAACGATTCTGAACACTATATGCGTATAATTTTATACCGGCATATTCCTTTAGGTCATAGTATGCAAATAAGGCTCGGAATTGAATGCACTGGGCGATCACAACATAAGTCGTCTTTACGAACGCGTACTTTTAGTATGGCATAATAGAAACGAGACCGAGTTCTAATCGTGCGAATAGCACGATGAGTGTATACCCTATACCCATGTACAGACCAAGAATGCGCGTAAGACCGAAAATAATCCATTTCATTTTTTTAAGGGGGAAGGGGTTGATGGGTCGAATCTCGCACATGTTTAATATCTTATAACGGCATCAGCAGCTATCATTTGCGATAAATTTGAAGTTTTTAGCGACATTCTATCGAAAGATATGGCGGAATATTGCTTTGTAGGGGATGTAGGGGTAGGGGTAGTCAGACCTTCTCCACTTTCCACCAACTTCAAGCATATGTAATAATTAGGCAAAGATAAAAATTTCAGGCCCCTAGCGATATCCTGTCGAAAAATATGGCCGAATTACACTATCATGGAGGGGTCATTTGTATGGGAGGTAGGGAAACCCTTGGTCCGATTTGGCCCATTTTCAATACCATCCAAGCTTTTATCAAAACAATCATCTGACTAAAATTTCAAAACGCTAGCTTCATTATTTCGGGAGTTATCGTGCGAACTGACAGACACACGGACGGACAGACAGACAGACAGACGGACATGGCTTATTCGAATCAGGGACCGACCCTGATCATTTATATATATACTTCGCCATACCTCCGGTGGCTCCTTTGAGGTGTTACATAAATCGTCGTAACAAAAACAATATACCCTATACCATCTTATGGGTATAGGGTATAATTATAGAAAACTGGTAGGAAGGTCATCCAGCGAATCCGTAATCATATTACCACCTTTCATTGACACGATCAATTTCTCACCTGCCGCATATATTTTGGAAGGGCTATTTGACTACAGCTACTGTTACAGAGAGTGCAGCATTTGCATTCGTGTTGTAAAGGTTGTGAGCCGTTTTTTATCCCTGCCAATGGCGTAACGTACGGTGTCCCATGTGTTCAAACAAACACGGACCCCCAAACATTTTTTTTTGAAATAGATTCTTTAATAATATTTATTTTAACCTGTTTGAATGTCAGTTTCTTCTGGAATTTTAGTCACAAGGATACTGCAAACAACGGAAGGTTCCTATTTTGAAGGTTCTTGTGTAAAATTCAGCCATTATGACCCACTTCTCTGAATATTTGAATTTTGAAATAAAAAGTGAGAAAAAGTATGGTGTTCACAATGATGACAAACGAAAACCGTAGAACCTGGAACTGTTGACCGAACGAGCTGTCGGTTATGTAAAGAAGATAATTTAAAATCATTGAGAAACAGATGTCTGTTGATGAACCCTTATTACGTCCATCTTATGGATACACCGTTTCCATCAACTCACTACCAAATTTCAGAGAGAATCGTTGACATTGTAGTATTTACCCATCATCCAAGTTAAGTAACAAAGAAAGCATTTTTCAAGCTTGTTGAATACTGCGGTGGGTGTAAACCTGTCTGAGCATCAATTTCTTCTGTGTTTCAGTTTACTAGAAAATAAATAGAGTTTCTAGGAGAGCATATTCACAGTCCACATTGGGACTATAGATCCGAACGCGGGTGCTATAGCGATTCGATGAGGTCTGAGTCAGAACGTATTTTTTAACTAACAACTGTAGCCCATCCCGCAGAAGCTGGATGCCGACAATGGAGTCTCTTTCTGTCGTGGACTCAATTGATTCTAGAAAAGTTTTAAAGGGTGATCGAGCTGATGGAATTCGTGGCTATTCTGGTAGTTGAACTTGTTCATAGTCGTTTCTACTGCTATTCTCCTGTATAGTTATTCAAATTTAAAATATTGTGCAAAAAATTTAACAATATTCGAACAGTTTCTAACACTCATGCATGTGTATATTATGGAATTGCTTCAATTAGTAGCTGCATAAATGTGAGTTTCCATCCTATTCCCTAGTCAAAAAATGAAATATGTGAGGCCCCCCATTTCAATTTTGATCACAAAGAATCTATGCAAGTAGATAAGGAGAATAGCAAGCTTTGTTAATGGTTAATAAATCCAATAGGGAGAGAGAGAGAGAACTTCAATATGGGTTTATCACAATTCTCCTGAATAATATGAAAAATCAAACAGTTGGAAATATGTATGTATTCGTAAATACATTTTACGTTTTTCTCTAAATTTACCAAAATTTTTGTCCTTGTTCAATTCGCACTATCTCTAAATGTATTTGGCGGAGGGAGAAAATTTTAACGAACGTAAATTGAAGAAAATATCAAGCTCTACAAAGTACCCGCATATAATCTAATCATTGGATTGAAAAAAATAAATTTTTACTGGAAAAACTGTAACAAGTGCCAAAAACTATCGGGTGTTTGGCCAACAAATAGTTAGCACAATGAAATTTTGTTTGAAAATTAGGTCCACTACTACTGAAGACTGACGTGCAATAGCTACCCAAGACTCACCGATTTTGCAATTTTTGCACTAGTCAATGTCGACTGAACTAAATAAGGGAGGACTATGCCAGTCGATAAAGGCCGTTCGTAGTGGCCTAGTGAGTTTTTATATTGTACGAAGGAGGTTTCTCAGGCAAATTTAATATTAGAATGAAATTGGGGTTAATGTCAATACAAATCAGTCAGCTATGGACTATGGTTGGTATGACTCCCGCATGGGCTATGGGCTACACAATTGCCTGATGGTTTCGCCCACTAGTATGACAACTCATCAGAAGCTTCCTTGTTCGTTGCATTGAGTAGCTGAACTATTTGTGGTGGTCCTACTGGCAACCATTGTTTCACGCTAGTTTCAATTTCAAGCCTCTCCAGAGCGGACCACATCGGTTTGTTATGCAAAACGGCCAAGAGTTGCCAAAACGCGTCCCTGGCAAGTTGAAACAAATCCTGGGCCAGTAAGGGTAGGGATATGTAGTGTCTGCAACCAACGTATCGGTTCGGATGCCAGGTCACTTCAGTGTAGTTGCCATTCGGAGTGGGTCTGCTGCATAACGCCGAACGGAATATCATGAACGTTATTCCCAAAGCAGCGGCTGGTTTCACTCCTGCAGGACGTATCCGTAAGGTTCGACCAAACTTCCGTACAAGTGCCGCAAGGTTAGCCGATGAACGTGATATCAGACGTGCTCACCCTGGTGACTCTAGAATTCAGGAAATTAAAGACTATGGGAAGGCGAAATGGAATGAGCCCCTCAATAACTGTACCCTTAATGACGGTGCCAGCCAGCTATGGTCTACTGTCCATGCCCTTTCCAGCCCCAACAAGGATAAGGGCAATATAGCCATAACCATCGGCACGAAAGAAACCAGCAATCCTCTTCACTGTGCGAGTCAGTTCAATAAGTCATTAGAAGGGTGTGAGCAACCAGGCATCACGAGATGTCACTTTTGTGCAGTGGATTTCTTTCTTAGGCCGGTTGACCACTCTTGGAATTAACACTTTCACTCATCTCCATGAGTATAGGATGTAGCCCAGCGCCAAACTAGGTACCTCTGAAGAAACTCAGAAGATATGGAAGTAATGACTCCTATTTTTGCTGGAAAACAACTAGGTGGGACGCATCGATGCTGGTAAATTTAAATTGGTTTATTTTGTAATGAGTGAAATTATCTCTTGCTCTGTAAAGAGTGTCTTCAGTTGAAGTACTACCACTCCTCAATATTTGATATATCGGAAAGTGGGTGCTAAGCTAAGTTGACCAGACGTACAGCATTTTGCTGTACAGTACAATATTTTGACCTGTCGTACTGCATTGGGAAATGTACAGCATTTCCCATGCCACACAATGACACCTAATTCACTATATAATAATGTATTTGGCCTCTGATCAGTCTGAACTGCTTTTAAGGTGTAAAGTTTGACCCATGTAAGATATTTAGCGAGATAATTGCATTTTTGTGTTTGGCAAACGTTCATTTTCGATAACTCAGGAGCCCTTCCTGAATTATCTCAAATTTAGCACACTTGTAGAGCTATTTGGCGCTCACATTTCCTCCAAGTTTCATACGCGTTCCGCTAGGAAATTATAGCTCCCCAAATCGCATTTTTGTGTTTTCTAATCGGAAATTGTCCATAACTTGGAAATTCTTGAACTGAATTTTGAAATTAGGCAGACTTGTAGAGTATGTCCATATATTGGTGACCATTTCGAGGCTCTAGCTACCAAGGTTCTAGAGTTACACCCGTCGAAAAATGCGATTTTAATTTATTTTTGCTATCACAGAACGATGGATACTCCATACTCCATCCGATTTCCCAATCAATCTCTATAAGAAAATCCATACTAAAGAAAGGAACTCTGCCAGGGTTTTTAGATAAAGTTTTTTCCCCACAATATGTCCTTCGAATCCATTAAAAAGTACAGGGGACCGGCATGGCATCACAATTAGGGCAGATGATTTGCTTAAAAACGAAAAACCAAACAGAAAATTTGTCAGTAGTTTCTGCGTCAGTTGGACTTCGTCCATCCAGAGAGCTGTAGGTATTTAGGTGATCAGTGATCTTTTTAGCCAGAGCTGGATGGCGTCTCATAGCTGTGTTAATGCACTCGAAACATATGAAGAATTCGATCCTTGACTTTTGTTTGGCAGATTCACAAACCAATTTTTACGAATTCTTTCAGTGGCGATCCTACATAGAGGATTCAAACAAACCACCTTCGAAATTAATAGGAGTGAGGAGTATGATCTTTGAAAGGTAGGAATCGAGGCGCGAACACCTGCCTGACCTAAGCTGAGCAAGTGTCGCTTTTGTGGTTCTAGTGAGCCGAGTCTCCTCAGGCGATAACAGCCATGCGGTCTACACGGCACATTTTTCATGGGAGACATAATGCCAGTTTTTTACTCGATGAACATAGTAGGTATTTCTCCCATGAAAAATGTGCCGTGGAAACTTGCCTTATATTCACTAAATTTAAGTTAAATGTGCACTTGCGCCTCGCGGTCTGATTGATTGTCGATGACATCTTTTCATTGTGAAATAAAGTTGTTTTCGCTGGCGAAATATGAAAAATCGGTGTGGAGACTTTCGTGTGAGGTGAGTACCACTAATTTTGCGCTCCATAATTCGGAATCCTCACTCACCTTACTCTGATTACTCTGATTTTCACCAGTTTAGGGATATTCACCACAGGCTTTTCGATTTCGGCGGAGCCTACCCGACTGTGTATTTCGGAGCGGAGGAATAGTAAAGTACATTTCTAGGTAAAAGACGAAATCGATTAGCTTTTCTAGCACCATGTATTCAAACGCTCGATAAGCTTTTCTGGTGCCTAAATAGGTCAAAAATTATTCTCATTCAGCTCACTAGATTCAGTGCTGATGTTCAATAACTTGCCAAAATTGTTCTATTCGGGCAAACGTTGATGTAGTTACAAATCTTTCAATTAATAAGAGAATAATTGGTTTAAATCGTCCATTACAAATAAATTATTTGTCGTTAACAATAGCGGAAATACCGTTCCACGTCCATGTTGCAACTTTTAACGGCGAAATACAGCTGCTCAGTTCTGCTAGTAGCTGACGTGCTGAATAAGCATGACCAATCCATGGATTCTTATTTCTGTCAAACTCCATATACATATATGTACGTATAAAAAAATTACCTGCCCAGCTGGTTGTCATTTTTATACCCGTCGCTATGTAAAATGGTATATTCACTTTGTCATGACGTTTGCAACGCACAGAAGGAAGCACTTCCGACTATATAAAGTATATATTATACTATTGATCAGTGTGACGAGAGAAATCGATTGAACCATGTCCGTCTGTTTGTCTGTCCGTCTGTGTGTTTGTCTGTCCGTCTGTCTGTCTGTACGTCTGCTGCGACGCAAACTAGTCCCTCAGTTTTGAAGCTATCGGGCTGAAATTTGGTATGCAAGTTTCTTTTTAGTGTACGCTGTATATATGGCGGAATGAATGGAATCGGACTATGGGGTCATGGGGCTGCCCCTGAAAATTAGGTTTTTTCTAAGAAAACGTTTTTCTTTATGTACCAATCTTAACAAAACTTCACCCAAGCGTGTTCCTAGTAAAGCCTCAAAACATATCTAGGAATAGATGGAATCGGAACATTACTTCTTAGGGCTGTCATACAAACCAACCCCCATATTAGGTTCTTGTAAGAAAATTTTTTTTTTCCTTTTGGAATCTTAACCAAAATACATACAAGTGTGTTCCTGGATTAACCCCAACGCATCCAGGAACAGATGGAATCGGAACATGTCATAGGGCTGCGGTAGAAATTTTTAACACAAAAGAAGCTTAAGTTTCAATTGAATGTGACGGGAATTCAAATTACGGCCGCGCCTGAAATTAGCCTCGGTTTCGTTTTATATGTAGTTTGACAGAACGAGGATCCATGGATTGACCGTGTGTGTGTGGCACTAAACACGGGATCATGCTCTGATATGCTTTTCTCCTATAGTTCAACCAAGTGGAAAACAGGGAACCATTGACATCTTATTCCTATCTCGTTTGCTGGACCCAAGGCAACTTATTCTTAGCAATTTTTAATGGGAATGAAATACTACTACAGTTTTAAAAATTTGATTGTCTTACAAAAAGTGGGAAATTCCAATCTTCAATAATATATTTCACTAATGAGTAGACACCGGCAATTGGATAACATATTTCTTAACAAAATATTGTTTTTATAATATTTTTATAACATTTAGTTGTTCTTTTGCCCTAACTCCTTGAGCAGCATGGTGCGTTGCGACGGCTACCGTGTATAGTCGTCAACGTTCCAACGACAACTGAATTCGGAGTGTGATTGTTGTGGTTGTCAGCCACACCACTTCCTATTCGCATTTCTGTTAACTATTCTATGATAAGAAAATTGCTTATCTTCTTCTGAATATTAAACGTGTGACAGGCCATGACGAGTATTGAAATCTAGTTTCTTGTTTCTCTATGAATCTCTATATCACAGAGTGATGATGACTAAACAATCACAGCCACAAAGCACGGCACATTTAATTTAGCAGGTAGTTATTGTAATCTATACGAACGCTAAAAATGTAAAATATTAAAGGAAATATTTTTTGGGGCACATAATTTAAGAACGCTGTAAATAGCTTAATTGATGGACCTCGGGACCTTTATTTAATCGTCAACTAGTTCACTCCAGACTTAATTTTTGGGGCCCACAAAGATGAACTGTAAAATTCCCTATAGCATCTTGCCACGTCCAGTTTATAACTATTTGAGCGAACTAGACACTCGCTAAGGTTGAGAAACAAAAAGGACTCGATCCATCATTTTTCGGTTCACAAATTTGAGTCAACACTCTCTTTACTGAGCCACCAGCCGACCTCCGGGAGGTCTACAATAATTGGTAAAATCACTAATAAAGGCGGGAAGTGATGGATTACAGGAAATCCTTTTGTAGCAGTGGTTAGCGCTGTGAAATGTTTACAAAGCATTATCGATTTGATAGCCCGGGAGCCGGGGAGCTCTTGGGGTGATGTCCTCCAAGGCGTCTCTCATCATTAAGACTCAGACTGGCCCTGTTTTGCTACGTGATAACTCCAGTGATTCAGTACTACGATATGCAAACCGTTATGGACGCGACGAAATCTCAGTCCTCAGAGACCTTATGATTTTAGAGAACGAGTATAGGTAACATGTTTTGGCAAATTTTTCAATGAAACTACCAAAAATTTAGTAGAATTTACTTGATGCAATTACTGCTATTAAACTTTCACGTTCGACGGAAATTAAGGAATGTAATTTCAAAAGATTTTACATTTTTCATATTTTTATTATCGTTTATGTAATTTTTACTATATCTATAGAAATATTTATTAATTTAATTAGCTAAATTAAATTAATTTTGTGATTATCTTAAATTTCAAATTTAAACGAAAAAATATCGCCATCCTGCAACTGACATGAATAAAACGAATAGCACAAATAAATATTAAGTTGGTAAAAAGAATGTGGTACTGTAGTGTACGTATCTATAGTAAATGAAAATGTTATAGATAAATATAGATTGAAGGAGATATAACAAAAAAAAATCTTATACGAATTGTTGGATAAATTCATTTCTAGACTGAGTTTTACATAAGACGTCTTCCAAATTTCATAGGTACGTTTCTAGAGGAGAACATACTAAACACAAATTTTCATATTTGGAATGCTTCTAACGATTAAATTAGTTTGAAAAGTTCTCCTATCCTGTTTTGTTGGTTAATTATATTTGAAAATTACTCTGCATTTTTTAGTAGTCTGGTTGGTGTAGTGGTTAGTGCGCACAACTTCGGTGTACAGGGTCGTGGGTTCGAGTCATACCGTGAACAAATTCACCTTATGGTGTTTTTCGAAATCACGACCCAGACGACGGAGATGTTGATCTCAACACCTCAACAAAAAAACAATTAAGATCTTGGGAATTGGATGTCACTAAAACATCTACGGCCTTAGTCAAAAGTTGGACTGTCGCGCGTCAGTTATTTATTTTATTATTTTTTATTTCTTTACGGACATACAATTATAATCACACAAAACTCAATTGAAAACATTTCCAACATTTCGTATAGATATTTTTTTCATATTCTCCTTCAAATTGATTGATATTAGTTAGGATAATTGTAAGCGTACAAGAAAACGAATAAAAAAATATTTTAGCAAAAAACCCGAGGAAAAGAACTATAATAGAACATTGAATCCGTAGCTAATTGTCTCAAACCATATAGTTGTGTTTTAACATATACATATTTGGAGTGGAATGCCGTTAAATAAGAAATATAGCAAAAAACTATTAATTTAATTATTATTTATATTTTGATGAAAAACACAAAGAATTTAAACAGATTTAAAAAAGAAAGAAAAAATAGAATATTATGCAATTGCATTACACACACACACCCATTATTACACATCACTCAAAATAATATCGAATAAAAGTGTTATATTGTTATAATATTTCTCACATATAGCCCAATATTAAGAAAAAAATAGGAAAACAAATAAAAACTTTTTAATTTTTTATAATGAGCTCATAAATGGATGAATACAAATGAAGAAGTCCTAACAAAGTTTCAACATTACATACCTAATAATACAATATTATGTACACACTCAAACACATATAGACCCACAAAAACAATAGCATTCAAAAATATTGTATACAAACGAGAAAATTAGGACAATGCAAGAAAATTGTTAAAAATTACATGAAATAAAAACAGAGAAAAACACATACACATGCAAACATTAAAAACAAAACCCGTTAAATATAATAGAAAAAAAAAACAAAAATATAGACAGAGAGAATAATGAAATATAAATAAATATATAAAAAAAAATATTGAACAAAATTGCTTTTCCTATACCAAAGGTACGAAAGAAGAACGAGAGCTGATCGTCAAAAATATTATATATAAATAAATATATACATTTATGAAAAAAACACACAAATTTTAGTTTTAAGTAATCCGAAGCAAAATAGAATTGAAAAGTACTATAATAAATAAATAAATAAATATATATAAATAAATATATGAACAAAATATTAATAAATTAAATAAAAGAAAATTATAAGAGAATCTAATTAAACTAAATATAAAAACAAAACAACAAAGCAAATTGTATGAGAGGTGAATTTTAAGGAAACAAATATATATATATAAATAAAAAAAAAACAAGAACAGAATACAATATATATATATTTAATTCAAGTTGAAAGAAAATGGAAAAATAAATATACATGTCGGAAAAATTAATATATGAAAAACTGAAATACCAATACAAAACAATGGCGTGTTTTATTTATAAATGCGATTCAATCTAGAGTTTGAATTGTATGCCACTATTTTATCCATAGGCCAATACAGCTCGACATTATCCTCGGAATAAATGGATTACTACCGTTCTTTTTCTTATCTGTTTTAGATCAATACTGGCTTTATAAATCCAGATTTGTAATCCTGAGGACCCGGTGCTATCTATTTAGCGAGAGGAAAAGATTAATTTTTTACATTTTCAAAAATATTTTCTAAACTGGTTGTTTTGGAGGAAAGTAGTATGCAACATATTTAAAGTAGATAGAATTTCCAACAAAATTAGGTGTTAGCCATTGTTATAGGTCAAATACTTACTTAAGGTTTGTGTTCGTAGAGACGACTCATAGGATCATCGCTCAGCGATTGAAGTTAAACCACCGGTTTTGAGCACTATATGCGGATATTTTCTATGCAGACATGTTCCGGTAAGTCATAGTCAACACAAGGAAAGTACCACCATTCAAAAAATATTCAAATATGGCCCGGAATTGGATACAAAACAACGATCGCTGAGCGATCATCATGTGAGTCGTCTCTACGAACACGTATCTTTAGATATATCCAGCCAAAGGTCTAAATCTTACCAATTTCCTCCTCGCCTTATCCACTACCTATCAGCGCTGGTCGCAAGAATGTTGGCGAATTATGAAAAGCACGACAGACAGAGTGAGTTCTGAGTGAAGCCAAGGGCGAGCCACAGATCTAAATCTTATTGCCTTCCATACACACAAAAAACAATTGGATTCAAAAATATTATACCTAAATCTTATCTCAACCTGGTGGCAATTTGCATTTCTACATGATTACATTAGTGATGCCATGCCGGTTCCCTGGGCTCTTAACGCCGTTTTGAATGGATTCTTAGGAAGTGTGTGAAAAAACTGGTCACAGCTAGCGCCGTTGGCGCAAAACAGAACGAGGTGGAGAGTAGGCGTAGTTAATGCCCTATGCCCCACAAGGGGTTGACAGGAACTAGAGAGAGAGAGTGTGAAAAAACTTAATCGAAAACCCATGCCGAGTGCGAGTCCTTTCCAGTGGCGGATTTACCAGTAGGCTGAATAGGCTGGAGCCTAGGGCGGCAGATTTTACGGGGGCGGCGAATTCGGGGCAAATATCTTTTTTGTACGTTAAACACATTACATACACATTTATTACATTGGAAACCGAATTCCGAATACGGATTTCAATGCCAGATATAGCATTTATACTTCTCATGAGATACGTTTTGGGAGCAGTGTATGAAGTGTGTTTGTACCTCAGTAAGATACAAAAGTGAAGAACTGTTTGTCACCGTTATCTCAGAGTTTCAACCGGGAAGAAAAATTCACTTCAACATGACCCAATACTTACTTGAAGTGGTCATACGATTTCATTTGTTGGCAGCCTTCGCCCAGAAAACATCCTTATGCTCGATCCTTCGCACAAGCTCATTTATGATATGAATTCAACAGGGAAGAGATGGGGTGAAATAAAGCTTGAAATATTTCGAAGAGTGCAAGGAAACATAAAAGGCACCGAAAATTTGAGTGACAAGCTTCCCACTCTACATATAACATTATTGATATTTTACGAACATTTTAAACAAGTCCCACCTCTATCCTAAAAACCGTACCCCGAAATTGGACACGGAACTATCGTGGAACGCATCCCTCACGAATTTCAGTGTTTCACTGTAGTTTCAAAACGTCATTTAAATTTTTTTAATTATGTATGCCAATTTTATTGATGGTATTTTTGCTCAAACGAATTGCACCATCGATTCTATCCAGGGGCGTACGCAAAAAATATTTCGGGAGGGGTTTTAGCAAAAAGTCAAATTGATATTTTAAAGCTGAAAAGCGCGATCAAATCACTGTGGAAGTATGGAAGTTATTTCAATCCGTTTTCATTTACTTAACATCACTACAGCTTCAAACCGCCTCAAAGCCTCATAGTAACCACTATTGTTGATCTATGCAGCTTAAATCTGCTAGAGAATGCTAATTATGCTAATGCACCGAAGGACATAATTTCGAATTAACTGCAGCTACTAAAGTCGATATCAATAAGTTAGTTGAAAAATCGTGCAGCATTGATTTTCATTGTGCCGGTTCAGTTGTCCTACTTCCGAGAGACACTTCATTGGCTTCTCAACTGCAAAAATAATTTTGCCAGCACATCATTTTCATGATGCTGAGTTCCTTGCTCATTGTTGATGACTTGAGAGATTTCTTGTACGATGGGTGCAAAATCTCTGTCCGTCTGTTGCAGGGACGTAGCCAGAAATTGGTTTCGAAATGGTCCCAGCGTTCAAAAAAATGACCATGCTATAAAATTTGGATTTTAGTTTTATTGAATTTAGTCGATGAAAATAGGCGTAATTTACAATTATTTTACAATTGTCGACGAGTGGATATGATTTCTCTTTTTAGTTAGTTAATTTCACTTTACCCTGACCAACTTTATCAGATTACACACCAGGAAATACTTAAAAATAAAGTTGATGGGAAAAAAAACTAATTATTCGAAGTGCGGTTAAACAATAATTTCCGCCATTTGCTATAGTAATGCTCAAGACCGTGAAACGGATTGCAACTAAGGAATTCTTCACCACATTTCACAAAAATTCATCAAGATCGCCCAGGACCGATAAAGAGGAAAGTTGAAAGCTCAAAGCTCACATGTATCTATCTTTTCCCGTGTGAGGGGAAAATTTGCAGAATGTTTCTCTCAAATTCGTGTTGGTTGGCTCTGATTGTCTTTTCTGTTTTTTTTTTTGAATATGTATTGATTATCGCTAAATGAGATCGCAGCCACCACCTCTAATGAAGCCAATATACACATGGGATGCTCCTGACATTAGAGGACTGTGCTCCGTTGAACACAAGGAACAACGCGCATGTTACGCTACTGACTAGCGCAGTGGTTCTTAGCCTTTTGCATATGAGGGACCATTTGATAAAACTCGTTAGTTGTTGCGGACCACCAAATTAAAATGTGCTAATAACCATTAAAATCATAGAGTTTTGTACCAAATACCACATCTTTTAGTGATCGTAATACACCGTTGGGAATGATTTTCTGTCTGAACGAATAGCTTTCGTTTGTGGGGATGACAACAGTTTCTTGGCAGTTTTTCGTAAACGGTCTGTTTAAGCCGGAGATGGCTTATCATTTTTAAGCCCCATTTTATTTTAACAGATGATAAACTTCTTCATTGCAGTTATTAGTGGAAGGAGAACTTTTTTTTTTATAAACTTTGGATAAATATATGGAAACAGAATTGATGGTCTACGTTAAAACAAACAAAAATATGTTAAAACCTTTTAAGAATTGCCAAAGATGATCAATTAAATTTAAAAAATTCACACTTTTTAGCCTCGACATTCCAACGCACTCTTTTATCACAGAATTTCACTAAAATTTGAGTTGCACTTTAAGTTTAAGTTCATTGAAAATTTAAGTCTGTATAAGAATTGCATATGAAATGAGTGAATGAATAAACTAACTCAATTCAGCAAAATCATGTTCTGATAACAAAAAAGAAACTAGATTTTTGGAAAATATTCATGGGCCTAAATCGTTTATCTTTAATTATGGCGCCCTCCGCGGTCTAGGAAACTCGTAGATATGCAATTGTATCGAGCCCTAGGTCGTCCTCGTTTTCATGCTCCGCGCAATTATTTTGTGTTCCTCACCCGTTTGGGCACCAGTTTTAATTCGTTGTATGTACCTACACTGTACAATAAAATAAAATAGTTTCGCGAATTTCAATACTCCCGTAATTCGTCGTACAGTTTTTACCACTTTTGCTTACAGAGGTCAGCTTAGAAAACTCCGCTATTTCTGGTAGGCCTTGATACCGAGGAAATTGCATTATAAAGAAGACCGTTGAGAATAAAAGCAATTATTTCATTCCATGGTCCAAAACTACTTTTACATTTCTTTTTTTTTTTCATCAATAAAGCACATATTCCAATACACGGACTACAGCGATGAAAAATTTAAATGAAAACAGTCTGAACTACTTTTTCTCTCAAAAACGAACTCCGCTCCGTTTCTATCCTTCAAAGTTTGTGCTTCGTGAAATTCGAAAATCTTCCTTATCGGATTATGTGAAAACCACAACAAACGCTTCGCGGACCACATAGAGTCGCCTCAGGGACCACCAGTGGTCCGCGGATCACCGGTTAAGAACCGTTGGACTAGCGGCTAGCACGCAATCTTTTTCAAGTGCAAAAGGACCTAGTAATAGGACCTACTCTATACTCTGTTTGTAGGTTCCTTTGGAAAATGTTTGGAAACCTGATATTTTAAAAGTTTGACCGACTGTAGCTCCATTTTGGAGACACCCATAGATGGTGGCCATTGGAATGAAAAATTGGTATAGACTACCTTTGTGATTACATTACCATTATTGAAATACTCACGAGAATTTTCAGCAAAATAATTTTATTGTATGCTGGTAATCATTGTAGCTCCCTGAAGGGCACATGCGTCGTTATGAAATTGGATTTGTATACACATTCTGAAATTACAAAATATCAGAAATAAATCAGAATCCGCTGAGAGCCTTTTTTTCTCAAATTACAGCAATTTTTTTAATTCAAAGAGTCACTTTTCATAGTATGATAATTGCTTAGGTTCAAAGACGATTTGACTGTATTGAATAAATATTTTCATGAAGATGTTTCGGAAAGGCACCAAAAAGAATAAATTTGTCCTAAAAACTAACACCAAAAATGTTTACATAGTAGTTTTAATTAAATGTTATTATTAATTGTTAAACAAATTTTCGTCGAAATAAAGGAGTTAACATCTCCGCGGCGTGAAACCTTACAAGGCCGCGTTCTTCAGTCCATGGTGCGATTTTGATCATCCCAATTTTGTTTTAGGAATATTCTGCACTGCTTTATTTTATAAGATTTTTCCATTATATAACGGGACGCCGGACGCGTATTTACAAAACCCGTGCGCAGTACGAGGCGTCATTGCCTCTTTGCTTACAAACCCGTATTGAATAGGAGGTCGCTCCTCCATTCTCCTTTGCGAAATTCAACTTATGAACTTCAATGGAATCTCCAGACAACTCAACGGATGATGCTGCATCGAAACTGTTTTTTTACAACCGCAAATGTTTTCAGGTCGGAGAAACTTTAAGGATCATTGAGGTGTCCTACACTCAGAGAAAAAAACGCACATTCATATTAAAAGCTCCACATTTAAATTGAACGCAGTATTCGTTTGAAAAATCTCGTTTGATTTGAACGAGTTCTCATTTACGCTAAAAGAATTTCTTTTAAAACAAAAGAGTAGCTAAGCCCCAAACGGCGGTCGTTTAAATCAAAAGATTCCGCATTACATAGTAATGTGTATGCATTCCTTTACGTAACAAATACACATACATAAAGGACGCGATGCCAAAATATAATTTGTTTCAACGTAGCACAATAGGTAGTTAATACTTCTGGCCGGTCCGATGAGTCTCACGTGTTCATGTTCATTGTGTACAAATGTGTAGTGTCTAACAACAAACGTGTATGTCATTAGTTAGAATCTTCGTCGATGTTAAGAGTGTTTTCGAGAATGTACTTTTGCATTCATCTGGAGGAATGGACGCTTCCACAAGTGCAATTTAAGTTTAGCGGGTGTTAAAATAAAAGTGTTATGTATTAATCATATTAAAATTAGACATAAATAAAAAATAAAGTGTTTTCCTGAAGTTTTCATAAGTTTTATTATTTATTGATTTGTCAACCCAGGTAACAGTGAGTATCTAATCGAATGGAGAATGGACAATCAAACGGAATGTATTATTTTATTTCAGCAGAGTTTGCTTTTAATTCCATGTAAAACTCAATTATTTTGAATGGGGTAATTTCGATGAAATGAAAACGGGATATGTTACTTTCGAAATACATATCGTTTCATTAAAAAGAATGCTTCGTTTAATTTAAATAACAAAAATGTTCAATATAAAAACGAAGACGTTTGATACAATTGCCTTTCATTTATTCAAAATGCGTTACCCGTTTACAATCAAAGAATAAGTGTTTATTTCAATGAAGAATACGTTTAAATCGACTGGCTCCTTCTTTTCAGGTAAACGCAAATTCTTTTAATTCAAACGCCTTTTTACAACTCATTATGCTTTTGAAAGAAATGCCACTCGTTAGAATTAAACTCATTTGCTTGTGGAGCCAAATCAAAAGCGCAAATTGTTTGAATTAAATATATTTCGTTCAATATGAGTGAATATTTCTCTGAGTGTAACAATTATTTTTATATAAATAAAGTAAACCTTAAGTTGTATCGCATTACAAATTTGCAGGTAAAGTTCATAAAAATTTTAGTGGGATTTTTTTTTTGCGAAATTTTTAAGGCATATTTTTCTAATGCGAGATTTGCATTAAAAATATTCTTTTTTTTTGTGATTTTTTAATGTAAATTTTGTTGTTGTTTTCGCTGTCGTTCCATTGGCTGCTTTTATCTGTTTTCAGGCTCCCACAAAAGCCAACACATAACTATTTATTAGAAGTTGTACTTGACCCCATTAGGTAACAATTTATTTGAGTGATTTTATTTATATTGTTATGTAATTGAGCTTTGTCTAAAGAGTCCTTTTTGATGTGAACCTTGATCTAAAAAAATTTAGAATAATCCAAAATTTGAAAATATATTTTCTATTATTCAAATACAACATAGTAGTGTCACAAACGGATCAAGTTTTCAAGCAACAGATTGATACACATAGATATCCTGCAAGACGACACACATAAGCGTCGTGTCGCCGTCACCATCATCGCATACATGATGATGCGTATAATGGGAAAATACAGGGCCGGATTTAGCCACTATGGCGCCCCTGGGCAGTAGCTAAATTGCCGCCCTATGCAATTGGATAGGCTTAAAATAAATAGCATATTTGTGTATGTGGTATGAAAATTTTATACTTTTTTTCGAGTAACCGATGTGTTTTCTTTGCTCGAAAATATATTGCAAAATATATTGCTTCCCTGAGCCATACCCAGGAGGTCCGAGCTCTTCCCAAAATTGTTTCAAAAAGCATTGAAATTTAATGAAAACTGGAGCGATACACATTTATTCTTCAAAATGTGTTCAGAAATGTTTTACCTTTCCAATATCTGACGTTGTTGTTTTTTTTTCATAGTTTTTCGTTTTGGAATTTATGAACGGATGACACCAACAAATAAAATTTGCTATTATCGTCATATTCATACCGAAAAAACTTAGGGGTTTCCTGTTTTGTTTTATTCAGAAACGCCAACTTAAGGAAAGCTTACGGTGGTTTTTTAACGGTACACTATGAATACATCTGAGGACTTCGAATAATCTAATCCCATTTTTGCGATATATTTTTTCGTTTTCGGTAAAAAGAATAACAACAAAAAATCCGACAAAAGTCATTCGCTGCCTCAAGAGTGCTACATTTTGCTGGTTTTAATTATTTTAAACGATTCAACAGTTCAACAGTAAAGTTTTCCAGTTTTCTCTGAATGAAAAATGACAAACTCGACAATGTAAACTTCAAAATTGTGAAAAATTTATTAAAACCCACGATGGAAACTTTTTACTGGAAAATTTGATAGTCAATGCAGCAGTCAATTTCTATCGATATAGTTTGACCCCTCACGAAATCGAATCTTGACTAATTTAGAGCGAAAAAAGTAGTCATAGAAAAGACGAAAAATGTGTGCTCGTTTTGCTTGCTTTTATTAACTAGGGGTGTCAATTAATCAATATAACCCGGAGATTAGTCTAGTACGAAAGTAATTTTTTAACAATGTATTCTCCCAAAAAAGGAAACTTTTGTATACTATGGCAATGACCGATTGGGTCTGTCAAATGCTTTTTTCAGCCTTTGTCTAAAATTTTAATTAAGTAGGGCAGACAGCTTGACTGGATCCGATCAAATACATTTATAATAGTCAAGCGAATAATAGGGGTATCAAAACACAGACGGCTTTTTACTTCCAGTGTAACCGACCTACCCGCCAATCAGAGTAAATGCTTCTAGAAAATTTCGTGTGAAGGATAAGTGCCAAATTTTGAGGGCGGAGTCACATTTCAATTTGAGGTGAGGGCACGACTGGTCTAATACACCTAACTTGAATAAATTTAAAAACAAATCCAATTTTTTGCATCTTCCAATGAACTTGTAGCTAATGGAAAGTTTCAAAATTTTGCCGCCCTTCAAAATCTGCCGCCCCGGGCAGTTGCCCAGGTTGCCCATATGGGAAATCCGGCCCTGGGAAAATATGGTGGGGATATAATATTGGCAACATTATTTTCAGCATCGGAGAGACAAGGACTCGTGTTAGGTGCGATAATAAAATCAGTTATCCGTAATACGGGAAACAGCAGTAAATTTATAGGATATGAATCATTTATGTTTCTTGTCTAAGGAAATAATAGGCATCTGAGGACTATTACGGATATTGGCTCAAATCGATATTCGAGACGTGGATATAGATGTTGGCCAGGTGAAGGATGAGAAGTGGAAAACTTTGTATAGCGTTGAATGATGATAACGACCGCGTTGTCGTCCTTACAGAAGACAATTTATTATTACAATCTCTCAGGAGAAAGGTGTGAAAAATTACGGGTATTCGTTGCGAATGATGTAAAAGCTACTTTCGTATATCCTGTATTTGGGTGTGTGTGTTTCTGAATTTTTGCAAGGAATCTTTACATTGATGTATGACAAATGGTTATTATGCAATACATTGAAATACGATCGAAGTTCGAAGCAAATGGTGTATTGAACGATTCCTGTCTCCTATTCGTATGTATGTATGACATGGTTTTTCTGCAATGATATGGTACCATTTTCAATTTTTTTGATTGGATACATTTTGTGTAACATAACATAACCGCAGAGTTCCATATCATTATGGAACCATATCAAAACAAATGGTTTGAAATTCATACATTTCAAGCATATGCACGAGTACTTCCATACGGTAATAATAATACCATCATTAAATTGAATTTTCAATTTGGATACAGTAACAAAGGAATTTTGATACATAACAGAGGCATATTTGCCCGACAACACAATGCCATTCTTCGAAAACAATTAAACTGATCGCTGTAAAGCTCCGGGGCATGTAATAAATGGCATTAAGGGCTGCAATTTGATTTACGTTCATGTAGTCTTGCTCTCTAATCAGTATCCTGTTTACATGATGTCCTATGGCATGGCAATGTGCAAATTCATGCACAACCAGCCATAATTGTAATTGTCATATTACGTAGGTACATTTATTACATATTATTGTTTGTATCAGTATGGCTGACATTGGGAGGCGAGTAGTATGGGTATTATTATTACGTATTTATTTTGCTAAAAGAATATAGTAAAAAACCCAAAATTTAAAACGCGAAGTTTAAAAGCGCATGTTTGTGAAGAACTTCATATGTAAGCGCACCTGAAGCGTTTATGGGAAGCAGTATTCAAAGTTCATTATTCTAAACTAAGCGCACTCGAGACACATTAAAAGGGCTATTTTAAAGTCTATAAAATCACTTCAGAATATGAAAAGGTAAAGATCAAATAATGTAGGTAGTATAAAGATTTGAATTTATTATATTATACTAGGGGGCTTCGCCCCCTGCTCGCTACGCTCGCCACCCCCCCCCCTGTCCCTGCCCTGCCCTGCCACAAGCAACGTCGAGCTGGCGTGCTCGCGCTGCGCGCTCGCAGCACTGACTGACTGCTTTTCGTTCTTGCATGCTATACTTATCGACATTCGGGATTCATCGTAGCCAATCAGAACATTCATCAGATTTTTCCATTTCCGAAGTTAGCATTTTTATATATAGAAGGATTACTACACAATAGTGTAAATTCGGTCGGAATTCCATCAATCTCCGGGGCTTTACCGGCGTCCATTGACTTGATAGCGTCTGTTAGTTCCTTTTGGATAGTGGACCGGAATTAATGCCGTCTTTTTGAGGGACGTCTTCTGCTGGCAACGAATTCTGATTTGGTGGTGGTGCATTAGCTTTTTCGAGCAAAGCGGTGGGGAAGGCACGCTTAGCTGAGGGAAGTTTGAGCCTGTGCACATTATATCGCTTGGGGCGCTTGATTGCTGCCGTTCGTAAGCGCATTTTTGCGATGACAAGATGGTGGTCACTGCCAATATCAGCACCACGTATCGCCCTAACGTCCAGGACACAGTTTCTCCACGTTTTGGAAACAGCAATGGTGTATCTGGTTCTCAGTTCTGCCATTTGGAGAAGTCCAGGTTGATAAGTGGGAATCTTTGTGTTTAAACAGAGTTCCACCAATGACCAATGAGCTGACGAGAGTTACAAAACACTATAAACATCCCGCCATTCTGGTTTCTGTTGCCTAACCCATGCTTTCCCATAAGGTGTTCCAATCCTTGGTTATCTGTCCCGATTTTAGCTTTGAGATCCCCCATTATGATTTTAATGTCACCTTTCGGAGCCCTATCAAAGGTGTCGCCAAGTCGTTGGAAGAAGACGTCTTTATCAGCTTGATCAGCTGGTTCGGTTGGTGCGTAGGTACCACTGAATTATCGTGATATTTCGTACTCTGGATTTGAATCGGGCGGTGATAATACGGTCGAAAACTGGTTTCCAATCGATAAGAGATCGACGTACATTCCTTGTCACCACCACCTACGCCTGCCTGCCGAGGAGCATTTTGGTCATAATTTCCAGAGTACAATAAAACAGTATAATACCTTGGTGATAGAGTCGCTCTTGATCCGAGCCATCTTGTTTTGCTCAGACCCAGGCGCGCACAGAGGGTGGGGCAAAAGGGGCAATTTGCCCCGGGCCCCAAGTTAGAGAGGGCCCCGCAGGGACAGTGGTCTCGTAGTGCGCATACGTCTGCAAAATTATTACACGAATTGATGTCAGATAAATTTTATTTAAATCTCTATTTATCTTGTTTTGCGTTATTCAAAGCATTTCTAGGACCCTATAGGATTTCCCTTCACCTATTGTTTTCAATTAAAATTGCTAAATCTAAGATTGGCACTGATCTTGATATATTTTAGGTGTTGAGATCAACAGCACACTCTAATTAATCGGAATTCCCTTAAAATCTGAGTGTCCTCGAACTATATATGGTGTTTTATAGAGAAAATGTTAACCAAGAAACTGAAAACGATGGAAGCCCCTTTAAATGCCTATTTCTTATTTAGTTTCCATAAATTTATATTTATTCAAGTCTCTCTCTGATTGTTGTTAACTCATTGTATTCTTATCTGTAACTATGCTCTCGAACTAGCAAAATTTCTCAACGTTTTCTACTGGTTTGGTTTTACGTTTTTTACGTTTATGAAGAGACAAGAATTTAGATTTTCGCAATGCCATCAGCAGTGACGGAACAACTTCACTCTGAGCCCTCCCGCCAACTTCTTGAGTGAGACCCTACACTGAGAAAAAAAGTAGAGTGAAATCAATCGAAAACACTCTTGAAGGTCGATCCACTCTTTTCAGTCACAGTCATTTTCCATACAAATTAATTGATTGACTGACAATCTGTCAATTTGTATGAGAAATTACTGTGACTGCGACTGATGACTGAAAAGTGTGGACCGATCTTAAACCAAGTATTTTGAAACATGATTTCGACGTTACAGTTTTTCTACTTAAATTAAGAACATCGTACTTAAAATAACTTTGCTAAGAGCTACTTTGGCTCTTTGCATTCTTACATTGAGAATAGCGTTCTTGTTATAACGTTTATTAAATTAATGATTTCATCAATTGTTTTTTTTTAATAAAAATGCTCACGCAGCGCAGCATTGACCTCTATAGGTGTTAGTGATGTTTAAGCATAGAAAATTACCTGCGCCTACAATGAGATTTGATCCCGCGAACCTATGATTCGAAGACGAGCGCCCTATCTATCTACCCTAATGCCGCTCTCTCAAGTACCAGCATCCTGTAGCAGGAACAACATTTATAGAGTTTCCAAGGACAAATGTTCTTTTTCTCAAAGGGGCCACTTTTATTTATATGCCCCGGGCCCCGTAAATCCTCTGTGCGCGCCTGCTCAGACCTAACATTGCGATGTTATACGCGGTCATTTCCCGTTCGTCTTCAGTGAGTCTTATGTTGTTGCACTCGCCCCACATCGTTCGAACGTTCCAAAACCCAATCGTGGTCCGTTGTTTATAGCCAAAAGTCGTTGCCGGTGAATCAGTCCGAGGTATCCGAGGCTCGTTTAATGGTTCGAGTGTAAAGAAAATTTCAAGTACGCGGGTTACAAGCCTACGTACCCTATCCCTCAAGTCGCATTTTACGACAAGCCGGGAACGCTGTGGCATAATTCTTACCCTAAAGACCACAGGGGTCAAATTTTTGTTAGTCTTCCTGCATATCTGAACAACTGCACGCACACAATCGTAGCGGGCACAATTGTAGAGATAGGTAGGGAACCCAGGCAGAGTTTTATTCTCTCCTGTCCCTTTTAGTCGCCTTTTACGAACCGCCGAGAAAAGCGGATGCACTATTCTAGGCCCATGCTTGTGGCCTACACGGATAATGCGGGAGAGTAAAGTCCCGTGGAGACTCATAGGAATTGGTTTGCACCGTTCACCCTATGGCTCACCATGGCTCACCTCTTGCATAGCTAAGGGTCCGCAGTTTCGCCAAAACTGAAAAAGATATAGGAATCGAACAAAGTCTTTCAACCTATAATTTTCCCCCTACGGGCAAGAAGTACCAATCAGTTAAAATTATGTGCAATGTATACGTTAACAACGTCCCACTGGCACGAGCACAACGATCATCATCATCATCATGCGGCTGCGGCATACTTACTCATCAGGCTTGTACAGTAAATCCTCAATCGCAATACTCCGTTCCGTTCCGTTCAGCTGTCAAAAGTAGACCTTACGGACTGGGCATGTAAACGCACACAACGGTTGTAACGGAACGGAACGGATCGGAAGAGTTGACCAAAATTCAACTTTTACGGATCACATAACCTCACTTTATGGAAAATGACAGTTCAGGAGCATAACAAACGGATATGGATATGGATGACGAGTAGTACATCGAGGCCGTACCGTCAGGGGTACACATAGCCTTTCGGCCTTATCTCCCGGTCCTTCGGACTGTTTGGACCTTCGGTGTTTACTGGCAAGGTCTTATTGCCAGAGGGGGATTCCTCCATCCGGCGAATGCACTCACATTCAGGAACCCAACCCCGGGGTTGCATCACCAGCTCGATGACTCGGGTAACAACCTACAGCCACCTCGAGGCCGACACCTTGATGGGCAAGGACCATGGTCCCCTGGGCACACCCATCCCCGAGGTACACTATTCGCTAAAGACTTCTCTATATCAGGTGTGATCTTACTTCGGCCCCTATTGGTTAAGCCTCACGTACAATTCAGATGTGCACCTCCCAGGCTCGTTGAACCTGTGACTACTCGTCTGCTTAAAGCAGACTCGTAGCGCTGCTTTTCATATCCGGGCGGCCCCTTCAGTATACTAGTCAGCAATGCGATTCGGGCCGTGTGGTCATCAATCCACAAACTAGTTAGGTATAGGCGCGTAGGCATCTTCCACCAAGGCCATTCTCCTTAACTAGCCCCTTTGAGGCTCGGGTTATGCGAAGCCGCTAGCTCCGAAGCTCACACGATTAACCGTAATATGGTGAACCCCGCCACCAAGGAACACCGTTTACGTGCTCGGCCTTTAGTGACTTCCTTCCCGTAAGTTGTGGGAGGAGGTCAGTCACGCCAAGAGCCACCCGTACATGACTAGGAAGCTCGGGAACGTCATCGCCCGTATGGTCTTATTGTAAAACCGAATCACTTGCGAAGCTATGTTCTGCTTACATTTAAGCGCTTCAAAATTATCCGAACGCTTCGTTCCCCGCTGGGAAATTTTCGTTTTTTTTTACAATTTAACTGTACCTGATTAATCGTGAAAAAAAAACGCGCACAACATTATGGTGATCGTTTTTGACGCCCATTATTTATTTTGAATTCAAATTTATACATAAATACACTCCGGATTCGGTTACATACCATATTCTTGCAAACCTTCTGGTACTGATACTTTGCAAATCTTCAATTCACGTAATATCGCTTTACTGGAAATATTTTCACCCTCTCCCGAACACGGTTACGTGCTGCATGCATAGCAAGCATCATAATGTCTCTATAGCTGTAACAAAAAGTATGCAAGCACCACAAACACTCATATGAGGATGTCAGGTGAAATCTCCGTAAGAAGAAAATAAGGTTAAAAGTCCCGCGGGAGCATCTCGCAAGACGTACGTACCTACACAACACACAAAGTCAAGAAATGCTTAGAATGGAATGAGGAATATGAAGATGGCAAAATATCTTCCATCAACAATGCTCTGGGATTGCTGCTCCGACTCCGACCTGAATGCTCCTTGACATTCCTTCGAGCTTCGCAGTCATTCATGATCTTACGAAAAGAAGCGATTTCGCACAGTATCGTTGTAACTTATATCGATTCATAATGCTCCGCTCTCAGGCGGATATAAGGAAAAAACGGGATCATATAAATGATACTATCTCTCTGGCATGCTAAGCTCCAATATAAATTGGCATTGCTAAAAATAGTGGCACTAAACAAACGCCATGCCATGTCCTTTTGACGAAAATACAATTTAAAGAAAAGTTGGATTGAAAATGATATGAAATCTTCTCTCTGCTATATAACATTGTTGTGAAGTTGGACGATATATAAATTCAAAGAAATCCTCCCTGCAGATGGTCTTGGTATGGTTCGGTATGTGGTGCGGTATGGTGGTGGCGCAAAACAACATTGTAAAGTTAATGCCAAGTGACGTAAAGAAAATTGCTCCTGGAATTTTTATGAGACTATCTCAGCTCGACTTAATGTCTTTGCGTATACCGCTGAGATTGGTTTCAAGTCTTCAACACACAAGAATATCGTATTATATATATGTATGCAATGCACATACTAAAATAAAATACCTCTAGAATGAAAAGGAAGCATGAGATGAGGTGACTCGTCCTGACAACAAAAACGACGATGACCATGATGTCGACCTTCTCCCGAAATCCCAAAGTTTTAATACATATCTTGGGAGTGCGCACATTATTGACCCTTTTATTTTATATGTGCGAAAGTGCACCATATCGTCTGTGTGTTGTATGTATTTTGGTATGTCTTGGGAAATTTAAGGATCCGCCTGATATATGAGGGACTATAAAGTTGTTCTTATTATCAGATACGTTGGGATTAATTGCAACGGCACGAAAAAAACGATCAATTGAAAGCCAAAATGCTCTTTGTTATACTGTTTTGTCCTTGCTGTTTGACACAGACATATTTAATGCTGTCATAAAACTGTTTTAATTGAAGTTCGTGTTTGGTCAGACGAATTATTGATGCTTTAATATAGGGAAAAATGGAAAAGATTCCTTTTCATTTGAAAGACATACATACCTAACCATTTATTATTCGAATAGGACAACTTTGTCTTTGATAAATGGACTTGTGCATATTTTATGATTTGATCGGACGCCTTAGCCTTATCGCATAGAGAAGACACACACAATATTCAGAAAGCTTTTCCATTGTATTGAATGGAACTTTTGTTTATATAACAAGGATAACAAGGTCAGTTTTGCCTTGCAAGCTAATTCCGGGCCATACCATCACACCGGGACCGCCTTGCCTCTGAATTTGATTAATGCAAGGATCCAAAAATGCTTCTCCGGTTATCCGCGAGACTCTTATGCGTCGATCGTCACTAAACAATTTTACTTTGCACTCTTCCGAGAAGAGCACCTTGCGCCATTGTCCCGTGTCCCATTGGATATGTCGACGAGCAAATCTTAAACGATTCGTACGATGCGTCCTGGTCAGTTGTGTTCTGGTAACACGTCTCCTTGATGACCGTTGTTGATCTTCGTGCAAACGATTTCTAACTGTTTGGGCGCTAACAATGATCCCAGTCGTCCTTCATAGCCTACTTTGTATAGGTAGTCCACGAGCACTAATGGTACGATCCCGTCGCGCACAAAGTCTCACATATCGGTCTTCTGCGGGGGTAGTTATTCGAACTTGGCCTGAACCATGACGACGGGAGACACTTTCTGGCTCCTGGTAACGGTTCCAAGGATTAATACCCAAATTTCAAGGGTACAGAACGTTGCGAACGACCTTCCTAAAATATTTCTAAGGCTCTGGACGAATCATTTAAATTTAAATAGCGCCGAATTGCTGGTATTTTGTTTTTTAAAGAGTCTCCTTATCTTTAAAAGTGCAACAACTAATGTCGCAGTTAAAGAACTTGGCGAAAGCTCATTCTAAATCAAAATGAAGAATAAACAAAACTTCCCAATGTATGACTCGTGCCCTAAAAGAACTGTTTAAGCCAGTTCCGTTAAAACTAATGTTGACGAATCATACTGTGATAACTCACATCTCATTTACGTACAGAAAAGCATTTTTGAAATTAATTATCACACTAGAAATCCACCAAAAGACGTTGTTAAAGTCAACGGACATTAGTGGGCCTTTATTTTGTGGTGAGCAGTTTCACAAAAAGTGACATTCCCAAGACACAGTTGCTCAAGCATCAAAGAAATTTCCAAATAAACTTTTTATCAAAACGGTAGTTCAATCGTGAAACTCTACAAAGTTTTCAAAAAATGCCTCAACATGTTGGGCTTAAAAAAACTGGCTTGTTCCATTTTTAGAAAAAAAAATTTGTATAATTGTTTTTCAATAATATTTTTTAGTTCACTAGAGGGCTTCGCCTCCTGCTTACTACGCTCACCAGCCCCCCGCTCTGCGCGAAAGTGCTCGCGGCACTGACTGACTGTTTTTCATTCTCGTATTGAATGGTAATATGTACTTATCGACAGCTTGTACGCTAATTGTTCGTGTGTATATGTACGCTGGATAATGGCTTAATGTTCGGGTACATTCGGGAATTTATCGTATCCAATCAGAACACGAATAAAATGCCATTTTCCGAAGTTAACATTTTTGACATGTATATGTCTTTGCGGAGGCTACCTGAGAAATACTGGGTGTCATTCCGTGAAAAAGCGTCACGAAAAACTGTAACGAAAACGTTTAATGCTTAAAATCGACCTTCCCGTAGTTCGATCTTCACCAAATTTTGTATACATTATCGTTTAATCGCTCTGACTTAGAATCGACAATCACGATTTCGATAAGTTGCGGGAATAGCGGTAAATTCGCCAATGAAGCGAACGAAAATTCATCCTTCAATTGCTTCTCCTGACTTTCCCCGTGGACCGATGTCGACGAAACTCGGATGGAAGTTAAGTGGTGCGATCCCTAATATTTTGATGCCAGCACTTCTTATGAGGAAGATGTCCTTGGACACAAAATGTCCTTTTTTCTGTGGGAATGCATTATAGACGCTATGAATAAGGATATGGATATCAAAATACAGAATCCGTTGCGACGAGTCTTGTTAAATCACGACAAGCTGATTTTGAGTTTTGTTAAAGGATATTACCACCAAAAAGGACGTTTTTCTAGCATAGGAAACAGAGTATGGGCATTATGGGTGTCGTTTGAAAGGTAATACTTTTGATGTATGTGATCGCACTGTATATGATTTCAAAATATTTAAAAAAAAATTTTGTCCCAGGGGGGTTTGAACCATGGTCCAAACCATCGTCAATACCTTCCAAAAAGTCAACAACCGCCTTGACCACACTGCGCCTATCAGTACGAATAGCTTAAGTGATCATCATCATCTGGTCTATAGTCATCACACAGTGGAGTTTAGTTACGCGGAGACGTCCAACGGATGGCTGATGCAAATGCCTGGTACAATTGCAAATGGCGAGCAGGTATAAATTGAATTTTCGATTGCATATGCGTGCACTTTCGAATTTGTCACATGTACATAAAACGCGCGCGTAAAAAAGAGGCATCCAAAATGCATACTATTTGTCGCGAAGATTAGAAAATCAAAAGTCGTTTTAGTATGATCACCAAAATCAAAAGAATGTTCACGTAACTAAATAAAAAAGAAAAAAATTAATGCCCCTGTGGCGACTCGAAAACGTCACCCCATGCACCAAACACCTATCATCTAACCTACTCGGCTATGCCGACCTCGGTGATAGCAAGTAAATCTAGCGTTCATCACAGATTATCTCGCACAAGTCGGTGCATGCAGGCAGAAAAGTTTGCACATAAACATTTTTAGCAGTTAAATTTAATTCAACCAATTATGTCCGTCACCGCACCGCAAATCATTGATTCGTTGGACATTTCATTCTCTCCATTCAGCAACATGTAAACGCTCTGCAAAATGTTCGAGCATGATCATGTGATGATTGCTAGATTTATCGGGCCAATCCGTAGTTGATATAGCCTGGTTGAGTATCCGCCAGGTTTGGTGCGTAGGGCAATGTGTTCGAGTCCCCACGGCAACATATATTTTTTTTTCTCTTATTAGTGTCCAAAACAATTTTTTTTAGTTTGGTGATAATTATTTGGAACATAGTAAAACACGTGTGATTATTATTTTAAGGAAATTAGGATGTTTACGCTGGGTTGTTCCGTGACAAAATGTGACATTGTAAATCATAGCGAAAACCTAACGAAGCTTTAAGTCAACCTTTCAGTGGTTTGATCATTGCTAAATTTGGTATACATTTTCCTTTAATCGCCCTTAAAAATAATCGACAATCACTGATGAGTTGCGGGAATAGCGGTAAATTCGCCGTTGAAGCGAATTAAAAGTTATCTTTTAATTGGTTCTCTTGGCTCCGCCTGTGGAGCGATTTGAATGAAACTCGTATGGAAGTTAAGTGGTGCGATCCTTATTATTTTGGTGTCGGCACTTGTTATGAGAAAGATGTCCTTGGACAAAAAAGGTCCCTTTCCTTTAGGAATGCATTATAGTCGATATGCATATCAAAATACAGTATTCGGTGAGTTGAGCCCTTTAAAGTCACCACAAGCTCATTTTGGATTTTCAAAGGATATTATGTACAAGTACATATGTACCACCAAAAAGGACACTTCTCTAAGGAAACTGAGATTGGGCATTATGGTTGTCGTTCGAAATTCGACATTTGGGGTACTGTATGTAATCGGTTTGAAAGGATTTTTGGGCCTCTGGAGTGACAAGATAACGGCTGATGTAATGTGGATTATTTTGCAAGCAATAAACGTAGACATATACATGATCTAAGATTTTTCCCCTAAGGGAAAACTTCTCGGAGTTTTATATATACATATGTAGAAGGATACCAAAACTTCCTCCTTGCAACGGTTACAAGCCTTTCAATTTGGCGGTGACTTGCAAATTCAGTTGTATGCCAGTTCTCATTAAATTTGTGAAAAGAAATTGTGAATTATTCCTGAAAAAAAAACACAGGAAACCCCTCAAAAAAGGAAAAAAGGGCAAGGAACATTAAAAGAGATGAAATGGACGAAGGCGGTGGCAGCGGTCATGAAAATCAGAATGGGTACAGTATTGGCAACGAAAACGTTTGGCGTTCCCCGATCTACCCTTCAAAGAAACAATCGGGTGGTACTACAAACGTTAAAGTTCCATTGGGGCCGAAAAAAACAGTCTTTAATATTGAGGAAGAACTATTTGTTTGATATGGAAACCCGATTGTTTGGTCTATCTACACGAGAAGTGAAGGTCTTGGCCTATCAACTTGCGGTACGGAATGGCAAATCACACCCATTTAAAGGAAACAATATTGCAGAATTTATAATTGCGACGAGACAGGTATCTATCTCGATTGTGCCTAAAAGCCGATGTAAAATCTTGGCGCAAAAAGGAAGAAAGCAAATAGACACTCGTAGAGAAACGAGTTTCCAAACTCGGCACGACTCGTCGCAAGTTTATTATTCAGAAGAAGATGATAAGAAATATTCTTATGGTAGAATAATAAACTAACAATGCGACTAGGAAGTGGTATGGCTGACAACCGTATCACACTCCGAATTCAATTGTCTTTGTAACGTTGATGACTACACACGGTAGTCGTCAACGCACCATGCTCCACTAGGAGTTACGGTATTGAAGAGAGAGAGCATTAGTATCAGTAGAGAGAGGAGCGACCATAACCATAACTGTGTCGAGCTATGTTTCAACGCTGTTATGCATTACCTTCCGCCAATGATGATTTTTCCTCGCAAGAGAATGGAAAATGAGCTGACGGCTAATGCCCCGGAAGGTGCATGGGGTGTCCGCCGACTGCGGATGGATCACTCACAACGGAGATATTTTTAATGTGGCGCAAAAAAATTATTTCTTTAACTGGAGCAACAAAAGAAAACCCGCAGTTGTTGTTGCTAGATGGTCATTCCACCCACAAAAATGCGTTGACGTTATTGATGAAGCTAGAGCACATGGGGTTGAGATATTATCGTTTCCCCCTCACACTACGCATAAATTACAGCCACTCGACGAGGCTTTCATGAAAGCTATCAGCACGTACTACGACCAAACTATAACTTCTTGGCTCGGCAGTAATCCAAGCCTTGTTGTAGGCATAGGTCAGGTGGCAGAATTGTTCGGTAGCGACCATGTCACTTCTGTCAATGAATTTAAAAAAAAACGGGAATGTGGCCATTTGATGAAACTGTATTTACGGAGACAGACTTTGCCCATTCATGACGACATATATTCCCGTTGCCAAAGACACCACAGGTTCAATAATTCCAAGTACGGCTGCAAATCCGCAACCCGGTTGTTCATCCTATATTGAATCATCACAGCCCAGGACGGTTTTAGAATTGATACCCGACAATTCATTTGAATTGGTTAGCCCAACGCAACTCTCCCCAGCTCCCGTAACCCAACAGCAGAAACGCAGATCTCGCATGAAGAAGGAAGCCGAAGAGGAAAAACAAAAGAAGAAACTTGAACGAATAAGGAAGAAAATTACAACTACGAAAAAAACACCATCAAAGAAAAACAGTGGTTGAAGCTCCACCTTCATATAACGAGGATGCACCAAATCGTTCACGTTTGTACTATGCAATGGGCGTTATCTCGAATCAATTAATGGATGGATAACATGCCAAAGTGGCCAGGAATGGGCCAACTGTGGATGTGCAGGTGGCGACGACAACGATCCCAAAGCGGTGCATATTTGGCAACTTATGCTTACCATAAATATTTTGCGTATAATAATAAAATGTCCCATCTTGCCCCATAGTAACGCCCGTCCACACATAAGGGGTAAGACTTCATGAATTGTTAAGTTTTTTGTTTTAAATTAACACAGGTCTATATCGGAAAGGAATTTTGCAAAAGGTAAAGAGTTATAGCCAAATTATTTCACTAAAAATATTACCAAATAGAAAAAAAATACAAACGTTGACAATCTGCTAAAAAAAACATTTTGGTGAAGGGTGGCGGCAGTGGCGTAATGTGTTCCAAATTTCTTGTGTTCGAAATTTGAATGGGGGCCCCACGTACGATTTAGACAGAACCCGAATTGACAGCAGTCCACAAATGATCAAGAGCAATGAAAATATTCGAATGTCCTATTTAACTATTTATCACTTAGTTAAATAGAACCTACGTAAAAACACTACCTCGAGAAGTGCGCCTACAGTCATTGATCCTAGACTACAAGTAATTACCCTAAATCTGAGGATCATGTCAGCTAGCTCACATCTTTGACGTCCCTGGCCAAGTTAACTCATTGGCCTGTCAATAGCAAATTTAATCGATTGAAATGAGAGTTCCTCGAAAGATAAATACGTCCAGTAGGAGCAATGAGTGATTCGTTATCTGGACACATTCCTTAGGCCTGTACTTCTTAATTTTATTATTCCTAGATAAAAAAGCAGCTTTTTGACTCATTCAACATTGTGCAACATATTTTCCTTGACGAAGGTGTACCTTTTTCTTCAATATTCAAACACTCGACGAACTGGATCACAATGGCTCTATTTTACGCAAGAGCTTTGAAGATAAGCACTCCTTTTTGCAAGTTGAACCTTTATATCTCTTCAATATTTTTGTGACTAAAACCCAGAAAAGCTGATATTCAGACAAATCCCGACTCAAATAGCTTGTGAGACTGATTGCTCTGATGATTGTTTTTTGTTGTTTTGTTGGCAGTTTCCCCAGCGACGGCTTCCAGACAGGCATTCATTAGAAAGGATGTATTGTCTTTTGAGACTGGTTGAACCCCCAACCGCAAGTCAAGAGAAGGTGTTCCCCGTGCAAGCAGCATTTCAATTGGATACCGCCCGAATGAGCATCCAAAGGACTCTTCATTCTGAGTCCCTTCAGAAAATCCGAGAAAACCATGGCTTTCGAACTAAAGTAGTAAGGACCTATACGAAGCAAAATTTACTCTTAGTGGAGTACTCAATACTCGTAATAACCGTATCTGTGCTAAAAAAAATCCTCATGAAACCCGTCTACCACGATTTCAATACGAGCTTAGAGTAAATGTAAAAAATGCTCTTTTAGGTGAGAAACTTGTAGGTCCCTTGATCCTTTCACCTCGATTAAATTCAACGATTTTTCTGGAAATATTACGAAATGGGATATTGCCCGTTATAATATGGTGGCAGATGGACGGTTGTTCCGCTCACAACGAGAGACCAGTTACGGAATGCTTGAAAATTAGTTACCCGGAAAATGGATCGGAAGATTTGGGCCAGTCGCATGGCGTGCAAGAAGTTCTGACATTACTCCCTTAGATTTCTATTTATGGGGCAATTTATAAAATTGTGTGTACCGCGAGTCCATTAACTCACGCTAACAGCTGGTGAGACAAAGAAGTAGGGATGTCAAAAACCGGACGGTTAGTCCGAAAACCGGTACTTTCACAACGGTTAACCGGGTTATTTTCGGTGTTTTCCTCCTCCCGGTTTCAACCCGGACGGTTGTTTGTCCATCCGGTTACTACCGGGAAAAAAAATCTTTCAAAATGCATACAATTTTTTTTTATATTTTCTTGATTTTTCGGTTAGCAATTCTATTAATCTGTACCCTATGAAAAATTTCGTTTTCGAATTTCAGCCCTTAAATTAAACATATTTTCGAATACTCTCGTTAGCGCTACGGGTTGCGCCAGAGATATATACTTATTTGAAAGGTCAATAAAAACAAAAGTAGGTACTTCAAATATGGTTTTGATTTCATTTTATTTAAGAGTACAATATCCCAAGTTTTTTTTGCATACAGTCTTGAAAATGACATGTTCGTTGTTCCAAGTGAGCGACCGTTAGAAAAGAAGCTATCGAGGCCCGCTGCTCTCTAGACGAGAGCATCATGGCAACTGACTAGAATGGGAAACAAACTTAGGGACTTTCCCTTCCAGATGCAGTTTTTTTTTTATTTAAATTCTAAGCAAATCAATGAAAAGACTCGGTTAACCGAAAAACCAGTACTTTGAGCCCGGTTAAAACCAGACGGTCTAACCGGCTTTGCAAGAAACCGAAAACAACCGAAAACCGGGTTATGGGCGGGTTTTTGATATCCCTACAAAGAAGTGACAAAATAAAGAAAAACCCTGCAGAAATTCTTTGGCCGGTTTCTTCTGTTGGAAGAAAATGACCCTTGACCCTCAAAAATCCTCAAAATTTTCGGACTTTTTTCATATTTTGGCTTGTAGTTTTTAAAAGGTGCTTCTTACAAGAAAGTCATCCACTACACTTTTAAAGCTAACAAAACCTTCTTTAATTTGAGTGCTACCCTAGCTTTGTAGGTACAAAGGATCCCAAGATACAGCATTTTAAAGATGTTTTTTTTTTGTAAAAAAGTTCGAAATTGTAATACGACGTGTAAGACGTGTTCCGATTCCATCTGTTCCTGGATGCGTTGAGGCTAATCCAGGAACACAGTTGGATGAATTTTGGCTAAGATTCAAAAGGAAAAAAAGTTTTTCTTCCAAGAACCTAATATACAGGGGCTGGTTTGTATGACAGCCCCATGATGTAACGTTCCGATTCCATCCATTCTTAGATATGTTTCGAGGCTGGGTGAGGTTTGGATAAGATTGGCTCATAAAGAAAAAAGTTTTTCTTAGAAGAGCCTAATTTCCAGGGGTTGGTTTGTATGGCAGCCCAATGACGTTGTGTTCCGATTTCATCCGTTCCTAGTTATTTTTTGGGACCTAAACAGGAACACACTTGGGTGAAGTTTGGTTAATATTGGTACATAAAGAAAAAAAAATTTCTTAGAAGAACCTAATTTTCAGGGGCAGCCCTATGACCCCATGGTCCGATTCCATTCGTTCCGACATATATACTAAGCTAAGTAACTGGTTTATAACTTCGTGTCACATGACTTTCTCCGTAGAATGCGCATTTAAGCCGATATTTAGTTCGGAAGAAGACTAAAATTACAATTTCGAACTTTTTTACAAAACACAATGTTGAAAGTACTGTATCTTGGGATCCTTTGCACCTACAAAGCTGGAGGTTGGAAGGTTTTGTTAGTTTTAAAAATCCTGTAGACGACTTTCATGTAGGAATTACCTTTTGAAAGTTACAAACCAAAATATGAGAAAAGTCTGAAAATCTTTAGGATTTTTGAGGGTCACGGGGTTAGCGCAAGTTTTTCGAAGTTGCAAACTTGGTGATGATGAGCCATTTTTTGCGACCTAATATCATAAAATGACTGGCCTATAATAACTGTTAAACATTTTAAAATAAGAAAATTTAATTTTTTAAATTTGATGAACATTTTTTGATGAGATAAAAGTGTAGTTAATTTGTTTAAAAAACAAAATATGTAACTTTCTTCTTCTATGCTTGTTTTCCCAAAATTTTTCAACGTGAATGTAGAAACAGAAATACCATTTTAAAGCCAACATGTTTAGGCATCTTCTGGCAATTTTGCAGAGTTTCACGATTGAAGAACCGTTATGAAATGTTTGCTTGAAGACGAAAAATTTATTTGGAAATTTTTCTGAAGCTTAAGCAGCTGTATCATGGAAACAACGAACATGCTTGCAACAAAGAAAACGTGAGTTTTTGTGAAATTTTGTTTATTCTCTAAAACTGAAATCAAATCTTGGATTAAGCGATCAGGAGAATGGCAAATTAAGATTTTTCATGACAAGTCACGATTTTTGACGATTTTCACTAAAAGAGTGATAACCCGATAGCGGTAGAAAAAACTCCAATTCTGTTGGCGAACTTTGCTTAAACAAGCTGTGCTATCATCCCTTAAAGTATTGACCACCCAATTCGGGACACTCTTATAACATGTAATTAGCTATTGTATTGCTATGCGTCCTCGTCCTTGCAGCATCGTCCTTATCGGAAATTTTTATTTTTAATTATCACTTTCTTTTTAATGGTCAAGTAACAATCACCAATCGTTTGATATTCTTATACGCACTCTGTACTCTAAATCCACTAAATCGATCGCTACACGTTACACGAATATCCTCCAAGCAAACAATTTCTCTCTACATATGTATGCTTAGGTGCACTCGAAAACAGCTCAAAATTGAGTTTTCTCGTTGTGCCTATATTTGAGTATGAGACATTCTTGATGTCGTTAGCAGGTTCAAATTCAAAGAGCTTCCAGCAACGATTGTTGTTATGCTCTCCAATTGAATTAGAATGGAAATCGTCTCATGCTGAACACGATAACAATAGGCAATCAGGTGATTTGAAGCTTATAAAGGTATGGCCTCTCAAAATCCTGCTCTATTCTGATATGAATTAGAGATACGGGGCGAGATTTGTAAGGACTAAGGGCTTCGTTTTCGTCGAGAATGAGCGAAATCTGATATTGAAAATCCGAAATTGTCTGGATTTAGTGTGAGATACATAACATGGAAGAAGGCTTTTTCTTTTCCATACGTGTTACGTACGAATGTACGTACTTGCAGCGATGGTTTCAATGGCAGGCATGTATGAAATCGTTTAAGTGTAAAACGGTACAGGATACGCAGGTATGTTTGATAAGGGTTCCACTCATCCATTCAAAAAACGAAAGAGAAGATAGATGGTCACCGTATTTTCAACGTGATTCGTTGTTATGAATCAAGGAAAGGATGATTTGGATTTCATCAATTAAAGCGTACAATGTTTTTTATGGTAAATTAAAGTTTAAACATTTTTTTATGTATTAACTAATACCGATTCCTCTGCATTGACGGTTAGTACAATCAAGGAAAATATTGTAGAGAACATCGAAGGGGATGTTGATTTCTTTCTTCGGTATTTTGTTTTAAACATACTAAAATTACTCGGCCCTGAGATGTGGGCTAGGTTAGGTTAGGTAATGGGGCCGCCGGAATTGAGACCAGCGCACTTAGACCAGTAATAAGTCCATTGTGATACCGCCAGTGAGAGCCTTAAAAGTTCAAATATTTGTTTGGAACCAGCGTGTGCTGGCAATATATTTATTGATCTATATTGGGCTCACATCTCTGAGATCATCCAGATCGTAAAAGTACCTACAACCAAGAAACCTTAAACGTTTCTCAGCCAAAGTCGAGCATTCACATAGAAGATGATGTGGGCTTGGGGTTTTGGGCTTTATCTCGAAAACGATGAGTCCTAGAATAGCCAATAGAATTCAGAAAAACAATTTTCGACTTTTATTAAACTATATCGGAAGAATCGTTAGGAGTTTTGCATAAGTATGAAAGAACAAATATGTGGGATATTTAGCAAGCTTTAATGCATGCCTACAACTTTTTTCTCTAGGACTCATCGTTTTCGAGATATAGTCCAAAGCTCCGAAAATTGCACCTTAAACCCCCCTGCCCACGTTAGCTCGCCGCATCTCTTAGGTCCGAGTGATTTTAGAATGTTTTAAAAAAAATCGTCACCCCCTCCGATGTTCTGTGCGCCCCTTTTTTGAGCATTCGTTGATTGGCCTATGTATATCTGGTGGGCCTTACTATTTACTTGAGACGCAAGTAATCGAAAACACTTGCATTTCTTAAAAAGAATCTTTAAAACGCAGTTTCGTTTTTGGAAATCATTATCCCTTGGAAATCTACCTTGACGATAATAAAGGTGAACATCAATAGACGTCTGCATAATTGTCGAAAATAAACTCTTGACGACTTTGTCCTGGCCATTTCGTTAAATGTATCATAAAAGTATCAACAATGAAGTCTTAAGGTCCCTCTAGACGTGTCGCCAAATGGCTGCGCGTCCAAAAACTGGCATCGCGTACAGCCATTTGGCTGCTACTTAGCATCCACACGAGCAGCCAAAAAATGACATAACCAAAATTTCATTTTGATGATTTTTTTAAATTTAATTATCAAAATCGGACTCTGCGCGTTTGAATTATTACACGGCCATTCAAGAATTATTCAAGGTCACACAAAAGAACGAAGAAAAGTTGCAAAATTGTCACTTTGAAATTGACAAGCGGTTGTCAAAGCGGTTGGTTGAGTTGCCATATTGAATATCAAAACTGGACGCATAGCCAAATGGCGACACGTTTGGATGGAATGACAACAGCCATTTGGCTGCACGTGTCGCCATTTGGCGACACGTCTAGATGGACCTTTAGTCTACACCTACAGTATACATACAATATCGTTGACCTTATCCTCGGAAAGGATATTTTCTTATAGTATCAACGTTTTCATCTATCTTCAACTTATTCAAAATCAACAATAGAAGGTTATGGTTCAGTCGTAAGACGGTAGAAGGTAAGAAGGCTACTTGTGCTATGGGTGCGTTGTCGGTTTTTTCCGCAAAACTGACGGAGCACTATTTAAAAATTGCCTAAAAAGAGTTCCAGCATGATAGGTGCCTTTCATTCTTAAACGCTTTAACTTCGAGCCCACAACCCAGTACTTCGAAGGCAGACAATTTCCATATGGATAAGGTTTAATTATTTTTCTGAGTTTAAAATATTAGCAACACTGCACATCCCGCTTCTATGCATCAACCAACTGAATAGCAACCTACACGACGCTCTAGAGCTCTAGACACTATTTCAATACACACCACCAACAACATGCTGTCCAGGTTTAGTTTTATTTCGAATTGGAGATGTCAATCAGAACCCAAAAGTGGTTGTAAAACTTTTGTTCTATTGCCATCAAATTGATGGCCTTCTATACCGTTGTACTTCAGCAAACGAATGTTTTATTCCTAGTTTAACATCAGCACACAAGATTCTATCGTATGATAGCTGATAGGGTTTGTGTTCAGTTTGTCCAAGGACATTGTTCATACATTCGGTGTATATGTATGTACGTTCAAATAAAAACTTGTTCCCTTCGTCTTCACAACGAATCCTGTGTCCTCTGTGCTATACGTACATTGGACGGCGAGGGTTTATTTTATTTGTCCTGTGATAGACATTTATATTCCAGGGGGCAAAAGTGGACGGGAATATTTATTTTTTTTTGCTATTTAAATTCCCATCGAGTGTTTGCCGAGTGTATGAGATTTTTTTTTGAAATTGAGTAGTTAAACAAATCGAACTTTTAAATTTATTCAATGAATACAAAGTGACTGGTGGTGGTAGGTGCAAAATCTCTAAATATTTTTTTTTCGAAAAATTGATCCCGTTTGCTCTTGGTCATAAAACCCAAAAATTTGGTTCGCTCTTTGCGATTTTTTTTGTTCATAGGACGCATCTTTAGAGAACTGATGCTTCAGCTGGGAATTTGCATATTTCAGCAAAATGAGCGCCACATATGCTCTATATCAAGCCCTTTGAACACCGGAAAATATTTTTCGAAAAATTGACCCCGTTTTCTGTTTGTCCACTTAGTAAAAAAAAAATCCCAAAAATTCGGAAAACCTTCAAAAATTTAAATAATTTGAAAAATTTCAAATATTTGGAATTTTTTTTCAAATCTAAAAAATTCTAAAGATTTCAAAAATGTAGACAATTAAAAAAATGTTAAAGTTAAAAAAAAAAACATTCAGAAATGTCACAAAATTTTTAAGATTAAAAAAATTTAGAACGTTTGTGCTTTATGATTTTTTTTTTCGATCATAGGTATAGCTGAAGCTGATTTCTGTGAACGCAGTGAGCTAGGACTCTGAATACTCCACCAAAATGTGCGCCGCAACATGTGGCCCCTTTATCCCCTGAAAATATTTTTTGTTTAAATCTTCCGGGTTTGCTCTTGATTGAAAATTCTTGAAAATCTACAAAAAAAACAGAAAATTTCTAAAATTCAATTTAGAAAACTAAAACAATTTACAAAATTCGGAAAATTTAGGAAATTGAAACAATATGAAAAATGCTTCAACTTTATAAAACTTAATAAATCCAAAAACTTTAGACAATTAAAAAAAATCGAAAATTAGAAAAAAATCTAAAAAATTCAAATTTTTAAAATATTTGCAAAATCAGAAAAATAATAAAATTCAGGAAATTCAGTAAATTGCGTTTGCGCTTGTTCCGATGGCTGGTATTTTTGAACGGCTGAAACTTCAAAACGCAGCCAGGTAGAGCTCTGAAAATTTCAGGAAAATGTCGACCGCAACATGCTTCACACCAGTTTGTTGATCCCTTGAAAATCCTTTTTTAGATAAATTAAACCTGTTTGCTCTTGGTTCCGCTTGGTCATAAAATCCAGAAATTTCATCAAAATTAAAAAAAAATACTGAAAATGCAAAAAGATGGTGACAATTTAGAAAACAGAAAATTGTGTAAAATTCAGCAAATTCAACAAATGTAAAAAGTCTAAATTCAAAAAAAAAAAAAACAAAAAGAAAAATTAGATTATTTAAATAAATTTAGAAAATCAGAAAAGTTCTGAAATTTTTTTATTTTCAGAACTTTTCTGATTTTCAAAATTGCTTAAATATTTTAAATTTTCTGACTTTTCAATTTTTTTTAAGTTTTTAATTTAAATTTTTTACATTTGTTGAATTTGCTGAATTTACACAATTCGCCCAAACAATTCTGGAAATATTAGAAAATTTAAAATATTTGCGGTGTAAATTTACATTTTTCCAGTGCAAATTTGCTTATATCTGATTTAAATTTACATAAGTCTAAGAGTAAGTTTACTTATATATGTGTGCGAATTTATTTATTACCGTTTGTAGATTTACACCAATTTTGTAGTAAATATTTACACTGTAAAGCGTAAAATTACTGTTGGTCATATCGTGGTGTAAATTTACTACCATAATAGAAGGAAAAAAAGTTTCCTCCTATTATTGGAGTAGAATTTTTCGAGTGTACGGTCTAAAACGGAGAAATTGAAGGCTAGTTGAAAGTAATCAGAATCACCAGTGAATGTCTAAGCACGCGTAGGGAGGGTCATTTTTCGTTAAATGATGTAGAAAATCAATCTCGACTGTCCTTGGCGTGACAGTCCATCTTTGGACCAAGGTCACAGATGTGTAAGTGCACTCTAAAAAAATTTACTCCAATAATAATAGGAGGAAACTTTTATTCGTTCTATTATAGTAGTAAATTTACACCACGATATGATCGAGAGTAATTTTACGCTTTACGGTGTAAATATTTACTACAAAATTGGTGTAAATCTACAGACGGTAATAAGTAAATTTGCACACATAAATAAGTAAATTTACTCTCAGACTTATGTAAATTTAAATCAGAACTAAGCAAATTTGCACTGGAAAAAATGTAAATTTACATCCGGGTTTATAATAATATTTACGGCAGCCGGTTCTTCGATGTAAATCGTCCTGGAGCTTCCCGTTATTCAATGGCCAAGAGCTACCACACCCCCTTCGGTTCAAGAGCGAAAAACAACACAACAACAATAATATAATGCTCACACGAACGCACTTCGGACGGAACAGACTAACTGCACACAGAACAAGCCACTTGTGAGATACAGGAAAATGCAATAATGCACAAAAGTATTGTAACACACTCAGTTTTACACAAATGTAGGTGTAATTTTTTACACTGAAAATGTAAAGTTACACAAAAGTAAAGTAATGACTCATCTTCACACCAAATGTGGTGTAAAAATACACCAAAATGGAGTAATATTAAGAAATCTGTGTAATATTACACTATTTTGTGGGTTTACTAGAAATTTTCTTGAAAAATAAACGTTTTCTGTAATTTTGCGAGAAAAAAGGTGTAAAATTCAACGAGTTTTCGATGTAAAATTCAACCTTGTTTTTACAGTGTGACATCCAATTTCCAAGATATTAGCTGCTTTTTTGTTGAGGTGTTATCTCCATAAATGGGTACTGGATGCTAAGAGTGGGTATAGAGTATACACTTATCGTGCTGATTAGAACTCGTTTTGATATTTTGTAATCGAAAGATTGTCTGTCATTGACCCCTTATTCTGCTTAATAACGAGAGAATTAGCATTTTTAAGAAATTTAAATAGCTGAGAAGAAACAAGTAGGTACGCCACTGCAAAGCAGATGAAACAACTGCTAATTTTCAGATGCGTGATTTGAATAATGCTTACAAACCAAACATTTGCTTTGGTGGTAAATGTAAGTGAAAATTCGTTCGTGCCATGGGGACCAGGCGCAGTATTTGCTCTAATTCGTTTCGCGATTTATTTTTTTAACTTTGGCTATCTAGAGATCAATTTAACACCGCCAGAGACATTGCTTAATGAAAATCAAAAATTTGTCACTAGCGTCGCGGACCACCTCTAAGGCTCTCTCGGACCAGCTCCGGTCCGTGGACCACCAGTCGGGAAACAATGCTCTAAATTAAAAGAAGCCGTCTTCGATTTATAGTTGTGATCTGATAAAATTGAATATGTACATTCACTTTAATTTAAAGTGACGACAGACAGACATTCAAAAGGAAAATCTTATTGGTAAAAAGGAAAGTCCGTTTGAATCCAAAAGGTCTCAGAAATAGTGAGGCTATACAATGATTCAAAGGGTGATGCGACACGGTGGGTAAAAAGTAGCCGGGCAACACGTATGGTAATGCCGCTTACCGAAACATGGAGTAATGGGGATGAGCTTCGGATCCTATGATCACCATGTGCTAAAACGAGATGAGAAGATACAAGTTGTCTGTGTTACATCCTACTTCGCACACGAAAAGATACGATTTCTTTTTCGTGCATTTGTCGTTCTTTTGGAATAATCCCCTTGGTCATGGCTAAAGATGTTTCGCGCATGTATGCATGTATCTGAACGTAATGTACGCGCTTGCAATTCACATATGTGTTGTAATTTTCGTATAAATTATTGAATCGGGGTCGTGGCTTGCACCACAGTGCATAAAGTGGACTATGGGTAGCTGTGGATGCATGGTGCGGAAGAGAACTCGAGAAAAAGTGTTTTGCGCATGATGTGATGTGTGCTTGCGTGTTGTTGGTAGGTTTCCTGAGATGATGGTAGCTCGTACAATAGATGGAAATTTGCTTCGTCGTGACTTGCGCAACAGCTGCAGTGGACTATGCGTAGTTTAGGGCGACTGGGGCGGAAGATAAAATTTACAATATACAAAATTAAATATGTTTTCGATATGTTACATGAGTATGATAAAAATATCCGATTTACATATGAGATCGAAAATGAAGGAAGAATCAATTATTTGGACTTAACATTACATAGAACCAATAAACACAGTAATCACGAATTGGTTTCATAAGGCAATTGCGTCCAATAGACTGTTGAATTTTTACTCTAATCATCCTAAGAAAATGAAGATTAATGTGGCAAAATCGTTCGTCAGAAAGGTAACAAAAATTAGTCACAAACAATGTTGGTCTGAAAATATCAATAGGATCAAAAAAGTGTTACTTGACAATAATTATCCATCATCATTAATAGAAAGAATAATTAAAGAAGTAACAAATACTAAAAAATCTTCAGAAGCATCTAGTTATGCATACCTATCTATGGCGAATGATTCCACTAAAAATGAGACATCGACAACAGTAACCCAAGCTAAACAGTATGCGTCTATTCCGTATGTACCACATTTAAGCGAATCAATTGCCAGATCGTGTAATTATTTCGTACCCGAACTGAATTTAGCAATGCGACCACAAAACAAAATAAATAGTTTTTACACTACACACAAGACAAAAATACCAAAATTTGATAAAGCAGGTGTTGTGAACAAAGTCGATTGCAAGGATTGTAATAAATCGTAAATTGGCGAAACAATTCAAAAGCTAGGCACTAGGCTAGAACAGCATAACAATGACGCTAAAAAGGAACTTAAGGAAAATTTGTCAGCATTGGCCAAGCACTCCATTATAAATAAACATCAGTTCGATTTTGACCAAGCAAAAATATTAAAGATTGAGCCTAATAAAAGGAAATTGCAGATCCAGGAAGTTAATAACATTATCATACATGAACATGAAGTCTGCAACGAAAAAACTGATAAGAAGAATTACTCTGACATGTACATCAATCTAATAAAACATTTAATTTAAATTCTTTTTATTTTAATTGTCACATTACATACATAGATATTCATATATAATATTTGACGTTACTTTCTAAATTGTCATTTTATTGTCCTTAACACTTGACATTAATAACTCCATTTGTGCAATATTTACAATTAATTCATGTTTAATTTATTATTGTAATTGTCCATCAAATTGTGCAATATTAGTGTTTTATTCTTTTACACCTTCGATTCTAGGTATGCACACTTTTTAATTAATTATATTTTCATTGTATGTATTAACTGAATGTAACATTCTCTTCAGAATTTTATAACCCTGATGCTGGGCTCCAAAGCCCGAAATATATCGGTTAACTGAATCAAGAGTGTTTCATTCATTGTGTGGGCTAGGAGTCTATACAAAATCATAGTCGGATCAACTAATTGCCCCGGCAACTACAAAAACGACCTAGCTTATTTTTTAAACTGAGTTACATAAAGATAAAATATAGGTACATTCTCAAGTGTATTCCGCGTGTGTCGTCGTTTTTAATTTTCAGTAAGCATTAACACATTTCCCATAGAAAATTAACTATGGAAAGCGACGTAAAACCAAAAATCCCTGCCAACATCACATCAGAAGCAAGTCTTGATGATAATGAAGGATTAAGTAGAGTTTCTGAATTGTAATTAAATATGCATATTTTAATAGAAATGCGCTTATAGATAAACAAATTTTTTATTTTTATTCCATAATATTTTATTAAATAAATAAATATAAATTATTATAATAATTATAAAGTGTCAGGTGGATTCATCTTCGTCTTCATCGATCGTAGTGTCAATATTTGGACCAGGGGGGAAGATTAGCACCTGTTTCACGTCCATCTTTCCTTTTGGAATGAAGTTTTGGCCCAGAACTCGCGATGGACAAGGCTCGTCTTTATTCGGCGTTGATGTCGCCATTGGAAGGTTCTAACTAGCTGCTTCTGAGGATTTTTTAGTATTTGTTACTTCTTTAATTATTCTTTCTATTAATGATGATGGATAATTATTGTCAAGTAACACTTTTTTGATCCTATTGATATTTTCAGACCAACATTGTTTGTGACTAATTTTTGTTACCTTTCTGACGAACGATTTTGCCACATTAATCTTCATTTTCTTAGGATGATTAGAGTAAAAATTCAACAGTATATTAATTTACGCAATTGCCTTATGAAACCAATTCGTGATTACTGTGTTTATTGGTTCTATGTAATGTTAAGTCCAAATAATTGATTCTTCCTTCATTTTCGATCTCATATGTAAATCGGATATTTTTATCATACTCATGTAACATATCGAAAACATATTTAATTTTGTAAATATTGTAAATTTTATCTTCCGCCCCAGTCGCCCTAAACTACGCATAGTCCACTGCAGCTGTTGCGCAAGTCACGACGAAGCAAATTTCTATCTATTGTACGAGCTACCATCATCTCAGGAAACCTACCAACAACACGCAAACACACATCACATCATGCGCAAAACACTTTTTCTCGAGTTCTCTTCCGCACCATGCATCCACAGCTACCCATAGTCCACTTTATGCACTGTGGTGCAAGCCACGACCCCGATTCAACAATTTATACGAAACTTACAACACATATCTGAATTGCAAGCGTACATTACGTTCAGATACATGCATACATGCGCGAAACATCTTTAGCCATGACCAAGGGGATTATTCCAAAAGAACGACAAATGCACGAAAAAGAAATCGTATCTTTTCGTGTGCGAAGTAGGATGTAACACAGACAACTTGTATCTTCTCATCTCGTTTTCGCACATGGTGATCATAGGATCCGAAGCTCATCCCCATTACTCCATGTTTCGGTAAGCGGCATTACCATACGTGTTCCCCGGCTACTTTTTACCCACCGTGTCGCATCACCCAAAAAGGGAAACAAATATGAAGCAAAAACATATTTGAATCATATGCGTATTTTTTTAATTTACAGGATTTTTTTCTGAGTGACATAGTTTTGTGAAATTGGTCGCGCCTCTCTACTTAGCCCCCCCCCCAAATACATTTTACACATTACATTTCACCCCTATAATGCGGTTCAAAAGCATTTACAGATAGTTTTTGAGGGCGAGAAGTGGCGCGAACCGCCTTTATGTCATTTAATCCGGAACATTTAAGGAGATTTTTCTTTCGACAACACCATCCTTTTTTTTGCCATTGATTCACGACAAAATGTGGATCCAAAGCTAACCACCAAAATTTCTTAGCGGAACAGGGTCAAAGTCGCATTCCATTACCATCAGCTTCCCAGAGAGATCTTCAAGTGACGTGTTCTTAATTCTATCGGAAAATATTGTGGTCACAAAAAAGGCTACAAATGTTACTACATTAGACCAAAAGTTATGAAATCGAGAAGCACAGAAAGTATGGGGTGGTTGGTTGGTGGTTGAGGTGGTTGATGGAAGCTTTCAATTCCTACTTAAACAATTTGTAAGATGACATGTATACTTTTTAATAGCAAAAATTTGTCTTGCAATCATCAAGGGAGTTTCCTTGGACAACATTATTACAAACATAGGGATGGAATCCTAGCGAAAAAAAAATACATAACTGTTTCACAAAGAAATATGTTTGTGTCAATGATTTTTACATTTTTAAATTTTCATCGTAATACATCTATTTTTTTTATAGAATAGTACAGTAGTAATTGGAAAATATGACTGGGATAATCGGCCTGGGAAGAGCGCTTGCCACCCTCTTACTCCCTGGCTACGACCGTGAACCCTACTGATAAACTGTTCACTGCTACTGTTCACAGGGAGCATGGAAGCATTATGACTCAGCACCAACCACCATGGCTCACCACCTAGAGCAGGGATGTCAAACTGGCGGCCCCGAAATTGTGTATTTGGCTAAGAAATCATACCTGTATGTGAAAAGCCCCGGATAGAGTTCGAGCGGAATGAAAATGAAACGGTAATGAACCGGCATAAAAACCGTGGTGACGGTAATGAACCGGCATAAAAACCGTGGTGAATTTAAAATTTTAGCTTCGAAAATTGATACAAAGGCGTTTTACGTCCTACATAATCTTAAAAATAACTAAAAAAAATAATTTCCCCATTGTCCGAATGCATTTTCAACGTGAAAATGAGTCGACTCTGTAGCATATTCTCCGTCGGGCGTGGTGAGTTTTGCAAACGTCAAACCGATTCACTGTCCACGACGAGTTCATCGCGGAAATTATCTAATGACCGGGGAATCGAAAAATAACACATAAAATGGCAGAGACTAATTGTGAAACCATTCTCGGATTTTAGTTTATGGAATACCCCATCATTTACCACATATTCCACGACAGTAAGTATGCATTTTCATTGAGAAAATCGCCGCGGACAAAAATTTCATTTTCATTCCGCCCGATCTCTATTCAGGCCTAAAATTCGTAAACATACCAATTTCAGTCCATCATGTAGCCACCTTTCTGGCCGAAATTAATTTATATTAGCGTAACAATCTTGGCTCACAAGGTTGTTTTGGACACAACCTGGATGCTTCCAGACAACAGTCGGTGTGTTCTGATCAGCTGTCGAAAATTTGGTGAAAAATATTTCACAAGTAGTGGTTACGGATCGATAAACTAAACTTTAGCGATTTAACTTCTTGTCTAAAGTTTCTAAATTTGTTTGAAGAACATTTCCAAAAGAGGCATTTCAAAAGAATATAATCCCGAGGTCATTAGTGACTCTGATGTAAAGGGTCCGCCAATAGGGACGCTCGATCTTTGACAGCTCATGGCGGCCATGTTGTTTGTGGTAGAGTTATCAAACCTAGTTTTTATTATTCAGTGTATCTTCACAAATCACCATGAACCAATTCAGCCGCGAGCAACATGTGCAAATCATTAAAACTTATTACGAAAATCATTCATCGGTTCGAGCAACGTTCCGCGCGCTCCGCCAATTTTACGATGAGCCACATTTTTGGATAAATGGGAATGTCAACAAGCAGAATTGCCGTTGCTGGGCCGAGAACAATCCACAGGAGGTCCAACAGGTCGCAATGCACCCAGCAAAGGTCACTGTTTGGTGTGGATTTTGGACCGGAGGCATCATCGGGCCGTATTTTTTCGAGAACGACGGCGAGCGATACAGATCCATGATAACGAACTTTTTCTGACATGAAATCGATAATATGGATGTCGAGGATATGTGGTTTCAGCAGGACGGCGCTACGAGCCACACAGCGCGCGCCACAATGGATCTTCTGCACGAGCGCTTCGGAGGAATGGTTATCTCGCGCGGAGGCGACATCAACTGGCCACCGAGATCGTGCGATTTAACCCCACTAGACTATTTCTTGTGGGGTTTTCTTAAATCGCAGGTCTACGCAAACCAACCACAAAACACTGATGACCTCAAAGTCAACATACGCCACGCCATCGATGAAATACAGCCCGATTTGTGCGCCAGAGTCATTGAAAATTGGACTTCTCGTATGCGTGCCACCAAGCGAAGCCGAGGTGGCCACTTGAACGATGTTATTTTCCATACATAATGCCTTCGAATACTCTTTCAAACAAAAAATAAATTTCATTTATACCTCTCACACAACTTGCTTTATTTCATTTTAAAGTTCGAGCGCGCTTATTGGCGGACCCTTTATATTCATACTTTAAAAGAATTTTCTGTGATCAAATTTCGAAGAGAACTTTCGGTAGGCATTTATAATCCTGCGGCCCGCTCAAACCTAAAGACCGGGATATTTGGCCGGGCCAGGTTTCGAGTTTGACACCCCTGACCTAGAGTGTTGGACTATGGATCGGCTGCTCTCCTTGGTCACGAGTTCGAGACTCGTCGAAAACATTTTTTTCTTTAATTAAAAAATAATAATAAATCATTTTAATCCCGCAATTTTCAAAGAGTTAAATTCAATATAAAATCAAACTGTAATTCTTTGTTGTTTGTTCTCTCATGTAATAATTTTCAGTACAGTCGGCAGTTGGATTTTCAGTCGTGCGGTTACAATCAAGTCCCAATATACATAATCGGTCAAACAATAGTACTTTGTATGTTTCATATCTTGCCATCAATAAATTTAAACTTATAAGGACCATCCAGACTGATCGCCAAATGGTTCCACGTGCAACCAACTGTCATTGCATCCAAACTGATCGCCATTTGGGTGTGCGTCCAGTTTTGATATTCAATATGGCAACTTAACCAACCGCTTGTCAAATTCAAAGTGACAATTTTACAACTTTTATTCGTTCTTTTGTGTGAAACTGAATAATTCTTGAATGGCCGTGCAATAATTCAAACGCGGAGAATCCGATTTTGATAATTACATTAAAAAGAAATCACCAACATGAAATTTTGGATATGTCATTTTTTGTCTCCATTTGGTTGCTAGTGTAGATGCTAAGTTGCAACCAAATGACTGTTCGTGATGCCATTTTTTGGAAGCGCAACCATTTGGCGATCAGTCTGGTTGGTCTTAAGCTTAAAAAACTCATCGTTTGCTTCGTGGGTGCTTGTTGTGTTAAGGAAAAGTACTATCCCCGAATCCAAAACAGCTACATAAATTTCAAAATTGATTTTTGATCGAAAACTCCATAAAAAATCGCACACATTTTTAGTCTATCAGACTTATTTTTCCTGGGACTGAAATCATTTGAGATTGGATGAATCCTAGCTTTTTTTTTATTGAAAATCTCTGTTTTTTTATATGCAGACCAAATTTTAATTTTTAACCATGCAAAATCAATTACAATTTTATATAAAAACAATGCATAATAAACATGGTTGGCAGTAAGAGCGTCACCCCCAAACAAGCTGGTAATTAAATGAATAATAATTTATCGCTCGCGGATATAGGCCATCAAAACCTACATCCTACACATAACTCAAATGAACGTCATCGATACAACTGAGTCACGCAAAACGCCCCCCAGTTAGACTATAATATTTCGTCGCTTGATCCACAAAGTGGTACACTGGTCCCCGGAATCACTTTATATGTATATCGTAATTAATTAAAACGTCTTTCGTCGTCCTTACTTTATCTACGAGAAGCTTGGTGGATGCCATATTAGGCAAGAATATGATGTTTATATTCAATTCAACCACACACATTACACATACTCGAATTTTGTTATCAAATTAAACATCTCTGTGCATGGGAAAAGTGCTCCGGCAAACACACCCATTCGCTTTCAATTACACATCAAACCTTAAGGACTCAACATTCGAAAACAAACGTTAAGAGACCCCACCATCGTCGTCAACGACGTGGTCGTTGTCGAAACGGATCTATTTAGGTTTAATAGGACGCTATCAGAACTAGCATATCGTATAACGTGTGTAGGTCGAACCATAAAATGGCCTAGGGCATACTTTATGCCATAGTTTAAAATACATACCACTAGGCTAGGTGGTGCTCCATATCCATTGCGGCTCGAACGAAATGAAACGTACCTATAAATGGAGTGAGTGGTTTTATAGTTTCATACGAACAGCGTATACACACAACAACCACAAGGATACTTTTATTTTCAACGATACACCGCGAGTAATATGTATAAACTATCGCGTAACCTTTCCATTTCCTTTTTACATCACTGTTGAGCATCATTGGATTTATTTTACAGCCAACATGTGCGCGTCTAATACCTACTTTTACGAAGCACTTAATGAAGGCACTTCCGGGGTCTTTTGATTGACATCTGACCGGATCTGGACCAGGTGGAGAGATGGAGGATTTATGTCTAGTGAAGCCAAGGACATTTTTATTTTGGTCAATTTTAAGAGGTTTCATTGTCGCCGTAAATATCGGTTGGGGATTATTGGCTCTTCAGATGTCTACGTTTATGTTTTCCCTCAAATTGTTAAATAAGCATAACATTAAACTAGAAATTTAAATAGGCACTAACTGAGAGAAATAAAGTTGGAATATGATGCTGTTAGTTATTTCAGGCATCATAGATTGTTGATTATTCCAATAACCTGATGCTCCAATGCCATGAAAGTACAAAGCCGCCCTATGCCGCTCCGTCTTTCTATGCGATAGCTCCTGAAAATTTGATATTGATTAACGAGTCGATGACTGTATTTTCAACTATGTGCAGAGTCGCCCTATGCCACTCTAACACAAGAAATTACAACTCCGGTTTTTCTATTTGATTGACTGACGCAATGTTCTTTAATGTTCGATAGGTTACAATGGAATGAAAAAATGACAACGGCAAAAATTTAAACAGTACGACCTTCACTGGACTTCAAAGTCAAATTTCAAATTTACGATATTTTCCTGTTCGCTAAATAGTACTGCCAACTTGCAAGCTGAATGATTGTGCTATCCCAAGCAGCTGATTTTGCTGAATCAAGTATGTAATGTACAATTCAAAATTGAGGTTATGGGAAATGTCAAATACAATGTTTACAAACAGATTTCAATCGGATCGGATTTCAATTCAGATAAGTATTTGATTTTATAATTTTAAAGGATGTAATACTTTGTGGTTTCTCTTCTTTTGCAGGTTCATCAGGAGTGCTGTCCACGGTGTCGGTATCAGGATGCTGGGTAAGTTACAATTCGCATTAAAGTTGTTAATTCAATTTCATTTCAGGTTGCGTTCAATACGATCCGGAACATTCTCCCCCCGCTGGGATGTACATCCCTGAGTAATTCTTCTCGTGGCGTTTGGCGTTGACTTCAGCTTGGACACTGTTGATTGCTCGGTTGATCGTGGCATGGCTGGCAGCTTCGATATCCGATCAGGCTTAGGTAGGACGAAGTTCAAGCAGCTATGCTGCTGGTTCGTCTCTATCTTCACCTTCGCGGAGACGTGTATGCTTTAAATGGTGAGTTAAGGAAAGGGACGTAGGGTATGGGAACATTGTGCGAGAAAGATTAGATTAGCTTAGGATTAGAAGTGAAGGAAGTTGCCATTGTTTTATTGTCTATTAACCGGAAGGAGCGATATTTTAGTTATATTTCGTTTAAAGAGTTTTCCGTTTTGTAATACCGTCACTACGCGCACTAAATTGTCATGACCGGGATGTAATGCCGTAATTTTTGCTAGGGGCCACTTATATGAGGGGTATCTTTCGTCTTGAACTAAACAGATGTCACCAATTCGGGGTTCGGGTTTTTGTGACACCCATTTCGGTCGTTGCTGCAGCCGCGATAGATATTCCTTGGACCAATGATCCCAAAATACTTGCGCAAGTCGCTGTGTGAGCTGCCATCGTGATAAGTAGCTTTCCTTCAAATCGAGTACGTTAGGTTCGGGGGCGTTCAACAAAGTGTCTCCGATCAGGAAATGGGCTGGTGTTAGGGCAAATGCTTCAGAAGATTCATCATAAATTTGGCACAATGGACGCGAATTGAGGCATGCTTCAATCTGAGTGGTGGTGGTAGAGAGCTCTTCGTAAGTGAGAATAGCGTTGCCCAATGTTTTCCTTAAGTGCAGCTTCATCGACTTGACGCCTGCCTCCCAGAGACCGCCAAAGTGAGGAGAGGCTGGAGGGTTGAAGTGCCAGTTGATTCGTTGGTTTTCCGCATATTCCGCCATACGCTGGTTAGCCTTCATGATACGCATCATTTCAGCGTTAGCTCCCACGAAATTCGTTCCCATGTCACTGTACATATCTGTGCAAAGACCGCGTCTTGATACAAAGCGACGAAAACTGCCGAGAAAAGCGTCCGTTGTCAGGTCGTTTACCACTTCGATATGGATGGCTTTTACCGCCAAACATACAAATATGGCGATATATCCCTTATGGATACGAGCTCCTCTGCCCTTTTTATCCTTTATGCTAATTGGGCCACAATAATCCACTCCGACGTGAGTGAATGGACGCGACCTGTTGACCCTTGGAGCTGGCAAGCTTCCCATCAGCTGCGTTGCTGTCTGTGCCTTAGTCTTATAACAGTTTACGCAATTGTGAATGCATTGTTTAACGAGGTTGCGGGCATCCAGAATCCAAAACTTTTTTCGCAACGAAGCGAGCATGAGTTGTATATCGCCATGTATAGTTGTTTTATGCAAATCCTCGATAATTAGCTTGCTGAGGTTGTTATTCTTGGGCAATATTATGGGATATTTTTCGTTGAAGTTCATGTTAGCATGGAATAAACGACCACTTAATCTCAGAATGCCATCACCGTCCAAAAATGGGTGAAGACTGATCAATTTGCTGTCTTTGCTGATGGGTAGATCGCTCTTTAGCAATCGTATTTCTGATCCAAACTCGCAATTTTGGGCAAATACGATTAACATGTTCAATGATGCATCTAGTTCTTGCGCTGTTAGATGTCCTTGATTGATTTCGCACCTTTTTACAGCCTGACAAAAGCGTCGACAATAAGATAGAACTCGGATTAGACGATTAAGTGTTGAATATTTGCCAATGAGCTCATTTAATACTGATTCTTTCAAATGCAAATGATGACAAGATACTTCCATGACATTGTTTACTTCTTCCTTTGTAGGTTCGATATCTTCAGTGGATGGCCAATGTTCCTTTGAGCGTCGAAGCCAACCTGGGCCGTTCCACCACAAATCGTTGTTGAGGAGCTGATGAGGCACGACACCACGAGAGACAAGATCTGCCGGATTTGATTTCGTTTGCACGTACCTCCATGGGATATTAGGAACATTTTCGAGTATTTGGCAAGTGCGATTCGATACGAACACATTCCAACGACTTGGATGTGACTGAAGCCAGGATAGGACTATTTTAGAGTCAGTCCACAGGTACAGAGACTTGAAATTTACATGACCATCAAACATTTCTAAGACTTGCTTTGTAATTTTAGACAACAAGACGGCTCCGCAAAGTTCCAACCGAGGAATAGTGACTGGCTTGATAGGTGCCACTTTAGTTTTAGCCATGATCATTTGTACTTTTGTATCATTCTTTGCTCGACTCACAATATAAAGAGTGGCACCATACGCTTGTTTTGATGCGTCACAAAATCCATGGAGTTCTAGCTCGTCCGCATCCTCTAAAGACACCCACCTAGGGATTTTGATGTTCTCGACTTCATGTAAGCTGTCTCGCAAACTGCACCACTGTTGGTTCATTTCACACGGCAGCTCTTCGTCCCAATTGAGACCACGAATCCAGATTTTCTGCATCCAACATTTTGCAAGTATTGTGACAGGTGCAATCCAACCAAGAGGATCGTATAGCCTGGCAATATCTGAAAGGATACTTCGCTTGGTGAAGACTTTAGCATTTGATGATAACGTGTATCGGTAGGAAAGACAGTCCGACGTTGGATACCACATTATCCCTAACGATTTGTGGCCTGTTTCCATTACGTTAACTTCATTTGTTATCTCTCGGTCTTCCATGGGTATGTCGCATAATAGTGATGGTTCGTTGGATATCCACTTCCTTAAGTGGAATCCTCCCGACTGCAGTAGTTGTGATAGCTCATTCATTTTTAACTTTGCTTCGTCCTTCGTGTTGGCTCCTGACAACACATCGTCCACATAAAAGTCGCATTGAATAGCTTTTGCTGCCCTTGGCCACACCTCCCTGCCTTCTTCAGCCAACTGTTGTAGCGTTCGAATCGCCAGAAACGGTGCGGTGGTAACGCCAAATGTTACCGTGTTGAAGCGATATTCTTGGATGTTTTCTTCAGCTTTAAAGCGCCATAATATCCGCTGATAGTCGCGATCTTCGGGACGGATTTCAATTTGCAAATACATTTTTGCTATGTCTGCAGAAAAGGCATATCGCTGCATTCTCCAACGAGTCAAGACCGCTAGTAGATCGTTTTGAATTGCAGGTCCCGTGTGCAATACGTCATTCAGCGACAATCCGGATGTGGTTTTTCGTGAAGCGTCGAAAACGATTCTGGTGCTTGTGGTTGAGCTGTCCTTTTGCACTGCGTGGTGTGGCAAGTAATACTTTCGGCTACCGTGACTGTCATTCGTTTGCGTCGACTTCCCCGTGCTTTCCACTGGACTGAGAAAACCTTTGTCGATGTATTCTTGAATGCATTTGGTATACTCGATTTTCAATGTAGGCTCTCGAACAAATTTCCTCTCAAGACTTCTGAAGCTCGTTTCCGCTGCCCATTTAGAGTCTCCTAGTTCATGTTTCAAGCTCTCACTTTTGAATGGGAGCCCAACCATGAATTTGCCTGCTGCAGTACGCGTTGTTGTCTTTCGATAAAACTCCTCACACTCTGCATGCTCTGGTCGAATTATTTTTTGCATTTGCGGCTCTTCCATCTTCCAGAATCGCTCGAGGAGATCCTCTACTCGTGGTTGTTCTTCGACTTCAATGCTGAATGATTGTACTGCATTCTGTGGTTCACGAAGAGCTCCTCCTGATAGTACCCATCCAAGCTTCGTTTGCTGCAGCAGAACTCCGTTGTGATATGCGTTTTGCGACATTAATAGTTTGGCGTACACTTCTGCACCCAAAATCAAGTCGATACGTCCAGGTATGTTGTATTGGGGGTCTGCTAACTCCGATGCTGGTATCCCGAGATGCTGAATAGGTTTCATGTAATGCCCTGGTATAAACTTAGCTAGTTTTGGTAAAACGAAGGCTCGGAACGGAATGAGCTCCTCGTTCGTAGTTACAATCGCTGCATTGACGACTCCTTTCGCTTGATTACAGCCTGTTGAGCCGACACCGGAAACCATAGTATTGCATGGTGATTTGATCAGCTTGAGACGTTGTACGGCGTCCCCTGTGATGAGCGAAGCTTGGGAGCCTTGATCCAACAAGGCTCGCAACGTCACAGTTCCTCTAGGACCGTTTACTTGTACCAAAGCGGTGGCTAAGAGAACTGCTGAGGATGCACATCCATTCAATGCATGTACGCCGACCAATGTTTGTACATTGCTAGGTACAAAAACCTGTGCTGAAGTGGACGGGAAACTGCCTTCTTTCCTTTCCGTATGCGTTTCAGTTTGCTCCTTATGAAGCATAGTGTGGTGAAGCCCTTTGCACTTGAAACATCTGCTGTTGCTCGGGCAGGAAGTTGCCATGTGTCCTTTACCAAGACAATTCAAACAGAAACGATGCTTTCTTGCCATTTCATATCGTTGATTTACACCGGCCTTCAAGAATTGTGGACAAGCCCGAAGTTTGTGCGACTGAGAACATTCAGCACAGACAATTGATGTTTGTACATGGTGTGATTGAATCTTGCGTGGCGATTGACTATACGAAGAAGTGCGATTGTTCGTGGAAGTTGCTTCCAAGGTTCGAAAACGGGTGTGCAAAAATTTACGTAAGTCCTCCCAGGATAAAAGTTCGTTGCTAGTGGCTTGCTGTTGCTCCCACAAGGCTCTCGTAGCCGTGGGCAACCTTTTTACCACCAAGTAGACCACTACCGTATGCCACAAGTTGGTTATATCCATCGCTTCCAATAACTGCACTGCCTCTGTAGTCTTATCGAGCACTCCCTTGATAGCAGACGCGGATTCTGGTATCGAGTCGTGTTGCACGAGCACCCTTAATTGTGCATTAACAATCACATTAGGGTTGTCGTAGCGCTCGACTAGTGTCTTCCACGCCAAGTCTAGATTATTGCTACTGATTGTGTACGCGCTCAACAAGTTTGCTGCTTCTCCTTTTAAGCTGCACTTCAGGTAATGCAGCTTCTCGACGTTGCTGATATGTGTTTTGTTGTATATTAACGAACAAAATAGATCCTTGAAATTTAGCCAGTTTGCATAGTTACCATCAAAAATTGGCAACTCGATGCGAGGTAACCTAATATCGTTGTTGGTGCGCGTTGTATCCTCACTCACGTTAAGAGCCTCACCAGTTTGAGCCTCAACAGTTTTGACAGACGTGTCCTGCTTCATACCTAATATAAGCTCATCGATTTCACTCTGCAGCTCCATACACATATCCTCGAACTCCATGAAGTGTTCCGCGAAATATGGCTTATCATACTCCGCTTCGTCCTTGATTTCCTCGAGGATTTTTTGGTGGGTAGCCGCGTGTTTTTTTTGTAATTCAAGCACTCTATTGCGAAGGATGGACAGATAACTGTTCGTTTTTCGGACTTGCGAGTCCTTTTTAAAGTTCCTGCGCATTCGAGATAGTTGCTCGAAATTGAGTTTTTGGGTTCGAACTAATCGCTGCATGTTGAGGCTTGACCGAAATTTCGAAACGAATTGTAAAAACCGCGCGATCGTTTTTCGAAACGACTTGTAAGAAACGCGCGATCGTTTTTCGTATGATTAATATTTTCAGAATAACGGTAGTATCGGCAACACAGGATTAAGGATAGAAAATGTAGGAAAAAAAAAAAGGACTCACCAGAATTCAGAATTGTGATTCGGCGAATCCGGCTCGACGGACCAAATGTTGATTATTCCAATAACCTGATGCTCCAATGCCATGAAAGTACAAAGCCGCCCTATGCCGCTCCGTCTTTCTATGCGATAGCTCCTGAAAATTTGATATTGATTAACGAGTCGATGACTGTATTTTCAACTATGTGCAGAGTCGCCCTATGCCACTCTAACACAAGAAATTACAACTCCGGTTTTTCTATTTGATTGACTGACGCAATGTTCTTTAATGTTCGATAGGTTACAATGGAATGAAAAAATGACAACGGCAAAAATTTAAACAGTACGACCTTCACTGGACTTCAAAGTCAAATTTCAAATTTACGATATTTTCCTGTTCGCTAAATAGTACTGCCAACTTGCAAGCTGAATGATTGTGCTATCCCAAGCAGCTGATTTTGCTGAATCAAGTATGTAATGTACAATTCAAAATTGAGGTTATGGGAAATGTCAAATACAATGTTTACAAACAGATTTCAATCGGATCGGATTTCAATTCAGATAAGTATTTGATTTTATAATTTTAAAGGATGTAATACTTTGTGGTTTCTCTTCTTTTGCAGGTTCATCAGGAGTGCTGTCCACGGTGTCGGTATCAGGATGCTGGGTAAGTTACAATTCGCATTAAAGTTGTTAATTCAATTTCATTTCAGGTTGCGTTCAATACGATCCGGAACATAGATTGTAAATTCTGGAAATATTCCAAGAAAGCAAAACTAAAATCCATTCAACTCAATTATGTTTTAGAAATGGATTTCAAATAGAGTCTACTACATCCCACTATTATTAATATCAATATTTGATAAAATCTAACAACTATTCATAAGGATACTCATATGTATATTCAATTTTCATCCCAGTGTCCTTCATTTCGTGTCTTAAACTAAAAACAATCGGATTAAGTGTACAAACAAGTGAAATGTTTTCGTATTTATTGAGTAGGTTACCCACATACTCCTCGATGCAAGCATCTATTCAAAACCTAATCCTTATACGTGCGTTTATACCTAGAAGCAAACTCGGTTTGAAATAGTAGTTCTCGTACGAGATGAATATTTATTTGTGCCACTTGTATTTGCTTAATTGTGTTAAAGTGAATTTCAATAAATTTTGAATTTAAAATTTTAGATTGGGGATTTGAAGGCCGATATGGAGCATGTTGCTGCGAACAAAAGATACTGCCGTTCTGAGATCCTAGCAAGGATAAACTAAAAATTGCGAATTTTGAATTTTGAATTTTGAATTTTGAATTTTGAATTTTGAATTTTGAATTTTGAATTTTGAATTTTGAATTTTGAATTTTGAATTTTGAATTTTGAATTTTGAATTTTGAATTTTGAATTTTGAATTTTGAATTTTGAATTTTGAATTTTGAATTTTGAATTTTGAATTTTGAATTTTGAATTTTGAATTTTGAATTTTGAATTTTGAATTTTGAATTTTGAATTTTGAATTTTGAATTTTGAATTTTGAATTTTGAATTTTGAATTTTGAATTTTGAATTTTGAATTTTGAATTTTGAATTTTGAATTTTGAATCTTGAATTTTGAATTTTGAATCTTGAATTTTGAATTTTGAATTTTGAATTTTGAATTTTGAATTTTGAATTTTGAATTTTGAATTTTGAATTTTGAATTTTGAATTTTGAATTTTGAATTTTGAATTTGTTATATGACCGAAATCCCGGGTCGAAAAGTATAACAATGTAGCACCTTTGCACTATATGCTAAGACTAAGTCTTCTTGGTGGCGTGGTCCGACATGTCTAGATAGCATTGAATAATTGTTTACACAAGTGGCTGATACTGTTTAAGTGCTTGGCCAGTACCAATGTGTTTTGTTTAGGTTCTAATAAAAATGCATTGGTACGCAATAATTTTATTGCCTGACGGATACGCAATATTTTAATGGTCTGATTGCGTATCGATATTGAGTAAGATTTAATGATGACTAAGTGAAGAGCCCTTTTGTAAACAATTGACCAAAATCAACTAGGCATGGGTGATTTAAAAAAGTAAAAAGGCAGACTAGACTTGGTCGGACAACGGGCGCGTTACCAAGTTGACGCTCTTATAGCTTAGCATCAAAATTGATCCTAATAATTCAGGTGTGGGGTTTAATCCCAAATCCCGTGTGTTGTGTTAATCCATTTGCCCATGATAGAAAAATATATCGCGAAAGTTAGTTTGTGATTGTGATGTGCACCGATTGAAATTTGATGAATGGAGGATTGTGAAGTTGTGTGTTTCACGAAGGAAGTGGATTGAAGCGGATAGGAAAATGGCATTTCCATTTGGTACGACATGATCCAAAGGATGAGTGAGTGACCTACAGGAAAAAAAGACGGCTGATCTTTTGTAAGTATGCACTCAACAAAATGCAAGTGGAGAAATGCATGGTGAGTAAAATGGCATACATTCTTTGTGGCTCGATCCGAATCCATAGGAAGAATGGAACAACTGTGAATTGAGGTATTGGGATGGTCCAGTAAATTGAGGATTCCCATATTTGCGGGTTTGTGATCCTGCAAATGTTGTCTGATGTCCCAGAATTTTAAAATGTTGTTTTGATGTGTGAATTCTAAAAGGTGCTGTTGATACGGTGGTGTTGCCAGAATGATTTTGAGTGTGAGGCCAGAAGAAAAATAAAATAACAACGAGGTGTCTCGCACTTGTGTATGCACTATTATTTTTGAGATTTAAAAATACATATATGTAAATGAGTGTTGGGAGTAAGCAGATGAGCAAAGTAGTGGTTCAATTACCTATTGATTATTGTTGTTATTCGATTTTGAACGTTAAGGGTTCAGTCATACAGAAAAATCATGATAACGAGGATTACTATGATGAATTCGAAATTGAGGTGACACATATGTTTTCTTCTTTGAAGTTCTTCATTTACTTTTGGCGTTTGTGTAAGAGGTGAAAGTGAAATATTTTCAAGAAAATGTCGATAAATTTAAAAACACATTTGTCTTCAAGAATTTAAAAAGACAGGAGTGAAGGTTGATGACAAATTAAAATTTTCTATAAAACGTCATCTTCTTTCATATCAGAGGGTGTCTCCGGACATTATTGAGTGAATGCTGTTTCAAATGCGTAATTTGGCAAATGTGCTAATGATGGTTATCATTTATGTAATGATGAAGCATTTTCGTCATTCGAGAATCGGTGTGTCAAGCCCATTATTTTTGCAGTTAGAGTAATGTGCTTGTTAGTCCACTCAGCGTATTTGTTTCTTAATTTTTTTTTACCAGTGTCTGCGCGGTTTAGCGGTAATGATTTGATTCAGATGCTGAAGTAGATTTTATTATGATTTTTGAACGGCTACTCATTGCAGGCCTGAAATCGAGCAGCAAATTCATGCTGTATTTGTCGTAAATATTAGAGAAAAAAACCCTTGCGCGATCTGATCGTGAAGTTTGACGACGGAGTTGATTTTGAAATATCGAAAAGGGTGTGGTTGAAAGTGTTACTGTATTTGTTGTTGATAGTGGTTCAAATCTATTTTTAAGCTTTACTTACAGAATTCTTAAAATTTGCCTGTTGAATATTTATGTTTTCAAAGATATTGCTGTGATAACAGATGAGATGTTTCAGTTGATTTGGTTGAAATCATTGATGTTGCATTTCACCTTTGCTGTATTAATTGTGATTATCGGCATAATTGTTGCTGCTGTAGTTGGCATGGTTTTTGTTGCTATTGTCGCAAATTTTGTTTTAAAGTTAAATATGTATGTACATATTTCCTGACAAGAAAATGTTGGTGCAAAAAAAAAAACTTGTCAGTTTTGGTATTCAATGCTTGGTTGTTAAATCGCAGTTGCAGTTAACTGCTTATTGTCGATCTGATCGGGAGACTTGGAATTCGCTGTAGCAACAGATTGCAGTGAATATTACTGAGAAGGAAAGTATGTATTCTGACGCTTATGGTCATGTTAAACATCGATCGACAAGTTTGGACAGTGCTGAAAAGGCTGATACTATATGTTGTGGATCCCTTAATATTTGTAGGAGTAGAGGACTCCATTATGGCTGTTAAAATGTTGAAACTGTTAAAAAAAAATCAAACAGAAGGAGAAGGTAGACTACTTTAAGTTGTCTACAGGTTGTGAAAGCGTTTCTGCTCTGTCGTTGTTTTGCGAGATCTAGGAGGATTTCTTGACGCAAAATGTCCGACTTTCTTATTTTCTATGCGCATTATGACATAGTTCATTTTCATGACACCAATTGAGTAATTTTTGAAGTAGTTCATTAACATAAACAAATTAAATCATTGATGTGAGAATCAATGGTACGTATTGGTTGGTACCAAACCGTTTGATTCTTTTGAGTTTAAAATGCTGTGCAAGGTTTCTTCAGTATTATGATATGGCATGAAGATTGTTTATTCACGTTTCATAAATGAATTTCTTGTTGACTTCTTACAATAATAATGAATTGATGTGAATTCGATAGTATAAACTGCAATAAAGTGAAGTGCTGAAGTCGTAGTTATGCGATTGATAAAAATAATTATTGTTATATATAGGCACGTTTTATTGAGTTTATCCCGTGCAGGTTTGGGTAGAACATCATATAAAAAAAATGACACTTACCCAGGTAAAGTTCATCCGTGCAACTACCCTACACATGATAGAGCTCAAATGTAGATGGCGGACGCATAGGGGAAATTTGAGGGAATTTGTTTTTTCAAACCAAATGTGCGAGTTTTTCTCATCACGAGAAAAGATTTTGCAAAAAAATAATCATCTTTTGTGATAAAATCCACCACATCTAAAAAATAAGACGACGAAGGTGAGTCAAAGATGCGCAAAAACAGTCAAATGTCAGCTGTTTGGTCTTAACCGGGATGTTACCCGCGATCGTTTTTTTCGAGTCAGACTTACCCGCGATGCGAAAAAAACGTCGCTTATATCAATTTTGGTGAAAGAAGTTTTATGGTTGTTGGCTTAATATGACGTGAAGCATCTTTCGGATTACCAAACTGAGTAATTGCGAAAAGGAAGAGTTGGATAGCTTCTTGGAAATAGAAAATCTTCTGATTCAAGATTTTTGGACTTAATACAAGTCGGAGATGATACACTTATTGTGTGCTTTAGAATTTCCATACATATAAAGGAAGGTATTGAACGTTTAAACCTGAGTATAGTGAATATTTATTCATGCGAAGTGGTATGGATAAACGTTAGTGTGCTGCAAGCATGTTCTTAAAAACACAGAATTGGAAAAGGCTTGATGTGGTGCTGAGGGCACATTTCTTTTCAAATTGGAGAAACATTACAGATAAGTCTACATGCTTGATAAGGATTGCAGTTAGAGATGCTGTATATCGCGGTGAAGAGAATGGTATAGTTTAAGCATAGCTTAAATAAGGGTAATGAGTACCTGTTTGAATTAAAAAAAAAATGTGCAATGGATGAGTAGAAATTTTGAAAAAAAAAGGGTTGATTATCAAGTTGACATTCACTAGTTAAGAAGAGCTGTAGTTAGCAGTTGAAGTCCGGGAGCAGGATTGGCTCGTAACTGGACGAGAGGAGCGGCAACTCGTGTTTGAAATGTAATAAGATGGTCCGGGAGCAGGTTTGGCTCGTAACTGGACGAGGTGAGCGGCAGGCTCGTAATTGAAGTGTAATGTGATGATCCGGGAGCACGATTGGCTCGTAACTGGAAGAGGTGAGCGGAAGGCTCATGATTGGAGTGTAAAGAGATAGTCCAGGAGCAGGAAAGGCTCGGAACTGGACGTGTTGGGCGCTATGCTCAAAAGTGTTGACTGGATGGTCCAGGAGCAGGTGAGGCACGGAACTGGACACGTTGGGCGCTATGCTCAAAAGTGTTGACTGGATGGTCCAGGAGCAGGTGAGGCTCGGAACTGGACGCGTTGAGCGCTATGCTCGAAAGTGTTGACTGAATGGTCCAGGAGCAGGTGTGGCTCGGAACTGGATGTGTCGGGCGTTATGCTCGGAATTGTTGCGTAGTGGTCCAGGAGTTGGCGAGACTCGGAACTGGACGTGTTGAGCGTTAGGCTCGGAATCGTTGACTACTTAGTCCAGGAGCAGGTGTGGCTCGGAACTGGACATGTTGTTGGATCCAGGAGCAGGTGAGGCTCGGAACTGGATATTAAGCGAAACGCTCAGAATTTTTGATTAGTTGTGTCCAGGAGATGTTAGGTACGAGACCGAACGATTCGTTTCTCAGAAGGGAGTAGTTTGTAACTGGATGAAGCGATGATTGCGCTGTGAATTGATGGTTGATGTTCAAGGGCAAATGTTGCACATAACTCGATAAGAAATGATATGCAAGCAATTGTATGATTTGAATTGATTTTAGGCTGCCAACTGAATGAAGTTGATATACAGGAAGCAGATGAGTCTCGCTACTGTATATGGTATTCAGTGTTGTCTGTGTCATTCACTGAGGACAGTGAAATCGTAGGTTGGCCGAATGTTATATGACCGAAATCCCGGGTCGAAAAGTATAACAATGTAGCACCTTTGCACTATATGCTAAGACTAAGTCTTCTTGGTGGCGTGGTCCGACATGTCTAGATAGCATTGAATAATTGTTTACACAAGTGGCTGATACTGTTTAAGTGCTTGGCCAGTACCAATGTGTTTTGTTTAGGTTCTAATAAAAATGCATTGGTACGCAATAATTTTATTGCCTGACGGATACGCAATATTTTAATGGTCTGATTGCGTATCGATATTGAGTAAGATTTAATGATGACTAAGTGAAGAGCCCTTTTGTAAACAATTGACCAAAATCAACTAGGCATGGGTGATTTAAAAAAGTAAAAAGGCAGACTAGACTTGGTCGGACAACGGGCGCGTTACCAAGTTGACGCTCTTATAGCTTAGCATCAAAATTGATCCTAATAAATTTTGAATTTGTAATTTTGAATTTTGAATTTTGAATTTTGAATTTTGAATTTTGAATTTTGAATTTTGAATTTTGAATTTTGAATTTTGAATTTTGAATTTTGAATTTTGAATTTTGAATTTTGAATTTTGAATTTTGAATTTTGAATTTTGAATTTTGAATTTTGAATTTTGAATTTTGAATTTTGAATTTTGAATTTTGAATTTTGAATTTTGAATTTTGAATTTTGAATTTTGAATTTTGAATTTTGAATTTTGAATTTTGAATTTTGAATTTTGAATTTTGAATTTTGAATTTTGAATTTTGAATTTTGAATTTTGAATTTTGAATTTTGAATTTTGAATTTTGAATTTTGAATTTTGAATTTTGAATTTTGAATTTTGAATTTTGAATTTTGAATTTTGAATTTTGAATTTTGAATTTTGAATTTTGAATTTTGAATTTTGAATTTTGAATTTTGAATTTTGAATTTTGAATTTTGAATTTTGAATTTTGAATTTTGAATTTTGAATTTTGAATTTTGAATTTTGAATTTTGAATTTTGAATTTTGAATTTTGAATTTTGAATTTTGAATTTTGAATTTTGAATTTTGAATTTTGAATTTTGAATTTTGAATTTTGAATTTTGAATTTTGAATTTTGAATTTTGAATTTTGAATTTTGAATTTTGAATTTTGAATTTTGAATTTTGAATTTTGAATTTTGAATTTTGAATTTTGAATTTTGAATTTTGAATTTTGAATTTTGAATTTTGAATTTTGAATTTTGAATTTTGAATTTTGAATTTTGAATTTTGAATTTTGAATTTTGAATTTTGAATTTTGAATTTTGAATTTTGAATTTTGAATTTTGAATTTTGAATTTTGAATTTTGAATTTTGAATTTTGAATTTTGAATTTTGAATTTTGAATTTTGAATTTTGAATTTTGAATTTTGAATTTTGAATTTTGAATTTTGAATTTTGAATTTTGAATTTTGAATTTTGAATTTTGAATTTTGAATTTTGAATTTTGAATTTTGAATTTTGAATTTTGAATTTTGAATTTTGAATTTTGAATTTTGAATTTTGAATTTTGAATTTTGAATTTTGAATTTTGAATTTTGAATTTTGAATTTTGAATTTTGAATTTTGAATTTTGAATTTTGAATTTTGAATTTTGAATTTTGAATTTTGAATTTTGAATTTTGAATTTTGAATTTTGAATTTTGAATTTTGAATTTTGAATTTTGAATTTTGAATTTTGAATTTTGAATTTTGAATTTTGAATTTTGAATTTTGAATTTTGAATTTTGAATTTTGAATTTTGAATTTTGAATTTTGAATTTTGAATTTTGAATTTTGAATTTTGAATTTTGAATTTTGAATTTTGAATTTTGAGTTAGTTAAATATTAGTTAAGACCTACTTAAAGCAATTACTTCGGTCAATCCCTTGTGAAAATTCAATATTCATAATCACCAAGCCTACCCGTAGTTATTGGATCGAAATATAGGTACGCAAAGTTTCAGGTGGATTGAGGCACTACCGGCAAACTAAATTCCCTGTAATTATAATTTAATTAGACCGGGGCCTAATAAATTACATAATGTGTGTATGTAGATACATTGAGAGCAAGTACCAGAACAGAGGCTGGAAACACTAGTACTACTTGTACATTATTAGAAATCCTCTTGCTGTACATGCCTATATCATATCAATATTAACAACGGAAGGGCATAATAATTCATACAATGCGTTGTTGAGTTTAGTAATTATGCCGTTCTCGAGATATGGTTTCGGCTATACAACGTCGTCATGCACCATAACAACAGGTCCATCCATATAAGATGCAAGGACAATGGCAGGTGATTATAGGCATATAGCGGTACTGGTATGCACACACATATGCATACGTGAGATCGTTCATTGTTGCATACCATATTGTCCTGCAAACTTATTGGACTATGACCTGAGCAGTGAGCCTATTTCGTTTTAATTTAAACAGACCATGGCGTAATTGAATTGGTCTCTACGAGTAGGTACTCTACATACAACAGTTTGTTGCGAGGGAGCTTTTACACTGAATGGCGTTTCCCTATAATATTACCTCCATTATTGAAACTAATTCCGAATAATGATGGACGATAATTGAATTAGAGTAAATTACTGGTTCATTTGCTACGCTGATTAATTTTCCCATTAAAATTTAATCTCACTTGCCGTGTTATTGAAATGGAATTAAAATTGTTCGCCATTTATTAGTGTATCCTCTCCCTATATTATGGTTTGGATATTCGAAAAAGAGCTCGCTCAAAACGCAAACCATAGTGGAGAGAGTGTGCATGTCGAAGAATGTAAATTTATTTATTGGCTGGATCGATTTAACGAAATGTGGCATTTTTATTGGTTTTTATGTTAATTGCCTTTAAAAACTGTATTTGCAGGAAATATAGTAGCGGAACTGAGAAAACAAATTGATTCATGCAAATTCTTTGCATTATTTAATTTCATAACTTTTCTAGTAAAGTTTTATAAGTTGTTGAAAAATGTGTATAACTTTGGTTCGATTTTAGACTTTATATATATTTCAACTTAGCTTTATACCTACCTAAGCCAAAAAATCCGTCTTTCGACCAGTGCCGGATTAAGCAAGCGCGGGGCCCGTGGCATATGTAGAGCGCGGGGCCTATTTTATATGGCTGATTTGAACCGCATCAGCCAGCTATAGTCGTTGGATAAAAAAAATTGTTCGCTCCAGTAATATTAACATCAATTTTGCTGCTCGACATATCACTAAAGCCATGATGATGGCCGAACTCACAATGTTCAAACAATTTAAATTGCGACAATGGATTCGGAACTTATGTCCAAAATTAAAAGCATTCTTTGCCCAATGCAATTTTCGCATCTATTTTCAGTTTTTGGCCAACATTTTCTCAGGGGGTGCCATGATCAACAGATCTCGCAACAGGAGGCACGAGCTGAAAAAAATTGGGAACCACTGTTCTACCGGGAAAAAAATCAAAAAAGCATTATTATTATAAAAACGTGTATATTGTTAACGAATAACTACTTGTCAATATACGTTGACGTTTGCCTTGGCTCTTCCGGGTTATACATTGTGCGGAATAAACGTGTCGAGAGAAACTCCAAGGTAATTCAACCCGTGAGAATCTTCCCATCCCATCAATTATGAAAATGGGGGCAATATTATCTGTTTTGAAAATTGTTTCAAAAAATGTTTTTCATTGACGTGTGTGAGTTTGCCAGCATTTTTATTTTTCATTTTAATTAGTTAAACCGAATTTCTGTAGACAAACTGTACTTATTCGACAAAGAAGATTTGATGTCAGAAGTCCCTTTTTGGACGACCTCTAAAAATTTAAAAGTTCACATTTTCCGAAAAGTAATAAAAAATAGAAAATTATTTCATTATATAAGTGTTTCCTATTAATATAGCTTTCGATTGAACTGTCCTTTTTCAGGTTTACTCAGGTTCATAAAAACGGACAACCAAACATCTAGCTAAGAGATGCCCATAATAAAGATACTCACGTAGCACATATACCAGAAAGCCAAATTCACGTTAACATCTTCTACATTAATTCGGTTTTACGGTTTTTAATAAAAAAAATCGAAAATGTACACACTTCAATGAAAACTACCATTTCTTAGAAAGCATTTTGAATCATTTCTTAAACAGGTATTTTTGCCGCTCTTTTCATAACGTTTAAAGCGGTACGCCACTGTGCATGAGAGATACATTTGTAATTTCTTAATTCTATGGATGTATGCAAGCCCATTTCCTAACATGAACTCCAAAAATCTTATTTCTCGCTAGAACATGAATCTGAAACAATGTGGACGTAGGTTTATGGGGATGCTATCATGAATTAAGGGCAGAATTAAGATCGAGAGTGAAATTCTTCCCGCTGCGATTTTATCAATAAAAATGCGTACTTACTGTCGTCGAATATGTCACAAACGGTGGGGAATTCCATAAGCTACAATCCGAGACCGGTTCCAAAATTCTCCTCGGCCATTTTATGTATTATTTTTCGATTCCCCGGTCATTTGCCATTTCACGATGAAATAACTTATGGAACTGTTTTCGGATTGCAGCGTATGGAATTCCCCAGCATTCTCCACATATTCCACGACAGTTTGAATACATTTTCATTGAATAAATCGCAGCGGACAAAAATTTCACTCTCAACTTCAGTACTAGCCTTTAGAAAGAAATATTTCTGTATTTTTGTGCAATACAAACCTTGCTGTAATTTTAGAACACCGTAGCGTAAATTTTTTAACGATAAAGTGCTATAACAATTTCGAAGTATTTTGGTTGTTATAATTTTTGTTTGAGAAAAACGCGGGGCCCCCCAAAGCGCGGGGCCCGTGGCATTTGCCACCTTCTGCCACGTGGTTAATCCGGCACTGCTTTCGACTTTATGGCTCGAAGTACTATTGCCACTTTTAAAACTTGGAAAATGCACTTTTTTTGAAACAGTAAAGCTGATGAGACTTGATTGATTTGTTGGTTCCTACAGCAATTGGGTATATGTTCCGGAGCCACCCATATGCTTTCTGGATGGCTAAGAATCGCTACCACCCCCTCGACACAAGTGGAAAACTAGTTTGCACACATCGCCGATCAGTTTTGTATCCTAATGGACCATCCTTGTCCGGTCCATAGTTGTTCCGAATTCTACCCTTCTCCTTCTCCGACCATCTGCCAATTAATTCTTATGCTGAATAAACCGCCTCAATACACGTACACGGATAAGAAAGTTTACATCAATTTCAAGAAAGCCAACTAGCTGAAAAATTGAGACCGATTATTCAAACTGCCGTCAAAAGATTCATCCCAGCAAACCACATCCCGCTACTGAGACCGCATTTTCCATCCTCAGCAGGTGAATTGGCTAAGGTGAGAGATGTACTTCGAAGAACTGATCCTCGAATCGGCGACTTGAACACAGAAATTACCAAGCAAGTAAATCACCACAGAAGACAGTAGTGGAATTCCCACCTAGAGAGCTGCCATATTAAAACAGGTGTCAGCAATCTAGTGAAAACTGTGAGGACGCTTTTCAGCACCGTTAAATCCAAAGGAAAGGTAGCCATCTAGTTCGGTGATACGACAAATAACAACGACGGCTTTACTCCGCCTCAAGTTCACAAGCGGATTGCAAATTATTTTGCCGGCCGTCAGTCTAGCACCGAGTTTAGACACGGAAAATTTAAAGCTCAGAAAAATCAAACAAGGCGTCCCCAAGGGAGGAGTATTATCTCCTAACCTCATCAATCTTTACTTGTCAGGACTTCCCACACCACCATCGGGATTCTAATTATCTCAAATGTCGACAATAACATGGCAATTGGCAATGGGATATTCCTAAGCTGTGCAACCTCATTAACAATTACTTGCTTGAGCTAAGCGCTTTTTTCTCCAACAAAAACCTGATGCCATCAGTTGAAAGTCTAGCAGTGGCCACGTTGACAAATGGTCTCGGTTTGGCAATACCAAATGGAGACGCAGCGTTCGGCAGTGTCAGGGGCTGTGTTCTAATTTTTTTCCAAGGACCATCTTCATCAGGAGACCAAAATGATGACCCGGAAGAGTCATAATGTCATTCTAACTACCTCTTCCGTATCGCATTAGGCTGCAGTTACAATTTTTTGAGATTTTTTGCAAATGGCGAATTACGAGAGAAGTTTTCGAGTTTGAGTCTACTATAAAACACGTATCTACGTATGTATTTACCGTCTGTTCTCTGTCACATTGACGAAGGAGACTTCACTTAATTATGCACTGGGCAAATTTGTTTTGAAAGCTTCACGAACACAAGTAGTTCATGTTACAACCTTGTAAAGTAAAGTTGTGCGAAGACACTTTTAGATCGTAACCACTCCAATTGATTGTATTTAATTTATACACTCGCAGTTTTTCGCAAAATTTCGCACTTTGCAGAAGATTGTAACCGTTCCCAAGGAATTCCGGCTGTCTCCGGGGCCTTACCAGCTTCCAGTCATGTAAGGGCCTTAGTAATTTTCAGCATGGATGGTGCACCGGTATTAGCTCTGGCCGATGTGACATACCTATTGTTTCCAATGGGTTTAAACATGAGGACCTCCATAAAATGTTCTCTACATCGGCGCAGTTTTTCTACCTCTGTGATTTGTAAAAGATTTGCCAGATTTATGAGCTTGAAAAGGGTCCCACTGTCACCACGGTAAGCCGACTCTTCTGCCTCCACTGCTAACGCGTTGATATCAATGCGTTTATTACGTCTAGCGCTTGCATATACACGTTTTTTGAACAGAACTGTAATCGGCCATCTGGAGAAACCTAGGTTGCGAAATGGCAAAGTTTGCGTTTGAACCAGAGTATCGTAAATAACAATCTGACGAGAGAACAGACAGAACTCCACGAACAACTGACACCAAAACCGTGATTGCTCATTGGATGTTCCAAACTAACATTGTTAGCCCCAACTTTGGCGTTCAGATCCCCCCTAATGTTGATTGATATTGATGTCACCTTTGGGAGTCTTATCAAAGGTGTCACCAAGTACATAGTGGGAAAAAGGCGTTTTAGCATGCTCATGCGAGGCATAGCGCTGAAATATACTGATATTTCGTACTCTGGACATGGAATCAGGTTGTATTTACTCGATCGAAAATAGGCTTCCAATCTATAAGAGATCGGCGCGCTTCCTTGTTGAAGGTTGAAGGATTGCGACTCCAGCCATTCAAGTTCACTACCACAGTAAAGCAGCACGCACAGTTTGTGAACAACGTGGTAAGGTAGTTCCCGAACCAGTCCATCTCGTTTCGCTCAATCCTGATATTGCAATTCTATATGTAATCATTTCCCATTCGACCTCTGCGAGTTTCGTTCTGCTGCACTTGCCTGACATCGTTTGCACGTTCCAAAAACCAATCGTAGTCCGTTGCTTGTAGCCAAAGGTCGTAACCAGTAAATCAGTCCATGGTGTCCCAGGCTTGTTCAACATGGCCTCATTCCTGGAATAAAAAAATAACCTTTATTTCGACTGCAGGTCTATAAATACCAGGGACGTGGCCAGGATTTTGTTTCGGGAGTGGTCTAAAGGTCGATTTCAAAAACGTAAGTTGATAATGTTAGACAATATAATTTTATTGTTGATTCTGGAGACTAATGTAGCCGTTTTGCCATAACTATACGATGGTACAAGAAAGCCAGCAAATGCCTAAGAGCCTCCGATGGCCAAAATAGAAAAGGTTATTGTCCATGTATTAGGAAAAAGGTAAATCTGAGACATTTGTCAATTTGGCAGATTTCCGAGTTCAAAACACCGTTATAAAGTTATTGTCAGAAATTTCAAAAAAATTATAAGTGAAACTAGTTTGAAATGTCTCTTAAGTTTTAATATTTGTATCTTCCCAGCGTTTTGAAATTTCATGAAGCTGTACATTTGGAATAGGTAGGTCGAAAATTTAATTTTTTACATTGCAATTTTGACAAGAAACTCTAAAACAGGATAACAAGAAAAATTATACGAATTATATTAACTGCGTTTTGCTCAACGAAGTTATACTATTGCTATTGACCCTAACCATTTTCCCTAATCAATACAGGGACATCATGTATAAAAGCAGCAAATCAATTCAAAAGCCTTTTTGTTTTAACATGACCATCTCCGATACTCTCTCTTGCAGTACATTTCGCTCTGTAATAAATATTGAAGAACATTCAGGATTCACTAGCCAGAAAGCTCAAAGCTCATTCGCACTTTTAATGTGCAAAGGGCAAATTAAAATTGTTTTAGAGCTAAATGACGGACTATTCACATCTTCTGCACAATTCGATTTGAGGGTAAGCTTCGAAAAGCTAATCGCTATGGTCCACTTCCCTACTCAAATACCCATGTAGAAGCCGGCAGGGCGTTTCTCACAGTTGAATCCACTTTCGTCCAGGTAACACAATTTTACAGATTGCAAATCAACATACCAAAATACCAGGCTATCGAATCTTTTTTGAAATAAAGGCTGTTCACATCACATGTATAGGGTTCAATTCCTTAGTTCAAAACCTTTTCATTTCTGTTTTGTATGGATAAGGAGCGAATGATCAAATACCCTTATTTGGACGAACGAATAGAATTTCAACAAAATGGGGTCGCTCCATTGCGTCGCGTCGCTCGGCCCGAAGATTCTGGCGGTAATGTATCAGCCAGCTTAGAACTTGAAAAAGCACACCCTTTTGGGAACAGTACGACCAATGAGACCTAACGAATTCACAGCAAACCACTAATGTGATATTTAGAGAAGGAATTCGCTCATCCTACATTCTTGCTCCGATGATTTACCTGTACTTCATCACGCTATAATTTGCAAGGACTCTCGAGTACACAATTAAGTTCCGTATAATAACCGCTTCCATGCCGTACAGTCGGAAAGCACCAAACATTATTTCGACCATAATATTTCACTTGATGGTTTCTTGATTAAATTACACAATCCACATTATGCGTGTCGTGTCGTATTCAATTGCTTCCCGAAGATTTATATCGGCGCGAGTACAACAATATGTACGAGTATCCGTGTTCGTGTTGTCTCCGCGCCGAGCGTTTGCTTATATACGCAAACAATAAATTCGAGAAAATGTTGTCCCTAACAATAATTCAAATATAAGTGATACCACCCTAGGAAATGTAATAAGAATTCATTGCCTTTCTCCGATCCTAAATCAACTCCAGCGCAGTTCAAACTCCGCAGCATTCAGTTTCCAGGACGAGTGTTATGCCAAAACGAAGGACCAAAACGAAAAAATAAATGCCAAACATTGAAGCAAATCCTCAGCACGTTTTATTGTATACAACGGACGACGATGACGACGGATTGAACATTTTATACTCGCACACCAAAAACTCGGTGTGGCCCGATATTCGATGCAAAAGATCCTTGTATGCCGTACGATTCTTAGATATTGGTCGTTTCACATATTATAGCCAAGCACGTCACTCATTCTTTCCATGTGTACGCCTTTCACATATTAAAACATCGAGAATGAGAGAAAAAAAAAGCTCTGAAACATGATGGTGACGCGGGACGAGTTGTTATTATCCTTTTTCTTCCTGTCGTGTCGTCATGCCTGATGGCCTGGTTTCTATACATACCGCAGAAGCAAATCCCTATATATGAACCCTAAATCGTACAAAAACACTAACGTCGAGAAGATTTCCGCCAAGAAGCCCGATATCGGGAGCCCCACTATTTAGATGCAAGTTAGTTATAAAATATTCCTTCAATATTTGCCAAAGTCGACCCAAATGTTGGCTTTATCGAAACCACATTTCGCTACGGTTCCGTTACGTGACCTGAAGCATTGATCTCTAAACATACATATTCACATATGGGTATGCTACTACGGAGCTAATCCATGCAAACATACACACCGGGTACTATACTCTCCAGTATAATGGGAGAAAAAACTCCAACACTTTCTCCCATCATTTGGCACCAGGGTAGGTACATATATGACGGCCATTTGGTATTTGAACCGAGAATCGACACAACAACAGCACATACACACAACAAGTATTGCTCCTGTGTTCTGTGCTCTTATGGCTGGAGCTGAGGCGATCCTTTTAAAGTGATTATTGAAGTGAAGCACTTCATACAAACTGAATGGGTGGGTAATAAATGCAAGCCACTTGACAGATATACAAGGAAATGTCACACAATAACATTTCCTTGAAATGTCCTGACATATTAACTCTTTCAGTCAGGACGTTGAATGATTCAAGAGAGACCCTAAATTACAAGGGTGGATGATTAGTGAAGTGTTAAGTGTTTGAAAGGTATTCTCTGTCAGGAAATTGACAATTTGCTGTCTATTTTATGAGACAATGGAATAATGTTAAATGAAGATGTATTGTAGTTGATTTTGTATCATTTTGGCAATATGCAGATAAGTGACTGAGTGGTCATTATCGAAATATTTTGAAAGCCACTTCGAATCCACTTGTTTTGAATGGGTTACACAATATCTACTTATATCAGGAGTTTGTATTCATACTCGAATATGCCCGCATTCAGTTTATTTTTAATAAAAAAAAAAGTTTGTTAAAAACAAGAATATCCTGGAGGTTTCTAGCCATTTTATAGGGGTACTGCTGTTTGAGCTGCAACCATTAAAATATGTACAAAAACATTCCATTCGTTTGTTCGTCCTGTCTCCGTTAGTTTCTATAAAACAACGGTGTAATTATAAATTCATGATACCTAATTAAAATTTCATCACTAGTCCCTATACAACAGAACAGCACAAGTGCAGCCTGTCTGAGAGCTCAGCTCAAACACACGTTTTTTCTACTACATATGCCCGGCCTTCGTTCCCTTGAGAGTTCATGCAAGTTACATTGTCCTTGCACACGATACTGGCACTGGAGTGACTAAATTTCCAATTAACAGGAAAAGTTTAAAACATCACACACCAACTTGTGAGCTCGCATTCTTTTCGCTACACTGTGCAAATTGGATGGCATCGACTTTTCACCGTATGACCATATACGGTCATTGCACAAATGCTCCCTCTCTACTATACAGGGTGTACCATTCATGGTGGAGAATATTTTAATGGTAGGTAGTGTGGCTCATTTGGGGAAAATTAATGTACAACGGGACCCCACTACTTTTAACCGTTACAATGTATTAGCATTTTTTGTAAAAATGCCCGACTTGCCGAACTAAATCAAAACCAAACATTTCATCTGAGATTTGACTTCTTTTTCTGAAACTACATAAAATTTCCAAAAAAAAAACACCTCGCCCGTTACAAAGTTGCTCGTACGAGTATCTTTCGAGATACACCCGTGCAAAAAGAAATTTAAAAATCGGTTTTTCGTAAATTTTTATAATTTAATTTTTTGATGAAAACCCAATTTAAAAATTTCTTTTAAGTTTGAACGGGTGTATATCGGAAGATACCAGCAACATCGTAACGGGCGAGGTGTAGTTTTATTGGAAATTTTATGTAGTTTTAGAAAGTGAAGACATATCTCAGATGAAATGATTGGTGGCGTGGCAAATTTTGATTTAGTTCGGCAATTCAGGCATTTTTACAAAAAATGCTATTACATTGTAACGGTTAAAAATAGTGGGGTCCCGTTGTATATTAATTTTCCCCAAATGAGCCACACTAACTACCATTAAAATATTCTCCACCATGAATGGAACACCCTGTATACTACACACAACAAAGTCGACACATTTCCCGGCTAACCACTCCGGATATCCTTCTTGCGAGCCGGTCAGTTAATGGTCACTGGATCCTCTCACATAACGGCGCGGCGCCGGCGGCTGCACAGAAGCGCTTTCGGTTATTACGTCGTCGTCGTAGAGGTACCTATTGTTGTGTTTTTTTTTTCAGCACTCAGCATACATTTTATAGAGTCGCAGCAGATTTCATAGTATCAGCTTTGCGTATATGGACAATGCGAAAACATTGTTAACAGCTGAATTGTCTGGAGTCAAAGTGCAAACAATGCACCACACAATTTTCGACGTTGATTAAATGTTATCACGGAGATAAATTGCTGAAATACAAGTGATCCTTAAAAATGGATGCTTTTGTCATCTGAACTTTTGTTGCAGCGAGAGGATAAAGTTCAAGTTCAATTGAATTTATCTTTTTTGTATCATGCAGCTGAAGGCAGTGGCGTAACTAGGGGGGGGGGGGGGGGTGGATTTGGGTGTTAAAACCCCCCCTTTGCACGTGAAAATTATAAGAAAAAAGGCAAAAGGAAAAAATCTGACAAACTGCACATTTTCTTCTCTTTAGAACCCATCTAAAATAGAAAAACAATAGGTTCGTTTTTTACTACATCCCGTGTAGGTTTGGGTAACGAAACTTCATATAAAAAAATGACAAGTGGATCAGCTGGCATTTTTTTTATATGGAGTTTCGTTACCCAAACCTACACGGGATAACCAAAAAAACGTACTTAATATTTATCTGTTCGTTCGTCACTATAACAATTAATTATAGTCGTTTTTTTTTTATATTTGGGTTTCATAATTTTTTCAACTAAAATCACTATACTAAAATATTCTGTGGAGAGCGTGGGTTATCCCTTCGTGGTCATCAGGGTTCCGGCGCTGTACTAAGAGAAGAGAAACGATATAATGCACCGAAACAGAGAGTCGGGAATTTTAGGGCACTTCTCCGCTATGCTTGCAAATCTGGCGACACTCTGCTGGAAAACCAGCTGAAAGAATACTGTGTATACTAGTCCAAAAGTTCAGAATGTTATAATTAGTGAGTGTTTCTCTATAATAACTGCTAAACTAGTTGATAAGGTTAACAAGACAGGAGCCTTTACAGTCCTTGCTGATGAGACAACCGACAGAAGTGGTGATGAGCAGCTTACCTTATGTGTTACATATGCTTTTGAAAATACTTTGGATGAAGAATTTTTAGCGTTTATTGATGTTAGGGATATGTATGGGAAAGGCCTTGGTGCTGCAATTGTTAAGGGTCTCAGGGATGAAGGTATAGAAACTCGAAATATGTGCGGGCAAGGTTATGATGGTGAGAGTAATATGAAAGGGAAATTCAGGGGCGCACAGTCATTCGACAAGCAACTTGCAGAAGCCCCTCTAGCTCTATATTTACTTACATTGTGAGTCTCGTAGTGTTAATTTAGCTGAATCAAGTGCATGTGACATCAGGGAAATCAGCCATTGCTTAGCAATTGTTAATTCTATTCAAGTCTTCTTGAAGACCCCGAAACGAAAAAAAAACCCTCGAAAAGCTACTGATGGCGAATCTCGAGTTCAACGACTTATCCCATATAATCCCATGAAATTTATTGAAAGGCACACGTCAATTACGCGTTTCTGGGACCAGTTCGCCCCCCCCCCCCACCTTGACCTCTCTGTCGGTGATAAGGGAATGGGATAATTCGGAAACTGCTGCCGATGCCAACGTTCCGGTGTACCGTTTCTATTTTCGCTGTATGTCAACCTACAACTCGGAGCTGCAATCGAAAACTATTGATCTCAGCAAGTCCCTGCTGATTGTAGAAGGTGCCGTAACAACCTTGCTGAGAATGCGAGCCAATGCGATCACAAGCTTCAGCCAAATTTTCAATAAAGTTCAATCCCTCTGCGCCACATATGGCTTAGAAATTACATGCCACGAATGACCGGTCGTCAGACGCACAGAAACAACGTCTCAGCTGATAACGCTGAAGATTTTTACAGACGATCAGTGTATTTGCCATTTCTGTCTTTAGCAATAGTTGAAATTCAAGAACGGCTCACTGCTCATCGCACTGTATTGCCATGCTTTTCTTCAATTCTCCAGGGAGAAGGGCTTGTTACAGATGACAAACAATTATCGGAGCAGTGCCTAAAAGAGGGTAAAGTTCTGTTTGAAACCTACACCAATCTGCAGGTTTCTTGAAACGTAACTCTACTCATCTAGGAAAATAACGACAAATTTTGCAGGAATTAGATAGTTTAATATATGTAAAAACAATTAAGCAAAGCTAAATACGTATGCTAATTCGCCCATCTCTCCTTCCCGTATAAGAAAGTTCCTTATCACACCGCCTTATCATACCACTGCCCTCTTAGGCATTCCTCCCAACATGTATACCAATTGACCAAACCCCCCCCCCCCCCTTGGATGTCCTCTAGTTACGCGCCTGGCTGAAGGATGTACGTGAAGTTCATGTACTCTGTACGCTTCTACACTACCATGGGAGGTTTTTTAGAGTTTAGTTTAGAGCAGGGGTTCCCAACCTTTTTGATACTGCGACTCCCTTTACAACTTCTAATTTTTCGCGACGCACCTCTAGCAAGACATTTTGTTTTCTATATAAGGAAGGAGTTGTTTGGTGAAAATTATAAAAATTTCAAACACAACAAATTCGTCCTAATGAAATCAATTCATAGTCGAAAATAAACAATAATAAACAGTAATACGGTGCTTGCTATGCGCAATGTGTCATTCCAGGCATAATCCTTCTCAGTGTACTTTGATTTCATAGAAAAAAAAAACGTTTAAAAATATTTTTGATTTAATTCAAATCTTGCGTTAATTCAATAAAAATAACAGAATCAAATCAATATTTCGTGTAATTCAAATAAAAATAACACAATTTTACAATAATTCAAAGATTCTCTTAATTAAAATAATGAAATCAAAACTGTTAATTCAATTTTTTTCTCGTAAATTACCTTAGTTTTTTTATTCACCGTAAAGAATATAATTTTAAGCACGCCAATGAGTGTAATTTAAATCAGTGCGATGGTTGAACCTGCTTCTGTGAGCATATCTTTTCAAATCAGGGCTGAAGTTTCGAAATTGCTACTCTTAGTTCTTTTTCTAAATTAAGTTTTGACATGTACTTTGATTTAATTGCTGCAACAGCAGAAAAACCAGCGTATTCTTGCGATACGTTGGCCCAAAATTCAAATAGTTTGTGTTTGTGGAACCGTAACTTTAAGCTTGTATCACATGATAGCTCTAACAGAACAGTTGCTCTTCTTCGGCAGTTGGAAGCGAAAATGGAGGTGGAGTCGATTGAAATGGATCTCTCACCCAATTGTATTCTTCAAACTTATCAGGAAAACATTGTTCAAAATGCATTTCAATAGTCACCAAATGTTGGAAAAATGTAGACTTTAAATTTGGACTTAAATCGCTAAAAGATTTTTCGCGCAGCAAGCCTTGCAAAACTGGGATACAATTTGCCTGTCCCCCTCCAGCTTTCTATTCCAAAACCTCGGCTTCTTTTGAAATGCTGAAACTTTATCTGAAAGTTGAAGAATACGAGTATTTGTTTCGTTTCCTTGCAATGGCATGACGAGCATGTGTGCTCAGCACCTGTTTCTAGCTTTTTTTCACACCAAATCCGACAAAGTTTTCACCACAAACTCGTCACAAATGTTGTTGTGGCGGTATAAACAACCTAATAAGATGCTGTGTCTTATTTTTTTATTTTATTTTAACAATTTAAGTAAATACATGTGTAAAATTTGTCTTTGTGTACGATACTCAGCAATTTAGTGCGTGAAAGCGACCAGTGTGGTGCGCGTCCCGCGACGCCCCTAAAACATCCTCGCGACACCTCAGGGAGTCGCGACGCACAGGTTGGGTACTCCTAGTTTAGAGAGTTGTGTGGTGTGAGGGGAATATTGCATGGATACTCTACTTTTGCCTGTAGTAGGCGAAGTGTCGAATCTTACCAAGTTGGCGGGACTGATGTTATTCCCCAGATCCAATTCGCATCTTTTGTCACTCCCTTGCACCTGGAGCACTCTGGTCTGGCCAAATATGGGCTTGCATTATTCTCGATAAAGCCGCTGTTGTAGTCGTTGCCTTCTCGCATACGTACTTCAAGTGCCCCTCAACAGGGCCGGATTTCCCATATGAGCAAACCGGGCAGCTGCCCGGGGCGGCAAATTTTTGAAACTTGCTTTCTCGCGGAAATATTAGCAACTCGAAAAAAGTGGAGAATTGGAGATATCATAGTTGGCAGTTAAAATGTTATTTGGCTCGTTTATTTCTATACTACTTTGTCTTATCTTATGATGAGATATCATGCATTCAGGACCGGATTTCCCATATTCCCCCAATTTTAAAGGCGGCATATTTCTGAAGCTTTCATCCATTGAATTAATGTTGTGTGAAATATACACATTTCGATATTTTAGGAGGCAGTTTAAATAAATTAGAAAAAAGTAAAGAAAACACTGCAAAAGTCGGTTGGTCAGTATGGCGGACTAACATATCTGATGTCAGTATAGGCGTTTCGAATTCTGCCGCCCTACCGACCTTGTCCCTTATTTTTAGAATCCAAAGATATATCGATTGATCCTCGACTCAAAAATTGTATCAATTAGGTTGGCTAATGAATTAAGCAAACACTTCTAAAATTGGAATAAAGTCTGATCACTGAACAATTTTTTTTTAATCTGTGCACGGGGCTGTTGGCTTCAGCATGCCAGTTCACCACTATCTTCTTCTTCTTCTTGTTTGTACCGAAACCCTTTGTGGGCATGGTGCGTTCACTCAGCCGTTTATAGTCTAGTTCGAGCATTGTACGCAACCAGGATCTTGTCCTGGAGGGGGCTAAGGCTAGCCATATTACTGTACATTTGTTCGTGATTTTTGCGGATTTTCAAGTCCTAGTACCATCATTCGATTCCACATTCATCGCTCTGATTACCGTCAGAGCGAATGGTTTTCTATAATTTTGGCTTACATTTTTGTTTCCCATTTTGATCTTCTTAGGTTGGTAAGTTTAGTCCAGAAAGAGTGAAATCGCCGTGAATCTGGATTATCTAAGGATTGTTCTGGGTATCACTAGTGATGCACAGGAATAAATGTAAATTCCAGGGGGTTCAGCATGGTTTTGGAAGAAATTGCCACCGCAAACAGAGCAGAATTGTGAATGCTCGCGGTACTACACGAGATAAACATTGAATTAATAGGCACAAACAAAAATCGAACGGAAGTTGGGCTGATGCCTGTTCTTTATGTTACTCTTGTATCTAGTTCAATTTTCGTTTACTATAAGATATTTGTACAGCAATGATAATATACTCGTATTTTTGCGAAATTTCCTACAGAAATAGGTTTTACCTTCTACTTTTTACCATAATTACGTACAGCAAGCTACCTACTAGTTATGAAAAAGTAAAATGAACTTTTCGTCTAGATATCTATACCCTCTTTTGAAGCGCAAAGTCTCAAAAACTTAAATATCACTGAAAAACTAAAATCTTCAGTTGATTTGCTCTTTTGCAATGTCTGCGGTGAAAAATATTTAGAGCTCGGTGAAAATGATTAAAGAAGCAGGCGGCGACAATTTTTTTTAATCACCTCAAACCAGTGCGCTTGTTTGTACACGGAGAGGTTTCTAAAATTCTGGTAATGATGTTGTAACGCGGCACAGACCATCGACAACACTGGTGAAGAGCCAAGAACACAAAAAATTTTTGGAAATCTGCAACGAAATGCCTGGCCTCATATTTCATTTTAGAGTTTTTCCTTTCATAATTTCTTGGTCTGGGAGGGGCTTTACATTGCATATATAGGAGTGTATATAATGTTGCAAGCACTATATATTTCCTGGACCACACCGAAATTCGATCTCCGGACCTGTAGATTACTAGCATCGTAGAGTGCGACTTAACCAAGTGAGCCACAGAGCGTGGGAGAAGTAACATACACTCGGAACCAAGAACACAGGACACTTTTACTTTTTTCTTAATTCTTCCCTATTATAACGAAAGGTCTTCACCACCTTGACCACCAATAAATGGATCTGTTCCCTTGATCCCTTTTCTTTTTCCTAGTATAGCATATCCCACCTCCTTCTCCTTCACCCCTGCAATTTCGGGCTGATTTCATTAAGTAATCAAAACGGCCATTTCTGGGGCTGCAGCTGGAGGATGGTTGGGACTAAAAGAAAAAGGACTTAATATCCATTATTTGGGAGTCGAGACCTTTCGATTGACTTCAATTTCACTAAACATTACGGAAACTCATCCCGTACTGAAAATAATCAATTTAGTGGGCTGTAGCGGGAGAACGGACCCCAAGGACTATCCGCTCCTCCATGAGCATATATATATATACTTCTGAACATTAGCTTTGATTAGAAGTTCAATTCAAATACCTTTCTAAGAATTAAATTATCTGCAATTTTACCTGAAGTTCTGCTACTTCCAGAAACGCCGGAAACCAACGTACGTTAAACAAAATTGTATACCTCCCATGAATGCGACTGATCTATTTTCAGCTTTAACTAGTGACGAAGGGCGGCAACTCGACTACTGCCTAGGGGCGCTACAGACGGTAAATCCGGCCCTGCCCCTCAAAACAAAGCCTCGAGTCAATTACAAAACCTAAGTATACCTAACAACAGGCTTGATGTTATGACTATTCTTCCAACTCTGATTTTTAGGGAGAACTTTTTTCTGCGATTACTACTAGAACAGCTTCCGTTCCGCTTATAATGAAACGACTTAGCCATCCGAAGATACCAAGGGAACGGAGCCAATACCTCTGCAACCGTGCAGGTTAGGCAACGAAGATAAGGCTCCTCGACGAACGAGCAACGGCATGCGCTTGCTGTACCTCAGTTTCGAGAGATACAGGTGGGGTTTGTTTCATTCGTTGTCCCTGTCCTTCTACAATTGAAAGTAATATCGCATGCCAAAAGGTACTACAAAACAACAAGAGGTTTCAAATGGGGAGAAACCCGTAAGAAAGTAACCGACGCGCACAGCTGCCATCTTATTGAGCTCCGTGGACCCGGATGGCGACGGGTCCCGGCCTGACTAATCCCACTAAAAAAAACCAAACGGAGTGTTTTATTCTTCTATGACACGAGCCGGTAAATTGGTGGTAGGGTGGCACTAGGTGCCTCCTCGTTACATAGATTAAGCCGTATCGAATGTCACGCATTCAAAATAATCATCATCAATGTATCTTACCATGTCAAATACAATGACAATGTTCATCATTTCGCTATCTAATTTTGAAGCTTTTCAACTCACAAACGACACGAAAAAAGGCCACAATCCCTTCGGCTCTATAAAAATAATGTGAACGTGACAAGGATTGAATATTGTCCTTTGCCGTTTAAACGCGGAGACGAGGTATTCACTGTATGTATGGTATGTTGAAGCCATCAAATAAAACAAAATGACTTTAGCGTCCCACGACACAACGCAACGAATCTGTCATCGACTTCCTCAATTACAAAGAGATTCCACGTCCATTTCGACAGAGCTTATCCCACCACCCCGCACGAATACGACCAGCCAAAAGCCTGCAGAGAGAAAAAAAGCAACGCGCCTAACTTACAATTGACTAAAATTAATTGCACCAATCAATCTTACTCGCATTCTGCCATACCATGTCATAGCATTGCGATGAGGATCTCTCTAAACGAGGACAAGAAAAAAAATTGTGCGTAAATCTACTAAAAATGATAGCTAAGACATGGCAAGAAAATATGCGTGAAACTTAAACCTCACAAGATGAATCACTGTCAATCTTCGGCTCGCTATATATTCCCTATACATACTATGCGACTTGTCGTCCTAGAAGTCCTATTGAAGAACGGCAACATATCAGATGAAAAGAAGGAGGTTGGGTGGCAGCGACAGCATCATGCCATTGTACGTATGTCGGAAGGAATTTTCTTGTAAGATGACCATAGTGAATGGAGTCTTGACAACACAATAACTCGCTCATAGAAGAAGGAAAGAAAAATATTCCGAACCGTAAAGAAAAAACCCATAAAAATTCGAAAGGACTCGCTGGAAAATTTTTCATGCAGATGCCGTTTCAATGGATAAGCGAAATGCTCGTGTCCTAGGACTACCCGGAAAATATATGAGGGGCTGACAGAAAGGTAACATTTCTATTCAAGCTTGACTATCAAAAATAGAAACATCACAAAACGAAGGAGATGGGGCTGAAAAATAGCTTATGAGTGAATAAGGGATCGATGCTGATATCGCGGATATTATGTTTTTTTTTGTGGAAGCATAATTTGCTGAATTAACGACTCAATTAAATTAATTGGTTAAGCGAATGGGATTAATGTTAGCACGTTCGAATGTCATATTCAGCATCTACCGAAAGCTGTGTGGATTCGATACTAAAATTTCCGGAACCGTATCCTGTCTGTGATGAACTCGCATGATATACCAAGCGAGCATCAGCAGCATGACTCTTGGCTTGGCGCGGCAAGATGTGCATACAAAAGAGGTGAACCGTCTTTCTTTTTTATATACTACTTATACTTTTATGTGCCGCCTATATATGAAAGGCAAGCGAATAAAATAAAGACATGTCACATATAATATTCTTCTGGCGGCCAGGACTTAACAAGTGAAGGATATGTGTGTCTGGCATCGTAACAGTCATATCCTGAATATGTCAGAGCATGCATACAAATGTAAATGTGTATGTGGGTTTTGTATGTCAGGTTGCATTCTTATATTTTTGTATTTTGGCTTGACTGGATCTCTAACTCACTTTCAAATTTTTTTTTTGTTTTTACTACGGACCAGGAACGATTGTCCCTTCCCGGATGATGTTGATGCTGATAATGTGAAATGTGAAGAGCATTTCAAAGAAATGGATATGCGCAATATTTATTCTGAATTCTAAATATATTTGGTTGGTTGTCGTTATTCGCGCGTGGCGCCTTTAAAGGGTGGCGAGCTCAACGATCGCTCAGGGCCTCTCGCTTGCAGGGGCATCGCACCTGTCCGTCTATCTGTCTGTCTGTCCGTGTGTCTGTCAATTCGCACGATAACTCCCGAAATAATGAAGCTAACGTTTCGAAATTTTGGTCAGAAGATTGTTTTGATATAGTATTGAAAATGAGCCAAATTAGACCAAGAGTTTTCCTACCTCCCATACAAATGACCCCTCCGTGATAGTTTATTTCGGTCATATTTTTCAACAGAATATCGCTTGCAACCTGAAAATTTCATCAAAGCCTAATTGTGACATATGCCTGTAGTTGGTAGAAAGTGGGGAAGGTCTGACTACCCCTACCCCTACATCCCCTACAAAGCAATATTCCGCCATATCTTTTGATAGAATGTTGCGAAAAACTTCAAATTTATAACAAATAATAGCTGCTGGATGCCGTTATAAGCTATTAAAGATGTGCGAGATTCGACCCATCTACCCCTTAAAAAAAAAATGAGATTGAATATTTTCGGTTTTACGCACATTCTAGATCTGCACATGGGTATAGGGAATACACTCATCGTGCTATTCGCACGCAACCATGAGTTCGTATCTCACCGTGGATCATGGTCTTTTTCGAACACACGAGCTTGTGACGGACTATGATCTCACTCAGATGTTAAACGAGTATCCATTTATGGGGATAAATAACACTGCTGAGCGTGATAGAGATCTCATTACCTCAACAAAAAAAGCAGATAATCCTGCGACCTTAGTCCAATGCTGTTATTTATTTTTTTCGATGGTTTGTGCAAGCTGCATCATTTGAATTTGCAGGCGATTTTTGCAAAAAATGTGTACAAAATAAATGCTTTGTAAAATATGCGTCTGCTTCGATAGTAATTTTTATAAAGCTTTAAATATTTGACAGTTAAAACATAGCTAGCCCTTTTTATATTTCGACTACTGAACGAGTGATACTAAAAACAATCTTCTGACGAAACCACATAATATATCCACGAAGTGAAGCTATTTACCTGGGATTAGGTAGAACTTTTGGATAGGCCTTTAAGGAAAAATTTTGTCTAGGTTTTTATAACACAATCACAAAAAACACACATACTATCAACTACACCATAGGCGCCGTAAGTTTTTCATACGATGGGGGCATACATTTGGCGCAAAAATTTGAATTGCCAAATAGATTTTTATGAACTGCATGCAAACAATTTCGGTACTCAGGGCTCTAGTACACAATCACATTTGGTAATATTTATATTATAATATGCTTAAGCCTACTTGATTTCGCTTATTGCACGTCTAAAAATTTATACTGAATGAATCGAGTAGGCTTAGGCATATGACATACATTATTATAATATAAATATGACTGTGTAATGGAGCCCTAAGCAAAAAAGATAAAGACTAAATACATAAATCGGCTTGTTCTGCTGTCCGCTTTAATAGGGGCAACTTTTGTGTTTCCGATATTTTCCGCTATATGTCCGCTATATGGCGGACGGTAAGATAAGTGTCGCTAGTGTCGATAACAAGAACAAGAAAATTCTTCTTGCGAAGCTGATAGTGTAATGTTCCCATAAATCGAAATTCTTGTTTTCCGCAAATTACGTTTAAGTTTTCTTATGATTTTCATATCGGTGTAATGGGAATATGAGTAACGAATCAATAAGGCTTCAGGTGTGTTTTATTGGGTCGAGTACAACTTTTGTCAAATTTGTTTGGAAGTTTTTTTTATACTAATTTCCTCCAGGGTAATAATACTTACGAATGTCACATTTTGATTGGGTAGAAAATAAATTATATTTCGTTAATCGCCTCCCTCTTCCTTTTATAACCGGGCTTGGGACCGGCTTTGGCGGAATTAAGGCAATTAAGACTGCATTCATTGCACGCCCACTCCATGCTTAGGCGTTTATGCAGCGGAATCAACTTGTCCCTCAGATGGTTCACAACAACCAGCGGCTCGTCTGGACTATTAGCTGCCTTTCGCATTAAATGATTGATGATCTCGTCGTTCAAATAGGCCACAGCATCGCGTTTAGATTGCTTGTACCGAACAATCAGTTTGTATGCAAAATTAACTCCTCCGGCGACTATAACCGCTAGCCCGATGAGTCCAACATAAAAGAAGAACTTCTGTAGCTTATTGTACACGGAACACGTGAACGGAAGGCGGGGATTCAAAATTGCAAAACTATAGGCTTGAGCATCGCGCAACGCCAATACTTGATCAAAAGACAATGCAGTGCCGTCTTCATCGACTGCACTTATTTTTCACTGCGGATTTTGGTGAATCAAATATTCGACATTGTGCAGATCGCGAACCATTCGACGAACGTTCAGATGCAGATGAGTGGCCTGAACAAATTGAACAATTTCCTTGGTACCCAAACTAAACTGTGCTGTAATATCTTTACATTTGTGGTCCTCAATAACTCCAAAGCTCCTTTCAAACCCTCCTCATCGATGCACGTCATCTGTGTGAATCGTCGCATATCTGATAGAAAGTATTTCGATCGTTGATGGTGTTGGCCAAATCGAGACTGATCGTTACATACATGAAGGTTGCCACGCCGAGGAAAATGATCAATGCACTAACCAGCACGCAAGGAGTCAACGTTTGCTTCACACCATACTGTTCGTCCAGTCGATTGATGAGATTATCGATACAGCGCGTTCGCCTCATCAATTAGAAATATGCAAGAAACGGTTTACATTATGAAAGAATTAACATATTATTTTACCAAAGCAGTTTAATTATCAAATTGACTCGAAACTTTGCACGAAAATTGCAAAAAAAAAATTTGCAAAACTCTTAACAATGTGATGAGCCCCCGAAACAGAAAGAAATTGATACGTTCATGAACACATCGACGAGACGAATTTCCATCGTAACCTTTCGTGCCCGCTTCGTACAAAACATGCACGAACAAGGTACGAACCTGGGACGAACTCAAACGAACGGAAACTCGTCTATTGTATTGGCTGTCAATCACACAACCGCGCACTTGTTTTCAAGAAAACATGTATGAAAAATGCGATAAACTATAATTTTGACACAAAAATTCACATATCACCACTAAAATGTAGGCTCTCACGCGATTACCTGTGAAAAGATACACTCATAGTGTTTCTCTGTTGGTCGCTGGAAAACCCGTCAACAATGCACTTCATGTTCTGAAATAAACTTTTTTTTAAATTAGAACGAATTCGCAGCCTTACGGCCTACACTGTTTAAGTCAATTTCTTACAATTCACTTGGAAAAACTCGATTTTGTCCACTCACACTCACTGCGTTCACTTGGCGCGAATTGGATGACAACCACACTGTTGACAGCCTGTTCATCGGCCGACCATCTTGTGGGTTGCCAGAGGGGTGTGCGAGAGGGGGGCTGAGGAAGAGTAGAAAAAATTTCTAGACACACACGTACGCTCATCTACATGATGATTTCCAATCCAGTTCATATCATAGCTATTTACTGTCTATAGAAAAGTCCTATATGATCAAATGAAATATCCGCATATTGTTTCGGTTAACGATCTGTTTTATAAACTCACCAATTGTAATGCTGGAAAAAGTGATGCTAAGCTCATGAGAAAAAAAAAACAAACAAGGCGCTAAATACAAATGTGACCACATCACCGTTTTCAGGATCTAAGCTACGAAAAGTGTACTATGAAAATAAGCGTGCCTACAGACTCAAATATTCGGTAATATGGAGAGCCTTAGCCCCCTCTATGACAAAATCCTGATTGCGCCACTGGCCTCTTGGTTGAAATACATTTCCCGCGTCAGCATCAGCATCGGCAGAGGCATCGGCATCAGCAGAAAAATTTCAATTTAGAGCACACGCATTTGCCTTTGATGACCCACATTGACAGCAGAAGCAGTTCCTCCGATTTATTTTTTATCATTAGGTTAAAAGAAAAAATATTCGAATTCTCGGCATAAAATAAGGATTTTCGGATAATTCAACATTTAGGAAAGAAGTCATAACCATCTGTTATTTTTATTTTCTAAAAATTTTGAAAGAAAATACCATACCATATCAACCCCTATACGTAGGCCTGTTCCAAAAACCGGGATCCCGGTACACAACCGGTGTTCACTTGGTACCGGACCCGATATCCCGTTTTTTTGGTACCGAGTTAAAAAGAACGATTCATTTCAACCATGAGCCGGTTTTTTTTTCAGGTTTTTTGGTACCGGTTTTTAACCCGGTACTCAAAAAACCGGCTTATGGTTAAAAAAAACCGTAGGTACTGAAAAGTCGGTTTTTAACCCGGTACTAAAAAAAACCGGCTTATGGTTAAAAAAACCGTCGGTACTGAAAAAAAACTGAGTCAGGGAAACCGCTTGTGGTACCGGGTATTGAAAAAAACCGAAACCCGGTACGGAAATCTCGGTACCGAACAGGCCTACCTATACGTCCCCCTAAATTTTGTGTCGCGTGCAACATTCGCACCAACCCTCTTTAAACAGCCGTCCATCATTTGCCTCGAATCAAATTTCGTTCAGTGTTCCTCGTCTCGTCACTTATCAAACACTCCCTCGTGTCTCGTTTGCATTTCGCGGGACACGCGAAAAGGATCCCCACCCTGCCCGATTTTCGTCCCACTTCATTATGTTTATTGGCAATAAATCATAAAATTTTCGAATATTTTTTCCTTTTTTCCCGGCACTGATTCCCAGTTCCCGCGATCCCGGCCTTGTTTGGCTGGGGCGTCAGTCTTTTCTCATTTCAACGCGCTGCCACTTCAACATCATTTCGGTTTTCCTTTTGCTTGTCAGATGGCTTTTTTCGCGCTTGCAGTTTTCCAGATTTTTTTATTTTTTTATTTTCATTTGCACAGACTTGAAATTAAGCACAATGATTAATGGCTGAAAATATGAAAAGAACACACAGAAGCATACAAAAGCGATGAAGTTTGTGGAGGGGAGTGTGAAAATACCCACAAGGAAAAAAAATCTTTGAAACAGATTCATTAGAGAAGGCTGTGCTCCTGTTATAGCATAGCAGAGAGCAGCAAAAAAAGGAAATAATCCTCCAATTATGAAGCATCTTTGCCATTAAGAAAAGTACATAAGAAGAGTGATGGAGCAGAAGGTATTGCGAGAAGTTAGTCGGGAAAAAGAGAGTGAACTTTTTTTTTCGTCATTGGTTTGGTTGTCGTTTTAGATCAATTAATTTTGCAATTGACAGGTACGTGCCAAGTGAGTCCATGGCAAATTGAGTTTTCAAAAATGAATTGAGTGAAACTGTTGATTCGTGGTGGTGGTGGTGAAGGGAAGTTTACTCATTGCACTAAATAAGGTTAGGGAGGGTGGGTAAACTTGGATATTTTTGTCTGTTGTCTTGGTACCTACTTCTTTTTCATTAAGGCTGTACGGACGAAAATATGTTTTGATTGATTGATTTCTTTGATGTGACACGTGTCGGTATTTTTGTTTTTAAAATATTTTCTATGTTTGTCGAATGAAACAGCTTTCAACATGATGACACGTAAACACATTTAAAAAAATGCTATTGTACATGTAGTTACACTAAAATAACCGACAGCGGAGTAAAAAAACGCGCCTATTAAAAATATATGAAAACGAGACCGAGGCTAATTTCGGGCGTGGCCGAAATTTGAATACCCGTCACATTTGAATGAAACTTATGTTTCTTTTGTGTTAATAATTTCTACCGCAGCCCTATGACGTGTTCCGATTCCATCTGTTCCCGGAAGCGTTAACCCTTAAATGCATGGGGTCTGAACCCATTATCGTAACTGACCTCTCCTTATGTAAAATCGGTCACTAAAGACGAATTAGCCTTTATATTCCCAGGAAATAGCCCGTTTTTCCATAAAAGCGAAAATAGTAGAATTTACATTGTGTACCAAATATGGTACGCCATGCATTCAGGCCATATATTGTAAATGAAGGACATTTTTACAATTTTATTTATTCTGCCTCTTACTTTAGTAGGAACAAAAAAGATAATGAATATTGAGAGTTTTGATCGAAATTATAGTGGAAACTCGATATGATGAACTCCTCTCCTCATTAGAGGAAAGGTGGTGATTTCTATAGAAAATCGTGAATATTCAGTTTTTTAAAAGGGAGTTCGGGTAGGTGCGTGATTAGTTTCCTATTAAAAATAAATAACAGGCGCGACAATCCAACATTGGATTAAGGCCGCAGGATGTGTTAGTGACATCCTATTTCCAAGATCTTATCTGCTTTTTTGTTGAGGTAATGAGATCAGCATCACGCTCAGCAGTGTTATTTATCCCCACAAATTTAACATTTGAGTGAGATCATAGTCCGTCACAAGCTCGTGAGTTCGAAAAACACCATGGAACACGGTGAGATTCGAACTTATGACCCTGTGCACTGAAGGTGCGCGCACTAACCGCTAGACCAGCCAGACTATTGCTTATTGAAATTTGTATCGATGCCTATTTGTGACATATCCTGGAAGTTGATTGAAAGTGGAGTAGGCCTTACTACCCGTACAAATCGAAATTTAGACATATCTTTTGATAGTATGTCCCAAAAACTTCAAATGTGTGTCAAGAGGTAGCTGTTAGATGTCCTTATAAAATATTAAAAGTGCGCCAGATCCGACTCATATACTCCTTTCTTTTCTCCCCTGCAAAAAAAAACTAATTGATTACTTTGGGCTTTGCGTGCCGTCTAGTTTTGTACATGGGTATTAGGGTATGCACTCATCATGCTATTTGCGCAATTAGAACTCGGTCTCGTTATAAAATAAATCGTTTACATAATAGTTCGTTATAAACATGTTCCATAAACGTATATCTCGAGACTTCTTTTGACTTATCATAGCTTATGGGATTCCTTTCTTGAAAAGTATATGGATTGGATTGACTTTGCTAGGATATGAATATGGAAATAAGCTGTATGCCTGCCTTAACCCAAATTTATACAGGTCCCAGGACATGTGCACAAGAATTACATCCATGTAATTTTTTGTTTATCGAATTTGGTACTCCACATAGTCTTCCATATGAAATGGTTGACCCTAGAAGCACATTTTCTGAGGATCCTGAACGTGGGCTTCCAAGACAATACTCGACATAGTCAAATGGTTTGAGAAATTGGATATCAAGGCCCAGCTGCTTGAGGCTTGGTGAAAGTCCAAATATCTTACTAAGATGCCAAGTACGGAAGCTCGGTGTTTTAGTGGCGCGTCCTAGGGCAAAACAAAAGATGTGAACAATTTTTTCAGTATACTTGCCAGTAAAAAGACTGGGATTATAAGAAGCAGCTACAGAGACGCTAAGCCCTGACCGGTGTGCTATGGAAAACAAAATGACAAAAACGATCATCCTAAATCAACTATGACAGCTCCGTTTCCTTGGATCCTGAACAGGACTGATTAAGTTAGCTTTCATAAAAAATGGCGGTAGATGGCTAGATTTCTGTAAAAGTCTAGCTTTTATTAATTTTTTGATTTTTTTTTACTTTTTCCCAAAGTATACAAATCAAGCTTTTGCATAAATTCAATTTTGGCTCCCCGAAGATTTCATTGAATTATGTGTGCGTCGTCAAAGTGGACCTATGTTATTTTTTGTGGAATTTTAAAAGCTATTCTTGAGAGCTAAAACAATTGGCGAAATTTACCGTTATTTGGGAAAGGAAAAATACTGGTGACTAAATTGGAATGTGTTTTTGAGATTGTTTTGAGATTTTGACAAAAAAAGACACTAAAGGTATTGTTTGCACCAGTTTTGCAACGTCCATATATGGTACACCATGTATTGGGGCATATTCAGAAATATCTATACATACATTCCGATCGTTCTTAGTTGATGAAATTATTCTCCTTTAGTCTTGGGTAGGGTAGGATATGTTAATAAAATTTTAATTATCAGCTCTTTCAACATGATGGTGCGTCTTATTTTGCCCAGAACAGGTCCAAATAACATAAATTTTCATACAAATTATGTCACCGATCTATTTTTCCAGGACATTTACTGCCATTTTGGTACGCTACGCATTTAAGGGTTAAGGCTAATCCAGAAACACGCCTGGATGAATTTTAGTTAAGATTCAAAAAGACAAATTTTTTTCACAAGAACCTAATATTTTGTGGTTGGTTTGTATGACAGCCCTGTGACGTAATGTTCCGATTACATCAATTCCTAGATATGCTTCAAGGCGTTACTAGAAACACTTTTGGGTGAATTTCGGTTAAGATTAGTAAATAAAGAAAAAAGTGTTTCTTAGAAGAACCTAATTTCCAGGAGCTGGTTTGTATGGCAGCCCTATGACGTAATGTTCCGATTCCATCCGTTCCTAGAAATATTTTGGGACTTTACTAGGAACACATTTGGGTAAAGTTTGGTTAAGATGGGTACGTAAAGAAAAAAGTTTTTCTTAGGAGAACTTAATTTTCAGAGGTTGGTTTCTATGGCAGCCCCATTACCCCATGGTCCGATTCCATTCGTTCCGACATATATACAGCGTATACTTAAAAGAAACTTGTGTACAAAATTTCAGCCCGATAGCTTCGAAACTGAGGGACTAGTTTGTATTGAAACAGACGGACAGACAGACAGACAGACAGACAGACAGACGGACAGACGGACATCGCTCAATCGATTTCTCTCAGCACACTGATCAATAATATATATACTTTATATAGTCGGAGGTGCTTCCTTCTGTGCGTTGCAAACTTCATGACAAAGTTAATATACCCTTTCACATAGTGACGGGTATAAAAAGGCCAATACAATTCTATTTCATAAAAATTATCGAATAAATTGAAATTATCGAAATTTCCATAGAAAATCCTGAGCAATTTCCGCAATTATATATATAGACTTCCTCAATGTAACATTAGCAAAAACACAACCCGAATTTAGTAACACAATTTTCCAGTGTGAATCGAAATATTCGTATCCCACTTAGGTACAATTTGTTTCGCTCGAAATGAACCAACCAAACAATTCAATTTGAAACTTCTACATAAACCATGTATCCGAAATGGATGCAATGAGCGTTAAACGAAATTTTCGACTCTAATTATATAGTTCAGTAATTACCGTTAATGTACATTGAATATGCAATGCGAATTACCGTAGCAACTATGTGCCCACCATATTCGCTGTAAAATAGAATAATGATTAAGTGAAAATTAAAAGGGAACATAATAATTCTCATTACGTACATAGTATTGGTTATATTACGCCGAAATCATGTTAGTAAGTACTAATGCAACAGCTGCAGTTAGGCTCTATTTGATTACGTCGATACCTCGCATATTGGGCGACAGGGCCGTAGACAGGACTTTGTTTCGGGAGGCGTTCAACATCGCAGTAATATCACCGTTTTATTCAATCTGTAATATAGGGTTTAATTTATTTTAGCGAATTCTTCCGCTAAGGTCAGAAAATTGGAGAAAATAGGAGAAGGCTAAGCTAAGTCCATTCCGAGGAATCGTATAGCTACACCCATCTTGAAGACAGGATGGGATAATCAGTGGCGGCTTTAGGGGTGCAACGTGCAAAACTACGGTTATTAACCTTCTGGCTGGCGCAATACTAATCCTAACACGATCGGGCGCAATGCATCTGGCAGATTAGGTGCAGAAAAAAGAATGAAAGTTTCTGTATATTTTTGACTCTTATTTATTGTTGCATTGTCTTTTTGAAACAGTTCTTCGAAATTTTAGTCTGGCTGATCTAGGGGTTAGTGCGCGGACCTTCGGTCCACAGGGTCATGAGTTCGAATCTCACCGTGAGCCATTGTGTTTTTCGAACTCACGAGCTTGTGACGGACTATGATCTCACTCGGATGATAAACGAGTACCCATTTATGGGGATAAATAACACTGCTGAGCGTGATGCTGATTTCATTACCTCAACAAAAAGCAGATAAGATCTTGGAAATAGGATGTCACTTACACATCCTGCGGCCTTAGTCTAAGCTGACCAGACGTACAGCATTTGTACAGTACAGCGTTTCGGCCTGTCGTACAGCACTGAGAAATGTACAGCAAAATGTACAGAATTTCGAATGTCAAACAATGAAACCTAAATCACTACAAAATAAGCTCCTTGGTGAGGGCTGTGATCTGACTTGCCTGCTTTCAAGGTGTAAAGTTTAATCTTTAATCTTATGATTGATATTCAGATAGATAATCGCACTTTTATGTTTGGCAACCGTTCATTTCCGATACCTCGGGAACCTTTCCCGATCTCTAAGAAAATTTTGCACACACTTGTTAGCTCTACACTTGTGTGTTTTCTAATCCGTAAGTTGGCAATTCTTGAGCGGAATTTTGAAATTGGGCAAATATGTTAGGCACCGTACTGTCAATATGTGGTGAACATTTGAAGGCTCTAGCTGCCAAGGTTCAGAAGTTACAGCTGCCGGATTGGTTTTCCCCATCACAAAACGATGAAAAACAGCGACTGTATTCCACCATCCGATCCATTTATTAACCTCTATTGGAAAATGCATACTAAAGAAAGAATTCGGAATGAGTTTTCGATCAACTTTTTTTCCCACAACATTGTCTTAGAATTCATTTAAAACCGTGTTAAGAGCCCAGCAGACCCGGATGGCATCATCAATGTAACGACGGAGAAATGCATACTCTCCTCCAGGAATAATGCAACCAGATTTAGGCAAGAATTAGACCTCTGGCTCCTCCCTAGTTTCACTTTAATCTTGTAGCTCGCTTCGCTCCACTCAGGTCTCGCACTGTCTGTCGCGCATTAGAGAATTCGCATTTTTGACGCATTGCTGTTGAGAAAAAGGTGCGAGCGCAGCGAGCGGTTAGTTTATAAAAAGCAATTCGTGAGATTTAAATCACTGGTTCGTCCATACGCTTATTCAGATCCTATGGCTCGCCCTTCGCTCAGACTCCACTCTGCCTATCGCGATTTTCATAATTCGCCATTGTCCTTACGACCAGCGCTAATAGGAAGCGGATAAAGCGAGGTGCGATCGCAGCCAGCGGTGAGTCGATGGAAGGTAATTCGTAAGAATTATACCTCTGGCTGTCCTTAGGTTTACTTAAGTCCTGTAGCTAGCCTTGCATTTGGTAAGATTTAGACTCACGCTTAGGTTTATTTAAATCTTGTCTGTCACGCTTTCCAGAATTCGCCCACATTTTTGCAACGTAGCGCTGCTGGTAAAAAGAATAAGACGAGCTCTTCGCTCGGTGAGCGGTGAGCCAATGGAAGGCAATTCACAAAGACCACAATTCATATGGTCCTCTGCGTACATACGTTTACTCAAATTCTGTGGCTCGCCCTTCGCTACGCTCATACCTCGCTCTGTCTGTAACGCTTCTCATAATTCGCCGACATTCTTGCGAACAGCGCTAATGGGAACCGGACAAGGTAAGGAGGGAGCGAAGCGAGCGGTGAGTTGATGGAAGGCGATTCGTAAGATTTAGACTTCTGGTTCGTCCATACGATTACTCAGATCCCGTGGCTCGCTCTTCGCTTCATTTAAACCGTACTCTCTCTGTCGCGCTTCTTAAAATTTACAATTTTTACGACGCAGTGCTGCTACAAAGAGTGGTAGGGCGAGGTGCGAGCGAAGTGAGCGGTGATCCAATGGAAGGCAATACGTTGAATCACTGCCATCTAGATAGACAGGCCGGATTATCAGCTGATCTGTCAGTGGTCATGCAACACTAGTAGTGCCATGGTTGGTCATGGTCCGCGCTTAGTACTGCCAAAGTACCGCTCAGTACAATCCACAAATTGTCCACAATCCAAATATCAGTGGCTGTCAGCCTGTCATTTCGTGTGACTTGCTATGATATACACATGCCAGTGCGTTGATTTTTGAGATAAATATGGTAAGTACGATGTTGATGTATACTATTTTACCACTTGCACATCAAAAACACATTAACCCTTTCATGCCCAAATTATGGATTTCAAGCGGAGAATTTTTCTAACAACATTATGTCGTTCAGTAGGCATCTTTTATGATATTTTCTTGAAAAAAAAAATTTTAAGCGCTATAGTTAACAAATTAGAGCTTGATGCCATATGGCATCATTGGGACTGAAAGGGCACTTAGCAAATTCCGTGTGAAAAATGAGATATTTGGTCGGCAAAAATCCTACATCGGAAATTTTTTGCAGAATAGTTGGTGACGACCCCCAGATTATGGGAAAAAAAGGCCCAACCGATTGGGGGTCCGCAACCTTAAAAAAGGGGAAAAGGGGAAAATGGGGGTCATTTTTCGTTTTTTTGTGAGTATTTCAAAAACGACAAAAGATATAGAAAAATAGTCTGAGAACGAAAAAAACCACATAAAATTGTCTTTGCAATGATATATAACACATTAGAGATATATTCAATGATTCGGCGCTAGCTTAAAATTAAATTAGAACTTTTTCATTTTATACATTTTTTAAAAGCCCCATAACTCTTGAAAAAATTTTAGTTCAGCCGTAAAACTTCGTACAAGTATTCACAATAAGTTCAATATTATTTTGGGAGAAACATTGAGTCGCTCCGATCAACGACCCCCCTTATCCCCCCATTTGAATTTGGCGAAAGGACATGTCCATAAATCCCCCCAAAATTAGAGCAGAGTGCTAAATTTTGGTTTATTGCGATTGGAGCTCATAATCACCCCACCCACCAAAAATTAGCTCATCCGGATAAAAACTAAGGGTACCTTCCATACAGCAAGCAACTAGCATTTATATGAATAGGGGACTTGCTGATTTTCCTTTCACGCCCAATGATGCCATATGAAAACTGCTTTGGGTAGTTGATCGATAAGGATTTAGCTACTGTGAATTTCAGATCTCTCCCTTTTCATATCGCTGAATGGCGCAACAAAAACTGATCACTTAATCTGTCAGATGCATTGCGCCCGCCCGAAGGTTAATTTGCGCTGAAAATTGATTATAATTACTTCTATAAGCTTTTATTCGTGCTTGAGCTATAGTGGCATTTGGGGATTTCTTGATTACGTGTTTCCACAGGCACCTGCAGTTTTCAGAGCAAAAAAAAAACACCCACAAAGGGGACATCAACGACGCTTTCAAAAGGAAGGAACCATCATTCGGATATTGCGCCGTGGAACCAATGTTGCCTATAGGCAACGTAACCGTTATTGCCTTTTTCGGGAATTATTGTTTTCAATGTTATCAGTTAAGTTGTTCTATTCTTAGAATTTTGATGAAGTCAGACTACATTTATGTGGTGTAAACTTGTAATTTGAGATATTTTTTCGTGACGAGTTCGCGTGTTATGAAAAATTGCAAAAAAGTGGTTCTTTTGTATGTAAAATATTTTTTAACGGTTTCGTAAAATTTGTGTAAAAAGTGGATTTAGTGATTTAAAAGAAGTAAGTTTATAAGTAAAGGGTTTTCCAATAGGGACGCTTGAACTTTGACAGCTGATTGCGGCCATGTTGTTTGAGTGACAGCTGTCAAATGCAGTGTGTTATATTCATTCCGTCCTCCCAAACCACCATGGCAGGTTACAGTTTCGAGCAGCACGTGCAAATCATAAAATTGTTTTATGAAAATGGGTCTTCAGTTCGAGCAACGTTCCGCGCACTTCGCCCGTTTTACGGTCGCGATGATCGTCCTGCCGAGTCGACTATCCGTCGATTGGTGGACAAATTCGAGTCAACCGGGTCAGTTAACAATCAGCCGGTTCCCGTGCGTCGACGTAACGCGAGATCTGCTGAGAGTATCGCCGCTGTGCGCGACAGTGTCCGCGAAAACCCGCGGCAGTCAATTCGGCGTCGGGCACAGGAACTCAGCCTTTCGCAGACGACAACTTGGCGAATTTTGCGTCGTGACTTGAGCCTGCGGCCGTACAAGATCCAGCTGACCCAGCAGCTTAAGGTTAATGACCATAGACAGCGCCGTGTGTTCGCTGACTGGGCATTAGAGCAGTTGGAAGTTGACGTCGATTTTGGCAAAAAAATCATCTTCAGCGACGAGGCGCATTTTTGGATGAATGGCTATGTCAACAAGCAAAATTGCCGTATTTGGGGCGAGACCAATCCACACGAGGTTCACCAAGTGGCAATGCATCCGCAGAAAGTAACTGTTTGGTGCGGATTTTGGGCCGGAGGCGTGATTGGTCCGTATTTTTTCGAAGACGATAATGGTGTGGCCGTCACCGTCAATGGTGAGCGATACCGGTCGATGATAACCAACTTCTTTTGGCCTGAAATCGAGAATATGGATCTATTTTTGATACGTTGCGTTGCTGGGAAATAGGAAAGGGGAAAGCGAGTCTATGGAAGGCAATTTGTAGAACTTAGACCTCTGGCCCGTTCATACGTACACTTAGATCTTGTACCTCGCCCTACTCTGCGCTGAAACCTCTCTCTGTCTGTCGTGCATTAGAGAATTTCACATCATTTTTTGCGACGTAGACCTCGGACCTATAACCTGGAAGTATGACTGTGGGTTTGCTTGAAAACGGAATTCCGCAAGAATGTGTACAGCATTGGTCCTTCGGCAGTCTGGTCACCTTATTAAACACATGAGTGGTGCAGTTCTATCGATAATGTTACTGGAGTTGTTCAAAATTAATCATTGAAATGAAAATGGTATACATATGTGAATTGTTTTCTGGTGCATAAACATGGCAGTTGTCAATAGTTGGCTGCTTTACAGGTGAGACCTAAAGTCTACCAGAGAAAAGGAATAGCACATGCCCCTCATTTATTTTCAAGTTGACATCGCAAAGGAACTGATGCAATCATCAAATCAAATTTTGTCTCGGAAAAGAGGTCGTCCATCGTTCCTCGTATTTCAATTCCACTCATCACCGAGCTCCTCATCGCCTGCGCAAATATAGTCTCCAAGATCGTCGTTCAGCCCAAAAAGAGAATATGTTCAGGATCCTTTGTCAAAACACAAGATATGACAATACTGACCATTGGGTTCAATGGGGCTCAAAACGAAGATGTAGAGTGTGCAAATCTGGATATCCTTGTATACCTTTGTTGTAATCCCGAAAAGAATTGCTTTGTAACATACCATACCAAATATTAAAATAACAAAATATAAATAATCTTGTTAATATAATAGCAGTTCAAAATCAAAACTTTTTTTATTTTTTCATGCAATTCCATAAACCATTGGGCAACATATGCTTGCACCAAGTACTATAAATGTACCTAAGGCAACATTTGATTAAGGACAAACTAGGATGCGTAGTACCTTGAAAATTATATCAGTTGTTACTTATGACTGTATTAACAAGAATTTAATGTAAAATATTTTTTACATGCACTTACTTTAATTTGGTCCTGAAAGGGTTAAGTACCTTTGAAGATAAATGGAATGGAGAAATTTATCTTAAAAAGTTTCATAAAAGCTCATCTATATATTTTTTGAGAAATAATTCGTGGCTGTGTTTCATATGCACAAATACAAATGAATGAACATTTTCTCATCGAGAAGTGAGTATAGCTTTCCTTATTAGTCTTCATCTCTTACAAAGAATAAATTTATCGCATTTCCTATTTTTGTAGGAAAGCTTAGGACCTGGGCAGCGAGAAATTTAAAGCTCCGAGCTCATAATGAAAACATGTCCATACGAGGAGGAAATTTGGAAAATAATTTCAATAAACAACATGGGATATTTGGATTAACCCATTTTTTCTTAAATAAATTGAAATTTGGAATATTTTCTAGAGAAAAATATTTTCCTATGTTAATTGAAAAAGTGCATTTATTTGCTATTTTATACTATCATCCCTAAAATTGCAGAGATCATTTAAAACATGGACCCCTCCCCTCGTTACCTCCCTGAATGGAAATTTTAATGTTCATTAATCGGAAAGGCAATTCGTAGAATGATATTTTCGACTCTAGTAAGGGAAGACTTTTTGCCGAGGTTTATAATGAAATTTTAAAAGCACAGTCAGAAATGCAGATGGATGAGTTTTAATTATGTTTTGCTCTTCCTAGATTCATAATCTCCAATAAAATCATAACTAGACTATTCCTCCATCCTCAGGTGATCAATTAAATGGCTACGATTCTCTTTGTGGTTGCCCTAAATCTATACCTTTACTACATATTTCAATGCAAAGCTGATACCATAATTGAACCTACATGTGCTTTCGCCTATCTCCTATATAATAATGAAAGCGTATTGCAATCATAGAAATCTGTGCAGGTGGAAATTCCTCGAATTTCTTTACTGGAAACTCTGAGTGGTTGCAATCACGTGAACATAGTATGCTCCCATGCTCTAACGAAAAATATTTCACATATTTAAACAGTGAAACCCAATAGGGAATATCAAACTTAATTAAAAGTTACAAAAAGCGTTTCGTGTTCGACATGGTATCCAGATCATAAATAGATCTGTCTACAAAGAACCTGAGTTGTGTATTTGATAAAATTGTATGTACATAGAAAGTATCGAGAGAACGTTCGTATTTGCGCAATATCTGTATAGTACTTGTATAGTATTGGTGTCTGCATTGTACTAGGGATGTCAAAAACCGGACGGTTAGTCCGAAAACCGGTACTTTCAAAACGGTTAACCGGTTTTTTTTCGGTTTTTTCATCTTCCCGGTTTTAACCCGGACGGTTGTTTGCCCATCCGGTTAAAACCGAAAAAAAAAAAACTTTCCAAATTCATAAAATTTTTATATTTTCTTGATTTGTCAGTCTGTAATTCTATTGCTTGTCTTCTATGAAAAATTTCGTATTTCCGAACACTCTCCTTAGTGCTATTATTCCAAGAACCATCGTTCGTCAAACTACCGATCCTTGCATTTTTCCTTTCCAAGGAGTCGTGGAGTCGTGCGTCGTGAATGTATATGTGTATCAGATCAGTGCATTTAGAGTTCATTGTTATAGGAAGACGAATCAGCAGTTGCTACGACGTCCGCGTTCACATCGATATCCGCGTCCACTTCAACATCCGTCGTGTCCACAAAGACTTCAACATCTACATCATAGTGCAGTCATATTAGCATTTCAAATAGAAAAAAATAGAGTAAGGTTAATTCTTCAATCAGTGGGCTCCCAGAAATCTAAAACTCATTTTGCTAAAAAAAAATGTTGATCGGAAAGGTCCCAAAAAGGACAAAAAAGGATACTCTTTAATCCTTGACCGAAGGTCGGCATGTGGGGTATCAAATCAGTGTTTGTTCCATGTTTCAAAGACCCTCAACGGAATAAATCGAGATTAAATGGAGAATTATTGTGTTTCCCGTGTATCTTTCCGAATCCCTAATTACGAGAGTAATTCAAATTGTCACTACGTTTCTCAGTTTCCCGAATCTATAATAGCTAAAGATTCTACCATTAAATTTGCTAAGAAAAAAAATGATCGGAAAGGTCTCAAAAAGGACACTAATTACAAACCTTGATCGGACGTGGGCATGCGGGGTGTTTTATCAAAGAGGACGTCGAGTACATTCCATATCTGGCGTTTATTACTTGTTTCAAGGACCCTCACAGGAGATGTTTCTCGTATATGTATCTTTCCAAAGCCGTAATTTTTCGTTTTAGCCCGAATTTTTCCATTTAGTGTCCTTGAAACAGGAAACAAACACCGGATATGCAATGCACTCGACGTCCTCTTTGACATAACACCCCGCATGCTCACTTTCACTCAAGGTTTGCAATTAGCGTCCTTTAATGTCCTTTTTCAGAGCTTTCCGATAATTTTTTTCTTAGCAAATTTAATGGTAGAATCTTAACCTATCATAGATTCGGAAAAGTGAGAAACGTAGTGACAACTTGGATAATTCTCGTAGTTATGGCTTTGGAAAGATACACGGAAAACACAATAATTTTCGATTTAATCTCGATTTATTCCGTTGAGGGTCCTTGAAACAGGAAACAAACACCGGATATTTTTGGGACCTTTCCGATCAAAATTTTTTTTAGCAAAGTGAGTTTTAGATCCCTGGGAGCTCGCTGATTCTAAAAACCACGAAAAATAGCCTTACTCTATTTTTTTCTATTTGGAGGCCTGAAATGGGATATTTTGACTGCTCTATATACATTGTCTAGCAATAAAACTCAGTTAACTAATTTTGAAACATTATGAATACTTCTGATAATTTTATTTGATTATCTTTTTTGTTCAACATGTTTCTCTTTTAGGGCTCCATTACACGGTCATATTTCTATACGAACATCAGCTTAACGAGTGTGTATGCATTATTTTTGCTAAAATTCTAAGCAATTCAATGAAAAACCGGTTAACCGAAAACCGGTACTTTGAGCCCGGTTAAAACCGGACGGTCTAACCGGCTTTGCGAAAAAACCGAAAAAACCGAAAACCGGGTTATGGGCCGGTTTTTGACATCCCTACATTGTACATACATATTTATGCTCAACCAACATATAATTAAGTTATATAAAAAGTTGATAGTAAAACTTACCAAAGTATACCTAGACCTACCCACTTGAAAGCACTAGACAACTCTTGTATCGTATTCGGATCACGTTCATTTCAAAACTAGACGACTAAGTAGAGTTGCTAACAATTTTTGTATTAGCATCACAGGACCAGATTAATAAGCACGAAAAGTCAAAAGGACGATGCTCACATGTGTTTTATTGACGTGGAGGCCATAGGCAGGCACCATAGATATGAACATGATTCTATATACATATATAGAAAATGTACGATAATTACAAAATATTTTAATGTATAACGAGACCGAGGCTAATTTCGGGCGAGGTTGCAATTTGGATACAATTCACTATTTTCTCGGACTAAACAGGGCCGGATTTAGCCTCTATTGCGCCCCTGGGCAGTAACGAATTTGCCGCCCTCCGCCACTAGATAAGCTTGAAGGTAGCAGTTGTCACCTCACAAAGGAAATGTAGGCAAAACGGGCGTATTGAAGAATTTCAAATTTTTTACTAGTATAAGCATATCTTGTTTACTTGAACAATTTTTCTGTTGCTTCCGATCAAGGGAGGAATCCTCGTGTTCCGTGCACCTCCCAAAATTGTTTTAGGAATTATTGAAACTCCAATAATAACATAGAAAACTAACTGTACAATTCTTATTACATTCGGCTTTTCACTTTCTTTAGAAATGCGTTCATGTGTTCTAAATTTTTTCTTTGTCGATATTTTTGGAAATAATTTGCGAACTACCCCAACAAATAAAATTTCCTATATTAGCATCATATTTAACCAGAAAACGTAATATCGAATAAGCCCAAAATTATGAAAGCTTACAGTAAATTTTGAACACACCTTGACCTAATCTGTTTTCGGTGATAAAGATAACGAAAGCGAAACGAGAAAGCACTTACTGATGTTACTCAGCAAAAGTCATTCAGTGCCTAAAAAGTTCTAGATTTTCCTGATTTCAACTGTTAAAAATAATTTTTTATTTTCGGCGGAATTTCCCGATTATTTCTGAAAAAAAATTGCAAATTCGAAAATTTAAGCGTTAACATTCTTAAAAATTTAGTTAAACCTATTCACCCGATAGAAATTGAAAAATTTGATAGCCAATTACGCATTTCTAATATCGAGACTTGGACCTCTCCCGTAACCAAATCCTTGCTTCCCAGCGAATTTGATGTGGGGACAAACTTTGAAAGTAAATGAACACACGAAAATGTGTGGTTAGATGAGTTAAGGTTTGTGTTCGTAGAGACCACTCATGTGATGATCGCTCGGCGATCGAAGTTAAACTACCGGATTTGAGCACTATTTGCGTATATTTTCTATACAGATATGTTCCTTTAGTTCATAGTCGATACTAGAAAAGTAGAACCATTAAAAAAATTCTAAATACGGTTCGAAATTGGATGCAAAATTACGATCGCTGAGCGATCATCACATGAATTGTGTCTACGAACACGTACCTTTACTTTTCAAAAGATCGCTATCACCAAAAATATTTTTCGTTTTTTTTCAAGTCTGGGACTTGGGAGCTGGCAGCCAAGTACTCGCGTATTTATATCATTTAATGTGGCTTCAGGCATAATAATGTTAAAAGTGAAGCCAAAAATGATTTATACTCCTACTCTAATTGAACTAAAGGCCGCCACGTCATTCAGAGTGAATGACTGTATGCTTCAAGCAACATTTTGCGTAGTCCCAATTTTTGAAGGCGGAATCACATTAAAATTTGAGTTGAGGTTGCGATTATGTGCTTTGGATTAAGACGAATATGTACATGTAACTAGAATAGATTAAAAAAGCAAATTATTTCCTACAATTATGTTTGAGTTTTCAAAATCCATCTTGTAAAAAATAAAAAATTTAAAATATAGCAAGACCTACAAACTCGGTCTCATTTTTTTTTCAATTGTCAGGACGTCCGATGGTGCTTGTGTCATTGTGGAGACCAGTGGGATCTGTAAGGGCTCTCGTCCACTGCAAGCGTAAACTTGAGCGGCGCGGCGCTCCAGCGGCAAAGCTTTCACAAAATGTGCGAAAAAAAGCTTTTACTAGTAAAAGGTATAAGCACACACAATATTCAGAAAGCTTTTCCATTGTATTGAATGGCATTTTTGTTTATTTGGCATAGTTACGACATATTTTGCTTGGTTACGCCATTAAAATTCGGAAAGCTTTAAACGCGGGAGCGCCGCGCCGCTCGAAGCAGGTAATGGACGGCAGGCGTCAATATAAAATTAGGCGACACATAAGTACACATGCACATGAACAAGGATGACCAAAACCAATAACAACGAGACCGAGGCTAATTTCGGGCGCGGCCGAAATTTGAATACCCTTCACTCTCCTCGGGCTAAAAGTTTTTTGGGGCAAACCTATGACTTGTATTTAATCCTTCCCCAATCTTTTCCTTCTGTTTTCGCATAATATTTGATATTGACAAATTCTGTGGCGTCGATAAAACAATATTTGTGTGAGGTTTGGTTGGAATAAGTGGTAAAATAAAAAAAAATATCTCAGAAAACTTTATTGGGGGGATGCGGGAGCATGGCCCCATAGTACGATTCCATTTGTTTTACTTTTTTTTGTTTTGATAAAGACGCATTGAGGTTTTTTTTAAATTGGTGTAGAAAAATGTTCCTTAGAACATCCAAAATTGGGAGGTTGGGCTTGTATGGTAGCCCCATGACTCCATAGCCCGATTATTTATGGCATCAATTGAAGTGCACTTTTACGAGTTTTGGTTGAAAGTGGTGCACAAATAAAAAATTTGTTCGTAGAAGAACTCAATTTAGGGGGTTGGCTTTGTATGATAGCCCCATGACCCCATCGTCCGATTCCATTCATTTTTACACATGTTTTGTGGCATCAAATGAAATGCACTTTTATGAGGTTTGATTGAAATTGGTGGACAAATAAAAAAGTTTTTCTTAGAAAAACTCAATTTGGGGGCTGGGTTTGTATGACAGCCCCATGACCCCACAGTCTGATTCCATTTATTCTTACATATATTTTGTGGCATCAATAGAAACACATTTGTGTGAAATTTGGTTCAAATTGGTGCACAAATGAAAAAGTTTTTCTTAGAAGAACCTAATTTGGGGGGTTAGGTTTGTATGGCAGCCCCATGACCCCATGGTCCGATTTGATCCATTCTTACATATGTTTTGTGTTATCAATAAAAACACATTTGTGTGAAATTTCGTTGAAATTAGTAAACACATGAAAAAGTTTTTCTTAGAAAAACCAAATTGGGGGGGTTAGGTTTGTATGGCAGCCCCATGACCCCACGGTCCGATTTTAGCGATTCAAACATACAAACTGCCTGCAATAAAAAGAAACAAGTGTGCAAAATTTCAGCTCGATAGCTTTTAAACTGGCCGAGTAAAACGCGTAGCAACAGACGGACAGACGGACAGACAGACAGACGGACATCGCCCAATCGACTCAGCTCGTCATGCTGATCATATATATACATATTTTATATGGTCGGAGATGCTTCCTTCAATGCGTTACAAACTTCATGACAAATTTAATATACCCTTTACTCTACGAGTGAAGGGTATAAAAACACGTAAACAGATAGGAGGAGTTCCATACCTATCTCTCACACTCAACCAGGGGAGGAGATCCATCACACACAGTGTTGCCAATTTAGCCGTTTTCCGGTCAAATTTAGCCGGAAACCGTGCTGTTTAGCCGGAAGAAATTTATATTTCCGGCCGGCCGGATTTTTAGCCGGAATTGATTTTCTTCGGCCGTTTTTCCGGCTAACATTATTTTATGAATTTTTTTTACTTTGAAACTAGAATCAATTTTTCAATATTCAAAAACAAAATAATAATTAATCGCCGTGAAATTATTTCTACATACACTTATTATCGTGTATTAGGGTAAGCACCTAGAGGAAAACTGGCATTTATGTCTCCTGGGAAAAATTTGCCGCAGAGACTTGCCTTTTTTCAATAAATTTAGGGTAATGGGTCTCAAGTAAACTGGCGATATTAGTACCTAGTCTTAGCATGTAATTTACTAACCACCAATATGCTGAATAATTTGCAAAATGGAAAACAGTTTCTTAGATAAAACTCTCTGCTGAGCAATTCTTGGAGTATGGGGGTACCTGAACAGTTTTCCATTTTTCAAAGTGTCAATTCTTTACCACAGATAACGTAATCATGCCAGATAAAATACAAGGGTGAACCGCGATTCATAGATATTGATAATATCGCGGGAACTTTGTAGTGTTCAACACTAACGGTTGTGTAAGTAGCTCGCCCAGTAAACTACAAAAATTAAATTTAAGTGTGTATATATTTCGGGGGAAACTAACCCCCTTCTTAAGCCCAAAAGCTAAGTGCTGAAGAAGGGGGTAAGTTGCCCCCGAAATATATACTCACTTAATTCTGACAATTCATAGAAACTACAAATTTTCGTAGATGCATTACAATTAGTTGTTGGGTTTGTTGCAACAAATTTATAAAAAATCTATACCATTTCCCGGCCAAGCTCATAATTTTGGAACAACAATTTCGTATCTTTGGAGCATCAAATTCGTAATTGGGGAACATCAACAATGGAACAATGGAACATCAATTTCGTAACTATGGAAAAGAAAATAAAATTTGGAGGGCTCAAATACGAAAATGAATAACAAGCTTGACACACATATTTTCGAATGACGCAAATTTATCATCATTAGCACGAGTTCCAAATTACCATTTGGGCCATCATTTGCTCAATAATGACTGTTGTAAAATTTAAGAACAATATTAAATTTGATATCAATCTTTCCATATTTCTATTCAAATTCTTTAAGAAAAAAGTGTGTCCTCAAATTATTGAATTGAATATTCATCAAAATATCGCAATTGTGAGGTACATTTTCACCATTTACACAAACGGGCCTAAAATGGTTAAGTTTTAATCAAAATATAAGATTGTTCAGGTGCGATGATGGTAAGATATCCATACATAAATGCGGTTGCCCTTGCCCATAGTTACGCATTGGACGTTCCTTTTACGAATGTCGAACCTAATGTGGTTATGGACTTGACCGAGAAATTGTATCTGTTTACAACAATTTAGACTAGTTGAGCTATCTAACTCCGAACAAAGTAAATTTTGACTGTAATGCCAGCGAGTGGAGCATATATGTAATAAATCTAAGAAATCTACCTAAAGCCTGGTTTACGGGTAGTACTCCAGAAAAGAAATAAAATTTTTAAAATCAGCTTTTTACTATATTATTTCGTAATGTGCCTGTTTTGTAAAATTTAGCCGGTTTTTTGGCCGTTTTTCCCGCTGCAATTTATTTAGCCGGATTTTTAGCCGTTTTTGAAAAAAATATTGCCGGTTTTCCGGCTAAATTTAGCCGTTTTCTAAATTTCCAGTTGGCAACACTGATCACACATATCGTCCACAACCATCTACCCAGGAGATTACCTCCATCTCCGGATTCTGCAGAGGTTGGGCCAATATTTTTTAGAAATATACCCAGGAGAGGAGTTCCATCTCCGGATCCTGTATATTCTAACTTCAAGACCTTCTACCCAGGAGAGGAGCTCCATCTCCGGATTCTGTAGAGGCTTCTCAAACGACAAACATAACACACAGAATATGAACAATAAATCACAAATAGGCTTGGCCATCCTTTAATATTTTAGATAAATCACAAACACACGCATACACACATGTACTTAGTAAGTATAAAAACTTACCTCAAAGCGTAGTCCCCAAAAACCACAAAACTAAACACTAGAACAAACACTTGCTCCACCACACTGATCAAGCAAAGATCAACCACTGACTGAAGGATCAATTCAGTGAGATCTGTGTACGGACCATGCGTTGCTTATCAGTTTGGGCCAGTATTGTAAACATAGATACAATACAAAGTTCAAAGTGATCAAACACTATACAATGTATGTGCTAAAAAAAACCCTTTGTTACAATCTTTCCCATAATTTTAGACCAATGAAAAAATTTAAGAATTTGCCGCCCTTTAAATTCTGCCGCCCCAGGCAGTAGCCCAGGTTGCCCATATGGGAAATCCGGCCCTGCGACTGAAAGTTCCTTCCGTTCCTACATGAAACTTAAATTGCTATCGCAGTTCCATGATCGAATGATCTGATTTCGACGGTAGTACACATGATTTTTTTAGTTCCATAGGGGTTCATAGGCGAGAGTGGAGATTTCCCCAGAAGAATCTTTTTACGAGGCAGCCCCTTACTTACTCCGTCACGTGGGTCGTGAGTTCGAAAAACACCATAAACTGAATTCGTTCACGGTGAGTCTCGAACCCATGACCCTGTGGACCGAAGGTGCGCGCACTAACCCCTATACCAGTCAGACTACTTACCCACAATATCTTTAGACGCTAAAAACAACGGATTTATAAAAATTAGATTATAATAAAAAAAAATCTTGGAAAACGTGATGTGGAGCTTCTATGTCAGTCTTTGTAGTGTATCGCTAATTTGTAATAAAACACGTCGTTTCTGGTCAATGGTATGTGACGGAATGACTGCCATATTATTTATTCTTTGACAATGTGATTTTGACAATCCATATATAACAGTCTCATAGTCCGAACTCATTAGTTCTCATGTACAAACATATGTCTTGTATGTTCGATAGAAGCACATTTATATGTGCTTTGGTGGAGATTTGTCAATAAATGAAAACAAATATTTTTCTCAGAAGAACATGCTTTGAGAATGGGGCTTCTATGGCAATCCCATTGCATTGCCCGATTTCGCCCGTACTTACGTATGTTTTGCAACGTCGATAGAAACCGACTAGACCGATTTTATATGCAGTTTAGTAAAACCTGGTCCATACAAAAACATTTTTTTAGAAGAATCTCTTTTTCTCTTTTTTGCTGCTTCTATGACAGTTCCATGACCCATTCGTCAAATTTGACCAAGCAGACCCTAAAAAATATAATTTTGAGAAGATTTGGTGAATTCACCCAACTGAATTTATAGTAATTTTTGCCAATTTTGAACCGGTTAAAACAGGTTAAGGAACCGGTTCAGGGTGGTCAGCCTACTATATTTCGGTATGGTCAATCGAGATCTACTATTTGAATACACATTCAGCCTGGTTCAATATGTTCAAAATATGTACATGTTTAGGGAGGTATTATGATTCTTTGAATCGGTTGAAACCAGTCTAAGAAACGGTTCAGAGTGGTCATCCCATTCTGTTTCCATACGGATCATTCTGTTTCCATACGCATCAGCGAGATCTATTGTCTGAACATAAATTCAGCCGGTAACCTTATGAAGAAGGCAAGGCTATTTTTTTTGCATTTTTGAGGCGGTCAGCATAGGCGAAGGAACCGCTAAAAATTAACCTGACCGGCACTGTCGGAATGATGGAGTCGAGATCTAACACATTCACATGAATTCAGCCGGTTACCTTATGACGAAGGTATTTCGGCATAGGGCTCCCGTTCTATAAACTTAAATTAGCCGTATCTCTTCGCGTACGAAATTTGCCGCAACAGATTGTTGCCATTCTTGGTGAAGTATGAATGCGAAAAAAACTACCTGTTGACTGACAACTTAATTTAATGTTTTTTCCTTGGGCGGAAAAATTAAATAAGAACCACGGATACCCTCCCCCACTCCCTGAAAAGCTATCTACGCCACTGGTAGATAAATGTCGCGAAAATGTCTTACTCATTGTACCTTAAATTTCCATTAAGATCATAGAAGGAAAAAAACAGTCATGTTGTCTCTGAAGCTCTTAACGGCAATAATTACCGGATTAGGCTATGACCAATTTCGGAACGTTTTCAGGTGCCCGCACATGATGACATGGACTATGAACTACAGTAGAGCGTCGATTATCAGAACGCCGATTATCTCAACATTCTATGAATCGAAACAAGGAATCAACTTCTTCTCTTGTTAAAGACATCGAATAAAATGAAAAAACATCTGCATCCCCAATTACCTCGAATTTATTATTTTTGTTCAGTCATTTTACACGGCGCTTAATATCACATTTTGGCTATTTTCTAATTTTTCTATGGAAGCTCGATTAACAAAACTTTCGTTTTTCCGAACCACCCTTGTCTACATTAGTTGGGATAATCGACGCTTACTGTACGTGACTAGAGCACAGGGAAAATCTATGAAAAAGGGTCAGATACACAGTTGTAAACTACTCCCTCGCTGTTTTGGTTTAGATGCTCACAAACGAGACCAAGGCTAATTTCGGGCGCGGCCGAAATATGAATACCCGTCACATTTGAATGAAACTTACATATTAATATTCTTGGATATATTATAACCTGGAGGTTAGATTCCCGGCGGAACATGCCCATTTTGCATGCCATAGTCATCTTATATGACTTGACATCTTAATTCTTAGCAAAGCGTCTTTTTGCAACTTATTTTATTGGATTGTCACATCTCTTCTATCGCAGCCCTATTCCGTGTTCCGATTCCATCTGTTCCTGTATGCGTTGAGGCTAATCCAGGAACACTTCTTCTTCTCACTACCGTATAGCCCCATGTGGGGCCATGGTGCGTTCACTCAGCCGGTTAAAGGCAATTTCGAATCAACGTTACATTGTATATCATTTCGGAGTGCAGGTATATAATGTTGCGAGCACTATATAATTTCCTATCCGCACATGTACGGACATTTTGGACCACGCCGAGATTCGATCTTCCGACCTCTAGATTACTAGCATCGTAGAGGGCGACTCAACCAAGTGAGCGTGCCCCGGAACACACTTGGATGAATTTTGGTTAAGATTCAAAAAGAAAAAAAAAGTTTTCCTAACAAGAACCTAAAATTTGGGGGTTGTTTTGTTTGACAGCCCTATGCATATGGCGTAATATTCCGATTCCATCCATTCCTAGATATGTGTTGAGGTTTTACTAGCGACACATTTGGCTCAACTTTGGTTAAGATTGGTTCATAAAGAAAAAAGTTTTTCTTAGAAGAACCTAATTTCCAGGGGTTGGTTTTTATGACAGCCCTATGACGTAGTGTTTCGATTTCATCCGTTCCTAGATATTTTTCGAGGCTTTACTAGGAACACATTTGGGTAAAATTTGGTTAAGGTCGGATTAAAAAGGAAAAAGTCTTAGCAGAACTTAATTTTCAGTGGTGTGTTTAACGTTTGTATGGCAGCCCTATGACTTAATGTTCCGATTCCATCCATTCCTTGATATGTTTTGAGGCTTTACTAGTTACACACTTGGGTGAAGTTTGGTTAAGATTGGTACATAAAAAAAGTTTTCTTAGAAGAACTTTCACGAGCAGCCCCATGACGCCATAGTCCGATTCCATTCGTTCCGAAATATATACAGCGTAAACTAAAAAGAAACTTTTATACAAAACATCAGCCCGATAGCTTTAAAACTGAGGGACTAGTTTGCGCTGCAACAGACGAACAGACAGGCAGAAGGACAGACAGACAAACGGACATCGGTCAATCGATTTCTCTCGTCACAGTGATCAATAATATATATACTTTCTATACTTATATTTATATACTTTCTTTACTTTATATAGTCGGAGGTGCTTCCTTCTGTGCGTTGCAAACTTCATGACAAAAGTTAATACATATACCCTTTCACATAGTGATGGGTATAAAAAGCTTAAATCAGCATAATTGGGACAGCTTTAGTAATTATATTATTCCGGCACTAACAAAAGTATCGTTCGGTTTTTCTTTTTCCTTTGCAACAAAATCAAAAAGTCGCGGAATTGGAACGAAAGTTCGATTCGATTGTATAGGTAGATGCACAATCCTCGCATATCGGTCAAGCGAAGCATTTCGTTGAACGCGGACGGGACGATTACCTAAATAAAAGGCAAATCTCAAAGGCACATTTTTCATGGAAAGCTCGGTGAACATAGCACTTACCTTAAAGTTGTTTCCGCGCTCGCTGCCTTTTGGTAGCTTGCCATGCAAAGTGGCAGTTACCATCGCATCTACACGCACTGCCGTTTGGTTGGTTGCCAAGTTTCGATATCAAATTGATAACTTTTGTCGGCTGACAGATTGAAAATTGCTTATCGAAATTTTTATGTCAATTTTGTAACTTTTGGTTTTTTTTTGTGAAATTGTATAATTATTGAATGGCCTAATGGTAGTTTGAGCGCGCAAAGTCCGATTTTATTAATTAAATTTAAGAAAATTTCCAAAATAAAAGTTTGATTAATTTTTTTAATTTCCCTGCTTGGCGGCAAACGATTGGAGAGCCTGTTTGGATGCGATGTCAGCTTTTTTGGCCAGTTGCGAATGCGCTGCGAGTTTGGATACAGCTTAAGGGAAGAAGTGGCAAATCGTTACAAAATTAGAGAAATTATGGCCAGATCTGATGGTGAGGATAACCAACACCTTCGTGTAACTTCGGCAGATTCAGATTCTGAATTTATTAACGGGTATTCTCGTTCTTCTATTCGAAACTTATAGGAGCAAAAAGACAATGACAGCACCATTAACTTGAATTCATTATAATTAAAATTCCAAAAGTTTGCACTACATCCCGCAACTAATAGGAAACTCGTAGTACTGTTTCTTGCATAGTTTTTCCATGCCATTGCAGACATGTGACTGCTTCTCGTAAACCGTGAATTCTGGTAATCAGGCATCGTTAAATTTCTAAATACGATTCGAGCATAAGCAAACATGAAAACAATATAACAATATTTCAATTGTTTCAGAAACATTGCCGCAATTTGAATGTTAGCGCTTCATTCTCATACAGCCCCACCTCGATTCACTTCTTCGTCGTATCGAGAGCATGTCGTGTTATTGCCCATACACAAACGTACGAAATGGAAAATCCTTTTCACTTCATTCTCACTATATTGTGCATCCAACTTTTTGTCGAAATCTTGCCGGGAAGACATGGCAATGGCCCGCCACACAATTGAGCCAAAGTTTACTAAACAATTTCGTTGAAGCACAAAAACTTTATAAAACGACACACAATTCTGTTCGCAGGACTCTTCTTAATTGCATGTAGCAAACTCAGTCACAAACAATTCGTTCTTGTTGCACGCTGACAAAAAGTGATAACTGCAAACGCTAAGCCATACAATCTACTTCGGTGGTTGAAAAAAGATGAATTAATTTACTGTCTACATGCAATTATCCTGTGTGTCGAGGAGGAGAGTTTGTTTCTTGCCACTTCAATTAAGCGGGTTTTAGGGGCGAGACGAAATGTCGGGCGGTTCTGTTCATAAAGTGCTGCTGAAGAAAATGGATATAAAGTTTAGTACAATGGTATTGGTTGGACTTTTGTTTTAATTATATGTGCAGATTCGGGGCGTTATTATGGTAAATATTAATTGTTATGATATTATTCAGGGATAGCTTTGGAATTCATTATTATAATATAAGCTTGGTTTTTGCCCATTAGTAGAGTTGCTTGTGGGCATAAGTAGAATAGAAAGTTTTTCGCCTTTTTATCTACGTATTGATACTTACGGAGAATCGCGTATAAATTTTTGATCTTTTTAAAGGGCTCTATACTAAAGCTTATCCTACTTAATATATTATAATCTCCACAGATCACCTCAACCTTCACCTTCATTCATTTCAAGCAGACGCAGTAATCTAACTATAGTTTTGGAGCAGATGTCTAATTGTCATTATTTAGAAGCAGAAAAATACTAAATAATGGCAATTAAAATTCTGCTCCCCAACTATTGTAAGATTACTGCGTCTGCCTACCAATGAAACTCTCGTGTACCTTCATCAAATTAATAGCTCCATGATTGTGGCTGGTATAAGAGCCCTTCTCGGTGTCCTTACCAAAGCCGACTCAAGTGAATCAGTGGATACGCTACGACGCACATAAAGAAAACGGATAATTTTCGCATTCCTGAACAAAATAATATTCATTCAACGTCTACGTAGGGCAGGCACTGAATCCCCTTAGTGTGTAGTGTATAGGTAGGTACTGTGCTGAATCATGCTTACGATGAAGTAAGGCCAAACACAAAATATTTCTCAAAACATTCAATGTGAGCTGGAAATCCATTTAGCGATAGACCTTGCTACTGAGTTTGATGCTTAAAAATCAAGTATGAGCACGAAACCACTTCAGACAAGGTTTTGAGTACTTGTTGGTCATACAAGGACACCACGTACCACACATGTAAGCGGTGGTGTACTGGGCGTATAATTTGCAAAACCAAATGTCAAGTTTGAATACCGCATAGGACACATACGTTTAAGTAAACGCTTTTGAACACACATGCTTCATGATGACAGAGTTTTCAAACGAATTATGCATACAGGAGAATATTTCAAGTTTACGAATGCATGAATAATGCGAAATATATACCTACGACGACGACGACTATGACAAGGACTTAGCGCGTTCTTCAAAAGATGGCATTTTCATGAAGAGCTTAATTGAAATGCGCTTAGCTCAATAGGTGGTGAAGATTTTTCATAATGTTGACTTCTCGGGAAAGATAATGTCGTGATGAAGAAAATCTTTACGCTTTACTTTGATAAGTATAAGTTTCCACGTCTGGATGAATGTTAACTACACAAACACAAACAAGCACGTTTACACATTATATTATTTGAACTTGAACCATTAATGATCAAGGGGTGTAGGTATACTCTCTACTCCAAAGAAATTATTTCATCCTTTTTTTACCAAATCTCAATCAAGGAGATGCTTGTACAATGCCGTATTAAAATGCAAACAAACAACGTCAAACTTAAGAAGCATTTCTACGAGATAAACCATAACCTAATCTTCGACCCTTGGCTGCAAATATACACATGTATCCTTAGTATATCCTTCACATTTTGCGACTCGGCATGCATCATAACTACAAAGGTGCAAATTTCAAACTATAACACACACACACTGCGAGCGATGCGATGCGATGCGATAAGAAGCTTCCCATAGCGAGAAAAGAAGTCTATTAGCACTTAAATGGGAACCAACACGAACCTGCTTGTACCATTTAGACCGTTGCGATGCGACGTGGTGTTGTACGATGGAGAACTTTTCCATGTCAAATCATCGTGCTTACGTATCACTGCGTGACACCAAAAAACCGTCAAAAAAACTGAATGCTATTTTGGTTAGCTATTGGTTCCCATATGATAAAAGTGCAATTAATTTTTTTCCTGACCCTCAGGTTTTCGAGTTACACGCCGAAATCTTTTTTAATGGAACCTCATATAGTATCTGCTACTCAATTACAACAATTTGCAATGAAATAAGTAATTTTCTTATCAGTATCCTTAAAAGGACTCTTGCCAATAAAAATCGCCGAAAATAAATATAATATGCTCGGTTATTTTATTTTTTCCCCCTTTTATTGGGACTTAAAACTGTGAAAAACCATCTTTTTTATCTTTTCGCGGCTACACATCTTTACGTAACTTTTATATTTATTATATTTTTACCTGATATACTCGTTTTTTATTATCCTTACATTATCCCTTTTGTTTTTACCTGTCATATTCCTTTTTTATTATCCTTATATTACCCCTTAAAGTGCGAAAACCGTCAGGTACAAAAATTTAAAAAAAAACTTAAAAAAGATATTGTTATGGTATAAATAGCGCGTGTTGTAATAGTTTTACTTTAATTGGTTTACAATATGGATTCTGAAAGAAGTATTCGCAACTTGTGCAAAAATTCACCAAATAAATTTTGCTACGTGTGTGGCAAAAATATTTTTAAATCGCTAGAGAGAAAAGTAACACAAAAATTAAGGGATCCATATTTCGAATGTTTTGGCCGTGTTGTGTGTCAGGATAAGCCTTGGATACCCGATTTTCTTTGCATATCGTGTTGTATGTCACTGCACTCTCATAAAAATGGAAAACGAAAAATACCTTTCGCGGTTCCAGCACTTTGGAGCGAGCCTAGCAATCATCACGACGATTTCTATTTCTGTGTGTACGATTTGCGGGGTGCTACGAAAAAGCATAAATATAAAGTGGAGTATACTATAGTGAGTTCTGTCACGAAACCTGTGCCTCACAGTGTAAACAGCACCGTTCGCCCTCCTCACAGTGATGAAAGTAACGACCATCAGGATACACAGTTTTTTCCCTCTCCTTCATCAAGCGATCAACGAAAACCACACCTAATTCGCCTAAGGTGAGAAAGAACTGTGCGCATGGACTTCAATAAAACCTGTTATAAAAGGATTTTTAGGAAATCGCCGAAAACGAAGAACTTTTAGTAACAAATATGTTAGACGTATATAAAGAGATGGGGTGCAGAATGTCTTTGAAAATGCAATTTCTTCACTCCCTTTTCTCTTTCTTTCCTGAGAACCTTGGAGCCGTAAGGGATGAACAAGGTGAGCGGTTTCGCCAGGACATAAAAAGGCTTGAGGAACGTTTTCAAGGTCAATGGGATGCAGCTATGTTAGGAGATTATTGTTGGCGCTTACAGCGAGAAGACAATTCTAAACATAAGAGAAAAAGTTAATTTTTTAGGTTTTTCCCTTAAAATAAATGTGTTTAACAATTAAGTTTATAATTTTAAGTATTAAAATATGTTTATTATATTGTTTTATGCCCGTTTTACAAAAAAAAAAATAATAAATAATAACCGATTTTTTACTGGAACTTTATTTTGTATTATTTTCTGGGAATATCAATATCTTTCCATATCTCTGAAACTGGGGGGTCAAGGGAAAAAGTAAATATGAGGTTTTAGTAAGGATTAGATAAGAATAAAAAAAAAAGAAAAATTGCAGATGACGGTTATTTTTTTTTTAAATTTGTCACGCAGTGGAATTATTGAAGGTAGCGGTATATAGTTCGGTTGTGCGAACATACGGTGATGAGGAAACCGTGGTTCTATTTTGTGGCGGGCCATCCCAAAATTTTGTTTTTTTTGTTTTTGACCTCAGATGACCGAGAAAACAGGGGTACCATTTTGGGGCGGGCAACCCCAAAATTTATTACTTGTTTTTTACCTCAAATTCGGAATCAGCGGCCCATAATTCTTTTAATTTTTCATGCTACGCTGATTGGACTAGCATTTCTCCGAGAAAACAGGGGTGGGCAACCCCAAAATTTATTTCTTGTTTTTGACCTCAAATTCGGAATCAGCGGCCCATAATTCTTTTAATTGTTCTTGCTACGCTGATTGGACGAGTATTTCCCCGGGAAAACAGGGGTAGCGTTCTGAGGCGGGCAACACCCATTTTTTTTTTCTTTTTATTTTAAATTGGGAATCGGCGACTCAAATTTATCTTAGTGTTTCTGCCACGCCGATCGGACGCGTATTTCCCCTAGAAAATAGGGATGCCATTTTGGGGCCAGCGGTTGCAAAAGAGCGGGGAGTACGCTACAAACTGAGTCTCATTGCACTGCATGTTTCCATAAATTACTTATTCCACCCATTCATACATATGTGAACAACAATTAACACCAAATCCAAATACCGCCCGATTATTGTTTTGAAACGCGTAAGCTAACACTGCAAATTTCCAGAGAGGTTACCTATACCACTATCAGTCATTCATCATTACATTACCTATCTACGATTTATCTACAACACTACATAGACATACCGACAAGTATGTATGTATGTATACAGAAAATACCAATGGTATTACATTACATGACCTACGACCAGGCCCGGATTTACCCTCTGTAGCGCCCCTGGGCAGTAGTCGAATTGCCGCCCTCCGTCATAAGTTTAAGCTGTATAAGTAGATCAGTCGCATTCATGTGAGGTGTACAATTTTTTTAACATACGTTGGTTTCCGGAGTTTTTGGAAGTAGCAGAACTTCAGTGAAAATTGCAGTTAATTTACTTCTAGAACGGTGTTTGGACTGAACTTTTAATCAAAGTTATTGTTCAGAAGTACTCGTAGGTATAGGTACTCCATTGAAGGTAAAATTAGATGCTCATGGAGGAGCGGACACTCCTTAGAGCTCAAAAGAGTATTTGAAAAAAAATAGGATAATTTATGCATTGGATGCATAAGCAACCCCTAAGATTGTCACATGATGGAAAACAATTAAATGCTTAAGAGAGAGATGGAAATATAAAATTAAAGACATATACTCGGTGCCACCAACGGGTACTTTTTTATTCAATATTTATTATTTTACTATCGCGAAAGGTCTTGACGCCCTAGGAGCGGATTTGAACTCGTTTTGCTCGGGGTGACCTTCGTTCTTTAGAATAAATTGTATAAGTACTCAAAACTGTCCCTTATTTAATTAATGCTTAATTTTCCCCTCGCACATTAATCCGTACGCACGCATGAGCTTTGAGATTTCCGCTTCGTGGGTCCTGAGCGTTCTTCAATCGTTACCATAAAGCAAAATTAAATGGCAGGGTTATATTTTATTAGTCATAAAAAGTAGTAAGTAATTCAAAAATTGTGAAAATTATGTCGTTAAATTATAATTGGGTGAATGTTCGGCTTCATTGAATTTCGAAAAAAAACATTTTTTCTTCCTTGATTTTTCCTTGAAAATCTTGACAAAAATTGCATAACAGTACATTAAACTAGTAAACCTGCAGAGGTGAACGAATTCGCTTTAGTATGTTTAGACTTTCCAACGACATGTTATTCCTTTTGATATTTTGAGACTACCTTTTGAAAATGGGATTCTTTGGATCGAAAGCACAAAATATTTCCCTTCCCTCGGACATTCAGCTCAAGTTTTGCTCGTTTAGCGCAGTGCCTTCATGAAACTGGACTGCTTCAATTTTAGTATAATTTTGTGTCCTTTCGCATTGGTTATTTTCAGGATTTCCCGAGAAATAATTTGATCCTGATCTCTAGCTGATCAATTAAATAATTTTTGCCTCTATTGTGTCGAACTGATATAAAAATCTCTCATTCCTTAAATACATACACTCGGTGCCAAAAACGGGAGCTTTTTTATTCTATATTTATTATTTTAGTATCGCGAAAGATCTTGACGCCCTAGGAGCGAATCTGAACTCTTTTCAAGCAGGGTGACCTCCGTTCTCCAGCTACAGCAGCACACCAAATTGATTGTTTTCAGTACGGGATACGTTTCCGCAACGTTTAGTGAAATTGAAGTCAGTCGAAAGGTCTCGACCCCCAAAAAATTCTCTTAGTCGCAACCGTTCTCGAGCTGTAGCCAGTAGCCCCACGAAATGGTCATTTTCAATACTTAATGGCACCAGCCCGAAATCGCAGTTTCTGGGAGGAGGAGGCGGAGTATGCTATACCTGGAGAAAGAAAGTGAATCTGGGGAACAGCTCATTGGTGGTAAAGACCTTTCGTTATAATAGGGTAGAAGTAAAAAACGTAAAAGTGTAATTAGAAAACCTTCTTGGTTCCGAGTGTATGTTATTCTCCCACGGGCGATTCCCAAAGCTATAGTGGTTAACACCTCGTGCACAGATAAAAAAATTAATAGCTCAGTGATCAGGCTTTATTTCAATTTTAGAAGTGCTCACTTAATTCGTTAGCCAGTCATATTGAAATAATTTGAGAGTTAAGGATCAATCGATTAATCGTTGGATTGTAAAAATAAGGAGCAAGGTCGGTAGGGCGGCCAAAGTCGAAACGCCTACTGACGTCAGATATGTAAGTCCGCCACTGACCAAAAGAACGACTTTTGCAGAGTTTCCTACATTTTATTTCTAATTTATTTAAAATGCGTAATGAAATATCGAAATGTGTATATTTCACAGAACATTAATTCAATAGAAGGATGAAAGTTTCCGAAATATGCCGCCCTTCAAAATTTGCCGCCCCGGGCAGTTGCCCAGGTTGCCCATATGGGAAATCCGGCCCTGCCTACGACAATCCATTCATATTTATTTATTATATATTATATTATTATTTATTTATTTACCCACAATTATCTACATCATGCTCCAAATTTGACTGCTCTAGGATCAAAATTGACGGAGATATGAGCAATTTTGTGTTTTCAAGTGAAAATTTTCGAAAATGGATTTTGAAAAAGTCGATGTAGAGCGTATTTAGAGCTACATTTTGGTGAAACAACCAGGGTCCTAGCTATCACCGTTTCCGAGTTACAGCCGTTTAATGTTCATCAATATTTTCAGGCCAAATTTGACTGCTCAGCGATCAACCTTTACGGAGATCGGGGCAATTTTATGTTTTCAAGTGAAAATATTCGAAAATGGATTTTGAAAAAGTCGGTGTAGAGCGTATTTAGAGCTACATTTTGGTGAAACAACCAGGGTCCTAGCTATCACCGTTTCCAAGTTACAGCCGTTTAAAGTTCAGCAACATTTTCAGGCCAAATTTGACAGCTCTAGGATCAAAATTGACGGAGATATGAGCAATTTTGTGTTTTCAAGTGAAAATTTTCGAAAATGGATTTTGAAAAAGTCAATGTAGAGCGTATTTAGAGCTACATTTTGGTAAAACAACCAGGGTCCTAGCTGTCACCGTTTCCGAGTTACAGCCGTTTAAAGTTCAGCAACATTTTCAGGCCAAATTTGACTGCTCTAGGATCAAAATTGACGGCGATATGAGCAATTTTGTGCTACATTTGAAAAAGTCGCTGTAGAGCGTATTTAGAGCTACATTTTGGTGAAACAACCAGGGTCCTAGCTATCACCGTTTCCGAGTTATAGCCGTTTAAAGTTCAGCAACATTTTTAGGCCAAATTTGACTGCTCTACGATCAAAATTGACGGAGATATGGGCAATTTTGTGTTTTCAAGTGAAAATTTTCGAAAATGGATTTTGAAAAAGTCGATGTAGAGCGTATTTAGAGCTACATTTTGGTGAAAAAACCAGGGTCCTAGCAATCACCGTTTCCGAGTTACAGCCGTTTAAAGTTCAGCAACATTTTTAGGCCAAATTTGACTGCTCTACGATCAAAATTGACGGCGATATTAGCAATTTTGTGCTACATTTGAAAAAGTCGGTGTAGAGCGTATTTAGAGCTACATTTTGGTGAAACAACCAGGGTCCTAGTTATCACTGTTTCCGAGTTACAGCCGTTTAAAGTTTAGCAACATTTTCAGGCCAAATTTGACTGCTCTAGGATCAAAATTGACGGAGATATGGGCAATTTTGTGTTTTCAAGTGAAAATTTTCGAAAATGGATTTTGAAAAAGTCTATGTAGAGCGTATTTAGAGCTACATTTTGGTGAAAAAACCAGGGTCCTAGCTGTCACCGTTTCCGAGTTACAGCCGTTTAAAGTTCAGCAACATTTTCAGGCCAAATTTGACTGCTCCAGGATCAAAATTGACGGCGATATTAGCAATTTTGTGCTACATTTGAAAAAGTCGGTGTAGAGCGTATTTAGCGCTACATTTTGGTGAAACAACCAGGGTCCTAGCTATCACCGTTTCCGAGTTACAGCCGTTTAAAGTTCAGCAACATTTTTAGGCCAAATTTGACTGCTCTGCGATCAAAATTGACGGAGATATGGGCTATTTTGTGTTTTCAAGTGAAAATTTTCGAAAATGGATTTTGAAAAAGTCTATGTAGAGCGTATTTAGAGCTACATTTTGGTGAAACAACCAGGGTCCTAGTTGTCACCGTTTCCGAGTTACAGCCGTTTAAAGTTCAGCAACATTTTCAGGCCAAATTTGACTGCTCCAGGATCAAAATTGACGGCGATATTAGCAATTTTGGGCTACATTTGAAAAAGTCGGTGTAGAGCGTATTTAGAGCTACATTTTGGTGAAACAACCAGCGTCCTAGCTATCACCGTTTCCGAGTTACAGCCGTTTAAAGTTCAGCAACATTTTTAGGCCAAATTTGACTGCTCTGCGATCAAAATTGACGGAGATATGGGCAATTTTGTGTTTTCAAGTGAAAATTTTCGAAAATGGATTTTGAAAAAGTCGATGTAGAGCGTATTTAGAGCTACATTTTGGTGAAAAAAACCAGGGTCCTAGCAATGACCGTTTCCGAGTTACAGCCGTTTAAAGTTCAGCAACATTTTCAGGCCAAATTTGACTGCTCTAGGATCAAAATTGACGGAGATATGGGCAATTTTGTGTTTTCAAGTGAAAATTTTCGAAAATGGATTTTGAAAAAGTCGATGTAGAGCGTATTTAGAGCTACATTTTGGTAAAACAACCAGGGTCCTAGCTGTCACCGTTTCCGAGTTACAGCCGTTTAAGGTTCAGCAACATTTTCAGGCCAAATTTGACTGCTCTAGGATCAAAATTGACGGCGATATGAGCAATTTTGTGCTACATTTGAAAAAGTCGCTGTAGAGCGTATTTAGAGCTACATTTTGGTGAAACAACCAGGGTCGTAGCTATCACCGTTTCCGAGTTACAGCCGTTTAAAGTTCAGCAACATTTTTAGGCCAAATTTGACTGCTCTGCGATCAAAATTGACGGAGATATGGGCTATTTTGTGTTTTCAAGTGAAAATTTTCGAAAATGGATTTTGAAAAAGTCTATGTAGAGCGTATTTAGAGCTACATTTTGGTGAAACAACCAGGGTCCTAGTTGTCACCGTTTCCGAGTTACAGCCGTTTAAAGTTCAGCAACATTTTCAGGCCAAATTTGACTGCTCCAGGATCAAAATTGACGGCGATATTAGCAATTTTGGGCTACATTTGAAAAAGTCGGTGTAGAGCGTATTTAGAGCTACATTTTGGTGAAACAACCAGCGTCCTAGCTATCACCGTTTCCGAGTTACAGCCGTTTAAAGTTCAGCAACATTTTTAGGCCAAATTTGACTGCTCTGCGATCAAAATTGACGGAGATATGGGCAATTTTGTGTTTTCAAGTGAAAATTTTCGAAAATGGATTTTGAAAAAGTCGATGTAGAGCGTATTTAGAGCTACATTTTGGTAAAACAACCATGGTCCTAGCTGTCACCGTTTCCGAGTTACAGCCGTTTAAGTTTCAGCAACATTTTCAGGCCAAATTTGACTGCTCTAGGATCAAAATTGACGGCGATATTAGCAATTTTGTGCTACATTTGAAAAAGTCGGTGTAGAGCAGTGATTCCCAAACTGTGGGGCGCGCCCCCCTAGGGAGGCGTGACGGCTTGGGAAGGGGGGCGTGAGTACGACTTATATATTGCTGTAACAATAAATTTATTTTCATACTAGCTAAGAGCCTCTGGCCAAAAGATCGCTGAAAATATTTTAGGTCGAAATCGCTTTACATTGACGTCTAGGCTCGTGATGAAAAAAAATTCTTTTGATTTATTAGAACACCTTCGGACTCTTATAGCTCCAGTAATAGCACTGCTTTACTTATCTCATCATTAAGCCAAAAATATTTTTTTTGTTGTGTTATGATGACTTTTTTTTGTCAAAAAACGATTTTAAGTGAACATTTTCCACTTGATTTTGGCTGTACAAATCCCCACCATAAATAAAACTGCTTGCTACTGCCAAACTTCCGAAGAAACTCACGTTAAGTGCTTTTCTAAAATTTCCAACATGTTCCAAAACTTGGGCTCCACTAAGAAACAATTGTGCTTTTTCTACGCAAGAGTGGGTAACGTGTTTGCATACGAGTATTTGCATTGTTAACAGTTCTCTGCATTGGACTATGACAATTCGGTGGCTCAGTGGCAGAGATGTCTATCTCTGAGTTGCCGGTGCGTGGGTTCGAATCCCACTGTGACCCATGGATGTTTGTGTTGTCTATAAAAATGCTCCTACGGCAGCCGGTTCTTCGATGTAAATCGTCCCGGAGCTACGAGTTGTTAAAAAAAACGGTCAAGAGCTGCAAAAAACCCCTTCGATTCAAGAGAGAAAAAGAAAATCTCTTGAATCGCTACAACAACTACTAAGTCCAATATAAAAAGAAGTCTAGACTTCTGTCCAAAATTAGTGTGTGATTGCTTAAATGTTTGCAAATCATGTCTCAGTATTTTACAGCTTTGAGAAATTATAAGGAAGTTTTAAATAAAATAAAGCAATTAACCGAAGCACGCAAATATATAATTAAAGTCCCCACGAAGTGAACAATGGCGGAAATAAAAATTTTATTATCCCTATTTTCGGTTTTTGGCCAAAATTTTCTCCGGTGGCGCCAGCCTCAGCAGACTTCGCAAAGGGGGGCGCGGACTGAAAAAGATTGGGAACCACTGGTGTAGAGCGTATTTAGAGCTACATTTTGGTGAAACAACCAGGGTCCTAGCTATCACCATTTCCGAGTTACAGCCGGCCGTTTAAAGTTCAGCAACATTTTCAGGCCAAATTTGACTGCTCTAGGATCAAAATTGACGGAGATATGAGCAATTTTGTGTTTTCAAGTGAAAATTTTGGAAAATGGATTTTGAAAAAGTCGATGTAGAGCGTATTTAGAGCTACATTTTGGTGAAACAACCAGGGTCCTAGCTATCACCGTTTCCGAGTTACAGCCGTTTAAAGTCCAGCAAAATTTTTAGGCCAAATTTGACTGCTCTACGATCAAAATTGACGGAGATATGGGTAATTTTGTGTTTTCAAGTGAAAATTTTCGAAAATGGATTTTGAAAAAGTCGGTGTAGAGCGTATTTAGAGCTACATTTTGGTGAAACAACCAGGGTCCTAGCTATCACCGTTTCCGAGTTACAGCCGTTTAAAGTTCAGCAACATTTTCAGGCCAAATTTGACTGCTCTAGGATCAAAATTGACGGAGATATGAGCAATTTTGTGTTTTCAAGTGAAAATTTTGGAAAATGGATTTTGAAAAAATCGATGTAGAGCGTATTTAGAGCTACATTTTGGTGAAACAACCAGGGTCGTAGCTATCACCGTTTCCGAGTTACAGCCGTTTAAAGTTCAGCAACATTTTTAGGCCAAATTTGACTGCTCTGCGATCAAAATTGACGGAGATATGGGCTATTTTGTGTTTTCAAGTGAAAATTTTCGAAAATGGATTTTGAAAAAGTCGGTGTAGAGCGTATTTAGAGCTACATTTTGGTGAAACAACCAGGGTCCTAGCTATCACCGTTTCCGAGTTACAGCCGTCTAAAGTTTAGCAACATTTTTAGGCCAAATTTGACTGCTCTACGATCAAAATTGACGGAGATATTGTGTTTTCAAGTGAAAATTTTCGAAAATGGATTTTGAAAAAGTCGGTGTAGAGCGTATTTAGAGCTACATTTTGGTGAAACAACCAGGGTCCTAGCTATCACCGTTTCCGAGTTACAGCCGTCTAAAGTTCAGCAACATTTTTAGGCCAAATTTTACTGCTCTAAGATCAAAATTGACGGAGATATGGGCTATTTTGTGTTTTCAAGTGAAAATTTTCGAAAATGGATTTTGAAAAAGTCGGTGTAGAGCGTATTTAGAGCTACATTTTGGTGAAACAACCAGGGTCCTAGCTATCACCGTTTCCGAGTTACATCCGTTTAAAGTTCAGCAACATTTTCAGGCCAAATTTGACTGCTCTAGGATCAAAATTGACGGAGATATGAGCAATTTTGTGTTTTCAAGTGAAAATTTTGGAAAATGGATTTTGAAAAAGTCGATGTAGAGCGTATTTAGAGCTACATTTTGGTGAAACAACCAGGGTCCTAGCTATCACCGTTTCCGAGTTACAGCCGTTTAAAGTTCAGCAACATTTTCAGGCCAAATTTGACTGCTCTAGGATCAAAATTGACGGCGATATGAGCAATTTTGTGCTACATTTGAAAAAGTCGCTGTAGAGCGTATTTAGAGCTACATTTTGGTGAAACAACCAGGGTCCTAGCTATCACCGTTTCCGAGTTATAGCCGCTTAAAGTTCAGCAACATTTTTAGGCCAAATTTGACTGCTCTGCGATCAAAATTGACGGAGATATGGGCAATTTTGTGTTTTCAAGTGAAAATTTTCGAAAATGGATTTTGAAAAAGTCGATGTAGAGCGTATTTAGAGCTACATTTTGGTGAAAAAACCAGGGTCCTAGCAATGACCGTTTCCGAGTTACAGCCGTTTAAAGTTCAGCAACATTTTTAGGCCAAATTTGACTGCTCTACGATCAAAATTGACGGAGATATGGGCAATTTTGTGTTTTCAAGTGAAAATTTTCGAAAATGGATTTTGAAAAAGTCAATGTAGAGCGTATTTAGAGCTACATTTTGGTAAAACAACCAGGGTCCTAGCTGTCACCGTTTCCGAGTTACAGCCGTTTAAAGTTCAGCAACATTTTCAGGCCAAATTTGACTGCTCTAGGATCAAAATTGACGGCGATATTAGCAATTTTGTGCTACATTTGAAAAAGTCGGTGTAGAGCGTATTTAGAGCTACATTTTGGTGAAACAACCAGGGTCCTAGTTATCACCGTTTCCGAGTTACAGCCGTTTAAAGTTCAGCAACATTTTCAGGCCAAATTTGACTGCTCTAGGATCAAAATTGACGGAGATATGGGCAATTTTGTGTTTTCAAGTGAAAATTTTCGAAAATGGATTTTGAAAAGTCGATGTAGAGCGTATTTAGAGCTACATTTTGGTAAAACAACCAGGGTCCTAGCTGTCACCGTTTCTGAGTTACAGCCGTTTAAAGTTCAGCAACATTTTCAGGCCAAGTTTGACTGCTCTAGGATCAAAATTGACGGCGATATGAGCAATTTTGTGCTACATTTGAAAAAGTCGCTGTAGAGCGTATTTAGAGCTACATTTTGGTGAAACAACCAGGGTCGTAGCTATCACCGTTTCCGAGTTACAGCCGTTTAAAGTTCAGCAACATTTTTAGGCCAAATTTGACTGCTCTGCGATCAAAATTGACGGAGATATGGGCTATTTTGTGTTTTCAAGTGAAAATTTTCGAAAATGGATTTTGAAAAAGTCTATGTAGAGCGTATTTAGAGCTACATTTTGGTGAAACAACCAGGGTCCTAGTTGTCACCGTTTCCGAGTTACAGCCGTTTAAAGTTCAGCAACATTTTCAGGCCAAATTTGACTGCTCCAGGATCAAAATTGACGGCGATATTAGCAATTTTGTGCTACATTTGAAAAAGTCGGTGTAGAGCGTATTTAGAGCTACATTTTGGTGAAACAACCAGGGTCCTAGCTATCACCGTTTCCGAGTTACAGCCGTTTAAAGTTCAGCAACATTTTTAGGCCAAATTTGACTGCTCTGCGATCAAAATTGACGGAGATATGGGCAATTTTGTGCTACATTTGAAAAAGTCGGTGTAGAGCGTATTTAGAGCTACATTTTGGTGAAACAACCAGGGTCCTAGCTGTCACCGTTTCCGAGTTACAGCCGTTTAAAGTTCAGCAACATTTTCAGGCCAAATTTGACTGCTCTACGGTCAAAATTGACGGAGATATGGGCAATTTTGTGTTTTCAAGTGAAAATTTTCGAAAATGGATTTTGAAAAAGTCTATGTAGAGCGTATTTAGAGCTACATTTTGGTGAAACAACCAGGGTCCTAGCTGTCACCGTTTCCGAGTTACAGCCGTTTAAAGTTCAGCAACATTTTCAGGCCAAATTTGACTGCTCCAGGATCAAAATTGACGGCGATATTAGCAATTTTGTGCTACATTTGAAAAAGTCGGTGTAGAGCGTATTTAGAGCTACATTTTGGTGAAACAACCAGGGTCCTAGCTATCACCGTTTCCGAATTACAGCCGTTTAAAGTTCAGCAACATTTTCAGGCCAAATTTGACTGCTCTAGGATCAAAATTGACGGAGATATGAGCAATTTTGTGTTTTCAAGTGAAAATTTTGGAAAATGGATTTTGAAAAAATCGATGTAGAGCGTATTTAGAGCTACATTTTGGTGAAACAACCAGGGTCGTAGCTATCACCGTTTCCGAGTTACAGCCGTTTAAAGTTCAGCAACATTTTTAGGCCAAATTTGACTGCTCTGCGATCAAAATTGACGGAGATATGGGCAATTTTGTGCTACATTTGAAAAAGTCGGTGTAGAGCGTATTTAGAGCTACATTTTGGTGAAACAACCAGGGTCCTAGCTGTCACCGTTTCCGAGTTACAGCCGTTTAAAGTTCAGCAACATTTTCAGGCCAAATTTGACTGCTCTACGGTCAAAATTGACGGAGATATGGGCAATTTTGTGTTTTCAAGTGAAAATTTTCGAAAATGGATTTTGAAAAAGTCTATGTAGAGCGTATTTAGAGCTACATTTTGGTGAAACAACCAGGGTCCTAGCTGTCACCGTTTCCGAGTTACAGCCGTTTAAAGTTCAGCAACATTTTCAGGCCAAATTTGACTGCTCTACGGTCAAAATTGACGGAGATATGGGCAATTTTGTGTTTTCAAGTGAAAATTTTCGAAAATGGATTTTGAAAAAGTCTATGTAGAGCGTATTTAGAGCTACATTTTGGTGAAACAACCAGGGTCCTAGCTGTCACCGTTTCCGAGTTACAGCCGTTTAAAGTTCAGCAACATTTTCAGGCCAAATTTGACTGCTCTACGGTCAAAATTGACGGAGATATGGGCAATTTTGTGTTTTCAAGTGAAAATTTTCGAAAATGGATTTTGAAAAAGTCTATGTAGAGCGTATTTAGAGCTACATTTTGGTGAAACAACCAGGGTCCTAGCTGTCACCGTTTCCGAGTTACAGCCGTTTAAAGTTCAGCAACATTTTCAGGCCAAATTTGACTGCTCTACGGTCAAAATTGACGGAGATATGGGCAATTTTGTGTTTTCAAGTGAAAATTTTCGAAAATGGATTTTGAAAAAGTCTATGTAGAGCGTATTTAGAGCTACATTTTGGTGAAACAACCAGGGTCCTAGCTATCACCGTTTCCGAGTTACAGCCGTTTAAAGTTCAGCAATATTTTCAGGCCAAATTTGACTGCTCTAGGATCAAAATTGACGGAGATATGAGCAATTTTGTGTTTTCAAGTGAAAATTTTGGAAAATGGATTTTGAAAAAGTCGATGTAGAGCGTATTTAGAGCTACATTTTGGTGAAACAACCAGGGTCCTAGCTATCACCGTTTCCAAGTTACAGCCGTTTAATGTTCGGCAATATTTTCAGTCCAAATTTGACTGCTCTGCGATCAAAATTGACGGAGATATGGGCAATTTTGTGTTTTCAAGTGAAAATTTTCCTAGCTATCACCGTTTCCGAGTTACAGCCGTTTTAAGTTCAGCAACATTTGCAGGCCAAATTTGACTGCTCTGCGATCAAAATTGACGGAGATATGGGCAATTTTGTGTTTTCAAGTGAAAATTTTCGAAAATGGATTTTGAAAAAGTCGATGTAGAGCGTATTTAGAGCTACATTTTGGTGAAACAACCAGGGTCCTAGCTATCACCGTTTCCGAGTTACAGCCGTTTAAAGTTCAGCAACATTTTCGGGCCAAATTTGACTGCTCTAGGATCCAAATTGACGGAGATATGAGCAATTTTGTGTTTTCAAGTGAAAATTTTCGAAAATGGATTTTGAAAAAGTCGATGTAGAGCGTATTTAGAGCTACATTTTGGTGAAACAACCAGGGTCCTAGCTATTACCGTTTCCGAGTTACAGCCGTTTAAAGTTCAGCAACATTTTCGGGCCAAATTTGACTGCTCTGCAATCAAAATTGACGGAGATATGAGCAATTTTGTGTTTTCAAGTGAACATTTTCGAAAATGGATTTTGAAAAAGTCGGTGTAGAGCGTATTTAGAGCTACATTTTGGTGAAACAACAAGGGTCCTAGCTATCACCGTTTCTGAGTTACAGCCGTTTAAAGTTCAGCAACATTTTCAGGCCAGATTTGACTGCTCTAGGATCAAACTTGACGGAGATATGAGCAATTTTGTGTTTTCAAGTGAAAATTTTCGAAAATGGATTTTGAAAAAGTCGGTGTAGAGCGTATTTAGAGCTATATTTTGGTGAAACAACCAGGGTCCCAGCTATCACCGTTTCCGAGTTACAGCCGTTTAAAGTTCAGCAACATTTTCAGGCCAGATTTGACTGCTCTAGGATCAAAATTGACGGAGATATGAGCAATTTTGTGTTTTCAAGTGAAATTTTCGAAAATGGATTTTGAAAAAGTCGATGTAGAGCGTATTTAGAGCTACATTTTGGTGAAACAACCAGGGTCCCAGCTATCACCGTTTCCGAGTTACAGCCGTTTAAAGTTCAGCAACATTTTCAGGCCAGATTTGACTGCTCTAGGATCCAAATTGACGGAGATATGAGCAATTTTGTGTTTTCAAGTGAAAATTTTCGAAAATGGATTTTGAAAAAGTCGATGTAGCGCGTATTTAGAGCTACATTTTGGTGAAACAACCAGGGTCCTAGCTATCACCGTTTCCGAGTTACAGCCGTTTAAAGTTTAGCAACATTTTCAGGCCAAATTTGACTGCTCTAGGATCCAAATTGTCGGAGATATGAGCAATTTTCGAAAATGGATTTTGAAAAAGTCGGTGTAGAGCGTATTTAGAGCTACATTTTGGTGAAACAACCAGGGTCCTAGCCTTCATCGTTTCCGAGTTACAGCCGTTTAAAGTTCAGCAACATTTTCAGGCCAAATTTGACTACTCTAGGATCCAAATTGACGGAGATATGAGCAATTTTGTGTTTTCAAGTGAAAATTTTCTAAAATGGATTTTGAAAAAGTCGATGTAGAGCGTATTTAGAGCTACATTTTGGTGAAACAACCAGTGTCCTAGCTATCACCGTTTCCGAGTTACAGCCGTTTAAAGTTCAGCAACATTTTCAGGCCAGATTTGACTGCTCTAGGATCCAAATTGACGGAGATATGAGCAATTTTGTGTTTTCAAGTGAAAATTTTCGAAAATGGATTTTGAAAAAGTCGATGTAGAGCGTATTTAGAGCTACATTTTGGTGAAACAACCAGGGTCCCAGCTATCACCGTTTCCGAGTTACAGCCGTTTAAAGTTCAGCAACATTTTCGGGCCAAATTTGACTGCTCTGCGATCAAAATTGACGGAGATATGAGCAATTTTGTGTTTTCAAGTGAAAATTTTCGAAAATGGATTTTGAAAAAGTCGATGTAGAGCGTATTTAGAGCTACATTTTGGTGAAACAACCAGGGTCCCAGCTATCACCGTTTCCGAGTTACAGCCGTTTAAAGTTCAGCAACATTTTCAGGCCAGATTTGACTGCTCTAGGATCCAAATTGACGGAGATATGAGCAATTTTGTGTTTTCAAGTGAAAATTTTCGAAAATGGATTTTGAAAAAGTCGATGTAGAGCGTATTTAGAGCTACATTTTGGTGAAACAACCAGGGTCCCAGCTATCACCGTTTCCGAGTTACAGCCGTTTAAAGTTCGGCAACATTTTCAGGCCAGATTTGACTGCTCTAGGATCCAAATTGACGGAGATATGAGCAATTTTGTGTTTTCAAGTGAAAATTTTCGAAAATGGATTTTGAAAAAGTCGATGTAGAGCGTATTTAGAGCTACATTTTGGTGAAACAACCAGGGTCCCAGCTATTACCGTTTCCGAGTTACAGCCGTTCAAAGTTCAGCAACATTTTAGGGCCAAATTTGACTGCTCTGCAATCAAAATTGACGGAGATATGAGCAATTTTGTGTTTTCAAGTGAAAATTTTCGAAAATGGATTTTGAAAAAGTCGATGTAGAGCGTATTTAGAGCTACATTTTGGTGAAACAACCAGGGTCCTAGCTATCACCGTTTCCGAGTTACAGCCGTTTAAAGTTCAGCAACATTTTCAGGCCAAATTTGACTGCTCTAGGATCCAAATTGTCGGAGATATGAGCAATTTTCGAAAATGGATTTTGAAAAAGTCGGTGTAGAGCGTATTTAGAGCTACATTTTGGTGAAACAACCAGGGTCCTAGCCTTCACCGTTTCCGTGTTACAGCCGTTTAAAGTTCAGCAACATTTTCGGGCCAAATTTGACTGCTCTGCGATCAAAATTGACGGAGATATGAGCAATTTTGTGTTTTCAAGTGAAAATTTTCGAAAATGGATTTTGAAAAAGTCGATGTGGCGCGTATTTAGAGCTACATTTTGGTGAAACAACCAGGGTCCTAGCCTTCACCGTTTCCGAGTTACAGCCGTTTAAAGTTCAGCAACATTTTCGGGCCAAATTTGACTGCTCTGCGATCAAAATTGACGGAGATATGAGCAATTTTGTGTTTTCAAGTGAAAATTTTCGAAAATGGATTTTGAAAAAGCCGATGTAGAGCGTATTTAGAGCTACATTTTGGTGAAACAACCAGGGTCCTAGTTTAAAGTTCAGCAACATTTTCAGGCCAAATTTGACTGCTCTAGGATCCAAATTGTCGGAGATATGAGCAATTTTCGAAAATGGATTTTGAAAAAGTCGGTGTAGAGCGTATTTAGAGCTACATTTTTAGAACAGAATCGACAATTCATCGATAAATAATCGAAGGCTTTCTACTAAGGAATCGATGACTTTCTCGATCAAACTATGGAGACATTTGTATGGGCTTGGCCGTTTTTTCGATACCGAAAGTGAGAACTGGAATCCATCTTATTTCGAAGACTGTCGTTGATGTAGAATCGACCACTACGGACTGTGAAAAAATTGTATTTTTTATTTTTTTCCTTTTTTTTCTAATTTTTTTTTATCTATTTTATACTTCTTTTTTTACCTTATTTTAACTTAACCTTTTTACATTTTGTTTCTACTGGGAATCGAACCGGGCACCTATAGTTTCGTGGTCCTACGTCCTACACCTAAGCTATCTAGGATTACTAATTACGAGAATAAGTAAGTCGTTTCATTTTTTTACAATTTCAATTTAATTCAGAGACATTTATATGAAAGTCATCGATATGTGATGGAAGACATTTCGATTAGATGGTATCTATGACAAATGGATAAAAAGTCATCGTTTTTGGATCGATTACTATTTGATGCCAATGATATCGAAGACATGTAATAAGAATGTAATAATGTAACTGTATGCAGGTCTTCGATTTGGGATCGAAGACATTTCGATTCTGTTGTGTATCGGAGACAATTGGATGTAAATAATGGAAATTGGATCGATTCAGTAGGTTATTGGAGACATTTCGATGGCAGCTATCGATATATAATCCAGGACTTATTGATTCCGTTGGGTATCGGAGACAATTTTCTAGCTGGGAGTTTAGTATATATTTTGTGTATATAGAGACCTAACTTGAATTAGACTCACAGTTTCACAGCACGAGCTTAGCTTTTAGCATTTGATATTTATTAATGAATTTTTATTAAAATTGTAATTTATATTGTATATAAGTTGGAATAAATTGAATTGAACTTGAAATCGTCACAGTGGAAATTAAGAGTTAGATGGATTCACTGTCAAATTGTGGAACAAATTTATGATAAGAGTTTGAGCAAAATTTGAAATAAACTTAGATATCCCTGTCAAATGTGATTCGCGTTTTTCCAGATCCAAATAGCCTTCTACAAACTAATCCAGGATTTGAACAAATCCATTCACTCGATTGAATCGTAAGATTTTAGTAAATCCTGTCGGCAGTGGGAACTATAGTCCTGTATTTATTTGAGATTTCAAAATTTACAGCGTGTAGCAATCGGAAAAAATTATGGTATCAATAATTTCGTTTAATTGTTGTGTGGGGCCCCCGTTTCGATCTCGAACACAAGGTTTTTTTTTTTGAAACGTTACATCACTGGTTATAATTCTGGATTAGTCAGATAGAAACAGTTCAGCCACTTGCCACAGTTTTGGCCTTGTATGGCTTTAGGAAGAACTTCGATTTCTTCTGACTTTATACTCGTATTGACGAAATCAAGACATTAATTATACCATGACGGATTTATCAAGGCAACATTCGTATTCCATTGAAATGTAATACACTATTTCTGATTTTCACATTTAATCCGAAGAAACTCCTGTATTGAAGTCAATTCAATCCAATCTTTTATCTAATATCATTGCAGTGGCATCATCACCATCGTCATCGAAGCGATATATCCATGTCCATTCAATCGGGTCTTTACATAACTTGTGTCGTAATCCCTGTGACTTCGATATTGTCAATAAAAGTTAATTCAATTCAGAGGATTTTAACGATATGGTGACCAGTGGCTAAACATTTTCATGTACGTACACACACGTATCACACATTGGACGTCATTGACCATCCAGGCGGTCTTCAATAATTTCATCGTATCTCCATGTGGTCGTATCGTATCTTATTCGTCCTTCAACGTATCAGTATTATATCTTGTCCTCGTACATTCTAACATACTTACATAAATGTTTCTTTTCCATCTAAGTCGACAGGATCCAAAGAAAACTAATTATTTCTCGTAAGCCGTTGCTGATGAGAGCCATTTGATGAAAATGAAATGAATCGAGAAAATCACTTTATGATATGAAATTACACGAGAGCCTTGATGAAATTTTGTTGTGAATGGTTGACGATTTGAGAGTTTGGTAACTTTTGACATTTTCTTGATTTTTGTTTGTTTTTTATCATCTTCTTACGCATCGAAGAAGGTTTCTCTTCTGAGATTTATAACTTAATGTTCCTTTTCTTGCGATTTATTCGAAAACATGTTAAATTCACAAGAAAGCGACACGTTTTTACAATATCTACTTATGACAGTGTATGGCTTTGATGTCAATTTATCCCGGTAACAAAATAATTAAAAATTGAATATAAATGCGCAGATACACATTTATTTTCTAGTATTTTAAATCGAAATTTAAAACTAATTTTGGAACCATAAAATCCGGTTAAAGAAATAAATTCCCAAAATCCAAATGATTTAATAATTTAGAAAAATAACAAATTCCAACAACATACTTATACGACCAGAACAATAAATTGTCAAACCACTTACTCTCGAGTCGTATCCACTATCTAAAAGCCAAAAATTAATTGAATTTGTAAAACATTTCGAAAATGTCGCTAAACTATTACATATTATCATTATTATTTTACAGAAAAACTTTTAATTCGACTTAGTCTCTATGTCCGTAATTGTTGTTTGGATCGTATGGCATTCTTTTCGCAATAATTACACATGCCATCTCTGCACAAAGTGATTAATATCAAAAACAGTAAAAGCTTTCATAGTATCCTTATACCGACATAGGTACCTCGATAAGAACTTCGATAACGGAGTTCCGGAAGGTTTCGCCACCAGCGAAAGCGATTCAGAACTGAATACGTAGAGGTTCTTCGAACTTTCGGAATTTTTCCAAATAGATTATGGCAATTTCCGTATGGTTATATGGCACACATACAAAATGGCATATCCTTGTCTATATGCAATTCTGTTTATGCTGTTTAGCCTTTAGTGCGACGGGTGCATCGTCGTACGGTTACCTCCCCGCTATATTAGAAAGTGATAGGAGTGAAAACATTAGTAGCGTGGTGGATCCAAGGGGCGAAACGAAAAGTCGAGTGTATGTTGGAAAATGTATGGGAAAATGTTAACTTTTAATGTGAAAACTTGGGCTTTAGCAAGCTTCGCCAAAGAGCATCTATAAATATTATGTGCATTAAGTGAACATTGTGAGCGGGAAATGCATTTATGTACGTGTGTACTTAGATATACGGACACATTTTCGCACAAAATGAAAATAAGTTTTAATGAGGATTCGTGATTCGTCCTTTTTTGTAATTAATTTTCTGAAAGTTATATACAAATATTCTTAAGTTTTGATGACAGTTTTCGTTGTGGTAGTAGATAAGGTTTTTTTCAACGTCGCTTTTATTCAAGTTGTTAGAGAGCAAGAACGTAGCTTTTGTCAATAGTGTGGTTCAGATGTTCAGACAATCTAGTGGTGGATTGGCGATTGACTGCAAAGAGATTATAATAGATAGAGGCCGCATGGAACCTCGCCAGTATGAACTCTACTGAAGCCTGCAATACATTCGCATCATCTCCATATCCGTACACAAAAATGAGAAAGCGCCTCCCATTTTCTCGTTAAAATCAGGATTGACCATAAGAGTTTCAATAATCGAAAGTTCTGTAATTCATCCAACAATATATATTTGTTAGGTCTTTCTTATTTTCGTCGTCGCTCAATACACTCAAAAAGAAAAAATAACGGCAAATCAACACTTCTCTAAACTGTTATCCTCATTATTACCACACAATTGAAAACATTTTATCCACTAACAGCACACAAATATGTAATAAGCATAAGCTTTTTTTCACAACCCTGCACAATTTTTATCTGAGAGCAGGAGAAAGAAGTGAACATATGATTCTCGCCATGTTGGATTTGACAGTTGATGAAAGTACAATTTTAAAATTGAAAATTCTGTGTGAAAATTTGAAGTTCGTGTTAAATTACCATTGATAATGAATATTGTTCTAAACAAAATGCAATCGTTTTTAGACTAATGAAATGTGTGTTTCTTCCGTGATTTGCATTTAAAATGGAGTCCAATCCGGGATTCTGCTTGGCTGGAATTTTATTTCGTATTTCCTGGCGGTTTACCATAAAATCCATCAAAACGCTTTGCAAAATAACGTTCCTAGTGAAATTTCCAAAATATTAAGAAAAATTAGACTGGAATTCATTAATTTTGACACAAAACTTTTCAAAATTAAGTGAAAGCCGGTGTACAGTGAAAGCCGGTGTACAGTGAAAGCTCCGTTCGCGGACAGCTCCCGCAGGCGGACATCTCCCGTAGCCAGACACTTTTTTTAGTCCCAACTTTTTCCTTCATATTTTAGAACAAAATCCATTCCACTAGCCGGACGCTCTGCTGGCCGGACACGGACACTATTCCTACATACATTTCTCATAAAGCGTCAAACGACGTACTGAAATTAATGAAAACTGGATACGATCACAAAAATGCATTTATGCGCCACAGGTTTTGTTTTTGAAGATTTTCGGCTCCACGGATACCATGCATTTGTGTATTGAAATAGGGATATAGGAACAGGACGATTAGACCCAAAACCCATACTTCCATAGGGACGACCGAGGTATGGCTTTTTTGTCCGCCCGTTTTTTAATTCGGTCGACTGTTCAACTTTTCCGTTAACCGGAATTCGAATTTCCTTGCATATTTGTGGGCAAAGTCTTAACTGTTCTGTCTACTATGAGAAAAATCGTTGTGTGTAAAAACATACAAATGGGCCTTTGGCAATCGGCAAATCATTTATTGTTATGTGTATTATAATCTGTTCATCATAAAACAGTTTATTGGCATAAAAAAATTTCCTTAATAAAGGACTTATCACCGTCTGGAGATTAAACAAATATCATTGGATAATTGGATCCTTTATGGTCGGTTCCTTGTTGATCGTATAGGCCCATCAGGAATTCCACGTTAATTTGGATGCCGAGACTGATCATCTGGGAAGGTAGTTTTGCCTTTACGAGAAGAAACGCTTTTGGGGCTGAGCATGTACTGAACGGGATCGTATTTTGCGAGTCATATCGATAGGATTAAAGCGCCAAGGACTGCAACTCACGCTCTACTCCAAATTATATTTTATTATAAGTTTAGGAAAAACTAAATTCCGTGCTGAAACTATTCATAATTTTCCTTTAGATTGAGTTTTCCCCTCCTGTAGTTCTTAAAGAATTCACGTGTTGCTATAGACTTACTTAGTTGAGGTTCTCTACACCAGATGACACTCCCAATTTGAAGAAGCTTAACTTATCGCTCTGAAGTCATTACGAATGCTTCGATGTCTTACAACTTCCAAGTAACAATGCCAGACTGGGTCAAGTGGTTACTCTGGGTAAGACTTTGGAAGGAGAATCTCAATGTGGTCTCAGAGGCCTTAAGCCTTAAGAAATAAATTAATCATATCCTATACATAATCCTAATTTGATCGAACTGATCTGTTGGTGTTTAGGCAAAATAATGAAATCTATGATATGGGTAAAATTTGGTAACTATAACTAGTGTTGCCGATCAGTAAGCAAACAAGACATATTTAGCGTAATTTCACAATTTGTAATGAACACGAACGATTCATTGAACAAAATTTATCGGTTAACCGGAAATCTGAAACTTTCTGTTCGGTTTTAACCGGACCGACTAACCGCTATCAAATATAACTGAAAAAAAAAAACTAAAACTAGACCGTTGGGCGGTTTTTGACATCCCTAATTAAAGCTAATTGTTCTACTTGTTTTCCCTATGAAAGCTTCGGACAATTTATTGGTAAAAGTGCATTTGGGCATTGTACATTGTGGAGGTTAATGCGCACATAAAAGCAATATTTTTTACCCTCTCCCGTAAGCGGACATCTGTCGTGGCCGCACAAAAATGCTGGAACCGTCAGTGTCCGTCCACGTGAGCTTTTACTGTGTTTGACATATGGAAATCAGTGGCGGAACAAATTTATACTACATCCGATTGGGGCTCAAATGTGCATACAGTGATTAAATTAAAATTGAAATCTTGGCCCAGAAATTGCAAATTAAATAAAATTTTATGGTAAATGGTAAATGTTTTCATAACATACTCCGAACACACGATTTCTAAATGCACGGTTTATAGGGTAAGTAATTTTTACTCCCGATGTAAGTGAAAAAATAACATACATTTGTTTGAATAAAATAAAGAGTTTTTATTTCGATTATGCGAACTTCGATTATGCAAACTATTAGTGTGATAAACGAATACACCTAGTACATACATGAGATTTCAAAATGGAGAAATTTCTATTTGTTTTTTGAAGTGCTGAATCCGAATCCGTAGCTCCGACTAAAATTTCGTTGCAAAACAGGGTCAAAATCGCAAAAACAACGTCAAAGTATTTAATATAAATTCTAGAGCTTAACGTATTTTAAAGATTAATGTCGCGTTGGACAGCTTTTCTCATAAATGTACAGTTTTGGGGTTTCTGCCCCCTCAATATTTTGGCTAAAGGGACAATTAGTACTACATACATTGCACTATATTAAAAGATTATTCTTGACAGACATGTCAAACTCGCGGCCCGCGGGCCACCTGCGACGCATCAAATAGTTTTGTGCGGCCCGCGACCAGGCCGAAGAGACAATGTATCACAAAAAGCGCTAAAATTAAACATTGGTGTTGAACTAAAGTCTACGAAATTTACTATAACTCGTGAAGAAGCCGGTGGCTTGAACTTGAAATCTCTATTCTACAAACAGTTTGCTGACGGTTATTTGAGGTGAATTGGTGCAGCTTATTCAGCTTTACCATAGGAAACATTTGTTCCACCACATAACAATAAATGTTTGTCTGTTTTTAGCCACCCTAATATCCGAAATTTGTTTATGCTAGCGATAAATTCAGGCTATCAAGGGTGTTTTGGACTACCTACAGATATTTACTGTGCTAACGTGTTTTGATCAGCTGTCCGAAATAAATTCTCAGAGAGTGGTTACTGATTAATATACAAAATCTTGAGGTTTTAACATTTTCTAAAAATTGTAAAATTGTTTAAAGAGCATTTTGAAAAGATTTTAAGGTACCCCCATTTTTCCATGTCCCGAGGTTGTTAGTGACTGAAATTTATATTCATTTTTAAAAAGTAATATTCTGTGATGCAATTTTGAAATAATGTTCCATCGTGGTTTTCGAAATTTTTATGCGGCCCGCTCAATCCGGAAGAAACGGCCAGGTTTTGAGTTTGACAACCCAAATGGATAGTTTTCTTCAATCATGGAATATTTGGTTCCTTGTCAGAAAACCGTGCCGATGGTAGAGAATCTCACAGTAAGATTGAGCTGCTATGCTCGATTTCGATATTGTTGAATATGCCGGGAGCTTCACCAACATTTTGCGCCGAAATTGCTGATCACAAGAGAATCGAGCACAGCAAGTTAATACGGCTAGTAACATTACTTTTGACGGTTCCAGCATCAGCAGCATCATCAGAAAGGTCGTTCAGTGCTTTACGACGTCTTTAAACATGGCTCAACAATGACACAAAAACGTCTGACACATTTAATCCTTCTCCATGTTCACAGGGTTCGAACAGGGAATTTAGATCCCTCAAAAATCATTTAAGAATTCGTTTCCCGAGGAAACCGGAACACAACCTTTGGGAAAATCGTTTGATCTTTAATTTTATAAAACTATATAAAATAAAGAATATGTTTATAATCTTCACACACACTTCGGAATTACAATGAGATCAAAATAGGTAACAAAAAGAAACTTAAAGGTTAGTTTCATATTGAAGACTATTCTAGGTGGTTACTGATCCGTGCTGTTCTCTAATATTTACAGGATACAGGATATTAAAGTGCTAGAGCTAGAGGTCCGGTATATGGTGACCGCTTAATTTCATATGTATTTGAGAAAAAAAATCTTGCCCCCCCAATAAAAAATTCGTTCCGGCGCCACTGGCTCTGTTCTGTAACGAAGTATTGGTTAGAGGCTCAGGATTCGAGCTCAAAACTCAAAAAAACATAAAAAATATTCCCCGCCACATTTTGTAGTCTCAAATTACATAATGACTATACTATGTATATAGGTACTCGACTCATTTAGGATTTTTCATAATCGTAACATTATTATTCTTTTAAATTTAATTAACAATTAAGATGTTAGGCCAAGCTTTTTAATATATTAGCGTTTATGAACTACATAGACGTTAAGGCTCTGGTATGGTGACACAATGAACTGAAAACTCTTTAGGAGATCCCATTTGGTCCATTATGTGGCTTCAATCTTTACCCGATAAAAAAACAGCATTTTGCTGTACAGTACAGCATTAGTAAACGTACAGCAAAATGTACAGCATTCACAATGCCACACGAGAAACCTGAATTACTACTAAGCTCCTCGGTAAGGCCTCTTATCAGTATTGTCTGTATTTAATCCAGATAGTCGCACTTTCATTAGACAAGCGTTTATTTTCGATAACACGGGAACTCCTTGGTCGATCGTTCTGAAGTTCAACACACTTGTAGAGCTTCTTGGCACTCACAAATCCTCCATACTTTAAAACCCTACCTATCAGCGTTCGATGGTTACAGCGGCCCAAATCGCACTTTGGTCTTTTCTAATTGAAGATTGTCCATAAAATGAGTGGAATTAATTTGATATTTGGTAGAATTGTGGAGCACCTTACTGCCCATATTTGGTGAAAATTTCAAGGCTCTAGCTCTCAAGGTTCAGAAGTTACAACCGTCGAAAGAAGCAATTTAAGGTGTTAAGTTTGACTCCTGTAGGATCGAGATTTAGCTACATAATCGCACTTTTATGTTTGGAAATCGTTTATTTTCGATAATTCGGGCAAACTTTGACCGATCTTTCTATATTGGCACAATTGTAGTTTGTAGAGCTATTTGGCGCCCACATTTCCTTCAAACTTCAGGTCATACTTATCCGCGTTCGGGAGTTACAGCTGCCCAAATCGTACTTTTGTGTTTTCTAATCGGAAATTGTCCATAGCTCGAAGCGAAAAATTTTTAAATTTGTCAGATTTGTATATAGCAACGCACTGAACATAAAAATTTCCTGTTTAGCTGCCAAGGTTTAAAAGTTACAGCCGTGGAATAAAAATTGCTAATTTTTCACAAAACAATGGAAAAATCACCCTTCCTCTGGAGGTACTCCTCGGACTCCAACGAGGTATCAGTTTATCTATTGCAATAAACAAAACGAAGCTCTTAAATAAGTAGGTACGAAGAGGGCTGCTTTACCACCACCTGCCTCCGAGATCTGGGCTACGCTACGCCCTAGTTTCTTATAGCCTTGCATGTTAAAAAATACATTTGTACTTCACATTCTGATGATGTTTTATCAATTATAGGACATTGTGAACTTTAGTGCGCTTTTTTAGATCAAAAGAACTTGCTTGTTTTTCCAAGCTTCGCCACGTATTTCTCAGAATAGCGGCCACTATTCTTCATCAATTCTGATATGATATGAAGATATCACTTATGAAAGGAAGGAGAATATGTGGTCGTTTTATGGCATGCATCATAGTGGTAGCCTCTTGTTTTGCCCTAACTCCTGGAACAGTACAATCGCGGCCACAGAGCACCTCGTGGCATATTATGCTTTCTCCAAATCGGCATGAAGGGGTGGGGGAGAAATAGTATGCTTGAGGGTTTGCCTGAAAGCCGAATTCCGCAATGTGTACAGCATTGGACCTTCGGGAGTCTGGTCACCTTAAGGTAATGGCTGCATATCAACATGTATGCCGGTTTTAGTATTTCAACTAAAAATCTCGGCGTCAATCTGTATCTCTGTAACTCTTTTTCAGGTTGATAATACTGTCTTGTAGTCTGGCTGGTATAGCGGTTAGTGCGCGCACCTTCGGTGCACAGGCTCATGAGTTCGAATCTCACCGTGTTCCATGGTGTTTTTCGAACTCACGAGCTTGTGACGGACTATGATCTCACTCAGATGTTAAACGAGTACGAGTAAATAACACTGCTGAGCGTGATGCTGATCTCATTACCTCAACAAAAAGCAGATAAGATCTTGGAAATAGGATGTCACTAACACATCCTGCGGCCTTAGTCCAATGCTGGATTGTCGCGCCTGTCATTTATTTAATACTGTCTATACCAAGGCCACAGGATTATTTAGCCATAATTGGGGCACGGGATACCTAAAAAAACCCGCCTGTTCATAATTACCCTTTTTAAAAAAATTCCGTATTACGTTATCCCGACATAACTAAATCCAGCCACTTAAAAATCCCGCCATAACAAAAACACGCTACATAAAAAATCCCGCCAACTTAAAATCCCGCTAGTGGATGGTGAAACAATACCCCACGTGCTCTTCGTCGCCCCATTCAAACATTTGCATTTTCGCCAAAAGTAAAAATTTCGAATTTTCGACCCCCATCGTCAATACTCCCCCCACATGGATCGACATTCGCTTTGGGTCACGTCTTCCGACGGCAGTAACTTTCGAACGAAGACAGCTAGGACTCTGAAATCTGCAGTGAAAAGTCCGCCCAGACGTGCTCTATTTTCACTTTCGCCAAAAATAAAAATTTCGAATTTTCGACAACCATCGTCAATATTCCCCCACATGGATCGACAGTCGCTTTGGGTCAAAAATTGTTTTCATTACAAATTATAAGTTATGCTATATGATTCCCAGCAGTTATTGCAATATTTTCCTCTTAGCATAAATCCGTTGGAATATTTGCTTATTTCTTCGATCAAGATGATAATTTAACCCCTATAGAACAAGACTGTCATACAGGGGATACTTAAGTCTCGACTAACGAAAGACCAGACCACCAAATTGATTCACCTGGTCCGTGGGTCTCCGAGAATTAAGTATTCCCATGCGAGGAGACCCATTATCTTAACCGTAAATATGGTGGCGCTTTTTAATATCCCGTCGTAGAGTGGTTTTTAATATCCCCCTTCTGTGACGGGATATTAAACAGCGGGATATTGAAAAGCGGTATTTTGAATTAGCGGGTTATTGAAACGGCGGAATATTAAGTTGGCGGGATTTTGATTGGACGGGATTTCAACTGAGCGAGATTTTAAACTTGCGGGATATTAAAATGGCGGGATAAGGATAGTCGGGATTTTGAAAATAATATGTAATATGAGGGGAGGGATGTCGTATCCAACCTTTGGGACTTAGGCAAAAAATAATTTTTTAATTCGAAATTGAAAATTGGAATTACCCGACGCCTGTTTTTGCCCTGATACCATCATTGGACTGCTTCGTTCATAAATATTTGACTGAAATAATTCTGACATTCAAATTCGGCTAAGACCAGATGAAATGGACACGGAGGTATATGAAAATTGCTCATAATCCTCATCACGGAGCAACATTTCTTGATGTTTTATTAGTAGAATGCCGGGATACAAAGGGATGAGATTATATGGCGCTGCAGGTGAGTCGGTGAGGTAGGACTTCTCGACGATTTCAATTTGATCGTGCCATAAATTGGGTACGTTTTGATATTACACATTTGAGCTCTAAGTCCGGCTAATCCAAGTAAGAATTTGCCGTCCGTATCATTCAAAAAGAATAAAAAAACGAGACCGATGCTAATTTCGGGCATGGCCGAAATTTGAATACCCTTTGCTCTCCTCAGGCTAAAAGTTTTTCGCGCGTACCTATGACTTATGTTTTCCTCCCCCTTCCATTCTTTTCCTTGCATTTTCACATAAGCTCCGTGGCGCCGATAAAACAATATTTGAGTGAGGTTTGCTTGAAATAATTGGGCAAATAAGCAAAATGTTCTTAGATAATTGGGGGGGGGGGGGGGGGCTATGGAGATGGCCCATAGTACATACATAATTTTTACATTTTTTGTTGCTTCGATAGACACATTAATAAATAAATTGGTGAAATTGGTGTAGCAAAAAGTGTTTCTTTGAAGAACCAAAATGCGCGGGGGGATTTGTTCGGCAGCCCCATGGCCGCATGGCTCCTTTCCATCCATTTTTTCTTATGTTTTGTGGCATCAATAGAAACACATTTGTATTAGGTTTGGGTGAATTTGGTGGACAAACAAAAAGTTTTTCTTTGAAGAACCTAGTTTAGTGGGTTGGGTTTGTATGACAGCCCCATGACCCCATGGTCAGATTTCAATTATTTTTGCATATGTTTTGTCACATCAATAAAAATACAATTTTATGACGTTTCGTGTAAATTGGTGCCCAAATAAAAAAGTTGTTTCTTAGAAGAACCTAATTTTTGGAGTTAGGTTTGTACGGCAGGTGAATGGCGCATCCGGTACAACCTTGAGTTATATCAGCTGTATGATGAGCTACAGGTGTCGAAGATCGTGAAATTGCAGCGACTGCAATGGGCGGAACATGTAAAAAGGATGAACGACGATCGCATGCCCAAAAAGGTGATGAACGCGCAAGGAGTGGACGGAGCCAGATTGCGTGAACGACCGAGAGCCCGATGGAAGCATTCTGTATGTGAGGACGCCCACCAGATGCTAGGCTTTCGGAACTGGAGGACAAGGTTGCGTGACTGCGACAGGCGGCCAAGGCCCGACGTCGGGCTATCGTGCCATAAAGAAGAAGAAGAAAAAGGTTTGTACGGCAGCCCTATTGGCTCATCGATTCCATTGCATCCAGTTTTCCATTTATTTTTACATCCATAGGGATCAATTTATATGATGTTTGGTTCAGATTGGTTCATAAACAAAAAAGTTTTTCTTAAATTGGTGGTTAGGTTTGTATGGCAACCCCATGACCCAGTGATCCAATTTCAGTGATTCAAACATTCAAACAGCCTGCAACAATAACAAGCATGTGTGCAAAATTTCAGCTCTACGAGCGAAGGGTATAAAAAAAATCAGGTTGTGGTTATATCAGAGGCTCCTAATCTTTTTTCAGTCCATGCCCTGCTTACGAAGTCTAAAGAATCTGAAAAATTTGTTTTGTTTTCGAATCAGCTTCGTCAAATTTATTTCTGGAACATTTTATTTTACTGTTTTTTTTTGTACTGGAGCAAATTATATTTTCCGGGACAAATCCCATTATCAAGTATTCTTTAACTGCGACTTACCCTCTTGCATGTCGGTCGGGGCAATGTGAACTCTCTTTTGTGTCTAGTATTCGCTTTCAAGAATACATCAATACGATGGGAGTATACTTTCGAAGAAAACAAAACAAAAACAAAAAACCCACAAACAAAAACCATAGAAAAGATATGAAAATAGAAAACTTTTTTTTCAAAACATCTTCATCTTTACACACTGTCTTTCACCATTCAGATTGTCATGCAGACCGAGAACAACAAAGGATAGAATACGAACACAAAACGAGCTCGCGAGGACTCAAGACGGGATGCATACTTGGTCCCTAAGAAAAAAAAAGAAGAACGTGACGAGACGAGACAGGGTGATATCTTGGCGAAGAAGACACAGAGCGCAGTGTATGTGCTATTTTCAATTCTAAAATACACAAAATACATAAAAATCCCATTTAAGAAGACTTTCGTCGAGTATTAGATGTAATCTTAAATGGCTTCCTATTACGATGAAAAGTTCGCGCGTAAAAAGCCTCCTTCTCGATCTCACTATGTGTGCAGCCCGTCGTACATGAATGGGAAGGAAGTCTTTATACTTTGTACATATAATCGGCGGATAGGAGTACGTACGGTGTAAGGATGAATTTAATGGGGTTACGCTTAGACCGGGATCAGACTGTCGCCTCTTTAGTTAAATGGTCTTGTGAAATGCATATATTTGTTGAAAGGCTTTTCTTTCAAGCTCCCTTTCATTGGGACACTAATGTCTTCAGTAGCATAATAAGTGATGGATGTGAAGAAAATAGTATGCATGTATTTGTTCGTTTGTATGATATGTGGTAAAACTATTTTCTAGGCGTTTAGTCGTGTATATGTGTATTCGATTCCGAATTTTCGGGGAAACATTTAAATGTGTCAATGCCCATGCAATTTACTAAACGAATAGAAGAGGATTTTTAAGCACTATAGTTGGAAATCATCCATAAAAATTAAGGACATTCGATTAAACAAATAATATTTCCTAAAAAGTAGCCCCGTGAAAAAGAAAATTAAATCAACACCAAACTAATATCAGCCTAACATTAAAAATTGTTTTAAAATTATTTTATTTCTCGCAAAAAAATCACCTGAATATTAACATAAAGCTTTGACTCCAGAACAAGACATTGCAACCTATAGCTTTCCTGGATATATTTAGCAAAGTGGACATATTCCCGTTTTTCGAAATCCCGCCACTTGAAAATACCGCTCAATTGAAATGGCGTCTAATAAAATCCCGGCAACTTAATCCGTTATTTCAATAACCCGCTGCCGCTAAATCAAAATACCGCTTTTCAATTTCTTGTCATAAAAGGTAAGTATTCTTTAAAAAATCGCGCACGTGATTTATGAAAAAAATACTTAGCTTCTATGACGGGATATTAAAAAGCGCTACCACATTTACCGTTAAAATAATCGGTCTCCTCACATGGGGATACTTAAGTTTAGGAGACCTACGGGCCAGATGACTTAACTTGAGAAATAGGTGGCCTAGTCCTGATAGTCTAGACTAGGGATGTCAAAAACCGGCCTATCTATAACCCGGTTTTCGTTTTTTTTCGGTTTCTGACAAAGCCGGCTATACCGTCCGGTTTTAACCAGCCTCAAAGTACCAGTTTTCCGGTTAATCGAGTCTTTTCATTGATTTGCTTAGAATTTTAGTAGAAAAAATGCATACACACTCATATTGGTGGTGTTCGTGTCGTATGCAAAATCAAATCAAAGATAGAAGAAGAGGTAATTTGATGAAGCGATCGTTCTCCAAGTAATAGCAAAAAGGAGTGTTCGAAAATATGTTTAAGGGCTGAAATTTGAAAAGAACATTTTTCTTAGGGGACAGGTACTAGACAATTCAGAAAAATCACGAAAATATAAAAAATTTTATGAATTTTGAAAGATTTCGTTTCCGGTTTTAACCGGATGGAAAAACAACCGTCCGGGTTAAAACCGGAAAGATGAAAAACCAGTGGCGGATTTACCACTAGGCTGAGTAGGCTGGAGCCTAGGGCGGCAGATTTTGCAGGGGCGGCAAATTTGGAGCAAATAACAAATTTCAATGCCATGCCATATACCACTTCTTCTTCTCGTGAAGTGTGTTTGTACCTCAGTGAGACACATAAGTGTGAACTATTTGTCACCGTTATCTCAGAGCTTCAAACAACGAAACGATTTATTATTAAAGACGAAAAGCGAAAAGGCCTCTTATAATTTGCTTGCAAGCTAAGATTCGCAACAAAGCTCTTTTGTAGGATTTTTTAGAATTTTTTTATCGAAAAACCCTTATGAAACCGATTTGGCCCGTCCGTCTATCCGTCCGCCAGTTCACTTAGAATTTGGAAAGAATGTGTAGGAGAAAGATAACAGGGTGTTCCGAAGAGGTGATTTTTTATTTCTTATCGGAGATGGACGTATGGATAATCAAATCAAAGGACTCGCACTCATCGAGTCCTTTGATTTGATTTATATCTGTTATGCATACTCCAGCGAGTTGCGGCACACGTCCAACAACAATGTTTTTGTTGCTTTGTTTATATCTGTTACTTTTTTCCAGTTTAAAGTAACGGTAACGAAGTTATGGGCGTTTGAAGTTAAGCTTACGATATCACCTCGTTTTTCTAAACAGTTATGGGGGTACCGATATGAAACTTTACACAAAGTTAATATGAGCTGATACACGTTAAATACTAAGTCTGTTTACATTTGGTAAGAAAATTTAAATAACATTAAATTTTTGAAATTTCAATTTGTGCGTGTGTAGCCCCTCTTAGGTCTGCAAATTTGATGAGGGTTCTTAGGAAATGACATGAGGAATATGTCTGGAAGTTGTCATATGAAATTAGAAACAGTGCACTGTGAACACATTTCGGTGATTTCTGGAAACGTACGGCGAAATCAATCCGTTTTCGTCCACTCTGGACAGAATATTAGTGATGTTGATAGAAAAGTATTTGAAATTGTAGTTTCAAATCCGGATTTCAAGTTTTGTCATTGCAGTTAGAGTTCGTCTTGTCAATATGTTGTAAAATTTGTATGGAAGGTAAGCTGTTCTGTCCTGTACGACCCAATAAAAAATTCAAAATCATCAGCAAAACTGCGTCAAAATGAAAGAAATGGAATGTTGAACTCAAGTCTAAAAATTTACAAAAGCTTGTAAAATAGGTGGCTAATAACACTGCGTGACACCAAAAAACCGTCAAAAAAACTGAATGCTATTTTGGTTAGCTATTGGTTCCCATATGACAAAAGTGCAATTAATTTTTTTCCTGACCCTCAGGTTTTCGAGTTACACGCCGAAATCTTTTTTAATGGTCCTCATATAGTATCTGCTACGCAATTACTGCAAATTGCAATAAAATAAGTAAATTTCTTATCAGTATCCTTAAGAGGACTCTTGGCAATAAAAATCACCGAAAATAAATATAATTTGCTCGGTTATTTTATTTTTTTCCCCTTTTATTGTGACTTAAAACCGTGAAAAACCATATTTTTTTATATTTTCGCGGCTACATATCCTTACGTAACTTTTATATTTATTATATTTTTACCTGATATACTCGTTTTTTATTATCCTTTTTGTTTTTACCTGTCATATTCTTTTTTTATTATCCTTATAATACCCCTTTAAGGAGTAAAGCGCGAAAACCGTCAGGTACAAAAATAAAAAAAAAACTTAAAAAAATATTGTTATGGTATAAATAGCACGTGTTGTAATAGTTTTACTTTAATTGGTTTACAATATGGATTCTGAAAGAAGTATTCGCAACCTGTGCAAAAATTTCCCAAATAAATTTTGCTACGTGTGCGGCAAATATATTTTTAAATCGCTAGAGAGAAAAGTAACACAAAAATTAAGGGATGCTTATTTCGAATGTTTTGGCCGCGTTGTGTGTCAGGATAAGCCTTGGATATCCGATTTTTTTTGCATATCGTGTTGTATGTCACTGCACTCTCAAAAAACTGGAAAACGAGAAATGCCTTTCGTGGTTCCAGCACTTTGGAGCGAGCCTAGCAATCATCACGACGATTGCTATTTTTGTGTGTTCGATTTGCGGGCTGCTACGAAAAAGCATAAGTATAAAGTGGAGTACCCTATAGTGAGTTCTGTCACGAAACCTGTGCCTCATAGTGTAAACAGCACTATTCGCCCTCCTCACAGAGATAAAAGTAACGACCCTCAGGATACACAGTTTTTCCCCTCTCCTTCATCAAGCGATCAACGAAAACCACACCTAATTCGCCAAGAGGAATTGAATGATTTGGTACATGGACTTCATTAAAAGCTGGTATAAAAGGATTCTTAGGAAATCACAAAGCCGAAAACGCAGAACTTTTAGTAACAAATATGTTTAGACGCATATAAAGAGATGGGGTGCAGAATGTCTTTGAAAATTCATTTTCTTCACTCCTATTTCTCTTTCTTTCCTGAGAACCTTGGAGCCGTAAGTGATGAACAAGGTGAGCGGTTTCATCAGGACATAAAAAGGTTTGAGGAACGTTTTCAAGGTCATTGGGATGCAGCTATGTTACGAGATTATTTTTGGCGCTTACAGCGAGAAGACAATTCTAAACATAAGAGAAAAAATTGATTTTTTTTATTTTTCCCTTAAAATATATGTGTTTAACAATTAAGTTTATAATTTTAAGTATTTAAATATGTTTATTATATTGTTTTATTTCCGTTTTACAAAAAAAAAATTAATAAATAATAACCGATTTGTTACTGGAACTTTATTTTGTATTATTTTCTGGGAATATCAATATCTGTCCATATCTCTGAAACTGGGGGGTCAAGGGAAAAAGTAAATATGAGGTTTTAGTAAGGATTAGATAAGAATTAAAAAGAAAAAAAAATTGGAGATGACGGTTATTTTTTTTTTAAATTTGTCACACAGTGTAATATGTTCAGAGTGCACGCAAACATTCAAAAAAAGATTTTTTTCGAATGAAAATGTGTAAAAACCCAGGTCCCAAACTTGATTCCCCTATTCAGCACATTTTGGCTCACTCCGGTATTTTAAATGACACCCGAAAAAAATTGTGCAGTTTGGTGTGTTGCCACTTTTCTTAATTTTCACAAAATCTTGAAGTTACCAGCGCATTTTTTTGAACTTTTTTTTTCGGTGTTTTTTGAAAACGAACGGCGAAATCAATCGGTTTTCAACCACTGTGAAAATATTAGGCTTGCAACATAATTCGTTCGCAACCTTTCAGATTATAAGACAAGAGTATCTTCGACAAATATTTATTTAAAAAAAATACCCCGATCCTTTGGCGAGAAAATAGTAAATTTCCTATACATTGTAATTTTATTCCAAGTACCCGATTTTTTGCCAAGTTTTACTGGTGCATGCGTTTGTTTCACACCACATCCCCAACTAATTTTTGCTTATTTAAAAGCTTTCTGTCCGTAGTTTACTTATATTTTCTGCCTAACAATTTTCACTGCCAAGGTTGTTTGGGGCGACCTGAATAACCGGATGAATATTCTAATCAGCTGTTTAAAATTTGACGGACATTAATTCGAAAAAAGTTGTTACTGATGGATCAAACAAATTTTGGCCTTTTAACCCTTTACCGGACAGAACGCCTACAGACGCCCAATTTTGAGCATTTGACATACAAATCGTGTCAAATTTTGGCGTTGTGTCCGGCAATGAGTTAATTTCTTGTTTAAAATTTTTTAATTCGATTGAAGTACCTACTTTGTCCAAAAATGTCATTTTTCAAGGATCCCGAGGTCGTTAGTGCCTCAGATTTATAGCCATATTTTAAAAGAAATATTTGTGTAATCAAATTTGTAAAATACTCGTAAATTTTTGTAGGTAGTCGTTTCCGTATTTTTAATCCTGCGCCCCGCTCAAACTGAAAGACAGTGATATTTACCCAGACCCGGTTTTGAGCTTGACACCCCTCTCGTAGAGCTTGGTAGGGGCGGCAAAATGTCAACAGCCTACTAGCGGCAAATGTGTAAATCCGCCACTGTGAAAAACCGTTCTGAAAGTACCGGTTTTCGAACTAACAATCCGGTTTTTGACATCCCTAGTCGAAACTTAAGTATTCCCTGTGTGACAGTCTTGTCCTGTAGGGGCTGTAGGGGATTTTTGAATTGCGGGATATACATAGTTATGTCGAAATAATGCAAAGCGGAATGTTTTGTAAAAAGCGGGATTATAAATTTTCAGAATTAGGAAACTAGCCCGGACAAATTTTATCAATTTTTTATGACATCTGTTGTCCTATTCTATAGCCAAAGAAACGTAGCGATTCGATAAAGTAGTTTAGTTTGGTATATTTCTTATTACCATATTATTAACCCTTAGCTGGTTTCGTGGGTCAAAATTGACCCACTGCGAATTATTATCAGCTCCAACTCTTTTAATGTTCAAACTGCAATGATGTATTCTCGTGTATTCTCAGTACTGTGCAAGTTGTCGTGAGAGGCGGAAGTGCAACGTTGTGACGTGCGTAGGAACTGAGTTATGGCTCCGACTGGGTCAAATTTGACCCACGACACCTAGTATGTAACTTTTTCCATTGAGCGTAGGTTTAATTATTTACGTTTTTAGCGGACGTTTCAACAACAATGGTGGGATTCTTTAATGATAAACAGGCTCCACTTTGTTTGATTTCACTATTAGTAAGCCATTTTGCTCTTTTGTCCCTATAAAGAACCAAAGTGTAATTATGATTCCTTCTGTGCATCATGTTGGATCTGTCGAGAGAAATCATTCAATTACAATAGCACTAAGGGCGCAGTTGAATCTCTGGACCAGAAATGTGCAAATTACTCGGTCACCAGAAGAACTCAAAAAGCGCCATGTGTGAGTTTTTCAGTGATATTGAATATTTGTTCAGCTAATCTTTTCGTACTTTCGAAAGCATCGAACCCTGAAAAAGAACTGAAAAGGAACAAATACATGAAAAAGGTGGCTTAGACCTAGCTACTCCACTAATATTAGAACGTAAAAAAGAGAATGCTAATTTTCCACGGATCTAAAAAAAAGGATTGATGATGATGATAATGATGTCTTGAAGCAAATACATGGACAACCGCCAGATTAGTCAATGCCTGTCGTATCGCCTTCTGTCATTGCTGGTATTTCAAGTCGTTAATGGGCAGATGCTCCTTATGCGATTGAAAAAATTACAGTAAATAGCCGCTTAAATGTAATAAATGCTGCGATTTTATTTGTCAGATATATTCCGACCAAAATATGATATGTACTGGTTGCCAATAAATATGAAGTTCTAAATTTATGATACTGCTAGTCCCAAAGAAGATGTTTCAGTTTTCGATGTCATTTTTTTAGTTATGAGTCAATTTCTCACGAAATATTTCTTTTTGTTAATAGAAAGGTATGGGAAATGCCATTATAACTTATTCTTTTCATTTTACTAAAGAATAATATTTTTTTTTAGTTTTTCAAGTACACTCTGTATGAAAAGAGATAGAAGGTAAAGTTAGATACTAATTTATTAAAAACGTGTTAATTTATGAAAAATTTTATTATTAAATTTCGTTAATTCTTTAAGATATGCTTGTTTTATTCGACCCTCTTCCAAATCTACGTTAATTATATAAAAATCTTATTGTAATGACTGATTTTCTCTAGTGGGTCAAAAAAGACCCACGATACTTGTAGTGTTGTCTAAAAGAGCGAAACCAGCTAAGGGTTAAAACACGATTATGTGTCAGTAATATCCTGTCAATCTTGCCTAACGTTGTCGAAAATTGTGTGGTGCTTTATTACTCACTCGTTTCTATCCGATCGAATCCAAAACATTAGACAATAACCACATACGCACGTTTTCTCTCTAATAAATTGCGTCTATAGTGCACGTATTTAGTCGTATATTGTTTAATTCAACAATGTCTCCTGTCTCTCACAATACGTATATTCACACACACACACACACCTCGCAAACTTTAACAAGTTCCTTAAGTGACATCCTTCGTCCTTTCGGAATTTTCAATAAGTATAGAGGGCTTAATTGCAAACATCTAACTCTTCTCTAACACCGTATGCTGTATGCATGCGTGCGTACATCATTTAGTGTAATGTTTCCTCGTTGAACTGGTGGAGTGTTAAGGATTTGCAAAGTATGTTCGAAGTACCTATAAAGGTACAGTACGTTTGGGCTATGCTAAAATTCAATTATCGTCGATCAATGCGACAGTAATGAAGTATTTCCACATACACGTTCCTTACGCATAGAAGACATTCGTGTACGAGCGTATAGGACGAATTCGAATACTTTGAGTAAAATAAACTACAGGAAGACTCAGTATGATAAAAGGAAGACAAGACAAGCAATTGTTTGTAGTTCGTTTCCCAAAACTTCACATTGTGACTGCTTCTGTACAGATCGTTGAACAATATCCTCTAGTTTGTTTCCCAGGATATGTTTTATACGTGCGTATGTCTGATGTTACGTACGAGATTGGACGGTTAGAAAAGGAAGCTTTGAGTTACTTATGCGGTTCTATGAGTCTCTAAAGGGATGTTTTTGATTGGAAATTGGGACACTCATGTAGTGGATGAATGTATCTAATGCAGTTCTATTATTTTTCTGTAATTAATTAAATTAGAACTTCCATGAAAGGACTCCATTAAATTTATATAATTTTCATTTTGTTACTTATGTATGTGAATCAAGCGTTAAAGATGAATCAAATGATTTGGGTGCAAAGATTTACGAGAAATGATTTGAAAATAGAACCGAAACTTATTCAATAATTCGAATTTAATTCTTAAGGTTTGATATCAACATTTTGTATAGTATCAATTTGACTTACGTTGATAAAATGGATGTAAGTAATTTCACTTAGGGTGGGAGATGGTAAAAAAACGCACACGTATTATGATTTCCATCAATTACGTACTCCGCGACGCTCAACATGAACCAAAATGTAATGCTATCAGATGGAGTGGGCAAATCAAAATATTTACTCTGAAAATTTTATTGGGGGATACGGGAGCATGGCCCCATAATACGATTCCATTTGTTTGGCCTTTTTAGTTGCTTTGACAAAGGCACATTAATTCAAGGTTTTGTGAAATCAGTGTAAAAATGTTGTTTCTTAGAAGAACCTAAATTGGGAGGTTGGGCTTATATGGCAGACCCGTGACATCATGGCGCGATTTGATCCAATCTTACATATATGTTTTGTGTTCTCAATAGAGACACATTTGTGTGAAATTTGGTTGAAATTAGTACACAAATAAAAAAGTTTTTCTTAAAAGAACCTAATTTGGGGAGTTGGGTTTGTATGGCCGCCCTATGACCCCATTGTCCGATTTTACCGATTCAAACATACAAACTGCCTGCAGCAAAAAGAAGCATTTGTGCAAAATTTCAGCTTCATAGCTTTTAAATTGGCTTTTAATTGGACGGTTTGCCAACACGCGAACAGGCCACATACAGCTGACCGTGCGAAAAACAGGATAATTCGAGATTAATCCCACAGACGATGGGCCAACGATGGGCCTTGCGATTTATTGATTGTCATCGCAAAAGCCAATCGAACGGGGAAATGAGTTTGCTTGAATTGGAATGGAAGATAAGTTCGAATAATCGGAATTCGTGGGATAAGTAATAGTTATTCACAGCATCGCAATTATTTACGTCTTTATCACAATGAATTCCACAATTATTCGAAATTATCAAAAGCTTCACGACGAAGCTGGTCGAAACCGTGGAATCACCATTTTGATATCCCCCATGAGGGGGAATTACTTATTCCAACATAAACTTAGTTTTAAACTTAGCTTCACAACGAATTTTGCACCTTTACATCGTCTTAAATCATCGAAACATTCGATAAAAAAAAAGTATTTTGCAACTTTTTTCCTGAATTTTCCGGAGGGTTTTTCCAAAATTTTCTTTCGTAAAAACCTTCTCCTGGCAATTGAAAAAACAACTGAAAAAAAAAAATTTGAACTAAATCGGCCCAGCCATTCTCTATTGATAAATTTTTTTTAGATTTTTCCAATTTTCCGACTTTTCCGGAGAGTTTTCCCAACATTTTCTTTCGTAAAAACCTTCTTCTGGCAATTGCAAACAACTGAAAAAAATTTGAACTAAATCGGGCCAGCCGTTCTCAATTGATGAAATTTGTTCGATTTTCAAATTTTCCAACTTTTCCGAAGGGGTTTTCCAAAATTTTCTTCCGTAAAAACCTTCTCCTGGTAATTGTAAATAACTAAAAAAAAAAATTTCAACCAAATCGGTCCAGCCGTTCTCAATTGATGGATTACTATACATTTTTTCGCTATTGTGGAAAAATTGCTCACGGAATTGCAAGCAAAAAATTTATCTCCGATTTTTCCAATTTTCCGACTTTTCCAGAGGGTTTTCCCAAAGTTTCCTTTCGTAAAAACTTTCTCCTGGGAATTGCAAACAACTGAAAAAAAAAACTCCGAGAAGTTTTCCCTTAGGGGAAAAATCTTAGATCATGTCTACTTTATTGCTTACAAAATCATCCACATTGCATCAGCCGTCATCTTGTCACTCCAGAAGCCCAAAAATCCTTTCAAAGCGATTATATACAGTACCCCAAATATCGACTTTCGAACGACAACCATAATTCCCATTCTCAGTTTCCTTAGAGAAGTGTCCTTTTTGGTGGTACATATGTACATAATATCCTTTGAAAACCCAAAATGAGCTTGTGGTGATTTTAAAGGGCTCAACTCACCGAATACTGTATTTGCATTCCTAAAGAAAAAGGGACCTTCTTTGTCCAAGGACATGTAGATTGTAGAGGAGCGTGAACCCGAAGGGCTTCGCAGCGCTGAAGTGCTATCGCCCTAGTCGCAGATGAGCAGGACTACGCCTGACGATCAAGGTTGATCGTGCTGAGAAACGAGTTGAGGTCGTTTATAGATTTATAGATGTCGAAGCGATGTCGTCCGTATCTGGAAAGGCCACTCCGAGGTGTGACCAGCGACGCTGGGCCAGTGCATCGCACTCGCATAAGACGTGGAAGGCGGTTTCCTCCAAGGACATCTTTCTCATAACAAGTGCCGACACCAAAATAATAAGGATCGCACCACTTAACTTCCATCTGAGTTTCGCTATTTTTTACAATGTCACATTTTGTCACGGAACATTTCCTTAAAATAATCACACGTGTTTTACTATGTTCCAAATAATTATTACCAAGCTAAAAAAATTGTTTTGGACACTAGTAAAAAAAAAATATATGTTGCTGTTGGGACTCGAACACATTCCCCTACGCACCAAACTGTCTCCACGTAACTATACTGCACTGTGTGATGACTATAGAACAGATGATGATGATCACTAAAGTTGTTCGTACTGGTATGGCGCAGTGTAGGCAAGGCGGTTTGGTGGTAGTTTTTGACTTTTTGGAAGGTATTGACGACGGTTTGGACCATGGTTCGAACCCCCCTGAGACATCAGATTTTTTTCTTTACAAAAAAAAATATTTTGAAACTGATCACATACAGTGCCTCAAATATCACCTTTCGAACGACACCCATAATGCCCATACTCTGTTTCCTATGCTAGAAGAATGTCCTTTTTGGTGGAAATATCCTTTAACAAAACTCAAAATCAACTACAAGACTCGTCGCAACGTATTCTGTATTTTGATATCCATATCCTTATACATAGCGTCTATAATGCATTCCCACAGAAAAAAGGACATTTTGTGTCCAAGGACATATTCCTCATAAGAAGTGCTGGCACCAAATTATTAAGGATCGCACCACTTAACTTCCATCCGAGTTTTGTCGACATCGGTCCACGGGGAGAGCCAGGAGAACCAATTGAAGGATGAATTTTCGTTCGCTTCAATGGCGAATTTACCGCGCTATTCCCACAACTTATCGAAATCGTGATTGTCGATTCTGAGTCAGAGCGATCAAAGGATAATGTATACCCAATTTGGTGAAGATCGAACTACGGGAAGGTCGATTTTAAGCGTTAAACGTTTTCGTTACAGTTTTTCGTGACGCTTTTTCACGGAACGACACCCAGTGTTTCTCAGGTAGCCTCCGCAAAGACATATACATGTCAAAATTGAACCAAATCGACCCAGCCGTTCTCAATTGATGAATCACTATACATTTTTTTCGCTCCATTTTTATATAAGGTTTAATAGGATTCACTTTAATGGTCTGTTCAGCATTGACTGAAACATCGATTTAAATATGTTCAACTTTGTTTAAAAGTTGTTTCATTTTGAAGGCTGTGTGCGTCACATGTACATAAGCCCGCCGCTATTTTGTTCAGGGCTAGTAATCTCAGATAGCTTAGGTGTAGGAAGGACTACGAAGCGATAGGTACCCAGTTCGATTCCCAGTAGAAGCAAAGTGGAAAAATTAAGTTTTTAAAATATGGTAAAAAAAGATAAGTACAAAATAAAATAAAAAATAGAAAAAAAGGGGAAAGAATATTTTTTTCACTTTTTAATCTTAGAATCAAAACATTTTAAATTTAAAGTGAAATCACTTTTAAAATAAAGCGAAATCACTTTGAAAATAAAGTGATATTCCCTTTTGATTTGACATGCAGCAATTTTAAAAGTATGTACAAGAATCACTGTAATATTTCCACTATTGATTCAAAATGAAACATTTTTGAATTAAACGTAAACGTAAATAGAGCCAAATAATATTTGAAAATTTTTGAATCATAGCTATTATTTTTGATTTTATAACGATTTTTTTTCTGAGTGCAGGGTCCTAAAAATAGCCACTGAAAACTGGATCTTGAAAGAAAGCTTCCATTCGGGGCTCTTGACAAAAGCTCTGGAAAAAAATGTTCCTCTCTAGTGAACTTAATACCCTTGCCGCCAGATAATAGATTATTTTAGTAAAATACAATTTTATGTCGGCTAATGTTAAATCTGGCAACATAATGTAAGTGACTGCCCGCTTTCCGCCTACCGAATGCCAAAATACTAAATTGATTTATAGAATCAATCAGCACAGAGCAACTCTTCGACATTTTAAGGGTCAACATCGTTTCCAACAAAGTGGTGACAAAATATTCACATTTAGACTAAATTTATTTAAAAAGATTAAAACGAGAAACCGTAAATTTAGTACCCCACTAATATTTGGCTCCTCTCGATACAAAATCCTGCCTACGTTCCTGATTAAGCATAATGTTTTAACAGTGAAATTGGCTGCTAAGTTTGATTTGAAGAGATTTATTTCGACTTTTTCGTATAGCATGCACCATCTAAAATCTTGGGAACAAGCAGTCAAGGACTTGTAAAATCCTCCAACTTCTTAGAAAAGGTAAGGTAAGAAACTGTTTAGGTGAACTTTTGTCCTTCCGGCGATTTGTTAAAAATTGGAAGTTGAAAATTGAAAATTAAAGATTGAAAATTGAAACTTATTTAGTAATTCGAATTTAATTCTTAAACTATTTATTTGGTGGTGTTGTATAGTGCCTGCAGGATTCACGAAATTAAAGGCAACTTTTTACTGCAGTAACCTATATATTTCTAGCCGTGAGGCTCATCTTCAAGGTTGATCTTTTATGGAAATTTTTTTTGTCGAACAAAGGTAACGGTGTACACCGTCAACGGTGAACCCTGAAGATGAGCCTCACGGCTTGAAATATATACTGGAGGCACTACAACACCACCAAATAAATATCTAAGATTCCGGCAAAACAACACCAGGCTGTTGTTGTGTTCGTAGAGACGACTCATGGGATGATCGATCAGCGATTGCACTTAAACTATAATAGGAATTTAGGCACAAACAAAATTCAAACCGAAGTTGCACTGATATCATGCTAATGGCTGCAGATTACCTTATCTTCTCAGGTGAAATAGATAGTGGGAGTACTGAGAAGACTCCATCTTACAAATAACCAATGATGTTCTTCTCAATTTTAGATGTGAATTGCTGCGATGGCGGCTCTTTATATTGCGAGGGTTCAACACTTGTGCTTGAATCAAGTTTATGAAAGCAAGCAGATTTTTTGCAAAGCATATAATTTGATGTCAGTGATCACGCCAAAACCCCCTCATAATACCTGCACATTTGCTCGCATCTTTTTCGAACAATTATTATGTTTCTAAAATTCTGGTAACGATTGTGGAAGTTGCAAATGCCATTGAAACTGGTGAAAAACTTATACTCCAATAACAACAATTTTTAATAAAATCAGCAACGAAATGCATTGCTTCATACCTTATTCTACCATCTTTCCTCTTTAACTTTCTGGGTCGGAGAGGGGCTTTAACTCCCCTAGCCCCTCCCGTGGTTGCGCAACTGGCAATAAGAATTATTGAATGCGCTCTCAATATTTATCACGAATTATTAATAACCTCTGTAAAAAAAATGCCCAGGAAAAAAACAGCTTGCGTACAAGTCCGCAAATCAGTGGGACATTTTCATGTTTTTCGTGACGATTTGCTTTTCGAATTTGACTCTTTTTGGGTCGTTCAACAAAAGTTGAACGAAAGTTGAACGTGAGTTGAACCTAAGTTGAAAGTTACACTTTTTTGGTCATTCAACAAAAGTTGAACGAAAATTGAACGTGAGTTGAACCTAAGTTGAAAGTTACACTTTTTGGGTCGTTCAACAAAAGTTGAACGAAAGTTGAACGTGAGTTGAACCTAAGTTGAAAGTTACACTTTTTGGGTCGTTCGACAAAAGCTGAACAAAAGTTGAACGTGAGTTGAACCTAAGTTCAAAGTTGAATTCAAGTTGAATTCGAGTTGAATTCGAGTTGAATTTGAGTTGAATTCGAGTTAAATTCAAGTTTAACCCAAGTTGAACCCAAGTTGAACTCAAGATGAACGTAAATAGAACCCAAGCACAACCTCTGTTGAACCTTGAATGGCACCCAACACTCACAGGGTACCACCTAGCCAAACTTCCGTTGAACCTTGAATGGCACCCAAAACTCACAGGGTACCTGTAATGCCAAAAACGTAACGCTTTTTCGTTATGATTTTCGTGACGCTTTTCGAATTTATGTGCCAGAGTCAAGACATAAAAATGTCAAAAACTCCACCGAATTGAAAATCTCCGGTTTTCGTGCTGCCAATATTTTCCATTTTTTGACCAAATTTCAGTTGAAAAAAAATCATTTCTGGAATAAAAACGTTAACATCAAATAATTTTGAATGCGAAGTTTACTTTAGCTTGTTATCAGCTGAGATGCGAGGCCCATGGAAGCGCGTGGCTCTGGCCGAACGTCCGGTTTGCCAACCCCTTAGACCGCCACTGATTTTGAAGATCCCACCAACCAAAGAACATGGAAAGATAAACGCGCCCCTGGGCGCCATAGAAAGTAAATCCAGGCCTGGCCGTACCGTCCAATAAATTCAATTTTGACGTTCAACAGAGCTTTACGTGACCAAACTGCAAGTTATTTCCTTCTCAATCTCAATTACCCCCTACAACCATGAAATTACAATTGCAAGAATCGGACTTTTATTACATACCATTCACGTCTAACATTTTACTATTCCATCAGTCAGCTCTAGTTTACACCCATCTCGTTTATAGATTTTATTTTCCAATTTAACAAAGTAAAATTTTTGAAATATGTAATATGAAAAGAGTACCAGGCGCGGTGTGACTGTTTGAGCTCTTTTTCATCGTTTATATCACCTAATTGCACTTAGGCGCGTATCAAAGGTGCAATTATTTCAAGTGCTGTTAAGCTTGTACAACTCAACTGTCGGGCATTTACACGAGCTGTAGTATGTTGTGCAACAATAACAAGTCACTCTGCAAATCGAATAGCACAAGCTACTTGCCAGGAGCTTTATTACAACCTGTACAGTCCGCGAAAACTTCACCTCTATCGGTACCACAAAATTTCTTGACACGCAATCATCAGAACTTGCTATACATATGGCACAAATGCAACCCGAGTTTAATCATATCGGCTTGAAATTTACATTTTACCTCCATGCTGCATACGAAAGTTACTCCAGTAATAGGGTGTCATTATGGCTAGATCCTTTTACAGTCTCAATATCCTGGGCTCTGCCCAAGGGCTTGTGAAATTGACCTGACTTCACCCGATTTCTGAATAAGGTCTTTGGCAGCATACGTATCGTATAGTATGTAGGAACAGGATGATGGTGATCCACCTTTCCTTTTGTGGTATAGTGCTGCACAGCCCATGAGCAGCGCGTCTCTATGCTGATATGTGTATAATGTGAATGTATGATGGAAAAGTTTAACACTATTCCCATTCGAATTTTAATGCTGTACAATTTTCTGCATGAAAACACGTTGATGTGAAGATTTCAAGCGCATAGACTGAATGGGTTCATCGTATGTAAAAAAAAGGTTTGGGGAAAAAAGCAGACGAAGTAATAGCCTTGTTCGTACATGTAAATGATTTTTTGGGTTTGTTAATTGAAAAAGTTAGAGTGCAAAATTGCCCATTACATTTTAATTTCGGTCGACTAATGAATGCAAAATTGTTGGTTGGCCCAAGGAATGTGTTATGAAAGTTTTTATTGTACAATTACAATCTGAGCATTCGACTTGGAATTTCTTTAATCGATATGATTGGAATAAAACCGCTCAATAATTAATTTTTTTTTTACTGAATGTCGATGTTCCTTTTGACACTTAAAAAAAACATGCTGGATTCTCAATAAAAAAGGGTAAGACTACATCTTTTCCTTACCATACATTCTGTGGTAAACTGTCGCTTTCAAATGAGGTACACAATAGGAGTTTTTTTAGCATGCCCTCAAAAGTAAGTCGTCTAGAATTCCTCTTATTTGTTTTCAACCTTGCCCTTGTCCACCACTTGAAAGGGGGGGGGGGTTTGTATGATCGCGTATTCTGCTTTGCAAAAAATATTTCTATATCTTAATCATGGTGTACCTATCATTTTACCTTTATTTGCTTTTCAAGCACAATTCATTAAAAAGATATTAAACATAAATTATACTTTCGGTACGGTATAATTAAACGACATTTAATCCGAAAATTTCGGATAATAGAGAGAGTCATTGTGATAAAAGACGTTTTGATTGAATTTTTGGATACACAAATCTTGCATAAAAATGTAATGTCCTAAAGTACCCATAAGTGTCCACCTCTTTTTTTTCATGGATTTATGTAGTATTTTTCATATTGGATCGGGGACTTTCGGAAGAAAATGCAAGCTCGAACAGCTAGTTTATTTTTAGTAATAAGTACGTTTTTTAGTCATCCCGTGTAGTTTTGGGTAACTAGCACCATATAAAAAAATGCCAGCTGACCCACTAGTCATTTTTATACCCTTCACTCGTAGAGTAAAGGGTATATTAACTTTGTCATGAAGTTTGTAACGCATTGAAGGAAGCATATCCGACCATATAAAATATGTATATATATGATCAGCATGACGAGCTGAGTCGATTGGGCGATGTCCGTCTGTCTGTCTGTCCGTCTGTCCGTCTGTCCGTCTGTTGCTACGCGTTTTACTCGGCCAGTTTAAAAGCTATCGAGCTGAAATTTTGCACACATGCTTCTTTTTATTGCAGGCAGTTTGTATGTTCGAATCGCTAAAATAGGACCGTGGGGTCATGGGGCTGCCATACAAACCTAACCCCCCCAATTTGGTTTTTCTAAGAAAAACTTTTTTATGCGTGCACCAATTTCAACCAAATTTCACACAAATGTGTTTCTATTGATAAGACAAAACATATGTAAGAATGGATCAAATCGGACTATGGGGTCATGGGGCTGCCATACAAACTTAACCCCCCAAATTAGGTTCTTCTAAGAAAAACTTTTTCATTTGTGCACCAATTTCAACCAAATTTCATACGAATGTGTTTCTATTGATGCCACAAGACATATGTAAGAATGGTTGGAATAGGACTGTGGGGTCATGGGGCTGTCATACAAACCCAACCCCCCAAATTGAGTTTTTCTAAGAAAAACTTTTTGATTTGTGCCCCAATTTCAATCAAACCTCATAAAAGTGCATTTCAATTGATGCCACAAAACATATGTAAAAATGAATGCAATCGGACAATGGGGTCATACAAACCCAACCCCCCAAATTGAGTTCTTCTACGAAAAACTTTTTTATTTGTGCAACACTTTCAACCAAAACTCGGAAAAGTGCATCTCAATTGATGCCATAAGACATGTGTAAAAATGAATGGAATCGGTCTATGGGGTCATGTGGCTACCATACAAACCCAACCCCCATTTTAGATCTTCTAAGAAACATTTTTTCCACACCAATTTCAAAAAAACTTAATGCGTTCTTGTCAAAACAAAAAAAAATTAAAACGAATGGAGTCATACTATGGGACCATGCTCCCGCATCCCCCCAATAAAGTTTTCTGAGTAAATATTTCTATTTTCCCACTTAACCAAAAACACACAAATATTGTTTTATCGACGCCACAGAAGGAAAAAATGGGGAAGGATTGAACACAAGTCATATGTTCGCCCAAAAAAAAACTTTTAGCTCGAGGAGAGTGAAGGGTATTCAAATTTCGGCCGCGCCCGAAATTAGCCTCGGTCTCGTTTATATAAAGTTTCATTATCCAAACCAACACCACCAAAGACGACTGGCGGATTGCGAACCAGATAGTAACCTATAATAGGGTGGAATGGGCGATCAACTCTTTCAACCCCAAAAATCACCAGGACCAGACGGTCTCTACCCAGCCCTGCTTCAGCAGGGTCTTACGACCCTGGCTCCGCTCTTACTAAGACTATTTAGAGCCAGCATAGCCTTAGGATACATCCCAATCACTTGGAAGCAGGTAAACGTAGCATTTCTGGCAAAGCCGGGGCGTGACCAAACCCTAGCGAAATCGAATAGACCAATAAGTCTAACCTCCTTCCTAGTTAAGTCATTGGAAAAGCTCGTCGATAAACATATCAGGGATTGGTGCCTGTCGCTTTTCCCGTTGCACCCAAACCAACATGCTTATCAGACAGGGAAATCATGTGAATCAGTACTACACCATCTAGTTGGGAAGATTGAGACCACATTAGAAATCAAAGAAATAGGGCTCGCGGTTTTCCTAGAGAGAGGGGGCCTTCGACAACACTTCCTTTGAATCTCTTGTACACGGCGCCTCGAGTCATGGAGTTCAAAACACCCTATGTCGGTGGATAAAATCAATGCTTCAAGGACGACAAGTACATGCAAAATTATTCGGTGAAACCATGTATACAGCTGTCCTCAAAGGCAGTGGCGGAACAACTTCACTCGGGGCCCTCCCGCCAACTTTTTGAGTAGGCCCCCCTACACTGAGAAAAAAAGCAGAGTGAAATCAGTCGAAAATACTCTTGAAGGTCGATCCACACTTTTCAGTCATCAGTCATTTTCCATACAAGTTGACAGATTGTCAGTTAATTGATTGACTGACAATCTGTCAATTTGTATTGAAAATGACTAGAAAGTGTGGATCGACCTTAAACCAACTCTTTTGAAACATGATTTTGACGTTACCTTTTCAATTTAAAATAATTTTGCTAAGAGCTACTTTGACTCTTTGCATTCTTATATTGAGAATAGCGTTGTTGTATTGTTGGTTAACTTAATGATTTTATCAATAGTTTTTTTATTTTCAAATAAAAACACTCACGGAGCGCAACATTGGCCTCTATAGGTGTTGGAGATATTTAGGCATTGTAAACTACATACTTGTGCCTACAATGGGATTCGATCCCGCGAACCTATGATTTGATGACGAGCGTCCTATGTAACCTAATGCCGCATTTACACGGTCAATCCTAATCCTTTTATCAGTGTTTTTTAGAATTTTTTCAAAAAACCCTTATGAAATCGATTTTGTCCGTCCGTCCGTCTGTTCACTAAATAACTCGCGAACGGCTCAACCGATTGTCATGAAATTCGGTATGAATGTGTAGAATGGTTACAGTCTTTGGCACAAATACCTAAGAAGTTGGTAGGAAGAAGATAACAGGGTGTGCCGAATGTTTGAAAAAAGTCGACTTTTTTAGTTTTTATCGGAGATTAACGTATGGGTATTTAAATCAAAGCTCTAGACGAGTACATCTCATATCAGTTAAAATTTTCCAGTTTCGAGTAACGGTAAAAAAGTTATTGGCGTTTAAAGTTAAACTTCCTTTTCGAGCTCCGTTTTTCTAAACCGTTATAGGGATCGATATGAAACTTTGCACAATGATTGGTCAGTATGGCCTTATATACGTTAAATATTAAGACTGTTGACTTTTGCTAAGGAAAAGTAAATAACAGTAAATTTTTTAAATTTAAATTTGTTCGTGTGTAGCCCCTCTTAGGTTTCCAAATATGAAAATTCTGCTAAGGGTTTTTAGGAAATTACACAGGGAATATGTCTACGAATTTTTATTCGAATAACTGTATCCAAACCGGAAATATAGCCAAGTAAGTATTTAGTAAGTGCCTTTCACAATGCAAGGGAAGCCTCTTAAGCATTTCTTCAATGCATATCTTTTAACTTGATGAAACAATGTTACATGAAATTTGGTGGAAATGCATAGAATGGTAATAGTGTTTGCGACAAATATTTTTGAAGTTTGTAGGACCAAGTAAACAGGGTGTCCCGGAAAAGCTGCAAAAGTATACTTGTTCAATACTCATAGGAAAGCTTGCGTGGGCTCTAATGTCAGGACAACACAATGGAATCATTTCATATAAGTTGGTTTTCCTTGATTTAAAAAACAGTAACAGTCGATTTACAGCTAATAATTCAGTTCATATATAATGCCAAGCCATCCTTACGTTTGCCTGAGTTTCTTTTTGCTCAAAGGCCATCAGAAATCTGAAATCGAAATTAAGATTTGCCTTGGAGTACTTTCATACAGACTGGGTAAATAGTAAATCTATTTTTGGATTGGTCTAATTAAAGGTGGAACAGAATGAAAGGCGCTAGCCCCCCGCCACGCCGCCCCTGCTCAAAGGGTGTATACAGGGGGGTATACTTTCACCCCTCCTGTGGAAATTTGTAGTGGACAGCCTACTGGTCCAGCTATAAATAACACTGGCGTCTATACCCTAGGATACGCCGATGACATCAGTATCCTGATAAGGGGAAAATTTCCAGGAGTTCTTTCTGAACTCATGCAACAAGCTCTAACCCAAGTGGAGGATTGGTGTAGGAGGGTAGGCCTATCGGTCAATCCCGCCAAAACAACACTAATAGCCTTCAGTCGCAAACACAACTTGGAAGGGCTCAACGCTCCAACATTATTCAACCAACAACTGAAGTTTACCACGGAGGTAAAATATCTGGGAGTCACCCTTGATAACAAACTCACGTGGAACAAGCAGCTGCAAAACACAATTGCAAAAGGCAAACAGATCCTATATGCAACTAAAAGAGCAATAGGGAAAACGTGGGGGTTAAAACCACGAATGATACACTGAATATACGAAGCTGTGCGTCTGACCTATGGCTCGATAGTCTGGTGGACTAAAATCAAGCAAAAAACAACAGCAGCGAAGTTGGGATCAGTACAGAGACTGGCCTGCGCAAGCATAACCGCCGCCATGCGCAGTGCACCAACTTTAACTCTAGAGAAACTACTAGTGCTGCCACCACTGGACCTCATAATAACAGAAGAGGCAAGACTCGCAGCGTACAGACTCCAATCATCGAACATGTGGACACCTCAAAGGGTAGGACACTGTACGATTACAGAAATCATTGCAAACCCAATCTTAGATATGGGCAGCGACTATACCCCGGCCATGTACACCTTCAACTCCAACATCGAAACCTCAACGATTAGGGAAGACTGGAGTAAATGGAACGACAACCGTCTATCAAATCACATCGTGTTGTACACGGATGGGTCGAAGACAGACGAAGGAACAGGGGCAGGAGTCTATACTAAAACCAACAACTATAGTATGTCTAAACCCCTAGGTCAATATACAACTGTCTTCCAGGCAGAACTTATAGCCATAAACCTTGCAGCAGGGGAGAGTATTCGAAAGGGATATACCAATAACACCATATATATTCTCTCCGACAGTCAAGCTGCTATAAAAGCAATTGCAAATCCCAAAACAACCTCTAAATTGGTTTGGGAATGCCAACAAAATCTCAAGAACCTAGCTACCCGAAACAAAGTAACTCTGAAATGGGTGAAAGGACATAAGGGGATCGAAGGAAATGAGAAAGCGGATGCTCTTGCAAGAGAGGGTTCCGAACTACCCTTAACTGGTACTGAACCTGCAATCGGAATCAGTAAATCTACAGCCAGAACCGTTGCCAGACGATGGACCGAAGATAAATTCCAAGATCGATGGAGACTCGCTGAAGGGCTTAGGCATAGCAAACGTATGCTGGAATCTAACTGGCATACCAGCTGCACCGAAGCCCTCAGTCTTAGTAAAACGAACCTCAGGGCAGTGACAGGCCTTATAACCGGTCATTGCACCCTACGGAAACATCTGCATACAATAGGGATGATGAACCAGCCTCGCACGTAATTTTCGAATGTCGCGCTCTTATGAGCTGGAGACAAAACTTCTTTGGGGCTCAAGTTACCAGTATGGATGCACCTAAAGTAAACCTGGTTAACTTTGTTCTTAGCCTTTTACGTAGGACAGAACTCATAACCTGAAACTTTCTCGCTTAGATGGGAAATACAATAAGCCAGCAGGCTGCAGTATTAGGCGCTACCAGCCCAACCTATCTCAGCGCCATATCCATCCATCCATCCATCCAAACCAACACGGGATAACAAAAAAAAACGCGCTTAATGATGATAAAATTTAAACTGAACTTTGCTGATGGCAGAGAATATTATTGAAAAATTGCAAATCAAATTTCGATAAAGCAGAGCTTGGTGAAAAAACATGCGCTACAAAGTTCCGATCGCAATATGATGAGTCGTGGAATAAGAGTAGGCATAAGTTTATTCATTTTAACTGTAAATAGGCATTATTTTGAATAATTCCTATAGAACAGTAAATTGTCCCAAATGCCTAGGAGTTACAACTAAAATACCCGAACATTTCTTCACTTTTTAAGATGCCATTAGGATTAGATTCATAGAAGATTCATAGAACCTACAAATTTTCTTATGTATGACATCTTTGAGTTTGTACTGAGTATTTCAAAGAAGAAACAAATCTACAAATATGTATATCAGTATTTTTTTCATTTTAGTTGGCAATGTCATTGTCTTGTTTGTTTTACCCGGTTTTTATAACTGCAAGTAATTCGATTCTGAAAAAAAAATGTAGCTAGTTTTCCGGCTAAATTTAAATTTTTCCACTTGGCAACAACTTACAAACGCTTCAATGTCAAATTGAAAATCCTCCTGTAGTACAGTTTTACCCGACTTAAATCCACTGAATTTTTTATTGCTTGCATTCAATCACATTAAACTTTTTTTTTTCGCCCATTCCCTTGACATTGAAGATTAGTTACTTAGCTTTGCCTTCCCTCTAAAAGCCTGAGCAAATATAATTTCAACTGTCAAATGAACGTTTTTTTTGAAGACTATGCGGTTTGTGTTGAAAAATGCTGTCTCCTTACTCTATAGATACTCAACGGAATTTTTCACGTGATATGTCTTTGTGTCCTTATGGTGTTGGCATCATTGGAGCTCGCCATAAGAAGATGTCACTGGGAGTAAATAATGATATCCGGCAACTAAAGTGGGGATATTTGCAGACATTTTAATTTTCTTAAGTGACTATTGATTTTAAAAAATACAGGACGAGACTCACATAATGCTGTCATGTCACTTTTTCGCAAAAACCACCAACGCCACTCCGACATGGGCATGACAGATGAGTGATAGCGGTTACGCGCGCTTATGCCAATTACGTGAATATGCACACAAGGACCATGATAGCATCTTACAAGAGTGAAATGTGAGAAGATGTATAAATATATTGACGTTTTTTGAATATGCCCCGGGCAAGTTAATTCATTTTAAAAGTATCGTTGGGGTTGTATTTTGGTCGGTGCGGAGAGGGTTCATATTCGATATTAGGGCCGCGGAGGTCATAGTCCTCATTTATACTAAAGGGTGCCCTTAAGGGAGTGAAGCTATTCATAGTAGGAAGGGTGTATAAGGGTTTCCTAAGAGGTTCCCTTATTCGTTAAGCAACCTTATATGAATTCATATATTTTTTTTTACATTAAAATGTACAAACACTTTGATTTTTTTTTACAAATTTTAACTACTTGTTAATTTTGTAAATTTTATTTGTCAATTTTAATAGTTATATCAAATAAGTAAATCGTTTTATTAAATTAGGCAACACCCTAATAAGTGATGTCTATGAGGAAGCTCCCTTAAGGGTTCCCTTAAATAAAGGAAACCCTGGTTCCTTAAAGTGTGGCTATGAACTACGCCCTAGATGTATAAAATATTTATTTATTAATTTACATTTACAGCCTTTTTAAGGGGTGTTAACGTATGGATGAGTTTTCTTGCATCTTATTTATATTAAAGTTATTTTAAAGTTGTCTTTGAAAACTGAAACCTTCAACATTACCTCTCATAAAAAAAATGAAACTTATTTAATTATGTGTAAAGTGTGAAACGTTTTTAATGTTTTAGGCAGATGCCCAAAAAAATATATTAATTAATTTAACATTATTTTTTTTATTATACGACCAAACGATTCAAATTCTCAAATTTCCTGAATACAGGCTATCAAAGAAACTTTACTTAATCGAGCCAACAAAATCGCCTTAAAAAAAATACAAAAAGTATCGTTTATCACTATAGAGCATCCAGTACATAGACACAAAACAACCATATCCCATATAAACAAACAGCCCTAAGGAACTCAACCCTGGAAATCTCGCATTGAAAGAAACACCGCAGCCAGCAGTGCATTGTTTCGCGTTTGTCGCCTTACCACACTCAACAAATACCTATACGTCGTATACCTAATACCAGAGGACCATTTATCATGGAGTTATTGAGGTGTAAATGAGTCACAACATTTAAGTGAAACAGAAGAAGGAAAATGAATGATTTATCGAGTATTACGAATTTTAAGTACTCCGTCAACGAAATATGTCATTCATCTTATTTTGGCCTGAAGGCAACATCATGATGATGGCATTGAGAATTCGAGAAGTGTGCACAAGGATGATGGGTCCTTATACAGTTTACACTGAATACGCTATAGTGTGGTAATACGTACTACGCCAAGCTACGATACACTCTCTCCTCTGGTACATATCTGGGTGCCATGTTTGAGTACTATATTTGCGAGAGAGCTGAAAGAACTCATGCAGGAGGATAGGTAAGCATATTGAACGGTAAAGAATTTATGAAAAGAATTTGCGGTTTCTTCCTCTGAAAGTCAATACTTGGAGTACGTATTGAGTTACACGTATGAATGTCAGATGACATAGAAAAATATTTTCAATAATTGTCAGTTAGTGCATTTTTCAATTTATTTGTTTTGAAAGGCAGGTCGTGTGTTGACTTACAATAGCCTGCAATTTTAAGCTGAAAACCGATCATGTGTAATAATACCGAACAATTGCAAATTATTATTAAATGAAAAACGAATACGCCTACTAAACGATTGGCTAATATAAATTTGAATATGAGCCGACGTAATTGGCTATTTGAACCACATTTCGTAATCGATAGACAATTGAATTTATTGATGGAGTGATTTACTTTCATTATAATCGGGATTGGCAATTATTCGAACAATTAAAATCAGTTTCTATGAAAATCAGGTAAAAAATGTTTTAATTAGTATTTATTTAGAATAAAGTTATATCCTCCTCATCATAATAAAATATAAATTTACCTACTAACACACCTATCCTCTGAATAAAATGGTAGATAAACGTTCTGCAAAACAAACGTGTGTCGGTTTGCACAGACAAATTTTGTAATTCAATCGATTGAGTTCTCAAAATGCATCTTTCACAGAATTTAATACCAATGTAACCCAATTGTCGCTCGCTCTACGGCAAAACCATCGTTACTGACAGCCCGGAACTAGAATTTATTTATGTATGTGTTAGTTGGCCTCTCGGCACATTGCCTCTCATTCCAACTAATGCAAAATAATAGCCATAACGAACAATTGCCGCTATATTCTCGCTAATGCAAGCATTTGTCACTAATACATATACTCTTCTCGACTGCACTCTACGCCCTCATGCAAAATTGTCTATCACGAGAGTCCAAATAGCGCATAAACAAATTCTAGCTCCGAACTCTGAGTTGAGTGGTTTTGTTCTACGATCAGAAATGCATTAGTGATGAATGACGCTTGACAGAATTGCTTTTCTCTTATTCCTTTGGGAAATGTGAGTTTAAACGATTCTTCCGGCACTTACAATTTTTTTTACCGTTAGAGACGTGGTATTTAAAACAAATTGGCATATGATTACTAGTGTTATTTTAGAGAGTCTAAACATTGATCATTCGACCGTCGTTTAATGATTGCCCAAGTAAAGTGCTTTATAGAAGCACTTCACCTTGTAGCAATCATATAGTACCACAAAATCAGTTTATCGTGTGACATCGCTTAAAGAAGTATTTTGATCCAATAAAAATCCTTTAAACATTTTCCGCAAAGCTTCTAGCATCCTTATAGAATCAATTTAAAGACGGTGGTATAAGACTTCGATGGTATTTTCTCTAAACGTTAACATAAAAAGATATTCCATTAAATACTTCTCTATATAGTGTTTATTGGATGACAAAGAACGCACATGAAATAGTATCTCTCAAAATTAACTTACACTTGAAATCTCTCTCTCTCTCTCTCTGGTTCCTTTTAACCCCTAGTGGGGCATAGGACATTGATTACGCCTCTTTTCCACCTCTGCCTAGTAGCATCGCCTTTAGCTGGTCCCACGATTTGCCTATAGATTTCCCCTCTGCCTCAACAGATTTTCTCCATGTATTTTTGGGTCTTCCAACACGACGCCTTCCATCGGTTCCCTGAGGATTCCAATCTAGAGCCTGTCTTGCAATGTTTTTTGGCACTGCAACTTTCGCCTTTTGATGTCGATGCCTATCTTATTTTGGCCAGTAATTTGAAGGAGGTCGTCGTTAGAGATTACCTCAGCCCAGCGAATTTGTAGGATGCGTAGGTTTGTTGGCGTTGGTATTTCTGGTGATGTTTTTGTTTTGCCAGAAAGGAGTCAAACTGAAAAATACTGCTCGGGTTTTATTTATGCGCGACTCTACATCAGCATCAGCCCCACCATCCGCTGGTACTATGCTCCCAAGTAAGTAAAGTTCTCGACTTTTTCTATCGGCTGTCCGGAGATAGAAATGTTCGCATAGTCCAGGTGCTGAAGGTAATCAAATAATTTCCACCTGATACCCTTACTTTTATGGTCGCCTAGAGCGTCGCAGATTACGTCATTGATGGTAATAAAGAACAGTATTGGTGATAAAATACAGCCTTGTCTAACTCCATTATTCACCTCAAAAGGACTAGACAATTCGCCCTTGTGCAAGACATGAAATTGGGCTCCGTTATAGGACTCCTTTATGATGGCAATAATTTTCTCTGGTATGCCACTCCTACGTAAGGCTGTCCAGATATAAGCCCGGTCAACACTGTCAAACGCCTTCTCGAAGTCAATGAACAATATATGTAACGGGGATCTCCATTCAGCGGATTGTTCAATTATAATTCGGATAGTGTTGATATGATCGCTACATGTTGATATAAACCAACACGAAAACCAGCTTGTTCATTCCATTAGTTTAGAGACTGCAGGCTGCAGAGCTCGACGGTTTCCGGGGGCGAGCAATATAAGGCAGTCCAATTACATTGTGGAGAAGCTGAGGGTTGCAAGCTGGAATGTCGGTTCCATGACGTCAAAGAGCGAGGAGATTGAGGATATCATGAAGCGGAGAGGGATAGACATTATGTGCGTGCAAGAGACAAAGTGGCGAAATACCCATATCGACAGAGCCCGGTTTCTTACGAATTCCATGAAGTACAAATTGTACTACTATGGAATTACAAACCAAAGAAACAGAGTTGGCATTATTCTGGCGTCGTCTTTACTTGGCAGTGTAATAAGTGTCGCGAAGAGAAGTGACCGCTTGATCAGCATCAAATTGGTTATCTGCGGAAGGGTGTGGAACGTAATAAGTGCCTACGCCCCCCAAGTGGGACTGCCACCAGAAGAAAAAGAGGCATTTTGGAACGACGTTGACACCCTAATTCAGACCATTCCAGATACCGAATTGGTGTTCTTGGGAGGAGATTTAAATGGCCATGTGGGTGAATCAAATTATGATTACGAGGATTGCCATGGTGGAAAGGGTAGCCCTTCAACGGTCAGAAATGACGAAGGTGAAGCTATTCTGACCATGTGCAGGTCGCATGGTTTGGTCATCCTGAATACATGGTTTGTGAAAACCGAGAGACACCTAATCACCTACAGTAGTGGACACGGAGATTGGAAACACGAAACGCAGATCGATTACCACCTCTATTTCGATTTTATGAGAAGGTGGGTAAGAGACTGCAAGGTGATCTTGGGTGAATCTGTCGTCAGCCAACATCGTTTGCTCCTGTCAGAATTTATTTTGAAAGTAGGAGGAGCAAGAAATAGAAGAACTCCCAAGCCTGTCGAAAAAGTCAAGTGGCACAATCTCACAAACGACAACTTTGAACCTGTAGTAACTCCATTCATTGATAAAATGACGGAGTGGTTTCAAAACAATATAAACTGCACCGAGCACAGTCCAACACAAATGTGGAATAGTTTCGCTGAAATGTCAGTAGGTGAGGCGGAAAAGGCACTTGGAGTTTCGAAAGGTCCACTCCACACGAAGAAAGAAACATGGTGGTGGAACACCGAAACTAAGGAAGCAGTGCAAGCCAAATCGAACGCATTTAAGGCATGGACGAAATGTGAGTCAAGCAGTGAAGCCGAACGGGTTGAATTTCGCGAAAATTATATGCAATGCCGGAAGAAAGCGCTTGGTAGCTCAAGCAAAGGCGAAGGCAGCTGAGAAATTCTACCAAGAATTAGAAACTCAGACTGCGACCGAAGGACCGTCTTTGCGCGAGAGACCTAAGCACGACGCCAGGATATTTAGGGTCGCAGCCCAAAGGAGAAGGAACGCTCGGGAAATACAGGCGCCAAAGTACGTGGAGGACTCGCAAGGAATGTTGCTGATTGACGATACGGCAATTTGTAGCAGGATGCGAGAGTTTTTGACGAACTTCTAAATGAAGAATTTCCTCGAGCAGCTTTTCAAGATGTTGAGCCGAATACCACAAATATTGAAGATATCTCAGAGGAAGAGGTGATGGAGGCAATGCATCAGATGAAACGCGGAAAGGCAGTCGGGCCGGACAAAATCCCCGCGGAATTTTGGTTGAAAATGGAAAATGTCGGGCTTAGTTGGCTCACAGTTCTCTTCAACAAAATCAAAGGTGGGCAACCGATGCCTGATGCTTTCAGGGAAAGTTTTCTTCTTCCTTTGTATAAGAACAAGGGAGACTCACGCAAACTCAACAACTATAGGGCTATAAAGTTAACACCTCATACACTAAAGATCTACGAGCGAGTTGTCTGCAACCGATTGAGAAAGATTGTGCGGTTGAATGACAATCAATGCGGCTTTGTTGAAGGTCGATCTACAGTCGATGCGATTCAGTGCATTCGTATTGCGATGGAAAAGTATAGAGCAGCACGAAAGGACTTGTACTTTGTGTTCATCGATTTGGAGAAGGCATTCGATAGAGTACCTCGTGATCTGATATGGTTGGCCTTGAGAGCACTTAATGTCCCCGAGGCATACGTCAGGATGATACGAGACATGTATGATGGAGCTACGACTAAGGTTAGATGCACAGCCGGTGAATCAGAAGAATTTCCGGTGAATGTCGGAGTACACCAGGGCAGTGTATTGAGTCCGTTGCTCTTCAACATCATCATGTGCTACTTATTAACACGAGTCTCCGACGGCCTAGAAATATCTCTTCTTTTTGCTGATGATATAGTCCTCAGTAGCCCAAACATCGTTGCCTTGCAAGCTGCGCTTACAAAATGGTGTGACATTCTGGAGGAGCATGGACTGAGGCTAAGTATAACAAAGACTGAGTTCTTATGCTGCCAATTCTCAGACCCAAATGCACCGATACCTGAAATGTACGTCAAAGGAGAGCAGCTTAAGTCTTGTACCAAGTTCAAGTACCTTGGCTCGATGGTGAATAGCGGAGCTACATGCGATGATGACATCAAACATCGCACAAAGGTTGGGTGGATGAGGTGGCGAGAAAACTCTGGAGTTTTCTGCGATAAGAAAATGCCACTGAAGCTAAAGGGCAAGTTGTACAAAACGGTTGTACGTCCCGCACTCATGTATGGATCAGAATGCTGTACCATGTATGAAGGTTACGCGAAAGAAATGACAGCGACTGAAATGAAAATGTTACGCATGTCAGTTGGTGTAACCAAAAGGGACCACATCAAGAGTAGCTACATCCGAGGCAGCTTGTCCATAGATCAACCAATCACCGAAAAGCTCGAAGACCGACGAATGGATTGGTATTGCCATGTTCAAAGGCGTCCGCCTGAGAACCCCGCAAACAGAGCGATATCAATGGAAGTTCCACTTGATGGACCCAAGGCCAGAGGCAGACCGAAGAACACCTGGATGTGTCAAATGAAAAAGTAACAACAACGCATTGGTCTCGGCGATGACACGATCCAAGATAGAGCTGCCTGTAGAAATATGCTGAGAAATTATCGCCAAAACGGGCGATGTGCCTACACCGCAGGTCGAGCAACGCGGAACCATGGCGCGGTATAAAGAACGAGGCAAGGAAGAAGAGACTGCAGGGAGGAAACAGATTCCATGCCAATTATTGCAATCCTTGAGATTTCGTTTTTTGGGGATTTTAATAATGACGCCCTTCTTCCATTCTTGAGGGAGAGTGTTAATTCTGGCCATTTGCGGAACACTTACTGAAATCTTGCATGAAACCAAAATTTCCTTACTCATTGTTAGTTTCTGAACCAATTGAGATTATCTCTGCGCAGAAACTAGCTGAATTTTATTGAAGAATTTGTGGAGGCACCAACGCCAACTGATTGACATAAAAGGTTCCTTGCAGAAGATTCGATAAAGAATTGTTATGCATTACTATAGAAACAAATAACGATTTGTAGTGTTCACGAGCAATGTTGACTATATCTTAGGTTGCCCGAGTGGTTAGCGAGTGGGACCGGCATACGATAGTAACAGGTTCGATGCTAGCTGCGGGAATTTTTTTTTTTTTGCAAACACGAGAAAATTATGATTTAAGACACATAATGTATGCCATTTTCGAAGCATAATTTAGTGCTACAATAAGGCTCTATTGGATAAAAAAAAACGGCTCCAAAATGCCATTATTGGACTATTATTCAGCATTTATAGCCTGTAAAGTGCTCCTATTATTGTTAGAACAGAATAATGTATGAAGTATTATAGGGATAAAATTGTGACTTGAGATGGACTTTGTGATTTTTGAAAGAATTGAAACTTATGAAGTGCTCCTGGAATACCAAATTTCTGCAATATAATTCTACGAAATCTTGCATGAAACCAACATTTCCTCAACCATTGTTAATTTATGAACCAATTAGAATGATCTCTGCGCAGACACTGACTGCATTTTATTGATGAATGTGTAGATTTAATCAACGTCAACCGATTGATAAATAAAGTAGAAGGGTTACTGCAGAAGAAATTGCATAGCATTTCTTTAGTGTTTACGAGCAATGTTCACTATATATGAAGTTAGCCGAGTGGTTAGCGCGTAGGTTGGACAATACGCTAGTCATAGGTTCGATGCTGGCTGAGGGTAATTTTTTTTTCAAACGCGAGAAAATTACAGAAAATTGTGATTATAAGACACATGATGCCTTTTTCGAAACATAATTATGTGCTACAATAAAGTTCTATTGGATTGAAAAACGGCCCCAAATGCCATTATCTGACTATTATTTAGCGTTTATACCCTGTAAAGTGCCACTATTATTGTTAGAAGAGAATATTCTACGAAGTATTATAGGGATAAGATTGTTAATTGGGTGGAGCATATCAAAATTTTGCACCGAATTCCTTTTTAGGCGAGAAGAAAGCTTTTGCGTTTCGGCTGGGAACCAAAACCACATCCCCCTTACCGAACAATTCGTAAACTAATATGTCGCACACACACGGTCAATTCGAATTCAGTTTTTGGATCTTTGTTCTATCAAAAATCATACATTTTCATGGATTTCGGCAGAACGAAAATTCAAAAAAAAATTAATTCGACGATTAGAAAACCATCGTTTCGGATTTCTTGAAAATCATTTTGCTGCAAATTCTTTTGTATCTTCAGAAGCCGCCAAGAATAAATGTCATCAGCATTCAAAAAAAAAAAAAATAAACATACAGAGCTTTCAGAAGGACCATTAAGCTTGTGCTAGAAGGTTGTTGAAAGAGAACGGACAATATTTCGATATTTGGATTAACCCTTCTGTCGGCACCTACTACAATATGCATATTATATACCCAATAGGTCTGGCTGGACCTACTGAGAAAAAATTTTTATTTTTTAGAAAAAGTGAAGTTTTTATCGGTAGAATCATTCTACCCATTGTTTACAGCCATTTATAAACAATAAAAGCATTAAAATCGTTTTTGTAGATATACTGGAAGCGTTTTTAAGGAGACATATTTTGATGTGGTATTAGTACAAACATGTTTCTCCCTTATTTTCTTCTTTTTTTGCTTCTCTTCTTTCATTGCGTATCCGTACAGAAAGTTCAATCGAATTTTCCGATTCCAATATCTTTGGGGAAATATTTGGTGCTTTGTTGGTAGATTTTACCCCGATATTCGTCTGCAGATGGGGAAATAGATAGAAAGAAATAGGGAATTTTCAGGCGCAAAAATCATTTCATTCTAAATTTTCCGTAAATATCTCAATTAAATTTATTTAGAAACACGTTCGTAAGTTGCCAATACTTAGTTCTTTCTATTACAAAGGAAATAAATTTCATTTGAATTTCCTAGAATCAAATCTCAGTTGATTAGGTGATGTTATAAGATGTGATAAAATTGGGCATATCCAATTTCCGAACTTCAGGGCTTTTTAAAGCAAAATCTCAGAAAATTTTATGGTTTATCGTACAAATTGAATTTTAATAACATCATTACATCATAAATAAGAGAATTTTAAGAGAGTTTAATATTTTCACTTTTTACCTCAAGACAAAAATGGGGGGAAAAACTATAGGTCTGGCCAGACCTATTGGGTATCAAAAAGCACTATAAATTTAAAATCATCAAAAACATACTCAAAACTTCAACCGATTTTTTCAAATTTGTGCAAAATGCTTCTAAACATATTATTCTAGGATATCATGAAATATGAAATCGCTGCGATTTCATCTTCTATACTTTTTTGACCAAAATATAGTGCCAAAGGTCTGGCCAGACCTTTGTGCCGACAGAAGGGTTAAATACGTATCGAAGAGTAACAGCCCATTCACATTGCCGGCGATGCGATGCGATGCGATAAGCTTCCCATCGCAAGAAAAAAAATTTCTTAGCATTTAGATAGGAACCAGCGCGAACCTGCCTGTACCATTCAGACTGCTTGCGATGAGACGTCGGGTTGTACGATGGAGAACTTTTCCATGTCGAATCATCGCGCTGTTTTGAAGATGCAATGCGCATTGCGGCGGCCGGAATCTTCTACCAGCGACATGGGGGATGTGATTTGTGTTTGGATCGGGTTTGTAGTAGCACGGAGTTGTATGGTTGTACGATGGAGAACTTTTCCATGTCGATTCACCGTGCTGTTTTGAAGATGCAATGCGCATTGCGGCGGCCGGAATCTTCTACCAGCGACATGGGGGATGTGATTTGTGTTTGGATCGGGTTCGTAGTGGCATGTTGTTGTAAGATGGAGAACTTTTCTATGTCGAATCATCGTGCTTTGAGCAGCTGTAAGGTGCCTTGTCGCCGAAGGGAGCGACATGGACGGTACGATTTGTGTTTAGACCGTTTTCGTAGTGGCATGGTGTATTGTATGTATGTACATAGAGAGGCTGGTTTCGTGCTGTTTGATGCTGATATCGATATGAGAGGCATGCTTTGTGCAGATCGGGTTGCATTACCATTGGGGATATTCATATATATGTACATACATACATGTCGGATGGTGTATAATGTTATAGATTTGTAGATATTAAATGAATGGATAGCCGTATGTATGTAATGTAATAATGGATCGGTCTACTAAAAAGCCTTTGTGGAAATTTACAGTGCTGTCCAACCCAGTTCGTAGCGTACGCGTACCCCCAAAAAAGGGCATACGGATTTGACAGTTGTTGTTGTATAAATCTATGAATGGGTCAAAGAAATAACGTTTGTGGAAATATGCAGTGCAGCACAACCCGGGTTGCTGCGTATGCTTACGTGTGAGAAAATTTCGGACTGCGCATGTATTTGCAATGAATTATTGAAAGTAGTGGTAGATAAGTGAGTTATGGGAACATACGGTGACAAGAAAACCGGGGTACCATTTTGGGTCGGGCAACCCCAAATTTTTATTTTCTGTTTTTGACCTCAAATTTGGAATCAACGGTCCATAATTCTTTTAGTGTTTCTTCCCACGCAGATTGGACGGGAACAGGGGTGCCGTTTTGGGGCGGGCAATCCTAAAAAAATTTCCTTGTTTTTGACATCAAATTCGGATGTCGGTGTTTCTTCCCACACCGATTGAACGAGTATTTCCCCGAGAAAACAGGGTTGTCATTTTGGGGCGGGCAACCCTAAAATTTTGTTCTTGTTTTTGACCTCAAATTCGGAATCAGCGGCCCATAATTCTTTTAGTGTTTCTTCCCACACCGATTGGACGAGTATTTCCCCGAGAAAACAGGGGTACCATTTTGGGGCGGGCAACCCTAAAATTTTGTTCTTGTTTTTGACCTCAAATTCGGAATCAGCGGCCTATAATTCTTTTAGTGTTTCTTCCCACACCGATTCGACGAGTATTTCCCCGAGAAAACAGGGTTGCCATTTTAGGGCGGGCACCCCTAAAATTTTGTTCTTGTTTTTGACCTCAAATTCGAAATCAGCGACCCAAGTATACTTAGTGTTTCTGCCACGCCAATCGAACGCGTATTTCCTCGAGAAAACAGGGAGGTAATTTTGGGGCCGGAAGCGCGAACACTACAAACTAGGTTTCATTGCACTATTTCACCCATTAACAACATTTTAGACTATACCCAAATGCCGCCTGAATATTGTTTTGAAGCGCGTAAGCTAACACTACAAATTCCTACAAAGGTTGCCTAGCTCTTTCTCCCATTCATTATTACCTACAACAATCCATTCATGGAGACCCATAATTACAACAACACTATCATAAACATAGCGACACGTATGTATGTATATAGAAAATACCCATGATGCTACACTTGAAGCGCCAACTCACGAGGCTGATCTAAAATCATAACCGCATCATCATCAAACAGCGCCAAACCGCACGAGGCAGCGCTGATATAAAGTCCATTGAAAAATCAGGTTTTCTTGCCATGAAAACAAATCGCATTATCTCGCAACAAATCTCATCGCATCGCATCGCCCCGCCCGACATCGCAAGAAGTGTGCACACATCGCATCGCATCGCGTCGCATCGCATCGCCCGGCCCGGAAAAGCTCGGCGTCGCTCTGTATGTGTACGCGGCCTAAGAGTAAGAAGAGGCAGACCGAAGAACACCTGGATGTGTCAAATGAAAAAGCAACAACAACGCATTGGTCTCGGCGATGATAGAGAGATAGAGCTGCCTGTAGAAATATGCTGAGAAATTATCGCCAAAACGGGCGATGTGCCTACACCGCAGGTCGAGCAACGCGGAACCATGGAGCGGTATAAAGAACGAGGCAAGGAAGAAGAAGAAGAATAATAAAAAAAATACGTCTGAATTTTGGAACCACGCAACCGAATAAAATTCAAATTCGTCGTCTCCTCAGAAAACTCCACGCTCAGTGCTTGTGCGTCCGTTGACCCCAAAATAATGAAAATTTGAATAGAACGCAATTTCCACCATTAACCGGAAGTTGGTTTGCGGTCGGCCCGTAGAAAGAAAATCAAAACTCAGAAAGAAGCGCCTCTTATAATTTTCTTATGAACGAACGAAACGTACTTTTCCGCATGCTTGACTCCGTTAAAGTTTCGTCTTTTGCGGTTTTCGACAAACTTAAGTCAAATGTTTAATATTTGCCCAAATAAACACAACGATTTCATACTTTGTGTTGTGTATACTGTATTGTGCTTATATTATCCTTTTTGGTTTTGATGCGGGTTGTTCGCCATCTTGCAGAGCACGCGGTCCGTTTGCCATAGACTTTTCTTCTCTGAGCGTTTTGGTAGAGTTGAAGGAAAAGTTTTGTGTTTATATTGCATACTGTTTGTGTCTAGGTCTAGAGACGAGATATGGATAAGTACGAGTATGTCGTGAAATGGCCTTTACTTAGAATTAAACTTATTTCGGATTTCAGCTTGATGAAGTTGCTGAAAATTATGATGAAATGAGACGAGACTTCTGTCGCGAGGAGTCTGAAATTTATTGAGCCAAGCAACGAGAGACTGAAATCGTTGTAAGTAACCGTAATGCCTGTTGCCGATATTTATATCTACATATTCGCTTTTCTGCAACCTTGGTTCAATCTACTAGTTGCTGTGTCCTGATCTTATGGATTTATGAGGATTCTGAATTGTTCTTGCGAAAATAAGTCGTTGAATTTGATTCAGAAAAAAAAACTCAACGATTTTGCGAAATTACAAGGATTTAAATCACATCCAATATCTTTCTAAAAATATGTTTCCCTCAATTTTCATAAAAGGATTATTCTTCAGATTATCCCCACATAAACCTCTCACCTTCCATTTATATATGGTTAAAAGTTGAAAGTTTTCTCATACAAAGTCAAAAGTAATTATCCGTGTGTAAAGTCTGAACACAAGTCGGAAGCATAATGTTAAATAACATGTCGCCTTATGATATCGGAATTTACTCGTACATGGTATGGTGTCCGTATGTCAGAAGTTTGTGTATTAAAAGTCATGAGAGAGGTGACTACGTATGTAGATTTTAACTTAACCCTCTAGCAGGACAGACCGCTTTTTGGCGGGCTCTGAATTTATCCACCTAACTCCTAATGTAATGACTTTTTTTGGCAACTAATGCTATAAGAAGTTGTGTTTGGTACTGTACAAGCGCCTTAATATTCCAGAAAACCGGGTAAATACCGTTATCCTATTCTATTGCCAGTTGAATGCGAGTTGGCGCGAAAATGGACCAAATAAATTATTGACGCAAACAGTGCGCATTTCGCAATACAAAAACACTTCTTTGTTATTAGCTTTGCTCTACAGAAAAATTATTATAGATGAGAAATATTGTTTATTTCATAACAATATAACTGAATTTTGATTTTTTGAAAAGTAATATGCATTTTAGGTCCGATAAGTTAAGCCCGCCAAAAGGCGGTCTATCCAGGTAACCCAAACTTTTTTCCACATACATCTATCGTACATACCTACTCATGTATTTTTTTCGAAATAATTTTCATTGAATTTTCGACAAAATTATTACTGCTAGGATGTGAATCGATATTATTTGAATCTTTTTATGCTGTAGCGTCTTTCCAGAGCAATCGATCAGCTAAAAAAATCGATTAAGCTCTGAAGAATCAGCTGATAAATTTAGAGCCGATTAGGACTATGCAGTCGCTTGGAATTATGGGGCCGATACTCTACATATGGCCAACAAACGGGAAAAGGCGACATTTGTACAAAACAGGAATATGAACCGGAAGTAACTGTTATAACTAAATTAAACTCAGGATCGATTACAAGATGAAATGGGGTCATATCGTGTTGTTAAGATTTGGGAACAACGGGTATCCACAATCCTAAGAAGACTCAAGAAGCTAGGAACAAGTGATTGAAGTCAGAGAAGGAGAATCATTTAATGCTTCCTAGGGAGATTCTAATCAATACTAGTCTGCATTGAATGTGTGAGATCCAACTTCGCAGAGGAGGACTCAGGAATTCTAGGCGCTATATCAGTTTCGTGAGTGGTCGACCAAACCAGGGTCCCATTTTTTACATACCCAAACTGGTGCTGTGTATTGTGATGCAGCTGGAAGTGCTAGCGGTGGTATTTGCTTTAACCGACAATTTAGTAGCTATACAGACGACAACCTACATCACGATGACTGCCCATAATCATGCTGTTATGCTCCCCTTCTCTTAAATTGGCATATGTATTTGAAACACCCAAAAATGTTTCTAAATTCATAATAAAAAAACTTAATAGTAATAGTACTGGTTGGAACTTACCCAAAAGTGGGCACAGATGTATGTATTTTTGTCACGATCCACCATCTAGAAAATCCTTTATAAAAGAACTAATAAGGGCTAAGGAGTAAACAAGATGGCCCAATCTCGCAAGCTCCTTATTTATACCTGTGTAATCCCCAATACAAACTGGAAACATAAAGATTGTTAGGTATGTACTCAAACCAAACCAATGTCGAGTATTATTAAAGCACCCCCAAACCATTTTGGATTTATTTCTCGGGAATAGAGCTTTGACTTAAGACGCACTGCTAGTCAGTAAGAATATAGTGTTATGGTCGCCATAGAAACCGCTCCCAATATCTACCTGCCACATATTTCAAAAACTTCAATATATAAATCAATACGCAAAAATCATAATAAATCTTTTTTCTACCAAACACCGGTTTTTTAAAGTATTTATAACAAAATTGAGAACACATGGCAAAGTATGCAAATCTACCAAGCGGGCCAGGCGCAGTCTCTTTTTCTTTGCCGTTCCCTGGACAGACCGCCTTTTGGCGGGCTACCGATTTTAGTGTCTAAAAACTAAACCAATTACCAAATTAATTTTTTGGTTCGTTTTCTTTGGTTTTTATGCTAATATTAACCTACCATAATTTTTCCGCCAAGAAAAAAAATTGTCCGGTTAGAGGGTTAAATAAACGCCGAGAGAGAATGCTCGTATCCATATTGCGGTAGGGAATAGTGTTGTATGGCTGTATGGTGTAGCAAGACGATACGAAGAGCTCAAACGAGGATTGACACACCCCACCTTTTCAAAGTCATGCACTTATGTCGACTCCGGATATATGTATAGACGAGTATCCTTTCATTTTCATATTCTCATAATGGTTTGTACAGAGTAATTTCAGTTATGTGCAAATTTACTGGACTAAGAAGATTCGTGCGTTTGAATTTACTCGGAATCGAGGTTGAAGAGTGGAAATGGTTTTCGGCTTCTTTAACCCTTTTATAGTTAGATATTTTAATGAAGGTCGGGAATATGATGAAAGGATAAAGCTGTTGTGTGGTAAAACACAGACCAGATACTTTCAAACAGAATTAAGAATATTTGCAATATGGAATAGTTGATAGTCCATCTTGTGTCCGTTACAAAAAATATTTAAAAAAAATTAAATCACATATTTTAACAGTTATGTATGGATATGCGATCAAAAGAAAGTCAAAAAACTGCACTCTTTGCGGTGATTTTTCATCTACATAGTTCAATAAACACGTGATAGAACTTGCAAAATATGGTGGAGAATCTATTATTATTTGTTTCTTTGGTTTTTTTGGGGTGCTGAGCATGAATCCGGAGCATCCTACCAAAATTTCGTTGCGGAACGGGGTCACAATTGCGAAAAACATAAAAAGTGGCCATCAATATTGTAGCAATACCGCTTACGCATTTTGAACGTGACGATGCGTAATCATTTTTCTCTAGTTCATGGACAGCTTTTCGTAGAAATGTATAGTTTCAAGCAATCATAAGCCAAACGAGACCGAGGCTAATTTCGGGCGCGGCAGAAATTTGGATACCCTTCGCTCCCCTCGGGCTAAAAGTTTTTTCGGGCGTACCTATGACTTGTGTTCAGTACTCCCCGCTTCCATGCTTTTCCTTGAATTTTCACGTACGTTCCGTGGCGAAGATTTATTGGGGGAAGCGGGACACGTGGGTTTCTTAGAAGAACCAAAAAGGGGGGAGGGGGTTGTACGGCAGCCTATGAACGCATGGCCTTTCCATAAATTTTTACGTATGTTTGTGGCATCAATTAAATCACATTTCTATGAGATTTGGTTTAAATTGGTGGACAAATAAAAAAGTTTTTCTTTGAAGAGCCTAATTTGGGGGTTGGGTTCATATGCCAGCCCCATGACCCCATGGTCCGATTTCATTTATTTTCACGTTTGTTATGTTTCATCAATAGAAATATAATTTTCTGAGGTTTGATTGAAATTGGTGTGCAAATAAAAACGTTTTTCTTAGAAAAATTTGATTTGGGGGGCTAGGTTTGTATGGTAGCCCCATGACATGGTCCGACTCCATCTTTTCATACATATGTTTTGTGTCATCAATAGAAATACATTTTTGTGAAGTTTGGTTGAAATTGGTGTATAAATAAAAAAAATTTCTTAGCAGAACTTAATTTGGGGAGCTAGGTTTGTATGACAGCCCCATGACCCCATGTTCCGATTTGGTCCATTTTGACATATGTTTTGTGGTATCGCTATAATAAGCGAAGGGTATAAAAACGGACAAACTCTGGGCATTGCGGTTTTTTTTCGCGATTTTGACCCTGTTCCGCACCAAAATTTTCGTTGGAAGCTCCGGATTCATGCTCAGCACCCAAAAAATATATTATAAACAAAAAAAAATCACCGCCACAATCTCAAATCACGTAATGGCTAAAATACTACTACTGTAACTGCAAATCTTAAGAATTCTCAAATTTTCGGTTTGCATTGTTACGTCTGGCTGTAGTCTGGCTGGTCTAGCGGTTAGTGCGCGCACCTTCGGTGCACAGGGTCATGAGTTCGAATCTCACCGTGTTACATGGTGTTTTTCGAACTCACGAGCTTGTGACGGACTATGATCTCACTCAGATGTTAAACGAGTACCCATTTATGGGGATAAATAACACTGCTGAGCGTGATGCTGATCTCATTACCTCAACAAAAAAGCAGATAAGATCTTGGAAATAGGATGTCACTAACACATCCTGCGGCCTTAGTCCAATGTTGGATTGTCGCGCCTGTTATTTATTTATTTATTTATTTTTATTGTTACGTCCACAAAATGCTCTATAAACTGCAGCCTAACTTGAAAATTAACTGTTTGTGTTTTAAGGGAAATGTTTCATTCATTCATTCTCTAAGAGGCACCATAGACCCTCCGATCGATCGGCCAGATTTTTTGATTGCGAGATAAATCGGAAGGTGTATGGGACCATCGGATTCACTTTTTTGATTTGACATTTGGAACGCATTGCCAATGCAATTTTCCGTACAAGCTGTCATGACAATCATGTGTTCTCAGTTGCTGGTTTTTTGACGTAAACCTGTGGTCGTTTTTCATGCTGTGGTTGTGGCGGCCATTCTCCAACAAAGTAGCAATGGATGTCCATCTTCCGTCGCCAAAAATGGTATAATTTTCGCTATTTTGTGCAGTGTCTTGTGGACCGTGAGACTGTCTATTTCAGATTGCCCGATAAATTGCCTAATGTATGTGCTGTACGATCGATCGGCCGAGAAATCGTCAGGATTGTGGCGCCCTTAAGTTCAAATAACAGTACTGTGAAAAATGCATCAGGGCATTGGGGCAATTAACTTTGGAAGTTTGCGCATTTTCTCTAGATTCCATAAACGATATCATATTACTCATAATTTCTGTGAAAGTATTCTTTTTTAGAATATTTTAAATGAGCTTTTCGAAATTTATAAATCAAAAATGTAATGTCAGTAATGCTTGAAATACATATCGCGCAGAAGCAGAAGCATCGGCCGAATTTCATAGCTAACAAATATGTTGAATGCCGAGCTTTCTGCCCTACATTTTTGTCAACAATGGGTGGGGCTCCGAAACGGTACAGTTGCTTATGCTTCGCAAACATGTTTGCCATTCTGATCCCCTAACTGCCATTTTAGGGATCAGGAATAATCTCCGGTTCTTTTCCTTTGTCTGCATTTGTGAAATATGTTAACGAAAAGAACTGGGGATTATTTCTGATCCGCAAAATGGCAGTTAGGGGATCAGAATGGCAAACATGTTTGCGGAACATACGCAACTTTTCCATTTCTGAACCCCATCAAATGGAGGTTTAGAAATGAAAGCTCGACCTAAATGCAGGCTACAACGATGTTACGGGAGCTTTCATAAGCTCCAAACGCGGCTTATAACCTCGTTATAAACCGCTTATAATAGATGTGTGCAACACTCAAAGTCTAACATAACGGTGACATGCTATGCTCCATAAGGAGTTAAGGCAACTTCTTATAGTCGAAATAAGTCGAAGTTGCTCCTTCAACCAAAAGAGTTAGGGTCAGCCAGCAGGGCTGCATTTACTTTGTGTATCACTCCCGGGCAGATGAGGAATAGCCTATTTTTAGTGGCGCATTTTTAGTTCAATTAAATGTTGACCATCTCATCTCGCACGAAGAAACTCAAATAGAATAGAGGTTGCCTCCAATGTTTTTGGCAGAAACAATCCCATTCCCATAAATATTTTTTTTTTTTTTAGGCGACTCAATTGAAGCGGAGTTATTCCAGTTGAGCCATATGAAATGACCAAATCTTGTCCAAGATTTTTTAATGAAAATAAGAAATATGGGTGCGTGACAAAATACCATCTTTACAGCATAACTAATGCTCGTATAGTTATTATATGAAAAAGCAGGACAAATGTGCTTAAAATCGGTGTTTGGCAGGACAAGTCTACCAAAAAAGCAGGATGAAAAGAAAGACAATCAGAAAGACAAAAACGCTGTGTCTTTAGAATTTTCAATTGTACAGGGTGGCACATGGGAACCTGACGATTTTAAAAAGGTCGTAAAAAATCGAAAATTAATGCTACAAATTTTTGCGGAATTTAAATCACACCCTTTAAAAAAACAAAAACATTCGACAAAATGGTATTCGTTTTCATCACTAAACTTAAGAGTAGTCGGTAATTTTCTTTCACTTTCCGCAGCGGATCAGCTTAAATTTGTCCCCAGGGCAGGCCCTAGGGGTGGGCGAATTGGGCGATCGCCCAGGGCCAGCACATTTAAGGGGCAACTACTCTCAAGGAACCAAGGGGCACGACTCGGAAAAGAGATGACTCAAAAGGGGCGTACACGCGACACTCGTTTAAAATATGTACTCGAATTGAACTAAATTAAAGTGAATATCAAGTGAAATAATTGATAATGAAATGATTGATAAGATAAGAAGCAATTTGCAGAGGACTGGTGTTAAAGCTATCGCATTCTGTAGTGTGAAATTGAAGTGGATTTCTGGAAAAGCTTTAGGGCAATTTCCAAACACGACTTCTAAAGTTTTATGATGAAAATTAGCATCATTCCTCGGCATAACATTGTTAAAAAGAAAAGGTTGTAATGCAAATTCCACAACTGTCGTGAAATTCCAATTTTTTGCGACGTTTTAAAATCATAAGGTTCCCGTGTGCCATTCTGTATTACCTAGAGGTGTTTATCTCGTATCTGGCTCAAATGGTATCACTTCTTTCACAATCACTTGTAATAACTATTCTAGGTCGCTCTTTTCGAAATCCCTTCTACGAAAAAACGAAATTCTAATTTCTAGATAGATAATAGATAGATAGTTCCTCTCACCAGGGCTATCTAGTGTAAAAGCACAGCTCTTTTGTGCTTAACCTAAGTACCACTTTGTTAATCAATAGGCGACATTTAGGCACTGTATTTTTTTTTTTTTAATCGTCTAAAGAAAATTTTGGCAAGAAAATAAACGCGAACGAGTGGAGTCACTTGTCCCTTTTGTTGTTGTTGTACAAATTTTTGGTGTGGTTTCACACACACATTTTCTGAAACTTAAACTTGAATTCCCAAAACAGAACAAAGAAGGACAAAAACAGGACGGCAGGATAAGGTCGAAAAAGCAAGACTATCCTGCCAAAAACAGAACGGATACGACCATTAAGCATAACGTAAACCAATCTTAAACAATATTTTTTGGTATCCCTCGATGGAAAAAGTATCGAAAAGTACAAAAGTGATAATTGTGTTTGTATCTAATTTTTTTACCGTCTTTCGGGCGCATTGGCGGTAATTTACCGCCCTGATCATACAAACAGGCATAACTTTTTTCTCGTTGGACGTATTCGAATTCCCGAACATACCATACAGAATCAAAATCTACATACAATAACCTACAATTTCCGTTACAAGTTAAAAAGGATGAACGACACTAAACTTTTTAATAGTTCAATTAACTACTTGACAGGGAAGGACGACGACGACGACGACGACGTCGACAAGTTTTCCGAGAGCGCTGTTTTCCTGTCCTTCGCACAACCCAGCAGCAATTAAGGCATGTTCTCTTGTAGTATTTATTCTTTATCGTATTTCTTGTTTGCAATTTTGCCGGTTGTTAGGCGTCGTTGATACTGTTTGTAGGTATGTGTTACTGTCGGGCGCGATTGCTTCTTCTGGTTTCAACCTCATCGTCGTCCTATGGTTGTTATTTCGAATTCTGTTGCTGTTATTGTCGTCCTGCTGCCGTTGATGGCTTCAGATTGCCGAAGAGTATTCTTCGTCGCGTCGTCGCCCCTGTCGTTCGCTTTTGCTATTTGTTGTCGGGTGCGCTATGCATTGTTATGTTGTTGCAAGGAGTGGTCCATCCTACCCAACGACTAGTGAGAGTGACTATTGGTTTCTTCAAGCACTCCGCACACTCTTATATTATGTAGACGTTCAGGAAAGGCGACGCGAGACCCAACAAACATGAACAACAACAACAACAAAACGATTCTAGGACGATGACGATGGCTCTAATGTTGCACAATACTCGTAATACAATGGATGAAGTCGACAATGCTGTCGCATTAAGTTGAGAACAAGCAATTACGTTTCACACTTCTTCTTATAGCGAATGTTTGAGTGAAGGCAGTATGATGAAGAGAGAGGAAAAAAAAAAGATTTCTACAATTACAAGTGCAAAATTGAGGACAAAAGAACTGCAGTTTGAAGTGATATAATACGAAAATAATAATAGGACAATCTGTTGAAGACGATGATTTTGCCAGCGACAGATCGCGTCTACAAGGAAAATCCATTTGGCTTAGATCTAGTGCAAATCTACTGTAATAGTGCTTCTTAATCTTGAATCCAGTCTAAGGACTTGAAATAATCATGGAGAAAGTAGGATTCACCTACCTCTTTAAGCTCGTTATCTGATTCAAAATATGTATATGTAGCCTTTGAGCCGTATTAAAAAAACTCAACAGGTTGAAACAGTAAAATGAAACGCTTAATTGTAAAAGATTCTAGCATACTGATATTATTTTCATATTTTTAAAACTCCTAGACATTTTCTTTTTCAGTAGATAGGCAACTTATTTTAGAAATAAATCGATGAATATATGACAAGCTCCATCCTTTCTACCAATGTCAGTATATGCATGAAACAAGGAGAATATTTTCTTTGTGTACACAATGTCTTCATAAAATTCACAAAATATACATGATACCATCCTCAATAAATCTTTATTAGCTGTACATGATATAAAAAATCACTTCATGTTAAAATCTTTACGTCTTCATATCAGCAGCATAGAATATACATACGTGTGGCAATATGCGGGAAAAATGATGGAGCCCTGTAGAATAGAAGCTCGAAAATGATGCTATAAATGGTATCGTCAAGATTTTAAGTAAAGCTGTTTTTCTCTTATATGTATCATACACATGGGATTCATTCATCTATTTTGTTATGCAAGAACGCAGACATCATGTTAAGAAAATCCTGAAATTGGATACCCATGTTGCCTACATGTATCTTGCAGGACAAAAAAATAGTATTTCGTCCTGATTGACTTAATAATATTAAGGTAGCACAATATATTTTTCCCGGCCAAAACTAAATTTTGACTTGTCTATAAATTACCTATACGTATCACATAAAGGCTGTACTTGCAGTTAAATGTTAAGATACGTTTAGGTTGTAGGCCAGTCAATTACCGATTTTAGGTCGCAAAAAATTGCTCGGGTCTGGTTTTTTGGGATATTGTTAGGATAGATACCAGAAGTGTACCACTAAGTTTGCAACTTCGAAAAACCTCTGCTAACCCCGTGACCCTCAAAAAACCTCAAAATTTTCGGACTTTTTTCATATTTTTGTTTGTAATTTCTAAAAGGTGCTTCCTACAAGTAAGTCGCCCACTGCACTTTTAAAGCTAATAAAATCTTCTTTAATTTGAGTGTAACTCCAGCTTTGTAGGTGCAAAGGATCCCAAGATACAGAACTTTAAAAAATGTGCTTTTTTTGTAAAAAAAAGTCCGAAATTGTAGTTTAGGAGGTTTGTATGACAGCCCTATGACGTAATGTTTTGATACCATCCATTCCTAGATATGTTTTGAGGCTTTACTAGGAACACATTAGGGTGAGGTTTGGTTAAGTTTGGTTCATAAAGAAAAAAGTTTTTCTTAGAAGAACCTGATTATCAGGTGTTGGTTTGTATGACAGCCCTATGACCTAGTGTTCCGATTTCATCCGTTTCTAGATATGTTTTGAAGCTCTACTAAAAAACTCATTTGGCGGAAGGGTGGTTAAGACTGGTCCATAAAGAAAAAAGTTTTTCTTAGAAAAACCTAATTTCCAGAGGTTGGTTTGTATGACAGCCGTATAACGTAGTATTCCGATTTTATCCGTTCCTAGATATTTTTTTAGGCTTAACCAGGAACATACTTGGGTGAAGTTTGGTTAATATTGGTACATAAAGAAAAAAAGTTTTTCTTAGAAGAACCTAATTTTCAGGGGCAGCTCTATGACCCCATGGTCTGATTCCATTCGTTCCGACATATATACAGCTAAGGAACTGGTTCATAACTTCATGTCACATGACTTTCTCTGTAAAATGCGCATTTAAGCCGATATTCAGCTCGGAACATGACTGAAATTACAATTTCGAATTTTTTTACAAAGACAATGTTTAAAGTGCTGTATCTTGGGACCCTTTGCGCCTACAAAGCTGGGGTTACACTCAAATTAAAGAAGATTTTCTCAGCTTTAACAGTGTAGTGGACAACTTACTTGTAGGAAGCATCTTTTAGAAATTACAAACAAAAATATGAAAAAAGTCCGAAAATTTTGAGGTTTTTTGAGGTTCATTGGGTTAGCACAGGTTTTTCGAAGTTGCAAACTTGGTGGTACACTTCTGGTATCTATCCTAACAATATCCCAAAAAACCAGAGCCGAGCAATTTTTTGCGACCTAACGCCTTATTTTTCGGTTTATTGACTGGCCTATTGATTTAAACCAGGATCTACCGTTATCCTGTTATTACAGAAGGCCGAAAGTCCTTTAAAACTGAACACATACATTATCCTAAACTTCTCCTTTGGAACACGACACCCTATACTCTGTTGCTTGAAGAAAAATGTTCTTTTTGGTAGTATAATATCATTTTTCTGAAATTCAAAATCTGTTTATTAACATTCTGGAGGACTCGTCTCAACGAATTCTGTATTTTGATATCCACAGAAAAAAAAAAACGGAAACCGAGCACATGGCGGTTTTTTATATCCCTAAGATAGCCTTCTTATCTACATGACTGAAGCCGCATGATCACTTTTGAAAGTAACTAAAGTGCTTTTTGGATTTAGAGAAGAAAGCATCCCCAGCGAGACTAGGTACTAACATAGTAATTTGACGTGCAATTTATGCAAATATGTACTGTCAAAATTTTGATGATCGTGAAATCGAATTCGCTTGGTGGTACTCACTTCGCACGAAAGTCCCCACACAGGTTTTGGACATTTCGCTAGTGATCCAGGATATAAGCCTGTCCGGAAAATCAAGTGATATTAATTTGTTGATAAGTAATCCATGATCCACAGAGTCAAACGCTTTGGAAAAATCGGTATAGATAACATGTACGTCTAGGTGTTTATTCAACGACTTCGCTATAAAGTTAAGCATTTCAACAAGATTGGTTACAGTTGATTTATTGTTCTGAAAACCATGTTGATTATGGCAAATAAGATGGTCATAATTATCCTTTAAGTATGTTGATACTATCTTTTCAAGTAGCTTAGAAAAAGAAGATAAAAGGGACACAGGACGATAATTAGACACGATATTTGGATATACCTTTTTTAGGTATTGGAACAACGTGTGAACATTTCCATTGTGAGGGGAAAACCCCCTCGCTGATACTTTTATTAAAAAAAGGGAAATCGAAGAGGGAGGAATAAATTGGGTATACCGTCAGGACCCTGAGAAGTGGAAGCCTTTAAGGATGTATTTAAGCATTCCACGTAGGAACAGCTTATCGATGGAAGAGAAACTGTTTGTGAGGGATGTGAAAGAGGTGAGATAGAGGAGTCAGATGCAGTGTAGGTACTGGCAAAAAATAAGCAAATAATTCGCTCATTTCTATTGGAGTGTGACCAACTTTATCGTCCCACGAAAGCTGCGCAGGACGTACAGAATTAGATCTAATTTTTTCACATATGACCAAAATAATTTGTTTTCATTATTCGCGATATTACTCTCAATACTTGAAATGTAGGCTGCTTTGGAGGAGCGAATTAGAGGTTTAACCTTGGTACGGAGCGTTCGAAACAACAAAAGATCCGAGAGTCGCTTAAACCGCTTGAACCGCGCTCGGACTTTATTTTTCTTGTTAAGTAGCTTACGAATTGGCCGTGTAAACCAGCATGGTTCCGCACTTCGCGTCGCTGAGCTAATAGTTACAAACTGGCAGATAATACTGTAAAGGATAGTATAAAACCTACTGACCGCCGCTTCACAGCTAAGTTCATTGAGAAGGTTGACCTAGTCAATGCCCATCAATTGCTGATTGATGGCCTCATAGTTACCTTTTCTAAAGTGTTCATTAATACTATAGGGTGCCTTAACCACTTGTGCAAAATAGAGTATCGACTGCCCTTACGTTCCATAGCGTATAGGGTTTCTCGCAATGTCTCCTAAACACAGTTTTTCAGTTGAACACTATTCATTCAGAGATCTAGCGTGAAATTTTTTCGGCCTGTTTGCATCGATCAGTATTTTAGGTACGTAATGAATGATCCACTGTCACTTTCGATTGCGATTTAATTCGCTAGCTTGGCTAAGATCTTAAGTCTTGACGATTGTTTGCTGCTTTTCTGTAGTTACAGCTCTCCAAGTACTGCTCGCTTACAACAGCTTTGGTTTTTACAATCTGGTTTGCAAAGATTTCCCCAAGATTGCCCAGATCGTTGATTTTGTGCAAGAGTACTTAACTGTCGAAGCTTCACGGCGTCCCGCCGAATAAATTCGAATGAGTAAAATACTACCATCGGAAATAAGATGCAATCCTGCCCAACTCCGTTCTAAACTTTACTGTGAGATTTCGTTCTGGGGAGGGTTGGTTAGGACTCCCGATGTTATTGTAGAAGCGTAGAGAAGCAGCTGGGTTGAGCAGCTAAAGAGATCGGACTCTCAGTTGAATAAAGAGGATAGAGAAGCGCTTGGGCTCCTATTTTAAGGAAGGAAAAAGCATGTATCCCTAATTGTCTTTAGCACTAAATATAAGACGAGCCACGATCTGAAAAGCAGAGTCGGAGGCCAGTAGAATGTAATCAGAAACACCAGTAAACGTTCAGGGGCCATTTTTCGTTAAATGGTGCAGAAAATCATTCTCGACTGTCCTTTCCTAAAATGTAGCTCTAAAATTAAAAAAAAAACAGGCGCGACAGTCCAACATTGGACTAAAGCCGCAAATGTGTTTCCCTTACTCGAACATTTTTTCTTGGCAAGTTTTAATTCGAGTTAGAGATGTTTGACTGTAATGTTTCGCAATGATTCAAAATAAAGATCATTTCGAGAAAATTATTGAAATCTTAATAAAGTGACCCGGAGAAATAGATTTAACCATTAACAGAAGAAATGGCTTCATCCATTAACAAACAGAAGCAATCCACCAACTTTTTCGTTATAAGTAGGGATGTCAAAAACCTGCCCATAACCCGGTTTTAGTTTTTTCTCGGTTTCTTGCAAAGCCGATTAGACCATCCGGTTTCAACCGATTCTTTTCATTGATTTGCTTAGAATTTTAGTAAAAACACACTCGTAAAGCTGGTGTTCGTATCGTATGCAAAATCAAATAAAAATACACGAACAGGTTGCGCCAGAGAAACTTACTTATTTGCAAAAACTCCCAAGTGATGAGTTTGGTGGGTTGATGGGTGAGAGGGGGAGCATCCGGAGGGGCAGGTCCCCTAGTTTGTTTCCCAATTCCCATTCTAGTCAGTTATCATCATGCTCTGGTCTAGAGAGCAGCGGACCTTCGTCGTCGAGAGATTCTTTTCTACGGGTCGCTCACTAGGAACATGATCGAGGATTTTTCGGAATGAACGTTAGGGACGTGTGGTTTCAGCAAGATGGAGCCACAGCACACACAGCACGAGGCTGAATGAATTTGATGCGACAACATTTCCCCGACCGCCTAATCTCTCTCAGACGCCATCTCCCATGGCCGGCACGTTTTCCTGGTTTGGCTCCATACTTTTTTTTTCATGGGGTTATTTGAAATCCCTGGTTTATGTTGATCAACCACGGACCATAGCTCACCTCAAGAACAACATTCGCAACGCCATTGCTAACATGTTGATTTATATGCTGTAAAGAGCTTCAAAAATCGATTTAATCAGTGTAATGCACAATGGGGGTGGCCATTTAACCGATGTCATTTTCAGAACTATGTAAAAAAATAATTAAAATAATAACTATGAAGTACTTTTGTTTTTCTTGACCTTTCAAATAAGTAAGTTTCTCTGGCGCACTCCATAGCCATAAGGAGAGTTTTCGAAAATGTGTTTAAGGGCTGAAATTTGAAAACGAAGTTTTTAATAGGGGACAAGTAATAGAATTGCTGACTGAAAAATCAAGAAAATATAAAAAATTGTATGAATTTTGAAAGAATTTTTTCCGATTTTAACCGAATGGGCAACAACCGTCCGGGTTTAACCCTTAAATGCATAGCGTACCATATATGGTACATGGCTAGATTCCTGTAAAAGTCTGCCGATTATTAAATTTTTTATTTTTTTTTTACTTTTTCACAAAGTAGACAAAACAACCTTTCACATAAATTCAATTTTGGCTTTCCGAAGGTTTCTTTTAATTGTCTGTGCGTCGTCAAAGTGGACGAATGTTTTTTTTTGTGAAATTTGAAAAGCTATTCTTTAGTGCTAAAAAAATTGGCGAAATTTACCGTTATTTGGAAAAGCAAAAATACTGGTGAGTGAATTGGTATGTGTTCTTGAGATTCTTTTGAGATTTTGACCAAAAAAAGTCACCAAAGGTATTGTTTGCACCAATTTTGCAACGTACCATATATGGTACACCATGCATTGGGGCATATTCAGAAATATCTGTACATACATTCCGATCGTTCTTAGTTGATGAAATTATTCTCCTTTAGTCTCGGCTAGGGTAGGATATGTTATAAAATTTTAATTATCGGCTCTTTCAACATGATGGTGCGTTTTATTGGGCCCAGAACAGGTCCAAATAACCTAAATTTTTATACAAATTATGTAACCGATCCATTTTTCCAGGACATTTACTGCCATTTTTTATGAAAGCTAGGTTAATCAGTCCTGATCAGGATCCAAGGAAACAGAGCTGTCATAGTTGATTTAGAAGGATGTTTTTGTCATTTTGTTTCCTATATAGCACACCAGTCAAGGCTTAGTGTTTCTGTAGCTGCTTCTTATAATCCCAGCTTTTTTAGCTGGGAAGTATGCTGAAAAAAATTGTTCACCTCTTTTGTTTTGTCCTTAGGACACGCCACTAAAAAACCGAGCTTGCGTACTTAACATTTTAGTAAGATACTTGGACTTTCATCAGGACTCATGCTGCGCCTTGATTTCCAATTTCTTTAACCATTTGATTATGACAAGTATTGTCTTGGAAGTCCACGGTCAGGATCCTCAGAAAATGTGCTTCTAGGGTCAACAATTTCATATGGAAGACTATGTGGAGTACCACATTCGATAAACAAAAAATTACATGGATGTTATTCTTATGGACATGTCCTGGTACCTGCACAAATTTGGGTTATAAAGCAGGCAGCAGTTCATTTCCATATTCATATCCTAGCAAAGTCAATCCAATCCTTTTATGTACTTTTTAAGAAAGGTGCTATGATAAGTCAAAAGAAGTCTCGAGATATACGTGTAACAGTGGAACATGTTTATAACGAGCTATTATATAAAAGATTTATTTTATAACGAGACCGAGTTCTAATCGCGCTAATAGCATGATGACTGCCCTATACCCAAGTACAGAGCTAGACGGCACGCAAAGCCCAAAATAATCAATTCCATGTTTTTTTTTGTAGGGGGAAGGGGTGAAGGGGTATATGAGTCGGATCTGGCGCACTTTTTATATTTTATAAGGACATCCAACAGCTACCACTTGACACACATTTGAAGTTTTTCGCGACATTCTATCAAACGACATGGCTAAATTTAGGTTTGTAGGGGATGTTGGGTTAGTAAGACTTACTCCACTTTCCATCAGCTTCCAGGATATGTCACAAATAGCCATCGATACAAATTGCAATAACCTACCCGAGCTCCCTTTAAAAAAAAACTGAATATTCGCGATTTTCTATAGAAATGACCACCTTTCCTTTAATGAAGAGGAGTTCATTATATCGAGTTTCCACTATAATTTCGATCAAAACTCTCAATAATCATTATCCTTTCCTTTTTGCACTGTTCCTATTAAAGTAAGAGGCATATTAAATAAAATTTGAAAAATGTCTTTCATTTACAACATATGGCCTGAATGCATGGCGTACCATATTTGGTACACAATGCAAATTCTACTATTTTCGCTTTTCTGGGAAAAAGGGCTATTTCCTGGGAAAATAAAGGCTGATTCCGTGTTCAGTGACCGATTTTCCATAAGGGGAGGTCAGTTACGATACTGGATTCAGACCCCATGCATTTAAGGGTTAAACCGGGAGGAGGAGAAAACCGAAAATAACCCGGTTGACCGTTCTGAAAGTACCGGTTTTCGGACTAACCGTCCGGTTTTTGACATCCTTAGTTATAAGTAAAGCGGATATATTTTCAACGATTTCAAAACACGATTTCAACCAAAACCCGAACTCAAATCTTCATGAAATCGTAGCCAGCGCCCGCTCTAAGGGGGGGCGAGCCGGGCGGTCGCCCGGGGCGCTAAATTCTAGGGGCGGCTTTTTGGCAATCACTCGAATAAAAAAAAAAACGAGTGAAAAAAATTTAACATCAACATCAATTTAGTAGAAAGCAAAACGTAGAAACTACATAAAAATAAAATGAGTTAAAACAAAATGCCGCAAGGTAGGAAACAAACTGGCACCGAAGCATTTTACAAGCGATATACCCATTTTTTTGAGACGGCAGATTAAGGTTTTTTTAGGTAAGTATAAAAACCTGTTGAACATTTTTTTAATTTATAAAAAAAGTCAACAATCGATACGAGGTGCTTAGAGAAAGTTTCCTAAATGTTCCGCTTATGATGCTAGCACCTATTCCGCTTTCGAAAAGCAAAACGGCCCAATTCGCTAAGTTATATAATAATAAAGTTCCTCCACCCAAAAAAAAATATTTTTTTCATTGCAGAATGATGTGATAAATTGGTGTTCCTATTGAAAAGTTAGTTCCTTTTCTTCAAAGGATTCTAATTAGACCTACTTATCCATAATTCCTATTAAAGGGAAGGGCAACCAAATTTTTAAATAAAAGACGACATTATAGCATATTGAGAAATAAGGAATCGTATAAACACTCGAGACATAAAAGCATTTTCGATTACAATAATTCAACTTCATTTCACCTGATCTTTGCGTGGATGATTTCCTTCAGTTTCAATAGCATTGATTTGGCTATTCCCTATTGTCTTCAAGTTCCGTTTCCTCTTTCAACATTGAACTTGTGATTGATAGGATCAAGTGAACATAAGACATGAATTCCTCAATTTGCCCACATTTTTTCATCATTCGTCGTTAGGTATTTGTTGCGACTTGTGTCAAAACGCATAAATTATAGCTTCTTGCAGAAGAAGATTAGGCAATACTAGTGTTAGTTATTCAATTTTCAAACTTAAATGCCAAAAAACATTTTACCACTTATTCAGTCGCTCAGAAATTAAAACATGCTTTTCTCAAGTCGTTGGAAGATAAACACCGATAAATTGTAATTCACAATCCTCCCACAAAGCAAATTAGAAAAATGTTGAAAGGGAAGACTCAGAAAACTTCATTTTAATGGGTTGCAATTTCCCATCCTTGCTCATCGAATTTGACATGTTCGACATTGGGATTGGGTTTGAGTAATATAAGTAGGTACGAAGGAACCACCGATAGTATTCTTCTCTAATATGTTTCCTGACATGCTAATATCGCGATTGGGATAGGTTCCCCGATTTAACAAGCTGTGATTTTATTCTCTAATAATAATTTTGAAGATGAGGCATTTCTGACGTCGGTTAAAACCGCTAAAGAAATCCTTTCGAGAAGAGATCCGGCTAATTTAAGTTTATCTGTTCTGTTTATTTGCGCAGGGTGTAAAGAAGTTATCGAATACTACTCCAAAAGGTTAGTGTAATGCGAATGAACATCAATCTTTGGCACAAAATTTTCCAGAGCGGATTTTTCTAAAATGTTTTGAGTGTTTTAGTGGAATATTGGTAAGCTTTTATATTGGAACTCCGAACAAACTCTTCACAAAGCCACCTGAACTGTGGTGAATTTTTGTTTCTACTATACATATGCTTACTCGGCTACTGAACTCAGTGTGGGTAGAGATTCTATTATCTGAAGTACTGCAGCGTTGGTTTGAATCCCATTGTGACCATGATTTTGTGTTGTTTTTATAAAAATGTGCCCACGAGAGCCGGTTCCAAAATGTAAATCGTTTCGGAGCTACTCGCTGTCATAGGCGACCAAAAGCTGCAAAAATCACAGATCAGTCGAGAAATAAATCTGGATTCAGGTCTACAACAACAACTATACAAGTAGGTTCATACTATCTCTAATCAACTTGCCCGATATAGTACCTAAGGGGCGCCAAATTTAGCTCTTGCCCGGGGCGCCGTAAGTGCTAGAGCGGGCGCTGATCGTAGCAAAGTAAGGGGAACTGAACTGAATGATTGAATGCAATTCACATGTTTGAAAATATATGTAACGTTTAAAGCTGTAAGTGTGATTTTTACTTTTTCACGAAACCAAATCTCTGACGTCTATTTTTAAAAGTTAGATTGCAGAAAAAACCATTTAATCATCCATCAAATAAAGTACTGTCAACTTGAGTAATAAAACTAGGGGGCTTTGCCCCCTGCTCGCTACGCTTGGCAACCCCAATTTTTTTTTGTCACACCCCTCCTTCGAGACAGAGGCTAATTTTGGTGCGGCCGAAATTTTGATACCCTTCGCTCTCCTCGGACTATAAGTTTTTACGGGCTTGCCTATGATTTTTATTTAATCCACCCTCCTTATTCTTTTCCTTCGGTCTTCACAAAAGTTTTGGGCTTAGTTGAAATAAGTGGGCAAATAAAAATATTTACTCAGAAAATTTTATTGGGGTTGCGAGAGCATGACTCCACAGTACGGTTCCATTTGTTTTAACTTTTTGTTGCTTTGGTAAAGACACATGAATTCAAGACCTTGTGAAATTGGTGCAAAAAGTGTTTCTTAGAAGAACCAAAAAGGGGGGTTGGGTTTGTATGGCAGCCCCATGACCCCATGGTCCGATTTGATCAATTCTTAGAAATGTTTTGTGTCATCAAGAGAAACACGTTTGTGGTGAAATTTGGTTAAAATTGGTACACAAATAAAAAAGTTGGTCGGAGATGCTTCCTTCAATGCGTTACAAACTCCATGACAAAGTTAATATACCCTTTCACTCTATGAGCGAAGGATATAATTAGGACGATAGTGTGCGTTGTCAAGTATGATTCGCATTTTAACAGACCCTAAATCTGTCAGTCAAAGCGGCATTCCTTATTTCTGTTCGCTTATTGAAATCAATGTCATGTTCAATGTTGGAGTAATAAGAGGAACAAGAAGACGATAGGGAAGACGCAAGACGAACAGGTGTGGACATAGCCGCGAGTGCATATTTATCTTAAATTGATTGAATAAAAGGCACGTCTCCACGGCACATTTGTCACTCGAGACATAATTCCATATGTTTTTCGCTCGGTGAACATATAGTTTACCGTAGTCCGGTAATTAAAAACATGTTTAACCCTCGGATGGTTCAGTGGGGTCTGACAGACCCCAGAGAAATTTAAATCCTAAAATTTTCATAGAAAAACTTGTTGAATGGTATTTTGATGCATATGTAATTTAAGTATGTGTCACATACGTTCATTTAAGCATGAATTTGTTTGAATTGGTGATTTTGTTAATAAGTTATAGCACTTTGAAAGTGCTCTGGGGTCTGTCAGACCCCACGAACCATTTACGTAGGTCTTTTTTACAAAAGTACATTTTTCGTTTTGTGGGAAATTTTCAAAGTATGTTATTTGGAAAACAATAAAATGTAATAATAATAGTCGGGAAGTGTTGAAACTTTGTAATTAGAGTACATTTGGGAAATTATATATGTCAATTTTGAAAGAAATGGAAAATTTAGGGTGTTTTGAATTAGGGGTTTTTAAGTTTTTTACTCAATTCATTCAAAATTGTGCAGTTTTTTACCTGGTTTTTATTTATGAGGATATCCTTTCACTATTGTGTCATTACCTTATAGTTTTTAAGGCAAGACATAAATTAATGACTTTTATGAGCGTTAGAATTAGGTGGGTATTTTACATAATACATAAAGTTTCTTCAGCGAGCTTGGCTATACACTTGTCCAACCTCTTCTAAGAAGGAGGAAATCAACGGACAATATTGGCCGAAGCACATTACAAAATATTCAAGACATTCTGTACATTGTTCAACTTGCCCCCCCTCCCTCCCTGGGGACTGATGCCCCCCCCCCCATGGGGTCAGATGGCACCCAAAGAGGCAAATACGTTTTCTATGCCCGCGAGCAAATGATCGGAAGACAAAATAGAATGGCAATGAATGCAAAAACCCAATCTGCGAAGACAATCGAGGAAAAAGCTGTGAAGAAGAATGGTCTAATTATTGACTAACTTTGGATCCCCATTTAAGAAAAAATATTAGCCTTAGCTAAAAACTGTTGATGTATTTATCTTTGTTCATTAGTATTAAATACGTTTCGACTAATAAAAATAAAATTTTGTGAAAATTTTAGTTTGTATATTGATTTATTTATGATAAGTTAAAATTACCCTCAAATTTGACACCACCTAATTTTTTCTTCCACATACTAAAATGTACTGTCCGAATTCCACTGTTTTTATATACCACTTAATCAAAAGGCTTCATAGTTTCTTCTAGTTCGAACAAATATGCCAAAAAAGCAAAAATTTAAGTTTTAGAGCGATTTTTGCATTGGGGTCTGTCAGACCCCACTGAACCATTTACGTATGTAAAATTTACCTGAACCATCCGAGGGTTAAATATTCAGGATCTTACTTTTAATTACGCCGTGCTTCATATTCCAAATGACTGACTGCACTTAAAATAAATAATTTGTGCATATTTTCAAGCTATCATCTCAACAAAACAGTTGAAGTACAGAAGAGGATATCTGTAATGCGAATTTTATGTGCAAACATTCCGCAAAAAAAAATCCGAATGTGTAGTTAGTATGTATAGTGTAATCAAAAAATCTGAAATAAAAAATTCGACCTCGATTAGTATTGCTCGACGTTGCGCCCGTTATTCCCATCGGAATTTCCGCATTTCATCGCGCTTCACTAATCCGTAATTACTCTCAGCGTACCTAACCCTATCATGCAAATGTGCTGCTAACCTCGTCCCGGTTATTGGCTGGGGCTATAGTGCTAAATATTATTTACCCTGATATCCTGTGCAGAAGGCACGAGCATCGCATGAAATACAGGAGCATCTGACTGAACTAAATCACATACGACATTTATTAATGCTTGTTGTACACAAGCTTGTACAGATAACGTGGCACGGCTAGGAGCTGGACTAAAACGTATCACCGATCCGCTTTGCTTTTAATACTACTGTACAGTACACCCACCCAGATCAACACCGAACCGACCAAGTAGCAGCAGCAGCAGCATAAAGTTGAACACCAAAAAGGATACTCCCGGACACGGTAAAAGATAACAGCAGCGAAAAAAAAACGAAGAAAATGGTTACCCAGAACAACGCTAATTAAACAACACGTGATGGATAGCTTTTTACATAGCCGACAGAGAACAAGATTTATGGACTTGGGGATGAAATTCGCAGGGAAAATAATTGAGTATCAGATATGGTAGGAATTTTCCCTGATGCTGGAATATTTAATATCTTAAAAGTTGAGACGCGGGAGACGGGGAGCTCTCTGAGATATCTGAGACTTACGGTTACAAACGGTATGGTGGCATGATGTTATAAAACGTCCCGAGAAATCCGTTTGTAGCGCTTAACGCGACTTCATCTATTTTCTTGCATAATCCAACCCGAAGTTAAGTAACTTACTTATTAGCTTTTACTAGATTTTCTCAGGTTTACATCTGTTGGCGCTTGTTCGTGGTGTATTGGCTTAAGAGTAAATCCGATGAATGGATCTGGAGCGAATGAGTAGGTACCTAGTAAATGTATGCACACCATTATTATTATTATAGTTGGCAGTGCTGATTTTAAATCGGATCTTGACAAATATTTAATCAAACTGATTTATCTTCGAACAAGGAATATAAATTAATTGCATTGCATTAATTGCAATTGCAAGATGATTATTTTAAGCTGTCACTTACGTACAATTGAAACCGTAAGTACGGTAATAAGAAAATAATTTCTCACCCCTTTGACGATCTGATCTCTAGGAATTTTGTGGATTTGACAAAACCATCGGAGATAATAACATTCCGTCGTCGTCGGTAATTTATCCACGAGCACGGGGTAATAAACTCTAAACCCGAAATGCGAAATAATAATAATACACACAGTCCAAGTGCTATTAAATCATTTTATGAATCATTAAAACTATTAAAATAATGAGTATAGCTATTGCGAAATGCGTGCTAAGAATGTGTCTTTTGAGAAGCCTTGAGAGAGAGAGACGACGACGGCGAGATAAGACCAATCCACCTCTGGCCTTAAATTATACGCCCGTGGCAGCGAAATATCATTGCCCGTAGGATATTCATCATGCTTACAACACTAAGAAGCAATGTAATTACAATTTAATGGAGCCATTGGGTTTGTGTGCCACTTTCGTGCTGGAAAATTCCATTTTTGGTATGTTACCCATTTCAAATGTTCTGATGTAGCAAATACTGGGGATACACCGGGGATGATGCGGTTTCATGTGTCCTGTATATGTCTGTTACGGCTATAGTTGAAGCTGGAAGTGCTTGAGTTCAGCTGCTCAACGTACCTAAATGTAATTTCGTTGTTAGTCGCCGTAATGTCTGCTGTGCTGCTACTATGGTGTGGTGTGTCCTTCGCACAGATATGAGCAGATATGGAACATTATCTTTTATTAAATCTTATGCCATTTTCGAAATTTCGTTTGACAATTTGTCGAGCTGTCCGTGTACAGAGTAGTTTTGCGTTATTACCTAGAAAGGATAATTGCAATAGGGAGATGAATTTAGGGTAACGGGTTCATAGAAGCTGTAGTAACATGAAGATGACATTATTCTAAACTTTACACATGAGTATAGCCTGAAGGGTATGGGTGCTAGTGAAGGGAGCAGTTTCCCCTCGTTTCCCCTGACTGATGATCGCGGTTAAAAATAAAGCTTTTCTAAAAAAAATGTTATAAGCCTTTTTTTTTTAACATTACAATGTATATAGTTTCTGAGGACCTACAGGCCCATCAGGCCAGCCTCCTTTCTCCTCAAAACTATGGAGCGTTTAGTTGACCTATACACATCAGGGGTTTGACGGTAAGGAATAAACCTTTACATCACATGCTTAAGGCAGGGAGTTTCACTCTTCGCTTGGAGGTCATACTTTCATAATCAACGCCATAAAGAGCTTCCCTCAAGGCGGTGTACTCCCACCCCTACTGCGGCCCCTGGTCGTAGATGAATTACTCTCGCTACTTGAAGTGCAGGGTTTCTTAGTCATTGGCTACGTTGACGATATAACTATTGTGATTAGGGGTAAATTAAAGTCCGTTATTACTGACTTAATGACCACGGCCCTAACGACAGTCAAGAAATGGTGCACAGCAACGGGGCTCAGTATCAACCCACACAAACCAGTTCTAGTACCATTCACAAGGAAGCTCCTATACTTGTGCCAATGTACTTAAGGGGGGTGCCTATTGCCTACTCCAAAGAAGTCAAATGCCTTGGCGTCACCCTGGATGGTAGATTAAACTAGAATAGCCACTTGGCAAATGTTCCTAGTAAGGCCAAGCGTGTCATGTGGACTTGCCGGAACTTCTATGGCCTTTCGCCCAGATTGACGGAGTGGTTATACGCCCTTAGTATTGCACGCATCAATCTGAAATTCATACATTTAATTAAGCGTTATATAAGCTACATATTTGCCGTATAACAGTTTTCGGTGCACTTTACCGTTATAGAGATATTCCCCAAAAACTGCTTAATTGAATGTTTGGACCCTCATAACTTCGTTAGGGGGGCTCCCATTCTTGGGGACTTTTGGCGTCTTACTACCAGCCACAGAAGCTACAAATTTCTCCTAGAACACCTTAGAGCGCACTCCCTCGTCTTAGCACCATTTACGAAAAACCCCAGAAAACACGTTTTTTTAAAGTTTGAACCCCCATAGCGCCCTTAAGGCTGTACATGTTGATATTAAATTTGGCCACTGTCTTGAAAACCCCATAGGCTACACACTTTCCATACAAAAGTTTTTAGTACGAGTTACCGTTATAGAGATAGTGTGAAACCTTGTTAAAAATACCGTTAGACCTCCTGGCGCCGTTACGAGTGCCCGAAAGTATTCGGTCTTTGCATCGTTTATTGAGAAAGCACAAGAGCTTTAAATTTGCCATACACCACTTTTTTCTATATGCTCCCGTTATCGAAATATTCAGAAAAACCTGTTTTCGAGGGTCTTGACCCTCTGTAGCACCGCTAGCGGCATTCATAGGGACGGGGACTTTAAGGGTCTTGTTTAGGACCTCGAAAGGAAGGCTCATGCAAAAATCCAGCTTTCCCCTAATTTTTCCGAAGTTTGGCCAAATTTTTGTTCAAATTTCCTGGCGTATTATAGAAAGTACAAAAATATGTAAAAACAAATATATTCGTACTATAGGGGCATCCCCCTCGCACCAAAAAAAGTTTTTTTTTCCAAGGGGAAAAGTGCGGATTGCAACGTTCAACATCTCTTTATGGATCCCATCTGGAGATTTGCCCTCTTCTAATCTTGAAGCAGCTCACCAAAGTTCATCATCTGTTATACTAGGAGTGTCAATTACTAATTTCGACGAACCTTGCCCTAAGAGCTGCAGCTCATAGTGAGGGAACAGAACCGAGCCAATATTTTGGAGCAGTGTTTACAACGCTTTCAGGACCCTTTTTATGATTTTTTTTTCATGACGACCCCCCTATACGACATTCCCCATGGGTTTGTGTCCACGTCGCATAGTCGAAGATTTTGCTGAAACAATTATATGCGTGCCTGTTATAATTGCGAGCTTCGAGCCGTTTAGACGGCAGTGCCCCGTTAGGAGCCCGCATATAATCCTGACCCTATTTCTGCTCAGTTCCATTAGACTCGAGGTACTTTTGGGTGAGTTGTAGGCAACGAAAATTGTTGACTGCCGAAGCCCTGGAAAAGCTTCCCAGTGTGAGATGGCTTTGGCCTTTTCCCACTCCCTAATTACATTTCTGCATGCACAGTAACCCACAGTAGGGTTCCGGGCCAACGAACGGGGTGGTAGATGTTCTCCTTGCAAGCTCGTCGGCCTGTTTGCCTTCAACACCCGAATGCCCAGGTATCCAGAAAAGGGTAAGACTGTTAAGAATGCCTACCTTCCTGGAGGATTTCCTGACAAACCCATTTGCACACGAGCTTCGATGTGACAGTAACGCTCGTCCGCGCTTTTATTGCTGCTTGGCTGTCAGTAAATATTGCTATTTTCTTGTTAATGTAGCCTTTTTCGAGGCATAATCTTGCGCACATTTCCTTATTTAGTTTAGTCATATTTTTTTTGTGTGGAAATAATTTTAGGATTGGACGGTGTTAATAAGTGTAAAAGAGTGTAATGAAAGGATTCTGACAATCCGAAGATGCCCAGGGGGCGCATCCCTATAACCTGTTGGTTAGGAAAGAAAATTAGGGCTCTTCAACGAACATGCGGGAGTGACAGCAGGTGGATTCTGTGCCACTCGTTGCCCCTGTCCTCCTACAATTGAAAGGAAGATCACATTCCTGAGGTAAATACAGAGGGGTTTAAAATGGGGATGTATTAGACAATTAAGCAGCCAACTAACATAAGTGTCATGCTATTTGCGATCCGTTTATGCGCTTAGCGACAGATGGAACCCGGCCAAACTAAATCCACAAAATAGCACCCGTCCTGGACGCCCGCAACCGAATTCAAAATGTGTAGGGCGTCTCCCTTAAAAGCATCAAGATTCGCCCTTGATACGGAGGGTGGGGGCTTATACCACGGGATTATTCATTTACACCCATGAATGACAATCAAAAATAGGGACATGCGTTTGGGACACATAGTAAAAATTGAGACGGATACATCTCACGGATAATTAACATACATAGGAACCGCAAACCACACCAGACACCACACTCAAAACTTTTTTTTATTGAGTTAAGATGTCATCCACCTTTGCCGGCGAAACTCCCCTGAAGTTAGCCGCGCTGGCTCAATCCGCCATTTCGAATTCAGCAGCTCTTCCTAGTCATCCATTTTTTCGACACATCAATTTCTAGTTTTTAATCTGGCAGGATTTGCACAAATACCAATGATTTCAAATACATTAAATCAATCCGTTGCAATTTTCTCGTGTTAAAATGCTCTTAAGAAGGGGCCGCCACTGATGTGACGAGAGGGGTCGATGAGGCGATGTAAGTCTGTCTGCTTCGATGCAAGCTAATGCAAACTAAACTAATGGGGAAGTTTAGAAACTGTCGAAAATTCTGCACATTAGTGTCTTTCTGTTGGCAGCATATATATACGAACGGGAGTATGGAGTATGGTACCTTATAGCAATTAGGTTCTTCAATGAAAAATTATTAACCAAACTTCATACAAGTGAGGTCCCAGTAAATTATGGTAACATATACGAATGTAATCGAAACACTACATCATAGAGCTGCTTAAAAAAGCAGCATAATCATTATTCAAATGTGAAGGTTATTCAATTTAGACCACGCCCGTAACAAGCTAATTGTTATCTCGTTTTTTATTAAATTTCCCGAAACCATCGACACATATTCCCAACAAACGGCGCAGCGAATTTTAAGTATTTCTGACATATCTATCTAAAATCCATTCCATCCTATTTTATTTTCTATTTGGGGCGTACGAAGACTCTTCCTCTCAATGGGTTAAAAATGTTCCGTTGGAATGCCCAGCTGTAGCAATAATATCAGGCATGTCAATATTTTCGAACACATAATATTCAAACCGGTTACGTACACCTACCACCACTCCCAACGGCGCAAAAAAACATTCGAGTGGCGTACACATATTCAGAATATGAGCCCTGAGCCCTTATTCCGATGGGATATTTTTACAAGAGACTCTTGTCAGAATCAAAACAAAAACCCTGAACGAAACATGAAAATTTATGTAAATTTCTCCCGTCACATTTATGCTGGGAACTTAAAGAGTGTATGTGGCTGCGGAGCACATAAGCTACACGTTAAAGCATATTCTCTGCTACGGGACGGGCTCAAACAAAGAGAGGAGATTAAATGTAAAGGAACCTGCTTGAGACACTGAAGTACTAGCATACTATACACATATAGTTAGGGATTGAGGAAAGGGTAACGTAAAAGGACGAAAGCTAAACTGAATGAATAAAAGTGTATATGGTGAATAATATTTTGTGAAAAAGCCTCGCCTTTTGAAAACTTTGTTTTTCTATGCCTGTATTCGCATAGGTTCGTATAGGTACCCTCTGGGAGAAGGAGGAAAAAGATATGTGTGGTCATATGTCGGTATGCGTACTGGTGACGTTAACAGATGAATTCACTTCAACTCCCCGTAGAATTCCCAGATATTCACTCACCATCACCAGTTGCCTCGTGTTCCTTAACATATTTCCATCCGTTTTGGAATTCTCCTATCGGGATTAAGGTATTCCTATATTACCGTGCCAGATTGCACGCTAACCATCAGAACGTAAAAATACTAGAGAAATTTCTGTCTCTTCCCCGGGGTGTGTAGACGACAAACTTCCTTCTCTCAGCCCTATCAACACTCTAGACTTGTTGTAAAACGGAAAACCATTTCCCTTCGGCCCGCAGAATACAGCCGACCTAGCGTTTTGTCGTTTCTCGCCTGCGGGTTTTGTCGTAGGTATAAGGTTTCGAATGCCGGATTCCATTGTACCAAACTATCGTGTCGAGATCTGTGCGACCAGGCACAAAAAGGGAGGGTGTCAATGATGATGTTTTCAAAGTGACGTGGCGTATAGTAGATTTGTCAGGCTTCAAAAGCTTTTGATGTGATGAAAATGACTTTTTGATGCAAATTAACTTGAGAGTGAATAACACCTCTGCTGAATTTTTAATAACATCATTTAATGTACGATAGAAACTTTATGCGGGAGAATAAAGTTCCAATGGGCTTCCCGACATTATAAAACGCCAAAGGAGCATATTGCTGCACTATGGGTGTAGGAAGGACGTCAGAGTGAGTTCATGCTGCATGCATTTTATATTTGATCTTGGATGTGTAAACGTGGGAGACGCGATCAATTGAACGAAAAGAGTTTAAAGTGGCAATAGAGACATATATTCATCAAAGTGGCCATTTATTCACCTTAATGGCGCGTTGAGCTAATTTCGTTCCGTTGAACTCCCGGCGGAGTGAGTTTGATCGATTTAATTTGCAGCGATGGTTGCTTTTGAAAGGGATGTTTGGATATTTGTGCATTTAATTCACAAATTTATAATTACTTAAGGCAGTGCTGTCCGATATACGGCCCGCGGAACATAATCCGGCCCGCGAAGGGTCCGAAGCGTCTCACAATAGCAGAATTGCCCAAAGATTTACGCAAAAAAAACTAAATTGTAACCCAGTCGGGAAATGGACTAGTTCTATAACTAATTCGGAACCACTTCCCACAGAGTTACAACTAGTTCTGACTTCGATTGCATTTACATGCAAACAACTAGCTACATTAATTAAGCTTTGTCATAGGGTGCAGTCAATGTTGACTCCTCCTGCATTACTAATCAACTAGTAGTGGAAGTAGTTCCAAAATTCTAGTTCAAGAACTAGTAAGACTGATATCAGTAAGAGGATTGGTGCGTTTTGCAGTACATTGTTTTTGGTACTGAAATGGTTCCAAAAACAACTAGAAGAAGAACTAGTAGCATTGTTATCATTGGAGAGACTGATTGTTTTCGATTCTACAAGCTGTAAAGTAAAAATTTATATTTTTGAAGATTCAAATATTTTTTTTTTTAGATAAATCTTTATTCTTTATTCCAACCAAACCTCACAAAAATTTTGTTTTATCGACTCCATGGAACTTATGTGAAAACGAAAGGAAAAGAAGGGGTGTAATAGGTACGCCCGAAAAAAAGCAACTTTTAGCCCGAGGAGAGTGTAGAGCCGCGCCCGAAATTAGCCTCGGTTTTGTTTCTTTCTTCTATTCTATTACACTTTTTTCATTCCAAAGAAATCGTATAGACAGAAGAAACAAGAAAATTATACCTTAAGATGCTCTAGGAAGCAAACGTCGTAAAATTGCATATTAATAGACACAAAACAGCTGGAATAGTACTTAATGGATTTTGATGAAAAAATCAACCCAGTCAAACAAAACAAATATCAAAAAATAAGACCGTGAGATCAATTAAGATAACATACATACATAATTACAAACACTACTTGCATTCTCCCGTTGTCATTCTTTTTCTTCACAATGCACTTTTTCACATTTCTTAAATTAAAACACGCACCATTTTGTAAAAAAATTCCATCACTATAAGTTGACACCATATGTCAAAATGAAACGAATATGAACGACTCACGACGATTCCTAAAAAAGTTGATGGCTAGTCCAAAAAGACACCAAACTGTTCCGATCTGCATTACTTTTGAACTAGTCGCGGAAGTAGTTACATTGGAAATAGTTTCAAAACTACTTATTTTCTAGACCAGTTGCCATTTTTCCTACAGGGAATTTAAAAATTCACAGGTATATACAAAAATGTCTGCAAAATATTAAATTTTTCACCAAAAATGTTTCAACTCCATCGATAATACGTAATAGTTAATGGCGGAATCTCAATGTTTTCTTGCTAAGTCGTGGGTGGGAGTTTTATTTATCTATTATAGACATTTTAGTGCAAAATATTAAAGACAAATTTTGCTCATTTAAGGAGTCTATAAAAAAGACAAAATCCTTTAAAGCAGTAGAACGAATGCTCTAGGTTTGGCCCGCCAACGCCTCACAAACCAGCAATGTGATTCGCTTAAAAATTAAATTGGACGCCCTGATATAAGCAAAAAGAAAGCGGAATTAGATAGCATCTTTGTTATTGTGCAATGTTGAAACCGCGCCAAGAACAACTTTAGGAGTGATCGAATTCTCGAAGTATCTAGTGTCTGTCTAGGTTACACGTTATAGTCAAAAGATTCAACTGTACCTTGAAAGTCGAAAATTTTATTGGTAAAGGTACTCGGATCGTGTGAGCTCAGTGGCGCCGGAACGAATTTTTTATTGGTGGGGCAAGATTTTTTTTCTCAAATTCATATAAAATTAAGCGGTTACCATATACCGGACCTCTAGCCAGGACCGGCTCTACTATATGTGCAGAATGTGCATTTGAACAAGGCGCCTCATTAAGTGAGGCAAACAAACAATTTCAATTTTGGATTAATCTTAATTATCTTATTATCAAAATTTTGTGATGTTTAATGTTCTTTAATCGGAAGTTTTAAAATCTTTGCGCTTTTATATTTTAAATTAACATTTTCAAAAATTTCAAAAATCTCGATTTGAAAAAAATTAGGTAAAAATTTGCACTTTTTGTGGAATTTTTAGGCGATTTTAATTTTTAAATTGTGATAGTTAGGACTTCTGCTATAATAACCTCTACATTAGGTCTCAAACCCAAATTTCGAAAGTTTCGGTTTAAGAACACAAGAATTCGAAATTATTGAAAAATCGGATTTGATAATTTAAAAATGCGAAACTACAAAATGTGTTTTCAAATGGAAAGTTTGGGTTTTGAAACCTTATTTAGAGAATATTCAATCGCAAATTTCTTTACAAAGCTGAGGGTCCTAGTACTTGCCACAAGCCAACCCCCACTGAAAAAGGAGCCCCCCCCCCTCACCTAAGTATAAGCTCTTCATTAGATATATTGCGCTGATAGTGTAGTTAGCACATGATAAACATAGTAGACTGCAAAATGTTGCGAAAAATTGATTTTTGTTTTCTATGTTTTTTTGGGGGGGCTCAGCACAAAAATTTCGTTGCGAAACAGGGTCAAAATCGTATAAAAAACACAAAAAAAAAATGACTACCAATTGTACAGATACCGCTTAACGCATTTTAAAGAGTAATGGTGCGTTGGACATGTAATTATGTTCTTCCAACATGCTCAAGGGCAGGTTATCGGAGAAATGTACACTTTCGGAGCTTTAAGCAAAAAAAAACAATCAGCACTCCAATAAAACATAAGAAACAACAAAAAGATTCTCCACCACACTTTGCTATCTGAAATCACCAAATGACTACACTATTAATAATTTTGGGAAATACTTATTTCTAGACTAGAACCGCTCAGGAAAGTGGGAAGTCCCCTTTTTCTTAAACGACGACAAGCTAAAAATGAATATCTCTCGAATTCATTAGAGGAATTATGTATGTTAAAAGAATAGCTCATGTACTGAGGGGGTGGCTCACTTTGACTGTTACTACGGATATATCTAAAATTAAAGAAACGGCTTTCAACACACAGGGCACAGGGCGCCATAATACCTAGGAACATCGCTGCCTCTAGCAGCGGTTTCCTCGGGAAACGAATTTTTTCTTTTAAGAATTTTTCAGGAATATAAAAGAGAAGGATTAGATGTGTCAGACGTTTTTGTGTCATTGTTGAATGTAGCCATGTTAAACACGTCGTAAAACACTGAACGACCTTTCTGATGATGCTGCTGATGCTGGAATCGTCAGAAGTAATATGTTACTAGCCGTATTAACTTGCTGTGCTCGATATGCTTCGAAAGTGCTCAGCAATTTCGGCGCAACATGTAGGTGAAGCTCCCGGCATACTCTTCAAAAGAGTTAACTGTGAGCAAAGATCAACAACGAGTATAGCAGCCCACGGTTTTCTGACAAGCAGAATGGAAACCTTCCTCGTTTTCGTTGATCAACGGTCAATAGTTTCGCTATCGTTGGCCTTGTCGTTAATTCGAGGTACTCTTGTTTAAGAAGAAGAAATGCAACAGTTCTCTATCAGCTTCTGTTCAGTGCGGACGTGAAGAGTCGACTCGGCTCTGGGTTGCGGCGCAATACCGTCAATTGTTCTGCGCACATTAAGTGTATCTCTACCGTGTTGAGGATTTGCACCGAAGTGGCGAGCACAGGGATGCGTTTGTGCTGCGAGGCAGAGCGTGGAGGCCCGCGGACAATCTGATCAGATGGGATGGATTACTCACCAGAAAATTATAAAAAAAAAATATATAACCTAAAAGTCCAAAGCCACATGGCTGGGCACAGTTAACATCTAAAAACAAAGGACGATTTTATAATTACAAAAACAAATATAAAATATAATAGCATTGATTGCTAACAAATTATAAAACAAAAGTGAAAACCTGGCAATACAACCTAATCTGGTTAGCCAACCGTTCGATTCAAGGAGCCCCACCTGTGCACTTCTGCGTAGCAGAGGTGACACCAGGATACCAAGCCCTTGTTCGGACAAAGGAGGAAGTAGTAGTAGTAGTAGAAGAAATGCAAATGGAATGATCATACATACTCGTAGTATACATGCACTAGATGCACGTATACAACTTTCTGCGAACCAGATATTCCATCATGGAAAATATCCACTACTAGAATAATGAATCGAATATGTACATTGTAAATGTATAAAAATATAAAATAAACGATTCTTCATTTTTAATATAATGCAATATACATATGTATGTAGTACTAATTGCCCTTTTAGCCAAAATATGCCCCCCCCCCCGTTCCGGCGCCATTGGAGCTTGCAGATTTCTTTTTAGCAAGAGTTTTGGTCTTACCCCAGAGGAACAGTGGTGCAGCTGCTATGGTGGAACGGTGGCCCAAAAACGCAGGAGCAGAACACCATACAGCATACAGTTTCGAATAGAAAGTTTCCGCCCTGATTAATACGCCATTTATTATGAGAGAGTGTTAGCACGTGTCGTATACTTCACTAGACGTTAACGCTTTTTGGAAAGGGATACACTATATAAACTCGCTCGCGTTCCGTACACAAAAAAAAAGGGATTGCAAATTTTCAACTTTAATCGCGACAAAACCCGACAGTCTTGACTATTTATTTTTCTACTTTTTTTTTGCATTTTTATTAACCTCCTCCCGGCGTTTGAATTACATTTATTTGCTTGAATTTTTTCTTTAATTGCTTTGCCATTATTATCATTTCGTATTTTTTGTGTTCTGCTTCTGCTAATACGAGTACATAGGCATATTTTTTATTGCAATGATTTAATTTGTGTTTATTTGATCGTTTGCTCATTATTATTATTTTCGAGGTCTTCAGTGTGCCGAAGAATGAGCACTTCCTTTGTCCGTTCCTAACCTTTTATGTTTCCCTTTTGATTTGATGGTGGCTATGCAAGCATCAGAGCCCGATAACCCAAAACGATTTACATCGCGGAACTGGCTGTTGGAAGAGCATTTTTATAAAGGCAATACAAAAACCCGTGGTCACAGTGAGATTCAAACAAATGCTCTAGTAATCCACAGGAAAGAATATCTAACCACGGAGAAGACCCAATTCGAAATTAGTCCTCGTTAAATGAATCAATGCAAATGCTCTGCACACTCAAATACATGAAAAACGAGGGAAATTTTCCAACTCTCACCGCCAAAAAAAAAGAAATTCGTTCAATATTAATAATTACTTCATAATATGAAACTATGCTAAAAATGGCAGATTTGGACTATCAGATTCTTACGATTTAAGTCTCCTTCTACGCTCAATCGTGTGCTCAATATTGTTTGATATGGGTTATTGTTACTGAAGTGAGCATTTTGTGGGAGTCTAAGCTAAACTTAAATATTTGCTGTAAAATTAACTATGGTTTCATTTGGGACAATTTGATCTCCTGAAAACCTTAATGTTGTTTTAACAATATTGTTAAAAATTTGACTCAATTGTTGTTCTTTGGACAATCTCCACGGCGCTATTGTAATTTCAATCATTAAATTATGTTGAATATTGTAAAAAGCTATGTGCCACCTTGTACTTTAATTTATCTTGCCACCCGGTCCGTATATTCATTACGACGACGATAATGACCGATGATGAGCGCCACCACAGCCGAGGAGAGAACTAATCGATCGTCACCGCGCTCGCAACGTCACGTGCACGAAAACTATAAAGGTGCGAGTGATCGGCCCCTTTTTTCTCTTTGGCAGGGTCGAGATAGGTTGGTTCAGAGCAACGGCAAGCTCCAAGGTTTGTACTTATCTTCAAGGGAACGTGCCAGTGGAATGTCGATGAAAAATCGTCTTTGAGTCAAGCGAAATCGTATTGCGTCCTGCGAGTCACAAGTCCTGTAAGGCAAGTGAAATCGTCTTTGCGTCCTGCGATCCACAAGTTCTGTGAGTTGAGCGAAATCGTCCTATGTCCTGCGAGTTACGACAAGTACAGGGCCGGATTTAACCTGTATGTTGCCCCTGGGCAGTAGGCAAATGGCCGCCCTCCGCCAATTGATTTTTTTTCACGGGATCAACAGGAATTATGAGCGAAGCCAGAGGGGGGGGGGGGGGGGAGGGAGGGGCGCTTGTCCCCCACCTTCCTGGTCGATTATTATGGTAAAAAAAATTCTTACCGTTGTAGTAAAAAAAATCGCTGCACTTTACAATGCTTGAAGGTGTAAAAATGCGAGTTCGATTCCAGACACTACGTAAAATTTTCTGCCGCTGAGACTGTAGTCTGGAAAATTAAAATATTTGTAGTTTTCTGGCCCTTGATATCCGGAACAGGGATATCGACGTGTGAGCATCATGAATCGGTAACATAATTAGATCAGATCATTTCTGAGATATGTTTCTCTTAGGAAGACTCTTTTTTCTTTTGTGAGAATCCCATATTTTGCATGCGTTTCATTTCATGGCTTCTGATCTGCAGAATCAATTTTAACCGTCATATGAAGGTCTCTCCGGGAAGGCAGTAGAAATTAACTCTATCCCATCCCTTCATCAAAAGCCGTAAAGTTATTTCTATCAAAAAAACATTATAAATTTTGCTCAGAAGAAAAACAGTGACAGACGATACAAACTGATCTCTTGGCCTATTTCTTTTAAATCGCAAGTGGAATATGCAGTCCGATAGACAAAAACAGCACTGAATATAGACGAGCTACGGTCTAACAAGCTGTTGAGGCCAGTTGAATGTAATCAGAATCACCAGTAAAAGTTTAAACACGTGCCGGGGCCATTTTTCGGTAAATGGGTAGAAAATCATTCTCGACTGTCCATTCATAAAATTTGGCTCTAAAATTTGCCTAACGATATTTTCGTGACCGACAATTTCAACTTCTAACACAATCATGATGTACAAAAAATTCCCCCTCTGACGGAAATCCTATTGCTACGCATATGACAAGAATATAAACAAAGTGTGTTATTCGATTAGTTACTTCGTTGGAGGCAATTTACATTCGCCGACGGGAGTATTTTAGGAGGCTTGTAGTAAAATCTGGAACTCGCCGCCAATGTATGTAGATTCAGAAGTTCATTGATTGTTACACCCGAAAGAATCTCTAGGCTTTCAATAAAATTTAACATAGAGTCAGAGTCCACTACGGGACCATACCGCCAGGGGAGTGCCTAAGCAATTACGCTCTTACCACCCGGTCTATCGGACTGCTTTGTCCTTCGGCTTTTTATTGACGGTTTTTTTCGTTCAATGCATGCGCTCAGCCTCGAAAACCCAATCCCGGGACGCAACTGCAGCTGGTTGACTAGGGTAACAATATCCAGCCACCTCGAGTCCAACATGGTCCCCTGGGCAAACCCATCGCCGGGGTGCACTATTTGCTAAAGACTTCCCAATAGCAGGTGTGGCCGATCTTCCTTCGACCCCCTGAAAAGTTAACCCTGCGACTACCCATCAGCTTAAAGCGATAGGTAGGCCTGCTTTTCACATCTGGATTAGTAGGATCCTTCAGTATCTTTGCGTGTGGCACTCACGTCCGTCTTCGTTGAGCCAACCACCCTCGGATATTGTCAACGTGCGCCGCGACGATAGTGAATTGAACCCACAGCAGAGTAACTCGTAACACTTAGTGAACTGCCCCAATTTGTTGGAAGTGAGGTAGGTGCTAGCATCACATGACAGACGGAAAAATTAGGCCAGTTTGAATCTTAAAACAGAACCTCGCATCAATTCAAAACAACGCAAGGACTTTGGTTGTAAAATCCTTTTTTGTAGGTGTCAGTTTATTTACTGACTTGACTCTTGTGCCTGTTTATTTCATTTGAGTTTCTTTGGTTTCCTTTCTTCTAAATCGAAGTTGCTACTGAATTTTTCCTTTACCTTTTTGCGACTTACTTTCCAGTGCTAATGAAAAAGCCGCCCTTAACATTTCGCGTCCCGGGCGACGGCCCGGCTTGCTCCTCTCCTTGCCCTTAGAGCGGGTGCTAACTGGGTCATTAGTGCTCGGTTTCCTTTTTTTGCAATGACGGCCGGCGCGGCGGCGGCTTGAAACATAAGCCGTCGTCCGCGACAAACCTTCAAAAGGAAGGCTCATGCAGCTTTTCTCTTGATTTGTCCGAGCTTTGACCTGAATTGATGTCCAATCCTGACCTTATGCTAGGATCATATTTTTTAACCAACACTGAATAAAGTGACCAAGTGACCGAAAGGCAGGTTTTTGCTTTCAAATCGAAGAAGTTGGATAAAGGGATAGCAAAGGGCAGCTGTAAAGTATCCTGCGTCGTAGAAGTAGAGTAACGGTAGTTCCATTCTTTTTCTTGATTTTGTCTAACCCTAGAGAGATAATCTACGTCGAATCGACGTACAGAAATTTTTCTTTTTATTATATCTCATTAGTGAAGCTTCATAATTTGTTGGTTCCGAGATTTAACTCAATTCATGTATGTAGGCGTAATTACGTGGCAAAATTATTGGCTTGGGTGCCACACAGCCTAAGATATTGGGGGTCATAAGTCAAATATACGTCGAATCGACGTATGATTATCTTTAACAAATTTGTACTGAAAAATATTTTAATTGCTCCGAATTTTTATAAATCTTCATAATGAGAATGTGTATTCACTTGGATATAACCACTAAAAGCCTGTTTCGATAAAGATATCCTTTATTTTAATACATTGAAAGGACAGTCCACTTTCTCCTAGTACCACTTTTTTAAAATTAATATTATATAAACAAACAAATGATAATTTTGCAAAACCTCGAGTTTAACAGATCAATATTAAATACAAATGATTACATATCTACCTTTTAGCAACATGTTACTCTTAACAAAGAAGTTATAAGGATGTTAACTAGCAACACGTCGAATCGACGTATGATTATCTTTTCAGGGGTAAAAAATATGATTATCTCTCTAGGGCTAATACGAGTAAGCAATCATTATTTCCAATGGCTAAATTTAGAGTTATATCTGAAAGTGGAGGAATGCACAATGAAGCTTTTGACGTCTTGTGTGTCTCTTTTTTTTTTTACTTAGCACCAGGAACAGGAACACAAAAACACTTATAAAATTCTATCGTAAAAAAGGATATTCGCCATCGTGTTAATGTTCTATTACAGCCATTTCAAGGTATTCGTGTCGAGTGAAATATTCTTCGAGTGCTTCAAGTGGTCTATAGGTACATGTTAGTCCTTTAGAGCACGCCGTGAAACGTTCAGATAAAACAACACGGTTCCTCCTCTCGTATATTGTTCGATCGTAATTAACATCAATTAACCATGTCGAGCGTAAATTTTATGTTTTCAGTTGCCTCTCTAGTTAGCTCATAGTTCCTCTCCATTGCCATTATACTAAACTGAAGAGCAATGCAATTTATAGGATATACAGTCAGACCCATATCTTTTCGCATAGCATTGCAAATACCTACTTCAAACCTTTTGCTGTTATTCGTTTGAATTAAGAGGGATGCTTACTACTTCTTTCGCTTCTTTTTGTGACGAAAATTCCGGAAGAATGTTCTCTTAAATGATGGTATGGTGGCATTAACATGAACTACTGCTGCTAAAACTATAGTTGAGCGATTAGGGAGCCAGTCCCAGTAGTCTTTACGGCACCAACATGACCAAAAGATTTTCTTATGCATTTTAATTGGATTTGCAATGCAGACAGAATTCAAAATTACAATTAAATTTTGAACGTTGTTGGTGCGTAAAAAAACCTATATGTATACATTTGACGTTTTGGGGTAGAACAAAAATAATACCATGTCGAGGACATAAACTGTTAATATATATTTTTATTGTTTAATGTGGATTTACGTTTTATTTTACCCATTACATGTCTATGTCCACAATTGTTTTTTTTTTTTATTTTAAATGGTTATAATTTTTGTATTTTATTTCTTTAAAGAAATTTTATAAAACAAATAGGTACATATACATTTTTGCGTAAATTTTCACAAAACCAAATAATTACCATAATAATACATACACAAAAATGTGACCGAGCCCAATACGACAATTATGTGTGTATTTTGATAAAATATCAATAGCACAGTACGAGTATATGTATGCACTGAATTCTGCTAAATACACTTCATTTCATAGGAAATATTACTCGTATTTTTACATTTATACTGCATTCCGCATTATTGTAGTGGCCAGTGGCCTGTGACCCACTCGCATGTTTTTTGCATTTATTGGGTGGTTTCACATTGTAAGACGAAATCGGACGGCTAACAAACGGACGGCGAGAGCTTTTGTAGTGGCCAGCAGACAAGCATTGTGCATTACACATTGTAAGAACGATGGTTCTTGTCTTGCAAGTTTACCCGTCCGGTTTCGTCTTACAATGTGAACTCACCCATTGTACACTAACTTTGGAGCGTGCATGGCAACTTTTATACATACTTGCCGTGTGATTATTGTTGGCCCGTCCGTGTTTTGATCGGATAGTGTGAAATGATCATACGATGGTTCTTGTCGTGCAAGTTTACCCGTCCGGTTTCGTCTTACAATCTGAAACCACCCATTGAGTTGCCTTCTCCCTATTCAGTTGGTATGTATCCAAAACAAACATAATCAGTTTTTTTTTGTGGTTTCAACGGTATTGGTTGCAATTTTACTATATTTTTTAGTAAAAAATGTGTAACACTACAAAAATTATGAAATTTTCCGCAAAATGTTTATCAGATTTTAGAGGCAAATATTTTAATGAATGACAGAAAGGATAAATATTTATTATATTGTTGGCATCCACTTTGGATGTGGTGGTGTGTTGAATTGATATGGTTTCCGTGTACGGCGTGCGGTTAAAAGAAATATTTAACAGGGACAATATGGTATTTGGTTTCACATAATTCGAATATTTTTCCGCATTTCATTCGTCATGTGTTTCGAATGAACATGCTTTTTACAGAACCGCGATGTAATTGATTGATATGTATATTTGACGCTTTAAAAAAAACTAGTTGCATTTATTGGGCTCCAGAATAGGGCAGGAAAAATTAAAATACAGTGGACTATGGCGTCCACTGTATTTTAATTTTTGTAGCATCTATTTCAGTTAGGGGGGGATGTTACGTTATAATTTAAATCTATAATAACAAATAAAGATTTTCCGTTGGTTGAATTGAAAAAATATTGCTAGGCAAATAATTGTAATGGCTGGTTGGAAAAAAGCGGTGGCCTAGGCAGAGGCTAGCCAATTAGCGCATTAAGCGCCGGTTTGAAACCACAAACTCCGTGAAGTATAACTAGTGTATATGATGATGATGAAGGTTAGGTAATGCGCGTTGTAGGGGATGACCAGCCTGGTAGCGTGGAACCCCATTGGTCACTGCCTCATGATAACAGCAGAAAGCTTGGCGATATCTCTACGCGCTTTAGTCAGAATCTCAGACGTTCTTTTCCAGTCGTAGGAGGGCCACATCTTCCTTGATATAACGCAAGTCCTCAGATTTCGCCAGTTGGAATTAGCCGCCCTTATATAGTGGGTGGAGATGTTACTCTTAACAGCTGCCATCGGGACGCAAACACGCACCGCATGAGAGCTGTCAAGAGTGGCTCCCATTTTGACTAGTTCGTCAGCCATCTCGTTACCTTCTCCTGTGTCTGGGTACCCAGAGTAGGGTGATTCTTCGTCGTGTGCCAAGGCTGGTTAATGCTTCCTCACATACTTCAACAACCTTGGAGGTCGTATTCACCGATTGTTAAGCCATGATAGCAGCAAGCAGCCTGACTATCTGAGCAGATGGCGATATTCTGGTTGTTTTGTATGTCCCTGAGAGCATGACATGCCTTCATGATTGCAATCATTTCTGCTTGAAAAATGCTGGCATGGTCAGGAAGACGGTAATATTCAGAGATACTTACTGATCTGCAGAAGATGCCAGCACCCAGTGGCGGCTCGCCCATATGTGCACAAGTGCACGTGCACCCCTTGAGAAAAATCGAAAATGCGTATCTCAAATCGCACATCTAGCCCGCAAGACGGCCTTATTCTATTTATACCAAGATACTTATTCTACCTACTGAATCTATGCCCATCCCATATCTATGTATGAATGTACACTGCCGTGCCGACTGCTCCCTGCACATACGACATGGTCACGACACTGCGACCAACAACCTGCAATCACGGTGGGTGCACAATCTGGGAAGAGGAACACACGCTCAAATATTGGATATCTTAAGGGTTTCCGGGGCAAGCAGTTATTGCAAAATGTACACAAGAGCTTGTATACAAAGAGGTTGTGCACAGCGCCTTGTAAATTGTCTCAACTAAATTCTAAAAGCAGAGAGATTGTGTCGCATGCTCGCATCCGTCTGTTCTGTTCAAATCGCGAAGAATGAAATTGCAATGGTTGGCTTTTTAAAGCAAATTTTTAAAATCTTCTAATAAAAACTAAAAATAAATAACAGGCGCGACAATCCAGCCTTGGACTAAGGCCGCAGGATGTGTTAGTGACATCCCATTTCCAAGATCTTATCTGCTTTTTGTTGAGGTAATGAGATCAGCATCACGCTCAGCAGTGTTATTTATCCCCATAAATGGGTACTCGTTTAACATCTGAGTGAGATCATAGTCCGTCACAAGCTCGTGAGTTCGAAAAACACCATGGAACACGGTGAGATTCGAACTCATGAGCCTGTGCACCGAAGGTGCGCGCACTAGCCGCTAGACCAGCCAGACTACTAATAAAAACTAAAAGTAAAATAAAAAAAAAACTGCGGAATAACTACACCCGTCATTTCTTTAGTGCACGTGCAAGTGCAAGCGACGGAAAATAACAATTTCGACGTTAATGCGGCAATTTACGCGGAAAACACGTACGTATATTAATGGGAATATGTGGAATCTATGGATTTTAATGGATTTTCGTTCTGTCCAATGGGCTTATCCATAGGCCGATTTGGATTTTGACAGAATGAATATTTAATGAAATCCATGGATTCGCCATGCGCGTGTTTTCCCTGTTTTGTTGTGCGGGAGTGAAAATGAACATTCCAGCTAACGAAAGTCGGAAATAGTCTGCGGAAGAATAATATGTAATATAAAAACAGTACTTTTTTAAATACAAACTATGAAAAATTTAGCTATACATCATTATTCTTGCCCTATAATCAATACATTTTTATATTTCCCCGTGAACCCCCGGTATTTTTCAGCACGAGCCGCCACTGCCAGCACCCACGCCTGCTTGAAAAATGCTGGCATGGTCAGGAAGACGGTAATATTCAGAGATACTTAGTGATCTGCAGAAGATGCCAGCACCCAGGCCACAATCCATTTTAGACCCATCGGTGAGGAATGTGATGTCAAAATCCTTGACCACCTCACTCTCTTTCCACCAGTGCCGGATTAACCTCGTGGCAGAAGGTGGCAAATCCTACGGGCCCCGCGCTTTGAGGGGCCCCGCGCTGCCTTTAAAAGACTTAATATTAACCAAATTCTAAAAACGGGTGAAAGTTTTTTCAATATAAATATAGTCGTACAGACACCCAATAAAGTTTCTCTAATCTCTATGGTAATAACACTTCCAACAAATGCCTCTTTTGTGTCATAATTTTCCGTGGCAACTTTGCATGGATTCGACTAAATTTTGTTGCCGATGTCGCGACTTTCCAATGAACGTCTTTCTCCCCTAAGTTAAATGATAATTATGAGTGGAATATGTACAATTATATCAAAAACAGAGCCGAGCCGCATATAGCCCGTGAAACAATCAAATTCTTGTATGAGACATTTTTCTTTCGGTTATGAGAATTTATCCTATAGATGCCGTGGTTTGATACAGATGGTGTAGCTATAAGCATAAATTTAACAAAATTTTGAAATAAATTATGTTAAAACAGAATTATACATAACTGGAAAGTCAAGTGGGAATCAAAGAGATCAACGATCATTCAAACTACACACAAATTGCTCGTTTAGTGGCTAAAGTTCAAAGTCTTCAGTACATCGATGGACAATATTTTTCCGTCAGACTACAGTAGTGTCGCTATTATTATCATCTTAAATGAACTAGGGACACACGACCCGAGTACTTATGTTCTTAGGGTAAAATTGGCCGATTAATTCGACTTGAATAAAAACATGTCCGCAGGGCGCGCGTGGCTGGGGCCCATGAGAATTAGGGGCCCAAAAGCCCAAGCCACAAGAATGATTTTTTGAACGGTAAAAAATTTGACTATACAAAAAAAAACAATTGTACATCGTCGGTAATTTTTTGTAGACAACGAGAGATGTTCCTCTTCTCTCTTGCTAACCCTATACATCTAGAGAATTTAATTGTATCCCAAAATATTACAAAAAAAAAACTTATGGAAAAAACCTTACCTTATTCCATAAAGTTGAAGCATTTTACATAAGCCCTTTTCCTCAAAATTTGACGAGGGGCATACTATACGAAAAAGCCTGAAAAAATCCATTTAAATCGAAAACTGAGCAGATCAACTCCATAAAAGGTAGAGGTAGATGATCTGTGAGGTAGATGATCTGTTCCATCCCCGTTGCAACTTGTGCCGGTTGCGTTGTCCCAGCCGTTATACTCATAACATAACATAATTTTGTTCAATTTATACTTTCTAACCACATTTTTTTTTCATGGTTTATGAAAATCTACCACGCCGAGGATTAACTTATAATAAGGTCTCCAAATTACTGGATATCGTGGAGTCGTGATCGATTTGTCTGGGTTAATACCTAATAAAAAATCTACCGAATTATACGATATTCCAATATTAGTAATAATAGTTAAACTTAATTTTGAATTCTAAAAGCATTCTTATCAAAAAGGAGTGATAGGCAAAAGACTACGAGTTATATCAGGGGGCCCACTCACGAAGTTGGCGGGAGGGCCCTGAATCAAGTTGTTCCGCCACTGACTCCAGATATGGGCACCTAATGCAAATCTAGGGGACCCCGCCCTTGACTCTTGCCACAGGCCCCGCGCTTGCTTAATCCGGCACTGCTTTCCACTCACCTCTAGTTGGGAATTTGACATCAAAGCTCTTCCCAAAGCATAGTTTGGGCACTTTGAGATTCGTTACAGCGTTGTGTACGTCTTGTGGGAGCTGGTTTAGAATATTGCTGTGGCCGTATGGCCTAGCACTCCAGCAGCTTAACGCTTTGAGCCTGATTGCACTACATGCTGCCAGTTGGTTGATAAAAAGATCGAAGGGTAGAAGATGCAGGATTACATTCAGCGCATCCCTAGGGCATGTTTGCATGCCCCCTGTGATGCTAAGGCAAGCCGATCTCTGCACTCTACCAAGTTTTGTCACATTGTAGCCTTTACTGAGCGCTGGCTCCCAGACGAGTGACCCATATGTTAGGATGGGTCGTATTACTGCCATGTACACCCAGAGTACCATGTTTGGCTTGAGACCCCATTTCTTGTTAAATACTATGTCTTGCAGGCTTAAAAAGCAATACAGGCTTTTTTAACGCTTTGAGTCCAGACTAACGCCCAAATACTTCGAGCATTTAGTTTTGGGAGCAAGAAAGACGGTTTTTGTTGGTTTTTGTAGTAAACAGCATCAGTTTTATCCTCCCCGGATTTGCGCCCACTTACTGACCAAACCAAGGGCTCTTTCCATGATCTGACTAATCACGGAAAGACACATTCCTGATAGTATAATCGCTACATCATCCGCATATGCGACCACTTTAATCATCTGTCATCTCCCTGTCAAGCCTAGCTAGGATTTATAACTACTAGCCACAGTAGTGGAGAGATGACACCATACCCTGAGGTGTTCCTCTGCACACGAATTTAGTCAGATGACTGCTTCCTAAGTCACCATGGATTACTCTGGTCGTTAGTAGTGTCACTATCACTATTATTGAATGTACCCTTTATGTCTAGGAAGTCGGATAACGTGTATTGTTTGTACTCAAGGCTGTGTCCGATGATACGGACCACTTTGTGGAGAGCCGTTTCTGTGGGCTTTTCCTTCACGTATGCGTGCTGGGACTTCAAAAGTGCTGCGAGTTCTCGAAACTTTGTCGGATTTATAAGTCTATTAAGCGCTCTAAAGTTTTGAGTACGAAGGAGAATAAACTAATCGGCCTGAAATCCTTCGCGGTCTCATGCCCTCGTTGCCTACCTTCGGAATAAAACCGACTGGAACCCGTCGCCACGACTGGGGTACGTGGTTGAGTAACAGAAGGCTTCTGAAAATTATCAGCAGCCGTGGAACTACCAGATCCTGCGTTTTTTGAAGCATAATCGGTAGTATGCCATCTGGTCCTGGCGATTTATAAAGGGAGAAGCTGTTGATTGCCCAGGTAATCTTCTCCTCAGTAATCATGGAGAAAACGAAGTCACTCTGCCGTTCATCTCCATTATGTAATCGTGGACTCTGCGTGTAAGTACTCCTGCACCCAGGAAAATGCGTATTCATCAGGAGCTCAAGAGATTGTCAATAGTTGATTCCGCCCAAGTGCCATCCTCTCTTTTTATTAAGGACGAACACGACCTTGCTTTGGACAAAATCTTGCTGATTCTAGCTGAACCTTTGACGTTGTCCAGTGAAATTTTAACAAAAATTTGGCAAACTTCGGAAAAATTAGGGGAAAGCTCAATTTTTGTATGAGCCTTCCTTTCAACACGGAAAAAAAGGAAATGTATATTCAACATTTTGCAGATGTTATGAAAAATATGTTTTACGAACAAAACATTTGTAGTGTGTATATTTAAATATGTTTCTATTACATATTTGTTTTGAAATAAAATGTTCTCTCCAACATTAAGAAATGTAATAACACCTTAATTTTCCAATGTACCACAAACATATAAATTGTCCTAGTTAACACCAAAATCGTAGTTTACATGCAAAAATGTAATAAATACTTTTTTAGTATACTAAATACATTTTGCTAGTTATTAGAGAGTTTTAGCAAGTCGTATGGAATAAAACGACATAATTTGACATTCCATATAAAAATTCGCTTGCTTACCGTATACGAAACGAAATATCTTAATTTTGCATGTCCCAAGTAGGCATGGGTGTATTTCCGTATATTTGATTCTCTGGAAACAGTCGAAATTGGCGAAATAATTTGTCGTTTTTTACACCTATGCCTACTTAGGATATGCAAAATTAAAATATTTTGTTTCGTATACGGTAAGCAAGCGAATTTTTATATGGAATGTCAAATTATGTCGTTTTATTCCATACGACTTGCTAAAACTCTCTATTAAGTATTTCTACAGTGAATACTACCTATAAAAATGTAGAATAAACATTTTGTTAACTTTGCTACCCAGCCATTAGTTTCCTCTACCCGAAAATTTGTTGCCTCGACGCTATTCGCTATTTTTGCTATTTCTTTTATGCGATGTCTCACAATGTATGGTATAAATTACAAACTTCATCACTCATAGAGTCTGGTTGGTTGAGTAGGTAGGACGTTGGTCTCCAAATCATAGGTTCTCGGGATCGAATCCCACTGTAGGTAGGCGGTAATTTATTATGCAATTAAGAGCGTAATGAGTTAAATGAAATATAGAAGAGGTCAATGAGTTATATGATTTATGAGTTTACTTAGGGGGCTTCGCCCCCTGCTCGCCACGCTCACCAACCCAGCGTTCGCGCTCTGTGCATTCGCGAAAAAAAAAATTTTATATATTTTTTTTTTTTCAATCAAGTGAAAAATCAACCAGGTTTCATATTTGTACTGACTATGACATGATAGGCTGAGAATCATGGGGTAAAAAAGTTAGGTTAAGATGGAAAATAGTCAATGGTTCAGTGCACATTTCGCAATGTAGTAAAGACATTTCAATAATTATTTACTTTTTAACTGGTACCAACAACTAATCAATTTGTTACTATTACAATTTAGTAATTTGGTATATACAAAACAATAGTATTTAGAACATTTACGTTGTTTCATTCACATTTTCGTTTTAACATTTGCTGATGGTTTTGAGAACATAAAATGATGGTTAGCTGAAATTTCACCCTCAAAATAGTTATAGATACCCCCGTCGTTGGCCACATGTACATTTCCTTTTTTTCCGTGAAGGTCCTACAGAAAGCCCCAAAAGTCCCCGTCTGTACGAGTGTTGCTAGCGGTTGTACAGAGGGTTGAAGACCAGATCATATTAGCACAAACAAACGGACGGCGAGAGCTTTTGTAGTGGCCAACAGACAAGCATTGTGCATTTCACATTGTAAGAACGATGGTTCTTGTCGTGCAAGTTTACCCGTCCGGTTTCGTCTTACAATCTGAAACCACCCTATGTTAGTTACCTGGGGGATGTGATAGTCGTCGGCCGTACCATTGCGTTCTTCAGCGCATCGAAGATTGGGGTTACCGTATCAATCCCGAAAAGTGTCAGTTTTTGCTACCAGAGCTTCGCTGCCTTGGATGCATCCTAGACAGACAGGACCGCAGGCCTGTCTGTATAGGATGCTAGGGAGCTAAAATTAACACTAGTTTTCTGCACTTAAGGCATTAAAACTGTTAAACATAACGAAGCTAGAATAAAATGATGTAAGAAAGAAATGATCGTTAGACTATGCGCCAATTTTTAAAAGAATCGTACGAGCACCTCACCTTGGCAGAAGTTGGAGAAAATTGAGATGGAAAAACATATTGTTTTTGGGTCAAATCACAAAAATTTGACATTGAAGTTCTGTAAAACCTAACTTTTTATCCAATTTTAGTGCGGTTAGTTTTATTTTTTAGGTAAATTTGCTGGCTGTAATAATAATCTGATTTTGCTATTCTAGCTGGTCTAGCTAGAGATATTGAAGATTTAGTCGTACAAGAAAATGATTTTTTCAAAAATCTTCAAATGCCTGTGGCAGCTAAAGGGTTAAGCTAAGGGGGTATGTTCAGTACAATTTTTTTGTTGCAAATCACATGAGGAATCACAATCTGGTGCGTTTATGCGGCAGTTACCGGACACCCTGTATACTACTTCAGCCGCTACCGTTAAGAAGTTGCGCGAATCATTTGCGCGTTTTGCGCGTCCTGACACAATTGCCAGATGAACACAATTTATGAGCAACGAATTCAACTGTTATGTGAAAGCGAGAGCATCAACCATGTCCGTACAGCGCCGTTTTACCCACACTCCAAATGGACAAGCCGAGAGGTTCGTCGACACTTTAAAACGGGCTCTTCCAAAAGCAAAAGGGGAGGAGATGACGCCCGTCGCACTGCAGACCTTCTTGAAATCATATCGGTCTACTCCGAATCGGTCACTCTCTGACCATGTTTCGCAAGCAGTCATGATGTTCGGTGGAAATATCAAATCGGTAATGGATCTCATCCGAGATCAATGAAATTGAAGTGTGGGCTTTATTCATCGGCAACAATGGCGGACGTCAACTACGTATGTACAGTCCATTAGCCAGGAAATAAAAAAAGGTGACCACACAGTCATAGACGTAGTAGTCTAATTTGGATATGTAACTATCTTAGGGAGAGGCGCATCTTGTCTTACGAAGATTAAATCAAGATTGTATAATGCAGACTACACTGTAAAAACAAGGTTGAATTTTACATCGAAAACTCGTTCAATTTTACACCTTTTTTCTCGGAAAATTACAGTAAACGTTTATTTTTCAACAAAATTTCTAGTATATTCACAAAATAGTGTAATATTACATTGTTGTAGCGCTTTTTTGCTCTTGAACCGAAGGGGGTGTGGCAGCTCTTGGCCGTTGCAATAACGGGTAGCTCCAGGACGATTTACACCGAAGAACGGGCTGCCGTAAATATTATTATAAACCCGGATGTAAATTTACATATTTGCCGGTGTAAATTTACATTTTTTTCGTGCAAATTTGCTTATTTCTGATTTAAATTTACTTAAGTTTAAGAGTAAGTTTACTTATTTATGTGTGCAAATTTACACCAATTTTGTAGTAAATATTTACACCGTAAAGCGTAAAATTACTCTCGTTCATATAGTAGTGTAAATTTACTACTAAAATAGAAGGAAAAAAAGTTTCCTCCTATTTGGAGTAAAATTTTTTAGAGTGTATGTGCGATATAGACTGCGACTGAGGCGGTTCTGTGTGGTCCAGCACTATAGGTAGCATATGGCAGGAAGCCAACCTTAACCGTCCTTTAATTAATTAATTGAAACATCGTCAAACTCACTTTCCAATAGCAAATGATCTAATTTTGGCTCAAATTATATGCTCATCGAAGATTCATATACATATATGATTCGTACAAACCTGCCGGGATATTCGCTCAAAATATTTTTAAAAAAAGCTTAGAGTTCTAATCCGTTCAGAGCTCACCCCCGGAGGTAAAAAAAAACTTGACGTGTTTTTCTTGCCAATCGTCATGGTACGGATATACTACAAATCCAAATATTAGACGAGAACATTCGACCAAGGACGAGTATGGTGAATTCTGGAGAGATTGAAGAGTATTATTTGCAGCACTGAAGTGTTCGACGACTACGACTACCAATACCTTTACTATGCGGATGGCAAAAATACTTTTTGCTCTATGAAAATCGATTTTAATTAAACTAAAACGATTAAGAGGACTTGAACGTGTAATTAGAGAGTCGTTTGATTGATTGGTTTCCATTTTGCCAGCTGTCGAATCTGTGTGCACGGTGGAAGAGCACAGCAAATTTCCCGCGCGATACTTGTTCGATTTTCGGGCTCTGCAGCCAGATGGAAGTGAGATCCTGTTCAACGGATGGTCATGCGAAAGTGGATGCACACGATATGGAAAACGTCGAAGTGGAGGAGGTGAATTTACGGAGTGGTTCAAGTGCCAGCGAAGGTATTTTAAGGATTTTTATAGTGGAGATACATGCAACCACTTGTTTCGCACGATATTCTGACTTTTGCGATTGCATTGAGAATAGAGTCAGAATATGGGAAGCCCTGAACCCCTTTACCTAGCGAGAGGATGGTTTACATGGACATGTTTGTACATCTCGATATTTATGCAGTTGATTTGATTAATATTGGCACCAATTAAGCGTTGCCATATGGACTAATTGCTTGCTTGAAATTATCGTTATCCGTAATTTGATTTGAACGTCTACTGAACCGAGAAGGAATTACAGCAGAATGCTTCGAGTGTGCAGGAGAGATCGTCGTTAAGCCACAGAATATTTTTTTTTAAATTTCTACTAGGACGAAAAAATTATGTTCCGATTTTGTAAGATTATTTTGAAATAAAATACGAATTTTATATGTTTAATTGCATGCCTGTTTTATTACCAAATGCCTGTTTAATTACCAAAAGAGTGTCTAGTATACCCAACTTCAGAGATAAATCAATAAGTATAAATCCAGTATAAACCGATTTGTGACGAAAGAGAAAACTTTAAAATGGTGACGTATCGGTTCATCAAAGAAAAAGTTTCCCTTAAAATCTATCTATCCAATTATGCACTTAACGAACGAGAATAAATCATTCGTTTAGCGCACGATATCATCCGAAAGCCGCAAGTATCATTTCTAAAACTCCACCGTTGTCTATTGTCTATACCCTAGGAAGGTCGTGTTAGACAAAATGTATGTTTCTGTGTTCTGGATCCTACCCATACCTACACTATACCCAAAATTGCGGTGGCCAACAACTTAAATAGAATGTAAGCCAGTGCACAAACATTTGCTTTAATTTCTAATCCGACATATCCTTGTACGCCAGAGTTCATATGTATCTCTACAAACGGTTTATGTATGTATGTATCCTTACTGCCAAATAACAACGATCCTTTTGTACTCATTACCTGTGTGCACTTTGTTTTCACAAATTATCCAACAAACTTTGAAGGATACTCCACTCAACTCCATTTTGAGAGTGCATGAATTGCAAGAGAGTGGAAACTTACGAAGAACCCTAGATTTATTCAAGGAGAAATTACGTGCACCAGCAGTAGATATAGATAGGATAGGTGCTCAGCTAGTGCTCTTATAGTGTATTTCGGACGGGGGAGGTTTTGTTTATGTATTGTGTGCGATGTTTATACAGCTGGATCTGCTACTGGTGTATGTCGCTTGGATAAAATGTGAAATTGTTGATAGGATGTGTTATCCTATGGAGCAGTTTTCGTGAAATTTAAAAGGATATACAGATAGGTAGAGTGTCTTTCATCCTGCAATTGTTTATGTATCAACACAAGGGTGAAATGCTTTATGATACGCGAACATTTTAAAAAACAATGGAAAAGTCGATTGAAAAGTAAGCGGCAGGGTGCCGGTTGATCGCCCAGGGCCGCCCGCTGGCAGGTGCCTCGCACCTAAAGAATTACCAACTAAATGGAACGGACATATAGCTGTCAAACCATACAAACTGAAGCTTGAAATAGATTAGACGCGTCAGCATCGCCATCGGCATCAGCAGAAAAATTTCAATTTAGAACACACGCATTTGCCTTTGATGACCCACATTGACAGCAGAAGGAGAAAAAATGCTTCTGCCGCTGCTGCTGCTGTCAATGTGGGTCATCAAAGGCAAATGCGTGTGTTCTAAATTGAAATTTTTCTGCTGATGCCGATGCTGACGCTTCCAATCTATTTCAACTATGAATATGTTGTTTGGTTTGAAAAAGCCGGGTTCCTACGTGTCAATGTGCCTGTCTAGACAGTTTCAATTTTCGTTCGTCTTCATCATTTTGACAATTGAAACTTGAGATGCCTGCGCTATTGAAGAAACGCATTCATTCTTGAACGCGATTGCTAATGTTAAATATAAACAACTCATCATCTATTCATACTATTCATGAAAGAATTTACCGCGACGCATATTTCCCGATAAATAATGAACAGATGTGGATAGAATGAGGCATTGATCTCTTCTGTTCACTTGACGCAATCAACGACACGTTCAAAATTTGGATACGGAGCTTGAGACGATAGTGAAGACGAAAGCGCACATGTGTGGACATAGCCAATGATTTTTATTATGTTGTTTACAAACTTCCGTTTCAAAGTACTGTTGCCATTTTCAGCCCAAAAGAAGCGTTTTGGGGGCGATTTACTGCCCAAACTTTAAACGGCTGTATCTCCTAAACGGTGATAGCTAGGGCCCTCAAAGTTTAAGCAAAATGTAGGTCTGGATGCCCTTTTCATCGACTTTTTCAAACCCCATTTTCGCCAAATCTCATAGAAATTGAGAAAAGTGGCATTTTCAGCCCAAAAGGAGCGTTTTGGGGGCGATTTACTGCCCAATATTTAAACGGCTTTATCTCCTAAACGGTGATAGCTAGGGCCCTCAAAGTTTTAGCAAAATGTAGGTCTGGATGCCCTTTTCATCGACTTTTTCAAACCCCATTTTCGCCAAATCTCATTGAAATTGAGAAAAGTGGCATTTTCAGCCCAAAAGCAGCGTTTTGGGGGCGATTTACTGCCAAATCTTTAATTGGCTGTATCTCCTAAACGGTGATAGCTAGGGCCCTCAAAGTTTCAGCAAAGTGTAGGTCTGGATGCCCTCTTCATCGAATTTTTCAAACCCCATTTTCGCCAAATCTCATAGAAATTGAGAAAAGTGGCATTTTCAGCCCAAAAGGAGCGTTTTGGGGGCGATTTACTGCCAAATCTTTAAACGGTGATAGCACCAAAGTGTAGGTCTGGATGCCCTCTTCATCGACTTTTTCAAACCCCATTTTCGCCAAATCTCATAGAAATTGAGAAAAGTGGCATTTTCAGCCCAAAAGGAGCGTTTTGGGGGCGATTTACTGCCCAAACTTTAAACAGCTGTATCTCCTAAACGGTGATAGCTAGGGCCCTCAAAGTTTCAGCAAAATGTAGGTCTGGATGCCCTCTTCATCGACTTTTTCAAACCCCATTTTCGCTAAATCTCATAGAAATTGAGAAAAGTGGCATTTTCAGCGCAAAAGGAGCGTTTTGGGGGTGATTTACTGCCCAATCTTTAAACGGCTATATCTCCTAAACGGTGATAGCTAGGGCCCTCAAAGTTTCAGCAAAATGTAGGTCTGGATGCCCTTTTCATCGACTTTTTCAAACTCCATTTTCGCTAAATCTCATAGAAATTGAGAAAAGTGGCATTTTCAGCCCAAAAGGACTTTTTCAAACCCCATTTTCGCCAAATCTCATAGAAATTGAGAAAAGTGGCATTTTCAGCCCAAAAGGAGCGTTTTTGGGGCGATTTACTGCCCAAACTTTAAACGGCTGTATCTCCTAAACGGTGATGGCTAGGGCCCTCAAAGTTTCAGCAAAATGTAGGTCTGGATGCCCTCTTCATCGACTTTTTCAAACCCCATTTTCGCCAAATCTCATACAAATTGAGAAAAGTGGCATTTTCAGCCCAAAAGGAGCGTTTTGGGGGCGATTTACTGCCCAAACTTTAAACGGCTGTATCTCCTAAACGGTGATAGCTAGGGCCCTCAAAGTTTCAGCAAAATGTAGGTCTGGATGCCCTCTTCATCGACTTTTTCAAACCCCATTTTTGCCAAATCTCATAGAAATTGAGAAAAGTGGCATTTTCAGCGCAAAAGGAGCGTTTTGGGGGTGATTTACTACCCAATCTTTAAACGGCTGTATCTCCTAAACGGTGATATCTAGGGCCCTCAAAGTTTCAGCAAAATGTAGGTCTGGATGCCCTTTTCATCGACTTTTTCAAACCCCATTTTCGCTAAATCTCATAGAAATTGAGAAAAGTGGCATTTTCAGCCCAAAAGGAGCGTTTTGGGGGCGATTTACTGCCAAATCTTTGAACGGTGATAGCTAGGGCCCTCAAAAGTTTCAGCAAAGTGTAGGTCTGGATGCCCTCTTCATCGACTTTTTCAAACCCCATTTTCGCCAAATCTCATAGAAATTGAGAAAAGTGGCATTTTCAGCCCAAAAGGAGCGTTTTGGGGGCGATTTACTGCCCAAACTTTAAACGGCTGTATCTCCTAAACGGTGATAGCTAGGGCCCTCAAAGTTTCAGCAAAATGTAGGTCTGGATGCCCTCTTCATCGACTTTTTCAAACCCCATTTTCGCCAAATCTCATAGAAATTGAGAAAAGTGGCATTTTCAGCCCAAAAGGAGCGTTTTGGGGGCGATTTACCGCCCAAACTTTAATTGGCTGTATCTCCTAAACGGTGATAGCTAGGGCCCTCAAAGTTTCAGCAAAATGTAGGTCTGGATGCCCTCTTAATCGACTTCTTCAAACCCCATTTTCGCGAAATCTCATAGAAATTGAGAAAAGTGGCATTTTCAGCCCAAAAGGAGCGTTTTGGGGGCGATTTCCTGCCCAAACTTTAAACGGATGTATCTCCTAAACGGTGATAGCTAGGGCCCTCAAAGTTTCAGCAAAATGTAGGTCTGGATGCCCTCTTCATCGACTTTTTCAAACCCCATTTGCGCCAAATCTCATAGAAATTGAGAAAAGTGGCATTTTCAGCCCAAAAGGAGCGTTTTGGGGGTGATTTACTACCCAATCTTTAAACGGCTGTATCTCCTAAACGGTGATAGCTAGGGCCCTCAAAGTTTCAGCAAAACGTAGGTCTGGATGCCCTTTTCATCGACTTTTTCAAACCCCATTTTCGCTAAATCTCATAGAAATTGAGAAAAGTGGCATTTTCAGCCCAAAAGGAGCGTTTTGGGGGCGATTTACTGCCAAATCTTTGAACGGTGATAGCTAGGGCCCTCAAAGTTTCAGCAAAGTGTAGGTCTGGATGCCCTCTTCATCGACTTTTTCAAACCCCATTTTCGCCAAATCTCATAGAAATTGAGAAAAGTGGCATTTTCAGAGCTGCCTGTAGAAATATGCTTAGAAATTATCGCCAAAACGGGCGATGTGCCTACACCGCAGGTCGAGCAACGCGGAACCATGGAGCGGTATAAAGAACGAGGCAAGGAAGAAGAAGAAAGGCATTTTCAGCCCAAAAGGAGCGTTTTGCGGGCGATTTACTGCCAAATCTTTAAACGGTGATAGCTAGGGCCCTCAAAGTTTCAGCAAAGTGTAGGTCTGGATGCCCTCTTCATCGACTTTTTCAAACCCCATTTTCGCCAAATCTCATAGAAATTGAGAAAAGTGGCATTTTCAGCCCAAAAGGAGCGTTTTGCGGGCGATTTACTGCCAAATCTTTAAACGGTGATAGCTAGGGCCCTCAAAGTTTCAGCAAAGTGTAGGTCTGGATGCCCTCTTCATCGACTTTTTCAAACCCCATTTTCGCCAAATCTCATAGAAATTGAGAAAAGTGGCATTTTCAGAGCTGCCTGTAGAAATATGCTTAGAAATTATCGCCAAAACGGGCGATGTGCCTACACCGCAGGTCGAGCAACGCGGAACCATGGAGCGGTATAAAGAACGAGGCAAGGAAGAAGAAGAAAGGCATTTTCAGCCCAAAAGGAGCGTTTTGCGGGCGATTTACTGCCAAATCTTTAAACGGTGATAGCTAGGGCCCTCATAGTTTCAGCAAAGTGTAGGTCTGGATGCCCTCTTCATCGACTTTTTCAAACCCCATTTTCGCCAAATCTCATAGAAATTGAGAAAAGTGGCATTTTCAGCCCAAAAGGAGCGTTTTGGGGGCGATTTACTGCCCAAACTTTGAACGGCTGTATCTCCTAAACGGTGATAGCTAGGGCCCTTAAAGTTTCAGGAAAATGTAGGTCTGGATGCCCTCTTCATCGACTTTTTCAAACCCCATTTTCGCCAAATCTCATAGAAATTGAGAAAAGTGGCATTTTTAGCCCAAAAGGAGGGTTTTGGGGCGATTTACCGCCCAAACTTTAATTGGCTGTATCTCCTAAACGGTGATAGCTAGGGTCCTCAAAGTTTCAGCAAAATGTAGGTCTGGATGCCCTCTTCATCGACTTTTTCAAACCCCATTTTCGCCAAATCTCATAGAAATTGAGAAAAGTGGCATTTTCAGCCCAAAAGGAGCGTTTTGGGGGCGATTTACTGCCCAAACTTTGAACGGCTGTATCTCCTAAACGGTGATAGCTAGGGCCCTCAAAGTTTCAGGAAAATGTAGGTCTGGATGCCCTCTTCATCGACTTTTTCAAACCCCATTTTCGCCAAATCTCATAGAAATTGAGAAAAGTGGCATTTTTAGCCCAAAAGGAGCGTTTTGGGGGCGATTTACCGCCCAAACTTTAATTGGCTGTATCTCCTAAACGGTGATAGCTAGGGTCCTCAAAGTTTCAGCAAAATGTAGGTCTGGATGCCCTCTTCATCGACTTTTTCAAACCCCATTTTCGCGAAATCTCATAGAAATTGAGAAAAGTGGCATTTTCAGCCCAAAAGGAGCGTTTTGCGGGCGATTTACTGCCAAATCTTTAAACGGTGATAGCTAGGGCCCTCAAAGTTTCAGCAAAGTGTAGGTCTGGATGCCCTCTTCATCGACTTTTTCAAACCCCATTTTCGCCAAATCTCATAGAAATTGAGAAAAGTGGCATTTGCATCCCAAAAGGAGCGTTTTGGGGCGATTTACTGCCCAAACTTTAAACGGCTGTATCTCCTAAACGGTGATAGCTAGGGTCCTCAAAGTTTCAGCAAAATGTAGGTCTGGATGCCCTCTTCATCGACTTTTTCAAACCCCATTTTCGCCAAATCTCATAGAAATTGAGAAAAGTGGCATTTTCAGCCCAAAAGGAGCGTTTTGGGGGCGATTTACTGCCCAAACTTTGAACGGCTGTATCTCCTAAACGGTGATAGCTAGGGCCCTCAAAGTTTCAGGAAAATGTAGGTCTGGATGCCCTCTTCATCGACTTTTTCAAACCCCATTTTCGCCAAATCTCATAGAAATTGAGAAAAGTGGCATTTTTAGCCCAAAAGGAGCGTTTTGGGGGCGATTTACCGCCCAAACTTTAATTGGCTGTATCTCCTAAACGGTGATAGCTAGGGTCCTCAAAGTTTCAGCAAAATGTACGTCTGGATGCCCTCTTAATCGACTTTTTCAAACCCCATTTTCGCGAAATCTCATTGAAATTGAGAAAAGTGGCATTTTCAGCCCAAAAGGAGCGTTTTGCGGGCGATTTACTGCCAAATCTTTAAACGGTGATAGCTAGGGCTCTCAAAGTTTCAGCAAAGTGTAGGTCTGGATGCCCTCTTCATCGACTTTTTCAAACCCCATTTTCGCCAAATCTCATAGAAATTGAGAAAAGTGGCATTTTTAGCCCAAAAGGAGCGTTTTGGGGGCGATTTACCGCCCAAACTTTAATTGGCTGTATCTCCTAAACGGTGATAGCTAGGGTCCTCAAAGTTTCAGCAAAATGTAGGTCTGGATGCCCTCTTCATCGACTTTTTCAAACCCCATTTTCGCGAAATCTCATAGAAATTGAGAAAAGTGGCATTTTCAGCCCAAAAGGAGCGTTTTGCGGGCGATTTACTGCCAAATCTTTAAACGGTGATAGCTAGGGCCCTCAAAGTTTCAGCAAAGTGTAGGTCTGGATGCCCTCTTCATCGACTTTTTCAAACCCCATTTTCGCCAAATCTCATAGAAATTGAGAAAAGTGGCATTTTCAGCCCAAAAGGAGCGTTTTGGGGGCGATTTACTGCCCAAACTTTGAACGGCTGTATCTCCTAAACGGTGATAGCTAGGGCCCTTAAAGTTTCAGGAAAATGTAGGTCTGGATGCCCTCTTCATCGACTTTTTCAAACCCCATTTTCGCCAAATCTCATAGAAATTGAGAAAAGTGGCATTTTTAGCCCAAAAGGAGGGTTTTGGGGCGATTTACCGCCCAAACTTTAATTGGCTGTATCTCCTAAACGGTGATAGCTAGGGTCCTCAAAGTTTCAGCAAAATGTAGGTCTGGATGCCCTCTTCATCGACTTTTTCAAACCCCATTTTCGCCAAATCTCATAGAAATTGAGAAAAGTGGCATTTTCAGCCCAAAAGGAGCGTTTTGGGGGCGATTTACTGCCCAAACTTTGAACGGCTGTATCTCCTAAACGGTGATAGCTAGGGCCCTCAAAGTTTCAGGAAAATGTAGGTCTGGATGCCCTCTTCATCGACTTTTTCAAACCCCATTTTCGCCAAATCTCATAGAAATTGAGAAAAGTGGCATTTTTAGCCCAAAAGGAGCGTTTTGGGGGCGATTTACCGCCCAAACTTTAATTGGCTGTATCTCCTAAACGGTGATAGCTAGGGTCCTCAAAGTTTCAGCAAAATGTAGGTCTGGATGCCCTCTTCATCGACTTTTTCAAACCCCATTTTCGCGAAATCTCATAGAAATTGAGAAAAGTGGCATTTTCAGCCCAAAAGGAGCGTTTTGCGGGCGATTTACTGCCAAATCTTTAAACGGTGATAGCTAGGGCCCTCAAAGTTTCAGCAAAGTGTAGGTCTGGATGCCCTCTTCATCGACTTTTTCAAACCCCATTTTCGCCAAATCTCATAGAAATTGAGAAAAGTGGCATTTTCAGCCCAAAAGGAGCGTTTTGGGGGCGATTTACTGCCCAAACTTTGAACGGCTGTATCTCCTAAACGGTGATAGCTAGGGCCCTCAAAGTTTCAGGAAAATGTAGGTCTGGATGCCCTCTTCATCGACTTTTTCAAACCCCATTTTCGCCAAATCTCATAGAAATTGAGAAAAGTGGCATTTTCAGCCCAAAAGGAGCGTTTTGGGGGCGATTTACTACCCAAACTTTAAACGGCTGTAACTCCTAAACGGTGATAGCTAGGGCCCTCAAAGTTTCAGCAAAATGTAGGTCTGGATGCCCTCTTCATCGACTTTTTCAAACCCCATTTTCGCCAAATCTCATAGAAATTGAGAAAAGTGGCATTTTCAGCCCAAAAGGAGCGTTTTGGGGGCGATTTACTGCCCAAACTTTAAACGGCTGTATCTCCTAAACGGTGATAGCTAGGGCCCTCAAAGTTTCAGCAAAATGTAGGTCTGGATGCCCTCTTCATCGACTTTTTCAAACCCCATTTTCGCCAAATCTCATAGAAATTGAGATAAGTGGCATTTTCAGCGCAAAAGGAGCGTTTTGGGGGTGATTTACTGCCCAATCTTTAAACGGCTGTATCTCCTAAGCGGTGATAGCTAGGGCCCTCAAAGTTTCAGCAAAATGTAGGTCTGGATGCCCTCTTCATCGACTTTTTCAAACCCCATTTTCGCCAAATCTCATAGAAATTGAGAAAAGTGGCATTTTCAACCCACAAGGAGCGTTTTGGGGGCGATTTACTGCCAAATCTTTAAACGGTGATAGCTAGGGCCCTCAAAAGTTTCAGCAAAGTGTAGGTCTGGATGCCCTCTTCATCGACTTTTTCAAACCCCATTTTCGCCAAATCTCATAGAAATTGAGAAAAGTGGCATTTTCAGCCCAAAAGGAGCGTTTTGAGGGCCATTTACTGCCCAAACTTTAAACGGCTGTATCTCCTAAACGGTGATAGCTAGGGCCCTCAAAGTTTCAGCAAAATGTAGGTCTGGCTGCCCTCTTCATCGACTTTTTCAAACCCCATTTTTGCCAAATCTCATAGAAATTGAGAAAAGTGGCATTTTCAGCGCAAAAGGAGCGTTTTGGGGGTGATTTACTGCCCAATCTTTAAACGGCTGTATCTCCTAAACGGTGATAGCTAGGGCCCTCAAAGTTTCAGCAAAATGTAGGTCTGGATGCCCTCTTCATCGACTTTTTCAAACCCCATTTTCGCTAAATCTCATAGAAATTGAGAAAAGTGGCATTTTCAGCGCAAAAGGAGCGTTTTGGGGGTGATTTACTGCCCAATCTTTAAACGGCTGTATCTCCTAAGCGGTGAGAGCTAGGGCCCTCAAAGTTTCAGGAAAATGTAGGTCTGGATGCCCTCTTCATCGACTTTTTCAAACCCCATTTTCGCCAAATCTCATAGAAATTGAGAAAAGTGGCATTTGCATCCCAAAAGGAGCGTTTTGGGGCGATTTACTGCCCAAACTTTGAACGGCTGTATCTCCTAAACGGTGATAGCTAGGGCCCTCAAAGTTTCAGGAAAATGTAGGTCTGGATGCCCTCTTCATCGACTTTTTTAAACCCCATTTTCGCCAAATCTCATAGAAATTGAGAAAAGTGGCATTTTCAGCCCAAAAGGAGCGTTTTGGGGGCGATTTACTGCCCAAACTTTAAACGGCTGTATCTCCTAAACGGTGATAGCTAGGGCCCTCAAAGTTTCAGGAAAATGTAGGTCTGGATGCCCTCTTCATCGACTTTTTCAAACCCCATTTTCGCCAAATCTCATAGAAATTGAGAAAAGTGGCATTTTCAGCCCAAAAGGAGCGTTTTGCGGGCGATTTACTGCCAAATCTTTAGACGGTGATAGCTAGGGCCCTCAAAGTTTCAGCAAAGTGTAGGTCTGGATGCCCTCTTCATCGACTTTTTCAAACCCCATTTTCGCCAAATCTCATAGAAATTGAGAAAAGTGGCATTTGCATCCCAAAAGGAGCGTTTTGGGGCGATTTACTGCCCAAACTTTGAACGGCTGTATCTCCTAAACGGTGATAGCTAGGGCCCTCAAAGTTTCAGCAAAATGTAGGTCTGGATGCCCTCTTCATCGACTTTTTCAAACCCCATTTTCGCCAAATCTCATAGAAATTGAGAAAAGTGGCATTTTCAGCCCAAAAGGAGCGTTTTGGGGGCGATTTACTGCCCAAACTTTAAACGGCTGTATCTCCTAAACGGTGATAGCTAGGGCCCTCAAAGTTTCAGCAAAATGTAGGTCTGGATGCCCTCTTCATCGACTTTTTCAAATCCCATTTTCGCCAAATCTCATAGAAATTGAGAAAAGTGGCATTTTCAGCGCAAAAGGAGCGTTTTGGGGGCGATTTCCTGCCCAAACTTTAAACGACTGTATCTCCTAAACGGTGATAGGGCCCTCTGGATGCCCTCTTCATCGACTTTTTCAAACCCCATTTTCGCCAAATCTCATAGAAATTGAGAAAAGTGGCATTTTCAGCCAAAAAGGAGCGTTTTGGGGGCGATTTACTGCCCAAACTTTAATTGGCTGTATCTCCTAAACGGTGATAGCTAGGGTCCTCAAAGTTTCAGCAAAATGTAGGTCCGGATGCCCTCTTCATCGACTTTTTCAAACCCCATTTTCGCCAAATCTCATAGAAATTGATAAAAGTGGAATTTTCAGCCCAAAAGGAGCGTTTTGGGGGCGACTTACTGCCCAAACTTTAAACGGCTGTATCTCCTAAACGGTGATGGATAGGGCCCTCAAAGTTTCAGCAAAATGTAGGTCTGGATGCCCTCTTCATCGACTTTTTCAAACCCCATTTTCGCCAAATCTCATAGAAATTGAGAAAAGTGGAATTTTAAGCGCAAAAGGAGCGTTTTGGGGGTGATTTACTGCCTAATATTTAAACGGCTGTATCTCCTAAACGGTGATAGCTAGGGCCCTCAAAGTTTCAGCAAAATGTAGGTCTGGATGCCCTCTTCATCGACTTTTTCAAACCCCATTTTCGCCAAATCTCATAGAAATTGAGAAAAGTGGCATTTTCAGCCCAAAAGGAGCGTTTTGGGGGCGATTTACTGCCAAATCTTTAAACGGCTTTATCTCCTAAACGGTGATAGCTAGGGCCCTCAAAGTTTCAGCAAAGTGTAGGTCTGGATGCCCTCTTCATCGACTTTTTCAAACCCCATTTTCCATTTTCGCCAAATCTCATAGAAATTGAGAAAAGTGGCATTTTCAGCCCAAAAGGAGCGTTTTGGGGGCGATTTACTGCCCAAACTTTAAACGGCTGTATCTCCTTAACGGTGATAGCTAGGGCCCTCAAAGTTTCAGCAAAATGTAGGTCTGGATGCCCTCTTCATCGACTTTTTCAAATCCCATTTTCGCGAAATCTCATAGAAATTGAGAAAAGTGGCATTTTCAGCCCAAAAGGAGCGTTTCGCGGGCGATTTACTGCCAAATCTTTAAACGGTGATAGCTAGGGCCCTCAAAGTTTCAGCAAAGTGTAGGTCTGGATGCCCTCTTCATCGACTTTTTCAAACCCCATTTTCCATTTTCGCCAAATCTCATAGAAATTGAGAAAAGTGGCATTTTCAGCCCAAAAGGAGCGTTTTGGGGGCGATTTACTGCCCAATCTATAATTGGCTGTATCTCCTAAACGGTGGTAGCTAGGGTCCTCAAAGTTTCAGCAAAATGTAGGTCAGGATGCCCTCTTCATCGACCTTTTCAAACCCCATTTTCGCCAAATCTCATAGAAATTGAGAAAAGTGGCATTTTCAGCCCAAAAGGAGCGTTTTGGGGGCGATTTACTGCCCAAACTTTAAACGGCTGTATCTCCTAAACGGTGATAGCTAGGGCCCTCAAAGTTTCAGCAAAATGTAGGTCTGGATGCCCTCTTCATCGACTTTTTCAAACCCCATTTTCGCCAAATCTCATAGAAATTGAGAAAAGTGGCATTTTCAGCGCAAAAGGAGCGTTTTGGGGGTGATTTACTGCCCAATCTTTAAACGGCTGTATCTCCTAAGCGGTGATAGCTAGGGTCCTCAAAGTTTCAGCAAAATGTAGGTCTGGATGCCCTCTTCATCGACTTTTTCAAACCCCATTTTCGCCAAATCTCATAGAAATTGAGAAAAGTGGCATTTTCAGCCCAAAAGGAGCGTTTTGGGGGCGATTTACTGCCAAATCTTTAAACGGTGATAGCTAGGGCCCTCAAAGTTTCAGCAAAGTGTAGGTCTGGATGCCCTCTTCATCGACTTTTTCAAACCCCATTTTCCATTTTCGCCAAATCTCATAGAAATTGAGAAAAGTGGCATTTTCAGCCCAAAAGGAGCGTTTTGGGGGCGATTTACTGCCCAAACTATAATTGGCTGTATCTCCTAAACGGTGGTAGCTAGGGTCCTCAAAGTTTCAGCAAAATGTAGGTCCGGATGCCCTCTTCATCGACCTTTTCAAACCCCATTTTCGCCAAATCTCAAAGAAATTGAGAAAAGTGGCATTTTCAGCCCAAAAGGAGCGTTTTGGGGGCGATTTACTGCCCAAACTTTAAACGGCTGTATCTCCTAAACGGTGATAGCTAGGGCCCTCAAAGTTTCAGCAAAATGTAGGTCTGGATGCCCTCTTCATCGACTTTTTCAAACCCCATTTTCGCCAAATCTCATAGAAATTGAGAAAAGTGGCATTTTCAGCGCAAAAGGAGCGTTTTGGGGGTGATTTACTGCCCAATCTTTAAACGGCTGTATCTCCTAAGCGGTGATAGCTAGGGTCCTCAAAGTTTCAGCAAAATGTAGGTCTGGATGCCCTCTTCATCGACTTTTTCAAACCCCATTTTCGCCAAATCTCATAGAAATTGAGAAAAGTGGCATTTTCAGCCCAAAAGGAGCGTTTTGGGGGCGATCTACTGCCCAAACTTTAAACGGCTGTATCTCCTAAACGGTGATAGCTAGGGCCCTCAAAGTTTCAGCAAAATGTAGGTCTGGATGCCCTCTTCGTCGACTTTTTCAAACCCCATTTTTGCCAAATCTCATAGAAATTGAGAAAAGTGGCATTTTCAGTGCAAAAGGAGCGTTTTGGGGGTGATTTACTGCCCAATCTTTAAACGGCTGTATCTCCTAAACGGCGATAGCTAGGGCCCTCAAAGTTTCAGCAAAATGTAGGTCTGGATGCCCTTTTCATCGACTTTTTCAAACCCCATTTTCGCTAAATCTCATAGAAATTGAGAAAAGTGGCATTTTCAGCCCAAAAGGAGCGTTTTGGGGGCGATTTACTGCCAAATCTTTAAACGGTGATAGCTAGGGCCCTCAAAGTTTCAGCAAAGTGTAGGTCTGGATGCCCTCTTCATCGACTTATTCAAACCCCATTTTCGCCAAATCTCGTAGAAATTGAGAAAAGTGGCATTTTCAGCCCAAAAGGAGCGTTTTGGGGGCGATCTACTGCCCAAACTTTGAACGGCTGTATCTCCTAAACGGTGATAGCTAGGGCCCTCAAAGTTTCAGCAAAATGTAGGTCTGGATGCCCTCTTCATCGACTTTTTCAAACCCCATTTTTGCCAAATCTCATAGAAATTGAGAAAAGTGGCATTTTCAGTGCAAAAGGAGCGTTTTGGGGGTGATTTACTGCCCAATCTTTAAACGGCTGTATCTCCTAAACGGCGATAGCTAGGGCCCTCAAAGTTTCAGCAAAATGTAGGTCTGGATGCCCTTTTCATCGACTTTTTCAAACCTCATTTTCGCTAAATCTCATAGAAATTGAGAAAAGTGGCATTTTCAGCCCAAAAGGAGCGTTTTGCGGGCGATTTACTGCCAAATCTTTAAACGGTGATAGCTAGGGCCCTCAAAGTTTCAGCAAAGTGTAGGTCTGGATGCCCTCTTCATCGAGTTTTTCAAACCCCATTTTTGCCAAATCTCATAGAAATTGAGAAAAGTGGCATTTTCAGCGCAAAAGGAGCGTTTTGGGGGTGATTTACTGCCCAATCTTTAAACGGCTGTATCTCCTAAACGGTGATAGCTAGGGCCCTCAAAGTTTCAGCAAAATGTAGGTCTGGATGCCCTTTTCATCGACTTTTTCAAACCCCATTTTCGCTAAATATCATAGAAATTGAGAAAAGTGGCATTTTCAGCCCAAAAGGAGCGTTTTGGGGGCGATTTACTGCCAAATCTTTAAACGGTGATAGCTAGGGCCCTCAAAAGTTTCAGCAAAGTGTAGGTCTGGATGCCCTCTTCATCGACTTTTTCAAACCCCATTTTTGCCAAATCTCATAGAAATTGAGAAAAGTGGCATTTTCAGCGCAAAAGGAGCGTTTTGGGGGTGATTTACTGCCCAATCTTTAAACGGCTGTATCTCCTAAACGGTGATAGCTAGGGCCCTCAAAGTTTCAGCAAAGTGTAGGTCTGGATGCCCTCTTCATCGACTTTTTCAAACCCCATTTTCGCCAAATCTCATAGAAATTGAGAAAAGTGGAATTTTCAGCCCAAAAGGAGCGTTTTGGGGGCGATTTACTGCCCAAACTTTAATTGGATGTATCTCCTAAACGGTGATCGCTAGGCTCCTCAAAGTTTCAGCAAAATGTAGGTCTGGATGCCCTCTTCATCGACTTTTTCAAACCCCATTTTCGCCAAATCTCATAGAAATTGAGAAAAGTGGCATTTTCAGCCCAAAAGGAGCGTTTTGGGGGCGATTTATTGCCCAAACTTTAAACGGCTGTATCTCCTATCCTAAACGGTGATAGCTAGGGCCCTCAAAGTTTCAGCAAAATGTAGGTCTGGATGCCCTCTTCATCGACTTTTTCAAACCCCATTTTCGCCAAATCTCATAGAAATTGAGAAAAGTGGCATTTTCAGCGCAAAAGGAGCGTTTTGGGGGTGATTTACTGCCCAAACTTTAATTGGCTGTATCTCCTAAACGGTGACAGCTAGGGCCCTCAAAGTTTCAGCAAAATGTAGGTCTGAATGCCCTCTTCATCGACTTTTTCAAACCCCATTTTCGCCAAATCTCATAGAAATTGAAAAAAGTGGCATTTTCAGCGCAAAAGGAGCGTTTTGGGGGTGATTTACTGCCCAATCTTTAAACGGCTGTATCTCCTAAACGGTGATAGCTAGGGCCCTCAAAGTTTCAGCAAAGTGTAGGTCCGGATGCCCTCTTCATCGACTTTTTCAAACCCCATTTTCGCCAAATCTCATAGAAATTGAGAAAAGTGGCATTTTCAGCCCAAAAGGACTTTTTCAAACCCCATTTTCGCCAAATCTCATAGAAATTGAGAAAAGTGGCATTTTCAGCGCAAAAGGAGCGTTTTGGGGGTGATTTACTGCCCAATCTTTAAACGGCTGTATCTCCTAAACGGTGATAGCTAGCGCCCTCAAAGTTTCAGCAAAATGTAGGTCTGGATGCCCTCTTCATCGACTTTTTCAAACCCCATTTTCGCCAAATCTCATAGAAATTGAGAAAAGTGGCATTTTCAGCGCAAAAGGAGGGTTTTGGGGGTGATTTACTGCCCAATCTTTAAACGGCTGTATCTCCTAAACAGTGATAGCTAGGGCCCTCAAAGTTTCAGCAAAGTGTAGGTCCGGATGCCCTCTTCATCGACTTTTTCAAACCCCATTTTCGCCAAATCTCATAGAAATTGAGAAAAGTGGCATTTTCAGCCCAAAAGGACTTTTTCAAACCCCATTTTCGCCAAATCTCATAGAAATTGAGAAAAGTGGCATTTTCAGCCCAAAAGGAGCGTTTTGGGGGCGATTTACTGCCCCAACTTTAAACGGCTGTATCTCCTAAACGGTGATAGCTAGGGCCCTCAAAGTTTCAGCAAAATGTAGGTCTGGATGCCCTCTTCATCGACTTTTTCAAACCGCATTTTCGCCAAATCTCATAGAAATTGAGAAAAGTGGCATTTTCAGCCCAAAAGGAGCGTTTTGGGGGCGATTTACTGCCCAAACTTTAATTGGCTGTATCTCCTAAACGGTGATAGCTAGGGTCCTCAAAGTTTCAGCAAAATGTAGGTCTGGATGCCCTCTTCATCGACTTTTTCAAACCCCATTTTCGCCAAATCTCATAGAAATTGAGAAAAGTGGCATTTTCAGCCCAAAAGGAGCGTTTTGGGGGCGATTTACTGCCCAAACTTTAAACGGCTGTTTCTCCTAAACGGTGATAGCTAGGGCCCTCAAAGTTTCAGCAAAATGTAGGTCTGGATGCCCTTTTCATCGATTTGGAGAAATCATTTCCGTCAGCTTCACTGAAGACTCAATAGTGTCCGAATCGTGCGTTAAGTGTTGCGAAATATTTATACGTTCACATCCGTTATTTTTAAATTTCTCGCACCGGAAGTATTTTTTCGTGTTTTTTTTTGTGGGAAACAGTCTGGTAACATCTAAACGAAACTTAACAAAGACATTTTTTTAATTACTGGTTGTTTCAGTTTTTTTTGGCAAAATGCCACGTGGCGTCTCCCTTACAGTCGAAGAAGAAGGTGCAATAATAGCGTATAAAGGATTGGTTCGTCAACAATATCCTTCTGCTCCGTGAAATTTATGGAAAACAACGAAGATCTGGACGGCGACCAGCAGTTATTGCGAGAGAAAAAAGACTTATTGTCCGAAAAGCCACTGAGGAAAAAAAATCGCATCAGAAATCCGGAGCGAAATGAATTTACCTGTAAGTGTGCGTCGCCGTCGTGTGGAACAGAGTCTACACTCAAACAAGGACCTCAAACTCATCAAAAGGCAGAACATAAAAACACCTTTGACCCAATATCATAAGGCGAAGCGTCTTCAATGGGGCCCGCAACATATGGATTTCGGCGAAAAGTAGAAAAGCGTTATTTTCAGTGACGAAAAGAATTTTAATCTCGATGGTCCCGATGGTGTTCAATATTATTGGCACCATTTAGGACGAGAAAAAAGTTGCATTTTCATTTTTGCAGGGAAATTACCTTTGGCCTGGGTTTGATTATGTGGAGATATTAGAGACATCGCTCATTGACCATGCGGAGTCAATTATTGGACCGGAATTTAGTTTCCAACAGGATAATGCCAGTATCCATCGGTCGCAAACGACAACAGAGTGGTTCCAAGAGAAAAACATTCCAGTTTTAGATTAGCCAGCCCGTAGCCCTGACCTCAATCCCATTGAATATTTATGGAGAATACTCGTTAGGAAGGCAATATGTGTGAGTGATCCGCCGAGCTTGGAAGAAATTGACAAAAATATCCTGGAAAGCCTAGTAAATTTAGTCCCAAGACGAGTTTTCCAGGTAATTAGAAACAATGGGGGACCGACATTAGCCCTATTCGACTGACTGGATCATTGATCCTGTCCAAGTCGAATGAAATCGGATAAAAATTTCCCAATTGGGTAACAGCTGTCTATCCTATCATCTGGCCCCAACGCTATATTCTAAATTATTAAATTAAATTCACCGTGCGAAAATAATATAAATATATAATAAATAAAATATAATAAAAAATACTAAATAACAAAATGATATACGGGAAATTGCTCGCGGAGACACCTGGGGGATTAGTTTGGTAGATGATCCAAGTCATACCCTGGATCAACTTCCAGGATTATAATTTTGTATGGGATTTCCAATAAATCTGGAAATGATCCAGTGAGTCGAATAGGGCTATTTATATCAAATCGTTCAATTTTTTAAAATTGTAAGCTAAAACAATAATTAAACTAGCAATATTTCGGAATGAATTTATAATTATTTCGCACTAAAATTTAAAAAGTTTTCTATTTTCTTCAACTGAATGTACATTTTTTAATCTTATAAATAAATAACCTATGAGAAGTACTATTTCCCTAATAAATAACTTGTAGTCGATCGATTTGTCGTGCTCTGTGGCCGTGATCGTTCGGTCGCCACTCTGCAAAATAGACACTCATAGAGAAACGAGTTTCCAAACTCGGCACGACTCGTCGCAAGTTTGTTATTCAGAAGAAGATTATAAGAAATATTCTTATCGTAGAATAATAAATTAACAATGCGACTAGGAAGTGGTATGGCTGACAACCGTATCACACTTCGAATTCAGTTGTCTTTGTAACGTTGATGACTACACACGGTAGTCATCAACGCACCATGCTCCACTATGAGTTACGGTAATCAAGAGAGAGAGAGTCGATCGATTTAATATTTAATTTGTTTTGATTGAGTTTGAAGCTTCTTATGGGTGAACTTATAATTATTTCGGTGGTGCTATAAGACCTAGGCTTCAATATAACTCCCATGTTTGAACTGGTGCAAGTCGCACTACATTAGCTATGTTAGATAAAGTCCAACGCAGAGCCTTCGAACTTATTGGTAGTAGATCAATAACTGCTAATATTGATTCTCTTGAACATAGGCGTAATGTTGGTTATCTGTCACTATCGTTATCACTATATAACCGTTGCTCCAGCGAGATCCATATTTTGATCCCTGAAAATGCAAAACCTATTCGCCAGACTCGGAAGACTAGTCGCGCTCACCATCATACTGTTCATCAGCCTGTCGCATTGTAAAATTCTATGAGTCATTATTAACTCGAACAATCGATAAGTGATTGTCGAAGTCTAAGCTGACAGATGATTCAGTTGCCATTGAATATGAAAGCAAAAGCTGGACGCAAACCAACTGTCAGTTGGCATCGCGAGCTGCCAATTGCCAGTGTGGATACAGCTTTATTTCCACAAGTGCAAAAATGTAGTCCTAGCGAGCTCTTAATTTGAAAAGAAAATACACGAATTCCTTTAATAGTATCTTTTACATTTTTAGACCTCCCAACCTGACCTTTTTTTCTTCAAATTATTTACGAAAAGTAATCAGTCATTCGTCTTGAAATCAATGAAAAATTAATTTGACCACCTACATCAATAAATCATCCCACGGTTTGACCTATGTATGTATGTATGTTTATGAAATGAAAACACCCCAACAAAATTGAAAGGCTCTAGTACAAATATACAGCACTGTGGAGTCCATTACAATAAAAAGAAATCGAAATCGTTATATTTATCATAGCAAAGCACCCTTCGACTTTTTCATATTGTCTTCCTCCTGATCAAATATTAAGTAGAGTAGCGACTTTCAGTCAGTCAAATTATTCCGTCAAGCATATAATACAAAAAGACGTTTAGAATTCCGTAGAAACAGATTTACACAAATTTCAACCTCCCACATACTATGCTTTCTGTCATTATCCCTGAGCATGCAACGGCAAAAAAAAAAAATAGAACAAAATGGGAAAATTTGATTATTTTCCGTTCAAGGGACCAGACTTTTTTTTCACCACGACTTTTGTCCTTTGAATTGTTAATGCTAAAGGGCGTCCACCGCGGCACACAGCCAGGCGTCCATACTATCGCAAAACCCTTATAATAAATTCTGGGGGATATGTCAACCTTTTAGGATTTAATCGCATTCCCATGGATAATATCTGCTGTTTCAACAAAACCGACAAACAAAAGGATACAAAAAGGTATAATTCAACGGGCGAGCATTGAACTTAGATTCAGCCCCGACCAAAGGAGGATTGGGTGGACAGGACACAAGTACAGTAGTCGGTTCTTAAACCAAAGAAGCATATGCACAAGTGAGTAATTATACTCGCTTGAAGTTAAGTATGAGTCCTTTCGCGTACAGAATATAATTTTACTCGAGATGTACTTATATTCGTGATGATCATGTTGGTGACAAATCTCGCAAAACTTCACGCCGGAAAGAAATCATGAAAGATCGAGAAAAAAATCACATAACATAAGAAATTCCCGTTGAAGCAACATTATCCTTCAACCGGGGGAGTACAGTTCACTAGACTAGAACTAGAATATCAAACAACAGACTATAACAGAGAAAAGAAAAATTGCTTTTGGGAGCGGCATGATGTTGAGTGGTTGAAAAATACCGAGACGGTGAGACAAGAGAAAAAGTAAATAAGACCAGAAAAAAATGTGAAACTCTCCTCACACAACTTTCAAGTGGAAGACAACAACAAAAATAGTAAGAAACACTACTAAAAACTCTAAAATTTCCGAGTTCGTTCGGTCATGATACTTGATGCAATATAGGGTCGTTCATCTGATGCAGTTTTTACCCGCCCGAACTTTATGGGAGTTTGGCAATTTTTCCAGTTTGTGCCGAGTGCCGAGGAGCCCGACCACTTTCTTCGTGAACGAACTGCCGACAAAGAACTTTTTTTTTAGGATGTATGAGTGCATTCGCGTTAAAGCACTTGGGAAACTGCATTTCGGCGAACAAGAATAAGAAAAATATATAAAAAAAAACTGAAGAACGGGTAAGATGCGAAGAAACCCAAAAAATATACTTTTTCTTCGTCTTTCTCTAAACCACTTTTTAGTTGTCAGGATATACTTATCGCGCTACTTTTTGTTTGGCATGTTTTCGGGGGGAAAAGTTCTTATAAAGTAGGTACTGGGTCTAGGATGCCGAGAGACCCGCGTTGATAGTTTTTTTTTCATATGCGAATAGTTCTTATTCTAGGACTAGTGTAACTTACGTACATTAGTAGGAGAGTTCTACATTTAGAGCTCAGTAGCCTATGGTGATAAATTATTCAGTGGTGCAATTTGTTAGATGTCATTCAGAAATAGCGAAAGTATACGACTCTACCCGACTCTACCCGACTCTACCTACAGCTTGTTTATTAAGAAATTTATAGGTACAAAGCTTAATTGGGTTATTATGCAGATCAAATTCGCTGCCGTGGACCTATACTATCGATTAAGTAACTAAGATCAAGTAAAGCGCTTTACACATATAGCCGCAAAATCTACGTAGATTATGTAATCTCGTATGCTGTTCACACTATGGTCGTAATCTTGTTCCACGACTTGACAGTACAGTACAATCCGTCTAAATTGCAAACTCCGACAATTTCATGCACGACTGAAACTGTTATTTTTATTAATTTGTTAAAACAAGAAGCAGAATCTATCTTATAAAAATTATGTCAATGATTTATGTGCGTCAATAGGTGAAAACATCACACTTTTGGGTTCAAACCCATGTGCCAAGCGAAAATGGATGAGATGACCTCTACTGTAGAATTGTCAATTGCGAAGCTCACCACACTTCACCATGATTTTGTAAAGATTTTCTCCGAGATTTTGATTATAATCTCCTTACAAAATCTATGAAAATGTATGGAAAATCTACAAGATTTTCGCCTAGATTTTGTAAAATCTCAAGATTATGCAAAATCTTCTATAGTGTGTAAATAGCTTTAAGTTGCAGGTCTCCATTATAATTTCATTCTTTTTAACGATAACTACTCATTCGTTTCATAGACTGCATAAATATTTTTTGGAGACTATCCCGTATGCTTCAAACAAAAATGCTTCCAATGATGATCGAATATTGCGACATTTCGATTTAAAAAAAAAATAAAAACCAAGCGATTCTTATGCTAACGCCGATATTATGCAACTACCACCAAGGTATGTTCCAAAGTTCCACTATTTCTACGTTTCTCGCTGCGTATTTACCGCTAGCTTTTCTTCTAAATGTTTTCATTGTCTCTTTGGGATTTGGGTTTTTTTTTAATTACATCCATGGATTCGCTGTGTATGTGCGGCATAAAGCCATAAAGTAAGTAATTGGAATAGAGATGGAACTCCATATAATGTTAAAATCTACTGAACATATTACCTTTGAGTGTGCGCTGATATCTTCCTGTATGTACACGTTACTTACAGCACACACTCAAAGGTAAAATGTTTTTCAGTAGTTTTGAATGTTATATGGAGTTCCATCTCTATTCCAATTACTTACTTTATGATAAAACTGCCTTTTCATAGCTCTAGGCTAGACATTACGACCGCGGATTGCAATTGCGAAAGCTCTCCGGCGATTCAACGTTTTAAATGGATAATGAATGAAAGGTTTAATCTGTACTGCTCTTAGAGAAAGCATAGTTACCCATGCCATGCATTAGTCCAGAGCGGCTGTGTGCACACACAATCATATGTGTTTGACCACCCCAAATTTATGTATTTCACTACACTCAGCGAATTTATTTAAATGTCAAACAATTGTCGATGCAATTATTAACTCTTCTGTCGCTGCCTATTATGCCTGAGGTGTAGCTGAATTTTCTGTGAACTGAGTTCTTTTTTTTAAGAGGTCTAATTTTGGTTCTAGAAACAGTTTACATGCTATGTCTTACGATGATACGCCATTTTTTCGTTTATTTCGCCGAACGTTTGATCGGATTTGTGGCCGTCAGTCTCTTTTCAATATATGGAAGGGGGTGGAAAATATCGTTGAACGATATTTTTCATCAAGATATAGTACCAAAGGTCTGTCTAGGTCTATGTGCCAACCGAAGGGTTAATTATCACGTTGGCATTTTGAGAGAATAGTAAATATTACGCGATATTATATTCTCAATTGTAAACATAAATTTGACATTGAATTAAATTTTTGTTTGGATGTGTGAACTGCGATAGTGTGAAAACGGTGCCACTTTTGTTTCCCGATGCCCACTCTGTGGGTTGCTATGCTTTCTCTAAGGTACTGGTCTTAATAGGGTTGCCCACTATTTGGCATAACATCACTTGGAAATTCGGTAAATACAACGATTTAGATTCATTCAGAACCAGTGGCATAACATTTCCAAATTTTCTTTTGTTCGAAATCGAAATGGGGCCGCTCACGTTCGATTATTTTCACCAGGAAAAATTTACAGAACATCACCCACATTTAAAGCAGTCCACATTATGAGCACAAACATCATTTGACTAAATGTTTTTTAAACTTTTGAGACAATATTGAAATTTGAACGAATTATACGGCGGAAACTATATTGATCATTATTTATCACAAAATCCAAGAGAGTAGATGAGAAAACTACCTTGAGGAGTGCGCTTGCATACTTCTCTCGTAAAAGTCGCTGATCCTAGCAGTGGCGTAACGTACAGTGTTCCATGTATTCAGTGGAACACAGGCCCCCAAGCCTCAGGGCCCCCCAAGGGCGAAAATATAAACAATAGATCCTTGAGTAACTGTTCTTTTTACGACATTTATTTTCATTAGTTTGCAGCTGCAGAATCTAACATAGTGACATAACATTCCGTGCCATAAAATTTTTGAAAAGCTTTGTGTTCGAACTTAAAACGGGGGCCCTTTCTTTGTGCAGTCAAATTTTCGATTTTTATATTTGAAATCCCGCTGTCACCATGAATGTTTGTGTTGTCTTTATAAAAATAAAAATGCTCCTGCGGCATCCTGATAGCATATTAACGAATTTCTAAATCAAGTTTACGAGTTCCCATGTTCAATTGACGAATTTCAAAATTGTGTTAACTAGTTTCAATTACAAATTGATAAATTTCCAGATCAAATTGACGAATTTCCATTTTAAATGGTTGGACTTCAACATCATGTTGAAGAATTTCCATTACAAATTGGCGAATTTTAGAATCATGTTGACGAAATTCCATGTCAACAGTACGAATTGTCAAATTATTTTGACGAACTTCCAGATCAAATTGATGTATTTACATTTCAAATTAGTCATGTTTTGCCAAGATATTCGTAAATTTGTTTCGGCAAATCGTTATTCGTTTGAAGTTTGTCAATTTAACATGGAACTTCGTCAGTAGAACATGGAAAATCGTCAATTTGTAATGGAAATTCGTCAACATAATTTTTAAATTTGTCATGGAAATTCGTCAATTAGGAGCATGTTTGTGTCAATTCGTTTAACTTAAAGCATAAGTATTAACTTCAACATAAAGGCAAAAATCGGCGGAAATTGAAAACTATTAATTTAGTTTACGGGGAAGCTTGAACTCCGTGGCATTTAACTTAGGATACTGGAGAGTCGCAACTTTACAATTGCCACAATTTTCCAATAAAACGATCATCCCAATCAGTAAATTATGAAGAAAATGTCTCACAAGCTTATTGAGTGTGGATTTGTCTAAATATCAGCTTTTCTGGGTTTTGGTCACGAAAATGTTGTAGAAATATAAAGGTTCCAATTGCAAAAAGGAGTGCTTACCTTTAAATGCGTAAAATTGAGGCATTGTGATACAGTTCGTTGAGTTTTTAATACTGAAAGAAAAGGGATTGCGCCATCACGAAAAATATGTTCACAATATATTGATGTTGAATAAATAATTGAAATGAATCAATCAATTATCCAAACGTTTTTTGTGTTGCCGGGTTTATGTTCACAATGTTGTGGATCTACTAGTCGAAAGATCGTTAATTAAGTCAACAAGTTTTTTTTATCTAGCAGTCATAAAATCAAGAAATATATGAATGCCGCCTTTTGCCCAGATAACGGATCAGTCGTTTCTCCTACAGGACGCATTTTTCTTCCAAATCTCATTTCAATCTATGAAATTCGCCATGATGGATACGACTTAACTTAGCCAGGGTCGTCAGAGCTGTTAGCAGGCTGACTTAATCCTCAGATTTAGGGTAAAAACTTCTGGTCCAGCAACAAGGACAGTAGTTATACGAAACAGGCATGTAGGCGCACTTCTCGTGGTAGTGTTTTTTTAGTAGCTTCTATTTAGCTTAGTGATAAATATAGTCAAATAGGACATGTAGATGATCTTCACAAGTTCTCCAGTATATTCATTCAAATTTATATTTTTGTCTCAAATTATAAAATGTTGGAACATTTTGCTTAAACAGAATATTTTCGTTATTCTTGCTCATTTGTTGACTACTGTAAATGCGATTTCCTGCGGTTAAAAAGTCGTTCGTGGGGGCCCCCACTCCAATTTCGAACACAAGAAATTCGGAAAACGTTACGCCACTGGATCCTAGACCCTAGACTAAGACTGATAACCCTTGATCTGAGGATCACATCCATGTCCATAAGGAAAACTGAATCGACTGAAATAAAATACATGGTAGAGATCCTCCAAAGAAAAATACTTAACGCATCTATGGGGAACCGAGGGATGTATTATCTGGACTCACTAGCTTATCAGCAGGCATCTGTTTATTGATTTTTGAGTCCTAGTTAAAAAGAAAAGTTGTCTGACTTTAAAACTTATTGAACGATCTTATTAACTGTCGTTAGTCATTTCGTGTTTCATTGAGCATATGGAACATCGTACGTTACGCCAGTATTGAGAACGAACGTATATTTTGGGCAATGTGTCACAGGGCCCGGGACACTTATGTGAAGTTAGCCCTCCCATATTATCAAATTACGCTTGTACCCGTTTGTTCGGCGGCGGCTAAGTTTGTTCGTCAATTACAATCGTTTGTTCTTCTTTAATTATTTAATACTATCAACTTTAAAATAAGGAGTCTGAACTGATAGGTAAAAATTTGGTATCAATCGAAAGCCAGACGTTTGTTCGTTGTTTTGTGTGTTTGTTCGTCCTGGGAACGCAAGGATTCAGGAGTAATTAAGGAAAAACAGAAGACAATACCTTTTTAAAAATAAAAATTTACTTAGATAGCCACGAAAACCACGAAAGTTTTAATGCGTTAAGTGCAGAAAACTAGGGGTAATTTTAGCTCGATTTCTTTAAAATTAAAATCAAACTGCCTCTAAAGATCTGCAATTTGTTAAAATTGATTCAAATTATATCGAAATCGATCCAAAATTAACCCTAGTTTTCTACACTTAAGGCATTAAAACTGTTAGAAATAACGAAGCTAGAAGAAAATGATGTAAGAAAGAAATGATCGTTAGACTATGTGCCAATTTTTAAAAGAATCGTACGAGCACTTTACATTGGCAGAAGTTGGAGAAAATTCAGATGGAAAAACATATTGTTTTTGGGTCAAATCACAAAAATTTGACTTTGAAGTTCTGTAAAAACCAAACCTCTTATCCGATTTGAGTGCCGTTTTATTTTTTAGGTAAATTTGTTGGCTGTAATAATCATCTTATTTTGATATTCTAGCTAGTCTAGCTTTTGAGATATTGAAGTTTTAGTCGTACAAGAAAACGATTTTTTTTTTAAATCTTCAAATGCCTGTGGCAGCTAAAGGGCTAAGCTAAGGGGGTATGTTCGTACAACTTTTTTGTTGGAAATCACATGAGGAATCACAATCCGGTGCGTTTATGCGGCAGTTTCCGGACACCCTGTATAATGGTGCAAGCACTATAATATTTCCTTTCCGCACATGTACGGAAATTTTGGGCCACGCCGAGATTCGATCTCCGGACCTCCAGATTACTAGCATCGTAGAGTACGACTCAACCAAGTGAGCCATAAAGCGTGGTCCTTTACTGTTTATATTTTATCAAATGAATGCTGTCCATTCTGTAGTGAATAGCCCCTCAATATTATTCCTTATTACTGGAATGAATTTCTTGTGGATTGAACCGCGCTAATGACTGAGCTATTCAGCAAATGCCTTGGATTATACTCCATCAAGTGGATCTGCACATACTATCGGGGGATGACGTTCCCCATGCACTAGATTCATCCAAGCAAGGCACATCTTACAGACGACGCTTTGCTGACTATTAACCTAATGTGAATCACCACGCACGAAAAAAAACTACCTGTCGCCACAGACCCAACGAGCAGATGTACTTTGGAATGCGTAAAACCTAACCAATAGAGTCAAGGATCCATAACGACACTACGGCTATTGAGAAGTCAATAGCGAAATGTTAACCTCGGTGATGGGCGTACCCACAGGTGCTTGTGGGTCGCTACTTAAGTCAACTAGCTAGAGTTGAGGGATGCGGTTCTGAAGGGGAGTTAAAAAATCGATTCGATCTCGTAACATCATACCAATAAAATCGCCGAAGGTCCAAAAGTCCTGTCGAAACGGGAGATAAAAGCGACTAGCCAGGATCTCCGAAACAGGCGGACGAAAATCCCTCATCTTTACGCGTCTCAAGGATAATTTTTCTGTCTCCTGTTTCTATTGCGTGGAGTCGCCTTGATGGCCACTATAACTTCGCTTTACTATTCGATGATTATGCGGCTTGGCTTCAGCTTTACCCCAACGCTTTCCTGTTGTCTCTTTTATTTTGACCTAATAATAATAAACTAACAATGCGAGGAAGGAAGTAGTATGGCTGACAACCGTATAACACTCCGAATTCAGTTGTCGTTGAAAGGTGTGTGTAGTAACCTCCATACCGTGTGTAGTTGGCAGCGGCATATCAGACTGTGGGCGTGTCGAAGACCCCTACCGATCCCCAAAGACACTTTTAATTGCAAACAAACGGATTTCGCTCTGTAGTACAAAATAAATGTCCAACTTTCGTTTTATTCATATTTACAAGGATTACATTTCTAGGAACTTTCAACTTTATGCAATGGCTTTCACCTCACCCTTCAACTTCGCCTCCTTCTCACTCTCTTTAGTTTCGTGTTTATCGTCCTCATCGTCGTCGTCATCATCTTCCTCGCTTTCGTCCGCCTCGTCATCATCATCATCATCGTCGTCCGAATCATCCGTATGTCCCAAATGTATATCCGTAATGAGATCTTTCAAAAGTTCCGTCTCTATGGCCGACAAATTCAATCGTAAATCCTTTTTCGTCACGTTCATCAGCACGTTCTTCAAATTTCGTGACAATGTCTTCAAATGTACGTCCTCGACCGCCGACACGTACCTCACATAGTCCTCGACAAAGAACTTATTGAACACGGATCGATTATCGTCACTGGTCAAGAACAGATCGTAGGTGACGAGCAGCTGTTTCACTATCCATTTCGAGCCTTTTTGCAACGCCACAATGCCGTCCTCAATGCACATCCGGCTCAGATCGTAATTTCGATAGAGCGGATAAATTAACGAACGTCGCAGGAAATTCTCAATGACCGTCCGGAGATTGGCCGCCGGCTCGAAATAGGACATCATGGCCGATAGATTGGAGCGTGTCCAGCAACTTTCGCATGTAGGGTCGTCCTGTGTGGAGCTGTAAATGTGTGGATGCGTGCGGGGGAGAGAAACGAGAGAAAGAGAGACAAAATACGTTAGCAAAACTCTTGAAACGGGACAAAATTGTCTCGCATTAACGCAAAATTCATTACCGAATATCGTAACAGATGACAAGTATTAACTCAACCAGACCACAATCGACTAATGCCTCACGTCCTGGCGGGATTTGTACCGGTTTCTCGAGTATAATTTTCAGACTGTACTCCTGCTTCGAGTTCAATTTGTTATCTGCCGCACCGGGGAAGAGATAAATTTGTCGTTAATCGGATGTGGCAAGCGAAAAAGGACACCAGAGAGGAGGAGGAGGATGTTAGGATGTGCATTAGTACTGAGACTTACCGCCACAATGGAAGGTGAATTTGGCAGGATTCTCTAAGCCGTCCGGCACTTGTAATTCGACGAAATTAAGTTTGTATTGTTCCGGACAAAAGTCCCGTTTTTCATCTTGTTCGCGTTGATACCATCGCTGGATTGGACTGTAATTGCATGGATTTGTGATACGAGCAATGGGTCGTAGGGTGTCCTGTGGAAGGAAGAAATGTGTTGTTTTTGGAGTAAGATTAGGTGGGTCGTGAGCTATTAGAATGGGGAGTCGGGAATTGGACTGAGTGGGAGGCTAGTTTTTGTATTTTTTAATATCATTCCATTTCGCAATTTATTTCTACAGACAGCTCTATCCTGGATCATGTCATCACCTATTCCCACCCACTCATACTCACCTCCATCAGCGACGTGTCATCCAGAAATTTACAACCAAACCCGTAGCTGAACTTCTTCCCAAACTCCTGTCGCTCGCCGTCCACCAGGAACGTACAAGTCTCCACAACTCTTTGCATTCCCAAAATATTTACGTGGGTGCCCGTCGTCGTCATCGTTGTCGTATTGCCCACCCCGGTATTGCTCGAATTCTGTATTTTCGCCTCCTCATCTCCTGCGCAATCCACCGGCATCAAAGGAATGCGAAAAAGGAACTCACGCTTCGTCGTATCCAATTGCACTTGCATTTCTCGCATGTCCTTGATGTCGATTGTGTCCACGCTGTAGTACCTGTCAAAGATCAAATGTTACCCACATGAGTGCTCTAGAGTGGCTATACCAGCAAACACGCATCGTTTGACGGCTGGGAAGTACTCGTCAAGACGAAGGACCTCTACTCACCGAGCCACGAGGTAATCGCAACAGAAGAGCACATTGTTCTCGTCAACAAACACATCGCAGTTGGTGAGACTCTCGAGCCCCGCATCATCCGGCACTGTCGCACAAAGCACCGTCACACCATTCTCGCACTTGGACGCAACTTTCTTTAGTTGCATCGCGACACGGTTTAGTTCACCAGGAAATGCGTGATAAGGCACAGAGTAATTGCATTTACCGTTTATTTGCACAATTTACTGGGCGTTGGGGAGTGCGTCACAGTAAAAAAATATGTAAACAAGCTACGCGAAAAACATGTGTCGTGTGTCGGACAACTGCACGAAATATGTTCAGAAGGAGAAGTGTTGTGTGTCTTCTTCTTGAATAGTGATGGCAATGAACGGTTTGGCAGGTGTGATAAGTAAGTGTTGCCTTGGATGGGCGTAGAGGGAAAATTTTTGAAAATTCGATTTTGAGAGAGTTTAGTATGTTTCTGTTGTATAAATCATCAAATTAAAAGTCAACAGAAATCGTAGCATCGAAATAGGTAGTTTGTTACGAGCCTGCCCTGCAGAATGAAATGGCGCGAGTAGACGCGTACTACTGAAAGAAAACTTTCTAAACCCAACAAGAATTGTGTACTCCTCACGATCTACGGGGTTACGAAACGAGACACTAATGGTAATGTCGTGTCATAAGACACCAAATGGTCAGTTGAGAACATTTTTTGTTTGACTGTATTGAATGCCTTTTCACATTAGCGATCCCATTTGAATGGAATATCTTCTTTCAGGAAATTTGTAAGTGGATATAAAATCGTGCTGAGGTTTTTAATTTTTTTTTATTTAATTTTTTTATTGATTCTCAAATGTTTACAATACACCATTAATTCATTAATTTATATTCGAATTTTAATTACATAATTACAACTAGTACCATATCAAAAAATTAATATTTTGTATTAGATATGGTTTGAGAGAAAATTTTACTTTATATTTTATTGCAAAATTCATCTTGTTTTTGAAATCCGAAAAAATTCAATATCTCAATATGTGAGTACAAATAAACAGCAAAAAATTAAATTATTAGTCAGTGATAACAGTAATTAATGAAATCTTCTTTTTAAATAATAGTACTTCTTTAATCTTTTGTTAAAAATTATTTTGTTCGGTGCGTTGACGACGTCCTGCGGTAGTGCGTTGTACAGTTGAAGTCCGCTAATTGCAGTTGCATTCATCCTTCTATTTGTCCTTGGTGTTTTGAAAGTATACTTCTCCTTATTCCTAGTATTGTAGTCGTGTTTGTCCATGTTTTTCGTTAATCTACACTCTATGTTTATGTCTTTGTTTTTTATTTTATGTATTATTTTATTTTTTTTCATATCCAGTAATATTCGTTAATATTAAATTTATTCGTGAACTTATAAATATCTTCCGTAGGTGTCATTCGATGGTAGCCAAATAATATTTTAATCAATCGGGTTAATAACTTTCCAGCATCGTCCAAAAGTCCCTTTGTGCATTGTCCCCAGGTCGTCATATTATATTTGATTTTAGACAGTATGTATGCGTTGTATATAAGATTAGCAATTTTTGCATCTATGCGTCCATGTTGCTTTATAGCGAGTAATAAGCCATAAGTTTTTTGTTTTAGTGATTGAATATGTAGATTCCATTTAAGTTCGTCGTCAATGATTAACCCTAAATACTTTGTACACTGCGTCCGCTTAATAATACATCGATTTGTTGTAACGTTGATATTGTAGTCATTGCTTTTACTGGAGTTTTTGAAAATCATATACATTGTTTTGTCCAAATTCATAATCAACCCTCTTTCTGTCGTCCAATCATAATAATGTTTCAAGTCAGTGTTGATTTTGGCTTCTAACTCAGCTTCAGTTTTTGCTTCATAAATTAGGCTAGTGTCATCCGAATATATTATATATTTTCCGTGTAAATTAACTCGTCTCAGATTTGCAATGAATAATATGTATAGCTTAGGTCCTAGTATCGATCCTTGTGGTATTCCTATATTCATAATTTCTTCGTCACTTGTCTTCTCATTACATCTCGTCTGAATCACTCTGTTGTATAAATACGTCTGTATCAGCTTATTTGAAAGTCCTCTTAATCCCAATTCTTCCAGAGTCTCAAGCAATACTTCATGGTTTACGGTGTCAAATGCTTTTTTAAGGTCAATGAAAACTGCCGCAACAATAGAGCCTTGGTCCATCGATTCAGTAATCTCGTCCATCATTTTGTAAATTGCTGAGTCTGTACTTCCTTTGTTAATAAAGCCATGCTGCTGTTTGTCAAAACCAATCGTGTCCGTAATAAATTTCGTTATTCTGTTATCAATGACCTTTTCGTACACCTTGCTAATAGAACTAAGAATAGATATTGGTCTGTAGTTGTTGACTTCGTCTTTTGATCCTTGTTTAAATAGTGGTATCACAATTGCTTTTTTTAGGCAGTCAGGGAAAATTCCAGAAGTAAGCATTTTATTGATGTCTCTCGCAAGTACGTCCTTAATTTCGTTTAATATCGTCTGAAGATCCTTAACCGTTATTCCACATATCCAGCTGCAGCATTCTTGTTCAGTGAATTTATAATACTAACTACCTCTTCAGGGCTCGTCGGATTGAGAAACATGGTCTTTCTATTATGATGGTTAGTTATAAATCGTGTTGTTCTAGTAATATTTTTTGTCAGTTTTTTCGCAATATTGGCGAAGTGCTTGTTAAAAAAATTTTCAGTATCGTCGACTTGAACACCGTTTGACTTTAGGATTATCGTTGTTTCCTTTTCCATAGCAGATTTGTCAGTAATGGTTTCTCTTAAGTGTTTCCATAATTTCTTCGCATTGTTTCCAGCATGTTCAATCCCAGCATTAAAAAGCCTTTTTTTAGCTTCTGAGACTAGTAGGGATACGTCTTTCTTTTTTGTTAAGTATTCATTTCTTTTTAACTCGTCATGAGGGTTGTTTTGCATTCTTTTGTAGAGAATTCGTCTTTTTTTCATTTCAGTAATTATTTCACTTGTAATCCATGAGTTTTGTCGTGTCCTAATTGTTTTCAAATCGATATTGTTGGCTTTGCTCGTCTGTATAATTTCAATGAGTTTCTTCACGTCTGCATCCGGGTTCAATGTTAAGGTGCTTTTTAGGTCTTCTTTAAATTTGTTTTGGTTTAACTTTTTTATTATCATATTAGTCATTTTTGTTTTATGTTTTTCTGTTATGTTAGCGTTTATATATATGTACCTAATATTTTATGGTCAGACATATCTGTATCAGTTGTTATAATTTTATAATTATGCTTGTCGTAGTTACTTATGATTATATGGTCAATGCATGTCTTGGTTTTATCCGTGTCTCTGGTTGATAGATATCGATTTAACACGTCATATCCATTCGCTTTAATTACGTCATAATATTTATCAGTTATGGAGTTATTGTTTAATAAATTTATATTAGCGTCTCCTATCATTACTATATCTTTATACTTGTCAAGCTTATCATCAATAAATTCAATAAACGATAATATGGTACAGTCAGTTGGTGCCTTGTAGAATATCCCGAGTGTCATTCTAGGTTTAATATTATCAATTTTAATTACTAAAAAATTATGGTTATTATCTGATTCAATTAAATTAAAATTTAGTCCATTTCTTACAAATATACACGTCCCTCCTCCAACTTTGTGGTCTCGACAATTATAAGCAGCTTGATAATTTTTTAAGTGTATCGCTTTGGTTTCATACGAAGAAAGCCATGTTTCAGTCAATGCAATGATGTCAATATGGTTATTTGTTGTCAGTAATTCGATTTCGTCCATTTTGTATTTAACACTACGGATATTCAAGTAAATCATTTTTAAACTTTTTGTAGAGTTGTCAAGTAAATTCTTCATATTTCATCATAATTTGTCCGACTGTGAATTTCGTCCAATTTTTTTTCTATGGATTGGGCAGTCTATTGATCCGGCTCTGTGATCAACTTGGACTTTGATTCCATGTTCGTTCATACGGATGCAGTTGATGCATTTAAAGTTTTCTATTCTTGTACAAGTCCTAGATGCGTGATTTTCAGCACATTTCGAACATTTCTCTTCATTGGTTGTGCACTTGTCAGCTTTGTGATGGTAACGTTGACATCTATAACAGCGCAAGCTTGTCCTGCTATCCATTCTTATAAGAAGAGCTTGTGTCTCCGATATCTTCCGCTATATGGATAGTACAGTAAGTGGCACAAGTGTCGATGTCCCGAATCATGTACGGGTCGCTCTTGGCATAGCTGATTTTTTCCTATGCTGTTACCGAAAGTTAGCCATACAGGCCGAGCACGATGCGGTATGGTTCCTTGGTGGGGAGGTGTCACCATAAGTACTCATGTGAGCTTCGGAGCTGGTGGCTTCGCATAACCCGAGCCTCGAAGGGGCTAGATAGGGAGAATCGCCTTGAATAAAAATACCTACGTGCCATACATCTAACTATAGTTTGTGGATTGATGACCACACGGCCCGAATGGCATTGAAGAGGCCTGGATGTGAAAAGCAGCGCTACGAGTCTGCTTTAAACATACGAGTAGTCACAGATCCAACGAACCTGGGATATACACGTCTGATTTTTGTACGTGAGGCCTAACCAATAGGGGGCCGATTGAGATATCTTTAGTGAATAGTGAACCTCGGGGATGAGTACGCCCAGGGGACCATGGTCCCTGCCCATCAAGGTGTTGGACTCCAGGTGGTTGGATGTTGTGAAGCAAGTTAACAGTTAGTGTTGTAACCCCGGGGTTGGGTTTCTGAACGTGACTGCATTCACTGGAAGAAGAAATCCCCATTTGACAATATGACCTTATAAAACGCCGAAGGTCAAAAACGTCCGAAGGAATGGGAAGTAAGAGCGTAAGGCCCAGGCACTCCCCTGACGGTAACCTCGTAGATGGTTCACTTGTCATCTAGAAATACCGTAACTCCATCGATGTCCTTCAGCACGTTCTCAATATCTCACACGTTGTCACTTTGCAGGACCTGATGTAGTGCCATACATTAAACGTGGCGGTCTATAAATATATTTGTGTGTTGACATTGTTCAGAATCGCCATCGGCTTTATGCACTTCCATCTGTAGGTACGATTTAGTTAAATCGATCTTTGTAAATTTTCTGCAGCCTGACACTTAGAAAAAAACAACTTCTCACTCTCTCGTAAGCCTTCGGCACCGAAACATCATGAAACATCTCAACGGGTGGTGCGATGCGTTGGACCATGTTGGAGTAATTCGCTTCACTCTTCGATTTTGATTTGTTCGACTTTATGCATATCCGACTGATGTAACCGACCGCAGCAACTGCCCAATTTATATGGAAGTTGTGCATGTCCCGGCAATCACCTGTGGTATACTCGATTGCCGATGCTAGCCGTGTGCAGTGAAAACATCGAAGCGTGTTTTTTTTCGATGGAGTATATTGGTTCGCCGCGTCAGGAATCACGAACAACCGCCAGAAATTTACGATTATTCAGGCAGCCATCGGGTCGAACTCAACGACGTTCATAGCGAGGAGCCTGCGTTCGGTAAATAAAAAATAACAGGCGCGACAATCCAGCATTGGACTAAGGCCGCAGGATGTGTTAGTGACTTCCTATTTCCAAGATCTTATCTGCTTTTTGTTGAGGTAATGAGATCAGCATCACGCTCAGCAGTGTTATTTATCCCCATAAATGGGTACTCGTTTAACATCTGAGTGAGATCATAGTCCGTCACAAGCTCGTGAGTTCGAAAAACACGATGATCCACGGTGAGATTCGAACTCATAACCCTGTGCACCGAAGGTTCGCGCACTAACCGCTAGACCAGCCAGACTACGTTCGGTAAATACAAATTCTTTAAAACGGGAATCTTTGCGAATTTCGCAGACAGCGAGCAGCGGAATCTAAATGGCCTCCTGTCGGAAATGCCACTCTCGGAGAGAAACGCCCATCGGACCTTTATCACGAAATGAAACGCCGGTTGCCTGTTCAGTGGTTGGCGAAAGTTCATTGAAAGGTCTTTGGATTCCGCGACTCCCTGAGGCCGTGCGTGTTGTTGCAGTCACAATTTCTGGTTCCATATCTGAGTTCATCAAAATCGTGGACACGACGATGGAGGCTGATAGTTGAGAAGCGCGAGGAAATAAACACCCTGCAATACCGATCCAAGCAACGCCAATCTCGCCTACCGACTTGGAAATACCTCGCAACGAGCGCCCAGCAACCTAGTTATGCTGGTACCACGAGACCTACGGCCGGCAACGTGTGATGCCGACATCTAAAAAATCAACAACCATATTCAACCAACAATAACATTGCCCCATGCTCCGAAGTTTCAGCAATCAACAACAATATCAGCACGCAATCGCCCCGAAACAAATCGTAGACAGAACGAGACGCCACATAACACATCAGATTTCCTGTCTCGGATACAAACGATCGACCGAGCCTTCGACTACGAACAAATCGCCCAACGCAACGACACCGAACTCCAGCAACTCATTAACGACACATCAATGAAGGCTTCCCGATCCGGACGTTGTATCACAATTCCACGACGCTTTATGGAGTATCCTTCTTCTACCAGGGGGGTACTGCGTGGCAACCCTGACAAATCAGGCACACAATAACTCTACCAACGAACGACGCCATTGTATCTTTATTACTAGAGAGAAATGATCGGAAGAGTCGCATCTTAGACGAACATTCCAGTCGATCAGTCGCACATGAACATACGGGACAACTCGTCGTTCATATAACTTGTATCCGACAATAATATTTCATCAAATCCCAGCCAGCATCGGCGTAATGTACCGTGAACATAGCCACAAATAAGCTTTACTTCATGAATCACGAATCGGCATTATGTATCGATAGGACGCATTGAAAGTTAGATACATGATGGTCAGCTGAAGGAATGTCGACGGATCATGCATATAGGAAATATAATGGTTTTCTCCTCAAGTGTGATTTTTGTTGCTGGGGTGATTAGAATCGCGAATAAAAGATGATCATTCGTATAGTCCGGCTGGAGTAGTGGTTAGGGCGCGCACCTTCGGTGCATAGGGTTATGAGTTCGTGGCTCACCGTCGCACGTGTTTTTTTTTAATTATTCATTGATGCATTAAATATATATGAGACTTAACTATTACATAATGTTTACGAATAACGATTTTATAATGATTATCCGTAATAAGGCACAAATGCGTATATACATGAAATAGGGGGACATCGTCATATACTGCTTGTATGAAAACGTGATGAATGAATAAGCAATATGTGCTTACGCGTCTTGCATGAAATAATGATTACAAATGTGTTAAATGCTGGCTGGGATGTTTCGTTAAAAGTCATTCGGTAGTTTCTCATTTATGTTAGCCCATTCGCTAAATATCCATAAACATCAAAGTACAAAAAACAAATATCTGAAATGGGCGCATTCAATAGTATTGAGTGCTTTCGTAGAAGTTATAATAGGTAGCACCTACAGAAACTATGCTAACCACAGAGAGAGTGGTGAAGCAGTAGCTGATCACGCAGCTCAGGAGAATACGAAATTGAAAAGAAAAGTTCGCGCTTGGAGAATCAAGTATTAAGGGGCTGACATAATTGAATGCTCCGTCTCCGAATCCTTGGCCCTGGTAAAAAGGTGTATGCACATTCTTTTCCGAACGAAGCACCTAATTAAGCAATAGATCCGACTTTAATCTACGCAAGAGCATTGCTTACATTTTGGATGTCTTATCATAAGAAACCTGTGATTAAGTTTACTGACGTCATGAATATTTTTCAACGTTAAGTTAAAAATACAATGAAAAAAAGCAGCTTCCGTCCGGAAATTGACTGTCAATCTATTATATACAATCACACACTGCATTAGCGAAACACTTTTGATCCATAGTGAATGTAAAATGTTTCTTCCGTTCATTCATTTTACGTAAAAGCTTCGAATGAGCTCTAAATGCATTTTCCATGTGATATGTGCATGCAACCATCCCTTCAGCGTTTCTTTAGCCCATCTCGGCAGACACTGACACACATATCACTAGTACTCGTATACATTTGTGTATTTTCTCAGCTCAGAGAGATCCTTTTCCATTCGGGAATCTCAAAATCCATTTTGGCAAGATGATTTTGGTTCAATTCCGGAATTATTGTAACCAGAAATGCATTTTTTGCTTTAGTCGTCCGAGACCGAGTGTGTCTGTGTAGAACACGATGAAGAAGCCAAAAAAGGATACACCGACCGCACTAAGTTGCAACAGCAGCAGCAGTGTAAAGGGCGGCCATAGGGGCGGAAATGACGAAGACGACGACTACGACGAAAAGAAAACTTTTGCCAATATAACGGCAAGAAAGACATTGACGACATATATAGCGTCGACAAGTCAGTTCGCAAAAAGGACGACTAGGGCTACTACGGAACAATACATACAGCACAGCACAACTTCTTACAAGACGACTGTGCCAGTCGTCCGTATAGTCCTTGTACGACATACAACATGCGGAAGTGCAATTTTCCTATAATAGAACCGGAAATGGTGGTGATGCATTCTTTTTGTCCATCGTCTTCGTCGTTGTTCGATGTTGAGAACTCTCTTTATCCGTCCGAATATTCGCGCGATGGACGAGTACAAATGTGAATTGAATCCTTGCCCGGACCCATCAGAGCAGAGACCATAGAAGAGTGCTCGCGATGTCGTCCCTATCATCATCTATTCGCCTTCATAGAGCGCATTTTATTTTTATAATCCGATCGAGCTTACAGGATTTCAGGATTCTTCCTTGCTCAAGGCTGCAGCGCCGAGGGCAAATGTGTTGCCAAATCGAATTTATGGTTTTTGATAAAAAATTTAAAAACTATCAGCCGTACATTGTGCATTGTGTCTCTTGAAAACTGCTAAGATTATCCTGACAGTAAAAATACACCCGAAATGGTTTATCTAAATAAATAATTGCACTTGCCATACGCCTCCTAGCGAAAAAAAAAAACAAAAGCGACAACAACCCTCGCTCCATCACGCTGCAATGCACAATTTTACATTATTCAAAGTGCATCAGCTCACAGCATTGTCGTATCCTTGTACTCCTTGGCTATTGTGTATACGTGTATATTGTGTGTCATGCCAGCCAGCGAGCAATGTGCCCGCGCGTCCATCCTTGAACTTCCCTCGCAATACAATAACACTCGCCAACTTTATAAGGACGAAAAGAAAAGGATCAATTTGTTGAGAGGAATTTCTGCGACTTTGTCATTTCGCATCCTTTGCCGCATATTTCATATTGGCTCGAGAGACGCGGGCCGCCGGCCGGCCGGATCGAGATTTAGACCAAGGAGCAGAAAAAAAGCACTCTATACGGACTGACTGGCATGCCTATCCGCTCTCATCTCGCTGTGTCTATATGTCCTGCACTGCCATCATCGGTTGCTTGACAAAGGAGCAGACGAATAAGAAGGACATACAAGAAACGAAAAAGCGAAACGCTTTGGCCTCATTTTAAGCGGAAGTTTATGGTTCGTCCAATTTTTATTTTGCGCTAATTCGGTTTGGAATTTTTTCTTCCCGTCACATGCCACGTCTTGTGTTTCGAGAGAGAAGAAATCCTCGTTGAGTTCTTCATTAACCCTTTCGCTCCCAATGATGCCATATGGCATCATGAAATTTAATGATTTTTCATAGAAAATCTAAGAAATAAATTTTAACTTTTTGTGTGATATTAGACTCTCCCAATAGTATAATACCTAGTTGATTTTTTCCAGCGTGAAATTTTTGGTTTTGGGATGTTATTTTTAATGAAATTTTAGAGAAGGTTTGACGATTGTCGTAAAGCCGAAAAACTGATTTATACATTTCCCTATATTTCCTGATAATAATCATTTTATGCAAATCATTTTAATGGTTTTATTTTGTAAAGAGGTTGTTTTAAGAGAAAATCAAAAGATTTTTCGATTTTTTTTTAGGAAAACCCTATAAAGTGGTTTTGTATGAGCATGATGCCATATGGCATCATTGGGCGTGAAAGGCAAGTCAGGAAGTCCCCTATTCATATAAATGCTAGTTGCTTGCTGTATGGAAGGCACCCTTAGTTTTTATCCGAATGAGCTAATTTTTGGTGGGTGGGGTGATTATGAGCTCCAATCGCAACAAACCAAAATTTAGCACTCTGCTCTAATTTTGGGGGGAGTTATGGACATGTCCTTTCGCCAAATTCAAATGGGGGGATAATGGGGGTCGTTGGTCGGAGCGACTCACTGTTTCTACCAAAATAATATTGAACTTATTGTGAATACTTGTACGAAATTTTACGGCTGAACTAACATTCTTTCAAGAGTTATGGGGCTTTTAAAAAAGGTATAAAATGAAAAAGTTCTAACATATTTTTAAACTATCGCCGAATCATTGAATAGATCCTTCATGTGTTATATATCATTGCAAAGATAATTTTATGTAGTTTTTTTCGTTCTCAGACTATTTTTCTATATCTTTTGTCGTTTTTGAAATACTCGCAAAAAACGAAAAATGACCCCCATTTCCCCCTTTCCCCCTTTTTAAGGTTGTGGACCCCCAATCGGATGGGACTTTTTTTCCCATAATCTGGGGGTCGTCACCAACCATTCTGCAAAAAAATTTCCGATGTAGGATTTTTGCCGACCAAATATCTCATTTTTCACACGGAAATTGCTAAGTGCCCTCTCAGTCCCAATGATGCCATATGGCATCATGCTCTAATTTGTTAACTATAGCGCTTAAAATTTTTTTTTTCAAGAAAATATCATAAAACATGCCTACTGAACGACATAATGTTGTTAGAAAAATTCTCCGCTTAAAATCCATAATTTGGGCATGAAAGGGTTAATTTCTGTCAAAGTGCCAGATATCTTCATTTTGAAATATATTTATTTGAATTGGATTTTCTCAGGACGGACGTTCTCGTTGCGTCATTCGACTGCGTGATATTTGAGTTTGCGAACATGACATTGAGAAAAGGGTTTCCTGTGCTGGGAGCGCAAGGATTTTCCGTTGTTCGGTTTTTTTTCTGGAACGGAGTTAGAAGAAGGATTTGTCTCCGTTTGTCGTCGTCATGGAGAGTGATGTCTCTTTTGACAACAGTCCGCGCTTTTGGGGGGCGGGTAATTATTTGTGTTATAAATGACGGAAATATTTTTTTACTAATTAGATTCGGGACAAGGACACGGTGCTATGAGAATAATTTAAATTGAAAGATATCTGGTTGATAATAAATACGATTTGTTGTTTTTTTTGGTTCTTAAATAGGGGCGTTGAGCGTTGAAACTAGGATTCGCTTTAATGGGCAAGCATGGCTTGCAGTAGACCTTGCAATTTTGATTCGTTGGCAAATTCTACAGCGCACTACAATTGTAAAATATCTGTTCCTCCGTCGCATGTTAGCACTGCGGGATCACCCCTCTATATGGTCGCACACATACACAGAGAATCCATCGGTTCCGAATCCAACGAAACGCCATAAAAAAAGACCGAGGCTAATTTCGGGCGCGGCCAAAATTTGGATACCATTCGCTCTCCTCGGGCTAAAAGTTTTTTGGGCGTACCTAGGACTTATATTTAATCCCCCCTCCATTCTTTTTCTTCCATCTTATCACAAAAGTCTTTGGTTTGGTTGAAATAAGTGGGCAAATAAAAATATCTACGCAGAAAATTTTATGGGGGGATGCGATAGCATGACCCCACAGTACGATTCCATTTGTTTTCAACTTTTTTGTTGCTTTGGTAAAGACACATTAATTCAAGGTTTTGTGAAATTGGTGCAAGAAGAACCAAAATGAGTGGTTGGGTTTGTATGGCCACCCCATGACCCCATGGTCAGATTTGATCCATTCTTGCATATGCTTTGTGTCAATAGAAATACATTTAAGTGAAATTTGGTTGAAATTGGAGCACAAATAAGAAAGTTTTCTTAGAAGAACCTAATTTGGGGTTGCTGGGTTTGTATGGCAGTACAATGACCCCATGGTCCGATTTGATTAATTCTAAGATATGTTTTTTGTCATTAAGATAAACACATTTGTGTGAAATTTGGTTGAAATTGGTGCACAAATAAAAAAGTTTTTCTTAGAAGAACCTAATTTGGGGTGTTAGGTTTGTATGGCAGCCCCATGACCCCATTGTCCGATTTGATCCATTCTTACATATGTTTGGTGCCATCAAGAGAAACACATTTGTGTGAAGTTTGGTTAAAATTGATGTACAAATAAAAAAGTTTTTCCTAGAAGAAGTTAAATTGGGGGGCTACGTTTGTACGGCAGCCCCATGACCCAGTGATCCAATTTCGGTGATTCAAACATACAAACAGCCTGCAACAATAATAAGCACATGTGCAAAATTTCAGCTCCGTAGCTTTTATAGTATGGCCGAGAAAAACGTGCTGCAACAGACGGACAGACAGACAGACAGACGGACATCGTCCAATCGACTCATCTCGTCATGCTGATCATATATGTATACCTTTTATATGGTCGGAGATGCTTCCTTTAATGCGTTACAAACTTCATGACAAAGTTAATATACCCTTTCACTCTATGAGCGAAGGGTATAAAAATGACAATGAATGTATGTGAAAGTACGCAAACTTGTGCGATACATTAGACGCGGACGTAGATTGCGTTGTGTCTGAATAGGTCTTAAGGTTTTACCTCCCGTGTTCATAGGAACAGTGATGATGAAACACCCACGCTAGCTTGCTTCCCCACTCTTGAGATACGGAGTTTAAGTCCTCAGTATTTATCACAGGACAGGTGTACTCATCACAGGCACTAAGCCGTCTAATAATACTTAATAAAATCCGGAAACCTTTCATGACAGCAGAGCATAACTCCGGAAGAGGGCCTACCCTTAGGAGTGCTGGGCAATAGATTAGCGCCGCTGGACGTGGGGAAACTTGACAATTCGAATTCGGTGTTTGCGATTTACAGTCCCGGCTTCTGGGTACAGTATGCAGTTTGTGTTTCTTTCAACAACGAAGCCTTGTTGCCCTCTCTCTTCCCCAAAAGAGCTTGATCGGTCGTGCTTGCAGGGCTGGATTTACTCTCTATGGCGCCCCTGACAGTAGTCGAATTGACGCTCTTCGGCCCTGGCTTAGCATTTAGTTTAGAAACCAGTCACAAAGACAATTTAACATTTTTTAGGAGATATTCAGTAGCGCCCCATTTGTTAGGGTTTTGCATTTTTTTTTTTAAACCCTTAAGATCGTTCCACACTTTTCAGTCATCAGTCACAGTCATTCTCCATACAAGTTGACAGATTGTCAATTTATTCATTGACTGATAATCTGTTAACTTGGATGGAAAATTACTGTTAATGTGACTGATCGTTTTAGTTGAAGTAGGACTCAGAAAAGGAGACAAACCTCACAGTAACTCCGCCTTAAGGAAAATCGCACTTAATCTCCTTTTTGCTAAGGTGTTTGGACTGAACTGTGTAGTCAGTAGCTCCGGTTGCTAATTTGGAAAAAGGTTGGTTGGTAACAGTCGCCTCGAAAAGGGAAAAAATCAAACTTTTCTGTTTAATATGAAAATTAACGGAAATGGGGGCTCGAAAAGTCGATGAAGAGGGCATTCAGACCTACATTTTGCTGAAACCTCCATGGTCCTATCTATCACCAGTTTCAAAAATACAGCCATCTAAATGGTTCGAAAAGTCGATGAAGAGGACATCCATACCTACATTTTGCTGAAACCTCCAGGGTCCTATCTATCACCGTTCGAAAGATTCAGCCATCTAAAGATGGGGTAATATATGTGTGCAGTTTGCCCCCGAAAAAAAGGCCTGGAAAGGCTTCAATTTTATTTTTTTATATGAAAATTTTCGAAAAGGGGATTCGATGAAGAGGGCATCCAGAACTACATTTTGCTGAAACCTCCAGGGTCCAAGCTTGCGAGAAAGCCCTGCAGCTGCAGAGCGTGAAATATCGGGTTCTTGCGAGATCGGTCACACAGAAAGTGAATCAGAGTTTCTCTCTCATCTACATTTCTGCAGCTTCTGCAATGCAGATTGTAAGGGATGCCCAACATGGCAACATGATACACTATTACCCCGTGATAACGCCAGTAAGTTTAGCGATATCTTTGCACGGTTTAGTCAGAATCATGACACTTTTTCAGTCATAGGAAAGCCACATTTTCCTTGATATGGCGCAAGTCCTCAGATTTCTACATTTAGAATTAGCAGCCTTATATAGTAGGAGGAGATCTTGCTCCTAAGAGCTTCCAACGGGATGCACGCACGCTCCGCATGAGAGCTGCCAGGAGTAGTAGCCCTTTTGGCCAGTTCATCAGCCATCTCGTTACCATCTTTGTTTCTATGTCCTGGTACCCAAAGTAATATGATTCGCAACGCTTTCTGAAATAGTTCAACAACCTTGGAAGTCGTCTTTACCGATTTCAATGCAGCCTGCATCTGTGCAGATGACGATACTGTGATTGTCTTGTATACTCCTGAGCACTTGACAGGCCTTCCTGATGACAAACATTGCGATATTTATCAATCCGCAAACGATTCCGGCAGCCACGCCACAATCTATTTTAGAAGTGGTGAAGGGGAAGAAAAGTGATGTTAAAGTCCGTGACCACTTCATTTTCCTTCCACCCACCTATGGTTGGGAGCTTTGAACTTTCAGCCCTTTGAAGTACATTAGAGAGTAGAGAATGGCTTGTGAGAGCCGTATTAGAATATTGCAGTAGCCGGAAGGCCTAGCATTCCACCAATTACTCTTTGAGCCGGACTGCGCTGCATGCTGCCAGTTGGTTTATGAAAGTATCGATGGGTGGAAGATGTAGGATTGTATTCAGTGCAACCCTCGGACATGTTCGGATGCCACCTGTGATGCAGGTCGATCTTTGCACTCTTTCTGGTTATCCCTTACTGATTGCTGGCCACCGGGCTAGTGACCCGTACGTTGGCATGGACCGAACCACCGCTTGGCCTGAGACCCAATTTCCTACTGAATACTGTCTTCCAGGTGCTCTTCAATATTGAACTTTCAGTTGAGCTTTAAATCCAAATTAACGCCCAAATACTTCGGGCTTTGGCCGCCTTCCGAGGCTTTTGTTTCAGGTTTCTTGACTTGAAGGTTTTTCTTAGGATGAGTTCCAAATGTCGCATCAGATGATTTGACTTAGCCGTTAGAGGTTTTACCCACTACCGTTACCAGGGGGCGCCCGCACGGAGGACACATGGAGAAGTCTTTTGCCCCACTAATTGGAGTTGATGTCCGTTTAATTTCGGGAGCGTGATTTTGGTTTTTGTAGTGAACAGTATCAGTTTTGTCTTACCCGGGTTTATGCCCAGGCTGATCGGTCTTAAATACTTCGCCGTTTCATGCCCTCATTTGCCTATCTTAGTGGTTTAGTAGCAGAAGACTTCTGAAACAAGTCCGATGTCGATGTTTTCACCCCTTAGAAAGACGAGAAGGTTATCCGGGCGAACCTAGAGTGCTGGAGGTTAATCTGCACTATCCTCATCATTGCCTTCCGTCTCAGTTTCGTCGATGCACATGTCCAACAGCAAGAGGTCGACTTCGTCCACCGGATCCTGCTCTACGCTGGAGTTTGATTGAAATACCTTTATTTTGGCATTCCTAATGTCAAAGGGCAGTTTGAAGTTCACCTCTTCAAGTGCTGATACTCAACATTGATGAGGAGCATGTAAGACTGGCTCTGTCTTTAGAGCTCTTTAGCCTTGATAAACACCCATGTCCATGTAGAGCGCATTTAGAGCTGCATTTTGGGTCCTACCTATCACCGTTTTCGAGATACAGCCGCCTAAAGGTGACGGAAATTGTATGCCAACTTTGACCGCTGTAGGGTCAATATTTAGGGAGATATGGGCGATTTTGTGTTTTCCAGTAAACATTTTCGAAAATAAATTTTGAAAAGTCGATGTAGAGCGCATTTAGAGCTACATTTTGGTGAAACAACCAGGGTCCTACCTATCCTCGTTTTCGAGATACAGCCGCCTAAAGGCGACGGAAATTTTATGCCAGTTTTGACCGCTGTAGGGTCAATATATACGGAGATAAGGGCGATTTTTTGTTTTCAAGTGAAAATTTTCGAAAATGGATTTTGAAAAAGTCGATGTAGAGCTACATTTTGGTGAAACAACCAGGGTCCTACCTATCACCGTTTTTGAGATACAGCCGCCTAATGGTGACAGAAATTTTGTGCCAATTTTGACCGCTGTAGGGTCATTATCTACGGAGATATGGGCGATTTTGTGTTTTCAAGTGAAAATTTTCGAAAATGGATTTTGAAAAAGTCGATGTAGAGCGCATAGAGCTACATTTTGGTGAAACAACCAGGGTCCTACCTATCACCGTTTTCGAGATACAGCCGCCTTAATAAGGTGACGGAAATTTTATGCCAATTTGGACCGCTGTCTGCACCGTCGCAGGGCTAGAGGAGCCTCAGCCCTTCTATCTGCATAATGGGTAACCTCATTGGTCGGGATTAGTTCAATCTACGAACCTTCAGAATTGTTACTAATATATGCGACAAGAACGTAGCAGCTGCAATAGGGTTGTCCCATAACGCCCTCGGAGTGAGGTTAGTGGGTGCAGCGGGCATCGAAACAGGTGGTCCACATCGTGAGGTGCACCCCCGCAGCTCGGGCAAATGTTATGGATGACCGGGTCTATTCGAGATCGGTACGAATTGAGGAGTGCACAAAAATCCAACCTAAGCCGGGCTAGTGTCACTCTTGTGGCTCTCGGGAGCCTAGTCTCCTCAGGCGATATGGGTGGTGGAGGCACTGAGAGGTTTCTATTCGGACCTAATCGCCCTATTGACCGATTCACAACGGCTGTGTCAATATCTGCGATGGCCTCATCGTATGCTGTTTTATCGAATAGATCGGGAGGAACCCGTTTGTATCTCTGGACGTCTCTCTCGAGATCTCTGATTCCATTCCTGACATGTCGTGGAGGGGGAGTATTGTCCATGAGATGATGGCTTGGGTGATCCTCTCGATATCAGCCGACCAGATAGTGTAAAGACAAGAGGAGATTGTGATCACGCAATGATAACATGCTGGTTTCATGATGAAGATGATCCTGGGACGACATAAGATGGCAACCTGGATCTTGTTCCACTTTGTGCCCTACCTTTCGCTTTGTATGTGACCAACATAGTTCCATTGTCCTTGCCCCAGGAACTCCCGGCTAGTGCCTTTAAGACGTTGTTTCTACTGTGCATTCTGTCGACTACGTCTGTGACGTGATCCTTCGACTTCATCATGGTATCCAGATAGACACCAAGGATCTTGGGGTTGGTTACAGTGAGAACATGGGCGTAGCCAGGATTTCGGTCAGGGGGGGGCAAGCCCAAAATTTTTTCAACATCATGATTTTCTTGGGGGTTGAAATCTCCGGTCGCAGAATTATTGTTAGCAAATTTTAGAGTAGCCTGTCTTGTGGTTGGATTGGTGCACAGGGTCATGGATTCCAGACTCACCGTGAACGAATTCACTTCATGGAGTTTCTCGAACTCACGACCTACGTGACGGACTATGATGTCGCTCAGATTGTATCCATTTATGGGGATAAAGAACATTGCTGGGCGTGCTTTTGATCTCAACACCTTAACAAAACAGCAGTTTAGATCTTGGAAATTGGATGTCATTCACACATATGCGGCCCAAGTTTACTGGTGGACTGCCACGCATGTTATTTCATTTATTTTTTTTATTTTAGAGTCAAATTTTCAAAATGGAGCTGAGAATGATTTTCTTCTGCATTCTGACTACATTCAACTGGCCTCCAATATCTGCTTTTAGAGCGTACTTTGTGTATTAAGATTTCCTCTAAATTTATCAAAATATTAACAGTGGCTAAATTTTATTGCTGGTACGATTCAGCTAGAAAGTTGAGTCGCACTCTACGATGCTAGTAATGCGTAGATCGAATCTCGGCGTGGTCCAAAATTTCCGTACATGTGAATGGAAATATATATGTAGTCAACATATTTCAACATTATACACACTTCGAAATGATATGCAATGTAACGTTGACTCGTTGCCTATAAACGGCTAAGTTAACGCACCATGACCCCACAAGGGGCTATACGGTACTGAAAAGAAAAAGAAGAACTTGAAAAACACTGAAATATGAGACCCGTTCTTTACAAGGTCCTTAACCCTGGAAGGTCATGCTTCTATTTAGTACGGAAAGGTCATGCTTCGTCGATTCGACGACACTCTACTTTGACGCCTCATACAAATCACCCTTTCTCAAAATATTTATAAATTTTACAGATTTTCAATCGTTAGTTTATTTAGAATGGAAAAACATCGATTTTGGAGCCGATTTTTATGAGTTCGAAATGCAATCTTTCTAAAATGAGGAAGAATTTTGAGCAATTTTCCTGATTTGTCTTATTTTTGTCCTAGTAAATATTTTTGTCCATAATTTTTGAAAAAATAGGTCCCACATTTCCAAAATAAACATATTTGTTACGAGCTAGCTATATAGACACACGCTTATCGTCGAATCGACAACTAGCCATAAGAAATAATGGAGTTCTAAAAGTTACACAAAGTTCATTATTCGTCGTTTCGACGACGCCAATTTCCAAAAATTCAACTTACCCTGCTTACTTCGTCTAGCCGCAATGTACCCGGCAAGTACTCGTACATCGGCACGGTAAGTGCTGTACGAAAACTCAGCTTCAAATAATGAGAATTGTCACGAAAAATGGGATAAATTTGATGATGCGTAGTCGATCCGACAAAGCATGACCTTCCTGGGCTAACAAAGCAAAGCTGTATACCATTTGTCACCCTGTCAGATGAAAATAAGTTGAATTCCACTAACTTCCCGAAGGGAACTAACGGTTGAAATTGTGTACTCCTGCTCAGAAGCCATGAAATGAAACAGCAAATACGGGATGCACGCAGCCACAGTAGCACACTCAAAAGTGAAATGTGTGTGCTGGTACGCAGCCTCCGTCAGTTACGAGAGGCCACTCGCTGTCATCTATTTGTATGCGCCTCCTGACGCCTCCTGCATCCCAATCATGGCTTCTCCGGCAGCACGTGGAGTGGTCAAAAAGGCATTTGCTGCGCCAGCAGCAGAAAATTTTTGAAAATGTTATATAGTGCAGCGATTTTTTTACTACATCAATAAGGATTTTTTACCATCTTCATCGACCAGGGGGGGGGGGGGGCGACCGCCCCTCCCTGCCCCCCCTGGCTACGCCCATGAGTGAGAACAACGTCGTCAGCATGCTTACCAGTACGGATCCGAAGAACCTCCGAAAATTCCGACAGCTTTGCCTCGGTCTGGACCCCGACTTTGGTCCCGATCTTCCCACCAGTGCAACTTGTAAGTGATCCCTTGCAACCGCGAAGTAGGATTCTCGGGGCTTACTGCCAGAACTGACACATGGCTTGTCCGCTACATTGACGTGCGCTGCCTGACCGGCGGCAACCCTATATAAATAATTAAATTAAATTATTTGATGAATGTTGTTGTTAGACAATTAAATTATAATTTTCTCTGGGGAACCCTCGTCCTGGGATTTGGCCTGTTTCGATTTGATTTCCGTACTAGCGGCAAGGCGCTGGTTGTAGTCATCAACCATCGCTTGATACTTCTTCCTATCTTCTTCGTGTTGCTGGTACGTGATACCAGTCAATTTTAGCAATCTTGTTATTAATGAACAAGAAAGAAAGACTTGTTTCGATTGCTTCTCTTCTGGAATTTGTATGAAACCGCCATTTCAATTTCGGAAATAACGGTAAATTAATGTAAAGTGATTGAATCGATTCTTTCCCATTTCGTCTCTCGCGGACGACTTTCTAGGATATTTTACAAAAATACAAAAATTCAATAATTTTAAATATTGTTAGCAGGAAAAATGTAGAAAATAAGTGTTTCAAAACTGAAAACGGTGCGATTCACTCACTTGTTCCGAGCTTTACTCAATGGACTACAAAATGAAAATAAAATCTATTAATCGAGTATTCCATCGACGAATTCCTCGCAGGCGTCTTATCCAAACTATATCAAAAGATTTCTAAGTCTTCCCAAAGGAGACATATCCAAACAAGGAAACTCCTTTTCAATTATTTATTTAGGTTAAACAACCTTCCAACATCTAGTCCCATCCCCATCTCCCCTTCCCTAATATATCCACTCAAACGAATTCCCACCTCGTAATGGAGACAAAAACAAAACTGTCTACTTACAGGCATTTTAGCATCGCACGACAACGAGCTCCCTGATAATTTACGTATACGTATAGCCCGAAACTTTCGCTGTTACTCCGGTAGGTACTACAGAGAAACATTGGCACAAAACCAACTACCAGCAAGTGCAGAGAAGGGTCAAAGGACATTTTTTTTTCTGTTCACCCCAATATATAAGAATAGGGATTTTCCTAGACGACAACCGACGCCGAAAACGACCATATTCCGGTGATATTTTTATCTCTAAACATTAATCGAGTCCTGTTGTCCTTTTATCGATTAATCATTACTTCTGGGTAAAGTAAGTGGGATTTACGTTGCTGATCCATATGATTATGTATTAACGTAGTGAATACACAAGGATTTAGCTTCATCAGTATACGAAAATGCTATGCGGATGAGAGTACAGAGTACACGAAACATTCCGGGCATGAAACAAAAAAAAAAAAAATAAACAAAGGATAATGAAGTACGGTATAACATTTTTGGGAGATTTTTGACGACGACATGGGATTTGAACTTTTTAGCAAATCGATTTAAATGTCGGTTACTATGAGAAAGTGAAGGGCAAACTTTGAACATTTTTTTTCAACAAGACAAACGTCCCCGTTAGTAGGTATTTCTAAATTTCAAAACACCATATAAAGTCCAAAACATAATAGCAAATCCGTATTATTTTCCAAACGGAGCAATTTCCGTGAAATTCGCCTTCTCCGTCAAACTATAAAGGCTAATACCTACAATAAACACAATTTTCATATAATACCCGTAATTCGTCACTCTGCAAATTGAATTGAGTAACAATGAGGCCAAATGAAATTTCGTTGATGTCACGTATGGAAATGCGCCCCGGCAATGATGAATGACAATCTAACGCGCAGAGTTTATGAAAACACACGACAAAATTGGGTCCCCATATATGCTCAGATTCCGTATCTGGGAGCGTTTTCACAGACCTCCCCCTTGTGATGTATCATCTGTGTGCTGGCCGTGTATATATGATGCTGCCGTCTGTTATATCCTTGGATCATACCGGGAGTGGGCAAAGTCCAGGTGTATTTGCAGCAAAGCATTTCAATATTAAACCTCGAGTTATGTTGTATCATTAAAATCGAATTAGACGATGTCGACGACGAAAGTTTCACTCAACTCTCAACATTGAAAATGCCCGCGTTCCCGAGATGGCTATGTACTTCAAACATACAATTACGTGTGTGTCCTAACGGGTTGTTAATAAAATAACCGATTTGTTGAAAGAGGAACTTTTCTTTATTGAGGACTGATACGAAGTAATTCGAATACAAATGAGGACTGCCTTAAACTAAAACATGTTCGTCTTCTTATACTAAATTAATGTTGATCCCGCATCTGCAATGATGATGCACATGTGCTTATACGTTCGACTTCGATGTGATGTTTATGTTGTGATGCGAATCAGATGTGTTTATGTTACGATGAGGTTGATGCATCCTGATTGTGTTGAGCGAATGTGTTTATGTGAGGATGGGTTTGATGCATCCTGTTTATGTTGAGCGAATGTGTTTATGTGAAGATGGGTTTGACGCAACCATACTTATGCAGCTGGTGAGTCAAGTTGGGATGGCTGATGGGGTTGTCGTAGCGGTGACGTAACTCGCCCCTCCTTAGGTTTCGACTCCTGGCGAAACTCTGCTAATGGTAGGTTTATGGGTAACACGTCCTCTTGAGGTGGTATAATTTCAGGTGATTCAATTGCATATAATTCGGCTTCTCGTTTCGTTATGTTAATGTTAATCTTATTATTTCTTATTCTATAATACATATGCTTGAAAATTAAAATTATTACAATTAGTATTACAATGGTGAGAAATGAGTAATTTATCCATGATTGTTTTTCATATTTATCTTCAAATGTTTCTAAATCCTGAAGTGTTGTAAAATTTTGTTGTTTCCATTCTATATCTTCCAAAGTTAACTTTTTTATTACGGTATAGTTTTTTATTTTATTAATATTTGGTAATACTATATGGGCAAAATATGGAATTTTCAAATTTCTGTATGTTTTTTCTTGGATAGTTATTTGACAATTATCAAATTTAATAAGTACATTATGACTTACAATATTTGTTACATTATTTTTTTCTTCATTACAATTATGTTGAATTCTAGTATTTTTAGCGTTTTTTATTACAATTATGGCTTCAGTTATTTTTTTAACAGTAAAATTTGAGTTCATTTCATATTTACAATTTTGTATTTCTGTTTGAAGTAAATTTTTTATACATTCTTCTTTTATTTCAATTAAATCATTTAAAGTATCTGATGGATAGTACAATGTTTTATTATATTCTAATATTTCATTTACATTTGTTACAATTTGTAAATTTTTGTCTTTATTTGGAATTGGTTCCATAGTATATTTTTGGTATTTATTTTTAACATATTGAGGTATTCCAATTACAATTAGTATATAGTTTTCTTTAAATGCAACTGCGGTTGTTATTTTTGGGTACTTATCTATAGTTATTTTAAATATATCGCTTTCTTCATCTTCGATTAAATAACGATTTAATGTTCCAATTTTTGAATTTAATATTATTTCTTTGATTTTTTCAATTTGCTCGTTAAAGTGATTTATATCTGAAAGAATTTTTACTTTTTGTTCAAATGCAGAATAATTACGTTTAATTTCATTGTTGTCTTTACGTATTTCATTTACTTTTATTTTCAATTCATTTTGGTTTTTATTAAATTTTTGTGTTAAAATTTTCATTTGATTGTCAAAATTAGTGTTGAATTTCAAAAGTTTATCCTGGTTTTCTCTCAAAACTTTCTGATTTTTATCAAGGTTGGCAAAATGTGCTTCAATACGTGAGGCATCCTGATCGTCCATAACTCCACCTATCCAACTCAACAATCGTCCATAACCATTAATTAAACCACGTTTTTGTCTAATGTTTTTCGTTTTCTTACAGTCAGTCTTTAGTCCTAGTGTTTCACATAGTTCTGGAGAGTTTACAGGTGTATATGGGTTATTTTGGGTTCTGCTCAGTTTTGCTAATTTGCCATACAAGTTTGGTTTAGTTTTGCTTATTCCAGGTAACCATAATGAATGAATTTCATGTTCTAAATGAGTTAGTTCATGGGCAATATCAGTTAAGTCATAATTAAGAGAATGCAAAATTTCAACGTTTCCTTCTATCTTTTTGAAACTTTCTTCGTAAAGCGTCAAGTTTATTGTGTGAATTATGTGGGTGTAGTGATCTATTAATTGTACCTTTTCTTTTTGTACCAATATGTAACCGTTTCCGTCCGCAATGTTGGTCATCTCTATTACCTGAGTTGACGAGACTGGTATCAGTATCAGTAGAAGAATTATGATTGCTGGAACGAAAGGGAGTTATTAACTCTGAATTTTGAAATTTTCTTTTGGCTAAATGTTGATTTTTGTGAAATTTTCTTGTATCATTACTTCTAATGAATTTATTCCTTGGATCTAATTTGGTTTTAGGGTTAGCATTAACGAAATTTTTATTTATATCTCTTTCTAGTCTATTTTTATTTAAATTTTTAATACTGTTTTCCTTGTTTTTAATAAGTGTTTCATATATTTTTGGATTGTTACCTAAACCATGATGTACGTCAATTGGTCTTTCATTCGTGTTTGAATGGATAGTTCTATTGTATAAATGTAAAATTTCTGTCAAAGGGTTTTCATGAAATAAGGTTTCTTTCTGCTTTTGTCTTGCGTTAAATATTCTAAGATTTTCGGCTAAAGTATTATGAAAACGTTCCACATCTGCGTTTCCAGTGTGGTAGTTAGCAGTAGTAAAGTGTATTTGGATTTCTTCTTGTAGAAAATAGTTTTTAATTATTTCTGTTTTAAATGCTGTTTCGTTATCGAGTATTATTTTCTTTGGTTTTCCCATTATGTTCAATATGTTTTTGATTCCATTTAGTATATCTACCCAATTTCTCGATTTAATTTTATCTAATGCTGCATATTTGGAGAATTTATCGATACAAGTTAAATAAAGATCAGTTTTTGTTTTATACCAAACATCCATATGATATATTTCCTGTTGTTTTCGAGGTGTTTCAGTAAGTTTGAATGGTTCTTTTATAGGTTTCCTATCGTATTTGGAGCATAGACATAAATGACAATTATTAATAAGTTTAGCTATTTCGTCTTTGATATGAGGATAGAAGTATTTTGTTTTTATTTCAGAGTATATTTTATTAATTCCTGCATGATTCATTTTAACATGTACTTTCAAAATTATTTCTTTTATTTCTTCATCTGAAGCATTCATAAGCCTGTAGTTTGTTTTTATATAAATTATATTTTTGTTATCTCTTTTCCATTTAATGTATTCCTGTTGGAAATTTCTGAAAATTGTATCATCTGTAAACATTATTCCTACTTTACCAAATTTAGGTGAATGTTTCATAAGTATTTTCCTGTATTCTTCTTCACAAGGGTTCTTTAATTGACAGATAATTGTTTTAGCTTTTTTATATGTTTCTGTTGTGACTTTATCAATTTTACCTTTTTTAACTATAATTTGGTGTCTGAACAAATTGAGTGGTCCTTCGGAAATTTGCATGTAATGAGTATCATCTTCTTGTGCACTATGAATTGTAGCTAAATTGGATTGATTAACTGAGTTGTTTACGTATATTTCAACACGTGATAATGCATCTGCGACTACGTTTTCTTTACCTTTAATGTACTGTACATCGAAATTGAATTCTTCAAGTTTAACTTTCCATCTTTGAAGCTTAGAATTGGGTTCTTTGACTGAACTTAACCATTGTAATGGTCTGTGGTCTGTTTTAATCGTAAAACGTCTACCGTAAAGGTATGGTCTAAAATACTTAGTTGACCAAACGATTGCAAGAAGTTCTTTCTCGATCGTTGAATATTGGATTTCATGTTCGTTGAGAGTTCTGGATGCGAAACTAATTGGGTGTCCTTCTTGTGAAAGGACGGCTCCAATAGCGAAATTGGATGCATCGGTTGTCAACGTAAAATGTTTATTATAATCGGGATATTTTAATACTGGTTCAGTTGAAATAAGTAATTTTAATTTTTCAAAAGATTCTACAAAGTCTGCATCATTTGGGTTTATTTTTGAGCCCTTTTTGAGTCTTAATGTAAGTGGTTTTGCGATTGCAGCGAAATCCTTAATGAATTTCCTATAATATCCGGCAAGGCCTAAAAATGATTTTATTTCTTTACTTGTTCGGGGTAATGGAAATTTAGTTATTGCTGAAATTTTCTCTGGGTTTGGTTTAATACCTTTTGTTGTCACAATATGACCTAAAAATTCAGTTTCTTTACGCAAAAATTCGCATTTATCTTGTTGTATTTTCAAATTTGCTTTTCTGAGACATTCGAAAATAGTTTTAATTGATTTTATGTGTTCAACTAGGGATGTAGAAAAAATTACTATGTCATCTAAATACACGAGACAAATTTTACCAATGTGATCCTTCAATACTCCATTAATCATTCTCTGGAATGTGGAAGGTGCATTTTTAAGACCAAATGGCATTCGAAGAAATTCGTAATGTCCATTGTTTGTTGAGAATGCTGTTTTTTCAATATCAGCAGGGTCCATTTCAATTTGATGGAAACCTCTAGCAAGATCAATAGTTGTGAAATATTGACTCTGACCAAGTTTCCCTAAAATATCATCAATACATGGAATTGGGTATTTGTCGTCAATTGTATTTTCATTGACTTTCCTATAATCAATAACAATGCGCCATTTTTTATTACCAGAAGCATCTGCTTTCTTTGGTACTATCCAAATGGGACTTGAGTATGGTGAACTTGAATTTCGTATTATACCCTGTAATAGTAATTCTTTAATTTGTTTTTCAACTTCTTTTTCATGACATTGAGGATAACGGTATGTGCGAGTATAAATAGGTTTATCAGTTGTCATTTTAATTTTATGTTTCACTTCACTTGTAAAACTTAAATTGGAATCAGGTTGATAAAAGACATCATTATGTTCCCTAATGAGTTTATCTAACATCTCCTTTTCTTCCATATTTAAATGATTATCTCTTCTAGTAATCATTTTTCCCTGAGATTTTTCCATTTCTAGTTTTTCTAGAGATTGTTCCATTACTGTATTATAGTTTTCTGATTCTTCGTCAGTTTTATTTTTATATAGTTTATTCACTTTTTTATTAAGTGTAATAGTAGATTTATTATAATTTATGATGGCTTCGTTAGGGATCAAATTGTCATTCCCGATAAGTCCATCAAAATTATCATGAAACTTTGTAACTAGAAACTTCATTTTATTTGGTGAATTAAATTCACTTAGAGGGGGAATAATTGCTTGTTGAGCAATAGGGACTATGCCACTAATTGATTTTAATAAAATTGGTTGATTTAAGTCAAAAATTTTGTCAGGACTACAAATTCCAGGATTTAATATAGAATGAGTGGCTCCAGTATCCACGAGTAAGCGGATGAAACCAAGTCTTGTACGAATTTTTACATATGGCAATTGTAATGAGTTTCCGAGGCTTCTAGCTGAAAATTTTCGGCTAAGTCCTCTTGTAAGTTATTATTCCGATACTGATCAGAATTATCGACCTCCATAGGTTCCTGATTTGTGTGGGAATAATGGGGCATTTGGAAGGTTCTTCTAGTTTGTTGTGAAGTTCCAAAATTGTTGTATTGATTAAACCTGTTGTCTTGGTTAAAACGTTGTTGAGTACTTCTAACATGGTTATGCATGGATTCGGGTTTTCGGTAATAATTATTTCTGGGTACGAAGTTATGCTGAACTGGACGAGGGGGTTGAACGTTATAATATTGTTTTTGATGTTCATGTCCGTCATGTCTGTCTTGTCTGAAATTGTTATTTTTTCCTAAATAGTTTCTCTTATGAGGATTACTGGTATAATTTGTATAATTGCCTTCCTGAACCAATCTGAAAGCTTCTTCAAGAGAACCAGGATTTCGAGAGTATAACATAGATCTGACCGGTTCGGGGGTTTTGCCCTTAAAAATTTCCAACGCGGCACTCAAATTATGTTCGATATGATCGGTAAACGGTAAATTTCTAGTTTCTAATTCAACTTTGGTTTTTGTATTTAATGTTTTTAAATTGTATTGTATTTTTTCATAAAATTCCGCAATTGTGCCTGTGCATTTAAGTGCTCTTAAATCATCATATAATTTCATACTATTTTTATGTGAACAAAAATTATTCATTAATAGGAGTTTAGTCTGGGACCAATTAGTTACATTATTGTGAATTTCTATTAGTTGTCTTGCTTTACCTTTTAGCCTTGAATAAATGGCCTCCATGATTATTAGTTGGCTATCGTTATTGTACCTCCTTACATGTGGTATAATGCGATCCACTTTGGTTATGAAACTGTTGATGTCTTCTCTTCCATCAAATTCGGGGATGCTTGCGACATATTTCAGGGGATCCACGTTTAATGCGAGATTTTCGTCCTCTCTTGGTAGTTCTGGTAAGTCTCCTTCCAACATTTTGGCTTTTTATTTGTTTAAATCACAATCACTTAATTTATGATGTTATGATTTTATTAACTCTTTTAGGATTACCGCTGGTGGGGTCCTTTGGAGTTTGTATTATTACTCTCTTATTGGATTACCACTGGTGGGGTCCAACAGAGTTGATTTGTATTAATGTATCTAAAAGGATTACCACTGGTGGGGTCCTTGAAAGATTTTATTTTTTTAATGTTTTTTTTTAATTTTACTAGCACAAATTTTCCACTAGTTACACTAATCGAAACTCTATTTCCACTTTCTGGAACATAGATTTTGTTCGAAGAACCGACTGCGCCAATTACGTGTGTGTCCTAACGGGTTGTTAATAAAATAACCGATTTGTTGAAAGAGGAACTTTTCTTTATTGAGGACTGATACGAAGTAATTCGAATACAAATGAGGACTGCCTTAAACTAAAACATGTTCGTCTTCTTATACTAAATTAATGTTGATCCCGCATCTGCAATGATGATGCACATGTGCTTATACGTTCGACTTCGATGTGATGTTTATGTTGTGATGCGAATCAGATGTGTTTATGTTACGATGAGGTTGATGCATCCTGATTGTGTTGAGCGAATGTGTTTATGTGAGGATGGGTTTGATGCATCCTGTTTATGTTGAGCGAATGTGTTTATGTGAAGATGGGTTTGACGCAACCATACTTATGCAGCTGGTGAGTCAAGTTGGGATGGCTGATGGGGTTGTCGTAGCGGTGACGTAACTATACTCCCCATACACGTCGCACTCGTTTCGTTGTGGTTGATGGTCCTGCATTCGTAGAAACGATGATGGCAATGTTAACATCAACCAGGTGCACATAAATTGTATTTGATAAATTTTTGGTGAACGTCATTATGGATATTGCTGCCCAACACGAGGTTGGGATATAACGTTGGCATTTAATGCATGCATGCCTTGTCAAGGATATAGGTACCTAACCTGTACTTACGTATAGACGGAAAGGTGAAACACGTTCATTTCGGATTTTGGGGATCTATATCCTTGGTCCCACTTCGAACGATGGACACTTTTAGAAGTATCCCTTCGAACCTAGTGACCAGATTTTCCCATTTATAGAGATAGTTGTGAATGTAGTTAGCTTTTCAGAGATTTCAAAACGTGACACATGTGGGAACCAATTGGGGTTCTTACAGGTTTTTCATAGGAATAACTAAATGTACGAGAAAGCTCGTAAAGGAACCACTGCAATCCATAGCACTTCACAATGTACCAATATTCCTTGACTCATACAACATCCCATTGCCGGACATCGTTATATCGACATCGATCGGGTGATATGTCGTTTTAGCTTCGTCCAACCAAATGGAAATATGTGTCAACCGTCGTCGTATACCTGCAGAATATATCTTTGGACGATGCGGTGTGAATATTTGTGTGGAGCACAGGAGGCATACCACCGTTGTTGTACCTATACTCTAGCTTCTAGGACCCATTTGAACCAAGGTGCCTTCATCGTATCAATACGATGTCTACCATGCAATGCAGTCCAGAAATATTATTCTTCTCGTACATACAGCAGCGTTCTCAATTTTGTCATGTTTACCTTACAATAAATCGATAGGTACATATGTATGGACAGATCAAGTTAAACTACATCGGAGAAATTGCAAAAACTCCAACCAAATATAATTAATGAAACCTGAAACGGTCATACATATACAGGAAAGAGTCTGTACAAATTTAATGCGAACAGACGAAAGGATATGAAAAAATGTCCAGTAATTGGAATTTCCATGAAAAATTGTAGTGAACTGTGTATAATTATGGATTCTATCGAATATTTTTGAAATGGAAGAAGCATGTACATATATGCATTTTTGAAGTCGGAAAGCGATACACATTGAACGATTTTTCCGGGAAAATTATATCAAAAACAAAAAAGAAGTCTTGTCAGAACTTGTACTTTGTTGAGAATGATGAATTCGCCAGTGAAACTCATCGTACTTTTCCTCAGTTCCTTTCTGATGAATTCATTGATGATCCGCACCGCATCTATCATCAGTACCTCTCTAATGAAATCATGAGGGAAAGTCATGTTTGGGTTCACGTGGTCTTCATGCAGTCGTTCACCATATTTTTGAAAAATATATAAGGGAATTTAGTCCCGCGGCTAGAACAAATGGAATGATTCGGTTCATCCAGAGATTCATGATGCCGGCATCGATGCATTCCTTACGCCATGGCTAGTAGGGTCCTGATTTGAAAGGGACCATTCTCCACTGAAAACAACCGTAAGCTTGCAGTTAATGTGGATGACCATAACGAAGGTTTTTCCATTTTATTGTTCATTATTGTACTTACGCTGTTACATCTGCGGTAAAGCTTGAACCTGGCTGCTGGCTGAGGATTATTAGACGGCGATATATTTTCTTCTCTTGGTGTGGCGATAAATGCTTCCGCTGTCGCCTTCTTTTTAAAGCTCCCGATTCTTGATTTAGTCGAACTCGTTGGAGGCATTTCAATTGAAATCAAAAGCGTTTTAAAAAAATGGACTCATGAATCCCAATAAAACCATATCGTTATTTTATGTCCATATTTAAAAAGGGTATTGCGTGGAGGCCCTTTGTTACTGACGCCGTTTCCGTGTGGTGGCCCCTGGAAAGTTAAGGTTCTTTGAAAGTGGAGGCCCCGGGCGACCGCCCAGTTCGCCGACCCCAAGGGCCGCCCCTGCTCGAACCCACGACTTTGGTTGAAATTTAATTAGAAATTTGCTAAATTTCCGACCACTACCTGGACAAGGAATGAAGTTATGAGATGGGTATCTAAATACCCAATTGACTTTCATGGGTTCTTTATACGAATGGAAACATAAAGTATTTTCTCGCATAATCGTAGCGTAGCCAGGATTTCGTTCAGGGAGGAGGGGGCAAGCCAAATTTCTTTTTAACTTCATGATTGTGTTCAGGAATTTTTAAGGAGCCTAAATATTTAAAATCCTCACCAACAATAAACGTTTTCCGTCAGTTTTGTTTATTGTCGGCCTTTGAAGTAGGTATTGATAAAAAAGGCAACATTCTACTCCTGATTACATTCAACTCGGTTTCGATTTGGGTTTTTTATTCCGTAGCTCGTCTATATATTCTCGGTATCATCGCGAAAGCAAAACCTTAGGGTATCACCAAGAAATATGCTTCAGTTTCGAGGTACTAGATTAAACGAGGGATTGCAGGATCTTATATTAAAGCCCCAAATATAAAAGGCCTGAAAAGTGCGAGCATTTCGAGACTGCAGTCTCAGCAGCAATGTGCAGATGACAGTTTCTTAGTTTTCCTATTTTGAAATATCCGAGTCACCGAGACTGAAATTTTTGATTTGAAGAAAACCTGAAGTTACGAGATTAGTGCCCCTTCCTGCCTCCCCTTGGCTACGCCCATGCGCATAATGTTCACAAATGTTAGTAAAACACGAGAAACTAGATTTATCTCTTTCATTGGGTACAATGAAACATACACATATCATAATATTCAGGTATATGAGTCACATGTGTCTCATATGAAAATAATTTTCAGAATGCAATTATGGTGGAGGTAATGGCGTCAAATATGACCAAGTAGTGAGCGAGTATTTCCTAACGTTCCTATCACTTCACGATTGTGAGTCATATGTGTCTCATAAAACAAATTATTTTTAAAGTAAAAAGCAATAGCGTTGACGATGTGGCGTTGGTAATAACTCCGATAAATGGTCAGAAGTCTTCTTGATTTGCCATAACTCTTAGTGGAGCATGGTTATTCAATTTGCGAAATGTCACATTGGAGTCCTTAGCTCTCGAGCCAATATTCCATCACCGCAACCCGCTGCACCCTCCAACAATACAACTATACTCGCTCCAGTTTAACACCTGCACTCGCATCAGCAGTTCACACTCCACTCACTGTAATGCACTTTCAATAAAACGCGTAACGTCACCAATAATACGTTTATTCAAATCGACCGACTACAATCAACTCCCCAGTTAGAACAGAATCGACAATTCATCGATAAAGAATCGAACGCCTTCTATTAAGGAATCGATGACTTTCTCGATCAAACTATGGAGACATTTGTATGGGCTTGGCCGTTTTTTCGATACCGAAAGTGAGAACTGGAATCGATCTTATTCCGAAGACTGTCGTTGATGTAGAATCGACCACTACGGACTATGAAGAATTTATGGAAAAACAATGACCGTGGTGAAAAATTATTATTTTTTATTTTTTTCCTTTTTTTTTTATTTTTTTTTATCTATTTTATACTTATTGTTTTACCTTATTTAAACTTTAACCTTTTTACATTTTGCTTCTACTGGGAATTGAACCGGGCACCTATAGTTTCGTAGTCCTACGTCCTACACCTAAGCTATCTAGGATTACTAATTACGAGAATAAATTAGTTGTTTTATTTTTTGACAATTTCAATTTAATTCAGAGACATTTAGATGAAAGTCATCGATATGTGATCGAAGACATTTCGATTAGATGGTATCTATGACAAATGGATAAAAAGTCATCGTTTTCGGATCGATTACTCTTTGATGACAATGATATCGAAGACAACTGAATGTAGGTCTTCGATTTGGGATCGAAGACATTTCGATTCTGTTGTGTATCGGAGACAATTGGACGTAAATAATCGAAATTGGATCGAATTCAGTAGGTTATTGGAGACATATCGATGGCAGCTATCGATATATAATCGAGGGCTTATCGATTCCGTTGGGTATCGGAGACAATTGTCTAGCTGGGTCACTCGATTTCTCAACATCGTTCGTCGCTCTGAATGGTGGTTAGGGTTGCCGTCTTTGACAACTCCACCATCCTGGCTTGTGCGGGCTCTCAACCGAAGCTGTATAATGGCACCTTCAGCACCTTCGTCTACGTCATCTACATCGGAGTCTGGATCCAAAATTGGGTCGGCAGAAGACCAGGGATTCATGTGCTCCGTATGATACACGAATGTAAATCGTTTCTCCGGTCAGTGCGATTGGTCAACAGTTCCAATGACATATCGGTCAAATCGAGAACCTTCAAAATTATAGAAGGCCCTCGAAAACGTGGCTCTAATTTCCACGAGTGTCCATTTGCTGGTGGTACATTTGAAATGAGTACTAGATCGCCCTCTTGATATTTACGAGTAGCATTTCGGTGTTGGTCGAATCTTTCTTTCCATGTTAACTGCGTCTTATGGATAGATTGTAGTGCATTTGTCCGACGAACTTCAATACTCTCGATAGGGGATTCCGCATCTTCGTCGTGCAGTGCTAGAATTAATCGATTGTGTACTACATCGTTGATGGTAAAGTCGAACACAAGTTCGTTGGGGCTATAACCCGTCGTGCTGTGCGTACCGCTATTTAGTGCCCATTGAATATTCCTTAACTGGAGATCCCAGTCACGCTCATCCACTGATGCTGTTCGAATATTGATTGACCCATTGATTCGATCTATCGCTCCATTGGCCCGAGGTGTTCCACCTGCTGTCACCCTAGATAACCAACGTTATTTTTTCTACATTGTAACCAATGTTAGTCAATTCGACTAACCCCATATTGAGACTCGTTTTTTGAACCTAGGGATGCATCAAATATATTAAAAGCGGTTCTAACTAGAAATACTATCATTATTTTTACCAAATGTTAGACCAAAGAGTATCAGTGTTTGATTTTTTTATTTTATTTTAACGAAAACTAACTGCCTGCTTATTAAAGATATTTGACCTTATCACTGTAGCAAAATAAGTTGCACAGTTCAAAATTTGGTCGTTTCGACCTGCAGTACTTTGGTTTAACGATACACACCCCGTCACTAAAGCTGCAAATAGGTCTATTGTTGATGATATCGATACTTAACTGATTCAATTCCTAGGTTGTGAAAGGACACAACTATTGAGTGAAAGAGCAAAAAGCAGCAACCAAATGAAATATCAATGGTAGTCGAATAGACCCGATGTGAACCACCTATTTCGATGCCCCGCTGCATGCACTAACCTCATTCCGACGGTGGTATGGGACATCCCTATTGCAGCTGCTACTTTCTTGTCGCTTGAAACAATAGGCGACAACGACGACAAAATTTAGAGCACATGACGCCTTTTTGCACCGCTACAACAACAACATTTTTCTAAGAGGAAAGGATTAGTGGATTATTACATGTAGGTACCTACAAAACGACAGGAACAGCAATGGCGAAATGTTCGTGGAGTTCTGTAACTCTCAGCAACTAATCATTGGCGGAACGTTGTTCAAGCATAAACTCTGCCACCTAATAGTTGAAATAGATTACGCGCATCAGCAGCAGCATCGGCAGAATTTCATAGCTGACAAATATGCTGAATACCCAGTCTTCTGCTCAACATTTTTGTCAGCAATCTAAAATGCATTGGGCTTGACGTTTCGCGATGCCGATGCTTCTGCTGACGCGTCTATTCTATTTCAAGCATAACAACTTGGATTTCTCCTGATGGTAGAACAGAGAACCAAATTGAACATATTGCTGTTTCTAAGACATGGAGAAACTACCTCTTAGACGTCAGGCCGAAGCGTGTGGCTGATGTTGGTAGCGACCACCATCTCCATCATCAATGTGGCACGATAGCCCGACGTCGGGCCTTGGCCGCCTGAATCGTTGACCTCCAATTGTCGCCGTTACGTGACTTGTCCTCCAGTTTCGGAAGGCCGGCAGCTGGTGGGCGTCTTCACCACCATTTTGTTATCGCGAAATTTCGCTTACGAACGGCAGCGATTCAACGATCTCACAACACGCGAATCCTGCCATGATTTAATGTGCAAAAGCTAAAAACTAGATGTGCATATTCGACCGCCTTGCATGAAAAAGCTTGTGCAGCAACATCTCTTCAGAATCCTATAATTGAAGATAGGCTTATCGTGGTGAAAGCGGTACCCTATTTAAGCTAATTAAACCACTAATTCTGCTTTGGGAATCCGAAACTCTTCCAACTCAATGGAAAAAGTGCGTAGTTATTAAAATCCCGAAGAAGGGTAACCTTAAGGATTGTAATAATTGACGCGGTATTTGCCTACTTCCAGCCGTCTCAAAGCTGATGGCTAAAATTATTTTGAACCGGATCAAGGATGAAGTTGATCGCACTATAAGCAATGAACAGGCTGACTTTCGTGAGGGTTTTTCATGTAGCGACCATATAAACACCTTTCGAATTATTATTGAGCAATCCGCCGAATGGAGATCCCCATTAAACCTCATGTTTATTGATTTCGAGAAGGCGTTCGATAGTGTTGATCGGGAGTATATCTGGAGAGCTCTTCGTAGGAGGGGCATCATACCAGATAAAATTATTTCCATCATCAAGGAATCTTATCAGGGAGCCCAATGTCACGTTTTGCACAAAGGTAAGGTTTCAGATCCTTTTGAGGTGCACAGTGGAGTGAGACAAGGTTGCATTTTGTCACCTATTCTTTTTCTCATAGCCATTAACGATGTACTAGTGAGCGCGCTTCAAAGCCAGGGGAAAGGTATCAGATGGAAAATGTTTGATTACCTGCAACACCTGGACTATGCTGACGATATTTGTCTGCTTTCAAATAAAAAGAAGGATGTAGCTCAAATGGCCGATGCCTAGCGAAAGTCGTAATGCTGGTCTCAAGATAAACGCTGCCAAGACCAAGTACTTGAGCTCCGATCCTGGGGGACAAAGCGGAATTAGAGTTTCGGGCCAGGCAGTCGAAAAAATTGACGAATTCTGCTACCTCGGAAGTATAGTAGCACAGCAGCACAACTAACCTGCAAACTTTCGTAAACCATTTATCTACGGCGCATCCTACAAATCCGCTGGCCGGAGATTATTTCCAATGATGATCTCCTGAGTATCACAGGCCTGGATTGGATAGGCAGTGCTGTCAAAAGGCGAAAGTGGCAATGGATAGGTCATACTCTCTGAAGAGGGCTAACAAATATTGCAAAGCAGTCCCTAGATTGGAACCCTCAAGGGGCCAATGCTAGACGCCGTGCTGGACGACCAAGAAACACGTGGAGAAGATCGATTAATAGGCTGCTTCATTAAACAAACAGTAGTTAGACCTAAAGACGATGGCACAGAACACAACGAGGTGGAAGGTAGACGTAGTTGATGCCCTATGCCCCACAAGGGGTTAACAGGAACCATAGGGAAAGACCTACAAAATTCAAAATGTAGAGCAACTTTTTTAACAGAAACTTTGTATGTACTACATAATATAAACGCGTTTGCTCTCGAAGCAAAGGGTCATGGTTTCGAGTCCCACTGTAGACGGGTCCAGTTTATGATAGTTTTCGGATTTTTTACCCATATAATTTCATCTCAGTCAAATGTTAAATGAGTAGCATACAATACATATACAGTACTCGTACAATTTATGTCAGATCAATAACTTTTCAGAGTGCTGCTAATCATAACATCTCTAAATATGCCGTCATGAATATTTAAATGGGATGTCGCTTACACATCAGCGGCTTAGGCTCAATGGCTCAAGGCGACCGTTTTTTATTTATTTAACCCTTATACTAACCATAATGACATAACAAAATTTCTCTAGAATAGACTATAGAAATCTTAGACCTTATCACCTTCATCTTATGTTCTTGTCTATGTTTTCAGGCACCCCACCCCCTTTTCATCAGTCGCGGTTACATTTTCACGACAAACAAATTTCTAAAATTTCAAATACATAGTTAGCAGCCATAGAATTTTAATATAAAAAAAAACACACTTTCGTTAAAGGTACTGTACTTTTTGAGTCACTATCCCTTTTATGTCCGTCTCTATACCTTCAAAGGCTGAAATTAAAGCTACCAAATGTCTACGTTTATCCGCGATTCTATAGGCCACTATTTCAAATCAACCTTTACCAAAGCATATCATCAAAACAAATGAGCAACCTACATACAAAGTTACTTCTTACCACTTTGTGTTTGTACTCGTATAATCTATTTAACAACCTAAAGGTAAACAGAAAAAGAAAATACGTTCATCGTTTAGCAATTCTCTGCCCCCTATCTCGACACCATAGTTTTCGCAACTGAACAACTTTAGCGTTGGGTGCGACCAAGAAAAACTTCAACACGTCTCCAGTACGCAAGTACATTATCCGAAGCGAAAATAGGCCCGCTGGGACACAACAACGAAAGGAGCAACCAGCACCCCTTTTTACGCAGACTTAACGAACCCTGGGGATTTTCGTTAAGCCGTAATTTTTCCCCTTCATCATTCAGAAATCAGCTTGCGAAAATTTTACATCAAACGAGACGAGATGGCGTCTCTCGTACTAAAAAGCTTGTAAACACACCTGATATTATAAAAATCGCAGCCAATTCGGCGAAAAGCATCCTTTCAATTCGCCACCAACATGCGCACTAGAAATGGCCGACTTCTTGACACGACAAATTTTAGTATCCTTACTTTGGAACGAAGTAAGCCATCGTAATGTACGCTTAAGTGATTGCTGAAACGCGGCGAAAATTTCGTTGTAAAAAACAATGCTCGTACAAACGAATTCGCTTTTCGCCGTGTGCGCGCTATATAGGTATCACTGGGTATCACTCATCCTGCCCGCATGTTGTTACGGGACATATTGTATAGTAGGTACAATGTGGTGTAGTGTACTCGCGCGAGGAGTCAGTGAGCGCAATTGCTGAAAAATACTGGAGAATCGGTTATTCGTTAGTACCGTGCAGAACTTCGTGTGTGTGGTATGGTTCTATGTCGCTTGAACGGTTTTAAATAAAAAAAAAAATTGAAAAAATAAATTTCATTTTTGTTGTGTAAGGCAGGAAAATCTTGTCCAGGATACATTTGGGAACTTCCCGATCTCAACGTATCCGTATTTTGACGCGTCTTACGGAAATTCTAAGCTAATTTCAGACGCTATTTTGTAATCGATCATATCAGAACATCCGCACATATCCTTGCTAATTACATCCATATATCGCGGGATGTATTCGACACTACATGCATATCATACGCTATTTCGTGATTCGCGGTTCAAATCTCCGTAACGATTTCTGACGTACCGTAGCATAGCATCCTTATCATCATCATTGTCGCTTTTGTAGTTTATAGTGCCCCGAAGCGAGTAGGGATGATCCTTTTCGAAGCGTGTAACAGTTTTCGCGAATTGTATTATGTGCTCGGGTAAATTAAAGTGTGCAAAAATGTGTGCTAATCGTTCGCGAAGGATGTGTTAAGTGCATTTGATGGGCGCCGTTTTGTGTGTGATGCTATTTTGCAAACACAGGAGCATTCAAAACATCTCATCTTCGGGAGATAAGTGATTCTATCGGAAGTGAGTAGTGCGATTTTGTGTCAGGATCTGTCTAAATACGAGGGCACAGCCGGTGGCTGATTTCCCATTGAGTGTGTGCATTGATTAAGAAGGAGTGTGATTGTTCGTTAGAGAGTGAAAGTGACATATAAGGCAAAAAATATCCAAAAATAAGCAAAAAAAAGAAATCTGTGTCATACCGTTAATATACGTACACAAGGTGTGCCTCGTATGAGTGTATCCTCCGGGTTGTGAAAATGACAATGTGATGATTCGACAGTTTTCTTCTATATTGGATACGTCGCAACAGATACGCAACACAAGGACGACGACGACGACAGCAACAAGGACATTTGGAGCAACAAATAACAAATCGGTATGCCGAAAGTCAATTTCAAATATTGAATAACGATATTATCGTACGTTACACGTTTAGACAACACATTCATATTTGGATAGAGAGCTGGAGTTCAAACACACTCCTCATACGTATTCCAGCAAGTGAATGTCCTTCGGGACCAAACTCTTCGTGTGTTGCTTTTGTGTACACAATATTCCGCATATGCATGGATTCTATACATTATTATGTTTATTGCAAAATCAGCCATCCGTGCTGTATGTTTGTTCGGATGTTGCCTGTGTGTTTGTTAAGGCAACTAGGACTTTTGTCCAAAGATTAATAGCTACAGATAGGAGCGCTTATAGTATGTCCCCGACTGATGAAACTTTAATATAATTCTCGCCAGTATAAGTATATTCAATCTGGAAAATTTCATTATGTGTTTGTAGATTTTTCGGGGGATGTAAGCAGGACGGTTGGGGCACAGATCCTATACGTATGCTGTATGCATATTGTATAAAGGCAGGTGTCAAAGTTGTGTCCAGAATATAAGCTAAAAGTTTTACGGATTAGATAAAATACAACCGTAAATCCTTTCAAGGAATTTCAGGATTAAAATTGTCAAAAATACATCTGCTCAGTCGTGTTCGGTTCGGATGATGGATGATGCGGTTTGGGTGGTCTGTAGGGAAATGTGTTTTTGCATTTTAGAGTGATTAATATCAGAGGGATTTGCATCAAGTTAAATTAGATTGCGTAAATATACAGAATTAGATGGAGAAGATTTTCCAATACAACCAGATTAAATATTGAATAGTGTGCGGATACATGGAAGGTGCATTTAATTTTTTGGGTCATCAAAATAGATTATATGGGAAGGTTTCATACAAAACGATGATTCAAGCGTGATCCGAAAGATATCCATTACAAATATAATACAAAGAATGTTGGGCACCAATCGAAAAATTTGATAGCTTTTCTGATTTCAATATTTTTGTTAACGTTCATATGCCATTTTTAGTCAAGGCGTTTTCATATACCAGTTTGGCGTTTCGTTTTCGCAGAAATCTTAGAATGTTCCCAAAATAATGTTTTTGACTGATCTAAACTCCAAAAAGATTCGTGAAATTTTGCTACTGGACTGATAGAATAGTGAATCCTACAAAAGTATGATAACGAATCTAATGTCATTTTTTTTTTGAGAATATTTGAAACGTTTAATGACATTCCTTTCCAGGTGTCGAGAGTTGAGATATAAGGCAGGGACGTAGCCAGGGGAGAGGGGTCCATGGGGTCCGGACCCCTCCCGAAATGTTTTCAATGGGCTTTGAAAAGTGATGATAAAATGAAAACTGTAATAATGCACACTTATCTAAAGGTGCTAGGTATTTTCTTGCAGGCTCTCTGTCTGGACATCAGTACAAAAACTCACCGGATTGCACATGATTTTGAAATTAAATCAGTTGTTGCGAAAATGGGGTATGGGCGATATTTTTAGATACCGCATCCGTATTTTATTTTTTTCTAACGGAGAAAAATATAGGATTTCCTTTTCGAAAGTGAAAGTCTGCACAGAAGCCGAACGTTTTTGCAGAAAATCGAACAATTTTGAAAATTTCTGATCTCATAAAAATACATATAAGTAAGTAATCCGTCAACAAGGGGGATGAATCAAATTGACCCGAGCTGTTTTTCATTATGTTGGGATGTTGGCTATAACACACGTTAGAAGTCAACATGAGCTAGAAATTAGGAATAAGTGTATTCGAGTCACAAATTAACGTTAGATTTTGTTGTCCTAATTGGCTCTACCAATAAATGACCCCGTTTTGCAAAGTAACTTCTTCTGTTCATAGTTAATTTATTTTATAGATGCTAAGGTTGTTCCTTTGTCAGTGATACATTTTCATAAATTTCAATAACCTACGTTGAATCCCATTTTGCTGAAACTATTGGTTTACAAGAACAGCTTCATGTATTATCACTCAGGGTGTGTGATCGACCGCTGTTCTTTCTAACTAACTGAAATGAAAAAGTTATGTATCTCAATTATTCGTTAATATAATTTTTCCCAAGTTTGTATAGTTCTCAAGTCTCTATGTTTTCCCCTACAAATAATTTAAAAAAGACCAAACTTAATAGATCAAATCCTGCTATTAGCCCTGATTCTAAAAAAAATATATATAAATGTATTTGACAGCCTAAAGACACACGTCCATGTGGGTTTCCTCTGATTTGTTTAAAGAAATGTGCTGAAAAATAAGGTATCCACTTTCTTTCCTTTTTAACCTGTCACTCTATTCTCAACATTGGAATTTAAGCTATGAAACTCAAAATTATCAACGAACTAGCATCCCCTCGTCAATACTTACATTATTTGACCTGCACTATGACCAGGGTTACCTCCTTTACTAATAATTTCGTTTTTTATAGGTAAATCTAGTACTACAAATCTTACATTAAAATTACACCTTAAAGTCTCTCAAAAATTGATCGCCCTTAACCAATTTAAATCTGACCTTTTACTGGTTAAACTGAAAAATTTTGACATCGGTGGCGTTAATTATTACAATAGACGCACGACACCGTTCTGTGATTATGACCATAACTCGAACTAATTCAAATCAATTTGCACCAACATCAGGCGTTCCTCAGGGATAATACATCGATCCACTTTTGTTTTTAATTTTTTTTAGATATTCAGAAACTATTTAAAACCCCTATGTATTTGGAGCGGATGGAATCGATCGGTATACATCGAATAAGAAAGGACGCATTTCAACACATTTTTTCTGTATCATCAAAAATACAGTAAAACAGTTATCCACTATGCAACACAATTGATTTACAAAAAAGTTTCTGAAATTGAAATTTGGACCCCTCCCGAAACAAATTCCTGGCTACGTCCCTGATATAAGGTCACTTGAATCTAATCCTCTAAATTTTTCGACAAGTTTTCCTTGGACTCTCAATATTTTTGAGTGTGTCTAATAAGTTTTCTAAAATCCATTTTTGTTCAAACACAATTGGGTACAATAACCTTTGCAGCTTAGTAGCTAGTGTTCTGACCTAGTGACATAAAGGTCGAAGGTTCGAGTCCCGATTGAGACGCAACTTTTTCTCTCAATTTCCTTAATTTTAGCTTATTTTCCCCCAATGGAAAGGAACAATAGCTCGAGACTTTCACAATTAAATTAACACTCACACCCACGATTTAGGAACAGAATTAATACAAATAATTGCCTAGTCAATAATTCAAAAGCTAATTTAAGTTTTTTCGTAATTTAGTTAAAGTCAAAGCTGGCATCGACAGTGCTAACTTTTTATAAAACAAAAAAAAAACAAAAAAAAAATCTGTAAAAATTTAAAACCGAATTATGGTGCATCGAATTCGTCAGCGCAAGAAAGAATTTTTGTGAGAATTTGAGTGTTGGGCTAGGAGCGATATCGCCAAAAATTTATATTTGACAGCTGACGATAGAAAAATTAATTTGTTCTAATACCTACCACGACTAAAAACGTTTATTGTCGTTGCATACTATTTCGTACAACACTACACTTTTAATGCTGCAAAATTCATTTTTTTTTTAATTTCCACATTTACCATTAAATTTCCAATAGGAAAATAGACAGAATTGTGAAGAATTTTTTAATACAAAAATCTATTCAAACTTTTTTTTGCATAGAATTTTCCTTTGTACATCTTTAGAAATATTTTCTTTCAGGCGGGCCTGGGCCGTTCACTCGTTTTTTAATATGTTTTGGGAATTACCATTGTTCTTTTAACCTTCAAGCGGGCGCGCGGGCGGTAATTTACCGTCCTGATCATATAAACACGCATATAGCTTTTCCCCCGTTGGCCTGATCGAGGTGGGAGAAGTATGTATTCTTAAGTCATACTGTTATAGATACGAGACAATAAAATTTTGGGTAAATTTTATCTTCCATACCTTTCCAGCGGTCATCAAACGTTCGGGGATTGTATATTTTGGTATATAGTTGTGCTCAAAATGTGTGTGCTCTGTGTGATATCACTGAAGTGACATGCTTCGCTAAAACTGCTGAACTTGTTTTATTGTTCACCAGATAATACTTTTTATGATGATAACTTATTTGGGACATGCTCTTCTTTCAATTTACCATAATTTTGAATGGAAGTTGTACGGTTGAGCGCGAATGGAGGGGAAAAGACGAGGGCGGTAAATTACCGCCGCGCGCCCGGTAATGTCACAAAAAGTGCGAGCCCGCTTGAAGGTTAAAAAATAATTCTGATGGCGTACCCTCTCTCTCTTCAAAAAGCTCTCTACGCCACTGGCGCCACTGACAATTGAGAGATAGAATGTCGTCACTTCCAATTGAAACTCCAAATTTCTAATATCCGGATTGCATTGTTGTTTCCAGTGGCGTAACGTACGATGTGTTCATGTGTCACCTCGAGTCAGGGAGTCCCGTTTCCGTGCTCCATATTGCTCCTGTTTCTGCATTTAAGTGATGTTTTAATCAAGAAATCCGTTTTGTTTTAATTTGCACGTCAACGATCGTAAAAATAAAAAGACATTTACAGTTTTTATGTGAACTATCTAGTGAACATTGTGTTTTTGATACGCCCGTTAATATGAGACCCAATACCAATTTTAAAAATAGTTGGAGCAGAGCTAATATTTTAATAAAATAAATAGTTGGTGCGACTGTACAAGATCGGGCCAAGGCAGACGTGTCAGATGTGTTTTAGTGGTGCATTCGTTTTGCAGTTTTTCGTTTGCAGTAATAATTTTTCAAGTTAACTTGGCAGGCTCCAACAATACTTTTCTATTTCATAGAACTGCTTTTCTTTGCATTTGAGAATCATTGTCGAAAAAATTACATCATCGCCACGGTACGAATGAAAAATTTACGAGTTGTAGTGGCGATCATTTGTATAGAAGATGTAGGAGCCCCGGCCCAAGTTTCCTAGCGAATACGAACTTAACATTCTTGAAAGTCAGTGATCCTTATCTAAAATTGGTAAACCCATAAATTTCTGCCTAGTTATGCCTCTCCATTCTCCCTCTGCATATTGTAACCCTGAGCCATATATTACGTATACATCGTTGCATATACATACGAAGTGAATGGACTCTATCCGAACATTTTCTACTATGAACCGACGTTTTAGCACGCCGAGCATCTATCTCAGGCATCTAAATAACAATTATCGAATAGTAGTGAATCAACCTTCTGACCCACCCAGCGTGATCACCAGTTATAGTTTATACCAATACGAATAAAGGTACAATACCTATGGGAAGTGTCTCTGAGCTCGGTAATTCCGATGAGAGTTACCTCCTGCTCTAGATTTTTTTTCATGATTAGGGTCCGCAAATAATGAATTAGCGGTTAGAGTCACAATCTACAGCTTTCCGGCTGGATCTCGTGGTGTGGTGCTTCACATTGGAGACAGAGAAGCATGGGTGTAGCCAAGGAGAGGCAGGCAGCGGTGTCTTAAAAACCACGTCAATCCTTTTCCTGGTGGTACACTTTTCGCAAACCTTGACCCTCGCTAGCAGTATATAGTATAAGCAACGACTTTAAAAAGAATTCGTAGGCGAGTTGGATGAAATCAGGAGTAAAAGCTACAACACGCACATTATCATTAAAAGGCGAACAATGTCATTCTCAAAATTTCCATCAATTTAAACCGACGAAGAATCCTAATTGTGTTGTAGATTCAAATCACACGGTAACACCCTCTATGAAAATCATAGTGTTGAACATTTTTTGGACTACAGCAATTGATGCGGTTAACCTATGACTTTGATTTAGGTGCTGTTGAATGGACAATTTAATTAGCAATGAAACTTGCAAATAGCACTGGTTTCCAAGTTCACTTCTTATGAGAAAGGTATTGATAAGAATCACTAAATTCGCCTATAAACAGGCAAGTTTCTACAACTTCCTCCACCATGACGAATACGAAAAGTTTGTTTTTGAACGAGGAAATGTTTTCGAAGATCCTTAACAAATTTCAGCCATTACGCATTTTTTTAACTAAAATGTCCTCAATATATCCTCCTCCTAAATATACAGGGTTGCACACGGGATACTGACGATTTTAAAAATGTCACAAAATATTGAAAAATCATGCTACAAAAAATGTCAGGCTGATCATATATGTATACTTATTATATGGTCGGAGATGCTTCCTTCAATGCGTTACAAACTTCATGACAAAGTTAATATACCCTTCGTTGACTCTACGAGCGAAGGGTATAAAAATTAAAACAACTTGATTTGTCTTATATTATGTCCGGTGGCGAGTGTGTTTCCTGTATTGGTTGGGGGAAATTGGCAGAGTCGATAGTAAAATTTGATTAAAAAGAAAAACACCATCAATAGAATTGGCATAACTTTAAAATTTGAGTTCAGTGTCAAATTTCCGGCTTTAAATATGAAAGTCACATCCAAGACACAGATTCAGAGCAATTTAAAAAAAAATCTAAAAATGTACACTCCTGCCCTAAGAGATTAAGCTGAATTGATGCTGATGCCCTTTTCAAGCTTAAAACTCCTCTGAAACTCGATCGTCTTAATTACAAGATGAGGAGAATGATTTTTCGGATGAAAGCTAATGCTTGTCAGAATAACTTTTTTCAGTCTTTTCCATTTCTGGATTTATATCATCATTTTTTTTTGCAATTTCTGATATGTCGAACTGACAAAAAAAACAAAGCAGCTTATGTTGTTTAAAGGTTGGGCATAGCAAGGCATATGAAAAAAACTGGAAGGATCTTGATTTCTAATTTAAGCTTCAATGGTCTTCAATATTTACCCTCAGTCTTTGACGCTCTTAGACAATGGCGACAAATGTCTTTTCATGTTTATATCTCACTGAGGGTAAAAATATGCTTTGCCTGTTTCCGAACTGTATAATGATGATAAGTGCTACATCCCACAAACTTCAACGGCAGTGTGAACAACTTAAAAAATATTTTCCTAGAATTTGCCGCCCCCTGAAATCTGCCGCCCAAGGCTCAAGCCTACTCAGCCTACTGGTTAATGAGTTTTCACAAAGTTGGTGCATAGTCTTACGGTAATATCTTTCTTACATCATTTTATTCTAGCTCTATTATAGTTATAGTAGTTTTAATGCCTTAATCCTTCTGTCGGCACATAGGTCTGGCCAGACCTTTGGCACTATATTTTGGTTAAAAAAGTATAGAAGATGTAATCGCAGCGACTTCATATTTCATGATATCCTAGAAAAACATGTTTAGAAGCATTTTGCAAAAATTTAAAAAAATCGGTTGAAGTTTTGAGCATGTTTTTGATAATTTTCAATTTATAGTGCTTTTTGATACCCAATAGGTTTGGCCAGACCTACAGTCCCCCCCCCCCCCCCCCCCCCATTTTCGTCTTGATGTAAAAAGTGAAAATATTAAATTCTCTTAAAAATTTCCTATTTGTAATGTTAAAAATTCACTAAAATTCAATTTGTACGATAACCGATAAAATTTTCTGAGATTATGCTTTAAAAAGCCGTGAAGTTCGCAAATTGGGTACGCCTAATTTTATCCCGTCTTATAACATCACCTAATCAACTGAGATTTGATTCTAGAAAAATCAAAAGAGTTTTATTTCCTTTGTTATAGTATGAACTAAGTATTAGTGACTTACGATGGTGTTTCTTAATAGATTTAATTGAGATATTTACGGAAAATTTAGAATGAAATGATTTTTGCGGTTGAAAATTCCCTATTTCTTTCTATTTTCCCAAATCTGCAGACTAATATCGCGGTAAAATCTACCAACAAAGTGCCAAATATTTCCCCAAAGATATTGGAATTGGAAAATTTGATCAAACTTTCTGTACGGATACGCAATTAAAAAAGAGAAACAAAAATAGAAGAAAAAAAGGGTCAAACACGTTTTTTCTAATACCACCTCAAAATATATCTTCTTAAAAACGCTTCTAGTATATCTACAAAAACGATTTTAATGCTTTTATTGTTTATAAATGGCTGTAAAGAATGGGTAGAATGATTATACCGATAAAAATTTCACTTTTTCTAAAAATAAAAAAAAAATTCACAGTAGGTCCAGCCAGACCTATTGGGTATAGAATATGCATATTGTAGTAGGTGCCGACAGAAGGGTTAAAAGTAGACATCTAAGGTTAATTTATGGCTGGGGTTAACCTGTTATTTACATTATGAAATATTTGTAAAGAACTAAAAAATGATCGAAAATATGAATGTTTTTGGGGTACAGTTCTTTCGAGGTCAAATCTGGATATAAACTACCCTAAAACCATGGGCGTAGCCAATGTAGTAAAAAAATCACTGCACTATATACTTGAAGGCGTAAAAATGCGAGTTTGATTCCAGGCACTTCGTAAAATTTTCTGCTGACTGTAGTCTGGAAAACTAACTAGACTAACTGCCGCGGAATGCATGACCGTGATAGTTTCCACCCAGATGGCACGGACAAATCGACAGCAACAAGTGGCCACTCGTAACTGACGGGGGTGCGTAGGCTGCGTCCCAATACATACGTTTCATTCGTATAAAACTAAAATATTTGTAGTTTTCAGGCCCCCTATATCCAGAACAGGGATATCTATGTGTGAGTATCACGAATCGATAACATAAGTAGATCAGAAATCTTTCCCTTTGCCCGCCCTCCTTGCAAGGTTAGCAGAATCTGGTGCCCACCAAAGAAAGTTTCGCTTATGAACGGTATAAGGAATTATTCAGGTAATCATTTTTCTTTTGTTAAGAATTCGTCACGTTGACAAATAATGAGAGAAAATCTGCCATCATTTCGAAAAATCTCACACAGATTTTGGACCAATTCGATCTGCTTGGATTATATTTTTGCAATTTAAATTTAAGCAACTTCAATGGTTACATTTAACTCATTTGAATATTGAATTTATTCCACACTTATACTATGAAACATGACTTCATCGAGCAGGTAGTTTGGGGCACCATGGCAATGTTCGAATTTGACTGGTACGAAGTGAGGAAAACATAGCAGCCGTAGAGGACGGTGCAACTGAATTGGACATTGCCGGAGAGCGAAATTTGGCTCATAATCATAAAATGGTTATTACGTACTGAAAATGTTGCCGGTTTTAGACAAAAAACAAATTTTTCCTGACGGAGCCAATTTTTTTGGCTCAGCAAAATTTAATTCATTGGAGTGACTTCATGTATTTAATGAAGCATCATTTCAGTTTCATTCCACTTTAACAGGTGGTGCACTCCTGGTTTTTCCCTCGGTCTCTATTCCTAAAACAATTTCAGCGATCATCATTAAATACGACTTTGGACAGGGGATCCTTGCTAATATATTTTATTGTGTTTTTTTTAGAATTTTTTGTGGAATATTAATCACTCGAGCTGAGCCCACGCCCCCCTCTGCTGATCGTCCCGTCCTACTAGGGGGCGCGCCCCACCAGTTGCTTTAGGGAGACTCTTTTTCTTTTGCGAGGATCATCCCTTATTTTCATGCGTTTCATTGCATGGTTTCTGAGCTGCAGAATACAATTTTAACTGTCACATGAAGTCGCTCCGGGTAGGTAGTTGAATTGGATTGAATTCAAGGGATTTTAGTGAGAAATGGGATACAGCTTTGCCCAGTTAGGGACCTTGTAAACCAAGTTATTTAATCAGGATTCATTTTGTAGCTAAATCATACCAGCAATGCAATTTAGATCCCGCAAGTTAAATATGCAGTCCGAGAGACAAAAATAGCACGGAATATAGACGAACTACGGTCTAAAACGCAGCAATTGTTAAATGGTGTAGAAAATTAATCTCGACTGTCCTTGGCGTGACAGTCCATCTTTGGACTAAGGTCACAGATGTGTAATTCCAATTTCCAAGTCATGTTATTTATCCCCATAAATGGGTACTCGTTTAACATCCAAGTGAGATCATAGTCCGTCATATGGGTCGTGTGTTCGAAAAACACCATAATCTAAATTCGTTGACGGTGAGTCTCGAACCCATGACTCTGTGCGCCGAAGGTGCGCGCAGTAAAAACTACACCAAACTATTCTAACTATATTTTTGTGACCGACAATTTCAACTTCTGAGAAAATCATGATTTAAAAAAAATTTCGGGCTTGCCCCCCCCCCTGACCGAAGTCCTGGCTACGCCCATGCCTAAAACATATGCAGCCCTGCTGCATTTTTTCCCTTGTTAATGGTCCAACTGACTCTACTATAATATTAAGATTAGATTATCAAAATACATCTCCCAATATAGACTTAATTATAATAATACGTATTTGGCATTATTATTCTCGGAATTCACTGTTACATTTATTATTCCCAACGAGAAAATCCAATTAATATGTGCATACCTAAAATTCCATTATTTTATCGAAAAACAATATTCCGCCCTCATTTCGAAAATATTCACAAACAATTAGTCCCTGAACTGATCCTTTCAATTAGAACTCTTGCCCCAATTCACAAAAAAATACGCCTCGTCATACCATCGTGATTGTTTTTGCATATTACAGTCGAACTTCCCATAAGCGGACACCATTGGGGATTGAGATTTTGTCCGCTTATTGGAAGTGTCCGCTTATGAGAATATTTCACAAAGGAATAACATTTTATAAAACTAATTTGAACTGCGCTGCGAATCCATTCAAAACCACGATGTCTCATTTCAACCGTGTTTTTCCAATTCAATTTTTTTTTCGAGATCGACAACACTATTTTTTCGTGAATTCTAAAATGACTTGTTCTTGCACTTTTTCTTCAAAAGACAAGTTTTTTTTTAATTTTTTTGTTTCTTATTTTAAAAGAATAGAAAACTGCACGAGTAAATGCCGCGACACAAATTGAACTCCTGAATCTCTAAGAAATTCCACCTACACGGAGAGATAATCAAGATTTGTGCTGCGATTTTCGGAAAGTGAATTTTGCTTTACCCAAAAGACCTATATTTTCCGGTAATTTCAAAATTTCTTTGCTCGAAATACAATTCTGTAATGCAAGAATTTCGAATTTTATTTGTGGAACTGTCCGTTTATTAGAGACTTGCTTGTTCAGAGAGGGTATAAAAGCACTGTCCGTGTCCGGTTATGAGAGTGTCCGGCTATTGGAAGTTATTTTTCTAGTTAAATATAAAGAAAAACGTTGGGGAAAATAAAAGTGTCCGTTTATGAGAAATGTCCGGTTATTAGAAGTGTCCGTTAAGGGAAGTTCGACTGTATTCAATAGAAAGCGGCTCTTGTTTATCTTCTCGGCGAAAATATTATTCTGTATTCTGTTTTATGTATAAACGAAAACAAAACAAACTACGACTCTACTGTGTAAGTTTGCATGCCTGTCAAAATTATGCAAATTTCCTATTATGTGTGTCGTCGCAGGTTTACGATATTGTTCTTACTCGTCGAACAGAGCATTTTCAATCTATTAGTATTCAATCCTGAATTTAACGTCATTTTCATTGAAACGCGCTCTCAAATTTAGGGCAAATGCCGACAAACGCGTGGACTACAATGTCGATATGAAGATGCGACTTTTCCTATATATATATTCTTACGTTGTCCTTGATAAGTGTTAAAATTAGTTTCATTGACAAGTATATACGTGACGCAATAGAGAAAAATGAATATTATAATAGACAATAGGGTCAAAAACTGTGTACATGTCCCAGCGCCTATAGACGGCTTCGAATAGAGAATAGATGAACTGAGGACAGCAAGGATAACAAGACGGCGACGTGCGCCAGATTATTTTCTCGTCCTTATTCTGCCTTTGTGTTCATACATACGTTCAGTGATCAATATCTCTATGATATTGTCGTTAGTTCGATAACACTGTAATAGAGTGATGGATTCCACGCATATTATATAGAGCGCATGCATTCATGGTAAATTTATGGGTAATTTCCTTTCGATCAAAGAAATATCCTTTTCAATTCTGTGTTTTTGTTTCCGTGATGAATGGCATAAAGAGAGTCGTCAATTCGTCTAATATATTCGTATTTGATTGGCGTGCAAGATAAAGAGAGCTTTTACGGGTGTATTAGACGTAATTGATAACTTCGGCACACCACACATATACATATTGACTAATGGATGATATGATTATAAATAGGTTTATTATTTGTTAAATGGAATTCAGGATTTTAGCGGTCAATTGGGTTTTTGTTAACAGCATCAAAGAGGGAGGAGGAGGAGGTGGCTATTGGCCGATAAGAGTTATTTTTACCACTGTCCGAGCATTGGGGATTTGCCAAACAATAACGTTTATATGGATTTTTGGATGCATTTGTTCTTTTATTGTACATATGTATCAATCTGTGCGGGTATTGTGGGTTTTTTCAATTATAGTCCTTATTACGTACGAAATTGAATATTTTTAGTCGTCTCAGTGATGGAAAAAGCTTTTATCTATGCCGTATTTTTAGTTGATTATTGGCGGTATCACATAAATACACGGGTCATCGAAGGTCTTTGTGCGGTGTACCTATAAAATGTGTTCTTTATTGATTTTATTGTTGTTATAAGGCTATTGTATGACTAGACAAAAATGTAGATTTACAGATAAGCTTAAAACCCTTTGTATCCGCTCACCCCTTTAAGATTTAGGGATCTACATTTGCCGACACTCAGAAATAATGTCTTCTACAAGCTCACACCTCGCTACGAGAAGCTCACACCTCGCTACGCCTCGCTATGCCTCGCTACGCCTCGCTACGCCTCGCTACGCCTTGCTACGCCTTGCTACGCCTTGCTACGCCTCGCTACGCCTTGCTACGCCTTGCTACGCCTTGCTACGCCTTGCTACGCCTTGCTACGCCTTGCTACGCCTTGCTACGCCTTGCTACGCCTTGCTACGCCTTGCTACGCCTTGCTACGCCTTGCTACGCCTTGCTACGCCTTGCTACGCCTCGCTTCGCTTGCACTATCTCTATCGATAAGTTTGCAGAAAAACATATCAAAGGCGAGGTGCGAGCGTAGCGAGCGGTGAGCCGGCACAAAGCATTTTAAGGTTTTCTGTGTTTTGTTGTTTTCAATCCGTTGCGACACTCAGAAATATTTAAAATGTGTTCTACCAGCGGTTTGCTACGTCGCACTATCCCTCTTGACAGCTGTCCAGAAAATAGATACAAAGCATTTTAAGGTTTTCCAGGGATCTTTAAAATGTCTTCTACAAACTAACGGCTCGCTCTGCTCGCACTATTCTTCTCACAAGTCTGCAAAAAAATTATACAAAGCGGCTGAAAGGTTTCCACACTTAGAAAGAAGTATTTAAAATGCCCTTTTCGGGCTCATAGCTTACTACGCTCGCACAGTCTTCTTCACAAGTCTGCGAAGGAACATACCAAAAGCGAGGTGCGACCGGTGAGGTTATACAAAGCGTTATAAATTTATCAGAGAGTTACAGAGTCTTCGTCTTACACCACCTACAACACTACCACTCATATTTAAAATGTCTTCCACAAGCTCACGGCTCGCAACGATCGCACTATCTCTCTTGATAAGTGTGTGCAGAAAAACATACCAAAGTGGTGAGCCGGCACAAACGATTTTAAAATTTTCTGTAAATATACCTTAGCGTTTTACATCAAATACGATACTTGCAAGTATTTAAAATGTACTACAACCTAACGCCTCGCTACGCTCGCACTATCCCTCTTGAGAGTTGAGCAGAAAAAAAACATTTTGGTTTTCCAGGGGTCATCTTCTATAAAACCCTTAACATTTTTTGAAAGGCCTTTTGCTAACCATTGGCTCGCTACGCTCGCAATATTCCTCTTGTCATTGCAGAAAAAACATAAAAAAGACAGGGTGAGAGAATAGATACGAAGTGTTTTAAAGTTTTTAGGGGCTTTAGAGAAATATTTTAAATGTCTTTTACGGGCTCATCTGACAAGCGGGTTGTGAACGAACATCCGGTACAAAGCACTATGTTTTTTAGTTCATTAGAGGTGCAGCTTAAAACCCTTTGTATCCGCTCACCGCCTTTAAGGTTTAGGGATCTACATTTGTCGACACTCAGAAATATTTATAATGTCTTCTTACAAGCTGACGCCTTGCTACGCTTGCACTATCTCTATCGATAATTCTGCAGAAATACATACCAAAGGCGAGTTGCGAACGTAGCGAGCGGTGAACAGGCGCGGCGAACAAAGTATTTTAAGGTTTTCTGTGTTTTGGTTTTGTCGTTTTACATCAGTTACGACACTCAGAAATATTTCAAATGTGTTCTATCAGCTCACAATTCGCTGCGTCGCACTATCCCTCTTGACTGTGCAGAAAAATAGATACAAATAATTTTAAGGTTTTCCAGGGGTCGTCTTGTATAATCTACCACACTCAGAAATATTTAAAATATCTTCTACACGCTAACGGCTCGCTACGCTCGCACTATTCTTCTCACAAGTCTGCAAAACGTTTGCAATGGGTGGGGCATGTACAACGGATGGACGATAATCGCGTGCCAAAGAAAGTGATGAACGCACAACGAATTGAGGGAGTGAGGTTGCGTGGACGACCGAGAGCTCGCTAGGAGAACTCCGTAGGTGAAGACGCCCACCAGCTGCTGGGCTTCCGAAACTGGAGGACAAGGTCACGTAACCGCGACATTTGGAGGTCAACGATTCAGGTGGCCAAGGCCAGACGTCGGGCTATCGTGCCACATTGATGATGATGAGAGGTGCACCCCATTGGAAAATTTACAAATTTGTCGTCAGTAGGCCAATTACATTTCGTCCCCTCAACCGACTTCCACTGTATACACTTACCACCAGAGCTATGTGGTTTAGCTTTTCGTAACTTACCTTCAAATCAAGTTGTCGAAAATGGAAATTAACAATATTCTGTGACGACAATATGTATACGTTTGAGCTTTAAGCTTGTTGCTCCATGGGCCCTGAGCGTTCTTTAAAGCTTATCACATAGCGAAATGCGATGCAATAATTCCTTGGTTGAGGCTCCGGTTTAGAGAAATTGAAACCGGTCATAAAAGTATTTAAAAACAAAGCGACAAACAACTTGATTAATCTCGTGCTATACATATGTCTAGACGGTCCCCTATACTGGATAGCTTATACGGGTGGAACCAATATTGAAATTTGTTTGAACCAAAAAGGCAATTTGTATAACTTTCACCATTATCCCGAGTAAAATTAAAAGTTTTGACCTGCCTTTTAACCTAATTCAAAATTTAACTACGGTTTCTAAAACAAGGTGAAATATAACAATATTCGAACATGAATTTAATAACGGTACTTTGAGCTGGTGAATCTGCAAAGTTTAACAATTTTCTTCTGTGTTTTGGCTTTCAACAGCATGCGTTTGACATTTATATTCCTAATTTCTGGATTGTATACGTTTAAAGCAAAGAATATTGTTTGTAAACGAAAATAACACACTGTAACCTTTGATTTAATATTAATCACGATTTTTGATAAATTTCACAAAAACTCTATCAGTAGTGCCCACTCCAAGTGGAAAATATCTCTATACAAATTTGCCGCATTCTAAAATCTGTCGTCCTAGGCCTTCTCAGTCTATTGGTAAATCCGCAACTGTTTAAAACGACTTATAGGCATAACACAAAAGTTTGGCAGATATGCGAGCGATTAGTCCATTCTAGGGTAGATCTGAAAGTCAGTTGACTTTGGTTAGCGCGCTTGTTTTTTACGGTTTAAAACCTCTACACAAGTCCATATTACAGTTGCCGAATTTTAGACACAAATGACTAACTATGATCTCACTCAGATTTTTAATTGATATACTACTCCAAGAAATAGAGCATGAAAAGGCATCGTTTGTTGCAAAGGTTAAGACACGCCAGTCTCCCCTATGAGAACTTTCCAAAATTAAACGTTTATAAGTCCTCCTCGGTTGGTGGAAGGAGGGGGTGAATTTTGGCTGAATATCAAAGGAGGACCCTAGTATAATCCCCACAAAAAAATTAATTCAATCGGATTTAACTTAAGGCATTAAGGTTACATCTGGTTCAAAGGAATATAGTAGACTCGTCTCTTGATGCATCATATGTGACCGGGAAAGTTAAAAAGGGGCTATCGTGTAAAAATTTAGATTTTCACTTTTTTGGTGATTTCCACAAGAAAAAGTGTGCTCTTCCCGATGGTGAAAACCGCAGTTGCCAAAATTCAAAAAATGGGTCCGAAAATCCATCCTTAAGTTCGCCATCAAATCATCAAAATCCAATGTGAAATTGAAATTTTAAGTATTTATGAATATCTTTTCAACCGCTAAAGCAAATTTAACCAAATTTTCAACACGTCTCACTCACTAAGTTAGAAGTAAAAATCAATACCGCAAATCATATAAGTCTGCATGAGTTGAGGTAGGGAGCGGTATGAAAACAAAAAAATGTAGTATCGAATACAAAGATTTTAGTAAATTGAGGATTTATAAGTTTCGAAATTTTATAAGATGTAGGCATTACTGCATATAATTTAAATAATGATATAACCTCATTATTTTACCGTTATCATTTATTACCAAGTTATAAAAAGTAGACTTTTATACCGAATTTTAAATAGTGGAATTCTTTTAGAATTTCCGATAGAAAAAAATAATTAAAGGCCATTTTTTTGTTTTATAAGCTTTTGGGTGCTAAATATTAAGCTAGGTTAACAATTAATTTTTATATGAAAAACGGACCAAAAAGGACATAAAAATATCGTCCACACGGAACGGGCATGTGCGGTATCAGATGAAAGGAGACGTCGAGGACATTCGATATCCGTTCATTTTTCACACCCCTCCCCCCTTCAAAAACAACACCTAAATGCGTTTTCGCAGGTATCTTACGCGTATAATAGGTTAATATCAAAGTCTCTCATAATAACCATGTTTGTGTTTACAAAGCATTAAAACGCATTTCTTAACTTTTTAGAATGTAAAGTAACATATTGCGTTTTGAAAAATATTGAGTGAAAATATCCCAAAAAGTAAAAGCACAATGTCCTATTTACCTTTTTTCCAGTAGATAAAAATGAATATCAAAGACGACGTCCAATTGATTTTATTCGCAATATCTGCTTCCATCTCAGTGATTGAAACGGGCTTAAATGGCATTTGAAGTATAGAATACAGTAATTTCTGTATGCACGATCTACGCCATCCTGCGTATATCAACGTGCCTATGAGTCACATGTGCCCACAGCATTCCACACCGTTTACGTCTATGATTTTCGGATGCCAAATGTTGGCTATGTCGGTAGAAAATGGTCACACAGTGTTAAAGCCGCCACAGACCGTAAGTCCTTTGGCTTGTCTAATTAGACAGTACCTTCACATAACATAATGCTTCAAAAAAGCGGATTGTAAAATGTTTGGCCTTTCCGTTCAGTAGATTTTGAAAACAATAATAAATTTAGTTATTAATTTAATTGAAAATTTTATTCATTTCCTCGAACTTTTTCTTAATAGTAAAAGAAATGCTAAAAGGCTAAAAGGCACTGTTCCTTATATAATAATCCCAGTTTAGCTCTAGGAGTAATTTTTTCGAGTTCTATGCCGCCAGAACTTTGCTGTGTTGTACATGTTTTAAGTGCAACCGTTAGTCTAGTAACGTGAAGGTATAAGTGCTCTGTGGCCGTAATCGTTCGGTCGCCACTCTGTGAAATAGACACTCATAGAGAAACGAGTTTCCAAACTCGGCACGACTCGTCGCAAGTTTGTTATTCAGAAGATGATAAGAAATATTCTTATCGTAGAATAATAAACTAAAGGTACGTGTTGGTAGAGACGACTCATGGGACGATCGCTCAGCGATCGTAATTTTGCATCCAATCCCCAGCCATATTTGCATATTTTTAGCATGGTACTACTTTCCTTGTGTCGACTATGACCTTAAGGAACATTTCTGTAGAAAAAATATACGCATATAGTGCTCAGAATCGATGGTTTAAGTGCGATCGCTGAGCGATCATCACATGAGTCGTCTCTACGAACACAAACCTTAACAATGCGACTAGGAAGTGGTATGGCTGACAACCGTATCACACTCCGAATTCAGTTGTCTTTGTAACGTTGATGCCCACTAGGAAAAAGAGTGTGAAGTAAGCCCTTCCAAAGGTCTTCTTAGAATGAAACAATTCATTCTTTTTACCTACCTTTATATCTACCATTTTCCATAGCCATGTCCGCGGAAAGAAGTAATTCCAAGAAGGAATCTTTTGGAAGTACTATGTAATGATTCCATAATGACTTCTAGGAAGGTTTTATTTCCAGTACTTCGGAATGAAATAAAAAGGCCTTCATGGAAGGCTTTTTTTGCTGTACTTTAGAATGAATCAGTAAGGTCTTCTAGGAAGGTTTCTTTTGCAGTACTTCAGAATGAATCAGTAAGAACTTCTAAGAAGGATTCTTTTTCAGTACTTCGGAAGGAAATAGTAAGGATTTCTTGAAAGGCCTTATTGGTAGTACTTTAGAATGAAAATGGGAATGACTTTTAGAAAGATGTTTTCACTAAAAATAAGCGCGTTTTTTGTGCAATCGGTGTGGATTAGTTTCGGGTAACAACATAGTGTACCTGATAAGAAGTTAAACTATTTATTTAAGATCTATTTTATATTTATTTTTTATTTATATTTCTATATTTTATGTTGGAAATACCACCTACCCGCACTCAATGTCCAAAAATGTATTCATCATCAATGTGGCACGATAGCCCGACGTCGGGCTTTGGCCGCTTGAATCGTTGACCTCCAATTGTCGCGGTTACGTGACCTTGTTCTCCAGTTTCGGAAGCCCAGCAGCTGGTGGGCGTCTTCACCTACGGAGTTTTCCCATCGTATTAAAATGATGCAATTTAAGTTGATACTAAAGTCTTCACTTTTGAATTGAGATCGCCGTTCAGAAAGCCGAGCTACGCGGCGCAGTGGTATAGAGGGCAAGGAGGAAGAAGAGCAAACATTGCTTACGAAAGAGATAGCACAGCATCTCACGAGTTCTAAGAACTCTCCAATCGGGCGTCGGGCGTATAGCGCCCTATGATGAAGAAAAAAAACTTAGTAATTTATGTAGAATTTTTTATATCAAATTTATTATATCACGCTCTTAACATTTAAAAAAAGAAAAAAAAAATACAATTTCGTTATTTTTAAGTAAATAAACTAATATGCACTTTATAAACTTCAAACTATGTATAATCGAAATTTTCTGTTACGAACTGAATCAATCCACCACTCACAACAAAAACTATGCACGAACTGTGCAGAAAAATGATTTCCAGCAATATACGAAATTGTACGTCGCAAAGTTAGCGGTAAAACAAACGGCATATTCCTTCGAATTCGCTCCCAAACACCTACCCGGAAATTATTTTATATTGTCTTCTGAACTCATTCTAAATGCCTCCATATTTACTTCCTCGGAATGACTATTACCTTCTACACACCTTCTAAATACCTTCCCGAGAAGGATTTCATTTCATTTTTAAAGTCATTCTAAATACTTCCATATTTGCTCCCTTGGAATGAAAAAGACCTTCAAAACATCTTCTTCGAGAAGGACTTCTAATTTTTCCTAGTGGGTGACTACACACGGTAGTCATCAACGCACCATACTCCACTAGGAGTTACGGTAATCAAGAGAGAGAGAGAGAGAGAGATAAGTTTACATGCCATCAAAAATGTTTAATTTTTTGACTAAAAACTTTGAACATTGGTTCATTAAAAAATGCCAGTTACGTTTTGTTGATAATCCCGAGTAGTTTTGAGTAAGGAACTCCATAGAAAAAATACACTTACTCAGTTAATTTTCACACGTGCCACTACCCTGCGAGGGATAGAGTTTAGGGGAAACCTGCAAATGTTTCTTATTGTGGTATTCAGATTTTGCAGATTAATCATTGTCTACTGTGACGAAATCCACCAAATCTAAAAAACAAGCCGACGAGAGTGACACAAAAATGTAGAAAAGTTGTCAGTTGTTTGAGCAAAAAACTTTTCTTAACTGCAAAGTTACCCGCGATCTTTTTTTCTTCTTTTGAGTGAAGGTAACCGCTGACCCACCTGTCATTTTATTTATATGAAGATTCGTTACCCAAACCTACACGGGATGTAGTAAAAAACGAACCTAATGTGTTTATAACACATTTCTTTTTAAATAAGGCAACAGCACCAATTGCTACCAAAAAAGAACACACACATAAATCTGCAATAGAGGTGTCAAAAAAGTAGTACCCGTTACTTAAGTATTCGTTAATATTAAATATCGGAAGTAACGACTACCTTGTACAAAAAGTTGTCGTTACATATTTACCGAACAACAAACAAATAAAGCAATCTCGAATGTATTATGTATAATGTACTCAGGCACAAGCGAAAGAATCGAGCAGATTGAATAGTACACACTTTGTGTTTTGGAAAATCGTTTATATCTCTGCAATTTTTCGGCTGAGCGATACGATCGGAGTGTCGCCGCATTTGCCCCAAAATGGTAATTGATTTGTGTAAAACAGTTCAAACAATGGGAAAAAACCTTCCTACCTTCTATGTATACTATGTCTGCGACCAACCGTGAATACGAGTACAATCGTATTCGAGTAGGTATCAATCGTCGTTGTAGTTTTTTTTATGTGTTTCTTTGAATCGCCACAGACCCTCCGATCGATCGGCCAGATTTTTTGATTGCGAGATAAATCTGAAGGTGTATGGGGCCATCGGATTAATTTTTTTTTTATTTGACATGTGGAACGTATTGCCAATGCAATTTTCCGTACAAGCTGTCATGACAATCATGATGTGTTCTTAGTTGCTGATTTTTTCGACATGAACCTGTGGTCGTTCTTCATGCTGTGGTTGTGGCAGTCATTCTCCATCAAAAGTAGCAATGGATATCAATCTTCCATCCCCAAAAATTGTTTAATTTGCGCTATTTTCGGTTGTGTCGTGTGGACCGTGAGACTGTCAATTTCAAATTGTTAAACGTTAAAGGCTTCGCCGACCACCTAAGATCGTCTCACGGACCACCAGTGCTAAGGCTAAGAACCGCTGGTCTAGGGTTTAATCTGTCGAAAAAGGTCTAGTGCGTTGTACATCATTGCAAAGGTATGTTTATGTAGTTTAATTTGTTTTAAGATTATTTTGCTGTAGCTTTTGAGATTTTAAAAATAATTAATGAAAAATAACCCTATACCCCTCGGTTGCAGGGGTGCCAAGGGGAATGCACAAGGGGTGGAAAGTCGAAAACTTGGAATTTAATCAACAAGACTAACCTATATAACATATAAAAAAAAAAAAGAAATACTTAACCTTTCGCAAGAATCGCACATTGCGCCTCAAAAAGTGACGTTGAGCATTTACAAAAATATCGATTGAGCCCTTCGTATTTCCATACTCTTCTTCCTGATGAAAGTTCCTATTATTTCACGACGACGACAGCTTGGCTCACGGTTTCCCACACCAACTTACAATCACCAAAAATCACTCAAATTCACTACCTAACACGAGACAAGAGAAATGCATGTTAATTTTCATGTCAGTGCGGTTGTGTTTCAAGAGACAGGCAATCAGTGTCTCATGCAATTACCGCCGTGGTGCGCTTTCGCCTAGTGGCATTGGCTTATGCCTCCTCAACATAAAATAAATCAATAATTCCAACACGTTGTTCGGATTTCATGACTACGCCGGAGTGCCTGAAGTGCACTGTCATGTCCTTAATAATTGATATACAAAATTTCTAATGACAAATTGGATTAAGCAGAAAACTCAATGAATGAATTATTCATCCTATTTGGACGAGATCTCATGAATTAGGAATCGAGAAAAACTCGCTCTATATATGAGGTCGACGTGGCTTCGTGTTGTCGCTTCGCATATGTTGTGCTGTGTCAATATATGAATGAATCTATGGCCTTTTACCATTTTTTTCTCTGATAGGATATGTCACGTGATTGAAAAGTAAAACCGATATACAGGTTGAAAAAAAAACAACGAAATTACATTCAAACAACTATTTCGGCAAAAGGTCCTGAGAAAACAAAAAACAATGCTTTCGTGCATGAATGGAGAATAGTACTTTTTTGGAGCCCTTTTTTTCATGCTCTAATATGTGTCCTTCACTTTACCATTGTTCCAAACTGGACTCCCATATATACATACTCCATATTTTACAAACTGTTTCCCATATTAGACTCTCACGAAACGGGGGCGATGTACCCTACATGGGGCATGGCATGGGATGGATGGATGGTGTGCGGTTGTGATTTACAACATGTTCTAGATGTCAGTTGTAAAGTAAATTGCTTTGTTGTCCTTTGAAGAGATTTAATGACATGTATGACATGAATTTGAAACAAGTAGGACATATACGGGCGTTCTACGTCATTCACTGTTTTGTACAGCAGACTATGCCAGAGGATTACTTTTTAAAAGGCTTTGTGCGATAAATGAATGGGAACGCGATATCAGTTTGGACACGCAAGGTCTATGTATGTACATAGTACGTCCAAAGGTTTCACAGTATAATCAGCAGAAACTTGATTGGATCGCTAACATTTGAAGTTGGTTTTGTAAGCATTACTGAAATGAGTCAATAATTGACCAGATAATTTCATTTTTTTTCTATTATATTAGAGAATGAAATTTGTGGTTGGCATGCAAAATATCAGATTTCTGGGAATGGTATTTTGGACTTCCCTATGATTGGGTGACTTTTCAGTCATCAGTCACAGTAATTTTCATACAAGTTGACAGATTGACAGTTAATTGATTGACTGACAATCTGTCAATTTGTATGGCTGACTGATGACTAAAAAGTGTGGATCGACCTTAAACCAATTTTTTTGAAACATGGTTTTTACGTTACAGTGTAAGAAAGTCGTACAATAACTTTACTAAGAGCTACGCTCATGCAGCGCCGCATTGACCTCTACAGGTGTTGGTGATATTTAAGCCTAGTAAATTATCTGCGCCTACAATGGGATTCAATCCTAATCCTTTTTTTGAACTTTCGTTCTGTCAAAATCGAACAAAAATGTATGAATTTGACAGAACTGAGAATCCAAAAAAAATGATTCGGACGCTTCGTGTGTGGGCGGCCTAAGTTTGTAATTTGCTACACAATTGAAAAAAGTGACACGTTGTTAATTCAATTCTATTCCTTGTTTTAGCTTTAAATTTAAGTGTGCTCTAATTTAAATCCTTCAATTTTAAAGACGTTTGTACTTAATATTAAATTCAATACAGCAATCTTGGCAAGACTCCTTTCAAACCAAATGTGGCCTCTGCACCACAGCCCTAATGACTGTGTATATACCACAAGCAAGATAAAACATTTTAGTCTTCAATGACATACTAACTAGTTTGTATTAATTTTAATACTCTCAAACTATTTTGTACATGTTTGACAGTTCATGACAAAGTGAATTGGAATTCAGACCCGAAGTTTAAAAAAGGTACTTTCACCAAAAATATTTTGACATAGTTTATATGCAGGAGGACCTAAAGAATCTTTTTGCCCATATGGTACTTGGCAAGAAAAAGGGTGGGTCAGATTACATACCGCGGCTTAAGCAAAAAGCGCAGCCATGCAATGCATTTTTTGTTTGTGAAAATTTGAGGATCCGGATTTTCTCGTGAACTTTCAAAGATTTTAGCACAATATTAAATTTGTTTATTTAAGGGACTTGATGAAAGACGAATAATAAATTAAGCATTTGGTTTTTGACTTCGAAAAGTGTATATACCTCTTCTTGTCTACAAAAAATATATATGTACGTCGGAGTGTTGTTTTTCGAAGTTGTGCTGTTTTTATGGTTCGAAAAATCTTTCATGTGGCTTTTGGGCCCCTAAGTCTCGTGGGCCCCCTCGCCACGCGGGCCCTGCGGGCCCTTATGCGCCGCCCCTGTATATGAAGCTATGTTTTGTCTAAAACTCTGACATAACTAAATGCAGGATATTCCTAAAAGGCCCAAAGCCTGTATCTCGTTGTCCAATACCAAAAGTAGCCACCCAGACCAACACAAACCAAGAACTTGCATCAATAGTCAAAAAATGCATTAATGCCTACCTCTGTTTAAAATTTAGCTAATTGGATCTAATAGTTGTCGGAATGGAGGAGGAGGTGAGCAGTATATTTCCTCCGCTTACTTGGTCCATCAAAGCTCATCGCCTCTGAAAGAGCTGGAGCTTCTGGTAACATCCTATACTTCGAGCAATTCATTCTCCCTTCTATTAGGATACAATGCCAACGCACGACATACTCTGTAAGGAAGCACAGAAATAAATGAAAGATCTGTTTAATTTTATCCTTAATACTAACTAATACGGGAAATTGCCCAACCTTCGTTTTTCAGCGCAGGCAGACGTCTCGCACGGCACACACCTCTGGTGTAATGAAACAAACCAAACCGATTAACGATTGATTTTTAAAACAAACTCCCGGGCCATCCGGGCACTCGACAGGCGTGGAAGAAATGGACAAGGAAATTAGGGCATAAGAGAAGGATATGAAAGTATCCTTCAAAGATTCATGTCCGGTGAAGGCGACTCAAACAGCAAGATTCGCTTAAAACCGCATTTCTGTCTGCCCTTAATAAAAAGAGATGATGAAAGCTGTCCGGAATCTACTGGTGAACATCTTGAGCTGCTTTGGAGTACGCCTTTTCCTGGGTGCAAAAGCGGCAAACGTGCATAGTGCATCGACGGAGTGATTTTGTTGACTCGGTCATCATTACGGAAAAGAAGACACCTTCTGGGCAATTAATAGCTCCCTAATAAAATCATGTTCCCCTAGTGTGCCTCCAGCAATTGTGGCGACGAGTTCAAGTCATTTTTCTACCGATGAAACCAGTTTAGATCTTAGACTAGGCAGCCCACCAAATTTGATCTGCCTGGCTCAATTTTAAAAGAAGCTGCAGGCATGCCTTTTTGAAAAATGTTAGGAGTAGTGAGGGGGCGTCAATGGTCGGAGCACTCCATCATTTTTCGTACAAATCAAACAAATTTTGTTATCAATATATGGACAAGATCTTTTAACGGTAGGTATATTCTATCAAGAGTTACAGTGCGAAGTGTAAAACTCAAAAAATGTAAATTCACTATAATGCTTTTGGGTCTAGGGTATAATTTTCTGAGAAAATTTCTAGAGTGTTACATATCATTGCAAAGGTAATTTTGTGTAGTTTGTTTCGTCCTCAGGACTTTTTAAGGTCAGACTCACAGTTTTCCAGATGAATTTTTACCCCTTTGCCACCCCTTCCCCCCTTAACCCATGGCGCAAATTGGTGTAACTTTTTACTGCGTATATTGTATTCAACAATTTGGCACCAACATTTTTTTTTTTATGTTTGGGTTTGAGGCTATTTTGAACCTATTGTACTAGACTATGAATAGCTTGAGGAAAAATACGTTTCCTCGTCGAAAAACGTAGCTCGATTTAGAGAGTACTTCCGGGACAGATATGCTGTCTCCTGAAGAGTAGAACCTGTAGGTGGACGAAACCAAGAGCGGTAGCATATGGTGAACTGTTTAATGTTCATTAATACTAAGGGGGAGGCTGTACAACAAATTCTGCAATTTGTTATCGGAAAAATGTTTTCTGAAATATTTCTCAAACTTTTCGAAAAATTACGTTTTTTGCAGGCATATCGATAACTGGCGCAAGAAAAACTAGCCACTTAGTCTGTCATATGAATTGAGTAAAGCCGGCGCGGCACGGAGCCGGCGTGAGGTTGTGTGTTCGGTCCAATAATGGCCGAGACTCTTTTTGCACAAGATTCGGTCTGCCTGACGGATTTGGTTATGCATTCGTGTCTAGCACACTTTCCATTGGCATTATTAAAAAACTCCTTAAAAGGATTTATTAGTTTTCCTACGAAGAGGTACATTTTCTTTAAAGATTACATCTGATCAACAACTACGACACAGCGTAAAATACCTACCAATTCGTTGAGTGAGCTGATTTATTCAACGTAACAAATTGAATTTAATAGGGGTGTCATATCAAAAATAGACTATTCACTCTGAAGGATTTTTTTAACGCTTACCCCCTCCCTCCCTCTCTTCTCTTATTCTTGCAGGTGTCAGGCGAGAGTTGTGGTCGAGGTGGTAATATTATGAGTGGTGCGCATTTGACATTGTTTGGTCTTATTTGACCCACCCTGTATGTTCTTTAATTGTGGGATGCCAAACACCAAGGCAGTGGCGTACGGGTTACATGTCTTCATTGGAACACGGGCCCCAAGGCAAAAGGGCCTCCAAAGTTCGAGACTCATATTTGATTCAAATTTGAATGATCATCGTACAAGGGACATAAAATGTAGTCAGTCCGCAAGATCAGAAGTACCGAACTAATGCTGCCGATTCATGCCTTACGATAAGATTAAAAGTTATGCTTTTATTGATGCAAACATGTTTCAAATTGTCGATTTTCCAAATCGTGTTGGCGAATTTCCATTTCTAATTGACGAAATTTCATGTCAAATTGACAAATTTCAAAACCACGTTTACGAATTTCCAAACCACGTTGACGAATTTCGGCATGTTCTGCTATCCGCTTTAATAGGGGGAACTTTTGTGTTTCCGATATTTTCCGCTATATGTCCGCTATATGGCGGACGGTAAGATAACTGTCGCTAGTGTCGATAACAAGAACAAGAAAATTCTTCTTGCGAAGCTGATAGCGTAATGTTCCCGAATTTCTTTCAAAAAATTACGAAATGTTTTATAAACGAACTTCCCGATCGTGTTCCCAATTGACGAATTTCCAAATCATGTTTACGGATTTTCGTTTCAAATATAAATGGATGGACCCCAAATTCTCCCCAAGCTTACGCGCAGTAAGGGGCGAATTCGTGGCTTATCTTAAGAGACGTGTCGCCGTGATGTACCGGAAATCGCTTTTTTTCTGCCTCCTGCGTATCGTCGGCCATAATTTTCACTATCTCGTATAAAATTATTAACAACGTTCGAGCTCCGCTTAATCCGTATTCCTATTTGTCGGTTCGAATATCCTGAATTGCAATATTTATTAAGATAACCGTTAATTGAGAGAGCATTATTTAAAAATTGTTACCGATCAGAGTACATAGAAATTATATCATTTTAAAGCAAAATATCCATGAACCTAAGCATTTGTCGCGCAGTGTATATCAAATAATGTTGAAGAATTCCCATGTCAAATTCTCGAATTTCCATTTCAATCCAAAATAAGGATTTTTCAAATGATCTTGACGAAATTGACGAATTCCCATTAAAAAAATATCCAAATTATGTTAACGCATTTCATTACAAATTGACGAGTTTTAAAACTGGTTTACTATAATTTCCGATTCAAATTGGCGTGTTGTCAAATTTTATTTTAAATTGAAGAAAATGTATGTCAAATTTACCAAATTCCATGTTGACTCGAAAAATTTCAAAATTTCGTTGACGAATTTCCATTTTGAACTGATGAACCATTTCTAAATTGTGAATGTTCATGTATAATTAACAAATTTCAATTTCAAACAAATTTGTTTTCATTGCTCGGTTTTCCATAAATTATTTTAGTGTGCACAAAGTAGGCTAATATTTAAAATTTCCATCAAAACTTAAAAAAAAAATACGATTCTTTGTTTCTATAGAACTTACAACTTTATTGCTTAGCACCGCTCAAATTTCATTTTGGGCTAAACGATTTTTTTAGAGTCAAAGTGCTATAATTGATAAAAAAAAGGCCACAGAGTTCGGGGCACCTTTCCCAATTTGAGATTTATTACCCACAACATTTTATCCCCATTTTCATTAACAAAAAATGAACTTAACATTATATTTGCCAAGTGAACCAAGCATTTTTAATATTGATGTCATCAGCACATCGTTCATATAATTTCATCACCAGTATCAGTCTGCCAATATTTTCCCATGACAAACAAAGGGTGTCCTACCTACCTAACCTACTCAACGCATGACGGAAAAAAAGGATACCAAGTTCGTTCGTTGTGCAATATAAGTAGCGGCAGCAGTTGGTTTCATTTTTTGTTCGGCTGCTTTTCTGAAACAATGAACACAAGTCATCATCATCGTATCAATTTGCCCCATGTCGGGGCGTTGAAAGTTGCTTCGTCAGGCGTATTTGCATCAGTTGAGCACACACATATGGCCGCCAACGGCATGGCATCTCCTCCTCAACAAGTATAGTGTGTAAAAATATTTATAAAAAATGAAAATCACTTGATAACTTGCCAAGGGAATATTGCGAAGGCATACTATAATAGTAGGCGAGGCACAGTCAGTATGTCGCAGTGCGTTAGTGGCCTTGATATTAAACGAACAATGTGTAATGGCAAATATTCAGGTCATTAGATCAGGCGCGGGTGAAAAAAAAAAATAAAACAATTGTGTGGGTGTATAGGGGTGATTTTTTTCCAGTAGATAGGGATAGTATTACAAAATAGGAAATTGGAGTATATTGTACATGCATACCGTATGACGCCTCGCTTTCAATTAGGCTACCATTGCTACAATAGAGCTTGTGTTGACGTTGGCAAGTGTTTTGGTGGTTGTCAGAAAAAAGGACAAAATAAAAAAATTACATATACATTCAGTGAAGCCGCTAATTTGCTTCTAATTAAGTTGTGAGATGTCCTACAATTATTCCAATTTAAAAATGCATTTTTTTTAAATATGTCTGAAATAAATGACATTAAAGGTCGATCTACACTTTTCAATCATTAGTTACAGTCATTTTTCAAACAAGTTAACAGATTGTCAGTCATCAGCGCCCGCTCTAGCACTATGCTGTCCCGAGCAATACTTCAAATTCTCGCCCCTAATTTTTTTAAAGGGTTCATGAGATGTATTGACTTGTTTTCATCAGGCAAGTTTTGCCACACTTTAAATTTGAATCTTATTCGAAAATATGTATTCCCTTCCTACAGTGCCGGATTAAGGTCCTTTGGGGCCCCTAGGCACAAAACAATTAAGGGCCCTTTTGTCTTCAAATAAACCCCTTAAATTATGTGTCAGAAATACTTTCGTAAATTAAATAGTTTGCGAAATAAGAAAAATCTATTTTATTTCGCAAAATTTTTAAAGTATTGTTATATTTCTTGTCTTTGACAGAACGAAGCAAAGTTAAATATATCATTAAGGCTATCGCTACATTAGGAAAGCAGTTTCCCAATAATATTTCCTTTAAACAGTTGAACATTTCACTCTAATTTTTGTCCTGTAATTCCAATCTTAGATGCTCATGGCGATTAATTATTTCGTTTTCAAATTCGTCCTGAAGATCATAATGATATTTTTTTCATGTAAAGAGTTTGTATACGAAAGTTGTAGATAAGGTGGAAGGTGGAAGCCAAAAACCAAAGTAAGACAAAACATCCCAAAAGTAGCATTAAAAACTTTTCAGGGGGCGGAAATTTAAATTTAAGCTTTCTGACAAAGCCTCTATCGATTTCTTTTATAATATCAGACAGTGCAGGGCATACTCTCTTGAGCCACTTTTCACAACCATTCGCCTGGCGTAAGTGGGAACATGGTTTTCTGAGAAAAGTTTTGAATGTGAATCTTCAAATTTCACATTTTTCAGTCGTACCATTTCTGAGACCACATTTCCGAATTTGGTCTGAATTGGCCATCTATATCATGTCGTAGAAATTATTTCACATTCAAGTACATACCCAATTTTAACTAAAATCAGTTTACAACTTGCAATTGGAACGAACATTTTTACTATTCTCAAGGTGGCAATGCAGAAAGGATAAAAATATCTATCAGGTGAAGGGTATCATACCTTCGGTTTAGCTTGTTTTACTTTCCTTTTTCGTTGCGAGAGCCTATATAAGAACAAAAGACTTAAATTTATATGAGTACGGGGCCTCTGTGAGTGCGGGGCCTCTAGGCACGTGCCTTATGTGCCTTAAGGATAATCCGGTACTGCCTTCCTAAGATTCGATACGAAAACAGGAGAGATATTGATACTGCAACTGCAATATCAAAGACTAAATTATGTTCGTACTTTTCAGGCCCAAACCGAGCTCCAGGTGTCATTATTTAATAATCCTTTACTATCCAATCCCGAAATGAGTTAAATATAATCAGAAGAAAAATGGGATCCGCAATTTAAACTTAAATTGTTGTTGTCGATTAAAATTCTCCAACCAACTAAAAATTTTTTTTGGCCAAGCTCATGAAGTTGAAAAAATCTTGGGCTAGCCACTCTCAACCAAATGTTTGCTCCGCACATGAGCAGAAGTCCAAAGCTCTCGGACGCTTTCTTAATGCTTATCGTCTGCTGATTGGCACATTCAGAGAAATTTTTAATTTTAGAAAAAAGAAACTTTTTTATAAAGGGCATGCCGCAGACTCAAAACGTTAACTTAGACTGAAACTCTGCCAGTTCCGGGAGAATTACAGCATTAAAAATCCTATCAACGAATTGAGAGGACGATCGAGGAGAGAGAGGACGTGTCCATGCTGGCTAGATAGATTTAGCGATTCCCAATCTGTCATTCGTCGAGTGCAGATCGTGTTCAAAGCAAGCAAGTGTAGAAATTCAAATCCCGCAATAGTGTAGAAGATATCTATCTTATTATTAGTCCGGATTCGGTAATTTCACGGTGTCGGAAAAGAACTTTCATTTCTATACTTTCCGCCGCGCGGATAAAAAACCAATTAAAATCATTCTATCCGGTTTGCACGATATGGAATGTAAAACCCTCTTAAATGAATTGAAGAAGGAATTCGACATTAATTGTGGTGAAATTAAAAAATTCCACCCAAAATCGAACAAGTACAGCAACGAAACGTACTATATCCTCTATTTTGACAGAGGTACCATCAAAATGTCAGATTTTATATATTCCACACAAGAGTCCATTGGAACTGGTACACAAAATCACGTAATGGCCCTACACAGTGCCGCAATTGTCAGCATTGGGGACATGGGTCATCAAATTGTCACTTACCACCAAAGTGTCTTGTATGTAGACAAAACCATGTCTACACTAAGTGTACAACACTCGGGAACGAAACACTGGAAGTAATAAGACCACTAATGAAGTGCGCGAATTGCGGCCAAAATCATATGGCCAACGATCCATCATGCCAAAAACGAATCGAATACCTTGCGAGTCGAAAGATATCTAATGGGCGAAATCGAAACAAGATTAATACGAAAGGTAAACCTTTTGAACTCCATTCGAACAACTTTCCAGCACTATTCAACAGCCGAACTACTATCAATCCACCAACAAACAACAATCCCACCTTGCCCCTTTACTCTAACGTTCTGAGATCCGAGCAACACAATACTTCAAACAACACTCTATTCACTGTAGAGCAGCTTTTAGAATTATCTACTCAACTAATTAGCAATCTCTCAAATTGAAAAAGTAAAATTGATCAGTATCATGTAATTATGTCTCTAGCACTTAAATTTGTGTACAAATAGTGAAAATATAAACATACTCTTGTGGAATGCACAAAGTATTAAAAATAAAGCAATTGAGCTTTTTGAATTTGTTCATGATTTAAATGTAGACATTATCGCGTTAACCGAAACCTGGCTCAAAAAGTTTTAAATTATAATATCTATAGGCTAGACAGAATGGGAACTGTAGGAGGAGGAGTTGCCGTCTGTATTAAAAAATCATTTAACTACCGTGTATTACCAGAGCTTCGAACAAAGACTATTGAGGCAATCGCTATTAAATTAGACAATCAGATTACAATTGTTGTATGCTACTTTCCCGGCACGAGAGTCGATAAAATTATGCTTGATAATTTTGAATATGACATTAAATATGTACTTATTAAATTTAGGAGAAAGAGTTGTTATGTGTGGAGATTTTAATGCAAAACATCGTTTTTGGAATTGCATGAATTCTAACAGAGCTGGCAATAGGTTGTACAAACTAGCCTTCGACAATAGTATTGTAATACATACTCCATCTGAACCAACGTTCCTTAACTGCAAAGGGTATGATTCAACTTTGGACCTAATACTTGCTAAAAGCCCAATAAATATACCTCGACCTACTACAATAAAAAATCTATCATCCCCCCATCTGCCTGTACAATTTCATCTTGAACTTAACTCTTACTTTGATCGCCATCTAGAACATTTTTATACTAAACGAGTTAACTGGAAGAAATTCAAACAGTATCTGAATAGAAACATCAATTTGAGATTTCATGACTTATCTTCCGTAGTAAACACTTATCAAATAGATCTATTACTAAATGAGTTCTACAATTCAATTAATTCGGCATTAAACTATGCCACAACCATAGTTGAAAAAACCCCAAGGAGAAATATTATCATCGACGACCACATTAAAGGACTGATTCAGACTCGGAACTACCTACGCCATAGATGGCAACGTTATCGAGATCGGTCCACTAAAACTGCCGTGAATACATTTTCCAAAATAATTCAATATCAAATTTTTATAAAACGTAACCAAAAATGGAACATGATGCTGCAGCGTCTACCTAAAAATTGTAAAAAAATGTGGAGGTTAAATAAAATATTTCGTCGTAGCAAGTCAATGCCACCATTATTTGCCGCTGATCGTACTTTGCTGTTTGACAATACGGACAAGGCCGAAATTATTCCTGAGAAATTTGAGGAATCACATAAAACATCTACCCACTTGGGAAGTTTCCTATACAACCAAATAGTAAACGACAAGGTAAAACTTCTACCAAATCTTGCAAGCGATTTTCACCCTATGTATTTGTCCTCTCCTGCAGAACTTAAAAAAATAATAAAGAACTTAAAAGCCAATAAGGCACCCGGCGAAAACAAAATTGCTAACAATATTCTCAAAAATTTACCTCGGAAGGCTATTGTACAGCTTAATTTTCTAGTTAATACATGTATGTCAATCTCATACTTCCCGTCAGTTTGGAATGGAAACTAGCCAATGTTGTTCCTATCGCCAAATCTGGCAAAGATGCGAGATTCCCTGAAAATTACAGGCCAATAAGCCTACTCCCGTCCATGAGTAAGATTCTGGAAAAGGTAATACTTTCTCGCCTAAATGAGGTAATTGAAAGGATGAATATCATACCAGACTTTCAATTCGGGTTTAGAAAGCAACATGCAACCGCACACGAACTTTTTCGCTTTCATAAGCATATAAAACAATCCTTTACTAACAAAGAGTCTGTGGGTGCAGTAGCTTTAGATATCCAAAAAGCGTTTGACTCAGTCTGGCACGACGGGCTTCTGTATAAACTTATGCACCTTGAAATTCCAATATATCTAGTCAAAATTGTTCAATGCTTCTTGACAAACAGAACTTTTTGTGTACGAATAGGAGATGCAAGTTCAACCACTAAACCGATACCTTCAGGGGTTCCTCAAGGATCGTGCCTCAGTCCTGTACTTTTCAACCTGTTCACAGCAGATATACCGAAAACCAACAATTGTCACTTAGCATGCTTTGCTGACGATGTATGTATTTTTGCCAATGGCAATGATCCCAATGAAATCACTGCAAACCTTGAACAGCAGCTGGAATTGCTATATCAATATTATTTCCGATGGAAAATCAAATTGAATACGTCGAAAACCCAAGCAATTTTTTTCACTTTAAACAGGAAAAGAGAAAATCTTCATCTTAATTTTCTAGGAGAAAATATAATGTGGAAAAAAGATCTAATATATTTAGGTATAGTTTTTGACAGAAAATTAACAGGACATGCCCATACTGAAAAAAACAATTGAAAAAATGAGTAAATCCTTTTATTCGTTATATCCCTTATTGAACAAAAAATCTAAACTTTCTATAGACAATAAGCTTCTATTATATAAGATGGTTATTCAACCCATTGCGTTATACGGTTCCCCTGTATGGAACCTCTATGCCAACTCTGTAAAGAAAAACCTGCAAATCGCACAAAATAAAACTCTGAAGCATATTCTGGACAAACCATTCTTTTATTCGACCAATAAGTTGCACAATGAAACTAAAATTAAGACATTGAAAGAACTAGCAGATAAAAGCAGTATTCGTTCCCTGGCTTCTTGCCTCAACGTAAATAATAGGTTAATTCGAAATCTGGTAATTACATGACTCCTTCATAAGGTAGGTTAAGTTTAGATTTAAGGTTTAGATTAAGTTAGAGTAAGATTTTATTATTAATACATTTCACATAAGGTTTTTGAAAATTTTTCCATAATAATCCCTAATAAGCTTCAAAGTTAAGGCTTGTTCTGATATCCGTTCTCATAGGGGAAAATTTTGTGTTTGCGATATTTGCCGCTATGTGTCCGCTATATGGCGGACGGTAAGATAAGTGTCGCTAGTGTCGATAACAAGAACAAGAAAATTCTTCTTGCGAGAGCTGATAGCATAATGTTCCAAAGTTAATTATAATTTAATGGGCATCGCCCAATCCTTGCTAATTTAGAGTTAAGGCTATAAAGCCGGTATCTGTATGTATTAGAACTGTAATTGCATTGTTTAATCGTAACATATGAAATAAATTGAATTGAATTGAATAGATAGATTTAGCACAAGAAACAGAGTAGCGCTTTGTACATTTTGTCAGAAATAGTATAGTCATTACATGATTTGAGATTGTGTGGCGGAAAAAATGTTTTTTTTTGCGGAAAAACTTTGACCCTGCTCCGCAACGAACTTTTGGTGGGCAAATTCGTGCTCAGAATCCAAAAAAAAATAATAAACAAACAAAAAATTATCTCCACCACATTTTGAAGTAGTAGGTATTTAACCTGCCGACGGAAAATTGCATTACTGGAATAATCCCCAAGGTAATACGTCCTTATGGTTTAAGAAATGCAAGTACAGTAGAGCGTCGATTATCCGAACTAATGTCGACAAGGGTGGTTCGGATAAACGAAAGTTCGGTTAATCGAGCTTCCATAGAAAAATAGAAAAAAAAAATTGAAAATAGCCCAAATATGAAATTAAGCGACAAACTGAAAACATCTAAAAGACCAGAACTGAACAAAAATAAAAAAATTGAGGTAATTAAGCGATGCACATGAGAGATTATTTCCTTCAAACCCTTGATTTTTTATTTAATTCGATGTCTGTCATATGAAAAAAAAGCTGATTGCCTGGTTCGGTTAATCGAATGTTCGGATAATCGACATTCGGATAATCGACGCTCTACTGTACATATATGAGCAAAACTCACTCCTTAGTAACTTAGCATTGGAAATTTCACGGGTTACTTCTAAATGATATGAAACTGAGAGATGACGAAATATGCATCTATTAAGATAGTAGAACCATGCCCAGCAGACTCTGTGAGTAAACCAAATACGTATTTTTGAATGCTGGGCGATTGCTCAACTGAGACTCCGCCTTCTTGAAAATTTATCTAGCTTGCTAAGGTTTTTTGGGTTTAGTAAAAGATACAGGACAATAACATAGTGGCTTCCTTCGGGTACTTTGTTTGTTTTGCTTAAAACTGAATCCTGAACTTAAAAAAGAAAATTATCCGCATAAAGTTTGCTTTTAACCTGAACCGAATCAACAATTTCTATCGATTACCGAAAATTGACGTAAGTATCTGAAAGTTCAACGAATTTGAATTTAGAAAATTAGCAGTTTTCTTCGTTGCTTTAATCCTGGAAATTATGTTGTAGTTAAGTTGTAGTCTTTGTCAAGCAATTCGAAAGAAAAACTGAGTGTGTTCAGTGTTTTAATTTGTTCACCAAACATGAGTTTCATTTTTTTTTCAATTCTTATACTTTTATTTTTATCAAGTGCTAGTCAAAATGCTGCCCCAAAAATTTGGCGACCGCTTGCCCCCTCCCTCCCTTATAGCGGGCACTGCAGTAATTCAATTAACTGACAATCTATCAACTTGTATGGAAAATGACTGTGACTGATGAATGGAAATTGTGAATCGACTTTAATACATTTTAATAAAAATTTCCTTTTTTCCTTAAAAAAAAAAGGCTTTAAAAATGTACAGCCTTCAAATACTTTTTTGCTAACAGCGCATCAATTTCCGTCATTTATATCCTATCTATGCAGAAAAAAAAACCAACTAAAATAAAAAGAGTCATCAAAAGTCTCACAAAAATTAATTGCTTTACTTACTTCTTAGCAATCTTGTCTCTGCTGGGCTAGAGAGATATACATACATACATAGATGAAGATGTGCCTTTAAAATTAATTACACGTTGGAAACAGACAATAACGAAATCATCAACATTAAAAATGTTTTGCTACCCTTCCCTCCCTCTTAAATCCGCCCAGTATGTATGTAGGTACTATATACCGTTTGACATTTGACCGGGCGTTTTCCGCATAGGACCGACCCTTTTGCTAAACGTATTAAATGACGTCAATTAATAAATGTTTTATCGCGCTTCGTCGTCGGCTGCTTTTAGGATTGCGTTGTCACAAACGACGAAAAAACTAGGCTAATTTCGTGCTTCAAGACTGGAAAGGCAAATTAAAAGTTTTACTAATGATGGTTAATCCAAACAGCAAATTAAACGTTTCGTTTTGTTATTGTGTCGTTATACGGTTTAATGATGGTACGACCTTAGCAATTTTGGGACGTGTGCATGGCTTCAAGATTGCTGACTTGAAACGAATTAAGAAAACAAAATAAAATATCATTGATATCGAGTCATTTATAGGGATTTATAGGAAACTGATATAGCAACCATAGCAGTCCTCATAAAATAATTGACTAGTGTCCCTAATATTTACATATTGATTGTCCAGTAAAGTGTACTTTAATTTTGTCTGTTGTTTAAATGCAAGAATGCCTAGATCCTCGTCTTCATGTTTCTAGGGAGAACAAACTGTTTCCTAGTAAGTTTTTGTTTTCAATCATACATACATAACATAATTGAATAGTACTTTATGTGGTAATAGTTTTAATTACAATATATCAGGGTTTTTCTTAACTTCTACACATTAATGTGCTTTTGTGCATTTTCTATACATTAATTTAATATTTTTCCATTTTTTCAGGTAAGTCTGACAGTTGAAATTAAAGGATTAACCCTTGACGTGCGGTAAATTTCTAGCTTCTATATGTTTTTCGCAGGTGAGTAGTGAAATTCCCAACAATAGTTACCAAAAATACCAATAGGTGAAAAATAGACAATAGGTGCGTTCGAAACGAATTGGATCTTTCGGTCTTGGTCTGCGATCGAAAAGAACATTCCGGTCTCAAATGTCATCTGGAGTATTCAATTTCCAATTGCTTTTTGCAATTCAAGTAATTTTCACAGTATAAACTAATGAAGAAATTACGAATCATTGACAGTGGACACGTTCCCGACAGAGATCCGGCGAAATCCAGATTAAAACCCGGATTTCTTCGGATCTGCACATTTACTGCACGTACGGTGTTCCATGTGTGCAGTGGAACACGGGCCCCCAAGCCACAGGACCCCAAATCGCGAATATATAGATTTTTTTCTTTGAAAATTTTTTTGGCTAATTGTTCTTTTAAAGACATTCATTTTTATTAGTCCGCAAACAATAAAGACTTTGTGTTCGTACTGTATACGGCCAACCAGCTATTTTGTATTTCTGCAAGGGACATTCGGCCCTATATACTGCAAACAAATGTTTGGGCAACGTGGTGGATGCAGTTGAGCTTTGATCGTTGCAGGCACAGTAAGCGGTTTCTCCTATAAGGCTACACTTGGCCATATTTCTGCTGAGCCATCCCGCATTCCGCGTTTTAGGGTATTGTATCAGGTTTCTTGCAAAACGGGTGTCTACCATAGAATTGAACGATTTTCAACGGGTGTGGTGACCATTTCCTAACTTTCATCCCTTCTACGCTCAAACCATCCAAGCTTCACATTGATTTTTTTTAGTTTTATGTCCAAGGATTTACAGTTTTGAATAAATTTACAAAAGACTAACGGTACATCTCATTTTTTAGCCGAGGGACTCCTCAGCAGCAGTTCGAAGTTTCTTAATTTTCCGGCTCGCTTGAACATACAAATTTTGGTCATGTGGCTCATGTCAGCTCCTCTGTTGAACACCCCAGCTCTTCAAGTTCTTCTTGAAACTTTCACTCATCCAGAGAATATAACAAATTCTCCAAGCCAATTTTTTTAGTCAGGTTTAAGCTTAAAATTTCTTCGGCTTTCTATAGTTATGTAAGAATTGTTAAGCCCCAAAATGACGCGTTCGTAAAAACTGAAAATTTCATGTTTACGTGTTTGACATATAGACAGGCGCTTTCGCGAGGTTCTGCTCCGGGCACCGAAATTCCTTCGCACGGCTCTGGCCTATTTTGAAGGTTTCTACGTAAAATTGAGACATTGTAATTTAGTTCTTTGAATATTTGACTCTTGAAAAGAAAGTGACTGCTACATCAAGAAAAATGTGTTCGCGACGTTTATATACTCGTTAAAGGATAACTTTGAATCTTTCGACTCAAAGATCGTTCAATAAGGTCCAAGCCAGGAGAACTTTGTGTAACTAGGACTCATGAAATGAAGAAACAAATGCCTGCCGATATACCCTACTGTTCATATAATGGATTCACCATTTCCCCTGCATCACGCATTTATCTTCGGTGGAGCTTCACGAATTCGATTTCAGTCGATTTGAATCAAGATGTGGACGTAGATACGCCAAATACTGGTTTTCGTTTAACTTGCCCATAGGCGGGCTCTCCATATATTAATCTCAGAATTGGCGTTGAACGCTTCTACTCTAAATTTAATGACTGTAAGGCTTGTTGTGCACGAAATGTGAAAACTGGTGCAAACACATCTCGCGAGTATTGTTTTGACAGCAGCACGGGTCTCGCTCGTCAAAAGCTTCCCATAAAAGTCAATGCATTTCGATATGTCGAGCTTGCGAGCCATTTTCGCGTCGTGTGCATGAAGCCTTACGATACTGGCATGAAGAAGAGTTCCTCAATGTATGGTTGTTTTGCCGCTGCTCTTTAATTAAGTGATAAGTAGCTAAATAGTCTAAGTAGAAAAAAATGTAAAATGTTGCTCGAACATAAAATTTTTTTGCGCTTGTTTATTGCTGCACTGCTTTACATGCGGGTTTTGTCAATATTTGCTGGTTAAAAAATGATAAGGGGCCCCCAATATAATTTCGAACACAATAAATTTTGGAAACGTTACGCCACTGAACGAGACTAATATTCAAAGACGAAATTAAATAGGAACAGAGAGCTTTTGTGTTCGATGTTCACTATTGGTCTGAAGTTACAATATTTATTTTGCAGATATAAATGAAATGCACAACTGTATTTTCAAACGCCCTAGTTAAATTTTATACATTATCATAAATTTGTTTAGCAGTATGCTGTTGCTGTTTAACTGCAGAAGCTGCTTTTGCCGCTGTTTTGTATGTATACCAGGCACGTAGCCAGGGGAGGGGTCCATGGGGTCCGGACCCCTCCCGAAATGTTTTCAATTACATATAACGGAATTTTTAGTGATTACAGTATAAAATATCAAAATATTCAGGTGGTAACATATATGGACGTGTTTCATGCGAGCTTTGAACTTTAAACCTTCCGCTGCGCAGGTTCTGAACATTGCTACAAAAATAGAGAATGCGATAAAATAGTCTTTAAGCAGAGCTTTTTTTTTCAAGGAAACAATTTCTTTGAAAATTTTGACTAATATCAATCGTGAAGGTACGTGATGACTTGTGTTTTTTTTTTGAACAAAAATAATTACGTGCGATTATCGGCCCTTTGGGTCGAGTGAAAGATAAGCTCCCAAATATTTTGCGCATGGCGATTGTTGGACTAAACGGAAACTTAGCTCTGGCTCGCCTAAACTAATCGCGGAGATATAAAGGTACATGAAGCCCGTAGACAAAGAATGAAGTGAGAGTTTGCATCTGTTACTTTTATTGAAAAACGGAATGTATACGCCTGCTTTAATAGTCTGTGCAAGTAATAGTTATGTAGTTAAGCCTTTTTTTATGACCAAACGCTCAAGTTTTAACGAAGCAAAACAATTTTAAAGATACAAATGGTAAAAATTAGTTTTTCTAATTACACTGAAAAAAAAATGGTTTAGACTTTTTATCTAAAGTGAAGTAGTTAACTTAAATTTAGATAGTTTTACCAAAGAAATAGCTGATTTCTCTAATCTCCGCAGCTGAAAATACTATTAAATTCGTTCATTTAACCACGCAAGATTAAAAGAAAAAGTTTAGTCAATTCTTCCACAAAAGTTGTTGATTGTACTATTCAAATATAAAATTTAACTACAAACAATCGTTCTTTTTTCTTCAAAACAATTTAGCTATCCAACATTTAACAATTTATAGATAATAAATAGCTGTCTTTACAAATGAATTAATTGAATTTGCAAATATAGTAGATTTTTCAACTTATGACGAATAGAAAAATTATCCATATCTTCGTAGCTGTTTCAACTACATAGAAAATGCTGAAAATCAACGCGAACTTGAGATAAATTCGACTATTTCTTTAGATAATCATTCTAATTTTTTTCTCAGTGTAGTCTCCCCTACACCACTGTATGCATTTTCGCCACCTCCCGGCAAGGTTTTGGATATCTTTTTCGTAAAAATCTCGCGGCTTTTCACGGACCCATTCTCGCACAAACAATTTTACTTCTTCATAGCTTTTGAAACTTTTAATGGAACTTTCTCAATTCGTTCAATGCTGTAGAAGATGTGTACAAACTTCTGAGCGCCTGAATTTATACTTAATATTCAGAGGTTTTAGCACTCATCTGCCTGAGATTTTCGGTAGACTATAGCCGCTCATGAATATTTTCCCAATACTACTTACGTTTATGCCCAACGCTACATGACTGGGGAGTCATGTAGCGTACACTACTTCGTCGGTCTTCCACAATAAGTTTTTCAACGGTCGCGGCGCTAACGTTTTCATCCGTGACACTAGGTGGCGCGCATGTGGCAACTTTTCGGCCTTTTCAAAACATTCATACACATGGGTCTTAGAGAGGCACTCATTCTGGAACATCTCTAGTACTTTTTGATAAGTTTCCGCGGATTTTATATTTGCTTCGACTAAAAAACAAATCATGATGCGTTCTGCAAGAGGCACTGGTACATCCTTTTCACTCATGATGGTTATAATTACACTAAAAAGTCATTATACGCGGTTCCAGCTATTATCAACGTTTCATAACATACCAGTCTAATATTTAGTGTATCCACTTTTTCAACAATAAATTTGTCGCGCGTCTGAAAATTCCGTTGGACCCCTCCCGAAACAAAATCCTGGCTACGTCCCTGATGTATACCTGTATGTATGTACATATGTATGTAACTACCTATTTCAAGCATAATAATTTAAAGCAAATGTGCGAATATTTCTTATGGTGGTTTTAGATTTTGCAAATAAATAATAATTTTTTTATGTGATGAAATCCATCAAAACTTACAAATAAGCCTACTAGAGCAAGACAAATATCCGACACAACTGTCAGCTTCTTGAGCGATCAGCGGGTATTAATTCTTTTTTACATACTTCTTTCTATTTTTCTTGAACGAATTACAGGATTTCAGTAAGTTGACTCCACCACATAGCAGTATAACCCTTGAAATAAGCGTAAAATTCACAATGAGCAACACTTCACATTGAGTTTTTTTTTTCTTATTTTTCTTTATATTTCTTGAACGTCTAAAAAATCTGCTCCTCCTCTATTACTATTACTATTAAAATCCGTAAATTCACAATCAGCAGCATTAAAAGCACAGATCTCTTTCTGTATGTCTTGATCGATTTGTCGGATTTCATCATATTGAATCCACTGATTTGATCTACAAATATTGAAACTGGCGAAAAATTCACAATGATAAAAGTTATGTCAACAGTTATTTTACAAATACGTTTATCTACATACATTTATCTCCTGAACGAATTCGCGGATTTGAGCGAATTTGCGTCAACGGATTGGAATCTTCCCCGAAAAGCATAATAAGTATCACTAAATTCACAATGAACAAACTTATGAAGACTGATTTTTCACATATAGCCGGATTAGGGTTTTTCGCATATTTTTCCATTTATCCTCTGATAAGAAAGCTATTTTGCGAAAATGTACTTTTGTCTATATCCCTTAGAATAAGGTGATTTTATTAAATTATTAAATTTGCCAAAAGGAATTGTTTAGACTATTTTGTAAATTTTCCCCTTTTTTTCTTCGCACGAAATAGCCGAAAAACTACTGAAACATGCAAAATCACCTGAACGGATGAGCAACTTCCGGGGCGTTTATTGCTCGTGGACATTCGAAGATTTTGTTGGTCAAATATGATTTTGCATGCGCCGTAATTTTTCCGTGCGACCCCTCACTTGCCAAATTTCCGCCTGGGAGCGGTTTAGGTGGCCGCCTTCTTTCGCCTAACGACGCGCCGGCCCTGGATATAATCCAATCCATGTAGTGTGGAATGGTTTCACTGTTTTCTTCTGTATAAAAAAATATAAAATTTAAAATATCCTTTTTTAGCTGATTCGCTTTTCTCACATCTTTGAGACTAACTCAAAAGTATTACAGGAAAAATAAAATGTCAAGCGGGTTGCATAGTAATACATTAAAATATTATTTTATGATAGTGTTCAAATAATTCAGAATTGTGTCGATCTGTTGAATTGAGATGTTCTATTTCTTTTTTCTGCATAGCGTTCATAGCTTTCTTATTCTGACAAATACGCACCTAAATATCATAATAAGCGAAAATCTAAATTTTAGATCTTCTAAAATCTTAGCAACAAAAAATCCATACATACAATTTTCCATTTGGTTCAATCATAAATTGATACAGAGTCCTTCTCTCTAGCAACACTTCCAATAAATTGAAAGAATCCTCCACTTAATCCCCGTCTTAATTTCGTATAATAGTAATACTATTCACTCGTCTACCTACTCTCACTAACTATCAACTTTTATGCAACAAGGTGTGCCGCTGCCTTATACTCAAGTGTGAATCCTTGAGTGTCATTTCGTTGAGCTTATTTTCAAGTACCAGTATACTTGTTTGGCAATGGATCTCCTGCTGTTTGTGTGTATACGTGTCATGCAAAGTGCTGTCCTGGTAATTTATCTTATGGAATACAAATTAACAATTCAGTATTCTGAGTCAACAAATAGTTTTTCGTTCTTTCTCATTCACCCGGCCATAGTTTGTTCGAAAAGAGGCTTCCAGTTGGTTTCGTATACAAAAAGGGAAAATTACATGTTTTTGGGCTCTTTGTTACTATGTGCGAACAATCCAATCATTTATGTATTATGACATGCGATTTGATACATATTTTTCGCGCTGAGAGTGTGGCATAGTATTTGGATAAATCAAAAGCCAAGCTCTGAAGGTAGATTTCCTAAAATATGCGCTCAAGAGTTGGATCAATATTTTTTTGCTGCAGTAATTTAGTGAATCGTTAAAGAATGATTTTTGATAATATTTTGATCTAATTAGGACATTCTACAAATATATAATCGAAAACAAACCAAGTCCGATAATAACGTCTTCTTACAGCCTATAATTAAATGACAGAAGATTTTCTCCCAAAAAGGATACATCAGTCACTATAGAGAATCTGCACGCATCATTTGAAATAACAGTCTGACTAAATCTTGTCAATTTGTATGAAAATGTCCGGTGACTAATGACCAAGAATTGTCTTTTAAAGGGTTACATTTTCCGCTTTACTTAGATGTCACCCCCAATACACATCCTATGAGGCGGTGCGCGGCAAAACTTGCTTCTTCCACTTTTTTACGAAATTGAGTTACGAATTGCATTCGAAAGTATTGTTCCTGTTCTACACAGTAGTGAGCTCAGTTTTTATCAAAACACATTTCTTTCGTATTTTTCGAGGCTTTCAAATTTGCAGTTCGTTGCAAAACTTACTTCTTCCAGGTAATGGTACCCATCAAAACTCTTTCCTTCCATCCATTTTGATCAAAACTCTTTTCTTGCCATAGCGGACTCATCAAAACTGTCTCTTTCCAGTAAAAATTTGTATTACCAAAAATGGAAACTATTGCATTATCATTAATATTATTAGGTTAGGGCTTATTGCTTTCATCCTTAGACACTTTCTTGGACCAAATTGGACTAAATACACCACCAACTTGGTAAAAAAACCATGTTGTTCCACCAGGACTCATCAAAACTCGTTCGTTCCAATTTATAATTGGAAATTGACGCCAAAATTATTATTAAATATCACTTTTCTGTTTCACAAATCAATCTTAGTGCATATAGCTTCCGTTTAATTGCAAAACAAATATGGTACTATAATTTTTCATCTTGCTAAACGTTTTTTTCGGTTTCTGAAAAATTACGAAAAATGGAAGGAGCGAGTTTTGCCGCGCACCGCCTCCTATACACTTACAGGATACATACCTATATAATCCTCCTATCTTGTTATCACCGAATTTACCTAGCCATGACGACGACAAACGAGTAACAAAACCTAGTCGTTCGATGAAGGTCAAAATATTTAGGATAATTTTCCAGAATCGTTCACCTTTAACCTTATCGTGCGCGGAAAATGTCACGAACATTATTGAAATTGAAAGAGAAAAAATGAGAAAATGTAACAAAGAACCCGCGATAAATACAGGTCATGATATGCAATCTAAAGTTCACAAAATAAATGACCAAATTAATACATACATAATTATTTAAATGATAAGCGATTTCACGGCAATACTTGCAGAGCTGAGAGGAGTTTCATTTCTCAACAATTACAATAGTTCGTTTATTTTGAAATGAGAGGAGACGCGAGATTTTCGTCTATAATAATATTGGTTAATACATGTATAATGAATGTTCTTAAATATTGTTGGTTCCTTGTAATGTTTTATGTGGTGTATTTTTGGAAGGTCATGGATGCTTTGAATATTTTATTCATTACTTCACGAGAAAGTAAAAAGTATGCACGCAGAATAGCAAAGTGTGTAATACTCGTATGTACTCACTTTACCAAGCCAACGACTTTAATTTCTTGAAGAGTATATGGTGCGTCAACGTCTTGACGACAACTTAATTCGGAGTGTGCGGTTGTAAGCCTTGCCACTTCCTACAGTCTATTTTTTTGTTTATTATTCTCCGATATTAAAATTACAGAATTTCTTAGGAATAATAAACGACTGACGGGCCATGCCGAGTTTCGAAAGGTCGATTCACCATGAATCTCTATCACAGGTTGGCGACCGAACGATCACGGCCACACATAAATACATACTTTACAAATGATAATCGGTTAGCTATGCTATGTTATTTATTAAGTAATATCTGAACGATTTTTGAAATTACGTTCAGTTTTGGAACCTTGACTCGCGGCCTCCTGGAAAGATTCGCCGCGACCCACAGGATATCGCGATCCTGTGGTTGGGGAATTATGGTCTAGCCCTAGCTAACACTTGGTATCTGCTTTCAGTGGTATTCGAAACAACGATCCTTCAAAGGTGAGCACCCTAACCACTTCATCAATCAGCCAACAGACTGTTTAAGATTCAGTATTCATTCGACTTGTGGTTTGATTTTTTGCGAATTTAGGTAGCCTAAATCGAATTTAGGTAGCCTGATAATAAACGAAGGAGCAATGTTGAGACTTTCCCCATTAAATTCGTAGGTACTATGTTCCCACAGCGAAAAACCGGCATTATCTGTCCCGTGAAAAAGAGCCTCTGGCTTCTGTTCTGTTCTTTTTAATAAATTTTAGATAATTGGCAACGCCCTAATAAGTGATTTCTATGAATACGAAGCTCCCTTAAGGGTTCCCTTATATTCAGGAAACCCTTATTCCTGAAGAGAATTCATAGTATGGACTATGAATTCTGCCCTCAAATAAAACACAGGAGTTCCAAAAACACAATAAACTGAATTCGTTCACGGTGAGTCTCGAACCCATGATCCTGTGCACCGAAGATGCGCGCATAAGCCACTACACCATGGTGTAGGCTGCAGCCATACTACAGTATTAGTAAATTTAAATGAACAACACCTGGATGAGATGGTAAACACTTTTACTGAGCTATGAGGGCAGGGCAGCGGTATCTGAATCGTGTCCTGCCACTTCTCTTTCTGTCAAGGGAAAACCATCATGGTGGAGTAGCAAGATCTCCGAGCTAAGAGTCGTGTGTCGTTAATAAGGCGAAAGTTTCCAAAATGGAGTCAGACTCCCAGAGCCGGCTTTAGGTGAAACGGCGCTCGGGGCGAACTTGAAGGAAGCGCCCCCTTATATAGTTTCTATACCCGAAAAATTGCAATAGAATGGAAGTAACAAAAATAAAAAATAAAATAAAAATGCTTTGACCATTGACCTAAGTTAGTATAGAATATACACTGCTCGTCATCAGATTAGCACACCCTTTCGCTTGAATAGTTTCGGCTGATTTCCAACCAAACTAAATGAGCTAAAATTTCAAAATTTTAACTGTTAATAGTCTGTTCAATCCAAAATAATTAAAACAAAAAGTATTGGGTTTTAATTTTTTAGTATTGTTTTATAATTGTTTTTCGAAAAAGAACACACAAAATAGCCATTTAATATTTGTCATCAGGATAGCACATGCAATTTCTTTTTTATCTATCTTCCACAATTAAAGACGTAGGACCCCTAATTTGTTGTGGTTGTTTGAGTAAGATATTAGCTTTAATATGAATAAGGGAAAATCATTATCTGCGGAAGAGGGATCAAAATTTAAGGCTTACACAGAGTCAAGAAGTGAAATTTCGAGAAAAAATTAACAAAAGTCGATAAGTTGAATCCCAATTCATGTGTAATAAGTAGCATTAAGATAAAAATAACAGAGGCGACAAAAATTGAGTATTTGTCAATCCCTATGAGAGAGTCATTTTGAGAGAAGCATCCATTCCACATGACTCGGTCGCAAGGATTAGGGTAAATTTTGACATTAAGGTGAGCCTATTGTTCAAATAGTGATACAAAAATGCTTCACATCTAAAGAAAGTAAAACTAAAAGAAAATGCGCTTAAATTAAACTCGAAAGCACTTGACATGTAATAAAGAATGGCGCTATGTTGTCTTTTCGAATAAAAACAAGTATTATCTCACAGTATCACTTGGCCCTTGAGACCATTACACAATCTGTCCGACAATGAATGCGATCCTAATGGTGTCCTTCCTAGCAAAGATCCTGGAAGTAGACATTATAACTGTGTTACTCTTCTAAAGTGAACTTCTTTTTATCCGAAAAGATAACATACCGCCATTCTTTGTTCCATGTCAAGTGTTCTCATGATTAATTTTAACGTATTTTCCTTCGGGGAAAGTTAAGTTGGAGTTTATTCTTTAGTTTTAGTTTCATGAAATGTGGAGTTTTATTATCACTGTTTGAAAAAAAGATAGGCTCGCCTTAATGTCAAAATTTACCCTAATCCTTACGACCGAGCCATGAGGGCTACACTGAGAAAAAAAATCCCATTAAACCAATAGGAATTAGCCATTTTATCCCATTGGATTTAGTCAATGGGAAAATCCCATTATTGGGTTAATAGGATACCATTAATTCAATGTGATGGAACATCATTAAAATAATTAGATCGAACTATTAAATCAATGTGATATTATACTATTAATGTTAAACGATATCTTATTAATGCAATCATGTTATCCTATTGCCCCAATAAAAGGACATCCCATTAAATTAATATGATTTTCCCATTGAAATTATAGTTTATCCTATAATATGGATAATGGGGCACCCTATCAAAACAATATTTTTTTCTTATTAGGACAATAGTTATTTCATATAAATTTTATAGGATGTCCCTTTGAAAATACCGTTACCTCAATAACACGACAGGAGAGATGTTGATTATTCATTTCAGTGAAGAAATTGGTTTAAATAGGAAAAGGTTGAACGTTAGTAAAAACAAGTTGGAATCCAGTGTTCAAAAATGGACCATTATTAAATAAATAAAATAAAAAAAATCACTACATGTGTGAATTGAACTAATAAGCCAGTTAAACAAAATCTTACGCCATTTTAAAATAATATACGCGGTCTTTTGAAATAAAATTTAGGTGAACAATATTTTTTTCCATCACTGTACATATAAAATTGTATATAAATACACGGGAGTATGATCAGTTAAGAGAAAATATTTTTCCATCTCAGATTGATTTTTGCATTTGAATTGAATTTTTGCAAAATTTCCAATATTCAGAAATTTTTTATGCGAAATTTATTTTTTTTGCGAAATATACGTACCTCTAATCATAATGCATAAGCATACGTTTTAAAATATTGGCAACTGACTGTAAATCTGAATCAATCTTATTAGATAATCCCATTAGTCTAAAATGTACGTCCTATTAGAAATTCAATGGTTTATAATCTCATTTAACTAATAGGATAAAACTATTAACTATTAACTAATAGCCGAGGCGAAAAGTTAATAGGAGTCCCATTAACAGGTTATGGGATGTTTTTCTCTGGGTGTAGATGTTTCTCTCAAAATTATCTCTCATAAGGATTGACATGTACTCAATTCTTATCGCCTCTATTATTTTTACCTTAACTACTTATTACACACGAATTCGGATTCAACTTATCAACTTTTATTAATTTTTTGTCGAAATTTCACTTATTGACCGCCTTGACTCCGTATATGCCTTAAATGTTTTTCCCTCTTCCGCAGATAATTGATTTTGAATTATTCATATTAAAGTCAATATCTTACTCAAACAACCACAAAAAATGGGGGGTCCTACGTCTTTAATTGTGGAAGATAGACAAAAAAGAATTGGCATGTGCTATCCTGATAACAAATTTTAAATGGCTATTTTGTGTGTTCTTTTTCGAAAAACAATTATAAATCAATATTAAAAAATGTAAACACAATTCTTTTTGTGCTAATTAACTCAGAATTGAATAGACTATTAACAGTTATAATTTTGAAATTTTAGCTCTTTTAGTTTGGTTGGAAATCAGCCGAAACTATTCACGCGAAGGGGTGTGCTAATCTGATGACAAGCACTGTATATGTTTCCAGTCCTGGTAGCCCGTTGTTGATAATGCAGACTTCGCTCGCGCCGAAAATAGCCTGCAGCAAAAACAAAACGCTGTCTTTGAGTTAACCAGCCAGCTTCTTTTGATATCTTCGCCATTCTCTAGATTTTTCTTAGTTAATTTTAAGGAAAAGTGTCTGTCTTGACTGTCAAGTGGAAATTACGATTCTTACATTTCATTTGGTCGAGTTTCTACGACAGCTTCTATAAACTGAGGGCCTAGAATTTTTGCCCATTGTACTGGATATGACAACCATGTAAGTCCGGTATGTGTAGAATGTTCAAGTTACGTCAATGAGACACGAGGCGACGAAATCAGTAAAGAACTTGAACGTTCTCCGGAAATATTTTTCTCCATTTCCCCGCCGTTAAACCTATCCTGCTTGGCTTCCATCTTCTTATCTCTAATTTGAGTTTATTTTTTATTAATTGAAAAGAATTTCTTGATACTTCTCGACTGTTTTTTTTTAATCAGACTCAATTGCATCTTTTTTTTTGCAATTATCTGAAAGCAGTGTAGTTGACAACTGAATCATACTACCAGTTCAGTTGTCGAGAAATGTTTTTGACAATACTTACGACAAAGTCAACAGTTAATTTAAATTTCGGGGCTGGTCTAACCACGAGAAAAGCTCTACCTAAAAACCCCCGTTGCAGAAAACAATTTTTTTTCATCCAACCTCCGACTAAACAGCTTGCTTTGTGCTTGGCAAGCCATCGTGTTCGTCATTCTGCGAACTCCATGTATTTCGAAATTCATCTATTCTTATTAATAGGAATCTTTTGACAAAAAGTCAATCTGAAATAAAAAATTCTATCATAATTTTTTTTGAGACGAAATAACTTTTCGTGGGAAAAGTACAGCTCAGAACATTTTGCATCAATTCGTTAAAATGAGCCGATTTCGCCGAAACTCGCATCTATTTCACAAAAAATTAAATTTCCGTACTTCTTATAATGTTGAATGGGAATGCGATAGCAAACCCCAATTAAGTAGGTAGCAATTTTCCATTCATCCTTTTCGATGTTATTTTTTTTTCATTTTAGTAATCATTTTGAAGACTACACTATCTTTATAATTTTGAATTGACGAAGCAGACGAAGATTGAGTAAGGGTGGACAGTTCCAATGACTACGTTCCTCATCTACAGACTCTCGTCGCTGCCAAAACGTACTTGGCAATGGTTCTAAATACGATTGAATTTGATGGTACCGATTTACGTTAGTATCGATTTTACGTTTAGTCCATATTTTTCAAAACATCAATTCATTTAATTTTATAATTTTGACCGTGGGTTTATTCCTGACTATTTTGCATTACTACAGGTTCGTTTTTGAACCACCAACATTTAAACATTCATTAAGTTAATAATTTTAATTTTAGTTTGCATTAATATTCTTACATAATACTCAATTCAGCAGTTAAAAACAAAAAAAAAACATTTTCTTAAGCAACAATAAAATTTTTAAAAAGAATTTAATGAAAAGTATGGATTTCAGCGCCCCTAAACCTGGCGCCCGGGGCGACCGCAAGCCGGCCCTGCAGACTCCTAGAAAAAATACCTTAATTCTTTTAAAAAAGTGGTAGGATCAGCTTAACGTAATGCATGAAAAAAACTTCCGTCAAAGTATCGAAGAGTCCTCCGAGACCTCTAGATTTAGTAAAATTTCGACATCAAATCCATCAGGAAGCTGGAACATGGACGTCCTCGCGCATTGAAACTATTGAGTGTATGCTTGACGCCCATTTTCCGGGAAGTTCGTTAAGTTCCCCACCTGAAGGTCCCACCAGTCCTTCAGTACCGTGTGACAGTGAACATTATTCTTTTTTTATAATCTGGTGCGATTCAAGGAGGCTTGCTTCGTGAAATTGGAGTGGAAAGTAATCGTATATTAAAAATATGTCGTGAAATTGGAGTGGAAAGTAATCGTATATTAAAAATATGTCCAGCATTTAATTTAGATTCTGGAGCTCCCTGATTGTTTGCTCGGTGTTTGGCAATCAATCGTGCTTGTGGTTTTGGTAACTCTCTGCATTAGTTTTTTTTGTGAAAAAGTACAAATTGGAACATGTCGCATCTATTCGCAAAAATGAGCAATTCTCGCTGAAATTTGCATCTATTTCGTAAAAAATATTCCTTCGTCAACAACTACATATTTGCAAATGTTGAAATCTTAAATGTTAATCCAAAACGTATCTGGAGATCTGTTTTTTATTTTTTACATTTTCAACTACAATTAATGAGTATGAAAACTCTCACCATGCTTGCGAAATTCATGCCCTTTTACGGCAAACTGATGACTATCTTATTGGTGCAGTTCTCTCATCGTGTTACCACCAAAGGAAGAATCTCAGATGCGGAATTACGTTAAGGCGCGTTTAGATGGCATCAAACTTGTTTGTATCCAACTTTTCCCTCAAACTTATCCAAGTTGGAAGGCTGTTTACACGTACGATATTCTCTCAAACAAATCCTATCAAACAAATCATATCCAACTTGTTGGCCGTGTAAACAGTAGTTGAAAGTTGGAGCGGTCGTAAAACGTTATCAGTTTTTGCAATACGTATTAGTACAGGAAAAATATATTTGCTTTTTATTTTATTTTTTCGTGAATATTTTAACCATTTAGGGAAACATGCCCGAATGAGTATACAGCGTGCCCCAAAAGTCAACGGAACGCCAGAATTGGATGATAATCAGGCGCATTAATTCTTTGTTCTTAGAAAGTATATTTATATTTCGATTGGACTATAATCAATGCATCTATAACAAGTTGTCCAACTTCTGTTTTCACGGTGGATTTGTTTGAATGCTCGTTCCACTTCAAACTTGTTGTCCAACTTCTGTTTACACGATGGATTTGGTGTCCAACTTGTTTGAATGCTCAAAAGTTGGACGACAAATCCATCGTGAAAACAGCGCTTTATGCCCACAACTAACAGCACCCACTTTTTCTAGACTTTACTTTCCTCTTCTATCTACATTTCCATAATCTAAGTTAAACAATTTTGAATTAAACCGGTTTGACACGTCTGCTCTTATGCAATGAATTTGTGCACTTATCCGTCATGAAACTTGTGAACGTTTCATGTTGCTAATGTTGCCAACAAATTGAATGCTCTTGCGTGATGTGCACTAATCCGTCTTGAGATATATAGAAAATCGCATTGATTGGATGGTGCATCAAAATTGTGTGCATTTATCCGTGTTTTACTGTAACTGGTTGAGAAATATTTTGAACGTTTGCCTTTGCAGTAACCGTTTCTGAAGTAACGGCATGAGAACAGGTAACAGGTTGGGGAATATTTTCCGTTGTCGTTATAGGAACCGACATTTTTGTGTGGATTTATTGTTCAGCATCAATGGGTGGGGTTATGAAACGAAACAGTTGCGTAGGTTCGCAAACATGATGTGAGAAAGAAAGATATGCAATGGGATTTTTTGGGAACTATCCTTGTTGCTCTCAAGTGGAGTATAAATTGAAAAAGGAGATATGTGCATACCAATAATTTATTGACCTTCGGTAAAGGATCATGTTGCGTGTCATGTTTTATTTCATTCTCTTAAATTTAAAGATTTATCACGGGACTTGCATTGCATCATCCTTTACTCTGGGTAGTCCATAAATATAAAGCGTAAGTTAACTAATTTCTCCTTTCAGTTAATTGTCTTCCGAATCCCTGGCATCATAATAATTATTATTGAATCTCCTTTGAATATACCTAAATTGCAAATCACTGTTGTAATCGTAGTTAAGCAAATTTCAATCATATAACCTGCAAAACCTGGGTAAATTGCTTATAAATTGGCCTATTTGTTGGTCGCGACGGGTAACTGAATGATAAGTCCTTTAACCCTAGAAATATGTTTTCTATTTAGGAACAATAAATTGTGAATCAGATTTGGCCAGCCTAAAGAGGCACTGTGATGGTTCTAAACGACATGCGTTATGCTTTTTGCATATATATTTTATTGGAATTAGTGGATATAGCATAGTAGCCTTATACATTTCGTTTTTTTTATCAGCTCAGTTTCCCAAAATCCAAATCCATTAAATCTTATTGCATAGCACATTTTGAAGATTATCAAATTTATCAATTATAGGGTTAAAAATATTCAGTGCGTGAAGTTACACAAGCTTCTGTCGTAACCTAATACTTCTTCTTTGCCTTTTACTCAGAACTAAACTTTATACACGTGGAGGAAATATAGGTACATATTAACAATTTACAAACGTGTTCCTTTCTTGAAGGGATCGATTAAAAGGCCATTTAGCCATAGCCCAAAAAGGGATACGAATTTTTGTTAAACAAGAAGTAAGCAAATCTGCGTGTCTATAAGCCCCACTAATTGATCCCGGGCAATTATGTTTACATGTGCGCTCCAACGCCGTTAACGTTTCGATTAGTGAGAATAAGGTTGTATAGTTACGAGTACAATAGCGGAACTCAATAGCTTAATGAATAATTGATCCAATTATGGTTATTTAATAGCGCTTAGGGTAAGTGCCGTGAAACGAGCGTGTAGACATTTGAATTAAATTGCGTATGTATTGTCATATCGAATTCGATCTAGTGAAAAATCCGTCTGGCATACAATCAGTTTTCAGGAAATAATAAAAAAAAAATTTTCCCGTCGCCTACAAAAGCTTAAAATAGCTTAATCTCTATTCATTGTGCCTACTTCTAATCGATTTGTTACGACTACACACGTAACATATTTTGTATAGTTTTTCTTTTTTTGAATCTCCATATCTCTTCAAAAAGCCTACAATATTTTTCTTGAAAAAGGATTCCACTTGAAAAAAATTTGCTTTTTCTCCGACCAAACACCGAACGAATAATACACACACCTGTCGGCTTTATCGCTCGCTTCACAACTGCCTGCGTCATACATTAAAAACTCATTTAAGATAAATTTGAATGGAACGTTCTGTGTGTGAGTGTGAAAAGTTCTTTTCAATACCAATTTTTTCACCCCCAACCTCTCTAAAATGTGCTCAAATCAAATCCTGGAAAAAAACTAGGCAGGAGAAAATAAAAACTTGAGCATTTAGGCGTTACATTTGGCCATCGCACGTCAAATAAATGCACATGTTACATATTTACATAAAAAAAGAAGACGCGGGCTTAGCAAATAGACGTACACACACACACACTTACGAAAAATGCTTGTCGGAAGGACCTCACCAAATACTATATGTGATGAAAAGCTTTTTTTTGCGAAATCCTCGAGCAAATCTCTGCGCCCGTGCCCAAACGATAAAAGCATTTATCGTGGCAGATGAGATACAAACGGGCTGGAAACGAATTGATGTTTGCCTACAACATATGCTGAGATCCTGCCGTTTGAAATGTGTTTGTACCACCTGCAAGTCATGTGCGTTATTAACCCTTTGAGGACCATACATTTTTGGCTGAAGCGATTTTGTTTTTTGTTTTATTTTCGTGATCACTAGGTCAATAGTAGTTATGTCACCAAAAATTGTGCCCCTAGCCCCCCATTTTACCCCTCATTTCGCTTGGCAAATATATTTGTCTGTGGGTTGAAAGGGAATTTATTACCTAAAAACGACTGAACATAATAACGGCATTATGACGTGTAATTCATGTATTATAAGAGTAAATATCCTAATTGAAAACAATTAATGTTAGGTGTGGTAAATATTGAAGCAATCGAGAGATGTTGTGGAGCAAAAGAACACATTACGATGGGTACAAAGTACATCTGTGCAGTCATATTCATCCATAAAACCACAAACGCAAACTTTCAAATTCTCTCGGTTTCCCATTTTATGAAGAGTTATTTTCTTAAAAGGCCAGTATTGATCATCTTTGAAAAAGGGTGGACTCGTGGTCTACTAAAGTAGATGTGTTCCTGCGGAAAACCGGCTCGATATTCAGTGCGGATTTCTGTAGGATAGCTATAGGTTACGGTAGAGTATTTTATATGCTTACGTAATTCGAAAAATATCAGAGCAAACTTGCCTTTTTGTATGTAATAGCTGACAGCAAACAGGCACATTACGCATATTTTGCCAAACTATGCAGCGACAAACCGCGCCCGTTTAAGTTGAATTGTCTCAGTCGGTCAGATGAAGATACTATGTCCCTTGCATTTTTCTTTATGTCGATGTCAAGGCTTTACGGGATAACCCTTTAATTCAAGCATATTCTTGGTGGAAGGGAAATTAGGGTAAATAGGGTAAAGGATCGAAAGGGGGACAACACAAACATTCATGGGCACAGTGTGACTCCAACCCACTCTCCGAAGACTCAGAGATGAGCGACTTCTCTTCCACTGAGCCGCCGAATGCCCATACATATGCAGATATGCTCCCCACTGCATAGAAACCGATGTACCCTAGCTTCATTATCTGCCGGGAATTGTCCACCTGCCATATTATAATGTTGCTAGAGATGGGCATTAAACTAATACAACAAACTCATCGAGGTTATAAATGTTTTTTTTTTCAGTGTAGACGTGAAAGTTGTGTAGCCAGTTTCAGACACATAGAGGCGCCAAATTGCTTTAGGTTAGTAAATTAAGCTGCCCTTCTTTTTGAAACTGTCTATATTAGGAGTATATTTGGTGTTTTGGAGATACAGCGGATTTTGCTAAGTCAATGACAATTTTTAGACTTAGCCTTGATTTGACCTTTCAGATTCATAAAATTTTAAATTTACCCCATTAAAAACTCACCACAAATAAGTGCAAGTGCGAAAACCTTCTTACACTATTCATTTTCGCGACTCTAACTCTAAATGTTGCCAATGTGATAAAAAAAGACATAGTGCGTTTTGTTCCGTTTCAGACCATAGGCAAATATATTTGCCCAACTTATTTTAGGCCTGTACAAGTTCACTGAACTTCGAAAAACCTGGAACGTTGCAATTTTACAAAGAGAAAGGATAGACCAAATGCACTATTTGAGGCTCATCCATTTTTTCGATTTTACCGTTACATTACAGCCCCTTGAACTGTGACTACTTTTTACTTAACTTTGGGGGCCCCTGGGAAGCAAAGCGGGTCAGATAGGAAATTATACCCATAACAATAATGTTGCCCCAACTCTCATTTATGAATTTCTTTCCGAGTATTTTGTTATATTTTTAACGTGAACAATTTTAAATATCAAAAACCTCCGGGCAAACATATTTGCCTATAGTCGTCAAAGGGTTAAAAAGGACCAAAGTGCGGTGTGCGATATGGGAATATAGGTATACAGGAGTGAGATTAGGTTGAAATATATGGAAAGTTGGGGGGAAATTTGAAAAACACGGTTTTTAGACGGAAATTAAAATGAAATCCTTTATGCCGTAAATGTAGGTGTACATGATAAAGGAGTAATAAGTACGTTAGTACAAATAAGGAGATATTAATGGCATTGAGTTCCTAAGAATTATGATGGGTGATTTTTTCTATATCGGTAAATATGGCATGGGCCCGCGGAACTTAATATTTTTGAGTGTATGAAGTCGAGTATGACAAAAAGAGAGATGAATTTTGTAGCCATTGGTGTATGTAATGTGAAGAGAATTATTTGGTCTACCTTCAAAATCAATTTACACTGAAAGTGCAGTTGAGTTTTCCCGGACTGGGGCTGTTCTCTTCTTCTTTCTTGCCTCGATCTTTATACCGCTGCGTGGCGTCGCGTCACTCGACCTGCGATGTAGGAACATTGCCCGTTCTGGTGGCAATGTCTTAGGCTATTTCTACAGGCAGCTCTATCTTGGATCGTGTCATCACTGAGACGAATGCGTTGTTGTTTTTTTTCATTTGACACATCCAGGACTGGGGCTGTTCTCGACAGGGCCAAAATATGCAGTGGCGCCGTTTCATATTTTATCAATCGTTGTCAAGAGGTAACATGAATCTCAGGTCCAAGTTCCCATTGCACGTGAGATCCCCAGCCCCTACTAACAACTAGGACAAAAAGCAATCTACCGCGACCATACCGTCAAGGGAGTACCTGAACTACAAGCTTTTACCTCCAGGTCCATCAAATTGCTCTAACCTTCGGTATTTTATTGACACGGATCTTGATGTCAAAGGGGATTTCCCCGTCCAGAGTATGCACTCTTCTTTGGAAATCCTGGTCCTTCCTTCCTCGATCAGTAATGCTCAACAAAGGTCCCGGTCTTGGCTCATCATTTAGTTTGCCGTTGTTACTAGTTTTAATTTCTCCATAGCGGAGCTACCCGACCCGATAATTGTTTCGGCAGTGTTGGGATAAGTTTTTGGGGTTTTGTTAATTCTTTAATATTAATTGGCTTCATACTTTTAGCGAAGGAATATGGTCCACCGAAGCAGTGACCCTATTCCGGTAAAGCTTGCAGACCTTAGAGGACGCCTGGTATCTGAAGAGAGATGATCATTGTCGTTCTGATTCACTATTGGGCACGGGTCGCATAAGACTCTGGAGACTTGGCTATATACATATAACAACGTATGCATGACGAGGAGTAGTATAAGGACTGAATCTGAGTAGTTTTGCCACGCTCTTACTCTTGCATCACTTGATTCAACAAGTCGGGACCGCTGAACCCACAGGGCCTTTAATAAGTCGCACCCGTTTAGCCTATGACACTTCTCTTATAGCTAAAAGTCCGCAGTTTTGCCACAACTGAAAAAGATAGGAATCGAGCTAGGCTTTTCAGCTCTATCTCTTTCCCATAGTCGGTCATCAGAGATAGTTCTAAAGATGCTGGAGTTATTGCATTCTAACTGCTTTCGGGTTTTCAGTTAAATCGGCGGGCACTATATTCTAGAACCAGTGGTAAATGTGGTAAATTGAAATCTCTGATATTATTTCCAATAAAGTTAAGCCAATTACTTTGCTATAATGCCGTAGCCAATCTGGGTTTGGGTGGGTGTTTATTGCTCCCTGTACAAGCACTTTAAGTGCCTCCACCGCTAACGTGTTGAGGTTATTGCGTTTATAACATCTCACGCTTTTCTGTTTTTTTTTTAATGACAACTTTACGCGCTCCTATGCTGCCAATAGCCTAGTTTAATTGCTCCATTATTCTCTTCTGTCCAGATATTAAGAGTTGCTTCTTTCCTCCGGTTGCTACAACCCTGGAGTCTGTCCACACAAGGCTAGGCATAGCGCTGAAAGATAGTCATGTTTCGGACTGTGGACATGAATGTGGTTGTAATTACTATAGTCAATTCGTAATACCTGGATCTCGTTTAAGGTTCCGAGTGTAATTGAGCTTCTGGTATGCGAGTTTCAAGCCTACACACCCTATCAATCCAGAGTGTCCCTCTACGACTAGCCGAGATCGCTGTGGTATAATTCTAATCCCAAAAACCACATCGGTCAATTTTTAACTAAGCCTCATGCACATCTGTACCATTGAGCTGACACAATGGTCACACGGAATTGTACAGATTTATAGGTTTATTTTCCCCTGTCGCTCCTTAGTCGCCTTCTACGACACGCTATAATAAAACCCTAGGATATTATGACTTGAAATTTATCTTAAATTGGATGGTAGACAAATTTTGACCCAGGACTCGAGTACTGATATTTTGTAAAAACGCTCGAAACATACAGACCAGCATTCTAATTAACGAGCTGACAACGTGTAAAAGCACAAGAACCATCCCGCTAGCTAGCACAAGCACACCAGTCAACGACATGCTGTATCCGCACTGAACAGACTCAGACAGCTATAAAAGGCGCACCATGAAACGAGTCAGTAGCATTCTAATCTTGACATCGAAGCATTCACAGCTGGAACTCAGCAACAAAACTAGATTCGGCATCCAGGTTAGCATCGAATGCGTACAAAACCTGGATCATTCGGATAGAATATTGACCATTGTAATTTGTTGTAATTATTAAAAATGAAATGAACGAAGTATGATTATCTCGCTAAATATCAATCGTACAGGGGTCAAACCATACACCTTAAATCGCATTTTTTTTTAGAACAGTAACTTCTGAACCTTGATAGCCAGAGCATTGAAATTTCTACTAAATATGGGCAGTATGGTGCTCTACAAGTCTGCCAAATATACAATTCTTCGGCTGAAAAATTTCTGAGTTATGGATAAAAACACGAAAAATGAAATTTGGGTAGTTGTGTTATTTTCGAGCTCGTTTTCCGCAAGTGTTCCGTTCAACATAATCGTAGGAGCATGTAATTTAGAGGAAATGCGAGAACCAAGTAGCGCTGCACAATAATTCGAAGACGTTCGCCAAAAAAAGAGTTTGGCTCTTCAAAAATATTGGGGAGCCAAATCCACACCACTGCTCTCGCCCGATCCTAACTATTCACCAAGTCTCCAGTCTGATGTTTGTTGTTCAAAATACCAAACGAATAGCTGGTTCAGGAGCATATTTTTAGCCTTAATTCTGACAATTCTTCTTAATCGAGATTATCTGTCGTCTTGTCCCAGGATTTCAAAAAACTGAACAATACCGGCAAAGTGCTTTCATCTAATTTCATCAGAACAAAGATTAACACCTACTCCGACTCCTTTGAAACACAAATATCCTAACCAGAACAATGTTCATTTATAAGAAAAAAATCCAAAAATAGGCTCCAGAAAATCAAACAAGGACTACACAACTTCTACCCCGAAATAAGACCACAAAGAAGCAAAAGAAGTGGAAAAGGAAAATGTCCCAAAAGAAAACCAATCGTGCAAATCCTCAATATTTTTTGATTTTACACATAATATGTACATACATGAAAGCTGAGAGCTGTCGTCGGTCGTCGCCTCACTATTGTCACATTGTCACTCAGACGACAGATTTACAGCGTTGACGTTGAAATAACGTTTCCCAGCAAATATACTATAGTCGTCTATAAAAGGCTCCGGTACGCCATAAAGTCGAATATTGCCTGGACATAGGACAATCCATTTCAAAGACAGCACATACTAGAAAGGTCGAATGACACATACTTTGTTGGTACATATATACACAAAAGTATAAAATTTATGGGAAGCTTCTTTTTATGGTCGAAATGGTCTACTTCTTCGTCTTTTTCTAGCTTTGGACTAATATCCTAGAGAACGCGCTCGAGCTAAAAGTCTCTCTCTCACTTCCTGCATGCCTCGACTCGGCCTAGGATATTACAAGGACCCGTTTGCAACGTTTTACGGGTCATTGTAATGTTTATACTATTCGAGGGCTTCACAAAACTAATATTGATTCTCGTGTCGCGTTTACAAGTTTTCCGTTCAACGTATATTATTATATCGTCGAGTAAAGCTGAAAATGGAGCAAAAAGACGAGGCGAGCAGGAAGAAAAAGACAAAATGCCGCGCAATATATACTCGTAAAGCGCACAAACATCCTAACATACAACAAAACGAAAAAGAAATTTTGTTGTAACATGAAATTTGAGGAGTGTAGTTTTATCCTGACAGAATGAATATAAGGGTGGTGGATGGTCTTGGAAACATATATAGGACACGATAAGGACTACAATGCCACGGGCCTCGCATAAAGGACAGGGTGGAAAAGGAACAGCTAAGCCTCTTGAAGAGAGCCAAAGATATTTGCCAAGTTGTCGTTTATCAACAACAGCAGCAATGAAGGCATTAAGGTACCGGATAAATAAAATTGCTCACGCAACACGACCGTAATTGTTGGCGGAAAGGGACACTCACTCACTCGCTCTCGCCATAGGTCTCCCTGGCATATCGTATAGTGTCGACAGTTTAATGGTCTGGAAATAAAAGTGTGTTACGTTTTCATTAGTCCGTCATAAAATTAAGCCCATCATGATGATCTGTGCGTTGGGTGAATATTTGCCTCCTTGACAAGTTTCCTTTTAGTGTGCGTGGTGCTGTCTACGTACATATTTTGCTGGGGTTGCTAGCTCTAGAGTATGGTCAAGGATTTCTCATTGTGTCATTCTTGTTAGTAGAGTGCTGTCACTTTATTTTTGGTAGCCACTTAAATATTTTATGCCAGGCATAGACAATGGACATGGGAATATTTATCTTCGAAGAAATTACCAAAGGACCTTATGCTATGATGGGTTTCGGCATGGAAGTCAAATTATTCTGACAGTGGAATTAAAGATGTTAATTGAAAGATACGATCCTGGAGTGTACGATGAGCAAATATTTATATTATGTAGAACGTATGGCGTAGCTGATCCTCTAGAAAAATGCTGATACGTCTTATGCGTTAAAAAACTTCTGGCACAAAAATAGTTACTGGAAAATTTAGTAAAAACCGTAATCTGCTGCAAAGAGTATTATAGGATTGATTGGCGGCTGCAAAGCCCTTAACTATTTCTGAAGTCACAACGAAAGCAGACACTTTCATGAAAGAGGCGAACAGCTTCCAGCATGTATAGGCCTACTAACAGCTAGCAACTAGGGCCACCAATCCCACTCTTATATAAACCAGATCTGGTTCCTCCTGTAGTGTTGATGAGTGTGAAGAGTGTCGTGTTGGTAACTGCTTTCGCGGCGAAAGCTGCTTAGGTCAGGTCTCGCAGAAATCGCTTATTACGGTGATTTTGTATTTTCTAAATTTTTAAAATTTGAAATTTTCTGAATAATGAATTTTCAAACATCTGAATTTTAAAATTTCCTAATTTTGAATTTTCTGAATTTAAATTTTTCTCAATTTTACGCTCTGTGGCTCACTTGGTTGAGCCGCACTCTACGATGCTTTTTTTTTGCCAGTTGGATCGGGACTGTGAAATCTTCGAAAGTAAGAAGCAGGCCCTTACAAGCCTACGTACCAAAACACATCACATTGCCGCGCTCGAACTGGTGAGCGGACCACGCGGTACGGGCACGCAGGTCACTAACTCGACCCTGTACCCTTCCGCTGCGCTTAGGCGCTGCTTTCTTTGCGATTGATGCAGGATTTCTCGAAGCGTAGCACATTCCCAAGAGGTAATGAGAGCGCCTCGCTCTCGTCGATGAAGTAATCGCCAAGATACCTCATCCTTGACATTGAAAAGGCAAAACAATTGCATGTGAAATGCAATACTGTTTCTTCCTCATCCTTACACGGGCCTTACATAGCCGATAGTACCACCTTAATTTTGTGTAGGTGGTAATTTAGAGAGCAATGACCTGACACTAAATCTATGAGGGTCTTTATGTCCCCTTTCCTGAGATTGAGCAAAAAGAACGCCACGTGTCGCATGGGTGTGGCGATGAAGGCTTTAGTCTGTCGGCAAGAGTCTATGTTCTCCCAGATTTCGGCATGGAGCGCAGCCGAAGGGTAAGGTTGATCACGGATGATGGTATGCCAAAAGCAGTGATGTTTGAGTATCCGGGCACCCACACCAACTGTAGCCCGCTTAGTCTCCCCAGCCTAAGAAGCGCTTGATGACAATTCCATACCAACTGGCTTGGTATTTCTGAAGAGTCCGGCGCCTTTAGTGCAGCTTGGCTGTCAGAGCAGATTCGAATGTTGCGACCGCGCCAGTTGTACCGCATACATTCGTGGGTTGTTACTATGATGCCGTAAATTTCTGCTTGAGATGAGAGATCGATGTGATGGTCTCTACAGACTGGTACAGCTCAATTCTTGGTTGAGCTGAAAAAATCCCTAAACCAGCCCTGCCATCCATCACTGATCCATCAGTGTAGATAATTATGTTATCTCCAGCGAAGGCAGAGTGGCCTTCAACGGACCATTGTTCTCTGTCCGTAGAGATGACTTGGTATGTCTTATCGAAGGCGTATTTTGAAATTATCCTGTCCGAAGGCATCAACGCCTGAGGATGTTTTTGAAGTGATTTAATTATTATTGACGCATGACCATGGAATGATGTTGTCTTACAGGTGCCCATGTTCATAAGACGATAAACATCGACCATTGCCCTCCTCTTCACTGCTTAGGCAGCCCAGTCCCTGCAGATGCGTCCGCAGCTTCTTTCTGACGCCAACGCTGACTCTAGGCCACCAAACAATGCAAGCGTATAGCAGGATGGGTAATATGATGGAAGTATACATCCAGAGTACCCGTTGTAGTGAAAGCCCCCAAGATTTGCCTACTGCACTTGTGCAGCTCCAAAGCAGCCTGCTTTATGGCATTGTTCTTGAATGTGGAGTTTCCACGTAAGTTTGGGGTCCAGGTCCACCCCCAGATATTTGACTGTAGGAGATAGATGAAGTTCGACACCGTGTAGCCTGGGTAAGGTGAAGATTCCCCAATTTCGGTTTCTGTTAAACGTAACCAAGACAGTCTTCTCGACATTTACTGATAGCCCATTTTGCTTACTGCATCTATCAATTAACCGTAGTGTCGATTGCATTCGGTCACAGATTGTGTCCACAAATTTGCCTTTGACTATTACAGCAAGGTCGTCTGCATTAGCTTCCCCAAACATTATCTAAAGTCCGGAGCATCACAAGGAACCACATCAGAGGATAGAGAATCCCGCCCTGAAGGTACCCTCTGGTATACCCTGCTACGATGCTTGTAATCTAGGGATCCGGAGATCGAATCTCGGCCTGGTCCAAAATTTCCGTATATGTGCGGATAGGAAATATAGGTATAGTGCTTGCAATATATTATATACACTCCGAAATTATATGCACTGAAACGTTGACTCGAAATTGCCTATAAACCGTTGAGTGAACGCACCCATGCCCCACAAGGGGCTACGCGGTGTAGAAAGGAAGACATTTTTTGAATTGACTGAATTTTTCTATTTTAGTTTATTTATATTTTGAATTTTCTGAGGTTTTTGAAATTTGAATTTAAATTTCCGGAATTTGAATTTTTATGATTAAAATATTAAGAAACATCGGCGGTGCACATTTTAGACCATTCTGGAAAGAAAAACCTAAAATTTTTCATTAAAATGTAAAGTGGAGATTCAGTGGTTTTTGGGGTTGCTCAGATGAATGGTGGCATTTTTGCATACCTAGACGATAGCGAAATGGGAAATGGGTAATACACACGTTACTAGGTAAGGCCTAGAAGAACCTTATTTGGGGGGTTTGGTTTGTATGGCAGCTCCATGACCCCATTGTCTGCTTTTACCGATTCAAACATACAAACTGCCTGCAGCAAAAAGAAGCATTTCTGCAAACTTTCAGCTTTATAGCTTTCAAATTGGCCGAGTAAAACGCGTCGCAACAGACGGATAGACAAACGCGTTGCAACAGACAAATAGACGGACATCGCCCAATCGACTCCCCAAGTCATGCTGATCATATATGTATTATTTTTATATGGTCGGAGATGCTTTCTTCAATGCGTTACAAACTTCATGACAAAGTTAATGTACCCTTTCACTCTATGAGCGAAGGATACAAAAATACGCACGTAAAAATCGGACGAAAAAAAAATTACAGACGTAAAAAAAGTTACGGACTTAAAATATATACGAACGTAATTTTAATACCCACACGCGTTCAGAAACAAACAGATCCATTTCAAAAGTTAATTAATGGGTGAGGTTATAAAACACACCGTTCCCCTACCGGTTCGCGCAACGTTCCCTTTAATTTCAAATCAACCGGCCGTTACGGATCTGAAATTTTCTCTTTATCAACAGATCCCCTAAGCGCCATCTTGCGGAGTATACCTTGATTCATTGAAAGAAATCTACAATGTGCCGCTGAACCGTGCATTTTCGCCCTCATTTATTTTACGTATTAAACAATTTATACTAAAAATAAAATTTATCTGCATCTCGTTTGAAACTGAAAATTTTAATTTTCGAACCAAATGTATCAGCTGTGATGTGTCAATTGTCACATTTGTCACTTTCCGAGAGATGGCGATGGGAAAACGAAGTCTGATCCGGATCTATGCGTTTACAAAACAAAATAGGGAACGGTTCGGAAAACGCGGCACGGTGTGGGAACGTTGTGTTTTAGAACCTTACCAAATGTTGCTAACTAAAGGAGATATGTCCGAAAAAAGACGGACGTTTTTTTGGCCGACGTGCTTTCACGAACGTTTAAATGCTTATGAATATTTCATGAAAATTGGCCTTCAATATAGATTTAAAAAAGAAGACGAAACATGAAAAATTCCAAACGCAATTTTAAAACGACGCCGACGTTGCTTTCAGAAACGTATGGATCTACATGAAAAGGCAATGGAAGTTGTCAATTGTTGCGGACGTCCAAATCTCCGAATATTGAATGAAATCCTTGCATGATTTTTGTGACAGTTATCATTGGAAAAGTTGTTCACGTGAATTTAAAATATCATTTGCGTGATGCGTGAATCTTGAAAAAGTACGTCGGCCTTGCGGCTGGCTTTAGTTTTATGTATATGGATAGACATACTGTGCGTGTAGAAATAATAATTTAAAACACATACTGGTGCCATGTGCGTTTTAGTGAGTCAGCAATTTAATTGTATTTGTTTGAGTGAATCTAGTCAGAAGAACGTATTGCTTTTGGAGGGAATAGATAGCCAACTTACTGCAGCTTCCTTTCACCAAACACATTTTTCGAACTGCAAGAGATTTTGTTACAATTCTTTCGTCCGAAGTTTAATCCTTGTATTGGACTGAAACGTAATTCGGTGGCCCTGATATTACCGACCAAGTCTCAGTGAGGAGGACGGGGTGGGCACCTAACTTTTCAAATTTCCCCGTTTCCTCCGACCCGAAACGTCAAGGGTTAAGTGGTCGAGTAATTCAGTAATTCGCCTACATCTCAATTCAACACACGTTTGCATGGACTGATGACGAATGAGACGGCCTCCGTCGTCCGTTAACTTTAAGCGGCACTCGCCCTGGCACGAAATAACGACTGAGACCGGCTGACGCCTTTCCTGTGCCAACTGTAAGCAACCCTCGTCCATGAACGGACTTACGACTGAGACAACATTTGTCCTCCGACACCTCTACGGCACTTACCCTTGACAAAACCTCATGACGTGATTCGCCGCTCTAACTTAACTTGTTCACTCACTCGATCCGCTATGCCACAATCCAAGAGGATGACTATGAATTAATTGAAGAGCCTTCTTTTTCTTTCAATATTTTACGCTATGCTGTGCGGTTTGACTCAAAATGTCCCTGGAGTGAATTTGTTGATGTGGATATATCAGCACCTGCACACTCTAGTGAGCGTATACTACTGTCACACAATTCACATCCCGCAGGGGAACCTGTGTCACGTGAGACCGATTTTTGATGACTTGTTTATTACAGGGAGCCCCTGGTATGGTTGATAGGCGATACCGTGGGCGCAGATACAAAGAACTTCATGCGTTGACGCTTTTTATGCACTTGAGTCATGCAGGGTGGCTTTGGCATGGCTGACTTTTTCCCTTTTCGTCGGTATGTCAGAGGATCGGATGATTTGAATTTGCCATATCAGTCAAATCAGGAGACGCTCTACGCAATAAGCGCAGCGAAATGATCATTCTAGGAAACTTAAAGGAAAAGGATTTGTTGTCCAGATCACGAAGAAACGTCGCCAGCTATATGACAGTTACTACACGAAACGGCGTTTAGATCGTGGAGGAAAAGGGTCTATTCCAAAAGGCATCGAGCTTCACTGTCGTAGTTGGTTAAAAATAAGAACTCAAGGTAATCCCTTTCACACATTTGAAGCGTACGCCTTCGTCTGGCGGACTAGCTTCGACTTCTTTATCACGTTTTTTTGTAAATTAGTTATTTCTGGCATATACTGCTATTGTTATTGAAATATATGATGATGATGATGGCATGCCGAAAAAAATATTTCCCCGAATTTTATTATTTCACACACCTGCAAATCTGTCGAGCAAAACAGCAACCGTATATTTTCAAACATTATCTTCTTTCTTTTACTTACAGAGTACTTCGCCGCAACAAAAGTTTCCCTTCATACACGCCGCGCGTCACATCATCAACGAATTTCCTTCATATCATAACTTCCGTCGTTGGCCCCCAACTTAATCTACCATATCCTCTGAAAATTGCTCTAAGTGAAATGGCAATAACTGAACGGCGAACGGAAATACGTTTGAAACCATCAACAACAACGTTCGTAAAATCCCTGGTCTGGCAAAATAGAAATAGAAAGCCGGCTTATGACGCCTATCTACGTCGTTTGCTCTAGGTACGAGTAAAAAACAGAACAGGGCGATAAAACAGCAAAACACAGGACGACGAAAAAAAACAGAGATAATCCCTTAAAATCAGCAGGTGAACGTGCAATAGTCGCTGCCACCGCAGAACCGTGTGGCGTCGTCGTGCATGCCTCGAAATGAAATTGGTCCAAGTCGCTTGCAACAATCGACGAAATTTGAATTTATCACACACCTTTTCACACTTTTGAGCAATATTGTAAAAAGTTACGCACTGGAAAGTTCGAAGGTGCAAAAAAATAGGAAAACACCTCAACAGCTAGCCATTACTCGAAAATGTGCAATACGTGTACCTGGAATTAGTATAGAGTGTAGTAGGTTTCTTCGGCTCGACGATATCATTCACGAGCGGCAGGACGAAGGAAAAAAGTGTAATCCTCTGCGGTATTCAGCGAAAACATTCGGGAGGAAAAGTGCGATACCACGCGTGGACCACAATATACACGACAAGGACTCCGCAACGTAGACGAAGCCTACAAATATAGCCAAACTAAAAATGAAAAGCATGGAAACAACATTAAGGATTCTTTTTTATGTAATTTCACTTGTACAATACATTACGTCTTATGAACACGGCGGCGATGGACACAAACAAGGTAAGTAGCTTAGACCTGTACCTGTGAAAGGAATTCATTCGAATTTCTTATACAGAATTCACCGAAACTTCATGTGAAACTTCCCTTATGATTCTATCCTTATAAAAAACAAGTGGGCGGATACGGTACCCTAGAATCGTTAAAGTACTTTTGCGTGTAAAGCTGCGGAAAATGAGTATGACGCTCGATGGTATTATGTTGCCCTCCAGAGTTTAGATACGAACAATTATTACATACCTATGTATACTTGTTGTTACTCAGACCGCAGAATTTTGCAACGATGATGTCCTGTCCTGTGGCCATGGCCCCAAAATGTATCGTCAAAAATGTTGAAATTGTCATTGTCAGACTTTGGGCTTGCTGTATTTTGTTTTTCCTGGCAAAAGTTGAGTGAGGTCAGGGACTTAGTGTTCATAAAAAATAATGAGAAGAAAAAAATGTCCTTCTAATCGAGGGCATTCAAGTCAACTGTGAAAAGGACAAGCAAGCAGAGTATGGGGATAATTTGTTTTACTATTGCATACGTTTTGTAAAATAAATGTAATTTTTCTGAAACGAAGTTGATATTTCGTTGAGTTTTTTTTTCGATATTATCGACCTAATGCCAGGGCAGGTTCTTATCATCGTGCCATGACGTGTCTTGTTTAGCCAGTCGAGTGGCACCATCGTTTCCCAAGATATCATGGTAAGTAGGGACTTATAGCGGTAGGCATTGTACATATATCATAATTTACTACCGAGACATGCCGACTCGCCTCTTGCTTTTCGCCTATTGGTTGATATAGGCATGTAATATGTGCAAGCCACTTCATTTCCAGAGAACTAGTAGCGACTCTGGTCAACATTTCGACTGCACACGGTAGTCAGGAAGCAGTTACTGCTAATACTCGCGCGGACGAGGACTTAATTCCACCGGAAAGTGTCTCGGACTTGATAGGCTACGGTAGGAACACCATAGCGGCCAATTCGTAATCGTTGTGAAGCTAATTGTTCGGCTTTTTAAACAGCGAGGGTGCCTTTGATAACACAAAGCGCTCAACGAAAGGGTTCGCAGATTCAATCCTCACTATATGGTCCGCTATTGACGTCATTGCCATTAAGGGCTGCCCAGAAGTGCGGATATCTACAATTGGTATCGCTGAAGCCGCATTAGATATGGTGATGGGTCTGCTCCCATTGGACCTCTTTAGACAACGACTTTCTGCAAACACGGCCATCAACAATACTGGGTAACTTTACGCTACCCTTGGAGACTGATTACACTGCCCCCAAGTATTCTTTTGGTAAGAACCACAATACCTTGATTCCGTCGAGAGATCAATGGGGTAATAAATACGCCCCCGGCAAGTGGAGCTAACTCTATTTACACTGATGGTACAAAGACCGACGCAGGAGTTGGTATTGGAATTTACTCGGAACAACTGGACATACGTTTGTCACTTCGTCTTCCTGATTTCTGTTGTGTCCTCCAAGCGGAGGTATCTTCGTTTATGGAATCGCTAATTTGGTTGGGTAGTCACGTCGTAACTGAAAGGGACGTCACTCTGTATACTGACAGTCAGGCTGCAATTCGATTACTCGAGTCGGTACTGATCACATCAAGAACTGTTGAAAAGTGCCGCCTTGTTTTTAAAGAGATAGGTCGTTTTTTATCACAGCACTATGCTGAATACCGGGTCACTGTGGATTATTGCAGGCAACTGCTGTGGAGACCATCTAGCTAGTGCTTCACTAGCTGGTAGAGCTGGAGTCGACCGCGGAAGCATTAAACCACCAATTATCAACTGCAAATTGGCAATTACAGCAGATTCTGAGCGAAGAACCAACGCAAGATTGATCAATGGTAGCACTTGTACTACAACGAAGATGATTTGGACAAAATTAGGTTTTCTTCGCTGCCATTGGGCCGGATGCATATTCGCAGTGTGGTCGGGGTTATAACGGGGCATTGTCCTATCGGGGAGCTCTCCAGGCGACCCAAAATTCCTCACAACGACTACTGCAGAAGCTGTGAGGATGAAGAGGAAGAGGAGAGTGTAAACATAATCTTCTCTGATTGCTCGGCTTTGGCTGAGAAACGTTTAAGGTTTCTTGGTTGTATAGGTACTTTTACGATCTGGATGATCTGAGAGATGTGAGCCCAATACAGATCAATAAATAAATTGTAAGCACACGCTGGTTCCAAATAAATATTTGAATTTTAAGGCTCTCATTGGCAGTAACACAATGAACCTATCACTGGTCTAAGTGCGCTGGTCTCACTTCCGGTTCCGGCGGCCCCATTACCTAACCTAACTTAACCTAGGTCCTATAGTCTTAGATGGTGCACTGAAACTGGGTCAGTATTAATCCAGACAAAATTATTTTGGTACCATTCACAAGCAAACTAGACTTTGCACAGTGGATCAATACATTTAAAGGGGCCGCCTAGTCTATTCCAAAGACGTTAAATGACTTGGCATTACACTCGATGGTATAGACTAAATTGGAATAGTAAATTACAAAAATATGTTCTTAGTAAAGCAACGCGAGCCATATGAAATTGTCTAAATTTCATGGCAGAACTTGGTGTTTTTCGCCCGGAGTGATAGATTGATTTTACTGTATGCTAGTACGGCCTATAATTAAGTATGCTTCGCTGGTATGGCGGCCCAAAACACTAGCCCTGGAAGCCATACCCCAGATGGCTTCCAGGGCTAGTGCCACGTCATACTATCATATGAGAAACAGCAGTCACCATTGAAATTCGTCTATCATATGATACTCGTGTCACTGATTGGGGACACATGTGCATACTGCAATGGATTCCTGGCCTATCAATCTGCTGTTCGGCACGAAATTCGCCATTCACCTGCTAGATCGGTTGGAATAAGCAAATAGCAACCGTGCACTCATCCTACGAATGCTGGAGTCTTCGGACCCAATACTATGATACCAGGCCTACAGTTATACAAACCGAGATTCACGTCACTGAAATCTGCTCATTTCGCAATTTTCACTCATAGCCAAGCTGCGATTAAGGCACTTTCTTTGTTGAAGTTTTCATCTAAATTGGTCTGCGAATGATTTGCAGAGCCTTTCCTCTCATAACCCTGCTAGGTGTCGAGAGAAACGAAAATGCAGATAACCTAGCTAGGATGGACATTTGCTCAAAACCCATCGGCCCTGAGCCATTTTGTGGGGGTAACTGGAGAGCTGCTAAAGGCATGTTTTGTACTTATTCTTCGAGTCACATTCTGAAATACTGGAGGAACACGCTGTCCTGCGACACGTGTGTTATTCCAACATTCAGACTCAGGACAGAATAATGACCACTTGCTTACGGCGGCTTTCTTACGGGACATTTAAGCCTTCGGTATCATCTTACTAGGGTTGAATTATCAAAGGCAGCGCCCGCTCTAGGGGGTGGGGGGCAAAAGGACAAACCAACGTCGCATTCTGAGGTCTGCCAGGAAGTCCTTCAACGGGTGTGTTCCCATATGGGCAACCTGCGCAACTGCCTGGGGCGGCAAATTTTTTCAAGAGGCGGCATATTTCCAAAACTTTCGAAATCCTGGCTACGCCCATGTTACTTATGTAATGTTATGTTAATACTATGTTATGTTAATGTTAACATTATGTTAAAATTATGCTAATGTAATGTTATATCTGATGATGTTAAATTCATACCATGCCATCTGTGCAATATTATGTTAATGCTCTGTTAACGTAATGTTAATTTTATCCTCATACGTTATTTAGAAAGTATGTTAATGTTATACTACTCATGTAATGCTATACACATGTAATATTAATTATGTATTAAAATTTCGTTACACTTTACAACTCGATATGACGAAATTACAGTATATCAGATTCAGATACCCTCTGAATAGGCACGCGCTTGCATAAAGTTTGGTTAAGATTGGTTCATAAGGGAAAAAGTTTTTCTTAGAAAAACCTAATGTTCAGGGATCGATTTGCATGACAGCCCTATGACGTAGTGTTCCGATTTCATCCGTTACTAGATATGTTTTGATGGTTTACTAGGAACACATTTGGGTGAAGTTTGGTTAAGATTGGTACATAAATAAAAAAAAAATTCTTAGAAGAATCTACTTTTTAGGGGCTGTTTTCTATGTCAGCCCCATGACGATTTTCAATAAGCCGTACATCCCGTCATTTCCTCTCTTTGGAATAAGATGTTGGAGGATTTCGGATTCGAATCAATACGAACTGAAGGAAAAAACTTGGCTACAAAAGTTTTGTATCTGAAAAAAAAACAGTGAAAACAATTAACATTTACATTATTCTGGATAGTTTATTCAATAAATTTGGAAATTATTATTTTTTTCGATATTGAAAAAGATTGCATAATAATTGTGCGTGTGTATAAAATAAATCGACAATTAATGACGGTTTTATCTAACTATGGAAATCATATCTGTATTAAATTTTTTTTTTGTTTTCCGATGTTTAAAATTTGTTTTTAAATTGATTTAACTTCACAATGCATAGAGTTCTATTTTTTGTACTGTTTTCAATTACGACAGAAGTCTACTCGCTGAAGGTCAGTGTTTTTTGCTTCCTATCCCTACGTAATTAACCCTTTTTTACACTATTTAATAGATTTGGCAAGGTGTTTTCACAAATATCGCAATAAACTCCAACGACGAATACATTGCACTGAATCACACGGTACGCAAGGCAAATACTTCTGTAGATGTTGATATTTTGGCTAAAAAGCCTATTCAACGGGGCCACATTCAAATCTACTTGAGCAAATATGCTAACAAACGTACACAATTCGCATTCAACAAAACAATAGCCATTTGTTCGTCTCGACGTGCAGACAGGGTTAATACAATTTTTTCAGACTTTTTCCTTATACAGTAGAACCCCTCTTAACCGGCCTGGTCGGGACCCACACCTTGGCCGGTTAGGAGTTTGGCCGGATTATCCGAGGTTCCCTTGAAAAATTGAATTTGGTTCGACAATAAACTATATTTCAAGATACTATAAAAATTTCATAGAGTGTTATACATTAAGAAGCAAAAAGAACGCTGTTGGAACTCATTTTATTGAAAACTAAATAAATTGCACACATAAAAGCAAAAAAATTAAACAGTACATTCTTAGGTACAAAGTTAAATCTCCACGAATTTATTGATTGAGAAAATCAGTTACCTTTTTCTGTTTTTTAAATTTTAATAATTTTTTTGAATGAGAGAAAGCTCGTGACGTCAAAAATTAACTACTTTTACTGGCTAAAGTTATGCAAACATGTTGTTAACAAGTTAAGGAATGTTATTGTTAATAAAAAAAATGCTTTACACTAAAAAGTCCGTAGAATAATGTAATTTAATCACAACCACAACATTATTCATAGACAAACTTAATAGCTAATTTGATTTTGATGCTGACTGTGATGGCATGGTAACAAAAAGAAAAAAAAAAGTTCCGTGGGATATAGGAAAAGTCTGCTAGTCATTTTTCGGTAACAAAAAGAACAAGAAACGTTAAGTGGGATATAGGCCGGTTAATCCGAGGACCGGTTTATCCGAGGCCGGTTAAGAGGGGTTCTACTGTATATCGAAAGTTTTCAAACTTAACGATGACCTGTCCTATTTCGGCCGGTGTGTATTACATAAGAGATCTAAGTTTTACGACTGAATATTTGAATTTTAATTTTCTGATCGATACAAAGTCGTTTTGGACGCTGGAAGCGAATTATTTTGAAAAGGTGCCGGGACGTGGTTTGATATTTTTAGCGGGTTCGCTATTTCAGGGATATATGCGATTAATATGAAATTGAAGATTGGTTGATATGATGAGTAATGAATAATTTTTATTTTGAATTCTATAAAACAATTTGCTAAAGGGATTTTTACATTTATGGTAATGATAACTTGCACTTGCACTTCCCAGTGAAAAGAAAACCATCTAAGCAAAGCAAATGTGTTCGCTTCAGTTGTTTTAGGTATCGTATTAAATCAATATTTGACTCAAAGAATAGTTAAAGCCTTCAACAAAATTAATTCTTACTTCTTACACCACTATCCAAAATTCACAATAAAAGACAGGTGGTCCGAATCTTTACCTTATTTGTATGATCAATTAGTCGTTATTCGATTCTGTCCATGAACTTGAATTAACAAAAAATCGTAAATTGTCACGGAAATTTATAAAATAAAAATTTAAAAGTGTAAATCGACAATTAATGCTGGTGGTTTTATCTAGCTTGAAATCTTTTCAGTTGTTTGCTTAATTTTCCAGTGGATTCCGAAACTTGAAACAAGCCAACGTATCAATTCATGAAAAGTTCAATGATAAGATATTCTCATCCGAAGAAACAAATTGAACTGGCAGACAAAACTGGTGATACTGTGGAGAGCCCCCCCCCATTTCAATTTCGAACGAAACATTATTTTGGAAGCGTTATACGCCACAACACCCCGCACTGAACCGTGTTTGTCTACATTGACAATGCTGGCTCTAAAAGATTTGGGCCCTCCTATATTCACTGATGGTCGCCAGATATTCTTTGACTAGGGTTGTCCAACATACGACCAGCGGGTCACAATCCGAAGGATTTTTATTGACGACTAATTTCTGTACAAAATCCCACTAAATAAAGGAGTCTATAAGCGGGGCAAAATCATTCAAAGTAAAGAACGATAATACGATTTCCATTACTGGATCAAAGGAAATATTTTTTCTTTAAAAACGTTCAGTCAAAACTCTCGCAATTTTTCGCAGCAATTATATTTGAGGTCATTTTTGCGAAGCAATTCATAAATGCAACTTCGTCACTAAACTTATCGTCAACCTAACCGTTAAACGTTCGATAAGACTCACAAATCACAGCTTGATTCCCGTTTTTCCCACCGAACAAACTCACCTGACTATAGTTCGGCTAAATGGGAGTGGTAGCGTTAAAAAACAAGTTGTCCCTTTCAGTATGCCGAAGCCTACAGCAGCTCCGCGGCGAAGAAGCTTCAAGCTGTCTTTCTATATCTGTTATGATAGGCGCCCTCTCCTTCCCTTATGGTCGGTGTTATCATACGATGGTATACGACCTCTATCGTCGCGTTTCTTCAACTGCTCTCTGAAACTATGATCAAAAAATCTGGTCGACAAATTCCATACCCACGCAGTTTGTTCATGTCAAGGAGACACTTTCGGTGTTCACGATATGAGCGACTCGTAAATATGAACGCAGAAAGCAGCTATCTTAAAAGTGCAAACTCTCGCTCTCTTTTAAAGCCGCATATAGTCATTTGCATATTGTTCCAGTGCCAAACACTTTCCTCTGTATTCATCGAAAGCTGTTAGTTGACTGACGCCAAAAATATCAGTTAGACAAAATGACCGCCATCCGCCAGTTTCAATGACCGTTATTTACATATATCAAATAAAATGCGTTCCAAACTGACATGAAATAACGCCTTCCCCCTAAAAAAATACTTGTTTGACGCGGGCCAAACTAATTTTCAAACCTATGTAGCCCGCGTAAAAATTAAGTCGAACACGTGCTCTAAACACGTTTATAAGAGCCATAAGTGCCATAATTGATCAGTGAAAGCTCCAGAGACGAAAACCTTCGCTCTCTCGCGAGACCTACCGGTACGTTGTCAATTGTAGTGGCTCCGACGAGTACTCGTAATCTTCAAGGCTTTGTCAAAAAAAAGGCTAAAACAGCCCTAACAAATAATTTCATCCTAATAAAGCTTAGTCCAAGCAGGGGCTTATCATGATCAAACTGGTCTACTGACGAAGGAAGAGGATGGTTGACGGCAGGGTGAGACTGAGGTGCACGACGGCATCCCAAGAGCAGTGGCAGCGCACTGCTCAGAGGGTCTGAGGACTCCATTTCATACCTGGATGTATGTGGTGGCCCCAAAACACCTACTTGAACAAGGGGGTGTCCAATTTTCATCATTGTCTCATGGAACAGGGAGATTTTCTTTAAATTTCATGTAGTCTAAAAATACTTAGCAGAAAGTGCCTCTTTTAACACCGAAGCAGTCCTTACCAAAATGAAGAGCAGCAACAACACGCAAGCTCATCAGTGGAAAGCTAAATGCCACAAAAAAATAAAGAAAATTACCAAACACTGATTTTGTCCCTGAACGTTTAATCTATGCCCAAACTTTGAGAGAGAAATGAACACCACCACCGCATCAATCTACATAGGCTTTGAAGGCTACCACGGATGTGGCCAGAGGGCTCCAGATTCGTATAAACAGTGAGAATTTAATGCCTATCCCACACCATATCGATTAACAAGTTACGGGTTGGTCTATGTAAGTGTCCCAGCCGCCCTCAAAGTCACTACTAATTTTGTAACACCATGCCTCCTCCATCCAGTATGTTGTCAGTCAGTCGCGAAATCGATTATATTCTTTTAGTCACTTCGACAAAGGAAAGAAAAACAGTATCTTCGATGGTAGCACATTTGCCGGGTTAAAAGCAGCATAAGCGCAGCGGGACGGTAAACGTATGAAAAAGAAGCTTCACTGGCGCTTTTACGAAAACCTTGAGTATATACGCTGATGATTTGATCGTGCGACTCATTTGATTGATAAGAAATTTAATTTCCAAGGATTTAGCAGAACCTCACTCTGGCGAGTGGTGACCTATCCAGAATCATAACAAAATACATATAGTATGATTGATGAAGTGTCCCTTTCGGATATGTATATCCGTTTCGAAATCCAGGAACAGTGCCATATTGAACTTCTGACTATCCCCATAAAACTGACTGACTGACAATCAATCCTCATCAACTGCATACGTTGCCTCCTTTGACATAACCGGTTAGGTAAAGCAGGAGCTACCGTGTACTTACTACAACACCATAGCTTCTCTACTGGTTGATGGAACCGAAACCTTATATTTGGTTAGGTAAAGTAGGGCCTACCGTGTAGCGACTACATTATCAGAGGTTCTCTGCTGGTTGATGGAACGGCGCACGAGCGCATAAACTTCCATAGAGAAGAAACAAGTTTAGCCAGGCGCATACCCTGTGAGAGTATGAAGTCACTGTTGGAGGCAGCTATAGGCAAGGCTCTATCAAAAGCGCATTAAAATCAAACTGGTCCGATGGGAAAACTCAACTCCTGGTAAAGATTTTTTTTTCTCGGTTCAATTCAAGTAGCATTCAAGTTTCGAGGAGTCGGACGAAAAGCGTTTTTGGAACTTTCTTTGACAATATCCACGGAGGATGCCGCCAATATTTGCATCGGTTTAAGCTGGGCTGCCCGCCAGAAAGCCAAGGTAATAAGTAAAACTAAGTTTCCATCTGAATATGAAAATAAGTTACGAAATGGACAATTTGTCTGTTTGCGTTTAAGGCTGTTTATGGCTGTCGAAAGAAGGCATACTCTCCATTTTTGTGGTCTTTTTTTAGGGTTTTTTAGATTTTTCGAAAAACCCTTATGAAAACGATTTTGTCCGTCCGTCTGTCCGTCTGACAGTCCGTCTGTTCACTAAATAACTCGCGAACGGCTTAACCGATCGTCATGAAATTTGGTAGGAATTTGTAGAATGGTAACAGTCTTTGGCGCAAAATACTTAAAAGCTGGTATGGCAAAGATAACAGGGTGCCTCGGATATTTGAAAATTTGTTCACTAAGTAACTCGCGAATGGCCTAACCGATCGTCATGTATTGTGGTATGAATGTGTAGAATAGTAACAGTCTTTGGCATGAAATACTTAGAAGTTGGTAGGGCAAAGCTGACAGGGTGTCCTGGAGACTTGAAAAAGTCGACTTTTTTAGTTTTTATCGGACATGGACGTATGGGTACTATCAAAGAACTCGATGGGTGCATTTCATATCAGTTGCTTTTTTTCCATTTTGGAGTAATGGTAACGGAGTTACAGCTAATAAATTCAGTTAATATGTGTAGCCATGATACATAGTAAATCTATTTTTGGATTGGTTTATTTAGACCAATCCAAAAATAGATTTACAAGAAGCATTTCATTAATAGTGTGCATAATTCTTATTTATTACCTATTATAAAATATATGTGCAAAATTATTCACTATGTATGTATCCAAAATCTAAAAAACCCTCGTATTGCGCCCTCTGCAGCAGCAGCCCTCTGTACGCCGGTATTTTTTTACTGATGAACTAAACACCTCTAACTCGCGAAAATTAGAACCCTTGAAGTTCCCCCCAAAAATAAATCGATTCGTTTTACGTAAAGCTGATATGCCCGAAGGTAGGTGACGTTGTTCTCTTATAATGGCTCATAATTCGTCCGCAATCCATTAAGATGGGTAATAGAGTATTTGTATATTGAATCACAGTATGCGACGTGGTACATCCGACGGTGCGTTGGACGCGAGTTGGAGACTTTGGAGCCAGGACACCAGAACGAGGTTCTTAATTGAGCGTTTTTTTTTTGTACGAATCGCTTCCATTGCTATCTGTATGGATATTCAAAACGCACTACTTTTGATTAGAAATTCCTCAAAAATAAATTGAAGTATGCAACAAAACGTTGCTTTGTCGTTTTATGGGTGGATATGCTGGTTCGGTAAAGTCGCCTAAAGGTACGTTGTCCTCGACGCGGCCGCACGACAGCGATTCGCTCATTCCATATCAAAACTCGTTTGTCTCTCATTTTAAAAACGAGTTTTTATATGGAATGAGCGAGTCGCTGTTGTGCAGTCGTGTCGTGGAAAATGTACCTTAAAGGTCTATCTACCAAGACAGACTATTTGCTCGAGGACTCTGAGTATACCACGAACATTCTTTGTTATTGTCCATCGGTTGCACGCCCTCGAAAATTTTAATAAATTGTACAAAAGAACAGAGAGAGAGAGAGAGAGAGAGAGGTTTTGTATACAACCTTTTATCTCTCCTAAGAATCAGAATTAACACTTTGCAAGACAAAATTTCGAAAGCGCAACAAGTTGTAATAGGTTGATGGTGACGCATTTAAGGTCCGGTCGAAGAACTATGCTCCGTGGTTACGGGAAAACAGGGAAAAAGAGAGAAATAAGGAGAGTGAAAACTTGCTGAAGCTACTCTCTATTTCTAACTGAAGTGTTTTTTTTTTCCAATGCTGGTGTTGTTTCTCCATAAGGTCACGCACACACACACACACAATGCGACGTTTCTCCGGGTCGCACGATGTGATTTAAACACTAACAATATGATACCGAGCTTAACGATGATATTTGTTTCGATGCCAAATTAAACAGATTTTTCAGTGGGATCTTGAGACCTGATTCGTGATGTTTGACGGTGAAAAGCCTACACTGAAAATCGGATTGTACTGCTCTGGATGGTTACCCAAACGTTGCCTTTCTTAACCATCCCTCTTATATCTTCCGAGTCGCGCCACTACGGAGCTTACCTAAACATAAACCACGTCAATACAACCATCAATGCTGATCGGGGTTTATCAGCGGCGTCAATGCGCATGCCGCTATGCCATGTCAACGTTCCTCATCGCCCAACTCGATATTTTATCGCAAGCAGTCTGAATGACACAAGTTAAATTGAGCCTCTCGCATCGTATCGCATCGTTTTGTATATGAATTTAGTGAATCATCATGTTCAACTGGCTTCAGAAAATCAAGACAATCAAAACCTAGCAAACTAACACAAAGCCTTAATCGTGTCAATATATTCTACAACCGTTAGACTTTTTGCATCATAGCATTGAAACAGAAATAAATCTAAACATTGTATTTACATTCTCCCATAATCTACCTTAACCCTAGAGAGATAATCATATTTTTTACCCCTGAAAAGATAATCATACGTCGATTCGACGTGTTGCTAGTTAACATCCTTATAACTTCTTTGTTAAGAGTAACATGTTGTTAAAAGGTAGATATATAATCATTTGTATTTAATATTAATCTGTTAAACTCGTGGTTTTGCAAAATTATCATTTGTTTGTTTATATAATATTAATTTAAAAAAAGTGGTACTAGGAGAAAGTGGACTGTCCTTTCAATAGATTAAAATAAAGGATATCTTTATCGAAACAGGCTTTTAGTGGTTACATCCAAGTGAATACACATTCACATTGTGAAGATTTACAAAAATGTCAATTCGGAGCAATTAAAATATTTTTCAGTACAAATTTGTTAAAGATAATCATACGTCGATTCGACGTATATTTGACTTATGACCCCCAATATCTAAGGCTGTGTGGTACCCAAGCCAATAATTTTGCCACGTAATTACGCCTACAGACATGAATTGAGTTAAATCTTGGAACCAACAAATTATGAAGCTTCACTAATGAGATATAATAAAAAGAAAAATTTCTGTACGTCGATTCGACGTAGATTATCTCTCTAGGGTTAAGGTCTTTGACCCCGTTAAACCCTTTGACATTACCGTGGCAAAATGAATACGTCACCCACTTATCCAGGATGCTATTTATATTTTACGCACACAATCACCCAAAGGTTACTAACGCGCCCATATCGTCCCGATAGCGGAAGAGCCGAAGGTCCCGTAGAAATAAATATTAACGTGATAAAGTATCCTGTATCGCTGTGCCCATACGCATCGGGTAGGTATATATGACCAACATTCATAGCCCTAACGATGACGTATAGCTACGGTAAAAAACGCGAAGATGAGTTCATAAAAGTTACCAACGAAACGGAAGTTACGATGTAGGGTCAAGCTCATGTTGATACAGAAACTTGGCAGGCAGCCGTGCACTAGCTCTACGCAGCTGAAAGTGCGAAAAAGGCTAAAACTGAAGAACTAAAATCTCATAATTATTATTCCACTCCATTTCAACGGGTGTTTCCGCGACGAGGCCAACTTTTCACCAGCCACCTGCCAAACATACTTGTTTTCGTGCTGTTTGCCAGGCCTGGCCGCCATATTTATTTTCCATTCTATAATGAAATACCAGGAGAGGGAAAGAGCGCGTAATAAGCACTTTGAAGCGATATGCCATTAAACGCTTATGATGTGTACTATGGTTAAAGTAGAGTATACCAACCGGCGATGTACACAGGAGTTATATTGTTGCCAGGACGAAATACAAAATCCAGATTCGCGAAAGCGTTACGCATTGACCTTGGGCGGATGAAATAGTATGGTGGAGCACTATAATATTGAAACACACCGGCACTAACCGTACCGTACAAGTAGCAAGCCCCAAAGCAGGTATAGGGCAATATTACATTACTTACACGGAAAAAACACATTGGACTTGTGACCACTTTTTCTATTTCACATATACCATAAATATAGGCGAAATCAGGATTGCAATAAAATATAGAAGAATTTACTATACACATAGGAGTCTAAATGAATAGCAAATATCATTATACATATATGCACCACTGCTATACTTTGTAGCTTATAGTACAATTTCTTATGGGTTTTCTTCCACATTGATTTTGTAAAATTTCCTAATTAATATGCATTGAAATGCTATACTAGTTTGCGCACAGCGCCAAAAAAAAGTCGCATCATTTCATAAATATATTGCATTTATTCCTATTTTAAAATGTAAACCTATCAAATTATAAAGTATGTATTCCCATATTTTAAGGTGGTTGTATCGATATTTATAGTAGATTCCTAAGTTCCTGTGTTGAAAAACTTGTGATTGCGTGACTCGCCTTGCCGCTTGTTCACCGAAAACTGAAATAAAAATGTGGGCATTAGTTTGTCACTTTGTTGAATGCACTCAAAATAGTAAACGCGGGGAACATTTGAGGAAGTCGTGTCCCGTTTTTTGTATTTTCCACTGTGGAGCTGGACTTGATTTATATTGCAAAACTACATTGAAGTAAACAATTTATTATCGTCCCGAATTTCGTTAGTAGACCTAGCCTGGACCTACTCACACAAACCATTTACTAATCACACTTCCGCCATTTCGCGCGATACTGCAATGGAGTTTTGCAAAATGTAAATTGTGTACACTAACACGATCGAGTCACTAAACGAGCGGCACGATTTCTTCGAAGGCTCGCGCACTATTTTTATGATAATTTTTAACATAACTTACCCTTTTTTCACCTTTTAAAAACAAAAACACCGAAAAACTTGCACTTGCATTAGCATACCGCGGTGTTATGCTTTGCTTTGTCGCGATTGCGGGCGCGTTGTGAAAATAGCATTGTCTTTTTGTTTCTAGTGCACATTTTATAGCATTCGGTACTATATTTTTTAGACGGCAATGTAATATTGTCACATATGAAAAACAATATTGGAATAAATACGATAAATTTAAGATATCCGACAATAAAGTGATCGAATATAAGTTTATGGAATATATAGACTTAAGAGTTATATTTTATAGGTATTGCTTCCACAAATATAGGATATTTTTCCAATAAATGTTAGCATTTGGCCTATATGGTGAATGCTATATTTTTTGCGTCGAGGACTACATGTATTTTTTTCCGTGTAGTGTGCACAGCACACGGTTTTCTCTCGCTCTCTTGGGAACTCGGAACCAATTACTTTGTGTATATGAAAGAGCACTGAACCGTACAATATACAGTCAGGAGCAGGTCCTGCGGCTACATTGCCTGTATTTTGCGAACGAAGCATGTATACGCGGTCATATCGGTCGTGTTGTCGTGTAGAACGTTGCTCAATTCGACGGAGGAGTCGCGACGGGCAGTATTTAAATGTAACCATTTTTCGTGATAATGAGAAGTGAGCGAAGGCGATGAAATGAGATAATTAAGTTTTGAGCTGTAATAATTGCAGGTTGCCGAAGGTAGGTGACCCTTGAAGGTTGGTTTCGTGGATATTAATCTTTGTGTATTGTATAGTCTTACATAGGACACAATAATCTCTATTCACGGGTACATGAAATTGTAATGATTTATTAGGTGGAATTGGGTCGTATAGATTTTTACAGAATTGTAAAAATCGTTCTTTATCAGAAAATTTACAAAAAAAAAGCTAAACATTTAATTTTTCACTTATGCCGTGTAATCGAAGTTTGCATCTTTCTGTCTAGAATTTCGTTCCGGACATAGTCACGTTGAGAGAAGAGGATCGCTCTCGAAAAAGCAACGTAAGCGAGTAACTCCCATTTTTAATTTTTGCATCCAAACTTGTCCAACATTAGAGCCTGCCTCAAAAAATCAGTAAAGTCAACATCTTTAACATGTAACGGCATTTATTCCAAATAATTATAATTACATATTTTATTTCATTTGCATATAACCATTTAGTAGAACCTTTACCAACATTATCAAATCATGACCGGGCAATTTTTCAAAATAATTTGTTTCCAAAGTCCTGAAAATTGAAATTTTTATTCGAGTAACTTAAACCTCTTATGTAATATGATCCGGCACTGATTGGACAGGTCATTGTCAAGTTGGAAAATTTCTGATAAATAAAATGAAAACTTGAAAAAAAATTATTGGTCGTATGAGCACGACGGGACGAACAAACGGCCATTGTTTTGTTGTACGTAAATTTTATTCGCTGGTTAACAAATTTCGTAAGGACGAATTGTATGTGTGCCCATTTCACGGGCTTCTTCAACCGAATATCAAAGTCCAGCGTAGTGTTTCCTTTCGATTGAGTAAAATTCAGGGTGCAGTACTCATCGTTGGATGTCTTATCAATTTTTGTGAAAACTACTTGCCATTGCTGGAAATGTTTGATTAGATAAGCAAAGAGTGCTTAGTGCTTAGAAGAGTTGCTATTAAATTGCTACAATACCTTTTTCAAATCAACTTTCGTTATTACGACGAATAATATTACACCAAGCACAATCAGTTTATTCATGTTCAAGTTTAATCAGTAACAAATTGTAATAATTACATACAACCGTGTCTTACAAAATGCCCAAAATTTTTACAAAGATAAGATCATCATTAATATTTATTGTCAATTTACAAAGTGGCTGATTAATGCATTATTGCGAATTTCCTGTATTTACTGACGCTCAATTATAGGCTGTTTGGACATAATGATATCCAACCAGACGTGTCTAACTTAATTTTTACGCGGGCCACAATGTTGGTTTGAAAAACGATGGCGGGCCAAACGTTTGTATGCCTCTTTCTAATACAATAACATTTTATTTGGTTGATTTCGAATTATTGAATTTTTTAATGAGTTCATTATGGGCTGCGACCATTTTTTCTGACTGACGCACAGTGGTTACCAATCACAATCTAGCTGAACAAAAATCGAAAAATGTTGTTTCAAATTGGGAAATGTATTTTGTGATATAGATTCACAACATTTCCAGGATATTCAAAATAGTCATAAATGTTTTTCTCCATTGGCGTACCTGTCAAAAACAAACAGGAAGTTGGGGAACTATTATGTATACATAATTCAAATCGATTAATATCGTTTAGTAACATAGTATTTTCTTAGACGTACAGGTTTGAGAATCCCAGCCTCCCAGCATTTATATTTTAATCTACGTATAAAAATACTATGTCAGGAGATGATGCTAGCAATTGGGTAAAACTATACAATATGCCCCACTTTTTTTTCAAATGAATGTAAATCGCAAACCTTAATAGATTTCATTAGGATATTATGCAGGATGGTAGTTTGGAATGTTTGTAATGAAATTATCTCGGGAATATTTTGGAAAAAATAAGCAACTAACGGTAATCCATCGTTTCCCTTCAACAAACGATGGGGCGTTTTATAAATGACAAATAGATAATACAGGGTGGCCCATTTAAAGGGAACTAGTGTAAATCATGCATAACTTTTTTATTATTTAATATTTTTTTCTGAAATTTGGTAAGAATAAACTAGACACATGGGAGATATGTTTACACTACTTTCCAGGTATGTATGCATTGAGGAAGGGTCGATTTAGGTAGGTTTTAAAAAAGAGTTTGTTTTTGAGCCATTTCATTCACGAAAAGTACGTATGCGGACAGGTAGAATGGAATTTTGCTAACGATTCATTAGGTTAGGTTTTTTTTGCTTTAACCGTTGTGGAAGACATATACGGGACATTTATTTAAACTAATGATTTCCAATTTTTTACAAAAATATACAAAGTATATGGAATAGTTTAAGTAAATATTTTAAGCCGCTAAAGGATACGGCAATTGTATAAAAAGAATAAAGTTTACATACATTTTTACAGGTATTAGATGATTATTCATTTGAATGAGTTTGGATACAAAATGTTAAATTTTATCAAAAATATGAAGGAAACTTTTGGATAAAATTTTACGAAATAGAGATTCGAAATTATGTTGATTGTTGATATAACACGCACGTTCTAGTTCGAACCTCTGCCAAGCGCGGAGTAGATGATGTCCATATTGAATACATGAGATGTCGATCTCGACCCGAAAGGACCATAGCATATCATACGTGCGGCAGTTACAAATATTTTACCCTGCTGTGAAATTCTTATTAATATCTTTTAGTTTAGAAACTATTTGTTTAATGAATTGCAAATAAGAGTAAATATGTTGATCGCAATCATGACGAAGTAGAGATTCGAGATTAAGTGGTTCTGGTGTTGTACTGCCACATCTGCTTATATGGCGCGCTCGTTCTCTCTCGAATTTCTCACAGTCGCGGAGTAGATGTTGTACGGATTGAATGCTTGAGTTGTCACATGGACAACGATCTGTTCGAGCCCGTTTGAACCGAAACAAATATTCGAGGTGATATCCGTGATTAGTTAGGAATTGCGTGGTCTCGAAGGATATTCCGCCAATACCTCGCAATCGCCGCACTAGTTGCATCAATGGCAACATGGAAAAACAGTGTATGCCCTTGCTGTTGGGATTTCGATATTCGACTCTCCATTCGTTGTCGCTCTCTTCTTTGACGAGTTGTTTTATGTGTGATATAGGAAATAATGAGTAGCTAGTTTGTTCTCGAAATTCATTTGCGGCTTCCTTAGCTGCAACATCGGCAGCTTCGTTTCCACTAATATTGCAGTGGCCCTTTACCCATGAAAACTTGACTTGGCGATTCGTCTGATTAATGGAATATAGCGCTTTGTGGATAGAATTTACAGTCGGATTACTTCGGTTTTCAATAGACTTGAGCGACGACAAACTATCTGTGAAAATGCAGGCGCTGAGTACATCTGTGTCTTGAATCCATAGAAGAGCTTTGAGAATCGCGTAGATCTCGGCTTTCAGTTTCTTGTTGCATACGTTCTGTGAAATTTGACATCTTCGATTTTAGCGATATCCCTGACCACTAAGTACAGGGGTTTGAAGTCCGCAAGAGCCAAGCAAGAGCCAACGCTGGGATGCCAGAAACGGTATGAAAACCGCGAATAGCCTTTATAGCGTATTTGCGTTCGAGCTAGCGAAGCCACTTCCTTACATAAACGAATTTTGTAGCACGTGCCCATATAGCTGGACCGTAAGTGATCATAGGTACAACGACGCGATGGTACAGGATTTCAATATTTTTGGACTGAAGGCCCCAGGTAGGACGAACAAATTTACAGATGTTATTAAATGTATGTTGAGCTCGTTCAGTTATTTGCTTTGCATGGGAGGCGAATCTAAGACATCGATCAACAACGATGCCGAGGATATTGAACTCGCTTTGAAAAGGCACGTTAATATTATTCATGCAGATGTCGATGGATTGAGCTTTATTAGTAAAAGCAATAGCTTTGGTTTTGGTTGGGTTAAAACAAAGTTTAACTTCTTGGCCCCATTTTTCCACAGCTTGTAGGCAGTAGTTAGTCTTTTCTTGTAGCCTTGTTAGGTTCTTGTCAAAGCATATGAATAATAAGTCGTCGGCTTGCTTGGAGAATGCATCCATCTGGTAAAGATTTCTGGAGTACCTCTTGACTAATCAAGTTCCAAAAAGTTGGACCACAAACGGATCCTTGAACACAGCCTTTCGTCATAATTTTACAAACTCGAGCGTCACCGTAATGCAGAATCACTTCCCTGTGCTTTAAATAATTTGTAATTAAATTTAAATATATATATTTACCGGACACTTGATTTTGCGTAATTGTTCCATAAGAGCTGGCCACCATGCGTTGTCAAATGCTGCTTTAATATCGAAGGATACTGATGATGATTTCTCTTTTTCTCTTCGACGAGTTGGAGACCGTGCCGTAAAGCATCAATAGTGGATCGTTGTTGTCTAAAAGCGAATTGGCGGTCGGAGTATTGGTTGCTGACCTCCAAGTGATGAACAAGCCTTCTGGTGAACAATTTTTCTAGTGATTTACCTAGAATTGGCAGAAGCCCAATGGGGCGATATGAGGTCATGTCGCTATAGTCGTATTTTCCTGCTTTTGGGATTATTTTGACGAACGCTTTCTTCCATGTCTTGGGAAAATAGCTTAGTTCAAGGCATTTGTTCATGATTGATGTCAGAATTAAAGGATGAGCGCAAGCAAGTTCTAAACATATATCTGATGTCAAACCATCAACACCAGGAGCTCTGTTTGGGCTCATTGACTTCAGACATTCAAGTACTTCGTCAGGTGTAAAATATTCTTCGCCGAAAGAAACAGGTTCCTCCAGTTGTTTAAGTCGTAAATCTGTATGGCTTGCTAGCGAATCTTCCGTGTCATCTGGATAGAAATGGTTGAGTAGACATCGAGCAGTCTCGTGACTTGACGTTGTATAGGTCTCCCCAATTATAAGCGTTTTATTTATAGTTGCGAAAATAGGAGCATCCTTAATGATTCGATTAGTGAGCGAGAACACATCTTCTTTCCCTTGGTTGGAGCAGAATTCGCGAAAGTGCTGTGTAGATGCGGCATGAAGCGCATTAGCATATTTTTCCTTTTCTTCCTTAAGCATTTTAGCGAAATCGCTTACTTGAGGAGAGTTCTTATGTCTAGCAAGTTGTTGATGTAGACGAATTACCTCTTTTTTCATTTCTTCCAATTCGGCCGTCCACCAGGGGTTAAACTTTGCAGGAGTTCCTCGTAACTTCATAGAAGCAAAACAAGCAGATCGAATTGCCTTTGTAAGAGATTGAACATGCTTTTCCAATTCGAGCGGCGTATTGATGTTTGTTACATTCGCAGTAATATTCCTTAAGGTTAGCTCACGATGTAGACAGGATCGGCAAAAGTTTCCAGTTTGCTTCTCGTGTTTTGAAAGTGTAAGTTGATGTTTTTGCACACGCTTTGAATTTTTCTGATGAATTTTGAGCCTCCTGGCGTGCTCCCCGACAGGCCAGTGTTCCGTTATGGTCCCGACAACCTTGCCGATATGTTTCCTGTCTATTGACAGAAGAATAATAGACCTGGCTATGTCAAGTCGTGGCCAAATCAATCTTGTTGTAGTACATGTAGTACCGCTAGACCATCTTGCATTAGCTCTGCGCATCGCGGTTTTTTGTATTGCCAGTTATTTCAGCTTATTTCGGTCGGCGTCTAAGGTTATAAAAGTCATATTACGAGCGAGACGGTCCGCATTAAAGTTCCCTTCAAATCCACTGTGACTGGGTATCCAGCAGAGAACGATGTTGAAAAATTGACCCATCACTCTTAGAGCTGACGATTCATTACCTCAACGTTTAAAAAGTAATTACTGCCAAACTTACCATTATTAGACAATTTATTTAGAAATTAAGTCGTAAAAATGCGTCAGGTAATGACACCATAATAACAAAAAATGAATGAATGGTAATGAATGCTTATCTCGTTGATCAAATTTATCAAGTTTTTATAAAATTACATTGATAAAATAAAATGGAAAAAATCCATATACGTTAGTATTGAAAAAAAACAACATGGAAAGATATACGGTGGGCCAACGAGTTCAAATAATACAAATTTACCCGCGGAATAATAATTCGATTGTCGAGATACAGCGCGAGTATCACCGAACGCTCCATCTACGAGATTCTCCCTCGAGATCAACGATTCGCAGAATTGTTCGCTTTTTTCGAGAACAAGGAACCGTTAATAGCCCTCGACGAGTCTACAATAATAAACCAAGGACAATTCAGGAAGGTTTGCAGCCAGAAATATCCGAGGTTTGCAGCCAGAAATATTGCGAAAGGTAATGGAACACACCGTAGAACGATCTCGTCTTTGCGAAGCCGCCCAGGGCAGTAATCTAAAGGATATAATTTTTTGAACATATTGCAAACATATCTGTCAAATGTCTATTTTTTTATGTGAAAATTAAAAAAAAAAATCGGTTCAGAAATAAAAAAGTTATTCATGGTTTACCATTTAAAGTGAACTAATTCACTTTAAATGTGCCACCCTGTATGTTCCAGATCGTGTTACAAAATGCCCCACCAATAAACCACACTTCTTTTCAAATAGGCACGTTTAATTGTCACACACATCACAAAATATGAAGTTTTTACATTCAATTAACGATGTTACAGAAAGAAATATAAGTTGAAACAAATGTCTCAAATATTTTCTTCCAATGTGACGTGCCGGTAGTGCGGTAGTCAGTTTGGTGTACAAAATGCTCCACCTTGAATTTGGCAACAACGCTTTATAAAAGTGTGTATGTATCATACAATCTTAACGGTTATTTAGTTTTTCTTCAAGATTTTGCTTGTTTTCCCGAAATTCCAAGCACTTCCCACTGGTACTCATCCCAATATGTTCAGACACAAAAACACAAAATTAGATGTGACCGCGTCTAGATTATGCTCGACGTTTGCAATATACGCATGGGGCGTTTTGTCAAACCTATGTAAATGGCGCCACAAACCTGACGATTTCTCGGCCGATCGATTGAGCAATCGTTTGACGACAATTGATCTGCGCCGCCCGTACAGCACATACATTAGGCAATCTGAAATTTACAGTCTCACGGTCCACAAGACACAACACAAAATAGCGAAAATTATACCATTTTTGGCGATGGAAGATTGACATTCATTAATACTTCTGATGGAGAATGACCTCCACAACTACAGCATGAAGAACGACCACAGGTTTATGTCAAAAAATCAGCAACTGAGAACACATGATTTTCATGATAGATTGTACGGAAAATTGCATTGGCAATACGTTCCACACGTCAAATCAAAAAATTGAATCCGATGGTCCCACACACCTTCCGATTTATCTCGCAATCAAAAAATCTGGCCGATCGATCGTAGGGTCTGTGGCGCATCTTATATGTATATGGTTTTTGGGTCCACATTTTCTATTTTTGTTGAGGCCTGAAACTCTCTTTAGACCAAATTGGCAGAAAAGTGACTTACCAAAAAATTGCCAATCAATGACGATTTACTCACCGAGAGCGTCCCCGTTTGGCCATGCCTTTTCAATAGAGAGATTCATAAGGCTGATACCTGACATGGAGAAACGTCTTGAATTCAATTTAATCATCTGTGTTCGTAAAATCTATCAGTATAGTTACAATTGTTCTACCAAGTATTTTTTTTTTAAACTGGTTCGTCCCATATTTTGACTTTCGCTGGTTTTGTGAACACATCAGCCGGGTAGGCGGAACGAACATCGACGTGAAGAATCGTTGGGAAGACATTTGTCGACCGAGGGCGATGTCTAGCTGATCGGAATTTGATCATCATATGGCAGGTCAGCCGAGTAGGCGCGACGAACATTGTTTGAATGCCTCATAACGGTGGAGGCCGTTCGCCATCGAATATTATCACTCTGACGGAGCGTTAGGGAAGGGTACGTTAATAGGAAGACTGTTTGCGGAACCGCACCATCTGTCCAGCATCGGTTTTTGTTCTATGAATGAAGTCGTCTTGGTCATATTGTTCTAGACGCCACTAATTAACACTCAGTTTCCCAATTCTAATTCTCTCATCGGGCTATGCGATACGTCCTCTTGTTGTAAAGAAGAAAGGGCACCGGTGAGCTCAAGTCCAGCTCAACACTTTCACTCTCTTTTGCTGAACGAGCGAGGCAAGTTTTGATCGGTAGGAAAATTGGAAACGAGCTTTGATCTGTGAGCCTTATCGAACGGTTAACTTCAGCTAAAATGACACAGTTAGGTTGAAAATTAGTCAAGTGTATTTTTGATTGACTTCCAAAAAGCTGCTTCAACGACTATTGCTGCCAAAAATTGCTAAAGCTTCAACGGTCTCGAGCTAACAATCCAAACTCTTCGCCCAATAGAAGAATTCGGAATCGACTATGAAAGAGCTATCCTTAGACTAAAGCCCGAAGTAGAGGAAACGGTTCGAAAGTAAATAACGCAACCGGACACACAGCATGACACCAACCGAAGAGCATCACAGGTTGAACGACAATTCGGTCTACTTCGTGCAAGCGGACAAAGCAAATGCCATTGTCATACTAGATAAAGGAGACTATGATTACCATGGTGGAAGAAAAGCTTAATAGCGGAAACATTTTTCCAGCTGCGCAGCAATCCATTAGTAAATTCAACAAAGAGAGTAGAGAAGGCACTTCAACAAAACAACGGCTATATTGGAAACATTACTGAACTAAGAATGCCGAACCCATCCTTGCCGCGAATCCGAGTCCAACCAAAAATCCATCCAGCCATCCAGGCAACGAGGTACGCGAAATACATAGTAGCCGACACCGACTCAACCACCACGTAAACTCGCAAAAAGCTCCTCAAGGAGATAGGCTGCATCGGAAACTTCTACGTATTCTCGTTCCTGAACATGCGAACTATTTCAAAAACTTGCCGCATTCAACAACCTAGGAGAAGAGAACTGTCTCATTTCATTTGACGTAAAGGCACTTTACCCCAGCATATACCGATAAAAGACGTAATCTAGAAATTGGAGTAGTGGCTCACGAAACCAGCAGCATCAAAAGGTCGAAAGCACTCGCGCAGCAAGCAGCAGTATGCATGAATGAGAACTACTTTACGTGGAGGGTTAAGTTCTACCGCAATTTACCGCAGGCACAGCTATGGGCATCCCGCTGTCCCCTATGATGAGCGAAGTATTCATGGCCCTCGTCGAAACTGAGATTAAGCAAAGAGGTACCATGTAATAAAGAGCGGCGTGGAGCGAGTTTTCACCGGCATCAACCAAATACATAAAAACATAACATTCACAATGGGGCAAGAGCAGGACCATCGCATCGCATTTTTGACATACAAATAATAAGGAACTCATCAGCAATTAAAAAAAATAACAGGCGCGACAATCCAGCATTGGATTAAGGCCGCAGGATGTGTTAGTGACATCCTATTTCCAACATCTTATCTGCTTTTTGTTTAGGTAATGAGATCAGCATCACGCGCTCAGCAGTGTTATTTATCCCCATAAATGGGTACTCGTTTAACATCTGAGTGAGATGATATAGTCCGTCACAAGCGCGTGAGTTCGAAAAACACCATGATCCACGGTGAGATTCGAACTCATGACCCTGTGCACCGAAGGTGCGCGCACTAACCGCTAGACCAGCCAGACTACAGCAATTAGAATTCGGTATATATAGGGTGTCCGGAAACTGCCACATAAACGCACCGGATTGTGATTCCTCATGTGATTTCCAGGAAATTCTTTCTCTTCTTAACCCTTTAGCTGCCACAGGCATTTGAAGATTTTTGAAAAAATCATTTTCTTGCACGACGAAAACCTCAATATCTCAAAAGCTAGACTAACCAAAATAGCAAAATAAGATTAATATTACAGCCAACAAATTTAAAAATAAAACTATCGCACTAAAATCGGATAAGAGGTTTGGTTTTTACAGAACTTGAAAGTCAAATTTGTGTGATTTGACCCAAAAAACAGAATATTTTCCCATTTCATTTTTCTCCAACTTCTGCCAAGGTGCTCGTGCTCTTTTAAAAATTGGCGCATAGTCTAACGATCATTTCTTTCGTTATTTCTAACAGTTTTAATGCCTTAAGTGCAGAAAACTAGGGTTAATTTCGATTCAATTCTAACTGCCCCTATAGATCTGCAATTTGGTAAAATTTATTCAAATTATATCAAAATCGATCCCTCGGGCTAAAAGTTTTTTCGGGTTTACCTAGGACTTGTATTTAACCCCCCCCCCCCCCCCTATTATTTTCCTTCTGCCTTCACAAAAGTGCCGTTGCGTCGACAAAACAACATTTGTGTGTGATTTGGTTGAAATAAGTGGGCAAATAAAAATATTTACTCAGAAAATTTTATTGGGGGATGCATGGCCCTTTTTTGTTGCTTTGATAAAGACACATTAATTCAAGGCTTTGTGAAATTAGCGTAAAAAATTAGAATCGAAATGGGGGGTTGGGTTTGTGTGGCAGCCCCATGACCCCATGGTCCGATTTGATCCAATCTTACATATTTTTTGTGTCATCAATTGAAATACATTTGTGTGAAATTTGGTTAAAATTGGTGCACAAATCAAAAAGTTTTTCTTAGAAGAACCTAATTTGGGGGGACAATAACAAATCAAATAGTTGTAGATATCATGAATGTAACGAATGAATCAATGATCAATGAAATGGAATACATCGGTGGAAAGGGTGGGCACAGCGACCATGACAAGGGGAGTACATACGTTAAGCAGTGGCGGATTGGTACATTTGCCGCCAGCAGGCCATTCAAGCTTTGCTGCTCCTAGCGTAGTTCGTCCTCCGATTACTACTACAAGCACTGGCTACTGGATTGTTTTCACAATCTAACGATACAGGGTAGATTGCCCAAGAAATTCGTTTTTGTGCGATTTTCGATTCGCCAAATCATCAATTATACACTGCTTGTCATCAGGTTAGCACACCCTTTCGCATGAGTAGTTTCCGCTGAATTCCAGTCAAACTAAAAGAGTTGAAACTTCAAAATTATAATTATGTAAGTAATTACTGCTAACTATGGGAAAAAAATATGTATTAGAACCGTGACTGTCCGCTTATGAGAGCTTTCACTGTGCATATACATTTCCCATAGCTTAAATCCACCTGCCTACCGCCCTGATAGACTCTAATTTTCCGATTTTCATAAAAAGAGATGCAATTAGGTATATAATTAACATAACAATCCAGCAATGCCTGTAATTAGATGGCGATCAAGCAGAGAATCAATTATCGCCATCAAACGATTATTTCCGCGTGTAATTGTATGTTTGAGCGTAATTACAGAATTTGTCTTGTGCTTATATAACATTATAGCGCCGCACAGGACAACGCCACACAGCACAGCTCAAAACAGGCAAGCAAGAAAATATCTACACATTAAATCAATGGAAAATCCTTTCGTGGTCTTTCATAAATTATGACGACAACGTCAACTCTTGAATAGAGGAGCGTGTAATCAAAGTAAAATGCCAACAGCCGATCAATATTCAAATTGTTTTGCCTCCGGCTCTAGTCAGTTCCTAGTTATAATCAGGCAGGACTTGAAGTGTACTTTTTCAGTTCAATATACATCCGGAAAATTGTTACGTGTGTATTATTTACACACGCATATCGATCCAACTAGAGTCAGAGGTTTTGATTTTATCTATTGAACTACTCTCCGAAAATGTTTAGACATTTAGAGAGAGCATTTCATTGCGTGCATTCGGAAATTATTAAGCCGACAGGCAATAAATCAAATGAAATTTACGTTCATCGCCCACACTACGCCAATTTATTGGTCAGTCAGGCACCAAAGTGTATGACCTTCTCCTTAAATTATCCGCACCCTCTCCTCGTCCCTCCGAAGTACTCAGCAGCTAGAACTCATCACTCCACAAGCTCCTTGTTGTGTCCTACTGACGGCTATAGAATCACGAGGAATTCTATTATCCTTACGACCACTTGGTCGTCACCGACGTCCAACGTCCATGCTCCCCAAAAGTAGCCAGAGTCCAGCATTGAAAAGGAAAAAGGTAAATGACTCGTTATCTTCGGCGCTGCTTTCCTCGTATTTTTGTTTGCGAGTGAAACGCAAGGACTTTTTCTCGCGCTGTATATTATTTCTTGTCTTAAAGTTTTTAATCACAGAAAATAAGGAAAAAACGTGTACGTAATTACACAATAGTGAGCCCCGGTGGAATACGCCGGGATGGCTCGTCGTCTGCTCTATTTATTAGAAGGAGAGGGGCGAGTTGTGATTTGGTGATGTGTATGCGGACTGCAGGGAGTTGTAATTTGGCACGCAATAAGCGGTTCTTTGCTTGCTTTTGTGTATGTATTATATGAATGATGTAAGCGCCCGAGAAAGAAATGAGGTTGAATAATAATTGAATGTAAATGGAAATGTTGACAAAAAAATAGGTAGGAGTATCACACGACGGTCACGGATTTAGTCCGGTGATGCTCGCACGGTATAAATGAGTGGGCCGAGGTGTATTGTTGTTACACAATAATTTTCACTTCATTTACTTTTAATGGAGTGTATGGGGAACAAATTTCATTTTGTGGATCTAAAACAAAAAAAAATGATTTGGTAGGGTAGAAACAGAGACATTAGGTGGGGTTCCAAAACGGAACAGTGGCGTATGCTCCGCAAACATGTTTGCTATTCTGATCTTCTAACTGCCGTTTTGCGGATCAGAAAGCATCTCCAGTTCTTTTCGTTTACATATTTCACAAAAGCAGACAAACGAAAAGAACCAAATAGGCCAGTCAATAAACCGAAATATAAGGCGTTAGGTCGCAAAAATTGCCCGGCTCTGGGTTTTTTGGGATATTGTTAGGATAGATACCAGAAGTGTACCACCAAGCTTGCAACTTCGAAAAACCTGTGCTAACCCGTGACCCTCTAAAAACCTCAAAATTTTCGGACTTTTTTCATATTTTCGTTTGTATATTCTAAAAAGTGCTTCCTACAAATAAGTTGTCCACTGCACTGTTAAAGCTAAGAAAATCTTCTTTAGTTTGAGTGTAACCCCAACTCCAGCTTTTTAGGCGCAAAGGATCCCAAGATACAGCACTTTAAACATTGTTTTTTTGTTAAAAAGTTCGAAATTGTAATTTCAGTCATGCTCCGAGCGCATTCTACAGAGAAAGTCATGTGACATGAAGTTATAAACCAGCTACTTAGCTGTATATATGTCGGAACGAATGTAATCAGACCATGGGGTCATAGGGCTGCCCCTGAAAATTAGGTTATTCTAAGAAAAACTTTTTTCTTTATGTACCAATATTAACCAAACTTCACCCCAGTTTGTTCCTGGTTAAGCCTCAAAAATATCTAGAAACGGATGAAATCGGAACACTAGATCATAGGGCTGTCATACAAACCAACCCCTGATAATCAGGTTCTTCTAAGAAAAACTTTTTTCTTTATGAACCAATGTTAACCAAACCTCACCCAAATGTGTTCCTAGTAAAACCTCAAAACATATCTAGGAATGGATAGAATCGGAACATTACGTCATAGGGCTGTCATACAAACCTCCTAAAATACAATTTCGGACTTTTTTACAAAAAAAAAAACATTTTTTAAAGTGCTGTATCTTGGGATCCTTTGCACCTACAAAGCTGGGGTTACACTCAAATTAAAGAAGATTTTCTTAGCTTGCAGTGCAGTGGACGACTTACTTGTAGGAAGCACCTTTTATAAAATAGAAACAAAAATATAAAAAAAAGTCCGAAAATTTTGAGGTTGTTTGAGGGTTACGGGATTAGCACAGGTTTTTCAAAGCTGCAAACTTGGTGGTACACTTCTGGTATCTATCCCAACAATATCCCAAAACAACAGAGCCGAGCAATTTTTTGCGACCTAAAATCGTTAAATGACTGGCCTAAAAGATTATTCCTGATCCGCAAAACGGCAGTTAAAGATCAGAATGGCAAACATGTTTGCGGAACATACGCAACTGTTGTTGATTTTCCAGAAAAAGCCAAAAACGAAGATTTTACGAGAAATACTGCCTCCATGTTTTGTAAGAAAAAGTTGAAATGAATGAAAGGCAGGCAGTCTAAATTGATAATCGTTATTAGGAATGCGCTTTGAGCCTCAAGCAGAAGCAAATCTTTGACGCAGCACTTTCACGTAAGTTAGGCATATTCTAGGTTGTAACGGGAACAGGCACAGGCAGGCGTCCTGTCAAGCCAGATGCCTTACTATACGCATCTGCTTTAATGTCCATGCAAAACTGGACGTAGGCATTGTGTGAGAATCTATATGGATAAACGGAGCTGCTCTGTGGCTCACTTGGTTGGGTCGCACTCTACGATGCTAGTAATCTAGAGACCTGGAGATCGAATCTCGGCGTGGTCCAAAATGTTCCGTACATCTGCGGATAGGAAATATGTATATAGTGCTTGCAACATTATGTCCACTCCGAAATTATATGCAATGAAACGTTGACTCGAAATCTATATATAAAAGAACACATATGTGAAGTTAGCCCTCCAACAATTTCAAATTACGCTTGTAACCATTTGTTCGGCGGCGGTCACGTTTTTTCGTAATTGTTCGTCAATTAAAATCGTTTGTTCGTCTCTAATTATTAAATAATAGCAACTTTGAAATAAGAAGTGTAAACTTAGCCCGCCATCTATAAATATGGTTGGATTGGTATAAATTTGGTATCAATCGAAAGCCAGACGTGCGTTTGTTCATCCTGGGAACACAAGGATTCATTGCGTGTTTTGTAAATTATAAACTGTATTTGTTTTTGGTATATTTCTTTCTGTATTCCTTGAAGGAATTGCCAGATTTCAGTCAACTGATTCCAGCTGATTGGTCTACACCTCCTTGCTCTTTGAATATCGAATTTAGTATCTTTCAAATTTACAATTCGTTTTGTAAATTTGCGAGCGGAGCGAGCCAAGCTAGCTCCTACAGCTTGTAGCCTATATACGGCTGGGTGAACGCACCCATGCCCCACATGGGGTTACGCGGTACAGAGAAGAAGAAAGTTTTGGGTCTCTTTACTAGCGTGGAGCAGAGAAGAAGAAAGTGTTTTGCTGGCCGGGCTGGAGCTTTCAGATGCTGTGTAGAAGGAACCTTTTTTTTAAATCGAATGTTATAAACACTTTTTTCACTGGAATTCTTTAGCCTATTGCAATATACGCACGGGCGTGAACTGTAAATCTCTGGAATCGAATTCGATTTAAAGTTTAAGTACAATAAGTGAAGAAATAATGAAGTTAACTAACTTTCAGGACTAACTTGAATTTTGGTCGAGCTTTAAATATATCACGGCTAAAACCAGTAATGATAAAAAATTTTTACCAAAAGTTTGAATTCTAGCCGACGAGGTTTCGTATTCAAAAAATCTCATGCTGATTTCAGAAGTTCATGCGTCAATCACCGTCAAATTGAACAATTTTTTGGAACTGTGTCCCAAGACGACCCGTGCGATGCATTGCTAACGCTGTTGGGATCATCAATTTATGCTTTGCTTTGACTGGAAGAAAGTTTATGTGCGTTCGCTGCAACACGAATTTGCTTTCGTTTCCAGACAAAGCAATGTAAAGTCGTATAGTGAGAGTCGTATTGCGATCTCATGTTATTATTCGTGAAAGCTCTCTTAAAGCTCAGCTCCGACTCGTGACAGCGCCACGCTGCTCGCAGCTAGTAATCAACGAAAGAGCTTAAGGTGCGATGCTGGGACATTCGAAGACTTTTATCCAAAGCCTTTGTGTATCAAGCGCCTTGCAATATAAAACGCTTCCTATGTTATGCAATGCAGATACAAAAAAATAATAATTACGTTTTATATTCCAAAAAATATTTATCGTATAAGAGTCGGCATACATTATCCAATCGATTCACAAATTAAAGCTCATTTCTGTGGTGAAAGCATATTTTCTGTGGAGAAAGCTCATTTTCTGTAGTGAATACGGTAGTGAAACCTTAAAAATGGGCTTTCTCCACATAAATGAGCTTTTAGTGTGCCGACTTTAAGAGTCCGATACATTATCCAATCGATTAAACAATAAAAGCTAATTTCTGTGGAGAAAGCACATTTTCTGTGGAGAAAGCTCGGAAATGAGCTTTGATTATTTAATTGATTGGATAATGTATGCCGACTCTATAAGATAATGAATTGAAATCATTATTTTATTATTGAAATGATGGATGCATATTAGTAGTTTTTGGTGAAATATTGTTTTTTGTCTGTCGTGACTTTTTTTTGTACGCACCGTTCACATTTGCGCCCCTAGGCATTGTGCCCTGAAGGCCTTTCGACGCGCCGGCCCATCTAAGCATTTCTGTGAATTCGGGCAGTGTCTTTGAAATCGACGGTTCCGCAATTGGAACTCAGCTCGAATACTCTCTACTGCTTAAAGTTTTTTTTTTGACTGCAGGGTTACATTCAGGAAATTCTCCCATCAGGCGCTATTTTCCAGATACGGCAAAACCAAAATTGAATGATCTCCCGAGATACAAATTTTTTCATTTATTTGTGTGTTCCCCACAATTCTGACATTAACACTACTTGAATGCCTACTGACGAGAGAGGTAGCAGCAGCTTCTTCATCTTCAGCTTCCAATTTCCCCACAATTCCCACGTTGACACTAGAAGCCTGAAATGCCTACTGATGAGAGAGATAGCTGCAGCTTCTTCGCCGATATTAGGCTTCTATGGTCCTTTATAAAAAAAATCATCTTTAGCTTCCAATTTCGATTTTGTATGCTTTACCGAATTTAGGTTATCCAACCTCACTTGAAGTCACCTTCCTTGAAGTATAATATTTCAAGTCTATTGAAAACTTAAGATCTCATTGAGCTTCGCCTTAAATCAAGAATGCATTGACTCCTGAATATAAATGATTTATATGAAAAAATATGGGAAATGACATTTAATTTATTGAATTTCGGCATCCTTGACTCAAGGTCTCCTTGAGTTAAGGAATGTTCATAAATACGGACCTTAGTTTGTGGATGGATGACCACACGGCTCGAATCGCATTGCTGACTAGTAAGCTGAAGGGGCCGCCTGGATGTGGAAAACAGCGCTGTGAGTCTGGTTTAAGCAGACGACTAGTCACAGGTCCAACGAAACTGGGACATGCACGTCTGAATGTTCTACGTGAGGCTTAACCAATAGGGGGCGAAGAAGGATCACACCTGCTATAGAGAAGTCTTTAGCGAATAGTGTACCTCGGGGATGGGTGGGCCCAAGGGACCGTGGTCCTTGCCCATCAAGGTGTTGGCCTCGAGGTGGCTGGAGGTTGTTTTACCCAAGGCAACCAACTTGTGTTGCAGCCCCGAGATTGGGCTTCTGAAGGTGAGAGCATTCACAGGATGAAGAAATCCCCTTTTTGACAATAAGACCTTTCAATAAAACGCCGAGGGTTCAAAACTCTCGAGGGACCGGGAGATAAGCGCGGAAAGCCTGTGTACTCAATCATTATTTTTTAAATTTAAATTTCCTTATCTTCCTTACCCCTCAACAGGTTATGTTTTTATTGTACGGGCACGCCCATGTAGTTACACTACACCGGAGTTAACACGCATAATATTGGTTTCTATAATAACTGGTAGATCGGATGAACTAAGCTGAAGTGAAGAAGTGACTTAAATGTCAGTTATTGGTTGACCTTGGTCTAGGTTGCTAGTACCTACATAGAAGGTTAGGTTAACACGTTCACTGTCTGTCAAGAAAGATGGAACAACTGTCTCTCAACGTGTGATACTTGACTTGATTGTTTCAGCTTGCTGCCGGATCCTACGCCTGACTCATTTATCACATGGCCCTGGATAGCCTGACTGATAACCCTGATTTTCTTAGTGGCACTATAGAAAAGCTAGCTAGAATGGAAATATGAAATTTTGATACGATCCTTTTTAGTAACATAACCATTGACATTCAGAATAAACACAATATGCATCGAGATTGCCTCTAGTGCCAAAAGCTTGCCCCGTGTATTCGGTCGATGACACACCCATTTCAAACAGCACGATTCATACCTATATTTTACTCGCACTCTCTTTCTTGTACGTATATTATGCTTTATCTACTGACACTAACAAATTGAAATTTCATTTGAATAAGACATGAGTGTAGGAGGTATTACAAGAAAATTCAGGTGTAGCGACATATTGCAGGCAACAGAAGATGACACGTTGAAAGCATTTCAAAAGTTGTTTCATTGCTCCTGTTCCAATTTTGCAAGAGCATCGTCCTACGTCCTCCTTCACACAATAGGTTTGAGTGAGTGTATGTGCTCGTATGTCTATGGATGGTATGTTTTGTGTACATACACTCCGAGTCATATCCTTTGTGAAAGGTATTATATCACAGAGCGAGTGAGAGATCGTATCCTTTCAGACAGACGACACAACCATGCATACGACACGGCTTTTCTAAAACACGACGAGGAATGCGATGGTGTCTTAAGTAATTTACTTGAATGCCAAAGAATGGTGGTGGCGATGATGATGATGATGACGACGACCCGACGAAGACGACGAAAGGACACGTTGTCGTATAGTAGCGGTTGTTTGTGTCAACATGAATAGCGAGGCTAACTGCTGCTTTCAGGCTAAAAGGAAGCACAGGTACATATGCCGGGCTAAAATCACAGTTAGTATGTACATCCAAAAATGCTATACATCGTTCTAATGACTGCCACGAAAACGGCTACTCAGATTCCCTTTTCTTTGTGCCCGTCGTGTTAGTAGGGATTCATCGAGGTCGTTTTAAGCTCGGGTATTTGCTTCCCGGCACTTAGGGGACATTGGCATGCTGAAAAGACAAATTATGGTATCACATTCAGCTATACAAGAGGTTTAAGAATTTTCCCCGGAATATTGCCAGGCTAGAAGAAGTCCCATACCGTTTACATGTATGCTGAACACACGTGTCTGATTTACGGAGGAATGTCGATAAATTTATTTAGATGCCTGTGTTCCCTTTAATATGCCTGTTCCGTATACACACGCAATTCAACCCTTACTGAATATGTATACAAAATGGTGGAAATTCGAGCTCACACAAGATCGTGTCACTAGACATGACTATACGCCGTCGACGACATAGCCTATTAAGAAAGTAATTGTTGAGTAAAGGGAGGGCCCAAGACCAGGACGTGTATAATGCTTCTAAGCAGCGTCGACATAATTGAAATCATCGTGTCAAATCCAATTTGTTTGTGAAGAGTAAGCTTACTCCGTCCGTAGGCGACATACACAAAACGTCGTCGTGGTATAGTCCTTGCTGGTTGCTGCGAAATGATTGCCGATGTTGGTGCCGTGGTGTACGGTGTGTATTGTGACACTTCAACCGAAATATACGTAAATCCAAGGCTGACATGTAATTCGCTTATAGATCTCAGTCATTTCAGCAGAAACCCATGCACCAAAGATATTTGGCCTGTCAGAGAACCTACCTACACCTACGCACTTTTAGCACACTTCAGTGACGGATCAAGAGGATTTTCCTAGATTAATGAGAGAATACATGCGGCTTAGCTAATTAGTTTTCTGTTGATTGGCAACCGATTTCGATCGAAGAAAAGTTTACCTTCCGGTTTTGATGTTTTCTATAGGTAAATGGCGAAATGAAAGACAAATTAATGTGTCACTTTATGAACAAAATTCTTGAAGTTTATTTCCGGAAATATTTTTGACAGGGCCGTGAGGAGATCCGTGACACATCCAGTATAACCATGAGTGGTACCAACAATAATTGTAAAATCGGGAAGCTTAAACGATTGCAATAGACATGTACAACGAATGGGCGATAATTGCATGCCGTAGAAGGTGATGAACGCAGGAGTTGACGGAGTGATAGACAGATAGACGACCGAGAGCTCGTTGGGAATACTTACTAGGTGAGGACGCCCACCATATCCTGGGCTTCCGAAACTGGAGGACAGGGGCACGTGACCGTGACAATTGGATTCCCACGATTCAGGCAGCCCAGGCCCGACGTCGGGCTATTTTATAATTGACGCAAATATAACTTTTACATTGAAATGAAAAATCGCTGAAATAAGTTTCTCTTGAAAAACAACGACTGCAAATTCAAAAAATATTCACCAGATTATTTAATCGTATTGAAATGTGCTAATCCCTATCGCTTAGCTAATCTCTCTTAATCTGTAGTCAAAGTTGTGTTAAATTTCAAATTATTATATCCTCCGAAAACTCTCGAGTAGAACATCAGTGCCTTTCATACCGCTCACCGGAATTTCGAGCCAAAAACTTTCTCTCGACTCCTTTTCGTCAAATATAAATTCATTACATGTGAAATGTTCAACTTCGTTTTCAATATTGCCATTGGCATTAGTCTATCGTTTCTCTCGATGCTGTGTGATTCATTCATAATCTCTCGAAAAGTTGCACACTAAATCAGAAGATTAAAGCGGATATTGGGTTACATTTCACATATAGGTGTATTTGAATAGTCCTTTTCCCTATAACACAGTTTTGTGTCGGATTTGCTTGTTGTGTATGGCTAGTCGAGTCCCGCGCCATGTTTCGCCATACAGGAGAGGCGGAATTATACGTTATAGGGTTTTAACGGAAACTATAAGAAGCAAACGTATGTAACGAGCATGTATTCTATTTGGGTTTATTGTGGAAGTCAACAATAAGCAGGAAATCGAATTGCCAACGTTTTAAGTTTTGCCATCTGCAAAATGTTATTGCGACGATAAAGTCCTGAAATAAAAGGTCGGAAAAATCAAAATTGTACCGGATGCTTGAGAGTCGGGTCACACACACACACACAAACACATCTGCTAACCTATACATACTGTGTGCACAAAAATGATCAACGGATTATAGTGCAAAAGGGTTGCTAGACGAATCGTGTACACTACACAAATGATGCAGCCTTATCCGCAATCGAACTGGGTGAACCATATAGGTCGAAAGACGTTCGACTAAAGGAAACAACTCGAAGGCAGCAATAGTACAACTCTGGAGTATCCTGGTCGTTGGCGTTAAGATAAGTGTACGTGATTGGTCATAAAGCCACTCATACGAAAGCTCGGCACGTAAATCCGCTTGATAAGGCTAATCAGAAACAGGAAAAGAAATTGCACCTGAACTCACATGATTTTTCGTTGAATAAATGTGTGCAACCACTTTACTAGTTGTTATGGTCTTATCAATGCAGGATATGTTGTGTGTGTGAGTATGTGTGGATCCTAAGTGGTGCACAATGTACAACGTGTCGCGCTAAATATTTCAAAAGGGTATTTATTGGCTTAGAAATAATTCAAATTGTTGGGAAAGTCGGGTAAAAATTGCTAGGTTTTCACTGCATGGTGTTCACAGGAAATTCGTTCTGTTCGTGTTTTCTTAGAACTATCGGGTTAAATAATTTTGCTTGCGTAGTGGTTAGTACCTACGCTCACATTCGAAATTCGTAATCTTAGGTTCGAGTCCTGTCTTGAGCGGATTCAGTTTATGGTGTTTTTTGAACGCTCGACCCGTGCGACGAACTATGATCTCAATCAGATGTTAAACGAGTGGGTAGGGGATAAAAAACGGCGGAGTGTGCTGTTGATCACAACAACTCTACAAAAAAAATAGTTAGTCACACTATTTATTTATTTATTTCTTATTTATCGAAATATGGAAAAAAATGCATCCGGACAAATATAATTACTTTCAACGATCTTCCGAGCTTGGTGCCTATTTCTTTAAAATTTTGGCTTTTACTATAGAGGAGGTGGGAAAGGTTATTTTCAACCAGAGAGATTTTATGTTGGTACAATCCAAAAATTCTCTAAATACTTTCAACTTTTGTGACTGTTAAAATTGGACAAGAAATTGCCGCTTTAGTAGGGCTGCCACCTCGATCATGTCTCCCGCCCGGCACCCGTAAGTAGGATTTTTTTTTTACTTGATTTTTGCCTGGTGGATTGGATCTTGTCTCTTGTGCCGTAGCCTGATACTGAATAGATTAATAGATTTCTTAAGATATAAGCCCATATTTAGACAAAATATATGGTCCAATCCAATTCTGCCATAAAATCAGCCTCAGGACGCCTTTATTAAAATTGGCGATAGTTTCATTATAAAGGAGAACATCAGAACTGGTTCCAAAGAAAGGTGTTTTGTCAATTATGGTCGGAGTTTTTATAGCAATGCCAACAATTTTTTTCCATATCAGGCAAATTTCCAATTTACCTTTTAATGGAAACCCCGACATTGGAATACTGCAATCCAACAGCTAAACTTCTCACGGCTGATACTATCTTAGCTTCACCTTAATGCATTTACCCTGAACATGAAATTCAAATGCAATTTTTGTTTTCGATATCCACAAACAACCAAACCGATTGCAGCTGCTCACATACATTCCAAAAAATAATAACCTTAGACATTTGAGCAAGACAATAATTAATTTTAAGGATAATATTTTGTAGAGCTTAGACCCCGCCCATATAATTTCCCAAGGATATTGTGGTGCAGAAATACAATTTTACTGAGCCCCGTACTATAGTTACGCCCATAAAATGCAAATCGCGAATAATGTCTGACTATGTTAACCAAAAATTTGTGATGGGGTTTACGGAGCCCACGACTTTTCAATTAAAAAAGAGCAAATTTAGGTTCTTTATTCGGCCCTTTTGTGGAGGTTTCGAAACTATGTTACCCCAGCTCACTGCTACATAAGGTATTTACCGTTTCAGACCTATTTTTTCCTAGGGCAATGTTAAACACGTTTTCTCGAAACCGAAATCAATTCTGCGTACACCTTTGCCATATACACGTTGCGGCAATTGAGGTTAAGATATTCGTATGCCTGAAATTTATTTCTAAATCCTCTGTTTGAATATCCTGCTATATTTGCAATTGACGTATCAACAGCTGCAAACATCATTTGCAGCTGAGGTTTATTTGATAGAGATATGCAGCAGTGTCAGTCAAGGCATCGTATAAAGGCAGCCGTGCATGGCCTCCAGTCATTTTAACCTGGGTGAAGGTCATGCTTGTTTTTAGTACGGAAAGGTCATACTTCGCCGAATCGACGACGCTCAACTGTAACGCCTGATACAAATCACCCTTTCGCAAAATATTTTTAAAATTTGACAGATTTTCAATCCTTAGTTTGTTTAGAATGGAAAAACATCGATTTTGAGTGATTTTGTAAGGAAATTGATTTAAAAATAAAATTTTTTCAATTCAATGTTATTTGGCTGGGAACATAAATTATTAAATTTGAAAAGGAGATAAATAAAAACTTTACGTTGATATAATTTAAAAAACGTGCTCGAATCATAAAATATATATTTTCAACTAAATGGGAAATTGGGTTTTAATGAATGAAAAGCTATTTTATTATACAAAAGGCACAACGATTAATTTTGGTGTCCCAACACGGATTTTTTTCACTTGGCCTATTCCAGTTTTTCGAGTAGATTTTGGAATTATTAACAATAAATTTAGGAATTTCTTCTCACTGAGTTCCCTTGATTAACTCTAATTCTACGTTGATTGGTTTTGGAGGCGATTTTTATGAGTTCGAAATGCTATCTTTCTGAAATGAGGAACAATTTTATGCCATTTTCCTGATTTGCCCTATTTTAGTCCTAGTAAATATTTTTTTCAGAATTTTTGAAAAAATTGGTCCCACATTTCAAAAAGAAACATATTTTGTGTGACGACGCCAATCTCAAAAAATCCAACTTTTCCTGCTTACTTCGCCTAGCTGCAAGGTATCCGGCAAGTAAATCGGCACGGTAAGTGCTATGCGAAAAATCAGCTCAAAATAATGAAAATTGTCAAGAAAAACCGGAGAAATGTGATGATGCGTAGTCGATTCGACGAAGCATGAGCTTCCAAGTTGCGATGACAATTTTTTTAGGGTTTTTTAGATTTTTCGAAAAACCCTTATAAAATTGATTTTGTCCGTCCGTCTGTCCGTCCGTCCTTTCACTGAATAACTCGCGAACGGCTTAACCGATCGTAATGAAATTTGGTAGGAATGTGTAGAATCTTAACAGTCTTTAGCACGAAATACTTAAACGTTAGTGGGACAAAGCTAACAGGGTGTCCCGGAGATTTGAAAAAGTCGACTTTTTTAGTTTTTATCGGACATGGACGTATGGGTACTCAAATCAAAGAACTCGATGGGTAAATTTCACACCAGTTGCTTTTTTCCAGTTTTGAGCAATGGTAACGGAGTTACAGCTAATAAGTTCAGTTAATATGTGTAGCCCAGTGGCGTAGATGAGGGGGGATCAATCCCTCCCATCGGTCACACATTTTTCATCATTACTTTAGGTACGTCAAACAAAGCAAAAGTAAACTTTCGCACAGGTAATCCATACTGGAGTAATCTATAGAAGTGCTGCTAAAAAAAAATATTGTAATCACTCATTGAAAAATTTTTGTCAGAAAATCTTAATTTTCGGTTCAAAAATCAAAAAATTATGTGGAACACCGAGTGATTGAGAAAACGCTGCAAAACTGCTTCCAAATTGTGATCCTTTATTGTTTAAGTTTATCCAAATTTGTTTTTTTTCTTTTTTTTTTAAGTTAAAATATTACGGTTTTATCGTTTATAGCAGGACAAAGCAAGTCTTTCTCTAGTTCTTTGCAATTTTATTGAATTTAATACGAAGAACTCTCAAAGCTACAGCCAGGATTATTTAAAAAAAAAATCATCTATAAAGTTGTAGAGATTTTCAAAATTGAGAGATATATATGTAGTATTATGCAGGCAGTAATTTGAAAACAAATTAACAAACGGAGTTCCGCGGTACCCTAGGGATCTATGAAGATCTCTCAAGGGTTTGGCGAAGCTTTTGACAACAAAATGCAAACGATCCATACGAAAAAATGTTTGTAAGTTTAAAAATTCCGCTACACTGTACCAGAAATCAACTTAACTGTAAAATATTTGACCAGCATCAGAGACTCAACCGATTTTCTTCTAAAACTTTCTACTATATGAAATGGAAAAGAAAGTCACGCTACCAGAAAAAAACATGTCCACAGCCACAGTGTTGTTGATCGGTTTGACCGCTTGGGATTTAAGTTAAGGCGCAAATAAATAAATTAGAGGTTTAAATTTGTGTTAATCAAAACGTTTCTATGATATTTTAACGAATATTTAACAGTCCGAATTTTGAGTTCTACTCGCGCTCTGTGGCCGTGATCGTTCGGTCTCCAGTTTGTGATATAGAAATTCATAGAGAAACAAGTTTCCAAACTCGGCATGACCCGCCGCAAGTTTATTATTCAGCAGAAGATAACAAAAATGTTCCTATCGTAGAATAATAAACTAACAATGCGGCTAGGAAGTGGTATGGCTGACAACCGTATCACACTCCGAATTCAGTTGTCTTTGAATCGTTATCAACTACACACGGTAATCGTCAACGCACTACGCTCCGCAAACAAGAGATTCACATTTTTGGTATCCTTTTCAAACAATTTACTATTAGTTAGGGCTTCTAAATTTCTAGCAAATATATATAGCTGCTACAGTGTCCTACAAGCTTGAAATTTTTAGAAATATCTACTCACGAATTTGTAAGTTATCGGAAAATTTCGAATTAAAAAAAAAACAAAAGCAGTACTTTATCCACATATACTGGACATTCCTGACGAAATCTCGTCTTCAAAATTTCCCTTTTCTGGACATATAACTATATAATTTATTTTAATCCCTGTTTTGAGATATTGCGAACAGAAAAGCGGCAATGTTAGGTGTTCCGTGACTCCGAAAAGTGTGGCTGATCTAACCCAATATAAAACTCTGATACTCTAATCACAGTAGCGAAAATTTGTACGAAAATTGGAATACTGTGGACTTACTTCACTCAACGCAGTAAAAAGTCCAAAATGATCGATGCAATATTTTCAGGGTTCTGTTTTTATTCGTATGGCGAAATTACTATCTATTTTGCCCCCAAATTTCCTCAAAAAAACTGCTAATTTGAAGTGTAATAAATACAGAAATTGTTATTCTGAAATTCATCCATATAAGTATAAGTTATCTTGCAAAATGGTCCCCTCCCTCTCCGAAAAGGTATCTACGCCACTGGTGTAGCCATGATACATAGTAAATATGCCTCGTTTATTTAGACCAATCCGAAAATAGATTTACAAGAAGAATTTCATTGATAATGTGCATAATTCTTATTTATTACCTATAAAATATATGTGCAAAATTATTCACTATGTATGTATCCAAAATCTAAAAAAACCTCGTATTGCGGGCGCAGCCCATCGTACGCCGGTATTTTTTTCATTGAAATTTAGTTTTGACTTGCAAGTCGTTAGACTCAAAGTTCGTTCAAATTTCAGGATGCTCTCATTTTGTTTGGGGCTTTGTTGAACACATTATTACTTTTAAACTGTAATCGTCAATCCAGAGGATCTCCGAGACTTACCTTAAGTGGAATACTGTGGGAGCGCTCTACCTAATGGCAGGACCCAGCATAGCTTCAAGCAACCTCAGCGTTCTCTCGATAGATATCTGCTACTGCTGAAGAGTAAGGACCACTGGGTAGAAAGACTGTTGGACGTTTATTTCGTAAAAATGAATTTGTACTACGAAGAAGAAGATCGTGGATAAAAAAGCCCATGACTTTTACAAATATATATTTCTTAGGACAGAACCATTGCTAGCAATTATAATAAAATATGCATAGGCGCTACAAATACATCACAACAGCAGGCATGTTCCCAGTACAGTACATTTTTATGAAATAATATTAATACTGCCCTGTCAGGAAGAGTGCAATGGAACGACTAGATATTAAAGAACAAGATATATTTTTTTGGTTATCACCGATAGTGCAGTCCGGCAGGATTGATATAGGACCGGCAGCCCGGCAACATCTTCCAGGACCGTCACTGCCGGACAAGACTCGAGCGGGTGATAACCCTACGATTAACCCATTTTAATGGTAAATTTTGACCACGCAGATTACGTTCAGAATCACGTAAATCTATGAAAAGAATATATACACCATATTTTTTACCACTCTATTGCAAATCGAATGAAAAGCCTCTGTATCTTCACACACATACCCCTCTTAGCAATAACCTAAAATGTCATACCCATAATAATATGCATTTCTTTATTTCGTTTCAGGTAAAATGACGGTTATAGTACTGGTAAATACAATCAATTTGAAGAGAGGTATTTATTTGTATTGCTCCCCAATTTTAGAGTCTCTTATTTTAATTATTTCTATCTTCGATGTTCTGTTCTGCTTCTCATCTTCTCAGTACCGTACCCATGTGGGCCATGGTGCGTTGACTCAGTCGTTTATAGGCAATTTCGAATCAACGTTAATTGCATATAATTTCGGAGTGTATATAATGTTGCAAGCGCTATATATTTCCTATCCGCAAATGTACAGAAATTTTGGACCACGCCGAGATTCGATCTCCGGAACTCTAGATTACTAGCATCGTAGAGTGCGACTCAACCAAGTGAGCCACAGAGCGTGTTCTGGTTACTTGAAAGAAAAAATATCGGATTTAATAAGAAAAAGTAGGTTTGTATCTGTTGACACTCTATTGATTTCAAAACAAGAAAAATATGCCTTATAGCCGATAGACTGCAAACAAATCCGCGTGTTGATGAAAATTTATCTGGTCAAAACCGTGGATACTAGATGGAATCGTCTATTCAAATTGCAATATGTACCCATCAAATCCCGGATTTAATAAATCCCGTCCATAGTGTGAATTCCCTATTACTCTTCATTGAATTAACATTTTTGCAGCTAGTACATTTTTATAAAAATATTTCTATAGAACACAATATTTAGTAGCGCAGGAATTTAGTTATTCGCTTCTGAAAAATTAGGAGAAACCTGATATTCTTGCATGAACCTTCATTTCGAGCTTCTAAACAAGACAGCAAAAGTCCTCGTCTATACGAGTGCTGCTAGCGGCGCACAGAGAGTTTCGGATATCACCAAAACAGGATTTGGCGAAAATATCTACAACGGTCACACGAACAATAGAGTGAGAGATTTGCATTAAATTGTTGGTGCCAAAATCTTTTTTTTCGCAAAATTTTGAGAAAAACACTTTTAAGCAGCGAAAATGCTCCGACAATAATTATACAGGGTGTCCGGAAACTGCCGCATAAATGCACTGAAGAATGATTGCTCATAAAATTTTCAGGAAAAAATGTGTACGAGACATACCCCCAATTTATAACCCTGTAGCTGTCACAGGCATTAGAATATTTTTGAAAAAATCATAAAAAAATAAAACTAACCGGTTTGGTTTTTACAGAGCTTCAAAGTCAAATTTTGATTTTCATTTTTGATTGATTTGACCCAAAACAACACATTATTTTTCCATTTCAATTTTCTCCACTTTCTACCAAAGCAAAGTGCTTGCACGATTCTATTAGAAATTGGCGGATAATTACATTCTAGCTCGGTACACTTTTGCCCAAAATGTGTCTTTTTTTTGTACATATTTTTAAATTATACTTATGGGAGGGACCGAGGAGGGGTAGTGAAAAATTTTTAGATGATAATTGAAATGTTCTTCAAAATTGGGAAGAGCTGGAAATTTTCATCAGCAATTTTCACAACTATCAACTAAAACTTGATGGAACTATTTTTTATTTAATGCAGTTATAAAATTAAACGAACCAAGAGAGGAGGAGGGGGACGGGGTAAGGGGTGAATTGATCCGTTGTCAGATCTTGTAGTCATTTGTAAAGGATGATTTTGTTACATTTGTTATGTCGAATCTGTAGGTAATAGAGCGTTATGAGATTCGGTGCATTTACCTCAAACCGCTGAATGATGATATTTTTTTCAAGTTCGACACCTAAGTATATGCGCAAAAGATTTGCCCCATGGGACACCTTTCCCTGGTTCATTTACAAATATCTTCCATTTGATTAATTTCAAATTATTGATAATTTGTAAGAATCCGGCCTAAGTTTAAAAATTGCTATGTAAGTGTGAACGCATCTTAGACGCAATAGTTGTTCTGTTAAGTCGACCATGAATGTGAAATTTTGATGATGACCGGTGGTGGGTATTTTTCTCGAGGGTGATGAGGGCTGTCAGCGGGTGACAGTTGGTTTTTGGCGCGAAGAGTAGCGTGGGTTGTAGAGAAGTGGTAAAAATTTAAAGTGAGTAAACCAAAAAAAAAGTGAAATTACAAGGAATTTTCGAGGATGGAGAGAGCCTGGTCATGAAACCAATTTCATTTCACTATTCGTTCATGTTTGGTTTTCTAGGTTTTTTTCACGGTTGTAGAGGATCCGTCCCCTGGCACATCTCTGGATGTCCATAGTCCTCCATTACGAATACACAAATACCTTTTTCCATTGTGACAGAAACTATACCAATTTAAAGCAAGACTTGGAAATTAAATTTGAATAAATGACTTGGAAAGTCATTAATGACAACATTTGCCATTTTGTCAGTTCCTCCCATATTTCGAGTTAATAGGTACGAAAATGTTGTGTGCAAGAAGGTGGGCTTTTCCAACGTTTTGGTTAGCCAGGTTTCAATTAATTTTCTTAAATTAACCTGCTTTGCGACTTTATTTAGCTATTGCAGGGCTTCTAAAGAGATCCTTTAAGAAAATTAGATAAGTTTTGATTTGCACACCTTGTAGAGCCTTGCCTTTCTAGTAAGGATGAATTAAGAAAGTTCAGAAATTCAACACTCAGTCTTTACGAGAAATATGATATTATTCTATGCTGTAGCGAAAGGCCCTTTTAACTAACTGTAGGATCTATCAGTATAAGTATGCTTTTCCTGGTTTTTGAAAGCTACAATTTAAGCCTATTGTCCGTAATTGGAATCATTGGAAACAATCATGAAAAAACCCTTCTAAGTGATTCCAATTATCCTGGTCATGATTTGTTTTCAATCGAATTAAATCCGAAGTATACACTCTGACCTATATACATATTCTCGATTACCATCCTGATAAGCACAACATTCGCGTGAATGTTATATCTTGTATTGACTAACAACTAATCACGAATTGATGGTAATTGTGTGTGGTGCGGCCGCAGTATACAAGCAAAATCCATTTGAAATACATATTCAATATTTGATCCCATTAATTCAATCAATCTTCAATACACGGAAATCCCGTTGAAATTGCCCTCTTTATGACGGAATAATGCGTCCAATCAAAAAGTCGATAATGTCCTTGATACGCAGAAAGGACATAACATAACCAAACTAATTGAGAGGTAGCCCCACGACAATATTTGGAAATTCGGGCGAAAAGAAAAATATAGGTTCAATTCAATGTCAATATACGCCACCACATTCGTGCTATACTCTGAAGCAACAAATATTCTTTTCTATGTTTTCTTCGAACTAAATAGACGAGTTAAGTTCTACAAGTCATAGCTAACGACTAAACAAATATCTTCTTTGAAAAGTTCTGTTTGTTTAGTCGAATCCGATTTTGGCTGTGTGCCGTGTGCCATGCCATTGCCGTCGTTGTCGTCGTCGTCCTTAGTTGTCCTATCGAAAGCATTCGGCAATATGTGTACTCGAAACTATTTGTTCGTGCAATAGCCAAATATCAGAATGGTAAACACACTTAACCCCACAACGAGAAACATTCAGCGATTCAACCCTTTTCGATTGGAAGCCACTAGCATGGCCCCATGAACCTTAAATTACATAACAAGGGTCACATCCATACAACATGTACCGAAACCGACCGATATCCTGAAGTATGACTCTCTCTTTGGATGTGGAAGCCCCGGAGAGAAAACGGTGACACGACACAAAGGTCCTCTTATCAAGAGTCCCGGGCTCTGTGTTTGTTGTACAAAAGCTAGTTTTCTTCAGCCGACAGCCGTATTCTTACATTGTTAGCGCAATGTGAATGTCGTTGACGTTTAATCGGTTTCATAGTAGAGTAGCGCGGGGCGGGGAGCGTATACGTCTCGATGGAATCGGTAATGAAAGCATTGGGAAATGAACGGAAAAAGGGAATCCTCTATATATGGTCGACAACAACACACTACACTACAACACAGCACATGTTCACGTATACCTACACAAGAGAGGAAAAGTCCTCGAAAAGTCAACAGCTACTTCGCGTGTTTCGCCACTTAAGTTATAGGCCAGTTTCGTTGAATTACGAGCTCCGACCTTTATCAGTTCATCGAGGTTGAATTTCGGGCTTTAAGCCGTAGTCCCGTCAATTAGGAGTGAAAAATCCTTTTTGTACAACAACTAGCTATATGTGAGAGTATGCGGTAAATTAGGCAGCTTATTGGGTAATCCAATAAAGAAATTTTCGGTGCGAGAATTAGTGGATTTGGTTTTTTTTCTCTCTCCGAAACGGTTCGTTCGTTTAGTGAAAAAGGATGAAATGTCACACTTGATTTTCAGTGACAGACCGTCATCATCCCTCTCGGCAGCTAATCCGAGTGTTTCAAATTCAAATATGCGGATAAAGCCATTAGCTTAGATTTATGAACAAAATGACATCAGTCGACTACCAAAAAAGCGAAAATGACAAATTTGCTTTTAAGTTTTTTTCTTTCTAAAGTTTTTAGCAAATTTCATATTGTTTCTCGGGCGTAGTATTTAAGTAGGGCGAAAGTTCACGTCATGCGTCTCGGGCTTGTGTTTGTGGCAATATATAAGGTAAATTCATGGCGAGTGTAGTCCCGCTCCAGTGGCAAATATGAAAAACACCGAAAAGCAATACCTACTTGAAACTTTTCGGTGCCTCTACCGAAAAATGTCAGTGTGGATTAAGGCAAGCAAATGAGATGAAGTTTTCGCTAAACAACAAGAACAACAGGAGCTACATTTTTGTTTTATTGTAATATAAAGTTTCGGACAAATTGTTTTTTCGTCGAAAAGAGAAATCCTGTTGTATTTTATACGTTTTCTAAGAATTGAAGACTGATATTAAATTTCTACGACCTTTTCTATGTTGTTTTTCTTGTTTTGGTTGTTATGACTTTTGAATCAACGAATCAACACAAAGTCCAGAACGTGACCTTTTCGGCTATGGCGTAACCTTCAGAACTGACCGTATAACCTTTATTAGAGTGGCAGTGAAGTTAAATTTGGTGCTCTTTTCATTTTGTAAGCCGTCATGGCAATTATTCTGGCTGGAAAAATAAACAATTTTGATATATTGTTAGACTTACATGTCCATCGTTATAATCGTTTTCAATGTCAGTGGTGGTCGATACTATAGTTTGAGTCTCCTGGCCAGTTGTTTCGGACAAGAACAAACAAAAAATGAAGAGTTCTTCGAATTGGCAATCTAGGCGCTTTAATAGGGATTGCTTAAAGTCCCGAAGCTTATCCATACCACAGACTGGAAGCAACTTATCGCAGTTTTCAATCGGTTATTATTTGCATTTGAGTCGTCGTCTGTTCTAATGGTTCTCGACGTACTGCTGCTCTTGAAGCGGTAACGGAACTGAAGCTATATTTTTTCGTTGCAGATATGTATAAAACAGTTTCGCTTATTTTCCCTAATCTCGAGCCTTAGCGATCTTATGTAGGACCCTTGTATAATCTTGTATAATGTCGCGGGTGCCTTTAGATCGCTGACTAGGATGTCATGTTTTCATATAATTTTGCTTAAGATCTGCAATTTCTTCAGTCTTCAAACCATCAGTAGTTTGCTCTTCATTAAATTGAAAACTTTTTCCGAGTAGTAAAACATGCGTCCATGATAAGCCCCGCCCCCCTCCCCGCGCTTATTCGTCTTCGGACTGCCCGTATTTGGTGACCCACGTCAGTCGTAATTAAGTCGAGCGCGACTTACAAGGTTTCCTCGGCGGCCGCGTTAAGCGTTGGAGTGGGTGGAAGCGAAGGGTTAGGTTACTTATCATTCGAATTCCAATGCATGTTAAAACAATTTCGAAAGGGGTGCGGACCTCTGGCTACGCCTCTGGGAAGCAACATATTTTCAAGCAACCAAAGTACATCGCTTGCTGGTAAAAAATATGAAAGCACATTCGCCGGCTAACGTTACGCCTACTCCATTTTTAATGTGACTACCACTATTTCCAACCTTTATAAGTGACGGAGTGTAAACAACCTAACCTATAGGGCAATGATTCTCAACCGGCAGGGCGCACAATGCTTTTTAGATTCTTAAGCGATGTTGTTTACCAAAATAGGTTTGACAATATATTTTACCCTAAATTAATTTATCCATGAGTACCCTTCAACTATGACTATCCTTTAAAGATAGCGAACAGTTTTGGGTGATCCTAACTTCTCACTAAAAAATACACAAAACTACACAAACTTTTCACAAGTCAGACTCTTCAGGCTTTCCAAAGGAGGACAAGGGGGGCTGAATATATTTGGAAACCACTGCCACAGGGTCTCGAAGGAATATCACACCTGCTATTTACAAGTAAATATGCGAACGTGAATATCGGGGCCTCTTCAGGGGCGGTCACCGATGTGATAGGTAGACCGTTGAAATTCAGTTGTTATGATGTTACACAAGTCGATCAGCTATAGTCGCAACTTTCGTCGGGAGAAGCTCCAAAAGTTCGCTCCCCTACAGGAAACTCTTTTCGTAATTGGTAAAATCCGTGAATGCATGTAATTCACTCCATCGGCTCGTTGCTCGTCTGTGTACATATTACTTCTCCACATTTGAAGTTTTCCTTAGGGGGAAATTGTAATGTAAGGCAGGCAGTTGTTTATCCTATCCTAATCCAATTTCCTTGTTTGACTATGACGGTGACACACTTGTCGTTGTAATATGAGTATTAGCCTTTCTTAGTGACTCCATCTTCTTCTTGTAGCGGTGCAGAAAGGTGTGAAACCTCTGTGACTCTATTGTCGCCGTAGCCTAAGACGACCAACTTTTTCAGAATCTAATGCGCGGCATACAGCTAAAACCGAAAAAAAAAATAAAATCCTATTAGTATAGTGACTTTAGCTCTAGACCCAAACATCCAAAAAAAGAGCTGACTTTTGATGCCAAATTGTTCTATGGCCTGACCGCATTACGCAGTAAAAAGTTAGACTTTTTTGCGCGTCACATTTGTGGGGGAGGGGGTGGCAAAGGGGTGAAATTATGATTTTTCGCCAATATTTTGTTAACTGTAATATTTACAGCAAAATGTTCTGAGGACGATTTAAACTACACAAAATTTCCTTTCTAATGATATATTATATCATATACCTTCTCTTGGCAGATTATATACTAGACCTTAAAACATTTAGTGTAATTTAGATTTTTTGATAGTTACATTTGGCGCTCTACCTCCTGAAGTAATTAAATTGGAGCCATGGTAATTGGGATAACTATTCCTAACAATATATAGCTGTCCCACACGGAGACTCAGGCTGCCCCGACAAAGCATTCCCCTATACTCCCTATTAATATTAAAAAAAAAAGACATGCCTGTAACTTTTCGCCGAATCACAGCAGGCGGAAAAATTTTTGGTAAACGTTAAGGCTAAGTCCCATTAGACTCTCCACCAATTATTACTTCGATCTGATTAAAACAAAGTAATATTTAATATTACTTCGATCTGATTAAAACAAAGGGTACCTCCCAAATTTTGGTGGAGGGTCTAATGGGACTTAGCCTTAACGTTTACCAAAATTTTTCCCGCCTGCTGTGATTCGGCGAAAAGTTACAGGCATGTCTTTTTTTTTTAAATGTTAATAGGGAGTATAGGGGAATGCTTTGTCGGTGCAGCCTGAGTCTCCGTGTGGGACAGCTATATATTGTTAGGGATAGTTATCCCAATCACCATGGCTCCAATTAAATTACTTCAGGAGCTAGAGCGCCAAATGTAACTATCAAAAAATCTAAATTAGACCAAATGTTTTAAGGTCTAGTATATTATCTGCCAAGAGATGGCATATGATATAATATATCATTAGAAAGGAAATTTTGTGTAGTTTAAATCGTCCTCAGAACATTTTGCTGTAAATATTACAGTTAACAAGATATTGGCGAAAAATCATAATTTCACCCCTTTGCTACCCCCTCCCCCTCAAATGTGACGCGCAAAAAAGTCTAACTTTTTACTGCGTAATGCGGTCAGGCCATAGAACAATTTGGCATCAAAAGTCAGCTCTTTTTTTGGATGTTTGGGTTTCATCATTTTGTCAGCTAAAATCACTATACTATATCTATAAATTGAGTTTTTTGGTTATCCTGTGTAGGTTTAGGTAACGAAACTACATATAAAAAAAAAATACCGGCGTACAGAGGGCTGCGCCCGTAATACGAGGGTTTTTTTTTAGATTTTGGATACATACATTGTGAATAATTTTGCACATATATTTCATAGGTAATAAATAAGTGAACAAATTTTCAAATGTCCGCGACACCCTGTTATCTTTGCCATACCAACTTTTCAGTATTTCGTGTCAAAAACTGTCGCCATTCTACACATTCCTACCAAATTTCATGACGATCGTTTAACCCTTAAATGCATAGCGTACCATATATGGTACATGGCTAGATTCCTGTAAAAGTCTAGCGATTAATAAATTTTTGATTTTTTTTTTTACTTTTTTCCAAAGTAGACAAAACGAGCTTTCATTTAAATTCAATTTTGGCTTCCCGAAGCTTTCCTTGAATTGTCTGTGCGTCGTCAAAGTGGACGAACGTTATTTTTTGTGGAATTTGAAAAGCTATTCTTTAAAGCTAAAAAAATTGGCGAAGTATACCGTTATTTGGAAAAGGAAAAATACTGGTGAGTAAACTGGAATGTGTTCTTGAGAATCTTTTGAGATTTTTGTCAGAAAAAGTTACTAAAGCTATTGTTTGCACCGATTTTGCATCGTACCATATATGGTACACCATGCATTGGGGCATATTCAGAAATATCTATACATACATTCCGATCGTTCTTTGCTGATGAAATTATTCTCCTTTAGTCTTGGGTAGGGCAGGATATGTTCATAAAATTTTAATTATCAGCTCTTTCAAAATTATGGTGTGTTTTATTGGGCCCAGAACAGGTCCAAATAACATAAATTTTCATACAAATTATGTCACCAATAGATTTTTCCAGGACATTTACTGTAATTTTTATGAAAGCTAGGTTAATCAGTCCTGTTCAGAATCCAAGGAAACGGAGCTGTCATAGTTGATTTAGAAGGATCGCTTTTGTCATTTTGTTTTCTACAGTACACCGGTCAGGGCTTAGCGTTTCTGTAGCTGCTTCTTATAATCCCAGTCTTTTAGCTGGCAAGTATACTGAAAAAAGTGGTCACATCTTTATTTTTATCCCTAGGATACGTCACTAAAAAACGAGCTTCCATACTTGACATCTTAGATAGATACTTATGGACTTTCACCAGGACTCAAGCAGCTGCGCCTTGATATCCAATTTCTTAAACCATTTGATTATGACAAGTAAGTCCACGGCCAGGATCCTCAGTAAATGTGCTTCTAGGATCCACCATTTCATATGGAAGACTATGTGGAATACCACATTCGATAAACAAAAAAAAATACATGGATGTAATTCTTGTGTACATGTCCTGGAACCTACACAAATTTGGGTTATAAAGCAGGCAGCAGGTCATTTCCATATTAATTCCTAGCAAAGTCAATCCAATCCATATACTTTTCAAGAAAGGAATTAGGAATCCCATGAGCTATGATAAGTCAAAAGTCTCGAGATACGTTTAACAGTGGAACATGTTTATAAGGAACAGAAGATTTATTTTAGAACGAAATTTAATCGCGCTGATAGCATGATGATTTCATCACCTATACCCATGTACATAGTTAGACGGCACGCAAAGTCCAAAATGATCTATTCCATCTTTTTTTTGTAGGGGAGGAAGGGGTATATGAGTCAGATCTGGCGTGCTTTTAATATTTTGTAAGAACATCTGACAGCTACCACTTGACACACATTTGAATTTTTCGCTATATTCTATCAAAAGATATGGCTAAATTTAGGTTTGTAGGGGATGTAGGAGTAGTAAGACCTACTCCACTTTCCATCAACTTCCAGGATATGTCACAAAAAGGCACGATACAAATTTCAATAAGGAATAGGAAACTAATCACGCACCAACCCGAGCTACCTTTTAAAAAACCTAATATTCGCGATTTACTATGGAAAGTACAACCTTTCCTTTAATGAAGACGAGTTCATTATATTGAGTTTCCACTATAATTTCGATCAAAACTCTCAATAATCATTATCCTTTCTTTTTTGCTCTTTCCTTTTTAAGTAAGAGGCAGATTAAATAAAATTTGAAAAATGTCTTTCATTTAGACATTAATGCCTGAATGCATGGCGTACCATATTTGGTACCTACACAATTCAAATTCTACTATTTTCGCTTTTCTGGAAAAACGGGATATTTCCTGGGAAAATAAAGGCTGGTTCCGTGTTCAGTGACTGATTTTACATAAGGGGAGGTCAGTTACGATAGTGGGTTCAGACCCCATGCATTTAAGGGTTAAGCCGTTCGCGAGTTATTTAGTGAACAGACGGACGGACAGACGAACGGACAAAATCTAACAAAACCGCCCTGAAAATGACAGGTGGGTCAGCTGGTATTTTTTTATATGGAATTCTGCTCACCGAAACCTCTACGCAGTGGCGTAACGTTTCTAAAATATATTGTGTTCTAGATCCGAATGGGGGCCCCCAAACAATGTAATTTATAATTAACCAAAATTGTTGATACCACTATTTTTGTCCGATTACATCGCAGAATGCAAAATTTTGGACTTTTAAATAAATCCACGACTATATTCATAGGGGGATTCGGACTATCGACAGGATTGACTAAAACCAATGAATAAGAAAATCTAAAAAAGGAAATGCAAATAACCGCATAATACACTAGTTATGCGATTTTTTTTTCGGGACCAAAATATTTTCTATGGTGGCTTGATTTTATAGATTCGATGGCATTTCTCATACGAATTTTATATGGAAAATTAATTGTAAACAAAAGCATACACATGCTGCAACTTCGTAGTAAGGGCGTCGGAAAAATGGGGGCAATGAATACGAAATTCCAAAATTAATAGATGCTTAAAATTGATTAATCAGCAACGTTCCTGTTGCATAACTGTATACCACCAGCATCAAAATTTACACTATTGCGAAAAGCACATATAGGATTGCAATGCAAAGCGTTGCGTGGTATAAATCCGTTTAAATACAAAATTTTAAATAGTGCATTGCGGTTGAATACTTTAACGTTTAACCAATGAAAAAGCTACAAAGTATTAAACCATACCAGCCCCAAACACCAAATTTCCTACGCCACTGCTAGCTATAACAAAAATCAAATTCTCCCCTTTATTTTCAGATATTTCGTTTCCTTCTTTTTCTTCTTCATTGACCTAACCTAACGATACAATCGAGTAAACGGGCTTAGGTTTATTTATTTAGTACAAATAGGCTATTAGGGTCTGGTAAAACACGAAAACTACAACGAAATCTGTTATGAAGTCTCAAATTCTGTTGAACTTATCGTCCTAATTTTGTTGCACCACAATTTGACAGTATACATTAGAATCCATCTAACTCTAAATTTTCACCATTTGATGTACATTTTACTAAAACGAGTTTTTTTCTGCAGCAAGAAGTCCTAACTTATAAATCTAAAAATCTACGTCAAAGATTTGTGTTCATACACAACTCAGGCGGAGTCCACCACACTTTATCACGATTTCGCATAGATTTGGTTTTAAATTTTGGTTGAAATCGCGTTAATCAATCGTTGAAAATATGTTGCCAATTCGCTTTACTTATTACGGAAAAGCTGATGGATTTTTTCCGTTGAATTGACTTCAACTTTAGTGTCAAATCTGTTTATTGATGTCATGTCATTACTTCTGTTAATGGGTGCATTCATTTCTTCTTAAGATTTCAACAATTTCCAAAAGGATTTTAATTTTTATAATTAATGCAAATTAGGACGGGACGGGCCCAGGACAACACCGAGATGATAAAGAAAACGAAAACTTTCAACTCAATACCATACGGGAAAAAATATTTTGTAGAACACCATAGTAGGCTAGTCACACATTTCTCAGAATTATAAGATTAGCATTAAGTCCTTGCAAGTTTTTAAGAGTAAAGTAGTTTAATCAACTCTTTAACCATTAAAATTAAAATTTAATGTGAATACAAAATAACGCAGTTAAGAAGTATGTATTATCATTGACTCACTTTACTTACTACAGAGTGAAATAACTAAGTCGCACTAAAAATAGGAGTGCTTTCAATAGGCTTCAGTGGTTCTTATTGCACCGGTGAAAACACAGCTAGTAGGCTGGGGCTCTACAATCTTATATGAAATTTCGTGCTTTTAAAACATTCTCAGTCTTAAATACAAATTACTTAAAAAGATTAATGACGCACAAACAGTGCAATCATTGGTTTTGCATACGGCCTATCAGGAACGCAGTTTCTTAGCGCAATGACCTAGAAATCTACAAAAAGTCATTTACAAATCACAGTACAAAGTTTCCCACTCTTTGTCAGTACGCCTGGGGGCCCCTGGTGGTTGGGGGCCCGTGTGCGACCGAACACATGGAACACCGTACGTTACGCCACTGCCTCTACGGGATAACCATAAAAACGATATGTTAAAAATAAACGTTGTTATAGATAAAGGGGGATCAAGCGGAGAGGGCTTTGTGGAACATATTGTGACGCACATTTAGCTGAAAATTTCATAGAGCTCGAAGTGTTTGAGTTCAAAAGTAATAATGGTTCCCAACGTAAAAAAAACCATTAGGGAGGACCACGCGCAAACGAGGTCGTTTAAAAAACAACTTGAATAGAAGAGTAGGATACCATTTTGCTTAAAATTACAAAATGCTAGCTGTCTGCGTTCAAAAGTTACAGCTGTTCGAAGATGCGAGCCAAGGTGAAAAAAATGCGAAGGAGGAACCAAACACAAACGGGATCGATTCAAGCGAAGCGATTAGAGCCCATTGTGGCGCACTTTTTGATTAAAATCCCAAAGTCGTAGCTAGAAACACTCAAAAGTTACAACTGTTCTACCAAAGGACCAAAAATCAAAAAGGGGACATAACGCAAACGGGTTCGACTAAAAAATGGAAAGAGGGAGATAAGGAGCCGATTTAAATGTACCTAATTTTAATAAACATTGTGTCTGTGTTCAAACATTTCAGCTGTTCAAAGATGCCACTCAAGGACACTACAAAAATTAAGATGTTACGGCTAGATATGTCACTTTTCCTAAAATGCGGGATACTTTCGAGAGGATTTTCAATGCAGAACAAACTTGGAAAATACGCGACTGTCCCCACAGGAGCCGGGGCGGTTGGTCGCCTTAATGTAGCCGTTGCACTGCATCCTTGCCACGATTCTTGAGCTAAAATAATAAGTCTCTCTTTTGTGTCTAAAGCCCAACATTATTTCATAAATTCAAAAATTGCTACCAAAAAAACCTACCAGTTCGCTACTTTCCAAGTAGGGGAGACTGGGGTTCTTCCGTCACCTTCAATAAGGGCTTTTTCCTTGTATTCTAATCATTCTAGCTCGGAATTAATGAATGCTAAAAACTAGTTTCCTCTTATGCAATTCCCTTACAAAGTTTTCTATCATTCCCGTATTAAATTTTTTTTTAGGTTGATTTTCTAATATTTCGCTGGAATTGCGTGAGTGTTGCTACCGGGATAAAATCAGCATTTTGTATTGGGGTAAATTCGGCCGTACTACATGTCCGCCAAATATACCCTGCATTTCATTTACTCTACAAACTTGCCGAATGTACCCTAAATTTTCTGTTTCAATGACTTTTTTCATTCGCTTTGAAAAAAAATCTATGTACAGTAGAGCGTCGACTATCCGAACGTCGATTAACCGAACCGGGCACTCAGCTTCTTTTCTTGTCAAAGACATCCAATAGAATGAAAAATCAAGGGTCTGAAGGAAGCAACTTCTCATGTGCATCGCTCAATTACCTCGATTTTTTTATTTTTGTTCAGTTCTAGTAATTTTACACGTTTTCAGTTTGACGTTTAATTTCATATCTGGGCTATTTCTTTCTTTCCCAAGGTAGCTCGATTAACCGAACTTTCGTTTATCCGAACCACCCTTGTCGACATTAGTTCGGATAATCGACGCTCTACTGTAACATTTCCGTTAGTACAAATTGGGTACCAAAATTCAATCTTAAGAAAATTGCTGTAATTTAGAGCCAATGTACGGTCAAAAATGTTAAAAAGCTTCGGAGTTACAAGACGTTGAAAAAAGTGCACGAAGTTACTCCAGTCTTCCCTACACTATTTCCCCTCATTGGGTGATGTTTCGCGAAGCGAGAGATCTGTTGACAAAACAGGTAATTTTCGCTATTACTATCCCCTGAGTTCATAGGAATATGTAACATCAAGCTGTGAAGACGCAGCGGCAGTTGACTACTTCCATTCAATATCAAGTGTTCGCCTTACTTTTCCTGAACAAGTTTGGTTTTCTGACGAACAATTTTAAATTGTTCTATTCATTTAGGCCAAAGTTCATTGCATGCTTAGCTTATAATCAAAATCAACCCAGCCAAAGCTCATCGATTGCAGTGTATTACCCGACCAATGTGGGCCACTTTATTCCCAAAACTATTCGAATATCGTGATTACATGTTACAGTTCCATGTTCTTGATTTTTTTATTTTCATAGCAAAAATATTGCTCAAAGTCAATCACTTAGCAGAACCATTTTATGACCGCCTGGAGTGGCGTTACATCACCACTAAACGCACAATAAATTCCGTTATAAATAAAAAATGACTCAATTTAAATATGGCATTTTTCTGCCGCGACTACTTCCGGCTATGAAGAAACAAAGGGTCTTTTTTTCTGTTGCATATTAACTTCTCTCCACCATGCTAACCCTATATTAGGATTCAAATAGAAAACCATTTAAAATTTGTGGCACGTGTCCTCGAGCGGGACATAATATCCCAGCTCGGCCAAAATGACATAAAACACTGAAGCCGTGTAAAAAACAACCCTCACTTCACAAGAAAATAAGTTTTCTTTCAAGTCGTCCATTATTCACAGTACTACATACTTAGTGCCCAAAGAGGAGATGAAAATATCCTCAGACCCAGCCGCTACCACCGCGGTCGGCACCTGTCCAGGGCCACGGAGGCATACCGTCTTGTTGACGTACGACTTTGCTTCTTCAGACTCAACCATACCCGAAATAAATAATTAAATCTTATCGTGTATACATACAACTTTCTTCTCTTTGTGTTGACCTCTGGCAGAGTAATAAAACGTTCACAATCGAAAGAAATATTGTGTGGCTACAAAAAATATGTATTTTTGCGTATTTTATTAAGTAAACATATACAGAATACACACAACATAACAAGAAGGGGCGAAAAAACAACAACCAAAAACATGAAATCAACCCTGTTCATGGCCAGCGGTACCACACCAGCCATACATTTCTTGAGTTTTGGTCGCGTTCCTCCGTGTCGTCGTTGTGTGCTGTGAGCTGTGTGCTCTTGAACAAGGACGAGCTAAATTATTCATATGAAATTGCCATGGTACGAAAGTTTTTGGATTGCTTTGCTGCTCATAATTTCAGTGTAAAAAAACTAAAAAGTGCAAACTGATGGCGAAAAGGACTCAGCACGGCGCGGTTGAAAGTTTTGTTCGCTCGGAGTTTTGTGACTCGGGGAGTGTTTCGTTTGGAACGATTATACCGTCCCGCCGCCGAAGCAAGCGACAATAAAGATGGTCCAATATGGCACCGAGGCTATATAGGAGAGACGGTAAATCAATGAGATTGACCCTTTGGGTACAGTATTGCTGTCTAACCATATACCATTCTCCGAGAACGTATTGAGGATAATTTCCATTAAAAGCGAATGAAAATGTTGTGGAAGTTTGAAAGTTCCCAAGGTTTTCGTGATTAGGAGCTGGGTGAGTTATTTAATTCAAAGGGTCAGTGTAATTTATTTGAAATTTGTATTTGTGTGGAAAACAAAAATCGAATAAGAATGGAGTCTCCTTAGGAAAGTAATAATGAATATGGGGGAACCAGGCTGTAATTCGCCATCCAACCGATACTCCTGAATGCGATTGACCACATCATTCAAACAGGTAATAATATCGCAGGATCCTCTAAAGCTTTACTGATGTTTCGCTACATTTGCCTTTGAATAGTATATACGGACGAGTCTACCTAGGCCTGAAATACATATCGCGCAGCAGCAAAAGCATCAGCGCAATTTCATAGCTGATAAATTTATGCTGAATGCCGAGCTTTCTGCTCAGCATTTTTGTCAGCAAGATGTATTGCGCTTGACATTTCGCGATGCTTAAGGCATGTCATTGTTCTCATGAAATATCTCGCAGTTACACACGTCACCATTAGTTCTCTCCGGAAAAGCGGTCCGGTTGCCTGCTTCGAATTGGCGATTACACCGTGTCCATAGAAACTGAGGTACGAAAACAAGTTTAACTGCATACCGATTGCATTGGAGAGAAGATTTGATTTGATGCTTACCTCTAATCAGTAGTTTTCAATTAAGGTAGACTTAGGCCTGTTCCTAACACCGGGACATCGGTGTAAAACCGGGGTTTAATCAGCACCTGCACCAATACTTCGAAGTACCGATATCCTGGGTTTTGTCCGGTTTTTTTTTTTCAACCATGTTTTTTAACACCGGTGCACCGGTTATTCGCCCGGCTTTTTCAACCATGGGTCGTTTCTTTCCAACACTGGAGCTCCGTTTTTTCTACCCCGTTTTTTTTTAACATTTCCTAACACCGGTGCACCGTTTTTTTTCATCCATGGGCCAGGTTTTTTTTCCAACACAGGTAAAAAAACTGGTACCTACTGAAAAAACGGCTCATGATTGAAAAAAAACCGGGTGTTAAAAAAAACCGGTCGGTGCCGGTGCCGGGTGGTGAAGAAAACCGGTATCCGATTCTGAAATCCATTTGTGCAGCTATGTATATGTACATAAACTCCATTGGACTAACACCTGTCAAAGTGTTCGGCACGGAACGGCAAACGGAAGTATTCTGTCCATTTTTTTGGAACGCGCCGTAACGTAACGGGAAGTAACACAACACATTGGTTCCCACCTACTATTAAGCGCAACCAGGATCTTGTCCTGGAGTGGGCTATAAGGCCATCCATATTATTGAGCATTTGTCATGTTCATGATTCTGACAGATTTTCATGACCTAGTACCACAAGCCATTCCGCAATCATCACGGAATACCGTTAGAGCGAATTGTTTTTGTTTTATAATTCTGCTTACATCTTCGTTTTCCAATTTTATCTGCTTCTTATGTTGGTGAGTTCGGTGCAGAAATTTGGATTGTCCAAGAATTGTTGTCGGTATTACCCGTGATTCGATGCAAATTCTCTCATTTCTCGGTTGAACCTTATAGTTCGTTGGTAAATTGTACAATATCCTTCACAAATCTTCGGTAGCATGTCGCAAAGCCAATAAAACTCCGAAGGCAAAAATTTGCTACATTTCCGTTTTATCTGGATCCGTTTGATTATCTTTAGGTGACACGACAAGTATAATGTCGTAAAGGCCTGAACTTTCTTCTGCAGAATATTCACCGCTTCGGGTTAAATTACACATTTCAGGTTTACAAAGGCCCGTCAAACCTTCTGTTTTCGTTCTGTATGTACAATCAATGCTTTAGATCAGTACTTCCCAACCGGTGGGGCGCGCCCCCCTAGTGGGGCGTGAAGGTTGGCAAAGGGGGGCGTGGACTCAACTCGAGTGTTTAAGTGATGGATTGTATTACAACGGCCATGAGCTGGTAAAATTCTTCAAATTATGAACAACATTTCTAATTCGCTACAACCACAATATATTAGTGAGGAGGCTCTGTCCAAAGTCAGTTTGATCGCTGATCGTCAGATGATTGCTGAAATTGTTTTAGGAATAGAGACCGAGAGAAAACCAGGACTGGACTACCTCTTAAACTCGAATGCAATTGAAATGATGCCTCATAAAATACATCTAGTCACTCAATGATTTCAATTTTTCTTGTCGACGCACCGCTGAGCCAAAAAAATGGACCTCGCCAGGGAAAATGAGTTTTTGGTCTAAAACCGGATCTTCAGGCAACATTTTCAGCGCGCAATAACCGTCTTATGATCAAGATCATGCGACCTCAATACTCGACCCAATGTAGTAGTGATCGGCCAAATCTAGCTCTCCGGCAATATCCAATTCAGCTGTATATTGGCCGCTACGGCTGATATATTCTCTTCATTTCGTATCAGTCAAACTCAAACGTTGCCATGGTGTGACGAATCGCCTGCTCACTGAAGCCTTATTTTATAGTTTAAGTGTGGAATCAATTCAAAATTCAAATGAGCTAAATGTAAGCTTTGGAACTGCTCATAAATTTAAATTGCGAAAATAGAATCCAAGCTGATCTGATTAGTCCAAAATCTTTGTGAGATTTTTTCAATGATACAAATTTTCTCTTATTATTTGTCAACGTGGCAAATTCTTGACAAAAGAAAAAGAATGAGTTAAAAAATGCCTTCTTCCGTTCTGAATCAAAATTTTCGTTGGGGGCGCTAGATTCTGCTATCCTTGCAAGGGGGGCACGCACTTAAAAAGGTTGGGAACCCCTGCTTTAGATAGTCACGGTTGTGGCATCGAGATGAAACTGGTTTTCCAGCTTAAACGTTATAAGATACATTTCTTCAGGTGCTGAATCGGCAGATTACATACATACTGCAAAGAACACCACAAATAAAGATAAGAAACCACAGATTCAACGCGAAAATCTGATTTTTCCATCCATGTCCTTTTCTATTTACAAATATTTGTACTTTATCTGTTTTCTTCAAACAACCGTTTTTTCGCCATTTGTGTGATGTTGTTCCAGATAAATGGAACAACTGCTTTTGTTAGGATACCATTATTCGCTGAGAGTTTCCCAGAAATTCAGCTGTTTTCGCAGGGTACAGTGACCGGTTATTAGGCTTACAACTTGCATAGACGCTTACTGTATCTGAACCCTTCAGCGCCAAATTTTGTATAGCTAATCAGAACAGTGTAGCATCGATCATCCTGAAACATCGTGGACATCCAATTTAACCATGGAAACCAAAATGGTTCGGGCTGACGTAAATTAAGTTTGGACAGCAGGATGGCTGAAATGGAAAAAAAAATGTTTGTGATGTGATCTGAAACAAAGGCACTAGTAAAGCATAATAGGCCGAAAGGCGAAAAATCGGGTAATATGCTAAAATTGTTATGCTTACGATAGTTTTTGTGATCTCCTAGTATAGAGTTTCTGCGTCTTTTAAACTTGGCCTTCTTCTCAAATAAAGCTAAACCCAAAATGTTATCGTGCCATAACCTCAAAATGCCAACGTGAATTATAATGCTACCGTGCAAGAAATCTATCAGACAAAGTTAACAACTTTTTTCTTTAGCGAATTTCGGGACAAAACAATTTGACGGAGGGGTTTAATATTCTTCTGCACAAAAAAGGCTGCCTTAACCAAATATAGCTCAAACAACCGTCAGCAGATTGTTTGTTGAACTGAGAGGAACATTTCTAAAATACATAAAGCTTGCTTAAGACATCGACTTCTTGACGAGTATTAGTAAACGCATTGCATTTCTTCGACCTGGCCGGGGGCTGCGAGATTGAGATCCTTGGTGTAGGCCATGCTAATTTACTGGTTATTGGTTTATCAAGTTTTAAACTTCATCCTTTTGCTAAGTTCATGGCTGGTGCTTTAAAGGTAAACAGCTTTTTACCCTAATTGCTAATTTACTGGTTATTGGTTTATCAAGTTTTAAACTTCATCCTTTTGCTAAGTTCATGGCTGGTGCTTTAAAGGTAAACAGCTTTTTACCCGAATCGTATTTTTGCGCTTATTTACCCAAACCTGCACATTTTTTTCTTCAGAAAAACACGCTTAATGTCTTTGCTGGTTCCGGCATATCTGCACCCTGATGTAAAAGAGTACGTCAGTGCCTCTGTTACAATTAAAGGGCTTCTCAACAAACCAGCAGTCTGGGGATGGGTTAGTTCGTTCTGTCGCTCTTTTGTCCTCTACAATATTTTTTTGGATGTCAGAATGAAGAACGTTCCAAATACAATAGGACTACAATATATTGTGAATGAGCTATAGGTAAAGGGTGGTGCCCACCAGAACAGCGTTCGGAGGGGATTTCCACACTGTTCACTACCCTTGCAAATACGTTTAACATTGGTGGATCAATCGCATCTGCACACAATTTGTCCTCCACGGGAAGACGTTCCCGATGAGGTCGGGTCGCGCCCTTTTATTATACGGAATAGCAAACTTCGGCGCCACCGTTTCGAAATTAAGAGTCACCCAAAGATCTCACAAAAAACGCAAACTTTGACCAGGTAATTTTTTTTTTTCAATTTCAATCTTAAATTATCTTCTTTTGCGATACATATGTATATTGCTTCCGACGTTTACATCAACCCTCAGGTTTTTCTGATCGAGTTCCTGAGTGTTTTCAAAGCCACTTCGTCGGAAAATTTCGAGATTGCTGCGTAGAATGTTTTTCCAATTGTCGCTCGAATACCTAAATCATTTTTAAACTCAACGGAATCGGAGCTATTCCTTCATCGTTGCGCCACTTAAACTGCCGTTTTATTCAAATTCTTCTTCTCTTGAAATTGAGATTAAAAATATAGGTATGTACTTCCGTCATGGACTATGATGCGACTCAGATTTTAAGTGAGTATCCATTTATGACAGCGGCTTATCGCATAACCTCTACGAACATATTTAAACTAAAGTCAAGGATTAAGTTCAAGTTTGGATTGATTGATTACAGTGACGTAACCACGGGAGGGGCTAAGGGGGCTAAAGCCCTTCCCAGGAACAGAAATTGGGAACGGGAAAATTGCAAAATGAAATATGTATGAAGCAATGCGATTCCTTGAATATTTTGAAAAAAAAAAATGTGAATTTTTGTTCTTGGAGTATAGCTTATTCATCAGAATTTTTGATATATCATTGAGCAAAAATGAATAATATAAGGAAGCAGATCTCTCTTTGCAAAAAGGGAATGTCTTCAAAATATGCATATGTTCTGGAAAAACCTGGCTTCTTCGTTAATAATTTCTACATCGAGCTTTAAATATTCAAGAGTTGAGACACTTGTTTCTCGCGACAAGAATTTTCAATTTCAATTGCGGTTATAGTCCGTGCTACCACAGTAGGTAGATTTCAAATGGAAAGATGAGCTTCCTTGGAGCCATATTGAAACGACATTAACCTATTGTCCGTCCAGATTTTTTGTGTGTTCCTAAATTCCTGTTTTTCTCTTGTAGCACCAGGCATTCACAAATTCTGCTCTAATAGCGCGGGGCCTTGTTTCAAAGCCCCTTAACGTTACTCGCAAAACGTAGTGAGATAACAACAACAGTCCTAAGACATAGCCGCATCCGCCGTACAACAAAAATTTACTTTGTTCAAATTGATAAAAATTTACATCAAAAATAGGCGATGTGATGGAAGCAAAACACCACTGTATAGCGTCATCTCGGGAAAATTTAACATCATAATCCAACTTGCGGAGGGAAACTAAAATTACCACTAATGGCCATAGCCCCTTCCAGGACAAGATCCTGATTGCGCCACTGTTTGATTAGGTTTTTAGCTGCCTTGTCCCCAAAAACGACCTAGTCATAAGTGCTAAGCGAGAATACCACTCTGATAACTGCTTCAACTCAAATATCTGTCACTACCATAAAGTAAGTAATTGGAAACAAAATCATGGGCGTAGCCAGGAGGGGCTAGCGCACCTCCCTGCCCCCCTGGTCGATGAAGATGGTAAAAAAATCTTTATCGATGTAGTAAAACAATCGCTGCACTATACAACACTTTCAAAAATTGTCTTTTTCACGAGTGCTGCCGGAGAAGCCATGATTGGGACAGTTTGCAGTCAGGAGGCGCATACCAATAGATGACAGCGAGTAACTGACGGAAGCTGCGTACCAGCACACACATTTCACTTGTGTGTGTGTGTTACTATGGCTTCGTGGATCTCATATTTCCTTTTTCATTTCACGGCTTCTGAGCTGGAGTACACAATTTCAACCGTTAGGTCCCTTCGGGAAGTAAGTGGAATTCAACTTATTTTCATCTGAAAGTGTGACAAATGGTATTCAGCTTTGCATTGTTATCCCTGGAAGGTCATGCTTTGTCAAATCGACTACGCATCATCAAATTTATCCCATTTTTCGTGACAATTCTCATTATTTGGAGCTGAGTTTTCGAACAGCACTTACCGTGCCGATGTACTTGCCGGGTACATTGCGGCCAGACGAAGTAAGCAGGGTAAGTTGGATTTTTGGAAATTGGCGTCGTCGAAACGACGAAGGATGAACTTTGTGTAACTTTTAGAATTCCAATATTTCTTATGGCTGGTTGTCGATTCGACTATAAGTCTGCGTCCATACAAGTAGCTCGTAACAGATATGTTTATTTTTGAAATGTGGGACCTATTTTTTGAAAAATTATGGAAAAAATATTTACTAGGACAAAAATAGGACAAATCAGGAAAATTCTTCCTCATTTTAGGAAGATTGCATTTCGAACTCATAAAAATCGGCTCCAAAATCGATGTTTTTCCATTCTAAATAAACTAACGATTGAAAATCTGTCAGATTTTATAAAAATTTTGAGAAAGGGTGATTTGCATGAGGCGTCAAAGTAGATCGTCGTCGAATCGACGAAGCATGACCTTTCCGTACTGAAAATAAGCATGTCCTTCCAGGGTTAAGGACATTGTAAAGAACGGGTCTCATATTTCAGTGTCTTTCAAGTTATTATTTTTCTTCTCAGTACTGTCTATAGCCCCTTGTGGAGCCATGGTGCGTTAACTTAGCCGTTTATCGGCAATTTCGAGTCAACGTTGCATTGCATATCATTTCGGGGTGTATTGTTGATATAATGTTGTAAGCAGTATATATTTCCATTCACATGTACGGAAATTTTGGACTACCCCGAGATTCGATCTGAGGACCTCTAGATTACTAGAATCGTAGAGGGCGGGTTTTTCAATTTACTAAATCAAAATTTATTTTCTAGCTGAATCATACCAGCAATAACATTTAGCTACAATTAATACTTTGATAAATTTAGGGGAAATATTATTAAAACCGTTAACCATATTTGGCAGTCCACCAGTAAACTAGGGCCGCAGATGTGTGAGGGACATCCAATTTCCAAGATCTAAACTGCTGTTTTGTTGAGGTGTTGAGATCAACAGCACGCCCAGCAATGTTATTTATCCCAATAAATGAATACTTGTTTACAATCTGAGCGACATTATAGTCCGCTACGTAGGACGTGAGTTCGAAAAACACCATAAAATGAATTCGTTCACGGTGAGTCTGGAATCCATGACCCTGTGCACCAATCCAACCACAAGCCAGGCTACTCTAAAATTAGCTAACAATATATTTCTGCGACCGGAAATTTCAACTCCTAAGAAAATCATGACGTTGGAAACATTTTGGGCTTGCCCCCCTGATAAAAATCCTGGCTACGCCAATCTCAATGGGAAATGGGAAGATATCTGCCTGTATGTACACGTTACTTACAGCACACACTCATATGTGAAATGTTTTTCAGTAGATTTTGATGTTATATGGAGTTCTATCTCTATTCCAATTACTTACATTATGTCACTACTTTACCCGACAACCTAAAAATTTTCAAAAGTCAGTTAAGTTTTGAAATATTTGCAGGATGCATTCCCTTCTACTGAAACGGAGTCCTTTCACTGAAGTTTCTAATCCATTTTTTTTTTCGTTTCCTATTATTCGCCAAAAATGCCCGACGGCATGGCAGCTCTTCTATAATGCAATTTCCATTTACTTTGCAATTTCGTCTCGTGCAAACTTATTTCTACAATATCCTACTTATTTTCAGTGACGTTGTAAAATTATCTTTTCTCTGTTCCGTTCTCTCTCAGTCTGTATGTGTGTCGCTTCAGTGCCATATTGTTTTGTTGTTTCCCTGCGAAAATCCTATGCATTCCCCAAAGACACAGAGTATGATGCTGAACAGTAGCAGCAGTAGTCCAAAGTATAAATTTCACAACATCTAAGAAAGTTGAACCGCAAAACTTTGTACAGCAAAGTAGATAGATATTCTCTATCCCAAGATAGTAACATAATATCCCTGTTCGTGGGTAAATAGCGTAACGCTTATTATATGAATCGGACTCTCCAGAAGGAGCTGCGATGGCGAACAATATGACTATGACTGCAAAACTAGACTATACTACAGAAAAGCACTCTCCAGAGAGACAGTAACTATGCAAACGTAATTTGTCATGTTAAATGTCATTATCGTTTGGTTTTTGGTATACTCGGGTAGATGATGGTACCTAACCCACTAGACTAGGGTATCCTGTGACAAGCATTCTAATGTCATTTTCGTTGATTGTTTGGAAACTAGACAACGCGCAATTCTGAGAATTCTCCCCAACGGCCATCACCGCACCAGGTCATTGTCATAAGGGCAATTGACCAAACCAGCAATGATGTCTTCCAAGTCATGTCATTAATCGTCCTGTTTCAGTGTAAATATGACACTAACGTATACATATAGGGACCATACAGGTCGTGTGTATAGAGTAGTTGGGGATCTGTAGTAGACATTGAGTATATGAGATTCGAAACGCCAAAACAACAGCAACAACCAAAAAAGAAAAAGTTCAACTTTATTACCTAAAATGTCATGTTTCCTTGCAAAAAGAAATGACCATGCCAAAATCACTCCAATAAAACTTTTTCGTATGAGTCGTTACGGGTGACCCTTATTTCATTTTGAATATAAGTTCTTCTATGTATATAGTGTTGTGAGGAAGAGAAAAAGTGGAAAATATTAGAGGGAAAGTTATTGCAATTACCTACTCTTTTGTTTGAGGATAATATGAACGGATGAAATATTATATCAAGAATTTAATAAGGACATAACCAAAAAGGTTGCAAATTGTAAATTAAAATGAAGCAACACAGGACGAACATAAGAGAGGAATTTTTGTTTCTATTAAGTTTTTAATTTAATAGACAAAAACGAACGCATGTTAGATCCAACATGAAATGAGTTTGGACAAGGTCTCACTAGGGTCAATATAGGGTGGGTGCATGCTTCGGAAAACTTTTTGGGAATGATTGACACTGATTTTGTGGTGACAATAAAACTCCCTATATAAAGAAAAATCCTCCAAAGATATTCTTAAAATAAAAATCCATCCGTTAAAGAAAATGCGTAACCCCTGCAGGTGACTTTCAATCGCGAGCGTTTAGACAATTTTATGAATAAATTAATGTATTTGGGAATCTCCCGCCAAAGAAAAAAAAAACGAGACGCGAACAAGTAAGGTTACCGGACAGAACATGATTTCGCAATTTACAGGCGTCTTTAGTGCTATGAAACCCAGCCATCTTTAGTCCTATGAAACATTTCGGTCTGTGCACTAGGGATGTCAAAAACCGGGCCATAACCCGGTTTTTTTTTTTTTTTGCAAAGCCGGTTAGACCGTCCGGTTTTAACCGTTGAATTGCTTAGAATTTTAGTAAAAACATGCATACACACTCGTATTGCTATGGTTCGTATCGTATACAAAATTAAATCAAAGATACAAGGAGAAGTAATTTGACGCAGCGATGGTTCTACGAGTAATAGCAATAGGGTGAATGTTCGAAAATATGTTTAAGGGCTGGAATTTTGAAACGAAATTTTTCATAGGGGACAAGTAATAGAATTGCATACCGAAAAATCAAGAAAATATAAAAAAAATTCTATAAACTTGGAAAGAATTTTTATCCCAGTTTTAACTGAATGGACAAACAATCGTCCGGGTTAAAACCGGAGGGAGGAAAAAAAAAAAAAAAAAAAACCGGTTAACCGTTTTGAAAGTACCGGTTTTCACTCTAACCGTCCGGTTTTTGGCATCCCTAGTGCACTATCGGGAAAGATTATATGGAATCACCGACAATTTTTTTCTGTGATAAACTTAAGCGGGTAACCCGATTTCACACTGCAATCTAGAGTTGCCGTAGAAAGACTTGCTTCCGCTGCATCTCCCAGTCGTTTGAATTTTATGAAATTTGACACGCGTAATCCTCCAAAGAATTGCAGTCCGATGTTGCGATCAGCTGTGTAAAGTAAACGAAACCATGCTTTCCCATTTCCGTGGGCAGTGAACAGGTAAGTGATGTCTCTTCTTCTGGTTGAATTACATCACCCGCGTCTGCATATCGACATCGGCATCAGCAGAAAAATTTCAATTTAGAACACACGCATTTGCCTTTGATTTTTCTGCTTTTGCCTCTGCTGTCATTGTGGGTCATCAAAGGCAAATGCGTGTGTTCTAAATTGCTGATGCCGATGCTGATGCCGATGCCGATGCTGACGCGGGTGATGTAATTCAACCATTCGTCACCATAACTCCTGCAAAAGTCTTTGTGAGGAATTCGGAGTCTACTAGCGTGCTCTCCAATAGGACAATGCCTCGTCACTAGCTCCACCACATTGTGAATATGATTTCTGTTCAAGGACAGTCGCAAGGTAGAACGAGCATTGTTTATTTATGGCCAGAGGATCGTCGTCGTTGCACAAGTGGAGCCATAGATCCATCTTGCGTTGGTCCTGTGTTCTGCGGCGGCTTCTATTAGCAATACTCAAGCGACAATAGGTGTCTTCAACGCTTCCGGGCCAAGTCATCTGCATAGTGAGAGCGACTATGGCCCGGTATTCAGCATAGCGTAATGTTGAAGAAGAGGCCTATCTGTCTAAGTACAGAGAGGCACTTGTCAATAGTTCTTGATATCAGCACTGAATCAAGCAGCGCCCGCTCTAGGACTTACGCCGCCCCGGGCAAGAATGCAAATTGCCGCCCCCTTGGGGCTATCCCAGCCCCAGGCAGATTGATAGTAGATTATGTACGCCGTTGAAATATATAAATAGCTTTCCATGACATCCTGGTGCATCCGATAAACTTCAATTAGCTGGATTTCTTCAGTGTTTGAACGTCCGTGGTTTATTTTCATAAATGTGACATCTTGAGGAGGCAAGGCAGGGAGGGGCGCTTGAACCTTCCTCCCCCTATATTTTTGTCTTACTGCTGTACTACCTCATTCTGTTGGCATCTGATCTCAATCGCAATTTTAGGAAAGATAGACTTCTGAAACTTAAATTATTGCGTAAATGACATTCATTATAAGTTCTTTTTGTGCGGATCCTAACTACCTATGTTTTGCGATCATGATGCCCAACCAACCTCATTCAAGAAAAAATGTCGCCGGCCAAAAGCCCATATTATCCATGTTGACTTCTAGGCTTACTTTATAGAGTCATTGCTGTCTGCCATGTTAAGCCGTTAGAATAAAGGATACGTCACACGAACTTTTCTTTGGGAAGAGTTCGTGTGACATTTCGTCTGAAAGGGATAAATTTTGTGACAAAGGTCATGTATTCAGGAGTAAAACCCATGCAGACGCCATTTATAGTTAAAAAGACAAAGGTCGCTTTGGATTTACCTGTCTCAAATTGTTAACCCTTTTTTTTATATTTTTGTTGTCATAAAGTTTAATTATATACATTCGACCCCCTATACAAATTCCGGGCTAAGAGTATGATGTTTAATGTTTATGTCTTGGGGAAATCCAGCCTACGGCCATACTGGGAGTTTTTATAAAGAAGAAGGTCAAAGCTAGCTAAATAGGGGGAATTAGGCATATCCGAAAAAAAAAACAATTAAGGTTTGTGTTCATAGAGACGACTCATGGGATGATCGCACTTAAACTATCGGTTCTTAGCATTTTATGCGTATAGTTTCTATACTGATATATTCCTTTAGGCCATAGTTGATAAAAGGAATGTCGCCACATTCAAAAAATATGTAAATAGGGCTCGGAATTGGATGTTAAACTAAGATCGCTGAGCGATCATCCCATGAGTCATCTCTACGAACACAAACCTTTAGGAAGTATTGCTACTGCGGCTCTGGTATTGTGATTCCATCCCTCATCTTACTGAAACTCAAACAACTTTGTTCGAAATTTGTCATGAATGAATCGATGCGATTGGAATCAACTAAGGCAATCCATCCACGAGGAGATCGGGAGAATTGAAATTAAATTGCCGCAACGTGCTCTCTTCCGATCCAATAGACTAAACTAAAGTTTTAGACCTTACTTCCGGAAATGAAATTGCGACGATTCAATAATAAGATTACGTTCTATAAATTCTTGCTCTATTTAAAAATTAGGTGGTCCTCCCATTTAGTAAGAACAAAGGATCATGTATAGAAGGTTCAAATATAATCCTTAATGCCGGTCAAGAGAGGTACTAAATTTTCAAATGAAGGCCGAAATTAGCACATACATCTCCAATTTTTGTTGTAAAGTAGAACGGACGTAAGGCGCGAGATAGCATCCCAGACGCACAATTTACGCAATTGTTACTCTGCATTTTAGGATTCTAAATGCAGTCCCTTGTATTAGAAGTCTCACAAGGACATCTTCAAAACACAACTTTCAACTTTTTATTTCATCTGTAGGCTTCGTTTCCACTAAATGGAAGTTGATATTGAATTTTTTCTTTCTGGTTATTATTTTTTTTTTTCAAGTGCTAGCCAAAATGCCGCCCCTAAAATTTGGCGCCCCGGGCGACCGCCCGGCTTGCCCCCCCTTAGAGCGGGCGCTGGAGTCAAGTGATCGAATTGCAGCCTGACAATCAATAAATAAAATGACGTCCCTACGAGTGACGACGTCATAACCGAATAAAGGTAGGGCTTCCAGAATTGCTGAGACCTCCGCTTGGAGGACGCTAAAGGAATTAGGGGGCGGAAAGACAAATTGTAGCCATCAGCATAGGATGAAATGTATCCACTGACCAGGTGCGCGTGTTACTATCCCTAGATTTTCTTGACGGGATCAAGCTACAATGGTTCCTACCAAAGAAGTAATTGTGAACAATGTAGTCAGTCGACGGGGGCAATTTAAATTTACGAAGTATGGCTGAGTGCCCATAGTCCAGTGCTCGTCACAGGTCAGTTTCATGTGGGCGTATGGCCATGTATGCCACCATCGCCCTTGACCGAAAACTCCAGTGGAAGCAGTCCCAGCACCATATCTAATCCAAATGAAGGTGTAGTCCAAAAAGCTCCTGTTATGAGAAGAGAAGCTAACTTTCGAACTTTGACGAGCAAATTATAATAAATAATGGTGCTGAGTGTCGTCCACCACCCACTAACTTCATATCGCACAATAAAACTTTTGGCTGCAGGCCCCAAGTCTTACCGGTTGGTTTTCTCCCCGAGTACAGTGTTATAGTACCCGCATCCTTTCTTCGATGTGGGGCTTCCATTTTATTTCCTTATCTAAGTTGAGAGCCTTGTCTAGGGACCACCTTTCGGTATTCCTGCGCATGGGCAGGCAATTGCTAATTACCTAATTAGCCTTCATTTCGATTTGCTGACTTCCGGCTAGGTTCTTCTCTCTGGAGGGCTTTATGGGTGACCAACTCACTCACTGAATCGCAATTGCACTCCAGCGTATGCTCAACCACATTTTGTGGGCTTAATATTTCCCCCATTTCTGCATTTAGCTGCAAATCGAGGACAGTCGAAAAAAAACGTGCTTTACGTTTTCTGCCACTCCCTTGCAGCTAGGGCAATCGCGTGAATAATCCAACTTGAAACGATACAATTATTGTTGGTATCCTCCATGACCCGTTAGGAATTGCGTTGAAAAATAGTTCACTTCTCAATGGTTGCGCCTAACCCACCTTGCAATATCATGGATGAGGCAGTGTGTCCACCTTCCGGTTGTAACTTGGTCCCATCGTAGTTACCACTGTGATGCTTTCCTCTCTTTCCGAACTTTTCACAAGTTATAAATCCACAGGATGTTCGTTACGACGACCACAGTAGAGTCTGCTTGTATTCTCGACCAGAATTCCGATTGGCATCATTCCGGCAACGACGTATGCTCCCTCTTGTGATGTTGTTCTATACGCCGAGCGCACTCTCAATGCGCATCTACGGTAAACCGAGTTTAACTTCTGGGTGCTCCCAGAGTTCAGTCAATTAGCCCAAACGGGTGAGGCGTAGGGCAGTACAAATGTGACGACCTTAGCCAAAAGCAGTATTCTGCTTGATCTTGGGCCTCCCATATTGGGCATAATCCTTGCTCCGCTGCCTTTTCGGTTACATACTTTAGGCAAATTATAATTATAATTTCAGCCTCGAATCAATCATAACCCCCAAATACCTAATAGCCAGTTTTTGAGGTCCTATTCTAACCTTCCGGCGGGCGCAATACTAATCCTAACACGATCGGGCGCAATGCATCTGACAGATTAAGTGCAGAAAAACGGATGAAACTAAGTTCCTATATTTTAGACTCTTATTTATTGTTGCATTGTCTTTTTGAAACAGTTCTACGAAATTTTTGAAACAAAAACTGGTTCACAAAGTTTGATACCCTTCACATTTTCAACTTTCTACAAATATTCCGCTTTCAATAGGTGCAATATTTAAAAAACCTCCAACAAATCGACCGCCTTAAAAATGTGAGCTTATTTTACTAAAAAAGACACTATTGAACGATTTGGTAACCTAAAAGTTAACACAACGTTATTACGTAATGTGAAGACTATAAAATGTAGAAATTTCCATAGAAAAGGAGAAAATAACACAATCGGGCGCAATACATCTGAGAGATTATTTCACCCCCTCCCGCCCCTCAGACATATGGTAGACAGAAACTGAAAACTGCTTTGGGTAGTTGGTCGATAAAGATTAAGCTACTGTGAGTTTCAGATTTCTCCCTTTTCATATTGCTGATTGGCGCAACAAAAACTGGTCACTTAATCTGTCAGATGCATTGCGCCCGCCCGAAGGTTAATATTCTGGGAGCATCTTTTTCTGCGCTTACTGCTGAAAACAGCCTTAGTTTTTTGCTCGGCAAGCTCCAAGCCCACTTTATAGTTTTATATTCGTAATCGCGTTGCTCGCGTAGACCTCTACGAACTCTGGCTTATTTGCTACAACCCCCACTGCGATGTCGTTTACAAACCCCACTGATCCACAGCAGCGGACCGAGAACTGACCCCTGTGGAACGCTTGCTGCAACCCGATACTCCTTGGGCCCATCACCCTATTTCTTCATCACCACCCTATACGCCATTCCTCACGGGTTTACGTCTGCATCGTCACATAGTTGTCTGAGGCAGTTTTGTTTTGCTTCTTCGAATAGCCAGCTTTAGTGATCTTCGAGAATTTTTATAGGAGACTAGAAGGTTTTCATGAGCGATACCTTGAGTCACTCGATGGCACTGCGTGCGTCGTGATGAACTTGTTGGGGCATAGAGGCATCGCAAGCCGTCGTTAACTGCTTTGTTAGCTGGGCTGTTATCTGTTCCGCATATGCCCTTCAGTGGGGCCACTTTGAAGAGCGCCTCGTCAATTCGATGATCCAAGCGTTGAAATCTCCCCCAATTTTCACCGGTCTTTTCGTACTCGCCTCATGCATGAGGCCGTGGAGAAATTCTTCAAACTCGACATGGTTCCACCGTGGTGGAGCTTAGCATATATACATATATGCCGTCGATCTTAGCTCTTACGCCTCCCTAATTTCGCCGCCACCCCTTGCTGGAGAGGATAGTCTCCGCAAGTCCAGATGGCCACTGTGCCCTAGTTTGGCAAAATCTTATACTGATCGCAGTAAATAGCGACGTCGATGGCCTTCTCCTTTACAATTTGCAGCAGAAGATCCTGTGCTGCCGGGGAATGATTCAATTGCAAGATTTGGGATCGGGATTTGCTTTAGTGCTTCCCGAAATAGTGGGCACCTGGCTCCTCCCGTTTGATGGTTGCAGTTTCCCTTCTCTGCCTCCTTACATACTAAACAATGAGATCACTATCACAGGATGCTACTTTGTTGCCTTCTTTCCCACACTTAAAGCAGGTTCTTGGCCTATCATGTTTGCTGCTACAGTCCGTCGCGAAGTGGCCAAAAGCGAAACGCTTGTAGCATCTCTTCGGGACCAATTGAAGTCTTAAGCGACAGTTGATCCAAACTTGCCTCTAACGGCAATAGCAGCGTCATCAGCATAAGCATAGCTACTTATTGTACCGGATTCGTTTCAAGTTCAAAAGCAAATGATTTACCGCTATATACGCTCACGTAAAAGTAGCATAATTGAAGCAATTTAGACCCTTAACGAGATTATTCGCAACTCAAGGTATCTGTATTGACCCGCTCTGTGGCTCACTTGGTTGAGTCGCACTCTACGATGCTAGCAATCTAGAGGTCCGGAGATCGAATCTCGGCGTTGTCCAAAATTTTCGTACATGTGCGGATAGGAAATATATTATAGTGCTTGCAACGTTATCTCTCTCGATTACCGTAACTCCTAGTGGAGCATGGTGCGTTGATGACTACCGTGTGTATCCTCAACGTTACAAAGACAACTAAATTCGGAGTGTGATACGGTTGTCAGCTATACCACTTCCTAGTCGCATTGTTTGTTTATTATTCTACGATAAGAATATTTCTTATCATCTTCTTCTGATTAATAAACTTGCGACGAGTCGTGCCGAGTTTGGAAACTCGTTTCTCTATTAGTGTCTATTTCACAGAGTGGCGACCGAACGATCACGCTTGCAACGTTATATACACCCCAAAATGATTGCAATGTAACGTGACTCGAAATTGCCCATAAACGGCTGAGTTAACGCACCATGGCCCCATATGGGACTATACGGTACTGGGAAGGTATCTCAGGTAATAGTGCGATGTTTGCTGCACAATTGACTACAAAAAACATATGATGCCCCACAAAAAGACAACAAGTTGGAAGGATTTCCACCAAAGGAAAATTCAGCTGCAAAAAAATTTGCATTTTGGGAGGATATACTAGTTTTAGAAATTGTTTGGCCCTGGGAGGTTATGTTTTTACTTGGAAGATTTTTTTTTTATTTTTTCGCCGTATGTAGCGATTTTTTGATGGTGGATTCTATGCTTAGAATGTGTTTGGGGATTTTGGGCGTAAGAAATTGTTATCGAACCGTAAACATCCATACATTTTCCAATGAACTTAGCAATTCTCTCTCTTGTTCTTTGTCTATTTCAATCTCTCATAGTCTCTCTCTCTTCCTCTAATCAATCTTTCTACTTCTCGTAAGCCATAGGGAATATCTTGCATTTAAAACAATGAATCTAAAAAAAGGTCCTTTACGATTCGGACCATTCTGAATTAAAGGTAATGCGAACCCAGACCCATACTACCCGAAAACTTTCCCATCCTATTAGATACGACTCACCTCACATGTAATCTCTGACGTATAACAAGTTTTATCCTAATTCCGCCACAATGACCACAGAATATGTTTTAACATTTTCATAGAACATCTAATTTATTAAGACATACAATTCTATATTACGTATATACCTACATATCTCGACAACTGTCTTTTTATTTTTTCCATACCGAATGCCCCCGATGTCCTCGGCTCGGCATCCTATGTACAAATTGAGAAAAAGAGGGAGACAACAACCGAAAAAAATAAACGACAAGTACGACCGTAAGATATAAATATGGGAAATAATATCTTACAAAGACAATCCCCCATATTACATGAAGATTACATGTCAGAAAATGTTCCTAATTCTGTCGCTGTCGCTGGAAGGACCATAAGGATGATAACGATGATAAGTATGGAAGAACAACTCCAGAGGTGACAAGGAGGGGAGCGAAAGTCCAAACTACATTGCGTGATCCGAAATTATTGTGGGCAATTTTTGTACGTTCTGCTTATTTTGTGGTCTTTAAGCGAAGAAAAAAAAAGTTGTTTTTCGGTCGGCAGGATGTGTAGATACCTATGTCGTGTATGGTAGTGTGTAAGTCGCAAACGGTGGACAAAAACAAAGAAAAGTCGAAATAAATGAACAGGTAGTTTCGGGTAGTCTTCCCCCCGAGCCGGGGAACAGGAACAAGGACAAAAAAGACGACGACGACAAACAACAGGATGATGAACATGATGATGACGACATCAATGTATCTTGCGTGTGTAGACGATGTTGTATGGCATTCAATTTACTCGGATATTAATGCGTGCCACAGAACACTGCTATAGGGTAAACCAGGTCAGAAGGGACGTAGCAACAAAAAAATCTTCGCAGGAATTCGATTAGAGTTTATTACATAGTATCAATGTAATTAGTTGGCGTGTATGTGTCTAACTGGCTGACATGAAAGTTTTGGTTAATTGACCTAAAGGTGGTTGTATATGATTTTTTTTTTCGAAGTGTATCTTAGTAATTAGGATCAAATGTAGCTTTATAGGTAGGAGCAAGTTTTACGGACAGAGTTAAGTAATTTGAGATTATTTCGGTTTGATCTGTATTCTTAAATATTTCAATTCAATGATATAAAAATTATAATGTTCAACACACGCGCTATTCGAACGGTCCAGACTTGTACGCATTCGATGCTGACGTGAATGACGTGCCAGTTGTGGATGCTTCGATGCCAAGACTAGAATGCTACTGACTCGTTGTCGGATTCGCCTTTTATACTGTACGAGCCACCTGCTGAGTGGGAATGCTGCATACTGTTCATCCTTGTGTTGTGCATGCTAGCGTTACATTGCTGAGGTGCACGTAGCATGAGTTGGCGATGCTGTTTTGTTATAATAAAGGCCGTTGTCAGCTGATTTGGTGGAACTTGATGGTGTGTGTGTTGGTAGTTTTTTACACTTATACTTGTCTAACGAAGATCGCGCACACTACAATGCTTCGCAGTTGATTCAAATTCGTATGCCTTGACTAGTAAAGAATGTCACTTGTGCCATGCGAAAATCTCTAATGTCTAATCATTCCCTTGAATTGGGCATTTATTGTATAGCAATTGGTAACAAATTGGTAAATTGGCTGCCCTGGAATTCTCTCAATTTTAATAAAAAACAAAAAATAATCAAAATAAAATAATTACGAAAAATTTAAGACATTGTTTAAGAAAAATCGAACAACAACGCTTAGTAGACCAGAAGTGGAAAGCTCAAAAGTGAAAGCTCACACATATTCATGTACAAATGGAAACTTGGAAATTATTGCAAGTTGATATTCAGAAATTATACCGAGTCAGAGTTCAGCGAAACTGCATGGAATCAAAAGTGTTCCGCACATCTGCCAGGACTTTTTGCAGAACTTGGTTAGTAGCGTATCGTGTCGCGGATAAAGGTCGATCCACATTTTTCAGTCACCAGTCACAGTAATTTTCTATACAAGTTGACAGATTGTCAGTCAATCATTTAACTGACAGTCTATCAACTTGTATGGAGAATGACTGTGACTGAAAAGTATGGATTGACCTTTAATATAATCCTGTTATCAAGCTTTGGACACAAAGAGTCGGCTTACACCGTTTGTTTCAAATACTTCGATATAGAAAATTTGGCATTAAAGCTTCTTTATGACCATTACATAATTACGCATTGTGTTACAGACTACTGGAAAATAGATAATTGGTTTAGGATATTATGTTTTACACCCCCGTGATATCGAACAATTCAACTCCATTTTGCTTAAGGTATTCCGCTCTCAACTATCAATTCATTCGCCTTTCCATCTATTTAGTCTGAATGACGTACGCTACCGATTTATTACTCCAACCCACATCGGAAATGCGTTGAAAATTTTCTAGTTAAAATTCATTTCAGCAACATCGAAATTAAAGGTGACCCGCTAAAACCATCGGTTCTGACCAGGAACAATCAATTTACCTGGCAAATAAGAAGCCGAAAAAATACCGAAACAAAACAGGAGAATTGTTTTTTGAGTGAACTGGCTTCTAAGGCAAAGGTTTATAGCGAAAAGTATACGTACCATTCCGCCTTTTGATTTCTATGTGGCCTTGTAATTTTGCTACAAACGGTGCGGCCGTTTGTCCCTAGTAACTCGTGCCGCCCGCCGTTACCCTGCACCCTCGAGTCCATTAATAAAAATAGTGCCAAAGGCTTAGATTTCAGCACAACGTCAAAGCACGTTCACCCCGGAGGTATTGTACGGTACACTAACAATCTCGATTCAAGAATATGGTGCTTTAACCCCTGCCGGCCTCCGGGCTCGTGGGCCCGATTTTGTCATAATCTCAACTCTACCCTGAGATGTAGAGAAGAAGAAGAAGAAAGAAGCCTTTTTCGGGTAGTTACATATATATATAGGCAACAACAATACACCAGATTCTATTCACAGGTGAACTCCCAAAGGACTTGCATGCTTTCATAATATCCTTTTCATTTTACAAAGATAAGATTCTCAAGATTCCTGACGGGGTTTCGCGAAAGATTTCAATTCAGCTGGGAGACGGGAGAGAGCCGTGTACCTACCTACATGTAGAACAAAGCAAAGTTTATATAATCGCATCCTTTTTATCATTGTTTTTTAGGCCATAAGCACAAAGGGAAGAGAGGATACTTCTTTGAATGTCTTCACCTCGATTCTTTCTACTAAGATCTCTTTCTTCTTGCGAAGAGATGAGAGAATAGAGAAGTATATTTAACCCTTAATGCAAGTATGCGGTTGGTAAATACTAATTCTGTTTGTACAAATTGAATTGTCGTCCATTTTTGTTTGTATTTTTTCCTAGCCTGGGTTGAGTCTGTTTTTACTGCGCCTGTGAAAAAGTGAACGTTCAATGAGATTTGTAGTACACGATGCGAGTCCTTCAACATGCAGGTTGCTTAATTAAACAATTTTATTATAAGTAATATGTAACATAATGATTCATGACAGTTCTATTTTTTTAGTCAACATGTAATTTATGATTTATCTACGGCTTAACCAGAAAAAAAAAATCGGCACCCAGTAAACAAATATCCATTCCGAGCCATATATTAGACATCAATAAATAACAAAAAGGTCAAATGTCAATTGGCTATCCAATTTTAGGGTTAATTGCCCTAAATTGGCCTCAACGTACAAATTGCTAAGTCGGTATTTACAACAACAATACGGAATTTCTTTATGAAACAAAAAGGTAAATATCCCCAAGAGAGAGCACTTATCTCAACATAGTGGACAATGGGAGCAGAGTCCTTTCAAAGTTGAGTGTAGAGTGCCTAGAAAATATTTGAAATATTGACAAGAGCGCTGTAACGAGTCATTGTCTGGGAATAAATTGAACGTCTCTTGGAAATTTATTTCTGTAATATTCAATATTTTTGCGGAAATAGTTGTAGAAAATTGGAAAGTTACCATGCTATGCGATCGATCAGGCTGACGTAAGGTCAGCAGATTCTTCAACTGTGAATTTTTAATCACTACGCGATGTATTACGTCATGTTCAAAAGCACTGAAAGTAAATTCCGGTGCTGATGTGCTTTACATTTTTGCTGCTTGTAGGATTGAGTTTGAGGTTTTTAGATAGGCACAGACCTGCTTAAATATATATATATGTGATTTGGGGATTTATCGAAGCATCAGTCGTCTTAGAGTCCTCAGTGATTTCCAGAAGTCGACTGATAATAATTATCGACTTCTTCCTTCATCACTGAGTCCCGTGTGATGTGTAGCATGTCTTTGAAGCTAAGTTTACTCATGGCTTCCACACTTATTGTAGATTTGCTTAGGATCCTCAGCCTCCTACTACCTACCTACCCAAACACAATATGTGCTGCCGTCTCAGCCTCTGCCAGATATATTCTGCATTCATCATCTTCCACAATTTTCATCTTAGATGGATGCGCTTTAAAATTACCATGCCCTGTCACTAAGGTAGTAATCCAACTTAGGCTACTCCGTGTATAACTGAGTACCTATTTGGCTTTCCTCTCTAGTGGGCTGGCAATTGCGTTTCGAGCCTGCCTACAAGCGAATTGCCTTCGACATCGTTGCCGATGTTTGGAATCAATCCAGCCATGTATGATGGCTTCAATCGTGCCAATTTTCAAATAAATTTTGGGTTTTGGTAGGGATGTCAAAAACCCGACGGTTAGTCTGAAAACCCGTACTTTCAGTTTTTTCCTCCTCCCGGTTTTAACCCGGACGGTTGTTTGTCCATTCGGGACAAAAATTCTTTCCAAATTTCGTCCTTGAAGCTTTTCTGCTGATCCCTCTTTTGCTAAGGTATCTGATATTTCGTTCCCCAATGTGCCTGCGTGTCCTTCAACCCAAATTAGCGTCACTTCGTTGATTGAAGCTTCTGGACATACTCAAACCAATTTGAAATTGATGTTAGATTGCCGCATGCGCTTGATCACCGATTGGTTGTCGAGTGCTATCAGAATTTTCTTCTGTACCCGGCCTTCCAGAAAATGATCCAGCACATGCAGCAATCCAGGCATCTCCACCTGATATACTTATACATACTCTCCTAGATGAAGTGAGCATGCTAGGTTTAGCTCCTCGGAGTATATTCCAGCCTCAGCACTTCCTTTCATGAGAGACCCATCAGTAAAGATAGCGATGTCACTTGGATGCTCCTCATGGATCCTACCATCCTCTATGAGAGTGATGTGATGTCTTTCGACAAACCTACATCTACTCATATAAACCAAAGACATATGAGTCTCCCTGGCATTAATATCCAGAATCTTCTCATAACCTCCGTTGCTTCCAAAGTCAGGCCATGTGCCATCCCTTTCCATTCTTATTGATGTATGCGCCGCACTTTGCTTTCTAAAAAGATCCAGCGGCGGTAATCCCAGTAATACCTCCATTACATGTGTTGGCGTGGTTCTCATTGCACCGCATATGCTTATACATGCTATACGTTGAATCCCATCCAGCCGTTGTCTTGTAGTTTCCTGGATACCCTTAGACCACCAGACCACTGCTGCATAGAATAGAATGGGCCTAACCATCATTGCATAGATCCAATGTGCCGCTTTTGGTGATATACCCCACCTACGTGCACACACTCTCCTACACTGATGTAAAATCCTCGCAGCTTTTTGTGCTTTTTCGGAAACATTAGAGTTCTAAGTAAGTTTGGGATCTAAGGCAGCCCCTCTCTATTCTCTATCTCCGAACCAAAAAGCAGCATGGGAGTGATTTCTACATCTTTCCTTTTTCAGGTAAAGACTATAGGACTTGACTTGCTTGACATTTACGCTTAGGTCTTGTTCATTACACCATACGTCAGTTCCTTTGAGAGCTTGCGTCAAGCAACCTTGAAAAGTGTCCATGAATTTACCACTGACCATAATTGCTAAGTCATCAGTGTATCCTACAGCGTGTACGCCCTTCGAGTCCCGTTTCCAGGAAGGAGAGTCTAAGTTGATGTTCCACAGCAGAGCCGAAAGTGGACAGCCTCTGACTACCCTTCCTGTCGATGAACAAGTAACGAATATTTTCTGGATCTTCTCCAGCAGAGCTGTCATGCCCCATTGTAGCAGTGCCAGAAATATTCCATCCACTCCAGCTTATATGATTCAAAAGTATTGGTAGCACTCTTCACACAATTTGAAGTTATAATCCTCTCAGCTTATTGCCGTCCGGTCGCAACCACCAATTTACAGGTTTGAGTCCACGGATTATTTGACTTGAAACTTCCTGGAAAATGAGCTTCATAAGGGACTGCAATGTCTCCTCCATTATTTCCATCATAGTTCCATCTGCCTTGCGGATTAGTCCCATTTTTGGAAACGCTGTCTTTCGATATCATTTTCTATAATCCGCATACCTCGGATATTCCTCATACACGAGCAAAATTCCCTCCACGAATTCCTTTTAGGTAGAGTCTTCTTCGGCTCCCTCTTTTTTATCCTTATCCCAAGATCGAGAGTCCCTCTCTCCAGTGCCGGATTAAGCAAGCGCGGGGCCCGTGGCATATGTAGAGCGCGGGGCCTATTTGATATGGCTGATTTGAACCGCATCAGTCAGTCTTTGGATAAAAAAAATTACAGATTTTGGTCGCTCCAGTAATATTAATATCAATTTTGCTGCTCGACATATCACTAAAGCCATGATGACGGCCGAACTCACAATGTTCAAACAATTTAAATTGCGACAATGGATTCGGAACTTACATATGTCCAAAATTAAAAGCATTCCTTGCACAAGGCAATTTTTGCATCTATTTTCGGTTTTTGGCCAGCATTTTCTCAGGGCTGAAAAAAATTGGGAACCACTGTTCTAGCGGGAAAAAATCAAAAAAGCATTATTGTTATAAAAACGTGTACCTATATTTTGAACGCACCCACTACTTAACGCATAACTACTTGTCAATCTACGTTGACGTTTGCCTTGGCTCTTCCGGGATATACATTGTGCGGAATAACCGTGTCGAGAGAAACTCCAAGGTGTTTTAATTCAACCCGTGAGAATATTCCCATCCCATCAATTATGAAAATGGGGGCAATATTATCTGTTTTGAAAATTGTTTCAAAAAATGTTTTTCATTGACGTGTGTGAGTTTGCCAGCATTTTCATTTTTTATTTTAATTAGTTAAACCGAATTTCTGTAGACAAAGCGTACTTATTCGACAAAGAAGAATTGATGTTAGAAGTCCCTTTTTGGACGACCTCTAAAAATTTAAAAATTTCACATTTTACGAAAACTAATAAAAAATGGAAAATTATTTCATTATATAAGTGTTTCCTATTAATATAGCTTTCGATTGAATTGTCCTTTTTCAGGTTTACTCAGGTTCATAAAAACTGACAACCAAACATCTAGCTAAAAGATGCCCACAATAAAGATTCTCACGTAGCACATACAGTCCTTGTCATCAGATTAGCACACCCCTTCGCATGAATAGTTTCGGCTGATTTCCAACCAAACTAAAAGAGCTAAAATTTCAAAATTATAACTGTTAATAGTCTATTCAATTCTGACTTAATTAACACAAAAATAATTGTGTTTACATTTTTTATTATTGATTTATAATTGTTTTTCGAAAAAGAACACACAAAATAGCCATTTAAAATTTGTCATCAGGATAGCACATGCAAATTCTTTTTTGTCTATCTTCCACAATTAAAGACGTAGGACCCCCAATTTTTTGTGGTTCTTTGAGTAAGATATTGACTTTAATATGAATAATTAAAAATCATTATCTGCGGAAGAGGGACCAACATTTAAGGCATACAAGGAGTCAAGGCGGTCAAAAAGTGAAATTTCGAGATAAAATTAATAAAAGTTGAATCCGAATTCGTGTGTAATAAGTAGCGTTAAGGTAAAAATAATAGAGGCGATAAGAATTGAGTAAATGTCAATCCTTATGAGAGAGTTATTTTGAGAGAAACATCTAGCCCTCATGACTCGGTCACAAGGATTAGGGTAAATTTTGACATTAAGGCGAGCCTATCTTTTGTTCAAACAGTGATAACAAAACTCCACATTTCAAGAAACTAAAACTACAGAATAAACTCCAACTTAACTTTCCTCGAAGGAAAATACGTTAAAATTAATCATGAGAACACTTGACATGGAGCAAACAATGGCGGTATGTTATCTTTTCGGATAAAAAGAAGTTTACTCTAGAAGAGTAACACAGTTATAATGTATACTTCCAAGATCTTTGCTAGGAAGGACACCATTAGGATCGCATTCATTGTCGGACAGATTGTGTAATGGTCTCGAGGGCCAAGTGATACTGTGAGATGATACTTCTTTTTATTCGAAAAGACAACATAGCGCCATTCTTTATTAGATGTCAAGTGCTCTCGAGTTTAATTTAAGCGCATTTTCCTTTAGTTTTGGTTTCTTTAGATGTGGAGCATTTTTGTATCACTATTTGAACAATAAGCTCACCTTAATGTCAAAATTTACCCAAATCCTTGCGACCGAGTCATGAGCACTGGATGCTTCTCTCAAAATTACTCTCTCATAGGGATTGAAAAATACTCAATTTTTATCGCTTCTGTTATTTTTATCTTAACGCTACTTATTACACACGAATTCGGATTCAACTTATCGACTTTTATAATTCTTTTCTCGAAATTTCACTTTTTGACCACCTTGACTCCTTGTAAGCCTTAAATTTTGATCCCTCTTCCGCAGATAATGATTTTCCCTTATTCATGTTAAAGTTAATATCTTACTCAAACAACCACAAAAAATTAGGGGTCCTACGTCTTTAATTGTGGAAGATAGACAAAAAAGAAATTGCATGTGCTATCCTGATGACAAATTTTAAATGGCTATTTTGTGTGTTCTTTTTCGAAAAACAATTATATTTCAATAATAAAAAATGTAAACATAATTCTTTTTGTGTTAATTAACTCAGAATTGAACAGACTATTACCAGCTATAATTTTGAAATTTCAGCTCTCTTAGTTTCGTTGGAAGTCAGCCGAAACTATTCATACGAAGGAGTGTGCTAATCTGATGACGAGCAGTGTATACCAGAAAGCCAAATTCACGTTAACATCTTCTACAGTAATTCGGTTTTACGGTTTTTAATAAAAAAAAAAATCGAAACTTTACACACTTCAATGAAAAGCAACATTTTTGAGAAAGCATTTTGAATCATTTTTAAACATTTTTGCCACTCTTTTCATAACGTTTAAAGCGGTACGCCACTGTGCATGAGAGATAAACTTGTAATTTCTTAATTCTATGGATGTATGCAAGCACATTTCCTAACATTAACTCCAAAAATCTTATTTCTCGCTAGAACGTGAATCTGAAACAATGTGGACGTAGGTTTACCGGAATGCTATCATGAATTAAGGGCAGAATTAAGATCGAGGGTGAAATTCTTCCCGCTGCGATTTTATCAATAAAAATGCGGACAAAAATTTCTCGATCTCAGTACTAGCCTTTAGAAAGAAATGTTTCTGTATTTTTATGCAATACAAACCTTACCGTCATTTTGGAACACCCTAGCGTAAATTGTTCAACGATAAAGTGTTATAACAATTTCGAAGCGTCTTGGTTGTTATAATTTTTGTTTGAGAAAAACGCGGGGCCCCCCAAAGCGCGGGGCCCGTGGCATTTGCCACCTTCTGCCACGTGGTTAATCCGGCACTGCCTCTCTCTCATGTACCTGTTAAACGCTTTCCTTGTTCCTTTCTTCATAGATTCCAATTCATCACACCACCAGGGTGTTGGATCCTTTTCATCTATAATTGTAGCGGGACAAGCCTGTTTGAAAGAGTGAACGTGGGAGCCACTCTTTATCAGGTTCTCTACTTTTATTGGAGGAGGTGGTTCTGGTGAATCGTAAGGGAGATACGCCGATGCAATGATCTTGACCCATTTCCAATCATTACTGCCGTCAGATCGGGTGAGCTGAGATGCGTCATTTGTACCGCCTGTACACCAGGCCTCATCAGGATACAAATCATTACCTACCCACTCGTCTATACATAGTACACATTTGCGGACTGTTGCGACATATTCCTAATGTTGTTTCCCTTCGAAACCCAGGGTTCTTGTTTCAATATAATATCGAGTTTTTCTTCCTCAAGCATCTCATCATCATCGCTGATGCTGATATAAAAATAACAGGCGCCACAATCCAGCATTGGACTAAGGCCGCAGGATGTGTTAGTGACATCCTATTTCCAAGATCTTATCTGCTTTTTGTTGAGGTAATGAGATCAGCATCACGCTCAGCAGTGTTATTTATCCCCATAAATGGGTACTCGTTTAACATCTGAGTGAGATCGTAGTCCGTCACAAGCTCATGAGTTCGAAAAACACCATGAACCACGGTGAGATTCGAACTCATGACCCTGTGCACCAAAGGTGCGCGCACTAACCGCTAGACCAGCCAGACTACATGAAATGCTGATATACAGTGATGAATATTCAACTGACACACGTTTAGTGTTTGTCTATGACCTGGACAGTAATTTGCAATTCTTTAGCGGTGATCCATTTCCTTATAAAGGCTTCGGGTCAGCCCCCGACCGAGGTCACATTTGGACTTTCCTCCGTTGCATAATTGTGGCCTTGACAAAAAATACCCTCCACCATAGAGAGTATTCATCTTGATCGAGTACTGCCGGAGAACCAACCAATTTTTAACCTCACTCCAACCCATGCACCACTCTGATCGGTATTTTCCAATCAGAACTCATAGTTTTCCAGATATTTGCGAAAAAAACTGAATTTTCACCTATTTGCCACCCCTCCCCCTTAACCCATGGCGCAAATTAGAGTAACTTTTTACTGCGTATATTGAGCAGTGTATTCAACAAATTGGCATCAAACATTTCTTTTTTTTATGTTTGGTTTTGAGCTATCTGTACTAGACTAAGAGTGTGTTTTCTGATTTTCTTCAAAATTGAGAGAGCTACAAAAAGCTACCGTCCCGTCATTGAGAAATATTTATATTGTGTCAAAAAGCTTGCGTTATACACCATCAGTTGACTGATATGAACATCCCCTAACCTCTCAATACTTTTTTGAGAAAATCCCCAGAAGACCTACGTCCAGTTAATTTTCAGTTTTTCAAATGAAGAACAACAACTGCTAAATACACTATGAGAATTTTTTGTGGTTAAACTAACATAATCTCTCTGTTAAAAAAATAACCGAGAAATCTGTTGTAGTAACAAAATATTTGTTAGTTCAACATTCAAATTGGATTATTCAAGTGACCCCTAATTTTCCAATCAACAGAATTTCTGTTTATTGACGGATGGAAATTTGATTAAACGTCTTGTTAAGAGTTTTAACGTAAATTCTGTTGCTTTAACATACAATTTTATTAACATTGAAATTACCGAGAAAAATTTTATTGTTCGGTTGGCCGAACAGAATCGTTTTGTATTTTCCAAATTTCTTTAACATACGATTCTGTTGAAATCACAGAACTTTGTATTTTCCAAATTTCTTTAACATACGATTCTGTTGAAATCACAGAACTAGGGCAGCACTAACAAATACTCTAGTTGACTAACACACTTATATAGTCTGGTTAGTCTAGTAGGCAGGGCGTTCGTCTACAAATCATAGGGTCACGGGATCGAATTCCGCTGTAGGTAGGTAATTTATTATGCATTTTAGAGCGTTAAGAGGTAAATTAAATGTCGCCAACACCAGTAGAGAGGTCAATGCTAGTTATACAAACATCTCATTTATGAGTTAAATGTTCTTTCCCTGCGAAAATTGTGCTTTTTTATCCAAACGGGAAATAATGTTGATATTCCAAAATTAGGGAGTCGCATTCTGTTAAGTAAACAAAGTGATATGTTAAAAATACAGACAATTCCGTTACAAATACAAAGCTCTTTTCTGTGTTGGTAGCATAATTGGTTTAGTTGAACTAATAGGCTCGAAATCAAAAGAAAAATCTGTTAAGATGATTTAGTGTTTTTTGTTACTGTAACAGAATAATTTTTTAAGTGTATAGCCCGAGAAAAGCTATGTAAGCAAAACGATTATCAAATCAAGGCGGTTTTAAAGTAAGGCGGGAAAAATAGCATCAACACCAGATACCTAGCTTAAATTGCTGCGACGTATCCAGTTTTAAGCTGATGGCACAAAGCCACCTTTATTAGAAAGCCGGGAAGCAGCAATACATGCACACAAATCAAGCCTATGAACATGTCGTATATACGTTGCACGACGCACTAACACACACACATCACATGTGAAAAAACCGTGTCTGCTCTGATAAAAATCGCGAAAACACGTTGAAAATTCACTTTTTGTCGGGATTTTCTTCTTTCACTGCATTATAGACACTTCAATGCACGACACATTGCACTTTTCGCGACGAAAATCGACCGGGAACCAATACTTTTCGTGTAAAGTTTGCCGCGACCCAACCCGATTTGCCTTTACCGCAATGTAAATTTTCCATCTGCTTGAGCCTATGATTTGACGTTTAAGGCTATGACCGTGTTCTGCTTCCGGGCTTGTATTAAGGCGGCTTTGTGATCGCAAGAACAACGTCGCTTGAGCCAGAGAATTTTTTTTTATACCATTGCTGTGCTTCATAGGTAGGACGTAGGACTTTATGGATGTGATACAGTTCTCCCATTTGGACGGTCTGAAAAGTTTCTCGCGTTTTAACAACGACATAGTCGCCCTACTAATGTCAGATGTTATGAGCAGCTTATTTATTTGCTCATATTTCCTATCCGCACATGTACGGAAATTTTAGACCACGCCGAGATTCGGCGGATATTTGCATCTCAGCCATTAATATATTGACGATTTAGCACTAGGTTGTCTAATGTCGATGAAGTCCCTAGAGGGATATTGAAATTCATAGCGGAGTTTAGGTTGCAAATAAATCGACGAAAGGAAAGTGGTTGATGTATATTTTAACAATTATTGAAATGTTGAAAGGGCGAACAGGTGAGATTGATAGAAATTCATACGTTAACCACCGTTTCAAAAGCCCAAGGGTTTCGTTTCTCCTATAAGCGAATCATTGCGAGACAACCAAATCCATACAATCTAATTCAAATTGCAAAGAGTATACAATTAATTTAATGAATTTATCTAGGATTATTCAAAAACTTGCAACAGCTAATATTAATATCACTTTAAGCATCAACCCACATGCTAAAACCTACGCAACTTGAACTTCCCCCCGTAAAGTGTGCTCATCTATAACCTTTTCCTATATCGCTTAGATTGCTCGACGCCATCACAGTAAGCTGACAAACTTGAACGAACTGATGAAAAAGCACTTTCCTACAATCTTTGACATGTTTGCAAACGTCGGAATTACATTTTTACTCTGTCATGACATCCATTTAATCTTGGTGAATACGAAGAGATATAAGCTACGAACGAAAGGAGATGCTTTACTCCTCCGGTGAATTTCCGACAAGATAAAAAGTCAGAACTCGCACATAGAACTACGTCTATGAAAAATAAGTTGTGTACCCATACTCGGTATGTACAATGACATTAGGGATATGGATAAGATCCCTTTACCTCAGACTCCTTGTCGTGTGTGAGACACATGCAGAATTATTCATCAAACACACAACTTTAATCACACACACAACTTACATGTCATGAGAAATGCTCATCATTTTCCCTGATTAGATTACCATGATCACGTAATTCTCGTAAGAAAGATGTAAAGACATCAGCACCCCCACCTTATACTCATACCATATCCTATCAATTTCATCAAGGACCTGTGTGGGGTTGAATATCTGTATATCCTTTGCACGGATTTCTTCTGTCTATCAGAGATATTCCGTTTTCCTTCTTTTCCTTTGCGCGTAGATACCAAGTACTATTTCTTATTTTTTTCCGGCAATGGGATTTCCTAAGAAGTCGATGCCGCGTGTGCTCAAAGTCTAACCTTAGAGTGTATTTATTTCAATTCTAGCGGCAAAATCCTGTAGGTTCCCCTGGGAACAATTCATCTTTTGCGAAAAGAAAAAGAAGAAATCGCACAAAAAAAAAAGTAAAGTATAAGAAGAAGTCCCAAGCTAAGTGAACTTTTGCCTTTAATCCACGGCATTGCCACGGCCGCGTCAAAACTCACAACGGCAAAGCGGAAATAAGTTTTATTGTAGTCATTTGTAAAAGTCATCAGCGTAATTATTGTCTGATTTTCATCGTGTGGCACGAATCAAAAGCGGAAAGTGCGACAAAAGTGGTAATCAGGATGAAAATATCCTGCGGGTAATCATAGAGTGTATCATCATGTGCCTTTTATTAAGACGATGAAGAAGAAGAAGATGCTGACTGAAAAAAATAGATGATCAAGATGATTATGATGACGGTGAAGAAGAGGAAGAGGAAGGCGAGAGCGGAGATATAGGATGAGTAGAAAAAGGCGCGATTCAGTGAGATTTAATTGATTGAAGATTGCAAAAGGGTGGAAGAGCAATGGATTGGATTGATTTATTAATAGGCGGATGGAGTTCAATGCGGAAGGTTTCTATAAATAAACTGTAAAAAACAAGATGAGTTACAAAAAATGGAACAAGAAAGTGGTAATACATTGAAAGTCCAACAACAACATGAGGTCAGAATTATATACCCTTTCCGGAAAAATAATATTCGATATTGGTTTTTTCGAGGCCCGGGGCAACATATATTTGCGAGGCCCTTGTCTTGGTTGCATTGCCTAGTTTTATATGTATAACAGCTCAAAGCCCTGTGTTCCCGCTATAGATGCGCCACTGCCTCCCAGAGAATGTCGTAGATATTATGGAATGTGGAGTGGAGTTAGGCAAGGTTTTTTATCCGTTCATCGAACTTTCTTCGAGTTTTTCCGGAGCCGTGGAACCCTGATGTATTATTCACTGCATCTGGATTGGATTGTCAGTCTTTGCCTACTTCCGCACCGAATCATGGCCTATGTTATCCCTCTGGCCGGCCGTATGTGGCGAGCTGTGTCCATATCGTTGGGTGCCTCCCTGATTGCACCTCTAAATCACCGAATCTGCGACCAGAAGATCAAGCCAACCAATATAGCTATTGTCAAGGCCGGATTTCCCATAGGAACAACCCGGGCACTTATACCCGAGGCGGCAAATTTTGAAAACTTGCTATTTATTTTAAATTTTGTGAAGGGTGTATTTTGAAAACTCAAGAAGTCCGTTATTCGCCTCAATCTATGGCGCCTAATCACAACCTCGCTTTAAATTGTATTGTGACTGCGCCCTCCAAAGTTAGGACGTATCCTGCTAGTAGCATTCTTTCGGAAGGGCCTACTGGTTTAACTTAAACTTAGAAGCAATATTCGTTACGCATATATGGTATTTCCCTGCATATATGCTTCAGTGTCCATTTTATGGGAGGCTTACCATCAACGAATCGTGAGCCTACAATAAATATTGGACTGGTCTATAAAATGTTTGTGTAACATGTTTGCATGGAATAAGTGTGATGTGGACCAAATTAATTTTTCACAATTTGTACGTTTCGTCGAATTGATGATTTTATTTTGAGAATAAAAATTTAATTTAAAAATTTCACAGCCAAAAAAATTTATTAAAGTAATGAACATCAACGTAGCACTAATGAAATCAAATTTACTGAATAACGTCTGTGAGTGTGTGCTATTCCGATTTTTTAAGCTTTCCTTTTCCGCCGCAAACGAAAAATCTCTCGAAATTGCACTAGACAACGGAAACCGTGGAAATGCTATTCGAAAGCGCCAGATGAGATAAAGGCCGGTCAAAGTCTCCCCTTTCAAAATGCGCGGTAAGCTTATGTTAAATTGAGGTTTCTAACGGAAAGCATTTTCCGTGAAATATGATTTTTTGAGGTTATATGTTCATGATTTCCAAAACGATTAAAAAACAACTTAAAAATTAAAAAAGTTACTTAAAACACTCTGAAGAGAATCTACAACCGAATCGGTGTGGTGTGCATTTCAGTTTTCATGTTGTCGTCATTTTTGAAAAAAAAAATCCGTACGTGGCCGGAACACCTGGTGCCCTGCCCTCGCTACGTCCCAAGAGCCAACACATTTTGTAAAACATACTCAAAAACGAGACAAAGGCTATTTTCGGGCGCGGCCGAAATTTGGATTCGCTTCGCTCCCCTCGGGCTAAAAGTTTTTTCTGGCGTACCTACGACTTGTATTTATTGTATTTTCCTTTTGTCTTCACAAAAGTTCCGTTGCGTCGACAAAACAGTATACATACATATTTGTTTGGTTTGGTTTGGTTGGAACTAGGGATCAAATAAAAATATGTACTCAGAAAATTTTATGGGGGGATGCGGGAGCATGGCCCCATAGTACGATACCATATGTATTTGTATTTGCTTTGATAAAGACACATTAATTCAAGGTTTTGTGAAATTGGTGTAAAAAATGTTTCTTAGAAGAAACAAAAGGGGGGTTGGGTTTGTATGGCAGCCCCATCAGCCCATGGACTGATTTGATCCAATTTTACATATATTTTGTGTCATCAATAGAAATACATTTCTGTGAAATTTGATTGAAATTTGTGCACAAACAAAAAAGTTTTTTTTAGAAGAACCTAATTTGTCCATCACAAGGAGCCACATCAGAGGATAGACAACTCCGGCCTTAGAACACCCTCTGGTACACCTTGCTTCGATGGTTTTAGATCCAACTTTTATAAGGGTATTCCTTGAAGTGAGCATGTTACTTAACCACCCTATCAGTAAAAGGTCGATTCCATGCTCGTTTGCCGCATCACAGATGCTAGCAAATGAGGCGTTATCGAACGCCCCTTGTCATTGGAGTGTTTACCTGGCTTAGGGATAAACACAACCTTCGCGTTCCAGGTTGTTGGAATGTAGGCATACGCTGGGGATGTCCTATATATATTCCTTGAATGTAAGCCAAGAAAATCCATTCCCTCTTTCAGGAGAACAGGAAAAATCCCGACAGGACCTAGGGATTTGTAGGTGTCGAACGAGTTTAGTGCCCACTTAACCCGTTCTAACGTATAACTATTCTGCAGTCCAGAGACCAGTCTCTTGGGTGGGGACTGTTAATACCTTAGAGATTCGATATGTCTGCTTCCTGGAACGTCAAGTAGAAGATTGATGGCTTCCTCTTCACTCTCCGTAAACGTTCCGTCCGGTAGCCGTAGATTGCCCAGCATTTGGCTACTATCTTTAACGAGGATTCGCTTAGGTTTATCCGTAGCCTGTGTGGAGTTGGTTTCTTCACAGAAGCGTCTCCACGATTATCTTTTTGCGGATCTGATGTCCTTTTTGAGGATTCTATGGGTCTGTTGGTAATTAGTCCAGTCCGCCGACAAATTTGTTTTCAGAGCCCTATTAAAGAGTTTCCTTGTAACTCTTCTCTTCTGCGTTAAGCCAGGACTCCACCTTCCTTGACAGGCGCATTGACCAGCTTTGCTCATAGGCATCTACTATCCCATTGGTTAGCAAAAGTGTCGCCTCCTCAGCCACCTCAATAGACTTGATTCGGCGGCTTGGTGACGGTAAGGTAGTCTGCAAAATTTCTTTATATTGCGACCAGTTGGTTCTGCGGGGATTTCGAAAAGGTTTCCCAGGTGTCTGACCTAGGTTCCGTTCGAAATCAATGCGACGATGGTCCGATAGCGTGATGTCCCTGGAGACCTCCCATCTGTGAATCAGGTTTGTCAGGCCTTTAGAAGCTAATGTGATATCAATCACTTCTCTCCTTGCAGTTGTGAGAAATCTAGGATAATTGCCCTTCTTGAAAATCTGCAGGTTCAGTCGGCGCATAGCATAATTGCGGATAATCGTCAGGCTTGGTACTCTGGATTTGAACCTGAGTGTTATGATATGGTTTGACCTAAATAGGTTTTCAATCAATTATCGATGGTCGTACATTTCTAATGAAGAGATTTTCGACGCCTGCTTGCCGGGAAATATTTTTGTCTGCCAGAGTAAAACAGTCGCTCCTTATGCGAGCCTTATTGTTTCGCTCATTCCTAGCAGGCAACTAATGCTTCCCCCGTTTTAAAGGGGTAAAAATCGACGAAATATTAGCTTGTCTTTAGATGGCTGTATCTCCGAAACGGTGATAGCTAGGACCCTGGACGTTTCAGCAAAAAGTAGGTCTGGAGTCCCTCTTCATCGACTTTTGGAACCCCCAAAGTAAAAAATTTTCATATGAAACAGAAAAATGCGATTTTCAGGCCTTTAAAGGCGTTTTAAAGGGGTAAAAATCGACAAAATATTAGCTTGTCTTTAGATGGCTGTATCTCCGAAACGGTGATAGCTAGGACCCTGGAAGTTTCAGCAAAATGTAGGTCTGGAGTCCCTCTTCATCGACTTTTGGAACCCCCAAAGTCAAAAATTTTCATATGAAACAGAACGAGACCGAGGCTAATTTCGGGCGCGGCCGAAATTTGAATACCCTTCACTCTCCTCGGGCTAAAAGTTTTTTGGGGCAAACCTATGACTTGTATTTAATCCTTCCCCATTCTTTTCCTTCTGTTTTCGCATAATATTTGATATTGACAAATTCTGTGGCGTCGATAAAACAATATTTGTGTGAGGTTTGGTTGGAATAAGTGGTAAAATAAAAAAAAAATATCTCAGAAAACTTTATTGGGGGGATGCGGGAGCATGGCCCCATAGTACGATTCCATTTGTTTTACTTTTTTTTGTTTTGATAAAGACGCATTGAGGTTTTTTTTTTAAATTGGTGTAGAAAAAATGTTTCTTAGAAGATCCAAAATGGGGAGGTTGGGCTTGTATGGTAGCCCCATGACTCCATAGTCCGATTATTTATGGCATCAATTGAAGTGCACTTTTACGAGTTTTGGTTGAAAGTGGTGCACAAATAAAAAAGTTGTTCGTAGAAGAACTCAATTTAGGGGGTTGGCTTTGTATGATAGCCCCATGACCCCATCGTCCGATTCCATTCATTTTTACACATGTTTTGTGGCATCAAATGAAATGCACTTTTATGAAGTTTGATTGAAATTGGTGGGCAAATAAAAAAGTTTTTCTTAGAAAAACTCAATTTGGGGGCTGGGTTTGTATGACAGCCCCATGACCCCACAGTCTGATTCCATTTATTCTTACATATATTTTGTGGCATCAATAGAAACACATTTGTGTGAAATTTGGTTCAAATTGGTGCACAAATGAAAAAGTTTTTCTTAGAAGAACCTAATTTGGGGGGTTAGGTTTGTATGGCAGCCCCATGACCCCATGGTCCGATTTGATCCATTCTTACATATGTTTTGTGTTATCAATAGAAACACATTTGTGTGAAATTTCGAAGAAATTAATAAACACATGAAAAAGTTTCTCTTAGAAAAACCAAATTGGGGGGGTTAGGTTTGTATGGCAGCCCCATGACCCCACGGTCCGATTTTAGCGATTCAAACATACAAACTGCCTGCAATAAAAAGAAACATGTGTGCAAAATTTCAGCTCGATAGCTTTTAAACTGGCCGAGTAAAACGCGTAGCAACAGACGGACAGACGGACAGACGGACAGACGGACAGACAGACAGACGGACATCACCCAATCGACTCAGCTCGTCATGCTGATCATATATATACATATTTTATATGGTCGGAGATGCTTCCTTCAATGCGTTACAAACTTCATGACAAAGTTAATATACCCTTTACTCTACGAGTGAAGGGTATAAAAATGCGATTTTCAGGCCTTTAAAGGCGTTTTAAAGGGGTAAAAATCGACAAAATATTAGCTTGTCTTTAGATAGCTGAATCTCCGAAACGGTGATAGCTAGGACCCTGGAAGTTTCAGCAAAATGTAGGTCTGGAGTCCCTCTCCATCGACTTTTGGAACCCCCAAAGTCGAAAATTTTCATATGAAACAGAAAAATGCGATTTTCAGGCCTTTAAAGGCGTTTTAAAGGAGTAAAAATCGACAAAATATTAGCTTGTCTTTAGATGGCTGTATCTCCGAAACGGTGATAGCTAGGACCCTGGAAGTTTCAGCGAAATGTAGGTCTGGAGTCCCTCTTCATCGACTTTTGGAACCCCGAAAGTCGAAAATTTTCATATGAAACAGAAAAATGCGATTTTCAGGCCTTTAAAGGCGTTTTAAAGGGGTAAAAATCGACAAAATATTAGCTTGTCTTTAGATGGCTGTATCTCCGAAACGGTGATAGCTAGGACCCTGGAAGTTTCAGCAAAACGTAGGTCTGGAGTCTCTCTCCATCGACTTTTGGAACACCGAAAGTCGAAAATTTTCATATGAAACAGAAAAATGCGATTTTCAGGCCTTTAAAGGCGTTTTAAAGGGGTAAAAATCGACAAAATATTAGCTTGTCTTTAGATGGCTGTATCTCCGAAACGGTGATAGCTAGTACCCTGGAAGTTTCAGCACAATGTAGGTCTGGATTCCGTCTTCATCGACTTTTGGAACCCCCAAAGTCGAAAATTTTCATATGAAACAGAAAAATGCGATTTTCAGGCCTTTAAAGGCGTTTTAAAGGGGTAAAAATCGACAAAATATTAGCTTGTCTTTAGATGGCTGTATCTCCGAAACGGTGATAGCTAGGACCCTGGAAGTTTCAGCAAAATGTAGGTCTGGAGTCCCTCTTCATCGACTTTTGGAACCCCCAAAGTCAAAAATTTTCATATGAAACAGAAAAATGCGATTTTCAGGCCTTTAAAGGCGTTTTAAAGGGGTAAAAATCGACAAAATATTAGCTTGTCTTTAGATGGCTGTATCTCCGAAACGGTGATAGCTAGGACCCTGGAAGTTTCAGCAAAATGTAGGTCTGGAGTCCCTCTTCATCGACTTTTGGAACCCCCAAAGTCAAAAATTTTCATATGAAACAGAAAAATGCGATTTTCAGGCCTTTAAAGGCGTTTTAAAGGGGTAAAAATCGACAAAATATTAGCTTGTCTTTAGATAGCTGAATCTCCGAAACGGTGATAGCTAGGACCCTGGAAGTTTCAGCAAAATGTAGGTCTGGAGTCCCTCTCCATCGACTTTTGGAACCCCCAAAGTCGAAAATTTTCATATGAAACAGAAAAATGCGATTTTCAGGCCTTTAAAGGCGTTTTAAAGGGGTAAAAATCGACAAAATATTAGCTTGTCTTTAGATGGCTGTATCTCCGAAACGGTGATAGCTAGGACCCTGGAAGTTTCAGCAAAATGTAGGTCTGGAGTCTCTCTCCATCGACTTTTGGAACACCGAAAGTCGAAAATTTTCATATGAAACAGAAAAATGCGATTTTCAGGCCTTTAAAGGCGTTTTAAAGGGGTAAAAATCGACAAAATATTAGCTTGTCTTTAGATGGCTGTATCTCCGAAACGGTGATAGCTAGTACCCTGGAAGTTTCAGCACAATGTAGGTCTGGAGTCCGTCTTCATCGACTTTTGGAACCCCCAAAGTCGAAAATTTTCATATGAAACAGAAAAATGCGATTTTCAGGCCTTTAAAGGCGTTTTAAAGGGGTAAAAATCGACAAAATATTAGCTTGTCTTTAGATGGCTGTATCTCCGAAACGGTGATAGCTAGGACCCTGGAAGTTTCAGCAAAATGTAGGTCTGGAGTCCCTCTCCATCGAATTTTGGAACCCCCAAAGTCGAAAATTTTCATATGAAACAGAAAAATGCGATTTTCAGGCCTTTAAAGGCGTTTTAAAGGGGTAAAAATCGACAAAATATTAGCTTCTCTTTAGATGGCTGTATCTCCGAAACGGTGATAGCTAGGACCCTGGAAGTTTCAGCAAAATGTAGGTCTGGAGTCCGTCTTCATCGACTTTTGGAACCCCGAAAGTCGAAAATTTTCATATGAAACAGAAAAATGCGATTTTCAGGCCTTTAAAGGCGTTTTAAAGGGGTAAAAATCGACAAAATATTAGCTTGTATTTAGATGGCTGTATCTCCGAAACGGTGATAGCTAGGACCCTGGAAGTTTCAGCAAAATGTAGGTCTGGAGTCCGTCTTCATCGACTTTTGGAACCCCGAAAGTCGAAAATTTTCATATGAAACAGAAAAATGCGATTTTCAGGCCTTTAAAGGCGTTTTAAAGGGGTAAAAATCGACAAAATATTAGCTTGTCTTTAGATGGCTGTATCTCCGAAACGGTGATAGCTAGGACCCTGGAAGTTTCAGCAAAATGTAGGTCTGGAGTCCGTCTTCATCGACTTTTGGAACCCCGAAAGTCGAAAATTTTCATATGAAACAGAAAAATGCGATTTTCAGGCCTTTAAAGGCGTTTTAAAGGGGTAAAAATCGACAAAATATTAGCTTGTCTTTAGATGGCTGTATCTCCGAAACGGTGACAGCTAGGACCCTGGAAGTTTCAGCAAAATGTAGGTCTGGAGTCCGTCTTCATCGACTTTTGGAACCCCGAAAGTCGAAAATTTTCATATGAAACAGAAAAATGCGATTTTCAGGCCTTTAAAGGCGTTTTAAAGGGGTAAAAATCGACAAAATATTAGCTTGTCTTTAGATGGCTGTATCTCCGAAACGGTGATAGCTAGGACCCTGGAAGTTTCAGCAAAATGTAGGTCTGGAGTCCCTCTCCATCGACTTTTGGAACCCCCAAAGTCGAAAATTTTCATATGAAACAGAAAAATGCGATTTTCAGGCCTTTAAAGGCGTTTTAAAGGGGTAAAAATCGACAAAATATTAGCTTGTCTTTAGATGGCTGTATCTCCGAAACGGTGATAGCTAGGACCCTGGAAGTTTCAGCAAAATGTAGGTCTGGAGTCCGTCTTCATCGACTTTTGGAACCCCCAAAGTCGAAAATTTTCATATGAAACAGAAAAATGCGATTTTCAGGCCTTTAAAGGCGTTTTAAAGGGGTAAAAATCGACAAAATATTAGCTTGTCTTTAGATGGCTGTATCTCCGAAACGGTGATAGCTAGGACCCTGGAAGTTTCAGCAAAATGTAGGTCTGGAGTCCGTCTTCATCGACTTTTGGAGCCCCGAAAGTCGAAAATTTTCATATGAAACAGAAAAATGCGATTTTCAGGCCTTTAAATGCGTTTAAAGGGGTAAAAATCGACAAAATATTAGCTTGTCTTTAGATGGCTGTATCTCCGAAACGGTGATAGCTAGGACCCTGGAAGTTTCAGCAAAATGTAGGTCTGGAGTCCGTCTTCATCGACTTTTGGAACCCCCAAAGTCGAAAATTTTCATATGAAACAGAAAAATGCGATTTTCAGGCCTTTAAAGGCGTTTTAAAGGGGTAAAAATCGACAAAATATTAGCTTGTCTTTAGATGGCTGTATCTCCGAAACGGTGATAGCTAGGACCCTGGAAGTTTCAGCAAAATGTAGGTCTGGAGTCCGTCTTCATCGACTTTTGGAACCCCCAAAGTCGAAAATTTTCATATGAAACAGAAAAATGCGATTTTCAGGCCTTTAAAGGCGTTTTAAAGGGGTAAAAATCGTCAAAATATTAGGTTGTCTTTAGATGGCTGTATTTCCGAAACGGTGATAGCTAGGACCCTGGAAGTTTCAGCAAAATGTAGGTCTGGAGTCCCTCTCCATCGACTTTTGGAACCCCGAAAGTCGAAAATTTTCATATGAAACAGAAAAATGCGATTTTCAGGCCTTTAAAGGCGTTTTAAAGGGGTAAAAATCGACAAAATATTAGCTTGTCTTTAGATGGCTGTATCTCCGAAACGGTGATAGCTAGGACCCTGGAAGTTTCAGCAAAATGTAGGTCTGGAGTCCGTCTTCATCGACTTTTGGAACCCCCAAAGTCGAAAATTTTCATATGAAACAGAAAAATGCGATTTTCAGGCCTTTAAAGGCGTTTTAAAGGGGTAAAAATCGTCAAAATATTAGGTTGTCTTTAGATGGCTGTATTTCCGAAACGGTGATAGCTAGGACCCTGGAAGTTTCAGCAAAATGTAGGTCTGGAGTCCCACCTCATCGACTTTTGGAACCCCCAAAGTCGAAAATTTTCATATGAAACAGAAAAATGCGATTTTCAGGCCTTTAAAGGCGTTTTAAAGGGGTAAAAATCGACAAAACATTAGCTTGTCTTTAGATGGCTGTATCTCCGAAACGGTGATAGCTAGGACCCTGGAAGTTTCAGCAAAATGTAGGTCTGGAGTCCCTCTCCATCGACTTTTCGAACCCCCAAAGTCGAAAATTTTCATATGAAACAGAAAAATGCGATTTTCAGGCCTTTAAAGGGGTTTTAAAGGGGTAAAAATCGACAAAATATTAGGTTGTCTTTAGATGGCTGTATCTCCGAAACGGTGATAGCTAGGACCCTGGAAGTTTCAGCAAAATGTAGGTCTGGAGTCCCTCTCCATCGACTTTTGGAACCCCGAAAGTCGAAAATTTTCATATGAAACAGAAAAATGCGATTTTCAGGCCTTTAAAGGCGTTTTAAAGGGGTAAAAATCGACAAAATATTAGCTTGTCTTTAGATGGCTGTATCTCCGAAACGGTGATAGCTAGGATCCTGGAAGTTTCAGCAAAATGTAGGTCTGGAGTCCGTCTTCATCGACTTTTGGAACCCCCAAGTCGAAAATTTTCATATGAAACAGAAAAATGCGAATTTCTGGCCTTTAAACGCGTTTTAAAGGGGTAAAAATCGACAAAATATTAGCTTGTCTTTAGATGGCTGAATCTCCGAAACGGTGATAGCTAGGACCCTCGAAGTTTCGTCTTTATCGACTTTTGGAACCCCGAAAGTCGAAAATTTTCATATGAAACAGAAAAATGCGATTTTCAGGCCTTTAAAGGGGTAAAAATCGACAAAACATTAGCTTGTCTTTAGATGGCTGTATCTCCGAAACGGTGATAGCTAGGACCCTGGAATTTATCGCTCTAGATTTTTCGAACCTGCTTAATTTTGAAGGCATTTGGATGTCAAAATGTTTTCTAGGTAGCAACTACCAAACGTCATTATGTAAAACGTGTTTTTTTTCGTCTGGAATTCTTAATACATATTTCAGAAATCTTAATCACCCGCAAAAACAAACTACTTAAGATTTTCGATTGTCTACTGTATCATTTAAAAAGAGCGACAGCACAGTAGGCTTATGGCAACGCCGTCTAGATATTAAGGCCGCAATGTAGAATCTTAGACGTCAAAATCAGCTTATAATTTTAGGTTATGTTCGCCAATGTTGCACTGTTTTGTTTTTGCTTTTTATTACGTCACTACTTGTTTTTGTTGTTTGTTCATGTAAATAAAAAATTTAAGAGCTAAGCAATAACGTCATTGTACAGCTGAGTTGCGGCTATGATATTTCTAGATAGCGTTGCTTATGGTCATGGTGCTAGAGACCCTCTAACCACCGCCATCTTGATAGACAGGCCGGACTGTCGAAACTCGATTTCGAAAATTTAGTACGTTAGCGCCTGTAGTTGTTGCTATTGCTATTGTTGTAAATGCGGTTCCGTAACCACATGACAGCTCATTTTATCAGCTGATAATCTGACCTGTCTATCAGGACGGCGATGCTCTAACCCTATTTTGAGACTTTTAACTTTTATAATGGGTTGCCCAAGGAAAATATTGATATCCCGCCAAGAATTATATTGAAGCAATTCAGCCAGTTTTATGAAGCATTAAATATTTTCAAAACATTTTTCATTCCTCTGAATTATTGAACGAAAATTTGTCTTTTTTCGTTTTTTGTTGCAAAATTTCGATAAAGTAAGCCGCCCTGATTTTTTTTTTTCGAAGTCGCTCATGAACCGCTGCGCTACGTTCGTTTCCGATGTGTGGCTGGCTTTAGAAAATATTCAACCTGCAATATTACTATGTGAATTACCGCAAACAAAGTAGTGGCCAGCGAAGCATTTCTATATTTCTATGGCTTTATGATTTTATGATGTCCATTTGCCACAAATAGTGAAGCTTGATGAAAAACGACTACCGTTCGCAATTTCCTTTGCCTGCAATCCATACATCAATAAAACGTAGCGATTGCCCTCAATAAATTTGCATGCAATTTGTACACTCAATGGATTTTACATGCTCTTAGCCTTTCCTATACATATTCGACATAATGTGTCCATTGTTATAAATGTACACTGCGGGGCGGACTAAAACTCCTGTTTTGCATTCCATCCATTCCGCACGGACAATAAAGAAATCTTAATACTCTCGCTGTGTCTATGCAGGATACGGCTTGGCCTTAACACAGACGTGCAGTTACCTCATAAACCTTTACGATTCAAAAACCAGCTCAACATTCTGCCGATTGTATGTAGTCCTGATGACGACAACGATGTTAAGAATGCCTAACGAATATGCGAAGCCTTTGGCCTTCCACTCTATGCACAGACAGAGGCATACCTTACATATTGAGGCAAAGAAGAATCAGAAAAGCTTTTCACCCAACAATTTCCGTTCGCTCTGTTCTGTGTATTACACCTGACTGAATTCAAAACAAAAAAGCCATAATCCTGGGATTGAGAACGAAACGGGGCTCCCGCCGTTCCTCAGTAAGCAAGCTGGAAGCGGAAGAGAGGCGAAAACATGGCTGAAGGCTCGCTGTTATGGTTCTGGGCATAAAACAATGACGGAAGCAACAATAAGCAATGATGATGGAAGCATGGAACCACCCCCGGCATACATATGTGTCATGCATGATGATGGCATATAGCATAGTCGCAGGTGTGCAAGGCGCAAGGGTTCCTTTCACTGCCTCTGTCATACGTCGTTCAGCCATCATCATCATACAACACCGCATCCAACCGATAGTCTTCTTTTATTGTGCTTCGTTCCGTACGATGGTTGGGCAAAGAAAAGGTGACGGACTGTGAACAATGCTGCTTGTGAGAGACAGCGATAGCCTGAAGCAGACATATCCACAAAATTGTGGTAAAATCAGATGAAAAGTTTCGTTTCGAATCATTATTTTTTTTGTCCCCTACCTCGTTTGTCGGTAGCTGTAGTAATGCGGATGGGGTTGAATCGTTGAATGTGTGTGCTAACATCGCATTATGTTGCGGTTTTGCAGATATGCAATGGCAGCAAAAAAAAAGTGAAAAACACATTTCAGGTGAAATGAAATGTCACGGTGTATTAAGCAGAGAATATATCGAGTTTCATAAATGCTGTTTTTGCTTTGTTCAAACGGAACGAGTAATGTGTAGCGGCTCATTGCGATGATTTTATGAAAGTCTGTCTGTTTATTTTCAACCCGGTAGTTTTAAAAGTTTTAGCCGATTATGCACCTACATATTTTTTTATTTTTCCATTTTCGCTTCCAAGTTGAATGAGCTGGCTTACCTTTTGGCCCAACGACCCGAAGTAAAGTTAAGTGTGCTCCACCAAGTTACTATGTGTAGGACACACACCAGATTGCTTGTAGAATTCCTATATATAAGGTTCCGGTTGTCTCGACAAGATAGGCTTTATCTTGCTTGTCTAGAAGAACCCCCTATTTCAAGGATCTCCTGATCTATACAACGCCGGACAAGAGCCTTCTCGATTATTGGACTACGGGAAAAAATATTTGTTGGCTACGATATCCCGCTCATCATGTTCCCGTTTTTCGAAATCCCAACATTTACCATCACGCCATTTCAATATTCCGCCCACTCAAAATTCCGCTTACTCAAAAAGTTATAAACTCAAACAATCGGCTGTACACCCTATAGTACTCCCTTCTGAGAGGCGATGTCCATTGTTTGATGAAGAACCTCATATGCTTGGCGTGGGTGATCCTGGAGACGAACATGATGAGATGCAGCCGAGTATACTTCCTGTCAGAGGTCGGGAATAGGTATGTTCACCAAAAATGTGCACATCGTCTGACGCTGCAAACGACACTCGCTTGGACGTTGGCGATGAAAAAGCTGGAGACTTTAGGGCTGTAGACGCTGGACGTCTCGAAGTCGACGGCAAGGTGCTCGACGCCATATGGGAATGTGGTCGACCGACTGATGCGAAGGATAATGGTACCTCCGAAAACGTTACTGACACAGAACTTGGTGTTCGAAACGATATCGATGGACGCGAAGCTTGAACGGTGTCAGAAGTCGAATGCACCGATGCTGGAAGAAGGGTTGAATCTTCCGAATCGCAGGTGAAAAAGCAGGCTTGAAACGCTCCGTTAAGACCTGCTTACCATTTACCTCAATCGTGAGCCAATGCGAAGAGATTCGCTTAATGATACGGTGCGGGCCGGTGAATGGTGGACACGGAAATTTCTTGACTGCATCAACTCTAAGAAATTCGTGCGTGCACGTACTCCGTGTTTACAAACGTTGTCCTGGGACTTCGATGTATAATCGGCTTCGGTCGAAGCTGTCTAATTCGTTGACGCATGGAACCCAGAAACACAACGGGATCAGTAGAGGCCTAGCCGTCGACAAACCACTTTCCCGGCAGACGCAGCGTTGAGCCGAAAACCATATCGGCACATCACACAAGATAGTTGTATCTCCACCTACCATCTTTTCAATTTGGAGAGATGTCGTGGCTAATAGTCTAATAGGCTAATAGTCGATGCAATTCGAAATGACGTAATTGCTCGTCCGCAAGCTAGTTTGTGTCGAAATCCGTAGACAGAGATATCTCCTCCGGACGAAAAAAGGCACCTGCTACTGCATTTGTGTCGCCCGCTACATGCTCAATTTGGGTACAAAACTGAGAAATGGCGCTGAAATGCCAAAATTGACGATTCGTTAGTGACGGGGTTCCAGTCTATCACGGAGTTGTCGCTCTTTACTTGCTCGCCCAGTCGTTAAGTGGCGCTTGCAAGTTTACTACGTCCAGAATAAATCGGTGATTGCGTCTAAAAAAAAACAAATGAGCACCTTAAAGGTGGAAGGACGCCGGTACATAAGTAGAGCTTCCAACGGAGGGACAGATGGTGCGATGCCTCTTTCATTGACGATGTGTCCAAGAAACCACTTCCGGGACACCAAAAATACGCTGAAACGCTGAAACGTTTGGGGAGCATTACGCAACCCGAACTTTACGACTTTAAACTCGAACAACCCAAAGGGAGTGATAACGTCTGTTTTTGGAATGTCGGACTCCGCTATGTGGACTTGATGAATTGCCTTCAGCAAATCGACATTGCTGAAGACAGTTTTTTTCTGGCGAGCACCGCGAAGATGTCCTCGATATGCCACACGTGATAGCGTTCGGGTATCGTCAACGCATTAAGGCGGTTCAATGACCACCGTCCACCAGCAACCATCTTTTTTGGGAACGAGGTGGAAATAGCTTCCCCATGGACTGTCCGAGAGGCGACAGTGCCCCATCTTCAGCAGGTAGTTGAATTTCAATTTTGCTGCGGTCAATTTGCGTGAGACGACAGACTAGCTCGTTGGTGGTGGACTGGTGGTCCCTTAGTTATAATGAGGTGACGAACCGCATGCTCGAGGAACGGATGTACCGGGTTCGAGTTAGTGCCCGACGGGAATTCCTTCAGCAGCCTATGGAAGGGAGTTTGGTCGGCAATTGTTGCGACCGTTTGTATGTTGTTAGGACCGTGGAAACCTTTTGCTGACAACGCCGTTGACGGATCAGTTATGCGATAATTGCGTGTATAGAATAGCAATCTGAAGTTGCGTATGAAGTTAGCCTTGATGATGGCTCGCGAAACGTCAGCCACACCAAATTTCAAAGGGAGCTTTCGTCGAAGATTTAAATCAGCGGATAACAACTGCTGCCCATATGTATTGATCTCCGTCCCATTTGCAGCCAAAAGTGTGTACTGCTCTGCTTTGCCAGATCTAGCTGCGCGCTTACAGGGAATGACGGAGATAACGGCACCTGTGTCGATAATTGATAATGATTTTATCGCGGATGTGGAGGCGCCTGGACTGTTGAAGGACACTGCCGGCTGTGACAAAGTCGGTGTTAGTTTTCCGGCGTGTGAATCTCATAATGACCGCGGATACTCTTGCTCAGACAATTATATCTGTGCCAGCCGTAACAAATCGGTCGCTTCGGATACACTTAAAATTGCTCAAACGTCACCCGGAAGGCGTTGCAGCCAAAGCGACTTTAAGAACGGCTCAATCACCTTGGTTCCACTTCTGACCCGCATCTTCCGAATCTGTCATGGACGTTGGACTCCAAGCAGCTCCCGAATTTGAGTCTCCTCTGAAACATAAAACGTGCTCAGTAGGCGCTCTTTCAGCGCCTGAAACTTGCTATTGTCTGGAGGTGAATCGACGATGTCAGCGACCTGCCCGAGGAATTCCGGGTACAACTCGGAAACAACTTAATCAAACTTGGACGAGTCACCCGTAATTTTTTGTGTCCAAAATTGCGTCCAGAACGGTGGTAATTTAATTGAGTAACGTAATGGCATCGCTCTGTGGCTGACTTGGTTGAGTCGCACTCTACGATGCTACTAATCTAGAGATCGAATCTCGGCGTGGTCCAAAAATTTCCGTACATGTCCGGATAGGAAAGATGTAGTGCTTGCAACATTATATACACTCCGAAATGATAAGCAATGTAACGTTAACTCGAAATTTCCTATAAACGGCTGAGTTAACGCACCATGGCCCCACATGTGGCTATACGGTACTGAGAAGAATGGCATCAACTGACAACCTCTCGCATTTCCAATTGAAGTGAAAACAGGAATTTATTAAAAATAACGGACTCTTGCTTTCGCCGAAGTAGGCACAAACGGTGGACTGCAGTTTTGGCAGTGGTCCCAGATCTAATATGTAGATTGCGCATTTAATTCAGGCATGTCATTATTCTTTCTGATGGCATAGCATACACGGTGCCCGACCCCACACCGCGATTTTAAGGGATCCTAATTAGACGGGACTAAATTTTACTTGTTAAATGTGAATTAGCTACTATAGTTTGCGGAACCTTATTGACTACTGTCTTAACCATTTGCTATACACCCAACCCAGAAATCTTACAATTTTAGGGAAAAATGTTACACTAAAATATGTTTAAACGGTAACGCTGCTCCCTTAGCATTATGGGGAACTCCTGTTAATAAATTCTGTCTTTTGATACCCATATTAAATATGTACCAATTTCAGAGTGAAAAGGGCATACCTAGCCAAAAAGAACCAGGGTGTATCATGTTTCCCTTGTTGTGATCCCATACGTAAAACAATTAACGTAAATTTCGGAAAAAAAAATTGGTTTCAGGCAAAGACTGCCGGTGACGCTAAATACTACAATGTCGAAAGTGTTAATATAGTTATGCAGCGGCTTCATGTACAAGGACGAAAAAAGGAAATTTCGTCCTGATTGACAGTATTGAGCTGTACCAAACTATATCTATTACGCCCAAAGCTAAGATATCACGTAAACGAGCTACAGTTGTAGCCAAACATTGACAGTCACGTTGATTTGAACATGGATTTACTGTCATCATTTAGTCCACTCAGTCCAGAGGTATCGGTGATCAGAGCAGAGCAGAAATATTCCGCCGACACCCACCAGCCCTGCAGTAAGTGCTTTATATCCTCTGAAGTGAAGATGACGATGGCCAGTACCTCTCAAACAATTCGGAACTTGGGTTGGAATTCCATATTAATGGCTTTGTTTCTAGGTCAAACACAAAAAAAAAAAACATCAGCGCTGTTAACTGAATCAGAGCCTTCCCACACCTAGCCTGCCTAGAACGACACTAATACCCTAGTACTTTGTGACTCCTATCCTAAACTTCGTGACTCCTAGAGTCTCCGTAGAAATTCGAAGAGGAAAGGAGCTCGCTTCAAGTGTCAAAAATGACAGCTAACAATGCGCCAAAATCAAAAGAACCATTTTCATTCGAAACTGTGTAAACTCCAGATCGTTGGATTTCGCTTATTTTGGACTGTCAAAGTCCCACCCTATTTAATTTGTTCACTGTTTTCATTCTCCCTTCGTCCAAAGACTCTATGGTGAAACAAGCACATTTTTTCTTGTTACATCTTACAAAAAATATATTTATTCTTATTGTATTGTTGTACCATATTTAAGCTTTTGTAGTTTCAAAGCTTCAATTCTGAAAATCATATTTTCCGTTTTAAACACTTTAAAAATTGAACTATGCGCCAGATTCCTGTATAATCATTCAAGTGTTCAATTCCGCAAATTTTCAGATGCACAAATATTTGATTTCGTAGGCTTTTTGAAGTGATATACGATACGCGTATATCATTCAAGTTATGGAACAGCAGCGAAAACTCTGCAGTCTACTATACAAACTTTTGATTCGATAAAACTCGGTCAAAGGAACGTTAATTTTGGCCTGAAAACTCAATCCATAAGCCTTTTACCGGTACTGTGTAAGAGCTTAACGCTGTGTACCCTAGTTAAGAAGTTGAGACTCAACTGCGCCTATACATGTATAGGACGTGGGAGTCCTTCATCTTCACTCGTCGTAACATCAATCAATAACATTGAAAGTTGTACGTTTGCTTGATTGCCATCGTTTGTTTTGAGGGTGAAATATGCTGTAGGGATGTTTGCGTCTAGTACACACTTTGGCAGAAATGGCATGGAATCGAAACATTTCTGCTGCAAATTCAAGATTCGCCGTAACAAGCCGAGTCACTTAGGGATATTTCTCTTACCCTTTTCCCCGAGATCTGAGCTGAGCATAGTGAGTACGATGTTGGTGAACATCAAACTCGTCTCCAGGCCTCAGGTATGGTATGACGCGATATTCTCTTTACAATTGGCAAAATGTTCGAGCACCAAAAAGTACGTAACCGAAAAAAAGAAACACGAGGAGCAGGAGGAACATATACACGAGCCATGTGCGGTTCGTGGTGCGGCTTTTTTCGTTAATGTCTGTTCATGTATGCTATTCCGTTGGATACTCTGGTGGAAAAAAACACGTACGGAATTCTAAACATGATGGAGGCATGAAATACTTTGATGGTTCCCCGAAGAGCCACAAAATTGATAAGTAGCAGAAGAATTGACTGTCGACGGCGAAATGGAGCGGAGCCGTACAAATTCACTGCAAGGCAATTTCCCTGTTGAACACACACAAGGTATATGCCTCGTGGCTATATATGTATGCGAATTTCAATTTTTTTCCCCGGGAAAATACTAATGGACTCATGCAAACATTACTCCACAGCGCATACATGTTTTTAAAAAGTATTTTCGAGTAGAATGTTATACTTTGTCTGCCAATTAGGCAGTAGGTAGATAGTTATGAGTATTTTGTAGATTATATAAATTGATTTGGAACATATTGCAACGTTCGTAAATCGAGCAAGCTGGGGATTGACATTGTCGAACCTGCCATGTAAACCGTTGCGCCGAAATGGCCGATTCGAGCTTTTTAGTTTAAGGCGAAATTATCTTGGTTACCTATCGGCAACAACATTTACGCGGTACGATTACAACGCTCTACATACAAACAACAAAATTTCATCAACCAGCTCGCAACCGGCATCAGAAAAGAATATTATGCTACACAAAAGCATAAATCGTTCCGTTATCCCGCCCGCGTACAACACAATAATAATAATTAGCCGCATGCAAAAGAATCCCACTTATCGGTTCTAGCAGTTATATAAATCGAGTCACACGCGACGAGTCGACAGTATTTTGGTTTTGGCATCGAAGCATTAAGAGCGTTTTTTCGTAATTTCGTAAAATCTTACTAGGTAAGCGTTTGTTGTAGTCGGTGACTACCAAAAAATGCAGTTTCAAAAACATTTCTATGTAAAAACATTCCTACAGTTTTATCTGGAAATGCATTTTTCGTATTGAAGTAGCAAAAGTTTTGTCGTTTGCCGATACGAAAACCCCTTATTTTTAAGAGATTGTTTGCGTTAACGGTATCGATTAGCAAGCTTCCCGGAAAAATCGTGTAGTACTAGTATCGTCTAACTTCCGTGGGCTTTGGCCGCCTGACTTGACCGGTACTTTAATTTGGTGCAGTACAAAATTTATTCCCATATATTTTTTTTATTCCAAATAATAATTCTACTTAGAAATCCTTCTAAATGGTTTCGCTCGCTAACGAGTTCCTGGCGTATTTATTCTACTATGAAAGTCCCATTGAATGGCGTATAGTATTCCTGTGCTCTGTATGTGTAGTATCCGCTCGCTATACGCACAAGTGCTATGCAAATTCAACCGGAAAAATGTTCACCTCGAATAATCTCTCGACCCGTGCTAAATCTCGTCAAGTTGGAAATTACGACGTCATCGTGGCGAAACACTTCTTTTCGGTCTCTCTCTTTCTCAGGCTCTGTGAAAAGGTTCTCAGCAAATTAAGGAGTTTTTTTATTTTTTTTTTGTAGGTACTATAGCTAGGTACACACACCTCGACCTCTCGCTTTCAATTCAGTGTGTTGTTTTTTCCTTCGCCTTCATCTTTTCCTAAAGCCTTCCGGAGCCCCTTTCGTTCTTCCTCCTGCATCAAATCGCATCGCGTACACTCGGTCTGGAAGCAAGTTCTTCTTCTGCATGTTTTTTTTTTCAGTCGTTCATTGCTCTGCGCTCTTTAATTTAATTCAGCTGAGCAAATACTCAAAACTAGGTTAAAACTCTTAACAAAAAAATAAATATCGTGTGGAAAACGAAAAAAAAAGTGCTAAGGGAAATTCATCCTGTTTAGAGCGCGACGCTCGTTTGTGTATGTAGGTAGGTATAGTATCCCGCATTTTCCGTTTCTCTGATACGGCGAAGTGCTTTGCACCAGAGAGAGAGTTTTCCATGGTAAAAAGATTGTTGTCGGTCGGAAAAACTGCATCGAAGGGATTTTCCTGTGGATAGTTTTTTTTTATTATTTTGTTTTTCCGCCAACTCTCCCGCTCTCTATCTCTTTGCTTTTGGTTCTTATCCTTTTTTATTGGATGAACTTTCCCGATGGCATAGTAGTGCCGAACGATGGGAGAGGAAGAGTGCAATGCAGGACGAATCAAGGAACGAACGCCTGGTGCTGGTTATAGGCTAACGGGCTGGCCCGCGAAAGTGTTCATAATGTTTGACTATAAATAATTTCTGTGTTGTTTAACAGGAGGTGAAGGTCGTATGGTGAATTCTCACAAGTCTCTATTTCGTTTATTTAATTTGGCAATATAATAGCTGACTTTGGCCAATTTATTTGACAATGCAGATAACACACATCAGACAGAAATCGGTCAGTCTGAATAATATCATGTGCTTGTGCACATTACTTTGGCTGGCTCTGATCTGAGGTAAAACCTTGATTTTTTCAAGTCCTTGAACAACGCTAAAAAGCTAGCCAACAATGTTGGTTAAGTTCTAGATCAAAATTTGGAAAGCTACCAGTATTAGCGAAACTGCTCCCCAATAATTTAAACAACTGTTCAAAACGTATAAATTTAAAATAACTCCTGACTGTCTGACCTACAAACCTATATTCACCAATATCTTTTGATTGAATGTCGCGAAAAACTTTATATTTCAAATGTTAAATGGTAGCTGTTGGATGTGCTGATAAAATAATAAAGGTGTCCCAGATCCGACCCATCTACCCAATGTCAAACAGAATATTTCGGGTCGTGCGTGTTTTCAAAGTCTGCACATGGGTATAGGACAGTGGTCGGAAAATTTATTAACTAGAAGATCCAAATTTAGAAACATGTAAATTGGCTTCCCTTTGAAAAGCCAGATTGATTTTATGTTTGTTAAAAACACTGGAAGAAGCTAGGTCAACTTCAAGTCGACGTTGTGTATGTGGAGCAGCGCATAAAAAAATAAATAACATCCGCGGCAATCCAGCATTGGACTAATGCCGCCGGATGTGTTAGTCACATCCTATTTCCAAGATCTTATCTAATTTTTGTTGAGGTAATGAGATCAGCATCACGCTCAGCAGTATTATTTATCCGCATAAATGGGTACTCGGTTAACATCTGAGTGAGATCATAGTCCGTCACAAGCTCGTGAGTTCGATAAACACCATGATCCACGGTGAGATTCGAACTCATGCCGTGTGCACCGAAGGTGCGCGCACTAACCGCTAGACCAGCCACAGTATGGAACAGTGCATAGAAGGCACCAATTTTGAACAAAAAGGCACACAATCTGATCTAACGATTAATTCTAGTATGAATCAATTAAAATGGAAATATTCCAAATCCTAGATGATGCTTTGGAATATTTCCATTTTAATTGATTCATACTAGAATTAACCGTTAGATCAGCTTGTGTGCCTTTTATCCAAAATTCGTGCCTTCTATGCACTTTCGCTTGAAGATTTGAAGACTTCAAAAGGTTGTTGATGCCTGTAGTCTCTTCTGGTCAGATTTGCTGTATTTTTCAGATTTTTGTAATACGTTTGCAGGGTAGAAGTATCTTTGGATAATATCCGTGGACGTATGGAATGGATTCGAAGCATGGGGTGTGAGCTGAATTTTTGAGCCGTGTCGCAATCTCCATAATTTCCTGGCACAGCACCTCTCAAGCCGATATTCAAGCTACAGCATGCGCCAGGACTTTTTTTATTTGGAGACGCTCCCATTGTCATTTGTACAGATAGAGTTAATCTGTAAATGGGGCAATTTCCCTCGTAAATAGTATAGTCGAAAATGGTCAGAACATGCTTCTGGCAAATGGTATAGTAAAGTTACCCTCTACTTGGTATTCGGACACAAAGGTCTGGTGGGAAAGGAAGCAGCTGGTGAGCCCGATAGGCTTTGCCATTTTACGTAACAGAACCTATTTGTGGTATCGGTTGGGCCTCGGCAAAACTGATAAGGAAATGGATTACCACCAGGGACTTTAGCACTACAATAACCTCCCTAGGTCTGCGCGCACCTAAATACATACTTTATAAATCCAATATACTAAGGTGACCAGACTCCCCAAGGCCCAATGTTGTACTTGCTGGATTTGATTTTCAGGCAAATTCTCAGCCATGGTACGGCAATTTCATTATTTACGCTTGATACTGGCACTTAGGCTTCCGTAGGAAAGGAGCTTAACGTCAAAATCTACGTATTTATGTGCAGCTCACTACATAGTTTTTCATTAACTCGCAACTTGCAAGTAAATTAAGTTGGCCCATTTTAGCGAAAGTTTGACGAATTACTCAAATAATACTTGTTGGCCAGTATTTTTACAGAAACCGTAATACAAGCCAGAAATATCTTTCTGATCGATGTTACTCATTGTGAGTCATATTGCTCGGATTTAGCCGTTTTTTGAAACCTTTTCAGGATATTTCTTAGTATTAAATTAAATTATTAGTAATAGTTAGGACTAAGGAAATTTCGAAGAACCTCCTTACATATTTTTATACTCACCGAATTTGTTATAATTCCTTTTCTGTTAATATGAGGAATTTAAAAAAAAAATCCTAAGGCTATTTTTCTTATTTCATAAACCATTGGATCGTAGGATTTGCAAACAAGTTTTCCTTTGAAGCTGTGGAGGACAAAAAAGCACTAATTGAACATTAATCGAAGATCAGAGGCATCAGATGAATTACAGTCGCTGATTTCTCATCGTTTGGTGACAGCAAAAATAAATAAAAATCGCATCTTTCGACGGCCTTATCTTTAGAACCTTGGTAGCGAGAGCATTGAAATGTTCCCCAAATATGGACAGTGCTTAGAGAAAACATAGCAACCCATGCCATGCGTTAGTCCAGAGTGGCTATGTGATCACACAACCCATATGTGTTTGACTCCAAATTTATTACATTACACTCCACGAAATAATTGAAATGTCAAAATATTATCGATGCAATTATTAACCCTTCTGACGCCGCCTACGAGCTATTATGCCTAAGGTGCAGCTGAATCTTCTGTGAAATCAATCTTATTTTTTGAAGAGGTCTGATTTTGGTTTTATAAATAGTTTACATACTGTGTCTTACGATCATCATCAATGTGGCACGATAGCTCGACGTCGGGCCTTGGCCGCCTGAATCGCAGACCTCAAATTGTCGCGGTTACGTGACCTTGTCCTCCAGTTTCGGAAGCCCAGCAGCTGGTGGGCGTCTTCACCTACGGAGTTCTCCCAGCGAGCTCTCGGTCGTCCACGCAACCTCGCTCCGTCAATTCGTTGTGCGTTCATAACTTTCTTTGGCATGCGATGTGCCTTACGATGATGCGCCGTTTTTTCGATTCTTTAGACATAGTTTACATTTCGCCGAACAGTTGATCGCATTTGTGGCTGTCGGTTCCTTTGAAATGTATATGAAAAGGGGTGGAAAATATTATTGAACGATATTTTTCATCAAGATATAGTACCATTGGTCTGTCTGGATCTATACGCCAACAGAAGGGTTAAATATCACGTCGGCATTTTAAGAGAGTAATGAATATTACGCGGATTTTATATTCTCAATTGTAAACAAAAAATTGACGTTTGAATAAAATTTTCACGCATACTATGAACTGCAATCAGTGCCGGATTATCCTTAAGGCACATAAGGCACGTGCCTAGAGGCCCCGCACTTACAGAGGCCCCGAACTCACACTGACAGTGATTCCGCGAGTTTTTTTTTAATAATAAATTGTAAGTCTTTTGTTCTTTGATAAGCTCTCGCAACGAAAAAGGAAAGTAAAACAAGCTAAACCGAAGGTATGATACCCTTCACGTGATAGATCTAGTGGCATGATTTTATCCTTTCATAGAATAGTAAAAATTTTCATTCCAATTATATAGCAAGTTGTAAACTGATTTTAGCTAAAATTGGGTATGTGTATGTACTTGAATGGGAAATAGTTTTTACAACAACTATGATATAGGTGTCCAATTCAGACCAAATTCTGAAATGCGGTCTCAGAGAAGGTACGCCTGAAAATTTGAAGATTGAAGATTTACATTTAGAAGCTAACTTTTCTCACAAAACCATGAACACTTATGCCAGGCGAATGGTCGTGAAAAGTGGCTCAAGAATGTATGCCCTGCACTGTCTGATATTATATATGAAATCGATAGAAGTTTTGTCAGAAAGCTTAAATTTCCACCCCCTGAAAACTTTTTAATACTACTTATGGGAACTTTTGTCTTACTTTCGAAAAATTTGAAAACGAAATGATTCTCCATGAGCATCTAAAATTGGTATTAGAGGACAAAAATTCGAGTGGTTCAACTGTTTAAATTTAATGTAGCGATAGTCTCAAGGATATATTTAACGACCCCTTCTGTCAGTGAGGGTCAATGAAGTTTTTCGAAATTGGCAATAATTAAAAACGAAAAACGTTCTGTAATGAAGCAAAGTCGACTAAACGCCATAAGTTTAAATAATACTGACATTGCCAAAACATGAAATTTCAGATATATAATTCACAAGGGACAAATTATCAAATTATTATTTATATACCAGAAAGAATTCAAGCTTTTACGTGTATTTTTTTGCAATGAATATTACTTATATTAATACATTTTCGACTTAATAAGTACGTTTATATATAAATAAAATAAAAGAAAAGAACTAAAATCCATATTAAATTCAACAATTAACAAGAACTTTTCATTTGAAATTTTTATGACAGAAAAAACCTTTGGCCGCCGTCTGCTTCTTTGAAGCTCCTGCTTCATTATACGTACTTCAACGAGATTTCTCGATGAGAACTTCAAATAATCGAGCAATTCAATTTATCATCATCATCATCAATGTGGCACGATAGCCCGACTTCGGGCCTTGGCCGCCTGAATCGTTGACCTCCAATTGTCGCGGTTACGTGACCTTGTCCTCCAGTTTCGGAAGCCCAGCAGCTGGTGGGCGTCTTCACCTACGGAGTTCTCCCAGCGAGCTCTCGGTCGTCCACGCAACCTCGCTCCGTCAATTCGTTGTGCGTTCATAACTTTCTTTGGCATGCGATTGTCGTCCATCCGTTGTACATGCCCCGCCCATTGCAGACGTTGAAGCTTCACGATTTTCGATACTTCCAGCTCATCGTTCAATTGATACAACTCATGGTTGTATCGGATACGCCATTGGTCTCGCTCGCGAACGGCCCCGAAAATTCGCCGAAGGACCTTTCGTTCGAATCGGTCTAGCAAAATTTCGGAGGCTTGGGTAAGGGTCCATGTTTCGCAGCCATAACATAGCACGGGTCGGATGATCGTTTTGTACACGCGGAGCTTCGTGTTCCTGTGCGCAAGTTTCGAATTAATTATAGGGAGGACCGAGAAATATGTCTTATTGGCTAGTTGTATCCGTCGCTTAATTTCGTCGGTTTCGTTGGCGTCCTTTGATAAGTTACAACCCAGATAGTTGAAGTTGTCTACATACTCGATATTAAGGTCCCCCACTGTGATGCTTGAATTTGCTGGCGTCCTTGTTTTCGATTGCATCATGGCCTTTGTTTTGCTTTCGTTGATATGTAGTCCAACTTCCTTTGCGGCGTTATTGAGGTTATGCAGGAGGCTTTCTGCATCACCCAACCTTCGAGACATGATGTTGATATCGTCGGCGTACGCTACTAATTGAGTCGACTTGATGAGTAGCGTTCCGCTGCAGTCCATATTCATGGCTCGAATTACATACTCCAAAGCCAGGTTGAAGAGCGTCGGCGCCAGCCCGTCGCCCTGCTTGAGTCCAGTACGAGTTTCAAATAGGTCAGTGAGTCGGTTCTGCACTTTGACCTGCGAGACGGTATTAGTCATCGTCATCCTTGTGAGTCCCACTAACTTTGCCGGTATACCAAAATTCAGCATAATGTTGTACAGTACACTTCGGTTGATACTGTCGTATGCCTGCTTGAAGTCGACAAAGATTTGGTATACGTCGATGTTGTATTCCCAGCACTTTTGGAGTAGTAGCTTCACTGTGTAAAGCTGATCGGTCGTTGAACGACCAGGTCTGAAGCCGCCTTGATACTCGCCAATGATTTGTTCTGCGTACGGATTGATTCTCTTTTCAAGAATTTTTGATAAAATCTTATAGGCCGTACAAACTAATGATATGCCCCTGTAATTCTCACACTTCAGCTTGTCACCCTTTTTGTGGATTGGGCAGATTATGCTTTTGCGCCAATCTTCGGGGATTACCTCGTCGTTCCATATTTTCAGCAGTAGCACACGTACAGCGTTGGTCAGGCACGTTCCACCATGCTTCAGCAGTTCTGCTGGGATCTCGTCAGCGCCGGGCGCTTTATTATTTTGGAGCGACTGTATGGCAAGACTCACCTCCTCTACTGTTGGGGGTAGAACGGGAGGGCCTGGTTCGGCTAACTGCTCAAGAGCTAGCTCCGCGGGGGATGTTGATGATGCATTGAGGAGCTCTTCAAAATGCGAGGCCCATCGTTTGTTGACGCTTTCGATGTCGCTGATGATGTTACCATCCTTGTCCTTACATAGGCTTGTCCTGGGTTGATATCCGTTCTTGATATTATTTATAAGTTTGTACGCCTGTCTAGTGTTCTTACTGGCTAATCTTTGGTTTATTTGCTGTAACTGCTCGTCAGATTGTTTGCGTTTCTTACGTCTAATTAACTTATTAGATACTCGCCGAAGTTCGTTATATCTTTCTTTCTTGGCTCGGGATGCGCGTTGTGTGTATTGGCGATAGGCTTCATTTTTCGCCTCAATCGAGGCCCTGCATTCGTCGTCGAGCCAGTCTGCTCGTCTGTGCGGGCCTTTATAGCCCACGGCCTCTTCTGCGACCTCCTTGATGCTGTCTTTGAGCTCCTCCCAGAACTCATGAATGCCTAGATTATTGATGTTATCAAGCATGGGCGACAGTTTTTCCTCAAGGGCTGTAGTATACGCAGCCGCCGTGGCATCATCAATCAAATTGTCAACCTCGAAGATCTTGGCAGGGTTGATTCTCGTTAGGTGCACCGAAGAGATTCTGCACCTGTAGGTCGTCTTCACCAAATAGTGATCGGTGTCGCAGTTGGCTCCTCGATAGGATCGAACATCTAGGACATTAGAAGCCCATCTCTTGCTGATCAGTACGTGGTCGATTTGGTTCACGGTGTATTCATCTGGAGACTTCCAGGTCTGCTTATGGATTCGTCGATGAGGGAAGCATGTAGAGCTTATGACCAAGTTTCTGCCGCTCGCGAAGTCGATAAGTCGCTGACCGTTGTTGTTGTTTTCGTCGTGGAGGCTATGACCACCAGTAGTTTCCGTATTCAATTTATAGAATTTGTAATTATCGCGAGTCGACTGTATAATTTAAATATTTTGTGTTGGATACGATATCCCGCCCACCATATTCCCGTTTTTCAAAATCCCGACATTCATAATCTTGCCATTTCAATAATCCCGTTCAATTTAAATCCCGCCTAATCAAAATTCCGCCAACTTAATATCCCGCCATTTCAATGACCCGCTGCTAGTTCAAAATATCCATTAGCGGGATTTTAAAACAGCGGAGTTTTTAGAGGGCGGGATTTTGAGGTGGCATGATTTTGTAACGGCGGGATTTTATAGTGGCGGGATTTAGTAATGTCGGGATAATGTAAAGCGGTATTTTTTGTAAAAAGTGGGAATATGAACGGGCGGGATTTTGTTTTTTGGAATTATGTAGGCATCCCAAATTTTTTACCAAATAAAATATATTTTTCTTATTTCGTAAACAATATTATTTACGAAAGTATTTCTTACACATAATTTAGGAGTTTTAATTGAAGACAGTTTACAAAAAAGGGGCCCTTAATTTTTTTATGCCTAGAGGCCCCAGAGGGTCCTAATCCGGCACTGACTGCAATAGTGTGAGAATGGTGCCATTTTTATTTTCTGATGCCCACTCTGGACTAACGCATGCTTTCTCTAAGAGACAGTGCAATTCTCTACAAGTCTACCAAATTTCAAAATTTCGCTCAATAATTTCCAAGTTTTGGACAATGCTATTAGAAAACACAAAAGTCAGATTGGCGCAGCTGTAACTTCGGAACGCGGATAGGTAGAACCTTCAAATTTGGAGGAACTGTGCTCCAAGTAGGTCTTCAAGTGTGCCAAAATTTCAGGAATTTCGATCGGTTTCCGAGTTATCGGAAATGAACGATTGGCAAACATATAATAATAATATCGATCGCCCATGGGTTAGACTTTTCAACTTGAATCGCAAATTTCGACGGGTGTAACTTCTTGCGATAGCTAGAGCCTTTAAATTTTCACCAAATGTGGACAGTACAGTGCGCTACAAGATTTTTAAATTTCAAAATTTTCGCTCACGAATTTGCGAATAATGGACAATTTTCAATTAGAAAACTCAAAATTGCAATTTGGGCAGCCGTAACTTCCAAACGTGGATAGGTTAGGGCGGTTAGGACCATGTAATTTGGAGGTAATGTGAGCGCCAAGTAGCTTTGTAAGTGTGCCAAATTTCAGAATGATCGGAAAGTGTTCCAGAGCTATCGAAATGAACTTGGTATGTATTGAATAAGATTTAATTGTGCTGCTTGAAGAATGCTGTACACTTCCCAATGCTGTACAACAGGTCAAAATGCTGTACTGTTCAGCAAAATGCTGTACGTCTGGTCAGCTTATACTAGCAGCAAGATTTGAATACACCTTAATATAACTATAAATATCAGTGGCGTAACGTACGGTGTTCAATGTGTTCGGTCGAACACGGGCTCCCAGCTATTAGGGCCCCCTAACGTAGTGAAGAGAAGTTGAAAATTTTGTACTGTGATTTGAAAAAAAATATTTTTGTTAGACTTCTGGGTCATTGCAACATTGAAACTAGATTTAAAGCGAATGAACAAGTAGTGAAATTTTTGTCTTTGTTTCGAAGTAGTAGTTTGAAGCAAAAGTTTAATGGAACATTTTAATGTTGCACTGAAGAGCAGCATTCCTGTTACCAGGGATGGCCTCATCTTTTTGCGAGGCCCATACCTAATGCTTGTATCCGTCCTGTTTTTGACAGGACCTGTCTCCTGTTAAGCTGTCATCCTACTATTACCTCTAATGTTTATCCTGATTTGAACTGTTTTGGACGTCAAGTAGGCATTTCACCAAATGTCAGACAGCTTTGGGGAAAACTTCACTTAAAGTCATAGAAATTTACAAATAAAATGATGCATGAATAATATCCCTTCGCCTTTAAATCGTCCAAAATCATCAAATCGTGCCATAAAAAAAAAAATCGTAAAAAAATTTAGGAATTTTTTTAAATTTTTTACCTTGGAGCGGAGCGACTTTCAAAGCAAAAGTCGCTCCGTTCCAGCCTGCCAAAAACAGCTCCGCTCTTTCGCTCCGAAATTTAAAGTTGCTCCGCTCCGCTCCAAATCCCTGGTAGAAAGTCAATGTCGACTATCCTTTCTTAAAATTTGGCTTGAAAATTAAAAAGAAGGCATGACCAAGTTCACAGACGTGTAAGTCACATCCAATTTCCAAGATCTTAACTGGTTTTTTGTTGAGGTGTTGAGATCAACAGCACTCTCAGCAATGTTATTTATCCCCATCTATAGATCATAGTCGACACCCTGTGCACCGACTACTCTAAAATTTGACCGACAATTACAACTTCTAAGAAAATCATAATGTTGAAAAAATTTCGGGCTGATAGCCGTCTACAAACAAATTCTGGACTTGAACTAAATAAATGCATTCCAACCCGTTTACTCGATTGAATCGTGAGGTTTTAGTATATCCTGTCGCAAGTGTGAATTCCCTATAAACATAGCCCTGGATTTGCTTGTAATTTCAAAATTTTTCCAAATCGGGCAAAGAAGTGGTTTCGACAATTTTGTTTAATTATAAATTAATACAGTGTGAGGGGCCCCATTTCGATCTCGAACACAAGAAATTTGAGAAACGTTACGCCACTGATAAATATATACAGGGTTATTGGTTAAGTCGACCTATTCTCTGCAACACGTTATAATAGGGTCAAAATGCAACAAAATGAGGCCATAAATGTTAGGCCGATTTTCAATGGTCACTGAGATATTTGAATTTTTAGGTTTTTTGAAAAAACCATATATGACGAAGGAAGGTCGGAGCTTAAAAAACAAAGCTGAAAACTATTACAAAAGCCATTTTTTTTAATTTGCCAAAATCCCCCTTTTACGGTCGATCCACAATTTGCAGTCATCAGTCACTATTTGTCAACTTGTATGGAAAATGACTGTGACTGATGACTGAAAGTATCGACCTCGTTTTTGTCGAATTTTCTCTAAGAAATTTTGTGAATCAAATTTCATAAAAAAAAAACTGAATTTATATAATAATAGTAATCGTGTCACGATGGTGAGCGGATTAACCCTCTCCTTGTCTACGCCACTGAACTAAATCTGCTCACATTCACATTCGAACGCACGACCCTGTGCTTCAAAGCCGGGCACACCAATTGGTCCGGGTTGTATAAGTATGAGCTCTGGGCTGATGATCCACATCAGGAACGATGAGGGTCGAAAGGATGTGTCCTCGGTTTCTAACGTACATACTCCAAATGTGCAAAAGTGTCTGCGAGTTACTGAACGCTCAATCAGTTTTTGAGATGGAAAAATTATGTTTTATCAATTCCTGACCGTTATTAATCCTTTAGAATTGTGTTTTGTCGGCGACGTTTTGCTTTATTCTTTTGTTTCAAAGCGCGTACACACTGTGCGACGCCGAGCTTTTCCGGGCAGAGTGATGCGATGTATGCACGCACAATGCTACGTCGTCGGGCCGGGCGATGCGAGACGATGGGATTTATTTCGATAGTGTGAAAACCTGATTTTCAAGGGAATTTTCCACGATGCTGATTCGTGCTGTTTGATGCTGATAGGCACAGATATTGGCGTGATTTGTGCTTTAAGATCGGCTTCGTGACGTCTTGCTTCGAGTATTCTACAATTGGGATGTTAGATATTTATCTAGTGTTGTAGCATAAAAAATGTTCGTGCTTTCACCAGAGTTTATCCCTGGTTTTCTACAGAAATACTCGTCAATTCGGCCTCACAGAAATACTAAGAAACTTTTGAGTCGCTGATTGCAAATTCTAGGTCAAAAACAAGAAAAAATGTTTGGGGTTGCCGGCTCCAGAAGAGTAAGCCTGCACATTGGCGGTCAAAAACAAGAAAACAAGTTTTGAAGTTAGAATAGTGCTAGGGGGAAATACTCGGTTACGATCCACTGCATGTTTCCGCAACTAACCTATCCACCGATACCTACAATAAGTGATTCCAAATCCATGCGCTGTCTAAAATTATTGTCTACGTATACGCGTACGCTAAAAAACTGGGTTGCATGTTTCCACAAGTGTTACTTCCTTCACCCATCCATAAATAAATATAACAACAATTCTTGTCAAATCCGGCCGTTTTTGTTTTTTGGTACGCGTACGAGTTGTACAGCACTGGAAAAGGCTATTCATTCATTTATTATTTACAAGTCTACAACCCTACACTACCCAATTGAAAAAGGAGCGATCTGGAAGGCCTTCTGAAGCGCGTCGATCGAAGCACTAGAGAGCTTCCGTTTCCCATTACACTTAATTTCCATTTTAACATTGCATGTCCACAGAGGTAAGCGAAGCGAAGCCTTAGAAGCGCTTTCAAATGAGCGCTTCCCCGGAAGCGCAATATCGAATGACGTCGGATCACTTGAAAATTGTCAAAGGCCGCTTTCTAAGAAGCCCAATTGCGAATGAAGACGAAGACCTGAAAAATGGATCTACTAGAAGTGCTTTCCTAGATGCGCTATTGCGATTCAGAGGAAGCACATCAAAGCTGTTCCAGCAGAAGCGCTGCCCTAGAAGCTAAATTGCGAAAGAAAGGGAAGCGCTGAAAAGCTGCTCCTGGTGGAAACCATGCCATTATATGCACGCATCAGCATCAAACAGCGCCAAACTTCACGAGACCAACCTATCCATTTACATAATGTAGGTACATATAATACACCGAGAAAAATAACGTCCTTTAAAATTAACTCGATATCCTTTTGAAATCGAGTTACATTCCTATTAAATATAATCCTTTCCTTTTAAATATATATCGCTTCAATTCAAATTCATTCTTTTTAAATTAATGGGAAATCCTTTAAATCCAAATTTTCAATAGGATTTTTTTTTGTTTACACTCGCAGTTGGTCGGCAGTGTGGTAGAGCGATGTCACAATGTATGGTGTAAATTATGAACGTCGTCCCGTATAGTCTGTGTGGTGTAGTAGTTAGGGGCGTTAGTCTTCAAATCATAGGATCGCGGGATCGAATCCCACTGTAGGCAGGTAATTTATTATGCATTTTAGAGCGTAAAGAGGTAAATGAAATGTCGCCAACACCTATAGCGAGGTCAGTTACACAAAACTCATTTATGAGTAATTTTCACAGGGAAACCTGTGAAAATTACTCCTTTTGGTGTAATTTAAAGTATTCTTTTGAGTTCATGCATTTAAAACAAAGATTCCATCCTTTTAAATTAAAAGGAAATCTGTTCGATTTATGGTTGTGGTCTGATTAAATTGACATTGTATCACTTTAATTTAAAGTGATTATAGATAGACTATCAAAAGGAATACCTTATTAGTTCGAATGGAAATCTATGAAATAAAGGGATTATACAATGATTCAAAGGGAAACAAATATGAAGCAAAATCATATTTGAATCTCTTTGAATCATATGCGTATTTTTTGAATTTACAGGATTTTTTTTCTCAGTGTACGCCATGCGTATTATTCACTGCAATTGCAGTAAATCTACTGCAATTTTTTGGGAATTTTGTCATCTTTCTGTTTGAATCGGCTGCGATCTTGTAACAACCAAAAAAGGAAAGTTTTCAATCATTCTTATTCACATACAAAAAAAAATTTCCGTGGATGGTTACAACAAATAGCGAGAATATAAGCACTCGTTTTGGTACTCTGTATACCGCTTCCACTTCCCAGCCAGTGATTTCTTAGTGATTAAATAAAATAGGAATAGGTTCGTAACGATTTTTTAAAATCTACTGCGAAAAATAGGCAAACACTGCGGTTTTTCCTCTACATCTATCTACTTCGATTATATTTTCTGAAATCGGAAAACTGTAACGAAGCCAATCTGAACGCATATCCTACCACTCATGTCGCTATCTCTCTGCACTGGTAGACGATTTCTGCGGCGGCAATGCGCATTCCAGCCGCAGAAAAAGCACCCTTTTTTTGTTATGAAAAAGTTCCTCATCGCACAACCCGACATCGCATCGCAAGCAATCTGAATGGTACAATCAGGTTCGTGCTGGTTCCTATTTAAATGCTAAGAAATGATTTTTCTTGCGATGGGGACCTTTCTGCCTCTTTTTTAATGTTGGGATGTGTTTATTACAACCCCAAAATGTTTCAAATTCAACTCAACACTTTCTGCCTCTCATCGCATCGCATCGCTTCATGTGTGAACGGCCACTTTGCCATCAAGTGTACTGTAATCTTGAAATGCCTGTTGCGTGTCTTTACACGCCAAACACAAGAACTGACAGCGTATTGTTGATGCCTACGAGACCGAGAGGGAGAGCGGCTATCTGAGGAGCACGCACGTTATGAATTAAAATGCGTGGTATGATCGGACAATACTGATCACTGATGATCGCATGCGTTGTCTTTTGGAACAAAAACCTTAAGAGCACCAGGTTGACCACTTTAATTTCAAACCAAGGGAGTTTTTTAATCGACTAAGTGTGGTCAAAAATTCAATCAATTCTAGGTAAACTTTGAGTATCGTCATAAATACGTAATTGTTACATAAAATAATTATATGTTTTAATAAACCAATTTCAGAACCGTATAGTATTATTTCCATAACAAATGAACCACAACACTCTACACACTCTATTAATTAAATCGAAAGTTGCTAAGAATTCCAATAAATGAAACGCTTAATTTTTCTCCAGAAACGATCTAGGGACGCGGGAGCGTCCCGCACGCCAAAGAAAAACGAAGAAATTTGAACAAATAAAAAGTGAGAAGCGACTAAGACTATGTTTACACGACGAAACAAGTACGGGTTTTCGGACATCGGTAGCTCGGACCCTGGTTGGTCATGAGTCTTCAAATTCGGTAAGCGTTGTCGCTCGCGCCGTCTTACGAAGTGTAGAAAATTTCAACATGATACAATAAAAAACACCGGAGATATAAGAGTTTGAAAATCGCATTTTTTCAAAAATCTTGTTCTCGTTGTTCTTGTTGTTTATTGACAGGGCTACAGCCTCGTAGAGACCATCTCGGGACTCGCTCTCTTTTCCCATTGATAGAGTCTGTCCTGAAGGCGTGCATAGGCTATCATTTGCTCCGATCAGTGCGGTAGAAAAAAAGATACAGCGAAAAATGTGGGAAAAATGCATCGAGTTTCTCGCTTAAGTCTTTTTATATGTTTTCATGGAAGCATTTTGTAAAAGTCGGGGATAGGCCCGAAAAAAGCCTAGAAAAGAATCGTATAGTATAGTATAGCATAGTATAGTTGGTAGGACCGAACAATCTTTTGTATCCAAAATTTTCAGTTTTAGATCGTCTGCATGAGTGGGGGCGGGTCAAAGTTCCTGTTTTGGTTCGTCTCATATATACGAGTACGTAGGTACATATTAATTTCATATTGGATGAGCATATAGTGCGATTCATACGTACTGTTTCATTCATCCCGATGATCCTAAAGCTTCCACCAAATCAGCGCGGTAGCGGTACGCGGTACACACGACACACACACCACAAGTACTCCGTGGTGTACCGCGGCGGAAACTATTTCACACATTCTGACACGTACCGCTACCGTTCTGCGCTGGTTTGGTGGACGCTTAAATATGGCGCTGGGACACCAAATCGGTTTTGTCTAGACGGTGTATTCTGTTGTGTTCAAACCAGAGTTACCTGATGATGGCATGTGGAAAATCGATTTTGCAAGGAATTCTGATGAGTTAATTTTAACAAAATTTGGCATGTAGATTTATTCTTGTAATTCCACCCGGTTTGATCCTGTTGTGGTAGGCAAAAAGGTACTGTTAGTTATATAGTGAATTTCTTAGCTATCTCTGATTCCTGGTCATGAAACCACTTTATTATTGTAAAAGCAATGCTAGTCAGGACTCAACAGGTTTTCGGGACCTTTGATGAGGGATAAAAGGATATTTTCACATGTATGTACATGTCTTTCTCTATGGTATGATATACATTTTATGTCGTAACTAACGAGCGTAACGTAATGCAAAGTAGCAACGACGATGAAGATCAAAAAGCCAAAAGCAGTAGATAGGGGTATTTTAAAAGGGAGAATGATGGAACCTGGATATAAGGACAGTCTTGGGTCTGTAGTAACGGGACTTGTATCTTAACCGTTTGGCGTTAATAGGCGCAATGTGGAACTTAGGAAATATGGATGTAATTTGAATCACATATTGAGTACACAGTGAGGCTTAATGGTTACATTAAAAATTAAGATTTAAGATTAGGATGAATGTGATAGAGATGAAGTAAAGGTTTAGACTCAATTTATGGCTAAGGTTAAAGTCAAAATCAAGTTTAGGGTAACGGATAGGGTTAAAGTTATTGTTACGTCGCAGTTAACGTTATTATTAGCGTTAAATGTAAGGATAGGGTTAAGGTTGAGTCTGAGTTTGAGGTTTAGGTATAGGCCAGGGTTATGGTCAATTAGGGTTATCATTAAGTTTAATGTGATGTATAAAGATACCAAGGTTAGCGAGGTTACTGGGGCTACCAAGGCCATCGGGGTTACCAAGGTTACTAAGGGTTTGCAAGATCACCAAAGTTATCAAGTGTACTATGGTTACTAAGATTACCAAGGCGAGCAAGGTTACCAAGGGAACCAGGGAGACAAAGGTTAGCAAAGGGTTTATCATTCTTATAATTATTGTTCTCAAACAAATTCGTGACAATAGGGCAATGAATATTGTCTTCATAATTTATTTACGAATCTTTTGTAAATCGAAAACTGCAAAAAGATATGATATCTCACAAAAACAACTGTGTTGTAAAAGGTGTTCGCCAAAGAAAAAGTCATCAGCCGCAAAAAGGATTGATATAAATACAATCCTGCCAAAATACTCGCATCTTGTCTCAATGATGGTGGTGGAGCAACATTTTTTCAACGCTATTTGGCGGGGAGCTTGAATAAGGTTAATAACAGAATAAAATCAATGTTAAGAAATTTATGAAAGATCTTTTATATATAATACCGGCGTACAGAGGGCAGCGCCCGCAATACGAGGGTTTTTTAGAATTTTGATGCATAGTGAATATTTTTTGTATATATATTTTATAAGCAATAGATAAGAATTGTGCACAGCATTAATGGAATGCTTCCTGTAAATCTATTTCTGGATTGGTCTAAATAAACGCGTTCCAGAATGAAAGGCGCTAGCTAGTTCCACATTTAATTAGACCAATCCAAAAATAGATTTACTATTTACCCAGTTTGTATAAAAGTAGGTACTCCAAGGCAAATCTACAGGCATTTTTCGATTTAAGATTTCTGATGTCCTTTGAGCAGAAAGAAACTCAGGCAAACGTAAGGCCGACTTGGCTTTATATATGAACTGAATTATTGGCTGTAAAACTACTGTTACTCTTTTTTTAATCAAGGAAAAGCCACTTATATGAAATGATTCCATTGTGTCTCCTGACATAAGAGCCCATGCAAGCTTTCCTATGAGTATTGAACAAGTATACTTTTGCAGCTATTCAGGGACACCCTGTTAACTTTGTCCTACAAACTTCAAAAATGTTTGTGGGAAACACTATTACCATTCTATGCTTACCACCAAATTTCATGTTCATTGTTTCATCAAGTTAAAAGATATGCATTGAAGAAATGCTTAAGAGGCTTCCCTTGCATTGTGAAAGGCCCTTACTAAATACTAACTTGGCTATATTTCCGGTTTGGATACAGATATTCGAATGAAAATTCGTAGACATATTCCCTATGTAATTTTCTAAAAATTCCTAGAAGAATTTTCATATTTGGAAACCTAAAAGGGGCTACACACGATCAAATTCAAATTTTACAAATTTACTGTTATTTACTTTTCCTTAGCAAAAGTCAACAGTCTTAATATTTAACGTCTATAAAGTCATACTGACCAATCTTTGTGCAAAGTTTCATATCGATCCCTATAATGGTTTAGAAAAACGGAGGTCGAAAAGGAAGTTTAACTTTGAACGCCAATAACTTTTTTACCGTTACTCGAAACTGGAAAATTTTAACTGATGTGAGATGTCCTCGTTTAGTTCTTTGATTTAAATACCCATGTGTCAATCTCCGATAAAAACTAAAAAAGTCGACTTTTTTCAAACGTTCGGGACACCCTGTTATCTTCTTCCTACCAACTTCTAAAGTATATGTGCCAAAGACTGTAACCATTCTACACATTTCTACCAAATTTCATGACAATCGGTTGAGCCGTTCGCGAGTTATTTAGTGAACAGACGGACGGACAGACGGTCAGACGGACAGACGGACAGACGGACGGACAGACAAAATCGATTTCATAAAGGTTTTTTGAAAAAAAAAATTTTCTAAAAAACCCTAAAAACGAGTTTCATACGAAGGAGAGCAAAAAAAGATTCTAAAACGCATTTTTATTTTCTATAAGACTGGAAGCTTCAAAATTAAATCTGACTAAGAAAAAAACATAGCAGCAAATAGTACCCTCGTTCAGCTCCCCGCCAATAAGCGTTGAAAAAAAAATTGCTCCACCACCATCATTGAGACAAGATGCGAGTATTTTGGCGGGATTGTATTTATATCAATCCTTTTTGCGGCTGATGACTTTTTCTTTGGCGAACTCCTTTTACAACACAGTTTTTTTTTTGTGAGATTCATATATACTTATGTAATTACATCTGAACATACGAAATCGACTTAATCAACAATTACACGAAATGAGTTCGCATTATTATAAATTTATTAATTAGTTCAGAGAATTTAACAATTCCATTATAATAAAATAAATTAATCGTGAGAAATCAAAATGGTCCTATCACCTGTATTACATTTTTTCCATTGAAAATTTAACATGAAATGCAAAATATCCTTTTAATTACCTGAAATGGTTAATATGTAGTTTTTTTTGGGAAATTGGGTCATTTCCGGAAGTGCAGCATCATAAAAAACTGTATAAATAAATCTGTTTTCTGGATACTATATATTATGGCAATCGCTGAACGTTATCCCAGCAAAAAATCTGATCAGGTTTGTCAGGTTTAAGGAATAGGTAAGGGAAACGATTTCAGCTTTGGCCTTATAATAATTCTTACGAAAGCTTTATTGCTTCTTTCTGTCATGGATAATTCGCGTTCGCTTTGTTTAATATTAAGCTAATGCACAATTCAGACTTACTTTAGTTTATTGCCAGCTTTATTTCCAGACAGGTATAAATAGTAATTATAATAATGGTTACGTAAGGCTCTTTATAATTTAGTCCAAACTTTAATTCATACCAGAAATAAGACAAAATTACATTTCAGTAATTTAAAGTTTTTGTAAGCCTTTATATAAGGTATCTAAAATGTTTTTTTCTGAAAACCTTTCCATTCCCTTATTAAAAATATCAAGTAAGTCTTATTTTAAGTTTCTTTCCAAATTGAAATTAAGTATCATTTTGCGAGGAGATTGCCATGACAGGCTCTGTGGCTCAGTTGGTTGAGTCACGATGCTAGTAATCTAGAGGTGCGGAGATCGAATCTCGGCGTGGTCAAACATTTCCGGGCATGTGCGGATATGCACTATGTCCCACAAGGGGGGGGGGGGGGGGGTACACAGAAGAAGAATAATGCCATAACAGTTCAGAAAAATCACATTTTTTTATAATTATCTAAACATTATCAAACCATTTACATAAGGATATGAAAAGGTATTATATTTTTTTTCCAGGCATCCGTATAACTTATTAAAAGCTACTGTTAAATCTTTTTTAAAGGCTTAAATAGTTTTATTATAAGGTAAAAGTTACGTATCTGAGCTTAAACCTTATCGCCAATGACATGGCCTGTGCTTCGGTAAGGTATCTGACAGGTTAATGCCTTTGCAACGCGTAATTCCTTACCGAAGGTTTCCCTTACTTCAAAGGTATACAGCGTATGGATATAAACCTTAAATAAGCCTTCCATTTTTTGCTGGGTTTTTATGTACGAGTACTAATTTTTTTTATTCTGTCGTGTACAACCCGCACACTTTATGGATTACGTAAATGCTGCGCCGTAAATGCAATTTTCCAGTTGCTCTTCCTTTTATCCTCTGATACGATATGTGTATGCGATAAATTCGGAGAAATGCTGTCAGCCTCATCATCGTCATGAACAGGGGCGGCGCGTTAGGGCCTCCCCGCAACGCGGAGCGCAAAAGTCACACGAAAGGTTTCTTGAACGATAAAAAAAGCACGACTGCGAAAAAATACGTAGAAATTTTTCGTAGACATGAAAAGATATACTACACTTTTCGAAGTCAAAACAAGTGCTAAATTTATTTTTGACCAGATCCCTCAGATAGGCCTCTACGGTCATAAAATTGCATATTGTCCTAAAATTTTAAATAGCTGGATCCTCAAATTTTCACAAAAGAAAATTCTTCTATGATTGAAAAAAAGTATCTATATTTTTTTTAGTCATTCAGATACCGGACAAAATTCCAGTCCGCTTTGAGGCCACATTTGGTTTGAATGGAGTCTTGCCAAGTCAACGCCTAGCTAGGTGTTTCAGGCTGTCCTATGGCGTGTGACGCATCTGGAATTAGGTCCACTAGTATCGTGGGGCAATGACCAAACTGGCTGTTCCGAGTTGGTGTCTTCAAATCATAGGTTCCCGGGATCGAATCCCGCTGTAAGCAGATAATTTTCAGAGCGTACACATATAGAGGTCAATGCTGGGATGCGTGAGCTTTTCTTATTAAAAACAAAAGATAGATGAAATCATTAATTTAGTAAACGTTATAGCGAGAGCGCCATTCTCAATATAAGAATGCAAAGAGTCAAAACAAAGTCTTCGCAAAGTTCCTAATTTTAGTAGAACACTGTAACCTCAAAACCATGTTTGATTTAAGCGTGTTTGCGATTGACTGCACTTTGTCTTTGTATTTTGTCTCAGTATAGGGGGGCCCACTTAAGAAGAAGGCGGGAGGGCCCCGAGTGAAGTTGTTCCGCCACTGGTCATGAATCGAAACTTGCTTAAAAATATAAAACCATACGTGCATTTCGCAATCTTTAACCCACCCGTCCCTTAAAGTTCTTAACAGAATGTGATATCAGTGCATAGTACTATCATTGAACGTCATCGTACTATAGTTGCTTTTGCCTTTTGCTATTGTTATAAGCGCTCAGCGGCAGCATTATCGACATCGTCAATATCTGGATCTGCCTGCATGATTGAAATAATGATGTACCTACAGGTTCTTGATGCACACATGACTTCACTTTGGCAAAAGATGTTTGAAAATAATGTACATATAGACTAATAGGGATAAAATGAGATTTATACATATAAAAATGTTTTTTTCTTCTTATTTTTCATTGCAGATGGCGAGATCCTGAGAGTACTTGTGAACGGAACAGCTCAGATAAAATGTGATGTATCGTCAAATTTACAAAACGATCAGGTGCTTCTTGTCGTATGGTATAAGAACAATCGGCCGATATACAGGTGAGAGGATTATGCTTTAAAGAAGGACAATTTCAAGCAAAATACAGGGTGGGCCAATTACAAGTTCGTTTTTAAAAATGCAATAAAATGAACAAAATTAAATTTTTTTCCATGTCTTATGGCTTTATTAGAAAGTAAGTAAGCTCCCATTAATGATGGAACACAACATCGTTCAAGTGGCTGCTCCGGCTGGCGTCGCAGTAGCGCATTCTGTCACACCAATTTCCCAAGACCCTGTTGATGGTTTCGGGCTGTAGCTCACGGATTGCATGGATGATATTGGCCTTAAGTGCTTGAATCGTTTCTGGATTGTTGGCATATCATCGGTCCTTCACGGTTCCCCACAAAAAAAAAGTTCAAAGGGGTCAAATCGCAGCTCCGAGGCGGCCTATTGACATCGTCAAGACGGCTGATAACACGATTTGTGAATTTGGTGCGTAAAAGATCGATTGTGACAAGGGCTGTGTGGCATGGCGCGCCATCCTGCATGAACCAGAGGTCGTCTACATCCATGTCTTCAATTTCAGTAAAAAAAAGTCAGATAACATGGCTCTGTAACTGGGCTAGAGAGCACTCACTTTGAAAATAAGTTTTCAATATTTCCCAACGTTGTTCAAGCGTAAAGCGACTCATTTTGTTCCGCGGAGGTATGATACTGACTTTCTATCCAGATTTCGAGCGAAAAACAGCTGTCAGTGTGAAACTAACCTATGATTTAAAAACAAACTTATAATTGGCCCACCCGTTAAAAATGAAGTTAGTCATAATTATAGTACAAATGACATATCTTTAAAATAAAACTGAGTTTTTCTATTGGAGGGATTGTAGCTTATGGAATTCCCCAGCATTCCCCACATATTCCATTACAGTAAGAATACATTTTCTTTGAAAAAATTGTAGCGGACAAAAATTTCACTCCTGATGTCAGTACTAGCCTTTAAACAAAACATGCGTATACTTACGAATCCACTTGTTAAAGACAGTAAAGCTATACAATTGGCCTTAATACAGAGGCGGTTTTAATTTCAATAAATCCCGTTAGCTGTATGGATCGCTTGAAATATTTGAAACATACAAGGTGGCAAACGGGAACCTGACATCGTAACAAATCGGAAATTCATGCTACACAATTTGTTTTTGCAACTAATGCCTTGGTTACACAGTGCGAGCTATCGTGCGAGTTGGCCTAGACAGCTACTGCATGTGACCGCATCACGTATGATGCGGTCCCATGGTGCAAGTAGCTACTCTGCAGTAGCTGTCTAGGCCAACTCGCACGATAGCTCGCACTGTGTAACCAAGGCATAAGCTCCTCAAGACAGTTGCGGAATTTAGATGCTACTCCTTTCAAAAAATGTATGCCAAGGAATGTTGCCCGTTTTCATTACTAAAATGTTGGACGTCGCGAGGATGTTGGGACCAAGGAGGCCATTCGGAAGGAAGTGGACGGAGCTGTAGCGAACCAACACCCAACGGCATCGAGGCTGGGAGCAGCACAGTCGAAAACCGTTAAGGAGCAAAAGAGGTCTTTAATCTGCGAGCGAACTAGAGGGACGCAGTCGAAGTGGTGGATAATGAGGACTATGATTCAGCGATGCTCGAAAACTCAATTTTTGAGGTTATTTCTGTGTGCGCAAGGATCCCCTTCCAGACTCCATCAAGAGGGTTGAAAAGGTGTTAAAGGATTGCAATTCCATCATTGATTTGCGCTCCAAACTGCGAATGCCAAACCCTGTCCTTCCGAGGATAAAAGGCCTACCTAATGTGCAAAAGCCCGGAAACGTGCATCTACCAAGTCTCCGACGCAAAACATCGCAAAATGGCTATTGCCGATGTTAAATGGCCTAGGTGGTAGCGGTTCATCAAGGAGTCTGACGAACAGGGAGTATTTCATGCCCACGCTCAACAACGTTGGCTCAACTTCGCCAGACGAGCGGCTGGTATTGTTTGACTTCAAGGCATCCCGGTGATGGAAGCTCTTCTCTACCTGGAAGAGTGGCTGTTATTGAAGAGTCCTTCATCGCTTCTCAGCAAAAGAGAAGTTAATCTGCTCATGAGACTAGCAAAGGTATGCATGATAGAAAACTACCTCACCTTCCGGGGCTGGTTCTATAAAGCAATCCATTCTCTACGTTCCTAAGTGAGATATTCATGAATTGAATCAATGGAAAACTGGAAGAGAAGGGCGAATTACCGAGATTGTGGACGACGTGCTGGCGATCATCAACAAGGAAGAGGGCGAGAAGATCCATAGCAATCTGAACAAGGCTCACAAAAACATCCAGTTCATGATGGAAATGGAGGAAAACGGTGAGCTGCCATTCCCGGACCTAAAAGACATCTGAAAAAAAAAAGGTGGAGTTGAGTGTGATATTTATCGGAACTCACACCCAGCGGACTATCCCCTCAAACTCTAACCATTAATTTTTGCAGATGATGATGCCGTTACACTCCATAATTCACCTGCCTGTACACCGTCCCGCTGAACAATAAGAGATTCCTTCTTCTTCTTCCTTGCCTCGTTCTTTATACCGCTCCAAGGTTTCGCGTTGCTGGACCTGCGGTGGAGACACATCACCTGTTTTGGCGGTATTATATCTCAGCATATTTCTACAGGCAGCTCTATCTTGGATCGTGTCATCGCCGAGACCAATGCGTTGTTGTTGCTTTTTCATTTGACACATCCAGGTGTTCTTCGGTGTGCCTCTGGCCTTGGGTCCATCAAGTGGAACTTCCATTGATATCGCTTTCTTCGCGGGGCTCTCAGGCGGACGCCTTTGAACATGGCAATACCAATCCATTTGTCGGTCTTCGAGCTTTTCGGTGATTTGTTGGTCTATTGACAAGCTGCAAGAAGAGATTCCAAAAGGAGCAAACTTACATTAGCGAAACAGGCCTGAAGAACGGATGCGACCCACGGGTGATGTCGAACCTTATCCGAAAGACGAAGACAAGAATGGAGGAAGGAGCATTGACGAGGCTAACGCTCAACCAAGAGCCGATGAGGATGATTGGAGTAACGCATTCACCGATATCAAGGCAGCTACGGAAAATAATGGAGGATGCCCTTCAGGTCTGGAAATGGTTTCGACGAGCAGCCAACACCAGCTAGGCAACAAACTAGGCTCGAGCAAGGACAAGAAGGGGAAGCACGAGGACAACGAGATCTACAAGGTCTCTTGTCCGGATTGCGAAAAAAACGTACGTTGGACAAACGAAACGACTAGTAGCTGTCAGATGGAGTGAACATACAAGGGAAGCATACATCGCCAAGAGGAACAAAAAGGCTCACTAAAATCGATGGTAGCACGATACATGATAGATAATGGACACAAAATCACGTGGGACAATTTATTCAACTTATTGTCGAACTTTTGTCTTCAAATTTGTTTGAATGTTGGACAACAAGTTGAATCGTGCAAACGGCGCTTAAAACATATTTTCTAAAAACCTGACTGAAACCTGAACACTAGTATAATTTTGCCCATTTACCTGCATTGCTATTGATATTGTCGCCTTTTCCGGCGATTCTGCATGAAAAAGTCATCAGGTACCTGATTGTGTGTTCGTTGTTGTTGTACTTCCAACCTGACAAGTAATCAGGTGCCTGATTGTGTATAATTTTGCACATTTAAATGTACGTGCTATTGGCAATCAGGCAAAATGCCTGATTCAAAACTGATTTAGTATAGGTAAATAGGCTCTCTAAGGCTCAGCGACCCAGATACTAGTCGACTGTTTTGACCGATCGATTCGTCTGGCTCTTATGTCGCTGCGGTATCTTAGGTATCCCCATGGGACCAGAGCCAACCCAACTGTAATTGTTGCTCCGGACTAATATCGGAAGGCGGTTGGATCCATTAAAGCTTGAGTATGAGAATTGTCTCTGTCTTTACTTGATTGGTTGTTTGTTCTGTTAACCTCTTTTGAATAGTAATTTGCGGCACGTCACTTGACAAGGATTGAAGCAAAGATTTAGCTAAAAATAATGCGATAGATGATGCCAACATTATAGCAGATGCTGCTATTGGCGAACTCACTAAGAAAGCGAAAATAAAAAAAAAACTGCGGAAAACTAAAAAAAGGACCACAAATGTGATTTGTGGGCGAGGTATAAAACAGAGGCCCCTCAAAGCCAGGAACTAGAAAACATTGACAGGCAATCTTCGGCTTGAAAAGATTCCAAATTTACATTGCGTTAAAGGAAAATCGGACGGTGTCGCGACAAATTTGATACATACGATAAATATTGGTTCCTAGTCGATTTGCGTCGCCAAAAGTTTATATGTTAAGCACGAGAACGTTGAAATACAAACGCGAGAAATATTTAGTTTTAGTGGATTTTTCCATGTTTAAAACCCGGACGACACAATTTTCCCGTACATGTGTCCACTATTTTGACGTGTTTACAAAGGCAGTCATCGGCTTGTTTCCCTAGTTTCTCTCGCTGCTTCCCGGCTTTCTAATATATGTCTCTTTGGTATAAAGCATAATCAAAGAAATGACAGCCTTTTGGATTGGCAATATAACTAAATGGTTTGGTTTGAAAAAATTGGGGGCCTCTAACTCTCAAGCGCCATTCTGAACTTATTGTTATGAAAATTTAGCAACAATTACCTTTTCACTTAATAGGCCTAATCCCAAAAAGTATTGAAATCAAAGGGAGAATTGTCCATGCGTAGCCAAATACCATTTGAAAAGATAAAAGAAGTTGATGTTAGAAAACAGACTCTTACCCTTTGCTTCAGCCCTTCATCAACCGCCTTGCTATCGTGTTTTGTTCATAGTCCTGGAGACATCACACAAAACACAAATACATACTGGGCGAATAGCGTTTTAACCTCCCTCTAATATTTTCCCCTGCCAACCAAAAACTAACTTCGCGTTTCCAAGATTTTTTTTTACGATCAAATTATTATTCACAACTCATGTTTATCATCAACTGATAATAAAAGTGCATTGTCCCCATGAGAACAGATATTTAACTCCCCCATACCCTAAAATGTATGTGAACTACAGCTCTCACTGATTTCGCCCCAATAGGTTCTGGAGAGGCAGGGCAAGTTTTAATTTTTGGTGGCAACCACCAATTTAAATATGTATGTATTTAATACGACTGTCGCAATCTCTAATTACTATGAATTTTTTTTTTCTTAGAAAACAAGTCCCGAAATTCCCCTGAAGTTTGTTAAATATTCCCCTAAACATTGTATCCCCCTAAAATCCCCCCTAAGAAGAAGAATAAACCCTAAATTTAGGGGAATTTCCCCTAAATTGGTAGCACTGTATTGAACCATGGTAAGCTTCCCTGAAGGCGGTTTTTGGTCGAGGACATTCCACCGTACCCAATTCCCGCAAAAAAATTATGGCTCACTATAACAATGAGCCATAAATGTAGGTGCGTTCCGCTACACCCCCCACTTTGGAAAATTACTAAAAAAATCATTGCACCGTTACGTGCTCATTATGTGCTAATTATGTACCACATTTAAACATTTTGTGCTAGTCAACTTTAGAAGATATTAGCGATTGAAAATGGCGTGTTTAGTCCAAACAAATTAGGGCTCTGAATTGAAAAAATAGGTGAGGGCTCATTTTTGTTGTTCTTAAGTCAGTTAGCTCCCAGGAGTCTGAAGCTCATTTTACTGAAAAAAAAATTGATGGGCAAGGTCCCAAAAAGGACGAAAAAGGATACTATGTAATACTTCTCCGGAGGTCGGCATGCGGGGTATCAGTGCAAAGGGTAGGTCGAGTACATTATATATCCGATGATTTTTTCATGTTTCAAAGACCTTCAACGGAGTAAATCGAGCTGAAATGGAAAATTATCGCTCGCTCAAGTCAAGTTGAATGTACTTCTTACATGGGAAGAATAGTAAAAACACGTCGCGAAGACACCGAAAATCTGCAAATTCGTCGTACTTAATTGCGGTGCGTACAGGTTCAATTAACGCCCTCGGGACGTATGAAAATTGACCAGATACATGACGTGAAATTGTGCGTTCCGTATTCCCCCACTTCCGTAAATTACGTAAACAATCATTGTTATGTACCCCATTTAAACATTATGTGCTCGTCAATTTTGAAGAATATTAGCAATTTAAATGGAGGGAGTAACCGAAACAGAAAAAATCAATTTACGCTTTTCGGACCTATGTTTTTGTAATGTTTGTGTACTATTACAATTTACAGTGTTTCTATGTGGATCTGGTCAATTTTCATACGTCCCGAGGGCGTTAATTAAACCTGTACGCACCGCAATTAAGTACGACGAATTTGCAGATTTTCTGCGTTTTCGCGACGTGTTTTTACTATTCTTCCCATGTAAGAAGTACATTCAACTTGACTTGAGCCAGCGATAAATTTTCCATTTAAGCTCGATTTACTCCGTTGAAGGTCTTTGAAACATGAAAAAATCATCGGATATATAATGTACTCGACCTACCCTTTGCACTGATACCCCGCATGCCGACCTCCGGAGAAGTATTACATAGTATCCTTTTTCGTCCTTTTTGGGACCTTGCCCATCAATTTTTTTTTCAGTAAAATGAGCTTCAGACTCCTGGGAGCTAACTGACTTAAGAACAACAAAAATGAGCCCTCACCTATTTTTTCAATTCAGAGCCCTAATTTGTTTGGACTAAACACGCCATTTTCAATCGCTAATATCTTCTAAAGTTGACTAGCACAAAATGTTTAATTTCGGTACATAATTAGCACATAACTCAATAATTACGAAAATATATGTAGGTTCGAAGTCCGTAAGCTGATTTTTTTTTTGGTGGGGGCGTAGAAGAACGTTCCGCTACATCCCCCATTTGATCTCTAAAAGTTGACTAGCACAAAATGTTTAAATGTGGTACATAATTAGCACATAATGAGCATGTAACGGTGCAATGATTTTTTTAGTAATTTTCCAAATTGGGGGGTGTAGCGGAACCATGGGCGTAGCCAGGATTTCGGTCAGGGGGGGGCAAGCCCGAATTTTTTTCAACATCATGATTTTCCTAGAAGTTGAAATTAGAGATAAGCATCGAAAGAAAAACATCGATGGTTACCATCGAAAAAACATCGAGACGAAACAATCGATGGTAAGAAAACTTCGAACCAAAAACATCGATGTTTTTAGTTTTTTGAGTAATAAAAAAAAATAATCACTTTAATATCAAAAATTAAGCTGATTATGGTTTTCATTCAATGCCTCACCCACCGACTAGAATATAACTCTTCTCCTTGAGTTTTTTTGCATTCGTATCGTACCCAGAACCCACCGCATAGAGCAGACATATCAAACTCGCGGCCCGCAGCCAGGTCGAAGAACTTAATTAAAAAAATGTGTGGCAGCTATTGAACTCATTTCAACAATTTACTAAAACTCGCCAAGAAGTCGGTGACTTATGCACGCTTAAAAAAATCGCCGACGATAATTTGAGTTACATTTGCTTAAGGCATCCTTTTTTTGTGGAAGAAAACGTTAAGCCTTTTCGTGAAATTGTTTTGTTCCGAAATTCGGTCCATTTTTTTCAGTATTAGCCGAACTTGCTAGCTATCTGATGGCACGTTGCACCATAACTCGCGTTCGCATCCTTCAAGTTATTGGACAAACACATCTTGGGCTGATATTTATGTGAGGGACGAAGTTCTAAACCCCCGAAATCGTATATTTGATGAGGAAATCACATGAACGTGAAATGTTGTAAATATGGCCATTTCAGTCCAAGTACAGAATTTTTCCCTTTTAGCTTATTAAGCTTTACTGGTACATGCGTTTGTTTCACACCTCATCACAATACCAATTTATGTCTATTTTGAGCCTTTCTTTCTGACCGGACTTGATGTAACTCAGACTAAGAATTTTCGCTCCCAAGGTTGCTTTGGGCTTCCTCTGGATGTTTATGACCGGTTCCACAATGTTCGGATCAGCTGTCCAAAATTAGACGGAAATTAATTCACAAATAATGTTGGCGTTTTAACTTCTTATCTAAGGTTCTCAATTTATTTGAAGAGCATTTTCAAAAGATGTAATTTCTATAGGACGTAATCCCTAGGAAGCTTGACTTAGATTAATAGTCACGTCTTAAATGAAACATTCTGAGATTAAATTTCAAAAATACATAGGTTTCAATACGCGTATTCAATTTTTTTATTCTGCGGCCCGCTTAAACCTTAGGACACTGATATTTGGCCCAGACCAAAGGTTGAAACTATTCCAGGGCGAAACCACATTTGGAAATTGTGCCCTACCGGGCGTATAAAGAAAGACACTCCTTTTTGTGTGTACAGTGTTCACGATAGATGGATTGCATGTTGTATGTTACGATGGATTCACATTTTTTTCTGATTGGGCTGTTTGAAGGTATTTGCATACACTTATAAAGACAAAGTTGAGTTGTAAAAAAAAAATATGTTGAGGAAAAAAACATCGATAGTTGAAAACCATCGATGGTGAAAACCATCGACCATCGAAACGTAAACCATCGATGGTGAAAAACATCGACGCAAAACCATCGATGGTAAAAACATCGACCATCGGACCAAAAACATCGATGTTCGATGCTCATCCCTAGTTGAAATTGTCGGTCACAAAAATATCGTTAGGCAAATTTTAGAGTAGTGGGTGCACAGGAACATGTGACGGACTATGATGGGGATAAATAACATTGCTGGGCATGCTGCTGACCTCAACCCATCAACAAAAAAGCAGTTAAGATCTTGAAAATTGGATGCCACTTACACATCTGTGACGTTGGTCATGCCTGTTATTTTTTTTAATTTGATGATTTTGGACGATTTTAAAGCGAAGAATTCGTTGATAGACTTGGAAAATTTCGGATTATTGTGAATTTCATTGTGATAAAAGAGGTTTTGCGTTTAGTCATAATCATCACTCTTCATTATTAAGAAATTCAAGATCATCCATGACAGAAAAGTCCTGTCCTGTCCTCGATAAATAAAACGCCCTTTTTAATTTAAATTGAGTAAGTGATTAGGTGCGTTTTGTTGAATGGAGTACAGGACAGCGAAGCTTTCATAACAATTTTACAGATCTCTTTCTATACGGGATGTCCGGAAGCTATTGGAAAAGGGCACCCAAATGTGATTCCAGGGGATATTTCCAGCAAAAAACCGGATAAGCAGTTTAAGCTGTGTAAAAAAGCTTCAAATACAAAATTTTGTCATCTCTCTCATATACATTTTTTTCCTACGGAGGTTTTAGTGGTAGCATTTTTGTAAAATCTTTAACCTTCCGGCGGGCGCAATACTAATCCTAACACGATCGGGCGCAATGCATCTGACAGATTAAGTGCAGAAAAACGGATGAAACTAAGTTCCTGTATATTTTAGACTCTTATTTATTGTTGCATTGTCTTTTTGAAACAGTTCTACGAAATTTTAGAAACAAAAATTGGTTCACAAAGTTTGATACCCTTCACATTTTCAACTTTCTAAAAATATTCCGCTTTCAATAGGTTCAATATTTAAAAAACCTCCAACAACTCGAGCGCCTTAAAAATGTGAGTTTATTTTACTAAAAAAAAACACTATTGAACGATGTGGTAACCTAATAGTCAACACAACGTTATTACGCAATGTGAAGACTATAAAATGTAGAAATTTCCATAGAAAAGGAGAAAATAACACAATCGGGCGCAATACATCTGCGAGATTATTTCATCCCCTCCCGCCCCTCAGACATATGGTAGACAGAAACTGAAAACTGCTTTGGGTAGTTGGTCGATAAAGATTAAGCTACTGTGAGTTTCAGATCGCTCCCTTTTCATATCGCTGATTGGCGCAACAAAAACTGGCCCATTAATCTGTCAGATGCATTGCGCCCGCCCGAAGGTTAAATGCTTTTGGTAGCTAAGGAGTCAAGAATTCGGGATACTCCCGGTACACCTATTTTGCTGGAAATGACATTAATGGTCATATTTCGGTGCGCTTATGCGATAGTTTAGTTTCCGAACACCCTATCTCGAACAACTCAATTTTATGTTAAAATTTGTACGAAATTAGTGCTATCCTGTCCTGTACTTGATCGAATAAAACGCACCTATTAAGTTTTATTCTATAATACGTGAGTAGATATAAGTTGAATTCATGAATTCGCGGCAGAAAAATGAAGTTTTGTTGTATTTTTGTAATGGAGCGGAGCGGAACGAAAAATTTGTAGTCGGAGCGGAGCGGTTTCAAATTGGTCGGAGCGGAAGCGGAGCGAAAAAAAGTGTCGCTCGAAATCCCTGCTTTCTACACCATTTAACGAAAAATTACCCGGCACGTGTTTAAACATTCACATTCACATGGTGATTCTGATTATATTTAACCCTTCTGTCGGCACGAAGGTCTGGCCAGACCTTTGGCACTATATTTTGGTGTAAAAAGCATAGAAGATGAAATCGCAGCGAATTCATATCTCACGATATCCTAGAATAATATGTTTGGAAGCATTTTGCAAAAATTTTAAAAAATCGGTTGAAGTTTTGAGTATGTTTTTGATGATTTTCAATTTATAGTGCTTTTTGATACCCAATAGGTCTGGCCAGACCTATAGTTATTCCCCCCCATTTTTCTCTTGAAGTAAGAAGTGCAAATGTTAAATTCTGTTATTTATGATGTAATAATGTCATTTAAACTCAATTTGAACTATAAACGATAAAAATTTCTGAGATTTTTCTATAAAAAGCCGTGAAGTTCGGAAAATGGGTATGCCTAATTTCGTCACATTTTACAACACCACCTAATCAACGGAGATTTGATCCTAGGAAATTCAACCCAGTTTTATCTCCTTTGTAATAGTAAGGACTAAGTATGAGTGACTTGCAAACGTCTTTCTAAATAGATTTGATCAAAAAATTTACGAAAAATTTAGAATTAAATGATTTTTGCCTTGAAAATTCCCTATTTCTTCCCACTTATCTCCCTAAATCTGCAGACTAATATCGAGGCCAAATCTGCCAACAAAGTGCTTAATATTTCCCCAAAAATATTGGAATTAGAAAATTCGATCGAAATATCTACTAGATGAACACAATGCAAACAGCGAAGCAAAAAAAGAAGAAAATAAGGGAGAAACACGTTTGTACTAATACCACCTCAAAATAGATCTACTTAAAAACGTTTCTAGTATATCTACAAAAATTATTTTGATGCTTTTATTGTTGAAAAATTGCAGTAAAGAATGGATAGAATGATTTTACCGATAAAAATTTTACTTTTTCTAAAAAATAAAATTTTTTTTCTCAGTAGGTCCAGCCAGACCTATTGGGTATATAATATGCATATTGTAGTAGGTGCCGACAGAAGGGTTAAAAGGCTTCCAATTTCTGCGTTCTAGACTGTAGTTCGTCTATATTCCGTGCTATTTTTGTCTCTCGGACTGCATATTCAATTTGCGAGATCTAAATTTCGTTGCTGGTATGATTTACCTACAAAATAAATCTTGATTAAATAACTTGAAAGCCAAGGAAATGTGAGATTCGTTCTTTACAAGGTCCCTAACTAGGCAAAGCTGTATACAATTTCTCACTAAAATTCCTTTCAGATGAAATGTTGATGAATTGTACTACCTTCCCGGAGGGACTTCATGTGATAGTTAAAATTGTATTCTGCAGCTCAGAAGCCATGCAATGAAACGTATGAAAATATGGGATCCCCGCAAGAGTCTCCCTAAAGGGAAACATTTATGATCTACTTAAGTTATCGGTTCATGATATTCATACGTATGGATGGATATCAAGGGCCTCAAAACTACAAATATTTTAGATTTCCACGAGTGAAACGTATGTTTTGGGACGCAGCCTCTGCACCTCCGTCAATTACGAGTGGCCACTTGCTGCCGTCCATTCGCCCGCGCCACCTGGCTGGAAACTATCACGGGCCTGCATTCCGCGGCAGTATATGGAGCGGCAAAGAAGGCATCTGGTTAGTTTTCCAGACTACAGTCTTAGCCGCAGAAAATTTTACGAGGTGCCTGGATTCAAACTCGCATTTTTATGCCTTCAAGCATTGTAAAGTGCAGTGATTTTTTTACTACATTGGTAATGATTTTTTTTACCATATTCTTGGGCCAGGGGGGGGGGGGCGACTGCCCCTCCCTGCCCCCCTCTAGCTACGCCAATGAGCGGAACGCACCTCATAAATGTTTGGGGATAATAGTGGTTTCGTTCGGATTGTGATAGTTCATCATGACACGCTACTTTTTTTCATAACGGAAACATGATATTTGACTCCGTTCAATAGACTTCACGGCAGTCGTGTCTAAAGCCATGACCCCAAAACTTTATAAAACCTCATCCAATTTAACCCTTCGTTAGGCGCGCACCCATTTGTCACGTGGTTAGGCACGCGGGCTACAATTGTAGCCCAAATTTAAAATTATATAAAAAATATTGTTCAATTTTATTTATTTTTTCTTGCTCGGTCTGTGGTCTCTTGATTACTGTACAGATTAAAAAATATAAAATCTTTAATTTTTTATTAAAATATATATAATAAAAGAGGGCAAAATGCAGATTAGTCCTATTTTTAGTCTTTTTTGACATTAACTTACTTAGGTGAACAAAATAGTTACTTTTCAAAATGAAATCCCCAAAAAAGTTTATATTCTCAGAAATCAACAAAAAGTCTTCGAAATGGAACACTGAGCGAGAGAATGCAGTTAAAAATGCCCAGTTTGTGGAATTCCAAACTTAGCCCATTTTTGGGTACCCAATACTCACAATTTTTTAAACTGGGAGTACAGTTTCTTGCTAGAAAGCTAAATATATAGTGAGTCAAACTGATTGAATTTTACTCACAATATTCATATTAACTGTTCTCGCAATATTTACGCTAGAACTGATAAAAATTTAACCCAGAAACTAAGTAATGTTAGTAACAGGTAACATATCCACGCTGACTATGACTTTGACTTCAACTCCAGGTTTTTCGTTAAAATAGTAATCTAATTTTTGTACATTTATCCTGAAACCCTTTTTTTTTGTCAAACATTTTACTGTTGCTATTTTCTAGAATGTTTTATAACAATATTTTTATTTTAATGGATATTTATGAGTACCAAAAAAGTAACACGATTGGGCGCACGGGCTACACTTGTAGCCCAGTGGACTTTGATCGCAAAAAAATATTAGTTTCTAGGCTCAATAAATATCAAAAATATTCTTATTTGATTAAGAAGCAACATTTTAACAGCTACTGAGCAGTTCGAATGAATTCGGTTTATATCCTGAAAATGATCGCCATTTAAAAAAGTGTGGGCTACAATTGTAGCCCGCGCGCCCACTGAAGGGTTAAGCTTATAATTAACATCTTCAAAAAAACTCATCAAGTGCTTCATCACTAGTATCATACAAGTAGTGTGCACCAATTCAGAAAAAAAGCTTATTTACCCAACATATGCTACAAAAACTGCATTTCTGTAACTCGCATATGTGGCACTCGTCTTAAGTACCCAAGTCGATTATTACGATGACTGACTATTGAAATGACGGAATGACGGCACTGCTGCTCTCTTAACAGGAAAGTCGTTGACGAAGTTTTTCAGTTTTTTTTTCAGACAAGTTTCAGATTTCATTTCCATCAACAACTGTCGTGTACATGTTAAATGAGTCACATCGAGTATTTTTTTTCTCCATTCATCTTACAGTTACGATACGAGAGGAGCACACGCCGAAACCCCATCACATTGGAGAGATCCTGAAGTCCTTGAGGAGAGAGCACTCTTCAGAACGGTTCGGGAGCCAGCCGAACTGATTATCAATCCTGTTCTGGTGAGTGTTGCAAATATACGTAACGTCTCTTCTTTTTCGAAATGAGTATTATTAAGTTATCCTATTTATATCCTTCAGTTTTTTTTTGTGAAAATATAGGGACATACGCGGGTAATGCTTTTTGGGTAATATCCCAAATTACGCCATCTCTTGAATTTTCGTAGGCATTAATTTTTATTTTTAATTTTTTAGTCCAAATTTAATACATATAATCAAATCCTTTTATAGATACTTTTGTCTTATTTCAACACGATTCTCTCGTTACAGGAAAAGGACGCTGGCAATTTCAGATGTAGAGTAGATTTTAAATTATCACAAACTAGAAATAGCAATGTCAATTTAGAAATAGTCGGTAAGTAAATTGCGTAAATATTTTTTTTTTAATTGTTCATTTGCATACTTCTTCCAATTAAAATTCGTTTAAGGTCTACCCCCTAAACACACCTACCGCTATACTATTCTTTGCTATTGATTTTCTAAAGTACCTTCCAAAATTTTCCAATCAAAGCATAACTTTCAAAGAATTTATATTGAAATTCGTATGCCGGGGTTTTTCATAAAGGGCGAGTGTGTGTCAGTATTCGTCGTCGTCTAGACGTGCACTTTCAATTTAATTGAACCATTTTCTACGGTAGTAGCCCCAACTCTAATTTTATTTTGTTACAACCTTCGAGCATTTTATTCATTCTCTGCATTTCTATTTAGGCTCTTTTGGTGAAATTTAATTTTCTGTTTATTGCCCCCCTTTTGGCAAAGGCGCGGTGTACCTACCAGTGCCGCGCAGTTGTGATGGCGTGACAATCTCATTAAAGATTTCTGTAGCGGTCGCCCGACTTTATTTTAAAATAGGATACAACAAAAAACAACGAACAAAAAAGTACTCGTTGCAAACTATATAAACCAGGGAACTGTTGAGTATAAACAAGTCATTTTGTCGAATTGCTCTCACCTGGCTGAACGCGAAGTTTTCAAAGGCATAAAACCTTCTTAAAAGAAAATATTTGCTTGTATATCTTCAGTAAGTTCAGCTATATAGGCTGCCAGAAACAAAGATGGGAAACATCAAACAGGACTCGCGTAACTTCGCGTCGTAACCCTTTTATGAGTACAATCGCGCCACGCGACAGTGGATAGAAATGTCTGGCCATAAAGCGGCCGTTTTTTTTTCGGGATATAATTTCGGTGCTGCGGGAGTTATAATTATGTAGAGGATTTTTTTCTTGTCTATATTATGGGGAAACTGACACGAAAAGTTGTTTGGAATAATGAAAATTACAACTGTGTGCTGCTGTGATTACTATTCAATCTTTGACGTTTGAAGAGCAAAATTTAAAAGGGTGTGATTTTTTCGTTAAACAGCCCCAACTCCCGCATTTATCATCATGATGGGGTTGTGGAGATGAATACTAGAAATTTTTGTACCAATTTGATTTAGGACCTCTTATACATTTTATTTGGCATCTGTACGACAATAATATCGGGTGAATCATTTTTAAGGCGCGTGCACATCACACACCAAGTTGGGCGATAATTGCTTTCGTACTGATATATTTCTGTATTTACTAGACGTTCCAGTGGGTTCGACCGATTTTCGTGTACACAATAATAAATAGCACTCGCGTTACTGTAACACTATTTACCAGTATGACAACACATGGATGTACACGGTTTACAATTTTCCTAATTACTGATCCGACATTATTGACGGCTAAAACTAGACTGACTGCTGGCCACTAGTCGACGCCCATATATACTCGTTTCAACTGTTCTGGAAATGTTGTTGTATACTGCTCAAAACAAAATAAGGGCCACTAATAATAATTATCTGATTATTTTTCTCTGGAAAAGGAAAATCATAGTTTTGTTGGTATAATTTAATAAAACAATATGTTTTTCATTAAATATAATGAATTTTGACCAAAAGTTACACTTTTTTTTTTAGCATTTTTTCGGATTGCTTACACATTTTTAGCAATTGAATCAGCTGGTGCTGATTGCGTATGTCCTCTTCGGCTGTCCGCATCCGGCGTTTTAATTGATCCCAAAGATATTCCATCGGATTTAGGTGCGGACTGTTGGCAGGCCACTTCATGACCTCAATATTGGCCTCCTCGAAAACAGACATTGTCGCCCGGGCAGTATGTGGTCGTGCATGAGGATAAAACCATCCAACGCCTGTTGTAAAACAGGAATGATATGTGGCCTAACAATCCTTTCAATATAACTTTCGGACGTAATTGGCCCGTTATTTAGGATAACAAAGTCAGTTTTGCCTTGCAAGCTAATTCCGGCCCAGATCATATCACACCGAGACCGCCTTGCCTCTGAATTTGATTAATGCAAGGATCCAAAAATGCTTTTCCGGTTCTCCGCCAGACTCTTATGCGTCGGTCGTCACTAAAAATGTTTAGTTTGCACTCATCCGAGAAGAGCACCTTGCGCCATTGTTGCATGTCCCATTGGATATGTCGACGAGCAGATCTTAAACGATTCGTACGATGCGTCCTGGTCAGTTGTGTTCTGGTAGCACGTCTCCTCTTGATCGTTGTTGGTCTTCGTGCAAACGATTTCTGATTGTTTGGGCGCTAACAATGATCCCAGTCGTCCTTAATACTTTGCCTACTTTGTAGTCCACGAGCACTAATGGTACGATCCCGCCGCGCACAAAGTCTCACGTATCGGTATACTGCGGGGTGGTTATTCGAACCCGGTCTGAACCATGACGTCGGGAGACACTTCCTGTCTCCTGGTAACGGTTCCAAAGATTTTGAATGGCTCTTCACGAATACCATAATGGCAGGGCCACAGAACGTTGCGAACGACCTTCCTCCAACATTTCTAAGGCTCTTGGTATACGAAGCATTTAAATTTAAATGGCACCGAATCGCTGGCATTTCGTATTTTACAGATTCTCCTTTACGCCAGTAAAACTTTACAAAAAAAAAGGCCTAACCTCGGAATAAATGGAATACTACCGTTCTTTCGCTTATCTGTTTTAGAGTATTACTGGCTATATAAATCCAGATTTGCAAACCTGGACACCCTGTGCTAATTTTTTGGCGAGCGAAAAAAAGATATTTTTTTGCTCTTTTTTTACATTTACAACAATATTTTTTTTAAATAATTGTCTTGGATAAAAACTGTGTTCGGCATTTTGAAATGTTTTTCAATCCAATGATATCCTAACCAATTTTATAGGCCAAATATTAACGGAATTATAGGATTTTAAAAATAGGGTATTTTTTACCCGAAAATTGCGAATATCAAGTAAATGACGTTTCGGCCAACAACATAAGCTTAGAATTCGCCTTTTTGTGTGGAAAATACCCTATTTTTGAAAACCTATATCTCCATTAATATTTGACTTACAAAAGTGGTTAGGATATCATTGGATTGGAAATTTTGTCTACTTTATTGTTTTTTTTTAAATATTGTTGGAAATGTAAAAAAAGAGCAAAAAAAAGCTCTTTTTCGCCCGCAAAAAAATTAGCACAGGGTCCCCAGGGTTACAAATCTGGATTTATATAGCCAGTAATACTCTAAAACAGATAAGCGAACGAACGGGAGTATTCCATTTATTCCGAGGTTAATGTCTGTTTTGACTGGCCTACTTATCTTTAAAAGTTCATCGACTAATGTTGCAGTTAAAGAACTTGGCAAAAAATAATTCTAAATCAAAATCAGAAACAAAATCTTCCCAATGTATGACTCGTGGCCCCAAAAGAACTGTTGAAGTCAGTTTCGTTAAATCTAATGTTAACGAATCATACTGTGATAACTCACATCACATTCAGGTACAGATTGACATTTTTGAAATTAATTATCACACTAAAAATTCCTCAAAAGACGTTGTTAAAGTCAAAGGACATTAGTGGCGCTTATTTTACTGTAACTAGTATATCATGCAATGCATCACCACTTTGTCTCGTTAGCGACACTAGCGCCCTCTGGTGTAAGCTAAGGAACTCCATTTTGTAGTTGTCCTGACCACATTAGAATACAATGGTCGCACTGAACGTTGAAATTAAAAAAAAATCCTTGAGTATTTATTCGAGATATTTTCCAATTAACCCCTCGTACAAGAATACGTGTAGATTGAAAAAGAAGGAGTGGTATTTCCTAAGACGGGATTAATATTTTATTTTGTAAATGATCATTTCGGGCACCAGTTGTGCCCTTCTTCAGTACAGATCTGTACTGAAGAAGGGCACAACTGGTGCCCGAAATGATCATTTACAAAATAAAATATTAATCCCGTCTTAGGAAATACCACTCCTTCTTTTTCAATCTACATATATTACAGGCGAGGAAAACATCGACACAACTGGAAGTTTTTAAGAATACGTGTCTATGTGAACGCTCAAAGCTTTCTGACGCACATGTCCCGGCCCTTACTAAGGAATTACTATGGATCGCAATGAAAATATTTTTAGCCGGAGATCCTAGCTAAAATGTGGTGATTGGTGATCATTCATTCATTTCACAGAAATCCAATTTCTAGGAGTGGGTATGTCCCGCATGACTTTCAATAAAGTTCCTTTCTCTCCTTCCTTTCGTTACACACTGTCTAATTGATTGTACAATAAAGCTCCTTTTCTTGGGTTCCACGAAAATGAGGTCTATTGTAAAATCGATTGGGTAGTCAATGGCGACTCTTAGAAAACAGACGAACAGACCGCTCTCTTACTGAAAAGCAACGTTTCGTCAGCTTCACTCATGCTGGTGGTGGAAATAGAGGCGCGAGTTTCAACAACTTGCAATGGGTGAGGTTATAAAACACAACGTTGCGCAACGTTTCGCGCAACGTTTCAAATCAACCGGCCGTTACGGATCAGAAACTTCTCCCTACAAACAGATCCTCTAAGCGCCCCCTTGCGAGGCATAGCTTGATTGATTGGCAAAAATTTACAATCTGCCGTCGAACCGTGCATTTCCGCCCTCATTTATTTATTAAACTATTTATAATCAAAATAAAATGTATCTGCATCTCGTTTAAAACTGGAAATTTTAATTTTCGAGCAAAACGTATCAGCTGTGATGTGTCAATTGTCACATTTGTCACTTTCCGAGAGATGGCGATGGGAACACCAAGTCTGATCCGGATCTATGCGTTTACAGAACACAATAGGAAACGTTTCGGAAAACGTGAAACGTTACGCGAACGTTGTGTTTTATAACCTCACCCATTATAGTAAGTGTGTGTGTGTGAGCGTGTGTTTTAAGTAAAATTTTCTCCTCAACGGCACACGTCCGGCAAACAGGTAAATGCCTTGTTTTATTCTGCCAACAGTTCGATGAAGATACATAGTTACAGACTACCAAAAATTGTGTCATGTGGAATACCATTCCATGGAGTCATATGCGACCGTAAGGAGTTGGACACCTAGATGTGTTTACGGGTCTTACGGGACACTTTCCATTTTTTTGCGGGACCATTTCAAGAAAATTTTCCATTGGAAATATTCGGGACTGTCCTACATGATAGGGGCCGATTGGTCGCTGTAGCATCGAGCGTTGATAAATACCGAATCCCAAATTTTAACTTGTATCTAATGTTCATCGTTAGATATTAGAGAGTTTTAGCATATCGTTCAAAATATTACGATAGGACGAATAGGCTCTGACATTTTCTATGAAAAATTCTCTTATCTTAAATAAACTTTAAATTAAATTTGCCTTAACGAAACAGCCTATGACTTATTCAATTGTTCCTATAATCATTATGTCTGACAAAGCGAATTTTACAAAAGAGCCACTTACAAGAATTGCCTCATTCTATACAATGAAGTCCAATTGAAAAGGAGTAATTTTGTATTGTGTTTTTTTTTTCTGAACTGCTTTTCTCTCTGAATTGCTATTTATACCTTGTATACTAACGTAAAATGTACTTTAACAATTTTGTTTTCTTCCATTTCTGTTTCAACTCATTCATTCCATATGAACCACAAGCCGCAGCAAAAAGAAAAATACTAGAAAAATAAAAGCTTTCGCATGTACATAACTACACCGTTGTATATTTTCACGGAAACTCATATGGACTATTTTTTTCACATTCTCTTTTAATTGTTCGTTATAGTGCCACCACAACCGCCTAAAATTTTCAACGATCGTGGGGAACACATAGACTCGAGGGCTGGCCCATACGAGGAAGGAGGCGACCTGCATTTAATTTGTGTTGTAATGGGAGGTAAGTGCATCTACGAGTGTGTTTAGTGCATGCATAAATATTTTCCAGGACACTAGCTGTGTGTGCAAATTAGTTTTATACATGCGTTTCTAACCGTGGGAGTATTAAATATGAACATAGAACTTACTAATGATGAGGCGTTGTTTAAGGTTTGCATGCACCAGGATTAAATACACAGTTTTTAAATATTTAGCTGTACCTACTGTATTTCTGAAACGGCCCGAACCGGACAGTGATACAGTGCAGTGGAACGGGACGGATGACAAGAGGTACGATTCCGGCCATAAAGCGGACAGCACGCGTTTTGGGGAGCTCCGTTTATTGTCTGAATATTTTTTTTAAAGCGAAATACATGGAATAGTTTGTGAAAAAAAATACACGGAGAGAAAAAAAACGTGAAATTTCATTAATTTTTGAAATTTACATTTGGTTACTGTTAAATTTCACTACAACGGTAGTCATAGTTTCTCAGTGACGATAATTGAAAATAACATTCTGTCACTATTGGAGATTAATAAAATTAACATTTACTTACTGTAAATTTTTACCACAAAATCTAAAAACGTACACATGTTATATTTTTATTGCCGTTAAGAAAAACACAAATATTGTATGCAATATAGCCATCCATTTTCTAAGAGTTTTTTTTTTAATAATATAAAAAAATACCATAATTTACAAAATCATTTATTTTTGGATTTGTTACCTTAATTTTAAAGAGCATGCTTATCAACTTTGGGCATGCACTGAGCATTTAGAAATCCAGACTAATTGAAAGTAGCGCATATTCGAACCAGAATTCCATTTAGAGGCATCCCATTTATTCGATTATCCTATAACGAAGAATGAAAATTAATTAATTGAAATTCGATGCTAGTATATCACTATTGCTCCTCCGACCCCAATAGTTAACTTCATGTAATAATAAAATAATATCAGAAATACTAAAAAAAGATCATAATATGGATTTACTTACCACTAATCACTAAGCAAAATTTGGAATATCCTACAATCAACATTTCTCGGCACGGTACCAAACTGATGTTTTAATATAAAATATTAAACTGTGACTTTAAAGTTTTCACAAAATTTCTAGAGAACTAGATGTTCCTTGGAGATTTAATTGAATTTGCAATTAAATTACACCGAAATAGAGTGTAGCAACTTTTTTTTATTGCAACGTAATGCAAGTTGTATCAGCAATTGATATGTCAAGCTTACAACACTTTGGAGAAACCCTTTAGAATTTAATCGATTCTGTAATCAGGGGCGGCTGTTTTTGTGAAAAGATAAGTTAAACTTTCAAAATTGTTCTGCCTAATTTACTCTAAATTTCTCTAAAATAAGAAGGGAACTTTCGGTTCTATGAACACCTTATAGGCCTCCATCACGGAATAAATTTGCCCCCGGTATGGCTGTGTTATTTGCTGTATTTGGAGAAAGCACCTCTTCTATAGGGTGTTTATACCGGTACTAAATTCCAGTCCAGTTTTTCATGAACTCTCAAACAAGATCAAAATTTGTACGAAACTGAGGTATTCAACACAATAGAGGGCATGTCAATTGTGTGATACTTAAGAGCATAGCATAGTTCGCATTCTTATGCCATGGGCCAATGATGCATACTTAGATTTTTAAATTTGTTGTCTTTACTTGTTTGAAAAACATAATATTATAATAAAACGGGCAGAATACTTTCAGTAACTGTTTTTCGCATCACACTTCAATTGAAACAATTAAATAGTTACAGGCCTACTTTGCCAGTTTAATGGTGATTTTTAACTACTCTTTTACTATTTTAGTGGTAGTCTCAGTTTCAATAATTAAAATAATGAAAAAATTTGAAAATTAACTATATTTATTTCTCTGGGTGTATTTATGGTTCTATAATCCAAAACAAACAAACAAATTATGGTTCACAACCTTCGTTCAGGCACATATGTATATGGTTGGTTTGGGCACTGATCGCAGTAAGTGTCTACTTGTCGGGCTTTTTTCCTCACCAATTTTGGATCATATTCCGACAGCTCACCGTAGCATTTTGTACAGCGGAGCCGCTTCCGCCTACCATCTTTTGTTACTCCTGAATATTTTAGCAACATAAATGTTTTGAGGTGCCAGTTCTTACCGAATTCGATTCGCTTGTAGCGCTCGTTAGCCCCATAATTAATTTTTGGCGAAAGTCAGTTATTTGCATTTTGTGTTTTTTTTTCGCTGTACAGAATGTAAGCATTCACAACTGCTGTATTCAGTAATATGAGGAATTCTTATGGTAGCATCTAATGGTTTTTCTCAAAGGAGTACAATAGCTGTTCAGACAAATCTATATCTGAATGAAAAAAAAATACTATAACCACCGGAGGTATGGCAAAGTATATATATAAATGATCAGGGTCGGTCCCTGATTCGAATAAGCCATGTATGTCTGTCCGTCCGTGTGTCTGTCAGTTCACACGATAACTCCCGAAATAATGAAGCTAGCGTTTTGAACTTTTGGTCAGATTATTGTTTTGATAAAAGCTTGGATGGTATTGAAAATGGGCCAAATCGGACCAAGAGTTCCCCTATCTCCCATACAAATGACCCCTCCATGATAGTTTAATTCGGTCATATTTTTCGACAGAATATCGCTTGCGACCTGAAATTTTCATCAATGCCTAATTGTGACATATGCTTGAAGTTGGTGGAATGTGGGGAAGGTCTGACTACCACTACCCCTACATCCCCTACAAAGCAATATTCCGCCATATCTTTTGATAGAATGCCGCGAAAAACTTCAAATTAGTATCAAATGGTAGACGTTGGATGCCTTGATAAGATAATAAAGATGTGTCAGGTCCGACCCATCTATCCCTCCGTCCCCTACAAAAAATATGAAATTGAGTATTTTGGGTTTTGCGTGCCTTCTTCATGGCGTATATGTAGTGAAAAGTTTGATAGCTTTTTCCAATTCCAATATCTTTGGGGAAATATTTAGCGCTTTGTTGGTGAATTTGACCCCAGTGATAGTCTGCAGATTAAAGGAAATATATCGGTGGAAAGAAATAGGGAATTTTCAAGCACAAAAATCATTTCATTCTAAATTTTTCGTAAATTTCTTGGTAAAATCTATTTAGAAAGACGTTCGCAAGTCAATCATACTTAGTCCTTACTATTACAACGGAAATACAATTGGTTTGAATTTCCTACACCCAGAAAAATTTCAATGGGAAGCCCCATTAAACGTATCATTTTGTCCCATTATTTTTAGTCAATAGGAAAAATCAGATTACTTTAATAATATAGAAACCATTACGTTCACTCGATAAATATCCGTTTTTTTTAATAGTGTACTCATTTAAAAATAAACAGATGGTCTGGTTATTTTCCAATAGGATATATCTTGTTGAATTAATAGGAACAATCCTATGAAAAAAAAATAAATTCGGTTCACTTCGGATTGAACTATTTTTTTCTCGTATTATTTTACCATCCACGCTACGTCATTGTGGATTTTTTTTAAGAATCACGATATTTGGCCAGGCCGAGTGTTGAACATCCGATTTGTACTAGCAAATCTGTAAAACTTACCAAGTCACGGGGAGACAACCGAACGATCTCGGCTACGGAGCATGATGTTGGTTATCTTGCAAAATACATCTATATGTTTGAAATTCAATTAAAAGGCCTATCCCATTAATGCAATAGGGCGTTATATAAAACAAAGCAGCTGGTCTATTTTCGGAAGTAGTCTTGAATTTTGCCGCCCTGTTAAATTTATAAGACAGAAATTATTAACTTTACGGGATGCATTTTTTCTGAGCGATATAGTTGATTTTATTAGTTTTGTATTTGATTCATCCTATTATTAGTTAATCATATATCAGATCTTGTTAATTTAATGGGACAAACTGATTAAAATGTAATCTGATGTCCCATTGGATTTATGCGACAGATTTCATTCCATACAAAATATCTCAATAGGATTCATCCAGTTATATTAATTATTTCATCTTTTTACTTTTGTGAAGAAATCTGGTAAATCGCCGTCCAATTAAAATAATGGTAAGTTTACTGGGTCCATTTTTCTGAGTGTAGAATCAAATATCAGTTGATTAGGTGATGTTATAAAACATGATAAACTTAGGTATACCCATTTTCCGAACTTCACGGCTTCTTAAACAAAAATCTCCCAATTTTATAGTTTATAGTACAAATTAAATTTATTTTTTATTTACTGGAATATTTCGAATAATAAACTCAGAGTTCGTGTATATGATTGCATAGCTCGACTTCATACTGCATCTAATATGAGTACATATTGCAATTTTATGAATTTCCTCTTATTGCATAGGCACTCTGTCAAATAATCCATAAACAACTCGCAACGTATTTCGAATGATGTACGTGTCGGTTTGTGGCACTTCATACCATATTCAAAATCGATATTGTTTGTAACAAAAAAGCAATACAGGAGTTGTAGTAAAAGAAAAAAGGCTTTTACACACATTGCTTTCGAAACAAAATTGAGTAAAAACCACTCCATTTCCATCTGCAACGTATATAGGATCGGGCCCGCATAAATTTGCTGCAGGACATGTTGTATACATTTTACAGTAGAAAGCCTCTAGCCGAGCTTTTTATTGACTCAGCGCAAAGAGTTCATTCTCGATGGATTTATTCCTATATGTACTAGAAGAGTACTCAACGCGGAGTTTCGTATAGCATACAAAAATAACGAAAAACACGTAGAAAAAATCTAAAGGATATTTAATTAGCGTGATTTGATGAAAACCAAGCGAAGCTAAATTAGCTTCAACATTTCCATTTTCTATTTCCATTCGTCATCGTGAGTGCCATTCATTTTCTATGGCATAAAAAGGGAAGTTTGGTTTGTATGGTGTTCCCTCCTAATAAAATGGATACGGGATGATATGGTTGTAGTAGCTTGATGCTTAAAAAAAAATCAAGCCTTTGGCTATATACATACTCGTAGTTTGCTTGTTCAGTACGGTCTTTCATTAAAATGATAGAAAAACCTCGGTTCCATGGATACTACTATTTATACCCTTTTGCCATTTCGAATTTTTACAAATTTAATCATTTTATTGTTTTTTTAATAAAAAATAAATACTTGCGAATAAATTTTTTTTTTGGAAAAAATTCAACATACCTATTTGCCATATTATTGTTTAGCAAAGCAAATAAGTTTAAGTTTCTTCAGTATACATTTTATGTCACAATTCAGACTCTACCTGACGATTTTCTAAAAAAAAAAACAATCCAAACATGTATCTCAGTAACTGCTGATAATATAATTGATCCAACATTTCAGCCTTTAATTTTACGAGGGTTACTACAAAAATTTCTAGAAAATAAAGGAAAACGATTTTTTTTCGATCGAAACACTCTTGTTGTGATAATCCAACTTCGAAATCGTAGAAAATCATTGCACGAACATTTTCACGTGTTAATTTAATTTTTTTCCTAAATTGACTTTTTTCACTAACTGTAACTTAAACGATTATCGCTTGTCATCAAAGTGTTCTGAGCAGGCATATGCTAAAAATGGTCAAACTTTCTGATGGAAATAACATATTAGACGAAAACGTACTAGACTAGAACATGCCTATTCGAAAAACTTTTGTAGTAGCCTACGTATGAAGCTTGAAATAGATTGGACGCGTCAGCATCGGCATCAGCAGAAACATTTTAATTTAGAACACACGCATTTGCCTTTGATGACCCACATTGACAGCAGCAGCAGAAGCATTTTTTCTGCTTCTGCTGCTGCTCTCAATGTGGGTCATCAAAGGCAAATGCGTGTGTTCTAAATTGAAATGTTTTTGCTGATGGCGATGCCAATGCTGACGCGTCAAATGTATTTCAAGCATTACATTTTGACGCTGTTTGAAAAAATCTTAATACGATTGAAGAATGTTTAAAAGGATTCTGAGAAAAGGATTAACTTGACTTAGTAGCATAGCTCATCGTTGTAAGAACGAAAACACATCGATGAATCGTCACTGGAAAGATATTAAGGTTCAGAAAATTGAGATTAAGTGATTAGGGAAGTGGTAAGGTTACTTTTGCACGAGAAGTCATGATTTCAGATGATTTTCATAAAAAATCTATAACTGGATAAGGACAAAAATGTATTGACCCCATCAGTGTTGGTAATAGAAGAACACTCTGTATACAGGGTGTCCCGCATTAGGTGGTCAATACTGTAAGGGTTAATAGCACAACTTGTTTCAGCAAGAAAATTACCAATACAATCGGATTTTTTTTACCGTTAGCTTGTTGTTGTTGTCGCTCATTGTGAAAGTCATCAAAAATCGTGACTTGTCATGCCAAATAATAATTTGCAGCCCTCCCGATGACTTAATCCAAAAATAGATTATTCATCGAAAATTCAAACAGTAATTTCATAACGGTGCTTTATACGTACAACTCTGCAATGTTGGTAAAAGTTGCTTCAACATGTTGGCTTTCCAACGGTATATCGTTTTTGATATTTTCATTGCGGGATTTTGGAATTACACATGTTGGATGTAAAAAAAAACAAGGTAATTATTTTCTTATCAGATTATTCAAACTGAAATTCTATTCATTTATTTTTTATATTTTACTATCGCAATTTTGGAAATTTTTTAAATAAAAATGAAAATAAAGATTGGAATATGAGAAAGAACCAATAAACTAAAAATATAAACCCTTTCATGCCCAAATTATGGATTTTAAGCGGAGAATTTTTCTAACAAAATTATGACGTTCAGTAGATATCTTTTATGATATGTTCTTGAAAAAAAAACAAATTTTTAAGCGCTATAGTTAACAAATTAGAGCATGATGCCATATGGCATCATTGGGCCTGAAAGGGCACTTAGCAAATTCCGTGTGAAAAATTAGATATTTGGTCGGCAAAAATCCTACATCAGATTTTTTTTTGCAGAATGGTTAGTGACGACCCCCGGATTAAGGAAAAAAAAAGTCTTAACCGATTGGGGGTCCGCAACTTGAAAAAAGGGGGAAATGGGGCTCATTTTTCGTTTTTTTGCGAGTATTTAAAAAACGACAAAAGATGTAGAAAAATAGTCTGAGAACGAAAAAAACTACATAAAATTATTTTTGCAATGGTATATAACACATTAGAGATTTATTCAATGATTCGGCGCTAGCTTAAAAATAAATTAGAACTTTTTCATTTTATACCTTTTTTAAAAGCCCCATAACTCTTAAAAGAATGTTAGTTCAGCCGTAAAATTTCGTACAAGTATTCACAATAAGTTCAGTATCATTTTGGGAGAAACATTGAGTCGCTCCGATCAACAACCCCCATTATCCCCCCATTTGAATTTGGCGAAAGGACATGTCCATAACTCCCCCCAAAATTAGAGCAGAGTGATAAATTTTGGGTTATTGCGATTGGAGCTCATAGTCACCCCACCCACCAAAAATTAGCTCATTCGGATAAAAACTAAGGGTACCTTCCTTCCATACAGCAAGCAACTAGCATTTATATGAATAAGGGACTTGCTGATTTGCCTTTCACGCCCAATGATGCCATATAGCATCATGCTTATGCAAAACCACTTTATAGGGTTTTCTTAAAAAAATCGAAATATCTTTTGATTTTGTCTTACAACAACCTCTTTACAAAATAAAACCATTAAAATGATTTGCATAAAATTATTATTAACAGGACATATGGCGAAATGGAGAAATCAGTTTTTCGGCTTTACGACAATCGTCAAACCTTCTCTAAAATTTCATTAAAAATAACATCCCAAAACCAAAAATTTCACGCTGGAAAAAATCAAATAGGTATTACACTAGACACTGGGAGAGTCTAATATGACACAAAAAGTTAAAAGTTATTTCTTACATTTTCTATGAAAAATCATTAAATTTCATGATGCCATATGGCATCATTGGGAGCGAAAGGGTTAACTAATGATTAATTGGGTCTGTTTGCTGAATTGGAATAATGCTGCTGGAATTGACCTCCTCCATTTTGTATGCAGAATCGACACCTTCGGCACATGGTAGAAACGGTCCGAAGGATTTCAGGAGGGTTTTTCTTTATGTTGTCACACACAGGCTTCATTAATTCGCTGCAGCAGCTGTTCCCGGGAGGTAATCGGCTCGGAATAGACATTGTTTTTTTTAAGTTACCCCATTAATCAAAATCTAGGGGAGTAAGATCGGGACTTCTCGCAGGCCACGCAACTGTCCCAAATCTGCCAATTCACTTTCCGGAAAATTCGTTTTCCAAATATTCTTTAATAGGTCTCACAATACGAGTATGTGCGGGGTACCCGTCCATCTGCCACCCGATTTCACCACGCTGAGGCATCTGATTGATTATGGGCAATATTTCGTTTTGTAATAATTCGAGAAAGATCGAGGTGGAAGGATCAAAGGGCCAATAAGTTTATCACCCACAAGACCAGTGGCGTAACGTTTCTAAAATATCTTGTGTTCGAAATGGGGGCCAACACAATGTAATTAATAATTAAACAAAATTGCTTAAACTGAATAATACTACATAGTGTAGTATAGTTGGACAAATTTTGAAATTTCAAGTGAATGCAGAGGCTATATTGATAGGGGATTCCCACTATCGACAGGATTTATTAAAACCTAAAACGATTCAAACGAGTAAACGGATTTGACTGAATTTATTTTGATCAAAACCAGGGGGCCTATCATGTAATTCGAAACGAAAACGAAAGTTCCGGCACTTTCGTATTCGATTCGAAAGCAATTTGGTACCATGTAATTCGTTCGTTTCGAGTAATTGGTATTGCCTCATGAATTAGTCAAAACTCCCTTCATGTACTAGACTGAATCGACTAACGTAGTAGACCATGTCACATGATTCAAAGTCAAATTTAATATTTTTGTGTTTTAGATTATATTTTAGTGTTTCGGTGTGAAAAACAAGTTAAATTAAAATATAAAATATAGCATTTTTGTAGCATTCGGTTAAAAAAAAGTGAAATAGTGACGGAGAAAAGACGTTAAATTGTTCGAGTCGCGATCGGGATTCGAACACAGTGAGAATACAAAATACAACATAACAATAATTTGGAAGCAAAAGGTTTGCGTTTTCGTTGACTCACTTTAGTTACATAAGAGAGAAATTACTACTTCGCACTTAAAAGAATATGAGTGCTTTCAATCGTTCTCTTTGCAGCGGTATAAAGACTATCGGCGAAAATTCTGAGGTTTTATAAGAAAAATCGTGCTTTTAAAACCGCCCTCAGTCTTTACTACAAATTAGCAACATAAAAATAAATAAAATGAAAAAGACGTAATCATTGAATTATATTTTTCTAGTGTTATTTTTAAATTTGCTATATCTTGTGGGGAATGAGAGAGGCCATAATTAAACAATCAATTAACAATCGGATTTTTTTTTCTCTCTGTGCTTCGCAAAAGCCATGGAAAAAGAAATGCAGTTCTAAAGCGCAACAGTAAAATGTTATTCGAAGTTCTCGCCTCAACTTACTTTGGATCAAAAACAAAAAGTTTCAGTTTTTGAACTGAAGCATCCGTCGCAAATATTAAGCTTCAATATTCCAGTGACACAGAAATCAACAAAAAGTTATTTTTCAATCACTGTTCGAAATTTCGCCACTAAGTTTGGGGGCCCCTGCTGACTGGGGGCCTGTGTTCGACCACAAACATGGAACACCGTACGTTACGCCACTGCACAAGACCTACCCAAACATTGACACCAGTGGCGTAACGTACGGTGTTCCATGTGTTCAGTGAACCACAGGCCCCCAAGCCACAGGGGCCCCTAAATGTCGCGAATATAAAGATTTTTTTCTTTGAAACATTTTTCGGTTATTTTACATTCGTTTTTATTAGTCCGCAACAAAAACTTGCGTGTCCACTGATTACTGCCGCTACTAACGATCAAAATGGCTCTAGAGGATTATTAGTTGCTCTTTCCAGCAACAGATTTTAAGATGGAGACAAAACATTCTAAAAATACCAATTTTTAGTACGGAGAAGAAGCTTGAACTTCATAGTATTGAATAGCTTTAAAATTGGCTTAATTTTCCAATAAAACAAACCATCGGAGCAATCAATAGATCAATAGATCTATAAAGAAATAGAGAATAGTAAGGCTTTGTGTTCGTACTGTATACGGACAAGCAGCTCTTTGGTATTTCTGCAAAGGCATTCAGCCCTATTCTGCAACCAAATATTTGGGCAACGTGGTGGGAGCATTTGACGTGTAAATAGTAATACCAATAGAAAATAGCATGTAATTTATACGTCTTGTAAGTAATATAAGTGCATTTTCCGAGGGCATATTTTGGTCAAATAATGTTTGGCTGTGGCACTGAAAAATGATAAGCTCGGTAAAATATGTAAACAGGGAAAGCGGTCATGTTAGTATTCCAGGGTTAAATGCATTTTGTCTATAGTCTATAAATTATGCTGTAATATTCAAAAATGCAAGGGTGGTGGCTCTTCTGTGTTCTTTGTTTTTTACTTAAGATCCTTTATTTTTTAGATACAGCTTTTCAATCGAACTTTGGAGGTCTAATGCCTAAATTATTGGCACTCAAAGTGTTGCCATCTGCGCCCGCGTGCTAGTTCAAATCTGTTTTATCTGTTATCATTTGTGTCTAATTAGAATAGGCTTCAAGTCCTTTTTTACAAATTTAATCATCGCGATTTCCAATGGATATGGTTTTTTGTGCATTCCTAACTTTCATCCCTTCTACGCTCCAGTTTCCAAGTTTCCAAGCTTCATACTGAATTTTATTTCCAAGGATTTACATTTTTGAGTAAAGTTTACAAAAGACTAATCTCATTTTTCAGCGGAGGAAATCCTTAGCAGCATTTCAAAATTTTTTATTTTCCGGCTCGCTTGGACATACAAATTTTGGTTATTTGGCTCATGCCAGCTCCTCTGGTGGCCACCCCAGTTCCTCAAGTTCTTCTTGAAACTGTCACACATCCAGAGAATATAACAAATTATCCAAGCGTCCGCCATTTTTTAGTCAGGTTTAGGCTTAAAATTTCTACGGCTTTCGCTCGGTTAATTAGTTAAGTTAAGTAAGAATCTTTAAGCCCCAAAATGACGCGTTCGTAAATACTGAAAATTTCATATTCGTTAGCATGTGTGATATGTGTAGTAGGGCGCGTCCGCAAGGTTCTGGTCCGGGCATCAACATTCCTTCGCACGGCTCTGGCCTCTCTTGAAGATTTTTGCGTAAAATTGAAATTGTGATTTAGTTCTTTGAGTGTTTGACTCTTGAAATCATGCATGACGCATTTATCTTCGGTGGTCTCCACTACGAATTTGTTTTCAGTCGATTTGATTCAAGATGTGGACGTGGATACGCCAACATAGGGGCTCTCCATGTATGATCCTCAGATTTGAACATTTCTACTCTAAAATCAATGACTGTTACGAGACTGGCATGTAGGGAAGTTCCTTAAGGTATGGTGTTCTTTTGACGCTTCTTTTGAATTAAGTGAAAAGCAGCTAAATAGTCTTAAGTAAATGATCTTAAAAGTTTTCTCGTATAATTATTAAAATTGCAATTTTCATTAAAAAAAAAAATAAAATAAAAATTGGAACATGCTGCTTTAACATAAAATTTTCGTTGCGGTTGCTTATTGGTGGACTGCTTTACATGCGGATTTTGTCAATATTTTTCTGGTTAAAAAATCGAATATAAGGGGCCCCCATTCCAATTTCGAACACAATAAATTTGAGAAACGTTACGCCACTGATTGACACGAAACTCATATTGAAATCGAGCTTGCGGAATTTCATGGGGATTGCTTTGAGCCCAAATGTGATTATTCCGAGTGTTGAACAGCGAGTTACAATCGTAATATTTTGTTACAATTTCAGTTTTCTTGATACAATGTTACACCCCGATCAAGTTTGTTACAATCGAACATTTCACTATATTTTAAGTTTTATTTTTCTAAAAGTGAAAGTGAAGAATTTTGATTGCGTTTCTGTTAGTTCAGGGAAAAATAGAACTATCAAGCCACAGCATTTAAGGTAAAATCTGAAGAAAAGAGGAGAATCAATGAGCTCTCAAAGAGTTTCATTGAAATCGTGTTGGGGTCACCAGGTCACACGGAGCCCGATGAAAATGTAAGAGCGGATGAACTAGTAAGACAAGGTAACTACTAGTCCATTTTGGGGACTGAGGGGGAGACCTGAAGCTATGATCTGAGGTAATCTAGGAACCCTCAGTTTGCGACAAACTAAAGAACACGTCTGGGCCTTCACCAATTGAAACCTCGGCTTTTCTTTAGAACAACTATTATATTAGAATCGCCATAGACTCTCCAATCGATAAGCTCCTCCTGTTTTAGGTTCCACTACCGATTTCAATAGAGCAAATTAGCTTCCTCCGCAGGGAAAGGCTTAATTGCAGAATCAACTGCACAGTCTATGGCGACTCTTACTTGTGGAAAACATACATGGTTCTTTCAGGTGGGCCTATCAAATAAGACTTCCCTGGTCCTATGTTAGCAGAGCGGAGAAAATCTTTGATTATATCTTAGATTTCTTAAGGCATGATTGCTGTATTTTAGAATAGAAGGCTTAAGATATTTGTCCTGGAGAAAATTCATTTTTGTCTTTCAATGCTCAAATTATCCATACATTATATTATGTGTATATTTTAGAATCTACTTTTTTTTAGCGCCATTAATTTTTTCGTCGCATTTATTGCAATAAATTATTCGGTGACACAGATTTTTAAAATTTGTTACACTCAACATAGAATTGTTACAATTTTATGATAAAAAGGTTACACATAAAAATTTGAAAACGGCAACCCTGGTGTTGAAAATGCCACTGCATGTAAACGTGGCTTCATCCACACTATTTTAGTTTGAAAATCACGGTCTTCCCTGGATTTTTCGAAGAAACCAATTGCAAAATGTTATTCTCCTCTGACAGTCGCTCGGTAGTAGTTCCTGAACTTGCGTAAGGTGGTACGGATACTGGTTGTCCGACTGAAGAGTCCTTTGGACCGTCATCCGAGGAATATTCAACTGAAGTGCTGCTCTATACGCGTGCTCAATTTTGGGTTAGTATCGAAGAGATTAAGAATCTCTTCTTCACTTTGTGTATCTTTTTTCGAGTAAAAGGAAAATTGTTAGCGATTCCACTGAAGCCTTGATTTTTACCATTCAATACCTGTTTCCCTAAAATTCTGCAATGCAAATATGAAAAGTGATATACCGTTGGAAAGCCAACATGTTGAAGCAACTTTTATCAACTTTGCAGAGTTTTATGTATAAAGCACCGTTATGAAATTACTGTTTGAATTTTCGATGAAAAATCTATTTTAAAATTTCTATTAAGATTGAGTAACTGTGCCTGGAAAGCGGCAATAATGTTGGCAACAGGAAAAACTTCAGTTTTTGTGAAATTTTATGTAGTTTCTGAAACTGAAATCAAATCTTGGATTAAGTCATCAGGAGGGCTCGAAATTATGATTTTGCATGACAAGTCACGATTTTCGATGACTTTCACAAAAAGAGCGATAACAAGGTAACGGTAAAAAAAAATTGCGATTATATTGGTAATTTTCTTGCTTAAACAAGTTGTGCTATCAATCAACCCTTACAGTATTGACCACCTAATGCGGGACACCCTGTATATAGGATATCGCTGGTCCACATTAATTCTCTGGTCAATATAAAATCAAAAATCAGGAGAGTAGTTTTTCCAAATAAAAAGGTCATTTGGAAGTGCCTCCTACGTACTAGTTTACTTTTTTTAAACCACTAGCTTCCGTAGGCCTTTATTTCTCATAAACTATGCACGATACAACTCCTCTTGTTTTACTCGTATAATTTTAGGCCTTTATGTCGATTGCAAATGAGCCACTTTCCACACATGGTATACACATGCACCTACTATACAGTTCCAATTGTAAACATTCACCTAATGTAAACATTTTCAATTGTTTTCCATTTGATCCCTTTTACAGGTAACCCGTCACCCACCGTCACGTGGTCGATGAATGGTCAAGTGCTGTCGAGTACAATGCTGGACTATTCGTTTCCGTCAGCATTAAATAGCAAATTAGTGGTAAGGAACTTATCACGGATCCATCAGCATGCCGTTTATACGTGCCAGGCTAGCAATTTTCACAAAAAGGTCGTCTCCACTAATATAACAATAGAATTGTACCGTAAGTAACTTACTTTGTAGTTTCACCATCGTATTTAAGTATTTACGTATACTCGTATGTATGAAAGGATGTCGATTGCAGTTTATGCATTGTGTGGGGTTTTTTTTATCAGGCATTCGCTTTTTGTTTAGTTTAGTGAGAGTCTTTGATGTGGTTTCCGGTTCAGTTTATCGTAAAAGTTTGTTCGTTGTTTAGCAACCGTATGTGCAAAACATTTTTTTCAGTTTTTTTTTATTATAATGTAATTTAAGTATGTCAGTCCAGAAGCCTTTGATCCCCGTTTTTCTGATAAAAATACATAAATAATAGTGCATGCCCTTTAAGAATTATTGTATAGTTACAGGTTTCTTTGCTGAAACGTTTGGTTATTTCAGGATGAAATAAGCCGAAACCTTTCAATTTCCTTTGGCCCCGTCCTCTACTTCTATCGTCACAATAAAATTCTTAGCACACTCGCGCAATCATCCAACCTTTGCCATTTCGCATTTCAGCCACGATATCTGATAATTAAACTTCAATCCTGATTTTGACTCTTTGTCACATGTTTCAAAATACTGTCAACCGCAATCATTCCCACCACTCTCGTCGTGGTCTTCATTTCGTCCCGATTAAAGCCACAAGTGACTGACTGACTGCCTGGGCCCGGATTTCAATCGAACAATATAATTGCTGTCAGCGAACCTCACCATGATGTCGTCGTTGTCGCTTTTCCCCGCATAAACGCACGTTTTCGTCGTCATCGCATCGTTTATCCATATCCAGGACTCTGTTGCCTCGCTGAGCTCTCTCTATGCTTTCTGCAATTGACTAAAAATGTCCTGTGTGAAATTTCTCATCATACTTTTGACTTGACTTGACTTGACACTGAATATCAACGATTCCATCAAATTCTTTTGTACATCAGACAATGTGATTTAGCGATTCTGTCAACGCGATGCAATGACAACGATGACTATGAAAACGAGTGAATATCACCCCCCAAACTCCAAAAACTCCGGGACGGATGTAAATCGGTATATGGAAACATGTCCCGTCGTGGATTTCTCGGTTAATGGATATGCGGGCATGTGGAGGATATGATTGAAAATGAGAAGATATCGAGATATGAATTCAACATGTTCCGAGGTATACCTAATATGAAAAGCGTGTTTGCAAAAAATGTGAGGGAGGCAAATCTTTGGGAAAAAATATCTGAAAATCATGCTAAATGTAGTTGAAAGAAATCCAAAGGATTTCATTGATGGAGCTCATAAAATGTGTTCGCGGATCGGGAAGCTTATGACGAACATGAATATTTGAATTTCAGCAAAATATGTGGATAATTTATTTTATTATCGATTTTTTAATGAGATTTCAATGTATAGGTATATATCCGGTAAATGACAGTATGAACGAGTCTTTCTATTGCTAATTTGATGTGTCAGTCAAAATTCAGATTGCTTTTAAGAAGGAACAAAAAAAAATACTTTTTGAATTCTTCTACTTTATGGCACGATAGCCCTACGTAGGGCCGCGTAGCCATAGCATAGCACAGATGATGGTTTTATACATATGGAGCTTCGTGTTTCTGTGCACCAGTTTCGAATTACAAATTGGGAGGACCGCAAAATAACACTTATTAGCTAGTTGTATCCGTCGCTTTATCTCATCTGTTTCGTTGGCGTCCTTTGACAAATTGCATAGAGTACTATGGAGTAGCCCTAATGATGAAACTTCATATAAAAACAACAACACAACATGGGTCGAAAAATCTTGTCCATGGGCTCTCTCGTTCAGCGGTTCACGGTTCCATCACGTCAAATGCGACTAGTTTTGCCGCACACAGCGACAAAATCGACTAGTTCAGCCACTCACATCAATACACACAACGACAAAGTCATCCAGTTCTGTAGCACGTGCCATTTCTATATTGTCAAAGTCGGTAAACGCGGTAAACGATCCTCGCCACGAATCTCGTTTGATTTAATTCGATTGCGCGAAATAGTTACGTTATTGACTATAAAATTACGTTGCTCGGGTAATTTGTGGTTGTTAGGTGCTGTTTTATGTCATAAAAGGCAAACGTACTGTGTTATCGACGGGTTATTTATGATTCACTTATCAATTAATGTACCGTTGTTTTCCTCTCCCATTAAACAAGCAAACTTGTCCCGTCTCATTTTACGTATACCCTCTCCTTTCTTCTTCTCTGTGACAAATTGCAACCCAGGTAAGTGAAGTTGTCTACGTACCCTATATTGTGATGCTTGAGTTTACTGGCGTTCCAGTTTTTGGTTGCATCATGATCTTGGTTTTAGATTCGTTGTTATGTAGCCCAACTTCTTCTTCCTTGCCTCGTTCTTTACACCGCTCCATGGTTTCGCGTTGCTCGACCTGTTTAGGCACACATGTAGCCCAACTTCTTTAGCCGCGTTATTGAGATTATGCAGTAGGCTTTCTGCATCACCCAATCTTCGAGACATGATGTTGATGTCGTCGGCGTCCATTTTCGAACATTTTCACTTGAAAACACAAAATTGCCCATATCTTCGTCAATTTTGATCCTAGAGCAGTCAAATTTGGCCTAAAAATGTTGCTGAACTTTTAACGGCTGTAACTCGGAAACGGTGATAGCTAGGACCCTGGTTCTTTCACCAAAATTTGGCGCTAAGTACGCTCTACGTCGACTTTTTCAAAATCCATTTTCGAAAATTTTCACATGAAAACACAAAATTGCCCATATCTCCGTGAATTTTGTTCCTAGAGCAGTCAATTTTGGCCTAAAAATGCTGCTGAACTTTAAACGGCTGTAACTCGGAAACGGTGATAGCTAGGACCCTGGTTGTTTCACCAAAAGTTAGCTCTAAATACGCTCTACATCGTCTTTTTCAAAATCCATTTTCGAAAATTTTTACTTGAAAACACAAAATTGCCCATATCTCCGTCAATTTTGATCCTAGAGCAGTAAAATTTGGCCTAAAAATGTTGCTGAACTTTAAACGGCTGCAACTCGGAAACGGTGATAGCTAGGACCCTGGTTCTTTCAGCAAAATGTAGCTCTAAATACGCTCTACATCGACTTTTTAAAAATCCATTTTCGAAAATTTTCACTTGAAAACACAAAATTGCTTATATCTCTGTCAATTCGTCAGATTCGTAAGACTGGATAGACACCGTCTGGCCCTGGTGATTTGTAAGGTTCGAAAGAGTTGACTTTCCACCTTATTGTAAGTTACTATTTGGTTTGCAAGAGACCAGTCGTTTTTGCTTGTCCTGAAATGTAGGGACCTGTCATTCAACTGGTCTATGCGTCCCGTTGTTATGGTGGATCCAGGAAAGGGAGACCCTAGAAGGATTTCGACCGTCTCCCTAACTGTTTTTGGTTGGTTTCAGTCGGAGTTTTTAAGCGTTCCGATGGGGTTTGTTGGATCCCTGGATCGTCTGGAGTCTCGGTCCTTCATGTAGATCTTCGATCTTTACGCAAAACTTCCTTCCTTGGCTTTCCTAATTTCTTTACTGTACTGTGTTTGGGTGCGGCGGTATGTGTCCCATTCCCCAGTTCTTTTTGCTGCGTTGAAAAGTTTCCGTGTCTTTTTACGCAGGATGTCCAGGTTTAAGTTCCACCATTTGCACTTCGCATTGGTATGTCGTCTCGTTAACCTGCAACTCTCTTCGATGGCGGTCTTTATTGCGGCTTGCAGTTTATCTGCCACAGCATCCACTCAAAGTGTAGTTTTAATATGTCCGGGAATTTCTGTCAGATTGGTAGAGAGGCGCTCACTGTAGAGGTCCCAGTCCGTTTTTCTCGGGTTCCAATACAATTCAGTTGGCTTATAAACTTTGTCGATTTACATACTTATGTCTCTGTGATCCGATAGCGATGGTTAGTCTAAAGCCGGCCCCACACCGACCGGAGTGTGGCACACACCGCGCAAAAGACCGGTTCCAAGAATGATACCTTGGAGTCGCCCAACCACACTGCTGCTGCACGATTTTTCGTATCAATCCTTTGTGCGGTGTTTGCCATACTCCGGTCCGTATGGGCCCGGCTTAACCCTCCGTCGGGCGCACCCGGCCTGACAGGCCAGCAAAACAGTTTCTGCTCTGTTCCACGCTAGTAGAGGGGCCCACAACTTTTTAGCTCCGTTTACTCCTCTAATTTTAAGAATCTCACACAATGCCTACCTATAGTTTTCCATGGTTCTTTAGACAGTTGTGTGGTAAGGACTCTGGCTTCACAGGCCGGGTGCGCCCGATCGCGTCATAATTTAGAATGTGCATAAACTACGCGAAAGCGCTGCATCGAAGATGCTTTTCCACATTTAAGTTGGTGCATAAAGAACCTTTTCAAATAACGATTATCAATTTAGACTGCCTGCCTTTCATTAATTTCAATTTTTCTAACGAACAATGGATGCGGTATTTATCATAAAATTTTCTCTCTTGATTTTTTTTCTGGTAAATCGATAATTTTATTTCTGTATAATACTGTTTAGTAAATAGGTTTATTAGTACTATATTTACTTTAATTACATCCCTTAGATACTAATAAGTTAATTTCTGAAAAGTATCTAAAATTTTAGGTAGCATGTTAAGGAAGAAGGACCCAAACAGATGGGTGGTCTCTCAGGCCGAGTGCGCCCTATCTTGTTTTGATTTGTGGTGCGCCCGACGGAGGGTTAAGAGGGCTAAGGCCAATTGCGGACATTAGGAGATATGTTGAAGGTGGCCAAAGTTATATCAATGAACTCTCATCGTCGTGCTGTTACAAAAGTGGGTTCAGTACCCTTATTCAGAATTTCAATGTTTTCTTTAATTATAAAATCATAAAGTTACTAACCCTTTTTGTTCGTATCAGAGCTCCGCCACTCTGTATGGTGTGCGTTTGCATCCGCTCCGATGATGAACTGCGGCTTATGTGTCCCGCTGCTTAAAATCAGTTCCTCCAGTTCTTGAGGTGGTGGAGACGTCTGTGAGTCAAATGGGGAGAATGCGGCAGTGAGGATAAGCTCCCGATTACAACTCCCATTTTGTACTATGTATTCTCACCGGTACTAGGTCCCTGGAAACATAGTTGTATAGTGGCAGTATGTTGATGTTTGACGTGGCATAGATGCAGGTCCTGGCACTGCCAGAAGCTACGCCGTGTATTATCTTACCTCCGGTGCTTCCTAAGGCGGCTACTTTGCCTTTATTCAGCCTAGGTTCTTGGCTGAGGACTATATCCAAACCCTCAGCTGCGATGAGACGGCTTATTGCTGCAGTTGCGGGTTTACTATGCTGAAAGTTGATTTGAACCACCTTTAGCTTCATGAGGCCTCTTTGATATAGCTTTGAAAGTTATCTGGTTAAGACTAAAGTAACCTATATGATTATGCTGATGACGTTGCTATTGCCGTTATAGGCAAATTTTCTGATAGTCTTAGGCTATTAGAGAACGCCTTAGCTATCCTAACGGATTGGGCAGATCTCAGTGGAGTCGAAATTGATCCATCTAAAACGGAATCAGTCCTCTTTACATGAAAGCGTACAATTACTAACATTAACCTTCCCAGACTAGGAGGCTTTCAAATTGAGGTTTTCTGAAACCGCGAAATTTCTTGGCCTTATCTTTGATAAGAATTAAAATAAAAAAATAAAGCTACTGTAACACTATATTCGTGTAAAAACCCTATCGGAAAAACCTGGGCCTTGTAGCCAACATTTTTGCATTGGATAGGTATATTTCGCTATTGTGCAGCCAGTTTTGCTGTATGGAGTTAGTGTCTGGTGAATAGCACTCAGAACAACTACCTATTATAAATTACTCGCTTAAGTTTAAAGGTTTTTGGCCAACGAATGGCTGCTAACGTGGCCTTACGCCTACGTGAAACTGGTCTGTGGCGAGCGCTGGACTATGGACATTCAGCGATACTTCGTAAGTTTAACTGCCCCCAGCTACTGACTACACTGTTCCCAATTACTTCTTTGGTAGGAACCATTGTAGCTTGATCCCCTCAAGGGGATCTTGGGAAAGTAACAGGTACTTGGTCAGTGGATCCATTCCAATATATACTGATGGTTCCAAGACAGATGCAGGAGTTGGTATAGGAATCCACTCAGGCTGCAATTCTATCAATTGATTCAGTGCTGACCACATCAAGAACTATTGAGAAGTGTCGCTCAGCACTAAGAGAAATGGGTAACTTCTTCACCATTACGCTATGCTGGATACCGGGCCATAGTGGCTTTGCAGGTAATCGCAATGCACATGACTTCGCCCGGCATGCGTCAGCAGGTAGCGTTGAAGAAGGTTACGCTACCTTGAAAATACCTATTACGGCTTGCGTGTTGATAATAGACACCGCTACAGACCTTAGAACCAACACAAGATGGATCCAAGGCTTGACTTACGCAACGACGGGAATGATCTGGCCAAAAGTAGACAAGGTTCGCTCTACCATGCTACTTTCCTTAGACAGAAAGCATATTCGCAGTGTGGTGGGAGTAATAACAGGGCACTGCCTCATTGGTGAATCCAAATTCCTCGCAACGACTTTTGCAGAAGTTGTGATGGCGAACAAGAGGAAGAGAGTGTGTATCACTTACTTTATCACTGCCCCGCCCTGGCTGAGAAACGAATGCGTTTTCTGGGCTCAAGATTTTTCTCCCATACCGATGATCTTCGGGATGTAAGCCCAATAAATATATTGTGAGCACGGGCTGGTTCCTGGCTTAGGCAGTTAGTAGAGACATGATTCTCTCGGTGGTATTACAATGGACCAAATTCTGGTCTAAGTGCGCTGGGTGCAAATCTGGCGGCCCCTGTACCTAACCTAACCTATAGGTATCTGGCCTCCAGCGCCTTCCTGCTTGCTTCATCGATCGAGGCGCCCAGATTTAAGCCGGTTTTATCCTTTGTGGATGCAACGACGTTCCATTTTTCCGTATTTAGCCCCTGGTTCTGGGTCTTCAGGAATGTTAAGATCTCCTTCGGATCCTCAGTGCCAACTATGTCCGTATTACGAATCCGAACCATAATTTTGCTGGTCTTCACCACTTCCCTCGCATCACCCACTCGAAGGATTGCTCCCTCCCATGGGTTTATGAAAGGTATTGTGACCTTCAACAATTGCTTTGCTTCCTGATTTGCGCAGGTTACGTAGAGAACGCCTTTGTCCGGGTAGCTATTCGTGAAGAGAGGGCCCTGGATGGTTCACACTTTAATACCACTGACACGATAGCCCGCTGAATGTCCTTGGCCCGCTGAGTGCTTAGTTTTTCGGATGGGTACTTATCCATTTCCTTGAGCTTGGGCGGGTTGGGTAGGACAAAACCAACCCGCCCTTTTGTATGTTTATTTTTGTGTTGTTAGTTTCCATTTTTGGTCCTACGAGTATGGCGGTAATGAACAGTACACACGTGCTCAGTGACCCCTTAAACACGCAAGGCTAGTTATTCTGAGGGGGCGCCCGGTACCTCAGAAGCTCCGTTTGCGACACCAATTGTCCTGGTGCCATTCACCCATCGGCACGAGTCGCATTACACCTTAGGTTTGGGATTTGGAAGATCTTAGTCCGGTGTGTGTTAAGTCCTGTTCTGTCGTTTGTGAGTATTCTGTCCTGGCGTCCTGGTATTGTCCTGTGTTCCGTGAGTATGCAGCTCCCGCACCACCCCAAGGCTCCTTCCATCGCGGAGGTTTTTTTTTTAATTTGCTTACGGAAATACAGAACTTCCCCTTCAGCCGGAATAGATATATTGTTCGACATGCTCCCATTTAATTCGTATAATAGTAGGCCGTACGCCCCAACCAATCGTCAGCCTTTTAAGAAGTTTCGTCATTATATCCTTGGAATGCGTTTTAAGCTTGTAACGGATTGTGCGGCTTTCAAGCAAACATTATCGAAAAAGGATGTACCAAACAATGTGGCGCAGTGGGTTGTCTACATGCAAGACTTCGACTTCGAAGTAGAACACCGACCAGGTGACAGACTAAAATATGTTGATTGCCTTAGCCGATATATACCACAGATCATGTTAGTATCAACGGAAATATCTGCGCGCATAAGGAAAGCACAAAAAGAAGACACGGCAATTAAGGCTATTTCAGAGATACTAGCTAGCCGTCATTACGAGAATTTTAAATTAAAAGGAAACTTGATGTATAAAGCTGTAGATGGCAATGATCTACTTGTTGTCCCGAGATGTATGGAGAAGGAAATCATCGTTGATGCTCATAATGCTGGGCATTTCGCAGTTCAAAAGACAATGCATTCAATTCAACAATGTTATTGGATACCACATTTGGAACAGAAAGTTGCACAAGTCGTAAGCAATTGCATTAAATGTATCATTTATAACAAAAAACTGGGTAAAAAAGAGGGATATTTGCATTGTATTGAAAAAGGAGACAAGCCGTTACACACGCTGCATATAGACCATCTTGGTCCAATGGACGCAACGTCGAAACAATACAAATATATTCTAGCCATGGTCGATGCTTTTTCCAAGTTTGTGTGGCTTTTTCCGTCGAAGACAACCAACTGCGAAGAGGCGCTTAAAAAGCTTGAAATGTGGTCCACAGTGTTTGGCAACCCAATTCGAATAGTTACTGACCGAGGTGCTGCATTCACAGCAAACATGTTTGCAGATTATGTGAACACCCAGAGAAAAACATCCCATAACCTGTTAATGGGACTCCTATTAACTTTTTGCCTCGGCTATTTTAAACAAGTTAATAGTTTTATCCTATTAGTTTAATGAGATTATAAACCATTGAATTTCTAATAGGACGTACATTTTAGACTAATGGGATTATCTAATAAGATTGATTCAGATTTACATTGTTAGTTGCCAATATTTTAAAACGTATGCTTTTGCATTATGATTAGAAGTAGGTACGGATATTTCCCAAAAAAATGAAACTTCGCATAAAAATTTCTTAATATTGGAAATTTTGCAAAACTTCAATTCAAATGCAAAAATCAATCTGAGATGAAGAATATTTTCTCTTATCAGTCTTAACTGATTTTTTGAAAGAAAATTAACTTTTTCGTGGAAAAAGTACAAATGGGTGGATTTCGCATTTATTTGTTAAAACAGCAATTTTCGTCGAAATTCGCATCTATTTCGTAAATTTGAAATAGATGCGAATTCGGGACTTAATTATGATTTTCATATTCATACAACCGTGTATTTATATACAATTTTATATGTACAGTGATGGAAAAAAAATATTGGTAACCTAAATTTTATTTCAAAAGACCGCGTAAACTATTTTAAAATGGCGTACGATTTTTTTTAACTGGCTTATTAGTTCAATTCACACATGTAGTGATTTTTTTTATTTTATTTATTTAATAATGGTCTATTTTTGAACACTGGATTCCAACTTGTTTTGACTAACGTTCAACCTTTTCCTATTTAAACCCATTTCTTCACTGAAATGAATAATCAACATCTCTCCTGTCCTGTTATTGAGGTAACGGTATTTTCAAAGGGTCATCCTATAAAATTTATAGGAAATAACTATTACCCCAATAAGAAAAAAATATTGTTTTAATAGGGTGCCCCATTATCCATATTATAGGATAAACTATAATTTCAATAAGAAAATCATATTAATTTAATGGGATGTCCTTTTATTGAGGCAATAGGATAACACGATTGCATTAATAGGATATCGTATAACATTAATAGTATAATATCACATTGATTTAATAGTTCGATCTAATTATTTTAATGAGGTTCCATCCCATTGAATTAATGGTATCCTATTAACCCAATAATGGGATTTTCACATTGACTAAATCTAATGGGATAAAATGACCAATTCCTATTGGTTTAATGGGATTTTTTTTCTCAGTGAAGGATAATGGTATTGAGCACGTTTGTACCACGACTGGAGTGCCTAGAGGAAACGGGCAGATCGAAAGAGTCAACCGCTCAATTTTATCAATCATATCAAAGCTGTCATCTGAGGAACCTGCAAAATGGTTCAAATTTGTCCCGAGCGTGCAAAAAGCTGTTAACTCCCACGTACACGTTTCCACGAAAAGATCTCCTTTTGAATTAATGTTTGGGGTTAAAATGAACTCCAAACCAAACGATCAATTAGTTCAGTTGCTAGAACAAGAAATGTTTGATATGTTAGACGAGGAAAGAAAAGAGCTACGGCGAAATGCAAAACTGGAAATTCTTCGAGCACAAGCAGCTTATAAAAAGCAGTTCGACGCCAAACGCAAGGACGAACATGTTTACCGAATCGGAGACTTGGTTGCAATCCGACGTACACAATTTGTTGCTGGTAGGAAATTGGCCAGTGAGTATTTGGGACCTTATGAAGTTACCAAAGTGAAGCGAAATGGCCGCTACGAAGTCAGAAAGGCAGCCAATATCGAAGGCCCGATTAATACGTCTACTAGTTGTGATCACATGAAATTATGGAAATATGCTGTGGACAACGACGAGCTGTGGTCATCTGAGGCAGATGACTAATCAGAATGGCCGAATGTAAGAGAGGATATTGGATGAGCAGAGAGCATCGTGGCAGTCAGTCGTCAGCCGTTGAAGCCGCCGGTCAAGCCGAACGTCCGTTGCACTATATATCCGACTACATATCTAACATTAACATTACATTAAATATTCTATCGATTGTTTTTATTTTCATACTACGGAATAAACCTTTTCATTTTGTAATTTCTAAATTGTCGCGTTTAAATTCCGTACATATATTCTACCTCCACATAACCTATTTCTTCTAGTTATTGGAATCCACATCAAATATTCAAGGAATAATATGAGTTGCTATTTGACCTTTGCCATCAATATCCACATTATCCAATTCCTTGTTGCCTATACATGTTTTCCCAACATTGACAAATTTGCATGTCTGTATATCATTTAACTTATGCCCCAGCTGCATTATTTCCATGTTTAATTCATTCCGAAATAATGTTAAATGCTAAATCCCAAATCTCCTAGAGTCATATCCAGGATGCATTCTGAAAACTCTACCACACACGAGTACATCCCACGATAAACACATCGCCCTTGTCGCTTTGTTAATGAATGCATGTAAAAGTTTATTTTGAAAATTTCCACGGAGAATTTTAATACTAACGTTGGTGTGTGTTTACATTCCTCTTGTCTCTATTTTCATGACGATGATGATGCTGAATCGGCTACTACTGCTTCTACCTCGCGAATTTTCAATAACGCCCCACAGTGCGTCCATTGATGGTCGATATATCGTTTAACAATCAACCAATGTCGGCTGATCGTAAGTATGAAATCGAATGTCAGGCAATTGGATCTCGTCCGCCAGCGAAAATAACATGGTGGATGGGCAAAACGGAATTGCATGCTTACAATCAAAAGGTTTGTATGGTTGTGTATCCTTAGTAGTAGTACCCTCTCGTATTTAGTTAGTACGTTTATTTACGATAGATTTGAGATAACAGGCCCAATCGTTTCGAGGATTTTCGAAACGTTGTTAAAATCTCAAATCAATTTACATTGTACTTGTAAATTGACAGTTTTGGTTTAAGTTGGACTAATTGATGAAAATTTCGTCCATTTGTCTATAGAGAGGGAGACGAGATATGTATTGTGTGATGTAAAAGGATAATTGAAAATTGGGATTTTTGGGTTTCACTAAAACTGATAAAAAAGGGTCTAAAAATATTAAAGAAAATAAATATTAACAAGTTGAGCGAATTTTGTAATTCAGGATTCGAGTTAACCTCTTTCCTTACAACATAATTGTACAATTTTACTATTGAATTCCTCTTGTAAAATATTTCGTAACATTTCCATTATAACGTAATTAAAGAATTCTCTTTCTGCTATCTGTCTACTTCGTCTTTTAGGTATCGGCCGATGGTAATGTGAGTCTGTCCGTTCTTGCGTTAACGCCAAACCGAGAGGATCATGGCAAAGTGCTTGTTTGTCGAGCGACCAATGAACTAGTCAAAAACGGAATACGAGAAACATCGATGAAATTGAATGTCTTCTGTAAGTATAAGTATACGCAATGCATGCCGTAGTATATAGTCCTTTTGAGAACAATCAAATTTATGTTTCGACTAGTGACCGAACAATCAAAGCAAATGAGAGAATATTGGAGACGGAAAGCCAGATTTCAACTGGAATTTCTTAGTTTTGTCTATTTATTGGTCAGAATTGATTTGAATAAGTGATGTGAACTGTGGAGTAAAAGCAAATTGTAAAAGGCATTTCTGACAAACATTCAATTCAGGATGCAGATGATATCTGTATGTTCGTAAAGCTTTCCACCTAATGCATTTATTAAGAGGAAACAATGTCTCAAAATCATTCTTCGTGTAAGAATTTACAAAATATTCGATTTGAAAACTTACAAGTTTAATTAAGAAATTTTCTCCGTGAATAGCAATAATGTTGATGGCTAAACTTCATCACACATGTATGTATTCTTCTGCTCGTAAATGATTAAATGCATATACTTAAAGCAGCGATAATTCACATAAATCTGCACCCTTTACCTCCCACCTTTCCAATTTCACAGGCATAATAAATGAAGACAGATGATTACCACATTTAAGCCATATACGCGCTACACTAAACATACCTATATCTTTGCCCTACATAATAGAAAATCCCGGGAGCTTTTCTAATATCGATTGATCATGAAAGTGACCTAACTCAATTCATTTTTTCTTTCTTCTACTCCGACGTAATGAAAATTTATATTTTTACACCGTCACGCAGTTTCTCTATTCATTCCCGACGTCCTCTTCGTTGCTGGGCCCACAATGTCCTGTCCTCTGTGTGGGTGTGTGTGTGTGTGCTATGTTTCACATCATGCTACTCTTCGTCGTAGTACGAGTACTATCGTCTAGTAATACTACGTATAAGCGGCCGCGCACGACATAAGAATAATAATTCACTTGAAAGGAACGATAGTAATCGTCACGTGTAATATTTCCCCATTAAAGTGGGTCGTTTCGTAAAAGGACGAAAAATGCTTCAACGTCGCATTATTATTATTATGTATGTTGGTCTTTTGCTTCGTACTGTTCTTATTTTAGCGTACAGCTGGGACATACGGAAACGTATCGATGGAGAGAGGCCCTTGCTCGGTATATACAAAGGACTCAAAACAAATATTTTGACAAATTGGCCACCATGCCTTTGGAAAATAATATTTTGATATAATCATCAAAATCTGAATTTTTCTTTATAGTTCTATGGAAAAATTCTACTTTCTCCATAAAACTAGCAGACGACAGGAAAACGGAAAACTTGCTGAAAATGTACGAGCACCGAGCACCGTCAAAGCTTTATGTTGTAAACAAGAATCGGGGAAAATATACTTTCGATCATTTGCTTACGTGAATATAATTGCAAGCTTCGAGTATTGAGCTTTTAGTTCCACAATTGCTGAGCGTTCTTCAATCTGTATCAAGGATTGCGATTAGATTAGAATAGATTAGATTAGATTAAATTTATTTAGGGCACAGGCAACAAGAGTTGCCCTAGGTACTGCGACCGGTGGTCTATTGTACCATTGCCCCTACTATGGATTAGATGAACTCATCTAACTGACTGCCTTCGATAAATCGATTCAGCTGGGCCATACTGATAGTGGCGATATCCTCTTCCAAGGGAAAAGCGATACCGAAACACTCCAATCGGCGCCTTGCTAGCCTCTCACATTCACACAGGATGTGAGAAGCAGTTTCGTCGTCAGCCTCACAGAAGCGACAGCTGGCGTCGGTAACAACGCGCAAGCGCTTTAAATGACCGTTTAAACGGCAATGCCCCGTAAGGAGCCCGCATATGATCCTAACCCTTTTGTGGTGTGTGGTGGCTTTGGCTTTTTCCCACTTACTAATCACATTTCTACAGATACAGAGTGGTAACCCACAGTAAGGTTCTGGGCCATAGAAGGGAGTGGTGGATGCTCTTCTTGCGAGCTCGTCGGCCTTCTCATTGCCGTAAAACCCCGAGTGCCCAGGTACCCAGAAAAGGGTGAGATTTTTGAGATTGCCCACCTGTTGGAGGATTTCCTGACAAACCCACACGAGCTTAGATGTGACAGTACAGCTCGTCAGCGCTTTTATTGCTGGTTGGCTGTCAGTGAATATTGCTATTTTCCTGTTGGTGTAACCTTTGTCAATGCATAATCTTGCACACACTTCAATTGCGTGCACTTCCGCCTGAAACACGGTCGGATGTATTCCCATAGGAATAAAGATATCAGTGTTCGGGCCAGTAATTCCAGCTCCAGATCCTGTATCGGTCTTGGAGCCGTCCGTGTAAAATTTGATGGTGCTAGGGTGGAGTGATCTGAATCTGTCAGTCCAGTCCACCCTTTCCCATATCTCTGCACTATAAGAAGGGTCAAAACGGAGAGTTTTGACCAGATGGTCTGATGGCATATCCAGTAATCTGCTGTTACTTAACCATCCTTGTTGAACTGAGTTCAGTGGAGACGCCGCATCACATGCTACGAGCCTAATGACAGCTAGCCTCGCCACTGCCTCGATGTGTATGTGGAGAGGTGGCAAGTTTAGCAGGACCTCCAGGGCGGCAGTGGGGCTCGAAAAGAAGGCCCCAAGGACAGCAAGACAGGCCAGCCTCTGAACTTTCTCGAGACACCGTCTTCCCTCTATGGTGGTTGCTCTTCTCCACCACACGACCGCCCCATATTCCACAATAGGTCTAACAATTGTCTTGTAGATCCACAGAACTATGTAAGGCTTAATACCCCATGCCTTCCCCGCATTAGCTTCTGCTGATCCACAAGGCCTTGACTGCTTTCTCTGCTACCAGACTAATATGTTTTTTCCATAGCAGTTTCTTGTCAAGTGTGACCCCCAAGTACTTGACAGTTTCCGGCATTGTTAGCAGTGCATTATACATGGAGGGACACTCCAGTGTTTGGGGATTCCCTTTCTTACTGAATGGTATCACGGCGGCCTTTGTTGGATTGACGCGCAGCCCGTTTGCTGTGCACCAATCCTGAACTATATGCAGAGCACTCTGCAGGACATCCGGTAGGACCTCCTCGAATTTGCCTTTAACCGTGATAACCAGGTTATCCGCATACCCCTGTGTGGAGAACCTAGCTGAGCTAAGTCTCCACATCAAACCATCAACTACCAGACACCACAGGAGGGGGGATAGTACCCCTCCTTGGGGGCAGCCACGAGTGGCTTAAGCAGAAAGAGTAGTATTGCCTATACTGGTAAAAATAATTCTTGACGAAAACATACGCTGCACCCAGGTAATTATCGTATTGTCGGCTCCTTTGGCTCGTAGTGCGTTTCTATGGATTTGAAGGAGGTGTCAAGGAATGCACATAGTGCTGTTTCCTTATTGGACATGGCTACCTCGATCTCTTCTACCAAGCTCTGAAGTGCCGATTCCGTGGATTTACCCGGTTGGTAGGCGTATTGTTTTGGGTGCAGCGGCCGTGTCTTAAGAAGTGTGCCTCTGATGTGAGAGTCCAGTATCTTTTCCATAGTTTTCATGAGAAAGGATGTAAGGCTGATGGGGCGGTACGACTTAGGATCGTCCGCCAGTCTTTTACCCACTTTGGGGATGAAGACTACCCTAACTGATCTCCAGGCTGTCGGAATAAATCCCAAATCATAACTACTTCTATATAGATACTAACCATGAATGGTATCAGCTCGCTTTGGCCTCTTTGTAGGAGCGCCGGAAAGATTCCATCCATGCTGGGCGACTTAAATGGATCGAATGTCCCAATTGCCCACCTAACCCTGCCATACGTGAAGATATCTTTTGCTGCTGCCCAGGCAGAACTGTTTGCCCTATTAGGCGGATTCTTGCAACTGTGACCATCATTCACGTTATAGTCCAGTCTGCAGCTTGGAAATGGGTCGCTAAAAGCAGCATGCATGTGCTTTCGGCATCCCTCGTTATGTCCCCATTTGCACCCTTCAGAGTTCTAATAGTGCTTCAACCATTTTTTGCCATAATTTTGTGCAGTCTAGCTGCTTTGGTGGTATTGTTGACGCTGTCGCAAAAGTTAGCCCAACTTTGCCTTTTAGAGTCCCTGATCTTTTTGTTGTATTCCGTGAGGGTGGATCTATACAAAGCCCAGTCCCCGTTGCGCTTGGCCCTGTTGAACAGCTTCCTCACTTTTTTCCTGAGGCAAGCTATCTCATGATTCCACCACGAAACACACTTATTATCTTTGAAGACCCGCACGGGGCAGTTTCCTTCATAGGAGGACAGAATTGCCCTGGTGGTCTCGTCCACGAGTCTTTCTAGACTCAGCCACCCTGTGACCCTTTTGTCGATTTGCTGCAGATGCTCCCCCAACGGCTCGGTATATCCCGACCAGTTGGTATTTTGCGGAACTCTTCGCTCGGATTGCGATGCAATAGTTCGTTGGCGTGATGGTAAAAGTTTAGCGCACCCTGTTCCATATTATAGAAAAACACGATATAAGAGGGAACACGGAAAGGAATTATGTTCAATCTATTTGCCGTTGTCATTGATCGTGTCGTTCGGTCGTATTCTATGACTCTAGAATATAGACATTGACAGACAAACGAGCGTTGCTTACAAGAGAAAACTAAAAAATATTATAAAATGGTGGTGTGGCTGACAACTACATCGCATTACGTATCGAAGCACGACATTTGACAACGCACAATGCTCACCTAAAAGCACTCATTCGGTAACAAATGCTTTTTGGTAAAGGATCGCTGTAAGTCAATCTTGTCCTTGTCCTCATAAAAATACTTTCGCCGTTAAGGCACAGAGTTATACCAAATTTCAGCTGACTAAGCCCCATTATTTTTACTTCGCAGGGAGGTCTGTGGCTAAATAGCCGTCACCTTCTTACGCAACTCATTGTGAATTATCTAAGTTTCCATGTTCTCAAGGGCTGCAACCTCATCTCTTCGTTATACAGGAATGATAATAAATTGTTATTCTTTCGTTACGCCTACGCGAGCTGTTAGTCTCGTCATGTTGTTGTTGTAGCGATACAAGAGATTTTTTTTTCTCTTGAATCGAAAGGGGTCATGGCAGCTCTTGGCCGTTTTAACAACGGGTAGCTCCGGGACGATTTACATCGAAGAACCGGCTGCCGTAGGAACATTTTATAGACAACACAAACATCCATGGGCCACAGTGGGATTCGAACCCACGCACCGGCAACTCAGAGATAGAGATAGAGTGACATCTCTGCCACTGAGCCACCGAATGCCCCAGTCCCCCAGTCTCGTCATCGACAGTCTCTATTGGCATAATCCCAGCCAGGGCTGTAAGGGCCTTTTTGACGATAAAAAATTTAAAATTTAAATTCGATCCGCACGAAAAACCGATAAGTTTGACCGCACTTGTTGTTACGGTATAGTTCAGTGAAAATTTCTAATCTTCTTCTGAATAATATCTAAGCATACAACGAGCCATGCCGAGTATTGAAAACTCGTTTCTCTATGAATCTCTATATCACTGAGTGGCGACCGAACAATCACGGCCACAAAGCTACTCGTACTTAGGGAGCAAAAAAAAACTATTTTTCACCCGGATAATTTGTTAATTCTTTGCATTCAGAGGTTTTTTTTATGCCGAACATTTTTCAATCTGCATGATATTTAATGCTACAAAAACTGAATAGTTTCTAGGTAACTGGTCGGATATTCTGATAAATTGTTGAAGTTTGAAATCCAATTTATTAGCAAGTTCGTCAAAGAGATCTCTAAATGGAACTTGCCTGCAGTATTGCATTGATCTGAAAGCCTCCACATCGAATCGTTTAGCGGACTAACCCAGGAGCGTCTTACATGTTCTATCGTCCACATGGTCGCCGCTATTACGTGTGTAGAATTTACTCAAATGCCAGTCTGGCGCCAACGAGCTACTGAAGAATGTTATGTCTGCCTATACAGGGTGTCCCGCCGCTGGTTAGCCATAGACCTATGGTAGACTCTACAGCAGGGGTGTCAAACTCAAAACCTTGCCCGGGCTAAATAAGACTCTCTTCAGGCTTGGCTGGGCCACAGGAGTAAAATTTCAAATTATTTTAATTATTTTATTTAATCGTATTACGAAAGTTTATTACAGAATATTAATTTTAAAATATGGCAGAAAGTTTGGGTCTCTATAGCGACGTCGGGAATATCCGTGAGAACTTCCACTTTTCGAAAATGTACATCGAAAACATTAAAAACTTAAGACAAGAAGCGAAAACGTGAAAATATGATTGATCTTCAAGTCACCACTTTTTGTTAATTAATTGGAATTTCACATGCAGGTGATTTTGTCACCAATTCCAAGATTTCCGTAGTTTTTGATGCTTTGTCATTTTTCCAAATGAATCTTAATTCATGTTCGGTAAAGCCAACCAATTTTTTATTAACTGCATTTCGGGACAGAATAGTTTCATGAAGAGGCTTAGTATTGTCCTGTACAAAAGAGATGAGCTGTCTTATAAAACCAAATAACCAGCAGCAAATTGTTTGTATTTGAAAAAAATTCAAAAATAATCTTGCTTAAGTCACTGACGATTTTAGTAATTTTTGTAGACTTGAGTTCAACGGCTGAATTTGATCACCTCGCCAATTTTACCATTTTTGTGTTGATACACATTGTCCTGCTTCGACATGGCCGCGGGTCGCACAGAACTGTGAGGAGTTTGACACGTCTGCTCTACAGGATGTTTTAGGAAAAACGTCACCAAAATTATTTCTCTAGCTTTTACCGTTACGGAGTAATCGCATTTTTTGTGATTCTTGTCAAAAACCACGACTTTTTTCGAAAAACTCATATTTTCCAGTTTACCCAAATCAATGTTTTTTATATTCTTCTGAAAGTACACAAAATTTCCAATAAAAGGGCATATCGAACGATGCGAAGAGTATCCTATCTTCCGAGATACGATGTTTTGAATTTTGCAGAAATTTCAATTTCAACTTTTAATGTCAAAATTAAACCCGAGTTTCGTATAGCGGTACATTGAAGTGGCAAATCTGCAAACTTCACAAAAGTTGGCCCATTTTCTAGGCTTTCGAACGGCATATAAGAATATAGCACAGAATCATCCAGTTTGCGAATAATACTCGAAGCTTGCAATTATATTCACGTAAGCAAATGATCGAAAGTATATGCGATTACTCCGTAACGGCAAAAGCTACACTCAGAGAAAACTCATTGTAACATTAACTGTGCAACCAAGTTAATACTACTATTTCAAATTTACCATGAAAATGGTTGATTTGTACTAAGAAATAGTTCTTTCAAGTTGAAAGTTTCAACCAATGTCATATCTTCCACAAGTGAAAACAACTACAGCATAGTTGTTTTTGAATATTAGCTTTGCTATTTCTTTTATGCGATGTCTCACAATGTATGGTATAAATTACAAACTTCATCACTCATAGAGTCTGGTTGGTCTAGTAGGTAGGGCGTTGGTCTCCAAATCATAGGGTCACGATTGAATTTGCTAAGAAAAAAATTGATGGGAAAGCTCTGAAACATAAAAGGACACTAATTACAAATCTTGATCGAACGTGGGCATGCGGGATGTCATATCAAAAAGGACATCGAGTGCATTGCATATCCGGTGCTCGTTTCCTGTTTCAAGGAAACTAAATGGAATAATTCGGGCTTAAATAGAAAACTACGGATTTGAAAAGATACTGATACGGGAAACAGGAAAATGTTTCATTTGAGCCCAATTTTCTTCATTGAGGGCCCTTGAAACAACTAACAAACGCCGGAAATGGAATGTACTTGACGTCCTCTTTGATATGACCACCCGCATCATGCCCACGTTCGATCAAGGTGTGTAATTAGTGTCTTTTTATGTCCTTTTTCAGAGCTTTGCGATCAACTTTTTTTTAGCAAATTTAATCGTAGAATCTTCAGCGATTATAGATTCTGAAAAGTGAGAAAAGTAGTGATAACTTGAATTATTCTCGTAGGGTTTGGAAAGGAGGGTCCTGGAAACAGGAAACAAATACCAGATATGTAATGTACTCTGCGTCCCCTTTGATATGATACCCCGCATGCCGACCTCCAGTCAAGGATTAAAGATTATGCTTTTTTTCCTTTTTGGGACCTTTCCGTTAAAATTTTTTTTGGAAAAATTAGTTTTAGATTCCTGGGAGCCCATTGATTTAAAAACAACAAAAATTAGCCTTACTCTATTTTTTCTATTTGAAATGCTAATATGACTGGACTAACGTCTGTTTTGAAAACGCAACCACCTAGGTCGTCTTTCGGTCCAGATTCCTACTCACTTTGACCGATTTAGACTTTTTCAAAAAGCTTCATCCATTTAGCTTTCAGTTAAATTTAACTTAAAAGATTTACATGTTTGAACGCGTCTGTTTTGAAAACGCAACCACCTGGCTCATCTTGCTGTGTGGATTCTAACTCATCAAGTCCTGCTTGAGTCTTTATAAAAAATTCAGCCGGTTAGCTTTCGGTTAAATGGAACCCATAAATTTGACACCTTAACGTCAAAAAATCTCAAAACGCGCAACCGATTTGGACAGCAAGACTTGCAATTTATTTTTTACAACCAAACGGACTATGGATTAAGAGTATCGTCAACCATTTAGCTTTCCAGTAAATAAAAGTGATAACCATCTCCTAGACTATATAGTAATGCGAAACTTACAAGTATAGGTTGTGGGGAGATCTTACTAAACGTATCTTGGAAAATAAAGGTAAAATATCCTTTGATAGTTGGAGTGGAAAAATGGCCCAAAATGACCGATCATCAGTGGTTCTGGGGTTGCTGTTTCGTGTTCATTTTACAATTCAGTAACCCAAAAAACACTGCCACATGCCAGTCAGAAATTATCTCAAGAACATTTTACCGTTATTTTCAAGGAGTCCATTTGAAATTCCCAGGCTCCCTACGACTGCCGCTACTACAAATCTATGGCTAAGTAAGATCAAATAGTGTAGAGTAGTTTTATCTCATTTTTCTTTCATCGAGCACATTTCTTCGTTTCGCTTTTTGATTTTGTAGCCTCCTTTCCGTCTATTTGTTGCTAGCAGCTTTGGAACAACTTCCCTGTGCTTTGCATGTTTTTTTCTCAACATTGACACTGGTTTCTCATTTTCCAGTCGCCTTATACTAAACAATTTTCATTTGATTGCGTGTCTTTTCTCCACTCATGTATACGGTACACCCAGAAAAAAAAAATAACTTTTATTAAAGAAAAACTAAATAGGACGTATGAAATTGCGGCTATGATTTGGTGGCGATTATATAGCCTTTTTGGGACAATGATAAAAATATTATTGAATATATGAATACGCCAGGAAATTTGAACAAAAATTTGGCCAAACTTCGGAAAAATTAAGGGAAAGCTGGATTTTTGCATGAGCCTTCCTTTCGAGGTCCTAAACAGGTCCCTAAAAGTCCCCGTCCCTACGAGTGCCGCTAGCGGTGCTACAGAGGGTCAAAGACCCTCGAAAACAGGTTTCTCTGAATATTTCGATAACGGTAGCATATACAAAAAAGTGGTGTATGGCAAATTTAAAGCTCTTGTGAATTCTCAATAAACGATGCAAAGACCGAATACTTTCGGGCACTCCTAACGGCGATAAGAGGTCTAACGGTATTTTTAGCAAGGTTTCATTAAAATCTCTATAACGGTAACTCGTACTAAAAACTTTTGTATGAAAAATTTGTAGCCTATGGGGTTTTGAAGAAAGTGGCCAAATTTCATATTAATATGTATAGCCTTAAGGGCGCTATGGGGGTTCAAACCTTAAAAAAACGTGTTTTTTTTAGGTTCTTCGTAAATGGTGCTAAGACGAGGGAGTGCGCTCTAAGGTGTTCTAGGAGAAATTTGTAGCTTCTAAGGCTGTTAGTAAGACGCCAAAAGTCCCCAAAGATGGGAGCCCCCCTAACGAAGTTATGAGGGCCCAAACATTCAATTAATCAGCTTTTGGGGAATATCTCTATAACGGTAACGTGCACCGAAAGCTGTTATAAGACAAATGTGTAGCTTATATAACGCTTAATTAAATATCTGAATTTCAGATTGATGCGTGCAATACTAAGGGCGCTATGAGCGTATGAACCGTACAATAACGGTATTTTTTCGTTATTTTCGTGGATTTCTTCATAACGGGACCGCATTCGGTTGAAAAGCCTGTAACAATTTGTTGCTTCTATAACGTCAACTTAAAATGCCAAAACAACTTATTTATGCGGGCACCCCTAAGGAAGCTATGAGGGGTCAAAACTAAACAACTAACTAAACAAAAAAAAGTTTCTCGGATATTTTGATAACGGGAACCTCTAGAGGGAACCCATCTGGAATAAATTTGTAGCTCCTGTTGCTGTTACTAAGACGCCAAAAGTCCCCAAAGATGGGAGCCCCTCTAACGAAGTTATGAGGGTCCAAACATTCATTTAAGCAGTTTTTGGGGAATATCTTTATAACGGTAACGTGCACCGAAAACTGTTATACGGCAAATTTGTAGCTTATATACCGCTTAATTAAATATCTGAATTTCGGATTGATGCGTGAAATGCTAAGGGCACTATGAGGGTCCGAACCGTACAATAACGGTATTTTTCGTTATTTTCGTGAATTTCTTCATAACGGGAGCGCATTCGGGAAGGAAGCCTCTAAACATTTGTTGCTTCTGTAACTTCAAATTCAAACGCCAAAACAACTCATCTATGCGAACACCCCCAAGGAAGCTATTAGGGGTCAAAATTAAACAAAAAACCGTTTCTCGGAAATTTTTTGATAACGGAACCTCTACTCTAGAGGGAACCCATCTGAGGGAAATTTTTAGCTCGTGTATCTGTTAGTGTGACATCAAAAGTCCCCAACGATGGGAGCCCCCCTAGGGAAGTTATGAGGGTCCAAACATCCAAATAAGCAGTTTTTAGTGAATATCTCTATAACGGTAATGTGCACCGAAAACTGTTATATGGCGAATTTGAAGTTTTTACAACGCCTAACTTAATGTTCAAATTTCAGATCGATACGTGCAGTACTAAGGGCGCTACGAGGTTCCAAAACTTGCAAATTCGGCATTTTTGGTTATTTTCGTGAAAATCTCCTTAACGGTAACGTATACCGGAAGCAGTCTGTAAAAATTTGTTGTTTCTATGGTTCCAAATTAGAGGCTCCACCGATTTGTGTGCTTCTGGAGCCTTCATACGTGCATTATAACGTATAAATTAACTAATTTTTAAGCCCATATGGACGTACGTAAAGACATACACTACACATACTTCATTAAAAATTAGTTTATTAAATCGTTATAATGCCCGTATGGTGGCTCCAGGTGCATACAAATCGATGGAGCATTTTATTTGAAACATAGAAACAACAAATTTTTACAGACTGCTTCCGGTATACGTTACCGTGAAGGAGATTTTCACGCAAATAACCAAAAATGCCGAATTTGCAAGTTTTGGAACCTCGTAGCGCCCTTAGTACTGCACGTATCGATCTGAAATTTGAACATTAAGTTAGGCGTTGTAAAAACTTCAAATTCGCCATATAACAGTTTTCGGTGCACATTACCGTTACAGAGATATTCACTAAAAACTGCTTATTTGGATGTTTGGACCCTCATAACTTCCCTAGGGGGGCTCCCATCGTTGGGGACTTTTGATGTCACACTAACAGACACACGAGCTACAAATTTCCCTCAGATGGGTTCCCTCTAGAGGTTCCCGTTATCAAAAAATTTCCGCGAAACGGTTTTTTGTTTAATTTTGACCCCTAATAGCTTCCTTGGGGGTGTTCGTATAGATGAGTTGTTTTGGCGTTTGAATTTGAAGTTACAGAAGCAACAAATATTTATAGGCTTCCTTCCCGAAAGCGCTCCCGTTATGAAGAAATTCACGAAAATAACGAAAAATACCGTTATTGTACGGTTCGGACCCTCATAGTGCCCTTAGCATTTCACGCATCAATCCGAAATTCAGATATTTAATTAAGCGGTATATAAGCTACAAATTTGCCGTATAACAGTTTTCGGTGCACGTTACCGTTATAAAGATATTCCCCAAAAACTGCTTAAATGAATGTTTGGACCCTCATAACTTCGTTAGAGGGGCTCCCATCTTTGGGGACTTTTGGCGTCTTAGTAACAGCAACAGGAGCTACAAATTTATTCCAGATGGGTTCCCTCTAGAGGTTCCCGTTATCAAAAAATCCGAGAAACGGTTTTTTTGTTTAGTTAGTTGTTTGGTTTTGACTCCTTATAGCTTCTATAGAGGTGCCCGCATAAAGAAGTTGTTTTGGCATTTTAAGTTGACGTTATAGAAGCAACAAATTGTTACAGGCTTCCCAACCGAATGCGGTCCCGTTATGAAGAAATCCACGAAAATAACGAAAAAATACCGTTATTGTCCGGTTCATACCCTCATAGCGCCCTTAGTATTGCACGCATCAATCCGAAATTCAGATATTTAATTAAGCGTTATATAAGCTACACATTTGCCTTATAACAGCTTTCGGTGCACGTTACCGTTATAGAGATATTCCCCAAAAACTGCTTAATTGAATGTTTGGGCCCTCATAACTTCGTTAGGGGGGCTCCCATCTTTGGGGACTTTTGGCGTCTTACTAACAGCCTTAGAAGCTACAAATTTCTCCTAGAACACCTTAGAGCGCACTCCCTCGTCTTAGCACCATTTACGAAAAACCTCAAAAAACACGTTTTTTTAAGGTTTGAACCCCCATAGCGCCCTGAAGGCTATACATATTGATATGAAATTTGGCCACTTTCTTCAAAACCCCATAGGCTACAAATTTTCCGTACAAAAATTTTTAGTACGAGTTACCGTTATAGAGATTTTAATGAAACCTTTTTAAAAATACCGTTAGACCTCTTGGCGCCGTTAGGAGTGCCCGAAAGTATTCGGTCTTTGCATCGTTTATTGAGAATTCACAAGAGCTTTAAATTTGCCATACACCATTTTTTTTGTATATGCTACCGTTATCGAAATATTCAGAGAAACCTGTTTTCGAGGGTCTTTGACCCTTTGTAGCACCGCTAGCGGCACTCGTAGGGACGGGGACTTTTAGGGACTTGTTTAGGACCTCGAAAGGAAGGCTCATGCAAAAATCCAGCTTTCCCTTAATTTTTCCGAAGTGAAATGCCAATTTTCCTGGGGTAGAAGTGAATATTCGATTATAACAATAAGATTGTTCATAGATTCTATGAAAAAATTGCATTGAATTTTGTTGAAAAAAAAAACTTTTTAAATTTTTTTTAAACCTTATACCGAAACTTGGATTCGAACCCGATCCACCTGGGTGCCCGTTCACATTGCCATGAGACCAGATGCGGAATGTTGTCAACGTTTCTAAAATATTAACTACTTGATACGCGGTGCGCAATACAAAATTAAAATGTTACATAGGGGCTATGCAAAATAATCATAGTTCCCATGATTTGACTTACTTCATTCTAAGTCATTTGTTGCATTAGTTGTATGTGGGCATGTTTAAATACTACTGAAATTTTAGATTCTATGAAATTGTGTTTGCCCAATGGCATTTTTAATTAATTATATTCAAACTGCATACGGTTAAAGAAATTTTATGTTTACTAGAAGTAAAGTAAAAACTTCATTGGTTTTAATACACGTTTTTTTTCTGGGTGTAGAAAGTACTTCCTTTCCATATGACGTTTTATTCGAATGTGCTCCAGCATCGACCATAATAACGCACAGTTTGCTCACGTATTTAAATGCCACACTGTAAGATGGACTGAATCTTATAAATACATATTGATCTTCCGCTTATCGAAGTGCTTGTTGTACATATTTCCCAGTTGTATAAGACCGCACACATACGAAAAATCCATGGATTCCGAATCCAACAAAACTCCATATAACTCCATAATGTCATTTTTTTATATTAAGTTTCGTTGTATTTGAAATCCATGGATTAGCTGTATGTGTGCGACCTAAGGCGGCTGTAGTTTTGCACTCAGGGTTTACATTTACCTATCGTAAAAACCGTGTCGCATGGTTGCCTCTTTAAACGCGCATGTCACATTAGCTTGATCTCAATCCATTCTTCGACAGGCATTGCATTTTTATAGCTTAAAGGAGGTACTAACATCGTCAGTTCAAGTGAAATCCATGCAAATACTGTCAAAATTTTGATGATCGTGAAATCCAATTCGCTTGGTGGTACTCACTTCACATGAAAGTCTCCACACCGGTTTTTGACACTTCGCCAGCGAAAATAATGCAGTGGCACTTTATTTCACAATGAAAAGATGTCATCGACAATCAATCCGAACGCAAGTGAACATTTATCTTACATTTAGTGAATAAAAAGCAAGTCTCCACGGCATCGGCACCGTTTTCACGGGAGACATACGCATATATGCAAGTTTTTCGCTAGGTGAACTCAGTACATATACTTAAACCTTTATATTCAATTTTGTTACGAACTGTTTTCGCCGGATTACTCCTGCTGGAAATCACATAATCCTGTTTTCGGAATGTTCAATTTAATACAAATACCTATTTTCAAACACACGCCCACAAAAGCAACATCCACTAAGTAAGCAAATAATAAAAACTAGAATCTCCTTTTCTAAAATAATAAACAAACATACACTAAATCGTCCAAGGACACTCTGTGTACGCTTTATTTTCATTTCAAAAGCAAATTTTGTGTATAGCGTATACGTAATGTGTTATGGCGTGCGAAACATTAGCTCTACTCAACTTAGCACCAAATTGGTAATTTTCACTTATCTGAACTATGACGAAGCTCTGAAGGACTGCTTGCAAAACAATAAAACCTCCCGACATTGAGAAAAAAAAACGAAAGGACCTTCCCCGTACATTTTGTGTTTTTTTTTTTACTATAGCACGCGACACAAAAACCAACCCAGCGCAAATTAAAGCGCCAATGTTGTAGGCCGCTTATCTTCTTAACTTCCACTTATTGCGTCGAGGCAGGGACAACATGAATACAAAAAAAAAAACGAAAACATTCAGAAAACATATAGGTACATTTTCAGAGGTTTCTCGCGGGTTTTGTGTGTCAGAGCGCGTATATTGACGTAAATTAGGACATGCATATTGCCTGAAAAGGAATTTATTTTTGTTACAAGTCATATCCTCTCGCACGTGTTTTTTTTTTTTTGCGCATACATATAACCGTTACTCGCCAGCAGCATACTCGCGCGTATAGGTATATGCATATCTTTAATATGTATCACGGTAACAAATTTTGGGATAAAAGATAAAATTATTTATACCATTTTTAATATAAAGTTATATATGCCAATTTTAGAATACATTTTTATAACGTTGAAAGTATAAAGTCAGTGAATACCAAAAATAGTATAAATTTTATCAAAGTTCTTATGAACTTTTGTTTTCGTTGCGTTTTATACCAAAACTCAGATAAATTTTATACAAAATGGTTTAGAAATGCTCATCTATACTAAGTTCATATTTATTTTATTCTTTTCTAGGATAAAATTTTGTGCGTGCTTTCGTTCAATGTATGGTATAAATTACAAACTTCATCACTCATAGAGTCTGGTTGGTCTAGTAGGCAGGACGTTGGTCTCCAAATCATAGGGTCTCGGGATCGAATCCCACTGTAGGTACATAGGTAATTTATTATGCAATTTAGAGCGTAAAGAGGTTAAATAAATAAATATAGAAGAGGTCAATGAGATATAAGATTTATAAGTTACTAGGGGGCTTCGCCCCCTGCTCGCTACGCTCACCAACCCGGGGTTCGCGCTCTGCGCGCTCGCGAATTTTTTTTTTATTTTTTTTTTGCAATCAAGTGAAAAATTAACTAGGTTTCATACTTGTACTGACTATGACATGATAGGCTGAGAATCATGGGGTAAAATAGTTAGTATTCTTCGATTTATACCTGCTCTCTTATGATTTGTATAATCTGTCCTATAACCAGGATCTATCGATTCTTTATAATTTTTATACCAAATTCATATAAAACACTTCTAAATGATTTCCTATAAAAAATAAACCATTGGTATTGTTGGATTTACACTATAACTCCTATTAATTTTATCGTTTATAGAATAAATATAATTTATAAGATTGAAACTTATAAATTTAATACAAATTTTCCTATGGACCTATATAGATAAGAAAATTTATAAAATTTATACCAAATTTTTTTAGTGTGTAGATATGTTCATGTGTACGTAATACGTGTTGATGCGGTAATTGAAGGGAAAAAAATATGAAAATCGTGAAAATATGGGACACACACATGAGCATACTATGGGTGTAATGTATGAGACCAGCATAAAACCATTTTCACACGCTTTTCACAGCAAAATTATTCTACACAGTGACAACACTGCATCTCCACATGTTGGAGGACTCAAAACTGGGCCGGAGCTCAATCAAAAGTAGATCAGGGATGTTTGTTGTTACCGGAGTGGAGCTGTGTGGAACGTAAAAGGATCTGATTGTCTTCACTTTTTCGGAAGCGCACATACGTGCATGTTTTTTCCCTCGTACCTATACAACTATTTTTTGCAATTGTTTCACACAGCAAATTTATCATTTCAATTTCCACTTGCTTACACTTGTAATTACTAAAGTAGGACTTTTTACACTTCCTCCGAGCTCGACAAATGTATATGTATGTCCCACTCGTCGTCGTCGTATAGTCGTGTGGCGTTCAAGCATTCAAAGAGGATACGTACGGAAGACAACGTTCCTTTGTGTTTTAGTTTTTTTGTTAGTGTGATTCGAAAGGATTTACTACGTTATTCTAAGGAATGTGTACTATAATACTCTCTCGTTCGTTTTGACATCGTTCTACTAATTGTTCATGGTATGTATCATTTGAGGATGAGCTCCATTCATAAAGGATCCATGTAGGGCTTACACACGTACAGGACACGATATGTTCGTATAGAAAAAGTGAAAGCAAGAAAAGACGGATGCTGAACGGATGAGAATTTTCCATTAGTGCGAACGAAGCTCATACGAGCTCGGTAATATAAATTTGTACGTTATATTTTGCGAGGTAAAATAAAATAATTTTAGGTAAGAAAAAAAATTCGCTTGGCCGCTCTTGGGTCGCTCCTTTGAACGACTGTAACTTTTGAGCGCAGAGAGCAAAATGTGCGCTATGTTTTACTTCCAGAGAAAAAGCGGGGTTCCTACTCGTCAAATCTGTGTGGCTGAAACACTAAGGTATATCCCAGCGACCCCAATATTGATTACAAATTTGAGTTCGAAAAAATGAAGCCTGCCCGGCCTAGAATGGTATCCCCGTTTTCTTGGAAAATCAGTACCACTAAGTAATTTAAGCTGATTCTGAATTTGAGACCCAACAAATTTTAACCCCGTTTGCTCCGGAATTTCTCGCCCAATCGGCGCGACAGAAACCGAATTTTGGGTCACTGATTTCAAGTTCGAAGCCAAAAAAAAACTGATATTGCTTGCTCGATCTTTGCCGCTTGTACCTTAGTACATACACGAAATTACGTTGCCTGTTTCTGGTTTGTTAAATACAGTGGAGCCTCCCTCAATTGACTACTCTTTAAATTGGACAGCGTTTTTCCACCCTTACACATTAAATATTACATTAAACGAGTCTCTATAAGTTGGCCACTCTCTCTGTATGTAACCATTACTTTTTACTATCGATAGTCGTTAGTTCCGATATTTAGGTGTAACTATTACTTTAGTAACCATCAGTTACTTTTTTTCAATGAGTGCGCATAGGTATATGTCGAAGCTGTATCAGCTCCGGACCATGATAATGACCTCTCTGACAAGGCCGTGACAGGACTTAAAAATACAAACATCACGAAATGATGCCACAGCAAGGTTGTTACGCTTTATCCTTTCAGCGCTTCGTCTAAACTACCACAACTATATATTTTTCGGAATTCTCAACAATGAACTCAAATTACGCTCGCCTTGGCATAGATCGAAACAAAAATCGTCTTGTCAGCGTAGGTACTTAACGATGATACTCTTCCTGATAGAAAAGGACACTAATCGACACTCGTCCTGAACTTTTTCCACTCGGAAAACTAAGCTGTGTGTTCGTTCAAACGTGACCTGCCTGATCTCGCCATGACGGAGAACCTTCCTGAGCTCATTTTTAATATTTTTTAATTCCAGGTACTTCAATATCTGTAGGTGTAAAAATATATCAGAAGGAAATTGACCGGAACGTCGAAAAGTGACCCCGAAAAAGCACCTTAGACTGTTTGAATCTACGGGAGACATGCTGAAAAGGCATGGCGAATGACGCCCCATAGTAGAATATAAGCCAATTGTTTCGTAGGAAAGGACAACACTAAGGGATTTTGTCAATGAATAGGATAACTGTGGTCTGACTTACAGCTTGTAACCATCCAATCGAGCTTGATTCCGACCAGTAAGCATGGATTCCATGCACTGACGCATGGATAGAAGTTGGGGAAATCTTCGGAAGATACTATTAGAGTTACGGTTCTACTGATCACCTGGGTTGCCCTGCATTGTTATCCATTGCAGCGAGCCAAGCACTGACCCCTGTGGAACTCTTACTGTGAAGCTGTCGTCCGTAGGTTCATCGCTGGTATCCTATTGGAGAACGCCATTTGAGAAGTAACTCCTGTTTATAGCAGCAAAATAGTCTGGAACATCCATCCATCCATCCACCTGCATCGCCCTGCTTCCTGTGGGACCACCCCTCGGTATTACTTCGCCGAGCTGCTAACTTGAAGTTCCTTGTATAGACACTGCACACAAACTCATTCACTGCTTCTCAATTGTGTTGGCACACCAGCATACGGTTCAATCAATTCTGTGGACTTAACATTTCTCCGAATTACACGCGCAGTTGTGCGCTTCGCATGCTAAATCTCGAGAACTACAAAAATGTCGCAGAACACTCAAGAAATTCTTTTCTTGCAGCTAGGACACTGGTTCAAGTCATCCCACTTGAATGGGTACAACGTACAAGTATTGCCGGTACCCACCTTGACCCGTTAGGAATTGAGTTAAAATGTGGTTCACTTCACCGAGTTGGCGTTTAACCTATTTCGCAATATAACGGATAAACGTGAGTTTATCGACCGGTTACAGCTTCGTCTCACCGCAGTTGCCAGTGTTTCATGCTCTCCTGTCTTTCCAACCTTTTTTGCATTTCCAAGTCTGCCGGCGTGTTATTAAGTCATCCGCCATACATTCTGCTTGCTTCCTCAACCATAACCCTCTTGGGATCATTCCAGCAGCTACGTAAGCAGCTTTGTGCGTAGTTGTTCAGTACGCAGAGTGCACTCTCAATGCACACGTACGATAAACTGAGTTTTAACCTTCGGGCGGGCGCAATGCATCTGACAGATTATGTGACCAGTTTTTGTTGCGGCATTCAGCGATATGAAAAGGGAGAGATCTGAAACTCACAGTAGCTTAATCTTTATCGATCAACTATCCAAAGCAGTTTTCGGTTTCTATCTACCATATGTCTGAGGGGCGGGAGGGGGTGAAATAATCTCTCAGATGTATTGCGCCCGATTGTGTTATTTTCTTTTTTCTATGGAAATTTCCACTTGTTATACTCTTCACATTGCGTAATAACGTTGTGTTAACTTTAAGGCTCACCAAATCGTTCAATAGTGTGTTGTTAGTAAAATAAGCTCACATTTCTTAAGCGGTCGAGTTGTTGGAGGTTTTTTAAATATTGAAGCGATTGAAAGCGGAATATTCTTAGAAAATTGAAAATGTGAAGGGTATCAAACTTTGGGAGCCAGTTTTTGTTACCAAAATTTCGTAGAACTGTTTCATAAAGACAATGTAACAATAAATAAGGGTGTAGAATATACAGAAACTTAGTTTCATCCTATTTTCTGCACTTTATCTGTCAGATGCATTGCGCCCGATCGTGTTAGGATTAGTATTGCGCCCGCCGGAAGGTTAATTTCTGGGCGTTCGAAGAGGAATCTAGTGAAATAGCCTAAACCGGTGAGGCATAAAATAGTATGGATGTAACAACCTTCCAGCAACAATCTCCTGTTTGATCTTACATTCGGCATAATCTTTGCTAAAACGACCACGTACACGTACAAGCTTCAAATTCTCTCCAAAGTTGAGTCTCAAATCCAGCATAACCCCCAAATACCTAATGTCTTTTTCGGAGGTTATGATATTGCTTTCTGCTCTGAGTAACTTTTTCTACGCTACTAATAAGAATAGCCTCCGTGTTTTGCTCAACAAGTTCGAGGTCATGGTCAATCCTTACTAGTCAGAGCTTTATATTAGCTTTTTGATGTAATCGCCTCGTTGATGTAGACTTCGACGCACTCTAATTTTTTTGCTACCACTAACTGCAATATCGTCGGCAAAGCCTAACACAGTCCCTCCTCTAGTCATGGGAAGTTTGGGAAGTTTCATAATGCCGTGGTACATTGTTATCCATTGCAGCGGGCCAAACGATTTTCTTGCTAAATTGGTAACTAATTCAATTGCATCCAAACGGTACAATTAAAGATTATTCTCTCAAACAGTTTTCTTAAGGTGAAGCAGGCAGATTGGGCGATATGAGCTTGGCTCTTCAGCCGGTTTATTTGGTTTGGGAAGGAGCACCAACTTTTGCCGTTTCCATGAGATTGGAAAGGTACCTTCTGTAAAGCAAGTTTCGAAGACTTCAACGAACTTCTGAGGGGCAGCACGAATTGCTACCTTCAACGACTTATTAGGGATCTCTTCTATCTGGCCCTGGAGCTTTGCTCTCCTCTAATCTTGAAGCATTTTGCAAAGTTACTCGGCGCGTCGGGCACATTAATTGCGGTGCTTTTCGCCCTATCTGTTTTTAGTACCAGCTTATACGCCATTCCCCGCGGGTTCATGTCCTCATCGACGAAAAGTTTTCTGAAACAATTTTGCTTGCATATTCTAATGGCGAGTTTCAGTAATCGTCGAGCGTTTTTATAAGAATCTAGTAGGATATCATGGGCGCTTCTTTGAGCTGCACGTTGACAAGCAATTGCTTCCGAGCCCCGGAATTATCTCAGACCAATAGTTTTCATTCCATTCACTCAATGCCTTCTTCGCAGGCCATCAGCTGGCTTGTGATCTGCACTGACCAGTTTTTCGCAGAACCTTTAATAACATCACTTTGAAGAAGGACTTCGTTGAAGAGTGCCTCGTCAAATATCCTTATAAACCATCTAATGGTCCGTGCTTGGATTTTTAGTCGATACGCTCTGTTTGTCTCATTGTAGGAAATTGCTTGGTGATTTCTATGAGTTTGGAGCTCACGGACGTGCCATACCATAATCGGTGCCAACGAATTGCTGACAAATATGAGATCAATAATAAATCCCACATTTCCCCTCCCCTAAAGGTATTAGTATCCCCTAAATTCACTAGAACGACTTCCGTTCACCCATCCATCCATCCTGTGAAAACGTATCAATAAGTACCCTCCCTCGCCTATTTGTATACCGGCTAGCCCATTCCGTGGCCCACGCTTTCGAGTCTGCCGCAATTACCACATGGTTTTTTGTAATCGCGTTGTGCACCAGTTTGTCCAGAAATTGCTTGAAGTCAACGTTGTTCCATCGTGGTGGAGCGTGTGTGCCCTTGAACTTTGCTCTTGCTGGAGGCGGCAGTTTCCGCATGTATGACTACTTGGCCATCCTTATCCATATTTATATTGATCACAGCGACAGATAGATAGATAGCTTTCTCATTGACCGTTTGCAGGAGAAGATCCGATGCTGCTTGGCAATGGTTGAGATGCAGCTGCAAGAACCTCGATGGAGATTTGTGTCTCGTTTCGATGGCAATGAATCAACATAGATAAGGCTTAATCTTTGCGATTGCGAGCTCCCATAAAAAGGATGTTATAGGCTCCATCCGGTTGCTGACCGATCACTACCTCTAAATCAAAAGACTCCGATACAATATACCTTTAGGTTGCAGTGTTCATTTTTAGATAAGGACTCTATATTGTTTGTTCTCCTCCTCATAAACGTAAAACAATAGTGACACAATTCAAATTTATTTTCATCGAACATTAGTACTCGGAGAAATATTCTATTGGAATCACACACAGGAACAATACAATACACACACTTTCCAATTAACATTCACAAATAACAATCTTCAGGCCACGCAGCCAGGAGTCTAATACTTGAACGAATCACTTGTCCTTAAATTACCCATAACAATTCATAAAATTGCAGCTATTTGCAAATGTTCATGTACATTTCAGCATTTCAGGTGGAATATCATTGAGTATTCGCGCTGAAGCCCAGCATACATTTGCCGCGCCCGCCGCAAGCTCTTCATCTTCTCAAGCATATTTTATGCGACATTATTATACAAAGTCACATTGTGATATTTACTAAGCCTTACAGCCCATAATGTAGTAGAACAACGTACAAAAAACGAAGAATATGAACTTCACGACTGCCAAATATACAAATTTTCGTAATAAACCAACCAAGAGTTGGTTTCCGGACGTTGTAGGTATGTCGCGTTCAGGACACTAACAAAAAAAAAACGAAAAACAAACAAATACACACTGGCGCTCTCCCATACACTTCTGTGCATACATAAAGAAGTTAAGGAAAAAGGACCCTTACGGTTTTTTCGAAAATAAAGATGCCACCGCCAAAGATTGCAAACAAACACGAGGCCTTGGAATTCTTCCATGTCTCATCTCAATGTCTTTATTCTGTGAAGACACAAGAACCGGAGAGAAAAGAGAAAAAACCGAAAAATTCTACGCAATAAATATGGAATAATTTCGCCATTACAGCTACCTACTAAGGACCTGACTTGACGACATTTTAACTTTGTCGCACCCCTAAGTCATATCATGTTTGTCGTTGCCGCGTCGGTCGTCGTTCATATTGTGCAGGACATGAGGTTGAGGCAGTGGCGGCTCGTATACAATAATGCTGGGGGTTCACAAAAAAGAAAACTAAATACATACGACATCAACCCCTAAAAATGTATTTTGACGTATACCTAACTACTTTGAATTAAAATTATTTTATTTAATGTCAAAGTATAGTCCATAGATGTTAAAACTAATTACTTCGGTTTTCACATAACAATCAAGAAAAACCATAAAATTTTACGAATCAGCAGCACACCAACATTTATTTTTTATCATTTACTTGGCATTGAATTTTTCCATAAATTGCTTTTCCATCTAAAGTTCAGACAAGGCAACCTCCTAGAACATTTAGATTTATTTTTTTGTCTTAGAAAAGTTCTTGCCAAACAATTTCTAAAGTTAAACCTAAAATCTCTACTCATTTATATGTATACTCTTTGATTGAAAATACTCATCCGAAATGCATTCGGTTCATCACCAAGTGGTGTGCTGTGCACAACCTATTTGTGCACAAATTCTAGTGTAGATTTTGCACTATCTCCTCGCCCCGGGAACCCGTCACATATCTAATTTCGGAGCGAGTGCACCAGTTCATTATGACTGCACCAACACCGTGGGTGGTAGATGTTGGTCGCTGGTCGAGACATAGATTCAATGCGTGGCTTGGGCATGGGCATATCGTATATGCATATGTACGTACGCTTAGAGCCTTAGAGTATGTTGCGTCGGGCGGTTTGCTCTGTTTTGTGAAGTACATAATGCATTTAATTTAGCGAAGATATTTAGCACATTATTTGTTGCTATGGTTGTTTTATCAGGGGGTGCACGTGCACATGTGCACATATGGGCGAGCCGCCACTGGGTTGAGGGATGGGTTCGGAGACCTGATATGCAAAGCTACTGTTGTAGTTGTACTGTTTAGAATTACAATAGCCCAAGGATCTTTTAAGATCTTTCTCGGGGTTGCCAAAAATTGAGTTGTCTTTTTTTCGCGTTCAAGTACTTGGAATTGTTATGACTTGCATTCTTGTTTGTCAATGAATTTTGTTTTTGTTCGGCTAAGGGACATTTTTTGGGGAGGAGAGAGTATGGTTCGTAATTTGATTCGTTTTTCTTTTTCGGGTTGGGTATAGAATGGGTGAATATGGTTGTTTTTTCTTAAAGAGATGAGATGACAGTTCAGATATGAAAGTAGAGGACTTACACAGAATGCAGATTTCATATCGTCTTTAATGGTTAATATCTTACTAATTGCCTGTTTTCAGCTTTAGAAGGTATGAAGCCAGTGTCTGTATCCCAACTATCCCAGAGTTTAAAAAAGGTCGCGTACATAAAATTTCTCCGATACTCATCGAGTTAATACATTACGGCTGGAAATCATTTGAAAAATACTACTTCTTACATTCCACCGTCACATACTTCCATCTCCTTCATTTATTATACTAATTCCCTGAAATCACCTCACTTAAATATGAACTAATCCGTTGTACACTTTTTCACTGCTATACAATTGAACAAAAGCACTAAAATTATATTTTTATTTAAATCTCGTATTCGTCGTCCCATACATATAGGATGCAATAAAACAGCTGCCAGATTATATCTTTTTGCCACCAAATTGTACCTCATACGATACGAGCACACTATTCTTTCTCTGGAACCAGAGACAAACACTCTTCTATGCTCAGCGAAAAAAAGGATTAAAAAAAGCACCGGATAAAACTATTACGTACGTATATGATGGAATTTTGAAAAACGCGGCAAATCGGACGTTCACAATCCACCCCGCTGTTGCGAGACCCTATTCATCCAGACCATACATATAGTAGAAGTTTTAAGTTTTTGCTGAAGTGGTGAAACTATGGGTGCATCGGAAAAAAAAGAGTAGCACGGAAAACAGTATAACGCGGAACATCATGGAACGTACTATTGCTGCGACCATACAGCTACATAGTATGCGTACATTCAATGCAGCTTAATGCTTAAGCATAAATAAGCTTGCAGCAGATAACAAAAACACACTTTAGTCCTTTGAATTTATTTTCGTGTTTGTGTTATACTCATATTGGTCACATCCATACACAGTGGGTACTTTAATATTTCATTTGAAAGTGCTAATGCCAGCTAGATGAAGGCGACCACAACCAGAGCTGGTATTCTGTGAGCCGATAGCTGACAGTCGATACTTTCTAGCTTTTATTGTGCAAAGATAATGAATGTGAATTTTCTACATTTCGACATAGATCAACAACCTTTAGCGAACCTAAAACCTAAACCTAAACTAAAACCTAAACCTGAACCTTAACCTGCGCCTAAACATAACCCAACCTTAACCTGCACCTAAACATAACCCAAAACCTTAACCTAAACGTATACCTTAACCTAAACATCAACCTAAAACTTAAAAACCTAAAACCCAAAACATAAGACCTAAAAAATACATACAAACTAAAAAACCTAATCGAGCAAACAGCTCTGTGGGGACGCGTGGGGAACGGTGAGAGGAAGAGCCCCTCAATTCAAATGTCCGACGCTGCTAAAAAAATGTTTCCACTCGCTTTCCGTAACACGCGTGGGAAGCAGCGAGACAATAAGCATTACGCCGATTAGAGTTAGCACACCCGCATTTTAAAGGCAGCATTTACGCTTGAAAATAGTAAAACGCCTTCCTTGATGGTATCCCAATAGGTCGTTGAAGGTAGATTTATCTCGTTTTTGGAACTTGCCAAGAAGTACGAACTTTCCCGCTAAAAACGAGTTCATTTCCGCGAACTAAAGACACATTCACGCCGCTTTGCAAAATAATGAATGTACTCGACAACTTTGCAGCGAATGTACTCATCATTTTTTTGTTGAGGTAATGAGATCAGCATCACGCTCAGCAGTGTTATTTATCCCCATAAATGGGTACTCGTTTAACATCTGAGCGAGATCATAGTCCGTCACAAGCTCGTGAGTTCGAAAAACACCATAATCCACGGTGAGATTCGAACTCATGATCCTGTGCTCCGGAGGTGCGCGCACTAACCGCTAGGGCGCTAGATCAGCCAGACTACTTTACTGCTTCCTAAAATCTATTGACTGATATCGATGAATAAGGCGACGACTTCTTTGAGTTCGACGCAGCTCCATATGAGGACCAGATAATGTTTCAGCTCGACGCTCCTTAGGAATTGTTAATGGTGGAGGCTGGCAATTTTCTGGATTAATGACGACATCATGAAAAGTTGAGTTATTGATGTTAGGTGGTGAAGTGTCCGATGACTTTGCCTTTAGTTGATTTTCATGTCGCTTCCAGAAACCATTTTCCGTATTGACTACATAATTCATTTTTCCCAGAACTTTCGAAATAACTCCTGGAATCCAATTTGGGCCTTTTCTGAAGTTGCGAGCATTTAAATTTCGTCGTAGTTGGTGTATAATTGTTTAGTGAATTATTTGCTTCATCTTCAGTCAACTTGCTTTAGGCTGGTGTCTCTGCCTGCGCGTTTGGGGAAAACCGATACGTAGCCAGATACTTTACGACAGCTTCGTTCACTGGCATACCATCCGTGACATTTTTTCCAACACCGGTTTTAAATGTACGCACAAAGCGTTCGGCTAATCCATTCGAAGACGGATGGAACGGAGCGGTTGTAAGGTGTTCGATACCTTGTCGCAGGCAACATGCAACATGCTTTGATGGGGCGGGATTGATTATTTTACATGTATCACACTTGGCTGCAGTTTGTTCAATGTCCTTACCTATAGTTGTTCACCAGCAATGATTACGCACCAGCTGCTTCATGCGAACCATGTCCCAGTGTCCATTATTTAAAAGTTTAAGAACTGCATTTTGGCGCGAAACGGGGATGATTGTACGATTAACGCCAGTATACAAGCAGAGTACATATTGTTTTGAACACTAATACTAATGGCCAGTCTCCGATAGAAGAATGCTTGTAATTTGGTATCTTCGGGTTTCAACTTATGTTAATGTGGCTATCCGTTATCCACAAAATTTCGTACTTTCTGAAGAATAGGATCCTTCTTAAGCCCCGGATAGAGTTCGAGCGGAATGAAAATGAAACGGTAATGAACCGGCATAAAAACCGTGGTGAATTTAAAATTTTAGCTTCGAAAATTGCTACAAAGGCGTTTTACGTCCTAAATCATCTTAAATATAACTAAAAAAATCATTTCCCCCTTGTCCGAATGCATTTTCAACGTGAAAATGAGTCGACTCTGTAGCATATTCTCCGTCGGGCGTGGTGAGTTTTGCAAACGTCAAACCGATTCACTGTCCACGACGAGTTCATCGTGGAAATTATCTAATGACCGGGGAATCGAAAAATAACACATAAAATGGCAGAGACAAATTGTGAAACCATTCTCGGATTTTAGTTTATGGAATTCCCCAGCATTTACCACATATTCCACGACAGTATGTATACATTTTGATTGATAAAATCGCCGCGGACAAAAATTTCATTTTCATTCCGCCCGAGGTCTATTCAGGCCTTTAGTATGCAACGTATTCAAAATATCAATTGGGGTTTCAATCTCTTCTCTACTATGGTGAAACAGGCTTCTTCGTTATCGAATTGCTCGTCTGTACAAACCGGCAAGCGGGATAAAGCATCGGCGTTTGCATGTTCCGAAGTGCTGCGATATTTAATGTGTCCCATGAGGGCAATAGCCCCGCGCTGAAGACGTGCGTTGGACATGATTGGCAATTGCTTAGCAGGGTTGAAAATATTCACAGGCGGCTTATGGTCTGTTCAGAGCATAAATTTACGACCATACTGGTGGAAGCGTTTTACGCCGAAAATGATAGCAAGACCTTCTTTTTCCACCTGGCTATAGTTGGCTTGATGTTTAGTCGTGAATAGTAGTAAATTTCATCCATCGAGTTATGGCTAAAAAGGACACTGAGCACCTTATAGCACCCTGATGGGCGCCGGGCGAGCTGATCCTTAACACCCACTTTCCGGGATGCCACATACTGAGGAATGATAGGCCTTCAAATCTAGACAGTCTGTAAAGCTAATTCTTTAGATTGGAGAACAGCTAGAAAAATCTTCACTCAAGAAAAAATAAGATGGACTATAGGCTCATTTGAACCATTTAAATACGCCAGAACTGACTACAACAGGATTCCAGCTCTCCTGCAAAAGGGTCTGGAGTTTCTAATTCCATACCCCGTGAGTATCTTCAGAAGCAGCTTTGCCCAGGGCTACATCCCGCACTCATACAGACTTGCGAGAGTTGTCCTCATTCCTAAAATTGGAAACCGACCCAAGGAGGATCCCAATTCATATAGACCAATCAGTCTTACCTCTTTCATGTTCAAATCAATGGAAAATTGATGAGAACATGAGAGAACAGATAAAAAACACGCTGATTAGTAACCCGCTACATAAAATGCAGTTTGCTTAGCAACCAGGTAACTCCACTGAACCCGCGCTCCACAGCCTTGCAGAAATCGAAAAGACCTTTCCTGCATTCGATGCAATTGAAAAAGCACTAAGCAATAAGATGGTAAAAAATACGGTTATAGGATGGATAACCAGTTTGTTTTCCAAATCAACGAAAAATCTCACCTTGCCAGGGTTGTGTACTTTCGCCCTTCCTAGGGTGCCTGGTTTCTGACGACCTTTTGCGGAAGCTCATATCTGATAGCTTCTCCGTTCAGAGATATGCCGACGATGTGGTTATAGTGGTCAAGGGTTTGTTTTAGGAAATACTACCAGATTTACTTGAACCAGCACTAAAATGGTTCAAGAATTTTGTGATGAGAACGGGCTCCGAGGCAACCCATCCAAAGCGAACATCATACCCCTCGCCAGGAATAGAAAACCAGCCCTAAGCTGCGGTGCTGTGGTCTGGTAGAAGGTAGCCCTGACTACGGAGGGTAAGTTCGAGTTAGGCAAGGTACACAGGTCAGGCAGAAGTGTACGCAATAGCAACCTGTGCCCACCTCTGTTTAAGTGCCAACTACGTAAACAAATGAAGAGCGATTTTCTCAGACAGCCAAGCGGCTATTAAGTCACTCACTAAGACACCGTCACGTCAAGACTTGCTGCCTGAAGGAGTTGAAGAAGCTAGGCGTAAATAATAGATTAACAATCGTCTGTCCAACTGGTCTAACGCCGCTGAATACAATTTGAAATGGCCTATCCAGACACGGACGACAAAGCTTCGACTTCAATTGGTAACCTCAACTCCTTTCTTTGCACGATTAACCTTGATCGTCAGGCATAGTCATCCAATCCTGCAACTAGGGCGATAGTACAGTAGGCCATTGGCATCAGCGCTGCGAACTCCTTCGGGTTCATGCCTCTCCACAATTTAATCTAATCTATTTTTTTTTTAATTTCCTATCTCTATAACATGAACATTCTTAAAGTTTGTGATCGTAGAGGCGACTCATGCGATAATCGCTGGGCGATAGCTGTTCAGCAACCAATTTTGAGCCATTTTTGCATATTTTTAATATGGCTACATTCCTGGTATCGACTATATCATTTATAGAAACGAAAATATCCGCTGACAGTGATGACAACACGTTGTCTAACTACGGTCGCTGAGCGATCATCACATAAAGGTTTGTGTTCGTAGAAACGACTCATGTGATGATCGCTCAGCGATCGCTGTTAAACTACCGGTTTTGAGCCCTATATGCGGATATTTTCTATACAGACATATTTCTTTGGCTCATAGTCGACACAAGGAAACTACCACCATTCCAAAATATTCAAATACGGCTCGGAATTGGATGCAAAACTACGATCGCTGAGCGATCCTCACGTGAGTCGTCTCTACGAACACGTACCTTTAGTCGTCTCTGCGAACACTAACTTTTTTTTATTTTTTTTTATTTGTAAACAAACATTCAGGTACCATAAAATTTAATCTAATTAAATCTAAATTCCATGCATACATCTTTTAACCCGATTTTTCTCTCAAAAGAAAAAATCCTAAAAGCGCAAAACATACAAGAACTCCATTATATGCTTATCTTAATTCTCTGTCTTTTCTCAGGATATTTCCATCATTCAGAGCTTCCATACTTTCGAATGCACAACATGATATACTCGTATGTTTGTGTGGACATATTATATATAGACAAACGACACTCATCGCGTTCTGCCCGAGGATTCTACAATATTTCTTTAGACTAGATAGAGTGTGCACATGCAGGCAGATCGTCTTAAGTTTTCCCAACAATTTTCTCAAGTTTGCTTTCGGTTTCTTCGTCGCATCCTTCTCTTTTATTATTATCCTTCTGATATGTACACTACGCCCGTACGATGACATAATGCATCACCGACACAGTTTGTTTATTTATTTGTTCTGTTTTGCAGATATACCAACTATCCAGCTTGACTTAGGATCGAATCTTAATCCGGAAGATATTGAAGAAGGCGATGACGTCTATTTTGAATGTAAGGTGAACGCAAATCCGGCTGCATACAAAGTGGTGTGGAAACATAACGTAAGTGCATTATATAAATTTGAAATTTGTTTATGGGGATTGGGTTTTTAGAAGTTTTGGATAATGTTTTTTTTACAAAAAGTGTGGTTGAGAGTTTGGAAATGCGTTACAACGCGTATTATCTGAAAAACGCGTTGAAGACAAAGTCGAGGACTTTGGCAAAACAAAAAAAAATTAAAAGTTAGGCTGGGCTTAGACTAAGGTGACCAGACTCCCAAAAGCCCAATGCTGTACGCATACTTCCGGAATTCGGTTCTCAAGCAAATTCAGAGCCATACATCCAGGTGCCAGGTCCAAGGTCTATGTCGCAAATATTTTGGCTGATTCTCTAATGCACGACAGACAGAGAGTGGTCTGAGTGCAGAGAATTGCGAGCTACAGGATCTATTATACGGACGATTCATTGCATTAAATTTCACGAAATCGCATCCATTGGCTTACCGATCGCTTCGCTCGCACCTCGCCTTATCATTCTTAGCACCAGCACTGCGTCGCAAATGTAGGCGAATTCATAAAAGCGCAACAGACATAGCGAAGTCTGGAGAAAGCACAGGGCAAGGCACAGGATTTAAGTAAACTTAAGGACGAGAGAGGTCTAAATTTCAACATTATCTCACCGCTCGCTGGACTCTCACCTTGGCTTAACCTGTTCCGCAACAGTGCTACGTCGCAAACCTGTTGGCGAATACTGAATAGGGCGACAGACAGATCGAGGTCTGAGCGGAGTGAAGGTACAGGGTCTGATTATACGTATGGACGAGTTAGAGATATAAATCCTACGAATTGCCTTACATTAACTCACCGCTCGCTGCGCTCCCATCATTCTATTTCGCAGCAGCGCTACGTATCAACTTTTGGCGAATTGTGAAAAGGGCGACAGACAGCGAGATCTGAACGGTGCCAAGGGCGATCTACAGAATCTGAGTAATCCTAAGGACAAGCTACAAGTCTATATTTTACCAATTGCCTTTTATTGGCTCACCACTCGCTGCGATTGCACCTCGCCTTATCCACTTCCTACCAGCGCTGGTCGCAAGGATGTTGGCGAATTATGAAAAGCGTGACAGACAGAGTGAGTTCGGAGCGAAGCCAAGAGCGACCCCCAGGATCTGAGTAAAAGTATGTACGAGCCAAAGATCTTAATCCAACGAATTGCCTTGCATTATCTCACCGCTCGCTGCGCTTGCACTTCGTCTTATCCTATTTCGCAACAGCACTGCGTCGCAAAAGTGTCAGCGAATTCTCTAATGCGCGACTGACAGTACGAGATCTAAGTAGAGCAAAGGGTGAGCCACTGAATTAAAGTAAACCAAAGGACGAGCCAGAGGTCTAAGTCTTATTAAACCTATTTGCAATATTTCTCTAAGAGAGTACCTATGCATTTCTCTATGGTTACGTTAATAATGCTATGTCGTTACCTAGGCCTGTTCCAAAAACCGGGATCCCGGTACAAAACCGGTGTTCACTTGGTACCGGACCCGATATTCTAAAGTACCGATATCCCGGTTTTTTGGTACCGAGTTAAAAAAAACCGACCGACGAGTCGGTTTTTTGGTACCGAGTTAAAAAGAACGATTCATTTCAACCATGAGCCGGTTCTTTTTTTCAGGTTTTTTGGTACCGGTACTCAAAAAAACCGGCTTATGGTTAAAAAAAACCGTCGGTACTGAAAAAAACCTGAGTCGGTTTTTAACCCGGTACTCAAAAAAACCGGCTTATGGTTAGAAAAACCGTCGGTACTGAAAAAAAACCTGAGTCAGGGAAACCGCTTGTGGTACCGGGTATTGAAAAAAACCGAAACCCGGTACTGAAATCTCGGTACCGAACAGGCCTATCGTTACCCTTGGCCTTTAACGCCGTTTTTAATGGATTCTAAGGGCATTAAAAAAAACGCTATCTAAAAACCATGCTGAGCCTTTTCTTTAGTAGGCATTTTCCTATAGAGGTTGATAAAGGAATAGGATGGAGTTCAATGGCTGATTTTTTTATCTTAAAATCTCATCTTTTGACGGCTGTAACCTCTGAACCTTGGCAGCTAGAGCCTTGAAATGTTCACCAAATATTGGCAGTGTTATGCCCTACAAGTTTGCCACATTTTAAAATTCCGCCCAATTTTGGAATTTTAAAATTCCAACCAGGCAAAGGTGTACGATCCTCTTATATAGGACACGAAATACACCCTGGTATCGAATCATTGTCCTATATGTATACACCTTTGCCTGGTTGAGTCCGGTAATGCCTCTCCTGGTATTACATGACGCGCTGCATACGTAGAGGTATCTGATGAAAATTGCAGCGCGCCATGTAATACTAGTTCGAAACCGGCTTGAAATGCACTCTGTGTGCCGCAACTCGCTGGAGTATGCCTTGCCTACTATTAATTGTGCTGTCCCACTATGGGCAAACTGCTACATCCACCGTCCAACAACAATGTTTTTGTTGCTTTGTTTATACATTAGAGAGTTTTAGCAGGTCGTACAAAATATTACTAGAGTACGAATAGGCTGTGACATTCTCTATGAAAAATTCGCTTGCCCCTCGTACGGAACACAGTATACCACAAAAACTATAGACTACTAGATCACGCGGATAGCTGTACGAAAATTGTTCGTTCTGCGCATCTACGTCACAATAGACCTATAGTATATGGCTAGTATATGAGAATTGTTAAGTTCACGAACAAATTTGTAAAGAAAAGTGGAAATGCCGTTTAGACGGCCGCAAATTTTGCATATTCTGGAGGTGAGGAGTTGTTAAGTTGCTCGGTAGGGGTAAAATGCCAAAGGGAATCCCCGGATTGTTCAGCCGTAATACAAATGATTTTGTCGCATGGAATTTTTTCGATATAAAAAAAAAACTTATAAAAACGGCCAAATTCATTCACAAGATTCATTCGCAAGAAACATTCCTTTATCCCTTGTTATACAAGGTGTCCGGAAAGTATCGGATAAGCACAGGAGAAATATTTCCTCATGTTTTCTGGTAACATTATGCAAATATTGCCAAAAAACTCCTCAGTTTTGTTAAGATATGATCCTAAGGCTGTGCGCCAATTTTTAAAATAATCTTACAAGCACCTCACTTTGGTGTGCGTTCGGTGCACCTTTTTTTGGAAACAACATGGGAAATCGATTTCTGGTGCGTTTGTTCGGCTGTTTGCGGACAACCTATGTACATGACATTAATTTTAAAGAAAAAAACATTCTTTTATGTATCTTTTTATATTATTTATTAGTGAGAATATGATATGGAAACGTTTATCTTGGACTGGGCATAATCTTTTTCAGTCTAATGTAATTTTTTGGAGCCATTCTTAAGTTTTTTGATCTGTCCTTCAGTGAAGATAACTTGCAATTTGGCTTCCATATTTTTACATTCAAAGTCCTTTAGCGCTACTTGTTTCTTCAACATTTCAATACTGGAACGGTATTTCCTCTCCTTGAGTCTGTAACCCCGCTTTAATGTGATGATTTCCCTGCATCGTTTCTTTGTGCCCGACGGAGCTGCAAATTCTCCTGCTGTGGCGATTTACTAGGAGTGCACACATGCTTGTAATATTTCGAAATACATAACTGATTGAGTTTTACATTGTTTCAACTTACATATGACTCTTCAAATCCTCCGCTTCATCAAAAAATCGTGGCGTCAAAGAAATTTTGCTTGTAGTCAACTGTGAAAACTTAATGTTCATATTTGTTACCTCCTGAAAAGGTTGTGATGTATGTTTAATTGGTTCAAAGTTCTCTTTTTCCCTATTCTCCTTGTCGGGGTAATAAAAGACATCACTTGCTTCGCTCTTATGTTGTTGCAGTAGCTCGAAGACTATATTTTTATTTTTTCTTCGTTCGGCCCGATCACTACGGTCACTATGCGCCGAAAATTCCGCTTTGTAAATTGTGGGCACGGCACCGCGTTTCAGCAATCTTTTACTGGTTAATCCTACGATTTTTTTTATATTTTTAGTAATGTGAAGGCAATTCAAATAAAATTGTATTTACCCATTTCATACTGCATATAATTCTCGAAATAATCTTTTTTAAAATGATCCATACAGACGACACTCGTTTTCATATTAAAATCTTTCCCACGTCGACAGAAACTTTTCCACTTTTTTTCCAACAGCGGCACTTGTTGGGAAGGTAAAAAAAACTGCACTTTGTATTCTGGTTGGCGTTCTTGCAACTTGCCACTGCACACCTCATTGTTTATAATTTGAATTTGCACGAGATACTTGTAACGACTGAATCGGAATTTTTAATTTTTGGTCTAGTGTGACGTCACAATCACTATAGCCGACTGTCAAATTCGTATCAAATGGAATTACTTTCCTGCGCAATGCATGATCTAGTAGTCTATAGTAGTCTATAGTAGTCTAACTCTCTATTGACGACACGACCGTAGAATCTCAGTTTAAGGTACGTCAATTACACCCACGCCCACGCCTTCTCGCCTTCTTGGGAGGTTCAATACTGTCGTATACTGTTTTCGTATACGGCATGCAAGCGAATTTATCTAACGAATTTCAAAGACGTAGACGATAGTTTGTACGATTCGCTAAAACTCTCTCTCTCTCTCAGTACTCGTCCAAAGGTTTTCAGATTAAGATGTAATTTTCTCCTAGCCCTCGGTGCTGTCTTGTATTCTGGTCTATGCGCCCACCCGTCGAGCCTTTACTAGAATTCCTCCACAGATATCCTTGCGTACAAGTTCGTCGGTGCCTGCTTGATTTCCACCCGTTGTGCATCCAAAATTACACTATCCGGTACCCGTTCTTACTGCATTCTTCGAAAAGCTTATTCCAGAAGTACTTATTCATTCTTGCTCGACAGCGACGACCTGCACTCAACTCAATTACGGCAAAATAATGAGCCACAAGTACGATTTATTGTTTTAAAACTTCACAATCTGTGCATGCAGTACGCAGTACAATTATGATTCGAAACACAATGCTTCCCAAGCCCCCCCCCCCCGCAGAAACATCAATGACTCGGCAAGTAGTACCCATGAAACTCCCATATCCCCACAAAGACGGTGGTCATAATAACACTATGATAATGAGCTCCACTCATAATTCCCTTTTGATAGACTGCGAGACCAAGTGGACTCATTGAGCTAATCTTGCAAACAAGAGCTTCTATTGTTCTCGCCACAGATGGATTGGCTCCAGTGAAGTGAAACCTACGACAGCCTCGACGGCGGCGTCCAAAACAAAAAACCCACCAACCGCTTACTATAATATCGCGACCAAGGGTTTCGTATTCCTTATCATTAAGTTGTGCGCGGGGTAATTGAAGCGCGATTGAAACGGCTCAGATTATGTTATTATTGTTTCCATTTGCGTGATTGAAGACTAAAGCGGTTTCCATTTCCCCACGAATTTTATGAGAAGTTTTCTGGAGCACACGGTGAACCGATTGTATGGTGCGGTGCGCGTAGATGATAAATTAGTGTCCTCGTGAACAAACATTTTGTGCACATGCCTCTTTGCCCTCTTTCTATGCGTTTCGTTGGTTCCTTCACCCTTATCCATTTCCACAGTGGCGGATTTGGTATTGGTATTTTATGCCGAAAAATAGTACTCCAGGGCGAATTTAGTTGATTGACCTTCATTTATTCTCACTTTATTGGGTGAGTGCTTTCCACTTCGTGCGTCCTGAGCATTCTTCAATCTTTAAAGCTATATATGTATAAATGTATATAAAAATAGAGCGAAAAAATTTATCATCAATTGGGAACGGCTGGGACGATTTGGTTCAATTTTTTTTTCAGTTGTTTGCAATTGCCAGGAGAAGGTTTCTACGAAAGAAAATTTTGGGAAAACCCACCCGAAAAGTTGGAAAATAGGATAAATCGAAAATTATTTTTTTTGCTTGCAATTTTGTGAGTAATTTTTCCACTTTCTTAGTGGAAAACTCGGAAAATTCAGGAAAAAAGTCGAAAAATTCGAGGAAAATTCGCTGTGAAGCTTTTGATAATTTCGAATAGGAAGGCGTTGAATTTGGGCGAGGCGAATATATTATGTATATAGATAGGTATAGTTAGGAGGTGACTGGGAGTCAAAACCGCTCATATATTTAAAGTAGTGTCAACGCGAGCGTAGTTAGTGATAGATGAATATACATATACGTTATGGTTTGTTCTTCTTCTTTAAAGTGTCCCGCTTTTAATGCTCAATTGAGCAACACTGATAGAGTCGATGGTACAAATCGTTTGAGCGCAAAAATGCCATCATTAAAATTGGTATACGCAATTACAAAATTTCAAATCAGGTTTTGAGACTTCTTGTAATTTGGCATAAACTCTTTTTTTTTCGGTTTCAAATACTTTTCTATAAACGTCACTTCTATTATGGTTTTTATATCTTGAGAGAGGTTTCAAATTTCATTTTTAATTGAATATTTTAAAACATTTTTTTATATAAATGTACTTTTAACTATTGAATCTGCAAATTTGCTTTAGTGTGATTGCTCTCCAACGACAGGTTATTACTTTTGACATTGGTGAACTGAACAAATTTTGGGAGAACAATCTTTTGAATTACATTAACTTACTGCCAAATATAACTTGAGTACAAAATTATAACAATCAGCATTTATTTAAGAAAAACTTATTTATTCATGTTTTGAAAACCGATCGAGCTAAAAATTGTCAAATTTCTCATTTAGTCCTAAAATGAAAAATTGAGAAATCTTCAAAACAACCGTTGCTGAAGACTCAAAATACAACAAAAAATGTCTCTCTTCCCTCTGATATTCATTTCTTATGCTTGAAACTCTTTTGAAAATCGGTCATTTCAATTTTAGTATGAGGTTAAATTTTTTTGGATTAAAAGCTATCAATTTATGAGATTTATTTTCTTAAGCGATAGATAGGGTATATCTGTATTTTAAGCATTGATTTGCACATTGCATATTTTATGGAACTGACCAAAAACCGGGATCAGAGTGCAAATTGCGTTGTTAATGTTTTTTTATTAAAAAAAGGTGTCGCACCAAGAGACAATAAAAGCACAGCCTGCAAGCAATTTACTATTAGAGACCTTTTCGCAGATTTGTCTTAAATACTATATCGTTCCTGAGGTACAAACATATTTCACACACTGCTCCCAAAAAGTTCTCATGAAAAGGATATGTGCTATATCTGGCGTTGGAATTCGTATTCGGAATTCGGTTTTCCACGGTATTAAATGTGTAATGTGTTTAACTTACGAAAAATGTTTGCCCCAAATTTGCCGCCTCGTAAAATTTTCCGCCCTAGGCTCCAGCCTACTCAGCCTACTGGTAAATCCGCGACTGCTTTTTCATCTATTCATGACCATACAACGAGACTTTATCGTGTTCTCAATTTTTCGTATTAGGGAGTTTGAGCGTTCGACATTCCTTTTAGCGAAACTTAATTCGTGTTTATGAGCAATAATGGAGTGTTTTTGATAGGCCCTCGTCTTGATTGTTTGCTCATAGGCTGTGTCTGTGCCATTGCCCGGCCATATACAAAAACGCCACAATAGAACGAAATTAACCAATATTTGTAATAAATAATGGTATCTCAACATTTTTATAGAGTGCTGAGTAATAAATTTATTATAGTTTGGATGGAGTAGGTATATGATTTGTGAGGATAGGACAGGCGAAAAAATGGTTTTTGGATTTTTTGATAGAATGAATGATTTTCGTCTCTAAGTGGGCTGATATTGATTTGATGGCATAGTTTCGTATTTGATTACATTTATTGCTGGAAGAAAGGAAATGTTTTGCGATACTTATCGATATGTCAAAAATAAAGGATCCTTGCGCGGTGTGTTTTTTTTCGTTTCCCTGAAACTGAAAGTTGGCTTTGGATTTTGCCAAATGTGGTGCCGATCTTTTTTAAATGTAGGTAAAGCTCTTTACACACTATAGAAGATTTTGCATAATCTTGAGATTTTACAAAATCTAGGCGAAAATCTTGTAGATTTTCCATACATTTTAATAGATTTTGTACGGAGATTATAGCCAAAATCTCGCAGAAAATCTTTACAAAATCATGGTGAAGTGTGGTGAGCTTCGCATTTGACAATTGAGGCGGTGCGCGGCAAAACTAGCTTCTTCCCTTTTTCGTAATTTTGCAGAAACCGAACAAAACGTTTAGCAAGATCAAACATTATTGTATAATATTTGTTTTGCAATTAAACGGAAGCTATATGCACTAAGATTGATTTGTAAATCAGAAAAGTGATATTTAATAATAATTTTGGCGTCAATTTCGAATTATAAATTGGAACTAACGAGTTTTGATGAGTCCTGGTGGAACAACATGTTTTTTTACTAAGTTGGTGGTGTATTTAGTCCAATTTGGTCCAAGAAAGTGTCTAAGGACGAAAGCAATAAGCCCTAACCTAATAATATTAATGATAATGCAATAATTTCCATTTTTGGTAATACAAATTTTTACTGGAAAGAGACAGTTTTGATGAGTTCGCTATGGCAAGAAAAGAGTTTTGATCAAAATGGATGGAAAGAAAGAGTTTTGATGGGTACCATTACCTGGAAGAAGTAAGTTTTGCAACGAACTGCAAATTTCAAAGCCTCGAAAAATACAAAAGAAATGTGTTTTGATTAAAACTGAGCTCACTACTGTGTACAGCAGGAACAATACTTTCGAATGCAATTGAGGACGTCATTTGCAAAACTCGCTTCTTTAATTTAAAAAAAAATGAGTTATCAATTTTTTTAAATATTATTTTCCCGCTCTATTAAGCAGTAGATTCAGTTCATTGCAAAACGTTCTCCTTCCATTTATTACAAGCCTTCAAAATTGGCGGTGACTTGCAAAACTTTCTTCTTCCATTTCCCGGTACGAATCAAAACTGTATACTTCCACATTTTGGTGAAGGATGGAGGAATTTGAACGAATTATTGTTCTATAAAGAGATATTAAATCGAGAATCAGACGGTTTTGAAAACTAATTAACGGAAGAAAATAATATGCATGAAAGTAGTGACGAAATCAGAGTTTGACTTTTTTCATTATGTAATCTTCTTAGAAGAATATGCGTTTGCTAAAAATTAACTGTGGTCTCTTGGTTTTCTTTATACTACAATACAATAAGAATGGAAAGAATTTAAAAATTAATATACAATATTTACGTTTTTACTGAAAAAAACGAACTGAAAGTTTTTTTTATTATAAGTAATTTTGTATTATTTTTTTTCGGAAGCAATGTACCTAAAATATGTTATTCAAATTTGTCTGATTTTCTTCTTTAATGAATATCATGCTATTTATTTGGTTTTTTGTCATATTGTAATTATTTTTTGAACAATAAATATATTATATCATACTTTTTTGTTACTGCTAGTTCGTATTGTCTCCTTTTTATTGCAGATTGTCCCAATCAAAACTCTTTCATTCCTTCTCAGGCTGAATCAAAACTCGTTCCTTCGATCGGTGCGTGTCAAAACTTACTATTTCCAAATTTAAAACTCAAATTTTGAATCTAGTTATTAGTGAAAGTAGTTTTCCTCTCGCCTGATCAGTCAGGGATCGTATACCTTTCGACTCGACAAAAAATTGTGCCCATAAAGTCTTTTTTAATACTGCTACAAATATTTCGTCTTTTCTGAAAAATCACTTATCATGGAAGATGCGAGTTTTGCAAATGACGTCCTCAATTCATAACTGAATTTCGTAAAAAAGTGGAAGAAGCGAGTTTTGCCGCGCACCGCCTCAATTCTACAGTAGAGGTCATCTCAACCATTTTCGATTGGCACATGGTTTTGTACACAAAAGTGTGATGTTTTCACCTATTGACGAACATAAATCATTGACATAATTCCTATAAGATAGATTCTGCTTCTTGTTTTAACAAATTAATATAAATAACAGTTTCAGTCGTTCATGAAATTGTCGGAGTTTGCAATATAGACGGATTGTACTGTACTGTCAAGTCGTGGAACAAGATTACGACCATAGTGTGAACAGCATACGAGATTACATAATCTACGTAGATTTTGCGGCTATATGTGTAAGGCGCTTAACTAATTTTAATTGCCATCTGATTGCAACATTGCCCCGCCGCGCTGGTTTTGTGTAGGGGTGAGCCTCAACTACTAGATCCTGGTAACATAACGCTTGTCAGATTAACATATCTGCAATTATGATCATGCCAATTATGCAATTAAAAAATGCGGTGCGGATTGAAATGGAAGCATAAATATCTGGCAAAATTATTCTGTATTAATATGATGCCATAAGGCAGGGTCAACAATAAAGAAAGGTGAAAGTCCCTACGATCGCTCAAATTATGGGGAAGTTAGTGTTTTAGTGTCCAAAAGTCAACAGTCTTTGACACTACGGTACGACACGACACATATTGCTCCTTCGCGCCACTGTAATACCGCTCTTCCATTAGGGCCATACTGTTAGACTAACCTGACCAGACGTACAGCATTTTGCTGTACAGTACAGCATTTTGACCTGTCGGACAGCAATGGGAAATGTACAGCAAAATGTATGCCACACAATGAAGCCTAATTCACTACATAAGGTCCTCGATGAGGCCTGTGATTGGTTTTGTTTGCCTTTAAGGTGTAAAGTTGGACTATAGTGTACCCTGTATGATCGATATTTAGCTATGTAATCACACTTCTATGTATGGAAATTCTCATTTTCGATAACTCGGGAACCCTTCTCGATATTTCTGAAATTTGGCACACTTGTAAAACTAGTTGGCGCTCACATTTTCTCCAAATTACGCTGTCCTACCTATCCTCAATCAGAAGTCAGGGCTGCTCAAATTGTAAATGTTGAGTTTTCTAGTTGAAAATTGTCCATAACTCGGAGATTCGTAAGCGAAAAACTTTGAAATTTAGATAACTGGTAGAGCACCGTACTGTTAATATTTAATAAAAAATGTCAAAGCTCTAGCTGTCAAGTGATATAATAGCACTTTTATGTTTTCCAATCATTAATTTTCCAAATGGGCTGTCGTTTGAAAGCTGAGATTTCTGAGGAATAGGTTTGGCACAGCGAAGCAAAGATTGCACCTCGAACAACGTTGCACTAGACCTCAGATAAGTTTTCATAATCCCCACCTACTTAACCCGAATTATCCTGAATTATTTTTACTTTATTTTCGCGATGAAATTTTATACAGATACTTTAGTAGACCTAAAATGATAAACTGCATCATCAGATTTTCGATTTAGTAGTGGGGGTGGCTGGAAGAGGGTGTTGCCAAACGGCAACGCTAGGAACGGTAGAGTACTGGTTGACTGATAAAAGAAAAATCATTGGTTTATGGTTATAAACTTTTATGTTCTTGCAATTATAAATATTGTACATCGATATGTATTAAGGGATCACTTCTTTTTATTAGGTATTACTTTTTTATCCGATTGAGGGTGTATGCTGACGTAGAGCCCGGATTTTCGTGCAGTACAAAATTTTAAAACGTGAAGTAAAAATCCCGGAACGTGCAAAATATTGTGCAATATTTATTCCCAAATGTGCATTTTGCGTGTAATATCAAAAAAATCTGTTTTCTAGGCTTTTATATGCTCTGACATTGGAACTGCCGACGAAGGAAAAGTATACTTTAAGAGGACTAGCTCTAAAACATGAAACAATTAACCTCAAAAAATGGATATGTGCGTTTTCATTTGGTTTTCATTCGAAAACAGTAAATTGTACAATTTCCTGCAATATACCCTGAAAATGCGATTTTGTGCATTAATGTGTAATTGCACGAGAATCCGGACTCTAATTGATAAGTTTGAAATCATTCCAAGCACAAACCCACATTGCATTTAACAAACTGCGTCCTGATGATTGACTTGCAGTTATCACCCGCACATCTTCTCCGGGCTTCATTCTTGACGATCCAGTGGTCAACTCTGTCAAATCGTAAGAGATTTATTGCAGGGTCTACGGTTGGGTTCAAATTTCTAGCGATTGGACTACCGCATCCTTTTGGTTTTACGCCATAGTGCTTGCAATAAAATATTGCTATCTCACGGCGAAACTGTACACGGTAACAAATTTTGGGATAAAAGATAAAATTATTTATACCATTTTTAATATGAAGTTATATATGCCAATTTTAGAATACATTTTTATAACGTTGAATGTATAAAGTCAGTGTATACCAAAAATGGTATAAATTTTATCAAAGTTCTTATGAACTTTTCTTTTCGTTGCGTTTTATACCAAAACTCAGATAAATTTTATACAAAATGGTTTAGAAAGGCTCATCTATACTAAGTTCATATTTATTTTATTCTTTTCTACGATAAAATTTTGTGCGTGCTTTCGTTCAATGTATGGTATAAATTACAAACTTCATCACTCATAGAGTCTGGTTGGTCTAGTAGGTAGGGCGTTGGTCTCCAAATCATAGGATCTCGGGATCGAATCCCACTGTAGCTAGGTAATTTATTATGCAATTTATAGCGTAAAGAGGTTAATAAAATATAGAAGAGGTCAATGAGATATAAGATTTATGAGTTACTAGGGGGCTTCGCCCCCTGCTCGCTACGCTCACCAACCCGGCGTTCGCGCTCTGCGCGCTCGCGAATTTTTTTTTCATTTTTTATTTTGCAATCAAGTGAAAAATCAACTAGGTTTCGTACTTGTACTGACTATGACATGATAGGCTGAGAATCATGGGGTAAAATAGTTAGTATTCTTCGATTTATACCTGTTCTCTTATAATTTGTATAATCTGCCCTATAACCAGGATCTATCGATTCTTTATAATTTTTATACCAAATTCATATAAAACACTTCTAAATGATTTCCTATAAAAAATAAACCATTGGTATTGTTGGATTTACACTATAACTCCTATTAATTTTATCGTTTATAGAATAAATATAATTTATAAGATTGAAACTTATAAATTTAATACAAATTTTCCTATGGACCTATATAGATAAGAAAATTTATAAAATTTATACCAAATTTTTTTAGTGTGTAGTGGCGGTATTGATGGATTTTTTGAAGGATAAAGCAGCCAAGAGTTCTGAATAAGCCAAGTCAAAATACAGCTACACCATTTCTTCCCACGATATGCAATTCGATGAGCGGCAACGATTTGGTCTAACCGGTGTACTCCACACGTTTCTGTTATATGCCGTAACTGCGATATAAATCTACTCTCGCGGTTTCTTCTTCACTTAGTCTTAAGCGTTTTTCTGATAGCCCGATTGAGCAAGTAGCCTCCGAATCTGTGTTCACCATTCTCACAAACTACTTCACAACCAGCTTTTAATTGAGCAGCTTATAGGTTGTCTGCTGACACATATCCTTCTTCCCCGAAATCATCCTCTCCACTAATATTTCGTTCATTTTCGGGTGGCTCAATGTATATTGCACTCACGGTGCTTTCCCCTAGTTCGTCTTCATTTGACTCCTCCAGATACTTACTTTTTATGGACGCTCATTTCGATTATTTTTCACTTTTAATTTTTTCACATAACTTTCACGTCAACTCACGTGTTAAACTCAGTACTCTTGCATATTTTTTTTGCATCAAGACAAATTTCTTGAAAATTGTAATTTGTTTATTTCATGAAAATCGAACGTCGCATTCAACTGTTTTTTAGAGATAAGAGAAAACAAAGACTATAGCGACTCCTGAATGATGCACCGGAGTTTAATTCTGTCAGGCGACGACGCATCTTAGGAATAACTGAGAAGATTATAGAATCGCCTAAAGTTTATTATGAATGCGCAGAATACGCTCTACACCTTGAATGATCGATCCTCAAAGGCTATGAGGTGAAATTAAAATCGAGCGCAAATGTTAAGAATCGTTGTGAGTGGCTTGTCGGCAGCATACAATAATGTTCTGCAGTGCGAGGAAACAGGACGTAAATATACGTTGAGGCCACCTCTGCGAAGTAATTTGGCAGTGAGTGAACGAGATGGCTGTAATTTTATTCGTGAAATATCGGGATGTATGTTGCATCATTGTTCAAGCAAATTAATCCTGCATGTGTCGTTATGCCGCTCAATTAGAAGATATTCCACAATACTGATTTTCGCTAAAATACCAAATTTTCTTAGTAAATTCCACGTGATCTATTCCTGTGGCAATCGCACTATCTGAAAAACAGCGCTTGAAGAAATCCAAAACTCATGTACCCCAGTATGCGCTAGGAATTGTCAAAGTCTAGCCAAGGCACTCGGTGGCTCAGAGATGTCACTCTATCTCTGAGCTGCCGGAGCGTGGGTTCGAATCCCAACGTGACCATGGATGTTTGTGTTGACCCCCGATCCCTTACCATAATTTCCTTTCCGCCGAGGCTATGCTCGCATTAAAGGGTTGTCCCCTAAAGCCTTGTCATTGACATAATAAAAGGCAGTAAAAATTATGCAATTGATGAAAAGACTACGCCACTGAGGAGTACATTGAGAACCTTAGGGTTATCAACAGAATTTCGCCGTCCCAAGGTTCACATAATTTACCATATTTACCAGAATATCGGATAATATTATTTCTCATTTTTCTTCACGAAGAAATCACTTATGACGAGAAGAATCATGGTGGTCCTTGCGAGATATTATTCTTCCTCAAAATCGGCGTCAAGGGGAGCGGGGAGGGGTAGTCTGTCTGATAATTTGTCTGAAAACCGAATTCCGCAAGTATCTACATATATAATAAGACTATATACATAATTTTATGTTGACTTTGAGACAGACCCGGCTAGCTGCAGTTTGATATTTATTTGTATAAGCTCTTTTTTCCTATAGGTACAATTTAATATATATATATATATATTGGACAACAAGAGGTTAGCCAGAGAGGGCCATTTTCAACTTTGCCTAGCAGAAGGCCAACTATTTTTGCTGCCTTCACAAATTACCTGCTTCGAACTTTATTTTTGTGGTAGTCGTGTTTTTTATTTCTTGTTTTTGGCTTATGGGCTCCTAAATCTCGTGGCCCCTTCGCCGTGGTGATGCTCCGCCCCTGATTTTTCATGGTAAATATCGATGAAATTCCAAACATCAGTGGATTTATGCAAGTTAAACGAAACAAAAAGCACGTCCTTTGCTGACGAATCCCGAAATAAAAAGTGACTTTTCTTAAGCATACAGTAGAAATAGTGAAAAATGAATAATATGCGGTGAGTCATGCTAAAAACCCTAAAGCATCGATCACATTGAGTTTAAGTTTAATGTCCACAAACTTAAAATTGAACACTTAAAATCTCACGAATTTGCTAAACAATAATTAGGCTGTTTCATCTCATATGTATGTATATTTTGGAACATTACGCTAGTAGCTCTCGAAAGAAAAAATCATTTGTCTCTTTAGCGACACTAACGCCACTCACTGTACCATCCGCCATTTAGCGGACATTTTCGGAAAGACTAAAGCTCTCTCTATTAGAACGCAAAACCCCTCTCTATTACAAGCTACCGAGAGAAACTGGGGAAATCAGCCGATGTTTGCCTTGGTAAACATGTCAAAATGGTGGACAAATGTACGGAAAAATTGGGGCCTCCGTGTTTCAAACACGCGAAAATCCACTTAAAGTAAAAACTGTTCTCACAACCTTTTGGTGCCTAACATATGAACTTTTGGCGACGCAAATCGACCGGGAACCGATATTTATCGTGTAAAGTTTGTCGCGAAATTATGCGATTTTCTTTAAGGCAATATAAATTTCCAATGTTTTCAAGCCCATGATTGCCTGTCAAAGTGTATGGGAGTTTTCTGGTTCCTATGGAGGCGGCTTTGATGAGAATCAATAGCTGAACATGCCAACTGGCAATTTTCATCGCGTCTATACACTGACTGCCATTTGGTTGGCCGTCTTGATATCGAGCCAAAATTAACCCTATTTTTCTGCACTTAAGGCATTAAATTTGTTAGAAATAATTAAGATAGAATAAAATGAAGTAAAAGAGACAGGATTGGGAGACTATGCGCCAATAATTTTTAAAAGAATCGTACAAGCACCCCGCCTTTTGAGAGGCTCCAATTTGGGGCCAGGTACAGACCTTCTGTTTTGGCGTTGTATTTAGATCTGTTGAAGAAACATATTCATTGGACACCACTTTTCCAAGTAAGCTACCGTTAATAAGATATTCGAGAAATTAACAAAAAAAAGACCGCCGTAGCACCCTTAAAGGTGTCCATATTGATGATAAATTGGGCCACTTTCTTCAAACTTGCTAGGAATTAGCCATACAGCATATTTTAGCCAAAGTTACCGTTATAGAGATTTTCGTGAAACCTTCTTAAAAATATCGTTTTACCTCCTGGCACCGTTAGGAATGCTCGAATCAAAATCGCTTTTTGACATATTATTCTGAGACCACAAAGCCTCCAAATTTGCAATCTACCACATTTTAGCACATATTGCCCTTATCGAGATATTAAATGTTTTTGAGGGTCTTTGACTCTATGTAGCACCGCTAGCGGCACTCGCACTGACGGCGACTTTTGGGGTCTTGTGGAAGGAATGGCTCATGCAAAAATCCAGCTTTCCCCTAATTTTTTCGAAGTTTGACCAAGTTTGTGTTCAAATTTCCTGGTGTATATGTGACTTTTTTTACGGGACAAAAGTATTTTCTGTGGTGGTGACTATGATTTTGTAGTTTTTATGACATCTATCATATGCGTAAATACGAATTTTATATGAAAAATTAATTGTAAACAAATTTATGCACATGCGCAGCTCAATGCTGCAACTTTGTAGTGGGGGCGTAGGAAAAATTGGGGGCAATGAACACGAAATTTCAAAATTAACAGCTGCTTCTAATTTATTATTCAGCAACATTCCTGTTGCATAACTGTATACTAGCATGTATTGTGAAAAATACATTTAACTGAGATTGCAATGCGTTGAGTGGTATAAATTCGCTCAAATACAAAATTTTAAATATTTATTATATATTTCAGTGCATTTCGGCTGGATACTCAAACCAATGAAAAGCCAAAAAGTATTAAACCATACTAGCTCCAAACTCTTAATTCCCTACGCCACTGCTAACTATTAATAAAAGCAAATTTTTTACTTTCAATTATTTCGTTTTCTTCTTCATAGATTTACATACTGCGCGTAGCTCAGCGTGATATAAAACGAGGCTAATTTCAGGCGCTGCCGAAATTGGGATACCCTTCGCTCCCCTCGGACTAAAAGTTTTTTTCGGGCGTACCTCGGACCCCCATTCGTTTTCTTTTGTCTTCACAAAAGGTCTCCGTTGCGTCGACAAAACAATGTTTGTGTGGGGTTTGATTCGAATAGTGGACGAATAAAAATATTAAAAAATTTATTGGGGGGAAGCGGGAGCATGGCCCCATAGTACGATTCCATTTGTTTTGACCTTTTTTGTTGCTTTGATAGACACATTAATCCAAGGTTTTGTGAAATTGGTGTAAAAAATGTTTCTTAGAAGAACCAGAATGGGGGGTTGGGTTTGTATGGCACTCCCATGGCCCCATGGCCCGATTTGATTCATTTTTATACATATGTTTTGTGTTATCAACAGCAATACATTTGTGTGAAATTTGGTTGAAATTGGTGAACAAATAAAAAAGTTTTTCTTAGAAGAACCTAATTAGGGGATTTGGGTTTGTATGACAGCCCCATGACCCCATTGTCCGATTTTACCGATTGATATATACAAACTGCCTGCAGCAAAAAAAAAAGCATTTGTGTAAAATTTCACCTTTTTTCATAGCTTTTAAATTGGCCGAGTTAAACGCGTCGCAACAGACGGACAGACAGACATCGCCCAATCGAGTCAGCTCGTCATGCTGATCATATATGTATACTTTTTATATGGTCGGAAATGCTTCCTTCAATGCGTTACAAACTTCATGACAAAGTTAATATACCCTTTCACTCTATGAGTGAAGGGTAAAACAAATAGAATCCTACATGCTACGCCCCCCTCTAAGATTCGTTTTTTTTATTAATTGTACACCAATTCTAACCAACATTCACACAAATTTTGTTCTATCTACGTCGCGTAATATATGTACAAACGGAAGAAATTGGACGGGAGGTTTATGCAACTGCCGCAGAAATAGCACAACACAAAATCAAGTTACAAGAATTATTTAAAAACGGACGGAATCCGAACACAAGTCATAGGGTTGCCGAAGAAACTATTAGCACGAAAGAAAGTGAAGGATATTCAAATTTCGGCCGCGCCCGAAATTAGCCTCGGTCTCGTTTAGATACAGACCCTACTCCGAAATGTTATTGTGGTGTTCGGGGCTCCAATTATATAAGAGAAGAAAAAAATGCTCAATCCAATTTTGTATCACTAAACCGCAGGATACCTGAACTTTACGTTAATCGCAAAAGAATTTCTTCCGACAGTCACGTACTGTTGTTACATATTACGTTGACAATAATTAAAGCCACCAATCATTTGTCACCAGTACAGTATTACTGTAATTTCCACCCTCCAGAGAATTTATTATTGTTTCTGCGTAAATACCTCGTCATGTGTTCTACACTTACTTATATTAATGGATCTAAATTGCCGTAAAGAAAACTCCAACTGTCTAGACGTCAATTATATTTATTTCGCGAATGTTCCCCAATTTATTGTTTTGTTTTCACTGAAAGCGTGTCATTTGTGCTTATACAATATTCAAACATTTTTTTTGCCATATTTAATCCCATGAGTATATCTCCATTGTAGGTACTGTATAACTCTGTTTGTTTTTCATTATATCCTTTCAGAATCAAGTGATACAACACAACTCCAAAGTGGGAGTGATAGTGAGCAATGGCGATCTGGCGTTACAGGGTATCACCCGACATCAGGCTGGCAATTATACGTGTACGGCGTCAAATGTCGAGGGAGATGGTGACAGCAATGTTGTCGAGCTACGAGTAATGTGTAAGTATGAATTCATGTTCGCATTTATCCTTCTGCTAGACTGCTAGTACAGTGTGCTTCTAAATGTATACTGGACACCAAACCTAATATGACATGACGGTCAGCCATAGTATCCATTCTCTCTGTCTATCTCAAGTCCCAAGTCGCATTTATAGTAGAGAGGGGTTAATTTAAATAAAGCGCATAAAATTGTCCAGAATAACACATTTTAGAACAAACATAAAACCCTACGACGAAAATATGAAAAAGCCAGATCGAGATAGACTAGTGCTACAGTGTCCGAAATAGGACACACAAAACCCAACAATGTCGGTTGAAATGTAAGCACCGACCTATGAAATTCCCCGAAGATTGGTAGACACGAAATATGTTTCGTGTATTGGCTCGGTATGGATGGCGTACACTCCTGCAGTCGATTTTGAGAAATCATTCTGTCAGATCTTCAAATAGTATTCTCACGCTGTGATGTGTAAAGAGAAAAGGATTTTAATTTGAAATTCATTTGAACTTTCTATACCTGCAAGCTGCATTTAAATCCTTTCAAAACTGATCTACAAATATCCGATGCATTCGATGAACGCCTTAATTCCATTTTTCCCCGTAAAATGCTTTTCCATTATCGGATGCACTATACCACGAAGTTGTATTGTGAAGTATAACCTTGTGTCGTTTGATTTTCCGTCGTAGTTTTCAAAATTCAGGACATTTGGACACACTATCTGCGGTATGTCTGTGTAATAACGCTGGGCTAAATAAAAACTCCACTCCCGGTTTTTCACATTTCACCCCCTTCTAACACTGTGTGCTCTAGCATCCCTATTACTTTGCTATTTACATTCCTCTACTGACAATATAGGAGATTTCAGTATACGAAAACATACATATTTCCCAGAATTTCACTTCGCTTTATACAGCCACTACAGGATATTCTGCTGAATTGCTTCTTGTCGCTGACCGAATATGGAGACGACGAGAAAACAAAACACACGACCCGCAGCTTCCGTCAGATCCCAGTAGGATTCTCTTTGAAATATTTACATTTACTCGTAGAACTAGAGTAGAGTCTATATCCTGATGATACTTTGTCTATGTTTTTGTACTCTCATACAGTGACTATAACATTGTTTTTTTTCTGTATCCTTTTTCTGTATGCCTGTACACATGCTGCAACTTGATGCCGATGCTCTATATTGAAACGAAATGAATATGGTGACAACAACATTCGCGCGGGCCCGTTCTTGACATCCTCTCCCAACCGGAATGGATTGAAAATTGCAGACAAACCAATTTGTCGTCCGGATCAGAAAAAAATTTATGGCGTTGCACGAAATGAAGCGGTTGAAATAACGTGCGAAGTGGATGCCTATCCGCCACCGGAGACATTCAAATGGTCCTTCAATAATACGGGCGAAACTTTTGATATGCCCCAGAGTGGATATCGTGTACATTCAGCTCAAGGATCAATACTGACCTATAAACCGGTCAAGGTAAGTTGTGATGATTTTACAGTCTTGTTTTTTTTTTGTCGGCGTTGTTGGAAGTTGGTCTAGAGGCTACCTAGATCTAAAAGTTTATCGGAAGTTTAGGAATTTCTAATATTGAATTACGTAAACTATCAGCTTTCTGGTATCCTAGCTATTTTCGGAACAGTTATAGTTGCATATTGGCTGCTTCGAGTATGTATGCATTCCCGAAAAGTTTGCACCTTACCTTCAAGGCATATTTTCAACAAAAATGGCGTAACAATTTTCTAATCCAGCAAATCGACAAATCGATTCTTCCTTCAACAACCAAAAGTTTTACATCCTTTTTTTTGGCATAAAATAGTTTATATGGACTAAGGAAACATCTTGCAAATCACATCATGCTTCTGCTCAATTCCTAGCAACCGGTGTGTGCACAATAATTCCAATTTGAATCCTTTTTTATACATATGTATAGAAAAGGAGGCAGGTTGTATAGTTGTATTCGGAACGGTCGGAGTTGACCTAAAAAGTCCTTGGGAAGAAAATCAATAGATTTTTCTTTGTAAGTTTGGTGAAGTGGAAAGTAAAGTTGGGGGCACACACTTAGTTACTGGTATTATGCAATAGAAAAAGGGAATGGTGCGGACCAATCGATTAGATTTATTTAAATTGGAAGATCTCATAATCGGGTCACTATTTATGATGTTGAAATAGCAGGTGTTGCATAAATCGCAATTTGGTGATTCCTTTCATATCAGTTTTATTTATCGTTACGCTTTAGATGGATTCGGAAACAACTCTTTTTTTCGAAGACATCTGCTATCAGTAATTTGGAAGAATAACTCGACAATAATACTGCTAAATGACTTAAACCACTGCAAAGGCGATTCGACTAAATACTGTCCAGGATTTATACTTAACAATGGGAGGTGGCTGCGCCAAACACCGGAAATCGTTTTTCTGAAGTTTGATAACACCCGAAATTATATCCTTTCGTCCCTAAATATTGTGGTAATAGACTAGGGCAATTATTGTGAATTTTCTATGCGTATGCCATAGTTTGTAACGCGGAGGTAGGCACTGACACGTCCAAGAAAGGCAGTGGCGGATTTACATATTTGCCGCGCCGCTACCGGTCCCGAGTGTTATTTAACGATCAATTCAAAGGATGCATATATAAAATGTCAGGCGTCTCCGAAGTTTTTTTTGTATCTTTTGTGGCAACATTTGATTTTGTTGACTTCCTTCTTAATTTGGTGCATATATTGACATATTGTAATGTGTCCAGGATACGTCAACCACAAATCGTATTTCCTCAGTTTGCACCAGAGGGCGCCAGTGGTCCTAACGAAAAATAGTGTTGACGCATTGCATTATACAACAACAACGCCTTTCCGGAAGTTTGCGGAAAGTGGGTCACCGAAGTTTTCGAAATAGTGGAAACGAGTATATAAGGGCCTCGACTAGTGGCGAGCAGTCAGTCTAGTTTTAGCCGTGAATAATGTCGAAACAGTAATTAGTAAAATTGTAAAGCGTGTTTATCCGTGTGTTGTAATAAATAAGGTTACAGTTACGCGAGTGTTATTTATTATTGTGTACTTGAAAATCGGTCGAACAGTTTTAATGCCTTAAGTGCAGAAAACTAAGGTTAATTTTAGCTCGATTTCAATTCAATTCAATTCAAACTGCCCCTAAAGATCTGCAATTTGGTAAAATTTATTCAAATTATATCAAAATCGATCCAAAATTAACCCTAGTTTTCTGCACTTAAGGCATTAAAACTGTTAGAAATAATGAAGCTAGAATAAAATTATGTCAGAAAGAAATGATGGTTAGACTATGCGCCAATTTCTAAAAGAATCGTACGAGCACCTCACCTTGGCAGAAGTTGGAGAAAATTCAGATGGAAAAACATATTGTTTTTGGGTCAAATCACAAAAATTTGACATTGCTACTCTAGCTAGTCTAGCTTTTGAGATATTGAAGTTTTAGTCGTACAAGAAAATGATTTTTTCAAAAGTCTTCAAATGCCTGTGGCAGCTAAAGGGTTAAGCTACGGGAGTATGTTCAGTATAACTTTTCTGCTGGAAATCACATGGGGAATCACAATCCGGTGCGTTTATGCGGCAGTTTCCGGACACCCTGTATAATTTAAGCTTGCACCTTCCATAAGTCACCGACTTCCTGACGAGTCTTAGTAAATTTTTTAGATTTTCGTTCAACACCTACAAGTTTTTACGCTTTTGTGCTGATACACATTGTGTTTCTTCGACCAGGCCGCGGGTCACACAAAACTGAGGGTGGGCCGAAAGTTTAACATGCCTGCTCTAGGCACATTTGCAGGTGCCTAGACTCCTTTTGAAATACTCGTTTACTTTTCAGATATCTAATTTTTTACACCGACTTGATTGATTGTTTTTTTTTTATTTTCGGATATTGATAAAAGGTAAACAGATTAAGGAAAAAAAGGACCTTTTTGAACTGTGAGATTCCCTGTTGCTGACGGTACGGCGGAAATTCAAGCCATCTCAGTTCCATCAGGGAGTACTAATATCGAAATTTTTAATATATATGTACCACCTCATTCCAGTTGCCCTTCAGGCTACCGTTTCGATATTGGTCCTCTCCTTTCCTTTTGAACTGTGAGATTCCCTGAATGTACCTTTATGGTGTCCAACCTTTTTCTGGATTAGTTTGTTAATTCCGAAGGATTAATTCATTGAAAATGTATCAAATTTAATTTGTCCTTTTTCAAATGATGTAGTCTGGCTGATCTAGCGGTTAGTACGTGCACCTTCGGTGTACAGGGTCATGAGGTCGAATCTCACAGTGTTCCATGGTGTTTTTCGAACTCACGAGCTTGTGACGGACTATGATCTCACTCAGATGATAAACGAGTACCCATTTATGGGGATAAATAACACTGCTGAGCGTGATGCTGATCTCATTACCTCAACAAAAAAAGCAGATAAGATCTTGGAAATAGGATGTCACTAACACATCCTGCGGCCTTAGTCCAATGTTGAATTGTCGGGCCTGTTATTTTTTGTTTTTAAAATGATATCCATTTTGCCCATAACGATCCCCCGAATAGGATTCGAAATTCGTCTATACTAGCATTGTGAGGAGCTACTTTCACAAAATCCTGAAACTTGATACCCATATTGTCATGATTAACCTGAGCGACAGTATTTGTGTGTGGCATAGTATATGTAATGGCCGAAACCAATCTTGACTTTCTTAGATAAAATTTCATAAATTAGGTATCCCTGTGGCGTGGGTCAAGAATAATGCCTCCGCTTCCTCCGGCGTGTCGTAGAAGGCGACTAATGGGGCAGGAGAGAATAAAACTTACCTGGGTTTTGTACAAATCACCACAATTGCGCGCGACGTTGTTTGTGCTAAATTGTGTGGATATGTATGAAGCTTAATATAAATTGACCCCTGTAGTGTTGGGGTTAGAACTATGCCACAGCGTTCCCGGCTTGTCGTAGAAGGCGACTTGAGGGATAGGGTGTGTCGGCTTGTAACTTGCATACCTGAAACTAAACTACACTCGAAACATTGAACGAGCCTCGGATACTACGGACTGATTTACCGGCATATAGAATTTCGATATTAGGACTAAGCGAAACAAGATGTGCTGCTTTACTCTGGTAGTGAACTTGACGCCTCATCCAGAATGGCTGGAGTCGGCATTCTTTTGAACAAGGAAGCTCGCCAATCTCTTAAAGATTGGAGGCCCATTTCCGACCGAATAATAACTGCCATAGATTCAAGTCCAGAGTAAGGAACATTACTATAATTCAGTACTACGCCCCAACTGAGTCAGCCGACCAGCATGCTAAGGAAGCCTTTTACCACCTGCTTGGCGACACCTTTGATAAGGCTTCCAGAGGTGACATAAAAATTAATATGGGGGATCTCAACGCAAAAATTGGGTCTGACAATGTTGGATTTTAACATCTAATGGGCAATCACGGTCTGAGTGTTAGGAACGACAATGGTGAGTTGTTCGTAGAGGTCTGTAACTCTGGTCAGCTTGTCATTGGCGGCACCCTGTTCAAACACAAACCTTGCCATTTAGCAACCTGGATATCTCCAGATGACCGAACAGAGAACCAGATTGACCATATAGCCATTTCCAAAACATGGAGGAATTGTCTGATGGACGTCAGGGCTAAGCGTGGTGCTGATGTAGGTAGCGATCACCAACTTGTCATCGGAAAAATTCGTCACACACAAAACGAGCGTGTGTTGCCACGATTCAATGTGCAAAAGCTTAAAGGGCCGTCAACAATACGCGCAGTTTCTAGCGCATTGCACGAGGTAGCTAATGCACAAACACCAGATGCTTCTTCTATCGATGATAGATGGACCACTGTGAAGGAAGCTTTTCTATCGTGTGGCGAAACATTTGTGGACAGACTACAGCGAGGTAGAAGACCATTTATCAGTGATGATACATGGTCTCTGATAACTGCACGGAAGAGAATTAAAGAGCAAATAAACTCAACTACTGACAATTCAGTTAAGCAACAACTGAGGACCGAGTACAGTTCTCTTCAAAAAAAAGTGCAGAGGAGCTTTAGACGTGATAAACGCAACAACATCAACGCGTTAGCTTTGGAGGCAGAAGATGCGGCTTACCGTGGTGACAGTGGAACCCTTAACAAGCTCATAAAGCCACTGACTGGCAAATCTTTTACCAATGAGCATCCTGTAAAAGATAAAGACGGGTCTCTGGTCTCTGCTAGTCACAGATGAAAAACAACTGCGCCGATGGAGAGAGCATTTCATGGAGGTTCTTAATAACAACTTTAACCCTTCAAGCCCATAATTGAGTAATCCGCTGAATGGAGATCCCCGTTGCATCTATTGTTCATTGACTTCGAGAAGGCGTTTGACAGCGTTGACCGGGCTTATATCTGAACAGCCTTACATAGGAGAGGCATACCAGAGAAATTTATTGCCATCATAAAGGAGTTCTATAACGGAGCCCAATGTCACGTCTTGCACAAGGGCGAATTGTCTAGTCCTTTTGAGGTGAATAATGGAGTTAGACAAGGCTGTATTTTATCACCAATACTGTTCCTTATTACCATCAACGACGTAATCTGCAACGCTCTAGGCGACCATAAAAGTAAGGGTATCAGGTGGAAATTATTTGATTACCTTCAGCACCTGGACTATGCCGACGACATTTGCTTCTTTCAAACACAGCAGATCATCTGTCTCAAATGACGGATGCTTTGCATCGTCAAAGTCGTAGTGCTGCTTTAAAAATTAATGCCGCTAAGACTAAATATTTGAGCTTGACTTCAGAAAGGCAAAGAAACATTTCTATCTCCGAACAGCCGATAGGAAAAGTCGAGAACTTTACTTACCTTGGCAGCGGATGGTGGGGATGATGCTGATGTAGAGTCGCGCATAAATAAAGCCCGAGCAGTATTTTTCAGTTTGACTCCTCTCTGGCAAAACAAAAACATCTCCAGAAATACCAAACTGCGGATCTTCGAAAGCAATGTAAAATCCGTGCTTTTATATGGGTGCTCCACTTGGAAGGTGACCAGTGATATAACAACCAAACTACAAACTTTCGTGAATCAGTGCCTTCGACGCATCCTACAAATTTGCTGGCCTGAGGTAATCTCTAACGACGACCTCCTCCAAATTACTGGCCATAATAGGATAGGCATTGACATCAAAAGGCAGAAGTTGCAGTGGATAGGTCACACACTTCGCAAAGAGCTAAAAAAAAATTGCAAGACAGGCTCTAGATTGGAATCCTCAGGGAACCGATGCAAGGCGTCGTGTTGGAAGACCCAAAAATACATGGAGAAGATCTGTTGAGGCAGAGGGAATATCTATAGCCACGTGGGACCAGCTAAAGGCGATGGCTGCAAATAGGCAGAGGTAGAAAAGAGGCGTAGTCAATGCCCTATGCCGCACAATTTTTTTTTTCAATAAAAAAAATATAATATCCTTTTCTCAATCCAGCCAGGACATTTTTTTGATGTAATGAATTTCATATACCTATGTACATGCCTGTATCCGTAATTCATGACGCATGTATCCTTGATATTTGACTTTTATTGAAAATAATTTATAACGAGTTGAAATTGAGACATTGTAGTATTAAGTAAATGGACACGATTATGACATGGAGCTATGTATGTTTTGGATATTATCGACTTGTTTTGGTCCTTTGTCCCTGACTTGTTTTTTTGGTGAATTTACATGACAATATCACTCAGTCAGTTTCATTTACATTGTATACATATTTTCAAATTGACATTATGCATGTATGCGACATTTATCATATCCACAATGGCAATGGGTGTTGTTTATCAAGGACGAAATGCAGATGGGAATTTAAATTATTTCCCAAGTTCTTCTATATACTCCTATCGTTCATCGGCAGTCGATTCCTACGCTATAAGGATTTTGAACATCATTTTGACATTTTCCATTTTTTTTTCTCTCTTTCAATTGCAGGAAATGGACTTTGGAACGATAATGTGTTGGGCGGATAACGTCGTTGGGCAACAGAGTCATCCTTGTATTTTTCATTTAATTGCTGCCGGCAAACCGGACAGTCCGTATAATTGCAGTCTGGTTAACCAAACGTCAGAATCATTAGAGGTGGAGTGTTCGGAAGGTAGGTGGCTATAGTACTACGAGGATATTGAGTTTGTGAAAACGTGTTTCGATTGACAGAGTGTTGCCAGTGTTCAATTGGCAATTATTATTTCACCAAAATTTAACTAAGGACTTTTGAAGTGCTTATATTCTAAAGCTAAAGCAACGAATGTCTACGAGCAATTTGATTAATTACGGTCAAAAGGTTAAGTCTACAATTAAAATAATTTAATAATTAATTATTAATAAATTAATAATAAAAAAAATGATTATGTAAATACTAATTTAATTATTAAAAATTAAAAAAAAAATATTTAAATAATAAAAAAAATAATAATAATAATATCTAATAATTTAAAAATGAATAAATTAAAGAAAATCAAGTTTATTTGAATTCTACCGAAAAGCAAACATCTCTTCCGTTTAAACTTAAATCCATAATTATGAACCATAGTTCAACGAGACTTCCCTTCAAATCGAGATGAATAAATTCAATTCAATTAATATTGAAGGATTACCTACTCCTCGACTTTACAACACAATGAATTCCGTAGAAATAAGAGCTACTCTGAAACACTTGTGCCTCGAACCACCAGATAATCCAATCCGTTTCCATTTCATTTATATAATAATGGAATTGTCGAGGAGCTACCAACAATGCATGTTGCCACACATAATGACACACACATGTACCGCCATACAGCACCATTTCCCTTTGTGTGGTAAGTACGAGTAATAATCATCCCCTGAGAACTAATTACAACCTTCGATCCGATTGTCTCATTGATGATGATCAGAAGGATATAGCAGCAACATCATGATGATAATGAAGGTGGCGTTACCACGATGATGATATGGTTCGTTAAACATCTCTGATGAATGCGGATAAGGTTTTTGTGTTCGGTTGTTGTCTATACATAATATATCGTATACATACGAGTATGTACCATACAGTAACAACCACGGGGCAAAGTGTCTAGTTTGCTATTGATTTTCCCTGAAACTATTATAGCGATTCTATGGATAGCCACGAGAGCGTTAAGTATAGTGTGGGCGCTGCTGTTGTACTACTATTGTACTATCTCTACTCTTAGTATGTTGATGCAATTGGTACAACTCTGACTCTGCCAATGAGATTGCAGGAAAATGTGCTTTGCAACGCGCCACGAATGGGATTAAACCTTACCTATAGGTCAATGGGATTTTGGGTGGAAGTGTGAGAGCACATTGATAATGACAAATTGTATCCCAAGTAATTACGAATCCGGACTCGCCGGGATATATAAAAGGATATGAATTGGTTTGGTATGTATTATGGTTGACGCGAAATGACAATAAGTTTTCAATCAGGTGACACAGTTGTTGCCTTTGTTTTTATATCTCCTGGCATTGGGATAATGAAAAGGGACTAAATAGCTTCTTCATGTTAAATGTTAATTATGAAGTTTCTACTAGAAGGTTGGCGCACACTTTTGAGTAGGAAGTCACAGTAATATTCCACACAAGTTGACATATTGTCAGTCAATCAATTAACTGACAATTTGTCAACGTGTATGAAAAATCACTGTGACTGATGACTGCAAAGTGTGGATGACCCTTTACAGATTAACCCTTCTGTCGGCACAAAGATCTGGCCAGACCTTTGGCACTATATTTTGGTCATTAAAGTATAGAAGATGAAATCGCAGCGACTTCATATTTCATGAGTTCTTAGAATAATATGTTTAGAAGAATTCTGCAAAAATTTGAAAAAATCGGTTAAAGTTTTGAGTATGTTTTTGATGATTTTCAATTTATAGTGCTTTTTGATACCCAATAGGTCTGGCCAGACCTACACTTTTTCCCCCCATTCTTCTCTTGAGGTAAAAGGTGCACATATGAAATTTTCTTAAAATTCTCCTACTTATGATGTAAGATGGTCATTAAAATTCAATATGTACTATAAACGATAAAAATTTCTCAGATTTTTCTTTGAAAAGCCGTGAAGCTCGGAAAATAAGTATGCCTAATTTCATCACGTTGTATAACATCACCTAATCAACTGAGATTTGATTCAAGGAAGTTCAAACCAGTTTTTTCCCTTTGTAATAGTTAGGACTAGGTATGAGAGACTTACGAACGTCTTTCTAAATAGATTTGATCAAGAAATTTACGAAAAATTTAGAATAAAATGATTTTCGCGCTTGAAAATTCCCTATTTCTTTCCGCTTACTTCCCAAAATCTGCAGACTAATATCGAGGTAAAATCTACTAACAAAGCGCCAAATATTTGCCCAAAGATACTGGAATTAAAAAATGCCATGAAATATCTGCCATGAAAATAGAGAAGCGAAAAGAGTTTAAAATAAAGGAAAACCTTCTTTATAATAATACCACCTTCAAATATGTCCATTTAAAAACGTTACTAGCGTATCTATTTACAAAAATGATTTTAATACTTTTATTGTTTAAAAATGGCAGTAAGGAATTGAAAGAATGATTCTACAGATAAAAATTTATCCTTTTCTAAAAAAATAAAAAAAATTTTCTCAGTAGGTCCAGCCAGACCTATTGGGTATAGAATATGCATATTGTAGTAGGTGCCGACAGAAGGGTTAAATTGGGAACTTCATGCTTCATCGGTTTCAATCCTTTTAGGATTGCACGCATCGTTGTATACTTTCGGCATATTATTCAGGTAACGGTCCTAGTAGTGTAGGGTGGATTGGTTGTTTTTATTTTAGCAGCAACGGAAAGCACACAAATGCCTTTCCAATTATTATTTCAGTCAGTTCGTCTGCCTTTCTTAGGAAGTACATATAATGACCATTAAACCCTCCTACCATTCCGTGGGGAAGGTTTCAGTATTTCACGATCTAATAATTAAGTGGGTGCAGTAACACGTCAAATATTTTGAGTGTATTCATTTACCAAAACGAAATCGAAATCAGGGTAGATTTCTCATATGGGCAATCTGGGCGACAGATTTCGAAGGGCGGCAAATTTTTGAATATGTATTGGTGGAAATTGTGTGAAAGAACCATTTTGAAAAGTCAAGGAGGAGTTGACATAATCAAATAAAAAAATGGTAGTTTACCCTCACCTTAAATTGAAAAACTGAAAAATTTCTGGACAATTTTGCATTCATTCATTTTGCAATTTCGTACGATTTCTCAGTTTCCGTGGAACGTATAGGTATAGAGAAAAGAGCCTAGTTTAAAATATTTGCGATATTGCATGAAACTTGTCCGAAAATCCGGTATATTCTATTATGTGATTAATAGAAAAAAATTGCACCTGTTATGGAATGCAATGTAAAAAAACGAGACCGAGGCTAATTTCGGGCTCGGCCGAAATTTGAATACCCGTCACATTTGAATGAAACTTAAGCTTCTTTTGTGTTAAAAATTTCTACCGCAGCCCTATGACGTGTTTCGATTCCATCTGTTTCTGAATGCGTTGGCGTTAATCCAGGAACCCACTGGGATGTATTTTGGTTAAGATCTAAAAAGAAAAAAAGTTTTTCTCACTAGAACCTAATATTTGGGGGTTGGTTTGTATGACAGCTCTATGACTTAATGTTCCGATTCCATTCATTCCGAGATAATGTTTTGAGGCTTTACTAGAAATACATTTGGGTGAAGTTTGGTTAAGATTGATTCACAAAGAAAAAAGTTTTTAATACAAGAACCTAATTTTCAGCAGTTGGTTTGTATGACAGCCCTACGATGTAGTGTTTCGATTTCATCCGTTCCTAGATATTTTTTGAGGCTTTACTTTTTACTAGGAACACATTTGGATGAAGTTTGCTTACGGTCGGATTAAAACGGAAAAAGGTTTTTTTTAGAAGAACTTAATTTTCAGTGGTTCGTTTGTATGGCAGCCCTATGACGTAATATTCCGATTCCATCCGTTCCTAGATATGTTTTGAGGCTTTACTAGGAACACACTTGGGTGATGTTTGGTTAAGATTGGTACATAAAGAAAAAAGTTTTTCTTGGAAAAACCTCATTTTCAGGGGCAGCCCCATGACCCCATGGTCCGATTCCATCCGTTCCGACATATATACAGCGTATACCAAAAAGAAACATGTATATCAAATTTTAGCCCTATAGCTTCAAAACTGAGGGACTAGTTTGCGTTGCAACAGACGGACAGACAGATGGACATGGCTCAATCGATTTCTCTCGTCACACTGATCAATAATATATATACTTTATATAGCGGGAGGTGCTTCCTTCTGTGCTCTGCAGACTTCATGACAAAGTTATTAATATACCCTTTCACATAGTGACGGGTATAAAAATTTGTTTTGATCCTTTAATGCAGAATAATTTTGTGCACGTGCAAGGGAAGAAAAATTTGCTGCGTCTAATAGTAACCGAAAGGACTGTACAGTACAATGTAGCGATGATCGCTTTTAGAATTTGATAGAAATTCTCGTTTCTGGAGTGAATTCAGGCTATCCGAGGTGACGATGAAAGCATAAGTTTCTTTGCTGCATTTGCTAGAAGGAACGTGTTTCTTTCCATCGTGCCAATAGGTTGGAGCAAAATTTTCAACAATTTTTACATTTGAATTTTTGATTTTGTAATTTGTTTTTCACTTAGAGAAAACATAGCAACTCATGCCATGCGTTAGTCCAGCGTGGCTATGTGATCACACAACCCATATGTGTTTGACTCCAAATTGATTACACTACACTCCACGAAATAATTCAAATGTCAAAATATTGTCGATGCAATTATTAACCCTTCTGACGCCGCCTACGAGCTATTATGCCTAAGGTGTAGCTCAATCTTCTGTGAAATCAATCTTATTATTTGAAGAGGTCTAATTTTGGTTCTAGAAACAGTTTACATACTGTGTCTTACGATGATGCGCCGTTTTTTCGATTCTTTAGACATATTTTACATTTCGCCGAACGTTTGATCGCATTTGTGGCCGTCGGTTCCTTTGAAATTTATATGGAAAGGGGTGGAAAATATTATTGAACGATATTTTTCATCAAGATATAGTACCAATGGTCTGTTTGGATCTATACGCCAACAGAAGGGTTAAATATCACGTCGGCATTTTAAGAGAGTAATGAATATTACGCGGATTTTATATTCTCAATTGTAAACAAAAAATTGACGTTTGAATAATATTTTCACGCATACTATGAACTGCAATAGTGTGAGAACGGTGCCATTTTTATTTTCTGATGCCCACTCTGGACTAACGCATGCTTTCTCTTAGGTTTTTCATTGAAAAACAAAAGCACTTGAGTTCTGGTACAACCGATTCTCTGGGAATACAGTAAAACACGGTTAAGTTCAACACGCTTAAGTTCAAAACTCGGATTAGTGCACACAATTTTCATGAACCATCCATTCAATGTGATTTTCAATACATTTCAAAACGGATAAGTGTAAAACGGATAAGTGCAACACGGATAAGTGCACAACACGCTTAAGTGCACGCAGTTGGACACGATTTATGACGGATAAGTGCACATGTGCATTTGAAAAATTCATTAGTGCCGACGTTTCGAACCAGTGGACTATTTTAAGAATTAATGCGATCCTAGCCGGAGATACCTAATATTTATTGATTCAATTTATAAAAATGTAGAAGAAAGTAAAATCAGGTCTACTGGATAATGTTTGTCTTTAAGTAAGTAAATCTGAGAGTTAAAAATTGCTCTTTTCGGGAGCAGCTTCAGGCTAAGATCAAACATTGTCTTGATAAAAAATGTATAGCAAAAGTGGCAGTCTCTTTGTCATTCCAGCGTTCATGTTAGCAGTATCAGTCAGTCTCCTCCTTTAGATTGCAGGACAACCACTAAGATAACGGTTGTTAGAAAATATTGGTTTTTCTTTTTTTGCGAACAACATTTTTTTGGATGTTGTTTTCCCATTTTTGCAAGCAAGTGATAATTTTGTCATCCATAAATTGTAATTGAAGTTGAAAAAAAAAAGATTTTGTGCTACATACCTACAATGTTTGACGTTCCAGAAGCCTACAAAAAGCTTGCCTCGATGTTCCCCCTCAAAGCCGGCACCCTTGACGGGACTGTGGCAATCAGCTGTTGGTTTGATAATAGTGAAGTGACCCTTGCATTGATCAAGTTTCAAAAAGATGGCTGTGTCCATTTGTTAATATTTGTTGCCAAAGTTAGAAAGCTTTACAAAGTCGCTTGTACATGGCTCTGTCAAATTTAATTGTTGAAAAATACGAGTATTGCGCAATGAAGAAGACGATAAGGAAGTATTCCAAGCAATAAGATGCACTATCGAAAGGGGACCAATTTCGGTGTTCTCCTTGTCTTTCTATCCTACCATATGTATTGTTAGCCTCGTTTAGTACGGCTGTCATCCCATAGCATATTGGTTGAATGAATGAATGGTCTCACATTTTTGGTCTATGACTCTGTCCTCTATTTTCTTTGTCTGTGGTATTGCGTTACTTGGCCCACAAAAGACTTACACTCCTACATCGGAGATAGTTGGTTCCGGCTTTTGCAAGGTATTAATGGAATTATTGTTGGTCTAAACCAGTGGTTCCCAACTCAGAAAAGTCTGCGGACCACTTATCCAGAAAATGGATCTCGACGGACCAATAATAATGAAACGAGTTAAGGTTTCAATTTTTCTTTGTCGAGGTATTGTATTCAAAAGCTTGCGCTCTATCTCCCATCACAAATTGTTCTTATTATTTTGTTTGTTTGTTATTTTCCTTAAAAAAAAAGTGGAAAAGCACTGATCATATAAAAATCCTTCACATAACACATACATACGCCTTCTTGGTGCTATAGTTTGAGGAAGACTTACTGAGAATTAGGTTCGCCTTCCATCTCTTCGAAGGCGGAGTCCAGAAGTGCCTGGTGCAACTGATCGGCATTACGCTGGAATTTGAATACTAACACCGTCTTGATAGGGAGCATGATTTAAGATTTGCCTTGTTTGCCAGGTTGAGAGAAGAGAGAAAAACTGTTTTGTTCGCGTCAACACTAGCCTCACCAGTTGAATTTTTTCTCGCAAATGTGTCTTGTCTGGAAGAGCTAACTTTGATTAAAAGTTATCCAGTGATCGGTATAGTTCGGTATTTAGTCTGGGATTTGTGACAATGTTCAGCGCGGAAACCCTTTTGAATGTTTTCTATCGAATAAGTTCTAATAAAATTTTGGAATTGGGCTTTAAGCAACGAACATAAGAAACCCATCGCCTTCCCATAATTACGGATCATGCAGCAAAGTAATTACAATGAATAATCTGTTACATGACGATGAGAGCGCGTGTTTGGTATGTGACTTTAATTAGAAGAAAATATAACTTTTTTGTAAGAAGTCTCCAGGGTCTCCCCGCGGACCACCTACGGGGCTATCATGGACCACCGACACCAGCTGTTCGGAAACAGTGGTTTAAACTAAGGCTTTGTTCAATGCAAAAATATTATTGTTGATATGGTGGGGTCCTAAAGTTTTTTTTCTGTTTGAGCTATTCCCCGCAGGGGGGTCTGTGTCCGTGTGACACTCAGCTTGGAAGGCTGTTTGTAGTCGGACAGGGATCTTTGGTGACTTACGACACCACGGACCTAGTAGCGCAAGGGGGCCCCTGGTACAGTTGATACGCCATGGCGAGGATCTGTACAAAGACCATTCGGGCGTTAACGGTCCCGTGCTCCTGAGTTATGCACGGGTGGCTCTTGGCGTGCCTACCTCCCCCCATAGTTTGCGGGAGGGAAGCACTAAAGGCCTAGCACGATTTTGATGTCCCCTGGTGGGGGGGTGCATCATACGGAAGTCGTGTGAGCTTCGGAGGTGACGGCTCCGCATGACCCGAGTCAAGAAGGGGCTAGCTAGGGAGAACGGCCTTGGTGGAAAATGCCTACGCGCCTATATCTAGCTAGTTTGTGGATTGATGACCACACTGCCTGAGTCGCATTGCTGACTAGTAAACTGAAGGGGCCGCCTGGATGTGAAAAGCAGCGCTTCGTTGTCTGCACAGACGCGGAGTCACAGGTCCAACGAGCCTGGGGTGTGCATGCCCGAATTCGACGTAAGGCTTAACCAATAGGGGGCCGAAGGAGGATCACACCTGCTATGGAGAAGTCCATAGCGAATAGTGTACTACGGGGATGGGTGTGCCCAGGGGACCATGGTCCTTGCCCATCAAGGTGTTGGACTCGTAGTGGCTGGAGGTTGTTACCCAAGTCATCCAGCTAGTGATGCAATCCCGGGGTTGGATTCCGGATGGTGTATGCATGCGCCTGATGGAGAAATCTCCGTCTGACAACAACACCTTGTCAGTAAAAAGCCGAAGGTCCAAACTTTAGCGGGACCGGGAGATAAAGGCCGAAAGGCTAGGTGCTCCCCTGACGGTATACCTGTAGATGGTTTGCTTGTTTGAGCTATTAATATTGAAATTACGTGGTTTGGTCTAGACTGAAATCGCGAAACAATTTGCTTTGTATATAAAATTGTGATTTCCATTCAAGGAGTACATTCCTATCCTCCTGGCTGTCACGGGGCTTGTTATTTAGGAATAAGAGGTCGAGTTGTTTTTAAATGCAGTCATCATGTTTTAGTTAGGGTAATGTAAGTGAAAGTGGTACTACAATATTAGAAAGTATTGACCGGAATTGGTATTAAAATAAATTGAGTTTAGCCAATTGCTAACATGCTACTTGTGTCTGTAAAAGAAGTCTCCCGAAAGAACTCATCCCACATCCTTAGCACTTCTGCTACGAAAAGTACAATTCGACACATTTTTTTTTTTGGTATAAACTGTAAAATTTTCCTAGCACGTTTATTTTTGCTATTATTTAGTTAGTTTTTAACTTTTTCCAATTCTATCAATATCAGTTGTTACCACTAGTTTCCATTTATGCTACGTAAATTAGATAGTTTGTATGGAGCACTGATAAGTGCACAACACGCTTAAGTGCACGAAAAAATTGTGCATTATCGATGTGCACTTATCCGTGTTTTACTGTACATGAAATAGTCTATTCCTTCGTGAAGGGAAAATCCTAAGCAAGACCGTAGGGATCATAGTTCAGGATCATTATAGGAAAGCGTCTCAATTCACAGACTCCGTCTACGGGGTTGACATAAGTGTGGATCTAGTGTCTCGTTAATTCTAACCACTTTCAGAAGCGCTGAAAATAGCTAAACGTTGACAAACAATGTTTTTGTCAACGAACTCATTAAATGTGTAAGCAACAAACAAAAAACACTTAATACCTTAAGCACCCTTATGCTTTCGTAATAACTTTCAATGTTTTTTTCTAGAAATTTAAAAATTATCAGAAATTCAAAATTTTCTTTCATTCAATGTATGTATTTACAACTAATTACACACAGTTGTCCCTTCTCACGAATATATGTTTCACCATTGCGGTCTCACGAGGCATGCAAATTAGATACCCGCATCGACTTACACTAACCCCACAGAGCTGACCCTTTCCGCTTTTTCTCCCGCGAATCGACGAGCATACTATAAATGCACCCGGTATAATTCCGGCTATGACCAGATAATTAATTCATAATTGTTAATCCCACCGGAGGAGCTACAGAGAGAGAGAGAGAGAGAAAATCCAATTAACATTCTCGCACAGCATAGTAGCTCATCATTGCTGAAAATCACTATACAACTCTCATATACATAAATACGCTCTTTCAGCGACCTTTTTTAAAATTAAAAGCAATTTTCATGATATGAGAACGTTAATTAGCAAGTATAAAAACGATTAGAGATTTTTTCGTTACTAACGCATTATTTTTTCTCTTCTTCTTCCATGGCCTTACTTCATTTGCCCGGGAACTCTCTTCATAATGACCTACCCTAAAATAATATAATAAACTCGTACTATACGAATGTCGGACGCCGTGCGATGGCCTCGTCGCTCGCATCACCATACTTTGTCTCTATGTGTAAAATGAAATGCAGGATTTGATGGAGGACTACGACAGTGGTTCATTATGGAGATTTTCGAGGAAGATACGGGAATCTTGCAGGCCAATGTGTCGTCTCGGACGGCAAATTTGTCGGCCAATGATTTGGATGCCGGGAAAATGTTGAAAATTTCCATTTATGCGGCCAACGTAAAAGGACGCAGCGAAGCGGTAACATTAGAAGGTTTTACTCTAAAGCCAGCGGAAAAACAAACAGGTAAGGATATATCTTATGAATATTTTATGGTGATGAATTTTTTAGAATCTCATCGGTTTTTTTTTTCGTTTCGCTTTGTTTCGGTTTTCTCTGCCGCGTCGTCGTCATAGTTGTTGTTTGTGTTTTATATATAGGTATACGTATGTATCTTTCGGGGGGATTTTATTCGTTGTCCTGGCTCGCAATTTGTTCGGATTTTTTTCTTTTATCTTGTTGGTTTCGTTTTCTTACAGTTTACCGGGCATTTAGTTTTTAACAAAATGCATGATACAAAGTACGGAAAAATATTTAAGGAGCAGAACAGGAGTGAGGGTGAAGGATAAAGTTGTTTACGAAGACGGAAGTAACAAACAATTGCTTGTTGTTGGAATATGCAAATTGCGTTATACAGTCGACAAAACGGGCATCTAGAATAAACACTAAATATGTACAACATTAGCCGAAATAATAAAATTGATGAAAATGTTACCGTGGATGACATTTCCTTGCTAAAAATATATAAATGTCTTATTCATTTTTATTTGACATATAATTTAGTGATTGCATATTAATATGTCATGAGGTCAAGATTGTTTTCTTTAATTGTGTACTGTAATGTCGGATTTTCTATTTTCAAAATTATCACAATCATTTAATCAAAATCATCATCTCAAACTCCCTAACACAATCCACCTAATTTAAATTCTACAATTCTAGTACCTCTCACTTCTTTCAAAGGATCATTGAATGACACGTTCGAATTGACACCGATTCTATCGATTGGCATATTTATCGGCATCATAACAGCACTGTCGTGTATTGCACTCGTGACGGTGGCAGCACTAAAACTTCGTTCGAATAAACAACAACAAAAATATCAACAGCAAAAAGGCAAAACTATGACATTTTCGCGACCCGGAAATCTGCCAATCAAGGATAAAATTACGTTGCCGCTTAGTCATTCGGAGGAGATGTATGACGAGAAGAATCCCGATGTTGTTCCTTATAATGGTGGTGAGTATATTATTAATTTTCTGTCCTTTATCCGTTTATAAAATAACTTTAATCAGTAGTTTATTATTTTTTTATGAATATTTATATTTCAACACTTTTCTTAATTTACAGAAGCAGAATACAAACTGAAATCTGCAACACAGACACCATCGGGATTAAATATATCCAGGACGAGTGAATCCGATTTGATGTCGAACTCAAATGAGGATCGAAAATTATATAGTCAAAAATCGGTGAGTGGCTTTAAAAATTGTTTTTTTTTTTGTTTATGAGATTACACTCCTAGTATCGACTATCACCTAAAGAAACATGTGTGTAAACAATAATTACGCATATAGTGCTTAGATCTAACTACCGTCGCTCTGAGCGATCGTCACATAAGTCGTCTTTACGAACAAAAAACCTTTATACTCCAATCAATAGAGACGAAATAATAGGGGTTAGCGTGCAAAAATTGATGACTTCTCAAATTTTTGATATGTTATAAAGACAGGTGGGGTAAGTTAAAATCCAAGTTTGCGTCACTTTCACCCCTGTGCTCCCGCCGCTATCTTCAAAAAACCATCCAAAATCGGCCCTTTCATCAGTTTCTTTGCAGTCAATTTGAGCACAAAATCTGCAAGACAATTTTGTAGAGGACAGGAATTTCCTACAAATTTAATCTAAGATGCTGTTCTCTTGAAGTAAAAAGTGCAAATATTAAATTCTCTTATTTATGGTGTAATAAGGTCATTCAAATTCAATTTGTACTATAAACGATAAAAATTTCTGAGCTTTTTCTGTAAAAAGCCGTGAAGTTCGGAAATTAGTATGCCTAATTTCCTCACGTTTTATAACATCACCTAATCAACTGCAAACGTCTTTCTAAATACATTTGATCAAGAAATTTACGAAAAATTTAGAATTAAATAATTTAAGCTCTTGTCTGCCAACTTGTTGTTGTGTGTTGACGCAGCATTTACGATTGATTTTATGGCTCAACTCAAACCATTTTTGGTTTTTCCCAAAAATTCTTATTCGCAAAATAATTGAAAATTGCGTACATAGTAGGTACAGTCTCAGGACATCTTTCGTTCAGTGAAGATATGTGAAACGAAGCCATAAAATTCCAAATTGTTTCTCAGGGACATATAGATATTCCTAAAGGGAAAACTGCAGATACTGCCGACTGGGAAACTATACACAATCGTACATTTCAGACATTTGATGTCAGTGAGTTATAGTAACTATGTACTTGATTTCCGGTACTTAAATATCAGATCCTGCAATTTCGAATTTCGCCTCATCATTCGAAACTGTTTGGATTAAAGTACTCAACTGCCAATCTACAGACATTTTTCGATTCGATAATTTCTGATTTCTCAACAAAAAAAAACTGAGGCAAACGTGAAAATGGCTACACAATCCGTTACCGTTTTTCCGAATCAAGGAAAACCTACTTATATCAAATGACTTCGTTGAGCCCGTTGATATGGGTACCCACACAAATCTCTCCTATAAGTAGCTAATTTCAAGACCTTGCTCTGGTATTGTGAAATTCCCTTACCAAATATTAGATTCCCTATGTTTCCGGTCTTTATATAGTTATTCGAATGAATTTTGAAGTTGCAGACACGTTCCTTATCTTATTTCCTTAGAAACCTCTTCAACATTTTCATATTTTCAGATCTAAGAAGGGCTACACACGCGCAAATTAAAATTTCACAAATTTACTGTTGTTACTTTTTCTTATCAAATATCAACACTCTTAGTAATTAGAGTATATAAGCTCATACTAACCAAACTTTTGTGCAAAGTTTCATATCGGTACCTATAACAGTTTAAAAAAACCGAGGTGATAACGTAAGCAAAACTTCAAACGCCTATCACTCCGTTGCCGTTACTTGAATAACTGATATAAAATGTACTCTTAGAGTCCTTTGAATTGAGTACCCATACGTTCATCTCCGATTAAAAATAAAAAAGTAAAAGTTTCACCTCTTCGGGACACCCTGTTACCATTTCCCTACCAACTTCTAAGGTATTCGTGCCAAAGACTTTTACTATTCTACACATTCCTACCAAATTTCATGACGATCGGTTGATCAGTTCGCGAGTTATTTAGTGAACATATTTTCAAATCTTCGGGACACCCTGTCATCTCTGCCCTACCAATTTCTAAGTATTTCATGCCAAAGACTGTTACTATTCTACACATTCCTACCAAAATTCATGACGATTGATTGAGTCGTTCGCGAGTTATTTAGTGAACCCATTTTCAAATTTTCGGGACACCCTGATATCGTTGCCCTACCAACTTCTTAGTATTTGTTGCCAAATACTGCTACTATTCTATACATTCCTACCAAATTTCATGACGATCGGTTGAGCCGTTCGCGAGTTTTTCAGTGAACAAATTTTAAAATCTTCGGGACACCCTGTTATCTTTGCTCTACCAATGTCTAAGTATTTCGTGCCAAAGACGGTTACCATTCTACACATTGCTACTAAAATTCATGACGATCGATTGAGCCGTTCCCGAGTTATTTAGTCAACAAATTTTCAAATCTTCGGAACACCCTGTTATCGTTTTCGTTGCCCTACCAGCTTCTAAGTATTTCTTGCCAAAGACTGTTACTATTCTACACATTCCTAGCAAATTTCATAACGATCGGTTGAGCCTCAAGCTATCGATGGTTATAAAACATCGATGGTCAAAAACATCGACCATCGATGGTCAAAAAAACATCGACGCTGTACCATCGATGGTAAAAACATTGACCATCGAATGTTCGATGCTCATCCCTGGTCGACACCTTTTGATGATACCATTTCCCATAATAATAATCCACATCCACGTGTAAAAATAAAAAAAAACACCTGAAAACTAAAGTAATGAAAAAAGAAAACTGGAATTGAATCGGTGCTTAAAAACTTGACTAAAACACCGACTCGTCGGTTTTCTTTTAACTCGGTCTCGGTACCAAAAAACCGACTCGTCGGTTCTTTTTAACTCGGTACCAAAAAACCGACTCGTCGGTTCTTTTTAATCCGGTACCAAATAACCGACTCGTCGGTTCTTTTTAACCCGGTATCAAAAAAAATGACTCGTCGGTTCTTTTTAACTTGGTACAAAAAACCGACTCGTCGGTCGGTTTTTAACCCGGTACTCAAAAAAAACGGCTTATGGTTAAAAAAAACCGTCGGTACTGAAAAAAAAACCTGAGTCAGGGAAACCGCTTGTGGTACCGGGTATTGAAAAAAACCGAAACCCGGTACTGAAATCTCGGTACCGAACAGGCCTACATGTACGAATGAGTGCAGTCATAGCGACACAAGCAAGAAGTTGTAATTTATTTAGCAAACGTATGTTCTTGAGATACTGTTATTGAGATTTTGACCACCATTCCAGTGCAGCATATGTCACAACAGGTTGGGCCAACATCACACTGCACTCTACTCAATAATTTTTGGAATAATGGGCCAAGTCGGTCAAAAAAGGGACCTGCAGGCCCACTCTCCCACCCTCCGCTCGCTTTATCAACAACATTTTTGACAGAGGTGCTCCTGTTGAGGCGTTTGTCAAACGAAAGGGGCGAGGCAAAATCACAGATAACATAACAAGCCATGTATTAGAGTTTAATAAGCATATGAGTTTGAATGGCCGCGAGCTGTATAGCACTTTCCTGTAGTATGAATGAAATTTGCCTTTGCTCAAAAATGCTTTATTTCAGTCACACTACAGGATATAGGTATCACGCTGATGGCCGATTAGACTGACGTTTTTATTGCTTCATGCCTTTGTTATACGGACGGTTTTGGCTGAGGCTAAGATTTATTCTCCGGGCAAATGGAACTAGAATAGTTTTTGGGGGGTTAACCCTTAGTCACATTTTATTTGTGAATGAAGTGCCGCATTCTGTGATGGAGAAAAAAAAATATTTAGAAGTATCGCTAATATCGATCTTCCCATGGTACAAACCGTCTTCAGTATGAAATGAATGACCCTTTTCTGTTTCTAACAAATAATGAAAGCTCAAATTTTGATCAATGGCTGAAATAACGGTTAATTCACCTGTGAAGTCAGATTAATTAATGGCACTCCATTCCTAGGCCAGTCAAAATCGACATTAACCTCGGAATAGATGGAATGCTACCGTTCTTTCGCTTATCTGTTTAAGAGTATTACTGGCTATATAAATCCAGATTTGCAAACCAAGGGGGCCCTGTGCTAATTTTGTGGCGAGCAAATAAGTGCGATTTTGTTGCTCTTTTTTTACATTTCCAACAACATTAAAAAAAAAAACTATCTTGGAAAAAACAATGATCGGAATTTTGAAAGTAGACAAAATTTCCAATCTAATGATATCCTAATCACTTTTGTAGGTCAAATATTGACGGAGATACAGGTTTTCAAAAATAGGGTATTCTCCACAAAAAAAGGCGAATTCTAAACTTATGTTGTTTGCCGAAACGACATTTACTTGAAATTCGCAATTTTTCGTTGAAAAATACCCTATTTTTAAAAACCTGTAATTCCGTCAATATTTGACCTATAAAGTTGGTTAGGATATCATTGGATTGAAAATGCTGTCTACTTTCAAAATGCCAAACACACTTTTTATCCAAGACAATTATTTTAAAAAATATTGTTAAAAATGTAAAAAAGAGCAAAAAATGGCTCGTTTTCGCTAGCCAAAAACTTAGCACAGGGTGCCCAGGGTTGCAAATCTGGATTTATATAGCCAGTAATACTCTAAAACAGATAGAAAGAACGGTGGTATTCCATTTATTCCGAGGTTAGGCCTTTTTTTTTGTAAAGTTTTACTGGCGTATTCGTTCCACTTCGAGTCCCATGTTATTTATGAAAATAAGGATTTTCGAAAAAAGGGTCACACAGTATACGTTTTAGCCGTTAGTTGCGCGGGCTACGATTTTAGCCCACACTTTTTGAAATGGCGATTATTTTTAGGACAGAACTGTACTCCCTGTGTAAAATATTGTGAATATTGGGTACGCGAAAAATGGACTGAGTATGGAATTCTACAAACTGGCCATTTTGAACTGCATTCTCTCGCTCAAAGTTCCATTTCGAAGATTTTTTGTTGATTTCTGAGAATATAAACTTTTTTTGTTGTTTCCATTTTGAAAAGTAATTATTTTGTCCACTTACGACCTAAGTAAGTTCATGTGAAAAAAGACCAAAAATAAGACTAAACAATTTGATAAACATAAGCCCTGATGATGCCGAATAAAGTAGGCGAAACGTCGTCATAAAAGGAGAAATAAAAAAAGCTGCAAGGAGAAATGAGAAAGTAACAATCAATTGACCAATAAATAGCAGTGACGAAAAGAAGGAAAACCTAGTTTAAGTGGTTGTTGACACCTCAGCGCCTGTGTATACGGCAAAACCATCGTGACATACAATTTTGAATGAGCTCGAAGAGTGCAGTTGAGAAGAGTACTTTGTCTATGTATTTTGGACTCTCGTGCCACAATGCTTGGCATGAACGAGAATATAGCGGCAATTGTTTGTTATGGCTATTATTTTGCATTAGTTAGAAAGAGAAGCTATATTGGCTTTTCTAGTTCCGGGCTATGTTTTTAGATGGTTTTGGTATATGGGCCAAATACACGCATTCAACCACACATACATGTATAAATACGATTGCCAAACTTAGAATCGGGTTCGGGGAAGTCGCTCCTTCACTCTCGACGCGTACAGTTGATTCTGCAGTTGGTAAAATAAAGTCAATTAAAACTCAATCTTATCCCTCTATCACTCATGAGCTGCGATTTTTTTGAGTTTTTGTATCAGAGGTAATATCAAGAAAATAAAATACACGTGTTTTTCGATTTTTATTTATTTTTATTATTTCAAAAGGAAATTGCAAATATAAGGTATGTTGCTTTTAGGCAACACAGTAGTAAATGGTCATTTCTTATATTTTTGTACAACATGCTACGATAGATGGAAGTCTCTGAAACAATTCTTCGTTTTTGTGTAGCAAAGGGCAACCCCGCATTTTTCGCATACATTATGCGTGAACCCAACACATTTGGGAAATTTGCACCTTTTTTTTTTGTCAGACCATTGTGGCCAGTGCCCAATCTGGTCTTGACGGACAGCTTTAGTAGTCTAGTACAGATAGCTCACAACCCAAACATCCAAAAATAAAAAGAATTTCGGATGCCAAATTGTTGAATACACTGCCTAATATACGCAGTAAAAAGTTACACCAATTTGCGCCATGGGTTAAGGGGGGAGGGGGTGGCAAAGGGGTGAAAATTCAGTTTTTTGCAAATATCTGGAAAACTATTTGTCTGAGCTTGAAATATCTTGAGGACGAAACAAACTACATAAAATTACCTTTGTAATGATGTACAACACTTTAGACATTTTCTCAGAAAATTATACCCCAGACCTAAATGTATTATAGTGAATTTAAATTTTTGGAGTTTTACATTTCGCACTGTAACTCTTGATAGAATAGACCTACCGTTATAAGATCTTGTCCATATATTGACAACAAACTTTGTTTGATTTGTATCAAAAATTGGAGTGCTCCGACTATTGACGCCCCCCTCACTGCTCCTAAAATTTTTCAAAAAGGCATGCCTGTAGCTTCTTTTTAAATTGAGCCAGGCAGATCAAATTTGGTGGGGTGCCTAGTCTATCCTCCATTTTGCTCCCCACCAAAAATTATTACCATCCGATCAAAACTAAGGGTACCTCCCATACAAAGTGTACGAAAATTCTAACAAATTTCACATTTTTTCACTTCTAAATTCTATGTAAAATAGAAAGCAAAAAATGTATCTCTTAGAACGTCATTATAACAGTTAATTGTAGTCTTTTTAATGTATGTTCAAAAGTTTGTACCAAGGCGTACGCTACAAGTATCAAAAAATTGGGTTAGAAGGTCAGTGATACCAGTTCTAAGGCTACTTGCGAATATTTCAAGTAACGTGTACTAGCAACATTCAAACCCGGTTTTTCGTACTTGTAAGGCACGCTCTATTACAAACTTTTGGATATACATTCAGAAGACTACAGTTAACTGTTATAGGGACGTTCTAAGAGATAAATTTATTTTTTCTATTTTAGATAGAATTTAGAAGTGAAAAAATGTGAAATTTGTTAGAAATTTGGGTCACTTTGTATGGGAGGAACCCTTAGTTTTGATCGCATGGTAATAATTTTTGGTGGGGAGCATAATGGAGCTTAGACTAGGCAGCCCACCAAATTTGATCCGACTGGCTCAATTTGAAAAGAAGCTACAGGCATACTTTTTTGAAAAATGCTAGGAAGAGTGAGGGGGGCGTCAATGGTCGGAGCACTCCAGTTTTTGGTACAAATCAAAAAAATTCTGTTATCAATATATGGACAAGAACTTATGACGGTAGGTATATTTTGTCAAGAGTTACAGTGCGAAATGTAAAACTCAAAAAATTTTAATTCACTATAATATTTTTGGGTCTAGGGTATAATTTTCTGGGAAAACGTCTAAAGTGTTTCATATCATTACAAAGGTAATTTTATGTAGTTTGTTTTGTCCTCAGCACATTTTAAGGTCGGACTCATAGTTTTCCAGATATTTGCAAGAAACTGAGTTTTCACCCCTTTGCCACCCCCTCCCCCCTTAACCCATGGTGCAAATTAGTGTAACTTTTTACTGCGTATATTAGGCAGTGTATTCAACAATTTGGCATCAAAAATTCCTTTTATTTTTGGATGTTTAGGTTTGGAGCTATTTTGAACCAATTGTACTGGACTATAGGGGGAACATGCTGCGCAGGTCCCTTGTGTTTTTTGCTTCAATTTCGCTCTGCAATGAACGCCGACTAGATATATTTGGTTTTACACCCATTTTACATAGGGTTACAGCAACCTCCAGGCGAAAATCTGCTGGTGACAATATATTCGACTGAATGTTTTTGCATTCAGCAACTCTTTTATAAAGAATCCATGCATTGGCCATCGTCAAATCCAGATAATGATAAAAAAGTCGCATGGGCCACCTTTTACTTCGCAAGCGTATCTTGTATATGCCCATTATACTGTCTAGTAGATCTACCCCACCCAATCGTCATGATTGTATTTTCCAATAACATTGGGTCGCTTTATGTTGACATACCTAAAGAAATGAACATTTATGTACAAGTAAATGCATAAGTAAGAAAACCATACCTTGAATTATGTTTATCCCATCTTCGAACATCAACTTCCGGTTCTATCCCAGCAAAGGTGGAAGCCAAATTGTCGATTCTATTGTCCTTCCAAGCGACTGTTGATATATCAATCCCGTTGACATCAGCTACATATTCTTCCGAATACCATCGTTCTTTTTTCATCATTATCTTTTCTGCAGAAAGCTTGCAATCTGGTATTCTATTTCTTCTAATAGTGCCGAGACTGAGAATACCTTCTTTAGCCAGATATTCCATTAGCCGAAGAGAAGTAAAGTAGTTATCAAAATATATTTTGAAGTTCTGGTTCCTTGGAATCATGCGCGCTAACCTCTTGACAACGTTTGACGAGGCGCCTAATTCTGGTTCCCCTTGTAAAATGACATTTTCTTTGTCTGTTTCGACCTCGGTTTTATAGGCAAAGCCAGAAACTCCACTCAGCACAAAGATCTTATAGCCCCACTTATGCGGTTTATTGGGGTTATACCTCTTCAATGTATTACGTGCTTTTGTCGAGCACATGTGCTCGTCCACACAAAGGTGCTCTTCCAATGGGACTTTACTATATGCCTGGTTCAAGGAATCAACCAGTGGTCGGATTTTATAAATCCAGCGTAAATTCAGTTTTTGTGGTTTCTCTTTAGTACACTTTTTAGGGTTTTTTGCTTTGGAGGCTTGATTGATGTCATCTATCAGTGCAGCTTTAGTACTAGATGAGGGAAGTTCACTGATATTTCCTTGAGCAACGTTAATGTTTTCTAGAGGCTCATCAAGATCAGTGCCATCAACATCAATGTCTCGATCCTCGTCATCGAAAGTTTCAAGCTCTGGACTGAAATCTGGATCAGCAATGCTGTCATCATCCAAATCCAAGCCGTCTTCACTATCACTATCATTTAAAATAGCAATTATTCTTTCATCGCTAAGAACTCGTTTACGAGACATCCTAAAATATGCAAAATAAACAGTAATCAGCATTACCCCGGTCTGACAAAATTTTGAACTTTTTGCCTGATGTAGCCCACAGGCAACAATCTTTGTTTGCCACTAAAAACAAGGCAAAACGCAATAAGTGCTCAGAATCTTCATTTCATAATGTACTTCAAAAGCTTACATCTTTATTTTCTCAGAATAACAACCTAAACTCAAACTGGAAACTTTCTAATTTATTCTTCCGAAATGTTCTCTAAGCGGTACTTCTCGCAATTGTCGACAGTCAAAGAAAAAATGCCAATTTCAAGCAAGTAGTGTTACCTAACTGTTTTATTTTGATCATATTTGTTAGGTCGGTGTGTATATCACAGGCTACAGTGCCCAATTACGTTTTGAAATTTGATTGTATTTATTTTGAGGCACTCTAATGGTATGTTGCCTACAGTCTACACTATGATACAGAGGGTAGTTCTTGCAAATTATTTCACATTAGTTGTATTGTTTCCTATTTTAAAAATTTATTGAAATGGATAAAACCCCATTTTACAATATAACCCCTTAAAATTCGATACATACGTCTACTTAAATTATTTTTGACATTTTGTTTTTTCAACTACAGCAAAACGATGAACTCCACTATGCCGAACTAGCGTTGGCCGTATCAAAAAGCTCAATAGAACAACAATGTAACAATGCCCTGCTGTCGTCTAGTTGTAGTAGTACGTTACTCAAAAAATCATCAGCCTACGACTATTTCGACGAACCAACGATATACGCTCAAATAGATCACTACAAGGCGGCCGCCTCATCACAACAACCACCACCGCCGCCCCTAATATCATCACCCTGTTCGCAAACGACACTACTCTCGTCAACGTTGCCGCGCAATCATTGTCCCGGATCGGGGAGTGGAGTTCAGGGTGTGCCGGGTGTCGTTGGTGTATCGCCAAATTCCGTCAAGCCAATACCCCTTACATCGACGGCCGCTACAGCAAAGCCATTCTCTCGGGAAATAGTGACGGTAAGGACACCCATTCTGTACACACAACAGGAAAGTTGTGTCTAAGCAGATATGAAAATTCTCGATGAAAGTATGTGTATCGCGCGGCGCGGCGCGTTATTCGTGATCTATGTATTTCGAGTTGTACAGAAATTTCATCATCCCCCTATAAGAAGAAAGGAATAATATTAGATGCACGAGGCAATAAGACCATCATTTTACTGACGAATCCTATGGAAGTATATGAAGGAGATGTTTTGTATTTTTTTCTGTTAAATTAAGGAATAAAATTAGCTTGGCGGCTGGGTCATTGATAAGCATCGAAAAAAGGTTGAAGGAAAAAGTAAATAAAAATATAAATTTCGAAACTTCCCCAAAGGGGAGTCATAGAAACATAAGTCCCGATAAACATTTTCCACGCCAACAGAGCACTCTGGGTAAATTGAATTTATGCAAGAAGCCATTATTTGTGTTTTTCTTTTACACTTTTGGCCTTTTTTGTATTGAGGCGACTCGCCAATAAAATTCTGAGCTAATTTTTGTTGTTCTTTTAAAATTCATTTGGGTATTGTTAAACAACATTTTTTGTTCAACATTCTTCTGAAAACTCGAACTTGTTTTTTGTTATTGTTAAAAATGGATTTCACCGGTATTGGATTATGTCAATAGTTCAATATTTTCAAATCAATTTACTCGAAACGTAACAATAGCAAGAGCTTTGAAAGTTCTGAATCTTCCGGTTTCTAACAAGGCATCTTCATCTTGCAACTTGCAAAGCTACATTTGTACATAATTAATAGAAACTACGACATAATGAGTGCAACTTATACGATTTTCAATACAGTAGGAATTTATTTCATGCCGCAATAAAATTGTTTGTACAACATCATTAGTTAAGATGCTAAATCCCCATACGTAGAAAATTTACAAACTAAATTCTTCTTCTTCTTTATGGCACGATAGCCCGACGTCGGGCCTTGGTTAGTTAAAAAGGACATAAAAGGACACTAATTTCACACCTTGATCGAACGTAGGCATGTGGAGTGTCATATCAAAGAGGACGTCGAGTGCATTGCATATCCGGCGCTTGTTTCCTGTCTCAAGGACACTAAATGGAATAAGTCGGGCTAAAATGGAAAATTACGGCTTTATAAAGATACAGATACGGGAAACACAAAATTTTTTAAGTTGCGCCCAATTTTTTGCTTTGAAGGCCTTGGAACAAGTAACAAATGCCAGATATGGAATGTACTTGACATCCTCTTTGATATGACACCCCACATGCCCACGTTCGACTAAGGTTTGCAATTAGTGTCCTTTTATGTCCTTTTTCAGAGCTTTCTGGTAAACTTTTTTCTTAGCAAATTTAATCTTCAGCTATTATAGATTCTGGTAAGTGATAAAAGTAATGACAGCTTGAATCATAATCGTAGATATGGCTTTGGAAAGATACACGGGAAACGCGAAAATTTTCCATTTAAGCTCGATTTATTCTGTTGAATGTCCTTGAAACAAGAAACAAAAACCGGATATGTAATGTACTCGACGTCCCCTTTGATATGATACCCCGCATGCCGACCTCCGGTCAAAGATTAAAGAGTATCATTTTTTGTCCGTTTTGCGACCTTTCCGATCAAATTTTTTTTTAGCAAAATCAGTTGTAGATTCCTGGGAGCCCACTAATTAAAAAACAACAGAAATTAGCCTTACTCTAATTTTTTCCATTTGAAATGCTAATATGACTGCACTATACCATAAAAAGTCGTTGATAAGTTGCGCGAATCGACGACTGATTTTCGAAGTAAATTTTGATAATTTGGAACCGTTCTTGAAGCGTGATTCTAAACATTATAATTTGTAAGAGTATACTGAAATAAATAATAAAAAAAAATTGATTCAAATGTAATATTTTGTGTTTTTTTTTTTAATTTGAAGTTCTATCATTCTTCAAAAACACCCTAGAAACATTTTTATTTTTTTTAGATTTAGTTGTGGGGTATGCAATTTTGTGGATTTGGTTTTGGGAATTTTCTGCGTAGGTATTTCGTATCTAACCCGATATCTTTCTCTGTATTATTAAATATTCTGCTGAGTTTCTTGTTTTTTCAATAAATCCAAAAATAGCCAGCTTCCTTTTCGTCAGGCAAATGAAATTTGCGGTACACCCAAAATGAAAAAAAATTAAAAAAATTTTAAAATTAGTAGAAATTTGTAAATTTATCGAATATGTTAAAGACTATTTTTTAGGAAGAAAAAATTTTATTATTACAGTTAGATTTTGTACTATATTATTACATTTAATTCAATTAATTAAATTTTAACAAAACAATTAAAAAAAAACTAGAGACACAAATGAAATAGGTAAAACTTAAAAAATAAACACAACAAAAACACAAACCATGCCATACTAAAAAAATGTTACGAAATTTTATGAAAATATCTATATCAAGATAAAACAAACCAACAAAAAAAAAAACTACGAAAAAAAATTATTACAAAAGAAAAATACCAAAAAGACATGATAAATGAATTGAAACAATTTACGACGACTTAAATGTTCCTTCCTATACCAAGGTATAAAATACATATAAATTTAATAAATAAATAAAAATACACAAACACATTACAACAAAAAAGTATAAATGGGCAAAATGTAAATTAACGAAAAGAAAAAGAAACAATTAAAACCAAATACATATTACATAAAATCTTATCAAAACTAGACACATAAGAGATAAGGACGATCAAATCCAAACAACATTGAAAATTGTCTGGAAATATCTTTTTATCTTTTCATTTTAGATAGAATAAAATTCACTCAACTGTCATTGATATAAATAAAAAAAAATAAAATAAATAAAAAACAAAATATGTGATCAGTGAGACACAATTGATGTAAATCACGAAAATGAATCAATTCATTATATATATATATATACTTTGTACATATAGTATAAATAAATTACATTAATATTAAATTAATTTAATAAAACACAAGAAAGAATGAATAAATTTGAATGAAAGTAAAAGAAAATCAGAAGAGTAAATAAGTAAGAAAGAGATTACTAGTTAAATTTAAGGAATTCTTAACGAAATTAATATAATAAAATAATGATTATAATAAACAATGTGAAACAACAACAAACAAGAGAGACAACTAAAAAACACCTAACCTAAATTTATTATAATACAAAAACAAACAAACTGAAAATGAAGAATTCTGATGTAATTTGGAATTTATGTAAAAGAAATTTTCTTGAGTGATTTATAAAATGATCTTATTGTGTAAAATATATGTTACATACATGAGATTTGAGTCTTTTTTATTAGATTTTTTACTTTTTAATAGCGTACGTGTCAGCCAAGAGGGTAACGTACGGTGTTTCATGTGTTCAGTGGAATACAGGCCCAAGCAACAGCGACCCCCAAAGCCGGAAATTTAAAGATTTTTTTTGATACATCCTTTGACTAACTGTTCTTTTAAAGACATTCAATTTTATTAGTCCACAAAATACTTCCACTACTGATGATCAAAATCCATGTAGAGAGTTATTCTTGCTTCGTTCCAAGAAATCTTAAAGGTTCAACTTGCAAGGAGGAGTGCCTCTCTTGAAGGTTTTTGCGTCTGGTATTCTTTTGCGCTTCCCTTGAATTAAGTGATAAGCAGCTAAATAGTCCAAGTAGGTGCGTTTGGAATTCTTTGCCGCTTCTCTCGAATTAAGTGATAAGTAGCTAAATAGTCGAAGTAGGTGATCTTTCCCGTATAACGATTGAAATTTCAATTTTGATTTTAACCCTTGGTTTGCATGGTGGTGAAAACTACCATAAAGTGTATGGTGGAGTCCCAGGGACTCCTTACTTCAATCTTAATAAAAGCAAAACCAATGTTGTTTTCGTAAAATTATCTATAAATATAGTTAATATTGTCCATCAACAATAGATTTTAACTTACATTAGGAACTTTGAATGAGTTTATTTTCTAGAACTTACAGTTAAATTTACAGTCTCAAAAATCGCACAAAAGAATGCTCACTCCTTAAAAATAGTAAAATTCAAACGCTCAATAAAAATAATTTCCCTTTTTTACTAATTTTGAATAGATAAACATATCCAATTATAAAATAAACATAAACTTTCTCAAATAGCATCTAAATAAAAAAATACCGGCGTACAGAGGGCTGCGCCCGCAATACGAGGGTTTTTTAGATTTTGGATACATACATAGTGAATAATTTTGCAAATATATTTTATAGGTAATAAATAAGAATTATGCACAATGTTAATGAAATGCTTCTCGTAAATCTATTTTTGGATTGGTCTAAATAAACGCGTTCCAGAATGAAAGGCTAACGCCTTTCATTCTGTAATACTTTTTAGTTAGACCAATCCAAAAATAGATTTACTATGTATCATGGCTCCACATATTAACTGGATTTATTAGCTGTAACGCCGTTACCATGACTCCAAACTGGAAAAAAGCGACTGATATGAAATGTACCCATCGAGTTCTTTGATTTGATAAAAACTAAAAAAGTCGACTTTTTCATATCTCCGGGACACCCTGTTTGCTTTGTCCTACCAACGTCTAAGTATTTCGTGCTAAAGACTGTTACGATTCTACTCATTCCTATTTTCATAACGATCGGTTAGTGAAAAAATTTGTAAATGTCCGGGACACCCTTTTATCTTGGCCATACCAATTTTTAAGTATTTCATGCCAAAGACTGTTACCATTCTACACATTCCTACCAAATTTCATGACGATCCGTTAAGCCGTTCGCGAGTTATTTAGTGAACAAATGTTCAAATGTCCGGGACACCCTGTTACTTTCGTCCTACCAACTTTTAAGTATTTCGTGCCAAAGACTGTTACCATTCTACACATTCCTACCAAATTTCATGACGATCGGTTAAGCCATTCGCGAGTTATTTAGTGAACAGACGGACGGACAGACGGACAGACGGACAGACGGACGGACAAAATCGATTTCATAAGGGTTTTTTGTAAAATCTAAAAAACCCTAAAAACGTGCATTGCTTCAATTCAGATAATGTTCTGTGAATTTTCTTCATACTTTTTTGATCATGACGGGAGTATTGGTTTGTAATAAGAGTTGCGAATATAAATTGCCTTCCTCCATTATTCGTTTCAGCATGAGAAACAGTATTATCTCTGATTCCGAGGAATTTATCATAACTCCATTATCAATTTCATCAGTTAGAAGGTTTCCCTTTAGGGTTTCTAATGCTGTGAGCCTGTTGTTCTGGGCGACATTGTATGTACTGTATGTACATACGTGAAGTCAGGTTAGCTTTTTTCAGTTGTGTAATTAATTGTGTCCGGAACTAAAGTCTTTTTAGTTTTGGGCATACATTTTAAGATTAATTGAAGACATAGGGATTGATTTCACAAATGTCGAAAATAAGAAACATAACTACTATAGGTCATCGAAGAGTACGACGGCTGCATGAAAAAACAGTGTACATTTCCGATTGCATCTACTTCACCCTTGGTGTAATTATAATATACATAATTATAATTTCTAATTAATTTGTCATAGAAACAAAAGTGTGGTCATGGTGTACCAAAGAACAAAAAAAGACAGCCTTTCTCTATTCGGAAACATAACTAACCAGTGCGCTATCCAAATAATGACTTCTTCCAACCATTGTGTCGGAACACTAGCAGGATTTTATTTCAAAACAATGATATGGGTAATATTACATCGGTTGGAAGCGACGAAAATAGCTTATTACATTAAAAAAGCTTGATAGAGCACAATACAAAAATCGACAATTGCTCTCATTACATAACACAAAGTGCATGGTGGAGTCCCACGGACTCCTTCTACCGTTATTACTCACCGAAGCAAATAGCGCAAGCACACGTCGTCTTCTGATTGATAAAAGTAATCTGAGGAGGAGTCCCTGGGACTCACCATGCAAATTAAGGGTTAAAATAACAAAAAAAAAATTGATACACTGCTTTAAATACGGGTTCTGTCAATATTTTCTGGTTAAAAAAAACCGAAGATAAGGGGTCCCTATTCCAATTTCGATCACAATAAATTTGGGAAACGTTACGCCACTGAGCCTCCTCCGTTTAAACTAACTAATTTTTAAGGAAGGTACGTGTAGTATGTAGTATGTAGGGTATGTGTGCAAGTATGGTTGCCTCAGGTGCATTCAAATCGGTGTAACATTTTATTTGGAACCATAAAAACAACAAATTTTTACAGACTGCCTCCGGTATACGTTACCGTTAAGGAGATTTTCACGAAAATAACCAAAAATACCGAAATCGTAAAGTTTAGAACCTCATAGCGCCCTTAGTACTGCACGCATCGATCTAAAATTTAAACATTTGATTAAACGTTGTAGAAACTTTAAATTCGCCATATAGCAGTTTTCGGTGCACATTACCGTTATAGAGATATTCCAAAAAAACGGCTTATTTGGTTGTTTGGACCCTCATAACTTCTCTAGGGAGGCTCCCATCGTTGGAGACTTTTGACGTCATACTAACAGCAAAACGAGCTACAAATTTGCCTCAGATGGGTTCCCCTAGAGGTTACCGTTATTCAAAAAATTTCGAGAAGCGATTTTTTGTTTAACTTTGACACCTCACAGCTTCCTTGGGGGTGTTCACATAGATGAATTCTTTTGACATTTTAATTTGAAGTTACGGAAGCAACAAATTGTTACAGGCTTCTATCCCGAATGCGTTCCCGTTATGAACAAATTCACGAAAATAACGAAAAACACCGTTATTGTGCGGTTCGGACCCTTATAGCGCCCTTACTATTGCAGGCATTAATCTGAAGTTTGGGTATTTAATTAAGCGTTGCATAAGCTACAAATTCGCCATATAGCAGTTTTCGGTGCACATTACCGTTATAGAGATATTCCCAAAAAACTGAATTTTTGGATGTTTGGACCCTCATAACTTCCCTAAGGGGGCTTCCATCCTTGGGGACTTTTGGCCCCTGACTAACAGCCACAGGAGCTACAAATTTATTTCAGATTGGTTCTCTCAAGAGGTTACCGTTATTCAAAAATTTCCGAGAAGCGGTTTTTTGTTTAACTTTGACCCCTCATAGCTTCCTTGGGAGTCCCCGTATAGATGAGCCGTTTTGGCATTTTAAGTTGAGGTTATAGAAGCAACAAATCGTTACAGGCATCCCTCCCGAATACGTTCCCGTTATGATTGAATTCACGAAAAACCGAAAAATACCGTTATAGTACGGATCGGACCCTCATAGCGCCCTTAGAATTGCACGCATCGATCTGAAATTCGGATATTTGGTCAAGCGTTGTATAAGCTACAAATTCGCTGTATAACAGTCTTCAGTGCACGCTACGGTTATAGATATATTCCCCAAAAACTGCTTAGTTGAATGTTTGGACCCTCATAGCTTCGTAAGGGGGGCTCCCGTCTTTGGGGACTTTCGGCGTTATACTGACAGCCGCAGAAGCTACAAAGTTCTCCTAGAAGACCATAGAGCACACTCCCCAGTCTTAGCGCCATTCACGAAAAACCCCAAAAAACACATTTTTTTAAGGTTTGAACCCCCATAGCGCTTTTGGGGCTGCGTGTATTAATATAAAATTTGGTCGCTTTCTTCAAAATTCCATAGGCTACAAATTATTCATACAAAAGTTCTTAGTACGAGTTACCGTTATAGAGATTTTCGTGAAATATATTAAAAATACCGTTAGACCTCCTAGCACCGTTAGGTGTGCCCGAACGTATTCGGTATTTCCATAGTTTATTGAAAAAACACAAGAGCTTCAAATCTGCCATGCATCACTTTTTTGTATATGCTACCGTTATAGAGATATTCAGAAAAACCTGTTTTCAAGGGTCTTTGACCCTCTGTAGCACCGCTAGCGGCACTCGTAGAGACGGGGACTTTTAGGGTCTTGTTTAGGACCTCGAAAGTAAGGCTCATGCAAAAATCCAGCTTTCCCCTAATTTTTCCGAAGTGAAATACCAATTTTCCTGGGGTAGCAGTGTATTCAACAATTTGGCATCAAACATTTTTTTCTTTTGGATGTTTCGGTTTTGAGCTAGTGTACTATACTTATACGACCAGCTGCTTGAGTTTTGGGAAAACCGTTACGTCATTCAATAAATAAAATGAGATCAGGCGTTCCGTTCAAGGGTTATATGTAAAAACAGGAGAACATGAAGAACAAAACGATTTTATGAAATGCGCGCTACTCGGTCCAGGTTCTAGGAGGAATAGACAAAAGCTTGAGAAAATAAGCTGCGTTCAGAATTTCACTTCTGTATAATTTTCCAGATGTGTCTCCTATTTTGGGTAGAAGTTAGGGATGTCAAAAACCGGACGGTTAGTCCGAGAACCGGTACTTTCAGAACAGTTTACCGGTTTTTCTTCGGTTTTTTCTTTCTCCTGATTTTACGGACGGTTGTTGGTCCGTCCGGTTAAAAACGGAAAAAGATTCTTTAAAAATTCATACAATTTTTTATATTTTCTTGATTTTTCAGTCTGAAATTCTATTACTTATCTCCTATGGAAAATCTCGTTTGCAAATTTCAGCCCTTTAACAATTGTCAAACAACAAATGTTTGGATTTTTTTTTAACTAATGAATATATATATATTATATATAATTTTTTTTAACTAATGAAATCACATCTGACAATTTTATTTGATTGTCTTTTTTGTTCAACATGTTTCTCTTTTAATTTAGCTGTCTTACTACATAATGTACGTGCATTTTAAGTTGGTTTTGCATACGATACGAACACCAGCAATACGAGTGTGTAAGCATTTTTTTACTAAAATTCTAGCCAAATCAATGAAAACACCCGGTTAACCGGAAAACCGTTACTTGGAGCCCGGTTAAAACCGGACGGTCTAACCAGATTTGCAAAAAAAACCGAAAACCGACAACCGGGTTATGGGCCGGTTTTTGACATCCCTAGTAGAAGTCTTTCAGATGGGTGGTTCTGGAATTTACAGAACTACTACTACTACTACTAATCGGATATCGGAAGAGAAAATTGCAGTTATTCTCTTAGTAAACTTTGCTATGCTGGTGGCTCTCACGCTGGAGGGGAACAGAATTACTGAGATCATTCTATATATCTGAGATCCGCTAATCCACCAAAGGATATAGACGAACTAGAGAAAATGAGGCACCTTAGTAATTTCCCAGCTATTCTGTTATTGGGTGTGTTTCTGAAATTCGTTCCGGGAATACAGGCAACAGCACCGTTGATTCAGTGTAAGCTACTAAAATATTATCCTATTGGTAAATTTTCCAGATGTTTCAAAAGCTATCCAGCTATTCGCGGTGGTCATCAATTCGGAGGGAGGGGTTGGAGTTACTGAAATAGGAAAATCCGTTCAAGAGATAAAGACAACAGTTACAGAAATAATTTTTATATTTTTATATGCGCGGTGTTTGCCACACTCCGGTCGGTATGGGGCCGGCTTAAGACTTACTAAAATTCGGTAATTCGTTTAGGAAATGTTTAAGATATTTCTGAAATAAAACAACCTGCATAATTTCGCTCAGTGTAAATTTTCTGAAGCACCCAATACTTATTCTGCTATTCGGGATGGTTTCAATTATACTCGGCAAGGAGACAAATCCGGTGGAGCAAACGGCCTAATCCGTTCAAAGTGGCCGAAGCATAGGAAAAGAGGTGCCTTCAATATTTCGCTCATCCGTTCAGGCGATTCTGCATGTTTCAGTAGTGAGTCAACTATTTCAGGTAACGAAAATTCCAAGGAAAAAATCACAAAATTACGCAAAGAAAAGAATGGCCAAAGTATCATTGTGAATTGTATGCATATTTAAATAGTAATAGTGCATATTTAAATAGTTTTCTGGTAGAGACAAACCGGTGGGGATAATTTACTGAAATCAACTAATTCGATAAGGAGGTATAGGCAAAAGTAGCTCGAAAATTTGCTCATTTTAATTTTTTCCCAAGTTTATGTAGATATTTAACCATACCGGGTAGAGGACAATCCTGTGGTTTAAATTTCCCAAAATGCACTAAAATGTAAAAAGTATCAGGAACACAGCTGCTTTGAAGATTTTTTCCATTGTGAATTTTTTATTTTACTATTTGGAGTAGAGGCCGATTCGGGGTAGCATTTGAATCTGCTTATCCGTTCAGGGGGTAAAAGCAAAAGTGTGCGAAAAGGAACTGTCTTCAGTGCATTTGTTCATTGAGAGTGTTGTGCACGCTTTAATACTTATTCTGCTATTCGACGAGGAGCCCAATAATTCTTCATCCTTGCTTTTTAAAGCGCTGTAGGTAAGTCGCCCGTTCTGGCGGTGATTTAGTTTGGCAAGTCGGGCATTTTTACAAAAAAAAAAAAAATACTATTACATTGTAACGGTACCATGAATGAGACACGCTATAAGAAAAGGATTTGATAGATTTTTGCATCTAAAACCCAACGAGGAATTTTATTTTGCTTGGTTATAGCTTTTTGGAGAGCAAATGCGTTTCGCATTTCCTTCATCTTCAAGGATAAAGTACATTCTTAGTTTTCATCGTGCAATATCTGAATAAAAGTTCCTTTCTTTTTGATTCCTTGTTTTGGATAAACTCCAAATATGTTGTGCTTGGCGAAAGCGGGAGTCAGATGAAATTAAAACTTAGTTCTCCTAAAATCGGAGTAAAATCAGTAGAGCCTAATTTGAAGAGTACGTATTTATTAAGACCCGAACGATGATCCCGTTATCCTAGCGCTACAAAAATCTATATCCTAATTTCGATTGGTCTAATTAAGACAAAAAAAGCCAATAGCGTATTTTTAGTTTGTCCTTGAAAATACTAAAGGGCATGTAGCGAAAACGCACTTTTTCGGCGATTTTCAGTACAGCTTGGTGTATCGGATTTTGGTGGTAAATTTTTTTTGCCAGCAGAATAGATAAATGGACATAATAACAATCCTACATTTTCAGAATGAGAGTAGTAGTACCTAGTAATTCCGGAAAACAAGTCACTCGGTCTTCTCTGATTTCGTTGCCTGAGCGAAAAAATCCAATAAAAGAAATGAATATTAAAAGAAAAAATTGAATGGGACACCTCACGAAAACGAAACAAATCCTGGCTGCAATCCTAGTATTTATTTTCTTGTGTAAACCGTTATTGATAATGGAACAAAATGGAGGCGCGACATTTCAATGTCCCTGTATGCTTAGGAGTTTTCATGCGAAGAATTTTCGGGCTTTTATCAGGGTTCTAGGACATCTTTCGACAGAGGTGGTCGCTCTGAAATGTCGACCGAAGACACTCTTATTACCTTTTGAGTTATAGTGTAGGACCCTTATTTTCCTGTATAATGTCTAGTAACTAGTCCACTCGTAAATTGTCTGTTACTTCGACCCGAATTAATTAGACGAAACCAATCTACTCCATTTTACAAAACTGAACATACCTAAAATTGAACGTGTCGTCTCTATTACAACTCCTTACTTCATGTGTATGGATGTATCTGTCATATATTGGTGTGTTCTCAAGATAATAAAAATAAATCAGAGACTAGATGGGACACTTTCAAAATTGTGTTTAGTACCAAAACTTCATTAAACCCGAGCATTATTCCCTTCCACACACGGGACGGGACAACATCATAATATTGTGTCACGCTATCAACTTAGAAAACACTATCAAATTGACTACATTGAGATTTCAATATCCGTCAGGGATAATAAGATCCCTCGACACACACAGGTTATACGTTAGGTATATCCAACCATGCGGATGAGAAAATGAGAATTTTAGTGTCTTTGACTAAAAGTTCTTAAAGTAAATCCCTTGAATGGTGCGAGTGTAGCCATTATATGAACCACACACAAACACACACACCGCACGTCTATAATATGTGTAAAACGACATAAATTCGACATACTACATACGTACAGACATTTATATCAGGTTGTCATCACCACACTAAGTTTTATGAGCACATATAAAACCAGCCTTAACCTTTCTCCAGGATAAGCCGTAAAAGTGCTCTTTAAAGTTCATTTCATGTATTCCGCATACGATTCAATATACATACTCGTATGAAGTAGCAGAGCAGCGAGGCAACACCCATTCTTGAACTGTCGATCCCTATACCGCTTTTGTGGGCCTTCTATTGCAATCCATCGTGAAGAATGGCCCGTAAGGACATTCACAGTACACGTTCACAGTGTGCCCTACTGTCTATACGTAACGTATGATTCCATATCGTATCGTTTGTGTAGCTCAGTGTATTTTCAAATCGGCATATCTTTGTAGATACATATTTCGTCCACGGAAAATTTCGGTTCGGCACCCGGAGGTCCTTTCGCCAGATACTACATATGTTAGAGACGTGTAACCAATGGGAAATTTCCCGGAGATACAAACGATGACAACGAGAGAGGCAGAGGAGAGGGCGGAGGAGGGCTTAATTAAAAGTTAAATTTATATGGAAAGTGTTGGCTCTTTGCCAAGATGATAATTTTGTACGATTTGGATATTAGTGTGGCTTCACACATCCTTTGGTTTTCGTACCGAACTGACTGCGGACCCGAAAAGTACATTAAGGAACAGGAATTCGTCATTTATGCACAAAATTACGGTACATTGTTGTTAGCATAGAAGTGGTAGGTTAGGTAGGCAAGGCAGAGAAGAATGGCATTCGGACGATTTCAATTGAGTTCTACTAATTAGGATTGTCCAGGAGTTATGGGTGGAATTTCGTTGATTATGTAGGTGTTGTCTTTGACTTGATATGAGAGATGAGATACAAAGTAGACAGCAAGGTAAAATGTGAATTCATGATTGATTGCACATCTAAACACTGTACTGCGGTAGTGTGACCAAAATCGAGGGAGCCAGGAATTCGATGCGCCTCTGTAACGACTGCCAGCTCATATTGTCCAAAGTGCCTCCCACATCACTTAAATCCAGAAAACGTTCAAGTCCAATATTTAATGCTAACTGTTCAATTTTCAATGATATATTTTGAATTTTTGGATTGGTGGTCCCAAAAGGGAAGGGAGGCAGTTTGTCTATTGACTAATTTCCGTAAAGCTCGAAGACCGACAAATGAATTGAGTCTGCCTGAGAACCTTGCAAGAAAGTCGATATAAAAGGAAGTTCCACTTGATGAACCCAAGACCCGAGGCAGACCGATGAACACGTAGAAGTGTCAAATGGAAAATCACAACAACGCATTGGTTTCGGCGATGACACGATCCAAGATAAAGCTGCGTTTAGTAATAGGCTGCGAAGAACGGGCGAAGTGAATTTTGAATTTTGAATTTTGAATTTTGAATTTTGAAAATTTCGAATTTTGAATTTTGAATTTTGAATTTTGAATTTTGAATTTTGAATTTTGAATTTTGAATTTTGAATTTTGAATTTTGAATTTTGAATTTTGAATTTTGAATTTTGAATTTTGAATTTTGAATTTTGAATTTTGAATTTTGAATTTTGAATTTTGAATTTTGAATTTTGAATTTTGAATTTTGAATTTTGAATTTTGAATTTTGAATTTTGAATTTTGAATTTTGAATTTTGAATTTTGAATTTTGAATTTTGAATTTTGAATTTTGAATTTTGAATTTTGAATTTTGAATTTTGAATTTTGAATTTTGAATTTTGAATTTTGAATTTTGAATTTTGAATTTTGAATTTTGAATTTTGAATTTTGAATTTTGAATTTTGAATTTTGAATTTTGAATTTTGAATTTTGAATTTTGAATTTTGAATTTTGAATTTTGAATTTTGAATTTTGAATTTTGAATTTTGAATTTTGAATTTTGAATTTTGAATTTTGAATTTTGAATTTTGAATTTTGAATTTTGAATTTTGAATTTTGAATTTTGAATTTTGAATTTTGAATTTTGAATTTTGAATTTTGAATTTTGAATTTTGAATTTTGAATTTTGAATTTTGAATTTTGAATTTTGAATTTTGAATTTTGAATTTTGAATTTTGAATTTTGAATTTTGAATTTTGAATTTTGAATTTTGAATTTTGAATTTTGAATTTTGAATTTTGAATTTTGAATTTTGAATTTTGAATTTTGAATTTTGAATTTTGAATTTTGAATTTTGAATTTTGAATTTTGAATTTTGAATTTTGAATTTTGAATTTTGAATTTTGAATTTTGAATTTTGAATTTTGAATTTTGAATTTTGAATTTTGAATTTTGAATTTTGAATTTTGAATTTTGAATTTTGAATTTTGAATTTTGAATTTTGAATTTTGAATTTTGAATTTTGAATTTTGAATTTTGAATTTTGAATTTTGAATTTTGAATTTTGAATTTTGAATTTTGAATTTTGAATTTTGAATTTTGAATTTTGAATTTTGAATTTTGAATTTTGAATTTTGAATTTTGAATTTTGAATTTTGAATTTTGAATTTTGAATTTTGAATTTTGAATTTTGAATTTTGAATTTTGAATTTTGAATTTTGAATTTTGAATTTTGAATTTTGAATTTTGAATTTTGAATTTTGAATTTTGAATTTTGAATTTTGAATTTTGAATTTTGAATTTTGAATTTTGAATTTTGAATTTTGAATTTTGAATTTTGAATTTTGAATTTTGAATTTTGAATTTTGAATTTTGAATTTTGAATTTTGAATTTTGAATTTTGAATTTTGAATTTTGAATTTTGAATTTTGAATTTTGAATTTTGAATTTTGAATTTTGAATTTTGAATTTTGAATTTTGAATTTTGAATTTTGAATTTTGAATTTTGAATTTTGAATTTTGAATTTTGAATTTTGAATTTTGAATTTTGAATTTTGAATTTTGAATTTTGAATTTTGAATTTTGAATTTTGAATTTTGAATTTTGAATTTTGAATTTTGAATTTTGAATTTTGAATTTTGAATTTTGAATTTTGAATTTTGAATTTTGAATTTTGAATTTTGAATTTTGAATTTTGAATTTTGAATTTTGAATTTTGAATTTTGAATTTTGAATTTTGAATTTTGAATTTTGAATTTTGAATTTTGAATTTTGAATTTTGAATTTTGAATTTTGAATTTTGAATTTTGAATTTTGAATTTTGAATTTTGAATTTTGAATTTTGAATTTTGAATTTTGAATTTTGAATTTTGAATTTTGAATTTTGAATTTTGAATTTTGAATTTTGAATTTTGAATTTTGAATTTTGAATTTTGAATTTTGAATTTTGAATTTTGAATTTTGAATTTTGAATTTTGAATTTTGAATTTTGAATTTTGAATTTTGAATTTTGAATTTTGAATTTTGAATTTTGAATTTTGAATTTTGAATTTTGAATTTTGAATTTTGAATTTTGAATTTTGAATTTTGAATTTTGAATTTTGAATTTTGAATTTTGAATTTTGAATTTTGAATTTTGAATTTTGAATTTTGAATTTTGAATTTTGAATTTTGAATTTTGAATTTTGGCAAGCAATGAAATGGAAAACTCTAATTTCGATCAGCTCTGACTATCATATAGCAAAAATGTTTCGTTTCAATAACGTCACACAAACACATACGACAACTGCATCCTAAGTTCTCATGTCAGTTGTGTAACCCAGTTAGTTGTCTCATTTGACTTTCCATCCTGACTTTAGAGCCAAACTCTCCATTTTCAACTTTCGTCCAGAATAGAATTTCTCACAAATTTCAGTTATTCTGTATAATTCCATGTACCTACATATAGCATACGAGTACATACATTCTAGGTTCGGTAAAACATGAACACACTATCGTCATGTTACATTGGATAAACATGGTTAGTCCTTCTTGTCGTCGTCATGTCGACAAAAGTAATCTTCCTTCAGGCGGGTGAATAAGGCGACATCCTTCTATACCTAAAACACACTCATATTACGAAAGTGTTCATGTGTCATTCCGCTTGTCGAAATAATGTCGTCAAGTATTTATAGAAGTGTTTTGTATGTACTCAAACTGTGAATTTAAACATTCAGACAAGGGTTCGGGTTCATTATCACAACATCTCCTCTCGCATAGAGAGGATGACGTGAAATTTATTTTCCGAAAAACTTTTGTCCCCGGATAATTAACAAAGACGCTTCAAGTAGTTTTTCAAGTGAAATTTGTCTCTGTTGATGGGCGAATCGTGAAATTATTATTATTATGTGAGTATGGTTGATGCTGATGAAGAATATAGAGAAGGCTGTACGTTTGCTGAATGCTCAAAACCTGTCAGAAGTTGTGAATGTGAATAGAGAAGAGAGTTCAGGAGGCCTCATTCTAACATTGAGGCATCGCATGGTTATGCAATGTTGTTAGTTCATTTGAGAGTATTTCATGCATTTGTAAAGTTTGTGTAAACCGACAAATATTTTGTTTATGTATTGTTACTCTTCCATTGTTTATTATATTCTATGCATTAGTTTAAAGTTCAGTGTCGAATGTTTGCAATAACAAAAATACAGAGTGAGGTGGTTGTTATACACTGCTGTGAAATTGTCCCTAGACGGAGTTGGTGCGTTTCGTAAGATCCGAGCCAAGTTTATTTGGATATGTTTAGATATGAAATGTGTGTGTAGTAAATAATAAAACATACTATAGTAGAAATAATAAAAAAAATATCAGCCAAAAATTGCAATTTGAAAATTCTAACAACGGTCTTAACTCACCATCAATTTTTTAACAAATTAGCTGACAACTGGCCGCGCAATAGCACAATAACACCGCAGAGCGCATGCAACGTTCATGTAAACAACGTCTCGCTAGCAAGCACCGTACAGCACAAGCAGCGATCAACAGCAACAGTATGCGGCATTTCAACTCAGCATAGGCTTGTACAGTATAAAAGGCGAGCCAGAAAACGAGTCATCATCATTCAGCATTCTAGTCTTGGCTTCGAAGCATCCACAACTGAAACTCAGAATCAAGACTCTAATCGCCATTCACGTCAGTAATGTGCAGAATGGGTAAAACTGAATCAAACGTTTACGGTGTGTTGAACACTATAATTTTTCTATTATTGATTTAAATTGCAATATTTAAATACAACAAGTAAACTCAGACGATTGTTATATTGTTTCCACGAAAGAACACTTGACCATTAAATCGCATTCGAGTCAATGAAATTTCAAAGTTTCTGCCTTCTATACAATACAATCAGATGATTTTGAAAATCGTTTGAAAATAAGGCTTTGTAAAATCAAATGGTATACTCTCCCATCTGTAACAAGCTTAATACTTATTCTATTCAAATCAAAGCTAATTATTCGCCTATCAGTGAATGTTATTTCATAATAAATATCTGATTATTATTTTAATTAATGCGCATCCTGTTGTCGATATGTAAATTGGGTACGGCAAAAGCAAATAATAACTATTAGGTCGACATTTCGTGCATTCGCATGATGTAGGGGCTATTATGAATAAATACGAAGAATATTTTATGCTCGGCAATAATAAAATACACAGAAACACACCCATTCACCATACATTATAAGCTTATATAGGCAGAATCTATACTGAACGAATTATTATTTGACGATGTTATATTTGCGCAATTATCAAATTTATCAGAATTAAACTTGCTGCAAGTTTAATTGAACGTAATGAAAGTGTACAGACTAATTCTGCCCTTGTTTTGGTTGAATGACCTTCTAATTAGTTTGCACAGCGCTGAAATTGGATTAGATTTTGTTTGGAAAATATTGAATAATGACATAACGGTTTTTCGTTTGAAATATGTATTATTATAAAGGTGTGTTTATGAGAGTGGATGTAAGATTCGGTTGAAATTAGTACACAAAGGAAAAAGTGTTTCTTAGAAGAACCTAATTTGGGGGTTGGATTTTGTATGGCAGCCCCATAAATCCATGATCCGATTTGACATATGTTTTGAGGCTTCAATTGAAATACAATTGTATAAGTTTTAGTTGAAATCCGATTACAATTACAAAAGTTTTTCGTAGAAAATCAACATTTAGGCCCGTATTTATGAACATTCCTTAACTTAAGGAGACTTTTTTAACTATGAAAAAGTATGGGAAATGACATTAATTTTTTGAATTTCGGCATCCTTGACCCAAGGTCTCCTTGACCTGTGGACTTTCGCATAGCGGCGGTGACATCAGGAACAAAGCACAACCCTGGTCAAAGGAGACAAAAAAGTCTCCTTGAGTTAAGGAATGTTCATAAATACGGGCCTTAGGGGTTGTTTGTATGGCAGATGCATTGCCCGATTTTAGTGATTCAAACAAACAAACAGCCTGCATCAGAAAGAAGCATTTGTGCAAAATTTCAGTTCGACAGACAGACCAACGGGCATGACCCGGGTATGCTCAAACTTCTTAAATTTTTCGAAAACTTTTTGATTGGTGTCATTAAAGATAAAATAGTTTTGAAAGAGGACAATACAGTTGGCAAATAAATTTGCGAGACACAATGAGTGCATTAATGTGCTGATAGTTCAGCCGAACTCGTAGTTCAGCGAATTTTTCCTACGTGAGGCCGTACACATCATTGAAGCTTTCATTACGAATCCCTCGACGCTTCTGAGCTTAATCAATTCGATGACAGGAAAGTTCAGTTTGCGCCTATCCGAGACGACTGTTTTTTTTTTAATAATGACTGAAGTAAAATCCAGATACAAAAAAAATCAATTTTTAACACATCTTGTGCTAGCTTCTCAGATCCTCCTCCATTTTAGACTTTTCAAGTAATCGCAATTGACCTCACTTCACTCCCTCCCACTTGATTCAGTCTGTCTGACTCTATAACCGCAGGCGAAAATGTCTTACCAAAAAATATATTTCTCCTTATCAGCAAAATGTAATTTGTCAGAGACGAAATTCCCGCGGCCATTACCCATCCGAATCGGAGTAGGTATCTCAATGACCTCACTATTGGCCATTAGCCAAAGAAGAAAAAATCCACGAAGCATCTTCTCTTCTTCTCTTGCTAGACAAATTTTTTGTCACGACCAACATTGTACAAATCACTAAATTTCTTGTTTCCAATCGATTTTTAACCACGTCGTTTGAAAAAGTAATAAACATTATTCGATAATAAATTGCTGACACACATAGAACAACAACAACTAGTGTACAGCACGGGAGGACGAGCGAAAACAGTTATATAGCTCGATGAAAATTCCGGAGAAGCCCTTTAATAAATTCTTATCGATTGCTCCGGCGGTCTTGCACAACGAGCCAAAGGAAAATCACTATAGAAAACTTTTAAATCGGTAAAGTTTTCCCTTTTTCTCTATACACTCCCAATCAATAGGATAGTTCCACTTGTAAAATGGCTGTATTTCGGTAAGTGATAACGGTATTTTCTTCAAACTTGGTGACAATATTTACAGTAGCCTGCCTGTTCTTTGAATAACAGGATGTCTCAAATCCGGAGTCCCGTTAGGATTTTCTTACGAGAATTCTTAAAAACAGTACAAATGATGAAGTCAATAGGATAGTTCCAGTGGAAATAAAACATCAAATAACGGTAAGAAAGGATAATTTTACTTTGGAAAATGAAGCTGGTAATAAGAAGAACTTTATTTAAGTAATTAGAGCTCAAGAAATTAATCTGGGATAGAATTGTATATGTTTTAACGGTAAATTAAATTAATTTCGCCCAAAACGCTTCTAAACGTTCGCAGAAGAGCTTCAGTGTTCTTAAACTATTGTCTAACGGTATAGATCTTCGTTGTCATTCTTTCCCACACATTTTTGATGGTATTTAGATCTAGGAAGTATGGAGGTCTTTCCCAAACCTTGATTAGTTGGTCTTGAAACAAATTTTTTATCAGTCTTGCTCCTTGACTGACGCCATTATCTTGTTAAAATCTCAAAGAAGTTGAATGGAAAATGTCGGTAATTTTAAGAACTATATTGCCCAGAATTTTTTTGTAAGCCTGGAGGTTGTGAATACCGCTAATTTCCACAATCTCAGTAATTCCACACAGAGACATTCTACCCCATACTTCGACATTTCTTACTCTGAGTAATGCGTCTACAAAATTAATTCCTTCTTGCTCAAATCGTGGAAATAATACCTAAATCCATCTGAACCGACGAGATTTAATCTTTTCCATCCGTAAAAATAACGCGTCTGTCCAATCCATACAGTTTCTATATTGGGGTTGAATATCTTGTTATGGAACTACTGAGCTTTCTTAAATTAGGGGTACTCAGAGTACCCAGGCTTTTAAAGATATTCTTCCTAATGTATTGCCTAAGACTTCCGACATTTTCCATGCCATTCCTATAAGATTTTAGCAAGATAATGACTCCAATTATGAAGCAAGGCTGATGAAAATTGATTTGAAGACCAACTAATCAAGGTTATGGAAAGACCTTCATACTTCCTAGATCTAAATATCATCAATAAAAGCGTGGAAATGAATGACGAGGAAGATCTTTACCGTTAGACGATAGTTTAAGAACACTGAAGCTCTTTGGCGTACGTTTAGAGGAGCTCGGGTCGAAATCAACTTAGTTTACCGTTAAAACCTATACAATTCTATCTCAGATTAAGTTTTTGGGCTCAAATTATTAAAATAAAGTTCTTCTTATTACCAGCTTCATTTTCCAAGTAAAATTATCCTTTCTTACCGTTATTTGATGTTTTATTTCCACTGGAACTATCCTATTGACTTCACCATTTGTACTGTTTTTAAGAATTCTCGTAAGAAAATCCTAACGGGAATCCGGATTTGAGACATCCTGTTATTCAAAGAACAGGCAGGCTACGGTAAATATTGTCACCAAGTTTGAAGAAAATACCGTTATCACTTACCGAGATACAGCCATTTTTCAAGTGGAACTATCCTATTGATTGGGAGTGTATCTTTTCTCTCTCGCTCGAAACGACCGACCGTCGACCGCCTAAAGGCATTATGAAATACTTTGGCTTTTATCTGAAAATCGTATCTAGGACACACAAAGTATCCGAATACGTCGAAAGATGTTCCGATCCGACACAATATCGCTATCTATCCTAATATCGACCTATCGCTCACACTTTCAAAACACTCGGCGACTGCCAATGTTTTTTGGTAAGTATAAGTACATACCATGGTCTATCTCAGCAGCATCTTACCCGGTCACCGGTCCCGGCCCCGGTACTCTTAAATCCTTCAAGAAATGGCCAACGGACAACACTAATCTGTGGCAGGTCTCTCTAATGGCAAATTCTTTCATAAATTTTCCCAATAATGTCTCATCCCGCATGAGTATCCTATCGTTTGTGTGTGATCGGAAAATCTATAATGCGCGCGATGCCAAGCTGATGATTAGAAGAGATGAGCGTGTTGGGGTGGGCGCGATTTTCGCTTGTCTCTCGGCGTTGTGAAAGTTGACGATGTCGAAATGGGTCGAGTCCTGGGAGCTGTTACATTAACGTATGTCGAGATAAGATAAAAACGATTTCAAGATGTTTTTGACCCTCAAGTTCGCGCGCTATCATTTAGCTGAAAAACAATATTATGCAAATGCCCAAGAAGGGACGATTTTTTTTCGTCATGAAACTTGACGATGTTTTAACTGGGATGTAAACATTTAAGCATAAGTTTGTGTACTTTTTATTGGCATTCTGCCACATGTATGTGTCAAGAGATGCGGAAGCGTCGCGCCTTCCAAAGAAAAATAAAACGAGATGCGAACAAATAAGATTACCGGACGGAACATGGTTTCGCAATTGACAGGGCACCTTTAAAAAACAAAAAAAAAATATTTTACAAAAATATTCAGCACATCAATCTTTATAATAGGCTATAGAACACTTCGATCGGGGATCAAAATAGCGGGAAAGAAGCATTATATGCAAATGCGATTAGCGGGCAATTTTTTTACTGACAGACATTAGCGGGTAACCCGATTTTCGAATTTCCATGAGACCTATAGACAGAGCCGTGCGAAGGAATTGTGGCGCCCGGGGCGAATGCCCGATGGGGCGTCCCATCGTCTTTTAAAAATGGATGTTAAGTAATATGAAATTTTACTTTAGTGTGTCAAAGAAATGGGACTTTTACCAACTCATATAAAAGAAATCATACAAATTAAAAGAGAAATTCGAAGAAATGTTAATGCCCTAAGTGCAATTACTTTTGGCATTATTCCATACTGTAGTAGATGTAGCAAATGTACTAGATGTAACATATAAGTAATTGATGTAACCCACTGTAATGAAGAAGGAGCTGTCAATAAAGAGCCAGTCACGATCTAACACATGGCGCAGCCGTAAGTTCAAAAAGTTATAAAACTAAATAATTGTATCAGTGCAGTGACTATATTATTGCCGAAAAAATGAACGCGATAAGGCCAATTGAGATGCTCAGCTTCGAAGGTCCAATGGCCGAAAATTGGAAAAAATTTCGACAAAATTTTGAGATCTACGCGATTGCCTCTGAGCTGTACAAAAAACCTAACCCTGTGCAAGTGGCCAGATTTCTTTGTGCAATTGGTCCGGAGGCTATTGATGTGTATAATAGTTTATCCATCGCCACGGAAGACACTAAAGAACTGAACGATATCATTTCGGTGTTCGAAGCGCTTTATAAAGAAAAAACGAACGAAGTTTACGAGGCGTTTCAATTCCACCATCGAAATCAAAAACAAGATGAGCCATTCGATAGCTACTATGTCGATTTAAGGAAAATGGTGAAACGATGCGGATTTGAAAATGATTGCCGGATGCTAAGGGATCGAATTGTCTGTGGAACATCAGACAAGTGTTTGCAAAAGCGATTTTTGGAAAAAGATGCATTGACACTGGACGAGGTGATTGAGATGGCCCGCGCATCTGAGGCAACAAATAATCATGTCAAAACTATGCAAAAAAACATCGGAAAGTGGGTCGGTAAATATTATCAGTAAAAATGTTGAAACTTTTAATAAGAATAATGTAAGTCAGGGCCATAGATTTAAGTGTACTATGAAATGTAACGGAGTCCATGAAAAAGGAAAATGTCCAGCCTTTGGACAAAAGTGTTTCAAGTGCGGGCGAATAGGCCACTTCGCAGTATGCTGCAGAGCGCCAATTGAAAAAAAAATACAGCAGGTAAAAATTGACGGTGATGAACCATTTAAAATCGACAAGTTACGCGAGCATGATGAGACTATGCTTAATGCATGGTATGAAACTATTAAAATCGGAAAAAACTTAATTTCATTTAAATTAGACACCGGTGCCCAAGTGAATGTCATGCCTCTATCCGTCCTGAAGCGAGTTGGTCCATTTGAAATTTCAAAAACTTCAAAAAAGATAGAAGCGTTTGGTGGAAGTAAAATTCAAGTGTTAGGTGTTGTATACTTAGATTGTATTCATAAAACTGAAATGGAAAAGTTAGAGTTTGTAGTCACTGATATAGATAGTGAAATTACGCCTATTTTGGGGTTACATGCATGTATCAAGTTGAACATCATTCAAAGAATTTTGACGGTGACGTCAGACAAAGAGAGTTTTTTAGAAAAATTCAAAGATGTATTTGAAGGATTAGGTTGTTTTGGGAGTAATGTAGAAATAAAATTGATCAACGATCAGGTGTATAGTGTTAAACCACCCAGAAGAATACCTTTGTCACTTATGGAGCCAGTTAAACAAGAGTTGGAAGATATGACTAAAAGAGGAGTTATAATAAGAAGTGAAGAAACGTCCAGATTTGTATCAAATTTGGTAATAGTAGAGAAACCTTCTAAGAAAATAAGACTCTGTCTAGACCCCAGGGAGTTAAATGACGTTATATTAGACGAAAGGCATATTATACCGTCTTTTGAAGAAATAATTGGAAAACTGGCTAATAAGCGTTTCTTTACAATGTTAGATTTGAAAGATGGGTATTGGCAGGTGAAGCTTTCCGAAGAAGCAAGTAAATTGTGCTCTTTCAGTACTCCATTTGGACAATATAGATTTCTAAGGCTTCCATTTGGAATTAAAACTGCTCCAGAAATATTTCAAAAGTTAAATGAAAAAAATTTTAAGGGTATTCCTGACGTAATCATATATATTGATGATATATTGATAGCGACCAATACAATTGAGGAAAACGATAGAATATTAAACTTAGTGATGGAACGAGCGAGGAAATTGCATATCAAATTCAATAAATCAAAAATACAGTTTCGAACAAATAAAGTGAAATATTTAGGCCATCTTCTTTCAGAAAATGGCGTTTCATGCGATCCTGATAGAGTAGTGGCCATTCAAAAAATTGAAGCCCCCACTAATAAGAGAGACTTACAAAAACTATTAGGTATGATTAATTATATTAGAAGTTTCATACCTAATCTAGCTGAATTGTCACATCCTTTTAGAGAACTGTTGAAGAAAAATGCATTATTCGAGTGGACGCATGTTCACGATCACTGCCTAAATTAAATCAAAGAAATAATTGCAAGTCCGCAAACACTGAAAACTTTCGATGATTCTAAAGATATAACAATTGAGACAGACGCCTCAAAGCAAGGATTAGGTTCTGTTTTACTACAGGAAGGTAAGCCTGTAGCCTTCGCTTCAAGAAGTCTAACAGATGCTGAAACGCGCTACGCGCAAATTGAAAAAGAGTTTCTAGCAGTGGTCTTCGCTTGCAAGAAATTCCATCACTACATATATGGCCGCAGAGTTTTAGTAAGGAGTGATCATAAACCACTTGAAAGTATAATGAAAAAAGATATAAATAAAATACCATCAGCCAAACTGCAACGTATGAAACTTAGACTCATGAAATACGATCTTGATCTTAAATATGTGCCTGGAAAATATTTATATGTTGCGGACTTATTATCGAGATTTTTTAATAAAAATGAAGTAGGCAATGAAATTGAAGACCTTAACGACTTAGTCCATAGTTTAAATGTCAGCGACGACAAAATGAAAGAATTTGCAATTGAAACCCAGAACGATGAGTGTTTGAAGGAGGTTCGAAATTTTGTAACAAATGAGTGGCCAAAAAATAAATCAGTAGTAAACGATGCATTAAGAGTTTATTGGAAATATAAGCAAGATTTGATGGTAGAAAATGGGGTACTATTTTTGAATGATCGAGTTATAGTCCCGCAAAATTTAAGAAAAACTGTCCTAGAGCAATTGCATACCTCGCACTTAGGTTTTGAAAAAACCAAACAAAGAGCTAGGAGTTTAGTATTTTGGCCAGGTATGAATGCGGAAATAGAAAACATGATATCGCGATGTGGAGTTTGCCAAAAATTTAGAAATGCTTCTATAAAAGAACCCATGCTTTCACACACCGTTCCGGCATATCCTTTTCAAAAAATAGGTGTTGACCTATGCCAGTCAGGAAACTCAGAGTTTTTAATAATAGTAGACTATTATTCAAGGTATTTGGACATAATTCCTATCAATAAAAAAACAGCATCTGCTGTTATTAATAAACTCAAAGTATGCTTTTCAAATCATGGCATACCCAGATTTCTCATCACGGATAATGTTCCATTCAATTCGTTTGAATTTAGAAATTTCTGTAACACCTATGATATAGAGTTAATAACTACAAGTCCAACCTACTCTCAAGCCAATGGTCTCGCAGAGAAAGCTGTGAACATTGCAAAAACATTGTTAAAAAAATCGAATGAAACTCACAAAGAACTATGGTTAGCCCTTTTAGAGTACAGGAACACACCTTTGAAAGAAGTTAATGCATCACCGGCTGAGCTTCTAATGAGTAGAAAAACAAGAACAATGATAGTAGCGAAAGAATCTTTATTTGCACCAAACGTTGTCCCAAATATTCAAAATAATATTATAAATAAAAATAAAATTAAAAAAAAATATTACGATAGAAATTCTAGAAGTAAAAATACATTCGAAAAGGGAGAAGTAGTGTGGATATATCGAAATAAAATAGACGGATGGTGTCAGGCAACAATCATAGCAGCACACGGTACTCCAAGGTCGTATTGGATTAGGTTGCCAGATGGTGCTGTAATTCGTCGAAATTCGAAAATGCTCAGAAATTGTAATACTGCCAAGTCTCCTGTTCGCTCCTAAAAAAAAAAAATAAAAAAGAAAGAAATATAGAGATATAAATAATAATAATGAATTCTTAAGTTAATGAAACAAAAGGTAATTTAAAATTGAAAAAGAAAAGAAATATATGAATTGTGTATTATGAATGATAACAAATTGAAAAACAAAAACTGAAAATATCTGTATAAGAATTATTGTGAATTAAAAAAGAAAATTAAATTAAATCAACATGAATTAAGGAAATTGTCAAAACAGGTTGTAATGTAACTAAAAAGGGGAGATGTAGTAGATGTAGCAAATGTACTAGATGTAACATATAAGTAATTGATGTAACCCACTGTAATGAAGAAGGAGCTGTCAATAAAGAGCCAGTCACGATCTAACACACATACCATTTTAGCATTGAAATCAAAGGCAGTGAAAGCATTAGATTGATTGAAACATACGACATTTTTTGCGCTTCTCAGTAACAACAGGCGAAATATTGAAGATTGTTGGATCGTTGATGGATCATCGTTAAACTGGGAATTTCAATTGACGATCTATAGTTTCAATTCAGGCGCAGACGGCGGGTGAAGTTATTGATATATATCTCAAACACATTCCTGTAGGATCCTCTTCAGTAAGCCTTTAAAATCACGCCAAACCTTCCGATCTGCTTTTAGTATTGTGTCGCCGTACCTGCCAGTCAAAAACTGTCTCCGTATTTATACTTCTTCGCTTGATTGCAACATACAAGTTGATCGTAAAACAGTTTGTCTAATAAAAAAAAAACACAAATCGTCCAGTGCTTCGGAAAAACGAAGATTCTAAGGGAAAATTGCCATAGGACAGGTAGGAAGAAGTGTGTAGGGTCTGCTTCGACGCATATTCAATGCAAACGCGGGAACTATTTCACGAGTGTATGCCCCTACTTAGAGTCACCCATCTCCGCTATGATTATATGGGTATTATGGGCTTATGGGTTTGCGCCGCTAAACTAAGGTGACCAGACTCTCGAAGGCCCAATGCTGTACACATTGCGGAATTTGGCTTTCAGGCAAACCCTCAATCACACAATAGGGATAGCAGGATCTCGTTTAGAAGGGGCAAGCCCAACATTTTCCCAACACCTTGAGCGCGCAATTTTCCTAGGGGGTAAGGATAGGTCTAGGTATGTAATGCATATATACTAAGATTTCCCGTCTAACTAAATTGGCGGTCCCATTTTGTTATTAAAGATGTTACACATTTTCAAACCATATTTTAAGAAAGGACAATTGAGAATGACGTCTGTTGCATTTCAACGATACCTGTTGCACGTGTTTAGCCTTTAAGCTCTTTACAGACTATAGAAGATTTTGCATAATCTTGAGATTTTACAAAACCTAGGCGAAAATCTTGTAGATTTTCCATACATTTTCATAGATTTTGTACGGAGATTATAACCAAAATCTCGGAGAAAATCTTTACAAAATCATGGTGAAGTGTGGTGAGTTCCGCATTTGGCAATACTACAGTAGAGGTCATCTAATCCATTCTCCGCTTTGCACATGGTCTTGTACACAAAAGTGTGATGTTTTCACCTTTTGACGAACATAAAAGATATATTCTGCTTCTTGTTTTAACAAAATAATATAAATAACAGTTTCAGTCGTGCATGAAATTGTCGGAGTTTGCAATAGACGGATTGTAACTCCGACAATTTCATGCACGACTGAAACTGTTATTTATATTAATTTGTTAAAACAAGAAGCAGAATCTATCTTATAGGAATTATTTCAATGATTTATGTTCGTCAATAGGTGAAACCATCACACTTTTGTGTAAAAAACTATGTGCCAAGCGAAAATGGATGAGATGACCTCTACTGTAGAATTGTCAAATGCGAAGCTCACCACACTTCACCATGATTTTGTAAAGATTTTCTCCGAGATTTTGGTTATAATCTCCATACAAAATCTATGAAAATGTATGGAAAATCTACAAGATTTTCGCCTAGATTTTGTAAAATCTCAAGATTATGCAAAATCTTCTATAGTGTGTAAAGAGCTTAAAGCGCTTTACCTCTTAATTACACGCAATTCGCCAACGATTTCCCCTTTAGTCAGTGCTTTTTCAACTTTCGAATTTCGAGACTGCAATCTCAGCAGCATTGTGTGAAATAATGTACCATAGTTGTATATTTGAAGTACGGAAATTTTGGTGCCGTGCTAGGAGTCGAACCCGCATTTTCATGCTCTCTAATATCGTAGTGCAGAGATTTTTTAAAGATGATACATTAGTAAAAAAATGCCGTGATAATCGGCCTGCTTACTTAATAGCTTCGTTTCGATTATTGCAATAGATGAACTGATAGCTCATTGGGCAGATAATTCTTAAGCGGTTGGCGGCTTTCCTGGCAGGGTGGCTTATGTAGTTGCGATGTTTCTGGAGACTATGCATTCCTTCATGGTTATATCAGTGATATTTTATTGAATTTGATGACGGCTGTTATATCTAAACCTAGGCCGCTATAGATTAAATTTTCACCTAATTTCGGCAGTGCGGTGCTCCATACAAGTCTACCAAATTTCAAAATTTTCCGCTCAAAAATTTGCGAGTTATGGACAATTTTCAAAAGTGCAATTTGGGCAGCTGTAACTCCTGACAGCGGATAGGTAGGACCTTACAATTTGGAGGAAATGTGAACGTCAAGTCAAGTAGCTTTTCAAACTAGAAGTGTGCCAATTCAGAAATATCGTTCAAAGTGTTCCCGAGTTATAGAAAATTAACAAGCATTAAAGTGCAATTATCTCGTACAGAAGTCTAACTTGACACGATAAATTGCTTGTTTTGACGGTTGTAACTTCTGAGCCTTGACAACTCGAGCCTTGAAATGTTCACCAAATATTGGGCAGTGCGGTGTGTCACAAGTTTGCCAATTTCATATTTATTGGAGAAATTTTATGGAGAATTTTCGATTAGAAAAGATAAAAGTGCGATTTGGGCAGCTGCATCTATTGAACGCGGAGAGGAGGAAGAATTATAAGCGCCAAGTGTGCTAAATTTCATAACGATCGATCGAAGAGTTCCTGAGTTATCGAAAATGAACGTTTGCCAATTGAAAGTTAGATTATCTTGCTAAAAACACTTTTAAACAGGCAAGACTGACCACAGTACTCACCGAGGAACTTAATATGACATTGGGAATGCTGTACATTGCTGTACACTTACTAATGCTGTACGACAGGCCAAAATGCTGTACTGTACAGCAAGATGCTGTACGTATGGTCAGCTTACGCTAAACGTATTAATATAACTTTTCTCCAAGGACCATAGTTGATGGAGGTGCAAAGGTCTAGTCTACAGGTTAGCAAAAAACAGCATATGAGACTAAGTTCTCGTTGTATACCACATTTCAATGACTTTTCAGCTACAAGCGCTCTGAGTCGGCTGCTACACATTGGAACACGTTAAATAGCAGCAACTTCTAACGGATGAATATTGCTTAGGTGTACTTCTTCAGACGACAATAAAAACTGATTGCAGGCAAAACGCCTAGATAATTTAATAGAACGATTCCATGTATGTACTATCATCATCTGGATTGGTGAATATTTTCTGAAATATTTTAGTATTTCAGCTGTCTCTAACTATATAAATTGTCGTTACTGTGGCGATAAGGCCATATAGCGACCCTAAAACGCTGAATTTGCGATGGCATGCCACAATTCCGTGAATCAACCGTGGGGTCATAGAAAGCTTACTGTTCCTGCGGCGATCGCAACTTATCCCACGATCATGAGTTTCATAAAAGACAGGAGAAACTGTTTTGAACAAGAACTATAGACTAAATTTCGACTCTCGTTCTCGGCGCCCCCTTGCCAGACGGCTCCCGGGGCGAGTGCTCCTTTCGCCCCTCTCTTCGCACGGCTCTGTCTATAGAGGTACATATTTTCAACACTCGGCCGCAGGATGAGTTAGTGACATCCTATTTCCAAGATCTTAACATCTACTTTTTGTTGAGGTAATGAGATCAACATCACGCTCAGCAGTGTTATTTATCCCCATCAATGGGTACTCGCTTAACATCTGAGTGAGATCATAGTCCGTCACAAGCTCGTGAGTTCGAAAAACACCATGATCCACGGTGAGATTCGAACTCATGACCCTGTGCACCGAAGGCGCGCGCACTAACGGCTAGACCAGCCAGACTTTAGGAGTATTACATTATTTGAAAATTTAATAAAAAAACCTTTCATGGCGATTGCCCAGGTTGCCCATGTAGGAAATCCGGCCCTGCTTCTAGTACTGAAAATTGTCAATTTGGGTAGCTGTAGCGGGAGAGCGGATGTGACCCCGTGGAAAAGGACTCCATTTTCGTTCATTGGGGATCAAGATCTTTCGCTATAACAAGACAATAAAAAGATGCCCAGTTTTTTTTTGTTCGAGTGTACTTTCAGAAAGATTTTCCACGGTAAACGCGAACGGTACATATGACCAATATGGGGAGGAAATTAAAACTTCAAGCTGAGTCCCCGGTTCGACGCTCTACTGTAAGTCTGTAGTTCAATTTTCGATAATACCGTCCCGTCTGCAATTTCTTCGTCCATCCGATGTTAATTTATAATTTAATGCACCGTAATTTACTGATAAAGAACAAACTTTACTTTTTCGATTTCCGCCATCTTTTTTTAACATTTCATTTCGAAGTGCAAAGTTCCAATCGCTAACAAATATTTTTCACCACTCACACTTCTCAGACGGCCAGAAAGAGTGAGATTCGAATCGATTTCAGTTCGTCGATATCCTTTGAGAACAATATCCCTAAATGGGCAACGTGGGAATATTTACTTAGGCCAGGTGTACTGTTATTATCACAACCCAAGATGAACCATTGAAATTCACCTCCCCGTAAAAATTGGACTTTTCACCGTGTAGGTACCCAAATGTCCAGGCTCTTCATTGTTCATACTCCCGACACGGCGCGCGCCCGCGATTTGATGAACCTTTAACGAAGAAGAAATCGATTTCAATCAAATTTTCCAAGCAAAAGAATGCGAAGCGAAAACATTAAATGGTGATGACGACGATGGTCGATGGTTATGGCGGCGCGCTCACGGTTGTTGGTGCGATGATGTTGCTAGCGACTACGACTATACGGGGCGTAAGAAAAAAACCGAATTCCAAGTACAGCACAAAAAAGAAACAATCCTGCTGAGCCACGTTGAGAAAATAATAATGAAAATGCACACTGCAAAGAAGATGAAGGATTCCATAAAAATTGCCAGCGGGAATACGTTAATTGAAATTCGAAATTGCTCGCGCAATATTAAAGTGCTTCAGCAGACAAAGCATATCGAGGGGGCCAAGAAAATAGCTTGACTTGGCACACTGTGCAGGCCGACTGCTGCGAGAGCAGACTAAAAAGAAGAAGTAAACGGTGCACATGTACGCGCCAACGTCATAGTGTCTTGGGAACGAGTATCGAATCGAAGAAGTCAAGATTGTTCTTTCAAGGTTCCAAGTCATGAATATCTTATAGGTCAACACTGTCAATAATTCATAGTGGAACTAATGGTGCGAGCTTATATCGAATCGAATCGAATTGTTTGCTGAGGCGCTGGGATTTTTGGATAACCCTAATGGGAGGGTGCAGCAAACTCATATAATATGCCTCTCTGTTTGGAAAGCACTGATGCAGGAGGTATTTAGGGTGTTTGCTTTTGGAAATAACAAAGATTTTGGATGAATGCACTGATGAGAGTGTACTGTTCCAAAAAATGTTCGTCCTCGGTAATATATTTGTAATAGTTAGATTGATATGCAGCGTCTCATTTTTATATAAATGAAATTTAAATAGTTTTACTATCAGCATAAAAGCTTGAATCGTCCATATATTCGACGCGCTGAGCGAGGCATAAAGGCGCTTAAACCTTTTCGAATTAGTAGTGGAAAACCTTGCACTATATTTGAAATACTCGTACGTATAAAAACGTCGCTTCGATTACAAACTCAGTATGTAAACGAATGCATAGTATTGCATAAATGGCCATAGTTGGGTCTAAAGCGCATATAGTGCAGAAAATCCTCGAATATTAAATCCACTGGCTTCATCATTTCCACGAAAACCTGCGTTCAGTGCTCAACTAATCGTATCATGTCAAACAATTCCAAATGATTTTCAATTTTGCAAGCATCAAAGTGTTCTGTTTGTTTTTTTTTTCTTTCAGTTAACCAAATGTTTGTATGGAATTTTTATTTTTTTGTGTTGATTTCAACGAATTTCAACTGCAGCAATCAGCGCAGCGTACAGAGAATTTTCGGCTACCGAAATTGCAGATAACACAACACTCCCATATGTGTACCTACATACTAGGCTCGGCTCTTATCAATGTGCATTTTTGATACGGTCAACTGGGCTGTTGTAACTCGCGTCCTTACTGCTCGAAAAAATCGTAACACTCGTATATGGCCATACGCTTATAAAAAATATGCAACGGCCAGTTTTTCGAATCACAGCGCACAGCTGGGATGAGAAATCCGGCAAAAGTTATATAGCATTCTGAAAAATCAGCGAAATATACGCTCTCCGATACTACGAGTATTATTTTGCGATCATAAAACGTATTCTTCCATAAAAAAAAAAACGAAAAATTCCATCATATACATGATAGCGCTTGTTCACTTTACAAATCCCTTTTTTGGAAAGTCCTCTGTAATTCACACGAAAAGGTCAGAAAAGTGCGAAACGTTTTCATCTCTCTAAATCCCGTCCGACCGTTGGCCAAAATCCATATACACAAAACTATCCCCAGGACGGTGTGCACGTTGCTCTCTACTATGTGTGCGATATGGTTTAGCAAAAAAGTATACATGACACTCATACTCGTATAACTGAACTGAAATTTGAACGTCAATCGGTGATCAAAATCCATCGTATTTTATGGGGATAATTTGAAGGGTTACCAAACGACGACGACGACAACGCAGGATGGACGTTTGTATAGTACGACGATGGACAACGACACGGAGGACGATACAGATAGGAGCTTGGACCGGATTTAATAAATTGAAGATTTTTTTAGGAGAAGCGAAACGAATACTGAGATTTCTCGACCCGATGACAATCTAGGAGTAATTTTACGCTGTAAAACGGATCAAAAATCAAAGAGGGCGAGCCGAAAGGGTACTATCTCTCTCTGGTACAGTTGAAACAACTTTGGTGATAAATTTCAAGACAAATGGCGGGTTACGCTACGGATAGGTTGGGAGATAAGCAACAACGAATTAGGATGATTCAATGGTAGTTGTTTTTCATTCGATAGCTATTATCCTGTATACTTTGTGTAGTTGAATCCTCTAACTCCTTAACAGGTTAGCTACCGTAGCGGTCCCTCCAGACGGCTGTGGGCATAGTCTATTCAAATTAAGCGGTCCGTAGGTACCTCTAGAGTTTACCTTCCTATATTAACCTGGACCGCTGAAACTATAGCATAAATGAGATAATGATGGACCGCTATGAGACGTTGGGATAGTTTTCTCATTGATATGCAATTCAAATTTCAATTTTTGGTTCAGATTTGCTTCTAAGCTATAGTAGAAATGAAACGTCCAACAAATCAATTCTTCTTATTTTACCAGCTGTTATTTTAAGAAATAAAAACACTTTTACCACGTTGTTGGTTATTTGCAATGTACTTTAGAAAGAATCGGGGACGGCTCTTGGCCTAGCGCCAACATAACGACGCGCGCCGGGCCGACAGCGGTCCCTAGGGACCTCTAACACATAAATGTAAATTTTTTTATAAATAATCAACGAATTGAAAAAAGGATTTTTGTATATTATTTCTAGCACTATTTTACATACAGTGTCGTACAAATCGAGTTCACTATATGACAAGCTCATCGGTGAGGTCTGTGATCAGTCTTATCTGCTTTTAACAGAATTTGATCTTTCCGAAATTTGGCACACTTGTAGAGCTACTTGGCACTCACGTTTCCTCAAAATTACATGGGCCTACCCATCCGCGCTCGGAAGTTACGGCTGCCCAATTCGCTATTTCGAGTTTTCTAATTGAAAGTTGTTCATAACTCGGACATTCGTACGCGAAAAATGTTGATATATAAAAAACTTATAGAGCACCGCACTGCTTATTTAGGGAAAATTTCAAGGCTCTAGCTTTTAAGAAGAAGTTACAGTCGGCGAACGATGTGATTTTAATTTATTTTTCCAATTACAAAATCATTGAAAAATCAGTCGCTGTACCCCATCCGATTCCCAATCATCCTCTATAGGAAAATGCATACTAAAGAAAGGACTTTGCGAAGGTTTTTAGATAAAGTATTTTCCAACAATATGTCCTTCAAATCTGTAAAAATGACTTTAAGAGCCCAGGGAACCGGCATAGCATTACTAATGTAATGTAATCTTATTTCGAGTACTCTTCCTTGTTATAGGTTTTCGTCTTAAAACATACGTTTGTGCTTCACATGCTGATGATTTGTTTTCAAGGAAAACCAGTGGTGTATATAGTTTTCCAGAGGGGAAGAGGATCAGTGGTCAGGATTTTTGATCTTTAAGCACAAAGGAAATGCATTTAATTAAGGCGTTCTAAATAATGAATTTAAGGAATAGTCACCACAATCTTGCTTCTATACTTTTGTATCAAATAAAAAAAATCCTTCAGTCGCTTCAGGGCTTCAAGCTTTTGGACTAGAGACTTCTGATACACGGGAGCACTTTATTAAGAACTGAGAAGTTTATAGAATCGCATAGCGATTGTAAGTACGCAGAAGTTTCAAGGTGCAGAGCGTACCTTGAAACTTAGATCCTGAACCGTTGTGGGGTGAAGTTAAAATTGAAGGTTCGCCTGCAATACCGAGCGTTAATGCTAAGAAATGTTACCGCACTGGAGATGGATGCTGTAAAAATAGACCTCAGTGAGTGGTTTATCTGCAGCATACAATATATAATGTTTAGCAGAACGAGAAAGCAGGACGTAAAGACGTTGAAGCCGCCCCTGTGAAGTAACACCGAAAGATGGTCCAGCGGATCAGTGAATGAGATGGTTGTGATTTTATGCCCACATAACTGTAACTGGGTAGCATGAAGCAGTATTGTTCAAGCAAGTTCGTCCAGCATGCCACATAATTGTATCACTAGATACCCCACAATACTGATTTTCGCTATAATGCAAAATTATCCTGATCTGTTATTGTGACAGTCGGACTATTTGAAAAAAAAACACTTAAAGAAATCCAAATCTCATTCACGCCAGTATACGCTAGGAATTGTTAAAATTCTGGCTAAGGCAATAACACTTATGCAGTAGAAAATATTCTAAAAGGGGTTAATTCCGAAATCCCCTTGTGGTATTGGTATTTTGCTAGATATGGTTACGAAATGTACTCAATGTCAGGTGAACATTGAAAACTGTAGGGCTCCCTGTTTAGTATCAAAAGAACCTTACCTTCCCAAGGTTCACCACATATTTTCCAGAACAGCGGCTACTCAATTCTGTTTACGAAGATACCAATTATGAAATAAGAGTATGAAATCATTTTATGGCATGCATCATGGTGACTGCCTCGTGAGATATTATTCTTCCTATAAATGGTTGTAAGGGGGATGGGTAGTATGCCTGAGGATTTGCCTGAAAACCGAATTTCGCCAGTATTTGTACAGCATTGGGTCTTCAGGAGTCTGGTCACCTTAGGCTAGGATGCAAAACTAAGAATTTTACTTCGGTAGCTAACCTGTTAACTTCAAGGAGGAATGATATGCACCTATGTGACAAGGTAAGCCTGAACAAAAAGCTTACTTGGTTGTAGTTTCCGTCAGTTCGTTATAAGTAAAATTGTCCAAATCGATTACCCACAATGGAAATGAAAACTAGTCTCACTGACCTCCAGGCTGTTGCGATGTATCCCAAAGCAAAGCTACTTCTATATTAGAAAGTTTTACATTGTCGTTGCAAATATAACGACATAGTTTGACATTTCCATACAATAATATCGCTTGCAGACAATACGCAAAACAGTATTCCACAATTTTGCATGTCCCAAGTAGGTATGGAGTTACAATCACGACAAATAATTTCCTCAATTTCGATTGTTTACAGAATAACCAATATACGGAAATACACCCATGCCCACTTGGAACATGCGAAATTGTGGTTTACTGATTTACAGCAAGCGAATTTTTGTATTGAAATGTCAAACTATGTCGTTATTTTGAACGACATGCTAAAACTCTCTATTATATTGTAATTTTTCGAGGATACGTCCACCACAAATTGTATTTCCTTAGTTTACACCAGGGGACGATAGCTAGAATAGTGCAAACGAGCAGTTAAATGGTGTTACAGTAACGCGAGTCGAACCTACTGGAACGGCTATATTAAAGACGAGAGCTATAATAATTGGTATCAGAAGTGAGCTTTTCAAGTACGTGCGATAGTGTAACTCTTGCGCGAAATATACAACGAGAAAGTGGATTAGTGAAACATTCGAAAACATTCTCGAAAGTTCGAAATGTGTAAAACTGAGCTGTGGACAGTTTTTAGTCGAGAAACAAAATTCCGCGTAATACTAACGGCCGAATTAAAAGGTGAGTGGCTGAAGGACACGATCCCGATACGGATGAGTTTCGGGAGAAGCAAGACCAGACCAGACCCAGTGAGGCAAGCGCAGAACCAATCACGAATCCAATGATGCAGTTGCTAAGTGCTATGGCGCTAAATTAGCGATCAGCGGATAGTCTAGGAGCCAGGTACCCAACTACCTTCCTCATAAGGTAACCGGCTGAAAATGTGTACAGGTGGTAGTTCATCACCGCTTCTGTTCAAAACTGCTGGTCAGCCCAAAATTGAACGGTTCCTTGTTAGGGAAATTACGCAATTTGTGTGCTAATTTTGAGGTTCTATCTTCCTCATAAGGTAACCGGCTGAATTTATGTACATGTGTTAGATCTCGACCTCCACATGCCGAAAGTTCCTTCACCTATCCTGACCACCTCAAAGCTGCAAAAGAATTACACCTACCTTCCTCATAAGGTAACCGGCTGAATTTATGTTCAAACGATAAATCTCGCTTAACCATATCGAAACATAGTGGGCTGACCGCTCTGAACCGGTTCCTAGACCGGTTTTAACCGGTTCAAAGTATTGAAAATACCTTCGTAAAAAATGTATTTTTGATCATACCTGGTTAGGTAACCAGGCTGGATTTGTATTCAAATGGTAGATCTCAATTCGCCCCTATCGAAAGTACTGATGGTCAGCCCAGACCAAAACGGTTCCTTGACGCGTTTTTACCGATTCAAAATAGGCCAATTTACACCAAGTACACAATATAAATTCACCCAATTCACCCAATTAAATTTACGTTCATAATTTACGTAAATAAACTATCCAAGCTGATTCAAAATAAAATATTCGTTGCCCGGAATCGTAACTGGAACAACATGTTAGGCCACATCCAGAGACATTGTAAAAAGATTTGGAAATAAAATAAAATATTCAAACAGCGTAAGATCATGCCACCATTGCGATCTAGCGATAAATACTTGGTTTTTGATAATAAGGAAAAGGCGGAAAGAATCTCCGAGTAATTTTACCGTGCGCATATGGAACATTATATGGGAAATCGAAGGCATTTGAAAATTGTGCAGGAAAAAATAAACCATCTTGCTTCTACAGATAATGATTTCAATCCAATTTACTTATCAAGCCCAGGCGAACTCAATAAGATCATTAAATCTATTAAAGCAAAGAAATCACCTGGAGTCGATGACATAACCAACTTGGTTTTGAAAAACTTAGCCAAAAAAGCTATAATAAGCCTTAATTTTATAATAAATGCTTGCCTTTGGAAAACGTATTTTCCTTCCGCATGGAAACTAGCTAAGATTATTCCCATTCCAAAAGCTGGTAAGGATAACAGATCGCCCGAAAATTACAGGCCAATAAGCCTCTTACCTGCCCTAAGTAAAGTATTCGAAAAAGTTATACTTGCTCGACTTAATGAAATAGTTGAAAGGCTAAAGATTTTACCAGAATTTCAATTTGGGTTTGTTGACGCATTGAATAATACAACAACGACTTTCCGGAACAGTGCATCACCGAAGTTTCCGGAACAGCGGAAACGAGTATATAAGGGCGTCGACTAGTGGCGAGCTGTTAGTCAGTCTAGGTTTAGCAGTGAATAGTGTCGGAGCAATAACTAGTAAAGTTTGTAAACTGTATATATCCGTGAGTTGTAATAAATAGTGTTACAGTAACGCGACTGTTATTATTGTGTACTTGAAAATCTGTCGAACCCCCTGGAGCGTCTAGTAAAGACGAGCAATATAACACTATGTTAACCATGAAGGGAATCAGTTCCTCCTGAACACTCCATGCTAGTCGATTGGAAATGGTAAAAAGTCCCAAGTGATCTGTCATACGTGAAGATACCTCTTGCAGCCGACCAGTCACACCTATTAGCTCTGTTGGGTGGATAGGTACAGCCCAGGTCATCGCTCACATTATAATCTAGTCTACAGCCGAAGAAATGTAGCTATGAGCAGCATTCCAGTGGTTTCGGCGACCCTAGTGATGACACCGGCTTCCCCTTTGAGAATGCTGATTAAGCTGCAACCGTTTTTGTCAGTACTGTGTACAGTCTAGCTGCTTTGGTTGTACTATAGCCTCTGTCACAGAAGTTTGCCCAGCTTCGCCTTTTTTGGTCTCCGATCCTTCTGGTATATTCCTCTTGAAAAAGGTGCTATACAAGTCCTAGTTCTCGCGACGCTTGACCCTGTTAAACAGTTGTCTCATTTTTTTCCTGAGGCGGGCAGTCATCTTCGTAAGAGGATACAATTGCCGTGGTGCGGTCCTCATAATTGACCTGACCTGAAGACACATAGCCAGGGTACCGTCCGGGGAGGAGTACGACAAAAATGTTGTTAGCATCGTAGCCGTATCGAATAATTTTTTAATTTAGGGCAAGGAAGGGAGGGGGGTGATCTTTTAAACTTTATTGACACCTGAACATGTACGTCCTTTCATCCTGATTACATCAAAATGGCTATTGCTGTTTCACCCCAGAGGGGTGACTTTTTATTTTTTATTAGAAATTGGCATGTGGGTACTGAAATCAAAGGGCACGACGAATACCTACATTTCATATCATTCGTGAAATTTTAGTTTGTGCGTGCAATTAACATTTTTTTTATGAGGATTCTTTGGAAATTATAACAGGAATATGTCTCAAATTTTCAAAAGAGTGTCCCGGTATAGGTGCAAAAATCGACTCTTTTAATATTCATCGGAGAGCGGTGTGTAAGTACTCATATTAAAGGACTCATCGAAGAAATTTCACATAAGGTATCTTTTTTTTTTGTAAATTTGGAATAACGTCAATTTTGATCGCAGAACAGTCAAATTTGGCCTAAAAATGTTGCTGAACTTTAAACGGCTGTAACTCGGAAACGGTGATAGCTAGGACCCTGGTTGTTTCACCAAAATGTAGCTCTAAATACGCTCTACATCGACTTTTTCAAAATCCATTTTGGAAAATTTTCACTTGACAACACAAAATTGCCCACATCTCCGTCAATTTTGATCGTACAGCAGTCAAATTTGGCCTAAAAATGTTGCTGAACTTTAAACGGCTGTAACTCGGAAACAGTGATAGCTAGGACCCTGGTTGTTTCACCAAAATGTAGCTCTAAATACACTCTACATCGACTTTTTCAAAATCCATTTTCGAAAACTTTCACTTGAAAACACAAAATTGCTCATATCTCTGTTAATTTTAATCCTAGAGCAGTCAAATTTGGCCTGAAAATGTTGCTAAAATTTAAACGGCTGTAACTCGCAAACGCTGATAGCTAGGACCCTGGTTGTTTCACCAAAATGTAGCTCTAAATACGCTCTACATCGACTTTTTCAAAATCCATTTTCGAAAATTTTCTGAAAACACAAAATTGCCCATATCTCCGTCAATTTTGATCGTACAGCAGTCAAACTTGGGCTAAAAATGTTGCTGAACTTTAAACGGCTGTAACTCGGAAACGGTGATAGCTAGGACCCTGGTTTCACCAAAATGAAGCTCTAAATACGCTCTACATCGACTTTTTCAAAATCCATTTTCGAAAACTTTCACTTGAAAACACAAAATTGCTCATATCTCTGTCAATTTTAATCCTAGAGCAGTCAAATTTGGCCTGAAAATGTTGCTGAAATTTAAACGGTTGTAACTCGCAAACGCTGATAGCTAGGACCCTGGTTGTTTCACCAAAATGAAGCTATAAATACGCTATCCATCGACTTTTTCAAAATCCATTTTCGAAAATTTTCCCTTGAAAACACAAAATTGCTCATATCTCCGTCAATTTTGATCCTAGAGCAGTCAAATTTGGCCTTAAAATGTTGCTGAACTTTAAACGGCTGTAACTCGAAAACGCTCTACATCGACTTTTTCAAAATCCATTTTCGAAAATTTTCACTTGAAAACACAAAATTGCCCATATCTCCGTCAATTTTGATCGTAGATCAGTCAAATTTTACCTAAAAATGTTGCTGAAGCTTAAACGGCTGTAACTCAGAAACGGTGATAGCTAGGACCCTGGTTGTTTCACCAAAATGAAGCTCTAAATACGCTCTACATCGACTTTTTCAAAATCCATTTTCGAAAATTTTCACTTGAAAACACAAAATTGCCCATATCTCCGTCAATTTTGATCGTAGATCAGTCAAATTTTACCTAAAAATGTTGCTGAAGCTTAAACGGCTGTAACTCAGAAACGGTGATAGCTAGGACCCTGGTTGTTTCACCAAAATGTAGCTCTAAATACGCTCTACATCGACTTTTTCAAAATCCATTTTGGAAAATTTTCACTTGACAACACAAAATTGCCCACATCTCCGTCAATTTTGATCGTACAGCAGTCAAATTTGGCCTAAAAATGTTGCTGAACTTTAAACGGCTGTAACTCGGAAACAGTGATAGCTAGGACCCTGGTTGTTTCACCAAAATGAAGCTCTAAATACGCTCTACATCGACTTTTTCAAAATCCATTTTCGAAAATTTTCACTTGAAAACACAAAATTGCCCAAATCTCCGTCAATTTTGATCGTAGATCAGTCAAATTTTACCTAAAAATGTTGCTGAAGCTTAAACGGCTGTAACTCAGAAACGGTGATAGCTAGGACCCTGGTTGTTTCACCAAAATGAAGCTCTAAATACGCTCTACATCGACTTTTTCAAAATCCATTTTCGAAAATTTTCACTTGAAAACACAAAATTGCCCATATCTCCGTCAATTTTGATCGTAGATCAGTCAAATTTTACCTAAAAATGTTGCTGAAGCTTAAACGGCTGTAACTCAGAAACGGTGATAGCTAGGACCCTGGTTGTTTCACCAAAATGAAGCTGTAAATACGCTCTACATCGGCTTTTTCAAAATCCATTTTCGAAAATTTTCACTTGAAAACACAAAATTGCCCATATCTCCGTCAATTTGATCCTAGAGCAGTCAAATTTGGCCTTAAAATGTTGCTGAACTTTAAACGGCTGTAACTCGGAAGCGGTGATAGCTAGGACCCTGGTTGTTTCACCAAAATGAAGCTCTAAATATCTCTGCCAATTTTAATCCTAGAGCAGTCAAATTTGGCCTAAAAATGTTGCTGAACTTTAAACGGCTGTACCTCGGAAACGGTGATAGCTAGGACCCTGGTTGTTTCACCAAAATGTAGCTCTAAATACGCTCTACATCGACTTTTTCAGAATCCATTTTCGAAAATTTTCACTTGAAAACACAAAATTACCCATATCTCCGTCAATTTTGATCGTAGAGCAGTCAAATTTGGCCTAGAAATGTTGCTGAACTTTAAACGTCTGTAACTCGGAAACGGTGATAGCTGTAGCTCTAAATACGCTATACATCGACTTTTTCAAAATCCATTTTCGAAAATGTTCACTTGAAAACACAAAATTGCCCATATCTCCGTCAATTTTGATCCTAGAGCAGTCAAATTTGGCCTTAAACTGTTGCTGAACTTTAAACGGCTGTAACCCGGAAACGGTGATAGCTAGGACCCTGGTTGTTTCACCAAAATGTAGCTCTAAATACGCTCTACATCGACTTTTTCAGAATCCATTTTCGAAAATTTTCACTTGAAAACACAAAATTACCCATATCTCCGTCAATTTTGATCGTAGAGCAGTCAAATTTGGCCTAGAAATGTTGCTGAACTTTAAACGTCTGTAACTCGGAAACGGTGATAGCTGTAGCTCTAAATACGCTATACATCGACTTTTTCAAAAGCCATTTTCGAAAATGTTCACTTGAAAACACAAAATTGCCCATATCTCCGTCAATTTTGATCCTAGAGCAGTCAAATTTGGCCTTAAAATGTTGCTGAACTTTAAACGGCTGTAACTCGGAAACCGTGATAGCTAGGACCCTGGTTGTTTCACCAAAATGAAGCTCTAAATACGCTCTACATCGACTTTTTCAAAATCCATTTTCGAAAACTTTCACTTGAAAACACAAAATTGCTAATATCTCTGTCAATTTTAATCCTAGAGCAGTCAAATTTGGCCTGAAAATGTTGCTGAAATTTAAACGGGTGTAACTCGGAAACGGTGATAGCTAGGACCCTGGTTGTTTCACCAAAATGTAGCTCTAAATACGCTATACATCGACTTTTTCAAAATCCATTTTCGAAAATTTTCACTTGAAAACACAAAATTGCCCATATCTCCGTCAATTTTAATCCTAGAGCAGTCAAATTTGGCCTGGTAACGGAATTAGAGCTAATAAATTCAGTGTTTGTGTTTGTACCCATTTCCTTACGATAACTAATTGTGACTTATCGTTCCATTCTATACACAGAGTTGCTGACCTTGTGACTGAAGGTCGGAGGTTCGAATCCCGATTGGGACGAAACTTTTTTCCCTCAATTTCCTCAATTTTTGTTTTTTTTTTTTCTCAAAGTTTTGTGGTTTCGTACAGATAGACACACTCATCAGGTCTTGTGTCTGTGTCTTGTACAGTACATGAGACGAAGAATTCTATGGAGATTTTGATTTGCCGTGAAGGCTACCACCATAACGCTCAACCGTGCAGGTCTGTACCGGTGTTGAGTGCTCACATTGCTTTGGGAGTTGTGATGGTAGTTAGATATTTTTTCCCTCTCGAATTTACCATTACTGTATTAATTCTGATTCCCAGCGGAATTAGAGCTAATAAATTCAGTGTTTGTGTGTGTACCCATTTCCTTACGATAGTTTTTTTTTTTGTTGGGAGCTCTGTAGAAATGATAAAAAAATGTCTGTAGATTTGCCGTTGAGTACCTTTGTTGAAACCGAAAAATATAGTAGATCAATTTTTTGATTGGTCGATTTAAAAACGTTATAGAATGAATGTCCTTGGTCCCATCCAATCTGCTATATTTTAAATTTCTCAGAGATTCAATTCTGCAACGATAAAATTACAGAATAGGTACTGTTTGACTAATCCCTTATAACTTTTCATATAAGGGAATTAGAAATAGGCATGCACGCAGTTTTCACGTTTTTTCGGAACTTTAACAGGTCAGCATGAGATCCACTGTAAATAAATTGATCATCCTGCTCTTAGTGCCTTTCGAATTGAAGTGAACTCGAAATAAAGTCACTATAATTTCAGATTGTCCGCTGTGGATGTTGGAACGCGGATATTGGAACTTCTAACTATAGGTCCATCCATTGAGCAGAAAAAAACATATTGTCATGTTATTTTCCTTTTCTAGAGCATATCCGTTGGAAAATTTCGAAAACAGAACCCAATAAAATTGTTCGTTTCATAGCACAACAGATACACGTACTTACGAATGCAATAAAGAAGATATCATTTTATTTATCCAAATCCATTCCAATAAAATTACTGATTTCCTCTTATCTTGCCAACAAACAAGAATAAAAAAACATGGAAAAAGGATTGCATATACTTAAGCAAAAGAAGGAGGATATGCAACTTAAATAAAAACTTGGCCATTTCAAATGTCTTTGCACAGAAAAGGAAACGCGCTGGTATCGTATCGCATTCATTCTGATGCTGTGAAACGGATTCGCTTCCATAGAGAACGTATAAAAATTCTTCACTGACTAAAATGCTAAATTTCTTTATACAGAACCAAGTAGTATTTTTACGGCATAATACACGAATAAAATAAGATATATATCGTTTTCGATTTTTATCCATTCAGGACAAACACACAAAGTTGTACGAACGCGGAAGATATGGCATCGGAAACATTATATGGCCCAGGATTCAGGATATCGAACATACACATTCTTTCGAATATCGTTTCCTTAGTTTCGCCTTCAATTCCTTCAAGACACGAGGAGGCGATGAAGACTCCTGTGGTATGGCTCAGTAATATGCTTGAGTCCTATTTATATGATATCGGATCTGTTTCACTGGTTTGCAATATGTCAGGCATGCAGGCTACTTCCTCTATGTATGATCGCGCTGTGTCAGGACTGTCCTGTAAAAAGCCAGCTGCGTATGTCCACGTAACTATGCGAAAAGAAGGCACCAAGCAGTTTTACAAAAAAAAAACCGTTTGCACAAATATCACTGAAATAAGTTTTATACTGTAAATGGTATACATATTCGTAAATATTTATGCTGGGTGTCCTGGTGTCCTCTTATTCCTGTCTCTTTCTCCTAGCGTCATAATCTTCAGCACAACATGTTCAATGAGATGAAGTACTCTGAGTACAGCGGCCAGGCACTACACTTCACTAGTGTTGTCGTAGTCGTTTTGCCAGCGCAAGGACTACACTACGACGGACGAAAATCGATGGGACATTGGGGAAAAGATAGCGCCGCGTTGCTTCCATTATTCCACGGGAAAATTATAGTTATGGCCTTGGACGACATGCCTGCGGTGAATGTAAGAAAAATACCGACCCAGCCGTTGAGATGTTGGTGCACACAGTACATGAGACGAAGACAGCATTTCTTACGATTTTGTTTTACAATGACGATAATGTCTTCCGTATAACACAATTCGTTTAGACGTCGCACAGGACACCCAGGACATCGTAGATTTAATAGCGACAATTTTACAGGTCAAATGAAATTGAAAACTGTAAACGTGGAAAATGTTCGGTTTTATATGCCGGCATGTATAAGGTGTGGGCGTATAGCCGCGAGGACCTTTATGGGGAATTTAAATTTGGATAATATTGGTTTGGATTTCAATAAGCTGGCAAATGGGCAAATAAACGTAGATAGATGTTGAATAAAATTTTATTGATTATTTGATTTGATGCGTACAATCCAACGAATACCTATATCGGAGCTTTGGTACGCGTATTCGATTCGAGATTTTCCCGGGAGCTTTTGACGAATTGCAATGTCGATCAATGTGATTTGGCTCGTGTGAACGCAGTTGTGCAACAAATGTTGGCATATAACCCCAGGAAGTTTGTATTCAACTTTGAACAAATTAGGGAAAAGCTAGAGTTTGACATAAACTTTCCTTTCGTGGCTCTACACACAAAAATCCAAAAGTCGACATCTGGGATCTCGAGAACGGTAAGCTGTACTAAAATGTTGGTTAAAAAAGAAACGGATCCCTATCAATTTGCGCTCTCCTAAAGATGCAAGGAGATCGAATGGGTTTCCACACGGTTTGATGCCTACAAACAAACGGTAAAGCTAACTAACAAGCTTTAGGGGCATTCGGTGGCTCAGTGGCAGAGATGTCACTCTATCTCTATCTCTGAGTTGCCGGTGCGTGGGTTCGAATCCCACTGTGGCCCATGGATGTTTGTGTTGTCCATAAAATGCTCCTACGGCAGCCGGTTCTTCGATGTAAATCGTCCCGGCGCTACCCGTTGTTAAAACGGCCAAGAGCTGCCAAGACCCCCTTCGATTCAACAGGAAAAAAATCTCTCGAATCGCTACAACAACAACAACAACAGCAACAAGCTATTTACGCTAAATTTGTTACTCCTAGGACGCACACATACGGAGTCTATGGAAACTCCATTTAAATAAAACGACAGCTGAGCACGTTGTCATTTTTTAAAATGAACTTTCATTGGATTTAGGGAGTCCTTAGATTCGCCGTTTTGTGCGGCAATAGAGTTCTAAAAAAACGACGACGGGATTTCAAACCGCACGGAAACGTGTTTTTGTGAATATCGCTATACAGGGTGTCCGGAAACTGCCGCATAAACGCACCGGATTATGATTCTTCAGTTGATTTCCAGCAAAAAAGTTGAACGAAACATACTCCCTCAGCTTAACCCTTTGGCTGCCACAGGCATTTAAAGATTGTTGAAAAAATAATTTTCTTGCACGACTTAAAGCCTAATATCTCCAAAGCAAGACCAGCTAGAATAGTGAAATAAAATGATTATTACAGCCAACAAATTTACCTATAAAATAAAACTAACCAGACTAAAATCGGATAAAAGGTTTGGTATTTACAGAGCTTCAAAGTCAAATTTGCGTGATTTGACCCAAAAACAATCTTTTCTTTCATCTCAATTTTCTCCAACTTCGGCCAAGGTGAGGTGCTTGTACGATTCTTTTAAAAATTGGCGCATAATCATACAATCATATCTTTCATACTTCATTTTATTCTAGCTCCATTATTTGTAACAGTTTTAGTACGTTAAGTGCAGAAAACTAGGGTTATTTTGGCTCGATTTCGACATATACTTTGAATAGATTTTACCAATTGCAAATCTATAGGGGCAGTGTGAATTGAATTGTATTGAATTCGATATAAAATTAGCCCTAGTTTTCTACACTTAACGTATAAAAACTGTTAGAAGTAATGGACCTAGATTAAAATGATGTAAGAAAGATATGATTGTAAGACTATGCGCCAATTTTTAAAAGAATCGTACAAGCACCTCACCCTGGAAGAAGTTAGAGAAAATTGAGATGGAAAAAAAGATTATTTTTGGGTCAAATCACACAAATTTGACTTTGATGCTCTGTAAAAACCAAACCTCTTATTCGATTTTAGTGTGGTTAGTTTTATTTTATAGGTAAATTTGTTGGCTGTAATAATCATTTTATTTCAGTATTTTAGCTGGTCTAGCTTTGGAGATATTAGGCTTTAAGTCGTGCAAGAAAATGATTTTTCAAAAATCTTTAAATTCCTGTGGGTTAAGCTGAGGGGGTATGTTCCGTACAACTTTTTTGCTGGAAATCACATGAGGAATCACAATCCGGTGCGTTTATGCGGCAGTTTCCGGACACCCTGTATAACGGTAACGTATGCTATAAGGTGGTCTATGAGAAATTGGTAGCTCTTGGGCTTATAGTATAATGTAAAATGTTCCCATAGATGATAGATGGGAATATATTGCCCTTTTTCGCGAATTTCGATGAAAGTCTTCATAACGGTAAAGAAATCTCAAGCAAATTTATATCTTCTAGGGCGTCTATGACAAAAGTCCCCATCTATGTATATTCTCAAAAAGGAGCTATTGATCGTCAAACTTTTTGATTTTAATGGTTCTCGGAAGGATTTTTTTTTTAAATATTTCGATAACGGTGCTTTTGACGAGAATGATGTCCGTGACGGATTTATTCCTAAAATGCCCGTTGATGTGTGCCTTGGAGAGGAACCTTCGCTTGATCCAGCGTGATGACGAATACATAGGTTTTCATGAATACCTTTATAACGGTACACTTTACGGGGAAAGTAGTATAAAATTATATGTCAACAGTCTGTTGAGTCTAACGGAATTTTTCAGAAATTTTTGTGAATATGCCTAAATTTTTTGGGCCAAGAATCCGTCATAGAATTTTCAGAGATATTTTCGTGTTTATAATCTCACAATTTTTTAATCAAACGCCTCTTTTTCGGTAATAACGGTACTTTAGTATCGGAATGTTTTTTTTTAATTTAATTTTTCGTCTTGGTTCTTCTTCTTTTTTCGCAGAACGTTTTTGGATACTGCAGACAATTACGCTGACTGAGGCCCTATTCATACTTCATCCATCTGCAGTGTGAATTTCAACCTTTGCGCTTAATATTGATGAGCGACCTTTAAATATGATATCAACCACAATTTGTGAACTAATTTGCTCAATTGTCGATGCTGAACACATGTGACAAATGGCAAATTTTAAAAATCTTATGTTACGAGAAAAGTGCCAGCGGTTTCCTTAAAATTCTTCTTTGAGCTAAATGGTATTAGGTGCCGTGAAAAATAGCGCATCCGTGTCGATTTATTGTTTGTTCAGATGAGCCCGTTACCTCGAAAAATGACAGACGCGACATTCCAACATTGGACTAAGGTCACAGATGTGTTAGTGACATCCGATTTCCAAGAACTTGACTGCTTTTTTGTTGAGGTGTTGAAATCAACAGCACGCTCAGCAGTGTTATCTATCCCCATAAATGGGTACTCGTTTAACATCTGAGTGAGATCATGGGTCGTGATCGTGAGTTCGAAAAACACCATAAACTGATTTAGTTCACGGTGAGATTTGAACCCACGTCCCTGTGCACTGAAGATGTGCGCACTAATCACAACACCAGGCTCGACTTAGCGCGTAAAAAATACTCCTGACTACAGATCTTCTCCCACTCCAAAAAGCTATCTACGCCCCTGGTCAGTGTAGATACATATTGGTCACCTACTTCTAGTGGGAGAGGACTTTTCACGTTTCTCTAGTCTCAATTCCGCCACAGATATGCTCGTTAAATGTACCATAAATATATCTTAGAAAATCCTTCTCGGAAACCTAACTAACCATAGATCCCTTTTGGGGACACGCACCGAGACTTTTGGCATTATATCGGCAGATATGTAGATGGTACAAATTTGTTGTTGACTACCTGTGATATTATGTTACCGTTATGAAAATATTCACGAAAACTCCCCATAAGAAATTTATTGTATGATGTGAGCCCGTGCTGTTTTCTGAATGTAAGACCGAGCTACAAATTAGTTATACACTAATTTTTATTCAGTGTTACAATTCTAAATATGTATATGTATTCCCAAATATGGTCCATTAAGCTTGGGCTCAACATAGCTCCCTTTCGGAAGCATGCAATCATGGGTGCTTTTGGCAATATAGTAAAAGCTCAGTAAGCTATTATTAACAATTTTTCAGTGTAAATTACCGTTAAGTCATATTGACAAGAATTCCGAAATATCTCGTTGTCAACGGTTCGAAACCACGCAATCCCCATAGTGGTGCACATATCCGAGTGAAATTCGGCCAATTTTGTTAGCGCTTTATAAAAGCTAAAAAAAAATTTAGCGAACTTTACCATTATAGAGATTTTCATAAAACCTTTTGAAACCCTATTCGACTCTCTTGCACCGTTAGGATAAGACACATCAGTGGGGGCAAATGCATGCCTAAATCTCCTGGCGAGTATTTCATTTGGTAAAAAGCTCACGATTAAACCTTTCCTAGGCCGAGCTTATTATGGGTTAATTTTCACAAATTATGTATGTTGCTTCGAAATACTGGTATGACGCACTTCGGCTCAATATTTAAAACAGTCGACGCTCTTAAAGAAAAACGGCTACCCTATTTTAATTGCATTTAATAATTCTTATGCGAAGCTCTCACTTTGATTAATCTATTACATTAAAACATACGTAATGATTTTCCTTAATTATCATTTTCACTTTTACGGATTTCCGTGTAAATTCCATCCGCCTTCCATCGTCTCTCTGTCCATCATTTGTCTCTCAATCAATCTCAAAATAACCCCTAGCACTCAAATAAAAAACACCGAAAACCTTAAAAAAAAAACAATTTTCCTTTCAAAACATCCACCTCTACAATTCACTCTCTTTTTAACTCATTTCGCATTCTTCGTCGAAATGGAAATCAAAAACTTACTTAGCTTTCGAATGGAATCCATTTGGACTGATCTTTTTCAGTCCGGGGCCATCGCTTATCAAGCGAAGAAAACTAACTCCGGAAAATCCTTGATAAATTTACCTTCCCTGGCTATTCGACACAAGTCGACGTTTCTTGTCGTTGTCGTTCTCGTCGTGTCGAGTCAAAGTCTATCCTTTTACCGAGGGCCAATTGGTATACGAAATTACAGTTATACTCGTGTCTATATAGAGACCAAGAGACGTAATAGCCAAGGACATCAAGACGAGAGTATGATTGTGCCACCAACCGTCACAATCCGGCTAAAAGGAGTGTGCTGCTACTGCTGATTTTTTTTTTGTTCGTTTCTCTTTCAGTGGTCCTAACTCGTAATAAAGTTGGAACGAAACAGGAAAAAGGAAAATGCTCTCTACTTGGTATGTATGTATTTTTGCACAGTATGCGGTGTTGGCCCAAGGGAACGCATAGTCTACAAAAACAATTTGTCGAGCAATTTTCTTGGCGAGCGCCAAGAGGCATAACAACAACAAAAGAAAGAGAGAGAGAAAAAAGTAAATTGTCCTGAAAGCTGACATAAGGCGCAAGTACAATAGTTGATTGCCGCCAATTTATTTACGGGGTTCTTGTTTGTTTTTCCTAATGAAAGAGATTTTTCAAACGCTATTAGGCCTCTATATACGTTTGGCGTGAGTATTGCATAGTTTTCCATCTTATCGCAGTTCGTTTGTTGTTTTCCAGGGCTCCCGGGTTTTTTCTGACTTCAGGACTTGGTGGGTATGGCTTCAACAGTAACAGTTCGTCTTTCATTGTGCAGATCAATCTTTCGTAAGTGTGCTCAAAAGCGAATATTCTTGACAGGAATATATTTCATGGGCATTAGTAGTTTGGAGTGGATTATTTTACGGTTACTGTATAGGAGAATAATCATATCGTACCATATATCTTATGAAGTGTAATTCAATGTGAAATACGACTCAGTGGCGTGGCGTGAGTTTGAAGTAAAGGGAAGCAGTAACGTATAATTCTACATTAATGTAAATGCTTTTGGGAGCCTGCCTACACCTGTCTAGAAATGAGAATGAAATATGTACATACTTATAAAATAAAAATAACTAGAAACTATACAACAAATTTCTCTATCTCTAGAAGAAGACGCATGTAAGCATTTGTGCAGTATGCTTTGTATTATTCAAATATCAAATTGCATACGAATATACTGTCAAAATTTCCATGATCGTGAAATCGAATTCGCTTGCTTTTACTGACTTCACACGAAAATCTCCATACCGAATTTTGACATGTCGCCTGCGAAAACAATGCAGTTGCACTTTAGTTCACAGTAATGCTATTGACATTAGAGCAGGTATTAATATAAGGAGATGGCGAAAGTTATACGAATTCCATACAAAGTGACAGTTCAAAAATGTGCCGAGAATCTAATACATGGGAGAGCAAGCATCTAACAGTAAAGTAGTAATTGTGTCAAAAATTCGTGTGCGCTTGGTTGAATTCTTCTTCTTCTTCATTCTCTTTGTCTTTAATAGTGGGTTGTCAAAGCATGGAACTTTGTTTGAATTGAGATGTACTGTTACTCTACTTGTGTCAAATCTCTTTGCTCCAACAGTATTGTTATTGTATTTTTCTCTCCCATCAATTTGTGCTTTCGGCACACTTTTTAAGTGATATTTCCTCTCCTTCTAATAATACCTGCTCGAAGCTATTGACAATCAATCAGACCGCGAGTACACATTTTTTTAAATTTATGTAATTTAGCACGGCAGAAGACAAAAATACAATTTTTTCGCTCGGTGAACATAGTACTTAGCTTAAATGCAAGTTAGGATTTGAATCAACAATAACTGTCAGTGCTTCTCAAACTTCCGATTTTGTAATTTTTTTGCGACGCCTATGACCATGTCACGCATATGTACATATTCGTGGGTCGCGTAAAAATGCTTCAACGTTTTAAGCATATGTTTTGTTCATGTACATATTCTGTGGTGATTATGAAGAATCGCTTAAGTCGGTTTTCATAGTTTTTCAGTAGAGCAATTTTAAACTTTAAAGCGACTTGTGAAAAATCTATACAGTTTTCAAATCCAAAGACTATACACTTTTGTAGATTATCATGTGAGCAATGTATGCTACTATAATTTTATTCCAAAAATAAAGCAGTTTGATTGTAATCATGGGCGTAGCCAGGGGGGCAGGGAGGGGAGACCGCCCCCCCCCCCTGGCCGGTGAAACTTTTTTTTTATTGAATTGAATATTAATAATACTGAAAGAAAAAATTCTATCCTAGATAATTTTTTTCCGATTCACTTTCTCGCATTTTCGTTTGCAGTTTACATGTTCTAAAAACCACACAGTAACATTTCCATATCAATTTATTACTAGCCGTTCTTCTACCTTAGTAATCTACATTAGATACATGTGGGCATACCTAACTCTCTTATGTTTCGTCCAGATTTACAGCAATCCTGAGCGCTATGGATGGCCCTTTTTAATGTCTATGCAGTTGACTCGCGTAAACGTGAACTGCGCCCAACGTGAAGGTGAATAATTTTTTGTGAGCCCAGACTACTCTGAAATGTGAACAAGTCTTGAAATCCCTAAAACATAAACATTAAATGTCTGGAAAAAATACTTATTTTTTACTATTTAAAATAAGTTGCAATGCAAAGTGTGAAATGTTCATTACTATAGAGCAGGGGTGTCAAACTCGAAACATGGACCGGGCCAAATGTTGCTGTCTTCAGGCTTAAGCGGGCCGCAGGGTAAACATATAAAAAACCACAATATATTTTATTTCGAATTTTAATCATAGAATACTTCTATTAAAATATGACAATAAATCAGAGTCACTCATTACTTCGGCATTATATCTTTTAGAAATGCCATCATTTGAAAATGTTCAGCAAACAAATTTAGACAGTTAAAAGATCAAATCAGCAAAATTTCGGTTGATCGATAAGTAACCATAATTTCCGCCAAATTTTGGACAGATGATCAGAACATTGTAGCACCGGTCATCCAACATACTGGAAGTGCAAAACTACCTTGCCAGTGAAATTTTTCAGACTGACCTAAATGAAGTTCGGATAGAAAGGTGGAAAAAATAGATAAACATTTGTTTCTGATGTAGTGTGAAACAAACGCATGCACCAGTAAAGCTAAAAGGCAAGAAAAAATGGGTAATGGACTCCAGTGGCGGAACAGCTTCACTCGGGGCCCTCCCGTCAACTTTTTGAGTGGGCCCCCCTACACTGAGAAAAAAAAACAGTAAAATCAATCGGATAGAAAGAAAGAAAGTCTCAGTCATTTACCATACAAATTGACCAGATAGTAAGTCAATCAATTAACTGACAATCTGTCAACTTGTATGGAAAATAACTGTGCCTGATGACTGAAAAGTGTGGATCGACCTTCAAGAGTGCTTTTTGAAAAGAAAAAAAAATTGTATGGTAAATGACTGAGACTTTCTTCTTCTTCCTTGCCTCGTTGTTTATACCGCTCCATGGCTTCGCGTTGCTCAGCCTGCGGTGTAGGCACATCGCCCGTTTTTGGCGGTATAATATGAATGTGACCGATGACTAAAAAGTGCTAATCGACCTTAAACTAACTCTTTTGAAACATGATTTTGACGTTACAGTGTTTCTACTAAGATTAAGAGCGTCTTACTTAAAATAGTTTTGCTAAGAACTACTTTCACTCTCTGCATTCTTATTGAGAATAGCGTTCTTGTTTTAACGTTTATTAAATTAATGATTTCGTCAATCGTGTTTTTTTATTATTTTAAAATAAAACACTCACGCGGCGCAGTATTGACCTCTATAGATGTTGGTAAGCATAGTAAATTACCAGCGCCTACAATGGGGTTCGATCCCGCGAACCTATGATTTTAATACGAACGCCCTAATGCTGCACACACACGGCCAACCCGAATCCATTTTTTTTTCATTCTGTCAAAATCGAAGAAAATGTATGAATTTGACACAACGAAGAATCCAAAAAATGGATTTACTCTATTCCTTGTTTTAGCTTTAAATTTAAGTGTGCTCGAATTTAAATCTTTCAATTTTAAGAACGTTTGTACATAATATTAAATTCAATACAGAATCTTGGCAAGACTCCTTTCAAACCAAATGTATACCGCAAGCAAGATAAAATATTTTACTTTCCAACGACATATACAGGCCGTACTAACTAGTTTGAACTAAGTTTAGTACAACTCTGAAACTATTTTGCTCGTGTTCAACAGTTCAAGACAAAGTGGATTGGGATTTAGTCCGAAAGTTTAGAAAAGGTACTACCACCAAAAATGTTTTAAGATAGTTTATTTGCAGAGCAACCTAAAGAATCGTTTTGCACATATCGTTCTTCGCAAGGAAAAGGGTGGGTCGGACTACAAACCGCGGCTACAATAGCGCAGCCATGCAAAGCAAATTTGAGGATCCGGAGTGTCTCATATGAACTTTCAAAGATTTTAGGACAATATTAAATTTGTTTCTCTAAGCAACCTGATGAGAGAGGAACAATTTTAGCATTTGTTTTGACTTCAAAAAGTGTATATCCTTCTTGAGTACCAAAAATATCTACGTCGAATTATTGTTTTTTCGCAGATGTTTTATGGTTCGACAAACTCTTCATGTGGCTTTGGGCCCCTAAATCTCGGTTATGCGCCGCCCCTGATGGACTGAAGCTACTATGTTTACGAAATTCCACATCCAGGTGATTTTCTCATTGAAATTTTTGCCAAGATGTTCCAAGATGTTCTTGTTCCATTACCTGAAAGATGCGAACACGAAATTTAATTTAACCGTGACAAATAACTATAAGCTTTGGCAAAGCCAACAACTTTTTTCTGAACCGAATTTCGGGACAAAACAATTTCACGATGGAACTTAATGTTTTCCAGCTAAAAAAGTCGCCGTAAAAAATATACCTCAAATAACTATCAGCAAATTGTAATAGGGTTATAGAACATAGAAGGAAGGACTTCTTGACGAGTTTTAGTAAATTGTTTAGACTTGAGTGCAACATCTCACATTTTTTAAATTTTTACGCATTTTTGCTGATACACATTCAGTTTGTTCGACCTAGCCGCGTGCCGCTTAAAACTGCGAGGCGGACCGCATGTGGCCCGCGGGCCGCGAGTTTGACATGTCTGCTATAGAGTATCGACTGCACTTACGTCCCATAACGTATACGGTTTCTCGCAATGTCTCCTAATTTGACCACAGTTTTTCAGTCGAACACTATTCATTCAGAGATCTTGCGTGAAATTTTTTCGGCCTGATTACATCGACCAGAAATGTAGGTCCGTAATGAATGATCATCCACTGTCACTTTCGATTGCAATTTAATTCGCTAGCTTAGCTAAGATCTTAAGTCTTGATCATTGTTTGCTGCTTTTCCGTAGTTACAGTTTACCAAGTACTGCTCCCTTACAACAGCTTTAGTTGTTAGTAGGGATGTCAAAGCCGGGCCATAAACCGGTTTTAGTTCTTTTGGTTTCTTGCAAAGCCGGTTAGACCGTCCGGTTTTAACCGGGCTCAAAATACCGGTTTTCCGGTTAACCGAGTCTTTTCATTGACTTGCTCAGAATTTTAGTAAAAAAAATGCATACACACTCATAGTCATATTGCTGATGTTCGTGTCGTTTGCAAAGCCAAATCAAAGATACAAGGAGAGGTAATTTGACAAAGCGATGGTTCTTCGAGTAATAGCAAAAAGGAGAGTGTTCCAAACTATGTTTAAGGGCTGAAATTTGAAAACGAAATTTTTCATAGGGAACAAGTAATAGAATTGCAAACTAAAACATCCAGAAAATAAAAAAAAATTATGAATTTTGTAAATAAAAAATTTTCCGGTTTTAACCGAATGGACAAATAATCCTTTCCTTTTTCCGGGTTAAAACCGGGAGGAGTAAAAACCGGAAATAACCCGGTTAAGCGTTCTTCTAGTACCGGTTTTCGGACTACTGTCCGGTTTTTGACATCTCTAGTTTTTAGAACCTGGTTTGAACAATTTTGGACAAAAACTTGGCTGTGGAATGCTCTTGATTCCGCAATCAACGGCCAACAATACTGTCTAAATAGATAAATATATATTTATGGGGGAGTTGAATTCCCACTCAGACTAAGCACTTTGGTCTTGTTAAATTTTTCTTTAATCCGACTGCATTTGATTCCTTCTAGAGATCCAGAGCTATAACGCTCAGATCGTTGATTTTCTGCGAGAGTACTTAAATGTCGGAACTTCACCATACAAGTTCAACCACGCGTCCCGGCAAATAAAGTCGAATGAGCAAAAACTACCATCGGAAATAGGATGCAGTCCTGCCCAACTTCGTTATAAACTACTGTGGGATTTTGTTCTGAGGAGGGTTAGCTAGGACTCTCGCTGTTATTGTAGGGAGTAGAGGAGCAGCTGGGGTCAGCAGCCAAAGAGTTGAATAAAGAGGATAGAGGAGCATATGAAGCGCTTAGGCTCCTATTTGGAAGAGGAAAAGCAGCTTAAGAGCTTGGGCTCCTATTTTAAGGAAGAGGAAAGCATGTTTCCCTAATTGTTTCCTGCCGACTGTCGGATAATGTTTCTTATGGATAATGTGGATGTGAGATAAGAGGCTTCTCGGTATGTTTCGGCACGAGCTACGGTCTAAAAAGCAGAAACGGAGGCCAGTTGAATGTAATCAGAATCACCAGTAAAATGTTCAGGGGACATTTTTCGTTGAATGGTGTGGAAAATCATTCTCTACTGTCCTTTCCTAGAAATCAGCTCTAAAAAAAAAACACGTGCGACAGTCCAACATTGGACTAAGGCCGCAGATGTGTAAGTGACATCCAATTCCCAAGATTCCCAAGATCTTAACTGCTTTTTTGCTGAGGTGTTGGGATCAACAGCACGCTCAGCAATGTTATTTATCCCCATAAATTGGTACTCGTTTAACATATGAGTGAGCTCATAGCTCGTCACAAGAGGCGTGAGTTCGGAAAATACCATAAACTGAATTCCTTCATGGTGAGTCTCGAACCCTGTGCAATGAAGGTGTGCGCACCACCACACACCAGCTAGACTACTCTAAATTTTGCCTAACAATATTTTCGCGACCATCGATTTCAACTCCGAAGAAAATCTTGATGTTGAAAAATTTTCGGGCTTGCCCCCCCCCCTTGACCGAAATTCTGGCTACGCCCATGATTGTAATACGATAAAAAAAAAACAAAATAAGAGTTTTTCCGTATGAAGCAATAGGGGTTGACAAAACTTAATTCCACTTAAGTCTTTATTCTCAATTATATTGTGCTTAAACTATTATCTTAAGAGGACATAGGTTCATATTACATATTCCATATTACCATCATACAGTTGATGAATCTTAAATCTAAACTCTTTTTTAATAAATTTTTAATTTCTTTTTATTTTACGGAATTATTCATAAAAAAATGAAAGGAAAAGTAATTATTATAATAAACAAATAATATAAAGCCTATTCGAAAGAATTAATGCAGAAAAAACTACTTCACAGACGTGATTTTGATTGCTGTCTTCTTCAACTAGGTCGAGGTGTATATCCGAAATTTCATCAGAGGGAAGACTTTTGTAAAAGTCGTGAACGAAAGGATCAATCATAGAAAGAAGATCCAATAGATCCTTTTTCTTTTTTACAGATATACGTACTTCCTGTGGTAGCTTAGAAATGTCAGATATACTTCCTGAATTTATACCTCTTTTTTGGATGTTTAATACTTTAAATGGATGTTCTACATTTAGGGTTGTTTTGAAATGAACTTTTCCAAAATCATTTTTTGTGTATCTTAACCATTTAACATTTTTCCAATGAAAGTTTTCAGAATTTGCATCCCGGCTTCTCCACATAAATTTTGTTTTTGAATAAGAAAAGAAATCCAGAAAATCCGTGGAATCCATTTCGATTACATGAAATTGGTTTTTGACACCAACAGTTCGTACAAAATCGAACCACACTCCATGTGGGAATGACCTACAGTTAGAAATTTATGTTCGATAAACAGACACTGTCTTACTTGTTGTTAAGGATCTCAAAAAGGTGCACTTCTCTGCACGGCTTTTTGTAGTGAATGGTATTCAGCTCGGAGTTGACTTTGGCTGAATTATCAGCACCGGAGTTAATCTGTTCCTTAACTCTTTGGCATTCTGAGATAAGAGACCAAGTAGCATCACTGATAAAAGGTATCCTACCTCGATCCAATCGTCCCACAGTCGCTTCGCCACACGAAATGAAAGAATCCTTTGCAAAATTCCATCTATCTTCAATTGTAGGATTCTCAAGAGTGCTGCATTAGCTTTTTCGTGCAAAGCGGTAGAATATGAGCATTTAATTGATGGATTTTTTAGTTTTTGCACATTAACCCTTCTGTCGGCACCTACTACAATATGCATATTCTATACCCAATAGGTCTGGCTGGACCTACTGAGAAAATTTTTTTTTATTTTTTAGAAAAAGTAAAATTTTTATCGGTAAAATCAATCTATCCATTCTTTACTGCAATTTTTCAACAATAAAAGCATCAAAATAATTTTTGTAGATATACTGGAAACGTTTTTAAGTAGATATATTTTGAGGTGGTATTAGTACAAACGTGTTTCTCCCTTATTTTCTTCTTTTTTTGCTTCGCTATTTGCATTGTGTTTATCTAGTTACACTCTAAAAAGTGAATTTAAATTTCCGCTGAAAATGCGGTAATTTTACACTTTTTCCCGCTTATAATCACATACAGAGTGCATTTTTCAACAATTTCTGTGTAAAATAAAAAAATTACACCAAAATCGGTGTGAAATGTATTTTTACGCTACACTTCTGTATAATTCAGATTTTCTGGTGCATTTTTACAACGTTTATGTGTATAATTCGGATTTGTGGTGTATTTTTACAACGTGCAGTTGAAGTTTTACTCATTTTTTGTAGCGTGCTCTCCAGTTGTCATACTTCAATCGGCTGGACTTAGCACAGTGTACCACATTTTTCCAAAATTCTCTGCATTTAGAAGAACTCATGTGTACACGCTCTGTGGCTCACTTGCTTGAGTCGCACTCTACGATGCTAGTAATCTAGAGGTCCCGTGATCGAATCTCGGCGTGGTCCAAAATTTCCGTACATGTGCGGATAGGAAATATTTAGTGCTTGCAACATTGCACTCCCGAAATGATATGCAATGTAACGTTGACTCGAAATTGCCTATAAACGGCTGAGTTAAGGTACTGAGAAGAAGAACAAGTGTACAGATCGCAAAAATAGACCATATTGCAACCTCCCATGTAGACGAAAAACTGATCAGTAAAACTCGACCGATACTTGTTTATATTTTATATAGCCTTAAATAGTTTTATTGATAACTATATTAGGTGTGTTTTTTTGGTTATTCCGTGTAGGTTTGGGTAACAAAACTCCATATAAAAACAATGCCAGCTGATCCACCTGTCATTTTTTTTATATGGAGTTTCGTTACCCAAACCTACACGGAATAACCAAAAAAAAACACACCTATTATTTATAAAGGTTCGCCACTTAAATCTTTACAACGAAAAAAGAGTGAAACCGCATTATATTCCTATTATTACGGAGTGTTTTTACACATAGCACGGTGTAAATTTGCTAATATATTAGAGTACTTTTTTACACATTTTTTATGTAAAATTACACTTGATTTGCAAATTTAGATTGCAGAGTAATTTCACTATTATAATAGAAGGAAACAAAGTTTCCTTCTATTATAAGAGTAAAAATTTAATAGAGTGTAGATATTTCGATAGAATTTCCTAATTCCAATATCTTTGGGGAAATATTAAGCAGTTTGTTGGCAGATTTTACCTCGATATTAGTCTGCAGATTTAGGGAAATAAGTGGGAAGAAATAGGGAATTTTCAAGGCAAAAATCATTTAATTCTAAATTTTTCGTAAATTTTTTGATCAAATCTATTTAGAAAGACGTTTGCAAGTCACTCATACTTAGTCCTTACTATTACAAAGGAAATAAAACTGGGTTGAATTTCCTAGGATCAAATCTCATTTGATTAGGTGGTGTTATAAAATGTGACGAAATTAGGCATACCCATTTTCCGAACTTCACGGCTTTTTATAGAAAATTTCAGAATTTTTTTTCGTTTATAGTTCAAATTGAGTTTAAATGACATTATTACATAATAAATAACAGAATTTAATATTTGCACTTCTTACTTCAAGAGAAAAATGGGGGCAATAACTATAGGTCTGGCCAGACCTATTGGGTATCAAAAAGCACTATAAATTTAAAATCATCAAAAACATACTCAAAACTTCAACCGATTTTTTCAAATTTTTGCAAAATGCTTCCAAACATATTATTCTAGGATATCCTGAAATATGAATTCGCTGCGTTTTCATCTTCTATGCTTTTTACACCAAAATATAGTGCCAAAGGTCTGGCCAGACCTTCGTGCCGACAGAAGGGTTAAAACGTGGCACGATTCGTGCGTTAGTAGATCGTTGGATCGCTGCCGTTCGTAAACGAAATTTCGCGATAACAAGATGATGGTCGCTGCCAATATCAGCCCCACGCTTCGATCTGATGTCCAAGAGGCAGTTTCTCCATGCCTTTGAAACAGCAATATGGTGAATTTGTTTTGTTTTCTGTTCTGCCATCAGGAGAAACCCAAGTTGTTAGGTGGCAGGGTTTATGCTTGAACAAGGTTCCGCCAGTGACTAGTTGTCGAGAGTTACAGAACTCCACGAACATTTCGCGATTGTTGTTCCTGTCGCCAAGCCCGTGATTGCTCATAAGGTGTTACAAGCCTAAGCTATCAGTACCGACTTTGGCATTGAGATCACCCATAATAATTTTGATGTCACCCCCGGGAGCCCTATGTTTCGTACTCTTGATTTGAATCTGACTGTGATGACACGATCCGAAATAGGTTTCCAGTCGATTAGGGATCGGCGTGCATTCCTACTCAACAGTATTCCGACGCCTGGTTGCCGAGGTGTATTATCGTCTTCATTTCCAGAGTAGAGCAATACAGTAGGAGAGCTTGGTGATAAAGTCGCCCCCGATCCGAGCCATCGTGTTTCCCTCAGTCCTAGTACAGCGATGTTGTATGCGGTAATTTCCTGTTCGACTTCTGTGAGCCTTGTTTTATTACACTCCCCCACATAGTCCGAACGTTCCAAAAACCTATCTTAGTCCGTTGTTCATAGCCAAAAGTCGTTGCCGTTGAATCATTCGGAGGTATCCGAGGCTTGTTTAATGTTTTGAGTGTAAAGTAAATTTCAGGTACGCGGGATACAAGCCTACATACCCTCAATAGTTAACTTTACGTTCACGAAATTGCAATTTGATTGAACAACAACTCATTTAACAGTGACTTATCTACTTAATTTCACCATGAATGCATGCGAAACAACCGCTTACATAGACATTGTAACAGGACTTTCCGTAAATCTGATAAGGAATAAACGCTAAAGCCATATAAGAGCTCTCTACGGAAAGAAAATCATTTGGAATAAGAACTTAACTCAAGATGAGGAAGACTGAACTTGTTTTGGACTTAAGGAAAAAACGCTTATGTCGATTTAGGCTGTTTCGAAATTCAGTGGTGAAAGAGTCATTTGAGTTAATTGCATATTTGGAAAAGTAACTTAAGTTAATTTAAGCCAATTTTCAAAAATGTACCTATATATTTTTTAGTAAGAAATATGTTAAGTTAAGTCGCTTTTCCTTATGTCGGTGAGGGTCTACTTGAGATAGGCGGAAAAACCAATCGCTGTAGCTCGCTCAAAAATAATCCGAAATTAACCAAATTTTGTGTAGAGGCGGAGTCGAATACGGCGAATCCAGTGAACACATTAACTCGATTTTGTCTTAAGTCGACTTAAGCTGTTTTTCACAATGACCACAGTATAGGTCTATGACTGGAACTATCCTACTGAATTCACCATATGTACTGTTTTCAAGAATTCTCGTAAGAAAATCCTAACGGATTTGGGACTTTCTGTTATTCAAAGAACAAGCAGGCTACTGACAATATTCTCAACAAGTTTGAAGAACATACCGTTACCACTTCCCGAGATACAGCCATTTTTCAAGTGGAACTATCCTATTGATTGGGAGTGTATCTACACGTAATTTACTGCATAAAATCGGCATTGCATTCTAACAACAAATATACACTTATAAATTAATTTTATTATCTCATCTCATCCGAAAACTGTACGCTAATTGAATATACTCGTCTTAATTATCCTACTAAAACAAAATAATGGGTTTATTATATTAGTAAAAGTTCACTAAAATGTGTCCAACATCTATCTACATTTATACGAATTTTCATATCGTTCATTTCAAATGAAAATTAATATATTCCGTTCTCACTGCGAAATACGCAACTTTTGTGTAATTAATATTCTTAGACTCCCGTTGCCGAAGCAATATTGAAATTTAAATAATAAACTTTATATTCGTTATGAAAATTAAATTGAACAGGAAAGACATTCGACACTAACGACAGGACACGGTGGCGGGTGGCCGGCGCGCATTCACTTCAAAAGGATATATAATCCGGTAATTCAAATTGTTTTGCCCACTCTTTCATCGTTCGGCGCAACTCATGTCGAATTTTATTATTATTCAGAAACATTAATACCGGCTTAATTGTAAAGGTTGCCAATTGCTATTGTTTTAATATTAATATTCGCACTACGTAATGCTATAAATGAAGTTACTTGACGTGGTCATGTCCGTGATTGAGTCCTCTGTATCGTGTCGTGTTATTATCCATTCGTTTGGAGTCGACACGACACGACAGTTTTATTAAATGTAGCCTCGAACGCGGATAAAGCGTGGACTTATTTGTAATAATTTCATTGTAAATTTTGCATTCGTCAAAAATGTCAATCAATTCAGTTGGATTGTATGAGTTTTTGGAGAATATAATTGTTATGTGGAAGTGACAGAATTGATAAAAAATCTTGTGAATGCCCGCACTATTTCGTAATGTCGTGCGGTTGTTGTTGTTACCGAGTCATTAATATAATTTGGGCAGTGGCGGAACAACTTCACTCGGGGCCCTCCCGCCATCTTGTTGAGTGGGCCCCTACACTGAAAAAAAAAGCAGAGTTAAATCAATCGACAACACTCGATCCACACTTTTCAGTCATCAATCACAGTCATTTTCCATATAAGTAGACAGATTGTTAGTTAATTGATTGACTGTTAATCTGTCAATTTGAATGGGAAATGAATGTGACTCATGACTAAAAAGTGTGGGTCGACCTTAAACCAATTCGTTTGAAACATGCTTTTGACGTTACAATGTTCTACTAAAATTAAGAATGTCGTACTTAAAATAACTTTGCAAAGAGCTACTTCGTTTTTGTTGTAATGTTTATTAAATTAATGATTTCATCAATCTTTTTTTTTTATTTTAAAATAAAAACGCTCACGCAGCACAGCATTGGCCCCTATTGCTGTTGGTGATATTTAAGCATATGAATTACCTGCGCCTACAATGAGATTCGATTCCGCGAACCTATGATACCCTAATGCCGAACACACACGGTCAACCCTAATCCTTTTTTTTAATGTTCTGCCAAAATCCAAGAAAACAGATGAATTTGAAAGAACTAAGAATCTAAAAAAATTTCCGCTTTAAATTTAAGTGATGCCCACACCAGCGCGTCAGCGAATTTTTCCGCGGCGTCAAAATTGTAACACACTGCGTTGTATGGAGATGCCCACACCAACGCGAATATTCGCCAGTTTTGCAGTATTTTTTCCGGTTCGAATATTTGCTACCTAATGTCATTTTATTCAAATAATTTATTTGACAGGTGCAGTGTAGTACAACTTGATGTTGGTGTACCCGAAAAAGATGTAGGTTTGAAATGAGTTGACCGAGCATTTAAGTTTTGAATGTTTTATGGTATCAGTGGATGAGTAAAAGGAGTAATCTTTTAGGAAACATGAATTCCAAGGAAGGAAGGTTTTTACCCGTTGTTTGGACTTACACAAACAAATTTCCCAATTGTGGCAAGTCCGGCGACACCCCGATCGTATCGCTCGGCCGAAGAATTGCAGAGATATCGACTATTTTCCAAGTGCATCTAGGTTGGCAACTAACAAAAGCATACATTTTGTGAATTAGTGTACTTATCTGGGTTATCTCCATGTAAGCTTCGCAGAAAAGATGCTCAGACGCCACCTTAGAGAATTTTGTTTCGAGTCCAGCGAAACCTTGATCGTTTCGTTGGACTCAAGGATTCCAAAGATATCGACGGATTATCGAAGTAGTACGAAGATGGTTGTGAAATTGCTGTGGCCAACATCCGGGTTGACGGTAATCTCTGACCACCCTGTGCACTGACCGGAAAAATTAAGAGGATCCGATGATCCATTCAGCAATTTTATGGTGAGTCTAGCGGCACCTCGGTAGATCCGCCACACCAAAGGATTGCAGAGATATCGACGGATTGCCGATAGAATACAAGGTCAATCGTTTCATTCATGAATAGTATACGATAGGAAATAAGGATCCTGGTGGTTCGGTACTTGCGTGTGTCCCTAAGTAGTTACATACACGCTTGAATATTCTATTGAATTGAATATTTACTTTGCATAGTTACGCCATATTTTGCTTGGTTACGCCATCGTAAGGATTCTACTAAAAATTATTATTCAATTTCATACTATGGCGTAACCAAGCAAAATATGGCGTAATTATGCAAAGTAAACATTCAATTCAATAGAATATTCAAGCTTGTATGTAACTACGCATTTTGCGTAACCGTGCTAAGTAAACAGATACATACATATATTTAATTCAAAACAGCCACAAAACAATGTTCAAGCTTTGTGTCTTCTCTATACGATAAGACTAAACATTCGACGGGCACAATATAAAATGTAAGAGTTTTCGGTTACGCGATAGTCAATTCAAACAATCAAATCGAACACTCCCGCAACTTTTTTAGGGTACGGTTTACCAAGGTTGTACTGCACTGCATATTTCCATCACTTTGCGCATGTCAATGATTTTATCCTTAGAATAAGTATAGACATGGAGAGGTAAAATGTCGTTCACGTTGATTGCTTCCGCTTACGCTTTTACATAATAAGTAAAGATGCCGCTACATTTTGATGTAGTGCACGAAAATTGCAGCATGATTATAAATGTTATAATAATTGTATTTGGCCAGTTCTTGCAGTTATTCTCTATCATGTCAAGCCCCTTCCTTACATAAATCTAATACCTTTTCTAAGGCAACAACATGATATCAGCTGTGAGTGACAGTACCCAGAGAATTATTCGCGCCGCGCCGGTGTGGGCACCCAAAAATGTCCCGCGAATTTTCCGGCGCGGATTCGCGACGGAAAATTCGTGACGCGTTGGTCTGGGCATCACTTTAAGTGTGCTCTAATTTGAATCCGTCAATTTTAAGAACTTTTATACTTAATATCAAATTTAATACAGCAATTTTGGCAAGCCTACTTTCAAACCAAATGTGGCCTCTGCACCACAGCCCTAATGACCGTGTATATACCGCAACTAAGATAAAATATTTTAGTCTTCACCGACATATAAAGGCCGTATTAACTAGTTTAAACTAAGTACCACCCTGAAACTATTTTGTTGGTGCTGCACAGTGAATTGGAATTAAGTTCGAAAGTTTAGAAAAGGCACTATCATCAAAATTTAATATACCTATAGTTTATTTGCAGAGGGACCTAAAGAAATTGTTTTTGCCCATATGGTACTTGGCAAGGAAAAGGGTGGGTCGGATTACAAATCGCGACTACAGTTACAGCAAATAGCGCAGCCATGCCAGGAGCATTTTTTTTTTAATTTGAGTATCCGGATTGCATGATGAACTTTCAAAGATTGTAGGACATTTTCTAAATTTGTTTATCTAAGGGACCTGGTAAAAGAGGAACAATAAATTTAGCATTTGTCTTAACTTCGAAAAATGTATCTGTATATCTCTTCTTGACTACAAACAATATCTTCGTCGGAGTGTTGTTTTTCGCCGTCCTGCTGTTCTTATGGTTCCAGAAATTTTTCTTGTCGCTTTTGGGTCCCTAAATCTCGTGGCCCCCCGCCACGCGGGCCCTGCGGGCGCTTATGCGCCGCCCCTGAATTTGGGTTGGTTTTATATTACAAAAAGAAAGGCTAATGAAAGAATGTAGCTAGTATTTCGGCGGTCTAATATTGTGATATTTTGTTTTTGACAAGCAGAGCGCTGCGCTGAGTAATAATTAATTTAAAATAGAATTTGACCTCTTATTCTTGACGTCCAGTTGTATTATGATGTACCATACTTTGTAGAACGGCACTTGATGTGTTAATTTCTCCACTTTAATCTGTTTGTTACGAACAATCGACGAATAACATCATATTGCTCCACTATACTAAGTTCATCTCTAAGCACTAAAATGGATTTTCCTTTCAATTAAATTTTAGCTAGAATAAGGTTTTATGGTTTTATTACTCGTATAGGTATAAGGTCTCTCTAGAAGAGATGGATAGATAGGATACGTTGAAATACCTATAGGGAAAATAGCCGGATATCATAAATTCTATGGTATATCTTAGGGATGTCAAAAACCGGCCCATAACCCGGTTGTAGGTTTTTTCGGTTTTTTTGCAAAGCCGGTTAGACCGTCCGGTTTTAACCGGGCTCCAAGTACCGGTTTTCCGGTTAACCGGGTGTTTTCATTGATTTGCCTAGAATTTTAGTAAAAAAATGCTTACGCACTCGTATTGCTGGTGTTGGTAGTATGCAAAATCAACTTAAAATGCACGTACATTCATGTAGTAAGACAGCTAATTTAAAAGAGAAACATGTTGAACAAAAAAGACAATCAAATAAAATTGTCAGATGTGATTTAATTATTTTATTAGTTTTTGCAAAAAAAAAATCCAAACATTTACAACAGGGGCCACCCTAATTTCTCTTGCGGAATACGAACTGTTTTAGCGACACGATGATACGCGAAATGCACTGATATACTATACACGAATATTAATTCACATTCACGTTGTACAACCAAGATACATGTGAAACGCAGTGTAAACATAAACAATATTTGCCTTAATGGAGGATCCTCCTATGATCCTTGATATTGTTCGTGATAATGTCAGGGAGACTCATATGCCTTTGGATGGTATTAGAAGATGTAGGGTAGTCGAAGACATCACATCACTCTCATAGAGGATGGCAGGATACACGAGGAGTATCCACGTGATGTTGCTATTTTTACTGATGGGTCTCTCATGGACGGAAACGGAAGAGCGGGGGCTGGAATATATTCCGAGGAGCTAAACCTTGCATGCTCACTTCGTCTAGGAGAGTATGTATCGGTATATTAGGCGGAGATGCTTGGATTGCTGCACGCGCTGGATCATATTCTGGAAGGCGGGATACTGAGGAAGAAAATTCTGATAGCACTCGACAACCAATCGGTGATCAAGCGCATGCAACATCACTACAAAATTGGTACTAGAGTGTGTCCAGAAGCTCAATGAGTGTGCTTCAATCAACGAAGTTATGCTAATGTGGGTTAAAGGACACGTAGGTACATTGGGGAACGAAATTGCCGATACCTTAGCAAAAGAGGGATCAGCAGAAAAGTTTCAAGGGCCGGAACCCAAAATTGCTTTGGGAAACGGCATGATTGAAGCCAGTATACTTGGCTGGATTGATTCCATCCATCGGCGACGATGGCAAAGCCTATCTACTTGTAGACAGGCTCGTAACGCAATTACCATTCCACTAGGGAGGAAAGCCAAACAAGTACTCAGTTACACACGGAGTAGCTTAAGTTGGATAACTGCCTTAGTAACAGGGCATGGTAATTTTAAAGCTGATGATGTATGCAGACTATGTCTGGAAGAGGCTAAGACGGCACCACACATTGTATGTGAATACCCAGCACTAGGTAGTAGGAGGCTAAGGATACTAGGTAAATCCACAATAAGTGTGGAATCCATGAGGGAACTTAGCTTCAAGGATATGCTACGCATCACACGGGACTCAGTGATGAAGGAAGAAGTCGATAATTATCAGTCGACTTCTGGAAATCACTAAGGACTGTAAGGGGACGAAAATGGACCCAAATAGTAGTGGTCTGCTTCGGTAAATCCCCAAATCACATATATATGCCTTGGAAGAGATTAGATACAAGCAGAGGTAATTTGAAGAAGCGATTGTTCTACGAGGAATAGCAAAAAGAAGAGTTCGGCAATTGTTAAAGGGCTAAAATTTGAAAACTAAATTTTCCCTAGAGGATAAGTAATAGAATTACATACTGAAAAATCAATAAAACAGAAAAAACTGTATGAATTTTGAAAGAATTTTTCTCCGGTTTTAACCGGATGGACCAACAACCGTCCGGGTTAAAACCGGGAGGAGGAAAAAACCGAAAAAAAACCGGTTAACCGTTTTGAAAGTACCGGTTTTCGGACTAACCGTCCGGTTTTTGACATCCCTAGTATATCTCCACACATTAATATGCAGGTATACTATCGTATATGAGGGGTATATTCGCAAAGGACATAGGTAATCTTGAGACCATATACATACGAATACGTACGACGAAGGATCATAAATGCCCTCCCCCGTATGTAACTATGGCATTTCACTTTAAAGTTTCTCTTCGCATAACTTTGATTTTAATAAAATGGCCTTCAAGCTGAGAGCACTAATCGGAGCAGAAAATTGGATGAAATTCATGGAAAATATTGTTTTTGATTTATAGATGAAGTTGTTAGAGTTTAAGTTGTTGGATAGGTACGTTAATTCTATTTGATATGTTTTTGAATCTACGTACTGCATTGTATGAAATGCCTATTATAGAGGTTTGGTTTGTTCTATTATTTTATTTAGAAATCTATATCTATGACATTTTTATATATCTACATATGTACATACATAGCTTTTATATCTAATTCAGTGTAAATTTCATTATCGGAAGAAGCCGTTATAAGTAGAAAGGCAGTAAAAAAAATCCGAGGCTATTTCATCCCAATCATTATATCCCGCCATTTCAATAACCCGGTAATTCAAAATAAAACGATGCATGCGGGCATGCCTTTGTTTCACAAATCGTCAGAAGCAAATTTGTATCTATCCGAAGTTCATTTAGGTCAGCCAAGCAATTTTTACTGGCAAGGTAGATTTGGATTACCAGAATCCTGGTTGACCAGTGATACAATGCTCTGATCAGCTGTTTAAAATTTGGCGGAAATTAATTCACAAAGTATGGTTACCAACCAAATTTTGATGATTTGATTTTCTAAGTTTCTAAAGCACTGTTTCCCACCTGTTGTTCCGCAGACCGAAGGTAGTCCGTGAGAGCCTTAGAGGTGGTCCGCCGAAGAAACAAGACAGACAGAAAAAAAAACTTTAAAAAAATATTTCTGTTACTAAATCAAAAATTCAAATTTTGTTGATCAATTTATCTGTGTAAACTTGATCTCTAGATAGCCAAGCTTGAAGAAATCGAACGCGAATGGATGTACGGACGAATTAATGAGTTGCAAATTGATGATGATGATTTAAAGACACAAAACGGCCGTTTACTTAAAAAAAACGTAATGGTTGAAATTTGCTGGAGATGTTAGGGGACATGTCTTTTATCTAAAACTGAGTTTTCGTATTCGTGGGGGTGGGGGAAGTTGGAGTATATTGCCTACTTATAGGCGAATTTTGCATTTTTCGTTAATATCATTCTTACTGTTGACCCTACAGCAAAATGATGTATAGAAGTTTTGTTTTTAATCAAATTATCTATCTTACGGTACCTACATTAATTTCATCGGGGAAGTAGTTCCGTTATAGTTACCAGGTAAATTGAAAATACATAGTACCAACAATGGGAATATTTTGCTTAAATAAAACATGTAATGACTGAAATTCGGTGGAGTCGTTAAGGGATGCGTTATAAATCTATATCTGAAGTTGCGTATATATCAGGGAGGTAGTTATAGTAAATTGTCTACTTATAGGCTAAATTTCCGTTTTTGCTTAATATCATTCTTATTGTTACCCTACAGTATAGAGTTTTCATTTCTTATCAAATAATCTATCAAACTGTATTTAAATCAATGTCATACGTCTAGGCCCGTGCGCAAGGGGGGGTTTTGGGGGGTTGAAACACCCCCATTGGCAAATTTTTTTATTGAATATTATTGTTCTCATAAGGCAAAAGTTTAACGTTGTTAATTTATACCTTTATAACGTCACTACACACCATCCAGTTGTGAACAGTTCAAGCACATTCGTCCTCGAAACTCATACGTGTTCGTATCAAATCCGAAAAGCGGAATATTCCCTATATCGAGCGCAGTGTAATTAAAAGATAAGTCAAAGTGTAAGCAAAGTAAGTGACGAATATGATATTCAATTGCAAAAGCCAATCCTGGCGTCGAAACAAACCCATCGCTCCAACGTACAAGCCGATTCAGTGGAACTTTATTTCCATCTACATTCCATACATTGGTTCACTTATAATGGAATTACAAAACCGATTTTTGATCATCGCAATATTTTATCGAACTTTGCCTGTCTCTTTCCTAACAAAATGATTTTTTTTTATGTAGAGTCTTGTGGACAATTATGTGGACCATATTCTGCAATGTACAGCAACTCCCGTGACATCTGGATAAACGAAGTCCAACTTTGGCGTCAACGATTTGCTGGACAAAATATCAAAAATTCACTTAAAGCCCTAGATATGTGCAATCAAGAGGCTTTTCCAAACGTTAATCAATTGCTCCGTATTCTGGCTGGCTGGCTGCCTGTGACAACCGCGACTAATGAACGCTTATTCACAACTTTGCGCAGACTCAAAACCTACCTTTGATCAACAATGTCTAAAGATCGATTAAACGGATTAGCGTTGCTAAATATACATCGTGATGTCAGTGGCGTGCACAGCTCTTTTACGAAACGTATGGAAAATCAAGATATAGAAATAAAAAGAAAAATTACCTTTCCTATGTTTGTTTTATTTAATATTTTAACTTGAATATGTCCAAATGTATATTTGAGTTTAGTTCCAAGAGTAAAATGATTGTGCAATGTTTTTCGCTACAAAAAACGGACAGGCAGTGGATGGCACTGCGTGATGTAGAGATAGATCCACAAATTGTTTTGAAAGAGTTCTGTGCAGTACCCCGCAGAATTACCATGTGGAACGATAATAACTAGAGCCAAGTCATTGCATTATTAAATATCATCATTACGGATACATATTTCCATTTTTATACCCTATACCCATAAGATGGTATATTGTTTTTGTTACGCCATTATTATGTAGCACCTCAAAGGAGCCTCCGGAGGTATGGCAAATATATATAATTGATCAGGGTCGGTCCCTGATTCGAATAAGCCATGTCTGTCTGTCTGTCCGTGTGTTTGTCTGTTCAGACGATAACTCCCGAAATAATGAAGCTATAGCGCTTTGAAATTTTGGTCAGATGTTTGTTTTGATAAAATCTTGGACGGTATTGAAAATGGTCCAAATCGGACCAAGGGTTCCCCTACCTCCATACAAATTACCCCTCCTTGATATTTTAATGAGGCCATAACATTCGATACAATATCGCTATCGACTTGAAATTTTGATCAATGCCTCATTCGGACATATTCTTTAACCTTCCGTTAGACGCATCTGACAGATGCCTCGCATTGTTTTTTTTTACCAAAACTTCTTTTCTATTGCGAATTCCACTTTCAAACTCAGAGTGGCTTCGTATACCGAGTACGGAAGCATTTTAGTCTGATAGTGAAAAATGAGGGGTCCTTTGGCTTTACGTAGGAGGCTCGGGTATCTATTAGATGCATTGCGAGCACTCGTGTAAGTGATTTGAACATGTAATTGGCATAGGCGCTGCAGTATACGATAAAAAAAATATTTACTACAAGTGCAATACTTTTAGAGTTACACTATTACACCTTTGTTTTACCATTGATGATTTTTTTAAAATTTAGTTATGCTCAGAAAGCTGTAAAACTGCTATTATGTAAGACAATTCCAAAAAATCTCATTTTTTTAAGACTTTTTCTTAACAAAAAAAATATTGTTAATAGACCATATTTTCTTCTTTTGATATTGACTATTGCTATAACAAGGCTTCAATTATTCAGATAATGAAGAAAAAAACCCTATGAAGATATTCATTACCTTTCAACAGGATGACAAAGTTGGCATCTAATAGATGCATTGCGCCTATTCGTGTTACATTTTTTATTGCGACTAACGGAAGGTTAAGTTGATGGAAAGTGCAGTAGGTCCCGCTATCTCTAGCCCTACACCCCCCCGCCTCCCCTAAAAAGTTATATTCAGCCATATCTTTTGATAAAATGTCGCGAAGAACTTCAAATTAGTATCAAATGGTAGCTGTTGGATGCCTTGATAAGATGTTAAAGATGTGCCACGTCCGACCCATCTATACCCTCCCTCCCCTACAAAAAAAAACATGAAAATTTTGTGTTTTGCATGTCTTCTAAGTCTGTACATGGGAATAGGGTATACAGTCATCGTGCGATTCGCACGATTAGAACTCGATCACATTTTATTTTGTATAAACCTTCAACATAGGTTCATATTATAACATTATTATAACCTTTATATTTTAAACTTTAAATGTACCTTTGAATGAAAAATTTAAGTATATAAGTTAAACCCTCCCCTATGATGATTCCTCCGTACGGGCCTGCATACGTCAAGTAGACCAATAAGAACGGGTTTAGCATTTTTTTTAACACGAGAAAAGTAGGAGATTTTTTTGTAAACTAACTGCATACCTAGGTCCACAAAAGTATCTTTCAAATGTTGACCCAACTACCTCGCTATGGTAAGAACTTTCTAATTAATCGCACCCTAAAGTTACTCGAGCAATAAAATGCATGTCATAATTGTCTGACCATTTTCGCCTCTTTGCCACTGGTTTGAAATTTTATTTTAATTGGAAATTATGATAATTTATAGAGGGTGTCCCATTCATGGTGGAGAAAATTTTAATCGGAGGTAGCCTGGCTCATTTGGGGAAAATTAATGTACAACGGGACCCCTCTATTTTTAACCGTTACTATGTAATATCATTTTTTATCAAAATGCCCCGACTTCCTGAACAAAATCAAAATTTGCGACACCATCAAACATTTCATCCGAGATATGACTTCACTTTCTGAAACTACATAAAATTTCCAATAAAACGACACCTCCTCCGTTACGAAGTTGCTCGTATCTTCCGAGATACACCCATTCAAATTTTAAAGAAATTTTCAAATTGGTTTCTCATCAAAATCAAATTAAATAATAAAATTGTATACGTATACGTATACGGAACTATTTGGCCTACGATATTGGCTTAGGTACCGTTGAATAGACAATTTGATTAGAAACAAAACTTTTTTACTGTAGGGATACCAGTAAGAATGATATTAAGGAAAAACGCAAAATTCCCCTAAAAATAGGCAAATTACTATAACTTCCCCCACTCCCACAAATACGAAAACTCAGATTTAGACTTAGGGCACGTTGCTTAACATCTTCACCAAATTTCAGCCATTACGTATTTTTGTTAAGTAAAATATACCCGATTACTGTACTAATTCACGACACCAAAAATGTACATACCTTATTGTTTTGTCGCTTGTCCAGTCCTTGTTTTAACTCAGCCATTAAAATTAAGTCTAATTGTACTGTTATTTATTTATCAATACAATTTTAAAGTACGTATCCTTAACCCTGCATAACCAATGTTAGTCGTTTCGACTACCATTGATGTTTCCTTTGGCTACTGCTTTTTGCTCTTCCACTCAATAGTTGTGTCCTTTTACATCCTAGGAGGTGAATCAGTTAAGTATCGATATCATCAACAATAGACCTATTTGCAGCTTGAGTGACGAGATGTGTATCGTTAAACCAAAGTACTGCAGGTCGAAATGACCAAATTTTGTACTGTGCAACTTATTTTGCTACAGTGATAAGGTCAAATGCCTTTAATAAGTAGGCAGTTAGTTTTCTTTAAAATAAAATAAAAAATCAAACACTGATACTTTTTGGTCTAACATTTAGTAAAAATAATGATGGTATTTCTAGTTTGAACCGCTTTTAATATATTTCATGCTTCCCTAGGTTCAAAAAACGAGTCTTAATATGGTGTTAGTCGAATTGACTAACATTGGTTACAATGCAGAAAAAATAACGTTGGTTATCTAGGGTTAAAGTATGTACCTATACGAAAAACGTGAGTACAAGAGTCGAATTGAACCAAAACAACGTACATAGTAACAACAACGACATCTCTTTCGAAACATATAAAACACAAAATAAAATTAAGTCCTTCTCGATTTTCAGATAAGGTTTTTGGGTCTTCTAAATCTCGTATCCTTAACCATAATCTAATTAAGAAAAAGGAAACCCCAAAAGCATCCGAGAGTGATATAAATCATTTTGAAAAACAACAGTCGCCGAAATGCCGAAACAACATTTGGTGACATTGAAGTCAGTGAAATCTTGTGAAAAATAAATCAAGCATTTCAGTTCAACTGTTTTGCTTTTTTCTCTGATGATGAGTATGGGTGTTTTCGGTTTTCGTTCCTTTTTTTCTTTCACTCTGAAAAACCGATACTGTTGAATAACTTTTGAATAGGTATCTTGTTTTTAAGATGTATAGAACGAGTCTAATCTATTATAACGTAATTACGAAATGAAAAAGTTCTATGCGGTATGATATGGTGGTGACCTCAAAAAAAAACAAAATGGAAGCCTTTGCTAGATTTAGATTATGCGAAAACGTGTCCTAGACGTCGACAGGCCTTTCAGGATTCAGGTGGCACGTCGTCGTCGACTGGCTTGAATGGAGAGAAGAATTTCTTCTATTTTTAGTGTACAAGATGAAAGCTCTATGGACTTAAATCGTGGTATTAATAATGTATAGACGTGGATCGGACAGATTGATAAAAAATAATTAGAATTTTCCATTTGCTTTGATCCGAGTGACATTTTCATAGTCTAGCGAAAAATAAATTGGATGTTACTCGAGAAGGAATAGTGTTGATATCAGGACTGGGTTTGGTGACCACATAATGGGCACAACTTTTATTTGATATTTTTTTTTTGCCGTTAGGGAGGAGGAGCTCTTGTGGATTTGGAGTTTGGAGCGCGTGCAAGACCCTTACACCTTACCCATATTATCGTGTTTGTTAATATTTTCTAGGCCAACCTATGACCATATTTGCAAATTTTCTGTTACTTTTAATTCTGAAACTGTCCGTACTATTTGCTTCATATACATCATCGTAGATTAGCCATCTCTGCGAACCAAACATGTTGTAACCACAGAGCCGACAAAGAAAAGAAAAACCAGAAAAAACTGACAAGATCGCATTACATACTCGTATATACAACATTGAGGGCTAGGACTTTTTGCAGAGTTTGTGTTTGTGCAAAACGTGGAATTCTATCATCCGAATGTTCACCACAGCATTCTTGGACGAGCGAGCAAGCTCCTTATTTCAAACTTGCACTGTACCGATATGTACGTACGTTACGTACGTATCCACCGAGGAGCGAAAAGGAAACCACACAAAGTTGAGCAAATAAACTTTCACAAACGGAACACAAACGTCAATATGTAAATTAAACTCAAATGGCAGCTAGCCAAGAAAACTTTTCTTTGGATCTGCATTCAATCCTTGTTTATGCGACCATATCATCCTCCCTCCCTATGCATATATGGATGAACCCATCATACCGCACCGTAACGTATAATCTAACAAAACGATGGCGCAGAGACCGAGGGGCGGGGGTGGCAAGGATTCTGCTGTCAAGATACTAAAATCCCGGGTACGTATTTCGGAATTATCTTCAAATGAAAATTAGATGCATCTGTTCAAATGATACGGAAACTTGCATATGTCGTTTTATGGCATAACGAGACGGTGTTTGAGTTTGATGCTTATGCAGCTGCTGTTAGTGCCGGTGCCGGTGCTGCTTCAACAAAGTTGCGTGCAACCGAATTCAATTTGAAATTCAATTACGTTCTCGGACAAATCGTCATCATCATCATCGTTTCGACGAAAATCAAATTAATTAATGCTCGTTGAAATTGTTTCAATTTATGGCTCGTCGCTCGTACTAATATTTGTGGAGTACCTATATAAGCGATGGATCAAAATCAAATTTGAAGATGATAGATTGAGGGCTGAACAATTGATAGTTCATAGAATGGATAGCGTCTTAACCCTTAACTACATTCGTGGCGTAGTTTTCTACCCCAGTAGTCATTTTTTTTATCATAACTAAGTTCGTATCGCACCACGTTCGTGCAAACTTCACGTAATCTCTGCTCGCGTTGTGGTCTCTCTGGGTGCAGAATTGAGTCCTTCTACATGCAATAGTACCTATTCTCGGTAAATCCACGGTGGGGTAGAAAAATACCCAACGAATGTAGTTACATTGGCCTTTTGTTCATCTTTTACCTTGAGTATTTATTTTGAAGACATATCGCGATATTTTTTTAAGGAGAGTTTGCATACATTTTGGAAGAGAATTTTTTAATTGTAGCTTTAAATGTGTTTTATCTCTTTAAATAAAACGTTAAATCAGGATAAGGAACTTCCTTACGGTACTTTTTTCAAAAATATAAAATCATTAAAACCCCTCATGTCAATATTTTTATGTAAGGGGCGATTCAGACTATCGACAAGATTTACTAAATCCTAGATTTAGTTGACAGTTGTACCATATTGTACTGCAATTTGAATAATGCAAGTACATCCAACGATTCATTTTGAATTGAATGACATACGATTTAATCTAGTAGGCGGGTTTCGACTCGATTAATTAAGTGGTTTTAGTAAATCCTGTCCATAATGTGAATCCCCTCTAATGAAAAATTAGAAAATTGTTTTTGTTAACTTTAATTCTAGTTTGCCTTAAATTTAAAACACTTTGAAAAAAATTCCTAAATTTTTTAAAAAAAATTTTTTCAATAAGGAAAAATACGTTTTTTTTTCTACGGAAAAATAGTGACTGGCTTGAAGAAACTCCATTTCCTTTAAAATAATAAAATGTTTTGAAACAATATAAACATAATTTGAATTTAAATGAATGACTTGATGTATTTCACCCTAAAACTTCTTTATGTATAGAGTATTTCGCAAAATATACCAAAATATTTATTGGGGTAGAAATCTACTCCACAAATGCACATACGTTGGTAAAAATAACGAATGTAGTTAAGGGTTAAATGGGGATAGTGCTTGCGTCAACGACGTTATATTTTTGGAATTCATGTTTTTTCATAAATCGTAGTTTGGCCCATGGGCGTAGCCAGGGGGCAGGGAGGGGCGGTCGCCCTCCCTGGTCGGTGAAGATGGTAAACAAATTCTCACCGATGTAGTAAAAAAAAATCGCTGCACTATACAACATTGTCAAAAAATTTCTGCTGCTGGCGCAGCAGTTGCCTTTTCCGCCGCTCCAAGTGCTGCCGGAGAAGCCATGATCGGGACAGTTTGCAGCCAGGAGGCGCATACAAATAGATGACAGCGAGTGGCCTCTCGTAACTGACGGAGGCTGCGGTCCAGCACACACATTTCACTTGTGAGTGTGCTACTGTGGCTGCGTGGATCCCATATTTGCTGTTTCATTTCATGGCTTCTGAGCGGGAGAACACAATTTCAACCGTTAGGTCCCTTCGGGAAGGTAGTGGAATTCAACTTATTTTCATCTGAAAGGGGACAAATGGCATGCTTTGTTAGGGACCTTGTAAAGAACGGACATCATATTTCAGTGCCTTTCAAGTTATATAATCAAAATTTATTTTCTAGCTGAATCATGCCCGCAATAAAATGTAGCCACTGATACTACTTTGATAAATTTAGAAGAAATCTAATTAAAACCGTTATAGTATAGTTACTAGGTGATTTCAGATTGCAAAGTGTGGTGGAGAAATTTTTTTTTTTATTTACTTCATAATGTGAAGTAAATAACTAAACCGACAAATTTTGTGGAAGTGTGGTCTACAGGATAAGATTTAGATGAGTCTGGTAGTAAGGTTCTCCTCAAACGGGGATGGGCCAGGCGCCACAGTGCGTCGAATATATGGAGAGTATGGTCAAAAATCAATATCTTGAGAACGCGTTTACCGATTTTTATGAAATTTGGTGGATCTGTTTAGCTAGTTAGGTTCTCAATTCTGTATAAAATTCAAGATGAATAAATGATGCATTTTCGAGATATTGATAAAAATGTGAGGAAGATAAATGGTATAAAGATAGGCTATAAAATATAAAATCGTAACTTGGTAACCGGATAACCAATTTTCGTGAAACTTGGCTATTATCTAAACCAACGAATAAACATTAGTTGGCGAAAAAATTATCATCCGGGAACAACTGAGGTCTGGAATTTTACCCATTTTATTTGATGCTGCTTCTTAATTTTTGGAGTCCGCAGGGAAGCTAGGAAAGGGTCCGAGTTTAAGAGGAGCAAAATGATTAAGTAAAAAATACCGGCGTACAGAGGGCTCCGCCCGCAATACGAGGGTTTTTTAGAATTTTGATGCATAGTGAATATTTTTTGTACATATATTTTATAAGCAATAGATAAGAATTGTGCACAGCATTAATGCAATGCTTCCTGTAAATCTATTTTTGGATTGGTCTAAATAAACGCTAGCGCCTTTCATTCTGTTCCACCTTTAATTAGACCAATCCAAAAATTGATTTACTATTTACCCAGTTTGTATAAAAGTAGGTACTACAAGGCAAATCTACAGGCATTTTTCGATTTAAGATTTCTGATGGCCTTTGAGCAAAAAGAAATTCAGGCAAATGTAAGGCCGGCTTGGCTTTATATATGAACTGAATTATTGGCTGTAAAACTACTGTTACTCTTTTTTAATCAAGGAAAAGCAACTTATATGAAATGATTCCATTGTGTCCCCTGACATAAGAGCCCATGCAAGCTTTCCTATGAGTAATGAACAAGTATACTTTTGCAGCTATTCAGGGACACCCTGTTAACTTGGTCCAACAAACTTCAAAAATATTTGTTGCAAACACTATTACCATTCTATGCATATCCACCAAATTTCATGTTAATTGTTTCATCAAGTTAAAAGATATTCATTGAAGAAATGCTTAAGAGGCCTCCCTTACATTTTGAAAGGCCCTTACTAAATACTAACTTGGCTATATTTCCGGCTTGGATACAGACATTCGAATGAAAATTCGTAGACATATTCCCTATGTAATTTTCTAAAAATCCCCAGCAGAATTTTCATATTTGGAAACCTAAAAGGGGCTACACACGATCAAATTCAAATTTTACAAATTTACTGTTATTTACTTTTCCTTAGCAAAACTCTTAATATTTAACGTATATAAAGCCATACTGACCAATCTTTGTGCAAAGTTTCATATCGATCCCTATAACGGTTTAGAAAAACGGAGGTCGAAAAGGAAGTTTAACTTTGGACGCCAATAACTTTTTTACCGCTACTCGAAATTGGAAAATTTGAACTGATGTGAGATGTACTCGTTTAGTTCTTTGATTTAAATACCCATATGTCAATCTCCGATAAAAATTAAAAAAGTCGACTTTTTTCAAACGTTCGGGACACCCTGTTATCTTCTTCCCACCAACTTCTAAGGTATATATGCCAAAGACTGTAACCATTCTACACATTCCTACCAAATTTCATGACAATCGGTTGAGCCGTTCGCGAGTTATTTAGTGAACAGACGGACGGACAGACGGACAGACGGTCAGACGGACAGACGGACAGACGGACGGACAGACAAAATCGATTTCATAAGGGTTTTTTGAAAAAAATAATTTTCTAAAAAACCCTAAAAACCGAATCGAACAAAAATAGCAGTGACAAGAAGAAGAAAAAACCAATGTAATATTATGTTAAAATGATCACTTTTAATGACTTTAGAAATAGCCCAGTTACCATTTTCCTAGGAACTAGTTCAGCAAAAATGCTAATTGCGTAATAAAAGGCAAACCAATGCGAGTTTAAATTAGACACTTGTATCTTTCAGAAAATATCAACCACCCAAAACGATTTGTAACGTTTTTTTTTAATTTCAATTTAAAGTTTTTTTTTTTTCATATTTTAATGATTTTTTTATATTTTTTTTCAATTAAAAGATTTTTAGAAAAAAAAATTATCTGAAGAGTTTAAGTGGAACATACTTATTCTAAAAAATATCATTATGGTTGCCAAAAACTTGTGAAATGATCGGAAATTGAAGTTAAAACACAACCTTTTTTTGAGTTTTTTATATTTTTCAACTTTAGTCCATAAAATTACTAAAAAAACGAAAAAAAAATATGTTGTTTTTTTTTTTACATATTCGGATACCATAACATGTTCTCTTTGCTATTGACTAACTTTGATTCCGGAGAAAAATAGTCAATTTTTTTATTTTTGCCTATGAAACGACGCACTGTGAACAGCGCCCGGGGCGCCAAATTTTGGAGGCGGCTTTTCGGCTAGCAGTCGAATAAAGAAAATATCTAAAAAGCCGGAAGGAAAAATTTAATATCAATTTCAATTTAATGGAAAGTAAACCATAGACAGATGAAATGGTAGAGAGGCAAAATAAAATACCGTAAAGCAGAAATTTACACCCACAAAAGCATTTTACAACCGCTGAGGCCAATTTTTGGAGACGGCGGACTAAGTTTTTTTTAGTAAAGAATTTGTGTTAAAGCTTATTTAATTTATGTATCATTCGTTAAAATTGCGTTTTAAGACGCAAAGTCCTTACCTAGCTTTGAAGAACCCACGATTGATACAGGCGGTGGATTTAGAATCATAAAATGCTTAGTTGCTTAAATTTTGCTAGCACCCGGTTCTCTTGCAAAATGAATAGTAGGACAATTCGCTCAGTTGTCCACTAATGAGGTTCTAACATTTTTGTTTATTCTGTTGAATGATAGAGAAAAATGAATCGCACTAAACAGTCAGCACATTAAAAGAACTCTTCTGTGAGAAATTCCATGGCCAAAGGCACCATTTTAATTACTATTTTTTTGGTAGCTTTCATCGGCCTTGCGGAGCCTTTGTACTTCAATTCACCCGATATCTTCGCTATTGCATTGATTCAACTAGCCTTCAAAGGACAAATTTTGAGCTAGGTTATCCGTTTCAACAAAATGGATGGAGCCACAGGACACAGTGACAGAGCCGCAATAACAACTCTCCATAATTTGTTTCCGGGCATGTTTTTATCGGGATTTAGCTAGGTTGCTCGATTTAACTAGCTCTGACTTTATTCTCCAAGAATTCTCCAATTGGCCTATCCTAATCCATCCGTGAAAAGATTCGGCTAATTGCAGTTAATCTGTTGCGCAGTGTGTGAGAAAGTTACCGAGAACTCCTCAAAAAATTTACCGAAAACTACTCCAAACGGTTTTCGTGTGAAAATGTAATTCTTTTCGAAGCTACTCGCTGTTACATCGACCAAGCAGTGGCGTAGATAACTATTCTTCCCGGCAGATGGAAAATCAATTAAATGGCGAAAGCGCTTCCCAAAACTGTTTTGTTTTTAATTCGTATTTTAGTAATAACAGCAAATACAGTTTAAATGAATGCTTAAAAAAAAGTGCTGACTTAAAAACGACGTTATTTCGATATTTGGATTGAATGCAGTAAAATCGTAGAGAGGTAAACCTTTTGTCACCATAATCATTCTCTTGGTATGCATTTCCGCTGAAATGAGAAATTCTTTCGGTCGATTGATGTCTTCCGACACAGAGTGAAAATATACTTTCTTATAGCTTTTCAACTCCCTTCATCCAATAGAAGCGTCTAGTTTCTACTGCCAAATGTGAAGCTAAGCGATGAGGTAATGTTCAGAGTATAAATGATAATCGAATTAAAGGATTCTCAGGAATACCGAGAGACGAGCGCAAATGTCCAGATTTGTTCTCGAGCTAGAATTGGATGCTGAAAGAATGAGTGTGTTTGTTTGTGTGAAAATTGCAGTATCCACAATTTGCTGCGGAGGAAGAAGCAAGTCTTCAAATCGTCAGAGTGCTTTCTAAATACCCGAAGCCATCCCACCGAAAGACTGCATCGGCAGGCCGTAGCCTTTGAAGATAAATGAAAAAGGTCCCCACATTTAGTTCCGGGAGCAAACAGGTAGTTCAAGAAACGATCAATGGCAGCCAATATCGTATTGTCTTGTAAAATGTGATGTGACCTAAATTTCCCTGGAAATTATATGACAGATTCTTGGTTTAAGAGAGTTAGTTGAGCATATGCCACGATGCCACTAAGGTATGTTGAACTCTTTGTAATGGCTTGATATCCCACAACGTTGGTCTTAGCTATAATGTCAAATTAACTAATTTTTTAACTGGCCAACATTTGTATCAAGAAATTTTAAGTTTTTAAATTTAAAGTTTTAATGCCAGTATATGCTAGCAGTTACCCAAATTCTAGCCAAGGTAGTAACATAGCACAAGGCAAATACTGTAGAAAGATCATTGGATCGCTTTGATATTTTTTCTACAAAATGTGTTTAATTAAATAGTAGAGAGCCTAATTGAGATATCTTATTATAAAAACACTGGTACAAAATGTCTGACAACAGAGGAGGAGGGTAATCCCCTTTATGCCCCCTTATCTATGCCAATGCGACCAAGAGCTGCCAAAAGCACCCGATTCAATCTAATCTACTATAAATCCGTCTGGTATAGAACCAAAGGGGCGGCGAATTGTCCTCTTGCCCGGGGCGCCATAAACGCTAGAGCGGGCGCTGCTGTGAGGCGGCTCGATTTGACAAATAATCGCAAAGCCTTAGGTCATCCAGACTTCGCTATCCCCGAGTGAGAGAAATTGTTTAAACTCCAATTTCTTATTATCTATCCTTATTGGCACCCATTTATCTTATGCAAATCACTGCTTGCTTAATAAACGGTCAAACAATTTCATTTATTAGTTTTATTATCATAAATTCTTGTTTAACACTTCTAAATACTTTAATCGTATTATACAGCTTGCGAAGCTTTACGCTCGCTCGTCCAGAACCGCAATATGTAGTTTGTCTCGCTGCCACCCCCACCAAAGCACCACCACCGCGCCACAGCGTCAGAGTATGATTAAGATTATTATAGACTCGAAAGAACTTTACTGCTTTTATATCTATATTTAAAGGAGCACAGAGAAGACATAATCAAGTCTTAATAATACCCGATATCATGCTTTCCATTAATAATAAAGTCGATGGCCGTGGCCATTCTCTATTCTTTCTCTACCCCCCAATGGTCAGAAGATGCCCGTGGCGTGAAAACTTTCAGTCTCTCTTTCTCTGATGATTTCTATATCGTGTGGCATTTCGCGTATTGCTCGCTTCGAAGGACCATGGACTTAATTAAGAATTCTACTGAAAACCTGCGGTAATGCCATCGTTTTTAATTAGTGGATCGCAACAACAAAAGCCAATGAATGAATAAGCTATTTGTATGGGTATGGGCAAAGAATGGATTTCAAGCGACGTCAGCAAATGAACGGGAAAGAACAGAAACAAGTTTTTCTTTTTAAAATCATAAATAAATTGTCTAATAAAAAGGTTCAGCCGAAAAGAAGAAATCAGGCATGAAAAACGAGTATCGGAGTCAAGTGCAAAATAGATGACAATGGATATCAGAATACAGGATTCATTGAGACGAGTCCCCCAGAATGTTAATTAACTGGTTTTGAATATGTATTTGGAAAAAGATACCTATTTTCACTAAAAAGGACTGTTGTCTACACGGAGCGGAATTGGGCATGATGAGTGTCATTCGAAAGGGGATGTTTCGGGGAATGTATGTGATCATACTTTCGGCCTTCAAGAGTAACAGGGTAGATCCACGTTTAAATCAACTTCAATGTTAATATTTAGCTATACAACTACATTGATGTAATAAATAACTTATATCGTCTTTCCGCTCGTTATAATCCTCGAAGTATATCCTGAAATAAAACACAATATGGAATACTTCTTCTATTTTCAATTGCACCACTTGTAAACAAACACGAAACAACACAACATAAGTGACAGCACGATCAGCTGATGACATCTTGTACATAAGTAACACAACATGCATCATGTGGCTCTGCGATGTGCACCCAGACACACACTAAAACAGGCGGTGCGAATCAAAATTTATACATATGGGTTTAACTACAATTATTTAACTCAGTCCACAAGTATAAAATTTTTCTTTTTCTTTTCCATTAGGATAAAACACTCAAAATAAAATTGATTTGTATAAATAATAAATTTTATCAAAAAGTATTTCAGTGTTCGTTTATATAGGTATGGTGTTAAAATTTACATAAGATGGTGATAATTCCGCACGATGCGCCAGGTGTACATTACAACCGTCGTCCCGTATAGTCTGTGTGGTGTAGTAGGTAGGGTGTTAGCCTTCAAATCGGTTGCGGGGTCGAGTCCCACTGAAGGTAGGTAATTTATTATGCATTTTAGTGGTTAAAGAGGTAAATTAAATGTCGCCAACACCTATAGAGAGGTAAATATGTATGTTCTTTCCCTGTCAAAATTGTGTTTTTTTTTATCCCAAAAATATCGAGAATTACTCCTTTTGGTGTAATTTTGGATAAAAAATATTGTATCCAAACGAAGAGACCTTATTCGACCCAATTCGGAGTTAAATTCACACCGGATTTTTTTCTGTGTACATTGTTGCAATTGGAATTGTATATAAGAAGTAATGTTAACCCTGAACTTGAACTATGTTATACAAAGTATATTATCCCCGAGTTCTCTTGAGAAGTATCTAGAATATAACGCTTCACTTCGTTTTGGAAGCCGTTCCAAACAGTTGGATTGTAAATTACTTTTGGATACTTTTGATGTAATATGTAAACCTTTGCTCTGATTTGCTGACTTTGATTTAGACCCACGATTTTGAATTTTTTCATTTGAGCCTTTTAATTGTGGTTAGTTTCCTTTTCAGAGCTTTCCGATCAATTTTTTCTTAGCAAATTTAATGGTAAAATCTTCAGCTATTATAAATTCTGAAAACTGCTAAAAGTTGACAACTTGAGTTATTCTCGTAGTTATGGCTTTGGAAAAATACACGGGAACACACAAAAATGTAAGCTCGATTTGTTCGGTTGAGGGTCCTTGAAACAGGAAACAAATACCGGATATGTAATGGACTCGACGTCCGATACCCCACTCACGGATAAAAGAGTATCTTTTTTTGTCCTTTTTGGGACGTTTCTGATCAAAATTTGTTTTAGCAAAATGAGTTTTAGATTCCTGGGAGCCCACGTATTCAAAAACAACAAAAATTAGCTTCTAGCACAAAATGTTTAATTTCGGTACATAATTAGCACATAACTCAACAATTACGAAAATATAGGTTCGAAGTCCGTAAGCTGATTTTTTTGGTGGGGGGGGGGCTGTAGAAGAACGTTCCGCTACACCCCCCCCCCCCCTTTGAATTGCTAATATCTCTAAAAGTTGACTAGCACAAAATGTTTAAATGTGGTACATAATTAGCACATAATGAGCACGTAACGGTGAAATGATTTTTTTAGTAATTTTCCAAAGTGGGGGGTGTAGCGGAACGCACCTAAAATTTCCTTTCCAATGATATATAACTTATTTGAATTTTATTGGAAAATTCTGCGATAAGGGTACCTCCCATACAAAGTGAACTCGAAATCTACCAAATCTAGTTGGGCAACGAGACCGAGGCTAATTTCGGGCGCGGCCGAAATTTGGATACCATTCGCTCCCCTCGGGCTAAAAGTTTTTTGGGGCGTATCTATGACTTTGACTTGTGTTTAGTCCTCCCCGCTTCCATGCTTTTCCTTGAATTTTTACATAAGTGCCGTGGCGAAGATTTAATGGGAGAAGCGGGGGATGTGGGTTTCTTAGAAGAACCAAAGGGGGGGGGGTGTACGGCAGCCCTACGAACGCATGGCCTTTCCATAAATTTTTACGTATGTTTGTGGCATCAATTAAAACACATTTCTATGAGATTTGGTTGAAAATGGTGGATACATAAAAAAGTTTTTCTTCGAAGAACCTAATTTTGGGGTTGGGTTTATATGCCAGCCCCACGACCCCATAGTCCGATTTCATTTATTTCCACGTTTGTTATGTGGCATAAATAGAAATATAATTTTCTGAGTTTTTTGATTGAAATTGGTGTGCAAATAAAAACGTTTTTGCTTTGAATAATTTGATTTGGGGGACTAGGTTTGTATGGTAGCCCCATGACCACATGGTCCGACTCCATCTATTCATACATATGTTTTGTGTCATCAATAGAAACACATTTGTGTGAAGTTTTGTTGAAATTGGTGTATAAATAACAAACAATTTCTTAGAAGAACTTAATTTGGGGAGCTAGGTTTGTATGACAGCCCCATGACCCCATAGTCTGATTTGTTCAATTTTTACGTATGTTTTGTGATATAACTTGAAACACATTTGTGCGAAATTTGATTGAAATCGATGAGAAAATAAAAAAGTTTTCCTTAGAAGAACCTAATTTGGGGGTCTAGGTTTGTATGGCAGCCCCACGACCCCATTGTCCGATTTGGTCGATTTTTACATATATTGTGTGTCAGCAATGAAAACACATTTGTGTGAAATTTTATTGAAATTGATGCATAAATAAAAAAGTTTTTCTAAGAAGAACCTAATTTTGGGGGGTAGGTTTGTATGGCAGCCCCACGACCCCCTTGTCGGATTTCAGCGATTCAAACATACAAACTGCCTGCAACAAAAAGAAGCATGTGTGCAAAGTTTCAGCTCCATAGCTCTTAAACTGGCCGAGCAAAACGCGTCGCAACAGACAGACAGACTCGTCAATCGACTCAGCTCGTCACGCTGATCATATATATACATACATATTTTATATGGTCGGAGATGCTTCCTTCAATGCGTTACAAACTTCATGACAAAGTTAATATACCCTTTCACTCTATGAGCGAATGGTATAATAATAATTTTGCAATTTCCTGGTAAATTTTCCGAGAAACTATAGGAAACAAAACATTATATGTACATACATACTCGTGTTACACTTATGCCATAACTATGTACTAAGCCAAAGACAATACCTATAGCTCGTATGTTTGTATTGTCGCCATGAATATTCATTGCCACTCAGAGTGCTTCTGCTTATCTGTGCAGTTCATCTCGCCAGCTCATCAGGAATTCCTCCCTTCCCGTTATGAGATAAATATCACTTTGATTATGTGGCCCACACTATCATATAACTTTCCGCCGCATTCCGCCAAGAGGATAGATAACATCCAATTTATTTCCGGAATGTATTGCCTTCGTAATGTGATTTCTAATTGGACAGCCAGGCATAGAACAGAGCGACCCACCATTGCGAAATTGGTCAAAAAATGCGTGCTACGGGAAGGATACAGTGCGAATATGTATTCTCCGTACTATAATATGAACGGAGATCATATTAAAAGGCATTGGTCTATTAGCCAAAATGTAATTAACGAAATGAACTTGTTGATTTGCCAAAATATATGGACTGTACGAAAAGTCGAATAGGCGAATCCCATGCAATTTTTACGTTGTCGACCGTTTATATTTATATTCTTCTTTTTTTTCTATGAAGGCCGACCCTTTTTATTTTCGACGGTCGGCGTACTCCGTATTATAATTCCGATGGGTTTGCTGCTGACGACGAACAAAACGACGGTTTTGTTCCAAAGTGGGTGGATGACTTTGGCTACGACGAACTAAAGTATCGGCACCTGTTGTCAAGTGGATATACGAAGCGTAGGAGTTTAGATCCCAAAACAGAATAATATGTTGGCTATTGTCTGCGACTATAAAGAGAATCTATAGAAAATACCGATTTTGTGTTTTGAATGGATTCTTGACCATGTCGACGAGATCACTACACTACGGAGAAAAATGCGAATACTTTACCGAGTATTTTGCAAAACCGAACCATAAATAGCCCAACTAATTAAATTTGGGTAAATCCGAATTAAAGAAGCATTCCGCATCACACATCTGGTGCACAACCCTCGGCATTTACGGCGTATCTCTCTGCATTTCTGACTTTCACAATATTATATGGGCCTCCACCATATACGCTTTTATCACAAAGATATCATAAATATTCAATGCGTGGTAGCAGATAAATCAATTAGAAGTTACTAGAAGAAGAAGGCACACAAAAAAACCAGAACCTCCCCTAATGGGAAATTCTTTTATTCAGCGATATCCTGGGAATATCCTGTGAACGATGTTCGAGGCGGAGTGTGTGTGTAAATTGTGCTCTGGGAACTTTTATGTCTGGTCGTAGATTAAATCGCCATGCAAAGAAAAGAACGCGCAGCTAATGGCTCCGTAGAGGTGGTGGTGAGTTTATTGTAGTATCGAAAAAATAAATGATTCGGCAGTATGGGGGAGGTGGTAGAGAAGGCTAAATCATGATAATCATTTAATAAGGGTGGTCGTGTTGGCGCGAAGGAACAATAATAATAGACCGGAGTCAATAAACTTCCATATTTTGATTATAAGTTAAATATTTAGGTATCAATATTGCTACTTAATGAATCAGGATTTATACACAAGAGTGTTTTGCGTTTGCTATTATGGGACATTTCCTATATTAGATATAGTCTAGTCCAGTGGCGTATTTACAGGGGGGCACAGGGTGCACGTTCTCCCCCTGTGTGCACATCAAACTTTTTTCACACCACACTCAAAATTGCAGTACTAAATTTTCCCTTTTTATTTTGTGCGTTTCTATTACTAAACTTTGTTAATCTTTTTCGAAACATTATCATCACATCATCTTCTCAATTCGCCAGATCTCCTCGTTGATGAACCCTTTCCGTTTTTCGAACGGGTTGAGTTTATTTTCATAGACGCGTGGTTTCAAGAACAAGAACTCTCAGAGAATAAGTACAAGCTATGATTATGTCGAGGCAACGAGGTGGTCATGAAAGGTTGCCCAATCTCGACATGAATCTGTTCGGAAACAAGGACTACTATTGAAAGTCTGGTCATGTGTGAAGTGACCCCATCTTATGTTGATATAAGTTGAAGAGATGTTGTTGCGGTATCGATGTCTTGGAAGCCGCTGAATTGATAAATATTTGAAACAATCGGTCTGATTTTTCGATCGGGCTTGTGTATTTTAATTTGGCCGTAAATTCGTGTTGGGCTGCTGTAAAGGTCTTTAAACCAGATGCTTCCCTTTCTGTTAAAATGTTAAAAATTGAAGTGTTTTGGTGGGAAAGAATTTTTAGCATACATTTTCGAATTCCTATACGGTTCGGTGTCTGTGGTGCCCTGCCTGGGGTACTTTCTTCAATGCTTCAGTTTTCACGAAGTGTACATCATCGTAGCCATTCCCTCTCATGATCGGGACACTTTGCAGTCGAAGCCGCATACAAATAGATGACAGCGAGTGGCCTCTCGTAACTGACGGAGGCTGCGTACACACACTTCACTTGTGAGTGGGCTAATATGGCTGCGGTGATCCCATATTTCCTGTTTCATTTCATAGCTTCTGAGTTGGATTACACAATTTCAACCGTTAGATCCCTTCGGGAAGTTAGTGGAATTCAACTTATTTCCATCTGAAAGGGTGATAAATGGTATACAGCTTTGCTTTGTTAGCCCCGGAAGGTCATGCTTCGTCGAATCGACTACGCCTCATCAAATTTATCCCATTTTTCGTGACAATTCCCATTATTTGGAGCTGAGTTTTCGTACAACACTTACCGTGCCGATGTACTTGCCGGGTACATTGCGGCTAGACGAAGTAAGCAGGGTAAGTTGGATTTTTGGAAATTGGCGTCGTCGAAACGAAAAAGGACGAATTTTGTGTAACTTTTAGAACTCCAGTATTTCTTATGGCTGGTTGTCGATTCGACGATAAGTCTGTGTCCATACAACTAGCTCATAACAAATGTGTTTATTTTCGAAATTTGGGACCTATTTTTTCAAAAATTATGGAAAAAATATTTACTAGGACAACTAAAGGACAAATCAGGAAAATGGCTCAAAATTCTTCCTTATGTTAGGAAGATTGCATTTCGAACACATAAAAATCGGCTCCATGGCACTCAATGTCAAAATTAGACATCGTACATTGACTTAGAATTAATCAAGGGAACTCGGGGAGAAGATATTCCAAGTGAAGTGAAAGAAAACCCGTGTTGGGACCCCAAAATGGATCGCTGTGCCTTTTGTATATACATGAGCTTCTCATTCATTAAACCCAATTTCCTAGTACGTTTAGAATATGTATTATATGATTCGAGCACATTTTTATACCCTTCGCTTATTAAGCGAAAAGGATATATTAACTTTGTCATGAAGTTTGTAACGCATTGAAGGAAGCATCTCCGACCATATAAAATATGTATATATATGATCAGCATGACGAGCTGAGTCGATTGGACGATGTCCGTCTGTCCGTCTGTCTGTCTGTCTGTCTGTTGCGACGCGTTTTGCTCGGCCAATTTAAAAGCTATGGAGCTGAAATTTCGCACATATGCTTCTTTTATTTGCAGGCAGTTTGTATGTTTGAATCGCTGAAATCCGACAAGGGGGTCGTGGGGCTGCCATACAAACCTAGTCCTCCAAATTAGGTTCTTCTAAAAAAACTTTTTTATTTTCTCATCGATTTCAATCAAATTTCGCACAAATGTGTTTCTAGTGATACCACTAAACGTATGTAAAAATGGATCAAATCGGACCATGGGGTCGTGGGGCTGTCATACAAACCTAGCTCCCCAAATTAAGTTCTTCTAAGAATTTTTTTTTCTTTATACATTAATTTCAACCAAACTTCACACAAATGTGTTTCTATTGATGACACATAAGATATGTATGAATAGATGGAGTCGGAGCATGTGGTCATGGGGCTAACATACAAACCTAGCCCCCCAAATCAAATTTTTCTAAGAAAAACGTTTTTATTTGCACACCAATTTCAATCAAACCACCGAAAATTATTATTTATATTGATGCCACATAAGAAATGTGAAAATAAATGAAATCGGACTATGGGGTCGTGGGGCTGCCATACAAACTTAACCTCCAAAATAAGGTTCTTCTAAAAAATACTTTTTAATTTGGACACAAATTTCAACCAAACCTCATGGAAATGTATTTTAATTGATGCCACAAACACGTCCCCCGCTTCCCCCAATAAAACTTCGCCACGGCACTTATATGAAAATTCATGGAAAAGCATGGAAGCGGGGAGGACTGAACACAAGTCATAGGTACGCTCGAAAAAACTTTTAGCTCGAGGGGAGCGAAGGGTATCCAAATTTCGGCCGCGCCCGAAATTAGCCTCGGTGTCGTTTGAATTATATCAACGTTAAGTTTTTATTTATTTCATTTTTAAATTTAGTGATTTATATTTCGGGCCAAATAACATTCAATTAAGAAAATTTAATTTGTAAATCAATTTCCTTACAAAATTACTCAAAATCGATTTCCATTCTAAATAAACTGACGATTGAAAATTTGTCAAATTTTATAAATATTTTGAGAAAGGGTGATTTGTATGAAGCGTCAAAGTTGAAGGTCGTCAAATCGACGAAGCATGACCTTTCCATACTAAAAATAAGCATGACCTTCCAGGATTAAGGACCTCATATTTCAGTGTCTTTCAAGTTCTTCTTTTTCTTCTCAGTACCGTATAGCCCCTTGTGGGGCCATGGTGCGTTAACTCAGCCGTTTATAGGTAATTTCGACTAAACATTACGTTGCATATCATTTCGGAGTGTATAAATATAATGTTGTAAGCACTATATGTTTCCATTCACGTGTACGGAAATTTTGGACCATGCCGAGATTCGATCTACGGACCTCTAGATTACTAGCATCGTAGAGTGCGACTCAACCAAGTGAGCCACAGAGCGGGTCTTTCAAGTTATTAAATCAAAATTTATTTTTTAGCTGAATCATACCAGCAATAAAAGTTAGCCACTGTTAATACTTTGATAAATTTAGAGGAAATCTTATTAAAACCGTTAACCATATTTCAATCAATAAAGGATTTATCAATATTCTGACGATGCTACTTTGCTAAGATGAAAGTGACATACGAAACAAACTGATTTTGCAAGTGGAATATGCAGTCCGAGATACAAAAATGCACTGAAAATAGACAAACTTCGCTCTAAAAGGCAGATATTGGAGGCCAGTTGAATGTAATCAGAATGCAGAAGAAAATCATTCTCATCTCCATTTTAAAAATGTTACTTTAAAATTAGCAAACAAAAAGAAATAACATGCGTGGCAGTCCACCAGTAAACTGGGGCCGCAGATGTGTGAGTGACATCCGATTTCTAAGAACTGTTGTTTTCTTGAGGTGTTGAGATCAACAGCACGCCCAGCATTGTTATTTATCCCCATAAATGGATACTTGTTTACAATCTGAGCGACATCATAGTCCGTCACGTACGTCGTGAGTTCGAAAAACACCATAAAATGAATTCGATCACGGTGAGTCTGGAATCCATGACCCTCTGCATCAATTCAACCATAAGCCAGGCTACTCTAAAATTTGCTAACAATATTTCTGCCACCAGAAATTTCAGCTTCTATGAAAATCATGATGTTAAAAAATTTGAACCAGACAGACTACAAATCAATATATTTCTAGGTTGAATGGGTTTCTTGCGTTGATAGTGTAGATTTGATAACATAGTAGGATTGATTATACCCTTTTATGTTATAACAACATTCAATGCAATTTATTCTATCTCGAACGATGTAAAATGTACAATATTAAAAGGGTATTTGGATAGTTTTATTCTGTAGCGGTTATAATTAATATAAATTTTGAATAAACTAAAATTATAAGTTGAAAAGGGTCAAATTTGCTTCAAGTTTAGGAATAGATAGGAGTTATACTATTTTATTTATAAAATTTACTCCCGGTTTACACCAAAATTTACAAGCGTGTAGTATTCTGGATTGATGCTGAATTTTGGTATACCGGCAAAGTTAGTGCGACTCACAAGGATGACGATGACTAATACCGTCTCGCAGGTCAGAGTGCAGAATCGACTCACTGACCTATTTGAAAATCGTACTGGACTCAAGCAGGGCGACGGGCTGGCGCCGACGCTCTTCAACCTTGCTTTGGAGTATGTAATTCGAGCCATGAATATGGACAGCAGCGGAACGCTACTCATCAAGTCGACTCAATTAGTAGCGTACGCCGACGATATCAACATCATGTCTCGAAGGTTGGGTGATGCACAAAGCCTTCTGCATAACCTCAATAACGCCGCAAAGGAAGTTGGACTACATATCAACGAAAGCAAAACAAAGGCCATGATGCAATCGAAAACAAGGACGCCAGCAAATTCAAGCATCACAGTGGGGGACCTTAATATCGAGTATGTAGACAACTTCAACTATCTGGGTTGTAACTTATCAAAGGACGCCAACGAAACCGACGAAATTAAGCGACGGATACAACTAGCCAATAAGACATATTTTTCGGTCCTCCCTATAATTAATTCGAAACTTGCGCACAGGAACACGAAGCTCCGCGTGTACAAAATGATCATCCGACCCGTGCTATGTTATGGCTGCGAAACATGGACCCTCACCCAAGCCTCCGAAATTTTGCTAGACCGATTCGAACGAAAGGTCCTTCGGCGAATTTTCGGGGCCGTTCGCGAGCGAGACCAATGGCGTATCCGGTACAACCATGAGTTGTATCAATTGTACGATGAGCTGGAAGTTTCGAAAATCGTGAAGCTTCAACGTTTGCAATGGGCGGGGCATGTACAACGGATGAACGATAATCGCATGACAAAGAAAGTGATGAACGACAACGAATTGACGGAGCGAGGTTGCGTGGACGACCGAGAGCTCGCTGGGAGAACTCCGTAGGTGAAGACGCCCAACAGCTGCTGCGCTTCCGAAACTGGAGGACGAGGTCACGTAACCGTGACAATTGGAGGTCAACGATTCAGGCGGCCAAGGCCCGACGTCGGGCTATCGTGCCACATTGATGATGATGAGTATTCTGGATTGTACTTGTAAAATATTATTCGGCACTTGTTACGATTTTACGGAATCTGTTACTAGATTTTTGACAAAAAATACAAAGGCCTGTTTTTCAGTAAATCCTAATTTTGCATTCAAATTCGCTTAACCTTCCGGCGGGCGCAATACTAATCCTAACACGATCGGGCGCAATGCATCTGACAGATTAAGTGCAGAAAAAGGGATGAAACTAAGTTTCTGTATATTTTAGACTCTTATTTATTGTTGCATTGTCTTTTTGAAACAGTTCTACGTAATTTTAGAAACAAAAACTGGCTCACAAAGTTTGATACCCTTCACATTTTAAATTTTCTAAGAATATTCCGCTTTCAATAGCTTCAATATTTAAGAAACCTCCAACAACTCGACCGCTTAAAAAATGTGAGCTTATTTTACTAAAAACATACTATTGAACGATTTGGTGAACCTAAAAGTCAACACAACGTTATTACGCAATGTGAAGAGTATAACATGTGGAAATTTTCATAGAAAAGGAGAAAATAGCACAATCGGGCGCAATACATCTGAGAGATTATTTCATCCCCTCCCGCCCCTCAGACATATGGTAGATAAAAACTGAAAACTGCTTTGGATAGTTGATCGATAAAGATTTAGCTACTGTGAGTTTCAGATCTCTCCCTTTTCATATCGCTGATTGGCGCAACAAAAACTGGCCACTTAACCCTTACTCTACCAAAGCTTTTTCGTAACACAAACTGCCAAAGGGGTCCATTGGACCCCACTGTGTATTTGATTGGAAAACTACAGTATATTTATTTGTTTAATTCGTGATCATTATTTTATTTATTTCGTTATCATATTTTAGTACAGTTCTTCATAACAAAAAAAAAAATCATTCGCATTTATTACATGAAATAAAAAAAAAATCGCCAAAATGAATAATACAAACTTCAGAAAGCTACTAAAAATACTACTATTTGCTTGCGGCGTTACTATTACACTTGTTGCAAATCACTTTCGAATGTTCATTACATGTATTCATTTTGCAAAAGTAACAAGTTTGTCGCTGTTTTCTTGCTGTTTTTGCAGGACACAGGTGGCACCGTTTTTTTTGTCACCACAGCTTTATCACTGGTCTCGACCGTTTCACAATCTAACGATAAAACTTCCGTGACGGCATTGCGTATTGGGCGCTTCATTCCGCACTGCTTTCGGCGTCTTACTTAAGGTATTATCAAACTCTGCGCTACAGACTCTAAAAATTGAAGGCGACTTGTATTTGAAGCAGTATGTTTCTTCCAAATTATATGGGATGCAATACCGATCACATCTATTATGTTGAAAAAGAATGTCATAGGCCAGCGATTAGTCTTCCGCCGCGTAGTGTAGGAGTGGGCCATTTGGTCTAGCAGATCAACACCGCCTTTTGTAGAGTTGTAATACGTAATGATTTCCGGCTTATTTTTATTAGTTTCGTCGATTTCACCTGAGTGATGCATGGATGATAGTAAAATGACTGCCTTCGATTTTTTCGGCACGAATGAAACCAAGGTCATATTCTTGGTGAAGCCAAAAATACTAGAGCCCTCTTCTTTAGATTTGGCTGGTTGAAAATTTGGTGGTATACATTTTTTATTTTTTATCATGGTGCCGACTAAAGTAAGACCATCCTGTAAAAGAGATTCTGCGAGTTCCATGCTGGTGAAATAATTATCGCATGTAATGTTTCTATTTGTTCGAATGTAAGGTGAACACAAATTTTGGACAATTCGCATTCCTAAGTTCACAGCCCGATTTATTCCCTCACGCCCTAAATACGGTATTGCATTTAGTGGATATCCACTCGCTGAATCACAAACCCAAAATATTTTTAGACCGTACTTATCCGGCTTAGAAGGAATATACTGTCGGAAACTGCAGCGACCACGGAAGGCTACAAGTTGTTCATCTACAGTAAGGTTTACATCCGGTATGTACATTTTTCGCAGATTGGTGATAATGTTCTCCCAGACATCCCTTATTGGGGCAAGTTTATCTCGCGCACGCCGAAGAGTTCTGGTATTTTTGTCGTCAAATCTTAGAAACGAGAGAATGTTTTGGAATCTTGTCCTTCCCATTGTTGCCTTGTAAATATTACATCCGTAAAAGGGATGCCACATTCTTTCGACGGATACGTGATAATCCTTTTCATGTCCGCTAGTGATAAGTATTCCGATAAACGCCTTCAGCTCTATGATATCAATCGGTTTCCATTTGTTATTTTTTGAAGATAACACTCGATTTGCCTCCATGTTTGTGAACTTCACTATGTCTTCCAGAATGTGATCTTCAAGATATAAGCTGAATGCGTGGACAGGATCCAAAAGATATTTTCCAGGTGGTATAACAACTTTGTCACGAGGGCCTCGGATGATATTATGGCTAGGTGTTCGCCGTATGTTAGGTGGATTACTACACCATTTTCGCCCATCGATTCCTTGGTAGTATTCCGTTGGATTTGAAAGACATTCTGTCGTGTCAATATCAGAATATTCTTGTTCATCTTCGACATCCGATGCTTCACTTACATGATCCTCTTCGGAGTCGGAATCCAATTCGATGTCTCCAAAGTCCTCATCGTCGGAGGCTTCCAGTGCGCGAAGAATTTCCTCGTCAGTCAGCATATTTTATGGATAAGACTGTTGTAAAGTACGAAATGTGCTATTCATATACTTTATGAGAAAAAGATTCACTTTATTACCTTGGTTTTCTTTTTCGTGAAAAATTGTTGATCCTAAACAACGGGAGACTCAACTGCAGCAAGCCAAGCTAAACAGCACTTCTATAATGACTTCGAATGTACCATTTACTATTTCATGACGAGACGAGATAACCACACAATCATTCTAACGGTTTTCATTTGCAACGATTATGTCAAAAAGGTATTGCTTTGCTTCGTCTCGGCATATAAATTCATATTTGTGTTCTTGCACGCACGCATTTGGAAATTTGTGATTAGCGGATTTGTAATAACGGCAAATGGAAGTTGATTGCATTATATGTCATAAAGCACTCATATGTTGCGTGGTTATTCATTATTATGATGATTATTGACAATGCAAAATATCGGCGTTATATTTATCAGTCATTTCCTGCAAAAAAAAACGATGCAATACCTCATAAAATGTCATAGGGTCCAATGGACCCCTTTGGTAGTTTGTGCTACAATTTTGAAAATCTTAATTTTTTGGGCATCTTAAAATTTTTTTTCGCAATTACGCAATCATTTCATATTTAGGGATGGATGATAGTAAAATACATAGGGGCTTCAGACATGAGCTGTGGAAAAGGAGGTAGATATTCCAATGAGAAACAGTCGTGAGGGTCCAATGGACCCCATCGGTAGTTTAAGGGTTAATCTGTCAGATGCATTGCGCCCGCCCGAAAGTTAAACTTGCCATGGTATTCACGACCACAATGTTAGCCAAAATTTGTTGTATCAGCTTTTTATCTGTGTTTCTTTCAAAAGTAAGCAGAACCACTCTTTGGCGGAATTTGGTCGAAATTTGGCAGAATTTCGGAGAATGTATTAAATTTTTCTTCCAAAGAAAAGTGTTCCGTCTGGAATCCGCTTTGTCATATGGAAACAGTCTCTTTGATAATGCATTAATTCCAAAGCCAATTAAGTATTCGTAAAATTCCCTTTCGCCTTCAGGCTCCTTTGAACTACAGTACGAAAAAAAAAATATTCTTATTCGATTAAAAATCAACATTTTAACAACTACTGAGCAGTTCGAATGAATTCGGTTTATATCCTGAAAATGATCGCCATTTAAAAAAGTGTGGGCTAAAATCGTAGCCCGCGCGCCCAATGAAGGGTTAAGTAAGATATTATGATATAATCTATCGAAAGCCTTTGAGAAATCGGTATAAACTACATCAACCTGCATGCTCAATACCATCTGCAACAAATTTAGTGAATGATACCAAATTTTTGTGTAGTGGGTTTTCCTTTAAACTACAGTCAGACGCTGCCAGTTACTAGCTACTAGTGCAGCGAGTAAGCTGCATGCGAGAAATCTCCACGGTGACGACGACGTCAACAACGAAACAGTGTTATATGACATATGAAGTTGCCACGGTGACAACGCGACGTCGTAAACAATCAAAAAAGTGTTATGCAATTTTACTAGTAGCTAGTAAAATGTATCTACTAGTGGAATATGACAAGCTCAATTCTACTGGCAAGTGAATATACGCTACAATTATTTCTCGGTGCATTTTGAATTAACGATCAACACGAAATTCAGTGTGAATGTGTAGAATGGTAGAGTATTTTCTATGAATACCTTTGAGATTAAGAAATGTTAACAGGGTACCCCAAACGAGGTGTAAAAGTAGATTATTTTATTTTTCATCAGAAAAGAGTGTATCGGCACGTATATCGACATGAAATTCAGTGTAAATATGTATAATCGTAGGGTATTTCCTACAAACCATTGAGATTGGGAAATGTTAACAGGGTGTCTTAAACGAGGAGCGAAAGTAGATTATAATTGGCACTACATTTAGTATGAATGTGTCGAATGGTATAGGATATTTGCTACGAATACCTTTGAGATTGGAAAATGTTAAAAGGGTTCCTACACGAGTTATGTAATGTAAATGTAGATTATAGTCGGCAATAAATTTAGTATGAATGTGTAGAATGGTAAGATATTTGCTACGAATACCTTTGTAGTAGGAAAATATTATCAGGGTCTCTCAAACGAGGTGCAAAGTGGTTGTCATAATCAGCATAAACAACACACAACCAAAAACTTTCCGAAGTGATAATACGTTGTTTTTGGTCAGTAAAACTCCAAAAATTGACAATGTTTAAAATAAAGTTACAGTTAAAAAATAGGAGAGACACTGAAATTGCCCCTTAAAACTAATATGATGCCCATCTTGATTAAGAAAAATTTTGCGCGCTCGTATTATGTCTCCTTGCAAAACGAAATATTGACTCCTAGGATAGCTAATACGGATTCGAAAATATTGGTTTTCTCGCCTATTTTTGACTAGATAGTTTTGGAAATCATCATTACAGGGACGCAAATTCCCGATTTGGCTTCGGCTCCCTGTATCGTTGTCCTCAAATTGTCACGGTTCCGTATAGGTTAAGCCTTATCCTTCAGCGTGCGCAAGTTTAATAGTTGTTCGTTTTCCGCAATAATGAAGTCCCATCCAACTGGGGTATATCCAAAACTATACATGGGAATCTGAGATAGTTCATAAAATCCGATATGTTCTTCGCCAAATGGCGAACATGAAAAAAAAAGTTGAAAGCCATCAACCACTACACGAACTTCACATAACGTTTCGTCGCTATACTCGCAGTTGGTATTTGCCAAAAAGTTCACTGTTAATTTCCCTTGCTGCCACAATTATTTTACCATTTTCAAACATGGCCGCAATAACTTTCATTCCTCAGGTGATATAATTTGTAAACAGGACCATTATATATGCCACCAAATGTTACTATCCCGGCAGCAAAAAGGCAACCATGGGACACGTCATGAACCGAGCGAGTGTAGTCGTATATACTGAAAGGATACGCGGACTCAGCAGACGAAGGGAACAGTATAAGGTGCGGCGGGTATGATGCGATGTGAGTTCACATCTCATCGTAATAGCATTAATTCCTTCCTGCTTAATGTATGAAAATCAAGTTCCGGGATAATCTCTCCGTTGAGCTCACTTCCCGCTCGGAAATGAACTTGAAAAGGATCGAATAGAGGGGGAGGGTTGCAGCAAAAAGGATTCCATACTATATATCTACAATATAGGATTTTCTGTGTGCCTATATACGAAGTGTACGTGTATCCTTTCGCATTATACATAGTACGTGCGGTTTCAAGCCACGACTTCACCAAGCTGCATGATTATGTTGCCGTAATTTCCCAAATGATTATGCAAAAACTACACAGAATGCCGGTGACCGTATTCTGGAAATTAGGCGGAACCGACCGAATATAGAGGAATCCTGGCCGTAACCGGAAGGATTTGACTTAGTTGTAAACGGTTTATGAAAATTCGAATTTTACATTAAATTCAAGGTGAAAGAGAGGTAGCTAAAAGCATTTAAATTTTTTGTAATGTTATTCTCAACCCATACTATGAGTATGCCATATCCTGTCCGGACGAAATTGTGTTCCGATGTTTATACATTAGTAATCCTGGGCAAAATAAAGCTGATTTCGTTCGTACTATATTAAACTTTTTTCGTTGCCGAATCGTACCTATATGCCCTACACACACGGTCGTTCCCTACCTATACCGACGCGGGAACCATCACAAGGAGAGGAGACTTTCGAACGAGATTTGGTACGAATGTATCTAGATAAAATATATACATACATGAGAGTCACCTCACTGGATTAATTACACCTGTGTGATATATATTCGCATCTGGCAGGGACATCGCAAATATTTTCATTTCTACAATAAACAACATTTCGGAGGAATGGAATGTAATTTTGGGACGTTGGTATACACATAATGCTGGAGTTTCGATGCTATTTGTGGATGAGTATGGTCAACATGTACATGTTAACACACGCTGGGTGGCGGGAGACAGAATTTTGAAATAATTTGAAAGTTGTCGTTTCTGGATATTCCCACTTTTTTCAGTTGTGGGTCGAAATATATTTAGGGGGAATACATAATCTAAAAGAGTATTAATTGATAACGTGGACAGATTTTTTAAATGATTGAAGTCACATTTGAATTATGTGATTTTGTTATCTTCTGCGTTGGAAAAATGTTTGTTACAAATTTCACTTTCTGCCACAGTCACCTGAGATAAATTAAGTAAAAAAAATACATAGTCTGGTTTGTACCCTACAGTATGACAAGTTGTCTTTAGTTGCTCCGGGGTGTCTGGATGCGGGTCGGACCCCAGCCACCCCTGGCCGCAGCTCACAAGCTAATGGCTTACCAGCTTACAAGCTAATGGTTTACCATCTCCTAGCTCTCGAGACAATACTCCACCACCGCACCGTCACCCGTAGTCAACAATACAACAAGATATACTCGCTCCAGTCTGACACCTGCACCCTCTGCAGCAGGATACACCCCACTCACCATATTCCAATTTAACTGCAATGGCATAGATCGGTGAGATCGTCCATTTCATGAGTACACGCAGAATTCTGATAGCGACATTTCAGGCGACAAAGCTCCAACCTACAACACCCGACATTGACATCTGTGGTGATTACATACTTTTGAGGCGCGATAGAGTCGGCAGGCAGGGTCCTAATCCAAGAGGAGGGCCGAACATTCCTAATACACAGAACCATGCAATATAGTGTTTCGTCTACACGCGTCGCTGGCGCTTGCCATAGTTCTCCTGACATAACTATGGTGAGTGCCCGTTTGATAAGTGAAACCGGATGGGAGACAACCAGGTCTCTTCAATCCGATCAGCTCCCCATATTGAAAAATATTTATAAACCAGCCAAAACGAACGACCTCAGAACGGCGTACGTTTATCAATCCCAAATTGGAATTGTTTCACTGCGTTCACTACGACGAAGCTCGCGGCGCTACCTGCACCAACAAACGCCAGGGAAGTTGAAAATAATAAAGCGGCAGCTCGCTTCATTCGGGCAGGACGTATCCGCAAAGTTCGGTCATATTTCCCAACTACTGCCGCAATTTTAGCCGACGAACGGGACAACATAAAACGCGCAAATCCGGCAGAGTACAAAATTCAAGAGCTAAACTCCGAAATAAATCGACAAATCAACACCCTCAAAAAAGTATCTGGAAAGCTGCAACCTCTCGCAAGGTGTCAGCAAACTTCGAGCTACGGTTCGCGCCCTGTAGTGCAGTCAAAATATCCCAATTCATAGTAGAGTAAGGCTAATTTTTGTTGTTTTTGAATCAGTGGGCTCGCAGGAATCTACAACTGATTTTGCTAAAAAAAAATTTGATCGGAAAGGTCCCAAAAAGGACAAAAAAGGATACTCTTTAACCCTTGACCGGAGGTCGGAATGCGGGGTATCATATCAAAGAAGGCGTCGAGTACATTACATATCCGGTGTTTGTTTGCTGTTTCAAGGACCCTCAAAGGAATAAATCGAGCTTAAATGGAAAATTTTCGAGTTTCTCGTGTATCTTTCCAAAGCTATAACTACGAGAATAATTCAAGTTGTCCCTACTTTTATCACTTTCCAGAATCTATAATAGCTGGAGATTCTACAATTAAATTTGCTAAGAAAAAAGTTTATCGGAAAGCTCTGAAAAAGGACATAAAAGGACACTAATTTCACACCTTGATCGAACGTGGGCATGTGGGGTGTCATATCAAAGAGGACGTCGAGTGCATTGCATATCTGGTGCTTGTTTCCTGTCTCAAGGACACTAAATGGAATAAGTCGGGCTTAAATGGAAAATTGCGGCTTTAGAAAGATACAAATACGGGAAACACAAAAAATTTAAGTTGAGCCCAATTTTGTCTTTTGAGGGTCCTTGGAACAAGTAACAAATGCCGGATATGGAATGTACTTGTCCTCCTCTTTGATATGACACCCCACATGCCCACGTTCGACTAAGGTGTACAATTAGTGTCCTTTTATGTCCTTTTTCAGAGCTTTCCGATCAACTTTTTCCTTAGCAAATTTAATGGTAGAATCTCCAGCTATTATAGATTCTGAAAAGTGATAAAAGTAGGGACAACTTGAATTATTCTGGTAGTTATGGCTTTGGAAAGATACACGGGAACTTCGAAAATTTTCCATTTAAGCTCGATTTATTCCTTTGAGGGTCCTTGAAACAGGAAACAAACACCGGATATATGATACCCCGCATGCCGACCTCCGGTCAAGGATTAAAGAGTATCCTTTTTTGTCCTTTTTGGGACCTTCCCGATCAAAATTTTTTTTTAGCAAAATCAGTTGTAGATTTTTGGGAGCCCACTGATTTAAAAACAACAAAAATTAGCCAAAAATTAGCCTTACTCTATTTTTTTCTATTTGAAATGCTAATATGACTGCACTACTGTCTCATCCAACCAAAGACAAGGGCATAGTGTAGCTACAGATTCGATAAGAAAACCACCGCAAATCCAAAACTTTCCGCGAGCTTGTTCAATAAGGAATTTATTGAACATCCCGAGGCCAAGATGCTCAACTGCAAAATAAAAAGAAGGATTCGAAACTGAACCGTTGATATCATCCGCACCTATACAGCGGACAAAGTTTCAGGAGCAATCAAGAACATATTTCAATGGTCATGCTGAGGCATCTATTTCTTCCGGCCATCGAACATCTAACGACGGTTTTTACGGTTTTTTAGATTTTTCAAATCGATTTTGTCCGTCCGTCTGTTCACTAAATAACTCGCGAACGGCTTAACCGATCGTCATGAAATTCGGTAGGAATGTTTAGCATGGTAACAGTCTTTGGCGCGAAATACTTAAAAGTTGGTAAGGCAAAAATAACAGGGTGTCCCGGACATTTGAAATTTGTTCACTAAATAAGTCGCGAACGGCTTAACCGATCATCATGAAATTTGGTAGGAATGTGTAGAATGGTAACAGTCCTTGGCAAGAAATACTTGATAGTTGGTAGGGCAAAGATAATAGGGTGTCCCGGAAATTTGAAAATTTATTCACTAACTAACTCGCTAACGGCTTAACCGATCATCATGAAATTTGGTAGGAATATGTAGAATGGTAACAGTCTTTGGCATGAAATACTTAATAGCTGGTGGGGCAAAGATAATAGGGTGTCCCGGAAATTTGAAAATTTGTTCACTAACTAACCCGCGAATGGCTTAACCGATCGTCATGAAATTTGGCTGGAATGTGTGGAATGGTAACAATCTTTGGCACGAAATACTTAAAAGGTGGTATGGCAAAGATAACAGGGTGTCCCGGACATTTGAAAATTTGTTCACTAAATAACTCGTGAAGGGCTTACCCGATCGTAATGAAATTTGGTAGAAATGTGTAGAATCGTAACAGTCTTCAACGCGAAAAACTTAGACGTTGGTAGAACAAAGCTAACAGCAGAGCAATGTAACGGAGTTATAGCTAATGAATTCAGTTAATATGTGTAGCCATTAAACATAGTAAATCTATTTTTAGATTGGTCTAATTAAAAGCGTTGATTTAGACCAATCCAAAAATAAATTTACAAGAAGCATTTCATTAATATTGTGCATAATTCTTATTTATTACCTATAAAATATATGTGCAAAATTATTCACTATGTATGTATGTATCCAAAATCGAAAAAACCCTCGTATTGCGGACGCAGCCCTCTGTACGCCGGTATTTTGAACTTGTCCATATGAAATATTGAATTTTGGAAAAAGTGTAAAATCAACCCCCTTCTAAAACCCAGTAATAGCGCGGAACTCGCCGAATCCTAGCGTTCAATGACAATATGATCACCCGTTACAAAAACGATCGACGCACTCATTAAGCTCACCCTTGTATCACATGATGAGCTAGGTTCTCTCCAGCATAGTTTCAGGAAGATGCGTAGTACCATAACAGCTCTGGATCTGATCACATCCATAATGGTCTCAACCAGAAACAGCCCTGTGACAGAACCGTCCTAGTGGCCCTTAGCAGTCGAAAGCCTTCGACACGGTCATTCTGCGCTGTTGTATGTTCCTGCACAAGAGGTTAGGTGGATTGCCAACTACCTAGCTGGGAGGCAATCCTATACAGAGTCTCGTGGCAGCTGTTCAATTCATAGGAAAATTAAGCAGGGAATCCCTCAGGGTAGCGTACTCTCTCCGACATTGCTCAACATCTACCTGGTGAGCCTTCCAACACAGTAGAAACAACGTTCTAAAGGCACTTGCCGGGAGCTCCTGGAGCAAGGACAAAGAAACTCTGTTGGTCACCTTCCAAGCGATAGGTAGAGCAATTCCCAGCTATGCAGCACCGGTGTAGTGACAAACCGTTTGTGATACAAACTGGAATAAGATCCAGGCATGCCAGAACGCTGCTCTACGTATCGCTACAGGTTGTCACCTTATGTCGTCCCAGGATCATCTTCATCAAGAAACCAGCATGTTACCAGTGCGTGATCACAATCTCCTACTGTCTTTACAATATCTGGTCGGTTGCTATCGAGAGGATTACCCAAACAATCATCATGGACAATACTCCCCCTTCACGACATGTCAGGAGTGGAGTCAGAGATCTCGAGAGAGACGTCCAGAGATACAAACGGGTACCTCCCGATATATTTGATGACGCAGCGTACCATGCAGCCATCGTAGATATTCACACAACCGTTGTAAGCCTGTCAAAAGGGAGATTTGGTACGAATAGAGTCCTCTCAGCGCGCCCACCACCTATATCGCCTGAGGAGACTAGACTCCCGAGAGTCACAAGAGTGACACTAGCCAGGCTTAGGTCGGGTTTTTGTTCGCGCCTCAATTCCTATCTATCTCGAACAGACCCTGACATTCAGAACATTTGTCCGAGCTGCGGTGGTGCGCCTCACGATGTGGCCCACATGTTCCGATACCCCGTTGCACCCACTATGGGACAACCCTATTGCAGCTGCTCCGTTCTTGTCGCTTGAGACAATAGGAGAGAACGACGACGAAACTTAGAGTACATCCCCAGACATGCGCTACAGTTCACGCCTTTCGCCACCGTTACTATACGTACAACGACAGAAGTTTCCGCATTATTTACAATCATGTATTTCAGATTGCATACAGGCTTTTTACATTTAGATCTAACAAAAAAAAATATAACTTTATTAATTTTTGCAGACTCCCTACCTTAAATGGGACTGTTACCCGTTTCTTGCATACACTGATTGCCATTGGGAGTCCCAGCTAATACAAAATGACTTGACATTCTTTTTAAAAGGAACCTCCCTTCCTGTATCCTTTCTTTGGTCGGATGCCATTCCGCCTTGCTCAATTACATTCTGATCGGAACATGTATGCATACAGCAAATTCTTTTCATCATATCCTTTTTCATTCATTTTATTATTACTGTACCATATCCCTCTTATTCAATAAGCAATTTATACAACCGGATCTCCTTTTCATTTTCCGCTACCCACTTAATATTCTATATTAAATTTTACTTTATCTTCTTCTTTTTTTATATTTATTCGCAACTGTCGAAAATCCACTTATGTCTAATGGGTATTTCCTTTCAGTTTTTTTCTTGGGCCGTTGTACTCTCCTCTTTCAATAGTCAACCTAAATTGCTACTTTTTTTCTCAATTGATATTTTATATTTAGAAGAGTGATCATACGATTATGATGACAATGATGACAGGACAACAGGACTTGGTTGAAAGCAGAATTATGTTCAAAGTTGACATTGAGTGCGTACTTTGATTTGGCTTTGTGACAACAGCAACGACATGTACTTATACATACAAAAAAAAGGAGTCGTCCTTTTTAAATTCAACCAGTGACTACTTGCCTTGTCATCACTTCTTCGATGGGGTGCATAGAAACGGAAAGAGTGCGTATAATACTTTTGGTGAATGGAAGTTGGCTTCATTTCATCTCCTATCGTTGTCATTTTGTCGTTTTTTTATATATTCTCAATTTTTTTCTTTTTTGAGACGGGAATGCGTAAAATATTTTCTTTGACCTTTTTCTCTCTATTGTATTCTTGTAGATGTCTTCTTCTTTATATTGAATTCTAAAATAATGGTAAAATCCTTTTTTTCTCAAGTGAAGCGAAGCACTTTGATGCAAAGAGTAGATACACAACACAGTAAGAGTATGCATTTCTCAATATGCTTAAAGTTTTAGGCAAGGGATTGTTATAGGTCTCTTTCGTTTTTATGGTATCGTTGGAAGCGAGATGGAGAGCGAAAAATATCAAATTGACTGAATTAATACGGAAATATTTCGTTGTGTAAAACATTGACTTGTACTCATATAAAGTAGACTTGCTAAAAAAATCCTACTTTTGACAGGACTTCCCTTTTGTTTGTACAAACTCGTATAAAAACATCTAAACAAAACCCCATAACAGTATTTAGTTTGCTAGTTACATATTTATTAAGTTTTTTTCCTTGTTACCAAGGTAGCAAGTGGGAATTTTTATTTCGGTAATAATTCATTTATTTACCATTAAAAGTTAGAAAGGAAAGGAATTGGAAAATGGGATATATATTTATAGTTATGTTCCGATAGATTAAGAGCTTGGGTCAGTTTCTGTTTAAAGGATGATTTAGTCATGCCAAAATAAAAATGGATGCTATGTACATACATATGTGCATTGAAGGTCCGACACCATTTGTTTACGGGTTCATTGTAACCATATAAGGTCGTATGCTGATATTCATTACGTAGGGTAGTATGTCTGGTACGTCTGGGTTGATCATTAAAGGTGATTCTATCAGAGAGATAATTAACACGAATGACACCACTGATAATGTTATAATAATGCGGAAAGTAGTGTTCTTCTACTAGACAGAGACATTAATTTTAAAAGGTCAAGACTGTATGTGTAAGATGGAAGATTTTGAAAATTACGGGGATCGTAAAGGTTTCTCAATGCAAAAAGAATGAATTGTTTTTGAATAGACTCAAATCTATTGATATGAATCTCAAACGCAGGGTCCCAAACAACACAAGCATATTCGAGCAAGGGTCGTACTAGGGTAATATACAAGGATTTAGTAACCCAGATTTTACTAAACTCTTGATGAAACCGTGCTGTTTGTTGGCCATTGATAAAATTCCATCATAATGCAGGGTAAAATGCATTGTCGTCTAAAACAACACCTAGCAGTGCCCGCTCTAGCACTTACGCCGCCCCGGGCGAAAGGACAAATTGTCGCCCCTTAGGTACTGTACCAGACAGATTGATAGTGGCTATAGCACATGTTATGTCGTTGTTGTTGTAGAAGCGATTTACGAGATTTTTTATTTTTGAATCAAGTGATTATTGCAGCACTTGGTCATTGTAACACATAGGTTCCACGATGGCTGCCGGCTGTTCCACAAATCAACACAAAAATTCAGAGTTACAGTGGGATTCGAACCAACGCTGTAGTAGTTCAGAGAATAGAATGTGTACCCACTATGGAGGTTCACATATTAGTGTCGCTCAGGCAAAAAGCAATGCACAGATTGCACCCGGAAACCTGCGGATTTCAGAATGGCGTAAGAGATTGCATATTAACGCGAACATATGTTTCCCACTAAAACTCTGCTCTCGAAATTGGCATGCCGAAAAATGGTGCTGCCGAGAAACTTCGTAGAAGAGTTTCTTCAGTAGTTTAAACTTGAGTGGATTGTTTTCATTAATGCATCATCTCGTTAGTTGTGTTACAGAGAACAAGGTTGGAATTAGAGCCAGTTAAATCAAGAGAACCTAGCCAAATCCCGATATTAGCATGTCTGGAAACATATTACGAAGGAATGCTATTGCGACTTAGGATGTCGGGATGACGGATCCTGCTGAAATCCAAGCTACCTTGTCCGAAATTTGACCCTACTCAATGCTAGGTTAATCAATGTGTCCATTCGCGAGGAGGTCGTTTGAATAGAAGTTTAATTGCTGCCATAGTCTAAGAAAAATGGCATATTTGGTCGGCAAAAATCCTACATCGGAATTTTTTTTGGATTATGTTTGGGAATGGTCTCCAGATTATGGCATTAAAAGTCCCAACCGATCGGGGGTCCGCAACCTTAAAAAAAGGGGGGAAAGGGGGACATTTTTTCGTTTTTTTTGCGATTATTTCAAAAACTGTAGGAGATACAGAAAAATGATCTGAGGACGAAAAAAACTACATAAAATTATCTTTGCAATGATATATAACACATTACAGTTTAATTAAATATTTCGGCGTTAGACTAGAACATAAATTAGAATATTTTCATTTTTGACCTTTTTTAAAAGCTCCATAACTTTTGAAAGAATGCTAGCTCAGCCGTAATGTCATTTTAAGGTAAACATTGAGTCGCTCCGGTGAAGGACCCCCATTATCCCCCCATTTAAATTTGTCAAAATGGCATGTCCATAACTCCCCCCAAAATTGGAGCAGAGTGCTAAGTTTTGGTTTGTTGGGATTGGAGGTCAGAGTGACCCCGCCCACCAAAAATCAGCTCATTCGGATAAAAACTAAGGGTCACATCTAGAAAAAAGCTATTAATTTTCATCTCATACCACTACAGTTATGCTAGAGAAATCTGGGAGTGTTGATGTGCGCTCTATCGTTAGGAGTAAAATTTTCGATGTTCTTCGCGTGTTTTTTGTAGTCGAGAAATATATTTAGAGCTTACAAATGAGCGGTAAGTTTCAAGGTCACATTTTACCTGTTCCTGAGACATACCCAGCTCTTCATGATACCGATTATAAAAGTTACGTAAGGAAGTGACGTCAGTTGGTAAACCTTCTTGTTGGATCAACATCTTTAAATTGGTTTTGGTTTTTCCGTCAATACAGGTACTTTCAGGGGCATAATGCATATAAGCATGAAATAGACGCATACTGTCATAAACTTTATGTTCTCTAAATCTTGGTAGTAAATATCTGGCATCAAGATCATCCATAGAGTTCTTAGTCAGCTTTAATGAAAAGCATCTATAGGCAACAGCGCCCGCTCTAGCACTTACGTCGCCCGGGCAAGAGGACAAATTGCCGCCCCTTAGGTTCTATACTAGGGATGTCAAAAACCGGTCCATAACCCGGTTGTCGGTTTTTTCGGTTTTTTTGCAAAGCCGGTTAGTCCGTCCAGTTTTAAGGCTCCAAGTACCGGTTTTCCGGTTAACCGGTTTTTTTCATTGATTTGTCTAGAATTTTACTAAAAAAAATGCTTACACACTGTTACGCTTGTCTATTCGTCCTTCGCGGTTATGAACGCACTTGGTCTATTTCGGATGGGGGGGGGGTAACGAGGGAACTCCGCTTCTGGCCAACTCGCGGAGACGGGCGTGGGCGCCACGCGTTTCAATAAGGAGTCCCGGTCACCATCGATTTGAAACGCGAAGAAATCGGCGGTTTTTAAATTTAGCCGCCCCAATCCGAAACACCCACCAACACTAATTCGATTCCACCAGCACCGAATCGCCGCTCACTGCACCTAGAACAAATTTGAATCCCACTGTGCTTCACAAAATGATTAACAATAAACTACTGGATTATCATTTCATACATATATTCATTTTCTGTTACGTTATAAAACTTACAAATGGTTTGTTCTCACCAAACAATAGTCCTCTTGAAAACACCGGCAATCAACCGTCCGATCGAATCGGCTTTTACACCCCGGCAATGTTGTCGGCACGGTAATCGCCGCGGCTTCGGCAAGTCCAATCGCCTCCTTTTCCTTGAATACACCGGCAATCATCCGTCTAATCGACTCAGCTTTTACCCCACGGCAATGTTGTCGGCAAGTCCAATCGCCTCTTTCGGGCATCGGCAGGTCGCAGCCCTCGTCTGGGTTTTTGGTCTCGCTTCTCTCGTCGACTTGAAAAGCGACGGCGTATCCACACCGACTCAATGTCCCCACAACAGGGTCTGCTTCCCAGGACGTACAAGGCGAAAAAGAGAGCTTTTTCACTTTTAGTTCCCCCTTTTAACACCTCGGGTGCCGCTGTCATGGCGATCGTCATGGCCGCCGTCATAGCCGCCATGAACACGGACGGGCCGAGAGCTAGTTTAGTGCTCCGCTTTGCCGAATGTCGCCTCGATCTTCGCTATTAGGTTGTGGTCTCGAATATTGAGCAACTTAATACTCTGGTTGAATCCGTTTGGTGATTTACATTTTTGAAATGTTATTGTTTATAATTGAAAATAGGCCAAATATCAACAGCCCAGTGGGATCGGGTGACAACACTCGTATTGTTGGTGATCGTATCGTATGCAAAATCGACTTAAAATGCACGTACATGATGTAGTAAGACAGCTAATTTAAAAGAGAAACATGTTGAACAAAAAAAGACAATCAAATAAAATTGTGAGATGTGATTTCATTATTTTATTAGTTTTTGAAAAACAATTCCAAACATTTACAACAGGGGCCATTCTAATTTCTCTTGCGTAATACGAAGCGACACGATGATACGCGAAATGCACTGATATACTTTACACGAATATCAATACACATTCAAGATACAGTCGAGAACGGATAAGTGCAATCGTCTCCGGCAGCAAGATAAATTGCACTTATCCGTTTTTTTTTTCACTTATCCGTTTTCGGACAGATTCAGAAAAAAACCAAATTTTTAAGATTAAAGGATATTAAGAGTGCAAAAATTGTGTTAAAGTGTGTGTTAGGCTGACTAGTTCTTAATCAGTAGATTGCTCTCTTCACACATTTTCAATATCTAAATTGCTTCCAGCGTCCCAGTTTTGCTTAATTACATTAGTTACTATGAGTGGTAAATTCCTTCCTTGAAATATAATATTTCAAGTATATTGAAAACTTAAGGTCTCCTTGAGTTTCGCCTTAAATCAATTGACTCCTGAATATAAATGATTTCTATGAAAAGGTATGGGAAATGACATTTAATTTATTGAATTTCGGCATCCTTGACTTAAGGTCTCCTTGAGTTAGGGCAGTGGTTCCCAATCTTTTTCAGTCCGCGCCCCCCTTTGCCAAATCTGGTGGGACTGACGCCACTCGAGAAAATGTGGCCGAAAACCGAAAACAGATGTGGACAATTTGGACAGAATTCAAGATTAATTTTGTTGTAATATAAATTATGACCAACTTCACAATGCACAGATTTGCCTCATTAATAAATCCAGATATGTACCTACTCCAAGCTACCCACAAAATTGTCTAGCCATATCTCAATCCTGCATAGAAAAGCACAATTGTTGGTTAGTGGAGCCCAAGTTTGGAACTTTTGGACTTTTTTGAAAAGTACGCAAACGTGAGTTTCGTTGGAAGTTAGGCTATCTCCACGATAGTAACTAGACTAATTTTTGGTGTGGATTTGGACAGCGAAACGCAAGACGCAAATGTTAACTGAAAATTGACTTTTGCCGAAATAATTTATCCTAACACAAGAGATATATTTCTGGCTTTGCGATAAGTAAAGAACTGTTATTACTAGAGCTACCACAATCGGAAGGTGTTCTAATAAATAAATAAAAAGAAATCAAAAGAAAATTATTTCCACACGAGTCTAGACGTCAATATCATCAAGTGATTTCGGCCTAAAATATTTCCAGCGTTCTTTTGGGTAGAGGCTCTTAGCTGGAATAAAAATAAATTTATTGTTACAGCGATAGATAAGTTGTACTCACGCCCCCCTTCCCAAACCGTCACGCCCCCCTAGGGGGGCGCGCCCCCCAGTTTGGGAATCCCTGAGTTAGGGAATGTTCATAAATACGGGCCTTATTCCTTAAGGGAATGCTTATTACTTAAGTGGGGACTATGAATTCCGCCCTAAGTTTACAAACTCCCACTTATTTCAGTCAATTTTATTCATATGCATTTCGGCTTCCAAATATGGTAATACCTCACCATATTTGCTGATGACGGATTCACCATTGTTGGAAGCCGAAATGCATGGGAATAAAATTTACTGAAATTGTATGTTTTTAAACTTCGTCGGCTTATTTCAGTTTCGAGAGTTGCGGTGTATAAGGATAAAAAAGAGACTATTTTCTGCCAAAGATATTTCAGTTTTGTTAATTTAGTAAAAAAAATGTAATGCAATAAAATTCCCTTTTAATTTTAATTAGCCCCACGAGAATATTAAATTCTACAAATTGTCCAAGATGTTTGTATATGAAATGCCACAATGAATTAACGGGGACAAATAAATTAACAAAGTTGAAATAATCAGAACGTAATTTTTATTAGAATGCAATTGATTCATTGTCAAAATCTAGGCGGAAAAGGCCCCACTTTCCAATTAAGTCAATGAATTGCCATCATCAATGATAAATTGAAAATTTGGCGCCGCATACTGAAACCTGAAGAATTAAAAACAAAAGTAACTGCTTAAACTTTGACAATATTTCCATTTTCATTTCAAAAAGGCAAATGCAAGTAACTATTTACCAGGTTTTCTTCCAATTCCTTGTTACTCGTTTGAATTTACTTATTTTAGGGGTGTCTTTGTGTCAATAAATTTGCCACTCATTAGTATGTATCATGTCTTATCCAGCCGAAAGCCATTAGTATTTGCGCGTTTCCGTCTTAAATTTATTGCTTGTTAAATTTACAGGGGTCCGCATTTTACACTCTTAAGTGCACAGAACCTTCAGAAAAAAATCGTATCAATTTTCGTGAGAAAAAAAAACTCAATCATATTCTTAAGTGCAAAACGAATGCACGACATCGAAATTCACAACTTGCACTTATCCGTTGCAGTTTACGTGTGCGTATACATCAGCTTTCATGCAGTTTCATTGCACTTAAGCGAAATTTGCACTTATGCGTTTTGCACTTATCGAGACAATTTTATATGAAAACCATGTAAAAAGTCATGGGGCTTTTAAATATTATGCAGAAGTGCGTTTTTTTGCACTTAAGCGTTTTGCAGTTATGCGTTCTCGACTGTACATGTGAAACGCAGTGTAAACATAAACAATATCTGCCTTGGAAGAGATAAGATACAAGCAGAGGTAATTTGACGAAGCGATTTTTCTACGAGTAACAGCAGAAAGAAGAGTGTTCGACAATTTATTAAAGGGTTGAAATTAGCAGACGAAATTTTCCATAGGGGATAAGTAAGAATTGCAGACTGAAAAATCAAGAAAACATAAAAAATTGTATGAATTTTGAAAGATTTTTTTTTTCGGTTTTAACCGGATGGACCAACAACCGTCCGGGTTAAAACCGGGAGGAGGAAAAAACCGAAAAAAAACGGTTAACCGTTTTGAAAGTACCGGTTTTCGGACTAACCGTCCGGTTTTTGACATCCCTATTCTATACCAAGCATATTAATAATTGCTAATATGTACGTCGTTGAAGTAGATGAGTAGTTTTCCATAAAATCCTTGCAGACTGCGCAGCCGATAAGCTTCAATTAGCCGGATTTCTTCAGTGAGATTTTTTTGAGAGTCATGGTCGTAGCCCAGCAGGTTGAGGAGGCAGGGAAGGTATTCACCCTCCCCCTGGCGGATGATCAAGGATACATTTTTGTTTTACTGCTGAACTACCTAATAAAAAATTGATGCTCGACGTATAAAAATTTCCGTACTACAATGTTCAGTTGGCGCCTGGTCTCAATCGCAATTTTAAGAAATATTTCAGTCTGGTGATCTCGGTTATTCCGAGATAGGGATTCTAAAAGTATATCATCCGCACAATTCTAATAAGACAGTTTTAGGCATTTGATATCCGAAACTTCAACACCCATATGTAGGTGTCATTAACATCATAATATCCATATCGTACCTGCGTTTGCGTGATCTAGACTATCGAAACTTAAATTATTCCATAAGTGACATCCTAATTTCTCTTTGTAAGGATGCTAACCACCTATGTTTGCGATCATCTTGACCAACCAAACCTAAATGTATATAGAGTTTTTGCTGCACGCCGCGCCATGTTTTACCGTTAAAATAAATAATACGTCACACGAAATTTATTTTTGTGAAGCTAATGGATTTGAAAACATTTCGTCTGAAAGGGATGTAATTTATGCCAAAGTCATGGTGATGCATTCAGGAGTAAAACCCATGCACACGCCATTTATCGTTAAAAGGACAAAGGTCATTTTGGATTTACCTTTCTCAAATTTTTAACCCTTTTTCTAGGGGCATGATATTGAAAAAATGTGTATGCCTTTAGGAAATCCATTCTACGCTCATACTGAGAATTTTTATAAAGAATAAGGTCAGAGCTAGGAAAAACGGAGGAACCAAGCCAAGTCCTGATTTGGCATGTCCGAAAAGTGGAAGTACTACTACTGCGGCTCTGGTAATGTGTACTGTGATTCCATCACTCATCTTGCTGAAACCCAAACAACTTTGTTCGAAATTTGTCCTTTAAATGCTAGATGAATCAATGCAATATTGGTAACCAACTGAGGTGATCCATACACTTATGGAGATCGGGCGAATTGAAGTCACATTGCCGCTAAACGTTTATAAAAGTTCTCGAAAATCCTGCATGGGTATGAAATTTTTCACAGGAGAGTTTGTTTTAATCGCTTTTATGTGTTTAGTGTTTATACGACTCAATATTTCTCATTTAATATTAATTTCTCCGGAGGTTCAATATTTTTTTAGGGGACTTCAGACCTTACATCCAGATATTAAATTGTGACGTATCGCATACAAATTCAATAATAAAATTACGTTCTATAATTTAGTCCTCTATTTAAAATTTGTAAACTCCCCTTTGGTAAGAACATGGGATCATGCATAGAAGGTTCAAATATAATTCTTAATGCTGGTAAAAAGAAGAGGTACTAAATAATCAATTGGAGGACGAAATTAGCACATCAATCTCCAATTTATGTCTTAAAGCAGAACTTGATTACCGCATAACTGAGCGAATCGACCCACTTCGGAAGTAGAGCAGGTTTTAGCATCACTCACGTACAATTTACGCAACTCTTATTCAGGATTTTACGATTCTAAATGCAGCACCTTGTATCAATTGTGGTCTCTTCAAAGCCTCGCAAGGACTTTGCATCTACAAAACACAACTTTCAACTTTTTATTTCATCTGTAGGTTTCGTTTCCACTAAATGGAAACTGATGAATTTTTGCTTCTGACTTTTATAATTTTTTTTGTTCGAGTGCTAGCCAAAAAGCCGCCCCTAAAATTTGGAGCCCCGGACGACCGCCCGGCTTGCCCCCCTCCCCTTAGAGCGGGCGCTGATAGATCAATGCTTCAGAAAAAATAGAAGTGGTCATAGAAACAAAGCCTTATTGGTCGTATAAAAACAAATAACACAAATTGTTTCATGCCATTTTCAGAATCCATCCTTAAGAACAAGTGCATCAGGATCAGGCTATTTTTAGAATCTGCTTAGTACGACTTGTTCATTTTGTTACTGGTATCATATAGCCAAGCAATAAGCAAAGTATTTTTTTGTATTCATACGACCTATTGACCCTTAAATGTATAGGGTATGAACCCATTATCGTAACTGGCCTCTCTTATGTAAAATCGGTCACTGAACCCGGAATCGGCCTTTATTTTCCCAGGAAATAGCCCGTTTTCCCAGAAAAGCGAAAATAGTAGAATTTGCATTGTGAACCAAATATGGTACGCCATATGCATTCAGGCTAGGGATGTCTCCATTTTTATGTTTTTATTGCCCTTTCAAATAAGTAAGCTTCTCTGGTCACCCTATAGCAATAAGGAGAGTGTTCGAAAATATGTTTAAGGGCTGAAATTTGAAAACAAAATTTGTCATAGGAGACAAGTAATAGAATTGCTGACTGAAAAATCAAGAAAATATAAAAAATTGTATGGAGTTTGAAAGAATTTTATTCCCGGTTTTAACCGGACGGACAAACAACCGTCCGGGTTAAAACCGGGAGGAGGGAAAAACCGAAAATAACCCGGTTAACCGTTCTGAAAGTACCGGTTTTCGGACTAACCGTCCGGTTTTTGACATCCCTTATTCAGGCCGCCTGAATAAGGGATGTCAAAAACAGGCCTGAATCCGGCCATATATTGTAGATGAAAGACATTTTTCAAGTTTTATTTAATCTGCCTCTTCCTTTAATAGGAACAGTGCAAAAAATAAACGATAATAATAATTGAGAGTTTTGATCGAAATTATAATGGAAACTCGATATAATGAACTCCTTTTTTAAAGGAAAGGTGGTCATTTCTATAGAAAATCGGGAATATTCAGTTCGGGTAGGTGAAATTTGTATCGATGCATATTCGTGACATATCCTGGAAACTGCTGGAAAGTGGAGTAGGTCTTACTACCCCTGCAAACCTAAATTTAGCCATACCTTTTAATAGAATGTCGCGAAAAACTTCAAATGTGTGTCAAGTGGTAGCTGTTGTATGTCCTTATAAAATATTAAAAGTGCTCCAGATCCGACTGATATACCCCTTTCTTCCCTACAAAAAACATGAAATTGATTATTTTGGGCTTTGCGTTCCGTCGCGCTCTGTTCATGGGTCATCATCTTGAAAGAGCTTATAATTAAAATTTTATGAACATATCCTACCCTACCCAACACTAAAGGAGAATAATTTCATCAACTAAGAATGATCAGAATGTATGTATAGATATTTCTGAATATGCCCCAATGCATGGTGTACCATATATGGTACGTTGTAAAATTGGTGCAAACAATACATTTGGTGACTTTTTTTGGTCAAAATCTCAAAAGAATACCAAAAACACATTCCAATTTACTCACCAGTATTTTTCCTTTTCCAGATAGCGGTAAATTTCGCCAAGATTTTTAGCTCTAAAGAATAGCTTTTAAAATTCCACAAAATATAACTTATAACCACTTTGACGACGCACAGACAATTCAAGGAAAGCTTCGGAAAGCCAAAATTTAATTTTTGTGAAAGATTGTTTTGTCTGCTTTGGGAAAAAATAAAAAAAAAAATAAAAATTAATAATCGCTAGACTTTTACAGGAATCTAGCCATGTACCATATATGGTACGCTATGCATTCAAGGGTTAAAGGATTAACTCGTTTTAGTTCTTTCAATATTAACAACGTTAGAGTGAAACGTCCTGCATCCTTTTACCAGCAAACTTTTGTCGAAATATTCCAAACAAACCTACAATATCTAATGAACTGATGTTTGTTGAATTTTAACGTAATTGAAAATGACAGCCCGTCAAAGAAGTCAAGCAGAAGAATGGAAACCCGTCGTAAATTGATAGACATCCGGCAGCCTACAGCTGTCTGAAAGACGTTTTATTCACTACTCTCTACACGTATGTATGTATTTGGAGGATAGAAGGCGGCAATGGGTGACGTACACAATATTGACAGTAATAGAATAGGACACAGATTAAGGAATGAATGAAATTACTATTTTTAACAGGCAGCGGTTGGGTAGCGGTGGATGTATTTTCAGTTCAACCATTCAAGTTCAACAATAGGCCGAAGTACATATATAAATGTATGATCGATTTATAGGTATACTACTAGAGGTGGAATACCAATTTTTCTTGATACGCACGCCCTTTGATATAATTCACATGGGTAAAACTGTATTTGTCATGAAAATAGTACTAGTGTAGTCATGAGGCGACTTTCAGATTGCAAAATGTGGTGGAGAAAATTATGTTTTGTTTCTTATATTTTTTTTTTTTTTGGAGTGCTGAGCTTCCCACCAAAATTTCCTTGCGAAACAGGGCCAAAACCGCAGAAAACCCCAAAATTTTCGGAGTTTTCCCGCTTTTTAGCTTATAACTCCCAACACTTTTGCGAACACCTCTGACCAAGAACATGTTAGACAAAACGCGGGTCGTGGGTCCAAGGTGACATTAATCTTTAATGCGTTAAGCGGTATCGTTACAATTGATAGTCATTTTCTGGGTGTTTTTTTTTGCGCGATTTTGACCCTGTTTCGGAGCGAAATTTTGGTGGAAAACTGCGGATTTGGGCTCAGCACCCCAACAAAAATCTCTCCACCATATTTTGCAATATCATGTACTAGGTTTATCACCTGGTTACTACACTATACTCTATTATTGGATATTTTGTTGGGAAGTGTATTTCTAGCGGTTACTGGTTTACGTATATTTATTGAACTTAAAACTTTATATATTAAATGTTTAATCTTAATGATAGAAATAAATGATGGAATGCGTCCGCAAATGAATTCACTTATATTAAATACACGACCTGCCAGCTATGGGATCTATGCATTCACTGCAATATTGGATGCATCTATCAGTATTGACGGCTCACCGCCAAATCTACAGACATTATTTTATTTATAATCTCTGATGAGTTCCCAACAAAAAAAAAACTTAGGCAAAGGTAAGGATGGCTTCACATATAAACTGAATTTATTAGCTGTGAATCCGTAACCGTTTCTCCGAATCAAGAAACAGGAACTTATATAAAATGACTTTGTTGAGCTCGTTGATATGAGTACCCCCACAAACATTTCCTATAAGAATTGAAAAAGTAGACTCTTACAGCTATTCAAGGACACCCTGTAAAGTTGGTCCTACAAACTTCAAAAGTAGTCGTGCCAACAGTTTTCACATTTTATTCATTTCCACTAAATTTCATGTTCATTCATTGTTTGATCTAGTCACAAGATATGCAGTGAACAAATGCTTACGTTGCACAAAATTAAAATTTAACAAATTTACTGTTATTTACTTCTCCTTAGCAAATATCAACAGTCCTACTATTTAACGTATATAAGCTCATACTAGTCAATCTTTGTGCAAAATTTCATATCATATAAAAACCGCGAGGTGAAAACGTAAGCTTAACTTCAAACATACCTCCGTTACCGTTACTCAAAACTTAAAAAAAGTAACTTATATAAAATTTACACGCGTTGAGTCCTTTCATACGTCCCCATACGTCCACCTCCGATAAAAACTAAAAAAGTCAACTTTTTCAACTCTTCGGGACACCCTATTATCTTTGCCCTATCAACTTCGTGCCAAAGACTGTTACCATTTTACACATTCCTACCAAATTTCATGACGATCGGTTAAACAGTTCGCGAGTTATTTAGTGAACAGACGGACGGACAGACGGACAGACGAATGGACGAAATCGATTTCATAAGGGTTTTTTGAAAAAAAAAAAATCTTAAACCCCTAAAACAAAAAAAATCTCCACTGCATTTTGCAATCCCCCAAGCAAGGTGGTTGGTATCCCTGCGGCAAAAAAAAAACCTTAGAAGGTTTCCCTAGAAGAGAAAGATTTCAGGATGAATATTAGGCAACAAGCGAGATTCCAGAATGTGATATTTAGGCCCGTATTTATGAACATTCTTTAACTCAAGGAGACCTTGAGGCAAGGATGATGAAATTCAATAAAATAAATGTCATTTCCCGTACTTTTTCATATAAATCATTTATATTCAGGAGTCAATGCATCCTTGATTTAAGGCGAAACTCAAGGAGATAATCTTAATAATCTTCAATAGACTTGAAATATTATATTTCAAGGAAGGTGGGTAGCTACCTTGACTTCAAGTGAGGTTGACTATAGAAAATTCCAAGGTTTCCTTGAGTTTCTCCAAGTCAAGGATGCATTGACTCGTGAATATAAGTGATTTCTGTGAAGAAGTATGGAAAATGACATTTAATTTATTGAATTTCGGTATCCTTGACTCAAGGTCGCCTTGAGTTTAGGAATGTTCATAAATACGGACCTATGTCCCGGATATCAAAGGTCATTATGGTACGATTGTGATTCTGATTACTATTCGAGTCTGCAGTGTCCACCGCAGTGTGTTGCCCTGTCTCGGCGGTTTGACAAGCTTCAGCTCCTCCATGGTAGCTGAATCCCAAGTCGCAATCAATGCGGCACACAATGTGTAATTTGGAGCCGGTTTCGACCAACAGTGCATGGCGCTCCGCATCTTTTCATCAGATGCCTCTTCTAATGCGGTTTCCGCACAACATGATTCGATGTCATTGTGTATTCGGGGTCCTATATAAGAGGATTTGACACACTGCCTGGATGAGTCCGGTAATGCCTCTCGCAACAGCGCATGACGCGCCGCATTAGAAGAGGCATCTGATGAAAAGATACGGAGCGCCATGCACTGTTGGTCGAAACCGGCTCCAAAATACACATTGTGTGCCGCATTGATTGCGATGATAGCATAAAAGTGTGTTGTTCCCCTTGGAAGGTCATCCTTCGTCGAATCGACTACGCATCATAACAATTATCCCGTTTTTCTTGACAATTTTCATTAGTTTTAGCTGATTTTTTGTACATCACCTACGGCGCCGATCAGGGACGTAGCCAGGAATTTGTTTCGGGAGGGGTCCGATGCTCGGTTTCAAAAATTCTGACAATATTAGAAATAAATTTTTGTTTAACTGTGGAAACTAGTTTCGGCGTTGTCCCGTTGCAGGACAGGAGGCGTCCGACTGTTCCTGTGTCGAATCCAATTTTATTGCTTGACGAGCTTGAAGGAGCACGATAGCAAGCATGAGTAGGTACTTAATTGCCCCGCTATCATCAGAAGCAAACAGTGCCACGTTTACAACCAAAGGCCTCTCTGGTATCAGTACGAAGCAACAACCCTAGGGTTGCTTAAAGAATTCGTGATATACGACATTTTTCACTTTATAAGGTTTAACGAAACTTTTGCGCATAAATGTATAAATTTACCTTACCTAAAAATTAAAGCATTACAAAAAACAGTCAAGAACTATGGAAAGTATGCTTGGGCTCGCGTAGCTAATTCATTCTTACAGGGAAAATATTTTATTTCAAATTTTGGTGACTTACGAAATTTGCCAAAGTTTCCATTATGAAGGACTAAGGGCCGTATTTAGCCTGTATGGCGCTCCTGGGCTGTAGCCGCCCTTCGCCACTATGGTTAATCTTGGAAGTAGTTGTATGTAGTATGCACAGAGAAAGCAAAATGCTGGCGACCCTCTGTCAAATGAAAATTCCAGTCAGTACAGGCCTGGATACCCACCCAAATTGTTTAAAAAAGCATTAAAATTTTAATGACGACTTGAAAACTGAAACGATGTACTCTAATTATACATTCGATTGTACATTGTGAATGCGTTCAAAATATTTTTTTAAATAACTCGTTAATTTCTGAGGTTGCTTATGCATTTTCGATAGTTTTTTGAAAAGATGAATGAATTACCAATTACCCAACAAATAAAATTTGCAAGTTTACTATTTCCTCCATTCTATTTTTCGTAAGAAACTTCAATTTTACTAAAGCTTACGCGAATTTGTTAAGGTGACGCGACACTTTGACTTTTGTTGCAGTTTCCGTTGTATAATGCAATTAACCCGCTTTTTTGGTGAAACATTATGTTCAAACAAAAACTCGAAAATGCATTATTTAGCTGTTATTAGGCCTGTCCAGATTGTTTCAATTTTCGTATTCTTCATCCTTTTAAAAATTGAAACTTGGCATATCTGCAACATTGAAAAGAGGAACTCAGCCTTGACATTAATTACCAATGTTGAATATCTCAAAATCGAGGAGGAATGGATGGAAAATTGCAACTCACTCATGTCGACGATGTCTTTACTGCCAACATATGCTGTGTGTTAGGACTGTGAAGTAAAATTTATCGGCGTTTATATGTCTACCACGTGAGAAAAGCATGTTTGAATTCTTGAGCTATTGGGTAAGTGATAAAATCTGTTGGCATTTAATTTCAAAATAGAAAAAAGAACACTAGTACTGCCGAATCAACTTTTGCTCATACAATGTGTGTATTGCACTTGACTTTCCGAAGTATCGACATGACCAAACATTTTCTTCCAATCGGGGGGTATTAAGATGCAAGTAGTCCTTAAATCAAGAGCTCGTGGCCAAGTATTTGTGTATTAAAAACATGTCCAGCATTTTATGTAGATGCAGAAGTTACTTGAGTGATACACCCAAAAGGCTCCTTTAGGCTTCCTATATAAAAATAGACACTTAGTATATGACCTTGTTTAAAGTGGAGTCAATGCGTTACAAAGATGTGTTCTATTCCTAGCCTAACCGAACTACCCGCCACCAGTATCCCAGTGAATGGTTCTAGCTCGTTTTAAATGTTGAAGGCTGAGTCACATCATAATTTGATGTGAGTGTGCAATTATTCACCCTAGATTGAGACGAGTACTCTTAGCTACAGTAAATTGAAGGGAAGAAATTAAATTTTATATGTCAGAATTTAAAACCAACGAAATGGTTCAAAAATTTGCTGCCCGGGCAGTTGCCCAGGTTGCCCATATGGAAAATCCGGCCCTGACTATCCCAATCTTGGGCCACCTTTTTTACGCTTTTCAAATTGGTTGTGTCATCCAGATGGCACAGTTTCTCTGACTGCAAGCTTACATACCTACAATCTAATTCCAACAACATTCTAGGAATGAATAAATTGGAAGCCCGTTGGAAAGTTAAGATTAAAAGCCTATTAAAATAATTTCGGGAGGGGTCCGGCCCCCTGGACTCCTCCCCTGGCTACGTCTCTGGCGCCGATGTACCTACTTGCCTGGTACCTTGCAGCTAGTCGAAGTAAGCAGGACAAGTTGGATTTTTGGAAATTGGCGTCGTCGAAACGACGAAGGATGAACTTTGAACTCCAGTATTTATTATGGCTGGTTGTCGATTCGACGATAAATCTGTCTCCATACAACTAGGTCATAGCAAATATGTTTCTTTTTGAAATGTGGGACCAATTTTTTCAAAGATTATGGAAAAAATATTTACTAGGACAAAAATAGTACAAATCAGGAAAATGGCTCAAAATTGCTCCTAATTTTAGAAAGATTGCCTTTCGAACTCATAAAAATCGCCTCCAAGGCACTCAATTTCAAAACCTGACATCATATAAATAGAATGAGAATTAATCAAGGGAACTCGGGAAGAAGAAATTCCTAAATTCATTGTTAATAATTCTAAAAAATTCTCCAAAAACTGGTGTAGGCGAAGTGAAAGAAAACCCGTGTTGGGACCCCAAAATGGATCACTGTGCCTCTTGTATATAAAAGAGCATCTAATTCATAAAACCCAACTTTCTATTAAGTTTAGAATATATATTTTTTGATTCGAAAACATTTTTTAAATTATATCAACGTTTAGTTTTTATTTATTTCATTTTTAAATTTAATTAATCATTTTCAAATGGCAAATAATATTAAATTGAGAAAATTTGATTTGTAAATCTATTTCCCTACAAATTTACTCAAAATCGATGTTTTTCCATTCTAAATAAACTAAGGATTGAAAATCTGTAAAATTTTATAAATATTTTGTGAAAGGGTCATTTGTATGCGGCCTCAAAGTTGAGCGTCGTCGATTCGACGAAGCATGACCTTTCCGTACTAAAAATAAGCATGACCTTCCAGGGTTAAATTCAATTTCCTTACAATTTGAAGCCTGTAAAACCATTTTTTTTACATTCAATTTCGATCAAACTAACCGGCTGAATCTCGTCAAAAAATGCCTCTACCACTGGAAAATTATTAATGAGCATACGAGACGACGACATAGGTACATGTATGTCTTTACCTAATTTGCAGTATAACAACGTTCATCAAGTAACTCGTCATCATTGTCGTTTTTGGTGAAAGAAACGTCTTGGCATGGAATGCAAAACGACTTGGATTACATCATGTGTGACTATTTTCAACCAAACTCCTTTCGTCTAACCGTCTACTTCTAGCTGAGCCAAGAACTTATAGCAAGATGTGGCGTACATACCTTGTGTGTATGTATAGGGATAGGGACCTTTTTGCCTTTTGTTTGATAATGAGTAGATACGACGAAGTGTAGAAGTGAGTTTATAAATTCATCAGGGGCGTGCATTTTTTTTGCTAACGTACATATAAAGGTATGAATTAACCCTCGGGTGCACGTGCTATTGCTTGCCGTGCTTATTCGTTATTTTATGCTAGATATCTAACAAATTCAAATTGAGGTGTTGTCTTTGGTTTAATATGACCTCGATGTTAAAATTAGAAGAGTTACAGAAAATTCTTACTAACAAAAAGGGAAACATGCAATTACATAAATTTATATCCTACCAACTTAAAGACCATCTCATTCACAGACATTTCGGGCGGCTTTTAATTATAATGAGCTTCGAATATATTTCAGGTAAATTCCATTTTCTGTGAATTGTTTGTCATTATTTAACGAAAAATCATGAATATTGTGTACTTACAGTGAATCTATAATTTTATTTAATGCCAGCATAAATTAACACAAACACCTACGGTTAACTTTCAATTCGCCCCGAGACGGCCGATGATGTGTGTGCCCAGAAGATCTTTTGCTGTGTTCAAAACCGTAGTATCTCTGCGGAGGAAAGTAAGAGCTAAAGTATTTGAAAATATGCCACCCCTCATTAGGTAAGACATCCTTCGCGTTGAATTTATTTATGTTATACATACATCGACAAGAAGAAGAACAAGAATACCGCACACAAAACATTGGATTGTAGGCGTTGGTTTTTGAATAGACATGAGGTTCAGCGTTAAGTTCACTCTTACGAGAGCTCAACCTTATCCACATAAGTTACCTGGTTAAGCGTCAGGAGTATGAGAAAGGCAAATTTTGTATGAAGTCCTATAACACCAATATGTGTTGTGTATTTACGTGTAGAGTAGCATTTTGTTTACAACACAAAATTGGCTGATGAAGAGGTATGTCAGAATACCCTACACGAGAAAAGTTTCTGCTCAAGTTTTTGTGGGCGCGAGGAAATTCATGCTGATCTGCGGGATGTTGGAATATATACAAATCATACCAGAAGAAGAAAAGTTGGATAGGTGGTTGGAATATTTTCACATTTTAGACAAAATAATTCGAGGAAAGAAATTGAGTCCAAGAAAACCTTGTTTTAAATTTGTGGTGTACCTTATTGTACAAGAATTCCTTATTAGTCTAAAAATATGATTTGTTTCAGTCTAATCGACAATAATGTTTCCGTAAATATGAGCATTAACACTATACTCCCGGAACTCTCATACTCTCATATTTCTTCGTGCAGTCGCTGCGCCCGACAATACCTAACATATCTGGCAAACCCATTATCATAGTCCTGTCGTATTTTTTTAGAAGCGAAATTCAAAAAAAAAAAGACATCCTGCCCGACACGCTCCTTTTTGCTCGCCCCTATGGCGAACGAACCTATCATAAATTTCACATTACGATGACAACGACGACGACGACTTGTTGCTGAAAATTTTCTTGCGCGCTCGGCAACTTATATATACGGTGGCTTAGTGGCTTGTAAAATATTGCCATTGATTAAGTTTTGCCAGTGGCTCCCCACAGCTGTAAAACCGAAACTGAACGGGGCATAAATCACAATTTTCTTACTGCTTGCGGTTCATATTCGTCGTATAGTTTCGTAAGAACATCGCCCCATTCCTATTATATTCGCCCTGGCACAGAGTCCTTAGAACTGCTTACCTGCTTATACCAGTTAGGGATACGTCTATCGTCTATTCTATACCAACATAGTCTCTACCGTCTTCCTTACAAAAGCCGAGGGCTTTCGCACCATATCATCATCATTGTCGGCGGTGCGCTCGGGCACACATAAGACACAACGATGTGGTTTGGAAATATTGCAAAAGAAAGGCTTTTCGGTTGCTGACGTTTCGCTATGATTTATTGGTGGCGTTCATCAGCATAATGTTAGGAAGCCGGAAGCCGAATGCATAGCACGAGCTCTATGTGGGTCCTATGACTCGGTAGTAGTACGTAGTATGGGGATGTGTAAATGGATTTGTCGGGGATTTTAATTTCAGCAAGGATCAAAAACGAACATTTTATTGGCATTGGCTGCCAGCCAAAATGACGTGACAATTTAAATTATAGGTGACGTTGATTGCCTCGGGGTTATTTGCATCACAAGCCATTTCTCTATTTAGGATGAACACTAGAAAATTAAATGGAAAAAGGAGTTATCGAATAGAGTGATCGAAAGAGAATCCACTGAAACAGGCACACTCTGAGATTTAGAAGAAATGCAGTAACCAAGTTGCATATTACAAGTGTACCAAATTTTAGAAATTTCTTATAACTCGGGAATTCATGGGCGGCCAATTTTGAAACTTGTACAATTTTGTACAGCACTGAACAAGTCTCTAGCGGTCAAGGTTAAAAAGTGTCAGCCTTCGAAACCGAAAGACTGATTTAAACTTTGACACACATACGAGCAATATTAGGCGATATATTCGCACTTTTCTGTTTGGCAGTGTTAAATTTTCGATAACTCGGGAACCATTTAACCGACCGTTCTGAAGTTCTGACATACTGTGGAGCAGTCAGTCAAAGTCCTACCTATTCGCATTCGGAATTTACAGTCATCCAAAGTATACTTTTCTGTTTTTCATTCGAAAATCATTCATAGCTCAGGAATTCATGAGCGAAAAATTATGTTTTGCCAATTTGTCAAGTAATAGACGGTCCATGTTTACTGAAAAGCTCAAATCTCCAGTTGTTAGGGTTAAGAAGTTACACCCATTTAACACGAATTTGAGGGTCAACTTTGGCACTCAATATTAAGCAAGTTAATCGCTTCGAAATGTCGGGAATCAGTAAACCGACTTTCTGAAATTTGGCACACTGGTAGAGCACCATAATGGCCACTGTTGAAAACCTAAAGGTACTATCGATATAAATATAATCGCACTTTTATGTTACACAATTTACTTTCGGTAGCTCGGGAACGCGTTGGCTGATTTTCTATTATAAATTTTTTAGTCCTAACGATCAGCGTTCGCCAGTTACAGCCTTCCAAACCGCACTTTTGCGCTCTTCAATAGAACGTTTTCAAAAATGAGGCGGAATCGCCCGCTCTCAATCTTGCCAAAAAACCAAACAGGCTCACGTGGAGCCATCCTCCTATAAATCAGGTTATCAGCACTGTAAAGCTTGGTTTCTGCTTAGCTGATGTCGGTAGGGACTCTCTAACAGTGGATCAATTGGATTCGCTACAATGAGTTATACCGCCGCTCGTTGCGGAGCACCGCACTATATTCTATGGGATCCTAGGTCAATCCTTGATACGAAGGTCAGGATGGTTTTTGCTAGTTTGTTTATGAACCCATCTATCACGGATTTGGTACGCAGGAACGCAATACACATTACATCACATGTACCTACTGTGCGAGGAGGCGGAGTTTCTCCGGACGCAAGTGGTCCATGGCTATTTCACTAAAAGTACTCATGAACTTAATAAACTGTTCTGACTACAGTAGGAGCTTCCATCTACCTACTCACAGCGATTGTAGGCAATTGACGGTATGGTGATAGACCATTACCCTCATCTAGTCCGTGCTGTGGATGCGTGCTCCATGGATAGTTTTATTGAGTGGAAGGGAGTTGCAGGGTATCTTTTCAGAGCAGTAACTTTAATATTCTTAAAGGCAAAAGTACCGAGATTCAAAGTGATCCTGAGATGGCTGATCGCGACGAGTCGATTCCGGTAGTAGTTATCAAGCCATCAAGTCCTCATGGCGTTACTCGTGAACCTTCGTCAAACGATGGTTTCCGGACCGGCTTCGGCCTTTTACGCTTTGAGCTCTCGCGATAGTAGCGCCATTTGTGAGGACGCCGCGACTAAGTTAAAATGCAAACCATCCGTTTAATCTGATACTGACTGAGAAAGGGAGAAAATTCGCTCGACAACGGATCTAGGAAAGTTCCTTCGGTCCTCCCTATAATTAATTCGAAACTTGAACACAGGAACACGAAGCTCCGCGTGTACAAAACGATCATCCGACCCGTGCTATGTTATGGCTGCGAAACATGGACCATATTCCCAGCTTCCGAAATTTTGCTAGACAGATTCGAACGAAAGGCCCGTCGGCGAATTTTCGGGGCCGTTTGCGAGCGACATTAATGGCGTATCCATATCCAGTACAACCATGAGTTGTATCAATTGTACGATGAGCAGGAAGTATCGTATCGGTTGCGTGGACGACCGAGATCTCGCTGGAAGTACTCCGTAGGTGAAGACGCCCACCAGCAACTGGGTTTCCGAAACTGGAGGACAAGGTCACGTAACCGTGACCATTGGAAGTCAACCATTCAGGCGGCAAACGTCCAAAGTCGGGCAATCGTGCCACATTGATGATGATGATCCCCTATCCGCAAACTGAGTCTTAACCTCAGCTCTGCCTATTTGGGCATCATGATGCTCGATTTATCTACTGAGGTAAAATGTCTAGGTTATGTGTTAGATAAGCGGCTTAATTTGGAGTACGAAATGTTTTTGATAAAGCCACTCAGATTATGTGAACCTCCAGGTCTCTTTTTGGAAAAACTTGGGTCTTTACTCGAAAAATGACGAAAAATGAGTGAAGTTGGTTCGACCTGTTAAGACATATGCTGCACTGGTATGGTGGCCTAGGTCCGAAGAGCAATCCATCATATGTTAGCTAAGGAAGTCAAAATTTTTCCTTCTGATCCTGCCGTTCTAAGTGCTTTCCGAGTGCGTTGACGAAACGACGAAGAACGAACTCGGCTTTGAACTTTGGTAGCAGCAATTCTCAGTTTCCTTCTCTCGTCGCGCGGAATGGAATGATGCTAATATAGCTCCTTAACGTAATGGCTCCATGTGACTTACCGATGGATCAAAAACTGAGGAAGGAGTAATTGCTGGGGTATTTGGCCTCTCGTACTAGAGTATCATGCCAAGAAGGTCTGCGCTAAAGAAATTTTACAAAAGGAAACCCGCTAATGTTGTTATCTGTATCGAAGCAAAGCAGCCATTAAGGCTCTATCGGCATACACACGACTCTCATCTAAGATGGTGAAGGACTGTTTGGATACTCTTCAAGGTCTCTCAAACATTTGCCCTGTTACTCTGTATGGGATGCCGAGCCACAAGGGCATTGAAAGGCGACAACTAAGTCGTTACGGTTAGGGACTCGTCATACCACCAAACACTAAAGCAATCAAATGTTCTTTTACGGTTGTGGCAATTTAAAGATCTAATTTGTCCCTTTATCATAAACGATCTCAGCCATCTTACTAGACGAGACTTAAGGCTACTCCTACTACCTTAACAAAATGTCGGCGTTGCCTGATGAGGAGTCCATCATACATCCACTTTGCGAATGTCCATCGGTAGCTAGCTCGAGGCGACTGCTTATTGGAGAAACTACCGTTAGCTCTGCTGTCGCAAATATCACCCCTTCAAAATATCTTCTAGCCTTCATTAGCTTAATAGAAAGTGTTTTGAATTAGGTAAGCACAATAGATCTGATGGTCGCATCTTTAAAGGACTGAAACGCCTGAATTGTTTTAACAACTAGCGCAAGGCTTAAATTTAACAGAGCCAAAAATCTTTCGATTTGATTAAAAGTCAGGTTAATATTTATATACGTAGTTGTAGTTGTATCCATCATTTAATTTTAATTAAAAATTCCCATCATCCATCTTATTCACCTTTTAAATCGTTGAATGAATGCCCATTCATTGAATGGACAACAACTCTATGACACGACCACAATCAAACCATAAAGACGTTACCATGAATGAAACTAATCAAAATCAATTGTGTTCGTGACACAATCAACAAAATTAACGACAAAATAAAAACGATACGAATAAATCACCCAAATTGACTCATGCCGCCGTCGTCGACTTGGCAAAAAGGACCTCATTTCACCCGACCGCGATACATACAGAAAGGAAGAATTTTATGCGATTGATAAGGACTCTCTGGCTGACTTGTGGGTGAACTCGTGAAAATGGTTATACGATTTCGTGGTGATCGTCTCCCTGGATGTAATTTGCATTTTAAAAACAGGGTCATGGCTGCGGAGTGTGAAGCGCGACCCATTATTGCTTGGGCAATATATAGGGCGCATATTTACACTCCCCCCCCCCCCCCCCCCCACCCCGAGGAGTGGTTCTATTCTACAGAACGTACAATGACTACAAAATCAACTAAAGTTTCGTTCGTCGTGCCTTGAAATTAACTCTCATAATGGTGAACGTTTAGCGTCCTGTGAGATGCGATGTGGTATTGAATCGATTGGATGACAGTATAGTAGTAGCGAGCGAATAGCGCGTCTTTCATGCAATTTAAATCAATAGATGGAAGTTAATTTCGCGAGTGAATAATTCTCAATAATTGAAGAATTTTGCCCAACCTCCGCGCCGGCCGGGCGACCCGGCATGTGCTTCTTATTGTTGTATAGTCGATAGAGAGTGTTAGGCATATTTCAAGAAGGGATGTCGTAATAAGAAGGACTAAAAGCACATTTTATACAATATAGGGAGGAGTATTGTCTCCCTCGGTTGTCGCTGGGCAAAATTGAATGAGATGATCCACATTGAATAGCGCAATGGCATTTAATAACTTGTTAATTCAACCGTAATATAAGCACATTTACCTAATATTACAAGTCCATAAAATATTATATTATTTTTATTATTTATTAATCAATTATGTACTAGCATCGAAGGGTTCGAATCTTCCATCACATGAGCATTTGCAAGAACGGAGGATTCAAAACTCGGCACTCTGCGACGGAGCTTATAGCTTTTAAGAAAAAAACGAGACCGAGTTATAATCGTGCGAATAGCACGATGAGTGTATACCCTATACCCATGTACAGACCCAGAAGGCACGCAAAACCCAAAATATTCAATTTCATATTTTTTGTGGGGGAGGGAGGGGTAGATGGGTCTGACCTGACACATCTTTATTACCTTGTCAACGCATCCAACGGCTACTATTTGATACTAATTTGAAGTTTTTCGTGATATTCTATCAAATGATATGGCTGAATATAACTTTGTAGGGGAAGTAGGGATCGGGGTAGACGGTCTACTCCACTTTCCATCAACTCAAAGTATATGTCAAAATGAGACATTGATCAGAATTTCAAGTCGATAGCGATATCCTACCGAAAGTTATGGCCGAATTAAAATATCAAGGAGGGGTAGTTTGTATGGGAGGCAGGGGAACCCGTTGTCCGATTTGGCCCAGTTTCAATACCGTCCAAGATTTTAGCAAAACAAACATTTGCCCAAAATTTCCAACCGCTAGCTTCATCATTTCGGGAGTTATCGTGCTAAAAGACAGACACACGGACAGACAAATCGACAGACAGACATGGCTTATTCGATTCAGGGACTGACCCTGATCATTTATATATATACTTTGCCATACCTCCGGTGGCTCATTTGAGGTGTTACATAATATCGGCGTAACACAAACAATATACTCTGTAAGTCTTTTGTCCAGTAAAATTTTACTAGTCTCATTCTAGTATATACAATTACCTATTGGAAATCCAGATATAACGAAAATTTTAAACTAGTATCCAATAATTTTAACTAGATTGACATAAAAACCAGCGAGTCTCGAACAACGCCTAGATATCTAGTTGAACTTCACTAGTTTCTCAGCAAACGGTGATTATATTCCTAGAAAAGCATTATATTTTACTGATAGACTATTATTTTTTACTAGATAACAGTTTCTAAAAATGTTTTTCTGTCTATTCGAATTGTCAAGTTTATATTAGTTGGTATTTATACGCGAAAGAAATTGGATGGTGACAACGTTAAATGAAGTTTTTATTTGTGAATTGGAGGTAAGTTGTCAAATACGCCATGCAGGTGAATCTACTTATTAATTTCCCTCATTCTTTTATCTTTCAGCGCAACTCAATGTAAACTGACTACTCATATTAAGAAAATTTGGAATGGAACCCGACTATAACTGACTGATCCTACTAAATGAATTTATGTTTATTTATATTTTTGCAGCATTCATAAATAAAAAAAAAAATCATAATGTCTGTTTGATTTTCCTCGAATTTTCAGATGAAAATGGAAGTGATTTGAAGCGAATGGAATAAAGGATAATTTACTGAATTACCAGATTATACAGTTAAATCGTCCGAAATCTGTTAAAATCCACTAGACAAATGTTAGACTGATAACGAGAAATTCCAGGGAATTTTACTAGAACCCCTCGTTTTTCACTAGAAATCCAGGTTAATTGTTCAATAGAATTCTAGTAATTTGGTACTAGATTTTAATTTATTTATTTCCATTTAGCATTCACTAGATTTCCAGTAATATTTTTTTTCACTAGATTAGCAACTAGAAAATCTAGGAGCTCAAATCTAGTTGTGAATCACTGAGGTCTAGTTTAAAAAGATTTACAGTGTAACCTATACCATCTTATGGGTATAGGGTATAATAATACAATTGTCTATGTGGTTGCAATTTGCCATAAATTTAGACGAAATTATATTTAATATTTCATTAATTGTTCTGACTTTGGTTTCATTATGCAAACTTATCGTATTATTCTATATGCATATTTATTTATTTTATTTCTTCAATTAAACGGACTAATAGTCCTTAGTACAATAATATACATAATGGTAGAAGATTCACGTATGTATTGCAAATAAAAAATATATAACATTGACAAAAACAAAAAAAAATAGTTTAAAATATTAAAATATAAAATTATGTAATTTTATTCAAATTCTGAATAAATCTACACAGCTTAAAATGAATCCTTACAAATAATTAGTAGCAACGTTCTTCAATTGGAATTAAACAAATCTACATGCAAAGAAATTCTGTTTCCAATCATTTTAAGTCTTTCGAGTGGTGAAAACTGCAAATAATTTGTTCTGTGTTGGAAGATGAAGAATATCAGTATTTCTGGTTATTCTAGGGGTATTCTAAAAGTAATTTCGCTTAAGAGATCTGGTGCGTGAAGATAACTACGTAACAGATTAAACAAAAAAATTGCATCATTTTCTGATCTTCGTTCAACGTTATTAACTCATAATGCGTAATAAATCGGAATAACAAATATTCTCACGACTGATATAGAGTTTATATGCAATGTACCTTAAAAACTTTTGCTGTATCTTTTCAACCATAGCAGAATGTGAGTTATAATATGGACTCCATAGCACAGAAGCATACTCGAGCTTGCTTCTTATTAAAGAGGAATATAATATTTTGATAGCATGAATGTTGTTAAAGTGACTTGTAATCCTCATTATAAAACCAAGAGATCGACGGGCTTTATCACAAATATCACAGATATGGGTTAAAACCAATTATTTGCGGGTGTTTCGAAAACGAAACATTAATGTAACTAATAATGTAGTGCTTGTACGACACGCAACGAATCTACAGCTATTTTAACCCGGGAACACTAATGTGAGTCATTTTGACTCACATATAAAAGTTTTTTCACTTGCCCTTGAAAGGGCCGTACGCACCACCGCGTTGCGCTACTTATGTATTCCTCGAGAAACTAGTTTTGTACCGAAATTCATTGTGAGTGGTCGATTTTGTTTTCGTGGTGAGTAGATATAAGTGTTTTCCTGCAAGCCAGTGAGTCAGATTGGCTTACTGTCGATTCTGCAATTACAAAATAAGAACGAGGACAAACACATTTTGTGCTAAATGCAGTGTTCCTGTTTGCAGTGAACATACAAAAAAATTATTTTTCCAGTGCAATCAATCGGAATCGTAAATGTATGGCATTATGATCGTTCATTTGTTGAGGCTGTTAAAATCACAAAGCTCTTTTTTATGGCTGTGAAAGTCAATGATTTCTTATTTTTATTTTCGGTTAATAAAGAATTTTCTATGAATTAAATTATTCTTAATTGTTTTCCTTTGCTGTCTATGATTTTTAGTCCCACTCTCTCATTCTATGTAACGAAAATCTCATAGTGAGTCAAAATGACTCATGGTTGGTAACAAGCGCCGAAAATTACGGTTAGTGTTCCCGGGTTAAACTAAAAATCAATGTCATCTTTACATATAAAAACCCATAAAATTTTCAACACAACATTTTTGACTATTTGCGAAAGGGACAAAAACACCTGATTTGCAAATTTTTGAAATTCTCAAACAAAATCGCTAAATTTCAGAAAATGCTAATAGAATTCATGAAATATCCCCTGGAAAAGTAAATTAGAACTGTTTTCTTTGTACCGGTCAAAAATTGTTTCAAGCGGGTAACGCAAAGTACTCAGAGGTTGCATTTACAAAAAATGTTGCGAAAACGACACATCCGCGCATTAACAGCATCATATTTGCATCAAGTACATTATGTGATTCTTGAAACTGGGAATTGTTATTTTCATAATTGAGTTGGAAATCAATGTATGAGAAGCACTCTAACGACATTCCGATACAAGTAAAGTGTCGATACTTCTGTTTCGATACCAAAAGATTTCTGGTATCGATACTTTTCTTTCTATTTTACTCGGTATCGAAACGATTCGATTCAGTACTTTTTGAATCTTTGGTATCTGCCCATACACACACATGCTTTCCGGCAATAAATTATTCCGTAAATGGTATCATTATGGCAAAACATAAAGGTGAATGATTTTATACTTGATGTATGTATCATGCAAAACCGATCGGGGAGATGCAGTTCAGCATCCCCTCTCACGTTTGAATACTCCATTATTTTTGGAGGCTATATGTTAGTGTGCGGGCAGCTAATATAGAATATATCCTATTCCCAGTGATTCCCAATGTAAACCATCGCAGACAATAAATATATTGTTTCCGAACAATGTGGAAAATAAGGTTGTTTTTATTTTCTCGAAATAGTATGGGCAATATGAAAACAAGATTTTTCAAAATACTTATTGAATGCTTTTTTTGCATAACCTATTAACCTCCCGGACGTAAATAAAGTCTATTAAGTACAGTCTTGACTCGATAATCCGGATCAATTATTGCAAGGGGTAATCCGGACCATCGGAACATACTGATTAGCGCAATCTGAAACCTGAAAATCTCGAATCCGAAATCTAGACTATAGAATACGTTGTGGAAACGTTTAGTGGTCCGGATTAGCGTGATATCCGGAGTAAAGGATATCCGGATTACCGAGTCAAGACTGTAGAATAAAATATTCACTCCCATTTATTTTCATAATGTAAACCATTTTTCTTAAGAAAGTAGATAAGATTTTCCCTTGCAAATTTTGTGTCGCTGTAGTGCGGGTGTGTCGTTTTCGACACATGTCCTGGAAAGGACCCCCGAGCTCATACGATAAAGATAGTTACAAATTCTGAATCTACGACCAAAGAGAACATGTTACACCAATTTTCATCAAATAATTCCCAGTGGATCAATACCTGCAAATAATGGGTTAAGAAATTAAGGCTTGTGTCAAAAGTAATACCTAGATCAACCATAAAATCGACCTGCTTAAGTTGACAGATATTTATGTTATACGTATGTTAGTATCGCAAATTTGTTCTAATGAAAATAATGTATTGACATTTATCAACATTCAATACCTACTAAGCTATTATTAACACAAATTAGATTGCATAACTCTTAAGTCCGACGGGGTGGTGATTGCTTTGAATATTTTGCAATCATCAGCAAAGAGCAGGAACTTAACATCTTTGGAAACTAGATTAATATCATAAATAAATATTAAAAACAGTAACGGTCCTAAGTGAGAGCCTTGTGGAACTCCTGAAGTATAACTAAAAGGATGAGAATGCACACCGTTAATATTCACAACTAAATTCCTACCTGTAATATAATTAACCATTTCAACAGCATACCATGGAAGCCAATATTGGCTAGTTTTTTCATTAACAGATCAAAGTTAACCACATCAAATGCTTTCGAAAAATCTGTATGTACAGAATGTACTTGTAAGAATTTCTCAAAAGAGTTGTTTATATATGTAGTTATGATTAGATAGTAAATTATTTACTGTTGATTTACCACTACAAAATCCATGCTGATTGCTGATTATAATTGGTCGAATTTGAGGTGTGAGAAAATCTGTTACTAAACTTCCAGAGACTTTAGGAATTTTATCTAGCCACAACACTGTCTTCTCACGATATTATTGTCTTAACCCTGGAATACTAACATGACCGGTTAGGGCATTATTACTAACAACACGTATTTTTGACGTGTTCATATTTTTCTACAATCTCTTTCACAGTTTACATATTTTTCAGTGCCACAGGCAAATATTATTAGACTAAAATATGCCCTTAATTTTAAAATACAAGTGGGTTTCAGAACAAACTATTCCGATATTTGCATTATTGCCGTTGAACCTTCATTTCATGATTGGTGTGTGTCAGTAACTAAAAACACGTGAAATAGGCGTAGTAGCATCTAGAACATTGCTAAGCTTACCGCCATAGACCACAAACAGGATGCTGCCACTCACATGAACATACAACAACTAACTGAGGAAAGCACTGCTGCAGTGAGTAGTCAACCAGACTCGTGGAACTGGGTATACACAATATAATGTCAGCGAACACGTCAATTTTACGTATTGTTAGTAATTTAGGGTTAACTGAAACCTGGTTAAAGCCTGACATACAATCTTCTGAACTTGGTTTGCACAATTATAAAATCTTCAGACGTGATCGCGACGAACAAACATCTTGTAAACCAAAAGGTGGCGGCGTTTTAATCGCTGTCAAAAACTGTCTCCGAGCTACTGAATTCAAATGTAAGAATAAGAACATCGAGCAACTGATTGTCCCTCAGCGAACTTTATTGTAACCGGCGACTTTAACCCTAGAGAGATAATCTACGTCGAATCGACGTACAGACATTTTTCTTTTTATTATATCTCATTAGTGAAGCTTCATAATTTGTTGGTTCCAAGATTTAACTCAATTCATGTCTGTAGGCGTAATTACGTGGCAAAAATATTGGCTTGGGTGCCACACAGCCTAAGATATTGGGGGTCATAAGTCAAATATACGTCGAATCGACGTATGATTATCTTTAACAAATTTGTACTGAAAAATATTTTAATTGCCCCGAATTGACATTTTTATAAATCTTCATAATGTGAATGTGTATTCACTTGGATATAACCACTAAAAGCCTGTTTCGATAAAGATTTAATCTATTGAAAAAACAGTCCACTTTCTCCTAGTACCACTTTTTTAAAATTAATATTATATAAACAAACAAATGATAATTTTGCAAAACCACGAGTTTAACAGATTAATATTAAATACAAATGATTATATATCTACCTTTTAACAACATGTTACTCTTAACAAAGAAGTTATAAGGATGTTAACTAGCAACACGTCGAATCGACGTATGATTATCTTTTCAGGGGTAAAAAATATGATTATCTCTCTAGGGTTAACTTACCGGGGATTGACTGGAGTCTTGAGGCGATGGTATCTAATTGTACTAATGTTAAGAGTTCAATTACATACATATAATCGAATCATTTTCGTATCTAAATTTCAAGCAGCTAAACAGTATTCGGAATGTATGTAATAATGTGCTGGACCTGACGATAGTTCCTTATATCACTTTTGTCCCCTTTTTTAAAAATTGGAATGACAAAGCTCAATTTCCATTTATCCGGAAAATCTCCTTGCGATAATGATTTATTGAAAATAATTAACAACGGGTTTATTAAATAATGCGCACATTTTATCAAAAATAATGTAGGAATTCCATCCGGCCCAGGACTTTTCGACTCATCTAAGTGAAATAGCTTTTTTAATAAAGATTCAGCATCAATAGAAAAATTTTAAAAATTTAAAGCAAAATCAAACAAGTGAGGATCATAAATATTAACGTCACAACTGTAAACGGATGAGAAGTGTTCAGTAAACATATTCGAAATATCAACGACATTAGAACTCAGATTATTATCACAATACATTGAATTTGGCAAATCGGGCTCATTTCGAAATGAATTCACATATCTCCAAAAATATTTAAGGTTATAAGGAATTTGAGATTCAATTTTACCTACGCGAATTTTGAAATCAATTCGAAACTTTTGTTTTGATTTAGTCGACGGGAGAGGTTTTTGTTTTGATTGTTCATTTAGAATGATGAATGGAGAATTATAATTATTTATTTATTTGATTCGGAAATGTATTTTGTTGAATCGGAAATTTATCTATTTTTTCGGAGAGTTATTTACGTGAGCTGGAAATGCTAAATATTACCTAATGCTAAATTTCAAACAAATTTTTTTTTTTGCATAAAACAGTGATTAATAGAAAAAAAGTCAATTTGAAAAATTCTGGGATCAAAACTTTTCTTTCTATACGGTTGCTTTGCAATGCCTCTTTTCAGAATACAGCAATCGTCCGCTAGCTGCACACAGTCGTAATCCACAAGTCGTCCGATTTCCATCATGTTCCGATTTTGGGTTTGCTAAACGTTTTGCTTATGGTGAGTTAAAGTGATCCATCAATCTAATCCACCGGTAACACTGGCAACTTCACCACATAATCCCACCAACTACTCAAAATGCATGAAATTTTCATTGTAGTCCAAGCATAAAATATTTGACTCGTACATCTTTTGTCTGCCCGCTGCATATCCGAGAAAATGCTAATCCACTCAAGAGCAGAGTCTCTCCTGCCCCTTATGTCATTGAAACAAGAAAAAAGTATAATGCAAATAATAAAGGGACATTCGCAGTCTACCCTCTTTTACCTCTTTTTTTTCTCTCGTTCCAATCGTTCTCTTATTTTTTTGATATCCTTTCCGGATTACGGACTACGACGCGGGAGATTTCCTTCTTTTCGCATAGCAAATCTCAATGACAATGAGCGCAGAAAAGCAGAAAATCCGTTTTTGTTTTGTAACTTTGTCTAATCTATTCTAGTCAACATTTAATTTTCAAATTAGCAATTCTCATGGCTAATTACAATGCAAATGAGATGACGATGATTGTCCGAAATCGAGAAAAGGAGAACACGCACAGAAGGCATAGAGATCACGAGAAAATCCTTTTTTCCCCGAAATACTATGGTAGTAGGCATGAAATGGGATAAGAATAAAAACTCGACAATTTTAAAGGGACTTTGTGTCTAGGTTTTGGTTTGTCATGAAGCGTCCGTTTGATGATATTTCAAACCAAATAGATTTATATCTTTTTATACAGCTGTTTTTTTGTTTTTTTTTTTTGTCGGATAGATAACCGGCGAGAAAAGGATTAATTTATTAATATTGAGGTCTGTTTTTTAGATTATCTAAAATATCGATGATTCTTTGGACTTCAGAAGTTCTGGTGGTTCATAGAGAGAGTAGATAGGATTAATCATCATCACTTCTTTTATCGATGAAGGAACTTTGCAAGAAGATTTTTTTTTGAAAAATCGAACATAAATTAAACATTTTTTAATTGAGTAAGCTTTCCTGGACCAAAAGTGGCGTCTTTTTTAACGGTATTTTTCATTTTACTCGTCATACTCTCATGGAAAACCATGTCTGACCAATCTCTCCAAAGGTTACCACATACGAGTCTAATGACATTCATTCGTACGTACACATGTTTCTACCTATTTATGTTATGTTTATCCTTGATATTACAAAACCAATCCGTTAAAACACATTTAAAGACAAGTGTCCCGTTTGCAATATTCCCCCCAAGACGAAAACCACAAATTATATTGAATGCCACACATTTCTCATAAAGTAGAAATCATCGCATTATCGATGCTGTGCACCATCTGATACCAAAGTCCTTACAAATGTGCCCATTCAAACAGTCGCATATCCTTTATTAGCAATTTTTCCCCGAAAAACACACTCGTCGTCACCCGTCCACCACATCAGAAGGATCAAATCGTCTACCTCTACCCAGACTTTCCCCAAAAACTTCCAAACCGATGACCCGATTCCATTACACAACCATCTTCTTCCCTTCTTGATTCCAATACTGAAATCTAAGCTACAGCAACTTCACCAGGACGAGTAACTACATATATGTGAGTTTCTTGCACACTATTTTTCGGTTTAGGTATCCGACAAGAACGTGGTATCCTTGGAGAAAATGTTATAGAGAAGAATACATGTACATATCTGAAATCCCGGAGAACCTGCAATAATATTATTGTATCGTACATGTGTCCCTTTTGGCTAGCAAGATATTGTATACGTGTACGAGAGGCACGAGTGTGTTCATTTAATACACGACCAAGACCAAAACGAACGAAACGAACCCATAGTATGTTGTGTAACGATCAAAATGGTAAAAGGCAAAAAGGAATAACCCCAAAATACGAATACTTTGGCGGATGCGAACATTAAAGACACCCGGTGTCCTGGCCAAAAATGCTGCACTAGATGAAGGATAATAATTGAAAGTTGGCGCAGTCGTTTGCGATTTTCCTAATGATTTCTCCCGGAACATAGTCAGGCCAGCAGACAGCTGAAGTTGCAGAATTCGGCTCTCCGTCGCTCCTTTCGAAGTTATATGGTGCAATTGTTGATTGTTAATGTACACATCGAAATTTATGATGGTGGATGGCAAAAGACAGGAACATATTCTGTTGGGGAACATTGTGTCTTGGCTATAAAATCGGTTACGCCGCGCCATGCCAGTGGGACAGCTGAGAGCGATTTAGGATTGCAACGTATTGTTTTAGTAGACACTGCATCGATAGATTGGACAAATATTTGTATGAGTGAGTACTGCACCATTGAATTGACCAACGGCCACTAACGGTCGCAGAAATTTCAATTGCTTTTATTTATTGTTCAAAAGGAGATGCGATAATTATGCAAGTCAGGGGCATAGATAAGGGGGGTCAAGGAGATAAATCTACCCAGTCAGTACTCATATTTTTCGTATATAGGGCTTTTCAGAATTTTTTCAAAAAACCCTTATGAAATCGATTTTGTCCGACCGTCTGTCGGACAGACAGTCTGTCCGTCTGTCTAGAATTTTATATCGCAGTTACTTTTTCCAGTTGTGAGTAACGGTAACGCGGTTGTTGGCGTTTGAAGTTAGACTTACGTTTTCACCTCGGTTTTCCTAAACCTTTATATGTACCGATATGCAGCTTTGAATAAAGACTGGCCAATATGAGCTTACCTACGCTGAATACTAAGACTGTTGACATTTGCTAAGAAAAAGTAAATACCAGTAAATTTGTGAAATTTCAATTTGTGCGTGTGTAGCCCTTCTTTTTTAGGAAATGTCATAAGGAATATGTCTGCAAATTTTCATTCGAATAACTTAATCCAAACCGGAAATATATCGAATCTAATATATGGTATTAAAAGTATTACAAGATGAAAGGCGTTAGCCTTAATGTTGTGTAGAATTCTTGTTTATTGCTTATAAAATATAATGTACAAAAAATATTCACTATGCATTAAAATTATGAAAAACCCTCGTATTGCGGGCGAAGCCCCCTGTATGCACGGTATTTTTTGCTACGCATTGGTTGGTTCGTGGGGTGAAATTAGGACGTGTTTGGTATGCTATCTCACGGTATCATCACAATCCGTTCCAGTGCGACAATATGCAGCCGTTCTGTTCAGCGCCTATGGGCAAACTACGTACCTGGCAAATGGTACCACCGGAGCAGCAACAGATCATCAATACAGATAGTCAAACATGAGTTCTCCAAATAAAATTCGTGGATGAATGCTGTTCTCAAGTTCACTTTCAGACACTGTACTTCCGCCGATTCGCGTCAAGGTGAGTTCGGCTCGTCGGTATTCGTGGACATCGCTCCCGATCAATTAGCTATTTGAGACCATTCGTGTAGGTAATTAAAGATTTTTAAATATCTCCATCGTGCTTCGGGGTGTCACGTAGTTAAACACTGTAGACCAGGCATGTCAAACTCGCGGCCCACCCCGTAGTTTCGTGCGGCCCGCGGCTAGGTTACAGAAACTCAATCTACAATAGATCATTGGTTCAAGAAATTTAATTAAACTCATTGTTTTGTCCCGAAGTTTGATGCAGAAAAAAGTTGGTGGCCTTGCCGAACCTGATAGTTATCTACCACGGTTGTATTTCAAATTAAGGGCCGAGAAGATTTTAATATTGAGATTTATTTAAAAACAAATATCAACCTTTTAAAGGTTTCGGAATTCTGTATTCGGGGAGGAAATCGCATAGATGGAGATATCGCAAACATGACAATTCCAACACAAGTACCCGATTTTTTACTTCTTAGCTTAATATGCTTTTCTTTTGTATACCTTTGTTTTACACAAACAAATTTTCACGAAGTTATTTTATACCAGTCTAACACTGTTCGTTCCAAACGTGTTGGGCTACCTGGATGTTTCAATGTGACCGGTGCTACAATATTTTGATCAATTGTTCAAACTTTTACGGAAGTTTATTCACATTCAACAGTGGTTACCGTTCGATCTGCCAAATGTTGATGTTTTAATTTTTGTTATCTTCTATGATGAAATTCCGAAAATAATTATCTATGGGCCTTTTCGAAATCTATTTTGCGGCCCGCTCAAATCTGAGGACAGTAATATTTGGCCCTTGCCAGGTTTTGAGTTTGACACCCCTGCTGTAGACGCTACTCTTGAATCATGGTTTTGACTCGATCACCAATGTCATTATTTCACCTTAGCCTATCCCTAACTAAAACTAAACCCTACTAACCGCGCCACAGCTCCCTAATCCTATCCAGTCGCCACCAAAAACCTATTAACCTAACTATGCTCCTATAAAGTACTAGCATGTAAAAACATTTGTAACTATTCTTCTTAAATTGCGCGTGTGATGCAGTGAAGGATGAATATCACGAAGGAATTAAATCCAGCTATGTACGATGAGGTAATTCACCTCATCCCGAATTTCACAAGAGAGGCGCCCTAAATTTCTGGTATGGCAAGCGCGCCTCATGTTCCGCACTTGGTGATTTTTCATAATGTGAGTGAAGATGGCCGAGGTCCACCGCCATCTTGGCCTCGGAGTGTTCGAAAATGGCGACTAAACTGGTTGGTGCCAGGGTTCCCTTCTTTCCAATAGTTCATTTTTTCTTCGTGTGTGTTGTGAATTTGTAGACACGAGAGACCCAATTCTAATATAAATGAACAGTGACAATGAGGCGGCAAAACCCACACCCCCTCCGAGTCTGAGCGTAGCTGCCAGCTCGTGCTTTGAAGGAGCACTTTTTCGTTTTAGGACCACGGTCAGCTCGGTCCCTCCCTGGTCCATTACACAATGCGACGAACAAATTGCGTAAAATTTGCAAAATTCACTTTACCTTTTGTTTGTAGCAGACTGTCAAATACGGAATGCATGTAAACCATTTAAGGAAAGTGATGAACCGAAAATGAATTATTAGTGTCAAGTGAGAAAAATGCGTTAATGCATGATTTGTTTTTTTCCTTGTTTATCTGTTGATAAGACGGATAACTGAAGGAAGTGAATTCCAAAAATGTAGTGAACGAATAAATATTATTGGTAAACGAGGCTGTACTGTACCTTCTAAGTAAACGGGAATTTTGACCTACTTTTTAAGTTTCGGGAGTCTCGCGTGTAGGCTTCACCATTAGGGTTTCGCTTTTATTTATTTATTTTGATTTGAGTTTCTCCTTTCCCATTTTTTTTATTTATTTTATTAATTTTTTTCTCCAAAAATACATTCTATAATTTTAAAAATTAGTTTCGAATTTCAAAATTACGAAAAACCTCCAAACAAATAGTAATAATATTAATTGCCAGGCGAAGAACGGAATAACTATAAATTATATATATAAAAAAAAATGTATAAATAAATAGCAAAAGTTAACAATTAAGTAATAACCAGACGTAAAAATAATAAATAATGATAGACAAAGAAATAAAACAGGGTAAATTAAATTATAACAAATTAAAAAAAAATAGAATTAAAATAAGTGATATAAAAGAAGAAGCAAAGGAAAGATAAGCGTGAAGACGAGAATGAAGCATACATTTAAAACAAGATTATTCTGATAAAAGCAATCTTAAACTAAAGCTAACGTATATTACAAAACACTAAGCCATTATATTGTTTAATATTAAATGAATTCCCGTATGGTCATAATTCATAAGCCAGACTTTAACCTCTTTAAGAAACTTTGGGAGAACACGAATTTTTCTAACCCTTTCGCTCCCAATGATGCCATATGGCATCATGAAATTTAATAATTTTTCATGTAAAACAATTTTAACTTTTTGTGTGACATTAGACTCTTCCAATAGTGTAATACCTAGTTGATTTTTTTCAGCGTGAAATTTTTGGTTTTGGGATGTTATTTTTAATGAAATTTTAGAGAAGGTTTGACGATTGTCGTAAAGCCGAAAAACTGATTTATCCACTTTCCCATATTTCCTAATAGTAATCATTTTATGCAAATCATTTTAATGGTTTTATTTTGTAAAGAGGTTGTTGTAAGAGAAAATCAAAAGATTTTTCGATTTTTTTTTTAGGAAAACCCTATAAAGTGGTTTTGCATGAGCATGATGCCATATGGCATCATTGGGCGTGAAAGGAAAATCAGCAAGTCCCCTAATCATATAAATGCTAGTTGCTTGCTGTATGGAAGGTGCCCTTAGTTTATATTCGAATAAGCTAATTTTTGGTGGGTGGGGTGATTATGAGCTCCAATCGCAATAAACCAAAATTTAGCACTCTGTTTTAATTTTGGGGGGCTTTATGGACATGTCCTTTCGCCAAATTCAAATGGGGGGATAAGGGGGGTCGTTGATCGGAGGGACTCAATGTTTCTCCCAAAATAATATTGAACTTATTGTGAATACTTGTACGAAATTTTACGGCTGAACTAACATTCTTTCAAGAGTTATGGGGCTTTTAAAAAAGGTATAAAATGAAAAAGTTCTAATTTATTTTTAAGCTAGCGACGAATCATTGAATAGATCTCTAATGTGTTATATATCATTGCAAAGATAATTTTATGTGTTTTTTTTCGTTCTCAGACTGTTTTTCTATATCTTTTGTCGTTTTTGAAATACTCGCAAAAAAAACGAAAAATGACCCCCATTTTCCCCTTTCCCCCTTTTTTAAGGTTGCGGACCCCCAATTGGTTGGGACTTTTTTTTCCATAATCTGGGGGTCGTCACCAACCATTCTGCAAAAAAATTTCGATGTAGGATTTTTGGCGACCAAATATCTCATTTTTCACAAGGAATTTGCTAAGTGCCCTTTCAGTCCTAATGATGCCATATGGCATCATGCTCTAATTTGTTAACTATAGCGCTTAAATTTTTTTTTTTTTTAAGAAAATATCATAAAAGATGCCTACTGAACGACATAATGTTGTTAGAAAAATTCTCCGCTTGAAATCCATAATTTGGGCATGAAAGGGCTAATTGAGAGAGGTAGATTATTATTAAACAGCCTAGAAGCCGAACACAAGAAAAATTTAGAAAAACTAACTCTTGTACATCGGGGAATGCTTACCAAGAATGCGTCATTTAGTCGTAGGTTATAGAGATACGAGTTTCGAGTATTAAGGTAGCCGCAACGGATGAAAAATAGCTTTACAATTTTAAAGCAGTATAAGTGGATTACTGGAAGAATATTTAGTTCTTTGAATAAGGGATAGCTACTATGCAGTCGATTTTTCTTGCAAATTATTCTTATAGCATGCTTTTGAGCGAACAACACAGGATTCAATCTAGTTTTATAAGTACCACCCCAACATGCTAAGCCATAATCAATCTTAGAATGAAAAAGACTAAAATAAATCATTTCCAATACCTGGAGTGAACAATAAGGGCGCAATTGATAAATTTGCCTGATTGCAAAGAACAGATAGTCATTTAGGTTCGAAATATGATTAGACCAGTTCAGCTTACTGTCTAGAGTTACCCCCAGATATTTAAAACTAGGAACGACCTCAATTGAGAAGCATTTATCAGTACAAAATTCATCGAAATAAAAAGTGGTAGAGTGGTTACGAAAGCTTGGGGAGTGGTCATTAGGCAACAGAAAACGATTGCAATTAAGATGATGATACTTAAAAGTGTGAGATTCATAGCCATGGTCCCTTATATTAAAAAACATTAATTTCGTTTTTACACTCATGGAGAGCTTGTGATAAGAGAACCAAATCCTAAATGTTTCCAAATCATGATTTATATCGCAGGTAAAATTAAGCATTGATTTTTCACTGAAAGAGCAGGCTAAATCGTCGGCAAATGCAGTCAGTTTACTTTTGAAATTTTGAGTAAATAGTGAATTAATAAAGATGAGAAATAAAAGTGGCCCTAATACCGAACCCTGTGGAACCCCCAAATCGATCGTCCGAAGCTTACTAAAACTGCTACCAATTTTCACTCGTTGTTTCCTGTCAGATAAAAAAGAGGAGAACCACTTCCACATAAACCCTCTGAAACCAGCATTATAGAGCTTTTTGAGCATCATCTAGTGGTCTACAGAGTGGAATGCTTTTGTAATGTCTACAAACAAGGCCCCAGAAAGATTGCCTTCATTAATATCATTAAAAATATGGCTGCAAAAAGATAATAACGCATCTTCCGTTGATTTGCCTTGTCTAAACCCAAACTGGCATTCGCTTAGGAAATTGGTTTTGTTTAAAAACGAAAACATACGAGTTTTAATTGCTCTTTCAAAAACTTTAGTGAAGGGAGACAAAACTGAGATCGGGCAATAATTATTGGGGTCCGAAGCATCACCTTTTTTGAACAAAGGCACAACCTGTGCTATTTTCAAAATGTCAGGAAAGACCCCTGCAAGTACGCTTTTATTGAAGATATCTGCTAAGAAGGACCCAATTGGAGAGGCAATTCTCAACATTAGAATGAGTACTTTTTAAGGACATGATTAAGCGATACAGTTCGAAAGATGTAATACATTCGAAGACGAAGCTATCTGTTTGAATAATATCTTCTTTCAGTTGCTTAGAACAGAAGTTATTACATGAACTACCGGATATATCGTGGGAAATATTACAGAAAAAGTCTACGAAAATATTAGCAAGTGGTATCGGCTCTGAAATAATTGAATCATTAATTTTGAGATTTTTTACAATGCCTTTATTGGATTTTTTATTCAGTATTTTATTTATTGTGGCCCACTCACCCTTTGGATTACCCCTGTATTTATTAAATTCATTTAAGAAATAAATTTCTTTACACCTGGGGATTTCTGTCTTGATTTCATGACACAAACTCACAAGCTGTTCCTGGTAGCTCATATTAGATGGATGCTTAGAACATTTTAATCTCAATTTATTCCTTTTCTTTATTTTTAAAGCTAATGAATCAGTAATCCACGGTTTCAGCTTTTTAATAGGTATCCTACGAGGACTAGGAAGTACACAACTATTTGCATAGTTAAGTAAAGTTCGTAAAAAGTTGTCAAATGCTACAGAGGGGCTATTACTATTATATGTATCGATCCAATATTCATTTCTCAGTAAACTATTAAGTTTATGCAAATCATATTTCCTTAAGGGAATAGCTTCATCAACTGCACTCTCATTATTTGCAACTGTATTGTTAAAAAAAAAAATTGGATAATTTCTACATGTACTTAACAATCCTAAAAATTACACAAATTCCATTGATAGCAAACAAACAAGTCCTAATATCAACCCTTACCCCTACAATCTATTCATTCCAAAATTGAATATAATTTAGGTATTATTCTTCCTCGCTCCGTAGCCAACGCCTTAATCTCTATTGTTTTACCGTTTAAGTTAAACTCTCGAAACATAAAGTGCCGCATAAAAATAAAAATGCATACGACGTAAATATAATTTTCAAATTTTCGTGCATTGCACTCAAAAACCGTTTAGCCATAAAACGTGAATGACTTATAGTCTGTTTATGTTTCCAAAAGAGTTCCCGGGCAACATACTTTTTCCGCCGCACACCGTGAATTACCATCAAGTTCGTGTGTATTACCATACAACGTAAAACGAAGCACAAAACCTAAAGAGATTTTTGACTGTTCCTTTTCCGTTAGACACAAACTAAAAATTCAACACGTTACTCCCAGAATATATTCCGGCTTAAAAACGGGAAGTTTCCCATATGCCATGCACGCCTCTCATAATTCAGAGCACTTGAAGAAGGACTCGTTCTCGCTCTTATGCCCCCGGTCTGGTAAACTTTCCCCCATCATTTCTGTGTATACTGCGAGTTTGGACGCTTTTTTTTAATATTTTCTCGCTTTTTTTCGCCTCCGGTTCTATGCATAGACAGACACATCAGCGTAAAAAACCTCCATAAAAGCTCGAACCGTGGTAGTGGCGTTGTGTGTTGAACTGTTTTGAAACGCGTCAAAAAGGAAATTGTCTTGGGAAAGTATTCATGTTAGTTGGCGACAGCAGCATCTTATACACTCCTGTCATGAACCTAAACTATACAGCAGAGCCGACTATCTTTCGACGACCTGTCTGTATATTTTCGACGGGTTGGTTTTTTCTTTCGCGATTTTTTTTTAGTACTAACCGGTGCCTCACGTAGAGCTCCTTTCTTATAGCGACGATGAACTACATTCTTAGAAACATATATAAGACCGACGGGAATATTGTGTCGTCCAGGACCCAAGGTAGTACTATTGTCATATAGCACACCGTCATCTTCTTGCAAAATGCTATTGATATCAGCTTGGCAGGGTTTTTTCTTTCGCGTTGTCGTCCTGTCGCGTAAAAGCGCTCACCGCTACAACATTGAACCACTCACTCCACGATGTCTTTATACTCGTACGTACCTAATTCTGAAGAAGGAAGAGAATAATGGTTTGTAACGAAAATACATTTCGCGAGTTGACTCCCGGTTTGTCAAATGAATATTTAAAAAGTTTCAAAACATTTTGAAATTTCGCGAAGAAAAAGAAAAAAATAGCAACTGTTATAGAAAGTGTACGACAACGACGAAGTGGATGGGATGATGACACGAGAAGTTTCTGATAATGGATCGCACGTTTGTCATCAATTCAATTTCCGATGACAGGAAGGTATTCTCAGTTGAAAAAAAGGAAGAAGTATATAGGTATCCTTGCAGCGATGCTAGAGAGAAATATTAGCCACTAACAGGGTTAGTACCCTAATGCATGTCCCAGGAGTTACTTACCAGAAGATGCATTAAAAATTATTAAAAAGAATTGCAACACTGTAAGTTTTTTTTTTAACTAGAATTCAGTAATTCACAACTAGATTTGAGCTCCTTTGAGATATTCTAGTTGTTAATATAGTGAAAAAAAAATATTACTGGAAATTTAGTTTAACCCATTAACGACGAGACCCTAAAATCTTACCGCTTGAGCTGAAATTTTCCACGTCGGCTTAAAATGGCTAAAAACACATTTTGTACTGTATTTTTTGTATTTTTTTTCCCCGGATGCCGGGTTCAGGCTCCCGGCACTGTTACATATATGTAACATCAGGCACTCGAAGTACTCGAGGGTGTTACATATATGTAACATCAGGCATGATACGGGGAAAGTGTATTCAAAGTATATTTTTGATTTTTTTTTTCAAAAAGAAAACTTTTTAGTAAATTTTTTTTAATAAAGCGAAAAATATATGAAAGCCGATATTTTACATGAAGTTTGGAATGTAGATAAGGCAACAATAACGTAGAAATAATACGAAATGTGTGCGAAAATTGAGCAGCCTTGCAAAAATATTATATGAAATATTGTATTATTTTATTTTATTATATATGTGTTTTTGCATGTGGAGTTGTTGTTGTTTTATTGAGAAGTTTCTTGAACACTCACAGAACTAATAGATTTGACAGTTTGTGAATAGGAAAACAGTTTATAGAACTACAGTAGTTAACAATACAGATTTTGAGGATTATGGAAGATTTGCCAGTAAATTATAAAATTATTGTTTATTTTTTTTTGTCAATTTGTCCATCCGCCCAATTTGTCTAAAAGGGACTAAATAAAGAGCCTATAATTCCTCCTTGTCTATAATTTGGTCTACATTAGAAACCATTTCTTCTCTCGTAGCTCAAAATATATCCTTTTGAATATTGTATTAGCAGAATTAAATAGAATAACCAATCCTTGGCCTCATGAAAAAAAGCCTTGACTGCTTGCTTAGGATACCCTTGAATCCGGCTATTATTTTAATCCACATAGGACACCTATTGTATCCATATTCAGGATTTCTAGAGCAAATCTGATTCCGACTCTCAATATTTTTGGTATGTTATGCCAAATATAGCCGCTCAATTTGCCAGTCAAGAAGACACAAAGGTCTAGAAAATTATGTGACATGAATAATTTTAAGGAAAAACGTAAATAATAGCATTTTTTTCTTTTAAATTTTAACATTTATGAAAACTATTTATGCTATTTTCCTAGATAAAAATGTCTTGTTAAAATCCCGAATTTTCGTTAATCCGGATTATTTGAGAATCCGGACTTCTTTTTTTTATAATTAATCCGGACTATCGCGTCAATAGTGTAAAAAATCCATAAAATAAAAAAAAACACTAAAAAAGTACATACTCATACACCTCGTATACGAAGAGTGCACTTTCCCCATATCAGGACGGATGTTACATATATGTAACAGTGTTATAAAAGTACTTATAAAACGTAAACTACGGACAATATTTATTTCATTTATTTTTTGTATTGTTTCACAAAGACCATGTAATGACATACGATTAATTTTTTCCCAATTTTTTTCATACAATTAAATATAAAAATAAAATTCATCTACTACTTTTGCCATCGTGACGATTTTCGTCAACATCGAAAAAACCATCAGAAAGGAACCTCTATAACTTCCACAATAGTGAATCAAATGCAGCTAAATTGATTTCTACGCATTGCTAATAGTGTCCAGTACAGGATAAAACACTTTTTAGTGCCGAATTGATATCCTATTCCTTTAGCAGCCGTTTGAAACGAAGGATGTCTTACTGTTACATAAATGTAACATCAGGCATTAATGGGTTAATTTGTTAATAGAAATCTAGTATGTATAAATTGTATAGGATTAATGACTTGAATTTCATTTAGCAGCAGGATGTCTTGCCAGAAAAACGAAGTTGCGCAAGGCAATGCGATCGGTTGTTTTTTATTTGACCATTGCCCATGCTATAGGTTAGATGAACTCATCTAACCGACTTCTTTCTATAAATCGATTTAGCTGGCCCATATTCAGAAAGGCGATATCTTCCTCTAAAAAGAACGCGACGCCCAAGGATTCCAAATGACCCATAGCTAGCCTCTTACACTCACAAAGGATGTGCGAAGCAGTTTCGTTGTCACCCTCGCAAAAGCAAGAGCTCGCGTCGATAGCAATGCGCATGTTCTTGTGGCCCGTGAGGAGCCCGCAAATTATCATATCCCTGTTTCTGCTCAGTTTCATTAGAATTAGGCCCGTATTTATGAACATTCCTTAACTCAAGGAGACCTTGAGTCAAGGATGCCGAAATTCAATAAATTAAATGTAATTTCCCATACTTTTTAATAGAAATCATTTATATAGGAGTCAATGCATCCTTGATTTAAGGCGAAACTCAAGGAGACCTTAAGTTTTCAATAGACATGAAATATTATATTTCAAGGAAGGTGACTTCAAGTGAGGTTAACTATAGAAAATTTCAAGGTCTCCTTGAGTTTCTCCTTAAATCAAGGATGTATTGAGTCGTGAATATAAGTGATTTCTATGAAAAAGTATGGAAAATGACATTTAATTTATTGAATTTCGGCATCCTTGACTCAAAGTCTCCTTGAGTTAAGGAATGTTCATAAATACGGGCCTAAGGGTACGTTTGGTTGAAGCTCTGGAAGAGATTCCCAATGTAAGGCTTTGGCTTTTTCCTACTCACTTATTATATTTCTGCATGTGCAGAGTGGTATTCCACAGTAGGGTTCTGGGCCAAAGAAGGGAGTGGTGCACGCTATCCTAGCAAGCTCGTCTGCCTGCTCATTGCTTTTGACACCCCAATGCCCAGGTATCCAGAAAAGGATAAGATTGATAAGGGAGCCTACCTGTTGGAGGATTTCCTGACAAACCCACACGAGCTTCGAAGTGGCAGTACTGCTCGTCCGCGCTTTCATTGCCGCTTGGCTATCAATAAATAATGCTATTTTCTTGCTTGTGTAGTCTTTTCAAGGCAATTTCTTTACTTTTCTCAACTACCAAACACCACATAGTACTCTTCCTTGGGGGTAATCACGAGTGGCTTGAGCAGAGAGAGTAGTCTTGCTAATACTAGTGAAAATGATTCTAGACAAAACCATGCGCTGCATCCAAATTATAGTGGTAATATCGGCCCTTTGGCACTTAATGAAGACGTATTATATCCCAAAGCAAAACTACTTCTATAAATACTAACCATGAAGGGAATCAGCTCCTCGTGCCCTCTTTGCAGAAGTGCTGGAAAGACTGCATCCATTCTGGGCGATTTGAAGGGATCAAAGTTCCCAATTGCCCACCTTATCCTCTCATACGTGAAGATTCCTCTTTCTGCTGCCCAATCAGATCTATTAGCTCTGTTGTCACCAGCGTCGTAGTCTATAGTCTGCAGCCGGGGAAATGGGTTGCTAGGAGCAACAAGCCCGTACTTTCGGCATTCCTCATTATGTCCCCGTTTACTCCTTTTAGAGTATTGATATAGAGCTGCAACCGGTTTTTGCCAGTACTTTGTGCAGTCTAGCCTCTTTGGAAGTACTGTTGATGCTGTCGCAAAAGTTTGCCCAGCTTCGCCTTTTGGCGTCTCTGATCTTTTTGTTGTATTCCGTGAGGGTGGACCGATACTGGACCCAGTCCCCATTGCCCTTGGCCCGGTTAAACAGCTGCCTCACCTTTTTGCTGGGACGAGCTAGCTCCTGGTTCCACCACGGAACATACTTATTTTCTTTAATAACCCTAAGGGGCAGTTTTCTCCATTGGAGGACACAATATTGCCGTTGTGGTCTCGTCGAGGAGTCTTTCGAGGCTGAGCAACCCTGTGATTTTCTTTTCGGTTTCTTATAGATGTTCCTTCAGTGTCTCGATTATTAGTTAGATTATTAGTTATTATTTTATGGAACTCTACGCTCAATTGTTGCAGGTCGAATCGTATATGCACATGATCGGAGAAAGAAGGCAAGTTCCGTCTCGCTATAAGCTACTACACAGAGTTATATCAAGTACTTCCTGCCTTACTCTGGTAACGAGCGTAGGCTGACATTCTTTGTTAAGGATACAGAGATCAAGAGAAATAATTAGTTCTAAAAGGTGCTCACCTCTTCTATTTGATGGGCATTGGCATCACAGCCAAGCAGTAAGCCGTTCCCGTTTGGTTTGCAGTGAAAGGCCAATTTCTGGAGTGGAGCTCGCCGGCTGGATTATCCGTGTCGCAGGTGAGTAGGCAGATGCCACAACCAGGTTATGGTTGCCCTCGCTAGTGGTGCAGATTTCGATGGCCACTAGGTAGGTGTTGGTGAATTCTGATAGACAACTGCATTTGCTTACTACGATTCAGGCTCCAGGGCGAGTAGGGCTCTTCTGTGCAAAAAGTATTCCATGTTGGTTGGTGCGGAGCGTGCACATCCGACAAATAAACTTCCGCTGGACATCTTCCCCCGATGGGCTCGGGTCGCTTAACACCCCGGGGATTTAGACGATTCCAACATCCTAGAGCCCAGTCTAAAGATATAGGTATAGTAGATGTGATTAGTCCTGGACACGATTGTATGGCAGTTGTTACGAAGTTTTAGATTCGCCGGCTCTGGTTTGAGCCTTGTCTGAATGAAGAACAACAGAGCAACCAGCACTCACAGTTTAGCTTTCACAGAAGTGAAGTTACTAGCGGCCACCGCGGACGGGTACTGTGAGCCTGAGCACTTTCCGTGATTATAGCACCTTCTACCAGGTCACGAACTGACCATCATATTTCCGGTTTACATAAAGATTTTGCAATGAAAATTTGCACATATAATCCCTATATAATTTCCAATTAATCTCCATTAAAATTCCCGGTTTTGCGATCCTAATGCACAAAAAAAAATTCGCAAATTAACTTACTTCAATTAATTTACTTTACCTTTTTTTTAGCAAATATCAACATGCTTAGTATTTACCGTATACATGCCCATATTAGTCAATATTTGTGAAAAGTTTCGTATATGTACAATGTACCTTTAGCGGTTTAGAAAAACGGAGGGGGCAAACCTAACTTGAAAGACACATAACTGTGTTACTGTTACTCAAAACCAGAAAAGAATAGCTGATACGAAATGCACTCGCTAAGCTCTTTGATTTGAGTACCCACATGCTCAAATCCAGTGAATAATAAAAAAGTCGATTTTTTTCGCCTCATCGGAACACCCTGTTATCTTTGCACTCCCAACTTCTAAGGTCTCCGTGCCAAAGACTGTTACCATTATACATATTCCTACCAAATTGGATGTCGATCGGTTAAGCCGTCCACGAGTTATTTAGTTAACAGACGGACGGACGGACGGACACAAATCAATTTTATAAGGGTTTTTAGAAAAAAAATCTTGAAAACCCTAAAAACTTATGCCGCACACACACGGTCAATCCGAATCAATTTTTTGCATTCTTCGTTCTGTCAAACTCCATATCAAAAAATTCAGCTGGGCAAGTTGTAACTTTTTATATGGATTTTGACAGAACAAAGAATCAAAAATATGGATTCGAATTCTGGTGTGTGCGGCATTACAGGGTAGATATTTAGGTCAAAAATTTAAGTTATAAGAGAATTATATATTATTATAAACTGCCGGAAGTTTAAAATACCTAACATATCGCTTTTCCGGCGAACGGATAAATGCGACCAAAATAGCAATGATATAAAAAATAAAATGGCTCGATGTTCTACATACATACACTCTGTGGCTCACTTGGTTGAGTCACACTCTACGATGCTAGTAATCTAGAGGTCCGGAAATCGAATCTCGTCGTGGTCCAAAATTTCCGTACATGTGCGGATAGGAAATATATAGTGCTTGCAACATTATATACACTCCGAAATTATATGCAATGTAACGTTAACTCGAAATTGACTATAAACGGCTGAGTTAACGCACCATGGCCCCACATGGGGCTATACGGTACTGAGAAGAAGAAGAACTACATACAAGTGTGCAAAAAAATACGCTTCGATATGTCTGTTGGAAAAAGAAGGTAAATAAGGTGCCTTCGTTGTTTTGAGACATTTCCGTACACACTAACCATTGTTTTAATATAGTCATAGGACCGATTACTCATACATTTTATACAATAGATAAGCTAAAAGCATTCTATAGCCAGTGTATGCTTTAAGCTTAAATTAAAGATAAACGTGTACGAGCCGTAGAATTAAAGCATAGCAACCTTACTGGTGAGTCTGGATCCTTAACTTGTTTTAGAGGTTTACATTCGTCGATATTAACCTTAGTTGACAAACAGAATTCCTAATCGCCAAAAATATTTCCAGTTATTGCAAAATTGTGAAAATTATGCAGATCCTAATAAAGATTGCAAATAAGCTTCACAATTATGGGACATATTTCAAAATCTGCGGCTGCAGTGATTAAATTTACTATAAAACTATTTCTTCAAAATCCAAGAAAAAAAATCAAGGTTCGGTAAACCGAACGTTCGGTAAACCGAACGTTCGGCTAAATGTCGCTCTACTGTATTCGAAAAATCATAAAGGTAGAATACAGAATAAATGCTTACTACAATAACATGAACCATTCTTCCCGTAACGTCCTGCAACTCGTTTCGAGTCGAATGATTTAATTAATATGATTTCACCCGTGTACTTTTAACTATATACGAATACGAATAAAGTCCGAAACGCAGAGCAGCCTGACTGAAATGCGGATGTCAATCTCGACACTATACACATTCGACATCCATCAGGGGCTTAGTCCCGCATCCACTCTGACCCCCAAAAGCCCCGATAAATTTAACACAAACAATTTGTTATTATCATATTATATTTAACCGCACTTGCAACGGATTAACAGTGGGCTTAGGATTGAAATCCGTTGAATTAAAATTATTTAAAATTACACACATTCAATTCCAATCAGATCCCATCACCAGATATGCTCATGTACATACGATGTATCGGGAAAAGCCCGAACTGAGGGTGAGTAATGAAATTATCAATGTTTACTTTAATATGGCATACAAGTACCTACCGGGGGCACGTTTTTATATTTGCTTACAATATGATTATTTTTTTGCATCTGTGTGTATGTGTAAATAATCGCAAAATTGCTATCGAATTGCGTATCCTTGATCGGCAACATCAAATTGTATGCCGCGCAGAAAGCCTAGTTGGGGTGGTTCGCATTTATATGAAGGTGGTTGGTGGATATATCAACGTCCGATTTAATTTACCGTGTCAATATAATGCAAATGAAAAATAAATCTGAGCTGGTTGGAATAATTTATTTTACCGCCACCAGCGATCGAAAGTGCTTTATACATACATATATGGCAGAGCAGCTTATTGAGTAAATAATAAAGCATTTGTGTCAATAATGAATTAAGGATTGAATGATTTCACATGTGGATATTTCACGGGAACTGCAATGCAGCTGGCGTGGTTTTTATTTACGACAAAAATTATAAAAATATCTCTTTAAATATTATAATAGCAAATTGATGAGCACGCATGCATAAATAGCCCTTACATTAACTGGGCATTTACGTGGAAAATTATTAGGTGTACTGAAATTAAAGGATACTCATTATACATAATTGCTTCATGCTCATACTCTCACAACTCATTAATTTCTTTTTAAAAATATACGCACGCATGACGCATAAACATTCAGGATTCCATTGAGTTTGTAAGTATCGCTGATATAATTACCATATAAGCCACATATAGTATACCCGATGCTCAGTTATAATGTCCTTTTTTAAGTCATCAAGATCTATAAAAAACATGTCATTACACTTATTAGTTTTATGTGTTTTCCCCACTGCAATTTTTGTATTAAATAAAAAAATTTGTTGCTCCTGTGCAGCTTTTTTATTTGATGTTAATCTTAAACCGCCAAATTAGAAACCATTAGAAACCATAGTACCAGCGCCCGCTCTAAGGGGGGGCAAGCCGGGCGGTCGCCCGGCGCGCCAAATTTTAGGGGCGGCTTATTGGCTAGCACTTTAATAAAAAAAGTTGATAAAAACCAGAAGGAAAAATTTAATATCAATTTCCATTCGGTGGAAAAGAAACCTACAGATGAAATAAAAAGTTGAAAGTTGTGTTTTAAAGATGCAAGGTCCTTGCGAGGCTTTGAAGGGTTCACAATTGATACAAAGTGCTGCATTTAGAATCCTACAATGCTGAGTAAGAGTTGCGCAAATTGTACGTCTGTGATGCTATTATACCCTTCCGAAGTAGGTCAATTCGCTCAGTTATGCGGTTCTAGTTCTACTTTAAAACATAAATTGGATATTCATCAGCTAATGTCCAATTCAACCAGTGGCGGCTCGTCACAGTGGGCCAGGTGGGCCCGGCCCACCCAAATATTATTTATTAAACATACCATTAAATATATTCCAAAACACATACCTATATTTAAAGCACATATTGTTAAAAAATCAATCAAGGTGCTTCATTCATTCTAAATTGCTATTAAATCCCATATAAAAAACGTTCCACGGCTTTTATCCTTCTTTTGTCATCATTAAATTTTCTTTATTGAGAACACTCTTTAAATTGTTTGATTTTTTTATAGGGTTAAAACCTACGTTTTTCTATCTCACCCAAGGTCGTCTTTTTCGTTCTACTAACGCCATCTAGATGGCAATGGTTATACGCAAAATCCATTGACTTTGAAAGCTTCGAGTTGCATGAAATTAAGGACACTGACTGCAAGTGACCACCTGCTTGCATGCTATTTGTTGGATGCAAGGGAAATTTTGCATGAAAATTGTTGGTGGGATTTTAGACAAATAAATGCCACATTAAACCGCCTCTTGGCCGGCCCAAAAGCTCAAGAACACAGTCGAACTTATAGAGTGCGAGTTTTATATGCGAGAAAAATAAGAATGTCATCTCGTACATTGTCTTTTTTCTCGCATACAAAGCTCGCACTCTGTGATTTTCGAATTAATAATAGAGAGAGGTGTGTTAGATCGGACTTTTTTTTAGGTTAGTGAATGAAAATAAATACATAGCTGTTTTTTCATTCATAGGAAAATAAATGCAATTATTATGGGGTTAAATTGTGGATGAACTTTTTCCTTGCTAAAAATTTGGAAAGGAATATTTTATGACTCTTACCCCATTTTTTGAAAATAATGACTTCGATGATTTGGATTTTAATTTTGGCCGCTGTTTTCGGTTAAATTAAATTGAATCGTAGTGCTTAGCCCTTTTTTGATTCTTGTGGCGCGCAAGCATTTTGTATTGTCGTGCACGGATTTAACTTTTGAATAATTTGCAAGAAATCAGATTGTAGTGTCGTGCATAATCGGTTTTTAAATTTGAAGGTTTGGTTTTTAGCCTGTTTTTGTGCCATTCCGAAATATTGTGCCTAGTGCACGAACGGGAAACTTTTGTTGAATATTTGTTTTAGCATTTCCTGGATTGAAAATACATTGTAGTATCATGCATGCCCGTTTATCCTTTGAATTTGTGTTTTGTAGGTTTTTAACTACTCTATAATAATAACATATAGGGTTTTCCAATAAGGGCGGGTAGATATTGAAATGGACTAAAACAAGCTATGTGTGAGGTATATACGATTCTTTTATTTTATTTGAAAGATGCATATATGTACCATTGTGTGGGTAGGGAATTTAACATCATTCAATTGTCCGCCGTGGCTTCTCACGGTGGCAGGGATACGAGTGACTCTCCCGCATAGATCCTGCTGAATTTCGGCGAATGGTTGATTGATATTGACTTTAAGGGCATCGGTCGATTGCAACTAAAGAAACCCCCACAGAAAAGGTTTAAAGGGGTCAAACCACATGATCTTTGGAGCCAATTCCCGCAAAATAGGCGTAAAATTTGTTTTAACGAAATTTTATTTTGATAATAGAGTTTTGTCACTTGAACGCGCTTCTCAACCGTGTAACTTGCCATGAGTGAATAGTAAATAAAAGAAATCAGTAAAGTGATCAATTCTCATCCTCATGGCAAAAACGCTCTAGACGTCTGCGTTGGTTCTTTCTGGACAGTGCATACCTATTTATTATAACCCTGATTTTTATAATTTAATATTTGTTAGCCTCATGAAATGCCTAAAATTGTTCACAATTTTAAAATTCAAGTTGGTATGCAGATACTGGCATAGAGCACAAATAAAATCAACTCCAACTATTTTTTTTTATGCGCATTCTTATTGTAGTTTGCAAGATAATTTAAGACGCAAATGTATTAATTCTTACAATAGTATACAGTAATATTTCGAGATATATTTCGAACAATATTTGAGCTCATTTTTTTTACTGTTTTTTTTAGGCGGAATCGGTATGGGGGAATAGGTATCAATACTTTTCTTAGTGGCCCACCCAGATTCGCAGAGCACGAGCCGCCACTGAATTCAACATTTAGTACCTCTACTTTTGACCAGCATTAAGGATTATATTTGAACCTTGTATGCATGATCCCTTGTTCTTACCAAAGGGGAGGGCCACCTAATTTTTAAATAGAGGATGAAATTATAAAACCATCTATAAACCTTTGGCAGCAATTTGACTTCAATTCGCGCGATCTCCTCAGTTGGTTCCAATTGATTCGTATAACATTTAAAAGACAAATTTCTAACCAAGTTGTTTGGATTTCAGGAAGATGAGGAGTGGAATCACAGTACACATTACCAATGCTGCAGTAGCAGTACTTCCCTTTTTTCAGACATGCTAAATCAGGACTTGGCTTGATTTTCCCGTTTTAGTTAGCTCTGACCTTCTTCTTTTAAAAATTCACAGCATGAGCGTAGGTTGGATTTCCTCAAGACATAAACATTTTTTTTAAATCATGTTCTAGCCCGTATTTTTTTTGAACGGGACGAGGGGGTATGTAATTAAACTGTATGACAAAAAAAAAATATATTTATAGAAAAAGGGTTAAAAATTTGAGAAAGGCAAATCCAGAGTTACCTTTGTCCTTTTAACGATAACTGGCGTCTGCATGGGTTTTACTCCTGGATACATCACCATGACCTTTGTCACTTATTTTATCCCTTTCAGACGAAATGTTTCTAAATCCATTGGCTGAATTCAAATTGTAAGACGAAACCGGACGGGTGAACTTGCAAGACAAGAACCATCGTTCTTACAATCTGAAATGCATAATGCTTGTCTGCTGGCCACTACAAAAGCTCTCGCCGTCCGTTTATTAGCACAAACAAACGGACGGCGAGAGCTTTTGTAGTGGCCAGCAGACAAGCATTATGCATTTCAGATTGTAAGAACGATGGTTCTTGTCTTGCGAGTTTACCCGTCCAGTTTCGTCTTACAATCTGAATTCACCCAATAACTTCCCGAAGAAAACTTCGTGTGACTTATCATTTATTCTAACGGGAAAACATGGCGAACAGCAAAAACTCTATAAAGTATACATTTAACCATCCGGCGGGCGCAATACTAATCCTAACACGATCGGGCGCAATGCATCTGACAGATTAAGTGCAGAAAATAAGATGAAACTAAGTTTCTGTATATTTTAGACTCTTATTTTTTGTTGCATTGTCTTTTTGAAACAGTTCTACGAAATTTTAGAAACAAAAACCGGCTCACAAAGTTTGATACCCTTCACATTTTCAATTTTCTAAGAATATTCCGCTTTCAATAGCTTCAATATTTAAAAAACCTCCAACTACTCGACCGCTTAAAAATGTGAGCTTATTTTAGTAAAAACGAGACCGAGGCTAATTTCGGGCGCGGCCGAAATTTGAATACCCGTCACATTTGAATGAAACTTAAGTTTATTTTGAGCTAATAATTTCTACCGCAGCCCTATGACGTGTTTCGATTCCATCTGTTCCCGGAAGCGTTAACCCTTAAATATAGGTATGGGGTCTGAACCCATTATCGTAACTGACCTCCCCTTATGTAAAATCGGTCACTAAAGACGGAATCAGCCTTTATATTCCCAGGAAATAGCCCGTTTTTCCATAAAAGCGAAAATAGTAGAATTTACATTATGTACCAAATATGGTACGTCATGCATTCAGCCCATATGTTGTAAATGAGGGACATTTTTACAATTTTATTTATTCTGCCTCTTACTTTAATAGGAACAAAAAGATAATGAATATTGAGAGTTTTGATCGAAATTATAGTGGAAACTCGATATGATGAACTCCTCTCCTCATTAGAGGAAAGGTGGTCATTTCTGCAGAAAATCGAACTGAATACTCGTTTTTTTAAAAGGGAGTTCGGGTACGTGCGTGATTAGTTTCCTATTGTTTATTGAAATTTGTATCGATGCCTATTTGTGATATATCCTGGAAGTTGATAGAAAGTGGAGTAGGCCTTACTACCCGTACAAATCAAAATTTAGACATATCTTTTGATAGTATGTCCCAAAAAACTTCAAATGTGTGTCAAGAGGTAGCTGTTAGATGTCCTTATAAAATATTAAAAGTGCGCCAGATCCGACCCATATACTCCTTTCTTTTCTCCCCTGTAAAAGAAAAACTGGAATTGATTACTTTGGGCTTTGCGTGCAGTCTAGCTGTGTACATGCGTATTAGAGTATGCACTCATCATGCTATTTGCGCAATTAGAACTCGGTCTCGTTATAAAATAAATCTTTTATATAATAGTTCGTTATAAACATGTTCCACTGTTAAACGTATATGTCGAGACTTCTTTTGACATATCATAGCTCATGGGATTCCTTTCTTGAAAAGTATATGGATTGGATTGACTTTGCTAGGAAATAAACTGCATTCCTGCTTTAACCCAAATTTATACAGGTCCCAGGACATGTCCACAAGAATTACATCCATGTATCTTTTTGTTTATCGAATGTGGTACTCCACATAGTCTTGCATATGAAATGGTTGACCCTAGAAGCACATTTTCTGAGGATCCTGAACGTGGGCTTCCAAGACAATACTCGACATAATCAAATGGTTTGAGAAATTGGATGTCAAGGCACAGCTGCTTGAGGCTTGGTGAAAGCCCAAATATCTTACTAAGATGTCAAGTACGGAAGCTCGGGTTTTTAGTGGCGTGCCCTAGGGCAAAACAAAAGATGTGAACAATTTTTTCAGTATACTTGCCAGTAAAAAGACTGGGATTATAAGAAGCAGCTACAGAAACGCTAAACCCTGACCGGTGTGCTATAGAAAACAAAATGACAAAAACGATCATTCTAAATCAACTATGACAGATCCGTTTCCTTGGATCCTGAACAGAACTGATTAAGCTAGCTTTCATAAAAAATGGCAGTAAATGTCCTGCAAAAATAGATCGGTGACATAATTTCTATGAAAATTTATGTTATGTGAAATGTTCACAAGTCTGCCAATTTTCAAATTTATTGGACAAATTTTATAGAGTTTTCGATTAGAAAAGACGAAAGTGCCATTTGGGCAGCTGTAACTGTCGAACGCAGATAGGAGGACCCTAAAATATGGAGAAATGAAAGTAAATGTAATCCCCAGGTTGTGAAGCTACCTGGCGCTTACATTTAGGTACATTAAATTTCAGAACGATTGACCAAAGAATTCCGAAATTATCGAAAATGAACGTTTGCCACATGAAAGTGCGATTATCTTGCTAATAACACCTAACATACTGACTACAGGCCTCACCGAGGAGGTTATTATGCAGTCATTTAGGTTTCTTTTGTGTGGCGTTATGGGAATGCTATACATTTACTAATGCTCTACGACATGTCAAAATGCTGTACTGTACAGAAAAATGCTGTACGTCTGGTCAGCTTATACTGGCCACACATTGGAGTGAAGTTTAGTTAAGATTGATTCACAAAGGAAAAAGTTGTTCATGCAAGAACCTAATTTCCAGCGGTTGGTTTGTATGAGAGCCCTATGACGTAGTGTTCCGATTTCATCGGTTCCTAAATATGTTTGGTGGCTTTACTAAGAACACATTTGCGCAAAGTTTGGTTAAGATTGGTTCATTAAGAAAAAAGTTTTCTTAGAAGAACTTAATTTTCAATGGTTCGTTTGTATGGCAGCCCTATGACGTAATGTTCCAATTCCATTCGTTCCTAGATATGTTTTGAGGCTTTACTAGAAACACACTTGGGTGAAGTTTGGTTAAGATTGATACATAAAGAAAAGAGTTTTTCTTAGAAAAAAGTAATTTTCAGGGGCAGCCCCATGACCCCATGGTCCGATTCCATTCGTTCCCACATATATACAGCGTACACTAAAAAGAAACTTGTGTACAAATTTTCAGCTCGATACCTTCAAAACTGAGGGACTAGTTTGCGTTGCAACAGACGGACAGACAGACAGACAGACAGACAGACAGACAGACAGACAGACAGACGGACATGGCTCAATCGATTTCTCTCGTCACGCTGATCAATAATATATATACTTTATATAGTCGGAGGTGCTTCCTTCTGTGCGTTGCAAACTTCATGACAAAGTTAATATACCCTTTCACATAGTGACGGGTATAACAAGAAGTTAGTAAGTCAATCGGCAAAAATCATCTTCGAATTGAACGATTTAGGAAGCCTAAAAGTCAACACAACGTTATTACGCAATGTGAAGAGTATAACTAGTGGAAATTTTCATAGAAAAAGAAAAATAACACAATCGGGCGCAATACATCTGAGAGATTATTTAATCCCCTCCCGCCCCTCAGATATATGATAGATGAAAACTGAAAACTGAAAACTGCTTTGGGTAATTGATCGATAAAGATTAAGCTACTGTAAGCTTCAGATCTCTCCCTTTTCATATCGCTGATTGGCGTACCAAAAACTGGTCACTTAATCTGTCAGATGCATTGCGCCCGCCCGAAGGTTAAGCACAGAAGTCATGGAGTGATGAAACACGGATAATGTGGGCTTTTTGGTGGCGAAATATTTTCTTGAATGAGGTTGGTTGGGGAAGATGATCGCCAACATAGGTGTTTAGGATCCTCACAACGACAACTTAGGATGTCAGGGAATAATTTAAATTTCGAAAGTCTAGGTCACGCGAACGTTGATAGGATATGGATATTATGATGTTTATGATACCTACATGTGAGTGTTCAAGTTTCGGATATCAAAGGCCTAAGACTATCTCAATAGAATTGTGCGGATGATAAACTTTTAGAATCCCTGTCTCGGAATAACCGAGACCACCAGACTGAAATGTTTCTTAAAATTGCGATTGGCGCCAACTGAACACCAACAACACGTAGATTTGTAGTACGGAAATTTTTTTATGGGTTAGTACAGCAGTAAGACAAAAATGTGCCTATGGTCATCGGCCAGGGGGAGGGAGGGTGAAGCGCCAATCCTTGCCCTGCCTCCCCAAATTCCTAGGTTACGCCTATGATTCTCCAGAAAAATAAACCACGCACGTTCAACACTGAAGAAATCGACATACTATCAATCTGCCTATGGCATAGCACCTAGGGGCGGAAATTCGTCCTCTTGCCCGGGGCGGCGTAAGTGCTAGAGCGGGGGCTGCATAGTACAAAGACAATAAGATTTTTTGCAAAATTATTTCTAGCTTTAAATTAATAAACAGTTACTGCGGTAATAGAATTAAGAAAATAGAAAATAAGACAAAACGTAACAAATAGACATGAGGATGCTAATCAAAATAGCGAAACGTCGTCTAAGATAAACATCAAAGCAACAAAATTTTTTATTTAATTCATTACACTTATGAATGAAACATACAAACCTAGCCCTCCAGATTAGGTGTTTTCTAAGAAAAACTTTTTTTTTCGTTGGCAAATTTTCACCAAACTTCACATAAGTGAGTCTATTAAAATAACAGGCGCGACCACCTAATATTGGACTAAGGACAATTTCAAAGATCTTAACTACTTTTTTGTTGAGGTGTTGAGATCAGTGTTATTTATCTCCATAAATGGGTACTCGTTTGACGTCGGAGTGATATCGTAGTCAGTCACATGGATCGTGAGTTCGAAAATCACCATAAACTGAATTCGTTCACCGTGAGTCTCGAACCCAAGACCTTGAACTATACCTGGAGCTTCAATCTTGCTTCGGCCTAGTTTCTTTTATCTAGTGCGTTTACTTGTATTATCACCGAATTATCACAACATTTGTTAATCGTTACTGGATGACAACTTCGAAAGTGATATACTCTACACTGTAAAAACAAGGTTGAATTTTACATCGAAAATTCGTTGAATTTTACACCTTTTTTCTCGCAAAATGACAGTAAACGTTTATTTTTCAACCAAATTCCTAGTAAACCAACAAAATAGTGTAATATTACCCACATTTTTTAATATTTCTTTATTTTGGTGTAATTTTACACCACATTTGGTGTGAAGATGTGCCATTACTTTATTTTTGTGTAATTTTCATGTAATATTGCGATTTTGGTGTGAAAATTACACCTACATTTGTGGAAAACTGAGTGTGCTACAATACTTTTGTGAATTATTGCATTTTCCTGTATCTCTCAACTGGCTTGTTCTGCGTGCAGTTAGTCTGTTCCGTCCGAATTGCGTTCGTGTGAGCATCATATTATTCTGTTGTTATAGCGTTTTTTTTTGCTGTTGAACCGAACGGGGTGTGGCAGCTCTTGGCCGTTGGAATAACGGCTAGCACCAGGACGATTTAAATCGAAGAACCGGCTGCCGTAAATATTATTAATTAATTACATAACCCCAGATGTAAATTTACATATTCGCCGGTGTAAATTTACATTTGTACCAGTGCAAATTTGCTTATTTCTGATTTAAATTTACATAATTCTAAGAGTAAGTTTACTTATTTATGTAAGTAATTTTGTAGTAAGTATTTACATCGTAAAGTGTAAAATTACTCTAGTTCATATCATGGTGTAAATTTACTACTATAATAGAAGGAAAAAAAGTTTCCTCCTATTATTGGAGTAAAATTTTTTAGAGTGTATACAAATAACAATCTACACTAAATCTCTGGAAAATACTCGCCCATGTGTTATATCTCTACGATTATTACGACTCTGTGAAGTGCATTTCAAATCAGCTGTGACTGCTTTTCGTCGCTGTGAAACAACACCGGCATATCTGCAAAATCCATATTTTACACCAGAGGGTTTTGAAGTTTTTGCCAAAGGTATTTTAACTCATTGCCGAACACAACGCCAAAATTTGACACGATTTGTATGTCAAATGCTCAAAATTGGACGTCTATAGACGTTCTGTCCGGGAAAGGGTTAATATTAACGTACGTTCGATGCACCACAAAGTCACACAAAATTGGATTAAGTTTAGATGCATACTGTTATTATTGAAGTAGTAGTTACAAATAAATTAAAAAATGCTTAATTTAGAAGAAATCTGCAGATATGCCAGTTTGGTTTTAAAATCAGAGCAAAATTCTGCAGTTACGCCAGTTTGATTTAAAAACAGGGGCAAATTCGCACTGTTACGCAGTATTCTATAATTAATATTTTAAGATGATTCGGTTTTACTTACAATTAAGAACGGTTTTTCTTCGGAAATTTTTGAAGCGATTGGCGCATTGCCCAATAGGTCTGTCTTTAACACCGGCACAACCCCATTTGATGTATTTTTACTCAACTATACAATGTGCCATTATGACAGAAAAATGGAGAAAAAAAAACATATTTTTTGTTTTCAAAAACTCAAAAACGAAATTTTTGCACTTATGCCGGTTTTGTTTCACAGCGCCGTTTTGTTCTTAATTGCATTAACTTGTGTAGCGGATCTTCCCATATTCCCATATGAGTGTTTTTGGTTTTGAATGAAATTTGTGACTGAGTGAGATCGCATCTGTCATCTTCTGTGCTATACCATAGATGAAATACTAAAACCAAAGAATAATCCCAATCCATTCAAATTTGTACATAGATATTGATTGGTTGATTCATTATCATGCCCTGTTCGTGTGTTGAAAAAGTTGAACGCAACCATGCAAAGGTGCAAGCTTTTGACCAATTCCTAATAATTTTACTAAACCATGCAAATAATAGTACTGTTTCTACTCAGCCTAATAACCATAAATTAAAAAGATTGAAACACTGGATCAACGATGTTATAGTATCTAGAAATAATAAAAGAAACAAACTGAGGCGGAAATGCATGAAAAACATCTCCATAATACTCTTAAGATGTATCCCTCTATAATCAGTTGTGTAACGAACTTAAATTGGAAATTCCAAGTGTTAAAGAGAGGTTCTTTGCTAACGAATTTCGAAAATATAAGGGCAATATAAAAAAGGAATGGGCTGCAATCAACAAAATCTAAAAAAAAAGGAGATGTAGGCATATCTGATGCAAAAGAAAGAGCCGATATATTTGTTGACTTCTTCTCTGATATATCCAACTCGATCTCACAAGACTCTTGTAAAATTTCTTCCTCGTCTCGTCTAGTATCTGACAGTTTTCAAACAAAAATATTTATTTTCAAACCTATATCGTCCCTGGAGCTATATAATGTCATCTTAAGAAATCATACTCCGCAGTGGAACATGGTCTCTCCAATTTTGTTATTAAAAATATAGCCCAAAACATAGTAGACATTCTTATGTGTACATCTTCAATTTTAGTGTAATGAGAGGTACTTTTCCTGATAAACTTAAATTGGCTGAAGTTATTCCATTGCTTAAAAAAGGAGATACTACGGATACAAACAATTATCGTCCAATTTCGATACTATCTCCATTCTCCAAAATGTTTGAAAAGGCTATATAAAAAGTCGAATGGTTTTATTTTTGAACCAGACAAATTGTATTAGGAACAGTCAATTTGGGTTTCGTGAAGGTAAATCTACTGAAGCAGCACTACTGTCTTTTGTAGCAATATTTATGATGGGGTGAATGCAGGTGAATTTCTGGGTGCCTTGTTTGTTGATATGAAGAAATCATTCGATAGTGGTGTGGACCATAGGACTTTCATCATCAATGTGGCACGATAGCCCGACGTCCGCCCTTGGCCGCCTGAATCGTTGACCTCCAATTGTCGCGGTTACGTGACCTCGTCCTCCAGTTTCGGAAGCCCAGCAGCTGGTGGGCGTCTTCACCTACGGAGTTCTCCCAGCGAGCTCTCGGTCGTCCACGCAACCTCGCTCCGTCAATTCGTTGTGCGTTCATCACTTTCTTTGGCATGCGATTATCGTCCATCCGTTGTACATGCCCCGCCCATTGCAAACGTTGAAGCTTCACGATTTTCGATACTTCCAGCTCATCGTACAATTGATACAACTCATGGTTGTATCGGATACGCCATTGGTCTCGCTCGCGAACGGCCCCGAAAATTCGCCGAAGGACCTTTCGTTCGAATCGGTCTAGCAAAATTTCGGAGGCTTTCGCAGCCATAACATAGCACGGGTCGGATGATCGTTTTGTACACGCGGAGCTTCGTGTTCCTGTGCGCAAGTTTCGAATTAATTATAGGGAGGACCGAGAAATATGTCTTATTGGCTAGTTGTATCCGTCGCTTAATTTCGTCGGTTTCGTTGGCGTCCTTTGATAAGTTACAAACCAGATAGTTGAAGTTGTCTACATACTCGATATTAAGGTCCCCCACTGTGATGCTTAAATTTGCTGGCGTCCTTGTTTTCGATTGCATCATGGCCTTTGTTTTGCTTTCGTTGATATGTAGTCTAACTTCCTTTGCGGCGTTATTGAGGTTATGCAGAAGGCTTTCTGCATCACCCAACCTTCGAGACATGATGTTGATATCGTCGGCGTACGCTACTAATTGAGTCGACTTGATGAGTAGCGTTCCGCTGCTGTCCATATTCATGGCTCGAATTACATACTCCAAAGCAAGGTTGAAGAGCGTCGGCGCCAGCCCGTCGCCCTGCTTGAGTCCAGTACGAGTTTCAAATAGGTCAGTGAGCCGATTCTGCACTCTGACCTGCGAGACGGTATTAGTCATCGTCATCCTTGTGAGTCGCACTAACTTTGCCGGTATACCAAAATTCAGCATAATGTTGTACAGTACACTTCGATCGATACTGTCGTATGCCTGCTTGAAGTCGACAAAGATTTGGTATACGTCGATGTTATATTCCCAGCACTTTTGGAGTAGTAGCTTCACTGTGAAAAGCTGATCGGTCGTTGATCGACCAGGTCTGAAGCCGCCTTGATACTCGCCAATGATTCGTTCTGCGTACGGATTAATTCTCTTTTCAAGGATTTTAGATAATATCTTATAGGCCGTACAAACTAATGATATGCCCCTGTAATTCTCACACTTCAGCTTGTCACCCTTTTTGTGGATTGGGCAGATTATGCTTTTGCGCCAATCTTCGGGGATTTCCTCGTCGTTCCATATTTTCAGCAGTAGCACATGTATAGCGTTGGTCAGGCACCTTCCACCATGCTTCAGCAGTTCTGCTGGGATCTCGTCAGCGCCGGGCGCTTTATTATTTTGAAGCGACTGTATGGCAAGACTCACCTCCTCTACTGTTGGGGGTAGAACGGGAGGGCCTGGTTCGGCTAACTGCTCAAGAGCTGGCTCCGCGGGGGATGTTGATGGTGTATTGAGGAGCTCTTCAAAATGCGAGGCCCATCGTTTGTTGACGCTTTCGATGTCGCTGATGATGTTACCATCCTTGTCCTTACATAGGCTTGTCCTGGGTTGATATCCGTTCTTAACATTATTTATAAGTTTGTACGCCTGTCTAATGTTCTTACTGGCTAATCTTTGGTTTATTTGCTGTAACTGCTCGTCAAAATGTTTGCGTTTCTTACGTCTAATTAACTTATTAGATACTCGCCGAAGCTCGTTATATCTTTCTTTCTTGGCTCGGGATGCGCGTTGTGTGTATTGGCGATAGGCTTCATTTTTCGCCTCAATCGAGGCCCTGCATTCGTCGTCGAACCAGTCTGCTCGTCTGCGCCGGCCTTTATAGCCCACGACCTCTTCTGCGACCCCCTTGATGCTGTCTTTGAGCTCCTCCCAGAACTCATGGATGCCTAAATTGTTGATGTTATCAAGCATGGGCGACAGTTTTTCCTCTAGTGCTGTTGTATACGCAGCCGCCTTGGCATCATCAATCAAATTGTCAACCTCGAAGATCTTGGCAGGGTTGATTCTCGTTAGGTGCACCGAAGAGATTCTGCACCTGTAGGTGTAGTAATCGGTGTCGCAGTTGGCTCCTCGATAGGATCGAACATCTAGGACATTAGAAGCCCATCTCTTGCTGATCAGTACGTGGTCGATCTGGTTCACGGTGTTTATTTATTATTTATTAGAGAAGTTATATAACAGCAAGTGTTACATACTACTTAAAACTAAAGCACTGGCAGCAAAGGCCTTAGGCTTAGGTTCACGGTGTATTCATCTGGAGAGTTCCAGGTCTGCTTGTGGATTCGTCGATGAGGGAAGCATGTAGAGCTTATTACCAGGTTTCTGCCGCTCGCGAAGTCGATAAGTCGCTGACCGTTGTTGTTGTTTTCGTCGTGGAGGCTATGACCTCCAGTAGTTCCCCTATGCCAGCTTTCATTTCCGACTTTGGCGTTAAAGTCTCCTAGCAGCAGCTTGACGTCGTTTGATGGAAGTGAGTCGAAGAGTGTTTCTAGGTCGTTGTAGAACTCGTCCTTAATCGCGTCTTCTTTTACTTCTGTAGGGGCATGCGCATTAATGAGCCAGAGATTAGCGAAACGGGTCTTAATGCGGATCGCACATAGCCGCTCGTTGATGGGTTTGAAGCCGATAACGTGGTCCTTGAGCTGCTTATTCACGATGAAAGCTACTCCAAACTCCTTGTTGCCCTCCTCTTTACCACTCGTAAAAATAGTGTGCGAATTGAGGTCGTTAATCTCGCTTTTGAGCCATTTAGTTTCCTGGATTGCAACTATGCTCAGCTTGTATTGTTCTACCTGATCCAGGAGGGCCCTTAAGGCCCCCGGTCTATTCAGGGAGCGTACATTCCAGGATCCGAAAGAGTAATCAGTTGTTCGTTTGCGGGGTCGTCGTTGTTTTGTATCCGTCCAATCCGAGGCTTTTGTTTCAGGTTTCTTGACTTGAAGTTTTTCTTAGGATGAGTTGTCGGCACGTCGCTAAACCATGATAGGGTTTAATCGTTGAGTAAAGGCCATCATGGGCATGCCTCGAAGATGCTGCTTTAGTGGTTGACTTAAATGTTTTCTGTCACCTATCACGTTAAGTAACCTGAGACGCTGCAGATGTTAATGCAGCACTCAGGCGCAGCGGTTACTCGGATAATGCGGGAAAGTAACGCCCCGTAGAGAGACATAGGAATTGGCCGAAGTCCTTTTCCTATGAAACTCCTCCTGCATAGCTAAGGGTCCGCAGTTATGCCACAAATGAAGAAGATACCTATAGGAATTAGCCGAAGCCTTTCAACCTTTATCTTCCCCCTTACGGGGGAAGGACTTTACTTGATAAAATATACAAAGCTGGTTTAATAGGTTTCATGTTTGATTAGTTTTCGTCATACTTAGGATGTAGATATCAAAGGGTCAAAACTAGAGGTGTTTACAGTAAGTCAAGGATAATAAATATAGGGATACCACAGGGCTCTGTTCTAGGTCCTCTCTTTTTTCTTATTTTTGTGAATTGGCTCCTCACACAGAAAATTAAAAGCAAACCTATTGCTTTTGCCGATGACTTAGCCTGTGCCTTCAGAAGCGATTCTATTTTGAATCTTATTTCCGATATAAATCACGATCTGGAAATTCTTAGGCTTTGGTTTACGGCTCATAAACTGGTCATAAGTGATCCGAGCTACGGTGGTCCGGTGGTGCGCCTCATGATGTAGACCTACCTGTTCCGATGCTCCGCTGCGCCAACTAACCTCACTCCGAGGGCATTATGGGATAATCCTATTGCAGCTCCTACGTTCTTGTCGCTTGAGACAATGGGCGAGAACGACGACGAAACATAGAATACTTCCACAGACATGCACAGCAGTTGACGCCTTTCTGCACCGCTACTACAACAACAACCTCGATTCCTTCAGGTGGTGTGGGAAGGCCGGACATGTAGATGTTAAACAGAGTAGGGGAGAGATCAGAAAATGAATCTTTCGGGAAATGTCATATTGCAGTTTGTTTAGCGTGAGTGGTAGCAGCATTAAAAAAAAATTAATTGCCAAAATTAATTAAATTATTTTGAACATATTTTAAAAGTATTTTAATAAATTTCCTTAATATGTATATTTAATTAATTAAGTAATAATAATTATTTAATAAATATAATAATAAATATTAAATAATTTGAATTTAAAACCTGACTGATAAAGTAATGTCATTATGTAAGCCCAGAGAAAAAAAAGAAGTAAATTAAAAATTATTATAAAATTATTATAATGATCGATGTCTAAACGGAACGATCACGCTCTGTGGACCATTTGGTTGAGTTGCATTCTACGCTGCTAGTAATCTAGAGGTCCGGAGATCGAATCTCGGCGTGGTCCAAAAATTTCCGTACATGTGTGGATAGGAAATATATGGTGCTTGCAATATTATGTACACTCCAAAATTATATCCAATGTAACGTTGACACACAAGGGGTTACGATACAGAGAAGAAGAAACGGAAGGATAAAGCACATGGTGAATGAACCTATAATGTCCTCAAGCTCTTTAACCTTATTTTATTCAACGTTTTTTCTTGTGTGTATATTTAGGCTTTCTGTGTTTATCAGAAAAAAAAGCATTACCAACGAGTAACAAAGGATCTTTTTTTTTCTTCAATATATGCTTGTTTTCTATATCTTATGCTTCCCATCGTTATCATCAACATCACTGCAAAGTTGAAGAAGTAATTTCCGGCTTAGTTTGACAACGATGTCGCGTTAAGCGAACGAAAGGACGACACGAGACGACGATGCCAAACCATATACAGAGAGTCCGACTATTAAGCAGAAATATACCGGCAAAAGGAAGACGAACATCTTAAGATGATTGTCGTACATAAATGTGTTATACGAATTCCATATCTTTGAAGTGTGCCACTTGTATACAAAAAAAAAAAACAACGTACATGCCAAGGATTTGAGTAGATCGTTTTGGGGAAGGCCACTTTATTCGTGATAACATTGTTAATTTAAGAAATTTGCCCAAGACATACATATCTCACTGACATTCATATAAAAACATGCTTGACAGTAAATGGAAATTAATGGTTCTCATTTTTGTTTTAAATTAATTTTATTGAGTGCTTCGCTGCTATGGAAGGAGATATGCGTAGATATTTTATGGGAAATGGGAAACTGAGATGTTAGTAGACGAAATGTTTCCTTGGAATATTTAAATCGTTTCTATGGCGATGTTTTGATTGAAGGTCCTTCAATTTTTGTTTGATGTTGAATAAATCAAAATGTCAAAGTCTTTAAAATGTGCTTCTGAATTGTTTTTTTTTTATACGGTAGGCCTTGATAGATTATGATTTAATAAAACATAAAAAATCTTACATTAAAACGACAAAAAAAAATATTCAGCATAAAAGCAATCCATTTCACCTCTTGTTTCGTCTACCGAATACTGTCAAGAAGTTACAGGCCAAAAACTGATGAAAGGGCCGATTTTAGATGGTTTTTTGAAGAAAGCGGCGGGAGCACAGGGGGGAAAGTGACGCAAACTTGGATTTTAACTTACCCCACCTGTCTTTATAACATATAAAAAATTCGAGAAGTCCCCAATTTTTGCACGCTAACCCCTACTATTTCGTCTCTATTGATTGGAGTAGAATGGCCTACTCTTCAGGAGCTACCATTAACTATGCGGGGAGGTAGCTCGACAAGGGAGTTGTGAGTAGAGGTGCCAGTGAACACACAATTTGGTCAATCCGCCAATGTACTTATTTACTGGTCAAACCCCTTCTTGGATACGAATTATAATCGCACAGAAAATTGTTCACGTAAAAACCTAATAAAGGAAATTGAAAAAAAAATAACATCTTGCTGTTTTTTTTTATTTTTTGAAAAACGACATAAAAAATATTCACCATAAAGGCAATCCATTTCTTGTTTCGTTCACCAGTTTTCCCCAGTATATAAGTACATTGGCGAATTGACCAAACTGAGTGTTCATTGACACCTGAACACACAACTCCCTTGTCGAGCTACCTCCCTGAATGGTTAATGGTAGGTCCTGAAGAGTAGGCCATTGGGTAGTACATGCGCAACTGCAAGCACACTGCGTCGAATAACCGGCACGAGCCACAATCCTAAATAAGGATCGTTTAAAACCGATCTGGTTCAATAAGAATGTTTACGTTATCGCGCAAAGATTTTTGAAAACAATGTGTCAAACTTCCATACAAAACCCAGTTGAGCGACTTTGTTCCCACCTTTCACTTCACGTCTCATTCCACAACCAAATTAGTTCATCTCTCGCGTAGTTTTCGTTTCCTTTTATGCTCTCTTTTCTGAGGCAGCAAGGGTTTTACATCAGTGTAAGAAAGTGTGTAGAAATATGCTGAGATATTACCGCCAAAAAGGGGCGATGTGCCTTCACCGCAGGTCGAGCAACGCGAAACCATGGAGCGGTATAAAGAAGGAGGCAAGGAAGAAGAAGAATAAGAAAGTGTGTGCGCGTAGAGGTGGAGTATATATACCAAAAGCGGCACGTTTGATCTATACAATGATGGCAAGGTCCATTCTATCCTATGCAGCAGGGGTCTGGTGGCCTAAGGGTATCCAGAAAATACGAGGAACGGTGCGGCGGGTGCTGGAATATACTCCGAGAAGCTAAACCTAGCATTCTCACTTCGTCTAGGAGAGTATGTATCAGTATATCAGGTGGAGATGCTTGGATTGCGGCACGCGCTGGATCATCTCTGGAAGGCCGGGTACTAGAGAAGAAAATTCTCATACCACTCGACAACCAATCGGTGAGCAAACGCATGCAGCAATCTAACATCAATTCATAATTTGTACTTCAGTGTGTGAGTGATTATGCTTCAAGCAACAAAGATACGCTAATGTGGGTTAAAGCCACGTAGGCACAGTGAGGAATGAAATCGCCTTAGCAAAAGAGGGATCAACAGAAAATTTTCAAAGACTTTAACCCGACATCGCTATGGGCATGATTGAAGCCAGGATACATGACTGGATTGATTCCATACATCGGCAACGATGGCGAAGGCTATCCACTTGCAGACAGACTCGAAACGCAATTACCAGCCCACTAGGAAAGAAGGCCAAACAGGTACTCAATTATACACGGAGTCGACTAAGATGGATAACTGCGTTAGTGACAGGGTATGGTAATTTTAAAGCGCATCTATCTTAGAAAATCGTGGAGGATGAAGTATGCAGACTATGTCTGGAAGAGGCTGAGACGGCAGCACACAATGTGTGTGAGGGCCCAGCATTAGGTAGTAGGAGGTTGAAGATCCTAGGCAAATTCTCAATAAGCTATGAGTGAAATTGAGCCTCAAAGACACGCTACAAATCACACGGGACTCAGTTATGAAGGAAGAAGTCGATAATTTATCAGTCGACTGCTGGAAATCGCTGTGGACTGTAAGGGGACGAAAATAGACCCAAAAAGGAGTGATTGCCTCGACAAATTCCAAATAACACATCTATACATATCATCAACATCAATGTCGCACGATAGCCCGACGTTGGCTTTGGTATACATATACATAGGGTGACTGGAAACTTCCGCATAAACGCATCGGTTTGTGGTTCCCCAAGTGATTTCCAGCAAAAAAGTTGTAGTGAACATAACCCAAATTCTTAACCCTTCAGCTGCCACAGACATTTGATGATTTTTGAAAAAATTATTGTACGACTTAATCCTTAATATCTCCAAAGATGAACTAGCTAAAATAGCAACATAAAATGGTTATTACAGCCAACAAATTTACATATAACACAAAACTAACCGCACTAAAATCGGGTAAGAGGTTTAGGTTTTACAGAGCTTCCAAGTCAAATTTTTGTGATTTGACTCAAAAACAACCTCTTTTTTCACTTCAATTTTCTCCAACCTCTGCCAAGGTGAGGTGCTTGTAAGATTTTTTCAAAAATTGGGGCATAGTCTTGCGATCATAACTTTCTTACATCATTTTATTCTAGCTCCATTATCTCTAACAGTTGTAGGGCCACGGCGAATAAGTGGATAAGTCGACTTATATCGAAAATGAGTTAAGTGCATTAAACTACTCTTACAAAAGTTCCGCGTAATATGCAGAAGTGTTTAAGCTTAAAACGCAACGCTTTCTTAGTTACAGAAATGTGCATTTTCAGACAACTCACTCATTGATGTGGTTACCCAGTTAAGTCTACTTGCACAGTTTTGTAGGGAAACCATTGGCTGGGAATAATTAGATAAGTCGACTTGTATTATTATTGAAATTGCGGATAAATTACATTCGGGTTGCCCCAATTTCGGCCTAAAATCGGAAATTAGCCTCAACGAACGCAAATAACTAAAGATTTCAACGATTAAACGATAAAAAACTGGATGTCACAAAACTCATTGGCCGTGTTTTTTTAACAGCTAACATACTCTAGGGGGTAATTTTCATACAAATGCTAACCCAAAATCATATCGTTTGCCAAATTATTAATTTGAAAAAATTTTAATGAAGAAAAAGCGTTTAAAATTTGGTTTTCGTGTAAAAAAGGTTTTAATATAAGTATCATGTTTTCCAGTGGCGCAACCAGGATCTGGTCCTGGGGGGGGGGGGGGGGGGGCTAACGCCATAGATATTACTGGGCATTTGAGTTTGCCTCCGAAAGTTGGGAGATTTTGTTATTTTCCTGTAATACGCTGATGTTTAAAGCCTCCATTGCAGCCTGAGTTTTTCGATTTAATTTTATTCGTAGCTAAGCGTCGTGACAACGCAATTATAAGGAAACCCGAATGGATCGTGAACCGAAACCTACGGACAACTACATTTGATCAAATAGGACTTTCCTATAGACGATAATGTGATGTCCCTGATAATAACGGAATTCGAGGCCCTAGTAAATATTAAAACAAAAAGCGCGGATGCGAATAGGAAGTACGTCAGGCACTATACGCTACAAGCGATTCTATAACAGAAAGGATAGAATTCGCCGCATGGATTTATTATTTGGCTTTGCGGATTTTGGTCGTTATCACCCGTTCAGGAGTCCAAATATAGAGGTAGGGTCATCGCAAGAATAAGATCGAGATGTGCAGCTTGGCAAAAAATGGCCCTCCGAAATTAGAGCATAATTTATGATAGCCCGCGTTACTTCTTCTCCCTTGCCTCGTTCTTTTTACCGCTCCATGGTTTCGCGTTGCTCGACCTGCGGTGTAGGCACATCGCCCGTTTTGGCGGTAATAGCCTGCGTTACTGCACGTGGAAAATAGGAATTAAGGCAAGAACAAAGATCGGACCGAAGTTGGGCTAATGTCGTTCAACACCTCCACAAACAGGACCCTCTCGATAAGAACCGATAGATTTTTGATGTGAACTAATACGATGGCCGCCCCGTATGTTACGATATAACATCCAAAAATACAACGAAAATCTCATCCGAACAGCACATTTGTATTTTATTATTTTTGCACAAAGATTTTTCTAAAATTCTAGGAAGGATGGTGCAACTTGCTCAGACAATCGAGACTGGTGCATAAATTATTCTCCAAAAGAACAATAATTCACATTTTATTAAAACTGCAACAAAGTGCATTGTTTCATATTTCATTTTGATTTTTTTCATATCCCAATTGTTTGGGTCTGGGAGGGACTTTAGCTCCCTTAGCCCCTCCCGTGGTTGCGCCACTGATGTTTTCTAAATTTTTCCTTTCGATCGTTTTGGAAATAATTTGCGAATTACCCCAATAAATAAAATATCCTATAATAGCATCATATAATAAACCAGAAAAAGTTATACCGAAAAAAAAAACAAAATGAAGCAAGCTTACGGTAAATATTGAGCAAACCTTGACCTAATATGTCGATAAATATAACGAAAACGAATTGCGAAAGCACTTACTGATGTTATTCAGCAAAAATCATTCGGAGCCTGAAAAGTTCTAGATTTTCCTGATTTCAACTATTTTAAATTATTTTTTATTTTTGATGAAATTTTCGGTTTTTCTATGAACAAAAAATTGCACATTCGAAAATTTAAGAGTAAAAACTCTTAAAAATTTAGTTAAACTTATTCACCCGATAGAAACTCAAAAAATTGATAGCCCGAAACCAAATCCATGCTTTTATGTGGGGACGGCTTGTTCTGCTATCCGTTCTCATAGGGGGAACTTTTGTGTTTCCGATATTTTCCGCTGCGCATCCGCTATATGGCGGAAGGAAAGATAAGTGTCGCTAGTGTCGATAAGAAGAACAAGAAAATTCTTCTTACGAGAGCTGATAGCGTAATGTTCCGAACTTTCCAAAGGATGGCTATCACCAAAAATATATATGATTTATACTTCTACTCTCATTGAACTAAAGGCCGCCACGCCATTCAGAGTGAATGAGTGTATGCTTCGAGCAAAATTTTGCGTAGTCCCAATTTTTGAAGGCGGAATCACATTAAAATTTTAATTTGAGGTTGCGATTAGGTGCTTTGGATTAAGACGAACCTGTACATCTAACTAGAATAAATTAAAAAAGCAATTTATTTTCTACAATTAGTTTTGAGTTTTCACAATGCATCTTTCCCCTAATTTTAAACCAATGAAAAAAATTAAGATTTTGCCGCCCTAAAATTCTGCCGCCCCGGGCAGTAGCCCAGGGTGCCCATATGGGAAATCCGGCCCTGGTAACAATGATAGGCCCACAAATAATAAAAAATATACCTCATCGAGCAAACTATTTAAAAAATTTTAATCAGAAATACTTTTATGGTGGATAACGACTTTTATTGTTATAGATTTCGATCGAGTATTGAAGGGTTAAATGTCCATACTTCCGGTTTCGATGAAAGTATTCAAATGAAATTCCGCAGATCAAATCCTGACACTGCAGAGGACATCTAACAATAAGAAAAGTTTTTTCGAGTTGACGCATTCGGCCAATAAAGCACGGCAAACATTAAAAATGCTGGCCTGAAAAGTTATACTTTTCGACTTATCCACTTATTCCCCCCAACCCTGTTTCGCTACGTTAAGTGTAGGAAACTAGGGTTAATTTTAACTCGAATTCAATTCAATTCAAACTGCCCCTAAAGTTCAGCAATGTGGTAAAATTTTCTCAATATATGTCAAAATCGAGGAGTTAGAGAAAATTGAGATGGAAAAATATATTGTTTTTGGGTCAAATCACAAAAATTTGACTTTTAAGTTCTGTAAAAACTAAACCTCTTACCCGATTTTAGTGCGGTTAGTTTTGTTTTATGTATATATACGAGTATGTATACAGCTATCTGTATCTAAAAGGATCGGTAACGACAAACGATCGATCGCGAATCGTGGGCAGCTTAACATTACTAGAAAATTCAACGAAATTAAGAAGGAATAAAATGAGAGCGAGGCTAATTTCGTGCGCGGCCGATATTTGAATACCTTTCATATTTGAATGAAACTTGAGCTTCTTTTGTGTTAATCGTTTCTACCGCAGCCATATGACGTGTTCCGATTCCATCAGTTACTAGATATGTTTTGAGGCTTTACTAGGAACACACTTGGAAAAAGTTTCTTTGATTGGTTCATAAAGAAATAAGTTTTTCTTAGAAGAACCTAATTTTGAATTTTGGGTTTGTTTCTATGGCAGCTCCAAGGCGCAATGATCCGATTCCATTCGTTCCCACAAATATTACAGAGTACACTAAAAAGAAACTTTTATACAAAATTTCAACTAAAACTGCTCACTTCTGCGAAAGCTTCCCACAAAAAAATTTGTTGCGAAACAGGGTAAAATCGCAAAAAAGCAAACAACAAAAAAATGACTATCAATTGTAGCGAAACCACTTAACGCATTTTAAAGATTAATGTCGCGTTGGACCGGCAAACATGTTTTCTCCAAAATGTTCATGGGCAGAAATGTACAGTTTCGGAGCAAAAAAAAAAACGGAAAAACTCCGAAAATTTTGGTTTTTTTTTGCGGTTTTGACCCTGATCCGTATCGAAATTTGGGTGGGAAGCTCCGGATTCAAGCTCAGCCCCAGAAAAACATAAGAAACAAAAAAAAAATCTTCACCACATTTTGCAACCTGAAATCACCTAATGACTGCACTAAATTTGATAATTAGAAATTTATACTGGATGCTACCCTTGATTATTTTTTGGCGAGTCTAAGAGAGCAAACCTAATACAGCCCTTGTTTAACTTATAGTTGACGCTGACAACTTATTGGTTCTACTGTGTATTCACAAGCAAAATAAATTGGTGAAAAAAGGCTAACACATTAAATCGCGCGGCTATCTGATAGATACATCATCATTTGAACTGAAAGGGCAAACCCTACAAAATTCAACTTTTTGACAACACCCGTTGACCATCGTATGGTTCCTGTATATTATATTATTCATTCTCTCCCAAACAAAATGGAGCACTTAGACCGGATCCATATTCCCAAGAAATTTACTAATACTCGTGCCAATCACTGTTAAATCACTATTCAGATTTCATATCGGCGCAGCCAATATCGGGATTATGGCCGCCACATTGGCAACAACTTATATTATGGGGTGAGTAATTTCAGCTTGAATCGATTTACCAATGGAATTTTCTTCCCGCAGGCTGCTTCTCAAACGACGCGTCGTCGTCGTGTCCTTCACCTTCTTCTTTTTCATCGTTACCATATCGCTGACATTCTATCCTCTTCGTCGACGTTGTCGGCGACCGTAGAAATGGCAGATCACGTGGCAAATCTTTTAATCAATTTCTTTATCGTAACTTGCTTCGTCCTTCGTGGATCCAATGGGATGTCGAGTCGAGAATTTTCATCAAGTTGACGTTCTCATCGTCGGTCGGCCGACGGTTGGTATAGTCGCAGGTTTTTGGAACAACCCCCCTCCCCCCATTCCCAGAAAACACTTTTTGCTTTCACATTGTGTATGCTCATTTCACCCGGAAGATGTCGACGATTCGTTCGCCTTATACTTAGGTCGAGTTTAGTCGCCGCATTAGGACGAAAGACCGAGAGAATCTTCTTGCCAGGAATTATTTCGTGCGGAATAATTCCAAAAGCCATGCCTGGCTTGGATCCAGGCAAAACGATGCCTGAGAGTGCAATGTAGGGATAGGCAGAGGGTTTGACGCACGGAGCATCGCCAGAATCGTATAGTATATGTGGGGTAAGGAGTTATGTGATGTGAATATGTTGCCAAAAGGAATATCAAAATTGTTTTATATTGCTAATAACTATCCGGAATAGAGACAGCGGAATGTACATCCGATTTGCATAAAACGTCTATGATCTGATATAGCTTAGACGGATATTGCAAAATACTGAATCCTATCTATTGAATTCAACACTGAAAAATAAATTCTGATTTCAAGACGAAAAGAGCATTCTAACTATTTTGCAACGTGTTCCCTATTTGAATTATTGTTTCGTATCGGTCCATCATTTGTATTGCTGTAGAGGAGAAGCCTCCTATAGAATAACCTGCAGGATGCTAGATTAGTAGAAGTCAGCGGTAGTCGGTAGAACATTGTACAGATAATGAAGCCTACACAGATGCTGTCCTACGAATAATTGAGTGCCATCTGGTGCTGAGCTCTATCTAGGAAATCTGCAGAGGATCTATGCAGAAGGACGCAATATTGTTACGTGACATTTCATATGGATGAGAACTAATAGATTGCTTCGAATAATGAAAGATGAAAGTCTTATGCGTTATTCGGCTAAATAATTTGTTTTTCAAATAAAAAAAAATAATTGAAATATTTTTTATATTAATATTTGAAGTATGAAGATAAATGATTATTAAAATTGTCAGTTTAGTAATAAATCAGTTCTCTCAATGAACTTGATAAGCACGAGCAACATTTATATTGACAACCTAGGAATAAAGTAGTTGAGAAACTATAGGCAGACAAATGACACAGCCAACTAAAAATATTCTTTTTTTTTTCTAATATCCTTGCGACAATGTTTTTCAGTTTTCATTAACTTTTTTCTGCAACTATCTTCTGCTCAATTTTGGACAAAATATTATTACAAACGATGCAAGCTATTGCTGTTAGCCGAAAATAAAATGCCACGACATTAGAATAAGAAACACAGTATGCAAATGCTGCTCATTGTAACTATCATATTATTTATTTAAGTAGATTTTTTTTTTCTTCTCTAAAATTACAAGCTTGATCCCTGGCCAAAAGCTGACTGGACCATGGAAAAAATTTAACCATGTAAAAGTGGAGCAAGCGACGACGAATATCGTTGCAACGGGAGCTATAGGGAACAGGAGGTTGGCGTCGTCGTTGCTACCATATACTGCACCGTACCTTCTAGCTTATGGTACTTGAGTTGAAAGTTAATGCGAATAAGTAGGATTTCCTATTAGATATGCATGACCTCCTTTTCTTATGGTCATTTTTATCCTTTCATTTCGCTACGTTCTTGGCTTTGCTTATCTAGAATTTAATGTTTTGCATACAATCGTCGCCAGTGTTGGTGTTTAGTTATGGGAACTAGATGAATACCTTCTCTTTTTCGATTTTGGAAAATGCAAAAACTACACGGAATCTAGAATTTAAATAAATAAAATATTAAAATTCGATGATTTATCGAAGAATGGGAAGAGTCTATTGAAAATTTTAAAGGCAGTAATGAAACAATTTGGCGTCCTGACTGCCATGCCGCTTCGGTGGTAAAACAACTAAACTCGGGAAAACACTTGAGTGGGTCATCCGATATGAGTCGTAATATATTGCGGCGAAGAGATGTATTTTTTAAGAAACGTCTGTCATTGTTAACTGTCCCAAAGGTGCGGCAGTTTATCATTGAACCTAGACCGTGGATATGTTATAGGGAATTCACACTATCTACGGGATTTATGAACACTACTAAATTAGTTCAAATAAAACTCGCCTACTCGATTGAATCTACGTCACTCAATTCAAAATAGATTTCTATAAACGCCGCTCTACACTCCATAGAGTCATACTCTGATGACGGAAAAGTGTGTCAAAATAATTTTCCATATACAAGTTGACAGATTGTCAGTTAATTGATTGACTGATAAATCTATCAACTTGTATAGAAAATGACAGTGACTGCGACTGATGGCGGAAAAGTGTGATTCGACCTTTAATCTTGTGAATAGCCTGAGTCCCTTCACAATAGGAAAATGGCGCTCTGGAAGATCTTCTCCAGAGCTTCCATCAAGTGTTTTATTTGTTCCATTTTTCTCATTACAATTACAATTCAATATAAAAACAGTAGAGCATGGCAAAGCCGTCTGCTCGATTGCGTTGTTATTCACATGTGTAATTATACCCTATACCCATAAGATGGTATAGGGTATATTGTTTTTGTTACGACGATTTATGTAACACCTCAAAGGAGCCACCTGAGGTATGGCAAAGTATATATATAAATGATCAGGGTCGGTCCCTGATTCGAATATGCCATGTCCGTCTGTCTGTCTGTCTGTCCGTCCGTGTGTCTGTCAGTTCGCACGATAACTCCCGAAATAATGGAGCTAGCGTTTTGAAATTTCGGTCAGATGATTGCTTTGATAAAAGCTTGGATGGTATTGAAAATGGGCCAAATCGGATCAAGGGTTCCCCTACCTCCCATACAAATGACCCCTCCGTGATAGTGTAATTCGGCAATATTTTTCGACAGAATGTCGCTAGGAACCTGAAATTTTCATCAATGCCTAATTGTGACATATGCTTGAAGTTAGTGGAAAGTGGAGAAGGTCTGCCTTCCCCTACCCCTACATCCCCTACAAAGCAATATTCCGCCATATCTTTTGATAGAATGTCCCGAAAAACTTGAAATTTATCGCAAATGATTGCTGCTGGATGCCGTTATAAGATATTAAAGATGTGCGAGATTTAGCCCATCTACCCCTCCCCCCTTAAAAAAAATTAAATTTAATATTTTCGGTTTTACGCGCATTCTAGGTCTGTACATGGGTATAGGGTATACAGTCATCGTGCTATTCGCATGATTAGAACTCGGTCTCGTTTTATATTACATTTAGTTTCCAGGTTTTTTTTATCTCCGGTATAATAGAGCGATTTTACAGAATTCGTACAACGAATCCCAGTTTCTTCCATTTAGCAGCGCGTTTACCTCCATATTATTTAGGATACTTTTTCCAAAATGTGCCTTCCTTATTTCCCTTAGGATTGGACATAATCCGATAAAATGGTGCGTAATTAGGTACACAACGTGCATAATATTGGCAATCCTATTCTATGGGGGATGTAATTTAATGGCAGTAGTTCACCTCTGGCTCTAAATATCAAAGACATTTTATTGATCGCGAATTCGTTTTGGAAATATGTATTCTGCTGTAAATGATGGTCTAAAATGACGTATATCTCTCGATGCTGCGATGGTTTGCCCTATCCGCTGTGGTTTGTATTTCCACCAGCCTCATATCGCTCACAAGTTTCGACAGTATCATGTTAGCTTCGTTTGTACCATCCCAGTTTAATTCTGTGCCGATTCTATTTGCTAATGTCGCTAAGTCTATGTAAAACGCTGTTTTTGTTCTAGCTGCGTGCATCAATATTTTCTTGGGCAATCTATCATTACTCATGGATACTACCTTCATTAACCCATTAATGCCTGATGTTACATATATGTAACAGTAAGACATCCTTCATTTCAAACGGCTGCTAAAGGAATAGGATATCAATTCGGCACTAAAAAGTGTTTTATCCTATACTAGACAATATTAGCAATACGTAGAAATCAAATTAGCTCAATTTGATTTACTATTGTGGAAGTTATAGAGGTTTCTTTCTGATGGTTTTTTCGATGTTGACGAAAATCGTCACGATGGCAAAAGTAGTAGAGGAATTTTATTTTTATATTTAATTGTATGAAAAAAATTGGGGAAAAATTAATGGTATGTTATTACATGGTCTTTTTGAAACAATACAAAAAATAAATGAAAATAAATATTGTCCGTGGTTTACGTTTTATAAGTACTTTTATAACACTGTTACATATATGTAACATCCGTCCTGATATGGGGAAAATGCACTCCTCGTATAAGAGGTATATGAGTATGTACTTTTTTAGTGTTTTATTTTTATTTTATGGATTATTTACACTCTTGACGCGGTAGTCCGGATATATTTATAAAAAAAAGAAGTCCGGATTCTCATAAAATCCGGATTAACGAAAATTCCGGATTTTAACAAGACATTTCTATCTAGGAAAATAGCATAAATAGTCTTCATAAATGTTAAAATTTAAAAGAAAAAATGCTATTTTTTAGGTTTTTCTTTAAAATTAGTCATGTCACATGATTTTCTAGACACTTGTGTCTTCTTGACTGGCAAATTGAGCGGCCATATTTGGCATAACATACCAAAAATATTGAGAGTCGGAATTAGAATTGCTCTAGAAATCCGGAATATGGATACAATAGTTGTCCTATGTGGATCAAAATGATAGCCGGAGTCAAGGGTATCCGAAGCAAGGAGTCAAGGCTTTATTTTCATGAGGCCAAGGATTAGTTATTCTATTTAATTTTGCTAATATAATATTTAAAAGGATATACTTTGAGCTACGAAAGAAGAAATGGTTTCTAATGTAGACCAAATTATAGACAAGGAGGAATTATAGGCTCTATATTTAGTCATTTTTAGACAAATTGGGCGGATGGACAAATTGACAAAAAAATTGAAACAATAATTTTATAATTTACTGGCAAATCTTCCATAATCCTCAAAATCTGTATTGGTGACTACTGTACTTCTATAAACTTTTTTCCTATTCACAAACTGTAAAATCTATTAATTCTGTGGGTGCTCAAGAAACTTCTCAATAAAACAACAACAACTCCACATGCAAAAACACATATACATATAATAAAATAAAATAATACAATATTTGACGTAATATTTTTGTTAGGCTGTTCATTTTTCGCACACATTTCGTATTATTTCTACGTTATTGTTGCCTTATCTACATTTCAAACTTCATGTAAAATATCGGCTTTCATATATTTTTCGCTTTATTAAAAAAAAATTTACTAAAATGTTTTCTTTTTGAATACAAATTAAAAATATACCTTGAACACATTTTCCCCGTATCATGCCTGATGTTACATATATGTAACACCCTCGAGTACCTCGAGTGCCTGATGTTACATATATGTAACAGTGCCGGGAGCCTGAACCCGGCATCCGGGGGAAAAATTTTTTTCTACAAAATGTGTTTTTAGCCATTTTTAGCCGACGTGGAAAATGTCAGCTCAATCGGTAAGATTTTAGGGTCTCGTCGTTAATGGGTTAAATAGTTAGTGTGTATGTTGTTTCCAGGAAGAGCGATGCTAGGACAGTTTCCCGTAGTAACATATAATTAGGGGTATAATTAGGCAGATGAAAGGTACGTTTTAAGAAATATCTTAGAAGTTTTTCCACTTCATCATATTCTCTGGATCCCCATACTTGTGCCCCATAGAATAAGATGGATTTAGACACTGCTTGGAATATTTTGTACTTAGCCGTGTGGGATATATATGTATTCTTAAAACAGCTTTTCCATGTACTATTTATTGCCCACTTGGCTTCCTTAAGCTTTTTCTTGAGGTGTGGTTCCATATTAAGGTTGCTCGATTTCAGTCTTCCAAGATACTTGTAGTCTTTAACCACTTCAATATCGTTTCCATTATATGTCCACCTTTCTTCTCTTGCCAAACAAAATCGTTTTTAAAATGTCATAATCTTCGATTTTTCGAGGTTAATGGTGAGCTTCCATTGTGCGCAGTATCGTTCGAGATGTTGAATCATTTTCTGGAGATCTTTAGGAGACTCCGCCAAGAGCACAATGTCATCTGCGTACAGTAGACGCGCCACCAGGCATATCCTCCAAGATGTCGTTGACAAACACAGCAAACGCGACTGGGCTCAACTTACACCCTTGACGTACACCTACGTTTGTTGTGAACGATGTTGACATTTCCGATCCATTCCATATCAATGCCTTCGTTTCGTGGTACAGTCGTTCAAATACCAGTCCAAACTTCGATGACATGCTGATATTGTATAGTTTGTAAAATAGAGATTCCTGATCGACTGTATCAAATGCCGCCTTAAAATCGACAAAGAACACGTATAATTTCCGCCCCTAACTCACGCACGTGCCCAGTTATGCAATACAAAAAGGTTGTCGTACGTTGAATAACCCTGACGAAAACCTGCTTCGTTTTCAGTTAGGATTTTTTCCTGGCATAACCACTTAGCGAATCGCGATTGTAGCAAGGTAGTAAAAATTTTTCCGGACGCGTTGAGAAACGATATCCCGCGATAACAAGCTGGATCACTAACGTATCCTTTTTTAAAAATGGGGAAAATTACAGCAACTCTAAACTCATCTGGGACATCACCGCTATCAAAACTTCGATTGAATTCACAGCAAAGAATACTCGTAAGACTCTCTGGTCCTTACTTTTAGAACTCCAACTGGCAGCCCATCACTTCCAGGCGCTTTGTTATCCTTGCATTTTTCCAATGCATTCCTCACTTCAACTTCCGTTATCGTTGCATCCAGTATTGGGTGTATCGTGTTAGGTCTTGCAAACTGCATGATGTTCTCATCGTCTCCACTTTGTAGCATATTCGTAAAATGACATTTAAGAGAATCCGTGTTTATTGTGATGCCGATTGTGTAGGACTCCCCTCCATTTATTCGCTTAGCAACTTTCCAAAACGCTTTGGAATCAGTACAACTACTAAGAAGTTCGACTTGTTGTTGGTAATACTGCCGTTTTTGTTCCGAGCATACTTCTTTATACAATCGATTTGATTCCACATACATCCTTCTCGTAAATTCGTTGTTATTTAGTCGAAACTGTTTCAGCCAAGCGAAAGACCTGCTTCTCATTTTGTCACATGTGTTGTTGAACCACGGTTTTTGCCTGTTTTCTTCTTTTGCCCTGATTTTTTTGCGCAGTTCTGCATGATTTTCGTTAGTTGATGTATGGTTGCGTTATCAGTCCGTGCCAAATGCATATTGACCCTGAGTTCAAATTGCTGCCTACATTCTTTAATGGTTTAATGGTCTCGTTGCAGTTTAATATTGTATGTCCGCAGAAATCTAAGTGTTCCTAGAGACAATTCATTTGATGAATGCTCAGAGATTGTAGTCTTGCATCCAATTTCGAGCCGTATTTAAAAAAAAAATTTTGAATGGTTCTACATTCCTAGTATCTAATATGGCCTAAAAGGGATCATGTCTGCAAGAAAATATATGCATATAGTGCTAGCAACCGGTGGTTTAACTTCGATCGCTAAGCGATCATCACATGAGTAGTATCTGCGAACACAAACCTTAAGGAACATTTTCCTCGACACGACTGCATCGGCTCTAGCGACAGCGACTCGCTCATTTCATATAAAAACTCATTTTTCTCTCATTCTAAAAACGAGTTTTTATACGGAATGAGCGCGTCGCTGTCGCTAGAGCCGCTGGGGTCGTGCCGAGGACAACGTACCTTTAAGCGATTCCTCAGGAGCGGTTTAAAAGTGCTTCCCCGGAAGCGCAATGTTTAATAGCGTCGGGGCATTTGAAAATATTCAAAGTTTTTCTTTACGAAATTGCTTGCCAAAGGCGTAAGTGCGAATGCATGCTCTAGTTTCTAGTAGAAGCGCAAATGCAAATGAAGAGGAAGCGCAACAAAGCTGCTCCAGTAGAAGCGCTTCCGTAGAAGCACAACTGCAAATCAACAGGAAGCGCTGAAAAGCTGCTTCCGGTGGAAGCAATAACATGATTACGACATCTAATATTAGATAAACAGCACTACACCAACCAGAATAGGACTGTTTTTAGTATCTGAAATTAAATCGGCGTGGCAGAAACACTAGGTAAATTTGGGTCGCTGATTCCGAATTTGAGGTCAAAAACCAAAATTTTTTTAGGGTTGCCCACCCCAAAATGGCCTCCTAGTTTTCTCGGGGAAATACTCATCCGATCGGAGTGGCAGAAACACTAGGTAAATTTGGGTCGCTGATTCCGAATCTGAGGACAAAAACAGGCAATTTTTTTACGGTTGCCCACCCCAAAATGGCACCCCTGCTTTCTCACGGAAATACTCGTCCAATCGGCGGGGCAGAAACACTAGAAAAATTTGGGTCGCTAATTCCGAATTTGAGGTCAAAAACAAGAAAAAAAATTTAGGGCTGCCCGCCCCAAAATGGTACCCCGGTTTTCTCATCAGCGTATGTGCCCACGAGTGAATTTCTTTACTGCATTTCCAAATTAAACTCTTTTTAGCTAAGACTCTCACCCAAAAGTACCAGATTATACTATGCAAACAGAAATCATTATGCCTCTGCGACATTCTATGTAATTTATTAATTTATTATCCCTGGGGAAGTTTTTTCGGGCAGTGAAATATTGCTTCAACAAACAGGAGCGTAAAATCGACGATCTACATATTTCCTTTTGTTTTATTTATATATTTTTGTATTATGTATTATTCCTTTGGTCCTCGATACCCAAATATTTTCCCTACAATTCTTATGCAATTTTAACAATAAATTCAGAGCATATGAGAATGCTATGATTGTACCTATACCACTGCTGTTAACGAAAAGTGCCTGTTTGACCGATATATTTATGAAAAAGTGGATGTCAATTGCAATATGCCTCGAAATTCGAATAAGCGCGGCCATTTCCACTATGAAGGCGTTTTATGTTGGTGACACAATGAATTCCGCCATTTTTTTGTTCGTTCTTTTGTGTGGGTGAAAGGGTATCCTGACAAACAAAGAGAAGATAAAAACTATTATTTAGCCCGAAATGGTTGTGATTGGATTTGTCTGCCTTCGGGCGTAAACAATGAAGACGACGACTACGACAATAACCCCGTGTAATATGTTTCGGTGTACGTTCAAAAAACGTATGGTGAAGTGCATGCTTTTACAGTGTTTCGCGTTGAGAAAGAGCACGTTTCAGTTTTTTTTTTTGTGAGCTATATCACTACCTAACCCATTTTCCCGTCACTGCCACCGCTTTGAGACACATATGACTCATAGGTGTTATAAGCATTCTCGTACGGCATTCCATTTCCCTGATCTTCACAGGTGAGGAAGCTTTTTGTTCTACATCTACTGAGTAAGATTACATTATTGTAGAGCATATCAGATTAAATTTTTTTTTGTCTATCGCACGATTCGAACCTCGGATTGTGCAAGGGCATATTGTGCATTTTTTTTCTGTAAACGCTGTTGGCTGACACACTTCCCTGGACAAATATGCATGGAGTCCACATACTATACGTGCATCCCTTTCGTTCCATTCGCAAATACGTGAAATATATGAGTTTATCGACATACATAGTAATAGTAAGCTTCATACTGCAATATAGGCATTCAGGCAAGTGCGGACCGCTTACAAAAGTCAATAGGTTCTCGCATACAATCGATATATATCTCTACATTTTATTGTTGACGAGATTGTCCTTTATGTGGGCATTGTTTACGAAAGTGTAATATATGCGTGTGCGCTTCATACGCCGACATACGGATATGAACATGCAGAAAAAACCGAAGCAAATTGATATCCAACAAATAATCGCAATAAAGGATATATCGGGAAATCCGGAGCTCAAAACAAAAATACGTTATCGTGATATTTTTTTCCTCTGACATTTTATTCAGTTCTTTCTTTTGCTTTTTATGCAACCAGAGAATTGTGAATAAAAAATAAAGGGAATCGCTTGTACGGGGTCAATAAAAATGAATAAAATGACGTTGGACTATTTATTAAAGAGTAGAAATCTTGCCCAGAGATATTGGAAAGAAAAAGAAGATTTCTTTTGGCGAATAGGCAAAACAGTTTTTCTTTAAGTCCGCGTTCGATATTAGGCTAAACGTTTGGATGAGGTCACCTCAAAGGCCTGTCGCTGGTCCGTTTCTAAATGAAATGTCGCAGAAAGGGTTCAAATCCATCTTATACACACTCATAAGTGAGATTATGTGCGGTTATACGCGCCAACTTGTCATTTTCATTCCCTTGTATTTTTTCTGGAGTGAAAACACTTCGTCCTGTCGTCCAATCTAACGGGATATAGCCTGAGTGGAGTACCACCACTCCTTATTACGTGGGTGATAAGGTTCGTGGGTGTAAGGGTCATTGTGTGTCGTCTGACAGGGTTTTCTATGGCATTTTCGTTCTCAGTGTCCTTTTTAGGCATAATTCGATGGAGGCTCGTAGCTGTATAAGTGCGCAGAATTCGACCTATGAGCTTCATTGGGTAGACCTCATCTTCCTATTTTACATATTTGTCCTACGACGATAGGTAGTTCAGAGCAGTTCAGAATTCCACCAGGCTACTTTTTTATTCCTCGTTCTAGTAAGGGCGCATTTTTTCAAGAATGAGACGCTATCTAAGTCTGGGAATGTTAGTGATAACATCGCTGTCTAGTTCTCCTTGAGTTCCCAGCGACGACTGAATATGATTTTTGCGTTTCTAGGCTTTTTCCTTGCTGAATTTTTAGCTCAGACTCAACTTCGCCTTGATGATTTCGATGAAGGCAACCGGGTCGATGGACCTAATTGCCGAGTTACCTCCACCTTAATGTACTTCGCATTTTCGCCCTTCAATCATTAATGTGAATACCGTCATTCTGAGTGCACAGATATCTCAACGCCTTTTCTGCCTTTAACGCGGGACCGAAGGTTGAGCACGTTCACTATCAGGCCGGTTTTCATCAACATTACCACGTCTGGCATTCGAAAAACCATACATTTATGAGTCACATATGACCCATAGCCGTGAACGGAGATGAACGCACATGGGACTCATAGACAGTGAACGTGTTAACTATTTGGTTATGAAAACTACCTTGAGCGATGCTCTCGGCCAGAGTGCTATGCTACCTGATAGCCTTTTAAGCGAGTCCAATCCTCGCACTCGTATAACATGCTTCGTGAATCAAAATGTTACCAAATTTATATTTGATTCACTTGGGCCTCTCATAGTGAACATCACATTTCACATCGAGCGCCGTTTGCCCTAAAGTTCTTTTTGTTTGGTGAAGGTTATGGCCACACTGGTGTGTGAAGCCCCCTTGGCATGGGAATCTTTAACTCTACTCTTGCCTCCAATGGCATCAGAAGAGCGGCGCCTTCATCGATGAGGTCACTTCGTTCATGGTGGGCTTCACCTCGGACCTCACATCTTCTAGGGGGACGCATTTAATGGGAACAGCGCAATCATGGTCTTGACCCACCCGCTGCCTCTTACTACGTTGCGTAATGGGAGGTCCGTGGTAATAAGGTTGGTCCATAGAAAATGTCCAATTAGCTTGAAGTGTCGGCTGCTGAGGGGCGTTCTGATAGGGGTTCGCCGCTATCTTTTTTTCTGGGTTGAAACGGGGAATCTAGCATAGATACTGCCTACCGTGTAGCAGAGCGACAGCACGCAGTTATGTCGGATTCTTACCAACTAAACCAAAACACCTCTTTCGTCAACGGTTCTCCCTGCGGAACCGCACCTTCAGTATTACTTCCCAGGGTGAATTTAGGCTAATGAGCCATCACCACGGGTAGCAGACTTTCGTCTAAGCTTACTGAATCCCTGTTATTTGCTGACAGCAGCATCTCAACCACTAGGTTCTCGGGGTTTATGCTTTCTTCTAGTTCCGCTTCGAGGTGAGTGCGGATATCTCCAAATCTGGGACAATCAAACAAGGCATCCTCCGCCACTCCCTTGCATCTCGCGCATTCTGGCGAGTCGTCTAACGTAAACCGATGCAAATATTGTCGGTACACACACATGGTTATGTCTGTGATAAGGGTATATGTCCATTGGTCAGTAGAAGCTTCATCCCATCGGACCTGCTACCTTCGCATAGATTCAAGCCTTAGCACGTACCTATATATCCGGTGTTACGCCTCGGCGACCGCTGTACAGCCTGCTGATTTCGTCCACTAGGATCGGCAAAGGCATCATTCCACCTACCACGTAGGCTGCTTCATGCGATGTCGTGCGGTACGAAAAACACACTCGCAAAGCGCACTTACGATAGATCGCGTTTAAGGGTTTTGCGTTACAGGCAAACTGTAATGCACTGGCCGAAACTGGCGAGGCATATTTATAATGATTGATTTTACAACCCTCGAGTGCTCGAATGGCAGCCTCCTGCTCCTACTTGTTCTCGGGCCGCCTATGTTTGGTATCATTCTCGCTAGAGCCAGTGTGGCGGTCGATCGCCTACATACTTTTAGTGCTGTCCAAGATTTAGTCTCGAGTCAATCATAACCCCCAAATACCTAACGGCCCGCTTAGAGGTTATGAATGACGCACTCTCCTACTCTGATTTTGAAGCAACACTTTTTCTGCGCTTGCTTATCAGGAATGCTTCAGTTTTCTGATCGGTGAGCTCTAATCCAACCGTTTCCAGTCACAGTTTGATGATCGTAGTCGCCTCTCTTTTGTACATTTTGACCAACTGCGGGTCTCTTGTGACAGCTACGACAGTTACATCGTCAGCCAAACCTTCCAGTACTACTGTCACTCCTTTCGGTATAGCGAGCTCCAAGATAGCATTGTACATGATATTCCAAGAAAGTGGGCCAAGAACAAATCCGTGCGGTACTCCTGCAGTAACCACGTATTACTAGTGTCATAACTTAAGACGCGATATGAGAGGTAGCTCCTAATTATCGCGGCAAGATAGTTGGGTAGATTCATCTTATGCAGAGCGGCGTGAATACACTCCTGGTACGCATAATTTAATGCATTTTTGATGTCTAAAGTCACAAAAGCGCAACAAGTACTTTTACATAGTGATTCCGTCGCTATAGTAGTTACCGCGGTATTGCGTCAACCGTAGACCGCGCTCGTCTAATATCAAATTGACGGTCTGATGTCTCTGTTCTTCCACCACTTCTGACAACCGGTTATATATATGTAATTCGTTCGAGCACATTTCCCGTTGTATCGAGTAAACAAATTGGGTGATACGAATTAGGCTCACCAGCAGGCTTATTTGGTTTGGGAATAAACACCAAAATTTGCTTTTTCCATGATTGCGTCGTCGACGAACCTTCCGGGCATCGTTACTGCCTTCAACGCCCTATTAGGAACACCATCAGAGCTTGGCGCTTTACCATCCATAAGCCTGGATGCTACCTTTAGAAGTTCGGACTCTGTAATCTGGGTTGTAATGCCACTAATCGGTGTAGGGCCTTGTCTCGCAGGTTCCAATTCATTCTGAGGAAGCAAAGTGGAGATAATATCTTTTAGCAGTGCCGGACAGTTAAGTTGAGTTGGGGAGCTCTCTGTCCAATTTTCTCCATGACCACCCTATATGCCGTTCCCCATGATTTGTGTCAGCGTCCTCACAGAGCTACCACCCTTGCCTTTTCTTGCTTGGCACATCCAGTGCCAGGGGATTTTGGTTAAAAAAGATTCCGTTCCGCCGCATTACCATGCGCCTAAATCAGGACCACCTTCCTGATGAACCTTGCACAAAAAGAGGTCTTACCATCACTGGCCCACAGTTTGGTCTTCACAATGTAAAATATTTATCGGCCTAACGCGTAGAGGTATTGCGAACACACATATCATCGAAGGAGTGTCACTTATATTCCTAAACCTCAGATAATTTTCTTTAGCGAAGACGGTAGTGGAACCTAAAAGACGGAGCCTTATTGTACTATCGAATGGATAGTCTATGGCCACTCTTAGATGCAAACTCTATTTCGCCCTTTCCTGTGGTATTTTACTTTATTTCTTGAAGTTTGTCTGAGTTTTCCTTTTCCTTAGGTCACAACCTGTCTCCAGCAGATGTCATAATTTATACCTCTGGTGGAGTCTGCGTTTCCCACCCGTTGGTCAAAAGAAGCACACCGTGGTAAAATTTCCTTTTTTGGAAATACTAGGTCGAACTCACTGAGTCCGCTGACGGAACGAAGAGCTCGTTCGGAAACGAACGCAGGCCAGAAGGTTATTCCACTTACTTAATTACCTTTGCCAATAGGATAGGGCATTCAGTTGCTGCCTTGTGCTACTACACTGCACAACGAAGAATGTTTTCTAACTTCTCATTAATACTCACTTCCATGGGTCTGTCTCATAAGACAATGAAGTGTTCAACCGATTATGTTCTCTAGTTATCTAGTCCGCAGGAGCTTAGTGCTGTTTTTCTTCAATTCTTAAACCTGAATACTATCGCACCCCGCATTTAATAAGTCTTTTTAGAACAAGCCGATTTTTTCCCCACAAGCGATAAGGTGCTTTGTTTTAAATAAAAAAAATGCCTTGGAAACCAACTAGGCGGTAGACTTCACTGGAATAGTCATATGCGCAAGTGACCTCCTAGACATTTTACATCTATGAGGCACATATTACTCATGAAACATGTTGAAACTGTAATCCCATGTGAATCAACGCAAATGACTATCGAACAGATGATGTCGTCGAAAAAGGGTTAAATAAGACTACACTAATCATGTGGACGCGACGTGTCTCCATTTTCCTAGAGAGTTTCCAGTTTCGCAGCCAGAATTGCGGAGTGGATTGGATATTCTGTTCGCTAGTACGGAACTTTCACTTTGCCCATCTATTTCGGTTTCTTGCCACACGAATTCCTTTCTATAGGTTAAACTGGAGGACGTGATTGGTAACCGATATTCGAGCCTCAATTTGAGTTACTGGAGGAAATACCTTCACCTAGATAGGGAGTAGGTTCGATCCTTCAGATAGCGGTTTTTCTCGCTTATTCCAGCAGATTGCACCGACATAACATAACTATTGGCCTAAACGCCTTTTTGAGTAGGTACCTATTTCCTTTTCAAAAGCGGCGCAAGTCAATACAAATTGTTTCGAATTTCTTTTTTTTTCACCAGCAGACCTAACTTCACGAATGACATCACGCTGCGACAAATACATCTAAAATCCATAAATATCATCCAACTAATTCGCAATACTCAACCGGAGCAAAACAATTCCAGGAAAATATATGTATACGCAAAATTTGATTGTGGAGGGTGAAATGAAAAATTTGCATCCATAATTCCACATTTCGTACTCATGCTGTTCGTTACCACCATTAGCATCACTTACCACCACCGAGACAGACTGCTGCGAGTTGTTCGGGCCAAGTTTATGAGGCATAATACCGTCCTCGCACAGCACAGAGCACAGGCGAGCCAAGCTACTTTATGCTATTATTTATGCTAAAGGAACAAGAACTGATCCTTCAATTCAATAAAATGCGACAGAAGTCGGAAGAACAGGACGAAGAATTCCTGCGGGAGGTGGGTGCGAGAATGCCACTTAAAAAGACTCAACATTTGCATTCGCACCAAGGGGGCACAGCAGCAGCGGTTGGTGCGACGTTGAAGCGTACGAAGCGTACTCAATCAAGAAGTCAGAGGGAAAAATAGCGCCTCCATCATTGGAAACGAAGCAGCCGGCAATAGCAATGAAGTTTGTTGTTCTCTACTAAGGTGGAAAAATACATTTGCAATAGCTCCGTCCAAGGACGAGTTCCGACTGCGCGCTGTATGTAATGTAGAATATGCTTATCAATTTGTTATCACCGTAATGTCGGCATATTTGTCAAGAAAAAGAGAGAAAAAGAGAGAGAGAGAAATGGAAATTTGTAGGGAAATATATCATCGAAGTTGTGGATTGGGCTGTTTGTAATTTATTTGAGTTAATTAGACGTAACAGAGCAGGATATAAAGTAAAACTGAAATGTTCACGCGTTTAATCATTTTCTTGAAACTAATTTGAATATCGGTAAAACATTTTTGTAACAGGACTTTCCTAATTACGAGTACTCGACGATAGCCTATCTTTGGTATAGTGACCCTTACCGTTCAGTTCAGAATTTGACTATGTATTGTCTTACACACGGTAGTCGTTAACGCACCATGCTCCACTAAGAGTTAGCTAATGAAGAGAGATATTGTCTTAAGTGATAAGTAAATTTAATTTGGGCGGTAGCATTATCTACCTAGTATTCGCTTGTTTCCGGTCTCTGGATGCCAGTTGACCTCAAGTTTAAATATGGACTTTCACCGGCATACCAGCTGAAATCATCTGGCAAGTCTGCCTTGCCTGGTGGTTCTTCTAAGCCCGAAATAGAGAACACTAGTTTTTATCCAGATATTCCCTTAAGCTGGGGATTTGACCGCATGACTTAAAAATTTCCCTTTCCAATGAACAGAAGACGATACTGCAGGTGACCAAGGGCATTGGCCCAGGGAACACAAAATGATATTCGTCTCAACTAACGCAACATTTGACCGGGTAGTGTTAACTTCCAAGGAATGAATTTTCTGAAGAAGCACGCTATTCATCCGAAGTCTAAAGACATCTTGGTTTCCACCAAAGCTAAGAGCTGGCTGCTGACTTAGAACTGGAATAACTTTAGCCATTCTGTACACGTCGTTTTCGGAATCGTCGGGGCTTCTTTAGTGAAGCTACGATAGTATGTATTGTAAACCCGAGGCCTAGCACTGTATGCCAGGTCGAGCCCACTACCATTTTCCGGCCGAGGCGATGCATCGTCTGTCTATCGATGCCCCATTACATACTTTTCGCTGAACTATTGACCTGTTCTCTAAGCAACAAATGAAACAGTTACGTTGTATGAAGTTTGCAGCTTCACTTTCGATTTCTTCAGTTTTTCGAACTCAATTGGTGTGCTCACCTTTCGCCCACATTTGCCCATGAAAAAAAATTTCTTTGCCCACCCTCTCAAAAGAAGTTATTGGCGAAAATATTTTCCACATAGAAATTTCACTCAATTAAAGGTGTGCCTGCTGTGGGGTTGAATCCCTATCCCGCCCATCACAATCCCGTTTTTCGAAATCTCGACATTCATTATCCCGCCATTTCAATTTATTCAAAATCCCGCTTTTCAATATCCCGTCACAAAAGGTAAGTATTCTTTCAAAAATCGCCAATCTTTGATTGGCTGTCGGGCCTTCAATGCCCAGGAAAAATTGTGAAAAATTTTGTTGTCAGGTTGGCGACATAATTTTTGAATTTTTATTTTTTTCCTAACGTAGTGTGTAGTGACATAGTTACATAACCCCGAAAAACAAAATCCCGCCCGGTTATAATCCCGCCTGTTTATAATCCCGCTTTTTCAAAAAATCCCGTTTATCGTTATCCCGACATCACTAAATCTCGCCACTTTAAAATCTCGCTATTAAAAAAACCCGCCGTTTTAGAATCCCGCTACTCGACAGTGAAATAATCCCGCCAAAAATTATTTTCATTGCTGACAAAAAAAATCAACAGTTATGTAATGTGATTCCCAGCAGTTAATACGATACTTAGCGTAAATCCGTCGGAATATTTGCTTATTTAGCCCCTACAGAACGAGACTGTCATACAGTGGTTGCTTAAGTCTCGACTACTGAAAGACCAGACCATGATCGCCTTTGCGATTTTTGAGATATAGAGATCTATGCGAATCAATAGTCACTTCCGCCTACCATTCACATTTAGTAGTTGACTACTGAACAGCAGGTGTGATGTGATCTTCCTTCGAACCACTTTTCACATTCGCGTAGTTACGGCTTTGAAAAGATACAGAAGAAAAGTTACGGGAAACACTTTTTTTTTATTGAGGTGCGATTTTCTCTTTTGAGGGTCTATGAAACAAGTAACAAACATCGGATATGGAATGTACTTGATGTCCCCTTTGATATGACACCCCGCATGCCCACGTTCGATCAAGGATTAATTAGTGTCCTTTTATGTCCTTTTTCAGTACTTTCCAAACATTTTGTTTAGATAATTTAATAGTGGAATCTTCAGCTATTATATATAAGGTAGTGACAACTTGACTTATTCGCGTGGTTATGGCTTTGGAAAGATACAGATGATAAGTTACGGGAACTCCGAACATTTTCCATTCAAACGCGATTTATTCTGTTGAGAGTCCTTGAAACAGGAAAGAAACACCGGATATGTAATGCACTCAACTTCCCCTTTTATATGACACCCCGCATGCCGACCACCGGTCAAGGATTAAATAGTGTCCTTTTTTTCCTTTTTTGACCTTTCCGATCGATTCTGTTTTTTTTTTTAGCAAAATGAGTTTTAGATTCACTCCACTGATTTAAAAACAACAAAAATTAGCCTTCCTATATTATTTTCTATTTGAAATGCTAATATGACTGTGGACTAAATCTACTTGGTCTCAGCTTATAACATATATCTCGCGCAGTGGCGTAGATAGCTTTTCGGTGAGGAGGGGGATGATTTTGCAAGATTATACGTACTTTTACATTTGCCAAATATGTATCGAATTTTAGAAAAACAATTTCTGTATTTATTACACTTCAAATTTGCAGCTTTTTAGCAAATTTTGGTGCAAAATAGACAGCAATTTTGCATACGAAAAAACTGAGTGTTTTTTTTTTCCTACGGTGAGTGAATCTACAGTATTCCAATTTTCGTACAAATGTTCACTACTATGATTGGAGTTTCAGAGCTTTATATTGGGTGAGATCAGTGGTCCTCATACTATTCGGAGTCACGGAAAACCTAGCATCGCTGATTTTCTGGCCGTAGCACCTCAAAACAGGTATTAAAATAAATCATATGGTCTTATGTCCAGAAAAGGGAAATTTCGAAGACGAGAGCTCGTTGGGAATGCCCAAGTGGATAAAGTGCAGGCTTTGTGTTTTTGAATCGAAATTTTTGCCATAAATTTCGAGGCCCTAGCTATCAGCCAATTATTTTAAAAGTATACCAAAAATTTGAGTAGAACTTGAAATTTCGACTGTTAAACATTCCTTTAAAAAAATCGTAGAAAAGTTTTGATTGATCCTCTAATTTATTTGTGCCCTAATTTTAATCCCAAAAACCCCATTACAAACACTGTGGACATATGCTTTATTTTCTGGTACGCACTACCAGCGCCCGCTCTAAGGGGGGGCGAGCCGGGCGGTCGCCCGGGGCGCCATATTTTGGGGGCGGCTTTTTGGCTAGTAGGTACTCGTATAAGAAAAAAGTGGAAAAGGCCGAAAAGAAAATAATAATATCAACTTCGATTGAGTGGAATTAAGACCATAGAAACTACAGGTAAAATACACAAAAAGGAAAGTTGTGTTTTAAAGAAAAAAAGTCTGCAAGGTATTAATAACCCACAATTGATACGGAGTACTGCATTCGGAATCATAAAAGGCTCAGGAAAAATTGCCAAAATTGTACGTCCTTGACTCTAGCACGCGTCTTACTTCCGAAAAGCAAAGTGGGACAGCATATGAAATGAGAAATAAGAAGCCAAATCGCAAGCGTTAAAATCAAACTCTACTGTGAGAAATTGTATGCCCGAAACAACATTTTCATCATTTTTCAGTCATTTTAGATAATTTCCAAACACCTTTTGCAGCAACTCGACTTTAATTTGCTTGATCTTTTCGCGGATCAGTTGATTCCAATAGCATGGATTCATCTAGCACTGAGATTACAAATTTTGAACAGGTTGCTTAAGATTTCAGCAAGTTGAGGGATGAAACCACAGTACACATTGTCAGAGCTGCAACCAATCTTCCCTAATATTTTTCTAGACATACTAATATCGAGATATTGCTAGGTTGTCCCGATTTAACTAGCTAGCTACCCAATTCTCTATAAAAATTATCAAGATGACGCATTTATGAAAATAAACCACTGAATAAATCAGTTTGCGAAGAGATCCGACTAATTTTCCCAAGCAGTATTTTACAAAATGTGTTGAGTCTTTTAGTGAACAAAATAATTTTGCATTAATTTTCAATTTCTTACGTCGCTGTCAAAGCCTCCAGGTTTCCGTGTGCCCTCTGCCTATTTTTTGACGGTGGTGAAAAAATGTCGCTTAGGGAATTCGATACTAACCTCTATTTTTGGAACTCCAAATAAACTCTATATCAAGCTCTGCTGAACTGTGGCGAATTTCGCTTAGGAGTCTGAACGAAAGCGGAACAGTTTTCAAGTGTATACTTTCTGGGCCTTTTCAGTGGATCAAGATTATATTTTCTGAGTTATTAGGGCGTTGGTTGGAGTCCTACTGTCACCATCAATTTTTGTGTTGTCTTTCCAAAAATGCTTCTACCCAACTAACAATTATAGTTCTATATTACTTCGTAGAATATACTCTTCCAATAGTATTAGAAGCAGATTTCATGATATGAAAACAGAAAAGTGACATTTGCCGCCGTTTTTTTCTAAACCAATAGAACCTTGTATTTTATATCTTATATCATCATTACTTTCGTGACTCGTGCATTACCTCCGATAACCAATGTGAACAGATTAAGTATCAATGCCATCTATAGGAAGCTTATAGAATGACACTGATATCTGATGAAAAAGGTAGCGCGCAGCTAGCATTGAACCCATATGCCCACCGTATCGCCCGTCAAATGTGTATTAAGGATCTTTCAATTATCCTATCTGTAAATACTAGAAGCTGTACTTTTCAAACCCTTGTGTAAAGGTGTCAACCGCAAAACCTGGCTTGGACCAAATAATTGATACACGGTCTTCTGGTTTGAATTTAAATGCAGAATGGAAATTTCGGAGGCTTATTCCGAATTTTACAGTTCCATCTTTTGAGAGTGTATGTACTTCAACCAATTTGTAGAAACATTCGACGGTAAGTCGATTTTGAGTGAGGGCATGTAACTGATTTTAGTGAAAACGCGAGAATCTGATGTTTCGTTCAGGTGACTTAAACTTGCGAAATTACCAATTTGATATCCCAAAGACGATGGAAATTACTTGCATTTATTCAACGCTCAAAACCAAAGGAAGTAGACACGTATGGCCTGATATAGGGTATTTTTTTAAGTCCGATAGAAAATAGAATTTTAAAAAATTGTCAAAAAATTAAATTAAATCAAAATTTTTTATTTGAAAGAATAAAATGCCATTACTATTTTCCATTACTTTTTTCTGGAACGTAACCCTGACGTAAATCGGGGTATTCCTGTACCTATATTTTTTAGCTTCATATTAAGAGCAAGTACTACAGAAACTTTACAGCACCATCTTTGAATTCCTCATACAATCTACGTTTATTTTGCCTTGAATAGTACCTACGGGGCGGCAATTTGTCCTCTTGCCCGGGGCGGCGTAAGTGCTAGAGCGGGCGCTGCGCACTACTTCCTTTTCCATTTCATTTAGTTGGAAGTTGTACTTTTTCCATTTCATTTAGTAATGCTGGTCAAATATTTTACAGTTAACCCTTCTGTCGGCATACTTTTGGCACTATATTCATGATATCCTAAAATGATATGTTTAGATCCATTTTGCAAAAATGTTAAAAGATCGTTTGAAGTTTTGAGCATGTTTTTGACAAATTTCAATTTATAGTGCTTTTTGATACCTCATAGGTCTGGCCTCTACATTATAGTAATTACTAGCTATTTGTCACTTGCGAACGCCTTTCTAAATAAATTTGATCATGAAATTTACGAAAAATTTAGAATTAAACGAATTTTGTACTTGAAATTTATTTTCGAATTATTTCCTGCATGAGACTATATATCTTTTTAATTTTGGGAATTTCTTAAAATGTTTATATAAGAAATAGCTATAAAAAAATAATCCAGGTTAGAGCATTGAGAGTTCTCCGTACTAAATTCAATAAAATTGCGAACAACTAGACAGTCAAGACCTTCTTCGCCCTGCTATATAAAACCTTTCGTCTAATTTTAACTTAGAAAAAAGAATGTTAATAAACTCAAACAATAAAGGATGCTCAAAAATTGGCAATTTTGCAGTGTTTTCTTTCCACGCTCCCGAAAAAAAATTCTTATCCTATGTACTGTTTATTTCGCCATTAGAAATTGCGCTTCTGTGGAAAAACACTCCGTGCATTATTTTTACATTTTTGAACCGAACATTCCGGCAACAAATTTTCAATCAGTGCTTACATTTAATTTTTCTAGAAGAACCTCCAGATAACTTCAGTAGGGCTTGCCGGTGCGAAATTCTGGATCCAATGTGAAAAAGTAGATGGACATAAAGGCCTGTGCTGTAGTGTTTCTGTTCTATCGATACGCTTCTATTACACAATTGAAATTTAAGGAAGTGCTAAATTTTCTATTGCAGTTCGAAAATGGTATCACGTTATTATGGAACACTAAACACGTTATAATAATAATACGTTGAAATAATAATAAATTTTTTTTACGGAATGGGGGGGGATTGATCCCTTTCATCCCCCCTTATCTACGCCACTGATCTCGCGACTGCGCTACGACAGCAAATTCGCCCTACACATTGGCAATCGGTTGAAATGGGCATTTGGCATTTACGGATGGCTCGAAGGCTGATCGCACGTATGTGACTTAATATCAGAATTTCGGTTGCATTGAGTGTGGATGTGGAGACTCTACACTGGAGATCTATCAAGGGAGACCGTGAGTCGCATTTGCTTGAAGGAAGACAAAACTTTCATTCATTGTTGTAAGAGTGCTTAGCTATCGACTGGTCAAGGTAGTGGCTCAACGAGGGAGGGGGCTAAGTCTATCCATATTACTAGATATTTGAGTTTGCTTTCGGAAGTTGGTTGATGGTGCTATTTACGCTATCCGCTTATAATTTATATATAATTATTTAATTTATATATATCTATACGCTTATGCTCCCATTGCAGCCTTGCTTTTTCGATGTAAGCCCTTTCGAAGCTTTGCGTCATGGAAACGCCACTGCTATGAACACTTGTAATCAGCACATCCACCGCAATTGGAGCAAAGTTTGTAAATGCCCAGTACGACACGAGCAAAATATAATTTTGGCACCAACAAAATCTGTACCGAATTTGGGATACGTTCCGCTCCATATGGAACCATATCGTCTCAGGTGAGAGCACTGGCAGGAGTCTATTTCCAATTTAGCTCGGATGTGAATTGCTGCAATGGATACAGCGCTTATATCCTGCTCATTCTTTTAGAATAAGATATTTGTATTTTATTTATTTTATGCTATCTATTTTTTTTATCATATGTTTACCGACTGTTGAACAGAAATATGTTTTATGGATAATCAATGTTTCCTTCTTTTTATAAATGCCACATACACTAATCCACCTAATTATAAGAAAAAGAGATCTTAACCCCTAAAAACGGATACACGTTATTTATTACATTGCAATGGAAAATTAAATTTTTTTTTCTTTCAAACATCACCTCAGAGCTGCGCGTTTAACTTCTGTTGTTTTGCACAAAGAAGTCTTTTAAAATTCCGCTGGATGGTGTGTGGAAGTTACACCATCCAAACTAGTAGGTATATGTATTATACGTAATCGCGAAGAACGGGAATTCAAATTTTTAGAAAATTTGCAACCAAATTTATCGCTTTATATTTCATTTCGAAATTTCTGCTTTTCTAATTTATGGGTGTGGAAGGGGCTTTAGCAGCCCTCTTAGCCCCTTCCGTGGTTGCGCTACTGATCCCGGGAGATTACTCTTTTTATGTGATTTCCACGATGATAAGTCGTTGCAAATATAAAATCCAAACTGTAAGATTTTCTCTTTGTCGTAACTAAAATATAAATAGACTTTCAGCTGAGGGCAAAGGGAACACCAAGAATCTAGGACGAAATCTATCTGGTGAAAATCCATCATGTCAAAATCCACCCATTTAGAATCTACCTTTTTAAATATGTACTATACAAAAAGCATGAATTCCTATCTTTTCTGTATTTAAAATTCTTTTCGGCTTTAGTTATTACAAAAAACGTTTGAACAAACGAAATGTAGTGTTTTCAGATCTACATATAATCTGAAAAATATTCAAAAAAATTTATTGATTTCACAATTCAAATTCATTTACATTTAGGTACTCGCTATTTCATTCATTCATTTTCCAGGTCAACGTATTTCATTTATGAGTTCCATTTCGAAATATTTTATGTAATATGCCAAGAAACGGTATTCGAATGAAAATGGACTTTTCTTCGATCATGATCATCCGCGCACATTATGCAAACAAAATTAAAATTCTCTTCCATTTCGATATTAACTCATTTCCGTCAATGGAAATTAGATCGTATATAAAAAATGTCCTTTTCAAAATTCCATATCTTTTCTTCTGGTTCCAATAGTAAGACTGTCTGTCAGTCTTTACTCTCATTGTGCATACTTTGCCGACTGTTTTCACAAAACCGAACTAATAGAAGACGACTCCGACAAGGAAGGATACTCTGAAATGCGGACAGGACAATGCAAAATCGTCTGATTCATCGCAGCAGCAGTATCAGCAAGCAAATGCTATCGCCATCACCATTTTCCAATAAAAATGAAATTCAATGGGTGTGACATGCCGTCATGCAATTGAAATTGTTGAATTTTTTATTAGGGCTTCTACTGCTGTCGCAATTGATCCGCATAACCGTATCGGGACCGTCAAACCGATTTTAACAAAGCAAGCAGCAAAAAAACAGCAGCGTTGAGCCAAAAGTTCTGCAGCAGGCCACAAAAAGAAACTTATGGTCGGGGTGTGTGGCGTTAGCTCTGCGGTTTCGGGCGAGAGGTGAAATATTCCACACGTCTAGTATGTGAAAATAAATTTTAGCTCGTGTCAATATTTTAAACCTTCTGCTTCTATCATCCTGTTTATTAACAAAGTTTTCAATATAAATATGCGAGCTGAACAGTGGAAACAGAGTGGAAAAAGTTTGTTTGCCTCCCACCCCCGGGTTGACGTCGCGTCGTGCCGTCCACTTTGAGGGGTGGTTTTTTTTTCTGTGCCTTTGTTCATTCTGAAATTTGATTTCTGTGTAAAATATAACCTTCCAGTCGAAAGTGTTTTTTTTTATTTATGAATAACAGTTCAAGCATAGGAATTTTACTGACTAGAGCGATGATAAAATAGTCAAAGTGCAGTAGCGACACCGTACGCATTTGGTTGGAACTAAAAACTGAATGTAAATATTTGAAATGAAAGCCGGTATCCAGGTAAAAAAAAATCTTTGATATGGCATTGGTAAGGTAATAAATAATAAATGAAGGATTTGAAAATCAGATTGTAAAGAATTATTTTAGGATTTATGAAAAGGAATCAGTAAAACTTTGGTCAAAATATTTTATTTTAGTTTCTTAATATGAGTGACCGATTTTTCTTTTGTGGTTCTGAGGAAGACCGTTTTTGGCCATCTAGCTCATCAAGCTATCTGCGTCACTGAAGTAAGGCAGCGTAAGGTTTCTGTACGATAAGCCATAGGTCAGGTTCAAATTAACCTTCGGGCGGGCGCAATGCATCTGACAGATTAAGTGACCAGTTTTTGTTGCGCCAATCAGCGATATGAAAAGGGAGAGATCTGAAACTCACAGTAGCTTAATCTTTATCGATCATCTACCCAAAGCAGTTTTCAGTTTCTATATACCATATGTCTGAGGAGCGGGAGGGGGTGAAATAATCTCTCAGATGTTTTGCGCCCGATGGTGTTATTTTTTCTTTTCTATGAAAATTTCCACTCGTTATACTCTTCACATTGCGTAATAATGTTGTGTTGACTTTTAGGCTCACCAAATCGTTCAATAGTGTGTTTTTAGTAAAATAAGATCACATTTTTTAAGCGGTCGCGTTGTTGGAGGTTTTTTAAATATTGAAGCAATCGAAAGCGGAATTTTCTTAGAAAATTGAAAATGTCAAGGGTATCAAACTTTGTGAGACAGTATTTGTTTCTAAAATTTCGTAGAACTGTTTAAAAAAGATAATGCAACAATAAATTAGAGTGTAAAATATACAGAAACTCAGTTTCATCCTATTTTCTGCACTTAATCTGTCAGATGCATTGCGCCGATCGTGTTATAATGAGTATTGCGCCCGCCGGAAGGTTAAATGCTGGCAGAGGCGTACACTGAAAGAAATTCCTATGGCTAAATAAAAAATTCGTATTTTCGAAATAAAAATATGCAAAACCAAATGATAATTTTTTTAATATGAATAGATTTTGGTTGAACTAAACATTAAATGTTGTATGTCTATATCAGGTCGAGGCCCCTATAGAAAAGCTGCCAGTAGAAATAGCCTGAGACATTACTGCCAGAACAGGCGATGTGCCTACACCGCAGGTCGAGCGACGCGACGCCATAGAGCGGTATAAAAAACTAGGCAAGGAAAAAGTAAGCAGTAAGTTAACCAATCCCTATTATGGGGATCAGGATTTGGTGCAACTTTCTTTCATCTGTTCCTACCTATAATGCACTGGCCGCAGCCTAAAATCGTGGGCATCGCTAACAAAATTATCATTTCAGATCAAATCTATTTTCATTAGCCTTAAACATTGTCAATACACATATCAATCAATCAATTTCTTTCAACTACACTTTTTTTGTACTTAAAAGAAACAATACATTTTTTGAAATTACTACTGAAGGTTCCAACATATAATCGTTTCATTTTACAACATAAAGTTGTTGGAAACGATTGTCAAATCAAAGATCTGTCTCAAACATGACTATGATGGGCGCATTTTCAAACAAAAAACTGTCATAAAGTGATTTTCGTTTAATCTGACCTGTACTTTTCTCTGAGTGTACGCAGAAAAACATTTCAGAACGAGTTAAAGGAAGGATATTCATTTTAGACTCCATCAGTGCAAGTGGATATCCTCCAGTTAGTAAATGCAACAAAGTCACTATGAGTCAAAGCACAAAACATATGTTTATACTCAGAAATTAACACCGGAGTTATAAGATCCTGAAAATCGCATTTTATCGAAAATCTTATTCTCGTTGTTCATTGGCAGGGCTACAGCCTCGTAAAGAGCATCTCTGGATTAGCTCTTTTGTCCCAAATTTGAAATTGCATAGAGTTTCTCGTCTAACTCTTTTTTATATGTTTTAGAGGAAGCATTTTGTGAAAGTTGGGGACACGCCCGTAAAATGCCTAGAAAAGGGTCGTATTCATATAAAGCGCTTTACACACATAGCCGCAAAATCTTCGTAGATTACGTAATCTCGTATGCTGTTCACACTATGGTCGTAATCTTGTTCCACGACTTGACAGTACAGTACAATCCGTCTAAATTGCAAACTCCGACAATTTCATGCACGACTGAAACTGTTATTTATATTAATTTGTTAAAACAAGAAGCAGAATCTATCTTATAGGAATTATGTGAATGATTTATGTTCGTCAATGGGTGAAAACATCACACTTTTGTGTACAAAACCATGTCCCAGGCGAAAATGGATGAGATGACCTCTACTGTAGAATTGTCAAATGCGAAGCTCACCACACTTCACCATGATCTTGTAAAGATTTTCTCCGAGATTTTGATTATAATCTCCGTACAAAATCTATGAAAATGTATGGAAAATCTACAAGATTTTCGCCTAGATTTTTTAAAATCTCAAGATTATGCAAAATCTTCTATAGTGTGTAAAGAGCTTAATCTCACAAAAACAACTGTGTTGTAAAATATTTCCGCCAAAGAAAAGGCCTTCCAAAAGGGCACTCTTAGTTATCAAGTGACTGAACCAGAGACTGATCCTGATAGCTATTTCTGATTTCTGGCCATGAGCCCAATCATTTATCATTGCAAAAGCAATGCTTGATAAAATCGTTTGGTTAGGACTGGACAGGTTTTCGGGACCTCTGATAAAGAATAAGAGCATTTTTTACATATCTTTTCCCTGGGGGTCTGGTATACATTTTTGTAACGAAACTAACGAACGCAACGAAACGTGTGTCCAAGGTAACGACGGTGAAGCTCAAGAAGCCAAAGGCAGTATATATGGTAATTTTAAAAGGGAGAATGATGGAACCTGGATGTCTTTGGTCAGCAGTAACGGGAATCATGTCTTAACCGTTTGGTGTTGGCTTAGGTCCAAGTTGGATCTGGGAAAATGGATGGAATTTAAATCACACATTGAGGCTTATTGACTACATTAAAAATTAGGATTAGAGTGCATGTTAAGGTTTATGGATAGAGATGGAGTCTAGGTTTAGGCTTAAGTAAGGGCTAAGGTTAAAGTCAAAATAAAATTTAGAATAATGGACAGGATTAAAGCTATTGTTTGGTTCCAGTTAACGTTATTGTTGGCGTTAAATTTAATGATAGCGTTTGCGTTAATGTTGAGTTTGAGGCTTAGGCCAAGGTGAAGGCAAAGTTATGGTTAGCATTAAATTTAAGGAGATATATAAAGATACCAAGGTTTCCGAGATTACCAAGGCTACCAGGGCTATCAATGATACCAAAGGTTCTAAAAGCCTGAAGTTACACAGGTTTCCAAGGGAACCATGGTCACTAAGGTTACCCAGGGGACCGAGGTTACTAAGGTTACCAAGTGGCCGTTATTGAGAGGACCAAGGGGATTATCATTATTATTATTCTCGAACAAATGCGTGGCAATAGGACAGTGAATATCGTCTTCTCTTCGTGCAAATGAACGCATTCAATATAATTTATTGACAAGATAAGTCGATTTTGAAAATCGAAAACTACAAAAACAACTATGTTGTTAAAGGTTTCTGCCAAATAAAGAAAAGGTCGTCAGACGCAAAAAGGATTGATATAAATACAATCCTGCCTTAATACTCGCATCTTGTCTCAACGATATGCATATTTGAAAGTGATTGAATTAGTAAATAGCTGCCACCAAACAAGCGCGGTGTATGAAATAATTTTCGCCGTGGTAGACCCAGCGCCCGCTCTAGGAGTTACGCCGCCCCGGGCAAGAGGACAAATTGCCGCCCCTTAGGTACTGTACCAAACAGATTGATAGTAGATATCCATACTATCTAGATCAGTGGTTCCCAATCTTTTTCAGTTCGTGCCTCTTTGTGAGGTCTACTGATCCTGGCGCTACCCAAGAAAATAGGTGTGCAAAAATTGGCGTTGGCAAGGAATACTTTTAATGTTATACGTTTATAGTTCAGCATCTATTTTCGTATTTTAAATTGTATGAAAATTTAGTTGTTAGTGCAGCCCATATTTGGTAACTAATGGACATTTTTAGAAGTACATATTACTTAAATTTCGTTATCTCCGCATGCTGAATTTCGTCATGAGTTCGGCCGTCACCCTGGCTTCAGTGATACGTCGAGCACAAAAAATGAAATCACCCGGAGCGACCAAAATCCGCAAGATTTTTACTAAAGATTCATTCTATCCCACAAAAACTAGCTGACTGCGTCGGTTCTTTTTAGAATCGCGAGTTTTGTCAATTTCAATCAGCCATATCATCAAACGCATTTAGTACCATTGGCAATTTCCAAGTTTTTGCAGCAACGGACTACCTCTGGTGAGTTTCGGAAGATGTTCGAGTCAGAATCGTTGCGCCTCCTTAGGGGGGTGCCCCCCCCCCCCCCTGTTTGGGAATCACTAATCTGGATGTATAGAATGGTTGTTGTAGAATCGACACATAGAGGTTTTTCCTCTTGTACTCATGGTCGTTGCTCCAAAACAATTTACATAATGAAACCAGCTGGCTTAAGAACATAACAAAAAAAAATCATGATCACATTGGGATTCAAACCTCCGTTCAGCTATCATTCATACTCTTAAGCACACCACCACGTACCACAGTTCAGCAAGGACTTATAGAGTTTGTTTGGAATTTCAAAATTTTAAAGCTTGATGTAAGAAATCGAGAATTCATGCGATACATTTTTAGAAAACATTCCCCTCAAAAATGTTGGGCCGAAAGATTGGGCTCGTTTTCATTACTAACGCTCTGCACTTGTTTTTCATAAATTCCTTAAAAACTCCAATTAGACGTATTGCTTAAGGCCAATGTGCATGGCTTATTTTCATAAATGCTCATCTCGAAATTTTTTAAAGAGAATAAGGTCAGTTTGCCCTCCAATGCTTAGATGAATCAATGCAATGGGAACCAGAACCAGCTAGATTAGGGGTGCCAAACTCAGAACGTTGCCCGGCCCAAATAAGACTCTCCTATATGGATTATCCGTGAGAACTACCACCTTTCGAAAATGTACTTCAAGAACATTCAAAAATTAAAACAAGAAGTGAAAACGTCAAAATATGATTGATCTTCAAGTAACCACTTTTTGTTAATTACATGATTTGCAATTGTTGCGCATCGTTCATCCAGGTCGCCCAAAATACAGCTGGAAGGCAAAATAGTCAGATTAAATTGATTTCAGCAGAAAGGTGTGGCTAAAAGAAACAAAAATTTGTTTGTGATATGATTTTAAACAAACTCATGCACCAATACAGCTTGATAAGTATAGGTCTAAAAATCACCACTTGGGCTGTAATGATTATGTTGGAATTTCACATCCTGGTGATTTAGTCACCAATTCCAAGAATTCCGTAGTTTTTAGAGCTTTGCCATTTTTCCTCTCAATTCACGTTCGGTAAAGCCAACCAAAGTTTTATTAACTGTATTTCGACAGCTTCATGAGGAGGCTTAGTATTTTCCTGTACAAAAAAGATGAGCTAAGACAAGACGTAAATCCAAATAACCAGCAGCAAATTGTTTGTAAAATTTGGAGAAAAATTCCTAAAATAATCGTGCATAAAGCACTGATGACTTTTAGTAATGATTATGAATTTCTTCACCTTACCAATTTCACCATTTTTGTGTTGATATACATTGTGTTGCATCGACATGGCCGCGGGCCGCACAGACTTGCGAGGTGGGCCGCATGCGGCCCGCGGGTCGCGAGTTTGACACGTCTGAGCTAGATGAATCAATGCAATGGGAATTGCGAAATGCGCAAAATGTCGAGGGAAATTATGGAAAACAACTCCAGAGGAGTCTGTTTTAAACGCCTTAATGTTCTCAGCGTTTATTCGACTCCCTATTCCTCATTTCATTATGAATTTCTTCGGGAGTTCAATATTTATTTAGTGGACTTGCTCTCCTGTTACTCAATACACTAAACAAAAACTTTAGATATCATCTTCCGGAAATATAATCGCATATAAATGAAGCAATAATGATTGAATGAATTTCGTGTTATAATTTCGTCCTCTGAAAATTCGGCAACAATTAGGATTCATGCAAGGTCCTTAATTCTGGTGAAAAGAAGATGAAATGAATGTTAAATTGAGCTGAAATTAACACATACAAGTAATTCTCCAGTGAGTATGTTTTATAACTTCAGCGCATAACTGAGCGAATAGTCCCACTTTGCTTTTCGAAAGTAGGGCGAGTGCTAGCATCACAGAAGTAAAATTTGCGCGGCTCTTACTTAGCATTTTCGAATTATAAATGCAGCACTTCGTATCAATGGTTGGCTCTTCATTGCCTCACAAGGAATATGCATTTCCAAAACACAACTTTAACCTTCACATCTTTATTTTATTTCGCCCTATTTTTATTTCATATGTAGAAAGGAAACCGCAGCCTTTCCACTTAACCGAAGTTGATATGGATTTTTTTCTTTCGGCTTTTATTTTTATTCGAGTGCTGGCCAAAAAGCCGCCCCTAAAACTTGGCGCTCCGGGCGACCGCCCGGCTTGCCCCCCCCCCCCCCTTAGAGCGGGCGCTGGGTAGACCACGCCGAATTCGCCAATTCGTGAGCACAAAACATTAACGAGAATATTATAAATAAGGCCCGGATTTCTATGCAGTAAAAAAGGTCGAAATATGCCATATAATATGCAATAAAAAATCACAAAATATGCAATGAAATATGCAGTGATAAAACGAAAAATATCGTATATATGTAGCAGAAAAATATTGAAATACGTAATTAAACCTTTTACCATCAGTATACTAGACAAATTTTTATCGCAATTCGAATCAAACAGAGATATTTTTTAAGTATAATAAAACAGAAGTGCTATGTTTTAATACTAAATTCAGTTCAATTCATATTCAACATAAAACACATTTCAGAATAACAGCGAATACATAAACTTTAGCAATATAATAAATCCAACCAAAATCTTTTTCAAAAATTCCGATCGTTTTCGGTACATAAATATATTTTAAATGATTTCATTACTATTCCATTTTTGAATTGCAATGAAGTACTTTTAAAAATTTTCCCCAGTAAAACTGTGTTTTCTGCCGTTTAAAATATATTTAATTACCGAAAATTATCTTTCTACATTCACTGATGTAATTGGAGCAAATTTAAATGTTTATTGGTCGGTTATTTCCGAATGCTCCGCGTTGTTATCGTTAATGATTTTGTAAATATTCCTTAGTGTGGTTAAGCCTGTGCTTTTGTCTGTAATTTCATGAAATTTAATTTTGTGCATTTCGCCCGAGCTTCCCGAAATACAATTTATATGTATGTTCTTCAAACTCGTCAATTAATTGACAACTGTCACTTAAGCTCGCCATATACAGTCAAATCGAATGCACATAATCCATCTGACGCCCGTACAGCACATTTACTATACAATTTATCGTACAACTTAAACTGACAGTCTTACAATCCACCCGACACAACACAACAAGCGAAAATTATATATTTTGTGGCGATGCTACTTTCGATGGAGAATGACCGCCTTAACCACTAATATAAGGAATTACCACCGGTTTATGTGAAAAAATCAACAACTTTATGTGAAAAAATCAACAACTAGTTGATTTTTTCACATGTGTTGACCACCGGTCATTTTCCATGTTGTCGCTGTGGTGGCCATTCTCCATCTAAAGTAGCAATAGATGCCCTTCGCCACAAAATATATAATTGTCACTATGTTGTGTTGTGTCGTGTGGATGGTGAGACGATCATTTTAGATTGTACGATAAATTGTATAATGTTTGTGATGTACGGGCGTCAGATCGATTGGGTGCAATCGATCGATTGAACGATCTGACTGGACAGTGTATGGTAAGCTTTAGAAACATTGTATTTCATGTAATATTGATGCAAAACGGAATAATTTGCAGTTTCTTTTTGTTTTTCATGTTTGTTTCTTCTTTGTGAAACATTTTTTTATAATTTTCTTAGAGCAAATTAGGTATTATTGCAAAATTTTTAAGAAAGAGCAAAATATGCAAAAATATGCAATAACCCATCAAATATGCACAAATATGCAAAAATATGCATTTGCATATAAATCCGGGCCTTAATTATAAACAATTGCGACCCAATCCGACAATTTAGACTGTTTAACGTACAATGCTTGCTTGCTCGTGTATAGGAACGCTAGGCAAGCGAATTTCGACTTTCGAATTTCAAAGATGTAGTGTAGACGATTTTGTACGACTCGATAAAACTCTCCATTGTTATCAGTCTAGGTACGTCAACCTTGAAATTGTACGGAAACGCACTAATTTCTCGTTCCGGTTAAGCGTGATAAAATAATGAGTGTTATGTGTGTGTGTTATGAAACATTGACGAACACTCACTGCGTTTAAAAAGAAATCACAACTCTGATTCATCGATTACTTTTGACACTAAACTGCCAGAATCTGACTATGATAAGAAGTAGAGTTACATACCTAAATCTTTGCACTGGAGAAACTCTGGTTTCAATCGAAAATCACCGTCAACCCGATCCCAATCCAATTTACGACATATTCGCATTGTGTGACAGATATTACGAGAAAATTCACCCCGTTTCTCTGTGTTGTGTATGTTTGTGTACACCTAATTCCCGAGCTGTCCGTTTTCCGGTTTATCAGTTCAAAGAAAAAGCATAAAAAAGGAGCCGAATCCCGCGCGCGTGCATGGATATTCGAATAATTCGTTTGACTAAGCATTGTGTCGTGCCTAATATTCTTCTTCTTCCGTGACCAAACCCTTCTCACACGCACATTTTCATAGACATTTGTTCATCTTTGAAAATTATATTCGCTACAATTCATATATTTTATTCTTTGCGCAGTTTTTCGGCTGGCATGATGTCCTTTTGTCCAACATATGTGTACATATATGTGCGTCGTAGTCAGTTTTCGTTTCATTCATTCGTTCAGTCCGTGAAATATGAAGGTCCATAAATTTTTATTCAATTTAATGCTCCGGTAAACAATTTCGCTACAAGACTCACTTTTCGACATAAAGTTTTCTTATTCTTATACATACACGGCCGGGCCGGCACGGCGAGGCGCGTTTCGATGATACGAAAGGACATTGCTTGTCTTGGGACTTTCTTTTTACATTTCTGTTTTTTTTTTATGGACTAAAAGAACTGGACGAACAAAGAGAAAAGGAAAAGTACGCACGAAAGCATTTTTTCGTTCTTTTCAGTGAAAGATGAATTTGATTTAAGACTCCGCCGGCACATATGTTACTGTATGTAGAGTAAGTCCCGTTATATAAGGTTATGGACACAGGATTCGTATAGTAAAGTGAAAGTTGTTAGTTGCCTATGTTCATAAATTTTTGTTATGCATTTGAAAAGAAACTAAAATGAACTAAAATTGAAATGAAGTCAGCGAAAAACAAGGATATTAAAAGAAAGAAAAAAAGACGATATTTTTTGAAAATGACGGGCAGTCCACTTAAGCATTTGACGCCATCTGAAATGATGGAAATCTTTGGGTTTATTGGAAAAATTATTCTTTGTTCGAAAATATTCATGTAATGTACCTACCTATATATGTATACCCTTCGCTCATAGAGGAAAGTTTTTAACGCATTGAAGGAAGCATATCCGACCATATAAACGCAGTATATGATCAGTACGAATTGGGGAGTCGATTGGGTGATCTCCGTCTGTCTGTCTGTTGCGACGCGTTTCACTCGGCTGGTATTAAAGCTAGCAACCTGAAATTATAGAGATTTAGGGGCCCAAAAGCCACTAGAAAGATTTATCGTACCATAAAAACAGCACGGCCGCGTAAAACCACACTCCGATGTAGATATTTTTTGTAGAAAAGAAGAGATATGCGCACTTTTTGAAGACAAAATAAATGCTGCATTTACTCTTCCTCTTTCACCAGGTCCCTTACATAAACAAATTTAATATCCTTCTATATATAAAAATGCTAACTTCGGAAATGGAAAAATCTGATGAATGTTCTGATTGGCTACGATGAATCCCGAATGTCGATAAGTATAGCATGCAAGAACGAAAAGCAGTCAGTCAGTGCCAGGGTTGCCAGATTGGGCTCCTTCTCGCCAATTGGGCTATCTTTTTTCTCAATTGGCGACAAAAATTCTCAAAAGTCGCCGCGCGATTTTTTGGGCTACATAAAATACGCGCCAGGTACTTATTTTTGTTTTAAATATTATTTTTCCAAGACAAAGTAGATTTTTTGAAGGGTACTGATACATTAGAATTAAAAAAAAAGCAGAACATTCTCTGAAAATGATTCAGTTTATTATTAACACTAAATGGGTCAGACACATGAAGAAGCAATTCCAAATGACACAGGCCCATCTTGGCTGAAAGTTTTTTAAATTAAAACAGCCGACGTCCAAAAATATTTCCACATTTAAGTAAATTATCTTTTATTATTTTATTTCTGCCACATTCTGTAAGGTGATCGTGAAAAGGGCATTTCCAATTACTTTTTCCCATTTGACAGAGACTTTATTTATATACTTGGAAGCAAAAAAATCGACCCACCCCAAATGCTTCCGTTCTAAACACGATTACTCAATAAATAATAAACAGTCTGTTTTTGTTTTTAACTCTGTAAAATCAATAAAAAAAAACATTATTTACTATTAAACTGTGTTAAAACTTTAAATTTTGTTTTATGACGATACTTATAACTTGAATTTTTAAACTGTGTATGACGACTAAAGCGGACTTTGGGGTAGTTTTTGAGGGGCGCGGAAAGTTTTGTAAGAGTGCAGATATATTAAGTAACCGCTGGAGCATGCAAATAGATACAATCTGTTTCATTGCGATGCGATGAACTTGGGGTTTAAGGCTTCATATGCTCTTTGGGGCTTGAAAAACACTTAGGGGTTGTTTTTAAGGGAAGGAGGTGCTCGGCATATTTTTTGCTTTTGCCATTGAATTACGGTAAATTCGCGTCATTTAATGCACTATAGGGATCATCGAAATTTAAAAGTGGTAGCGCTAACTTTACAGATATAAATCATGTTTTAAAGCGTTTGGGGTGGGTCGACTTCTTCGCTCCCAAGTGTATTATTGCATTTAATGAAATTATTTATGTACAAAGATTAGCTTCTTACGTTTTATTTTGGCAATAAATTTTTTTGGGCTACTTTGGGCTATAAAAAAACTGAAATTTGGCGATTTCTTCTGAAAATATCTGGCAACCCTGGTCAGTGCTGCGAGCGCGCAGCGCGAGCACGTCAGCTCGTCGTTGGCTGTGGCAGGGCAGTGCCGGGGGGGCGGGACAGGGGAGGGGGCAGGGGTAGGGGTTGACGAGCGTAGCGAGCAGGGGGCGAAGCCCCCTAGTTGTTTTAAAATCTTGAAAAGATCATGGGACGATCCGGATCCACAAATATATGGCATGGCTGTAGCGCGTAGACGCGGTTTGTAATCCGACCCACCCTTTCTTTGCCAAGTACTGTATGGGCAAAAAGATTCTTTAGGTCCCTCTGCAAATTAACTATCTTAAAACATTTTTGGCGATAATATACCTTTTCTAAATTTCCGGAATAAATTCCAAACCTTGCTTGTGGTATATACTCGGTAATTAGTGCTGCGGTGCAGAGGCCGCATTTGGTTTGAAAGAAGTCTTGCCAAGATTGCTGTATTGAATTTAACATTAAATACAAACGTTCAAAATTTAAGGATTTAAATTAGATTACACTTAAGTCTAAAGCTGAAACAAGGAATTAAGTTGAATTAATAACGTGTCGCTTTTTAGGGTTTTTTAGAAATTTTTTTTTTCAAAAAACCCTTATGAAATCGATTTTGTCTGTCCGTCCGTCTGACCGTCTGTCCGTCCGTCTGTTCACTAAATAACTCGCGAACGGCTCAACTGATCGTCATGAAATTTGGTAGGAATGTGTAGAATGGTTACAGTCTTTGGCACATATACCTTAGGAGTTGGTAGAAAGAAGATAACAGGGTGTCACGTTTGAAAAAAGTCGACTTTTTTAGTTTTTATCGAAGATTGACATATGGGTATTTAAATCAAAGAACTAAACGAGTACATCTCACATCAGTTAAAATTTTCCAGTTCCAAGTAACGGTAAAAAAGTTATTAGCGTTCAAAGTTAAACTTCCTTTTCGACCTCCGTTTTTCTAAACCGTTATAGGGATCGATATGAAACTTTGCACAAAGATTGGTCAGTATGGCTTTATATACGTTAAATATTAAGACTGCTGACTTTTGCTAAGGAAAAGTAAATAACAGTAAATTTGTAAAATTTGAATTTGATCGTGTGTAGCCCCTCTTAGGTTTCCAAATATAAAAATTCTGCTAGGGATGTTTAGAAAATTACATAGGGAATATGTCTTGGAATTTTCATTCGAATATCTGTATCCAAACCGGAAATATAGCCAAGTTAGTATTTAGTAAGGGCCTTTCACAATGCAAGGGAATATAAACTGAATTACTGGCTGTAAAATTACTGTTACTCTTTTTTTAATCAAGGAAAAGCAACTTATATGAAATTACTCCATTGTGTCCCCTGACATAAGAGACCATTCAAGCTTTTCTATGAGTGTTGAACAAGTATTCTTTTGCAGCTATTCAGGGACACCCTGTTAACTTGGTCCTACAAACTTCAAAAATATTTGTGGCAAACACTATTACCATTCTATGCATATCCACCAAATTTCATGTCCATTGTTTCATCAAGTTAAAAGATATGCATTGAAGAAATGCTTAAGAGGCTTCCCTTGCATTGTGAAAGGCCCTTACTAAATACTAACTTGGCTATATTTCCGGTTTGGATACAGATATTCGAATGAAAATTCGTAGACATATTCCCTATGTAATTTTCTAAAAATCCCTAGCAGAATTTTCATATTTAGAAACCTAAAAGGGGCTACACACGATCAAATTCAAATTTTACAAATTTACTGTTATTTACCTTTCCTTAGCAAAAGTCAACAGTCTTAATATTTAACGTATATAAAGCCATACTGACCAATCTTTGTGCAAAGTTTCATATCGATCCCTATAACGGTTTAGAAAAACGGAGGTCGAAAAGAAGTTTAATTTTGAACGCCAATAACTCTTTTACCATTACTCCAAACTGGAAAATTTTAACTGATGTGAGATTTACTCGTTTAGTTCTTTGATTGAAATACCCATATGTCAATCTCCGATAAAAACTAAAAAAGTCAACCGTTCGGGACACCCTGTTATCTTCTTCCTACCAACTTCTAAGGTATATGTGCCAAAGACTGTAACCATTCTACACATTCCTACCAAATTTCATGACAATCGGTTGAGCCGTTCGCGAGTGAACAGACGGACGGACAGACGGACAGACGGACAGACGGACGGACAGACAAAATCGATTTCATAAGGGTTTTTTGAAAAAAAAAAAATTTCTAAAAAACCCTAAAAATGGATTTGGAATCACCGTATGTGTGCGGCATTCAAACCATAGGTTCATCTTCAAATCATACGTTCGCCATTGTAGGCGCAAGTAATTTACTATGCAAAGAGTCTAAGTAGCTCTTAGAAAATTTATTTTAAGTACGACGTTCTTAATTTTAGTACACATACAGTAACGGCAAAATCATGCTTCAAAATATTTAGTTAGTTGAAGGTCGATCCACACTTTTTTGTCATCAGTCAGAGTCAACATCCATTATCCATCCTTAAACAGTTCTTCGCGTTATATTGATGGCGGAAAAAATCCACTCATGCAATTTTTAACTATACAGACCCCTTTTTGGGATCACTACACTAGTCATAGGACAAAAAATTATCCAGGATACTACTCGCACAATTTATGTATGAAAATCCTTCGCGAATAGAGAATTCTAATGGACGGCTTCACTATAGATATACATACGTACAAGTTTACGTTCTCAACTCAAAGCAAACGTAAAATGGGCCATAATGGTAAAAAGCTTACTTGTAACCATTCTCAGAGACAATTAAGTGCAGATAAAGATATCAAATGCAATGAAGCATTTACGTTCAAAGAGGATAGGAAAAAAAACTGGAGAGAGTCGCTGAACACGAGTGCTGCACACCAAAGAGTTTCGAACCAGATGAATGGGCCTGTCGACATTATTTCCTTTTTCGTTCGTCTTCGTCTATTTGACAATTGAAACTTGAGATGTCTGCGCTTTGGAAAAAAGGAATTCAATCTTCGCAGTAATTCCCACTGTTGAATATGTCAAAATCGAATAGAAATAAATAGAAAGAAAATTGCAACCCACTCAAGTCGGGCTTGTCTTTCATTTAAACATTTTTGATGATGAGAAAATATGCACAGAACGAGGCATCATCTCTTCTGTGCATACTTGATGCAATCAATGACAAGTTCAATGAAACCGAGCTTGAAGACGATAGGGAAGACGAAAGACGCACAGTTGTGGACGTAGCCAATGAAAATGGTGCAATAATGAACTCTCATACCTATACAGTGAAGAAGAGAAATAGCGAGGCTTGTCCAACGGCGGCTGACATGGAAACCATTGCCGCTCTATAGTCGGGCAAAAGTGTTTACAGATGTCTGAAATAAATTACGCCCCAGACGGTACCGACCGAACCGATGCGACCTTTGTTGGTACTGCGAGTCCAATGTGAAGGACGACCACCACAAACGTGGTGACGCAATGAATTACGTGTCGCCTGAACGGAAGCCGCTTTAAGTCGCATCATCGTCTCTCTACCTAAATAACATCTTGTGAATTTGTCCCGTAGACATGCAAGCAAGGACAATTTTATTTCATTTATTTTCGTTTTTCTTTTACATTTCTTTATTTTATTTTTTCATGAAATCTTCACCCTTACTTGAATGTTGTAATAATGTGAAATTGTAAAGAGGTAATGTTTTTTGTTCAACAAAGGATTAACAAGACGGTTTACAGGGTGATAAATCCTTCAGAAGTATAATTGAATTCAAGGGTGTTGGAGATGATGATTTTCTTGTGATTTTGATTATGTTTTCATCTACTTTGAAATGGAATAAAAAAAAAATAGATGGATGTTTTTGCTGGAGAGCACTATACGACTATTAGAAGTCTATTAGATCCGTAGCATAATGAATCTATACATAGCTCTAGGACATGAAAAGAAGTGGTACTAATTCGTTTAAAAGAACCTTTAAACTGCAGAAGTCTTCTTAAGAAAAACTTTTATGGAAAACAGGAAGGAATATGTTGAATCAAAGCCTTATATACATATCCCTTGAACTCAGTGCTCAGGAACGCGAAAAAACAAAAAAAAAGAAACCCATAATCAACTCTCTTCATAATAATTATCTCGAAAGCATCCATAATTTCTGCAATGATAGTCAAGAGCGCCATTTTTCCTATTTTTTCCATCTCTACACACGGAAACAAACACTAAAAACGGTGGTTTCTAACTATAATCCTCATTAATCCGTAAAATCGTGAAAGAAACATATTTTCGTTGTCGAAGAATATGACTCTTCTTCATCAGAATAATAGTGCTTTTCTTCGTGAAAAGAACCACACAACGACGACGAGGATGAAGATAGCGACAAAGTCGACGACGAAACGTATTGTTTCCGAATTGTATAGTAACTCTTTTTGTGTGCTGCAGTACCTCCTGCTCCTGCAAAAAAAAACAGAGAAACAAAGAACGTGTTGCTATTCTAAAGAGTGCAGTGAGAGAGGTTATACAGTTAAGTGTACAAGAGGTGAAGACACAAAAAAAAATTATTTAGAAAAAAAAGATGAAAACAATGAAAGGATCTAGTGTAGTCCTCACCTTATTGTTTGTTAAAAATTTATTCTTTTGCATATTATGTTTAAGTCTAATACTGTCGAGCTCCCGTAAACGGACATGGAGATAATAATAAATGAGTTTCTAATGAATTAACTATTCAAACTCGTAATTCTGGGAAACAAATTGTGTTCTGGCTGAAGCAAAAAACAGAATTTTGCAGTCTAAAAATTTAAGTTGCAAATACAGTAGAACCTCGATTTTTTGAACGCCGATTTCCTAGCATTCGATTAACCGAACCTGGGACTGAGCTTTTTATACCCGTCACTATGTGAAAGGGTATATTATCTTTGTCATGAAGTTTGCAACTCAAAGAAGGAAGCACCTCCAACTATATAAAGTATATATATTTACTAATCAGTGTGATGAGAGAAATCGATTGAGCGATGTCCGTCTGTCCGTCTGTTTCAATACAAACTAGTCCCTCAGTTTTGAAGCTATTTTGAAATTGTGGGTACAAGTTTCTTTTAAGTGTACGCTGTATATATGTCGGAACCAATGGAATCGGGCCATGGCGTCATGGGGCTGCCATAGTAACACAAAATTCAAAATTAGGTTCTTCTAAGAAGAACTTTTTTCTTTATGAACCAGTCTTAACCAATCTTTACCCAAATGTATTTCTAGTAAAGCCTCAAAACATATCTAGGAACGGATGAAATCGGAACACTATGTCATAGGGCTGTCAAACAAACAAACCCCTCCACACCAAACTAACCAATCTTATCCAAACTTTACCTAAATGTGTTCCTAGTAAAACCCCAAAACATATCTAGAAACAGATACAAACAAACCTATAAAAATTAGGATCGTCTAAGAAAATTTTTTTTCTTTATGAATCAATCTTTATCAAATTTTACCCAAGTGTGTTACTAGTAAAGCCTCAAAACATATCCAGGAACGGATGGAATCGGAACACTACCTCATAGGGCTATCATACAAACCAACCTCTGAAAATTAGGTTCTTCTAAGAAAAATGTTTTTCTTTATGAACTAATCTAAGCCAAACTTTACCGAAATGTGTTCCTAGTAAAGTCTCGAAACATAGGAACGGATGAAATCGGAACGCTACTTCATAAGGCTATCATACAAACTAACTCCTCCAAACCAAACTAACCAATCTTAACCAAACTTCACCCAATACTGTTTCTAGTAAAGCCTCAAAACATAACTAGGAATGGATGGAATCGGAATATTACCTCATGCGGTCATACAAACCAATCCCCAAATATTAGGTTCTTGTAAGAAAAAAAATGTTCTGTTTGAATCTTAACTGAAATTCATCCCAGTGCTCCTGGATTAGCCTTAACGCAACCAGGAACAGATGGAATCCGAACACGTCATAGGGCTGTGGTAAAAAATTTTAACAGAAAAGAAGCTTAAGTTTCATTCAAATTTTGGCTGCGCCCGAATTGAGCCTCGCTCTCGTTTCATATGAAATGAATCGAATCAAATAAATCAAGTATCTGAAGGAAGTAACCTCTCCAAGTCACGGCGCGGCGCGCGCCGGGATGGAGCATCTCACCGAGATTGCACGGAAGCAATCCGCAAACGAATTTGCAACCATCAACTCCTCCCAGTGGCGTAACGTACGGTGTTCCATCTGTTTGGTCGGGCCCCCAGCCATCCAGCGCCCGCTCTAGCACTTACGCCGCCCCGGGCGAGTGGACAAATAGCCGCCCCCTTAGGTAAAGTACCAGGCAGATTGATAGTAGATAGCACAAATGTTATGTCGTTGTTGTTGTAGAAGCTATGTAAGAGACATTTTATTCTTAAATCGAGTGATCTTGGCAGCCCTTGGTCGTTATAACTCATCGGTTCCACGATGGCTGCCGTAGGATCACATATGAACCCAAAAATGCATAGTCAAAGTGGGATTCGAACCGACGCTATAGTAATTCAGAAAATAGAATGTCTACCCACTGAGAAAGCCCAGATAGCATGTATAAGTCCGTAGAAGTCCGTTCCGCCACAATTCATACTCATAAGCGCAATTCACCTCAGTTCAGCAAAGCCTTCTAGATAGTTTGTTTGAAATTCCAAAATTAAAGCTAAGTATTGAATTTCCCCAACCACATATTATTCACCACCGGCAAAAAATATACAGATATCATACGGAAACCGGGCGGAATTCAGAATGACGTATAAATGTGATTTGGGGCTTTATCGAAGCAGACCACTACTTTTTGGGTCCATTTTCGTCCATCAATTGCAGAAATCATCACTGAGTCCCGTGTGATGTGTAGCATGTCTATGAAGCTAAGTTCACTCATGGCTTCCACACTTATTGTGGATTTGCCTAGGATCCTCAGCCTCCTACCTAGTGTTGATCACTCACACACAATGTGTGCTGCCGTCTTAGCCAGACATATAGTCTGCATGCGTGGAGGATGATGGATGCATATATCATCCTCCACGATTTTCATCTTAGTTAGATGCACTTTAAAATTAGCATGCCCTGTCACTAAGGCAGTTGTCCAACTTAGGCTACTCCGTGTATAACTGAGTACCTGTTTAGCTTTCGTCCCTAGTGGGCTGGTAATTGCGTTTCGAGCCTGCCTAGAAGTGAATAGCCTTCGCCATCGTTGCCGATGTATGGAATAAGGTAAGAGATTGAAAATTACCACAAAAACATTCAACATACTTTAGAAAACTCCGCACTCAAAAATGGTATGCCAAAAATGATGGAGCCGATAAACATAAATTAGCTGGGTCTCTTCGAGGACGAGTTTCTTCAGTGGTTTCAATTTGGGTGGCTTACTTGCTTGCTGAAATCCAAACTACCTTGTCCGAAATTGGCCTACTCAATGCTAGATGAATCAATGAATCCATTCGCGAGGAGACCGGGCTAATTGCTGCCAAATGTGGATACATGTTTTCTAAAATGCCTGAAAAAAAAAATGTTGGTGGTGCATTTCGGCAAGAAATTTCTCATAGAAGATTTTTTTGACGCTTTTATTTGCTGAGTGTTTATGCACTAATTATTTATAATTTCTTATGGTTTCTCCGGAGGTTCAATATTTACTTAGTGGAGGTGATCTCCTATGACTCAACAGACTGAATAGAAATATTAGGCCGAAATCGGGCCTTGTAAAACCGCGCACAAAACATCAAAGTTGTGGACAAAGAAAGACGAATTTTTCTTTCATCCGTATAACGAACATGTAGCGGAAAATATTAGAAACACAAAAGTTTTCCTTATGAGAATGGATAGCAGATCAAGCCGAAGAGGAATTTTCAATTGGGGGACGAAATCAGCACTCCATTTTCCAATAGGCTTCTTTTTAAGGAAGAACTTAATTAGCAGATAACTTTGCAAGCATCATAGATGTGAAGTTTAGGCAAATATCACTAACCATTTTAAGATTCTAAATGCAGTACTTCACTTTGTCTTTTCGAGTTTTTTATTCGTGTTTTAGCCAAAAAGCCGCCCCTAAAATTGGCGCCCCGGGCGACCGCCCGGCTTGCCCCCCCTTAGAGCGGGCGCTGCAGCCACCAGGGGCCCCCTAGCGTTGTGACGATATTTGGGACATTTTCGGGTCCATTGAAGCTAGATGTAAAGGGGATAAACAAGTTAGAAGTGCTCTTGGGCGGAACGCATTTCTTTGCTTTGAAGAAGTTTCATTCCTCAAAATTCGAATTTTCGTTATTTTTTTTTAGTTGACCCGGTTATTGTTACAAATACAGCGTTGAAAGTTATAAGTACAGTTAAATCGTTTAAGTCAAAACATCAATAAGTGCAATTATTCCTTAACTCGTACAAATTTAGGGTTTGACTGGCTTTCCTGTCAATTTTTTTTTATATAAAACGCAATCTCTAAGGCGAATTTCTTTAAGTAGAAAACATCTTTACCTCAAGGAATATTTTAAATTCTTCTATGCCATTTCTTAAAGGTTTACTCCCCCTACGACGAAATAAATTCCATTTCACGTTATTGCTTAAATAAATTCCGACATAGATTTCAAGATAACCGAAGAGTAGATAAGGTAGGTAAGGTATGTAAAAACAAAAAGGGTCAACTGAGAGTAGTGGTCCTGAATTCAATGCCTAGGAGTTCAGAACGCAAGACGCTTCGATATTCATAAGGTCTTTAAAGACCCGACGCACTTGTTCATATAATAATTGTTTACTTCAGATTAATTGAAGCCGATTTTCGAGCAAAATTTTTATGATCAACATATTCTGCAAAGTCTACTAAATAGGCTAAGTCCGTCGGAAAGTAAAAAATTGGATTTGATACGAATCTAAAAATTGCATCATATCTGTGGGGTCATGTGCGAAACCTACCTACCCTTCTAAACCACTCGACCGATTTTGATGATTCTTTTTTTGTTTAATCGGTCTTACATTGGAGAAGGTTTATGGACCAAATTTTTTTTTAAAATATCAAAGGAAGTGGTATGAAATCATGGGCGTAGCCAGGGGGGGGCAGGGAGGGGCGGTCGCCCCCCCCTGGTCGATGAAGATGGTTAAAAAATCCTTATCGATGTAGTAAAAAAAATCGCTGCACTATACAACATTTTCAAAAATTCTGCTGCTGGCGCAGCAGTTGCTTTTTCTGCCACTCCGAGTCCTGCCAGAGAAGCCATGATCGGGACAGTTTGCAGTCAGGAGGCGTATACAAATAGATGACAGCGAGTGGCCTCTCGTAACTGACGGAGGCTGCGTACCAGCACACACATTTCACTTGTGAGTGTGATCCTATGACTGCGTGGACCCCATATTTCCTGTTTCATTTCATGGCTTCTGAGCTGGAGTACACAATTTCAACCATTAGGTCCCTTCGGGAAGTTAGTGGAATTCAACTTGTTTTCATCTGAGAAGGTGACAAATGGTATACACTATACAGCCCTGGAAGGTCATGCTTCGTCGACTACGCATCATCAAATTTATCCCATATTTCGTGACAATTCTCATTATTTGGAGCGGAATTTTCGTACAGCACTTACCACGCTATGCATTGCATTGCGGCTAGACAAAGTAAGCATGGTAAGTTGGATTTTTGGAATTTGGCGTCGTCGAAACGACGTAGGATGAACTTTGTGTAACTTTTAGAACTCCAGTATTTCTTATGGCTGTCGATTCGACGATAAGTCTGTGTCCATACAACTAGCTCGTAACAAATATATTTATTTTTGAAATGTGGGACCTATTTTTTCAAAAATTGATGATTTGTAAATCAATTCCCCTACAAAATTACTCAAAATCGATGTTTTCCATTCTAAATAAACTAACGATTGAAAATCTGTTAATTTTTATAAATATTTTGAGAAAGGGTGATTTGTATAAGGCGTCAAAGTAGAGCTTCGTCGAATCGACGAAGCACCTTTCCGCACTAAAAATAAGCATGACCTTCCAGGGTTAAGGACCTTGTAAAGAACGGGTCTCATATTTCAGTGTCTTTCAAGTTCTTCTTTTTCTTCTCAGTACCGTATAGCCCATTGTGGGGGGGGGGGGGCGTTAGCTCAACCGTTTGGCAATTTCGAGTCAACATTACATATCATTTCGGAGTGTATAAATATAATGTTGTAAGCACTATATATTTCCATTCACATGTACGGAAATTTTGGACCACGCCAAGATTCGATCTCCGGACCTCTAGATTACTAGCATCGTAGAGTGCGACTCAACCAAGTGGGCCACAGAGCGAGTCTTTCAAGCCATTGATACTTTGATAAATTTAGAAGAAATCTTATTAAAACCGGTAACCATATTTCAATCAATAAAGGATTTATAAATATTCTTACGATGCTACTTTGCTAAGATGAAAGTGACAGACGAAACAAACTGGTTTCGCAAGTGGAATATGCAGTCCGAGATACAAAAAATGCACTGAAAATAGACAAACTACACTCTTAAAGGCAGATATTGGAGGCCAGTTGAATGTAATCAGAATGCAGAAGAAAATCATTTTCATCTCCATTTTAAAAATTTTATTCTAAAATTAGAAAAAAATAGAAATAACATGCGTGGCAGTCCACCAATAAACTAGAGCCGCAGATGTGTGCATCCAATTTTCAAGATCTAAACTGCTGTTTTGTTGAGGTGTTGAGATCAACAGCACGCCCAGCAATGTTATTTATACCCATAAATGGATACTTGTTTACGATATGAGCTACATCATAGTCCGTCACGTAGGTCGTGAGTTCGAAAAACACCATAAAATGAATTCATGAGACCCTCTGCACAAATCCAACCAAAAGCCAGGCTACGCTAAAATTTGCTAACAATATTTCTGCGACCGGAAATTTCAACTCCTAATAAAATCATGATGTTGAAAAAATTTTGGGCTTGCCCCCCCCCCTGATCGAAATCCTGGCTACGCCCATGTATGAAATATCGAAATTCCATTTTTGTGAGAGTAAGTGATTAAACCTACTCGATTCATACGCTTTAAATTTTTATACGTGTACTAAATGAAATCGAAACGGCTTAAGGATATGATAGAAATATGATGATATGACGTAGTCTAATCGAGCCATAATTAATCCGTCGATATCTCCGCAATCCTTTGACGTGACGTGAGTGACACGATTGAAGTGTCGCCGGACTCGCCACAAAATTGCCTATAGGGTCCTCGGAGCCTCTTTTCCGATCAGTGCACAGGGTGGTCAGAGATAGCCGTCAACCTGGATGTTGGCCATCTCCGCAATCCTTTGGCGGAGGGACACTATTAAGGTGTCGCCGCAAAATTGCCTAAAAAGTAATTGGACCCTCTTCCCCAATTAGAGCACAGGGTGGTCGGAAGTCCGTCGATATCTCCGAAAATTGCATTCAAGGTGACTACGTTTTTACGTACATACATCCTGGATGTTGTCACAGCAATTTCACAATCAACTTCGTACTACTTCGGAAATTCGCCGATATCTCCGCAATCCTTTGGCGGAATGACACGATTGAGGTGTCACCGGACTCGCCACAAAATTGCCTAAAGGGTTATCGGACCGAACAGTGCACAGGATGGTCAGCGATAACCGTCAACTTGGATGTATGACGGTTTCTGGGTTAGGTTCATTCTGTTCCCAAATCACAAGGGCTTGCGCGGACTCTCTCCGCAATGGTATATGTTGTGGTACGGTGACGTTAGATGCAAGAAACGCATTTAACTTCACAGGTGTATGCACGCCGCGGTGCAAGCTGTATACTAACTGGTAAGTGCAGAAAGTAGTTCTTGCTCAAAATCAAAGTTGAAAGAACGCGGTCATAAAATCGAAGTCTGCCGAGATTTATGCCAAATATGGAGGGTCCTAGGGCGAGTAAATGACTTTTACTGTCAAGAACTATAATATTAGTATTTTGGTGATTATGGTGCCCTACATGCCTGTTAGGCTATAACTCAGGAACTATAGACAATATTCGGTGGATTGTGGAAAGGTTTCGAGAGATTGGAAACCCTTAGCAAGTGGTAAAGGAAATGGGATAACATCAGCAAATTAGCCGTCCACGAGTTTTGGCATAAGAGCTCGAAGATACCAACAGAGGAATCGTAGGGTCAAATTTCACTTTGAATCACTTTTGAGCACCTTGCCAAAAAAAGACTAGTATGGCCTATTACTGTCTGTGGAATCTGTAGATGTATTCATCTCAATTCTCGTTAATTTTGTTCGCAAATGCTTTATCCTTAATCAGCCCTTAGCTCATCTCTATGCTCTTTCATTTATTCTATATTTTTTTTATACGCAGTTAAGGACACACTGTCACTTTCAGATACAATCATCATCATTTGATCCTCGGCTTTTTGCGAATAAAACACATAAATCACAATTAAAATTAACAACGTAGTCCGTAGTGATTACTCTTATACCTTACAATGCAAAGCATAGTATCACTGCACAAAGGACGAGCGAATATTGGATAAGCTATACACAAGGTTGTACAGATTTGTCGAGGATTTTTATCGTATATCTGATTCGAAATTGAAATCACAAGTCCTGCAATGTACTCGTATGGCTGCCATACAGTGGCATTCGCAATGGTTAATTACATTATCCACATAGCACTAAATGGAAACCCAGCTTGTTAGTGGTAACTTCCATAATTGAATTTTTAATCTTCTTCGCGTTTGGTTTTTTTTTGTGACAATGTAGGTACGCTGTATATACGCTTTCCAGTGATTCGGAGTCGACATTTTTTTTTTTAATTGAAACACTGGCCGAATGGATTGATTTTGCAGGAAAGTGGAGCAAGGATGTCGATAGTTTTGAATGTTTTTATCAAAAATTCCACTTGGAGGGTTTTGCTGGATTTAACTTTCAACTCGTGCTTAGACCGTTTTGTTCCATTTCCTTTGCAAAAACACCCTCGCTCCAACATTAATTCATTCAACCCCCGCAACAATAGTTTGTGCATTACAATGTTAATATTAATGTCGTACAGAAAAACTTTTTCCTTGTCTTTTGAATACTTCGATTGCTGTTTTCCTACCGTGCCGGATCAAAGTTTGATGGAAAGGACTTACACATTTTTTCCCTCTCACTAATCCTAAAGAACTAAGAATAAGTACGGAGGAAATAAACCTCCTCCGGCATAAACTCTTGATGCAAACTTTATCTTTGGCAGATTTTGTTTTGTCCTTAATCCTGCCACTAAAGTGTGGAGACCTAGAATGGAGACGATGACGACGACGGCGGAAAGGAGTGTAAATGTAGAATAAAGTTTCTTTTCACTCGACTATAGAGTGATCCATTTACACGGTCGTATTCATAGCTTTGTGTTCGCAGGCGACAAAGTGCGGCTATGGAAATGAACTCATCTCTTAACCAACTCTCTCTATTCAAAAGGTACAATTGCAAGAGCGGTTGGCAACTTGCTCCGTGTGAATCCTTGCAAGTTATTCAGTACTGTGTGATTATAACATCAAGAAAAAAAAAACAGGACGAGTATCGTCGAGTGCAATGCGAGAGAATGAAAACAATCTTCGTTACATGCGGCATGCATTGTACCGCACCGCAACACACACATAGGACATAGCTTTTCACACATATCCGAGATAAGATGGAGTTGTGTGTGCCGAATTATCAAGCTAATTAAATTCCACGTTATTTGGAACGAACTTTGTCGTTAGTTTTGGATACTACTACTGTGTACTCCTTTCAACCCCTTTTGTCAAAAAGTTAATTTTCAATTAAAGTTTTATAAGAAATTTTCAATTAGTTTCAACACAAACACACAAAAACAGTTTGCAGCTCATGTATATTCCGTGTACTGTGGTGGCATCCAGTTTTGGATTACGGGGTCTTCGCATTTTCTACGTTCAAATACCTACCAGTTGAAAATTGCCATCTTTTTTTCTGTTTTGCAACACTAGGATCAGAAGATGAGAAAGCAGGCCCAAACAGGCAGGCCGTGGGGCAGGGACAGAAAAACAACGGAAGCTAATATACAAAACTTTCCCCATTCAAAGTTTATACTTTTTTTTTTTGCGAAAATAAAATGGAATGAAAAGGGACGACGACGATGCTCTCGCTCTGCCTGGCGGATAACCCGAATCTAATTAAGGACTTTCACTGTGCAGATACTCAAGAGATTAATTCAATTTTGTTGCGGTTTAATATCTTCTTTGCGCTTCATTGGACTACCATTGACTATGATGATGGGGTGTTTCGTCGACCGTGTTCAGCTTCGGTTTGGTCGTTTACAGATTCAAGCTTTTTCGTGCTTTGATTGAGATTATCCTTTTTGCTAATTTATATTCCAAGCTGAGATTTTGTGACGATTATTAATGCTTCGATGAGTATGCTAGGGATGTACTACAACAGTTTGAATTTGAAGAATTGTATAGGAGAAAGAAGGATGTATTTTTTTAACAATTTGTGGTATACAGGGTGTCCCATTCATGGTGGAGGATATCTTAATGGTAGACAGTGTGGCTCATTTGGGGAATTTTAGTGTAAAACGGGACCCCTTTATTTTTAACCGTTACAACGTAATATCATTTTTTTTGTAAAAATAACCGACTTGCCGAACTAAATCAAAATTTTCCACTCCACCAAACATTTAATCCGAGACATGACTTCATTTTCTGAAAATAGATAAACATTTCCAATAAAACGACACCTCGCCCGTTACGAAGTTGATCGTATCTTCCAAGATACACCCGTTCGAAAGAAATTTAAAAATCGGTTTTTCATAAATTTTTATCATTTGATTTTTTGATAAAACACGATTTTAAAATTTCTTTAAAGTTTGAACGAGTGTAGTGTCTCGGAAGGTACGAACAACTTCGTAACGGGCGAGATGTCGTTTTATTGGAAATTTTATGTTGTTTCTGAAAGTGAAGTCATATCTCGTATGAATTGTTTGGTGGTGTGGCAAATCGAGTATTTGTTTCACCCCCTTTTTTTTGATTTAAGATCGAACAACCACTCTTTTTCTTTTTAAATTTGTTTTACAGGCGAGGAAAACATGGACACAACTGGAAGTTTTTTGAATCAGTAAAATCGGGGGTCATGGGGCTGCCATACAAACCCAACCCCCCAAATTAGGTTCTTCTAAGGAAAACTTTTTTTATTTCTGCACCAATTTCAACCAAATTTCACACAAATGTATTTATATTGATGACACAAAACCTATGTTAGAATGGATCAAATCGGACCATGAGGTAGGGATGTCAAAAACCGGTCCATAATCCGGGTTTCGGTTTTTTTGCAAAGCCGGTTAGACCGTCCGGTTTTAACCGGGCTCAAAGTACCGGTTTTCCGGTTAACCGAGTTTTTTTTTTATTAATTTGCTAAGAATTTTAGTAAAAACATGCAAACACACTCGTATTGCTATGGTTCGTATCGTATTGAAAATTAAATCAAAGATACAAGGAGAAGTAATTTGACGAAGCGATGGTTCTACGAGTAATAGGAATGGGGAGAGTGTTCGGAAATATGTTTAAGGGCTGGAATTTGGAAACGAATTTGTTCATAGAGGACAGTTATAGAATTGCATACGGAAGAATCAAGAAAATATAAAAAAATGTATAAATTTGGAAAACATTTTTGTCCCGGTTTTAACCGGATGGACAAACAACCGTCCGGGTAAAAACCAGGAGGAGGAAAAACCGTTTAACCGTTCTGAAAGTACCGGTTTTTTGACTAACCGTCCGGTTTTTGACATCCCTACCATGGGGTCATGGGGCTGCCATAGAACCCTAACACCCAAATTATTATGAGTAGCGAATTCGTTGTGATTTCAATTCTTTTTGCTGCTGATGAATTTTTCTTTGACGGATACCTTCACAAGTTTGATGTATTTTATCGGATTAACAATAACAGATGTGCTCAATCACGAATCAAAATTGCGGAGGCATGTATTGGGACGCACAAAGCTCGCGAAACCAGACGAAACGAAAACACGATGTTCAATGAATGACCAGGGCCGGATTTACCCTCTGTAGCGCCCCTGGGCAGTAGTCGAGTTGCCGCCCTTCGTCACTAGTTTAAGCTGAAAATAGATCAGTCGCATTCATGGGAGGTGTACAATTTTGTTTAACGTATGTACGTTGATTTCCGGCGTTTCTGGAAGTAGCAGAACTTCAGTGAAAATGCAGTTAATTTAATTCTTAGAAAGGTATTTGGAATAAACTTCTAACCAAAGCTAATGTTCAGAAATATATGTATGCTCATGGAGGAGTGGATAGTCCTTGGAGTCCGTTCTCCCGCTACAGCCCAGTAAATTGATTGTTTTCAGTACGGGATGAGTTTCCGTAATGTTTAGTGAAATTGAAGTCAATCGAAAGGTCTCGACTCCAAAATAATAAATATTAAGTCCTTTTTCTCTTAGTCATAACCATTCTCCAGCTGCAGCCCCAGAAATGGGCGTTTTAAATACTTAATGACACCAGCCCGAAATTGCAGTTTCCGGGAGAAGGAGGTAGATATGCTTTACCAGGAAAAAGAAAGTGGATCCAGGGAACAGATCCGTTTATTGGTAGTCAAGGTGGTCAAAACGTTTCGTTATAATAGGGTAGAATTAAAAAAAGTAAAAGTGGCCTATGTTCTTTATATATTATAAAGCCCCTTCCAGACCAAGAAATTATGAAAGGAAAAACTCTAAAATGAAATATGAAGCCAGGCATTTCGTTGCAGATTTTCAAAAAAATAGTGTTCTTGGTGTCGTCGATGGTCTGTGCCGGTTACAAAATCATTACCAGAACTTTAGAAACCTCTCCGTGTACAAACAAGTGTACTGGTTTGAGGTGATTAAAAAAAAATTGTCGCCGCCTGCTTCTTTAATCATTTTCACCGAGCTCTAAATATTAAATATTATTTCACCGCAGACATTGTAAAAAAGCAAATCAACTCAAGATTTTATTTTTTAGTGATATTTAAGTTTTTGAGACTCTATCTAGACGAACAATTAATTTTACTTGTTCATATGTAATTAGTAGGTACGTAATTAAGGTAAAAAGTAGAAGGCATCGGTAAAACATATTTCTGTAGGGAATTTCGCAAAAATATTTTATCATTGCTGTACAAATATTTTATAAACAAAAATTGAACTAGATACAAGAGTAACATAAAGAGCAGTAATCGGTAATAGGGTTCACCATTAGAACGGTACTAACTCAACTTCGGTTCGGTTTTTGTTTGTGCCTATTAATTCAATTTGTATCTGGTGTAGTACCGCCAGCATTCACAAATTCTGCTCTGTTTGCGGTGGCAATTTCTTCCAATACCCTTCTGAAGCCCCTGGAATTTACATTTATTCCTGCGCATCACTAGTGATACCCAGAGCAATCCTTAGATAATCCAGATTCACGGTGATTTCACTCTTTCTGCACTGAACTCACCAACGTAGGAAGATCAAAATGGGGGAAAAAAATGTAAGCCAAAATTAAAGAAAACCATTCGCTCTTACGGTATTCTTCAGAGCGATGATTGCGGAATCGAATGATGGTACTAAGACTTGAAAATCCACAAAAATCACCAACATGAAAATGAAAGTTTCAGTAATATCGCTAGCCATAGCCCCCTCCAGGACAAGATCCTGGTTGCGCCACTGCTCGAAGTAGACTATAAACGGCTGAGTGAACGCACCATGCCCCACAAGGGATACAAACAAGAAGAAGAAGATAGTGGTGAACTGGCAGGCTGAACCCTACGGCGGCATTTTTAACGCCCCGTGCACAGATTAAAAAAAATAGTTCAGTGATCAGACTTTATTTCAATTTTAGAAGTGTTTGCTTAATTCATTAGCCAGTCTAACAGAATTCAATCGTACGAACTTGCATCACCTCTACGTGATCCATCCCCAAATCGCTCATGTAGAATGGGTAATGTGGCAGGTAGCGTCGTACTGTTGAAACCCGAAGCATAAAATTTAAGCAAAAGAAGTTGGTAATCATCCGCTTTCCGCTGAAAGGAATGGTCTAACCAATGCCGTTCTGAACGAAATATGGACCGATGAGACGACTAACCAAAAAGGCACATCCAGCCTTGACGCTATCTCATGTGTGTGATCTCATTATTGCGTTCAAAATTCGACTATTTTATTTGATGCGATTTATTAGTACAGAAGCGGGCCTCATCTCCTCGCTCATGATAATATTTCAATGAAAATTTCTATCATCAAAAAATCAATTTGTAAGCATTCCAGAACAGATTAAGCGGGAGGGACACCACTCATGACTTTCGACAACTTTTTTCGGTGTTTGTATTGTATTTGTATTTGACTCCTCTGCCGGTGCTGCCAAAAGCGAAGATTGGAGCTTGTTGCTGCTAGTAGGTATCAACCTTACATACTAGTAATGTACATATGATTCGATCGAAAGCCAACAAAAGTCGAACGCCTTCTAAAGAAATATCGAAAAATTTCATTCCTTTTCACTTTTTGCGTTCGGCTTTTTTCTTCAAGCCGCACAATGGCTATATCACGTTCCTCTAACATTATCTCTCGCTCAAAAGTGTACTGTGAGGTAGAAGAAAGGATACATGCCACAAAAATCTTCGAGCTCATATAGCAGACATATACGAGGTCTAAAAAGGCTAGGTCAGGAGAGGCGCCAATTCTATGGGCATTTCAGGATGGGAAGCGTTCAGACAACGACTCAGTCGGTGAATGTGAAGGAATGCCAATTCTTTCCTTTTTTATTTATTATCCTAAAATATCGAAATGTGTATATTTCACACAACATTAATTCAATGGATGAAAGTTTCAGAAATATGCCGCCTTTAAAATTGGGGGAATATGGGAAATCCGGTCCTGGATGCATGATATCTCATTATAAGATAAGACAAAGTAGTATAGAAATAAAAGAGCCAAATAACATTTTCACTGCCAAGTATGACATCTCCAATTCTCCACTTTTTTCGAGTTGTGAATGCTAATATTTTCGCGAGAAAGCAAGTTTCAAAAATATGCCGCCCCGGGCAGCTGCCCGGGTTTGCCCATATGGGAAATCCGGCCCTGTGAATGACCTACAAACTCTGGAGGAAAAGGAAAGAGCAACCTTGGCAACACAATTCTCTGTGGACATAGCAATATTTTTTATCGCACTTGATGTACATTACATATGTACATTAGTATTTTCACAATATTTTGTTCAAATCTATAAATAACTTCGAAATCCCACTTTAGTTTTTCTTTCCCTCCAGGTAAAATCTGTTCCGTTTACTTCCAACATTTAAGTTTCTAAAAAAACGGTATATCCGCATTCCCTGTTGCTAGGTCGACCCAAAGGCAACATAATCGTAAGTATATCGCGTGTAGCCTTCAAAATGTCCGTCGTTTGGCATTTCGACAAACGCCACGCTCTTCCTTCAGACGCCTTCTATAATATATGTACAATACGCAAACGTCCCACAGGAGCGAAAACAGACTTTCAACCAGATTTTTATAGGTTCAAACATGATGAAGTTGTTATTTTGATACCATCTTATCATATTGCCAATACCGGAACCAGGGATTGGCTTTTTGCATACATTTTAACCCGATCTGATCTCCGATTTCAGGAAGCTGAAAAAAATCTTCTGTAAGCTGGAAAAAAGAACGCAACAAAAAAATTTCCATAGTTACCTCCCGAAATCATAATACATATATGTACGTTATACCAAAACATTGAAAACATGTCCATGCCGTTGGCGTTAAACAGTGTGTGCTGAAATTTATACGGAAGCCGAGATGAAGGATTGGTTTTTTGTTTCGGTACATTTTGGTATGGCAGAATAAACTTTTACGCATAACCGATGCTATTCGACCAGACATGAAAGACGAGGAAAAATACATTTAATCCTGCTCCTTCACCTTTGAAGGACACCACACATACTAATAGCCTAGCTATACGAGCATAGGCAGCATCATGGTCACTCCAGCAGTCAACCGAATATAGCATTCAAATTATGCTCTAAATCCTGACAGCATGTATTATGCATACGCCAACTTGGATACAAACTGCCTCCTGTAGTTTCCACAACTCGTTCTCCATCCGTTCTCGAGATTCAAATGTGCGCTGTGCTGTATCCTCTCTGTGTACCTATATGGTGTGCTCTTGCACACACACACACACAAAAACCTCGGCTGCTTGGAAAATATTCTGGTTTACGGCCTGATCCAAAGGGAGCGTATAAATTTTCAAACTGATTTATATCCATTTATTTTTCGGGTATTTTTTTTTTTTTTGTTATTCTCCGAGATGGAGTTGTTGTCTGGTCGATTACAGGGTGGTCTTTGTACAAAACCCAAGCTGAGACTCATATCGTCGTGAGCGGATACCTTACGTGTATCCTGAATAAAAAAATATGTAGGTTTATGTATTTTGTTCGTCGCCTATCTATTCAACTTCATCGCAACCGTTTACTCTGGTATTTTGTTGGTTTTTAAATTTTTTTCTCATCTGAGAGATTGTATTGCAGCCGCGAAGAATGTGTTGTGTAGGTAATTCAACCCTTCGTTGTCTGACGTATAGGAGTCCGCGTGACGCATACTCACTCCCACTTTGGAATCCCTGAAAAGGTCAGGTGAACAGGATAAACCTCAGTTCCTGGATTTATAGCTCACTTACAACAGATTACTTTGTCTTTGCAAGTCAAGAGAGCGAACAGCCGGATGTGGTAGTCGCATCCTTACGTATTTGACTTTGGACTATAACACCGAAGATATACGATACGATAACTGGCCTGGGCACGTGTTTATACAATATCGAGAGGAAAAGTGTTTTACACAGAAAGGAGCCTGGCATTAGTTGTTGGGCCTGATTTTTGAACCTTTTTCACACTGAAATTCAGTGTTTTGCATTAAGAGGCTTTTTATTTTGTTCAAATGATTGGCGAAGTTTATATTTTGGGGCTTACACTCAAGACACGATGAAATATGGCTGACTTTTCTTGTTACATTCGAAAGCCTATGTCAATGCCAATACCGACGACTGGAAATGGTTGAAAATTTGTTGTACGAAATGAATTAAAGAGCTCTGTTGTCACGGCCTGACAAATATAATTCCATTATTATTATGAAAAGAGGTTTTATTTTTTTTTGGTTCTGTCATTTGAGAATCTTCTAGATAGGTAGATAGATGGTTTCCGATTTCAACGTTTAAGTTATCAGTCGCAAGGTGGACGGTCGCTCTGGGCCCCCAATTTTGGGGCGGCTTTTTGGCTAGCGCTGCAATAAAATAAAAATTGCGAAAAGGTGAAAGGACAAATTTAATGTGCATTTAGTCGAAAGGATACCATAGAAACTACAGATGAAATAACAATGGCGAAATAAAATGTCGAAAGACGGGATACCAATTGACACCCAAGCATTTTACGATTTCTTTAGAGACGGCGGGATTTGTTTTTTAGGTAGATAGGTATGTTTTTTATTTATCAACTGTTTCACTAATTCTCTTTTGACAGTTGTGTTTGAAAGTCCTTGCGATGCTTGATTTGACGAGGTGCTGCAACTAGAATCCTGAAATGCTCAATAATGTGCTGATTTAATTCTTCTTTAAAAATTAGTTATTGACGAACTAAGCGCTAATTTTGCAATTGAAAATTTAAATCCTTTCATCAGAATTAAAGATTTTAAGTTTATCTCGTTGCATGATCCCTAATTCTTTATTAACCCTTCTGTCGGCACCTACTTCAATATGTATACTCTATACCCAATAGGTGTGGCTGGACCTACTGAGATTTTTTTTTAATTTTTTTAGAAAAAGTGAAATTTTTATCTGTAGAATCATTCTACCAGTTCTGTACTAGCATTTTCAAACAATAAAAGCGTTTATATCATTTTTGCAGATACACTGGAAACGTTTTTAACCCTTCGCCAGACACATCCCACGATCAACACGAACGGGCACATGGGGTCTTTTCGGACCTATCCTTGAACATATATCAAATTGTACAAAAAAAAATTTATAAGTACTGTGTTATGTTTTGAACATATTTGAGACAATTGTTTACAAAATGTGTTGTACACAGCGCCCGCTCTAGGACTTTCGCCGCCCCGGGCAAGAGAAAAAATTGCCGCCCCTTAGGTACTGTACCAAACAGAGTGATAGTAGATACCATATTATCTATATGGTGGTTTCCAATTTTGTTTTTCATTTCGTGTCCCCCTTGCGAGGTCTGCTTATCCTTGAACATTTTTTTGTTAGTGATGCCCATATTTTGGAACTACTGGACATTTTGAGAAGTATTAATTAAATTTCATGATCTCCGCATGTTGAATTTCGTCGCGAGTTCGGCCGTCACCATGGTTTCAGTGATACGAAAAATTATATCACCGGAGCGACCAAAATCGGTTCTTTTCAGAATCGCGTACTTTGTCAATTTCAATCAGCCATATCATCAGCTGTGGTCAAACAGATTTATTTATTTATTTATTTAATTCATTTACGGAACATAGTCCTTTTATATAACAAAATAATGGTAATCAATTTACATATACAATATTATAGTACTTCTAAAAAATATATAAATATAATAATTTTAATTCAATATTTAATTCATTAAGTCTACAATAACACTGATATTCATGTATATAAAGTTTTTACTGCTGCCTTTAATGCATAATAGTTTGTATTGAAAATATCAACCTGGTTTGAAATTAGATTTCCTGTCATTTTAATTCTTTCAATGGGCGAGAATTGATTGTAATTTGTCCTACATAAATGCAGGTGAAAAATGTTGGTATTTCTAGTTAGCCTAGACGGCACTCTAAAAGTGATCTCGTTTAAAATATCAATAGCATCCACAAAGCCATTTAACACATTGAACAAAAATATCGCATCATAGAAACATCTCCGTTCCTCCAGTGTAGAAGTGTTAAGTAATTTTAATAAATAAGAGTATTCAATATTTTCACGGTTAATATGAAGCTTATATGCAATAAACCTCAGAAATTTTTTCTGTACTCTTTCAAGCATGTCGCAATAAGTAATATAATAGGGACTCCATAGAACTGATACGTATTCAAGCTTACTTCTAACTAAAGAAAAATATAACGTTTTAAGCGCATGAATGTTACTGAAATTAGAGGTGATCCTCATTATAAACCCTAAAGTACGCCGTGCTTTTTCACATATATTACAAATATGAGCGTTGAAATTTAGAGATGTATCAAAAGTTACACCCAGATCATCAATTAACTGAACTTTTTTTAGTGGGCGATCGTTAATTGTATAAATATATTCATATTCGAGATGAGTTCTGTTAAATATGATGAATTGGCATTTATCAATATTTAAAATCAAACTATTGTTTATACAGTAAGAATGAAATTTGTTTAAATTAGACTGCAAAATCATTATGTCACTATAAGCTGAAATAGCTTTATACAGTTTGCAGTCATCAGCAAAAAGCAGAAACTCCACACCGTCAAAAACTGAGCTCAAGTCATTGATAAATATTAAGAATAAAAGAGGTCCCAAATGGGATCCTTGTGGAACACCCGAAGTTGGACTAAAAGGGCGGGATAATACATTTCCAATGTTAACAATTAACAGTCTGTCTCTAATATAATTATCTATCCACTTAAGAATCGAACCATGAATGCCAAAACTAGCAAGTTTCCTTATTAAAAGGTCGAAATTGATTATATCGAAAGCCTTAGAGAAATCGGTATAGATAGAATGAACCTGTAGCGAATTAGCAAATGATTTACATATATAATTCTGATATGAAACTAGGTTAGTTGCTACCGATTTACCACCACAAAATCCATGTTGATTTTGAATTATATATGGTCGAATTACAGGGGTGAGAAAATCGGTTACAAGGCTTTCAAAGACTTTCGGTATAGATGAAATAATGCAGATTGGACGGTAATTTCTTACATCAGCTTTGACACCTTTTTTAAAAATCGGAATAACAAAACTTTCCTTCCATATAGAAGGAAAAGTACCTGTAGAAAGAGACTTATTAAACAAACGAGTTAAGGGGTAAACTAAATAGTAGGCACATTTTTTAAGGAACACTGTTGGAACCCCATCAGGGCCCGGACCTTTTGATTCGTCTAATTTTAAGAGTTTCTGCAATAGCTGTTCACAATCGATTGAATAGTTTGAAATATTTAAGGCATTGTAAACCGGAGCCGGATCGAATGTATTAAGATCAGTACTGTATACAGTAGAAAAATTATCAGCAAACATATTTGTGATTTCATTCATATTTGAACTCCAATTATTATCTAAATGCATTGAATTAGGAATTCCAGAATCATCCTTATATGAATTCACATGCCTCCAGAAAAACTTCAAGTTAGTTGGAATTTGACTCTCAATTTTGCATATATGTAATTTAAAATCACTTTTGTGGAGGTTTTTACATCGGGCTCTTAAACTGGAAAATAGATAATAATCACTTAAATTCCCAGAGCACTTATATTTAGCATGAGCAGCTTTCTTTTCTACAATTGTATCTTTTAGTTCACGAGAGAACCATTTGGGAAAGTTATCATTTCGAATTTTTACTACAGGAACATAAGTTTCAATCAGATTATGGATATTTTCATAGAAAAAATTTACTGCATTATCAATTGAAAGGTTGTGTAATTCCGACCAATCCATTGACATTAAGGCTGCATTGATACTATTATAATCAGCATCTTTGAAATTCAAAAATTTAGTATACTCAACACTAGGTACGTTTTATTGAGTTTATCCCGTGCAGGTTTGGGTAGAACTTCATATAAAAAAAATGACACTTACCCAGGTAAAGTTCATCCGTGCAACTACCCTACACGGGATAGAGCTCAAATGTAGATGGCGAACGCATAGGGGAAATTTGAGGGAATTTGTTTTTCAAACCAAATGTGAGAGTTTTTCTCATCACGAGAAAAGATTTTGCAAAGAAATATTCATCTTTTGTGATAAAATCCACCACATCTCAAAAATAAGACGACAAAGGTGAGTCAAAGATGCGCAAAAACTGTCAAATGTCAGCTGTTTGGTCTTAACCGGGATGTTACCCGCGATCGTTTTTTTCGAGTCAGATTTACCCGCGATGCGAAAAAAACGTCGCTATTATTGACAAAATTTTCATTATGATAAATGTTAAGGTTAATGGTCAGTGCAGGATGGTATTTATCAATAGGCAAGTACGGACAATGATTGCAACTGACATCAATGTTATCGCAATTTGAAAAAACTAAATCAAGTACATATGTTATCATTACAATTTTTAATACAATTGACTTGATTAAAATTCAAAAACGAGAAAGACTCTATAATATATGAGCTCTTAGTATTACAATTTAAATTATTAATCGACCATGAATTTGTACTCCAGTTTATACCAGGTAGATTGTAGTCCCCAGTAATAATAAAGTTGGCAGTTGGATGTTTCTCAACGCAGTTTGTGATGTCCACAGCATGATTTATATACATATCATTGGAGCAATCCGGTGGAAGATACACAGTTGATAAAATCGTTTTCTGAGGACGGGTATCAATACAAATAATCAGCTGTTCTATGTCATTGTTCAGACAACTAATCTCAACGGCTCTCAGTGTTTTTTCAACTGCAATGAGAACACCACCACCTTTGCGCTTACTGGAAGTAGTCAAATCGCGGTCGCGACGAAATATTTGGTAATCGCACAATCCGAGTTCGTTGGAGTGAATGTCGGGACGAAGCCACGTTTCGGTAAAGATCAAAATATTGTGTTGTGAAGAAAGTGTTGAATATCGTTATTCATTTAATTTAGTGCAAATTCCCCTGGTGTTTTGATAATAGATCGATAAACCTAGTTTTTTGCCGGTTTCAAGCGCACGATGCGAGGAATATCATTCATGTATTTGATTGTGAAATTAGGATCGCTTTTCTTCAATTCATCTAATTGGAATTGTAATGTTTTAAGATGGTCAAGTTGACATGGAGTCTTGTCAAGTGTAATCTTGATGTTATTTTGACGGAGATAATTTTGGACGCAAGAGTCTCTTTTCTTCCTTACAATTTGAAGAGGTAGTGAGGAATTGTTTAGCATTACCTTTATAAGCCTTGGTTTATTCGTTGCCTGGCGTCCTATTCCAGTGACTTTAAAATCACTTGCAGTAAGTTTCTCGGGTTGCAAAATATGATTGAGTATGTCAAGCACCTTTGGCCGATCTTCGTCCGAATTCAGAACTGCGACACCGTGAACGATGATATTCGTCGATCTTTTTTTACGTTCTTCGATCTCGTACAACATATCGTCCAAATGAGATGATGATTTATCCGCCTTGAGTTTGTTGATTTCGTTCTCGATTGCATCAATCCTTCCTACTAGTTTGTTCACAAGAGTCATAAGAGACTTCACCTGAGCTTTCGCTTCCGTGCATTCGGTGCAAGTAAACATGGCGTTCTTATAGTAGTAGCGTTTTTTTTAATCGATGAAATAAAATTATTGGCAATCTGCAACGTTTTGCAACAATTGATTACCTTGGTGAGTTTCGAAAGAAGTTTTAGTCAGAATAATGGTGTTGAAGGAAACCATAATTCATAAACGGCATAAACATTAGAGTTGCGCTCGCGTCCTCCTTCCCTAATCGTCGCGCATCCTAAGGGGGTCCCTAGTTTGGGAATCACTGATCTACATGTATAGAATGATTGTTGTAGAATCGATTCAAAGTTTCCTATTGAATCGAGTGTTTGTACTCATGGCAATAGCTCTAAAATGATTTACAAAGTAAAACCAGCTGACGACGTAAGAGCAATTTTTAAATAAAACAAATAAAACAACACAAAAATTCATTGGGATTCAAAAAACCGGACAGCTATCATTCATACTCTTAAGCACAATTCAACACAGTTCAGTAAGGCCTTATACAGGATGTCCCATTCATGGTGGAGGATATTTTAATGGTATAGGTAGTGTGGCTCATTTGGGGAAAATTAATGTACAACGGGACTCCTCTCTCTATTTTTAACCGTTACAATGTAAAAACATTTGTAAAAATGTTACGAATTTGCTTGTATCTTTCGAGATACATCTGTTGAAACTTTAAAGAATTTTAAAATCGGATTTTTATAAAAAAATCAAATGATTAAAATTTATGAAAACCCGATACGAGCAACTTCGTAACGGGCGAGGTGTCGTTTAATTGAGAATTTTATGTAGTTTCAGAAAGTGAAGTCATATCTAGGATGAAATGTTTGGTGGTGTGGCAAATTTTGATTTAGTTCGGAATGTCGGGTATTTTTACAAAAATGTTATTACATTGTAACGGTTAAAAATAGAAGCGTCCCGTTATACATTAATTTACCCCAAATGAGCCACCCTACCTACCATTAAGAGATCCTCCACCATGAATAGGACACCCTGTAGAGTTTGTTTCGAATTTCAAAATTTTTAAGCTGTAATGTAAGACATCGAAAATGAATGCGAAATTTTGTTTTCCACTAAAACACTCAACAAATTTTTAGAAAACTCTGCCCTAAAAAATGTTGGGCCAAAAATTGTGCTCGCTTTCATTACTGACCTCCTGCAGTTGTTTTCCATAAATTCCATAAACACTTCATTGATTATACTTCAGGCTTTTCAATGTGCATGGATTATTTTCATAAATGCCTCATCTCGAGAATTTTTAAAGAGAATAAGGTCAGAGCTAGTCAAATCGGGGGAACCCAGCCAAATTTCAATATTAGCATGTCCGAACACAAATTAGGCAGCTCTGGCAATGTGTTCTGTGGTTCGATCCCTCATCTTGCTAAATGCGAACCACCCTGTTCGTAGTTTGCCTTTGCCGTCCAAAGCTAGATGAAGCATGAGCAATGCAATTGGAACCAACTTAAGTAATCCATTCACGCGAAGGTTTGGCGAATTGAAGTTAACTTATGCTGCGAAATGTCGATGGGAATTATGGAAAACAACTCCAAAAAATTATTGATGAAAATAATGCCTTTGTGGATGACATTTCTCACAGAGGAGTCTATTTCAAACGCCTAAATGTGCTCAGCGTTTATTCGACTCCATATTTCTCATTTTATATGAATCTAGTAGACTTGCTTTTCGAAAGTAGGGCGGGTACTAGCATCACAGATGTAAAATTTGCGCGGCTCTTACTTAGCATTTTATGATTCTAAATGCAGCATTTCGTATCAGTTGTGGCCTCTTCAGAGCCTCCACTAAATCGAAGTTGATATTGATTTTTTTCTTTCGACTTTTTTTTTCTAGTGCTAGCCAAAAAGCCGCCCCTAAAATTTGGCGCCCCGGGCGACCGCCCGGCTTGCTCCCCCTTAGAGCGGGCGCTGGTTGTACATACCGTAAGCTGTACATATTTAAAGCGCCTATGGCGATCAACGTTTTTACTGTTTTGGATGCTATACGTTTCCTTACAAGACATACAATTTGCGCAGCACTTACAGCCTCCTGATTACCAACAACGATTAGCGTATGCCATTCAATTCCACCGATTGGCCAAAGTAGAAGGATTCATTCATCGTCTTATCATGTCGGATGAGGCACATTTATTATTGAACGGCTTCGTCAACAAGCAAAATTTTAGAACGTGGAGTGCAACCACTCCCAGAGACCTACACGAGCGTGAGACGTTTTCTGCAAAATGTACTGTGTGGTGCAGTATTACTTCAGAGGAGATCATCGGTCCGGTATTCTTCGAGGACGATAATAGAGAATGGCCCTGACTGTGAACGGACAACGATATCGTGAGATGCTCAACAATGGAATTCGTCCTTTTGTCCAAAAACCACCAGATATATCGTTTCAGCAAGATGGAGCGCCTTACCATACCGCTGCAGCCACAATGAAGATTTTAACGGACGTTTTCGACGAAATAGTCATTTCCAGAAGATCTGCAATTAAGTGTCCAGCTAGATCTCCAGACTTAGCTCCACTAAATTTTTTTTCTGAGGAAATACCTTAACATTCCGATGCTCGCACCTCCACCCGAACACGGATGATCGCGCGTATGGCTCACATACGCATACTTTGTTCAATGTGATTTGCCTAGAATAAAATCAAGGACTCTTCAAGAAAATGCAGAAAATTACTCAGGCATTTATTCCAATGAAGTTTTATGAAAAGCTAGGCACATAGGAATGGGCGCAATCAAAGTAAATGTGATTTGGATGTTGAGTGCGAATGGCTTTCATAGCAGTTCCAAGTTTCAAGACAATTATTAGTTACATTATTATCTGGATGTTTAACAAATAAATAATTTGCAATTATATTGTGTTTTGGTCGCCGGGTTCAAGTACATCAATTTGTGATGTTTTTTGAATTTTTGGAATGCCTAGTAGGTATAAGTAATAAGCCGATTAAATCGAAAAACTGACGAAAAAGATCGCGCGTATGTGAGACATACAATTTACTCGTCCTTCGGAGCAAGAGGATCCTGCGGCACTCAAAAAGCGGCTGGAAGCTTCTTTTCAGCGTTATAGGAGATAAGAAGACGGGGCTCTCCAGCAGTTTGGTATTATATGTGAGTGATGAGCACGCAAAAATCAGACCGTATGTCTCACATACGCGGGAGCATCGGAAGGTGGAGAGAGTCTACAATAGGGATGTCAAAAACCGGACGGTTAGTCCGAAAACCGGTACTTTCAGAACGGTTAACCGTTTTTTTTCGGTTTTTTCCTCCTCCCGGTTTTAACCCGGACGGTTGTTTGTCCATCCGGTTAAAACCAGGACAAAAATTCTTTCAAAATTTATACAATTTTTTATATTTTCTTGATTTTTCCGTATGCAATTCTATTACTTGTCTCCTATGAAAAATTTCGTTTCCAAATTCCAGCCCTTAAACATATTTTCGAACACTCTCCTTATTGCTATTACTCGTAGAACCATCGCTTCGTTAAATTACTTCTTCTTGTATCTTTGATTTAATTTTGCATACGAAACGAACCATATCAATACGAGTGTGTCTGCATGTTTTTACTAGAATTCTAAGTAAATCAGTGAAAAGTCTCGGTTTACTGGAAAACCGGTACTTTCAAACCGGTTAAAACCGGACGGTCTAACCGGCTATGCAAAAAAACCGAAAAAAACCAAAACCGGGTTATGGGCCGGTTTTTGGCATCCCTAGTCTACAATAATAAACCAAGGACAATTCAGGAATTGAAGCAAAATATTGTAGCGGTGATCCGAGGTTTGCAGCCAGAAATATTGCGAAATCTAATGGAATATACCGTAGAACGATCCCGTCTTTGCGAAGCCGCCAGGGGCGGTCATCTAAAGAATATAATTTTTCGAACATAGTGTAGACATATCTATTTTGTGTTTATTTTTTGATGTGAAAATTTCAAAAAAATCGGTTCAGAAATAAAAAAGTTATTCATGGTTTACACTAGTTCACTTTAAATTGGCCACACTGTACAGTAGTGTTTCGAAGAGCCGTTGTATTTACACTTTTTTTCAGGTAAAATTTTTCGTAGTTTCACATTTTAAAGCAATAATATGTTACTGATTCATTTTACCCGTGCAGTTGCAGAAATTGTGATCAATCGAACCCTGGCGAAAAACAACGCTTAAAATTAAGATCCATATTTAGAATCTTCATTCAACCGAACTTCACTTCATTCAACCGAACTATATACTTTTGGAAATAGCTGTTTGGAGTGTATCCTGTTAAAGCTAGTAAAAATTGTTCCGAAACGGAACTTTAGTAGATATTCGACGTTACTCCTGTGCGATAGCACATTTTATTATAATCATGTAAATTTAACAATTTATTCAATATCATTTTCACAATTTTCCGCTAATTACTACTAAAATTTCACAATTTCACCCCTTCTATTATATTTTCATCTCTCGATTGACTTATTTCCCAGCTAACCCACGTGGGGTTTCTAGTTATAAATTAACGTCGTCATGCCAATTAGCCGAATTTCCAACGCCAATTTATTGTTTTATCCACGGTTTGTTATTAAATGAAAATATTTTCAGTGAATTTCCGCGGCACGTTTCGGTTTCGTATGTAAACAAAATGGTAATATCCTAGCAGCGCGAAAACATAGAAGCAACAGCTAAAACAGTTTGAAATTGAAAATTACCTTATAACTTATATCTAGATGAATAACCATGAAAATGACAATGACAGACATTGTGCGTTAGATACTCTGTTACTCCTTGAATCCCTCGCTTGTCGCGCGCGTCCAACTGAAATACTATATCCATCCGCAAGGACGACGACCAGCAGAACGGAATCATGCAATAAATCAGACTAAAAACAAATATTTCAAATGTTGAATTCTTGAAGGGGGTGTGTGTATACATTACATACATACTACATAGTTTGCTATGAAATTCTGAAAAGCCGCTGCTCCTGGACAAGGACATAGTACGGCACGACACCGAGAAAAGACGAGTGGAAAGTAAATGGAGAAAGATGGGATAAAAAATAGACGTTGTTCGTTGCTTGGACAGCCTGACATGACATTATCTTCGTTGTGGAAGAGTTATTCTCGCTATACGTACATATCCTCTGACATTCTTTTTCTTTAGCCAAATGTCTCTTCGCTTACATGAAAGACATTTACGGGCGTTTGGTTGGTATGTTTTTCCCGTTCGTGAAGCGAAAGTACATATCGCGTCATGCTAGATGGCTGTCATGGTCGCCTACGCTATATGGATGCACTTCGTCCTGGTGGCATATTCTCGTAACCGTTTTATCATAGTCGCATACAGAAATATAATTGAACGAGAAGTGTTACCACGAATAACAAATAGAGATATCGCACCGTTAGTTTTAGTGGCTGCTGCGCTTTCGAAATAATAATTGACAAACGCGGTCAACTTTCGGAGTTAGGGTCTAGCATCATCATGGAAACCCATTTAATCTCAGATTGAATATAATTCACAGAATCTTGAACTGCATCAGACGAAGGAACAATACTCCACATTTCACTAAATTGAACCAGCAATGAATCGGCAACACATTTCTACTACTATCTACCACACTATAGTCTGATATGAGAATGACAACGCGTCACTGTTCCGAATCTTTTGGCGGACACACACATGAGTCCTATTCACATTATTCTGCAGGAAGCTACGAGTACTCAAAGTGCAACATGTTGAGGATACGTTTCGAGTGCGAAGAACAAGTGGATGCCAACGGATATTTCAAAAAGGTTTTATTAGTAAGCCGCATAATCTCCTTTTTCACTTCCATATCCGGGGACATGTATAGAATTTTGTTTTCATGCGTCAGCGATCCACTTGCCATGCCATACAGTTGTACGGTGAGTCGTGGTTGTTGTCTGAAAAACTGAAACGATGAAATCTGACAATTTGATGCAATTTTGTGTTCGTCCTTTTAGATTGTAACTGTTTATTTGACTACCAGTTTCATTGTAGTTAAATGGGTTTTCGTGATGAAATGCCGATGTATTTACTGACCGCAGTGTAGACTTCACTATTTGGTGAAGACGACCTACAGGTGCAGAATCTCTTCGGTGCACCTAACGAGAATCAACCCTGCCAAGATCTTCGAGATAGACAATTTGATTGATGATGCCACGGCGGCTGCGTATACTACAGCACTAGAGGAAAAACTGTCGCCCTTGCTTGATGACATCAACGATTTAGGCATCGATGAGTTCTGGGAGGAGCTCAAAGACAGCATCAAGGGGGTCGCAGAAGAGGTCGTGGGCTATAAAGGCCGGCGCAGACGAGCAGACTGGTTCGAGGACGAATGCAGGGCCTCGATTGAGACGAAAAATGAAGCCTATCGCCAATACACACAACGTGCATCCCGAGCCAAGAAAGAAAAATACAACGAACTTCGGCGAGTATCTAATAGGTTAATTAGACGTAAGAAACGCAAACATTTTGACGAGCAGTTACAGCAAATAAACCAAAGATTAGCCAGTAAGAACATTAGACAGGCGTACAAACTTATAAATAATATCAAGAACGGATATCAACCCAGGACAAGCCTATGTAAGGACAAGGATGGTAACATCATCAGCGACATCGAAAGCGTCAACAAACGATGGGCCTCGCATTTTGAAGAGCTCCTCAATGCATCATCAACATCCCCCGCGGAGCTAGCTCTTGAGCAGTTAGCCGAACCAGGCTCTCCCGTTCTACCCCCAACAGTAGAGGAGGTGAGTCTTGCCATACAGTCGCTCCAAAATAATAAAGCGCCCGGCGCTGACGAGATCCCAGCAGAACTGCTGAAGCATGGTGGAACCTGCCTGGCCAACGCTGTACATGTGCTACTGCTGAAAATATGGAACGACGAGATAATCCCCGAAATTGGCGCAAAAGCATAATCTGCCCAATTCACAAAAAGGGTGACAAGCTGAAGTGTGAGAATTACAGGGGCATATCATTAGTTTGTACGGCCTATAAGATGTTATCTAAAATTCATGAAAAGAGAATTAATCCGTACGCAGAACGAATCATTGGCGAGTATCAAGGCGGCTTCAGACCTGGTCACTCAACGACCGATCAGCTTTTCACAGCGAAGCTACTACTCCAAAAGTGCTGGGAATATAACATCGACATATACCAAATCTTTGTCGACTTCAAGCAGGCATACGACAGTATCGATCGAAGTGTACCGTACAACATCATGCTGAATTTTGGTATACCGACAAAGTTAGTGCGACCCACAAGGATGACGATGACTAATACCGTCTCGCAGGTCAGAGTGCAGAATCGACTCACTGACCTATTTGAAACTCGTACTGGACTCAAGCAGGGCGACGGGCTGGCGCCGACGATCTTCAACCTTGCTTTGGAATATGTAATTCGAGCCATGAATATGGACAGCAGCGGAACGCTACTCATCAAGTCGACTCAATTAGTAGCGTACGCCGACGATATCAACATCATGTCTCGAAGGTTGGGTGATGCAGAAAGCCTTCTGCATAACCTCAATAACGCCGCAAAGGAAGTTGGACTACATATCAACGAAAGCAAAACAAAGGCCATGATGCAATCGAAAACAAAGACGCCAGCAAATTCAAGCATCACAGTGGGGGACCTTAGTATCGAGTATGTAGACAACTTCAACTATCTGGGTTGTAACTTATCAAAGGACGCCAACGAAACCGACGAAATTAAGCGACGGATACAACTAGCCAATAAGACATATTTCTCGGTCCTCCCTATAATTAATTCGAAACTTGCGCACAGGAACACGAAGCTCCGCGTGTACAAAACGATCATCCGACCCGTGCTATGTTATGGCTGCGAAACATGGACCCTCACCCAAGCCTCCGAAATTTTGCTAGACCGATTCGAACGAAAGGTCCTTCGGCGAATTTTCGGGGCCGTTCGCGAGCGAGACCAATGGCGTATCCGGTACAACCATGAGTTTTATCAATTGTACGATGAGCTGGAAGTATCGAAAATCGTGAAGCTTCAACGTTTGCAATGGGCGGGGCATGTACAACGGATGGACGATAATCGCATGCCAAAGAAAGTAATGAACGCACAACGAATTGACGGAGCGAGGTTGCGTGGACGACCGAGAGCTCGCTGGGAGAACTCCGTAGGTGAAGACGCCCACCAGCTGCTGGGCTTCCGAAACTGGAGGACAAGGTCACGTAACCGCGACAATTGGAGGTCAACGATTCAGGCGGCCAAGGCCCGACGTTGGGCTATCGTCCCACATTGATGATGAGTGTAGACTTTGATTAAAAGATTGTAATGATCTAAGTAGCTGAATTATGCAAATTCGTTAATTTTAAAATTATTAAATTGACTAAATTGAAATAATGAAAATTAAATATTCCCAATAAATTACAGACTTTAAAAATGAATCCATCCTGCGCTCGTACATTTTGTAGTTGGTAACTACTCCATCCACTATCAAAATTTTGAAGATCGTGAAATCGAATTCGCCTGGTGATACTCATTTCACACGAAAGTCTCCACACCGGTTTTTGACATTTCGCCGACGAAAACAATGCTGTTGCACTTTATTTCACAGTGAAAAGATGTCATTGACAATCGATCACTTATGAGGCTTTTTCGGCAGATATTGCTTTAAGCTATGTTTACCCACAAAATAATGTTTAGTCTTAAGGGCGCCACAAACCTGACGGTTTCTCGGCCGATCGATTGGGCAATCGATTGCCCACAATCGATCTGCCGCCCGTATATTAGGCAATTTATCGGGCAATCAGAAATAGACAGTCTCACGGTCCACAAGACACAACACAAAATAGCGAAAATTGTACCATATTTGGCGATGGATGGACATGCATTGCTCAGATGGAGAATGACCGCCCAAACCACAGCATGAAGAACGACCACAGGTTTATGTAAAAAATCAGCAACTGAGAAAACATGATTGTCATGACAGCTTGCACGAAAAATTGCATTGGCAATGCGTTCCACATGTCAAATCAAAAAATTGAATCCGATGGTCCCATACACCTTCCGATCTATCTCGCAATCAAAAAATCAGGCCGATCGATCGGAAGGTCTGTGGCGCATCTTATATGTATATGGTTTACGAAAGAAAACTCAGAAAAAATCAGAGACAGCTCCCCAAACCATGACACTACCTTCTCTGCTATGATGCCTTGACAGGAACCGTTCGTTTTTACGTAGATCGTGGAAATAGAAATGGAACCCATCTCGGCCATCCAGGTTGACTTTCTTTTCATCCGAAAAAATTACCCCTGCCGCCAGTGGCGCGGCGTAACGTACGGTGTTCCATGTGTGCAGTGAAACACGGGCCCCCGAGCCACAGGGGCCCCCAAGTCGCGAATATAGAGGTTTTTTTCTTTGACACATTTTTTGGCTAACTGTTCTTTTAGACATTTATTTTCATTAGTCCGCAAACAATAAAGACTTTGTGTTCGTACTGTATTCGGCCAACCAGCTCTTTGGTATTCGACCCTATTTGCTGCAAACAAATGTTTGGGCAACGTGTTGGAAGCAGTTGAGCTTTGATCGTTGGGGCACAGTAAGCGGTTTCTCCTATGAGGCTTCACTTGGCCATAGTTGTGTTGAGCCGCATTCAGCGTTTTGGGGTAGTGTATCAGGTTTCTTACAAAACGGGTGTCTACCATAGAATTAAATCCGCACCTAGTAAATGCATATTGTCTATACTCTATAATGCTGTAATTAATCAAAATAATCATAACCAAACTGAACGAAAGATATGCAAGAGTAGTGGCTCTTCTGGGCTCTTTTTTACTTAGGTCCTTTATTTTTTAGATACAGTTTTCCCATCGAGAATCGCTTCTATGTATTTTGTAGGTCTAATGCACTCTAAGTGTTGCCATCTGCACCCGTGCTAGTTCAAAATGTGACTTTGTTTTATCTGCTATCCTTTGTGTCTAATTAAGATAGGCTTCAAATCCTTTTATTACAATCTAATCATCGCGATTTTCAACGAGTGTGGTGTGCATTTCCTAGCTTTAATCCCTCCTACGCTCAAATCTGCCAAGCTTCACACTGATTTTTTTTAAGTTTTATTTCCAAGGATTTACAGTTTTGAATATATTTCAGCAGCATTTCGAAGTTTTTAATTTTCCGGCTCGCTTGAACATACAAATTTTGATCATTTGGCACATGTCAGCTCCTCTGTTGGACACCCCAGCTCGTCAAGTACTTCTTGAATCTTTCACTCATCCAGAGAATATAACAAATTCTTCAAGCCAATTTTCTTAGTGAGGTTTAAATTACTTCGGCTTTCTATCGTTAAGTTAGTTAAGTTATGTAAGAACCGTTAAGCCCCAAAATGACGCGTTCGTAAAAACTGAAAAGTTCATAGTTACATGTTTACATGTTTGACATATAGACGGGCGCTTTCGCGAGGTTCTGCTCCGGGCACCGAAATTCCTTCGCACACCTCTGGCCTCTCTTGAAGGTTTTTGCGTAAAATTGAGCCATTGTGATTTAGTTCTTTGAATATTTGACTCTTGAAAAGAAAGTGACTGCTACATCAAGAAAAATGTGTTCGTGACGTTTATATTTATCTTTCGACCCAAAGATCGTTCAATAAGGTCCAAGCCAGGAGAACTTTGTGTTCATATAATGGATTCACCATTTGCCCTGCATGACGCATTTATCTTCGGTGGAGCTTCACGAGTTCGATTTCAGTCGATTTGAATCAAGATGTGGACGTGGATACGACAAATACTGGTTTTCGTTTAACTTAACCATAGGGTGGCTCTCCATATATGAATCTCAGATTTGCGGTGAACACTTCTACTCTAAAATTAATGACTGTAAGGCTTGTTGTGCACGAAATGTGAAAACTGGTGCAAACACACCTCGCGAGTAGTGTTTTGACAGCAGCACGGCTCTCGCTCGTCGAGAGCTTCCTATAAAAGCCAATGCATTTTGATGTGTCGAGCTTGCGAGTCGTTTTCGCGTCGTGTGCATGAAGCCTTACAATACTGGCATGAAGAAGAGTTCCTCAAGGTATGGCTCTTTTGCCGCTGCTCTTTAATTAAGTGATAAGTGGCTAAATACTCTAAGTAGAAAAAAATGGAAAATGTTGCTCGAACATACAATCTTTGTTGCGCTTGTTTATTGGTGCACTATGCTTTACAGCGTTTTTTTTTTTTCAATATTTGCTGGTTAACCCTCATCCAGCGGCAGATTTTTACAACGCTTGCCGGCGGCAAAGGTACACCTGTACCTTAGTACATTTTGTATGAAAATCTTCACTATTTGTATGAATTTTGACCGTAAAACCGTTATATTATGTTGAATAGTCACAAATTAGTAACTGTTTTTGTCGAAGTGAATGTTTTAGGAAGTTGGGTTTATGTGGATTGAATTTTTGGAGTGGGTAAATTTAGGAAATAGGCAAAATTTTAAAAAGAAAATTGAAAAAATGGGTTGCTTGGAATTTTAATTTGACGAAATCTAAAATTGATTTACAAATGAAAAGTAGAAAACGGTTCAAATTAAGTCATTAATGATTTTAGAAGAATTTGGTATGTTTGATTTGCGAATTGTGGAGTCTTAGGTTAAAATTTACCCCCCTGCCCCCAATATATTATTCTGTTACTAGAACCCGTTATCGCTAACAAAAAAAACGTCAATAATTATCACATTCTCGTTATTTTCCATAAAACAACAATATTTGAAGCAATAAATATATTGGAGAAATGAGTAAATGTGTTATTATACGAAAGAAAGGTCCTGTCAAGCAACAAGCAAGTAGAATCGGCTAGTATAATTTTCAGTCTCTAATCTTTGTAAATCTAAACTCAGGCCAATTCCTATAGTAGAAAAATATCTAAAATTTTAATTGTGATTGTTGTTTGTTAATTGTAATATATTTTCTCGTATATGTAATTAAATCCAAGGATCGATTGAAAAATTAAAACAAGAAACCGAAAAAATGTGGCATATTCTATAGCAGTTATCGGTATCTATATATGGTACCGACGTACAATTCAACCAAGTACAGTACCACCCAAACATCCATTTAGAAATTTGGTTGGATGCTTCTGCTGGTTTTCAGTTGAAACTTCAAAAGGAACTCGGGTGGAGGTCCCGAATTACACAAATATAATAAATATTAGGTGATGGAATACAAATTATGGGAATTTGTGGTATAGAAAATCAACCGCTAAAATCCAAAATTTTAGCATTTGTTACAAACCTAATTTTCACTAGATGTTATGGGGGAAAGAAGGCGTAATACATTGTATTGGTTGCCCCAAGCCATTACTTCAAAAAGTTTGGTATGCCAGTAAAAGTCTTCAGATTGATGTCAAATAACCAAAAACCGCTGTATGAGTTAGCCTAGTCCTTATAGATCGATATCTCCAAAGACCTTGATCATTACAAATAAAATTCGTGAATCAAATACTTCTGTACATCACTCGATTCTCAACTTATTGATGCTATAATAAATCTCTCTAAGCATGAGCATTCACCAAAAATATTTTATTTTCGTTTTTTGTAAATTTTCTTTCATACAAAATATATGAAGGTACAAATGTACCTTTGCCGCCGTTAAAGGGTGTAAGATTAATTTTGCTCCCTAACTTGGGGATGGGTGGTCACACATTTCTGAAATTTGGAATACGTATTTTAAACTAAAATCGTAGAGATGTCAGAAAATTTCAGCCCGATCGGACCTATAGCAAAAAAAGTTACGGTATTTTAAAAACGAAAAAGGTACACCTGTACCTATCCCGCTGGATGAGGGTTAAAAAGCAAAGATAAGGGGCCCCCAATCCAATTTCGAACACAACAAATTTTGGAAACGTTACGCTACTGCCTGCCGCCATGACATATTCTTGCGAGCAAAATCCAGAGGATGGCTTTTCCTCTTTGCGTCTAACGGTGTTTTTTTCTGAATTTTCTTGAATTTTCTTTCGTTTTATGTGTGAGGAATTCCTTATTACACGTTGTACTGTTAATAAACTAGCTGTAACGCCGACTTTAGCTCCAATTCTAGCCGCCGATAGTGCAAAATTAGAGGCGGCTAGGCTCGCAGAATGGCCCTTTCCTCTTTGGCGGTTTGGGCACCTCGCGTACGCCTTTTTATGTTTCGTCCATATCCACTTTTATTTTTTAAATAGTTAAACACAACCGATTTACTTTTTTTCACTATTTTCGAAATTTCGCGTAATCTGTGATGTTCATTTCTCAAAACATCGATTTGAGCCATTTGCGCGATATTTAATGCTTTTTCCTCTACCCATGATTACCGAAACTTACAAAAATTAAAGTCAAAACACAATCTTAGTGGATTAAAACAAAAACAGTTAGGATACGATACTAGCACTTTCGAAATAACGGCCGAATCGCAACTGTCCCTATTCAAGTGACCCAATTTTGAACATAGAATTTATTAGTGCATGAGCATAATGCTGATGAAACATAACTGTTGTTATTAAATGTTTAATTTTTTTTCTCGCAAATTATGAGCAACATGATAGCCTTTGTAAACTAATACTGAGTCATCCTCTCCGCTGCAAGGAAAAGGATATTTTGAGATAAACAACTCTCGAAAAGTTTGTCCCTATTCAAGTGACTGTAGTAGTAGTAGACGCCTGCTAACGCATTAAGAGCTCCCCAAACGCCACAGTGAGTGGACTTCCGATAGAAGCGCTTTCTCGCCATTTCCAAATGTGCTTCGGAGGAAGCGCTTCACAGAAGCGTATTTACCAATGGTTAGAAAGCACTTTAAGATCGTAATAGAAAAGCATCGACTATTTGCGACGATTGCAGCACACGTCGAATATACACCGTTGTTCTAGATAATGTCACAACGTGAAAAGTGTATGTCATTCGTCTTGTTGAATTTAAAGTGTTCAAGTCGTATTTTTTTTTGCAGCAAACTTATAATTTGAAAAACGAATGAACATATGTTTCTAATAAATTTGAAAATTTCACAATGCATCATGTTCTCATTTCGCATTCAATCTTCTAAAAGCGCATTTCATTCACTTAAATGAGTGAAATGTGAAATTCTTTTGGAGCGCTTATAGCACACTACTCCAGAAGTGCTTACCCCTCACTTCTCTGGGAGCGCTTACCACTCACTTCTCTAGAAGTCCTTCTGGAGCGCATCTTAAGGAAATGCTTTCCTCCGCGGACATGTAATGCTAAAAAGTACATGAAGAGGAATGGAGATGGGAAGCGCTTCACTGCTTCCCGAGAAGCGCTGCTTTTGCCTTTCTGAAGCGCTCTTTTTCCTATTGGGAGGCTTTTGCCCACTCTTTATGATACAGATTCACATTTACATACAACAGGTCACAACGGATCAATTTTGAACTAAGTCCGTTAGATGCGTGACTCCTGGCGGCCCCTATACACCTAACCTAGCCTAAGACCTTGTTAGATTCATACGTAGATCAGCTTATGGTAATAAGGAAGGATGCCTTAATATACCTTCCTCTTTTGCCTTTTAGCATAACATTTTATGTGGACCTTCAATTATAATTACCACAAAAAAAACACCCACACACACACACTAGACAAAAAACAGCAAGTCTACAAAAAAATCGAAAATCGTCTGGTGTAATCGAAATGCATTGCTCAACCACAAGAGAATCGCTAGTCCTTTAGCCGTTTTCTGAAACAACAAAAAAAAATCCGTTTTTCGTGCAGCAAATATTCCCATATCTATCGTCTGTCCTGAGTCGATAAATTTAAGATACATTTATAATACCGCCCGTAGACATTTTACAATTTTCGGGACTTATAATTTGAAGAAACTTTTATGGGGTGACGCTATGGCATAGAATTCGACTTCTTCTTCTTCTTCTGAACACTGTCCAAGTTTTCAAATTTATTTGAGTGCTCTTTCCGTTCAATGTTCGACTCTCAGCATGCCATTTTGTGACTAGTGTAGCTGTAGACTTCCTTGTGTCCCGCCCATATACCGTTGTCATCCTTTTTGTACCGTCATCGTTCCGACAGAGAGTCCTTCGTTGCTCAAAGTCACACTTGTTGTACGCCTACTAAAAAACGTTTCAGCTCTGCGGGATGTCTCATGTACATTTATGGCATTAGCGTACAATGGTACTAGGCTAGCATACCGCACTGACATGCTGCGAATTACCATCGCATATAGCCAAAGTCACGCCATCATCATCATCCCCCCGAACCTGACGATAGGGGATGAAAAAAAAGTTAACCGAACTTATTATTAAAATAAACGTTTTTGATGTCGTCCACGTATTTGATGTTGCTTGTTAGCAGTCAGTTGATTTCTTTTTTTTTTTATACCCTTCGCTTATTAAGCGTAAAGGGTATATTAACTTTGTCATGAAGTTTGTAACGCATTGAAGGAAGCATCTCCGACCATATAAAATAGGTATATATATGATCAGCGTGACGAGCTGAGTCGATTGGACGATGTCCGTCTGTCCGTCTGTCCGTCTGTCCGTCTGTCTGTCTGTTGCGACGCGTTTTGCTCGGCCAGTTTGAAAGCTATGGAGCTGAAATTTTGCACACATGCTTCTTTTTGTTGCAGGCAGTTTGTATGTTTGAATCGCTAAAATCCGAAAAGGGGGTCGTGGGGCTGCCATACAAACCTACTCCCCAAATTTAGGTTCTTCTTAGAAAAACTTTTTTATTTATGCACCAATTTCAATCAAATTTCACACAAATGTGTTTTAATTGGCAACACACAATATATGTAAAAATCTAACAAATCCGACAATGGGGTCGTGGGGCTGCCATACACACTTAGTCCCCCAAATTATGTTCTTCTAAGAAAAATTTTTTTATTTTCTCATCGATTTCAATCAAGTTTCGCACAAATGTGTTTCTAGTAATACCACAAGACATATGCAAAAATAGACCAAATCGGACCATCGGGTCATGGGGCTGTCATAGAAACCTAGCTCCCCAAATTAAGTTCTTCTAAGATTTTTTTTTTTATTTTTACACCAATTTCAACCAAACTTCACACAAATGTGTTTCTATTGATGACACGAAACATATGTATAAATAGGTGGAGTCGGACCATGTGGTCATGGGGCTACCATACAAACCTAGCCCCCCAAATCAAATTTTTCTAAGAAAAACGTTTTTATTTGCACACCAATTTCAATCAAACCGTAGAAAATTATATTTCTATTGATGCCACGTAACAAACGTGAAAATAAATGAAATCGGACTGTGGGGTCGTGGGGCTGCCATACAAACTTGACCCCCAAAATTAGGTTCTTCTAAAAAATACTTTTTTATTTGGACACAAATTTCAACTAAACCTCATGGAAATGTATTTTTAGTGATGGTTCAAAACATATGCAAAAATGAATTATATCGGACCATGGGGTCATGGGGCTGGCACATAAACCCAATCCCCAAATTAGGTTCTTCGAAGAAAGCCTTTTTAATTTGTCCACCAATCTGAACCAAATGTGTTTTAATTGATGCCACAAACATACGTAAAAATTGATGGGAAGCCCATAGGGCTGCCCTACAACCCCCTTCCCCCTCTTTTTGGTTCTTATAAGAAACCCACGTCCCCGCTTCGCCCACTAGATCTTCGCCACGACACTTATGAGAAAATTCAAAAGCATGGAAGCGGGGAGGACTGGGCACTAGTCATAGGTACGCCCGAAAAAACTTTTAGCCCGAGGGGAGCGAAGGGTATCCAAATTTCGGCCGCGCCCGAAATTAGCCTCGGTCTCGTTTTGGGTTCGGTTTGTTGGTTAAACTGGTAGCGTTGACATTTTATCAAATTTCATTACAACTTTTACGTTGCAGACAGGTGTGTGTAGGTATGTACTTGGCAAGTCGATACAGAACATATTGTCGAATAGTTTAGTTGGTAAATTGCTAATTATGTTGCGAAACGATGCAATAATCTGTTTAGGGCGTCAAAAGCTGTAATTGTACTTTGAAAAGTTCATTGTCAGGATGTTGTAGATGCATATAATAGAGATTTTCGATAATGATTGGGTGAATAAATGTACGCAAAAATTGTTTTTTTTTTTTATTTTGTTACGTGCAGAGATGCTTTAAAAAGAACAAAACTGGTGGCAAAACTAATTATACACTGGTTAATTACTCGGTATAAATGTTTCTTTGAGTGCCAAATGTAAAAGTTTAGTGAGTTCAGAGCAATATTTTTTATGTTTATTAACCCATTACCTGCGCGAGACAATTTTTTCGAATTTTCGTGTGAAACTTCATAGATGTAGTAAATAAGGCCCCCTGAGCACGAATCTGCTGTCCGTTTTGTAAACTGCTTTTTAGTTTAGCTGTATTTAAGTGATGCCATATGGCATCAGCGCAGGTTCAAGTTATAAAAACTTTGGAAGTCATCATTTGGCAATATTATAGAAATACAAAGTTTTTTTTTGCTTTAAGAAAGACAAATTGGCTGAAGTATATTATTTCATATTAAAAATAACAATTCAATGATATTTTGAAAAGTTAACGGAAATATTCCCCATGATTTTATTATAATATTGGTCGATATTTATTATTATTTCTTTAGGATTGTGTGTAATATTTTAAAAACCAATCGCTAGTAATGCAAAGATGTAGGCTTTAATAACATTTGGACGATTGTTTGGAATACGTTTCTTGTTAGTTTGACAAAAACGCGTGCCATCATTAATAGGCTCTTTTCCATAAAGCGAAGATGCTACTGTCAGACATTTATTGTTATCGAATTAGTTCCTTGATGGACATAAAATGACAATAAATAACCCTCAGGTATATTTAAGCACTGACAGACACTGTCTTCTGGGATCGATTAGAAGGATTAATATGCAAATTATTATCTCGTGATCAATGCTTCTTTTTATCAAAAATTGATACCCATAAACCCTTTAAGTTCTCCAATAGTTTTTTTCGGTAATAGATAGGCCATAGTTATTGCTTTCCTAGTAAATCAAATTATATGTTTTCTCGTCGAAAACGCGCTCAAACATCTTATGGGGGTCTTTCAGAAGCGTCTAAATAACTGGGAATGGGAAATATGGATTGTTTACTGCGAAGCTTGCTAGAAGTCCATTTGTAATTTTGTATCAATGTTGGCACTTCGGAACAGAAGAAGACGAAGTTTGGATTCACCTCTGCTTCCATCACCATTTCCATTGGCTCTGAATGCCAACCTCCTACACAATTTGATCGGAACCTAGCCAACCAACAAATTCCACTTCAACTACTTGCTGCAGTTGGTTATGGTGTAAGTCCATAATTTGAACTCCTTCGTTACCGTTGCAATCATTTTCTGCTAAGTCAAACTCAGCGTCTTCGGGTTGTAGGAAAATTGCAGCTAGTTGTTCGTCTTCAACGCCTTCATATCGGCAATCAGACTGCCCAAATAGTTTAATGTTTAATGCAATTTCACCCTACAAATACGAAAAAATAACTCAAAAATTTCAATTGCCATTAAAATTTCCTTTGTAGTCTGTACCAACGATGATGCCATATGGCATCAACAAATTTCGAATCAAGATTTCAGATACTAAACTTAATTTCTTTTTTCTAATTCAACATGAATGGAGTCACTTTTCAATACACTTTTCGTATTAGAAATAGTTCTAGGAAAAAAACTAGTTTGAAACCTTAAAAACTCAACTTAAATTTTGCAGTACGACATTTCTTCACTTTTTTTCAAATTCCAAAAACTTGTTCACTTTTACGATCTGATATCTCTGGCTCCTATAGGAATACTGGCACAATTTACGTTAGACATGAAAGTTAAACTTGTCTACTACAGATATAAGTGGAATTTGCACAATAATGCATTCGTATTCAATATTTAGAGGCCATTTAACAGGATACTTGAAAACGATGCCATATGGAACACTAGCAGTGAATGGGTTAATTGATATGATTTACATTTTAGTACAATGTTCCGCTACGTATTCAACATGCTGTCCGAATGGTCCATTTAGCTGTATTCAGTCAATGCTGACAACATGGATATGATAATTCGAGCTTTGTTTCTGAATTCCGGTTGTTAGATGCTTCGATGCTAAAACTAGAATGCTGTTGACGGTTGACTACGGCTCAACTTATATACATAGTTGCATGAGCCGCTGAGTGGGGATAGTGCATTTTTCCGACTGTCGTGTTGTACTCTGATCGGTGCAATCTATGTTGATGGTATGATATTTTTTTTATTTATTCCTCAACGAAGTTTCACCAACAATTTTATTGCAAACTATTGTGTGTTGTCCATTTAAATCGCTTTTTGAGGTTATGAACTGCTAAAATAGTTTTTTCTCAATCGAAGGGTGAAATTAGTTGTATGGCCATTGGGTGGCAGGGGTCTATTTTATGTCACATACAAATTAAAATTACATTTTCTCTATTCCGTTTTTACGCTAAAATATTAACGATTTCGACGCTTCCTCGAATTATTTCAATAAAAGTTTCATTCTTGTATGCGTGCAAGTCGTCATCAATTTTAAACATTTTGCTCATGTAAAACACCTCACTATAATAATAGAGTTTCGTGCTTCTTGATAACGTAACTTTGTTGATGTCTAGGTTGCGGAATAATTAAGAAGTTTGCCAATTATACAATGCAAGTTTCATGGAAGGAAACTTAGGTACACTTACTAAAAGCTCCATTGTGCGCTTAAATTGTCACTGATGGTGATGTGTAAAGTATGTATACGAATAAAATACTGCAAGGTGTTGATGTAGAACTCCATGCTTGACAGATTTGTTTGTACTGATTTTTTTAAATGTTTAAATGCACATGCATAACTACCACCTCATGATTTTTCATCTGCTACTTTCAAAAGGCCACAAAGCAAAATTTAAGCACCGAAACCCTATCAAACAATGACAAATATTTGCTTTATGCACAAAACAAATCTAATTCGTCTCCTTGTCTATACAGAGAGCTAGAGCAATGTTAGTCATTCCTACCCTGAAGCAGTCCACCATGTCTCTGTAATACCTTGAAAAGCAAAACCCTTCTTCTAGCTTGTAGCGCGAATCTTGTTATACTACGTGAAGTTAACAGCACTAAAAGTTTGATTAACCTATTAGAGCACGAAATCTGAATTTAGTGCCTTCCCAGGGTGTGTATGTGTATGTGGTGTAGTAAAGTTTAGTTCGCATGAGATATAAGAGCAGAGAGGAGACGAAATTCCACACTTCATAGTTATGCCATGGTAATATATCGCTTTGCTCGCACATATGGCATAGCGTTGAAGAATATAAAGCCGAAAGGTATTTCTTACACCATACATGACACGATATACTTTCAATTTTCCATACTATAATGGAATACAGCGCACGGTTAAATGGGTTGTTACACGGTAATAATTTTGTATACGATGGGTACTTTGGCGAACAATTTCAAAACACGAAAATTTTCGCAGCTTATTACAAGATACTGAGACCCTGTTAATAGGCTGCTCATATGCCTGTTTGCCTGGTATCTAATTAGAAAGCAGTCAAGTGTGGGTGTTTCCTATTTAGTGGATTTGAGAGTCTAGTAAAGTTTATTATACAGGATAGAGGAAGTGCTCTAAATTGGGTATTATTTTACGGGAATTTTATGGAAGGAATAGAAACTAGAAGAGAGTCTAAATAGTTAGCATAAAAATATATTATATATATAAGTGCGCTTTTTATCATCCTGTGTAGTTTTGGGACTAAGAACATTAGACAGGCGTACAAACTCATAAATAATGTTAAGAACGGATATCAACCCAGGACAAGCCTATGTAAGGACAAGGATGGTAACATCATCAGCGACATCGAAAGCGTCAACAAACGATGGGCCTCGCATTTTGAAGAGCTCCTCAATGCACCCTCAACATCCCCCGCGGAGCCAGCTCTTGAGCAGTTAGCCGAACCAGGCCCTCCCGTTCTACCCCCAACAGTAGAGGAGGTGAGTCTTGCCATACAGTCGCTTCAAAATAATAAAGCGCCCGGCGCTGACGAGATTCCAGCAGAACTGCTGAAGCATGGTGGAACGTGCCTGACCAACGCTATACATGTGCTACTGCTGAAAATATGGAACGACGAGGAAATCCCCGAAGATTGGCGCAAAAGCATAATCTGCCCAATCCACAAAAAGGGTGACAAGCTGAAGTGTGAGAATTACAGGGGCATATCATTAGTTTGTACGGCCTATAAGATATTATCTAAAATTCTTGAAAAGAGAATTAATCCATACGCAGAACGAATCATTGGCGAGTATCAAGGCGGCTTCAGACCTGGTCGATCAACGACCGATCAGCTTTTCACAGTGAAGCTACTACTCCAAAAGTGCTGGGAATCGACGTATACCAAATCTTTGTCGACTTCAAGCAGGCATACGACAGTATCGATCGAAGTGTACTGTACAACATTATGTTGAATTTTGGTATACCGGCAAAGTTAGTGCGACTCACAAGGATGACGATGACTAATACCGTCTCGCAGGTCAGAGTGCAGAATCGACTCACTGACCTATTTGAAACTCGTACTGGACTCAAGCAGGGCGACGGGCTGGCGCCGACGCTCTTCAACCTTGCTTTGGAGTATGTAATTCGAGCCATGAATATGGACAGCAGCGGAACGCTTCTCATCAAGTCGACTCAATTAGTAGCGTACGCCGACGATATCAACATCATGTCTCGAAGGGTGGGTGATGCAGAAAGCCTTCTGCATAACCTCAATAACGCCGCAAAGGAAGTTGGACTACATATCAACGAAAGCAAAACAAAGGCCATGATGCAATCGAAAACAAGGACGCCAGCAAATTCAAGCATCACAGTGGGGGACCTTAATATCGAGTATGTAGACAACTTCAACTATCTGGGTTGTAACTTATCAAAGGACGCCAACGAAACCGACGAAATTAAGCGACGGATACAACTAGCCAATAAGACATATTTCTCGGTCCTCCCTATAATTAATTCGAAACTTGCGCACAGGAACACGAAGCTCCGCGTGTACAAAACGATCATCCGACCCGTGCTATGTTATGGCTGCGAAACATGGACCCTCACCCAAGCCTCCGAAATTTTGCTAGACCGATTCGAACGAAAGGTTCTTCGGCGAATTTTCGGGGCCGTTCGCGAGCGAGACCAATGGCGTATCCGGTACAACCATGAGTTGTATCAATTGTACGATGAGCTGGAAGTATCGAAAATCGTGAAGCTTCAACGTTTGCAATGGGCGGGGCATGTACAACGGATGGACGATAATCGCATGCCAAAGAAAGTGATGAACGCACAACGAATTGACGGAGCGAGGTTGCGTGGACGACCGAGAGCTCGCTGGGAGAACTCCGTAGGTGAAGACGCCCACCAGCTGCTGGGCTTCCGAAACTGGAGGACGAGGTCACGTAACCGCGACAATTGGAGGACAACGATTCAGGCGGCCAAGGCCCGACGTCGGGCTATCGTGCCACATTGATGATGATGTAGTTTTGGGTAGGAAAACTTCATAAGCCACTAGTAACATGTACTTGGTAATAGCGGGATCGCTGGTAGGAAGAGGCTCAGAATAATCAAGTGTCCCACAACGTATACAGGTACAACTCTCAATTGCTCATCTCAGCCAGTATTAAGGGTTTGGGTGTTCACTCTTGGCTCGAAATTATTGTTGAAAGATCAGTGTAGTTCCAGAGCAGGCAATAAAGGTCTCATGGATTGGAAAAGTATGTGGATCATCAATGTGGCACGATAACCCGACGTCAGGCTTTGGCCACCGGAATCGTTGATCTCCAATGGTTGCAGTTACGCGACCTTGTCATCCAGTTTCGGATTCCCTGCAGCTGGTTGGCGTCCTCACCTACAGAGTTCTCCCAGCAAGCTCACTGTAGTCCACGCAAACTCACTGCGTTCGTTGTGCGTTCATCCCCTTCCTTGGCATGTGATTATCCTGCGATTATGGGCGATTCAACCTAATATAATCGTACGGGTCAGACCTACTATGGAATACGTGACCTGTCACGCGTTGTTGGAATGGAAAATGGATTATGCCATAGACGGCCGACTGAACCTAGGAAATTTCAAGGTCTGGTTGCCTGTTACCGCGAGGCCTTCTACTCAAGTCACATCACTGGCACTGCTCTGAAAGTTTTACCTAATCTTCGGCCACTTAACATACATACAGTGGCGAAAGTAGTTGTTCTTGATACTAAGTTTAGAAGACAGGAATAAACTCATGGACATATAGCAATAACCATAGCTTGTGATTAGACTAACTTGATAAAAACTCTACGTTTTGACTCATCCATTGATGCAGAAATCTGGGAGAAATAGGAGTGAACAGATCGTTTCATTCCGACTCGGCACGATTGTATTCTACGCGGACAACGCAAAAACACCAAATACAGGTTTTGCCAGGAATCAATGGCCTATTCCAATGGCAAAGCAACCAACAGTGTTTCAGACGCAGAATTAAAGGTCATTGAATTGTGAGCAGGTTAATCCCAATAAAAAAGGCTTCACGAATATGAAAATGGTTGATGTCAATTGTTTTTGGCCAAATCTCGGTTCTCTCTTTCCCGGCGCGGCCTGATTTCATAGGCACCGTTGCAAAGGGTCATCACTTCTCGACGTAAATTTCAGAGACATATAACTTAATTTTAAAAATGTTCTTCGGTGTTTAGCGATTAGGTAGAAGATTTAACCTTATCTTGTTAAAAAAAATTCTGACTTGTTGTACAAGAAAAAAACACTTTGCAAAGCACCCTTATACGAGACTTTTTATTATGCACCTTTGGGCGCGGGAATAATTAAAAAGCGAATATTTAAAAACAATAAACTAATATAATTTATTCCCGTCCAAGTACAATTTTTACATTTGTCACCGAGTAGACGTTCGCGAGATACGATGAGTAACTGACTGATTGCTTATGGCTCGCTCGCTAGTGATGTCGGCTCAGTGTTTGCGATTTCGTATGTATTGGTTGAGCGGCTGGAAGTGTTTCGTATTAACACTCGGTGTGTGGTTCGACTCGCCACACGGCTCCCCCTAATACGAAAGCCTTTCAGGTATAATAACTCGTCGTCCTGATCTCGTTTGCTTGGGAGATTCCTTGCTCGGTTTTGGTGAAGGTACTTTCGTTGGTGTGTCATCTGATGATTCGACGTAGGCCGGTTTGAGTCGGTCAATTGAAATAGTTTTTGCTACACCATCGACGTCAACTTTGAAGGTTTTGTCACCATGTTTTAGGACAAGGAATGGTCCGCTATATGGAGTTTGTAAAGGCGATTTATGTGCGTCCGCTCGAATGAAAACGTATTTCGATGTTTGCAATTTTGGGTGTACGAATACTGTTGGGAGGCTGTGACAACTAGTCTCAGCTGGGCGTATTTGGCGCATTATTTCTTTGAATCGTTTGATGTAGTCCACGTCTGCTGGTTTATCTTTCGTTTCTTGGAAAAACTGGCCTGGGATGGCGAGTGATTTACCAAGGGTTAGTTCCGCGGGTGATGCTTCCAAATCGTCTTTGATCGCCGTCCGCAGTCCGAGCAGGATCATCGGCAATTCGTCGATCCAGTTTGTAGAGAGCTTCGCCTTCAAACTCGACTTCAACGTCCTGTGCCATCGCTCTATGATGCCGTTCGCTTTAGGGTTGTAAGCGGTCGTTCGAAGATGCTTGATGCCTAGGATAGCATTCAGTTGTGCGAAAAGCGTCGACTCGAACTGTCGTCCCTGATCGGTGGTGATACGCTTTGGAATACCGAATCGTGAAAACCATCCAGCAACCAAAGCTTTCGCTACGGTTTCCGCGGTGATATTCCTAATTGGGATTGCTTCCGGCCATCTAGTTGCTCTGTCGATGCAGGTTAGCAAATATGTATAACCGCCGGACTCAGGTAATGGGCCAACTAAGTCGATGTTGATATGTTCGAAACGACTGCTTGTTCCCTCGTACTTCATGATAGGTGATTTCGTGTGTTTGTGCACTTTCGATTTTTGGCACGGTATGCAATGTTGCACAAACTTCTTACAGTCCCTTCTTATGTTAGGCCAAACAAAGCGCTTTTGAACTAGTTTCGTGGTGCCGTTGATACCTGGGTGGCTTAAATTGTGAATTTTTTCTATAACGAGAGAGCGAAAAGTATTAGGAACGAAAGGTCGAATACAATCACCTGATGTGTCGCAGTAGAGATGAATGTCGGAATTGGGTAGCACGACGGCTTTCAGTTTGAGCGCGGTGTTTTCGTCTTTCAGCAACGATAGCAGGGACTCGTCACTCCTTTGAGCTTCGGCCATCTTACTATAGTCGACCGCCTTAGATTCAATCGATTCTATCCGAGAAAGAAAGTCTGCAACGACATTATCTTTTCCAGATACATGTCGTATACTAGTTGTGAACTGGCTAATATAATGCAACTGATTGACTCGTCGTGGTATCGGATTTTCGTCCTTAGCTTCGAACGCGAACGAAAGTGGCTTGTGGTCGCAGTACACATCGAATTCCCGTCCTTCCAAAATGTGCTGGAAATGCTTGACCGACAAGTAAATGCCAAGCAATTCTCGGTCGTAAGTGGGGTACTTCGCTTCTCTGGGACTCAGTTTCTTTGAAAAGAACCCCAATGGTTTCAAAATGTCGCCTTCGGCGTGATGGACTACTCCTCCTACAGCGACATTGCTCGCGTCTGTTTGTAACACCAATTTCGCGTCGCTTGCTGGATGTACAAGCAGTGTTGCATTCGCCAATTGTTGCTTATACTCGTCGAATGCATTTCGCGTGTCGTCAGTCCAAGCCACCGGTGTTTTGTCGTTCTTCTTGTTGCCTTTTATAAGCGCTTGCAACTTCATTTGCGTTGTTGATGCGTGCGGAATGAAGCGACGATAAAAGTTCGCCATAGCAAGAAATCGTTTCAACTCGAGTGCAGTTTTGGGCTCCTCAAACGCTATAATTTTCTCCACTTTCGACTGAATCGGTATGATTCCCTCTGGAGTGACTGTATGTCCTAAAAAGTCAATTCTCGAAACGGCAAATTCACATTTTTCGGCATTTATTCGAAGTCCGTAGTCACTTAACCGCTGAAATACTGTTCGAATGTGATTGATATGATCTTCTTCGCTGACGGATGCGACGAAAATGTCATCGATGTACGCGAATACAAAGTCCAGACCTCGTAGCACTTCATCGATAAGGCGTTGAAATGTTTGCGCTGCATTTCGTAAGCCAAAGGTCATGTATATAAATTCGTACAGGCCGAATGGAGTTATAATGGCCGTTTTTGGGATGTCACACTCCTCCATAGGGACCTGATGGTATGCCTTGCGTAGATCAATGCGAGAAAATATTTTCCGACCGTGTAGAATGCTCGTAAAATCCTGCAGGTGCGGCAACGGGTATTTATCCGGCTTCGTGCGGGCGTTCAGCCTTTTGTAGTCGCCGCAAGGCCTCCAATCTCCATTCGATTTCGGCGCCATATGGAGCGGTGAAGCGTAGTTCGATTTTGATGGGCGACAAATGCCTAAGCGCAGCAATTCGTTAAATTCCTTTTTCGCGGCGGCAAGTTTCTTAGGGCTGAGTCGTCTCGCTTTGGCTGACACAGGCGGTCCACTTGTTTCGATGAAATGAGTGACGTTTGCTTTTTCTTTCACCAGAAATGAAGGCTTGTCATCGAGTAAATGCTTAAATTCGGAGAGAAGAAAACTGTATTTACTGTTTTTATCGACAGTAGTTACCTGAGATATTGCGCTATCTATTATCTCGCCTTTTGAAGAAAGTCCGGTTGTTTGATCGATTAGTCTTTTTCTTCGAATATCCACTAGCAATCCGTACTCAAACAAAAAATCGGCACCAATAATCGATGTCGTGACGTCTGCAACTGTGAAGTTCCAGGTAAAGGTTCGCCTCAGTCCGAGTGACATATTGATTACGCGCTTGCCATAAGTTTGAATCTGAGAACCATTTGCTGCATACAGTAAAGCATGTTCGTCATCGTTTTTTGAGATGAGTCGTTCTCGCCAAGCATGTTTTGTTCGTGGATGAGCTTTCAAAACTGAATGATCGGCGCCAGAGTCAATTAGAAAATCGTGCTCTGACAATGTGTCGTGGATAAACAGACGTTTTGATGTGCCGAGTATCGACGTCTGTACCGATACTCCATACATTAGTTTTTTTGAGAGGAACTATATGTGCACGGTTGTCGGCACTTTTTAGCGTTTTCCCCCATTGTTCGATGATACCAGCACTGATCATTTACCGCGCTGGCGTTGCTCTCGCTCGCACCTCCTATGTTTCTCCTGGTGTTTGATCGGCTCCGTTGTTGGTGTGGAGTTGAATCTCGCCGCGATTGTCGATGGGTCTTTTCTAGAGCATTTAACCGGTTCGAAATCGACTGTAGTTGTCGTTGTATGGATAAAATGGAGTCTTCCCTTGAAATGGTGGGTCGGCTTATACTTGCGATGGTGGAACGATCCGAGACTTCCCACATTTTGTCCGCCATTGCGGCTAAATCTTCCAACTGATCCTTTGAGGCAGCCAAGACCTGCCTAGTTGTATGCGGAAGACGTTTGAGCCATAGTTTTTTAATAAACTCCTCACCAATGCTTGAAGACGCCAGCGATTTCATTTTATGTAGAGCGACGGATGGTTTCAAGTCGCCCAGCGGTTCGTTTGAAATCAATTTTTCGAATTTTTCGGTTGACGATTCGGAAAAAAGTGATATCAAATGCTCCTTTAGCCTGGTGTACTTGCCGTCAGTGTACGGAGTGCTCAAAACATCCTTCACCTGCTGGGCTATAGCACTAGACAAATGCGCGACGGTGTAAAAGTATCGAGACTTATCGTTTGTGATTTTACGCGATTCGAATTGACTTTCGATGATGTAAAACCACACTTCTGGATCGTTTTCGTAAAACGGAGCTAGTCTAAGTTCTGATACGGAGTGCATTTCGGCGGGATTTGCGAATCCGTTACTTGCGGTATTAGATGAACCGCTTGAAGGAAAAACTGTTAAATTTTCGGCCAATTTCAACTTTAATTCCTCGACTTCTTTTTGCAGATCTTCCATTACACTCGCGTCGGGGTCACTAATTTGGGCGCGGGAATAATTAAAAAGCGAATATTTAAAAACAATAAACTAATATAATTTATTCCCGTCCAAGTACAATTTTTACATTTGTCACCGAGTAGACGTTCGCGAGATACGATGAGTAACTGACTGATTGCTTATGGCTCGCTCGCTAGTGATGTCGGCTCAGTGTTTGCGATTTCGTATGTATTGGTTGAGCGGCTGGAAGTGTTTCGTATTAACACTCGGTGTGTGGTTCGACTCGCCACACACCTTTAAAGACGAAATTTACTGGTCTGTCTTTCGTAAAGCTTTCCAGATGTATATCAATCGTAACCGCTACCAAACGCCTTCTGGAAATTTACTCATCAGTGCATGAAATTCCTTCACTACATTTTATCGCTTTCACTAACTGTTATGGACTGAAGTAACAACAAAAAAGAACGTTTTAAAAGAATTAAACAAAAAATAAAAATTATATATTTACAGACCGCCCCCTAAAAGATACACTATGCACTGCGGATAGTCGTTGAATAAAAAATTCGTTATTCCCAACTAGTAGTGTATCTGATGAATATGCCTACACTGGACAAACAGCGCAGTCATTTGAAGGATTTGAAATAGACTTCATCGAAATATTTACAAATGATTTTATTGTTCGGTTTGATTGATTTATTTTTGACATTTGCTTTTGTGAGCAGATCGAGAACCTTATCCCCTCCACACAGAAGCAAAAACATTTCATTAGCCAGTTGACAACCGGCCTCACGATAGGTTATCTTGGTAGACAAAAGTATTTATCTTACACACAATCACCGTCCCGCTAGCCGGTACGTACCGTACAACGCAACAGTCAGCGCTCCCTACTCAACAGCTCGAGCAGCTATAAAAGGCGAGCCACTCGACGAATCAACAGCATTTTAGTCTTGGCATCGAAACATTCACAACTAAAACTGAGGAACAGATTAGAATTGTCATGGACGCACCGAATGCATTTCATATTGGGATTATTCGGACAGGATATTAAGCAATATCTAATTATAATATTAAAAAGTACCTAACTATAAAATAAACATAAAATATTGCTGAATGGTTTCACTAAGGCTTCATTCAAACGACGAGCCGTTCGGCTCGAGGCATCAAAAACATTGGCTTATATGGGACGGTCGAGAGCCGTGACGGTTCGCGAGTTGTGCTTTGACGGCTGACGAGACGGGTTTTAATTTCTCGTGCACCACGAGCCGTCACATCTTCTCATTTAAGCCAATGCATTTTTATGTCTGGAGCTTGCGAGCCGTACGGCTCGTCATTTGTACGACGCTTGAGAGAAACTCATTGAAGAAAAATTGTGGTCATTGAATTGTCGTTCGAATTTTTCACCCAACGTTTTAATTTTTACAGGACGTACATTCTCTAGACGTCACCTTAACCTTCATAGGACCGACCTCAAAAAATTACGTTAAGGACCAAGTGGGGTGCAAATGCACCCCAACGTTTTTTCATATAAAACTGCTAAAAAATGTATTATACATTAAACAAAATAGAAGAAAAAAATAACTGAATATGTTTTTGTTATATTTTTTCGAAACTATTGTTACAAATTGTATTTTCTTTTGAGTGCTTTGCACAAACGTGTTGATTGCAACGATTACAACATTTCTTGGATTTTCTGTCCGTTCCTCTGCTGCATTAGTAGCATCTTCGTTGAGTTGCAATCGCGAAGCTCTGAAGCTGATTGGGTTAACCCAGTTCGGGTAGAACGGTTAACATATGCTGTTGTATTGTAGCTTGAATGGATGCGTCACTGTTGTACCTCCTAATGATAAGTGGGGTGCAGCCGTATCCCAAGCAATAAAATGGTCTACAACTACCGTTAGGATACATAAATATTTTTTATATTTTCTGTAACAGAATTGTAAAGATATTTTGAAAACATATTCCAAAGGAAAAAAATTGAAAATAATATTTTCGAAGCTATCTTTAAAAAAATGTGTCCGGGGTGCTGCTGCACCCCGGTCGGTCCTATGAAGGTTAAAGAAAACCAAAAACACGAGCATTAAAAGTATTCACAATAATAATCTACTACATCAAGAAACAGCAAAATCTGTTGATTTATTCATTGCAACTCCATTGTAATCGCTCTTATTGTACTTGAATGTACAACAATCTCATTTAATTTTGAAGTATCATAAACTAGTAACAAAATTTATAATTCATACCCGTACGCAGCCCTACCGGCTGGGAGAGGGGGCGTGTTCATCGCAACCAACACATAGCATTAGGCCTGTTCCTAACACCGGTACACCGGTTTAAAACCGGTGTTTACTTAGTACCGGTACCAATATTTGGATGTACCGATATCCCGGTTTTTTCAACCATGGGCCGGTCCCGGTTTTTTTTTCTCCAACACCGGTTCTTTCATCCGGTTTTTTCAACCATGAGCCGGTCCCGGTGCACCGGTTCTTTCATCCGGTTTTTTCAACCATGAGCCGGTCCCGGTGCACCGGTTCTTTCATCCGTTTTTTTCAACCATGAGCCGGTCCCGGTGCACCGGTTCTTTCATCCGGTTTTTTCAACCATGAGCCGGTCCCGGTGCACCGGTTCTTTCATCCGGTTTTTTCTACCATGAGCCGGTCCCGGTGCACCGGTTCTTTCATCCGGTTTTTTTCAACCATGAGCCGGTCCCGGTGCACCGGTTCTTTTATCCGGTTTTTTCAACCATTGGCCGGTCCCGGTGCACCGTTTTTTTTTTTAGATTGTGTAGCACCTGTTCAGTACCGTGTTTTTTTGATAGTCTGTTCAGCATCAGGTTTTTAAGCACCGGTGTTTTAAAGGTGTCTTGTTGTTGGGTAGGTGCTACCCAGCAACGATTTATTCGAGTTTTTGTTGTAGCGTAGCACTTTTTAGTACGGTGTTTTTATTGGATAGCCATGATTCAATATTTATGTACATATGTATATGATTTTTTAGCTGCTATGAAATTTATATAAGGTAATTGTCGCGATGAGAAAAAAATGATAAAGAATTTCTAATGTTGAGAACATTATAAAGAAGTAAATTACACATTCTAAAAGACTTCATAGAGAGTTTTAGCATCTCTTTGAAAATATAATGTTCGGGGTTATACAGGGTGTCTCGCCGCTGGTTAGCCATAGACTTATGGTAGACTCGACAGGATGTTTTAGGAAAAGTATCACCCAAATTATTTCTCTAGCTTTTACCGTTAAGGAATAATCGCATTTTTTGCGATTCTTGTCAAAAACCACGACTTTTTTCAAAAAACTCATATTTTCCAGCTTCTAGTTTAGCCAAATCAATGTTTTTTATATTCTTCTGAAAGTACACAAAATTTCTAATAAAAGGACATATCGAACGATGCGAAGAGTTTCCTATCTTCCGAGATACGATGTTTTGAATTTTGCAGAAATTTCAATTTCAACTTGTAATGTCAAAATTAAACCCAAATTTCGTAACGGTACATTAGAGTGTTGTTTTTTGTAATTATTTCAAAAACGGAATGGTCTGAGGACGAAACTACATCAAAATTCCTTTGAAATGATATATAACACATTAGTATTTTATTGGAAAATTGGCTATAGATTAAAAAATAAATTAGAATATTTTCATTCTAGACCTCAAAGCCACATACATATGTATGTAACTCTTGAAAAAAACGCAAATTCAACCATGTAATTTTGTGTGAGTATTTATTTAGTATTCAGTTGAAAATGATTTCTGTTGAAAGTTTAGTTGCTCCGATCAAAGTTGTCCCTCCATTTGAATTTGGCAAATCGGCATGTCCATAACTCCCCCCAAAATAGGAGCAGAGAGCTAAAATTCGGGTTATTATCATTGGAGGACATCATCACTCTATCTCTACCCACCAAAAATCAGATCAATCAGATAAAAACTAAGGGTACCTCCCATACAAAGTGACCCGAGACAAATTTGCTCTAAATGAGTAGTGCGTAGAACAAAATCCTGGTGGGTCACATTGTATGGGGGTATCCTTAGTTTTTATCCTATTGAGCTGATTTTTGTGGGTGCTCCCCATTGGCAATAAACCATTTTTTTTTAGTCTAACACCAAATTTGTCTGTATCTTTTGCGATTTTTGAAATAATTTAAAAAAAAACCGAAAAAATTCCCCCTCTTCCCTTAAGGACGCGGTCTTCCAATCGATATGAATTTTTTCCCATAATCGGGGGGTCATCCCCAACCATCCTGCCAAAATCCAGTGATATAGGATTTTTGCCGACCAAATATCGTATTCTTCTTTGACTATATAACTTCGAACGTTATATTTTCAATGAGATGCTAAAACTATCTATTAAGTCTTTTAGAATGTGTAATTTACATCTTTATCATTTTCTCAACATTAGAAATTCTTTATAATTTTTTTCTCTTCGCGACAATTACCTTATATAAATTTCATAGCAGCTAAAAAATCATATACATATGTAGTATGTACATACATAAATATTGAATCATGGCTATCCAATAAAAACACCGTACTAAAAAGTGCTACGCTACAACAAAAAATAATAAATCGTTGCTGGGTAGCACCTACCCAACAACAAGACAACGTGAAAACACCGATGCTTGAAAACCTGATGCTGAACAGACTATCAAAAAAACACGGTACTGAACAGGTGCTACACAATCTAAAAAAAAAACGGTGCACCGGGACCGGCCAATGGTTGAAAAAACCGGATAAAAGAACCGGTGCACCGGGACCGGCTCATTGTTGAAAAAACCGGATGAAAGAACCGGTGCACCGGGACCGGCCCATGGTTGAAAAAACCGGATTAAAGAACCGGTACTGAAAAAAAACCGGCTCATGGTTGAAAAAACCGGGTCTTTAAAAAAAACCGGCGGGTGCCGGTGCACCGGGTATAGTACCGGGTACTGAGGAAAACCGGTATCCGATACTGAAATCTGAGTACCGAACAGGCCTACATAGCATCAAACCCATCCATCCATAGTCACAAGTCAGATCCAGCAGGTGCTCTTGACAACAAAGTGCAGGTTCAACAATAGCTTCAGGACATAAATAAGTCATGACAGGTAGAAGAGCACTCACGGGATCCATTTCCGCGAAATATATATCTCGAAAGATTCGCCACACGTATTGAGCGATATAAGATGAAGGACAACGTGCACCATACTTTAATGCTTCAATTAGAATAGTGTAGTGTTCAGTACAGGTACAGCATAAAGTGGCGAAGTTGAGACAAGAAAACTGTTGGAAGTCCATCATTATTTCAACATAAACACATACTGAACACGGAGAGAGATGGCTGCGAGGGCAATAATTTTAAGACGCATCCCTCTAGATCTCGATTCAATGTCGACGAATTACTACTGCATCGTAAAGCATCTTAAGAAATTCATAAACTTCTACGAAGAATGGAAAATCACGACAAGGATATCGGCAACGACGCTGTTGCTGATGGTGATGATGTTTCGGCGCGCTTCTTTACGAACAAACATAAAATAAAGTTTTCAACAATTGACACTGTAAAGAGATTAACTTGTGTGTCCCTGTGATGCTATTTCAGCATATTATTTGCATATTATTCATGTTTTCGCATTGCGTTCAGGACCGCATTTTTGTATACAAGGCCGAAGAGTATTTTTGGTAATTGTCTAACAGTGATAAACAAAAATAAACAGAAAAGCGCTGGAGTAAATTGAAATGTTTTATGAGACATTTGTCAGGTTCAATTCATTTTATTGCTGAAGTGAAATCAAAGTATAGAGCCTTGCTCAACACACCGATAGTTAACGTGACAACTAATTGCGAAAAAGGAAATCCTAAGACATTAATTAACAAATTATGTTCGATCTTACGAGGTTTTTAGAGCTGGAATTAAAAGTGAAATCGGAATATTTTCCGGGAAATTTTTTCCAATTAAATTAATAATCACTGTTGTTGTTGTTGTAGCGAATTAAGAGATATTCTCTTCTCTTGATTCGAAGGGGTGTTTTGGCAGCTCTTGAATGTTATAACAACGGGTAACTCCGGGACCACCCACATTGAAGAACCGCTGCAGTGTTATGATCATCCATGGTGATAGTGGGACTCCAACCTGCGCTCCGGAAATTTAAAGGTAGTGTGTCATCTCTACCCACTGAGCTACCGAAGGCCCTAAACAATCAAGAGCATTCCTATCTATATCTATATCTTTGCAATGTTGTATGTCCTCCAATTTTGAGATTCTGGCAATACAACTCTCCTCCTCCAATTGGATCAATCTTCAAGTTCGATTTTATTCTTAAATATTCGAACTAAATTCAATTATATGAAAATTTTGACGTTCAACACGCGCTGTCCGAATGTTTCAGTGCTTCGATGCCAAGACTAGAATGAATGCTGTTGATTCGTTGTCTGGCTCGCCTTTTATACTGCTAGACTTGCTGAGCGGGGATGATGCATGCTGTTTATACATAGTTCGGCTTGTTTTATACGGTGCTTGCACGCGGGACGTTGCATGCTGTGTTGTTGTGCTAGGTTGTCGGTTTTCAGCTGGTTTGTGTTGGAAGCACTCTATAAAACGATCGATCTCGGCAAATGAGTGTAGATCTTGAACCGGCGTAAACACTTATTTTTTTTAATTTAATTTCAAAGTAAGCCCATGCTATCACAAGTACCAATTAAATTTCACAAAATTCCACCAATTCCGAAAATATTTTAAATAGACTCCTCTAACGTGAAACATGAAATGTGTAGGTAAATGTTTCTGAATTTCCGTAATTACTTTACGGACACACGGAAACTGGACAAGGAAATAAGTAGCTAAATAGACATTCCTCACGTCAATTGGAATTATCTATGTAGGCGGGACACATAGATAATTCAAACAAAAATAGAATACAATTTTATTTCAATGTTTTTGAATATATACATACATATAAGAGAAGAAACTCTCTAATTGCCATGGTTGAAATTTCTCGTCTTCCCAAGAACTACATTAATTTATTCCAAGTTCACTTAATTACATTCAGCATGTGATCCAACTTAAAGGGAAAGTTTGTAGATTTTTCAGAACGATGCTAATCCAATAATTCTGGCGCCGAAAGAGCATCCTTAAAATTCTTATGAACGAGTATTAACAGGAAACACAACTAATTAAATTCATTATGTAGGAAAGGGACAAACCATTCCAATGGACGCACAACCCCGGCGAGGAGCGTTTTGAAACAGAAAATCATCATATCCCGTCGTAGCATCCTCCGATTCGTTTTCTTTGCCTATACTAATTATTTCTCAGTTCGACACATACATTCGAACACATACACGCACAAAATACAGCTCGTCGACAGTAGATTAGCGCAACAATTAAAAAGAAATACTCGAGGACCAACCCTTGCTTCAATGGGCCATGGAAGAAGCTCTTTTTCGAATTTGAACAGTTTCTAATTTAATCCCTTCATCGTTTCAAGAAGTTATTAAGGCATTAAAACATGCTGCAAATGAGTTGCTCATTAGACGACGACGATGGGTTTGGGCTGTAAAAAGGATTCGCTTCGTTCGACGACGATTGCTTGCTTCATGCTTATGGTTGGGTATGGTGCGAGAGATGTGAATGTCGTAAGCATTCGACGAAGGGACCAAGGATTTGACACAAAATTGGATTAAGTCGAAAATGGATCGAGTCCTGAGCAAGAGCTTTCATTCATTAAGGCGTTACATTTGCTCCATGGGTTCTCATTTCTCGTTGTTTTCCTTGTCGTCGCTTCGACTTGTCATCGTTGTATCATCCTGTTGGTGGAAATTTCTTGCAAATGATAACTTTATTTTGTGGGTTTGGGGCTGCGGAGAGCGGAGGTGTCCTATCTATAGTCTTTGCCATGTATAGACCGTCGACCACAGCATCCCTGCCATGTCATGTTGTAAATACATTCAAAATGGATATTTTGTGCAAAAGAAGCTGCCGAGAATTCATCCATGTCACACAGTTTATTTCCCTACCGTGTTGAGTATTACTCGTTCTCGTCGTTCATAATCTGCTTACAGCATAGCGAAACGTTTTAGCACAGAATAGTTTTCTTGAATGACTCACAATTGGGTTAGTGTTTTACTGTTGAAAGTTTACCGAAGCTACAAACTAGTTTTCAGTCAAATATTTGTCTTAAGTTTATTTTATTTGGGTTTTAGGGCAAGCGGTAAAGAAGGACATCTCGTAAGAAACATACTAATTGCCGGTGATGGAGAATTTACTTTATGATGATAATGGAGAAAATCAATAAGGAAATAGTGGATTTAGAATATACGCTCTGCGTACTTAGTGTGTGCCGCCTAGCCTAACCCCTTAAAAGAGAAGACATAGGCTGAAAGGTTCCGATCGATTCCTATATATTTTTCAGTTGGGGCAAAACTATGCGGACCCTTAGCTATATGCCAACCCTTCATAGGTTGAACGACTCCAATTTCAAATCCAATTCCTACGTTCTCCATGGGACGTTACTTTCCCGCATTATTCGAGTAAGGTCCCTGTGGTGTAGGGATAGAATTAACCACAGTACTAGCTTGTCGTATAACGCAACCAAAGGGAACTGTGGAAATTGTTGACCTACAGCTTCATAGTTTTTCCTTGTACAGAGATATTATATTTTCCGTACCCAAAGGCTAGGTCACTTTAATATCTCCGTACAAGGAAAGCCTCAAACGCGCGGAGACAAAAAAAATCCTAACATCGTACACACTGGAACAGGTATGCGCGGACGGATTCCCTTTTTCTTCCTTCCTCCCGTCCATGTATCAAATAGGTATGTAGCTTATCAAAAAAAAATCTCCTAATCCATTATTATCAAAACAACAAAGACAAAGAAGCAACTCTAAACTCCAGAGGTCTCCCCAAACAACTTCTGGTCGCGCTATTACAAGAAACCTCGCAACGAAAGAGACGCCAGCAGTCGAAAGAGAAATGTTCACTTAACTGGGCGAACTGATTTATCAACGTCATAGAATCTGTAGAGTCACCCAATATGCATGGTGCGGATGTGTCATATTCAACGGGGCCCTTGATCAGATATACAGTAAAAAAGCTAAAAAAAAAAAGCGCCCGACTGGATAAAACGCAAGCGGGATCTGGGGGAGACTGCTTCTCTTTAAACCTAAAAAGGAAGCGCTTTCTCCCAAAAAGGAGGACGCTGCTCGATGCATTCTTACATTTTTTTGGATACGAACGGTGTTAATACCATTCGGAGAGGCAGGGTCGGGTGTTTCGTCGACAATACTCGTGATTCGTTACCAGTTGGTTGGTTCAAACTACGAAGTGTAAAGTTAGCAACATTACACTCAAAGCGACCTACAGGAAATTTTACTATCGACAAGAGAGGGACTATCTCGAATTTTGATTGGAACTCCAATCGTGGGATGATCAACGCGAAGCTTCCATGAAGCATCGTTCAATCAAAACTGTGTCACGTGCAAGGCCAATTAACGGATCTGCGGGTTAGAGGGCTTTGCAACTCGCTGAATAACTGGAATAGCTGCAGTGATGCTTCGATGCCAATAAAGAATTTGGCCAATAAAATACGAGAAAACTACTGGTGAAATGAGGAAATCGCGAGCATGCGGCGCCTGTGTCAACGTGCGACAACCCCCACGACTCAATGATTAATCGGGGCATATAAAATACCTCGTAGCTTGTGATAAGAGCAAACACGATCATTTCAAACAGCTTTGTGAGATCGATAACCTGCCGTCGAAGGAAGTGACGGTCGTCAGTTCTACTGACGATACGACCTAGTCGAAATGTACCTACGCAAGCGAGGCGCGATTACAATCATTAGCATTTGGATGGAAACCGTTGGACTGGAGCCGAACAAAAAAATTGAGTATGTATCCTCAATCGGTAAGCACAGAAAAAAGTTTAATCTCAAAATTAGAATCGGGGAGTGTGTTATAAATTTAGACAGGCTTCTAGGCACTTGGGGATTATGATAGACTCGAGACTAAGCTTTGGATAGCACATGGAATACATAGGCGATAAGACGGGGACCACTGCGCCGCCACATTAGTGATGATAAAACAAGTAAGAGACTCCTGCTGTTGAGGGCGGTAACATCAACTATAATGCCTCTTCAGTTTGGTCTAGGCCGCAATGGTTGTAACGCTTGTTAACCCCATAAACGTGGTTTATCGTAGGTGTGCTCTGACTATACGCAACTACATCATATAAAGCCTGGTGGTGTTTAGAAATCCTGGTTAATGAGTTCAGGAGACTGTAAAACGGGCATCAGAACTTAAGACCGAACACGCAGCTGGGACGGACAGATATAGAAGGTTCAAGTCTATGAGAAGGTGGCAGGATCGTTTGGATGAGACCTCAAGTGGCCGATGGATACATAACCCTTTCGTGTCGGTAAGCGGAAAACAGAGGTTGGGATGGAGAACTTAACCCAATTCCTAACGGGGCATGGAGTATACCGCCAATATTTGCATCGCTTCAATTTTGACGACTCGGCGGACAAGGGAGTTGCGTAAAATGCTAAACATGATATTATCGAGTGTCCCAGATTTGAGGGTATGGGCAGTCAATTGGAGGCGGACCTTAAAACCCTTATTTAACGTAAATGCAAGTCTCCTACGCGCGCTAATGGCTGGTCAGCCAGGAATATCCTTGTGAAGCTATATCAACTGGTGGCCTTGCATTGTGTTTTAGGTGTCGTCGATAAAAATCCGACATAACTGCATACCGGCGGTCTCTACTACTCGCACCTGCAGTATCTCTGGAAAGTTTTGCACCTTTGAAGATTAGCAGTCCAGTTCCAGAAAAACTAATCATGCAACAACACACAACCCCCTGTCGTAAATTACGATGTGATTCCCTAACTTCTGGAAATGTAATCAAATTGTTATTCAAACGTCGCTAAAATTAGAAAAAGTTGAAAACATTTTCACTTGGCAGAACCTTTTTCAGTCATCAATCACAGTCTTTTTCCATACAAGTTGATAGATTGTCAGTTATTTGATTGACTGAAAATCTGTCAACTTGTATGGGAAATGACTGTGGCTGTGACTGAGGACTGAAAAGCAGGGCCGGATTTACCCTCTGTAGCGCCCCTGGGCAGTAGTCGACTTGCCGCCCTCCATCACTGAAAGTAGATCAGTCGCAATTATGAGACCTTTTTTTTTATATACGTTGGTTTCCGCCGTTTTCGGAAGTAGCAGACCTTCAGTGAAAATTGCAGTTACTTTACTTCTTTGAAAGGTATTTGGACTGAACTTCTAGTCAAAGTTAGTGTTAAAAGTATTGGTATGTACTCCATTAAAGGTGGAATTAGATGCTCATGGAGGAGCGGATAACCTTAGAGCCCAAAAGATTGACAAAAATATGATAAATTTACGCATTGGATGCATGAGTAACCCCTAAGTCTGTCACACGATGGGAAATAATTCGATTCCTTAGAGCTTGCAATATAAAACTAAATACTACATACACTCAGTTCCAAAAACAGACATTTTTTATTCGATATTTATTATTTTATTATCGTGAAAGGTCTTGACAACCTAGGAGCAGATCTGAACTCTTTTTTTCCGGGCTGACCCCCCACCCTCTATAGCTACAGCCCACTAAATTGATTGTTTTCAGTACGGGGTAACGTTTAGTGAAATTGAAGTCAATCGAAAAACCTCAACTCCCAAACATAATAGAGACTTTTAGCAAGTCGTATGGAATAAAACGACATAATTTGACATTCCATATAAAAATTCGCTTGCTTACCGTATACGAAACGAAATATCTTAATTTTGCATGTCCCAAGTAGGCATGGTTGTATTTCCGTATATTTGATTCTCTGGAAACAGTCGAAATTGGCGAAATAATTTGTCGTTTTTTACACCTATGCCTACTTAGGATATGCAAAATTAAAATATTTTGTTTCGTTTACGGTAAGCAAGCGAATTTTTATATGGAATGTCAAGTTATGTCGTTTTATTCCATACGACTTGCTAAAACTCTCTAATATTATTCTAATTTAAGGTGTTCGTTTAATTAGTTAGCCAGCCATATTAAAACAATTTGGGAGTCAAAAACCAATCGATCAATCGTTCGATTGTAAAAAAAAGGCAAGATCGGTAGGGGGGCAAAAGTCGAAACGCCTACTGACGTCGGATATGTAAGTTCGCAACTGACCAAAGGAACGACTTTGCAGAGTTTCCTTTATTTTTTTTTTAATTTATTTAAACTGCCTCCTGAAATATCAAAATGTGTATATTTCACAGTACATTAATTGAATGGAAGGATGAAAGATTCAGAAATATGCCGCCCTACAAAATTTGCCGCCCCGGGCAGTAGCCCAGGATGCCCATATGAGAAATCCGGCCCTGCTGAAAAGTGTGGTTCGACGATCGTTTTCTTGCCAACAAAGTCGGTTACGCAACATAATTTTTCTGATAAACCGACATGAGTCGCGTCTGGAGGTTATGTATTTTCCCTACCTCAATCTAAAGAAGGCCCGTCCCCACGATATGGCAACGGTGGTGCCAAGAAAAAAGTCGGTCACGCTTATATAGGTCCAATAGTAAGATGAATCAGTTGGAAATGGCCGGGAACTGACACTATGGGGCCGGTATTAGCTATTATAACAGTACCTGTGCTAGCGCCATTTTTATTCGAGCTGGTTGTGGTAAGAACGGAGTGTCATTAATGGTCGCTCCATATTTTCCAGTCAGCAGTCACTGCCACAGTAATTTTCCATACAAGTTGACAGATTTTCAGTTAATTAATTCACCGATAATTTGGCAACTTGCATAGAAACTTAGTGTGACTGTGAGTGATGAGTGAAAAGTGTGGCTCGACCTTAAAACGACCCGCGGCAAATTACATCGAGATATTGACATAATAGACGTAGAGCTGGCGACACTTCAGTTGCAACTATTTCCTCGCGTTTAACTCTTATGCCATTTCATAGAGGACGGATCCCCGCGTTATATTCTAAAAGGCAGACTAAAATTGGGGGGCTAACATGGTGGCAGAAGAGCTCAAAAATTGAAATTTGTATGAAAAATAGGTAGTGCGTCTACAAAAATAACGCTAACTCCATTATGCTAAATCATATAGTTACAGCAAGAACATAATTATTTTCTAGACACTTCCCTAAGTATTTAAGCCAAATTTCATTGCAAAATACCAATCAGAATCCGATTAATTTATCAATCGAAATTTGACTATTTTTCAAGTAAATTTACAGTCAATATTGTATAGCCAGCGAGTAAACATGGAAGCATTTTCCCCTAATATCACTTCTGAATAGAATATGATTCAGAAGTAATTATATTATGCACATACCTCCAAAGGCAGAAGAAACCTTTAAAAGGACGATCAGCAGATGAGCCCTTAAGTCGAGCAGAAAGTGGGATTTTGCGAGAAACAACAATAACCTCTCGTGGCACTTTCACTTTTTGCCCTTTTTGTACCACTTTAGGCTCGTCTGCTGATCGTCCTTTTAAAGGTTTTCTTCTGCCTTTGGAAATATATAGCCAGCATGGTGTTCTGAAAGATATCCCATTCGGAAGCAATTGCTGCTGAGGGCCATCCATGTAATATTAGGGGAAAATGCTTCCATGTATATGTATATATTCGCTTGCCATACTATTTACATGTGAATTTACTTGAAAACGAGACCGAGGCTAATTTCGGGTGCAGCCGAAATTTGAATACCCGTCACATTTGAATGCAACTTAACTCTTCTGTCGGCACCTATTACAATATGCATATTCTATACCCAATAGGTCTGGCTGAACCTACTGAGAAAAAAATTATCTTTCAGAAAAAGTATTATTTTTACCCGTATTCCAATTGTAAACTAGCATTTTTAATACTTCAATCAACGGGGAGATTTGACCTTGCAAAAATTAGGGATGTCGCAAATTTTTGATATGTTATAAAGACAGGTAGGGTAAGCTAAAATCCAAGTTTGCGTCACTTTCCCCACTGTGCTCCCGCCGCTATCTTGAAAAAAAATCTAAACTCGGCTCTTTTATCAGTTTGCGGTCTATAACTCCTTCCCAGTCCATTTGAGCACAAAATGTGCCGAGACAATATTGCACTATAAATTTCATCTGACAAGTTTTACTCTACAATCAAAATTGGCAGAGTTATAGCGCAAAGAATATGCTAAAAATTCCAAAAATCATTACCAAGAAATTTCAAAACATACATATTTGTAGAACTCTATACTAAAATGCAGAGGAGGCTATGATTAATAAATTGTTATACAATGCATTTTTGTGAATTTGAAATTGGCATGATTTTTCATATTTTCTCCATTTTCTTAGCGCTATAACTCTGTTAATTTTGACTGTAGAGTACAACATCGTAGATTAAGTTTGTATGCAGATTTTGTGCTCAAATGGACTGTAAAGAAGTTACAGGCCAAAAACTGATGAAAGGGCCGATTTTAGATGGTTTTTTAAGATAGCGGCGGAGCACAGGGGGAAAGTGACGCAAACTTGGATTTTAACTTACCCCACCTGTCTTTATTAACATATCAAAAAGTTGAGACATCCCCAATTTTTGCACGCTAAACCCTATTATTTCGTCTCTATGGATTGGAGTATAAACAATAAAAGCATTTATACCGTTTTTGTAGATGTACAGCGAGCGTTTTTGAGTAAACGTAGGTGGTATTAGTGCAAACATGTTTTTCCCTTATTTTCTTATTTTTAGGCTATTGTATTTTCCTGGCGTGTATCTAGCACAGGGGCTGCCAACCTTTTTCTGTGCAAGCCCCCTTGCAACGTTAGCAGAATCTGGCGCCTCCCGAAGAAAATTTCGCTCACGAACGGAAGAAGGAGTTTTTTTTCAGCTCATTCATTTCTTTTGTGAAGAATTCGCCTTGTTGACAAATAATGAGAGAAAATTTGCCATCGTTTGGAACAATCTCACAGAGATTTTGGATTAATCAGATCAGCTTGAATTCTATTTTCGCAATTTTAATTTATGAGCAACTTCAATGCATACATTTATGTAGCACTTTTGAATATTGAATTGATTCCACACTTAATTTATAAAACATATCTTCAGTGAGCAGGAAATTCGTCTCGCCATGGCAATGTTTGAATTTGACTGGTAGAACGAAGTGAAGAAAACGTAGCAGCCGTAGTGTCCAGTATACAGCTGAATTGGGCATTGCCGGAGGGCTAGATTTGCCCCTATATCCCTACTACATTGGGTTATAGCGCATTGAAAATGTTGAATAAAGATTCGATTTTAAGCCCCGGATAGAGTTCGAGCGGAATGAAAATGAAACGGTAATGAACCGGCATAAAAACCGTGGTGAATTTAAAATTTTAGCTTCGAAAATTGCTGCAAAGGCGTTTTACGTCCTAAATCATCTTAAAAATAACTAAAAAAATAATTTCCCCCTTGTCCGAATGCATTTTCAACGTGAAAATGAGTCGACTCTGTAGCATATTCTCCGTCGGGCGTGGTGAGTTTTGCAAACGTCAAACCGATTCACTGTCCACGACGAGTTCATCGCGGAAATTATCTAATGACCGGGGAATCGAAAAATAACACATAAAATGGCAGAGACAAATTGTGAAACCATTCTCGGATTTTAGTTTATGGAATTGCCCATCATTTACCACATATTCCACGACAGTAAGTATGCATTTTCATTGAGAAAATCGCCGCGGACAAAAATTTCATTTTCATTCCGCCCGATTTCTATTCAGGGCTTTAGACCAAGATCTCATTTTCCTAGGCGAGTTCCATTTTCTGGCTCAGTGGTGCGTCAACAAGCAACATTGAAGTCATTGGAGTGGCTACATGTATTTTATGAAACATCATTTCAAGCACCGGTTGGGAAGTACTGATCTAGCAGAAAGTTTGATCGCATTTTCCAATTCCAATATCTTTGGGGAAAATATTTGGCGCTTTGTTAGTAGATTTTACCCCGATATTTCATCATTTCATTTTATTATTATTTTTCTTGTAAATTTCGTGGTAAGGATGTTCGCAAGGCACTCATACTTAGTATTCCTTACTTTTACAAAGGAAATAAAACTAAATCTAAACTAAAACTAAAAATTTCATGCCTTAGCCGTTTGGATTTTGAAACGATTGTCGCCTGTTGCCTGTCTCTTAGGACGATTCTGACAAGTATTTCGCATCATTATTTCATTCAGGTGACTCCCCCGTTCAAGCTGTAAGAAATCTGCCGAAACATCAACTTTGAAAGAAGTAGCATGAAAAATGCCATATCATTGGGTTTGCTCTAATAAAGCCACAGAAACCCCCGAATGACTGGAGCTCCCGTATATAAAAAAAAATACGAAACACGATTCAACTATGAAAACTGTTTTTTTTTGCATATCATACGCAATTAACTGCAAATTCCACTGAAAATAAATATTTTCTGACCAAAAGCATAAAAGTAAATAAGTTTCCCTTTGTCTCACAATACGTCCTCAATTGCCCGAAGTTGCTTATAAGCAATTTCCTGTTCCCGGTCACCAGGTGGAAGTAGCACGATAAAATCTTGGAAAATATGTAGTTTTTTGTCATGCTATAAGTATGTAAATGTATCATGAAAAGAAGTTTTCCTATCACCGGCTTAGGAGTGGGGTCGAAAGGGTTAATGACATTATTACATCGTAACTAGGCGAATTTTAAGAAAATTTTATGTTTTCACTTTTTACCTGCAAGCAAAAATGGTGTGAACACCTTTAGGTCTGGCCAGACCTATTGGGTATCAAAAATCACTATAAATTAATTTGGCAAAAAAATGCTCAAAACTTCAAACAATTTTTTCAATTTTTTCAAAATGCTTCTAAACATATTATTTTAGGGTATCATGAAGTATGAAGTCACTGCGATCTCATCTTTTATACTTTTTTCACCGAAATATAGTGCTAAAGGTCTGACCAGACCTTTGTGCCGACAGAAGGGTTAAGCTCATTTTGCGTTAACAATTTCTACCACAGCCGTATGACGTGTTCCGATTCCATCTGTTCCTGAATGCGTTGAGGCTAATTCAGGAACACACTTTGATGAATTTTGGTTAAGATTCAAAAAGAAAAAAAGTATTATTACATGAACCTAATTTTTGGGGGTTGGTTTGTATGACAGCCCTATGACGTAATGTTCCGATTCCATCCATTCCTATATATGTTTTGAGGCTTTACTATGAACACATTTGGTTGAAGTTTGGTTAAGATTGCATCATAAAGAAAAAAGTTTTTCTTAGTAGAACCTAACTCGCAAGGGTTCATTTGTATGACAGCCCCATGACGTAGTGTTCCGATTTCAGCCGTTCCTAGATATATTTTCAGGCCTTACTAGGAACACATTTGGGTAAAGTTTGGTTAAGGTAGGATTAAAACAGAAAAAGTTTTTCTTAGAAGAACTTAATTTTCACGGGTTGTCTGTATGGCAGCCCTATGACGTAATGTTCCGATTCCATCCGTTGCTAGATATGTTTTGAGGCTTTATAAGGAACACACTTGTGTGAAGTTTGGTTGAGATTGGTACATAAAGAAAAAAGTTTTTCTTAGAAGAACCTAATATTCAGGGGCAGCCCCATAACCCCATGGTTCGATTCCATTCGTTCCGACATATATACAGCGTACACTAAAAAGAAACTTGTGTACAAATTTTCAGCCCGATAGCTTCAAAACTGAGGGACTAGTTTGCGTTGCAACAGACGGACAGACAGACAGACAGACGGACAGACAGACAGACAGACATCGCTCAATCGATTTCTCTCGTCACAGTGATCAATAATATATATACTTTTTATAGTCGGAGGTGCTTCTTTCTGTGCGTTGCAAACTTCATGACAAAGCTAATATACTCTTTCACATAGTGACGGGTATAAATAGTCAGATTTCAATTGATGATGATTGGTATTTTGAAACGAAATTTGACTTAAATACTCAGGGAAAATAATTACGTTCTTGCTGTAACTACATAACTTAGCATAATGGAGCTAGCGTTATTTTTGCAGACGCACTACCTATTTTTCATACAAATTTTAAATTTTGGAGCTCTTCTGCCACCATGTTAGCCCCCCAATTGTTGTCTGCCTTTTGGAATATATACGCGGGGATCCGTCCTCTATGAAATGGCATATGCGACTTTGCCATCGTATGGCAGCTCAGCTAGTGTATAATGCTAGTCATCAGGCCGCCCCTTTACGTAAGTAGCAATTGTATTGCAGCTTCCTGGCCGATCCGGAAGGACGTCAGGCGCCCATATTAGGAAGATGGGTTGCAGAATCGCGAATTCGCACTCCACGCGAAGGTGTTTGCGAATCCGTTAATGGAAATAGATATAGTGAATCGTGTGGAAAACCTCGCCATCCTTTTCTCGCCGCTAATACATTCTACATTCGCATTTTTCCTAGTTTAAATCACTAGGTACGTGTACGTTTTCCGTTAGGTATGCGATATATCTTTTGATGTAGAAGACTAGGGGCAACGGGTAGCGTTTGATCAGCCAAACACTTCCGCTCTGAGCTACACCGAGGGCAGATTGCCGCTAACTCGTTAAGCCGCTCTTTCCTTAGTCTAACCGGTCCAAGCTAGCTAGACGATTGGCTCTTAGCACTTCTTCGGATGTCAAACGTTTTTCATTACAAACAAATCATATGTTACGAACTTGGTGCAGTTAACACTCTAATCAGAGCTTACCATGGAGGCGAGAGTAGCCTACTGGAGCCTACTCTAATCACAGAGCACTTTTGGATAGGAAATTAAAGCCCAACAATAGTAATCCTTGATTTAAATTTCAACAAAACAAATCCAAACTGATATCAGTTCAAAATATAAAAAAAAAGTCCTTAAAACACTTTTGCATCCAAACATTTTAATCATTTCGTCTGTACGTGTTCGGTCAACTTCAATATTATACCTACAACTACATACACAACTTCCAGTCCATAGCCGTTAAAATACATTTTGTGGTAAATACTTTTCTCCCGCAACCAGGAAACAATTGCATATCCTTTTCGACTTGGTCCAAAGTTGTGTTCTTCTCTATGGCTTTGTCATCAGCACAATCGTTTGCACGAAAAGTATTTTAAGCCTTATAACGCCCATTTGCACTGAAACTACCTTTCACCACAAAAGATTGCCCGAGAAACCTCATAAAAGTGTTTAGTTTTGTGCGCGCCGGGGAAGGAAGGGAAGATTTTGTGTACCGTTACCGTACCATGTGTATAGTTGCTCGTCCAAGCAATACAAAAGGCATCCATTGCGGCGATTGTGAAGCTGGAGATGGTTTAAACGTAAAGCCACACGGCTCTTAGACGAAATACTCGTCGGGGACTTGCTGAGAAAATAGACGACGTCGTCGTCGTGTTCGTCGTGAATAGAGTGTCTACCCGGTCTACGGTAGAGTGATTCAAGATATTTTCAAATAAAAGTGAATTCCGGATGGTATGAGAAACTATTTTGAACAATGGCAAATTCAAATGTCAGAAATTCGTTTTGCGTATAGAATAGTGACACCGGAGAAGGATTGCTTGGGATTTATCAACTTGAGCGATATAGAAGGATTTAAATATGAGATTCCTGACAAAATGAGGATAAATTCCAAGGATTTTTGACTTTGAAAAGATGTCATTACGGTATGTATGAAAGGAGCATACGTTTGTTTGTACTAATTAAATGTTAAATATTAGACCAAGGTTTTCTCCGTATAAAATATGTTTGTATGCCTATTTAATAAGCTAATGTCCTTTTTGGGAGATGAACTACCTTTACGTTTATGTCGGTTACAGAAATGATGTTATACTTATATTTCCCCCACTTACTTTATCATTATTAAAATTTATAAAACACGGTTTATCCTCTTAAATGAACAATTAGAATTATTATTTGCTTTTGAGGTAAAAAGCAACTGTTTTTCAAAGGAGTAGAAGAACATAAATTGTGTTGTGCCAAAGCAAGAAGCATAACCATATTTAAAACATATAAAAAGAACTTTCGAAAAAATATCCATACTTTTTAGCAGACTCAAAGGATAATAAAAAACGTACATAAAATAGTCCACACTATACCAGCAAAAACTAGAGCCGAAAAAAGAAACAAATTGTTTCAGGACAAGTGCTACAAACGCTTGGAGTTTGAAAAATGAGTACAAACCAAATGACCGCCGCTAGATTTTCGGGTTATATTTTACGGACATTAACCTCTAAGCACTTTTATGCCATTTCCACCACTGAAAGTGTTCAAGCACATTGTGGTGTGATAACAACTATCATACAATCTGTATAACGTAGGTACTCAGTTGAACACTTCTATATTTTGGATACACAGCGTGCAGATGCTTTTCTGCTATGCAGATAGTCCACAGACTTTTTGATTATGGAGTTATTTAAATTTAATTGAAATTTAAAGAGAAATACCGAGTCGTGGATGACACTGCGTATTATATTTGCTTATTTGTTGTGGGGATAGGTAAACGTTGACAGGTTATATTATTAGAATTAAATTAATTAAATTAAAATTTCAGAACATTTTTAATTAAGAGTGAACTCTCAAACGGTGTCGTAACTCTTTTTTATGTATTTTGTGTTAGGAAGAGTTTTGACTTTTTGTAGCGTTTTATAAAACACTTTTACCGTGAAATAATTTTAATTTGACATTCATAACGAAACGACTAGTTTCAAAATTGAAAGCACATTTGTGGCAGTACTTACAGTTTACAATAATTTTATCCTATAAAACGCATAAAACTATATACTTTGGACTATTCACTGTCACATTTTGGGCTTTCGCCTGACACCTTATGTTACTCGCGAAGATTTTCGCAACAGGATTCCACTTCTTCCAGAATTCGTTGTAAGGAATAAGCTCGTGTGCTCCAAAATCCGACTAAATGCTTCCCGGAACTCGGATATTTGTATTTCCTAATTTCGCTTATTATTTACAGGGTGTCCCGCATTAGGCGGTCAGTACTGTAAGGGTTGATAGCACAACTTGTTTCAGCAAGAAAGCTACCAATATAATCGGAATTTTTTTTACCGTTACCTTGTTATCGCTCTTTTTGTGAAAATCATCGAAGATCGTGACTTGTCATTAGGGATGTCAAAAACCGAGCCATAACCCGGTTTTCGGTTTTTCTCGGTTTTTTGCAAAGCCGGTTAGACCGTCCGGTTTTAACCGGGCTCAAAGTACCGGTTTTCCGGTTAACCGAGTCTTTTCATTGATTTGCTTAGAATTGTAGTAAAAACATACTCGTAATGCTGGTGTTCGTATCGTATGTAAAATCAAATCAAAATACATGTACAGGGAGCGCCAGATAAACTGACCTATTAGAAACAAAAACTTCCAAAAGGTGAGTTGGGCGAGTAGATGGGTGAGAGGGGGCGCATCTGGAGGGGGAAAACCCCAAGTTTGTTTCCCATTCTAGTCAGTTGCCATCATGCTCTGGTCTAGAGATCAGCGGGCCTTTGCCTTCGAGAGCTTCCTTTCTAACGGTCGCTCACTATTTTTTCACAATTTTTTTTTTTTTTTAAATGAACGACGTGTGGTGTCAGCCACAGATGCACACACAGCACGAGGCTGAATAAATTTGTTGCGACAACACTTCCTCGACCACCTCAGCTCTCTCAGAGGTGATTTCCCATGGCCGGCACGATCTCCAGATTTACTCCATGAGATTTTTTTATGGGGTTATTTGAAATCCCAGGCTTATGTCGATCGACCACGGACCATAGCTCACCTAAAAAACAACATTCACGACGCCATTGCTAAAATACAGATTGATATCCGGGAAAGAGTGGAGGCGAATTTCAAAAATCGACCTAATCATTGTACAAAATGCACAAAAGAGCGAATACAAGGTAACGGTAAAAAACAAATTGGTAATTTTCTCGCTAAAACAAGTTGTGCTATCAACCATTACAGTATTGACCACCTAATGCCGGACACCCTGTATAGAGGTACTGAACAGCAGTATTAAGCAGTGCTCCAATTTCGGGGGGAGTTATGGACATGTCGTTTCCACAAATTCAAATGGGGGGATAATGGAGTTCCCTGACCCGAGCGACTCAATGTTTACTTTAAAATGATCTTGAACTTATTGTGAATACTTATACAAAATTTCACGGCTGAACAAGCATTCTTTCAAAAGTTATGGAGCTTTTAAAAAAAGTCTAAAATGAAAATATTCTAATTTATTTTCTAGTATAACGCCGAGATATTCAATTAAACTCGTATGTGTTATATATCATTGCAAAGATAATTTTATGTAATTTTTTTCGTCCTCAGACCATTTTTCTGTATCTCTTACGGGTTTTGAAATAAACGCAAAAAACTGAAAAAATGCCCCCATTTCACCCTTTTTTTTTAAGGTTGCGGACCCCCAATCGGTTGGGACTTTTAATGCCGTAATCTGGGGACCATCCCCAACGATAATCCAAAAAAATGTCCAATGTAGGATTTTCGCCGACCAAATATGTCATTTTTCTTAGGCTGTAATTAAAATCCGAAAATGACTTTTCTAACTCCTGTCGCTACTCTTTTATTCTGGAACACTTTTATTTAGACCATTTCCTAAAATATATTTGCTGCCAGCATTTATTTCATATGTTTATCCTTTATTTACTACGCAAAAAGGATAAGGTATTACATACGCATTCAAATTCTAAGAAAAAAACGTCGAACTGCGGGCGCATCTCTCTGATTTCTCATATATGATTAAGTATCCAAAATTAACCTTGAAGCTCTGTAAAAACCAGTATTCCAGTCATATTAGCATTTCAAATAGAAAAAATAGAGTAAGGCGATTTTTGTTGTTTTTGAATCAGTGGGCTTCCAGGAATCCAAAGGACAAAAAAGGATACTCTTTAATCCTTTACCGAAGGTCGGCATGCTGGGTATCATATCAAAGGGTACGTCGGGTATATTTCCTGTTTCAAGGACCCTCAATGGAATAAATCGAGCATAAATGGAAAATTATCTTGTTTTCCGTGACTCTAAAGCTATAAATATGAGAATAATTCAAGCTGTACTACTTTTCTCACTTTTCAGAATTTATAACAGCTGAAGATACTACGATTAAATTTCTAAAAAAAATGGTGGGAAAGCTCTGAAAAAGGACATAAAAAGACGCAATTACACAACTTGACCGAACGTGGGCATGCGTGGTGTTATATCAAAGAGGACGCCGAGTACATCCCATATCCATATTACTTGTTTCAAGGAAGGATGTTTAAATGGAGAAAATTGGGCTCAAATGAAAAATTCTCCTGTTTCCGGTAACTTATCATCTGCATCTTTCCAAAGCGATAACTACGCGAATAATTCAAATTATCACTAGGTTAGGTTAGGTTAGGTTCATGGGCCGCTAGGTCTACACCCAGCGCACTTAGACCAGAATTTGGTCCATTGTGATACAACCGAGAGAATCGTGCCTCTACTAACCGCTTATGACAGGAAACCAGCCCGTACTAACAATATATCTATTGAGCAGTATCGGGCTCACATCACGAAGGTCATCGGAATCATAAAAATACCTTGCGCCCCGAAAACGCCTCCGTTTCTCGGACTGGGCGGGGCAGTGACAAAGTAGGTGGTGCACACTCTCTTCCTCTTCTTCGTCATCACAACTTCTGCAAAAGTCGTTGTGGGGAATTCGAAGTCTTCTTGCGTGCTCTCCAATAGGGCAATGCCCCGTTACTACCCATACCAAGTTGCGAATATGCTTTCTATCCAGCGACAGTAGCATCTTAGAACGGACGTTGTCCCGTTTTGGCCAGATAATTCTTGTCGTTGCGCAAGTCCAGCCATTAATCCACCTTGCGTTGGTCCTGTGCTCTGCAGCATCATCTATTATCACTGCACAGTTGATAATAGGTATTTTCAAGTTGGCGCGGCTATCTTCAGCGTTACCTGCTGACGCATATCGTGCCAAGTCATCTGCGTAGCGATTGCCAACAAAGCCACTATGGCCCGGTATATAGCATAGAGTAATTTTGAAGAAGCGACCCATCTCTCTAAATAATGCGCGGCAATTCTCAATAGTTCTTGATGTGGTTGGCACTGAATCAAGTGATCGAATTGCAGGCTGACTATCGGGAAATACAACACGTCTTTACCAGTGACGACATGGCAGCCCAACCAGGTTAGGGCTTCGAATATCGCTGTTACCTCCGCTTGGAGGATGCTACAGAAATTGGGAAGGCGATAAGACAAATTGATATCCAATTCATACGAGTGAATTCCCATGCCAACTCCCGCATCCGTCTTGGAGGCATCAGTATAGATTGTAATGGATCCACTGACCAGCTGCCTGTTAGTATCCCAAGATTCCCTTGACGGGATCAAGCTGCAATGGTTCCTACCAAAAAAGTGATTGAGAACAATGTAATCCGTCGATGGGGGCAATTATCACTACCTTTTTCATTAGTAAGAATTTATAATAGCTGAAGATTCTACAACTAAATTTGCTAAGAATAATTTTATTGGAAAGCTCTGAAAAAGGACATAAAAGGACACTAATTAATCTTTGATCGAACGTGTTTGAATGAACAATTTTGGAGTGTCATATCAAGGGGGAAGTCGAGTGATTGCGTATCGGGTGTTTGTTTAGTGTTTCAAGGACCATAAACGGAAAAATTCGGGATTAAATGAAAAATGTTCGTGTTTCCCGTAACTTACCATCTTTTTTCTATATATGGTTTCCAATTCCACGTCTGATCAGGGATTAACTCAAGACCTTTTTGGGACCTTGCAGATCAAAATTTAATGTATTCGATGTCCGCTTTGATCCCGCATGTCCACGTTCGTTTAAGGATTAACTAATTTTTTAATTAGTGTCCTTTTTCAGAGCTTTCTGATCAATTTTTTTAGCAAATTTAATCGTAGAATCTCCTGCTATTATCGTTTCTGCAAAGTGAGAAAAGTAGTGAATTATTCTCGTAGCAATGGCTTTGCCAAGATATACACTTCTTCTTCTCAGTACCGTATACAGCCCCATGTGGGGCCATGGTGCGTTAACTCAGCCGTTTATAGTCAATTTCGATTCAACGTTCCATTGCATATCATTTCGGAGTGTATAATAATGCTGCAAGCACTATACAGGGTGTCCGGAAACTGCCGCATAAACGCACCGGATTGTCATTCCTCATGTGATTTCCAGCAAATAAATTGTACGGAACATACCCCTAATTCTGAACCCTTTAGCTGCCACAGTCATTTGAAAATTTAAAAAAAAAATTGTTTTCTTGTAGCTAACATGGAGAGTTTTGACGATTCTGGCCAAGTTAAACCACCACCCAGCAAGTCCTGTTCAAGGCAAACTAAATCCAATGAAATAAAATTCTTGCTAGAGCTCCTCCAAAAATGCTTTACGTAGGCGAAACGGCTGATATATTACCTGCACTCGCTAGTAAATCTGGAGGCATTTGTTTGTTAACTCCTTGAGTCTTAGTTAAAACAAGGCTCTCTGACTTAGGCCTTATTGAACGATCTTAGTAATCGCCGTTAGCTATTTCGATCAATACTCGTAGATCAATAGTTATCTCTATGTAAACATTGTGAACATATTTTTCGAGATATTATGGCAATCACTTCAACTCCAACAACTGCATCATCTAGGCTCAATTTTACGCAAGAACCTTCAAAAGAGGCACTGCTTCTAGCAAATTAAACCTTTATTTCTTTTCAATATTCGTATGATCAAAAACCCATAAGAAATTCAGATATATCAATAAGCTTGAGAGACGACGATCAAAAAGTTGCGGCCCTGCGGCATAAAAAAAAAATTCAATACTACGAGGTCCAAGCTTCTCGGTACACAGAATTGACTGTTTTGACACTTGTTTTGTTGAACTTATAAAAATAAAAATGTTTCAAAGAGCGTCACCAAAGGTTCTATTAAAGAAAATGTCTGCATGTTTTCGGACTTGGGGCCCCTTTTGGCTTGGGGGCCCGTGTTCCGCAGAACATATGGAACAGAACGGAAGGAATCGAGGTGATTTCCTACGCACACGATTGCACCGTGCTCGCCACAGGAGAGGATAAGGATAAAATGCGCCTCCAAATTGATCGCTATCTTGGGCGATTACAGGCTTTCTTCCAAAGCCGAAACCTCACCATATCCGCGTCCAAATCATCTGCGACATTTCTTACCACCTGTTGGAAACCCAACATTGAAGAAAGGGTGAATAAAGCTACTGTGGCACTTTACTCATGCAAGAAAGCAATCGGGAAAACGTGGGACCTGCAACCAAAAGTTGTGTATTGGTTGTACACAGCTATTGTGTGGCCTATTCTACTTTATGGAGTTAGCGTGTGGTGGACAGCACTAAGTACCGCCACCTATTATAACTTGCTCGTCAAAGTTCAAAGGCTGGCTTCTCTTCTCATAACTGGAGCTTTTCATACAACACCTTCATTGGGACTAGAGATAGTCCTGGGACTACTACCACTGGACGTCTTCGGTCAACGGATGGCGGCATGCACGGCGTTGCGTCTTCGTGAAACTGACCTGTGGCGAGCGCTGGACTATGGGCACTCAACGATTCTTCGCAACTTCAACCTGCCCCCAGCAACTGACTACACTGTTCCCAAATACCTATTTGGAAGAAACCATTGTAGCCTGATCCCGTCAAGGGAAGCGTGGGATAATAGCATATCCCTCCCTAGTGCATCCATTGCAATTTATACTGATGGTTCGAAGACGGACGCAGGAGTGGGTATCGGAATATACTCTGAGGAACTGAACATTAACTTGTCTCTCAGTCTCCCTTACTTCTGTAGTGTTCTACAAGCAGAGGTCTCAGCGATTTTGGAGGCCCTAAATTGGTTGGGTAGGTACGTCGCCACAGGAAGGAACGTTATACTCTTCACCGATAGTCAAGCTGCTATTAGATCACTTGAATCAGTGCTAACCACATCAAAAATCATCGAGAAGTGCCGTTTAGTACTGAGAGAGATGGGTCGTTTCTTCGATATTACGCTATGCTGGATACCGGGTCATAGTGCCTTCGAAGGGAATCGACGCGCAGACGACTTGGCGCGACTTGCGTCAACTAGTGCCGCTGAAGGCGATCGTTACAACATAAAAACGCCATCTGCTGCTTGTGCAATGGTAATAAAAACCGCTGTTGAACGTAGGGCCAATGCAAGATGGACCTATGGTTGTACTTGCAATACGACGAGGTTGATATGGCCAAAGCTAGATTTTGTTCGATCAACCATATTACTGTCTTTGGACAGAAAGCATATTCGGAATGTAGTGGGGGTTATAACGGGGCATTGTCCTATTGGAAATCTTGCTAGAAGGCTCCGAATTCCCCACAATGACTTCTGTAGAAGCTGTGATGACGAGGAGGAGAAAGAGAGCGTACATCACTTACTCTGTAAATGTCCTGCTTTGGCCGAGAAACGAAACCGTTATCTTGGTTCCAGGTATTTTTATGATACGGACGATCTTCGTGATGTGAGCCCAATACTGCTCAACAAATTCATTGTTAGCACGGGGTGGTTCTCAGCTTAATAGGTTATTAGATTCGAATTCTACAGAGGTATCACAACGGACCAAGTCTGGTCTAAGTGCGCTGGGGATAAACTCAGTAGCCCCTTTACCTAACCTAACCTAACCTACTTCAACTACAATTTTTACTGATGGATCGAAACTTGAGAATGGTAACGTTGGGTGTGCGATAGTTATACACAACGACGGAGAGTCCGATGTGAGAAAGTACCAATTAGCATCAGCTTGCAGTGTATATCAAGCCGAGCTCTACGCGATCCTCAAAGCTCTTCTATGGATTCCAGACACAGATGTACTCAGTTCCTGCATTTTCACAGATAGTTTGTCGTCGCTCAAGTCTATTGAAAACCGAAGTAACACGAATCCGATTGTAAATTCTATCCACAAAGCGCTATATTCCATTAATCAGACGAATTGCCAAGTCAAGTTTTCATGGGTAAAGGCCCATTGCAATATTAGCGGAAACGAAGCTGCCGATGTTGCAGCTAAGGAAGCCGCAAATGAATTTCGAGAACAAACTAGCTACTCATTATTTCCTATATCACACATAAAACAACTCGTCAAAGAAGAGAGCGACAACGAGTGGAGAGTCGAATATCGAAATCCCAACAGCAAGGGCAGACACTGTTTTTCCATGTTGCCATCGATGCAACTAGTGCGGCGATTGCGAGGTATTGGCGGAATATCCTTCGAGACCACGCAATTCCTAACAAATCACGGCTATCACCTCGAATATTTGTTTCGGTTCAAACGGGCTCGAACAGATCGTTGTCCATGCGACAACTCAAGCATTCAATCGGTACAACATCTACTCCGCGACTGTGAGAAATTCGAGGGAGAACGAGCGCGCCATATAAGCAGATGTGGCAGTACAACACCAGAACCACTTAATCTCGAATCTCTACTTCGTCATGATTGCGATCAACATATTCACTCTTATTTGCAATTCATTAAACATATAGTTTCTAAACTCAAAGATATTAATAAGAATTTCACAGCAGGATGAAATATTTGTAACTGCCGCACGTATGATATGCCATGGTCCTTTCGGGTCGAGATCGACAACTCATGTATTCAATATGGACATCATCTACTCCGCGCTTGGCAGAGGTTCGAACTAGAACGAGAGTGTTATATCAACAATCAACATAATTTCGAATCTCTATTTCGTAAAATTTTATCCAAAAGTTTCCTTCATATTTTTGAAAACATTTTAACATTTTGTATCCAAACTCATTCAAATGAATAATCATCTAATAACAGTAAAATGTATGTAAACTTTATTCTTTTATACAATTGCCGTATCCTTTAGCGGCTTAAAATATTTACTTAAACTATTCCATATTCTTTGTATATTTTTGTAAAAAATTGGAAATCTTTAGTTTAAATAAATGTCCCGTATGTGTCTTCCACAACGGTTAAAGCAAAAAAAACCTAACCTACCACCTGGTCGGGGGATTGTCGGTGGGAGGTTGATGTACGTATTGGCAACAATCCAATTCCTACTGTTGCTAATCCTAAAATTCTCGGGCTCCATTTAGAGAGCATGATGACGTCAGCTCATCACGCAGCATCCGTTTGCGAAAAGATGCACAGTAGGAATAAAATCCTAAAAGACTAGCTGGTAGCACCTGGGGCAAGGATAAAGAAACCATGCTAGTCACATACAAAGCGGTGGGTCGAGCAGCTGCTGATTATGCAGCCCCAGTTTGGTCACATAGTCTATGTGATACAAACTGGACCAAAATTCAGGTCTGCCAAAATGCTGCTCTACGCACAGCCACAGGTTGCCTCTTGATGCCTGCCCAGGATCACTTCAATCAAGAGACAAAATTGATGCCAATACGTGACCACAATCTCCTACTGTCTAAACAATATCTTGTTGGTTGCTACCGTGAGGATCATCCCAACAACAGTCTCATGGACCGAATTGCTCCACCACGACATGTCAGGCGTGGTTTACGAGACCTAGAGTAGAGAGAGAGGTCCAGGGTTACAAGAGGAACCCTTGCGACGATGATGCATACCGAGCTACCATCGCTGAGATTCACACTGCAGAAGTGGGTCGGTCTATTGCGAGATTAAGTGCGAATAGAGTCCTCTCAATGCGCCCTCCACCCATTTCGCCTGAGGAGATTAGGTTCCCGAGAGCCACCAGGGTGATATTTACTCAACTTCGGTCGGGCTTTTGCTCACGCCTCAATTCGTACCTTTCTTGCATTAACCCGGACATTCAAAACATCTGTCCAAACTGCGCTGGCACTCCACACGATGTGGGTCACTTGTTTCAATGCCCAGCTGCGCTCACTGAATTAACCACTATCTCACTGTGGGAAAACCCTATCGCAGCAGCTATGTTTTTGTCCCTTGACACCACGGACGAAAGCATCGACGAACCATAACTCGAATCCACATTTCGCACCTTTCTGCACCGCTAAAAGAAGAAGAACAGAACGGAACAGATATATCTAGCCATGTCCTTCGAGAGAATATTGCTAAATACTTAAAATTTGAGTCGAATGGTAGCTGTGGGAAGTCTTTAGAAACTCATAAAAGTTGACCAGATACGATCCCTCTACCTCTACTTCCCCTACAAAAACTTGAAGTTGCATGAACAAGGGTACAGTGAGAGAAAAAAATATTGCCATCAATCGAAAAAACGCTTAAATTAACTTTTTTTTATAAAATGATTTGGACTAAACTTTAGAATGGCGTAGTTAAAGTATCTTTGCTAAGAGTTATTTTCATTTTGGGAATATTATTCTTTTTCCAAAACTAAAACAAAAATTATTATTATTTCAACAGTTCTTGAACATTTCAACCCAAAAAGTTCCTACACTCGAAAAAAAAACTTCCATGTATTTTTATTTTATTTCCTCCTGTCAACATCACACAAATACACAATGATTTCGCAAAAATAATATCATCCTCGTCTCTACTATCTTGATAATCCTGCTCGCGATCTTTTATCCCTTCAATAATAAAAAAACGAGAGGAAAAAAAAAGAAATAAGAAAAGATCCCGAACTGCTTCGACATTTCTTTTTAATCCTTTCGCAGAATGTTTCTTTCTTTTGTTTTTCTCGGTCTGATAAAGTGAAATGGTTGACACGGTGGCGTCATTGTGCTGTGCGAATGGGATTTTCAGAAACGAACAAAAATATGTCTTATCAGGGTGAAATATAAAAAAGAGTATAAAAATACGTATCTAACGGATGAAAAGAGCTCAGACAAATCTAGAAAAACAAACAAGTCTTCAACACCGCCGTGAAAATAAGAGAAAAACATGTTTATCTGGATTGTAAAATAATTTTATTTTATTTTTGCTAAAAAATTCTGGAAATATGTGAAAATGAAAAAGAAGACTCATACTGGTATCATTTCATAGAAATGAGCGTAGGCTCTAAACTGTTTCAAGGAAGAAATGGACAGGTAAAAAATGGGAAATTCCAAGACAATATTCTTATAAGCACGATTCCGAATTAAAATATACTATTCTCTCGGTTCTTATTACACCAGCAATCTCTTTCCACTCTACAAAAAAATTCCGTTAATTTTCCGGCACAAAATAACTCGCGCTATTTGAAATGAAAATGAACGTTCAAGTTTAAAATGTGAAACGTGGGAGGATTCCCAAATGTCGGGAATCTTTCTAAGCAATCGATTCATGAACTCTTCAAAAAATTTGTTTTATACTTTCAGTTTGTGTAGGTAGCGCCACCACTACTAGCCCATATAACCGCACCATCCAAACACACAAGACCTATAAAAACGAAAAAAAAGAAATACTCAAAACAAAAACTTGGAAAATATCCTTCAATCCATTTCTTGTTTTTCCAGTGCCTTTTTGTGGCTTATGTTGTTTTGTTTTATTTTGGTCCTTCAACAAAGCCGCAGTACAGAGAGTGGAAGAAGCATAGACGAAAGGAATTGTTGATAAGAACAATTTCAAATGAAACCTGTCAATAAAAACATGGTCGACGATAAAGAGAGAACGAATGGCAAAAATAGAATGGACCCAACCCGAAACGTCCGTCGTCCTCAGCGACGATGTCGAGGAAAATCAAGAACTTTAAATTTCTCGGTAGTGCAATTTGATCGTTGTTTTTCAGACGCCACGTCCTGTAACGTGGCCCACGAATGGCAAATGATAAAAAAAAACGAAAGACCGCCTTTTATGAGGGTTTTCCTTAGAATTCCGGAAGCGTTATCGTTTTTAATATTCATAAGTAGACATAAAACATTTCTGTAGATATAGTGTTGAAGGACACCTTTGTGTCGTATACAACATTCATGCAAAAACCTACATTTCTTTGGAGTTAGTAGGTGAAATTTTTTTTAAACCAAATAAGGGTGTTTGGTGTAGCCTCTGTGTGAAAATGACGAACTTTGATTTCTTTCACTGACGAAGGATTTATGAGAGGTGACTGCAACGACCAACGCCAAGTCATTACGGTTTAATCCAATTGCTACCCAATTTTAATCTCAGTTTTAACTTTGTTTTAGGAGGAAAGCGCGTAGGAAAATAATATTAATTGGTTCAACCAAATTAATCGCAATATTTTAATAAGTTCCCTTTTTAGCCCCCAGCAGACTTGCAGCCTATGACTCCTGCAAATAAAGCTTAATTTACAAAAATGCCTTGTTGCATACTTTTTTCATTTCTTCTGTCTGCCTTCTTTGTGTGTGCATGACTCAATGAAATCACATTTGACAACATGTTAAAATGACGATGCCAATAGGACACGATTATCCTGTCTGAACAAAATGACTACCAATTCTCGTTACGTTCTCATCAAGCATCCTGCTTAACGATATACACAAACGATCACGGCGTTATGTACGTACACACATACGGAATTATTTGCAATTTGTCACCCACCATTAGCAATAAGATGCTGTACCCAGATTAACATCAATCATGTCGTCGTCGTCGTTGTCGTCATCATCCTCGTCCTTGTCGGTCGAATGGAATAGGGACGAAGGAATAAATGCGGCGAATACGGACTAGATCCCAGACTTTCGTGTGCTCATAATGTCAAGGAGCCACGCGTCTATCATCCTTATTTTCGGTTCATTTACAGTAAGGACGAGAGAGCGACAAAAAAAGGTGCAGAATTTAGAAATGCAAAAATCTATGGGAATTTATTCATGTTAGAGACATGTAATATTGATAGGGAGTTAGAAGAAGCAACACCGTTCACTTGTTGTACAATCCTATCCAATCCATCTAGCCGTAGGTAAATTTTCCTACGATACGATACATTATGAAAATGTTCGTTTCTTTCTATCTAGAGATCTAGAATATGCACTCGGCGTAAAAAGTATCGGGCCACCCGCAACTTTCGACCTCTAACCCAATTTTCTCAAAAGGTATAAAAATTACAACTATGAAAGGTATATCTACAGGAAGTGCATTTTATGACGATTAAAATGAATGGAGACACATTGAGATTTATTTATTAATTTATTAAGCGTTTATCAAAGATTTTACAAATAAGAGTCGTTTCCATGCGTTTTCCGGTCTTGTAATCAACAAGTGAAAAGCTCAAATTTAAGCTAAAAACAAAGTAAACATTTAAAATAAAGTGTTTGGTCAGTATTGAGTGTTCCTTCCCCTTGCTCGAATAACTGCTAGCATCCTGGTATTCATAGACCTCACGAGGCTCATGATGAAGTGTTGGACAACTGCATTCCAATCCTCTTCAATGGCGATTCGCAGCTCTGGAAGCGTTGTTGGAGCATGAACGCGGGCTCGAATCCGACGTTTCAGCTTATCCCATAAGTGTTCTATTGGATTCGAGTCCGAACTTTGAGCTGGCCAGTCCATCGGACGAATGCCGACGTCCTGTAGATACTGGGTCGCCAACATGAGCAACATGAGCCCGTGCATTATCCTGCATTAACTGGATATTATGCCCGATATAATCTGGGTAAGATATCACATGGACTGCAAGGATTTCATTGATGTAGCGATGTGAAGTCAATCCACGTTTACGGCCCGTCGGTTCGATGAAAACTAATGCTGTATGTCCGGTTAGCAAGATGCCGCCTACACCATTACAAATCCTCCTCGAAAAGGAACAGATTTCGCGATGCCACACTGAAAATAACGTTCTCCAGGGCGACGATATACTCTCTGACGTCGGTCACTCAGATATAGACTCAACCTGGTCTCATCAGTGATGAGTACATTACCCCTCTCGAGCGAATTCAAGTCGTGCACGACGGTGGGCTGCCGTTAATTTTGGACCTGCTGCAGCTCTCTTTGGAGTCAAGTTCCGCTCAGCAAGTCTCCTTCTAACGGTATAAGAACTAATAACCACTTGCGGTTCGTCACGCAGCTCTTGGTGGACTTGAACTGCGTTGAGGCGGCGATTTCCCAGAACACTGAGTTGGAAATAACGATAATCTGCTGCTGATGTATGTAGCCCTAGGTCTACCCGTAATTGGACGCCGATCGAATGCTGCAGTCTCTAAGTATCGTCTGTAAACTCTTTGCACCGACGGCGACGATCTGCTGATTCGAAGTCTCCCAGCGACCTGACGTTGTGCAAAGCCTGCTTGAAATAGTGCTACAACTTGAGCTGCTTTCTCCGGTGTCGTATTTATTATTGGTTGACAAAAGTAACAAAAATAAACGCGTCTAAAAAAGCAATGAATAACAACTAAAGAAATTATAAAAAATATCCTATAACCTCACTGTAGAAAAAAAAGGTAAGGGCGAACTCTAGTCAAAACATAGCAAATCGTTAGCATTGTGTTTGTTGTTTGATTGCTATGAGAGTTTACGGTACTTTAAATAAAATTTAAATTGCCATTAAACGCACTTTCTGTATATGTATATAACTTTCATAGTTTAAAGTTTCATACTTTTTGAGAAAATTGGGGTAGAGTTCGAAAGTTGCGGGTGGCCAGATACTTTTGACGCCGAGTGTATCAAATCAAATCAAATCAAATCAAATCAAATCAAATCAAATCAAATCAAATCAAATCAAATCAAATCAAATCAAATCAAATCAAATCAAATCAAATCAAATCAAATCAAATCAAATCAAATCAAATCAAATCAAATCAAATCAAATCAAATCAAATCAAATCAAATCAAATCAAATCAAATCAAATCAAATCAAATCAAATCAAATCAAATCAAATCAAATCAAATCAAATCAAATCAAATCAAATCAAATCAAATCAAATCAAATCAAATCAAATCAAATCAAATCAAATCAAATCAAATCAAATCAAATCAAATCAAATCAAATCAAATCAAATCAAATCAAATCAAATCAAATCAAATCAAATCAAATCAAATCAAATCAAATCAAATCAAATCAAATCAAATCAAATCAAATCAAATCAAATCAAATCAAATCAAATCAAATCAAATCAAATCAAATCAAATCAAATCAAATCAAATCAAATCAAATCAAATCAAATCAAATCAAATCAAATCAAATCAAATCAAATCAAATCAAATCAAATCAAATCAAATCAAATCAAATCAAATCAAATCAAATCAAATCAAATCAAATCAAATCAAATCAAATCAAATCAAATCAAATCAAATCAAATCAAATCAAATCACTCAATCAATCAATCAAATCAAATCAAATCAAATCAAATCAAATCACTCAATCAATCAATCAAATCAAATCAAATCAAATCAAATCAAATCAAATCAAATCAAATCAAATCAAATCAAATCAAATCAAATCAAATCAAATCAAATCAAATCAAATCAAATCAAATCAAATCAAATCAAATCAAATCAAATCAAATCAAATCAAATCAAATCAAATCAAATCAAATCAAATCAAATCAAATCAAATCAAATCAAATCAAATCAAATCAAATCAAATCAAATCAAATCAAATCAAACAGGAGAAAATGGACAGTTTTTAATTGCGCTCCACAGTTCAGGAGGTATAGATATAATATCTCTATAGCTCTATCTTGTTGGGTCGAGGAGGAAATTCAGATGAACGGTCGTGAAATTTACGTAAATCTGCCAATTCGACAAAAGAAAATGAACTGCATCAATAATAATCTGAAAAAGGGAAGTGAATATGAGGAAAAGAACCTTAGATCCATTGATTAGGAGTCGAGACGTTTCCATTGACACCAATTTCACTAGGCCTTACGGAAATTGCAATTTCGGTTTGGTCGCACCCAGAACTGTAGTAGGAGTTTCCGATTTGGACGCATAAGTGTCAAATTTAGAGTTTGCTCAGCTTTCACAAATATGTCTGATTTAATTAATTTCAAATGACTGATATATTGGTTAAATACCGGTTAAATTCAAAAATTGCTATTTACGTGTGTAAACGTAACTTAGGCGCAACAGCTGTTCCAGCAAGTTGGCCATGAAGGAAAATGTTGATTGTTGATGGTTGCCAATTTTTTTCGCTGGGTTTTGACAGCTGTCGAGATTGACAGGTGGCTTTTGGAGGGAGGTGGATTTGCGTGGTGGTCGAAAAAATGCTACTCGTTTTGCTCGGAGCTGAAAAAGAAGCTAAAAGCTTTAGTTTGTTGGTTTTTTAATTATTATTTTTTGTGTTTAATTCTAATATCTGTATTGGGAGAGGTTACGAAATAAAACAGTTGCGTATGTGTCGCAAACATGTTTGCCGTTCTGATCCCCTAACTGCGATTTTGAGGATCAGAAATAATCTTCGGTTCATTCCGTTTGTCGCTCTTTCTGGAATATGTAAACGAAAATAACCCTTGATTATCCGCAAAATGGCAGTTAGGGAATCAGAACAGCAATCATGTTTGCGGAACATACGCAACTGTTTTGTTTCGAAACCTTACCCAATGATGCGTGAGGGGCCACATTTTTCAATTTCTTTCTTCATACCTATTCAAAACGGCAACACGCTCCGGGAATATGAGTTGGTCGAATTGAGGTTATGTTTCCTGTTCCCATTTCCAAGGGTGAATGAGAGCTTTTCATGTAGCATTGACTTATATAGGTATATAGTGATTGAATTGAAATGGCCTGATGTCCAACGCCATGTGAGCCTTTGGCTCGACCCTTTTGCGCCGGTAGCATGTGAGAAAAGAGTTTAGGGATTTCCTGTTGCGTTAGCAAACCTCAGGGGCAAATTTTCTTTTTGGTCCTAGTGCAATATAAGCCGAGATCCGTTCTTAATGCATTGGTCAAGGGGCAACGGGCAGCACAAACCCAGTCCAATACTCTGCTCTGAGCTAAAGAAAACGCATGCCGCTACTGACTCGTTAAGCAGCCTTTTCGCTGGCATTACTTGCACGGTTGTAGAGACATTGGCTCCGTCCCCTAGAGCGTCTCCGGATGTTTTATGAATGAATGAAAATCCGTTTAAGAGATAGACAAAATGAATGCAACTATTTTTTTTTATTGGTAAATTTTGATATTTTTCAACAGTAGCTGTTCAACATAGTATGGTCAATTAGGCGGGGTATAGAGAGGAATTTGTCGAAATCCGCTATTTTGTTCAGGAAAAATAGACAATGTGAAAAAAATTGTCTTAAAAAATTTGCTAATTGAGAATTTTAGAATATTGAGAGTAGATAGCAATAGTAAGTTGGGGCTAATCCACTAAAATCGGCTTATCTTTTCAGGAGGTGCTGTAGACCGATATATTCATTTTACCGCTATTCGATAGAACAACTCTTCGGTCATAACAGGACTAAGCATGCGTTCAATTGTGCAATCAAGGGCCCGGCTAGGTAATTATTTGTGTCGCATTCTGATTTCGTATTTGAAATGGAGCAGATCAAGTACCGCGCGGCCATTGAATTTCTTTTTTTGAAAGGATACACGGCGTCCCAGATTCGAGATGAACTCATATCTGTGTACGGCAACTCTTCACCATCCCAGGCGACTATTTACCGGTGGATTTTGGAATTCAAGCGAGGAAGGACGAATGTTTTTGATGAACCCCGCACCGGACGCCCAATAAGTGAGACCACCGAAGAAAACGTCCAATTAGTCGAGGAAGTTGTATTGAGTGATCGGCGGCTAAAGTTATCAGAGATTGCAGAAAGGACAAGTCTATCAAAATCCACCATCGAAAGATTTATTACCGACCATTTGGGGATGAGGAAGATCTCGGCAAGATGGATCCCGAAACTCCTCTCAGCAGATCAAATGAAGCAGCGGATGAAATGTTCGAAAGACTTTTTGGAGCTGTGTCGCGCCGACTCGGATGCAATTATCAACAGAATTGTGACAGGAGACGAAACAATGTTCCTTTACTATGATCCCACTACCAAAAAGGAGTCCATGGAATGGAGGAGGCCTTATGAGGAGCGCCCCAAGAAGGCGAAGGTGCAGCAGAGCCGGAAAAGATCATGACCACCATTTTCTGGGATTCCAAGGGAATTATAATGACTGACTTCAAGGAAGAGGGCACATCAGTAACAGGGAAATATTATGCAGACCTTTTGACCCAATTAAGGGGCAACATCGTGGAAAAACGGTATGGAAAACTGGCGAAAGGGGTGCTGCTTCTTCACGACAATGCACCAGTTCACACCGCCGCGGTGGCCACGGCTGCTGTGGTCAAATGCGGCTTTGAAGAAATTGAACACCCCCCGTACAGCCCAGACCTGGCCCCAAGTGACTACTTTCTGTTCCCAAAATTAAAAAAGGACCTCCGAGGACGAAAATTTGAGACTGAGAAGGAACTGAAAGCTGTTTTGGACCATTTTCAAGACAAACCCGCTGAATACTTTTTGAAAGGGATGCAGGAACTTATTAAACGATCTCATCCTAAACACAAGCAATGCTTACATAGGAGGGAGTAAGTAAATAAATGAATTGAATTGAAAAAAAAAGGAGTTACATTGAAAAATAAAACTTAAATGAATTCAATCGGATAACTGGAAGTGTGTTTTTCTCAACAATTTTTGATTCTACTACGTAGTGGGGCACTAAACTGAATTCATTGTGAATTTCCACCATGTTTAAATGCTTATTCTGCTATTTACGGCAGATTTCAATTATATGGAGAACATTTATGAAAAATCCTCTATTCAGTCCAAAAATCGGGGAAGCAGCTGTCTTCAAAAGATGAGAATAAGAACTGTACCAAAATATATGGCTAATCCTTCAGGAGTGCCTGCATATTTCAGTAGTTTTTCTGCTATTCCACTTGACGACGAATCCATTAAGAGAGGGTAATTTACGAAAATGCGCTTGTCCTTTAAAGAAAGTGGTTAAAGGATTTCATTATTTTGCTCATTGAGAATTTTTTACATGTTTCAATTATTCTGATATTCGGACCAATCCGGTAGTGCAAATTTACAAATCCGCTAATTCGTTCAAGAGTCACAGACTGAAGCATGCGAAAAACAAATAATTTTGAATTGTTCTTCTTCTCTATGGCATGATAGCCACACGTCGGCCAAGGCCTGACGACCGATGACCGCGACAATTGTATGATTGACATTTGACAATTGTCGGGGTCATGCGATCTCGTCCTCCAGTTCCAGAATCCCAAAATCATCGAGCTATCGATCGTTTACGCAATCTGACTCCGTCTACTCATTGCGCGTTCATCACCTTTTTGGGCATGCGATCGTAGTTCATCCTTTGTACATATAACCTATCGTATCCTACAGGACAGCTGATACAACTCATAGTTGTACCAGATGCGCCATTTATCTCGTTCGCGAACGGTCCCGAAGATTCTACGGAGAACATTTCTATCAAATGTGTCCAATAGATAATCAGGGGATTTTTGGGTTACTGCCCATGCTTCGCAGCCATAGCATAGCACAGGGCCGATGATCGTTTTATACACGTGGAGTTTCATTTTCCTGCGGATCAGCTTCGATTTCATTATTGAAAGGACGGAAAATTGTGAATTGTTACGCATTGTGAATGTTTCGCATGTTTCAATAATCAGCTATTTCGGACCGAGCTTAATCTAACAAATCTGGAGACCATGGAAATTGACCCATCCGTTATTAAGTTGCTTTTATATTTTTTATAAGATTTAATCCGCATCTTCAATTTCAATTTACCCTTCACATATCCACCATAATTTGATATTGTTTTCTTCGCAACTTTTATTGGATTCGTTTTGTTGGCAAGTTCCGGGTATCCGAGTGTACCTCAAAATATATCCGGTTGGCACAAAGAACTCTTGAAATTGAAATTCTTAGAATGCCTTCCGTGTTATGCTTTTCGACAGGTGGACGCGGACTCTTTCATCCTGCCTGCATGCGCCCTCGTTGGCCTTCTGGTATACCCTTCAAGAAATATTCTAGTATAATAGCAAAGCGCAAAAAGGCAAAACATTCTTTCAACGGAATGGAATTTCGACAGCCGATACTGCGTGCCGCCATATGGTGTTTCCAATTTTCACTGTTAATATTGCAAAGAATCGATTAGAGAACTGTTCCCATACACGGTACCATTCAAAGTGGATTTTTTTCTCTCGAGCCGTAAAATGCTTACTCGAGGCGAGTACTATACGCAGTCAATATAGTATCCTTGGGTGTGTGTAGGAAGTTGGAATGCGTTAACGCGCGAATATTGAAAACGATTTAGATGGAAGGACGATTCGTCAGAAATGCGATATCACGTTGAAATTCGATATCATGCTGATTTGTTCGAATTTATATTCAATGCAATAAGAAAAATTCAAAATCATATTGAGGAACAGTAAGGTGTGTTGAAAATTTCAATTGATCGATTTTTTATCCTCCTTTCATAGGTTTTTCATTTAATTTTATCAATTCTGGAAAGATATTAATTCAGAGCGGAATTTATACATAGGCACCTACATTTATGTACCCTAAAATTGAGAAATAATACGAAATTTGACAAAATATCCCAAAAGGCTGGGATGCATTACGATATTTGGGCAAATATTTGAAAGCTTTATTAGTATTTTCTAGCAAAATTGAAAGAAACACAAAAAAATTTATTCAAAGATTACGAGAAACTACCAAGTTTCCGTTTTGAAAACAACGCACATCGCCGACTAGAAAAAAAAACATAAATCTCTTTGAGAATGTAACCGTCAAAGGATATTTTTACAAAGTTATTTTTTCCGTATGTAACAATAGCGCGCCTTCGTTTAGACGAGTGCGTAAAGGTCCTGTAGGCAAACAAACAAATTTTTGTGCCTTCGTACTTTGACAAAAGTTGCTTTCCTAAAGAAGCAACAACTAGACCTATACTACCCTTGCCTTGCCAAATCACATACGCGTACACAAATTGCAGAGCATTTGTTACACAAATTTTTTTTTGTGAGCGACTCTCCTTTGGCCTCTTTTTTATTTCACAGGCAGCAACAGCCGAAGCAACCTCTTTTCGCAATGTTTCCAGCAAAATATACAAACTTTGTGCCGCGCACACAAGAAGTCACTTTTCATCCAACTTTGGAAAGTGCCTTTGCAATCTTTTGACGTCTCACTGAATATTTATGTCAATAAAACAAATTGAAACTCAAATCGCTATTGTCACGGCGCAGAAAAAAAATGTGGAAAGACACAAACACAATGCAAGGATCCGACTATACCCCCGCATATTGTCGTCTTTCGGATACATTTTCGTGATACACGATACAACGATACTATGCTGAAGATACGTATCCGCGTGAGAGGATGATTCAAATCAAGAAGCTTTCGTTGGGGCTCTTCCTTTTTCTTTCTTATATTTAAGAATTGAGTTCGTCCCTGAAAAAAATCAAAACGGATGAGTTCCCTTCCGGGGTGTTAAAGTTTTTCATCATTTCACGAAAATGCTGCTGGAAATCTTCGCTGTACAAGATCTTCGTCATTCGGGATAGACTAGCGACCGGGGAGCAATCTGGGTAAGTGTTACGAGAAACTGTGCTACTTGGAAGAGAATAGAGTAGTGCAGCAGTGAGTGGAGTATATGGAACGTGTTGCAGGAAAGTAGTTTTGAAATGAATTGATGATGTCTCGGGAGTGATAGTAGATGGTGTATGATATGGCATTCTATGAATACATTATCTTCACTATATTATGATGAGTGGCGTATTTTTCAGGAATTTCATACACGCTTTTTCGAGCATAGGATAATATACATGGAGTAGCAGGCTGAAGACCTATCATCGATGATAACGTGCAGGCCCGGAGAAATTATATAAGTGGAGGAGCTCTCTAATTTTCACTCCTGACATCTTTATTAGACTAGGGGCAATGAACATGGGAAAAGAACCGTATGATAGTATTCTGGCAAAACCGCGTAGAGATATCGCCAAGCTTACTGCTGTTATCACGGGGCACTGGCCAATGGGGCTCCACACTGCCAGGCTGGGCATCCCCTACATCTGCGGTAATGTAGATGAGCGAGAAACCCTGATTCACTTTCTGTGTGAATGCCCGGGTCTTGCCAGAACCCGGTATAGGACGCTCGGGATTCAAATGTGAGGCCAGGTCTTCAAGATGGACCGGTTCGAGAACGACTTTATCTCTTAGTTCTTGGACTGTGCTGCATTACTCTGGTAGTGAGCTAGAAGTCTCACCCAACATCCAGCATGGTTGGAGTCGATATCCTTTTGAGCAAAGAAGTGCGCCGATCTCTTATGGATTGGAAGCCTATTTCCGACCGAATAATAAGTCCCAGAAGCAAATCCTGAGTAAGAGACATTACTATAATTCAATCAATGAAACGCAGTTGGGGTTTTCCTTTTACTGCAAGTCTTTATTTGCTTCTAGCATACAATTGTTTCGGCAGCCACGTACTGCCTTCTTCAGTGCTTGCCCTAACTGACCATTCATTTCTACAAATCGTTTGTTTATACCTAACTAAAAAAGACGGAAGAGGCATGTGCTAGAAAGGAAGATTGACAGCATGCTCAAAGAACGCATGCACAGGAATACAGCAACCCCAGGTATCAAACCCTTGGAAAACTTCGTAATTAATAAGTCTTCTAAACAGTTCACAGAGTCGGAATTAAACCTTTTGAACAAAGAGCTCAACTTCGCCGTAAAACCCAAGCTACCTACTAAGGACATCGCTATCGAAGTGGAAGGAGCAATTCGCCATCTAGAGCCGGAGGCCAAGGAGATAATACGTGCTGAAGTAGCAAAGGAAATAACAGCGGGTCGAATAGAAACATCAAGAACAGCACAGGACGAGCATATCATGAAGCAACTGCCAGCGAAAGATGCATACTATCTAAAAGCGGACAAAGGCAACGCAATCGTCATAATGGATAAGGGCGAGTACAACGAACGAGTTATGGAGAAGCTAAACAATGGTAATTTTTTCAAATTAAGGGCAAATCCCTTGCCCGCGTCCATTAAAAGGGTGGAATAAACACTAAGAGAGTGTAAGAGCATAATCGGAAACATGGCGGAACTACGAATGCCGAACCCAACACTCCCAAGAATACGAGTACAGCCAAAAATCCACAAGGAAGGGAATGAAACCAGAGAAATAATCGCGGACACCAACTCACCAACGCACAATATAGCGAAGTGGCTAGTCAAAGAAATCGGCGCGATAGGAGACTACTACAGTCAATATGCGATTATAGGAACACAAAGGAGCTGATAGACAAACTCGGAGACATTAGCGACATCAACGAAGAGGAATCTTTAGTATCGTTCGACGTTAAAGCCCCTTATCCAAGCATCCCAATAAAAGAAGCCATCTGCAGGCTGGAGGAATGGCTTATCAACAAGTGCGACGATAGGAAAAAGGCGAAAGAATTCGGCAAATTAGCCGCGGTTTGTATAAATGAAAATTTGTTTACTTTCAGGGGTGAGTACTATAAGACGACAGGAGGAACAGCTATGGGCAACCCACTTTCGCCGTTGATAAGCGAAATATTTATGAGCAGCATCGAAGAAGAATTGAAGGATAAGGGAATCATGCCAAGGTTCTGGGCTAGATACGTAGACGACGTATTGGCGATTGTACCGAACCGGAAGATCGAGCAAACCCTGGAAGCTGTCAATAAAATACACAGGAAAATCAAATTCACAATCGAGAGAGAAAGCCAAGGACGAGTCGCATTTCTGGATCTGGAAATCATAAGGAGCAGCCGGGGACTGGAGTACGATATATACAGGAAGAATACGCACACACAACGCACAATACCAAGCTCATCACACCATCCATACGCACAAAAACTGGCAGCATACCAAAGCATGTTACACAGATTACTAACAATTCCACTTACAGACGATCGATTCAACAAGGAGCTCGAGTACATCAAGGACACAGCAGAGAAGAATGGATTCAACATGGAAATAATAAGCAGGATTCTACAGCGGAAGCGGAACAACATGAGGAAACACGAGCTAAGTACACTTTTCCAGCAGAACGGCGAAGATCAACCCCGGAGGGTGAGTATCACGTACTCCAAAATAACTGGACGCATCAAGAAAATCTTAGGACGGCATAACCTAGAAGTAGTAAGCAGTAGCCGAAGTCAACAACTACGAGCAAGGCTAGGAACACCGAAGGACAAATTGGATAAACAGGAGCAGAGCGGAATTTATAAGGTGAGCTGCCCGGAGGAGGTTCGAGGAGCATTGGCGCGAGTTTACGAAGGGAAAAAAGGACGACATACGCCACATCAAATCAATGGTAGCACGACACATGCTGGAACAGGATCACATAATCGACATCGACAACGTGGAAGTAATTAAACAGGTACGAAAAGGTCACCTATTGGACGCCGCGGAAAGTCTCTACATCATTAAGGAGGAAAAAGACAATTTACTCAATCACGACGAAGGCAATTGCGCATCAACTCTTTTCAGGGCAATTATCACCAGGTAGAACTGCAAAAAAGTTCGTATAAAAGTTATTAGACCATAAAAGTTATGTAGTTAGGATTTGTAGGAATGAATGGTCAGTTAGGGCAAGCACTGAAGAAGGCAGTACGTGGCTGCCGAAATAATTGTATGCTAGAAGCAAATAAATACTTGCAGTAAAAGGAAAACCCCAACTGCGTTTCATTGAACCAACTGCAAGAAAATGGACATCAACTTCAATATAATTCAATGTTACTGCGACTGAGTCAGCCGATCAGCATACTAAAGGTACATTTTCCTCGACACGACTGCAGCTGCCCTAGTGACAGCAACTCGTTCATTCCATATAAAATCCAATTTTTCTCTCATTCTAAAAACGAGTTTTTATATAGAATGAGCGACTCGCAGTCGCTAGAGCCGCTTCGAATCGCTTCAGAAACCGTTTGTGTGGAGGCGGCTACGTTTGTTCATGATTGTGCAACGATAATTTTCGTTTGTGCATCGCTTCCTAAGTGCTATAATTAATTAATTATAGCACTTAGGAAAACTTCGAATGTGAAGTTGGCCGCCATTTTTTAAATAAGGTCGTATAAGTATGAATTTGGCATCAATCGATCGGAAATCGTTTGTTCATTGATTTTTGCGTTTGTGCATCCTGAAAACGCAAGGACGCAGGAGTAATTTAACAAAAACCATCCTGGTTTGAATCCTAGCTAAGTGGGATATTGTGTACACAAACACTTCATGTAAATATTACTTCAAATCACATCCGGAACCGTTTGTGTGGGGGCGGCTACGTTTTTGCATGATTGTGCAACAATAACTTTCGGTATATTACGCTTTCAGGTCCCCTAGGGAAATTTTTCTTGTTCTTCTTATCGACACTAGCGACACTTATCTTATCGTCCGCCATATAGCGGACACATAGTATAGTATAGATAGTATAGACTAGTATAGATATAGATAGTAGATGAGCGAGTACCTTAAAGGTGATCCGGACTACCGAGTCAAGACTGTATTGGATTCTCGTAATGATGGATGAAAATTTGCAGTTCGTAGAATACGGGTACAGAACACACAATTTCCGGAAGCAGGTTGTGGTTTCCATTTAATTGCTAAGAGGTTGTTTCTTGCGATAGGATTTTTTCTCTGATTAAATCATATCGTTTGCGGTGTGAACGGGCAGTAAAGGAGGTGCAAAATGCAAGAAGGCATAAGACGAGTCTAGCGGAGTGTATATATCGTACCTATTTAATTTTTGGAATGCAAATGACTTTCCAGCATACACGGGAGGATTTTCAAGGCATCGTTCACTTAAAATAAATAAATAACAGGCGCGACAATCCAGCATTGGACTAAGGCCGCAGGATGTGTTAGTGACATCCTATTTCCAAGATCTTATCTGCTTTTTGTTGAGGTAATGAGATCAGCATCACGCTCAGCAGTGTTATTTATCCCCATAAATGGGTACTCGTTTAACATCTGAGTGAGATCATAGTCCGTCACAAGCTCGTGAGTTCGAAAAACACCATGGAACACGGTGAGATTCGAACTCATGAGCCTGTACACCGAAGGTGCGCGCACTAACCGCTAGACCAGCCAGACTATATCGTTCACTTAACCAACTAAATAAGTTGCCCTCAAATTATTCTTCTATAGAAAGGTCCATGCCAAACTAACCGCTAGACCAGCCAGACTATATCGTTCACTTAACCAACTAAATAAGTTGCCCTGAAATTATTCTTCTATAGAAAGGTCCATGCCAAACTATTCATTGTTTAAGATCAGCCATTTTCATTAATTTTTAATCGCTAAAAAATACCATTAAAAACTTTTCCACCAACCAACCTATATATCACCATCAAATATTTTCTATGCCCTCGGGTGGAAACTTAATCAACGTCGTGTTTGCATTTTAAAAGGGCGCGAGCAGTGGTTCGTCCTAACTTCATTATGTGCCTTTAAGTTTAACAACGCTTCCATTGTGTGCAGTGTATAACCATATAACCGTTGAATAGCGGAAAAGAAAGGAAGGATGAACACAATTAATCCTTCGGGATGCATTTCTTATTAAATGCAAAGAGGATGATGACGCCTTGCATACACAGGCAGTAAACAGCTTAATTAGAGCAACAGCATTTTATATGTATAATACGAACGGCGGGATGTGTAATGAGATGAGCTCTCTCTTACTTGCTAGTGTGTTAGTAAATTCATGCGAAAAACACGAGAGATGTTTCCGACGTTAAATAGATTAGCAATTAAAAATTGTAACATAACTTAACCCTCTAACCGGACAATTTTTTTTCTTGGCGGAAAAATTATGGTAGGTTAATATTAGCATAAAAACCAAAGAAAACGAACCAAAAAAATGAATTTGGTAATTGGTTTAGTTTTTAGACACTAAAATATGTAGCCCGCAAAAAGGCAGTCTATCCAGGGAACGGCAAAGAAAAAGAGACTGCGCCTGGCCCGCTTGGTAGATTTGCGTACTTTGCCATGTGTTCTCAATTTTGTTATAAATACTCTAAAAAAAAACGGTGTTTGGTAGAAAAGAGATTTATTATGATTTTTGCATATTTATATATATATTGAAGTGTTTGAAATCTGTGGCAGGTAGATACTGGGAGCGGTTTCTATGGCGACCATAACACTATATTCTTACTGAAGCAGTGCGTCTTTAGTCAAAGCTCTATTCCCCAGAAATTAATCCAAAATGGTTTGGGGGTGCTTTAACAATACTCGACATTGGTTTGGTTTGAGTACATACCTAACAATCTTTAACAATTATGTTTCCATTTATGTATTGGGGATAACACAGGTAGAAATAAGGAGCTTGCAAGATTGGGCCATCTTCTTTACTCCTTAGCCCTTATTAGTTCTTTTATAGAGGATTTTCTAGATGGTGGATCGTGACAAAAATACATACATCTGTGCCCACTTTTGGGTAAGTGCCAACCAGTACTATTAACATTAAGTTTTTTTTTATTGTGAATTTAGAAACATTTTTGGGCGTTTCAAATACATATGCCAATTTAGGAGAAGGGGAGCATAACAGCATGATTATGGGCAGTCATCCAGTCATCGTGATGTAGGTTGTCGTCTGTATAGCTACTAAATTGTCGGTTAAAGCTGCATCACAATACACAGCACCAGTTTGGGTATGTGAAAAATGGTACCCTGGTTTGGTCGACCACTCACGAAACTGATATAGCGCCTAGAATTCCTGAGTCCTCCTTTGCAAAGTCGGATCTCACACATTCAATCCAGGCTAGTATTGATTAGAATCTCCCTAGGAAGCATTAAATGATTCTCCTTCTCTGACTTCAATCACTTGTTCCTAGCTTCTTGAGTCTTCTTAGGATTGTGGATACCCGTTGTTCCCAAATCTTAACAACACGATATGACCCCATTTCATCTTGTAATTGATCCTGGGTTTAAATTAGTTATAACAGTTACTTCCGGTTCATATTCCAGTTTTGTACAAATGTCGCCTTTTCCCGTTTGTTGGCCATATGTAGAGTATCGGCCCCATAATTCCAAGCGGCTCCATAGTCCTAATCGGCTCTAAATTTATCAGCTGATTCTTCAGAGTTAATCGGATTTTTTAGCTGATCGATTGCTCTGGAAAGACGCTACAGCATAAAAAGATTCAAATAATATCGATTCACATCCTAGCAGTAATAATTTTTGTCGAGAATTCAATAAAAATTATTTCAAAAAAAAAACCTACGGATAAACGATAAATGTAGAAAAAAGATTGGGTTACCTGGATAGACCGCCTTTTGGCGGGCTTAACTTATCGGACCTAAAATGCATATTACTTTTCAAAAAATCAAAATTCACTTATATTGTTATGAAATAAACAATATTTCTCATCTATAATAATTTTTCTGTAGAGCAAAGCTAATAACAAAGAGGTGTTTTTGTATTGCGAAATGCGCACTGTTTGCGTCAATAATTTATTTGGTCCATTTTCGCACCAACTCGCATTCAACTGGCAATAGAATAGGATAACGGTATTTACCCGGTTTTCTGGAATAATAAGGAGCTTGTACAGTACCAAACACAACTTCTTATAGCATTAGTTGCCAAAAAAAAGTCATCACATTAGGAGTTAGGTGGATAAATTCAGAGCCCGCCAAAAGGCGGTCTGTCCTGCTAGAGGGTTAAATTGTGTTTTGCAAAATTTAATAAACAAAATTACATTATTAAATGCCTACTGATACGTAACGGTAATACTTCATCCTGTTTGCGTGTAATGCTAGCTCTAGTTCATATTAAGGTAAATATTTCGATCATGTAAAAACAATATTCGTCCTCTCTCCGCTCACAATAAATATAAAATTTGTAGTGCACTTTAATTCTTTAAATAATGTCATCTGATGTAGAGCAGTCTACAACCGTACAACTAATAGCAGATTCCATTACAAAACGCAAGTAGCATCCACAGGACTAAAAACAAAATCAAGGATAGTCTGCTCTACTGTAATGGAAGTGCAGCGCATATTTGTGTGTAGTTATACTATACCGCATCCAGCTATATCAAACATTCCAGAGAAAAGAACAATTGAAATAAAAAAAACCCTAAAAACAAAAATGGACAGCAATGTATAAAGATGCGAAGATCCTTTTACTCCAGCCGTATAGCCAACCGCACCAGGCCACATCCTTTCGTTGCAACAACGATGAAAACAAGCTGTTTCCGTGCGGGAAACGTCTTGCACAAATTATCTTTTATCTAATTTATTACATTGTTAGGGATCATAAAGAAAATGTAATAATTAGTGGACGAACAGAAACCCTTAAGCGTAATACTACTATACATATATGTAGTACCATCCTCGGGTAATAATATTTTTGGAGAGAAACGCGAAATTCTAGCGACAATATTTCGAGAGTGACGATGAGACGATGGTGGTTATAGGGATGCGAGATTTTTCCGAGTTTGAGTGGTTGCAATTAGGGGAATTAATTTGTTGGTAAAGATATGGAGTGCATTTATGAATTTTCTGTGATATTATTATAGTCTGTAATAATTGTTTTATTATGGATATAAATGTGAAGTGAAGATTATTGCGAATTATGGTCTCGAGCTATTGCCAACATTGGGAATAAATTTGAGTTGAGTACCGAAAGCTTTAAGCTTTAAGCTGTATTTAGTTTAATGTAGGTATTTACAGGTATTTACAATATGATTTGGAAGTTGTCTAAATCCATTAGCGCTACTATGTGTATGTGTCATTTCCTCCGTAATTTCCAGAAATCAACTCCTATAGACTGCTGTTAAGGGGAGACACCATCATACCCTTGCGTCTTGCGACGACCACCATATGGTCTTCCCTCATCAATCAAAATTTTGATTGTAGTAATTCCAGCGAGAATCCGAAACGCGGATCGGATCTTAGGCTTAATCCACATCCGCGCGGTAAATCGAGCATATCTCCTGGGCAATCCCAATGGAAGTTGCATCAATCGGTGAAACATATACGATAGGATGGATGTAACCACTCTGCCCAACGAAAACCTCCTCCTTGACCTGTTTTTCGCTTAATATGTAGTTATAAATGTTCTCTAAGGTTCAGTTACAAATCGATCATAGCCTCTAAGTCTAAGCTTATATAAGTTCTGATGGCGACAATGTGAGTCGCCTATTCCAATGGGCATCGACCCACATTTTTCACAATTTCGTCTTGAGGAACAAAACCGAATCAATATATTTAAGTAGCCGTTTGGGTTTACGTATATGTTGCGAAACTTTTTGGTTTGTATGTGCTAAGTTTCACTGATCAGCAAGCGTTTATATATAGAACTATCGGTAACCTGCGTTCTTTTTATGCAGACCACTCTTTACAACACCAGTAACAGGCTTCTTCGGAGGCGTCACAATCCTTTGTCAAAATCTCAGTTCCACGGGTTTGGCGAATACCTATTTTGAAGTACTTTAACAACTTCTTCATCGACATTTTTTTGTAGACCAACCAGCAATATTTGTTCGATATTCTTTATGCATGCTATATGGAAAGCAAAACCAAACTAAACTGTCTTTTTGTTTTGAATGTAAAAGTAAACGAGACCGATCCTAATTCCGGGCGCGGCCGAAATTTGGATACCCTTCGCTCCTCTCGGGCTACGACTTGTATTTAATCCGCTCCCCCCCATTATTTTCCATAAGTCTGCACAAAAGTTTAGTTGCGTGAACAAAACAATATTTGAGTGGGGTTTGTCTGGAATAAGTGGGCAAAAAAATTTGTTTTTACCTTTTTAGTTGCTTTGATAAAGACACATTAATGCAAGGTTATGTGACATTGGTGTAAAAAATGTGTCTTAGAAGAACCAAAATGGGGGGATGGGTTTGTATGGCAGCCCCATGACCACATGGTCTGATTTGATCCATTTTTACGTATGTTTTGTGTCATAATTATAAACACATTTGAGTAAAATTTGCTTGAAATTGGTGCACAAATAAAAAAGTTTTTCTTAGAAGAACCTAATTTGGGGAGTTGGGTTTGTATATGGCAGCCCCATTATCATCGTCCGATTTTACCGATTCAAACATACAAACTGCCTGCAGCAATAAGAAGCATTTGTGGAAAATTTCAGATTCATAGCTCTTAAATTGGTCGAGTAAAACGCGTCGCAACAGACAGACAGACAGACGGACATCGCCCAATCGGCCGAAATTTTTTCAACATCAAGATTTTCGTAGGGGTTGAAATTGTTGGTCGCGAAAATTTCGTTAGGCAAAATTTAGAGTAGTCTGGCTCGTGTAATGGTTAGTGAGCGCACCTTCGGTTCACAGGGTCACGGGTTCGAGACTCACCGTGAACGAGTTCAGTTTATGATGTTTTTCGAACTCACGCCCCTTGTGGCGAACTATGATCTCACTCAGATGTTAAACAAGTACCGATTTATGGGGCTAAATAACATTGCTGATCGTGCTGTTGATCTCAACACCTCAAAAAAAAAGCAGTCAGGATCTTGGGAAATGGATGTCACTAACACATCTGCGGTCTTAGTCCAATGTTGGACTGTCGCGCCTGTTTTTTTTTTATACCCTTCGCTCATAGAGTGAAAGGGTATATTAACTTTGTCATGAAGTTTGTAACGCATTGAAGGAAGCATCTCCGACCATATAAAAAGTATACATATATGATCAGCATGACTTGGGGAGTCGATTGGGCGATGTCCTTCTGTCTGTTGCGACGCGTTTTACTCGGACAATTTAAAAGCTATGAAGCTGAAATTTTCCACAAATGCTTCTTATTGCTGCAGGCAGTTTGTATGTTTGAATCGGTAAAAGTTGATGATGGGGCCATGGGGCTGCCATACAAACCCAACTCCCCAAATTAGGTTCTTCTAAGAAAAACTTTTTTATTTGTGTACCAATTTCAATCAAATTTCACACAAATGTGTTTCTATTGATAACGCAAAACATTTGTAAGAATGAATCAAATCGGATCATGGGTTCATGGGGCTGCCATACAAAACTAACCCCCCAAATCAGGTTCTTCTAAGAAAAACTTTTTTATTTGTGCACCAATGTCAAGCAAATTTTACTCAAATGTATTTATAATTATGACACAAAACATACGTAAAAATGGATATAATCAGACCATGGGGTCATGGGGCTGCCATACATGCTCCCGCAGCCCCCAATAAAATTTTCTGAGTAAATATTTTTATTTGCCCACTTGCGAAAAAAACTTTTAACCCGAGAGGAGCGAAGGGTATCAAAATTTCGGCCACGCCCGAAATTAGCCTCGGTCTCGTTTAGGAAAGGACAGTCGAGAATGATTTTCTGCACCATTTAACTAAACATGGCTCCTGAAAGTGTTTAGACTTTTACTGGTGATTCTGATTACATTCAACTGGCCTCCGACTCTGCTTTTCAGACCGTAGCTTGTCTATATTCAGTGCTATTTTTGGCTTTTGTACTGCACATTCCACTTGCGAGATCAATGTCCACTTCAAATGCTGGCTTTGCTTGGTTCAACAGGATCGCATCTCCTGCCGAAACATACCAAGAAGCCTCTTATCTCACATCCACAGCATCCGTAGAAAGAAACATTATCCGACAGAGATACATGCTTTTCCTCTTCCTTTAAATAGGAGCCCAAGCTCTTAAGCTGGTTTTCCCTCTTCCAAATAGGAGCCCAAGCGCTTCAAATGCTCCTCTATCCTCTTTATTTAACTAAGAGTCCGATTTCTTTAGCTGCTCAACGCAGCTGCTCCTCTACGCTTCTACAATAACATTGGGAGTCCTAGCTAACTTTCCCCAGAACGAAATCTCACAGTAAAGTTTATAAGGAAGTTGGGCAGGATGGCATCCTATTTCCGATGGTAGTATTTTGCTCATTCGACTTTATTCGCCGGGACACCGTGGAACTTGCATGATGAAGTTTCGACATTTAAGTACTCTCGCACAAAATCAACGATCTGAGCGTTATAGCTCTGGATCTCAAGAAGGAGTTAAATGCAGTCGGGTTAGAGAAAAATTAAAGAAACCCAAAGTGCCTAGTCTGAGTGGAAATTCAACTTCCCCATAAATATTAATTTATCTATTTAGATAATATTGTTGCCGTTGATGGCGGTATCAATAGCATTCCACGGCCGTGTGCTTTCGCTGCTTTGTCCAAAATTTTGCAAACCAGATTGTAAAACAGGCCGAATAATTTCACGCTATTTCTCTGAATGAATAGTGTTCGACTGAAAAAATAAATAACAGGCGCGACAATCCAACATTGGACTAAGGCCGCAGGATGTGTTAGTGACATCCTATTTCCAAGATCTTATCTGCTTTTTGATGAGGTAATGAGATCAGCATCACGCTCAGCAGTGTTATTTATCCCCCATAAATGGGTACTCGTTTAACATCTGAGTGAGATCATAGTCTGTCACAAGCTCGTGAGTTCGAAAAACACAATGGAACACGGTGAGATTCGAACTCATGAGCCTGTGCACCGAAGGTGCGCGCACTAACCGTTCGACCAGCCAGACTACCGACTGAAAAACTGTGATCAAATTAGGAAACATTGCGAGAAACCGTACCTATACGTTATTTTTCACAAGTGGCTAAGGCACCCTAAAGTATTAATGAACATTTTTTCGCTCTTTGCATTGCAACTTATTTTAAAGTGCAAAAAAAGTAATTTTCCAGACATCTAATGTGCACATTTCAGGGTAGTTTGGGTCTGGGCTCACGTAAATTGTTCATCTTCACGTTTGGCGTTCACGTTCACGTTTACGCGAGTATACTGTATAGACATTAAAAAAGGGTCATCCATAGCGCTCAGGATTGCTGGAAATTTGGACGAAATAAACTAAAGGCGAGGCTCACAGACATACGAAGAATTTCCTATCTTCCGAGATACGATGTTTTGAATTTGCAGAAATGCCAATTTCAAATTTTAATGTCAAAATTAAACAACAATTTCGTAACGGTACATTTTAGTGGCAAATTCGCAAAGTTCACAAAAGTTGGCCCATTTCCTCAGATTTTGAATGGCATATAAGAATAAAGAACAGAGTCATCCAGTTTGTAAATAATATGTGTAAAGGGGAAAAAACCATAGTCCGTAAGTGTATATTTTTGTACACATTTATTTTTATATGACTCCAATGAAAACTATAGTTTAAATATTACTAGGGGGCTTCGCCCCCTGCTCGCTACGCTCGTCAACCCCTTTATTCTGATATGCCGTTGGATAGCTAAGATAATGGGCCAACTTTGCAGATTTTCCACTAGAATGTACCGTTATGAAATTCGGGTGTAATATTGACATTAAAAGTTTAAATTGAAATTTTCGCAAAACTCAAAAAGTCGTATCTTGGAAGATACGTAGCCCTTCGAAACGTTCGATATGTCTCTTCATTGGAAATTTTGTGTACTTTCAGAAGAATATAAAAAACATTGATTTGGGTAAACAGGAAGCTAGAAAATATGAGTTTTTATTTAAGTCGTGTTTTTTTTACACGAATAAAAAAAATGCGATTACTCCTAACGGTAAAAGCTAAAGAAATAATGTTGACGGCATTTTTTCTAAAACATCCTGTAGAGTCTACCATAGGTCTATGACTAACCAGCTGCGGGACACCCTGAATAAAAATGTTAACTTCTGAAAATGGCATTTTATTCGTGTTCTGATCGGCTACGATGATTCCCGAATGTACCCGAACATTAAGTCATTATCCAGCGTACATATACACACGAACAATCAGCGTACAAGCTGTCGATAAGAATATCATTGAATACAAGAACGAAAAACAATCAGTCAGTGCCGCGAGCGCGAACGGGGGGCGAGCGTAAATCGCAACATTTCTGGGAGCATGCAAGAAAACGTATTTTTACATTAAAAACTTACAGATCATCTCTCTTCCATAAGCAATTTTAAAACGTGTGTCAAAATCCATGTTGGAAAATTGGGTCGTTAATTTTCCGAGAAAAATACGATACTTTTTATTTGTTTTTAAACACTTGCTCCGACATGTCCGGCCGCGTTTATACGGATTATATCTTCATGTGCATTGTCGATTCACCATAAATCACCATAGACCTGTGCACAGAATTTATAATGCATAAGAAAGTGGAACTTTGTCTTAAATGTCCATTAAAACTTTTTTTGCGCGCACAAAAACAACTTCCTTAGTATATGCTCGTATATCTGCTCTTAAATGCAACCACTAAAGTATTTTATATGTACATATATATATATTATCATCTGCTTTTAAAGAGTGGGAGAGAAATAAAGAGAGAGAGGAAGTTGCAAGAGTTTCATCGTTGGTGCGATGAAGCGAAACGGGTGCACGAAATGAACACTCGACAGGACTCTCGAGAGTTGTGATAGGAAAAAGTAAACTTTGTTCGACTCTATACTAACTATGCGAGATGCATAGCCATTTTCGCATGGTTGTTGGCAAATTTGTGTATGGAGGACACTTATTCGTACAGTTTGTTGCGTAAAGAAATATAAATTAGGCAGCCGTAATTTTTCATATGAGGTTTCGTTACCCTAAACTACACGGAATGTGGTAAGAAACAAGCCTATGGTGAAAAGACTAAGCAATATAGATCCCTATTAAGTTGCTGGAAATCTAAACCCCCGTATTGTACGTCCCGAATCAATTGTCATTATTATATTTTTTTTTCAGTTAAACCGCAATTTCGTTGGTTCGTCATAGCATGCGACATGAGCTGCCTCCGTCAGTGGTTCTTAACCTTTTGCAAATGAGGGACCACTTGATTAAACTCGTTAGTCGTTGCGGACCACCAAATTGCAAATGTGATAAGAACGATTCAAATTATGAAATCTTGTACCGAAGACTACTTCTGGCGGTGGTTGTACTGCACATTGGTAATACAGGAGAGACTCGCTAGTTTGAACCTTCTATAATTTGAACATCCAATAATTTGAACGCTCATCTAGCAACATTACGTCTTTTATAATTTGAACTTTTCAACGAAATAACTCCCTCTATAATTTGAACAAGTTTTTATTTGTGTTTTTCTAGCAGATAACTCGGGGAATCACTTGATTAGCAATAAATTAGAACTATCCGAACAGGTAATGATTCTGTAATGATATGACATTTCGTTTAAACATACGAAACGGTTAGTGTCTCAAACAAATAAATAAATAAATTTTGCGTAACTTTTTTCGAAAATGTGTAAACCATTTAAGTAAATGTGAATTATTTATTAATTTTTGTTTCAATTTGAATCCTATTTTGTTTAATATGAATACCATACTAATAAATAAATACATAAAACCAAATTATGTATGCAATAACAAAGCTCCCCCACAAATTTGAAACCCTCGATCATTTGAACTCACTTGGTTTTAATTAGTTCAAACTATCGAGTCCCTCCTGTATTAATAGGGAAACTAATAGAACTAATTCAATTAAACTTTGGAACGCAACTTATTGTTGTCTTGTCAGTTGACGTTTTCGATTAGAAAAATGTGGAAATAATGACAAACGGAAACTACTGCTTTTAAAACATTCATACAGGAAAAGTCGACTAACAGAGATCGTCTTGCAAAGGATTCTGAGTCTAATTTTGCCATATCTGAATCTCAAAACCCTCATTAATTTTCGTAAGGGGTGTCCAATATTTCGGTTTGTTTCATCCAGAGATGGCTCATAATTTTTAAATCCAGCTTTGTTTATCAGATTATAAAGCCCTTTCTTACAGTTCGTACTGGAAGAACAACAATTTTTACATAAGCTCCTGTAAATATGGCATTGCTGGTTCATGTTGAATCCTATTTAGAAGTGCCACCGAAGATCAATATTAGCTAGATTATCTTAATTCAGCAATGTAAATTACCATTATGGTCTGCCCGGAAAAGAATAGATTTTCAAAATATTCATCGCCTTAAACACCTGAATCGTTTACATACAATTATGGCGACACTCACGTCTATGAAGACACGTCTACTCCACATAAAGTGAACATTCCTACACTGTGTAAAATTTTGGAGTAAAACCAACTAAATTTTCGTACACATATAAGTCCATAAATCTTTCGTATAAAAATAATAAGTCTGGTGAATACAAAATTCTACTCCACCTTATATTAATCTTATACAATTGAAATATTAACACATTTTAGTTTCTGACTATGGGAGCTATATGGGAGCTATATAGAAATATTTAATTCTTTCCTCATATGAAATTTATACTGTTTCTATACATATACAAATCTATAACTTATGATGTATAAATTCTATTCGTATAGAAGTGTAATATACTATCGAGTTTTATAGTTAATACACTACGACGTATTAAATAAGCTCTCGGCCGTCGTCGTTTTCTTGCACATCGCAATTATCTTGCGTTCGTCACCTGTTTAGGCTTGCGATTAGCCTTAATTTAATAAAAAAAGACGCATAGAAAACAAATTTTGACGGTATTTCATTGCATCGTAATAAGCTACACTCACATTTCTTTTTGCGACCAATACAATACACTAAATATCTTACACAGTCCACAACGGTCAAAATCTCAATGAAAACAGTCTGTCCTGCTCAGTCAAAAACGGACTCCCATATTCGCTTCCTACCTTCAAGTTTCCACTTAGAAAATTAAGATTGAGCTACGTGAAATTCGAGAATTGTCGTATCGGATTATGACGGAGCCACAGCAAAGGCTTCGCGAACCACCTAGGGTCGCCTCAGGGACCACTAGTGGTCCGCGGAACACCAGTTAAGAACCGTTGGTCTACAAAGTTCAACTTTGCGGCTTTGACTTTCCATTGTCATCAAGTGACACGTTATACCTACTTTCATAGAATAGAAATAAATAAGTCGCAGAATATTGACAGTAGTCAATAGTCGGGTAGTACTGTATTATTATTCCTGGAAGATTGCGCAGTTTAATTTTTCGCAATAGCGATTCCTGATAAAAAATTATACCAGAATTTTGGCAATGCTAAACGCACAGACTGTGCTCGCTGCTCCGAGCAAAAATTACACCGAGAAATTTTATAAAACTGCTATGCATAATACAGGACACTCGTCGTCCCTCACACAGTCCAAGTTTTTTTTTTTATATTAAAAAAAAAGCTTTGCTCTCAGGTGTATCATACTGGCCTAATTTTATGTACCATGCTAATATACACTTACGATTACATTATATGCATTATCCTTGCAAGTGGCATCACAAGGCGAGAGATGAAAAAAATATGTTACATGCGAAGACCATCAGTACGGGAGTGAATGTGACACAGGAAAGCGAGGCAGAGGAAGCTTCGACACAAAAATGCAGCCAGCATACGCCGAGATAATGCGGAAGGCCTTGGTAAATATAGTATCCACTTTAGATCGACTGACTGCTACTAGTACTAGAGTATGTGCAGCGTCCTGACAGGCCTTCCCGACATCATACATACTATATACTGGCAAAAGTTGTTGTAGAGACGAAATTTTCCATTTTCGGAGCAAATGGAAAATTTTGTTCACGGCCATTAAAGTTTGGGATTTTTTTTCGAGTTCCTTTTTTCGGAGGATTTTCACATACACAATATACTCCGCCTCCGTATGTGTGCATGCATGCCCTGAACATATGTACCTAGTCGTATTTAGTTACATTCTCTGAGAGAAATGAAAGTGAGTTCCAAGAAATACTGGTCCTGTCATGTCTGCGGATATTCTCGTAGTACAGCACGATAGGATATACTTGTACATACGGTAAGCTCTCAGCGTTATGGATCGTATCCTGGCATGGCAATCCGAAGTAGAATGCAGGACGACACGAACTGATGCCCGCCTAAGTAGCTGTAGTACATCCTTGCATGTAAGCTGGCTGCACTGTCCTAAAAGCACTTTCACGGCGGATAATAGCTCGTTTCCGTGTAACACTAAATTAGAATTTTTACATCACTTCACCTACTTTAAGACTCACAGTGGCAATTCATTTTTGCAATGGCTACCTATATATGGACCGCTTATTTTGAAAGTGGCGTAAGTCCAACTCGTCAAGAATCGAGATATTTAAAGATTTGCGTTTCAATAAATTTAAAAATCTGGGTAGCTTCATTTGATTTGAATAAATTGTATTTATATTCTTCGGATTTTAAATTTTTTATCCATGTTAAACATTTTGCATAGCCATAAAAAAATTAGGGATTTTTCATTCGGTAAACTTGAGATAACCGACAATTTGATAAAAATAGGTTATTTTTTTCGCTATAATGGATCAGTTTCAGCTTCAAACAGCCGAATATTTTTAAAATTGTTAATCTAACATTTTTTTATAATCAAGAAGTGTGAAAGAAAAATTTTTGGTCAGAGTCCAGTCCACATAGCACACTAAAAACACAAAATACACTTCGTTTATATTTTGTTGTCTTGAAATAGGCATAGTAGTAGGAGGCTCAAACCTATTTTACTAGAAAAAATATTTAAGGGGAAAAGGTCCTATAATGGTAAAAAAGGACAAACATTTAGATTAAACTGAAGATAAATCGTATAACTATGGCTTACTCTTTTATCATATACATTTGAATAAGTATCTAGTATTGAAATTATTATACCGTTTTGTTATAATAATAATAATATTTTCGTATCCTTTTTTTAAAGCGCAAAATACATATTTGTCTGAAAAACTTATGGATTTATACGTATGCGAAAATTGTATAGTTTATATACTAACATCTCTGATCGTTTAGTGATAATAAATTATTTTTGCAATCAAATGAAAGTCGAATAATTATAACTTGCTATGCAATCTGACATTTCTCAAGTTTTATTTTGAAAAAAAAAAAACGTTTTGGTTTTAAGAAAACGACCTGAGAGAACTGAGAAATAAAACTAATATTGTCAAGTTTTTCTGTTCTAAAAAAAGGTTTGCGCAATTTGTCTATATTCCACAACGATATCGAATTTGCGTCAGTACACTAAAAAAAATTATTTGCCTAAAAGAAGAAAAAATACAATAAAAAACAGCCAAGAAATAATTTTGCCTAATTTAAGATGTATTTTATTGTTCCAAGATTTTTTTTTGCTTAAAATAATGCTTAATTATTTATTTTAAGCATAGACTTTTCTTGGAACAAGAAAATACATCTTAAATCAGAAAAAAAAATTTCCTTGGCGGTTTTTTAGTGTATTTTTTTTTCTTGTTTTTATCAAATGATTTTTTCAGTGTATGACTTCTTTTTATTTTTTTAAGCACTCGAAATGTAACTATGAGTCTCTGGAAGTCTGTAAAGTTCACACTTGGTCAGGTGACTTCTTTTTCTCTTTCAAACCCGAACTTGACAAATTTTATAGTATGTTGTAGTTACATATTTGAACGTAGGCATAAGAAAGAGTTTGAACAATCGATTTCACAAAGAGAAGGTGATACATTTTTTTTCAAAACCAAAACAGTTTTTTTTTGTGAAAGCAATTTTTTTTTGAAAATTATGATTTACAGTTACATTAAAAATATCAGCAAGGCTTGCATTTTCTAATTTCTTTTGATCGCATATAACTCTAAAAATACGTAAAAGATTCTTAGGGAAACAGATGAAAGGAAAATCATGGTTATTGTCAAAAAGAAAAAACCAAGCCGAATTGCAAAACCTGATATATGTAATTTTACTAGGCATTTGAGGACTTAACGGGCCAATGGGCTTAGAATTTCTTCCACGCCTCACGCATCATTATCAAATACTAGCCCAAGCTGATGTCAATTTGCGATTTTCAATAGCATCTCGCATAATGCTTCTAAACAATTAATTCATTCAATTTATAATGTCAGTCATTTTAATTAAAAGTTTGATGGGCTATTCACTTCACTATATTTCAAGACATTTTCTTTCATATTTTCATTTTCTTCCGATGAAATTGCTCAGAAAAATCCCATTTAATTTTACTGGAAAATATTATAAAATGTTGACAAGCACATTAAAAATAATTTACAAAAAAATCAAAATTCTATCATATTTTCTGATCAGAAGATAATTACTGTTGCCCTAGGCACGTTAATTTTGAAAGTGGAGTACCTAAGTCACACGGATCTACTTACGCCAGTTTCAAAATAAACACCTTGAAGTTTTTGTTAAGTCTGCAATCTTGTGACCATGAAAACAACAGTGCATTCTTGAAATTTTCGTTTGATTTTTTTGTCATAGAAAGAAACCGCCTAAGACAGGATAATGCGATCATTAACTCAATTTTCATAAAAAGTGGACTTATGCCACTTTCATAATAAGCGGCTCAGTGGAGCTATACTCATGTAACTTTCCATTAGTTTTGCGAAGAATAAATTCCGATACAGATACAAGATAAGATGTTGAGTGGTGCAAAGTTGGTAAAATACGAATGTTTGCTTCAAATCGCAAATAAGTAGGTACATTACATTCATATTCAAAAGAATTAATATTCCTTTTCCTAAAAGGTTAAAATTCAAACTAACTCAATATGAAACAGTGATTGGGTAGTAGGTCGCACGCACCTAGTTAACTATTCTAACGCACTTACTTATAGTGGCAAACTACTTCCTACTTAAATTCAATTGCGCGCAACTGTTCGTGTCTCGACTTCTTACGTTCCTTTGTTCACACCTTGTTGGTTCGTGTCTCGACTTATTTCCAAAAAACCGGCTTAAAATCCGGATGAAAGAGTTTCAGCCATAAAAACGGTCAAAGAAGACATACAAAACAATGTCATTGCGAAATAAAATAAAAAAAACGTATCTAGATTTGTTTCTTCTTCGGAATACTACCCGTAAACTACGTACGGCCTATGCTTTATGCAGACCTGAATCTCTTAGCAGTGGCGAAACAACTTGGTTCAGGGCCCTCCCGCCAACTTTTTCAGTGGGCCTTGTAAGTCACAGTTTTTTTGAGATTTAGGACGTTAGGAAGCATAAGTTTAGCAAAATTATGTTATGTTACAGGACATCATGATACATGCTGGATAACGCAATAGGCACTTTCACAAATGGGAAATGGGGAGATCAACCCACGATCGTTCGAACTAAAGGCAAATTGGGCATGGGCGTAGCCAGGCCAATTTAGGAAGGGATGGGCGCCTGCTCCCTCCTGGCCAAAGATCATGGTACGTTTTTTCCTTACTGCTCCAGTACTCTGTAAAATCGTACACTACGATATTTAAGAGCCTTATAATGCGAATTTGATTTCACGAAAATTTCTATAAAAGAAATAACCAACGTCCGATCCGATGGTCAGTTGGCGCCTGGTCTAGATCTGTAATTCTATAGGCATTTTTTTAAGTAAGATTTCAGTATCGGATATTCCAAAACAGGAAAACTCGAAACTGTCATCGAAACAATGCTAATGGGCCCAGAGTTTCGAAGACCAAATTGGTGTAGTAGGGACTGGGGTGCCCACGGATGAGTGTCATTAATTGATGCATCAATGATCATGACTTTGCAATCTCACGTTTCGCCTTCTTCTTCTTCCTTGCCTCGTTGTTTATACCGCTCCATGGTTTCGCGTTGCTCGACCTGCGGTGTAGGCACATCAGCCGTTTTGGCGGTAATATCTTGTTAAACATGGCAATACCAATCCATTTGTCGGTCTTCGGACTTTTCGGTGATTGGTTGGTCTATGGACAAGCAGCCTCGGATGTAGCTACTCTTGATGTGGTGCCTTTTGGTTACACCAACTGACATGCTTAACATTTTCATTTCATTCGCTGTCAATTCTTTTGCGTACCCTTCATACATGGTCCAGCATTCTGATCCATACATGAGTGCGGGAAGTACAACCGTTTTGTACAACTTGCCTTTAGCTTCAGTGGAATTTTCTTATCGCAGAAAACACCAGAGTTTTCTCGCCACGTCATCCACCCAACCTTTGTGCGATGTTTCATGTCATCATCGCATGTAGCTCCGTTGTTCACCATCGAGCCAAGGTAATTGAACTTGGTACAAGACTTAAGCTGCTCTCCTTTGACGTACATATCTTGTATCGGTGCATCTGGGTCTGAGAATGGGCAGCATAAGAACTCAGTCTTTGTTATACTTACCCTCAGTCCATGCTCCTCCAGAATGTCACACCATTTTGTAAGTGCAGCTTGCAAGGTAACGATGTGTGGGCTACTGAGGACTATATCATCGGCAAAAAGAAGAGATATTTTTAGGCCGTCGGATATACGTGTTAATAAGCAGCACATAATGATGTTGAAGAGCAACGGACTCAATACACTGCCCTAGTGGTTCGAAACTGATATTATTCCCTTAGTAAGGCGCTAAGGTTCTGTTTCCGTGGCGATCGCAGCACCTATGTGCGTGATATGTTGTCAAACCTTCCTTTGCTCTCTGATCATCATTGCAACAAAATATTTTGCCGTTTAAGTGTAAGAATAGGACTTGGCCGTCCTATGATGCCCAGGGGATGGAGCCAATGCCTCTGCAACCGATATGGGTGGAGTTTGTGCCGCTAATAATGTAAAATTTAACATGCGGGAAACCAAATGCTCACAACACTACAAATAGAAAACACAAAACACTGACACTTGGCTGTCCTTATGAAGATGATACTCCTCCATTGGTTCTTCGATTCTGACCAGGATACAGGACACGAAAAAAAAATTATTTCTCTAAAAAAAACTATCAACCACGTGTCGGCCTCCTGACAGCCGTCGCCCAACTCCCCGAAGTTCGTCGCGCCTCCGATAACACCAATTTTCAAACCAGTTGTTCCGATCCCTCAGTGATGCATTCAGCGAAGGAAAAATGCAGCCGAAAAGTTTTACTCAACATCTTGCCTTGCAGATTCGACACAGAGTTGCCATCTCAACCGGGATCTTGTATTATGTCCATCATTTTATCGAGTGTAGATTTAGACTTGTCACTTATAGAGGCAAAAAGCATTGTTGCCAAAAAAAAACAGAATATAAGTACCGAGTTGGATCAAGAGTATGCAAACAACACCTTGGTGTAGTCACACAAGCTACACGAAAACGAAGAAATATATTTTCGAACCACATCGATTACCTACGCCAAAACTTTTGACAGCATCTCTCACTTCTCGCTAATCAACGCGACGGATATTGATTATGAATAATTAATTTATTTTCATTTTTTTTTAATATTGAATTTTTAAAAATTTTCAAAAGTGATGAAAGTGAGCCATCAACTGAAGGCACAAATCTCACAAACGATTAACATTCAGAGGGGCATATTCTATGGGGATTTTTATCGTTTTCAACGCGAAACTAATTTATGTATTTCAGTTCCATTTAATTATTGTCAATTTCTGAGTTTTCATTTCATTACTAAAAAACATTGTCAATAATTAAACGGATTCTCGAAACCCCAAAAACAATAGTCAAAAGAATTATCGAATCACTATAAAATGTGTCGCTACCATATCAAAAGAGTTAGAAGCCATATTCCATGGAGAGGTAACAGCACTGAAAAATTGATTCACCTCACAATGCACTCAACTTTACCTACCTATTGTTCACCATACAGCATACACTACAAACCGCACTGAAACCGACGGAATTTCAATTCACAATTAAACTTTAACGCCACCCATACTACACAATGTGCCATAGTATGACTACAATATTTCGGATATTTTTTCTTTTTTCGTATCTCCCTGTGGGGCAAAAAGCACACCATAAAAATTCGTCCCGTCACAAACACTTTTTACGGATGTAAAAACTATCGAATATCCTTAAAACAGCACAACCAGCCACCATAGAGGCAGGGGGAAAGGAAAATTGAAGTTAGTGGGTCTGACGCTACTTCAATATTTGGCCTTGTGCCAACAAATTCAGTTGCGGTAAATTTGCATATCTACTGGTACTTATCTGGAGACTGTCATTTAATTCGTTGCTTTGCTCTTATGTGTGTAGTCCCTTTTCGGAAAGTCATAGTAGAGAGGCCACAACGCTCTACATTCGTGTAGCCAGGGATATATGTGGAGCTTAGGCAGCGTTTTCTCTAAAATTGATCACATACATACAAATGTCCTCCGTACATACATGTCCTCCGATATCATTGCAGTCATATGCATATGAATGTGCACAAAATGTAATGTGTTCATATTGTACAAAGGATATAGCTACTGGTACTACTGCCTCTGCTGCTGGCTTCCTAGAAGCCTCTACTCTCAATATTGCCGTCACAACGGACTACTCTCCGTATCAACGGTCCGTAGAAGATTCTATATAATATTTATTCAGGATATCAGGATATGCTATGGACGTACCATATCGTAGGGGGGTCTCACCTGGGTGTCCCGTAACTGACCGTTCGCTATGTTTTGTTTCGATATTGTTTGTCCATTTTCTTACTAACTGACGACCGTTAGACTCGTATGGACTGTTATGGAGTCTTTGTTGCAAGAAATGATCAATTCTATTTGTTAAAAACATAGACAAGACCGTTGGCTGATAACGTGTTTTTTTAATTACCTAATAATTGCTTTGACCCATCCTTCTTTGGAAGCACATACATAAATTAATATCCTGCTTTTGACGCTTCCTATACTAAATCCCCGGAATATAAAACTCGCTTGTTTTGATTCAAGCAATCGCAAGCTTTCGCAGAAATTGCCAACAGGTATTACTTTTGAAAAATTAATGAATGCCCAACAAAAAAAAATTCTACAAGTATTTTTAGTCATATTTTACAAATTATGAAAAATTTTTCTAAGAAGTTCATATGACTATAATGTACACTGCCTGTCATAACTATAGCCGCACCATAAAACAGACTAATCCTATAAAATTCAAAGTGATCACAGTTATTCCACATACTATAAACATAAGGGATATTAAAAAGATAAATAAATTTACAAGCAGTTTCCTTATATTTCAAACCGTTATGTAAAGGAAAATCTAAAATAAAAATCATAATTATAACCGCACTTGGACTAAGTATGGAAAAACTGATCAAAAAGCGGAAATTGAAGGAATTAATAACGGGAAGAATATTTTTTAAATAAAACTGACTCCGAGGTGTATTTTGTTTATTTCTTATAAACAATTATAACGGTTTTTGTGTTTTTTGCCTATTGGCCTCTCAGTATCGATAACCTCTTCTTTTACATAGAAAACTCTTTAAAATATTATTTTTTGCTAAATAATGTTTCTTAAAGATTTCCTGTCTAACTTTGACACCCCGCAGGGGGGTTTGTGTCCATGTGACACTCAGCTCGGAAGGCTGTTTGTAGTTGGACAGAGATCTTTGGTGAGTTACGACACCACGGACCTAGTAGCGCAAGGGGGCCCCTGGTACAGTTGATACGCCATGGCGAGGATCTGTACAAAGACCATTCGGGCGTTAACGGTCCCGTGCTCCTGAGTTATGTACGGGTGGCTCTCGGCGTGCCTACCTCCTCCCATAGTTTGCGGGAGGGAAGCACTAAATGCCAAGCACGATTGTGATGTCGTGTGAGCCTCGGGGTTGACGGCTTCGCATAACCCGAGTCCAGAAGGGGCTAGCTAGGGAGAACGGCCTTGGTGAAAAATGCCTACGCGCCTATATCTAGCTAATTTGTGGATTGATGACCACACTGCCCGAGTCGCATTGCTGACTAGTAAACTGAAGGGGCCACCTGGATGTGAAAAGCAGCGCTACGTGTCTGCACAGGCACGTAGTCACAGGTCCAACGAGCCTGGGATGTGCATGTCCGAATTCGACGTAAGGCTTAACCAATAGGGGGCCGAAAGAGGATCACACCTGCTATAGAGAAGTCTATAGCGAATAGTGTACTACGGGGATGGGTGTGCCCAGGGGACCATGGTCCTTGCCCATCAAGGTGTTGGACTCGTAGTGGCTGGAGGTTGTTACCCAAGTCATCCAGCTAGTGATGCAATCCCGGGGTTGGATTCCGGATGGTGTGTGCATGCGCCTGATGGAGAAATCTCCGTCTGACAACAACACCTTGTCAGTAAAAAGCCGAAAGTCCAAACATTTTAGCGGGACCGGGAGATAAAGGCCGAAAGGCTAGGTGCTCCCCTGACGGTATACCTGTAGATGGTTAGCTTGTCTAACTTTGACATTTGTTGCGTTAAAACCTTCTTAAAGTACAATGAGTGGTGGGAGTTGATGCAATGTCTTGCTACGTTATGTCTCATGTCTTCTTTATTAAGACGAAAACAGTTTATGGTCAGGATATTCTAGAGAAATTTCCACTGTATTAGAGGTGGTTACAACTACTTTTAAATACATACAGCTTCCATTTAATACAGAAGATAGGACACATAACGGGGTTTGAAGCAAGAGATTGCATCATTTCTCACCAGTCGTCGCACTTAAAGTTGATTCCAATGGTACAAATCTATCCAAATTAGACAGCAAACCTTGGAGGAATACAGCAAATCTTGGAGACATTATTACGCACAATTTATAAAAAAAACGGATTTCGAAGAGGTTATTTATGTAAAAGCTGCGGTTATCGATGCTTAGGGATTAATAAGAAAAAAAAAACTCAAAAAAATGTTAAAATGATTTCGTGAAAAATAAATAAAACAACCCCCCTCACCTCAGTCTATTTTATTCCAAAAGGATCTTTCCCGTTATTAATTTCCTCGATTTCCGCTTTTTAATCAGTTTTTCCCATAGGTATGCTCCAAGTGCGGCTATATTTATGACAGACGGGAAATTTAGATTTTCTTTTACAGAGAAATAACGTTTTGAAATATAAGGAAACTTTTTGTGAATTTATATGTCTTTTTAATATCTTTTATGTTTATAGTATGTGGAGGTGGAGTAACTACTGTCATCTCCTTGGATTTTAAAGGTTCAGTCTGTTTTATGCTGCGGCTATAGTTATGACAGGCAGTGTATAATACGAGTACGAATGGATAGGAAACAATATGGGGCCAGCATTTCATATTTCATATTTACCGTCGAGCAAAAACATTCTAAATTTGAGCTTTTCAATTTTTAGGGTTTTTTAGAAAATATTTTTTCAAAAAACCCTTATGAAATCGATTTTGTCCGTCCGTCCGTCTGTCCGTCTGTCCGTCTGTCCGTCTGTCCGTCCGTCCGTCTGTCCGTCTGTCCGTCTGTTCACTAAATAACTCGCGAACGGCTCAACCGATTGTCATGAAATTTGGTAGGAATGTGTAGAATGGTTACAGTCTTTGGCACATATACCTTAGAAGTTGGTAGGAAGAAGACAACAGGGTGTCCCGAACGTTTAAAAAAAGTCGACTTTTTTAGTTTTTATCGGAGATTGACGTATGGGTATTTAAATCAAAGATCTAAACGAGTACACCTCATATCAGTTAAAATTTTCCAGTTTCGAGTAACGGTAAAAAAGTTATTGGCGTTTAAAGTTAAACTTCCTTTTCGAGCTCCGTTTTTCTAAACCGTTATAGGGATCGATATGAAACTTTGCACAAAGATTGGTCGGTAGGGCCTTATATACGTTAAATATTAAGACTGTTGACTTTTGCAAAGGAAAAGTAAATAACAGTAAATTTGTAAAATTTCAATTTGTTCGTGTGTAGCCCCTCTTAGGTTTCCAAATAGGAAAATGCTGCTAAGGTTTTTTAGAAAATTACATATAGAATATGTCTACGAATTTTCATTCGAATAACTGTATCCAAACCGGAAATATAGCCAAATAAGTATTTAGTAAGGGCCTTTCACAATGCAAGCCTCTTAAGCATTTCTTCAATGTATATCTTTTAACTTGATGAAACAATGAACATGAAATTTGGTGGAAATGCATAGAATGGTAATAGTTTTTGAGACAAAAATTTTTGAAGTTAGTAGAACCAAGTTAACAGGGTGTCCCTGAATAGCTGCAAAAGTATACTTGTTCAATACTCATATAGGAAAGCTTGCGTTGGCTGTTATGACAGGGAACACAATGGAATCATTTTATATAAGGTTGCTTTTCCTTGATTAAAAAACAGTAACAGTAGATTTACAGCTAATAATTCAGTTCATATATAAAGCCTAGCCATCCTTACGTTTGCCTGAGTTTCTTTTTGGTCAAAGGCCATCAGAAATCTTAAATCGTTGCCTTTAGATTTGCCTTGGAGTACTTTTATACAAACTGGGTAAATAGTAAATCTATTTTTGGATTGGTCTAATTAAAGGTGGAACGCGTTTATTTAGACCAATCCAAAAATAGATTTACAGGAAGCATTTCATTAATGTTGTGCACAAGACTTATTTATTGCTTATAAAATATATGTACAAAAAATATTCACTATGCATTAAAATTCTAAAAAACCCTCGTATTGCGGGCGCAGCCCTCTGTACGCCGGTATTTTTAATAAAGGTTTCGGGAATTCGCCTGCCTTTGCTTTCACTGAGCACACGTGTTTGATGTCTCTGAGAATAATGTAAAAATGTTTTCAGCGAGTTCTGGGTATATTTTTTTTGTAGCAAGAATAGCAAAGTATAGTATAGAGAGCTATCAGCTCTAGACCCAAACATCCTCAAAAAAAAAAAGAAAAAAGCTTTCATGCTAAAATTTTACATATACACTCCTTCTGAATGCTCTTGTGCTTGTTTCTATTTTAAGGCCTGAATAGACCTCGGGCGGAATGAAAATGAAATTTTTGTCCGCTGCGATTTTCTCAATGAAAATGCATGCTTACTGTCGTGGAACATGTCGGTAATGATGGGGAATTCCATAAGCTACAATCCGAATATGGTTCCAAAATTTTTCACGGACATTTTATGGATTATTTTTCGATTCCCCCGTCATTAGATATTTTCCACGATGAAATGACCGGGGAATGGAAAAATAATACATAAAATGGCCGAGAAAAATTTTGGAACCATATTCGGATTGTAGCTTATGGAATTCCCCATCATTTCCGACATGTTCCACGACAGCTAGCATGCATTTTCATTGAAAAAATCGCAGCGGACAAAAATTTCATTTTCACTCCGCCCGAGGTCTATACTGCGCTTTAGATAGAATCTAGAAATTAAAAAAAACCTGAAATTTGTTAGATTTTTGGTTCATTTTGAATGAGGGGTACCCTTAGTTTTGATCGGATGGTAATAATGTTTGGTGGAGAGTATAATAAGTCTTAGACTAGGCACCCCACCAAATTTGATCTGCCTGGCTTAATTTGAAATGGAGCTACATGCCTTTGTGAAGAATATTAGGAGGAGTAAGAGAAGTGTCAATGGCCGGAGCACTTATTTATTGTTATTTTTTCCTGCGTATACTGGGCAGTGTATTCAACAATTTGGCATCAACAATTTTTTTTTATGTTTGGGGTTGAGCCTTTTTTGAATCAATTGTACTATACTATTTGTCTGTGATCGCAAGATGTCCTAATTTTTATTTTCTTTCAATTTATGAAAGTTTAAGACCATAAGGTCCATCCAGACTGACGGCCAAATGGTAGCACGTGCAACCGACTAGCAGTTGTCATTGCATCCAAATTGACCGCTATTTGGTTGTCCGTCCAGTTTTGATATTCAATATAGGCCAGTCAATAAACCGAAATATAAGGCGTTAGGTCCCAAAAAATTGCTCGGCTCTGGTTTTTTAGGGATATTGTTAGGATACATACCAGAAGTGTACCACCAAGTTTGCAACTTCGAAAAACCTGTGCTATCCCCGTGACCCTCAAAAAACCTCAAAATTTTCAGCCTTTTTTCATATTTTAGATTGTAATTTCTAAAAGGTGCTTCCTACAAGTAAGTTGTCCACTGCACTGTTAAAGCTAAGAAAATCTTCTTTACTTTGAGTGTAACCCCAGCTTTGTAGGCGCAAAGGATCCCAAGATACAGCACTTCAAACATTGTTTTTTGTAAAAAAAAAAATTCGAAATTGTAATTTCAGTCATGTTCCGAGCTGAATATCGGCTTAAATGCGCATTCTACGGAGAAAGTCATCTGACATAAAGTTACAAACCAGTTACTTAGCTGTATACATGTCGGAACGAATGGAATCAGACCATAGGGTCATAGGGCTGCCCCTGAAAATTAGGTTCTTCTAAGAAAAACTTTTTTCTTTATTTTCCAATATTAACCAAACTTCACCCAAGTATGTTCCTGGTTAAGCCTCAAAAAATATCTAGGAACGGATGAAATCGGAACACTACGTTATAGGGCTGTAATACAAACCAACCTCTGGAAATTAGTTTCTTCTAAGAGAAACGTTTTTCTTTATGAACGAATCTTAACCACCCTTCCCCCAAATGTGTTTTTTAGTAAAGCTTCAAAACATATCTAGAAACGGATGAAATCGGAACACTAGGTCATAGGGCTGTCATACAAACCAACCCCTGATAATTAGGTTCTTCTAAGAAAAACTTTTTTCTTTATGAACCAATCTTAACCAAACCTCACCGAAATGTGTTCCTAGTAAAGCCTCAAAATATTTCTAGGAATGGATGGGATCGGAACATTACGTCATAGGGCTGTCATACAAACCTCATAAAATACAATTTCGGACTTTTTTTTACAAAAAAAAAACATTTTTTTAAGGTGCAGTATCTTGGGATTCTTTGCACCTACAACGCTGGGGTTACACTCAAATTAAAGAAGATTTTCTTAGCTTTAAAAGTGCAGTGAACGACTTACTTGTAGGAAGCACCTTTTAGAATTTACAAACAAAAATATGAAAAATGTCCGAAAATTTTGAGGTTTTTTGAGGGTTACGGGGTTAGCACAGGTTTTTCGAAGTTGCAAACTTGGTGATACACTTCTGGTATCTATCCTAACAATATCCCAAAACAACAGAGCCGAGCAATTTTTGCGACCTAAAATCGTTAAATGACTGGCCTAAAAAGTCTGCTTTAATTTAAGTGCAACCCTAGCTTTGTGCGTACAAAGGATCCCAAGATACAGCATTTTAAAAAATGTTTTCTATAGTCCGAAATTGTAATACGATGTACATACTCTATGACGTGGTCCGATTCCATCTGTTCCTGGATGCGTTGAGGCTAATCCAGGAACACAGTTGGATGAATTTGGGTTAAGATTCGAAAAGAAAAAAAGGTTTTCTTACAACAACCTAATATATAGGGGTTGTTTTGTATGACAGCACTATGACGTAATGTTCCGATTCCATCCATTCCTAGATATATTTTGATGGCTTACTAGGAACACACTTGGGTGAAATTTGGTTAATACAAGTTTGTTAAAACAAACGGTCGCCCCCCCCCCTGGTCGATGAAGATGGTAAAAAAATCCTTATCGATGTAGTAAAAAAATCGCTGCACAATACAACATTTTCAAAAATTTTCTGCAGATGCCTTTTTCACCATTCCAAGTCCTGCCGGAGAAGCCATGATCGGGACAGTTTGCAGTCAGGAGGCGCACACAAATAGATGACAGCGAGTGGCCTCTCGTAACTGACGGAGGCTGCGTACCAGCACACACATTTCACTTTTGTGGTAATCAGGGCCGGATTTCTCATATGGGCAACCTGGGCAGCTGCCCGGGGCGGCAGATTTTGAGGGGCGGTAAATTTTTGAAGTTCTCTATTGGTTTTACATTCTATGAAAGATGAACTTTGACTCAAAAAAGATGGAAGTTGACAAAATTAGGAAAAAATGTTATTGCTTTCAAAGATATTCAAGAAGTCTTCATCCAGGGTGCCAAATGTAATGATACTTTGCCTTTAAAAATTGTTGACTAGTATGCTGAAGAATCCTCATCCGGATGTGAAAAGCAGCCTTACATATCACTTTAACCTGATGGGTAATCGCAGGGCTAACATTACAGGGGGCCGAAGAAAGATCGGTCACACCTGCTAGAGTCTTTAGCAAATAGTGCACCTCGGCGATGGGTTTGCCCAGGGGACCATTGTATCCTGCCATGATGGCGTTGGACTCGAGGTAGCTTGAGGTTGTTACCCTAGTCAACCAGCTGGAGTTGCGGTCCGGGATTGGGTTTTCGAGGCTGAGCGCATGCATCGAACGAAGAAATCCGTCAATAAAATGCCGAAGGACAAAACAGTCCGAAGGACTGGGTGGTAAGAGCATAATTGCTCTCCTGACGGTATGGTGACGTAGGTGACTCACTATGTTAAATTTTTATTGAAAGCCTAGAGAATCTTTCGGGTGCAACAATCAATGAACTTCTAAGTCCACATTGGCGGCGAGCTCCAGATTTCACTGCAAGCCTCCTAAAATACCCCATTCGGAGAGTTTAAATCGCCTCCAACAAAGTAACTCATCGAATCACACACTTTGTTTATATTCCTATTGATAAAAAATCTCATTTTGACCAAACAATAAACAAAAAGCAGATAAGACCTTGGAAATGGGATGTCACTAACAAATCCTGCGGTCTTAGTCCAATGTTGGATTGTCACGCCTGTTATTTCTTTTTTAGGCTTAAAATGTTAGGTCTAATAAATAGAAATTCTACTGACAAAAATCGTTTAAGATGACAGAAAATCAGCAAAGCTATAAAAGTGGTGCCTAATGAGTTTGCTGAATAAAATTGAGAGCTTGCATTTTCGAAATTTTTGTTAAATTTATTTTCTATCCGAAAACAACAAAAAAACTAAAAACTCACGAAATTTAGGTTAATTACATAAAACAAAGGACACCTTAAAAATACTATGAGATGTCACAATGAGAAAACAATGAACCTCAGAAATTGAGTAGGTAATTTGAAAACATTCTGAATGCAATTTGAACGAACTTCAATGATTTTTGAAATAATTTCTGAAAGGACCGCTATTTACGTCCGTAAAGCACGATATTTTCAAGCAAACGAAGGACATGGGTTGCGGGTAAAAATGAAATTTTCATATCAGATACGTCCGTTAACGTTACCATATGTGTATGCGACTCCTACTACTTCCAAATTAATCCACTGGCGGAGGGCGGCAATTTGCCTACTGCCCAGGGGCGACATACATGTTAAATCCGGCCCTGGTGGTAATGTGGCTGCGTGGATCCCATATTTCCTGTTTCATTTCATGGCTTCTGAGCTGGAGTACACAATTTCAACCGTTAGATCCCTTCGGGAAGTTAGTGGAATTCAACTTATTTTCATCTCAAAGGGTGACAAATGGTATACAGCTTTGCTTTGTTAGCCCTGGAAGGTCATGCTTCGTCGAATCGACTATGCATCATCAAATTTATCCCATTTTTCGTGACAATTCCCATTATTTGGAGCTGAGTTTTCGTCCAGCACTAACCGTGCCGATGTACTTGCCGGGTACATTGCGGCTAGACGAAGTAAGCAGGGTAAGTTGGTTTTTGGGAATTAACGTCGTCGAAATGACGAAGGATGAACTTTGTGTAACTTTTCGAACTCAAGTATTTCTTATGGCTGGTTGTCGATTCGACGATAAATGTATGTTTATTTTTGAAATGTGGGACCTATCAGGATAATGGCTCAAAATTGTTCCTCATTTTAGGAAGATTGCATTTCGAACTCATAAAAATCGGCTCCAAGGCACTAATTGTCAAAATTAGACATCGTAGTACATAGAATTAGCACTTTGGCTGCCAATGCATCACCGGTGAACACGGCAAGTGTCATTCCCCAGGGGCCAGTGCATCACCGGTGAACACAGCAAGTGTCATTCCCCAGGGGCCAATGCATCACCGGTGAGGCATAGTTAGATTTTTAAATTTGTTGTCCTTACGGGTTTGAAAAACAAAATATTATAATAAAACTGACAGAATACTTTCAGTAACTGTTTTTTGCATCACACTTCAATTCGAAAAAAAATCGCATATTTGCCAAGTATCAAAAAAAATACCTTCAAAGTGCGTAACTCCATAAAAGCCAAAAAATGTCTTTCCTTTTTTATTTTTATTAGTAGAAAGGTGAAAATTAAAAAAAAAATAGTTAAACAAAACATATTCATGGTTCTATAATCCAAAAGAAACAAACAAATGACGGTTCACAAACTTAGTTCAGGTTTAATGAAAATCTTGAAAATGTTTCAGGCACATATATGATTCACCTCCCTTTTGTCTTTCCAATTTCCAATGCAGACAAACATTACAAGACAGAGAGCGTCCAGTTGTTGTCTCTTACTTTCCTGAGTAGAGTTTCATGTTAAATGTGTATCCCTCAGTAACTGTAAGTTTAAAGGATTTTATCCCGTATTTATGGGCTTTGCCAGGAAGATATTAACGAAATCCCAAGCGTCCACGAAAGGGTATCATGCTTTCGTCGATAACCAATTGTTCGCCTGCTGACCGATAAACTTTAAAATTGTAAAGCACCTCTTCAATAATTCGTTCCACTTTAAAGGTTTTTGAAGAAGTATCTTCGTTGTCGGCGAAATGCAAAAATCTTAGGAGAATCTGAAATCTGTTACGGGACATAGTGTTAACAGCGAATTGATTATTATCAAAGATCTGTCATTTCTGGGTACTTGACGAGACCCATGCATATTATCAGTCCTAGAAATTTCCAAAAATTCAGGCCGGTCGGTGTCTTTCCACGTACTTAGGCGATTACTCCTCCTCCTCAGTACCGTATAGCCCCATGTGGGGGCATGGTGCGTTAACTCAGCCGTTTATAGGCAATTTCGAGTCAACGTTATATTGCATATCATTTCGGAGTGTATATAATGTTGCAAGCACTATATATTTCCTATCCACACAAGTACGGAAATTTTGGCCCACGCCGAGATTCGTTCTCTGGACCTCTAGATTACTAGCATCGTAGAGTGCGACTCAACCAAGTGAGCCACAGAGCTCCTATTCAATCGTAATTTCTAAAATCTCATCCGTCAGAAGGAGTCGGTATATTTCATAAGGACTTTTGTTTTGAAGTGCTACTCCACTAGCTTCTCTACGTGAAATTATCAAACTATCGAACTTCACTAAACTCTCTCCGGTAGCCGGTGAAATCCCATCCGACAGTTCCTCGGAATTCCCCGAACTGCATCGTTATTTATAGGAACTTCACTATCTAAATAAAGTGTTCACGGGTGATGCACTTTTGTTTATAATAATGACATATACTTTCCCAGTGCCAATGCATCACCGGTGAACACGGTCGAGAAACCATTTGAATATGGCTTTTTTAAGCATATAAATATGTGTACAAAATATTTCCGGGGGGAAATAATTGGAACAGGAAAATTTTGCTTTGGCCCCTGAGGAATAAATTGTGCCGTGTTCACCGGTGATGCACTGGCCCCTGGGGAATGACCTATGCCGTGTTCACCGGTGATGCATTGGCAGCCAAAGTGTTAGAATTAATCAAGGGAACTCGAGGAGAAGATACATATTCCAAAATTTACTGTAAATAATTCTACAAACCACTGTAAAAACTGCAATAGGTGAAGTGAAAGAAAACCCGTGTTGGGACCCCAAAAAGGATCGCTGTGTCTCTTGTATATACACGAGCTTCTCATTCATTTAACCCAATTTCCTAGATCGTTCAGAATATGTGTTTCATGATTCGAGCACATTTTTTAAATTATATCAACGTTAAGTTTTTATTTATCTCATTCTTAAATTTAGTGTTTTATATTTCGGGACAAATAACATTGAATTAAGAAAATTTGATTTGTAAATCAATTTCCTTACAAAATTACTCAAAATCAATTCTAAATAAACTAACGACTAAAAATCTGTCAAATTTTATAAATATTTTGAGAAAGGGCGATTTGTATGAGGCGTCAAAGTTGAGCGTCGTCGAATTGACGAATTATGACCTTTCCGTACTAAAAATAAGCATAACCTTCCCGGGTTAAGGACCTTGTAAAGAACGAGTCTCATACTTCATTGTCTTTCAAGTTCATCTTTTTCTTCTCAGTACCGTATAGCCCCTTGTGGGGCCATTGTGCGTTAACTCAGCCGTTTATAATCAATTTCGAGTTAACGTTACATTGATTTTGGACCACGCCGAGATTCGGTCTCCAGACCTCTAGATTACTAGCATCGAGTGCGACTTAAGCAAGTGAGCCACAGAGCGGGTCTTTCAAGTTATTAAATCAAAATTTATTTTCTAGCAGAATCATACCAGCAGTACCTATAAAATTTAGCCACTGTTAATACTTTGATAAATTTAGAGGACATCTTATTAAAACCGTTAACCATATTTCAATCAATAAAGGATTTATAAATATTCTGACGATGCTACTTTGCTAAGATGAAAGTGACAGACGAAACAAACTGATTTCGCAAGTGGAATATGTAGTCCCAGATACAAAAAATGCACTGAAGATAGACAAACTACGCTCTAAAAGGCAGATATTGGAGGCCAGTTGAACGTAATCAGAATGCAGAAGAAAGTCATTCTCATCTCCATTTTAAAAATTGGACTCTAAAATAAGCAAAAAAAAAGAAATAACATGTGTGGCAGTAAACTAGGGCCGCAGATGTGTGAGTGACATCCAATTTCCAAGATCTTACCGGCTGTTTTGTTGAGGTGTTGAGATCAAGAGCACGCCCAGCAATGTTATTTATCCCCATAAATGGATACTACCTATACAATCTGAGCGACATAATAGTCCGTCACGTAGGTCGTGAGGTCGAAAAACACCATAAAACTAATTCGTTCAGGGTGAGTCTGGAATCCATGACCCTGTGCACCTATCCAGCCACAAGCCAGGCTACTCTAAAATTTGCTAACAATATTTATGCGACCGGAAATTTCAACTCCTAAGAAAATCATGATGTTGAACAAATTTTGGGCTTGCCCCCCCCCCCTGACCGAAATCCTGGCTACGCCCATGACCATAGCTAGTCTTGTTTTACCCTAACGCCTTGAGGAGCGTCAATGTCAACGTTTCAACGACAACTGAATTCGTAGTGTAGTATTGCTGACAACCGTAAGCAATACCACTTCCCATACCGATTTTTTGTTTATTATTCCATAATAAGAAGTTTCATACCTTCTTCGGGATAATAAATGGGCCATGCCGAGTATCGAAACTCGTTTCTCTAGAAATCTCTATATCACAGATTGGCGCACGGACGATCATGGGCACAGAGCAGGTCGACCATAGCTAGTCGTCGGTGGCAAGCTGCGTAAGCTGAAAGCTAAGACCGGTAATTTTAGAGACGACTTAATTCGAAATACGTTGTTCTTTGTTGTGTTGCCTCTGTAGATCCGCGAAAGAGAGGCAACACAACAAAGAACATCGTATGCAAACTATCGATCCCGGCAACTACAAAAAACATAGGTTATACGTATAGCCTATTTTACTATTAATTCGAAAGCCCCACACTCAGAAGAGTTTTCTTGAAGTGCTAGCTTATTCCAAAAATTGAAAATTTGGATCAATCGAAAAATATTCGAATTATATAGAAATTAGGCAGATCAAATCTCTAGAGTTCGCGAAAGCATTTCTTATTATTTATGAAGTTCTTTGCACTCACGGATAATAGATTAGGAAATCTGCGGCTACTCCCACACTCAATTAGGCGTGCGTATATTTCGATTTCTCTCCGATAAATTTGCAGTCCACATGGAATGGAAGCATCTCATTATACTGCACTTAATCCACATACATATTCCTGAAAATGTTCCTCCATTCAATGAGTCTCGTATGAAAATTATTGATTTCCATTCCATCCATCTTCAAGTCGTTCGACGTCTTCTTCAAAACCATTTTAATATTAAACTCGATATCATCTTTCAAGAAGCACTATTCCGAATCCGATGTTCGTACACCGAGAAGTTGTTTTATACACCTTTTTTCGCTTGTTCATGACAGTGGTGTATTTCATCTCATTTCGACGATTGGAAATGAATTAATTTCGCCTGAGCTGAACCACTTATCAAATGAGCAAATAAGGAGAAACGTCAAGTTCCTTAGACCTTAGACATAGATACATAGTTTAATTGCGGGACAAATAGAAAGAGCAACTTATATTTGACTAAAGAGAATCAAATGCACAAACACGAATCCTTACAGCATGTAGGTATACCTATTCTACATTATATTTAGGTACGTGGTGTACCTACTTACGTCTTACGTCTAGAATAAGATGTTCTCTACTTTGAAAAGGAAAACCTTAGAAGGAAGTCATTGAATTGCACTAAGAAATCAAGGTTAGCGTACTATGTATTTAAATGATGACTCTTGAGGAGAAACACGAAAATATTTAAATGTCTTCGTAGGGAAAATTGTTCCATATTGGTGCTGATTCGGATACTGATCTATTGATATGTACGTCAGTATGATACGAGACATGTATGATGGAGCTACGACTAAGGTTAGATGCACAGCTGGTGAATCAGAAGAATTTCCGGTGAATGTCGGAGTACACCAGGGCAATGTATTGAGTCCGTTGCTCTTCAACATCTTCATGTGCACGTATCTCCGACGGCCTGGAAATATTTCTTCTTTTTGTCGATGATATAGTCCTCAGTTTTTCAAGCATCGTTGCCTTGCAAGCTGCACTTACAAAATGGTGTGACACAGGGCCGGCTTTAGGTGTAACGGCGCCCGGGGCGAACTTGAAAGATGCGCCCCTTCTAGTTTCTATATACACGAAAAAAATTGCAATAGAAGTTGAACTTCAACCTTCTATGGAAATATTTTTCTCCATTGCCCCGCCGCCGGCCGCCATTGAAAGTATCCACTTTAACTGTTTCTAACTTCACCTTAATTTTCTCTGTTTCCCAATCAGTTGATTGCTTAAAGCGAACAGAAAAGTATGCCTCTATCCATTCACATTTGTTCATAATTCGTCCTAGAAAATCATTATTTCGGTAATATTATAAAAAAACGAGTTTTGTGTAAGCAAGAGTAGAACTATTGCAGGATCTGCGGTAGTGTTCATTTTTAAATTTTTAAATCAAACCACAAAATACTTTGCCAGTTTAATAATAGTTCAAAAATAAAAACAGGCAATCTCACGTCGCAGAAAGTTTTATAATAGTTCAAAAATAAAAACAGACAATCTCACGTCGCAGAAACATAAGGAACCATACATCTTAGCTCACAAACATTCATTATCTTGAATGGGAAGACGATAGCAAATCCCAAATCCCATCAATTTGATGGTACCGAATTCAGTCAGTATCGATTTTACGTATAGCTGTCCAAAATTTTTCAAAACATGAATTCATTTCATTTTGTAATTTCGACCGTGGTTAGAAATGGTTTGTTCGGGAAACCTGGCTTTTTTGCATTACTGCAGGTTACACTATGTAGGTACCACCGGTTCATTTTTGAATCACCAACATTTAAATGTTCATTAAGTTAATAATTTTGCAAATACGTTTATAAACTTTTCTATTTTTTAAGCAGTTTTTGTAAATTTTTGAGCGAGACAAGACAACAATGTTTGCTCTAAAATGAAATACATACATACATATAACAAAAATCCAAAAACTTTTCTACATTCATAAATATCAATGTAAGTGGCGCCACAGACCCTCCGATCGATCGGCCAGATTTTTTGATTGCGAGATAAATCGGAAGGTGTATGGGACCATTGGATTCAATTTTTTTGATTTAACGTGTGGAACGTACTGCCAGTGCAATTTTCCGTACAAGCTGTCATGACAATCATGTGTTGCTCAGTTGCTGATTTTTTACATAACCCTGTGGTCGTTCTTCATGCTACCGTTGTGGCGGTCATTCTCCATCAAAAGTAGCAATGGATGTCCATCTTCCATCGCCAAAAATGGTATAATTTTCGCTATTTGGTGTTGTGTCTTGTGGACCGTGAGACTGTCAATTTCAGATTGCCCGATAAATTGCCTAATGTATGTGCTGTATGGGCGGCAGATCGATTGTGGGCCCAATCGATCGGCCGAGAAATCGTCAGGTTTGTGGCGCCCTTAAGTTTAATAAAGACCAAAGCATAAACATAATGCAGAAATTGCATTTCCACATAGAAAATATTGATGATGATGGTTCGAAAACGAATGTGCTTATTGAGTGTAGCTACACGGGGAACAACATTTCGAGAACTAACTAAACCGGTTTTTATATGAAAATTGAATCTTTCCTTGCCTTGCTTCTCACGAATCTCTTCTAAAAAAAACCGGTTTTCATCTTGTTCTTGTTCCGCGTGTAGACAGGCCCATTAGAATTGTGTACTGCTTTTTCTTAATTAAAGGTTACATGTAAATTTGGAGCGCAGTCAATTCCTGAAGTGGGAATCTGATATTATGAGATGAGTTCCCAACTAAATTCTTATTTGATTTCTATAAAGATACAGGTGACATTTTGTGTCGTGCGGCCTTGAGTGAACGTTGTGGAATTGCACATAGAATTCTTGTCAGGTCAGCGTTTGTATAAAAGTATCCCGTTAACTTGTGATTAGAACGCGCGTTAAATTGATGGCATTATATACATTCATACTTGGATGTGGTCGGGTACTATAGCCTGCATTAGTATTCTTACATCATACCAATTCAGCAGTTAAAAAAAATTTAATTTCTTAAGCAACAAACAAATTTGTAAAAATAAATTAAATTAACAATACGGGTTTCGGCGCCCCTAAACCTGGCGCCCGGGGCGACCGCCCCGCTCGCCCCACCCTAAAGCCGGCCCTGGTGTGACATTCTGGAGGAACATGGACTGAGGGTAAGTATAACAGAGACTGAGTTCTTATGCTGCCCATTCTCAGACCCAGATGCACCGATACCAGTGGCGATCCTAGGTAGGGGTTTTGGGGGCTTAAATCCCCTCCGAAATGAATTGATGCTGCAATGATGATATTTTCTTAAAATAAGTGTACTACCTGAAATAACGGTGTTTTGACAAATTGAGGACACATAGGGCTGCAATAGTGGCTGAAAACTTTCTCCTTACGTAGTGGGTTGAAATGCAGGTTGTTTCATATGCAAAGTCATCTACAACTGGTTGTTTGGGGCAGGTCCCGTCATCGCGCGGGATTTGATTACTTCTCAAACAGCTAGAGCTCACCAGATCGTGTAATTAAAAAATAGGGACATCAGCGACTGACTTGGTTTTTAAGGTGTAAAGTGATGGTATTTGGTTCTTATCGCTAAAGTAATCTAATCGACAACAGGCACGATCTTGACCTTGCCTCGGCCTTGGATTATAATTCGGCCTGTGCCGTGTTTTGCAAACTGCTATCCATTGTGTTATCTTTTGTGTTCTATAACCTCACCAAATATATTTCTGCAATGGTTTCTATTTTTCTGGGGTATTACATTCTTTCTGAAATGAAAATTTTGAATAGAATTTGTATGTTTGTATTTGTATAACCACATGCTACCAGCTCAACAGCTCTCAAAAACCCCTCCCGAAAATTATTTCTGCGTACGCCCCTGACCGATACCATATATGTACGTCAAAGGAGAGCAGCTTAAGTCTTGTACCAAGTTCAAGTACCTTGGCTCGATGGTGAACAACTACTGAACGCTAAATGCGTTGCTGACATCAAACATCGCACAAAGGTTGGGTGGATGACGTGGCGAGAAAACTTTGGAGTTTTCTGCGATAAGAAAATGCCACTGAAGCTGAAGGGCAAGTTGTTCAAAACGGTTGTACGTCCCGCACTCATGTATGGATCTGAATGCTGGACCATGTATGAAGGTTACGCAAAAGAAATGACAGCGAATGAAATGAAAATGTTACGCATATCAGTTCGTGTAATCAAAAGGGACCACATCAAGAGTAGCTACATCCGAGGCACCTTGTCCATAGATCAACCAATCACTGAAAAGCTCGAAGACCGACAAATGGCTTGGTATTGCCAAACGCCTTTGAAGTCCGCCTGAGAACTCCGCAAAGAAAGCGATATCAATGGATATTCCACTTGATAGACCCAAGGCCAGAGGCAGACCGAAGAACACCTGGATGTGTCAAATGAAAAAGCAACAACAACGCATTGGTCTCGGCGATGACACGTTCCAAGATAGAGCTGCCTGTAGAAATATGCTGAGATAATACCGCCAAAACGGGCCTATGTGCCTACACCGCAGGTCGAGCAACGCGAAACCATGGAGCGGTATAAAGAAGGAGACAAGGAAGAAGAAGAAGAAACTAAATAAAATGATATTCTCTAAATATCTAAAACTGAAAAAATAAATCTACTCCAAACGCACCTATATTTTAGAATGAAAAGGCTATAAAATTATATCAACGCACATAAATTCTCCACTTCTCCAAGCAATATCCTTCATTGAAATATCCTCAATGTATGGCGCTTGGTGTTTTAACATAGACCCACTCCCATGGAAGAGTATGATGTGCTCCTTGCACATCTGGATCATCTCATAACATTCTCCTGATTTTCAGCATTCAATTCATAACATACTTGACACAATTAAAATGGCTCATCTGTCGACAATAGTATTCATAGCCATTCTAGCAATATACCGGGGCGATATGACATGACATTCGACGATGCAAGACATTGATGGCCTTTTAATAGGCTCTTTCTTGCCGCCCGCCGCCAGCGGTGAAGGGAAAAATATTCTGAAGGAAGGAAGAATTATGTAGCGACCGTATCGTAAATTTCAGGACAGCTTAAAAAAGCGGAGGCAGGAACAAGAGCGCATCGTTTTGAATTTTACGATCTAGCACGTGGGAAGGACTCCTGTCCGATCCCTGTGTGTATGTGTAGCATAGGGTAGTAACATCAAATGTTATGAAAGTCATCATACTGAAGTCTATTTACGTGTTTTATTGGTCCTATGGCTGTGGAAATTTACAAGAGGGTTGATGGAGGAGTTTTCATTAGACATTTCATTGCACGGTTGATGGTGTAACAGATTCGCACAGATGGATCATTTTTGATAGCTGTAGCATGTGTGGGGCGGTTAAACTATTGTCTGTTAGATACAATTTTAGCTTTAGAGTTGAGTCGTCCTGCTTAGATAAGTTGAATATTAAAACGGATTTTACAGTTTGAAATCCATATGAATAGAAAAAATCATGCATATAAAAGGCACGTCAAAAATTCCATTATTCCACCCGTTGCCAGATTATCATAAAATTCAAACGAAATAATGGTTAGTTGTAAAAACCCGCATTCTGTATACGAAAGTCCTTTCTTATCTAAAAAATATTCGTTTGGAGGATCAATCCTAAACGGATCTGATAGTTGGACTTTTCATTGTTCCATACAAATTCAACCGTCATATTGCGCCGACAGTCGTGGTCCTATAGTCCTTCTAGTCCATATTTCGATTTAAATATGTAAATCAATAGTACGGACACGACCATCATATATGGAAGAGTATAGGCGAAATCTAAAAATCATGACATGACCATGGCTTCCATTCTATTCTATGGTCCTCCAGCCAGCCTTCGGTCATTGTGCGCAACTTAATCAAAACAATTCGTCACAAGCCTGTCATATATGTGTCGTGAAACAGGAAGATTGAAAGGACCCGGCCGGTCGTACAGATTGGTCTATCCGCAGTTCAGTGCCAACCAGTGTGCTATCATCTTTGAAGTGACATGGACACGCAAGCAAACTGCATATGGTCGTCCTTCGAATCTTTCGTATTCTCATGCATATGTATAGTGCGAATGGATAGACGACTACGACGACGAACCAACGACCCAACTTGATGTGCCTCCGGATCATGTATGCAATATTGGAACTTGCAATGACTTTTCTTTGAAATTGTTGCACTCTTGGTAGGATATGTGATGTGTAGTCGTATTGTTAGTGTAAGCTCGAAAGCAATTCTGATGACGTGACTGAAATAGGAAATTTACAATATGTCTCATGTCCGGGCTGACACATTGAATTTATTCACAATACAAAATGTAATGGTCTCCATATACGACTAGTACATCTCTTTTATGCACGAGAACAATGTAAATAAAATGAGATGGTCTGTGCTAAATTTTTGTAGATATTATTTTCTTTTTGTTTTATAGTTTTATCGTAACTTGAATAAATTTAATCTTAATAGTGAGTAAGAAAACCAAACCAATTGCATATTGCAGATTTCGCATTACCTCCTGCAATTACTTGCGAGTTTACAATCATAAAGTAAATTCACGATAGTACAATCAGTTCACAATAGTGAGTTCGTGGGACTAGAATCATGTATCAGATCAATAATGACCCATTATCGTAATTGAGAAACATGTTTGTTATACACAATTGTTTGGGTTTGTTTTGGTTCACACTTGTTAAAATTTGGAGTTTACCAACCTTAAAGCTCCTAGTTACATTTTGAGTGTTGCAATTTTTTTAAAACGGAATACCCTGGCACTTGCTTTTTTTACATTCAAAATTATTATTGCCCGAAAAAGATACAAAAGGACACTGATTAATCCTTGGTCGGAAGCATGCTGGTGTCAAATGAAAGGTTAGGTCGGGTACATTACATATCCGATGTGTGTTCCCTCTGTTTTAAGGACCCACGGAAATAATCCTGTATTGATGAACAATTTGACTTTTCCCCGTATTTTATAAATGGTATCTTTCCAAAGCCATAATCAATGATTTCTAGGAGAAGCACAGAAGGAACATGCCCTTTTAGTACGTTATACTTTCTTTGGAGTTTAAGGAAAAATTAAAAATCGAACTTCCATTTTATTTGCATTTATAGACACATTCATGTTCAACTACGCCAATAACAAGTATTGATATGATTAATTGGCTTGCAAAGACTAGTGCGGAGCCTTATGTCGAGTCTTTCGAATTACTTGGGCTTATTGCTAGAATGTGTCAAAACCAAAAAACCATTCGATCGTCCATAGCCATTCTCAGTATTAGGTAGGGTGGCCAGATACCCCGTATTTTACGGTTTGCCCCGTTTTTCGGGCACCGAAAATCCAAAAACAGGGAGACAGGGATTTGGAGCGACACTTTTTTTCGCTCCGACCGATTTGAAACCGCTCCGCTCCAGCGCTCCGCTCCGACTAAAATTTTTTCGCTCCGCTCCGCTCCATTACAAACATACAACAAAACTTCATTGTTCTTAGTAAATATTTATAATTTTCCGCAAATTCATCAATTCAACTTATATCTGCTTACGTATTATAGAGTATGGCTTAAAAGGTGCGTTTTATTCGATCAAGTACAGAACAGGATGGCACCAATTTTGTACAAATTTGAGCATAAAATTGAGTTGTTCTAGATAGGGTGTCCGGAAACTAAACTATCGCATAAGCGCACCGAAATATGATTATTAATGTCATTTCCAGCAAAATAGGCGTACCGGAAATATCCCGAATTCTTAACTCCTTAGCTACCAAAAGCATTTAAAGATTTAACAAAAATGCTACCACTAAAACCTCCGTCGCAAAAAAAATTTATATGAAGTAAGATCACAAAATTTTGTCTTTGATGCTTTTTTACACAGCTTAAACTGCTTATCTGATTTTTATTAGGAAAAATTGTTGGCCACGACCGAAAGAAAATATGTAGGTAATATGAGTATTAAATTTTTGAAAAATCTTTAAATGTCTGTGGTAGCTGAAGAACTAATAATTCTGGCTTTTTTTATACTCCTTTTTGCTGGAAATATCACCAGGAATCATATTTGGATGCCTTTATGCGATGGTTTTCGGACATCCCGTATAGAACGAGATCTGTAAAATTGTTATTAATTAATTTAAATTAAAACGGGCGTTTCATTCAGCGAGTACAGGACAGGACTTTTCTGTCATGGAATTTCACAATAATCCGAAATTTCGCAAGTCTCTCAACGAATTCTTCGCCTTTAAATCGTCCAAAATCATCAAATAGTGCCATAAAATGAAAAATTTCGTCGAAAAAATTAAATTTTTTAATAGCGGAATGGAGCGACTTTCAATGCAAAAATCGCTCCGCTCCAGCCTGCCGAAAACCGCTCCACGCTCCGCTCTTTCGCTCCGAAATTTTAGCTCGCTCCGCTCCGCTCCAAATCCCTGGTTAGAGACAATTTTTTATTGTATTAAAGTCAACCAAATATGTACTTCGAAATTTTCCGGGATGTGAATGTGACGTAATCAAGCTAAACTGTTAACATGGTACATGAATGCGTTGCAGTATTTAGAATCAAGATTTGATTTTGCCGAACACGCTTACCTGTACTATTTGCAACCCTTAAATTTGCAGTACGAACGGAAATTTAAGCAACTGGAGAGAATAGTCGGATGCCGAAACATAACTACAGTGAACTTGGATGACCTTTATGAGGACTTTTTTGTAACTTCGCCCCTAATTAATAAATACGTTCAGGAGATGAAGAGATGCCGATGAAGTGATAAGCCCTGACACACGGACAAAATTAGGTATTTAAAGCGGTCAATAATAGCAGGAAAATGCGATTCGATTTTTGAAACTAGTCTTTTCTATCCCTTGTTCAGTTTGTCCCCACGCAGGTGATCAAATCGATCAGCTTTTCTAGTATGGCTAAGTACCAAAAACCCTTATCGATTTCGTTCCCTGAAATTGGACGTCAAAAACTACGGAAAACCTCCTTGCTCAGCTCGAACCAGTTTTTGGCTGTTTTCGGCGTAAAATGTACTTGAAACCCTATGCGACCTCGTCCACCATCAAGGGACGAAATCGATAAGGGTTTTGGGTATTTTTTTAATCGATTTCGTCCCCAAGCAGGTGATGAACTGAACAGGGTTTCCTAAATACTCGTCCCGGCAATTAATTCACCGGCAGATTATTTTCGCTTTGCAGTAACGCATAGACCAGAAAGCCGCAACCGACTAAATATTTACACTGCTGCGCCTCAAATAAAATGCACTTTATATTGCAAATGCAAATGAAGAGTTATTGGGGACTGCATCTTCAAATAGGAAATATTACTGAAAATAAATGACATATCGGCATAAAAATATTTTTTTTTTATTTTTGCCCCGTAAAAAAAATCGAAAACCCGTATTTTATACGCTAGTGACCCGTAAATCGGAGGCAGGCAGGTGGTCACCCTAGTATTAGCTATTTCACTTTCAGGTCTTCAATCATATCAGTTTCTTTCTAACGTAACATTTATAGTCCGTAGGTTAGCTACTCCGACGCTTAATGTACCAAATACATTCCAAATTTGGTGCCCCATTCTAAATACCCCACTGGTCATAACTACATTTCTTTGCTTCAGTGTTTGGCAAATTCAACCATGGAAAAGTACACATTGAGCAGCAGCGTTAAGGTCGTTCAAGCCTTTTACGAAAATGGACGTTCAAATCGAAATACTTTTCGTGCACTTCGTGATTTTTTTTTGTCAACATAATCGATTAAATAACGGACTCCTTGTGGCCAGAAATCGAGGATATGGACCCGGACGATATGTGGTTCCAATAGGCTCGGGTCACTTGCCACGCAGCCAACGAAACAATTAGTCTAGTACAGATAGCTCAAAACCCAAACATCCAAAAGAAAAAGGAATGCCAAATTGTTGAATACACTGCCTAATATACGTAGTAAAAAGTTACAATAATAGTCCAATAATATCGTATTTTCGTCAGGAAAAAAATACAGAAGTTTATTTCTCAGTTTTGTTATATGTATTTTGGGGCGCTGATTCCGAATATCAACTTTGCACCCTAAAAAACGTGCCGCAACCTTTAAAAAAGGGGGGAAAGGGGGGGTATTTTTTTCGTTTTTTTGCGATTATTTCCAAAACGGTAAAAGATACAGAAAAATGGTCTGAGAACGGAAAAATCTACATAAAATTATCTTTGCAATGATATATAACACATTAGAGTTTAATTGCATATTTCGGCGTTAGAATAGCACATAAATTAGAATATTTTCATTTTAGACCTTTTTTAAAAGCTCCATAACTTTTCAAAGAATGTTAGTTCAGCCGTAAAGTTTTGTATAAGTATTCACAACAAGTTTAAGATAATTTTAACGTAAACATTGAGTCGCTCCGGTCAAGGACCCCCAGTATCCCCCCATTTAAATTTTTCAAAACGGCATATCCATAACTCCCCCCAAAATTGGAGCAGAGTGCTAAATTTTGGTTTGTTGAAATTGGAGCTCATAGTGACCCCACCCACCAAAAATCAGCTCATTCGGATAAAAACTAAGGGTACCTCCCATACAAAGTGACCCATCAGGAATTTGTTCTACGTACGAGTAGGTACTACTCATTTTATAAACTGTAGAACAAAGTTGTCTTGGGTCACTTTGTATGGGAGGTACCGTTAGTTTTCATCCGAATGAGCTGATTTTTGGTGGGTGGGGTGACTATGACCTCCAATCGCAGCAAACCAAAATTTACCACTCTGCTCCCATTTTTGGGGGAGTTATGGACATGCCGTTTTGAAAAATTTAAATGCGGGGATAATGGGGGTCCTTGACCGGAGCGACTCAATATTTACCTTAAAATGATCTTGAACTTATTATGAGTACTTATACAAAATTTAACGGCTGAACTAACATTCTTTGAAAAGTTATGGAGCTTTTAAAAAAGGTCTAAAATGAAAATATTCTAATTTATGTTCTATTCTAACGCCGAAATGTTCAATTAAACTCTAATGTGTTATATATCATTGCAAAGATAATTTTATGTAGTTTTTTTCGTTCTCAGACCATTTTTCTGTATCTCTTACCGTTTTTGAAATAATCGCAAAAAAACGAAAAAATGCCCCCCTTTCCCCCCTTTTTTAAAGGTTGCGGCACTTTTTTTAGGGTGCAAAGTTCATATTCGGAATCAGCGCCCCATAATACATAAAGAAACAGTGAGAAAAAAACTTCTGTATTTTTTTCACGGAATGGTACTAAATCGACACGATATTACTGAACTATAATTTGCGCTATGGGTTAAGGGGGGAGGGGGTAGCAAAGGGGTGAAAATTCAGTTTCTTGAAAATATCTGGAAAACTACGAGTCTGACCTTAAAATGTCCTAAGGACGAAACAAACTACATAAAATTACCTTTGTAATAATATATAACAGTCTAGAGATTTTCTCAGAAAATTATACCTTAGACCCAAAAGTATTATATGTAGTTAATTTACATTTTTTTAGTTTTACATTTCGCACTGTAACTCTTGATAGAATATACCTACCGTCATAAGATCTTGTCCATATATTGATAACAAAATGTATTTGATCTGTACCAAACATTGGAGTGCTCCCATCATTAACGCCCCCCTCACTCCTCCTAACATTTTTCAAAAAGGCATGCCTGTAGCTTCTTTGTAAATTGAGCCAGGCTGATCAAATTTGGTGGGATGACTATTCTAAGCTCCATTATCCTCCCCACCAAAAATTAATACCATCGGATCAAAACTAAGGCTACCCCCATACAAAGTGAACGAAAATTCTAAGAAATTTCACGTTTTTTCACTTCTAAATTCTATGTAAAATACAAGAAAAAAATGTATCTCTTAGAACGTCATTATAACAGTTAATTGTAGTCTTGTGAATGTCAAAAGGTTGTACCAAGGCGTACGCTACAAGTATCAAAAAATTGGGTTTGAAGGTCAGTGATACCAGTTCTAAGACTATTTGCGAATATTTCGAGTAACGTGTATTAGCAACCTTCAAACTCGATTTTTCGTACTTCTAAGGCACGCCCTTTTACAAACTTTCGGATATACATTCAGAAGACTACAATTAACTGTTATAAGGACGATCTAAGAGATAAAATTTTTTTTTTCTATTTTAGGTAGAATTTAGAAATGAAAAAATGTAAAATTTGTTAGAAGTTTGGGTCACTTTGTATTGGGGGTGCCCTTAGTTTTGATCGGATGCTAATAATTTTTAGTAAGGAGCATAATGGGGCTTAGAATAGGCACCCCACCAAATTTGATCTGCCTAGCTTAATTTCAAATGGAGCTACAGGCATGCCTTTTTGAAAAATGCTAGGAGGAGTGAGGGGGGCGTCAATGGGCGGAGCACTTCAATTTTTGGTACAAATCAAACAAGTTTTGTTAACAATATATGGACAAGATCTTATGATCCTAAATCTATTTTATCAAGAGTTACAATGCAAAATGTAAAACTAAAAAAATGTAAATTCACTATAATACTTTTGGGTCTAGAGTATAATTTTCTGAGAAAATCTCTAGACTGTTATATATCATTGCAAAGGTAATTTTATGTTGTTTGTTTCGTCCTCAGGACATTTTAAGGTCAGACTAATCGTTTTCCAGATATTTGCAAGAAACTGAATTTTCACCCCTTTGCCACCCCCTCCCCCCTTAACCCATGGCGCAAATTAATGTAACTTTTTACTGCGTATATTAGGCAGTGTATTCAACAATTTGGCATCAAAAATTTCTTTTCTTTTTGGATGTTTAGGTTTGGGGCTATTTTGAACCAATTTTACTGGACTAAATGGCTCTTTTGCACAAGAAATTCGATGGCCATGTTATCTCTCGTCTTGGCGATGTTAATTGGCCGCCACGATCATGTGATGTGACATCGTTGGACTTCTTTCTCTGGGGATATTTAAAAGAAAAAGTTTACGTCAATAAGCCAAAAACAATTCAAGAGCTAAAGGATGAGATAATTCGGCACATATTCAACCTCAATTATGTCTGAGAGTCATTGAAAATATGGACCATCGAATAGAAGTATACCACCGTAGCCATGGCAAGCATTTGGCCGATATTTTGTTTCACACATAATTGCCATAGATCCTACTACCATAATTAAAAAAATTAGATAATTCTCTAAAAACTTTTTGTTTTAATAACAATTAACTTCGTGCATTCACGTTGGGCCACCCTTTACTAAGCTGCTAATAGTATTTTTAAATCTATAATAACAGAAAATTCTACCAGTTTGCTAGGAAACATTTTGATGAGGAAAGGTCCCAAAAGGAAATAAAAGAGCTTCAGACTCTTGGCAGCCTACTGATTTGAAAATATCAAAAATTAGCCTGACTCTATTTTTTTCTATTTGGAGCCCAGAATTAGAATATTTTAATTGTACTAGGCATACCGATAAATGTAGCATTTCCAAAAAAAATTTCTATTGTAGCCGGTTCGCACGGGTTGGCCGTTTTTTTATACCCTTCGCGCATAGAGTGCTCCCGCATCCTCCAATAAAATTTTCTGGGTAAATATTTTTATTTGCTCACTTATTCCAACCAAACCCGCACAAATATTGTTTTGTCGACGCAACGGAACTTTTGTGAAGACAGAAGGAAAATAATGGGGGAGGGGGAGGATTAAATACAAGTCGTAGGTACGCCCGAAAAAACTTTAAGCCCGAGGGGAGCGAAGGGTATCCAAATTTCGGCCGCGCCCGAAATTAGCCTCGGTTTGGTTTTTTTTTTGAGAATATTACTTTTGTTGGGTTTAAAAAAAGTAGGAATAAATTTGCTGCTGTCAGCGAGAAAAATGACAACTTTCGGCAGTTTTGGAAAAAAATTTAATTAGAACATGCGGCTGCTGTACCAAAATTTAATGCCAGTGCCCTCTAGTTCCAAGGCCCTGCGAAAATAGATCTAAAACAGCATCAGTACATTTGAAATGAAAACATTATTTGAGGCCGTTGATACGGCAAATAAGTATTTTCATAATAATTTTGCTTTGTTGTGTTCATTATTTTCGAGTTGGGAGTCAGCTTCAAAACTAACCAACGAAATCGTGTTGAAGACTTCTCGATTCCTATGGAAGCATTTTTATCCGTGTATAGAACACCCATCTCTGTAATAAAATCTACACTGAATTTAAAATAAAGACAAGTTCCTAAAACCAACCTTTCATAAAATTTCCCAGCTAAAATAACCTGCACTTCTTAAGGTACGTTGTCCTCGACGCGGCCGCGGCGACACTAACGACTCCAGCGGCTCTAGAGTAAGTTCCCAACCCCAAGCAGCCGTCGCCCGAAGCCCACAAACAAGCAAGTGCACCACGTTCACGTTCACCATTCGTACATGCATTATGTACAACAAGAGTCCCGCGACTGCTTTGTATAACAGACAGATTCGTGAATCAGCCGGATCAGTACGACTATTGTGCGAAACGACTACCCTACCCCAAGCAGCCGTCGCTCGAAGCCTACAAACAAGCAAGTGCACCACGTTCACCACTCATGCGGGCATTATACAGGGTGTCCCGCATTGGGTGGTTAATACTGTAAGTGTTAATAGCGCAACTTGTTTCAGCAAGCAAATTACCAATACAATCGGATTTTTTTTTACCGTTACCTTGTTATCGCTCTTTTTGTGAAAGTCATCAAAAATTGTGACTTGTCACGCAAAATCGTAATTTGCAGCACTCCTGATGACTTACTCCAAAATTTGATTTCAGTTTCCGAAACCACATAAAATTTCACAAAAACTGAAGTTTTTTCTGTTGCCAACATTATCGCCACTTTCAAGATACAGTTACTCAAATTTAATAGAAATTTCAAAATAGATTTTTCATCGAAAATTCAAACGTTAATTTCATAACGGTGCTTTATACGTACAACTGCAAAGTTGATAAAAGTTGCTTCAACATGTTGGCTTTTCAACGGTATATCACTTTTCATATTTACATTGCGGGATTTTAGAATTACACATATTGGATATAAAAAAAACAAGGTAATTATTTTCTTATCGAATTATTTAAACTGAAATTTTATACATTTATTTTTTATATTTTATAATATAATATATAATTATAATTATATATAATTTTATAACCCATAAATAAAAATCTAGGGGAGTAAGGGCGGGACTTCTCGCAGGCCACGCAACTGTCCCAAATCAGCCAATCCACTTTCCGCGAAATTCGTTTTCCAAATATTTTTTGATAGGCCTCGCATTATGAGCGTGCACCCGTCTATCTGCCATAAATAGCAAATATTAACTTTTAACCGTTATAAGTACCGTTGCATTTGCCAAACAATGTACCAAATTTCAAATATCTTACAGTTCTGGTCAAAATAATGTAGCGAGATTCTATCCCGAATTATAATTGCCTTTGTATGTCTTTTTTCGAGTCAAGGGAAAATTGTTAACGATTCCACTGAAGCCATGATTTTTACCATTCAATGCGTGTTTACCTAAAATTCTGCAATGTAAATGAGAAAAGTGATATACCGTTGGAAAGCCAAAATGTTGAAGCAACTTTTATCAACTTTGCAGAGTTGTACATAAAAAGCACCGTTATGCAATTACTGTTTGAATTTTCGAAGAAAAATCTATTTTAAAATTTCTGTTAAGTTTGAGTAACTGTATCTTCTTCTTCATTATTATCTCAACCGAACCGTCTATCGTCCATCTAAGGTCGGGCAGAATATTACACATTCCTCTGAGATCCGAATGACATGGACAAAATCAAACGTGGAACGAGACGTCTATCGTCCATCTAAGGTCGGGCAGAATATTACAAATTCCTCTGAGATGCGAATGGCATGGACAAAATCAAGTGTGGAACGAGACGATTGCAATACAGCCACCTCGTCTAATTTAATTGATCGACAGACCATCAATTATTATCAAAGTCGATTTGTGGAAATATTTATTGGACTGCATACTATATATGGGTTTGGTGCTGACCTGAATTTCCGCAATGCAATTTAACTTGTCATAGGTTTGACCAAGGTTCGACAAAGTCATCTCTCTCATCCAAACGTTGCCTCAAGATTAGTATTCCGAAAATGATTTAGGAAATTGACCACATTAATAGGTGTATGGTCTGTACTCGTATTGTGTGAATTGCGGTTGATGTCAGACTAACGTAACAATTCAGGGGTGTATGCAGGAAGTAGAGGGTTGTAATTTATGCAGAATGTTATGAGTAGAAAGAAAGGAATATGTATCAAGAAATTTTCCATTCTGATACTCGAGCCTACTACCGATGTACTATACTTAAGAGTCGAATTGAGATTCTTCGTACGTTAAAAACTAGTACGAAGAGTAAACCGTTTCTGTTAATTTTTTTTTCAATTTCATGGCAGTTTATCCTTTTTTTCTGGATTTACGTGGAATTATCAAATATTGTTCAAAGAAGCATTTCTATTTAACAAAATAGACCATCGATAAATAAATTCGACTTACACGTGTAACAAGAATATGAAAAATTTCATCGTCAATTTTTTTAGCATTATTTTGTTAAAAATCGAATCATACCCAAATGACAAAAAATATTTTTTTTACAACAAATCACCTTATCATCAATCTTTCCGCTTAGGAACTTAATTTCGCCACTCCTTCGGCCGTAAAAAGGCAGTTCCTTAAGGCTATTTCACTGACATGTTTCGCCATAAACATTTTTTACAATGGCAATATAAATACTCCTCCACTCATACAACTGACTGACGACCGCGACGACGGCCTATCAATCCCCCGACAAGCTATTTGCAATAAAAAAAAGTTGGACACTTCATTTTTCAATATTTGATGAAAAAATCAGCTTGCGTACAAGTCCGCAACTCAGTGGGACATTTTCATGTTTTTGGGTAGTTCAACAAAAGTTGAACGAAATTTGAACGTGAGTTGAACCTAAGTGGAAAGTTACACTTTTTGGGTCGTTCAACAAAAGTAGAACGAAAGTTGAACGTGAGTTGAACCTAAGTTGAAAGTAACACTTTTTGGGTCGTTCATCAAAAGTTGAGCGAAAGTTGAACGTGAGTTGAACCTAAGTTGAAAGTGGGTGGTTCAACAAAAGTTGAACGAAATTTGAACGTGAGTTGTACCTAAGTTGAAAGTTACACTTTTTGGGTCGTTCAACAAAAGTGGAACGAAAGTTGAACGTGAGTTGAACCTAAGTTGAAAGTTACACTTTTTGGGTCGTTCAAAAAAGTTGAACGGAAGTTGAACGTGAGTTGAACCTAAGTTGAAAGTTACACTTTTTGGGTCATTCAACAAAAGTTGAACGAAAGTTGAACGTGAGTTGAACCTAAGTTGAAAGTAACACTTTTTGGGTCGTTCATCAAAAGTTGAACGTGAGTTGAACCTATGTTGAAAGTTACACTTTTTGGTTCGTTCAACAAAAGTTGAACGGAAGTTGAACGTGAGTTGAACCTAAGTTGAAAGTTACACTTTTTGGGTCGTTCAAAAAAGTTGAACGGAAGTTGAACGTGAGTTGAACCTAAGTTGAAAGTTACACTTTTTGGGTCATTCAACAAAAGTTGAACGAAAGTTGAACGTGAGTTGAACCTAAGTTGAAAGTAACACTTTTTGGGTCGTTCATCAAAAGTTGAGCGAAAGTTGAACGTGAGTTGAACCTAAGTTGAAAGTTACACTTTTTGGGTCGTTCAACAAAAGTTGAACGGAAGTTGAACGTGAGTTGAACCTAAGTTGAAAGTTACACTTTTTGGGTCATTCAACAAAAGTTGAACGAAAGTTGAACGTGAGTTGAACCTAAGTTGAAAGTAACACTTTTTGGGTCGTTCATCAAAAGTTGAACGTGAGTTGAACCTATGTTGAAAGTTACACTTTTTGGTTCGTTCAACAAAAGTTGAACGGAAGTTGAACGTGAGTTGAACCTAAGTTGAAAGTTACACTTTTTGGGTCGTTCAACAAAAGTTGAACGAAAGTTGAACGTGACTTGAACCTAAGTTAAAAGTTACACTTTTTGGGTCGTTCGACAAAAGTTGAACGAAAGTTGAACGTGAGTTGAACCTAAGTTAAAAGTAACACTTTTTGGGTCGTTCAACAAAAGTTGAACGAAAGTTGAACGTGAGTTGAACCTAAGTTGAAAGTAACACTTTTTGGGTCGTTCAACAAAAGTTGAACGAAAGTTGAACGTGAGTTGAACCTAAGTTGAAAGTTACACTTTTTGGGTCGTTCAACAAAAGTTGAACGAAAGTTGAACGTGAGTTGAACCTAAGTTGAAAGTTACACTTTTTGGGTCGTTCAAAAAAGTTGAACGGAAGTTGAACGTGAGTTGAACCTAAGTTGAAAGTAACACTTTTTGGGTCGTTCATCAAAAGTTGAGCGAAAGTTTAACGTGAGTTGAACCTAAGTTGAAAGTTACACTTTTTGGGTCGTTCAACAAAAGTTGAACGAAAGTTGAACGTGAGTTGAACCTAAGTTGAAAGTTACACTTTTTGGGTCGTTCAAAAAAGTTGAACGGAAGTTGAACGTGAGTTGAACCTAAGTTGAAAGTTACACTTTTTGGGTCATTCAACAAAAGTTGAACGAAAGTTGAACGTGAGTTGAACCTAAGTTGAAAGTAACACTTTTTGGGTCGTTCATCAAAAGTTGAACGTGAGTTGAACCTATGTTGAAAGTTACACTTTTTGGTTCGTTCAACAAAAGTTGAACGGAAGTTGAACGTGAGTTGAACCTAAGTTGAAAGTTACACTTTTTGGGTCGTTCAACAAAAGTTGAACGAAAGTTGAACGTGACTTGAACCTAAGTTAAAAGTTACACTTTTTGGGTCGTTCGACAAAAGTTGAACGAAAGTTGAACGTGAGTTGAACCTAAGTTAAAAGTAACACTTTTTGGGTCGTTCAACAAAAGTTGAACGAAAGTTGAACGTGAGTTGAACCTAAGTTGAAAGTAACACTTTTTGGGTCGTTCAACAAAAGTTGAACGAAAGTTGAACGTGAGTTGAACCTAAGTTGAAAGTAACACTTTTTGGGTCGTTCATCAAAAGTTGAACGTGAGTTGAACCTATGTTGAAAGTTACACTTTTTGGTTCGTTCAACAAAAGTTGAACGGAAGTTGAACGTGAGTTGAACCTAAGTTGAAAGTTACACTTTTTGGGTCGTTCAACAAAAGTTGAACGAAAGTGGAACGTGACTTGAACCTAAGTTGAAAGTTACACTTTTTGGGTCGTTCGACAAAAGTTGAACGAAAGTTGAACGTGAGTTGAACCTAAGTTGAACGTGAGTTGAACCTAAGTTGAAAGTAACACTTTTTGGATCGTTCAACAAAAGTTGAACGAAAGTTGAACGTGAGTTGAACCTAAGTTGAAAGTTGAATTCGAGTTGAATTCGAGTTGAACCCAAGTTGAACCCAAGTTGAACTCAAGTTGAACGTAAATTGAACCCAAGCCCAACCTCTGTTGAACCTTGAATGGCACCCAACACTCACAGGGTACCACCTAGCCAAACTTCCGTTGAACCTTTAATGGCACCCAAAACTCACAGGGTACTACCTGTAATGCCAAAAACGTAACGCTTTTTCGTTGCAATTTTCGTGACGATTTTCGATTTATGTGCCAGAGTCAAGACATAAAAATGTCAAAAAAGGATGCATTAATCATATATTGCATTTCGCATGCTTAAAAAAAGAAGAAACCTGTATAATACTGTACATCGGCGTTTATGTGCGGTATAACTCTATCTTTAGGCTTAGACAATTTCACTGGGAATTTCCTAGGAAATCGCCCTCGAGCCAAAACGACATGTCGCCGTCGTATATGGCCCCGGTGTAAATCGAATAAAATTTTTTTATATTAAAACATATTTCGGTTTCTGACCAAGTTGTCATGTTAACGTGCGATGGTGGTACACATACACACGAGGATATCGTATTATAGGCCGTGCGATGGTGATACGCTCGCGCAGCCTTAGAGATAGGACGACCAAACGAAATAAGCTATATAAGCTCCCGTGACCATTATGATGGCCAACTTTATACGACCCGAGGGAGACATTTTTCCACAAATATTTTAGACAGCATTTCCGTTGTGTTCATTTATTTTTTTATGGATTTCGGTCGGCTACGACACGGGTGCTGTGTAGCCAGTGGGAAAGTTACAAAGTTATCCTTGTGTTTGGATAGAATATTAACGGTTGCTACGACAGATAGGAGATGTATAGCGAGAAACATGATTTCATTATGTTGCCTGGATCGGGTTACATGGAACATAACTCAAATTAAAGAACGAACATTGTCACGATGAAATTAGTAAAGCCATCATCCCTGAGATCGTATTCGAAAAAGGTATGTGTGACTAAGAAAGAAGAGCGTACAAAAGTTCCTGCTGGTCGTGGCACATCCTTACGATTTATCAAAATGGTACACAATCTTGACCTTTTCACAGAAAGCTTTTCTTCTTTTTTTTCGTATAGTACACCGACGAACACATATATATAAGGATTTCATGTGTCCTTATATGAAATTGTATACGAGTCAGATGTGGCTATCCTAAAATCACACTTCATCTTTTTTACTTTGACCTAACTCAAGGCGAACGAAAAAAGAGAAGAAACAAACAAACCATGAACAGAATCTGTCCGTAATCCCTATATAAGCCTCGCGACGACCAAAGAAAACCAAAGACGTGGTTGAGGTATTGGTCCCTATGGACGACACCCCATCCTTGATACTAAATTTGTACATTTGAACTTGTCTCTAGAAAAATATTAAAAATGACCATATCTCCTTTTAGGTTTTTTCGTTTTGGGTCAATGTACGCATGCAGGCTAGGAATTCATGATACTCACAAGTACGAGTACGAGCGGAACAGTGTAGGTAAGGTAGATGAAAAATATTTGTAGTATTTTGTAGTTTGTATCTGATTGCGATGTTGTTGGAAATTTTGAGCTTGATAGAAAGCATCTGAGCTTAAAATTTGTGGTTCTTTTTTCGGCTATATTCTTATAGTAACAAACCTAAGGCCCAACCGAAGCCTGCGGAACACCGACGTATTTTACAAATCTATCCCGTACGGAAAATTTTTCCGAAATTGTCCCGGAAAACAAAGAAAGTGACCGCAACTACCGCATATTTGGTAACATTACCTCGTTCGCAATGAGTGTATTCACGCACAACTGAGCGGACCAAAATTTTGAGACAAATTCTACTTATATTACTCTCCACCAGAAGGCACTCAGTGTATGCGAAACGTAGCGCACTGTCCTCTACTTAGCGCAAAATTTCTACGCTTCGCAACGAAGTAGCTGTATATCAGAGTAGATGGCGGGAAAACCAATTTGAAAATTATACAGAAATATATTGTGGAAATAAATATAACGCAGACTATGCTCACCTACATGTTTTTATGTGATTTTTGTCATAATAATGAATGTCGTTTGACATAAGTGTTACATTGCATTCACACACCACCTTCGCCGCTAACTTGCGTGTGCCTTCTGGTGGTGGAAAATGTAAGTAGAATTTGTGTCCAAATTTTAGTCCGCTCACTTGTACGTGAATACACTCAATGTAATACGTACTTAGACCGAAAGATTGGTTCATTGTGATACCGCCATGGAGAACGTACTTAGGGTGGTCAGATGCCCTGTATTTTACGGGTTACCCCGTTTTTCGGGCGCCGAAAGTGAAATAACCCGGAATCCAAAAAATAAAATACGGGGCAAACAATGGATAATTTAAAAAAAAAAACACCAAAGGGTTACAGATACTTTTTTATTGTATTAAAGTCAACCAAATACATTGAAATTTCACTGGACGTGAAAGTGACGTAATCAAGCTGACACTGTTTAAATTGTAGATGAATGCGTTGCAGTATTTGGAATCAGGACTCGATTTTGCCGAACCCACTTAAATGTACTGTTTGTAACCTAACCCTTAAATTTGCAGCATGAACTGAAATTTAGCAACTGAAGAGAGTAGTCGGATGTCTAATCATAACTACAGTCAATTTGGATTAACTTTATGCGGAATTTTGTGTTATTTCGCCCCTAATTAATAAATATGTACAAGAGATAAAGAGATGCCGATGAAGTAATAAGCCCTTAAAAGCTGGCAATAATAGCAGCAAAATATGATTCGAATTTTAAAACGAGTCTTTTCTATCCTGGCAATGTATTTAGGAGCCCTTGTTCAGTTCGTCCCCACGCAGCTGACGAAATCGATCACCTTTTTTAGTGGCTATAGGTACCAAAAAACGCTTACACAAAAAACCCTTGTTCCGCTAGAACGAGTTTTTCGACGTAGAGTGTAGTGTACTCGAAACCCTATGCGAGCTTGTCCACTATCAGGGGACGCAATCGATAAGGGTTTTGGGTAGTTTTGGCACTAGAAAAGCTAATCGACGACGTCTATGTGACGAACGGGACAAGGTTTCCTAAATACACTTCCCGGCAATTAATTCTCCAGTCGAGAGAATATTCTTGCTTAGCGGTAACGCATGGACAGATATAGCCGGAACTGACTAAATACACACTGTAAAGGCTGAGCCTCAAAAGAAATGCAATTTTAAAACGAGGCTAATATCGGGCGCGGGTGAAATTTGGATACCCTTCCCTCCCCTCGGGCTAAAAGTTTTTTCGGGCGCACCTACGACTTGTATTTAATCCTCCCCCCCCATTCTTTTCCTTCTGTCTTCACAAAAGTTCCGTTGCGTCGGCAAAACAATACTTGTGTGGGGTTTGGTTGGAATAAGTGGGCAAATATAAATATTTACTCAGAAAATTTTATTGGGGAATGAGGGAGCATGGCCCCATAGTACGATTCCATTTGTTTTGACCTTTTTAGTTGCTTTGATAACCCAAGTAAAATTTTTATCCCTATAATACTTCGTAAAATACTCTCTTCCAACAATAATAGGGGCACATTACAGGGTATAACCACTGAATAATAGTCCAATAATGGCATTTGGCGCCGTTTTTTTAATCCAATAGAACCTTATTGAAGCACTAAATTATGCTTCGAAAAAGGCGTACGTCATTTGCTTTATATCATTACTTTCTGTCATTGAACACATTTGCAAAAAAATTAAAAAAAAAATTTCCGCATCCAGCATCGAACCAATGTCTGTTGATTACCCGTCCTACACGCTACCACTCAGCCATATACATATAGTCAGCATTGCTCGTAAACACTACAAATGGTTGGTTGCTTCTATAGAAATGCTTGACAATTCTTTATCGAATCTTCTGCAATGCACCCTAAATCTATACATTTATCAATAAAATAGAGTCAATTTCTGCGCAGACATCACCTTAATCAGTTCCGAAGATAACAATGAATGAGTAAGTGTGGGTTTTATGCAAGATTTCAAGGATTTCTATTGAAGAAATCATTTCAGAGCACTTCATAAGTTTCAATTCATTAAAAAATCACCAAAGTCCATCCTTCTATAAAACTACGGTGAACAATTTACTGGATGACCATACGAATGTCACACTATAACTAGGGGGCTTCGCCCCCTGCTCGCTACGCTCGCTAACCCCCGGAGCCGAGGCTAATTTCGGGCGCGGCCGAAATTCGGATACCCTTCGCTTGGGCTAAAAGTTTTTTCGGGCGTACCTATGACTTGTATTTAATCCCCTTCCTCATTCTTTTTCATCCGTCTTGACAAAAGTTTTGGGCTTGGTTGAAATAAGTGGGCAAATAAAAATATTTACTCGGAAAATTTTATTGGGGTTGCCGGAGCACGACCCCACAGTACGATTCCATTCGTTTTGAACTTTGGATGAACGTTGGATTTGTATGGCAGCCCCATGACCCCATGGTCTGATTTAATCCATTCTTACATATGTTTTGTGTCAACAATAGAAATGCATTTGTGTGAAATTTGGTTGAAATTGGTGCACAAATAAAAAAGTTTTTCTTAGAAGAACCTAATTTGGGGGGTCCGATGGTCCGATTTGATCCATTCTGGCATATATTTTGTGTTATCTTTAGAAACATATTTGTGTGAAACTTGGTTAAAATTGGTACACAAATAAAAAAGTTTTTCTTATAGAAGAACTCAAATTGGGGGGCTAGGTTTGTATGGCAGCCCCATGACCCCATGGTCGGATTTGATCCAGTTTTGCATATGTTGTGTGTCATTAATAGAAACACATTTGAGCGAAGTTAAGTTGAAATTGGTACTCAAATAAAAAAGTTTCTTTCAGAAGAACCTAAATTGGGGGGTTTAGTTTGTATGGCAGCCCCATGACCCCCTTGTCCGATTTAAGCGATTCAAACATACAAACAGCCTGCAACAATAATAAGCATGTGTACAAAATTTCAGCTCTCTAGCTTTTATAGCGGCCGACAAAAACGCACTGCAACAGACGGACAGACAGACAGACAGACGGACATCGCCCAATCGACTCCCCAAGTCATGCTGATCATATATGTATACTTTTTATATGGTCGGAGATGCCTCCTTCAATGCGTTACAAACTTCATGACAAAGTTAATATACCCTTTCACTCTATGAGCGAAGGGTATAAAAACGAGAACGAGGCTAATTTCGGGCGCGGCCGAAATTTGGATACCCTTCGCTCCCCTCGGGCTAAAAGTTTTTTCGGGCGTACCTATGACTTGTGTTCAGTACTCCCCGCTTCCATGCTTTTCCTTGAATTTTCACGTACGTTCCGTGGCGAAGATTTATTGGGGGAAGCGGGACACGTGGGTTTCTTAGAAGAACCAAAAAGAGGGGGGGGGGTTGTACGAAAGCCTATGAACGCATGGCCTTTGGTTTAAATTGGTGGACAAATAAAAAAGTTTTTCTTCGAAGAACCTAATTTGGGGAGCTAGGTTTGTATGACAGCCCCATGATCCCATGTTCCGATTTGGTCCATTTTGACATATGTTTTGTGGTATCACTAGAAACACATTTGTTCCAAATTTGATTGAAATCGATGAGAAAATAAAAAGTTTTTCTTAGAAAAACCTAATTTGGAGGACTTGGTATGTATGTATGGCAGCCCCACTACCCCATTATCCGATTTGGTCGATTTTTACATATGTGGTGTGTCACCAATGAAAACACATTTGTGTGAAATTTGATTGAAATTGCTCCATAAATAAAAAAGTTTTTCTAAGAAGAACCTAATTTGGGGGGATAGGTTTGTATGGCAGCCCCACGATCCCCTTGTCGGATGTTAGTGATTCAAACATACAAACTACCTGCAACAAAAAGAAGCATGTGTGCAAAACGGCATCCCGAAGATCATTCATATCGAAGAAAAATTTTGAACAAAGAATACGTCTTCGTTCCTTGGCAGGGCCGAGACATAGACAATGATGGACGCTCTATTCCGCTTCTTCGTCATCACAACTTCTACAGTAGTCGTTATGAGGAATGCAGGTTAGGGCTTCTATGATCGCCGAATACAGCAGCTTGGGAGACGGAATATCAAATACATCTGAGTGGATGCCAATCTCCTCCATTCGACTTGGAGCCATGTGTGCAGATAGTCAAAGACCTAATGGCCAGTTGAGTAGTATTATCCCAATGATCCCTCGGTGGAATCAAGCTATATTGCGTATTATGGAGTAATGTAATCCGTTTAAAAAGGAGCCTATAGGTCATTAGGACGTGCGTGCGAGCTTCTGTGCATTTTTGATTAAATTTACACCAGCACCTCTATCCATTAATAGGTTACATCTATGAGCATTGCTGCAAGTCTGCCTGCATGGATCATACTATCCGGGCCAGCAGATTTAAACGGTTCAAAGCTATCGCCCCCAATATCTTCTCACGAGATAGAATAGATTCACTACCCCACAGTTCTGTGTGACTCGAAGAGAATTCAGGTGGTGCAGTTACCGAACTTCCCGAGAAATGCCTGTCAAGCAGACACTTAATCGTCTCAGTGCTCGAAGACGTCCACAACCCGTCTTCTTTTTGAACGTAACTGGGCATAAATGAATTTCATGCCAGCATTTGCCTGATTCGTGAAGTCTCAGATGACCCTTCGATACTTTCACAAAAGCTTTGCCACGCATTGCGTTTGGCCGCTCTTACCTATTTTTTTGAAGGAACTAAGATGTTGTTTCTACGAATATGACATCCTTCTGCGATTCACAATGTGAGGAATTAGATCAGGACATTCTGCAAGGCTGAAGTGTAAATAATGGTGGTCAGAGAAGGAGTGCCCTGACAACACCCTCAAGTCTTTGATCAAAAGAATGACATTACTGACTGATAATATAGGTTGATCCAATACACCCTACCTCGTAGCTCTCTAAGCAGATGAAAACACAGTCGCAATCACTAAAGTTCAATAGTAGCAAAGCTGTGGCGGTTTTCCTTATAAGAATACAGGATCGTGGTCTATCCCGTCCTGTAACATAGAAAACGGTATAATCAGGACACCTAAGACCCAACGAGATAGTCGCTCGCCCAGGGTTCCTGAACTAACACAATGTCTTCTTCTGTCTGTGACAGATGAAGAATAGGTAAGACCAACCCATGTTGTTGTAGAGTGGCGAAGATTGATTTGCGAAAACCTTAGTATAAGGCCTCTCTCTCAAACACCCGCTTCCCCATCTGTGTCGGATTTAGGGGTGTCAAGCGTCGAAGAGGGCTTAATCAGCCAAATTCGAACAGAGTTTAATGCAGTCGACATCCGCAACTCGATCTATCGACCTTGACTCTGTGACAACCAGAACCCTTCATCGTTTGGCTTTGTAACTAGGGATACAGGCTTGAGGACTTTTTAAAATCGCTTTTATAGACGGGACGTTTTAGTTTGATGAAATTCAACCTAACATATCCACCTGAGCTACCAAATATTTCCCGCCTTGCCAACGGCATACTTTCATCGGCTAACTTCATCAGTTTAACGCCTTAAAACCAGCCTCTATATCCTTGCTCGCCGGAAGCGGACCCGGAAAGACATCCATGGTCGCTTTCCGACAGAATTCCCTTAACCAAAATCCATCTGCCGACCGAGAAGCCCCCACTGGCACCATTTTGATCGACAGCAGCCAACTCAATCTACCCCGTTACCGTTCCAGCCTATGATGAGGCCGAGTCAATTATGGAAGCTTGATCTTTCATGGACGCTGTCGCTTAACGACCCCGTTATCCATTGGAAGATCAGCAATCACACCCAGAGCCTATGAAAGGAACTCCTTCTGCGTTTCGGTCCTCTGCGACTCCTCCATATTTGAGATAACCGTGACTTTATCTCAAATATCGAGGAGTCGCTTTTGATACAAAAGCGGGTCATTGATGGGGCTACGTGGTTTACTGGGCCGCGATTTAGCTCGAGCGTCATGAGTAGACAAACTCTTGACGAGCCTTCCTTTGGGCTGTGGGTATTTTAGGCCGCTCTTATGCGAGCTAGTATTCCCTACGGAAGAGGTATCCCTTGACAGGCTTTCCTCACAACCAACGCCAGATGTTGAAGCATATCACGAGATTTCCTGGCAGCCTGTGGACTACGGCGGTTCTCTAGCCCCTAGTGGAACTCATTTGGAGCTAAAAAGATGATAAATATAAGAGCGATGGTAAAAGAAGTAGCCTATCTGGCGGCGCATACAAATAACTGTTTGTTTCCAGGGGCGCAACCTGGAGAAGTGTAGTACACAGACGCGTTCACAAGTAAATTTCACAGTGTCAACGAGTCCGTTTGGTAGTAAAACGATTCCGATGCGTAGCGCTCCTTCTACGAGTATAAACCGAATTAGCAAAGTGGCGGATATGGATAATATGGAAATCACAACCCTACACAATAAAAGTCTTACTAGCTTTGCCACCCATATTTGGAATAATTTTCGATGGAGCTGCTGTCGCGAATGCTGTCTTCACGCATACGTACTTCAAGTGCTGCCCAGAACTCAGTCTCGAGTCTATCGTAATTCCCATAATAAACTCCCGGCAGACTTAAATGTTATAACCGTTCTAAACTCGCGGAATTACATGCGTTTCTCACATCTACCATCTACTGTTGAACGTGCTTGTTGAAAGCCCCACTCTCGGCTTGAGAGTTCCCCTTCTTTTCGACTACTATCACTGACAGCCGGCTGAAAACAATCTTTTCAAAACGTTTTCGATTGGTATCAAGCAGACGAATAGGGCGGCACGAATTCGGCACGCCGCCAGTCGACTTGTTAGGTTTTAGAATAAGTACCTGGTTTTGCCTTTACCACCGTTTCAGAAACATTTGCTCCGCTAAACCGGTTTCAAAGTCTTCGCTAAACTTTCCGGCATTGTTTGAACTTCTCTTTTCGAGCTTTGTTTGGAGTGCTGTCCGCCAACCTGGATAAGGCTTGGAGTATTTCGCCCTCTGTGATGGCGGAAATATGACCTTCTGTTAATGCGGTGCCTCGGTCTCCAATTCGTCTGGGTGGAAAAGAATTTTTTCCAACAAATACCGGACATTTATATGGTGGATCTCTCTGTTCTACTTTCTTCATTAGCACGCTATACGCCATCCCCAACGGGATTTGTATCAGCATCGTGACAGAAGTCCCTAAAGCACGAACGTTTGCTCTTTTTAATTGCAAGTTTTGGTATTTTACGTACGGTTTTATACGTATGTACGTGTTTGTCACCCTTTGCTCACTTTCTCTATACGTTCCTTAATGGAGGCTTTCTTAGGCGATTACGCTGTTCTTTGTTCGGCCGATTCCTCGATGAAACCTGCTTGCAGTAGGACTGCTCTAAATGCCTCCTCATCCAAACGCCTACCGCTCAACGCCATGCCACATCTCGATTCTTTTTTTGAACTGATCTCGTTTTGATTGGTTCCCTTTGCAATTTGCAAATCTCAAAGCCACCTTTAAGTGTCGAAATGTATTCCCAAAATTCCCATTATAGTACAGTAATCGGGTATATTTTACTTAAAAAAAAATACGCTGAAATTTGGTGAAGATGTTAAGCAACGTGCCCTAAGTCTAAATCTGAGTTTCCGTATTTTTGGGAGTGGGGGAAGTTATAGTAATTTGCCTACTTATAGGGGAATATTGCATTTCTGCTTAATATAATTCTTACTGGTATTCCTACAGTAAAGTGATGTATAAAAGTTTTGTTTCTAATCAAATTATCTATTCAACGGTACCTAAGCCAATATCGTAGGCCAAATAGTTCCGTCATAATGACCGGTTAAAGGGCAAAATAGCACTAATAATGAGAATATTTGGCTTAAGTAAAACACGTAATGACTGAAATTTGGTGGAGATGTTAAGAGATACGTCATAAATCTATATCTGAGATTTCATATTTATGGGAGGGGTTGTTATAGTAAATTGCCTACTTATAGGTTAAATTTGCGTTTTTGCTTAATATCATTCTTATTGTTGACCCTACAGTAAAATAGTAGAGGTTTGCTTTCCAATCAAATAATCTATTACCGTTATATTACCGGTATAATATTATATACCGGTACCTTAACAGTATTCACAGTATTTTCTATACAAATAGTGCATAGGGTTTTGTAGTTAGTTATGCAACTCAAAACATATACATATAGTATAGTGACTTTAGCTCTAGACCCAAACATCCAAAAAAAGAGCTGACTTTTGATGCCAAATTGTTCTATGGCCTGACCGCATTACGCAGTAAAAAGTTTAACTTTTTTGCGCGTCACATTTGGGGGGGAGGGGGTGGCAAAGGGGTGAAATTATGATTTTTCGCCAATATCTTGATAACTGTTATATTTACAGCAAAATGTTCTGAGGACGATTTAAACTACACAAAATTTCCTTTCTAATGATATATTATATCATATACCTTCTCTTGGCAGATTATATACTAGACATTAAAACATTTGGTATAATTTAGATTTTTTGATAGTTACATTTGGCGCTCTAGCTACTGAAGTAATTTAATTGGAGCCATGGTAATTGGGATAACTATTCCTAAAAATATATGCTGTCCCACACGGAGACTCAGGCTGCCCCGACAAAGCATTCCCCTATACCCCCTATTAACATTTAAGAAAAAGACATGCCTGTAACTTTTCGCCGAATCACAGCAGGCGGGAAAAATTTTGGTAAACGTTAAGGCTAAGTCCCATTAGACCCTCCACCAAATATTACTTCGATCTGATTAAAACAAAGGGTACCTTCAATACAAAATGATCGGAAAATTGCCTACGAGCAAAACTTTAATTTTGGTTGATTTGTTCCCTTATTTCTTAATAAACTAGTGGCATTGAATTTGAATAATTTGTATGGGAGGTACCCTTTGTTTTAATCCCATCAAAGTAATATTTGGTGGAGGGTCTAATGGGACTTAGCCTTAACGTTTACCAAAATTTTTCCCGCCTGCTGTGATTCGGCGAAAAGTTACAGGCATGTCTTTTTCTTAAATGTTAATAGGGGGTATAGGGGAATGCTTTGTCGGGGCAGCCTGAGTCTCCGTGTGGGACAGCTATATATTGTTAGGAATAGTTATCCCAATTACCATGGCTCCAATTAAATTACTTCAGTAGCTAGAGCGCCAAATGTAACTATCAAAAAATCTAAATTATACCAAATGTTTTAAGGTCTAGTATATAATCTGCCAAGAGAAGGTATATGATATAATATATCATTAGAAAGGAAATTTTGTGTAGTTTAAATCGTCCTCAGAACATTTTGCTGTAAATATTACAGTTAACAAGATATTGGCGAAAAATCATAATTTCACCCCTTTGCCACCCCCTCGCCCCCAAATGTGACGCGCAAAAAAGTCTAACTTTTTACTGCGTAATGCGGTCAGGCCATAGAACAATTTGGCATCAAAAGTCAGCTCTTTTTTTGGATGTTTGGGTTTCATCATTTTTTCAGCTAAAATCACTATACTAATATTAAAAGATCGTAACTATATAAACTATCATAATTTCCAATTAAAATAAAATTTCAAACCAGTGGCAAAGAGGCGAAAATGGTCAGAAAATTATGACATGCATTTTATTGATCGAGTAACTTTAGGGTGCGAATAATTAGAAAGTTCTTACCATAGCGAGGTAGTTGGGTCAACATTTAAAAGATACTTTTGTGGGCCTAGGTATGCAGTTAGTTTACAAAAAAAAATCTCCTACTTGTCTGGTATTAAAATATGCAAAACCCGTTCTTGTTGGTCTACTTGACGTATGACATTGATTTAAATACAGTTTGATATACACTCCCAATCAATAGGATAGTTCCACTTGAAAAATGGCTGTATCTCGGTAAGTGATAACGGTATTTTCTTCAAACTTGGTGACAATATTTTCAGTAGCCTGCTTGTTCTTTCAATAATCGAAGGTCTCAAATCCGGAGTCCCGTTAGGATTTTATTATGAGAATTCTTAAAAACAGTACAAACGGTGAAGTCAATAGGATAGTTCCAGTGGAAATAAATCATCAAATAACGGTACGAAAGGATAATTTTACTTCGAAAAATGTAGAATTGTATAGAATTGTATAGGTTTTAACGGCAAATTAAGCTGATTTCGTCCAAAGCTCCTCTCAACGTTCGCCAAAGAGCTTCAGTGTTCTTACACTATCGTCTAACGGTATAGATCTTCCTTGTCATTCATTTCCACACATTTTTGATGATATTTAGATCTAGGAAGTATGAAGGTCTCTCCATAACCTTGATTAGTTGGTCTTGAAATTAATCCTTCATCAGCCTTGCATCATAATTGGTGTCATTATCTTGTTAAAATCTTATAGGAATGGCATGAAAAATGTCGGAAGTTTTAGGCAACACATTAGGAAGAATATCTGTAAAAGCCTGGGTACTCTGAATATCTCTAATTTAAAAAAGCTCAATAGTTCCATACCAAGATATTCAACCCCAATATAGAAACTGTATGGATTGGTCAAACGCGTTATTTTTACTGACGGAAAAGATTGAATCTCGTCGGTTCAGATGGATTCAGGTATTATTACCACGATTTGAGCAAAAATAAATTAATTTTGTAGACACATCACTCAGAGTAAGAAACGTCGACGTATGGGGTTGACTATCTCGGTGTGGAACTATTGAGCTTGTAGAAATTAGGGATATTCACAACGTCCATTCTTACAAAAATATTCTGGGCAATATAATTCTTAAAATTACCAATATTTTCCATGCAACATCTTTGAGATTTTAACAAGATAATGGCGTCAATCATGGAGCAAGACTGATAAAAGATTGGTTTCAAGACCAACTAATCAAGGTTTTGGAAAGACCTCCCATACTTCCTAGATCTAAATACCATCAAAAATGTGTGGGGATGAATGACAAGGAAGTGCTATACCGTTAGACGATAGTTTAAGTACACTCAAGATCTTGTGATAACGTTTAGAGGAGCTTGGGGCGAAACTAATTTAATTTACCGTTAAAACCTATACAATTCTATCCCAGATTAACTTTTTGAGCTTAAATTACTTAAATAAGGTTCTGCTTATTACCAGCTACATTTTTCAAAGTAAAATTATCTTTTCGTACCGTTATTTGATGTTTTATTTCCACTGGAACTATCCTATTGACTTCACTATTTGTACTGTTTTTAAGAATTATCGTAAGAAAATCCTAACGGGACTCCGGATTTGAGACCTTATGTTATGCGAAGAACAAGCAGGATACTGAAAAAATTTTCACCAAGTTTTAAGAAAATACCGTTATCACTTACAGAGATACAGCCATTTTACAAGTGGAACTATCCTATTGATTGGGAGTGTATTATTTGATAAGAAATGAAAACTCTATACTGTAGGGTAACAATAAGAATTATATTAAGCAAAAACGGAAATTTAGCCTATAAGTAGGCAATTTACTATAACTACCTCCCTGATACGCAAATTCAGATACCTATAGATTTATAACGCATCCCTTAACGACTCCATACCGAATTTCAGTCATTACATGTTTTATTTAAGCAAAATTTTCCCATTATTGGTAATATTTTCACCTTTAACTGGTAACTATAACGGAACTACTTGACCGATGAAATTAATGTAGGTACCGTAAGATAATTTGATTAGAAACAAAACTTCTATACATCACTTTACTGTGACCCTACAGTAAGAATGATATTAACGAAAAATGCAAAATTCGCCTATAAGTAGGCAATATACTCCTTCCCCCACCCCACGAATACGAAAACCCAGTTTTAGATAAAAGACATGTCCCCTAACATCTCCAGCAAATTTCAGCCATTACGTATTTTTTTTTAAGTAAACGGCCGTTTTGTGTCTTTAAATACTGTACTATTATGTCCATTAGCTAACACTAAGTGCAAAGTGTAGGCGTGTACCATCCATTGTCAATCTAGGATGACTTTCTTCAATGGGCCTGTCTACACGGGAACAAAAACGCGAGAACAAAACCGGTTTTTATATGAAAATTTAATTTTTCCTTGCCTTGCTCCTCGCGAATCTCTTCTAAAAAAATGGTTTTTCATCTTGTTCTTGCTCGCGTTTAGACAGGCGCAATTAAAACTCATTTCAGTTTCGAACAATAATACAAGGTCCGTTGTCGTCTTTGTACAACAATAGACGGCATTTCTGTCAGTCTATTCACAACAAGAATAAGGAGTCCTTTTTCACACAAAATCGACGAACACTTGAATTTCGGACAAAGCACGATAAAGTATAGCCAAAATGCCGAACACTATTATATACAGGTCAAAAGTTTATGTGTTGTTCTTCAACGTGAAGCAATGTTGCCACACACTTTTGAACAATATTGCAAAGAACTAAATGTAGATAGAGAATTGCACGCACAATAGAATTCACAAGTACTTTATGGGTTTTCTATGCGAAACTTCGTCCTTCCATTAGGATAGGGATGAAAGATGAGAAAACCAAAACTTTGGTCACTTAATAACCGAATTCAGAAAGTTTAAGCGTTTATGAAATATTGAATGCACTTATTGTTATATGAAATGCTTTTGAGTGAAATATAATGATGCAGCTAAAGTCCTGGATAGACCTCGGGCGGAATGAAAATGAAATTTTTGTCCGCTGCGATTTTCTCAATGAAATTGCATACTTAGTGTCGTGGAATATATGGCAAATGCTGGGGAATTCCATAAGCTACAATCCAAAAACGGTTCCATAATTTTTCTCGGCCATTTTATGTATTGTTTTTCGAATCCCCGGTCATTAGATATTTTCCACGGTGAAATAAGCGGGGAATCGAAAAATAATACATAAAATGGGCGAGAAAAATTTTGGAACCATTTTCGGATTGTAGCTTATGGAATTCCCCATCACTTCCGACATGATCCACGACAGTAAGCATTTTCATTGAGAAAATCGCAGCGGACAAAAATTTCATTCTCATTCCGCCCGAGGTCTATTCAGACCTTAAGTCAGAGCATTATAAGACTATTCAAAAACTAGGGGGCTTCGCCCCCTGCTCGCTACGCTCACCAACCCCGGAGGCCGAAGCTAATTTCGGCCACGGCCGAAAATTGGATACCTTTCACTCTCCTTGGGTTAAAAGTTTTTTTTTTCGGGCGTATCTATGACTTGTAGTTAATACCCCTCCACATTCTTTTTCTTCAGTCTTGACAAAAGTTTTGAGCTTGGTTCAAATAAGTAGGCAAATAAAAATATTTACTCAGAAAATTTTGTTCGGGTTGCGGGAGCATGACCCCACAGTACGATTCCATTCGTTTTGAACTTTTTTGTTGCTTTGGAAAAGACACATTAATTCAAGGTTTTGTGAAATTGGTGCAAAAAATGTTTCTTAGAAGAACCAAAAATGGAGTTTAGGTTTGTATGGCAGTTCCATGACCCCATTATCCGATTTGATCCATTCTTAGATATGTTTTGTGTCATCAAGAGAAACACGTTTGTGTGTAATTTGGTTGAAATTGGTGCACAAATAAAAAAGTTTTTCCTAGAAGATCTTAAATTGGGGGGCTAGGTTTGTATGGCAGCCCCATGACCCAGTGGTCCAATTTCGGTGATTCAAACATACAAACAGCCTGCAACAACACTCTATGAGCGAAGGGTATAAAAAGGTCCTTGATAGAGTATGATGAGAAAATTGTAAATCGCAAAAATTCGCAGCTAATGAAGCAGAATTTGATGGTCCACTTATATTTTGAATTAATTTGATTTCTTCGTTTTGTTTTCTCTTCAAATGGAACATTTTAGATTCGGGAACCCAGCTGCAATGGTAAATACCTACCGAAATTTAATTGGGCTCGCAAGTAAATGTAAACGTACAACGTCGTACCAGTTGAGCCATTTATTAATTTATGATTTTCTAACAAATAAACACATGTTCAAACAGACAATTACGTTCCATTCATGTTTTACATTATGATGCGATTTTAATAACCTCATTAAAATTTAATCCTTTCGTACATCATTTGAACATACGTACTACAAGTCTTATTGCTGAAGCTGACCACAGGCCTTCATTAATTTCATTATCCGAGCCGTAGACTATATTGCGGTTCGTTAGATAATGATGAATTGTACGCAACATTAATTTCAACACGTCCCGGATTACTTCTTGGTAAAAGGCCATGAATACGAAATTCAAATGAATATCGTATGAATAGGTGCAGGGTGGGCGGTGATGTTGATGTAGGATTTTCATCCTTTTCGTGTTTGCATATGAGTGTGTCTATCAAATTCGAGTAAATAACGATTAAAATTCGATAGCCTATCAGTCACAGCTGACACACGGGGGCCAATTGCATAATCGAATCAATTTTCCCATATAACCCTTTAAAATTTTGGTTTATTGATTGATGGAGTCGAGATCAAACACAATGGATCAATGCAGGATATACGAGAACATTTAATATTTTTTTAAGCATTCCGCATTGTTCAATCGTTTTAGCTAGCCAAAGCTACACGAATATGTACGTTCTGTATGGGGATATTCATCGTTCTACCAGAGTATACGGCAATAATGCAACTTATCTTTTTTTCATGGAGTTTATGTTCCCATTTTCTTTCTATGTGAAAACCATAAAAATGGAAATGATGTTGAATCAGGATCATCGTAGAAATTGATTGATTATACTTCACAGAGAAAGGGATGAATGAGGGTGAGCGTGGGTGTATAGCCAGGCGATTCGGTATTCAAGTGAATTAGGTATTCAGAAATAAAACCTATGGGGATCGATATAGGTGGGTCATGGACATAGTAAGTATTCATGCGGTGGACGTGGAATTGAATTGAAATTTAAAATTTAAAGTAGAGAAAAACCGTTTTGACAAAAAAAAATTGATTGAATGTGACATTTTGGTTGGAAAACAAATGCAGTGAGTTTCACAAGGAATTTTCTTAACTTACTGTTGTGTATTGAACGCACCCATCGTCAACTGTCAGCTGACTGGGCATTCTCGGCACTACGAGACGGGCCGGTCTTGCGCGTTCAGCCGTGAAGCAGTCAACACGTCTAGCATCGAGTCCAGCCTAGATCTTATAAAAACGTACTTGTAATAAATCACAGTGTAAAATTGTTTCCCGCGTATTTTATTAAAACATCTCAGAAGTGGGATCGGCGAAGGTAGTGTCAAATTGATTGATGATATTGGATTTCATTGGCCCGCGTGATTGTACGAGTCGAGTTCAAAATGTCCGTCAAGGGGAGGTGGTGAATCGACCTCTGGAGTACAGTACAGGCAGATCAATTCTGACAAGGTGTTACCTACCTTCGACCCTGTAAAAGGTGAGAAACGTTGAAATATGGATAAACGTAAGGAAGAGTTTGGTACGTTTTACGATTGGGACGAGGCGGACACACCACGTGTTGGCGAATTTGAGTAGTGTTGCAAGACGGTGGAAAGATTCGGTCCCGGCAGAGGAACGCTCGCGGGTCACTTGGAAAGCGCTTCTGCTTAAAACATTTCCGACGCAGAAAAGCCAGTCGGATTTGCGCATATATACCCAAGAAAACACAAGAAAGGCAGAACAAGACATAACGGAATATTATCGAACTTATTCGAAAAACTTGCCAAGTGCATGGAAACCGGAATGGATGATGACGAGATTGTCGAATGAATGGTGCACGGTCTCAATAATTAGCGCTATAGGTATTTTCTTGGACCTCTGTCAAAATATAAAACAAAAAACAACTAAATACTAAGTTAGAAATCCCAACTACAATTAGCCTATATAATAAATTATTTAAATAAACTAATACCAACCTTTAAAATAACATAGAAAATTTAAAAATGCATACCAACATTAACTAACATAATAAAACCAGTAATACTAACATAACAAAAATATAAACAAATGACATTAACTAGTCAATTGCCGCTTTCCCGCCTAAAAACATAACATAACTCGAAGAAGGTATAAAATCTTTTAACTCTTGAAATAATCTAACTTTATATATAAATAATCTCATTTTAGACACCTGAAGATGCCCGCAAAGGGCGAAACGTTGTGTAACATATAAAATAAATATACAAATATAGCTGGTAATCATTCCAAACAAATTATTCTTACTAAAAAACAACTGAGTTTTTACCGGATTCGATTGCGACATCGAAGTACATCAAGGATGCAAAGGACCATCCAGACAGTAATGTTGATATCGCACCCCAGCAACATTCGTCTCGATCGAGAAATGTCAAAAAACAATCACATTCTTCAAGTGCACTCAACCAGGCCACTTTGCTCAAGATTGTGAGAGACTTAAACGCGGCACCGGCACCCAAACTATAAATTTATCGGAAACACAACCGGTTCTCCACATTGAAGCCAGTTCTAGCCACAGCTAGTTCATCAAGGATGCCAAACTGGATACGAAAGCCATGAAGTGAAGTGCTATATTGATCTGGAAAGCATCTGTGTCACAATTAGATCTCACGTTCTACGAAGACGACCATTTGCCAGATCTTGCCAGATATGGGAGCGGCACAGTTAAATCCGTAGATAAGCTAACGACCAACTTGGATATAGATGGAGTCTGGGCAAACGTCAAAATCTGCGTAGTTCCAGATACAGCTCAAAATGTTCCGCTTCTGGTGAGACATTGTATCACGAGGCAACGCATATTACAATTACCAGTGACTGGAGTGGGCTGAAAGTGTCAGGTGTTGGAAGCGAGTTTGTCATCAACAGCGAAAATCGCCCGAAAGCTAATCTCATCGTGGCAAATACCGACGTGATTCCAGCGAACTACATTGGCCATGTTGCAGTGACGTCTGATGCACCGAACTTCAGTTGCGATATCGAAAGAGGATTACTAGATGGAGGCACTGGTTTCAGTTTGATCATCCTGCGATGCCGAATTTTGTTGGACGGGGACGTAACATCAATCGCAGTTCTCAACATGTCGAATACAGATGTCACAGTTCGGTCAGGGCAGTTATTAGCAAGAGGTAAGAGCCTCGAGTGCAAGTCGAATGACAATAAGACGCGTATCATAAACGAATCAGATGTGACTCCAAGCGAAATTAATACAGACGTGAAGGGAATTGATTCTGATAAATTGTTAAACCTGATTAATGATAATAAGCATTTAATCGCAAAAAATATATTCCAGGTGGGTTTCAGCATCGACGAGAAAATGTCTATCGAGGTCACGACAGATAAGCCACTATGCTATAGGCCGTATCGCCTTTCCTACTCGGAACGACTAGGTGTTCAGAAGATGATTGACGATTTGATGGAAGACGACATAAATGAAGATAGCAACTCACCGTATGCCAGCCTAATACTATTGACGAAAAAGAGACAGGGGAAATATGATTGTGTATTGACTTAAGAAGCTTGAACAAGATTAGTGTTAAACAAAAATTCCCCCTGTCGCGAATAGACGATCAGCTTCATTTATTACCATTACCAATGCAAAAGAATGCCCTTCAGGCTATGTAATACGCCCGCAGTTTTTTAAGGACTTGTCAGCAAGATTCTTAGTAAAGTTCCATACGCAGCCGTCATGGCTGGGTTAGATAAATTAAAGGAACTATTTAAAGTCATTCAATCCTCAGGGCTGACTATTGGGTTATACCAATGTCACTTTGTGTGTGCGAGAAGATCGAATATTTAGGCTTTCAATTATCTGTAAATCTGATAAAGCCAGGAGTGAGGAAGATTGAAGCCATCTACTTTGTAATAAGAACAGATTGTAACAGCCTAAAACTTTTAAGCTACAGTCAGACCGTGCTAGTACTAGCTACTAGTGCATGCATACAAGAAATCTCCACGGTGACGACGACGTCAACAACGAAACAGTGTCATATAAATGGGTGACTACGCGTTGTTACGACGTTCGTTACCGAGAGTGTGTGCAACTAGACGCGTGAATAGTCACCCTATCTACCTAGGAATTAGTTGTATGCGCGAAATTACCACGGTGACGACGCGACGTCGTAAACAATCAAAAAAGTGTTATGCAATTTTACTAGTAAGTAGTAAAATGTATTTAATAGTGGAATAGGACATGTTCAATTATTCTACTGGGAAGTGAATATACACTACAATTATTTCTCGGTGGATTTCGAATTAACGGCTCAACGGATCCACACGAAATTCAGTGGGAATGTGTATAATGGTAGGGTATTTGCTACGAATACCTTTGAAGAAGGAAAATGTTAAGAGGGTGTCCCAAAGGAGGTGCAAAAGTAGATCATTTTATTTGTCATCGGAAAAGGGTGTATATCGACATGAAATTCAGTGTAAATTTGTAGAATGGTAGGCTATTTGCTACAAACACCTTTGAGATTACGAAATATCAACAGGGTGTCCTAAAAAAGGTGCAAAAGCTGATTATAATCGGGAATAAATTTTGTTTGAATGTGTAGAATTGTAGGGTATTTGCTACGAATGCCTTCGTGATTACGAAATGGTAACAGGGTGTCCGAGACGAGGTGCGAAAGTCGATTATTCTATTTGTCATCGGAAAAGGGTGTATCGGCTCGTATATCGACATGAAATTCAGTGTAAATTTGCAGAATGGTAGGCTATTTGCTACAAACACCTTTGAGATTACGAAATATCAACAGGGTGTCCTAACAAAGGTGCAAAAGCTGATTATAATCGGCAATAAATTTAGTGTGAATATGTAAAATGATAGGGTATTTGCTACGAATACCTTTGAAGTAAGGAAATGTTATCAGGGTGTCCCAAAGGAGGTACAAAAGTAGATAATTTTATTTGTCATCGGAAAAAGGTGTACCGGCTCGTATATCGACATGAAATTCAGTGTAAATATGTAGAATGGTAGGATATTTGCTACATATACCTTTGAGATTGGGAATCGGAACAGAGGTTAGGAGGTAGGTTATTTGCTACAAATACCTTTGAGATTGGGAAATGCTAACAGGGTGTCCTAAACGAGGTGCAAAAGTAGATAATAATCGGCGATAAATTTAGTATGAATGTGTAGAATGGTAGGATATTTGCTACGAATACCTTTGTAGTCGGGAAATGTTATCAGGGTCTCTCAAACGAGGTGCAAAAGTGGTTGTCATAATCAGCATACCCAACAAACAATAGCTAACAACACAATACAAAAATTCGAAAAACCTGCGGTTACAAAAAACATTCACAAAAGGTGACTGTTTGCTGTGCATTTTCGTCGAAGGGTCGCTACCCCTATTTTTGCTACAGTCTGTATCTGCGACTAATCTCATTTTAGCATTTCAAATAGAAAAGATAGAGCAAGTCTTTTTCACATCCTCTGGCACTGTGGTTGTTTTAAATAGGAAACGAGTAATTAATATGCAATGTATTCCATCTCTTTTTATACGTCTTCTTCTTCTTTATATGCCAGTCACAACTATAAATAAATATGATAAACATGTTTTTTTTACCAAAAACAGTTTTTAGACACCTGGCCCTCTACTGATTCCAAAACACTAAAAGTAGCCTGGCTCTGCCTTTTCTATTTGAAATGCTAAAATGACACTAGTCGCAGATACAGACTATAGAAAAAATAGTGGTAGCGACCCTTCGACGAAAATGCACAGCAAACAGTCACTTTTTGTGAATGTTTTCTGTAACCGCAGGTTTATCGAATTTTTGTATTGTGTTGTTAGCTATTGTTTGTTGGGTATGCTGATTATGACAACCACTTTTGCACCTTGTTTGAGAGACCCTGATAACATTTCCCGACTACAAAGGTATTCGTAGCAAATATCCTACCATTCTACACATTCATACTAAATTTATTGCCGATTATTATCTACTTTTGCACCTCGTTTAGGACACCCTGTTAGCATTTCCCAATCTCAAAGGTATTTGTAGCAAATAACCTACCATTCGACATATTTACACTGAATTTCATGTCGATATACACCCTTTTCCGATTACAAATAAAATAATCTACTTTTGCACCTCGTTTAGGACACCCTGTTCCAATTCCAAATCTCAAAGGTATATGTAGCAAATATCCTACCATTCTACATATTTACACTGAATTACATGTCGATATACGTGTCGATACACCCTTTTCCCATGACAAATAGAATAATCGACTTTCGCACCTCGTCTCGGACACCCTGTTACCATTTCGTAATCTCGAAAGCATTCGTAGCAAATACCCTACCATTCTACACATTCAAACAAAATTTATTCCCGATTATAATCAGCTTTTGCACCTTTTTTAGGACACCCTGTTGATATTTCGTAATCTTAAAAGTGTTTGTAGCAAATAGCCTACCATTCTACATATTTTACACTGAATTTCATGTCGATATACGTGCCGATACACCCTTTTCCGATGACAAATAAAATAATCGACTTTCGCACCTCGTCTCGGACACCCTGTTACCATTTCGTAATCTCGAAGGCATTCGTAGCAAATACCCTACCATTTTACACATTCACACTGAATTTCGTGTCGATCGGTTGAGCAGTTAATTCGAAATCCACAGAAAAATAATTTTAGCGTATATTCACTCGCTGGCTGGGTGCTAGTCGAATTGAACATGTCCTATTCCACTAGTATCTAGGAAATGTGTCTGTTGACTAGCTACTAGTCAAATTGCACAACAGTTTGTTGATTGTTTACGACGTCGTCACCGTAGTAATTTCACGTTTGCAACTAACTCCTGTATATAGGGTGACTAGTTGCGCGTCTAGTTGCATCACACTTTCGGTGACGACGTCGTAACAACGCATAGTCACCCATTTACATGACACTGTTTTCGTTGTTTATTACGTGTCGTCGCCTATGGTGATTTCTCGAATGCAACTTTACTAGTACTAGTAGCTCGCCAAATGTGACTGTGGCTTTAGAGGGCAAGAATGATCTAAATCATAGAATCGCACGATTTTTCATGAGACTAACATAGAATTTAACTATTCTATTGAGTATTATAAGGGTACCCAGAACATTGTCCCAGATAGTTTAAGTAGGAATCTTGTTTACGACCCGGAAGAAACTAGTCCTGCTATTTTACACATTTTCGGTATTGGCATAACTAATCATGCTATGCAGAGGCAAAGTCTTCAAATCCTAGAATTTAGATATAAATTCGAAGCTGGGGATACTCAAACTCATGAAAAGTTTACCATGTGCAGGGGGATTTCAACGCCAAAGTCGGAAACGAAAGTTGGCATAGGGGGATTACTGGAGGGTACAGCCTCCATGAAGACTGTAACGACAACACCCTACAACTAGACTTCGCAACCAGCAGAAATATAGTCATTAGCTCTACATGATACGTCTTTTCCGCATCGCCGCATTCACAGGCAGACCTGGTGATCTCCACATCAACATACCGTCAACCAAATTGACTACGTCTTCGTCTGTAAGAGATGGGCATCGAGTTTCACGGATGTTCGATCCTATCGTGTGGCAAATATTGATTCTGACCGCCTGGTGAAGGCGACTTATAGGCGCAGAATTTCTTCGGTGCATTATTCGAGATTCAATCCGGCTTACATTTTTGCGGTTGACAAAATGTCGGTTGATGCCACGGTGGTTGCTTATACGACTGCCCTTGAGAAGAAGCTGACGCCCTTGTTAAATACTATCAGCAACGAATGTGCCCTTGAGATCTGGGATACACTCAAAGACACCATCATAGGGGTCACAGAGGAGAGGAGGTTGTGGGTTACAAAGCCCGGCGAGCCTGAAATGATTGGTTTGACGAGGAATTTCAAAATTCCGTTGATGCGAAAAACGAAGCATATCGCCAATGGACCGAACGCGCAACTAGAGCCAACAAAAAAACAACGAGACCGAGTTCTAATGATGAGTGTATACCCTATATCTAGACAGCAAGCAAAACCCAAAATATTCAATTCCATATTTTTTTGTAGGGGAGGGAGCGGTAGATGGGTTGGACCTGGCACATCTTTATTATCTTATCAAGCCATCTAACGGCTACCATTTGATACTAATTTGGAGTTTTTCGCGACATTCTATCAAAAGATATGGCTGAATATAACTTTGTAGGGGAGGGAGGGGTAGTTAGACTTACTCTGCTTTCCATCAACTCCAATTATATGTCAGAATGAAACATTGATCAACATTTCAAGTCGATAGCGATATTCTACCGAAAGTTATGGCCGAATTAAAATATCAAGGAGGGGTAGTTTGTATGGGAGGTAGGGGAACCCGTGGCCCGATTTGGCCCATTTTCAATACCGTCCTAGAAACATTCCACCAAAGTTTCAAACTGCTAGCTTCATTATTTCGGGAGTTTTCGTGCGAACAGACAGAGACACGGACAGACAGACATGGCTTATTCGATTCAGCGACCGACCCTGATCATTTATATATATACTTTACCATACCTCCGGTGGCTCCTTTGAGGTGTTACATAATATCGGCATAACAAAAACAATATATCCTATACCATCTTATGGGTATAGGGTATAAATATGACGAGCTTCGACGATTTTCGAATAGGTTAATTAGGCGTAAGCATCTTGACGAGCAAATAAACCAAAGACTAGCTAGTAGGAACAGTAGACAAGCGTACAAGCTAATTAATACAATTAAAAGTGGAGACCAACCCAGCACCAGTCTCGTAAGGATAAGGATGGCAATATCGTTACCGACACCGATAGCGTTTATAAACGCTGGGCCTACCATTTTGAAGAGCTCCTCACTGTTTAACCGAACAACCCCACACAGGAACGTCTGGACCTGATGGCTGAAACAGGCCCTCCCGTTCAACGACCAACAGTAGAATAAGTTGATTTCGCCACGCAATCACTAAAACATAATAAAGCCCCGTGCGCTGACGAGATTCCAGCTGATGATTGGCGCAAAAGTATAATTTGCCCAATCCTTAAAAAAGTGGATAAGTTGAAATGTGAGAACTACAGAGGCATCTCATTAATTTGTACGACTTATAAGATTTTATCTAAAATTCTAGAAAATAGAAATCATTGTCGAGTACCAAGGTGGCTTTAGACCTGGTCGTTCGACGACATATCAGCTTTTTACAGTGAAGCTTTTACTTCAGAAGTGCTGGGAATACAACATACCAAATATTTGTCGACTTCAAGCAGGCATACGACAGTATCGATCGAAGCGTACTGTACAACTTTTTGCTGCATTTTGGAATACCGGCTAAGCTAGTGCGACTCATAAGGATGACGATGACTAATACCGTCTCGCAGGTCAGCGTTCACGGCAGACTCACTGACCTATTTGAAACTCGTAATGGACTCAAGCAAGGCGACGGGCTGGCGCCGACGCTCTTCAACCTGGCTCTGGAGTATCTAATTCGAGCCATGAATTTGGACAGCAGCGGAACGCTACTCATTAAGTCGACTCAACTAGTAGCGTACGCCGACGACATAATCTCAATAACGGCGCCAAAGAAGTTTGGCTACATATCAACGAATCTAAAACCAAGGTCATGATGCAATCAAAAACTAGAACGCCAGTAAATTCAAGCATCACAGTGGGGGACCTCAATATAGGGTATGTAGACAACTTCACTTACCTGTGTTGCAATCTGTAAAAGGACGCCAACGAAACAGATGAGATAAAGCGACGGATACAACCAGCTAATAAGTGTTATTTTTCGGTCCTCCCAGTTATGAAATCGAAGCTGATTCACAGGAACAAGAAGCTCCACGTGTATAAAACCATCATCCGACCTGTGCTATGCTATGGCTGCGAAGCCGGGACCCTAACCCAAAACTCTGAACACCTGTTGGACACATTCGAGCGAAGGGTTTCCGAAGAATCTTCGGGGCCGTTCGTGAACGAGTTGAATGGCGCATCCGGTACAATCATGAGTTGTATCCTTTATAAGAGAAAATATTGCTTTACAAATAAAACATTTATCTATCTATCTAATACCTAAAACCTAAAATCTAAAACCGAAAACCTACAACCTAAAACCTATTTCTAAACGGATGAAGTCGAATATGTACGAAAATTCTTTGACGCAGAAGCCATCTTCACTTTAAGATTAGAATTTTCAGAAAAGTTGTTTTTAAACCGATCAAAAAGGACCTTTTGGGAAACAAATTTGAAAGGATGGCGTCGCACAATTGAGGATCAAAAACTGCATCAAGGTTGTTTTTTTTTTTAATTTCAATCAATTTGTTCAATTTTTGCAATCTAAACTAGAAAAAGTCAGCCAGAAATAATGCGTGTTAGGCCAAACATAACGTTTTCTTAAAATCTGTACAAAAACGAAGGCCTGTATCAACCGTTTTATACTTATTCGTTTGGACAGCAAAATAAATCCTTGTCGTAATTTATTCAAATCTCATACATGAAAAGAAGACAGAAAGGGCAAAAAAATATTCATATAAGTTATTTACTGTTTTCGAAACGAACAAACTTTTTCATTACCTGCATAAATATTCTCTGTCGAAGTTTCTATACGTATCTCGCACTCGGGCCTGAGATTACAATTTTATCCCCGAAGGGATAACATATCATATCTTCGAAACAAACCATCTCGTGTTCGTATAATATGTTCATATGTATCCCGGCCGATACATGAGGATGCTTTGTATCAGGAGGCCGCACTGGGGCCTGCTTCTCTCCATACCTATGGTCGCAGTCTCTTATCAATAACCTTGAACTTAAGGAGTTACAAATGTGTGAAACTTATCCATAACACCCCATCGCCTTTCTTATCGTTTCACGGGTTTCCTCTCTTTTCTTCTTGTGCTGTACGGCTGGATATGGATAAGAAGGATATCCGCCTCGTGTAAGGATTTTCAAATGACGACGGTTCGATTCTTTGGTCACACACGGCAAAGGCATACATGTAGCGTCGTCTTCGTCGGGGCTTTTGTATTATGTTGGCTGACTCAGTGTGTGGGGGTGATGTACCGAATAAGGTGTGGAAAGGGATGTGTTTTGTGTGCTGCTGATTTATCATAGCCACGTTGAGTTGGAGAAATGATTTCTCTACATGCCCTTAGCACTATATTGAAGACATCACTTTTCTTTCTCATTCAGTTTTCTTCGTCGATATCGATGGAATTCAGTTCAATTTGCGGTGAATAGAGTAAGTTGACATTCGCGGTCGATTGTCAATTTTCACTGAACATTAATGGATTTTCAAAATGGAATTGAATTTCATATTCAATACGCGAGCGACATTGCATATGTAGGTAGGTATGTGTGATAATGCGACGCTAATGCTGTTGGTGCGCAAGTTTTGTAACATCTGTCAGGAAATAATCAGATATTTATGAACTCTGTTCCTTCAGAGGTATCATCAGTCGGTGGATGACGGTGCACATTTTTTGTAACCGTTCGTCCAATAATTTAATTATTTTTAAGGGTTGGAGATTTTCAAAGAATGGTTTCGTTTTCGTTTGAATACCTTCGTAAGTGGACTTGGCTTGCTTAATAGCTTTTGCGTCTTACAGTCAAATCGACGACCTTCTCACAACTAATCACCCTTTAAAAAAAGTATCAATGTGATTTAACGACAGTATGTTATCCTAATTTTCATCGTACACAATTACTAATTTTATTTTCGACCGATCTATTCCTGGGCCGAACAAATGACGCGCCTATTTTCATTAGTCTTTTACATTCAGCCCTTCGTGATTTTCCAATTATTCACTATAACGCCATATAATCACATCACCACGTTCAAATTAAATTCGCAACCGTAGCCGCGCGTCGGCCGATCACACACAAAAGTCAATGTTGTCCGAGAAATAATGGTTGGAAATAAACTCACTCTGAAATCGCGAAAACGGTGTGCTGATGGTTATTGGCGCTCTTAATTAAATTCCCACTAACCCAATGTTGGTATAAGCCGCCAGTGGCGTAGATAGCTTTTCCGAGAGGGGAGGGGGGGATCATTTTTCAAGATTATACTTATACTTTACAGTTATCAAATGTTGAATTTCAGAATAACAATTTCTGTATTTATTACATTTCAAATTAGGTTTTTTGGAGCAAATTTTGGTGCAAAATATACAGTAAAACTTCGTTATAACGCTCCCGGATATAACGATTTCCCGGCTATAACGCTCTTTTTTCTCGGTCCCGATCCCATTAGCATTTATTACAGGGAATTTCGATTCGTTATAACGTTACTTTTTCCCGGTTATAACGCTCTTTTGCCATCCGTCGACACCGAAGAGAGCAAGAAAGAGGCGCCAAGCATGCCAAAAATATTTGCAGTCTTAGTTGCAATAAAGAAGATTCGAGAAATTTTTGCCTATAGCATGGACATAGAGGAATGATCTTTCAATAAATTGAAACCCTCAGTATTACTGAAATCTGTTGCCAGTCTAAAACAAAAACAAATATCTGTTTTTTTTAACCAGTAATCAATTGATTGCAATTTTCTTACTATTTCATTCCATGTATCAATCGAATAATAAATGTTATCTCCTAAAAGGTGTATGCGTCTATGAAATATATTTCTTGGACTTCCCCGCTATAGCGTTTTCCCGGTTATAGCGCTTTTTTGGCTTAGACCCCAGAAGAGCGTTATAACGAAGTTTTACTGTATAGCAATTTAGCCATACAAAAAACTGAGTTTTTTTACTGCGGTGAGCGAATCCACAGTATTCCAATTTCCGTACAAGTTGTCGCTACTGTGATTGGAGTGTCAGAGCTTGATATTGGGTTAGATCAGTGGTTCCCAAATTTTTCGGAGTCACGGAACACCTAGCATTGTCGCTTTTCTGGTCGGAACACCTCAAAACAGAGATTAAAAAAAATAATATAGTTATATGTACAGAATTGGGATATTGTGAAGACGAGAGCTCGTTGGGAATGCCCATATATGTGGATAAAGTACAGCTTTTGTATTTTTAAATCAAAATTTTCCGATAACTGAGAAATTCGTGAGTATAGATATTTCTAAAATTTTCAAACTTATAGGACACCGTAGCAGCCATATATATTTGCTATAAATTTTGGGCCCTAGCTATCAGCCAATTGGTTGAAAAGGATACCATAAATCTGGATAGAACTTAAGATTTGGACTGTTAAACAATCGTTTTAAAAGAATTGTAGAAAAGTTTTGATTAACACAAATTTCTTCCTCTAATTTATTTGCGCCCTAATTTAAATCCCACAAACCTCGTCACAAGCACTGTGAACATGCTTTATTTTCTGGTACACGCTACTTCCTTTTTTCATTTCATATAGTAGAAAGTTGTAAAAGAAAATGGATCGAGTCTCTGATGCTGGTCAAATATTTTACAGTTAAGTTAATTTCTGGGACAGTGTATAGCAGATAGCTTCTGAATTTTAAAACTTACCAACATTTTTTGTACGGAGTGTTTTTGTGGTCAAAATTTTTTTCTACATTTTTCCTATTTTTGGATATCTTCGCGAAACCACTGAGAGATCTTCATGGAACGCTCGGGTACCTCGGAACTCCGTTTGTTTTTTTTGTTAATTTGTTTTGGAATTATTGCCTATGTATTTCCTTCAATTTTGAAAATTTTCACATTTTTTCAATAAAAGATTGAGTTAAAAAAATAATCCTTGTTATAGCTTTGAGAGTTAGTATTAAATTCAATAAAATTGCGAACAATTAGAGGAAGTTAAGACTTGCTTTGCCTTGCTATATGTATATGATAAAACCTTTCGTCAAATTTTAGCTTAAAAAAAGAATATTGATAAACTCAAATATTAAAGGATGCTCAAAACTTGGAAGCAGTTTTGCAGCGTTTTTTCTTCATTCACATTAGCTTTCCACTCTACTGAAGAATTCTTTATAATGTTATGTACTGTATATTTCCCCATTGGCAATTGCGCTTCTGTGGAAAAGCACTCCATGTTCCAAATTATTTTTAAATTGCTGAACTGAACATTAAGATTTTCCAGCAATACATTTTCAATCGGTGCTTACATTTAATTTTTGTAGCAGCACTTCTAGATTACATCCGTAGGGCTTGCCTGTGCGAAACTCCAGATCCAATGTGAAAAAGTAGATGAACGTAAAGCCCTGTGCTGTAGTGCTTCTGTTCTATCGATACGCTTCTATTATAAAATTCAAATCTATGGAAGTGCTAAATTTTCTATTGCAGTTCTGACAATGGTTATATGAAACACTACACACGTTGAATAATTCCAGCAAAATGTTTTACGTACCTTAAGTAATAATTAAAATGTGTGACCGAAGAGGGGGGGATTGATCCCCTTGATCCCCCCTTATCTACGCCACTGTGAGCCGCGTCCCCCTTAGTAGGCTGTAGAAAAGCCTATACAGCTCTTCTTCTATATCAATTGACCGCCATTTTTAGTCATCCGACTAAATTGCCCCGTGTCCTTTGGTCGGGCAATGTTTAGTTATCCCACCACTACCGTCGATACAGAGTGAGTATCCATTCTAATCACGCATTCTTCGATGTCCATCCGTCCGTTGCGTTGCAATCGAACAGTGGACTGTGGCGAGATTTCCTCAACTCTAAACTTCGTTTACTATCATTTGACGTGTAGCACGCTGCGTGCTACTGCATTGAAAGCCTCCATTTTATATTATTGGAGATTGGGCGTGTGTGATGTGGTAGCATGGTCTCCAAAGTGGACCACGTTTGAAAGGCTTAGTTGTAGCCTTGTATTAGACAATTGCCGCATTAAAAATGCCAACACCTCGCTTTTGTCATGTTCGATGTGGACGTACATTTTGGTTGATGCAGTGATCCCATCAGAGACAGGGCGAGAGATTGTGAAACGTGTGACCTACTTTAAGGATGATTGTGTCTGGCTATTGAGCGTGAAAATCGGGAACGATTCGTTGTTAGTGCGTACTTCAGAAATTGGGTATTTTGGTTTGCATTAATGAAAATGATTTCGGGATATAAATTAACGTCGATTTCTGGTTTTCAGTAGAACGAAAATTCTACAAAAATACGGGAAGGAATGTATGTGGATATGGAAACGTACATACTTATAAAGATATAAGCTCAAAACGGATTATGTAAAGGCAGTGGCGTAACATATGCATGTTACATTTCATCCACTTTCTGAAACTACATAAAATTTCCAAAAAAAACCATACCTCGCCCGTTACGAAGTTTTTCGTATTTTCCGAGATACACCCGTTTAAACATTAAAGAAATTTTAAAAACGTTTTTCATCAAAAATTCAAATGATGAAAATTCAGCAATTACTTCGAAATTTCTTTAAGGTTTGAACGGGTATATCTCGGAAGATACGAGCAACTTCATAACGGGCGAGGTGTCGTTTTATTGGAAATTTTCTGTAGTTTGAGAAAATGAAGTCATATCTTGGATAAAATGTTTGGGGGTGTGGCAACTATTGATTTAGTTCGGCAAGTTGGGCATTTTGACACAATTTACAAAAAAAACTGCACTGTTTATTGATGCAGAAGTTCTTATGAATCGATTGATTGGAAATTTGGTGTTTGCACAGATGTTTATCGTGTTGGGGTTGGAACTGAATTAAATATGACTGTGTCATATCCACATCAGTTGATTCCAAACGTCGATTAAGATTGACTGAGTGATTGATTCGGCAATTTGGTAAAAACAGCTTGCGCACAAGTCCGCAACTCAGTGGGACATTTTCATGTTTTCAACAAATGCTAATGTACAGTACTGATGCAACCTCGAAATGATTTATACAACCTAAGTTGAAAGTTACACTTTTTGGGTCGTTCAACAAAGGTTGAACGAAAATTGAACGAGAGTTGAGCCTAAGTTGAAAGTTGAATTGAAGTTGAATTCGAGTTGAATTCGAGTTGAATTCGAGTTGAATTCAAGTTGAACCCAAGTTGAACCCAAGTTGAACCCAAGTTGAACTCAAGTTGAACGTAAATTGAACCCAAGCCCTTGAATGGCACCCAACACTCACAGGGTACCACCTAGCCCAACTTCCGTTGAACCTTGAATGGGACCCAAAACTCACACCTGTAATGCCAAAAACGTAACGCTTTTTCGTTGCAATTTTCGTGACGATTTTCGATTTATGTGCCATAAAGACATAAAAATGTCAAAAGCTTAACGGTTAAGAATAGAGGGGTCCGTTTGTACATTAATAAATTTGCCCCAAAAGAGCCACACTACGTACCTCCGCCATGAATGGGCCACCCTGTACATAAAAGAAAGTCGTGTTAGTTGGACTATGTATAACTCAAGAACGGCTAGAACCATGATTTTAGGTTTGTTAAATTATCAGTTAAATTATCAGACAATTTGAAACATGCGCTATTGAAACATATGCGAATAATTCACAATGAGCGAAAATTCATAATAGGTTCTTTTTCGCCTAATTTCGCCTGTATTTCTTGAACGTAAAATCGGATGTGGTTAAATTAGCCGCACCGGTTTGGTGTCTACTAGGGATGAGCATCGAACATCGATGTTTCCAAACTTTGTCAACTTTGTCTTTATAAGTGTATACCTTCAAACCGCCCAATCAGAAAAAAATGTGAATACATCGTAACATACAACATGCAATCCATCTATCGTGAACACTGTACACACAAAGAGGAGTGTTTTTCTTTATACGCCCGGTAAGGCACAATTTCCAAATGTGGTTTCTCCCTGGAGTAGTTTCAAACTTTGGTCTGGGCCAAATATCAGTGTTCTATGGTTTAAGCGGGCCGCAGAATAAAAAAATTGAATACGCGTATTGAAACCTATGTATTTTTGTAATTTAATCTCAGAATGTTTCATTTAAGATGTGACTATTAATCTAAGTCAGTAGCTTAGGGATTACGTCCTATAGAAATTACATCTTTTGAAAATGCTCTTCAAATAAATTGAGAACCTCTTAGATAAGAAGTTAAAACGCCAAAATTATTTGTGAATTAATTTCCGTCAAATTTTGGACAGCTGATCCGAACATTGTGGAACCGGTCATAAACATCCATAGGAAGCCCAAAACAACCTTGGGAGCGAAAATTCTTAGTCTGAGTTATGTACATCAAGTCCGGTCAGAATGAAAGGCTCAAAATATACAAAAATTGGTTCTGTGATGAGATGTGAAACAAACGCATGTACCAGTAAAGCTTAATCAGCTATACGGGAAAAATTGTGTACTTGGGCTGAAATGGCCATACATATTTACAACATTTCACGTTCATGTGATTTCCTCATCAAATATACGATTTCGGGGCTTTAGAATTTCGTCCCTCAAATAAATATCAGCCCCAGATGTTTTGTCCAATAACCTGAAGGATGCCTGAACGTGCCATCAGATAGCTAGCAAGTTCGGCTAATACTAAAAAAAATGGACCGAATTTCGGAACAAAACAATTTCACGAAAAGGCTTAACCCTTAAATGCATAGCGTACCATATATGGTACATGGCTAGATTCCTGTAAAAGACTAGCGATTATTAAATTGTTGATTTTATTTTTACTTTTTCCCAAGGTAGACAAAAGAAGCTTTCACATCAATTCAATTTTGGCTTCCCGAAAATTTCCTTGAATTGTCTGTGCGTCGTCAAAGTGGACGAACGTTATTTTTTGTAGAATTTTAAAAACTATTCTTTAGAGCTAAAAAAATTGGCGAATTTTACCGTTATTTGGAAAATAAAAAAAATGGTGAGTAAATTGGAATGTGTTCTTGAGATTCTTTTGAGATTTTGACCAAAAAAAGTCACTAAAGGTATTGTTTGCACCAATTTTGCAACGTACCATATATGGTACACCATGCATTGGGGCATATTCAGAAATATCTATGCATACATTCCGATCATTCTTAGTTGATGAAATTATTCTCCTTTAGTACTGGATAGGGTAGGATATGTTCATAAAATTTTAATTATGAGCTCTTTCAATACGAAGGTGCGTTTTATTGGACCCAGATCAGGTCCAAATAACCTAAATTTTCCTATACAAATTACGTCACCGATCCATTTTTCCAGGACATTTACTGCCATAGTTTATGAAAGCTAGGTTAATCAGTCCTGTTTAAGATCCAAGGAAATGGAGCTGTCATAGTTCATTTAGAAGGATCGCTTTTCTCATTTCGTTTTCTGCAGCACACCGGTCAGGGCTTAGCGTTTCTGTAGCTGCTTCTTATAATCCCAGTCTTTTTAGCTGGCAATTATACTGAAAAAATTGTTCACCTCTTTTGTTTTGTCCTAAGGACACGCCATCTAAAAAAACGAGCTTCCGTACTTGACATCTTAGTAAGATACTTGGACTTTCACCAGGACTCAAGCACCTGCGCCTTGATATCGAATTTCTTAAGCCATTTGATTATGACAAGTATTGTCCTGGAAGTCCACGGTCAGGATCCTTAGAAAATGTGCTAGGGTCAACCATTTCATATGGAAGACTATGTAAATTACCCTATTCGATATAAACAAAAAGTTACATGGATGTAATTCTTGTGGGCATGTCTTGGGACCTGCACAAAATTGGGTTATTAAGCAGGCAGCAGTTCATTTCCATTTTCATATCCTAGCAAAGTCAATCCAATCCATATACTTTTCAAGAAAGGAACCCCATGAGCTATGATAAGTCAAAAGAAGTCTCGAGATATACGTTTAACAGTGGAACATGTTTATAACGAACTATTATATAAGATTTATTTTATAACGAGACTGAGTTATAATCGCGCTAATAGCATGATGAGTGCATGTACAGAACTAGACGGCACGCAAGTCCAAAATAATCCATTCCATTTTTTTTGTAGGGGAGGAAGGGGCTTATGAGTCAGATCTGGTGCACTTCAATATTTGATAAGGACATCCAACAGCTACCACTTGACACGCATTTGAAGTTTTTTGCGACATTATTTCAAAAGATATAGCTAAATTTAGGTTTGTAGGGGATGTAGGGGTAGTAAGATCTACTCCACTTTTCATCAACTTCCAGGATATGTCACAAATAGGCTTCGATACAAATTTCTATAAGGAATAGGAATCTAATCACGCACCTACCCGAGCTCCCTCTTAAAAAGCTGAATATTGGCGATTTTCTATAGAATTGACCACCTTTCCTTTAATGAAGAGGAGTTTATTATATCGAGCTTCCACTGTAATTTCGATCAAAACTCTCAATAATTACTATCCTTTCTTTTTTGCACTGTTCCTATTAAATTAAGAGGCAGGTTAAATAAAATTTGAAAAATGGCTTTCATTTACATAACATATGGCCTGAATGCATGGCGTACCATATTTGGTACACATTGCAAATTCTACTATTTTCGCTTTTCTGGAAAAACGGGCTATTTCCTGGGAAAATAAAGGCTGATTCCGTGTTCAGTGACTGATTTTACATAAGGGGAGGTCAGTTACGATAATGGGTTCAGACCCCATGCATTTAAGGGTTAACGTTTTCTTCCACAAAAAAAAGGATGCCTTAAGCAAATGTAACTCAAATAATCGTTGGCGATTTTTTTAAGCGTGCATAAGCCACCGACTTCTTGGGGAGTTTTAGTAAATTGTTGAAATGAATTCAATAGCTCGAATTTGTGCTGCCACACATTTTTTCAATTAAGCTCTTGGACCTGGCTGCGGGCCGCCAGTTTGATATGTCTGCTCCATGCGGTGGGTTCTGGGTACGATACGAATGGCAAAAAAACTCAAGGAGAAGAGAAGAGAGATATTCTGGTGGGTGGGGGAGGCATTGAATGAAAACCATAATCAGCTTAATTTTTGATATTAAAGTGATTATTTTTTTGATTACTCAAAAAACCCAAAACATCGATGTTTTGGGTTCGATGTTTTCTTACCATCGATGGTTTTGTCTCGATGTTTTTTCGATGGTAACCATCGATGTTTTTCTTTCGATGCTCATCTCTAGTGTCTACCCGGAGTTATAGAACAACTATTGAAACAAATGAACCATGGGCGTAGCCAGGGGGGGGGCGACCGCCCCTCCCTGGCCGGTGAAACTTTTTTTATTGAATTGAATATTAATAATACTGAAAGAAAAAAAAATATTTCAGGGATAATTTTTTTTCAGATTCACTTTTTCGCATTTTCGTTTGCAGTTTCCATGTTCCGAAAACCACACAAACATTTCCATATCAATTTATTACAAGCTGTTCTTCTTCCTTACATAGTCATCTACATAGATACATATGGACATACCTAATTCTATTCTATTTCGTCCAGATTTACAGCAATCCTGAGCGCTATGGATACCTCTTTTCATGTGTATACAGTAGACTCTGGTAAACGTGTACTTCGCCAAACGTGAAGGTGAACAATTTTATGTGAGCTACTACTCTGAAACGTGAACAAGTCTTGAAAGATAGCTAGCAAGTTCGGCTAATACTAAAAAAAATGGACCGAATTTCGGAACAAAACAATTTCACGAAAAGGCTTAACCCTTAAATGCATAGCGTACCATATATGGTACAGTGAACCCCCGGTATTCGCGGTCCCAACATTCGCGAATTCGCTTATTCGCGATTTGTATTTTGCGATATTCTTTTAACATTCGCGATGCATATTCGCGATTTCGTTCTTCTTCGAAAGCGAAAATTTTAAAAAATGGAACTTTTCGTGTTTGTTGTAATCAATGCAATGAAACTTAGCACCGCGGCACGCATGTTTTTTCTATCCTAATCAATTTATTTTAAAAACCCACACACGCGGGGAGTAGGAAGCACTTCAAAATTTAACGTAAACCGCTTTTCCCGACCTAAAACTTTATGTTTGGGAGCCAAAAAAGCCACAGAGCCGAAAATGATAGTCGGAAGTTGTTGGACTTTTGAAACAACTGAAGAAATCCGTGGAAAAAAACGGATTAAAGTTGATCTGCTGCAAAGAGTGCAAGGAATCGAAAACGACTCCAACAACTAAAATAGTGTTAAAAACTATCACCACTTATTCACGTGCAGTTTTTTACAAGGGAGTTTTTTAAAATCCTCATTGGTCTTAAGTATTTCAGTGACAAGAAAAGCATGATTTTTTATTTGTTTTCATGATTGAACTCTCAGGTTCCCCAACGTATACATATCACATTTCTCCGATTTTATTAATATTCGTAACATATTTCCCACTATCCATGAACACTGAACCCCGACATTCGCGAATTCAACATTCGCGACGATTTCGTGGAACGTATCCCTCGCGAATTTCGGGGGTTCACCGTACATGGCTAGATTCCTGTAAAAGACTAGCGATTATTAAATTGTTGATTTTATTTTTACTTTTTCCCAAGGTAGACAAAAGAAGCTTTCACATCAATTCAATTTTGGCTTCCCGAAAATTTCCTTGAATTGTCTGTGCGTCGTCAAAGTGGACGAACGTTATTTTTTGTAGAATTTTAAAAACTATTCTTTAGAGCTAAAAAAATTGGCGAATTTTACCGTTATTTGGAAAATAAAAAAAATGGTGAGTAAATTGGAATGTGTTCTTGAGATTCTTTTGAGATTTTGACCAAAAAAAGTCACTAAAGGTATTGTTTGCACCAATTTTGCAACGTACCATATATGGTACACCATGCATTGGGGCATATTCAGAAATATCTATGCATACATTCCGATCATTCTTAGTTGATGAAATTATTCTCCTTTAGTACTGGATAGGGTAGGATATGTTCATAAAATTTTAATTATGAGCTCTTTCAATACGAAGGTGCGTTTTATTGGACCCAGATCAGGTCCAAATAACCTAAATTTTCCTATACAAATTACGTCACCGATCCATTTTTCCAGGACATTTACTGCCATAGTTTATGAAAGCTATGTTAATCAGTCCTGTTTAAGATCCAAGGAAATGGAGCTGTCATAGTTCATTTAGAAGGATCGCTTTTCTCATTTCGTTTTCTGCAGCACACCGGTCAGGGCTTAGCGTTTCTGTAGCTGCTTCTTATAATCCCAGTCTTTTTAGCTGGCAATTATACTGAAAAAATTGTTCACCTCTTTTGTTTTGTCCTAAGGACACGCCATCTAAAAAAACGAGCTTCCGTACTTGACATCTTAGTAAGATACTTGGACTTTCACCAGGACTCAAGCACCTGCGCCTTGATATCGAATTTCTTAAGCCATTTGATTATGACAAGTATTGTCCTGGAAGTCCACGGTCAGGATCCTTAGAAAATGTGCTAGGGTCAACCATTTCATATGGAAGACTATGTAAATTACCCTATTCGATATAAACAAAAAGTTACATGGATGTAATTCTTGTGGGCATGTCTTGGGACCTGCACAAAATTGGGTTATTAAGCAGGCAGCAGTTCATTTCCATTTTCATATCCTAGCAAAGTCAATCCAATCCATATACTTTTCAAGAAAGGAACCCCATGAGCTATGATAAGTCAAAAGAAGTCTCGAGATATACGTTTAACAGTGGAACATGTTTATAACGAACTATTATATAAGATTTATTTTATAACGAGACTGAGTTATAATCGCGCTAATAGCATGATGAGTGCATGTACAGAACTAGACGGCACGCAAGTCCAAAATAATCCATTCCATTTTTTTTGTAGGGGAGGAAGGGGCTTATGAGTCAGATCTGGTGCACTTCAATATTTGATAAGGACATCCAACAGCTACCACTTGACACGCATTTGAAGTTTTTTGCGACATTATTTCAAAAGATATAGCTAAATTTAGGTTTGTAGGGGATGTAGGGGTAGTAAGATCTACTCCACTTTTCATCAACTTCCAGGATATGTCACAAATAGGCTTCGATACAAATTTCTATAAGGAATAGGAATCTAATCACGCACCTACCCGAGCTCCCTCTTAAAAAGCTGAATATTGGCGATTTTCTATAGAATTGACCACCTTTCCTTTAATGAAGAGGAGTTTATTATATCGAGCTTCCACTGTAATTTCGATCAAAACTCTCAATAATTACTATCCTTTCTTTTTTGCACTGTTCCTATTAAATTAAGAGGCAGGTTAAATAAAATTTGAAAAATGGCTTTCATTTACATAACATATGGCCTGAATGCATGGCGTACCATATTTGGTACACATTGCAAATTCTACTATTTTCGCTTTTCTGGAAAAACGGGCTATTTCCTGGGAAAATAAAGGCTGATTCCGTGTTCAGTGACTGATTTTACATAAGGGGAGGTCAGTTACGATAATGGGTTCAGACCCCATGCATTTAAGGGTTAACGTTTTCTTCCACAAAAAAAAGGATGCCTTAAGCAAATGTAACTCAAATAATCGTTGGCGATTTTTTTAAGCGTGCATAAGCCACCGACTTCTTGGGGAGTTTTAGTAAATTGTTGAAATGAATTCAATAGCTCGAATTTGTGCTGCCACACATTTTTTCAATTAAGCTCTTGGACCTGGCTGCGGGCCGCCAGTTTGATATGTCTGCTCCATGCGGTGGGTTCTGGGTACGATACGAATGGCAAAAAAACTCAAGGAGAAGAGAAGAGAGATATTCTGGTGGGTGGGGGAGGCATTGAATGAAAACCATAATCAGCTTAATTTTTGATATTAAAGTGATTATTTTTTTGATTACTCAAAAAACCCAAAACATCGATGTTTTGGGTTCGATGTTTTCTTACCATCGATGGTTTTGTCTCGATGTTTTTTCGATGGTAACCATCGATGTTTTTCTTTCGATGCTCATCTCTAGTGTCTACCCGGAGTTATAGAACAACTATTGAAACAAATGAACCATGGGCGTATCCAGGGGGGGGGCGACCGCCCCTCCCTGGCCGGTGAAACTTTTTTTATTGAATTGAATATTAATAATACTGAAAGAAAAAAAAATATTTCAGGGATAATTTTTTTTCAGATTCACTTTTTCGCATTTTCGTTTGCAGTTTCCATGTTCCGAAAACCACACAAACATTTCCATATCAATTTATTACAAGCTGTTCTTCTTCCTTACATAGTCATCTACATAGATACATATGGACATACCTAATTCTATTCTATTTCGTCCAGATTTACAGCAATCCTGAGCGCTATGGATACCTCTTTTCATGTGTATACAGTAGACTCTGGTAAACGTGTACTTCGCCAAACGTGAAGGTGAACAATTTTATGTGAGCTACTACTCTGAAACGTGAACAAGTCTTGAAAGCCCTAAAACATGAACATTAAGGGAGGAATTCATAGTCCTCACTTAAGGAATACGGATTCCCTTAAGGAATAATTATAAAGGAATGCTTATTGGGACAAAACGTCACTTTTAAATGGATTACCTCATTCAATAAAATAATTTAATTCGGAAGCCTAATTAAAGTAACTGACAAATAAAATATAAAGAAGTATCTAGTAGCTGCAAAATTTAAATTTATTTTTCAAATACGAGCGACTATGATACTGTTAGGGTAGATACCAGAAGTGTACCACCAAGTTTGCAACTTCGAAAACCTATCCTAACCCCGTGACCCTCAAAAAACCTACAAATTTTCGAAGGTTTTTCATATTTTGGTTTGTGCTTTCCAAAAGTCGTCTGCTTGATTCTCAAAGCTAATAAAACCTTCTTTAATTTGAGGCCAGCTTTGTAGGTGCAAAGGATCTCAAAATACTCGTACAGCACTTTAAACATTTTTGTTTTGTAAAAAAGTTCGAAATGCTGTATCTTGGGATCCTTTGTACCTACAAAGCTGGCGTTGCACTCAAACTAAAGAAAATTTTGTTAGCTTTAAAAGTGCAGTGGACGACTTTCTTGTGGCTTACAGGCCTTCTACATCTGCAACTTCGTTGCCCACCTAGATTGCAGGTACCTAACTACACACTTGCAACATTCCGGCAACCACGCCATTCACGTTCTTGCAACCTGGTACTGCAACCTACATCATGCCTACAAATCACTTATTTTCCGTTTTTTTTTGCGTGTTACCAACTTAGGTTGGCAACCAAGTTGCAGGTGTATAAGGGCTGTAAACCACTTGTGCAAAATAGAGAATCGACTGCACTTACGTCCCATAACGTATACGGTTTCTCGCAATGCCTCCTAATTTGACCACAGTTTTTCAGTCGAACTCTATGCATTCAGAGAACTAGCAGCGTGAAATTTTGTCGGCCTGTTTGCATCGACCAGTAATTTAGGTACGCTCTCCAAGTACTGCTCCCTTTCAACAGCTTTGGTTTTTACAATTTGGTTTGCAAAATTTTGGACAAAAACTTGACTGTGGAATGCTCTAGATACCGCCATCCGCGGCATCGATATTGTCTAAATAGATGAATTAATATCTATGGGGGAGTTAAATTCCCTTTCAGACTAAAGGTACGTTGTCCTCGACGCGGCCGCACGACAGCGACTCGCTCATTCCATATGAAAACTCGTTTTTAAAATGAGAGAGAAACGAGTTTTTATGGAATGAGCGAGTCGCTGTCGTGCGGCCGCGTCGAGGACAACGTACGTAAGCTGGACTCAAAAGCACTTTGGTCTTGTTTAATTTTTTCTTTAAGTCGACTGCATTTGACTCCTTCTCGAGATCCAGAGCTATAACGATCAGATCGTTGATTTTGTGCGAGAGTACTTAATTGTCAAAACTTCATCATGCAAGCTCCATGGCGTCCCGGCAACTTAAGTCGAATGAGCAAAAAACTACCATCAGAATGGAATCCTGCCCAACTTCGGTTTAAACTTTACTGTGGGATTCCGTTCTGTGGAGGGTTAGCTAGGACTCCCGATGTTATTGTAGAAGTGTAGAGGAGCAGCTGAGTTGAGCAGCTAAAGAGGGCTCTCAGTGGAATAACTGAGCGCTTGGGCTTCTATTTGATAAAGGAAAAACAGCTTAAGAGCTCCATTGGGCTCCTATTTTAAGGAAGTGGAAAAGCATGTACCCCTAAATGTTTTTTTCTATGGATGCTGTGGATGTGAGATAAGAGGCTTCTCGGTATGTTTCAGCAGGAGATGCGATCCTGTAGAACCAAGCAAAGCCAGATTTCAAAACGGACATTGATGTCGCAAGTGGAATATGCTGCCCAAAAGCCAAAAATAGCACTGAATATAAACGAGTTACGTTTTAAAAAGCAAAAACGGAGGCCAGTTGAATGTAATCAGAATAACCAGTAAAAGTCTAAACACTTTCAGGGGCAATTTTTCTTTAAATGGTCTTGAAAATCATTCTCGACTGTCCTTTCCTAAAATTAAAAAAAAAACAATCATGAATGGGTACTCGTTTAACATCTTGAGTGAGTTCATAGTTCGTCACAAGGGGCGTGAGTTCGAAAAACAAATTAACTGAATTCGTTCACGGTGAGTCTCGAACCCGTGTGCAAAGAAGGTGCGGCCACTAACCATTACACCAGCTAAAATACTCTAAATTTTGCCTAACAATATTTTCGCGACCAACGATTTCAAATCCTAAGAAAATCTTGATATTGAAAAAATTTTGGGGTTGCCCCCCTGACCGAAATCCTGGCTACGCCCATGAAATGAACAATTCACAATAAGCAAGATTGTGGTGTAACAGAACGACTATTGAAACATATGAATAATTCAAAAGAAGAAGACAGTTCCTTTTCACATATTTCTTTCTGTATTTCTTGTTCCATTGTGTTCTGTAAACGCCGTATCTGAACTATTGTGTTCGATGACCTCACAAAATATATCTCTCATTTGAATACAATTTGTAGATTTGTATGTATCCGGATATAACCACATGCTGCCAGTTCAACCACTCTCGAAAACCCCTCCCGGAATTTATTCCTGCGTAAGCCCCTGAACGGTCCAGTTGCCAGTATTCCTGAAACGGATTTCAGAAACACCTCCAATAACAGAACAGCTCTTGGCACATCTGGGAAATGACTAAGTACCTCATTTTCTCCAATTCGTCTATATTCTTTGGCTGATTAGCGGATCTCAGATAGATAGATCTCGCAGTAATTCTGTTCCTCTCCAGTATGAGAATTGAGAACCACCCGAATAGTAAAGTTTACTAAGAGAATAACTGCAGTTAATTTTCTCCTACTTTTATCGGATTGGCAAAGTTCTGTAAATTCGACAAACACCCATCCGAATGACAGAAGTAGAATTTTAAACCCATCTTATTTTCTCGAGCTTTTGTCTGCTAGAACCCGGACTGAGTAGGGCATTTCATAAAATCCGTTTGTTCTTCATTTGCTCCTGTTTTTTGCCTATATCCCTTGAACGGAACGCCACATCTGAATTATTATAATGAGGGCATCTCTTAGAAGGATAAGCGTATTTCAGTAAACTTCCACAGCCCCCTTCCACTGAAGGACTTACTTTGCTGCGCGATAACAGAATTACTATTGCCGCATCTGGAAAATTGACCAAGAGAAAATAATAAGGAAGTCTGCTGATTTCTCCCGTTTTGTCTATATTTATTAAATGGCCTGACTGGTTTCCTAACACTCAAGCTGCTGGTCGTATCTACTGAACGGATTAACTGATTTGACTAAACATCTCCCCGGGCGGCTGCTTGACTTCCATGGGTTCCATCTGGAAAATCGCCTAGAAAAAATCATGAAGGAAGTTAATTTTTTCCTGCTTTTGGCTATACCTCCTTAACAAATTTGCGGTTTTCAGTAGTTTTTCCCCAACCGCCAATTGATAACTCATCAAAGGTGAGACGATACGAAGTTCAACGGGCGGGCTTGTATCTAATATAGACAAATAGATAAAGCTATACAATGTCCGCACGAAGCCAAAAAAGCAGATTGCTTTAACGCGCCTTTGCACAGCTCTCACTCCAACAAATTGAGTGAGTGGGCTGCACATGCAACATAGACGGGTGACGGCCCCAGCCCACTGACAGTTGCCTACTTTGCGTTATGGTGAATCCGGCTCTGCCCATCATAAGCATAGAGCTTATAAAGTAAACAATCTTCAGTTGGCTGCTGTGAGTCTTAAATTTTGTGTGATAGTAGTGGTGTGGCAAATTTATACAATATTGAGAAAAAATCCATGAAATTATTACTAAATTCCAAATCCTGTCTTAAATGATCTCTTCATTTTATTTGAAAACCTCATCCGTCCACGAAAGCAATATCCTGTTCAAAATGTAAAAAAAACTCAAATCTTTCATAATTTTCATGTACTTTAGCAACATTTCGTTAAATCCATTTTTATTACACACAATTACAGTTTGTGTATATTCTTATCTCCCGATTTATTCGTCATGATAATGTTATTCTTTAATGTTGTGCCCGTAGTAATAAAATGAAAGAATATAAAAAAATGGCCTATAAAGCAAAATTTATTTGTTCATTTCTTTCATTTCAAGCCCAAAAACAGAACACGCGCCGCAACCACGCCCTGAGAGTTGTTGCACTCTTCAAACTGGAATGCAATATCCCGGCTTTTGAACTCGCGCGTCCTTGCGAAATCGAAAATGATTAAATGGTCAGCGCAGACATGGATAGTCTCATGAAACAAGCTGTGCCGTGTGTTGCGAAGAATGACTTAGTTGCTTCTTCTGATGTGCCATTGCCAGTTCAGCAGGACACACTGGATGAGGATACACCAGTAATATCTTTTTTCTCGTGTTGTAAGGGATAAAAAGCAATAAAGAATTTATTTACAAACTTTTTTCAATATGTAATTCCTCTCAAATTCTCATTCTTTCTGCATTTGGCTTTGCGTTATTTTGTCATTTCATCTACAGACCGGGACGAAAATGAGAAAATGAAAGTGCTCTCAAGATTGGGCGAAGCAAACGAGGCAATTTGATGATTACCTTCAAGTCTTTTGTAAAATTGGGGATCTTTATTTCTACGATAATAAAACAGTTTGTCAAATTTCATTAATTGAATCAGGAGCTTATGGGATGATAGATGAATTTTATACGATCTAAGTTATTGATAGATGTGCTGGTTGCTGGCATACTTAGAATCAATCAACCTTGTTGAGCAATTTTATTGCTTTGGTGACCAATGGAGACAATGGAATTATTTCTGGTCCGTCCGGTATTGTTAAAGGAGATTATACGGATTAAATATGGTCATGAAGTATTTTTAACGACGAGATTTTGTGAAACTTTTTTAACAGCTGTAAGGTATGTGTCTTGAACTGAGAATCAAATAATAAGTTAATTGTTTGTGTATTCATTAGGCAATGTGGATGTCAAACAACATTTCGGAAATAAAGTCATCATGGAAGTGCATCAACTTTAATTCAGATTAAATACGTTTTCTTGCATTTGACAAATAATAATTCCAGTTTATTTTACGACACGACTATATGAGCTTTTTTCGTCCTTTTCTAATCCAAAAAAAAGACTGGAAATTCTAATTAAGACATGAATACGCTTGAAAGAATTTACACATAATTATTATTTAAATTAAATCCATTACAATGAGGCTAAATTAACAACGACTTGTCCTGATGTGTTTGTAAAATAATTCTAATGGTACTCGTATAATGTTGGTTTCCCATGTTGAGCGTATAACATAATAATAAAATAAAGTCCAAAGGACAGCAAAAAGCTTGACAACACAAGTCCCTTTCTGCCGCCGGGTTAATGGGCTGAAAATTACACCTTATCTTTATTAGAAAACGTAAAATTTTAATTACGTTCTCTGGCGTTAATTCGAATCCACTATATCCGCATACAACGGAATATTCTAACACATTCGCATACGTCATGAGGATACTTTTGGCGTGAGTGTGAGCATGAATATGATGTACAAGGGAATTTCAAATACAGAATGGTTAACAAACCATTTGGAAAAATGGTGATAGTGATAATTTACGGCTTCATCAAAACAAAATTGCGTTTGAAATTAAACTTATCTAAGGACTAAACCCGTTAGTGTCCCGTCACTTTTAATAAACAAAATTCCCGCGAAAACAGCATTTCCTTCCGTCGTCGTCGCGTCATCCGTTGTCCGCACAAAAAAAAACTGTCCTTAGTCATAAAAATCAGTTGCCTAGAGGAGCAATCGATGATTACAAGGATGCGGTTGAAAGATTTTTGGTCGTTTATACGTCCCGTATGCAATATGAAGCGTCAGCCTCACGGCTGTTTACAATTCGCTCAATGATCCAGTCAAATGGTCCGTTGAAAGGTTATGTGTTTCCATGTTTCCATGTTTTTTTTCTTCTGGGCGACAACATCCTAAAGTTTTCTTTCCCTCTCTCTCTCGGCCGGGCAATAGTGTTTTTTCGTACCTTCGCAGGATTATCGGTCCAGGGAAAAAAATATCGGAATTTTTCGAACGAACAAAATTTGTAAAAAAAAAATCAAATTTAATCCAAGTGTTGTTAAGAGGGAAAGAGAGCCAGAGCCAGAGGATAGTGGGGATGGCCACAGGACATTCGACAAGGATACTGGATGGGTATGGGTAGATGCGGACAATTTTCGAATGCAATAATCATTTTTTTCCAGTTTACATCGTGATTGAAATTTCAGACTCATAATTTCAGTCTCATTAAGTTTAATAGGCTATTGGATAGGAACGGTGCGAGGAAGCGCTTCAAGAGTATTACAAGAGTGTGCTTGAGGGATAGCATTAATTAAAAATCTTTGGCAGGATATAGCATTGTGCGGCCAAGATGATAGCGTTGGAAATAAACTTTTATTATTGGTCGCTTTTGGATTATAAAAAGTGATGGAACTTTTGTAAAAGTGTTATTTGATGTTAGTAATGATAATAACCTGTACGTGATTTTGTTTAAGCAACAATTTTACTCAGGTCGTTCTCGTGAGTATGTTAATCCGACTTATTGGATGTAAGCTACTTGATCTGATGAAACATTTTTGTCAATCCAAGCTCAAAATACATCTGAGAAAATGGAAGACTGTCTAGCTGTGCGTATTCATTTTTCATACCTGATAAAAAAAACTATAGTCACTCAGCACCATATTCAGTATTGGACACTGCAATGAGGTTGATGTTTTGATTTCCTCGAAAAATTACAATATAATTTCTTGAAAACGAAAACAACAGTATTTACAATTTATTGTATTAATTCTGGTTCCCAAATTTCGTGGGTGTGAGTAGATATTAACTAATTGTGGAAATCTTGACTTATCATTCCATTCTATACAACAACTGCGGTCTTTAGATATAAGGGTTTCACCAGTGGCGTTCTGTTTCAAAAATATCTAGTGTTTGAAAACGAAATGGGGCCTACACAATAACTAGCAAACATTATTGAAACGACCATATTTTTTGTCCGCTATGGATTTTATTTTTATTGCAGCGATTTGTATCCTCTTCTTTGATAGGAGCAGTGGCGTAGATAGCCTTTCGGAGAGGGATATAAATGTATAGCTGAATTGTTGTACAAATTTGTGTGGGGCGCCTCAACTCATATTTCATTGCTTAAAAATTCTATTTTAAATATCGCTTTTACACTCCTCATTAATGATGATAATAATTTTTCATCATCATGTAAATTACGCAGATCACATTTTTATACTCGCATTGCTCTCGCGTTATACAAAAGTTACCAACTATTTCACCATTAAAAATTTGAGTAATCATTTTTGTGTTTTACAATTCAGTGCTGAAATTAATTAAATACCATTTGTGTTACGATCACAGGGGCAAGATGTTCGACCTAAGACGGATAAATAAATAACAGGCGCGACAATCCAACATTGGACTAAGGCCGCAGGATGTGTTAGTGACATCCTATTTCCAAGATCTTATCTGCTTTTTGATGAGGTAATGAGATCAGCATCACGCTCAGCAGTGTTATTTATCCCCATAAATGGGTACTCGTTTAACATCTGAGTGAGATCATAGTCTGTCACAAGCTCGTGAGTTCGAAAAACACCATGGAACACGGTGAGATTCGAACTCATGAGCCTGTGCACCGAAGGTAAGCGCACTAACCGCTAGACCAGCCAGACTTTTACCGATGGATTCTATTGATCCTTCTTTTATCTAGGCAACTTGATAGGATAGTAAGGTTTGCAACCCAAACAAACAACCCAAGAAAATTTAAATTAAATAAGTATAAGCCCTATCCCCCAGCAGTTGTATGTATTTTGCAAAGTTTTGGTCATCGGTCCATTTACCGATCGGCACGTCAGTGTGATTTTTGTTTAACTTAAATAAGAGCAAATAAGAGGAATTCTAACTTGTTCAGCAGCTTCTATATTCCAATGCCAATGGGCGTGTGGCATGTAGACAAGAACAAGTACAAAAACCGTTTTTTAGAAGAGATTCGCGAGGAGCCAGGCAAGGAAAAATTCATTTTTCATATAAAAATGGGTTTTTGTTCTTGTTATTGTTTCGCATTTAGACAAACCCAATGACCCAACAATTTGCTACGCTAAGAGGACCCCTCATGTTGCGGACCCGTGTTCTACCGAACACATGGAACACCGTAAGTTACGCCACTGCTCTTCACTGTGCCTAAACAACAAGGGCTTCCCTACCATATCAAAGCTCTCGTTGGATGGCGAAACTTCTTTAACCTACTCTTGTACAACACAACAGGTACGTGGTGATGGTGAAAACCGTACAGGTTAGGCACAACAGCAGCAGCATGCTGTATAGCTGAGAGTAGTAGTCTGGAGAAGGGCTTACGCAGCGAAAAGGTGCCGGCCTGAGCAAAGTGGCCAGGTTTTTGAACAAGCCTAACTACTTCAACAAACGAATTCGGAAATGCTTTTCCGTGATATACAAAACACGCGTCTCAGCAATCGATCTTCCTGCTATAGGCGCCCCGATTCGCTCTTCTTTTCCGAGAGCCTCGGTCGTCGGTGATACCCCTTTTCAATACGCACGTTAACCTATTGTTAAATTATTGACCCTGGATTGGGGCTAGGGGAACATCATCAATTTACAATGATTTATGACATATTTTTTATTTTCGATGATTTTGAATAAAAAACTAGAGGGCTTCGCCCCCTGCTCGCTACGCTCGCCAACCCCCGGGGCCGAGGCTAATTTCGGGCGCGGCCGAAATTCGGATACCCTTCGCTTGGGCTAAAAGTTTTTTCGGGCGTACCTATGACTTGTATTTAATCCCCCTCCTCATTCTTTTCTTCCGATTTGATTCAATCTTACATTATGTTTTGTGTCATCAATAGAAATACATTTGTGTGAAATTTGGTTGATTTTGGTGCACAAATGAAAAACTTTTTCTTAGAAGAACCTAATTTGGGGGGTTGGATTTGTATGGCAGCCCCATGACCCCATGGTCTGATTTAATCCATTCTTACATATTTTTGTGTCAACAATAGAAATGCACTTGTGTGAAATTTGGTTGAAATTGGTGCACAAATAAACAAGTTTTTCTTAGAAGAACCTAATTTGGGGGTTAAGTTTGTATGGCAGCCCCATGACCCCATGGTCCGATTTGATCCATTCTAGCATATATTTTGTGCTATCTTTAGAAACACATTTGTGTGAAATTTGGTTGAAATTGGTACACAAATAGAAAAGTGATTCTTAGAAGAACTCAAATTGGGGGGCTAGGTTTGTATGGCAGCCCCAAGACCCCATGGTCGGATTTGATCCAGTTTTACATATGTTGTGTGTCATTAATAGAAACACATTTGAGCGATGTGAGGTTGAAATTAGTAGACAAATAAAAAAGTTTTTCTCAGAAGAACCTAAATTAGGGGATTATGTTTGTATGGCAGCCCCATGACCTCCTTGTCCGATTTAAGCGATTCAAACATACAAACAGCCTGCAACAATAATAAGCATGTGTACAGCTCTCTAGCTTTTATAGCGGCCGAGAAAAACGCACTGCAACAGACGGACAGACGGACAGACAGACAGACAGACAGACAGACGGACAACGCCCAATCGACTCCCCAAGTCATGCTGATCATATATGTATACTTTTTATATGGTCGGAGATGCCTCCTTCAATGCGTTACAAACTTCATGACAAAGTTAATATACCCTTTCACTCTATGAGCAACAAACACCAAACATCAACGAATACTGTGCTTATGCATATTATTCTATAGGGTTTGCCAATAAGGGCGCGTAGATGTTGAAATGAAATCAAACAAGCTGTGTGTGTGGAATAAACTATTTTTTTTTATTTTATATGAAAGACCCATATATGACATTATGTATGGAATATAACATCATTCAAATGTGTGAATTTTCGGATCTACCGCATAGATCCTGCTGAATTTGAGCGAAGGCTTGGTTGATATTGCCTTTAAGGGCACCGGTCGGTTGAGGCTAATTGAGGCTAAATCACTTCACCTCTGCGAGAAATAACCTTACCGTCAAATCGTTCATGCATCTGCATCGTGGCATCTGCTGTATGGCACGTAGCGCTGTGTAACTTTACTTGTCATGGTGATTTGGCAAGAGTGGCTGAATAGTAAACAACAGATCCCAGCTAGCAACAGGCTCTCTTAATACCGTCTTCATTGTATCTAGAGAAAAAATGGATTGATTTTTAAACGTGCCTAAGGAATGTTTACAGTCGTGCTCTGTGGCCGTGATCGTTCGGTCGCCACTCTGTGAAATAGACACTCATAGAGAAACGAGTTTCCAAACTCGGCACGACTCGTCGCAAGTTTATTATTCAGAAGAAGTTGATAAGAAATATTCTTATCGTAGAATAATAAACTAACAATGCGACTAGGAAGTGGTATGGCTGACAACCGTATCACACTCCGAATTCAGCTGTCTCTGTATGATGACTACACACGGTAGTCATCAACGCACCATGCTCCACTAGGAGTTACGGTAATGAAGAAGAAGAAAGAATGTTTAATGAATGATCAAAGGTCAAAAAGACACCTGTTTTTTACTTAACGGGTTCTTTATTCCCACTTTTCCTCGCACTTTTTGAGATAGACGTTAACCTGTAATTATATGTAAATAGTGAGAAATTACTGAAAGAATGAAATAATGTTCAAGTTTTTTTTACTTTACCGGGATTCGAACTCATTACGTTCCGTAGTCCACTGTCCTTGCCTCTGCTCCACATCTGTTGACAAGTATGCTTTTTCGAGTGCCGTACACATTGTGTAAACATCACTCTCTTAATAATAGCATTAGATGTGTCAGTAAGAACAATTTAACCATTCGTTAGGCGCGCACCTATTTGTCACGTGGTTAGGCGCGCGGGCTACAATTGTAGCCCAAATAAAAAATAATATAAAAAATATGGTTCAATTTTAATTTTTTTTCTCTTGCTCGGTCTGCGGTCTTGTGATTGTTGTATAGAATAAAAAATATAAAATCCTTAATTTTCCAATAAAAAATATATAATAAATGAGGGCAAAGTGCCAATTAGTCTTATTTTTAGAAACTAAGTTAGCAACATGTAACAGATGCACGCTGTATGTACGATTAAGGAGCAGCATTTTAAAGCTACTGAGCAGTTCGAATGAATTCGGTTCATATCCTGAAAATGGTTGCCATTTAAAAGAGTGTGAGCTACAATTGTAGCCCGCGCGTCCACTGAAGGGTTAAGTAGCGAACAGTTATATTCAATCGAATTTTCCCGTTAGTGCGTTTATTGTGTTTATATTCATTGTGCAGTGCAAACATGTTCGCAATTGTTCAATACAGAAAAATTATAGAAATTGTGCCGGAATATTGGCTGATAAGCCAAGAGCTGATAAAAACCAAGTGTGTGGTGGTCTAATGGCGAAATTGGTAAATTACAGAAAGATACCCCTAGTAGGCCCATTACACAGGGCGTTGGGAAGTTGACGCCTGGAGCAGAGAAAGTCAAACGAAAAGGCCTCATTTCATATGAATCGCCGCAAGAGACCCTAAAGATAATGAAGTACCCGGAAGCGAACAGCTTCAAGCGGGAACATGTCCTGACAACTGAAAAACAGTCAGCACCATTTACAATGGAAACCAACCAAGTGATGCTGGTGGATGATTCAATTGTGGTAAGTGCGCTGAACAATTGCTTCTAAGATAACTGAATTGTATCGTATTTATTTTATATTTAAATGCAACGACAGACACCAATGGAAGATGAGGCATGTGCTGCAGTGACCTAAAGTGATCAGTTCTCGACAATATACACCAATCAAGAAACAATACAAGGATTTTTAACGGAGAGCATTCAATCGAAGCTATGGAAAGGACATTGCTGAAATTGAAAAAAAACCTAAGCGCAATTATGAAAGTGTTACAAAACAAAAGTGGTAATAGAACTGAAAAAATACCCCCAGAAGATTTGAATTGGCAGTTCGATCAGGTTGACGCCGAAGACAACCTGACTGACTTAGGAAAAAGAAACTTTAAGTCAATGATTTCAGAGCTAACTTAGCCAAATAAAACTGGCTGACAAACTTGGTTGAACTCTGAGCGTGGGCGGAACTCGTTGAATAGAATATTGTTCACAAATAACTTCTGGTCGTCAACTGCATGGTTGAGAGAATATTATTTGTGTGGGGTTTGGTTGGAATAAGTGGGCAAATAAAAATTTACTCTGAAAATTTTATTGGGGGATGCGGGAGCATGGCCGATTGCATCTGTTTTGACCTTTTTTGTTGCTTTGATAAAGACGCATTATTTCGAGGTTTTGTGAAATTGGTGTAAAAAATGTTTTTTAAAAGAACAAAAATAGGGTGTTGGGTTTGTGTAGCAGCCCCATGACGCCATGTTCCGATTTGATCCATTCTCGCATATGTTTTGTGTAATTAATAGAAATACATTCGTGTGAGATTTGGTTGAAATTGGTGCACAAATAAAAAAAAAATCTTAGAAGAACCTAATATGGGAGGTTGGGTTTGTAAGGCAGCCCCATGACCCCATGGTCCGATTTGATCCATTCTTAGATATGTTTTGTGTCATCGAGAGAAACACATTTGTGTGAAATTTGGTGGAAATTGATTCACAAATAAAAAAGTTTTTCTTAGAAGAACCTAATTTGGGGGGTTAGGTTTGTATGGCTCTGTGCGCGTGGTTGAATTTTATTAAAATGTACAAATAAGTTCAATATGAATCAGAAAACCAGAATATGGACCCAGGGTGTCATCTTATGTCAGGGTATGACTTATGCTTTTCCCACTGCCGGTTGGGGATTCCTCACATCCTCACATAAATAGCACTTCTGATGATGATGTGTATACCTACATTCCGATAATGATGGTTAAGAGTAAAATATATTATTGCAGGATTCACCTTAGGTATCCTTTAAAACCTGCATCGCTGTTGGGTATCCTTTGCAATAAATTGAGCTTCTATTTTGCTGGTTTTTTTTTCAAATTTATCACAGAGATATACCTGCAATCTTATATACCTGAAAAAATTATATGACAGTAATGATTTTCCTAAAAAGTGGTATTTTTACATTCACAGTTTGTTTTACTAAATCCCTCGAAAAATCTATTCCAGTCTATGAATTACCCAGTAATGTCCGTATGCCTTGAATTACCTACTGCAACTTTTTGCAGAAGTGCTTAAAATGAAGTGTAGAGAAACTAAGTTTTCCGTTGAAAGTGTACTTAAGTTTCTGCGGAGAAATTGAATGAGAACTTTAACGCTTCCCATACATATTCATTCGCGCGCCATATACACCAAGCGACCTCATGATATACGAGTAAAAGCAGATGAGGATCCCGAATTGCATACTGAAAGACTGCTTAGCAAAAGGAATACGGGCAGAAGTAGCAAAGTAAAAATATATGTATACACGTACTCATATATTTTGTATATGAAACTTAAACAGACATATCCAAAAGCAAAATGGAACAGGACGAGGCGCGGCGGCAAGGAAAAAGTGGAACATGACTTGCAAATGTAATTTCTGACTTGCACAAGAAAATTTCCATAGCATCCATGCTGCGAATAATTAACATACATAAATATGCAGTTTATCTAGTTGCTACAAAATCTCCTTCTCCGCCTGGTTTTTTTCCCACCCATTTGTTCCTTGTTCATAGTCGATAGTCGTCATCCTTGTATGACTGCTTTCATACGAGTCAGCCGTACAATATGGTAGCCCTCTGTCGTCGTCGTCGACGACTCATCCTAATTCCGTTAAAGGACACACAAAAGAAGTAAAAACTAAAATACGAAACCTCCGACCGCTTCCTTACTAATATGCACATCGTAGAGAGGCTTTCGCATCCTATCGCTATACAGTACAGTAACCCAATGCTGCCATGTCCTGTAGGGAAAGTATTGAAAAGGACTCAGTTTGTATGAAGTGACGTTGGCAACCCGGAATCTGTATGTGTGGGAAATGTTTCATCAGATAGACTCTCTTCTTGCAATGCAAGAGAATGTTATGCTTAGAGGTGGATAGGTTGCCGTGCTGCTGATAGTCGGATGTTTGCCATGCCGCAAAGTTTTCGTTTAATTAAAAGACATGACAAGAACATTCAAGTGAATTTTCCGAATAAATATTGCATCTGCATCTTTTATGATTGCTTACAGTTTCACTAATGCTTTCGCTCTGTTTTATAGGAAATTTATGCTTGAGCGGAATGTGGAATTTCAACTTTTGTTTGTTTCGTAATTTATTCCGCCCACAAATATGTACACATTGCATCGCCCCCACTCAACCTTCAAAAAACGGAACTTTCACGTTACGCCTCGTATGAAAATGATTTTCGGTTGGGCTTAGTTGACTTGCAAGATAGGAGTTAATTGGCTGATATTCAAATTGCATGTATTTCTTCTAGAAGAATCAAATCAAATCAAATCAAATCAAATCAAATCAAATCAAATCAAATCAAATCAAATCAAATCAAATCAAATCAAATCAAATCAAATCAAATCAAATCAAATCAAATCAAATCAAATCAAATCAAATCAAATCAAATCAAATCAAATCAAATCAAATCAAATCAAATCAAATCAAATCAAATCAAATCAAATCAAATCAAATCAAATCAAATCAAATCAAATCAAATCAAATCAAATCAAATCAAATCAAATCAAATCAAATCAAATCAAATCAAATCAAATCAAATCAAATCAAATCAAATCAAATCAAATCAAATCAAATCAAATCAAATCAAATCAAATCAAATCAAATCAAATCAAATCAAATCAAATCAAATCAAATCAAATCAAATCAAATCAAATCAAATCAAATCAAATCAAATCAAATCAAATCAAATCAAATCAAATCAAATCAAATCAAATCAAATCAAATCAAATCAAATCAAATCAAATCAAATCAAATCAAATCAAATCAAATCAAATCAAATCAAATCAAATCAAATCAAATCAAATCAAATCAAATCAAATCAAATCAAATCAAATCAAATCAAATCAAATCAAATCAAATCAAATCAAATCAAATCAAATCAAATCAAATCAAATCAAATCAAATCAAATCAAATCAAATCAAATCAAATCAAATCAAATCAAATCAAATCAAATCAAATCAAATCAAATCAAATCAAATCAAATCAAATCAAATCAAATCAAATGAAATCAAATCAAATCAAATCAAATCAACACTGAAAAAATTGGGCTATCTAAAATTAAGAAACTCTTTTCTCATTTGCAAAATTCCCGAATTTAGACAAAATTTCTCAAAATGTGACAATTTCTTCTTGAATCGATCCTATTTTCAACACCTTCTTTTGAGAAATAGGAAGTAGATTCAAGCCTAAACCATTATTCTCAATTCAAGCAAACAAATGCTTGATAAGAATTTTTTTTACACTTTCCATGCAAAGCTCGTGGAAAAGCTTTATTTTAGCTTTAGCTTATATTGGAGCGTTGTAGTAGATTAGTCAGAAGTGTCTATGGTTCAGTGGGTAGCGCGTTTGACTGGGAAGAATGGAGTTATGTGTTCGATGTTGGTTGGATGCAAGTTTCTTTTTTTAGATTTTCTTCTCTTTTCCATAAGAAAAGTTTGCTTGATTCAAAGTTACTTTTCCTTAAAGCGCCGCTAATGGCATTTCACTTGGATCAGTGTGACTAATTCTCAAATGAAGAGAAATATTTCTTGGCTGTTTTTTATTGTCTTTTTTTCTTGATTTGAGTCATATTTTCTTTACATTAGCAGGCGATTTGGTTCAGTGAAATCAAATCAAATCAAATCAAATCAAATCAAATCAAATCAAATCAAATCAAATCAAATCAAATCAAATCAAATCAAATCAAATCAAATCAAATCAAATCAAATCAAATCAAATCAAATCAAATCAAATCAAATCAAATCAAATCAAATCAAATCAAATCAAATCAAATCAAATCAAATCAAATCAAATCAAATCAAATCAAATCAAATCAAATCAAATCAAATCAAATCAAATCAAATCAAATCAAATCAAATCAAATCAAATCAAATCAAATCAAATCAAATCAAATCAAATCAAATCAAATCAAATCAAATCAAATCAAATCAAATCAAATCAAATCAAATCAAATCAAATCAAATCAAATCAAATCAAATCAAATCAAATCAAATCAAATCAAATCAAATCAAATCAAATCAAATCAAATCAAATCAAATCAAATCAAATCAAATCAAATCAAATCAAATCAAATCAAATCAAATCAAATCAAATCAAATCAAATCAAATCAAATCAAATCAAATCAAATCAAATCAAATCAAATCAAATCAAATCAAATCAAATCAAATCAAATCAAATCAAATCAAATCAAATCAAATCAAATCAAATCAAATCAAATCAAATCAAATCAAATCAAATCAAATCAAATCAAATCAAATCAAATCAAATCAAATCAAATCAAATCAAATCAAATCAAATCAAATCAAATCAAATCAAATCAAATCAAATCAAATCAAATCAAATCAAATCAAATCAAATCAAATTGGCATGTATTTTTCGAACTTTGGACCGCCATAATTTCGATTATCTCCCAATAATCGGTAATTCTCGTCCGCATTGTGATTTAAAGATAAAACACAATTCTTACTAATGCTAAAAAAATCAAACCCATAAATCCTTTTCCATTATTCAATTTCAAGGTTGCACTGAAAATAGCTCTCACTCGTACGAAATACCATTTCAAATTAACAAAGATATAATCATTACTAAGCCTCGAGCTTCATCATCACGATCTGTATTTACCCCGAAAAATCACATAATAACTTCTATACCTCCAGCAGAGCAACTCTACAGATGGGGATGAAGTCTGCCTACACTTGTCATGAGAAATCTCACAATATTAGTACAGCTGCCAAATATAAGCAAACAAAAGTTCAGTCATGACGAAAACCATAAACGTCATGTAAGCGTGATAATAAATAGAAACTCGATTAATTAGAATTCCACATAAATCATGACATACCTGTCTGAGCAAAACCACCCCCCAAACATATCACCACCACCTACAACGCTGTCTGTCCTATTTCGCATAGGCGAGCTGTGCCTGTATGTGGAAAGAGCAGATGTTATGTTGCGCTGTATGAGACTCCCATGTCACCATATCACCTCCCCACAAATAGTCCATACATCCCCAATTACCACAGTATGAAAACGACGACAATTCACACGCCCGACTATTATTAAGCCACCATGTCAGGGCGGTATGGGGGATGTGTATAACGCGAATATGTAAATCGCTTCATGACTCTTTAGATACAATTTTCATTTCCCACATAAAAAATCCACACACATCTTTATCAACGTCACCCCGTTGTACAAGAATGTGGTGCCTCATTAAAAGTCATAACATCGTCAGGTATAACAAAGTAATTTGAGGGTGACCTTATGCTTTCGCGAAAACTTATTCGGGGCTTCTTGCCAACTAACTCTCAACGCGACAGTACCGATGGTGCTGTGAAAGCAGTGCACGTCCATAAGTTCTCCACAGGTCCCCAAGCTCTCATATATATTGCGCTTCTTTAAAAACATCCTTCCGCCATAAGCGACCATAAGCAAGCTTCTTATGCACGACGACCGACTACTATGCTCTTGTAAATATTCTGCGAGCAGATAAATATTAAAAAGGCCAATTTAACAACATGTTAGACGCCTTCTTAGACCATCTATCTAATATGTCGCATGTGAACCTATGTCCTTGTGTTATCCACCTCTTCGAGTAGCCTATATGCCTCCCTGGCCAAGCTGCTGCTCGTGCTCGTGAGTCGTTTGCCTATGACCCTGCTAATATGCCTGCGAACAATAAACCGTCAATTATGTAAGTCGAAAAGAGTAAGACGAGTAGCCTAATTTGAGTCTCTGCTACGGCTAGTACACTACGTTGCCGTAAACGATATGCCTCGAAGCCAACACCAAATAGGACGACTATTGACGAACAATAAGGCGGATTGCTTTACTGCACCTGCTGAAATCGAGAGCGACAACAAGCGTGTAAATTGGCAGGGTGCGACCTCAAAGCTTTTTACAAGCTTGCCTCGGTCATGTACTTGCGCAACAATTGATGCTGTTGTACGCAATTTGTTTTCATTCCGGCAGGCTGTCTTCGTCAGGCGTTTTGCGGCGAAAATCGAATCCTTACTAGGAAGGAGCAGATGACGAAGGGGAAGTGGACGTGTGGAGATTTTTAGTACATATTCCCCTTCCAGAATATTTGACTTTCAAGCTTTTCGCCTCCACACGAAACTTTTATTTCGCTTCGATATGTTTATGGTGCTTTTGACCTGCCTTTACAGCCGATGTATTGTGTCCGAACGAAACGAATTTTCAATAATATTTTTATGTGATAGATGTATTTCATGTGGTTATATATTTTATAACCTGCGTTTGCCAGCAGCAGGGTTATGTGGTTGTGATTCGTTTCCTGGGAAATCTGTCAAACTCTAAATAAAGTTTGATGAACATTTGTGTAGTAAAATCATCTTCAGGTTTTATATTCTTCAAAAATTTTCCCGAAATCGTCAAACTTCATATTTTCTATTAAATTGACTGGCCTCCTGTCCGGAGAAAGGGGTGGATATTAGAACCGTTGCAAGAACACTCGAGCCTAAAAGATTTCATTTATTTCACATTAATCCAGCTAAAAATAACAGGCGCGACAATCCAGCATTGGACTAAGGCCGCAGGATGTGTTAGTGACATTCTATTTCCAAGATCTTATCTGCTTTTGTTGAATTAATGAGTTCAGCATCACGCTCAGCAGTGTTATTTATCCCCATAAATGAGTACTCGTTTAACCTTCGGGCGGGCGCAATGCATCTGACAGATTAAGTGGCCAGTTTTTGTTGCGCCAATCAGCGATATGAAAACGGAGAAATCTGAAACTCACAGTAGCTTAATCTTTATCGATCAACTACCCAAAGCAGTTTTCAGTTTCTATCTACCATATGTCTGAGGGGCGGGAGGGGATGAAATAATCTCTCAGATGTATTGCGACCGATTGTGTTATTTTCTCCTTTTCTATGAAAATTTCCACATGTTATACTCTTCACATTGCGTAATAACGTTGTGTTGACTTTTAGGTTCACCAAACCGTTCAATAGTGTGTTTTTAGTAAAATGAGCTCACATTTTTTAAGCGATCGAGTTGTTGGAGGTTTTTTAAATATTGAAGCCATTGAAAGCGGAATATTCTAAGAAAATTAAAAATGTGAAGGGTATCAAACTTTGTGAGCCAGTTTTTGTTTCTAAAATTTCGTAGAACTATTTAAACAAGACAATGCAACAATAAATAAGAGTGTAAAATATACAGAAACTTAGTTTCATCCCTTTTTCGGCATTTAATCTGTCAGATGCATTGCGCCCGATCGTGTTAGGATTAGTATTGCGCCCGCCGGAAGGTTAACATCTGAGTGAGATCATAGTCCGTCACAAGCTCGTGAGTTCGACAAACACCATGATCCACGGTGAGATTCGAAATCATGACCCTGTGCACCGAAGGTGCGCGCACTAACCGCTACACCAGCCAGACCAGCTAGCTGAAATCAATATTTAGAATGAAAATATTCTAATTAGTAATCCTAGGTAATCCCTGCTGGAGTCCACTTGAGCACCACGAGGATCAAATCCACGCATCAGGTTGAAGCGGAGGGCAAGCGTTAGCTCTGAGAGCTAGCCGGAAAAATCCTACATTGAAGTTGCGTTGGTGAACCTATGGATACAAATCAAGTAAGCTATCGGAAATTACGGTGAGGTAGTTGACCAGCACTAAAGCTATAGGCCTATTGTACTATTACCCCAGTCAAAGAAAGAAAGAACTATGCGTGACGATCAAGGTCAACCGTATTTAGAAAGTGGTTGAGCTAGCAATGTCATCAATAACTGAATAAGCCACTCCGAGGTATATCCAGTCCTGTGGGTAAAGCATTGCACTCATGTAGGACGTGGGTTGAAGTCTCTTCGCGTCGTCTTCTTCACAGAAATGAAGCTGGTGTCTGGTACGAAGTTGTGGTATCACAGGGTCATAGGCAAAAATTGTCTCTAAGAAGTCCAGAAATGCTTCGAATTTTGCTTCTGCTTAGTTGACGGAGCTCAAATGATCTTTCATGGAAGTGCTTGGCTATAAGTAGCTAAGACTGTCTAAGCCAAATCAAGTAGTTTCAATGCTGAGATATTGGCCCGTATGAATAAAAAGTAGTAAATTTTCAAATTTGTAGAAACTACTCAAAAGTAGATACTACATGTATTCGTATGAATAATAATTTTTTTTCGGAAATACTAAACTACTACTTCGAAAATGCAATAGTAGCATCTGCTACAATTCAAAAAGTAGGCGCTGCTACATGTTTCATAATTAGGCTGATTTCTCTGACGGTTTGATTGATTTTGTTTGTGGTGTGCCTCAATTATTAAAAAGGTAAGAATATTCAAGTATGTTCATTTTGATTATTTAATTTTCCTTCGTAATTGTTTCCAGTGCTCGTCCACCATGGGATCATCGGAGATATCACTTGAAGATTGTGATTTGGCTATGGAGTCATCATTCCAGCCGACTTCTTCTAACCGCGTTACTGACATTCTTTTTAGCCAGGCATTACTAAAATGTGGCGGGGCGTTATTGAAAAAAAGCCAAAAACCCAACATGAAAGTGCTTAAAAAGAAAGCTATCAGTGAAATTATCGATTATATCCTTATTCAAAAAGGATTCGTAATTTCAGAACAACAAGTTTTGAAAAAACTTAATAATATGAAGAACAGGGTCAAAGTTAAAATCGACCGAAAAAAAACCGGAAATATAAAAATTAATTTGAATGAAGGCGAAAAAGTACTATATGAAATGATGGGTGCGGAAGAGAACCCATCGGTGCAAAAGATTTCATGTAAGTAATAGGGAGGCAAAGATATTCTATGTCAACGGAGCATTTTTTTCAAACTCGATTCTTTTCGCATTTCAGATGGTGTTTCTGCAGGCGTTGCTGGACCTAGTAGCAAAACTATAGTACAAATAATAACAGGTAAGTTAATTATATATACGCAGGCATGCGGTTACCCATATATCAGCAATTCTTGTAGAAAAAAATTGAAACTAAGATTCTTTCTAATTTCAGCCAGTGTTTCCGCCAGTGAAGATGTTCCCACTCATAATTTGGAGGAAGAACATAATGGAGATTCATTACCGAAAAGAGCGAATGGCAAAAGAACTATTGTAAGTTCAAAAATATTTTTGGTGTAACCTTCTTTACATATATTTGTACAATTTGATAGGTGGAAAAGCAAACCGACCCCAATAAAATGGATATTCAGAGTCTCCAACGACACGTGCTATTAAAGCAGCTGGAAATGTTTGAAGACCAGAAGAAAACACTAGCTGATTTGCGTTCAGCTTTAAGTAGCTTAACAAATTATGTCACAAAAAATAAATCATTTGATAATTTGTGTTGAAATAGAAAAAGAAAAAATACTGATTCTTTACTTTGTTTATGTATTTATTTATTTACCTGAAATATAATGTTTGAATTAAAAACGAGTTGTTCGAAAATGAAATGTTTTTTAAACTGAATTAAGTAAAATAAATATTACATCATTGAAGGAAATTATGCGTTATTAATTGAATTAATAACTCATGAGAGAAGTTGGGCAATCGCATCCCGGCGTGCCTCTCCTCTTTGCTTTTCACTTAAATTTTGGGGATCATCGTGTCTATTGCCAAGTTGATCCTGGAGCTCAATTTCAAAGCTAAAGTCTTCATCATTAAGGTACTTGGCAACGTTGTGTAATATGAAACACGCTAATATCATGGATGGCACTCGGGACGGGAAGTTTTCATTCTAATTGTGGAACTCAGAATTGGAAATCTTCTTTTTACTTGCCCAAATGCGCATTCAATTATAACCCTTTCTGCCTTATGTAATTTGTTATATGCGACTTGGGCGGGCGTTCTTGGGTCTCGGTATGTTGTTAAAAGCCATGGTGCTATGGCATATCCTTCATCACCTAAAATTATTGCGCCTGAACTGTTTTCCGCCATTACTTGACGAACGGCTGAGTTGCGCCATATGCGGGAGTCATGAACGGACCCTGGCCATGAACAATCTAAACTGGTAAATATTTTCTTGGCATTACAAGTTGCTTGCACATTAAATGATTTTAGGCCCTTTCTGTTCACAAATTCGTCCCCATGTGTATGCGGTGTCACGATAAGGACATGTGTGCAATCTACAGCCGCGATTGCATGTGGAAACTTTAATTTTTGCTGCCAAAGTGCTTGTGCCTCTTTCATTTCGGTTTCCGTTGTTGGAAATTTTATCCACTCCTCAGACCTCGCTATAATTTTCTCACATACTTCCCAAATAATTTTATTTGCTGTGGTTTGGTGAATTCCGATATCTTCACCAACACCAACCTTAAAAAATAATAATACAATTTGTAAGTTAATTTTCAATTAATAAAATATTTTTGCCAAACCTGAAAACCGGGATCACCAATATATCGGAGAAAAGTTCGCATGCGTTGGGAATTCGTTAAACGACTGCCTCTGCTTTCACCATTATCGTCTCCCAAAAAATGATTGGCCAACCAATCTACATTTCTCTTTGTAAATCTATACAGAGATTTGAAATTATCGTCGCACGCTTCACGTCGTTTTAGGTAGCTTTTCGTTTTACGCGGTTCACTTATGTTTAAAAACATTTTTAAAGATTTTTTTTTGCCTTGTTTGAATACTACAAATCAATACCTATTTGTAGTTTGCAAATTGTTACCTACATGAAAACTGTAGTAAAGCTACTTTTATTCATATGAAATCTACTAATGTTTCCCCTTTGTAGTATGTTCGAAAGTTGTAGTGCAGTAAACGTCATTTTAATCATAGCAACAATACTAGAAATCTATGTTTACTTCAAAAAAAGTAGTAAAGTACAATTTACTACTTTTTATTCATACGGGCCATTGTGAGTTGTTCCCGGTCTTGGATTTCCTCTTTAACTATACAGGTAGAGAAAGGTTCTGGTCCACAGAAGTGGTATGGTGCGGCTAAACGCGCCTACTCGTCAGCTTATTCGTTCCTGCGATACTTTGTTATTGGAGCCCAGTTGGAGTCTTCAGTCAGCAACAAGTGTGGGATGATGGGTGACCTCCTGAACTTATAGTTCGGTCTGAACTCCGCATTGGTAATTTCGATGAAAGAAACCGGGTTAATAAACTCTGATGATCCGAGCCGGGCAAGGTGTCTTCACCTTAACGTGGCTTCCTCGAGAAATACTCTGCCCACGACTCCGTACTACCAGTTAGCTTTTTGAGCGACTCTATTGTGGTTTCTTTGCTGTTATGCCAGGTCTGTTTGGATCATGCCCACACTGGTGTGTGAGGCTGCTTTGGGATAGAGTCGATGAAATGCGGCTTCTTCCGGCCGTTCCTCAAGTCGATTCGTTCGTTCAGGGCCACCTTAAAATGCTAGGTTAAACCTAGTCCATGAAGCGCTGCAGATTTCTTTGAAATCTTGCCTAAGGCGAATTCCGAAAAGGGGTTGGCCGATTTTTGGCTCATTCCCTTGGACCAAGAACTTGAAATATCGCATACATCCTGAACCGCTGACTTCTTTTGACGCCTCCCGGTTCAAAGAGCTTGGACTTCTTCTTGCCATGCTTTCTGCAATTTGATGGACTTGGTTTACACTCGTCGATGTCCGCGAAGTATATATGACTCCTCGGGGACACTTTGTTTGATGGCTGGATCATTGCCATCTCTTGACTGTTTGGAAGTACTAGCGCCAGAAGCCGCTTTAGGTTTGGCTTTTCCGTTGAGTCTAGATTACATATGTTGCTTCGAAAGTCCTGTGTTTTTTCGAAATCATTTCGCATCGAGAGTATGTTGGTGGCGAGTAGCTCGAAAAAGTATGGTTCACTGACGTATTACCACGCACTAGTTCGGCTTGTCTTACCGTTCTTGGAAATTTATAATTAAGCCAGGTTTTCCATTATGAATTATGATAATTTACGCCCTGCTTAACATTCCCTGGCACGGGTTCCAAGACTCCTCGGTATTTAAGCATATCCAACACCATAGACACTACTGGACGGTACAGTATGATCACTGAGCCTGAGAGGGCTGGTGTTATTTCGATTCGTTCAGTTGTTCGTAAAAAGAGTCCTTCGCTTCGGCGCTATCAGGTTCAGTTGGAGCGTAACATTGAATTATGGTAATGTTTCTCATTTTAGTAGGGAACCTGGCGGTCATACTTCTATCAGAAACTGGTTTCCAACTAATCAGACTGATATGAGCTGCTCCGGTTAATAGGAGCCCAACGCCTGATTCCCGAGAACTACCAGGAATACAATAAAACCGTGCTACGAGTAGGAGAAAAATAATCCCCTACTATTAAACCATCAAGTAGTCTGGCTGGTCTAGCGGTTAGTGCGCGCACCTTCGGTGCACAGGCTCATGAGTTCGAATCTCACCGTGTTCCATGGTGTTTTTCGAACTCACGAGCTTGTGACGGACTATGATCTCACTCAGATGTTAAACGAGTACCCATTTATGGGGATAAATAACACTGCTGAGCGTGATGCTGATCTCATTACCTCAACAAAAAGCAGATAAGATCTTGGAAATAGGATGTCACTAACACATCCTGCGGCCTTAGTCCAATGCTGGATTGTCGCGCCTGTTATTTATTTTTTTTATTAAACCATCTAATTTCGCTCAGCCCCAAGATGTTGAGTTTGTATCGTCTACCTAAAATCACTCTCTATTTCAAGAAATCCTGCGTTTTGTGGGCCCTCTGAACCATTGTCCAAGCGAGTACACACGTTCCAGAATCCAATCTTTGTCATTATGCGAAAGCCAAAAATCGTAGCCGGTAAGTCAGTCCTAATCCGAGGCCTAGTAGACGTTTCATTAGCATAATTAATTTGCAGATGCGCAAGTTGCTGGCATACACATTATTTCCTTTTAGTCGCCTTATACGACAAGCCAGGAACACTGAGGTTTATTCTGCCCCCACACCACAGGGGTTTTACTCGGATAATGCGGGAAAGTAGCGCCCCGTGGAGGACATAGGAGTTGGCTTGAGCCGTTCAACCTATGAGCCCCCTCCTGCATAGTTAAGGGTCCGCAGTTTTGCCACAACTGAAAAAGTTATAGGAATCGGCCGGGGCCTTTCTACCCATATCTCTTCCCTTACGGACATTTTCATAAATCTTCATAATGTGGATGTGTACGTAGTACGTACGTAGTAGAATCCAAAATTGTTGAGAAAAACACACTTATAGTTATCCGATTGAATTCATTTTACCGCTATTCGATAGAATAACTCTTCGGTCATAACAGGACTAAACATGAGTTCAATTGTGCAATCAAGGGCCCGGCTAGGTAATTATTTGTGTCGCATTCTGATTTCGTATTTGAAATGAAGCAGATCAAGTACCGCGCGGTCATTGAATTCCTTTTTTGAAAGGATACACGGCGTCCCAGATTCGAGATGAACACATATCCGTGTACTGCAACTCTTCACCATCCCAGGCGACTATTTACCGGTGGATTTTGGAATTCAAGCGAGGAAGGACGAATGTTTTTGATGAACCCCGCACCGGACGCCCAATAACTGAGACCACAGAAGAAAACGTCCAATTAGTCGAGGAAGTTGTATTGAGTGATCGGCGGCTAAAGTTATCAGAGATTGCAGAAAGGACAAGTCTATCAAAAACCACCGTCGAAAGAATTATTACTGACCATTTGGGGATGAGGAAGATCTCGGCAAGATGGATCCCGAAACTTCTCTCAGCAGATCAAATGAAGCAGGGAATGAAATGTTCGAAAGACTTTTTGGAGCTGTGTCTCGCCGACTCGGATGCAATTATCAACAGAATTGTGACAGGAGACGAAACCATGGTCCTTTACTATGATCCTACGACCAAAAGGGAGTCCATGGAATGGAGGAGGCCTTATGAGGAGCGCAGTGGCGTAACGTTTCCAAAATTTATTGTGTTCGAAATTGGATTGGGGGCCCCTTATCTTTGATTTTATAACCAGCAAATACATATTGACAAAACCCGCATGTAAAGCAGTGCACCAATAAACAAGCGCAACAAAAATTTTATGTTCGAGCAACGTTTTCCATTTTTTCTACTTAGACTTATCTACTCATCACTTCAATTAAGAGCAGCGACAAAAGAACCATACCTTGAGGAACTCTTCTTTATAACAGTATCGTAACAGTCATTAATTTAAGAGTAGAAGTGTTCACCCTAAATCTGAGATTCATACATACATGGAGAGCTCCCCTACAGGCAAGTTAAACGAAAACCAGTGTTTGACGTATCCATACGTCCACATCTTGATTCAAATCGGCTGAAATCGAATTCGTGGAGCTCCACCGAAGATAAATGCGTCATGCAGGGGAAATGCTGAATCCATTATGTGAACGGGAGGGTATATCGGCAGGCATTTGTTTCTTCATTTCATGAGTCCTATACACAAAGTTCTTTTGGCTTGGACCTTATTGAAAGATCTTTGCGTCGAAAGATCCAAAGTTATTCTTTTATATAAACGTCGCGGACATATTTTTCTTGATGTAGCAGTCATTTTCTTTTCAAGAGTCAAATATTCAGAGAACTAAATCACAATGGCTCAATTTTACGCAAAAACCTTCAAAAGAGGCCAGAGCCGTGCGAAGGAATTTTGGTGCCCAGAGCAGAACCTCGCGTCTATATGTCAAACATGTAAACATGTAAATATGAAATTTTCAGAATTTACGAACGCGTCATTTTGGGGCTTAACGATTGTTACTTAACTTAACGATAGAAAGCCGAAGACATTTTAAGCACCTAACTATAAAAATTGGCGGACGCGTGGACATTTTGTTATATTCTCTGGATGAGTGAAAGTTTCAAGAAGGAATTGCAGAGCTGGGGTGTCCAACAGAGGAGCTGACATGAGCCAAATAACCAAAATTTGTATGTTCAAGCGAGCCGGAAAATTGAAAACTTCGAAATGCTGCTGAGGAGTCCCTCTGCTAAAAAAATTAGATGTACCGTTAGTCTTTTGTAAATTTTACCCAAATGTAAATCTTTGGAATTAAAAAATCAGTGTGAAGCTTGGAAGGTTTGAGCATAGAAGGGATGAAAGTTAGGAAATGCACAATTAGAGACAAGGCTTAGCAGATAAAAAAAGGTCACATTTGAACTAGCACGGGCGCACATGGCGACACTTTAAGTGCCAATAATTTAGGCATTAGACTTCTAAAACACATAGAAGCGATTCTCGATTGGAAAGTTGTATCTAAAAAATAAAGATAAATAAAGAGCTACCCTTGCATATCTTTCGTTCATTTTTGATTATGATTATTTTGATTTATTACAGCATTATAGCACTATAGACAATATGCATTTACTAAGGTTCGGATTTGATTCTATGGTAGGCACGCGTTTTGCAAGAAACCTGATATAGTACCCCAAAACGCTGAGTCCGGGATGGCTCAACACAACTATGGCCAAGTGTAGCCTCATAGGAGACACCGCTTTCCATGTCACGATCAAAGCTCAACTGCTTCCACCACGTTGCCCAAATATTTGTTTGCAGCATATAGGGCCGAATGCCCCTTCCAGATAGAGAGCTGGTTGGCCGTATACAGTACGAACACAAAGTCTTTATTGTTTGCGGACTAATAAAAATTAATGTCTTTAAAAGAATAGTTAGCCAAAAAATTTGTCAAAGAAAAAACATCTCTATATTTGTGACTTGGGGGCCCCGTGTGGCTTGGGGGCCCGTGTTCCACTGCACACATGGAACACCGTACGTTACGCCACTGGCAGGAGCGCCCCAAGAAGGCGAAGGTGCAGCAGAGCCGGAAAAAGATTATGGCCACCATCTTCTGGGATTCCAAGGGAATTATAATGATTGACTTCAAGGAAGAGGGCACATCAGTAACAGGGAAATATTATGCAGATCTTTTAACCCAATTGAGGGCCAACATTGTGGAAAAACGGTATGGAAAACTGGCGAAAGGGGTGCTGCTTCTTCACGACAATGCACCAGTTCACACCGCCGCCGTGGCCAAGGCTGCTGTGGTCAAATGGAAGAAATTGAACACCCCCCGTACAGCCCAGACCCGGCCCCAAGTGACTACTTCCTGTTCCCAAAATTAAAAAAGGACCTCCGAGGATGCAAATTTGAGACTGAGAAGGAACTGAAAGATGCTGTTTTCGACCAATTGCAAGACAAACCCGCGGACTACTTTTTGAAAGGGATGCAGGATGTTATTAAACGATCTCATCGTTGTATTGAAGTAAAGGGGAGTTACATTGAAAAATAAAACTTAAATGAATCCAATCGGATAACTGGAAGTGTGTTTTTCTCAACAATTTTGGATTCTACTACGTATTTACTTGGATATAACCACTAAAAGCCTGTTTCGATGAGGATATATCCTTTATTTTAATCCATTGAAAGGACACTTTCTCCTAGAACAACATTTTTAAAATTAACATCATATAAACAAAGAAATGTTAATTTTGGAAAAATATGATTTAAACAGATTAATATTAAATACAAATGATTATACATCTACTTTTAAACAACTTGTTACTCTTAACAAAGAAGTTATAAGGATGTTAACTAGCAACACGTCGAATCGACGTATGATTATCTTGTCAAGGTTAAAAAATATGATTATCTCTCTAGGATTTTTAAATTCACTGACCTCTCTATATGTATAAAATGTCCATTCCAGTATACATTCCACACCATTATGAATGAAATAGAAATTGTTTTTTTTTTTTGTTCTGTTTCATCTACGTACTTTGGACATTCCCGTTTGGATCAGATGCTAAAAGCTAAAATACAGATGAATTATCCTGCCACTTTCACAAACAACTTTATTACTTTCAGCAGGGTGTTACTATTTCAAATTGTGCGTACATTCAATCTTCTTTGAAACATTCGTCTAATACTCACCCCCACCGCTGATATTAAAAAAAAACTCAAAAAGTTTGACAACTGGGAATTTTTATACAATACAATCCTGGGAAATATCGTGGGAATTCCGAACACACAAGAAAAAGTGGGATTGTGTCATAGAGAAATAAAAACAAAATTTTTAATACCTAAACGTACCATCGCACTCTCTAACTACCACCGCGGGAGAAAATCTAATTGTGCCCGGAAACATAACATTTCCGTGAAATTTTCAAGTCAACAATTCTCTGTGTGGCAAACAACAAGAAGACAGAAGCGGTGCGTTAGTACCACTACCACATCCGCTTTGTCCCTGTTCTTCGTATTTTGCAGTCAATTTACGATAGGGATGATGCGAATAAAATAGGCAAAAGCCTAAGTGGACGGTTAGTACTAGGTATTTCAACATTAAAGAGATTGTCTAGTACATAGTAGTCCGCGTCAAGACAACTCGGGTGGGGGACTTTCAATTTAATTTGCTTTTCAAGGAATTCGAGCATTGTGTTTTGCGCCGTCTAATAGAATATTTATTGATAAATATGTATATTGGAATTTGGAACAGTAAGACGAGGTGAGTTCTAATTATAATTTTAAAAATAGGTTTTCATTAAATCGAAATAGGATTAGCTAACGGTGAATAGCACAAATACTGACAAATTCTGGCTCTGATTTCAAATTACGGTTGTAAGTTTTGAATAGAAGACAATGGAATTGGAACCGTCTAAATATACATACATTCATATTTACTTACTTAGGCTGGAACATGGAGTTGAGGTTAATATTAATATTCAGTAATGATGCTTCTTCAGGGCCGTTCTCACATGGGCATCCTGGGTGTCAGCCCGGAGCGGCAAATATTGAGGGGGATGTGCCGTCCCAGAATACTTGGAGTGCCTTTTCACAGATTGCTTCCAAACGCGTCTTTTCTCGATGAGTTGAAAGTCTGCCCGCATGGTTGTACTGCTAAAGGATCCTGACAAAGACTAATCAAACCTCAATCATATCGGAGCATTAGTCTTCTTCCAGTACTTGGTAAACTGCTGGAAGGGATTCCCATCCGGAGGATGGAGGAAAGGCTTGTCGTGCAGATGTCTGAGAGCCAGTATAGATTTCGTGCTGGCTGATGCGTGGCTCTTTATCAGGGAGTCTGTATCTCGCAGTTCGTCTCAATGCATCCTCTTTATTGACTTCAAGGGTGCTTTTGATAACTTGCTGTGGAATGCGATTCTGCGCAAGCTCGAAGCAGTTGGCTGTCCGGAGTTGTCTCTTTGGTGGAGCTACTCTCCGACGGAGGGACCTTTGTTTTTGGGGCCTACGACGTAGTGCGCAAACGTGCATAGCATGGCTGTCCGCAGGGCTCCATTCTAGGCCCATTCTTTTAGAACCTAGTCATGGATGACCTGCTTAAGTCACTCGGACCGGCTGTGCAAGTGCTCCGCCTATGCCGATGAATTACTCATCCTTGTGGAGGGTAACTCGCGAGCTGCGCTAGAGCATCTGGGATCGTCATACATGGATGTTATCCGTCAATGCGGACCCAAGATGGGAGTTGAAGTCTCGTCCTCTAAGACTGTGACGATGTTGCTCAAGGGCAGCTTCAAGCACAGTCACCCTCCATTCGTGAGGATGGGGGAAGTTCGACTCAAGTACGAGGCGGTCCAGGTCAAGTACTTGAGCATAACTATGGGGGAGAGGATTAACTTTAGGTTCCTTCAGAGCTGTCACCGAAAAATGGTTATAAAGGGTAGTCCAACGTGAATGCACGAAGTTAATTGTTAATAAAACAAAAAGTTTTAGAGAATTATCAATTTTTTTTTATTATGATAGAAGGATATATGGCAATTACAGTGGTGGAAATTGGAATAGGTTCATTTTGAAGGGCTCCCAATAAACGCATTTATTTCCGGTACTTAGCAAACAAACACAAATCAAGCCACCTTAAAGTATAAACATTTGCCATATGCCAGTTATATTGAATTTATTCGTCAATTCGATCAATTCATTTGAACTTTAGGGTTCGAAGCCAACCAACAGCCGGAAATAAGAATAGGTTAATGTGAAGTGTTGTAGTTTTCGAATCTAATAAAAATAGAAGTTTTGATAAATTTGGGACAAAAAAGAAAGAAGGTGAAGTTTGGATTCTAATTGGAAAAATTAAGCGGCGCTTGCATTACAATTAATGACTTTTTTAGGAGATGGGAAGAAAGCGTTTATCTGCAGAAGAAATTGCGAAAATTAACGCATTCAAAGAAATGCAACTATTCAACCGCAAATTGCAAGGAGGATCCGTCGTTCCGTAAATGTCATTAATAATTTTGTCAATTTAAGAAATAATTATGGAAATAGAGGTAAATGTGGACTGAATCGCAAAGTGAATAATCGGTCTGTTCGAGCCATTTTACGAAAAGCGAGCTGCAATGGTGTGAATTCAAGCCAGATAAAGGCGAATCTAAAAGTCCCAGTGACAACTCGGCGTATTCGACAAATTTTGAGCAGCTCAAAATACTTGCTATACTCCAAACGGTTATGTTAGCCTCTACTAAAGACGCACCATAAAGCCAAATGAATGGAATTTGCCAGAGATCACATGCATTGGACAACAGAGGGGAATAAAATTTTGTTCAGCGACTAAAAAAAGTTTAATTTGGACGGTCCTAATGAATGAATGTCAGTATTAGTGGCGCGATTTACACAAGGAGAAGCGGATTGCAATGAGCCGTCATTCCGGTGGCGGTAGTGTGATAGTTTGGGCTGACTTCTCCGCGACTGGTAGGACTCCGATCACGTTTATAAATGGTCGAATAAATTCTCGATCTGCTGGAAAATGTGATGGTTGATGCCGCAGAAAATATTATTGGACTAAATTTCATTTTTCAGCAAAACAACGCAGCCACTCACACTGCCAGGGTGGTAAAGGAATCGTTTAAAGGAAAGGAAGTACCGACTTTGGATTTTGGTCTGAAGCCCTGACCTCAACCCAATTGAGAATCTATGGAGGATACTAGTCAGAAGGGTTTATGCAAATGAGTGTCAGTTTTCTGATGTTTTAGAATTGCAAAAGACGATCTAATCCGAATGGCGAAAAGTTGATCCAGATACCCTGTGAAATCTAGTTCACTCGAAGCCTAATCGAATTCACGAATTGATTTAGAAACGCAGAGATTCAATCAGTTACTAAAAGGAAGAATTCATCCTAATGTCATTGATGAGCACATGTACTTTATTTAGTGAACCAATTCTAATTTCCACCCTAAAATTTGCTTTTTTGTAAATCATTTAATAAATTAAACTATTTATTGTAAGTTTAATAACGAATAACAATAAACTTATTTAATACCTGTGTTTCACACCTAATTACTTTTTTTCATGGTTTCAATTTCCGTAGAATAAACCTTTTTTGGGTGAACCTATTCCAATTTCCACCACTATATGTGTGAAATAAAATATCGGCCAAATGCTCGCCATGGCTACTTCTATCCGATGGTCTATATTTTCAATGACTCTGAGACAAAAGTGAGGGTGAATATCGTTAATGTGCTGAATTACCTCATCTTTTAGCTCCTGAATTGTTTATGGCTTATTGACGTACACCTTTTCTTTTAAATATCCCCAGAGAAAGAGGTCCAACGGTGTTAAATCACATAATCGTGGCGGCCAAATTCTCGTGCAAAAGAGCCATTGTTTCGTTGGCTGTGTGGCAAGTGGCCCCATCCTATTGGAACCTAATATCGTCCAGGTCCATATCCTCGATTTCTGGCCACAAGAAGTCCGTTATTTGGTCGATTATGTTGACCAAAAAATCACCACCCGTTATATAATGTAAGTGGTTGAAACGCGTCGTTAAGATGAATTGGGATATGGGTAGGGGCGCAATCCAGAGGATCTACGAATACTTGTTTGTTGGCTGTCCAGCATATGGATCCGTAGCTCTTAAGGACCACGCCCTTACCGTTGGTGGTAGGGAAATTTGTGAAACGTGTCCCGCTAACTAAATTTCTCCGAGTATTTAGGATGGTATCTGTCGAGGCTCTGCAGGTCCTGATGGGTGCTTGGAGATTCTGCGTCGTGGAACGGCGTTTTACATACGAAGAGGCTTGCGTTGCCCCCTAATAGTCTGTTATCCCCTGAGAGTGTCTTTAGGAAATCCGGGCGAGAAATCGCTTGCCTCCTAAAGGAGTGTGTCTCGCATTGCCGCTGGCGCTGTCAATGTTCAGGCTGGGTGCTACTATTTGGCCTTACTTCGGCTTCACGCGGGTATGAGCAGGGAGGACCCCACACTGGCTCAAGGACATTGCGTTCATTCCAGTGCGACCTTCGGGAAATTACTATCCTGCTCTACCCGAATAGTTAGACCACTATTTCTAGGTGGGAGTGCAAGGCGCCCACACAGCAGCAGTTGCGGAAGGCCACTGCGAGTCCAGAGCAGAGGTCCCGTATCTGTTAGTTCGGGGTATCGGCACCGATGGGCGGCAATTCCCCTATCCGACACATGAGGTAGAACCCCATGAGGGGAGTATCGTGTGGGCTGTAGTGCGATCATGGTCCTAACTGACTCTGTTCACAATTTGCAGCCGTTGAAAGATGTGACCCAAGGCAAAAAAAATACCGAGGAAACAGGGTCATTTTTTCGAAAATTTTCGATACGGCTGAAATGAAAGCCGTCTTAATCAAAGTCTCGGATCTGGAAAGAATCTGAATCATGAAAGCTTTTGATAAGACTTCCTGTGTTTGGCGGGCACCCGATGTTCATACGTGAAAGCTTCTCGCATCGAGAGGTTTTACCCTTGAGGAAGACCTTTTCGTAGCTGGTAGCTACAGGGGCCCGCAGGGCTCGCGTCGCGGGGGCCCACGAGATTTAGGGGCCCAAAAAGCCACATGAAAGATTTATCGAACCATATAAGCAGCATGACTGCGAAAAACAACACTCAGACGTAGATATTTTTTGTAGACGAGAAGAGATACACTTTTCGAAGTCAAAACAAATGCAAAATTTATGATTCCTCTTTCACCAGATCACTTAGATAAACAAATTTAATACTGTCCTAAAATCTTTGAAAGTTCATGAGACAATCCGGATCCTCAAAAAGCATGGCTGCGCTATTTACTGTAACTGTAGCCCCGGTTTGTAATGCGTCCCACTCTTTTCCTTATCAAGTACAAGTACCACATGGACAAAAACGATTCTTTAGGTCCGTCTGCAAATAAACTATCTTGAAATGGTTTGAGAGTAGTACTAAACTTAGTTCAAACTATTTAGTATATATCGTTGAAGACTAAAATATTTTACCTTGCTTGCGCTACATACACGGTCATTAGGGCTGTGGTGCAGAGGCCACAATTGGTTTGAAAGGGGTCTTGCCAAGATTCCTGTATTGAATTTACCGTTCTTAAAACTGAAGAATTTAAATTAGAGCACACTTAAATTTAAAGCTGAAACAAGAAATAGAGTTGAATTAATAACGTGTAGCAAGTTGCAAACTTACACACGAGGCGTCTGAATACATTATTTGGATCTTTCGCAATGCAAATTCACACATCTTCTTCGATTTTTAAAAATAAATAAATAACAGGCGCGACAATCCAACATTGGACTAAGGCCGCAGGATGTGTTAGTGATATCCTATTTCCAAGATCTTATCTGCTTTTTGTTGAGGTAATGAGATCAGCATCACGCTTAGCAGTGTTATTTATCCCTATAAATGGGTACTCGTTTAACATCTGAGTGAGATCATAGTCTGTCACAAGCTCGTGAGTTCGAAAAACACCATGGAACACGGTGAGATTCGAACTCATGAGCCTGTGCACCGAAGGTAAGCGCACTAACCGCTAGACCAGCCAGACTTCGATTTTGGAAGAACGAAAATTCAAAAGAATGAATTCGGATTGAGCGTATGTGTGCGGCATTAGGGTATTAGGCGCTCGTCTTCAAATCATAGGTTCGCGGAATCGAATCCCATTGTAGGCGCAAATAATTTGCTATGGTTAAATATCAGCAACACCTATAGAGGCCAATGCTGCGCTGCGTGAGCGTTTTAATTAAAAAAAAAACATTGATGAAATCATTAATTTTATAAATGTTACAATAAGAGCGCTTTCTCAATATAAGAATGCAAATAGTGAAAGTAGCTTTTAGCAAGATTATTTTAAGTACCACGTTCTTTAGTAGAAAGACTGTAACGTCAAAATTATGTTTCAAAAGAGTTGGTTTAAGGTCGATTCACACTTTTTAGTCATCAGTCACAGTCTCAGTTCTAAAAAAAAAACCAAAAAAGTCATATAAATTGACAGATTAATAACTGACAATCTGTCAACTTGTATGGAAAATGACTGTGACTGATGACTGAAAAGTGTGGATCGACCTTCGAGAGTGATTTCGATTGATTTCACTCTGCTTTTGTCTCAGCGTAGGGGACCTCCTTAAGAAGTTGGCGCGAGGGCCCCGAGTCAAGTTGTTCCGCCACTGGGTAGCTATATTAGATTCTCAAAAAGATTTCATTGCATGAGATAGTAATTTGGAACCTAAAGGAATGATGAACTATAATATACTAACACTAATGAAACGCTCAAGCGAATTTGCTTCAACACTTTTGATCTCCTTAATTCTGGTGAAAGGGAGAATTACTGCTTATGCACACATATTCAAGGCTTCTAGAGAAACTTTCTAATTTTACGAATTAATTTACTTGATGCCAAATGAAGACAAAAACATAATAATCCGTTGTCAATATACAATTCTCAAAAATCGATTTAAAACCCAAGAGCAAGACTCACTTTCACATCAAGCGCCTGTAAAGGACTTTCACCCAACTCGACATGCCTCTTATCACGAGCAGTCAAGACGCAATTATGATTAATATTGTTGTGCAATTCAGTTACGAAGAAATTCGTTAAGCATCTTAAGTATAAAGACGCTAGACAGCAAAAAGGACGACAAACTACTCCAAATATGACTTCAGCCAAAAACTAAATTTCATTCAAGGAATGAATGAAGTCGTCGTATGCTGACTATGCCTCTGTGTATAGATATTATGAAGAAGTCTATATGTATTGGTTACCTGCTGTACTCCCCATTGGTGAACAAGTGTCGTCTATCAAACGACGACAAGGCTCTAATAATTTGTTTAGTCTGCGAACACAAAAAGGATGTTGATTCGATAGGCGCTGAAAGCAATAAAACTTAATTAAGACCTGGCTGTTTTTCAACTACATAGTCAGATACCAACGAAGGAACGTCGTCGTCGTCATCGTCCTTGTAGACATTTTTCTGCCTGTCTGCTCCCAAGATTTGCCACACTCTCCATAAGGGTTCTTTATCAGACCTTGTTATGGATATTAATACTATTTCCAGGATTTTCGCCAGCCATTAATCATACAAAGTTGGTATGACACCTTTTTGCACGAAATAATAATTATGATGCTAGCGAGTTGTTGACGCGGGGGTGCCTGGACTATATGGACTGGATATCGCTTTACCTTCCCCAGGATAGTGTTTAGTAGTGTTATCGCACGTTCACAAATGAATGACATACAACGCAAGCTAAAAGGGTGGCGAGTGAGTTAGAAATTTATTAGAATGGCCCACAATGATTAAATGGTTTGACAATAAAGCGGACTGCTTGAATTGTGGCTAGACAATGGCGAGCTTTAGGGTTGATGATATACGAGTAGGCCTGTTCGGTACCGAGATTTCAGTACCGAGTTTTGGTTTTTTCTAATACCCGGTATCACAAGCGGTTTCCCTGACTCAGGTTTTTTTTCAGTACCGACGGTTTTTTTTTAACCATAAGCCGGTTTTTTTGAGTACCCGGTTAAAACCCGACTCAGGTTTTTTTCAGTACCGACGGTTTTTTTTTAACCATAAGCCGGTTTTTTTGAGTACCGGGTTAAAAACCGGTCCCAAAAAACCTGAAAAAACCGGCTCATGGTTGAAGTGAATCGTTCTTTTTAACTCGGTACCAAAAAACCGACTCGTCGGTCGGTTTTGTTAACATGATACCAAAAAACCGGGATATCGGTACTTTAGAATATCGGGTCCGGTACCAAGTGAACACCGGTTTTGTACCGGGATCCCGGTTTTTGGAACAGGCCTATTACGAGTACTATGTAAGTGACATGAAGAAGTACATATTTTGAAAAACAAATTTTCTATTTTTGTGATTTGTGCATCATCACCCATCGATTCAGTCAGTCATGTCAAACTTGTGGCCCACATCGCAGTTTTGTTAGGCCCGCGGCCAGATCGGAGAAAATAAAAAATGTAAATATTTGTAAAATTGAAATTTTAGGATGTTGAACTAAAATCTATGTATGAAATGTGTAGTCTGGCTGGTCGAGCGGTTAGTGCGCGCACCTTCGGTGCACAGGGTCATGAGTTCAAATCTCACCGTGTTCCATGGTGTTTTTCGAACTCACGAGCTTGTGACGGACTATGATCTCACTCAGATGTTAAACGAGTACCCATTTATGGGGATAAATAACACTGCTGAGCGTGATGCTGATCTCATTACCTCAACAAAAAGCAGATAAGATCTTGGAAATAGGATGTCACTAACACATCCTGCGGCCTTAGTCCAATGTTGGATTGTCGCGCCTGTTATTTATTTTTATGAAATGTATTAAAACTTGTCAAGAATTCGATAGCTTATGCAAACTTAAATTATGTATTTAAAAATCTTACTCTCTGTTCTAGAAAGCTAGCTGTTGTTCAAAGTGCTTTTGTGCAGAAAAATATAATGCCCATCGTGAAATCGTTTTCTCTTGAGATTCATTTAAGAAAGCAGTATTTGGCTTTGCCACAGTTGTATGTATTATAACTCGTGTTCACATTTTTTTGGTACTCAGTGGCGCCGGAACGAATTTTTTATTGGGGGGGCAATATTTTTTTCTCAAATTCATATTAAATTAAGCGGTTATATACCGGACCTCTAGCCAGGACCGGCTCTACTATATGTGCAGAATGTGCATTTGAATGCGCCTCATTAAGTGAGGCAAACAAACAATTTCAATTTTTGATTATCTTAATTATCTCATTTTTAAAATAAAAATTTTGTAATTTTTAATGTTCTTTAATCGGAAATTTTGACAATTTTGCCCTTTTATATTTTAAATTAACATTTTCAAAAAGTACGAAAATCTCGATTTAAAAAAATGAGGCAAAAATTTGCACTTTTTGTGGAATTTTTGGGCGATTTTAATTTTTAAATTGTGACAGTTACTACTTCCGCTATAATAACCTCTACATTGGGTCTGAAACCCAAATTTTCGAAAATGTCGGTTTAAAAACATAAAAATTCAAAATTATTGAAAATCGGATTTTAAAATATAAAAATGCGAAACTACATTCTTATGTTTTCAAATGGAAAGTTTGGGTTTCGAAACCTTACTTAGAGAATATTCGCAAAATAAAGAAAATCGCAAATTTCTTTACAAAGCTGAGGGTCCTGTACTTACCACAAGCGAAGCCCTGGTGAAAGTGAGCCACCCCTCACCTCAGTATAAGCTCTTCATTAGATATATTGCGCTGATAGTGTAGTTAGCACGTGATAAACCTAGTAGATTGCAAAATGTGGGGAAAAATTGTTTTTTGTTTTGTTTTCTTGGAGTGCTCAGCACAAACATTTCGTTGTGAAACAGGGTCAAAATCATATAAAAAACACAAAAAAATGACTATCAATTGTATAGATACCGCTTAACGCATTTTAAAGATGAATGGTGCGTTGTACCCGCAATTATGTTTTTTCTAACATGTTCAAGCACAGGTTATCGGAGAAATGTACACTTTCGGAGTTTTGAGCCTCCTCCTCCCAAAAAAAAAAAAATTTGGTGGCAAGCTCCGGATTCAAGCTCAGCCCTCTAATAAAACATAAAAAATTCTCCACCACTCTTTGCAATCTGAAATCACCAAATGACTACACCATTAATAATTTTGGAAAATACTCATTTCTAGACTAGAGACTAGCCTTTTAAGTTTCTTCTTGTTACCCATTTTGATCCCATTGTAAAAGTGTTGAAGATTATAAACATATTCTTCATTTTATGTAGCTTTATAAAATTAGGTTGTTTTCCGGTTTCCTCGGGAAACAAATTCGTTCATGATTTTTGAGGAATCTAAATTCCCTGTTCGTTCCCTGTGAACATGGAGAAGGATAAGATGTGTCATTGTTGAATGTAGCCATGTTAAAGACGTCGTAAAGCACCGAACGACGTTTCTGATGATGCAGCTGATGCTGGAACTGTCAGAAATAATGTTACTAGCCGCATTAACTTGCTGTGCTCGATATGCTTCGAAAGTGATCAGCAATTTCGGCGCAATATGTAGGTGAAGCTTCCGGCATACTCTTCAAAAAGTTAACTGTGAGCGATAATCAACAATATGGAAATCGAGCATAGCAGCCCAATCTTACTGTGAGATTCTCTACCATCGGTACGGTTTTCTGACAAGGAGAATGAAAAACTTCCTCGTTTTCGTTGATCAACGGTCAATAGTTTCGCTATCGTTGGCCTTGTCGTTAATTCGAGGTACTCTTGTTAACGCAGAAGAAATGAAAATGGAATGATTATGTACATTCTCGTAGGATACATGCATTAGATGCACGTATGCAACTTTCTGCGAAAACATGGAAAATAAATATCCACTACTAGAATAATAAATTGAATATGTACATTGTATACGTATAAAAATATAAAATAACTTATTCTTCATTTTTAATATAGTGCAATATATGTAGTACTAATTGCCCCTTTAGCCAAAATATTGAGGGGGCAGTTGCCCCCGCTGCCCCCCCTGTTCCGGCGCCATTGGGTACTCAACCTTTTTTTCGAGCTTAATTATTGCCCACCGATTGGCTCCCAACTCCCAAGGTTATTTCTGGGTGACTGGTTCTGATTCGGAAATAGAGGTTGTTGATCGATCCACCAAATTTCGCCCGTTTCGCCTAGGTCAGGTTTTGATTTTTATACCCCTTGATTAAGTGCCCGTTTTTGCTGGCCCTTCATTGATTCAGGATCAGAGTTCATCATTCAATTAAACCACCTAAATTTCACCAAGCCTTCGAGTCAGTTCAATAAAAGAATTGAATTCTACCCCATTAGATATTCCAATCCAACATTGTCAGATCCAATTTTAGCATTGAGATCCCCCATAATAATTTTTATTTCACCTCTGGGAGCCTTGTCAAAGGTGTCGCCAAGCAGGTGGTAAAAGGCGTCCTTAGCATGCTGGTCGGCTGACTCAGTCGGGGCGTAGCACTGAATTATAGTAATGTTTCTTACTCTGGACTCGAATCTGGCAATTATTATACGGTCAGAAATAGGCCTCCAATCTATAAGAGATTGGCGAGCTTCCTTGTTCAAAAGGATGCCGACTCCAGCCATTCTGGGTGAGGCTTCAAGTTCACTACCAGAGTAAAGCAGCACAGTTTGGGAACTAGGTGATAAGGTCGTTCCCGAACCGGTCCATATTTTTTCGCTTAGTCCTAATAGCGAAATTCTGTATGCGGTCATTTCCCGTTCGATTTCCGTGAGTCTCGTACTACGGCACTCGCCCCACATCGTTCAAACGTTCCAAAAACCAACCGTAGTCCGTTGTTTGTATCCAAAGGCCGTTGCCGGTAAATCAGTCCGTGGTATCCGAGGCTCGTCCAATGTTTCGAGTGTAATTTAGCTTCAGATATGCAAGTTACAAGCCTATACATACCCTATCCCTCAAGTCGCCTTCTACGACAAGCCGGGAACGCTGCGCTGTGGCATAATTCTAACAGGGGTCAAGGAAGCTACATTATTATTGAACAAAATATTTATATGCGTAGCAATCGTTCTTTTTCTCATCATCATCAATGTGGCACGATAGCCCGACGTCAGGCCTTGGCCGCCGTTGACCTCCAATTGTCGCGGTTACGTGACCTTGTCCTCCAGTTTCGGAAGCCCAGCAGCTGGTGGGCGTCTTCACCTACGGAGTTCTCCCAGCGAGCTCTCGGTCGTCCACGCAACCTCGCTCCGTCAATTCGTTGTGCGTTCATAACTTTCTTTGGCATGCGATTGTCGTCCATCCGTTGTACATGCCCCGCCCATTGCAGACGTTGAAGCTTCACGATTTTCGATACTTCCAGCTCATCGTACAATTGATACAACTCATGGTTGTATCGGATACGCCATTGGTCTCGCTCGCGAACGGCCCCGAAAATTCGCCGAAGGACCTTTCGTTCGAATCGGTCTAGCAAAATTTCGGAGGCTTGGGTAAGGGTCCATGTTTCGCAGCCATAACATAGCACGGGTCGGATGATCGTTTTGTACACGCGGGGCTTCGTGTTCCTGTGCGCAAGTTTCGAATTAATTATAGGGAGGACCGAGAAATATGTCTTATTGACTAGTTGTATCCGTCGCTTAATTTCGTCGGTTTCGTTGGCGTCCTTTGATAAGTTACAACCCAGATAGTTGAAGTTGTCTACATACTCGATATTAAGGTCCCCCACTGTGATGCTTGAATTTGCTGGCGTCCTTGTTTTCGATTGCATCATGGCCTTTGTTTTGCTTTCGTTGATATGTAGTCCAACTTCCTTTGCGGCGTTATTGAGGTTATGCAGGAGGCTTTCTGCATCACCCAGCCTTCGAGACATGATGTTGATATCGTCGGCGTACGCTACTAATTGAGTCGACTTGATTAGTAGCGTTCCGCTGCTGTCCATATTCATGGCTCGAATTACATACTCCAAAGCCAGATTGAAGAGCTTCGGCGCCAGCCCGTCGCCCTGCTTGAGTCCAGTACGAGTTTCAAATAGGTTAGTGAGTCGGTTCTGCACTTTGACCTGCGAGACGGTATTGGTCATCGTCATCCTTGTGAGTCGCACTAACTTTGCCGGTATACCAAAATTCAGCATAATGTTGTACAGTGCACTTCGGTCGATACTGTTGATCTGTTGTATGCCTGCTTGAAGTCGACAAAGATTTGATATACGTCGATGTTGTATTCCCAGCACTTTTGGAGTAGTAGCGTCACTGTGTAAAGCTGATCGGTCGTTGAACGACCAGGTCTGAAGCCGCCTTGATACTCGCCAATGATTTGTTCTGCGTACGGATTGATTCTCTTTTCAAGAATTTTTGATAAGATCTTATAGGCTGTACAAACTAATGATATGCCCCTGTAATTCTCACACTTCAGCTTGTCACCCTTTTTGTGGATTGGGCAGATTATGCTTTTGCGCCAATCTTCGGGGATTACCTCGTCGTTCCATATTTTCAGCAGTAGCACATGTACAGCGTTGGTCAGGTACGTTCCACCATGCTTCAGCAGTTCTGCTGGGATCTCGTCAGCGCCGGGCGCTTTATTATTTTGGAGCGACTGTATGGCAAGACTCACCTCCTCTACTGTTGGGGGTTGAACGGGAGGGCCTGGTTCGGCTAACTGCTCAAGAGCTAGCTCCGCGGGGGATGTTGATGATGCATTGAGGAGCTCTTCAAAATGCGAGGCCCATCGTTTGTTGACGCTTTCGATGTCGCTGATGATGTTACCATCCTTGTCCTTACATAGGCTTGTCCTGGGTTGATATCCGTTCTTGATATTATTTATAAGTTTGTACGCCTGTCTAGTGTTCTTACTGGCTAATCTTTGGTTTATTTGCTGTAACTGCTCGTCAAAATGTTTGCGTTTCTTACGTCTAATTAACTTATTAGATACTCGCCGAAGCTCGTTATATCTTTCTTTCTTGGCTCGGGATGCGCGTTGTGTGTATTGGCGATAGGCTTCATTTTTCGCCTCAATCGAGGCCCTGCATTCGTCGTCGAACCAGTCTGCTCGTCTGCGCCGGCCTTTATAGCCCACGACCTCTTCTGCGACATCCTTGATGCTGTCTTTGAGCTCCTCCCAGAACTCATGGATGCCTAGATTATTGATGTTATCAAGCATGGGCGACAGTTTTTCCTCAAGGGCTGTAGTATACGCAGCCGCCGTGGCATCATCAATCAAATTGTCAACCTCGAAGATCTTGGCAGGGTTGATTCTCGTTAGGTGCACCGAAGAGATTCTGCACCTGTAGGTCGTCTTCACCAAATAGTGATCGGTATCGCAGTTAGCTCCTCGATAGGATCGAACATCTAGGACGTTAGAAGCCCATCTCTTGCTGATCAGTACGTGGTCGATTTGGTTCACGGTGTATTCATCTGGAGACTTCCAGGTCTGCTTATGGATTCGTCGATGAGGGAAGCATGTAGAGCTTATGACCAAGTTTCTGCCGCTCGCGAAGTCGATAAGTCGCTGACCATTGTTGTTGTTTTCGTCGTGGAGGCTATGACCACCAGTAGTTCCCCTATGCCAGCTTTCGTTTCCGACTTTAGCGTTAAAGTCTCCTAGCAGCAGCTTGACGTCGTTTGATGGAAGTGAGTCGAAGAGTGTTTCTAGATCGTTGTAGAACTCGTCCTTAATCGCGTCTTCTTTTACTTCTGTAGGGGCATGCGCATTAATGAGCCAGAGATTAGCGAAACGGGTCTTAATGCGGATCGCACATAGCCGCTCGTTGATGGGTTTGAAGCCGATAACGTGGTCCTTGAGCTGCTTATTCACGATGAAAGCTACTCCAAACTCCTTGTTGCCCTCCTCTTTACCACTCGTACAAATAGTGTGCGAATTGGGGTCGTAAATCTCGCTTTTGAGCCATTTAGTTTCCTGGATTGCAACTATGCTCAGCTTGTATTGTTCTACCTGATCCAGGAGGGCCCTTAAGGCCCCCGGTCTATTCAGGGAGCGTACATTCCAGGATCCGAAAGAGTAATCAGTTGTTCGTTTGCGGGGTCGTCGTTGTTTTGTATCCGTCCAATCCGAGGCTTTTGTATCAGGTTTATTGACTTGAAGTTTTTCTTTGGATGAGTTGTCGGCACATCGCTAAACCATGATAGGGTTTAATCGTTTAGTAAAGGCCATCATGGGCATGCCTCGAAGATGCTGCTTTAGTGGTTGAGTTAGACGTTTTCTGTCACCTATCACGTTAAGTAACCTGAGACGCTGCATATGTAAATACAGCACTCAGGCGCAGCGGTGCTTCTTCCAAATGTCGCATCAGATGATTTGACTTAGCCGTTCACGTTACCAGGGGGCGCCCGCGCGGAGGACACATGGAGAAGTCTTTTGCCCACATGGAGAAGTTCTTTTTCTAGTGAAGATTATTTAAAATATAGCTTAAAACGCATAATATGTAATTGATTAATTAAAATTTAAAAACTGATTTTTTATGTTATACTTACGTTTTACTTTTTCTTTATACTTTGCTAAGATAATGAAAAGACCATGGTTAATCATTTGCTAAGCCAAAACATTGAATAATGCAGAGTAAAATAAGAGAATAAAATAATTTCCCTCATAGTCATTATGTCATGTCTGTCAGACGTACCAGTGATCACAACTGATTTTTATAGCCTGTGCCTGTGACGCAACGGGTTAAGAATTCTCGAAATGACGTATTTATGAAAAAAAAAACAGTCAAGTCGGACCTACTGAAGAAAATCATGTGTATAAAAATCCGTTTAATTCACTGTTTCCCGCGGACCGAAGGCGTTCCGTGAGAGAAGTCAGTATCCGATTTTTTTTTAATGAAAACCAGCCCCATGCAATAATGTTGCGTCGGTTGTCCACTTCCTCCGACAACAACGACGATATACATACTATACTACGTACCTGCTAACAATTTGCCTGGTGCAGTTTTTAAGGGGCGGTGAATTGCCCTCTTGCCCGGGCCGGCGTAGGTGCTAGAGCGGGCGCTGGCTTGTACTCTTGTACTCTTGGAGCCCAAAATGAATGACTGGTGACTTAATCATTATTAAAAGACAGACGGGCAAGTGATTGTTTTCGGAGAGAACAAAGAAGGTAAATGAAAAAGTCTTCGTCAACAAGCCGAAAGGATCTCAATCGTCCCTTCGTTATAAAACAGACTGGAAATGCGATTGGTCGGCTAATCAGTTAGCGAAATCATAGAGACAAACTGCTGAATTCTCTTATTCTCCAAATTTTAATTCTTTCGGGCACTCGGTTCTCCTTTTCCGAGATAAGGAACATGAGTCGCGTCTGAGCTGAATGCCGCTCTTTGCTTGTCCCGGAGCTCTTTCTTGGTGTTACATACCTGTATAGTTGTAATTTGTAAATGCGTAGGCTTCATTCCCAGACATCATTGAAGCCCTCAGTCTTTCATTACGCAAAATGTGTGATGTCTCGACATGTAAATCCTATATTCCGAGGATCACATGAAATGATAACCAACCCTTCAAAAATTGATAAGAAATTGCCACTTTTTTACAAAGTTTCGTTGTTATCATAATTCCAATACGATCCTAGATTATCGTCCTATCAGACATTCTAAGTTATGGCAAATTTTTCAGACAATTCAAACTGTACAATGATACAAATCGATTAACCCTCATCCAGCGGCAGATTTTTACAACGCTTGCCGGCGGCAAAGGTACACCTGTACCTTAGTACATTTTGTATGAAAATCTTCACTATTTGTATGAATTTTGACCGTAAAACCGTTATATTATGTTGACTAGTCACAAATTAGTAACTGTTTTTGTCGAAGTGAATGTTTTAGGAAGTTGGGTTTATGCGGATTTATTTTTTGGAGTGGATAAATTTAGGAAATAGGCAAAATTTTAAAAAGAAAATTGAAAAAATGGATTGCTTGGAATTTTAATTTGACGAAATCTAAAATTTATTCACAAATGAAAAGTAGAAAACGGTTCAAATTAAGTCATTAATGATTTTAGAAGAATTTGGTATGTTTGATTTGCGAATTGTGGAGTCTTAGGTTAAAATTTACCCCCCTGCCCCCAATATATTATTCTGTTACTAGAACCCGTTATCGCTAACGAAAAAAACGTCAATAATTATCACATTCTCGTTATTTTCCATAAAACAACAATATTTGAAGCAATAAATATATTGGAGAAATGAGTAAATGTGTTATTATACGAAAGAAAGGTCTTGTCAAGCAACAAGCAAGTAGAATCGGCTAGTATAATTTTCAGTCTCTAATATTTGTAAATCTAAACTCAGGCCAATTCCTATAGTAGAAAAATATCTAAAATTTTAATTGTGATTGTTGTTTGTTAATTGTAATATATTTGCTCGTATATGTAATTAAATCCAAGTATCGATTGAAAAATTAAAACAAGAAACCGAAAAAATGTGGCATATTCTATAGCAGTTATCGGTATCTATATATGGTACCGACGTACAATTCAACCAAGTACAGTACCACCCAAACATCCATTTAGAAATTTGGTTGGATGCTTCTGCTGGTTTTCAGCTGAAACTTCAAAAGGAACTCGGGTGGAGGTCCCGAATTACACAAATATAATAAATATTCGGTGATGGAATACAAATTATGGGAATTTGTGGTAAAGAAAATCAACCGCTAAAATCCAAAATTTTAGCATTTGTTACAAACCTAATTTTCACTAGATGTTATGGGGGGAAAGAAGGCGTAATACATTGTATTGGTTGCCCCAAGCCATTACTTCAAACAGTTTGGTATGCCAGTAAAAGTCTTCAGATTGATGTCAAATAACCAAAAACCGCTGTATGAGTTAGCCTAGTCCTTATAGATCGATATCTCCAAAGACCTTGATCATTACAAATAAAATTCGTGAATCAAATACTTCTGTACATCACTCGATTCTCAACTTATTGATGCTATAATAAATCTCTCTAAGCATGAGCATTCACCAAAAATATTTTATTTTCGTTTTTTGTAAATTTTCTTTCATACAAAATATATGAAGGTACAAATGTACCTTTGCCGCCGTTAAAGGGTGTAAGATTAATTTTGCTCCCTAACTTGGGGATGGGTGGTCACACATTTCTGAAATTTGGAATACATATTTTGAACTAAAATCGTAGAGATGTCAGAAAATTTCAGCCCGATCGGACCCATAGCAAAAAAGTTACGGTGTTTTAAAAACGAAAAAGGTACACCTGTACCTATCCCGCTGGATGAGGGTTAAACGTTAAAACGTGAGGCTCACACGCTGAAATGATAGCGTTCAAGGATTAACATCTATAGTACGACTATTTGCCAACGTCATTCAGGGTGTGTAGCTCTTTTTTTGATTAATGACCTCATGTTAAATTACAAGGATATTTACGAATACACCATAAGGCAGGGGGTGCTTCATGCAATTACGCGATTTTACGATGCTAGTTAGGTTTTTCGTTCGTCTGCGTGAATTTTTTTTTTCTTCGACGATTAAAAGATGTAAATTAGCATGTTGGCGATAGTAACGTTTCAATTACAATTTGGTTCTATGTACTCTGGAGTTGATGGGTGTGGTTTCGTGGGTTATCCACGACCCTTCATTGAATATTTTGCTTGAATATTGCGAGTGTGGGAATTTTATCGTAAGTGAATTAATTAGCAGCGGTAGGTGATAGTGTGAGCAACTATTACATGCTTTATGACCTTTATCAACAGCTCATTGAAAGTCCTTTAATATTATTGTTTTCATAGCTTTTCCGGTATTTGCGAAAGTCGACCACGACTCTTTTTATACATAATCATAATGTAGAGCTTTTGCGGATTGGGCGACAAACATCTCCATACAACTCTGAAGCCCATTTTGTCAACTTTTTTTTTAAGACATTTAACGGAAAGAGTACGGAATGAATCGGAAATTTTACGCAAGTGAACTATAAAAATATAGCCAAATTTTAAGGGCGTCTTTTTATCTAGCACTCGAATAAAATTTAGTTGCCCAAATTTTACTTCCAAGAAGCACGGAAAATTCACTCAGTAATGTAATAATTAAATGCGTCTTTAAAAAATGAAATATTGACGAATTATGCACTAATTTTTCACTTGAAAATTTAATTCCAATTTTGTGTTTTAAAGTGAAAATTTTGAAAAATGGGTTTTCAAAAATACGATGTAGAGCGCACTTAGAGCTACATTTTGGTGAAACAGTCAGGGTCCTAGCTATCACCGTTTCCGAGTTACAGCCGTTTAAAGTTCAGCAACATTTTTAGGCCAAATTTGACTGCTCTACGATCAAAATTGACGGAGATACGGGCAATTTTGTGTTTTCAAGTGAAAATTTTCGAAAATGGATTTTGAAAAAGTCGATGTAGAGCGTATTAAGAGCTACATTTTGGTGAAACAACCAGGGTCCTAGCTATCACCGTTTCCGAGTTACAGCCATTTAAAGTTCACCAGCATGTTTAGGCCAAATTTGACTGCTCTACCATCAAAACTGACAGAGATATGGGCAATTTTGTGTTTTCAAGCGAAAATTTTCCAAAATGAATTTTGAAAAATCGATGTAGAGCGTATTTAGAGCTACATTTTGGTGAAACAACCAGGGTCCTAGCTATCCCCGTTTTTGAGTTCAGCGGTTTGAAGTTCAGCAACATTTTTAGGCCAAATTTGACTGCTCTACGATCAAAATTGACGGAGATATGAGCAATTTTGTGTTTTCAAGTGAAAATTTTCCAAAATGGATTTTGAAAAAGTCGATTTAGAGCGTTTTTAGAGCTACAGTTTGGTGAAACAACCAGGGTCCTAGCTATCCCCGTTTTTGAGTTCAGCGGTTTGAAGTTCAGCAACATTTTTAGGCCAAATTTGACTGCTCTACGATCAAAATTGACGGAGATATGAGCAATTTTGTGTTTTCAAGTGAAAATTTTCCAAAATGGATTTTGAAAAAGTCGATTTAGAGCGTTTTTAGAGCTACAGTTTGGTGAAACAACCAGGGTCCTAGCTATCACCGTTTCCGAATTACAGCCGTTTAAAGTTCAGCAACATTTTCAGGCCAAATTTGACCGCTCTAGGATCAAAATTGACGGAGAAATGAGCAATTTTGTGTTTTCAAGTGAAAATTTTTCAAAATGGATTTTGAAAAGGTCGATGTAGAGCGTATTTAGAGCTACATTTTGGTGAAACAACCAGGGTCCTAGCTATCAGCGTTTCCAAATTACAGCCGTTTAAACTTCAGCAACATTTTCAGGCCAAATTTGACTGCTCTAGGATCAAAATTGACGGAGATATCAGCAATTTTGTGTTTTCAAGTGAAAATTTTCGAAAATGGATTTTGAAAAAGTCGATGTAGAGCGTATTTAGAGATACATTTTGGTGAAACAACCAGGGTCCTAGCTATCACCGTTTCCGAGTTACAGCCGTTTAAAGTTCAGCAACATTTTTAGGCCAAATTTGACCGCTCTACGATCAAAATTAGCGGAGATATGGGCAATTTTGTGTTTTCAAGTGAAAATTTTCGAAAATGGATTTTGAAAAAGTCGATGTAGAGCGTATTTAGAGCTACATTTTGGTGAAACAACCAGGGTCGTAGCTATCACCGTTTCCGAGTTACAGCCGTTTAAAGTTCAGCAACATTTTTAGGCCAAATTTGACCGCTCTACGATCAAAATTAGCGGAGATATGGGCAATTTTGTGTTTTCAAGTGAAAGATTTCGAAAATGGATTTTGAAAAAGTCGATGTAGAGCGTATTTAGAGCTACATTTTGGTGAAACAACCAGGGTCCTAGCTATAACCGTTTCCGAGTTACAGCCGTTTAAAGTTCAGCAACATTTTTAGGCCCAATTTGACCGCTCTACGATCATAATTGACGGAGATATGGGCAATTTTGTGTTTTCAAGTGAAAATTTTCGAAAATGGATTTTGAAAAAGTCGATGTAGAGCGTATTTAGAGCTACATTTTGGTGAAACAACCAGGGTCCTAGCTATCACCGTTTCCGAGTTACAGCCGTTTAAAGTTCAGCAACATTTTTAGGCCAAATTTGACCGCTCTACGATCAAAATTGACGGAGATATGGGCAATTTTGTGTTTTCAAGTGAAAATTTTCGAAAATGGATTTTGAAAAAGTCGATGTAGAGCGTATTTAGAGCCACATTTTGGTGAAACAACCAGGGTCCTAGCTATCACCGTTTCCGAGTTACAGCCGTTTAAAGTTCAGCAACATTTTTAGGCCAAATTTGACCGCTCTACGATCAAAATTGACGGAGATATGGGCAATTTTGTGTTTTCAAGTGAAAATTTTCGAAAATGGATTTTGAAAAAGTCGATGTAGAGCGTATTTAGAGCTACATTTTGGAGAAACAACCAGGGTCCTAGCTATCACCGTTTCCGAGTTACAGCCGTTTAAAGTTCAGCAACATTTTTAGGCCAAATTTGACTGCTCTACGATCAAAATTGACCTCCGTCAATTTTGTGTGTTTCATGCGAAAATTTTCGAAAATGAATTTTGAAAAAGTCGATGTAGAGCATATTTAGAGCTACATTTTGGAGAAACAACCAGGGTCCTAGCTATCACCGTTTCCGAGTTACAGCCGTTTAAAGTTCAGCAACATTTTCAGGCCAAATTTGACCGCTCTACGATCAAAATTGACGGAGATATGTGCAATTTTGTGTTTTCAAGTGAAAATTTTCGAAAATGGATTTTGAAAAAGTCGATGTAGAGCGTATTTAGAGCTACATTTTGGTGAAACAACCAGGGTCCTAGCTATCACCGTTTCCGAGTTACAGCCGTTTAAAGTTCAGCAACATTTTTAGGCCAAATTTGACCGCTCTACGATCAAAATTAGCGCAGATATGGGCAATTTTGTGTTTTCAAGTGAAAATTTTCGAAAATGGATTTTGAAAAAGTCGATGTAGAGCGTATTTAGAGCCACATTTTGGTGAAACAACCAGGGTCCTAGCTATCACCGTTTCCGAGTTACAGCCGTTTAAAGTTCAGCAACATTTTCAGGCCAAATTTGACTGCTCTACGATCAAAATTGACGGAGATATGGGCAATTTTGTGTTTTCAAGTGAAAATTTTCGAAAATGGATTTTGAAAAAGTCGATGTAGAGCGTATTTAGAGCTACATTTTGGTGAAACAACCAGGGTCCTAGCTATAACCGTTTCCGAGTTACAGCCGTTTAAAGTTCAGCAACATTTTTAGGCCCAATTTGACCGCTCTACGATCATAATTGACGGAGATATGGGGAATTTTGTGTTTTCAAGTGAAAATTTTCGAAAATGGATTTTGAAAAAGTCGATGTAGAGCGTATTTAGAGCTACATTTTGGTGAAACAACCAGGGTCCTAGCTATCACCGTTTCCGAGTTACAGCCGTTTAAAGTTCAGCAACATTTTTAGGCCAAATTTGACCGCTCTACGATCAAAATTGACGGAGATATGGGCAATTTTGTGTTTTCAAGTGAAAATTTTCGAAAATGGATTTTGAAAAAGTCGATGTAGAGCGTATTTAGAGCCACATTTTGGTGAAACAACCAGGGTCCTAGCTATCACCGTTTCCGAGTTACAGCCGTTTAAAGTTCAGCAACATTTTTAGGCCAAATTTGACCGCTCTACGATCAAAATTGACGGAGATATGGGCAATTTTGTGTTTTCAAGTGAAAATTTTCGAAAATGGATTTTGAAAAAGTCGATGTAGAGCGTATTTAGAGCTACATTTTGGAGAAACAACCAGGGTCCTAGCTATCACCGTTTCCGAGTTACAGCCGTTTAAAGTTCAGCAACATTTTTAGGCCAAATTTGACTGCTCTACGATCAAAATTGACCTCCGTCAATTTTGTGTGTTTCATGCGAAAATTTTCGAAAATGAATTTTGAAAAAGTCGATGTAGAGCATATTTAGAGCTACATTTTGGAGAAACAACCAGGGTCCTAGCTATCACCGTTTCCGAGTTACAGCCGTTTAAAGTTCAGCAACATTTTCAGGCCAAATTTGACCGCTCTACGATCAAAATTGACGGAGATATGTGCAATTTTGTGTTTTCAAGTGAAAATTTTCGAAAATGGATTTTGAAAAAGTCGATGTAGAGCGTATTTAGAGCTACATTTTGGTGAAACAACCAGGGTCCTAGCTATCACCGTTTCCGAGTTACAGCCGTTTAAAGTTCAGCAACATTTTTAGGCCAAATTTGACCGCTCTACGATCAAAATTAGCGCAGATATGGGCAATTTTGTGTTTTCAAGTGAAAATTTTCGAAAATGGATTTTGAAAAAGTCGATGTAGAGCGTATTTAGAGCCACATTTTGGTGAAACAACCAGGGTCCTAGCTATCACCGTTTCCGAGTTACAGCCGTTTAAAGTTCAGCAACATTTTCAGGCCAAATTTGACTGCTCTACGATCAAAATTGACGGAGATATGGGCAATTTTGTGTTTTCAAGTGAAAATTTTCGAAAATGGATTTTGAAAAAGTCGATGTAGAGCGTATTTAGAGCCACATTTTGGTGAAACAACCAGGGTCCTAGCTATCACCGTTTCCGAGTTACAGCCGTTTAAACTTCAGCAACATTTTTAGGCCAAATTTGACCGCTCTACGATCAAAATTGGCGGAGATATGGGCAATTTTGTGTTTTCAAGTGAAAATTTTCGAAAATGGATTTTGAAAAAGTCGATGTAGAGCGTATTTAGAGCCACATTTTGGTGAAACAACCAGGGTCCTAGCTATCACCGTTTCCGAGTTACAGCCGTTTAAAGTTCAGCAACATTTTCAGGCCAAATTTGACTGCTCTACGATCAAAATTGACGGAGATATGGGCAATTTTGTGTTTTCAAGTGAAAATTTTCGAAAATGGATTTTGAAAAAGTCGATGTAGAGCGTATTTAGAGCTACATTTTGGTGAAACAACCAGGGTCCTAGCTATCACCGTTTCCGAGTTACAGCCGTTTAAAGTTCAGCAACATTTTCAGGCCAAATTTGACTGCTCTACGATCAAAATTGACGGAGATATGGGCAATTTTGTGTTTTCAAGTGAAAATTTTCGAAAATGGATTTTGAAAAGTCGATGTAGAGCGTATTTAGAGCTACATTTTGGTGAAACAACCAGGGTCCTAGCTATCACCGTTTCCGAGTTACAGCCGTTTAAAGTTCAGCAACATTTTCAGGCCAAATTTGACTGCTCTACGATCAAAATTGACGGAGATATGGGCAATTTTGTGTTTTCAAGTGAAAATTTTCGAAAATGGATTTTGAAAAAGTCGATGTAGAGCGTATTTAGAGCTACATTTTGGAGAAACAACCAGGGTCCTAGCTATCACCGTTTCCGAGTTACAGCCGTTTAAAGTTCAGCAACATTTTTAGGCCAAATTTGACTGCTCTACGATCAAAATAGACCTCCGTCAATTTTGTGTGTTTCAAGCGAAAATTTTGAAAAAGTCTATGTAGAGCGTATTTAGAGCTACATTTTGGTGAAACAACCAGGGTCGTAGCTATCACCGTTTCCGAGTTACAGCCGTTTAAAGTTCAGCAACATTTTTAGGCCAAATTTGACCGCTCTACGATCAAAATTAGCGGAGATATGGGCAATTTTGTGTTTTCAAGTGAAAATTTTCGAAAATGGATTTTGAAAAAGTCGATGTAGAGCGTATTTAGAGCTACATTTTGGTGAAACAACCAGGGTCCTAGCTATCACCGTTTCCGAGTTACAGCCGTTTAAAGTTCAGCAACATTTTTAGGCCAAATTTGACCGCTCTACGATCAAAATTAGCGGAGATATGGGCAATTTTGTGTTATCAAGTGAAAATGTTCGAAAATGGATTTTGAAAAAGTCGATGTAGAGCGTATTTAGAGCTACATTTTGGTGAAACAACCAGGGTCCTAGCTATCACCGTTTCCGAGTTACAGCCGTTTAAAGTTCAGCAACATTTTCAGGCCAAATTTGACTGCTCTACGATCAAAATTGACGGAGATATGGGCAATTTTGTGTTTTCAAGTGAAAATTTTCGAAAATGGATTTTGAAAAAGTCGATGTAGAGCGTATTTAGAGCTAAATTTTGGAGAAACAACCAGGGTCCTAGCTATCACCGTTTCCGAGTTACAGCCGTTTAAAGTTCAGCAACATTTTTAGGCCAAATTTGACCGCTCTACGATCAAAATTAGCGGAGATATGGGCAATTTTGTGTTTTCAAGTGAAAATTTTCGAAAATGGATTTTGAAAAAGTCGATGTAGAGCGTATTTAGAGCTACATTTTGGAGAAACAACCAGGGTCCTAGCTATTACCGTTTCCGAGTTACAGCCGTTTAAAGTTCAGCAACATTTTTAGGCCAAATTTGACTGCTCTACGATCAAAATTGACGGAGATATGGGCAATTTTGTGTGTTTCAAGCGAAAATTTTCGAAAATGGATTTTGAAAAAGTCGATGTAGAGCGTATTTAGAGCTACATTTTGGTGAAACAACCAGGGTCCTAGCTATCACCGTTTCCGAGTTACAGCCGTTTAAAGTTCAGCAACATTTTTAGGCCAAATTTGACTGCTCTACGATCAAAATTGACGGAGATTTTGGGCAATTTTGTGTTTTCAAGTGAAAATTTTCGAAAATGGATTTTGAAAAAGTCGATGTAGAGCGTATTTAGAGCTACATTTTGGTGAAACAACCAGGGTCCTAGCTATCACCGTTTCCGAGTTACAGCCGTTTAAAGTTCAGCAACATTTTTAGGCCAAATTTGACCGCTCTACGATCAAATTTAGCGGAGATATGGGCAATTTTGTGTTTTCAAGTGAAAGATTTCGAAAATGGATTTTGAAAAAGTCGATGTAGAGCGTATTTAGAGCTACATTTTGGTGAAACAACCAGGGTCGTAGCTATCACCGTTTCCGAGTTACAGCCGTTTAAAGTTCAGCAACATTTTTAGGCCAAATTTGACCGCTCTACGATCAAAATTAGCGGAGATATGGGCAATTTTGTGTTTTCAAGTGAAAGATTTCGAAAATGGATTTTGAAAAAGTCGATGTAGAGCGTATTTAGAGCTACATTTTGGTGAAACAACCAGGGTCCTAGCTATCACCGTTTCCGAGTTACAGCCGTTTAAAGTTCAGCAACATTTTTAGGCCAAATTTGACCGCTCTACGATCAAAATTAGCGGAGATATGGGCAATTTTGTGTTTTCAAGTGAAAATTTTCGAAAATGGATTTTGAAAAAGTCGATGTAGAGCGTATTTAGAGCTACATTTTGGTGAAACAACCAGGGTCCTAGCTATCACCGTTTCCGAGTTACAGCCGTTTAAAGTTCAGCAACATTTTTAGGCCAAATTTGACTGCTCTACGATCAAAATTGACGGAGATTTTGGGCAATTTTGTGTTTTCAAGTGAAAATTTTCGAAAATGGATTTTGAAAAAGTCGATGTAGAGCGTATTTAGAGCTACATTTTGGAGAAACAACCAGGGTCCTAGCTATTACCGTTTCCGAGTTACAGCCGTTTAAAGTTCAGCAACATTTTTAGGCCAAATTTGACTGCTCTACGATCAAAATTGACGGAGATATGGGCAATTTTGTGTGTTTCAAGCGAAAATTTTCGAAAATGGATTTTGAAAAAGTCGATGTAGAGCGTATTTAGAGCTACATTTTGGTGAAACAACCAGGGTCCTAGCTATCACCGTTTCCGAGTTACAGCCGTTTAAAGTTCAGCAACATTTTTAGGCCAAATTTGACTGCTCTACGATCAAAATTGACGGAGATTTTGGGCAATTTTGTGTTTTCAAGTGAAAATTTTCGAAAATGGATTTTGAAAAAGTCGATGTAGAGCGTATTTAGAGCTATATTTTGGTGAAACAACCAGGGTCCTAGCTATAACCGTTTCCCAGTTACAGCCGTTTAAAGTTCAGCAACATTTTTAGGCCAAATTTGACCGCTCTACGATCAAAATTAGCGGAGATATGGGCAATTTTGTGTTTTCAAGTGAAAATTTTCGAAAATGGATTTTGAAAAAGTCGATGTAGAGCGTATTTAGAGCTACATTTTGGTGAAACAACCAGGGTCCTAGCTATCACCGTTTCCGAGTTACAGCCGTTTAAAGTTCAGCAACATTTTTAGGCCAAATTTGACTGCTCTACGATCAAAATTGACGGAGATTTTGGGCAATTTTGTGTTTTCAAGTGAAAATTTTCGAAAATGGATTTTGAAAAAGTCGATGTAGAGCGTATTTAGAGCTACATTTTGGAGAAACAACCAGGGTCCTAGCTATTACCGTTTCCGAGTTACAGCCGTTTAAAGTTCAGCAACATTTTTAGGCCAAATTTGACCGCTCTACGATCAAAATTGACGGAGATATGGGCAATTTTGTGTGTTTCAAGCGAAAATTTTCGAAAATGGATTTGAAAATGGATTTTGAAAAAGTCGATGTAGAGCATATTTAGAGCTACATTTTGGTGAAACAACCAGGATCCTAGCTATCACCGTTTCCGAGTTAGAGCCGTTTAAAGTTCAGCAACATTTTCAGGCCAAATTTGACTGCTCTACGATCAAAATTGACGGAGATATGGGCAATTTTGTGTTTTCAAGTGAAAATTTTCGAAAATGGATTTTGAAAAAGTCGATGTAGAGCGTATTTAGAGCCACATTTTGGTGAAACAACCAGGGTCCTAGCTATCACCGTTTCCGAGTTACAGCCGTTTAAAGTTCAGCAACATTTTCAGGCCAAATTTGACTGCTCTACGATCAAAATTGACGGAGATATGGGCAATTTTGTGTTTTCAAGTGAAAATTTTCGAAAATGGATTTTGAAAAAGTCGATGTAGAGCGTATTTAGAGCTACATTTTGGTGAAACAACCAGGGTCCTAGCTATCACCGTTTCCGAGTTACAGCCGTTTAAAGTTCAGCAACATTTTCAGGCCAAATTTGACTGCTCTACGATCAAAATTGACGGAGATATGGGCAATTTTGTGTTTTCAAGTGAAAATTTTCGAAAATGGATTTTGAAAAAGTCGATGTAGAGCGTATTTAGAGCTACATTTTGGTGAAACAACCAGGGTCCTAGCTATCACCTTTTCCGAGTTACAGCCGTTTAAAGTTCAGCAACATTTTCAGGCCAAATTTGACTGCTCTACGATCAAAATTGACGGAGATATGGGCAATTTTGTGTTTTCAAGTGAAAATTTTCGAAAATGGATTTTGAAAAAGTCGATGTAGAGCGTATTTAGAGCTACATTTTGGTGAAACAACCAGGGTCCTAGCTATCACCGTTTCCGAGTTACAGCCGTTTAAAGTTCAGCAACATTTTCAGGCCAAATTTGACTGCTCTACGATCAAAATTGACGGAGATATGGGCAATTTTGTGTTTTCAAGTGAAAATTTTCGAAAATGGATTTTGAAAAAGTCGATGTAGAGCGTATTTAGAGCTACATTTTGGTGAAACAACCAGGGTCCTAGCTATCACCGTTTCCGAGTTACAGCCGTTTAAAGTTCAGCAACATTTTCAGGCCAAATTTGACTGCTCTACGATCAAAATTGACGGAGATGTGGGCAATTTTGTGTTTTCAAGTGAAAATTTTCGAAAATGGATTTTGAAAAAGTCGATGTAGAGCGTATTTAGAGCTACATTTTGGTGAAACAACCAGGGTCCTAGCTATCACCGTTTCCGAGTTACAGCCGTTTAAAGTTCAGCAACATTTTCAGGCCAAATTTGACTGCTCTACGATCAAAATTGACGGAGATATGGGCAATTTTGTGTTTTCAAGTGAAAATTTTCGAAAATGGATTTTGAAAAAGTCGATGTAGAGCGTATTTAGAGCTACATTTTGGTGAAACAACCAGGGTCCTAGCTATCACCGTTTCCGAGTTACAGCCGTTTAAAGTTCAGCAACATTTTCAGGCCAAATTTGACTGCTCTACGATCAAAATTGACGGAGATATGGGCAATTTTGTGTTTTCAAGTGAAAATTTTCGAAAATGGATTTTGAAAAAGTCGATGTAGAGCGTATTTAGAGCTACATTTTGGTGAAACAACCAGGGTCCTAGCTATCACCGTTTCCGAGTTACAGCCGTTTAAAGTTCAGCAACATTTTTAGGCCAAATTTGACCGCTCTACGATCAAAATTAGCACAGATATGGGCAATTTTGTGTTTTCAAGTGAAAATTTTCGAAAATGGATTTTGAAAAAGTCGATGTAGAGCGTATTTAGAGCCACATTTTGGTGAAACAACCAGGGTCCTAGCTATCACCGTTTCCGAGTTACAGCCGTTTAAAGTTCAGCAACATTTTCAGGCCAAATTTGACTGCTCTACGATCAAAATTGACGGAGATATGGGCAATTTTGTGTTTTCAAGTGAAAATTTTCGAAAATGGATTTTGAAAAAGTCGATGTAGAGCGTATTTAGAGCCACATTTTGGTGAAACAACCAGGGTCCTAGCTATCACCGTTTCCGAGTTACAGCCGTTTAAAGTTCAGCAACATTTTCAGGCCAAATTTGACTGCTCTACGATCAAAATTGACGGAGATATGGGCAATTTTGTGTTTTCAAGTGAAAATTTTCGAAAATGGATTTTGAAAAAGTCGATGTAGAGCGTATTTAGAGCCACATTTTGGTGAAACAACCAGGGTCCTAGCTATCACCGTTTCCGAGTTACAGCCGTTTAAAGTTCAGCAACATTTTCAGGCCAAATTTGACTGCTCTACGATCAAAATTGACGGAGATATGGGCAATTTTGTGTTTTCAAGTGAAAATATTCGAAAATTGATTTTGAAAAAGTCGATGTAGAGCGTATTTAGAGCCACATTTTGGTGAAACAACCAGGGTCCTAGCTATCACCGTTTCCGAGTTACAGCCGTTTAAAGTTCAGCAACATTTTCAGGCCAAATTTGACTGCTCTACGATCAAAATTGACGGAGATATGGGCAATTTTGTGTTTTCAAGTGAAAATTTTCGAAAATGGATTTTAAAAAAGTCGATGTAGAGCGTATTTAGAGCCACATTGTGGTGAAACAACCAGGGTCCTAGCTATCACCGTTTCCGAGTTACAGCCGTTTAAAGTTCAGCAACATTTTCAGGCCAAATTTGACTGCTCTACGATCAAAATTGACGGAGATATGGGCAATTTTGTGTTTTCAAGTGAAAATTTTCGAAAATGGATTTTGAAAAAGTCGATGTAGAGCGTATTTAGGGCCACATTTTGGTGAAACAACCAGGGTCCTAGCTATCACCGTTTCCGAGTTACAGCCGTTTAAAGTTCAGCAACATTTTCAGGCCAAATTTGACTGCTCTACGATCAAAATTGACGGAGATATGGGCAATTTTGTGTTTTCAAGTGAAAATTTTCGAAAATGGATTTTGAAAAAGTCGATGTAGAGCGTATTTAGAGCCACATTTTGGTGAAACAACCAGGGTCCTAGCTATCACCGTTTCCGAGTTACAGCCGTTTAAAGTTCAGCAACATTTTCAGGCCAAATTTGACTGCTCTACGATCAAAATTGACGGAGATATGGGCAATTTTGTGTTTTCAAGTGAAAATTTTCGAAAATGGATTTTGAAAAAGTCGATGTAGAGCGTATTTAGAGCTACATTTTGGTGAAACAACCAGGGTCCTAGCTATCACCGTTTCCGAGTTACAGCTGTTTAAAGTTCAGCAACATTTTCAGGCCAAATTTGACTGCTCTACGATCAAAATTGACGGAGATATGGGCAATTTTGTGTTTTCAAGTGAAAATTTTTGAAAATGGATTTTGAAAAAGTCGATGTAGAGCGTATTTAGAGCCACATTTTGGTGAAACAACCAGGGTCCTAGCTATCACCGTTTCCGAGTTACAGCCGTTTAAAGTTCAGCAACATTTTTAGGCCAAATTTGACCGCTCTACGATCAAAATTGACGGAGATATGGGCAATTTTGTGTTTTCAAGTGAAAATTTTTGAAAATGGATTTTGAAAAAGTCGATGTAGAGCGTATTTAGAGCTACATTTTGGTGAAACAACCAGGGTCCTAGCTATCACCGTTTCCGAGTTACAGCTGTTTAAAGTTCAGCAACATTTTCAGGCCAAATTTGACTGCTCTACGATCAAAATTGACGGAGATATGGGCAATTTAGTGTTTTCAAGTGAAAATTTTCGAAAATGGATTTTGAAAAAGTCGATGTAGAGCGTATTTAGAGCCACATTTTGGTGAAACAACCAGGGTCCTAGCTATCACCGTTTCCGAGTTACAGCCGTTTAAAGTTCAGCAACATTTTTAGGCCAAATTTGACCGCTCTACGATCAAAATTGACGGAGATATGGGCAATTTTGTGTTTTCAAGTGAAAATTTTCGAAAATGGATTTTGAAAAAGTCGATGTAGAGCGTATTTAGAGCCACATTTTGGTGAAACAACCAGGGTCCTAGCTATCACCGTTTCCGAGTTACAGCCGTTTAAAGTTCAGCAACATTTTTAGGCCAAATTTGACCGCTCTACGATCAAAATTGACGGAGATATGGGCAATTTTGTGTTTTCAAGTGAAAATTTTCGAAAATGGATTTTGAAAAAGTCGATGTAGAGCGTATTTAGAGCTACATTTTGGTGAAACAACCAGGGTCCTAGCTATCACCGTTTCCGAGTTACAGCTGTTTAAAGTTCAGCAACATTTTCAGGCCAAATTTGACTGCTCTACGATCAAAATTGACGGAGATATGGGCAATTTTGTGTTTTCAAGTGAAAATTTTCGAAAATGGATTTTGAAAAAGTCGATGTAGAGCGTATTTAGAGCCACATTTTGGTGAAACAACCAGGGTCCTAGCTATCACCGTTTCCGAGTTACAGCCGTTTAAAGTTCAGCAACATTTTCAGGCCAAATTTGACTGCTCTACGATCAAAATTGACGGAGATATGGGCAATTTTGTGTTTTCAAGTGAAAATTTTCGAAAATGGATTTTGAAAAAGTCGATGTAGAGCGTATTTAGAGCTACATTTTGGTGAAACAACCAGGGTCCTAGCTATCACCGTTTCCGAGTTACAGCTGTTTAAAGTTCAGCAACATTTTCAGGCCAAATTTGACTGCTCTACGATCAAAATTGACGGAGATATGGGCAATTTTGTGTTTTCAAGTGAAAATTTTCGAAAATGGATTTTGAAAAAGTCGATGTAGAGCGTATTTAGAGCCACATTTTGGTGAAACAACCAGGGTCCTAGCTATCACCGTTTCCGAGTTACAGCCGTTTAAAGTTCAGCAACATTTTTAGGCCAAATTTGACCGCTCTACGATCAAAATTGGCGGAGATATGGGCAATTTTGTGTTTTCAAGTGAAAATTTTTGAAAATGGATTTTGAAAAAGTCGATGTAGAGCGTATTTAGAGCTACATTTTGGTGAAACAACCAGGGTCCTAGCTATCACCGTTTCCGAGTTACAGCTGTTTAAAGTTCAGCAACATTTTCAGGCCAAATTTGACTGCTCTACGATCAAAATTGACGGAGATATGGGCAATTTTGTGTTTTCAAGTGAAAATTTTCGAAAATGGATTTTGAAAAAGTCGATGTAGAGCGTATTTAGAGCCACATTTTGGTGAAACAACCAGGGTCCTAGCTATCACCGTTTCCGAGTTACAGCCGTTTAAAGTTCAGCAACATTTTTAGGCCAAATTTGACCGCTCTACGATCAAAATTGACGGAGATATGGGCAATTTTGTGTTTTCAAGTGAAAATTTTCGAAAATGGATTTTGAAAAAGTCGATGTAGAGCGTATTTAGAGCCACATTTTGGTGAAACAACCAGGGTCCTAGCTATCACCGTTTCCGAGTTACAGCCGTTAAAAGTTCAGCAACATTTTCAGGCCAAATTTGACTGCTCTACGATCAAAATTGACGGAGATATGGGCAATTTTGTGTTTTCAAGTGAAAATTTTTGAAAATGGATTTTGAAAAAGTCGATGTAGAGCGTATTTAGAGCTACATTTTGGTGAAACAACCAGGGTCCTAGCTATCACCGTTTCCGAGTTACAGCTGTTTAAAGTTCAGCAACATTTTCAGGCCAAATTTGACTGCTCTACGATCAAAATTGACGGAGATATGGGCAATTTAGTGTTTTCAAGTGAAAATTTTCGAAAATGGATTTTGAAAAAGTCGATTTAGAGCGTATTTAGAGCCACATTTTGGTGAAACAACCAGGGTCCTAGCTATCACCGTTTCCGAGTTACAGCCGTTTAAAGTTCAGCAACATTTTCAGGCCAAATTTGACTGCTCTACGATCAAAATTGACGGAGATATGGGCAATTTTGTGTTTTCAAGTGAAAATTTTCGAAAATGGATTTTGAAAAAGTCGATGTAGAGCGTATTTAGAGCCACATTTTGGTGAAACAACCAGGGTCCTAGCTATCACCGTTTCCGAGTTACAGCCGTTTAAAGTTCAGCAACATTTTCAGGCCAAATTTGACTGCTCTACGATCAAAATTGACGGAGATATGGGCAATTTTGTGTTTTCAAGTGAAAATTTTCGAAAATGGATTTTGAAAAAGTCGATGTAGAGCGTATTTAGAGCCACATTTTGGTGAAACAACCAGGGTCCTAGCTATCACCGTTTCCGAGTTACAGCCGTTTAAAGTTCAGCAACATTTTTAGGCCAAATTTGACCGCTCTACGATCAAAATTGGCGGAGATATGGGCAATTTTGTGTTTTCAAGTGAAAATTTTTGAAAATGGATTTTGAAAAAGTCGATGTAGAGCGTATTTAGAGCTACATTTTGGTGAAACAACCAGGGTCCTACCTATCACCGTTTCCGAGTTACTGATGTTTAAAGTTCGGCAACACTTTTAGGCCAAATTTGACTGCTCTACGATCAAAATTGACGGAGATATGGGCAATTTTGTGTTTTCAAATGAAAATTTTCGAAAATGGATTTTGAAAAAGTCGATGTAGAGCGTATTTAGAGCCACATTTTGGTGAAACAACCAGGGTCCTAGCTATCACCGTTTCCGAGTTACAGCCGCTTAAAGTTCAGCAACATTTTCAGGCCAAATTTGACTGCTCTACGATCAAAATTGACGGAGATATGGGCAATTTTGTGTTTTCAAGTGAAAATTTTCGAAAATGGATTTTGAAAAAGTCGATGTAGAGCGTATTTAGAGCCACATTTTGGTGAAACAACCAGGGTCCTAGCTATCACCGTTTCCGAGTTACAGCCGTTTAAAGTTCAGCAACATTTTCAGGCCAAATTTGACTGCTCTACGATCAAAATTGACGGAGATATGGGCAATTTTGTGTTTTCAAGTGAAAATTTTCGAAAATGGATTTTGAAAAAGTCGATGTAGAGCGTATTTAGAGCCACATTTTGGTGAAACAACCAGGGTCCTAGCTATCACCGTTTCCGAGTTACAGCCGTTTAAAGTTCAGCAACATTTTTAGGCCAAATTTGACCGCTCTACGATCAAAATTGGCGGAGATATGGGCAATTTTGTGTTTTCAAGTGAAAATTTTTGAAAATGGATTTTGAAAAAGTCGATGTAGAGCGTATTAAGAGCTACATTTTGGTGAAACAACCAGGGTCCTAGCTATCACCGTTTCCGAGTTACAGCCGTTTAAAGTTCAGCAGCATTTTTGGGCCAAATTTAACTGTTCTACGGTCAAAATTGACGGAGATATGGGCAATTTTGTGTTTTCTAGTGAAAATTTTCGAAAATGGATTTTGAAAAAGTCGATGTAGAGCGTATTAAGAGCTACATTTTGGTGAAACAACCAGGGTCCTAGCTATCACCGTTTCCGTGTTACAGCCGCTTAAAGCTAAAGTTCAGCAACATTTTTAGACCAAATTTGACTGCTCTACGATCAAAATTGACGGAGATATGGGCAATTTTGTGTTTTCAAGTGAAAATTTTCGAAAATGGATTTTGAAAAAGTCGATGTAGAGCGTATTAAGAGCTACATTTTGGTGAAACAACCAGGGTCCTAGCTATCACCGTTTCCGAGTTACAGCCGCTTAAAGCTAAAGTTCAGCAACATTTTTAGACCAAATTTGACTGCTCTACGATCAAAATTGACGGAGATATGGGCAATTTTGTGTTTTCAAGTGAAAATTTTCGAAAATGGATTTTGAAAAAGTCGATGTAGAGCGTATTAAGAGCTACATTTTGGTGAAACAACCAGGGTCCTAGCTATCACCGTTTCCGAGTTACAGCCGCTTAAAGCTAAAGTTCAGCAACATTTTTAGACCAAATTTGACTGCTCTACGATCAAAATTGACGGAGATATGGGCAATTTTGTGTTTTCAAGTGAAAATTTTCGAAAATGGATTTTGAAAAAGTCGATGTAGAGCGTATTAAGAGCTACATTTTGGTGAAACAACCAGGGTCCTAGCTATCACCGTTTCCGAGTTACAGCCGCTTAAAGCTAAAGTTCAGCAACATTTTTAGACCAAATTTGACTGCTCTACGATCAAAATTGACGGAGATATGGGCAATTTTGTGTTTTCAAGTGAAAATTTTCGAAAATGGATTTTGAAAAAGTCGATGTAGAGCGTATTAAGAGCTACATTTTGGTGAAACAACCAGGGTCCTAGCTATCACCGTTTCCGAGTTACAGCCGTTTAAAGCTAAAGTTCAGCAACATTTTTAGACCAAATTTGACTGCTCTACGATCAAAATTGACGGAGATATGGGCAATTTTGTGTTTTCAAGTGAAAATTTTCGAAAATGGATTTTGAAAAAGTCGATGTAGAGCGTATTAAGAGCTACATTTTGGTGAAACAACCAGGGTCCTAGCTATCACCGTTTCCGAGTTACAGCCGCTTAAAGCTAAAGTTCAGCAACATTTTTAGGCCAAATTTGACTGCTCTACGATCAAAATTGACGGAGATATGGGCAATTTTGTGTTTTCAAGTGAAAATTTTCGAAAATGGATTTTGAAAAAGTCGATGTAGAGCGTATTAAGAGCTACATTTTGGTGAAACAACCAGGGTCCTAGCTATCACCGTTTCCGAGTTACAGCCGCTTAAAGCTAAAGTTCAGCAACATTTTTAGACCAAATTTGACTGCTCTACGATCAAAATTGACGGAGATATGGGCAGTTTTGTGTTTTCAAGTGAAAATTTTCCAAAATGGATTTTGAAAAAGTCGATGTAGAGCGTATTCAGAGCTACATTTTGGTGAAACAACCAGGGTCCTAGCTATCACCGTTTCCGAGTTACAGCCGTTTAAAGTTCAGCAACAGTTTTAGGCCAAATTTGACTGCTCTACGATCAAAATTGACGGAGATATTGGCAATTTTGTGCTTTCAAGTGAAAATTTTCGAAAATTGATTTGGAAAAAGTCGACGTAGAGCGTATTTAGAGCGTGAAACAACCATTTTCAGGCCAAATTTGACTGCTCTACGATCAAAATTGACGGAGATATGGGCAGTTTTGTGTTTTCAAGTGAAAATTTTCCAAAATGGATTTTGAAAAAGTCGATGTAGAGCGTATTTAGAGCTACATTTTGGTGAAACAACCAGGGTCCTAGCTATCACCGTTTCCGAGTTACAGCCGTTTAAAGTTCAGCAACATTTTCAGACCAAATTTGACTGCTCTACGGTCAAAATTGACGGAGATATGGGCAGTTTTGTGTTTTCAAGTGAAAATTTTCCAAAGTGGATTTTGAAAAAGTCGATGTAGAGCGTATTCAGAGCTACATTTTGGTGAAACAACCAGGGTCCTAGCTATCACCGTTTCCGAGTTACAGCCGTTTAAAGTTCAGCAACATTTTCAGACCAAATTTGACTGCTCTACGGTCAAAATTGACGGAGATATGGGCAGTTTTGTGTTTTCAAGTGAAAATTTTCCAAAATGGATTTTGAAAAAGTCGATGTAGAGGGTATTTAGAGCTACATTTTGGTGAAACAACCAGGGTCCTAGCTATCACCGTTTCCGAGTTACAGCCGTTTAAAGTTCAGCAACATTTTTAGGCCAAATTTGACTGCTCTACGATCAAAATTGACGGAGATATGGGCAATTTTGTGTTTTCAAGGGAAAATTTTCCAAAATGGATTTTGAAAAAGTCGACGTAGAGCGTATTTAGAGCTTCATTTTGGTGAAACAACCAGGGTCCTAGCTATCGCCGTTTCCGATTTACAGCCGTTTAAAGTTCGGCAACATTTTTAGGCCAAATTTGACTGCTCTACGATCAAAATTGACGGAGATATGGGCAATTTTGTGTTTTCAAGTGAAAATTTTCGAAAATGGATTTTGAAAAAGTCGATGTAGAGCGTATTAAGAGCTACATTTTGGTGAAACAACCAGGGTCCTAGCTATCACCGTTTCCGAGTTACAGCCGCTTAAAGCTAAAGTTCAGCAACATTTTTAGACCAAATTTGATTGCTCTACGATCAAAATTGACGGAGATATGGGCAATTTTGTGTTTTCAAGTGAAAATTTTCGAAAATGGATTTTGAAAAAGTCGATGTAGAGCGTAATAAGAGCTACATTTTGGTGAAACAACCAGGGTCCTAGCTATCACCGTTTCCGAGTTACAGCCGCTTAAAGCTAAAGTTCAGCAACATTTTTAGACCAAATTTGACTGCTCTACGATCAAAATTGACGGAGATATGGGCAATTTTGTGTTTTCAAGTGAAAATTTTCGAAAATGGATTTTGAAAAAGTCGATGTAGAGCGTATTAAGAGCTACATTTTGGTGAAACAACCAGGGTCCTAGCTATCACCGTTTTCGAGTTACAGCCGCTTAAAGCTAAAGTTCAGCAACATTTTTAGACCAAATTTGACTGCTCTACGATCAAAATTGACGGAGATATGGGCAATTTTGTGTTTTCAAGTGAAAATTTTCGAAAATGGATTTTGAAAAAGTCGATGTAGAGCGTATTCAGAGCTACATTTTGGTGAAACAACCAGGGTCCTAGCTATCACCGTTTCCGAGTTACAGCCGTTTAAAGTTCAGCAACAGTTTTAGGCCAAATTTGACTGCTCTACGATCAAAATTGACGGAGATATTGGCAATTTTGTGCTTTCAAGTGAAAATTTTCGAAAATTGATTTGGAAAAAGTCGACGTAGAGCGTATTTAGAGCGTGAAACAACCATTTTCAGGCCAAATTTGACTGCTCTACGATCAAAATTGACGGAGATATGGGCAGTTTTGTGTTTTCAAGTGAAAATTTTCCAAAATGGATTTTGAAAAAGTCGATGTAGAGCGTATTTAGAGCTACATTTTGGTGAAACAACCAGGGTCCTAGCTATCACCGTTTCCGAGTTACAGCCGTTTAAAGTTCAGCAACATTTTCAGACCAAATTTGACTGCTCTACGGTCAAAATTGACGGAGATATGGGCAGTTTTGTGTTTTCAAGTGAAAATTTTCCAAAGTGGATTTTGAAAAAGTCGATGTAGAGCGTATTCAGAGCTACATTTTGGTGAAACAACCAGGGTCCTAGCTATCACCGTTTCCGAGTTACAGCCGTTTAAAGTTCAGCAACATTTTCAGACCAAATTTGACTGCTCTACGGTCAAAATTGACGGAGATATGGGCAGTTTTGTGTTTTCAAGTGAAAATTTTCCAAAATGGATTTTGAAAAAGTCGATGTAGAGGGTATTTAGAGCTACATTTTGGTGAAACAACCAGGGTCCTAGCTATCACCGTTTCCGAGTTACAGCCGTTTAAAGTTCAGCAACATTTTTAGACCAAATTTGACTGCTCTACGATCAAAATTGACGGAGATATGGGCAATTTTGTGTTTTCAAGTGAAAATTTTCGAAAATGGATTTTGAAAAAGTCGATGTAGAGCGTATTAAGAGCTACATTTTGGTGAAACAACCAGGGTCCTAGCTATCACCGTTTCCGAGTTACAGCCGCTTAAAGCTAAAGTTCAGCAACATTTTTAGACCAAATTTGACTGCTCTACGATCAAAATTGACGGAGATATGGGCAATTTTGCGTTTTCAAGTGAAAATTTTCGAAAATGGATTTTGAAAAAGTCGATGTAGAGCGTATTAAGAGCTACATTTTGGTGAAACAACCAGGGTCCTAGCTATCACCGTTTCCGAGTTACAGCCGCTTAAAGCTAAAGTTCAGCAACATTTTTAGACCAAATTTGACTGCTCTACGATCAAAATTGACGCAGATATGGGCAATTTTGTGTTTTCAAGTGAAAATTTTCGAAAATGGATTTTGAAAAAGTCGATGTAGAGCGTATTAAGAGCTACATTTTGGTGAAACAACCAGGGTCCTAGCTATCACCGTTTCCGAGTTACAGCCGCTTAAAGCTAAAGTTCAGCAACATTTTTAGGCCAAATTTGACTGCTCTACGATCAAAATTGACGGAGATATGGGCAATTTTGTGTTTTCAAGTGAAAATTTTCCAAAATGGATTTTGAAAAAGTCGATGTAGAGCGTATTAAGAGCTACATTTTGGTGAAACAACCAGGGTCCTAGCTATCACCGTTTCCGAGTTACAGCCGCTTAAAGCTAAAGTTCAGCAACATTTTTAGACCAAATTTGACTGCTCTACGATCAAAATTGACGGAGATATGGGCAATTTTGTGTTTTCAAGTGAAAATTTTCGAAAATGGATTTTGAAAAAGTCGATGTAGAGCGTATTAAGAGCTACATTTTGGTGAAACAACCAGGGTCCTAGCTATCACCGTTTCCGAGTTACAGCCGCTTAAAGCTAAAGTTCAGCAACATTTTTAGACCAAATTTGACTGCTCTACGATCAAAATTGACGGAGATATGGGCAATTTTGTGTTTTCAAGTGAAAATTTTCGAAAATGGATTTTGAAAAAGTCGATGTAGAGCGTATTAAGAGCTACATTTTGGTGAAACAACCAGGGTCCTAGCTATCACCGTTTTCGAGTTACAGCCGCTTAAAGCTAAAGTTCAGCAACATTTTTAGACCAAATTTGACTGCTCTACGATCAAAATTGACGGAGATATGGGCAATTTTGTGTTTTCAAGTGAAAATTTTCGAAAATGGATTTTGAAAAAGTCGATGTAGAGCGTATTAAGAGCTACATTTTGGTGAAACAACCAGGGTCCTAGCTATCACCGTTTCCGAGTTACAGCCGTTTAAAGTTCAGCAGCATTTTTGGGCCAAATTTAACTGTTCTACGGTCAAAATTGACGGAGATATGGGCAATTTTGTGTTTTCTAGTGAAAATTTTCGAAAATGGATTTTGAAAAAGTCGATGTAGAGCGTATTAAGAGCTACATTTTGGTGAAACAACCAGGGTCCTAGCTATCACCGTTTCCGAGTTACAGCCGTTTAAAGCTAAAGTTCAGCAACATTTTTAGACCAAATTTGACTGCTCTACGATCAAAATTGACGGAGATATGGGCAATTTTGTGTTTTCAAGTGAAAATTTTCGAAAATGGATTTTGAAAAAGTCGATGTAGAGCGTATTAAGAGCTACATTTTGGTGAAACAACCAGGGTCCTAGCTATCACCGTTTCCGAGTTACAGCCGCTTAAAGCTAAAGTTCAGCAACATTTTTAGACCAAATTTGACTGCTCTACGATCAAAATTGACGGAGATATGGGCAATTTTGTGTTTTCAAGTGAAAATTTTCGAAAATGGATTTTGAAAAAGTCGATGTAGAGCGTATTAAGAGCTACATTTTGGTGAAACAACCAGGGTCCTAGCTATCACCGTTTCCGAGTTACAGCCGCTTAAAGCTAAAGTTCAGCAACATTTTTAGACCAAATTTGACTGCTCTACGATCAAAATTGACGCAGATATGGGCAATTTTGTGTTTTCAAGTGAAAATTTTCGAAAATGGATTTTGAAAAAGTCGATGTAGAGCGTATTAAGAGCTACATTTTGGTGAAACAACCAGGGTCCTAGCTATCACCGTTTCCGAGTTACAGCCGCTTAAAGCTAAAGTTCAGCAACATTTTTAGACCAAATTTGACTGCTCTACGATCAAAATTGACGCAGATATGGGCAATTTTGTGTTTTCAAGTGAAAATTTTCGAAAATGGATTTTGAAAAAGTCGATGTAGAGCGTATTAAGAGCTACATTTTGGTGAAACAACCAGGGTCCTAGCTATCACCGTTTCCGAGTTACAGCCGCTTAAAGCTAAAGTTCAGCAACATTTTTAGGCCAAATTTGACTGCTCTACGATCAAAATTGACGGAGATATGGGCAATTTTGTGTTTTCAAGTGAAAATTTTCGAAAATGGATTTTGAAAAAGTCGATGTAGAGCGTATTAAGAGCTACATTTTGGTGAAACAACCAGGGTCCTAGCTATCACCGTTTCCGAGTTACAGCCGTTTAAAGTTCAGCAGCATTTTTGGGCCAAATTTAACTGTTCTACGGTCAAAATTGACGGAGATATGGGCAATTTTGTGTTTTCTAGTGAAAATTTTCGAAAATGGATTTTGAAAAAGTCGATGTAGAGCGTATTAAGAGCTACATTTTGGTGAAACAACCAGGGTCCTAGCTATCACCGTTTCCGAGTTACAGCCGCTTAAAGCTAAAGTTCAGCAACATTTTTAGACCAAATTTGACTGCTCTACGATCAAAATTGACGGAGATATGGGCAATTTTGTGTTTTCAAGTGAAAATTTTCGAAAATGGATTTTGAAAAAGTCGATGTAGAGCGTATTAAGAGCTACATTTTGGTGAAACAACCAGGGTCCTAGCTATCACCGTTTCCGAGTTACAGCCGTTTAAAGTTCAGCAGCATTTTTGGGCCAAATTTAACTGTTCTACGGTCAAAATTGACGGAGATATGGGCAATTTTGTGTTTTCTAGTGAAAATTTTCGAAAATGGATTTTGAAAAAGTCGATGTAGAGCGTATTAAGAGCTACATTTTGGTGAAACAACCAGGGTCCTAGCTATCACCGTTTCCGAGTTACAGCCGCTTAAAGCTAAAGTTCAGCAACATTTTTAGACCAAATTTGACTGCTCTACGATCAAAATTGACGGAGATATGGGCAATTTTGTGTTTTCAAGTGAAAATTTTCGAAAATGGATTTTGAAAAAGTCGATGTAGAGCGTATTAAGAGCTACATTTTGGTGAAACAACCAGGGTCCTAGCTATCACCGTTTCCGAGTTACAGCCGTTTAAAGTTCAGCAGCATTTTTGGGCCAAATTTAACTGTTCTACGGTCAAAATTGACGGAGATATGGGCAATTTTGTGTTTTCTAGTGAAAATTTTCGAAAATGGATTTTGAAAAAGTCGATGTAGAGCGTATTAAGAGCTACATTTTGGTGAAACAACCAGGGTCCTAGCTATCACCGTTTCCGAGTTACAGCCGCTTAAAGCTAAAGTTCAGCAACATTTTTAGACCAAATTTGACTGCTCTACGATCAAAATTGACGGAGATATGGGCAATTTTGTGTTTTCAAGTGAAAATTTTCGAAAATGGATTTTGAAAAAGTCGATGTAGAGCGTATTAAGAGCTACATTTTGGTGAAACAACCAGGGTCCTAGCTATCACCGTTTCCGAGTTACAGCCGCTTAAAGCTAAAGTTCAGCAACATTTTTAGGCCAAATTTGACTGCTCTACGATCAAAATTGACGGAGATATGGGCAATTTTGTGTTTTCAAGTGAAAATTTTCCAAAATGGATTTTGAAAAAGTCGATGTAGAGCGTATTAAGAGCTACATTTTGGTGAAACAACCAGGGTCCTAGCTATCACCGTTTCCGAGTTACAGCCGCTTAAAGCTAAAGTTCAGCAACATTTTTAGACCAAATTTGACTGCTCTACGATCAAAATTGACGGAGATATGGGCAGTTTTGTGTTTTCAAGTGAAAATTTTCCAAAATGGATTTTGAAAAAGTCGATGTAGAGCGTATTCAGAGCTACATTTTGGTGAAACAACCAGGGTCCTAGCTATCACCGTTTCCGAGTTACAGCCGTTTAAAGTTCAGCAACAGTTTTAGGCCAAATTTGACTGCTCTACGATCAAAATTGACGGAGATATTGGCAATTTTGTGCTTTCAAGTGAAAATTTTCGAAAATTGATTTGGAAAAAGTCGACGTAGAGCGTATTTAGAGCGTGAAACAACCATTTTCAGGCCAAATTTGACTGCTCTACGATCAAAATTGACGGAGATATGGGCAGTTTTGTGTTTTCAAGTGAAAATTTTCCAAAATGGATTTTGAAAAAGTCGATGTAGAGCGTATTTAGAGCTACATTTTGGTGAAACAACCAGGGTCCTAGCTATCACCGTTTCCGCGTTACAGCCGTTTAAAGTTCAGCAACATTTTCAGACCAAATTTGACTGCTCTACGGTCAAAATTGACGGAGATATGGGCAGTTTTGTGTTTTCAAGTGAAAATTTTCCAAAATGGATTTTGAAAAAGTCGATGTAGAGCGTATTCAGAGCTACATTTTGGTGAAACAACCAGGGTCCTAGCTATCACCGTTTCCGAGTTACAGCCGTTTAAAGTTCAGCAACATTTTCAGACCAAATTTGACTGCTCTACGGTCAAAATTGACGGAGATATGGGCAGTTTTGTGTTTTCAAGTGAAAATTTTCCAAAATGGATTTTGAAAAAGTCGATGTAGAGCGTATTCAGAGCTACATTTTGGTGAAACAACCAGGGTCCTAGCTATCACCGTTTCCGAGTTACAGCCGTTTAAAGTTCAGCAACATTTTCAGACCAAATTTGACTGCTCTACGGTCAAAATTGACGGAGATATGGGCAGTTTTGTGTTTTCAAGTGAAAATTTTCCAAAATGGATTTTGAAAAAGTCGATGTAGAGCGTATTTAGAGCTACATTTTGGTGAAACAACCAGGGTCCTAGCTATCACCGTTTCCGAGTTACAGCCGTTTAAAGTTCAGCAACATTTTCAGACCAAATTTGACTGCTCTACGGTCAAAATTGACGGAGATATGGGCAGTTTTGTGTTTTCAAGTGAAAATTTTCCAAAATGGATTTTGAAAAAGTCGATGTAGAGCGTATTCAGAGCTACATTTTGGTGAAACAACCAGGGTCCTAGCTATCACCGTTTCCGAGTTACAGCCGTTTAAAGTTCAGCAACATTTTCAGACCAAATTTGACTGCTCTACGGTCAAAATTGACGGAGATATGGGCAGTTTTGTGTTTTCAAGTGAAAATTTTCCAAAATGGATTTTGAAAAAGTCGATGTAGAGGGTATTTAGAGCTACATTTTGGTGAAACAACCAGGGTCCTAGCTATCACCGTTTCCGAGTTACAGCTGTTTAAAGTTCAGCGACATTTTTAGGCTAAATTTGACTGCTCTACGATCAAAATTGACGGAGATATGGGCAATTTTGCGTTTTCAAGTGAAAATCTTCGAAAATGGATTTTGAAAAAGTCGATGCAGAGCGTATTTAGAGCTACATTTTGGTGAAACAACCAGGGTCCTAGCTATCACCGTTTCCGAGTTACAGACGTTTAAAGTTCAGCAACATGTTCAGGCCAAATTTGACTGCTCTAGGATCAAAAAAGTATAAAATTGTCGTTTGTTTTTATATTGATCATTAAATGCATCCAATCCCCGTAAGGGGATCCTTTTCAGTTGTGGCATAACTGCGGACCCTTAGCTATGCAGGAGGAGTTTCATAGGGTGAACGGCTCCGGCCAATTCCTATGTTTCTCTACGGGGCGTTACTTTCCCGCATTGTCCGAGTAACCGCTGCGCCTGAGTGCTGTATTATCAACTTCAGCATCTCAGGTTACTAAACGTAATAGGGTGACAAAAACCGAATAATCAATCACCGAAGCAGCACCTCCGAGGCCCCTCCATGATGGACCTCTTTCGTTTACGAATACTATCATGGTTAAGCGAAGGGCCTAGGGCCGTAACTCATCCTTGTCAAAAAAAAATTCGACGTCAAGAAACCTGGAACGAAATCCTCGGATTGGACGGATACAACTCAACGACGAACTCGCAAACGAACAACGGATTACTCTTTCGGAACCTGGAATGTACGCTCCCTGAATAGGGCAGGGGCCTTAAGGGCCCTCTTGGATCAGGTTGAAAAATATAAGCTGAGCATAGTTGCACTCCAGGAAACAAAATGGCTTAGTAGCGAGATAGACGACCGAAATTCGTACACAATTTTCACAAGTGGAAAACCTTCGGGCCACAGGGAGTTTGGAGTGGTGTTTATTGTAAACAATCAACTTAAGCCGCATGCTATCGACTTCAAACCCATAAACGAGCGGCTGTGTGCGATTCGCATTAAAACTCGGTTCTTCAATCTCTGGCTCATCACCGTTTCCGAGTTACAGCCGCTTAAAGCTAAAGTTCAGCAACATTTTTAGACCAAATTTGACTGCTCTACGATCAAAATTGACGGAGATATGGGCAATTTTGCGTTTTCAAGTGAAAATTTTCGAAAATGGATTTTGAAAAAGTCGATGTAGAGCGTATTAAGAGCTACATTTTGGTGAAACAACCAGGGTCCTAGCTATCACCGTTTCCGAGTTACAGCCGCTTAAAGCTAAAGTTCAGCAACATTTTTAGACCAAATTTGACTGCTCTACGATCAAAATTGACGCAGATATGGGCAATTTTGTGTTTTCAAGTGAAAATTTTCGAAAATGGATTTTGAAAAAGTCGATGTAGAGCGTATTAAGAGCTACATTTTGGTGAAACAACCAGGGTCCTAGCTATCACCGTTTCCGAGTTACAGCCGCTTAAAGCTAAAGTTCAGCAACATTTTTAGGCCAAATTTGACTGCTCTACGATCAAAATTGACGGAGATATGGGCAATTTTGTGTTTTCAAGTGAAAATTTTCCAAAATGGATTTTGAAAAAGTCGATGTAGAGCGTATTAAGAGCTACATTTTGGTGAAACAACCAGGGTCCTAGCTATCACCGTTTCCGAGTTACAGCCGCTTAAAGCTAAAGTTCAGCAACATTTTTAGACCAAATTTGACTGCTCTACGATCAAAATTGACGGAGATATGGGCAATTTTGTGTTTTCAAGTGAAAATTTTCGAAAATGGATTTTGAAAAAGTCGATGTAGAGCGTATTAAGAGCTACATTTTGGTGAAACAACCAGGGTCCTAGCTATCACCGTTTCCGAGTTACAGCCGTTTAAAGTTCAGCAGCATTTTTGGGCCAAATTTAACTGTTCTACGGTCAAAATTGACGGAGATATGGGCAATTTTGTGTTTTCTAGTGAAAATTTTCGAAAATGGATTTTGAAAAAGTCGATGTAGAGCGTATTAAGAGCTACATTTTGGTGAAACAACCAGGGTCCTAGCTATCACCGTTTCCGAGTTACAGCCGCTTAAAGCTAAAGTTCAGCAACATTTTTAGACCAAATTTGACTGCTCTACGATCAAAATTGACGGAGATATGGGCAATTTTGTGTTTTCAAGTGAAAATTTTCGAAAATGGATTTTGAAAAAGTCGATGTAGAGCGTATTAAGAGCTACATTTTGGTGAAACAACCAGGGTCCTAGCTATCACCGTTTCCGAGTTACAGCCGCTTAAAGCTAAAGTTCAGCAACATTTTTAGACCAAATTTGACTGCTCTACGATCAAAATTGACGGAGATATGGGCAATTTTGTGTTTTCAAGTGAAAATTTTTGAAAATGGATTTTGAAAAAGTCGATGTAGAGCGTATTAAGAGCTACATTTTGGTGAAACAACCAGGGTCCTAGCTATCACCGTTTCCGAGTTACAGCCGCTTAAAGCTAAAGTTCAGCAACATTTTTAGACCAAATTTGACTGCTCTACGATCAAAATTGACGGAGATATGGGCAATTTTGTGTTTTCAAGTGAAAATTTTCCAAAATGGATTTTGAAAAAGTCGATGTAGAGCGTATTAAGAGCTACATTTTGGTGAAACAACCAGGGTCCTAGCTATCACCGTTTCCGAGTTACAGCCGCTTAAAGCTAAAGTTCAGCAACATTTTTAGACCAAATTTGACTGCTCTACGATCAAAATTGACGGAGATATGGGCAATTTTGTGTTTTCAAGTGAAAATTTTCGAAAATGGATTTTGAAAAAGTCGATGTAGAGCGTATTAAGAGCTACATTTTGGTGAAACAACCAGGGTCCTAGCTATCACCGTTTCCGAGTTACAGCCGCTTAAAGCTAAAGTTCAGCAACATTTTTAGACCAAATTTGACTGCTCTACGATCAAAATTGACGGAGATATGGGCAGTTTTGTGTTTTCAAGTGAAAATTTTCCAAAATGGATTTTGAAAAAGTCGATGTAGAGCGTATTCAGAGCTACATTTTGGTGAAACAACCAGGGTCCTAGCTATCACCGTTTCCGAGTTACAGCCGTTTAAAGTTCAGCAACAGTTTTAGGCCAAATTTGACTGCTCTACGATCAAAATTGACGGAGATATTGGCAATTTTGTGCTTTCAAGTGAAAATTTTCGAAAATTGATTTGGAAAAAGTCGACGTAGAGCGTATTTAGAGCGTGAAACAACCATTTTCAGGCCAAATTTGACTGCTCTACGATCAAAATTGACGGAGATATGGGCAGTTTTGTGTTTTCAAGTGAAAATTTTCCAAAATGGATTTTGAAAAAGTCGATGTAGAGCGTATTTAGAGCTACATTTTGGTGAAACAACCAGGGTCCTAGCTATCACCGTTTCCGCGTTACAGCCGTTTAAAGTTCAGCAACATTTTCAGACCAAATTTGACTGCTCTACGGTCAAAATTGACGGAGATATGGGCAGTTTTGTGTTTTCAAGTGAAAATTTTCCAAAATGGATTTTGAAAAAGTCGATGTAGAGCGTATTCAGAGCTACATTTTGGTGAAACAACCAGGGTCCTAGCTATCACCGTTTCCGAGTTACAGCCGTTTAAAGTTCAGCAACATTTTCAGACCAAATTTGACTGCTCTACGGTCAAAATTGACGGAGATATGGGCAGTTTTGTGTTTTCAAGTGAAAATTTTCCAAAATGGATTTTGAAAAAGTCGATGTAGAGGGTATTTAGAGCTACATTTTGGTGAAACAACCAGGGTCCTAGCTATCACCGTTTCCGAGTTACAGCCGTTTAAAGTTCAGCAACATTTTTAGGCCAAATTTGACTGCTCTACGATCAAAATTGACGGAGATATGGGCAATTTTGTGTTTTCAAGTGAAAATTTTCACAAAATGGATTTTGAAAAAGTCGATGTAGAGCGTATTTAGAGCTACATTTTGGTGAAACAACCAGGGTCCTAGCTATCACCGTTTCCGAGTTACAGCTGTTTAAAGTTCAGCGACATTTTTAGGCTAAATTTGACTGCTCTACGATCAAAATTGACGGAGATATGGGCAATTTTGCGTTTTCAAGTGAAAATCTTCGAAAATGGATTTTGAAAAAGTCGATGCAGAGCGTATTTAGAGCTACATTTTGGTGAAACAACCAGGGTCCTAGCTATCACCGTTTCCGAGTTACAGACGTTTAAAGTTCAGCAACATGTTCAGGCCAAATTTGACTGCTCTAGGATCAAAAAAGTATAAAATTGTCGTTTGTTTTTATATTGATCATTAAATGCATCCAATCCCCGTAAGGGGATCCTTTTCAGTTGTGGCATAACTGCGGACCCTTAGCTATGCAGGAGGAGTTTCATAGGGTGAACGGCTCCGGCCAATTCCTATGTTTCTCTACGGGGCGTTACTTTCCCGCATTGTCCGAGTAACCGCTGCGCCTGAGTGCTGTATTATCAACTTCAGCATCTCAGGTTACTAAACGTAATAGGGTGACAAAAACCGAATAATCAATCACCGAAGCAGCACCTCCGAGGCCCCTCCATGATGGACCTCTTTCGTTTACGAATACTATCATGGTTAAGCGAAGGGCCTAGGGCCGTAACTCATCCTTGTCAAAAAAAAATTCGACGTCAAGAAACCTGGAACGAAATCCTCGGATTGGACGGATACAACTCAACGACGAACTCGCAAACGAACAACGGATTACTCTTTCGGAACCTGGAATGTACGCTCCCTGAATAGGGCAGGGGCCTTAAGGGCCCTCTTGGATCAGGTTGAAAAATATAAGCTGAGCATAGTTGCACTCCAGGAAACAAAATGGCTTAGTAGCGAGATAGACGACCGAAATTCGTACACAATTTTCACAAGTGGAAAACCTTCGGGCCACAGGGAGTTTGGAGTGGTGTTTATTGTAAACAATCAACTTAAGCCGCATGCTATCGACTTCAAACCCATAAACGAGCGGCTGTGTGCGATTCGCATTAAAACTCGGTTCTTCAATCTCTGGCTCATAAACGCGCATGCCCCCACCGAAGTCAGTGAAGACGCGGCCAAAGACGAGTTCTACCACCGCCTAGAAAATCTCTTCGATTCACTTCAATCAAACGATTTCAAATTGCTGCTGGGGGACTTCAACGCCAAAGTCGGAAACGAAAATTGGCATAGGGGGATTACTGGAGGTTACAGCCTCCATGAAGAATGTAACGACAACGGCCAACGACTAATAGACTTCGCAACCAGCAGAAACATGGTCATTGGCTCAACGTGTTTTCCGCACCGTCGTATTCACAGACAGACCTGGAGATTTCCAGATCAACATACCGTCAACCAAATTGACCACGACCTTGTCTGCAAGAGATGGGCATCGAGCATGGTGGATGTTCGGTCCTATCGTGGAGCAAATATTGACTCTGACCACTATATGGTGAAGGCGACTTATAGGTGCAGAATTTCTTCGGTGCATCATTCGAGATTCAACCCGGAAAAAATTTTTGCGGTTGACAAATTGTTGGATGATGCTACGGCGGTCACTTATACGACTGCCCTTGAGGGGAAGCTGGCGCCTATGCTAAATAACATCAGCAACAAAGGCGCCCTTGAGATCTGGGATACACTCAAAGACATCATCAAAGGGGTCGCAGAGGAGGTTGTGGGATACAGAGCCGGGCGAGCACGAAATTATTGGTTTGACGAGGAATGTCAAAATGCGGTAGATGCGAAAAACGAGGCATATCGCCAATGGACCGAACGCGCAACTAGAGCCAAGAAAACAAATTATGACGAGCTTCGACGATTTTCGAATAGGTTAATTAGACGTAAGAAACGTAAGCATCTTGACGAGCAGTTGATGCAAATAAACCAAAGACTAGCTAGTAGGAACAGTAGACAAGCGTAGAAGCTCATTAATTCAATTAAAAGTGGATACCAACCCAGGACCAGCCTCTGTAAGGATAAGGATGGCAATATAATTAGCGACACCGATAGCGTTGATAAACGCTGGGCCTCACATTTTAAAGAGCTCCTTAATGTTCAACTGAACAACCCCACACAAGAAGCGCTTGGGCTGACGGCTGAAACAGGCCCGCCCGTTCAACCCCCAACAATAGAAGAAGTTGATCTCGTCATGCAATCACTGAAACATAATAAAGCCCCGGGCGCTGACGAGATTCCAGCTGAACTGCTGAAGCATGGTGGGGAGAGCCTTGTTAAGGCTATACACACACTTATCGTTAAAATATGGAACGCCGAAATAATCCCGTAAGATTGGCGCAAAAGTATAATTTTCCCAATCCACAAAAAAGGGGATAACTTAAAATGTGAGAACTACAGAGGCATCTCATTAGTTTGTACGACTTATAAGATTTTATCTAAAATTCTAGAAAATAGAATTAATCCGTACGCAGAAGAAATCATTGGCGAGTACCAAGGCGGCTTTAGACCTGGTCGTTCGACGACAGATCAGCTTTTTGCAGCGAAGCTTTTACTCCAGAAGTGCTGGGAATATAACATCGACGTATACCAAATATTTGTCGACTTCAAGCAGGCATACGACAGTATCGATCCAAGTATACTGTACAACATTCTGCTGCATTTCGGTATACCGGCTAAGCTAGTGCGACTCATAAGGATGACGATGACTAATACCGTCTCGCAGGTCAGAGTTCAGAACAGACTCACTGACCTATTTGAAACTCGTACTGGACTCAAGCAAGGCGACGGGCTGGCGCCGACGCTCTTCAACCTGGCTCTGGAGTATGTAATCCGAGCCATGAATTTGGACAGCAGCGGAACGCTACTCATTAAGTCGACTCAACTAGTAGCTTACGCCGACGACATCAACATCATGTCTCGAAGATTGGGTGATGCAGAAATCCTCCTGCATAATCTCAATAACGCCGCCAAAGAAGTTGGACTACATATCAACGAATCTAAAACCAAGGTCATGATGCAATCAAAAACTAGAACGCCAGTAAATTCAAGCATCACAGTGGTACAACCTTGAGTTGTATCAGCTGTATGATGAGCTACAGGTGAAATTGCAGCGACTGCAATGGGCGGGACATGTACAAAGGATGAACGACGATCGCATGCCCAAAAAGGACGACCGAGAGCTCGATGGGAGCATTCTGTATGTGAGGACGCCCACCAGGTGCTAGGCTTTCGGAACTGGAGGACAAGGTCGCGTGACCGCGACAATTGGAGGTCTTCAATCCAGGCGGCCAAGGCCCGACACGTCGGGCTATCGTGCCATAAAGAAGAAGAAGAAATGCATTCAATCGAATCATTTCGTTTGACCACCATGGGTCACACATAAAATTGGTAATTTGTGAATGACAGTATGACCAAAAACCGCAAAATAAATTTGACCAAAGATGTGTTTTGTTTACACTAAGGTCATATGTTTGACCAGAAATGAATGACCCCGATGGTCTTAATTTTTTGTCAAAGACATTTTTGGTTATTTATTTTGCTAATGCACTAGTGGGTACTTTTTGCGTCATTGGTCAAATTTTATTTGATAGTGTAATAGCTCCTTAAGTGTGCATAATACAAAAATGAATTTTCTTGTGACGGGAAGCTTTGTCGCATCCCAAAGCTTTGTATGCGCACGCTTACTTAAGGCCTTTCTAGACCTTACAACGATTGTAAAAATCGTAGTGGTATAATGCTAGTTATTTGCCACCCTTTAAATTGGAACAGGGAAATGAATTTATCAACTCCTCCAGACATCGCCCAAAACCGACCGCCACACTTATTTGTTTCACGACTCTGTAGGACCGCAATTCAAATCTCCGGGTTGAGGACCAACGGATCAGCAGTTCACTCACTGAGATAAAAATTTCCTCGACCACAAGACCCGGTGACTGGATACTGAAATGTCCATTATTTTTTCTATCGAATTTATCGTTATGTAATATACGTCACGGCGGTGGTGTGATAATTCGCGTGGTAGCATAGCATAAACGTACGCCGAATTGAGCTTCGCTGTAACCATACTATACTAGCACTACATTTGAAATCTTTTAGGAAACAATTTATTCACTTTGGACATACGTTAGCTTCTTCTTAAAATGCTATACAATCTCTCGAATAATTCCTAAAAGCTGTTTTTAGGTTTCTTTTATCTTGTTTGTGTAATATTTTTTTTTAATACAAATTTATGTTGGCGGCTGGTTTTTCTGATTCTAGAAGAAACATATTTTTGTGAGCTAATCCGTTAACCTTAACGTATACCTTAATAGAAAAAAATTATTTATTTTTGCAATAAACACATTTTCTTAATGCATTTTCAAAAATATATACAACATTTTTCCACTTAGCTTAGACAAGTATAACCTTCAGTCCGTACCGCATAAATCCAGGATATTAAAATTGTTTCTTCGGAAATTTGTGCGGTTGTTTTTTATAAAATATTAAAAATAATGCTAACATCAATTTCCTGTGTGGGCCCGTCCAGCCTATATAACCCGAACCGCTGAAATTCCCAACAATCTTTAGAGTTTAGAGCTTCCACTGATTTAAAGTTTCTTTTTGTTTTGCGTTCCTCTGTCCGCGAAATGAAAATCAACTTCATTCAGGCTTAGAGGTGAACTCTGGACGGAATGATAAATTTCAATTCTTGTTCGTGCATTACCCACGAGTCAGAGTCATGTCGCGCGGAAAAAGGATCAGGGTAGCGGCCGAACACAACTTACCAATTATAAAACGGAAATCATGCTTATTTCCCCAACGGAAAAAAATATGAATTATTAATTTTACACGATTCCTGTGTACATATCCTTTTGGTTCGATTTGCAATATTCTAATTTGAATTCAATGAGCCAGAGTGGTCAAGTTATAAACTTCTTTCTGCTTCTTCTTTTTATTCCAGTCTCTAGCCATACTTTAGAAAGAAAGTTCACGTTTTCCGGTGATGTTTTTTCTTCTTTTTTGCGGAAAGATAAAAGTTCAAAAGTCAATATTTCAATTGATGAGATTGAAAGTTTAAGGAGACGGAAGTTGAACAATCCGTTGAATGCTAATTAGCAATTTGCATTGTAAGTATGTACGCCTTTTGCTAAAAATTATTATTCATGAGTTGGAATAAAAGGCTAAAGCTGGACTTGGATCAGTGGAATATTAATAAATCACTATAGGAATAGGATAGGTCGATTTACTAATACATTCAGAGTCCTAGGTATTAAAAAGAAACGGAATAATACTTCTCATGCAACTGCATACATAATATTCTGCAATAAGCTACAATATTAAAACACTTCATCTTATTTCTTTAAAAATGCATGAAATGTACATAATTTCTTCACATTTATCACATTGAATAGTCACATTTACCGCATCCTTATAACATGGTCCTTATGGAGCAGGATGCGTGCATTACAATTCGGTCTAGTGATTCGAATATACAAGTTGTCAACATGATTGCCATATACGAGCAACATTACTCGTGTAACAGCCACTCGAAAACGAATATGGAAACTGCTAAATGCATAATGAAGCTTCTGAAACAACACTCAGAGGGCTGCAAGCTGTTCACAGAATGATTCATGGTGGGAGACCGAAATGCAATGTGCAGACAAACACTTTAGCAGTGTGTCATAATTGAAATAATATATCATAATATCAGGCATTCAGGACCATCACATTTATGTACATGCAATATCTCAACCCTTGGGCTTTTCTCATTTATAGGGTTGGATTGGAAGGACATGTGTGAACGAGCAGCAGCTATATGTATGCTGCTACATGTGAATATTTACTCAAAACATATCCGACAATTAAAGACACAGTTGACACAAATATACCATCCAACCCTTGATAATCATGAACTATAATTTTTTTGGACGTTTTCTGGCCAAAACTATAAAATCTAATATTAAACTTTAATGGTAACAAATAGGTCAGTGTAGCAGGAAATTAAGTAGCATCAATCTGGAGAATATGAAGGTCAGTTACTTAAATAATAATTTTTTTCTGAATAAGTCCTGCCCCATGGGAGTTTTTCGAAGAAGCACTCTGAAACTCAAAACTTTCCGATTTGCAATTTTTAATTTACTTTTGATGATGATGATTGAATTAAAGCTATTGATGGAAGAGGAAAAATGAATTGAAAAATTCCTACAGAAGATAAAATTTAAATACCCGAACATTTCCCTCGATTTCCTCAATTTTTGGTATTTTTTCCCAAAGTTTTGTGATTTCGTACAGATAGACACACTCATCAGGTCTTGTGTCGGTTGTCTATCTGTGCACAAGACGATCACTTGAATTTTAGCGGTAGAATTCTATGGAGATTTGGATTTGCCGTGAAGGCGTTTTACCACCATGACACTCGACCGTGCAGGTCTGTAACGGTGTTGAATGCTCACATTGCGTTGGATTCAAGTGGTCGTCTTGTGCACAGATAGACAACAGACACAAGACCTGATGAGTGTGTCTATCTGTATGAAACCACAAAACTTTGGACAAAAATACCAAAAATTGAGGAAATTGAGAGAAAAAAAAAAAGTTTCGTCCCAATCGGGATTCGAACCTCCGACCTTCAGTCACAAGATCAGGAACTTAACCTACTGAGCTATAGACAGTTAGAGGCAGGGACGTAGCTGTCTCACCCCCCTAACATTTTCAGTTTTCATCTGCAGTCGGCTAATTTGACCTCAGTGGGAATATGTAGGATTGCGATTTTCGACATTAATAAATTTATAAAAGAATACCTGTCGATGTTTAATGATATAAACATTTGAAAGTTGCAATATTAAAAGTATGTAATTGAATGTACATACTTATTAACTGAGCTATTCGGCATTTAAACATAAAACTAATGTTTAAATTGAAAAATTTAACTGAAAATTTGGAAGCTCAGGACCTTTAACATTTTTAACACCACGAAACTTATTCGCAGTACAATAAAGTCTTTTAAAGACATTAACAACGACAAAGTTAATGCAAAACTCCATGATTTTCGCAAGGAAATTAGATATTGACCATGAATCGGATTACAAAAAACAACACTGAACTCATCGTGCTCCGAATAAATTGGACGAATCATTTCAAACTACAGCCGAAATAGACTTATCATTTTACCGAAAAGAGTTCAAAATCCTTTTTGACGTTTTTATCTCAAAGTCCACAGAAGAATTGGAAAAAATAGCCAAACTCCTCCAACCATTTCAAGTCATATTTCAAGTTCTGGCCAATAGGAAAAATTGCAAGATAATCTCAGTTGCTGCAAGGATCGAAATATTTTTGTATTTCAATACAGATCCCTGAATGCCTTCATGTTGAAATTCAAATTCTTCTTGATAATTGCTCCGAGTGTCAAAATTTTGGGAGGATAGCGAGAGAGGCTTTCAAACTAAGGAGCGAAAACTTACAAGATTATTCAGCTTATTTTGACATGTCCAGTGACATCAAAACGTTGTTCATTTCAATTTTGGGGACCGCCGAACCACTCTAACTCTAGCTAAAACACAATTCTTATTAACGGAAAACGCCTGAAAAAAAAGATCTGAGATGAAAAATTATCTCTAATCATTGACATTTTTGGACAAAAAAAAACTTTTTTTTAATCCATACACTTCATATGCGGGATGGGCGCCCTATGGGTGCTAGAATTCATAGATTGTATGCTTGGCAGAAGTGAAGAGTTGTGCATGGCAGCAATTGTGCACATAAGAAATTGTTGTAGCGTACACCCCTATATTCTACAAAAGAGGGTAATAGCTACGTTGTAGGTGAGATGTGCGTATTCACTTGATAGCTCATTCTCGTCGTCTCAGCTCCTAGTACATGTTTCAATTGCATGAGAGTGGGCGATAGAGGAGTTTTGTAGGATGTATAGTTTGAAGGAAGAGATTTTACTGCGTAAAATTTTCTATGCAATCCATATTAAGCGCAGGATAGACCTCCAGAGTGAAATGTTTGTCCGCTACGATTTTCTCAATGAAAATGTATGCTTACGGTCGTGGAATATGTAGCAAATGCAGTGGAATTCCATACGCTACAATCCGAAAATGGTTTTATAATTTTTCTCAGACATTTTATGTATTTTTTCCAATTTCCCGCTCATTTCATCGTGAAAATATCTAACGACCGGGGAATCGAAAAATACTTAAAAGGGTCGAGAAAAATTATGGGACCATTTTCGGATATAGCTTATGGAATTCCCCAGCATTTCCCACTTATCCCAGTAAGTAAGCATACATTTTCATTGAGAATCGAAGCGGACAAAAAAAATCGCTCTCGGGTCCTATTCTGCGCTTTAGATTTGAATTACATTTCCCCTGCTGTGAGGACTACGTGCAGTTTCATTTTCGGTGCCAACGATTTTTATCGTATTCCGAAAAACATATTCAGACCTCGTATATTTTCTTAAAAATGACTTTTCTATCGAAATCTGATATCATACACAGTTCAATTTATCTGCCGGCCATAGCATCGTTACATAATTTGACGATCAATTGAATACCTGGTCTAAGAATTACTATTTTATAACAAAATCTAGTGATCGGTCGCAGTTACAGCCATCTTCCATACAAATTCAAAGTGTCAGTCATACAGCCACAAAGTTTGTATGGAAAATGACTATGGCCGATTACTACATTTCATTCCTGATTAATATATAGAAGGGGGACTTTTTAGTATATGAACAGGGAGCCATAATACCTAGGACCGGCGCTGTCTTTAAACAGTCGAAATTGTCGGGTCGTGATTTTTATTTTGCGGGATTATGCACCCATGCCTACTCGAGGACATGGAAAATTTTGGAACCATTCTGGGGTGAGCTACTCCAAAATTTTATTTCTCCTTAGTTCTGGCCTTTTTGCGTAGTGCGGGTTTGAGTAAATTTGTATTAATACGACCTATTGAGAGAAGTCGTTACGGGAGGCGTATTTACGAACCCGTGTTCAGTTCAAGACATGATTGTCTCCAGCTCCGCACTGGTTTGTTGCGATAACTTTGCTTAAAAACCTGTTTTGTAAATTGTAGTTAGAGCGATTGCCCTGGTAATCAAATCTCCTTAATTTTACCTTTAACGCTTCACAAAGTCAAGAGAAATGAACGAAAAAAGAAATATATTTTCCTGTACTAATACGTATTGCAAAAGTTGATAACGACTTACGTCCGCTTCACCTTCCCTCGTGGTTACACAGCAAACATCTCGAACGACTTGTTGAAGTTGAAGGGAACATCCTCAGCCAGAAAAAACTATATGTATGACCAGGGGCGGCGCATAAGGGCCCGCAGGGCCCGCTTGGCGGGGGGCCCACGAGATTTAGGGGCCCAAAACGTAGGTACATGAAAGATTTCTCGAACCATAATACAGGAAAACCTCTCTACAACGGACAACCACGGGACTACCACAGTTGTCCTTTGTAGAGGGGTGTCCGCTATGGAAGAGTGTCCGAATAAACCCAGTAAAAAATAAAATACATATTCATACAAGAGACATTATTAAGGCTGCTGTACTGTGTCTCCGGTGTTGTTGTATGGCGAACATTTTGTTATTTTCTAACCAGAGATAAAAGAAGGAAACCTTTCATTGCCGGACAAATTTCTTCGCCAATTTTATGAATAAAATATTTTCCCATATCCGGGCATTCACACAGCAGAACATGGACACTGGACACTATAATCTCTAATTTCATTGAACGCCTCTCGTGAGCGGACACATAGCGACTGTCACTTACAACATTTTCGGAAGGCATGTTTTATTGTGTTTATACCGTGCAGGTTTGAGTAGAACTTTATAAAAAAAATTACACTTACCCAGGTAAAGTTCACGCGTGCAACTACCCTACACGGGGTAGAGCTTAGATGAATCAAATGTAGATGGCGGACGCATAGGGGAAATATGAGGGAATTTGTTTTTTCAAACCAAATGTGAGAGTTTTTTTCATCACGAGAAAAGATTTTGCAAAGAAATAATCATCTTTTGTGATAAAATCCACCACATCTAAAAAATGAGCCGACAAAGGTGAGTCAAAGATGCGCAAAAACTGTCAAATGTCAGCTGTTTGGTCTAACCGGGATGTTACCCGCGATCGTTTTTTTCGAGTCAGATTTACACGCGATACGAAAAAAACGTCGCTAGAGATTTAGTCCCAGGAATAACTACAAAGCAATTTTGTAGTTATTCCTAAAGTATTTACGAGGGTTTGTAGAGAAAAACAAAGCCATATGTTTCGCCTGTTAGCTTGCCTTTCATTAATCCTATGACGAATATAAAAGTTTTCTATTGGATAAATGACAATTTTCAACGAATTATACCAGTAAGAATCCGTAAAGTAAGTTTTATCACTTTGTTTAAGAAAAAGCGTCCGTTTAAAAGAGGTAAAAGCCTACGTAAAATTGTCTCCGGGGATTAAAATTTGGCTGTCCGCGTCCGTAAGAGGGGTGTCCGTTATATAGGAGTTTCATTTGCACTGATATATTATAAATTAAAATCAAGACTTTTGAAAATGTCCGTTTCGAGGGGTGTCCGCCCTAAAGAGGTGTCCGTTAAGAGAGGTTTCACTGTAATAGCAAACCTCCGATATAGATATATTTTATAGACAGGAGTATACACTTTTCGAAGTCAAAACAAGTGTTAAATTTATTGTTTCTCTTTCACCAGGTCCCTTTGATAAACAAATTTAATATTGTCCTAAAATCTTTGAAAGTTCATGAGACAATCCGGATCCTCAAATTTTCACAAACAAAAAAATTGTTGCGCTATTTGCTGTAACGGTAGCCGCGGTTTGTAATCCAACTCACTCGTTTCCTTTCCAAGAACCATATGGGCAAAAAGATTCCTTAGGTCCCTCTGCAAATAAACTATCTCAATACATTTTTGGTGATAGTACCTTTTCTAAACATTCGAACTAAACTCCAATCCACTTAGTTATGAACTGTCAAACACGAACAAGATAGTTTGAGAGTGGTACTAAACTGTGGTACACAGAGGCCACATTGCCAAAATAAAATTGCTGTATTGACTTTAATATTAAGTACAAACGTTCTTAAAATTGAAGGATTTAAATTAGAGCCCACTTAAATTTAAAGCTGAAACGAGGAATAGAGTTGCATTAATAACGTGTCGATTTTTTCAAATGTCTATAGCAAGTTACAAACTTAGGCCGCCCACACACGAAGTGTCCGAATCCATTTTTTGGATTCTTGGTTCTGTAAAATTCATACATTTTCTTCGATTTTGACAGATCAAAATTAAAAAAAGGATAAGGATTGACAGTGTGTGTGCGGCATTAGGATAGATAGGTCGCTCGTCTTCAAATCATAGGTTCGCGGGATCGAGTCCCATTGTAGGCGCAGTTAATTTACTATTCTTAAATATAACCAACACCAATAGAGGTCAATGCTGCGCTGCATGAGCCGTTTTATTTTAAAAGGCTTGCTCTGCTATATTTTATGTTTCCGAAATTTTCCGCTTTTCCGAGTTGGTTTAAGGTCGATTCACACTTTTCAGTCAGTGAAAAATGTGGATCGACCTTCAGGAGTGTTTTTTATTGATTTCAACCTGGCGGGAGGGCCCCGAGTGAAGTTGTGCCGCCACTGTGTATGACCTATCATTCACGCACCTCACGTAAGCCGAGATACCTTTGTCATTCATTACGCTTTCATGCACCTTCTTACAAATAAAAATTACATAGACGTTACTAATGAAGATGATGCATTAATTACATAACATATGTTTAATGTATCGCTCGTGAAAAATATTCATGAATTGCGCGAAATTAATGAATGATGTATCATTTGTGATAAATAAAAATGTATACAGCGAATTAAATCCAGCGTAGTGCGTAAATATCATAAATGATGTTGGCACGCTCACGCCAAGAACGTAATTACGTAGAGAGTCAATATTACATTTCGCTTATGTAGTAAGAAAAGTGCAACCAATGGCCCCAATCCCAGTAATTACGTCCAAAAACTAAAATATAAATAGACGGCTACATTGTAGTAGGGTAGGTATACTGTTTACATATGATGTTGGCACGCTCACGCCAAGAATTACGTAGAGAGTCAAAATTACATTTTGCTTATATAGTAAGAAAAGTGCAACCAGTGGCCCCAATCCCAGTAATTACGTCCAAAAAATAAAATATAAATAGACGGCTACATTGTAGTAGGGTAGGTATACTGTTTAATGGCATTTGCCTCAGCTGGGCATAAGGTGTTTCAGGTGTCAAGACTGAATGTTGGCATTTCCCTCAATACAAAACGTCGAATCGTAATGCATGAAGTAGTGAAATTTATTCTGGACTATTTTGACGATTTATGACGCTTGATCGTATCGTCTGAACTTGCGACAAGTTAGACGAAAAAGAGAACATTACTCTATCAGCTCTCTCTTTTTCTTTTTATTAACACTAGCGACACTTACCTTAACATCCACCCATGGACAATATTGGAAACACAAAACTTCTCCTTTTGAGAACGGATAGCAGAACAAGCCAAACTTATGTTATCGCTCCTTTAATGGACGGTGAAAACTATTGCGCAAATTATATTAAGTCGGAATCATTTACATAGCAATATTCATATACATATGTACATACCTCCGTAAATAAGATGCAGAAGAAAGCATTTTGCTTCCCTTTATCGCCCATAATGAAGCGGAAAATTGTTCTTTATGGACATAGTAAAAGTCCATAAAAGTTATGATTAAAGATTGAGTAGAAAAGTTAATCCTATGGTAGAATAAGAAGAACTATTATTGTTGTCTTTTTAGCTCGATTAAGAAAAGATATGCTAGACGCAAATTAAGTATATTTTTATACCCTTCGCTTATTAAGCGTAAAGGGTATATTAACTTTGTCATGAAGTTTGTAACGCATTGAAGGAAGCATCTCCGACCATATAAAATATGTATATATATGATCAGCGTGACGAGCTGAGTCGATTGGACGATGTCCGTCTGTCCGTCTGTCCGTCTGTCTGTCTGTTGCGACGCGTTTTCCTCGGCCAGTTTAAAAGCTATGGAGCTGAAATTTTGCACACATGCTTCTTTTTGTTGCAGGCAGTTTGTATGTTTGAATCACTAAAATCCGACAAGGGGGTCGTGGGGCTGCCATACAAACGTACCCCCCAAATATAGGTTCTTCTTAGAAAAACTTTTTTATTTATACACCAATTTCAATCAAATTTCACACAAATGTGTTTTAATTGGTAACACACAATATATGTAAAAATCAACCAAATCGGACAATGGGGTCATGGGGCTGCCATACACACCGAGTCCCCCAAATTATGTTCTTCTAAGAAAAACTTTTTAATTTTCTCATCGATGTCAATTAAATTTCGCACAAATGTGTTTCTAGTAATACCACAAAACATATGTAAAAATGGACCAAATCGGACCATGGGGTCATGGGGCTGTCATAGAAACCCAGCTCCCCAAATTAAGTTCTTCTAAAATTTTTTTTTTATTTATTCACCAATTTCAACCAAACTTCACATAAATGTGTTTCTATTGATGACACAAAACATATGTATAAATAGATGGAGTCGGACCATGTGGTCATGGGGCTACCATACAAACCTAGCCCCCCAAATCAATTTTTTCTAAGAAAAACGTTTTTATTTGCACAACAATTTCAATCAAACCTCAGAAACTTATATTTCTATTGATGCCACATAACAAACCTGAAATCGGACTATGGGGTAGTGGGGCTGCCATACAACCTTGACCCCCAAAATTAGGTTCTTCTAAAAAATACTTTTTTATTTGGACACAAATTTCAACTAAACCTCATGGAAATGTATTTTTAGTGATGGTACAAAACATATGCAAAAATTAATTATATCGGACCATGGGGTCATGGGGCTGGCATATAAACCCAACCCCCAGGTTTTTCGAAGAAAACCTTTTTGACTTGTCCACCAATCTGAACCAAGTGGGTTTTAATTGATGCCACAAACATACGTAAAAATTGATGGGAAGGCCATAGGGCTGCTCTACAACCTCCTCTTTTTGGTTCTTATAAGAAACCCACGTCCTGCTTCGCCCAATAAATCTTCGCCACGGCACTTATGAGAAAATTCAAAAGCATGGAAGCGGGGAGGACTGAACACTAGTCATAGGTACGCCCGAAAAAACTTTTAGACCGAGGGGAGCGAAGGGTATCCAAATTTCGGACGCGCCCGAAATTAGCCTCGGTCTCGTTTTAGTATAGCAATCAGCATGGGCGTAGCCAGGGGGGGGCAGGGAGGGGCGGTCGCCTCCCCCTGGTCGATGAAGATGGTGAAAAATCCTTATCGATGTAGAAAAAAAATCGCTGCACTATACAACATTTTCAAAAATTTTCTGCTGCGCCAGCACTCCAAATGCTGCCGGAGAAGTCATGATCGGGACAGTTTGCAGTCAGGAGGCGCATACAAATAGATGACCTCTCGTAACTGACGGAGGCTGCGTACCAGCACACACATTTCACTTGTGAGTGTGCTACTGTGGCTGCGTGGACCCCATATTTCCTGTTTCATTTCATGGCTTCTGAGCTGGAGTACACAATTTCAACCGTTAGGTCCCTTCGGGAAGTTAGTGGAATTCAACTTATTTCCATCTGAAAGGGTGAGAAATGGTATACAGCTTTGCTAGCCCCGGAAGGTCATGCTTCGTCGAATCGACTACGCATCATCTAATTTATCCCATTTTTCGTGACAATTCTCATTATTTGGAGCTGAGTTGCTACTGTGGCTGCGTGGATCCCATATTTCCTGTTTCATTTCATGGCTTCTGAGCTGGAGTACACAATTTCAACCGTTAGGTCCCTTCGGGAAGTTAGTGGAATTCAACTTATTTCCATCTGAAAGGGTGAGAAATGGTATACAGCTTTGCTAGCCCCGGAAGGTCATGCTTCGTCGAATCGACTACGCATCATCAAATTTATCCCATTTTTCGTGACAATTCTCATTATTTGGAGCTGAGTTTTCGTACAGCACTTACCGTGCCGATGTACTTGCCGGGTACATTGCGGCTAGACGAAGTAAGCAGGGTAAGTTGGATTTTTGGACTGAAATGCACTGAAAGTAGACAAACTTCGCTCTAAAAGGCAGATATTGGAGGCCAGTTGAATGTAATCAGAATGCAGAAGAAAATCATTCTCATCTCCATTTTAAAAAATTAACTTTAAAACTAGCAAACAAAAAGAAATAACATACGTGGCAGTCCACCAGTAAACTAGGGCCGCAGATGTGTGCGTGACATCCAATTTCCAAGAACTGCTGTTTTGTTGAGGTGTTGAGATCAACAGCACGCCCAGCATTGTTATTTATCCCCATAAATGGATACTTGTTTACAATCTGAGCGACATCATAGTCCGTCACGTAGGTCGTGAATTCGAAAAACACAATAAAATGAATTCGTTCACGGTGAGTCTGAAATCCATGACCCTCTGCATCAATCCAACCACAAGCCAGGCTACTCCAAAATTTGCTAACAATATTTCTGCGACCGGAAATTTCAGCTTCTAAGAAAATCATGATGTTCAAAAATTTTGGGCTTGCCCCCCCCTGACCGAAATCCTGGCTACGCCCATGGCAATCAGCCAATCGAAAGACGCGGTTAAGGTTTGTGTTCGTAGAGACGACTCATGTGATGATCGCAATTAAACCACTGGTTCTGAGAACTTTTAGTTCAGGCGATCGATCGGTCGTGAAATCCGGCTTCAGAGCGCATGCCAGGCACTGTCTGAGAATCTATAGAGTATTAGTCAGAAAGTTTAAATTTAAGTTGGCACCACTTGAAAAAACTTCTAACGGTACTTATGAATGAGCTTTTTACACAGAAAATGTGCTTTCTCCACAGAAATGAGCTTTGATCGGCCGATAAATCGCTGAGTCTATTGGGCCCTATAGTCGAGACGAGGAATGAATAGCTACAGTTGTTGGCAAGAGAAGGCACTAACATCACTACTAGCAGCGTATCACGTAGAAGCCATACAAGTAAGTAGGTACCGTCAAAAATTTGATCATCGTGAAATGAGTATGGCAGCAACGCCGTTGAGATATTGTGTATGGGATCCTCTTGGAATCTTTATGTCTATCATTTTAGGGGAATATCCAGTTTAATCTCTGGCAGCACTGGTGCTAACATTACAGATATGACAAGGCGTACCATGAAGTGGTACAGCTGGGTGCAGCAGGCCAAGAGAGATGCAAATCTCAGACATGTTATTGAAGTAGGTGGGCTTTCGGCTAGGACTTTACTAAACAAATAAGTTATTCCCCTCGTAACGGAAATTACAAATTTGATTTTCATCAAAAAATCCTAGAAAATCTTCATCTTTTAGTCGTCTGTTTGTTTGAATCGAAACAATCGCATTTCATTAATCCTTGCACAAATATACTAACCACAAAATTCAGCTTTTCAGAGAACGCTTAAGATGGAATTAAATTAGAAATCATTGTTCAACTTGGTGAAAGTAAACATTTTCATGCACTCATTTTGTTGACTTCAATCCTCATCGTCGTCGAAGGAATTGGATTGTGAGTGAAGTTATACAAATTTCCAATTTACTTTATATATTGATTCTTACCTAAAACTGCTGGCTCGTAACTGATTCTGAAAGGGGTATCTCAATGTCTGTGAAGTTTCCGAAAAGTATCATATTACTTGACCGCTAAGCGTACAGTTGCCTAAGAATGCAAACGCATCATCCCTTTCCATGGAAAATGACACCACATTTGCATGTTGAAGTCTGTTTTAAAATTAAACCGAGCCACGACTCACGTCAATGAATCAATTTAATTGAATTTACCAATTACACAAAACTTTCCATAGAAAATCCGACAATTGATTGAGGCTCAAACTCGAAGGCTGCAAGGATTTGTAAAATGTTTTGTGTGTGGCCGGGTATACACGCAGCCAATTGAAGTCGTTTAAATTGAATTTCGGGTTTTTGTGGTGAGCTTGTGAAAGCGATAAAGGCATTTTACCAGGCATTCTCTTCCAAAACGTCGATAAATACTGCATGTGCAGGATCCATAGATAGGGATAAAACGGCTGCAGTAGAGAAGATGGACCTCTATTAGATTATGTCCACCTGAGAACAACTAATGTGTGTGGACCACACATGGAAGTCGCGGTCTGAATAAACTGCGATGAGCCTGATTAACCACATCACATGCACGCGTACAACATATGCGCTTCCTGAAATGATGTTTCCCGAAAAGGACGAACAAACATCATTTGTTAAATTTACGCTTGACGCGCATACAACTATGCGATACGACATAAGCCATGCGAATTGTACATACGAGTAGGAGCAAATGCAATTCTGTATTGCTAGCAGCACATAGGCTGTACATTCAGGATTCTTTTATCAAGGCAAATTGAAATCCGTGTAATTCCCTAGAGGCTTGTAGAATTACATTGAAATGCAACGAGCACACGTGTGCTGGCCAACAATGACATTTTAACCCAATTTTCTGCAATGCTACAGAGATAGGCAAGGCAAAATCCTGTATGACTGGAACAGTAATGAAATGATATGAACTGATGTATATGAAACGAGGAGCGAAATTTTTTGCAGTTATTTTGAAGGGAAAATAGGAAAATCTAATAAAAATTTAGAAGTTACCACATCATTCCGCCCCGGGAATGATGAGCCATATTTAGGACACTCGGCATGCCGCACTTTTCTAATCTGTTAATTAATTTATATTAGTTTCGTATCACTGGGGTTTTCGAATTTTTCCCCTTAAATAGCATTAAAACATAATAATAATGTACGAGTATTACGAGTAGAACTTAAGTAATATATATCACGAGCTGCTATAGGCTTATTGTTTAGAGAAATAAATTAAATTGAGTTGGAAATATTAGTTTTACGTGCGTAGTCGGTAATCCCATTTAAATAAAATCCAATTTATTACAGTTTATTCCTCGATCAGTGCACATGCATACATTCGTACGAAATATTCATAAAAAGGATACAACTTTAAACCCACATTCGTATCTATTTTTTCCAAGCTCAATTGTATGCACTCCTGCCTGGCACTTAAACTTTCATTCATGCTTTCGTCTATCTATTCGAAACCATTTTCCATGTCAATAAACATTGCATCGTTTCACGGATTTCATTGAAGCAAAACATTTTTGCCCATTCTTGAAAATCAACCCAACTAGAAGAAGATTCGCACTTCAAACCGTATCCTTCACTATCTGACATAGATCCGCCATATACATATGATGCATAGATAGATGGTCACACATATGTATGACACACAATATCCATGTGGACCATACAATGTGTGTATGTTGGGTTTGTGCATCTGCACATTAGAAAAACTTTTGCAGATAGAGCAAAGAATATACAACCGCAATAGTATGCAAATTTCTTGTTTGAATGATGCAAGCGATATGCTTTCTCGCGCCATATCATTTTTTGCCACTTTCGATAGAGACGAGCATGCAGCCGAAAGAGAGTTCTTAGTGCAGTCAAAATATCCCAATTCAGGCAGGCCTCCAAATAGAAAAAAATAGAGTAAGGCTATTTTTTGTTGTTTTTGAATCAGTGGGCCCCCAGGAATCTACAACTGATTTTGCTAAAACAAATTTTGATCGGAAAGGTCCCAAAAAGGACAAAAAAGGACACTCTTTAATCCTTGACCGGAGGTCGGCATGCGGGGTATCATATCAAAGGGGAGGTCGAGTGCATTACATATCCGGTGTTTGCTTCCTGTTTCAAGGACCCTCAAAGGAATAAATCGAGCTTAAAAGGAAAATTTTCGAGTTTCCCGTATATTTTTCCAAAGCCATAACTACGAGAATAATTCAAGTTGTCCCCACATTTATCACTTTTCAGAAACTATAATAGCTGGAGATTCTACCATTAAATTTGCTAAGAAAAAAGTTTATCGGAAAACTCTGAAAAAGGGCATAAAAGGACACTAATTTCACACCTTGATCGAACGTGGGCATGTGGGGTGTCATATCAAAGAGGACGTCGAGTGCATTCCATATCCGGTGCTTGTTTCCTGTTTCAAGAACACTAAATGGAATAAGTCGAACTTAAATGGAAAATTACGGCTTTAGAAAGATGCAGATACGGGAAACACAAAAATTTGTAAGATTAGCCCAATTTTCTCCTTTGGAGGTCCTTGGAACAAGTAACAAATGCCGGATATGGAATGTACTTGACATCCTCTTTGATATGACCCCCCACATGCCCACGTTCGACTAAGGTGTGCAATTAGTGCCCTTTTATGTCCTTTTTCACAGCTTTCCCATCAACTTTTTCCTTAGCTAATTTAATGGTAAAATCTTCAGCTATTATATATTCTGGAAAGTGATAAAAGTAGTGACAACTTGAATTATTCTCGTAGTTATGGCTTTGGAAAGATACAAGGGAAACGCGAAAATTTGCCATTTAAGCTCGATTTATTCCGTTGAGGGTCCTTGAAACAGAAAACAAACAACGGATATGTAATGTACTCGACGTCCTCTTTGATATGATACCCCGCATGCCGACCTCCGGTCAAGAATATCCTTTTTTGTCCTTTTTGGGACCTTTCCGATCAAAAATTTTTTTTAGCAAAATCAGTTGTAGATTCCTGGGAGCCCACTGATTCAAAAACAACAAAAATTGGCCTTACTCTATTTTTTTCTATTGCTAATATGACTGCACTATCTAGCGATTCATTCTGAATGAAGAAAAAAGCACGTGCGGAAAGCAAAACTAAAACTCTCAAACAAATGCATCCCCCAAAGTATGTATGGCATTATTCATGCAAATATGGAATATATTATTTCCTCGGTTGCAATGCCAAGTTATATAGACGGAAAATACTTTTGCGGTCACACACAGTACTTCCGGAAGGACGGATGTCGTGGGAGACAGATTTTTAGGTAAAAAAGGAAATTCAAATGTGAAGGAAATCAAAACGGCGTGCAAAGGGAGGGGTGAAAAGGGCAGTCGCTCCGGCTGCCACTTGTGAGGGGCGCATAAAATGCGAGTCGAATGATTATATTTACTGTTTAGAGCACAGTTTCCCAACAGGTGGTCCGCGGACCGGGGGTGGTCCGTAAGAGACCCGTGGGTGTTCCGCGAGAGACTCTTGACACTTCTTACAAAAAAGTTATATTCCCTTGTGACAAATAAAAGTCACATGCCAAACAAGCGCTCTCATTATCATGTAAAAGATTATCCGTAATACTTTGCTACTAGGTGATTATGTGATTATGGGAAGGCGATTATGGTTGCTTAGGTTCGTTGCATATAGCTCAAAGCCAAAATTACGAGTATCCTATCAAAATTCGAACTTGATTGCAAAGATTCAAAAGGGTTTTCGTGCTAAACATTGTCACAAATCCGTGTCTAAAGACCGAGCTATAGCATTTACTGGACAACTTTTAATCGAAGTTAACTTTTCCAGACCAGAAGGCACCTACTCCTGTGCCAGAAAAATCTCAGCTGCGGAGATGCGAACAAAACAGGAGTTTGTGAACTGCTCCGTCGAAGAGATGGGAGCTGAACCTAACTTTCAATAAATCATCTTCATCAGACTAAAGCACCAAGATAACGTATTGTGATAGGAGATAGAGCGGAGGCCACTACAAAAATCGTGACCATAATTCGTTTTATTATTTATTTAATGGAGGTCGGTCGAGATCCATTATCAGGCGAAGTGTTCCGTAGACGTTTCTGATTTGGGAACTACTCGTTTAGAGAAACCGGTGGACTGTTAAATATCTTTCTATGCGTACACAAGATGAACAAATAATACCGAGCAAATAATAATTGAAATAATTTATTCGCCACTTCTAAAATCCCACAAAAAAATGAATACACATTTTAATGCCAGCTATCTCTCTCTCTCTCTCTGGTTCCTTTCAACCCTTGGAGAGGCATAGGGCATTGACTACGCCCTAGCAAAATTTTCGAAGGCTTGGGTGAGGGTCCATGTTTCGCAGCCATAACATAGCACGGGTCGGATGATCGTTTTGTATACGCGGAGCTTCGTGTTCCTTTGTGTTCTTCTGCGCGTTTCGAATGAATTATAGGGAGGACCGAGAAATAGGTCTTATTGGCCAGTTGTATCAGTCGTTAAATTTCGTCGGTTTCGTTGGCGTCCTTTGATAAGTTACAACCCAGATAGTTGAAGTTATCTACATACTCGATATTAAGGTCCCCCACTGTGATGCTTGAATTTGCTGGCGTCCTTGCTTTCGATTGCATCATGGCGTTTGTTTTGCTTTCGTTGATATGCAGTCCAACTTCCTTTGCGGCGTTATTGACGTTATGCAGAAGGCTTTCTGCATCATATAGAAGATTTCCTCGTCGTTCCAGGTCAGGCACGTTCCACCATGCTTCAGCAGTTCTGCTGAGATCTCGTCAGCGCCGGGCACTTTATTACTTTGAAGCGACTGTATGGCGAGAATCACCTCCTCTACTGTTGGGAGTAGAACCTGGTTCGGCTAACTGCCCAATAGTTGGCTCCGCAGGGAATGTTGATGGTATGCTCTTCAAAATGCGAGGCCCGTCGTTTGTTTACGCTCTCGATGTTGCTGATGATGTTACCATCCTTGTTCTTACATAGGCTTGTCCCGGGTTATTTATAAGTTTGAACGCCTGTCTATGGTTCTCACTGGCTAATTTTTGGTTTATTTGCTGTAACTGCCCGTCAAAAAACTTTCATTGCTTACGTCTAATGAACTTATTAGATACTCGCCGGAGTTCGTTGTATCTTTCTATCTTGGCTCGGGATACGCGTTGTGTATATCGGCGATAGGCTTCGCTTCAATCGAGGCCCTGTATTCATGCTCGAAACAGTCTTTTCGTCTACGCCGGGCTTTATATCCCACGACCTCCTCTGCAATTCATTTGATGCTGTGTTTGAGCTCCTCCCAGAACTCATGAATACCTAAATTGCTGATGCTATCAAGCATGGGTGACAGTTTTTCCTCAAGTGCGGTAGTATACGCAGCCGCCGTGGCATATCGACCAAATTGTCAATCTCGAAAATCTTGGCAGGGTTGATTCTCGTTAGCTATACCGAAGAGGATCTGCACCTATAGTTGATCTTTACCAAATAGTGATCGGAGTCGCAGTTGGCTCCTCGATAGGATCGAATATCTAAGACATTAGAAGCCCATCTCTTGCTGATCAGTGCGTGGTCGATCTGGTTCACGGTGTATTCATCTGGCGGCTTCCAGGTCTGCTTATGGATTCGTCGATGAAGGAAACATGTAGAGCTTATGGCCAGGTTTCTGCCGCTCGCGAAGTCGATAAGTCACTGACCGTTGTTGTATTTTTCGTCGTGGAGGCTGTGACCTCCAGTAGTTCCCCTATGCCAGCTTTCGTTTCCGACTTTGGCGTTAAAGTCTCTAAGCAGCAGCTTGTCGTCGTTTGATAGAAGTGAGTCGAATAGTGGTTAGAATTCGTCCTTAATCGGATCCCACATAGCCGCTTGTTAATGGGTTTAAAGCCGATAACTTGATCCTTGAGCCGCTTACTCACGATGAAAGCTACTCCAAACTCCTTTTTGCCCTCCTCTTTACCACTCGTAAAAATAGTGTCCGATTTGAGGTCGCTAATCTCGCTGTTGAGCCTTTTAGTTTCCTATGCTCAGCTTGTATTTTTCTACTAATCCTATGAAGCTCCTCCTGCATAGCTAAGGGCTCGCAGTTATCCCACAAATAAAGAGGATATAGGAATCGGCCGGAGCCATTAAACCTTCTTCCCCTTACTCTTACTTAAAATAAAATGTAATGGAGCTTTATCGACTACACCAGACCCTTTCCAGCAAGGTTTTGAAAAAGAAACAATTTGGTTGCGAACCGTTTGACTGCTTCTCAGAGAGCGAAATCCATCGAACACTGAATTACTATGGATCAATGACCTGTGTTCCATATAAAATATTAATCCCTGAACAAAATACGCTCTACTATAAAAAAGAAAATACTGTCAGAAACGAAAACAAACTGTGAACTTTCACCGACATATTTACCCACACTACGATATCGAGACAAATCGAATTTCATTCCACTCGCGCGATATCGTGTTAACTTCTCATACAACAATTTTAAATTTTCACCTATCAATTCGATTGGCTTGTGCACACGTTAACGTGCCAAAAAAAAATTGGAAAAAAATCGCGAGCTACTCCGTCCGGCCCGGACGCGGCGGAAAATTTTGCGATAAATGGACGAATGCTATATTTTGCCCAGGCGTTATTATGGTAAGTACCCATAATAAATCATTCATGGAGTCTGATTGCCTTGTGCAAGTCCCAAATGTGTTGGACTCGTCTCGCTCAAATTTATGGAGCTTACAAGCAAGAAGAATTATCGGGATGCTGGACTGATATGAAATGAACCAAGTATGTATCAGAAGCAGCAGCAGGAGCAAAAGGACGAGCGCAGGATATTGGCGTGATGGTGGCGTGGCAATGTTGTTTTTCGGAGTGTGATTCTCGCATGGTATCGTCGTCCTCGTCATAATGGTGGCAATATATGCATGCCAGCGGACATTCATCACTAAATGATATTCTCCATATCGCAGTATGACTCCCGCATGGCGTGCCGACCATTCAGGCGAATACACATATCACTCCCGAAATGGTCATTATAAATGGAAATTAGTCGCATTTGCAGATGTGTTTGTATGTATGTAGAAGAGATGTCCTTTTCGGGGCACGAGATAACAGAAGGGATTAAATTTTGGGTTAAAGTAGCACTTTTTGTTGCAGCTATGTATTTGGTGTGGGTCTATTTTGTAGGTTGAAAGCCCCTCCGAAATTGTTCGATGTAATATTATAAATCGGGGTAATACAAAAGTAGGACACATCTAACGTGAGCTAAATGATAAAAATTCTCAATTTAGAAATATATTACTCCTCACAGAAATCTAAATCGCAATTTATTAGGGCCAAACTTTTTTCGTTTTATTTAGACGAGACATTCAAATCGGTCAACACCCCATCAAAAGAAATGCCACTTTCTCGAGTATTTTGTTTCAATTCCTTAAAACATTTTCTGGAAAACCTCTAAGATCTTTATGGGATCAGGGTAGAGATGGGCAAACACGTCACTTTCCGATAACGGTTACCACCGTTCTTATTACCGAAAAATAACGGTTCTTCTATCCAGTTACTGACACTTTTTCTAATTTTAATTTGATTCGCATTACTAAACACAATTTCCTTTTTGGATACAAGGAACTGTAATGAGCCATACCACCTGTATTTCGGACTGCACCTTTGCACGGCCGCTCACACGGAGAGGGAAAAAGAAAGAAATTTGGTCGTGAGTTGATATAAAGAATTCTTCGACTGGTATGTCATCACGTAAAGGTATCGGCGAATAAAAAAAATGGGATAACAACAAAAAAATGAAAGTGAACACTCCATAACCTCACACACTTGGCCTACCTCACACACTTGGCCTCCTATGAGCACATGGCTCCTACAAAAGGCTCATTCTGCCTCCGACGCGACATCATTCGAGCTAACAATAGACCGGGGGGAGAGCGAGCCATGTGCTCATGTGGAGGCCAAGTGTGTGAGGTAAGGCCAAGTGTGTGAGGTTATGGAGTGTTCGCTTTTATTTTTTTGTTGTTATTCCATTTTTTTATGCACCGATACCTTTACGTGATTTGGAGAATTCTTTAGATCAACTCACGACCGAATTTCTTTCTTTTTCCCTTTCCGTGTGAGCGGCCGTGCAAAGGTGCAGTCCGACATACAGATGGTATAGCTCATTACAAATAAAGGCGCTTCCTTGGTGGTCGACTCTGCGGGGCATGTTTTTATGGGTAATCTAGGGGATGTTCTCTGGTGCGTTAGGGGATGTTTCCTTTTGTGCTGCTAGGAGATGTTCCCGTTGTGCGTTAGGGAATGTTCCCTTGGTGATGCTAGGAGATGTTCCCGTGACGACTGCCAGATTTGTCTGTTTTCTTATTTCTTTTCGCAAATGTGTAATATCCTAAGAATATAAGAAATATAAAAAAAAATGGAAAACAAATTGCAAAAAAAATCTCACCATAACCGTGATCGACCTTCTCCTCGTGGCGCTCAAAGTGAAAAGGAAGAGCCGACACGATTGTGGTTGACAGGTGCAACAAATTTCCCATTTAGTTTTCATTTCAGTGGACGGAGAGGAAATTATAACTTTCAACAGCACCATCTGTTGAGAGTGTATTGTGCCATAGATAATGCAAGAGGGAGAAATTGTGAGTCATTACCAAAACCATCTTTATACAAAGCCCGGAAGCAGAACACGTTCATATACTTAAGCGCCAAATCATAGGCCTGTTCAGATCGAAAATTTACATTGCGGTAAAGGCAAATCGGGTTGGGTCGCGACAAACTTTACACGAAAAGTATTGGTTCCCGGTCGATTTTCGTCGCGAAAAGTGGAATGTGTCGTGAATTAAAGTGTCTAGAATGCAGTGAAAGAACAAAATCCCGACAAAAAGTGAATTTTCCACATGTTTTCGCGATTTTTATCAGAGCAGACACGGTTTTTTACATGCGCTGTGCTTGTGTTAGTGCATCGTGCAACGTATATACGACATGTTCATAGGCTCGTTTTGTGTGCATGTATTGCTGCTTCCCGGCTTCTAGTGAAGGTGGTTTTGGTCATTACAGAACACTCCAGAATGACTTGAAATGCCTCTATTAGCATTATGACTGACTGATACCCATATTAACTATGTACCACTTTCAAGGAGAAAAGGACATTTCGTCCTAAATAGCAATAACCAAATGAGTCCAACGTTATCTCGCTTCGCTTGTCGTAACTAAATCAAACTATTACTCTAAACTTAGGCCGTGTTTTTTATTCAGCTAACCTACACTATACGGGGTAATTTTCATACAAACGCTAAACTGTGACTTTATTCAGGTTAGAAATTATATTGCATCGTCCGAGGCAGCTTGTCCATAGATCAACCAATCACCGAAAAGCTCGAAGACCGACAAATGGATTGGTATTGCCATGTTCAAAGGCGTCCGCCTGAGAACCCCGCGAAGAAAGCGATATCAATGGAAGTTCCACTTGATGGACCCAAGCCCAGAGGCAGACCGAAGAACACCTGGATGTGTCAAATGAAAAAGCAACAACAACGCATTGGTCTCGGCGATGACACGATCCAAGATAGAGCTGCCTGTAGAAATATGCTGAGATATTATCGCCAAAACGGGCGATGTGCCTACACCGCAGGCCATGGAGCGGTATAAAGAACGAGGCAAGGAAGAAGAAAAGAAATTATATTACTATCCAGTTTTAATGAGCTTTCTAAAACTCACCTAAATGTATGCAATCCCAATTGTTTTCTAGTACGTTTTCAAATGACTAGCTAAAATTTAATTTTAAATTGAAAAGTTCTAAGGTATAGTTTACATGCAACACACAAGTGTGTGCAAAAAAAATGTTTTTGTTTGTAAATTCATGTTAAAAATGTTGTTCGTCGAATTCTTATTCTAACAAAATTATGATTCATTACATAAAAATATGTTTTCATTAAAAAAAAATTACATTTGAACTTTTGCGTTTGTAAAGCGAAAACAGGGCTTTAATAGCAATGTTTTGAAATTAATGGCAATGCCTACGTGACATTTTTTAAATTTAACCTGGATGCTACCCTCGATAGTTTTTTTTTGCGCGTCTGGGTCAACAAATCTGCCCCCGATGATAAAAAAAAACACGGCCTTAGTAGAACTTGGGTTTCAGGCAAAGCCTGCCGATTATGCTGAGAAGTAAAAGAAAAATTTTTTTTAAATAGGATATTAATATACCTAGTTATTCCGCGGCTTCCCAAGGACGAAATTTCCCCGAAACTTACCAAATGTGCTATTCTCAACATCACCTTTCGTTCGACACACATCTTGACTCTTTACCTCTCTCTGTAAAAATTGACCTTTTTGGAGTTAGAATGTCCTCATATTGATTTCTATTTTTTTTTTCTTTTGAACAGACATAGATACCGGTCAAAATAAAAATTAACAACAACGAAACACCCTCCAGGTGGCTCTTTAACATTGAACTAAAATGAATTTGTTCGTAGTCTGGCTGGTCTAGCGGTTAGTGCGCGCACCTTCGGTGCACAGGATCATGAGTTCGAATCTCACCGTGGATCATGGTGTTTTTCGAACTCACGAGCTTGTGACGGACTATGATCTCACTCAGATGTTAAACGAGTACCCATTTATGGGGATAAATAACACTGCTGAGCATGATGCTGATCTCATTACCTCAACAAAAAAAGCAGATACGATCTTGGAAATATAGGATGTTACTAACACATTCTGCGGCCTTAGTCCAATGCTGGATTGTCGCGCCTCTTATTTTATTTAAAATGAATTTCCAGAAGCGACGAAGTCCGATTTCCTGCATGCAATTACGCTCGGCTTTACATTCTAAATTCAAGTAATTTCTAAGCCAGGAAAAAAGCGCGAATTAGTTATGTATTTAACTGAATGAAAAATATTTTAACACAATCAGACAAATGTAAGCCATCACAAAAAAATCAACAAAAGTCCTCCGTAAACTTCATAACACACCAAAGAACTGCTGCGAAGCAAAAAAACAGGACCTAAAAAAAGTCAAGTCCATCGGACGACGAGGAAAAACGTCGTCAAAATCTCTCGGGGATCAGCGGTCGTTTATTATTCTCCTTATCCATAAAATGCGAGAAGAACAACAAAAAATGTCGGGAGCGACAGATTAGCCAAGCGCAGGGAGCCAGAGACTCACTGCGTATATAAAAGGACTTGACGCGAACACACTCTTTCTTCAGGGCCGAGCCAAAGTGTAGGATGGGACCGTGCGGACATTTTTATCCGTCTCCGTTCGTCCGTCATAAATCCGACAACGAAATGAAATCGACTGAAAAAATGGACTTACGTTATAAAACGAGATGAGTGAGTTGTGTTACCTAGTCGTATAGTCGTAGTATAGTCACTGAAAAATCTCAGTGGCCGTTATGATCCCTCGCCATTTTGTTGCGTCTTGCCTCATTCAGCTTCCAGCGACTTTGTCAAAGTGATATGGCGAAATACAAACAGACGTAATTAATTCACCTCGTGCTTTTTTAAATGCCAATTAAGCCCTTGATGAAATATTCATGATGAAAGTTTTCTAAGAATTATCATTTGTTAACGGGCAACCGTTTTCGCTTCTTTTTTTATTTCATCTTAGTGTCCTCCCTGGCCTTTATCTCGCAGGAGGTTTTTACTTCTTTTAACTTGGTTTCTTCTTGTCTTAATTCCATATAGTCCCTGTGGAGCGAGTTTTTTGTTGTAGTTGTTCTTTGTGAATCTCCGCTCTATTCAAAGGAAATCTGAGAGTTTCCCGAGGACGAATTATAAGTGTGAGGCGACACGCGAGTATGGATAAGGACCGAGGGTTTTATTTTACTGAATGTCTGTACACAATGCGAATTCTGTTTAGATATTTGGTGATTTCGTATATGGGAAAGTACTATGCTCATCGAGCGAAAAACTTGCATTTATGTCTTCCGTGAAAAATATGCCATAGGGACTTTTATTCACTAAATTTAAGATACATGAATGGGCACTCGCGTCCTGATTGATTGTTGATGACACCTTTTCCCTGGCGAAATGTCAAAAACCAGTGTGGAGACTTTCGTCTGAAGTGAGCATTACCAAGCGAATTCGATTTCACCATCATCAAAATCATGACGGTGTTAGTACCTACTCTATAACGTTAATCCTTGTGAAAAGGCAATAGAAATTATTGTGGAGACTTTCAAGTATCTATATATTATTGATTGAAACATTTGGGCACAAGTGGACTTTTTCTAAACGGGAAACTTTCGGATTAAAAGTAGCTTCTAACATCGTCATTCCACATGAAATCCAGGCAAATACTGTCAAAATTTTGACGGTCGTGAAATTGAATTCACTTCACATGGAAGTCTCCACACGGTTTTTGACATTTCGCCAGCGAAAACAATGCAGTTGCAGTTTATTTCAAAGGGAAAAGGTGTCATCGACAATCAATCAGACCGCCAGTGCACATTTATCTTAAATTTAGTGTATAAAAGGCAAGTCTCCATAGCACAGTACTTACCTTTACGGTAAGTACTATGCTCACCAAGCGAAAAACTTGCATTTATGTCTCCCGTGAAAAATGTGCCATGGAGAATTTCTTTTTACTCAATCAATTTCAGATAAATGTCCACTCGCGGTCTGAATGATTGTCAATGACACTTTTTCCCCGTGAGAGTAGCTACTAACATCGCCAATTCATATGAAATCCATGCAAATACTGTCAAAATTTTGATAGTCGTGAGATTGAATTCGCTTGGTGGTACTCACTTCACACGAAAGTCTCCACATGGGCTTTTGACATTTCGCCAGCGAAAACAATGCAGTTGCACTTTATTTCACAGGGAAAAGGTGTCATCGGGAATCAATCAATCGGCGAGTGCACATTCAACTCAAGATTAGTGAATAAAATAAATAAAGTGCAACTGCACTGTTTTCGCTGGCGAAATGTCAAACACTGGTGTGGAGACTTCTATGTCAATTGAGTACCACCAAGCGAATTCATTTTCACTATGATCAAAATTTTGATAGTTTTTGTATGGGTTTCATGTGAAACGAAGATGTTAGTATCCACTCTAAGCTGTAACTAAATTTCCTGATATCATAGAAATAATGTTGATTTTTTTATAGCGCTTCCCTCAAAATTCACAAAAACACACCGTTGGTGCAACGCAACAAACCTGTTGGAAAACCCGCAGAAAACTATCCTTTTCTCAATCTCTATAACTCTCTGGCTCATTTTAACCCCATTGCCATTTTTTCGTCCTAGTTACTCCCAACATCCTTTTGTTAATGTATCCAAGCTCAACTTTGTCCTAACTATGTTAGTAAAACGAAGAACCTACCAAAAATGTTCACCATTTTAGGCAAACCCCGTTTCCTGGTTTCGTACACACCCTCAATCGGCTTGGTAGAAACACTAAAGAAATATTCGGTTACTGATTCGGAATTTGAGACCAATTTTACTGGTGGTCTGAGGAAATTGCGGGGCTCAGGCTTAATTGGCTCAAGGCGCGACATCTGTGTCTACGGGCAACTCAAAGAAGCGGCATGATGTCCTACTAGAGTCTTATAAAAACGCTCGACAATTACTGAAGCAGAAAAACAAAAAAAGCAGAAAACTATGCGACGACGCGGAAAGGACCCCGTGGAGAAGGGCGTATAAGATGGTGATGAAGAAGATAGAACGAAAAGCACCACAATTAAAGTGTCCGACGCTACTCCAAAATATGGTTCGTCAGAGCAGATAGTTTACATTTACTTTGGTAAGCTGCTTCAAGATTAGAGAAGGACAAAGATCCAGGACTAAATGGGATCTCTATTAGGGCTTTAAAGGCTGCAATCCGTGCTGCCCCTCAAAAGTTCATTGAAGTCTTTGAAATTTGCTTTCCAATGCCATGGAAACGACATAAGTTGGTACTACCTCCCAAATAAAATAAAGCTGCTGGAGAGCCAAACACATATCGCGCAATCTGCCATCTGAAAACTGTTTGAGAGAATAATCTTTTACAGACTGTTATCGGTGGGGGAAGAAAAAAAACGTGCTTATAAGACCGATAGTACGGCTTTAGACAAGGTTTACTGTGGATGCAATTGGAAGGGCCTCCATTCATGCCGCTTTACAAAGGATGGATGATCCAGACTATCTTGCAGCTATAATCAGGAGCTATCTCTCAAATCGTCTCCTCCAATACGATACCAGCAATAGACCTCCGGATTATAGGATCACAGCGTGAGTTCCACAGGGGTCAGCACAACGGTATTCTGTAAGCTTCCATACATAGAGGAGTGACTATGGTAGGCTTGCTGACGATATTGCAGTTGTGGTAGTAGCAAAGAAATTAGAGTGCGTCAAAGTCTACGCCATAGCGAGGTGATTACAACTATAAAGCTCTGCCTATTAAGGGTTGGCCTCGAACTTACTGAGCAAAAAACGGAAGCTGTCCTTACCAGTAAGCGCAGAAAATGGTGCTCTCTAAAAATGAGAGTAGGAAGCCATATCATAATTTCCAAAAAAAACATTAGATATTTGGGGGTTATGATAGATTCGAGACTGAGCTTTGGAGAGCATTTAAAGTTTGTTTATGAAAAAGTGGCGGGTGCCATCGTGGCTGGCAAGGATTATGCCCCAGATTAAGCAGGAGATTTTTTCTGGCCAAGGTTTTTACATCCATACTAATGCGTGTCTCACCGGTTTGGGCTGTTTCACTAGAGACTAGATTCTTCTGCGAACGCCTAGAAATTAACCTCGACAACGCGCGCAACTGAATGTGGAATTCAGGGAAACATTAAGCCCACAGAATTTGGTTAACCGTATGCTGGAGTGTCAACACAATTAGGAGTTTCCATTCATTCCAAATTAAAATCTTTTTCGGAGTTCGGCAACTCCGAGTTGTACTACACTGCACCATTCATTCGCTGCGGCAAAAAACCCCTGCAAAACTGGCGAATATTCGAATGGGTGGGAACATCTTCATACAACGCGTTGTTTTTTTTCGATTTCGATTCCGTGTCGGAACTAGTTTTAAACCCCGCTTTAGAAAATTTGTTTTCAGTAACCAGTTGTGTCAACACATGCGGGTGAATTGCACCTTGGAGTGGTTTTCCTTTAAGAGGTAAGAGCTCCTCTTACGTGACAAAAACTATACCTACATACTTTCGAGAAAAAAAGTCTCCGGAAGGATAGATAGATCGAAATATTTAATGCATACACACATTTACGGGTGCTTGACCATAAAACAGGCTATAGCTAAATTTCAATATCCTTTTGAATTTACCCCTTTTTCCCAACTAAAGCAACCGACCACATTACCAGCAAGTTAATTTCACAGATCCTTTCTACACAATTTCCATAATAATATATCGAATATGAAGCATGGCCACTTGACTTTTCTTCTGACCACAATAAAATTCACAAGCATGAACATAATATGAATTTCTATCTGAGATAGGATCCTTCATCCTTCGGCCGAAATGCTAGTTCGCCTTTATGCACATGGTGAAAATGATGTGTGCATGGTGTGCTTCACCCTTTTATCATAATGTTTTCGGGTTGTGTTGTATAATGTTGTTCTTCATCTTTATATTGGGGCCTGGCAACTTAACTACTTAAGACAGTCAAGTGTATTTCACTGGCCAAGGAGGATTTGTTATTGTTACGGCCGAATACAACAATAATACCAAACATCTAGCCATAGACTGTTATAAGCTATAACATAGCAGTGGGGAGCAAAGAGAGAACCATTCTTCTATATATACAGGGTGTCCGGAGACTGCCGCATAAGCGCACCGGATTCTGATTCCTCATGAATAGAGCCCGGATTCCCGTGCAGTTGCACGTTAATGCACGAAATAGCACGTTTTAGGGGCCAATTTAAAAAAGATTCGTACAAACACCTCACCTTGGCAGAAGTTGGATAAAATTTAGATGGAAAAATATATTGTTTTTGGATCAAATCAGAAAAATTTGACTTTGAAGCTCTGTAAAACCGATTTTAGTGAGATTAGTTTTATTTTTTAGGTGAACTTGTTACCTGTAATAATCATCTTATTTCGCTATTCTAGCTACTCTAGCTTTGGAGATATTGAGGTTTAAGTCGTACAAGAAAATTATTTTTCAAAAATTTTCAAATGCCTGTGGCAGCTGAAGGGGTAAGAATACAACAACTTTTTTGCTGGAAATCACATGAGGAATCACAATCCGGTGCGTTTATGTGGCAGTTTCCGGACACCCTGTATATAAAGGATGTCAGTAATCACTTATGTTGGCAACTCTATACTATACGTACATCGTACACGTATGGTAAAGGCAGTCACGTAATTGGTACTTATTTTTACCACACAGACCGCCCATGAAGCATAAAAGTCAGACGGAGAGAAGTTATTATGGGTCGCTTGATATGGCCCGAAAATCTTGAACAGGATATGTGAATGTGGGAAATTTGTATCCATGCTATGCATGTAGCATACTTTTATAAGCATGGTAATATGTGAATATCCTGAAAATCTTAGTAAAGCGATTCATTTCGAGCGAAGCTACTGCAATTATTCGCAAATGTTACCGATGATAAAAGGATAAGCTTTCTTTGACCATAGTCAACCACCAAGCACCGTGATTGGCTAAGTGCGAATATGTTGGTTCATTTGAAGCATTTAAGATTTTTTTTTGACATTCTTTAAAGAGGAACAGTGCCGATAAGTAAAAAATAATAATACGAGTGTACGAATGTGAATCGTGTTGATGCACCAATTGATTGATGGCACAACGACTGTTGCTGTAAGTTTCACAAATTTCAAAATAACCCGTTCTCCCCACCTTAAATAAAAAAAACACCCTCCTAGAGGCGGAACTCATCGGGTTATTGAAACATATGTACATACATACATTTATTCATGTGAAAATTTATACTAAAAATCACCCGGAATTATTTCCGATTAAAGACGACTCAGACTATTGACAAGATTTACTAAATCCTAGATTTAGTTACCAGTTGTACCATATTGTACTGCAATTCGAATAATGCAATGTGGGTCATCAAAGGCAAATAAAAATAAATAACAGGCGCGACAATCCAACATTGGACTAAGGCCGCAGGATGTGTTAGTGACATCCCATTTCCAAGATCTTATCTGCTTTTTGTTGAGGTAATGAGATCAGCATCACGCTCAGCAGTGTTATTTATCCCCATAAATGGGTACTTGTTTAACATCTGAGTGAGATCATAGTCCGTCACAAGCTCGTGAGTTCGAAAAACACCATGATCCACGGTGAGATTCGAACTCATGACCCTGTGCACCGAAGGTGCGCGCACTAACCGCTAGACCAGCCAGACTACTATCAAAGGCAAATACGTGTGTTCTAAATTGAAATTTTTCTGGTGATGCCGATGCTGATGCTGACGCATCCAATCTATTTCAACCATGACATACGATTTAATCTAGTAGGCTGGTTTCGACTCGATTAATTTAGCGGTTTTAATAAATCCTGTCAGTAGTGTGAATCCCCTTCAAGGCAAATTTTATATTAATTCTTAGTTTGATTTTTTTGCATTTGTACTAGTATCTGGTAAAAGTAGGGTGGCCAGATGCCCCGTATTTTACGGGTTACCCCGTTTTTCGGGCACAGAAAGCCGAAAAACCCGTAATCCAAAAAATAAAATACGGGGCAAACAATGGATGATTCAAGGAAAAAACTCCATCAAAGGGTTAGAGACAACTTTTTATTGCATTAAAGTCAATCTAATACTTCGAAATTTGCCGGGATGCGAAAGTGACGTAATCAAGTTAACACTGTTAACATAGTACATACATTAATGCGTTGCAGTATTCGGAATCAGGATTTGATTATGCCGAACACTTACCTGTACTGTCTGCAACCCTTATATTTGCAGCACGAACTGAAATTTAAGCAACTGGAGAGAATAGTGGGATGTCTAAACATAGCTACGGTAAACTTGGATGAACTTTATGAGGAATTTTGTGTAATTTCGCCCCTAATTGATAAATATGTTCAGGAGATGAAGAGATGCCGATGAAGTGATAAGCCCTGACTAACTGACAAAATTATTTACAGCTGTCAATAATAGCAAAATATGATTCGAATTTTGAAACTGGTCTTTTCTATCCTGGCAGCGTATTTAGGAACCCTTGATCAGTTCGTCTCAACGCAGGTGACGAAATCGATCAGCTTTTCTAGTGGCTAAGTACCAAAACACCTTATCGATATCGTCCCCTGAAAGTGGGTGAGCTCGCATAGGATTTCAGTACATTTTATGTCAAAAACGGCCAAAACCCTTGTTCTGCTCCAACGAATTTTTGGCTGTTTTGGACGTAAAATATACTCGAAACCCTATGCGAGCTCGTCCACTATCAGTGGACGAAATCGATAAGGGTTTTGGATAATTTTGGAACTAAAAAGCTAATCGATTTCACCCCAAGCAGGGGACGAACTAAACAAGGTTTCATAAATACGCGTCCCGGCAATAATTCTCCGTCCCGGCAGAATATTCTCGTTTTGCTGTAACGCATGAACAGATAGCCGGAACTGACTAAATATGTATTCACACTGTAAAGGCTTTAAAATGACATTGAAAGATTTCTATAACTTTTTATTGCAAAATCAAGAGTTATTGGAGGCTGTGTCATCAAATAAGAAATATTGTTACAAAAAAAGGCATATCGGCATAATATTTTTTTTTCCCCGTAAAAAAATCTAAACCCGTATTTTATACGCTAGTGACCCGTAAATCGAAAGCAGGCAGGTGGTCACCCTAGGTAAAGGAAAGTAATCAAATATGGAGTAATTTCAAGGTACAGGGTGTCCGGAAGATACTACCTAAGCGCACCGGAAAAGGATTCCTCATGTGATTTCCAACAAATTTGCAATTTGGTAAGATTTATGCAATTTATGCCAAAATCGAGCAGAAATTAACTCTAGTTTTCTGCATTTAAGAAGTTGGAGAAACTTTAGAAGCGCCACAGACCCTCCGATCGATTGGCGATTTTTTTTTTTTGTTTTTTTTTTTTATTGCGAGATAAATATTTGAAGGTGTATGGGACCATCGGATCCAATTTTTTTATTGGACGTGTGGAACGTATTGCCATGCAATTTTCCGTACAAGCTGTCGTAACAATCATATGTGTTTTCAGTTGCTGATTTTTTGACATAAACCCGTGGTCGTTCTTCCTGCTGTGTTTGGGGCGGTCATTTTCCATCGTAGCAATCCAGTCCATTTTCCATCGCCAAAAATGGTACAATTTTCGCTATCTTGTGTTGTGTCTTGTGGGCCGTGAGATTGTCAATTTCAGATTGCCCAATAAATTGCCTAGTGTGTGTGCTGTACAGGCGGCGGCAGATCGATTGTGGGCAATTGATTGACCAGTAAATCGCTACACTGAAAAAAATTGTTTAGAATTTTTATTTAATGTGAAGTAGTGAACTTAAATTTAGATAGTTTTACCAAAGAAATAGTTGATTTCTCTAATCTTCGCAGCTGGTTCATTTAACCACGCAAGATTAGAAAAAAAAATTCAGTCAATTCTTCCACAAAAGTTGTTGATTGTACTATTCAAATATAAAATTTAACGATGTACAAACAATCGTTCATATTTCCATGAAGTAGTAAATTTTTTCTTCAACACAATTTATAGATAATGAATAGCTGTCTTGACAAATGAATTAATTGAATTTGCAAATATAGTAGATGTTTCAAATAATAACGAATAGAAAAATTGTTCACATTGTCGTAGTTGTTTCAATTACACAGAATCATAAGCTGAAAATTCAAGCGAACTTTAGTTGACTTTCAGCTAATGATCCTGTGTAATTGAAACAGCTACGACAATATGGACAATATTAAGGGTATCGAAATTTCGGCCGCGCCCGAAATTAGCCTCGGTCTCGTTTTTAAATAAAGGCGAGCGTGAGTTTTTCGCTATTTTTGTAGTTAGAATGGCAACAGCATTGGAACGGTGGATCCCCTTCCAATTAGTTTTATAAACATACATTAAATCAATTCACTCTCACTCTCTGATTCCTGTTAACTCCATGCGGTATTTTGTGTAACTATGCTCCCTAGATAACAACATTTCTCAAGGTTTTCTTCCAAAATAAAATTATAATTTTGAGTTATTGGCTCCGAAGTAAATCAGTATGCGAAAAAATAGGCAAAAAAAATGCAGCCTTGCCAGCTAAACTTTGTGTGAGGCGTGACATTGAACTCCCCTGGAATATGGAAAGGGTTTTATCGGGAAATCTCTACACTACAGTATATTTCCGGTCAACGCTTTCGAGCGCTCTCACGAAATTAATGAGTATGAGGCGTAATGCGCTGTGAAAATTGTTACCCTGAACTGTAGGATTGACTTGACGATCTTGCGATTAGTGTTGAGGTACCAGCATTCTGCGGATACACTGAAAAAATCATTTGCTAAAAACAAGAAATAAATACAATAAAAAACCGCCAAGGAATAATTTTTCCTGATTTAAGATGTATTTTCTTGTTCCAAGAAAAGTCTTTGATTAAGACTAATAAATAAGCATTATTTTGCCGGCCAGGGCAGTTACTCATATGGTAAATCCGGCCCTGTTTATATGGATGTCAAAAATTACATAAAAATGGATTATAGGTACTCCGACAAACATACACAAATGCCAAACACGTAAAAGTCAGGTTTTCTAATTATTCTCAGTACCGTATAGCCCCACGTGGGGCCATGGTGCGTTAACTCAGCCGTTTATAGGCAATTTCGAGTCAACGTTACATTGCATATCATTTCGGAGTGTATATAATGTTGCAAGCACTATATATTTCCTATCCGCACATGTACGGAAATTTTGGACCACGCTGAGATTCGATCTCCGGACCTCTAGATTACTAGCATCGTAGAGTGCGACTGAACCAAGTGAGCCACAGGGCGGGTTTTCTAATTAACTCCAAACAAATATTATTTCAATATAACGGGTGGGCCAATTACAAGTTCGTTTTTAAATCATAGGTTAGTTTGACACTGACAACTGTTTTTCGCTCGAAATCTGGATAGAAAGTCAGTATCATACCTCCGCGGAACGAAATGAGTCGCTTTACGCTTGAACAACGTTGGGAAATATTGAAAACTTATTTCCAAAATGAGTGCTGTCTAGCCCAAACAGTGCGTTTATTGAAAAGAAATTTTGGCCGAAATGAAGCACACACCGAGCGTCACGTACGCAAGTTTGTGCAAAAAGTTCATGAGACTGGCATGCTAGTGGACAACACTTACAGTCCCCGTCGTCGTACGGTGCGTACATTTCACGCAGTAGCCTGAGAAGAATTCTGCACAAAGATCTCGGATTATTCTCTTACAAGGTCCAATTGACTCAGCAATTGAAGTCGCACGACCATCCACTTCGTTATTGCTTCGCAGTTTGGGCCATAGATCAGCTTGAATTGGACAACGATTTTGGGCGAAAAATTATCCTTTCTGATGAGTCGCATTTTCATCTCAGCGGCTACGTTAATAAACAAAATTGCGGCATCTGGGGCTCGGAAAACCAGCACGTTGTTGTCGAGAAGCCAATGCATCCACAGAGAGTGACAGTTTGATGCGGATTGTGGAGTGGTGGCATCATTGGACCATTTTTTTCCAAAATGAGGCTGGTAACAACGTTTCGGTCAACATTGCGCGTTACCGAGCCATGTTAGCCGACTTTTTTTTACTGAAATTGAAGACATGGATTTGGACGACCTCTGCAGGATGGCGCACCATGACACACAGCCTTTTACGCACCAAATTCCCAAATCGTGCTTCCAGCCGTCTTGGCCGCCTCGAAGCTGCGATTTGACCCCTTTGGACTTTTTTTGCGAGGAACCGTGAAGGACCAATGTTATGCCAACAATCCAGAAACGATTCAAGCACTTAAGGCCAATATCATCCAAGCAATCCGTGAGCTTCAGCCTGAAACCATTAACAGGGTCTTGGAAAATTGGTGTTACAGAGTGCGCTACTGCGACGCCAGCCGGGGCAGCCACTTGAATGAAGTTGTGTTCCATCATTAATGGGAGCTTACTTTCTAATAAAGCCATAAGACATGGAAAAAAATTTAATTTTGTTCATTTTATTGCATTTTTAAAAACGAACTTGTAATTGGCCCACCCTGTACAACAGAAAATCATGTTCATGTTCCCGATATAATTGTAAAATCCTTCACGTGCAATCCTTATTGCAAAAATATAGAGCGCGCGCGTTTGTGTTATTTTGTTTGACAGTTGGATAGGATTTTGCCGATTCAAAACATTCAACAAAAACAGACGCTTCTGCCCCTCATTCTTTACATTTATGTATATGGAGTGCAATTGCCTCTATTATAATTGACAAGTTCATCCGTTATAGAGAGGAAGTTCTAACTCTACTCGTATTATGTTAGGTTAACGGAAATTTTATTGATGGCCACCATATTGTTGTGTGCATATAAGTGTAACTAATATATTTGTACACATTTGTATATGCGGATGTATGATTTTCAAAACTTCCATAGCCATAGAGAGCAAGCAAGGATACATAGGATTATACTAGAAACGTTTGGTTGCGGTTCACAATGCTTTTTTTCGGAATAGGACCGTCGCGTATTCTATGCGTATTTAATGATTGATTGGTACACCCAGAAAAAAATTACTTTTATTAAAGAAATATTGCATAGGACGTATGAAATTTTGGCTATGATTTGGAGCCGATGAAATAGCCTTTTTGGGACAATGATAGAAATATCATTGAAAATTTGATTATAACAATGAGATTGTTCATCGATTCTATGTAAACATTTCATTGAATTTTATTTAAAAAAAAAAGTGAAAAGAATATTTTTTAATTTTTTTATTTTTTTTTCAATCTTTGTTTTGTTTTTTTATTTTTTATTGTAATTTATTTTTTATTTCACATTTTTATATTTTTTTTATTCATAAAAAACCTTGTGGCGAAACTTGGATTCGAACCCGGTCCGCCTGCGTGCCAGTCCGTTCACACTGCCATGAGACCAGATATGGAATGTTGTCAACGTTTCTAAAATCGTAACTACTTGATACGCGGTACAATTGAAACTTAAAATGTTTATACATAGAGGCTATGCAAAATAATCATAGTTTCCATGAATTTTATTTACTTCATTCTAAGTAATTTATTGCATTAGTTGTATGTGGGCATGTTATAATTCGATTACTACTGAAATCATAAATTCTATGAAAGTGTATTTGACCCAATGACATTTTGTATTAATTATATTCAAACTTCATACGTTTAAAGAAATTTTCTGTTTACTAGAAGTAAAGTAAAAACTTCATTGGTTTTAATACACGTTTTTTGCTGGGTGTACAAGGGCAATATTTTGACTGAGCTTTGAATATTTTCCACGTGCAACCGACAAAAATTCGTTCACTATTTTTCGGTTCTTCCGCTTGATCGGCTTATAAGATAAGATAAGATTTTAATAATTGAATTTAAAAAAATCACCAAAATGAAATTTTGGTTATGTCATTTTCTGTCTACATTTGGCTGCTAGTGTGGATGCTAAGTAGCAGCCAAATGGCTGCACGCGATGCCAGTTTTTGGACGAGCAGCCATTTGGCGCCTAATCTAGAGGGACCTTGAGATACAAAATTCTGATTATAATTCGTTATTTTAAGTTTTGAATTTTCCGAAGATACGTTATGAACTTAAGTATCTTGTGAAAACCAACAAAAGGGGTGGGTAGTGGCAAGTTGCAACAACGTTAACACAAATTCAAAGTGCAGTTATTTTACCTTCCCAACGAGTGCTGCTGTTCGGAAAAAGTAGGAAATTTGCTGTCATCGTGGGAAATATTTCAACACATGGAGGGATCATTTCACAAAAGATAATTTTGAGAATCTTATGCAGTAATTAATTAATAATTAACGGGGACCAATTGCTCATTCATTGCAAATAAATTACCTACAAAAATACATTGACCAATCTTCCCATATTAATTGTAATATAAAAGTTAACAAAATTGTTCTTTCGAGCGAGAATGTTTTTTAAAATCAGGAAACTAAATAAAAATAAATAGAAATAGAAGAAAGCTCATACAAGCAAAAATGCGTAAAATTGCATCATAATTGATTAATTATAAATTTAATATAGCAATTAATTTGAGAGGGGTGACCAATATGTTTTTACATTAAGCAATTTATCCCCGTGTCATGGAATCCGTCCGTCAATATTTTCAAATTTCAGGTGCATTAATGCATTGGTAATATCCTGGATAAAGATCTCATCCACTTCACATGTAAAATAATTTAACGACTTCCACTTGTCTCTGTAGTTCACATGTGTTTGCTCCAATGCCTACTTACCTACCTTTTATAGATTTGAAAATACGGAAGCCCATGGAATAAAACACGTCGAAAATTATCATATTCAGTCAAGAGCTCATCAATTTCACTTAACGTACGAAACATACTCGCGGAATATTTGCATACCTTTACGTTTTTTTTTCAGCGATCTCATACATTACACATTCTCCAATTCGAATACCGAATATAATTAATTACTTATTAAAAACGTTTTTTTTTTGCTTGTAAAATACACATACGACGGTAAGAGCAGATAACGAATGTCGATTGCGCCAGGATATCAAGAGAATTAACGTAATGAAAGCAAGCATATCCTTTCGCTTACTTACATTGCGTACAACATTTGTTTTTGCCCGCATGATGCTGATGGTGTAGCGACAATGGTTGATTGAGTGCCACCATTAGGGTTACCACAACCAACGGTGCGCATACCGTTGGCTGAATTATACAAAAATTGGTGTAAAATAAGTGGGCTTTCCATACCTATGTTTGTTATCGGAATGGACAGGGGGTTTGAATTCTGAAAACGAAGGCCAATGAAGAACATTCCAAGTAATAATCATGACTCCGTCATGGAAAGGAATTTTGGACTCAAAAGTATTTTAGGCTTCAGACCGTAAAATCTGATACATATAACCGAGTCGATATATGTTTTGAAGAAAAAAACAAAGAGAGGCACATACTCGCAATTTGTCGAACCCAGCGTTAATCATCTTCTTTGAATCCATATACGAGTAGAACGGCAATACCGTTATTCAATATTCTTATTACGTAGTCTGCTCCGTATTTAAAGCACCCTCAGCCTCACCATATACATATGTATGTAGACAAACCGATAAATTAAAATAGCACAAGGATTTGATTTACATTCGGCAAAGCCAATTAATTAAACAAAAGCAAACGACTTTGTTTGGAGAGGCAGAGAGAGAGCGAGGAGGAAAGTGAGAAAGAAAAATCGAATTTTGTCGTTATAGTAACACCAGTCATAAGGATACAAAAGGAGCCCAACATTTTTACAAAAATATTATGCACATTCCACTCTGTAGGATAGGAATACGTAGGTAACTATATCGCCTTTCACCATGATTTAATACGAATTTCAAAATATAAATGTGTTGCACTTTTTTTTTTGTTATACATATTGGAATAAAATTAATTGGTACGATACGAACACGATCCTGCCTATCTAACACCCCTCGGGCGTTACCATAGTATAGTATGTACAAGCTTATGGAAAATGCACAAGGATTCTGTGTAATAATATGCCATACCTACATATAGAAATATCCGAAACGAGTAATTCAATTAAAAACAGTGCAACATTTTGAGGCCACGCAATGAGTGAACTTTTCATTCTTTACAATATTATGTATGTATGTGCATACATACAGGGTGTATATTTTGCTGTGATAGAACTTCAAATTGAAAAAAGGACGGAGAAACGCCCTTAGTGCAAACGAAATCAAGGTTGACTGCAATACTGTAACCAACATTATTCTGAAACACACACGAATTAATTCACACCAACGTATTATTAAGGACGCCACATACGTAGCGATTTATTGGTCAATGCCCACAATCGATCTGGATGGATGGAAAATTGACATCCATTGCTACTTTTGATAGAGCATGACCACCACAGCCCAAGCATGAAGGTTTATGTCACAAAATCAGCAACTGAGAACACATGATTGTCATGACAGCTTGTACGGAAAATTGGATGGCAATACGTTCCACACGTCAAATCAAAAAATTGAATCCGATGGTCACGCCTAGATATTGAATTTATACGCCTTCCGATTTATCTCGCAATAAAAAAATCTGGCCAATCGATCGCGGAGGGGTCTGTGGCGCTTCTAAGAGTCGACTGAGTAGACTCTACAATAAAGTTCCCTTTTTAGGTTCCACTAGCAATCGTATGGACAGTCTATGGCGACTCTAAAATGCACTATCCTGAAACTTACAACTGTTATTGTCCTTTAACAATGATTTTAGGATAAATCTGTGATGATCACCCGAGCACTTGAAAGATCAAGATTCAACAGTTTCATAGACGATTTACTGAAAAAAAATTGTTGAAAAGTTGACCTCCAAATAACGGTATGTAGACGCAAAGTGGCAGCACCTGTTTAAAAATTAAGATCAAAACTAAATGGCAAAACATCCTCTTTCTAATAAATTTTCTTTTGTGTGCATTTTTTTCTCAATTTGAAATTCTATCACGGCCAAAGAAACACCCTGTACATTGCATATTATACGGATAGTAGGAATATTTTCAGATCGTAATAATTCTTTTGAATTCCCATACCATACATCCTACACACATTTGAATTGTATTTATTTGATTAACATTAACGAATTGTTACTATTAAATACAATTGCAATTTTAAACAAAAATAAATTATTATTGACCACAAATATAAATACGCATTTCAAGTATAATTTCATTTTTTTTTTTATGTTTTTGTGTTTGATTTTACGTTCATTTTTTTTTCATTTGTATAATGTGAAGCTAGGGCTATAGAGATTAATTAAATAAAGAATTACATATTATTAGCTGGCGGCAAACCATTTTATTGATACTGTTAATTTATGTAAACATGCAGTTACGAATAATTTGTGGGGGAGGTTTGGCTCATTATAGCGTGTTTTTAATTTGTAAAGTAAAGAGAGAACGCGCTTAATTCCACTCTAGATTTTTCGATTTAATCGATACGAATTTGTGGCTTCGTAAATCCGACTGAATTCATGTATATTTTGCATTACATCCTTGTATTTGATTTTTTTTAATTAATTAATAAGTTTCTTAAAACTAAAAAAAATGAAGCATCTTTTATTTATAATAATGTAATTTTAATGCAATAGTTCATTTTCTTTGGAAATCAAGTAATACGATAACCTAACTTCCATATAAATTCGAATGAAACTGTTCTATATTTGAATAATCCGGGAACCCGGAAAATACAAGGTTGATTACGTTATCCTGCCCCCGACAAGCAAACGGAGCTATGAATTTAGCAATTGTCGCGACGGTGTCTAAATATTTTATTTATTTATTCGATGCACACGTTGTAAAAGTAACTACCAATTTATTGTTGTTGATGTGGAATGCTTTGATGCCAAGACTAGAATGCGGTAGACTCGTAGTTGTGTTGTTCGATGCGTGCGGTCTAGCGGAGTACGAGTACGAGTACGAGTACATAACATACATATATGCAGTATGTATTTTTAAAAAATCATTGTACGGCAAATTCTTAGAAATTTACAGAAGTATTGGACAGTTTTTCCTGGATAATAGAGAGTTTTAGCAAGCCGTAAAAATGCTAAAAACGTTAAATATCAATTGAAACATTTCTTTGTCGGCGTATCGGCGTAGGATACCGTGTTTTGCTCAATTGTGTGTGTTTCGCTCAATTTAAGCCAGAAGAACTCGATGCAATGACAATTCATAACATTATCATCACCTATTTCAATACGTATAATGCTGACTCGTACACTACAACCGTTTATCCGACTTGCTAAAACTCTCTAGTTTTGTACTACGTAAACGGTAAAAACACTCAAATATGTTTTTGTTTAGTTAAGTACTTGCTATGTTTTCTTCATCCTCGTCCTACTCTACTTCGTGGTACCGCGCTTTGGTATTGGTGTCGACACTTCTTCTTCTTCTTTTAGCGGTGCAGAAAGGTGTGAAACCTTTGTGCATCTATGTGGGTACGATTTATGGTTCGTCAATGTTTGTGTCCGTGAGGTTTAAGGGCAAAAACATAGCTGCTGCGATAGGGTTTTCCCACAGCGATATAGGGGTAAGATCAATGGGCGCAGCGGGGAACGGCTGCATTCAGTAAAATTATGGTAGCTCAAAAGACTAACACTATACCAACCTACATAGGACCGGGTTTAAGTAATTGTGGAGATGGCAAGGGTTTTCATTTCTATAAATAAAATCGAAGAATATTGTCAAGAAAAAACCGCAGTGTTGGTCTATTTTTTGCAGTTGATCTAAAAAAATGTCGTTAGGCCTTGTAGCGTATTTAGGAACCCTAGTTCAGTTCGTCTCCGCGCAAGTGACGATATCGATTAGCTTTTCTAGTGGCTAAGAACTAAAAAACCCTTATCGATTCCGTCCCCTGAAAGTGGACAAGCACAAGATACTGTTTTGAGAGTAGGAGATTGTGGTCACGTTGTCGCGGACCACGGCTCTACGGTCGAGCTGTCGTCACTGCAACAAAAAAAAATAAGGGGAACGCCACTGACTCGGTGGCATAATGACCCGGCGAGGTCAGCGCGCGGCGTGGGTATTTTGAGTCAGCGCATTCCCCTCCTTGTTAAGCCACCTTTCTTTTCTACTTTTTTATGGGGGAAAGCTAAAAGGGATGGGATGGAGGAAAGAAAATGCCCATCCTTCGGGACACGGTTGAACCCAAATAGAAAAAATTTAGTTAATCATTATAATACTATATTAAAAAAAAAATTCTGTACAAAAACAAATGATGCAGGGGTTGAAAAGCGAAAAGGACAAGAAAGAAATAAACAGCAAATCCAGAAAAAAATATAAAAAAAACTAGTAAGAATTCAATAATAATCCAATAAAGAAAACAATGCGATAATTCATGAAAGGCTAATAAGAAATGGATATAGTAATAATAATAATGAAAAAAAGGTAAAAACTTACAAATTTTTGTACACTGCTCCCGACGATCGATCGTGGTGCTGGTAACTCGTAACTTGTGGGAATAGAAAGATTAAACTAAAATGAAATGCAAAATAAAATAACAAAAAAAAACTACACCCCCGTGTAAAATGAAACACTATCTGATAACACAATTTACGATGAATAATCCAAATTAAATCCACAATGACATGCGGCTCCAACAGACGTCAGCACAGGAATACAGGAAGATGGACTTGCTTACGATTGCACGCATTCTTTCTATTGTATTGGGACACCAATCGAATGTATCGGACGTAGTAAGTTCCGTTGAATGCTTTTCACTATCACGTAACTGGAGGTGTGAAATTGAATGTGCGATCTGCAGACTGGAGAGGACGGTATTGTTTTTATATGTATTTTTAAGGGTTCAGGCGGCACAATTAATTGCACAGTCGGCAATTGTCTAAATTTCACAGGCACGTTGGTCCTCGGGATTGTATTATGCACTTTTTATCACTTCAGAATATGAAAGTGAACACTGATTTTCCTTTTTTTATACCCTTCACTCGTAGAGTAAAGGGTATATTAACTTTGTCATGAAGTTTGTAACGCATTGAAGGAAGCATCTCCGACCATATAAAATATATATATATATGATCAGCATGACGAGCTGAGTCGATTGGGCGATGTCCGTCTGTCTGTCTGTCCGTCTGTCCGTCTGTCCGTCTGTTGCTACGCGTTTTACTCGGCCAGTTTAAAAGCTATCGAGCTGAAATTTTGCACACATGTTTCTTTTTATTGCAGGCAGTTTGTATGTTTGAATCGCTAAAATCGGACCGTGGAGTCATGGGGCTGCCATACAAACCTAACCCCCCCAATTTGGTTTTTCTAAGAAAAACTTTTTCATGTGTACTAATTTCAACGAAATTTCACACAAATGTGTTTCTATTGATAACACAAAACATATTTAAGAATGGATCAAATCGAACCATGGGGTCATGGGGCTGCCATACAAACCTATAACCCCCCAAATTAGGTTCTTCTAAGAAAAACTTTTTCATTTGTGCACCAATTTGAACCAAATTTCACACAAATGTGTTTCTATTGATGCCACAAAATATATGTAAGAATAAATGGAATCAGACTGTGGGGTCATGGGGCTGTCATACAAACCCAGCCCCCAAATTGAGTTTTTCTAAGAAAAACTTTTTTATTTGTCCACCAATTTCAATCAAACCTCATAAAAGTGCATTTCATTTGATGCCACAAAACATGTGTAAAAATGAATGGAATCGGACCGTGGAGTCATGGGGCTGCCATACAAACCTAACCCCCCCAATTTGGTTTTTCTAAGAAAAACTTTTTCATGTGTTTACTAATTTCAACGAAATTTCACACAAATGTGTTTCTATTGATAACACAAAACATATGTAAGAATGGATCAAATCGAACCATGGGGTCATGGGGCTGCCATACAAACCTAACCCCCCAAATTAGGTTCTTCTAAGAAAAACTTTTTCATTTGTGCACCAATTTGAACCAAATTTCACACAAATGTGTTTCTATTGATGCCACAAAATATATGTAAGAATAAATGGAATCAGACTGTGGGGTCATGGGGCTGTCATACAAACCCAGCCCCCAAATTGAGTTTTTCTAAGAAAAACTTTTTTATTTGTCCACCAATTTCAATCAAACCTCATAAAAGTGCATTTCATTTGATGCCACAAAACATGTGTAAAAATGAATGGAATCGGACGATGGGGTCATGGGGCTATCATACAAAGCCAACCCCCTAAATTGAGTTCTTCTACGAACAACTTTTTTATTTGTGCACCACTTTCAACCAAAACTCGTAAAAGTGCACTTCAATTGATGCCATAAATAAACGGACTATGGAGTCATGGGGCTACCATACAAGGCCAACCTCCCCATTTTGGATCTTCTAAGAAACATTTTTTCTACACCAATTTAAAAAAAACCTCAATGCGTCTTTATAAAAAAAAAAAGTAAAACAAATGGAATCGTACTATGGGGCCATGCTCCCGCATCCCCCCAATAAAGTTTTCTGAGATATTTTTTTTTATTTTACCACTTATTCCAACCAAACCTTACACAAATATTGTTTTATCGACGCCACAGAATTTGTCAATATCAAATATTATGCGAAAACAGAAGGAAAAGAATGGGGAAGGATTAAATACAAGTCATAGGTTTGCCCCAAGAAACTTTTAGCCCGAGGAGAGTGAAGGGTATTCAAATTTCGGCCGCGCCCGAAATTAGCCTCGGTCTCGTTTATCGTTCACTAGATCGTTTTTTTTTCATATCGATATACATAAATAAATGTGCAATGCCCGACATGCCACCGTGCACTATTTAATTTTTATTTTTCAACACCCGACCAAAAAAAAACGTCGCTTCCCAGAATCCGCCAAAAAAGAAGTGTCCTCAAATTCGCACTGAATCTCACGTCCGCCACCAAAAAAAACGGAACCTGTGTGGTCAACGAACCAACGTACGTACCGTCCACCCGCGCATCCAACCATTTTTTTCCATATCCCCATATACCATCGATACCGGCCAGCTGATTCCAATCCGGCAACGGTATCCATATTTTCCCACGACTGATTCGTACATTTCGCTTTGATTTGTGCCGACAACGAACAATGCATTTGACCATATCAAAGCAGATAAAAAACCAACAACAAATACATTGTTGCAATTCGATTTCGATGGTCAAATGCAATGCTCGTCGTCAGCAGCATCATGCGACGACGTCACCAACAGATGGGAATCAGGCCGGCCGGCAGCTTATCTGTTGACCCACATCATGAGCGGATCATGAAGTTTGTAACGCATTGAAGCAAGCATCTCCGACCATATAAAAAGTATACATATATGATCAGCATGACTTGGGGAGTCGATTGGGCGATGTCCGTGTGTCTGTCTGTCTGTCCGTCTGTTGCAGTGCGTTTTTCTCGGCCGCTATAAAAGCTTGAGAGCTGAAACCGACCATGGGGTCATGGGGCTGCCATACAAACCTAGCCACCCAATTTGAGTTCTTCTAAGAAAAACTTTTTTATTTGTCTACCTATTTCAACCAAATTTCACACAAATGTGTTTCTAAAGATAACAAAAAATATATGCCAGAATGAATCAAATCGGACCATGGGGTCATGGGGCTGCCATACAAACTTAACCCCCAAATTAGGTTCTTCTAAGAAAAACTTAGAAGAAGAGGGGGATTAAATACAAGTCATAGGTACGTCCTTAAAAACTTTTAGCCCAAGCGAAGGGTATCCGAATTTCGGCCGCGCCCGAAATTAGCCTCAGCCCCGGGGGTTGGCGAGCGTAGCGAGCAGGGGGCGAAGCCCCCTAGTTAAGAATTATCGCAAGAAAATTCTAACGGGACTCCGGATTTGAGACCTTCTGTTATGCATGGAACAAGCAGGCGACTAAAAATATTGTCACCAAGTTTGACGAAAATACCGTATCAGTTACCGAGATACAGCCGTTTTACAAGTGGAACTATCCTATTGATTGGGAGTGGCTAAGTGGGGACTATGAATTCCGCCCTTAGTTTCCACAGATTTCGGATCAACCAAATTTAGCTTAACGGCTGTTACACTTCATCATTCGAATGAAGAACGAAACTACGGCCGTCTTACGGAAACGAGTTTACAGAAAAAAAGACAACAATTTTATTTCGCAGCAGGTTATTATTTTTTTTATGAAAAATTATTTACAGTATAATTTTTTTATACTAAGTCAATTGTTTCATAACTATATAATTTTAGGCTAACTTTATGCATCATTTATTTATTTAATTTCCTTTTTTTATTTATAGATTCACATTGGTATTTATTTATAATGCCAGAGAATTATGTATAACCAAAAATGAAAATCTCTTGTCATACAAGATCATCTTGTAGATTGAGTATCTGCGATCTATATTTCATTTTCTCATTTTCTTATTTGTGAACTTAGTATAAATTTATTAAATGTATGGACAAAAGTGAATGTTTGCGTAAAGTCGTTTTTAACGTTTTATTTCTATTAACAAATATATGTAAATAACTTTTCGAAATAATATTAGAAAACAGCAGGAGAGGGGGAGAACAAACGCTTTGCAATAAATATCACTTACCATTTAATTTGGAATGGAACATTATACTAGCCGCTAAGTTTTAAACGCGCACTGTATCTTTTGTACAAAAGAAAAATAACTAAATTCAAAGGGGGCTTTCGTACCATAATTGTCGATAATTACATTCATGAAAATTTTTTAATTGATAGGACAACATTGGATAGGTTTGGACAAATTTTACTACTTTTACAGTTACAGTTATGTGCTTTGTTATAAATTGGCTGTTTGGAGAATTATTGAATGTAATTGTTGAAATTCGATCAATTTTTGTTGGTAAGGTCTAAAATGATTCCAATGAAAATGCTTAGCAATTATCCTATCCAACATGTCACTATCAACCATCATTATCAACCACACGACGGATAAGGAAAATTTACAATCTAGATTTTTATTTCTATACATACTTGTGGATGTTTCTTATAAAATTATAACAAGAAAAAAAAGAAAAATTGAAAAAATATCTAACTAGTCACTATCACACATAATCTAACTGTATAAAAATCTGCTTAACGCCAACCGATTCGAAAATCATTCGTGCATGCGTCAGCACATACTTTGGATCGACATTCTTCGACACTTCCAATTTTATAGCACCCACATACACGTCCGAACACAATGTCCAAAAGTGTGGCTCCTGAACGGCATACACACCCGCCAGACCGGTCACCTTCATATAACATTGCGGCAAGGCGCGATCCAAAGATTCCGGTTGACGTTGCATCAAAACCGCTATGGATTCCTTAATTAAACCTACCACGCTAAGCCCAATCAGTAAAGCAATAAATATCGAACAAATCGGATCGGCAATCATCCATCCGAACATTTGCATCAAAACTGCCGATACGATAACACCCACCGAACCCAGCGTATCGGCCAAAATGTGCAAGAAAACGCCACGCATAATTTGTGAATTACTACCACTCGCCGATATATCGGAGTGACTATGTCCATGACCGTGACCGTCATGTGAATGATTCATGTCAATGTTGTTTTCGTGTGAATGACCGTGACTGTGACCGTGACCGCCACCCCCGCCGCCGTGACTATGTCCGTGACCGCCATGACCATGTCCGTGGCCATGTTGAAATGCATAGATGCCAACCAGGTTGACTAGAAATCCTAGAACGGATACAACAAACAAGCGTTCATGCTTGACTTCGGGCGGTTCAATTAAGCGTTCGACGCCTTCGGACAGGATAAAGAAGGCAATGAACACCAGAAATAAGCTGTTGACAAAACCAGCCAAAACCTCAGCACGAACGTATCCATATGAAAATTTTTCATCTGCTTTCCATTTCGTAATTATGGATGCTGCAAGACCGGCCAAAAGACCCGTGCAATCGAAGAACATGTGAAATGAGTCGGAAATGAGACCTGAAATGGTAGAGAAAAAATGGTTCAAAATTAGTTTCCTTAAATTTATATTCAAAGTGATAATAGTGAGAAAAGGTTATGTAATAAAAGGAGCAATTAATCCACCCTGTATGCATCAATGACTGATGCATACAGGGTGACTCTCGGAAGTCTAATCTCCTCAGGTGAGACAAGTGGTGGAAGCTCTGAAAGGACTTCATTCCTAACATAAATTCGCAATAGACCAACTCACTTCATTGTGCTTGCTACTCGAATTTGTATCACATAAACTATGCGACCAAACCGGAGCAGCAAAATCAGCTGCTCCTCGAGCTACCGCTAATTGACAAGTTTACATTTACGGGTTTACCATCAGGGGAGCACCTAGGCTTTACGCCCTTATCTCCCGGTCCTTCGAGAGGGAAAATGAAATGAAATAGGGAACCCAATACACGAAGAAGAGAATGGCCTATGCGCCTATACCTAGGATTGATGACCACACGGCCTGAGTCAAATTGCTGCCTAGTAAGCGGATGGGGCCACCCAAAAGTGAACGGTTCAGCGCTACGAGTCTGCTTTAAGCAGACGTGTAGTAAACAGGCAAAACGATCCTGCGGCTGGCAAGCCGAATTTGTTAGGTCTACCGAAAGGAGGCCAAGGGAAGATCACACCTGCTATTCAGAAATCTTTAGGGAATAGTGTACCTCGGGGATGGGCATGCCCAGGGGACCATGGTCCTTACCCATCTTGGCGTTGGTCTCGAGGGGGTTTGTGGTGTTAGACAAGTCGACCAGCTAGAGTCGCATCCCAAGGTTATGGCCGCCTGGCTCAAGTACTCCTAATGGCAAGTGCGTGGTACTGCGTCTACCACGCGGATGTCCCCTATCGGTTAAGTCTCACGTAGAACATTCAGACGTGCATGCCCCAAGTTCGTTGGACCTGTAACTACTTTTCTGCTTAAAACAGACTTGTAGCGCTGCTTTGCGCATCCAGGTGGCCCCTTCAGTTTACTAGTCAGCAATGCGATTCGGGCCGTGTGGTCATCAATCCATAAACTAGTTAGATATAGGCGCGTAGGCATTTTCCACCAAGGCCATTCTCCCTAATTAGCCCCTTCGAGGCTCGGGTTATGCGAAGCCGCCAGCTCCGAAGCTCACACAATTTACTTATGGTGACCCCTCCCCACCAAGGAACGACATGACTCGGGAGCACGGGAGCGTCGTCGCCCGAATGGTCTTTGTACAGATCCACCCCATGGCGCATCAACCATACAAGAGGCCTCCCTGCGCTGCTCGGGTACGTGGAGCCGCAACTCTCCAAAAATATTTGTCCCACTACACAGCCGCGCTTTGTCATAAGGACCAAGACCCCCTGCGGGGACTGCTCTTCTTTATCTTTGCCCCAGATGCTGCCAGCCAGTGCTTTAAGAATTGTGTTTCTACTGTACATCTGAGCTGATGTCATCATATTTTCTAGGTCAGGGGTGTCCAACATAATTTTTAAGCGGGTCACATTGTTGGTTTGAAAAACAATGGCGAAACAAAATTGTTTATGAAGATTTTTGAATTTGTTCGCCTTCATTTTTGATTTAATAAATTTCGAATTATTGACATTTGTAAAAGATACGACCAAATTCAAAAATTGTTGCTGACTGGCGTTTTTGCCGGTGTTAGGGGACAGTCGTATATGAGCACGAAAGAAAAGCCACTGCTAGGTGTGATTTTTCGTCAATAAAATGTCTTGCGAAATTGAAAACGGAACAGATAATAAAGTTTTGGCGTTAACACGAGATGCTGTTTCTTGCTTAGCGAAAAGTCTCAATCATAAACTTTGTGCTGTGACTTCCGCTTTATTATTTCGAAAATCGAAGGCGTCTCTATGACATGAACAAATTACGTGGGGATAGGATTTGTCGACCGACGTGGGTGCCCTTCTGATGTAGTAAGTCGTATGCCATTGTTTGGTAGCATCCTGCCACTCTAGATTACGAAGCCGCTTTATTTGTCCATAGCGGGAAAACCTTACTGTCCTTTTAAGGAAGCTGCTGAGCCTTCTTGATGTCATATTTCTCATTTGTCTTTGCTTACCCAGGCTAGCGGGCAGCACAAACATAGCCCGGCCGATTCACTCCAAAACTCAAACCAGGTAAAGGCCATAGGTCAGACCAGAGTGTCAGACCGTCCCATAATGCCTCTACCTCCTGTGGTCAAAATACTTGAGGCGCTAGTGCTACCAATACTGCTGGGGCACATTAGCCCAAGTACCACGTCCGCTCTCGATGTTATTACGTTCAAAATCTTTAACGGACATATCCGACGCCTTGCAAGTGCACCATCCTCCTGACTCTTCATCTGTCAAAAGATGGATTGCAAATTAATTATCTTGCCGGCTGTCAATCCTGCACCAAGCTTAGAAACAGGGAAATCGAGGCTCAGAAAAATCAAACTTTTGCATGTCAGGACTACCCACACCACCAACGGGACTCGAAATCATTTCTAACGCCAACGACTGCACCATCATGGCAACTGGCAACAACATTCCTGAAATGTGCAACCTCATCAGCAATTACTTGCTTGTAGTAAACACCTTTTCCTCCAACAAAAACCGGATACTATCAGCGCCAAAGTCCTCCGAACTTTTTTGTGCTCCTGGTGAACAGGGTACCAGGAGTACAAAAAAGTTCCCTTCGATAACTCTGACTACAGGGTGGCTATTGCTAGTATTCATACCCAAAAATGCCTTAAAGCTATTCAAAATTTCACCAACAATTGCGTACTTGACACCTCATCTCTTCGGATGAACAACAGCTACCCGGAGCCACTGGTATGAAAAAGACGCTCCATCATTTAAATCCGCCAGCACTGACGGGATTTTTACAGCTCTTCCTGAGAAAGGTATGGTAACTCCATACCACTGGTCCTAGAGCTATTTAGATGTGCAAAAAGTTCGTAGGAGAACCTATCATGCTCTGGATATACAAAGTAATGTTAGACCCACCCTGAAGTCTCTCGGAAGAGAACCCTTACAACGGAAGGCAAATTCGTTCTAGGCAAGGTACAGAGATTAGCGTGTCTCATGACTACCGGTGCACTCCGATCTTGTCCTAGCAGCGCTATAGGAGTTTTAATAGACCTACAGCCAATCGGCATTCACTTCGAGGCCGAGGCAAAACTAGCACTGGCCCGACTGATTGCGAGCGATGTCAATTTGGAACTAAGGGGCAGTTAACATGCCTTAACATCATAACTGTCGCGAAAATGCCTCTCTCTCTCTCGGCCGCTGTTCCCCGGCTGAAACATGGAGTAGAGAGCAGTTGCACTCTAATTCTTTTATTTCACTAAACTACACCCGCAAACGATTAAATGGTTTACTGGCAGCTATAAAACAATCGAGGGTTCCGGAGCTGCTGTGGTGGACCCACCTCATAGGATATCTCTACCGATGAGTCACCACCCGACTGTATTCGAAGCAAAAGTTCACGCAATAGCAACTTGCGCCGAACCCTGTTTGGGTGATAACCTACGCAAACAAATGGATAGCGATCTTCTCAGACAGACAAGCGTCTATTAAGTCTCTCACTAAGTATACCGTCACGTCAAGACTTGTACAGTGCTACCTGAAGATACTGAATCAACTGGGCACCAATAAAAGAATAATACCATTATGGGTTCCAAGTAACATAGGCATCACAGGGAACGAACAGGCTGACGAGCTGGCACGCATAGCCACAAAATCCCACTTCTGTGGTCCAGAACCCTTTTGCAGCATCTCTACCTGTATATTAAAGAGACAAATCAGACGAGGAACGGCTCAAGACATCTGAGCAATGAGATAACTTACCTGGGCTCAGGCGGCCAAAACTATTCATAGTAGAGCTCCTTCAACTAAGCAGAAGTGTCATACGTACACACCAACACCAACAGCCATTGCTAGTATGTGTAACAAGCCCAAGTATAAATACGATTCAGGATGCCGATACAAGGCATCGTCAAGCTGTCAGTAGACGAGCTGACCCGGCAACTGAAGAAGCGAAATCTTTATCTGTCGGGCAACCAATTAGCGCTGAGCGATATGGAGACGGGCCAAATAGCGAAGGACCTCAACAAATAGTCGAAACCCTCACAGCATCAGTAGCTGGGTTGACGTCACGCATGGACAACGAGAGGGAATCATCGAAGGAGAGACGACCAGGAGTTCCAAACGTTGTTGTTGTCGGGAAGCCACACACGCAGGCAACAACGGCTCCTCATTGTGAGCACAACTGAAACACGGCAACTCGCTCGCATACAACGGCTCAATAATGCGGGCACACAGCCAGCAACGGATGTCGGGCGCACGGCAACGTGTTTGCACACAACGGCTCTATATCACACCGAGACAACAACGGGTGGTCGCCAGTCATGCACGAAAGCGATAGCCGCTCCACGTCGGAAGCAAACGTCAACGGCTTCAGGGCATATGGCAACGACACAAGTCAAACTTTTTCCGCAGAATAAACGCAACGGGACGACGGGGTAATATTTCAGACGCTGACATCATTACATACTTTAGGAACGGCAAAGGCACTTAGCCTTACAAAACGGTAGGGCAATTCCTCAGCAACTTCCGACCGGCGCACGGAGACCTTGCAACTGGTAGTAGCAACACAAAATCGACAGCGACAAACAACGACCTAGAAGCAAGTGGAACAGCACAGCATCAAGACGACGACGCGATCAAATCACGTGCTACAATTGCTCCAAAATGGGGCACGTATCGCTCAACTGCCCAAAGCCAGCGACAAGGTCTAGGTGCCAAAAGTGCTTCAATCAAACCACCGCACGGAAGAGATCACCAACTAGCAGACAGTGGTGTAAATGTGGTGACGTGTCTTATTTCATTGCGAGGCCTCGAATACGACGCGATCGATGATTCTGCTATTGACGAATCTCTGATTCGGGAATCAGTGGCAAACAAGCTAAACGTAGACATAGCGAGTGTAAAATAAACGTTGACTGCAGTGCGTGCAGTCAAAGAACGATACGAATCGCGATTTGGTGTCGAACTCTCTCAACTTGGCAAGTGCATATTAGTAGAAATGAACATTAAAGTGATTATGTGATCTCTCGGGAAATACACTATCCTCAGAGCAGTGCGCAGCGCGAAAACGAGTCCCGTTATAAATATGCTGAACGACTTGTCGGGATTTTTTGGGATTTCGGAACGAATAATAACCGATAGAGGGACATACGTTATCACCCGCGTGTTACGCAACGATTGGTACTTGGTGGAAGTCGTGCAGTCTCAGCGTGCAGGTAGCTATTACGCAGGAGTATTCTCAACGGAAAATACGAACCCATGGTGCGAATTTGGACCAGAGATCGACTCATTCCACAGTGATAGCGACGGCAGCGATGTAGAACTCGAGATGCGTTTTAGTAGTACGACCGAGCTGTCGCACGTACACACCAACAACCATTGCCAGTATGTGTAAAAAGCCCAACTATAAATACGAGTGCGCTTCACGCACTCGAAGCAGTCGGTCATTATAAATCCGAGAATAAATAAGTAACCAGGAAAACACGTCTATTAACTTCCGCCTTCCCATGTTACAAAGAGCAAAGTCCCCTTACAAAGAGCAAACTCCCGTTTTCTGCTTCTCCTTACAGAAGTAAGAAACGAACCATTTGTGGGATCCTTACTGGCGACTCTTGCCTGAGACTTCAACCCACGTACTGTGCAATTGCGATGCTCTAAACCAACACCGCTGGACACAACTCCAATTAGCAAATTCAACTGCTTCCTTAGCACGACCGACCTTGATCGTCATATTTTCGATTGTCCAGCTGCTCCCACACACCTAAAACCACTCGCGTTATGACTACAACAAATCGAAGTAGCTATCTTTTCCAACCTCGATTTTGAGGATGGGATGCCATACCATTTTTGAGTGAGATATGTGCAAAATTGCAAAGTTTTTCCGTTGGTACCGCAACAACAAGTTATGAGACCGACGAGCCTCATATAGACACACGAACCTATGCGATGTCGTTACTAATTGAGTCGACTTGATGAGTAGCGTTCCGCTGCTGTCCATATTCATGGCTCGAATTGCATACTCCACAGCAAGGTTGAATAGCGTCGGCGCCAGCCCATCGCCCTGCTTGAGTCCAGTATGAGTTTCGAGATGGTATTGATCATCGTTATCCTTATGAGTCGCACCAGCTGTGCCGGTATGCAGCAATATGTTGTACAGTTCATTTCGTTCGATACTGTTGTATGCCTGCAGGAAGTCGACAAAGATTTGGTATACGTCGATGTCATATTCCCAACACTTCTGGAGTAGAAGCTTCACGGAAAAAAATGGTTTGGTTGTTGAACGACCAGATCTGAAGCCGCCTTGGTATTAGCCAATGATTTGTTCTGCGTACGGATTAATTATATTTTCTAGAGTTTTAGATAAAATCTTATAAGTCGTACAAACTAATGGCATGCCCCTGTAACTCTCACATTTCAGTTTGTCACTCTTTTTGTGGATTCGACAGATTATGCTTTTGCGCCATTCTTCGGGGATTTCGTCGTTCCATATTTTCAGCAGTAGAGCTGAGATGTCTTGTTGATGTTAAATTGTGCCTCAGGTTTTTAGATGTTATGGTTGCTTGCAACATTTGGGGTTTTTATTTTTTTTTTTCACTTTAAGAATTTTTATCCCGTCTATCCTTTTAATTGCCTTTAACGACGCGCCGGAGAAAGCGGTCACACTATTTCTGATCCATGTTGTTGTTGTTGTAGTAGCGGCACAAATGGGGAAACATTCAGTCAAGTTGCACATTGTCATTCGAAGATGGTGGGCATTCCATCCTCGAGGTCAAGATTTAAGAAAAAAGCTGCTTCGATGGGTTGTGTCCATAACGCAAGTGGTGTGAGGTGCGTGGGAGCAGCTGAACAATCGAAAATATGGTCCACGTCATGTGGACTGGTTCCGCAGGTTGGGCAGGTGTTGGCGACTTCATTGTTTATTCGTGACAAATAGGAGTTTAGTCGCGGGCACCAGCCGGATCGAAGTTGAGCTAGGGTGGTACGAGTTGCTCTTGGTAGTGATTCTTCGTCTGGAGATATGGCAGGAGGTTTGATGCCAAGTACACGGTTGTTCGTGAGACTTTGAGTAGCTTTATGAACTTCGGATGTGTGTAAGTCTGCAATGGCCGCCTTGTAGTCGGAATCATCGAAAGGAACTTTTTGTATCGCTGGACTTCTCTGATTGAACGTATGATACGACGTGGCGGTGGTGTTTTGTCCATGAGTGGGTTGTTCGGGTGGTTTGTTCGATAACATCCGACTAAATATTGCTTAGTGAGAAGTTCATTATGGCTCCTCAAAGTCATTAATTTTGTTTCCTGGTGTAGATGATCTTGTGAAGACATCTTAACACAGCCGGTGATGGTGCGTAGTGCTGTGTTTTGGCAGGTTTGAATGTGGCTCCAGTTTGTGTTGCAGAGACCATTTGTCCACGTTGGTGCTGCGTAATTGACCAGGGGGCGACCAATCGCTTTATACGTAGCCAAGAGGGTTTCTTTGTCTGTGCTCCATGTACTTCCGGCAAGTGCTTTTAATATTTTATTCCTGCTCCTGAGTTTGGAACATATATTTTCAGCGTAGGTGTTGAATTTGCCGGAGTTGTCAAGCGTGACACCAAGGATTTTGGGAGTCCTGGTTGTTGGGATGATGTGGGTGTCAACGTAGATGGGCAGTTGTGTGTTATACTCTTGGTTGAAGCTTGTGAATAATGTGGCGGAGGACTTGGGCGCAGATAGCTTCAGATTTTTACTGGCGAAGAAAGCGTTGAGAACCCGCAGGTATTCGTTGATTAGATCGCACATTTCGGGAATGTCGTTACCAGTTGCCATGATGGTGCAGTCGTCTGCGTATGAGATGATTTGTAATCCCGTTGGTGGTGTAGGTAATCCTGCCATGTAGAGGTTGAAAAGAGTGGGGGATAAGACTCCACCCTGGGGAACGCCTTGTTTGATTTTCCTGAGTTTAGACTTCCCGTTTCTAAACTCTGTGCAGGATTGACGACCGGCAAGGTAATTAGCGATCCATTTATGGATGTACGGTGGTGTTGTATTGCGGAGATCTGTTAGCAATAGAGTGTGGTTGACAGTGTCAAATGCTTTTGACAGATCGAGAGCAACCAGAACGGTACGCTTGCATGGTTTCGGTTGGTTGAGTCCATTAAATATGTTGGATGTGATCGTATCGAGAGCGGTGGTGGTGCTATGCATTTTACGAAAACCATGTTAATGATTTGCAAGCTGTATGTGCTCTAAAAGTTTCGGCAATACAAGTGCTTCCAGTATTTTGGCCACAGGAGCGTTATCGGACGGTATGATTCTGCTAGAGTATGGTCTTTACCTGGTTTGGGTATTGGGTTTATGCGGCCTTTCTTCCATAACTCAGGAATGATGAATGATTTTAACGATAGATTCATCGTGGCAGTGATATAATCAATGGCCGGTGAATCTAGATGTTTCAGCATGATCATAGCAATGCCGTCAGGGCCGAACGCTTTTGAATTTTTGGTATTTTTGATTGCAAGTCTTACTTGGTTTGAGGTAACTTGGAGGTGTTGATCGGTGGTGCTATTGCGGATAGCTCTTGTGATGGTGCGCTTGAGCCTATCTTTATCAGGATGTTCGACGAATTGCTGATTGAATTTGTGTGCGCATTTGTTGTCGTTATTATAGGACTTATCACCGAACTTAATGGCTACCTTACCTTTGGGTTTTGTGGGGTTAGATAACGCACGTACCGTTTTCCAAAGGTTGCTTACACCGGATTTTATGTGGCAGGATTTTAAATGCTTGTTCCATTGTTGTCTTCTGTGGTCATTTAATTGCTGGGTTATCACATTATTTAGGTCGCTGATACGAGGATCACTGGGGTCTATTGCTCTGAATTCATCCCTCATTTTTGCCAATTCTACGGCACTTGATGGAAAATGTGGTCTCAAGATTGGTATGCGGCCGGAAGGAATGTGTCTATTAGCAGCATCTACGATAATCCGTCTCAGATTTTTTTCAGCGGTACGTACGTCGGTGGGAATTTGTAAGACAGAAAACATTTCGTTGGTATAGGCTTGAAAGCCGATCCAGTCTGCTTTGCTGAAATTTGTGTATGTTTTCTTCTCAGTGTACGCGAATTGGGACGGTTTGTCGATCGTGAGGACTATTGGCAGGTGGTCTGACGAGAAGGTGATGAAAGGCTCCCATGTGGTGTTGTTGATGAGCCTGGGACTGGCAATAGATATATCAGGGGAGCTCCTGTATGATCCTGTAACGCGTGTTGGTGAATCATCGTTCATGGGACAGAAATCGGAGTCGTCTATTTGGCTAGCGATGAGGTTGCCTCTGGTGTCATTGTCGAGATTCGAATGCCATAGATCGTGATGTGCATTGAAATCACCAAGTATTAAGCGGTATTGTCCAGTGAGTAGTGGAGAAATGTTGGCCTGAAAACCAGTGGGACAACTTGAGGCTGGTGGTATATAGATATTTAGAATTTCTATATCAACATTTCCCGCTTTGATGGAAATCGCTTGGAGTTCGGTGGTGTTATCGGCGGCGGTGATGTCAATTTCTGAGTATGGCAGCGTGTTATGGATCAGGAAAGCTAAGCCTCCACCTGCGCCGGTGGGTCGATCTTTTCGGATGATGTTGAAGCCTCCGTATGAGTTAAGCGGTGAGTCAGCTGAAGTGAGTCCTGAACCGCAGCGACTTTGATATGATGTCTGTCCATGAAGTCAGTGAGCTCGATGACTTTGTGTTGAAGACCATTGCAGTTTATTTGGACAATCTTGGTGGTAGAGTAGTTCACAACTGGCTGTGGTGGTGCTGGTGTTAGGCTATGTCGTGGTGCATTATGTTGGGTAGAAACTGTGGGGGTGACTGGTGATGGTTGTTGGCCCTGATTATTGTGATGTTGGGAAGTCGATGTTGACTGCTGTCCACAGATTCTACAGTTTGGTGCTAGAAAGGTGTTAATTGTGGTTGTTGAACGTAGGTCTGAATTGTTTAGCCCAGAACAATTCTTAAAGTGGCACCATTCTCTGCAGCACGAGCAACGCACTGAGGTTTGAACATTGGAGTAGATCCTCTTACCACATACGCAACATGTCCAAGGACCAGGATTAATTTCGATGCCGGCACGTATTAGTAGAATTTGGAGCAACTGGGCCGGCTCGGGTTGCTCCAGTAGTATAAAAAAGATGGTTGTGAGTGTGCAACTTTCTTGTTTCCCCGAATGTGTCGAGGGGGGTTTGCGACTCTTGGCCATGCATGATTGCATGGGTGGTTCCGGGACATAGACCCGGCCGCGATAGGGACCTCTAATCCATGTCATCTGATTTAGCGAAATCGTAACGGTTCTCCAGATATTCACTGTCAAAGTTTGACATTACTGAGTGGTAGATCAGTGCTAATTATTTCCACCACCGTTTTTAAGTCGAATCAGTTGCATTCTAATATAAATTACGTTGTTTCGCTTGACTTTTCAATTTCTTTCTTTCTTCTTTTGAAAGTTATTCATCGCAACCTTCCCACTTTCATAATGGATTGGACATGTTCTCTCGGCTAATGTAAGCACAATTGGATGTTACCTATCTGCCACCAAACTACGTACTACGCCAATTAGCAAAGAGTGGATGTTCCGTTCAATTAGACCTCAACTTAGCACAAGTTTAACCGTCAAGCGGTTCTACAATCAGGTTCGACCTTTACGCCCAATTGATCAATAATTGAGACAAAATGAATATTTCAACCCATTATCTTATCGAGTCGGAATTTGTAACAATGCTCATTACTTCGAAATGCATGAAAGGTCTTAATTCTGACTGGAAGCCAACAAAAACTTGCATGGCGTGAGCTAATTTGATCACTTTACAAAACATCCTTTCAAAAAAACAAGAACTCACCTAAACTGTTCGTCAATATGCCGTAGAACAACTCAACGAATGCAAAGCTCAAATTCAGCAGCAGGAACATCAACAAATTCCGTGAATTGCGGTCCGAGAATATCAGACGCTTCCATCCGCTCAGCTTCTCCTTGATCCGATAGGTGAGGCCTCGCTTGTCGCGATGACTCAGCGGTAGCATGTTTCCAATTCAAAAACCTAAAATCGAGTAAAATTCATGTCAACAGATCATTCTCTAGTGATAACATGGATTTCGAAGGGAATGCATACGTGGGCTATCGAATTTGGCAGACAGCAGTTAGCATAACCTGACGGCAGCGGTCAGCAGCGACAACAATACGCGAAGCAGGTAGAACGGGGTAAAACTTGCCGAATAGCTGTAATCTGTAATCACTCGTCGGATTTTTGGGCACAATGAAAGAGACAAACTTTTACTGAACTTGCGTTGCAGGAGACGTTTAGGGCTTAGGACATGTTCACAACGCGTGAAAACTTCCAAGCAGAATCGACAGATATGGATTGCGGTGGAGCGATAATAAAAAGAACACGAAAAACCCTTGCCTCGTCCGGGTCTGACGTCTTTTCTGACGGCTGCTACGTGGGTCGTTGACAGCACAACTATATTCGAATTTCGAAGTAAACAGCAGTACTGTCAGGTTGCTTTCGAGTTAACCGGATGTGGAGTTTTGGTACAATACGGAAGATTGTTGATAAACAAAAATAAATTTAATTAAACTTTCAAATGTAAGAAATATTGATATAATTTAAGGTAAAATGAACTGGTGATTCATCAAAGTATTGTTTACAAAAAGTGATAAATACTTGTCGCGACACCCTGACAAAAAAACGAAATATTGTTTCTCCAGATGCTGGTGTAATTAAACCCCGAAATCAACAAATATTTTGACTAGGCTATAACAGCAACATATCTAAAAATGGTTTCTAATTTCCAAATAGATTTTCATATAAGTGAATCCTACAATTGTACCAAAACCATCCAATTTGCATTTCGAACACACCCCATCGACGTTCTTGTCATACGCGAATGTTGGCCGGCCTGCTTGTTTCCTGCCTGGTTCTTTCGCATTGAAGTTTCAAGATGGTGAGTTTGTGCGCCGTGCTAGTTCTCAGTTTTTCAATAATTTTACCATAGAACTATCATGTCCCCGTACGGAAAAATGTCATAAAACACATCAGTGACACAAACGGATCAAAAGTTACACAAAATTCTTTTGCAATGTGTGTTTCTTGTATATAAAATCGGAACCTCAAAAGTGCCGTCGCCATGTGGTTATGTTTCTCGTGTATTTGCAGTTGCCCGTGTAGTGTCACTCATGTGTTTTCATCGGCATTTCATAGGATTTTCCAGCCGAAAACAATTTTAACATGATTATTTCTGTATTTCCCCATTGTAGCCGCCCAAGAAGGACGCAAAGTCCGCTTCGAAACAGCCACAAAAGGCTACCAAGAAGAAGGAAGGAGGAGGTGGCGGCAAGGCCAAGAAGAAGAAGTGGTCAAAAGGAAAAGTTCGCGATAAGTTGAACAATGCCGTTCTCTTCGATAAGGCCACGTACGAGAAACTGTACAAGGAAGTTCCCCAATCGAAATTGATCACACCATCCGTCGTGTCGGAACGTTTGAAGATTCGTGGATCGTTGGCCAAGCGGGCTTTGGTTGAACTCCGTGAAAAGGGTGAGTAGGGGCGGAACTTTAAACAGCACGCCGAACCGGACCACAAGCATTGAGTTCATTTGCTAATTCTTAATTTTTATTTACAGGATTGATCAAGCAAGTTATCCAACATCATTCTCAAGTCATCTACACACGCGCCACAAAGGCTGAAGAATAAGAAGTGACCTGGAGTACATTTTTTGTATGTATCGTTAAGGGGAATAAAAAAAAATTGAAAAAATCCAAAAATGGTTTTAATATATAAATGCTGTATCGACAACACATAGGTGTTGATGAACCCCCTATTGAACGTCGGTTGTATGTTGGAGCATTCGTTTCGCAACGACTAGGATTTGCAGAGTATTCTCCTGTGCTCTTGATGTCACCGCAAAGTCCACAGGTGGGGCTCCTAGCTTGAATCGATGGCGTCTTTACAGATTGTTTTGCCAGGTTAATCAAATAGGACAAACTGAGCTGATTGCATTTTTTTCATCGGTTTTTTTTTCGGAACACCGTGTAGATCCTATCTAAATATGGTAGACTGCACCCAATATTTAGAGGTCTGGAAGAATCCCATCAGATGGTCTCAGTTATTCAGGGAAAGGATGGGAGTTAAAACCTCACATAATCCTGCGAATTAAAAAGGGAATCATTGAGCATTGACAAATATGCTTTAACAGAGGATGGCCACCAAGGAGGATATCCGACAGTGCCTTCTATGCCATACTGGGCGAAACTTCCAGGGCAACGGCATTCGAATACGGGCACGATTTCAGTATCTGCAGCGCCAAATTTGTATGATGCCGTTTCATTAATATTGGCCGGAAACGAACGGAAAGTCTAAATATATTTGCGAGCAAGAATTGTAAAATTTGCTAGACAGGGAGGCGGCAAATGAAATTTAAAATGTTATTTTCGGTGCAATGCAATTGATTCATATCAATATGCAGTAAAAATACCCCCAATTTCCCATTAAAAACAACTGCCCCATATAAGGTGTTCTGCTCGTTACCGAAGAACAACAGCTACATGGAGAGAACACTTTTTAGAGGTCCTGAATAACACTTTCGGGCCTGCAAGTGTATCTTCGTTGCCAGCAGATGACGTCCCTCAAATAGACGGCATTAGTTCCGGTCCACCATCCAAAAAGGAACTAACAGACGCTATCAAATCAATGGACGCCGGTAAAGCCCCGGGGATTGATGGAATTCCGACAGAATTTTTAAAAGCGGATATTAACGCTACAGCGGATATTCTTCTTCCCTTAATCCGAGAATGTTGGGAAACTGAAACTCTTCCCAGTGAGTGGCAAAAGGGCCTAATTATTAAAATTCCGAAGAAAGGTGACCTGAAGAATTGTAATAATTGGCGTGGGATCTGTCTACTTCCTGCTATTTCCAAGTTGATGGCTAAGATTGTTTTAGGACGAATCAAGAAAAAAGTCGATAGCACATTGAACGATGAACAGGCTGGCTTTCGCGAAGGGTTCTCCTGTAGCGACCACATTAACACCCTCCGTATTATCATCGAGCAATCCGCGGAGTGGAGATCCCCATTACATCTCATGTTCATAGACTTTGAAAAAGCCTTCGATAGTGTTGATCGTCAGTACATCTGGGATGCCTTACGAAGACGAAATATTCCAGATAAGATAATCTCCATCATTAAGGAATCCTACAATGGAGCCCAATGTCACGTCTTGCATAAGGGCAAGCTTTCAGATCCTTTTGAGGTGCACAGTGGAGTGAGACAAGGCTGCATTTTGTCACCTATTCTCTTCCTTATTGTCATTAGTGATGTACTCGGCTCCGCACTTCTATTACATCGTAACAAAGGTATCAGATGGAAATTGTTTGATCACCTTCAACATCTTGACTACGCTGACGACATTTGTCTTCTATCAACTAATACGGATGATGTCGCTCAAATGACAGAAGCTCTAAATTGCGCAAGTCGTAATGCGTGGCTGAAAATCAATGCTGCCAAGACTAAGTTCTTGAGCACATATCCAGGGGGGGCAAAGCGGAATTTGTATTTTGGGACAGGCAGTCGAAAAAGTTGATGAATTTTGCTATCTCGGGAGCGTAGTTACAGCAGATGGTGGAGCGGATGCTGATGTAAAATCACGGATAAACAAGGCTAGGGCGGCTTTCTTCAATTTGACTCCTTTCTGGCTAAACAACAATATTTCCAGACGCACCAAACTTCGAGTCTTCAATTCCAATGTGAAATCCGTGCTGCTATATGGCTGTTCAACCTGGAAGGTGACTAAAGAGATTAGTGATAAGTTGCAAACTTTTGTAAATCAGTGTCTACGGCGCATCCTACATATTCGTTGGCCGGAGATCATTTCGAACGAGGATCTCCTCACTATAGGCAGAAAGGATAGGCACTTCGATCAAAAGACTTAAGTGGCAATGGATAGGTCACACCTTCCGAAGAGGGCCGGATTCCGGAGCAAGACGTCGTGTTGGATGGCCAAGGAACACATGGAGAAGATCAGTAACAAGCGAGGCGAAAACGCTTAATCTTACATGGTCGCAGCAAGCGCCGTTGGCGCAAAACAGAACGAGGTAGAGAGTAGGCATAGTTAATGCCCTATGCCCCACAAGGGGTTGACAGGAACTAGAGAGAGTGCTAGTATAGTTTATTTATCTTTGCCCCAGATGCTACCAGCGAGTACTTTGAGAATTTTGTTCCTACTGACCACTGTTTGTAATAAAGCAGCCTCGCTATGAACTGATCTTCTCCAAGTGTTTCTAGGTCGTCCAACACGGCGTCTTGCATTGGTTCGTTGTGGGTTCCAATCTAGGGCCTGCTTTGCAATATTTTTTTGACCTCTTCGAAGAGTATGACCTATCCATTGCCAAACGATAAAAAATGAACAGATGTGTATAGAATGAGGTATTTGATCTCTTCTGTTCACTTGACGCAATCAATGGCAAGTTCAATGTTAAAAGTGGATACGAAGCTTGAAGACGATAGGGAAGACGAAAGCGCACATGTGTGGACATAGCCAATGGTCACCTTCCATGTTGAACAGCCGTAAAGAACCACAGATTTCACAATTGAATTGAAGATTCGTATTTTGGTGCGCCTGGAAATGTTGTTATTTTGCCAGAAAGGAGTCAAAGTGAAGAAGGCTGCCCTAGCCTTCTTGATACGCGATTGCACATCAGCGTCCGCGCCGCCATTTGCTGTGACTATGCTTTCGAGGTAGCAAAATTCGTCAACTTTTTCGACTGCCTGGCCCGAAACACAAGTTCCGCTTTGTCCCTCTGGATCAGAGCTCAACTACTTGGTCTTGGCAGCATTTATCTTGTGCCCAGCATTGCGACTTTGCAGAGCATCGGCCATTTGAGCTACATCCTCCTTTTTATTTGATAGCAGACAAATATCTTCAGCATAGTCCAGGTGTTGCAGGTGATCAAACATTTTCCATCTGATACCATTCATTTGGTTTTGAAGCGCGCTCACTAGTACTTCGTTAATGGCTATGAGGAAAAGAATAGGTGACAAAATGCAACCTTGTCTTACTCCACTGTGCACCTCAAAAGGATCTGAAAGCTTACCCTTGTGCAAAACGTGACATTGGACTCTCTGATAAGATTCCTTGATGATGAAAATTATTTTATCTGGTATGCCTCTCCTACGAAGAGCTCTCCAGATATACTCCCGATCAACACTATCTAACTCCTTCTAAAAATCAATAAACATGAGGTATAATGGGGATCTCCATTCGGCAGATCGCTGACGCTCAATAATAATTCGGAGAGTGGTCGCTACATGAAAAACCCTCACGAAAGCCAGCCGGTTCATTGCTTAAAGTGCGATCAACTTCAGTCTTGGTCTGGTTCAAAATAATTTTAGCCATCAGCTTGGAGACAGCTGGAAGTAGGCAAATCCCACGCCAATTATTATAATCCTTAAGGTTACCCTTTTACGGAACTTTAATAATTACGCCCTTTTCCATTCGACAGGAAGAGTTTCGGTTTCCCAACACTCTCTGATGAGGGGAAGCAGAATATCCGCCGTAGCATTCGAATCCGCTTTAAATAGTTCAACCGGAATTCCATCTATCTCCGGGGCCTTACCGGCGTCCATAGATTCGATAACCCGCTTTAATTGCGTCTTAGATGGTGGTCTGGAATTAATACTGGCCACTGGAGGGACGTCTTCTTCTGCCGATGAAGATGCACTAGCAGGCCCAAAGCGATTTTTTAATAAAAAAGTGCTCTTTCTATTTCTGAAGCTGCTGTTCTTCGGTAACAAGCAAGTGAACGATTTGCCAATTAGTGGCTTAATAAGCTTAAAAAGGGTACCACTTTCCCCACGGTAAGCCGCCTCATTTGCCTCCTTCCCTAAAACGTTGATGTAATTACGCTTATCACGCGTCACACTTCTCTGCTCGCATTTTCGTAGTGAACGGTATTCAGCTCGGAGTTGATTTTTGGCTGAGTTAATCTGTTCCTTAACTCTTTTGCGTGCTGAGATAAGAGACCAAGTAGCGTCACTGATAAAAGGTCTCCTACCTGCTACCTCGATCCAAACGTGTCACAGTCGCTTCGCCACACGAAATACAAAAATCCTTTGCAAAATTCCATTTGTCTTCAATTGTAGGATTCTCAAAAGATGTTGTTGCACTAGCTTTTTCTGCAAAGCGGTAGAATATGCACGTTTAGTTAATGCATTATTTAGTTTCTGCACATTAAAAAGTGGTCAGATTCGTGCGATAGTAGATCGCTGGATGGCTGCCGTTCGTAAGCGAAATTTTGCATTAACATCAGCTCCACGCCTCGATCTGACGTCCAAGAGGCAGTTTTGAAACATCATTATGGTCAATTTGGTTTTCTGTTCTGCCATCAGGAGAAACCTAAGTTGTTGGGTGGCAGGGCTTATGCTTGAACAAGGTTCAGTGACTAGTTGCCGAAAGTTACAGAACTTCACGAACATTTCGCCATTGTTGTTCCTGTCGCCAAGATCGTGATTGCCGATGATGATGTTCCAAGCCAAAGTTATCAGTACCGACTTTGGCATTGAGATCCCCTATAATAATTTGATGTCACCTCTGGGAGCATTCAGCGTGCATTCCTGATCAGCAGGATTCCGACGCCCGCTTGCCGAGGTGTACTTCCAGAGTAGAGCAATACAGTACGAGAGCTTGCTGATAAAGTCGCCCCCGATCCGCTCCATCCCAGCTAGCCAGAAAAGGGTAAGATTGTTGCGGGATCCTGCTGGATAATTTTCCGGCAAACCCACACGAATTTTGCTGTAAAAATAGAACTCGCTAGCGCTTGCAGCTTGAATGTCAGTGAATATTGTTATTTTCTTATTTGCATAGCCACGTTTCTGACATTCTCTTGCGCACACTTCAATTGTGTGTATTTTTGTCTGAAACACGATCGACCTATTTGAATACATAGTCTAATACCTGTTTCAGAACTTTATCGAGGTGAAGTGCTCTGATTTGATCAGTCCATTCCTCTCTCGCCCAGATCGCCGCATATTTTGATGCGGGTCGAATTGTAAAGTCTTTACCAGATAGTCGAATGACATACTAATTACGTTACTGCTACTTATTCATCCAAGCTGTACTGAGGTCAGTGGACATGCCATGTCACAGACATTGAGTCTACAAACGGCTAGTCTTGCCACTGTCTCAATATGTATGTGAAGCGGTGAAAGATTAAGCAGAACTTCCATAGCGGCAGTGGGGTTTAATATGAACGCCCCGCGGCTAGACAGGACAGCCTCTGAATTTTGTCCACATACAGCCTGCCATCCGCGGTGAGAGCTCTTTTCCATCACACCACCGCATTCCACAATAGGTCTGACAATTGTATATCCATAGGATTGTATGGGGTCTGATTCCCCATGCCTTTCCAGCGTAGTTTTTGCAGATCCATAAGGCTCTAGTTAGTTTCTCTGAGACCACAGTGAGGTGGTCTTTTCAGAATAACTGACACTCTCTGGCATGATCAATTAAGAGTTATACATTGATGGGCACTTGAGTCTCCTAAGCACCCTCTTTCTTCTGAATGGCATCACAACAGCTTTGGTTGCGTTGACGCCTAATCCGTTAACTGGGCATCATTCTCGTACTATTTGTATAGCCGATTGCATGACATCAGGTAAGACGCTTTATCCACCCAACACTGATGATCGATGGTGCCACGGCAAGTAGCTTCTGATGTTTCTAGACAGTTGGAGAAACTGTGGAGAACTCTGCTTCTCCATCAATGACACTCTAATTTCCACCAGCTGTTCCCTTTCCTAAATTCTCTTAGCGGTTCAACTCTCCTTTTCTCACCAGCGGTTCGCTTCTAACTTCAGTCCACTACGAACCGCCATAAGATTATAACGTGTGTATTAATAAATATCTTATATTATAGTAAACCCTCGACTTTTCATCTTACGGGTATACTTCAGTGGCGAAGAGGATGGGATTGATTTGCCAGTCATCTTTCAACGTAACCTCAACTTAAAATGGATGCAGATCAATTCAAATTGTTTCTTCAAGAAATTCAACGACAGCGTGATGAGGACAATAGGCGACACCAAGAAAATGAGAAGAGACTACTGGAGGCAATCAAAATTCTTCAAGAGCAGCCAGCCGCAGCGCAAAATCCAGCGACATCATCTTCTACTTTTAAAAATTTGTCCGACTCGATGCTTGAATTTTCATATGATCCAGAGATGAATCTGACGTTTGATGTATGGTACCGGCGATATGAATCGGTGTTTACAACTGAGGCAGCGGAACTCTCGGAAGCGACAAAAATTCGCCTTTTGACGGGGAAACTCAAAAACGCCGACTTCGAGCAATTCGCCAATGCAATCATGCCCACTAAGACTCACGAGCTCACATTTGACGAAGCCATCGCAAAGCTAAAACTAATTTTTGGTCGAAATTTTCACTCCGGAAGATTTGCTTTGGTATAGCAAAGCATGACGCAGAGGACTTTGCGCACTATGCGGCTCGAGTCAACAAACATTGTGAGCGGTTCGACCTAAAGAATTGTTCAGTCAATGAGTTTAAAGCTCAAATTTTTGTCAACGGGCTCAAAAGCGCGCAAGACTCGCTTATCCTTGAACAACTTCTTACTAAACTCGACAGCGAGTCAGCTAATTTCGCATCACTCAAAACGCAAGCCGCAAAGGATAGTTTCGTTCGATTAACACTACAAGACCTTGTCGATGAGGCTGACCGCATTATTAGCCTGAAGCAAGACAAGTCAAGCGTCGTAGAATCAGGAAAGTCCGAAGTGTTTGCAGTCAAGCAGCGGAAGTTTCACAAAATGAACGATTCAACAAAAACACTTTCCAGTGGACCGTCACAACCGCCTTCACCCTGTCTTCCCTGTGGCGGTGTTCACTGGCACAGACATTGTCCGTACAAGGAGAAAACCTGCAATGACTGCCAGAAAACGGGCCACAAAGCGGGCTACTGCACTATGAAGCAATCGCGGCCACCTTTCAGACGAGAGAGGTCGAATCCGGAACTTACTCGACGAGTTCAACAAATTACAAACGTCGACAATGTCGAATGTCATCGCAAATACATTGTCCCGAACGTCAACGGACTGTCCGTCAAACTTCAAATAGACACAGCGTCTGACATTACAATCATCTCTCGCACGAACTGGGCGAAACTTGGCAAACCAGCGTTAAACAGCATATACAAGAAAGCAGGTAGTGCATCTGGCGATTTAATACCTCTTCTAGGAAGTTTTCCCTGCGTAATACAACTAAATGGAAAGGAAGAAATCGGAAAGTGCCATGTCTCTACACTTCAGCTGAATCTTTTCGGAATTGATTGGATTACAAGTTTCGATTTGTGGACCGTTCCCCTCAACACAATTTGTAACAAAATTGAAGCAAACACCGGCAACAACCTTCTAATGGAAGCCAAAGCAAAATTTCCTATCCTCTTTTCTGAGAGCCTTGGCTGCTGCACCAAAACGAAGGCGTCACTAACGTTGAAAGCTGGAGCGAAGCCTGTTTATCGGAACGCCCGTCCGGTTCCCCATGCAGCGAGACCAACAATCGCAGCTGAGCTTGAACGGCTGCAACACCTCGGCGTGATTTCACCAGTTGAATACTCCGAATCAGCAGCACCTATTGTTGTTGTAAAAAAAAAGGATGGCAGAATACGTATTTGTGCGGACTATTCAACCGGCCTGAACAATAATCTGGAGCCAAATAAGTATCCGCTGCCAACGCCCGATCAAATATTTGCAAAGCTTGCAGGGAAGACAGTTTTTAGCTCGATTGATCTGTCGGACGCTTTCTTTCAAGTAGCACTCGATGAGGAAGCTCAAAAATTGATGACAATTAACACGCATGTCGGATTGTTCAGAGTCAACAGACTACAACAATGAGTAAAAACAGCTCCTGGCATTTTTCAGCAAATTATCGACACCATGCTGAGCGGAACGAGCACTTTCGCATTCATAGATGACATGATATGCGCAGGCATCGACGAAAATGACCACAAAAAACAACTGTATAATACTCTACAGCGTCTTCAAGACTATGGTTTCAGACTTCACATCGACAAATGCAAGTTCGGAGTCTCCTCGATCGAATTTTGCGGTCATACAATGAGCAAAAATGGTATTCAACCTCATCCCGGGAAACTAAATTCCATTCAAGATCTTCCTACACCCACCAACATCCAGCAACTGCGATCATTTCTGGGCTCAGTGAACTATTATGGGAAGTTCGTGAAGGGTATGAAAGATCTTCGAGGCCCATTGGACGATTTACTAAGGAAAGATGTCAGATTCGAGTGGACCCAGCAACACGATAATGCTTTTTTGGAGCTTAAGAAAGCTCTTTCCTCCGAGCTTTGCCTTACTCACTTCGATCCAGAAAAGAAAATTGTTCTTGCGACAGACGCCTCAGAATACGGCATGGGCGCTGTTTTAATGCATCAATTTACCGACGGTACACTTCATCCTATTATGCATTTCTCAGCGACATTCAATACCGCCGAACGAAATTACCCTCAAATACACAAAGAAGCTCGAGCACTCGTCTTTGGCTTGAAAAAATCGCATTACTACCTCGCTGGACGTCGCTTTACTATCCACATCGACCATAAACCACTCCTTGCCATCTTCAATCCCAAATCTGGCATTCCAATGTACACGGCAGCTCGACTTCAGCGCTATGCAATTAACGTTCTCTCGTACGATTTTGACATCCAATATGTCAACACTGATAACTTTGGGTACGCAGATGTCATCTCCAGACTTATGTCCAGCCATACAAAACCGGACGAAGACACCGTCATTGCATCGATTAAGGTTTGTATGGAAGACGATGACACTTTCGACGTGAATTGTTTTGCTGTCGAATCAGCATACCAACTCCCGGTAACTTTTGACAGAATACAGTCAGCAACAGCGTTGCCACTCGTGTTACAATTGTAACATTTTGTTACAAATTCCAATTTCTTGTTACAATGTTACACCCCGACCAATTTTGTTACAATCTGGCGAGAGTGGAGAATTCAACTATATTTTAATATTTTTCAACTATAAGTGACATGAAGAAGTATTCTATCACCCATCGATTCAGTCAGGCATGTCAAACTTGTTGCCCGCGGCCCACATGCGGCCCACATCCCATTTTTGTGTGGCTCACGGCCACAGATCGGAGAAACACAGTATGTATCACATTGTGTAAAAATAAAAAAAATGTAAATGTCTCTAAAAATTAAAAATTGAGGTTTTGAGCTAAAGTTTAAGAAATTCATTAAAACTCGTCAAAAATTCTATTGCTAATAATAATACGCTTAAATTATGTATTTAAAAATCCTACTCTCTGTTTTAGCAAGCTAGCAGTTTTTGAAAATACTTTTGTGCAGGAAAATATAATGCCCATCGTGAAATTGTTTTCTCTCGAAAGCAGTACATATTTGGCTTTGCCACAGTGGCATTATAACTTATGTTCAAATTTTTCAGGTACTCGACCTTTTTGTTCGAGCTTTATTATTGCCTGCCGAATGATTTTGGATCCCAAAATCATTTCTGGATGACTGGTTTTGATAAGCTGTCCAAAATTTGAGTTAATTACTTAGCAAATAGAGGTTGTTGATCAATTCACCAAATTTGGGCGTATTTTTTTGAGTCTATACCTAAGTGTTTTCATGATTTTTATCCTGCGGGGCCCGCTCAATCCTGAAGACGCTGACATTTGTTGGCCCAGGTCAGGTTTTTGATCTAGACACCCCTGGATTGAGTACCCGTTTTTACTGGTCCTTCCTTGATTCAAGATCAGTGTGCATTACACTATACCAGCTATATTTCCCCAAGCCTTCGAGTCAGTTCAGTAAATGAATTGAATTTAACCTTGCCGCAGATTCAAACGAAACATTTACGGTTGCCAATATTTTTTCTCGTCATTCGGTAAAATTTGGAATGCATGCTTTATATGTGCACCAAATTTCATTTTAAATCAAGATTTGAGAAGGAACGTGATAGCTTAAGTAAAATTGATTTGCGAGTAGTTTGATAGTATTTTGATGGACAGGAAAGAGCAGATGAACCAACATGTTATACAACGTTCTAAATCTTCACTTATGGGTCCTGAGTCTTTTTTCACACTCACTTTTAAAGCTCAAGCATTGTCTGAGGTACTGGAAGGAGCACCTCGTTTTGCGACAACATAAACACTTAGATGCCCTTCAATAATTCGGAGACTACGCTTCTGTGCAGAGCAGTGTCAATATTAATTGCGATATTTCTAAACAATTGTTTTCGTATTGAATCTGTTATCAAATCGTGGGTTGGAAATTAAACTAATTGTGGAAATTTTGACATATCGTGTCTTCTATACTGCAGTGCGTGCCTGTAGTATTATGACGCCAAGATTAATTGCGAGATTTCCATTTCATCATTGAAGTTTTATTGTGCGGAGTGCCCTGAAATGCCGGCTATCTACATTACCTTTAAAAAAAATTTGTTTCATAATACCTTACAAATACTGGGTCCAACTATCACGTGAATTTTTCGTCAAATCCATGGACTCGCCACAATATACAGAATTTATGGAACAGAATGGATAACATTTTCGGAAAAAAAGTCAGCCATTTTCAGAATCATTTGATTTTATTTATAACTCTCCACTATTTGTGCGAGCAATCATTAACTTCACCAACACAAATATCTTCAAATTTGTTACACTCAACCTATAAATGTTACAATTTCATTAGATAAATGTTACACTTAGAAATCTGAAAACGGCAACCCTGGTCAGCAACCGCATCCTGTTCGACTCTACAGAAAGTGCTCCATTTCACTAAAAATGACAACTGGCCGCAAAAACGAAGTCAAATTATCGACAGTGCCGTAGCCGAATACTTTCAGCATCGTCATCATCTCACGGTCCAGGAAGGTTGTGTTTTCTTCGGTGAGAGGATAATCATTCCTCTAGCTCACCGGAATCAAATCTTAAGCGAGTTGCATCAGGGCCACCCGGGGGAGTGTCGAATGAAGTTGTTGGCTGCTGGAAAGGTTTTCTGGCCAAACATCACCTCGGATATCGGAAAGGTGGTCAAAACCTGCGATATATGCGCTTCAGTTACAAAAACACCGGTCAAATGTACGCTTCAGCCATGGCCGATACCGACAGAGCCATGGTCCAGGATCCACGTGGATTATGCTGGTCCCATTGATAGCCATTATTTCCTCGTTATTGTAGACGCTTTCAGTAAATGGCCTGAAGTTTTTCAGACGAGAAGCACCACTGCCGCCAAAACAATCGAGCTCATCATGAACGCCTTCAGCCAACATGGATTGTGCGATACTATCGTGTCTGATAACGGAGCACAATTCGTCAGCCAGGAATTTCAGAAATTCTGTAAGTCTCTTGACATTACTCATTTGAGAACTGCACCATACAGCCCCCAATCCAATGGTCAGGCAGAGCGCTTTGTGGATCTTCTCAAGACAGGCCTGAAGAAGGCGACGGGAAATATAAATCAAAAGCTTCAGGAATTTTTATTCTGTTATCGACGGACACCTTCGTACAACCTTGGGTTGAAGTCACCATGCGAGCTTCTTAACAGCCGACCGATGAAAACTCGCCTTGACCGACTCAAATTAAAGGTCCCGAGTCAGTGTCGTCGGAATACAAGAATGGCAGAACAATTTGATCGTCATCACGGCGCCAAATTTAAGGAGTTCCAGGTCAACGACCCTGTCTATTTCAAGCTTCATTCAACAAACGATAAATGGGAATGGACTGCAGCTACCGTTATCAAAAGGTTAGGCACGGTCAACTACGAAATTCGTCTAAGTTCGCCCTCGAATCAGCGCACCGTTAAAGCTCACTCCAATCAACTAAAATTTCTTCACACTCAAAACGAATTCAGCGAGCTCTTTGAAATTCCTGAATGGCCTGAAACGATAGAACCAGTTATCATTCCACAAGCAACTACTCAACAACAAGAAGAAGTTCATCCTCCATCTTCCCGTGTGCCTGAAGGGACCGATCCATCAGACGAAGACTTTCAAGATGCCGAGGATCAACCAGTGGTCGATCAACATGGGTCCAGTGAACATTCAGTACCAGAAGTTAGACGTTCATCTCGAGCAACAAGAGGTCAATTACCGCGCTGGCATCGTGACTACCAGCGATTTTAAGGGGGGAGGAATGTGGAGAACTCTGCTTCTCCATCAATGACACTCTAATTTCCACCAGCTGTTCCCTTTCCTTAATTCTCTTAGCGGTTCAACTCTCCTTTTCTCACCAGCGGTTCACTTCTAACTTCAGTCCACTACGAACCGCCATAAGATTATAACGTGTGTATTAATAAATATCTTATATTATAGTAAACCCTCGACTTTTCATCTTACGGGTATACTTCAGAAACATGTTAATATTTTTTCTTCTTCCTTGCCTCGCTCTTTGTACCAATCCATGGCGTCGCGTCGCTCGGCATGCGGTGTCAGCATGTCGCCTATTCTGACGGTAATGTCTCAGCTTATTTCTACAGGTAGCTCTACCTTGGATCGCGTCATCGCCGCGACCAATGCGTTGTTATTGCTTTTTCATTTGACATATCCAGGTATTCTTTGGTCTGCCTCTGGCCTTGGGTTCATCAAGTGAAACTTCCATTGAGATCACCTTCTTTGCGGGAGTCTCAGGCGGACGCCTATGAACATGGCAATACCAATCCATTTGTCAGTCATTCAGCTTTTCTCTGATTGGTTGGTCTATAGAGAAGCTGCCTCGGATGTAGCTACTTTTATTGTGGTGTCTTTTGGTTACACCAACTAACATGCGTAACATTTTCATTTCGGTCGCCGTCAGTTCTTTTGCGTAACCTTCATGTTAGAGAAACATGTTGTTGTTGTTGTAGCGGTGCAGAAGGGTGTGAGTCGATGTGCATGTCTGTGGACATGTTCTAAGTTTCGTCGTCGTTCTCGCCTATTGTCTCAAGCGACAAGAACGTAGCAGCTGCAATAGGGTTGTCCCATAACGCCCTCGGAGTGAGGTAAGTGGGTGCAGCGGGGCATCGAAACAGGTTGTCCACATCGTGTGGCGTACCGCCGCAGCTCGGACAAATGTTCTGGATGTCCGGGTCTATTCGAGATAGGTAGGAATTGAGACGTGAACAAAAACCCGACCTAAGTTGGGCTAGTGTCACTCATGTGGCTCTCGGGAACCAAGTCTCCTCAGGCGATATGGGTGGTGGGGGCACTGAGAGGACTCTATTCGGACCTAATCTCCCTATTGACCTATTCACAACGGTTGTGTGAATATCTGCGATGCCCGCATGGTATTCTGTGTCATCAAATATATCGGGAGGTACCCGTTTGTATCTTTGACTCCACTCCTGACATGTCGTGGAGGGGGAGTATTGTCCATGAGATGATGATTTGGGTGATCCTCACGATAGCAACCGACCAGATATTGAAGAGACAAGAGGTGATTGTGATCACGCACTGATAACATGCTGGTTTCTTGATGAAGATGCTCCTGGGACGACATGAGATGGCAACCTGTGGCGATACGTAGAGCAGCGTTCTGGCATGCCTGGATCTTATTCCAGTTTGTGTCACAAACGGTTTGTGACCACACCGGTGCTGCATAGCTAGGGATTGCTCTACCTATCGCTTTGTAGGTGACCAACATAGTTTCATTGTCCTTTCCCCAGGAACTCCCGGCTAATGCCTTTAGGACATTGTTTCTACTGTGCATTCTATCGACTACGTTTGTGACGTGATTTTTCGACTTCATCATGGTGTCTAAAGGCCTGAATAGACCTCGGGCGGAATGAAAATGAAATTTTTGTCCGCTACGATTTTTTCAATGAAAATGCATGCTTACTGTCGTGGAACATGTCGGAAATGATGGGGAATTCAATAAGCTACAATCCGAATATGGTTCCAACATTTTTCTCGGCCATTTTATGTATTATTTTTCGATTCCCCCGTCATTAGATATTTTCCACGGTGAAATGACCGGGGAATTGAAAAAATACATAAAATGGTCGAGAAAAATTTTGGAACCATATTCGGATTGTAGCTTATGGAATTCCCCATCATGTCCAACATGTTCCAAGACAGTAAGCATGCATTTTCATTGAAAAAATCGCAGCGGACAAAAATTTCATTTTCATTCCGCCCGAGGTCTATACTGCGCTTAAATAGACACCAAGGATCTTGGGGTTGGTTACAGTAGGAACAACGTCATCAGCATGCTTACCAGTACGGATCCCAAGCGCCTCCGAAAATTCCTGCGTCCAGGTGGTAAGAAGTGTTGCGGTACATTTAGACGGTGAAATGACAAGATTGCGGATATTGAAAAACTCCGCCAGTTTCTCAATATAATCATTTAATCGAGCACACATGTTATTTAAATCATTCCCCAAGGTGAGTACGGTGCAGTCGTCCGCATAAGAAATTAGTTCGATACCTTCCGGGGGAGTTGGAAGGCTCGACAGATAGATGTTAAAAGTGTAGGAGAGAGTACACTACCCTGTGGAACTCCCTGCTTAATTTTTCTATGCTTTGAACGACTGCCCGAAACTCTGTGAAGGATTGCCTTCCAGCTAGATAGTTGGCAATCCATCTAACCACTTGGAGATCGGCCAACAGCGCAGAATGGATAACCGTGTCGAAGGCTTTCGACAGGTCAAGTGCTACTAGGACAGTTCTGCCACAGGGCGGTCTCTGGTTGAGGCCATTATGGATGTGATGGGTGATCAGATCCAGAGCTGTTGTAGTACTATGCATCTTCCTGAAGCCATGCTGGTGAGATGCTAGCTCAGCATGTGATACAAGGGTGGAGAGAAACATGTTAATAAGTAGCACTTAATCGTGTTGAAGGGTGAGGGACTCAAGACACTGCCCTGGAGCAATCCGCCATTAAAGGAACTTTTTCCGATTCACCGGCTGCGTACCTACTATTAGTTTTTTTTTCGATCATACGTGGTTTCATCCTTACATGCGATTCAGGAACATGAAGTGCTCTCAGAGCCAACCATATCAAAGGTCACTGATGCGATGGTTCAATGGCTTGCAATGCGTGCGCTCTGAATACAACCTTAAACAGCCGTCATCGACACACAAAACTCAACTCATACAACTCAATTTATGACTATATTTATTTGAACAATTGTATATTTTTAGTTTATAATACTCGGAAACGAAATATATATCACTCGTCGAAAAAAGGACAATCATGTAAAGTAAAGCGAAAAAAAACTGCACAACGTTCAAATAAATTACAAATACTAAAGTTTCCAGTTACACAAACTTTATGTTCGGTTAAATAAAATAATTTTTATTTACTTTTCAATATATGAAGCGAAGGAGGAAGGGATGTTGATCGAGTTCTGGTTCCAGTGGTGGGTGACCGTCACGAGCTCTCTGCAGATGGTTGCGGTTATGATTTTTACACTCTATGTCAACAAAAAGAAAACAAGAAATAAAAGAATAACAAATTTATCTTAAGTCTAAGTTCTTCTCTGATGTTGCTTGCTTTTGGACGCGATATTCTCGTGTCTTTTGCTCGACATTTACTACGGGGAAAAATGTAATTTTGTTGCATATTATGTTTGTGTGGAATGATCTAACAGAAAGAACTATTTACATAATTAACATTTAAAGAGACATTCACGACCTTTTATTGTGCAAAGATCGCATTAAACATGTGATTTTATATTAAGTGTGCCAGTTGGACACGTCGCGCTCACTCCTTGTCACCCATCTTGACCTTCGAGGTCATATAGATGCCGACAATAAGACCGAACAGACCGATGGCCGATCCGAAAATCTCAACAATCAGGATTTTGACGAAAAGCGCTGGATTGGCCGCATCCGAAAGAGCAGCTCCCGAACCCACGACACCGACAGCAATACCGCAGAACAAGTTCACGAGACCAACAGCCGTTCCGGCTCCGAACAGCACGTAACCACCAGTCCAATTGTTGTCACGAATTCCTGGCAAAGCGGCCAACTTGTTGGCATCGAAACTCTCCAACAAACCGGACAGGACAATGGCCGTAATCAGACCGTAGATAGCAACAGCTTCGCAGAAGATGACAGAGATAAGATTTTTGGTCTTGATACGAGGCGCCTTGACACCACCACCCACAATACTGACTCCGGTTGTGTGAATGCCCAGGGCAGCTCCCACGACAGACAACGAAACGGATAAACCGATTCCCAGGCAAGCCCACATATAGGGTGAGGTGTTGGTCAGGAACCATCCAACGCTGACTTGTTCGCCTTTTCCCGTGAGCACATAGTACAGGGTCAATACGGTGATGGTAGCCAGAGCTGTTCCAGCGAAGGTGTATCCTAGCATAGCCCTCATTGTGTGTGTGCTTGGTGTTTTGTCTACGTGCTACGTTGAACTGCGAAGGGATTGAAGCCATTATTTGGGAAATAAGATGGAAAAACGCGCAGAAAATTACTCACAATTCCACTCGATATGCAGTCACCACCTTCGACGAAGAAGAAAATCACCCATCACATGACAGCTATAGCTATCACAAGAAAATTACCAACACCAAGTGGCGAGTTTTGTAACTAAGTGAATTGGTGGTATTAATGCTGATTCTCAATTGGACGATTGAGCTCACAATGGAATTTGAAGAAAGTTCGTTATTTACAGAAAGTGCGAAAAACTAAAAATTGCTCGCAGTAAAAAAAAAGGAAACAAAGAATATTCTTCTTTCGAGAGCTGATAGCTTAATATTGCGTATAAAAGAGAAAATGGCTGGATGAAGGACGAAATTTCCTCGACACACCTTCAACTTGGCCAAGAGAGGTCCGTAAAAAAGGTTTAGAAAAAATTGAGTTTTGTGCCGTCAAGTCAAATCAAACTTCAAGGTAACTGCTGGAAACTTTGCTTTATTAAAGGCGGGACTGAGAATGTCTAGTTGCCAGTAGGATTTTAGTTCTGGAGAGGTTTATCCTGATTCCTTGTTATTAGGTAGTAAACCGAACCAAAAATCGGAAAGTAAAATGCTATACATCCAGACTAAGCTCCCGAATTTCAGATATGATCTAGATCCCCGAGGTGTAATGCGATCCTTGTCCTTCGGAAGAAGATTACTAAGGACGCAAATGGTTATGAAAAACGAAGCATTCTGGATATCTGTCGATCTCAGTTTTAAGCATAATGCGTCCGATGGCATGCTGGATGAAGAGGACGACGACGATTGGTGATACTCGTGGGAATGCTTTCGATTCCTTAAGCCTAGTACTGACATCTAGAGTGAAATTTTTGTCCACTGCGATTTTTTCAATGAAAATGTATTCTTATTGTCGTGGAATGTGTGAATCCGAAAACAGTTTCATAATTCATTTTCTCGGCCATTTTATGTATTTTTTTTCGATTCCCCGGTTAATTCATCGTGAAATGTCAAATGACCGGGGAATCGAAAAAATAATACATAAAATGGCCGAGAGTAGAATAATTATGGAACCGGTCTCGGATTGTAGCTAATGGAATTCCCCACCATTTGTGACATATTCCACGACGGTAAGTATGCATTGTTATTGATAAAATCGCAGCGGGAACAATTTCATTCTCGATCTTAATTCAGCCCTTTAATTAAAAGCCTTGCCCCTCCTGAGCCTAGCTAAAAATGCATAAACCCAGCTCAACTTTTTTTTTGTTGCGAAACTGCAATGTAGCAATCTTACGAAGTTATGTTGTGCTTCGCGCCCTAATATTTCCGGTGTTTCTTCCTTGGGTCGCACACGGCGAATCCATGGATTTAATTATTGGATTTAAGTTCTGTTAACTGAACTCATCCACGGGCGAATTCGAATTTTAATTCAATTAAATCCATGGATTGCAATCATCATCAATGTGGCACGATAGTCCGACGTCGGGCTTTGGCCGCCTGAATCGTTGACCTCCAATTGTCGCGGTTACGTGACCTTGTTCTCCAGTTTCGGAAACCCAGCAGCTGGTGGGCGTCTTCACCTACGGAGTTCTCCCAGCGAGCTCTCGGTCGTCCACGCAACCTCGCTCCGTCAATTCGTTGTGCGTTCATCACTTTCTTTGGCATGCGATTATCGTCCATCCGTTGTACATGCCCAGCCCATTGCAAGCGTTGAAGCTTCACGATTTTCGATACTTCCAGCTCATCGTACAATTGATACAACTCATGGTTGTACCGGATACGATCTCACTCGCGAACCGCCCCGAAAAATTCGCCGAAGAACTTTTCGTTCGAATCGGTCTAGCAAAATTTCGGAGGCTTGGGTGAGGGTCCATGTTTCGCAGCCATAACATAGCACGGGTCGGATGATCGTTTTGTACACGCGGAGCTTCGTGTTCCAGTGCGCAAGTTTCGAATTAATTACAGGGAGGACCGAGAAATATGTCTTACTGCAGTAGCACATATATAGCGTTGGCCAGTCACGTTCCACCATATGCTTCAGTAGTTCTGCTGGGATCTCGTCAACCCCGGGCGCTTTATTACGTTGCAATCGATGTGAAATCCATGGATTGCAATCCATATGAATATAGCGTGTATTTGCGGCCTTACGCTGAGACTTTGATCTTGTGTGCCTTAACTGACGATGCTGGTTTTAAGCAATCTGAGCTACCCGCCACCGGTAAGGTTGACGTTAACGAAACTTCAGGCCGTGTTAGTCTGGCCCGAACTCAACACCGCTGCCTTCAAAGGCCCGCAGTTGCCAATGGCTATGTCCACACATGTGCGCTTTCGTCTTCCCTATCGTCTTCAAGCTCCGTATCCACTTTCAACATTGAACATGTCATTGATTGCGTCAAGTGAACAGAAGAGATCATTGGGTGAGGTTATAAAACACAACGTTCGCGTAACGTTTCGCGTTTTCCGAAACGTTTCCTATTGTGTTCTGTAAACGCATAGATCCGGATCAGACTTGGTGTTCCCATCGCCATCTCTCGGAAAGTGACAAATGTGACAATTGACACATCACAGCTAATACGATTGCGCGAAACGTTGCGCAACGTTGTGTTTTATAACCTCACCCAATGTCTCATTCTATCCAGATCTTTTCATTATTTATCGTTAAATATGTGTCACGGCTGTGGTCAGGACGGGTAAATGATAAATTCTTTCATGAATTGTATGAATAGATGATGTGTTGTTAATATTTAAGATTGGCAATTGCCCTCAAGAATGAATGCGTTTCTTCAATAGCGCATACATCTCAAGTTTCAATTGTCAAAATGATGAAGACGAACGAAAATTGAAACTGTCTAGACAGGCACAATGAACTACACAACAGCATCACTAATGTAGTGGCAGAGCAGAAATAGATTACTCGCGTCAGCAGCAGCATCGGCAGAATTTCATAGCTGACAAATATGCTGAATGCCAAGTCTTCTGCTCAACATTTTTGTCAGCAATGTAAAATGCATTGGGCTTGACGTTTCGCGATGCCGATGCTTCTGCTGACGCGTTTAATCTATTTCAAGCATCAGGGAACATTTTCACCCATAGCCCGATCTGGCGGCTCGTGGCCATTGTAACAACTATTTGCGATTTAAATTAGTGGAACCGACTGCCGTAGGAGTTTTTTTATGAAGACAAAACAAACATCAGTGTTTACAGTGGGACACCCTCATAATGGGTCAAAGTGATCGATTCTGCCCATAAGCCATTCGATTTATTGACTGGATTGCAATGAATGACAATAGATACTCGAAGATACCTCAGGGGGCGGAGCCCATGCCTCTATAATGGTAGAAATAGAATGAAAGCAGCAACAGCCCGTAATGTCAAGCACAATACAATTTAAATTGCTGACAAAAATGATGAACAGCATCAATTTATGCTGAACAGCATTGTCAGCTATACAATCCTGCTGCTGCGTCCAATATATTTCCAGCATAACTGCGCAGGTTAGGCCAACAAAAATTTTACCGCTCGATAGTGTACTAAGTATTTGGTCTCAATTTTCATGGATAAATATAATACGATTAAAATAGCCTGCTGTCGACCCCTTTTTTTGGGAGAAACCCTTCCCTCTCAGACGAAGAAGACCACTCATAGTCCGCTTTACGCATCATCTTCTCATCAAGCGGAGAATTTTTAACCTTTTTCAATGCACCTAATAAATATCTCCAAGGTCAATTTATGTAATTCCCAAGCGCCAAGATCCAATTCAACTTCATATTTATCTTCTTTCTCTTCCGCACTAGTCGCCCGCAACTACGCATAGACCACTTTTTGCACTGTTTTGGGCAATCCACTACACCGTTTAAAAAAAATAGAACCCCCATATACGATGCGATCGATCGTACGATAGACGGTAATTTTCTTTGGCTGCACTACCATAGTTTGGTAATACAATCAAATAAAATTACCGTTTATCGTACGATACATCGCATCGTGTATGGCGAGTCTAGCACGAAACCTACCAACAACAATCCACACACATATCCAATTTTCAAGCGCACATCACATTCAGATAAATCGCAGTCGTGTATTCATGCGCAAACAGTTTTTTAACAAATTACCTTCTTTCTCTTCCGTCCCATGCACCCACTTACCCATAGTCCACTTTAAGCACTGTGGTGCAAGCCACGACCCCGATTCAAGAATTTATACGAAACCCACCAACACATATCCGATTTGCAAGCGCACATCACGTTCATATAAATCGCTGTCATACACACACCTCCATCCATAACCAAGGGGATAGTCTAAAATCACAACGGATGCACGATCAACCGTTTATAAGTACATATGCACGATGTATGCACGAAGGAAAAATCCTATCTTTTCGTGTGCGAAGTAACACAGTAGTCTATCTCTTTTCTGCACATGGACAGCATAGGGTCGAAAGCTCACTCCCACCTCTCCATGCTTCGGTAAGCAGCATTACCATACGTTTTCCCCGGCTAGCTTTTTCTCACCGTGTGACTTGACCCAAAGAGCTCAAAGTTAGCTGCATGAGCTTGCTGTAGTTCAGATCGGTAGTCTGGGAATGGATTTGTGCTGCCCGTTTGTCACCTCCATCTTCGCATGCCTAAAGGGTGAACGCACACGTTTAAGTGGATGAAAATTGAATGAGCCTCGGTTGATAAATAGTGAGGGTTTTCGTTCACCACGCCATAACGACTAGTTCTGATCGCACTTCCGATATCTAGATACATCGGACTAGTCTCCTATTTATTTCTTCGTTATTGAAAAATGATCGCGTCGATCAATCTCTAAAGCAAAAATATATTACAATCCTGAAAATTTTGATTTTTTTTTATTTGGTTTTTAATAGTATTCACTTAATTTTCCTACTTACAAACTATATTGCTTCACTTACAACGACGCAACATCGACAAATTTTCGTGATACTTTTTTTCATTCTACTGTGCTTGAAATAATTTCAATTTGTTTAATCATTTGGTAAATACTTGGCACTCATTTTGAATCGAGTTCATTTTTTACAGTTATAATTTGACAGACAAATCTTAAGTGTTAAGAATGTACATAAAGATTGTTAACGATTGGAATTTTTACACGGACAGATCAGTTAGTTTAAATCTAAATTTACGAAAAAAAAATTCGGATATTTGGAATTAATGGTCGATTTCATATTATACGAAGAAACCGAATGGGTTTATCGTTTGGAATGCGACAATGCCAACCGGACGATGTTCGGGTTAGAATTTGTGGTAAAAAAAACGCTTGTTCTGTTTTTCCCTGACAAGATTGCCCGTACAATGCGAAATCGACCAATGAGCCAAGCAGGCCTGCAACGAGAGCTGAAGCTTCTCTTTACGTATATTAAATTTGAGTGTTATGTACATAAACTTAATCTCGGTTTCAACTGATTGACGTTCATGAGACTCTCTTATTTATCTGTGAGAGTGTGCGGTTTTTTCGCTCCTACTTAATTGTTAACGTATACGGATCGCACGGCTGATAAATTTGCAACGGTCCCGTCGGATACACCGTTATCGGCAAGTTCCAAATCATCGTCTCTATATTGATATTTTCCGGAGCGTGCCACTCTAATGCATTCGGATCGATTGCATCAAAATCCACATCGGCACTGGTCACAAATTCAAAATGCAAACGCCATCGTACATCCACCAAATCGGTGGTAAAAGATGGCGTTACGTAGAGCGGTACGGGCACGATGACTTGAGTTTGTAGCATGCCCAAACAGAAGTCATGATGTTTTGTGTAATTGGTAATTTTGCCTTCTACTTCCGTCTGGGGCGGGGGCGGGGGCGGTGTTTCTGGAATCGTTGCGGAAGTGCTTGCACTACTACTGGTGCTGGCCGCATCGGAAGCAGGAGGTTGAGTATTTTTCTTATCCTTGAAGAGAATCTCTTCCGATTGTAGTGTTACCGATACTTGAACACAACGAACGGTACGATTGGTAAAGTCCAGCGTACCGACAATATCCTCGCCCAGTTTGTAGTTATGCTTGAATATACAGAAGCGACCAACGTGACCCCGCTTATTGGAGATCCGATAGAATTTCGGTGCACGACGGGCTGTGATGTTCTGAAAACAACAAAATTCGTTTTAGGATGAAATTAATTTCGTCAATTTCACATTTGGGCTCACCTGCAAATGGTGCAATGCCACCTCGACTTCTGAACGTGTTTTTTTATTCTCAAGAAACGGATTAGTCGGCGCCAATTCTTCGTTTGTGTCGTCACAAGTGGCGGGCGCTTCTTCGGAACGGGGCGCTACTGGTAGCGGTAGAACACGTATTGGCACGCTTAGTACGTGCACTTTTGATTTTGGTCGTTGTGTGGCTATGCTGATTCGATAAAAGTATTTGATGCCATGACCGCGATATGTTGGGGGACGATTTATGGGAAGCTTTTCGCGATAGAAATCTGTGAAAATGATATCGCAATTTGAAATAAAAATGCACCAAAGTTTATAATGGAAATGGCCTGTAAAATAGTAGACGTGATTCCGTTTTTGACTCTACATGTAGTGAGTTGGCAAAATGTTGGTCGTTTGTGGAATGTCTAAGGCTTCATTCAAACGACGCGAAAACGGCTCACAAGCTCGACACATCGAAATGCATTGGCTCTTATGGGAAGCTCATGACGAGCAACAGCAAGCGAGAGCCTTGCGGATTGTGGTGCACGATATGTGAAAACGCGACTCGCTAGTTGTGTTTTGACACTCTCGCTCGTCGTGAGCTTCCCATATAAGCCAATGCATTTGTATGGCTAGAGCTTGCGAGCCGTACGGCTCGTCGTTTGAATGAAGCCTTAGACATCTTGGGGTTCGATGGCCGTACCTTCGCAGGTGTTTGTCAGGTGTAACTGTGGACGCGTAGGCGATGTCCCAGCGAAGAACTAGTCTCCAGGGATGAAATAGGAGACCTAGCCCATGAGACCTTACCTGAGTTTGCAAACAATTTCCACACCACTGTTCTGTTGCCACATTCTTCTCATTCTCAAATCTGGATGCTTACACGATTTTTGCAATTTGTTCATGCCGGTGTGAAGCACCAAGCATGTGACAAAAGTGTCCATCCTATAATTCCCGGTTGTCCATTATGACACAACAAATACAGAGATACGATCGCACACTTTGCAATGGAAGATCGGTGATAAGGGCACGGACGAAACTGAACAATACCAAAAAATGCAGAAGAGGTATAAGCCAAATACTATGCCGAGAAAAGAATGGGTGATAAGCCAGCTCGATAAAATCACATCGTGGGGCACAAAAGATAAACCATTAAACAGAATGACCAACAGAATTCTAGCCGGAATTATTTAGGCGAATGTATGTGGCTCGTTGGAGGAGCCGCCCCTTAGCGGGGCCATTGAAAGGTGATATCACGCTCACAACATTCGGAGTTTCAGATCGGACAATGGCACCGAGTTTGCAACGACGATATGAAGAATTGTTGGCTTTCATAACGAGCACATGGTTCACTTGAGCAGAATGACTGCTTTGAGCGAGAAATGTAAATAATTGTCGAATCGATAATGGAATGGGTAAAAGGTGCTGGGCGTAGGCAGTCAACCCAGCTGTTCATCGAGTTCAAAAACATTGTTGTCGGTTTCCACTAGCAGAGCATGGTACACCGCGCCCCATCAGAATGTCACCGCCTCGCCTCGTGTGTCATGCTCTGTCAGGAGTTACATCACAGAGAGGCATTTTTAAACTCGTTTCACAGCATATTCCCCACAATTAAAAAAATAGGATAGCTGCATGTTAAGCACCTCGTCGAGAGGTAAGTTGTGTGTGGATATCGACTATGGTGGTGGTATAGGGAGTCCTGACATGTAAAGAATGGTGAAGAGAGTAGGAGATAGCACTCCCACCTCCGGTACTCCATGCCTAATTTTCCTGAATTTAGTAGTAAAGTTGTCTCATACTCGATATTGAGGTTAACGAATGTGAAACTTGAATGAACTGGCGGCTCTCCTCGCCGCACTGCAGCAGTTCAACTGGAATCTCGTCGTCGCCTGGCGCTTTACATTTAAGTAATTGTATGGCAACATCCATTTCCCCCGCTGCTAGGGGTGGGAAGGGAGAGCCTTGGGCCTCGAGGGCTTCTTAGATGGACGTGATCGATCGAACATTGACGAGCTCCTCGAAATGTGAAGTCGGTGATGATTGGGTCATCCTTGTCCGTACAGAGGCTTGTCCTGGGTTGATATCCACTTTTTATTTTAGCTTGTACGCTTTTGTAGTGTTCTTACTATATCTCCTTCTTCCTTGCCTCGTTCTGTATACCGCATGGCGTTTATTTTTTGTTGGGTAGAGATGGGGAATCTTGCATGGATATTGCATGCGTGTAGCAGAGACCGCCAGCATGCAGTTATGTCGGATTCTTACCGATTAGACCTAACACCTCTTTCGTCAGTGCTTGACCCTGCGGGTATTACTGCGTATTACTTCCAGGGGCCACTTTCAGCTAATCAGCAATCGCCACGTGTAACAGACTTGCATCTGCACTCCTGCTTCTGTAGCTCCATGTGAACGGCAAAAATTGCCCTGCTTACTGAATCCCAGTTATTTGCTGATAGCAGCATCTGGGGCAATTAAAGAAGACATGTTTCGCATCCTCCGCAACTCTTTTGCATCTCGGGCATTCTGGCGTGTCGTCCAGCTAAAACCGGTGCAAATATTGACGGTACCCTCCGAGGCCCGTTAAGAACTGGGTAATGTAAAGCTGTACATCTCCGTTTTTTCGGACAACCCACATGGTTATGTCTGGGATAAGGGTATAACTACTAAGGGTATAACTACTGGCCGATGGACCAGTAGAAGTCTCATGTGATGTGGTGCGGTACGCACAACTCACTCTCAAAGCACACCTACGATAGATCGCGTTTAGGGGTTTTGCGTTACAGGTGAATCGTAGTGCACTGGTCCAAACTGGCGAGCATATATCATGATTGACGTTACCTCCCTCGACAATAGCAGCCTCCTACTTGTTCTGGGACCATTTATGTTTGGCATCATTCTTGCTAGAGCCGCCGTGGCAGTCGCCGCCTTATCGCTTACATACATTAAGTGCTCTTCAAAACTTAGTCTCGACTCAATCATAACCCCCAAATACCTAACGGCCTGCTTAGAGGTTATGTTATGACACACTCTCCGATTCTGATTTTGAAAAATCACTTTTTCTGCGCTTGCTAGTTAGGACCGCTTAATTTTTCTAATCGAAGAGCTCTAATCCACATATTCATTGTGTCCCTCGCTAGTGTCATTACTTAAGACGCATTCGGGCACATTCATCTTTTGCAGTGCGGCGTAAATACACGCCCAGTTCGCAGAATTAAATGCGTTTTAACGTCTAGAGTCACAACAGCACAACAAGTACTTTTGCATAATGCTTCCATCGTGATATTAGTTGCCATAGTTATTGCGTCTAGCGTAGACCGCGCTCGTCTTAAACTATATGGACGCTTTCAACGCCCTATTAACTTGCATAAACTGTTCTTTAGGATGCTTACGTGTCTTACGTCTAATTAAAAATTAAACTATTCGAAATTCATCGATGCTCGTCATATTTGGCCTTTTTAGCTCAGAATGCGGGTTGGAATCATTGTCGGTATGGCGTATTTTGTCCATATCGAATGTTTGCATTCTTCTAGATGATGCACCAGAGAAATTCTACCGGTATAAGTCCTCTTCGCCAAATAGGGAATTGAATCGGACGTTCAATACGCTCAATGCCCGTACCTTGCAGACGAGGGCGTTGTCAATGTGGTTTACAGTATGTTTATCTGCATGCCTCCATGTGTGCTTGGGAATGCGGCAATGGGGGTAGTTCGTAGAACATTTTTGTCTTTAGCAGTAAAATTTCAGAGCAGCACCTTCACGTCGTTTGATGGAAGTGAGTCGAAGACAGTTTCTAGGCAGTTTTAAACCATTGTCCTTAATCGTCTTCTTCAAATTGATGGCATGTGCATTGATGAACCAGAGATTAAAGAACCGGAATTTGATGCAAATCACACACAACCGTTTATTTATGGGGTTAAAGTTGATGATGTGCGGCTTGAATTAATTGTTCACGTTTCCCTTCAAATTCGTTGTGGTCCATAGGTTTTTCACTTGAGAAAATAGTTTACGAGTTCCGGTCGTCAATTTCGCTGAGTTATTTTTTTCGTGGAGTGCAACTACGATCGACCTAATCCCAGAGGGCCCTTAAGGCTCTCGGCCTAATCAAGGTGCAATCCAGGTTGTTCGTTTGCGGGATGGTTGTTGATTTTTGTGCGTCCAATCCGATACATTTGATCCAGGTTTCTTGACGAGGATTTTTTTCTCTAAGGTTGGGATGTCGGCCCATCACTAATCCATGATAGTATTCGTGATCGAAGGAGGTCCATCATTTAGAAGCCTCGGAGAAGCTATTTCAGTGATTGAATGTTGTGTTAATAGTGCCTTTGTGTGACTTTGTTGTGACTTGCGTTGAAACCACTTAACAGAAGTCAATATCTGCCGATGAGCAAGGAAAGAGCTTGAAATGCATAGACAACCGGAGGCGTTTTTATTCCTCCTCAGTTTCATCAAAACGCTCTGTGGCTCAATTGGTTGAGTCACACTCTACGATGCTAGTTGTTGTTGTTGTAGCGGCGCAAGTGAGGGGGAGGAAACTAGTATCGTCATTCATATATGGTTGGCAGCTTATCCTCAAGTTCTAGACCTAGGAAGGTTGCCACCTCAATCTCCCATAGTGCTATAGGTGTAAGTTGTCGCAGTCGAAAAAATGGTCCACATTATGTGGGCTGGCTCCACATGCTGGACAAATATCTGCAATGGCGTTGTCGATACGCGACCAGAATGAGTTGAGTCTAGAGCACCACCCAGAGCGAAGCTGAGCCAAGGTGGTATGTGTGGCTCTGGGTAGTTGTTGTTCATCGGTGGAGATGTCGGGTGGTCGAGCGCGAAGGACACGGTTTGCGGATAGGTCATTCATGGCGTTGGTTACCTCATTGGTGTGTAATTGCTTTAAGGCCGCCTTGTATGTATTTGTGTTATCGAGGGGAACTGTCCTTGTCCCTTAAATAGCGTCTTACACGACGTGGTGGTGGGGTTCTGTCCATAAGGTCGTGATTCGGGTGTTCACTGCGATAACAACCAATAAGATATTGCTTTGCCAGAAGCTCATTATGTGCTTTGATGTTTAACAGCTTTGTTTCTTGGTGCAGATGATCTTGTGATGACGTGCGTACACATCCGGTAATAGTACGCGTAGCTGCGTTTTGGCACGTTTGAATCCGCTTCCATTGAGTGTCGCATAGATTATTTGTCCATATTGGTGCTCCGTAGTTTACCACGGAACGACCGACGGCTTTATATGTGGTAAGTAGAGTCTCCTTGTCTGTTCCCCATTTGCTGCCAGCAAGGGATTTTAGGATTTTGTTTCTACCCTTCATTTTGTCACAGATGTTGTCAGCATGGCTGTTGAAGATGCCATGAATGTCTATTGTGACGCCGAGAATTTTGGGGTGACGGACAGTTGGAACTACGGAGTCGTTTACTTTTATGTCAAGCTGTAGGTTGAACTCTTTGTTGTACGTGGTAAAGAGGGTGGCCGAGGATTTGGGCGCTGATAATTTAAGGTTCTTGTTATTGAAGAATACGTTGAGCTCTTCCAAATAACCGTTTATTAGATCACACATGTCGAAAATATAGTTGCCGGATGTCCTGATGGTGCAGTCGTCAGCGTAGGATATTATTTTGATTCCTTCGGGTGGGGTTGGAAGCCCTGACATATACAGGTTAAACAGGGTGGGGGAAAGGACTCCACCTTGCGGTACTCCTTGTTTAATCCTTCTTAGTTTGGATTTTCCATTTCTAAACTCTGTGCTGGATTGACGTCCGGCAAGGTCATTTGCGATCCATTTGACTATATGCGACGGTGGGGATGAATTTCGTAGATCTGACAGTAGGAGCGAGTGGTTCACCGTGTCAAACGCTTTCGACAGATCTAATGCCACTAGGATGGTACGCACAAACGGCTTATGGTTTATCCCATTGAATACCTTGGACATGATTCGGTCTAATGCGGTGGTGGTGCTGTGCATTTTTCTGAAGCCGTGTTGGTGATTGGCGAGTTGTATGTGCGTCGCAAGAGTTTTATGTATCACCGATTCCAATATTTTTGCCACAGGAGATAGAAGCGTGATTGGTCGGTAGGATTCACCTAGGGAGTGTTTTTTACCAGTTTTGGGTAACGGGATGATGCGGCCTCTCTTCCAAATCTCTGGTCTGATGAATGTTCGTAGTGAAAGGTTCATCGTGACAGTGATATACTCTAAGGCCGGTGTGTCGAGGTGTTTGAGCATAATCATTGCTATACCGTCCGGACCAAGTGCTTTAGAATTATTGGCATTGGCAACTTCAGTAGTGGTGATGTAAAGGTGTTCATCTACCTTAGTGTTTCGGATGTCTCGTGTGATTTTGCTCTTGAGTCTATCCTTAGCTGGATGTTCGACGAATTGCTTGTTGAATAGATTGGCCCATTTCTTGTCGTCGCTCACGGTATTGTTGCCAAACTCGATAGAGACCCTCCCTTGAGTTTTAGTGGGGTTTGATAGGTTTCTAACGATGTTCCAAAGTTTACTCACACCTGTAGTGATGTTGATTTTACGTAGATGTGAGTGCCATATGCCTCTCCTCTCATTGACCTGTTTAAAGATGATGTTAAGGTCACCAATGCGTGGGTCACTTGGGTCTACACTTCTTAGTTGATCGCTTGTTTTAGCCAATTTGGCCGCGGATGTTGGAAAGTTGGGTTTTAGGCTGGGAATGCGGCCAGCTGGAATGTATCTCTTAGCTGCAGTGAGGATTATTTGTATGAGTTGTTTTTCGGCCTTTCGTACATCATTTGGAGTGTTCAGATTAGCAAAAGCTTCGCTAGTGAAGCTTTTAAAGCTCTCCCAGTCAGCTTTATTGAAATTAGTGTACGTCTTTTTGTCGGGATGGACGAATTTAGACGGCATATCCAGTGTTAGAATAATTGGCAGGTGATCTAGTGATGACAGGTTCCCATGTGATGTCATTAATAAGTCCAGGACTGGCGATGGAAATGTCCGGTGAACTAGTGCAGGAACCAGTGACACGAGTTGGTTTATCGTCGTTGATGGGACAGAAATCCGAGGCATCCAGTTGATCAGCGATGATGTTACCTCTGGTGTCATTTTGGAGTGCCATAGATCGTGATGAGCGTTGAAGTCACCAAGCACGAGGCGATATTTCCTAATTTGACGGTTATCGCTTGTTGTTCCATGGTGTTATCGGCGGAAGTGACATCAACGTATAGCATCGTTGATGTCATTTCCGCCAGGTTATTGTGAATGATGAAGGCCAAACCTCCTCCAGCATTGCTTTCTCGGTCGCATCTGATGATGCTGTAATTCCCATGTGACCTAAGCGAATGGCTAGAGTTAAGTTTAGTTGTTGTAGCGATTCAAGAGATTTTTTTTTTATTTCTCATGAATCGAAGGGGGTCTTGGCAGCTCTTGGCCGTTTTAACAACGGGTAGCTCCGGGACGATTTACATCGAAGAACCGGCTGCCGTAGGAGCATTTTTATGGACAACACAAAACATCCATGGGTCACAGTGGGATTCGAACCCACGCACCGGCAACTCAGAGATAGACATCTCTGCCACTGAGCTACCGAATGCCCCGAGGCATCCAGTTGATCAGCGATGATGTTACCTCTGGTGTCATTTTGGAGTGCCATAGATCGTGATGAGCGTTGAAGTCACCAAGCACGAGGCGATATTTCCTAATTTGACGGTTATCGCTTGTTGTTCCATGGTGTTATCGGCGGAAGTGACATCAACGTATAGCATCGTTGATGTCATTTCCGCCAGGTTATTGTGAATGATGAAGGCCAAACCTCCTCCAGCATTGCTTTCTCGGTCGCATCTGATGATGCTGTAATTCCCATGTGACCTAAGCGAATGGCTAGAGTTAAGTTTAGTCTCTTGTACTGCTGCAATTTGAATGTGGTGTCTGTCCATGAATGCGGTTAGTTCAATGATTTTGTGCTGGAGTCCCTTGCAATTAAGTTGGACGATCTTCGTGTTTGTGTAGTTAACATCGATGATTTGTGGAGCTGGGGTAAAATTTGGTGTAGGTTGAATTGGGCGTACAGCATTTGCGGGGGTAGTAATCTAGAGGTCCGGAAATCGAATCTCGGCGTGGTCCATAAATTTCCGTACATGTGCGGATAGGAAATATATTATAGTGCTTGGAACATTATATACACTCCGAAACGATATGCAATGTAACGTTGACCCGAAATTGCCTATAAACGGCTGAGTTAACGCACCATGGCCCCACATGGGGCTATACGGTACTGAGAAGAAGAAGGGTTCCTCAAAACAACCTGAAAACATTCCATACCCACTTCCGGGTTCCTAGCATACTTACATGCCTTCGTCTCGCCACTATTCAATCGTAAATCACAAAACAAAATTTTCGGTTTCGTTTCGTGACAAATATCGCCCGCCTGTATGGTGGGTGTCGTGCCCAACGAAGTACTCGAAGTTTTTGTCACTTCAGCGGCGACCGGCACCTCTGCACCCGATTTATCACGCTGCACCCGAGAGTTTACGTAGCAATGAATTTGCACCGAGGCCCATGCCAAGTTTTCGTGTGAATCGCTAAAACGGTCAACGGAATCAATTAATCCAATTAGCAGACAAGAAAAAGAAAAAAGAAAATGTTGACATGATAGGTGTCCGCTGGGTGGAAATTTACCAGAGAGCAGAGACCGCGCCGCAACAACCTACCTGTTACTTTGCGAAACCTTGTGCTGGTCTTGAGACGGATTCGTAAATTCGATGATACATTCGACCATTTCGCCACATAAAAATTGTGGCGTTTGTTCGCGCACCAATTTTGCTACAATCTCAATCATAATTTCACGTTAATTTCAGACGACATTTAATACAATAAACCCGGCAGGACGGACTGTGAAGAAAGACTACAGGCGAACGCGAGAGGTAAACATTTGGCCTTTGGCCGTTTGACAGCCAGGCTGGGGAACGAACGGTAGATGAAATGTCAACGTCTACAAAAAAATTGTGTGGATGATGTGGGATGTAGAGAAAGTGGATAGATTTTTTCATTATTCAAGGCTGTAAGTTGTTGGAAAGTATATTCGCATTTAGTTTTTGTATTTAAGAAAAATCTGTTAAATTGCAGGATATTGCATTCAGGATGATTTCATCATCCTTTTCCTATTTTTCCCAAATCTACGTTCCACACCGAAAGTGGTACCACCCACTCGTCCACTGAACTGCAAGCGCACTGTTTTTTGACGTGTGCGTATATTTGGTGGTCCCGATCGGATTCAGAACTGAAATTGCAGAGGGTTTTCACAAGACGTGTAAGTAGCTCTCCCGAATAATAAAACTAACTCGTCCCGTACGATCCTTTTTCATCAAAAACTAACATCCTGTCGCTATTGTGCATGTACCTTTTGTCCAATTGGCAAGTTGCAACGACACTCTGACTGCAGGGCGCAGGCAACGAAGCAATCGGCGGCGGCGACTGCGGCGTTTTTTGCAATGGCGGTTAGGGCCATCTATCAAAATGTCAAAGACGCACTTTGCAAGTGATTTAAGTGTAATTAGTTCGGTGCAATTGCTTGTTATTTCGAGCGGAAGGTGTTCGTGACCTCGTTTTCGGGTGATTTTTAGCGTCGAGCTGCTGCTGTGTGCACGGACCGGTCCGGAATTTCTTTAGTGACATCATCAGAGAGGTGTGTGGTGACTTGGTGCTTCTGCCTTCTGGCTCGCTTACGCGGCTAAGTACATACGTGCAAGTTGAATGAGCAGGAATTTCCCATTGAGATCCGGCTATCGAGCATCGAGTGGGCCCCACAAGTGCATATTTGTGTGTGCATTTTTTTTTGTTTGCCAATCCTTTACGACCAGCTAGTGAGTGAATGCTAAGTGTGTCCAATTAGTGGCTGCATTTGTGGAAATTTTTGCGTGACACAGAGGCGGCGAAATTCCGACAATCGTCTTCGTCGCACACGCAAATTGTTGTGCATTCCGATCGAGCGCTTGTGGTGACCCTGTCATTGACCCGCCGCGGATTCAGCGAAATTCCGATTTCTCGCGTTCGCATTCTTGGCGGTGGCGATTCGCTGGACGTCTGGCTGCTGGACAGCGTCAGCACAGCAGAAACGATTGCAAGGCAGGTTCATTCGCTCCCTTCGTGTGGCTTTTTCGCCACGTGCCACGTAGAATAGCGCAGCTAAGCAATCTTCACTGATTTTTTCATTCTTTTTTTTCGTTCATTCTCTAGAGTCGTCCGCATTCTTATCTTTTTCTCATCTTGTGTGTCTTTCCGGTCCGTCTAATTGTTGCTTTGTTGTTTCATGGAAATCATCATCAGTGGGTGCCGCGATGAGTGCTCCGGCACTTTGCCTCGCACCACTTCTCTCGCAGCTTCTTGCGCTAATGACGATAACAGAAAGAACCAATTTCCAACGCTGTTAAATGGTTCGTCGAATTTTCTGTGTTTTGGGAGAGGTTTTCGCGAAATTTCGATTGAGGGTTCTTGTTTTGGAGACGAGGAATGCCGTTTTTTGTGTGTTGTGTAATTTCGCTACTGCATTTTTTTCGGGTGGAAGTGCGGCTATGATAAGGCCCCAACGGAATGTTGTTGTTTCTTCTTTCTCCCCACAATAGCCGTGCATGCTATCACCGATCGGGGGTCGATTTTTTAGTATTTTTAGGTCAGCTCAGATCTCAAATGTTTATGGGAAATAGTTGGTTATCGCGATCTGCTATCAGCCGGCTATGTGTGCAGGCCGCTATGCATTCCGCTCATTATCGTGCTGCGATAGCATAAGCTGTATATGGCGATATGAAATGAAATTCGTCTCAATATGGTCGTCACCCTAAGAAGCGTTAATTCTCGCCCGCATAATTGGTGCCGCCAGCTTATCTGGAGCATAATTTTCATTAATCATTATTGGCTCTTCAATAAAAATTAACAACTGATAAAACAGCTTGATAAAGATGGATGTAATTTTTTTGATAGTTTATTTCGTATCAGAGTCCATTTAGTTCTTTTTTATGATCTCACTTATCGTTTATTGTGCGCTTTAGAAGCTGCTTTCTAAATTTCGTTGTTGGGGACGAGCAGCAGAATGCATGGAAATGGTGTATCTGAATCTTCCTAATTGGCCTGTCTACAGCATGCAAAACGTTGTTCCCCGAGAAACCTGTTTTTGTATGCAGAATTATTTTTCCCTTGCCCACCTCCTTATTGAATCTTTCCGAGAAAAAGGCTCTTCCATTTGTTCTCTTTAGCCTCTATCAAAATTGAGTCCCGTGCAGGTTTGGGTAGCAAAAAACGATTGCGGTTAACTTTTCTGGCTAAAGGTCCACACAGACTGATCACCAAATGGTTGCGCGTCCCACAACTGGCATCACGAACAGCCATTTGGCTGCTACTTAGCATCTACACTAGCAACCAAATGGAGACAGAAAATGACATAAGCAAAATTTCATTTTGGAGATTTTTTTAAATTTAATTACAGTGAAACCTGTCTAAAAGACCACCCGTATTAAGCGACAACCTCTCATAAGGACCGATTTTTTCGGGAACGGAATTCGTTTCCATACAACTCCATACATTTGTTCCCCGTATTAAGCGACCACCTGTTTGTCGGACCAACGACCACTACATCACTCCTTTATTTGTCCATACAAATTTTACCCTTCTTAAACGACCACCTCTATTAGCGACCATAAAAAATGCGATGTGCCCGTATAAAGCGACCATAGGCAAGTACACATGGGCTTATCTTTTGGGTTTTGTATGCTTTTTTTGCAAGTTTTCTTAATAAATTCAACAATTAACGGTATTAACTCATAAAAAAGCATAAGGCCGCAGAAAATGTAAGTCGTTACGTTACGCGAATAATAGATTATGGGCAGTAAGCAGCAACAGCAAAAATTTCCAATCAGATTTAGTTTTAGCTTTTTAGTTTTTGTAGCCATCATTCGGTGGTGATACAGCTATGCTGATTTGTTGTTCATCAAAGACCAATAGTATAGTCATTAGTAGATTTCAGATTGCAAAATGTGGTGGAGAAAATTTGTTTTTGTTTCTTTTGTTTTTTTTTCTGAGTTTGAATCCGGAGCTTCCCACCAAAATTTCGTTGCGGAACAGGACCAAAACCGAAAAAACCCGTCCATTTTCGGAGTTTTTCCGTTTTTGGCTTATAACTTCAAAACAGTACATTTCTCCAAAAAACCAGTCCATAAACATGTTAGAGAAAACATGATTGCGGGTCCAACGCGATATTAATCTTTAACATGCGTTAAGCGGTATTGCTATACAATTGATAGTCATTTTTTGGCGATTTTGATCCTGTTTCGAAACGAAATGTAGGTGGGAAGCTACGGATTCGGGCTCAGTACCCCAACATACATAAAGAACAAGAAAAATGCAACTTTAGCGACCAAAAATGAAAAACCGTTCAATCTCAAAATTTAATTCATAATATGGAACTATGCTAAAAATGGCAAATATAAATTATTAATTGTAGTAATACCGCTCAGCGGATTTATAATACATATTTATGTCTTTTTGGAAGCGTAATCATGTTCTCTCTAACTGGAGAGTTTTTCGCAGAAATTAATAGTTTCGGAGTTACGAGCCAAAAAACGGAAAACAACGAAAATTTTGGGGTTTTTCGCAAATTTGGCACTGTTTTGCAATTTTACTGTTAATGCGATCCGCTTTTGACATATTTTCAAGTTTAAATGCTGAGTAACTAGGGTATGTCACATGTAACATGTATGTAACATCTTTCTAAAAAAGCAATAGTTCGACCAAATTTAAACTATGGTCCTGTTGTCTGGTGGAAGAGAGCCCTGACTACGGAGGGTAAGTCCGTTCTAGGTAAGGTACAGAGACTAGCGTGTCTGATTACCACCGGTTCTCTCTAGATCTAGACCCAATTGAAATCCACCTCGAGACCCAGGCAAAACTAGCAATGATACGACTCATTGTTAATGATGCCAGTTTGGAGCTCACTAAGGGGCAGCTCAGATGCCTCAAAAACAATACTATCGCGAATATGCCCTTCGACCACTTTGCAAAAGAGCTCTCATTCGGACGCTGCTTCCGGGCTGTAACATGGAGCAGGGAGGAGTGGCACTCTAACTTCGCTAGGCTGCAACCACAGACCATCAAATGGTTTACTGACGGCTCCAAGACAACCGATGGCTCAGGAGCGGATGTGGTTGGCCCAGCACATAGGATATCTATACCTATGGGCCTCCACACCACTGTTTTTAAGCAGAAATAAATGGTTTTTACTGATGGCTGTAGCCTTTCAACGTGACTTCAATGCTGAGTCAAAGGAGTGATGCACGCAATAGAAACCTGCGAGGATCTCTGCCTACGAGAGAACTACGTAAATAAACGTATAGCCATTTTCTCAGACAGCCAAGCGGCTATTAAGTCCCTTACTAAGTACACCGTCACATCAAGACTTGCTCAATGCTGCCTGAAGGCGAAGAACAAACTAGGCGAAAACAACAGCCTAACACTTTTCTGGATTCCAGGTCACATGGGAATCGCAGGGAACGAACAGGCTGATGAGCTAGCACGCACAGCTGCATCTTCCCCTTTCTGCGGACCTGAACCCTTCTGGAATATCTCTTCATGTTTAGTAAAGAGAGCTTTCAGAGACCAAGAACGACTCAAGGCAACTGAGAACTGGGATAAACTACCAGGGCTCAGACAATCGAAAATGTTCATAGCAGGGTATTCCCACGGAAGAACGGCTGAGCTGCTGCAGTTAAGCAGAGCTAAAGTACGCATCATCTGTGGCATTCTCACAGGTCACTCCTGTCTGAGATCACATTTACGCACAATGAGAATTGTGCAAGATGCGAGCTGTCGTTTCTGTGAAGAAGATGACGAAACCTCTTTTCGCGTATTATGCGAGTGCGATACACTGGCCCACCGTCGCTGGTCACACCTCGGAGTGGCCTTTCCAGATGCGGACGACATAGCTTCGACATCTATTAACGACCTCAACTCGTTTCTCAGCACGATCAACCTTGATCGTCTGCGACTAGGGGGATAGCGCAATAGGCCCACTGGCTTCAGTGGGTTCACTCCCCTCTACAATCTCAACATCTTTCTAGCGGGAACTTTCGAACCTTTGAAAAATGTTCAGTTTTCGTGGAAAACATTTCGTTTTCGAACTCATTCTATAAAGGTTGTTGCGTTCTCTTGTTAAGAAAAACTAGCAATTGAAAGCGCTAAAACGCATTATTATTACCATTGGTAGAACTCTAAAGATTTATAAAAGAACTTAACTGAGTTTTTATCGTGCGCGAACAGAATAGAATTTTTGAATGAAATATGCAACAGATGCATCTTAACATGTTTAAATGTTCTCCTTTTTAGAATGAGTGGTTGTTTCGCAAAGTATTGGCCAATTCGGCGTAATTCAGTCAATTTCGTCAAGCTACGGTGAAGTATGCAAGCCTTTCAAAATGTTTCTATTTAAACGGTTGACAGCTCTTTCATTCCACAAAGCACAGGTATGAACAGTAACTTTGCGCTATTTACTCTGTGGTCCAGAGCCACCTATCTTTACTAAATGTACCAGTAAAAAATGTATCCAGGACACCTCCTGTCAAGGAAGTTAAGTTGCTCTGTTCAATTCTGGATGAAAATTTAGGTCGTGGATTTCTTGAGAAGATAATAGCTTTGAAATCTCTCACGTTAGCTTAGGAAAAAAGTTGTACATTGCCTCTAAATTGATGAATTTGTTCCCTAAGTTCATTACCCTTATTAAGCGACCACGTCTAACAGCGACCACTTTTTCAGGGAACCGACAGTGGTCTCTTTAGACAGGTTTCACTGTATCAAAATCGGACTCTGTGCGTTTGAATTATTACACGGCTATTCAAGAATTATTCAATTTCACACAAAAGATCGAACAACGATTGCAAAATTGTCACTTTGAATTTGACAAGCGGTTGGTTGAGTTGCCCTATTCAATATCAAAACTGGACGCACAACCAAATGGCGATCAGTTTGGATGCAATGACAATCGCCAAATGGTTGCGCGTGCGACCATTTGGCGATCTGGATGGACCTTAAGACCAGCTGTTCACTCAAACAGCTGACAGTTGTTTTATGTGTTTGTCTCGCTCTCGTCGGCTTATTTTTTAGATTTGGTGGATTTCATCATAAAAGGCGATAGATAGATAGATTTGCAAAATCTAAAGTTGTATCTACATTGACTCGCAAATGGCAGCTCGTTAAAAAAAACTGTTATCGCGAGCTGCCATTTGGCAGCTACTTAGCATCTACGTACACTAGCTACCAAATTATTATTAAGAGCGGTTGTCCTACGGAAACTGCCTCTACGGGGCGGATCACACCCGTTTTCTACGTGGAAACGGCCAAAAGTTGCCAATATACCTCCCTGGCAAGAGCCTTGAAGGTTCGATGCAGGAAGGTTGTGTTTGGCTGTGTATATGTGTGGATTCGAGTTATGTGTTTTTTCGTTATATTGGGAGCATTACATCTCGGCGCGGCTGCTCTCAATTTTATTAATTCGCGCCGGCATTAAAACAAATCCAGGCCCAGAGGTATGGTTTTGTAGTGTTTGCGGCCAACGAATTGGTTCGAATGCCAGGTCAGTGCAGTGTAATTGCTGTTTGAAGTGGGTACATCTCAGGTGTTCTGGCTTGAGAAGTGTTGTTCAGCACTCCACATCATATGTTGCACCGGGATGCATAAACTCAGGGCGACCACGGGCTGCTCCTACCCCTCCACCTCCTCCTCAGCCCCCAGCACCCACAAACAATATGATCAGGAATGCTAGACCTAGTTTAACCCCTGCTCCTCCTCCAGCAATTTTCACTCCACTGTCCTTATTGCAGTTTAACTGCAACGGCATTCACCAAAAAATTACCGAGATCACTCACTTCATAAGTGTAAACAGAATTCTGATTTCTGCCATCCAAGAGACTTTGCTCCATTCGAACTCGTCTCTTAGCGTCCATGGCAATTAGGTTATACTGCGCAAAGATAGACCAGCCACCAGGAATGATTCTCACCCTGGAGGTGGACTTGCCTTCCTAATACACAAGTCCGTACATTACTGTGTATTAGATGTAGATGTCGACGGTACGGCGGAAATGCAAGCCATCTTAGTTTCATCAGGGAGTACTAATATCGACATTTTTAATGTATATGTTCCACCACACTCTAGTTGCCCTTCTGGCTATCGTTTCGATATTGGTCGTCTCCTATCTGGAGAGCACAGGATCATTCTTGGTGAGTTTAACGCGCACCATGAGCTCTGGCATTCTGACCTCAACAACGATGCCAGGGGTATAACTATTGCCGAATCTCTAGACGCCTCAGATTTCTGTCCACTCAATGAAGACTCGCCGACTCGAGTCACAGGCACTTGCAGTAGCTCTCCTGACTTAACTATTGTAAGTGCCAGCCTAATCAGTGCTAGTCGATGGGAGACGCACACTGCTCTCTCGTCCGATCACCTCCCAATCATAATAAGAATTGACAAACCAGGAAACCTGACTAAGTCTGAGAAGCGAACGTTTGTCAATCACAAGAAAGCCAATTGGGAGGGTTTCAAAGCATACTCGTCGGCGAAGTTCATCGAGCTACCTACATCAACTAGCGTTCATAAGGCCGAACGAAATATTAGGAACGTCATTGTACGTCATTGAACGTCATTATATTCCTGCTGGACGTATCCCGAAAGTTCGACCTAATTTCCCTACCAGTGCCGCCAGATTAGCCGATGAACGAGATAACATCAGACGCGCTCACCCAGGTGATCCCAGAATTCAGGAGCTTAACTCCGAAATCAATCGACAAGTAAAAGACTATCGGAAGGCGAAATGGAACGAGCACCTCAATGACTGCAACCTCAATGAAGGTGTCATTAAACTATGGTCTACTGTCCGCGCCATATCCAATCCTAGGAAAGGAAAGGGCAATAATGCCACCAAATTTGGCCATAAGAGCACCAGCGATCCCCTTCAGTGCGCAAGCCTGTTCAATAAGCAATTTATTGAACATCCCAAGTGCGATGGCTTAAAGCGTAAAATTAGAAGACGGATTCGCAGTAGAAATGTTGACACTATACCACCGTATACTGTGGACCAGGTTAAACAAATCATTGAGAATGCTAAAAACTCAAAGGCCCTTGGCCCCGATGGCATTTCGATGGCCATGTTGAAACATCTCGACCTTCCAGCCATTGAGTATCTCACGGCAGCCTTTAACTTGTCGATCTTTAAGCTTGCCATCCCTGAAATCTGGAAAACAGGACGGATTGTCCTGTCTCAAACCGGGAAAGAGCGCTGGTCTCGGTGAATCCTACCGACCCATAACAATACTTTCATCTTTCAGAAAGACGCTAGAGGCCCTTATCCACCCCACTCTTGTTAAGCATGCTAAGCTAGAAGATGCAGGAAGATGCATAGTACCACCACTGCCCTCGATGCGATCACTACACGCATCCGTAATGGGCTAAACCACAGACGTCCTTGCCGCAGAACGATTCTTGTGGGAATTGACCTAACGAGTGCATTTGACAATGTCAATCACTCGATGCTTCTCGCGAAATTACTGAATATGCATATCCCTGCTCAAGAGATTCGTTGGATTGCCAACTATCTAGCTGGTCGGCATTCCTTCACTGAGTTTCGTGGCAAACGTTCTAAGCTGAGGAAAATCAAATTAGGAGTTCCACAGGGTGGGGTACTCTCCCCCACTCTGTTCAACATCGACATACATGTCCTATGTGATACAAACTGGACCAAAATTCAGGTCTGCCAAAATGCTGCTCTACGCACAGCCACAGGTTGCTTCTTGATGTTTGCCCAGGATTACTTACATCAAGAGACAAAATTGATGCCAATACGTGACCACAATCTCCTACTGTCCAAACAATATCTTGTTGGTTGCTACCGTGAGAATCATCTCAACAACAGTCTCATGGACCGAATTCCTCCACCACGACATGTCAGGCGTGATTTGCGAGACCTAGAGAGAGAGGTCCAGGGATACAAGAGGGACCCTTACGACGATGATGCATACCGAGCTGCCATCGCTGAGATTCACACTGCAGAAGTGAGTCGGTCTATTGCGAGATTAGATGCGAACAGAGTCCTCTCAGTGCTCCCTCCACCCATTTCGCCTGAGGAGATTAGGCTCCCGAGAGCCACCAGAGTGACATTAGCTTAACTTCGGTCGGGCTTTTGTTCACGCCTCAATTCGTACCTTTCTCGCATTAACCCGGACATTCAAAACATCTGTCCAAACTGCGCTGGCGCTCCACATGATGTGAGTCACTTGTTTCAATGCCCAGCTGCGCCCACTGACTTAACCCCTATCTCACTGTGGGAAAACCCTATCGCAGCAGCTATGTTTTTGTCCCTTGACATCACGGACGAAAGCACCGACGAACCATAACTCGAATCCACATAGATGCACAGCGGTTTCACACCTTTCTGCACCGCTAAAAGAAGAAGAAGATCGGACCCTGCGCGTTCACATTATTAATTGGCAATTCAAGAATATTACAATTCGTTATTAAACGAAAGCAGTTGTCAAAGCTTCAGCTGACATATGATTCAGTTGCCATATTGAATTACTAGGCGGCAAACCAAATAACAGTCAATGTAGACAGCCAGTTTGGGTACAGCTTTATGCTTGAAACAGATTAGACGCGTTGAATGCTGCTGAAGACAGCAGCACAATGCAATTTAAATGGCTGACAAGTTTGCTGCTGCTGTTCAACAGGGTCTTCTTTCTCCGCTAATTTTTCCAAGTCCAATCCCTTTCCTGTGGTTCCGCTAGAAAGTAGATAGGCCCCGAGGGAATCTCGTGTACTGTTTTCTTCCGCATCATTCAACGCGTCTAATTTGTTTCCAGCATTACTCATCAATAAACAATCACTAACTCCGTTTTAAGGCAGGCAGAGATGTTAGGTTAGGCGTAATTTTACTAAGCTTTTGGCTGATCTGTCTCTCTCTGAGTCATGATTCACAGCCGAGTCGCGAGTGATCATTTGTTCAGGTTGATAATGGGTGAGGTTACGGGACAAAACAGTTGCGATTGTCCCGCAAAAATGTTTACCGTTCTGATCCCCTAACTGCCATTTTGCGGGTCAGAAATAATCTCAGGTTCTTTTCGTTTGTCTGGCTTTGTGGAACTTGTAAATGAAAAAAAAATAAATCGGAAAATCGCCGAGGGATGCATAGTCAAGAGGGTACTTGGTGAAGGTTGAGGCATATTTTAACATCAACAAGACCTCCCATAGGTTAATGTGTGTGTATGGGTTACCGTGTCTGGAGACTGCCGGCGGATTTAAAAGGAAAATCCATAAATTTACTTTTTTCCACACACTAGTGCCAAAATACAAAACCTTTCTCTAAAAGGTCAAAAAGAATGGAAGGCCTTATGGAAATTCACGCAGATATAAGCACTACCCCACTGGGCACTACTTCTGCTATGCGGTTGAGTGATCCCGGGGCAAATCTATTTCGCGCCAGAGCTCGACGGTTTCCGGGGGCGAGCAATATAAGGCAGTGCAACTTCATTGTGGGTCACGCTCTGTGGCTCACTTGGTTGAGTCGCACTCTACGATGCTAGTAATCTAGAGGTCCGGAGATCGAATATCGGCGTGGTCCAGGAAATATATAGTGCCTTGCAACATTATATACACTCCGAAATTATATGCAATGAAAACGTTGACTCGAAATAGCATATAAACGGCTGAGTGAACGCACCCATGCTCCACAAAGGGTTACGCGGTACAGAGAAGAAGAAGAAGTTAATTGTGGCGAAGCTGGGGGTAGCAAGCTGGAATGTCGGTTCCATGACGTCAAAGAGCGAGGAGATTGAGGACATCATGAAGCGGAGAGGGATATACATTATGTGCTTGCAAGAGACGAAGTGGCGAAATATCCATATCCACAGAGCCCAGTTTCTTACGAATCACAAATCAAAGAAACCGATTTGGCATTATTCTGGCTTCGTCTTTACTTGACAGCATAGTAATTGTCGCGAAGAGAAGTGATCGCTTGATCAGCATCAAAGTGGTTATCTGCGGAAGGGTGTGGAACGTAATAAGTACCTATGCTCCCCAAGCGGGACTGCCACGAGAAGAAAAAGGGGCATTTTGGAACGACGTTGACACCCTGATCCTGATTACAGATACCGAATTGGTGTTCTTGGGAGGAGATTTAAATAGCCATGTGGGTCAATCAAAGGCAGCTGAGAAATTCTACCAAGAATTAGAAGCTTAGACTGCGACCGAAGGACCGTCATTGCGCGAGCGGCCTAAGCACGACACCAGGATATTTAGGGTCGCAGTCCAAAGGAGAAGGAACGCTAGAGTAATACAGGCGCTAAAGTACGTGGAGGACTCGCAAGGAATACTGCTGGTTGACGTTACGGCAATCTGTAGCAGGTGGCGAGAGTATTTTGACAAACTTCTAAATGAGAATTTCCTCGAGCAGCTTGCAAGTTGTTGAGCCGAATACCACAAATATCGAAGATATTTCAGACGAAGAGGTGATTTAGGCAATGCATCAGATGAAACGCGGAAAAGCAGTCGGACCGAACAAAATATGTACCTGCAGAATTTTGGTTAAAAATAGAAAATATCACGCAACAAAATCAAAGATGGGCAACCGATGCATGACTCCGATGAATGTCGGAGTACACCAGGGCAGTGTATTGAGTCCGTTGCTCTTCAACATAATCATGTGCTACTTATTAGCACGTATCTCCGACGGCCTAGAAATATCTCTTCTTTTTACCGATGATATATATAGTCCTCAGTAGTCCAAACATCGTGGCCTTGCAAGTTGCACTTATAAAATGGTGTGACATTTTGGAAGAGCATGGACTATGGGTTAGTATAACAAAGACTGAGTTCTTGTGCTACCCGTTCTCAGATTCAGATGCACCGATACCAGATATGTACGTCCAAGGAGAGCAGTTCAAGTCTTGTCCTAAGTTCAAGTATCTTGGCTCGATGCTAAACAACGGAGCTACATGCGATGATGATATCAAACATCGCACAAAGGTTGGGTGGGCGAGAAAACTCTGGAGTTTTCTGCGAGAAGAAAATGCCACTGAAGCTAAAGGGCCAGTTGTACGTCCCGTACTCATGTATGGATCTGAATGCTGGACCATGTATGAAGGTTACGCGAAAGAAATGACGGCGACCGAAATGAAAATATGTTACGCATGTCACTTAGTGTTACCGAAAGAGACCCCCATCAAAAGCAGCTACATTCGAGGCAGCTTGTCCATAGACAAACCGATCACCGAAAAGATAGGATTGGTATTGCCATATTCAAAGGCGTCCGCCCGAGAACCCCGCAATGAAGGCGATGTCAATGGAAGTTCCACTTGATGAACCCAAGGTCATAGGCATACCGAAGAACACGTGGATGTGTCAAATGAAAAAGCAACAACAACGCATTGGTCTCGGCGATGAATCTCTAGGGTCCGCCTGCAATTATCCGCGGGCGTTACAGTTGGCGCAACTGGCTGTAATGAGTGCCGTTACATTCGCTCATTATTTGTTAACGATGACGAAGAAGACAAACAAAGGTGGATTTTATTTTAAAGGCTTGCTTAAACTTGCTTTTTGTAATATAAGGCATACAACGAGTAGTTTCCATTGTTTATTTTTCTATTGCAACTTAGTTTCGACGCAAATTCCTTAATTGTTACGGATGATTTTTTGTTCAACTTGAACGTGTAAATGTACGAATGTACCACTCAACTGCAGTATGCTAGGAATCCAGGACCATTTTAACAATGATTCTGTTGTCAGAATCGTTAATATGATAAACTGAGCGTTTCGTAGCTTTACATTTATGATCTTCGCGAGGGGCTATCCTAATCGCTTGGAACCCTTACCAGGAGAGTGGAGTGTATTCTAGCATTGCGATTCGGGACTAATTTGTTTTGACAGCCTCCATTAACACCGTTACTGCCAAATTAGTTCGCAATGTAGTCGGGGTGAGTCTGACAAAACCATTCACGCTAGTTGTTTGCACATTTGTTTGTGATCAAACAGTTAGCAATTTATTGCTTAATGATCGAATTACAATACTCCCAATGAGACTTGGAGCAATAACGGTAAGCAACTTTTCACGGATGAGTAGAATGTGTAATTTATTTATGAATCGTCTGCGAATGGGAATATGGGGGACATGCGGAGTTATTATTCTTATTCTGGCATTCCTAACACATGCACATTTTAGGCACTTCCTCCATATCTTACTTAAGGTTATGTCATGGCAAGCGAATGTTTAAACATTTGCACCATAAACCCATGTGAATTTTGTCTAGCTTAAGGGCATTGGTAGATATTACTGATCTTCAAGCGAATGATTCTTAACGGTTTGATCGCAATCAAGTATGCCATTTAGATTGGTGTTGTAAAAAAAAAACACAATTGCATGGCGGATTAAGTCGCACATACTGATATTTATGGAGCCTAATAAAACAAATTGCTTTTAAATTGTAACGCCCAAGGACATTCTTGCTCTATTGGTACCAGTTCCAAAGATTGAAACGTTCAAAGCTACTAAACGTTCAGTTTATCATGTTAACAATTCCGACATCAGAATATTTTCTAAATGGAACTGGATTTCTGGTATATTACATCTAAGAGATACAGCTCACGTTTAGGTTACAAAAACAACCGTAACAGTTAGAGAGCTTGCGTTAAAACTAAGCTAAAATCGAAAAAAGAAAAATGACAACTACTCATTTTAGGCCTTCTAGAACAAAAAGCACGCTTAAACACGCCCTCAACATCAAAACCATTTCAGTCTTCTTCGCTATCATTAACGAATCTAATGGTACTCATTACAAAGCGAACGTTTCAGGTGGGAATAGAGAATTAAAAGAAAATAATGACAATGTATCATCGCGTCTATCATTTGCATCCTATTGTGACTGGGGCGAACCAATTCATCAGAAGGGTGTTTTCTCTGGTACGATTACTTTGGTCATACCTCCGTTGTCTGAAGTTTCAACAATTATATGGACATATAGCTTAATTGCGGACATTTTCTATAGCAAATTGAATGTTTTGACTTGAAGGAATTTAGTAGATAAACGGTAGTGCAAATTGGTATTCTGAAAATGTATTGTTCGCAATAATATTATCAAATTTTATTACGCTTATCAAAGATAAGTTTTTTTTAAAGTTTTGTTGTTGTACACGACTCTTGACTCATTCTTCATAGTTTTCACCAGTTCTCTATTCGTTATCATCAGCATAGCGGATTCGGTGACGTCAAATGTAAGCTTGGCCTTTAACCGGTTCACATTGTTGACATTCTCCCAGAACGCCGATAAGGAGCGCCACTTCCATACGTTTAATAACTATAGATTAACATATTCAATGGGCTTTCAGTTCATTCACATTTCATGACTTTTTTTTACATTCTATCGAGCAGTCAACTTTTACTCAAGTTAACGCTAGTTGTAAGAAAGTTTTCTTTCAATTATAGTCTAATTTTGTGTTTTACGTTCTCTTTCTCTTCGCAGAATTTAAATTAACCGTAACTGCTGACATTTAACAGAAACTATGCAAACATGGATCTGCACATAATCATCGTTATCGCTTGTGTGTTTCTTGCATCTTTAATTTCATTGTTGTTCATCCATAAGTTCTTCCGCGGCAAGACGTTCGAAGAGGTTGCGGCCGAGAAACGTCTTTTGGCTGAAAAACTGTATGGAACCAAATCTAAGAAGGCCGGCAATCCGAAACGATCTACTAATCCAAATGCAACTAAACCCCATAAACGGAAAAATAGCAACCCCAAATTGTCAAATTCGGGAACGTCTGCCACTAAACCAGAACCGGCCGTAGAAGAGGAAACCGATTCGGAATCATTGAGCACTGTTGAAGATATTGTGCCAACGCCCAAAGTGCAAGAGGTGCAACAACCCGTTCCGGTCAAGCGCAACGTCAAGGAAGAGGTTGTCGTTGAAAGTCAAGTCAAGCCGCAAAAGTCGTCCAAGGAGTCGAAAAAATCCAACAAGCAGTCGAAAAAAGAAGCGGTGGCTGTTAAGGAAATTGCTGAAAAGATTGAAACGGTCGAAATTATGCACGAGCGAAGCAAGGAGTCGAAACAACCGGACGAGAAACAGGCCCGACAAGTTGATTCACCGAAAATTCAAAACAAACCGTCCAAACAAAAGAAACGGACAGAATCGGCCCCTGTGTCAGCTGCAGTGGCTCCGCCCAAGAAGGACTATCCCATACCGACTGTCAGTTCGATGATGTCTATTTTAGGTCGTGCCGAATTTACACGCACCGAAATTCAAATTCTTATTGACTACTTGTTGAACAAACAACAGGACACCACGGCCAATCATTCCGAATGGAGTGACGATATTGTTCAGAAGCTTCGCAAAAAGCTCGAGGAAAAGGAGAAGGCAATTGAAGAGGAACAGGCTACCACGGCCGGTATTCAGGCCAAGCTTCGTGAGTTACGTACCACCATCAACACTGAACGTGTCCAGCATAATGCCGCAATGCGAATTCATCTAGAGGAAATTCAATCACTCAAGTCTGAATTGCAGAACTCCACTCAAGATATGAATGATCGTATGGAAAAACTCAAGGAACAATACAATGCATTAAAATCTCAAGGTGAACGTTTCAACCCACACTTGCTTTTGGCCCAGATCAATTTCTTGAATCAATTCAATGATAACGCCAAGCGTAGCACGTTTGTCAATCAGATCATTGACATTCTTCAGCCACAAAGCGATGAATTGATGCAATTGAAAAACGAGAATATGTCGATGCGCAATGAACTGGTACTCGCCAATAATCAACATCAACAACTGATGATGAATTTGAACGAGACTGAAGGCAAATTGATGGCATTGCAAAAGGAATTGGAGGAGGAGCGAGCCAATGCACAGATGCAAATTAATAATTTCCAATCGGCATTGGAATCGGCCAAATCGGAAGTTGTTGTCTTGCAGACAAACTCGCAAAATAGCGTGCACAGTATGACGACCGAATTGGATGAGTTGAATAAACAATTGGGCGCTACCAAGTCCGAAGCAAATGAATTGCGCAATACATTGAATAAGTATAAGGACATAGTGCAAGAGAAAGATCAGAAGATTGAAGAGTGCGAGGCGAATATTAGAAATTTAGTTAACAAAGAGGATGGACTAATGAAGCAGTTGCAGGAGCAAAAAGAGAAGAACAATGTAAGTATATTTGTGTGTTGTTGAATTGTTGTTTTCTTGCATGATTCGTAATTATTGTTTGTTGCTAGCTAGTTTTTTTTTAAGGTCATCTATCTCTCTCTCTCTTGATTACCGTAACTCCTAGTGGAGCATGGTGCGTTGATGACTACCGTGTGAGTCATGATCGTTACAAAGACAACTGAATTCGGAGTGTGATATGGTTGTCAGCCATACCACTTCCTAGTCGCATTGTTAGTTTATTATTCTACGATAAGAATATTTCTTATCATCTTCTTCTGAATAATAAACTTGCGACGAGTCGTGCCGAGTTTGGAAACTCGTTTCTCTATGCGTGTATATTTCACAGAGTGGCGACCGAACGATCACGGCCACAGAGCACGACGCGGTCATCTATAAGGGACAAATATTCTCTTCATCTACAGTTGTATCCGTAAAGAAAGATAGTTATTTACTGTAAAGCGCACTAATTCTGCAAAGAGCCGCCGCGCCATCTACCCGAGAAACTGTATGCCTCTCTCGCTGATTGTAGAAAATTCCTCGAGTGGCACAGCCCGCTGGGCAGTTCAAACATTTTGGATCGTTATGTGGCACCAGAAGTGATGCGTAACACTCTCATAATCAGTCGTATTAAATTTATTGGTTTTTAGTTTGTAACAGTTTGTGCTAGCGACCAAAATGCCCTAGAGATACGCGATCTGACAAGCTCACTTTTTCTCCCGCTACCTCTGAAAGCCGGTTGAAAATTATCCTTCCGAAAACCTTTCCCCTTTTATTGCCTTGGCTACCTAACTGTTGCGTTTACGCCCCGCAGGGGGGGGTCTGGGTCCCTGTGAAACCGCACGGCTGTGTAGTGGGACACAGATTTGTGGTGAGTTGCGGCACCACGTACCCGAGCAGCGCAGGGAGGCCACTTGTATGGTTGATACGCCATGACGTGGATCTGTACAAAGACCATTCGGGTGATGACGCTCCCTGCTTCCGAGTCATGTACGGGTAGCTCTTGGCATGACCGACCTTCTCCCATAGTTTACGGGAGGTTAGTCATAAACAGGTCGAGCACAATTGCGGTGATCATTGGTGGGATCACGGCCTGAATCGCATTGCTGACTAGCAAACTGATGGGGCCGTCCGGATGTGAAAAGCAGCGCTACGAGTCTGTTTTAAGTTCAACTTGCCTGGGACGCACGTCTGAATGTTTACGTGAGGCTTAACCTCCTACTGAGCATTCCCAGCGAGCTCTCGGTCGTCCACGCAATCTTGCTTCAGTTTATTTAGTTTTAGATTTTTTTGGCAATTTGTTGGTTGGTTTGCTCTGGCGTATTGACGGCAAATAGTGTCATCGATTTTGCCCACGTATTGTAGAAGGGACATGAGAGATAAAAACTCTTAAATTGAATGAACTCCCTAATCTACGAGTGATCAGCATGTGCCGATCGATGCTCAATCAAAAGGGGAAGAAAGCAGGCAACCATAACATCTGAATCCTGAGGCTTCAATTTAACATGAATAAGACCTCACATGGTTAGTATGCGTGTGAGTAATTGTTGCCCATTTTAGAGTCTCAAAACAACCTGTCTTCAAAAGGTGGGAAAAAAATGAAATTCCCGGGTGCTTACACAGCAGTGTAATTAGCACGGAAGAAGAAGAAAGTTTCGATCGATGTTCTACGGACTTCAAAAGCAACGTTTGAAGTTGTCAACGTCTTTTTATTTTTTCTTACGTGATTTGTTTGTCCGTCGCTAGCCCACGTTTGCCCAGGAAAAAGTTTCAGGGAATATTTTAGAGAGGTACTCCTAAGATGTGTTCGCTGTTGCAGTTTCCACCATCACGATCCTACGTATCAAAATTGAAACAATTGTGGTTCCCTACAAATTTTGAATCTATTTAGGGGTCATGACAGTTGCATCTCTTCGGCGACGTATCACACACGTACGTCTGTCACTTTCAACGAATACCGTAATTTGCTAACCCAACATAAAATTAAATATGTATGTTCCGAAGAGCATTTTCGTTTTTGTAATTTTCACCTTTATGTAATGCAAAATACTATGCAATTCATCTAATTTCCACTTTTGCTTATTCTTTTCTTTATTTTCATTTGCTAAAACTACGCGTTCTGTGCGGTACTTAGGAATTGCGCATGAAGAATTGGAAATTGGTTGAAGCATTACAAACGGCCGAAACAAAAGCTGTTAGCAAAAACATTAACAAAGTAGTTGTAAGTTAGTTGTTTTGTTATTTTGATTTTACCTTTTTTGACTACATATTGATTTATTCCAATGCATGCATATTATTTTTTGTGCTTTTGTATTTATTTTAAAGTGGAATGCGTATTATTTCGTTTATTTCAACACGAAAAGAGTAGTATGTAGTAGTAAATCAAATCTTAATCTTAAATGTCATTTCCGTTTGAAAAATTTGTGTGAAGTCATGAAACTCATTCATTCAAATTTCCAGCAACCACCACCTATGGCAATGCCCACCTCCAATCAACAAAACAACCACGAAGATAAATTGCGGGAGCTTTTGAAACGTCTATTTCCCGAAGCTGTTGCAACGTCAGCCGGCGCTGCCCTATCCTTGTCGCTTGAACAATATGTCGAACAAGTTATATCAACACACATCAACGAGCTGGCAAAGAAACATCAAGCCGAGCTGAAAGTTAGCGAACAAAAACAACAACAACTCAAACAACAGTTAGAACGTAACAATGTTAGTAAAACAACCACAAGCACCACCAGCACGTCTACTACAACAAATGACCACTATAATACAGATATTAGCAATCATAGCGAGTCAATAAAAAATAATCATAAAGTGCATAGCAATAATGGCAGTAGTGAAGATGTTATTTTAGAGAATGCTCAATTACGAGCACAAGTAGCAGAATTAACAAACGTAGTAATAAATACAGTGAGTATTGATTTATCACTGCATATCTCTTTTGGAAAGCATTACGAACTGTTTCGATTTTTCTTTTCAGGAGAAAACATTAAAAGATTTAGAACAACGAGCCGAAGAGCAAGAATCAAAGTGGCGTAATGTGGTAAAGTTAAAGCAGGATGAAATAGACTCGTTAAAAGATCTGAATGGAGAAGTAAGTAAATCTATTTATTTTTAAATTGAGACTAATTTGTGACGGTAACAATTAAAATATCCAACAAACCCTAAAAATGAAGGAGCTTAATCTTACTGACACTGTAGATTCTGGCTTGACTTTCCAACTAATATTGGAATCGAAATTCTAACATTGTTTTGGTTTCGCGCAGCTAGAGTGAAAATTGAATAAAAAAAACATGCATATAAGTTGATTCCTGGTTGGACCACGTAAAGGATTGATTAATGTAATTGGTAATGAGAATGCAGACACAACATCTAATTTTTAACTGCAGCGCCAACGTTTAACCTCTCTGTCAGTGGCATTTCCAATAGTGAGTTTGAATTAGAAATGCCACTGACAGAGAGGTTAAACGTTAAAGTGCTGTTTGGCTTGTATTGGTTGTAGATTACTAACTCTCCGTGATTCCTCCGTAAATACTCCGCGTGGCCAACTGAACACAGTAAGTTCTACCATAGCGAGATTCATCTAAACTGAAAGTACTCTCTGTAAATCTTACAATTGTTCATCAAGAACAAACCGATTTTAATATCAGGATACAACTTTTTATACCCTTCGCTCATAGAGTGAAAGGGTATATTAACTTTGTCATGAAGTTTGTAACGCATTAAAGGAAGCATCTCCGACCATATAAAAAGTATACATGTATGATCAGCATGACTTGGGGAGTCGATTGGAGCATGTCCGTCTGTCTGTCTGTCTGTCTGTTGCGACGCGTTTTATTCGGCGGGTATTGAAGCTAGCAAGCTGAAATTTTGCACACGTACTTCTTATTGTTGCAGGCTGTTTGTATGTTTGATTCACCCAAATTGGATCACTGGGTCATGGGGCTGCCATACAAACCTAGCTCCCCAATTTGAGTTCATCTAAGAAAAACTTTTTTATTTGTGTACCAATTTCAACCAAATTTCACACAAATGTGTTTCTGTAGATAAAACAAAATATATGCAAGAATGGATCAAATCGGACCATGGAGTCATGGGGCTGCCATACAAACTTAACCCCCCAAATCAGGTTCTTCTAAGAAAAACTTTTTTATTTGTGCACCAATTTCAACAAAATTACACACAAACGTGTTTCTCTTGATGACACAAAACATATCTAAGAATTGATCAAATCTGACCATGGGGTCATGGGGTGGCCATATAAACCCAACCCCCATTTTGGTTCTTCTAAGAAACATTTTTTGCACCAATTTCACAAAACCTTGAATTAATGTGTCTTTATCAAAGCAACAAAAACGTTAAAAACTAATGGAATCGTACTGTGGAGTCATGCTCCCGCAACTCCAATAAAATTTTCCGAGTAAATATTTTTATTTGCCCACTTATTTCAACCAAGCTCAAAACTTTTGTCAAGACGGAAGAAAAAGAATGAGGAGGGGGATTAAATACAAGTCATAGGTACGCCCGGAAAAACTTTTAGCCCAAGCGAAGGGTATCCAAATTTCGGCCGCGCCCGAAATTAGCCTCGGCCCCGGGGGTTGGCGAGCGAAGCGAGCAGGGGGCGAAGCCCCCTAGTTAGAGTTATCACTCCGTGAACTTCACTTCTATCCCGTTCTGATCTGTAATAAGCTCGTCAACGTATTCCGCAAGCAACTTTTGTAATTTGGACATTGAGCTTCGTTAGGAACTTATGTTGTCTGCCTTTTATGTTATCAGCATCAAAGCCTTGACCTAAACATCATCCGCCAAGGGAAATTATGGTAAGGGATCGAAAGGGGGACAACATAAACATCCATGGTGACAGTGGATTTGAACCCACGCTCCGGTAACTCAGAGATAGAGTGACATCTCTACCATTGAGCCACGGAATAGCGTATTTACAAACTCGTGTACAATACTAGGCAACATAGCTTCCAGTTTCGCACAATTTTGTTGATTTTTGCTTACAAATCCGTGCCGAATTGGAAACACTCGTTACGAAAACGGTAACAAAGCCATGTGAAGTTCAAAGCAGTATTATGCCTCCAAGATGGTTGGATATGTCACAACAAACTCTTATTGAATTCGAGTACGTGTATCTCGTAGTTAACACGGGCTGTAATCAAATTCATCGGATTCTGTGGTGAAGCTCCGGATTCGTGATTAGCACTGCAAAATACATAAGAAAAAAAATCTCCACTAAATTTTGAAATTTGCACTATTATTTTTGCATTCAGTAACGGCGAACTAATAAAAGCACGATAAATTGTTCAAACAAAATTTTCTTGCGGGAAACGGCAAAATAGAGACTTCAGAAGGAGATACAACATTTTTCTCTGATTGTGTGTGAGACTTCAGGTTCACTAATTTATTTTCCGAAACAAGATCACAGACAAAACAGTAGTTTAAATCCGCTGAGAATAGAGTAAAGGTAGAATGATAAAAATATGTGCTGATGCTGCCAATTAAATGTATTTGATTTACACCAAAAATTAGCTTGCTCCGACGAATAACATCTAAAATAAAAAAATAAAATATTTTTCTGTTCGAATATTTTTCCCCGTAAATTTTTTGTTAAAATTGGGAGAGTTAGGCTCACAGCCGACCCCAAAAACATTTTTCGCCAAAAGAAATGAGTTAGGCTGAGACGTTATTGCCAGAACGAACGATATGCCTATACAGCAGGCGAAGCGGCAAGGAAGAAGAAATGCGTTAGAATCCTCCTCGGTGGGAAGTGTGGCAAAGTCGTGTTCTGAAAAGCATGGTTCATCTTAGCAGTTTATTTAAGAGTATTCGGCGTCAAGTGTGTTTTATAAGATTTTGCTGTGTTTTTGCACCATGAAGGACAACCATCCCAATAGTTCCATGGTACGGGACCCATCCGGGAATTATGTAGTAACAGATACCGAATGTCCTTTTTAAAATCGTGGTAGGATTGGATGAGAAACCCGTCCGAAAATCGTCTTTTTCGACTGTGGATAGTAATATGTCACCTATGAAATTCAGTTTATGAACTTCAATGTATGCTCCCGGCCGCATATTTACAAATCCGTTCGCAGTACGAGACATTGTTCAAATCCGCACGGGTTTGTTTGCAAATTTATCGCTACAGACTCGTGCAGGCGAGGAGTGCAAGTCATTTTGCCTTCAGTTTCATACAGAAATGTATTTACAATGTACGCCCAACAAACGTGTGTCGAATTGTAAGATATCGCAACAAACCCGTGCGAAGTTGAAGACAATGATGCCTCTTACTGCGCACGGGTTTGTAAATACGCCTCCCGGCCAAATGGCACTGAATGGTATTACGAATGTCGATGGCGAAGCTTTGCTTCACAAAAGGATCTGTTGAATTAAAAATATACAACGCTTCTGTCTGTAAATGCGGCAGCTCTCCTGAATGAGCTGAGGTTATCAACTATCAAAACCATCTGGCAATGGGCTCTCCCTATCATGATCAGAACGGTGACTTTGGACGATTAATGAGATACTCTTTCATCGGCCATCGTCTCGATTGACAAACTTAGGTCTGGCTTCCTTGCTTCGGTTGGTTAATATTACATTTTTCTGCGGACGCTTCAACCATTTTTTTTAGGGTTTACCATTTCACAATAGCCTCTAATTGATCAAAAATAGGGCAGTGGATTTTGTTTTCTTTGAAATTGATTTACAGCCAGGAAAATCTGACGAGTCACCCAGCTTCTACCAGCTCGAAGTAGTTAAATAGTATTTTCGCTTCCTTAACGTCTTCCTCTAGTTCTACACTTGTCTGAAGCTTCCATTGTCCTGAACAAAGGTATGCGGCTCGTTTTCATCGATATTCCAAAACAATATTGTTTTGTGGTGTGGCTTCGAGACTCGTGCTTAGTCATCTGGCAGTCGCTGGTCAGATAACAGCTGACGAATGTGGGGTCAATGCAAAGCACGCGAAATGCGAAACACTTGAAGAATATTGGCCTCAATTTCAGAATAAAAAAAAATTGTTTAAAGCTCACGTTCGTTCAACTTTAGCAAGCAATATGAAATTATGTTCGAAATGTGAAATTAGTTATTGTCAAAAATTGCACAACAGTAACATTAGTGGCTTCGCCGCGTCTGTATGAGAAGTCACTAACTGGCTGTGTGCTAACCTTGTAATTGTCGAAACGATCAGCTATGTAGGAATCAGCGCTACGACACAGTCACAATCCGTCATAAAATAGTCAGATCCATTGCGATAGTCAAAGTTCCTAGCAATAGAAGTTCAGTTTTCTAGGGTCACCACAAAGGTCTCCTGGGAGACCTGTATAGGCGGCCCCAGACCGACCGACCGGCTTCTGGGCCGCAGAAAATGATGAAGAAAGTCGAAGCTGGAAACTTTGGACCTAATAATTCTTCAAAAATGCATTTTCCGAAACGAAAGGCAAAAATATCGCACTTAAGGCGGCCCCAGAACGACCGGAGTGTGGCAAACACCGCACAAAAGATTGATACGAAAAATCGTGCAGCAGCAGTGTGGTTGGGCGACTCCAAGGTATCATTCTTGGAACCGGTCTCTTTTGTGCGGTGTGTGCCACACTCCGGTCGGTCTGGGGCCGCCTTAAGTGCGATATTTTTGCCTTTCGTTTCGGAAAATGCATTTTTGAAGCATCATTAGGTCCAAAGTTTCCAGCTTCGACTTTCTTCATCATTTTCTGCGGCCCAGAAACCAGAGAAAGCCGTTAGTGTCTAAGTGCTCAAATATAATGAAAGATGACCTTTCTTTAGGGGCTGAATATTTTTGTATTTTTTTCAAAAATTGGGAAGTTTCTTTCTTCAAAGAAATTAGTCTCCAGTGCAAGATGTGGATGAAAACGCAGGTATTGCTGTTTGACACTAAAACTGAAAGTATTTTCTCTCGCCGATTTTCCGATCGAGTTTCATTTTTATTTCATAATCAGCGAAGAAGTCATATGATCTGACCTATTGCTATTCTAATCTCATATTTCTCAGCTCCCACCTAAGCCGTCGGGTCCTCATTAAATGGGGTTTTAAATGCATACGTTCCGTCTTCTTTGACGAACGATGCTATTCATATTCAGAGTTTTCGGAAAGATAATTTCACAATTTTTTGTGGATCGGCAAACCACGTCCAGACACACAACCAATTCTTGTGGTAAAAAAATGGAAGTATGTAATAGATAAAAAAAATCACTAAAGCTCGACAAGTAGTTCTTTAGCTTTAAAATATTTCGTTTGCGAAACGTCACCTAAACACTACAAACCATTTTCTAATGGTTAGTTGATTAACATTATTAAGGTGGCTTATTGTTTTTTTTTTGTGCAGGAAAATAATAAGCACCTTCGTGAAACTGTTTGTCCCGAAATTCAATTCAGGGTGAAGAAACCCTGAATGCAAGCCTTGAATAGTGAATATTTTGAAAGGAAACCATACTGCTTTTAGGAGCGAATTATGGCATTATAGTTATTTTCCAGGGTTGCATTAAAATACACATTTCCGTTTATAGATTGAGAAGGTCTTGAATTTAAATTTATTTGTAAGGCCAAGCTCGAAAACTCGGCAATTCCTGGGTTTAGAACAACAAACAAACATACAATTTTGCCCGTTGTTTTAGGCATCTCGATGTCGCTGGTAATGTTTTGATCGTCTGCCCAAAATTTGGCGGTAGTTAATTCAGAAATGGTGGATGTTACTAATCGATCAATCAGGTATAATAATAATTTTCACGGGAAATTCCACCGCGGGTGCCATACTTTTGTTTACTTCATATTTTTATCTCTCTTAAATTTTGCGTAATTTGCATGACAAAGAAGAATGCCAATTAGCAATTTCTTCCGGAGTAGTAACGTCAGAATGCACTCTCGTTCTTCTGGTACCCGATCCAAAGGATTAAGATAGTCTTTTGCGAAAATCATAACTGTCACTTTATTATGCTAACTATTCTGACAGAATCATTGTAATAATTACATCGGATTCCTGGTTGAGTGATACAGTTACAAGTTTACAAAATCATCCTGACAGCTAAGAAACTTGCTAAACTGAAATCGAAATATGAAAATGGCACGCCCTTAAAATCAACACCGTTTCTGACAACGTAACGGTACACCTACTCATTACAGTCAGTTGCGCCAACGGTAACTCCCTGCGAAACGATTATTTCTGGTGGGATTTTTCTAATACATACTATTGGGCGCATACAAGCTTTGACGTTTGACATCCTACCAATTTTCGAAATTTCATCGCGTAAACTTTCATATGATGCTTTGTGGTGGATTCATGCGTCGATGCTTGGAAAGCTTAGCCAATATTAAAAATAAATGGTTAACTGTAATTTATTTAAAATATGTATACTGCTTTCACTAAACATAAAAATGTATCTTCTCTTTTCAGGCCGTTTAATATTTGCTATCCAGTTAAAAACAACTATAATAAAAGAAATATTAAATCTTACAATATATTGCCTTCCAAATCGATAAAAATAAGAGAAAAAACAAAACATATTTAGTTAATTCTTAAGCTAAAAAGTATTTTTCGTTTTTTTTTACACTATTATTTTTTTTTATTAACTATTATTTATACCATTACGATGAAAGAAACAAAACACAATAAAACAAAAACAATGCTTGTTAGCTCATAGAGACTCGTCGAACGGGATCGAGCACAAGCCGCACGATCGAAGCCAGCCGAGCCATCGTCGTTTTGTCGTTGAGAGTTGTGAAACATAGTCCTCGTGTCGTATTATGTGTCTAATGACCAGCCACATACGCAGCAATATATTAAAACTAACCGCGTCGGCGATAAATAATTTCTAATGTGGTAGAGTGGGTGAGTTGTGCTCGATCGTGTGTTATATATTTTGAGTTTTATATTTATACAAACGTATACTTATCCTGCGAAAACAAAACAAAAAAGAAGCAATTATACACAAAACACATTACAAAGCGAAAAAATGGAAAATTATATTAAAAATTACTTAAATGTTACTCTATTCGTACTCATATCATTTAATAATAATATTGTATTGTTTTAATATTATGTGTTATTATAAAAAGAAGTAAAGGAAAGGAAATACAAACTAAAAGAGAAAAGGAAAAAAATCAAGTCCTTAACACTTAGAAACCAAGAAAGAAAAATTATAATTAATATGATCATATCGTACATCCGGAAAAAGAACGACGTAAGTGTACAAATTTTCGGTTTTCAGTTGTAGATTGTAGAGGGGCGTGAACCCGAGGGGTTTCGCAGCACTGGAGCCAATGGGCCTATTGTTTTTGAGTTAATTATGCCACTAGATTTCAAATAGATATATTTTCAATTAAAAATATTTTTGATTGAAAATTGATGTTAAAACACCGTAAAAATACAAACACGACATAAGATACGTACACGTACGGTAGGTGGATGAAATTTTCAATTACGATTTCTGATCAATCAACAAATTTGCATTTGCATCATTCTTCTTCTGGATGTACGATATTATGATGACGATAAAAAAACGCAAAAAAAAAATAAACGAAAAGTTAGAAAGCCGTAATACGGATTCATAGACAAAACTCTATTTTTATATATTATTTAAAATAACTAAAAACAAAAAATAATAAAGAAAAAAAGCAGAAACACGAAAAGAATAGAAGGGTCATTGTGTATGAGAAAAGAAAAACAGAAATTGTGTAGTAAGCATAAATGTTTGACGAGTGTTTGTAGAGTATGATGGAAATCGTTTAAGAATGTTCGTGTAAGTAAAAAAAAAGTTGAATCGATCAAAGCAATACGATAAAGAAAAAAAAACAATAAGCAAATGCATGGGATTGTTTCCTTCATTATTTTGTGGAACCGAAGATGTTTTTTAAATTTTGTTTGGATGTAGATTACAAGAGAACTACAATGTGGTTCGCACTGTCCATTCCATTAATAACTAATGGGATGAACATTGCCAAGATTAATCAAACATATATCTTGACACCGTTCCATTGTGGTTGTGCTGTAACGGTGATCTACTTCCGATTCAATTGATATTAGTGCTCATTTATTTAGGTGTGTTTTTCAAAACAATTTCTTTTTCAACTAGTCACCCGTGTGACAAGTAAACTTCGCGTTACACGTCCTACAAAAAAAAAAAATACTGACAAATCGAAGTAAAATGAAATGTTGGCTCGGACTTTAAGAAAGTTCAGTGACAAAATCTGATTTGTGTAACAAAAAGATCAATAGAATGTTTGAACAGTATTTGAGATGCCAAATTTTCGATGATTACGAACATTGCCCGGGTATGAACGAAGATGAATTCAAAATTCAGCAATATGAGTACCGTAATGTTTGCATGCATAAAAAAAAATGTTTTTGTGATAAAGTAAAATAATTGAAACAAATTGTAAAGGATATTGAAAAATTTGTTACACAAAAAAAAAGTTTCTCGAAAGATTTCTGTATCGTCACAGACACACAGACATTTGTCATTCAGATCTGTCAAATCGAACAACTATAGCTCCAATATTGATACCTTTATATTTAGATGAAAAAGTGAAAAGGACATAAAAGAAAAAAATCTCTCGATAAAAACAAAACCGTACTGGAAACAACGCAGCCCTCTCTCTCTCTCGGGGAGGGAGGGTGTAATCTTAATAAATTGCAAATTGCATATTTAATCTCATAAATGAACAATCCACAAGCCAAACTGTTTTAAAAACAAAACGAAAAAAATGGAATGAAAATTGAATAAAAAATACATAAAATACTATTTGTAAGAACACTTTGATATTTCGTCACAAATTTAGTTTTTAAACTCACATTTGATTGGAATATAATTTCATTGATACTGCCAGGTGGAATCGAGGGGGGAACAGTAGATAGGAGCAGGGCCGAGAATCGGGGCGTTTAACTATTTGAGGGAATAGGTAGCTGGATGTTTTAAAGCCGAACTTTAGTCATCAACATACGAGTATTTCCACATATGTATTTTTTTTTTGACTGTCAGTCGTAAAAAAGTATGAAAATATGCAAGTGACTGATGTGTGGGAGTCGACCCAGAGTATTTTTCATATAAATTGCATGCACGGAAAAATGATTGCTTGCTCCATAATTGAAAAAAATGAATACTTCGTTCGCAATAATTGATTCTCAATGGCTTTCTTGTTTCTACTGATTGTCTCTGTTCGGAAAACTTTCAAAAACGTCAACTACAAAAACTGCCAATATTTTTGCAACTTAACAATTTCTCATCCGTATGCATAGCATTTTGCGTGTAATCTCATTGGTCATTATTTAACTCAAATCACTAAAATAAGTTCACTAAACACCTCCCACATTCGTCAACAACACCTGAAATTCACCCTTCTGGTCATAGCTTTTTTGGTGTCTTCTAAGACTTTCCGCACACAGGTGGCCGAATGCTTTGTCGAATCAATTCGCCAAGACTCGTACATCCCCGTGAAAGTTTTGCCTTATGCCCAATAAAGTCACGTTCCCTCCAAATTAATAACATCGAAAATAATTTTGACCTTCATAGATGATGCAGTTTCGTTAAAAAAAAATTTGTACAGTTTTTTTGTTTACTCGTTTTTCTCCCACCCGCAGTCTATCATCGCTTGATTAGTGTTTTTCATTTTCGTTTTCCAATAGTTGCACATATTATATATTATTTCAAATCAATTCATTCCTGTGAGTATTATTAGTATATTTATTGTCTGATATATAATTTTTTTTTGGTGCAATAAACAAGCAAACAACAGCAACAACACGAAAGAAGTTTAGGATGATGATGTTTAAACGAAGAAAAAACTAAATAAATACATATATACGTATGCAAATGTTGTAAAAAAAACACAGAGAAAAAGAGATAACAAATCAAAGACTTAAAAATTTGCAAAATCAATATGAAAAAAAAAAACAAGGAAAGAATGCAAAATGATTTTATTATTATTGTAAAAAAAAACAAAATTATACAAGAATAATATTAAATATATATAAAAGCAAACGACGAATCGAAACCTATAGAATGATGTAATTGTTAAGAAGAAAAGTTGAGAAGAAGATGAAGATGATGAAGAAATAAAACTAAATCGGAAAAGAATAATATGAAATATACAAGAAGAAGAAGAAGAAAAATGATATACATACTATAAATAATATATTAATCAACATTAAAATATTGTAACTAACTGAAAAGCAAAAAAAAATTAAACATTAAATTGTAATAATATTCGAAATAAATGAAAAATGTTTTTTTAGTATTCTTTGTTGTATTGTTGTCTTTTCGCGTATATATAAATTTGGGTAAAAAGAAACCGTTCTGCGGTAATTTGTTCTTTCCGGTTGCTTTGAAACCCTTTTCTTTATACTTCATAAATGGGGAAATTCGCGCATAGATACTACGTGCCGTGTAGCAGAAATGGCCAGCATGCAGTTATGTTGGATTCTTACCGACTAAACCTAACACCGCTTGACCCTGCGGGATCACCTTTCAGTATTACTTCACAGGGTTGAAGCCCAACATCGAAGAAAGGGTGAATAAAGCTACAGTAACACTGTACTCGTGCAGGCCCCGCAGGGGGGTCTGGGCCCCTGTGACATCAGCCAAAAAGGCTTTTGTAGTGGAACAAAGATCTTTGGTGAGTTGCGACACCACGTACCTAGCAGCGCAGGGAGGCCCCTGGTATGGTTGATACGCCATGGCGTGGATCTGTACAAAGACCATTCGGGCGATGACGTTCCCTAGCTCCCTAGTCATGTACGGGTGGCTCTTGGCTCTCCCACAACTTACGGGAGGGAAGTCACTAAAGGCCGAGCACGTAAACGGTGTTCCCTGGGGGGTTCACCATTACGGTTAATCATGTGAGCCTCGAAGCTGGCGGCTTCGCATAACCCGAGCCTCGAAGGGGCTAGTTAGGGAGAATGGCCTTGGTGGAAGATTCCTACGCGCCTATACCTAGCTAATTTGTGGATTGATGACCACACGGCCCGAATCGCATTGCTGACTAGTATACTGAAGGGGCCGCCCGGATGTGAAAAGCAGCGCTACGAGTCTGCTTTAAGCAACGAGTAGTCACAGGTTCAACGAGCCTGGGAGGTGCACATCTGAATTTCTACGTGAGGCTTAACCAATATGGGGCCGAAGGAAGATCACACCTGCTATAGAGAAGTCTTTAGCAAATAGTGTACCACGGGGATGGGTGTGCCCAGGGGACCATGGTCCTTGCCCATCAAGGTGTTGGCCTCGTGGTGGCTGTAGGTTGTTACCCGAGTCATCGAGCTGGTGATGCAACCCCGAATTATGTGTGTGTCCTTGCGGGTTGTGAAATAAAAAAACCGATGTATGAAAAAAAGAACTTAACTTTTATTTAGAACTGATACGGAGTAATACAAATGAGGACTGCTTGTGGGCTTCTTATGAACTGTTTCTGGACTACTCTAAACTTAACATGTTATACTAATAATATGCTGATCCTGCATCTGCAGTGATGATGCACATGGCTGTGTTTATGCATATGACTTCGAGGTGAATCACAATGTCGTGGTTGAAGTTACTCATGATGATGCTTATGTTGCGATGCGATATGCGTATCAATTGTTTATGTTGGGATGCGAATTAGATGTGTTTATGTTGAGATGGGGTTGACGCAACCATGCTTATGCAGCAGGTGAGTCAGGCTGGGATGACTGATGAGGTTGAGGTAGCGGTGACGTAACTCCCGGGGTTGGGTTCCTGAAGGTGAGTGCATTCGCCGGATGGAGAAATCCCCTTCTGACAAAACGACCTTGTCAGTAAACGCCGAAGGACCGGGAGATAAGGCCGAAGGGCTAGGTGCTCCCCTGACGGTATACCCGTAGATGGTAAGCTTGTACCTGTGCAGGAGAGCTATTGGGAAGACCTGGGGCTTGCAGCCCAAAATTGTATATTGGATGTATACCGCTATTGTGCGGCCTATTTTGCTTCTTGGAGTTAGCGTGTGGTGGATGCAACTCAGCACCACTACCTTCGCATACTAGCGGCCAAGTACACTCTTGACTATGCATCCCTCGGCGCATGCTGATCCACCTTGGATTATGGTTTTTCTTTCACTCTCCTTTCATCTCTCCTGTCCATTTTAGTCGCCTTCTACGCCACGCGCACCGGAAAAAAGCGGTTGCACTATTCTTGACCCATATTGCCACAGGGCGCTTTTAACGTCTAGAGTCACAACAGGTACTTTTAATAGTGAGTCCGTCGCTGTAGTAGTTACCATGGTTATTGAACTTTCCGGGCATCGTCAGAATTGCCGCCTTCAACGCCCTATTAGGCCGCACACACATCAAATGGATTTTCGTTCTATCAAATGAACCCACACCGGCGGATTTGGATTTTTATCCAATAAAATCCAAGTGAAATCCATGGGTGGGCGGCAGTTCGGACGCCATGAGGGGCTGGAGCCTTACCATCCTCAAGCCTGGATGCTGATTTTAAAAGTTTGAACTCTGCAATCGGAGACAGTGGTATCACGGTGTAAGGCTTTGTCTCGCAGGTTCAATTCGTGTTGTGGAAAGTGGAGCCAATATCTTTTAGCAGTACCGGACATTTGAGTTGGGCTCTCTGTTCAATTTTCTTCAAGACCACCCTATAAGCCGTTCCCCATGGATTTGTGTCCGCATCGTCATAGAGTAGGGATGTCAAAAACCGCTCCATAACCCAGTTTTCGGTTGTTTTCGGTTTCTTGCAAAGCCGGTTAGACCGTCCGGTCTTAACCGAGCTGAAAGTACCGGTTTTTCGGTTAATCGAGTCATTTCATCGAATTTTAGTGTGGTTTCAGAAGGATGGAGCCACAACACACACAGCACGAGGCTCAATGAATTTGTTGCGACAAAATTTCCCGAACAACTCATCTCTCATTAATATGCTGCAAAGAGTGGAGATGAACCTCAAAAATCGACGAAGAACTGCTGACTGAAAAATCAAGAAAATATAAAATTTTTTTATGAATTTTGAAAGAATTTTTTTTACCCGTTTTTAACCGGATGGACAAACAACCGTCCGGGTTAAAACCGTCCGGTTTTTGACATCCCTATCACAGAGCCGTTTGAAGCAATTTTGTTTGCTCCTTTTGATTGCTTTATAAGGCTCGAGCGAATCGGGCTATCGGTAACGAATTTTGAGGGGAGTCCGTTCACGCGTATTTGTTTCGCGGCTGCCCCATTCCTGAGCTCACGTGTTGAAGTCTCCGCAATTATCACGCGTCGTGCACAAATGCGTCGAGAAAACTGTAACTCGAACTCTGAGTCATTCCATCGTGGCGGAGCGTTGCAGCTATACACATGTAATCCGTTGATTTTCACTTTGACCTTTCCTTTTAACCCTCCCGATGTAGTCTGTTGGAACGGTGAACGTAACGATAAGTCGAAATGACTCCATCGTTGTTCTTATCTGCGATCCAAAACGAGCTTTGAAGTTTTTTTTTATATTAGTCGCATATCATTGCAACGTCGATTCCCTTCTCTTTCACCGTCTGTGATAGCAGATCTTGTGCTGGCTGACAATGATTCAAATTCAAGAATCTCATTTGGGGATTAATTTTATTGCCTCCTGATATACTGAGCATTTGACGCATCCAGTTTGGTGTTTATAGTTGGCCCATGCTGCCTTCTTGCACAAAATGCAATTGGGCTCTTTTTTTATTGAAGCCAAGGCTTTAGGGGACAATGCATTAATGCAAGCATAGCCTTGGCGGATGTGAGCTTAGGGCAAGGGATCGAGAGGGAGACAACAAAAACATCCATGGTCACAGTGGGATTCGAACCCACGCTCCAGCTACTCAGAGATAAAATGACATCTCTACCACTGAGCCACAAAATGTCGCAGGAAGCCGCTTAGTGGCCATCCTCTCCACATTTGAGGCTCATATTTGACCTGTCGTGCTGACTATTACAGTCCTTCGCATAGTAGCCAAATGCTAAACACATTAAGCATCTCATCGGAGACAATTGCCATCTTAACCGATAGATCGTCCATCCCAGCTTGACTTTGCCTACTTCCCGTCACCTTGATGGCTACGTCTGTAGGTAAGCTTATGGTTGCGTTTTGGGTGCCACCGTACGACTCAACGACTTCACAGCGTCCAATTTCCACTCTAATCTCACTTCCAACCTCCCTCGTTGTGAACTCGTCAATATTTAGAACCTCTATCCTCGTCTCCTGCAGCAATGCTCTTATACTGGATGGATTCAGTCCTAACAGGCCCGTTACAATTGCCTTCTATCTTCCGCTTTAAACCAACCCCCTCCTCTCAAACCCTTCTGGGTTATAGGCTCATATGACTTTAGCACAAGACGGAAGCAGTGAAATAGGTCTATAATTTGTTTCAGAAGAAAGATCGTCGGTGCCTTTAGGGATAGGTCGAATAAAAGCTTTTTTTTCCAGACAGATGGAAAGATGCCCGCCTGCAGGCTTTTGTTAAATAAAATTAAGGGGGTAACGATAAGGTTTGGCAGATCTTTTTCAGAAAAATATTCGGTAGGCCGTCGGCTCCCGTTCGTTTTTCGAGTTTTAGTTTACTGTGGAGTATGTTAACCCGGTCAGGGGAAATGGGAGGAAATTAAAAATGTGAAGGATCATTGGGAAATGAGAAGGGTTCGGAAGAGGAAGGTCAGTATACGGAGGACCGTTGAGAGTTGCACTGCGATACCGTCGCTGCGATGATTAGCACTACTCCTCGTGGCTGATTGCTGTGGCATATGCGAATCGAATGATAATGATAGATCGTTTTATTTTTCCTAAGCAAGGGTGGATGGAATGCCCTACATACCGGTGGCAACCATGAATCAATCGCTCGGGTTAATTAAGAGTAAAATCGACGATATGTGGCAACGTCGTTTTGAGGAAAGGTCGCAGGAAAAGGGTATTTTCTTTTTCAATATCGTCAACAATGTCAAAGAGGCTTGCTGGTTCCAAAACAAAAAATATAAATTTCATAGGCCCAAAATCATTAAAAGTGTGAATAGGATGATTTTAAATCACAGTTATAATAGGAAATATCTAGCAAGGATTAAGAAGGTGACCTCCCCGTTGTGCACTACATGTAACGTGGTGCAAGATAACGAACACATGATTATGAAATGCCCGAAGTACTACAGCCTTAGAGCTAATTGTCCTCTATTAACGAGGATGAGTAATTTGGAGTGGAACGTGATATTAAAAAGAATAGGTCCGGAGTATTGGATTAAAATAGCGAAGCAAATAGAGAGGCTTAAAATTAAAATGTGAAATTGGATGAAACTCACGGCAGAATTTTCTCAACCATGGTATTAGTTTTTGTTGTTCGTTCTTTGTTAACTGTTAATGACTTGGCATTAAATAATATAATATAAATTGGAGGTGGTTATGTTTGATATGATGGTTTTTCCTCTGGAGATTAGTTATATCCGATAGTTTCTTTTTTTTTTTTGAAGAGTCTTAAGACGCTGTTTGATTGAACCGCAAAACCGAACGTGCTAAATGAATTCGTTTCGTTTACCCGTTGATTTTGTTATAAATTATACATGTTCCTGGGTTGGACTTGTACTTAGTCCGCGTTGAGGAAGCATCGCCGGTATCAGCAGAATACAACATACTCACATTACGGAAAAGGGTTCCCGCTGGCTATACAATCCGTTGATGGATTAAGCCACCCCGATCAGCAATTAATAGCTGATCAAGGAGAAAAAAAAAAAAAAAAAAATTATTTTTCCTACGGACTTATTCTGTTTTCCAGTATTTCAGAGAGCCTAATAAGATGCTCTTGCTCATTCAAAAAATGGTACAATAAAAATGATTTAAAAAATAGTTAAAACTTACAAAGCATTTTTATTAAATTTTTGGTTTGAACATTAAATTTATCGTAATTTCCCAGAAACCCAATTCCTTGGAAGATATCTTGTTTCAATTGCAGAGTCTGTTCAAACCTACTCCAAAAGAAGCTGGAAGAGGACAATTTTCATACATAAAATAGTCACAAACATAAAAACCAATAAGACCTACCAACAGAAAGGGTTGCTAGTGTAATCTTGCTAACTGTACTGGACTGTCGTTTCGACTGACTATAAAGATACGCTCCTATTACCAGCATTCCAAGTCCTGTGGTTAGCCGACACCCTAAGCAGTCCTCGGCTGCTTCAGTTTGCTGAACAATTTTAGCGGAATCAGACATTTTATTCGAATCAAAACAATAAGATTTTCGACATATTTGTGCCGTTTGTAGGTTAGAAACTTATAAATCAATACAAAATTTTGACAGTTCACCTATGGGACGCGGGACCGGGGAAAATTAGCAAAGGCAAAATTTATGATAGTAGCAATCCAGATTTATTTTGAATTATACAGTTGCTGCTTGGTGGCGAAATATACAAAAAAAAAAATAATAAGTTAAATAGAAGTCCATTTCGTCTAGAAGCCCACTTTTCCCAGTTTTGTATCAGTCCTGGGATCGGCTGTAACATCCTGAACGGCCACAATTGTCTCATTGATTTTCGTCTGCAGTTCGCGCAGACTATGAATCTGCAGAAGACGCAGAATACGCGCCGCTTTGTCCAACTCTTGATCGTCCGTAATCACATCGTTGCCCGTTTCGAACGGATACGGTTTACCCTGCGGCGGATCGGGCGCATCGGCACTCAATCGTTCGTGTACAACACGTTTGACGGCCTCGAGCAGAACTAAATGATCCGGATGATTGGCCAGACCGAGTTTTTTGGCCAATAAGCGTACACCGCTGATAAAGTCCTTGTTGTTGACTAAAAAACATAAAATGGTATAAGTATTCAACACTCAATGCAATGGGAAAGCAAGGTACTTACAGTCTAGCTTATCGAAAGCATTTTGTGTTTTCACTTGCGGCTCCTGTGCCTTGTTCGCCTTTTCCAGTGTTTCTTTCGAGGTAATCGTTTGGAACTTGGCCGGATCGTCCAAGTACTCGAGTCGCACGGCATAGCTCAACAGCCAGCACATCTCTTCTACAGGCGTTTCCAGCTTTGGCATGCCAACATTGGTCTTGTAGGAGAGATAGGCTTTTTCCCATTGTTCCGGGGAGTCCACCTGCCGCAAGCCCTCGCGGTCTTCTATTCGATATTCGCGAATTTTCTGATCCTCGAGCCAGAGCACCGTACTGGCAAACACTTTCCTATCTGTAAAATATGAGAGGAGCGTGGGTGGTAATAAGACTAGCGAACAAGCACCGTTCTTCTTGGCTTACCATTGAAGTTGATGTTGTTTGGCGTGGGATGCTGAAGGGCGGTCAATTTATTTTTTAACATTTTGGAGAACTCTGATAAAAACAAATTGTAAATCAGAAAATTAGAAATGATGCCGGTGCGATGACAGATGATTATTCTTTTTGTTGTTGCGCTGATTGTGGATAGTGGATCTTTAGTTGCTACTCGCTGAATTGCTAACATTGGATTGGATTGCTGAATAATTTGACAGTTAACTAGGACGCAAACCAGCACGTGTTCATGATGCAGATTTGTGTAGCTGTTGTTATTCGTTGCGGTCCTTCTGGGTTCTACGAAAAGGAGTAATTTGTGAGAGTTTGAAGCAAAACCACCTTCACTAGAAGCCGGGAAGCAGCAATACATGCACACAAAACGAGCCTATGAACATGTCGTATATACGTTGCACGATGCACTAACACAAGCACAGCGCATGTAAAAAACCGTGTCTGCTCTGATAAAAATCGCGAAAACATGTGGAAAATTCACTTTTTGTCGGGATTTTGTTCTTTCACTGCATTCTAGACACTTTAATTCACGACACATTCCACTTTTCGTGACGAAAATCGACCGGGAACCAATACTTTTCGTGTAAAGTTTGTCGCGACCCAACCCGATTTGCCTTTACCGCAATGTAAATTTTCGATCTGAACAGGCCTATGATTTGGCGCTTAAGTATATGAACGTGTTCTGCTTCCGGGCTTTGTATAAAGATGGTTTTGGTTTGAAGACTTGTATTTATCATTTTATACAGAAATATGGTAGTAGCAGCAATGTCGAAGACAAAAGCACAGTACAGTAAGTATCCTTTTTGCTGCAGCTGCAAATTACGCTGAATCAAACCTTGTTTCTCGCGGTTTGCAGACCGAGGTTTTTTCAGCTCTCTTGAAACCAATCCTCCTCGCTATATTCGAAGCCAAATGATATAACTATCAGTATAAACTCCTCTTTTCCAGAACCATCCGACGACGAAGAAATGTCCACATCCGAGGACGAAACAACCGAGAAAGTTGGCGATGCCTCCGAGGGCAATCCCGGATGGGCTGATTCCATCGCAAACGTACTGGCCACCAGCAAGCCAAAATCAAAGAAAAGTTTAGTCCTATCGAAAGCCAAGAAACTTACAAACATCAAAAAAGAAGAGAAGCCCACCTACACCTTCGAAATTGATGGTGAAATCAAAGAAGATAAACCAGACCCGGAAACAATTGACGAGGATTTGGAAAAGAAACGAAAGAAAAACCAACTCCTATCGTTGCGTATAAAGCCAGCGCTGGCTGATAGGGACCGAGAAAAGACTCTAAAGAAAATCGCGACAAAAGGTGTCGTGCAACTATTCAATGCCGTGCGAACACAACAGAAGGACCTGGACGAGCGAGTAAGGCAGGAGAAATTGGATCATAGGAAAGATGCTGTTCTGAATAATATCGATAGGCGTAGGTTCTTGAATACGCTAATGTCGGGCGAGCGAGCAAAATCTGAATTTGTCGATAATGTTGTGAAGAAGGAAGAGATGAAAGAGGAGGACCAGGAGGAGGAACGTGAACCACAATGGAGTGCTCTAAGGTTGGCCGGATATTTTTTTATTTTGACCATATCTCAATACTAAAATTTCTCAATTTTTTTTCTAGGGATGATTTTATGACAGATAAAAAATATAAAAATTGGGATAAGGACGACAGTGATGCAGATGAGAATTTTAACGATAGTGGTTCTAGTGATAGTGAATAAAGATTATAAAATATAGAACAGTAGCATTCGTTCTGACTTAATATTCTAGCGTACAAATTTCATATTCTACTACTATGTACATATATGTCGTTCTTGAACGACCCGAGATTATGGATTCTAGCAAGCAGCATTCAGAGATATCCACGAAGTATGTAATCTTTACGAAGCTTGGAGAAATGGTTAGTCACAACCTAGGATCTACCCTGTTAGCCATAACAAAGTTTTCGTTTTCAACCTGAAAGGTGATGGAAGGATATGGAAAAAAATGTTTATTGGCAAGAGTTAGTTGCTGACAAGCCTATTGGAAGCAGTTTACACCTTGACTATTGCAAGGTGAGTGGTGACAATTCATTTCATTGTTTTATCATTTCGATATTTGCATCAGTTCTAGTTTTTTGAAAGTAACTTATGAAAGAGACATCCACCTCAAATTGAAATGCCATTAATACGGACCCTTTAGTATAAATCGAAGGTTTGTAAGGAGATGTTAGACTTAATTCTGTAAATGATCCTACACTCTAGATCTAGATAGAGGGTTAATCCCTAGTCGGGCATAGGACATTAATTACGCTACTTTTCCACCTCTCCCTATTAGCAGCCTTCGTCCCACGATTTGCGTATAGATTTCCCCCTGTTTCAACAGACCTTCTCCATGTATTGCTGGGTCGTCTCACACGTAGACTTGACTCGGTTCCCTGCAGATTCCAATCGAGAGCTGGATTTGTAAGGTTTTTAGCTCTTTTCTAACCGTGTGATCTATCCATTGCATCTTCCGCTTTTGATATCGGTATTTATCCCGTTTTCGTCAGAAGAATGCGAAGAAATCGTCGTGTTTAGATATTACCTCCGGTCAACCAATTTGTATGAGCTCTGGAAGGAGCTCAAACACAGCATCAAAGGAGTAGCAGAAGAGGTCTTGGGCTATAAAGGCAGACGAGCAGACTGGTTCGACGACGAATGCAGGGCCTCGATTGAGGCGAAAAATGAAGCCTATCGCCAATACACAACGCGCATCCCGAGCCAAGAAAGAAAGATACAACGAACTTCGGCGAGTATCTAATAGGTTAATTAGACGTAGGAAACGCAAACAGTTACAGCAAATAAAACAATGATTAGCCAGTAAGAACATTAGACAGGCGTACAAACTTATAAATAATATCAAGAACGGATATCAATACAGGACAAGCCTATGTATGGACAAGGATGGTAACTTTATCAGCGACATCGAAAACGTCAAACAAACGATGGGCCTCGCATTTTGAAGAGCTCCTCAATGCACCATCAACATCCCCCGCGGAGCCAGCTCTTGAGCAGTTAGCTGATGCAGGCCCTCCCGTTCTACCCCCAACAGTAGAGGAGGTGAGTCTTTCCATACAGTCGCTTCAAAATAATAAAGCGCCTGGCGCTGACGAGATCCCAGCAGGACTGCTGAATCATGGTGCAACGTGCCTGACCAACGCTATACATGTGCTACTGCTGAAAATATGGAACGACAAGGCAATCCCCGAAGATTGGCGCAAAAGCACAATCTGCTCAATCCACAAAAAGGGTGACAAGCTGAAGTGTGAGATTTACAGGGGCATATCATTAGTTTGTACGGCCTATAAGATTTTATCTAAAATTTTTGAAAAGAGAATTAATCCGTACGCAGAACGAATCATTGGCGAGTATCAAGGCGGCTTCAGACCTGGTCGCTCAACGACCGATCAGCTTTTCACAGTGAAGCTACTACTCCAAAAGTGCTGGGAATATAACATCGACGTATCCCAAATCTTTGTCGATTTCAAGCAGGCATACGACAGTATCGATCGAAGTGTACTGTACAACATTATGCTGAATTTTGGTATACCGGCAAATTTAGTGCGACTCACAAGGATGACGATGAGTAATACCGTCTCGCAGGTCAGAGTGCAGAACCCACTCACTGACCTATTTGAAACTCGTACTGGACTCAAGCAGGGCGACTGGCTGGCGCCGACGCTTTTCAACCTTGCTTTGGAGTATTTAATTCGAGCCATGAATATGAACAGCAGCGGAACGCTACTCATCAAGTCGACTCAATTAGTAGCGTACGCCGACGATATCAACATCATGTCTCGACGGTTGGGTGATGCAGAAAGCCTTCTGCATAACCTCAATAACGCCGCAAAGGAAGTTGGACTACATATCAACGAAAGCAAAACAAAGGCCATGATGCAATCGAAAACAAGGACGCCAGCAAATTCAAGCATCACAGTGTGGGACCTTAATATCGAGTATGTAGACAACTTCAACTATCTGGGTTGTAACTTATTAAAGGACGCCAACGAAACCGACGAAATTAGGCGACGGATACAACTAGCCAATAAGACATATTTCTCGGTCCTCCCTATAATTAATTTGAAACTTGGGCACAGGAACGCGAAGCTCCGCGTGTACAAAACGATCATCCGACCCGTGCTATGTTATGGCTGTGAAGCATGGACCCTCACCCAAGCCTCCGAAATTTTGCTAGACCGATTCGAACGAATGGTCCTTCGGCGAATTTTCGGGGCCGTTCGCGAGCGAGATCAATGGCGTATCCGGTACAACCATGAGTTGTATCAATTGTACGATGAGCTGGAAGTATCGAAAATCGTGAAGCTTCAACGTTTGCAATGGGCGGGGCATGTACAACGGATGGACGATAATTGCATACCAAAGAAAGTGATGAGCGCACAACGAATTGACGGAGCGAGGTTGCGTGGACGACCGAGAGCTCACTGAGAGAACTCCGTAGGTGAAGACGCCCACCAGCTGCTTTCGAAACTGGAGGACAAGGTCACGTAACCGCGACAATTGGAGGTCAACGATTCAGGCGGCCAAGGCCCGACGTCGGGCTATCGTGCCACATTGATGACGATGAACCAATTTTTAGGATGCCATATAAAAGCAATTGTGCTTTAATATACTTATGTGAAGTTGGCCGGGTAAATCTTCCAATCACGTCGAAACGTTTGTGCCGGATGCGGAAACGTTTGTGCCGGATTGTGCCACCTTAATTTTCGTTTGTGCCTCGCTAATTATTTAATTATAGCATGTTGAAATTCAGAGTGTGAAGTTAGCCTGTAAGTGTAAAAATTTGCTCGGATGGGAATAAATTTGGTATCAATCGAAAGGAAATCGTTTGTGCCATCATTCCTGCGTTTGTGCCGCCTTAAAACGCAAGGACTCACGAGAAATAAAGGAAAAACCAAACCGACTGGTTTATGTCTTGAGTAAGAGTTCAATGTTGTACACAAACCCATTTTGAACTTAGTCTGCAGAATGTGAAGTTAGCCTGTAATTTTCTGGGATAAGAATAAATTTGGTATCAATCGAAAGGAAATCGTTTGTGCCATCATTCCTGCGTTTGTGCCGCCTTAAAACGCAAGGACTCAAGAGAAATAAAGGAAAACCCGTACACAAGCCTATTGTGAACAGAGTGTGAAGTTAGCCTGTAATTGTAAAAAATTTGCTCGGATGGGAATAAATTTGGTATCAATCGAAAGGAAATCGTTTGTGCCATCATTCCTGCGTTTGTGCCGCCTTAAAACGCAAGGACTCACGAGAAATAAATGAAAAACCGTACACAAGCCTATTGTGAACAGAGTGTGAAGTTAGCCTGTAATTGTAAAAAATTTGCTCGGATGGGAATAAATTTGGTATCAATCGAAAGGAAATCGTTTGTGCCATCATTCCTGCGTTTGTGCCGCCTTAAAACGCAAGGACTCACGAGAAATAAAGGAAAAACCGTACACAAGCCCATTGTGAACAGAGTGTGAAGTTAGCCTGTAATTGTAAAAATTTGCTCGGATGGGAATAAATTTGGTATCAATCGAAAGGAAATCGTTTGTGCCATCATTCCTGCGTTTGTGCCGCCTTAAAACGCAAGGACTCACGAGAAATAAATGAAAAACCGTACACAAGCCTATTGTGAACAGAGTGTGAAGTTAGCCTGTAATTGTAAAAAATTTGCTCGGATGGGAATAAATTTGGTATCAATCGAAAGGAAATCGTTTGTGCCATCATTCCTGCGTTTGTGCCGCCTGAAAACGCAAGGACTCCGGAGAAATAAAGGAAAAACCGATTGGTTTATGTCTCGAATATGCTATGTTATGTTGTACACAAACCCATTGTGAGCTTTATCTCACGTGCCATTAAGCTCCATCCAGACTGGTTGTTGTCATTGCATCCAAACTGGCAGCCATTTGGTTGTCCGTCCAGTTTTGATATTTAATACGGAAAAAATTACAATTTTGCTGCAATTTTGCAAACTTTTGTTTTGTTTTGTGAAAAATTGAATATAACAAAAAACTAATTGTTAAATGGCCGAGTAATAATTCAAACGCGCAGATTCCGATTTTGATAATTAAATTTAAATAATCTCCAAAATTAAAGTTTGGGTATGTCATTTTCAGCCTCCATTTGGTTGCTAGTGTAGATGCTAAGTATAGTTGCCAAATGGCGATCCGTGATGCCAGTTTTTGGATGCGCCTCCATTTAGAACTCAGTTTAGATGAAATGTCATATGTCAATCTGACGTCCAGATCGTGTCATTACCGAGATCAATCCGTTGTTTTTTCAAGTTGCACATCTACGTTTGCGAAAAATATAATGAAATGGAATTATTTTAATAAATAAAATAACAATTGAAATGAGTAAACACAACTTTTAGTTGGTTCTTTTTTTTTTCAGGCTACGAAAAAAAAAACCGACCGACGAGTCGGTTTTTTGGTACCGATTCACTTTAACCATCAGCCGTTTTTTTTTTTAAGTTTTCAAGTTACCGGGTTAAAACCGACCGACGAGTCGGTTTTTCAGTACCGAGTTAAAAAGAACCGACGAGTTTCTTTTTTGGTACCGAGTTAAAGAGAACCGACGAGTCGGTTTTTTGGTTCCGAGTTAAAAAGAACCGACGAGGCAGGTTTTTGTTACCGAGTTAAAATCGACCGACGAGTCGGTTGAAGTTGGGTGAAATAGGTAATTTATGGGAACATGCAGAGCAATGAAACCTAGTTTGAAGCTCAAATGAGTGCGCTTCTGAGGCTGCCGTCCCCAAAATGGAATGCCTGTTTTCTCGAGGAAATACGCGTCCGATCAACATGGCAGAAACACTAAGGTAAATTTAGGTCTAATTTTATTTGGGGTTACCCGTCCCAGAATGGTACCCTTGTTTTCTCTTGGAAATACCCGTTCAATAGGCGTGGTAGAAACACTAAGGTAAATTTAGGTCGCTGATTCCGAATTTAGATGCCAAAAACAAGAAAAAAATGTTTGGGTTGCCCGCCCCGAAATGGTACCCCTGTTTTCTCGGGGAAATACTCGTCCAATCGGCGTGGTAGAAACACTAAGGTAAATTTGGGTCGCTGATTCCGAATTTGATGTCAAAGACAAGAAAAAAATTTTGGGGCTGCCCGCCCCGAAATGGTACCATTCCCCTTCCTCGGGGAAATACTCGTCCAATCGGCTTTTCAAGAAATATTAAAAGAATTTTGGGTTACTGATTCCAAATTCGAGATCGAAAACACGAAAATTTTTGTTGGGGTTGCCGGCCACAGAATTTTACCCCTGTTTTCTCGAGGAAATACTGGTCCAATCGGCGTGGCAGAAACACTAAGTTACATTCGGGTGGCTGATTCCAAATCTTAGGTAAAAAACAAAAAAAAACTAGGGGGCGCAGGCTAATTTCGGGCGCGGCCGAAATTTGGATACCCTTCGCTCACCTTGGGCTAAAAGTTTTTTCGGGCGTATATTTGACTTGTATTTAATCCCCCTCATTCTTTTTCTTCCGTCTTGACAAAAGTTTTGTGCTTGGTTGAATTAAGTGGGCAAATGAAAATATTTACTCGGAAAATTTTATTGGGGTTGCGGGAGCATGACCCCAAAGTACGATTCCATTCGTTTTTAACTTTTTTGTTGCTTTGGTAAAGACACATTAATTCAAGGTTTTGTGAAATTGGTGCAAAAAATGTTTCTTAGAAGAACCCAAATGGGCGTTGGGTTTGTATGGCCACCCCATGATCCCATGGTCAGATTTGAGCAATTCTTAGATATGTATTGTGTCATCAATAGAAACACGTTTGTGTGTAATTTGGTTGAAATTGGTACACAAATAAAAAAGTTTTTCTTAGAAGAACCTAATTTGGGGGGTTAGGTTTGTATGGCAGCCCCATGACCCCACTATCCGATTTGATTCATTCTTAGATATGTTTTGCGTCATCGAAAGAAATTAATTTGTGTGAAATTTGGTTGAAATTAATGCACAAATAAAATAGTTTTTCTTAGAATATCCTAATTTTGGGGGTTAGGTTTGTATGACAGCCCCATGACCCCATTGTCCGATTTGATCCAATCTTACATATGATTTGTGTCATCCATAGAAATACATTCATGTGTAATTTGTTTGAAATTGATGCATAAATAAAAAAGTTTTTCTTAGAAGAACCTAATTTGGGGAGTTACGTTTGTATGGCAGCCCCATGACCCTATGGTCCGATTTGATCCAATCTTATGTATGTTTTGTGCCATCAATAGAAACACATTCGTGTGAAATTTGATTGGAATTGGTACACAAATAAAAAAGTTTTTCTTAGAAGAACCTAATTTGGTGAGTTGGGTTTGTATGGCAGCCCCATGACCCCATTGTCCAATTTTACCGATTCAAACATACAAACTGCCTGCAGAAAAAATAAGCATTTGTGCAAAATTTCAGCTTCATAGCTTTTAAATTGGCCGAGTAAAACGCGTCGCAACAGACAGACAGACGGACAGACGGACATCGCCCAATCGACTCCCCAACTCATGCTGATCATATATGTATACTTTTTATATAGTCGGAGATGCTTCCTTCAATGCGTTACAAACTTCATGAAAAAGTTAATATACCCTTTCACTCTATGAGCGAAGGGTATAATGATACTCCGGTTTTCTCTGCACCGTATGTTTCTACAACTGACGTGTCTACCTCTACCTTCAATAATGTATTACAAATATTGCGCTGTCGAAATCATGCCTCGCATATCGATAACTCAATCTCCCTATCAGCATCAAACAGCACGAAACCAACCTCTCCATTTATATGATCATACATACAATACACTATGCCACTTCCAAGCCGATCCAAACAAAAATCACTTCAACCATGAGCCGGTATTTTTGGTACCGGGTCAAAACCGACCGACGGGTTGATTTTTTGGTTCCGAGTTAAAACTGACGGACATGTTGGTTTTTCAGTACCGGGTTAAAATCGAACAACAAGTCGGTGTTTTAATGCCCGTTCACACTGCGGCCGTTCAGACTGCTGCGACGTCGGGTTGAACGATGAGGAACTTTTCCGTGCCAAATAAGCGTACTTTTTCAGCAGCTGTAATGTGCATTACCGCCGATGAAATCGTCCACATGGGTGGATATGATTTTTGTTTGGATCGGCTTGGAAGTGGCATAGTGTATTGTATGTATGATCATATAAATGGAGAGGTTGGTTTTGTGCTGTTTGATGCTGACAGGGAGATTGAGATATCGATATGAGAGGCATGATTTCGACAGCGCAAATATTTGCAATACATTATTGAAGGTAGAGGTAGACACGTCAGTTGTAGAAACATCCGGTGCAAGGAAAACCGGAGTATCATTTTTTCTTGTTTTTTACCTAAGATTTGGAATCAGCGACCCGAATGTAACTTAGTGTTTCTGCCACGCCGATTGGACGAGTATTTCCCCGAGAAAACAAGGGTACCATTTTGGGACGGGTAACCCCAAAAAAAATTCGACCTAAATTTACCTTAGTATTTCTGTCATGTTAATCGGACGCGTATTTCCTCGAGAAAACAGGCATTCCATTTTGGGGACGGCAGCCTCAAAAGTGCACTCTTTTGAGCTTCAAACTAGGTTTCATTCGCTTCAAACTAGGTTTCATTGCTCTGCATGTTCCCATAAATTACCTATTTCACCCAACTTCAACCGACTCGTCGGTCGATTTTAACTCGGTAACAAAATCCTGCCTCGTCGGTTCTTTTTAACTCGGAACCAAAAAACCGACTCGTCGGTTCTTTTTAACTCTGTACCAAATAACCGACTCGTCGGTTCTTTTAAACTCGGTACCAAAAAACAAACTCGTCGGTTCTTTTTAACTCGGTACTGAAAAACCGACTCGTCAGTCGGTTTTTAACTCGGTACCAGAAAACCGACTCGTCGGTCGGTTTTAACCCGGTAACTTGAAAACTTGAAAAAAAAACCGGCTAATGGTTAAAGTGAATCGGTACCAAAAAACCGACTCGTCGGTCGGTTTTTTTTTCGTAGCCTGAAAAAAAGAGAACCAACTAAAAGTTGTGTTTACTCATTTCAATTGTTATTTTATTTATTAAAATAATTCCATTTCATTATATTTTTCGCAAACGTAGATGTGCAACTTGAAAAAACAACGGATTGATCTCGGTAATGACACGATCTGGACGTCAGATTGACATATGACATTTCATCTAAACTGAGTTCTAAATGGAGGCGCATCCAAAAACTGGCATCACGGATCGCCATTTGGCAACTATACTTAGCATCTACACTAGCAACCAAATGGAGGCTGAAAATGACATACCCAAACTTTAATTTTGGAGATTATTTAAATTTAATTATCAAAATCGGAATCTGCGCGTTTGAATTATTACTCGGCCATTTAACAATTAGTTTTTTGTTATATTCAATTTTTCACAAAACAAAACAAAAGTTTGCAAAATTGCAGCAAAATTGTAATTTTTTTCCGTATTAAATATCAAAACTGGACGGACAACCAAATGGCTGCCAGTTTGGATGCAATGACAACAACCAGTCTGGATGGAGCTTAATGGCACGTGAGATAAAGCTCACAATGGGTTTGTGTACAACATAACATAGCATATTCGAGACATAAACCAATCGGTTTTTCCTTTATTTCTCCGGAGTCCTTGCGTTTTAAGGCGGCACAAACGCAGGAATGATGGCACAAACGATTTCCTTTCGATTGATACCAAATTTATTCCCATCCGAGCAAATTTTTTACAATTACAGGCTAACTTCACACTCTGTTCACAATAGGCTTGTGTACGGTTTTTCATTTATTTCTCGTGAGTCCTTGCGTTTTAAGGCGGCACAAACGCAGGAATGATGGCACAAACGATTTCCTTTCGATTGATACCAAATTTATTCCCATCCGAGCAAATTTTTTACAATTACAGGCTAACTTCACACTCTGTTCACAATAGGCTTGTGTACGGTTTTTCCTTTATTTCTCTTGAGTCCTTGCGTTTTAAGGCGGCACAAACGCAGGAATGATGGCACAAACGATTTCCTTTCGATTGATACCAAATTTATTCTTATCCCAGAAAATTACAGGCTAACTTCACATTCTGCAGACTAAGTTCAAAATGGGTTTGTGTACAACATTGAACTCTTACTCAAGACATAAACCAGTCGGTTTTTCCTTTATTTCTCGTGAGTCCTTGCGTTTTAAGGCGGCACAAACGCAGGAATGATGGCACAAACGATTTCCTTTCGATTGATACCAAATTTATTCCCATCCGAGCAAATTTTTACACTTACAGGCTAACTTCACACTCTGAATTTCAACATGCTATAATTAAATAATTAGCGAGGCACAAACGAAAATTAAGGTGGCACAATCCGGCACAAACGTTTCCGCATCCGGCACAAACGTTTCGACGTGATTGGAAGATTTACCCGGCCAACTTCACATAAGTCTTTAATATGGGTGTTTCACGTGGAAGGTGACGAGTAACATAACAACCAAACTGTAAAGTTTCGTGAATCACTACGTACGGCGCATCCTATAAATTGGTTGGACGGAGGTAATATCTATCGACGACGATCTTATCGCAATTACTAACCAAAATGGGATATAGTCTAGTACAATTGGTTCAAAATAGCCCCAAACCTAAACATCCAAAAAGAAAAGAAATTTTTGATGCCAAATTGTTGAATACACTGCCTAATATACGCAGTAAAAAGTTACACTAATTTGCGCCATGGGTTAAGGGTGGAGGGGGTGGCAAAGGGGTGAAAATTCAGTTTCTTGCAAATATCTGGAAAACTATGAGTCTGACCTTAAAATGTCCTGAGGACGAAACAAACTACATAAAATTACCTTTGCAATGAGATGCAGTCTAGAGATTTTCTCAGAAAATTATACTCTAGACCCAAAAGTATTATAGTGAATTTACATTTTTTTAGTTTTACATTTTGCATTGTAACTCTTGATAAAATAGATTTAGGATCATAAGATCTTGTCCATATATTGTTAACAAAACTTGTTTGGTTTGTACCAAAAATTGAAGTGCTCCGCCCATTGACGCCCCCTCACTCCTCCTAGCATTTTTCAAAAAGGCATGCCTGTAGCTCCATTTCAAATTAAGCTAGGCAGATCAAATTTGGTGGGGTGCCTAGTCTAAGCCCCATTATGCTCCCTACTAAAAATTATTGGCATCCGATCAAAACTAAGGGTACCCCCCATACAAAGTGACCCAAATTTCTAACAAATTTTACATTTTTTCACTTCTAAACTCTACCTAAAATAGAAAAAAAAATTTTATCTCTTAGAACGTCCTTATAACAGTTAATTGTAGTCTTCTGAATGTATATCCGAAAGTTTGTAAAAGAACGTGCCTTAGAAGTACGAAAAATCGAGTTTGAAGGCTGCTAGTACACGTTACTCGAAATATTCGCAAATAGTCTTAGAACTGGTATCACTGACCTTCAAACCCAATTTTTCGATACTTGTAGCGTACGCCTTGGTACAACCTTTTGAATATACATTCACAAGACTACAATTAACTGTTATAATGACGTTCTAAGAGATAAATTTTTTTCTTGTATTTTACATAGAATTTAGAAGTGAAAAAACGTGAAATTTCTTAGAATTTTCGTTCACTTTGTATGGGGGGTACCCTTAGTTTTGATCCGATGGTATTAATTTTTGGTGGGGAGGATAATGGAGCTTAGAATAGGCATCCCACCAAATTTGATCAGCCTGGCTCAATTTACAAAGAAGCTACAGGCATGCCTTTTTGAAAAATGTTAGGAGGAGAGAGGGGGGCGTTAATGATCGGAGCACTCCAATTTTTCGTACAAATCAAAAAAATTTTGTTATCAATATATGGACAAGATCTTATGACGGTAGGTATATTCTATCAAGAGTTACAGTGCGAAATGTAAAACTAAAAAAATGTAAATTCACTATAATACTTTTGGGTCTAAGGTATAATTTTCTGAGAAAATCTCTAGACTGTTATATATCATTACAAAGGTAATTTTATGTAGTTTGTTTCGTCCTTAGGACATTTTAAGGTCAGACGCATAGTTTTCCAGATATTTTTAAGAAACTTAATTTTCACCCCTTTGCTACCCCCTCCCCCCTTAACCCATGGCGCAAATTATTGTAACTTTTTACTGCGTATATTAGGCAGTGTATTCAACAATTTGGCATCAAAAATTCCTTTTTCTTTTGGATGTTTGGGTTTTGAGCTATCTGTACTAGACTAATAGATGGATAGATCACACACTTCGAAAAGAGCTGAAAACCCTTGCTCTCGATTGAACCGAGGCAAATTGACGTGTGGGACGACCCAGCGATACATGTAGGAGTTCTGTTGGAACAGGAGGAAAATCTGGTCCGATCTACATCTCCTATAATGTATAATATAATAATTTTTCAACTTTTTCTATCGGTTGTGATAGTGTAGAGATTGTGTTTTGCCTTCTTGGGGTTAAGCTCAGGTATTCAGTTAGCAGCATTAATTTTTAATGCATCACTTCCCGTCATTTACGCCAGATGATCTGACTTATTTGAGAGAAGGCAAATGTCGGTCGGTATAGTCCAGGTGTTGAAGGTAATCAAATTACTTCCATGTGATACCCTTTCTTTGGTGGTCGCTCAGTGCGTTGCAGATTACGTCGTTGATGGTAATCAGGAACAGCGTTCTCTGGTATGCCCTTTCTAGGGCATTCGGTGACTAAGTGGTAGAGATGACACTCTATCTCTGAGTTGCCGGAGCGTGGGTTCGAATCCCACTGAGACCATGGATGTTTGTATTGTCTATAAAACAGCCGGTTCTTCGATGTAAATCGTTCCGGAGCTACCCGTTGTCACAAGAGCTGCCAAAACCCCCTTCTATCTCTTGAGTCATTACAACAACAACAACATGCCTTTCCTACGTAAGACTGGTCTACGCTGTGAAACGCCTTCTCGAATTCCATTAACATAAGATGTTAAGCGGATCTCCATTCAGCTGATTGTTCAATTATGAATCGGAGGGTGTTGATGAGGGACGGATTTCCCATGTGGACAACCTTGGCAACTGCCTGAGGCAGCAGATTTTGAGGGGAAGGGGCAATACGCTTCTTCTGCCTCTAATGAGTTGATGTTAGTGCCTTTATCGAGTGCCTTCGTTGCACGTTTTTTTTTAAGAGAACTTTACGCGGTACTGTCAGTAGCCGAATCTAATTGATCCTTAATTATCTTCCGTGCAGATATTAGAAACCATGTAAAGTCGCCGAAACGCGCTGAATGGTCTCCAACCGCATCGGAGTATCCACACCACTTTTTTGAAAAAAAAACTCCCGAGCGGTGAGTTGGGCGGGTAGAGGTAGGGGCGCATCTGGAGGGGGGTACCCAAGTTTGTTTTCCATTCTAGTCAGTTGCCATTATTCGCTGGTCTAGAGAGCAGATTTTGGGTTAACTCATTTCAGGATTGTGGAAGTGTCGCTAAACCGACCCGACCGCCTTATCTCTCTCAGAGGCGATCTGCCATCGCCGGGTCGGTTTAGATTTGGCTCCATGCGATTTTGGTATGGGGTTATTTGAAATCCCTGGTTTATGTCGATCGATCACGGACCATAGCTCACCTCAAGAGCAAGATTCGTGACGCCATTGAAAATATACCGATTGATTTGCTGCAAAGAGTGGAGACGAACTTCAAAAATCGACTTAATCAGTGTATGCGCAATGGTGGTCGTCATTTAACCGATGTCATCTGTATGAAAAAAACTTGGGATATTGTATTCTCAAATAAAAAAAGATTTGAAACAATAACTGAACTACTTTTGTTTTTATTGACCTTTCAAATAAGTAAGTTTCTTGGGCGCACCCAGTATAAAAGCGTCCTTCACGATATTTCATCTACCAACAATTGAAGGAGGATCTGGAGGCATATGTATGTGCGTTAGCTATTATGTGCAATGGAAACTGCACGTATAGTTGATGAATCCTTGAATTGTGGCATTATTCGTTCGTTTTGTGTGCGACGAACGGCAAGGAAGCGAGATATTTTGTGATCATTATGCCAGTGAAATTTTCCGACTACATACGAAAATTCACCATATATGATTAGAGTTACCGAAATTTCGTTTTTACAAAATACATATATGCGAATTTCGACGAAGATTGCTTATTTATGCGAATAAATGCGAAATGTTCTAATTTGAACTTTTGCAAAAAAAAAGTTTATTTTTGTCAAAAAATGCCAATAAATTATTGGAGATATTTTTCCATGGCAGATCGTTTTTTCAGACATTTTCCGTTAATATGAATAGAAAAATTGTTAAATGCAGAGAGTTCGCTGAATCACAAGCACGATGGCTTACCGAACACCGAGAAAGCACTTTAGTTGGAGGTTTGATGAAAGAACTTTGTTTTCTGCAATGCGACTTTTTTTAGGGAGAGTTTTTCTTGTGGTTCGGCGGTAAAATTGAAATGAACTTTACATAAAGATAAATGCGTAACGAAATTAGCGGCATATGCCTCAGCAGTTTCTCGTTTTACTGTTACCGTAACTCCTTGAGGAGTGGTCTTGTCGACTATGTGTCGTCTGAATTCGGAGTATGATGTAGTTGGCAGACACACTTCATACTGGATAATAAACACGCGACGTTTTTTTGCAACGCGAGTTTTGAAAATTAAAATAACAACAAGAAAATTTACAAAATTTGGTTTTTATGCAAGTTTCAGCGAAAATTCCAATATCTAAAATTAGTTTATGCGAAATTCCGTACCTCTAATTATAATAAATCTTTTGAGCGTTCATGTAAACATCGAAAAACACAAAGGATTGTATGAAAAACATACGAAGGATTGTATGAATATAAAGAAATTTGATTCAACCAGTTAAGTTGTGACCCGTCGTAACTTAATTTTGGACCATCGCTTTTTAAAATTCGATATAAATCCTTTTTACCCAAATTATCCTTGGCAGAAAACATTAGCCTCAAATTGTCTAAACGTTCATCCCCCCCTATTAACGTTCGTAAATGATTGATTATTATTAATCTTAATTTACTGAATGATCCTTCGCTCGAAGCTGATGTCACTGGACATGTCAAAATAAGCTGAATAATCTTGTAAGCTTTCGGTCCTTAGTTTGAAAGCCTCACTCGCTATCTCCCCAAAATTTTGACACTCGGAGCAATTATCAAGAAGAATTTGAATTCAGCATGAAGGCATTCAGGGATCTCCTTTGAAATACAAAAATTAAGTTTCGATCACCACAGCTACGGAGATTATCGTGCAATTTTTCGGCCGGAGCTTGAAATGGTTCGGTTATTTTTTCTAATTACTCTGTGGATTTTGAAATAAAAACGTGAAGAAGGATTTTGAACTCTTTTCGGTAAAATGTTGCAAAGTATATTTTGGAACACGGCGAGTTCGATGTTGTTTTTTGTAGTCCGATTCAGGGTCAATATCTAATTTTCTTGCGAAATTCATCGAGATTTGCACTAACGCATTGATTTTGCGGTCGTTGTTAATTTCATTAAAAGACTTTATTGTACTGCGAATGAGTTTCATGGCGTCAATAATGTTAAGGTCCTAAGCTTCCAAATTTTCAGTTAAATTAGTTTTATGTTTATATGCCGAATAGCTCTGTTAATAAATAAGTAAATTCAATTACATAGGTACTTTTAATATTGAAACTTTCAAATGTTAATATCCATCGACAGGCATTCTTTTGCAAATTTATTATTGCCGAAAATCGCAATCCTACATATTCCCACTGAGGTCAAATTTGCCGACTACAGATGAAAATTGAAAATGTTAGGAGGTGAGACACCCCCCCCCCCCCCATACCCCCCTTAGCTCGTCCCTGTTGGTAGGCAAAGGTGGTTGTCGGTACATCAGTCCATGGAATCCAAGGCTCGATCACTGTTTCGAGTGTAATTTAGCTCCAGGTACGCTGGTATGCACGTTACAAGCCTAAGACTCCATCTAGTCGCGGAAGCCGTTATCGCTGTGGCAAAACCACAGGGTTCAATTTTTGTTACGCCTTCTACATTTATCTGTACCGTTGAGCGCAAACAATTGTCGCACGCAATTGTATAGATTTGTACGAGGCTCTGGAGAGTTGTATTCTCTACTGTATCATTAGCCGCTTTCTACGTGGCACTATTCTTGGACCATGCTACAAGGCGAAAATGCCCTTGCGGTGGTATTACTAAAATTAAAAATATCCTCCGTCTAAGCAAAAATATTTTTTTCGTTATAGCTCTTCTAATTGGCCATACAAGTGCTATAATAAAATGAAAGTTGGTATCTTCGCCTGAATTTCGAGTAGGGTATTTTGGTTCAACCGTCTATTGAAATGTACATGCGCATTTCAATTAGGAGGAGGAGGCCGATTTAGAGCCAGTTGCGGTGCATATTGACATGTATATGTCTTTGCGGAGGCTACCTGAGGAATACTGGGTGTCGTTCCGTGAAAAAGCGTCACGAAAAACTGTAACGAAAACGTTCAACGCTTAAAATCGACCTTCCCGTAGGTCGATCTTCACCAAATTTGGTATACATTATCCTTTGATTGCTCTGACTCAGAATCGACAATCACAATTTCGATAAATTGCGGGAATAGCGGTAAATTCGCCATTGAAGCGAAAGAAAATTAATCCTTCAATTAGTTCTCCTAGCTCTCCCGGTGAACCGATGTCGACGAAACTCGGATGGAAGTTAAGTGGTGCGATCCTCAATACTTTGGTGCCAGCACTTTTTATGAGGAAGATGTCCTTGGACACAAAATGTCCTTTTTTCGCTGGGAATGCATTATAGACGCTATGTATAAGGATATCAAAATATAGAATCCGTTGCGACGAGTCTTGTAAAATCACGACAAGTTGATTTTGAGTTTTGTTAAAGAATATTACCACCACAAAGGACATTTTTCTAGCATAGGAAACAGAGTATGGGCATTATGGGTGTCGTTCGAAAGGTGATATTTGGGGTACTGTATGTAATCGGTTTGAAAGGATTTTTGGGCTTCTGGAGTGACAAGATAACGGCTGATGCAATGTGGATTACTTTGTAAGCAATAACGTAGACATATACATGATCTAAGATTTTTCCCCTAAGGGAAAACTTCTCGGAGTTTTTTTGCTAAAAAAAAATGTCCTAGTCCTTGCTGTCTACTTCAGAAGTTACAGCCGTTGAAATGCGACTCTAAAAAATGACTATGAAGCTACGTTTACTTCTTTTGAGGTAAGGGACATTTGTGCAACATAAGATAAGCACAATAGCAAAAGTAACAAGGTATAAGTAAGGACATTTTCCAATTACATATTTGAATAATGGAAATAACGTTAAAAAGAATATTTTTTTTTGAAAATCTAGTAAAAAAATGTGAAATTTACTTACTATACCAAACAACATTGAATTATCCATGCCTTTTCAGTATTAGTGGGAAGTAGTTTACTAGGACGATTTTTCGCAATGAAATTCATTTGATTTTAGGTATTCGACAGACTTCTGCGGGGTCAACCTAATCCATATTTGTTGGTAGTGTATAGTAGTCTCGTTGATGTAGTGTTTAAAGTGCACTCACCTTCGAAGCACAGCATACGTCGTGGGTTCAAGACCACCGTGAGCGGATTCAGCTTAAGATGTTTTTCGAACTCACGACACATGTGGTGATGGACTACTAGTTGACTTGACTCATATGTTAAACAAAGAGTACCCTTTTATGGGGATAGATAACTGATAAGTGATAACTCTGTGGAGCGTAGTATATGGATCTCAACACCTCTACAAACGAGTGGTTAAGATCTAGAAATTGGATTCACTACGGCTTTGGTCCAATGTTGGACTGACGCATCAGTTATTTTTTGTATTTTTATTAAATCAAAAATAAATACTTTCTTTGATCCACAACAGAGTAGGACAGCTTTCCATACAAATTCTTTAGTATACATTTATTTTAGTCACGATTATCTAGGAATTATTCACAGACAAATCGACTAAGTGAAAAAATAATGCAATATTTATTTCTTTTAAATTGATTCTATATTTCAACAACATGCTCTATATCATACTATCCATTTTACAAGATACTGATATCAGCACAGTTCTTGAAAGTTTCTTGTGGTCCACAGCCAGGTCCTTGACTGCCATCACTGCAAGTTCCCCAGTTGTTAGCTGTAACGAAACGATTTAGAATAAATCACATATTTATCCAAAACACCTTTTTCATCTAAAAAATTACCTGCAACATAGGTCCAACGAAGAACGCAATGATTGCAACGAAGACCGCCTGGAAGTGGAATGTTGAAGTAGAAAGTTTGTGGATCGTTTGATGGCAAATTCCAACGACCATTCGATCCAACACTAACTGGATTGCGGGCAAAGCATTCTTCCGATTCGCGACCGTTAGCATCAATACTGCAAATGTCGAAGCTGAAATAGCCCTTGTGGTTGGCAGTCAGCTTAACTTCAACTGGAATGGATTGACCGGGCGAATATCTGCGAACAATAACACCTTGTCCGAAGGTGCCGCCCAATTCGTGAGGACGTGGTGTTCCGGCGGAGAAACTATCACCGCAAAGTCCACAACGGCCACCGTTAGCCTGTAACATTACGCCATTTTCAGGAATATAAATTAGTTAAAATGTTGAGATGGATTTACCCCAAGTCCACCACAGAACAATTCCATGTCATTGTAGTTTGCAGGAGCGGCACTGTCGTAACGCCAACGCGACTGACGACCGACGGGGTTCAACATCATACCATGACCATGAACTTGGGCCACGACAGCTACACACAAAACGACTACGAATTTCAACATTTTGGAAACTTTCGGATAATGTACACGGCTCTGGAGAGTGGACACACTAAAGTTTAAACATTTGCATTTCCTTTTTATATGAATTTCGCTTATCAATATTCCTCAATCGGGAATTGATTTCAGTGTTAATCTAACGTTTCTGTCAAATAATAATGTTAGGAAAAAATAATCTTCATTGATCGCAGGATAAATATCTCAAAATTGATAAAATCAAATAAAAATATTTAACAAATTCCCCAAAAAATCAGTTATCAGATCAGAAAGTACGCGCGATCGACAGATAAATATTTCAAAAAATAATTCAGATTGGCATTCATTGATAACTTCTTTATATAAAAACTGCAACGGGCTTAATAGGCTTTTAGATTGTGCTCTCGTTTCTGTCTGAAAGTCAATCAGTCAATATGTTTAAAATCGTTGTCCTTTTGTGTATCGTAGCGGTGGCCTATGTTCATGGTCATGGCATGATGACGGATCCTGTTGCGCGTAATTCGCGTTGGCGTGTTGATAGCACTGCCGTGCCTAATTACACGGATAACGAATTGTACTGTGGTGGAATTATGGTATGAATTACTCGTGATATTTTCGGAATATTTTTCATTTTTAATAAGTTTTGAATATGTTCAGGCTCTCTGGCAAACCAATGGTGGCCGTTGTGGACTTTGCGGTGACAATTACTCGGCTGGAAGACCACGTGCCCATGAATTGGGGGGTACTTATGGACAAGGCGTCATCGTTAAGAGATATCAAGCCGGTCAAACGATCAACGTACAAGTCAAGTTGTCCGCTAACCATAAGGGATACTTCGAATTCCATATTTGTAATATTGACTCACATCGTGGCGAATCCGAAGAGTGCTTCTCACAAAATCCAATCAGGACTTCGAATGGACAAACACGCTGGGACTTGCCATCCTACGATCCACAAACATTCAATGTTGGAATTCAAATTCCAAGTCATCTTCGTTGCAATCATTGCGTTCTTCGTTGGACCTATGTAGCAGGTTAGATAGTGCAGAACACTCAGTATTAACAGTTATAAAATGACAAATTTTTGTTTCATAGCTAACAACTGGGGAACTTGCAGTGATGGTTCCAACGGACCTGGTTGCGGACCACAAGAAACCTTCAAGAACTGTGCTGATATCCAAATTGCCTAAATATGAATTCGAACAAAATTTGGAACTTCTGTATTGTTTTAATAAAATGCTTATTAAAGTGTATATTTCTGAATTTATTACGAAACTGAAGGTTATTCCAAACACAACGGATAACACTTGTATTTTGTGGCAGAACAGTTGTTTTAGGAGGTAGGTGGATGTCCTGTGCATCCAGAAAAGTACGGGTGGTCATTATTTTGCAAGATTACTTATACTTTTACGATTATCAAATGTTGAAATTCAGAGTAAAAATTTCTGTATTTATTACACTTCAAATTAGCAGTTTTTTCGTACAAATTTTCGCTACTGTGATTGGAGTGCTAGAGCTTTATATTGGGTTAGATCAGTGGTCCCCAAATATTTCGGAGTCACGAAGCATCGCCGCCTCTCTGACCGAAACACCTCAAAATAGGGATTAAAATAAATCATATAGTTATAATGTCCAGAAAAGGGAAATTGTGAGGAGAGCTCGTTGGGAAAGCCTAGTATATGTGGATAAAGTACAGCTTTTGTGTTTTTAAATTGAAATTTTCCGATAACTCAGAAATTCGTGAGTAGCAGCTGTGGACATGCTTTTGTTTTCTGGTACACACTACTTCCTTTTCCATTTCATATATAAGGTGTCTTTTTTTGGTTATCCCGTGTAGGTTTGGGTAACGAAACTCCATATAAAAAAAATCCAGCTGATCCACCTGTCATTCTTTTTATATGAAGTTTCTTTACCCAAACCTACACGGGATAACCAAAAAAAAACACCTATAGTAGACAGTTGTAAAAAACGGATGATTCTCTGATGCTGCACAAATATTTTACAGTTGAGTTGATTTCCGGTACAGTGTAGCAGACTAAGCTTCGGAATTTTTTCGAATGGATTGATTGCTTTTTGTTGTCAAAGCTCTTTCTACATTTTTCCTATTTTTGGATATCTTCACGAAACCCGCGAGAGATCCTCACGGAACCCTAAGGTACCGCGGAACTCCGTTTGTTTTTTTTTATTTGTTTTCGAATTACTGCCTGCATAAGATTATATTTCTTTCAATTTTGGAAATTTCTACAATTTTTTATAGAAGATTTAGTTAAAAAAAACGAGACCGAGGCTAATTTCTCGCTCTCCACGGGCTAAAAGTTTTTTTCGGGCGTACCTACGACTTGTATTTAACCCCCCCCCCCCCCCCCACATTATTTTCCTTCTGTCTTCACAAAAGTTCAGTTGTGTCGACAAAATAATATTTGTGTGGGGTTTGGTTGGAATAAGTGGGCAAATAAAAATATTTAGGTACTCAGAAAATTTTATTGGGAGATGCGGGACCATGGCTCCATAGTACGATTCCGTTTATCTTGACCTTTTTTGTTGCTTTGATAAAGACACACAAATTGAAGATTTTGTGAAATTGGTGTAAAAATGTTTCTTAAGAACCGAAATGGGGTTTGTGTAGCAGCCCCATGACTCCATCGTCCGATTTGATCCATTCTCACATATGTTTTGTGTGATCAATAGAAACACATTTGCGTGAAATTTGGTTGAAATTGGTGCACAAATAAAAAAGTTTTTCTTAGAAGAACCTAATTTGGGGGGTTGGGTTTGTATGGCAGCTCCATGACCCCGATTTTACCGATTCAAACATAAAAACTGCCTACAGCAAAAAGAAGCATTTGTGCAAAATTTCAGCTTCATAGCTTTTAAATTGGCCGAGTAAAACGCGTCGCAACACACGGAGAGACGGACAGACGGACAGACAGACAGACGGACATCGCCCAATCGACTCCCCAAGTCATGCTGATCATATATGTATACTTTTTATATTTCAATGCGTTACAAACTTCATGGCACAGTTAATATACCCTTTCACTCTATGAGCGAAGAGTATTAAAATCAAATCCATCGGGAATTTCTATGGAATTTAAGAGACAAAACCTTGTGCTGAGTTCTATTTTGTCGGAAATTTGTTACTGTTTCCACGGAAGTGGCTTTGCAAGATCTAGCGAAATACACATTCACACAATGAACGCTTTTTTCTTGAGTTTATAACGTACAAATTTCATTGTGAAATTGTGGTTTGGTTGACATGATGAATCGACTTGAGTGCGGCTTCAAGTTCAAATGTCTAATAAAAATGCTACAAAAATTAAAATAAAAAAAATATCTCGAATTTTCAATCGAAATAAAAATCAATTTCTCGTTGGGTGAACGTCGGAATAAAATAAAATTTTTCAGCCAAATCGAAAGCTTCCTAAATTGCCTATTTGGGAAATTTTACTTCAACTTCCCATGTTAGTTAGTTACCTTCTAGGTTCCTGGGGAATTTCAGTTATCTCCTAGCGAAATCCTACTGTGAAAAATTATCGCCTATTTCAAATTATTCTGCGGCCCTCTAGTTGATTAACTGAAGTAGTAATATGTACTACCTTCTGTCGGCGGTAATACTATCATAAAAAATACCGGCGTACAGAGGGCTGCGCCCGCAATACGAGGGTTTTTTAGATTTTGGATACATACACAGTGAATAATTTGACACATATATTTTATAGGTAATAAATAAGAATTATGCACAATATTAATGAAATGCTTCTTGTAAATCTATTTTCGGATTGGTCTAAATAAACGTGTTCCAGAATGAAAGGCTAACGCCGACTCTATACAAATAGATTTACTATGTATCATGGCTACACATTAACTGAATTTATTAGCTGTAACTCCTTTACCATTATTCCAAACTAGAAAAAAGCAACTGATATGAAATGTACCCATCGAGTTCTTTGATTTGAGTACCCATACGTCCACGTCCGATAAAAACTAAAAAAGTCGACTTTTTCAAATCTCCGGGACACCTTGTTAACTTTGTTCTACCAATGTTTAAGTATTTCACGTTAAATGCTGTTACGATTCTACACATTTCTACCAAATTTCATGACGATCGGTTAAGCCGTTCGCGAGTTATTTAGTTAACAGACGAACGGACAGACGGACGGACAAAATCGATTTCATAAGGGTTTTTTGAAAAATCTAAAAATCATATTCATTGTTATTCTAGAAATTTCGAAACGCAATCCCCATAAAATATACATAATGAGTACATTTTTTTTGGCACATTAATTATCTTCAAACTCTGCGTAGCGTACTCTATATTTTTTGTCTGCTTGATTTATTTGTACTTAGCCAGTCATAACAAAAAAAAATACTCATATGATTCACTTATCGTATCTGAAAATAAGGGATTAAATGCATAAATTAATTAATTAATCTTAGAAAATGTCAATGCATTTTTTTGTGTAGATTGAATGATATTGCCTACGTGGGGTAGTATTTTGTGCGAAAAAAAAAGAAATTCAAATGAGTTATACTGTGATTGACATGCCTTAACTTATCTTTATAGTCTACAAAATCTGAAAAGTTAGATAAAAATAAAAATATTTTGTATGCATTGTAAACCAAAATATAAATATGTATGTATCTTGACCTTTCCAATTGATCGTACATTCGATAAGTATGAGTGCAAATAAAGGAGACGAATTACTGGGAGTGTGGATGCCTAAGAATAATCTGGATTTGTACTTATCGTACATATAGTATCGATACAATTGTTGTCTATCGCACGAAAATGTAAATAATAAAAAATCTGTCACTGATTCCTTATTAATTAATCCACGGATTCGAATCTATTTTATTGAATTTTGACAGAACGGAATGCCAATCAAATGTATTCGAATCCATTTTATTGGATTGCGACCATATACATATTCGTACGAAATTTTCTATGGGATTCAATTTTTTGATTTGACGTGTGGAACGTATTGCCATTTCATATACATATGTATGTAAATCGTAGTAATCGTTCTTATTCAAACAGTGTATATTCTTTTCCGAGGGATGAGGTCACAAGCAAGATAGAAAGTGCCATGACCATATCTGGCATATCGTTTGTCCACCTCATGACATTGAACATGCTCGTACTCAGGCCTGTAGAGAGGGGGGAGGAACGGGGGGATTCCCCCCGGGCCCGGGATTTCATAGGGGGCCCGGATTTTGACACAAAAGTTGTGCTTTAGTGTTTTTTTTACATACAAATTGCTATTTTGAGGTCTTTAACTAAGAACCCTTATACATATGTACTGCTTTAAGCGTTTTAACAACAATTCATAACATACTGTGCACTAGGCTTGGGGCCCCTAATCTATTTTTGAATTTTGAGAACTAAGGCCCGAATCAGCATATTCAATCAACATGATAGTTTCGTTACTAAATTTCAATTAAGAAATTTCGACTTCTTCATCCAGTAGCGTACAGTTTTTCGAAATATTTGTGTTTAAAGTAAAAATAGGAGTACAGCGTCATTTTTTTCAAGGAGGACTTTAACGAGCGATTTTGATTTTGTGTACATACTGCTGCTGCTTATGAAATTGTTTTCAAGATACCAGCACACAGATGTTGATCACTTGTTGAATCTTAATTTAAATCTATCTACCTACCAGTACTCGCCAACTCGGTAACAAAAAATTTAAGGTTTTTTGAAATAGGTAAAATAGGAAGAAATAAAAATCCTTTATAAATTCGTAGCGTTGCGCATTTCGAAAGTAAATTTTATAGAGTAAAGACCAACATTCTGGGCCACTGCGAGTGTGCTAATAAATTACAGATTTGTGCTCCCCAAGCATTTGTTAGAACTGTGAAGTGTATCCGCCTTGTTTTGCTGATTGGAGATTGGTCCGTTGCCTTCTTCTTTTTTTTTCTTTAAAAAGCACCTTGCTACAAAAACTTTAATTATTTTTCATTTAACTTTTTGAATTTTAATTGTTTTTTTATTATTTTAACTTTTTGAATTGTAGTTTGAACTTATTTTTTTTTCTCTTTGTTTTTTTTTCTTTACTTTTATAAGTTTATTTTTCCTTTATACTTATTTTCCTTACTTTGAATTCTTTACATTACATGTTTTGGGAATTTATTCCCGTTTTGTAATATGTATTAAGTATTAAATAAATAAATAAATAATAAATAAAAAGCTTTGTAACGGTTGAGGTACAGAATAGACCACAGCTGTTTCCTTCGAAAAATCTTCAACCAGAAAAAAAAATAAGTAAATTTGCCCAGTTTATTGCATTATACACTTTCTATTTTGCGTGTAGTACAGCCTTTATTATTCATCTGTAAAATAAACACTTGAGCCAATTTCACCCGTATTGCCTTCAAATCGAATTAAAAAATAATATTTATGAATGATCCTTTCCTATCGAGAATGATTGTCGAAAATTTCAAGGCTTTCTTCATATCAAAGTTCGAATATAGGTTGGAATCTTACTTCACCAATGGAATATAAATTTTCTAAATAATTTTGTTGGGACAAGGGAATCAATAATTTTTCAATATTTTTTCTTGGGAGAACTAAATGCTAGAAGATTACCAGGCTACCGGTTTCGCTTTATGCGTATCTTGTGTAAGGGGCGCGACCATTAAACAATAAACTTATTTTCATCACGGGCAGATTTTAGTAAAGAAACTTCATACTAGAAAGTTAACCCTTTAAGCAGTAGCTTTTTATAAAGATTCGTTACCCAAAAATGCACGTAAAACGAAGAAACCATATTCTAGAATGATTTTGGCTTCTGTATTTCCTTAAAATTCGCCACTCAACTCTCGAATCGTCTTCAAAATATACTTGAAACGGGACCGAGGCTAATTTCGGGCGCAGCGGAAATTAAAATGAATCTTATGCTTCTTTCGCGTTAACAATTTCTACCACAGTGAGTCTTTACTATTACATACTAGGAACATATTTGGGTGAAGTTTGGTTTAGATTGGTTCATAAAGAAAAAAGGTTTTCTTAGAAGAACCTTATTTTCAGGGGCAGCCCCCATGGCCTCATGGCCCGATTTCATTCGTTATACACAACGTACACTAAAAAAATCTCGTCACACTGATCAATAATATACATATATACTTTATATAGTAGGAAGTGCCTCCTTCTGTGCGTTGCAAACTTCATGACAAAGTTAATATACCCTTTCATATAGTGACGGATATGAAAAAAATCACACACACACAAACTGTTAAACTATCCAGTCAACCCCGTTTTTTGTGAGTTTAGTATCTAAAAATGCATCACGAATGAGTCAGTTTTTTGGCAAGTGGTTTATCCCGTATCGTTATTTTTTATTATTTCTATTTTTTTATAATTCCTATTTTTCTGAAAACCCACCATTTTACCTCAGAACTTAAATATAAAAATGCACCTGAATGCGCAGAAGGCCGCTTTAAAACATTCTTCAAATATCTATCGTACTGATGCCGGATGCCGGACTATATTAGATTAAAAAACATCCGGATTACTGAGACTGAGCCGATTGTGAAGTGTGGACGCCGGATTATGAGGTGTTCCGGATTAAATGGAGGCTGGATTATAGAGATAATTGTACAATTTGTTTAAGGACCGATATGTAAAAAAAAATTTTCTTCGATTTATAATTTTTTACCGTATGGAAGAGGTGGGCCCGGAATCATTGTCCCCCCGGGCCCGGATTTTCTCTCCACGGCCCTGCTCGTACTAATGGGAAAACTGATAAAAAGCACTCCCCGAAAATTCGAATACTACCAACATGGGTTCCAATTTTTGTTTGTGTTAAACAAAACCGTTAAAACCGTTAAAAAATTTAAAATTTAAAAATTCAAAATGTCATAAGTTTGTTTAGAAAAATTTAAAATTTCCAAAAATTTTAATATTTCAAATTAAAAAAATATAATTTCAGTGTCTTGCTACCTAGTCCTGTGCACGCACAAACAGTTCCTTAGCCTCGTCTAGACATAGTCTGCATAAGTAACTCATCTTCTGCGATTTTTATTCGTTATTGTTTACGCTGGCTAAATGCCAAAATCGTTGTGAAGTGAGTATGTACTATCAAGTGAATTCGATTTCACAACCATCAATTTTTGACAATATTTGCATGGATTTCACGTGAAATGACGATGATTGTACCTACTTTTTGCAAGATGGCGATTAAAATTGCCATGCCCTCTAACTAAGGCAGTTATCAAACTTAAGGTACATCTTCCTCGGCACGAACCCAGCGGCTCTAGCGACAGCGACTCGTTCATTTCATATAAACACTCGTTTAAGAAGCGCTTAGCATTATTATTAAAATGAGTTTTTATATGGAAAGAGCGAGTCGCTGTCGCTAGAGCATCTGGGGTCATGCCGAGGAAAATATACCTTTACGCTACTTGTTTTTCTGCCTAGTGGAGAAACTTTCTAGGGATTAATGATGAGAGCGTCTATAAATCGATCTTCTGACCGGGACCGCTGACTGCTACCTCGTCCGTACGTTCTCTTTAATCTAATAAAATAACACTCTTGATTGTAGAAAATGGAGAGAAGAAAGTTGGCAAAGCAAAAATTTAAGCTAATCCGCAATATAAGCTGCTTAATCTGCATTCTTCGGGTGATCAGATAAAACTCGATAGTTAAATGTTTGGTTTGGTTGATAAGTATTTCCTATAAAAACGAATTTCGATACGGATCGCTTCAGTGTGTCCACTTTGTGAGCATTAAAACGTTACCTGAAAATGTTGAAACTAGCAGTCCTTTTGTGTGTTGCAGTTGTGGCCCAGGTTCATGGCCATGGTATGATGATCGAGCCAGTCGGTCGTCAGTCGCGTTGGCGTTACGATAGCTCGGCCCCGGCAAACTACAATGACAACGAATTATTCTGTGGCGGAATGTCGGTAAGGATATTTGTTCATGATGGCTAGCCAGTTGCAAATTATTTGAAAAAAATAATATTATTATTACAGGGTCTCTGGCAAACCAATAACGGCCGATGCGGTCTCTGCGGAGACAACTTCTCATTGGGTACACCACGTCCTCACGAATTGGGCGGCACTTACGGACAAGGTGTCATCGTTCGTCGGTATTCGGCCGGTCAATCGATTCCAGTTCAAGTTAAGTTGACGGCCAATCACAAGGGATATTTCAGTTTCGACATTTGTAGTCTTGATGCTTTCGGTCGGGAGTCTGAAGAATGCTTCAACAAAAACAAGGTCAACGTTGGAACTAATGGTCGCTGGACTTTGCCATCCTCCAATTCCCAAACATTCAGCTTAAATGTTCCAATTCCAAATGGTCTGCGTTGTAATCGATGTGTTCTTCGTTGGACATAAATGTTGCCGGTAATTTAGATTTTCTGAAAATACATAAATGCAGATTTTATAGAATATCATTCTTATGGAAATTTTAAATAAATTGCAGCTAATAACTGGGGTACATGCAGTGATGGCAGCGGTGCTGTCGGCTGTGGACCACAAGAAACATACAAGAACTGTGCTGATATCAGCATCTCGTAAAAAGTGGACGGCTCAACACTATGGATTGGTTCGAGGATTGATAAATATGTAAATAAAAATTGTTTGTAAATAAAGTCTTTTGAAGTATTTTAATTATTGACGCTCGAAATCAGCAACCGGAAGAAAACCTAAAAAAAAATACTTCATAGATATAACTTTATCTGTATACCCAGACAGTGGCGTAGATAGCTTTTCGGAGGGAGAGTAGATTTATGGTCAGGACTATTTTTTTTCCGCACAGGGCAAATGAATTGAAATAAATGGTGAACATGCGAAGAAGGTAGTTCAGCAAAAAGCAAGAATATCAAAGCGACCACTATGAAGAAGTGGTTTGAAGAATTAGGATCGAAATTAGTATTATGTTAAACTTCCATTATACATATAAAGACCGAAAATCCCTCAACAATAGCGTGGTGATCGGCCATAATGTACTAGTCACGAAATGGATTATTTATTTTATTTATTTACTTAAAAATTAAAATTCAAACTCTAAATTTTTTTCAGTGGATGCTATTAACCAAATGTTGTTTTAAATAAATTACGTCTAAAAAATTGCTTCAAGTTAAGCTGCTAAATTGAATTTAAAGGGGTACAACTTCTCAAATTTAAATATATGTAGATATATGGTATGGATTATGTATAGATCGTCTTTCTTAATGTCTTTATCCATTAGATAAGGATCAGAGCAAATGAAATGTTTCATTTCCATTTAAATGGAAGCATAATTGTAGAATATTACTATGTTTATTGCTTAAACTCTCCTGTTGGTTTAAAGCTTCGTTTCGTATGTGACATACATACATACAAACTACGTATAAGAAAAGGTGTAGAATTGGCCAAAACTGTAAGATTTTCTATTATAGAACTAGAATTTTTGAAAATCAGCGACTAATTCTAGAATACATTTTTGATTTTTCTCTTTTCTTTATTCAATAATTCGAACTCTCAATATTTCAAATTGAATTAATTTCTAATTCGAATTATCGAAAGTATACATCAAAAGTAAATATTCAGGTTCGCTCCCACTACAGTGATTCTCTTATGACCGAAAAAGAACCAGTTTGTTAAAAAAGGATCACTGGTAGAGTTCCGGATGGGTCAAGCTTCAAGGTTTTGCTACGATGCATTCTCTTAATTTATTTGATATTGAAATGTGGTGAATAGAGATGTCAAATACCGGACGGTTAGTCAATTTTCTTTCATATTTTCAAGAAAAATATTAAACATTTTAGTTTTTTTCTCCTAAACAAAGAAATTCTAGATTGTGAAAAGAACAGAAGTGTATTGCTGTCGGCCAAGAATAAGAATGGAATAGCTGAAATTTTTATTGCTGTATTCTTACAATTAAATTATAGGGACCATTCGTTCAAATCAAATGATAAGGCATACTAATAGACAAAGATTAGCGACGTTTTTTTTCGTATCGCGGGTAAATCTGACTCGAAAAAAACGATCGCGGGTAACATCCCGGTTAAGACCAAACAGCTAACACTTGACAGTTTTTGCGCATCTTTGACTCACCTTTTTCGGCTTATTTTTTAGATGTGGTGGATTTTAACACAAAAGATGATTATTTCTTTGCAAAATCTTTTCTCGTGATGAGAAAAACTCTCACATTTGGTTTGAAAAAAAAAAAAAACAAATTCCCTAATATTTCCCCTATGCGTCCGCCATCTACATTTGAGCTCTATCCCATGTAGGGTAGTTGCACGCGTGAACTTTACCTGGGTAAGTAAGATAATGCATTAGAGGGCATTAGGAACGCCCATTTACAACTGCTGACTAACAATGAAACGGTGCCTCAGGGTGTAACTCTGTTTAAGAAAGTAAAACTTTGAATTACCTCATTGTATTCTCAGAGATTTAAATGCTAAGTTTCATGAATCAATGGGTGGGGCAATGAATAAGAAAATGCAAAAAGGAAATGCAAATAACCGCATAATACACTAGATATGCGACTTTTTTTGGGACCAAAATATTTTCTATCGTGACTTGATTTTGTAGCTTCGATGACATTTCTCATAGTAATTTTATATGGAAAATTTATTGTAAATAAAATCGTGCACGTGCGCAGATTAATGCTGCAATGAATACGAAATTTCAAAATTAATAGATGCTTAAAATTAATTATTCAGCAACGTTCCTGTTGCGTAACTGTATACCAACAGCATCAAAATTTGCACTATTGCGAAAACTACACTTAAATGGGATTGCAAAGCGTTGCGTGGTATAAATTCGTTTAAATACCATACCAGCCCCAAACACTAAATTTCCTACGCCACTGCTAGCTATGAAAAAAAATCAAATTGTCTCCTTTATTTTCAGATATTTCGTTTCCTTCTTTTTCATTGGGGTGGGATTCCAAAACGGAACAATTGCGTATGTTCCGCAAACATGTTTGTCACTTTGATCCCCTAACTGCCATTTTGCGGATCAGAAATCATCTCCAGTTCTTTCGTTAACACATATAGTTCAGTAATATCGTGTCGATTTAGTACCATTTCGTGAAAAAAATACAGAAGTTTTTTTCTCACTGTTTCTTTATGTATTATGGGGCGCTGATTCCGAATATGAACTTTGCACCCTAAAAAAAGTGCCGCAACCTTTAAAAAAGGGGGGAAAGGGGGGCGTTTTTTCGGTTTTTTGCGATTATTTCAAAAACGGTAAGAGATACAGAAAAATGGTCTGAGGACGAAACAAACTACATAAAATTGTCTTTGCAATGATATATAACACATTAGAGTTTAATTGAATATTTCGGCGTTAGAATAGAACATAAATTAGAATATTTTCATTTTAGACCTTTTTTAAAAGCTCCATAACTTTTGAAGGAATGTTAGTTCAGCCGTTAAATTTTGTATAAGTACTCATAATAAGTTCAGGATCACTTTAAGGTAAACATTGAGTCGCTCCGGTCAAGGACCCCCATTATCCCCCCATTTAAATTTTTCAAAACGGCATGTCCATAACTCCCCCCAAAATTGGAGCAGAGTGGTAAATTTTGGTTTGCTGGGATTGGAGGTCATAGTCACCCCACCCACCAAAAATCAGCTCATTCGGACAAAAACTAACGGTACCTCCCATACAAAGTGACCCAAGACAACTTTGTTCTCAAGTTTATAAAATGAGTAGTACCTACTCGTACGTAGAACAAATTCCTGATGGGTCACTTTGTATGGGAGGTACCCTTAGTTTTTATCCGAATGAGCTGATTTTTGGTGGGTGGGGTCACTATGAGCTCCAATTTCAACAAACCAAAATTTAGCACTCTGCTCCAATTTTGGGGGGAGTTATGGATATGCCGTTTTGAAAAATTTAAATGGGGGGATACTGGGGGTCCTTGACCGGAGCGACTCAATGTTTACGTTAAAATTATCTTAAACTTGTTGTGAATACTTATACAAAACTTTACGGCTGAACTAACATTCTTTGAAAAGTTATGGAGCTTTTAAAAAAGGTCTAAAATGAAAATATTCTAATTTATGTGCTATTCTAACGTCGAAATATCCAATTAAACTCTAATGTGTTATATATCATTGCAAAGATAATTTTATGTAGTTTTTTCCGTTCTCAGACCATTTTTCTGTATCTTTTACCGTTTTGGAAATAATCGCAAAAAACCGAAAAAAAAATGCCCCCCTTTCCCCCCTTTTTTAAAGGTTGCGGCACGTTTTTTAGGGTGCAAAGTTGATATTCGGAATCAGCGCCCCAAAATACATATAACAAAATTGAGAAATAAACTTCTGTATTTTTTTCCTGACGAAAATACGATATTATTGGACTAATATTTCACAAAGGCAGATAAAGGAATATTCCCGATTCGCAAAACGGCAGTTAGAGGATCAGAATGGCAAACATGTTTGCGGAACATACGCAACTGTTTCGTTTTGGAACCCCACCCATTGTATGACTATCCTTAAGCCAGGGCACCTAAATCGATTCATCAAAAGAATTTGGTTAAACAATTTGTTTTAATCAGTAGCATGGGCAATGTAGTCTGGCTGGTCTAGCGGTTAGTGCACGCACCTTCGGTGCACAGGGTCATGAGTTCGAATCTCACCGTGAACCATTGTGTTTTTCGAACTCACGAGCTTGTGACGGACTATGATCTCACTCAGATGTTAAACGAGTACCCATTTATGGGGATAAATAACACTGCTGAGCGTGATGCTGATCTCATTACCTCAACAAAAAGCAGATAAGATCTTGGAAATAGGATGTCACTAACACATCCTGCGGCCTTAGTCCAAAGTTGGATTGTCGCGCCTGTTATTTATGGGCAATGGTAGGAGTTTTGGGGGTTCAAACCCCCTCCGAAATTTTCAGATGTATTAATGTTATTTTTTTAGACAGTAGGTTGGTTGGAATAGTGACTAGCGAAATGGCCTTCGAAAAACAGGGCAGTGGTTTCAAAACCCACTGTTTTAGAATTCATCATGTGACGGACTATTATTTCACTGAGATGCTAAATGAGTACTTCTTTATATGAAAATGAAAGATATTCCGAACCCGTCATCGAAGTAATTTATGAAGAAATTTTATCGACAATGAGCGAGGGACTCAGTACTCGGAAAGTTGAGTTAAATATGTTGCTGTTCTTCTGAAGGTTGAGAAGGTCTAGTGCTAGGAAGGCACTACAAAAAGAAAACTACAGTAGAAAAGTATGGCCCATGTATGTTTCACTCAGAAGTGGAGCAGCTGAAACTGGAAATGGAAAAATTATTTTAAGTTCTATAATTTTGCCACTAACCTCAGATTAAGACTGACAACTTCAGTTAATTTATCACGCTGGACTCCCTGACAACGTAAACCTCGTTTCTAAAACCCCTCCCGAAATATTTTACTACGTACGCCCTGGTAGAATAAAATAGTGCGTGCAGTGGTTGCCAGCTGATTATAAATCTGATTCCATTACTGGTCGGAGAAGGATCAAGTTTAATTGTATTTTTAAATGTTTGGAAAAAAATAGTAAAGGGAATCTCTGATATTGGCATAACTTGTCTATATATGTTTATAAGCAATCAAGACAATATTTAACGTAATTTAATAATTTTTGAATTGGCCTACACTACCATTTGTTCAAATTACTCAGTTGACTGGAAAGCCGGTACTTTCTATCCGGTTTTAAGCTTGATTTGAAATTCTCCTTGAGTTTCTCCTTAAATCAAGGATGCATTGACTCGTGAATATAAGTGATTTCTATGAAAAAGTATGGAAAATGACATTTAGTTTACTGAATTTCGGCATCCTTGACTCAAGGTCTCCTTGAGTTAAGGAATGTTTATAAATACGGGCCTAAGTCTATAAATCGAAGTCTCTCCTAAAAATGTTAAAACATATTCACTAAAGATCGCCCAAAAAAAGGGTCAATTTTGAAATATTCCAAGGAATTGAATTTCGGCAGATATTTTAATCAGGAGTGAAATTGCGACGACCTAATTTTACATAATTTAGTCTAAACATTGTTTTATGTTTGAATTATTTAAAACGTAATTCCACTTTGTCGACTATCTGTGAAAGATGTTTGTCCAAAGACAGGGGGATTGATCCCCTTAATCCCCCTCTTATCTTCGCCACTGTACCCAGATGATCCTTCACCTTAACCTTCCTGGGAAAATAGTAACAAATGATACTGTAGGTCACGTCTTTTCCAAATATTGTTAATGCTGCATCCCAAAATAATATAGTTAGCTTTTATCTATGAAGGTAATTTCCCAGATGGTAATGTATAAACAAGTGTATCTAAATTAAGTTTAAGCTACCCAGAAAAAATGAGGTGCATAGCGCTGCGCGTAAGATCTCGCAGCGTCAAAGTATCGCACATTCTATAACATCAACACTTTTCGGATACAATCTCTAAAAAGATAGCTTCAAAAAACAGCAAAAGTCAATTGATAAAAGTATCATTTGCTCTAGGTGCGTGTTCGACAATGTGTAGCTTCGCTAATACCAGGCATATGTGATAACAACTTCAGAGGTCATTAAACAGGGAAAAGTTAATAAAACATTTGTTATTTGAATAGAACTAGGCCATATACGCGCAGATTCAAAAATCTTGGCAATTCCGCCCAAATATGTACCAAGTAAAAAAATTTATTTTCCAAGAAGCATATAAGAAGATCAGTCACAAGGAAAGAGTTGATCAGTTTTTCGAGTTGGAGCATTCAGGCTTAGAAGATCGGCTACTGGGTTTTGGATAAAAAAAAAATGAATTTCGCGTGTAAAATTGTATTGATAGTAGTTGGTATCGCACACTATGTGGTTGGGCATGGAATGCTGGTAGATCCTGTTGGTAGACAATCCCGATGGCGATATGACGAGTCAGCGCCAGTTAATACCAATGATAATGAGCTGTTTTGCGGTGGAATCACTGTAGGTTTGTTTTAGAATTTATAGTCAGGATTCTGGCGTTATTTTATTTAAAAGTGATTTTATATGATAAGATATCAAGACGAAACAGTGTCGCATAAGACAGAATGGATATGAAATAATGGTCGCAGTCTGTTCTTTACAGGAGTTTGGGAGGTTTGGTTTTTAACGCAATTAATACTACAACAGGATACAAATTTGAAAAGAGTTGTCCTGAACAAATTTGTTGTCCTGTTGTGGGCCAATGAAACGCATTTATTACCAAAATAGAAATATTGTTAACACTCTGCATTTACAGATGTGAATATTGTATTTCTACTCTGCAGTTAAATGTCCTTTCTAACTTTTTTTTTCCGCAGGCAACATGGCAAACGTATGGTGGCAAATGTGGAATTTGTGGCGACGAGTACGGGCTACCGACACCGCGACCTCATGAATATGGTGGCGAATATGGTAGCGGAGTGATTGTAAAAACGTATAAGTCCGGACGCGATATACAAGTGGTGGCGAATTTAACGGCCAATCATAGAGGATATTTCACATTCGATATTTGCAATATGGACTATAACGATGAGAGTGAAGAATGTTTTCATGATTTGAAATTTGAGGATGGAAGTGATCGATTTTACGTACCATCACCCGAATCGGGAATATTTAAAGCCAACATATTCATTCCACGCTATATCGTGTGCAATCATTGTGTTTTGCGTTGGCAATATACTGCAGGTAAAAATTTAGTAAATGGATGAAATTTAATTTATTTTGGGCAGAGCAGGCAATTCGTCCATGAACTTATGTAGCCTTTGTGGACCATATACGTCGATTTTTTTTTTGTATTTTAACAAAATCCGTCTAGCTCGGGAACAAAGGCGGCACTTTAGCTCTAGGCACATCCGTGCAAAAGAGTGGTGGAAGGCGTCCAAATGTCCAAATTTATATTTTATAACCGTCTAGAAATACAATTTATATTCGAAATAGAATTCCGTTACCATAAGTAAAGAATTTAATGCTCCTGTCACCCAACCATCTTGTCACCAAACCATCGTGCTGAATACGGACAAATTTAGCACTGCTCTTTGCCTTTCTTTATGTGGAAAACGTCCTAGCTAGATGTCCTGTGTATGATAGTGGAAGAGTTTTGATCCCATACCTACCAAGTACACAAAACAAATTTCATAAAAGTCGGTCAAACCGTTTCGGAGGATAACTTAGCAACAAACATATTGCTAAAATAAATAAAAGGCGCGACAATCTATAACATTGGACTAAGTTCGCAGATAGTCTGATAGTCACATCCAATTTCCAAGATCTTATAACCGTTTTTTTGTTGAGGTGTTGAGACCAACAGCACGCTCAGCAGTGTCATTTATCCCCATAAATCGGTACTTGTTTAACATCTGAGTATAGGATCATAGTCCGTCACATGGGTCGTGAGCTCAAAAAAACACCAAAAACTGAATTGGTTTACAGTGAAACTCGAACCCACGACCCTATGCACCGAATGTGTGCTCGAGAATTATATATATATAGACTTACATATGTATGTATATAGATGTCATAAAAAACTCATAACTAAATATAATTATCCAATTGATATTTTTACAGGCAATAATTGGGGACAATGCGCTGATGGCACTGGCGCATTAGGATGTGGTCCACAGGAAATATTCCGATCCTGTGCGGATATTAGAGTTCTGGACCCAGGACATCGATTTGCCGGACTACTCTAAATATAATTGACTGAACAAGAAAATGATAAATTAATTACAATTACAAAAAATATTTAACGAAATCGGATCTTTTTATTACTTATTAATTATTAGGGTGATTCCCTAATTTTTTGAGTGTTAACTGATCTAATCTCATTTTCAGCTTTATTTTTTTTTACGAATTATATTTAAAGGAATAATCATCTTTGGCCACCTAAATAATTTAGAATCAAAACACTACTCTTATCTGCGTACATAGTTTTAGGATTCAAAAATATGACAGATATGTAAAATTAAAACTTAACACTTTCCCGGACACAACGTCTATAGACGTCCAATTTTGAGCATTTGACCATACAAATCGTGTCAAATTTTGGCGTTGTGTCCGGCAATGAGTTAAATATCAATTCCCGATTCATGAATATTGATTAGAAAAATTCATATAAAAAGGAAATGCAAATGTTCAAACTTGAGTGTGTCCACTCTCCAGAGCCGTGTACATTATCCAAAAGTTTCCAAAATGTTGAAATTCGTAGTCGTTTTATGTGTAGCTGTCGTGGCCCATGGTTATGGTATGATGTTGATCCCCGTCGGTCGTCAGTCGCGTTGGCGTTACGACAGTACCGCTCCTGCAAACTACAATGACATGGAATTGTTTTGTGGTGGACTCCATATAAACATCTTAACTAATTTATACTCCTAAAAATTACGTGTTGTTACAGGCTAACGGTGGCCGTTGTGGACTTTGCGGTGATAGGTTCTCCGCCGGAATACCACGTCCTCACGAATTGGGCGGTACCTTATCGGACAAGGTGTTGTTGTTGGCAGATATTCCGTTGGTCAATCAATTCCAGTTGAAGTTAAGCTGACTGCCAACCAAAAGGGCTATTTCAGCTTCGACATTTGCAGTATTGTAGCTAACGGTCGCGAATCGGAAGAATGCTTTTCCCGCAATCAAGTTAACGCTGGATCGAACGGCCGCTGGAACTTATGCCATCAAGCGAATCACAAACTTTATACTTCAACAGTCCACTTCCAGGCGGTCTTCGTTGCAATCATTGCGTTTTTCGTTTGACCTATGTTGCAGGTAATTCTTTTGGATGAAAAGGATTTTTTGGATAAATATGTTATTTATTCTAAATCGTTTCGTTACAGCTAACAATTGGGGAACTTGCAGTGATGGCAGTCAAGGACCTGGCTGTGGACCACAAGAAACTTTCAAGAACTGTGCTGATATTAGTACATATCTTGTAAAATAGATAGTATGATATAGCGCCTAATGTTTGAATATTGAATAAATTGAAATTAAATATATATACCTATTTAATTAATGCCCCTAAAGATCTGCAATTTGGTCAAATTTACTTAAATTATATCAAAATCGATCCATAATAATCCTAGTTTTCTGCACCTAAGGCTTTAAAACTGTTAGAAATAACGAAGCTAGAATAAAATGATGTAAAAAAGAAATGATCGTTAGACTATGCGCCAATTTTTTAAAGAATCGTACAAGCCCCTCACCTTGGCAGAAGTTGGAGAAAATTGAGATGGAAAAATAGATTGTTTTTCGGTTAAATCACAAGAAATTGACTTAGAAGCTCTGTGAAAACCAAACCTCTTATCCGATTTAAGTGCGGTCAGTTTTATTTCTTAGGTAAATTTGTTGGCTGTAATAATCATCTTATTTTGCTAATCTAGCGCTAGTCTAGCTTTTAAGATATTGAGGATTTAGTCGTACAAGAAAATTATTATTATTATTATATAAAGGGTTAAGAGTTGGCGGTATGTTCCGTACAACTTTTTCGCTGGAAATCACATGAGGAATCACAATCCGGTGCGTTTATGCGGCAGTTTCCGGACAGCCTGTATAGTAACAGAAAATCAGTTTAACGTGTGACATCGCCTGGAGAAGAATTTTGATCCGATAAATAATCCTTAACATTTTCCGGAAAGCTACTAACATCCTTATAAAGAGGTAAAATCAGATGATGCTACAAGACTTCGTAATGGTTGAAATACATTTGACGCGTCAGCTGATTCTGATTCTGCTGATGCCGATGTCCAATCTATTTCAAGCTTTACACTTTCTCTAAACGTTAACCTAAAAAGACACCCCATTAAATACTTCTCTATAATGTTTATTGGATGCAATAGTTTCTTTCTAAATGAACACACACATGTAATATTATGCAATAGCAGAGAATCAGTTGTGTTATGTTCAAAACAGATTAGAACCAATTTATGGATTCTTCGTTCTTTCAAGTCAAACTCTATAAAAAAAAATGTTAACTTGCGCAGCTGTAATTTTTTTATATGGAGTTTCTTTGGATTCCGGGAATCCATGGATTCCGTGTGTGACCGCCCTTAAAGCTAATGAGATAGATGTTTTGATTGATTTTTTTTGTTCACTATTTTCCAGATCGTTTTGATTTTCTCTAGGACAATAATTATACCCTTCGCTTATTAAGCGTAAAGGGTATATTAACTTTGTCATGAAGTTTGTAACGCATTGAAGGAAGCATCTCCGACCATATAAAATATGTATATATATGATCAGCGTGACGAGCTGAGTCGATTGGACGATGTCCGTCTGTCCGTCTGTCTGTCTGTCTGTCTGTTGCGACGCGTTTTGCTCGGCCAGTTTAAAAGCTATGGAGCTGAAATTTGGCACACATGCTTCTTTTTGTTGCAGGCAGTTTGTATGTTTGAATCGCTACAATCCGACAAGGGGGTCGTGGGGTTGCCATACAAACCTACCCCCCAAATTATGTTCTTCTTAGAAAAACTTTTTTATTTTCTCATCGATTTCAATCAAATTTCGCACAAATGTGTTTCTAGTAATACCACAAAACATATGTAAAAATGGACCAAATCGGATCATGGAGTCATGGGGCTGTCATAGAAACCTAGCTCCCCAAATTAAGTTCTTCTAAGAAATTTTTTTTATTTATACACCAATTTCAACCAAACTTCACACAAATGTGTTTCTATTGATGACACAAAACATATGTATAAATAGATGGAGTCGAACTATGTGGTCATGGGGCTACCATACAAACCTAGTCCCCTAAATTAAAGTTTTCTAAGAAAAACGTTTTTATTTGCACACCAATCTCAATGAAACCTCAGAAAATTATATTTCTATTGATGCCACATAACAAACGTGAAATCGGACTATGGAGTCGTGGGGCTGCCATACAAACTTGACCCCCAAAATTAGGTTCTCCTAAAAAATACTTTTTTATTTGGACACAAATTTAAACTAAACCTCATTGAAATGTATTTTTAGTGATAGTACAAGACATATGCAAAAATTAATTATATCGGAACATGGGGTCATGGGGCTGGCATATAAACCCAACCCCCAAATTAGGTTCTTCGAAGAAAACCTTTTTGATTAGTCCACCAATCTGAACCAAATATGTTTTAATTTATGCCACAAACATAAGTAAAAATTGATGGGAAGGCCACAGGGCTGCCCTACAACCCCCTTCCCCCTCTTTTTGGTTCTTATAAGAAACCCACGTAACGCTTCGCCCAATAAATCTTCGCCACGGCATGGAAGCGGGGAGGACTGAACACTAGTCATAGGTAAGCCCGAAAAACTTTTAGACCGAGGGGAGCGAAGGGTATCCAAATTTCGGCCGCGCCCGAAATTAGCCTCGGTCTCGTTTTTTAAATTGGAATTTTATTTGCTAGACGATAAACTTCATCGGTCGGTGTTCTCCAGTGTATTTTATGTATCGCCTTTTTGGCATTATCCTTAAATTGATTAGGTATAATATGTTGGATTTTTCGTATCGCAATATAGATCGTTGCGGCTTTAGTAAAACAATATGCAGTTTCTCTGTAAACACAGGTATATTAAATATTATTTTTATCAAAAAATTCACAATATCTTCAATTCAATTCAATACTCCGCACTATTTAACAATTTTCCAATTCTTGTGATTTGATTCTTTGACAGATTAAAGAACATATGTAAGTAGATTTACACTTTTGGCGCGAAAACATAAATTCGTTTATAGTAGTAATAGTTTTCTTCCAGTACTTCATGTACAAGGCATCATAAATTTAAAATAAACAAAATTATCTAAAATGAGTACCACTGCATTTTATATGTTTTTACCTGATGTTTTACTCCAAGTCATGTTACCATAAAAAACAATGGGTACCAATTCAGCTTTTTACCGCCTAGATACATATTTTATTTCGGAGATTCTATTAATATTTTGGTTGCCAATTTTAAATTGTACATAAATATCCATTTTATTTATCTGTTTGAAGAGCATGTTCTTAATTTTTTTTTGCGTTAGTTTAAAGTTTGTTTCCAATTGGAAAAATTCGATGGAAATATGAGAGGTCGCTATTTATTATACTTGTTTAGCTTTTCCCCAATGACCGCATATATACAGCTTGAAACTGCCGCATAAACGTACCGGATTGTGATTCCTCATGTGATTTTCAGCAAAAAAGTTGTACAAACATACGCCTAATTCTTTACCCTTTAGCTGCCACAGGCATTTGAAGATTTAAAAAAAAATTTCTTGTACGACTTAAACCTCAATATCTCCAAATACCTAGAATAGTGAATTAAGATGATTATTACAGCCAACAAATAATAAGATAAAATAAGAGGGTTGGTTTTTACAGAGCTCCAACGTCAAGTTTTTGTGATTTGCCCCAAAAACAATCTATTTTCCTGTTGCAATTTCTTCTTGGAAATCTTACATCTTTCTTACATCGTTTTATTCTAACTCCATTATCTCTAACATTTTTAATGCGTTGGTTTAGAAAAGTAGGGTTTATTTTAGCTCAAATTCGATTCAATTCAATTCAAACTGCCCCTAAAGTTCTGCGATTTGGTAACATTTATTCAAATTATGTCGAAATCTAGCCAACATCAACCCTAGTTTTCTGCACTTAGAGGTCCATCCAGAGTGATCGCCAAATGATCGCACGTGCAACGAACTGGCAGTTGTCATTGCATCCAAACTGATCGCCATTTGGGTGGCCGTTCAGTTTTGATATTCAATATGGCAACTCAACCAACCGCTTTGACAACCGCTTTTCAAATTCAAAGTGACAATTTTGCAACTTTTGTTCATTCTTTTGTGTGATATTGAATAATTCTTGAATGGCCGTTTAAAAATTCAAACGCGCAGAGTCCGATTTTGATAATTAAATTTAAAAAAAAAATCTTCAAAATGAAATTTTGGTTATGTAATTTTCTGTCTCCATTTGGTTGCTAGTGTAGACGCTAAGTAGCAACCATTTGGACCTTTAAGGAGATTTTCATACCTTGTTGAAAACACTATTTAGAGAGCGCAAAATCGGAAAGAGCTACAAGTTTGCCACCACTTTTTAATTTATGATACCACTATGCTTGAAATAGAATTGATGTAGCAACAGCAGCAGCGGCCCAATGCAATATTTAAATGGGTGGGAGCAAGCTTTTTATAGCTTTTGCTGCTAACATGACGTCACTCATTTAAATTGCTGCATTATCGTTGCTACTGCTATTGCTGCCGGCATTTTTTTTCCAGCATTACTGAAATTTATTCACAAAAATTTGTTTTTGCACGCCATTTCATAGATGCGACATAGTCTTGTTTAGAGGTCCAAAAGGAAGGTGAAATATTATTACATACGAATTCCTTTATTTAAGACTTAAATTGATAAAATTTAACTGTAATCATATTTATACTAAAATCTACTTTTCCGTTATAAATCAAATGTTCTTTTCGCGCATTCAACATTCGATAAGCGCCCCCAGCGCCCCATACAACGAGCATCAGCACTAATGACTCTTTCGTCAAGTTCTATTCCCAAGTATGACATTTGCACACCGCCTTCCAACAAAAGTCAGATTCGTCCGCGTGAGACACCGCTGTGTGAATTTTACTTAATTTTGTTTCATATTCTTTAAAGAATTCCAAAGAAAAGACCAAAATGGTGAGTGCTCGCTGTGAAATATCTAAAAATGTAACAGTTGACGGCTATTTTTTGCTGTTAGTGAATTTTGGTTGTTCACTTTGCGTATAGACGATGAGTGTTTGACCAATTGGAGTCACTTTATCTTGTGATCATGTGCTTTGTGTTAATCGATATGAAACTTTAAATTGTCTTCCAAATACATTAGAATTCATAATTTTCAACTCATCTTCACTTATTAAATGTTTAAATCCCATTGCATTGCACCCCCCGTAAACTAACCTCAATCATGATGGACATGTCCGTCTGGAAGATTCTATTAGTCATACGGCTGCCGGCCCTGTTCTTCATACTTGCAAATTGTTTTGACTCAACATATGAATGATTTCGGTCTATTTTCTCCGTTTCAGCAACCACAAATTGTATTATTGAAGGAAGGAACTGATTCGTCTCAAGGAAAACCCCAGCTCATATCCAACATCAATGCATGTCAGGCGATTGTTGATGCCGTCCGTACAACGTTGGGACCTCGCGGCATGGACAAGCTGATTGTGGACAATGGAGGAAAAGCGACAATTTCCAATGATGGAGCAACTATCATGAAACTTTTGGATATTATTCATCCCGCTGCTAAGACGTTGGTTGATATTGCCAAGTCACAAGATGCTGAGGTAAGTGCTTAAATGGGTGTTTGTGGGTGATGGTCTCCTACTGCGTCAAAAGAAATAGTAGAAATTTCGACATGTATCGACAAAAACATTCCGAACAAGGATATAAATTCAGGTTCGTCAGAATGTTGCTCTACGCACAGCTACAGGATCATCTTCTGATGTTTTCCCAGTACCAGGATGAGTATAGAAATTTCGATCTTGATAAGGTGACAACTAAAAAGAATGCATGCACGTAGGACCTAGTATTTAAGGGAGTCAAAGGAGGATCACAACTGCTATCGAAAAATCTATAGCGAAACCTCGGGTGTATTCCCAGGGGACCATGGTCTCTACCCATCGAAGCGTTGGATACCGAGATGCGTGTTGGTTGTTACAAAAGACAACCGTCCCCCGGAGTGGCATGCTCTGAATGGTCCAAACAGTTGTCAAAGTCTAACTGTCGAGCATTCCAACACTCCCGGAAGGTATCGAACTAATTTCCTATGCGGACGATTGCACCGTACTCACCACGGGGAATAATTTAAATGGCATGTGTGCTCGATTAAATGACTATATTGAGAAACTGGTGGTTTTTCAGTATCCGCAACCTCGTCATCTCACCGTCAAAATGCACTGCAACCCTTCTCACCACCTGGACACAGGAATTTTGGGAGGAGCTTAGGATCCGTACGGGTAGGCATGCTGATGACGTTGTTCCTACTGTCACTAACCCCAAAGGCTAGTTAGAGAGAATGGCCTATGCGCCTATACCTAGCTGGTTTGTGGATTGATGACCACACGGCCTGAGTCAAATTGCTGCTCAGTAAACGGACGGGGCCAGACCTATGTGAACGGTAGCGCTACGAGTCTGCTTTAAGCCGAAGAGTAGTAAACAGGCATAACGATCCTGCGGCTGGCGAGCCGAATTCGTTAGGTCTAACCGAAAGGGGTCCCAAGGAGGATCACACCTGCTATTGAGAAATCTTTAGCGAATAGTGAACCTCGGGGATGGGCGTGCCCAGGCTATTAGTCGGATAAATTTCGTCGTCTCGCAAGGGAGGGAGGTTATGGCCATTAGGCTCAGGCACTACTAATGACGAATTGCGAGGTAGACGCAGGATGAATGTCACTAACCCCAAAATCCTTGGTGTCTATCTAGACATCATGATGAAGTCGAAAAACCATGTCGAAGACGTAGTCGACAAAATGCACAGTAGAAACAACGTCCTAAACGCACTAGCCGGAAGTTCCGGGGGCAAGGACAAGGAAACTATGTTGGTCACCTACAAAGCGATAGGTAGAGCAATTCCCAGCTACGCAGCACCGGTATGGTCACAAACCGTTTGTGAACCAAACTGGAACAAGATCCATACATGCCAAAACGCTGCTCTACGTATCGCTACAGGTTGTCACATAATGTCGTCTCAGGATCATCTTCATCAAGAAACCATCATGTTGCCAATACATGATCATAATCTTCTCCTGTCTTTACAGTATCTGGTCGGTTGCTATCGAGAGAATCGCCCAAACCATCATCTCATGGACAATACTCTCCCTCCACGACATGTCAGGAGTGGAATCAGAGATCTCGAGAGAGTCGTCCAGGGATACAAACGGGTACCTCCCGATATATTTGATGACACAGCATACCATGCGGCCATCGCAGATATTCACAAAACCGTTGTGAATCGGTCAATAGGGAGATTGAGTATGAATAGAGTCCTCTCAGCGCCCCCACCACCTATATCACCTGAGGAGACTAGGCTCCCGAGAACCACAAGAGCGACACTAGCTCAGCTTAGGTCGAGTTTTTGCTCGCGCCTCAATTCATACTTATCTCGAATAGACCCGGACATTCAGAACATTTGTCCGAGCTGCGCTGGTGCGCCCCATGATGTGGACCACTTGTTCCGATGCTCCGCTGCACCCACTAACCTCACTCCGAGGGCGTTATGGGACAACCCTATTGCAGCTGCTACGTTCTTGTCGCTTGAAAAATTAGGCGAGAACGACGACGAAACATAGAGTGCTTCCAAAGACATACACAGCGGTTCACGCCTTTCTGCGCCGCTACTACAACAACAACAGTTGTCAAACAGTCCAACGACGGATCGGGAGTTACGAGCGTCTATGCAAGATGTTCTCTACACATGCACAGTATTACTGTGTAGACGAGAACTGAGAGTCTCCTCACACAATGAATACTTCCAAAGAACTCTCGATCGTCCACGCATCTGAATCCGTCTGCTGTTCTGCCTGTTGCTGTGGGTATTTTTTTCGGTACTTCACTGTGACGTGAATCATCAAAGATCCATACCGGTGTTTCCGCGATTGAAAAAAGTGGAAAAGAAAACGGCTATCCTTAAAAAAGGTAAAATCGCACAGGTCATCCTACAACAGAGGTTGATCGCTATATTAAAGGATTAGTTCCAAATGGAAACTTCTAATTTTGTTTTAGAGCTTCAAATGGTTAGTTATAGGACAGTTGCCCAGGGTGGTTTATTATACCATGCCAATCTTTTCGATGCCCCAATCGATGTTCTGTTTACGCTGATACAGAAGTATAGCTTGGAGTACATATGTGTTTCGCCTCTGATTGCGCCTACAAAATGAAAATACTGTTATTGTTCCATTTTGCTCCTCAGCATGCAGAAACGTCCTTCCGTTACTTTATTGACTCGTTCCCAAATTTAAGCTTTATCTCAAATTTGATTTATTTCATATTACAGGTTGGTGATGGTACCACTAGCGTTGTTTTACTCGCTGGCGAGTTCCTAAAACAGGTCAAACCGTTCGTCGAAGAAGGCGTTCACCCTCGCATCATCATCAAAGCCATTCGCAAAGCCCTAACCTTGTGCATTGAAAAAATCAATGAATTGGCCGTGAAGATCGAAAAGAGTGGATCCGATGAACAACGTCCACTTTTGGAGAAATGTGCCGCCACAGCTATGAACTCCAAGCTGATTCATCAACAGAAAGACTTTTTCTCGAAAATGGTTGTCGATGCCGTTCTCTCGCTGGACGACTTGTTGCCACTCAACATGATTGGCACCAAGAAAATTACCGGAGGTGCTCTGGAAGATTCACAACTTATTGCTGGTGTTGGATTCAAAAAGACTTTCTCTTATGCCGGCTTTGAAATGCAACCGAAAACTTATAAGAATTGCAAAATTGCTTTGCTCAACATTGAGTTGGAGTTGAAGGCGGAACGTGACAATGCCGAAATTCGTGTTGACAATGTGAAGGAATATCAAAAGGTTGTCGATGCTGAATGGCAAATTTTGTACGATAAGTTGAAGATGATCCATGAGTCGGGCGCAAATGTTGTTCTTTCCAAATTGCCAATTGGTGATGTGGCTACACAGTATTTCGCGGATCGCGATATGTTCTGTGCCGGTCGTGTTCCAGAGGAAGATCTCAAGCGTACGATGAAAGCCTGCGGTGGTGCTGTCATGACAACTGTTAAGGACATTAGTCCAAGTGTATTGGGTAACTGTGACTTGTTTGAAGAGGTTCAAATCGGTGGAGAAAGATTCAATATCTTCAACGGTAAAGTACTTTGTCGTTTTTATTGCGAATTATGAATGTAATAAGTTTTTTTTTTGTTCAGGATGTCCTCACGCCAAAACCTGCACAATGATCCTCCGCGGTGGATCCGAACAGTTCCTGGAAGAGACTGAACGTTCCTTGCACGACGCTATTATGATAGTCCGTCGTACCATTAAGAATGACTCTGTTGTTGCTGGTAAGCCATTTGGGCACAAATTCGTACAGTTCGGACTTAACAATTTTTTTATTTCACTCAGGTGGTGGCGCCATTGAAATGGAACTTTCTAAAATGCTACGAGATTTCTCGCGAACAATTGCTGGCAAGGAGCAACTCTTAATCGCTGCTATTGCCAAGGCCATGGAAGTTATTCCGCGACAACTGTGTGATAATGCTGGCTTTGATGCTACAAATATTTTGAACAAATTGCGACAGAAACATGCTCAAGGTAAGTACTTGATAGGCTTCAGGAGAATTACCGTAAACTAAAATTATTTTAATTTCGCACTTTACAGGCAGTTGCTGGTATGGTGTCGACATCATAAACGAACACATTGCCGACAATATGGAAGCGTGTGTTTGGGAACCGTCAATAGTGAAAATTAATGCCTTAACTGCTGCCTCCGAAGCTGCTTGTATGATCCTGTCGGTCGATGAAACGATCAAAGCACCAAACTCTGCAGCCCAGGGGCCACCACAGATGGGAAGAGGAATGGGACGGCCGATGTAGATTTTAATTTTCATATTTATTAACGTATTATCTCTATCCATATATAGAACACACCATACAGCACTTTGGTTGTATTTTTGTTTTTGCAAATTAACCAAACATTCACACGCTCATTTCCGTTTCTGTTTTTTTGCTCTTTTTTAATAAATACATATTTCTATGTGATTGATTCATGTAAAAATCTCTCATTTCACGCATTTTAAAAAGTGCATAAAAATCACTGAGCCGTTGAGTCAGTGTGACACGAATAGATTATAAAATGTTCAGTTGTCTAAAAGTTCGTACTTCTTTTTCTAATGTAATTTTATAATCATAAATAACAAATAGTCATTATGGCAAAATAAACACAAAAACTTGTCTATCGAATATGTCGTATTTGGCCTTACAAATTCACCGAGAGTCGATCGTATATGCCCCTCAAGAGGAGTTAAAACTACCAGGGAAACTACAATGCAGCTTAATTGAATTGACAGCATTACTATTTAGGATTCAAATGAAACACTAGGATATGAAAGAAAAATGCTTGACGAAAAGTCCTGAAAACTCTAGTCAGCTATACAATAGCCTCCCCGATTTCCGCTCTCGGTTTTTGGTGTTTGTGTTGTTTTACCTGTAGCATTGTGCACAAGAGCCATTCAGTTGCTCACTCCTCGCTGCCCTCATGGAGTATAGATGATTAAGGGCCTGTTTGGTTTGACACAGTCACCGACACTGGATTTTCAATGCCTTGCAGCAGAAACTTTGGTAAGTGTTTCACTTTTAATTTTTATTTGTTTTATTATTCAATTTTTAATTTTGATTGCTAAAATATCATTGCACTCTAAAAGGCTATAGGCGACAAGCTAACCATCTACAGGTATACCGTCAGGGGAGCACCTAGCCTTTCGGCCTTTATCTCCCGGTCCCGCTAAAAAGTTTGGACCTTCGGCTTTTTACTGACAAGGTGTTGTTGTCAGACGGAGATTTCTCCATCAGGCGCATGCACACACCATCCGGAATCCAACCCCGGGATTGCATCACTAGCTGGATGACTTGGGTAACAACCTCCAGCCACTACGAGTCCAACACCTTGATGGGCAAGGACCATGGTCCCCTGGGCACACCCATCCCCGTAGTACACTATTCGCTATGGACTTCTCCATAGCAGGTGTGATCCTCCTTCGGCCCCCTATTGGTTAAGCCTTACGTCGAATTCGGGCATGCACACCCCAGGCTCGTTGGACCTGTGACTCCGCGTCTGTGCAGACAACGAAGCGCTGCTTTTCACATCCAGGCGGCCCCTTCAGTTTACTAGTCAGCAATGCGACTCAGGCAGTGTGGTCATCAATCCACAAACTAGCTAGATATAGGCGCGTAGGCATTTTCCACCAAGGCCGTTCTCCCTAGCTAGCCCCTTCTTGACTCGGGTCATGCGGAGCCGTCACCTCCGAAGCTCACACGACTTCCGTATGATGCACCCCCCCACCAGGGGACATCAAAATCGTGCTAGGCCTTTAGTGCTTCCCTCCCGCAAACTATGGGGGGAGGTAGGCACGCCAAGAGCCACCCGTGCATAACTCAGGAGCACGGGACCGTTAACGCCCGAATGGTCTTTGTACAGATCCTCGCCATGGCGTATCAACTGTACCAGGGGCCCCCTTGCGCTACTAGGTCCGTGGTGTCGTAAGTCACCAAAGATCCCTGTCCGACTACAAACAGCCTTCCAAGCTGAGTGTCACACGGACACAGACCCCCCTGCGGGGGGCTATAGGCGACAGTCACATTTTTTTTTTGTATCGCATAGCTCAAATCTCACAAAACAACTGTGTTGTAAAAAGTTTCCGCCAAAGGAAAAATCGTCAGCCGCAAAAAGAATTGATATAAATACAATCCCGCCAAAATACTCGCACCTTATGTCAATGATACGCATATTCAAAAGTGATTGAATTAGTTAATAGCTTCCACTAAACCAGCGCGGTTCCAAATTAGGCCTATCGATACCAAACGGTTAAGACACGATTCCAGTTACTGAAGTCCTAAGGGTACGTTTTCCTCGGCACGGCCCCAGCGGCTATAGCGACTGCGGCTCGCCCATTGGCCATTGCATATAAAAACTCGTTTTTAGTTGATAATCGCTTGACATAGCTCCACAATGAATGAACCGCGCGGCTCTTGTTGTATATAATGCCCGCATGAGTGGTGAACGTGGTGCACTCGCTTGTTTGTAGGCTTCGGGCGACGGCTGCTTGGGGTAGGCTAGTTGTTTCGCACAACGGTCGTATTCGTTCGGCCGATATACGAATAGCATTTATATAGAAAGCAGTCGCGCGGCTCTTGTTGTACATAATGCATGCACGAATGGTGAACGTGGTGCACTTGCTTGTTTGTAGGCTTCGGGCGATGGCTGCTTGGGGTAGGGTAGTTGTTTCGCACAATAGTCGCACTGATTCGGCTGATACACGAATCTGTCTGTATATAGAAAGCAGTCGCGGGACTCTTGTACATAGTGCATGCACGAATGGTGAACGTAGTGCACTTGCTTGTTTGTGGGGCTTCGGGCGACACTGCTTGGGGTAGGGAACTTGCTCTAGAGCCGCTGGAGTCCCTAGAGTCGCTGCAGCCGCGTCGAGGACAACGTACCTTAAGACTGTCCTTATATTCAGGTTCCATCATTCTCACTTTTTAAATACCCTATCTACTACTTTTGATTTTTTATACCCTTCGCTTATTAAGCGTAAAGGGTATATTAACTTTGTCATGAAGTTTGTAACGCATTGAAGGAAGCATCTCCGACCATATAAAATATGTATATATATGATCAGCGTGACGAGCTGAGTCGATTGGACGATATCCGTCTGTCCGTCTGTCTGTCTGTCTGTTGCGACGCGTTTTGCTCGGCCAGTTTAAAAGCTATGGAGCTGAAAATTTGCACACATGCTTCTTTTTGTTGCAGGCAGTTTGTATGTTTGAATCGCTAAAATCCGACAAGGGGGTCGTGGGGCTGCCATACAAACCTACCCCCCAAATTTAGGTTCTTCTTAGAGAAAAATTTTTATTTATGCACCAATTTCAATACAATTTCACACAAATGTGTTTCAATTGGTAACACACAACATCTGTAAAAATTTACCAAATCGGACAATGGGGTCGTGGGGCTGCCATACACACCTAGTCCCCAAATTACGTTCTTCTAAGAAAAACTTTTTTATTTTCTCATCAATTTCAATCAAGTTTCGCACAAATGTGTTTCTAGTAATACCACAAAACATATGTAAAAATGGACCAAATCGGACCACGGATCATGGGGCTGTCATAGAAACCTAGCTCCCCAAATTAAGTTCTTCTTAGATTTTTTTTTATTTATACACCAATTTCAACCAAACTTCCCACAAATGTGTTTCTATTGATGACACAAAACATATGTATAAATAGAGGGAGTCGGACCATGTGGTCATGGGGCTACCATACAAGCCTAGCCCCCCAAATCAAATTTTTCTAAGAAAAACGTTTTTATTTGCACATCAATTTCAATCAAACCTCAGAAAATTATATTCCTATTGATGCCACATAAGAAACGTGAAAATAAATGAAACCGGACTATGGGGTCGTGGGGCTGCCATACAAACTTGACTCCAAAAATTAGGTTCATCTAAAAAATACTTTTTTATTTGGACACAAATTTCAACTAAACCTCATGGAAATGTATTTATATTAATGGTACAAAACATATGCAAAAATGAATTATATCGGACCATGGGGTCATGGGGCATGGCATATAAACCTAACCCCCAAATTAGGTTCTTCGAAGAAAACCTTTTTTATTTGTCCACCAATCTGAACCAAATGTGTTTTAATTGATGCCACAAACATAAGTAAAAATTGATGGGAAGGCCATAGGGCTGCCGTAAAACCCCCTTCCCCCTCCTTTTGGTTCTTATAAGAAACCCACGTTCCGCTTCGCCCAATAAATCTTCGCCACGGCACATATGAGAATATTCAAAAGCATGGAAGCAGGGAGGACTGAACACTAGTCATAGGTACGCCCGAAAAAACTTTTAGCCCGAGGGGAGCGAAGGGTATCCAAATTTCGGCCGCGCCCGAAATTAGCCTCGGTCTCGTTTTTTTTATCTTGATCGTCGTTACGTTACAAAATGTATACCAGACCCGCAGAGATAATTCAAAATTCATGTCAAAAATCCGTTTATCCCTTTTGAAAGGCCCTGACTAAACGACTTTACCATGGATTGCTTTTACAACCATAAAGTGGTTTCATGACCAGGAATCAGAGTTAGCTATAGGTGTCAAGATCAGTCTCTGTTTCTGTCACTATACAGGGTGTCTCACGACTCATGGTACATACAATAGTGGATGATAGTACAACTCATTTAGGTAGAATTGATGTTCTACATGATCCCTCTATCTTTAACCGTTATAAAAATATTGAATTTTTTTGTGAATAGTGTCAAAAAACTCAACTTGCCGAGCAAAATCACTATTTGCCACACTCTCAAATATGTAATCCGAGACTTGACTTCACTTTCTGAAACTGTACAAAGTTCAACATAAAGTAACTCTTTTCCCAATTTAATAATTTAAATAGCCTCCCAGATACTACCTTTCAAACTTTAACGAAATTGGAAAATATATTTTTCATTGAAAATTCAAATTGTAAAATCGTAACGGTACTTTGAACTGACAAATGTCTACATTGCTGATTTGAAAAGCGATGGCTTGGTGGGATTTCTGAATTATGGTTCGGACAGGCATGGGTAGAGTTGGTAATCACTATAACTCAGGGGAGTTCAACTTAAGTTTTACGCGGGCCACATTGCTGACTTGAAAAGTGATGGCATGGCGGGCCAAAGGTTTTTATGGAAGAGGATAGATACAGCATTTCTGGCGATGCAAAAACTCACCGCTACTTAAATAATATGACATGTCGTGGTGGAGGAATTCGGTCCATGAGATGATTATTGGGATGATCCTCACGGTAGCACATTATAATTACACCTGTTTCCCGTGATTATTTCTACGCTAATTTACCGATATACAGGCTCTGTGGCTCACTTGGTTGAGTTGCACTCTACGATGCTAGTAAGCTAGAGGTCCGGAGATCGAATCTCGGCGTGGTCCAAAAATTTCCGTATATGTGCGGATAGGCAATATATAGTGCTTGCAACATTATACGTATACACTCCGAGATTATAAGCAATGAAACGTTGACTCGAAATAGCCTATAAACGGCTGAGTGAACGCACCCATGCCCCACAAGGGGTTACGCGGTACAGAGAAGAAGAAGAATTTACCGATAGAGATGGGATCTGACGACCAAGAACAATGGAAGGAAAAAAAATTAAATAGGGGTTTGGCCTTTTAGCAAAGTTGGTCCGAAAAAATACTGAAGGCGTTGCCATTTCGTTCTCGGCGCCAATACAGATTGGTATTTTCTCAGATTTTCCCAATTTCAATGCTCTCAGCAGTGGCGGCTCGTGAAGTACAGAGCCGGGTGGGCAGATTTACCATCAGGAAAGAATACTATACATGAATATCCACACTGTTTTTTAATGCGTTAAAATTGTGCTCTTTGTTAGTCAGTCCATTTTTATGTTTTTAAGCTTGTTGTATCTACGTATGTATTAGGTGAATAGAGTTTTTTTTACAAATCAGTTATGCTCAATCGCACTATGAAAATGCATACAGATAGCTACAGTTCGGAATCCTACATTACATAAATTTTTTTTGGCAGAGAACGGTCGCAATGTGGAAAAATAATCCAGTATTTACCTTTCAAAGGGACCAGCAATAGTCGCGACAATATTTCAATAACATTATATTCAATAAGTAAATATTAAGCACTGCTCATTTTGATGGTAATTCAAATTTGGATACCTCTTTCTTTTTTTTTCATTTGAGGCTAGAAAAGGCAACCCAAACGGATCACCTAATGATTAATTGTAATGATATATTAAATTATGATGAGACATTATGTCCGAAAGTTTGTTTACTTTAAATTATTTTTTTTAAAAGCAATGCCAACATTTTTTCGCACAATAACAGGACATACCTTCAAATCTTCCTGAATAAATAATTTATCAAAGACAATTCCTGTAAATTTATATGGACTTTCAAGCTGCTATGTATTTCTACAATTATGCAAATAAAATGCACTGCCCAGCAAAAGCTAGCGGGGAGGTTTTAGATTCCTCTTGCCATGGGAGGAAAAAGGTGTGAGGAATAGAAGTGGGATTTTTTTCTATATCATGCACATGCAATAACATAACAACAAAAAAATCATTTTTTTAAGTACATACAAACTAAATTTAAAACTTCCAGATCATATAGAGGAGAAAATATAAATAGGTAAATATCTATATCAAGCAAAATACATATTAGATCAAATAAATAAGATTTTAATATTAATCCCATCACCAAAATAAATATTTTATAATAGTAATTAATAACACTAAAATGTAGGGAATCAGAGAAAAGCGATTAGGGTTTTCTAAAAACATACGTAACAAATAAAAAATAAAAAACGGCCGTTGATAACGTTATCATGCACTACTGCTACAAGTACAAGTATAACGCCTCCAAACCACTTCAAAAAAAGGAAGAAAATCTGACAAACATACACGCACAAATTAAATACTCTACTATGCACCATGCACAATTTAAATGCGAAACGGCCTAATTGTTGTATCCATGCACTACGCGTACGCGCTATGCTACGAGTATCTAACTACTAGAACAGCTCCACGGGCCACGCGGTCGCGAACGTTGCACAAGTTCATGGATATCTACTAGTGTGTAGTAAAGGGCATGCCCTTAAGTGAAGTTCAGATACTTTCAACCCTGCAAGAAATCGCTAACCGAAACTACTACTACATACAAACTTTTATCAGCGAAAACTCACACAGACAAATACTTTACATATTTTTTGCTTTCGCCTTCAGAGCTTGCAAGAGCAAACCTGGTCAAATGACTAGTTAAATATCTAAAAAAAAAGGCTCACTGTAATTGACTAGTTAACGCACGTATACGATTGGGCCATAAATAACCTATATATTCCCCATAGCATTATTTCCCCTGGTGAAAAAGTTCATAATTATTAGGTAAATTTCAGCCAAAATATCAAGTATTTATGGGAAATAAACACGTTAAATACCCAATAAAATATCGGTAAGTTTGTCATATTATTTTTACCCCTTAAAATTGAGGTATATTATCTGTTAAATCCAACAAATATTACTATTTAATAATAAGAAAAACAGCCAGTAAAATTACTAGCTATTTAACCACTTAATTAACTCGTAAGATTTATAGTAAATGCCAGGTCATATTACTATTTTATTAACAATGTTTTACCACACAACTGTGGGTAATTTATATGAGGACTTTTCTTTAAATCTATAAGCAGCAGGAATCTTCCATGTGCAATGTCATTTCTCGGTATAAAGCAAGAGAACGGTACTTTTTTTCTTCAGACAGACGGACACATTTTAATTTTTCGTCAGTATTCACCGATCCTTGGTGAAAGTGTGAAGTTTTAGCGATTATTTCGAAAACGGTGATAGCTACAAAAAAAAATGTACTGAGAACGGAATAAACTGAATAAATTTACCTTTGCAACAATACGACGGATCTTTATTTGAAAATTTTATGCTTTGAAAAAATGCTCGATAACTCCCCAAAAATGTGAGTTAACCAATGAACTTTAATATGCGAGGTTTTTTTCCAAGCTAGCATAGAGTTTTTCAAAAAACGGTACTTCCTAAAGGTAATTTGATGTAGTTTTTTTCGTTCTTAGAACATTTTTTTTTGTAACTATCGCCGTTTTCGAAATAATCGCTAAAACCGAAAAATTACCCCCATTTCCCCCTTTTTCCAACTCCCGGTCCCCCTATGGGTCAGAATTTTTTCCTCATAATCAAGGCACCGTCCTTCTTCTTCTTCTTGTAGCGGTGCAGAAAGGTGTGTAACCTCTGTGCATCTATGTGGGCACGATTTATGGTTCGTCAATGTTTGTGTCCGTGAGGTCTAAGGACAAAAACATAGCTGCTGCGATAGGGTTTTCCCACAGTGATATAGGGGTAAGATCAGTGGGCGCAGCGGGGCATTGAAACAAAGGCACCGTCCTCAACAATATTACCAAAAATCCCATCAAATGACGTTCGTTTACTCTGCTGCCATACTAGGGTTACTAGCAACTTTATAGCCGCTGATTTGATCTAAAATTGTGGCTAACGTAGTAGTAATACTACTAGTATTTTCCATGATCTGTACCATAGGACTACCAGCTAATTTACCTGGTAGTTTTATGGTAAATATCACGGTAAATACCAGAAATATTACCAGTATAATATTTACATTAGGTGTGTTTTTTTGGTTATCCCGTGTAGGTTTGGGTAACGAAACTCCATATAAAAAAAATACCAGCTGATCCACCTGTCATTTTTTTATATGAAGTTTCGTTACCCAAACCTACACGGGATAACCAAAAAAACACACCTAATGTTACCGGGCAATTAAATGGATAAAAATACCAATAAATCTATCGTATTTTGGTCAGATTTTATCGGTAATATATCATTATAATACAAGGATTACTACCAGCTTAATAGCCGCTAATTTGCATTAAAATAATGGTTAAAGAAGTAGTAATTTTACTGGTATTTTCCATGATATTTACTATAGTATGTACTACCAGCTAATTTACCTGATAGTTTTATAGTAAATGTCACGGAAAATACCGGTAATATTACTAGTATAATACTTACAAGGTTACCGAGTGATTAAGTGGATAAAATAACCAATAAATCCATGGTATTTAACGCAAAAATACCGGACAGTTTGGTTTGAAATAACTCAAAGATTGTTGCCTTTTCACTATATAACATTGTAGGGGAACTCTCACGTACGAGTGCTGTGTGAAGTATATAGGTCAATTTTTTCCCGACGGCCTATGCACGGTACCCAGAAAATTAAACGGATTTTGATTAGATAAACATTAGTAATTTAACCAGTAGCTTTCTTGCTGGGAATGCGCATGCGTTGAACGTATAAGAACATTCATCGTGTCTCTATGTGCTATGGAATAGCTATAGAATAGATTGATGGTACATGTGGGCAGAAAGGCATTCTGCCCCAGGTTGATATGATGAGCAGATACATGACGGAAGTATGAATGGGCGCAATGCAATGTACATGCGTTGACCGTATAAGAAGATTCATCGTGTCTCTATGTGCTATGGAATAGCTATAGAATCGATTGATAGTACATGTGGGCAGAAAGACATTCTGCCCCAGGTTGAGATGATGATGTTGATATGATGAGCAGATACATGAAGGAAGTATGAATGGGCGCAATGCAAAGTACATAATGGTTGGTGATTTACGCGTGCGCTTCTTATAATTATTCAACTGATATCAATATGAGCTTTCGCTTATGTAGAGGAGAGGAGTTTTTTATATTGGCAATTTAATAGTGATTAAGTACTAATGAATGGCTATTGTCATTTTAAGGAAAGTTACGTTACGTTAAGTTAGATATGAATGTAGGTACCGAAGTGAATCAATTATGTTGTAAGAAATAATTTTTATTTTATTTTTATTTTTAGCTAGCATTTTGTAGGGTGGGCAGTGCCCTACCTGCCCACTTAGACCGGCCGCCCCTGGCTCTCAGTTGTGTTCGCTTACCTTGATATGTGATATAAGAAAGGGTAAAGGACAGCTAACACTCAGTCCAATACTACCGCTCTGAACTACAATAGCCATATTAACTAAATTAGTGATGTGGGTCAAGTTATTTATTGACTCTGAATTTCCGAATATGTAGTATTAAAAAAGTCGCTAGAAATATTGATGCTGAAAATTGCGGAAGCCTTGCGGCACAGTCCCGAATTTTACAAGTCTTTCCCGCATTGAAAATCGTCCCACGAAACATCCAAAGTGTCCCGCATTAAATGCTATTCATTCACTTCAAAGCACTATTAATGAATGACAATTTCCCAGGAAACACTAATTATTATTTTTATATTGACAACAATTACCTAAGTAGAGGTACGGAAATTTCGTAAATAAAAACCAGGAATTTCGCATAAACTAATTTCGAATATTAGAAATTTCGCTAAAATTCAAATAAAAACATAATTTTGGGCATTTTGTGGCAGTTAAAACCTCTCATCACTGGAAAAATTTCAAGATTGACTCACAGTAAAACAAGTCTTTAGAACTTAGCACTGCAAAAAAAAAACGTCGCGTGTTTTTTTTCTGCAAATTTGTAATAATATAAACAACTAGGAAATAGTACGGGTGAGAACGGCATCATACTACGAAAAATCGTTTGTCACAATACTAGCCGACAAGGCTCCTCAAGGAGTTACGGTAAAAAATAAAATCAACTCCGGGGCTCGTACAAGGAATTGTTTTTTTAAAACTCGCAGACCAAAAATACACTCAACGTCAAAAGTATCGGGCCACCCGCAACTTTCGAACTCTTAACCCAATTTTTTCAAAAAGGATGAGACTTACTACTATGGAAGATATATTCACAGAAAGTGCATTTAATGGCAATTTAAATGACTATCAATTTGAACTGTACCGTAAACTCACATAGCAATCAAACAACAAACAATGCTAACGATTTGCTATGTTTTGACTAGAATTCGCCCTTACCTTTTTTTCTTCTACAGTGAGGGTATAGGATATTTTTCATAATTTCTTAATTTCAAGCTGTAGCTCAGAGACTTTGAATCAGCAGATCATCGGTGCAAAGAGTTTACAAACGATACTTTACTTACAGACTAGAGCATTCAATCGGCGTCCAGTTACGGGTAGACCTAGGGCTACATCAGCAGCAGATAATCGTTATATCCAACTCAATGTTCTGCGAAATCGCCGCCTAAACGTAGTTCAAGTCCAACAAAAGCTGCGTGATGAACGCCAAGTGGTTATAAGTTCTTCTACTGTTAGAAGGAGATTTGCTGACGTCGGCATTCGTCCGATGGACTGGCCAGCTCAAAGCTCGGGCTCGAATCCAATAGAACACTTATGTTCGGATTCGAGCCCGCGTTCCTGCTCCAACAACGCTTCCAGAGCTGCCAATCGCAATTGAAGTGGAGTGGAATGCAATTCCCCAAGACTTCATTATCAGCATCGTGCGGTCTATGAATACAAGGCTGCTAGCAGTTATTCTAGCAAGGGGAGAGAACACTGAATACTGGACAAACATTTTATTTTAAATTTTTACTTTGTTTTCAGCTTAAATTTGAGCTTTTCACTTGGTGATTACAAGACCGGAAACGACTAGAAACGACTCTTATTTGTAAAATCTTTAATAAACGCTTAATAAATTAATAAATCCCAATGATTTTTAATTGTCATAGAATGCACTTCCTGTAGATCTAACTTTCACATTTGTAACTTTTATACTTTTTGAGAAAATTGTGTTAGATTTCGAAAGTTGCGGGTGGCCCGATACTGACGTCGAGTTTAGAATAATTCATCGAACATTCGAATTGAACTTGCTCCGTGTTTGCCAAGCCAACTTGCTCGTGTTTCTGCGACCTCCCTCTAAAGTCATTCTCATTAACTGGAAACTTCTAAAAAAATCAATCTAAAAGGAAAAATTATCTACCATAATTGATTTTTTTTTTTGGATAAAAATTAGATTTTTCGTGTAAAAAGTACAAATTAGAACATTTCGCATCTATTCGCAAAAATGAGCAATTTTCGCTGAAATTCGCATCTCTTTCGTAAAAACGACGAAATGTCCGCCCTCTACCTATAAGTATATTCAATATTCATAGAATTGTCTTTTTAGTAAACGCATGATTCTAAAAAAGGGACAACGTTAATTAGATGAATCAAAAATAGCGACTCACATAATTACCGTGACAATTTGTATTATGTATGGAAAAGTCTCAAAGAAAACGACCATTTTTTTATATCAAATCGTGAGTTCAATACTTAAAAAATAGACATAAATGCCCCCAAATTTAAATATGCAGTATTAATATGAGGCGGTCGTATTTTTCGAGGCTTTGAAATGTTCAGTTCGTTGCAAAACTTACTTCTTCCAGGTAATGGTACCTATCAAAACTCTTTCCTTCCATCCTTTTTGATCAAAACACTTTCCTTGTCATAGCGGACTCATCAAAACTGTCTATTTCCAGTAAAAATTTGTACAGTGCGTACTCGATAATCCGAAGCCTCGAAACCTCGAATTTCCAGTAATCCCGATCACCTCAAAGATTACATTGTACACTCTATAGTCCGAATTTAAAGAGCTTCTCTAATCCGAATCTGACTTTTTTCTCATAATAACAGTGATATTATTGTCCGAAATAAAAACAACAATTTTCTTTGTTCTTGGAAAAAACAAAATCTAGAATAGCAGAGTGAAATTCTTCGAAAATAGAAAACAGATTCTTCGAACAATTTGATTAAATTCGTCCATTTCCTCGAAATATAGAGCAAATTAAAGGATTCCACTAGTCCGAATTCCTCTGTAGTCCGGATCGACCCTGGTTTTCAATAGTCCGAATTATCGAGTACGCACTGTATTACCAAAAATAGAAATTATTGCATTATCTACATTATACTCGTATACATATATATAAAAATGAATGTGTATTTGTGTCTGTTACTTAAGCCCTTTACACATATAGCCGCAAAATCTACGTAGATTATGTAATCTCGTATGCTGTTCACACTATGGTCGTAATCTTGTTCCACGACTTGACAGTACAGTACAATCCGTCTAAATTGCAAACTCCGACAATTTCATGCACGACTGAAACTGTTATTTATATTAATTTGTTAAAACAAGAAGCAGAATCTATCTTATAGGAATTATGTCAATGATTTATGTTCGTCAATAGGTGAAAACAACACACTTTTGTGTACAAAACCATGTGCCAAGCGAAAATGGATGAGATGATCTCTACTGTAGAATTGTCAAATGCGAAGCTCACCAAAATTCACCATGATTTTGTAAAGATTTTCTCCGAGATTTTGGTTATAATCTCCATACAAAATCTATGAAAATGTATGGAAAATCTACAAGATTTTCGCCTAGATTTTGTAAAATCTCAAGATTATGCAAAATCTTCTATAGTGTGTAAAGAGCTTTATAGGCGTCTAAACCACTGGACCGATTTCGATGATTCTTTTTTTTTAATCGTCTTAAAGTAGGTACTAACATCGTCAGTTCACTTGAAATCCCTGCAAATACTGTCAAAATTTTGATGATCGTGAAATCGAATTCGCTTGGTGGTACTCACTTCACATGAAAGTCTCCACACCGGTTTTTGACATTTCGCCAGCGAAAATAATGCAGTTGCACTTTATTTCACAATGAAAAGATGTCATCGGCCATCAATCAGAACGCGAGTGAACATTTATCTTACATTGAGTGAATAAAAAACAAGTCTCCACGGCACCGTTTTCACGGGAGACATAAATGCAAGTTTTTCGCTCGGTGAACTCAGTACATACCTTTACGCTGGAGAAGGTTTATAGACCAAAAAAATTTTGAAAATGTCGAACGAAGTGGCGGTAAATCGAGATTCCATTTTGGATGAGAGTCACCTGTTGCAATCAAGTTTCCATCGACAACATTTAAATTTAATGGGAATATTTAGTTGTCATTGGATAAAATACAGTGTAACTCTGATAAATTGTATTCAAGGTGACTACGTTTTTACGTACATACATCCTGGATGTTGGCCACAGCAATTTCACAATCAACTTCATACTACTTCGGAAATCCGTCGATATCTCCGCAATCCTTTGGCATAGCGACACGATTGAGGTGTCGGCGGACTCGCCACAAAATTGCCTCTAAAGGGCCATTGGAGCCTCTTCCCTGATCATATGCGCAGCATAGTATCCCCACCTCTAAAACTATGATTTTCTTGGAAAAATGTTTCATTTAAGGATCTTCTATCCGAACTTACATCAATATGTCCCTATCTAGAAATAAACGAAAATTTACCACAAAATAACCAAGAAGCTAAATTTTTCCCATTCTTCACTAAGACTGAGTAAATGAGTGTGTTTCGTGATTATAGCAATAAGAGAAGTATTGGCGCGACGTAAATCTATCGCTTTGTTTCCATATCCACTTTGGTTTCACCATCGATTGGTCGATCCCAATAAATTACAGTTACCAGGTTAAAGCTAAATTAATGCCAAGCATTAAATAAGCTATTCTCAGCTAGTCATTAATATTATTAGGTATAAGCGTTTATTGTTTTCGTCCTTAGACACTTTCTTGGACGAAATTGGACTAAATACTCCCACCAACTTGGTAGAAAACTATGTGGTTCCACGAGGACAAATCAAAACTTGTTCGTTGCACTTTATAATTCGAAGTTGACGTCAAAATTATTATTTAATATTACATGCAAATACATTTGGGTGCTTATAGCTTCCGTTTAATTGCAAAACGAATATGGTACGATCATTTTTCATCTTGCTAAACGTTTTTTTTTCGGTTTCTGAAAAATTACGAATAATTGAAGGAGCGACTTTTGCCGCGCACCGCCTCATATAAATAAATAACAGGCGCGACAATCCAGAATTGGACTAAGGCCGCAGGATGTGTTAGTGACATCCTATTTCCAAGATCTTATCTGCTTTTTGTTGAGGTAATGAGATCAGCATCACGCTCAGCAGTGTTATTTATCCCCATAAATGGGTACTCGTTTAACATCTGAGTGAGATCATAGTCCGTCACAAGCTCGTGAGTTCGAAAAACACCATGATCCACGGTGAGATTCGAACTCATGACCCTGTGCACCGAAGGTGCGCGCACTAACCGCTAGACCAGCCAGACTACCGCCTCATATGCATGTACATAAAAAAATCTAAAAAATCTTTATTCTGTCGCCAGTTCAAACTGCGTTGAGTAACGTATACATACAATACAAGATGTATTACTAAAATTCGGATCTGCTTATCCTTATATAAATGCATGAAACTTTGGCTGAAGGATATAATCATTCCTTCCAAGACTCCCGGTTATAAAAAGTAATAATAATGCCTTAACAAATCATTACACATTACACAGGATTACACCCTTGTTGAGTACATAGTATCAACATTCACATGGTATCTATATGTACCTATTGACTATTGTTACATTTGTCTACCGACCCCTCTTGTTTAAACACCCGTATCGACGAAATGAAATTTTCAAGGACCTGCATGGTTCCCTTATAATGGTTTTTTGAAAACAAAAGAATGATCATCAAGGGGGTTCTTAATATTGTATTATGAACATACTAGTCACCCATGAAGATATATTAAATTTATACAAACTTATAGCCAGCGGCGAATTCGCCATGGGAAATATTACCTTCCGATTGTAACGGTTTTGTCTGTTGAGAATCTTACGAATAACGGTTTTTACTGGTTTCGAATAGTCCAGTTTTTCTCCTTTTTGCCATAATACGTAAACATTGTAACTCTTTAGGCCGCACACACATGTTAAATCCATGCATTTGAATCCATAAAATTAATTTTCGTTCTGTCAAATGAGCCCATACATTGGCGCATTTGGATTTTAATCCAATAAAATCCATGGATTGCAATCCATGAATAGACAGTGTGTGTGCTGTCTTAGAATAGTCCATATTACAGCAAATCACAGCGTTTTGTCTGATGTGGTCTTCTTTGAGTCTCTGAATTCATAACATAAACATTACCAAAAACCGTAATAGTCAGATGAAAATAAGTATTTCCGTTGGCGAAGATTCAAAACAAAAAACAAAAAATACTTCAAAAAATATTAAGGCACATCAAAAGTTCAAAATGTTTATACGATATAAATAGACGACTTTTGAGCGTACGTAATATTAACGACAAGAATGTCTGACGCGTACAAGCAAAACAAAACGATAGAAAAAATCAAAATATTCCACCAAAATTTTGGCACTCAATTCTCCATTCAACAGATTGTCTTGTATCATAGGGAAGCTATTTTTGGAAATTAATTTTTGAGGCGCGCATAATTTTGGAAATACGTACGCGCCAAGTTTGTAGTGTTTGTTTTGGCAATCACCGTATGTATTTATGGTGGTGGTGGTTTATGGTTTATTTTGTGTGCGAAAAGTTCAATTAATGAATGTCAGATCGCAAATACTTAAGATTCGTTTATAATTGCTAAAATCGCTATAATGTAGAAGAAGATATATTTTTTTAGGAATATCCTAGTAATTTCTTGTGATACAAAATTATATTTTTAGGGCAAAAATGATGAGATTAAATTAAATCATTTTTATCGTTTCTAGAAAACTAAATGATTCAGTCAGACAAAAATTAATTTTTGGCGATTCACGCATTCTTGGAAATAACATATTATTTTCTTACAACTTAAAATACCTATATAATGGATGTCACGAATTTATATGGATCACTGATTTTTAAATAATTAACAACCATTTGCAAAAACCTCTAAACTTTTTAATTAAATTATGTGCTTTTTTATCTCAAGTTTTTAATTGGACACCATATCTGTATGAATGACTCACCATGACGCCGTCAAATCACAACTTTATTATTGTAATGAAATATGCATGCATAAAATGATCGTTGTGGAATACTAACAAGGAAGTAAGTGTGTACCTTTTCTTATGTATAAAAAATACTGTTGCTTAATAGAGCGTTGTTTTTTTTATAGAGAAACGATTAAATACATTTAATCATTCCTTATACATATTTCCATCAGGAAATAATAATTGCATAAACTATCTAAGAAGTAATCGAAAAGATGCTAATATTTACCCTTGCTCAGACAATCAGCTCAAACAGTAGTTGGTTTCTTATCTGAAGAATGTTTCCACTTTTTATGTATGTATGACGGTTATTATAAATTATTGTTTAGATATATGTATTTATTATGCGTACATTTATGCGAAAAAATTTATTTATGGATAATATTGCGGTTCCAAAGTGAAAATATTGCGGTTCATGGATATAACGGGTGGACCAATTACAAGTTCGTTTTTAAATTATTGGTTAGTTTGACACTGACAGCCGTTTTTCGCTCGAAATCTTGATAGAAAGTCAGTATCATACCTCCGCGGAACGAAATGAGTCGCTTTACGGTGTCTAGCCCAAACAGTGCGTTTATTGATAAGAAGTTTTGGCCGAAATGAAGCACCCACCGAGCGTCACGCACGCAAGTTTGTGCAAAAAGTTCGTGAGACTGGCATGCTAGTGGACAACACTAATCGTCGTCGTACGGTGCGCACAGATGAAAATGTGGCTGCTGTAGCCCAGAGTGTGAGACTCTATCCACGAACATCAACACGCTATCGATCTCAACAGTTAAACATTTCACGCACTAGCCTGAGAAGAATTCTGCACAAAGATCTCGGATTATTCCCTTACAAGGTCCAATTGACTCAGCAATTAAAGTCGCACGACCATCCACTTCGTTATCGCTTCGCAGTTTAGGCCTTAGAGCAGAGAATTGGGCAACGATTTTGGGCGAAAAATTATCTTTTCTGATGAGGCGCATTGTCATCTCGGCGGCTACGTTAATAAACAAAATTGCCGCATCTGGGGCTCGGAAAACCCGCACGTTGTTGTCGAGAAGCCAATGCATCCACAGAGAGTGACAGTTTGGTGCGGATTGTGGAGTGGTGGCATCATTGGACCATTTTTTTCCAAAATGAGGCTGGTAACATCGTTTCGGTCAACGGTGCGCGTTACCGAGCCATGTTATCCGACTTTTTTTTTTTACTGAAATTGAAGACATGGATTTGAACGACCTCTGGTTCGTGCAAAATGGCGCGCCATGCCACACAGCCCATGCCACAATCGATCTTTTATGCACCAAATTCCCAAATCGTGTTATCAGCCGTCTTGGCGATGTCAATTGGCCGCCTCGGAGCTGCGATTTGACCCCTTTGGACTTTTTTTTTGTAGGGAACCGTGAAGGACCGATGTTATGCCAACAATCCAGAAACGATTCAAACACTTAAGGCCAATATCATCCAAGCAATCCGTGAGCTACAGCCTGAAACCATCAACAGGGTCTTGGATAATTGGTGTTACAGAATACGCTACTGCGACGCCAGCCGGGGCAGCCACTTGAATGAAATTGTGTTCCATAATTAATGGGAGCTTACTTACTTTCTAATAAAGCCATAAGACACGGAAATAAATTTAATTTTGTTCATTTTATTGCATTTTAAACACGAACTTGTAATTGGCCCACCCTGTACAATTTCTTTCTAAATACATTAATTGTGTGTGTATCTGAATTTAATTTAATTCAATAGAATTTCAGTGAGTGTGAGCTGAGCTTATGCTCACAATGGAAGTGATTTGCAAATATTGAAAATATTCAAGGACATGACTGTTTTGTAAGAACATATTGTTCGAATGTAGTATTCAACTACATTATATATATACACATATGGCCAAAAAAATAAGTACACCCATACGAATTTTTCTTATCACCCTGTAGCAAAGTAGTTATTTCAGATTTAATTACTTAATTAGTGACGAATCAAATAATATGTAAATTAGCATATTATAATAAATAACAGCTTTCATTTAACTTGAAAAAGTACGAACTGACTGAAATAGGCAGGACAAAAAGTACATGTCAGTTAATTTGATTAAAACTTGTTTTAATTAAAATATTAAGTTCTGATTCGACAAGAATTTAATTTATTTTATTATTTAAAAGTAAATAGTCCATTATTTTGAAAGAAAACAGTTTTTGTTGGCCCTCTGGAGATAATTCTTATGGCATGTTCCCATACATCCATATATCCAGTTACTTCCAGGAAATTCCGTAATTGATCCGTTTTGTGAAAACTGTGTTTCTGGTTCATTTATTCAACTCTCTCCGGATTTAATTTGACTCTAGTAATAACGTGAAAAGCCACCCGATTTGGTTGAAGCGGATCCTTGACCAGTTTGTGAGGTATGGTTAGGGTTAATATCCTGTTGAAATTCCCATTTAAAGTGTATGGGTTCATCAGTGAAATATTCTAGGACTGTCAACTAACATTTCTTATATGGAAATTGCCTCAAAGTAACGGTTATTAGGTCTATTTAAATGAATCCAAACTATGAAAATTAAACCATAGACCATGTTTTTTCGCCTCCATGGGAAATAGCCAGTTGATGTAGCGTATATCATATTATTTTTTCCTGAATGAAGAATATTACGATAAAATTAGTTCCCGGTCAAATTTATTGCGATTTCATAAATAAAACAGAATATTCTGTGAGTTTCCATTGTTCGGTCTGGAACAAGAAGAACTATCCCTCCCAAATTTTCTTGAACCGTCAACACTTTTTAACGTCGCCATGGAAAGTTCTAAATTTTTTGTCAAAACTGCTTTACTTCTTGTATTCTTCGATTAACTTTTTAAAGGGATTCTATATTTTCAATATTTGCCGCGAAAATCATCAGTCATGTCAAGATAACTTTTCTCGCCATAGTGAAAATGAGACCGACAGTTGTCCTTAAGGCCCTTACATGGACTTAACCGCATTAGAAACTGCTTTTATTAACTTTTTAATGAATTACGCAGTAAATACAATGTAGCTGGTTTATTTCGTTATTGAGAAAATAATTTTTCCGCTATTTCAAAGTTTCGAACTTAAACTTCTTTTTTCGTACCTACCATGCGTTTTTCGCCCCTTAAGTATTTTTGTTTGTTGTTAATTTAACGCTTCTTGCATACACCAATGAATAAAAAAAAACAAATCCTTACGGAAAATAGCAACTTGTTGTCAAAAAATTAAAAAAACCGATGGTGTACTTACTACTAACCGCTAGACCAGCCAGACTACTGATTGACACAAACATAATGTTCGAGTACATAACTTGAATAAACGGTTTGCATATAGGTATTGTCCTAAACATATTGGGTTTTCTTTGACATCATCGATACATGTCCCCATCCTCATCCTAACGAATATTCGCGGAAAACTTAGTCGGCTTATTGTTGGAACCGATTGCATATTTGATCGCCTGCAGATTATTATTTGCTGTTGTTCTGAGTTACTTCAATGAGTTTTCATGTATCAGCCCACGTGAGCGATTTTTTTATATCCTAGTAGGACTATTACAATTACAACAGTCTAAAGAAAATCCCCATTTACCATTTATTATTTACCATTTACCACTTGCCATTTACCATCTACCATTTGTCATTTACATTACAATCTACTATTTACCATCAGCCATTTACCATCAACCATTTACAATCTGCCATCCGTCTACCATTTACCATCTACCATTTACCACCTACCATATTTACCATCTACCATTCACCATCTGCCATTTACCATCTACCTTTTATCATCTACAATAGTCTAAAGAAAATCTCCATTCACCATTCCCCATTAGAGGTGAGATCTAAAGGCGCGTTTAGATGGCTTCAAACTTGTTTGCATGCAACTTTTCCCTGAAACTTATCCAAGTTGGAAGAATATTCTCTCAAACAAATCCTATCAAACTTGTTGGCCATGTAAACAGTAGTTGAAAGTTGGAGCGGTCGTAAAACGTTATTAGATTTGCTATACGTATTCGTACAGGAAAAATATATTTGCTTTTTCTTTTATTTTTTCGTGAATATTTTAAACATTGTCCGAATGAGTATACAGCGTGCCCCAAAAGTCAACGGAAAGCCGGAATTGGATGATAGCGCACAGATATTGGTAATGAACAATGGCATTTTCAAAACCGAAACAATTAATTTTCGGGGTGGGCTGCAATTGATAAAGTATTTTGTGTTTTGCGTGCATTATTGTAGCTTTCTATACACTCATCGTGTTATTCACAAGAGAGCACAGTGCGTCGCGTCGTTCCATAGGCAAAAATAAAAAATTGACTATTTTTTCCCGGAATCAAAGTTAGTCAATATCAAAAGGAACATGGAACGTGGAGTATCCGAATATGTAAAAAAAAATTATTGTTTCGTATTTTTAGTAATTTTATGGACTAAAGTTGAAAAATATAAGAAAGTCAAAAAAATAGGTTGTACTTTAACTTCGATTTCCGATCTTTTCGCAAGTTTTTGGCAACCATAATGATATTTTTTAGAATAAGTATGTTCCACTAAAACTCTTCAGATAATTTTTTTTTCTAAAAATGTTTTAATTGAAAAAAAAATGTAAAAAATCATTGGTTGATATTTTCCAAAAGATACAAGTGTCTACTTTAAAACTTTAAAACTACTATTGGTTTGCCTTTTTTACGCATTTGGCATTTTTACTGAACTAGTTCCTTGGAAAATGGCAACTGGGCTATTTCTAAAGTCACTACAAGTTATAATTTTAACATAATAATAAGCTTTTACACACAATAGAGGAGATAATATATTTCAAGCACGATAAAAAAAAAATTTATAAATAATTTTAATTAATTTTTATTATTAAAAATTCGATTAATTCAAAAATACATAAAAAATATAAATATAAATACATAATGCGTATGGTTTTTTATGGAATTTGATTTCTGAAGTCCAGTGTAAACCATATCATGAAAAAAATATTTATAATAATATAATAAAAAATTGTTATTAGTTGAAAAAATCATTAAAAATCTATAAAATACGAAAAAAACTTTCAAAGTGAGATTTAAAAAATACGCATCGAAAGATTTAGAGTAGCTACAATTATTTTTGCTTTTTTAATGTAATTTGTATTTTTATTCAGCCAAATTTATTAAAATTTTTCGATAATTTTAAGGGTCCTGGTGAGTGGTCAAAGCATCAATAAAGAAAAAATTGGGGACCTTCTAAATCACACCAAAGGGTTATATTTAGAATTATACCCGTGGTACTACATGCTCAATAGTTTGCACAAGGAGTTGAGGTAATTCCTTCCATTTGCCAATTGGAAATTTATCTGAGGATGCCTAGGAGGCATAAGGAAGAATCGATTGTCTCACACTTGTAAGTTTTCCAGAACCAGTTCCAATAAGGATTAAATGCGAATGCTCCTTTTAAATTCGGACCCTAGCGTCCCTGCGGACTCCAAAAATTAAAAAACAGCATCATATAGACGCAGAAGTCAATTCATATATAAACCAATTAGATTCTACTTCCCATTGCCAATTTTTATATAAGTTTGCTGGATTTGGAAAGCGACGATGAGTCAGAATAAATTATAAGCATGTATTTTGTTAATATTATTGTTATTCTATAAAAAAAAAATAAAAAAAAATGTTTTATCGAAACACGACTTCGGAGGATGCATATCACTGAATTATTTAATTTTTTGAACCACTAATATCTCCAAATCGCAAAACTCCGTTTCTTTGAAATTTATATATTTTAAATAGTGACACTTGAGCAATGTCAGCGTGAACAAATATTAAGTTTAAATTTGGGTTCTTGAAAGATATTAGGCATTTGATAAAGCCCCCAAAAATGGGTAAAATTCATAGATTTCTCTCTTAAATATCTCAGAACTCAGTTGTTACCGGATAATAATTTTTTCACCAACTAATATTTATTCTTTGCTATAGATAATAGCCAAGTTTCAAGAAAATTGGTTATCCGGTTACCAAGTTATGATTTTTTATATTATAGCCTATCTTTATACCATTTATTTTCCTCACATTTTTATCAATATCTCGGAAATCCATCATTTATTCATTTTGAATTTTATATAGAATTGAGAACTAACTTAACTAGCTAAACACATCCACCAAATTTCATAAAAATCGGTAAACGCGTTCTTAAGATATTGATTTTTGACCACCTTCTCCATACATTCGATGCACTGTGGAGCGGTGTGAGCATGATATGATAGTACGCACGTGGAACATTACGCTATCAGCTCTCGTAAGAAGAATTATCTTGTTCTTCTTATCGACACTAGCGACACTTATCTTACCGTCCGTCATATAGCGGACACATAGCGGAAAATATCGGAAACACATAACTTCCCCCTATGAGAACGGATAGCAGAACAAGCCACAATCTCTGTATCTCTTAAAATTTACAATAACAAAAAACGCTAGGCGCATTAATTCTTTATTATTAGAAAGTATATTTATATTTCGATTGGACTATAATCAATGGATCTCGAACAAGTTTTATAGCTTGTGTTTTCACGGTAGATTTGTTTGAATGCTCATCCAGCTTCAAACTTGTTGTCCAACTTCTGTTTACACGATGGATTTCTTGTCCAACTTGTTTGAATGCTCAAAAGTTGGACGACAAATCCATCGTGAAAACAACGCGCATGCGTTCTTAGATCACACCTCAAATGGGGAATGGAGATTTTCGTTTGGTGTTTTGATTTTGGGGATTTTGTGACTGGGGATATCGTAACCACCCCCCCCCCCCCAGTCTTCACTCAATTGACGTCGAAGTGAACGTGCGTCGTTGACCTTTTAACGAAGAACAAAAAAAGGAAACAATTTTTAAAAATTCTTTGATTATACTCGTATCGTATAGCTTAACCGAAACCGTTGTTGTCATTTTTTTTTTTTTGAAATTTTCCAAAGCAAAATTGGAATGCTTTTGCCCGAGGTTTAAAAACCTCTAAGATGGACTAGAAACCATATGTTCGGGAAAATTGTGTTGTCCGATTTTCAAACTGGCGAACTTCCTGGAAAACTAAATATTTATCGCGTTTTTTTTTGATTTCACTGTTCTCACAGTCAATTTTTAATTTTCGCGACGCAAGCCCAGAGAGTTTTCTGGGTCCTGGTTTTGTATGGAGGGGGCCTTTGATTCAGCACGATGATGATGATTGCTGCCCATAGGACACAGAGAGCTCTAAAGCGAGCGCAAAGTGTAAATAATAAAACAACTAGGTTCCTCAAAAGAATAAGTACGACTAGTACAATTGATTTTCATTCACTTGTATTCATTGCTTATGTATGTTATTTTAGCTTCTATCTTTCTGCTATAAATTTAAGATATTAAAACCCCATGTACGGATGGATATCATTGTTTCTCAAAGTACCTACGATACGAGTATATGTATACCTATAGAAAAACCTCCATTGTTCACTTTGTATGGAAAGCAGTACTACGCGGTATAAGGCAACGATCCATTCAAATAGGGTTACGCTAAACGCTAAACGCTAAGTTGATTTTGATTGATTCAAAGTCAAATTATGGAAAAAGAGAAAATCCGAGTACCTTCCACATCCATGCTCTATTGTTAACAATTGGATATTGTTGCAAGTTCTACTTTAAGCATTTTGATATTTATCTAAATTACTTTTCGCTATGGTCGACGGAAATCTGAAAATGGCAACGATAGTAAATATGCTTGTGTACTGTACGTATTTGTGTACTCTGCTTGACTGACTTTCCAATTCGTTTTATTTTGAATCAACCCGATTTTAAAACGTCAATCGTTTTTGTGTAGGAAACGTTTGTTGTTTTTTGTTATTTGTATATGTTTGCGAGCTATGGGAAATCAATAAAATGAATTCCCTTCGAATGCATCGGAGTGCATCAACGTTCTGCACTTTGCTGTATTGCAATAGCTGTCGGGGTTGCTATTTCAAACCTGTGATTCCACTGTAGTGTATCTAAATCAAATTTACTAGCACGGTTTTAACAGTAGTTTTAACAAATTGTAGCTGCAGGATAATGTATGGCTTCAATACGCTTGTAGTTTTTTTAATTAAAAATACATTAATATCCTTTTCGTTAAATAAATATTATTTTTAATGTGCATTTACCTCAACACGATAAACACTAGTCATCAAAATGTTGGTAGATTCGTAAATGCTCAACCATGATAAACTCCTTTCAGGTCATAGGGCATCAACTACGCCTACTTTCCACCTCGTTCTGTTCTGTGCCATTGTTTTTAGGTCTGACTACTGTTTGTTTAATAAAGCAGCCTCGCTATTAACCGATCTTCTCCAAGTGTTTCTTGGTCGTCCAACACGGGGTTTTGCATTGACTCCTTGTGGGTTCCAATCTAGGGCCTGCTTTGCAATATTTGTTGGCCCTCTTCGAAGAGTATGACCTATCCATTGCCACTTTTGCCTTTTGACAGAAGTGCCTATCCAATCCGAGCCTGTAATATTAAGGAGATCATCATTCGAAATAATTTCCGGCCAGCGGATTTGTAGGATGCGCCGTAGACACAATTCCACCTTATCTCCCTAGATCAGAGCTCAAGTACTTGTCTTGGCAGCGTTTATCTTGAGCCAAGCATTACGAATTTCGCAATGCAGAGCATCGGCCAATTGAGCTAGATCCTCTAGGTTTATTTAAATTTCAGAATTTATTATGGTCTTTTCGCTCTTGTAAAGCAAATTAAATGTAAATTGTTTCGACTGTGTGTAAAGATGGTAACACTGAAATCGCTCACAAAAAGCATACAAAATTAAATTGCAACAAACAACATACTCGTAATGTAGGTGCATACTTAGTATTAGCAAATGCACTGTAGACATTTTCCCGAGCAGAGTTTGTTGACCTGCAGCATGAATGCAATTGCAAGGCTGCCCATATTGGGTGTATGGTGTATGTTGTGTGTGCATACATAGCATGAAGAACGTGGTTAAATAAAGAATAAACCTTTCCGCTGGATTTGAGTGCATAAAACGCTTGTCTCGACAATAATTGCACATAAATGCTGTATCTACTCGTACTTAATGTACGTATTACGTCCAGCATTAGGTTATGTGTCTATACTATTAGGTTTTTGTTACTAAAACGCATAATATGTTCATAATGTGAATAAGCTAGTTAAGTTATACATATAATAAAGATTTATTAAATTACTATTTAAAATGTTTAGCAAACAACATCGCATCGCGTGAATTCATTTTCTGAAACTACCTACATAGGCCAGTCATTTAACGATTTTAGGTCGCAAAAAATTGCTCGGCTCTGTTGTTTTGGGATATTGTTGGGATAGATACCAGAAGTGTACCACCAAAATTGCAACTTCGAAAAACAACGAACAAATGTCTGGCTTTCGATTGATACCAAATTTATATTTATCCGACCATATTTACAGATGGCGGGCTAAGTTCACACTCCTTATTTTAAAGTTGCTATTATTAAACAATTAGAGACGAACAAACGAAAATAATTGGCGAACATTCACGAACAAACGTAGCCGCCGGCGAACAAACGGTTACGAGCGTAATTTGAGAATGCGTGCGGGCTTACTTCACATAAGTCTTGCTTCAGTGTGTTTCTAACGCTTTTTTACTTTAGGCACGTTGCTCTCAAAATTGTGTTTTTCCAATGAGGTCCAAATGTCGAAAGTAATATATAAAGTTAGAAAGCAAATATTCTGAAACCACTTGTGTAAACATAGCAGATTTGACAGTTCAAAACACCGTTATGGGGTCATTGTTTGAAATTTCAATGAAAGGTAAATTTTAGCGCCTGGTGGCGCAACCAGGATTTTGTCCTGGATGGGGTTCATTCATATTACATACTGGATATTTGATGTTGCTTCCGCAAGTTGCGGGATCGTGCTTTTTCATAGCGCTATAGGGTGGTTTCAGATTGTAAGACGAAACCGGACGGGTGAACTTGCACGACAAAAACCATCGTTCTTACAATGTGAAATGCACGATGCTTGTCTGCTGGCCACTACAAAGGTCTCACCGTCCGTTTGTTTGTGCTAATAAACGGACGGCACAAACTTTATACAGTGAACCCCCGACATTCGCGAGGGATGCGTTCCATAAGAAATTGCCGCGAAAGTTGAATTCGCGAATGTCGGGGTTCAGTGTCCTTGGATAGTGGGAAATATGTTCCAAATATAAAATATGAGAAATGTTACATGTTTAGGTTGGCGAACATCACAGTTTTTAAATCGAGGGAAATGCTTGCCACTAAAACGCTGAAAGCAATTGAGGATTTAAGAAAAATTCTCCTGTAAAAAAAACTGCGCGTGAACAATTGGTGCTCGTTTCTATCACTAAACTTTTGGAGTCGTTTTCGATTCCTTGCACTTTTCGGAGCAGCTTAACTTCAATTCGCTTTCTTCACGGATTTCTTTCTTCACTTCAATTGGCACCATCGAAATCCAACAACTTGCTGCGACTATCATTTTCGGTTAGGTTTTCGAAGCTTTAGCTGCCAACGCTCCTTCCAAGTTTCACCAACAAATCTATGTAACTTTCAGGGCACTCAACCACTCGTTTTCCATCATCAGATTCTGCATGAGCGAGTTCCCAGATGTTTCCATATGATCGACGCAGTCCATGACCTCGTGCTAGCCGATCAAATGAATGGAGTCGACGCAAATAGGAGAAGATAGATAAGGGCATATCATGTGATTATATGAGCATGCGCGAAACAAGGACGATCCTATGGGCCGAAAAGGCTTTGTTTCATTTTTGGGGACTCGGAGGGGGTAATCCACACAAATTTTCATCTAGAATGAAAGAACGGTTACAGAGAAATGCAGCAGTCTTTTATTGGCTAAATTTATGTCGGATTTAAAGAGACACTTCTTGTTTGGAGCAGAAAAACTGCTCTCCCATTACGACAACGCATCGGCTCATTCATACAGACCTACCTCGGTCTAATTGTTAAAATTTAACTACGAGGTGGTATCGCCTACTCGTACTCTAATAAACCAGTCCCAGTTGCTTTTTTGGCTCCCAAACATGATTTTCAGGAGAAAGCGTTTCACGTTTCTTGTTTTGCAGTGATTTTCAGATCCTATAATTTCAAAATTTTCGGACCATCAGTTTGAACACTGATAAATGATGCATTCGCGCGAAGCCATAGTGTCAATTGATCTTTTGCGGCATTGAGTTGCAGTTGCAGTGCAGTTTTTTGTTCCAGCAAAGGGCACTTTCAATCATTTCATGGAAATGGTTGAAAAATTCACGCTTGCTACACCCCGCCAAATTAAAATATTATGATGGTTTCAGCGTTAATCTAATCTGAATTGATTAGGATAGAAAAATATGCGTGCTGTAGCGGTAAATATTATTGCATTCAATGAATCGCAATGGTTCAAACGAACGCGAAAATTTAGTTCTAATTTATTAAAATTTTCCTTTTGAACAAGAACGAAATTGCGAATAAGCATAGTGAATTTTGAAGAGGTGTCGAATCGCGAATAAGCGAATTCGCGAATGTTGGGACCGCGAGTAACGGGGGTTCACAGTAAATGTACAAAAAAATATGAATTTTGGCACAAACCAAAAGCGGATCAAAGTTGGGCTGCAGAGAACCTTATCTATTTTCCCAGGTAAAATAAACAGTTCTCTTGCAAAGAACCAATTGATTTCGGATGTGATTTGATACGATGGCGACTGGTGGTATAATATCGAAGGATGTGACCATTAAATCGAGTTCAATTTTTATTACATACTAGAAAATATTTGTATGTTCAACAATTTGGCTTGAAATAATTCTAAAAAATGCCATACGAAAATATCTTTTATCCTTCTTCTTTTTGCATAAATCACCTAAATCAATCACCCAAATAACAAGCAAAATTAAATTTAACACCTAGAATACATGTTATTTTTCAAGCCTAAAGCCTTCCACAACTTCAATTGCAATGTGTTCATTGTCACATGTCTGCGATGAAAAAAATTTCCGGGGTCTGATAACTTATTCTGATGATTATGTTTAGCTGATTTCGGGAAAATTATGAAAAAAAATGTATTACGTATAGTTTAGTCAAAAATTAAACTTAAAAAAAGCCCATTGTGCGTTTTCATTCCAATTTTCAATATTTTCTGAATTAACTAGAGTTTTAAAAGGCTTTTGGCTGAAATAGTCATTTATTTTTTAAAATGGCATTAAACGAAATAATTGTCATATTTAAAATTAGTAATTACATTTTTCGAAGATGACTTTTTTCTAAAAGCATATAACAATTTCCCCAATAGCTCAATGCCAAAAAATTTTTTTTAAATCAAGATATTTGCATTTAAATTAAGGAATTCGTTTTTGTTGCTGTTAATTACAGTGGCTTTCGACTTAAACGGACAATGATCCTGTCCAAGTCGAATGAAATCGGATCAAAATTTCCCAATTCGATAACAGCTGACTATCGTGTCATCAGTCCCTAACGCGATATTCTGAATTATAAATTGAATTTGTAATTATGCACCGTGCGAGATACAATTAAAAGGAAAAGTCTCAAGAAATATTAAAATGATTAACTCTGAATAAAGTTTACATTCCAAAAATACTGAATAACAAAATGACATACGGAAAATTGTTCGCGGAGACATCTGGGGGATTAGGTTGGCAGATGATCCAAGTCATACACTGGATCAATTTCCAGGATCACCATTTTGTATGGGATTTCCAATAAATCTGGAAATGATCCAGTAAGTCGAAAAGCACTTACCCTACTCACTTTTACACTTTTATACGATGGAAAGTTAATATACATATTTGAGAACTATTGTTGAATTCGAAAAACGGACGTTTCTTTTTGAGCAGGCGCATACCAAGAGAAGTTTTGGCCCCAGTGATTTTTGTTTAATTTAACGGTGAATTTGCAGTTTAATGAAATACATTGCATTCAATATGATATTTCTAAAAAACAGTGGTTGCCCTACTGGTTTGGATATCTGTATAATAGCAACAAAGTTAACATTTAAACCCACGAAAGAGTCGTTTATGTTAAATTTTATTTAGATTCAGAAACTGAAGTCAAATGGCTCATTTATTGATTGGGCTATTGATAAATTTCAATTTAAAAGTACAAGTTGTGATTTGCGTTGAGTTGACAAAAAACACGACAACGATAATAAAAATTCCAATTTTATTGATGGCGTTTTCGCTGGAACAAATTGCCCTATCAACCCTTTCAGTGTTTACCATCCACTGACTGTCGTTCATACGATGACGATGACTAATACCGTCTCGCAGGTCAAAGTTCAGAACAGACTCACTGAATTATTTGAAACTCGTACTGGACTCAAGCAGGGCGATGGGCTGGCGCCAACGTATGTAATTCGAGCCATGAATATGGACAGCAGCGGAACGCTACTCATCAAATCGACTCAATTAGTAGCGTACGCCGACGACATCAACATCATGTCTCGAAGATTGGATGATGCAGAAAGCCTTCTGCATAATCTCAATAACGCCGCCAAAGAAGTTGGGCTACAGATTAACGAATCTAAAACCAAGGTCATGATGCAATCAAAAACAAGAACGCCAGTAAATTCAAGCACAGTGGGGGACCTCAATATAGAGTATGTAGACAACTTCACTTACCTAGGTTGCAATTTGTCAAAGGACGCTAACGAAACAGATGAGATAAAGCGACGGATACAACTAGCTAATAAGTGTTATTTTGCGGCCCTCCAAATTATGAATTCGAAGCTCGTGCACAGGAACACGAAGCTCCACGTGTATAAAACCATAATCCGACCTGTGCTATGCTATGGCTGCGAAGCATGGACCCTAACCCAAAACTCTGAACACCTGTTGGACACATTCGAGCGAAAGGTTCTCCGAAGAATCTTCGGGGCCATTCGTGAACGAGGTGAATGGCGCATCCGGTACTACCTTGAGTTCTAGCGCTATGTTGGAAAAGTTAAGACATCAACAGATGTTTAATAAAGAAAAAGCAAACCATGACGATATGTAGCAATGTAACATCATACATCGTATAAAAAAATAATAATTAAAATCGGTCAAACTGGTTAATAATAAAATAAAAAGAAAATAAAAAGAAACCAATCCGAACCTTTTGGGAGTATTGTATACAAACATACTGCAACAGATGCTGTTGTGGAATGTTATCCTTGCTCGCTCTCTTCTCATTGGATACGTTTGGCAGGTGCTAAATTCATTCATTATCATACGCATATGAACATACTTAAGAACAGGATGCACTTATGGTCGGTAGGTCGGTTCCCTTAGTAGACTAAATTTGGGCTGTAGGATGCACCTGCCTCCTGTCTGTCCTACATTTAACATACATACATGTGTAGGTACATATTTCTTGTCGTCTGAATATACTGCATAATAAATAACTATTTTAAAGGGTGAAGTATGTATATTAAATACATAATTCAAAAAATAATATGGAACTTGTAAGTATGCCCATATACATATATGTATTAGTAAATAACTGCATAAGATAAAGGGTTCATTCTATATCATCTGGTCTGATAGATTTCAATCAAAAACAATGGGAACGTTATCGGTCATGTCCCAGCAAGAAAGCTTCTGGTTAAATTACTAATGTTTATCTAGTTAAAATCCGTTTAATTTTCTGGGTACCGTGCATAGGCCGTCGGGAAAAAATTGACCTATATACTTCACACAGCACTCGTACGTGAGAGTTCCCCTACAATGTTATATAGTGAAAAGGCAACAATCTTTGAGTTATTTCCAACCAAACTGTCCGGTATTTTTGCGTTAAATACCATAGATTTATTGGTTATTTTATCCACTTAATCACTCGGTAACCTTGTAAGTAATATACTAGTAATATTACCGGTATTTTCCGTGACATTTACTATAAAACTATCAGGTAAATTAGCTGGTAGTACTATAGTAAATATCATGGAAAATACCAGTAAAATTACTACTTCTTTAACCATTATTTTAATGCAAATTAGCGGCTATTAAGCTGGTAGTAATCCTTGTATTATAATGATATATTACCGATAAAATCTGACCAAAATACGATAGATTTATTGGTATTTTTATCCATTTAATTGCCCGGTAACATTGTAAATATTATACTGGTAATATTTCTGGTATTTTCCGTGATATTTACCATAAAACTACCAGGTAAATTAGCTGGTAGTCCTATGGCACAGATCATGGAAAATACTAGTAATATTACTACTACGTTAGCCACAATTTTAGATCAAATCAGCGGCTATAAAGTTGCTAGTAACCCTAGTATTGCAGCAGAGTAAACGAACGTCATTTTATGGGATTTTTGGTAATATTGTTGAGGACGGTGCCTTGATTATGACAAAAAAATTCTGACCCATAGGGGGACCGGGAGTTGGAAAAAGGCGGAAATGGGGGTAATTTTTCGGTTTTAGCGATTATTTCGAAAGCGGCGATAGTTACAAAAAAATGTTCTAAGAACGAAAAAAAACTACATCAAATTACCTTTAGGAAGTACCGTTTTTTGAAAAACTCTATGCTAGCTTGGAAAAAACCTCGCATATTAAAGTTCATTGGTTAACTCACGTTTTTGGGGAGTTATCGAGCATTTTCTCAAAGCATAACATTTTCAAATAAAGATCCGTCGTATTATTGCAAAGGTAATTTTATTCAGTTTATTCCGTTCTCAGTACATTTTTTTTGTAGCTATCACCGTTTTCGAAATAATCGCTAAAACTTCACACTTTCACCAAGGATCGCTGAATACTGACGAAAAATTAAAATGTGTCCGTCTGTCTGAAGAAAAAAAGTACCGTTCTCTTGCTTTATACCGAGAAATGACATTGCACATGGAACAATTCCTGCTGCTTATAGATTTAAAGAAAAGTCCTCATATAAATTACCCACTGTTGTGTGGTAAAACATTGTCAATAAAATAGTATGTAATATGACCTGGCATTTACTATAAATCTTACGAGTTAATTAAGTGGTTAAATAACTAGTAATTTTACTGGCTATTTTTCTTATTATTAAATAGTTATATTTATTGGATTTAACAGATAATATACCTCAATTTTAAGGGGTAAAAATAATATGACAAACTTACCGATATTTTATTGGGTATTTAACGTGTTTATTTCCCATAAATACTTGATATTTTGGTTGAAATATACCTAATAATTATGAACTTTTTCACCAGGGGAAATAATGCTATGGGGAATATATAGGTTATTTATGGCCCAATCGTATACGTGCGTTAACTAGTCAATTACAGTGAGCCTTTTTTAGATATTTAACTAGTCATTTGACCAGGTTTGCTCTTGCAAACTCTGAAGGCGAAAGCAAAAAATCTGTAAAGTATTTGTCTGTGTGAGTTTTCGCTGATAAAAGTTTGTATGTAGTAGTAGTTTCGGTTAACGATTTCTTGCAGGGGTATAAGTTTACATTTCAGTTAATCTCTATAAAGTTCAATCACCTTATAAAAAATTGCATCACACAATAGGGGGGAACTTTTGATAGTAATGTCATACTGATACCATTCTAGCTAGACCAGCTTAATTAAAATACATTGTACATCCATGTGTACATACCATACCATACTCGCTCGAACTCGTGAAGATTAAAACAAAAAATTAAAAAAAAAACTTTGAAACAGAAAAATACGTTTTCAATAGAATAAAATGGAAAATAGTCGCTAAAGCTAAAAAATGTATTTCTTTTACTTTTAGGAAAATATTTTTAAATCTTTTTAAAACAAAATTTTTGCTTAATAGAATGTCTTCTTTTTTCGTACCAAGCAAAAAAAACAAAGAAATCACACCAAAAATACTGAACTGCTGCTCAGAATCCCTGAATGTCTAGACGAGAAATTGCGACACCACAGTGGTTCACATTCACATTCTAGTGGGACAAAAATAAAAAAAGGCAAGTATGACAATTTTGTAATTTATGCTTGGGAATGCATTTTTAATGGTCAATTCAAATTGAGTTAATTTTATTTAATGGTTTGCATATGCCCAACTAACAATGTGTATGAGTATTCTTCAAACAACCTCTTCGCCCTATAGCAATCGTATCGTCTTAACTAAACTCGACTTAATATTTTCATCCGGGAAATAATCCTCAAATCATCCTAACATCCTTATAGGATGACAACACTCACTCATACAAAAGATGATGCTAAACATGAACCTCAAAAAAGTACTCATAGTCTGGCTGGAGTAGTGGTTAGGGCGCACACCTTCGGTGCATAGGGTTATGAGTTCGAGACTCACCGTCGCACGTGTTTTTTTTTTAATTATTCATTGAGCATTGAAGGGGATACCTACATGGCCCCGAAAAAACGAAATCCCGCCCGTTTATAATCCCGCTTTTTACTAAAAATCCCGTTTAACATAATCCCGACATTACTAAATCCCGCCACTTAAAAATCCCGTCATTACTAAATATATCAAAATCCCACTAGCTAAAAATCCCGCCAGTGGATAGTGAAATAATCCCGCCAAAATACCGCCAAAAATTATTTTCATTGCCAACCAAAAAATCAATAGTTAAGTAATGCTATTCCCAGCACTTAATGCGATACTTTCTCTTAACATAAATCCGTCGGAATATTTGATAAAGATGACAATTTAGCCCCTACAGAACAGGGATACCTACATAATCCCGAAAAATAAAATTCCGCCCGTTCATAATCCCGCTTTTTCCAAAAAATCCCGCTTTACGTTATCCCGACATTCCAAAATCCCGCCATATCAAAATCCCGCCATTCCAAAATCCCGCAATATCAAAATCCCGCCACCTCAAAATCCCGCCATTAAATAATAAAAAAATCTCGTCAAAATACCGCCAAATTTTGTTTATTGTTAACAAAAAAATATAGATATGCGTTCGACTTATCAATTATTTACATTAGTTTATGCGCCAAGTCTCTCAAAAAATCCGTTTTTTTATAGTCCTCTTTAGTTGAAAGTAACTGCACCTGCAGGATACGTTAAAAACCTTAGTTTGCTCTTGGATCCGACCTTCGGATCGGGACTGCTCCCCTCGGTTTTTAGCTAGGAGCAATTCTTTACCTAGTAATTCCACCAGCTGGTACAGACCGATATGGCTTTTCCTTGTGATAAGGTTTTATCGTCTGTGCCAAGCCTCAACATTATTTGGTATTTTTCCCATGGATATAATTAATTCCAAACCAATCTGCTATTTTTTTTTGCCATCTGCATCCTCCATACTTCGTGTCAATTCGGAAAAATACATAGGTATTTTCACTAATATTTAAATTACCTAACTAGTAAGAGAATACTATCTAGCTTTCACTTTCCAATCTGTATAGCAGTATCAGTATTTTAACGGCAAATGTGATGTAGTAAGAAGGCAAGTATTCTTTCATAACTCACGCGCGCGATTTTTGAAAGAATACTTACCTTTTGTCACGGGATATTGAAAGGCGGGATATTAAAAAGCGGGATTTTGAATAAGGTTATTGAAATGTCGGGATTGGCGGAATTTTGATTAGACGGGATTCTAATTGAGCGGGATTTTTAATTGGCGGGATTTTTAAATGGCGGGATATTGAATGTCGGGATTTTAAAAAACGGGATTATGATGGGCGGGATATCGTACCCAACCCTACAGAACAAGACGCTCATTCGTGGGTCTCCGAGAATTAAGTGTCCACATGCGAGGGAACCATTTATTTAAACGGTAAATGTGGTGACACTTTTTAATATTCCGTCATAGGAGGTAAGTATTTTTGAAAGAACTAGGGGGCTTCGCCCCCTGCTCGCTACGCTCGTCAACCCCCCCACGCCCCTGCCCGCCACGCCCCGGCCCCTGCCCAACCACAGCCAACGTCTGCTCACGGCTATGAGCTGACGTGCTCGCGCTGCGCACTCGCAGCACTGACTGACTGCTTTTCGTTCTTGCATTTGCATCAGGCTTGCCAACTCTAGCTAAAAGTAAGTAGATCTACTTACTTTTTCGCATTGCTACTTACCTACTTACTGGTCACTCAATTCTACTTACTTCTGATAAAAAATCTGAACCGATATTTGTATTGCATTCTTTCAATGTAAATACGATTCCAATACCAAAATTACAAAACCTTCTTTAGAAAATCTCCATTATTACTCGGCCGCCACCAATATTATGAATTTAATTGGTTTGAATGAAATAGCATATTTATAGCACTCTTACCACTAGTACGAACACAATATCCCTGGCGGCCCGCTGGCAATTCAGATTTTCGACTTTATGTTTGTAGATGGTTTTGCAAATTTATCTACTCATTTTCTGGCGGAACGGATGCAGCAAATTTACAAGACACTATAAAATTAGTTAAAGGAAGATGGACCTATAATATTTATCTTTTGTTGGATATTTTGTCATTCTACCTATGCCTTATAGTTTATTTCAACACTTATTCTTCCCGTGTTGTTTATCCGAGCAACGTACGAAAATGATGCATAAGACCTATAAGACACATGATGTATGCGTGTTCTGAACTGTTATCTAATGCTACAGTAAGGTTCAATAGGATTAAACATCGGTGCAAAATGCCCTTATTGGATTATTATTTCGCTTTTATAGCAAGGAGTGTCCTCCTATTACTATTGGGGAGAATATTCTATGAAGTCTCCTAACTAGCATTTTGAGAAGCGAAAACGCCAATATTCCCTTTAAGAGTAGCAGTTACCGTCGGTCGTTCCATAGTAAGCAACTTTTTGTCACCAAAATATCACTAATATGGGGAATGAAGAATTTCGTGCCGAGGACAATTTTGCCACTAAGAGGTTGCAACGTTTTTAAAAGCACCAAACTAGTGGCATTGTTTGTCCAACCACGCAATTGGTACTTTATCGTCTTCGTACACAATCATAGTTGTGCATATGTGTAGGTAAAAGTCGACCACATTTTGCTAAGTTGTGTTTTTTAACATATGTTCATACACTCAGAGAAATATTCACTAATATTGAACGAAATATATTTAATTCAAACGATTTGCGCTTTTGATTTGGCTCCACACGCAAATGCGTTTAATTCTAACGAGTGGCGTTTCTTTCAAACGCATAATGAGTTGTAAAAAAGCGTTTGAATTAAAAGAATTTACGTTTACCTGGAAAGAAGGAGCCAGTCGATTTAAACGTATTTTTCATTGAAATAAACACTTATTCTTTTATTGTAAACGGGTAAAACATTTTAAATAAATGAAAGGCAATTGTATCAAACGTCTTCGTTTTTATATTGAACATTTTTGTTATTTAAAATAAACGGTATGTATTTCGAAAGTAACGTATCGCGTTTTCATTTCATAGAAATTACCTCATTCAAAATAAGTTTTACATGGAATTAAAAGCAAACTCTGCTGAAATAAAATTATACATTCCGTTTGATTGTCCATTCTCCATTCGATTAGATACCTGGGTTGACAAATCAATAAAGAATAAAACTTATGAAAACTTTAGAAAAACACTTTATTTTTTATCTAGGTCTAATTTTAATGCTTTTATATTTTACACTTTTATTCTAACACCCGCTAAACTTAAAATGCACGTATACAAGCGTCCATTCCTCCAGATGAATGCAAAAGTACATTATCGAAAACACTCTTAACATCGACGAAGATTCTAATACGCGTTTGTTGTTAGATACACATTTGTTTGGAATGAACATGAACACGCGAGACTCATCGGACCGACCGAAAGTATTTAGCTACCTGTTGTGCTACGTTAAAACAAATGATTTTTTGGCATCGCGTCCTTTAGGTATGTGTATTTGTTACGTAAAGGAATGTATATACATTACTATGTAATGCGGAATCTTTTGATTTAAACGACCGTCGTTTGCGGTTTGGCTGGTCTTTTGTTTTAAAAGAAATTCTCTTAGCGTAAATGAGAACTCGTTTAAATCAAACGAGATTTTTCAAACGAATACTGCGTTCAATTTAAATGTGGAGCTTTTAATATGAATGTGCGTTTTTTTCTCTGAGTGTACAATCAAAGAATATGATCTGAAAATATCGAAGGGAGTCAGTACATTGTTTTTCATCTGCCAATTCGTTTGAACAAGAAAAGTTTGTGCCAAGCCAATTTCACTGTGGAAGTGGATATTCTACCTCGAGAAAAATCTCATGCCCTCTCATTCTTCTAATGATATCTTAAAAGAGTTGACAAAATGCAGCCCAACTAAAGTCAGGTTTTTTCCCTTTTTCTAATTTTATCGCTCTAAACGTTCAGCAAACCAAATAATTACTTAAAACTAGGGGGCTTCGCTCCGAGGGCGAGGCTAATTTCGGGCACGGCCGAAATTTGGATACCCTTCGCTCTCCTTGGGCTAAAAGTTTTTTCGGGCGTACCTATGACTTAATCCCCCTCCTCATTCTTTTTCTTCCGTCTTGACAAAAGTATTGACAAAATTTTATTGGGGTTGCGGGAGCATGACACAGTACAATTCCATTCGTTTTTAACTTTTTTCTTGTTTTGGTAAAGACACATTAATTAAAGGTTTTGTGAAATTGGTGCAAAAAATGTTTCTTAGAAGAACCAAAATGGGGGTTGGGTTTGTATGGCCACCCCATGACCCCATTGTCAGATTTGATCAATTCTTTGATATGTTTTGTGTCACCAAGTGAAACACATTTGTGTGAAATTTGGTTGAAATTGGTGCACAAATAAAAAGGGTCAGGTTTGTATGGCAGCTCCAAGACCCCATTATCTGATTTGATCCATCCTTAGATATGTTTTGTGTTATCAAGAGAAACACATTTGTGTGAAATTTAGTTGAAATTGGTGCAGAAATAAAAATGTTTTTCTTAGAAGAACCTAATTTAGGGGGTTAGGTGGCAGCCCCATGACCCCATTATCCGATTCGATCCATTATTGGATATGTTTTGTGTCATTAAGAGAAACACATTTGTGTGAAATTCGGTTGAAATAATAATAAAAAAGTTTTTCCTAGAAGTACCTAAATTGGGGAGCTAGGTTTGTATGACAGCCCCATGACCCAGTGATCCAATTTCGGTGACTCAAACATACAAACAGCCTGCAACAATAGTAAGGACGTGTGCAAAATTTCAGCTCCGTAGCTTTTATAGTTGCCGAGAAAAACGCGCTGCAACAGACATCGTCCAATCGACTCATCTCGTCATGCTGATCATATATGTATACTTTTTATATGGTCGGAGATGCTTCCTTCAATGCGTTACAAACTTCATGACAAAGTTAATATGCCCTTTCACTCTATAAGCGAAGGGTATAAAAAGGATTTATAAATTTTTTCATTGGAAAAAAGAGTTGCTTTTCTGAAGTATGTAAAATATGATTTTGTAAAAACTTGGAAAATATGGCGATAAATATTTGACAGCTCCAAATAGTACTTTAAAGTTCCCAATAGGACTTTATAGTGACGCTAGCAACTTTATAAGTCCAAATTTTACTATAACGTAGCCAATCCTAGAAAGTTACAAAGAAATTTTATGGCTATGGTTTCGTCACTTAAAAATAATACTTTGCAGTTGCTCACTAGGTAGGAGCAAAGTGGGTTACCGAAATTGTAGCAATTTTGAATTTGCATTTGTTGAATATGTAGTGGCAACATTTCTGTCAATAAAAATTTCCAACTGCTACCAAGCTAAAATGTTCCTAAAATTAGTTTGCGGGATCTGTCACGATAAAGTTAAAATTTGGTTAAAACGTGACCTTTTCTTCTTCTTCCTTGCCTCGTTCTTTATACCGCTCCATGGTTCCGCGTTGCTCGACCTGCGGTGTAGGCACATCGCCCGTTTTGGCGATAATTTCTCAGCATATTTCTACAGGCAGCTCTATCTTGGATCGTGTCATCGCCGAGACCAATGCGTTGTTGTTGCTTTTTCATTTGACACATCCAGGTGTTCTTTGGTCTGCCTCTGGCCTTGGGTCCATCAAGTGGAACTTCCATTGATATCGCTCTCTTTGCGGGGTTCTCAGGCGGACGCCTTTGAACATGGCAATACCAATCCATTCGTCGGTCTTCGAGCTTTTCGGTGATTGGTTGTTCTATGGACAAGCTGCCTCGGATGTAGCTACTCTTGATGTGGTCCCTTTTGGTTACACCAACTGACATGCGTAACATTTTCATTTCAGTCGCTGTCATTTCTTTCGCGTAACCTTCATACATGGTCCAGCATTCTGATCCATACATGAGTGCGGGACGTACAACCGTTTTGTACAACTTGCCCTTTAGCTTCAGTGGCATTTTCTTATCGCAGAAAACTCCAGAGTTTTCTCGCCACCTCATCCACCCAACCTTTGTGCGATGTTTGATGTCATCATCGCATGTAGCTCCGCTGTTCACCATCGAGCCAAGGTACTTGAACTTGGTACAAGACTTAAGCTGCTCTCCTTTGACGTACATTTCTGGTATCGGTGCATTTGGGTCTGAGAATTGGCAGCATAAGAACTCAGTCTTTGTTATACTTACCCTCAGTCCATGCTCCTCCAGAATGTCACACCATTTTGTAAGCGCAGCTTGCAAGGCAACGATGTTTGGGCTACTGAGGACTATATCATCAGCAAAAAGAAGAGATATTTCTAGGCCGTCGGAGACACGTGTTAATAAGTAGCACATGATGATGTTGAAGAGCAACGGACTCAATACACTGCCCTGGTGTACTCCGACATTCACCGGAAATTCTTCTGATTCACCGGCTGTGCATCTAACCTTAGTCGTAGCTCCATCATACATGTCTCGTATCATCCTGACGTATGCCTCGGGGACATTAAGTGCTCTCAAGGCCAACCATATCAGATCACGAGGTACTCTATCGAATGCCTTCTCCAAATCGATGAACACAAAATACAAGTCCTTTCGTGCTGCTCTATACTTTTCCATCGCAATACGAATGCACTGAATCGCATCGACTGTAGATCGACCTTCAACAAAGCCGCATTGATTGTCATTCAACCGCACAATCTTTCTCAATCGGTTGCAGACAACTCGCTCGTAGATCTTCAGTGTATGAGGTGTTTACTTTATAGCCCTATAGTTGTTGAGTTTGCGTGAGTCTCCCTTGTTCTTATAGAAAGGAAGAAGAAAACTTTCCCTGAAAGCATCAGGCATCGGTTGCCCACCTTTGATTTTGTTGAAGAGAACTGTGAGCCAACTAAGCCCGACATTTTCCATTTTCAACCAAAATTCCGCGGGGATTTTGTCCGGGCCGACTGCCTTTCCGCGTTTCATCTGATGCATTGCCTCCATCACCTCTTCCTCTGAGATATCTTCAATATTTGTGGTATTTGGCTCAACATCTTGAAAAGCTGCCCGAGGAAATTCTTCATTTAGAAGTTCGTCAAAATACTTGGTTAAAACGTGACCGAAACTTAATAAAGTGGCGGAATCAAAATCCTTGGTTTTCGCTACTTAAAATGTTGCTTGGGACTTAAAGTGTTAAAATTGTTATTTGGGCTTGGAAGTATGGTATTTCTTTTCGTCTCTTTCATATGGTTTTTGCAACTTTATTTTTTAAATGAAACGTTGCAGCGCAATAAATTTTTTAGTAGATTGCAATAATGCGTGTTTTTTCAATCTACTTAATTGTATGCCTTTCTACTTACTTTTCCGAAAAAAACTACTTACTAATCGAATAAATGAGTTGGCAACACTGATTTGCATGCTATACTTATCGACATTCGGGATTCATCGTAGCCAATCAGAACATTCATCAGATTTTTCCATTTCCGAAGTTAGCATTTTTATATATAGAAGGATACTTCCCTTTTATGACGGGATATTAAAAAGCGGGATATTGATTAGACGGGATTTCAATTGAGCGGGATATTGAAATGGCGGGATAATGAATGTCGGGATTTTTAAAAACGGGAATATGATGGGCGGCATATCGTAGCCAACCCGCATTGAATATATATGATATACTTAACTATTGTTTACGAATAACTGTGTGAAATACTTCGTGTATTTTATTTACTGTTCTGCACCAATCTTATTCATAGTATATCTTACGTAATTTACATAAAAAATAAGAATCGATAAAAAATATAATTGAAGATTTATTACAGCAACGTTGAATAAATTTTATAATGTAATTTTGAATAGAACTATATATATGTTGCAATAGGAATCCGGCCAATGCCGTTTTCTGAACTCCTGGCGTGCTCTGATCTGATAGAAAAGGGTTATTCAACTTAATATCTATCAGTAAACAAACACTTGCGCTATTCCCCCTTGGGCTCAGATAAATACATAACAAGTAGATATGCAACATGCTCTATTAAAATTAAATTAAGAGATTGTTTTGAGTTATGCAATTAATTCCACAGTAATAAATTTCAATTAAAACAGCCTTGAGTTGAATGGCTTGGCGACAGTTTGCAGAGCAAATTAAGTTTAAGCACCGTACATGCTAAATCGCATAAGCGTATGAATGCACAATAAATGCGTAATTTAAACCATAAATGGGTAATTCATTGGGGTGTTAAATAACACTAACAGAAAGTTGATGATCCTTTTCTATCTGGGCTCTACATCAACAGTCTCTCATAGTTTGGCACAATTGATCTGATCAGAGTAGGTTATATTGAAAATTATTATAAAAGTATGTATTACAACATGTTTAAATTTATACAGAAAAATATATAAATAAATAAATATGTATACATATAAATGTTATTAAATAAAAAAACATTAATTTTAGAATGGCTTTTTAAAGGAGATATTGGTTAGATTGAATTCATACTAATGAACATATCCACATTTATGAATGTTTTTGTATCACTCGCAAATCACCGAGCATAATGGCAAACCAATCAACTTCTAGTTACAATCCCACCAAATTACCATAATGAACCTCGACGCGACCTCACGTTTTATTTGAAATGTCTAAATACAGCTATTCTCAATATGTAGTTTCTTAAATTTAAATGCTATTTTCGTCACGATTTCATGAAAGTTTACTCGAACAAAAGCAAAATCAGATTACACGAAATGCAATCATATGCAGCGAAAATTTATAAACAATTGTATCCGTTCTTAATAGTCACAAGATACATTTGCATACTCTTAAATAACACCGCGTTTGTATAGTTTGTCAATGCAAAACAACAACAACGCATTTGAAGTTAAATAAATATGATTGCAAATTGGAGACACTGAAGCGTTGGGCAACTAATCGTGCTACTGTATCTTAATACTTACTGTGTAATCAAATCTTAATACTGCAGGTGAAGTGTTTCGGTGAAATAACTTACAAAACTAATAATAAAACAAATAATCCTATATGTAACGCTCGTATAATTTTATTCATCTTTTTTTTTCAATAAAAAGGAGAAATCTAAAAATGCCCAAAAATCGTCGTTTGACAGGACAATGCTAGTAAAAACAGGACAGAAAGTAAGGACAACCAGAAACATAAATGCTTTTGAAATATTTGCATATCATTCGAATTTGTCCGCAACAGGTGTTGATTTTTTGCTTCTTTGACAATCACTTGGCACCTTAGGCATCTGCATATCCTAAATAAGATCCATGCCTTCAATTGGAACAACCTACATATATATAGTATTTATCAAGAATGATCCACGACCTCGTAAAGAGCAATCATTTGTGCGTTTGTGCGGGTACACCGGGAATAATAATTTTCAAAGCATTGTATACAGGACGTTTCAGGAGCAATAGTCGCTCAACGATCATGGAATCAGTTGTCCCAGGTAAAGGATTGTGTTCGTAGAGACGACTCATGTGATGATCACCCAGCGATCGCGATATCTGTACAAATATGCTTCTTTAGGTTATAGTCGATACAAGGAAAGTAGGACCAATAAAAATATATGCAAATATAGCTTGAAATTGGATGCTGAACTACGATCGCTGAGCGATCATCACGTGTCTACGAATACGTATCTTAACAGCACGTAACAATTCCAAATCTCTTCTCATTCCGGACTTAAATAAATAGATAACAGGCGCAACAGTCCAACATTTTTGCTTTTTTGTTGAGGTGTTGAGATCAGCAGCACGCTCAGCAGTGTTATTTATCCCCAAAAATGGGGAGTACCCATTTACCATCTAAGTGAGATCATAGTCCGTCACATAGGTCGTGAGTTCGAAAAACACCATAAACTGAATTGGTTCACGGCGAGATTCGAACCCACGACCCTGTGCACCGAAGGTGTGCACACTAACCACAATACAGGCCAGACTACTTCCGGACTTAGACAATATTATTATTATAATATTGTCTATTATTATTATAATATTGTCTAAGTCCGGCAGTAGTCTGGCTGACTTAGACAATATTATTATTATTATTATAATAATAATATTGTCTAATTCCGGCAGTAGTCTGACTGGTATTGTGGTAAGTGTGCACACCTTCATAAAATTCATATTTTATTTTTTGTATATTTCTATGAAATTTGAGTGTACTGTTCAATAAATTTATTTTGTCGGACAAATGAATTTCGACGTTTTTGCAGGACCAAACACATATGTGTACAGCCTTAAAAATAAATGGAAATTTGTCAGAAGTGCTAGAGCGAGAAGATCCACCGAAAGTTGGGCCAACAAATTGTTGAAGCGATCACTTACGAAATCAAGTGGCGGATTTACCAGTAGGCTGGAGTCTAGGACAGCAGATTTTATGGGGGCGGCAAATTTTGTGTAAATATGTATTTTTTATTAAGTTGAACACATTACGTAGACATTTAATAACATGGAAATGCGAATATTGAGTACGAGTTCTAACGCCAGATATACAGATATATAGTACACGCGAGTTGTGATTTATATCGGAAAAAAATGCGAGCCTCCTAATTTTTGGTATATAATGTTAAAAAATATGTAGGTTTCAGTAATCCGAAAGTCCCTGCCTCTAGGGAGTGCAGGGGCAAACCCAGAAATTTATTTCGGGGGGAGATTTGTTTATGCAAGTGACCTTAACCCTAAAATAATCGTTTTTATATATTCTAATTTGACAAAAATTTAATTCAAAATATTTAAAGTTGGTTTTTATCAAATAAATTTAAGTTCTTTTTATAAAATACTCCCTGAAGAACTGGTTTTGGTAACCGATTGTTACGAAAATTTTTAGACGGAATTACCTTATTGCATTTCTTGCAAATTAGTTTAGTTTTTTTTACATCCATTTAGGTCCTACAAAATAAAGACATGTTTAACCCATTTTTCAACGGTCACTATGTATCATATTCTTTTCAATTACTTTACTTCGCATTAATTAAAACTTTAAAAAATAATAACATCCAAACTACTAAAATTAATTAATTAATTATTTTTGTTATAACACTTAAACTTAATTTTGAATGTCATATTTTTTATTAGTAGTGTAGTAACCAGTAGTCGTGCTCTGTGGCCGTGATCGTTCGGTCGCCACTCTGTGAAATAAACACTAATAGAGAAACGAGTTTCCAAACTCAGCACGACTCGTCGCAAGTTTATTATTCAGAAGAAGATGATAAGAAATATTCTTATCGTAGAATAATAAACTAACAATGCGACTAGGAAGTGGTATGGCTGACAACCTTATCACACTCCAAATTCAATTGTCTTTGTAACGTTGATGACTACACACGGTGGTCATCAACGCACCATGCTCCACTAGGAGTTACGGTAATCGAGAGAGAGAGAGTAACCAGGTGATAAACCTAGTACATGAGATTGCAAAATGTTGGGGGAGAAATTTTTTGGTTGTTTCTTATGTTTTTTGGGGTGCTAAGCAGTGCCGGATTAATCACGTGGCAGAAGGTGGCAAATGCCACGGGCCCCGCGCTTTAAGGGGCCCCGCGCTTTAAATAAAAATAGTTACAACCAAAGCCAGTTCCTTCTAAATTTTTATAATACGTTATCGTTGTAAAATTTACGCCAGGGTGTTCCAAAATTATAGCAAAGTTAATATTTCATAAAAATACAGAAATATTTGTTTCTAATTCATGATGACATTCTCGTAAACCTACGTCCACAGTGTTTCAGATTTACATTCTAGCGGGACATAACATTTACGTTTATATTGTCAAATGCATTTGCACACGTCCATCGAATTAAGAAATGACAATTATATGTCTCATTCGCAGTGGCGTACCACTTTAAACGATAAGTGGGGCAAAATTACCTGTTTAAAGGTACGTTGTCCTCGACGCGGCTCTAGAGCAAGTTTCCTACCCCAAGCAGCCGTCGCCCGAAGCCCCACAAAGAAGCAAGTGCACCACGTTCACCATTCGTGCATGCATTATGTACAACAAGAGTCCCCCGACTGCTTTCTACATACAGACAGATTCGTGTATCACCACCGCCGTCTCTATATTAAGGCCGCAATGTAGAAATTTTTCGCCTACTGTTTGCACTGTTTTGTTGTTACTTTTAATGACGTCATATGCTTGTTGTTGTTGTTTGTTCGTGTAAATCCAAAACTTAGTAGGCAAACTATGACGGCATGTGCAAGCGAGTGCACCACGTTCACCACTCATGCGGGCATTATATACAACAAGAGCCGAGCGGTTTTTGTATGCAATGGCCAATGGGCGAGCTGCAGTCGCTAGAGTCGCTGGGGCCGTGCCGAGGAAAATGTACCTTAAATGTGATCCAAAATTGATTCATAAAAATGTTATTTTCATTTAAGTGTGTACGTAAGATTTCCAATATCTTTTATTTTAATTAGTAAAACCGAATAAATGGAGTTACGTTAGTATATTTATTATGGGCCTTTTTTAGCTAGACAATGGGTTGTAACCTTTTATGAACCTGAGTAACCCTGAAAAGTTACAATTTAATCGAAAGTTATATTAATAGGCAACACTTTCCAAACTAAAATATTATCCCATATTTTATCACTATTCGGAAAATGTCGAATTTTGAAATTTTCAGATATGCCCCGACTTGAACAATAAATTCTTCTTTGGCGAGTAAATATAATTAGTCTACGGTTTTACTAATTAAAATATAAAAAAAATTGGCAAACTTACACAAGTCAATGAAAACATTTTTATGAAACAATTTTTAATCATTTTCAAAAGAGATAATTTTGCCCCTATTTTCATAATGCTTTTGAGAAGAACGCCACTGTGCGTGAGGGATATGCATAATTGTTATTTCCATATTCTATTGATATGTGTAAATTTATAGCTCATCAAAACAATCAGTAATCGCATACGCACTCTTTTGATTTTTGTCCCGCTGATTCTGAACCACTGTGCGTCCTGTATCTGTCTCAAAGCGTCTTGGCTTTCAGTAATACCGATCGGAGTTCCTAACACATTGTCATTAGAGGTATGAAATAATGCGAATCTCGGCGTAAATTTATAATTTTTGCGTTTAACTTTTTACACGAAAATGTTAATTTTTCATCCAAACAATCAATTGTAGTCTGGCTGGTCTAGCGGTTAGTGCGCGCACCTTCGGTGCACAGGCTCATGAGTTCGAATCTCACCGTGTTCCATGGTGTTTTTCGAACTCACGAGCTTGTGACGGACTATGATCTCACTCAGATGTTAAACGAGTACCCATTTATGGGGATAAATAACACTGCTGAGCGTGATGCTGATCTCATTACCTCAACAAAAAGCAGATAAGATCTTGGAAATAGGATGTAGCTAACACATCCTGCGGCCTTAGTCCAATGCTGGATTGTCGCGCCTGTTATTTATTTATTTAAACAATCAATTATCTTCTTCATTTCAGATTGATTCTTTTTAAGTTTCCCATTAATGAGAACAAATTTGTAAATTGTAAATGCAGAGTGCAGAGAGTTCACAGAATCCCGAGCAGAATGGCTTACCATTTTTTTTCTGAAGAAAAATAGTCCAAATAAATAAAAAAGAGGAACAAAAGCCGTCCAATTTTCAAAAGCGTCACGTAAGTAAGTAGGAGACCAAATCTGCCATTGCACGCTAGAAATATCCGGATTATAGAGTAAACATTGCTGCCGAGATCCTGACTATATAATATATAGTGGTCCGCATTAGCGTGATATCCGGATTAAAGGTGATTCGGATTACCGACTCAGGACTGTAAGCAATTCTCTTATTTGCACTAGCCGCTAGCCGCTTTCCAAAACTCTTGAGAAATGACCAATAAATATTAATTTTAGAACCACTTTATTAGTTTGGTTAATCGAAGTTCCATAGGCCCCGCGCTCAACATTTGCCACGGGCCCCGCGCTTGCTTAATCCGGCACTGGTGCTAAGCGGAACAGGGTCGAAATCGCGAAAAACCCAAATTATTCGCTGTTTTTCCGTTTTTTGGCTCCTAACTCTGAAACTATCATGTCTGCGAAATGTTAGAGAGAACATGATTATGCGCCTAAAGAGACATAAATATTAGCGACGTTTTTTTCGTATCGCGTGTAAGTCTGACTCGAAAAAAACGATCGCGGGTAACATCCCGGTTAAGACCAAACAGCTGACATTTGACAGTTTTTGTGTATCTTTGACTCGCTTTCGTCGGCTTATTTTTTAGATGTGGTGTATTTTATCACAAAAGATGATTATTTCTTTGCAAAATCTTTTCTCGTGATGAGAAAAACTCTCACATTTGTTTTGAAAAAACAAATTCCCTCATATTTCCCCTATGCGTCCGCCATCTACATTTGAGCTCTATCCCGTGTAGGGTAGTTGCACGGGTTAGCTTTACCTGGGTAAGTGTCATTTTTTTTATATGAAGTTCTACCCAAACCTGCACGGGATAAACACAATAAAACGTCCCTATTATAAATCCGTTGAGCGGTATTACTAATATTTGGTCGCAAAAGTTGCATTTCGTTCCGAAACAGGGTCAACATCACAAAAAAACGCAAAAATGACTATCAATTGTAGCGATACCGCATAACGCATTTTAAAGATTAACACCGCCCTGTTTTGCAACGAAATTTTGGTGGGAGGCGCCAAATTCAAGCTCAGCACCCTAAAAAGCAGACAAACCACAAAAATTTTTCTCCGCCACATTTTGCAATCTGAAATCACCTAATGACTACACTGTTGATCCTCAGTTTGAAAATCATCACTTTTTTGGGTTTTTTAGATTTTACAAAAAACCCTTATGAAATCGATTTTGTCCGTCCGTCTGTCCGTCTGTCTGTTCACTAAATAACTCGTGAACGGCTTAACCGATCGTCATGAAATTTGGTAGGAATGTGTAGAATGGAAACAGTCTTTGGCACGAAATACTTAAAAGTTGGTAGGACAAAAATAACAGGGTGTCCCGGACATTTGAAAATTTGTTCACTAAATAAATCGCGAACGGCTTAACGGATCGTCATGAAATTTGGTAAGAATGTGTAGAATGGTAACAGTCTTTGGCATGAAATACTTAAAAATTGGTATGGCCAAGATAAAAGGGTGTCCCGGACATTAGCAAATTTGTTCACTAATCGATCGTTATGAAATTTGGTAGGAATGTGTAGAATCGTAACAGTCTTTAGCACGAAATACTTAGACGTTGGTAGGGCAAAGCAAACAGGGTGTCCCCGAGATTTGAAAAAGTCGACTTTTTTAGTTTTTATCAAATCAAAGAACTCGATGGGTACATTTCATATCAGTCGTTTTTTTCCAGTTTGGAGTCATGGTAACGGCGCGGCGTTAGAGCTAATAAATCCAGTTAATATGTGGAGCCATGATACATAGTAAATCTATTTTTGGATTGGTCTAACTAAAAAGTGTAACAGAATGAAAGGCGTTAGCCTTTCATTCTGGAACGCGTTTATTTAAACCAATCCAAAAATAGATTTATGAGAAGCATTTCATTAACATTGTGCATAATTCTTATTTATTACCTATAAAATATATGTGCAAAATTATTCACTATGTATGTATCCAAAATCTAAAAAAACCCTCGTATTGCGGGCGCAGCCCTCTGTACGCCGGTATTTTTTGTTATGTCATTATTAGTTATGGAGTGTCAATTTTGTTTAAACTAATACTTTTGAAAAATCGGTTTCATAATTTTGGGGGTGTTTCATCCCCCTAATCACCCCTTGGGTTCGCCCTGAAGGAGTGTGCTCCCCAATTTAAGGAGAGAAAGGAGGTAACTCTTAAGTTTTTGTTGGATATTTCAAAAACCGTTAAAGCTAGAGTAAAATGACCCAAAGACGAATTAAACACAAAACTACCTCTACAACGATATACATACAATACACCATTTTGGTAATAAAGTATTGCAAATTTTAGAAATTTATATTTTTTCCAATAACTTCGAAGTAGATGAAAGTGGAACCAAGAAATGTTAGCGGAACATTCGTAATAAAATGAAGTAGACATTTGCGGAAAATGGTGCCGCTCCGATAAAGGACACGCCTATCTCACCTATTAATAATTAAAACAATATATATATTTATGGATCTCCGCAATCAAATATGATAGTCGGGTGATATTCCGTTTAGCATTATGGTGGAGCCCCATCACACGCCCCATGAAAAATCAGTTCAATGGGACCAAAACTAAGGGTGCCCCACATACAAAATTGAATTTACCAAAATATATAAAACTAATAACTGTGGCCCACAACTTCCAAAAAAGAGGATTTGAAGTGATGAGTACGAATTTTCTACTACTTGTTAGACTATTTTTTAGCATAAAATTAGATATTCCATAGTCATTTGCGGATACATATATGTATACCCAATCTAAAAAGAGTTTGGAGGGCATATTCAGGTAGTGTCTTTATAAATTTTCTTCCGATTTAGTTCAATTTCGAACTACTAGCTTTAGTTATATATTAAATAATTAAAAATCAGAATTGTTGATATACGATGTAATCGTTGACAAATATATATGGAATTATATTGAAATCGATAACTAGGAAGGTTTGCCGATAGTGTCGCCGTATTAAAAAGTTTAATTCCTTTATCATAATTTATAAGTGTTTTATTGTCTCTTGGTCTGACACATTTTTTAATAAAAAACACCAACAGCTTAATCTGGCACTGAATATCCCGGTTTCTTGTCAGTTCCATAAAATGTGCAATGGGCAAATCAATGTTTAAAATCCAGATAGAGAAAACGTTCAAGAATGTATATCTCATAATTGACAACTTTCAATCCAAAAAAATAATCACCTCATACTGAGACGGCCGTTTATAAAAAGAGTTTTAAGCATGGAAAGTCTAACACTTGAACTGAATACCAGAGTGGAAGATATTTTGTGTTGTACATTGATCTTTCAGCAACGGTTGATTTTAAGCTTTCAATTTTTCATTCAACGACGAAATGAGAAATTTTTATTAATGGCGTTTTTACTCAAACAAATTCTACCATCGAGTCTATCAGTATTGCTCAATTGTGCATTAAAAGCAAGTCACTATGAAGAAGAAGAACATACCCTTCAAAGCGACGCTCCATCCAAGGAATTATTGTATCGCTTTTTCTTTATATATGTACATATATGTATTTATCCATCGCGTAAAGATTAAAGAATGCTCAGAACCCACGAAGTGGAAAGCACTCTCTCATTAAAGTGCAAAGAGGAAAGTTGGTCAATCAAAGAAATTCGTCCTGGAGTATTAATTTGGTTCGAAACGATTAACAAGCTAAAGCTAAAGGAACGTAGCCAGAATAAAGGCGGTTACATTCCTTCAGCAATATTCTCGTGTAGAGCTTGGTAGGGGCGGAAAATACCAACAGCCTACTAGCGGCAAATGTGTAAATTCGCTTAAACAAAAAATACAGTCTTTTTTTACACCAATAAAGAAATACGTATGAAGGCATTTTAGCCAGGCTATACACTTTTTTAAACTAAACGTCTCCTCAACTAGAGTATTAGTCAAATATACAAAATACGTATGTTTTAAATTGTAAAGTAGGTGGCATGCTGGTAAATAAGTACGTTTTCTTCAAGCTTATAGCATTAGGTTCAACTATGGATTTATTATGCTAACGCTAAGTGAGTGTCAGTAGATAGATGTATGTACATACACATGGATACTCGCAGCATTGTTTATTGCATGAGACTATGATTTCACAAACATTTCTGGCCTTGTTCAGTTCGTTCACTCAACAACTAGAGAGCAGCAAAGCCTCTTGTGGAATCGAAAGACGTCATGGTTGTGGTGACCTTAGATATACCAATAGAATCCTTTAGCTCGTCGTTGCATTATTGTTATCTTATGGGAGCAATTGAATGAGTTATGAAGGATATGGTTAATTAAGAGATAAGGATCGACATCATTTGCTGGGCCATCCAAAATGCAACTACATATACAGTCGAACTTCCCTAAACGAACACTTCTAATAACCGGCCATTCCTTACAAACGGACACTTAATTTTCCCCAACGTTTTTTCACATATTTTGGTAGGAAAACACCTTCGGACACGGACAGTACTTTCATACCCATTCTGAACAAGCGAGTCTCTAATAAACGGACAGTTCCAGGAAAAAGCCCAAAATTCTTACATTGCAGAATTGTGTTTAGGACAAAGAGTCTTGCGATTACCAGGAAATGTATCTTACGCGTATGTATTAGCAAGACCCATAATGTACGGGAAATATAAAATGATATATCAACGACCGCAGTTCTTTTTTATCTCTCGGTTGGTGCTCGCAACTTTTGTAGAAATTGCATAAATTAAATTTATGCTGCAGCGTTTAATCGTGCAATTTTTTATTCAATAAGTGCCAAACAATTTTGCAAATTGAAGAAAAATTGCAAAACAAATAAAAATTCGGATGAAAAATAACTTTGCTCGCTCTCGGAAAAAAAATCGTTGGAAAAACATGTGGAAAGGACGAAACCTTTATTAAAAACAAGCTGTGAGAGCTTGCTGCGCCAGAAGGCTTCACCTTCCGTATAATGATCTCTGCAGAAACTGCGGAGATGTTAACGCAGAGTATGTATTTTCTTTTTAGTTGCTTGCCCAGACTTATCAGACAGAATCGATTTCGATTTCGGGACATACTTCTTGTCAAATTTGGAGACCTGGAGGAAGCGGTCAGTTTCGTTTTATTGGACGGTCCCATAGCGAACTTCGTATTGCCCATGAAATAAATTTGTAAAAACTTGTGCTCCAAATCCGATTGTGGCAATAAGGACTCCACTAGATGATAAATTTACCCCTGGATCTAAAAGTGTGATTTAACTACATAGGTATACTTTCATTGAAAACGAATGATTTGCAATTGCCTTGAAAGTAGGCACGAAATTATCACGTACAATGTGTGTTGCACCAAAAGAAGTTATTTGGAAGCATTTGTTGTACTTTTGTATATTTATAGGAAATGAGCCGAATCTCTTGATGTTCTAGAGACTAATGAGCATAGAGGTTCTGGTGGAGGCACAAATGGTGGTAATTTAATTTTTCCACCAGCACAGCATAATCCTTGAGGCTCGCCGATAAACTTAAAAAATACGTATATAAGAACTGTCAACAGTGTACCATAAAATTTACCTTGCACTTCTTCAGCACTCGTTTCAAAAAGACAATTTGTCGACTTTCGTAGCTATGAAATTTTAATTCCTTTTGTACAGCGTACCGTGTATTTTTTTTATATTAGGGGAGACCGGGGCTGGTTCTAACAGGGGCAGGTATTAACAGGCTGATAGACGCCAAACTATCAGGCTGAGAGACAAACAAATCATGAATATCCTGTTTGTACACAATGCTAAACGTGTCGAGACTCGTCAATTTAGTCTGCGCCGTCGCAGTAACGAGTTGTGTGTGGTGTGCCCATATGAACAGGTAAACGATCTTTTTTGCGTTTTTATTTTTTTTGATTTGCAATCTTAATATAATTTTCAAAGATGTGAAACTTTAACTTATATAAAAAGTGTTTATTCAGCTATAGATGCACTCTAATTTCTTGCTGCTAAATTACGTACTTATTATAGTGCAATGTGATTTCTAAAAAATTGGGCCTTGGGGTTAGTTTTAACAGAACACACGGGGTAAGTTCTAACATGTTAACACTTACCCCAATCGCGAGTTAAGTTCCTGTGTTAGGATATTAAGGCTAGAGTTCCATTTTTTTTAATTACCTGTGATTTTTTTTCAAAGAAGATGTTTATTTGATTTATTGAGTTTAAGAAGACTGTTATAAAAGCTAAAGTTTGGTTATTTAATTATCTTTAGCATTAAAATATCACTAAGGCCCGTATTTATGAATATTCCTTAACTCACCTTGAGTTAAGGGTGCCGAAATTCAATAAAGTTAATGTCATTTTCCATACTTTTTAATAGAAATCACTTATATTCACGAGTCAATGCATCCTCGATTTAAGGAGAAACTCAAAGAGACCTTTAAATTTTCTATAGTCAACCTCACTTGAAGTCAAGTCAAGTCACCTTCCTTGAAATATAATATTTCAAGTCTATTGAAAACTTAAGGTCTCCTTGAGTTTCGCCTTCAATCAAGGATGCATTGACTCCTGAATATAAATGATTTCTATGAAAAACTATGGGAAATGACATTTAATTTATTGAATTTCGGCATCCTTGACTCAAGGTCTCCTTGAGTTCATAAATACGGACCTCAGTACTGAATATGATGATACTGATCGTTGTATTTAATTAATATGAGACTGAAAAAAATACAGGTTGATTTTGTAGATTAACTGGTGTTTAATTATTTGCAAAAAGTTCAAATTCGACGATTACCCTTCCTGTTAAAACTTACCCCAGGGCTGTTAGAACCAACCCCAGGCTGGGGTAAGTTTTAACTTGTGAGTTTCTTAGGAAAAAAACCTTATTATTCAGAATATAATACGTTTACAATAATTTTGATAATTTCTATTTAAAGTCCTATTAATTACAATTTATATGGCAGAAAGTCATGTCTCTAACACAAAAGGTTGGGTAGCTAAGAAGTTTTGTTTAAAATTTGTTAGAACCAGCCCCGGTCTCCCCTATATAATTTTTTATAGCTTTAGTAAGAACTCAATATTTTTATTTAATTCAAATGTGATCGATGAAAACATGATTGCAACAGGTGACTCTCATACAAAAAGGAATTTCGATTTACCGCCACATCCTTTGAGATTTTCTCGGTGTTTAAACCTTCTTCAGCGTAAGACGGATCTAACAAAAAAAGAATCATATAAATCAGTCCAGCGGTTTTCGAGTTTTGGCATTACAAAGAAATCACGTTCCATTTTTACAATTGGGGAAGAGGGTCCAATTACCCTTTAGGTAATTTTGTAGCGAGTCCGGTGACACCTCAATAGTGTCGCTCCGCCAAAGGATTGCCGAGATGGTCAACATCCAGGTTGACGGCTATCTCTGACCACCCTGTGCACTGATCGGAGAAAAGGTTACAATGGCAATTTTGTGGCGAGTCCGGCGACACCCCAATCGTGTCACTCCGCCAAAGGATTGCAGAGATATCGACGGATTTCCGAAGTAGTATGAAGTTGATTGTGAAATTGCTGTGACAACATCCAGGATGTATGTACATAAAAACATTTTCACCTTGAATGCAATTTATAGGAGATATCGACGGATTTCCGGCCACCCTGTGCTCTAATTGGGAAAGGTTCCAATGACCCTTTAGGCAATTTTGTGGCGAGTCCGGCGACACCTCAATCGTGTCACTCTGTCAAAGTATTGTTCCCGCAGGGGAAGTGTGTTCATGTGACACACATATTTGGTGAGTTGTGACACCACGGACCCGAGCAGCGCAGGGAGGCCCCTGGTATGGTTGATACGCCATGGCGTGGATCTGTACAAAAGACCTTCGGGAGTTGACGGTCCCGAGCTCCCGAGCTCGTCATGTATGGGTGACACAGCATAGCTTGACTTTTTCCCTATTCCTTCAAAAAGTCAGCTATACAAGCTCACACGACGCAGTGCTTCCTCGTAGGGGAGAAACCACATATAAGCGTACGTGTCTAGTCTCGGAGTTGGCGGCTTCGCAGAACCCAAGCCTCGAAGGGGCCAGTTAGGGAGAATGGCCTTTGCGCCTATACCTAGCTGGCTTGTGGATTGATGACCACACGGCCCGAATCAAATCGCTACTTAGTAAACGGACGGAGGCCAAACCTATGTGAACGGTAGCGCTATGAGTCTGCTTTAAGCAGACGAGTAGTAAACAGGCATAACGATCCTGCGGAGGCGTCCGAATTCGTTAGGTCTTCCGAAAGGGGGCCAAAGGAGGATCACACCTGCTATAGAGAAATCTTTAGCGAATAGTGTACCTCGGGGATGGGCGTGCCCAGGGGACCATGGTCCCTACCCATCTAGGCGTTGGACTCGAGGGGGTTCGTGGTGATAGACAAGTCGACCAGCTAGAGTCGCATCCCAAGGTGGGGATCCAAAGGGAGGCATCCCGGCGGTGAACACCATTCCGGCTTTAAGCCGGATAAATCTCGTCGTCTCGCAAGGGAGGGAGGTTATGGCTGCATAGCTCAGGTACTCCTAATGGCGAAGCGTAGTAGATGCAGGATGGATGTCAAAGTATTGCGGAGATATCGACGGATTTATTATGGCTCCATTACACTACGTCATATCATCATATTTCTATCATATCCTTAAGCCGGTTCGATTTCATTTAGTACACGTATAAAAATTTAAAGCGTATGAATCGAGTAGGTTTAATCACTTACTGTACAAAATACTAAATTAACGATAAAAAGAAGAGGCGAGCACTTCGGGGCATGAAATATAGTTTACGACCGATTCCCATACCTAGCAAGGATATGTACAAAATTTCATGAAAATCGGTCCAGCCGTTTCGGAGGAGTTTTGAGGAGAATTTTATATATTAGATATGATAAAAGTTATTTTGAAAAAGTGGAAAGAGAGTGGGAATGAAATAATTAAAAATTATACCCAAACCTGTCGGGACTACAAATTTTTATCGCGGTTTTGGAATGGATTTGCAGATTTGCAGTAATGAAAGTCCATTTAAAAAAAATGTTATACCTTTGTGAAATATTCTCATAAGCGGACACTTCCAATAAGCGGACAAAATCTCCTTCTCAATGGTGTCCGCTTATGGGAAGTTTGACTGTAGTGTAAGCTTCCCGTTTACATATAAAGGTCGATCCACACTTTTCAGTCATTTTCTACACAAGTTAACAGATGGTCAGTTAATCAATTATTAACTAATCATCATCATTAATGATGAATACCGATGCAAATTTCTATGATTAATTCTGTACCTCCATTTAAATATGTATGAAAAATCTCGTATGTAATACGAGTACTTATGTTCTTAGGTACAAAACATGTACAAGAATTACCAACTGTGCTTGGCTGCTAGTTCATCTCATAACTCGTGGCACTATTCTTGCAGCTTAATGTACTTTTATCGCATATACAAAGCAAAACACTTTGTATTGGGGGCACGTAAACAAGAGAAACACTTTTCGGTCGTTCACCGAATCACACTCAACAACAGCGCAAGTTCCATCTACCATCAAAGTGGTCATCACTCATCCATTACGATTTCATCAAATATGCCATGTCAAGAAACAGTTGGTTTACGTGCATAGTGGCATGATGGATTTTCTGTTCTGCATGTTGTGTGTAACAACACGAAATGCAATTGGTTGGTGGTACGAGTAGGAGTAGGTAAATTGATTGCCTTTCACGGCTTTGAATGAACATCGGGATCGGATGATTTGATTGTGTGATATCACATTAAATCTGAAAATTCAACCGGCTAAGCAGGATCTAATGATCCATAGAACGGCTTATTTTCATATCCGGTTCGGTTTTTTTTTTACCATTAGAATTTGGTTATTACAAAATACTGAAGACGAGAATACTAATGTAAAAGAGACTAAAACTAGAAATATGGGTTTGGTTCTAGCTGAGAAATCGTGAACATCCGCCCAAGTTTAGTTCTTACTTTGTTTGTAGATTTAGTATTTTTTTTAATGTTTATTTTTAATTCAGAAAACTCGTTTGAACGAAATTTTACTTATGATCTTCCGCCTGTAAAATGAACAGTAATAAAGTTTTTTCTTCTGTCCAGCCTGTAGTTAAATTACAAGTATGTAGTCATTAAATAAAATGGTGGATTTAAATGGGCCAATTAAAAATTTTATGTTTGTTTTTTTTTCTCGTTGATTCTATTCATACTATCGGAAAAGAGAGAAGAGAAGGGTAAAAAAAACAAAAACAATTTTTTATCATTTCATTATGTATTCTTTATATTTGTTATCTTTCTACTGATTCATATCAATATCATTATAATGGTGTTCGCAAATACCACACCACATTGTGAAAAAAGTATATCTTCATGATAACGGCTTTGTCACATAAACATATGTACATTTACAAAAAGATAGCTGTAGCGACAAAGAAACAAACTCGAGGAAAAAAATGTAAAATAAATAATAGATAAGCTTGTCAGACATTGTGGTGAAGCCTTTTCAATTTTCCATTCGACTATTGACTTCTGGAACTAATCTATAAAATAAAACGTTGGCATATATACATGCATACTTACATATAAATGTTGTATATATGTTTTTTGCAAACATACACCTACAGTGGAATTCTCTTTTATAAGGAACTCCTTAAGAAATAAGTATAAGGGAATACAACATAACGTCACTTATACGTAAAAGCTCCAGCAGAGGCCTAATTATAGTAATTGGCAAATAAAAACACAGGTCTGCGATCGACAAATGAGAGCTGATTTCCGAAAAATGAACAAATCCATCATGTATAGTTTCGACACAAATTCCCCTTTGAATCAGTGGCGTAGATAAGGGGGGGGGGATCAAGGGGATAAATCCCCCCCTTTCGGTCACACATTTTTTATTATTACTGTAGATACGTAAAACAAAGCAAAAGTAAACTTTTAGCTGGAATTATTCAACGTTGTAGTGTTCATAAAAACGTGAAACCATTTTCAGAACTGCAATAGAATTTCCACCACTTATTCAAATTTCAATTGTAAAATTGAAGCGTATCGATAGAATAGAAACCCTTCAGCACAGGGCTTTACATTCATTTACTTTTTCCCATTGGATCTGGGGTAATCCACAAGTGCTGCTCGAAAAATTATATGTAAGCACTGATTGAAAATTTGTTGCGGGAAAATCTTAATGTTCGGTTCAAATTTTTAAAAATAATGTGAACACTGTGCTTTTCCACAGAAACGCAATTTCCAATGGGGAAATTTACAGTAGATAAGATTATAAAGATTTATTCAGGATAATGGAAAGCTAATGCGAATGAAGAGAAAACGCTTCAAAAGTGCTTCCAATTTTTTAGCATCCTTTATTGTTTGAGTTTATCAACATTCTTTCTTCTTTTTTTAGTTAATATTTTACGAAAGGTTTTATCGTATATAGCAAAGCAAGTCTTAATTTTCTCTTGTTGTTCGGAATTTTATTGAATTTAATAAAGAACTCTCGGTTTTTTTAGGTAAATCTTTTATAAATTTTCCGCGGTACCCTAGGGTTCCGTGAAGATATCTCAGGGGTTTCGCGAATATATACAAAAATAGGAAAAATGTAGAAAGAGTTTTGACAACAAAAAGCAAACAATCCATAAAAAAAAAATGTTTGTAAGTTTTAAATTTCCGAAGCTTAGTCTGCTACACTACACCAGAAATCAACACTGTAAAATATTTGACCAGCATCAGAGACTCGACCTTTATTCTTCTATAACTTTCTACTTTATGGAATGGAAAAGGAAGTAGTACCAGAAAAAAAGTATGTTCGAAGTGTTTCTTTGAGGTTTTTGGGATTTAAATTAAGGCGCAAATAAATTGGTGTTAATCGAGACCTTTGTGCGATTTTTTTAACAAATGTTTAACGGTCCAAATTTTAAGTTCTGCTCACAATTTCGGTATCCTTTTCAAACAATTGGCTGATAGCTAGGGCCTCGAAATTTATAGAAGATAAATTATATATTATAAAATTGATTTTAATCCCTGTTTTTAGATTTCCTGGAAGAAAAACGGCGATGCTAGGTATTCTATTACTCCAAAAAGTATGAGAACCACTGATCTATCCCAATATAAAGCTCTCATACTCCAATCACAATAGCAAAAATTTGTACGAAAATTGGAATACTAAGGATTGACTCACCGTAGTAAAAAAGCCAAATTAACGATTCAGTGTCAAAATTTTTGCGGAGAATTCATAACATGTTGAGGACGTTTTTTTTTTATTCCAGAATTGCTCCCTATTTTGGAAATAAAAAATTTGCTGAAAAACACTGCTAATTTGAAGTGTAATAAATGCAGACATTGTTATTCTAAAATTCAAAATTTGATAAACGTACAAGCAATTTTGCCAAATGATCCCCTCCCTCTCAAAAAAGCTATCTACGCCACTGCTTTGAATAAATGTTAATTTTACGTAAAGTTGTTAGTATGGAAAGTAATTATAGTGTAATAAGTAGCCGAAAACACAGTTCATGAGATTGCAAAATGTGGTAAAGATTGTTTTGTTTCTTATGTTTTTAGGGGGGCTCAGTACGAATCCGCAGCAAAATTTCGTTGCGTAACAGGATCAATATCGCGAAAAATCCCAAAATTTTCGGAGTTTTTTCATTGTTTCCTCAAATTATATTATTTACTTTTTAAATTTCTTTTTACCTAAAACATATTTCATTAACAACTTTTAGTCCATAATTAACGCCATAAAAAAGTCAAAGAACTAGCATACCTATAGAATGCCCCTACACCCCGGTGCTGAAACCCGTTGGTTTAACAACTTTTGTCTATTTTTCAATTACTCCAAATGGGATGTGGAACGTGTAGTACTTCACCCCATTGTTTTTGTGACATATGTGTGGGGGTCCAAATATGGGCTTGAGTGTACATGCAGAAAAATAATCAATTTTTTCTCTATGTTTTTATTTTATTTCGGAATTTAGCAATAGATAATGAATAGTATAACATATGTATTTTGGTAAAACAAAAAGCCATCAATTCAATTTAAATTAAAATATTTCAACTTTGGCTCTTTATCTATACCTTTTTGCTATATTTTGAATGCAGCATTAATTAATTAATGAAAATCAATACTAACCAGGAAATTCTTGAAGGATTAGATATTTAAAATTTAAGTCATTGAAATAACTCCACCCCTAATAAATGCATAATTCTAAAATCGCATGTTGTGGGATTTTATTATTAACAATTTTGTATGTTTTTGTATATGTAGTTTTAAGTATATACACTGCCTGTCATAACTATAGCCGCACCATAAAATAGTGTGATCCTTTAAAATTCTAAGCGATCACAGTTTTTTCACATAATATAAACATATGGAATAATAAAAATACAAATAAATTCACAAGAAGTTTCCTTATATTTCAAACCGTTATTTCTCTGTAAAGGCAAATCTAAATTTCCCGTCTGTTATAACTATATAGCCGAGGGACAGCTTTTCCAATAAAATGAAATTTCGAACGCCACGAAGCTCTTCCTGTGTTCTGAGCTAGCATCGCTTGAATCTTGCAGAAATGTCGAAACCAATTTGTAATTTCAAAATGAAAACCATATTACCATATCATATTTTAACTGACAAATCTGCACAAACTTGCATAGCTAAGTACCTATGTATATTTTGTATATCTTATTCGAGAGGTAACATAATGAGCGACTTCTATCAACTTTGCAAATATGTCAGTTTCACAAACCGTTAGGAAGTATATGGGTTTGATTTTGACAGTAAGAAATTATTTTTAAACCTTTCCAACACTCAAATGGGCGTACCACGGTGGTGGCATTTTATTGGAAATTTGTTGTACTTTCAAAAATGATGTTACTTATTGAATTTGAACGAATCAGAAGCTTGAAAATTATAGTTTTCCGCAGAAGGTAATGCTTTTGAACAAGAAATGCACGAAATGAAATTACTCCGTAACGTAGGAGCATTCGGTGGCTCAGTGGCAGAGATGTCTGTCTCTGAGTTGCCGGTGCGTGGGTTCGAATCCAACTGTGACCCATGGATGTTTGTATTGTCCATAAAAATGCTCCTACGGCAGCCGGTTCTTCGATGTACATCGTCCCGGAGCTACCCGTTGTTAAAACGACCAAGAGCTGCCAAGAGCCCTTCGATTCAAGAGAAAAAAATCTCTTGAATCGCTACAACAACAACTCCGTAACGGTAAAAGTTAGAGAAATAATATGGGCGACGTTTTTCCGATAACACACCGTAGAACCTCCCGTAGGTGTATGGTGAATCGTTTGCTAGACTTGTAGCGAACTTCATGTTCAAATTTGTATGAAAGTTGTGTTGTTCTATCCTGTACCCGATAGTAAAAAACGCACCTTAAATGTATTATATATCGAACAATGTCTGGCTCCTTGCGATTATCATTCACAATATTCAATGGCTATATATATCATCATATCAGTCGTCTCTAGGAACACCAACCTTCAATTCATGATTTTAGACACGTTGCTAAAGTTCGGTCAAGCGGAGTTCTACTGTACGATCTCAGACAGTAATCATTTTTGCAGGACTATATATACAGACAAAAACGTTTGCTATTCATTTTTATTTTTATTAGTAAATCATAAATGTATATTTAGAGCATTTTTTGACCATCATCATTACTCCAATCAATAGAGACGAATAATAGGGACTAGCGTGCAAAAATTGGGGATGTCTCAAATTTTTGATATGTTATAAAGATATGTGGGGTAAGTTAAAATCCAAGTTTGCGTCACTTTCCCCCTGTGCTCTCGCCACCATATTGAAAAAACTATCTAAAATTGGCTCTTTTATCAGTTTTTGGGCTATAACTCTTTTCCAGTTCATTTGAGCAGAAAATGAGCCAAAAGTATTTTGTAGAGCACACAATTTCCTACAAATTCATTCTAAAAAGTTTTACTCTACATACAAAATTAACAGAGTTATAGCGCCAAGACAATGAGGAAAATATCAAAAATCATGCGCGAATTTCACAGTTTTTGTCCATTTTATTTCATTTGCATTTCAAATAGAAATTCAAACATGGGGAATATTTAACAAAAATTTCGTAGCATAGGAAGAGTAGGGAAGCGAGGAAGATTATGTCAAGTTGATAAAAGTCATTATACTCTCTTTGAATTTACTCGCTTCCTGTGCATCGTACAAACACAATTTATGATGAAATTTAATGACAATAAAATTTCCTATAAAACATACTTAGAAAACTTTAAGCTACAATGCAGCGGTAATGAGTTATTAATATGTAAATGCAAAAAACTGCAAAATTGCCATGTTTTTTGAAATTTCCCGCATTTCCTTGGTGTTATAACTCTGTTCGTTTTTATTACAGAAAACAAATTCTTAGATTAAGTTTATAGGAAAATTTATGCTCTACAAACTTGTCCTAGCACATTTTGTGCTCAAATGAACAGGGAAGTAGCTACAGGTCAAAAACTGATAAAAGAGGCGATTTTAGATGTTTTTTTCAAGATGGCGGCGCGCGGGAGCACAGGGGGTAAAGTGATGCAAACTTGGAATTAAACTTACCCCACCTGTCTTTATAACATATCAAAAATTTGAGACATCCCCAATTTTTGCAAGGTAAAATCTCCCCGTTGATTGGAGTATATATAGTTTTCGGTAACGAAACTTCAAAGAATGCCAGCTGACCCACCTGTCGTTTTTTATATGGAGTTTCGTTACCCAAAATTATACAGAAAAAACGCACTTATTATAATTGCTGTCGATGTAGGAACTAAATTAGATGTACATACATAATAAGTAATGTGTATAGGTACACTTACAAAGTTCAATGTGGCACACGGGAAACTGACAATTTTTAAAACGTCGTAAGAAATCGTAGCTTTTTTGCTGCGATTTTTTCGTCATTAAAGGTTAGTATACTATGTTCACCCAGCATTTATGTCTTCAGTGAAAAATGAGTCATGGATACTTGCCCTTTACTTAATTAATTTAAGATAATGTGCACTCGCAGCCTGATTGTTGCCGATGACACCTTTTCACGTAAAATGACGATGTCAGTACCTACTCAAAGCTTGAAAAGACTTCAAAATTATAGTGATAAAAACAGACACCATCCTTTGGCATGCAATTTTTTTTTACAGAGGTGTCATCTAAATTCTTCAATAATTATGCTGAGTGCTTTAGTGGCAAACAAATTTTTGTAATACAATTCACTCATCATTTGACTCGATCCCGGCAATAAAAAACAAATGTTGTTATTTTTTTAATTTTTATCATAAAATTTTCTCCAACGTTTTAAAAATCGTCAGGTGCCTGTATGCCACCCTGTATAATAAACACATATGGCATGATTGTATGCACGTCAGCAAAAAAATCGCATTTTATTATTTTGCTAATGCTTATTTACACAGTTGAAAGATAATGTCTGTATCTATTAATGTACATACAAATGTATGCAATACACATTCTATACACATAATAAATTTGGATCCCATACATACAAGAATTGTTGATAAACAATCCAGTTCACAGCAAATTTAAGCTTATATGGGCCAACAATATACAACACAACTATCTGTCTGATTCTATCTACATATATCCCTATAGAAAAACAAAACCAGCTGGAAAAGAAGAAATTTAAATCATAATAATTTTTAAATTATAAATAGCCAAATTATATTTTAATTACTATTAACATTAAATTTGTATGTTACATTTAAAAAGACATTACCGCCAGAATGGACGACGTGCTTACACGACAGGCCGAGCAACTCGACGCCATGGAGCGGTATAAAGCAAGGACGATGTAAGTAAATCTAAAAAAGCAACAGGGCAATTATGTACAATTTCGTCATTTAGCAGGACAACACTATTTAAAATATTGAATATTCGTTTTTAAAAATATTTCTAGCGTTCATTATTTAAAATAATTTTATATATTATTACAAAGTGTCATTTCGCGGGATCTAAGCCGTTCTGTTAAAAGCATTTACGAATTAAATCACGCTAACGAACGACCTAAATAAAATGCACTAACCTGAAATTTACAGCTGGTATTGCCCTTCAACATTGATTTGAGGATAATCCAAGATCACCAGCGCACTTAATAAATCAAATCTCCGCAGTTTCATGTCCGATTTACTGCATTTTTTATTGGACTCTAATTAAAAACAACTCTCCACCACATTTTGCAATCTGAAACCACGTAATGACTAGCCTAAAGTGTATTTTTCTTTAAATTCTTTGAATACAAAATATCCAAATCAAACCCCACCGACAGGATGTATTTTTTTTTTATAATTACTAGAGATACGGAAATTTCGCAAATAAAAAACAGGAATTTTGCAGAAAATAATATCAAATATTCATGGCATTAAGGGCGCTATTACACAGTCTGGTAATATATATTATAATAGATATTATCATATCCTTAAGCCTACTCGATTTCGTTTAGTGCACGTGTAAACAATAAAAATTAACCGAATTATTCGAGTAGGCTTAATTATATGACTAAAACATAATTTTGTACATTTCATTGTTGTTTGTTTGTTTTCTCTGAAAAATAGGCTCGCTGTTTCAAAACTTCAAAACTAAGCACTCAAAATACATCGATTATAATTAGAGGTACGGAAATTTCGTTTTTACGAAATAGATGCGAATTTCAGCGAAATTTGCAAATTTTTGCGAATTGATGGGAAATGCTCGAATTTGTACTTTTCCTACGAAAAGTTAATTTTTCTCGTAAAAAGAATCAATTATGGAAGATAGTTTTTCAGATTGATTTTTTGTCAAAAGATTCCCATTAATAAAAATAGAGAAATTTCCAAAAATGCAAGAGTTCGGAGACGAGCACGATGGCTTGCCAAACACCGAGTAAGGTGTTTAGTCGGAGATTGGAGGAACGAACTTTGTTTTCTTTGTCATCGGGATTTTTGAAGGTAGATCTTTTCTCCTGGTTCGACAGGCCCAAAAATTGAAATGTTCTGTACATAAAAAAGCGAAACAATACTAGCGGGTTCTGCCTCAGAAGTTTCTCTTTTTACCGTGACTTCTTGAGGGGGGTTGTCGACTTTGTCGTATGTATTGTCAAAAATATTTCACTGAACTCGTAGTGTGATTCAGTTGTCAGACACACTACTTCCTAGTCGTTTTTTTTTATTATTATTATTGAAAATTTCTGAATGAAATGTGATCGTGATTTTTGAATATTCGTTTCATTGTGATTTTCTAAAATTTATAGTTTAATAAATTTTAACAGCAACAAAATGTACAAAATTATGTTTTTATGCGAATTTCAGCGAAATTTCTAATTTTCAAAATTAGTTTATGCGAAATTCCTGTTTTTTATTTGCGAAATTTCCGTACCTCTAATTATAATTAAGCAAAGAATCGACTAGAAAGTAGCTGTGGCTGACAACTGCATCACATCTTCAACTTGGTTGGTTTTTGCCGTTTCTGCGAAATTCCTGCATTTACAAATGTCTCTATTCTTAATAACGAAAAGTTCCGGAAAAAATAATCTGAGATGAAAAATTATCGTCCGTAATTGATTTTTTTTTTTTAGAAAACTAAACTTTTTCGTGATTAAAGTACAATTTAGAACATTTCGCATCTATTCGCAAAGATTAGTAATTTTCGCCGAAATTCGCATCTATTTTTCGTAAAAACTACATTTCCGTACCTCTACTAATTATGAATGAATGTACGTGCACATTTCCTACTGGGGTTGATTTTTTTTATTGTTGCTGTATATGTACATATTAATGTCTACAATACATAATATGTATTAGGTAAATAATAGCTGATATTATAGCGACAAAAAGTCTAAAAGCAAAGCTTCCTTGTTATTCAATATCAGTACATAATGAAATAGAACCACTTAAAAAAATAAAAATTTAAATTAAATTTAAACAAGATTATCTTGTTTTCATCATGGAGCCGCGTTCAAACAAATATGTATCTATCTCTATATGTATATTTCTGTTTGTGTAGGTACACCAATTTATTGGATTCAGGGGTAGGTTACGGGAATTTCGGGAGGAAATGTGTAAATATAAATTGTACACAAAACAAGATAGCTCAGCACACGTAAGTGCTGTATATTCGCGAATTCGCGTTCCGCGTCAGCAAATATGTTTTGTGTTGTAAATGTAAACGTATGGGTCCGCCCGTGTGTATGTGTGATTGGTGGTTTTTGCGCATTCGAAAATTGAATTCTTGAATTTCTTGCTATCATCTGACGAATTTCATACGGGAAATTGTATTATAGTAACAGATGTATGGAATTGAGCTCGCACCGATACTTGTGATTAGCGATACCAAGTCACTTAATTTGGGGATACATATTTTAAAAAAATGTCCTAGCCACCACACAACTGTTTGTGTTTTTTTTGTTATCCCGTGTAGGATTGGGTAGCGAAATTTCATATAAAAAAAATGACACGTATAGGTCAGCTGGCATTTTTTTTATATGGAGTTTCGTTACCCAAACCTACATGGGATAACCAAAAAAACACCTATTATGTTTTCATTTACCTATAAAAAAATCCATTGCAAAAAAGGACCAAGGTTTTTTTTTTTGCAACTCATCATTCTTATTGTGAACTCAAGAAAGACTTTGTAAGGCGAGGAACTAAGCATGAATTTCCCTTCCAAAATAAATCTGTTGTGTGTGTACGTTACGTACTCACAATAAGTATGTACGCAATATTGAAATTCTGAAGAAATTAATTTCCCTTCGCAATATGCATAGTTTGTAGTTATTTTCAGAACATCTCAATCGATTTCCTAGCTTTTAGTTCACCACGTACTTGTATTTATAATTTTACCCTTTTTGTTTCAAAATGTGAGATGTACCATCCATTTAAGTTATTCGAAAATGAAAACACAGTAGGGACGCACGGTACGCCATACAAATGTAACTTCTGAATTCCTTACTCGTCAATAAACAGGAGTCATGCGCAATCACGCAAGGGATGATTGCGAATGAATATGAGAGCTTGTGTGTATGTATGCATGTACAGTCGACGCCGCATAATGTGATCACATCGGGACCTTGCTGTTTTGATAACAATAACCGAATGATAACAATAAACGATCATGTAGTTCAAGTAGCTAGTACGATTGTTACCATAATAAAAAGAGGGTTGCAAAGGAAAAGTTGTTTTTTTTTTTACCATTCCTTTGACACAGGAATCATGGTTTTGTAATGTATATTGCAAAGTATGCCATAATTATCGTAATTTGAAGCAAATTCTACAATGAATGAACAATTTTCCACTTTAGTAGCCTAATCCAGTGCTTCCCAAAACGGGGTCTTGCGGAACCCTGGGGCTCCGCGAGACCAGCCCAGGGGTTCCGTGAAAAATTTGTGAAAATATGATGGTCTGAAAAATTCAATAATACTGTAAACACAAACAAATTCTGAAATTATTGCCAACTGTTTTTGTATTAGCCCTATTCGACTTACTGGATCATTTCCAGATTTATTGGAAAATGATGATCCAGGGTATGACTTGGATCATCTGCCAAACTAATCCCCCAGATGTCTCCGCGAACAGTTTGCCGTATGTCATTTTGTTATTTAGTATTTTTGGTTTGTAAACTTTATTCAGAGTTAATCATTTTAATATTTCTTGAGACTTTTCCTTTTAATTGTATCTCGAACGGCGCATAATTACAAATGCAATTTGTAATTCAGAATATCGCATTGGCACGATAGTCAGCTGTTACCGATTTGGGAAATTTTGATCCGATTAAATTCGACTTGGACAGGATCAATGTCCGTTTCAGTCGAATACCACTATAAACTGTATTTGGCAGTTTTAAGGAAGATGAGAGACATAATAGTACACCGACACACTATAGAAAAACAGTTGTACATAGTTTACTTGCTCGTTCTGTTAGAGAGTTTCATGGCATACCTTCAGGATGAAAGTTGGCAACCTGTGTGGAGACTTTCATGTGAAGTGAGTACCACTAAGCGAATTCGATTTCACGATCCTCAAAATGTTTTTGGGGTTCCATGAACGAATTCGACGATCTCAGGGGTTCCGCGTATTAAAAAAAATTGGGAACCACTGGCCTAATCTAATCGAGAAACGATACCACGAAATACCATCATCCAACATTTGTAAATGCAGAAACAAAATGCTCCATATCAGGAGTATTTAGGATTTGCGTTTTGTGAATAGGAATTCGATAGAAATGTGTTTGCTTTTTTAGAAAAATTTCGTAAATTTATGACTAGGAGGGTCGAAAAATGATAATGTACCGATATTTTGATAACAATAGCCGAATTTGGTGTAAGTTAAATGTATGGGAAATTTTTGAGATTTGACCACGATAGCCGACTGATAACATTAACTGTGATTCCATCTAGCGGCGTCGACTGTATTTCAAAAAGTAAAGTGTGTCCATATATGTTAAGATTTTTTTTAAAGATACAAAAGCTGCGTAGCTGTTATAGGTATGTACGTACATACATAGGTATGGGTTGAGATTCATCTATACAATACATACTATAATGTAAATGTACATAAAGTATGTATGTACATACATACTATACCAGTACCACACGGCTTAAGAACGTTTGTATTTTCTGGACATGTTCCAAATGTTGAACTGAAATAGAATTTGACCTTTACAAATAGGTTTCGGCTTTCAGTATACATATATCTTGCATACATAATATTTATGTAGGTGCGTTAAATTGTCGTTATTGCAATGAATTCGAGATGCGCCTTTTGTCAAATTGCGAATTCCATAGAAGTTCATGGGATTATTGCTTACGTCTGAACAATGAATTTACTTAGTTACAATTTTATTTTCATTCTCTGGGATGGATCTAAAATTGGAATAAATGCTGGTCTATTAAAAACTCAACTAAACGATGAACGAATAAAATCTACCAAGATCCCAATTAGTTCTCCCAACTACGTCAGTCTTAAATAATTATGTAATTGGATAAAAAAATGTCCCCATATTACTTCAAAATTTTGCCTGCACCCTGCACTACAAATAAATCAGAACTGAAGGATTAGCACCGTTAGGACCAAGCGGGCAAACTCATAGATAAAAATAGTCCTAAAATCCCACAATCAGATGATGAGTCCTGTTTGCATGAAACATTTTTTTTAGTCGCCTCGAAAAAACACGACGGGCCACATTATTCGGTGTTTTATCATGGAAAAGAAAAGAAAGTCTGGGACGTCCATGGGAGCTTCTTTAAGTCTCATCTTTTATCTTTGCTGTGGGCTTCAGTATGCATGTATCTATGCTGTCTGCTGTGTGTATGCTCCACATTGGGTTCAATGCTCTCTCTTAACAGATTTTGTTTACGTCCCCACATCATCGTCGCTATAGTCGACGCCACGTCGCTATAGTCGACGCCACCACACAGGTCGACTTCACTCCCGGGGAGCTAACACAGCTGGCTGGAAACTTTTTCATTTCTAGGAGTGAACATTTTCCGCTTGGTCCTTTAGTTCATTCTTATAGGAAAAATCCTGGATGGAACCAAGAATTTTGGAGCTGTTATTGATTTTACCTAGGCATTGTTGGATTGGAAGCAATTTGAATGAAGCTAGTTGTGAGTTGGTATTTAAAGTTCTATTCTGAAACTGAAATGCATTGTAAAAGAGAGTAAAATTATAGACAATTTTGGTTTTTATTTTGTTTGCGCCTTACAATCAGGACAGACGGGTGCTTGCGCCATTGTGGAGGCCAGTTGGATCTGAAAATATTAAAAAAAGATACAAAATACTCATAAGTGACATGGATGATGACGGATTCTGCAGAGTCTTCACAAAAACAAAACATAACATACAGGACACAAACATGAAAAATCATCTAACGATTTTGTCATACTTTTTATAAATTAAGTAAGTAAGTTTACGGAACTTACCTCCAAACAAAAGGGCACAAACCACACGCTGTACTTGCTGAAAACAAACCACTGACTGAAGGATCAGTTCAGCGAGATTCGTGTACGCAAGATGTCTCTTATCAAATTGGACCAGTATTGTAAGCAAATACAATACATAGTAACCGAAAGATATATCGCTGCTTTATATTGATAGTGGCACAACTCGAAAAATGTAATTTTTCAGGAGAAGCAATTAAAGATTTACGAAAAAGGTTTTTTCATATATACGCTCAACCGTTCAACCTATTCCATCCAGGTTTTGCTATTATTTATATGAGGATCTCTAGAAACATATGAAATTAAATTTTAGGACCAAATTTAGTTTAACCTGCTTTTTTAAGAATTTTTCTAAAATGTGCCATTATTGATGAAAAAGTATTACATTTTTTCGTTTTCGTTTTATTTTCGTACACAAAATAATATTATTATTATTAAGTGAATGGGCGAATTCAGATTGTAAGACGAAACCGGACGGGTAAACTTGCAAGACAAGAACCATCGTTCTTACAATCTGAAATGCACAATGCTTATCTGCTGGCCACTACAAAAGCTCTCGCCGTCCGTTTGTTTGTGCTAATAAATACAATTTGAATTCACCCAATGATCGAATTTTTGGGATACAATTGGTGTTTAACCGCTTTGGGCACGATTTCAGTATCTGTGGCGCCAAGTTGTAAGATGCCATTTCATTAATATTCGCCTGAAACGATCGAATTTACAAAACTTTTTCGTAAAAACGTAACGATTCTCCACATATTCAATGCCAAAGTTTGACATTTCTTTGGGGTAGCTTAGTCTTTAATTGGTCCACTATATGGACCGACACAAGGTTATCAAAAAGGGTGACAAACTGAAATGTGAGAATTACAGGGGCATCTCATCAGTTTCTATGACTTTTAAGATTTTATGAAAAAATTTGGGAAAGAAATCATACTAAGCAAAACTAGTGCGGCTGACGTATCAACGAAACCCAAACAAAGGCCATAATGAGCGGGCATTTACAACGCGTTTAATCGCATGACGAAGAAGGTGAGGTTGCGTGGACGACCGAGGGCTCGCAGGGAGTACTCAGCACGTGAGGATTTATGGAGTTGTGCCACTATCAAAGTAAAGCAGCGATTATGTACAATGTTAAGAACAGATTATTCGCTAAAATTGTATCACAGATAAAATGTATGTAACTATTTAAAAAAGGAATACACCTACCTGAAATTCTTTTTTGTTTTTGAAATTTTTTTATTCAAGTCTTTTTCTACTACATATTCAGGGTTCTGGAAATCTGCTCTAACTTTTATCTGTCTCTAACTTTTATCGTTAGGGAATAATAGCATTTTTGTCAAAATTAAACCCATATTTTGTAACAGTATATTACACCGACAAACCTGCAAATCAGACAAAAGTTGGCCCGTGACGTAACCATTCTAACGACGTTTAGGTCCCCTTTATTGGGTCAGAACAGGATAGAACAGCACAACTCCCATACAAATTTGACAGTTGTTATTCTATATAGAACAACTCCTGTTGGAATTTGGATGGAACAGTAAAAAAACTGTTCTGACCCAATAAAACGGACCTATTACTAAAGGTTTAGCTGGAATATATAAATTCTGACGATTGCGTGTTAAAAGAGAAACGAGACCGAGGCTAATTTCGGGCGCGGCCGAAATTTGGAAACCTTTCGCTCCCCTTGGGCTAAAACTTTTTTCGGACGTACCTATGACTTGTATTTAATCCCCCCCCCCATTCTTTTCCTTCTGTCTTCACAGAAGCTCCGATGCGTCGGCAAAACAATATTTGTGTGGGATTTAGTTGGAATAAGTGGGTAAATAAAAACATTTACACAGAACATTTTACTGGGGGATGCGGGAGCATGCCATTTGTACGATTCCATTTGATTTCACCTTTTTAGTTGCTTTGATAAAGACATATTAATTCAAGGTTTTGTGAAATTGGTGTAAAAAAAATGTTTCTTAGAAGAACCAAAATGGGGGGTTGGGTTTGTATGGCAGCCCCATGACCCCATGGTCCGATTTGATCCAATCCTACATATGTTTTGTGTCATCAATAGAAATACGTTGTTTTGTCGTGCTCTGTGGCCGTGATGGTTCGATCGCCACTCTGTGAAATAGACACTCATAGAGAAACGAGTTTCCAAACTCGGCACGACTCGTCGCAAGTTTATTATTCAGAAAAAGATGATAAGAAATATTCTTATCGTAGAATAATAAACTAACAATGAGAGTAGCAAGTGGTATGGCTGACAAGCGTATCACACTCCAAATTCAGTTGTCTTTGTAACGTTGATGACTACACTCGGTAGTCATCAACGCACCATGCTCCACTAGGAGTTACGGTAATCAAGAGAGAATAGAAATACGTTTGTGTGAAATTTGGTTGAATTTGGTGCACAAATAAAAAAGTTTTTCTTAGAAGAGCCTTATTAAGGGGGTTGGATTTGTATGGCAGCCCCATGACCCCATGGTCTGATTTGATCCATTCTTAGATATGTTTTGTGTCAATAATAGAAATACATTTGTGTGAAATTTGGTTGAAATTGGTGCACAAATAAAAAAGTTTTTCTTAGAAGAACCTAATTTGGGGAGTTAAGTTTGTATGGCAGCCCCATGACTCCATGGTCCGATTTGATCCATTCGTGTATATATTTTGTGTTATCAATAGAAACACATTTGTGTGAAATTTGGTTGAAATTGGTACACAAATAAAAAGTTTTTCTTAGAAGAACTCAAATTGGGGGGCTAGGTTTGTATGGCAGCCCCATGACCCAGTGATCCAAATTAGGAGAATTAAACATACAAACAGCCTGCAATAATAAGAAGCACGTGTGCAAAATTTCAGCTTGCTAGCTTCAATACCCGCCGAACAAAACGCGTCGCAACAGACAGACAAACAGACAGACAGACGGACAGACAGACAGACGGACAGACGGACAGACAGACAGACGGACAGACAGACAGACAGACAGACAGACAGACGGACAGACAGACGGACATGCTTCAATCGACTCCCCAAGTCATGCTGATCATATATGTATACTTTTAAAATGGTTGGAGATGCTTCCTTTAATGCGTTTGAAACTTCATGACAAAGTTAATATACCCTTTCACTCTATGAGCGAAGGGTATAAAAAAAGAATTCTGGATAAAAAAAAACTACCATGTCTTTTTAAGGAAGTGAAATTGATAATCGCATTCATATAAAATTCCTTATGGGAAAAAACAGCAGCATAGAAAAAACTCCAGGTGGGTAATTTTGTAAGAGAGATACCCTTAGATTTAATCCGATTGAGCTGATTTTTAGTTGGGAGCATAATGGAACTCTAACTTGGGCATATATGTTAATTTAGCCTCCTACTGTCAATTGGGGAAAGTTACGGGTATGTGCAAAGCAAAAAATCAGGCGGTGTGAATCAACCAGGTAATATATGGTGTAAATTACTTACGTCGTCACGTATAGTCTGTGTGGTATAGTAGGTAGGGGGTTAGTCTTCAAATCATAGGGTCCCCGGGATCGAATCCCACTGTAGGTAAGGAATTTATTATGGATTTCAGAGCTTAATGAGGGAAATGAAATGTCGCTACCTCAGAGGTCAGTGCTAGTTATACAAAACTCATTTAAGAGTTTTATGTTCTTTCCATGTGGATAAATCTAAAAAAATGTTTTTTTTATATCCCAAAAATATCGAAAGTTACTCCTTTTGGTGTAATTTAAATTACTCTTTTGTGTTAATCCATTTGGATAAAAAAATATTTTATCCAAACGGAGGGACATTATTTGACACTTTTTGGAGCTAAATTCATACCGTATTTTTTCTGTGTGTTTTTACAAAATATAAATAGGGTATATTATGGGGAACCTTTATCGCAGCAACTTATTTTTTGGTGAAACTAATCTATAACTTGATGTAAATATAGGGTTTTCCAATTAGAGCGGGTAGATGTTTGGAGCCTGTAACGGCCTGTTTGTTTTGGTGGCGTCTGTCTAATCTGTTGTTTACTATTCAGTCACTCATGTCAAATCACCATGTCAAGTTACACGGTTCAAAATGAGTGTTTTTTAGTGCGAACTTTGCGAGTTTAACGCCTAGCGCTACAGAACGATATTCTTTGCCCCAAATTTAACGATATGGTCCTTGACGACATGAGGTTTCAGCTGGACGACGCTACGTGCCATACAGCAAATGCCACGATCATATTTCTTTTCAATCGCAAGTGGAATATGCAGTCGGTATATAGGCGAGCCACGTTCTAAAAAGCTGAAATTGGAGGATAGTTGAATGCAATCATAATCACCAGTAAAAGTCTATACACGTGCAGGGGAACTTTTCGATAAATTGTGTAGAAAATCATTCTCGACTGTCCATTCTTAAAATTAGCATAACAATATTTTCTCGACCGACAATTTCAACTCCTAAGTAAATCATCCTTGACCGAAATCCTGGCTACGCCTATGACCATACGATAGACGATACACATTCTGCATGAACGATTTGACGGTAAGATTATTTTTCGCAGAGGTGACGTTTCCTGAAGTCGCAGGTTTATACCAATAAGCCACAATCGACCCTTAAAACACCGCAGCATTTCTGTTGTCGTCATTATTTTGCTCCCCAGTGTAGCTTAGGGATTCTCAGAATCTCAGCTTTGCTTCAATATGCTATTAGAAGGCAGCACGGTCGTATGAAAGTGTGCTTGGGGTACACCTCAGTGTGTCCTTTACGTTATATTTTGTGCCCACTATCGAGGAAATTCTTCAAATTAATGCCGACAAAAATGCTTAGTTTACCTATTTTTTTTTGTGTATATATGCAATTAAAAGAAAGTCTAAAAAATGTCAACCTCTAACTGCAAAACTCAACATTTCTCAATTTTTTTTTATGTAAACGCAACAAAATGCAAGATTTGTCTCAAAATAAAAACTGTTTTTATTGGGTTGGCTTTCAAGTAAAGTGTTTCCCCCTAACGGCGACTGTACGCACTATCACCCGCTATTATTTTGGCGTTGAGTATCAGGGCACACTATATAATTATTATTTGTTTTGAAATAGTAAAATTTAATTGTAATATATTGACTAATTTAAAAAAAAAAGTAAAGCCCTACGGAGCTTTTACTCGATATATTCATAATTAAGAAACCAAAATAACTAGCGTGTCAGTCCAACATTTGACCTAAGCCGCTGATTTCCAAAATCTTAACTCTTTTTATTGTAGAGCTATTAGGATCTGCAGCACGCTCTGCAGAGCTATTTACTCGTTTAACATCTGGTTGAGATCATAGTTTTTTTTTAATTCAACTAAAATATTTTGAGTAATACTTGCTTAGTTGCTTATTTTTGACGATGCACAACAAACAAGCAACTGCAATAAAAAGCATAATTTACTAAAAAACAATGACCCGAATATATCAGTTTGTATTTAGTATGATAATAATTCTTATTTATTTATAAGTTGATCGCCATGACCTCATGAAAACATCATATTTAAATATATTGTAAATAAAAGATAAAGTTATCAATACTAAACATTGTTGCTTTTAAGAGTTCCATTAAGTTGAATTGTTCTTCAACAATATAAACAATTAAAAAATAAAAGAAAACGCAAACATTAACACTTCATCAACAAACAAAAAATCGCCAGAATATTTATTAATAAACCCGCGTATATTGTGATATTGATAACAAGCAATCAATTCCAGTTTTCTTTTTATAAATAAGAAAAAAAAAAGAAATATACATAAGAAAAACTACAAAAAATTGTTATTTTGCCAGCAGAACGATCCAAGTCGAATGTTTTGACATCACTAAAACAAGCCACCGCCCATTTATAGCGATACAACATCAGATCAGGCCTCTCTGCTGCTGAAGTATATTTTGCACTTTATTTCGAGCTGACGAGAATAATTCGAATTGATGAGTTGACTGTTGACTTTTTTTTCTTTGCTTGTGAACATTTTTTTAAACCAATTTTCTCTGGAAATTGCGCAGTTTTCAAAATTATTATTTTGTTATGATACCAGACGCACGTACGCTGATGACGCGATGCATGTTTTGCCATATGAATTGGCGATCGTTTATATCGCGTATGTGGCAAAACAACATTTATTATCGATTCATATCTTTCTATATTTGTATCGAAGCACGATATGAATATTTGGCGTTGTTTATTTTTGATGAGAATACTAAAAAGGTGGTTTTGTTTATAAGCTTATGTATGTATTAACAGTGTATTATTATGTATAAAGAAAGTTTTTTTTTGTAGGTATAAAATGTTAAATATGTTTTGGTTATCATGTGTACCTGTACAATTGTGTTTAAATTTAAGTTTAACCCTTAAATGCATGGGGTCTGTCTGAACCCACTATCGTAACTGACCTCCCTTTATGTAAAATCAGTCACTGAACACGGAATCAGCCTTTATTTTCACAGGAAATAGCCCGTTTTCCCAGAAAAGCGAAAATAGTAGAATTTTAATTGTGTACCAAATATGGTACGCCATGCATTAATGTGCAAATGAAAGACTTTTTTAAATTTTATTTAATCTGCCTCTTAACAACAGTGCAAAACAGAAAGGATAATGATTATTTAGAGTTTAGATCGAAATTATAGTGGAAACTCGATATAATGAACTGCTCTTCATTAAAGGAAAGGTTATAATTTCTATAGAAAATCGCGAATATTAAGTTTTTCAAAAGGTAGCTCGGGTTGGCGCGTGATTAGTTTCCTATTGAAATTTGTATCGTGCCTATTTGTGACGTATCCTGGAAGTTGATGGAAAGTGGAGTAGCTCTTACTACTCCTACGTCCCCTATAAACCTAAATTTAGCCAAATCTTTTAACAGAATGTCGCGAAAAATTCAAATGTGTGTCAAGTGGTAGCTGTCAGATGTCCTTATAAAATATTAAAAGCGCGCCAGATCCGACTCATATACCCCTTCCTCCCCTACAAAAAAAAAATGGAATTGATTATTTTGGACTTTGCGTGCCGTCTAGCTCTGAACATGGGCATATGTTATGTAATCATCATGCTATTAGTGCGATTAGATTTCGTTATAAAATAAATCTTTTATATAAAAGTTCCTTATAAACATGTTCCACTGTTAAACGTATTTGTATATCTAGACTTTTGACTTATCATAGCTCATGGGATTCCTAATTCCTTTCTTCAAAAGTATATGGATTGGATTGACTTTGCTAGGAATGAATATGGAAATAACCCAAATTTGTACAGGGGCCCTATCATGTAATTCGAAACGAAAACGAAAGTCCCGACACTTTCGTATTCGATTCGAAAGCAATTTGGTATCATGTAACTCGTTCGTTTCGAGTAAATAGTGGTGCCTCATATGCAAAGGAAATTTCTCCTAAAGTACTAGAATTAATGGAATAATCTAGTTGGCCAGAATTTAATTTGAAACGTCACAAAGTTAAAAATGTCAGTGATATATTGCGAATATACTCGTTAAAATTTAAAACTTGAAGATTGGGCTAGTAAATTAATTCAACAATTAGAGGTAGCATTTTTAGATGCAGCCAAAAGTCATCAAAGGAGAAGGATTAATGTTCACACAACTGGTTACTTGGTACGTATTGGTTTGTTAAAGAAAAGCAGTCTTGTAATGACCTATCAATTTCAAATTGTAGGAGGTTCGATAATCGTCAAGAATTCCATTTCAATTATCTGCCGGAAAATGGTAGACTTATGCATGGCAATGACAAATGTGCGGGGTATTGGAACTTAGCCGACACTTTCGACGGATGAACTGTTGGGGCTTGGTTTAGTTTTTTGTTCTTAATGAAAACACGCCATTATTATATAACAAAAATAATACATTGTACTTATGTATGTATACATATGTATGTATGTACATATGTTTTAATAAATAAAATTAATTCTTTGTTCCCTCACTGTCTCAACCCAAGTTTTCTTTTTTTAATTTTTAGTTGACTCATATTCTTAGTTGTATTTTGAACCACACTTTTTAAATGATTGCAGCGTCCGATTAATTCTCAAAGAAAAGATGTAAATGTATTTCTATTTGATGATCTAGTGAAGCAAATACACTACACGATTCACTACAGAAGTTGATTGAATTCGTCTGACCAAAATATGCATTAACGCATTACTTTGCCAAAAAAGAACTCCCTTTATCTAAAGACTCCTTTAAATGAAGTCTCAAATGTTTGAAACCCTCTCCTTTTGAAGCAAACACTTAAACTCTCACTTCTCGAGAGTACCCTATCTTTCGAATAAATTTTCGATACACTCGTCAAAATCTTCGTAGGCTTTCGAATTACATGATAGGGGAATTTCGTTTCATATACTCGAAAGACGAAAGTTCTATTACTTTCGAGTAGAAGCCATTCGTTTTCGAGTTACATGATACCAATTTAGTCATTTCGAAAGCAATCGCTTTCGAATCGAATTACATGATAGGGCCCCAGGTTCCAGGACATGTCTAAAAAAATGACATCCATGTAATTTGTTGTTTATCGAATGGTACTCCACATAGTCTTCCATATGAAATGGTTGATCCTAGAAGCATATTTTCTGAGGATCCTGACCGTGGACTTACAAGACAATACTTGTCATAATCAAATGGTTTAAGAAATTGGATATCAAGGCGCAGCTGCTTGAGTCCTGGTGAAAGTCCAAGTATCTTACTAAGATGTCAAGTACCGAAGGTCGGTTTTTTTTAGTGACGTGTCCTAAGGACAAAAGAAAAGATATGACCAATTTTTTCTGTATTCTTGCCAGCTAAAAAGACTGGGATTATAAGAAGCAGCTACAGAAACGCTAAACCCTGACCGGTGTACTGTAGAAAACAAAATGACAAAAGCGATCCTTCTAAATCAACAATGATAGCTCCGTTTCCTTGGATTCTGAACAGGACAGATTAACCTAGCTTTCATAAAAATGGCAGTAAATGTCCTGGAAAAATGGATTGGTGACATAATTTGTTTAAAAATTTATGTTATATGGACCTGTTCTGGGCCCAATAAAACGCACCATAATGTTGAAAGAGCTAATAATTAAAATTTTATGAACATATCCTACCCTACCCAAGACTAAAGGAGAATAATTTAATCAGCTAAGAACGATCGTAATGTATGTATAGATATTTCTGAATATGCCCCAATGCATGGTGTACCATATATGGTACGTTGCAAAATCGGTGCAAACAATAACTTTAGTGACTTTTTTTGGCCAAAATCTCAAAAGATCCTCAAGGACACATTCCAATTTACTCACCAGTATTTTTGCTTTTCCAAATAACGGTATACTTCTCCAATTTCTTTAGCTCTAAAGAATAGCTTTTAAAATTCCACAAAAAATAACGTTCGTCCACTTTGACGACGCACAGACAATTCAAGGAAAGCTTCGGGAAGCTAAACTTTAATTTATGTGTGAGCTCGTTTTGTCTACTTTGCGAAAAATTAAAAAAAAATCAAAAATTTAATAATCGCTAGAATTTTACAGGAATCTAGCTATGTACCATATATGGTACGCTATGCATTTAAGGGTTAAGCTAGAAGCTAGAATAAAATGATGTAAGAAATGATCGTTAGACTATGCGCCAATTTTTAAAAGAATCATACGAGCACCTCACCTTTGTAGAAGTTGGAGAAAATTGAGATGGAAAAGCATATTGTTTTTGGGTCAAATCACAAAAAATTCACTTTAAAAACCAAACCTCTTATCCGATTTTAGCGCCGTTAGTTTTATTTTTTAGGTAAATTTGTTGGCATTTCAAGTCGTGCTCTATGGCCGTGATCGTTCGGTCGCCACTCTGTGAAATAGACACTCATAGAGAAACGAGTTTCCAAACTCGGCACGACTCGTCGCATATTATTCAGAAGAAGATGATAAGAAATATTCTTATGGTAGAATAATAAAACTAACATTGCGACTAGGAAGTGGTATGGCTGACAACCGTATCACACTCCGAATTCAGTTGTCTTTGTAACTTTAGAGCAGGTATTAATAGAACCAGAGGAAATGTCACTTAAAAAGTGTGCCAAAAGCGCAAATTCATGGGAGAGAAAAATACAAGAACAACACTGGTGAAACAAAGCGATTTGACACAAGTAGAGTAACAGTGCATCTCAATTCAAACAAAATTCCATGCTTTGACAACCCACTATTAAAGACAAAGAGAATGAAGAAGAAGAAGAAGAATTCAACCAAACGCACACGAATTTTTGACACAATTACTACTTTACTGTTAGATGCTTGCTCTCCCATGTATTAGATTCTCGGCACATTTTTGAGCTGTCACTTTGTATAGAATTCGTGACTTTCGCCCTCTCCTTCTATAATACCTGCTCTAAGTTTGTAACGTTGATGACTACACATCAACGTACCATGCTCCACTAGGAGTTACGGTAATCGAGAGATAATAATCATTTTACTTTGCTATTCTGACTAGTCTATAGCTTTCGATATTTTGAAGTTTTAGTCGTACAAGAAAATGATTTTTCCAAAAATCTTCAAATGCCTGTGGCAGCTAAAGGGTTAAGCTAAGGGGGTATGTTCCATACAACTTTTTTGCTGGAAATCATATGAGGAATCACAATCCGCTGCATTTATGCGGCAGTTTCCGGACACCCTGTATTATTTTGATGAAATACATTTTCAACCAGAATTTTAAACGAACTTCTATTGATTTAATATTAATAGAACAAATCCCAGTTTCCATTATGATTTAAGGCTAATCTTAGAATAATTTTCATACTAAATGCACACGTATTGTGTCATATCATTATGTTAAAATAAATTTTTATTTGAATAGAAACTTGGTATTCGAATTATTGTAGTTACTATTTACCTTAAAAACAAAACCGTTAAGCAATGAATTTCAAAATGAAGCCATCGTTTGTACATATATATTCAATAAGAGTCTGTACATATGCATATAAGATAATTTTGACTACATTTATTTACATATTCTACATTGTGTGTGACAGAAAAAAAACGAGAAAAATACATGTCTTTGTGAGAGGTCACATTGAGTGAGAACACAACACCACAATCCATCAATATAATATTGTGGTGAAACGCGGCTTGTATACTCGTCCATACATACAAATTCGATTTTGATGTGTTCCATTACCATTCCATTTTTATTCCATTTTCCATTATCATCATCATTACCTTGCTCAGCTGACACCTTGATTTTATATGAATTTACTTACGAAATTGTTTTTTTTTTTTTTGTTTCTCGATTTCAATACGAGCCCGAGCATACATAAGTACCTAGCAACTGAAACAATACGATATATACGTATAGCAGAATTTCGGATTCTGATAGTAGTCACGTAGGTACCCAGCCCAGACCCACCTCTATTTGCATATCTGAAACTGAATTTGAAATTTGGCATTGATGTCGATTTTGAGTATGTAAAAACAATTGGACGAATTGATGTATGAGATTATAACGAATGCAAACAAACCAGATTTACATTTTATCTTGGAATTTGCAGCGCCCGCTCTAAGGGGTCCTAAAATATTGAGTAAGAGCTGCGTAAATTATAAATGTCTGTGATGCTAGCATCCGCCCTACTTCTGAAAAGCAAAGTAGGTCAGTTCGCGCAGTTATGTGCTAATCTAATTCTTCATTAAAAACGAAACTCATTGGAGAATAATTATGTTCTAATTTGATCCTCCAGTTGAACATTTATAGTAGGTACCTCTTCTTTTGACCAGCATTAAGGATTATAATTGAACTGCATGATCCCTAGTTTGACGCGCTATGCCCCACAAGGGGTTAAGGCAACTTTGTATGATCCCTAGTTCTTACCAAAGGGGAGGGCTACCTCATTTTTAAATACAGGACAAAATTAAATAAATTTCATTATTGAGTTTATAATGTGATGCGTTGCAATTTGATTTCCTAAGAAATTATTTAGTCTATTGAATCGGAGGAGAGCTCGTTCTAAAAAAAAATTGAACCTCCGGAGAAATGGGCAATAATGGGTCGCATAAACACTAAGTACAAAAGTGTGAAAACAAACTCTTCTGCGAGAAACTTCATGCCCAAAAGCACAATTTTGATCACATTGTTTTTCCTGCGTTTTCGACAACTTCCATAAACCAACGGAGGCAATTTAACTTCGCCCGATCTCCCCGTGGATCGATCACCTCAGTTGGTTGCAATTGCATTGATTCATCTAGAATTGAGAGGACAAATTTCGAACAAAGTAGTTTAGGTTTCAGCAAGTTGGGGGATGGAACCACAAGTAAACAATACCGGAGCCGCAATAGCAGTCCACAATTTATTTCCGGACATGCTTATATCTGGATTTGTCTAGGTTCCCCCGAGTTAAATAGCTCAGACCTTCTTCTTTATAGCAATTCTCAATATGGGCGTAGATTTCGTGCCTCCTTGGACGGGGGAGCAGGTCCGAATTTTTTTTTTTACATAATTTCCTAAAGTATTTGATACCAAAATTATTTTTAGAAAAGTTGTTAACAATTTGAGAAAGGCAATCCAGAGCGACCTTTGTTCTTATGGTGTCTGCATGTGTTTTACTCCTGAATACATCATATAACCTTTGTCACAAAATTTATTCCTTTCAGACGAAATGGTGTTAAATTCCATTAACTTCCCAGAGAAAACTTCGTCTAACGTATTCTTTTTTCTAACGGTAAAGCATGGCGGACAGGAAAAATGCTTTAAATGATACATTTAATCCCCGAACTCATGCAGCGATGAAACGCGGAAAATATGGGCCTTTCGGTGGCGAAATTTGTAGTACGGAAATTTTCAAACGTAGAGCATCAATTTTATATGAAATAGTACAGCAGTAAGAAATAAATGTATACTGTGATCATCGCGGGTGGAGGGGAGTGTCCAAGTGCCACTCCATACCCTACAATCCCCCTTCCCGGCTGCGACCATAATTCTCAAGTTGAAAAAAAAAAACACTGAAAAAATCTGATTAATTAAAGCTTATCGGCTGCGCAGTGAGGAAGTTATTGAAAACTACTCTTCTACTTCAACGACATACATTATGTATTATCTAGTATCTCTTCGCATGGTACAGTACCTAAGGGGCGGCAATTTGTCCTCTTGCTCGGAGCGGCGTGGCGTAAGCGCCAGAGTGGGCTAGCAATTTGTATAAGGTTGCCAGTTCTCCGGGATTTATTTATGGACTCTAAAGATTCCTAATCAAAAATGGCTCTTAGGTCGAAGGAAGGCTAAATGATCGTGATTGATATAAATGAAGACAGTTGTAGTTCACAACCCTAACAATTTGGTATAGTAGTTGCTGTTGTCTTTGGCTTTAATGCACTGGTCCTAATTGCAATCGCATTGTTGAGAACATCCCTCTGATGGTCTACTGTTGCCAGAACCAGAACTTCCATCAAGTGCTTTGTTTGTCCACAAAAACCTTAGAGAAACCTTGTAAACATCAACAAAAAAATGGCACTCTATTTTTTCACACTATCGCAATTCACACATACTAAATAAAAACACAAAGGCGTAGGCAGAAAATTTCCTCTAAGGGCTTTATCTTGCTCGTCAATTACATAAACGTATGCGTTTCAAGGGCCTTTCACATTAGATATTAACAAACATAATTTTAAAAGCTTAGTTATAAAGTTTTTTCCCCATTAAAAGGGAGGTGTTCGTAGAGACAATTCATATGATGATCGCTCAGCGATTTGCATCCAATTTCGAGCCGTATTTAAATATTTGTTGAATGGTTCTACTTTCCTCGTATCGACTATGGACTAAAGGAACATGTCTGTATAGAAAATATATGACGGTTGTCTGTTTAGGTTTTCAATGCTTTCGTCTCTACGAACACAAACCTTAAAAGTGCTTCAAATGTCAAACGTTTTTTGGTATATAAAATACATGTTAAACAATCATTGAAATCTTACATTTTCTGAATTAAATTTACAGAGATATGGCAAATAAACTTAAATAGATACTCTAATATATAAGAAAATGTTGAATTCTTAATAAAACAATACATAAATATTTGTATCAGAAAACTTGATTCCAAAAGACGAAAAAACTAACATAATATATGGATTTAGTTCCTCTCTGGAACTATCCTAATGACTTTCCCGTTTGTACTGTTTTTAAAAATTCTCGTAAGAAAATCCTAACAGGTCTCCGGATTTAAGACCTTGTGTTATTAAAATTTAAAGAACAAACAAGCTAATGAAAATATTGTCACCAAGTTCGAAGAAAATACCGTTTTTACTTTCCGACATACAGTGGATCTATCCTATTGATTGGGATTATACAGGGTTATTGGTTAAGTCGACCTATTCCCGGCAACACGCTATAATAGGGTCAAAATGCAACAAAATGAGGTCATAAATGTTAGGCCGATTTTCAATGGTCACTGAGATATTTGATTTTTTAGGTTTTTTGAAAATAGCCTTGAATCTCACCATTTTAAGTAAGAATTCAAAAAAAAAACTACTAACGTAATGGGTTAAAACTTATTTTGGATTTTAGTCAACACTATAGCAGACATTTTTTAATCATTTAAAGTTTAAAAAACCCATCACACTTCGAAATTTTTAATTTTTAATAAAAAAAATGTTTTATAATTTTTTTAAAGTTTATTTTTAATGTAGTATTACTAAAAAAATATATAACACGGAGTCTGCATACCACTGGAAAAACATACTCGTGTTGTCAGCTTTTCAAAAATGTGTCAATGTCAATATAAATATTTGAAATAATTGAAAAAGCTAGCTGCAACTTGTTCGGGGACCATAATTTCGTTTGATAAAAAATAAATTAAAAGCTATGGTGTAGGGATAAGTTTTTTATGTGTAATGGATTCGTCGTTTTTTATCAAACGAAATTATGGTCCCCGAACAAGTTGCAGCTAGCTGTTTCAATTATTTCAAATATTTATATTGACATTGACTCCTTTTTGAAAAGCTGACAACACGAGTATGTTTTTTCAGTGGTCTGCAGACTCCGTGTCATATAATTTTTTTTAGTAATAATACATTAAAAATCAACTTTAAAAAAATTTATGAAACATTTTTTTTTTATTGAAAATTAAAAATTTCGAAGTGGGATGGGTTTTTGAAATTTTAAATGATTAAGAAAAACCTAAAAAATCAAATATCTCAGTGACTATTGAAAATCGGCCTAACATTTATGGCCTCATTTTGTTGCATTTTGATCGACTTAACCAATAACCCTGTATAGATACATACAGAGTTCTCAATCAATTAGCTTCCAATTACATTAAAGCCATACTAAACAATAGCAATCCAAATTTATTATTATTACTAATGTTAGAATTGAGCCTTGATTTTTGAAAGTGCCAATTGTTTCCCGTTCCCGTTTACTCATCTACAAAAAAAAAATAATAGAACTAGTTTACTAAAAATATTTATTTAATACAAAATTAATATTTAAAAAGAGCTCAACATTTTCAGGAACATCCGCCACTTAAGTTTAAGTGAAGTAAACAATTTTTTTTGTCGAATTTTTAATTGACGGCTATTTTTACTTAGCTTTTGAAAGAAATATGTATAGAGCCTCTTTCTTGAAACGAACGTATTTTGTGCCCATAAGAAGATAAAATAAGCCCATAAGCCGAAGTATAATGTCGTACATTACTTATATGGTAAATTATCAAAATGAAAATATATTTCCACAGCCAAATTGGTAATGGGAGCTTCTCTCTACCTTAAGATTGGTGATTGCGTACAATAACAACTTTTTTTTTATTCTTGCCTCATTTTGCTGCCACTATCTTTTTGAGCATATGTATTAGTAATCTATGTATGTACATATGTAGATATATGTACATAAAGTCGAAGAGAAAATGTATTCATGTTGTCGAAAACAGAAAACATATTATACAGGGTGGCATGGCAAAATTCATGCTATGTACAAAAAAGTTATTGCCATTAAAGGGAGGAATTTAAGAAAATGCTTCAAAATGGTGTATGCACTAAAAAAATCATTTGCTATAAACAAGAAAACAAATACAATAAAAAACAACCAAGGGAGATTTTTTCCTGATTTAAGATATATTTCCTTGTTCCAAGAAAAGTCCTTCCTTAAAATAAATAAATAAGCATTATTTTAAGCAAAAACTTTGCTTGGAACAAGAAAATTCATCTTAAATCAGGAAAACTTTTCTTGGAACAAGAAAATACATCTTAAATCAGGAAAAAATATTCCTTAGCTGTTTTTTATTGTATTTTTTTTTTGTTTTTAGCAAATTATTTTTTTCAGTGTATTTTCATCACTCAACTCGAGTTGTTTCAAACAGCTATGCTAACCGCACTATTATCCTTCCTGACCGTCATCGGTACCGAATGGAAATTGACGTGGATTTGCTGGAATGTTTTTAGAGCAACATCCGAAAACGTTTAGTAGTGAAAATGGTCACCATTCCTTACCTTAGCATGCATTTTTTTAAAATGATATCATCTGAATTCCGCAACCGTACTGTCCAGTCCTATTTTAGAGGCAAAAAAATGTGTAGCATGAGTTTATGTTTTTTACGCCGTTTTAAAAATCATCACGTTCACGTGTGCCACCCTGTATATACATATACATATGTACATACTATCTGAAGACGTACAAATAAATATCTACGTATATGGACAAAGCAGTAAGATGCGAAAGAAAATAGTAACCAGTTTTGAGCAAAGAAACAGCGATATTCGTAAGTCTTCAAGAAAACAAAAACTGGCCCACAACACAGTTTCAGGTTTCAGAAAAAATGTACACTGCATGATGTACTATTAAAATTACCCAATTGTTCATATAAAAAAATATATACATATATGTATACAAACATTTTGTCACCAGGATCTGATTTAGGACATATTAATTACATAGGTACTAATGGACTTGGCAAATAAATGACCTTCTGTCATATCCTACAGCAGCGGTTCATTCCATTCTACAAAATACACCCAATACCACCATATCGGTCATTCACAAATTTCCCCATCGACATAGATAAAAATGAGATTTGATGTCCTTTATTGCTTCACTTATCAGTACCGCCACACTCTCATCAGTGCCATTTGTAGGTACTGGTCCTTATATTTAGTGAAGGAATGTTGTGCCTACTGTCGATGGTAGATCGCGTATAAGAGATGTGCGATCAAACGACTATCTATGAATCACAATGTACTATGATCAAGACCGAGGGAGTCATTTTAACCCTGAGTATCGTTGATCACTTTCATCTGCTAAGTAATTAAGGTCACAGAATTAGGGAAAATTGATTCCGCGATGTCCATGCGATGTACATACCGACTTCTGTGAGGCAATTTCGAAATGTGGAGGCGTACCTAGGAAGAAACTGGCCAGAAGGGGAAAATCAGTTATTGTTCGGAAAGTGTTAGTGTAATCGTACTCCCATTGTCTACAAAAATAACATACGCTAGAAAATTTTGTTTTTCTTGTTTTTCTTTTTTTAATTTTGTCCCCCACGCTACGTGGGTCCTAATGCGTCTCCTCTGTACACACGATATTCTTTTTTTTCTACAGTAGGATAAGCTTTTCATACAAATCATACCGGCCGGACTATCCTATACATAATCACCCCCTCAATTTGGTATCAAAGGATATGTACGTTGTCTGTACTGAAACGGAGCTTTTACTTTATTTAATTTATTGATTCCAGTAAGTCTTTCTTCAGATATGGTTTTGGATTCAGAACTTATTTAGTTGTTAAATTTTATGAACTATGTGGAAACATTTCGATAAGGTAGAGTGTAATATCTAACAAAAAAAACTTGCGACGAGAACCTTACGCGTATGTATCATGTATAGACATGAAGAAAAAATATTTTGCTTAGCTTAATTTCCTGTTCTTCTCTTCGACTAAATAAATCGAACAAAAACTATAGCAAAGTTAGAGTGGTAGGTAAACTAGTCGGATTAACTCGATAGTCGATCTAGCTCCTAGCTCTTTACTTTAACCCTTAGTTTGTTTCGCTATTTTGCACAACACTACAAGTATCTTGGGTGTTACTTGAACCCCTAGAGAAAATCAGTCACTACAATAAGATCTTTATGTAATTAACCTAAATTTGGAAGGAGGTCGAATAAAACAAGCATATCTTAAATAATAAACGAAATTTAATAATAAAAAAATTTTCGTTTTTCATTAATTAGTATCTAACTTAATCTTCTGTCTCTTTTTTTAATACAGAGTGTACTTGAAAAACTAAACAAAAATATTATTCTTTAGTAAACTGAAAAGAACAATTTATAATTTCTTATACCTTTCTAATAACAAAAAGAAATATTTCTTGAGAAATTAACTCATAACTAAAAAAAATTACAACGAAAACTGAAACATATTCTTTGGGACTAGCAGTATCACAAATTTTGATCTTCATACTTATTGGCAACCTGTACATGTACATTTCATATTTTGGACGGAATGTGTCTAAAGGGCGCCACATACCTAGCGATTTATTGGCGATGATTGGCCAATGAGTGAAACTACACGGGAACAAAAAAGCGAGAACAAAACCGGTTTTTATATGAAAATTGAATTTTTCCTTGCATTGCTCCTCACGAATCTCTTCTAAAAAACGGTTTTCATCTTGTTCTTGTTCCCCGTGTAGACAGGCCCATTCGATTGCCCACAATCTGTCTGCCGCCCGCAAACATATTTGCCGTTCTGATCCCCTAATTGTTATTTTGCGGTTCAAAAATAATTTCCGTTCCTCTCCCATTTTCGAACATATAAACGAAAAGAAACGGAGATTATTTCTGATCCGCAAAATGACAGTTAAGGAAGCAGAACGGCAAACATGTTTGCGGAACATACGTTCTGCTTCGTAACCGCACCCATTTATTACATTTTAGAGACTGAGACTGCTTACGGTCATTTTTTCAATCGCATAAACAGCATCTGTCCCGTTTACGACTTGGAGTACCAACAATGATAGAAGGCGATACAATAGCTTTGGCGTGCGTTCACTGATCTTTCGGCTCCAAGACATTATCAATTATTTTTTCAGATCGGGGGAAAAATTAGCATTCTCTTTTTTACGATATAATATTAGTGGAGTAACTAGGTCTAAGCCAATTTTTTTTAATGTATTTGTTCCTTTTCAGTTCTTTTTCAGAGTTCGATGCTTTCCAAAGTATGAATTGATTAGCTGAACAAATATTCAATATCGCCGAAAAAATCATACATGCCCATCTCTGAGTTCTTCTGGCGACCGAGTAATTTGCACATTTCTGGTCCAGAGAATCAACTGCACTCTTAGTGCTATAGGTATTGTAAAATTGAATGATTTCAGGTTTGCCGCTCTCTATATCGACGGATCTAACACGGTGCACGGAAGAAATCTTAATTACACTTTGGTTCTTTTTAGGGACAAAGAGCAAAGTGTCTTACTAATAGTGAAACCAAACAAGCTAGAACCTACTGGACGTGTTTTATGCGGCAGGAATTCAGGGGGGATTTCACGTTTATTTTTGCGAACGGTTTCGACCCCAAGTCTTTCAATTTCACCACTAATTCTATCGAGGAAAACAAGTTGTCAGCAGTGATATTCCTGTTAGAATTCTTCACAGGTTCCACTAATTCCAAAACTGTACGTGTAGGAACAGATAAATCAGTCCTTTCCCATCTTTCTGATTTTCCAGTATATATGAAAGCATTATATAAATAAAGGGTATTAGGATCACAAAGGCATAACGTTTTTAAACCGTAATTATCTGCTTTCGATTTCATATACACCCGGGATAAGCATATTCCTCGAAACGGAAATAACATTTCGTCTATAGTAAGCTGACCAGACGTACAGCATTTCGCTGTACAGTATAGCATGCTGACCTGTCGTACAGCATTGAAAAATGTACGGTATTCTCCATGCCGCACAATTAAATCTACTTCACTACATCATAAGCTCCTCGATAAGGCCTGTGATCAGTCATGTCTGATTTTATGGTGCGTAAAGTTTGACCCCTGTACGATCGAAATTTAGCAAGTTAATGGGTGAATTCAAATTGTAAGAAAACGACCGGACGGGTAAACTCGCAAGACAAGAACCATCGTATGATCATTTCACACTATCCGATCAAAACACGGACCGGCGAACAATAATCACACAGCAAATATGTATAAATGTTGCCATGCACGCTCTAAAGTTAGTGTACAATGAAGTGACGAGTCGACAAGATTAAAATGCAAGTAAAACACGCGCTAATTGTCGTCGCAGAACGCCTGAACTATCGATTGCATCAATCGTCTTATCGATCGTACGATTCTTACGAAAGAAAAACAATCGTGTCACGATTTTTTTCTTTCGTAAGACTCGTTCTTACAATTTGAAACGCACAATGCTTGTCTGCTGGCCACTACAAAAGCTCTCTTGTCTTGCAAGTTTACCCGTCCGGTTTCGTCTTATAATCTGAAATCAGCCAATCGCATTTTTACGTTTGGCAATCGGTAATTTGCGACATCTTGGGAACCCTTTTCGATCTTTCAGAAATTTGGTATCCTTGTAGGGGTGTCAAACTCAAAACCTGGCCCGGGCCAGATAAGACTCTTCTCAGGTTTGGGTGGGCACCCGAGGAGAATTTCAAAAACTTTTGTTTAATCGTGTTTACAGAATATTACTTTTAAAATATGATAGAAAGTCTGGATCACTATAGTGTGGCTTTGGGATTTTCCGGGAGAACTTCACCTTTTGAAAATGCACTTCAAGAACATTAAAAAATTAAGACAAGAAGCGAAAACGTGAGAATATGCTTAATCTTCAAGTAACCACTTTCTGTTAATTACATGATTTGCGCCAAATTTAGGACAAATGATCATGTGGCCCAAAATAACTTTGCGAGGCGAAATAGTCAAATTAAATTAATTTCAAAGGTCGCTAAAAGAGACAAACAGTTGTTTGTGATATGGTTTCAAACAAACTCATGCACCAATACAGCTTGATAAGTATAGGTCTAAAAATCAGTCACTTCCCAATAGGAAAAATAGAAGCGCTTCCGATAGAAGCGACGTAGAAGCGCTTCCTCATCATTTCCAAATGTACTTCGGAGGAAGTGCTTCCACAGAAGTATAATTACGAATGGTGAGGGAGCACTTCAAGATCGTAATAGAAAATTATCGACTCTTTGTAGCTGCTCCAGAAGCGCTTACCACTCACTTCTCTACAAGCGCTTCTGGAGCGCATCTTAAGGAACTGCTTGCCACCGCGGACATGCAATGCTAAAAAGTACATGAAGAGGAATGGAATGGGAAGCGCTCCTCTGCTTCCCGAGAAGCGCTCCTTTTGCCCTTCTGGAGTGCTCTTTTTCCTATTGGGTTGTGCTGTAATTATTATGTTGAAATTTCATATCCAGGTGATTTAGTCAATTCCAAGATTTCCGAAGTTTTTACAGTTTTGCAATTTTTCTAAATAAATTTGTGTTCATGTTCGGTAAAGCCAACCAATTTCTTATTAACTGCATTTCGGGACAGAAGGGTTTCATGAAGAGGCTTAGTATTGTCCTGTACAAAAAAGATGAGCTGTCTTATAAAACCAAATAACCAGCAGCAAATTGTTTGTAGTATTTGGAGAAAAATTCGTAAAATAATTTTGCATAAGCCACTGACGAGTATGGCTGAAGATTTGTATGGAAATCGAATTCCGCAAGTACATATGTGTACAGCATTGGACCCTCGGGAGTCTGGTCACCTTAGCTATAGTAATATATTCAGAACAACTATAGTTTTTTTTTTTTACAGTTCTGTATGAATTCGTTGAATATTTCGGATATTAGTGCAGCTCTATCATTGATTTTTCTTTCCGATCTTGAAGAGATCGTCGAAACGTAAAGCGGGCAAAATGAAGAGATATGTACATTCTAAGAGACATTCTTCTTCTTCTCAGTACCGTATAGCCCCATATGGGGCCATGGTGCGTTAACTCAGCCAGAGATTCGATCTCCGGACCTCTTGATTACTAGCATCGTAGAGTGCGACTCAACCAAGTGAGCCACGGAGCAAGCCATTGTCACTATCAAAATGTCTCTATCCTTGGAAACACCAGCTAAAGGTGTTAGTCCTAAAAAGGCTTTCATTTCATGGTATTTGAATTGGTTTCCTTGAATTCGCGAATTTTTTCATTACTGTGTAAGGGGCGATTCAGACTATCGACAGGATTTACTAAATCCTAGATTTAGTTGACAGTTGTACCATATTGTACTGCAATTTGAATAATGCAAGTACATTCTACGATGTATTTTGAATTTAATGACACACGATTTAATCTAGTAGGCGGGTGTTGACTCGATTAATTTAGTGGTTTTAGTAAATCCTGTCCATAATGTGAATCCCCTCTAAAATTATAATTTCAATGATTTCATATTTTGAAAAAACCTGCTTTTCTACATATATTTCCCAATGATTTTATTCGAAATGAGCAAAACCACGCAGTCAAACATTTGAATTTTAATGGACTATAATTACCGAAAAGAGTGCACTCAGCGCATATTATTGCGAGACATCAAGGGATCATGCGTGTACTATGATTTTTATTATAGTCGCGCCGTCGTCATCGTAACGGTCGTGACGCAAGAGGTATCTGAATAATTCTTGATCTTTTGGTTTCATGGCTCTTAACCAGTACGTATGGAGGTACCTATACCAAAGCCAACAATTGGTCTCAAATAGAAATTTTATACTTACATATGTTCAAAGCAGATGTTTTCCACTCGACCGAGCATAAATATACGGGTATAGTATCCCTTACATTTCGAAAATGTGAACATTGTAAAACATGTATGATGGTGCTTACAGTTGACGGTTGAATTATAAAAACGAAGGTTGCCAGTGTCATTCAAATTAATAAATAATAAAAAAGAAAACTTACATGAAAACTAATTATTTAGCTTCTACATTTAAAAGTACATACTAGTAAAGTTTTGTATATAATGCATTTCTACAACGTTGTTTTTTTTTAGGTTTTGGAGGCGATTCACACTTCCGACGAAGATTTATTAAAACCTCAATTTAATTAAGAATTGTACCATATTGTACTGCAATTTGAATAATGCAAGTATATTATACGATTCATGTTGAATTCAGTGACATACGATTCGATGTAGTTTCCAGGGTTTTGACTGGATTCATTTTAATCTACACCAGGATTTGTTGGTAGTCTGTATCGGCTATTAATATCCTTAAGTTTTAAGGATTCTTTATTCGAAAGCATTTCTGCGTTTATGTTAGTAAATAAATATTAAAGAATACTATTTACTAAATATATATGTACTTATTTATATGCATTTATTATTATGTAGTAACGAACCGAATATATATATTACAGCCACATCAATGTAATTTACAGTCTGCCCGCATTGGTATTGTCGCTGATATCATCTCATCTTACCTTCACTATGTGGTTATTTTAAACAGGAAAGACATTGTACTGAAGAAATCAGACCCATTCAAAGCCGTCTCTCAAACGTACATTTATTCAATGAGGTGGCCTCCTTGGTAACATGACGTGTATGTACCTACTCATATTACACACTCTTTTTTCCTTCAACCTTTTTATGAAAGGTTCTTCTTTTATGTATGCACACAATGCTTAAAAGCCATCAGCAAAATTTATGTACATACATGTAAGAAACGGAGGATGTTGTTAAGTGTATTTTTATACTAAGGATAAGGACCTGGCATATCAATTTTATGTGCCTGCACATCTGCATATAGAGTAAAGTGGAAAAGTCAGACAAAAAGGTCTGACGTCTATTGGAGTTAAAAAAGGGATGAATAGGCGTGTATACGCAAGGAGAACGATGACAATTTTAAAAAATTCGCATGTTGCCAAGTTAACCGGAAACTGGTTAGATATCGAATTGCAAGAATAAAATAGTCCAAAGATTCACGAAAAGGTTTAAAAGTACTCATTTGGTATTTCAAGATATTATACATTTTTACTGCTTAAAGGTTTGTGTTCGTAGAGACGACTCATGGGATCATCGCTCAGCGATCGTAGTTTTGCATCCAATTTCGAGCCGTATTTAAATATTTTTTGAATGGTTCTAATTTCCTAGTGTCGACTATGGACTAAAGGAACATATCTGTGTAGAAAATATACCCATATAGTGCTCAAAACCGGTGGTTTCACTTCGATCGCTAAGCGATGATCCCATGAGTCGTCTCAACGAACACAAACCTTAAGTGTTGCACAGAAGGGCACAGAGCATGTTATCAATTTTATTAAAATCGCAACTGTTCTGAAGCATTTCTTAGTCTGTATGTCTGTATTAAGTCTGATAACATTTTAAACTGCTAAATCTCTCTACTAGGTTCTTTATAAATGAATCTCTTCCTCATCTCTACATTTTCATTTACACTATTAATATTAGAAAGGCACAATTTCTTAATATGGAGTTTCCAGATACGAGCCAGCCGATTAGAAAGTCGTTTGCTGTTGGCAATAAATAGGAAATGCAATTCTGCGTCTACTCTTCGCCATAATACATAGTCCCAGGCTGCTAAGATACAACATACTGATAGTGCTATGAAATGAACTAGTGCGGTCAAGATGCATAATTTAATCGCATCGCATGTTGTCAGCTTTCAAACCATAGCCGAACGTAAAAAACCGTCAAACAGAGAAAATGGACTGATTAATGGTTGTGAAGGCGTTTAAATCATACATGCAATTTTCTATCTTAATTACTTTAACTGCTACTCTAGAGTAAAAATCCGTTTAGATTCTTATTAAGCGCCATCGATAATGCAAAACACTTATCAAGAGTCGCGGGAGCGTTTTGCCCGCCAATGAAAAAAAACGAGACACGAACAGGTATGATTGCCGGACGTAACAGCCTATTACAGGTAACTTTTCAACAAAATCTAATGCATGGACCATCAAACTCTTCGATCGGCACTTTGTTTTCTTTGACAGACTTAAGCAAGTAACCTGAATTATACAGTTGTGTAAAGGCTTCTACTGCCTCTCCCCGTGTTTGATTTTTTTTTAAATTTGGTACGCATGATCCTCTGTCTGATGGTTACATCAAAGAATACGAAACCTTGAAGCAGCTCAGTGACTGAAAATAACTTTGAATTAATGTTCGAAGTAAACGAAATAATGCCTTCCCGTTGTATCAACGTATTAACAATCCTTGCAGGATATATGTTCAGCATTAAGTTATGTTCAGCATGTGTTCTTGAGCGAGCGACGTATGGGCAAGATGCGTGTACGAAAGAACATAATTCGGAACAGAACTCAATGTTGAACATTTGGACATAGAATATTGAACATTAACGTTTTCTGGATCATTAACATCAAAGGTCTACGTTAAAATTGAAAATTTTTAGCAGGTAAATTGCTATAAAAGCCTTAGACAGCCTAAATGTAATCAACGAGAAGTATCGATTAAATTTGCCCCGAAACTTTCTTGAGAGAATTATGAGGGGGACCCACATTATTAGTCTTCGTGTAGGTATAGGTATTTTTGCCCATTCTTAAAAAAAACATAATTTTTCTATGGGTGTTTCTTACAAGCCGCACCATTACGTCTAGTTGGTGAGGTCTACCATAGAAAATCTTTCATCTGGTAGGTTTCTTCAACATTCTTACCCGTTTTTTTTAACATCGAAGGCTACAAGCCCAGTGGCGCAACTAGGATCTTGTCCTGGAGGGGGCTAAGCTAAGGCCATCCATATTACCTACTGGACAAGCTTATTTCCTATAATTTTTTTTTTCGTAGCTAAGCGTCATGACACGCTAGTGTTATGTCATACTCGCAATCGGCACGTTCTTTCTTTTATTTTCATATGAAAAGTTACTTTTAAACTTTTTCAGCATTACATTGATTACTGCCTCAGAGGGAGTGGCGTGGAAGTTGTAACCGAGTTAAATGTAACCAGAAGTAAAAGATACCGCAGATACCACTTATCTAAAAGTGAACGGTCATTCTCGAATGTCGCCTTTCTTATAATTTGGCTTTACAATTTGTAATATGTTTTCTATCAATATTTTGGGGGTTGACAATTTAATCTGACGGAAAACTTTAATTTTTGTTGTCGAATTAAGTTAATATCAAAGAATGCAACGCTTACCATTTGGGTTAAACAATTTTGTCGAAATTTCGTACAGTTATGCGTACACCAAACCAAGAATTTGTTTTTGGTTAAAGCAACAGGTTGTACAAATTTTTATGATAAGGGACATTTTATAAAAACAATTGAGATTCTGAGTGATTTTCGTCCGAAAAATGCATACAAATTTTATTAAGAATTTCGAAGACAATTTTCCCAATAAAAAGCCTTCACATTGACAAATTTTTTATTTGCGCCAAAGGACATTTTTACATTTACATTTTCTTCTGCAAATATCTGGGTCTGGGAGGGGCTTTAGCCCCCTTAGCCCCTCCCGTGGTTGCGCCACTGTACAAGCCAGTACACATCTTGAACATCGTATTCCGCCTAAAAGAGGACGTTCCGTCCCTTAACACAGACCATCTAAATCCAAAGAAGCTGATTCGAACAATTCATTCTTCTTCTTCTTATTGTAGCGGTTCAGAAAGGTGACTGTGCATCCATGTGGACTCGAGATTAAGATGTTTTCGTCTTTGATGTCAAGGGAGAAAAAGCAACAACAACAACATTTCAACAATTCATCCATTCGTTAACGAGATACCACTTTCAAACCAATCCAATGTGGAGGTTTCTTTTAATTAAGCTTCATACGCTAAATTGCGCTTTCGTCCTTTTAAAAAATGCCGCCCAAGCATTTGGCACCCCGCACGGAGAGAAAATTTCGTAATGAATTTCATTATCGCATGCAGTAAAAGTTACTAGTCGCTTGTGATTACCGTAATCGCATTCATTCACTACAAAAATAATGAAATTTTGCGATTTTGGCTCATTGTGTAGTGAAATTTTACAATTCACTACACCAATGAATATTGACTACAATGCAATGAACTTTTTCATTACAACTCATGTAATAATAATTCACTTGCAAATGTAGTGAAATTTAGGTTGGCGCCTTTTTCCATTAATTCCGTAGTAAATATTTACTGCGACGTAATGACAGAAACATACCTGGCATTTTCACTACGATAGCAGTGAAATTCACTGCAATTTTAATAGTTATAATCACTCATGTAATACAAATCACTACGAATTGAAGTGATACAATTCGGATACGCGCCTTTTTTTCATTAGCCCCGTAGTGAAATTTCATTAGGACATAATAAAAAGGCAAAAATATTGAATTCTTGCACGCTTTATTACGACAGCAGTGAAATTCACAACAATGTCGATATTTATAATTGCTCATGTAATACAATTCACTACGAATTGAAGTGATACAATTCGGATATGCGCCTTTTTTTCATTAGCCCCGTAGTGAAATTTCATTAGGACATAATAAAGAGGCAAAAATATTGAATTCTTGCACATTTTATAAGGACATGTTACGGTAACCATTAGACATATTTTTGGACTTTTTCGCTACATCCTATCGAAAGATATGGCTAAATATAGCTTTGTAGGGGAAGTAGCGGTTCCCTTGGTCGGACCCATTTCACCTTCCATCATGACATATTAAAAATATGCATTGACCAAAATGTTAAGCTTCTGGCGATATTCTATCAAAAGTTATGGCCAGTTTGAAGTATTAAGAAGGGGTCGTTTGTATGGGGGGTAGGAGAACCCTTGGTCCGATTTGGCCCATTTTCAATGCCGTCCAAGATTTTTCGGAGGCAAAAATCTAACCAAAATTTCAAAGCGCTTCATTATTTCAGGAGTTATCGTGCGAACAAACAGACAGACGGACAGACAGACATGACTTATTCGAATCAGGAAGCGACCCTGATCATTTCTATGTCTATATATTGCCATACCGCCGGTGGCTCCTTCCAGCCGTTACATAAAATCGGTATAACAAAATCAATATACCCTATATCATCTTATGGGTATAGGATAGGGTATACAAATTACAATGATATTCACGGACAAAACAATCGCTTGACATTAAACAAAACCTAACGTAGTTTCGGGCATTATCGAAATTTCGATACTTCGTTAAGAGTATAGCCTCTTTTGGGCTAATATTTCCTTCAGCAGACTTATTATTCTATTCCATTCTTTATTCTATTTTCAGCCTTTACTTTTCAGTAACATTTGAATAAGATTCTTATATAAGAACTAAATGTTGAAGTTGCGGTTTCCGTGGATGCCATATGACGACCCTATGATCTAATTTTAATTGTCGTTTTCTCTACCTACCCCTCATTCCATCAATTTGAATGGTTTGTGCCAAATAAATATTAAACAAAATTTGTGTCCAGACACAAATACAAAACACTAGCGATATTCTGTCGAGAGTTATAGCCAAATTAAGGCATTAAATAGGGCCAGTTGTATGCTAGGTAGGGAAACCGTTGGTTTCTTTGGCCCATTTTTAATACCACCGAAGATTTTACCATTTCAAACAGCTGACCAAAACATAAAATCTGTTTGTTTTGTCTGCGCTTATTGTCTTTATATTAATTAAATACGCAAAAATACACGAAATATATAAAACAGGACAACTATTTCCACCCCGAGGAATACGAAAACTCAGTTTTAAGATTAGGGCATTTCGGACTAACTCTGCTAGTTCAGTAAGCCTGATTTATACATAAAAATATGCTTTCATTAAAAAAAAATTACATTTGAACTTTTGCGTTTGTAAAAAACGGGGCTTTAATATTTATGAGCAATGTTTTGAAATCAATGGCAATGCCTACGTGACATTTTTAAAATTTAACCTGGATGCTACCCTCGATAGTTTTTTTTGCGCGTCTGGGTCAGCAAATCTGCCCCCGATGATAAAAAAACACGGCCTATGTAACATTACAAATATGTATTTTCATAGCAATATGCTGTCTCGATGTACTCTTATGCAGGTTTTGATCAGAAACTTCCAGAAACTTTGCTGAAATGCATAATCAATTTACTCAATTTCACTATTTATGCAAAGTGGACATATCATACCATACCATTTATTTCCCAATAAAAAAAAACTAGGGGGCTTCGCTCGCCAACCCCCGTGGGCGAAGGCTAATTTCGGGCACGGCCGAAATTTGGATACCCTTCGCTCACCTTGGGCTAAAAGTTTTTTCGGGCGTATATATGACTTGTATTTAATCCCCTCATTCTTTTTCTTCCGTCTTGACAAAAGTTTTGTGCTTGGTTGAATTAAGTGGGCAAATAAAAATATTTACTCGGAAAATTTTATTGGGGTTGCGGGAGCATGACCCCAAAGTACGATTCCATTCGCTTTTAACTTTTTTGTTGCTTTGGTAAAGACATATTAATTCAAGGTTTTGTGAAATTGGTGCAAAAAATGTTTCTTAAAAGAACCAAAATGGGCGTTGGGTTTGTATATGGCCACCCCATGATCCCATGGTCAGATTTGATCAATTCTTAGATATGTATTGTGTCATCAAGAGAAACACGTTTGTGTGTAATTTGGTTGAAATTGGTACACAAATAAAAAAGTTTTTCTTAGAAGAACCTAATTTGGGGGGTTAGGTTTGTATGGCAGCCCCATGACCCCACTATCCGATTTGATCCATTGTTAGATATGTTTTGTGTCATCGAAAGAAATTCATTTGTGTGAAATTTGGTTGAAATTAATGCACAAATAAAATAGGTTTTCTTAGAAAAACCTATTTTTGGGGGTTAGGTTTGTATGACAGCCCCATGACCCCATAGTCCGATTTGATCCAATCTTATATATGTTTTGTGTCATCAATAGAAATTCGTGTGGAATTTGTTTGAAATTGATGCATAAATAAAAAAGTTTTTCTTAGAAGAACCTAATTTGGGGAGTTACATTTGTATGGCAGCCCCATGACCCTATGGTCCGATTTGATCCAGTCTTACGTATGTTTTGTGTCATCAATAGAAACACACTTGTGTAAAATTTGGTTGGAATTGGTACACAAATATTTTCTTAGAAGAACCTAATTTGGTGAGCTGGGTTTGTATGGCAGCCCCATGACCCCATTGTCCGATTTTACCCATTCTAACATACAAACTGCCTGCAGCAAAAAGAAGCATTTGTGCAAAATTTCAGCTTCATAGCTTTTAAATTGGCCGAGTAAAACGCGTCGCAACAGACAGACAGACGGACAGACGGACATCACCCAATCGACTCCCCAAGTCATGCTGATCATATATGTATACTTTTTATATGGTCGGAGATGCTTCCTTCAATGCGTTACAAACTTCATGACAAAGTTAATATACCCTTTCACTCTATGAGCGAAGGGTATAAAAATACTCACACCTTCAATAATTTATAAATTTTCAGCAGATAAGGATGGTTCAAAAAGTGACCAAATAATTTTTTCCACTACTGTATAAAATATATGGAGAAACATTTTCATTCGAAAATATAATATAAAGTAGTGGAAAAAAATTGTTCACTTAAATTTTCTCCGATAAAACTGCCTAAATTATGACCCTTTTTTGAACACGTGATTCCCATTTGTTTTGCCAACTTTCGATCTTTTCGTATTTAAACCCATTTCTTCACTGAAATGCATAATCAATTTACTCAATTTCTTTATTTATGCAAAGTGGACATATCATACCATACCATTTATTTCCCAATCCAAAAAAAAATACTCACAACTTCAATAATTTAAAAATTTTCAGCAGATAAGAATGGTTCCAAAAGTGACCAAATATTTTTGTCCGCTACTGCATAACGTCCCCAACTCGAACAAGTCGGCGTAAAGTGTATCTAGTCGTCGTAGTCGTTTTTTATTGATAGTTTTTCTGAGACTTGTTTGTGCATGCATTCCGTTTTTAGCGTCTCCACCTCGAATAAGTCGGTGTAACTGTATCTAGTCTTATAGTCTAGTACAGATAGCTCAAAACCCAAACATAAAAAAAAAAAGAAATTTTTGATGCCAAATTGTTGAATATACGCAGTAAAAGTTATAACAATTTGCGCCATAGGTTAAGGGGGAGGGGGTCGCAAAGGGGTGAAAATTTTCAGGTATTTGCAAGAAACTCAATTTTCACCCCTTTGCCACCCCCTCCCCCCTTAACCCATGGTGCAAATTAGTGTAACTTTTTACTGCGAATATAAGGCAGTGTATTCAACAATTTGGAATCAACAATTTCTTTTTTTTTATGTTTAGGCTTGGGGCTATTTTGAACCAATTGTACTGGACTATTAGTCGTCGTCGTGAGCTTGCCTGCGCCGGGCTGGTTGTCGTGCATCTAGTCTAGTCGTGTATGTCAAACGAAGCCAGACTTGCGCGCAAGTTGGCAAATTGAAGACTTTTGAAAAGTTTCTGTATTTTACGCCAACCGTGTATAATAACTAAGTGTCGATTCGCTTTATTGCATGTGTTTGTCGACTGTGTCCCTATCGAACAAAGTGAGTGTGAAATGCACTAGCCGTTTTGCAGTAAAACTTTTTTTCACAATTTGTTTCGACAAGGTTTCAGCGGTATTTTTTTATACATTTCGTATCGTTCGGTTGTCGGTCGTGTTGTGTTTCGTGTTTTGCGCCCAAGTCACCTCCATCGCTTCGCGTTGTCGTCACCTCTTATATTGCTTATGTTTTTCGCTGTGTTCATAGCCGTTGCCATATAATCGACAATTGGAAGCCGCGCGCTGTATACAGCCACCGAACTGTTTCTAGTCGTGTATGTCTAACGAAGCCAGACTTGCGGGCAAGTTGGCAAATTGAAGACCATTTTGAAAAGTTTCTGTATTTTACGCCTGCGCCGCGCCGGGCTGGTTGTCGTGCATCTAGTCTAGTCGTGTATGTCTAACGAAGCCAGACTTGCGGGCAAGTTGGCAAATTGAAGACTTTTGAAAAGTTTCTGTATTTTACGCCCACCGTGTATAATAACTAAGTGTCGATTCGCTTTATTGCATGTGTTTGTCGACTGTGTCCCTATCGAACAAAGTGAGTGTGAAATGCACTAGCCGTTTTGCAGTAAAACTTTTTTTCACAATTTGTTTCGACAAGGTTTCAGCGGTATTTTTTTTATACATTTCGTATCGTTCGGTTGTCGGTCGTGTTGTGTTTCGTGTTTTGCGCACAAGTCACCTCAATCGCTTCGCGTTGTCGTCACCTCATATATTGCTTATGTTTTTCGCTGTGTTCATAGCCGTTGCCATATAATCGACAATTGGAAGCCGCGCGCTGTATACAGCCACCGAACTGTTCTTCAAGTGTGCAAAACATACAGTCACCGGCAAACTCCCCAGAAAATTTCGCGATTGTGAACGCAGTGTGACGAATAAACGCTTCAGTGTGTTGTGTCATTCCACATACAGTTTGTGCGATTGCGAATCGACGAAATTGTAAGTATATCCATTTAATTGCTTTTATTTGTGGTGGATTTTAGGGCCGTCTGTTGGGAGGACATGGGGACAATTGGAATGAATATGAATGTGTACTCAAATCGTACGTAGCTGCATAGCTCGGAGGAGGTCATGAAGAAGGCTCCTTTGTGCAAAAAAAATCATAATCCAATCTCCCAATCTTTTGGGAATGCTGAGAAAAAATTTGCAGATACATACACGACGCGCTACCTAGGCAGCACTCGTTCAACATTTGTTGGCTACAACATTTTGTCTTGCTCTTGCTACAATATTTTGGCTTGCAAAAGCAAGACAAAATGTTGTAGCCAACAAAAATAGACATTGATGAGAGTGCGCAGCTTCTTGGTGACCAACACTGCAGCTTTCCGAGTGCTGCTCCCATACAACAGCACTGACAGAATCCGTTACGTTTTGACAAAAAAATAATTGCTGATTCGTTCGTTTCAGACTAAACTCTGTGAAATGCCATTATCAAAATTTAACGCCACAGAAACTGAAATCTTGCCCCTGATTCCGTCAGTCCTGTTGTATGGGAGCAACACTCGGAAAGCTTCAGTGGTGGTCACCCATAAGCTGCGCACTCTATTAATGGGTGAGGTTATAAAACACAACGTTCGCGCAACTTTACCTTTAATTTCAAATCAACCGGCCGTTACGGATCAGAAACTTCTCCCTACAAACAGCGCTTAGGGGATCTGTTTGTAGGGAGAAGTTTCTGATCCGTAACGGCCGGTTGATTTGAAATTAAAGGTAACGTTGCGCGAACGTTGTGTTTTATAACCTCACCCAATTTGTTGTTGAGAGTGCATGCTAGTAATCTAGAGGTGCGGAGATCGAATCTCGGCGTGATCAAAGATTTCTGTATGTGCAGATAGTAAATTTACGAGTATAGTGCCTGCAACAGTATGTCCCAGAAGGGGTTTTCTGCAGGCATACATTATCCTTCAGATGTAAATGAATGTCGTTTTTTTTTTTAATTTTGAATAAAAAAATGGTATAGTTTTATCATATATCTGGATAAATACTATTTACATCTTATTCGGATTATTTTTATATTGTTAGCTTATAAAAATATTTTATACGCGATTAGCATGAACTGTATAGCTTCAACTGATAACTTCGATTAATAAAGAAGCTTGGTATAATTTTTATACAGGAAAGTCTATATGTATACCAAAATTTATAAATTTTATACCATTTTTTTAACGGTGTAGACGCTGTTCGATCTAGGCAACTGAAATCTCCCCGAATCAGGGATTGGAACAGGCCCAGTTTGGTCTTGCAACTGAGATAACTATTTTACTAGATTGTGGACAACATGCCGAAAGCGCAGTTGGTTTGGTTGATACGACGATCGATATCCTGCTCGGTGCCGCCATCAACAGCATCAATACTACCTAAGTAAACAAAATTGCCCTGACAGAACTATGGAGCCGGATTTAGCAACTGATACCGTTAATGCAGAGAGCATTTATGTCGTTGTGGAGAATTTCATACCTAATAATGACGAGATTAGCAGTATTCTTACTGAATGGAATTTGTCCGAACTGGATACTATTTTTAAAGGTGGTTCAAATTGCAGATGAAGCATTTGGTAATTTATCTGTAATACTATAATTTTTGATATTATAGAGCGCAATATCGATAGAGACTGTTTGGTAAATATCACTACAACGGATATTGATGCTCTAATTCCTCCAGAATATATGAATTTCCGAATAAAATTTAAGGCGAAGTTAGCTCAATGGCGGCTTTCCCAGGTAAATTTACTTTTGCAAATGCGTGTACATACGGATACTTAGCCGAAGATTATTATTCACCTTTAAGGGATACTCAAGTGTACCCGTGGCTGAAACTTTGTCGATGACCTCAAATATGAGCCCTGAGGTTCTGAATTGGCTGAAGAATAACGACAAATCTTCGCTGATATCATCTTCTACTTCTATTTCAAATGAAACAACTTCAACTTCACTACAAGCTGAAAGTTTGGTAGATTTTTTCATTATATTTAAAAGAATAATATGCACTTATTTTCCGATTTAGGATATTGAAAACATTTTATTGTTGTGTTCGCGGGGGCGAAAGCTACTTTCGGATTCATCAACAAATAAGCCGTTCAATTTTTCCCAAAGAAAGGACCTTATTAACATTATTGTTGATTATTGTATACAAAAGGGTATTGTCGTTGGTACTGAACAGTGTGAAAAAATAGCAGCTAAAATCCTGGAAAGATTTCCTACGGAACGCAAGGTTAGTAAATTGCATACAATGCGTATGACCAATTGCAACAGTTTCTTTCCTTCGTCAATGTTTTATAAATAAGAAAAAAATTCTATTTTTATTATAGGAAAGCTATTTTATAAAGGCTGGCTCAGGTGGAAGGGCGAGAGGTCCACTGTATACAAGCTTTAACAACAAAACAAAGTATCTTCGTAAGACCGGGATTATGTCTAAAATTTGTAGGCGTTCGTCATATGAGCCGCAGTCTCCCACTTCTTCGCGCGATGCTACAAATGGTACGTTTAAATGTTCTAAAAAATAAATCCGTTGGCATAAACGGAATACTTTGGAATAATTATAAAATAAATATTGGGTGTTTTTTTAAGCGTGATAGAACTTCAAATTGTATAAAAATTATACAAAAAATTAACTTTTAATTTAAATTGTTTTTTTATTTGTTTCAGTATACTTTAGAATGAATAGACTCCCGCTCGAATAACGCTACCAAATTATTCCAAATTTGCCTTAAAAATAAGTCTTCATTTTGGCCATGTATTGACTATTCAAATAAAAAGAAAATAGTTTCAGTACAATCTAATTTTATAAATCTTCATAATTTTTTACAATTTCAAGTTCAATCGGGCTGCTAAATCGTTTTAAATGTTAATGGCATATATTGATTTTCCACCGCCATTCATCTTCATAAGTTGCGAAAATCGATTTCAAAGTAAATTTGGAATGATTTGGTAGCGTTGTTTGAGCCGGAGTCTATTCATGATGAAATTTCAGAGTTTACTGGCACAACAAATAAAAAAAAAACAATTTAAATTAAAAGTTAATTTTTTGTATGATTTTTTTACTATTTGGAGTTCTATCGCGCTTAAAAAAACACTCAATTTTATTTAAAATACTTGAAATGTTTAACTAGTTGTTGGAGTGCCTTTTTAAAGAATATGATAATTCAATATATTATATCAAATCATTTGTTTTCCAGAGAACGATAAAACCTGGCTTCAATTTAATTCAGAGCCTTGGGAAATTGTTGAAATAAAATGGAAAGCCACCTTCCCACATAGGCGCCGTGAAATTGACGAAAAATCGTTGGCTGAAATTTTGGACGAGTGGCCATTACTTACACAATCGAAGGCACTGCGTTTGGTAAGACTTATAATTGTACCGCGAAGCAATAACTTACATTTTTCTTTTTGATTAGGCTGACCTCGACTTCATAACGACATACGGAGAAACGGCGTCCCTAGCTTTAAAGAGTAAATGGCAACTCTTCTGCACAAACTTTGAGGAAATCGCTAAAAACGACAATAAATTAAATATCCACATTTTGGAATTGCTACAAAAGGCACAGGATCCCAATTTTACGAAAGGTACGATATGTTTTACTTATCAAAATTTAATTTTTGCAATTTTACGTATTTTCGTCTTTTTAGCAGTTTTTCTAATTTGAAAAACGTCTTATACAATTTTTTTCCTCTTTTGTTTTCAGATCAAAAAGATGTCATTATTTTTGAATTGCTGCACTACGCTCTTCCATCAGCGCAGAAAATAAAAATCAAGGACTCGGAGAAAAATGACCGTTTTTGGCACACGTCAATCAAAGATTCCATCGAAAGCTGCCTTCTAAAAGTGGCTAATCAAGCCGATATTCTGGTGCAGTATCGGAAATTATGCAACCGGTACCAACAGCTTGGCATCCCACTCCAGCCCATAATAGTTGAGTGCGTTTCCTGTTATTATATAGTTTTAGATAACCTAATTCACAAAGTAGATACTTTTATTTCTGCGCTAGATAGTATCCTTAAACTAATGTATGTTTTAAATATTCAGTATCCGAAACAAAGTGTAAATGTTTGGACATTTCTGCAAATTTACTTTTACGAAATCAAATGTGATAAGATTGCAGCGAACGTTACTTCTCTAATTAATAGCTTAGAGCACATTTGAATGTTTTTTCTATGTCAATTTAAAACATATACATACTTTAAATTTACATAGAAAAAACATTCAAATGTATATTTAGTTTCGCAAGTAATAACACGCATTTACACTTTGATATATTTTTTTTATCATGAATGGTATTTTTAAACTGGCGCCTATTAAAAGTATTTTACTTACTTTGAATGTAATAAGGTTTTTGCCTCATTAAAAATTTTTTGCTTTGCACAACTCAATTCACAATCTTGGTACTGTTGTCATTTTTTGTATCGCTTTTTTAATTTTTGGTAAACATGTTTACGTGTTTTGCATGTAATGAAAATTTTCGATTTGCGCAAAGTTATTTCACTCATTTTAAAACAATTCACAAGCATGACTTATTTTTGCAATATGAATGTAAACAAGGAAACTGTCCTCAAACGTTTTCTGATTTTTATAAATTAAAACGTCATTTAAAAATTGTTCATGATAAAAGAAATAGTGATGCAAGAACTGCAACTGCTCCAGATACATGCATACATACATACAATTCAAAAACAAACGAAGTTCAGAAAAATGAAAAAGCACCAACTAATACACCAAATAACATATACATAAACTCTTGCATTAACCCTAAACAATATTCTACTACTTCAAGTAATGTGGCTGATGAAAACATCAATATTGAAGAATTACTCTCCCTTTCGCTAAGATTTATATTGCAAATATTGAACGAAAATTATTTAAGTAGAAAAACTGCATTTAGGATAATAGATACAATTCAAACCAGTATCCTTGACCCATTAGGGGACTTTGTGGGCAAAGCGCTTGAACCATCTCCGATACTTCAAAGAATTAAGGAGTATTGCGAAAAATCACTTTCTAGGCTGAATACAGAACACAAGCTTATAAAATTACTTGAAGAACGAAACTTGATTAAAATGCCAAGCAACATAACAGTTTCATCTGAAATTCAAAGTCGATTACAATCGGGCGTACCTAATCTGAATTATGCAAATATCAAGGTAACTATTCTTTCAATACCACTTTTGATAAAGAACTTTTTCGAAATGCAGTTTCTCATTGATGAAACTTTAGAAAATACGCGAAATTATGCAATGACGGCGGATGGGAAAATAGATAATTTTGCTTCAGCATCTATTTGGAAGAATATATACAAGAAATTCACAGAAGATAATAAATTATGTATTCCGTATTTCCTATATAATGACGACTTTGATCCAGGGAACACTCTAGGATCTCATTCTTTCGCTACATCCATATCTGCGTTTTACTTAAACTTTCCGACAATTCCAAAATATCGATTTTCAGCATTACAAAACATATTGCCAATAATGTTATTAAAATCGAAACATATAAAAGAGTATGAATATGAGGATGTCCTTCAAGCCCTTATTAAAGTTCTCTTAGAACTGGAAATTGAAGGACTTAATATTAAAACAAAATCTGGAGATCAAAGAGTTTACTTTATATTAGGACTAGTAACAGGAGACAATTTGGGGCTTAACTCTATTCTTGGATTTTCTCGATCATTCTCAGCATCTCATTTTTGCCGAATATGTCAATGTTCCAAAGTCCAATGTCAGTATCTTTTTACTGAAAAGACTGAAATGTTGCGAACTGTGGATAGCTATGATCGGGATAGCTGTTTGAAAAATCCTCAGTCTACTGGTATTTCTTCAACCTGTGCTTTTAATATTTTACCATCTTTTCATGTTGCTACAAATTACAGTGTCGATGTGATGCACGACATCTTTGAGGGCATTCTCAAAAATGATATGAGTTTAATTATTTTATATTTCATTAATGAAAAAAAATATTTTACACTAGCTGATCTGAATAATAGAAAACAACTGTTCGATTATGGATCGACGGACTCACACTGTATTTCTCCTGCAATTAAATTAGAAACGCTTCAAATGCAAACTCTGAAAATGTCTGCTAGTGAAGCATGGTGCTTCCTTCATTTCTTTAGTCTTATGGTTGGAGATTTCATACCTGCAGAGGATGAGGTATGGCTCTTTTATAAGAATTTGCAGTGCTTAGTAGATTCATGCCTAAAATCGAGTTTTACTTTATGTGATTTAGACAAACTAGAAAACCTTATAGCTTTCCACAATGAAAAATATTGCGAACTATTTAATTTGCCCCTAAAACCTAAAGCGCATTTTCTGACACATTATCCAACTGTTATCAAAAGAGCAGGTCCCTTGAAAATGATGTGGAGCATGCGTAATGAGGCAAAGCACAAAGAACTAAAACAATACGTTCGTGCCAACTCGTCTCAAGTAAATCCATGCTATTCCCTGGGTATTAAAGTGTCGCTCAGGCTAGCCTACTATTTCTATAAAAATGAAGCCGTACAACCTTGTAGGACGATAAAATCTGAAAATAGTAATGTTATATGTATTGTATGCCCTGATGATTTGAAAAGGTTTAATATAAATCAGTCGGAAGCTACTACTGCAAGTATCATAGAATTTAAGGGAACCATATATCGACAAAATTATTTTCTTAAAAAAAACAACACCGATAATATTTACGAAATTTTGAAACTAGTGGCAACCAATACGCAAGTAATTGTACTATCGAAAGAATATAAAACAACATTTGATGACCATTTAAATGCATTTATTTTGAAAGATAGTCTTACAAATCATAGTTTAGACGAGATAAATCAATTTTGCTCATATCCTACTGTACCCCACACTTTGTCGAATGGAGAAAAAGCATTCCGATTCAAAGAAATATGAGTAATAAAGTTAGATCTAAAAAACGATAATCCGATAATAAAAATAAATATTCCACTTGGAATTAATTCTAGTATAGCGGTCCCTTGAAATAAACCTCAGACAAGAATATACACATCTCTTCTTCGTTTTTTTTTTTTATTTTTTATTTTTTAGCCCAGTTCACATTCTGTTAGAATAAGTTCACAGCCCATGGACCTTCCGATGTGGAAGTCTCGTAAGGTTGACGGAGGCGTGTTTGCCCAATATCCTGTCCAGGATACTCCTGGACGAGCACGGTGATCCAAATAGAAGTGAGGACTTATGGGTCTCTCTCCTAGATGAGTGGGTGCTCAAGCTCAGATGGAGACTTCAATTGGGTCTAAACACTTGCGCGGGAACCTTAAACCACAAGCATCTGTGTAGGAATTGATGCTTTTGTGCATGGGGTTTATGCTTGAAGTTGTCTCTTGAGATTGTGCGCTCTTCGTCGTGGATGGAGATCCATCTGCCCTGCCTCACATATAGGTCAGTTCGCCGAAACAGCTTTGCTGGAACTGGGACTTTGGGGAGTGGTCCGAAGGGAATTGCTGGGCAGTGCGGGTAGACACGCGAACCTTACGAGCTTCCCAAAACCAACCTAGCTTTTTTTTCTTTTGGGAATTTATAGGGATGTTCCTCTTTGATGGATCAGTACCTTCTTGTCGTGAGGAAATTTCAAAGGTGACCTTTAGGATTAAGTCACTACATTCACTACTGTTTTTTTTATTATATGACATATGGGATTAAGATTTATTCATTATTATACTACGTATATTCTCTATATTTCATATAAAATAATTACATATAATAATATATACAAACAAATAAATATATATACAATAATACACACACATACACAAAACGAGATAAATTAATTTTGTTGATGTCATACTTTACTTCACACTACTGTACTTCCAATCTTTGTCGAACAGAGAAAAACAATAATAATGTAGTAATAGTAATAAGAAAAAGAGTTGAAAACATATTATTTTTTAAATTTGTCACTTAATATAGAAAACATATTATTTTTTTTTAATTTGTCACTTAATATTAAACGTATAAACCATCATTTGATGAGCATTTAAATGCACTTAGTATGAAAGATAGTCTTAATAATCATCGAGACAAATTAATTTTGTTCATATACTAATTTACTTCACACTACTGTACTTCACATCTTTGTCGAACAGAGAAAACGAATAAAAATATAGTAATAGTAATAAGAAAAAGAATGGAAAACATTATTTTTTTTTTTAATTTGTCACTTAATATAAAAAAGATGAACCATCATTTGATGAGCATTTAAATGCATTTAGTATGAAAGATAGTCTTAATAATCATCAAGATAAATTAATTTTGTTCATATACTACTTTACTTCACACTACTGTACTTCACATCTTTGTCGAACAGAGAAAACGAATAATAATATAATAATAGTAATAAGAAAACGATCGAAAACATATTATTTTTTAAATTTGTCACTTAATATAGAAAACATATTATTTTTTTTTTAATTTGTCACTTAATATTAAACACATAAACCATCATTTGATGAGCATTTAAATGCACTTAGTATGAAAGATAATCTTAATAATAATCGAGATAAATTAATTTTGTTCATATACTACTTTACTTCACACTACTGTACTTCACATCTTTGTCGAACAGAGAAAACGAATAAAAATATAGTAATAGTAATAAGAAAAAGAATGGAAAACATAATTTTTTTTGTAATTTGTCACTTAATATAAAACATATGAACCATCATTTGATGAGCATTTAAATGCACTTAGTATAAAAGATAGATTTAATAATCATACATTATACGAGATAAATTAATTTTGTTCATATCCTACTGGAAGTACTTATAAAAAAAAACAATTCGAAATATTTAATTCTTTTTAATCTGTTACTTTTATTTCAAGGGCGCATTACGAACAACGGTGGCTCACTTGCTCTACCAGGAAATTTAATTACTATACTGAATATACACCGCATAGTATGGTGTATTTTCACTACGGGCAACGGTGAAATTTTAATAGAGAAATTTCATTACAGCCCTGTGGTGTATTTCCATTTGTGGCAAGGTTAATTTTATTAGTTTCACTAGTACATTTCATTACTGGCAACGGTTGGATTCATCGGTTTCGACAGTAAATTTTGTTACAGTCTCATGGTTAATTTCCATTGTTAGCATGGTGAATTTTCATTACTGGCAACGGTTGGTTTCATCGGTTTCGGTAGTAAATTTGATTACAGTCTCATGATTAATTCCCATTGTTAGCATGGTGAATTCTCATTACTGGCAACGGTTGTTTTCATCGGTTTCGGTAGTAAATTTTATTACAGTCTCATGATTAATTTCCATTATTAGCATGGTGAATTTTCATTACTGGCAACGGTTGGTTTTATCGGTTTCGGTAGTAAATTTTATTACAGTCTCATGATGAATTTCCATTATTAGCATGGTGAATTTTCATTACCGGCAACGGTTGCTTTCATCGGCTGGGGTAGTAAATTGTATTACAGTCTCATGGTGAATTTTCATTGTAGGAAAGGTGTATTTTCATTTCAGGGAATTGTTAATTTCATCGGTTTTGGTAATAAAATTCACCATAGTTTCATGGTGTCTTTTCATTATGCAGAACAGTAAATTTCATTACAATGTAATAAATGGTTTTACTACACTCTAATAACAAACGTAGTACATTTTACTACTGGTGTAATAGGGCAAAAAATAACTACAGATGCAATAAAAGTCATTGCATTTTTAGTTAAATTTCATTGCACATTTCTCTCCGTGCGGGCCATGGTCCGGCTCATTCCTTCACGGAGGTGGGGGGATGATCGGGGCGCTATTTGTAAATGCATTTTAAGAGCAAACTACGAAGCGATAAATTTAAATGGAAATACTAAATATGTACATATAATGGCAATTTCATTTCCCCAAAATATCGAGCAAAAGAAGAAAAAAACAAAAATTCAAGAGGTCAAAGGGAGAGGGGGCAAATACGTCACAGTCTATGCTTCTTGACTTGTTTTGACGACTACCGTGTGTAGAATATTTCTAATCATCTTCTGAATAATAAACTTGCGACGGGCTATATCCAGTTTGGAAACTTGTTTCTCTATAGCACAGAGTGTCACTGAAAAAGTTTTAGCTCTATTTGGTCAACTTTGGCAGTCGTAAAATCGATCTGGGTGTACTTCTTCTGCTTTCTGATTTGAATAAAAACGTGAAAACCATTTTTTTCGTAATCAAGTTACTGTCTCAATTCTACCTTTTCTTTGCATTTTTAAATTCAGGATCGCATGAAAGAAATAATTTTCTCTTTGGATATCCCACTGGAGGTCTTACCTTTTGAGATTTAAGGGGGTTCTCTGCCTGTACCAAATGTTCAGCCACAGTGTCACACGGGTAAAAATAAAAAAAAGAATAACTGTCCAGATCGTGGAAAAAAAGTCGAATAGTTGACAGAAAAGTTCAGATGTTGCCTTCCTGGAGTCCATGCTGGAATACTAGTGTTAACGTATTTTGCTTTCTAAAATCACTCAGCTTTTACTTTATGATTTCGCCTGGTTCGAACTACGTGCTTTTGGTCCAGATTCGTAAATGCATCTTTACAAAATTTATCTACATATATAAAAATGGAGCGAAAAAAAGGTATAGTAATTCATCAATTGAGAACGGCTGGGCCGATTTGGTTCAAATTTTTTTCAGTTGTTCGCAATTACCATGAGAAGCTTTTTACGAAAGAAAATTTGGCGAAAATCCTCCGGAATAGTCGGAAAATTGGAAAAATCGAAAATTACTGGTTTTGCTTGCAATTTTGTGAGCAATTTTTCCACAATAGCTTTTTGCATGAGAAAATATAAAATTCTTAGTGGAAAACTTATAAAATTCAGGAAAAAAAGTCGTAAAATTCGAAGTTTTGCATTTTATCGAATGATTTGATGATTTTAGACGATGCAAAGGTGGAAAATTCGTTGTGGAGCTGTTGATAATTTCGAATAATTGTGGAATTCATTGTGGTAAAAGACGTTTTGCGTTAAATTTTGGGTGAAGCTAACGAGATAAATAATTGCTCTGCTGTGAATAACTATATCAAACACGCGCAAAATTCACCAAGGGCAAAATTATGAGGACAGTGCATTTTCTCACACTTTTACCTTCATCTTCTTCTGTTCATTATGGCGCATCTCGGTAAATTTGCCTTATCGGAATGTTCTTCACTCCGAATAACTACCGAAATACGAGCAAAATTCACTAAAAGCAAAATTATGAGAGTTAACTTTTTCGAAGCTTTGCTACTATCTCCTGAAAGACTATAAGCGGTTTTCGGGAAATTTGCCCCATGATCCAAAATAGTTGTACGACTTAAAACCTGGGATGAGTTCATGGAAGAAGTTAACGCAAATTTGAGGCGGTACGTAGTTCCGGAAAAACGCGAAGAAAAACGAGACCGAGGCTAATTTCGGGCGCGGCCGAAATTTGGATACCCTTAGCTCTCCTCGGGCTAAAAGTTTTTCCGGACATACCTACAACTCGTATTTAATCCCCCATTTTTTTCCTTCCGTCTTCACAAAAGTTCCATTGCGTCGACAATCAATATTTGTGTGGGGTTTGGTTCGGATAAGTGGGCAAATAAAAATATTTACTCCAAGATTTTTTTGGGGGATGCGGGAGCATGGTCCCATAGTACGATTCCATTTTTTTTGGCCTATTCTGTTGCTTTGTTAAAGACACATTAATTCAAGATTTTGTGAAATTGGTGGTGTGTAAAATGAACAAAAATTGGGGTTTGGGTTTGTATGGCAGCCCCATGACCCCATGGTCCGATTTAATCCATTCTTACAAGTATTCTGTGTCATCAATAGAAACACATTTGTGTGAAATTTGGTTGAAATTCCTGCACAAATAAAAAAGTTTTTCTTAGAAGAACCCAATTTGTGGGTTTGTATGGCAGCCCCATGACCCCATTGTCCGCTTTGATCCATTCTTACATATGTTTTGTGTCATCCATATAATTACATTTGTGTGAAACTTGGTTGAAATTGGTGCACAAATAAAAAAGTTTTCATTAGAAGAACCTAATTTGGGGGGTTGGGTTTATTTGGCAGCCCCATGGTCCGATTTGATCCATTCTTACAGATATTCTCACAGATATTATAAATAACAAAAAGGCGCTTACACCGTTTTCCATAGTTATTTCCAGATTGAAAGTAATAATGGATTTGATTAGTAAGGGGAGGGGGGTTCATTTGCTCCCAATTGTCATTTTGGATTTAACACATCTAAACAATCTTTGTATTTTGATATCCAAATCGCCTTCAAGGGAAATTAGCAGCTTTAACCCAAGATACATGCGCCGAAAAATCCGCCATCCAATCCAAAGTGTAGTAGGTACTAATAATGATATGTATTATTACATTCGATCTTTTTCAAAATTTGCACTGAAATGCTTTGCTTTAAAAAAACGCATTTCATTTTATTTACGCGTTTTTTTCTTTTCGTTTATTTGGGTCTGGTGGGGAAGGGCTTTCACCTCTTTTACCCCGTTCATTGTTATCCTAACAGGCCAAATACATCTGCAACTTGGTTGCCAACCTAGGTTGCAGGTACCTTACTACACACTTGCAACATTCCGGCAACCACGCCATTCACGTTCTTGCAACCTGGTACTGCAACCTGGTACTGCAACCTGTAACATGCCTACAAATCACTTATTTTCCGGTTTTTTGCGTGTTGCCAACTTAGGTTGGTATTCACGAACGCTTATAAGGGCTGTAACAAGAATGAAAGGAAGTATGTAAGAAAGATTTAATCGTATGCAATACCATGAAGATTTTTGTTTTCTTCTTCAGAATCACACAAACATATACATACATATTATGTTTGTTTGAAATAAGGGATATAGAATAACTCCTGTCAATTTTGTATGGAAGTTGTGCTGTTCTATTCTGTTCTGATCCAACAAAACGGACCTATAATTTTGTTAGACGTTCGAGGTGAAATACACAAATCTACTTTTCAGTTATGTACGTAGAAATTGAAACACGTTTCCGTGCAACTTGCTATTCATATGTTGCCAATTACGACTATGGCTATCATAGAGATGACTCATTGAGCGTATATACCGTAACCAGCGGTTTTTGCACAGATAACCATTTGACATTTGCAAATAAAAAGAAAAATACTTATGTAGTCTCTTATACATAACATAACAATGGATTTCGCTAACAAATTTATTATAACTTATGTACATACAGCACATAACATACTTATTATGTATTCAAGTATGTATAGTAGTGGAAGTATGAATAAGATAAATTCAATTGTTACCGAGGTTATATCTTTTCCAACGTACAAACTTTATGGCGTGGTTAACGTTTATCTTTTCAATATATTTTAGCGAGTACACCTTGGACTGAATTCTGTTTTTTTTTGCTTTGTATCTCTTTGAGTAGGTAAATGAATATTTCACCAATATTATGTGTTGAACTTGGAATTAGTGAGATATTAATTTATATTTTTCATTTACGGCATTGGTTGACAATGTATGGATGAAAGGGTTACTTAATTGATAAGATAAAAACTAAAACCCAAATTATGGGGTTTTCCAATTGTCTACTTACATTTTAGAATCTGCTAAAAAGTTGGAGATATTTTTTTATTAATTACACAATTTGTAAAATTTAAATGTTTTTATTAGTATTAGCTCAATTTGTAAGACAATACATACGCACTGCTAGGCCTGTTCCAAAAACTGGGATCCCGGTACAAAACCGGTGTTCACTTGGTACCGGACCCGATATTCTAAAGTACCGATATCCCGGTTTTTTTGGTACCGAGTTAAAAAAACGACCAACGAGTCGGTTTTTTGGTACCGAGTTAAAAAGAACGATTCACTTCAACCATGAGCCGGTTTTTTTCAGGTTTTTTGGTACCGGTTTTTTACCCGGTACTCAAAAAAACCGGCTCATGGTTGAAAAAACCGTCGGTACTGAAAAAAACCTGAGTCGGTTTTTAACCCGGTACTCAAAAAAACCGGCTTATGGTTAAAAAAACCGTCGGTACTGAAAAAAAAAACCTGAGTCAGGGAAACCGCTTGTGGTACCGGGTATTGAAAAAACCGGAACCCGGTACTGAAATCTCGGTACCGAACAGGCCTACGCACTGCCATCACTATAGTAATAATTGTAATTTGTACATACATACTATCATTCTCCGAATCATGAATGAATAAGTCATTATCATTTTGCAACTTATACGATAATGCTGCTGACCTAATACTAAATAAACAACGTTTACGACATTAAATTATAGTGATAAAAATGCGATAATAGAAATTGGAATTTACCTCGCACTACGTCACAAGTGCTCAGTATTAGCCATGTATATTTTCCGCGAAAATAAACGTACCCGACCTTTCTAGATTTGTCTAGTAGCCTCCTCCACAAAGAAAAAAAACTGTAGTTTCGCGACTAGCCAATACTGACTCATCAGCTAAATCAAACAAGCTAGAGAATGGCTGATTTCAGACTATAAGACGAAACCGGACGGGTAAACTTGCAAGACAAGAGAGCTTTTGTAGTGGCCAGCAGACAAGCATTGTTCATTTCAAATTGTAAGAACGAGTCTTACGAAAGAAAAAAATCGTGACACGATTGTTTTTCTTTCGTAGGAATCGTACGATCGATAAGACGATTGCATCTACCAATAGTTCTGGCGTTCTGCAAAGACAATTAGCGCGTGTTTTACTTGCATTTTAATCTTGTCGACTCGTCACTTCATTGTACACTAACTTTGGAGCGTGCATGGCAACATTTATACATACTTGCTGTGTGATTATTGTTCGCCGGTCCGTGTTTTGATCGGATAGTGTGAAATGATCATACGATGGTTCTTATCGTCCAAGTTTACCCGTCCGGTCGTTTTCTTACAATTTGAATGAAGCCAATAGAGACTATACTACTCGTAGCACGCTGCCAGCACTATAAGTTTAGTAAAAGCAATCTTGTTTGGTTGAGGTCATACTCATTTCAATATAAAAACGTGTTTTTACAAATTATGTCTTTTATAATATTTGTTGCTATGCCAATTTAGTTGAGTCAGTTTTTTTTTTTACAAAATTGAGTTTCAATGGTGATGAAATCTTCATATCTATCAATCAGTTATTTGATTATGCATATGGAATGGATTTATGAGGAAGCATTTGTCTACTTTCTGAAAATTAGTAAAACGATCACGTGAAAATGAGTTATGTTCTCTTAATATTTAAAGTTGAATAAATGCGTCTAAATATGTACATGTATACCATACTACATACAATTCAAGAATAAAACGATGCTATGCTTAGCCAGCTGCTTGACTAAAGAGTATATTTTTAGTCGTACGAATATGTAATATAATGCTGTGCTTAGTGCTTGACTAAAAATATACTCTTTAGTCAAGCACTAAGCATAGCATTATATTACATATTCATACGACTTTATGTGTTCAATGTAAAAGGAGGACCTTAAGTCAGGAACGCCTCTCACCACTGCCATCTAGATAGACAGGCCGAACTGCAGAAATCTAAGTTCCTCAATCGGGTCCATGAGCACCTGTTGTTATTGCTATTGTTGTAATACGTGTTGCTTGAGTTCATGACCACATGACAGATTCATTTTCATCAGCTGATAATCCGGCTTGTATATCTAGATTGCGCTGCTCTAACATTCGCGTATAAAATAACATGAAAAAAAGAGGTTTAATAGACAATAGGATTAATAATAGTTAGAGGTGCGGAAATTTCGTTTTTACGAAATAGATGCGAATTTCAGCGAAATTTGTTCTTTTTTGCGAATTGATGCGAAATTTTCGAATTTGTACTTTTCCCACGAAAAGTCAATTTTTCTCGTAAAAAGAATCAATATGGAAGATAGTTTTTGTAATTGATTTTTTTTTTCAAAAGATCCCCATTAATAAAAATCGAGAAATTTCCAAAACTGCAAGAGTTCGGAGACGAGCACGATAGCTTGCCAAACACCGAGTAAGGTGTTTAGTGAGAGGTTGGATGAATGAACTTTGTTTTCTGCATCAGGATTTTTGAAGGTAGAGCTTTTCTCCTTGTTCGACGAGCCCCAAAATTGAATGTACTGTACATAAAAAAGCGAAACAGTACTACCGGGTTCTCTCTCAGAAGTCTTTCTTTTTACCGTGACACCTTTTGGGGGGGTTGTCGTATGTATTGTCAAAAATAATTCTTGACAACTGAACTCGTAGTATGTGATTCAGTTGTCAGACACACTACTTCCTAGTCGATTTTTTTATTATTATTATTGAAAATTTCTGAATGAAATGTGCTCGTGATTTTTGAATATTCGCTTCATTGTGATTTTCTAAAATTTCTAGTAAAAAAAAATTTAACAGCAACAAAATGTACAAAATTATGTTTTTATGCGAATTTCAGCGAAATTTCTAATTATCAAAATTAGTTTATGCGAAATTCCCGTTTTTTATTTGCGTAATTTCCGTACCTCTAATAATAATTGTTAGTGAATGTCTGCGCTTCATTTATATAGTCTGTATTTAATTGTCCGAGCGAATTTGGTTCATGGTTCCAAAACATGCACTACATACATTTTTGCAAAAATTTTAATTATACATTTGCATATGCATTCACTCGTAATTTCATACGTTTACTTTGCTCGGATCTTCACAGCCCTTCAACCATGCACCTCATTGCAAAAACCTAGCGGATTTTTTATTTCTTACTGGAGACAAGAAAGAACCAATACATACTGTTTTTTTACTTAATATGATAAAAGATTCAATTTCAAAGCTGCAGCCAAGAAGACCTAGTATACTGTGTTGTTTATACTTTTATGTATAAATTACGACTATACGACCATGATTTGAGATTCAAATTACACCTTTTCGCCATGAAATTGTGTTGGGAAACCCTCATCGAAATCTACGAAAGGTATACGCAATGTATGCACATACTAATTTATTTAATACTGCACCACGCCCACAGAGACGATATCGCGTCTTCTAAAGGAGACTTCTGCGTTTCGTAACAAAATGTCAAATGCATGGACCGTTCATGTCAGAAAGTTGATTTTCTTAACTGTTCCTAAGGTATAGGTATCTTAGAATTAAAGGAATATTTTATACCGGAATAATATGTGCACATAAATAATACAGCACGTTCTACTGTATGTATAAAATTCTGAATTAAAGACTGTCCTTTTACTCCACGTTACGTATTTGAGACAATAAAAGTGTCACTGTTTTTTTAGTCGGGACAATCACGTTTTCCCTATGTTTGCAAAATGTGATCCAACTCATTTTAAATGTGCAATTTGTATTTGTATGTTAATAGAAAACAATACGACAAATAAAATGAAATCTGAGAAGCTTATGCAATTCAGTGCAACTTACTATCTCGTACTGGAACGTAAGCATATGGAACTACAAAATGTTAGTACATATGTATAGTAATCCATGTGGTTGGTTGAAGTATGTACTTTCTTACATACATTATGTAAAAATAATTATTAATTGTTGTGAAAACTTTTCTGATGTTCTAATGCCGCACACACTCAGCAAAATTACTTCTTTTGGACACGACTTTCCTTTCTTACACTTACACTCTCGTCTGGTAATCAAAATCATTCCAATCCACACCGCTGCCTAGGCCTGTTCCAAAAACCGGGATCCCGGTACAAAACCGGTGTTCACTTGGTACCGGACCCGATATTCTAAAGTACCGATAACCCGGTTTTTTTGGTACCGAGTTAAAAAAACCGACCGACGAGTCGGTTTTTTGGTACCGAGTTAAAAAGAACGATTCATTTCAACCATGAGCCGGTTTTTAAGGTTTTTTTGGTACCGGTTTTTAACCCGGTACTCAAAAAAACCGGCTCATGGTTAAAAAAACCGTCGGTACTGAAAAAACCTGAGTCGGTTTTTAACCCGGTACTCAAAAAAACCGGCTCATGGTTAAAAAAACCGTCGGTACTGAAAAAAACCTGAGTCGGTTTTTAACCCGGTACTCAAAAAAACCGGCTCATGGTTAAAAAAACCGTCGGTACCGAAAAAAAAACCTGAGTCAGGGAAACCGCTTGTGGTACCGGGTATTGAAAAAAACCGAAACCCGGTACTGAAATCTCGGTACCGAACAGGCCTACCGCTGCCCATTCATGATTCTGATTTGAGTTTTGTAGTGCAGTCATATTAGCATTTCAAATATGCAGAAAAAAATAGAGTAAGGCTAATTCTTGTGGTTTTTGAATCAGTGGGCTCCCAGGAATCTAAAACTCATTTTGCCAAAAAAAATTTGATATGACACCCCGCATGCCCACGTTCAATCAAGGTTTGTAATTAGTGTCCTTTTATGTCCATTTTGAGAGCTTTCCGATAATTTTTTTCCTTAGCAAATTTAATGGTAGAATCTTTAGCTATTATTGATTCGGAAAAGTGAGAAACGTAGTGACAATTTGAATTACTCTCGTAATTATGGCTTTGGAAAGATACACAAGAAACACAATAATTCTCCATTTAATCTCGATTTATTCCGTTGAGGGTCCTTGAAACATGGAACAAACACCGGATATGTAATGTACTTGACGTCCCCTTTGATTTGATACCCCACATGCCGACCTCCGGTCAAGGATTAAAGAGTATCCTTTCTTGTCCTTTTTGGGACCTTTCCGATCACAATTTTTTTTTATCAAAATGAGTTTTAGATTCCTGGGAGCTCGCTGATTCAAAAACAACAAAAAATAGCCTTACTCTATTTTTTTCTATTTGGAGGCCTGAAATGGGATATTTTGACTGCACTATTAACTTTTTCGCTTCTACGGAGAAATGCCTTAAACACCTTTTAGTCCTTTGATAATTTTAGAATAGCGTTTCTAAATGCTGAAACTTAATTGAATGGTCCTTTTTTTGTGCACTGGTTCCCAATTGATTTTGCCAAATTTCTACGTTCCTCTGTTTAAAATCCATTTACACTCCATGCAGAAATTAATAATCTCTAACTAACTTTTACAAATACGTTATTAGGCCAATCAATGAATGGACAAAATTCATTCAAAATATGCTTGCACTTAATTTTTTAGTGCAGCACGCATTAAAAAATTTACACATTCTGTGAAAATTAAAATAAAATTTGGCTCAAATCTGAATCCGGATTTTCGTACTTTACGTAAGTACCTAAACACAATATTCTTATACCCGTCACTATGTGAAAGTCATGAAGTTTGCAACGCATATAAGGAAGCACCTCCGACTGTACAGGGTGTCCCACGGCTCATGGTACATATGATAATGGGTTAAAGATAGAGGTGTCATGTGGAACATTAATTGTACCCAAATGAGCTGTACTATGACCCATTATCGTATGTACCATGAGTCGTGGGACACCCTGTATAAAGTATATATATTATTGATCAGTGTGACGAGAGAAATTGGTTGAGCGATGTCCGTCTGTCTGTCTGTCCGTCTGCGAAAATCAGTCCCTCAGTTTTGAAGCTATCGGGCTGAAATTTTGTATACAACTTTCTTTTTAGTGTACGCTGTATATATGTCGTAACGAATGGAATCGGATCATGGGGTCATGGGGCTGCCATACAAACCAACCCCCTGAAAATTAGGTTCTTCTTAGATAAACTTTTCTCTTTATGTACCAGTTCTACCAAACTTCACCCAAATGTGTTTTTAGTAAAGCCTCAAAACATATCTAGGAACGGATGGAATCGGAACATTACGTCATAGGGCTGTCATGCAAACAAAACCCTGGAAATAAGGTTCTTCTAAGAAAAACTTTTTTCTTGATCAACCAAACTTCACCCAAATGTATTGCTAGCAAAGCATTAAAACATATATAGGAATGGATAGAATCGGAACATTATGTAATAGGGCTATCATACAAACCAACCCTCAAATATATGGTTCATGTAAGAGACACTTTTTTTCTTTTTGAAACTTAACCAAAATTCATCCATTTCATCCTTGACTAGCCTTAACGCATCAAGGAACAGATGGAATCGGAACACGTCATAGGGCTGCGGTAGAATTGGTTAACACAAAAGAAGTTTAGTTTTATTCAAAAGTGACGGGTATTAAAAATTTCGGCTGCGCCCGAAATTAGCCTCGGTCTCGTTTTATTTGAACCTAGTTTTTTACACCAACTGTGTTCAAACACATAAAAATAAAATATTTTTTTAAAGGCGAAATCTGTGCCACAGCCGGCTATGCCGTTTCATCTAATAATAAATTCTAAATATCATGGTCAAAAACGAATAGTGACAATGTAGCAATATCTTTTACCAGAATAGAGGTATCTCTTTTCGTGTCGCCCGTATTTGGCTTTCCAATTAAACTTTAAAAACTCGTTCTTATTAAATGAAACGATGTTCAGTTCAGTGCAGACTGCATGCCTTTTAAGAAATATAAAAGATATCGTGTGAATCTAAATATGGTACAAAAGTAGTTATGACTGTTAGATTTACTATCCTATCCGTTAACGTGTCTTTCTCAACTGTGTGCTGTGATTGTAATTTGTGGTATAGCATTCATAACGATTTTGTTGCCACATCTCACAGCCACAATATTATTTTGCGCTGCTGTGTCATTGAGGCTAAGCAAAACGCAGACAATATTAATGAATAATAATAAAAAAGAAAGAAATACATTTATACTGCCATTTTGTACTGCGTTGGTGCTGTCGCGTCAGATCGTTGGGCACTGGTGAAACGTGAAACTACCGCATGCACGAAACGGCAGACTTTCACTAAATTGAAGTTACGGCCACGGACGGTTAATTTATCCCAATTTCTCGCAGTGTCAGGCTATTAATGGTTGTTATAGCATTTGCATCTTTTATACAATAAATTGGTAGTTGACAGTGGTAGATAGTGAATGTCAAAATGTTTAAATTGATTATGTTAAATCATACCATACCATAGCCAGGCACTAACTAATTTATTTTGATGCATGCATTTAAATGACTAGTTAGTTAATAAGATGAAATATGAATAGGACTCATCACAATTCCATCTTTGGAAGTTCACCTAATAGACCAGTGAAAATGCCGTTTCGCGATCAGAACATTTGCGATAGTTCCAATTTTGTTTATTGTGCTTTTTTATAGGATGGTCTTTTAATATTAAATGCAAATTTTCGAACATGATGAGCCTGTGCGCGCGCAGCTACATCGGAAAAACCATTAAAAATTTACAGTTTTCCCGATTTCTTAACCATGGCTTTTTTAGTAAGCATGGCTATTTACGCTTTGAGCTCTTGCGATAGTAGCGCCATTTGTGGATGATGCCGCGGCTAAGTGAATCCACACCTTCCGTGTCATCAGATTCTCCACCATGGACTGATAAAGTGATGACGCTCTTGTTTGAGCATCGTTAAGGAGCAAATTCGCTCGATACCGGATCTAGGAAAGTCCCAGGCGTCAATCAGGACGACTTCAGCCATAAAAACAAAACACCGGAAATGGAGTGCACTCGGATTCGGATCTATCTTTGATAAGCTACGCATTTGCAGATATACGATTAACTTTAATTTTACATTTCGCTATTTTTTCCCCGAACCTCGAATACTACTAACTAAAACGAAAAAAAAAAGTTTAGATTTCATTACAAATAACATTTCTCTATCGAATTGTGAAAAGGGTTATTTAATATGCAGATTCGGGTTATTTAATATGCAGATTCGCGCTTGTGGCATTGTTGAATTAGTTTCGCAGTTTTGACATCTGTTTTGTTGGATTCGCGGGTCTGGCATTGGTTCTTTATCAGTTTTGTGCCCATTAGAGATGTCAAAAAAGGAACTACCCGTTACTTAAGTAGTCGTTACTAAAGTATCGAAAATAACGACTACTGAGTACAAAAAGTAGTCGTTACATATGTACCGAACAACAAACAAACAATAAGCAATCTCGTATGTATGTATGTACTCAGGCACAAACACAAGAATCGATCATACCATCTAATCATGACAGTTATCGCTAACATCCCTGTGAGCTACGCGGGGTGGATGGTCTCTTAGAGAATGTTGGTTGTCCAGCGAGTCCAGCGATACCTTGATTATGTCGATCGGCTCAAGGATTCCAAAGATATCGACGGACTTCGGAAGTAGTACGATGCTGATTGTGAAATTGCTGTGAGCAATATCTAGTTTGACAGTTATCTCCGATTCCTCTGTGCACTGACCGAAAAAGAGGATCCATCAACTCGTTAGACAATTTTCAAGAATCGAGCAGACCGAGTAGTAGGCAGAAGCGCAGTGCGCAAGTATCCAGCCAGCACGATTTCCTATCGAATGCTATTAATTAACGAAACGATTGACCTAGTATTCTTTCGGAAATCCGTCGATATCTCGGCAATCCTTTGACGTGGCGACACGATAGAGGTGTCGTTAGACTCACCACAAAATTGTCTTATGAGTCGACGGATCCTCTTTTTCGGTCAGTGCACAGGGGGGTCAGAAATAACTGTCAAACTGGATATTGGCACACACATTCGTACTACTTCCGAAATCCGTGGATATCTTTGGAATCCTTGAGCCGATCGGCACGATCAAGGTGTCGCTGGACTCATTTTTCCCGCGCAGCTCACACGGGTGTCAGGGATAACCGTCAAAGTACAATAATACACAAAACGTATGCTCTTGTCAACCTAGATGTTGGCCACAGCAATTTTAAGATCGACTTCGTACTCGTGCGGAAATACCTCGATATCTCTGCAATCCTTTGGGGGAGCGACACGATCGAGATGTTGCTTGACTCGGCACAAAGTTGCCTAAAAGTTGTCGAAGCATGTTTCCCGATTAGTGCACAGAGTGGTAAGAGATAGCTGTCAACCCGAATATTGGCAGCAGCAATTCCACAGTCAACTTCGTATACTACTTCGGAGATCCGTCGATATCTCTGCAATGCTTTGGTGGAGCGACACGAGCGATATGTCAGCGGATTCCCCACACAATTGCCTAGAGTTATCGAAGTCCGTTAGTGCAGTCAGAGATAACCGTCAGCCAAGATGCTGACCACAGCAATTGACGATTAACTTCGTACCATGCACATTACAAAATGGCCGATATCTCTACAATTTGCGGCCGAGCGTTCCGATTGGGCTTTCGCCTATCTCGCAATTTAATTGTGTAAGACAGTGCAAAAGATGAGTACAAGTCCTCCTGCTCCTACAATCTCCACTATGTCGGCGACGAACCGTGAATAAGAGGACTATCGCATTCGAGTAGTTTGTCGTAGTTTTTTATGTGTTTCTTTAAAAGCAACGATTACTAAGTAACGAATACAAAGTAACGATTACTCGAAACAAATGTAACGAATTCCGATTACTGAATTGCAACTGAAGTTGACACCACTGGTGCCCATGCGCAACAATCGTTACTCAGGTTTCATAGATACAACCAATATAATTTTGCCCAAACGTTGAACCAATTCTATCTATTAACAACATGGTTTGCACCCGTAATTAGATGTTTCGGCTCGGGCCTGGAAAATAGTTCACAGCGGTGTGAATAGCTGTAAAAATTAATCGTGTTTTTTTCTTAGTCAGGTCAAAAATATCAATTGTATTTACCGCGTTCTAATATGCGCTAGTCTTAAGTTTTGCTGAAGATATTTAGTTATCACGATTAAAGACTATAAAAGAACAAAAAAGCAATAATGGCGATTATCGCATCATATCGAAGTAACCGCATTCTTAGTTCTCCATCCTGAAAAAGACATTCTCCCAAAACACACAAGTCCGAGGAAAAGAATGTCGTTAAAGAAACCTTAACCCAAGGCGGCCTTAACACTCCGATGGTTCAGGTAGATTTTAATTACGTAAATGGTTGGGTGGGGTCTCTCATAGCCCAGGAAAAAAATCTTCCTAAAAGTGTAGTTTGGGCTTTCAGGATACTTACTTTTTAATTGGAGCTTACTGTGAGGTCTTTGGATGAAGTTGTAATAAAAATAAGTGAAGTTCGGGTTGCAGTTTTAAGTTTGTGAAGCAAATAATTAGGTGTTACCAAATTTGTGGGTAATTTCAACTCAACACAAATTAATCAATGAACAAATTTAATGTTTTTTTAAACAATTTAAAAATTAAAATAAAATACCGATGAATAAATCAGGATACATAAAAATTTGGTTGCTTATGTTAATATTTTTTCCAATACTCCCTGCGTATTCGCCTAAGCAGCTCTTAAAGTCTAGTAGAACGAGTTCGGTTTTTTTATTTTATGTAAAGGTTGGAAGAGGAAAAGTATAATAAAACCTCATAGATGGTTAACTAATATTAACGATAATTAAATACTAGTAAATTGAACTAAGAAAAATTTATAATGAAGTGGAGGCGGGTTATTGAAGATATTTTCAATCGAACAAGTTGTTATATAAAACTCTGTTCAAGCTACATCCGAGGCAGCTTGTCCATAGATCAACCAATCACCGAAAAGCTCGAAGACCGACAAATGGATTGGTATTGCCATGTTCAACGGCGTCCGCCTGAGAACCCCGCAAAGAAAGCGATATCAATGGAAGTTCCACTTGATGGACCCAAGGCCAGAGGCAGACCGACAAACACCTGGATGCGTCAAATGAAAAAGCAACAACAACGCATTGGTCTCGGCGATGACACGATCCAAGATATGTAAAAATATGCTGAGATATTACCGCCAAAACGGGCGATGTGCCTCCACCGCAGGTGGAGCAACGCGAAACCATGGAGCGGTATAAAGAACGAGGCAAGGAAGAAGAAGAAGTTGTTATATAAAAGATTAATTAGCATGGAGCATGAATTTGCAAATTTGTTCTTTTTTGACACATTTGTCATAGATAAATGCAACGCCTGATATTTTGTGCAATTTCGCCGCTGGTGCCATGGTGGAAGGTTAAGCATAATCTTGAGAACCTTGTTCTGTGACGTTTGGAGTTTGTCTCGGTTGGTTGGGGCAGCGGAGATCTCTATTTATATTCCGGGAATTGGCAACACTGTTGTCATGTGAGTCCATCTGACGGTCCCATCGTAAAGTTTGACATTTTTGACGATATACGTACTCAGAACATTTTGTCGCACGGATGCTATTTGATTATTTTATATTTAGTTGAAAGTTTCGTCTCGGCAAAAAAATGGAACTGAATCGCGAACATTTTCGTGCGATGATTTTTTACGATGTTCGACGGGGATTATCACAACAAGAGTGCATCAATCAACTTAATTTGACTTTTGGCGATGAAGCTCCTTCACCATGTATCGCTGGTTTAGTGAATTCAATCGTGGTCGTAGTTCGCCGAGTTTCGTGAAGGTCGTCCAAAATAGGCTGTTGTGTTAGAAAACATCGATGTTGCGTGCGAAATGATTAAGCACGATCATCATGTCACCTATTGTGAGATTGAGGCATCCCTAAGCATTAGTTCCACCAGCATAAATGCGATTTTACATGAACACTTAGCTGTGCGAAAGTTATGTTCGCGTTGGATCCCACACAATGTGACAATCGCTCAAAAAAAGGCTCATGTCGATTGGTGCGAAGAAATGCTTAAGAAATTCACATAGCGTCCGTGCGACAAAATGTTCTGAGTCCGTATATCGTGTGGAGCTCTACGTTTCGTGAAAAATATGGGCTTAGTCTTATTGATGTTGAACTTAATCTTCCAGAGGGTATAATACTCATATAGTGCATTAAAACTTTCCACCAGATGCTCCATTATGATTTCTGGGTCCGTATGTGAGGAGTAAATAGCAGTGTCGCCTACGAATTGTGCCAGATTGCAAGTCGAAAGCTGGGGGATATCGCTGGTGTATATATATACAAAGTCGGGCTCAACACTGAACCTTGGGGTACTCATGCCGGCACAGAAAAAAAGTTCACAGATATTTTAATTAACCACTATACACGAAATTTGCGATATAGGAGAAAGCTTTGAATTTTTTTCACAATTTCTATTGGGTAATTTAGTATAAATAATTTATGCAAAAGTTCATTATGCCAAACTTTGTCAAAAGCTTTTTCGATGTCTAAGAAGACGGCATCGGGATTGAGAGGCCATTTGAGAAACCGAGTCTTACGTCACGGGTGATCCTTTTGAATTCGTGATATGTACTGAGACCAGGGCCCTATTGCACCAAACACTTTTCACTTACGACTTATCGAATTCTGGAAGAGTAAATTTTTGAAAAGTGTAAGTGGATTCCGTTGCACCAAAGTTTCACTCAAATCGAACTTATCACTTACAAAATTTTCAGTTTGTTTGATATGTAAATATGATTAGCGTTCCTCCAATAAAAATCAAAACTTAGCAGGAAAATGAAATTATGTAGTTTTGTCATATTTGGGCGTTCACAATTGATGATTGTGATGTAGATTAGTATGAGAATACATATATTTTGCGTTTAAAATTGTAGAATATTTAAAGTCGCAGCCCAAAGTTGAAGAAACGCTTGGGTCGCTAAAGTAGGTGGAGGACTCGCAAGGAATATTGGCGATACCGCAATTTGATGCAGGATGCGAGAGTATTTTGATGAAGTTGTAAATGAAGAATTTCCTCGAGCAGATATTGCGCCCAATTCCACGAATATTGAGGATATCTCAGAGGAAGAGGTGATGGAAATGCATCAGATGAACCGGGGAAGGGCAGTCGGATCGGACAATTTTGGTTGAAAATCCAAAAAGTCGGGCTTCTTTGGCGTACAGTTATCTTAAATGCCAAATAGAAAATATGTACATTTTGCACATCAAATAGCTAATTACGGAACATACATACAAAATTAGCAAAACTATGTTCAATAACTGCTCTGGTTTTTTTGTGAGCACGATTGAATCGCTGTTCGGCTGGTTTAGTGGGAGTGTTTCGAAGCGATGGAATTAGCCAATATTTCAGAGGATATTCGCTATCGCCTGAAATAATAGCACCAGGAAATGGCCGATATCCTCCTGATACTGAAAACTGCGGAGTTTCTCAGTGCACTAGAATCATGCACATGGGTCAGTTATCGTTAACAGACGTAGAAATTCGGATGCTATCTCGGAACACCTTTCTACATGCCAACGGATAGTATCGCCCAACATTTCCGTAACAATAGCGTCTGTTACTCGGTGCAATGTCCTGCAAACCGTTGATTTATGTACTCCGTGCATAGTTAGAATGCCCCATGGTACTGGCATCCAGTCCCCAACCAATGAAGAGTGGTTAACAGCTGCTGAATAGGGCTCAAAGTGAAGGCATTGTTCCGTGCAGTCGGAAATGCCAACCGTCCCTGAATTTGTTAACAACACGTACTCGATTTCGGTTTTGGTTAGGCGAACATTTTCGAAAGTCTTAAGTCCAAATTATAGATAATACGCCGCGAAACATCACGTTCAACAGAATTTTCTTTAAAAAGTCGTTCGAAACGCAACATTTTTTTCACTATATACTTGTTTAACGCGCTAGCACTACTAAACTGTAAGCCAAATTTTTCTTACTAAAAATTTGGCTAAATTATCAAACGCAAACGGTAATTTGATAACTAAAAGTTAATGGTTGCAACAACAATTTGCAAACGATTTGATGAAATGATTAACTTTTCGCTTACAGTTTGAAAATAATCATTTACGCATTCTCGCGTTGGTGCAACAGAAATAGAGTCTCTATGAGTATTTTTTACCTTTTCAAAAATCACTGGAGTGCTTTTCATTTGGCGATTTAGTGCAACATAAATTTAGCAGAAAAATTGATAATTCGATAATTGTTGAGTGAAAAGTGGTTGGTGCAATAGGGCCCAGGTCTAAATCCACATTGATGGTTGGGAAGAACAAATATTAAATATAAAATTAAGACTAAATTATGTGTTTTTTTTTAAACAAAAAATATATCATAAACAGGGAGGAAACTATAAAAATCGGGTTTGGATTAAATCCGAGTTCATGGGTAACAAAGATTTAAAACAGTTGCCTGGATGAAACTAATTCACTTAAATTATTGTTTTAAATTAATCTCATGCCCTTATACAGGACTAATAAAGGTTCGATTGAGAGAGTTTTGGGTTCCATATTGATAATTGGTTTTCTTACCTTTTTTCATAAATTTATCTACAACCATTTGGATAGTGATTATGATTAGACTTACCTTGAAATTGACTTTTCTACCATCTGGGGTTACTTAGTTGAGCCTCTCTATCGAAAATCACTTCAAATCACTTCCTCGCTCGCCTACAAATCTGTCTTCAAAAAGACATTTTTCATTTGCTCAAAGTTTGTGTTTTGTGTTGTCTTGAAAAAGACAATTTTGTTTGTTGTCTGCATTAAAAATGCAGTTGTATATGGAAAGTAATTTGGTTAACCAAAAACTTTGACCATTTTGCTCTTTGAATATATATTTGGGGGGAATTGTGGGTGTGTGGGTTGGGAGTTATTGTGTTTTGGGATTCAGGGAGGGATAATATGTGGACATGGGAAGTTTTGTCGGATGTGGGGGAGCGGTGTGGTATACAAGGAATAATTTTTTATTTATTTATTTATTCTTTTTTTTTCAATCTCCAATTGTATTTGTTTCTTCTTTCTTTTTTTTTACTGTGGAGAGAAATATAAAGGTAAATATATAATATAGATTTTCATTTATTTTTAATCATTTCTTTTTTATTCTTATTGATGAATAAAATCGTTTTTTGCTTTGTTTTTTGTTTTATATTAAAATCACATTGTTACAATATTACAATTTTCTTATTATTTCATATTTCAATGCAAATTACAATCATGTATGTATGTATCAATCTCGTTTTTGAATTCAATGTTGATTTTCGTTTAATTTTTCACAACAATATCAATTTTAATTTCTACAAGATTCTTTTTTAGAACTGGTTTAAATGTGTGTGTTTCTATACATTAATGTATATTTAAAAAAAAAATCAAGCTATATCACCAAAATGTTTGTTTAGTTTCTTCTTTTTGACTGATTTGTAGAAAATGTATGTAGGTAATGCACATATTTACTTTTTTCTATATATGGGTTTTGGTACACCATAGTATCCGTTACATGATGGATCGTATTTGTTGTTGGCAAATATGTCACCATCATATATACGTTTTGTATATATGGTCAAAGCTATATTGAGAGTTGAGTAATACTTGCATTTAGGCGAATTTATTTTTTGTCTGAGTTAACTAAAATTGTAGAGATAGATGAAAATTAAAATGAGTACATGATTTAATGATCAATAACATTGTTATGAAGATCACAACGAAAACTTAGAAAAAAAAGATAAGAATCACATTCAGGCTTGTACGAAAACTATTTTTTTAAAGGAAATCTGTTGAATGGATAAAAATATCATCCAGAACTAAGCGAAGAAACTGAACAAAAGAAATTTTTGATAAAATTTTATCAAAAATTTCGTTAGCTCAGTATAAATAAAATCGAATTTGAGATTTGCTTTGAATTGTTATCTTTTTCTTCGCTGCGATTGCATGATACTTCTTCTATTATATTGTAATGTTTACTTCTATTTATTATTACACAGTCTTTCTCTCTTCTTCGTGTGTTTCGTTCCCATTTTTGTGTTTTGTCTTCTTCTTGATTAACTATTTTGTTTTGGAGAGAAATATTTTCGGGATGGATATGAATTTTAACATTTCTTTTCTTGGATGTGTTTTGAGTAAGTCTCTTTTAAATTTTCTTTGCATGTGCAAATATGAAATTTTGGAACCAAAAAAATAAATAAAAGAATGATTTTGCTTGATTTTTTTGTTGTCTATTATTTTCCACCACATTGTTTTTTGTTTGTTTGTTTTACAATACATATTGACTTTAATATACACTTTCTCAAATTTTACAATTTTTTTTGTTTGTTAAATATACAATATACATTTAATTTGATTTATTTCACGATTTTCTCTTGTTTACGTTCAATGTTTCTTTACCTTTCATTTTGTTATTTATAAAATCACAGAATATGTCAAAAAAATGAAATACATAATAAAAAAAATTGCATCTGACTATATATCATTTTATACATACATATTTAATTACAAGCTTTTTTGTATGTTTTCATTGCAAAAGAAAAGAAAAATGATTTTTCGTTTTTAAGTGTTTTGGAAGAGAATAAAATCGGGAGATATGAGATACATGATAAAATAAAAACGGTGAATTGACCATAATTATTAAGCAAATTTTTGTCTGCTTTTTTCGTGTCTGGTTCACCATTTTTGTTCAGGGAAGTATACATAATGAAATTACCACAAAAATCATATCAACTGTCTTTAGTCAAAAATGAATTTTTGTTTTGTTTGTTTCAATACAGAAAATTTTCTTATACTTATTTGTTTGTTGTTTATTTATTTATTATATAATGTTCATATAAAAAAAAACTTCAGTTTTGTTTGTGTGTGTCTATTTGGGCGGTGAATACATACATTTATATTAATTATATCCACTTTCGACTATTTATATTGGATTTTGGATGATTTTATTCTTTTTGAAGTTTTTTTTTTGTTGGGATGATATATTTTGACTTTTCAGTAAAAACCGGTCCGTACAGAGGATTCTATTTATTACTATCGCATGTCTGGTCTATTGAATGATTTTTCCTAGAAATTTTAGATGAATGCATGACACTTGTTATTGTCCGTTGAAACTGCTTGTTGATGAATTGTCCGAATACTAGAAAGAACTGCCCGAAAAAGTGCACGAAAAATAGAAAACATTGATTTTGTCAACTTTTCGCGGTGCTTTTTCTTCGAGAACTATAATCGGACAATGTAAACATATTTTGTTGTTGAGCGAATGTTTCTGGAATGTCACGTGACTTAGGTGAAGACTGCACGAAATTTTCGCGCAATTTTCTCAAATTTTACAGCAGTTTCATCAGCTAAAAAACAAGTGATGTTACATTTATCTATTTACTCAATTGATTGGTTCTTCTTTCAACAACTTTTCATACAATTCATTGCAATTATATTTGATTTTGAAAAACATTTTAATTTTTTTAATTTGTCATCCATTCAATCTCACAATTTTCTAATTAAAGCATTTTGTTTTATTGTGTGTCCTACAATTATTTATTTTTTGTTTTATCTAATCAAGTTAATTGTTTGTTTTATTGATTTTATTATCGGCGTCTGTACGTTTTTTTTTTTATCAAGTTCTTTTGACTTACTTTTTATTTTTCCTCGTCTTTCCTTAAGTGTTGTTTTTTCTCTCTTTATTCTATACATGTTTATACTGTTCCGTTTCCTAATATTTCTCACTGTCTTAATCAGCAGCAGATGATGCTGTTTGGTTCTGGCTGACTTTATGAAAGTTTCTCGCCATTTTTTCGTGTTTCTATTTTTGTTTTGTTATCTGACAATCCAGATTGCAGTGTAATATGCTCAACATATTTGTCTTGTTGACATCAGATAGGCATTTTTAAAAAAAGGCGTAAATTAAAAAAAAAAATTGGCAAATAAGTTAGAAAAAATTAAGAATTCCCAAATAAGATAAGCGAAAACAACTGCATATTGTAGATCTTGTGCTTCAAATTAAAAGGAAAATGCAAGAATTTGTATAGAGTATAAAAAAGATTTTTTGTTAGTTTTTATGTTTTTTTTGTCGATTTTTTTTTATCTTTCAAAATCTGGAGATTTTTTTCTTTTTATCTTTTGGTTTAGAAAAATATTTTTTTTTTGTTAAAACTATCATCACACCTGCCTTTTATTATACACATATATAAATGTTATTATAAATATAATTTTATTATTTCAATTATCGTCCGAAAAAAATATATATTTTTGTTTATATATTCATGTAAATAAATAGAAAAAAAGGGAAAACAATATAATAAAAATGAAATGAAAAATTAATTCTTCTTTTCCGAATTCGTTGCACCTTTCCCACTGGTATTGGTATTTCAATTGATTTTTTCTCAAAATTTGTTTTGAACATAGAAATCTTCAATTTGATAATTTTGATAAAAGTGTAAACATTTCATTAAATCTTAGATGAAAATTAAAATCAGATAAACAATAAATTAGATATAGTAAAAAGCAGGTTCATGCATTTGGTTTGACTCTCTAATGACTTCTATACGTTTTTGTTTTCAACGGGAAGAAGGGGGTTAATTCACAGATTGGAGTACGATTATACACAAGATATATCATATTAATTAATAAATTTTGTTCTTTCTTTATATATCACGATAGAAACGACCCAGAGTTAATGTACTTTATAATCTATACTCGAAAATTTAATTGACATTAACTATGCACGTCTATCAGAAAAAAACTAATGGGGATGGACGGGGACGTCTAGAGGGAGAGTAAGGAACAAACAGAGCTGGAATTTTGTAAGGCGATAGCTCACAGGTGATTTTCATTATTTTTGTATGTATCGTTTAACTTTAAATTTGGCAAGATAATGGACCGGGAATTGCTGTGTATCGTCAAAGGTAGTGAATCATTGGCAATACGTACCAATTCCAGGTTCATTATATTGCCAGCATTCGAGTTAGAAAATAGCAAAAAAATAAGACTGAATGTCGCCTATCGTCTTACAGAATGCCAACTGTGCTGAAGGGGAGTATATAAAAAAAATGTCAAAAACTGCGACAAGTTTTATGCATGATTTTCGGTTCTACATACACAAGAAAATTTCGAATTGGTTCCAGGAACTTGGTTTTTGTTTTTTTAAGTTAATCTGTTATAAAAATATTTACAATAAAAATTTACATCCAATAGGACAGTTCGTGACTGCCACCATTTTTTTTTAACAAGCAATACCGTAAAGATAGCCGAACAAATGAACTCCAAAATTGCTTCATTTGATCAAACATTGTTTCACAGTGTTGCCATTCGTGTAAAAATCATACATACAACTTGTCGCGACGTAATTTCGTTTCGATTTCCGATTCTAAATATAATATACACTTTTATAAATTCCTACTTTTTTGTTTGTTTCACATTAAGTCCAAAAATACTTCAATTTGATTTGTTATTATTTCTCACATTTATATAAATTTTGTTATGTTTTGTTTCCTTTAAGTTTTTACTTAAATATTAAATATCCACAGAGTGTGTGTCGAAGACATTGAGAGAAAATTGAGAATAAAATTAAAAAACAAAAAATACTCCATCCATATTTTGAGTCATAATTATTTATAAATTTGAATTTTTACCATTTTTTGTTATTTTATTTAGATGTTTATATATATATTTTTTTTTTATTTTTTACACCCAAAACAAGATTCTTGCAATTTTTTCCTCTATTTATAATTTACACGACACACTCAATTAAAATTGAAATATATACATACATATACACAACATAATAACGGGAGGGGCGACAGGAATCGAGGTAATGATTTACGTATTTTAGATTATTGCATAATTTTCCTTCTCTAAAAATCATGTTTTGATTTTTGGAATACCGATAAGACAACTAAGTCAGACCTGTTTTAAATTGCACAAATTTATATCATTGCGTGTCAAAATAGATTTGTGTTGTTTGTGCATCCCGCGAAGATTTGGGTAACGTCATTTCATATAACAAATCAAGGACAGTCGGGTAAGGATGTCATTTTTTTTTAATGAAATTTCTTTACCCAAAATTACGCGGGATGCACAAAAAAAAACAAGTCTAATATTGAGTTAAGAGAATAATTATAAGAAATGAGTGTAAATGGGACTTTCCGTTCAATTTTAAAAACATCCTTTCTCATTAGCTGTGCTGTTGCGATTCACGTGCACACATCCTATACATGCTCTTTTCTCGTTTACGCGCTCGATGTGTTATTTAAAAAAATTGATTTTACGAATAAGAGCAAAACAGGTATTTTTAATTCATATGCGCTATGATACTGATCTAATTGTACGACGACTTTTTATTTTAATCAGAAGATTTTTCTTTTCAAAAGGCTTAATATAAATCACTGGTTTGGTTTCATGGTTTGATCACCATGGTTTTCAGGAAATATTGTTTGAGGAGCGCTGGAGAAATATTTGAGAAGTACTGTACAATTTTGAGAAATGCTGATTTTTTTTTTATCTTTGGGAAATAAAATTTACCTACGCAACAGTTTTGTAAAATGGTAACGTTTCCGCAAACAGTCAGTTCATCCGGTTGATCAATACACACTTGCAATATCAGATACAGTACTTCTCAATTTGTTTTTCCAATGTTTCTCAAACCACAACAATACTCCTTCCGCCTTGATTGGCTTAAACCCTTACGATGATTTTTCTTTATACAGTTTAAATATATTTACTTGTTCTATATTTATTACAATCAGGTGGTTAGTTTTTGCTTTGTTTTAACTTTAGCGACTCGTCATTTTTACGTTATATAAAAAAAAAACATGTTACATGTGTGTGTTTAGTTTATAATAATTTTACTTGATATCCTCCGTTTCTCGTATCCCTCCGTCAGTTATATTTTTACAAATACATATTGATGTGATTATTTTTTGTTGTAAATTTTGAATTAATCTGGGGATTAGATTATTTTCTCTCTATTTCTTTTGTACAGATAAAAAGAGAAAATGAATCGCAGATTTTGTATTTCTGTTGTATTTTTGCAGTAGAGAAGTCTAGTAATAAAACGGTACGGAATGTTGTTGTCTTTGTTTTTTCTCCAAAGTATTATTTCAATTTTATTCGGTTTTGCTTATTTTTATTTGTATGTATGTAATCGTTATTCATTTTTATTAGCCTACAATATAGTTATTTCCCTTGTTTTATTTATTAATATTATTTGAATTTCTACGAAAAGTTTTTCTAATTATTTGCCAAGTTTTTTCATCTCCTTGTTTTTTTACTTAACGGAAAAAAATAAAACAACCGCACTTGTAACAAGTGTTTCTTCTTCCCCTTCTTTTTGATCTCTCCTGATTTAAATTTTTCCTATATATAGGTATTATTAATTTGGACATGTTGTTTGTTTGTTGTTATTTGTGTGTTTACAGGATTGAGTTTCGAATCCACTTTTTCAAAAGTGTTTTGAAAAGGATAATCTCAAATCTAATGAAAAGAACGGGTCTTAATCTATATTTTTGATTCAGAATCATAAAAATAACTCTTTTCTTTGCCTTAGATTAGATTTTATATTTCCAAATTAGAAATTAGAAATTTTCTGTTCAGTGGATGATTTTTTTTTTGTATCACGACTCTTTTGGGACTTACATCTCTAGTGTATATTCATTCATGAATTCCGCGCGCAAAATGCTTATACAATATATATGTAGGTAGAAACAGTACCGTTATATTCATATAATCATTATCATATTTATTAGATAATCTTGCTCTCAGTGTCAGTGCTTTTTTGTTTTTTTTGTGGGATCTGTGGTCTATTTTCTTTTTAGAATTTCAGTTGCATCTATACATTCTCATAATTTAGAAATATTACAAGAGCTTTTTGTTGACAATCATCAATTTAATTATTTTTATTTAATATTAGAATATTCAATTCAATTAAAAAAAAAAGTGCTGGTTTAACACACATAGTGAGATCACATTGACTTTCATTGTTTTAATGATTTTTTCTACAAATTAAGTTTTCTTTTCAGTTGTTGTATGGTGAGCGGCGGCACGTATAAAAAAAAATGGCGCGACCGGATTGGAATTTTGTTTTTAATGCATTTCATTATTATAAAAATCGACAGAGGTAAAACAGGAAAAAAAAACGGACAATAACGAAACCGTCATATAAAAATGGAGGACGATCCGGAAATTGAAAATATAAATTTAAACTACGTAGTCTTCCCGACGGATACACTGCCTGTTTGTGGTTTTTATTGGTTGAGCAAGAGTTTTGTTTGGTCAACGGATATTATGAAGTTACAAAGTTGGAAAACGCGGGTGAAAGAAGTTGCTGAGAATTTTAGATTGATTTCCATTCTCTGCCTACTGGAGAACTTTTTTGATCCGTGCCAATTTCCGATTGAATTTAATTTTCGGGAAAAATGGTATTTGGTAGAAAGTACCGTTATATGAACCCGCGGCATGGATTTTCATAAATGCCGTTCAGTTCGGTTCTTACACATTCAGCCTCAATCATCGGCTGATTGTGTGTGAGAATCGATATGAATGGCATTTATGAAAATCCATGCCAGAGGCTCCTATAACGGTACGTTTTCAACACATTAGCATAATGATGGAATGGTGTGAATTTTCGTGTCCAAATAAACAACGCGGTGTCAGTGTTAGTTACACTTTATTATTGGTTTTTGTCTGACTACTTTAAGTTCTCTTTTTTATTTTGTACTTGCATTGTCACATCCAATGTACCCCTTTTGTAGAACCTTTTCACCATAAGTTTTTTTTTATGATATTCGATATAACTCCTTTTTTTGTTTTGTGAATCTATTGATCAAAATTAGCTGACAACGACGTCAAAATACCAACTTGACACCGACACAGCTCGATTGCCGAATAGTAGACACAATAGTGATTTTTTTTGTTTGAATTTTACAATTTTTTTTTTGTTTTGTTTCTTTTTGGCAATTTGAAGCGGTCGTGGGGGATGGAAAGATGTTGCAAGTGGTGTAACATATCAGATGGTTTTTGGGTCTTAGATTAAAACGCTCAAATGAAAATTGGGTTCGCTACGCCGCACCCACACACGGCCAAATACGAGACCATTTTTTGGTATTTTCGTTCTGTCAAAATCGAAGAAAATGTATGAATTTGACAGACTGAAGAATCCAAAAAATGGATTCGGACGCTTCGTTTATGGGCGGCCCTATAGTTCTGAGTCCCAGATGCGTGCATATTTCGACTTTCGAATGTTGTTTTTTTTCTGGCTTCTTCCAAAAGTACCGTTATGTAAGACTGAGAATTGCCAATATAAAAAATACGTGGAACATTGTTTTCTTTATATTTCCGAAATGCTCACCAATTTTGTGCAAAAGGGAATGCGAGAAGGGAAGTGTAAAGTATAAAGTTTATTTCAAACTATTTGTTTTTGCTTTCTTCACAAACAAGGAAAAATGTTGTTGACGTAGCAGAAATACTCTGGGTTTTCTGTCACTCTTTCTTTCGCTCCCCACTCTCTCTCTCTCTGTCTCTCTCTTTTTATTTCCCCTTTCAAACTACTCTCTCATCACTTTTCTTCTATATTTCGTTTTGTTTCGCCCTATCATTGTTACGCGTTCACCTTAAGAAGAAGGAACAAAAAAAAACACAAATAATAAAAAGTCCTCCGCGACTTTACACGTTTCAAGTGATCACTAAAACGTGATCGGCCTGCGTTCAAACTCCCCTCTATTTATTTTAATATACATCTACACATATACATATTATATATATATAAAAAACAAGAACTCAAATAGGTTTTTTACTTGTATGTTTTTTTCCTCACGAATTTGTTTTGTTGTATTCTTTTTGTTTATCGAGTTATACATACATATATATATATTGTATATATAGCTCTTTTTATTCGCCGTCCTCTTATCTGTTCACATTATGTTTTTTTTTAACAACTACTATACCTTAAATCTATTATTCTCCTATTAATATTTGATGTCTCAGTCTGATGAAAAAAGATTACGATTTTATCCGAAAATTTTCGGGATGGAAGATACGATATTTCATTTGCATGGATATATCTCATGTATGAAAAATGAAAATGAACGAATGATGGAGAAATTTACCGTTATATAACTGTTCACGGGACAGTCAGTTATAGGTACCGAAAGGATTTGTGCTTAAAATCAACAGACAAAATCCATCGGATTCAAGAACGAATATCTGAGTTGTGAGTACTTTTACCGTTATATAACGGTATTTTAGAAAAACAGAATTATTACGCTGTTTTAGGTATTCTGTTTCTTTACAGATACAATTAATGCTCTTCAAGTAGATGCTTTTTTTTCCTTCTTAAACTCGTCATTGTTTTATTTAAAGAAGATCATAGAAAGCTAGACGAAGAAGGGAAATTATTAGTTATTTTCCTGTTACATTGGAACTTACACAAAGAGCTGGTGTATTGAATAATCATTTAGGAGTGAGATTTTTGTATTATGATTGTAAGCAACATTTGTGCGTTCTCAGTTCCTAGCTGATTGGGCAATTCGCCCTCCATACCTCAATGTAGCTAGATGAAATCAAAAATCCAGTTGAAAGCGCTATTATTAATCATCCGTTCAGTTTTTGACTCTTTATAAGTGATTAAAGACAATTGAAATATCGAATCTACCGCCGCCAAATCCTCGGATAAACGTTATCCTTTTATAAGTTTTTATTATATTTTTTGTACTTAGAATACATCAAGCGAAATATTACAATTCCAGCTGACAAACAGCTTTTTGTCACTGAACTAGAAGGGAGAAAATAAAAGAGAGTGAAAGCGAGAGAGAACCGAATAGTAGTAACCATAGAATGATTCTGCCCGTTTCAATGATATTTCTTTGTCGTTTGTGAAGAATGCAAGAGATGAAGAATTTCTGAAATCTAATTTAATCCGTTCAATGTAATTGATTGCTTTTTTATGATTACCATGCCTGTCTAGAAGAGTCTCGTGTTCTAGCCGAAGCAGAACTTGGAAATCAGTTTATTTCAAAAGACTGCGTAAAGTTCTGCTTTGGTTAAAACCCAGACTGCGAGATTACGTCTCAACTTCATTATGGATAAAAATAAAAACAAAAAAAAATTTACTGTGAGTTTCAAATGAAAAAGAAAAAATGGGCTAATCACGCCCTAATAACTTAAAAATCTCGATTTTTATGGAAAATCCCGCCATTCTCTTTCAAATACCGCTCGAATGAAACGCAATCGCGGCCGGATTTTTCAGTATTCCGGAGAATCTGATCTGAGGCATCTGATTGACATAACGGTACTTTCAGCCAGGGCAATTTGTCGGAAAAATTTGGGGTGCAATTTATGTAAAAAAAAACTCTAGAGTCAACCAACAAACCGGCGCAAGTCATAATATTCGCCGCGAAGACTGTGTATTGGGGGTGTAAATTTGCTCAACAAATTCTTACCGTTACTTTTAACGCACACAACAACAGGAAAACAAATGTTCAACAAAGATGCAACAACAGTGTAGTGGCTTTTTTCTGTTTCCTCTTTCTTTTCCTCATCATTTATCAAAATTTTTAAAACAACAACAATCTATATTCTTCATCTTACGAAGATGTTTTTTTTTTTTGGAAGTACGTATTTATGTATTACACATCAAAAAGAGCCGTTTGTTTGTTTTTTTTTTTTGCAGGAATCTTATATCATTTCTAAAGGATATTTTCTCTTTCTATTTATGTGGCGTTCCACGGTAATCATATTTAATATGATTAACCCCCGGAGACGACAACCACGCGGCTGAATTTTTAGATTTACTCGTAAATATACATTTAAAATCGTTTTAAGTCTTCTTCTTTGTTTTAAATTTACACGTGTCTCTTATTTAAAAAACTAGGATACATTTCTTTTTATATAAGTAGAAATCGGCATCGTGTTTTTTGAAGTACTTTAGGACACTCGGGTCGTATAGACTTCGTTAAAGCTTACGTTTTACTCACGTGGCGTATATCAGCAGATATAATTCAGGTGGAGGGATGATGATTTATAGAGTAATAGTTGCGATTGCGATTTTTATTTTGGTATTCTGTGTGCGGTGTGTGTCGCTTATTCTTTCATATAAAAGTTCAAAAAAGTTTCTTTTCTCTTCAAAGTTCAGAGCACAATTTTCAAATACACTTATACACTGCACGGGGGTTACGCGCTAAGTCTTTTCTCCGATAGAATGTTTTTTAGTTTGCATCAATCGATTGTCCCGAAACGTTGTATATAGTCAGAAGTACACATTATTATGACACTGTATTTCAGATTTGTCCTTTTTGTGTCCTTTTTTATTCGCTTAACATTCTCACACACACACTAGAATTAGAAAATCAAACAACGATATTTTTTGGTAAGTCTTTTCGGTATAGCATAGAAGAAGCTTTTGAATTGGGCTTTTGGCTTCTTTCAGTATACAACGAGAATGATAGGGGGGTGGGAAGATGAAGAGAATAATGTTGATGCATACCTTTAGGCGTCCCGGTGTACATGAGCTTGTTGCAAAGGAGCACAAGACGTTGATGTGAATTCTGCTGCTGATGATGGACGAGACAGTTACTGCTGATGCTGCTTCTTCGGATGATTGCGTTGGTGGTTTCTTTCGTTACTTTGTTGTTGTTGTTCTTATTCACGTTAATTTTAAGTTTTTTTTTTATGTATTTTGGGATTTATCTTATACACTCTCTCACTCAAATTAAATACTAAATATCACAAAATGTTCGTTCGATCGCGAAAACGAAATGCACTTATATTTTCCAATCTTTAGACACGCACACACAGTCGTCAGTTGTGGTTGTATTTCTTACGATTTATTTGCACTGGGGTGGGGAATTGATGTTTGAATAAGCACTGAGTGGCGTCGTCGTTTTGATACAAAAAAAAATTGAAAATTATCCACTTCTTCCTTTTCAGTTCTCTCGATTTTATTTAGAGCACTTCTCTGAGAAAAAGGAATTCATTCAACTGGGCACTGATAAACACACAAATTTAAATGCTGGTTCTTAGTTATTTATAATTTTAATTTCTTTCGTGTATTTTATATTTAGGCTCCCTTAAAGTTACAGTTATGTTTTACCGTTATGTTCCTTTACTATTATCTTGCGGGGGAAAAGGTTCTGTTCTACATATTTGTCTGTGAAAGGAGCTGAGAGTCTTTCGAGAGTTCTATTGGTTTTGTCTGATGGGGGTGCTCTATTGCTATGTTTTTAAGGTTTTTGGTGGTGGTGTTTTTTTACGCTTACGAAAATGGCAATTTTGAAGTACAATTTGATGAGTAAACATTTTACAAATAAAAATTCAACAGGATCATCAGTTGCACTTGTTATTTTGATGTTTTCTGTTTTTTTGGTCTTCGTATATAACATGCAGTCGCAGCGAGGTGCGTAATTTATGATGATTTGGTTTCACTTTAGTTTTGGATTATATCACATTACAAACACGCGAAGAGAAGACCTCGTTGCCTTTATCAGGGCTGAGTGATGATGATTTCGAGAGACGTTTTTTTGCCAGTTTCTGGATTACAAAAAAATGACTATGACTACATTTATGTGACGTGAGAGATATTATTCGTTTTGTTTTTTGTTTTGAATATTTCATGATTTTTGCATGGTCGTCGTTTTTCTTAGCTGTGCACTATCACTAATCGGCATATCACCAAAGGTTACACGATAATGATGATGTTTGTTTGTTGGCCTGTTGCTGACTATCTTATTACGATTGCACGTTGAGCAACAATTTGAGATTGTGCGTTCCGAAATCATCGAATAGTGATCGTCGTGCCGTCTTAAACACACTATGATGATGATGAGATGTCTGCGATGGAACCTGAGATCTTCGACCACCTGCGGCCGATCGACACGACGCAGCTACTCCTCCAGCTGCCGCGGCAGCTGCCACTCCTCCGGTCACAATCGATCGAGGGGCAGCGCCACCCAGACCACCGGTCCAATGTTGCGGTGGTTTGGGCAAGGTTGTGGGTGCGGGCGCATCAAAACATTTGCTACCGGCGAAATGCGATAGTGTCGGGATTGTCGGAGAGACACGACCGAAAAAGCCACCACCGCTGGCTGGCGGTGACGAGGCCCCATTTAAAGCTTGCACGCCATTTGTTCGTTGATGATGATGATGCTTATTCGATTTGTTCCCTGAAGAGTGTCGCCCACCCGGGCCCGATCGATTCAGCATATTGGCTGTTTGTACGGGCGATGATGATGAGATCGATGCGGACGATGTGTTGATGGGTTGTGGCGACAAAATTGCATTGTTGCCCGTTCCAACGCAACGGCTTGCACTCGATTGATTTGTATTCGTACGCTGTTGCCAATTGCCACGATTCTGATTCGATTTTCGGCCGGAATGTGTGCCGGCTTGTCCGAAAAAGCTGCTCGTACTGTTCGGTGGACTTGTGCCATGTGCATAGCGCTCGGCGCTATTGCGATTTGCTGCAATCCTATTGTGCGAATAAGTCATTTTGTACACAAGGTATTTGCACACGTAACTATCAATCTCTCTATCTTGGTCGTTCAAAGATCACACTTAACACAGCGCTTACGTCGTCTAGGCGGCTCTCTCTTTATCTCTCTCTCTCAAAATCTACAATATCTAGCACGTTGCTACAATATTTCGAAAAAAATTCTTGTATTGAAATCTTCTTTTTTTATCGTTAGAAATTAAACTTAACTTTATTATCACACACTGTATATAGTAGGGCTTCTTGTTATAATTCTCTTTTTATTATCAGAAATTGTCCACATATGCAAATCTTCCTTTATCTATTTTTATTATTTTCATCTAACCCAAATCAGTCTGTTTTGTATTCGTCACTTCTTCTCGCGCGGAACCGTTTATTATGCATGTATGCAGTAATTACGAAATAAACAGAAAAGCTATGATCACACACGAAAACTTTTCTCATCAATCGCGAGATGTTCAAACGAATGAGTCATCAAATGTATTCACACACACACACGATTCCTTTGAAAATTGTTGAAAGTAATCCAACTGAATATTTATGTATGTTCTTAGTAAAAAACTCAATTAAAAATTAAAATGTATGATATCAATAAACGGAGGGGGTTGGTGGTCACAAAAAAAAATTAACGAGGAATTCAAATGCTTTCTTCTGGCTTTATTGTAGTGTATATTTTCTAATCCTTTCTCTATCTGATTGTTGATGATGGTTTTCCTTATTTTTTTCAAATCGCACGTATTCACGTTTTGGATGAGTCTCTTTCTTCTTATCGCCGCAGTCTATCGGTACGTGTGTGTTTTGTTTGTGGTGTTTTATTTTAATGTATTTTTGCTTTTTGCTTTTTTTTTTAATTATTAATTTTTCTTATTTCTCTTCTGTATTTTCTTGTTATCTCAGATTTAAATTCAAATTCTGTCGCACGAATATCACAGCTTTCTTATAGCATTCTATTATAAGACTTAAATTGAAGTTTATTCGCTGATTGATGATTTGTTTGCATTTAATTATTTTATACATTTAACTTTGTACTGAAGGCGTATGTTTTTTTGTTTTGTTGATGTTTTTTTTTATTCAACTTGCACACAGATTTTTGTATTTCTCTCCCCTCTTGATCGCGATTTTATTAGCTAATATGCATTTGGAATTCGACAATTGTGGTGGTTATGATGTTATTGTTGGTGGTCCTAGGTGCACACATGGACTTTGCAATTTTCTGTAAAGAGACAAAGAGAAATAAATTGAAGAAAGAACGTCTACTTAGGGAACAAAGTTACTAGATAACAAAAAAAGGAAGAATTGTGCTGTGTGTGTGTTGTTCGATCGGATAATGATTCCAGTTACGGAAGCTCTGATAGTCTCAGCTGATATTCTGTAAGGCGATAGGTGACGGGTAACAGCCACTTTAATTTTGTGGGTGTCATATTACACTTAATCTGGTAAGACAATAGACCTGGAATGGTTGCGTATGATTCAAGATAGTTAATCATAGACGACTCGTAGCAATTTCACGTTTAGTATATTGTCAACATTATAGTTCGAAAGTACCAAAAAAAATTGAAGTAACTGTCGCCTTACAAACGGCCACGTCAGAACTCAGTTTCTGTATATGAGACAATAAATCTACAAATTTTGACAGCAAAACCATAGACCTTGGGCAGTCATCCTTTTCTGCCACGGAGACGCTAAATATACAAAGAATTCAGGTAAATATGGATGACCATCATTTAAAAACGAAGGCAATAAAAAAGGTGTACTGTAAGTACTTTTTTACAGTTATATGCAGTTAACACGTTGGCTGCGGCAGTCATTTTCGGTATCTTCTTTTCTGTGCGGCACATGCCCCCGGGGGCATGTAAGTCGTTATTATTCATGTGCGGCACATGCCCCCGGGGGCATGTGGCTACTGGAACAGTAAATGAGCTCTCATATCCCGGAATTTAATTTTAATCGATCAAAAACTAGATAAAATACTTCCTTAGGTACAAACCTGTCTTCAGTTCAGCCAGGAGCCGATTCCAAATAATTATAATAATAAATTGTAATTTTTCGTTATTTTCACCTTTGCTTTGGCCAATTGACCATGCAACGCATGCGTTCCGACATGTTAACGCTGAAAAATGTATTTTCGCACTTCAATTCAGCAATAGACTAATTAATGAACACGATGGAACCAAAAATTATTTCTAACGGTGCTTTTTCTGGCACCCTATTAACAAGAAATACATGCCTCCGGGGGAATGTGCCGCATATGAGTAATAATTTATAACTCCTGTGCGGCACATGTCCCCGGGGGCATGTATTATGCTTCTATTATAATATTATAATATAGGGCGAACTAAGTAAAATGCTCTTTGTCTCGCTAAAATCGGATGAAAATTATAGATTTTATAGCTTTCGCACCTGGAGAATGAAAAGCAAATTTTTCAGCCGCACACAAATAATAACTATCACATGCCCCCGGGGGCATGTGCCGCAGCCAACGTGTTAGAAATCCGCAAAAACAAAAAAAAAATGTTCATCATAATTGGAGAGATTTAAAAATTTACAGTTGCATCGCTTTAAAAAATGCAGTGGAGTAGTTACTAAAGCATTTTTCTCCAATTATCTCACTAGATTCTCTGTCATTTGTAAACTCTGACGAGTATTAAAAAAAAACGTTTCAGATTATTGGAAATAACCGTAAATCCATGTTAATTTTACAATAGAATAATATGTTCAGTTGTCAAAAACGAGTCATAGGGAAATTATACAGGAACGCGTAAATCGGGTACGATTTTTTTTGTCGGAAACAGAATTGACCAAAAAAACTAACAGATCAGGTATTTCCAATCGGTTTTATATTGCGGTTTAATGTTGATGTTGTACCGTTCCTCTGAATCTAGTGCGAATATTAGGCATTCAAAGTCTTCCTTTAAAATATTGGAATCTAAAATTAAATTGAAAATTGATGCAAAAAAAAACATTTGAAAATGGTGATGGGGGATTCAAACCCAGAGAAAGTGACAGAAGGCTACTTGTTTCATATTTTGGTTAACGCAATGTATTTCATGAGAAAAAGCGCAGTTGAATTATTCAAAAATTTAAGAACCGGGATTTTACACTAGATTATGTTTGAAAAATATGTCAATGAACTAAGTCAATCGAAAGAATACAAATTTTATTTCAAGTTATGATTAAATTCTAAGCATGAGTTTAAATAAATATGTTTTAATAAAGACAATCACAAGTTTTAAATTCAGAGTCTAGTCATAAAACTGTCTGCTAAAATAGGTTGATTAATCTTATCGATACAAGTGCTTACATTTATGCAAAAAAAAACTCTCCTCGAACACCAAGTGTGGACAAGTTAAGGGTGTCAAGACTGACTATTCACCGCTGGTTGCTTTGTCACAATAAAATCGCGGGCATTCATAGCAGACCGTGTACGAGGGTGGTTCAATAAGTACCCGTGTTGAAAATGAAAACACAATTTTTTTTCTAATTTTTATTTTCAACATAGTCCTCTTTTAGTAAGATACACTTTTCCCAACGTTCCTGCCATTTTTTAACCCCTCCAAAAAATAGGATTTGTCGAATTCGCCAAAATACGGCGATGACTTCCTCGTTTGGGCTAATTTTTTTTTCCCGCGAGCCATTTCTTCATGTTAGGGAACAAGAAGAAGTCGCAGGTAGCCAAACCGGGTGAATACGGAGGATGCGGCAGCAATTCATTACGCAATTCATGCAGTTTGGCGGCGACGACTTCAGATGAATGCGCTGATGCGTTATCGTGGCGAAACAGCACTTTCTTTTTTGCCAAATGCGATCGTGTATCCTTCAATTTTTTGTCGAAGCAGTCCAAAAACTCACTGTCCAGTGATCGTTCTTCCTTTTTCTAAAAAATCCATAAGGATGACGCCTTTCGCATCCCAAAAAAAATCGTCGCCATGATCGCCATGACATGATTTCCGGCCGATGGAACCGTTTTGGCCTTCTTTGGAGCAGATTCACCGTTGAACCAATATCTAACGGTGGTCATAGACGGCGAAGTGTCCCCATAAATAGCATCCAACTTCGCTTTTATCTCCTCGCATTTTTTCTGATCCAAAAATAGAAATCGAATTACCTCTCTCTTTCGGCTGTGTGAAGTTATCCAGTCATTTTTTTGAAATTAGGCCCTTTTGCTCGGTGAACCGTTTGTTCTACAGCGGCTACGTTTGTTCTTGATTGTTCGCCAATTAATATCGTTTGTTCTTCTCTAATTATTTAATTATAGCAACTTTAAAATTGTGAGTGTGAACTTAGCCAGTCATTTTTAAATATGGGTTGGAAAGGTATAGGTTTGGTATCAATCGAAAGCCAGACGTTTGTTCATTTTGTAGGGCGTTTGTTCATCCTGGAAACGGAAGGATACAGGAATTATTAAGGAAAAAGAGATTAGTTGTGACGTCATCTTCACTCAACCAACGCCATCTACTCAGCTCAGCTGTACGATGATGGTGTGGATCTTGCATAAATTGTTCGCGGGACACGGGTTGCCCGTACAGCTGAGCTGAATAGATGGCGTTGGTGGTTGAGTGAAGATGACGTCACAACTAATCTCTTTTTCCTTAATAATTCCTGTATCCTTCCGTTTCCAGGATGAACAAACGCCCTACAAAATGAACAAACGTCTGGCTTTCGATTGATACCAAACCTATACCTTTCCAACCCATATTTAAAAATGACTGCCTAACTTCACACTCACAATTTTAAAGTTGTTATAATTAAATAATTAGAGAAGAACAAACGATATTAATTGGCGAACAATCAAGAACAAACGTAGCCGCAGTCGAACAAACGGTTCACCGAGCAAAAGGGTGTAATTAAAAAAAAATGACTGGCTAACTTCACACAGCCCAAATAGTATGGCAAATGAGTCAAAACCTTGTACAGTAAACCTAACCATTCTGCAAAAGACTCCTTATTATTTATAAGAAGAATTTTAAAAAGATCTCCGAATGCTTAAATCAATAAAAACAAAAACACACGTTAAAAAAGATTTTGTCAGATTAGGATGGTATCAATCATAAAACTGTTATGATAACCATAATCTGCCCCAAAATTTTTGTAACAACACTTTTCCCCCCTTTTTTTAATTCTTACTTGTGTGAAAAATTTGTCATTTTCTGACGTTTTTTTTTAATGGCTGCATAAGGACCGAAAATTTGGAGCCAAGGGAGCCCTCCTTATAAAGCATAATAAAAAATCGGAAATATTACTAGTAGTAGTATTATATTACTGGCAAAAACTAGCTATCTGCATATGTTACAATCAAAACCGGCAGTTTCCAATTTTATTTATATTAACACTTCTTTTATGTGTTAGTATTAGGCATTTTTCTTATATTTTCAGAATAGTGGAGACATAGACTTTTCATTGCAATTAATACTGTAAGCAAATACTGTTTATGTAGTACAGTATACCGGCAGTTTTGATTCTATACCCCTCATTTCTTGTCTTTTCTAAATTAAGTGGGAATATGTATTTTGTTTAAAATCCTGATTCCAGAGTATTTGTCGCTAATTGATTGCAATAAGGGATGTCCCATAATTAATTAATAGTCAAAAAAAGAATACGATATTTGGTCGTAATGCGAAAACTCACACAAAATTATATGGCTGAACTTGCATTTTTCAGGAGTTTCCAGCTTTTAAAAAAAGGTCTAAAATGAAAATAAAATATTCTAAATTATTTTTTAGTCTAGCGCCGAGTTATCCAATAAAATTCAAATGTGTTGTATATCATTGCAAAGGAACTTTTATGTAGTCCTCAGACCATTTTTCTGTCTTTTGCCGTTTTTGAAATAATCGCAAAAAAAAAACGGAAAAATACCCCCCTTTTTTAAGGTTGAGGACCTCCAATCGGAGGGAACTTTTTTTCCCATAGTCTGAGGGCGATCCCCAACCATCCTGCAAAAATCCAACAATGTAGGATACCTTTTTTCGTTTTTTAATCACCGTTATTTTTCATTGAATTCATTTTGCCGTAATTTGGCAGGATGCAAATTCATTTCAGGCATTTCGTCTAGTTTTTAATCAATAAACTCCAACGATTTTTATGGTCTGTTGTTGAATCCTTAATGACCGCATCTAAATACTCATAAAAAGAAAACTGCGCGATTTTTTTTCTAGTTGCGTTCAATAAATATTTAAAATTAATTTTCACTTAGCATATGTATCTGTATCTTTATTTCAAATATATCATTCATATTTTAATTTTTTTTTGGTAACCGTTAATATTTTCCTGATATCCTGCGTATACGTAATACGATATACATACTTCGCCGTAATATTTATCGTTATTTGCTTAAATCGAAGGTCAAAATACATTCTCCCAACCCATTTTCTTAAGAAATTCTAATGTAGACAAAAAAAAAATTAACCAAAAAAAGGAAACTAAAAAAACTTTAATCCATTTAGATTTTTTTCAGGAATTGAATCAAAATTTTCAAAACTGCTCTTCTACATAGCATTCTTTCCATTTGATCAAGGATAAAGTGGTTATGTGTATTTTTTCTATAAATCTAATGCCATTATGTTTTCAACCAATTTCCCTGAATATAGTATCAGTTAACGTACGTGTCCTTTGTTGAAATGACCGAAACATCTGTCCTTAATCCCAAGCTGACAAACACGAAACGAAACATACTCAATACATTCATTCATTCATTCATGGTGCCCTGCTCTTATCCGTGCAGCTGCTCACGTATACATAAAGTGATCGTTAACAATTTATGTGGATAGATCGCTGTTGGTGCGAGTTAAACGCACCATAAGGCATGTATGACATATATGTATGTATTCCGAAAAGGTACATATACCAGACAAGGACAAGAACCGAATAGATGTATAAGTGGTGTTCTGTTCCATTGTGTTGGTGAATAAGACCAGTTTCGAAGAATATAGTTTCATTATTTTAGAAATACCCTTGGGAGTTTATTGTGAATAAAAAAAAAACACTTATAACGGTTGAACTGCGGCGACGAATGATGGAATATTATATATGTACAATGAAATTTGTCAGTTGCACTTTTAATAGTTTTCTGGATCATGCAGGGAATTTATCACAAAAGGGCAGCCCGAAAAGTGATTGGTCTGGAACATGATTACATACTCGTATCTAGAAAGGACATTACAATAAACCCAAAGTTATTTTTCGACGTGAGTGAACGTACAACCTCTACATTGGATATTTTTTTTAATCATATAGGACTTTTTCTTAAATAGATAAATTATAATTTAGTGGATTCGGTTAATAAGCAACGTCAATCATATAGTTCTCCCTGCTCGACGAATAAATGTAGCTATGTAGTTACAAGTACTTTTCTAAATCGAAACCCATAAAGACCGTTAACTAAAATCACTCCAACTGAAATCATTAAAAAAGTGCGATATATTCGCTTTCAATTATATATAGACGAGAGCCAGTAAGGAAGATAGAAAGGAAACAAATGAAGCATGAAAATAGGTATGATCTCCACAAGTACATTTAGCCCAGGAGAAATAAGCCAAATATGTATGCCGAAATCGCCGCAAAAAATCATATATGTTTCGGGAATGTATAAGGACAGGTCCTAAGAACAATCTGTAATAAGGTTATTCAATTTTGGAGTGGCGAGGAGCAGGAGAGTCATTTTTTTAGTGTTTTCATTTAAATCTCAGTAGTCTGGCTGGTCTAGCGGTTAGTGCGCGCACCTTCGGTGCACAGGCTCATGAGTTCGAATCTCACCGTGTTCCATGGTGTTTTTCGAACTCACGAGCTTGTGACGGACTATGATCTCACTCAGATGTTAAACGAGTACCCATTTATGGGGATAAATAACACTGCTGAGCGTGATGCTGATCTCATTACCTCAACAAAAAGCAGACAAGATCTTGGAAATAGGATGTCACTAACACATCCTGCGGCCTTAGTCCAATGCTGGATTGTCGCGCCTGTTATTTATTTATTTAAATCTCGAAACGAAAATTGTGTCGATTTTAAGGAGGATGGAAAAAAATCAGTTTTTCAGTTTATCTTAAAAACTGTAAATGTTCCGAAGACACATTAAACTGCACAAAATAGACTGCAATGATAAATGGTATGTAATTTAATTTTTTTACATTAATATTTTTTATTAGTCGTTTCTTTCTTTGACGGACAGGATCATTGTCTAAGTAAAACGCAAAAGGATCAAAATTTCCCCCGTTCTGTAACAGCTGACTATTGTGTCATCAGTTCCCAACGCGATATTCTGAATTTGCATTTGATATTATGCACCGTGCGAGATATAATTCAAATTTAAAGGAAAATGTCTCAGCAAATATTAAAATGATTAGTCGCATTATACTCTCCACGAAAATGAAAAAGCAACAACAACGCATTGGTCTCGGCGATGACACGATCCAAGATAGAGCTGCCTGTAGAAATATGCTGAGAAATTATCGCCAAAACGGGCGATATGCCTACACCGCAGGTCGAGCAACGCGGAACCATGGAGCGGTATAAAGAACGAGGCAAGGAAGAAGAAGATACTCTCCACGAAAAACTAGTTCAATAGTATTACAACAAAGACCAACAAATTTTGCAAGAAATAGTCAATAATCGTGTATAAAACAGCCAACATTACATAACAAAATCGTCTAAAAAATTATCCCTAAATCCTCTTGGGTTATGATTCTTATATATTAATAATCTCGAGTTCCTGGAATATCTAGGACAAGAAAACCATTAGAGGGACGTGGAGGTGGAGCTAGTAGTTAACCCTCGGATGTTTGGGTGGTGCCTGACAGATCCCAAAGAAATTTGAATCTCAAAATTTGAATTTCAGTTTTGATGATGGCATTTCAATAATATTTCTATAAGGCCGGCCCCACATCGACCGGAGTGTGGCACACACCGCACAAAAGACCGGTTCCAAGAATGATACCTTGGAGTCGCCCAACCACACTGCTGCACGATTTTTCGTATCAATCTTTTGTGCGTTGTTTGCCACACTCCGGTCGGTCTGGCGCCGGCTTAAGGTAGCTCATAATTTTTTTTTAAATTATTGGGGATATTTTTGAATCAACAGAATTGCACCAAAAATAACATTGTACATTTAATTGGCCTCGTTGTATATTAAATTTTACAATTTTTGATCACAAATATATTTTAACATTCAATATTATCAACATCTTGCCCAATTGCCAATATTCTAGTGGGGCTGATTAAAATTAAATCATAAATTTGATTGCATCACACACTTTCCCCAATCAATAAAGCGGAAATGTACCCCTTTTCCTATCAATGCACTGAGCTGGCCTCATAGAAGCGTTGCGATTTCTTAAAAAACGATTGCATATTCGATCGTTACAGACCAACATTAATCAAATGCCATCATCGAAATTCGGTACCACATATACTGCAACCATTTATAAAACTTTTCCAAAATGTTGATTTTTGTTTTTTTCAATTTTTACACCCCATTGCACCTCACGGCGCCACAGTAGGACCAAATGGCAAAAATGCGGACATTAATCTGTAACTTTTCGTTAAGGTAAAATCAAAATGAACACAACTTAATCTTTATGTAATTTTTCGTGTTGAATCGATTGAGACGTGTCGCAAATTACTGCCATTTGCATTTTTTGAGTTACGACATATTTGCAGTTTTTCCTGAAAAATATGAATTTTCCTAAGAACAATTACTGCTTTTGCTATAATATCTTTATGGTACGTGCAACTCATAGACTTGAATATTTTTTCTTCTTCTTTTAGCGGCATGGTCCTACTGGCAACCATTACTTCATTGGAATTCCAAGCCTCTCCGGGGCGGACCACACTCGTTTGCCACAACAAACGGCCAAGAATTGCCAAAACGTCTCCCTGGCAAGAGCCTCGATGGTTTTGAAGTAGGAATAATTTTTCTAGTCTTCAACATCTCATACACGAAGAATCCATATGATCCAAATCAATGAATTAAAAGCCAAATTCGATTATAGTCCTAAGTTTGAAGATAGACAGGGTGAAACCAAATCCATGTATTCAAGTAAATGTTAAATTTGTCAGCAAATGATTTTCATTTTTTAGCCATTTGCTTACTGTTTTCGTGCGTTAACAATTCAAGGGCAAATTTTACGGACTTTTATTCCAATTTTATTGAAGTTTCGCTTCCTATGGGAAGGAAGGTTGGATTTTCAAATTTTAAGAATATTAACAAATGTAATGAATTTCGCATTATGTACGCGGTGGATATCAAGCTGGGATCGAAAGAAACCTCACACAAGAACAAGAATCGATTTGAGTTTTGGGAAAGTCGTGTGCATGTATGCTTTTAAGTCAAAACTGATTTTCATGCAGAAATCTGGATTCTTGAACTCTTGGGACACCAGCGAATACTTTTCATTTAAATTTTTCCGGCATTAAAAGTATTGTTTTTTACAGTTAATAAAACTTGTTTGTATGACAGCCCCATGACCCCCTAGTCCGATTGCAGCGATATTCAAACATACAAACTGCCTGCAATAAAAAGGAACAAATGTGCAAAATTTCAGCTTCATAGCTGGCCGAGTAAAACGCGTCGCATCATACGGACATCGCCCAACGTCGGTAGATCATAACTCTACGAGCGAATGGTATAAAGAGTTGTAGTTTAATTTAAGAAGAAAAATGCAATGTTTGACACCCATAAGTGTCGACCCCTTTCCTTCCTTACACCTGCCTGAAGTTTATCCATCCAATTAGCGAGGTTCGAATGGATCCGGACGATTTGCTGGTCAGAAAATGTGCCGTTAAGACCGCATTCAATTTCGCCAATAACGGTAAATATCTTTTTGCAGGTTTTGATCATAAAATCTTTTTAATCGTGGGATTGGCTTTTTATTTATACTTTACCCACTACCAAAGTTTTATTTCAAAAGGGAGATAAAATAAAAACAAAATTTAGTTCTATTCAAAATCGTCCCATTTTCACGTTTTCCACCGTTTCTTATTGTTCTACTGCGTTATTAATAATCGCACCAATCTGAAGTTTTGGGCAAAAAATACCTTGAACTCTCTACAGACTTCATAAGATTTTGGAAAATCTCGAGATTTTACAAAATATAGGTTAAAGTTTTTAAGATTTTCCATACATTTTCATCGATCTTATACCAAGATTATAACCAAAATCGTGGTGAACTCCGCCTTTAACCAAAAATTTCAATACTACAGTAGAGGCCGTATAACCCATTTTTCGCTCTGTTCACCGTTTCGTATGCATAAGTGTGACTTTTTTTCACTTTTTGATGAGCATAAATCATACTTCTTGTTGTAACAAATTAATATAAATAGCCGTTTTAGCCGTGCATGAAATTGTCACAGTTAGTTGCAATTTAGACGTACTCTACTGTATGTACTGTCAAGTCGTAAAACAAGATTACGACCATAGTGTTTTGCGAACAAGTGTGAATTGCCTAATAGATATTAACGAGATCTGAAGGGTACTAAACAAAATAAATGAAGAAGTTGAAATGCCCATCTAGATTAGTCGCCAAATGGCGTCACGTGCAGCAAAATGGCTGTTGTCATTCCATCCAAACTAGTCGCCATTTGGCTGTGCGTCCAGTTTTTATATTCAATATGGCAACTCAACCAACCGCTTTGACAACCGCTTGTCAAATTCGGTGACAATTTTCGTTCTTTTCTTTGAAATTGAATTTATTTAATTCTTAAATGGCCATGTAATAATTCAAACGCGCAGAGTCCCATTTTGATAATTAAATTTAAAAAAATCGCCAAAATGAAATTTTGGTTGTTATTTTCTGTCTCCATTTGGCTGCTATAGTGTGGATGCCAAGTAGCCAACAGTTTTTGGACGCGCGGCCATTTGGCGACTAATCTAGATGGACCTAAAAAAATGGGTTTGTGTCCGCTTTTTCCCTATTTGGTTCCAGTGTACGGAGTCCCGAATCGAATGAACTTTTTACAGGTTATTTTTGGGGCCTATCCAAAAGCTTCTTCTCCATTGCAAGCCGAGAACCACTGGGTAGAACGGCCCATGTTTGCCTCGAGAAACACATCAAAGTGATGGGCGAATGTACGGGAAAACTGTTTCCTTCGTGTTTCAAACACGCGAAAATCCTCGAAAACTAAACCTTTCTCCGTTTTTTCCCATTTCACTGTTATCACAACCTTTTGGTGCCTAGCATAATGACTTTTCGCGACGCAAATCGACCGGGAACCAATATTTTTCGTGTAGTTTCTCGCGACATTGTCCGATTCCCCTTTAACGCAATGTAAATTTTCAATTTTCTCAAGACCGAGACATGATTTCTTGCGGCTATTTTCCTGGACTAATTAATTTACAAAAAATGCGTAGTCTTCTATCGCCTTTCTAGCATTGCTACATCCTCATTGGAGTAACGCATAAAAAACTTTTGTACACTTTTATCAATTATGGCCATATGAAATTTGAAACACGTGTCCATTACTACTCGATTGATTTACTCAATTCTCTAGAAAATTTCGGAAAACAAGCAACCACGCCCTTTCCCGGACGATCCCTGCGCCATACTATTTTCCAAAACAAAAACAAAACTCATGTGGTGAGTCTTTTGGGAGTTTTAACACTCACCATTTAGCATTAATGCAAAAATCGCTGGACGAACAAACACTTGACTTGTGTGCGACCTGCTACATTGCTTGGTTGCTCTTTTTAAATTTTTTTTCGCGAAAAACTTCGCTCGAATCACTGGCACACGTGCGTACAAATTACACACACACAAAACACGGAATCAGCCCAAAAATATATAAAAATCGCGCACACAGCACTTTTGCGTAATTTCCAAAATACTAAAAAAAAACGCTTGAGGGCGGCTCGTTGCGCGACAAACTCGAATTGAATTTTGCACAGCACACACGTCCCAAATTGGATTTTTTTTTTTTTTTGCCTTTGTTTTTTATTTTGCCAATTGGCGCTGGCGCGGCTGCCACTGCTACTGCTGTTTTGTTTTTGTTATTTGACTGTTGCGTAGCTGTTGGCTTGGCTGCTACTGCTATGCTACGTGTGTGCGCTGTTGCGATATGTTGTTCGCGTTGCTATTGCTACGTTGTAGCAGCAATGGATCGGGCGAAGTGGAAAACGAAGGGAACGTCTCTGACGTCGTTGTTTTTGTTTTTGCTTCTAGTTCTCCCCTCTACGGCGAAACGACTGGGACTGATGTTTTTCTCGTCGTTTTCGTCAAGTTGTTCTGTCGTTTTCGTTAAAAAATCTAATTTTGTACGGCAGCAAGATGGCGACGTTTTAAGCTTCGTCACAGTTCTCGCAAAATCACAGATTGAAGTTGATCTTTTTGTTACGAATCGATTTCGAATTTCTACCGTTTTTTGGTGTCGTCCGTTTTGACCACGATCCGTTGAATTTTCATCACGGCTTTCATATGGTTGCATGCACGCGATATTCATGCAACCGAAGAGACTCGCGAGACTATTTCGACTAAAATGCACACTCTGGACACTGGATACTGACGAGATTCTCACACGCAAGGAATGGCTCCCGAATACACGATCAACGCGCAGCACGGAACTCACGGCAAGATCCTCGATGTGGGGGGCTGTTGGATCGAGCCCTGGGCAATTCACTCCAGATGGAAAATTGGAAAACACACAGTCACAATATATCGCACGGACGTGATTTTCTACTTGGAACTTCCGCAGAAGACGCGAAGAAACAAAGGAACAAGAAAACGAATCGAGACAAAAGCCTCGGCCTCAACACGTAACACTTTCCACCAGCTTTTTTCTTCAACACACAGCACACGTAGGGGGGTTTTCTTTTGCTCGATAAAATTTAGATCTTTTGCACACACACCTTTTGCTACTGCTGCTCTACTGCGCCTTCTTTTCCACGTACGCAGAAAAATGGCCTTTTGTCGCGTTGCACCTCTTGCAATTCGATTGTTGGGCTTTGCTTTGAACTCGCACACGATTTTTGATTTGGTAGAAAAATAAAAATTTACTCGCTTGTCACACGCTTTTCGTTATCGCGACTGGTCGCCTTCTTCACTTCTTTTTCTCAGCTCACTTTCACAAATTCTACTTTTGGAACGTCAACTCGTACGTCCATCCACCGCGACTCTTTCCGACAAACTATAACGATTGCTTACGTGATGTTCAATAAATAAGAAAAGGCATTTCGTTCAGTTTTCCCCTGTTGTGCAAATGCAATAGCACAATAGAAAGAGTCCGTTGGAGAGAACGGGCGCGATAGATTGTGCTAATTGTTTGGTTGAATTGGAATTGTTGGGAGTGCGTTCAAGGCGGTGTTAAGGTGTGCACGAGAGATACACCGATTTGTCTTTTGGCGGTGAAAGGAATTCAAAACAATTTTATTAAAATAATTACAGTGAAACTTTCCTAAGTTGACCACTCCGTATCATGACCACCTCTTTTATATTAGGTTAATCGAGTCTCTGTAAAATGTACAACAACGCATTGGTCTCGGCGATGACCGCTTATATACCGGAGCAAAGATAAAAAGTTTTAGGTAAATTTAAATTATTTTTGTACGGCATATACGGGCTGCACTAACTAATCGAAACTAAATTTAGTCCCGCTCGCAACAGATGGCGAGGTGCTTACCAATCCATAATGCTTAGACAAGCGACTGTCTCTGAAATTTATCCAGGAAGAGCGAAGTCGTCTTGTTACTGGAATGATGTCGTTTTCGATTTTCGATTCGCTACAAAGTTTATATGAAATTCCTGGTTAGAAAAAACGCGAGATTAACAAATTCTAATCATAATAATGTCCAAATAATCGAAATGTCAGATAAACCATTTCTAAACATGTGCACATTCCACAACCAATTCGCATAAAAGGAAGAAGAAGAAAGTTAATACGCGAACTAGACTAGGACGGTATATACACCCTATGAAAGAGGTACTATCTCCAAAAATGCTTCAAGATAGTTTAAATTAAGAGCCGGTATATAAGCGCTCGATGACACGATCCAAGATAGAGCTGCCTGTATGTTGGGATATTATCGCCAAAACGGGCGATGTGCCTACACCGCGGGTCGAGCAACGCGAAGCCATGGAGCGGTATAAAAAACAAGGCAAGGAAGAAGAAGAAGAAATCGAGTCTCTGTAAGTTGACCACCCTACTGAAAATTATCCGCGCTCAGGTAGTCAACTTATGGAGGTTTCACTGTATATATTTGTATAGGTGTGTTTTTAACTATCGAGAATAGGAGAGAACAGCACAACTTCCATACAAGTTTGACAGTTGTGTTCTGTATAGAACAACTCGCATCCAACTTTATGTCGAGTTTTTATGGAATTTATTTTAAGCTGACCTATGTACAGCATTGAGAAGCGTACAGCAAAATATACAGAATTCTTGATAGACCGACCTATGGTCAGCATTGTGTACGTATAGCTACGTCCTACACCTGAGCTATCTATTACAAATTATGGAAATAAATTAGTCGGTTTTATTTTTTGACAATTTCATAGTTCGCTCGTTGTGAGGAATTATTATTTTATCATCCTTGTAATAAAAACTCCGAGAAGGGGAAAAATCTTAGATCATGTATATATGTCTATACCTCATACTATACATACAAAACGGGCGTGTTATTTTATTACCATTTTAAATCGAATGCTTTGTTAACGTTATGTTTAACCGTGCGTTCATTTTAGCGAGGTTCCACCGTTATCTTGTCACTCCAGAAGCCAACAATCAGTTGAAACCAATCACGTACAGTCCCCCAAACATCGCCTTTCGAACGATACACATAATGCCCATACTCTGTTTCCTATGGTAGACATAAATGTATTTTGGTGGTAATATACTTTTACGAAATGATTTTGTCGTGATTTTAAAGGACTCGTCTCAACGATAATACTGTATTTTGATATCCATATCGTATCCATATCGTCTAGAATGCATTCCCAAAGAAATAAGGACCTTTTTTGTCCACGCCCAAGTAACAATTTCATTCCTATAATATTTCATAGAATATTTTCTTCTAACGATAATAGGGGCACTTTACAGGGTATAAACTCTGAATAATAGTCCAATGATGGCGTTTGGCGCCGTTTTTTGATCCAATTGCACCTTATTGTAGCACTGAACTAAGCTTTGAAAAAGACATACATCAATGTGTTATGTCATCATTCTCTGTCATTTTCTCGTGAAAAAAAGAAAAAAAAATCCCCCAGCCAGCGTCGAACCAGCGACTGTCGTACGCCAGTCCGACGCCCTAACCACTCGGCCAACCTCACATATAGTTAACATTGCTCGTAAGCACTACAAGTGCTCAACACTTCTTTATCGACTCTTCTCCATTGCACCTTCTTCTTTATACATATGTCAGTCAATTGATGTTGAATAAATCCACACATTCATCAATAAAATGCAGACATTTTCTGCGCTGAGATTATCTTAATTGATTCATAAGTTAACAAGGAGTGAGGAAATGTAGTTAGTTTCATGCAATATTTCAATGGATTCAATTCAAGAAACGTGGTATTCCAGAGCACTTCATAAGTGTCAATTCTTAAAAAATCACAAAGTCCATCCTTATATAAAACTACGGTGAACAATTTATTGGATGACCATACGAATGTCACACTATAAAAATGACACCGACTGTGCTATAGAAGAATATTATGCAAGTGTGTGAGTTAACATAGAGAGACTATTGCATCTGTGTAGTGTATCAACCAATAAACACAAGAGTGGAGTATTTAAAGGAGTGTCTTTTTAGGTTAACGTTTAGAGACAGTTTTATCGAAGTTTTATACCACCATCTTTAAATTTATTCCATAATGATGATAAAAGCTTTCCGGAAAATACTTTAAGGATGTTTTATCGGATCAAAACATTACTTTAAGCGCTGTCACACGATAAATGAATTCCGTGGTACTATATGGTTGCTACAGTGTGAAGTGCTTCTTTAAAGCAAAAGAATTGTTGCTTGGGCGGACATCTTTTCATAATAAGTGTCGACACCAAAATATTAAGGATCGCACTACTTAATGCTTGTCTTCTGCTCAACATTTTTGTCAGCAGTGTAAAATGCATTGCGCTTGACGTTTTGCGATGCCGATGCTGCTGCTGATGCGTGTAATCTATTTCAAGCATAATACTTGAAATACATTTGACGCGTCAGCATCGGCATCAGCAGAAACATTTCAATTTAGAACACACGCATTTGCCTTTGAAGACCCACATTAGGTGTGTTTTTTTTTGTTATCCCGTATAGGTTTGGGTAAAGAAACCTCATATAAAAAAAATGCCAGCTGATCCACCTGAATTATTTTTTATATGAAGTTTCGTTACCCAAACCTACACGGGATAACCAAAAGAACACACCTATTGACAGCAGAAAAAATGCTTCTGCCGCTGCTGCTGCTGTCAATGTAGGTCATCAAAGGCAAATGCGTGTGTTCTGAACTGGGATTAGGTAGACTATGGATAAGCCCTTAAGGAAAAATTTTGTCTAGGTTTTTATAACACAATCACAAAAAACACACATACTATCCAACTACACCATAGGCGCCGTAAGTTTTTCATACGATGGGGGCATACATTTGGCGCAAAAATTTGAATTCCCAAATAGATTTTTATGAACTGCATGCAAACAATTTCGGTACTCAGGGCTCTAGTACACAATCATATTTGGTAATATTTTTATATTATAATATGCTTAAGCCTACTTGATTTCGCTTATTGCACGTCTAAAAATTTATACTGAATGAATCGAGTAGGCTTAGGCATATGACATACATATTATAATAAAAATATGACTGTGTAATGGAGCCCTAAGCAAAAAAGATAAAGACTAAATACATAAATCGAAATTCTTGTTTTCCGCAAATTACGTTTAAGTTTTCTTATGATTTTCATATCGGTGTAATGGTAATGAGCTAATGAGTAACGAATCAATAAGGCTTCAGGTGTGTTTTATTGGGTCGAGTACAACTTTTGTCAAATTTGTATGGAAGTTTTTCACCATTATACTAATTTCCTCCAGGGGAATAATACTTACGAATGTCACATTTTGATTGGGTAGAAAATAAATTATATTTCGTTAATCACCTCCCTCTTCCTTTTATAACCGGGCTTGGGACCGGCTTTGGCGGAATTAAGACGATTAAGACTGCATTCATTCCACGCCCACTCCATGCTTAGGCGTTTATGCAGCGGAATCAACTTGTCCCTCAGATGGTTCACAACAACCAGCGGCTCGTCTGGACTATTAGCTGCCTTTCGCATTAAATGATTGATGATCTCGTCGTTCAAATAGGCCACAGCATCGCGTTTAGATTGCTTGTACCGAACAATCAGTTTGTATGCAAAATTTACTCCTCCGGCGACTATAACCGCTAGCCCGATGAGTCCAACATAAAGAAGAACTTCTGTAGCTTATTGTACACGGAACACGTGAACGGAAGGCGGGGATTCAAAATTGCAAAACTGTAGGCTTGAGCATCGCGGACCGCCAATACTTGATCAAAAGACAATGCAGTGCCGTCTTCATCGACTGCACTTATTTTCCACTGCGGATTTTGGTGAATCAAATATTCGACATTGTGCAGATCGCGAACCATTCGACGAACGTTCAGATGCAGATGAGTGGCCTGAACCAATCGAACAATTTCCTTGGTACCCAAACTAAACTGTGCTGTAATATCTTTACATTTGTGGTCCTCAATAACTCCAGAGCTCCTTTCAAACCCTCCTCATCGATGCACGTCATCTGTGTGAATCGTCGCATATCTGATAGAAAGTATTTCGATCGTTGATGGTGTTGGCCAAATCGAGACTGATCGTTACATACATGAAGGTCGCCACGCCGAGGAAAACGATCAATGCACCAAGCAGCACGCAAGGAGTCAACGTTTGCTTCACACCATACTGTTCGTCCAGTCGATTGATGAGATTTGAAAATGCCGCACGTGGTGATATGTTTGAATGGGGCTCGGGTGCTTGATAGACACTATCAGCCTCTCGTGGTGGCGGAGCATAACTGCTTCCCTAGTACACTGTCCCGCAGATTCACGGCTCGCGTACTGCATGTGACGATCCTAAACCTGCTGGAACTGCATTTGGCTCGCCGATAGACTCATTAGACATCTGAAAACAATCGATAAATCATTATGCATACCAATTTATATTTTAACAATTCAACTAATGTCGGTTAAATTTATTTGTTTACTTACCGTAATACCAGACGGATTCAGTTCCGGAAATGCATTTTCTTTGAGCACAGTTCGTTTCTCAAGTCAAAATATGCCGTCATTACGCAAATGTTTCGTGCAAACCACAGCTCTTTTAGGAATCTACACACCTCTTAACTGTAGTTTGTCTATCCATACAGCGCGTTCGCCTCATCAATTAGAAATCTGCAAGAAACGGTTTACATTATGAAAGAATTAGCATATTATTTTACCAAAGCAGTTTTATCAAATTGACTCGAAACTTTGCACGAAAATTGCAAAAAAAAATTTGCAAAACTCTAACAATGTGATGAGCCCCCGAAACAGAAAGAAATTGATACGTTCATGAACACATCGACGAGACGAATTTCCATCGTAACCTTTCGTGCCCGCTTCGTACAAAACATGCACGAACAAGGTACGAACCTGGGACGAACTCAAACGAACGGAAACTCGTCTATTGTATTGGCTGTCAACCACACAATCGCGCACTTGTTTTCAAGAAAACATGTATGAACAATGCGATAAACTATAATTTTGACACAAAAATTCACATATGACCACTAAAATGTAGGCTCTCACGCGATTACCTGTGAAAAGATACACTCATAGTGTTTCACTGTTGGTCGCTGGAAAACCCGACAACAATGCACTTCATGTTCTGAAATAAACTTTTTTTTAAATTAGAACGAATTCGCAGCCTTACGGCCTACACTGTTTAAGTCAATTTCTTACAATTCACTTGGAAAAACTCGATTTTGTCCACTCACACTCACTGCGTTCACTTGGCGCGAATTGGGTGACAACCACACTGTTGACAGTCTGTTCATCGGCCGACCATCTTGTGGGTTGCCCGAGGGGTGTACGAGAGGTGGCGTTGAGGAAGAGGAGAAAAAATTTCTAGACACACACGTACGCTCATCTACACGATGATTTCCAATCCAGTTAAATATCATAGGTTCTGAATTGAACATTTTCTGCTGATGCCAATGCCGATGCTGACGCATCCAATCTATTTCAACTATAACTTTCATCGAAATCGGTCCACGGAGAGAGCCAGGAGAACCATTGAAGGATGACTTTACGTTCGCTTCAATGACAAATTTACCGCTATTTCCGCCACTAATCAAAATTGTTTTCACCGATTCTTTGTCAGGGCTATATCAAAGGATAATATATGTACCAAATTTTGTGAAGATCGAACCACGGGAAGGTTGATTTTAAGCGTTTCACGTTTTCGTACCGTTATTTCATCGCATTTTTTTCACGGAAAGAAATCCAGTCAGTATTTCTCAGGAATCTTCCGCAAAAACATATAACGTGTACATGTCAATAAGAAGATATTTCGTTTGGGAATTACATTCCTGACATATTGATGACGATAAAGCGATTTTTGTCGGGGAGACAAGTTTACGACAAATTTTTCATTCGAATGATATCATTTTCGTATCATTTTCGAACAAAACGATGCAATTGTTTGCTGGGATCTGTCTTCTTAACGAAGTGTTCTTTTTGGAACACTCGACAATGGGGCTACGGAACGGAACAGTTGCGTATGTTCCGCAAACATGTTTGCCATTCTGATCACCTAACTGCAATTTTGCGGATCAGAAATAGTCTCCGCGGTCGTTAACATACACTCCCAATCAATAGGATGGTTCCAATGGTAAAATGGCTGCATCTCGGTAAGTGATAACGGTATTTTCTTCAAACTTTGTGATATTATTTTCAGTAGTCTGCTTGTTCTTTGAATGATAGAAGGTCTCAAATCTAAAGTCCCGTTAGGATTTTCTTACGAAAATTCTTAAAAACAATTCAAATAATGGTGAAGTCAATAGGATAGTTCCAGTGGAAATAAAACATTAAATAACGGTACGAAAGGATAATTTTACTTTTAAAAATGTGGCTGGTAATAAGAAAAACTTTTTTTAAGTAATTTTATCTCAAAAAGTTAATCTGGGATAGAAGTTTTTAATGGTAAATTAAATTAATTTCGGCCCAAGCTCCTCTAAACGTTCGCAGAAGAGCTTCAGTGTTCTTAAACTATCGTCTAACGGTATAGATCTTCCTTGTCATTCATCCCCATACATTTTTCATGGTATTTGGATCTAGGAATGATGGCGGTATTTCCAAAACCTTGATAGTTGGTCTTGAAACCAATCTTTTATCAGTCTTGCTCCATGATTGACACCATTATCTTGCTAAAATCTCAAAGATGTTGCATGGAAAATGTCGGTAATTTTAATAATTATATTACCCAGAATGTTTTTGTAAGCCTGGACGTTGTGAATACCCCTTATTTCCACAAGCTCAATAGTTCCATACCGAGATATTCAAACCCATACTTTGACATTTCTTACTCTGAGTGATGCGTCTACAAAATTAATTGCTTCTGGCTCAAATCGTGGAAATTATACCTAAATCCATCTGAACCGACGAGATTAAATCTTTTCCGCCAGTAAAAATAACGCGTTTGTCCAATCCGTACAGTTTCTACGTTTGGGTTTAATATCTTGGTATGGAACTATTGAGCTTTTTTGAATTAGGGGTATTTAGAGTACCCAGGCTTTTAAAGATATTCTTCCTAGTGTAATGCCTAAATTTTGCGACATTTTCCATGCACTCCTTTAAAATTTAAACATAATGACACCAATCATGAAGCAAGACTGAGAAAAGATTGGTTTCAAGATCAACTAATCAAGGTTTTGGAAAGACCTCCATACTTCCTAGATCCAAATACCATGAAAAATGTGTGAGGATGGATGACAAGGAAGATATATATACCGTTAGACGATAATTTAAGAACAGTGAAGCTGTTTGGCGACCGTTTAGAGGAGTTGAGGACGAAATTAACTTAATTTACCGAGATTTTTTTTCCGCTTCATATACAGTATATAATATAATATCCGGCATTTCCCATAAAGTAGAGTGAGTAAGCAAACGTTCTTCTTAGTGGGAAAGTCCTGCATATTCACTTTTTCCAATCTCCCAATTTTGCCAAAAATGTCCCTCACTTTTCACTTCTATTTGGGGGTCCAGAACCGTACCAAATGAATTTTCTTAGAAACTTACATACAGGGTCTTTAATAACAATAACTTCTTTTTAAACGTCTGGTTCCGTGTACAACCATTTACTAATTTAATCACGGCCAGCAGTTGAAACGGTTTGGTTATTGGTCTACGATATTAGGAAATGTTTTTTACATCTCAGATTTGTAGTACGGAGCAGAATACAAAAAAGAAGTACAGATGGAAGATCAGCCGCTAGCGTCGTATTTTGGCCAATATTGTGTACAGCTTTTCTCCCTCAAGGATCTGGTCACCTTAAGTTATGTGTTGATTTTGTCCTGTAATAGATAGCTAAAAACGCGCCTAATGAGTTTGTGGGGATTTACTCACGTTCATTATTTTCTTGGAAGCAATAAGCGCGTGAACCCGAAGGGGATTCGTAGCACTGAAGCCGATGGGCCTATCTCCTCCTGGAATGTTATAAATCGATAATCGTAGAGCTCGGCGACACTGACAGTTTATTTGTCCTTTGCTTCTAAAAGATGACATTTCTAGTTGCCCACAGACCATTATCCTTGTTATACAATTTTATTTCCTTTTTGCAAATAAATCCTAAATCAACGACGACGATTCATATGAATACTCAAAAAAGATGCCTATGGATTGGACCGACTACTTTACCGGTGGTATTGCTTCCGTACTGGCTGTCATCTTCACGAATCCTTTCGAAGTGATTAAAACTCGAATGCAACTACAAGGAGAACTGGCCAAGAAAGGCACGTATGCAACACCATACTCAAGTGTAATGCGAGCCTTCATAGCGGTCGCCCGAAACGATGGAGTCCTTGGTCTTCAGAAAGGCTTAGTACCGTCCATGTACTTTCAATTTATCATGAATTTCATTCGACTAGGTTTGTACTCGAACGTAGAACATCTCGGATGGCTGTCAGATGAGACGGGCAAGGTATCCTTTACGAAAAGCTTGGTGTGTGGTTCGGTTGGTGGCATTATTGGCTGTTTTGCCGGGAGTCCATTCTTTCTGGTGAAAACACATGTCCAGTCTCAGTCGGCACCCAAAGTTGCAGTTGGCTATCAGCACAATTATCGCGGAATGATGGATGGATTTCGGCAGATTTATGCTAGTGGAGGAGTGAAAGCGCTCTATCATGGTGCATTGGCGTGTGTACCACGAGCTGGGCTGGGTAGTGGATCTCAGCTGGCTGCTTTCGGGACAACAAAGGATTTTCTGCGACGTCACGACTTGATAACGAACGAGACGCTGATTTCATTTGTGGGAGGAACGATTGCCGGTACAGTGATGACCGTTGTGATTACTCCGCCGGATGTTGTTGCAACGCGGTTTTATAATCAGCAAACTGATCATATCGGGCATGGAATGCAGTATCGTAATTTCAGCGATTGTGTTGTGCAAATTTGGAAAATTGAAGGCATTGGCGGTTTTTATAAAGGATTCTGGCCAAATTACCTGCGTATGGGACAGCATTCAGCGTTAGTTCTGTTCTTCTTTGATGAAATGACGGCTGTGAGAAAAAAATATTTTAGTGTAGATAGCTAGTTAGTTAAGATTATTATTGAAATTTGAAGATAGCAGATTGTTACAATAATGTGATACTAAAATATAATTTCCGGAGCTTCTGCCAATAAAGTGCATATTTTAAACCATCTTTGCATGAGAGCATTACAACAGGTGTGTTTTTTGGTTATCCCGTGTAGGTTTGGGTAGCGAAACTTCATATAAAAAAAATGTCAGGTGGGTCAGCTGGCATTTTTGTATATGGAGTTTTGTTACCCAAACCTACACGGGATAACCAAAAAAACACACCTATTAGCGACGTTTTTTTCGTATCGCGTGTAAGTCTGACTCGAAAAAAACGATCGCGGGTAACATCCCGGTTAGGACCAAACAGCTGACATTTGACAGTTTTTGTGCATCTTTGACTCGCTTTCGTCGGCTTATTTTTTAGATGTGGTGGATTTTATCACAAAAGATGATTATTCCTTTGCAAAATCTTTTCTCGTTATTAGAAAAGCTCTCACATTTGGTTTGAAAAAACAAATTCCCTCATATTTCCCCTATGCGTCCGCCATCTACATTTGAGCTCTATCCCGTGTAGGGTAGTTGCACGGGTTAACTTTACCTGGGTAAGTGTCATTTTTTTTATATGAAGTTCTACCCAAACCTGCACGGGATAAACCAGGGATTTGGAGCGGAGCGGAGCGGAGCGATGGAGCGGAGCGGAGCGACCTTTAATTTCGGAGCGAAAGAGCGGAGCGTGGAGCGATTTTTTGCAGGCTGGAGCGGAGCGAATTTTGCTTTGAAGATCGCTCCGCTCCGCTCCGCTCCGATGTAAAAAATAAAAAAATTCCGAGAAAAAAAAAGGATTTTTTTCGACGAAATTTTTCATTTTATGGAACGAATTGATGATTTTGGGCTATTTAAAGGCGAAGAATTCGCTGAGAGACTTGCAAAATTTCGTATTATTGTGAAATTCATTGTGATAAAAGAGGTTTTGCGTTAAGTCATAATCATCACTCTTCATTATTAAGAAATTCAAGATCATCCAGGACAGAAAAGTCCTGTCCTGTAATCGATAAATGAAACGCCCTTTTTAATTTAAATTAGTTATTAGGTGCGTTTTATTGGATGGACTACAGGACAGCGCAGCTTCCATAACCATTTGAGAGATCTCGTTCTATCCGGGATGTCCGGAAACTATCGCATAAAAGCACCCAAATATGATTCCTCGTGATATTTCCAGCAAAAAGGAGACATTTAAAGATTTTTCAAAAATTTAACATTTTACATATACATATTTTCTTTCGGTTGGGCCTAACAATTTTTCCTAAGAATAAACCCCATAAAAATTGGAAAAGCAGTTTAGTTTTTACACAGCTTCAAAGACAAAATTTTGTGATCTTAAGCGCAGTATAGAGCTCGGGCGGAATGAAAATGAAATTTTTGTCCGCTGCGATTTTTTCAATTAAAATGCATGCTTACTGTCGTGGAACATGTCGGAAATGATGGGGAATTCCATAAGCTACAATCCGAATATGGTTCCAAAATTTTTCTCGTCCATTTTATGTATTATTTTTCGATTCCCCCGTCATTTCACCGTGGAAAATATCTAATGACGGGGGAATCGAAAAATAATACATAAAATGGCCGAGAAAAATGTTGGAACCATATTCGGATTGTAGCTTATGGAATTCCCCATCATTACCGACATGTTCCACGACAGTAAGCATGCATTTTCATTGAGAAAATCGCAGCGGACAAAAATTTCATTTTCATTCCGCCCGAGGTCTATTCAGGCCTTTACTGCATATACATTTTTTCCCCACGGATGTGTTAGTGGTAGCATTTTTGGAAAATTTTTAAATGCTAAGGAGTTAAGAACTCAGCACCTATTTTGCTGGAAATGACATTAATAATCAGTCTTGACTCGGTAATCCGGATCTCCTTTAATCCGGATATCACGCTAATCCGGACGATTAAATATTTCCACTATCTTCTATAGTCCGGATTTCGGCAGCAATGTTGACTCTAAAATCCGGATATTTGAGATTTTCAGTGTGAAATGGAAGATTCGGTCTCGTACTTTTTTACGGGACTGTTTAGCAATTGACATGATGCTGGCTAATTTCTAACAAATAAAACATTTATCGACTTTTGTTCCGCCTTTTTATTTGTTTCGATTGTTTTTCATAGAAAAAAGTGATTGCGCTAATCCGGATGTTCCAATGATCCGGATTACCCCTTGCAATAATTGATCCGGATTACGAAACTGGTGCTATCCTGTTCTGTACTTGATCGAATAAAACGCACCTGTTAAGTCATATTCTATAATACGTGAGTAGATATACGTTAAATTGAATAATTCGCGGAAAATAATAAATATTTACTAAGAACAATGAAGTTTTGTTGTATTTTTGTAATGGAGCGGAGCGGAGCGAAAAAATTTTAGTCGGAGCGGAGCGCTGGAGCGGAGCGGTTTCAAATTGGTCGGAGCGGGAGCGGAGCGGAGCGAAAAAATGTGTCGCTCCAAATCCCTGATGGAAACATTAAGAAAAGTAGACCAAATCGGAGTGAAGCAATTAAAAATAAATCTGTACATATGTGTAAATTTAAAGCAAATGATTTAAACATGTAGCGAATTGGTGATTTGAAAAATAAAAGCAATGAAAGTAAAACATTTCAGAAATTTACCAAATGCATCAGTGTGCATTAATGTTTTTGAAATAACACAATAAACATAATATAGATAAATGTAGATAATGTTGTAGTTGGATATACTTATATACATTGACTGAATTGACCAACATTAACAGAACACATACAAATGAGAGTAATGAAGGGTTTCATCGTTTCAGGTAATTCTGGTAAAATTTAGTACTTGAAAACAAGCTATTTCAAACTTGAATTATGATGAATACTGGTGGTTGTTTAATGACTGTAATGTTCTGCATTGAAAATGGTTTTAGCAAATTGAACTCTTATAAACGGAAGAACTTTGTATTGTCATAAAAGAGTTTTGAGATTTATTATTTATATGGTTCACATTCTTGAATGGTAATTTGAAATGCAGACTAGAAAATTCCAAATTGTAGTAAAAGTTTGCAGAAATTTGTTTTGGGGATATTCATCTTAGAAGTACTATTGGTTATTTGGAATTTTTGGCAAAATTGTATTATAAGATGGAACTAAGAAATAGTCATCTGTTACACAGTCAGATTTTTAATTGAAGTATAAAGACATTACTTTCGTTGAAGTATGAGAAGTACGTTGTACGGATTATTAATGCTGAAAATAGAAATCAATTTATTTTTATTAAAAAGAAATTTTATTTTTAGATTTTCAGAGATCGCATTAATATTATCCAAAATTAATTTGAAGAGACCAAAGTAAATACACAATCCATAATGAATATTGAGTATATTCCCTACAGGCAAATAAAAATCAGATGTGTAAGCCGCTTATCAAAGCCACAATTTCGAGGATTCAACAGAAGCTAGTACACGAGGAAAGATCAGCGGATAACAAATAAAGATGTATAAGAATGAATTTAGTAATATGTCATTTATAACTGGTCTGGTTAGGTTTTTTCTGGGTTTTCCTAATCCTCGCAACAAATGTTGGCCATTGTGAATGTTCCCCAGAAGTTAAAAAAAAAATGAAGAAAGTAAAAAAAAAGTAAGGCTCAAGAACAAATAAATTTAAATTTAATTTGTTTATAGTTATTTTGAACTTAATTAGAACGATTCAATTTTTGAGAGGGCGTGTTGGATATTTACGATATTTATGATCGTAAAAATAATGCATCCACAGCCACTTAAGATTATAAACAAAAATTAAATCGTTCTTTGTATGATTGTACGTATTAAGATACAATGCAACGTATGGATTGAAATTTTTGTTTACAATACTAGTCGTAAACTGTATTGCATAGTTTGAGATGCATACTATATGCATACTTAGATATTTGCCTGCATGGTTATAAGTTTATGAAAGAGCTATAGTTTAGTTCTTGGGCTGAGCTTAAGAAAGAAACATATATCAATAAAAAGAAAATTATGAAAGTATAAAATACAGTGTTTGATTGAAATAAGATTTTCCAATAGATAGTACCTTTCCATAGGGTGAATATACCGTCCTAGTCTAGTTCGCGTATTAACTTTCTTCTTCTTCTTTTTATTCGAATTGGTTGTGGAATGTGCAGATGTTTAGAAATGATTTATCTGACATTTCGATTATTTGGACATTAGGTGTGTTTTTTTGGTTATCCCGTGCAGGTTTGGGTAACGAAACTCCATATAAAAAAATGACAGCTGACGCACCTGTCATTTTTTTTATATGAAGTTTCGTTACCCAAACCTGCACGGGATAACCAAAAAAACACACCTAATATTAGCGACGTTTTTTTCGTATCGCGTGTAAATCTGACTCGAAAAAAACGATCGCGGGTAACATCCCGGTTAAGACCAAACAGCTGACATTTGACACTTTTCGCGCATCTTTGACTCACCTTTGTCGGCTTATTTTTTAGATGTGGTAGATTTTATCACAAAAGATGATTATTTCTTTGCAAAATCTTTTCTCGTGATGAGAAAAACTCTCACATTTGGTTTGAAAAAACAAATTCCCTCATATTTCCCCTATGCGTCCGCCATCTACATTTGAGCTTTATCCCGTGTAGGGTAGTTGCACTGGTGAACTTTACCTGGGTAAGTGTCATTTTTTTTATATGAAGTTCTACCCAAACCTGCACGGGATAAACTCAATAAAACGTACCTATTATGATTGGAATTTGTTAATCTCGCGTATTTTCTAACCAGGAATTTCATATAAACTTTGTAGCTAAACGAAAATCGAAAACGATATCATTCCAGTAACAAGACGACTTCGCTCTTCCCGGATAAATTTCAGAGACAGCCGCTTGTCTAGGCATTATGGATTGGCAAGCACCTCGCCATATGTTGCGAGCGAGATTAAAATTAGTTTCGATTAGTTAGTGCAGCCCGTATATGCCGTCCAAAAATAATTTAAATTTGTCTAAAACTTTTTATCTTTGCTGCGGTATACACTCCCAGTCACTTGAATAAGGACAAACTTTTCGAGAGTTGTTTATCTCAAAATATCCTTTTCCTTGCAGCGGAGAGCATAACTCAGTATTTGTTTACAAAGGCTATTATGTTGCTAATTAATAGTTTACGAGAAAAAAAATGAAACATTTAATAATAACGGTTATGTTTCATCAACATAGATAGATAGAGATAGATAGATAGATTTATTTCATAATTCTCTTAATACAAAAATACAATAAAATTTACAATTATCTTAGCATAAAAGTACTATGAAAATAATGGAACATTTTATACCCTAACACTAAAAATAGTAATAAGGATAGTGGCAAATGTTACTTCAAACTGACATATATCTTATAATAAAAAAAAGTGAATATGTGGGGTGAACTTCAAATGAAACGTTACAAATTGGGTAATTCAATTTCAAAAATTCAAATAAAATTCAAAATTACAAACAAAAAAAAGCGAATTCTCTTGAAAAAAGAAAATACTTATACCAAAATGCCAGAGAAAATATTTTCTAAACTAGCATAATCAAACTCAAATAACCATTTTCTAACACATTTAAGAAACCTTCCAGATACAGTTTCTGATCTAATAGATTGTGGAAGTTTATTGAATAAACGGCAGGACGAGACTAAAAAATAATTTTGAAATGCGGTGGTTCTTGAAAAAGGGACTGATACCATATTAGCCAAGTTTCTCCGAAGATTGTAATCGGATATTATTCTGAAGTTTAAATTTCCCGATCTGGCAAAGAAAATTTTCAAAACTTTAAAGCAATATAAATGCCGGACAGGAAGAACATTTTGACTGTGAAATAACACGAAACTAGAATGTCTTCGGGGTTTATTGCAAATAATTCGTATCACATTTTTTTGTAAAATGAGAAGTGGTTGTATCTTATTCAAATAAGCTCCTCCCCAACAAGCAATGCCATATTGAAGTTTGGAGTGAAAGATTCCAAAATAAATCCTCTTTAGAAGTGCTTCGGAACAAAGTTTTTTCAAATAATAAAAATACCTGAGAGAGCAACGAAAGTATTTGGCCAAATCTTGTGTATGGTCCGCAAAAGATAACCTTGAATCGAGCGTTAATCCCAAGTATTTGAATGTATTCACAACCTCTATCTCAAAACATTCACTACAGCAAATAGGATCGATGTTACTTGTTGGTGAGCAAGCAGCAGAACGACAATAACAGTCATTTAGTTTAAAACGTTGGCAATCGGAAGCATAGAACCAAAAGTTAGCGATGTTTATGGTAGAAGACGATAAGCTAAAGAACATCATTTTAGTTTTGGCACTTATTGTTAGACCATGCTCAGCAAACCAGATCCTGAAAATATTAAGGTCCCAATTAATATCGGCAGTTAAGTGTAGCAAACTCTTAGAACCGTAAGTACAGCCTACATCGTCAGCAAAAGCAGTCAACTCTCCCTTAAATTTTTTTTGAAATAAAGAATTTATATAAACCAGGAATAAAATCGGGCCCAAAACGGAGCCTTGTGGAACACCCAAGAGTAAATATTTTATTTCACTTCGAATTTCCCAAATTTTTACACGTTGATACCTATTAGTCAAAAAAGACTTAAACCAATCAAGAATAAAACCACGAAAACCCGCTTGTTCAAGTTTACTTAGTAGAAAAGTATGGTTAACCATATCGAACGCCTTGGAAATATCGACAAACAAGCCAGCTGTGAGTTTGTTTGCATCAACGTTAGAAAAATTATTATGCTGATGCACTTATAAATTCTATTTCCTCTACCCATGATTACCGAAACTTACAAAAATTAAAGTTAAAACACAATTTGAGAGGATTAAAACAAAAACAGTTAGGATGTCACGCTAGCACTTTCGAAATAACGACCGAATCGCAACTGTCCCTATTCAAGTGACCAAACTTTGAACATAGAATTTATTAGTGCATCAGCATAATGTTGATGAAACATAACTGTTGTTATTAAATGTTTAATTTTTTTTCTCGCAAACTATGAGCAACATAATAGCCTTTGTAAACAAATACTGAGTTATGCTCTCTGCTGCAAGGAAAAGGATATTTTGAGATAAACAACTCTCGAAAAGTTTGTCCCTATTCAAGTGACTGGGAGTGTATAAGCGGTCAGTGAGGCTGCTTCATCAAACAAGAGGTGGTTAGACCTAAAGACGATGGCTCAGGACAGAGCAAGGTGGAAAGTATGCACCCCACAAGGGGTTAACAGGAACCCGAGACGCCTCCCCTTCAAAAACAATTAGGTCTAAGGTCAAACAAGCCGAAAGAATTCTAATAATTTAAGCCCCTAAGAAGTCGTATTGATTTCAGGTAAAAGGATATATAGGCTTCGTATGTTGGACTTGTCCTGTTAAGGCTGAGCAATTAAGCTAGCTTTTCAAAATAAAAAAATTTAGAGCCATTGTCGAGCAGCGCGATTATTTTAACTTTTTCGATGCACGGCGCGTGAATTGGCATTTGGCATAAGGATGGGAAAATTTTAAGCTCAGCAGAGATTCATGATTCTAGCACATGTACATGATGAGTTTTCATTCCGTTGTTAGACTCCTTTATGTAGGAACTCACTATATTACGCTGAATCTCTAGGTTTCTGGTGAATAGACATGAAGAGTGTAATATGTATTCCGATCGAGCTTAATTTTAAAGTTTAGAGAAAATTAAAATGTCAAATAAAAAATTATTGAGCTTGGTTTTGAACTAAAAAAGACAAAATATTCGACGACTCCGTTCTCCATGACGACATTATTTATGATTGGAAATCTGCATGATATCCTTGTAACACTATTTCCTTTGGAAATTCCATCGAAAAAAACATGCGTTCACGAATTACGTACCATTGAAGCCAAATGTATTCTTAATTATTCCTTAATAGAAGTCGACATTATATGGTCATGGTTCAAAACAAAATAATCTCATAAAAGTGTCTACGGAAAGGTCTACACGTAGGCAGACATACACATGAAAACGTCCTTAAGAATACAGGTAGAATGTTTTCCATGTTGCTATCCTTTTAGTCTGAACACTATACACACAGGTGGTGTAGAGTCGAAGATGCTCGGGCGGACGTGATTTAGTTCGTATATAATGCCTGAGCCCAGGATCGTCAACTCACATTCTATTTTGAGATTTCATGTGATTTGTTTCGTTAAACTTGAGTTTGCCGTGTGAAGTAATTTTCCAAAAGTAAAAAATGAATAACGGAAATTGTAAAAGTGTATCGAACCATTCGCATCCACGACCGTGGATCAATCGTACAAAATCCGGCGAGGACTGTTTCAACTCGAATACACGAACGAGGCGAGTTCATTGGAATCCAAATTCGGAAAGTAAACGTTGCAGTCGAGAAAATCAAATGGAACGGACGAATGTCCATAATAATCGATGTAACGGGAGAGAAGCGATGCAGCCGTTTAATGTTGCAAATCGAGGGGTTGAGAAACAGCCCTGGAATGCGACGAATCAGCGAAGGAACGGGCGAAAACGGGTGAACTCCGGCTCCACATCGGGAAGTCCTGCTTACGATGGTGGGGAATATGACACGATGGGCCGACAATCGCACTGGCAAAAGAACCAAGTAAAAGGTGATCTGCGTAGGCGTTCGGCTGATCATACGTTCAGCTCCACCTGCAGGACTCGCTTTGCTCGCAACTCGCCTGCGGTGATTCAAAATTCAAAAAGAATTCCATCGTTATACACACTTGCAAATTTCGCTACTAGTAAGTGTTTTGATTCACCGGCTCCGGCTTCTCTCCCGAAACCACCTGAACATTGGACGTCGCCCGTCAGGAGCTCCGCTACTGTGATACCAAATGAATCATCATCAGCCTGCGCAATAAGGCCACCGAAGCAGGTACTCGGTGCATGTCGAGTGGCACACAGGAATCTCATTGATGACTTTGAAGCGGATAGTCTCAGATTGCTCTGCATGCAGTCCTAAGAGTGTATTGTTCAATTTACAATACCCGAAGCAGATGTTCCCGATTTCTTGAACAATTTTATTAACAAATCGTTCGTCCTTCGACCTCTATGAGTTTCTCCATCAAATACATTATTATTCGTATAGCATACCTGCTCGGATCTGAAAACGTACCGCCTTTTTTCTAATGCCAACGGATATTATCAAATTAAAACAAGCGAAGGATGTCGAACCACAAAAGATGAAAAGCCTGTGATCTACGATCTATTTATAGCCGGATTCGGGATACAAAAGATTTGATGCCGGCTCATATTGCACAATGGTGCACAAATATGTTCGTGACCTAGTCATCCTATTTTTAAGTTGAAAAATACTTACATGTTTTGCAATATTTTTGAACATAGGAATTGTGGTTTATATTTTAGATTATTTTATAGATCAATAAAAACCTCATAGAGAATTTCGTGGTTAATTATTAATTTTTACAGGATATTTGGTTCAACAGCACAAGGTGGTTCTAAATCAGTGTTAATCGGCAGGCGGCTGGACGCGGTGCCTTGATCATCGGGCATTTGGTTGTAAGGAGCCTAGACAAAGTTATTTGCTGTAAAATAATGATTTCCGCACTAGACAATATAGAGATTTATTGAGAAACGAGTTTTCGGAACTCGACACTGTAGAGCGTGGAGATCAATAACACGCTCTACCGAGTTATTTACCCCTATAAATGGATACTTTTTTGTTTAGCATTTCAGAGATATGATCATTTTCACTTATCACATGGCCCGTAAAATCCCGAAACGAACATAAATTGGAGCCTACAGTATAGGATTCGCACCCACTACCCTTTGCTTTGAAGGAGTGTGTGCACTAAGCCTCTATACCATGGTTGTCCAATTGACAGCGGGCCACAATCCAAATATTTTCTAAATATTTCAAATAAAATGTTACTGGTACCGATAACTTCTGGAGTCTTCTAAGCCAGGTTACTCCCTTAAACTTGCTTCTTCTTTGAATCGAAAACTATGCGGGCATCAAAGAATCTCTTTAAATTATTACTAATAATTAAACAACTTACCGTCCATCGTTTTTCAAACTGACAATGTGGCCTCATAATAAGTGAGTTAGACACCACTGCTCTACACCAACAAGACTACAATAAAAATTGCAGGCATAATTGTGCAATTACACCTGATACAGAATGTTACATCAATATCCGTCCCTGCAGACAAAACAATTTCCATTTCTGGAAAATTACTAAAGGTGTGTTTTTTGGTTATCCCGTGCAGGTTTGGGAAACGAAACTTCATATAAAAAAAATGATAGGTGGATCAGCTGGCATTTTTTTTATATGGAGTTTCGTTACCCAAACCTGCACGGGATAACCAAAAAAAACACACCTTAAATTGAAATGTTAGGGACGTTTTATTGTGTTTATCCCAGGGATTTGGAGCGACACTTTTTTTCGCTCCGCTCCGCTCCCGCTCCGACCAATTCGAAACCGCTCCGCTCCAGCGCTCCGCTCCGACTAAAATTTTTTCGCTCCGCTCCGCTCCACGCTCCGCTCCGCTCCATTACAAACATACAATAAAACTTCATTGTTTTTAGTAAATATTTATAATTTTCCGCGAATTCATCAATGCAACTTATATCTTCTTACGTATTATAGAATATGGCTTAAAAGGTGCGTTTTATTCGATCAAGTACAGAACAGGATAGCACCAATTTCGTACAAATTTGAACATAAAATTGAGTTGTTCTAGATAGGGTGTCCGGAAACTAAACTATCGCATAAGCGCACCAAAATATGATTATTAATGTCATTTCCAGCAAAATAGGTGTACCGGGAATATCCCGAATTCTTAACTCCTTAGCTACCAAAAGCATTTAAAGATTTTACAAAAATGCTACCACTAAGTCCTCCGTCGGAAAAAAAATTTATATGAAGGAACATCACAAAATGTCGTCTTTGAAGCTTTTTTACACAGCTTAAACTGCATATTCAATTTTATTGGGTTTATTCTTAGGAAAAATTGTTGGCCACGACCGAAAGAAAATATGTAGGTAATATGAGTATTAAATTTTTGAAAAATCTTTAAATGTCTGTGGTTGCTGAAGAACTAATAATTCGGGCTTTTTTATACTCCTTTTTGCTGGAAATATCACCAGGAATCATATTTGGGTGCCTTTATGCGGTAGTTTTCGGACATCCCGTATAGAACGAGATCTGTAAAATTGTTATGGAAGCTGTCCTGTAGGTACCCCATTCAATAAAATGCACCTAATAACTAATTTAAATTCAAACGGGCATTTCATTCAGCGAGTACAGGAAGGACTTTTCTGTCATGGATGATCTTGAATTTTTTAATAATGAAGAGTGATGATTATGAGGACTAAACGCAAAACCTCTTTTATCACAATGAATTTCACAATAATCCGAAATTTTGCAAGGCTCTCAACGAATTTTCCGCCTTTAAATCGTCCAAAATCATCAAATAGTGCCATAAAATGGAAAATTTCGTCAAAAAAATTAAATTTTTTATCTCGAAATTTTCTTTGTTTTTTACTTCGGAGCGGAGCGGAGTGGAGCGACTTTCAAAGCAAAAATCGCTCCGCTCCAGCCTGCCGAATACCGCTCCACGCTCCGCTCTTTCGCTCCGAAATTTAGGGTCGCTCCGCTCCGCTCCATCGCTCCGCTCCGCTCCGCTCCAAATCCCTGATACTACATCTACTGATTTTAACTCTTGTTCAGAAAGATCAGTTTGTATTATTATTTCGAACAAAGATATTTTCAATAACACTTTTCATTTTCGGGGCTTAAAACCAAATTTAATTAAATAAGACATATTGGAAAATCTTATTTCAATCAAACACTGTATTTTATACTTTCATAATTTTCTTTTTATTGATATATGTTTCTTTCTTAAGCTCAGCCCAAGAACTAAACTATAGCTCTTTCATAAACTTATAACCATGCAGGCAAATATCTAAGTATGCATATAGTATGCATCTCAAACTATGCAATACAGTTTACGACTAGTATTGTAAACAAAAATTTCAATCCATACGTTGCATTGTATCTTAATACGTACAATCATACAAAGAACGATTTAATTTTTGTTTATAATCTTAAGTGGCTGTGGATGCATTATTTTTACGATCATAAATATCGTAAATATCCAACACTATCTCCAAAAATGCTTTAAGATAGTTTATATTAAGAGCCGGTATATAAGCGCTCAGTGAAATTAAACAAGTCGAAGACTATAGAAAGCCAGTCTTCTATCAGCTTTTGTTCAGTGCGGACGTGAAGAGTCGACTCGGCTTTGGGTTGCGGCACAATATCGTCAATTGTTCTGCGCACATTAAGTGCATCTACCGTGTTGAGGATTTGCACTGAAGTGGCGAGCACAGGGATGAACTTGTGGTGCGAGGCAGAGCGTGGAGGCCCACGGACGAGCTGGTCAATTGGGATAGATTACTCACCATGGATTTTTTAAGTTTTAAATGAATTACCGAGTTATAATTTGATATAACATTCAGTGAATTAACAATATAATCGAGTGTATTACGAATTAACTATCATATAATAAATTCATAATATAATGACAACCATAAATAAATGAATTCCATGAAGTGATTTAAAAATTTAATAGTACCCTGTTAATATGAATTAACATTTTCAATCTATATGACGTGATATAAAACTAACAGTACAGTCAATAGCAGTACTTTTGAACAAAGAATGCTTTATCGGCAACATGATTAACAGTACTTAATAACAGTACTTTCATATAAAAAGCCACATGGCGACTATAATAACCTTAAAGGAAATTATTGAAATTGAATTTAAAAAAAGTAAAAGCAACTAATCATATGTAAATTCTTAACGTTTATCGTGCATAATATATAATATGAATACATTAATTTGAACTCCAAGGAGTATAAAATCTAACCTGTCAATACAATCTCTATGAGATTAGACAACCTAGCTTTTTAATTAAGGCTAAAAGGAGAAAGAAGAAGAAGAAGACTATAGAAAGCACATAAAACCTCAATAAGCAAACTAACAATTATCTTCACTGCGCCAGCCTGTTCGATGGGCAATATTAAACATCCTGAACATCCGTACCATTGTACACTACGGAACGGGTCAATAAAATCATTGAAAATGCTAAAACTCCAAGGCCCTCGGAACAAAGGGCATTTGGATGGTCATGTCTCAAAAAACCGACTCTCTAGCTATTGACTATCTCACGAACTTTGTTGAATTGTAGACGCTTCTCATTCCTGAAATCTAGAAAATTAATCTGGTAAGAGTGGCTATATTTACTGAACATTTTAGACATTTAGATTTTCTATATTGATATTGGTTTTGAGTCTTGTATCACGATCGCCCTGAACGAGGGCCACCCCGCACGTGAAACCACACCACAGTCACTCCACTGTGTTGCCACTTTGGCCACAAATCCTCAGCACGGTATTCGCGAATAATGTGCGCGAACAATAGAAGGTTATTGCGCAGCAATTTCAGAACATGAAATCAACACGTCCATTCTCGACGAAAGCTAAAGGAAGACTCTGATGCAATAGGAACAAAGTCCTTAACGTCCTAGGTGTCAGCTCCTGTGGCAAAGATAAAGAAACTGTGCTAGCCGCTTATCACACAAACTGGGGGTATTCAGGCACAACGCCGCTCTTTGGGCCGTCATAAGATGCCGTCTGATCCTTCGAATCTCCACTATGACATGCCAGGCTTCGTTTGCAGGATCTTGAGAGAGGTTCGGGGATGCAAGACCAACCTTTTCGATGAAGAAACGTACCGGTCCACCATCGCATAACGACTCACACTGTAGAAGTTATTTGTCCCGCAGTGGGGTCTGGGTCCTTGTGACACAGCGACCACTGTGTACTGTGTGTGGGATACATATTTTTGGTGAGTTGCGACACCACGTACCCGAGCAGCGCTGGGAGGCCCCTTGTATGGTTGATACGCCATGGCGTGGATCTGTACAAAGACTATTCGGGCGATGAAACTCCCGTGCACTCGAGTCATGTACATAGTTTACGGAAGGTCAGTCATATACAGGCCGAGCACGATTACGATCCGACGAACCTGGGATATGCACATCTGAATATTCTACGTGAGGCTTAACCAATAGGGGGCCGAAGGATGATCCAATTCCACCTGCTATAGAGAAGTCTTTAGCGAATAGTGTACATCGGGGATGGGTATGCCCAAGGGACCATGGTGCTTCCATGTTGGCTTCGAGGTGGCTGGAGGCTGTTAAGCAAGACAACGAGCTGGTGTTGCAGCCCCGGGGTAGGGTTTCTGAAGGTAAGTGCTTTCATTGGATGAAGAAACCCCCATTTGACAATAAGACTTTGTCAATAAAACACCGAAGGTCCAAAACTCACGAAGGACTGGGCGATAAGGGCGTAAAGCCTAGGTGCTCCCCTGACGGTAAACCCGTAGATGGTAAACTTGTAGAAGTGATTTGGTCTATTGCGAGTTTAGGTACGAATAGAGTCTTCAGTGCTGTTTCGTCTGAGGTGGTAAGGCTCCAGAGAGATAACAGAGCGACAGTACCTCAACTTTCAATCGGACTTTTGCTCAATTCTTATCGTTTTCTCATATCTTCTAGCATACCAAAAATCGGTCCCAACTGCCATCATTTTTGTCAATGCCATATGTCCCGCTTGCTCCACATATCCTTCCCTATTTCACCGCGGGAAAATCCTTTCGCAGCACCCTTTCTATTCCCGGAGACCATGGACGAGAACGAACCATAACCGAATCCAAATCGATGCACACCGGTGTTAGGTGCCACCACGCTTTCTGCGCTGTTAAGAGGAATATCCTCTGTGACGATATGTGTACGCAGACTTTTACAGAAAAATAAAAAACAAAAATCTCTCTTATAATATATTTATTTCTAATCGATTTCAATCAAAAAAGAGTACCAATCTAAATACTACCCATAATGTTTTTAAAGGCGTCCATGCTTTTCAGAAGCTTCTCCTGCGCTTCCTCAAACGATTTTATTCGTTTTTCTTGTTCTTGAATGATTTCTTCTTGGGCTATTAGTCGACTGATCAATTCTTCTCGAGTCATATTTGAGTACTTGTTGGGCACACCGACTTGCTCATCAATTATATCTGTGGTTTCTGTACTGCAAGCCAAATTGCTGGCATCATTATCAAAGACCGATTGAGTCACATCATCTTCTGGCGGTGTATCATCCGCATAATCCTCTTCCATGCAAACCAATTGCACCAAATCGTCTTTTGAATCGGAGTCCTTTTCAAACAAGAATTGGTCCACCAGCTTTTCGCCTGTGACCACAAATATATCGGAACTATCTTCATCCACAGACTCCTCTATCGGATTCGTCCATGTGGCGACATCCTCCTCCTCAATTGCAGACGGCAGCATGTTTATGTGATTTATGTCTTCCACATTGTCCAAATGAACCATTTCCTCTTCATCCCCAATTCGATAATGAAGCACATCATTGGATTCATCGTCGTAGGCTACCATCACTTCGGTGCCCTGCTCAGTCGTAGGATCCACGTCGTCATGTTTCAATGAGGCTGCGCGACTCCTGATCGGATGAAGTGTGGGAACGGCGGTAAAGTTAAGACATCTTGAGATAGGATTTCGATAATGTGATTCTTCAAAGTGTCGACTGCACACCACGTAGCAATGGCTAAGATCCGATAGGTCGTGAGTGTTGCAACCCAAACTTTCAGCCCATTTAGCGGCAAGATTCGGATTGCGGGGAAATCGATGACTCAGAATTGTTAGATCCGTTTCGTGGCAACCCGTCACGGCACATGGACGCATATTAGGATGCGATAGTACACTTCCGGTTTAAAAACGAATTTAACTTTTAATTTTAGTGGCAAACACTTGTAACTTGAACTGCACGTTTGATAAAATAAAACTCTCTCTGTTGTCAAGCACGAACATCAAAACAGCTGTCGACGACAAAAAATTCACAATAGTGTAAATTTGAATTTGTTGCTTGGCACGCCTGATTGTTGTCAAAGTCAAATCAACAATAAAAAGAAAAGCGCGTTGTTCGAACTTCTAGTTGTTTGGGAAATAAACTGTCATCTGAGTTTCTTGATAATTTACTTAAAATATCCAGACTTCCGGGTGAGTTTTTATTGTGCATATTGAACTTAATATGCACATATGGCTGCTTATATTTTTTCGACACATATTTCGGCAATAGTTTCTATCTACCCTCCACGCAGCCCTTTCGCTGGCATGGCAGTTATGCTTCCCTTTATTTCTTCACCAACCGAATAAAACGCCCAATTTTTTGTATTTTATTCTTAGAAATGAGCCAACGTAAAGTCTGCTCCTACAAAGATTGCAATTCCAAACACACAAACGGTGCACCATCGGATATCACATTCTTTCAGTTCCCTCGCGATCCCGAACGTGCCAAACTTTGGGAAAAACTTGCATGTTGCGAAAAAACTGATACGGGCGTAGTAAGGCATCTCTGTTCAAAACATTTCGACGAAAGAAAGTACATTTCCAAAAATCCACGACGACTACTACTCCTCACCAACGCCATTCCATATAAATATATGCCCGGCGGCAGCGATCAAAATCAGGACGAAATCGACGAAGAGGAAGCGTGTCAGTTGGAGGAGGAACAACTAGTTACATCTCAATTTGATGATGAAGATTATCTAATGCATAGCGTTGATGTGTCGGAATTTTGTATGTTTTTTAAATTTGGATGATTTTTTTTTCGAATTTCTAAGAAATTTTCGAATTTTTAACAGCCGATCCTGAGTGCCACGAAGTAACCGAATCAACCATAAGCGAAGTTGAGTATGTTGAGAAGGATCCGCTGTATGCTCACTCGTATGGAAACGTTCATAAGAAAGCCAAGATTGTCGCCGAATCGCCGCAAATGAAAGTGTTCAGACCAGTTAAAATTTCAACACAAAAAATGAATATTGTTCAGCAACATGTGATTGTTGAAAAAAAGCACGTAGCGCAACCGTCTGAGTCGGAGACACAACGAGACGAAGTTATCGATAATCCCAATATAACAACGTTCATATTCAAGGGAGAGGAATATATTCAGATGCCAAAAGAGATTTATTTGCGGGAGAAAAATGATCTTGTCGCCAAGTTAGAGTACTATAAAAATATTGTAATGAATATAAAGTCACAGGTTAATGATGTACATAAATTTTAATCCTAAATCAAATATAATCTTCTTGTTCGTTGCTTCTTATACCGCTTCATGGAGTCGCGCTGCTCGGCCTGCGGTGTAGGAACGTTACCCGTTCTGGCGGTGTAATTTCTCAGTATATTTCTACAAGTAGCTCTTGCTTGAAATATATTTGACGCGTCAGAGGAAACATTTCAATTTAGAATACACGCATTTGCCTTTGATGACCCACATTGCCAGAAGCCACAGAAAAATGCTGCTGTCAATGTGGGCAATCAAAGGAAAATACGTGTGTTCTAAATTGAAATGTTTCTGCTGATGCTGACGCGTCCAATCTATTTCAAGCTTCCATCTTGGAACGTGTCGTCGCCACGACCAATAGGTTGGTGTTGCTTTTTGATTTGCCGTCCAGGTGTTCATCGCTTGGTCCATTAAGTGAAACTTCCATTTATACTGCTTGCTTTGTAGGGTTTCTAAGGCGGACGCCCTTGAATATGGCAAAATTTGTCAGTCTTCGAGCTTTTCGGTGATGGTTAATGGATAAGCTGTCTCAGATGTAGCTACTATTGATGCTGAAATGCTTAACATTATCATTTCGATTACCGTCGTGTCTTTCGCGTAACACTTTCATACATGCTGCAGCATTCGGGTCCATACATGAGTACGCGGCACACAAGCGTTTTGTACAACTTGCCCTTTAGCTTCAGTGTCATTTTCTTATGCAGAAAATTCCAGAGTTTTCGCCACTTCATCCACCCAACCTTTGTGCGATGTTTAATATCATCATTGCATGTAGCTCCTTTGTTAAGATATTGTAATGGCATTGTAACCATGCACTACCTCAACTCATAATATCATAAGTGAATACCATTGTGCAGTACTCAAGTATCATTTCATTCATTCATATAAAATGCATGTCATGTCATCTGAAACCATTCGCGACATTAGACACTTGCATTTTACTATGATATGAAGATACACATGTAGTTGAGTATGTGCACAGTGAGTTCATTTACTTATGATATTCGAGTTTGACCTAATTATCAAACTATGAGTAATAATCAATAGCATTATTACTCATTATAGAATTAAGCTAGTGTAAGCAAAATTGTATTGTAAAAATTAGTATTTAAGGAACTATATGGTAGAATAAAGAACACTGTAAAGTCAAACATCAAGGCCGTATATTATGGTAAGAGGTGCATCGCTAGACGAGCACTAAGCCATTTATTACATTATTTTTGTGCATCGCTAGACGAGCACTAAAGACATTTAACCATCATTTCTAACCTACGCTCTGTACGAGAGCACGTAGATTGAGATGGGTCGAGTGGCCCTAAGGGGGCTTTGACCACACTAATCTTTTACTTTCTATTCAGATATCATCATCGAAAGGACAACTCCCTTGGTCATCATTTGATCATGATGATGATGATGATAAGTAGGACATGATGATGTTGAAGCTTAACGGAAATTCTTCAGATTCACCAGCTGTGCCTCTAACCGTAGTCGTAGCTCCATCATATAAGTGTCATATCTAGGCCTGTTCGGTACCGAGATTTCAGTACCGGGTTTCGGTTTTTTTTTTTCAATACCCGGTACCACAAGCGGTTTCCCTGACTCAGGTTTTTTTTTCAGTACCGACGGTTTTTTTAACCATAAGCCGGTTTTTTTGAGTACCGGGTTAAAAACCGACTCAGGTTTTTTTTTAGTACCGACGGTTTTTTTTAACCATAAGCCGGTTTTTTGAGTACCGGGTTAAGAACCGGTACCAAAAAACCTCATGGCTCATGGTTGAAATGAATCGTTCTTTTTAACTCGGTACCAAAAAAATCGGGATATCGGTACTTTAGAATATCGGGTCCGGTACCAAGTGAACACCGGTTTTGTACCGGGATCCCGGTTTTTGGAACAGGCCTAGTCATGTCATCCTGAACATTGAGTTCTCTCAAGGCCAACCATATCAGTTCACGAGTTACTCTATCGTATGCCTTTTCCAAATCGAAAATGCAAGTCCTTTCGTGCTGCTCTATATTTTTCCATCCGCATTGATGGCCATTCAATCGCATTGTTACGTGAGGCTCCCTTTTACAAAAAAAAAATAGAAGAAGAAAACTTTCCCTGAAGGCATTCGGCATCGGTTGCCTACCTTTGACTATTCTGATGGGAATTGTGAGCCAACTAAGCCTAAGACTTTCTCCATTTTCACCAAATTTCCGCAGTTAATTTGTCTGGTCCGCGTTTTATCTGATGCATCGCCTTCATCACCTATTCCTCTGAGAAATCTTTGATATTTGTGGTATTCGGCTCAACATCCTCCACGTGTACTTTGGCGCCTGCATTTCTTGAGCGTTCCTTCTCCTTTGGGCTGCGATCCTAAATATATTGGCATCATCCTTAAGTATGACGCGCAATGACGGTCCTTCGTTCGCAATCTCATTTTCAAATTCTTATTGAATTTCTCAGCTGCCTTTGCTTGAGGTACCAACTGCTTTACTTTTTTCCGCCATTTCATGTAATTTCCGCGAAGCTGAACCCGTGCGGCTTCACTGCTTGACTCACATCTTGTCCACGCCATGAATTCGTTCGATTTGGCTTGGCTTTTGGTTTGGCGTCATGCATCCCCTGACATTTCAGCCAAAGCATTCCACATTTGTGGCTGTGCTCTGTGCAGGTGGTGTTATTTTGAAACCAGTCCGCCATTGTATCAATGAATAGAGCTAATACAGGTTCGAAATTTTAATTTGTGAGATAACGTGCTACTCGTTTTTTTCGGCTGGCGACTAGAATACTTCTATTTCTTCCTCCTCGAGGAGCAAATATAATATAAATGAAACATGTTTCTGAGAAGTTTGTCGAAGTCTTCTTAACTTGTTTTACCGCAGGCGCCTTACGCGCCAATAACAAAATGGCAACAGTTGGTGCTGCTTCTGAAACAGAATGAAACGGCTGGAGAGCCGACCTCATATCGGATAATCTACCTGCTTGCGGAAAGCTGTTTGGAAGTTACATTTTTAGAAAACGGTTATCGGAAGGTGAATGCTTGGAGCTTGTCAGACCGGCGGCATTACGGTTTTCCGCGGGGGATGCAAAATTATAGTTACCAATTTGAGTAGGTGTGTGCGATCACTTGGAAACGACACATGCTATTCTATGGTGATGTTCGATATAAAGAACGCATTTCGTTCTGCAAACTGGGCCTCCTCTGCTAGGAATCGAACTTCCAGATTATCTTCTAGCTGTAATCAGGAGCTGCCTCTCAATTCGTATCCTTCAATATTATACCAGCGATGGACCCACGGAGTATAGTTTTTCAGCGTGTGCTCCACATGTGTCAGTTCTTGGCCCGCTGCTACGGATCATAATGTACAACGGCAATCTGGAACTTCCCATGCCTAGAGGAGTCACTGTAGTAGGCTTAGCAGACAGCATTACTTACCCAGTGCATAAAAAATCGTGCAACTATAAAACGTGCCAGTACGTAAAAAAAAAGACAATCGCGCACCAGTACGAAAAAAAACCCGCACCAATTACCTTCTAGGTAACAAGAGACAATAGTGCAACTTACCACCAAAAAAAGTAAAATGTCGATAAAAAATGACAGCAGCTAAGGAAGCCCGGAAACCACGGTGTAGAGAGCCCACACAGGTCGCCAAGCTGCCAGATTTCGACCCCCATCAAGCCGACTTTTAGTTCTGTCAGGCAGAAATGGCTTTCGATGTGTCCGGCATTTCATCCGACCGAACCAAATTCGCGACGGTTATTGGGCAATGGCCCACCCACATAGTCGCTAGAGTCATCAACATCAGTGCCCAACCACCACAGCCCGACGCGCATTACAAGACCGTCAAAGATAAAACCATTGCAACGTGCCAACAACAAGCATCAGCAAAATCAAGGCGCTGAACTGCGAGGGCCAAATACCATCAGCTACGCTCAAACAGATTCACACCATCGCCGCATCCCTCGACGAGGAAACAGTGCGCAAACGGTGGCTCGAAAAGCTACCAGAGAGCATACGCAACGCAGCCATGAAGTTTGACCGCTGCGACAGTCGACGGCATCGTCGATCACTTGATGGCGGAGGCAGCAACGAAAACACCTCCTGCATAAGCATCGCCACACACACAACTGGAACCCGCAGCCATATAGGCTGAGGCAGTGGCACTTATAAACGTAAGCTCCCAGCGGCGAATCCATGAACTGGACCCGGAAGTTCTGGAACTTAGGCAGCTGGTTAGCGACCTTCGCGCACGAACGCGAAACCAACCGGAAGCGAGTGCAACCAAACAGACTTTAGAGAACTGCTGGTGGCACTTTAAATACGGGACCGACGCACAGTGGGGTGATTAGAACAAAAATTGGGACATAGGCAAATAAACTTAATTTAAATATTGCAGATTTGACTACTATGGTTTTACACTGTAAAGTATAAGCTATCGAAACCCGTTGTTAATTTTTTTTAATTGTAACGGTATTGATTGTACAGACATGTTTGTTCAAAAAGAAATGCATTTTTAGGGTTTTTTAGAAAATTTATTCAAAAAACCCTTATGAAATCGATTTTGTCCGTCCGTCCGTCCGTCTGTCCGTCTGTTCACTAAATAACTCGGGAACGGCTCAACCGATTGTCATGAAATTTGGTAGGAATGTGTAGAATGGTTACAGTCTTTGGCACATATACCTTAAAAGTTGGTAGGAAGAAGACAACAGGGTGTCCCGAACGTTTGAAAAAAGTCTACTTTTTTAGTTGTTATCGGAGATTGACGTATGGGTATTTAAATCAAAGATCTAAACGAGTACACCTCATATCAGTTAACATTTCCAGTTTCGAGTAACGGTAAAAAAGTTATTGGCGTTTAAAGTTAAACTTCCTTTTCGAGCTCCGTTTTTCTAATCCGTAATAGGGATCGATATGAAACTTTGCACAAAGATTGGTCAGTAGGGCCTTATACACGTTAAATATTAAGGCTGTTGACTTTTGCAAAGGAAAAGTAAATAACAGTAAATTTGTAAAATTTCAATTTGTTCGTGTGTAGCCCCTCTTAGGTTTTCGAATATGAAAATTCTGTTAAGGGTTTTTAGAAAATTACATATAGAATATGTCTACAAATTTCCATTTGAATAACTGTATCCAAACCGGAAATATAGCCAAATAAGTATTTAGTATTTAGTGGTCTGGCTGGTCGAGCGGTTAGTGCGCGCACCTTCGGTGCACAGGCTCATGAGTTCGAATCTCACCGTGTTCCATTGTGTTTTTCGAACTCACGAGCTTGTGACAGACTATGATCTCACTCAGATGTTAAACGAGTACCCATTTATGGGGATAAATAACACTGCTGAGCGTGATGCTGATCTCATTACCTCATCAAAAAGCAGATAAGATCTTGGAAATAGGATGTCACTAACACATCCTGCGGCCTTAGTCCAATGTTGGATTGTCGCGCCTGTTATTTATTAAGTATTTAGTAAGGGCCTTTCACAATGCAAGCCTCTTAAGCATTTCTTCAATGCATATATTTTAACTTGATAAAACAATGAACATGAAATTCGGTGGAAATCCATAGAATGGTAATAGTGTTTGCCACAAATATTTTTGAAGTTAGTAGGACCAAGTTAACAGGGTGTCCCTGCATAGCTGCAAAAGTATACTTGTTCAATACTCATAGGAAAGCTTGCGTTGGCTTACGTTCGCCTGAGTTTCTTTTTGGTCAAAGGCCATCAGAAATCTTAAATCGAAAAATGCCTGTAGGTTTGCCTTGGAGTACTTTTATACAAACTGGGTATAGCGCCTCTCATTCTGTTCCACCTTTAATTAGACCAATCCAAAAATAGTTTTACAGGAAGTATTTCATTAATGTTGTGTACAATACTAATTTATTGCTTATAAAATATATGTACAAAAAATATTCACTATGCATTTAAAATTCTAAAAAACCCTCGTATTGCGGGCGCAGCCCTGTACGCCGGTATTTTTAACATATTCCACGAAAACTTCAAATACCCGTAAAAACCACCTTACTTAATACAATGGCACATAAATATACTTTTCACGTTAGGCCTTTGGATAAGAAGGCCTTCTTATGGTAGTTGCGTATCTAACAAGGAACATAACGGTAAAATTCAAAGATACAAGCCAAAAATCATGAGATTTTTGTTAATTCATCAAAAACAAAAAATGGCCGTAGTTGGCCGGGAAATGAATTAAACCATATTATTCTGCAATTAATGGAGTCAATAAAACCACAGAGTTTGGCTGCGACCACCTGCGACCCCGGCTATAGTAGCTATTTTTATCGACTAACCTCTGTTGTTTCATGTTTGACTTTTCGCATAATAACTTCCACTCTGATGTAGCTTTCGACTTTAAATTGTGTTTACATGTTAGCAATGTTATAAGCTTATCTGATTCTGAAAATGGGGTAAATCGGAGCAACAGGTCCCGCACCTCCCCTTCAAATTGTATGTAGAAAACATATTAAATTAGTAATAACTCTTCGCTAAATTAAGCTAATTCGGTCAAGTTACTCTAATAAGTTTTAAATCGAACACCCTTCGACAGGACCAAATGTAGGTTCGATTAAATCCAATATTCCACAACCTCCCCTATAAAATTTCTTACTTTACCAGAAAAATGGTCTTAGCTGCTCGTAATTCGTGAAAAGGAAAAGTCGTTTTTTCGATATTTGCATATTTTTGATAATTTGTTATAAACGCCTGAAAAGCTTACATAAAAGAGTAACTTTTGTGAATTATTCAGATTTATCCGTTCAAAGAACCGTTATGATATTAGCGTGCGCATTTTCTATGTTGCATGAATTTTGTAGTTTTTCGAAGTTTGAACTACTGTATCTTCGAAATAACAGTGAGTTTTTAAACGGGGGAGCAGTGAAATTACAACAAATGTATATATTTCTAGGACCCCAACCCAAATACTAAATTGCACAAAGCAAGACGGAATAACTTTGGGTTTTGTCTGGTAACTCTAGCTTTCCTAAAGATTTCATAAATAAGGGTGCAGTTTTGTAACGGTAAATGAGAAAGCAATATGGCCATATAATATTTTACTCTATATAAGGTGTACTATCTATTAGCATCATTTGAAACATCAGAAAGGAGAAACGGTACATTATCTATACTATGGGGTTGGTAAAAGCATCCTTAAAACCGCTATATGTTCTTTCGAACAGGACATATTTGAAAACGGAATCCACCATTCGATTCAGCACAAACAAATTCAGCTTATAGTCCTTTACATGGTGCATTTTGCAGCAGGACATCCTCGCAAATATGCGATGTCCAAAAAATCATCGATTTCGCCCCACTGTGCGACGCCCAAAAATGCAAGCCACCTTGCAATTTTCAGAAGAGCGCAACATCAGCAGCAGCCACGGCACCGACGCCATACTCAAACCAACAGCCTCGATACCCCCGACAACAGTAGCTGCTACTACCGCCATTAAGACCCATATCAGCGGCAGCTCGACCACACCGCCATGAACACCCAAATCAGCGGCAGCCCCATCACACCGTCATGAACATCATACGCACCGGCGGCTACTTCACACCGCCATTAACACTGTCAGTCACCTGACATCGTATTCGACGACTTTAAACGAACGCCGTCTCGGGGGGGGGGGGGGGCTGATGTGGCGGCAACACCGGACGGACAAGACGGATCAACCAACGACACTTGCCGCCAGGCAACCATAAGTTCACATTAGGCACCGAGCCACCGAGTAGTCGGTCACGAATCAAATTAAATTTACTACTCCCAATAATAATTGAATTGTAGTCTGGCTGGTCTAGCGGTTAGTGCGCTTACCTTCGGTGCACAGGCTCATGAGTTCGAATCTCACCGTGTTCCATGGTGTTTTTCGAACTCACGAGCTTGTGACAGACTATGATCTCACTCAGATGTTAAACGAGTACCCATTTATGGGGATAAATAACACTGCTGAGCGTGATGCTGATCTCATTACCTCACCAAAAAGCAGATAAGATCTTGGAAATAGGATGTCACTAACACATCCTGCGGCCTTAGTCCAATGTTGTTGTTATTTATTTAATAATAATTGAATCCTAAGCAACCCTGTGATAACCGTTGTGTAATAAAGTTCATAATCCAAATAAAAAACGTGTGTTTATTCCCTCAAACACCCACAACAGAGAGTAGTAGAGTTAGGCAACTAACTGTCCTGGACCTTAGGGGAGAGCCCGGCATTTTACAACTCTGCCCCACATTGTATTGTGCGCCACGATAGGTTCAGCATCGACCCCCTGATGCCGCTATATCAATTTTTTTAAATCGACCCCTTTGTTTTTGACTTGGACAACTTTGAAGGCAGACATCTAGGACTTTGAAATTTGCAGCTGCTTTAGGATAACTAAAGTAGAAAATCATGTAAAAAATCCTTAAATAGGACGATGCCCTTGTAAAAATGATCGAAAAAACAAGAAGACTGCATTGGTCTTGAATTTAGTGCCAATAGATGGGCCAACATCGCGGTAGAGGCCCGAGATTAAAAGCTCATCAAGCGGTTGTATGGTAAGTAATTCCACCGCCATCTTGATAGACAGGCCAGATTATCAGCTGATAAAAGGAGCTGTCATGTGGCATGTGCATTTACAACAATAGCAACAACAGGCGCTAAGGTACCAAATTTTCGAAATGGAATTTCGACAGTCCGGCCTGTCTATCAAGATGGCGGTGGTAATACCCATCTAGGTAATACAACAGTTGTACCAATGGACGCACGGTTGTACCGACCGCTGCATGACGTATGAGCTTTCAAGGTGGACCGCGTAAATAATGTCGGCATACGTCTTCACCAACAAAAATTTACACGGTTTAACCTGAAAGTTCATAGAACGGTTGGTAGAACGACTTTACAATCCATACCACCGGTCTAAAGCTAAAAGGACCTTTTACATTTTCAAACCTGTCGTACGGGGATCGTCGCAAAAGCTTTTAAGTTTAAGCCAATACCCTCAGAACTTACATGTTGAAGCAACTTTTATAAACTTTGGAGAGTTGTACGTATAAAGCACCGTTATGAAATTACTGTTTGAATTTTCGATGAAAAATCTATTTTAATTTCTATTAAGTTTGAGTAACTGTAACTTGAAAGTAGCAATAATGTTGGCAACAGGAAAAACTTCAGTTTTTGTGAAATTTTATGTAGTTTCTGAAACTGAAATCAAATCTTGGATTAAGTCATCAGGAGTGCTGCAAATTACGATTTTGCGTGACAAGTCACGATTTTTGATGACTTTCACAAAAAGAGCAATAACAAGGTAACGGTAAAAAAATCCGATTGTATTGGTAATTTTCTTTCTGAAACAAGTTGCGCTATCAGCCCTTACAGTATTGACCACCTAATGCGGGACACCCTGTATATACATATATGCAAAAGACTGTGCACATGCGTCATCGGTTGATTAAGCGAATGTGAATAAATATCACATTCTGTAGGGCGACTCCACCTCCATTATAGCAAAAATTCGTGCAAGACGATTCCAAAAAAAAGTTTCACAGAATGCCACCTCTTTTTGTGTTACTTTCAATGTATCCAATCGGACAAGGTTCAGGAAAGAGCATTTTCGATTTTGATGGTGATACTTTTGCGGTGTACCTTGTCATATTTTCTTGCAGTGCACTGCGTCGTCAGTTATTTACCATTGGTCGATTACATTTGTGATGGAAGTGCACCGTTCTTTCTCTGATGGATGTTTCGATACCTCGAAAATAAAGCAAACTCATAAATCACAGCATCCCCAAGACTCTGTTTATAAGGAAACGAAATCGATTGGTGCAACTTCAAATTACGTAATGATAATGATAAATGTGTCTCTTGCCATTTCGTCCCAATCCCTCTGTGCTCCGCGTCGATGGAACTATCTCGAATTACGGCAAATAAAACAAGCAATTTAGATTGGAAAAAGTTGAAAACTTGCCTAACAAGATTTTCATTATATATTGACTGAAGCCGTGTTTAAACAATCTTCCAGTTGTCAGTTTGATATAGGATACGTCCGTAATTCTATCAATTTCTTCTCTTTGAATATAAAATAATATTTTTCGAACAAACATGCTTCACTATCGGATCAATATGCTAGTTTTCGGTTTTGTTGTTTTTACTTTTCCGTTTTTGTTGGTTGTGTTGTCACGCCGCCACGAATTTGTCCCCATCCAATCAATCTGTAAAATTCAATTTAATTATTGTATTCCAGTGAAGATTTACTGAATCAATATTATTACGTACCGCCAATGCTTCTCCACACGTCGACTCAACGCAATCTTTTCGCCAACTTCCGTACACACAGGTGTCGTCAACGTGATTTTCGCCAAATCGGCCTTGGTAGCCACCACCCGACCGCCAGTACTCAACGAACCGATATTCACCAAAAGAATTTCATTCTTTGACAATTTCTGTACACGTGCCGCCTTCTTATCACCTTCGGTGCGAACGCCCAACAGACGTTTCAATAAATAGTACGAAATTTCCAATTCCACATAGATCTCGGGCAATGCACCCACAGCACCCAACACTTGACCCACAAGACGATCTGCTCTGCAGAGAGTGGGATCAATTTTCGTGCCAACACCAATCAGACCGCCGGGCACGGCAAATTGCAATTCATTTTGTTCGGCAAAGAGCGAAACGATTTTGGAGAAGATTGGTCGACAGGCCACCTTGCCCTCCGAATCTTTAGTCACGACACCGGGTCGTACTTCAATTTCCATGCCGACTTTCAATACGCCGCATAAAATCGAACCGCCAGCCACGCCACCTTTCAGATCGTTCACTTCGCAACCGGGCTTGTTGACGTCGAACGAACGAATGACAATTAGGCGGGGCGGTAGGGTGAAGTTACGCTGAGGAATTGGAATCTTTTTCGTAATGTACTCGCACAAAACCTGGAACAGAGATAATTTGATATTAATTTCAGTTTCACCTTCTGATTTCACTTTAGCCATACCTCAATGTTATACTTGAGCTGAGCGGAAATTGGAATAATTGGCGCACCTTCTGCCACAGTACCTTGAACGAATTTAACAATTTGTTCCTGTTGTTCCTTCGCCTGGCTCTCCTTCACCAAATCGATTTTGTTTTGCAAAATAACAATATGCTTCAACTTCATGATTTCAATGGCGGCTAAATGTTCCGACGTTTGTGGTTGCGGACACGATTCGTTGCCGGCAATCAAAAGCAGTGCAGCATCCATAACAGCGGCTCCGTTCAACATGGTGGCCATAAGAATGTCGTGACCAGGGCAATCGACAAAACTGACGTGACGCACTAATTGGAACCGACCCGAACATGATGGACGCGTGCATGGGAAATTGTCATCTTTGCTCGATCCGCCTGATGTAAAGCTGGCCGGTCGGGGACACTTGGGATTGTCACATTTGTAGACTTTTGCATTGGCGTAACCTGGAGAATTAATAAAATTATTAAATACATGTCTCATCTAAAATAAACGGAAGCCTGAAATCAATCACTCACTTTAGATTGCAGTTCTTAAAAATCTGTATGTCTTAAGATGAAAAATGTCTTCATAGGCTATATCTAAACATAATTCATTTGGAAAATTCCCAATGGACTTTGAAAGCAAGTAAGAATGGCCGAATATATAGCCCAGAAAAACTTCAAAGGTTACCAATATCAGCAGTTTAAAAAAACTGAGCAATTTTGGAAATGAGAATTTTTGCAGTTAAACCGGAGCTATTGCCTGACAATATAATGATCAGTCTGTTATATATCAAAGTGACAACTACTGAAAAGGCTCTAGGGACTTTTTTCGCAACAAGGTTTTATGAAAATTTCTGTCAGAAGTTGTCAATGGTATAAATTTTGAAACTCGTACTGGACTCAAACAGGGCCTAGCGCTGACTCTCTTCAACTTTGCTCTGGAGTACGCATCAAGTCGGCACAATTAGTAGCGTACGCCGGTGACTACATTAACCAAGGTGATGATGTAATCAAAACATGAATGCCAGTAAATTCAAACATCACGGTGGGAAACTTCAATATCGATTATGTAGCCAGCTTCACTTACCTCTGTTACGATTTGTCAAAGGACGTCAAACAGATGAGATCCGACCTGTGCTATGCTATGGCTGCGAAGCATGGACCCTAACCCAAAAAAACTGAAAGATTCTCCGAAGAATCTTTGGGGCCGTTCGCGAACGAGGTGAATGGCGCATTCGGTAAAACCATGAGTTGTACGAGAGCTACGTGTCTCGAAAACCATGAAAGGATGAACAACGATCGCATGCCCAAAAAGATGATAAACGCGCAACGAGTGAACGGAGCCAGATTGCGTGGACGACCGAGAGCTCAATGGGGCTTCCGGAATTGGAAAACAAGGTCGCGTGATCGCAACAATTGGAGGTCAACCATACAAGCGGCCAAGGCCGGACGTTGCTGGGCTATCGTGCCATAAAGAAGAAGAATGGTAAATTAGTACCCCGTAGAGTTCTAAAGAAATTGGGCAAATTTCTCGCGGATAAGTTTACCCCTAAAAACGCTCGGTAGATTTTTGGACATTTTCGTGAACGGTAACGTATACTGAAAGGTCGTCTACATAAATGACAAATTATGTCGGGTGTCTGTGACGATAACACTCAGCAAAAAATAGTGTATGCTGAATGACTGCCCCAAAGACCAAGTCCAAGTTATCCCTAATCTACATCAAAACTTTTGTTTTCTACAATTTCGTGCGCTTTCTTTGGAAGGTACTTTACCCCACTATCATTCAGTGATGCGATTTTATGCACTCTCGCACCAAGCACGTGAGCCATCTCCCTTTCAACTAGAGCAGCTACCAAGCTTCTTCCTACCACGGACCCAGGAATTACGGGTGTGCGGTTAGAAGCTACAGCTTCTCCCCTAGGCCTCGTCGTGATCGACATAAGATTAATAACAGTCGCCCTAGCTGTTACGTCTCGCTGTGGAATAGTTGGTATCATACCTAAAGGTTAATTCAATCGGCAGCGGCCGTCTATAATTTTTCGGGCAGTCGATTTGCCCTCTAAGTCATTCATTTGCAGGTAGTTGACGTATCGAGAGCTCTTCGTAATCCGAGAGGACACGAAACACTTCCAGCCTGATAGCATGTTAAACAAGGTAGAATGTCATGTTTGGTTTCACTAATTTCCTATCAGCTAAGTAGTTAGCAATCTCTTGCGCATATTCAGCAGGTGAACCAGTAGTTGGTCGTATCCTATGAAAATGTCGTGATCTAGAATGTATTGAATGCGTTATGTGCACTATACAGGGTGTCCCATTCATGGTGGAGGATATTTTAATGGTAGGTAGTGTGACACATTTGGGGAAAATTAATGTACAACGAGACCCCTCTATATTTAACCGTTACAATGTAAAAGCATTTTTTGTAAAAATGTCCGACTTGCCGAACTAAATTAAAATTTGCCACACCATCAAACATTTCATCCAAAATATGACTTCACTCTTTCTGAAACGACATAAAATTTCCAATAAAACGACACCTCGCCCGTTACGAAGTTGCTCGTATCTTTCGAGATACACCCGTGTAAGCTTTAAAGAAATGTGAAAATCGGGTTTTCATAAAAAAATCAAATGATAAAAATTGACGAAAACCCGATTTTAAAATTTCTTTTTGAATGGGTGTATCTCGGAAAATAGCAACGGGCGTGTCGTTTTATTGGAAATTTTATGTAGTTTCAGAAAGTGAAGTCATACGTATATCTCGGATGAATTGTTTGGCGGTGTGGCAAATTTTGACTTAGTACGGCAAGTCGGGCATTTTTACAAAAAATGCTATTACATTGTAACGACCTAACGATCTTAGGCCAATTAGTCTCACTTCAACTATGCTTAAGCTACTGGAGCGACTCGTTGATATTCATGTACGAACTATCGTTCCACCACATCTCCTTTCAATGGCTCAACATGCTTACTGGAAGGGAAAATCAGTGGATACAGTTCTGCACTCGTTAGTCAGCTACATTGAAAAACCTCTTTATCGAAAGGAATACACAATGGCTGTGTTCTTAGACATTGAAGGCGCCTTTAATAATATCAGACCCAGGGCGATTACCGAAGCACTTCGGCGTGTCCATGTCGATGGTTCGATTTGCACACTCGTAAATACGTTATTAACGTCTAGACGCGTGCATACCACACTGGGCTCGTCGTCTGCAAGTAGGTATGTGTGTAGGGGTACTCCACAAGGAGGTATTCTATCTCCCCTACTCTGGAATATAGCAATTAATCAGTTGCTTGTGGATCTTGAGAAGCCTGGTTGCAAAGTCATTGCATACGCTGACGATGTCGTAATTGTTGTGACAGGTAAGTTCCCGGAAGTGCTCAGTGAGCTTTTGGAGAACGCCCTGTCTATTTTAACAAACTGGGCAAATCTCAGTGGGGTTGGAATTAATCCAGCTAAAACGGAGTTAGTGCTCTTTACTAGGAAACGCACTATTCCTTATATTGACCTGACCCTCACATGCTTACTTTTGCTGAAAAGGCGAAATTCCTTGGACTGTTGCTCGACAGGAAGCTTAGCTGGAAACCTAACATTCAAGAGAGGGTAAATAAAGCAACTATAGCACTCTATTCGTGCAGGAAAGCAATAGGAAAAAGTTGGGGCCTGCAACCAAAAACATTGCATTGGATATACATTGCTATCGTACGACCCATTCTACTGTACGGTGTATGCGTATGGTGGTCGGCACTCAGTAAAACAACTTATTATAACTTGCTGACGAAAGTACAAAGAATGGCTTGTATTGTCATAACTGGAGCACTTCGAACTACTCCTTCCGCTGGCCTTGACGCTGTGCTCAATCTGCTACCGCTAGATCTATTCGGCCAACAAATGGCTGCTAACACGGCACTACGCTTACGTGAAACAAGTCAGTGGCAAACCCTGGAGTACGGTCACTCAACGATTCTACAAAATTTTAACCTCCCGTCTGAGACTGACTACACTAGTCCCAAGTATGCTTTTGACAAAAACTATGTTAGTCTAATTCCGTCGAGGGATCACTGGAATAACAATACACCCCTGGCTACGGGGTCGTTGATTTTTTACTGATGGTTCTAAGACGGATGAAAGAGTCGGTATTGGAGTCCACTCGGACGGACTGGACATTAACTTGACACACTGTCTACCTGGCCACTGTAGTGTCCTTCAAGCGGAAATTTCTGCAAATATGGAAGTCTTAACCTGGTTGGAAAATCATATAGTCACGATGAGGGATGTTATCATGTGGTCTTACGGAAACTGCCTCTACGGGGCGGACCACACCCGTTTTGTTTTGCAAAACGGCCAAAAGCTGCCAATATGCCTTCCTGGCAAGAGCCCCGGCAGGAGCCCTGAAGGTTCGATGCAGGAAGGTTGTGTTTGTCTGTGTATATGTGTGGGTACGAGATATGTGTTTTTTCGTCATATTGGGAGCATTACATCTCGGCGCGGCTGCTCTCAATTTTACTAACTCGCGCCGGTGTTGAAACAAATCCAGGCCCAGAGGTATGGATTTGTAGTGTCTGCAACCAACGTATCGGTTCGAATGCCAGATCAGTTCAGTGTAATTGCTGCAGGGAATGGGTTCACTTTAAGTGTTCAGGGTTACGAAGACAAGGTCAACACTCCTTAGCATATGTTGCGCCAGGTTGTATAAATTCAGGGCAACCCAGGGCTGCTCCCAGCCCACCTTCCCCACCACTGCCCCCTACACCGCCAAACAATATGATAAGGAATGCCAGCCCCAGTCTTACGCCTGGCCCTCCTCCTCCAGCAGTTTTCACTGCACTATCTATATTACAGTTTAACTGTAATGGCATTCACCGGAAAATCGCTGAGATCACACACTTCTTGAGTTCAAACAGAATTCTCATCGCCGCCATCCAAGAGACGTTGCTTCACGCAAACTCGTCTCTAAGCGTCCATAGCGAATATGTTATACTGCGGAAAGATCGACCGGCCGCCACGGATGATTCTCACCCTGGAGGTGGACTTGCCTTCCTAATACACAAGTCCGTACATTACTGTGTATTAGATGTAGTTGCTGACGGTACGGCGGAAATTCAAGCCATCTCAGTTCCATCAGGGAGTACTAATATCGAAATTTTTAATATATATGTACCACCTCACTCTAGTTGCCCTTCTGGCTATCGTTTCGATATTGGTCCTCTCCTTTCCGGAGAGCACAGGGTCATCCTTGGCGACTTTAATGCGCACCATGAGCTCTGGCATTCGGACCTCAACAACAATGCCAGGGGTATAACTATCGCCGAATCACTTGACGCCTCAGAATTCTGTTCACTTAATGAAGACTCGCCGACTAGAGTCGTGGGCACTTGCAGTAGTTCTCCTGACATAACTATTGTCAGTGCCAGCCTAATTGCTGCTTCCCGATGGGAAGTACGTACCACCCTTAAATCAGATCACCTCCCAATCATTATAAAGATTGACAAACCAGCGAACATGACTAAGTCAGAGAAGCGAACGTTTGTCAATCACAAGAAAGCCGATTGGGATGGTTTCAAAGCTTACTCGTCGGCGAAGTTCACCGAGCTAACATCACCTATCACCATTCATGAGGCCGAGAAAAATATTAGGAACGTCATTACCACAGCCGCGGCACGTTTTATTCCGGCAGGGCGTATCCCGAAAGTTCGGCCTAACTTTCCCACTAGTGCCGCCAGATTAGCCGATGAACGTGATCAGATCAGAAGCGCTCACCCTGATGATCCCAGAATTCAGGAGCTTAACTCCGAAATTGACCGACAAGTTAAGGACTATAGGAGGGCGAAATGGAATCAGCACCTCGATGAATGTAACCTCAATGAAGGTGTCAGCAAATTATGGTCTACCGTCCGCGCCCTTTCCAATCCTCGGAAAGAAAAGGGCAACAACGCCATTGAATTTGGCAACACTAAAACCTGCGATCCTCTTCAGTGTGCTAGCCTGTTCAATAAACAATTTATTGAACATCCCAAGTCTGACGGCCTCAAGCGCAAAATTAGAAGACGGATTCGCAGCCGGAATGTTGACACCATACCATCTTTTACAGCGGACCAGGTTAAAAAAGTCACCGAGAATGCTAAAAACTCCAAGGCCCTCGGACCAGATGGCATTTCGATGACCATGTTGAAACATCTCGACCTTCCAGCCATTGAGTATCTCACGGCCGCCTTTAACTTGTCGATGTCCACGCTTGCCATCCCTGAAATCTGGAAAACAGGTCGAATTGTTCCCTGTCTCAAGCCAGGGAAGAGCGCGAATCTCGGGGAATCCTACCGCCCCATTACGATACTTTCTCCTGTCGCAAAGACGCTGGAGGCCCTTATTCACCCCACTCTTGTTGCACATGCGAAGCTAGAACCTCACCAGCATGGCTTCAGGAAGATGCATAGTACCACCACTGCCCTCGATGCGATCACTACACGCATTCGTGATGGGCTAAATCAACGCAGTCGTTGCCACAGAACTATTCTGGTGGCAATAGACCTATCAAGTGCATTCGATAAGGTCAATCATTCAATGCTCCTAGCAAACCTGTTGAATATGCATCTTCCTGCACAAGAGATCCGTTGGATTGCCAATTATCTAGCTGGTCGGCACTCCTTCACCGAGTTTCGAGGCAAACGTTCTAAGCTTAGGAAAACCAAATTAGGTGTTCCACAGGGAGGGGTACTCTCCCCCACTCTGTTCAACATCTACATGTCCGGCCTTCCCACACCACCTGAAGGAATCGAGGTGATTTCCTATGCTGACGATTGCACCGTACTCGCCACAGGGAATGATAAGGATGAAATGCGCCTCCGAATTAATCGCTATCTAGGACGATTACAGGCATTTTTCCAAAGCCGAAACCTCACCATCTCTGCGTCCAAATCTTCTGCGACTTTTCTAACCACTTGGTGGGAGGACATCAGATGGGAGATGGATATACGTATTGGCAACAATTCTGTTCCTACTGTTAAAAACCCCAAAATTCTCGGGCTTCACCTAGAGAACATGATGACGTCTGCGAATCATGCAGCTTCAGTATGTGAAAAAATGCGCAGTAGGAACAACATCCTAAAAGCTCTAGCTGGTAGCACCTGGGGCAAAGATAAAGAAACCATGCTAGCTACTACATGCTAGCGGTGGGTCGAGCGGCCGCTGATTATGCAGCCCCAGTTTGGACACATAGTCTATGTGACACAAACTGGTCCAAAGTTCAGGTCTGCCAAAATGCCGCTCTACGCATCGCGACAGGTTGCCTTCTGATGTCTGCCCAGGATCACTTACATCAGGAGACAAAATTGATGCCAATACGTGATCACAATCTCCTACTCTCTAAACAGTATCTTGTTGGTTGCTACCTCAATAATCATCCCAATAATCATCTCATGGACCGAATTCCTCCACCACGACATGTCAGGCGTGGTTTACGAGACCTTGAGAGAGAGGTGCAGGGATACAAACGGGACCCTTACGATGAAGTTACATACCGAGCCGCCATTGCAGCGATCCACACTGAAGAAGTGAATCGGTCTATCGCGAGTTTAGGTGCGAATAGAGTCCTCTCAGAGCGCCCACCACCAATTTCGCCTGAGGAGATTAGGCTCCCGAGAGCCACCAGAGTAACACTAGCTCAACTTCGGTCGGGCTTTTGTTCACGCCTTAATTCGTACCTTTCTCGCATAAACCCGGACATCCAAAACATCTGTCCAAACTGCAATGGTACTCCTCATGATGTGGGCCATTTGTTTCAATGCCCCGCTGCGCCCACTGATCTTACCCCTACGAACCATAAATCGTACCCACATAGATGCACAGAGGTTACACACCTTTCTGCACCGCTACAAGAAGAAGAAGAAGGGATGTTATCATATACACTGACAGTCAGGCGGCAATCCGATCACTCGAATCTGTCCTGACTACATCCAAAACTGTTGATAGTTGCCGCTCAGCTCTAAGAGCGATGGGTCAATTTTTCAACATCGTTCTCTGCTGGATACCCAGTCACAGTGGATTTGAAGGGAACTTTAATGCGGACCGTCTCGCTCGTAATGCGACTTCTATAGCCTTAGACGCCGACCGCGCCGACCGAAACAAGCTGAAAGCCCCAATCGCTTCTTGTAAACTGGCAATACACAAAACCGCGATGCACAGAGCTAATGCAAGATAGTTTAGCGGAACTACATGTACTACAACAAGATTGATTTGGCCACGACTTGACGCAGCCAGGTCTATTATTCTTCTGTCAATAGACAGGAAACATATCGGCAAGGTTGTCGGGACCATAACGGGACACTGGCCTTTCGGGGAGCACGCCAGGAGGCTCAAAATTCCCCATAACGACTTCTGTCGCAGTTGCGATGACGAAGAAGAGGAAGAAAGTGTACATCATTTTCTCTGTCATTGCCCGGCCCTGGCCGAGAAACGTAGACGTTTTCTTGGCTCAATGTATTTTTATGATACAGATGATCTGCGTGATGTGAGCCGAACTGTACGGACGTTTCAATCGGTGGTATCACAATGGACCTATTTTTGGTCTAAGTGTGCTAAGTGTTTGATTACTTAGCGACCCCTTTACCTAACCTAACGGTTAAAAATAGAGGGGTCCCGTTGTACATTAATTTTTTCCCCAAAATATGCTCCACCATTAACACTAGAAGGGTCAGGAATTTTATATACCTAAAAGGGTCATAGCCGTCAATTTGACGGCAAGGTGTTTACAGCTGAAATGGTACTTATATAAATATAAAATGCTTATACAAATAAAGACATAAGACCTTATCTTACTTTTAATTAGAAATTAACGTATTTCTGAATATTTTTTTAGCGAAATTTGTAGAAATTTTTTTTTTGAAGTATGACTAATAGCACATTCTTCTCAAACAGCCTTTTACAGATGGTAAAAAAGTACATAATAGTTTAATTCTTTTCCAGTCGTTCTGAAATGCATATTTACACTGATATCCTCCGGCGATCCTTTTCGCTTGTTGCTTTAGCTCTATCTATATATACAGGGTGTAGGTCTTTAGTAATAAAAGCAAACCGCCCAGTAGCTAAGAGCGTTTACCCCGAGTGCATCTCAGACCGAAACCTATTCTGTTTTTGGTGAAACTATTTATATTTGAATATGTGACATCTACTTTTCAGACCACTGTGTAGGTTGAAGTATGAAATGTAAAAGCCAGTCTTACTCCTAGCGACATACCCGATGATTGTAAAGTAATCGCAGTCAACGCCTGAAGTACGAACCGTTTTGATTGTACGGAACTGTGATTCGATCATGAAGAGGGAGACAACTTCGGACAGCTAAATTAGGATCGCTTTGCAAACCTGGCAAGGGTTGCTCGGCAGGATGTCAACTAAATATATATTCCACTCGTTCGGTAGGACTGACAAAGGTTCAATTTGTGGTCAATGGTCATATAGCTGTCTCATCACCAAAAGGGATTGCAAGCGTGATGGATTTAGTATTGAAACTCTACACATGCCATGGAAGGTTGTGATACTTTCCAAAAGCATCTACGATGCCCAGCAAAAAGTCAGAACAAAGTGGATTATACATACATATAGCGGGGCTGACCGTGGCACTACTTTCATATGTAGTGGTCTTAATTCTTTGCAGTGGATTTCTGGACATGGAGTTCTAAATGTATTTTAGAGTATCTTAGTATTTTACTTTACTTTAGTTACTCACTGGTTACCAGTTATTTCGGCATAAGCGCCATAAATTTTTCTGGTGCCCGTGAGATCGTTGTCTTGAACGCTTCAAGAAACTCCTGTTCTATCTCGACATTACTCTTTATCCCTGGCCTGCATTAATTTTGGAAAATGTATCAGTACTGACGCAACGTACTCTTTATTGCATTACAACAGATCATAACTGGGCAAACAAGCACGCCAAGGACCATGAAAATGACTAAGACCGTAGCCTAGGCTAGTGAACTCAAGCGCTGCAAAAGCGCACAATATCACAAAAACTTCAAGTGGGAAAACTGTATTAACGATTATGTTCTCTTACGAGCGCTTTAACTACAATCAAAAATTTTTAACGACGGATTTATGGATTTTTTGGGCTGATAAGCCTTAACCGTCAATTTGACGGTTCTGACCCTAATAGGTATAACAAGAAATATCTCACAAACTAAACTTTTTTATTTTTATTTCTATTCAAATATATGATAAAATACATATTTTAGGAAAAGTCAATAAAGATGAAAGCTGAAAACATCGTAGTTTAGAAAATATAGATGATTTAAATCACAAAACCGTCAAATTGACGGCTCTGACCCTTCTAGTGTTAATGGGACACCCTGTATAAGGTGTCCCATAAGTCAACGACAAGCCGGAAGTGGCTGATAGCGCACATTGTGCCTTTGACGAAAAAAATATCAAAAAATTTGCCACCTCTTTTTATCAAGAGAAAAAATGCACGACATGCTGTAACAGTTCATGTATTGTTGCTCTAAAACTGGACATTTCTCCTTTTTTACACTATAATAGTAACAAAATGCTCTATCAATTGCAGCCCAACCCGAAAAGTGTGTAACTGTTTTGGTTTTAAGATAAAGCTGACCTTCTTTCTAGAACCGATAGATGAAAATCGTTCGCTCACGAACAATTTCAATGGGGCGTGCATTTTGTCGACTATCTTTTTATTGCGAATAACTGTAAAAATAGGTGGCAGATTTTTGTTGTTGTAGCAACTCAAGAAATTTTTTTCTCTTGAATCGACGGGGGTTTTGGCAGTTCTTGGCTGTTGTAGACGACGACCGACGATTTGCATAGAAGAACCGTCTGCCGTACGCCATTTTCATAGACAACACGAACTATTCATGACCACAGTTATCAATTTATCTTAAGAACGTACGTCCAACAATTTCGTGTCGAATTGAAGGGCGAGTGCCTCCTATTTAACACGGGTTTGTACGCAAAGATATCGCCAAGAACCCGTGTTGGAGACGTAGTACGCACGGGTCTGTAAATACGTAATTCAGTGAACAACTTCAAGCACCCTACAGACAAGCAGAGAAAATATTAAATTACAAAAAAGAGTCTTTAACAAAAACAGTGGATTTCTTAAAGTCATAGTTTATTTTTCATTGTAGTCCATACGAAAATACAATAACGGTATCCTTGCACAGAACACATCCGAGTATCTAACAGGGTATATGTCCGATACCATATTATACCATTCAGCTATTATGTTCATTCTGTGATTAACAAATTATGCATTATAAAATAAAACTTGTAATGTACAAAAGAAAACCTAATAAAAGATGCAAACCTAACAGTTTTAAAACACAAAAATACATATTTAATGCGTAAACATTTCCTAAACTTTTTTATATTACAATATAAATGCGTTTTAACTGTGTACAATCGAACCGCTTAAAACTGGCAATACTTCAAATATTTGTCTATCTAGTTTGTGTGAACATTATGCTGACATGAATTATTTAAAAATAAGTATGTACGGTGAGTCACAGTCAAAGTGAGCCACCCCAGGAGAGTTTTCTGACCGGATACAGTTTAACAATGAATATCTCCCAAAATTATTAAAGGAAATATGTTTGTTAAAAGAAGACCTCATACTGAGGAGTGGCTCACTTTGACTGTGACTCACTCTGTTTGTAATAAAAATGCTTACAGAATATATTGTGGCAAAGGACACACACATTTCAATCATAGTCCTAGAACTACCCTTATCATAAATTTATATGAAGTAAAATTAAACTCCAATCGATAATGATTGATCCATATCAGGCCAAACCATATAAATTATTCTTTAACATATGGAACATTCAATGTCCATTTGTTGTACACATGCCTGATACAATACTACTATCCGAAAACTCTTTCGGTTCCAGTCTTCTTCCAACAACCAGATTCCTCTATTTAATTCCTCGATCAAAAAAGAAATTTACGACATTTTGTCGTACCGCATTGACATAGTGTTCGTGTCTTTTTCGTGCTTTCGGCGTTCGGATCGTCTTTGTTCTCCTTCTCCTCCAAACCTAAACTTTCAAACAGGCTTGGATTCGTTTCCGTGCCCCGATTATTGGAATTCTGATTTATATAGTCGAACGTCAGTTCTTCGCCCTCTTCAATACGACGCACGGCAAACAGTGCTAAACGTGGCAAAAACGGATCTAAACAATTATCCCATACCGGCCATACGCTGCAATTTGGATCGCATGAATGATTTATAAATCGTGCCACATTACCATAGTGGGCGGCATCGATCGTATACAGACAATCGTTATCATTAAAATCTAAATCGAACAAATAGGTGCGACCTTCATCATCATAGATTTTTCCCCGCCGATCGGCCTCCTCGACCGTAATTATCTCGCCAACATATTCACAAATGTATTCGCCAGGTTTGATCGCTTTCTCCGTGCGAACGCCCCAGCCGCATCCATTGCTTGTCTTAAAAATCGTCAAGACATTCTTACGACCATTCTGCACAACCCGATTCAGACAATCGGGACCGCACTTACATCGTTTGTTGCACTCAAAGATGGGTGTGTTTTTCGTCAGACGCATAAGCTTTTGTTTGACAACGTAAGCAAACTGTGAACCGGACAATTTGCCGCAACATTGCGATCGAATACTGCATCCGTCTGGACAATCGCAACCAATGGGAGGATCGTCGGGAATTGTAATACCGTCGCTGGGAACATTTTTCAGGGTGTACGTGAAATTTTTCGGTGGCGATTCAAAATCAACAAGATTCTCCACGCGCAGATTGGCCTTCGTCTCGATCCGATTGATAGCCTCAATCCACTCTTGCATGTCGATTTTTTGTTGTTTGCGCTTGTAATAGAGCGGCTTGAGAACCGTTTGTGCCATTATACGATTCATGATCGTCTCCTCGGTTTTTCGTCGTTTCGAACCACTATTCTTCAATATCGCCATCAGGATAAAATCAAGAACATATGCATACGGGTCGTATGTTTCGATTTTTTGCATATCCACAGTCTCTTTGCCTACTTCAACTGTATTTATGACTTTTTCGAGAATTTTCTGTATTGTCGCACTGTACAATTCAACTTGTTCGTTTATGAACGCGTCCAGTATTTTGCATTCACGCACATTTTCAAGCGGCTCCCATGTGTTCATCGATTCCGGATAATATTTCCACTTCACCTCGAAATGTGGCAACATATTGATCTCTTCAATGGATCGAAATTCCTGCACGGTGTACTCCTCTTTTCGCTTTTTAGCTGGCGGCTGCTCAACGTCGTCCGTGTCTGTACTGCCCGCATAATCATTCAAATCGAACACCAAATTCAACGGAACATTGAAGGTGCATGTCGATGAATTTTTATTACTGGACGATGCAGCCGACACGGAAAGATTACTCTCCGTATCAGAATAGTTCAGGTCACGTGTTATTGTATTCTCGTCGACAATATAATCGCGGTTTGGCGGTGGGGTAAATGGATCCTTTTCGAAATCCAACTTTTCATCGTTCGGTGCAATGTCGAGAAATTGACATATTTTCGCCTGTTTGATTTGTTCGTCGCGCGAGAGATTCCGCAGGTAGTTATTTATACGATTTCGAGCTACAATTTTTCGATTATGTCGCCGTTTTTCGTTCTGTTTTTGTATGTAATTGAGTAATTTGGTTGGTGATCGTGTCAATTCGAGCACTTCACCATCCGTGAGGCGTTCTGCAACAAAAAAAGAGAAAAAAACAAATCAATTGCTGGACCATATTCGTGTGTCTTTGTAATGTTTTTACATTTTACTAATCTTTTTTTTTCTATTCATTTTCAGGGGGATGTATACAACAAAAATCGAATTTCTAATACTAATCTAATAAAACTTTGAAACGAAATATACAAAAAAAAATACAAATGTGGAGTTGTAGGAAACGCTGTTAAACGCTCGATAAATTCGTGCCCCTTTCAGTTATTTTATTGATATGCACTAAAACATGTACGATTTTTGTTTCTTCTTTTTTTTTAATTATTACAAAGATGACCAGCAATTGTGTTTGTTTTTATCTCATTTCGCGCAAAATGTTTAAAAACTAAATTTATGTTTTATTGTAACGGTAAATTGTTTGTTTTTTTTTTCTTGATTTTCATTAAATTGTTAGATGCGAAAGTGCAAAATAAATAATTGAACGGGACAAACAAATTATCCATAAAATGGGATGGGTTTTGGGATGGAAAAAACTAAAAGCGTACTTTATAACAAAATTGATAGTTCAAAGTCCTAAAGGATAAAGGCAAGGAAATATACATAGAACGGTTATTAGCACCAAAATAAATAATGATACAGGTCAACAAATGTTTTGATATCAGCCAATGGGAGAAAACGAGTTTGTACTTAGAAGAGCAAGTATTTGATAGTTAAGACTCTCTCCTCTCTTCAGGCGGTCTTCAGTTACACCTCCGGAAGGCACGAGGGATTGACGAAGTCAGTGCTGTCATCGACTTCCACATTTTCGTCCTTGGCTGGAGTGTTAGGACAACCCTCCCTGAGCAGACCAATGGTGGCGGTCAAGAAAGGAAATTTTCCTCAAGCCTTAACGTATTCTTTTGGGGATTTACGGGACTACTTCATCGGCTGTGTGACGAAATAAATTAACGATGGATTACTCGTGATAAATTGCGAAATAAATCCATGATGAATTCAATAATGAATTTTGCATAATAAGGAGGAAACACTTTAAAGCGGGCCAATTTCTAATTTCTCGGGCATTGCGAGGCCGACTGGTTGACCGATAAAATTTTGCAAACGATACAAATTTTTAAGTTTGTTACGCTTTTTAAAATCTCTGTTGTTTCTAAAAGTGTGATAGCCAACGTGTCACAGTGCGTAATCCTCCAAAATTTCCGAGCTAAAAAGAGTCTATGTATTTACCCAATCCAAACAATAACGTTCAAAAATGAAAATAGAACAGATAAATTGTAGTCAATACTATTTAGTGGCATTTCCCTCAGCTGCTCATCAGGTGTTTTACTTCCACAGCGTTCTGTATATACTGAATGTCAGTTCGTGATGCATGAAGTAAAGATTTTTTTATACTATATGGACGTCGTTATAGTCCAAAACAATTTTACTACATGTATCAAGAGTCTACGAACAGCATCTATAGGACGTTTTGAAAGTGAAAGACAAGATCGCCAGCTGAGGACACAGCTGTCTCTTTTTATTGGGGACATACATCCCAGCGAGACTTTGAATTTTTGTGATCCATGTATGCATCCTCGATGAATTTGTCAAGGGAATTCGAATTCCATTTCGCATTCTCTTCCCGAACAAATGGCCTAGTTGCCGACTGCATTAGCAAGTAATGTGGTAGAAGGCAGTGAAGCAGTCATATTATTTTCATTGATGTGTTTTTCATTTGATTGCAATGGTGAAATCATAAATGGAAATGCTTACTCAAAGTCCCGCTCGAATAAGTTATTTTTAGCTCGGATATGATTCGCACACTTTCGCATTCTTCTTCCTATTACACACTCCCGGCCAAAACATACTTTTGGAAACAACAAAAATCTACAAGTTGATCGGTCAACATTTTGGCCTCGCAATGTCCGAGTTTGCCTATAATTTCCGCTAAATCAGAAATTGGCTCGCTTTGAAGCTATTCCTCCCTATTATGCAAAATTTAATCAACATCTTGACGTGGGATTCATTATAGATTTATTTCGCGGTGTGGATTTCTCATTTATCATGAATGATACATCATTCATTAATTTTGCGCAAGTCGTGCATATTTTTCACGAGCGATGCATTAAAAATATATTTGACATATTCATTACACAATCTTTATGAGTAACGCTGATTTAATATTTTTGCGTAATAAGGAGCAAACACGTGCATCGATGATATAGGGGACATTGTCATATATAATATATGAAGACGTGATAAATGACAATATATTAAGGTATACCGCCTGACGCGTCATGCATGAAATCCTCTATTACGAGTACACCCGATTCAGACTTCAAAAAAATTCTAGATTGTAATAAAATTAATCATGTAAATGTTACTAAATTCAAAATGTATCATATAATGCAGCTGCGAGATTCAATACTTTCATCGTTACTAATATCCTGGCCCGGGTTATCACTTCGGGAGTTCAACTAGAGTCATCCGCTTCCAGTTCCAATTTGGCTTCTTGCGACTTATTTTCCCCCGAGCTAAATGAAAGAAGCTGAAAGGATAAATATGGGTAGTCCGTGGAAAATATTTAACACCCCATAAAACGAAGAATTTCAAAGACTTAACGTGTATTTCCAGGCGGTAAGTCTGTGGCTCTGTGGGTCACTTGGCTGAGTCGCACTCTACGATGCTAGTAATCCAGAGGTCCGGAGATCGAATCTCGGCGTGGTCCAAAATTTCTGTACAAGTGCGGATAGGAAATATATAGTGCTTGCAACATTATACAGGGTGTCCGGAAACTGCCGCATAAACGCACCGGATTATGATTCCTCAGTTGATTTCCAGCAAAAAAGTTGTATGAACATACCACCTCAGCTTAACTTAATATCTCCAAAGCTAGACCAGCTAGAATAGTAAAATAAAATTATTATTACAGCCAACAAATTTACCTGCAAAATAAAACTAACCACGGTAAAATCGGATAAGAGGTTTGGTTTTTACAGAGCTTCAAAGTCAAATTTGCGTGATTTGACCCAAAAACAGTCTTTTTTTCTATCTCAATTTTCTCCAACTTCTGCTAAGGTGAGGTGCTTGTACGATTCTTTAAAAAATTGGCGCATAGTCTTATGATCATATCTTTCTTACATCATTTTATTCTAGCTCCATTATTTCTAACAGTTTTTGTACCTTAAGTGCAGAAAACTAGGGTTAATTTTGGCTCGATTTGACATGCTTTGAATAAGATTTTACCAAATTGCAGATCTTTAGGGGCAGTGTGAATTGAATTGCTTGAATTCGAGCTAAAATTAACCCTAGTTTTCTACACTTAACGTATAAAAACTGTTAGATGTAATGGAGCTAGTTAAAAATGATGTAAGAAAGATATGATTGTAAGACTATGCGCCAATTTTTAAAAGAATCGTACAAGCACCTCACCTTGGCAGAAGTTGGAGAAAATTAAGATGGAAAAAAAGATAGTTTTTGGGTCAAATCACGCAAATTTGACTTTGAAGCTCTGTAGAAACCAAACCTCTTATATGATTTTAGTGCGGTTATTTTATTTTATAGGTAAATTTGTTGGCTATAATAAACATTTTATTTCACTATTGTAGCTGGTCTAGCTTTGGAGATATTAGGCTTTAAGTCGTGCAAGAAAATGATTTTTTCAAAAATCTTTAAATGCCTGTGGCAGCTAAAGGGTTAAGCTGAGGGGGTATGTTCCATACAACTTTTTTGCTAGAAATCACATGAGGAATCACAATCCGGTGCGTTTATGCGGCAGTTTCCGGACACCCTGTATACACTCCGAAATTATATGCAATGAAAAGTTGACTCGAAATAGCCTATAAACGGCTGAGTGAACGCACCCATGCCCCACAAGGGGTTACGCGGTACAGAGAAGAAGAAGTCTTTAATACACGATCTTTTGAAAACACAAATTGTACAATGCACAATTGACGAAGCCCACCCCCTCCTCCACATGTTAAAAGCACAACGAGTAACAGTCTGACATTACTGAGACATTACCGCCAAAACGGGCGATGTGCCTACACAGCAGGCTGAGCGACGTGACGCCATGGAGCGGTATAAATAACTAGGCAAAGAAGAAGAATGAGTAACAGTTTATACCAGTTTACAGGAAGCAGTTATCATTCTATTGGATGTGAGGTCCCGCAGGGGAGTCTGTGTCCATGTGACACAGAGCATCCTAGGTAGTTGGGCACGGATTTTTGGTGAGTTGCGCCACCACGTAGCCGAGCAGCGCAGGAGGCCACTTGTATGGTTGATGCGCCATGACGTACAACCATACAAGGGGTTGTACAAAGACCATTCGGGCGATGACATTCCCGTGCTCCCGAGTCATGTTATGTGGCTGCGGCTTGTGAACTGAATTCTTTAGATCTAGCGAATAGTGTACCTCGGGGATGTGTGTGCTCAAGGGACCATGGTCCCTAACCATCATGGTGTTGGTCTCGAGGTGGTATGTGGTGCTCGACAAGTAGAACATCTAGAGACGCAGCCTAAAGTGAGGTTCCAACGGGAGGCATTTCGGCGTTAAAACTCCATTCCGATTTTAAGTCGGATAAAACCCGTCATTCCACAGGGGAGGGAGGTATGGCCCATGGCTTAGATACTCCTTAAGGCAAGTCTAGAGGATGAAACATCATTATTGGATGCGAGGCACTTTCCTAAGGTTTGTGTTCGTAGAGACGACTCATGTGATGATCGTTCAGCGATTGAGTTAAACCACTTGTTCTGATCACTATATGCGTATGTTTTCTATACAGACATGTTCGTTTAGGTCATAGTCGACACAGAAAAAGTAGCAACATTAAAACATATGCAAATCATCACCACATCATCACATGAGTCGTCTTAACGAACAAGTACCTTCACACCTCTGAGGTTCTAGCGTTCAGCCTCCCAATTGAGGCCGCAACACGAAACACGATTTTTTCAAAATGGGCATAAGTCACAGCCAGCACGACACCTTCAATACGTCTAACGCGCCAGGGTGTAAAGATCTAAACAATTCAGGGCTGCTGTGCTACCAAATTTATAATGCTTTGGAGGAACAATTTACGGTAGGTAGGTTTGGTAGCCAATGCCACTGCTAGCCTATAAATCTTGAGTACTCGGGAGGGAGCGTCATTCACCAAGGGCAAACATCTGAGAAAAGTGCATTGTATTCCTAGATTCATTTCCTTCGATAAGTTTATACCGTAAGGTATATTTTTATTTACGTCAGCGGAGTAAAGGCTCATGTCAGACGAACAATGACGAAGGTCTCAGTCTCCCTAACTTCTGCAGTGTTCTGCAAGCAGAGGTCTCAGCGATTTTGGAGGCCCTAAATTGGTTGGGTAGTCACGTCATCACAGGAAGGAACGTTATTTTCTTTACTGGCAATTAGACCACTGGAATCAGTGCTCAAAGACTACTGAGAAGTGCCGCTTAGTACTTAGATGGGTCGTTTCGTTGACATTAGGCTATGCTGGATACCGGGCCATAGTGGCTTCCTGGGCAATCGATGTGAGGACGACTTGGCGCAAAATGCGTTAGCAGGTAGCGTTGAAGGCGACCGTTGCATGAGAACACCTATTGTCGCTTTTGCATTGGTAATAAAATCCGCTGTAGAACGCAGGACCAAGTTGGACCTACGGTACGACGAGGATAACATGGCCAAGACTAGATATTGTTCGTTCCACTCATACTATTGTCTTTGGACAGAAAGCATATTCGAAATGTAGTGGAGGTTATAGGGCATTGTCCTATTGGGAATCTTGCTAGAAGACTCCCAATTCCCCACAACGACTTTTATAGAAGTTGTGATGAAGAAGAGGAAGGGAACCACTTATTTTGTCACTGTCCTGCTTTGGCCGAGAAACGGAGTCGTTTTCTTGGTTCCAGGTATTTCTATGATAAAAATGATCTTTGTGATGTTAGTCCAATACTGCTAAACAAATACATTGTTAGCACGGGCTGGTTCTCAGCTTAAGTGGTTAATATAGATTTGGATTCTTTCGAAGGTATCACAACGGACCAAGTATTAGTCTAAGGGCGCTGGGCGTATACCTAGCGGCCCCTGTACCTAACCTGTGACGAAGGGCAAACCCTTAGGCAACTGCCCGGCCTACAGAGTGTCCCAAAAGTCAACGTCAAACCGGATAGATGAATGAAAGAAATAACATTTGTGGAAAATTGCGGGGCAGTACAAAACGGTTTATAGTGTAGTCAAAAAAAAACCGTTATGTTTGGCTTTTGCATAAATATTATTTTTAACGGTACGTCTATCAATGGATCCAAGAGAGTATAACCTGGTCTGTAGCATATGCGTAGCCGAAAAAAACGATACAAATATACGTACCTTCTTCACCCACCCACCGATTCTTATAATTCATACCACCCGATTTTATTTGCACACTACGGATTGGAATGGACTGCATGTTTTCTCAAATGCTACTTGCTAATGAAAGTCCAAACGACGCCCGAAATTATCTTTTTCGATACGCGTATCCTACAAGCCGGATTAAACTGTCCTGCATGTTTACGAAGGTTACCTCTTCCGTTCATCATCATTCGTCGAAGCGCCGCGCCGCCGCAGTGTCATGAAGCCGAACTGAAATCACAAATCATGCCAATATCTTCGCCGATCAGCACCAAACTGCACGAAACAGCGTCGTTTCGTATAAAATTTGAATTCACCATTACTTGATACTGGAATGGATAGCGAGACCGAGGCTAATTTCGCTCTCCTCGGGCTAAAGAATTGTTCCGGCGTACACACGACTTGTATTTTCCTTCTGTCTTCACAATAGTTCGGTTGCGTCCACAAAGCAATATTTATGTGGGGTTTGATTGGAATAAGTGGGCAAATAAAAATATTTACTCAGAAAATTTTATTGGTGGATGCGGGAACATGGCCATGGCTTTTTAGTTGCTTTGATAAAGAGACATTAATTCCATGTTTTGTGAAATTGGTGTAAATAATGTTTCTTAGAAGAACCAAAATAGGGGGTTGTGTTTGTATGACAGCCCCATGACCCCATGGTCGGATTTTACCGATTCAAACATACAAACTGCCTGCAGCAAAAAGCATTTGTGCAAAATTTCAGCTTCATAACTTTCAAATTGGCCGAGTAAAACGCGTCGCAACAGACGGACAGACAGATAGACGGACATCGCCGAATCGACTCCCGAAGTCATGCTGGTCATAAATGTATATTTTTAGGGTGTTTTAGAAAATTTTTTTCAAAAAACCCTTATGAAATCGATTTTGTCCGTCCGTCCGTCTGTCCGTCTGTTCACTAAATAACTCGCAAACGGCTCAACCGATTGTCGTGAAATTTGGTAGGAATGTGTAGAATGGTTACAGTCTTTGGCACATATACCTTAGAAGTTGGTAGGAAGAAGACAACAGGGTGCCCCGAACGTTTGAAAAAAGTCGACTTTTTTAGTTTTTATCGGAGATTGACGTATGGGTGTTTAAATCAAAGAACTAAATGAGTACACCTCATATCAGTTAAAATTTTCCAGTCTTGAGTAACGGTAAAAAAGTTATTGGCGTTTAAAGTTAAATTTCCTTTTCGAGCTCCGTTTTTCTAAACCGTTATAGGGATCGATATGAAACTTTGCACAAAGATTGGTCGGTAGGGCCTTATATACGTTAAATATTAAGACTGTTGACTTTTGCAAAAGAAAAGTAAATAACAGTAAATTTGTAAAATTTCAAATTGTTCGTGTGTAGCCCCTCTTAGGTTTCCAAATATGAAAATTCTGCTAAGGGTTTTTAGAAAATTACATATAGAATATGTCTACGAATTTTCATTCGAATAACTGTATCCAAAACGGAAATATAGCCAAATAAGTATTCAGTAAGGGCCTTGCACAATGCAAGCCTCCTAAGCATTTCTTCAATGTATATCTTTTAACTTGATGAAACAATGAACATGATATTTGGTGGAAATGCATAGAATGGTAATAGTGTTTGCCACAAAAATTTTTGAAGTTAGTAGAACCAAGTTAACAGGGTGTCCCTGAATAGCTGCAAAAGTATACTTGTTCAATACTCATAGGAAAGCTTGCGTTGGCTATTATGACAGGGAACACAATGGAATCATTTTATATAAGGTTGCTTTTCCTTGATTAAAAAACAGTAAATTTACAGCTAATAATTCAGTTCATATATAAAGCCAAGCCATCCTTACGTTTGCCTGAGTTTCTTTTTGGTCAAAGGCCATCAGAAATCTTAAATCGAAAAATGCCTTTAGATTTGCTTTGGAGTACTTTTATACAAACTGGGTAAATAGTAAATCTATTTTTGGATTGGTCTAATTAAAGGTGGAACAGAATGAAAGGTGCTAGCCTTTCATTCTGGAACGCGTTTATTTAGACCAATCCAAAAATAGATTTACAGGAAGCATTTCATTAATGTTGTGCACAATACTTATTTATTGCTTATAAAATATATGTACAAAAAATATTCACTATGCATTAAAATTCTAAAAAACCCTCGTATTGCGGGCGCAGCCCTCTGTACGCCGGTATTTTTTATATGGTCGGAGATGCTTCCTTCAATGCGTTACAAACTTCGACAAAGTTAATATACCCTTCCACTCTATGAGCAAAGGGTATACAAAAGGCTGGTGAATGACGAAAAATAAGATGACAAATCAATTTCTACCCAGCTGTTGATACCATAATGCATTAATTTTTATGCAGCATGTTTTTTCATTTCATTCAAAACCATTGAAAATATAACTGAGTCACCACAAAAATGTTATAAATGAAAACGAAAAAAAACTAATTTCCGGACATGGTTAAAACAGGTTCTCGTTTTTAGTGTGATGTGCAGTTTTGTACCTACTTGTTTGGTTTTCAATAGTTATGATAAACTATAAACATGAACAACTATGATAATTCCGACTGGAATTTTAATCACACACTTTCTCGATAGTTGAAATTCTAAAAGTTAATAGCCTTTTGTGGTAATACCGGTAATAGAACTTTGCCTGCGGCTAACTTTTTTTTTATAAAATTTGTTTGCTTATGAATATTACTGTTTTTGGATAAAAAATACTTCAAAGTCCAGACATCTATAATATTTATTTTATTACGATTGATCATATTAATTAACAGTTATTGTTTATGTGGACAATAACTTACTCATCCAGCGGAAACAATATTGATAATGATGTTAAATAATCATGATGACAATGTTTACTTTATAAAGCAGCTGCCTGCATCAGCTTATCATGCATCTTCATCTAATCACCGAATCTGGAAATCCTATATAAACATTACTACAACTATTTCGACATTAGTTTGTTTTAACAGCGAAAAAGAACATCTTCTGCAAGCAGAATGTCGGCTCACTTAGTTCTACTTATAGGAGGTAGTTATCTTTAAGCTTCTAAGGAATTTAACCTTTCACTAAAACTGAACTAATTTAGTACATTTCAATTATAGCTTGAGCATCAATTGATGATATTATATATCATAATCAAAAGGGGTAAATATAGTAAATTTATAATTTATCTTCTTTCTTATTGCAGTGACTTTGTGTGCAGCACAAGAACCGTTGGAGGAACGCAACAAATTTATATTTTACCACAAGTAAATGTTTTTTTTTAGCATTTCATGATTTTGATCGTACAATTTGAATTCTTGCAGTCACGGCACCGTCACTTACAAAATCTCCGATGGCGCAAACATTTTAAGGAGCCACAATTTCGATCCGTCCAAAAGGACAGTTCTCTATATCCACGGTTATCTTGATAATCAAAATGTGGAGAGTGTAAAAACTGTAGTGAAGGCTTATCGCGACAGAGGCGATTACAATATTTTAACTTTGGACTGGAGTGCAGATGCTTCCAGTGAAGATTATTTACGAGACGTGATACCGAACATGAGAAAGGTGAAATTTGGCCTAATTGCATTTATTTTACATATATTGATTAAACAAAATGCAATCATTTGTTTTAAGGTTGCCGAAGTTGTTGCAAAAGAACTAATGAATATGTTTAAAGGCGGACTGGACATTAAAATGTTTCACTTAGTAGGTCATTCAGTGGGGGCGCAACTTAGTGGGCAGATTGGTGATGAGATCCGTAACAAATCAGACGGTGCAGTCGTTTTGAAACGGTATGAATATAAGTGTTGTCTTTGGCAAAATAAGACAAAAAAAATATTTTTTTTTGTGAACAGAATTACTGCCTTAGATCCTGTACATTTGGGATTTTATGGGCCGAATCTATGGCATGTCGGCAAAAACGATGCTGAATTTGTTGATATAATTCATACAGATGCGGGTGATTATGGAGGTCCGTCACGGTCAGGACACGCCGACTTTTGGCCGAATGCGGGAGTGAAAGTGCAACCTGGCTGTGCATTAGAAACAAATCGTAAGGATTCTCGAGTTTAATCTATTATTTCACGGATGCACGATCTTAATTTGTTTCATTCAGATCTATGCAGCCATTTCCGTTCATGGCAATTGTGGGCCGAGAGTGTAGCACGATCGAGTGCATTAAGATTCAATGCAGTCGCTGCGGAAAATTGGGAAGCGTTCAAAAAAGGAAAAGTCGATGAATTTAACGAAAAAATCGTAATGGGAAATGACTGTCCTACAGAGTAAGACTTTAAGAATATCAGGTTTATTTGTTTCCCTTATAACGTTTGTCTTCTTATAGCATTCAAGGAAATTTCTTTCTTCAAACAAATACTGAAAGCCCATTTGCAAGAGGCAGAGACGGTGCAGTCTATAATCGTATAACTTTAGATACAAATACACATGCTGAATTGGCTGAAAATTAGTTGAGAAATTATTTGTAATTCATACTCCTCTCTTATAAAGGGAGCCCTTAAGAAAATACTCATTCGATTTGCAATTCAAAGTCGTTCATATTTTAAAAATAAATTTGAATTTTGCTGCTACTATTTTACTACTATTTTTTTTTTAGATATTTTTTCATTTTATTTGTCGCTTACTTTAATATCAAATAGGACACAGGCATGCTTTCAATATTGCTCAGTGGGATTGATTTCCACATGTTATGAAAACAGGATAGTGAAAGGCTCACAGTTGGAGAGCAGCTGGGGCGTCGAGTGGTTCAACGATCGATCGGATTATGGAGTTAGTACAACGACTCAAAAATTTCAAGCACACCGATGATCCCATCTCTCAGATAATCAGTATAATAGGACGGTTGGTGAAGCGTGAAGTGCGTGGATTTCTTAAGTAGATGTTGCATGGATTCATTCAAGTAAATCAAACTTTCACAGTAGGCATCCAAATTGCCGAAATCCTTTACTCCTCTAGAAGAGTATAAACTGTGTTTAAGAATGATATAATGTGGACTTGCAAATTTGTTGAGAATAATGTCCTCTTTCGGGGACGCAAAAATGGTCTCCAATCAGTTACGACCAATACCACATGCACGTTGTGGATTGAGCGTGTGATGCGCATGTGTTTTTATTTTATGTCAATCGCCAGGTTCTTTTAAAACTAGAAACGTACACATCCACCTAGCTGAAATGAATCCGGTCATACTTTTTGATACAATACGTCGGTCAGCTAAAGCATCTTATTTCATACTGAAGCAGCACGAGGTCTACGCTGAACTCATTTTCTGGTTCCGGCATGCTATGATATTAAGCTTCTGCTGTACTTGTTTTGCATTTATTTGCATTTGGGTAAAATTTGTAGCGTTCGACTTTGGATTGGCCTGTCATCACATCCCCAGATGAAAAAGTGGAAATGCAAAAGCTTATAGGAATTGAAGTAATTCTTCACGTATTACTCATTTTCATCAGTTTGGACTTACACCATAACCGCCCAGCAGTCGCTTCGTCAAATCATAAGCCCTGTCATGGTTGAGCTAAGTGTGGCTCTCTCGTGGCAGTTAGTTAACTGAACTACCACGAGAGAGGCACACTTAGCTAGTGATCCTAGTAGCCGAGATGCGGGTCCTGCATGCTTGACGCTTGTTGCAGAAGACTTCTGGAATGGGCGCGGCTTCCTATCCGCATAATGATGATTGTTATCTAACTATGTACATTAAGTGAGTCAGCTAGATCTTTGACAAGAAACCGTGCTTCATAGTAGGGATGTCCAAATCCGCAAAAGCACCCGGTTTTCGTGTTGATCCTGTAAGTTTTCTGGTTTCCGGCTAACACTGTTACCGGGGTATTACCGGTAACAGATCAACACGAAAACCGGGTGCTTTTGCGGATTTGGACATCCCTACTATGAAGCACGGTTTCTTGTCAAAGATCTAGCTGACTCACTTAATGTACATAGTTAGATGACAATCATCATTATGCGGATAGGAAGCCGCGCCCATTCCAGAAGTCTTCTGCAACAAGCGTCAATCATAATATCGCCCACAGTACTGATTAAATAAATTTGTCTAACCAACATCTCGTGAATCGATTTAGCTGCCCTGGCTTAAGGGAAGCGATGTGCTGTTTCATGGGAAAACAATCGGAGTTGCTCTTTTTCTCCACTTGATTCAACTTCGCACTCATCCTGCTCTTCTACAAGAATTGTTTTTCGTTTCTAGATAGCAGTTAATTCACCTTGGCTAACCACAGTGGCTAAGGCCAAATATTTAGTTTTAAGCAGGGAAAATTGTTACTTGTACACTGTGGGGAAAATTGGGATGTCCTCAGTATTGCAGATAAGCAAATATAGATTTATTGTACACAAACCAATACATTCTGAAAGCGGTAGTGCCAGATACTACATAATCTTGTTCTATTAACGGCACAGCAAGGCGAGTGCGAACAAAAACCTGACCGTAGTTGAGCTAATGTTGACCTGCCGGCTCTTCGGAGCCTAATCTTCTCATCGATCCATTTCCTCAGTGTGAATTGCTCTAATGGCGGGTACGTATGGCTCATCATCAAAGGGGATCTCTCTTGTATCCGCGAGCCGCTATCTCTCTCTCTTTGGACCCACGTCTGATATTACGTGGGGGAGGAATTCGGTTCATGAGATGAATATTGGAGCCCTTACTAATTCTCAAGTACGCTTGATCATTGTAATACCAATACATCTGTATCGATAGGTTGCGATTCTCTACTTTAACGACTTTTTCGGAAAATGATCCCATAACGATCATTTCTTTCGTAATTGTTTTATTGTGACGTGAAACGTAAAAAAAAGTCAGATGAGGCATTTTTAATGGGATCCTTTAAATCAACGGTTCTTAACCGGTGGTCCGCGGACCACTGGTCCCTGAGGCAACCCTAGGTGGTCCGCGAAGCCTTTGATGTGGTTCCCTCATAATCCGATACAACAATTCTCGAATTTCACGCAGCTCAATCATAACTTTCTGGGATGGGAGTCCGTTTTGACTGAGCAGAACAGACTGTTTTCATTGAGATTTTGACCGTTACGATGAAATGAAATATCGTCAAAATTTGTTTTAAATGCTTCTTTTTTAGGTGACGAACGCAAAATGGTGGTACTTCTAAATAGGGTTCCGACAGGTTTCTGTTGGTACAACATGAACCAGCAATGCCATATTTATAGGAGCTTATGTAAAAATTGTTGTTCTTCCAGTAAGAACTGTACTAAACTGAACGATCTCTGTCAACTTTTTCTGGATGATGGTTTTAAAAGCAGCAATATCCGTTTGGCGTTATTTCCACATTTTTCTAATCGAAAACCTCTACTGACAAAACAGCAATAAGGTGTGTTCCAAAGGTAGTTCGGTAGAAGATTTCATGATTTGATTCGTTCTTATCACAATTGCAATTTGGTGGTCCGCAACAACTAACGAGTTTGATGAAGTGGTCCCTCATGTGCAAAAGGTTAAAAACCACTGCTTTAAATAAACGGGAACATATCCATTGAGATAGTTAGAACTGGAAAATGGTACAAAACGACCGATCTTATGGCGATTTTAGGGTCGCTGAATTGAACGGTTTCATTTCCACACACCTCCTTCTGCCTGACACTCTCGATCGATTGGTAATAAAAGGAATTGAAAGCCGAGTTTTAACAAAATCACTTTAAAATGATTGAAATGTAACTTAGTCTCACCGGCTTCTTTTGGAGAAGAAAATGGTCTTTCACTATGATAACGCCTCGGCTCATCGTGTCTGGATAGGCCGCTCCAAATTGTATCCAGCGGCGTTGGGCCAGAGCATCATGGACTGAGGTCTCGTCATCTTCTTCACAGAATCGACAGTTTGCGTCCTGTAAGAGCCTCATTGTGCGCAGATGTGATCTCAGGCAAGAGTGGCCTGTAAGAACCCCCCAGTTGGTACGTACTTCATTTCTCCTTAGCAGAAGCAGCTCAGCCCCTCTTTTATGGAAATATTCTGCTATTAACAGATTGCCTGAGCCCAGGTGGTTTAACCCAGTACTCAGCTGCCTTAAGTTGTACCTGGTCTTTGATTAGCCTGTTTACTACTCAGGTGGAGATGTTACAAAAGGGTTCTGGTCCACAGAAGTGGGATGCTGCGGCTGTGCGTGCCAATTCATCAGCCTATTCGTTTCCTGTGGCCTGAAAGCCAGAAGAGTTTTAATATATTATTTACGTTTAGTAATGGGTGAAACTGCACGGAAATAAAAACACGAATTGAATTTTTTCCTTGCCTTACTTCTCACGAATCTCTTCTAAAAAACCGGCTTTTCATCTTGTTCTTGTTCCGCGTGTAGACAGGCCCAGTGGAAGGAGAAACGTAACGAAGTTTAGTTTTACACCGAATTGCCTTCGAATTTCCCCTTCGGAGTATACTGATTGTGATGGTAGATTTCAAGTGAAATACACATAACATATGTAACCGTTCTATTTCACAAGTTTATATGTTACTTGCCGCATATAATAAACTTCATTGCTTTCACGTTAACGTCCTTGCATTGACTCACTACCTTTTTGGCGCCGTGACCTCCTATGTTTCAAAAAATCAATAATTGGGTAGCTTGTGAACCGCAACGACTATTTTTGTTTTTGATTTCGCGAAATTGAATTATTCTTTGTTACTTTTTAAAACTGATTGGAAACGGATAATAAATGAAAATGTGATCGTCCAAATGCAGTTTGAATTTCTTTCGCCGGAATAATGGTAAATTTTCGAAAACTACTTGTGCTCCTACCTCGTTCTACGTCGTATTCCAGCGTACCAAATTACGGAATTACTTCACAGAGGTTGGCTCTGTTCGTTGTGAGACGCCGAGACGCACGTTATCACCGACTTTCAGGAGCAATCTGATTTTATCAAATCAGCTGACAAACTTGAATGCATATTTCTAAAATTCTCCTTGGTTAAGTACTACTTCCAATTACCAATTTCACTTTGTCTGGGATAACGTTGTTAAGTCCATCATTGCAAGTTCAAGGATCAGCATTCTCCAGGACTCAATGCGTTAAACAGTTCTGGGTCAGGTTTCTTAAAATAACACTTCAAAGACAATAATGTAAATTTCAGAAGGGACTTAGGCCTTTAATTAGGCTAGGTTACGTAATGCAGCTACCAGGAAGTGAAAACCAAGCACACTTAGACCAGAGATGGGTCTACTGTGATACCGCCAATGAGAAAAACGTAGCGCTAAAATTAAACAGTTGTTTCGAACTAGCGTATGCTGGCAATATATTAATTGAGCTGTATTGGGCTCCCATCTCTGAGATCATTCAGATCGTAAAAGTACCTAAACATTTCTCAGCTAAAGCCGAGTAATCACAGAAAAAATGATATACGCTCTCCTCTTCCTCTTTATCCTCACACCCTGCTAGCCATAATCGGTGAACGATAAATCCAAAGAGACGGGGGAATGCTAAACTTGTCGTAGTATTCGTCAACACTCTCTCATCCGCACGCGTTAGCTTATGTACTTCGACTGAATCTCCATCACTCGATGACTGTCTCGATGAAGAATCGGTCCCAATTCATCGAGACATTTTCTTGAAATTTCGGTCAGTTTCGCTTCCTTGTCGTCATTTTGCGCCGATGGGTAATATTTTTCTTTGTATAGCGGAACCTTTTTCAATTTAAAGTTGGCCTTCGTAGTAGTGTGTGCCTCTGCATCGAGTAATTTGAATAAATGAATAAATTCTTCTCTGTACCGTGACCCCTTGTGGTGCGTAAACTCAGCCGTTTATAGTCTATTTCGAGTCAACGTTACATTGCATATAGCTTCGGAGTGCTTGTTGCAAGCACTATCCTATTCGCACATGAACGTAAATTTTGGAAAACGCCGAAATTCGATCTCCGGACGTCTAAATTACTAGCGTCGTAGAGTGCTACTCAACCAAATGAGCCACATAGCGTGCTAAATGTATAAATTACTGATGAAATAATTAATGAAACTAATCGACTATTTCATACGTTGTTCATATAAGAACGCATGAATGAAACTCGTCGATTATTTCATTAGGACGAACTTGATGAACTCTTCGGGGAAATTCATTAAATTTGTCATCAGTTCCAGCATGATGAATTCGCCAGTGAAACTCATCATTGATGATCCGCACCGCATCTATCATCAGTACCTCTCTAATGAAATCATAAGAACAAGTCATGTTTGGGTCCACGTGGTCTTCATGCAGTCGTTCACCATAACTTTTAAAAATATATAAGGGAATTTAGTCCGGCGGCTAGAACAAATGGAATGATTCGGTTCATGCAGAGATTCATGATGCCGGCATCGAAGGGTTGGTGCGAAAGGCTCCTGTTATGACAAGAGAAGCCAACCTTTGTTTTTTGACAAGTAAATTATAACCAAACTACAACTTTTTGTTGTAAGCCCAGGTTTTCTTTAGAGCCTTCCTGCAAGAGTATAGTGCCGCGGTGGCCATGTTCACCCTTTCTTCAATGTTGGGCTTCCATCTTAGATTCTTGTACAAAGATAATACCAAAAAGGGGGGGTTATAATAGGAATCGTTCGCTTTCTTGTAAAATGGATCAACCCCGTTTGTTGCTGGATTAACTCCAACCCCACTGAAACCTGGCCACTCCGCTAAAATAGACAACGCGTTCACCAATAAGAGAGTTTCAGGAAATTTACCTCTAACGACGATGTCAACATCATCAGCATAGCAGTGACTTTGCATCCAATCCTTTGTATATTCAAAAGCAATTGATTAATCGCTACATTTCAGAGTAAAGGAGTTAAAATTCCCCCTTGTGGTGTACCATGGTACTAGATACCATACATATCTAGATGCGGACGCAGTACTCAAAAGTGCTGTATGCGTCTGGAAGTAAGTAGCGTGTTTACGAGGGTGCACATTGGACCCTCAACATGTAAACCCAGAAGAGCATCTGTGATCGCCATGGTTTTGATATAGCTGAATGCGCTTTCAATATCTAGGAATGCGACCATCGTGTATTCCATGAAGTGATTTTTCAATAGAACTTACCAGCGAGTGTAAAGTTGTATCAACTTACCTCCCTTTCCAATATGCATGTTGTGACATGGATAATAGGTAAGGTGGAAAAACGTTCGTAGATGAGTGTCGAATAGTCGCTTAGTTACGAGCCACGAAAAGGAAGAATGAACAAATAAGCAGTTTCTGTGACCTCCTGAAATCAGTGCTAACACGAGCCTAGGAATTCGACATGTACATAGATGCCATCTACGGGGTATACTGTCAGGGGAGCACCTAGCCGTTACGGCCTTATCTCTCGGTCCTTCGGGCGGTTTGGAACTTCGGTGTTTTACTGACAAGGTGTTATTGTCAAATGGGAACTTCTTTATCCGGTGAATGCACTCACCTTCAGAAACCCAACCCCGGGGCTGCATCACCAGCTCGATATCTTGCTTAATAACCGACAGCCACCTCGAGACCAACACCTTGATGGGTAGGGACCATGGTCCCCTGGGCACGCCCATCCCCGAGGTACACTATTCGCTAAAGACTTCTCTTTAGCAGGTGTGATCCTCCTTCGGCCCCCCTATGGTTAGGCCTAACGTTAAATTCAGGTTCGTTGGACCTGTGAATACTCGTCTGCTTAAAGCAGACTCATAGCGCTGCTTTTCACATCCGGGCGGCCCCTTCAGTCTACTAGTCAACAATGCGATTCGGGCCGTGTGGTCATCAATCCACAAACTAGTTAGATATAGGCGCGTAGGCATCTTCCACCAAGGCCGTTCTCCCTAACTAGCCCCTTCGAGGCTCAGCCGCCAGCTCCGAACCTCACACGATTAACCGTATGGTGTCATCTGTCATCAACCAAACACACATTGAGGGGAAATAACAAAAGCCGCAGCTTCATTTCTTTTCCCCTGAAAAAATTAATCTAATCGAACTCGAGAACAATTTGTTCAGAGCTTGACTAGTAAAAAATGTTTTCTCATTTCGCTAATCTTTTAGCGACAGACTGGCCTTAGAGCCAATCAAAGGATTTTTTTATATGGATCAAATAAAGCCTCAAAACCTGCTAATCCTTCTAAGCTACTATCATAGAACGTCCTTTCTATTTACCTAATTTAATGGTGATATTTCTCTCCAATTCGTTCTTGAAACGGACAGTCTGGACGCCTGAAATGGCCTTGACGACAGTCGACTTGCCGTGCGCTACATGGCCGATTGTACCGACGTTTATGGTCGCTTGGCGGGAAATTACCTCCGGCGAGAGCGGAGTCAATTTCGTGATATCCTGTGGGACGAAAAGTAAAACAAAAATTATGAATCACAGTCAATTCATTGAAATTCGAAAAATGTAAATTTGCAAACGAAGCATGTGTTGATTGCGTCAGCATTTTGTACGCCGCCATCGAACCTCTAGAAATGGCCGTCCAGCATTTCGGTGTCACATATTTATCACATATTGCAGGCTTTTCCGTGGACATTAAAATGCAATTAGGCACTCATTTGGGGTTAGAGTGCCACGTGCTATATAAACCCGAGAGGCCTTTCTCCTGGTTGGTTGACACGAAGCATTCTAGACGGATTCACCGGAACAGAGGGGGCTTCTCCGCGGCGGAACACACACTCGTCGTGGGGCATACCACACGGTACACGGTTCGGTTTCTGCGGGCCGCTGCCGACACAATCACCACACTCATTCATGAACTTTAGTTTGCACTTTTTGCACTACTCACCAGTTGCGATAGATCCTGCTTTTGCAGATTCGAATTTCCTGTTGTCTGTCCTTCGCTTGACATCGTTCACACTTTTTTGGGACCGCGTATTATGCCGAGAAATTCACTGAACACTCGAGAGATCTATCAACCAAACATCAAAAACCCGTCGACACACACTGCGATTTTTGGGAGAATTGAGCTTGTCCAAATACCCGCCTTTGGGAATTTGAAATTTCCCAGCTTTTGACGGTGCATGGCGGTGCCATGTATATAGAGATTGAGCCGCTGTAATGCAAATCATGTCTTGTATTTTTAATTACACTTATTTTACTGTAGCTAATAGTACGAAAAATGCAAAAATATTTTACGAATGAAATCAGCTTAAATAAGGTGCAATTTAATTTAAAGCAATACTAACAAAAAGCTCCATTAGAAAATTTGACAGCGTCCTCTCTGATTTCAGTGTCAAAACACAATGAAATTTCCCTTCGGCCCTGTCAAACGCGACGATAAGCTCATGGCTCAAGTTCACGTTCAACCGGCATTTGTGTGCTCGTTCGTTGGTTTTGTTGTTTGTGGGGTGGACGCGAATCGTACGGTGCACAACGGCCCATTGCCGAATTTTGTATTAATTTATCACAAATCGGTGTCGACGACAGCATTTGGCATTGCTCAAGTCGTCAAATAGTCATAAGAACAAAGTACATTTACGTGTTTTTTCGCGGCTTGTTATTTTCTTCACTCGGTGACCGGACCGTGTGAGTGTTGTGTGCAGAAATGGCGTCGGCAACAAAACGTCCGAAACATTCAGGCGATGGAGCAGCTCCACACAGTGCCGCCGACGAAGATCCCGAGGCATTGGAGAGTTTCGATGCATGCCAGAATGAAATTGACGCGCTCAACGAGAAGGCAAGCGAGGAAATCCTCAAGGTGGAGCAAAAGTACAATAAATTGCGCAAACCGTTGTTTGAAAAGCGCGGCGAAATTGTCAAGGGAATCTCACAGTTTTGGATGACGGCTGTATCCTTTTTGTGTGTGTGTGTTGATTTAATAGGAAATGTATAGATGCTTGAAAATATAATTTGTTCAGTTTCTCTTGTAGAGTAATTTTCAGGAAAAAATTAGCTTCGCTGAGTGTTGCCGGTCAACTCATGCATTGTTGCCGGTCGATTGAAAGTACAGTCTGCGACAAAAGTTGCGATTTGCAAATGGAATTTGAATTTTTCTGGTGATTCACTTGGTTTTTGTTGAAAAATACATGGGCAAAATATCTGTAGACGAAAAAGTGTAAACAAACAAAATCCTTATGGCTGAATTCAAATTGTAAGAAAACGACCGGACGGGTAAACTTGCACGACAAGAACCATCGTATGATCATTTCACACTATCCGATCAAAACACGGACCGGCGAACAATAATCACACAGCAATTATGTATAAATGTTGCCATGCACGCTCCAAAGTTAGTGTACAATGAAATGACGAGTCGACAAGAATAAAATGCAAGTAAAACACGCGCTAATTGTCTTTGCAAAACGCCTGAACTATTGGTAGATGCAATCGTCTTATCGATCGTACGAAAGATCTTACGAAAGAAAAACAATCGTGTCACGATTTTTTCTTTCGTAAGACGCTTTCTTACAATGTGAAATGGACAATGCTTGTCTGCTGGCCACTACAAAAGCTCTCTTGTCTTGCAAGTTTACCCGTCCGGTTTCGTCTTACAATCTGAATTCAGCCATTGGTAGATGCAATCGTCTTATCGATCGTACGATTCCTACGAAAGAAAAACAATCGTGTCACGATTTTTTTCTTTCGTAAGACTCGTTCTTACAATTTGAAATGAACAATGCTTGTCTGCTGGCCACTACAAAAGCTCTCTTGTCTTGCAAGTTTACCCGTCCGGTTTCGTCTTATAGTCTGAAATCAGCCTATCGCCTTCAAGCTGATGTTATGCTAAATTTTTTTTTTTTTATTTGCACCAAAAATCTTCGTAATCTCATGTCAATTTTTTCTTATTTTATTCAAAACAATTTTGTGCGAATTTCCTTAATTTCCAAACATACAAATAACAGTTTCTAAATCATCCACAAATTGCCGAAATTCTCGAAGAGGAAGAAGAGGAATGCTTGAAACATCTCACAAAATTAGAAGTTGAAGAATTCGAAGATATCAAGTCAGGATATCGTATCAATTTTCATTTTGACGAGAATCCATACTTTGAGAATAAAGTTTTAACGAAAGAGTTCAATTTGGGAACGACGAGTAAGTGTTAAAAGGCCCAAAGATGCCCTTGCGTGTTAAAAACAAGAGCCCAGGCCATACACTAAAATCGATGTTTTTTCTATTTCATTTCTGTTTTCCAGATGGACCATCGTCGACGAGCACAAAAATCCAATGGAAAGAGGGCAAGAATTTGCTCAATCAGTTGTTGACGAAACCGTTCAACAACAAGAATAAGCGCAAACGCAATTTGGAATATAAAACATTTTTCGATTGGTTTGCCGATAACAGTGATGCGGTCAATGATGAAATTGCCGAGTTGATCAAGGACGACTTATGGCCGAACCCTCTACAGTATTATTTAGTACCGGATATTGAGGTTGAACCCGAGGATAATGATGATGACGAGGAGGAAGATAATGAAGAGTAAGTGAAATGTCTTGCATTTTCAAGAAATGTTTATGCATCGTTGCATGATAATTTATTCGCTACATGTTCTTATTTTCTTATTTTTTAGGGAGGAAATTGAAGATGAAGATGATGAAGAAGGTAAGATTACAATCGCTTTAGTTAACCCTCTAACCGGTCAATTTTTTTTCCCCGGCGAAAAAATTATACAGGGTGTCCCGCAACTGGTTAGCCATAGACCAATGGTAGACTCTACAGGATGTTTTAGGAAAAATGTCGCCAAAATTGTTTCTCTAGCTTTTACCGTTAAGGAGTAATTGCCTTTTTTGTGATTCTTGTCAAAAAACACGACTTTTTTCGAAAAACTCCTATTTTCTAGCTTCCACTTTAGCCAAATAAATGTTTTTCATATTCCTCTGAAAGTACACAAAATTTCCAATAAAAGGACATATCGAACGTTTCGAACGGTTTCGTATCTTCCGAGATACGACGTTTTGAATTTTGCAGAAATGTCAATTTCAATTTTTAATGTCAAAATTAAACCCGAATTTCGTAACGGTACATTGTAGTGGCAAATCTGCAAAGTTCACAAAAGTTGGCCCAATTCCAAAGCTTTCGAATGGCATATAAGAATAAAGCACAGAATCATCCAGTTTGTGAATAATATGTGTAAAAGGAAAAAAAAACATAGTCCGTAAGTGGAAGAAATCTTGTTTTTACGTGGAAATAGTTCAGTCAGTCAGTCAGTAGAAAAAATACAGTAAGGCTATTTTTTCTTGGTCATGAATCAGTGGGGTCCCAGGAGTCTAAAATTCTTTTTTCTATAATAAATTTGATCGGAAAGGTCCCAAAAAAGGACACTATTTAATCTTGACTGGAGGTCGGCATGCGGGGTATCATATCAAAGCGGATCCCGAGTACATTACACATCTGGTGTTTGATACCTATTTCAAGGACCCTCAACGGCATAAATCTCGTTTGAATGGAAAATTTTCGTGTTTCCCGTAACTTATCATCTGTATCTTTCCAAAGCCCATAACTACGCGAATAATTCAAGTTGCCACTTCCTTTTTCATCTTTTAGAATCTAAGATTCTATCATTCATTCTAAAAAGGACATAAAAGGACACTAATTAATACCTGACAAATTAAAATGTTTATCCTTTAGACGATGAAAATGAAAAATACTCTCACAATATGAATGTGTATACAGCGAACCTTCGTACAAATAATTCAACACATAAAACAAATTTGTTAATATTTACCGTTATAATTAATAAAGTAGCATCTACAACAGTAGCGAAAAGTATTTTTCCATAATGCATAACAACCAAGTCTATGCTTGATGTAAAAATTTTACTTCCTTTTCAAGATTGAAGTCGGTGTGGTACATTTTGCGGGCTATGTTTTTTTTTTCATTTATACGTATTATTCAGAAACTGGATGACTGTGCTTTATTCTTATATGCCGTTCGAAAGCTTAGAAATTGGGCCAACTTTCGTCAACTTTGCAGATTTGCCACTATAATGTACCGTTACGAAATTCGGGTTTAATTTTGACATTAAAAATTGAAATTGACATTTCTGCAAAATTCAAAACGTCGTATCTCAGAAGATACGAAACCGTTCGAAACGCTCGATATGTCCTTTTATTGGAAATTTTGTGTACTTTCAGAAGAATATGAAAAATATTGATTTGGCTAAAGTAGAAGCTAGAAAATAGGAGTTTTTAGAAAAAAGTCGTGCTTTTTGATAAGAATCACAAAAAAGGCAATTACTCCTTAACGGTAAAAGCTAGAGAAATAATTTTGGCGGGTTCTATACAAAATCCAAAAATACAAAATCCAAAAAGACAAAATCCAAAAAAATTGAAAAATCCCCAAAGTCAAAATCCACAAAGTCAAAATCCACAAAGACAAAATCCACAAAGACAAAATCCAAAAAGACGAAATCCATAAATTCAAAATCAACATAATCAAAATACATAAAAGTACAGTAGAAACAAGAATTTACATCAGTTTGCTTATCACAATTGACTATTGAGAATATTTATTTACGTTATTACGTTAACTAGACAATTACCAAATTCCGGAGCATATCCGCTTTACATCAAGCAACGGAAAAGGATTCATCCGTAGCATATACGATTTAGCCGATGACACGGAGAGGAATGCACCCGGACCATAAGCGCTTCAGGTAAAGACAGCTAAAGCGCATATGCTCCGGGTGCATCCTTCTCCGTGTCTTCAGGTAGAGCGCATATGCTCCGGGGTTTGGTAATTGTCTAGTTAAGCGAATTTTCTGAAAATCCATCTAAAACTTTAGGTTTTTTCTTAAAAGGTTCCTTGGAAAAATTCTGTTTTTTATAGCCAAAAAAGAATTCAATATTTAGTTCCCCCTGTTCTGCATGGAATGACTACATATGTTTTTTGTTTGGCTAAATTGGTGGTATTTAAGTATAAAACTAATATTCCAAGTGTCCGGACCAGATTTTTTGCTGATCATTGATCAAACGCTAGAAATATACAGTAGAAGACTCTTAATCACCTTCCGGGAAACGAAAGTTCCAATCTACCCATCACCCCTAGCTCTCACCTCTGGTTTTTAACTTAAAAAAAACGCTGAACTTACTCAAGCTCCGCCACTGGAAATTAATGTTTTGGACCATTTCATGATTAATTTTGTAAAAAAAAACCCGCACTGACATCACCGAATCGGAGCCCACGCAATAAGCATTATGGCTCTCTTCATACATCGATTTTGTCTTCATGGATTTTGACTTTGTGGATTTTGACTTTATGGATTTTGTCTTTATGGATTTTGTCTTTATGGATTATGACTTTTAGATTTTGACTTGTAGATTTTGACTTTGTGGATTTTGTATAGAACCCATTTTGGCGACATTTTTCCTAAAACATACTGTAGAGTCTACCATTGGTCTATGGCTAACCAGTTGCGGCACACCCTGTATAATGTGTATTTCAGTATATAAAGCATAGAAAATTAAGCAAAAATGATTTTCAGGAATTGGTTTAGGTTTTAGATGCAAAAAAGTGTAGACCGCCAAAAGGCGGGCTATCCCGGGTACGCCAAAAAAAATGAAACATAAATTGGGATTCTGGTACATTGCTTTATTATAATCATACGGAAGAAATAAGGCAGAAAAAATATATAAAGTGAAAAAAAGAATATTGTGATGGCTTGATATTTATTGGGGCCTTTTGTGGTATATCTGAAAACATTTTTTTGACGATGAAAGGCACAAATTTATTTGACATTTCGTGCAAAACATTTGGGTTTCGGACTTACAACCCTGGAGCTTACAAGTTTTTTTGCCAGTTCGATCCAACTGATCAGGCATGTGACCCACTTCGTCGTAGCGAGCATCTGGTACCAACCCATAAGATTTCGCTTTGCAGCCAGATGGTTGTGTTTTAGGCTGGGAGTCTGCTGAAGGTCTGCCAACTGGCTTCTTTGCTGCCTTTGTTTGAAAATTACACAAAGCACTAGCCACTTGTGTTCTAAACCTGGGGAGTTCTGGATACGTTTCCTTACTGTGGATGCGCCTATAAAGAAGATAAGCGTTTACGATTGCCATATCTATGAAATGGTAAAATAATTTAAGTGACGCGCTTTTCGTTTTTAGATGGATATGATACCGCCCTAGTAATCTGTCCATCAATTCGACTCCACCCATTTGATAATTATATTCCTTTATGATTCTTGGGCAGTCGACTTCGAGAAACACTTTCTTCTTCCGATCATATCTAGCAATTTTTCCTGGTTGGTCAGATTCCAAATTCGTTTTAAGAAAAGGTTTTACTCCGACATATGTTGATAACAGACGAACAACTTTTGTGTCTTTCCACAACACATTGGATATATCCACTCCGTAAGCCGAACCAACATATTCTTCTGAATAGCCTCTTTCCTGGGACTGAAGTCCCTTGTCCTTATCAGTAGGCAATTTGCAATTGCTTATGCTATTGGCACGAACTGTCCCTAACGCATAAATGCCACGGCTTCGTAGGTAAACCATAACTGGTAGCGAAGTGTAAAAATTGTCGAAGTATAAAATATGGTTTTTAAAATCTTCAATGGTTTGGGACAAACGAACGACCACATTACCAGTTGCTCCCAAATCTGGAGCATTAGACGGTTCCACATTATCGTTTTTGCCGCAGTATACCTCAAATCGATAAGAATAACCCGATGAATCGCATAAAACAAAAAGTTTCATGCCCCACTTGTGCGGCTTGTTTGGCATATATTGACGAAATGAAATTATCATTTTTGTCGCGCACATTTGTTCGTCTATGCAAAGCCTGGCTAGTTTCGGGACAGAATCAAACCTCTTGTTCAAATATTTGTAGATAGGCCGGATTTTGTATAGGGGATCGTGATTTGGGTCCTTGCGATCTTTCATCAATGAAAAGTCATTGAAACGGATGAATTTTCTTATGTCGCTAAATTGTCCCGAAGTCATCGTTGATCTTATTGCTTCGAATGAGTGCTCGCCCCAATATTCTTCCAAATTAGGGTATCGGTACACTGACATATGTATATAAAGGGTCCGCCAATAGGGACGCTCGATCTTTGACAGCTCATGGCGGCCATGTTGTTTGTGGTAGAGTTATCAAACCTAGTTGTTATTATTCAGTGTATCTTCACAAATCACCATGAACCAATTCAGCCGCGAGCAACATGTGCAAATCATTAAAACTTATTACGAAAATCATTCATCGGTTCGAGCAACGTTCCGCGCGCTCCGCCAATTTTACGGTGCAATTGGTCGTCCTGCTGAGTCGACTATCCGTCGCTTGATAAACAAATTCGAGGCAACCGGTTCGGTGAACAATCAGCCAACACCGACGCGTCGTCGAAACGTCCGATCTGCCGAGAATGTCGCCGCTGTGCGCGATAGTGTGCGTGAAAATCCGAGACAGTCAATTTCACGTCGCGCACAGGAACTCAGCCTTTCGGAAACATCACTTCGCCGAATCTTGCATCTGGATTTGGGCATGCATCCGTACAAGATCCAGCTGACACAAGAGCTCAACATAAACGACCATAGACAGCGCCGTATCTTCGCTGATTGGGCTTTAGAGCAGTTGGAAGTCGACCCCGATTTTGGTCGCAAAATCATCTTCAGCGATGAGGCACATTTTTTGATAAATGGGAATATCAACAAGCAGAATTGCCGTTACTGGGCCGAGAATAATCCACAGGAGGTCCACCAGGTCGCAATGCACCCAGCAAAGGTAACTGTTTGGTGTGGATTTTGGGCCGGAGGCATCATCGGGCCGTATTTTTTCGAGAACGACGATGGTGTGGCCATCACGGTAAACGGCGAACGATACAGATCCATGATAACGAACTTATTCTGGCATGAAATCGACAATATGGATGTCGAGGATATGTGATTTCAGCAGGACGGTGCTACGAGCCACACAGCGCGCGCCACAATGGATCTTCTGCACGAGCGCTTCGAAGGAATGGTTATCCTGCGCCGAGGTGACATCAACTGGCCACCGAGATCGTGCGATTTAACCCCACTAGACTATTTATTGTGGGGTTTTCTTAAATCGCAGGTCTACGCAAACCAACCACAAAACACTGATGACCTCAAAGTCAACATACGCCACGCCATCGATGAAATACAGCCAGATTTGTGCGCCAGAGTCATTGAAAATTGGACTTCTCGTATGCGCGCCACCAAGCGAAGCCGAGGTGGCCACTTGAACGATGTTATTTTCCATACATAATGCCTTCGAATACTCTTTCAAACAAAAAATAAATTTCATTTATACCTCTCACACAACTTGCTTTATTTCATTTTAAAGTTCGAGCGCGCTTATTGGCGGACCCTTTATAAGCAACCCAATATACTTTCGGATGTCAACAACACTAACATTGAAGTTTGTGTTTATGTCGGCTTGCTTAGCCCTAAGATTCGTATAATCACAAATTTGCTGTATGATAATATCAGTGAAGAAGTATTGAAAACATGGAAATGGTGTTTCCAATTCTAAAAATTGACCGTATAATGCTGGATCACCGCGAAAAGCAACTTGATTAACATGAAGTTGTAAATGTCTCTTTCTCCATAAAATATTTTCAAAATCTTTCGACTTTGGCGTAATGTCGGCACAGTTCACCATTAATAAATCGCCACTTGATTGGACATTGAACCCTTCTTCAGCCACTGGTAACGGCGAACGTGCCCGCTTTTCCCGCCTACCCTTCAATCGTGGATAAATGGTTGCTGTGGCTCCCATATCAATCCGGCTGGATGGCCCCGCTTCTACTTCAAGTGGAGGCACTGGGTCAAGTGGAACAACTGGCAAGGCGATGATTTGTGTCTCATATTCTTGTTCTGGGGGCATATCCCAATTTGGCTCATCGTCATCGAAATCACCCTTCGTTTCATCTAAGTCAGAAGCGGGATCATCAATCGATTCCATCATTTCCCGAATTTCTTCGTCTGTCATTTTCAACAGATTATATTTTCGTGATTCCCGTTCATGCATATTTCTCGAAGACATTGCCACTAAGTAAAAATATTGAAATAAACAGACTAAAATAGATAATATTCCTCACCTATAATAATTTTTCTATTCAGAAAATCAAATTTTAAATAATTTTTATTTCGTGTCGAAAAGTGCACTACTTTTACTAATAATTTATTTCGCCTATTTTCACGCTAACTCGCACTCAAGTGGCAATAGATTTCGATAACAATACTTGACTGTCATCTAAAATCTAACGGCGTTTATACAAAAGTGAACAGATGTTTCAGTTGCACTTACAACCGAAAAAGTGTATTACATTACGAGATAAGTGGATTAGAATAGTGTCCTGCTAGAGGGTTAAGACGCCGTGCTCTGTGGTCGTGATCGTTCGGTCGCCACTCTGTGAAATAGAGACTCATCGAGAAACGAGTTTCCAAACTCGGCATGGCTGACGCTACTACACAGGGTAGTTGCACCATGTTCCACTAGGAGTTAAGGTCCATCTAGATTTGTCGGCAAATGGCGTCACGTGCAGCCAAATGGCTGTTGTCATTCCATCCAAACTAGTCGCCATTTGGCTGTGCGCCCAGTTTTGATATCCAATGTGGTAACTCAACCAACCGCTTGTCAAATACAAAGTGACAATTTTGCAACTTTTGTTCGTTCTTTGTGTGAAATTGAATAATTCTTGAATGGCCGTGTAATAATTCAAACGCGCAGAGTCCGATTTTGATAATTAAATTTAAAAAAATCACCAAAATGAAATTTTGTGGATGCTAAGTAGCAGCCAAATGGCTGTACGCGATGCCAGTTTTTGGACGCGCAGCCATTTGGCGACTAATCTATATGGACCTTTAGGGTAAATCAAAAGAGACTTAAGACTGCATAGTGACTGCGCCATTGCTATGAAAGGAAACATTTAATGTTGTTGTTGTAGCGACTCAAGCGACATTTTTTTCTCTTTTGAATCGAAGGGGTTTTGGAAGCTCTTGGCCGTTGTGACAACGGGTAGCTCCCGGACGATTTACATCGAAGAACCGGCTGCCATAGGTGCATTTATATAGACAATACAAACTTCCATGGTCAGAGTGGAACTCAAACCCACGCTCCGGCAACTCGAGATAGAGTGTCATCTCTATCACTGAGCCACCAAATGCCCAAACATTTAATCAATTTAATAACGCACAGCTCTTGAATCGACAGATTTTAGTCAGATTTTTGTGCAAAATTTTATAGACAAATTTGTGTACAATATTTTTTGCTTATCAGAGCATTTGCCTGAGGAGACTAGGCTCCCGAGAGCCACAAGAGTGACACTAGTCCAGCTTAGGTCAGGCTAGTGTTCGCGCCTTAATTATTAGCTACCTCGAATAGATCCGGAAATCCAGAACATTTGTCCGAGCAGGGGTGGCGCGCCTCATGATTTGCACCACCTATTTTGGTGCCCCACTGCCACTAACGTCACTCCGAGGAAGTTATGGGGCAACCCTATTGCAGCTGCTACGTTCTTGACGCTTGAGACAATAGGCGAGATCGACAACGAAACTTAGAGCGCATCCACAGACATGCACAGCGGTTTATGCCTTTCTGCAGCGCTACAACACATCAACATGTGTGTCATCTTTCAACTCGGTTGTGTAAGTACGGGAAAAGTTCTGCTTGTTGACCTTTTGAAACTCTCCCAGCTAGACCAGAACTGCCGATTGAACAGCATGATCCTGTTACATGAGGTGGAATAGCGTCATTTCAAGGAGATTGCATCCATTTGTTGTTGCATCTAATATGCATCTAATCGAGTCGAGTTATGAATGGGTGCAATGAAATTACCATGTAGACATTGGTCGGTCAGCAGAGATTTAATATTGGCTTTGAATTCTGTGCAGCATGGGACTGGGGTATAATGAAAGTATATTCAGGTTCATGCTTGACAACAAAAAAAAGCAGAACACCGAGGATAAGTTGTTTCAATGTTGAGAGAATGAAAATCCTCAAACGGACACGTAAGACATGTTATTCATAAAAGATAACGATATCAAATCATTCGCGATCAGATAACGGAACAAAGAACTAAACGGCGATTCGTCTTGCTGTTTTGCATGGAACTACTTGGGATCCAGACAAATAATAAATAGACACGTACACGATTGCGATGCTGTGATGTCACGAGCTAAATGCAAAGTGTCGTGTCTCAAATACCGGTCAACTCATGGCTCTAAAATAGTCTGCAAGCCGCCCACAAGCAATAGTGGAAGGTAACGATTACGTGGCCCGGACAAACACAAAATCACACAGAGAACACGATAACACTGACAAAATTGAGATCAACAGCCGGTTAGCAGTTGAGCGACCTAGTTGACAAAGCAAGGCCGCTTTTGAGTGCATTCTTCTCGTTTTGCTAACGTAATCACTAGAATATTATATCAACATTATCGCCCCCGACTACTGACCTTTCAAGGGGGGTTCGGTACTCATTAATGCACCCACGTTCAAGTGTCTCTTATACACGTAAAAAGATCAGGGCAACTCATTTTTTTCGATTTACCTTCCATAAACAGCTCCAAAAGCAACAAAACCAGACATGTGGCCAGCTTCTTATCACCCAACTGCAAAAATTCTGTTGCACTTAACGTCTTAATCCTGGACGGCATGGTCTTCCGGTTTCACTCAGAATTTCCCGAAAAATGCAAATGTCCAAAATATTGACACATAAGAATCCACCGTGCTCGGTAGTTCAACCCGAATCGCACTTCTTCCCCGATTTATTTTCCTTTTTTTTTGATAGCAACACAACACGACAAACAACTATTCGAAGCAGCAAGCAATCAGAGTGCACTTTATGCAAACTTTCCACTTTCACGAATTTGTCTGTTTTGTCTGATTTCTAGCGATGGTTAAAGAACACTACCCTAGCCGCGGGTGCTATAGAAATGACGTGTGTCAGAAGAAACTCCTTTGCAAAGGGGGGAGTAGTGTGCGGACAAGAAAGAGATAACTATGGAAGAAGCATAATTGTAGCATAGATCTAAAATTATTTTTTTTAATGTTTGTTAATACATAATACAATAATCATTCGGTTTTTGTCTCTTCTTTTTTTACAGAGGAGTACGCTGAAAAGGAACGTTAAAATTAATGGATCTTATAGATGACGATGTGCAGCGCGCATTATGAATGCTGTCTACTGAAATGTGGAAATAATTTTAATTTAATTTGAATAACAGGCGTTTGTTTTTGATTTTATCTCTCGAAACACATATATAATAGAAGAGAATTTAATGGGAGCATAGAATAAATATAAATGTCAACTTAAGTTTTGCGTGTTCTTTCTGATTCTTTCTTTATGGAAGATATAATAAATTAGTCCAAATAACAAAAGATGCACATGCAACAACTGTTCGTGCTTTTGAAACCGTATTTGCATGAAGTTTTTTCTGATCCGTGTTGTAGACTGTATTGATTCGGCATGATTTATGTTTTGTCCATCCTGGGCTATCCGTGTTATTGCACTCTAAAAATCTCCGAATCTTTCACAGTGAGCAATCGTAATTTGTAGGTACTTGCCATCGACTTGACAAAATTCTTGCCAGTCCATCTTCTTTTGCGTGTTTGTGAACCAGAAAACTAGGGTAAGTTGTTTTGAGGTTGTAGAACTTCCCTAGAATTCGTCGAACCAGTGTTCTCATAAAATTGCAGTGTTGTTTCGTTATTTATTGCAGTGAACATCAATTCAACTTTTCCTCGGGAATCTATGAATATGAAGTTATTTATGCTCTAAAGCAATGATGCCGCACGGTACATCGCCAGTATGAACTCTACTGAAGTCTGCAATACATTTGCATCATCTTCATATCTGTACACAAGAATCAGAAAGCTCCTCCCATTGTCTTATTAAAAAATCAAAATTCTGAAATTTATCCGACACCATATTTTTGTTGGTTATTTCTTATCTTCGTCGTCGCTCAATATACGCAAAAAGAATAACTAGCTGCAAATCAACACTTCTCTTAACTGGTATCCTCATTATTATCAGGCAATTGAAAACTTTTTATCCACGAGCGGCACACAAATAATAAGCCAACTTTTTTCTCACAACCCTGCACACTTTTCATCTAAGAGCAGGAGAAAGAAGTGAACATACGATCCTCGCCATGTTGTATTTGACAGTTGATGAAAGTACAATTTTAAAATTGAAAATTTTAGTGAAAATTGGTGTTTTTGAAGCCGGGATAAAGTGAATGCATTAGTCAAAGGGTTACGTTAAGTGTTTCTTTTCAAATAAGTGTATATTTTAGATAATTTGCAGTTAGCATCGAACTCATTTATTAGCACAAACAAACGGACGGCGAGAGCTTTTGTAGTGGCCAGCAGACAAGCATTGTGCATCTCACATTCAGTGGCGGCTCGTGGCTCCAAAAGTAGGTGAAGTGACCATTAAAAACAAGGATCGATATAATGTAAATGATATTCTCAAACCTTTTGTTTTACAAAGGACAAAATACTATCTTTGTCATTTCATTGACTTGCATAACTCAACAGAACAAATTTGAACATCCAAAACAATTTATCAATTTACAAATTATCCACAAATAAAATTCTGCATCAACTACAAACACAAGAGAAATCGCAAAGAATCACCTCATACGATACGGAAGTGAAGATGAGGTACATACCAGCCAAAAAGCTATTCACTTGCTAAGAAAATTCAGTGTACACATTTCTTGCTGAATACATTGTTGCAGTAGAATCGTGTATCTGAAGTGAAGAGGTGGAGCTGTGACACGATTACCTCTTCACTTGTTAATCATTCTATAGATAGGAGAAATTTTGCTGTGCAAAGGCACAAAATTTGAAGTAGAAAAATTTCGGTTTGTGATATACAAAATATGTATTTTATGTACATTTTGATGATGGTTTTTCATTGATGATTTATTGAGGAGTTGTTTATTGTTAGAAGCTACTTTTTAATATTTGTAAAATATGTAATAGTATTAGAGGAAATTTTCAATTATATTTTGTAGTGAAGGGGCTCTTTACCTACTTCACCTGAAGAGCCGCCACTGCTCACATTGTAAGAACGATGGTTCTTTCTTGCAAGTTTACCCGTTCGGTTTCGTCTTACAATCTGAATTCACCCATTAAGATGAAATAACACAACCGATTCTCTGCTATAGACTATTGCATGTGTATTATGTCATCCAATAAACAGAATAGTGAAGTATTTAATGGAGTATCTTTTTAGGTTAACATTTAGAGAAAGTGTTATCGAAGTCTTACACCGCCATCTTTAAATTGATTCTATGAGGGTGTAATACTTGAAATACATATCGCGCAGAAGCAGTAGCATGAGCATCGCGATATGTGAAGCGCAATGCATTTTACATTGCTGACAAAAATGCTGGGCAGAAAGCTCGGCATTCAGCATATTTGTCAGCTATGAAATTCTGTCGATGCTGCTGCTTCTACGCGATATGTATTTCAAGTATTAGAAGCTTCCCGAAAAATGTTTTATTTTTTATCGGATCGGATCGGATTTTATTTTACTTCTTTAAGCGATGTCTCACGATAAACTGATTTCGTGTTACTATGTATATGATTGCTACAGGGTGAAGTGCTTCTTTAAAGCATACGAATTGTTACTTGGGATAATTATAACATTACAATAGGTGTGTTTTTTTGGTTATCCCGTGCAGGTTTGGGTAGCGAAACTCCATATAAAAAAAATGCCAGCTGATCCACCTGTCATTTTTTTTATATGAAGTTTCGTTACCCAAACCTGCACGGGATAACCAAAAAAACACACCTATTATGTGTGTTTTTTGGTTATCCCGTGTAGCTTTGGGTAACGAAACTTTTATATAAAAAAAATGACAGGTGGATCAGCTGGCATTTTTTTTTTATATGGAGTTTCGTTACCCAAACCTGCACGGGATAACCAAAAAAACACCTATTCTTTCGCGATTATCTTTGAATTTCAAATTTGTTGACGAATTCTTGTTTTTATATTTCAAAGAAATTTTGAGAAATATGGTAGAATTCGAAAAACTGCTATGTAAATTAAAAATCAAATAAAAAAAACGATAACGGTGTGCTTGTACCTACATCCCAAGTAAAAATTTTATCCCTATACTACTTCGTAAAGTATTCTCTTCTCACAATTATAGTGGTACTTTACATGGTATAATACAGTAATATCATTTGGCGCCGTTTTTTAATCCAATAGAACCTTATTGTAGGACTAACTTAAGCTTCAATAAAGGTGTACTCCATTTCCCTTATATGTATCAACACTTTCTGTCATTAAACGCATTTGCAAAAAAAAAAAAAATAAAAAAAATAAAATTTCCGCATCCAGCAGCGAACCAATGTCTGTTAATTGCCTGTCCTACACGCTACCACTCGGCCAACCTCACATATAGTCAGCATTGCTCGTAAACACTACAAATGGATAGTTGCTTCTATAGAAATGCTTGACAATTCTTTATCGAAACTTCTGCAATGCACCCTAAATCTGTACATTTATCAATAAAATAAACTCAATTTCTGCGCAGAGATTACCCTAATTGGTTTCGAAGATAACAATGAGTGCGTACGTGTAGGTTTCATGCAAGATTTCAAGGATTTCTAATGTAGAAATTATGTATTTCAGAGCACAAATGTCAATTCATTAAAAAATCACAAAGTCCATCCTTCTATAAAACTACGGCGAACAATTTATTGGATGACCATACGAATGTCACACTATTAAAATTACACCGACTGTGCTATAGAAGAATATATCCATGTGTGTGAGTTAACTTAGATACTATTGCATGTGTGTGCTGTATCATCCAATAAACACAAGAGTGGAGTATTTAAAGGAGTATCTTTTTAGGTTAACGTTTAGAGACGGTTTTATCGAAGTTTTATACCACCATCTTTAAATTTATTCCATAATGATAGAAGCTTTCCGGAAAATACTTTAAGGATGTTTTATCGGATCAAAATATTACTTTAAGCTATGTCACACGATAAACGAATTTCGTGGTACTATATGATTACTACAGTGTGAAGTGCTTCCTTAAAGCAAACGAATTGTTGCTTGGGATATGCGGTAGTATGGGATATCCCCAGACCATTAATACACTTAGGAATTTCATTTTAGGTTTGAGAAGATTGGAATGTTCAAACAAGAATGGACAATAAATACTGAACTCAATAAGCAAACACGAACTTTCTGCTTGTCGTAAATAATATTTTATTTTATATCCCACTAGGGACGAGCAAAACAACTAATACCAACTATAAGTCAATAACAATAACACAATCGATGCTTATTATGCACACAAGCCCCCACATTGTCATCCGAATCATGGGACGACTTTGGCTAAATTCTCATAACAGCACAACTACAAACGCATTTTACTCTTGTTTTGGCTTCAGCTAAATTGCTTGGTGATAGGTGATCACTCCATGTATTATAATCTTTTTGGCTACGCCCAAGACGACAATCGAGCTGACAATAAATTTAAGAAAAAAGTTTGTTTTGGCAAAATTACCTCGGGTGGGGTATAATTCATTTGAAATGACTCATTTGCGAAAGTGTTTAGTATTATAATTGTTTACCTTTTCCATCATTCTACCGTATAACCCTTCCATACCGTTGTTAATTGTCTCATTAATGTCAGGATTACTCATTGCATTGTCTTTTAATACATCTAAAGACCGCCTATAGGTACATCAGCATTTTAATTTGCCATGGTTGCGAGAAAAATTAATTTGATATGACCAGTCAATTAAAAGCGGTTTTTATGACTGTCAATAGTTTCGGTTACTCGTTATCACTAATTACCTACTCACGATCCCCTAAAACACATGTAGGTATGTAATGTGTAAATAAATTTCCCTTTGGTGGAAGTAATACAATACAATTAACTACTTTTTCTTTGCATCCTTCCTAGTTTTTTGTTTGCGAAAATAATATTAAAAGTCTCCCTATTAGGTACATACATATATACGGCAAAATAATTAAGGACGCTGAACAATATGGAAATAGTTGTACCCGTAATGGCGGAAGTTCAACTTCCGTTTCCTTGCAAAGAAAAATGTTTAATATGAAATATCCTGGCGTATATGGAAGTTGTGTATGTATAAAAGTAAGTTTCTTTAATTTTACTTATCCAAGTATGGGGATTGCTATACATAGTTGCGTGTACGTGTACACTAAAATGCTGTAATATTACAATTTTGAAAAAAAAAACATTGAGTGAGGGTGCCTCCGGCTGTGGGGCACATTTGGCAATTGCCATTTGTTGTATAGGTAAATTTATAGCACTTTGTGTTGGCTTTGGGGCACGTTTGGCCATACTAGATTTCCCCTAAATAACATTTACGTAGTTGCTAATGGTCAGGTTATGTTTTATTTCTTCAATTTGTTGTCTCCAAAAACTAATGATCTAATGAGGGGGAATAGCTTAAGTATTGCAGCAGCGGACATATACATGCAGGAAATACTTAACAACGTATATCAAAAATATAAAAATGATATTGCTTATATGAAAATATATATTGATGACATATTGGCAATTATAAATAAAGATAAAATTGAAACAATATTAGAAGAACTTAATCAAATGGATGAAAAGATAAAATTTACAATGGAAATGGAATGTGAGAGTAAGATAAATTACTTAGATGTGACACTTCTGAAAAATCAGAATAATTACATAAAAACAAAGTGGTATAAAAAACCTACATCGACAATAAATATAATTAATTATAACTCACAACATCCTATCTTTATGAAATATAATGCTGCTAACAATTATATATATCGCCGGTTGAAACTAAGTGAGAGGAGTTTTTGGAGACAACAAATTGAAGAAATAAAACATAACCTGACCATTAACAACTACCCTTATAATATTATAGGAAAATGTATAAGAAAAAACATAAATATAATAAATATTGAGAATTCGAATAATAATAATACAAGAACAAATAATAATAGCAATAATATAATTAGAAAAACTTATAATAGCATAACATATATACCAACATTAACAGAAAAGTTAAAAGCAACTATACCTAAAACAACAACAAATCAAAATGAAACTATACAGATAAACGTATTATATAAACCTAATAATAAATTGAAAAATAGTATATAACTAACTTAAAGCAAAAAATTAAAACAAATGAGAAAAGCAATGTCATATATAAAATACCATGTACAACATGCAAAAATAATAAGGATATCGCATATTATGGGTCTACTACAAGAAGCTTAAGAATAAGAATGGCAGAGCACCAATGTCCATCTAAAATGATAATTAACAACAAAAGCAAACTGGTAGAACACCAAACTCAACATAAACATATAATGGACTTCAATTACCCAATAATAATAGATATGGATAGTAATAAAGACAAAGTTCGGATCAAAGAGGCCATGTATATAAATAAATACTATAACAACTCTCTAAATAGTAAAACAGAGATAGAGAATATAATACATAAATACCAAAAACTAGTTGAAACATAGAATAACTGCAATATAGACTAAATCAAAACCTAAATGACAAACATACAAACTAGTATTGTAAGCAGAGCAAGATGAAAAAGTTGTATTACATACCTACTTATACAGAAATTTGAAAAATTGTAAGTAACAAACAATATTATATTATTTGTAATTAATCATACTTAAATTCAATATTCAGAATCCTGAAGATGCCGGTAATTATAAGGCGAAACGTTGATCATATTTTAGAAGAATAAAGGACATATAAAATAAAAGCTGATAATAGTGAACATAATTCAATAACAATAGTAACGGAATCAGTGAAAAATTCCCCTAAATGTACCCCGCATTAAATTTGTACACTTCTGCCGAAGGCAGGGATTTGGAGCGGAACGATGGAGCGGAGCGTAGCGACCCTCAATTTCGGAGCAAAAGAGCGGAGCGTGGAGCGGTTTTCGACAGGCTGGAGCGGAGCGATTTTTGCTTTGAAAGTCGCTCCGCTCCGAGGTGAAAAATCAAGTAAATTCCCAGATAAAAAATTGATTTTTTTTAGACGAAATTTTTCATTTTATGGCACTATTTGATGATTTTGGACGATTTAAAGGCGAAGAATTCATTGAGAGACTTGCAAAATTTCGGATTATTTTGAAATTCATTGTGATAAAAGAGGTTTTGCGTTTAGTCATCATAATCATCACTCTTCATTATTAAAAAATTCAAGATCATCCATGACAGAAAAGTCCTGTCCTGTACTCGCTGAATGAAACGCCAGTTTTAATTTAAATTAGTTATTAGGTGCATTTTATTGAATGGAGTACAGGACAGCTTCCATAACAATTTTTCAGATCTCGTTCTATACGGGATGTCCGAAACTATCGCATAAAGGCACCCAAATATGATTCCTGGTGATATTTCCAGCAAAAAGGAGTATAAAAAAAGGCCGAATTATTATTAGTTCTTCAGCTACCACAGACATTTAAAGATTTTTCAAAAATTTAATACTCATATTACCTACATATTTTCTTTCGGTCTTGGCCAACAATTTTTCCTAAAAATAAACCCAATAAAAGTAGGATAAGCAGTTAGTTTAAGCTCTGTAAGGAGGTTTTCACACTTACGGCCAGATTACGTAATCCGTGCAAATTACTTAATTTGACCTGTCAAATTCCATATATTTTTAAATTCACCACACCGCAGATTACTTAATCTGGCCAGATTAAGTACAAGTGTGAAAACCTCCTAAAAAAGCTTCAAAGACAACATTTTGTGATCTTACTTCAAATAAATTTTTTTTTCCGACGGAGGTCTTAGTGGTAGCATTTTTGTAAAATCTTTAAATGCTTTTGGTAGCTAAGGAGTTAAGATTACGGGATATTCCTGGTACACCTATTTTGCTGGAAATGACATTAATAATCATATTTCGGTGCGCTTAGGCGATAGTTTAGTTTCCGGACACCCTATCTAGAACAACTCAATTTTATGTTCAAATTTGTACGAAATTTGTGCTATCCTGTTCTGTACTTGATCGAATAAAACGCACCTTTTAAGCCATATTCTATAATACGTAAGAAGATATAAGTTGAATTGATGAATTCGCGGAAAATTATAAATATTTACTAAGAACAATGAAGTTTTGTTGTATGTTTGTAATGGAGCGGAGCGGAGCGAAAATTTTTTATGAAATTTTGCTTTTTTTTGTGCTTGGTTTCAATTCCATTATAGGAGGATTACATTTTTTCTACCTTGTTTGGTTTTAATTTTTTTATTCATTCAAAACTCTTAAAAGACTATTAGTATTTTTTTTAATTGAATTGAAAAAACTTTGAATCACGAAAATGAATAATTGAATTGCAATACACGCACAGTTCGTTAACATTGGTTACACCAAACAATAATTTAATCTTTTCTTTAGTCGTTGAATATTTCAGACATACTTTTTTTTTATCATTTTACTTTTCCAAAGAAGAACAGCATTAATATTTAACCCAGGTATTTCAAACACTGAAATAATTGCAAACAATACTTCTTTAGTTTTATATGTCACTGAGGGCCAAACACGTTTCAGTTGTTCCCTGAAAGTGTCTACAGACGAGGAATGTTGGTTTCACAGTTCATATTATATCTGATATTAAAAGAAATTTCTGTTATGTATTCAGTGTTCCAAAGTTTTGGAAGTGTGTATAACTTTAAAAAAAATCCCACAAATTTGTCACCCTAAAGGTCCATCTAGATTGCACGCGCAACCATTTGGCGATTGTCATTGCATCCAAACTGATCGTCATTTGGGTGTGCGTCCAGTTTTGATATTCCAAATGGCAACTCAACCAAGTGACAATTTCGAAATCGCCTCTGAGAGAGCTGAGGCGGTCGAGGAAGTGTTGTCGAAACAAATTTATTCAGCCTCGTGCTGTGTGTGCTGTGGCTGAAACCACACGTCCCTAACGTTCATTTAAAATAAAAATGTGTGAAAAAATAGTGAGCGACCGTTAGAAAAGAAGCTCTCGAAGGCGAAGGCCCGCTGATCTTTAGACCAGAGCATGATGGCAACTGACTAGAATGGGAAACAAACTTGGGGTTTTACCCCTCCAGATGCGCCCCCTCTCACCCATCTACCCGCCCAACTCACCTCTCGGAAGTTTTTTTTTTCAAATAAGTCAGTTTCTTTGGCGCACCCTGTATATGCATTGACATCCCTAATATGAGGGGCCCCCATATCTCAAAATTGTTTAGAAGAGCTAACCCAAATTCATGTAGGAAACGTTTGCTTGCCAGTTTTGTTAAGTAAGGAGAATTCGTTCAGAAATTGATTGATCTGAAACAATGCTTGCCAAAGTTATTGATAACCGTTTCATCACATTATATTGGAGTTTGTTCGTGATCACCGAAAAATATGAACCTACTACTCGTACATACTTTTCTCCAGAGAACAACAAGCAGTAGGAAAGGACGATCACACCAGAGAGAATTAATATAGCTGTGTTTCGGGTACAGGTATAATATTGAGGTTTTCTACGAAAGCTTTTTTTTATAATTTTACAGATTTCGTTTTATTACAGAGACTAAAAAAGCTAGAGAATGAAAATAATGAATTAATTCATTTTATCATTCAAATAAATGCATTTTTTAAGCACAAAACGGACCGAATTAAGTTGTACACCTTTAATAATATAACGAAATCAATTTATTGCAACAACAATTCTCAAACATGCCTTATAGTATGTATTATGTTTATATAAAAAACGTATTGTCTTTGCCATATAATATCAGAAAAACTCATGCAATCCCTTTTCAATTATTCTCAAACATTCTCTGAACACGTCCTTCCACTTCAACGCATCGGTGCTAAGTCAAACGAACGGAACTGTGACAGTTATTAAGTGTAAACTGTAAAGCTTCAAAAATGCTCCTTCGTCCGTTTATAGTCAACACAACGTCATCGTATTAACTACTTTTCATTTTACCTCCTACAACACGTGTCTGGGTGTCACGGTGCCAAAATGTGGGTTGCACTTTGTTGCCATGCCATCATACCATCTCAGACATGTCGCGTCGTAGAATAACCGATTTCATCGGAATTCGCCCCTTAAGCGAATATTTCTGGACAACTCCAAAAAGTGAATGGATTTCTTTTTTTTCCGGTTGACTAGATCGGAAACGAAGTACGAAAATCCGTTGGGTTTTAAATTTCTTTCGAAATGAAATCGTGCGTATCTATATATTTTAGGGACAATGCGAAAAGTGTTCCGAGTTCCTTTTCCACTGTATTAGAGCAATGATTTCGAACAAACAATAGATTTTCGTTTAGGAAAAACGGGACAAGTGTGAGTAAGTACTATTTCTAATTCAAGTAAATAGTGAAAAGGACGTTATGATGCTAAAAAATTCTGAATCACAATCTATAACGGAGCAACCATAAAAAAGGGCATTTTGAAGGAAACTATATTCCTATAGGATGAATGTCATTCACATAATATCGAATGCTGCTTAATGTCAGTACTTTTTCCTGAGTGGTTTGAGGAATGATGGACTCGTGCAACACGACGAAAATTCTGGTTTACTTATTAAAATTGAACTTATTAGGCAAACCTTGTGAATAAGGAAAAATATGACTTAATATAGCAAATAGTGTATCTCGTACTCGTTTTCATATTTCATACTCTTAACCCTCATTCCAATTTTTTTTTCAAATACCGTAACTTTTTTCTTATAGGTCCGATCTGTCCGAAATTTTCTGGCGTCTCTGCGATTTTAGTTTTTAATATGTGTGCCGAATTTCATAAAAGTGTGACCACCCATCCCCAAGTTAGGGAGCAAAATTCAACCTACACCCTTTAACGGCGGCAAAGGTATATTTGTACCTTCATATATTTTGTATGACAGAAAAATTACAAAAGACGCAAATATTTTTGGTGAATGCTAATGCTTAGAGCAGGGGTTCCCAACCTTTTTCAATGCATGCCCCCTTGCAAGGTTAGCAGAATCTGGCGCCTCCCAAATAAAGTTTCGCTTATGAACGGAATAAGGCATTTTTTCTTTTGTTATAGAGTTCGTCACGTTGACGAATAATGAGAGAAAATCTGCCCAATTCGATCTGCTTGGATTCTATTTTCGCAATTTAAATTTAAGCAGCTTCAATGGTTACATTTAGCTCATTTGAATATTGAATTTATTCCACACTTACTATGAAACATGGCTTCAGCGAGCAGGAAATTTGTGGCACCATGGCAATGTTCGAATTTGACTGATACGAAGTGAAGAAAGCGTAGCAGCCGTAGAGGACAGTACAACTGAATTGGGCATTGCCGGAGAGCGAGATTTGGCTATACATCCCTACTACATTAGGTCAGTCAATAATTGAGGCCGCATGATCATGAGATGGTTATTGCGGCGCTGAAAATGTTGCCGGTTTTAGACCAAAAACAAATTTTTCCCGGCGGAGCCATTTTTTTTTAAAATTTAATTCATTGGAGCGACTACATGTATTTGATGAAGCATCATTCCAATTTCATTCAAGCTTAACAGGTGGTGCACTCCTGGTTTTTCCCTCGGTCTCTATTCTTAAAACAATTTCAGCGATCATCATTAAACACGACTTTGAGCAGGGGCTCCTCGCTAATATGTATATTTTATTGTAGTTTTTTGGATTTTTTTTTGTGGCATATTGTTGTAATATAATCTATCACATCAGCACTCGAGCTGAGCCCACGCCCCACTAGGGGGGCGCGCCTCACTGGTTGGGAAGTTCTGACTTAGAGTGACTTATGATATAGCATCAATAAGTTGAAAATCGAGTGAAGTACTGAGTATTCTATTTACGAATGTTATTAGTAATGATCAATGTCCTTGGAGATACGAGTATCGATTTATAAGGACCAGGCCAATTCATACAGCAATTTTTGGTTATTTGACATAAACCTGAAAACTTTTACAGACATACCCAACTTTTTGAAGTAATGGAGGCTTGGGGCAACAATTACAATGTATTACACTTCCTTTCCCATAACATCTAGTGGTAATTATGTTTGTGGCAAATGGTAAAATTTTGGATTTCAGCGGTTGATTTTCTTTATCAAAACTTCCTATAATTTGTATTCTATCACCTAATATTTACTATTTGTGTAATTTGGGACGTCCACCCGAGTTCATTGGGAAGATGAAGCTCCAAAATAGCAAAGGCATCTAGCAATTTTTTTTCTAAAATTTGCAAGTTTGGGTGAAATATTAACTTGAATGACTTGTATGACGTCGGTATCTATGTATATAGACATAACTGCTATATATATAGATCATGCCACATGTCTTCGATTTTTTTTTTTTTTGAATTTTTTTTTCAAGTGATCCTTAGATTTAATTATCTGAGGGAATAATTTGGAATTAACTAGCAACAATCACAATTACTATTTTAGATATTTTTCCACTACAGGAATTGGCTTGAGTGAAGATTTACAAAAATTAGAGGCAGATCCTATACGCTTGTTGCTTGACAAGACCTGTCTTTTGTATAATAACACATTTTCACATTTCTACAATAGGTACGTTTTATTGAGTTTATCCCGTGCAGGTTTGGGTAGAACTTCATATAAAAAAAATGACACTTACCCAGGTAAAGTTCACCAGTGCAACTACCCTACACGGGATAGAGCTCAAATGTAGATGGCGGACGCATAGGGGAAATATGAGGGAATTTGTTTTTTCAAACCAAATGTGAGAGTTTTTCTCATCACGAGAAAAGATTTTGCAAAGAAATAATCATCTTTTGTGATAAAATCCACAACATCTAAAAAATAAGCCGACAAAGGTGAGTCAAAGATGCGCGAAAAGTGTCAAATGTCAGCTGTTTGGTCTTAACCGGGATGTTACCCGCGATCGTTTTTTTCGAGTCAGATTTACACGCGATACGAAAAAAACGTCGCTATTATATTTATTGCTTCGAGCATTGTTGTTTTATGGAAGGTAACGAGAATGTGAAAATTATTGATGTTTTTTTCGTTAGGGGTAACGGACTCCAGTGATTAAATATTTTTTTGCAGGCAGGGGGCTAAATTTCCATCAAAGACTCCACAATTTGCAAATTGAATATGCCAAGCTCTTTTAAAATCATTATTAACTTAATTTGAACCGTTTTCTACTTTCCATTTGTAAATTAGCCTTAGCCTTAGGCTTTTGCAACTTGAAATTCCAGGAGGCCCTTTTTTTCTATTTTCTCTCTAAAATTTTACCTATTTTGTAAATTTACCCACTCCAAAAATCAAATCCACATAATTCCAACTTGTTTAAACATCCACCTCGGCAAAAAAACAACAATTACTAATTTGTGTGTGTGTGTGTGTGTACGCCGATGATGGACTAATTTTTGCTGAGCAGCGCTTAGATATTGATTGTGTTATTACCGCGTTACGTAATGTTTTAACATAACCCTAAATAATAACAACATTTTTGCCGGTATGCAAATTAAGAGAAACCATATAAACCAAACAATCTTTATTAATCGAACTGCATATAATAATCGAATAGTTAATCGCTTCAGGATGTCTGATTCGAAACCAATTGACACACCATCGGATCCCAATGCAAAGCTTACGATTACCCGAGAAGGAAAATCTGAACCCCAAGTTCCCATACCGTCAACCCATGGGATCGTTATATTGTTCCTTGCAACAGTGAGTCGTCCAGATATTGCCTACGCCGTGAATGTGGCCAGCTGGTACATGGACAATTTCGATGATAGCCATTGTCGAGCCGTGAAGAGAATCCTGCGTTACCTCAAAGCCACCGCCGATCTTGGTATACTGTATTCAAGCGGTGGGAGTATTCAAAGTCTCACCGGTTACTCTGATGCCGACTTCGCCGGTGACATTTCTACAAGACGTTCAACAACCGGTTACCTTTTCTTTCTGGCCAATGCTCCGATTACATGGAATTCACAACGACAAAAGATGGTAACCTTAAGTACGACTGAAGCGAAATACGTGGCAGCAAGTCATACTGCAAAAGAAGCCGTTTGACTAAGAATTAGCTATCTTGTCATTACAACTACACATGTAAGTGTACTATTACGATATTATAACGTAGCCTCAAGATGGACGACAATTTGTAACGTCGACCCTCGTTGATTATTACTTTATTCGTAGATCCTTCCAAAGTGAAAACAATGTAGTCAATAATTCTGATGATATTTTATTTATAACAGACCTTTCAAATGCAACAACAATATAATATTTATATACATAATTATAATATGTCTAACAAATGACAACGACCGTCAAACACGCTATCCGGATGGTAGCATCCGATGCAGCATGGATTAGGGCTATTTGGCTCTCGTTCCTGTGTTCCAATGATGTTGGATGCACTGATGCCAAGAGTAGAATGCCAATACTGACTTCTCGGGGCTGTGGCTCGCCTTTTAAGGTTTGTGTTCGTAGAGACGACTAATGGGATCATCGCTCGGCGATCGAAGTGAAACCACCGGTTTTGAGCACTATATGGGTATATTTTCTATACATAAATGTTCCTTTAGTCTATAGTCGATACTAGGAAATTAGAACCATTCAAAAACGAGACCGAGTTCTAATCGTGCGAATAGCACGATGAGTGTATACCCTATACCCATGGACAGACCTAGAAGGCACGCAAAACCCACAAATTCTATTTCATTTTTTTTTGTAGGGGAGGGAGGGGTAGATGGTTCGGACCTGGCACATATTTAATATTATATGAAGGCATCCAACAGCTACTGTTTGACACTTATTAGAAGTTTTTCGCGACACTCTAGCAAAATATATGACTGAATATAACTTTGTAGGGGAGGTAGGGGTAGGGGTAGTCGGACGTTCTCCACTTTCCACCAACTTCAAGCATATGTCACAATAAGGCATTGATGAAAATGTCAGGTCCATAGCGATATCCTGTCGGAAAATCTGGGCAAGTTACACTATCATGGAGGGGTCATTTGTATGGGAGATAGGGGAATCCTTGGTCCGATTTGGCCCATTTTCAATACCATCCAAGCTTTTGTCGAAACAATCATCTGACCAAAATTTCAAAACGCTAGCTTCATTATTTCGGGAGTTATCGTGCGAACTGACAGACACACGGACGGACAGACAGACAGATAGACAGACGGACATGGCTTATTCGAATCAGGGACCGACCCTGATCATTTATATATATACTTTGCCATACCTCCGGTGGCTCCTTTGAGGTGTTACATAAATCGTCGTAACAAAAACAATATACCCTATACCATCTTATGGGTATAGGGTATAAATATTGAAATACGGCCCGAAATTGGATGCAAAACTACGATCGCTGAGCGATGATCCCATGAGACGTCTCTACGAACACAAACCTTTATACTCTCGTGCTGTGCCTTGGCTGTGCGCTGATGAAACGTTTATCGCTGTCTCAGTGGTGCCATGGCCGTGTAAGCTTGTGTTGAGTGTAGGGCTGCCGCTGTCGAATTTAGTCGATGGTGTTACAATATGTAATTCTTCCACTTCCGATTTAGTTGTCTCTGCGATCACATCAATTGGTATTTACTCATTTTGTTATCCGTGAAAAACATCACTATTTTATCAAGTATACGTTCAGTTTTATCAACTAGTCATCATAGTTTAACGGTTTTACGATCCAAATTCATATAAACAGTGAAGATTTTCTTACAAAATGTACTAAAGTACAGGTGTACCTTTGCCGCCGTCAAGCTTTGTAAAAATCTTCCGCTGGATGAGGGTTAATGAGCTATGCTATTCTCACTTGGTTAAATGCATTTTAGTTCCCTCTCTATAAAACAATTCATTGGGTGCCAACAAGTACGTTACGTTAGATCCTACCATAATAACAAGGCTCTGAGCTACATAAAATCACAAAAAACAGACTGTAAGCATATTTCAAATTAGCCAAAGTTTATGCTTAATAAAGCTTAGGATTCGCACATATTTTAGTGTACTGATTTTGTACAAACAATTGTCCATGCGTTTAACTTACATACCAGGAACCAAACCGCAGTATTCTCTCGTAAACCTAAATTACATTTTTATACATATCAAGGACAGAATATCAGCAACAGAGTAAAGCACACTATTACGTCCTTCGTCATCCTGTCTAATGTACTGTTGCAAAGCTGACTTTAGTTCTGCATGCTTTCCTCGTTAAAAGCTCCGTGTCGTCGGCAAACGTATAGCCTTCGCCATCGTCAACATCCTTATCGCTTACTAGACGACAACGTGTTGTCTACCATCAACGTTCAGTTCTGGAGTTCAGTTAAGAACTAGCCATCGGCGGAAATGGCACAGTTTCTGATCGTTCGAATTGGCTCGGCTCAGACATAAGTTTTGGATAATATCCTCTTCCGGAAACGGCCTGAGAACACGGTGGGTGTGCGGAAATCACAGTTCTATTAGGCATATTGTATGGTAGGCGCGAAAAGGTTTCATACACGAAATTCAATTTCGTAACGGTTGGTCGGAAATAACTTGTGAATATCCTGCAGTCGTTGAATACCTTGACGGCATTGTTTCTAATTAGAGGATTTAGTACACCGTAGGGGCTAATTCTGGTTTTTCTCTGGCATGACTTCTATGGCATTCGGAGCAGTGTTGGCTTAGTGGTTTACCGCGTTCATTGTGTTCGTGTGTGTTCAATTCAAGGACTCTATAGCAGTGCGAATAATAATAATTGTGACTGAAGGTATTTATTTTCTTTCGTAGCTGTTTAGTGTTAATTTTCTAGGAAATATTTGTGGGAGTGGATTATTATCAGAGAGAATACTGGCAAGTGAAATATAATCAAGGTGTGCCTTTATCAAGAATTGAGCCGGTAAAAGAGTCAAAGTTCAATGTTAATTACGATTGGCCGCACATGTTAGTTATGTAAGTACATTGACGACTATTTTTGTCCTTTTAATTGAAATCGGCGGAGAACTGAAATTGAAATTAATGTGACACCTACAAGCTACAACAATAGTTCTGTTTGAATTTGAAAGTGGTTTGCGGATATTGAATTCATACGAAAGAAAGAAAAATCCTTACTCCTTAATAATCCATTAAGTGATTGGGCGTCGATGACGTTGTGCATATTTTCATGATTGCTTTGTTCGTTTCTGGTGCATAATTGATTCAGGTAAGTAAAGTAGAAGTGGAGATGCTGGATATAAAGTACACGTTCAATATGAACGTGACCTGAGTTTTTTATTAGGAAAGGTTGAAATCAATTTTATTTGATTCAGTTTTATATCGTTGTTGTTGTCTTAAGTCTTATTTATAATTTTCAGAATTTCCTCTTCAACCACTCAATTTCAAATCTTAAATTAAAAAAAAAATATTAAGGCATTTCCCTAATTGCTTAGAATTAAATCTGTCATTAGATTATTATTTGGAGCGCTTATTTTGAAAGTGGTATAAGTCCAACTCTTCATGAATCGAGATATTTAAAGGTTTGCGTTTCAATTCGTTTAAAAATATGGATAGCTTAATTTGATTTCATTCAATTGTATGTATTTTCTTCGGATTTTAAATTTTTTCTATGTTAAACATTTTGTATAAAGATAAAAAAATAAGGGATTTTCATTCGGTAAACTTGAGATAACTGCCAATTTGACAAAAATAGCTTGTTTTTTTCGCTATAGTGGATCAGTTGCAGCTTCAAACAGCCGAATATTTTAAAAATTGTTAATTAAATATTTTTGAATAATCAAGAAGTCTGAAAAATATGTTTGGTCAGTAGTCCAGTCAAATTAGCACATTGAAAAATAAATGCCCTTCGTTTATATTTTGTTGCCTTGTAATCGTCATAGTCGTAGGAATCTAAAACTTATTATCAGCGCCCGCTCTAAAGGGGGGCAAGCCGGGCGGTCGCCCGGGCGCCAAATTTTAGGGGCGGCTTTTTGGCTAGCACTCGAATAAAAAACATTATTAAAAAAACCGAAAGAAAAAAAAACAATATCAACTTCGACAGATGAAATAAAAAGGGTGCAAAATAAAATAAAGACTAAGGGTAAAAACTGCGTTTATTGAGGTTACAATTGTGTTTTGAAGATGCATAATCCTTGTGAGGCTATGGAGAGGCCACAATTTAAACGAAGTGCTGCGTTTAGAATCGCAAAATGCTAAGTAAGACCCGCGCAATTTTACGTCTGTGATGCTAGCACCCGCCCCACTTTCGAAAAGAAAAGTGGGACTATTCGCTCAGTTATGTACTGATTAAGTTATTCTTTAAAAAAAGGAAAAAAACATGCTAATTGGAGAATTACTCGCATGTGCTAATTTCGTCCTCCGAGTTAACATTTAGTTCATCTTCTTTTCACCAGAATTAAGAACCTTGCATTAAACCTGGTTTTTGCCTAATTTTCAGAGGACGAAATTGCACGAAATTTTATTGTTTCATTTACATATATGCAATTTGATTTCCGGAAGATGAGATCTGAATTTTTTGTTTAGTCTGTTGAGTAACAGGAGAGCAAATCCACTAAATAAATACCTATTGAATTCCTAATCAATTCTTATGAAACGAAAAAAAAAATAAATTTAAAATAGACTCCTCTGTGAGAATTGTTATCCACAAAGGCATTATCAATAATTTTTTGGATTTTTCCAAAATTTCGACATTTCGCAGCATAATTTAACTTCAATTCGCCAAACCTACGCGTGAATGGATTACTTAAGTTGGTACCGATTGCATTGATTCATCTATCCTCATTGGAGAAAGAGCGAAGAAGGTGGTTAGGATTTTAGTAAGATGAGATTGAACCACAGAACAAATTGCCAGAGCTTCCTAATTTGTGTTCGGACATGCTAATATCGGAATTTGGCTATGTTCCCCCGATTTAACTAGCTCTGACCTTATTCTCTATAAAAATTCTCGAGATGACACATTTATGAAAATAAACCATGCACATTGAAAAGCCTGAAGCAATCCGGCTAATTGAAGTTTTTAAGGAATTTATGGAAGAGGAGGTTAGTAATGAAAGCGAGCGCAATTTTTTGGTCCAACATTTTTAAGGGCAGAGTTTTCTAAAAATGTATTTTGTGTTTCAGTGGAAAACAAAATTGTGCATGAATTTTCGATTTCTTACATCAAGCTTTAAAATTTTGGAATTCCAAACAAAGTCTATAAGGCCTTGCTGAACTGTGGTGAATTGCGCTATGAATGATAGCTTAACCGTGGTTTGAATCCCAATGTAACCATGAATTTTTGTGTTGTTTTTTTTTATGCTCTTAGGTCAGCTGGTTTCACTATGTAAATTGTTGTGTTTTGGAGCAACGACCATGAGTACACGCACTCGATTCAAGAGAAAAAACTTTGAATCGACCATTCTAAACATCTAGATCAGTGTATCCCAAACTCAGGGCCGCACCGCTTAATGAGGCGGGACGATTAGGGAAGCACGCCTCTAATGTTGATGCCGTTTGTGAATTATGGTTTCCTTCAACATGAACCATTCGAATTTCTTTCGAAACCCACAAGGGGTAATCCGTTGTTGCAAAACGTCAGGATCAGCAGACCTCGCAAGGTGCACGAACTGAAAAGATTCGGAACCACTAATCTAGATTTGGATAGTACAATAGGCCCATCGGCTTCAGTGCTACAAACCCCCTTCGGTTTCGCCCCCCCCTCACAATCTAATCTAACTGATCTAAATAGTATGGATATCTACCATCAATCTGTTTGGTACAGTACTGAAGGGGCAGCAATTTGTCCACTAGCCCGGGGCGGCGTAAGTGCTGGAGCGGGCGCTGCTTATTATACTAGAAAAAATATTTAAGGGGAAAAGGTCCTATTAATGGCAAGAAATAATAAAAATTTACATTAAACTGCATATAGACATGTAGAGAATTACTTTAAAAAGGGCGTCAAGGGCATTCCAGTTCCAAAGTTTTTATTTGTTTTAGGCCTTCAGAAAGACGTAAATCGCGTATTCCTTCGATTACTATTGAATAGGTGTGTGTGTCACTTAATTCGATATCAAACCACGCTACGAAGAAAATATTAAAAAAAAATCTGTTAAGTGTATTATATATATATTATATGAAACGAGGCTAATTTCGGGCGCGGCCGAAATTTGGATACTCTCCACTTTCTTTCGTGCTAATAGTTTCATCGGCGACCCTATGAGTTGTGTTCCGAAATGATTCTTGTAACTTGATTTTTAATTGTGCGATTTCTGCGGCAGCTCCATAAACCTCCCATCTGATTCTTTCCGTTGTTACATAAGTTACGTGATGTCTATAGAACAACACTTGTGTGAGGGTTGGTTAGCATTGATGCATAATTAAGAAAAACAAAATCATAGAAAGTGGGGAGGAAGGGGTGCGTAGCATGACTTCATAGTGGGATTCTATTTGTTTGTACATACATTTTTTGGTTTCGATAGACACATTCCGGTCGCACCGGTCGCATATGTTCCGTCAACATGTTGTCCATTCTAATCCTCTAATTGCGATTTTATGAATAGGAAATGATCTCCAAAACTTTTCGTTTACATATTCCACATAGGCAGACATACGGAAAACACCGAAAGTTATTGCTGATCCCCCAAACCGCAGTTATGGATCAGAATGGATAACATGTTGTGGGATCATATGCGACCGGTGCGTTTCAGCACCGCACCCATATTTAAACGTAGGCAAAACAGTGAGTTCGGCCACTCGTATCCACAAAGAGAAGGTGACATTTATCTCAAAACCAAAACGGTTTTTTTTTGTAAAAACAACATTTTTATACCCTTCGCTCATAGAGTGAAAGGGTAACTTTGTCATAAAGTTAGTAACGCATTGAAGAAAGCATTTCCCGACCATATAAAAAGTATACATATATGACGTGTTTAGCTGCGGATTGTGTAATCGTCCTCAGCACTCATTATGCGCGAGACTCTCGAGAACTGCAATACAATCGTTGAAATCGACGACTAAGAAATCGATGTTCATTTGTACATTTTGCACCAACAAAAATGAGCAAATCGATTCCTTGAAGATACTGGTTACGTCCCTGATGGAAGAAGTCAAATCGTTGAAGGAAGAGGTAATACGTTTGAAATCGGTTAAACATTCTTTACCTGACATGGAGGAATTTGCTTTCGAGTTGGAGGAGCGACGCAAAAGATCGGCTAACCTCATTCTTCATGGTGTCTCCGAGTCCGATTCTGTCGACGATTCAAATAAAGTATTCAACATTCTTCAAAACATCTTTAAGCAACGCGATCAACCGTACAATCTATCTGCTTCTGATATGAGAGTTTCCCGTATTGGACGACTTATTACTGACAAAATCAGGCTGGTCAAGGTTTCACTGCCGCAAGCATCATTAAAAAAGATTCCAAGGTAAGGGATTATTTGAAGCAACAAAACGTTAAAATATTTTCGGATTTGTCTTTGCGTCAACAACAATATCTAAAACATCTTCGCGCTCAGCTCGAAGACGTTAAAAAAACTGATCCCCAAGCTACTATACGTTATATAAACAACATTCCCAAAATTATACCGTCAAAAAAGACAAAAAACTAAATTTGGTTATATATTACCAAAACACTCGCGGAATCTGCTCGAAACTAGATGAATTTAGATTATCTACGGCACTAACAACGCACGATGTATTAATTTTCACCGAAACCTGGCTAAGGCCTGATATTCTATCATCAGAACTGGGTCTTGAGCAATTCCAAATTTTTAGACGCGACAGAGATGCAAAAACTTCAACTAAACAAAAGGGCGGCGGTGTTCTCATCGCGGTCAAAAAATGCATAAAAGCAGTAAAACTAAAATGTGTACATGATGATGTCGAACAGCTGATTGTACGCATTGATTCCAAGCCGTTCAAAACAATCTTATCAACGGTCTATATTCCACCCGACGTACTACCTGATATCTACTATAAACACTGCAACGATGTTACGATCTGTATGCGAAAATGTCCAACAGCATACTTTATTGCTACTGGCGATTATAACTTGCCTGGTATTAATTGGGATCTGGATTCTTGGCTCATGAATAATAATTGTAATGCGAAAAGTATAAATGTTATTGAGGCTTTCTCTTTATTAGACTTTAAACAATTTAATAGAATTAAAAATGCTAATGATAGCTTGTTAGATTTAATATTTTCTAATGTTGATAATATTCTTGTAACTTGTAATAACTTTCCATTCGTGACTATTGACAATTATCATCCCGCTCTTGACATTCAAGTTGTATTAAATGCGGAACAAACAATGAATGAGAAGAATATTTCTTATAGAAATTTTAATAAAGCTAATTATACTTATATTAATGAAGGAATAAGATCTTGTAATTGGGAATGTTTACATAATATGTCAGTTGATAGCGCCGTTGACTTCTTTTATAATTACGTTAATAACCTTATAGACACTAATGTTCCAATGGTAAATTTAATTAAAGATGAATACCCAAAGTGGTTTTCTAATGAACTTAAGAATTTAACACAATTAAAAAAAGCTGCTCATGCAAAATTCAAAAATTCCGGTACACTAGATGACTATAATTTGTTTTCCAAGTTAAGGGCTGATTGTAAAAGAACATCAAAGCTAGATTTTAAAATGCATATCATTCGAATTGAATCCCAAATACCAAATAATTTGAAATATTTTTGGAGGTATGTTAATTCCTATAGAAATGACTCTGGAATACCTGCCATGATGCATTTAGATGATTTACATAGTACTAACTCGGCCGAAATATCTAATATGTTTGCAGTCAATTTCTCTAAAGTATACAATAATAATTTAAACAGCTATGATCCGCCTTTACATGATAATGTTTTGAATGTTTCTAGCTTCTCTATTGATACCAACTCCCTTCTGGATAAGTTATTGAAAATTGATGTAACTAAAAGCCCTGGCCCGGATGGAATTCCTTCACTTTTCCTAAAGAGCTGTGCTTATGCTCTTGCTTACCCTCTGTCGATCTTATTTAACAAATCTCTATCCTCTGGAGTTTTTCCTCACATTTGGAAAAATAGTTTTGTTATTCCAATATTTAAGAAAGGAGATAAATCAGACGTTAAAAACTATCGCCCAGTTTGCATTTTATCAAGTATACCGAAGCTATTCGAAAGCCTTGTGACCGATTTTCTCACACCATTAGTAAGACCCTTAATAATTGAACAGCAGCATGGTTTTTGTTCTGGGAGATCAACTTCTACTAATATGATTACGTATCACAAGTTTATCTGCGAATCTTTTAACGATTTCTTACAAGTTCACAGTGTTTACACTGACCTTACCAAAGCATTCGACACTATAAATTTTAATCTTTTAATTAAAAAACTTTTGAATTTTGGATTTCATGGCTCCATGTTGAAATGGTTAAATGACTATATCCGTGGCCGCTCTTTAATAGTTAATCTTCAAAGCAATTATTCTCAACCCTTTTCCCCAACTTCAGGCGTACCTCAAGGTTCGCATCTTGGACCGCTCTTGTTTCTCATTTTTATTAATGACATTAATTTAGTTTTCAAGGAAGTTGAGTTCTTATTGTTCGCAGATGATTGTAAGATATATAAAGCTATTTCCAATCCAGATGACTTATTGATCTTACAATTGAATTTGCGAAATTTTCAATCTTACTGTGAAGATAATCTGTTGTCGATCAATGTAGAGAAGTGTGAATACATAGTTTTTAATAGAACAAATCTAAATTACGATTTCACTTACACACTTAATAATATTCCTTTGAAACAAGTCGTTTTAGTTCAAGATTTAGGTATTACATTAGACTCATCACTTCAATTTTCTGCTCATATTTGTAATATTACGGAAAAAGCACTGCGAATGTTAGGTTTTATAATGAGGAACACAACACATTTCCATAATATTAATGCTCTAAAAATGTTATATTTCTCACTTGTGAGAAGTAATTTGGAATACATAGCTGTGTTATGGAATCCTTATTATCAAACATACAAAGATTTGATTGAGAAAGTGCAGCGGAAATTCTTAAGATATTTAGCGTACAAACTGCATATCAGGCGTGATGAAATTGACTATGCAAATATATTGAGCCTAATTAATACTGGCACCCTTGAAGAAAGAAGATCATACTATGATTTATTATTTTTATATAATCTTTTAAATGGTTTCATTGATGCTCCGAATATCTTGGCGGAAATAACATTCAGAGTTCCCCAAAAACGCACTAGAAGTATCGTTCTTTTCCAATTACAAACCTGTAGAACGAATTATATTCAATTTTCGCCTATTGAACGTTTTAAAGCTATTGGCAATAAGACTTGTAGTCAAATTGATATATTTAACACTAACGCTCATTCATTGAAAAAGGTTATGAACATTTAATAATACATAAAACGTAATTTGAAAGATATAATTAAAATTAGTTATAGTTTTAGAATTAATAATAGACTGAATTTTTAATGATTAAAAGAAAAAATATATATAAATATTCTGTTTTTTAAACTACTGAATTGTACTATCATTATTGTATGTATGTATAAAGGACGTAAGTCCGTTGAAATTGAAATAAATAAATAAATAAATGATCAGCATGACTTGGGGAGTCGATTGGGCGATGCCTGTCGGTCCGTCTGTTGCGACGCATTTTACTCGGCCAATTTGAAAGCTATGAAGCTGAAATTATGCACACATGCTTCTTTTTGCTGCAGCCAGTTTGTATGTTTGAATCGCTATTCGGATGAGGGGGTCATGGAACTGCCATACAAACCCAAACCCCAAAATTAAGCCCTTCTAAGAAAAACTTTTTTTATTTTCGCACCAATTTCGACCAAAATTTGCACAAATGTGTTTCTATCCGTAACACAAAAAATATCTACGAAAAAATGGAATCTGACCGTGGGGTCATGGGGCTCCCATACAAATCCAAACCCCCAAATTAAGCTCTTCTAGGAATTGTTTTTTATTTGTGCGCTAATTCAAACCAACACTCACAGAAATATGTTTCTTTGCAAGCTACAAAATATATGTATGTCAAAGTCGATGGAATGGGACCATTGGATCATTATGCGCCAACCACCCATAACCCCTAAAATTAGGTTCCCCTAAGATTTTTTTAGCTTAAATTCCAATCAAATCTTATATCAGTGTGTCTTTATCGAAACTACAAAAAATATGTACAAACAAATATAATCGCACTAAAGGGGGATTTCGGCCGCGCCCGAAATTACTAACTGACTCGAGAGCTGTTACTGCTTTGCAGGGGCGGCGCTTAAGGGCGCGTAGGGCCCGCGTGGCGGGGAGGCCCACGAGATTTAGGGCGGCCCAAAAGCCACATGAATGATTTCTCGAACCATAAAAACACTTTCCGAAGTCAAAACAAATGCTAAATTTATTGTTCCTCTTTCACCAGGTCCTGGCATGGCTGCGCTATTTGCTGTAACTGCAGTTACTACATGTGGGTACATATAGCCGCGGTTTGTAGTTCGACCCACCACTTTTCCTAGCCAAGTATCATATGGGCAAAAAAATTCTTTCCGATTCTCTCTTTCCATTTTCGATTACTCAGGAGCTCTTTCCGATCTATCTGAAATTTGACACACTATCCGCCTTCGGAAGTTACGGCTGCTCAAATTTTGAGTTTTCTAATTGAAAATTGTCTAGCACCGTACTGCTCACATTTGGTGAAAATTTCAAGGCTCAAGCCGTCAAGGTTAAGAAGTTACGGCCGTCGAAACATGCAATTTAAGGAGTAAAGTTTAATTCATGTGCAATCGATATTTAACGAGATAACAACTCTTCAATCGAACAATTTCGTTAAATCGCGAACCGATCAAAATTTATTAAATTTGGCACACTTGTAGAGCTATTTGGCGCACATTTCCTTCAAGTTTCAACCTACCTATCCCCGTTCCGTTTGGAAATTAGAGCTGCCAAAATCGCATTTTTGTGTTTTCAAATCGAAAATTGCCCCTAACTTTTTTTGATGTGAATTTCGAAATTAGGCAGACTTATAAAACTGCGCACTGTCCATATTTTGGTGAACGTTTCAAGGCTCTAGCGAAGCAAGGTTCTATGAAGCTCCATCCATCCGATTTCCCTATCAACCTCCATGGCAAAATCCAGACTAAAGAAAGGACTCTGCAAGGGTTTTTAGATAAAATTTTGCCCACAATATACCCTTCGAATCCTTTAAAATTTGCAAGCACAGGGGACCGGTATTGCATCACTAATATTACCATAGAGAAACACATATTCTCTTCCAGAAATAGTAGGTATAACTGATGATTTGCCTAAAAACCGAATTCTGCAAGTATGTGTACCTACAGCATTGGGTCTTCCGGAGTCTGATCATCTTTGGAAGCCACATTTGGTTTAAAATGAGTCTTACCAAGATTTCTCTATTGCATTTAATACTAAGTACAAACGTTTTTAAAATTGAAGGATTTAAATTAGAGCACAATTAAATTAAAATATTTAATAACGTGTCGCTTTATTCAATTTTCTAGCAAGTTACAAACTTAGGCCACCCACACACGAAGCGTTCAAATCCATTTTTTTAATTCTTCGTTCATTCAAATGCATGCATTTCCTTCGTTTTTGACAGAACGGAAATTAAAAAAAATGGATTTGAATTGGCCGTGTGTGTGCGGCATTGGGGTAAATAGGGCGCTCGTCTTGAAATCATAAGTTCGCGGGATCGAGTACCATTGTAGCGCAGGTAATTTACTATGCTTCATTATCACCAACACCTATCTAGTGTTGCGCTGCTCTGCGTAAGCGTTTTTATTAAAAAACGAGACCAAGGCTAATTTCGGGCGCGGCCGAAATTTGGATACCCTTCGCTCCCCTCGGGCTAAAAGTTTTTTGGGGCGTATCTATGACTTGTGTTTAGTCCTCCCCGCTTCCATGCTTTTCCTTGAATTTTCACATAAGTGCCGTGGCGAAGATTTAATTGGAGAAGCGGGGGATGTGGGTTTCTTAGAAGAACCAAAGAGGGGGGGGGGGTTGTACGGCAGCCTTACGAACGCATGGCCTTTCCATAAATTTTTATGTATGTTTGTGGCATCAATTAAAACACATTTCTATGAGATTTGGTTGAAAATAGTGGATACATAAAAAAGTTTTTCTTCGAAGAACCTAATTTTGGGGTTGGGTTTATATGCCAGCCCCACGACCCCATAGTCCGATTTCATTTATTTCCACGTTTGTTATGTGGCATCAATAGAAATATAATTTTCTCATGTTTGATTGAAATTGGTGTGCAAATAAAAACGTTTTTTCTTTGAAAAATTTGATTTGGGGGGCTAGCTTTGTATGGTAGCCCCATGACCACATGGTCCGACTCCATCTATTCATACATATGTTTTGTGTCATCAATAGAAACACATTTGTGTGAAGATTTGTTGAAATTAGTGTATAAATAAAAAAAAAAATCTTAGAAGAACTTAATTTGGGGAGCTAGGTTTGTATGACAGCCCCATGACCCCGTGGTCTGATTTGGTCAATTTTTACATATGTTTTGTGATATAACTTGAAACACATTTGTGCGAAATTTGATTGAAATCGATGAGAAAATAAAAAAGTTTTTCTTAGAACCTAATTTGGGGGTCTAGGTTTGTATGGCAGCCCCACGACCCCATTGTCCGATTTGGTCGATTTTTACATATATTGTGTGTCAGCAATGAAAACACATTTGTGTGAAATTTTATTGAAATTGATGCATAAATAAAAAGTTTTTCTAAGAAGAACCTAATTTTGGGGGGTAGGTTTGTATGGCAGCCCCACGACCCCCTTGTCGGATTTCAGCGATTCAAACATACAAACTGCCTGCAACAAAAAGAAGCATGTGTGCAAAGTTTCAGCTCCATAGCTTTTAAACTGGCCGAGCAAAACGCGTCGCAACAGACAGACAGACGGGCAGACGGACAGACGGACAGACGGACAGACGGACAGACGGACAGACGGACATCGTCCAATCGACTCAGCTCGTCACGCTGATCATATATATACATATTTTATATGGTCGGAGATGCCTCCTTCAATGCGTTACAAACTTCATGACAAAGTTAATATACCCTTTCACTCTATGAGCGAAGGGTATAAAAACGATTGATGAAATCATTAATAAACGTTACAATTTTATATCCTCAGTATAAGAATATCACAGTCATTTCCCATACAGAATTGACAGATAGTCAATCAATCAATGAACTGAAAATCTGTAAACTTGAATGGAAAATTAATGTAACTGATGACTGAAAAGTGTGGGTCGACCTTCAAGAGTGTTTTCGATTGATTTTACTCTGTTTTTTTTCCAGTGTAGGGGGGCCCACTCAAGAAGTTGGCGGAAGGGCCCTGAGTGAAGTTGTTCCGTCACTGCTGCTTTGAATAGCAGCGGCAGCATTTCATCTTATCTTACACATATGTATGCTGGTTATGTTCGCAATTTTGTTCTCTGCATTGTTCCTGTTTTTAATGACATCATATGTTTGTTTTCGTTGTTTGTTCACACTTTAGTAGGCAGCTTTGACGTAATTGATCATCTATTGGGCGGCATACAGATAATATCATTGTGATCATAATCTTTGTTTATATCCATCTCTTTAGTGTTCAATGTGGGAACAAACATAGACAAGATCACAACGTTCAGATAGACGCGAAGATGCAAGACCTGAAAAGTGCATCTATCTGGGCGGACCACGCAGCAGATATTCAGGTTTACTCCACATCATTTCTATTCCGAAAATTGTGGTAGATAACTTTACAGACATACACACATTCATATTTCCTTATTTTAATTTTTTCAGCATCAGATATACATATTGCTTTTTTCTATTTATGCCTATGCATAATTTCCCCTCTGCTAACACTAACCAAACTCTTCAGCAAAATTGCTTCAATTCTCTCGCACGATATTACTTCCTTATTCTCTTTGTTCTGAGAGCCCACCTTTCTCTTTCATTTCGTGCACGTTTAAAAATGAATCGAGTAGGCTTAAGGATATGATAATATAATTATGATGATATGACTTCGTCTAATGGGGCCCTTACGTCCGTAAAAATATCAACAATAAAAATAAAAAGGAAATACGTTTTTCCCACCAACTACATACATACACATATACATATGTACATTGCGAAGAAGAGCGTAGGCCAATCTACTCCAAAAATGAGAAAGTGTAATCACAATTATTATTTGGCATTATTTACATAGTTTGGCCATCTTTGTGTAAGCAAGTTTGTAAAGACCTTGAAAACTAGGAGAAATTACTATTTCCTTACTTTTGTCCTTGATGCAAACAAACTTCGAGAAAAGAAGCTATGAATCGTATGATCTTCATACATTTCTTGGTCCAGCAGAATTTTAGTTTAGTTTCAAGAAGTGCGATGAAAATACATAATATCCGTATGTATTAAAATTGGCTAAACATTTGATATTTGAAACTTAAATGTTTGAATAAACAAAATAAAAAATCCATTTCAAGGAAAACTGTCAGCCTACGTAAATATTTTCATTCACAAAAAAGGACAAGACATTTTCTTTCCTGAAATCCACATTTCGTTGTTAAAATATGAATTAGTTACAGAGCAGAGTTGTATTTGACTTTCATATACGAACGCCCAAACAATAGACTTATGACAAGTACGGTCGGTTCGGTCGTTACAATAAATAAAATTCTGCATTTGGCAGGATCTTGAAAAGTAAGTACACCTTACGAAATTTTAAGATACGTAAGTATAAGACTGCATAAGCAACTCGTTTCTCTTTGTTTGATTATTTTTTGGGTAAATATTTGTAGGTATTTTTATTTTCTGTTAAGGACTATCACAGTGGGACAGTTTATTGTGAATGTCGGGAAAGAGATACATAGAGATAATGTACATAATTTAAATTTAGTGTCTCATTTATGGAAGAATTGAGGAGAAACTGTAGACACTAATAAATTTAATTTAAAATTTTTATGCGAAGTAAACGAGTTGAAATTGTAATTTTTATTTGTCATATTTTATTTCTTTCCTATAATTCTATAATTTCCTATAATTTAATTAAAGATCTTAATTGATTGATTAAATCAATTGAAACAATTTTTCTTCTCGTAGGATCTGATGTTTCTCAGTACATTTGTAATTTTTTTTTAAACAGCAATGAGAATACAAATTAACTAGGACATTTTGATATAGTGCACGAAAATTGCAGCAAGATTATAAATATAAAAAAAAATGTATTTGGCCAGTTGTTGCAGTTATTCTCAATCATGTCTAAGTCCTTTCCTTACTAAATCTAATACCTTTTCTAAGGCAACAACATGATATCAGCTGTATCAGTTGATAGTAAAAAAAAAAAAAATAACAGGCGCGACAATCCAACATTGGATTAAGGCCGCAGGATGTGTTAGTGACATCCTATTTCCAAGATCTTATCTGCTTTTTGTTGAGGTAATGAGATCAGCATCACGCTCAGCAGTGTTATTTATCCCCATAAATGGGTACTCGTTTAACATCTGAGTGAGATCATAGTCCGTCACAAGCTCGTGAGATCGAAAAACACCATGGAACACGGTATATTTGATATAGTTGATAGTACCCAGCGAATTATTCACGCCGCGGTGTGGGCACCAAAAAATGTGCCGTCGCGAATTTGCGCCGGAAAATCTGTGACGCCTTGGTGTGGTCATCACTACTCTTTACAAAGTAAATTTGATTTTAAAATTTCATAAAATTGTTTTAGCCAGAAAACGGTCGCAGCAAAAAAAAAATCAGTTTAAAATCCGGCCGGCCGGATTCAGTTATTACTTCCGGCTAAAGAGTCTACAATTATTGTATTAATTCTGGTTCCCAAATTTCGTGGGTGCGAGTATTAACTAATTGTGGAAACGTTGACTTATCGTTCCATTTTATATATACCAGCTGCGGTGCATGTCTATACTATTTTTGGCATGGCAACTTACCGGCTCTATGGGAACTACGCGGAACTTTGTTTGTGAGAGGAGAAGAGCGCGGGAGAAATATATATTCAATTTCGGAAATGCCACATTGGAATGTTTGGATTGGGACCTCTAAGCGTCTATAGCTCAGTAGGTTAAGTTGCTGAGCTTGTGACTGAAGGTCGAAGGTTCGAATCCCGATTGGGACGAAACTTTTTTCCCTCAATTTTTAATATTTTTCCCAAAGCTTTGTGGTTTTGTACAAAAAGACAAAAGGCCTTGTGTCTGTTGTCTATCTGTGCACAAGACGACAACTTGAATTTTTAGCGGGAGAATTCTATGGAGATTGGATTTGCTGTGAAGGGCTTTACCACCATGACGCTCGACCGTGCACTGTGGCTGTGCATGACTCTAATAGGATGGGCTTTTAAATAGTAAATTTAGTCTGACACTATAGGGCTTGCCTAACTCCATTCATAGAATATAACCAGTCATTTACTTTTTTTTTTGGGAAAAAAAAAATTTTCAATTACCTTTTATGTGTATAAACCTATTCCTAACGTATCCTTAAAACAATAACAAGCCGCTAAATGGCCTATAAACTCATTTTGAAATAATACCCCCTCCGGTCAAACTATACGTTCGTTCGAGACAGAAACCTCTAAATTTTATTTTATATGATTTTTATGGTTTGGGTGTTTTTTTTTCTCGATAGAGCCAACTTTTTTTTACGTTGGTCATAAAGATAAGACAAATTGCTTGGTCTCCTTTTTCGTAAATCTTTAAACGGTCCGCCATGCTTCACGAGACACCATTATAGGCATCATGTAGTGAAAATTTCCAATTCCATTATATTTCATACAAAAAAAAAACAAACAACAAAAACAAAAATTCCCATATAATTATCTATGTCCTTGAACATGCAAAAGGAGTGGGCAGCAAATATTCAACGATATATCCTGAGTGCATAGATAAGCCGATAAAAGTTGCGTAAAGACTAAACGACTTAGCCTGAAAAGGAGAGAGAGAGTGGAGAAAAAAAAACACATAAGTCTCTGACGTTAACTTAAGCAGTTTCATATGACTTTGTATTGTGGTCACTGACGCCAATTGGAAAAAAAAATATCCGAACTAAGTTTTGGCGTACAACTGTTGTTAAAGGGATGTAAAGGATTCGTCGTTGCGTTGTTTGTAGGACATTATTGGGATAAGTAAGATTACGCTTTGTTGTATATGTTCACAGATTATTATAATTGAGGTATGTATTTTATTCATGGTTACGATAATGGAACTTTGCGGAAAGTTGATTTGATCTATTCGTTGGACGAGTATATTTTGTATATCAAGAGACGCGAGAGCGTCTCGCCCGCCAAAGGAAAAAGAAAAACGAAAGCGAACAAGTCTATGATTACCGGAGACAACATGCTTTTTTGTTTGATCAGGCTACAGCCTTCCAGGCAACAGCCCCCCAAAAAAAATTTTCACCAAAATATTCCACATATCCTGTTCTAGTGCCTTTTCAAATAAAATCTTCGATCGGCACAATAACGGGTAAGATATATGCAATAAACGGTGAAATTTTCACCACCACAGACTTAAGCGAGTAACCCAATTTCAGAATGAAGTCTACAGTTGCAGAAAGACTTGCTTCTACTGTCTCTCTTCGTGATGGAATTTTTATGAAATTTGGAACGAATGATCCTCTGGTGGTCCTTCTAAAGAATCAATGTCTTCCATTTAAATAAGTGGATGGAATAACGGTAAATTAATAGGTAAAGTTAACAAAAGATTTCCAACAATTGCGTCTATGGGCTCATCGCATTGATCATTTTTAAAAACACACTGCGGCATTGGGACATTTGGATATTGGGACACCGGGAGACTGGGGACTAGGATCTTGGGGTAGTGGAATATTAGGAAATTGGGACATTAGGGTCTTGGGACATTAGGACATTGGGGCATTAGGCACAATGGGGAAACAGGGACGTGGGGACATCGGCATATTGGGGCACTGGGACATCGGGATATGGGGCATTGGGACATCAGGATATTGGGACAATGGGACATTGGGATATTGGGACATTAAGACACTGGGACATTAGGACACTGGGATATTAGGACATTGGGACATTATGACCTTGGGACAATCGGACATTGGGACACTGGTACATAGGGGCATTGGACCACTGAGACATCGGAATGTTGTGACATTGGGACATCGGGATATTCGCACATAGGGGCACTGGGATATAAGAACATGTGAACATTAAGGTCTTGGGTCATTAGGACATTGGGATATTAGGACATCAACACATTAGGACATTGGGAGATTAGGTACACTGGGGAAACTGGGACGTGGGAACATTGGGGCACTGGGACATCGGGATATTAGAACATTGGGACATTGTAACATAGGGATATTGGAACATTAATATACTGGGACATTAGGGCACTGAGATACAGGGACATTGGGGCACTGGGATATTAGGACATTAGGCTATTGGGACCTTGGGACACTTGGTATACTGCGACATTGGGGCACTGACCACTGGTACATTAGGACATTGGGCCATTGGGATATTATCACATTAGGATACTGGGACATTTGGGACATTGGGGTACTGGGATATTAGGAAATTGGGGCATTATGACCTTGGGACATTAGGACAGTTAGACATTGGGATATTAGGACATTAGGTGGGAGACTGGGACATTGGGATATTCCGATACTGGGACATTGGGACACTAGGGTAGTGGGACATTCGGACATTAAACCATTGGGGCACTGTGATATTTGCACATTGGGACAATAGGACCTAAATTGGGACACTGGGACATCAGGATATTGGGACATTGGCACATTAGGATATTAGGACATTGGAACACTGTGACAATGGACCTTAGGGCATTAGGGCATTAGGACATTGGGACACTGTGACATTGGGACAATGTGACATTGGGACACTGGGTCAGGGGGCATTAAGACAGATCAGTAACAGAACGTTAGCAAAGCGTTGGTAAGGCAATAACAGAGCGTTAGCAGATCGTTAACAGAGTGTTAACAGAAAATTAACAAAGCCTTAACAGAACGTAAATCGAGTAATAAAAGAAAGGTAACAGACCGTTTACAGAGCGTTAGCCGAATGATTAAAGAGAATTAAGAGAACATTAAAAGAACGTTAACAGAGCATTAACGAAAAGATAATAGAACGTTAATAGAGCATTAACAGAGTTAACAAAAAATTAACAGATTACTAACAGAATGTTAGCAGAGCCATAACACAAAGACAACACAAATCTATTTTGCACAAAATACATATTAATACCCAATAGTACCCATTTCATCCCAAAATTATTTTTTAAAAAGCTCAGCAACAGCCATTTGTGGCGTATTTGCAATTGCGTTTGCAGTATCTATTTATTTTAAAGAAGACCCTGTGAATATAACTTATGATATTAAATTTATGGAATATGCTGAACAAAAACCTATTGAAACTTTTCCCAAAACAGAAATATTAGTTGGCTATTTAAGTATGCAAAAATATATGATATCTGACCAAAAACAACAAAGTTGTAAAAGTTACCCCGCCAAAGAAAAATTCATCTGCCACAAAAAGAATACATATCACTCCAACCCGCTGCTCATATCTAATTTTGTTTGCTGGATGTACTTGTTTTAGGTGTAAATGCTAGAGAAGTTTAAATGTACAGGACTACTTCTTAAAGTAATTTGGAGGGAGCCGTCAAAGTGGCACTGAATAAAATGTTAAAGCTCCCACCAAATTACTTTAAGAAGTAGTCCTGTACATTTGAACTTCTCCAGCATTTACACCTAAAACAAAAGTACATCCAGCAAACAAAATTAGATATGAGCAGCGGGTTGGAGTGATATGTATTCTTTTTGTGGCAGATGAATTTTTCTTTGGCGGGGTAACTTTTACAACTTTGTTGTTTTTGGTCAGATATATATATACTTTATATATGTATATATTTTATAAATAGAAAAATTATAGATGTTGGCAGATAAGACGTTTTTTATGAAATTGTAGCAATTTAAGAAATACCATTTTGGAAATTGTCGTGCTCTGTGGCCGTGAACGTTCGGTCGCCACTCTGTGAAATAGACTCTCATAGAGAAACGAGTTTCCAAACTCGGCACGACTCGTCGCAAGTTTATTATTCAGAAGAAGATGATAAGAAATATTCTTATCGTAGAATAATAAACTAACAATGCGACTAGGAAGTGGTATGGCTGACAACCATATCACACTCCGAATTCAGTTGTCTTTGTAACGTTGATGACTACGCACCGTAGTCATCAACGCACCATGCTCCACTAGGAGTTACGGTAATGAAGAGAGAGAGAGAGAGAGAGAGATTTTGGAAATTGTAAGTCACTGTAAATGTTGAACTGCTACACTGGCTCCCATAAAAAACCTTTATTTTAAGCTATGAAATTCCCATTCGTGTTGGAATCATTTTATATTTGCCCGATTTAATTCCTAACATCCTAAATTAAAGACATAAAATTCCGCGACAATATTCTTCGAGGGATTCACTGGAAAATTAGATATTGGTATTGATTCTGATTTGTCGTCAATTTTAAAAAATAAACAGTAAAAACGCTTTTATTTTAAAATTTTACTGAAAAAGCATCAGGGGAACCCAAAGTTTGATTTTTTTTTAAATTAGATATTTAAGATTTCTTTCATCTTTTCTTTATTTCTTTTAACTCATGGGGTCGCCTGAAAATAAATCTCAAACATTTCTTTACGAAAATTTTGTCCTCTTCTTTATCAGTGACATTGAAATATAATTGAGTTTAGGTGTAGGTACGAGTATGTATAATATGAACATGAATTTTTGTTTGTTTTCTGGCAAGTTAATTTTGTGTTTTTTATTACTGTGGTAATAAAATGTCAGTATACTCGTATGTAATTTAAATGAAATCCCTGTACAGCTACTTAGACTTGTAGTACAAAGAGTAATACAGTACTACGTCGAGATGTAATAAATATTTAAAAAAGAATCCTACAGGTCTATGTTAGATAAAATTAATTCTATCTTGTCTTCACGACACACCGCACTTTGCTTTATTGTTTTAACGAAGTTGATCTTATATTAGGGGATGATACGAGTAATAGTTGCAAGGCTATTGTTGTATGTATTATTGAATTGTGGTAGCGACTGGTTTCATTATACCCTTCGCTCGTAGAGTGAAAAGCTATATGTATAACTTTCTCATGAAGTTTGTAACGCATAGAAGGAAGCATCTCCGACCATTATAAAATATGTTTATACGGGTGTCCAGTCCAGAAACTGCCGCGAAAACGCCCCGGATTGGGACTCCTCATGTGATTTCCATCAAAAAAGTTGAATTCAACATATCCCCTATTCTTAACCCTTTAGCTGCCACAGGCATTTGAAATTTTTTGAAAAAATCATTTTCTTGTACGACTTAAACCCTAATATCTCCAAAGCTAGATTAGCTAGAATTCGGTTATTCTAAGATGATTATTACAGCCAACAAATTTATCTAAAAAACGAGACCGAGGCTAATTTCGGGCGCGGCCGAAATTTGAATATCCGTCACATCTGAATGAAACTTCAGCTTATTTCTACCGCAGCCCTATGACGTGTTGCGATTCTATCTGTTCCTGGATGCATTGAGGCTAATCCAGGAACACACTTGGTTGAATTTTGGTTAAGATTCTTACAAGAACCTAATATTTGGGGGTTGGTTTGTATGACAGCCCTATGACGTAATGTTCCGATTCCATCCATTCCTAGATATATTTTGAGGCTTTACTAGGAACACACTTGGGTGAAGTTTGGTTAAGATTGGTACATAAAGAAAAAAATTTTTCTTAGAAGAACCTAATTTTCAGGGGATTCCATTTGTTCCTACATAATATAGAGCGTACAAATTTTTGTGCCACTTTTCATTAAAAGGCGAAGAAGAGCATTCTTAACGGTATTTCCTTAAAATTCGAATGTAAAATTTTCCAAACAATATTTTTACGATCAACAACTTAAATTTACAGAAAATCTCAACTGCTGTTGTAGATTTAAGTTACATCCTTGGTCCTTGTAAAAATCATGATGTTGAAAATATTTTTGGGTTGCCCCCCCCCCCTCTGACCGAAATCCTGGCTACGCCCATGTTTGGACAGGTTTTCGCAGAAATGTACAGTTTCAGAGATATAAGAAAAAAACAAAACAAAACAAACGGGAAAACTGTGAAAATTTTTGGTGTTTTTGGCCGTTTTGGCCCTGTTTTCAACAGTATTTTAGTGGGGAGCTCCGGATTCGAGCTTAGCACCCCAAAAAACACTAGAAACAAAAATAAAAATAGTTTACTCCACCAAATTTTGCAATCTCAAATCATGTAAACACTATTTTCCATTATCAGTGGCGTAACGTTTCTAAAATGTTTTGTGTTCGAGATCGAACACACTGTAATAATTGATCTCACAAAAACAATTCTGTTGTAAAAAGTTTCCGCCAAAGAAAAAGTTGTCAGCCGCAAAAAGGATTGATATAATACAATCCCGCGAACATGCTCGCAAGGATATGCATTCAAAAGTGATTGAATTAGTTAATAGTTTCCACCAAAACAGCGTGGTGCGGTATGCGTCAAAATTTGTGAAATAATTTCCGCCACGATAGACCACGCTGAATTTGCCAATTCGTATGGAGTCTGTGTTGTGTGTACCGCGTAACGCACCGGCGCTGGTTTGGTGGAAGCTAATTTCTTTCAACGCTTATTGGCGGGGAGCTGACGAGGGTGCTATTTGCAGCTATGCTCTTTTGTTGATTAGTTTTAATCTCGAATCTTCCAGCCTTGTAAATAAAATGTGTTTTACAATTTTTTTTTGCTTTCCTTCGTATAGACGACTTTTCCCTTTTTTATACAATAAAGCTCTTTCGTAATTTTCATAAGATTGGTTTTATCCTGCAATTACCCCTATGAAAGCTCCCCGCCAAACAGCATTGCAAGAAATTAGCTTCCACCAAACCAGCGCAGGTGCGTTACGCGGTACACACAACACAGACTCCATACGAATTGGCAAATTCAGCGTGGTCTATCGTGGCGGAAATTATTTCACAAATTTTGACGCATACCGCACCACGCTGTTTTGGTGGAAACTATTAACTAATTCAATCACTTTTGAATGCATATCCTTGCGAGTATGTTGGCGGGATTGTATTATATCAATCCTTTTTGCGGCTGACAACTTTTTCTTTGGCGGAAACTTTTTACAACAGAGTTGTTTTTGTGAGATATCATATTTTTTTGCAGTTTTCAATTGACAAAATCAACTTAACATAACAATAAATGAATGCGTTTATTTTCTTGAAATGAAGACGATATTCACTGCCCTTTTATCACGACCATGTTTGAGAACATAATAACAATAATAACCCTCTTGGTAACGTTTGTAACCTTAGCGTCCTTCGTAACCTGAGGTGTGTGTGTTTTGCGAACCTCTACCGTTTGCTGGAAGCTTTAGGATCATCGGGATGTTATTTGTTCATTCAACATTATAGTAATATGTACGTACTCGTATAAGAGACGAACCAAATCTGGAACTTTGAACCCTTGCCGCCGCTCTTGCAGACGCTTTACAACTGAAAACTTGAGAGAACATATACAAGGGATTGTTCGAAACAGTCCTGCCAAATAACAAAACTATACGATTCTTTCCTAGGCATTTTTCGGGCCAATCTCCGACTTTTGCAAAATGCTTCCTTTAAAACATATAAAAAGATTTAAGCAAGAAACTCTATGTATTTTTTCACATTTTCCGCTGTATCTTTTTTTCTACTCCACGGATCGGAGCAAACGATAGCCTATGCACACCTTCACGACAGGCTCTATCAATGGGAAAAGAGACCAAATCCCGAGATGCCCTCTGCAAGGCTGTAGCCCTGTCAATGAACGACAAGAACAACAAGAACAACGAGAACAACGAGAACAACGAGAAGAAGATTTTCGAAAAAATGCGATTTTCAAACTCTTATATCTCCAGTGTTTTCTATCGTATCTTCTTGAAATTTTCTACACTTCGTAAGACGGCGCGAACGACACCCTTTACCGAATTTGAACACTCAGGACCAACCAGAGTCCGAGCTACAGAGGTCCGAAAACCCGTACTTGTTCCGTCGTGTAAACATAGTCTTAGTCGCTTTTCACTTTTGATTTGTTCAAATTTCTTCGTTTTTCTTTGGCGGGCGGGACGCTCCCGCGTCCCTAGATAATTAAACAAAATTGTCAAAACCGCTTCTTTGCCCGATTTGCTAAAATTTTGAAATTACAAGTAAATCCAGGGCTATGTAGGGATTTCACAATTGCGAGAGGATATACGTAAACCTCATAATTCAATCGAGTAAACGGGTGGGAAAGAATTTATTTATTTCAAGTGCAGGATTAGTTCGCAGCCGGCTATCAGGTTCTGGTAAAACGCGATTTACACTTAACAACGAAATTTAGGTTTATTATGAAATCTCGGATCCTGTTCACACTATTGTCCTTATTTATTACACAAGTTTTACATGATCTGATTTATGTTGCACCACACGAATACATTTTTGTGTGTGTGATGTGATGTTGCATACATTCAGCGGAATTCACTACATTTTACCACGATTTCGTACAGATTTAGTTTAAGATTTTTCTTTTAGCAGCTGGTAATGGGCGAAGTAATTTCTTTTGTTAATATGGGTGAATCCTGCTTTATTGCAGCGATTTAAAGGCTTTCAGCGACAATTTAGCTAATAAATATCGTACTTTTGAAAGTGGCCGAGAGTGCAAACTAAAAACTTAAAAATCAACGGCAAAAATAAATGCTGTACATTTCGCTGGTATGGGTAACGTCCGTTTATTTCTCTTTGCGGGAAAGGTAGGACAAATGCTCCAAATATCATCGTTCGGCAGGACAACGCTATTGAAAATTCAGGACGTGGTAAACTAACTAGAAATACACACACCACAGAAATTGCAATGTATAATTTTTACGTACCTTTCAAATTATTCCGAATTATCATACGTTCTAATATGTATTAAGTAATCTATTCAAAACTTTCACATCTGTATGTCCTAAATGGAGTCCCCGCACCTGGCTCCGTGTAGGGCAGTATATACCTTCAAGGGAAACTGTCTACAATCTGCTTCGATTATGTAGCTACGCCAAACATCAATCATGTTTAACAGTATTCAGTAATTTCAGTACGATTCTCTTGCCTATGTCCTTACAGAATGAGGGCTCTGATATTATTCACAAGTCATCTTATATAAACTTTTATGACTTTAAGTGAAGCTTTCCCCAAAGCTGCCTGGGCATTGGTGGAATGCCTACTAGACGTCCAAAAACAGGATAATAGCAAAACATTCGGAGTAATAGCAGGATGACAGAATAATAGGTGGCAGGTCCTGTCAAAGACAGGATAGATGCGAGCATTAGGCATGGGCCTCGCAAAAGCTGAGGCCATCCCGGGTAACAGAAATACAGCTCTTCAATGCAACAATAAAATGTTCCTTTAAATTTTCGCTTCAAACCATTTCGAAACAAAGGAAAACGTTTCGCTCAAGAGCACTTCTTACCTGTTCATCAATGTTGCAATGAACCAGAAGTCTAACAAAAATATTTTTTTTTTTTAAATGACAGTCCAAAATTTCCAACTTTTGTTAACTACGTTAGGGGCCCCTAATGGTTGCGGGCCCGTGTTCAACCGAACACATGGAACACCGTATGTTACGCCACTGTCTATTATCATATTTGTGCTGAGTGTCTCAGTTGCAATTTTTTAGAATGCAAGTATGTATGTACATACGAGGATTACTAAAAAAGTTTCTAGAAAACAGATTTTTATTTTCAAAAATGGCTTTATTGTTTTTCAAAATATTCGCGATGAGCATCTATACACTTTAGCATGCGTTCAAACCAATTTTCGATGCATCTTTTCCACTTCGTTGGAGACACCTCCAAAACATGGCTTCTGAACGCTTCAACAGCTGCTTCGGGCGAAGAAAACAGTTCACCACGTAATTTATTTTTAATAAATGGGAACAAAAAAAAATCATTCGGTGCCAAGTCATGACTGTAAGGCGGATGACCCGACAATTCAATGTTTTGACCGGTTAAATAGGCAGGCGCTAGCTTGAACTGATGTGTGAGAGCTCGCATTGTCATGGTGAAGAATGATTCGTCTTCTCGTGTTTGTTTTGCGAATTCGCCCGAAGACTTCGGGGAAGCAAATGGTCGTGTACCCCTCGAAATTGACTGTACTACGTTCCTCAAGTGGAACAATGGCCACACGGACCATTCGGACGAAGAAACAAGACACCATTTGCCTCGCAGTGCTTCGTGCGCGAGCAACTTTTGTTGGATTGAGCTCTTCTTGGAACACCCACACGGTCGACTGCTATTTAGTTTCCGGCTCATAGACATATATCCATGATTCGTCACCGGTGACGAATTTATACACGTCATTTTATGCAACGTTATTGAGCTATTATCAAATTATGCGGGATTCAACGGGAACATACCTTTTTTACGGCCCAACATCGAATGTATGGCCGGGGGAGAAATGCCCAAGGATGCCTCTATCTCACAGTATGTCACATGCCGGTGTTGCGTAATAATTTCACGCACTGCATCTACGTTTTGCGGCACAATGGCTGTTTTGGACGTCCTTCAGGAAATTCGTCCTTGACCGAATTACACTCACGTCTGGACTCGTTAAACCAGTTATAAATTGTCGGACGAGATGGTGCTTCATCCTCAAATGCAAAACGAAGCCGATTGAGTCACTGTTCTTGTGATAATCCAACTTTAAAATCGTACAAAATTGTTGCACGCAAATTTTCACGTGTTAATTCCATTTTTTTGTTAAATTGACTTTTTTTCAACTAACTGTAACTCAAACGAGTATCGCTTGTCATCAAAGTGATCTGAACAGGTATATGCGAAAAAAGATCAAACTTTCTGATGGAAATAACATATTTGACGAAAACGTACTAAAACATGCCTAATCTAAAAACTTTTTTAGTAGCCTACGTATTTGCGATTTTTCTATCATGTCGTTAAGGAAGGAAATATCGAATGAGTTTGGATTTATTTGGAAATAAAATATGTAGTCCGTTGTACCCGGATAGTACTTATATTAATGGTGTTGTTTCTTATCTAAATTTTTTTTCCATGTAGTCAGAATTGCATGATCTATTCAGTTTCAAATGGAAATTGCTGCGTATATACATTTATATAAGGTGTTCATCCTATATCCTATACTTGAGTGGGCGTTTAGGTCTAAGCATTCTCGAAACTAAATCCAATAAGGACAGAATGTATGAAATATTTCACGCAACTATGCTCCCAAATCAATAGTCTCTCGATATATCGATAATCATATTCCATTTCGATTTCTACGTGTTTTCATATTCATACGAATAATATAGAGATATAGCCAATTTGTCAGAAAAGATGATTCCCATCAATGAATAAATTCGACTAGTCAGCAAATTCGACAAATTCACTGAATATAGAAACAGAACGTTCTATAGGCTATTATGACATGACTATGAATATCCATTCAAGTGGACAGTATTACACACACAATGAATAACCGAGTATCATATTTTATCATAAATGTATACATACATCAAATCAAATGTTCATGGATTTATTGTATTACGCCGTGCCACTCGGACTCTTAATTAATTCATCAAAAAACATCAGCAGTATCCTGAAATCAGAAAGACTATACACGAGTCAATTGAATCAGCAAGCCAATCAATCAAATCAATCGCAATCGGACAATACAAAATGTATTGTACGAATATTACAAGGATCCGCAAATATAAATTTGTTTGTATCATGTACTATAGTAGTGATGAAACCATAATCGTTTTTGACACTTTCCACATTAATTTTCGAGAGAGAGTTATTATTTTTTTTCTCCCGTGCCAACGAGAAGCCCACAAGAAAACCACACTTTGCCCCGATTATTTCATGCAGTGATGAAAGTGTTTGATACACTTAGTTAATTGAATCAAAGGTCCTTTTCAAATCGGTAATTGAATTTAAAGTTTCTAATAAAGTTTAAGAAGCGATATACTGGAAACTAATAGTATACTGAAAATAGCTCTAGACACAAACATCGAAAAAAGAAGAGAAAAGTTTTGATACCACCAAAATGTTACATAGACTCCACCCTGTATGCTGTAAAAAGTTACACCCGTTTGTGCGTCTCGTTAAGGAGGGAGGTGGTGACAAAGAGGGGACATTTTCGTTTTTTGAAAATATCTAGAAAACTGTTTGTCTGATCGCAAAATGTCCCGAGAACGAAATAATCTACATCTATTATATTCTTTGCAATGATATAAAATAGCTTAAGAGCTTATCTTGGTAAATTGCACACTAGACCCAAACTTATTATGTGCAATCAACATTTTTTAGATTTACATTTCGAACTGTAACTTTTAATGGAGATTGCTGATGCTTCTATCTAAATTTATTTAATTTATACCGAAAATGAGCTTGCTTCAACTAAGGACACCTCCCTCGCTCCTGTTAACATTGTTAAAATAGGCATCCTTGAAACTTCTCTCCAAATCACGCTAGGCAAATAAAATTTGGTTGAGTACCTAGGGCAAATCCCCTTTACACTCTCCACCAGAAATTACTTCGATAGGTTCAAAACAAAGGGTGCCTCCCATAAAAAAAACGAACCCGAAAACTCCCCAATTGCACATTTCTTCTCTTCAGAAAAAAAAATATTTATCAATTCGAATGTTACTACATATAACAATTAATTCTGTGGTCAAAAGTCAAAACAGCATAACTCGACTTATGTCAAAATTGAGTTACATATGCGATCTAGTTAAGCATTTTTTGTTTTATTTTGTAAATTTTTTTTTCGTGCAAATCGGATAACAGGTTCCAAAGTTATTAATAAAAAACGTAACAGCGTATCTTGCCACAATAAGAATTATACAAGCTATAATAGCATAATTCCCCATTATGTCGTTATTCGTTTTCGTATTTCGACAAATGAACACTGTTTTACAAGTGGAGGAATAACAACATAATTGAGGTATGCTTTTATTCCCAAATAAAAAAAGGTATACCAACATCACAATTGACTTATGCTATTTTTCCAAAATGTTTAATAGTTCAACACTTGGTACAATTTGAATAGTGTCCTTATTCCATCTTGATCTACGTAGCTCGTGCATACATAACTACACTTGTGCTGTTATTCAGATTATAAATTCTCAAACTGAGTACACATATGTGGAGGGAGATATGTTATTAGTCAAAATTCACTTACTGCGAATTCCAATGTGTAACTAGAGTTATGTTTTTATTCCGTGGACAATACAGGCATACCTCGACTTAGGACGCTAATTGGTTTCAGGAAATTGCGTCCTAAGTCGAAAACGTTGTAAGTCGAATAACCATTTTGCACGTAGGTAAGAAGACGGTCACAACTAAAACTCGACATTTTTTAGTTAATGATACAGTTTTATAATAGTGCAGTCAAAATATCCCAATTCAGGCCTCCAAATAGAAAAAAATGGAGGAAGGCTAATTTGGTTGTTTTTAAATCAGTGGGCTCCCAGGAATCTACAAAATTTGATCGGAAAGGTCTCAAAAAGGACAAAAAAGGATGCTCTTTAATCCATGACCGGAGGTCGGCATGCGAGGTATCATATCAAAGAGGACGTCGAGTACATTACATATCCGGTGTTTGTTTCCTGTTTCAAGGACCTTAAAAGGAATAAATCGAGTTTAAATGGAAAATTTTCGAGTTTCCCGTGTATCTTTCCAAAGCCATAACTACGAGAATAATTCAAGTTGTCCCTAATTTTATCACTTTTTAGAATCTATAATAGCTGGAGATTCTACCATTAAAACCTTGATTTGGTTAAATAAATAAATAAATAAATTTGCCAAGAAAAAAGTTGATCGGAAAGCTCTGAAAAAGGACATAAAAGGACACTAATTTCACACCTTGATCGAACGTGGGCATGTGGGGTGTCATATCAAAGAGGACGTCGAGTGCATTGCATATCCGGTGCTTCTTTCCTGTCTCAAGGACACTAAATGGAATAAGTCGGGCTTAAATGAAAAGTTACGGCTTTAGAAAGATACAGATACGGGAAACACAAAAAGCCCTTTAGGCGGAATTCTCATTTCCTATCTAACAATAACAATTTAATTTAGAAAACAGTGGTACTTCTTCTTATTGGTTGTTAAGGTGATCGTTCTATATCTCAAGAAAAAATTCTCATCCTCACATCATCACTATGGCTTAAAATATGAAGTGGGTTTTTTTGTTATCCCGTGTAGGTTTGGGTAACGAAACTTCAAAAAAATTACAGGTGGGTCAGCTGGCAATTTTTTTATATGGAGTTCGTTATCCAAAACTACACGGGATGACTAAAAGAAACGTAATTATAGACGCAAAATTGTGCAATTAGCCGCGTATAGTTCGAGCTAAAGGTAAAAGTCAACACCATTGTAAAAGATTAAGCCCCACCCCAGCTACTGAAAAGAACTTCAGGTAGCATAAAGTCACTAAAAGGGACTAAACACAACTTCATACACAATTCGACAGATACTTAATTTTTGAAGAAATTATTCAAATTTCTATAGACATTGTAGACAATTTTCTGAAGGTATTAGATTTTTAGATTTCTTGCGTTTAAAAAAACTGTTCCTCATTCTTTCCATAAGTTGGGAAATTCTGTGTACAAATTATATTTTTTTATAAATATAATTCAAGGGAGTCTAATGAGTAAAAAAGGTTATTTCAGAGTTACTACACATCAGCTCGGCTTTTGGTAAGTCGTGCAAACGCTAAAAAGGTTGAAATATTTATATTTCGTATCCTAGGATAGCGTGAATAATGTGTTCGGCTTAATTTAAGGCAGAGAAATTAAATTCAATGACAGACAATTCACAATTCGCTACCAATTTAAAGCCGTACACTGCCAAGTCGTACCACCATGGTTTTTACGAATTGCTAAAACTCTTTATTGTGTGCGTGTTCCTCGGTACAAATAAAAGATTTTGCTGACTTCTTCTATTTTCAGTACCAATTAAGTTTTAGGTCACATCCGAATAGCTCAAGCACCTTATACATGCTTACGAGGTCCTATTTTGCCTAATTAATATTTTTGGGTTGTTATATGGGATATTGTTTACTTTAGACTGTAATCACACTATCCGGGGTTTACCAAACCCGCGCTATACAAAACATCAAATTTGTGGACAACACACTCTTGGAAGAGACAGACGATGGAGAAATTCAACAAACAAATAACGTTTGTTGAATTCCCCATCGCCTCGGTCTCTGCCAGGCGTATGTTGTCTACAACGTTAATCTTTCGGACAGTGTGGGGCCGGCATTAGATATATGCTCAATTTTTCGGCATACGGTGCGTTTCAAAAGTGTTTAATTATTGATCAGGATTTCAGGAACTGTTTGCTGCCGCCGCAGAATTTTTTGAGATACTTATGTCTAATCCTTTACTAGCGTTGAAGCTTACTTCTTTAAAAGCTCCTTAACGAAACAGCTATTACCTTTACCAAAACAAAATTCCATCTTCAAATATCAGCTCAACAAATAAATTAGAAGCTTTATGCACCAGGAAGGAAACAGAAAAAAACAGAAAAGAAAATTCTGCCTTAAACTTGCACGTGTGTTTTTATGCGTCTTTTTTTCAAACCACGTTGTAAGTCGAAGCAAAAATTGTTGTAAATCGAGTCGTGGTGTAAATTTTTCATGCGTTGTAAGTCGAAATGTCTTAAGTCGAAGCGTCCTATGTCGAGGGATACCTGTAAATAGTACTGGAATTATGCTAATATTCTACTATAGTGTGATATGCTATATCATAGGAGTAACTGTTGTAAAATTAAATAAATAAAATATAATTTATACACTATTTTATTTAATAGACGTCTTTATATTATTAATATTAAAATATAACTGACTTATACTAATCAGGTTACTATTTTATATACATATTTATATAACAATTTATATAACAGTAACTTTATATTATAAGATTATGCAGCAGGTTTTCTGCATAATTATTTTTCGACGCATGATTTTAATGATATCGACGAAGTAGCGTTCCACTTCTGTCCATTACGTCGAATTACGTACTTCAGAGCAAGGTTGAAGAGCGTCAATATGCCATTGCATCGCTCTGCTTCAGCCCAGTGCGACTTTAAAATAGACCAGTGAGTATATTCTGTCCTCTAATGCAGGTCAGACGGCTTAAGTCATCCTCATATGTTTCATCCTCACTAGTTTCGCTGGTACTCCAGTGCTGGAGCACTATGTCTTACAGTGCTATCGGTACTCTCTTCCAAACTAATTAGATGCCCCTGTAACATACACTTCAGCTTTTTATCCTTTTTGTGATGACGCTTCTGCGCCAAACTTTCGTCGCTTCATATTTTAAGTAGTAATCTTGTAGTTGTTCTCGTTCCACCGTGCTACAGTAGTTCCACTGGTATTTCGTTCGCGCTTGGGTGTTTAGTAGGTTGAAGTTATTGAATGGTAAGATTAACTTCTTCTTATGTTGAAGGCTAGACGGTAGGGTCTGGCTAAGTCAACTACTCAGCTCTTGTGGGGGGGGGGGGTTGATCTTATGTTGAGAAGCCGCTCAAAATGCAATTCCCATCGCTTATCAATAATGCCAATGCCGCTGGTAATGTTACCATCCTTGTACTTACAGAGACCTTTTACCTTTTCACTTTCGGATTTTTTTTTCATTTTTTGTCGTTTTAGAAGTCATAAACGAATAACCTAACCTCGAAAACTAAAATTTTTCATTAGTATCATGTGAAATTATGTTTTTTGCAGTTGAGTTTTCCATTTTTTGTTTCTGAAGGAAAATTACATTTCGAAAATTTAAACTTACAAATTGTGATTTTTTGTTACTGAAAATCGTAGCTAATGCATCATTTCTAATATCCCTAGTGGGCAGGTGTCACCCTGAAACCAAATTCTGGCTACATCCCAGTTGCTGCGCACCTAATTTTAAGTAGGAAGAAAATAAAGTAGTAATAGAAAACTCGAAAATGTGGGCTTGCTTTTACTAACTAAGTGTAGCCACACACACACACACAGAATCCATGTGTGGGCGGTCGCCTAGAGTTGCCAAGTTTTAGATCAGTCTATCCCAGAGAGTCGTTTAGTACGAAAGCGAGTTTTTCGCAATGTACTTTAAAAAAAAAATATATACAAGTATACCTTGGCAATGGTCAAGACATAACGGCAAACACCCTTACATTTGACGAGTCGTGTAGTGGGGAAATCATGTATTGATTGCATGTCCAATATTTAATGTAGGTTCAGGAATTCCTTGATTGTTCTGGAGCGGAGAAGGTCCAAGCGAAACAAACTCCCGGAGTGAGGAGCGTTTTTGTTTTGCTCGTCGAAGCGGGGTGGATCGACTTTTTTTTTGTAAAATAATACATATAAAATAATAAATAAATAAAAAGTATTGAATTGACATTTTAGCCTGATTTATTCCAGTTTTAATTATATGTAAGATTTGTACAATATTCAAACATTTGCGCTAAATATCGTTAGCCATAATCTTTATCCATATCGTACAGAAGAGATATTTGTTCGAGTGGTAGCGGAGCGATAAAATTGGGCCGCTTCAGATCCCTGATTATTGCACCCAAAAGGTCTTCAAGGCTTCCTATTAAAGAGCGAGATCCCTTCCCTTGTTTAAGTTAAAGCCAAATGCTTTGCGAAAATATTTTCTACTTTTAGACTCGCTGAACTATGCGCCACCAGTATGCTACTCGGAATGAATGCTAAAAGAATTTTGCATGAAAGTTGTCCCAACTTTTGTAGATGGAGATTCACATTTCAATTTCAGTTGAGTATGCGATTGACCGCCCTGGAATATATTTAACTTGAATAAATTGGAATTAAAGTTTTTGTATAATTATGTCAACCGCGCTTCGAGTTTCAAAAATGCACCTTTCAGAAATTTTTAAAAATTGCCGCCTCTCAAAATCTGCCGCCCCGGGCAATTGCCCAGGTTGCCCATATGGGAAATCCGGCCCTGTGTTTACGTAGCCGCTATGACATCGTTGGTAAAATTGTCAACCACCAGGTTTTTGTAAAAATGTTGCACCCGAAGGTCTTCTTCACAAAATAGTGATCAGAATCGCAGTTCTCTCCTCGATAGAATCGGAGATTTAAAATGGTGAAAACCCATCTCACGGTGATAAGTACGTGCTTGATTTGGTTCACGGTGTATTGCCTGCGGAGATTTGACTGCTTAAGAATGCGTCGATGCGTCGTTTTCGAACAGGTTTCTGCCGCTCGCAAAGTCGATATGTCGCTGACCGGGTTTGAATAATATACATATGCGTTTTTATTTCCCACACAGACATGTTCCTTTAATTCTAGGTCGATACTAGGAAAGTAGCATCATTCAAAAAATATGCAAACATGGATCGAAATTAGTTGCAAAATTACGATCGCTGAGCGATCATCACATGAATCGTCTCTACGAATATGTACCTTAATTGACTCCATCATGGAGGCTATAACTCTGCCTGATCCAGGAAAGTCCTAAGGACACCTGGCTTAATCAGGCAGCGTACATTCCAGAATACAAAAGAGTAGTTTCTTATAAGAATGAGTATGATAAGGTTAACCGCGGAGGAAGGACATCGTGTGGATGCGTAGAAAAGCGGCTTCAGTTTTTGATTCTGCAAATAATAATTTATAAATATTTTACATATTTATAGCTATACCTACCCAAAATTTTTAAAAGATTTCAAAGTGTTTAAATAAGGATATGTCAACAAATATATGAATTCAAATAAGGTTACTAGATATGAACCTTAACGGATAAGGAAACCCTTAAGCGTTTGCTTATTAAGTGAATATGAATAGCGTCAGTCCCTTAAGGGTTCCCTTAAGTATAAGTGGGGACTATGAATTCAGCCCCTAATGTTTTATTTTATTTTTTATAATTTAAAAAACAACCTTATTCATGAAATCGTGAAAATAGAGTCAAAAACTTTAAATCGCGAGACCTCATAACTCAATTATAAGACACATTTAAGAAATAGCAAAAAAGTATATCTGTACATAAACTGTATGCAGTTCAGTTGTAGGATTTGGAAGAACAACTTATGTGTACATTATCATAGTCGTGGCCTGAGATTATACAATGGAATAATGACTTACATATGTCGAATTACTCTTTAAAATGTTTGTTCCTTCAACAAGGAATAACGCTATAACTACAAAACTATTATAGTTATCAACAAAATGATTATCCTATAAAAATTTATATTTTGTTCACTCTATATATTGATAAAACACGTCTTAAAATATTTATAAACTTTTATCACAGAATTTTTCAAAACTTTAAAATGCTCTCCTGAAAAATCAACAAATCGGACTTATGTTGTTTTACCTTTTGACCACAAAATTATAGTCTTCTATAATGTCTGTTGAAAAGTTCGTCCCAAAGTGCGCCCATGAAATGTCGAAAAATTGGGTTTGAAGGTCACTAGTTCCAGCTTTGAAGCTATTTTCAAATATCATCGAAAAATACGTACCAGAGATAATACTTTTGGGCGTAGGGTATAATTTAAAGGAAAAAGCCTTAAGTATAACATATCATTGCACAGAAAATTACATGTAGTTTATTTCGTCCTTGGGACATTTTGCGATCGAACTAATAGTTTTTCAGATATTTGCGAAAAACAAAAATGTCCCCTCCCCCCTTAAAGTGACGATCAATTTAGTGTAACTTTTTAGTGCGTATAGGGTGTACGTGCAGCAATTTGGCATAAAAACTTCTCTTTTTTTATATTTAGTTTTGGCTCTTTTTCGGTTTAATTTCGCTATACTATAAGTAGATTTTATGTGGTTAATTAAAAGTTTTTGAACTTTCTGTATACGCACATTGTAATGTTGACTCGACTGTGGGGGTGGGTCGGATTGTTATATTTTTGCTGAAATTTATAAATTATTACGTTATGTTTTTCTTATGATATTTCGTTGAAATTTTGGAAACTATAATATATGTAGGCACAAAATTATGAGCTGTATCTCAAGTCGGTAAGGGGTCTCAATGAGAGAACTATTTCTGTTAATTAATATGTTGTTAACTTTAATTCAAAAGCTATATATACTCACTGAGTAAAAGCAGAAAGAATCTTCTCTTCTTCAATAGACAGGAAGAAATAAGATGGCTTTAAAGGCAAGGATTTTTTTCTTTTTTTGTCCGTGGGATACATATATACATATCAGAACTTTCCTAAAATACTGTCGTGTCGTGATATTCGACGTCCATACATACTTATTTGATTCGATTTAAAATTAATTTAATAAATCTGTCGTCTGTCATGTCACCAACAAGTTGTAAATGTGCTTTCTTGTAACAGAATCCTTGAGTATGAAATATTATCTTCTTCCCGTTTTGGATTTTTTGGGCCTAACAACCCTTTGAACGATTCTCGGAAGAGAATATTTTTGGAATTGTATTTATACTCGTATTTTCCCATATCAAAATAAAGTACGCCAATATAAGGTATTCGTTTTTTCTCTACGTACATGTAATTTAACACCCTTGAGCTACTCTATACCTAATCTTCTATTTCAAAACTCTATTTAAGTGTATCTACCTCACCCAATATCCAACGAATCAAAGGATAACTTTCAGACGACTTCTCAGTGTTATGAATCGGAAGCAGCTTCGTTCAATATCAAAATGAAAACTCATATCATTTCTTGCTTGTTAACACTTATACATACGTGCATGCTATATCGCAAGGACACCCATACCATACATCGTCTCATTCAGTGTGAGAGGTCAGAGGTTAACTTTAAATAATAAAGTTCGACAGGATCAGTTTACGCATTTTCTGTGCCTTCCTCTCGGGACTGGACTTTCTCTATACGCTAAATTAGACATAACTGAACGTTTAATAGCAAACATTAGGTGTATGACACGAAGTCATCATGATACGGTTCCGGCGAGAACCCCACAATCCATGTCACCGTATGTCGAGTATACATATTGAATCTTCCAATCGCTTAAACCTGTCTCACCTCAATCAATGTTTATTGGCTATAGGATACCATCAAACAAAAAGGATTCAGTATATAGGAGTCGGGGGCAATGGTTATTCTCAATAGTGACGGCAGGGCTGTAGCAGGCTGTAGCACCATATTTTGTTCATTGTCGTTGCATAGGACAGGGATTTGTCCTGTGTGTATATAACGTTTGTTCCGATTTATTGGTTTGTTGTCCTTACTCTTTAGGCGAATCGATTGTTTAAATGAAAGTTTATTGTTTGCGGATAAATTAGAGGGGCAGTTAAAGGGTTTTTTTGGTAAATGAAATGTAATCTAACGATAAAGGAACGCTTTATGGTATGAGTGTCGCTAAGTTGTCAGAAGATCCGTAATGAAAAGAGTGTTCAAACTCAACACGAGCTTACTGCAAAAAAGAGGCTAATTTCGGGCATGGCAGTAATTTCAATACTATTCACATAATGAATAGTTTTAATTATACCCTACAAGCTGTGAGAGCTCGCTTCGCTGCTTGCATGTCTGGCATACCGTTGGAAAAGACCTCAATTCAATTGCATAGTTTAGTCAAATTAAATAAGCTTTACGAACAAAAGTAGTTAGATTTCTAATTAGTATTTTCAAAATTCGTACTGCGTTATTTTCTTTCTGTTCCGTGTTCCCCATTTTTTCAAGCAAAATAGATTTTCAATTCAGTATCAGAAAATCGTTATATGAACCGTTATATGAATTGCAATACTCACTGAGCTATATTCTTTCGTTACGGGTCCTTTTTTCCGAATAATAAATTTTAAAAATTCTTACAGTGAATATAAGCTTTTTGTTCCGCGTTCAGTCTTTTTTCAAGATTTTCAATTCAGTACAAAATTTGTCTTTATTCCTTACGTTTCGTGTCCCCCCCTTTGAGTATTGAGTATTTTAAAAATTCAAAATTTTCAGAATTGAAAATCAATTTTCAATTTAGTACGTTTCAAGATAGAAACATATACACGTGGATTTTGGTTTGTATTGGTCTTTAGGAAGCAAATTGAGATGTTGGGTATAACACTCGTTAGAAATGATAGCTCGAAAGAAGTTAACATGAGTTAGAAATTAGAAATGGGTATATTTGAGTCACATCGCAGTTACCGTTAGATTTTTTTGTCCTAACTGGCTCCACCAATAAATTACCCCGTTTTGGAAAGTAACTTCTTTTCTTCACAGTTAACTTATTTTAGATAGATATGCTAAGGTTGTTCCTTTGTCGTTGATCAATTTCCATAAATTTTAACAATCCGGGTTGAACATTCGCTGAAACTATTGGTTTTCAAGAACAGCTTCATGTTTTTCTCACTCAGGGTGTTCGATTGACCGCTGTTTCTGCTTACCAACTTGTAAGTTATGAACCTCAATTTTTCGCTGATATAATTTTCTTCAAGTTTATAGTTATCAAGTCTCTATGGTTTTCCCCTCTGACAAATTGAAAAAAGACCACCCTTAATACATCAAATCCTTCAATTATCCCTAATTCTAAAAAAGTATATAAATGAATCTGACATTTCTTAAAGACACCAGCCCATATTTTTTCCGATTTATTTGAAGAAACGTGCAGATAAAATAAGGTATCCACTTTCATTGCATATTTAACCAGTCACACTATTCTTAACACTGGAATTTATGCTATGTCGCGCCTCGTGCCCATACATAAAAATGGCGGCAGAGTTGAAACTCAAAATTATCAACGAACTAACAGCCCCTCGTCAATCCTTAAACTATTTTACCTGCAGGATGACCACAGTAACCTCCTTTATACCTCTAGTTCGACTACTAATAATATCGGCTTTTCGGAGGTCTACTACTACAAATCTTATTTGAAAGTTTCACCTTAAAGTCTCTCGAAAATTGGTCGCACTTTACCAAAGCGATTAATAAATTTTAATTTGACCTTTTACTAGTTGAACTGAAAAACTTTGATTTAGGTGGACCCTCATTAATAGAATAGACAGACGATACCGTTCCGTGATTGTGAACATAATTCTAAATCAATTTCCATCAACATCAGGCGTTCCTCAGGAATCATACGTTGATCAACTTTTATTTTTAATTTTTTTAGATATCCACAAACTATTTAAATCCCCTATGTAATTAGAGCGGATGAAATCTATCGGTGTATGTACATCGAATGAAAAAGGATGCATTTCAACACATTTTTTTAGTGCTGTATTTTCTCTGTATCATCAAAAATACAGTAAAACTGTTATTCACAAGCAATACCAAAACATTGATTTACAAGACAATTTCTGAAATCGAAATTTGGACCCCTCCCGAAACAAATTCCTGGCTACGTCCCTGCCTTCAACGTTAACCATACATTTATATAGCCTAAAACAATTCCGCAGCATCATAGACAAACATGAGTGAAGTTTGGTCAAAATTGGTCCACAACCAAATCGGTCCAGTGGTTTAGCAGGAGATGCATTTGTGATTTTTTCGCATATTTCAACAGTTATTCTGAGTGTACACCAATCCGCTGGAATCAGCTGACTGAAATCTGGCAATTCGTTCAAGGAATACAGAAAGAAATATACGAAAAACTATTTCTTATAATTTTGCTTATTGTGAATTTTATTGCGTGTTTCACTATTATTCTGATATTCAGGAATTCGGCAGGAAAATCTTCGAAAAATGCGTTAAGACGTTCAAGGAATTTAAACAAAAATATGCAAAAACGTGACCGAGGCTAATTTCGGGCGCAGTCTAAATTTCAATACCCGTCATATTTGAATGCAATTTAAGCTTTTTTGCGTTAATAATTTATACCGCAGCCCTATGACGTGTTCCGATTTCATCTGTTCGTGGATGCGTTGAGGCTAATCCAGGAACACACTTGGATGAATTTTGGTTAAGATTCAAAAAGAAAAAAAGATTTTCTTACAAGAACCTAATATTTAAGGGTTGGTTTGTATGACAGCCCTATGATGTAATGTTCCGATTCCATCCATTTCTAGATATGTTTTGAGGCTTTACTATAAACACATTTGGGTGAAGTTTGTTTATTATTGGTTAATAAAGAAAAAAAAAAAAAAAAAATGCTTAGAAGAACCTAATTTGCAAGGGTTTATTTGTATAACGGCCCCATTTCGTAGTGTTTCGATTTCACCCGTTCCTAGATATCTTTCGAGGTTTTACTAGGAACACATTTGGTTAAGGTCCGATTAAAACAAAAAAAGTTTTTTTTAGAAGAACTTAATTTTCACAGGTTGTTTGTATGGCAGCCCTATGACGTAATTTTCCGATTCCATCCGTTCCTGGATATGTTTGAGGCTTTTTTAGCAACACACTTGGGCGAAGTTTGGTTAAGATTGGTACATAAAGAAAAAAGTTTTTCTTAGAAGAACCTAATTTTCAGCCCCATGACCCCAGAGTCCGACTCCATTCGTTCGGACATATACCTAAACAGCGTACGCTATAAAGAAACTTGTATACAAAATGTCAGCCCGATATCTTCAACACTGAGGGACTAGTTTGCGTTGCAACAAACGGACAGACAGACAGACGGACATATCTCAATCGATTTCTCTCGGCACTGATCAATGATATATATACTTTATATAGTCGGAGGTGCTTTCTTCTGTGCGTTGCAAACTTCATGACAAAGTTTTCAGTGACGGATATAAAAACTCATTTTGAATTTTCTGCATATTTCAATGGTTATACTGCTATTCCGGTCGAAGCCTTGTGTATAGACTCATCCGGTGGGGTCAATTCACTGATATCCTGTAATTCGTTCAAGAAGGACAAAAAGAAGTATGTGAAAAAGAATTGTCTTTATTGTGCCCATTGTGTAGAGACCAATCCGGTGGAGCAAATTTACTGAAATCCGTTGATACATATATTAAAGAAATACACGCAGAAATAGGCTATAAAGAACCCATTGCGAATTTTCCGAGTGTTTCAATAGTTATTCTGCTACTCTGTCCAGAGCCTAATCCAACAAACCCAAAATCATGGAAATCGGTCCAGCCGTTCATGAGTCATAAATGGTGTAACTAACACGACTTTCTTTTAAGTATAGAAGATTCTTTGTGAATTCTGGGTGTACACCAATCCGCTGGAATCAGTTGACTGAAATCTGGCAATTCGTTCAAGGAAAATAGAAAGAAATATACGAAAAACATATCTTTATAATTTTGCTTATTGTGAATTTTTTGCGCGTGTTTCAATATTATTATGATATTCAGGGAGAGAACCAAATCGCCAGGAAAATCTTCCAAAAACCCTCTAAGACGTTCAAGAAATATAAACAAAAATATGCGGAAAAAACTCATTGTGAATTTTCTGTTATTCCGGTCGAAGCCTTGTGTAGACCCATCCGGTGGGGTCAACTTACTCAAATATTGAGAGCCTAACCCAACACAACCAAAATCATGGAAATCGCCCCAGCCGATCTTGAGTTATAAATGGTGCAAACACTTTCTTTTATTGTATGTATCTTTTTCTTCTTCTTCCTTCCTTGCCTCGTTCTTTATACCGCTCCATGGTTCCGCGTTGCTCGACCTGCGGTGTAGGCACATCGCCCGTTTTGGCGATAATTTCTCAGCATATTTCTACAGGCAGCTCTATCTTGGATCGTGTCATCGCCGAGACCAATGCGTTTTTGTTGCTTTTTCATTTGACACATCCAGGTGTTCTTCGGTCTGCCTCTGGCCTTGGGTCCATCAAGTGGAACTTCCATTGATATCGCTCTCTTTGCGGGGTTCTCGAGCGGACGCCTTTGAACATGGCAATACCAATCCATTCGTCGGTCTTCGAGCTTTTCGGTGATTGGTTGGTCTATGGACAAGCTGCCTCGGATGTAGCTACTCTTGATGTGGTCCCTTTTGGTTACACCAACTGACATGTATATAGATATAGATAGATTTTCAATTGTTATGTTATTTCGTTATTCGTACTGGCAGTAAGTCGGCCTAATTTTCCTGATAAATATTTGTCAAAATTCATTGCCGTACAGCAAACAGTCATAATAGCCCAAGTCAGAGGAAAAGAAAAAATATGCTGAAATGCTATTTTTTCCTATTATGTATTTAGTAGGGTGCCAAACCAGCAGTCTAAAGTGCGAAACAGAAAGCTTCCGTTACGTTACGTTCCGAAGAGCTAAAATGCTTGCGTCAGAAACAGCTTTTCATCTCTTCCTCTTCATTCGACATTGTGCGAACAGAAAGCGCATCCAAACTGCTCAACGAGCAGCGTAATTGGGTATGATGAACAATCGCTGCAAAGCTTCTCCAGTATAGCGAATAAAGAGGAAGCACTGAAAGACTGGTTTTGGTGCGAGCGCCTCCCATTTTTCCTACTGGGGAGACTCTTTCCAGAGGGAAATAATTCCATTCTATGTTCTATGTCATTGGGCCTGTTTGCAAAGAGAACAAGCAAAAAAAAAACGTTTTTGTTTGAAAAATGTATTTTTTCTCGCCTTGCTTATCACTAAATTTGTCCTAAAAAATCTTTTGATTTTTTACTTGATGTAACATGCAAGACCGGTTGGGGAAATGCAATAAAAAAATTGTGGCTAATGTTATGCAAACGATATTTTTGCCAACTATCCTCCCAGGTTTCAATGATGCTTTGCGGTATTGCGTGTTATAGTATGCAAAGCAAAAATAATCAAGAGAAGTTTCTGATGTTGTGCGAGCAAACATAGAGGAACTAAAAAACAAAGAATTAAACATGTTCCATATATGACTTACGATATATGCATCCTCCTATACTCCTTCAATTGACTCCAACTCTCTTTGTCTATCCTTGACTTTGACCACAATCTACCGATTTTGGTGGTCCTTTTATTCTTGAATCAATACAACGCCACCTTACGTACAGCGTAAGTATGCTTTAACGCCAAAAACCATTATATTATGAAACGAAAATTAAGGATCAAAAAATACTTGAGTTAACTTTGTTGTCTACTGCAATGCGAAAAAAATCCTTCACAACACAAAATATTCTCAAAGCATCAATATTTTCACCATGCCGCCATGGCAATATATAAGTCGGATGACTATGCCTGCTCTATGTAGGTACGTAAACGTTCTCCTCTCTTGTCAACATTTACATGGCCACAGAAATTACAAAAAATTACTTTGTGCAGTTAAAACCACATAAAAAAACGTAGAAAAAAAATGTTTTATGAAAATTAGTTTGTTTTCCACAAGACTTCACATAGAAATTTTCCTTTGATTTGATTTTTATACTCTATACCCATAAGATGATACAGGGTAAATTGTTTTGTATATACAGGGTGTCCTGCATTGGGTGGTCAATACTGTAAGGGTTGATAGCGCAACTTGTTTCAGCAAGAAAATTACCAATACAATCGGAATTTTTTTTACCGTTACCTTGTTATCGCTCTTTTTGTGAAAGTCATCAAAAATCGTGACTTGTCACGCAAAATCGTAATTTGCAGCACTCCTGATGACTTAATCCAAGATTTGATTTCAGTTTCAGAAACTACATAAAATTTCACAAAAACTGAAGTTTTTCCTGTTGCCAACATTATCGGCACTTTCAAGATACAGTTACTCAAACTTAATATAAATTTTAAAATAGATTTTTCATCGAAAATTCAAACAGTAATTTCATAACGGTGCTTTATACGTACAACTCTGCAAAGTTGATAAAAGTTGCTTCAACATGTTGGCTTTCCAACGGTATATCACTTTTCATATTTACATTGCCGGATTTTAGAATTACACATATTAGATATAAAAAAAAACAGGTAATTATTTTCTTATCGAATTATTTAAACTGAAATTTTATTCATTTATTTTTTATATTTTACTATCGCAATTTTGAAAATTTGTTAAATAAAAATTAAAATAAAGTTTTGAATATGAGAAAGAACTAATAAACTAAAAATATTAACTAATGATTAAATGAGTCTGTTTGATGAATTGGAATAATGTTGCTGGAATTGGCCTCCTCCATTTTGTATGCAGACTCGACACCTTCGGCGCATGGAAGAAACGTCCCGAAGGATTTCAGGAGGGGTTTCCATGATGTTGTCACAAGCATCATTAATTCGCTGCAGCAGCTGTTCCCGGGAGGTAATCGGTTCGGAATAGACATTGCTTTTTAAGTTACCCCATAAATAAAAATCTGGGGGAGTAAGGTCGGGACTTCTCGCAGGCCACGCAACTGTCCCAAATCTGCCAATCCACTTTCCGGGAAATTCGTTTTCCAAGTATTCTTTGATAGGTCTCGCATTATGAGCGGGCACCCGTCTATTTGCCATAAATAGCAAATATTAAATTTTAACCGTTATAAGTACCGTTGCATTTGCCAAACAATGTACCAAATTTCAAATATCTTACAGTTCTGGTCAAAATAATGTAGCGAGATTCTATCCCGAATTATAATTGCCTTTGTATGTCTTTTTTCGAGTCAAGGGAAAATTATTAACGATTCCACTGAAGCGATGATTTTTACCATTCAATGCGTGTTTACCTAAAATTCTGCAATGTAAATAAGAAAAGTGATATACCGTTGGAAAGCCAACATGTTGGAGCAACTTTTATCAACTTTGCAGAGTTGTACGTATAAAGCACCGTTATGCAATTACTGTTTGAATTTTCGATGAAAAATCTATTTTAAAATTTCTGTTAAGTTTGAGTAACTGTATCTTGAAAGTGCCGATAATGTTGGCAACAGGAAAAACCTCAATTTTTGTGAAATTTTATGTAGTTTCTGAAACTGAAATCAAATCTTGGATTAAGTCATCAGGAGTGCTGCAAATTACGATTTTGCGTGACAAGTCACGATTTTCGATGACTTTCACAAAATGAGCGATAACAAGGTAACGGTAAAAAAAATTCCGATTGTATTGGGAATTTTCTTGCTGAAACAAGTTGCGCTATCAACCCTTACAGTATTGACCACCCAATGCGGGACACCCTGTATACAAGCATGTAGTCGCATTCTATAAGTCATGAAATCTAAGGGATGATGATAACATACACTGTTTTTTGGAATAACATTTGGATGTATGCTGGGTGAACGCGAGCTAGTCTTGTATGAAATATATTTTGGATCTTATTGGTTGTGGTGGGTCTTCTTATATCTGACCAAAAACAACAAAGTTGTAAAAGTTACCCCGCCAAAGAAAAATTCATCTGCCGCAAAAAGAATACATATCACTCCAATCCGCTGCTCATATCTAATTTTGTTTGCTGGATGTACTTGTGTTTTAGGTGTAAATGCTGGAGAAGTTTAAATGTACAGGACTACTTCTTAAAGTAATTTGGTGGGAGCTTTAACATTTTATTCAGTGCCACTTTGACGGCTCCCTCCAAATTACTTTAAGAAGTAGTCCTGTACATTTAAACTTCTCCAGCATTTACACCTAAAACACAAGTACATCCAGCAAACAAAATTAGATATGAGCAGCGGATTGGAGTGATATGTATTCTTTTTGCGGCAGATGAATTTTTCTTTGGCGGGGTAACTTTTACAACTTTGTTGTTTTTGGTCAGATATCATATATTTTTGCATACTTAAATAGCCAACTAATATTTTTGTTTTGGGAAAAGTTTCAATAGGTTTTTGTTCAGCATATTCCATAAATTTAATATGATAAGTTATATTCACAGGGTCTTCTTTAAAATAAATACATACTGCAAACGCAATTGCAAATACGCCACAAATGGCTGTTGCTGAGCTTTTTTAAAAATAATTTTGGGATGAAATGGGTATAGTTTATTAATATGTACATATTTTGTGCAAAATAGATTTGTGTTATCTTTGTGTTATGGCTCTGCTAACATTCTGTTAGTAATCTGTTAATTTTTTGTTAACTCTGTTAATGCTCTATTAACGTTCTCTTAACACTCTATTATCTTTTCGTTAATGCTCTGTTAACGTTCTGTTAATGTTCTCTTAATTCTCTTTAATCATTCGGCTAACGCTCTGTAAACGGTCTGTTACCTTTCTTTTATTACTCGATTTACGTTCTGTTAACGTTCTATTAAGGCTCTGTTAATTTTCTGTTAACACTCTGTTAACGATCTGCTAACGCTCTGTTGTTGCCTTGCCAACGCTTTGTTAACGTTCTGTTACTGATCTGTCTTAATGCCCCCTGACCCAGTGTCCCAATGTCACATTGTCCCAATGTCACAGTGTCCCAATGTTCCAATGTCCTAATGCCCTAAGGTCCATTGTCACAGTGTCCTCATGTCCCAATGTTCTAATATCCCAGTGTCCCAATGTCCTAATATCCTAATGTGCCAATGTCCCAATATCCTGATGTCCCAGTGTCCCAATTTAGGTCCTATTGTCCCAATGTGCAAATACCACAGTGCCCCAATGGTTTAATGTCCGAATGTCCCACTACCCTAGTGTCCCAATGTCCCATTATCGGAATATCCCAATGTCCCAGTCTCCCACCTAATGTCCTAATATCCCAATGTCTAACTGTCCTAATGTCCCAAGGTCCTAATACCCCAATTTCCTAATATCCCAGTACCCCAATGTCCCAAATGTCCCAGTATCCTAATGTGATAATATCCCAATGGCCCAATGTCCTAATGTACCAGTGGTCAGTGTCCCAATGTCGCAGTATACCAAGTGTCCCAAGGTCCCAATAGCCTAATGTCCTAATACCCCAATGTCCCTGTATCTCAGTGCCCTAATGTCCCAGTATCCCAATGTTCCAATATCCCAATGTGCCAATATCCCAATGCCGCAGTGTGTTTTAAAAAATGGTCAATGCGATGAGCCGATAGACGCAATTGTTGGAAATCTTTTGTTAACTTTACCTATTAATTTACCGTTATTCCATCCACTTATCTAAATGGAAGACATTGATTCTTTAGAAGGACCACCAGAGGATCATTCGTTCCAAATTTCATAAAAATCCCATCACGAAGAGAGACAGTAGAAGCAAGTCTTTCTGCAACTGTAGACTTCATTCTGAAATTGGGTTACTCGCTTAAGTCTGTGAGGGTGAAAATTTCACCGTTTATTGCATATATCTTACCCGTTATTGTGCCGATCGAAGATTTTATTTGGAAAGGCACTAGAACAGGATATGTGGAATATTTTGGTAAAAAATTTTTTTTGGGGTCTGTTGCCTGGAAGGCTGTAGCCTGGTCAAACAAAAAAGCAAGTTGTCTCCGGTAATCATAGACTTGTTCGCTTTCGTTTTTCTTTTTCCTTTGGCGGGCGAGACGCTCTCGCGTCTCTTGATATTTTTTTTTTATTTGATGGGAATTTACTGTGAATTTACTCATATATCTGCTATATGTTATGTTCAAATATGAATACCACAGCGAATCATAAATACATTTATATGTATCTTAGTTAAGTTAATATCTCAAAAGTGATGGGTTAAGTCAATATCTTAAAAGTGCGGATTATGGATACTACTCCTATTATTAAAATTAATAGATATAAATTAATTTTCTTTGATATATTATTATTATTTATACGGCATAAATAAATATCTGTGCTTGGCTAAATAGGCCGTTTTGATCTTTAAAACGACAGGTATAGTCAAGCATTAAACATAGCATTTTTTTACGATTGACGAGTTAGGCTCAAAAATGTCAACTTCGTCGTAAGAAATATTCATAGTCTATTTATTTGATATTACCGATAAGTAGTAAGTAGGCAAAATGTGAAGAACATGACTTATTACGGTATATTCTCAATGAAATTTACTGGAAATTTCCTTCAAGGGCAATTACCCGTGAAACTTCAACATTTTTATGGAAAATATTTTCTATTTATGTCACCAAGAGGGTCGTCAATCCAGAAAATGAATTTTCGCATCATACAAGATGACGTGTGGCGATGTGCCAGCAATGTTTCTTCATGAACGAGCAGACAAGACAAGCATTTTTTTTCGCTCTTATGAGCAGAACGTATCTTTCATGCACTTTGGACAAAACTGTGCGGGTATACTGTAATCACATGGGCGTAGCCAGGATTTTGGTCAGGGGAGGGGGAGGGGGGGCAAGCCCAACATTTTTTCAACATCATGCCGGTCGCAGAAATATTGCTAGCAAATTTTAGAGTAGCCTGGCTTGTGGTTGGATTGGTGCACAGGGTCATGGATTCCAGACTCACCGTGAACGAATTCATTTTATGGTGTTTTTCGAACTCACGACCTACGTGACGGACTATGATGTCGCTTAGATTATTAACAAGTATCCATTTATGGGGATAAATAACATTGCTGGGCGTGCTATTGATCTCAACACCTCAACAAAACAGCGGTTTAGATCTTGGAAATTGGATGTCACTCACACATCTGCGGCCCTAAATTACTGGTGAACTGCCACGCATGCTATTTATTTTTTATACCCTTCGCTCATAGAGTGAAAGTGTATTTTAAGTTTATCATGAAGTTTGTAACGCATTGAAGGAAGCATCTCTGACCATATAAAAAGTATACATATCATGACTTGGTGAGTCGATTGGGCCATGTCAGTCTGTCTGTTGCGACGCACTTTACTCGGCCAATTTAAAAGCAGTGAACCTGAAATTTTGCACAAATGCTTCTTTTTGCTGCAGGAAGATTTTATGTTTGAATCGGTAAAATCGGACAATGGGGTCATGGGGCTGCCACAGAAGGCCAACTTCCCAAATTAGGTTCTTCTAAGAAAAATTTTTTTATTTGTGCACCAATTTCAAACAAATTTCACACAAATCTGTTTCTATTGATGACACAAAACATAAGAATGAATCAAATCGGACCATGAGGTTAGCTCATCATCCTTAAAATGAATCGGAAAAGATAATTCTTATTTAGCTCACACGGACCCGTGAAAAAATTAAAAACACAAATTAAATACATATACCGATCAGCCGGTATAGTAGAGTGTTTGTTAAAAGGGCGAGACACACAAGTATAACATCACACATCACTCGTAGGTGATGTTGTTCGTATGGTTTTTTTTTATCGTTTCGGCGGAAAGAATCTCCGATTATGTCTTTGATGTCAACTCATCGTAATTGAGTTTTCTGACGAGCAAATTCATTCGCAATTTATTACCAATCAGAAAGAGAAAATGTATGGATGGACCCTGACAGTGATCCGTTTTGTTATACCCTTCGCTTATTAAGCGAAAAGGGTATATTAACTTTGTCATGAAGTTTGTAACGCATTGAAGGAAGCATCTCCGACCATATAAAATATGTATATATATGATCAGCGTGACGAGCTGAGTCGATTGGACGATGTCCGTCTGTCCGTCTGTCCGTCTGTCTGTCTGTCTGTTGCGACGCGTTTTGTTCAGCCAGTTTAAAAGCTATGGAGCTGAAATTTTGCACACATGCTTCTTTTTGTTGCAGGCAGTTTGTATGTTTGAATCGGTAAAATCCGACAAGGGGGTCGTGGGGCTGTCATACAAACCTACTCCCCAAAATAAGGTTCTTTTTAGAAACACTTTTTTATTTATGCACCAAATTCAATCAAATTTCACACACATGTGTTTTCGTTGGTGATACACAACATATGTAAAAATCTACCAAATCGGACAATGGCCTCGTGGGGCTGCCATACAAACCTAGTCCTCCAAATTAGGTTCTTCTAAGAAAAACTTTTTGATTTTCTCATGGATTGCAATCAATTATCGTGCAAATATGTTTCTAGTGACACAACAAAACATATGTGAAAATGGACCAAATCGGACCATGGGGTCATGGGGCTGTCATACAAACCTAACTTCCCAAATTAAGTTCTTCTGAGAAAATTTTGTTTATTTATACACCAATTTCAACGAAACTTCACACAAGTGTGTTTCTATTGATGACACAAAACATATATATTAATAGATGGAGTCGGACCATGTGGTCATGGGGCTACCATACAAACCAATCCCCCCAAATCAAATTTCTCTAAGAAAAACCATTTTATTTGTACACGAATTTCAACCAAACATCATGGAAATGTATTTTTATTGATGTTACAAAACATATGCAAAAATGAATTAAATCGGACCATTGGGGTCATGAGGCTGGCATATAAACCCAACCCCCAAATTAGGTTCTATGATGAAAAACTTTTTTATTTGTCCACCAATTTCAACCAAATCTTATAGAAATATGTTTTAATTGATACCACAAACATACATACATCCCCCCTTTTGGTTCTTCTAAGAAACCCACGACCCCGCTTCTCCAATAAATCTTCGCCACGGCACATATGTGAAAATTCAAGGTAAAGCGTGGAAGCGGGGAGAATTAAACACAAGTCCTATGAACGCCCGAAAAAACTTTTAGCCCGAGGGGAGCGAAGGGTATCCAAATTTCGGCCGCGCCCGAAATTAGCCTCGGTCTCGTTTTTTAATTTAAATAATTAACCGAAACACAAATGTTGAGCGGAGTATGGTGATTTGTAACATTAAAAAAATCCCTAAATATCCCCCGCCCCCCTCGAAAACTTGTCATAAAAAAATCCCTTGGAGAAAGAAGACCCTCCTGAATTGCCAACACTGAATGCACTTGTTTATTCACCAATGCATCGATTGACTAAATAATGAAATAAAGTATGGCTTTAAATTCTAAAATTCATTGGTATAGCAATGTTGCACCACACCCGTAAATTATGACAAATAATGTACAGTACATGACTTGACCTTCTCCTGATTAATTCTCCTTTTTTTATACCCTTCGCTCATAGAGTGAAAGGGTATATTAACTTTGTAATGAAGTTTGTAACGCATTGAAGGAAACATCTCCAACCTTATAAAAAGTATACATATGTATATGATCAGCATGACTTGGCGAGTCCATTGGCGATGTCAGTCTGTCCGTCTGTTGCGATGCGTTTTACTCGGCCAATTTAAAAGATATGAAGCTGAAATTTTGCATAAATGCTTCTTTTTGCTGCAGGCAATTTGTATGTTTGAATCGGTAAAATCGGACAATGGGGTCATGGGGTGCCATACAAACCTAAGCCCCCAAGTTAGGTACTTCTAAGAAAAACTTTTTTTATTTGTGCACCAATTTCAACCAAATTTCACACAAATGTGTTTCTATTGTTGAAACAAAACATATGCAAGAATGGATCAAATCGGACCATGGGGTCATGGGGCTGCCATACATACCCAACCCCACATTTTGGTTCTTCTAAGAAACATTTTTTACACCAATTGAAGACGGAACGAAAAGATTGGGGGAGGGGGGAATTAAATACAAGTCGTAGGTACGCCCGAATAAACTTTTAGCCCGAGGAGAGCGAAGGGTAGCCAAATTTCGGCCGCGCCCGAAATTTGCTTCGTTTTTTATTCATCCTTAATTCGACTTTTGCATTTTATTTGAAAAGGCGCACATCTGCTACTGAACTTTGTATACGTACATTTTTTGACCATTCGTTTTTATTTAACTGAACGCACAGACAAAATTACTTTTCAAAACACACGCATTTTTACGATGGATCTTTTCATACCGTAAAAAAAACTAATTTCTTGTGGGTTAGCGATCCGCCGTTATTTAATGGTATTTTTTTCGTGGATTTGGTGTGATGTAATGAAATGGAAATGGGGGTTAATCTTGCCAGTCAAGCGTTCATACATGCACAGGGAATCCCGTGGCGACGCTCATATATCATTTTTGCAATATATTGGCATGCTAATTTCACTTTCACTTCTTAAGAGAATATGATGCGAAACGACCTTGACGTTCAAATTTGTTGTTTTATTCATCGTGGAAAAGAAAATCAAAAAAGGATGTGTTGGATTTGGTCCTAAAGGTTAAAGTTAAGCCTTTGTAAATATGTGGGTATACACGGTGTCCCATTCGTGAGAGAGGATATTTTAATGATACGTGGTGTGGCTCATTTCCAGAAAATTAATGTTCAACGGAACCCCTCAATTTTGAACAGTTACAATGTAATCGCATATTTTGTAAATTGTGTGACTTTCCGAGCTAAACCGGAATTTGCCACACCACCAAACATTTCATCCAAGAAATGACTCGATTTTGTAAAACTAAATAAAATGTCCAACAAAATGACACCCCGCCCGTTGCGAAGTTGCTCGTATCTTCCGAGATACACCTGTTCAAACTTTAAAGACATTTTATAATCGGTTTTTCATTCTACAGTCAATTGATAAAAATGGATGAAAACCGATTTTAAAATTTCTTCTTTCCCCATATAAAAAAAAATACACTCGGGTAATTTTTAAGCGTGCCAATACCCTAAACGGGAAAGAATGAAGCTTCAGAAATGAAATGTCGATGGCTAATTTATAGGGAAAAATAAGGGAATTTTGTTTTTCGATATTGACGTACCTACCTGTGAAAAAATTCAAAACTAATGTGCGAATGCTCCATATTTAGTCGAGTACAATAGGTTCAAATGAGCCCCAAACCCAAACATAAAAAAAAAGTAAATTTGTGATGCCAAATTGTTGATTACACTGCCCAATATACGCAGTAAAAAGTTACACCAATTTGCGCCATGGGTTAAGGGAGAGGGGGTGGCAAAGGGGTAAACACTCAGTTTTTTGCAAATATCTGGAAAACTATGAGTCGGACCTTAAAAAGTTCTAAGGGCCAAACGAGCTAAACAAAATTACCTTTGTGATGATATATAATACTCTTGATATTTTTCAAAAAATTATACCCTAGACCCAAAAGTATTTTACTGAATTTTTATTTTTTGAGTTTTACATTTCGCAGTGTATCTTTTGATAGAATAGACCTACCGTCATAAGATCTTATCCATATATTGCCAACAAGATTTGTTTGATTTGAACCAAAAACAAAAGTGCTCCCACCATTGACGCCCCCCTCACTCCTCCTAACATTTTTCAAAAAGGCATGCCTGTAGTTTCTTGTCAAATATAGCCAGGCAGATCAAATTTGGTGGGGTTGCTAGTCCACGGCTCATTATGCTCCCCACTAAAAATTATTACCACCTGATCAAAACTAAGGGTACCCCCATACAAAGTGAACTAAAATATTGAACAAATTTCACATTTCTTCACTTCTAAATTCTATCTAAAATGGAAAAATAAAATTTATCTCTTAGAACGTCAAATGTAGTCTTCTGAATGTATGTTAAAAAGTTTGCATCAAAGGGTACACTACAAGTATCAACAAATTGGGTTTGAAGATCATTGGTACACTCGAAAAAATGTTACTCAAATAATAGGACGAAACTTTTTTTCCTTCTATTATAGTAGTAAATTTACACCACGATATGAACGCGAGTAATTTTTCACTTTACGGTGTAATTATTTACTACAAAATTGGTGTGAATCTGCAAACGGTAAAAATGTAAATTTACATCGGCAAATATGTAAATTTACATTGAGTTTATGTAATTAATTAATAATATTTGTGGCAGCTGGTTCTTCGATGTAAATTGTCCTGGAGCTACCCGTTATTCCAACGGCCAAGAGATGCCACACCCTCTCTGGTTGAAGAGCAAAAAAGCGCTACTACAACAACAATAATATGATGCTCCCTCAAACGCACTTCGGACTGAACACAGAACAAGCCACTTGTGAGATACAGGAAAATGCAATAATGCTCAAAATGTAGGTGCAATTTTGTACACCAATATCGTAACATTAGACCTTCAAATTGGTGAATATACACTGAAAATGTAAAGTTACACAAAAATAAAGCAATGATACATCTTCACACCAAATGTGGTATAAAATTACATCAAAATAGAGTAATATTATAAAATCTGTGTAATATTACAAATATTGTTGAAAAATAAACGTTTACTGTTTACTGCGAGAAAAAAGGTGTAAAATTTAACGAGTTTTCGATGTAAAATTCAACCTTGTTTTTACAGTGTACTAGTTTTAAGGCTATTTCCGAATATATCGAGTAACGTGTAGTAGCAACCTTCAAACCCGATTTTTCGTACATGTAAGGCACGCTCTGGTATAAACTTTTGAATATACATTCAGAAGACTACAGTTAACTGTTATAATGACGTTCTGAGAGGTAAATTTTATTTTTTCATTTTAGATAGAATTTAGAAGTGAAAACATGTGAATTTTTTTTAGAATTTTGGTTGACTTTGTATGGGGAGTACCCTTTATTTTGATCGGATGGTAATAATTTCTGGTGAGGAGCATAATGGGGCTTAGACTAGGAACCCCACCAAATTTGATCTACCTGGCTCAATTCAAAAAGAAGCTACAGGCATGCCCTTTTGAAAAATGTTAGGAGGAATGAGGGGGCGTCAATGGTCGAAGCACTACAATTTTTGGTACAAACCAAATAAATTTTCCAGATATTTGCAAAAAACTGAATTTTGTCCCCTTTGCCACCACCTCCCCCTTAACCCATTGCGCAAATTAGTGTAACTTTCTTCTGCATATATTGGGCAGCGTTTTAAACAATTTGGCATCAAAAATTTATTTTTTTGGATGTTTGGGTTTTGAGCTATCTGTACTAGACTAATTGTGGTTTGGATTTTGCAAATAAATAATTTTCTTTTGTGATGAGTTCCATCAAATCAAAAAAAAACCCACGAGAGCGAGAGAAAGATACAAGGCAACTGTCAGCTGCCAGCTATTTGAGAGAACAACTGGTCTTAACCGGAAACCGCGATCGCTCTTTTGCTACCTAAACCTATACAGGACTGAATTATGGTAAAAAAACGCCTAGAGAAAATCCTTGGAAATCCCAATTACAATTGAATGAATATTTTGTTTTGATAATATTTGTCCGCGTAAGCTCGCATAAATTTTGCACACGACTTTTCGATTTAGCTTTCCTTAAAGAAAAAAAAAATCAAATTTATTTTCAATGAATTTTCCGAAACGGTTTTATGCATCAACAATTTCAATAACGTTTTCTTTCTTACATCTCAAGTAAGTCACGACGGTTATATCGTCGTCATAAATATTATAATCCTTGTATATATGCCTCTATCCATTTAGTATTAGGTTGCAGAACCTTTTTCCGGATGCTTGTTGTGTTCCATAATTTTTCTCAATTTATTTTCTTACAAGTTGTCTTGTACTAGGTTGAGGATGACATGAGAGCCGGATTTTGGGTCAAGAGCGCACGATATGTAAGACGTAGTAGGGCTACTCGAGGATTCAGATTCAGCATCATGTGCTGTTGGCTCGTAAAATTTGTCGAGAGTCACACGGCTGTATGTATTGTAAATTGCGGATTTTACATTAAATTTTAATGCAAATTTTCCCAGAGTTCGAGCTAAACTGAATCTATTGTTGGACAGTGAAATAATGAAATTATTTTGTTGACGTTAGGGTTAGGTGATTATTGATTAAGTTTAAAAAATGTGTGTTTTGTGAAGAAAGAAATTATTGTGTGATTGAACAGTTTTGGAATACAAAAGTTTAATTTTAATTAACGAGGGATATACTCTCATAATTGTAGAGTTTGTTAGATTTAATCATTGGATTATGTTTGATGCTCAGACGCACGGTCTGATTCTTAACTGATACTAAGGAGACTGTTATCTAGTACACTTTTCGGGCACCCGTATAAGAAAAAGTCTTGATTTTCTCTTCCTTATTAAATTCCTTCGGACAAAAAAATAATATTATTATTATTTCGTCTTTATTTGTGTCTAAAAATACATTTTCAATTCAAAAAAAAAAAAAATAATGGGTTTGGAAAATAATAATGTAATAATGTAAACTGCAGTTTACACATTTACATGGGATTAAGAGGAAACTTTTTGAAATAAAACTAGTTGAGGGCAATATGAGTTATTTAGTTTTTATTACGGAAAAGATGAAAGAAATTTTCCCGATGAATAAGACTAAGGTCCCACCCATTTACTGAAGCTATGTTTAGAAACCAATAGTGTAAAATCTGGCAAATCCGGACCCCAAAATCCGGATTATTTTGTTGGATAGTCCGGATTTAGGGTCATTTATCAGTAAAGTTTAAAATTAAATCAGAGTTTTTAAATTAAATTAAATTTCTAAAAACTGGCAAGATTTTAAGTTTCACTGATCGAATCTACTGGTGCTAAATTTAATAAATTTAGTTACCATTTTAGCATAAATGATATATTTTATGGACGACTTCTTCTATTTCATTGACTATGACTTGTCTAGATATCCAAGAGTCTGCTACCGAGTAAGATCCCGGAGACGCGGACAAGTTATTTACAAAAGTTCGACTCGCCGAGGGTCTTAAGCAATATGAGGAGCTCATGCTCATGCTAGACCAGTGGTTCCCAACTCACAAATGTCTGCGGACCACTTATCCTGAAAATGAATTACTACGGACCACTATGCTAGACCAGTGGTTCCCAACTCACAAATGTCTGCGGACCACTTATCCTGAAAATGAATTACTACGGACCACTATTCTTTGGTGAAAGGAATTCAGGTTACAATTTTTTCTATAACTAACCTCAGGGCTTCTCTTAAATTGATATTTGGATTGTGGACAATTTGTGGATTGTACCGAGCGGTACTTTGGCAGTACTAAGCGCGGACCATGACTCACCATGGCAGTACTTGTGTTGCATGACGACTGACAGATCAGCTGATAATCCGGCCTGTCTATCTAGATGGCAGTGCCTTTTCGCGTACAAAGTGGTACCTTATGTCAATGTGCTTAGATCGCGGTCTGAATCCGTCCGACTCAGGCAAGTTGATGGCACCCTGATTATCGCAAAATTCGCAAAATATCGAAGTCGTTTTATTCAAACTCCTGTCAATTGCCGCACTGAACTGCTTTAGCCAGATTACTTCCTGTGTTGCTGACGCTAGTGCCATGTACTCGGCCTCAGTACTCGATAAAGGGACAGTTGGTTACTTACGGCTATTCCAAGTTATAGCTCCGTTAAACATTTTGAAAAGGTATCCAGTACATGAACGACGATTATCGACTTCCGAAGCCCAATCTGCATCGCAATATCCAATAAGATCGCTATTATTTCTCTTAGTATATATCAACTTATAGTCCAGAGTTCCTTTAATATACCGGAATATTCGTTTCACTGTCTTCCAATGAATCACGATATGATTTGAATTGAATCTGCTTACATCACTGACTGAGAAAGCAATATTGGGTCATGTACGCTGAACTAAATATAGCAGAGATCCAACTGCTTGCTGATATGGAATATTTGCATCATTTCCATCGCTATCTTCACAGACAATTTTTGACTGATATCAGCTGGATGCAAGACAAGAACCATCGTTCTTACAATCTGAAATGCATAATGCTTGTCTGCTGGCCACTACAAAAGCTCTCGCTGTCCGTTTTCTATAAGTAACTGGGATGCCGTTAATACATCATAGAATAACTTTTGAAATAAAATTTCAAAATGTGTGATTTAACTAACAATTTTTAAAATCACCCCAAAATGTTGTCATGGTAAAATACATATAAAAAATGCGAAAATTAGGTATCCACAACAAAACTAGTAAATGAAATTCACCTTGAACCGAACGTGCTGCTAAGAAAAATGTAAATTTTAATAACATTTATGCGCGTAACCAAGGTAATGCAATTTTCCATGCTGTATTCTCATTATGGAAATCTTTTGTGAATCACACGAATCTCTTTCCATACACACATCTTTTCCAAAAACCATGTTACTCTTCGTAATATTAATGTTTTGGTCCTTCAGGAACTTATTAACTTTCAAGGAATTCTTCGAAAGTTTTAAGTCAATTTGTGTCTTTTTTCCGTTTCACGTGTATACACGCTAATCTAATTTTGACTTTATGTAGGGTAATTCTATCCGTTGCGAAATATGTATCTATATTTGAACTTCTTTGAAGAGTTTATGAGAGATAATCGTAAACGGGATATATCTCCGTATGTGTGCTTATATGGTTCTCCACAAATTTACTACCCATCCTTACACTTTGCCAAATTAATATGTTAATATTTAATGAAAACAACACACTTAATGTGAGAAAGTTGGAGGAACTTGAAAAGACAAGAGGGTGTGGGCTGTGTGAAGTTAGCCAGTCATTTTTTTGAAATTAGATCCTTTTGCTCGGTGAACCGTTTGTTCTACAGCGGCTACGTTTGTTCTTGATTGTTCGCCAATTAATATCGTTTGTTCTTCTCTAATTATTTAATTATATCAACTTTAAAATTGTGAGTGTGAACTTAGCCAGTCATTTTTAAATATGGGTCGGAAAGGTATAGGTTTGGTATCAATCGAAAGCCAGACGCTTGTTCATTTTGTAGGGCGTTTGTTCATCCTGGAAACGGAAGGATACAGGAATTATTAAGGAAAAAGGGAGTAGTTGTGACGCCATCTACACTCGACTAGCGAAACGAGACACAAATGTGTAGGAGTTCATAGTACGACCATTGACCACACCTAACCGATTGGCGCTGCTATCATCAAAGTCAAAATGTCAAATTAGTCCAGTACAATTGGTTCAAAATAGCCCCAAACCTAAACATCCAAAAAGAAAAGAAATTTTTGATGCCAAATTGTTGAATACACTGCCTAATATACGCAGTAAAAAGTTACACTAATTTGCGCCATGGGTTAAGGGGGGAGGGGGTGGCAAAGGGGTGAAAATTCAGTTTCTTGCAAATATCTGGAAAACTATGAGTCTGACCTTAAAATGAGCTGAGGACAAAACAAACAACATAAAATTACCCTTGTAATGATATGTAACACTCTAGACATTTTCTCAGAAAATTATACCCTAGACCCAAAAGTATTATAGTGAATTTGGATTTTTCGAGTTTTACATTTCGCACTGTAACTCTTGATAGAATAGACCTACTGTCATAAGATCTTGTCCATATATTGATAACAAAATTTATTTGATTCGTACCAAAAATCGGAGTGCTCCGACCATTGACGCCCCCCTCACTCCTTTTAACATTTTTCAAAAAGGCATGCCTGTAGCTTCTTTTTAGACTGAGCCAGGCAGATCAAATTTGGTGGGGTGCCTAGTCCAGGCTCCATTATGCTGCCCACCAAAAATTATTACCATCCGATCAAAACTAAGGGTACCCCCCATACAAAGTGAACGAAAATTCTAACAAATTTCACATTTTATCATTTCTAAATTCTATCTAAAACGGAAAAATAAAATTTATCTCTTAGAACGTCATTATAACAGTTAATTGTAGTCCTCTGAATGTATCAACAAATTGTGTTTGAAAGTCATTGGTACTAGTTCAAAGGCTAGTTCCGAATAAATCGAGTAACGTGTACTAGCAACCTTCAAACCACATTTTTCGTACTTGTAAGGCACGCTCTGGTACAAACTTTTGAATATACATTTACAAGACTACAATTAACTGTTATAATGACGTTCTAAGAAACAAATTTTATTTTTTCATTTTAGATAGAATTTAGAAGTGAAAAAATGTGATTTTTTTTAGAATTTTGGTTTACTTTGTATGGGGAGTACCCTTAGTTTTGATCGGATGGTAACAATTTTTAGTGAGGAGCATAATGGGGCTTAGATTAGGCACCTCACCAAATTTTATCTGCCTGGCTCAATTTGAAAAGAAGCTACAGGCATGCCTTTTTGAAAAATGTTAGGAGGAGTGAGGGAGGCGTCAATGGTCGGAGCACCTCAATTTTTGGTACAAACGAAATAAATTTTGTTTGTAATAGAATGAACAAGATTTCGTCACCCTAGGTTCTTTCTATCAAGAGTTACAGTCCGAAATATAAAACTCAAAAAATGTAAATTCTCTATAATACTTTGGGGTCTAGGGTATAATTTTCCGAAAAAACGTCTAGAGTGTTATATATCATTACAAAGGCAATTTTGTGTAGTTTGTTTCGTCCTCAGAAGATTTTAAGGTCAGATTCATAGTTTTCCAGTTATTTGTAAAAAAGTGAATTTTCACCACTTTGGGACCCCCTCCCCCGTTAACCCATGGCGCAAATTGGTGTAACTTTTTATTGCGTATATTGGGCAGTGTATTCAACAATTTGGCATCAAAAATTTCTTTTTCTTTTGGATGTTTGGGTTTTGAGCTATCTGTACTAGACTAAATACACTGTATGAATTTCACAATCGAGTCGCCATTGTTAAATACATCAGACTTAAAATTTTAGCTCTGTGTTTTAATTAATATCGTGGTTTTCAAGTGCTAGTATCCTGCCCTCTTATTGACAATTACTTTAGCGGCATCCATTGCCACTAAAAATGTCAAATCATTTACGCTAGTCGAGTGTAGATGGCGTCACAACTAATCCCTTTTTCCTTAATAATTCCTGTATCCTTCCGTTGCCAGGATGAACAAACGCCCTACAAAATGAACAAACGTCTGGCTTTCGATTGATACCAAACCTATACCTTTCCGACCCATATATAAAAATGACTGGCTAAGTTCACACTCACAATTTTAAAGTTGCTATAATTAAATAATTAGAGAAGAACAAACGATATTAATTGGCGAACAATCAAGAACAAACGTAGCCGCTGTAGAACAAACGGTTCACCGAGCAAAAGGACCCAATTTCAAAAAATTACTGGCTAACTTCACACAGCCGCCCACCTGAACCAAAAGCATGAAAACAGTCAATTCGGAAAAAAACATGTTTTATGATAAGCCAAGACAAATTTACAGAAATTTCGTAAAATTCGCTTTTCAAAATTTTCATCCTACAGTCGTTCTACCTAAACATGTGGTGTCACATTCGCGGAATAGAACATTATAGAGCTCATGGGAATAGACGTTTTTCGTATGTAGCGAAACTCATAGCCAGGCGCGCACAGAGGATTTACGGGGCCCGGGGCATATAAATAAAAGTGGCCCCTTTGAGAAAAAGAACATTTGTCCTTGGAAACTCTATAAATGTTGTTCCTACTACAGGATGCCAGGATGCTGGTACCGGAGAGAGCGGCATTAGGGTAGATGGCTAGGGCCCTCGTCTTCGAATCATAGGTTCGCGGGATCGAATCTCATTGAAGGCGCAGGTAATTTTCTATGCTTAAACATCACTAACACCTATAGAGGTCAATGCTGCGCTGCGTGAGCATTTTTATAAAAAAAAAACAACAATTGATGAAATCAATAATTTAATAAACGTTACAACCTTATAAGAACGCTTTTCTCAATGTAAGAATGCAAAGAGTTAAAGTAGCTCTTAGCAAAGTTACTTTAAGTACGATGTTCTTGATTTTAGTAGAAAAACTGTAACGTCAAAATCATGTTTGAAAATACTTGGTTTAAGATCGATCCACACTTTTAAGTCATCAGTCGCAGTAACAGTAATTTCTCAATCAAATTGACAGATTGTCAGTCAATCAATTAACTTGAAGTGACTGTGACTGATGACTGAAAAGTGTGGATCGACCTTCAAGAGTGTTTTCGATTGATTTCACTCTACTTTTTTTCTCAGTGTAGTGAAGTTCTTCCGTCACTGCTGATGGCATTGCAAAAATCGAAATTCTTGTCTCTTCATAAACGTTACTAAGACCGAGTGTGCCCTGTCCATAGGAGAACAAAAGTCTAAAACCAAACCAGTAGAAAACGTTGAGAAATTTTGCTAGTTCGAGAGCATAGTTACAGATAAGACTACAATGAGTTAACAACAATCAGACAGAGACTTGAATAAATAGCAGTTTATGGAAACTAAATAAGAAATAGTCATTTAAAGGGGATCCATCGTTTTCAGTTTCTTGGTTAGCACTTTCTCTATAAAACACACATAGTTCGAGGACACTCGGATTTTAAGAGCATACAGATTAATTAGATAAATTGCGGCAGAGTGTGCTGTTGATTTCAACACCTAAAATATATCAAGATCAATGCCAATTTTAGATTTAGCAATTTTAATTGAAAACAGTAGGTGAAGGGAAATCCTATAAGGTCCTAGAAATGCTTTGAATAAGGCAAAACAAGATAAATAGAGATTTAAATAAAATTTATCTGACATCAATTCGTGTAATAATTTTGCAGACGTATGCGCACTACGAGACCACTGTCCCTGCGGGGCCCTCTCCAACGCGGGGCCCGGGGCAAATTGCCCCTTTTGCCCCACCCTCTGTGCGCGCCTGCTCATAGCTATCTCTTTTATTTAAGAAGCAGACCAAATCATTGACGTGTTAGCTCGGCTCTTAGCAACGATTGTACGATGGCAATTTATAACATTGTCCGAATTAAGGAAAAAGAAATAAAAAAAACAAAGAATCAAAAACAGCAAAAAATATACACTCCCAATCAATAGGATAGTTCCACTTGAAAAAAGGCTCTATCTCGGTAAGTGATAACGGTATTATCTTCAAACTGGGGACAATATTTTTAGTAGCCTGCTTGTTCTTTGCATAACAGAAGGTCGCAAATCCAGAGTCCCGTTAGGATTTTCTTACGAGAATTCTTAAAAACAATACAAATGGTGAGATCAATAGGGTAGTTCCAGTGGAAATAAAACATTAAATAACGGTACAAAAGGGTAATTTTGCTTTGAAAAATGTAGCTGGTAATAGGTAGAACTTTAGCTCAAAAAGTTAATATGGGATAGAATTGTATAGGTTTTAACGGTAAATTAAGCTGATTTCGTCCTAAACTCCTCTAAACGTTCGCCAAAGAGCTTCAGTGTTCTTAAACTATCGTCTAACGGTTTAGATCTTCCTCGTCATTCATTCCCACACATTTTTGATGATATTTAGATCCAGAAAAAATGAAGGTCTTTCCATAACCTTGATTAGTTGGTCTTGAAATCAATCTTTTATCAGCCTTGCTTCATAATTGGTGTCATTATCTTGTTAAAATCTTATATGAATGGCATGGAAAATGGTGGAAGTTTTAGGCAATACATTAGGAAGAATATCTTTAAAAGCATGGGTATACTCTGAATACCACTAATTTTTAAAAAGCTCAATAGTTCCATACCAAGATATTCAACCCCAATGTAGAAACTGTATGGACTAGACAGACGCGTTATTTTTACTGACGGAAAAGATTAAATCTCGTCGGTTCAGATGAATTTAGGTATTAGTTCCACGATTTGAGCAAGAAGGAATTAATTTTGTAGACGCATCACTCAGAGTAAGAAACGTCGAAGTATGGGGTTGAATATCTCGGTATGGAACTATTGAGCTTGTGGAAATTAGGGGTATTCACAACGTCGAGGCATACAAAAATATTCTGGGTAATATAATTCCTAAAATTACCGACATTTTCCATGCAACTTCTGTGAGATTTTAACAAGATAATGGCGTCAATCATGGAGCAAGACTGATAAAAGATTGGTTTCAAGACCAGCTAATCAAGGTTTTGGAAAGACCTCCACACTTCCTAGATCTAAATACCATAAAAAATGTGTGAGGATGAATGACAAGAGGAAGATATATACCGTTAGATGATAGTTTAAGAACACTGAAGCTCTTCTGTGAACGACTAGAGGAGCTTGGAGTGAAATTAATTTAATTTACCGTTAAAACCGATACAATTCTATCCCAGATTAACTTTTTGAGCTCAAATTACAAAGTTCTAAATATTGCCTAAATTTTTCAAAGTAAAATTAATCTTTTGTACCGTTATTTGATGTTTTATTTCCATTGGAACTATCCTATTGACTTCACTATTTATATTGTTTTTAAGAATAAATTCTAACGGGACTCCGGATTGGAGAACTTCTGTTATGCAAAGAACAAGCAGGCTACTGAAAAGATTGTCACCTAGTTTGAAGAAAATACTGTTAACACTTACCGAGATACAGCCATTTTACAAGTTTACAACTATCCTATTGATTGGGAGTGTATTTTCTAAAATAAGCTTTTGTAAGATCAATGTGTTTTCGACTGGAAAAATTGTAAACATTTTAATCCTTGGAAAAAAAAGACTTCTGTGTGTTTTGATGACTAATGGCATCGCTTTTCAGGGATTCTATTTGAAATTGCTCTAATAACCCCAGGCGTGATTGCCTTGTTACTGTTCATATTTTATCGTAATAAATTGTTGAAATTGTTCTTTTCTGTCAAAAATTCCATTGAGAATTTTATTTAAAAAAAAGTCGGAAAAACTGGTATCCAAAATGCTGTGAAACAACAAGCACATCATTCACCGTTTTTTTTTTAGAAAAGAAATGATTGCAAATAATCCAAACAAAAGCGATACGGAGGCTATTTGAGCCAGGGATGAGGTTCTTTTGTTCCTATATTGAAATGATCCCTCATATCCGTGCTCATACATTCACCCAAATTATCCAAGCTCAGTTGGATATCTATGTCTTCACTGAAACCGCTTGAAAAAGCTCAAAGAAGCAAGGATTTAATGGGTGAGTACCTCAGAGAGACCGGCAATTATTGCGAACAACCTCCGAAAATTTTTGCGTTTTGCAATATTCAAATGGGGATCCTTGATCGAAGAAACTCGATTTTCAGCAAAAAATCATCTTTAACCTTTTTGAAATTATCGCCAAAAACTAAAAAAAAATCATTTTTCCCGTTTTTCGATGTCCTATAATCAGAGGGTCATTCCCAACAATTCGGCAAAAATCCAGAAATATTATTGATTTTTTGCAGTCAAATATCGTATTTCCCTTTGATTATAGATGAAGTAAAAAAGTAAAGTATTCATATTCACACCGTAAACAAGATGTTGCGTTTCAAAATTTAACGTTTTAAGTACTCGAACGGTATGCTAAAACTCCATAATCAATATATACAACTCTATCAAAGAAATGTACTTTTATAAAAGCTGTGTAGTTGACCTCCATTGTATTTCTGATCCTGATCCAAGATGGCCCTTAAGGCCTTTAAACGTTTAAATAAATAAATAACAGGCGCGACAATCCAGCATTGGACTTAGGCCGCAGGATGTGTTAGTGACATCCTATTTCCCAGATCTTATCTGCTTTTGTTGAGGTAATGAGATCAGCATCACGCTCAGCAGTGTTATTTATCCCCATAAATGGGTACTCGTTTAACATCTGAGTGAGATCATAGTCCGTCACATGCTCGGGAGTTCGAAAAACACCATGATCCACGGTGAGATTCGAAATCATGACCCTGTGCACCGAAGGTGCGCGCACTAACCGCTACACCAGCCAGACTACTTACTTAAACGTTTGCTACGTTTAATATTAAAGCAAGTCATTCTCATGATTCCTCAAAAATATCCTCAATATTTCCTGAAGACATAACCAAAATTCCACACGTCACGATAAGCACTATCTCACACATCATTGCTCAAATTTAATTTCATTAGTCGATGTGATGATGTTTCAGTCATAATGTCATTTATATCTTGATGATTTTCGTCAGTTCCTCCATTCTTCAAAATTAATTTAATATGGCCATTGAAATAAATGACTTAATGGGCCAAAACGTTTTGTTGTCTGATATATTTGCGCCATGAAATTTCCTTACTATGTACATTATTGCCAGGCGGTGTTGAAATTCCCTATTACTATGGCTTTCAATAACGGATACTAATATAAAAAGACTGACATAAAAAAGAACAACAAACATATAGCGGAAGAGCAACAATGTGGCAAGGAATTTGTCGAAGACAATAAAATACGTCAAATTGATGGATGAGTTCATCGTCGTCGTAAACACGAAATGCCAAAAAGAAGACTGAAATCGGCTTGAATGGCAAAATAATTGGCAGATCCTATATGGAATTATTGACATGTGAAAATTCATTGTTTTAACGTGGAAATTTGTTACTTTTCACCTGGATGCATAGCGTGTTTCTTGAACTGTGAGTATACACATATTTTTCCTAGTAACTCGAATTTGCCCCAAGGGAAACCGAACAAATATTGTTTTATATCGGTGAGGTCTCCTACTTGGTTTAAAAAATTAGTTGACATTTACTTATACTATGGGGCTTCGCCCCCTGCTCGCTACGCTCAGCAGGAAGGCAGGCAGCTCTATATTGGATCGTGTCATCGCCGCGAACAATTGAACATGGCAATACCAATCCATTTGTCGGTCTTCGAGATTTTCGGTGATAGGTTGGTCTATATACAAGCTGCCTCGGATGTAGCTACTCTTGATGTGGGTTCCTTTTGGTTACACCAACTGACATGCGTAACATTTTGATTTCAGTCGCTGTCATTTCTTTCGCGTAACCTTCATACATGATCCAGCATTCTGATCCATACATGAGTGCGGAACGTACAACCGTTTTGTACAACTTGCCCTTTAGTTTCAGTGTTATTTTATTTTCGCAGAAAACTCCAGAGCATTCTCGCCACGTCATCCACCCAACCTTTGTGCGATGTTTGATGTCATCATCGCATGTAACTCCGTTGTTCATCACCGAGCCAAGGTACTTGAACTTGGTACAAGACTTAACCTTCTGGCGGGCGCAATGCATCTGACAGATTAAGTGGCCGGTTTTTGTTGCTCCTATCAGCGATATGAAAAGGGAGAGATCTGAAACTCACAGTAGCTTAATCTTTATCGATTAACTATATCCAAAGCAGTTTTCAGTTTCTATCTACCATATCTGAGGGGTGGGAGGGGATGAAATAATCTCTCAGATGCATTGCGCCCGATTGTTTTATTTTCTCCTTTTCTATGAAAATTTTCACTTGTTATACTCTTCACATTGCGAAATAACGTTGTGTTGACTTTTAGGCTCACCAAATCGTTCAATAGTGTGTTTTTAATAAAATAAGCTAAATTTTTTAAGCGGTCGAGTTTTTGGAAGTTTTTTACAAATTGAAGCGATTGAAAGCGGAGTATTCTTAGAAAATTGAAAATGTGAAGGGTATCAAACTTTGTGAGCCAGTTTTGTTTCTAAAATTTCTTAGAACTGTTTCAAAAAGACCATGCAACAATAAATAAGAGTCTAAAATATACAGAAACTTAGTTTCATCATTTTTTCTGCACTTAATCTGTCAGATGCATTGCGCCCGATCGTGTTAGGATTAGTATTGCGCCCGGCCCACCGGAAGGTTAAGCTGCTCTCCTTCGACGTACATATCTGATATTGTTGCATCTGGGTCTGACAATGGGCAGCATAAGAACTTAGTCTTTGTTATACTTACCCTCAGCCCATGCTCCGCCAGAATGTCACACCATTTTGTAAGGGCAGCTTGCAAGGCAACGATGTTTGGGCTACTGAGGACTATATCATCGGCAAAAAGAAGAGATATTTCTAGGCCGTCGGATATACGTTTTAATAAGTAGCACATGATGATGTTGAACTATTTTAATATAAGTAAACTCTTCTCCACGGTCTGAACATGACCATTGTGGAGAGTAATTACAATTGTAATTTAAATATAACTAAAATGTAGAACTTCTGACTAACAATGAAAGACTGCGTAATTAACTCCTGAACGTTCCTATTGATATTGTTGAAATCTTTAAAAAGCGAAGAAAAAAGTGAACCCATTAATAAACAGATTTGGTACTAAAGTTTAAATCCAATCAACAGAAAAAGTCCACCACTTTTTTTGTAATCAGTAAAGTGGATTTTCCATGCATTTTCAACGATTTTATAACGCGATTTCAACTAAAAACCATACGAAATCGTGGTAAAGTGTGGTGAACTCCGCTTGAGTGTGTGCAATTCACATCTTTGAAAACAAATGTCACGTTTACAGTAAAGGCCGTCTAGCTCACAATCTGTCCACATTATCAAAACCCGTAGGTGCGATTTTTTTCACGTAGATTCTTAGATTTAAAAGTTAGACTGCCTGTATGAAGGTTACGCGAAACAAATGACAGCGACTGAAATGAAAATGTTACGCATGTCAGTTGGTGTAACGAAAAGGGACCACATCAAGAGTAGCTACATCCGAGGCAGCTTGTCCATAGACCAACCAATCACCGAAAAGCTCGAAGACCGACAAATGGATTGGTATTGCCATGTTCAACGGCGTCCGCCTGAGAACCCCGCAAAGAAAGCGATATCAATGGAAGTTCCACTTGATAAACCCAAGGCCAGAGGCAGACCGAAGAACACCTGTATGTGTCAAATGAAAAAGCAACAACAACGCATTGGTCTCGGCGATGACACGATCCAAGATAGAGCTGCCTGTAGAAATATGCTGAGATATTACCGCCAAAACGGGCGATGTGCCACGTGCCAGCACCGCAGGTCCAGCAACGCGAAACCATGGAGCGGTATAAAGAACGAGACAAGGAAGAAGAAAGAAGTTGGACTGCCAAAATAAACATTTTAGCAATGAATCAGATATGGTCAGAGTGGAAATTTAGAGTAAGATGGACTCTATTGAAGTATCAAATTGTGCTACAAAATTAGGACGATAGTGTGAACAGGATCCGAGATTTCATAATAAACCTAGATTTAGTTGTGATAGTAGACTCCAAATGGACAGGCGATCGTTCGCACAGGAACAGACAGACAAGAACCAAGAAATAAGACACGTCTGTTTAGTTCGAGGTTGTAATAATAGAAGCTTTATTCAGTAAATGTCAAAATACATAGAATATGGACAAATTGAATTCACAATAGGTTGGATTCTCTCTCTATATATATTTTTTTTTATTTATAATACATATACATATACAGTGTGTCCGGAAACTGCCGCATAAACGCACCGGATTATGATTCCTCAGTTGATTTCCAGCAAAAAAGTTGTACGAACATACCCCCTCAGCTTAACCCTTTAGCTGCCACAGGCATTTAAAGATTTTTGAAAAAATCATTTTCTTGCACGACTTAGAGCCTAATATCTCCAAAGCTAGACAAGCTAGGATAGTGAAAGAAAATGAGTATTACAGCCAACAAATTTACCTATAAAATAAAACTAACCACACTAAAATCGGATAAGAGGTCTGGTCTTTACAGAGCTTCAAAGTCAAATTTGCGTGATTTGACCCAAAAACAATCTTTTTTTCCATCTCAATTTTCTAAAACTTCTGCCAAGGTGAGGTGCTTGTACAATTCTTTTAAAAATTGGCGCATAGTCTTACGATCATATCTTTCTTACATCATTTTATTCTAGCTCAATTATTTCTAACAGTTTTAGTACCTTAAGTGCAGAAAACTAGGGTTAATTTTGGCTCGATTTCGACATACTTTGAATCGATTTTACCAATATTGCAGATCTTTAGGGGTAGTGTGAATTGAATTGTATTGAATTCGGGCTAAAATTCACGCTAGTTTTCTACACTTAACGTATAAAAACTGTTAGAAGTAATGGAGCTAGTTTAAAATGATGTAAGAGAGATATGATTGTAAGACTATGCGCCAATTTTTAAAAAAATCGTACAAGCACCTCACCTTGGCAGAAGTTGGAGAAAATTGAGATGGAAAAAAAGATCGTTTTTGGGTCAAATCACGCAAATTTGACTTTGAAGCTCTGTAAAAACCAAACCTCTTATCCGATTTTAGTCTGGTTAGTTTTATTTTATAGGTAAATTTGTTGGCTGTAATACTCATTTTCTTTCACTATCCTAGCTTGTCTAGCTTTGGAGATATTAGGCTCTAAGTCGAGCAAGAAAATGATTTTTTCAAAAATCTTTAAATGCCTGTGGCAGCTAAAGGGTTAAGCTGAGGGGGTATGTTCCGTACAACTTTTTTGCTGGAAATCGCATGAGAAATCACAATCCGGTGCGTTTATGCGGCAGTTTCCGGACACCCTGTATACACAGAAAATATTCCAATATTTGTATAATGTAGGTTTAAAAAAAATAAACCAATTGATAGTATAAAGGTAAATGTATGTAAAAAATTATACATACATAAAAGGTAATATATATATATACTATATATACTTTCTGCTAATATGAAGTCAATTAGTCCATGGCAAAGTTTTAATAGATATAATTGTAATAAATATATTACAACAGTTGTCAAGTGTGAATCGCGTTTTACCAGGCCCGAATAAACTTCTTGAAACAAATCCTGGATTCGACTCAATAAATTAAGTCAAACCCGTTTACTCGATTCAATCGTGAGGTTTTAATAAATGCTCCTGTGAATCCCCCTATAAATATAGTCCTGGATTTAATTGAAATTTCAAAATTTACAGCGAGTAGTAATCGGGTTTGTTTAACTATAAATTACATTGTGTGGGGTGATCTCGAAAACAATATATATTAGAAACGTTACGCCACTGCTAATTGCGGTGTATAAGCGCGTGCCTCCCAATTGTGCTCTCTTTCAATGAAGAAGAAAAACAAGGAAACGAAATATCGGGAAAAAAGGGACAATTTGAAATGTCATCGAAGCTACAAAATCAAGACACCATAGAAAATATTTTGGTCTCCTAGTATAGTGACTTTAGTTCTAGACCCAAACATCCAAAAAAAGAGCTGACTTTTGATGCCAAATTGTTCTATGGCCTGACCGCATTACGCAGTAAAAAGTTAGACTTTTTTGCGCGTCACATTTGGGGGGGAGGGTGTGGCAAAGGGGTGAAATTATGATTTTTCGCCAATATCTTGTTAACTGTAATATTTACAGCAAAATGTTCTGAGGACGATTTAAACTACACAAAATTTCCTTTCTAATGATATATTATATCATATACCTTCTCTTGGCAGATTATATACTAGACCTTAAAACATTTGGTGTAATTTAGATTTTTTGATAGTTACATTTGGCGCTCTAGCTCCTGGAGTAATTTAATTGGAGCCATGGTAATTGGGATAACTATTCCTAACAATATGTAGCTGTACCACACGGAGACTCAGGCTGCCCCGACAAAGCATTCCCCTATACTCCCTATTAACATTTAAAAAAAAGACATGCCTGTAACTTTTCGCCGAATCACAGCAGGCGGGAAAAATTTTGGTAAACGTTAAGGCTAAGTCCCATTAGACCCTCCACCAAATATTACTTCGATCGGATTAAAACAAAGGGTACCTCCCATACAAATTGTTCAAATTCAATGCCACTAGTTTATTAAGAAATAAGGGAACAAGTCAACCAAAATTAAAGTTTTGCTCGTAGGCAATTTTCCGGTCATTTTGTATGGGAGGTACCCTTTGTTTTAATCCGATCGAAGTAATATTTGGTGAAGGGTCTAATGGGACTTAGCCTTAACGTTTCCCAAAATTTTTTCCGCCTGCTGTGATTCGGCGAAAAGTTACAGGCATGTCTTTTTTTTAAATGTTAATAGGGAGTATAGGGGAATGCTTTGTCGGGGCAGCCTGAGTCTCCGTGTGGTACAGCTACATATTGTTAGAAATAGTTATCCCAATTACCATGGCTCCAATTAAATTACTTCAGGAGCTAGAGCGCCAAATGTAACTATCAAAAAATCTAAATTACACCAAATGTTTTAAGGTCTAGTATATAATCTGCCAAGAGAAGGTATATGATATAATATATCATTAGAAAGGAAATTTTGTGTAGTTTAAATCGTCCTCAGAACATTTTGCTGTAAATATTACAGTTAACAAGATATTGGCGAAAAATCATAATTTCACCCCTTTGCCACCCCCTCCCCCCCAAATGTGACGCGCAAAAAAGTCTAACTTTTTACTGCGTAATGCGGTCAAGCCATAGAACAATTTGGCATCAAAAGTCAGCTCTTTTTTTGGATGTTTGGGTTTCATCATTTTTTCAGCTTAAATCACTATACTATCCTATGCAAGTCGCATATCTAGTGTATTATGCCAATTTTTGCATTTCCTTTTATATTTCCTTATTCATTGTTACTGTTATAGAGCACAATGCATCGGAATTTAATTTGGATGTTAGGGTGTAGGTGGATTTATTCGAGTATACCGTTCAGTGCACTAATGGCATTGATTACGATTGTAAAATCGACATTGGCGTTTGATTTCATTATCCTATTTTTGCGGGGTAAATGAAATGACCAAAATCCATTTCATAATAATTTTGAATTGGTCAATTTTCTCTCATCAAAATGTACCTTTTCCCGTTCTCAAAACATTTTTTTTTACCGAATTTGTCGTTATGAGAAAAAGTTTAAAATATGTCTTCTATTCTATTCGAAATTTTCAAGAAAAACAGACCTTTTCCAATCCAATAGTAATCAGTCGGAAATTCCCTTTGATATCATAAATTTTTCAAGAAGTTAGCGTGTATCGTTGTAAGATTCGCTAATTAATTCAATTAATGAAAATGGAAATCAAACATGTTGGGTCGGAAGGCGCGCTTGTACGAGTATTGAATATCTATTCAGTATACTCGTATTACAATCAAATCACATGAAAGAAAGCCTATTAAAAATATATACATAAATTGTTTGTTTTTGGTTTTGAATAAAATTCAAATTTTCAGTGCAAAGTTTGTTTTCGTACAGAGTCATTAAAACGGAAGTATTTTTAGCATTTTTTTTTACAAATTTTCATACAGCGGAGATAGGTGTGCTTCTTAAAACCATACCAGCGTTAAAATCAAACAATAGCCCACACCTTGCGCTGTAATTATTTTAATGGGCTTTGGAGTATGAAACGCTACATTATATATACGTACGTGTGCAATATATTCTGTTTTATTGTATGCAGGGTGACGTGGAAAATTTTTTTTGCATAATTTTACAGTTTTATTATTATCTCAATATGAAATATAAACTCCAAAATTGCCATTTTCGTAATACGAGTATCAATACGAATGAAGGAATGCTACAATGCTACTACAGGTTTTCAGAGTTTTTTTTCTACGAACGGCCACCAGAAGCGATGCTTTTTCATCCGATTCCGGATTGGCGTTGACTTCTGGGGATACCCTATGTAGATCATTTTAAATTAAATGTTTGATAATGGTCTCGAAGTTTGCAGCTATTCGTTTTCGAAACGCCCTGTGCATTTTGTACACCATGTGTTTGATACAATTCGCGTGCAGATTATAAATGAGCAATCTCGCATACCACGAACTCGCATTAAATCGGAATAAAATTTAGGGAAAATGACGCAGTCGTTTATTAAAGGAGATACATAGATACAATTACAACACCCCAGCAATATACATTATGTACATAATTTGTATCGGGTGATTGATTTATAACGCAATCATGCCTTTTGCATGCTCACTGTAGTGCTAGGATATTGATATGTATGCGAATGATTGGTGTGTAACTTTGCGTCATTTTCACACACAGATATAGGATGTTTTGTTGAATAATTAGCTGTAAAGGAGTTCGTTTCAGTTCATTATGCTGCTTAATATGCGCCAGAGTTCTCCATACCAACTTGACTTGAAGTATTTGCTGAACAAAAAATTACTTGTCATTTGCATTTACACACACCACGGTCCAAAGGCTATAAGCTACTGTTTTCTGAAATCGAGCCGCCTCCCTGGCTTTTTCTCACGGAGATTTAAATATCCCCGTATGAGGAATCCTTAACAGCCAGTGTTCACACTGGGGGCAATGCGATGCGATGCGATAAGAAGCGAAATGCTTCCCATCGCAAGAAAAAAAATTTCTTAGCATTTAAATGAGAACCAGCACGAACCTGGTTATACCATTCAGACTGCTTACGATGCGACGACGTCGGGTTTTACGATGGGGAACTTTTTCATGTTGAATCATCGTGCTTTTTCAGCAGCTGTAATGGGCATTGCCGACACGATTTGTGTTTGGATTGGTTTCGTAGTGGCATGGTGTATTGTATGTATGTACATATAAATAGAGAGGTTGGTTTCGTGCTGTTTGATGCTTATAGGGAGATATCGACTTGAGAGGCATGATTTGTGCAGATCGGCTTCCATTACCATTGGGAATTATTATTTGACCAAAAACAACAAAGTTGTAAAAGCTACCCCGCCAAAGAAAAATGCATCTTCCACAAAAAGAATACATATCACTCCAACCCGTCGATCATATGTAATTTTGTTTTAGGTGTAAATGCTGACGAAGTTTAAATGTATAGGACTACTTCTTAAAGTAATTTGGTGGGATCCGTCAAAGTGGCACTGAACAAAATGTTAAGACTCCCACCAAATTACTTTAAGAAGTAGTCCTGTACATTTAAACTTCGTCAGCATTTACACCTAAACCAAAATTACATATGAGCGGCGGATTGGAGTGATATGTATTCTTTTTGCGGAAGATGAATATTCTTTGGCGGGGTAACTTTTATAACTTTCTTGTTTTTGGTCAGATATCATATATTTTTGCATACTTAAATAGCCAACTAATATTTTTGTTTTGGGATCCTGATGTCCCAGTGTCCCAATTACCACCACATATGGTCCTTATGTCCAAATGTGCAAATATCACAATGTTCCAGTGGACTAATATCCGAATGTCCCACTACCCTAGTGTCCCAATGCCCCAGTATCGCAATATCCTAATGTCCCAGTCTCCCTGTGTCCCAGTCTCCCATCTAATATCCTAATGTCCAATTGCCCTAATGTCCCTAATGTTCCTAATATCCCAGTTCCCCAATGTCCCAAATAACCCAGTATCCTAATGTGATAATATCTCAATGGCCCAATGTCCTAATGTACCAGTGCTCCAATGTACAAATGTCCCAATATCACAATGTCCCAATGTCCCAATATCCCAATGTGCCAATGTCCCAGTGGTCAGTGTCCCGATGTCGCAGTATAGCAAGTGTCGCAATATCCCAATGGATTTTGTTTGCAGAATGGTTGGTGACGACCCCCAGATTATGGGAAAAAAAGTCCCAACCGATTGGGGGTCCCCAACCTTTAAAAAAGGATGAAAGTCATTTTTCGGTTTTTCGCAATTATTTCAAAAACAACAAAAGATATAGATATGGTCTGAGAATGAAAAAAAAACACATAAAATTATCTTTGCAATTTGCAATGATATATAACCTTGGAAAAAGCATAGCAACGCATGCCATGCGTTAGTCCAGAGTGGCTAAGTGCTCACACAACCCATATGTGTTTGACTCCGAATTGATTGCACTACACTCCACGAATTAATTCATACGTCAAAATATTGTGGATGCAATTATTAACCCTTCTGTCGCCGCCTACGAGCTATTATGCCTGAGGTGTAGCTGAATCTTCTGTGAAATCAATCTTATTTTTTGAAGAGGTCTAATTTTGGTTCTTGAAACAGTTTATATACTATGTCTTACGATGATACGCCGTTTTTTCGTTTCTTTAGACATATAGTTGATATTTCGCGGAACGTTTGATCGCATTTGTGGCCTTCCGTTCCTTTGAAATATATATGGAAAGGGGTGGAAAATATTGTTGAACGATATTTTTCATCAAGATATATTACCAATGGTCTGTCTAGGTCTATGTGCCAATCGAAGGGTTAATTATCACGTTGACATTTTGAGAGAGCAATAAATATTACGCGGATATTATCTTCTCAATTGTAAACAAAAATTTGACATTGAATTAAATTTTTGTTTAGATGTGTGAACTACGATAGAGTGAAAACGGTGCCATTTTTATTTTCTGATGCCCACTCTGGACTAGCGCATGCAGTGAGTTGCTATGCTTTCTCTAAGTATATAACACATTAGAGGTCTATTAAATAATTCGGCGCTAGACTCAAAAATAAATTATACCTATTTGAAACGCCCCATAACTCTTGAAAGAATGCTAGTCCAGCCGTTAAATTTCGTACAAGTATTCACAATAAGTTAAATATTATTTTGGAGGAAACATTCAGTCGCCCTCATTAGCCTCATTAACCCCCCATTTGAATTTGGCAAAAGGACATATCCATAACAGTGCTAAATTTTGGATTATTGCGATTATAGCTCATAAGCACTCCACCCACCAAAAATTAGCTCATTCGGATAAAAACTAAGGGTGCCTTCCATTCAGCAAGCAACTGGCATTTATATGAATGTAGGAGATTGATATAAATCGAAGTAATCATTAATGAAGTAGTCAATGTAGCAAATAAATAGTTTAGAATAAAAATTAGAAGTGTCAAGATGAAATACAATAAATTGTTGAAATTATAATTATTTAAGCTTTATTTTCTTATATGAATAGGGGACTTGCTGATTTGACTTTCACGCCCAATGATGCCATATGGCATCATGCTCATGCAAACCACTTTATAGGGTTTTCCTAAAACAAAATCGAAAAATCTTTTGATTTTCTGTTACAACAACCTCTTTACAAATGAAAACCAGTAAAATGATCTGCATAAAACGATTATTATCAGGAAATATGGGGAAATGGATAAATAAGTTTTGCGGCTTTACGACAATCGTCAAACCTTCTCTAAAATTTCATTAAAAATAACATCCCAAAACCAAAAATGTCACGCTGAAAAACATCAACTAGGTATTACACTGTCTAATATAACACAAAAAGTTTAAATTTATTTGTTGCATTTTCTATGAATTTTCACGATGCCATATGGCATCATGGGGCACTTTCGCTTACATTAAAGGATTTTCGGCCTTCTGGAGTAACAGGATAACGGTGGCGCCTCGTTTAAATGTCAATACTCAACTTCACCTACAGCCTTTTTGTCAAATCTAATTCATAGGAAAGTGTAAATAATATTTACCTTTCGTCGTAACAAATATATAGCAATATACACCTTAATGCTGTCCTTCAATCAATCAGGACGAAATTTTCTTTTTTTCGTCCTGGAAGATACATGTAGGCAACATGGGTATCAAACTTCAGGATATTCTTCTTCGGTTAGTATTTCCCTACAATACTATACAATGCAATACGGAAGGATTTTTAATCCTTTTCGAGCAATCAAATATAAAGTTCAAAACAGGACATATATTTCATAAAGAGTTATTTCCATTTATTTCATAAATAGTCAAGATGTGTGTCGAACGAAAGGAGATGCTGCGAATAGCGCATTTTACAAGTTCAGGGCAAATTTTGTCCTCAGCATAACTTTTAACCATATTATTTTAAATTTATTTATAGTATTTCCCAATTGAAAACATCCTTATCCCAAATGAAAAAATCCTTATCTCAAATGAAAAAATCCATATCCCAAATGAAAAAATCCTTATCCCAAATGACAAAATCCGTATCCCAAATGAAAAATTATTATCATCAAATTATGAGGTGTGGTTGATGTTATTGAGGATACGAATAGCATCGGCTTCGTGGGGTTGGCTAATGCAATTGCCGTGGTTGGACATTTATGAAATTTTCTACTCGTACGTAAAGTTCCTTGTGTGTGGTTGGCTTTTGATCTTCATCACATACGCATACCGATCGTCATGAAATTTTGTGGACATGCGTAGAATGGTAACAGTCTTTGGCACGAAATACTCAAAAGTTAGGTTAGGGCAAAAATAACAGGGTGTCCCGGAGATTTGAAAATTTGTACTCGCGAACGGCTCAACCGTCATGAAATTTGCTAGGAATGTGTAGAATGATCTTTGGCACGAAATGCTTAGAAGTTGGTAGGGCAAAGATAACAGGGTGCCCCGAAGATTTGAAGTCGAAGTCGACTTTTTTAGTTTTTAATTAAATCAAAATTTTTATTTGTGCGTTAGTTGCCCAGGTCTGCAGATTTGAAAATTATGATGAGTCTTTTGAGAAAATTACATAAGAAGAGGCCAGCAAATTTTAATTCGATTAACTTAATAACTATATACCAGAGAATGAACAAGGAATTTGGTTTACATACATAGAATGGTAATAGTGGTTGCCGCAAACACCTATGAAGTTCGTAGTACCAAATTAACAGCTTCAAAAGTCTACTTTTTCAAAACGTATAAGAATGCTTTGTGTGGGAAAATATAAGTTCTTTTTTCTTGATTCGGGAAACGGGAATGGACTTACATCTAATAAATTAATAAATTAAGTTAATGTGTGCAGCCATGACACGCTCTGTGACTCACTTGGCTGAGTCGCACTCTACGAACCTAGTAATCTAGAGGTCCAGAGATCGAATCTCGGCGTTGTCCAAACATTTCCGTACATGTGCGCATAGGAAATATACAATAGTGCTTGCAACATTATACAGGGTGTCCGGAAACTGCCGGATAAAAGCACCGGATTGTGATTCCTCGTGTGATTTCCAGCAAAAAAGTTATATGGAACATACCCCCAATTCTCAACCCTTTAGCTGCCACAGGCGTTTGAAGATTTTTGAAAAAATAATTTTCTGCCCGATTTAAATTTAAATATCTCCAAAACTACCTAGCTAGAATTACGATTATTACCTAAATAATAAAACTAATCACACTAAAATCTGATAAGAGGTTTGTTTTTTACATAGCTTCAAAGTCAATTTTTTGTGATTTGACCCAAAAACAATCAATTTTTCCATCTCAATTTTCTCCAACTTCTGCCAAGGTGAGCTGCTTGTACGATTCTTTTAAAAATTGGCGGATAGTCTTACGATCATATCTTTCTTTCATCATTTTATTCTAACTCCATTATTTCTAACAAATTTGATACGTTAAGTGTAGAAAACTAGTGTTAATTTTAGCGTCCATTTGTTAGAAATAATGGAGTTAGAATTATTTTTTCAAAGATCTTCAAACGCCTTTGTATGTTCCGTATAACTTTTTTGCTGGAATTTACACGAGGAATCACAATCCGGTGCGTTTATGCGGCAGTTTCCGGACACCCTGTATAATGTTGCAAGCACTATTGTATATTTCCTTTGACTCCTCATAATTTTCAAATCTGCAGACCTGGGCTACACACGCACAAAATCCAATTTTGATTTAATTAAAAACTAAAAAAGTCGACTTCGACTTCAAATCTTCGGGGCACCCTGTTATCTTTGCCCTACCAACTTCTAAGCATTTCGTGCCAAAGACTGTTACCATTCTAGACATTCCTAGCAAATTTCATGACGGTTGAGCCGTTCGCGAGTGCAAATTTTCAAATCTCCGGGACACCCTGTTATTTTTGCCCTAACCTAACTTTTGAGTATTTCGTGCCAAAGACTGTTACCATTCTACGCATGTCCACAAAATTTCATGACGATCGGTATGCGTATGTGATGAAGATCAAAAGCCAACCACACACAAGGAACTTTACGTACGAGTAGAAAATTTCATAAATGTCCAACCACGGCAATTGCATTAGCCAACCCCACGAAGCCGATGCTATTCGTATCCTCAATAACATCAACCACACCTCATAATTTGATGCGAGAAACAACTTAAAACACCTCTAAATTCATTTTATTTTAATTCGCACACAAGGATTTTTCATTTGGGATAAGGATTTTTTCTTTTGGGATACGGATTTTTTCATTTGAGATACGGATTTTTTCATTTGGGATACGGTTTTTTTCATTTGGGATAAGGATTTTTTCATTTGGGATATGGATTTTTTCATTTGGGATATGGATTTTTTCATTTGGGATACGGATTTTGTCATTTGGGATAAGGATTTTTTCATTTGGGATATGGATTTTTTCATTTGAGATAAGGATTTTTTCATTTGGGATAAGGATGTTTTCAATTGGGAAATACTATAAATGTCCAACCACGGCAATTGCATTAGCCAACCCCACGAAGCCGATGCTATTCGTATCCTCAATAACATCAACCACACCTCATAATTTGATGCGAGAAACAACTTAAAACACCTCTAAAATAATTTTATTTTAATTCGCACACAAGGATTTTTCATTTGGGATAAGGATTTTTTCTTTTGGGATACGGATTTTTTCATTTGGGATACGGATTTTTTCATTTGGGATACGGGTTTTTTCATTTGGGATAAGGATTTTTTCATTTGGGATATGGATTTTTTCATTTGGGATATGGATTTTTTCATTTGGGATACGGATTTTGTCATTTGGGATAAGGATTTTTTCATTTGGGATATGGATTTTTTCATTTGGGATAAGGATTTTTTCATTTGGGATAAGGATGTTTTCAATTGGGAAATACTATATTATACCTTTTTGTAGCATCGGCAACCTTTTTGTAGCATCGGCAACCTTTTACTGAAACCAAATTTTGAACAAATTTAGAGTAATAGTTTTGTTAAATTATACGAGAAGTCGTTATATGGGCATAGGATGCTCAGGAGTATGTTTTTGAATTATTTTCGTCCTTTGGAAGGAGCAAGATATTGGAAAATCATATAAAGAATCAAGGAAATAGTGCGAATATTCGATACTATGTGTAAACGTTGTTTTCTTTATCAAATTTTGGAGTTATTTCAATCATCAATGTGCCCCTGAACTAAATTCGTGGCATTTTTTATGATAAGTATATTAGTCAAACGTAAAAGTTTATCTGCACATTATTTATTAAAATTAATATTCATATACTTGCACACAAGTCGAAAGAAAGGGATTTCGAGACTTGCTATTAATACTTTGCCTTTTCTGCATTCACTAATTTGAGTCGAGAACACTGCCAATTATTGCTTTAATTCGAATGCATTTTTCAATGAATCATTATTATGTTTCGTAATAATTTATTGATTGATTGATTGTCAAGAAAAAGTTTGGAAAATGTTCAAACTTGGATAAAAGGATACAATTTTATTCACAGAAAATTAATATAATTGATATATCCCGTGTATTTGAAACACACCCATTTTCATATTTCCAGTTCAATCACCTCATCAAAACAATAATGTGTACAAAAAGATGACAAGATTTGCACAATTATTCGGATGGATTTAATTATATTATTCGCAAATTATGTTTATTGCACAGTGAAAATAAAATTCACGCCATTAAAACATTTTCACAAATCCAATGATTTATGCACACTGAAAACAGATCAACAATAAATTCAATTTTCTACTCGTAAATGGGACTTTACATCCTCTATCCTCATTATCATAAAATACCATTTTGACGCAGGAGTTGAGGAGATGCAGACAATACGCGGCGACCAAATACGCTGCTACCATTCTTATCAATAGATTTATTATACGAAGCGTAAAATTCAGGACAAACAACTGATACGGGCTCGCGTGCAAAAGTTTTAACGACTTTACAAACATTGCTAATGGGTGTAAATCTCTCAAAACGAAAAAGGACATCTTAATCTGTGTGGCCATACATAGCCAGCACTAAATGAATGGGCAAGATATTCTATATCGTATCTAACCTATACCTTGTTTATGCGAGTATGAAATCGATATGACCGAAACGAGCAGAAACTTTTTCAATTTCAGCAACAAGCGATTGTCCTGGACATTGATGGCCCATCTTTAGTATTTTCCAACTTATACGAAAACGAGTATCTTTTTTGGATAGTTGAGGACTTGAATTTAGTATGTATGTATTTATGTATCGTAATTTGTTTTCTTGTTTGGAATTTTATTGAAACAAATATATACATAAATCTTTGTCCATATACGGATTACGGGCCAGCGTATGAATGTTTGGCATCAAAATTATTCTGCATTATATTCCAGCTAGACTATTATTAAATCAGTCTCATAGTCTCAGTGTTTATTATACGAATTATAATAGTGCTTCAGTTATTACAACGATGTTTGCATGTCTTGATCCCAAGAGGCTGAAAATTGTGGACCGAGAAATTTATTCATTCCATTCACTATTGCTACATAATTTATGTTGAACTTGCCCTTTTCTCGACAATGTTGGGATTTCTTCATTAGCGACATTAACCATTTGTTTCAAGACATATCAACAGCCACAGGCTTTGTGTGATTTGTGAAAATTTCATATTATGAGAATAATGGGATTCGGTCCGATATTTTCCATACACGGCCTAGTTTTCTGACATCCTGCTAATATATTCTATTTTCTTCGACACTGATTTTCAATCATTATCCATTATTTGTCTGTTTTGCACTCAGATTTGAAATTCTGCTTCGCAATGACCCTTTTCCGTTTGGTCCCGGAAGAAGCTATATTCTTCACTTTTGTTACTAGAAAAACTCCAAAATTATCAAGCACTTCTTCATCTTTTTCTAATAAAATTTAGATCATTAGACCATTATCTCCTTTCGATGGATAATTTCGATTTGGATACCATGAATCATGCCAACAAAATTCGAGATGACCAGTCTATTTTTGGTCCAATAAACTCTCTTGAGTAGCCTTTTCGCTGATCTAGAAACACGAAAAAAAATTCTCCAGTCTTTGTCGGTCGGGTCGCGATGTTATCTAGCCAATAACATATTTATTACAGAAGACGCAAATTTATCTATTTATTTTTTTATTGGCGATTATTACAAATATGAATACTAGAGCAATAAACGAAATTATTGATATTTGTGTTCTTTTTTTTTTTGTATGTACAAAATAGATATACATAATTCGTTAATATAATACAGATAAGTGCAATTTGTGCGGCATACGGTATGATAATAAGATAAATGTCCGATAAGTGAAATTGTGAACATGTGCACTTTCGATAATTTCAGTGTCAATCCGATATAATTTTTGGCAAGATAGATAGTGTGTGCTCGGTGTTTGTGTTTTGTTTATTGCCCAATTAAATGCAAAGCAACTTGAATTATTATTCATCTGCAATACATTCATATTTTGTGTTATCCGGTTTTATAGAGTGTATAATAAATATTTTATGTTCGTTGATGTGATTGAAAGTGCTATCGATATAGAAAATCAGAATTTCGTTAAATTACAAAATAATTTTTTTTTTAAATATCTGAATATTGAATGAATTATTCATGAATACGTACATATATGCAATTTCACATTTAATTCGCGGAATTTTTTTTATTTGTTTGGCTTATATGTAGGATTTGGACAGTTGATAAAAACATGTCGCATACGGGTGTATTAAAGTGTGGTCTGTGTTGTTCTGAAAATAAATTGACACTTCACATATACAGATAGGTTTTGCCTCGCAAAAATTTACACGAAAGGGATCATCCTTGATGAATATTTTACCAGAAAAAGAGGTCAGTTGTAACAGAAATTAGAGAAATTTTTTTAACAACTGCAAAATATTTTCTGTGTATAAGCTCCATATACTCTATTGCACAAATAACGATGTATATGTATTAGTTAATTTTAAACCAAATGAAGCAGAGAGAAAGAAAAAAAAATTTTTTTGTTGTCTAAGTTTACAACTTTTCAAGCAGGTATATTTTCGGACGCCACCTGATAAAGTTTAATTTGCCGGTTCTTTCCTTATTCGTGCTTGTCGTAGACAATATCTCCTATAATGTTCTTTTCGGTAATTACAAAAATAGGGACAGGAATATTTTGTTTGTTTTTAAGTGGCTTGCATCTGAAGTCGTGCAGTGTATGACTTTTAGGTTATTGATAATATGTACTTGCTGTATCCATCTAAGAGGCACCATAGACCCTCCGATCGATCGGCCAGATTTTTTGATTGCGAGATAAATCGGAAGGTATCCCATACACCATCGGATTTATTTTTTTATTTGACGTGTGGAACGTATTGCCAATGCAATTTTCCGTACAAGCTGTCATGACAATCATATTGCGTTCTCAGTTGCTGATTTTTTGACATAAACCTGCGGTCGTTCTTCATGCTGTGGCTGTGGCGGTCATTCTCCATCAAAACTAGCAATGGATGTTCATCTTCCATCACCAAAAATGGTATAATTTTCGCTATTTTGTGTTGTGTCTTGTGGACCGTGAGACTGTCAATTTCAGATTGCCCGATAAATTGCCTAATGTATGTGCTGTACGGGCGGCAGATCGATTGTGGCCAATCGATCGGCCGAGAAATCGTCAGGTTTGTGGCGCCCTTAAGAGTTTATGACAATAAAGAGCAGATTTAAAAAAGAGATGATCTAATTATAGTATTAACGTGTCGGCTCCAACCTGCCAAGCCAAGGGAATTTTAGGTTTGAACATTGTTACAAGACATTCTAAAGAATATTGAACAAAAACCTATTTAACTCTACTAGTACGAACTCCACAAAGGCTAAAGGTTGAGTGCGATTTCTGATTGCCCAATTTAGGGTTGCTGTACAATGCTGTACATATATTCAAAACCTTTAACCCATTTCCTGCCGCACCTCGACGAAGATTGTTTTTATAAAATTTTCTTGTATACATATTCTTGATCTTTGAGATTGGATTTAGATCAAAAAATGCGTCTTTAATTTTTTGGTTTTTGTGGATTACTAGAAAAAAATGGTTCGCTGACGCTATGGCGGAAACGATATAGAATACTTTTAGTCAATTTATTTGGCCTCGTCATGCTGTATTGTGATATTTGGTGTGATCGTGTTTATGTGTAAAAAAAAGCATTCTTAAGGTCGATTCCCACGTTGCAGTCATAGTCTCTGTGATTCTGCATACACATTTTACGAATGTATGACATCATATAAGAAAAATGACAGCTTGCATTTTTTTATATGGAGTTCGTTACCCAAAACTACACGGGATGACTCAAAACTAGGAGGCTTCGCCCCCTGCTCGCTACGCTCGCCAACCCCCGAGGGCGAGGTTAATTTCGGACGCGACTGAAATTTGGATACCCTTCGCTCTCCTTGGGCTAAAAGTTTTTTCGGGCGTACCTATGACTTGTATTTAACCCCCCTCCTCATTCTTTTTCTTCCGTCTTAACAAAAGTTTTGGGCTTGGTTGAAATAAGTGGGCAAATAAAAATATTTACTCAGAAAATTTTATTGGGGTTGCGGGAGTATGACCCCACAGTACGATTCCATTCGTTTTGAACTTTTTTCTTGCTTTGGTAAAGACACATTAATTCAAGGTTTTGTGAAATTGGTGCAAAAAATAGATATGTAGATATGTTTTGTGTCATCAAGAGAAACAAATTTGTGTGAAATTTGGTTGAAGTTGGTGCACTTGAATTGGGGGGCTTGGTTTGTATGGCAGCCCCATGACCCAGTGATACAATTTCGGTGATTCAAACATACAAACAGCCTGCAACAATAATAAGCACGTGGGCAAAATTTCAATTCCGTAGCTTTTATAGTGGCCGAGAAAAACGCGCTGCAACCAGGGGCGGCCGGTCTAAGTGGGCAGGTAGGGCACTGCCCACCCTACAAAATGCTAGCTAAAAATAAAAATAAAATAAAAATTATTTCTTAGAACATAATTGATTCACTTCGGTACCTACATTCATATCCAACTTAACGTAACGTAACTTTTCTTAAAATGACAATAGCCATTCATTAGTACTTAATCACTATTAAATTGCCAATATAAAAAACTCCTCTCCTCTACATAAGCGAAAGCTCATATTGATATCAGTTGAATAATTATAAGAAGCGCACGCGTGAATCACCAACCATTATGTACTTTGCATTGCGCCCATTCATACTTCCGTCATGTATCTGCTCATCATATCAACATCATCATCTCAACCTGGGGCAGAATGCCTTTCTGCCCACATGTACCATCAATCTATTCTATAGCTATTCCATAGCACATAGAGACACGATGAATGTTCTTATACGTTCAACGCATGCGCATTGAAAGTATCTGAACTTCACTTAAGGGCATGAGTTACATACCGACAATACACATATTAGGTGTGTTTTTTTGGTTATCCCGTGCAGGTTTGGGTAACGAAACTTCGTATAAAAAAAATGACAGGTGCGTCAGCTGCCATTTTTTTTATATGGAGTTTCGTTACCCAAACCTGCACGGGATAACCAAAAAAAACACACCTATTGTTTTAAAGTCATAAAATAGCATATGTTGACCAAATATGTTCTCGATAACAGTAAAAGATAAAGATACATTGTGTTGTTGTGATATGCATGCATCATAATCGTAGATACTGTAATGAATGACCCTGTGAACCTTTGTCTATTTGCACAAGAGGAAATGTGGTGAACAAATGTATAGCAATTAGTTTTGTGTAGTTTAAGAATAGTATAAATAGGTTTAAGAACAAATGTATCTTGGGAGTTGTAAATATAGTTTTAAAGGAACCACACGGTCCTTTTTATTTATCTGGCGCAGTCGAAAAAAACTCGTGTATAGCTTGGATCCGACTAAGAATTAGCGGACAAAATCCTTAAAGCATCTAATGGTGATGCAATGCTATACGTATACGAGTCGAGCTGTAAGCAAGTGGCCGACGGGCAATAACGACTTGCAAAGTGCAAAAAGTAGTTATTCGAAAAGTGCTGTATGTGGTTGAAAAGTGTCGAAAGTGCAAATTATAGTGACGATGGCGACCCAACCAACAGTGCGACAACTCTCCTGTAAAGAATACTACGATATTGCCGTGAAAGTACCGGAGTTCGACGGGGAAAGCCACACGTACAACGTTGAAAGATGGCTAAATCGAACAACACCAATAATTCAAAAGATTGAATTTGAACTTCAAGGCGCAGAAAGACGTCAAATATTAGAAGTCATACTCAGGAAAATAGTCGGAAAAGCGGCTAAGTTCCTAGAAAGAGCTGGCGGTATTTGCAATACATGGGACGACTTATGTCACCTCTTCGAGAAAGAGTTTGGAATGGCAGAGATGCAACTCAAACCAATTGGAATTGCACCTGTAAGCTTCCGAGAACCCTACAAAGCAAAAAAAGACGTCAATGAAAAGTCTACCGAACATAATAACGAAGTACCATCCGAAATAAGCGACAAGTCTGAGAAATTACAAGGCGTAAAAGCAACAGCAGAATCAAGTTGCAGTATTAAAGAAAATTCAGAAGCTACAAATCTACAAAAGAAAGCAGTGTCAAAAGATATACATGAAGAGAATTCGAATCAGAAACCTTCAGTTATTGTTACTAAGGAAATAGGAGAAAAGCGGAAGGAAGATTTGCCTACACAAAGTAAATTTAAGATTGTGAACTATGAAACGCTCACGAAAATATATCCGAATGATGACAACAGTGAAAATAATAAAAATGGTGAACTAAAATCAATTAAAAACAACAGTGAATATGCAGGAGAAATAGTAATCTCTGACAGTGACACTAATGTACCAAATGAAAAAAAATTTGAAAAATGGAATGAAAATGATAAAACAGAAAAGAATTGTGAAAGATTAAATAAAAATAAAATAAACATGCTAAAATATAGGAACGAACATTCAAATAAAAAAAGTGTTAACATTGATATGAACAAAATTGAACATAGTGGAAGTGATTTTAAATATCAAATTAATAATAAGTGTAATAAGAGCTTAAGTCTTGTACCAAGTTCAAGTACCTTGGCTCGATGGTGAACAGCGGAGCTACATGCGATGATGACATCAAACATCGCACAAAGGTTGGGTGGATGAGGTGGCGAGAAAACTCTGGAGTTTTCTGCGATAAGAAAATGCCACTGAAGCTAAAGGGCAAGTTGTACAAAACGGTTGTACGTCCCGCACTCATGTATGGATCAGAATGCTGGACCATGTATGAAGGTTACGCGAAAGAAATGACAGCGACTGAAATGAAAATGTTACGCATGTCAGTTGGTGTAACCAAAAGGGACCACATCAAGAGTAGCTACATCCGAGGCAGCTTGTCCATAGACCAACCAATCACCGAAAAGCTCGAAGACCGACGAATGGATTGGTATTGCCATGTTCAAAGGCGTCCACCTGAGAACCCCGCAAAGAGAGCGATATCAATGGAAGTTCCACTTGATGGACCCAAGGCCAGAGGCAGACCAAAGAACACCTGGATGTGTCAAATGAAAAAGCAACAACAACGCATTGGTCTCGGCGATGACACTATCCAAGATAGAGCTGCCTGTAGAAATATGCTGAGAAATTATCGCCAAAACGGGCGATGTGCCTACACCGCAGGTCGAGCAACGCGGAACCACGGAGCGGTATAAAGAACGAGGCAAGGAAGAAGAATAATAAGTGTAATAAAAAACAAATAACGAAATCAAATAAAAATTTAATAGTAAAATTTATACACAAACCAAGAATTGATTTTTATAATAAAATTGACTTAAAAATGGCAGTAAGTAAAAACAATACTTATAATAATAGTCAATGGAAAAAATCATTTAAATCAAACTTGGAGCAACGACTAGAAACAGTTTACAATTTGAATCCAGCGAGGACGCTGACTAATCTTCGAGGGCGGAAAGAGTATGGCGCCGCCAATAAATTTAAGTGAAACCAAGTGCATTTAAAAACAAATTCTTTTTGATTCTAATCGAATGTGAAGCAATTCCCCTTGAAAAATGATTAACCGAACAAAATTTAATTTAAAAGTAATAGTTATCTGATAATATAAACATATAATAAATAAACTCATAATATAAGTACATACAGTAATAAAAAATGCAAATAAGTTTAGACCTAAAATCTTAGAAAATTAAATAACCAAATCAATAATAATGAACGAATAGTATACTACTTTAAAAATGCTAAAAATTAACATAAGAACATTAATCAAATAAAATTTAACTAATAAATGTAATACTTGTATAACTGAAGATTGGTTAGTTCTTTTGAAATGCAGTTGATTCGAGAAATAGCGGCAAAGAGGTAAATTCCTAACTTCTCTTTCTTTTAATTTTGTTTGTGTTTTTGCAGAACATTTGGCTGTATTATGCCATTTTGATGTATTATGATATCTAAATCATTCCAATGGAAGAATATTGAAGGAATGCAGTGCAGCCAAAACAAGAGGATATCAAAGTAACAAGAGGTCAAACAATTTAAGTGGAACGTACAATGAAATGTTTTGTAAAGGTGAATTGAAGACGATATTACAACAAATAATACGATTTTGCTAAGGAAGTACAATTAATCATTTTAATTACCATCAAAAATGTTTGATATGTTGTCCTACAAAATAACCCCTAAATATACGTTAATTTTAAAATTGTGCCATTGTTTCATAAAAATCTTCTTTGTATTTGCAAGATAAAATGATGTTTACATTAAAAGAAAAATCCCTCTAATCCCTAAAATCACAACCATCATATTGTCAAAATTATTTGCTGATTAAATCTCAAGCTTATAAGATTTCAGTAGTAACTCTTTTCAATATTTCCATACAATCGAAGTAAATTTCGCTATTCATTATTTGCTAAAAAAAAGAAAATTAATTTTTATTAACTACAGACTATATTTTATCATTGATTACATAAATTTCTTTCTTCCATAAATTTAGCAATTTTGAAAATCCAATTTAAAAAGAAAATACACAATTCCAAATAATTCAAATATGTAATTCACAATTTCATAAGTAAAATGCTCGGTTCCACGATTAAAAAAATATTCAAAATATAATAGAATTTTATGCGATTCGAATTGATAAAGCAAAAATGTAAAACCTTTAAATATGAACATAATTCACAACACGATTTGGTGACCAAATCTATTTTCGGTAGGGTCGAGTTACATACCGACAATACACATATTGTTTTAAAGTCATAAAATAGCATATGTTGACCAAATATGAACTTGTGCAACGTTCGCGAGCGCGTGGCCCGTGGAGCTGTTCTAGTAGTTAGATACTCGTAGCATAGCGCGTACGCGTAGTGCATGGATACAACAATTAGGCCGTTTCGCATTTAAATTGTGCATGGTGCATTGTAGAGTATTTAATTTGTGCGTGTATGATTTTCTTCCTTTTTTGAAGTGGTTTGGAGGCGTTATACTCGTACTTGTAGCAGTAGTGCATGATAACGTTATCAACGGCCGTTTTTTATTTGTTACGTATGTTTTTAGAAAACACTAATCGCTTTTCTCTGATTCCCTACATTTTAGTGTTATTAATTACTATTATAAAATATTTATTTTGGTGATGGGATTAATATTAAAATCTTATTTATTTGATCTAATATGTATTTTGCTTGATATAGATATGTACCTATTTATATTTTCTCCTCTATATGATCTGGAAGTTTTAAATTTAGTTTGTATGTACTTAAAAAAATGATTTTTTTGTTGTTATGTTATTGCATGTTGTAATGAAGACCTCAGCTGAAATTGGTCAATTCTATAAATGACATCGGATCTGGCCGCGGCATACAAGTGTCGGCAGCTCGCTACGGGAAGTGGGGTGGGGTCTTGCCAGTCCGGTGTCCCCGATCCATTACATCTATTTTTTTTTTTTTGTATGCCTAGAAGCTAGCTGAAAAAAAAAGGGGAAAAATGTAGGAAGAAAAAAAAACGAAAGTAGAGGATCACCATCGACGAAGTCCTGCACATTCGAATCCAGCTGATCGGATTCTGGCCAAATTCCCACCAACAGCCGTCAGATCTCCGGGGCCAAAATTCGGAGACCTCCCTGAAAAAGAAACGACTTCGAATCCGGGTGCACCTACATAACTGTCCTGAAAAGGGTAAGAATTTCCTCAAGGAAAAGATTCAAGTGTTCAATTTAGAACATGTTTATTGCGTTTACGAAGCTTCAAACAAATATGTACTAATCTAATTCTGTTTAGACTCAAAAATCACGGGCACTAATCTTTACATTTTTAAAAAGAAACAATATGTATCGAAGAATTTACAAATAAATATACAAAAATAATGTACTTACCAGCGTGCAGCTGCAACGGCCGTTTTAGTTGCGACGAGGCTAAGTTTAAAAAAAATTAGAAATATTCGAAAATAAACTAGTGCCAAAGACGGTAATCCGACGCAGAAACAGAAAAGCGCAAAAAGAAATTAAATTAACAAAAAAAAAAAAGAAAGAATAAAAAACTGTGTTCAAATGAAACAATCAGAATTCTAACATAAGAAACAAATAGCAAACAAATTTTAAGCGAAGAATTCAACGCGTCGTTGCTGTCTCTTCAAACGAATAGATGCACGGAAAGTTGGCGGCACAAACAAACTGCTTCACAAAATTTCCCGTCGGGCCGATAACAGTGAAAACTTATCCGCAGCACACGCACATCCATTCAAAAATGCAATCACTGGCAGGAATCTTGATGTGATTGTCGATACGATCTTCATTAATCGACGATCCGGATATTAATTGCAGCTACAATAATTTAAAATTGCACTAGGGCTTCGTTGGCTTATGCGAACCAATTCACACTTCTCGCCGTCGGTGTAATACACGGAGCCTTCACGGACTTCACTTCCGCCATCATCAGCAAAAACTCAAAGATCTGATTGTTCCACAATCAGAATATGGGGGTATTTCGGTGTTGCTTTTTCGCACTAATCGCAGGTGTGTGTATAGATGCCATCTATTAGATGGTCATATTGGCACAATCGAATGAAACAATTTTCCCACTAGGGCTTCGTGGACACGGTTTCCTTCTCCACACACTTTTCTGGCGACCACTTATTATAAAAATTATAGATACTTGTGTCACTAACTTTACACAACTTTTCTTTCTTATTTTTTTTAAATATTCAAGCGAAGTTACTCTTAAGTTTTAAAGTGAAAAATTTTAAAATTTTACTTTTCTAAACTAAACGGACTTTAGTCAACGTCCGCACTTCGCGACAGCCCAATTTTAAGTCCCCGTTTCAATTTCCGCAAATCGCCAAAAAAACGCCAAAAAATCAAAGAACAAAGGCAACCTGTAAATCCTTATATAAAAGGTTCATTGCCATATCACCCACCATCGCCTTCCATCAGATTCCCACCCACCCACAAAATGTGCATATTCAAATCATACCAATATCCATAAAATACATTCGACAATGCATACGCACCATCCTAACACGCATCTAATATGCTGTCTCTCTTTCTGCATATTCTCATATCACTACTCTATAAATAGATCAAGCAATTGATCTGTGCGAGTGATAAGAACAAAAATAGAACATTTCGATACTCGCACATTTGATCAATGCTTGACAATAGAATAGAGAGTATTGATAAGAGACTATGCAGAAAGGTTTGCAGAAAGCTCGTCTGCAAAGCATTCTATGCCAGTTGCAATTGTGTCGTTGACGACGACACAATGGCAAGAACAATGCAAAATATGTGCAATGAATAGTGGACTATTACATCACAGCTTATTACGCGAGGATGAACAAGTAAACGAGCGGAAGATGCTGAAGGCTAATTTTTAATGTCCTTAGCGTGATATGTGCCTATATTTTTCCCCGCCATGTCTGCCAACAAATAACAAGGTGAACCCCTTTTAGCGACTACTTTGGCTTGTTTGAATTTGTGGTCTAGTTTCGCGTTGTAATGCTTCGATGCCTTGCTTTGACCAAAGTTCCGACGAAAGACTACGTCTCCAGGATGGAATGTTACCGGACGTGATCTCAAATTGTACGTCCGAGCATTGGTTTCGTACATCCGCTTAAGATTCTCCTGTACGTCTTTTCGCAGTATTTCTAATTTCTCATCGTTAGTTACGGCAACTCGGGGCTCTGTGAGCAAATTGAGGTTGCGTAATAGGGAGTAAGTTGTACCATGGCTAATCATGTTTTGCCCAAAAACTATGAAATACGGCGAAAAACCTACAGAAGAATGGTAAGCGGATCTCAAAGCTCCATTGATGGACGACAATTTGAGATCCCAATCGCGTTGGTCGGGGGAGACATATGCGCGAATCGCGGCCACTAGTGATCGATTCACGCGCTCTGAAGAGTTGCTTTGTGGAGAATATAAAGCGGTTAACTGATGTTTGATACCATATGAATCCAACAAAGTTTTAAAGAGGACAGACTTAAATTGAACCCCATTATCAGTGGTGACGGATTCCGGAACACCAAAAACGTGGAAGATTCGCTTCTCTAGATAATCCACAAGGATATTAGCTGTCATTTTCCTAATAGGCTCTGCAAACGAAAATTTTGAAAGGTGATCCAGTACAACGATGACACCTATGTTGCCTGATTTGGATCTCGGATAAGGTCCTAGAAAGTCTATGTACAGTCGCTGGAATATGCGATCAGGTACGATGATTTTCCCCATTGGAGGTCTTAGAACCTTGTTGGGAGCTTTCGTCTCCTTACATGTGACGCAGGAAGTTATGTACTCGTTGACCTGTTTGGACATTTTCGGCCAGTAATAAAAGGTTTTTAGCCGTTTAAGCGTTTTGGCAATGCCACCATGCGCGCACAAAGGGTGGTTGTGAGCACGTGCAATTATTGTCGACGTGAGCTCCTCCGGAACCCATAGTTTCCAAGAGCTCTCTTCCTGGGTCTCATCACCTGTCGCATATTCCGATCGTCTGTACACAAATCCGTCTAGCACCTTTAAGTCCGGGAGAAGATGGGAGTTCTCTTTGATCTTTCGAATCAAGGCAACGTAAGTATCTGACTGGAAATGAGGAGACTGTAAGTCTATTTCCATACTTCCTTCAAAAAATTCGATCGCCTCGATGGCCTCCGTTTCATACATACGAGAGAGCGTATCCGGAACCACGTTTTGGCTTCCCCTACGGTGTTCAATTGTAAATTTGAAGCTTTGTAGCTTCAATGCCCATCGGGCAAGTCTACCATTTAAGTCGGGCAATGACATTAGCCACTTCAGAGACGCGTGATCGGTTATGACCTTAAATTCGTGTCCCTCGACATATGCACGGAACTTCTTAATAGCCATCACCGCTGCCAGACATTCTTGCTCAGAAACCGTATAGTTTCTCTGGGCCTTATTGAACTTCTGCGACATATACGCAATGGGAACTTCAGAGCCATCATCCAGTGTCTGCATCAACACCGCACCGAGTCCAAACTGACTGGCATCGCAGTGGATGGCGAAAGGTCGCGAGAAGTTCGGGCTGTGAAGAACTGGAGCGGAAACTAGAGACTCCTTAAGGGTTTGAAAAGCTTTCATGCCCTCATCGGTCCAGACAAACTTACGGTTTTTGCGCAACATGTCTGTCAGCGGTGCAGACACCGTCGCATAATTTTCAACGAAACGTCGATACCAACCACACATTCCCAGGAACCTGCGCAGCTGTCTAACTGTATTTGGCAAAGGAAACTCAGAAATGACATTAACCTTATCAGGGTCGGTGCATATTGTACCGTTCCCTATAATATGACCCAAATAGGGGACTTGCTTCATAACAAATTTACTCTTCTCTACGTTTATAGTCAAACCAGCCCTTTGGAAACATATAGCCACTTCGTGCAGAAGCAATAAATGTTGCTCGAAAGTCTCCGTAACGAGTAACAAGTCGTCCAGATAGATGAAAACTTGATGACGAAGGTGAGCCGGGATGACCCGGTCCATGAGACGCTGCATCGTTTGCGGCGCATTGCACAATCCGAACGGCATCGTTACGAAATGATACAATGGCCGACCCGGAACTGTAAAAGCAGTCTTTTCCTTTGCGTCCTCATCGAGTGGTATTTGCCAAAAGGCATCTTTTAGGTCCAGGCTCGAAATAAATTCGGCTTTGGGGAGCCGACCTAGAATACCATCGATGAGGGGCAAAGGATACGCATCTTTGATTGTGACAGCGTTCACTTTCCGGGCATCCAAGCAAAGCCTTACCTTACCAGGTTTCACCACTAGGGTCACTGGAGACGACCAGGAACTCTGAGACTCTTCAATGACTCCTAGCGCAAGCATCCGATCGATTTCCGCGAAGAGGAGCTTTTCGATGGCGGGAGAGACTGCAAAGTGTCTCTGCTTAATAGGCTTGCTAGCTCCGACATCGATGGCGTGTTTGACAAGACACGTACGCCCTAAGCCCTCCGAAGAAAAAGACGGATACAGACGGATAACAGCATTGAGACGAGAGCTTTCGCCAGGTGTAAGAATATGTTTATTGCTGTCAGTGGCTAATGTTTCCAAAGAAAGGTTTTCTAAACTAATAGAGGAGCAAAATAAGTCTGAAGCAAGTCCAAAAAGACGGACAAAGTCTATGCCTAAATATAAATTTTGGGCCAATGTGGGCATAATTAGCAGGGTCAACTTTTCTGTTCGGCCACGGAAGGTTATATCTGCTGATACTTTCCCGACTGCCGAATGAGGTGTACCATCTGCTGTTGTAAGACGGAGGTAGAATTTTTCCCACGGATGATTTTTGTCAGAAATGAATTTCCTTGCCAAATCAGCAGCTATACAGCTGACACTGGCTCCCGTGTCGACAAGGCCGCAGACTTTGTCACCAAAAAGAATCACCTCGGCATAAGGCCGTATGTCGTTTTTAGGGGGAGTTCCAAGAATAGCAGAGCAGTAACGTTGTCGATTCTGCCGTACGGTTTTCCAGAACTGCCTCTGACGGACAGTCGTATGTTTTGGACGACGCTTTACCAACTCGTCAAGTCCGAAAAGACGACGACGTGCTGCTTGATATTCCTGGAACCTCACATGTAGTGGTTTAAAACTATAATGCGTCGGCTGATATGTGTTTTTAATGGCTGCGGAATTTTCCGCGTGGGGGTCGATAAACAAAGGTTTTGATGTGGAAACCGGTGGCACTACAGATGATAAGGATAGTTTAGCTTTTGGTTGTGTTTGTAAGGCAGGATCATGGGGTTGTATAAATAAAGTAGGTGTTTTAATGAGGGGATTATTATTAGAAGACGAATTAACAGAATGTGTGGCATCTGCCGTGTCTATTTCTGTTTGGGTGATGGATATGTTTTTGCTTTTAAGTTTTTTGAACACCTATTACATTGGGGACGATAGGTGTTTGGTTCGCCACAACCGAAACAGAATATCGTTCGTTCTGCCAAACAGTCAGAAAACTGGTGGCCAGTCAATCGGCAGTTCCAACATTTACTTTCCTTTGTAAGAGCATCAACGGAATCAGTTTCCAGAATTGCTAACGGTTCCTCTACTGCATTATCTGCCAATTCTGCGATATCTTTTCTATACGAGAAATTATGTCCCCGATTAAAACTCTTATTATAAATGTTTTCCAAGTGCTCAGAACGGTAAACATAAGTTTTAAGCTCTTGGAGGCTCCTAATAGGAAAGTGATTGAGCTCTCTCCTAAGTTCAATACGGAGATTACTCCGCAGAATCTCAACTAATTCCCACTCAGAAATGCCGTGCTCCAAACGATCAACTAGTTTTAGGGCACCATCGCAATATGAATCAAACGATTCCTTTGGTCCCTGTTTGCGAAGCTTTAGTTGTTCCATAATCTCATAGTCAGTTAGTCGTTCCCGAAACTGAGCTCGCAAAGCTTCACAAAAGGCGTACCATTCGACTTGAGGCACACTGCGATGGTACCTCCAAAACCAGTCAGCCGCCTTACCTGTGAGGAGCCAAGGAAGGTAGCTGGTTACGGCATCTAGATTATTTCCTAACGTACTGGAAGTGAAAGTTCGCACCTGGTATAAAAACTTTTCCACTGGCATATTGGGATCTTCACCCGAAAACTTTAAGTTCCATGCCATAATAGCCTTGCTGGTTCTCTCCGGATTAAAGTTAGAACGAGAACGGTGATCAGGAGGGAACCGCCAAGATGGACCTAAATTACCTACAGGCGGGTTGTTACGTCGGAGATATTCCTGGTGCGGAACATTACCCCAAGCCATACCTTGCTGTTGCTGTTGCGGTGCAACAGGAGGCAAAAGTGTTTGTGGCTGCGAAGATGGTTGAATGACAAACGTTTGATGTGGTGGATGATGTGGCAATGAAGGAGGTTGAATTTGAGGGTTCGGTTCTGCTAAACTTGAATTCGAACTAGGAAGTGGAGGAATCGACTGAGGTGGAGATGACGTAGCCGAGGGTGGTTTAATTGCTTGCTGCTCATGCGGCTGCATTTGAGTTTGAGAGGGCGAGCGTGAAGGTTGATTTTGCTGCTGTGGTAAAGTTTGAGGTGGTTGTTGCTGAGAAGCAAACTGTTCGTGCGTAAGTTTCCTGATTTCAGAGACGACTAATCCACGCAATTGTTTTTCCATTACCTCCTCAATAACTTTTCGAATATGGGAAACCATATCGACTTCCAAACTTTTATCAGCGGCAAACTCTGCAGCTGGTGTTATTTGCTGCGGGTTGGGTAGCAAACTTGCGTCTAAAGTTGGCCGATTAAGTAGTCTCTGCGTAGATGGTGAGATTAAATGAGTACCACTTTGAGCTTTTGTTTTTGAGCGGGTTACGCGTCCGCTGAATTTTGGTGTGGTCCCTGTAACAGGACCGCTAGACCCAACAGCACCCACATCTACCACTTCAAAAACTTCCTTTTCCCTAAAATTGACTCGTGTCAATCCTCCTAGGTTGCAAAGACGATCGCAGACCGGACATTTATTATTTTGTTCGAGCCAATTCTGGATACATTCCCTATGAAATGTGTGTGTGCATTCAGCCAACAAAACCTCATCAGTAAAAATGTAGTCTTTATAGCATGCTGAACATTTAGTAGGATCTTCTTTATCCGCGCCTAAAAGGTTAAGATCCTCACTACTACGACTTACAAGAGGCATATTGATTCGAAAAAACGCAGGAAAAGTATAACCAGGAATAAAAGATACCAATATATAAGTGTGAATAAATAACGTAGTAATAATAATGATGACAAACCGGTATGTATATACGAGTAAACGATAATTAGTTTTAATAAATAGATTAACTGTTTAAAGGGCAGAAACAACCGCTTTTGAATTCGAATCGACTAAATAGATACTCAATCCAAATATCAAAGTTGAATACGTACGATTTTGACAACAAAACAGTTTTCTTTTCTTTCGTTCGCGATTATTATGAATCTTTTCCTCTATGGAAACCCTTCCCTTCAGGACATGAAGGCGAACCAGTAAATGTAGTTAAAGTAACACCCGATATGAATTAAAATAAGAAAAATGTGCATGAAGTCTTTGACAATGATCCAGGATAAAATTTAAAAGAGAAAAGAAAAACGCAAAAATTATTACTAAGTTGCATTAGTATATCAGGCTATGAGCTTCAGCGAAAAATACTGGACGCAAATGCACAAAATATACTGCGCCAAATTAACGTAATTCACAATATTTTTCCCTGAATCTCATAGTCAAACCTAAAAATACAACTTGTAAGATTGACTTCATATTTAAGTGATGAAGAAGAAAAAAAAAAAGAAGGGCAGCTCTTTCACACAGAAAAGTACCAAAAAATACATTCAGCAAACTTGGATAGGCAACTCAAAAAATTCAATATCGCCAGTAAATCTCAAGGTAGCTGTATGTCATTTGGTACGTGGCGAGCCACGGGACAACACAACAAAAGAGCTGCCCTGTAGTTATTACTCTACTCTACAGGATAGTCTACTCTACAAGGAAGGAACGCGAAGGAGGGATGCTGCAAGGTAAACACTTATATCTTCAAAAACTCTAAGTCGAAGCTTAGAAGAAAGAGGACAAGTGTTGACTTTTGTTTGGAACCCAAAATAAATCTTCTTTGAAAGACGAACTTGGGCCCCACGTTGGGCGCCATTAAATGTAATGAAGACCTCAGCTGAAATTGGTCAATTCTATAAATGACATCGGATCTGGCCGCGGCATACAAGTGTCGGCAGCTCGCTACGGGAAGTGGGGTGGGGTCTTGCCAGTCCGGTGTCCCCGATCCATTACATCTATTTTTTTTTTTTGTATGCCTAGAAGCTAGCTGAAAAAAAAAGGGGAAAAATGTAGGAAGAAAAAAAAACGAAAGTAGAGGATCACCATCGACGAAGTCCTGCACATTCGAATCCAGCTGATCGGATTCTGGCCAAATTCCCACCAACAGCCGTCAGATCTCCGGGGCCAAAATTCGGAGACCTCCCTGAAAAAGAAACGACTTCGAATCCGGGTGCACCTACATAACTGTCCTGAAAAGGGTAAGAATTTCCTCAAGGAAAAGATTCAAGTGTTCAATTTAGAACATGTTTATTGCGTTTACGAAGCTTCAAACAAATATGTACTAATCTAATTCTGTTTAGACTCAAAAATCACGGGCACTAATCTTTACATTTTTAAAAAGAAACAATATGTATCGAAGAATTTACAAATAAATATACAAAAATAATGTACTTACCAGCGTGCAGCTGCAACGGCCGTTTTAGTTGCGACGAGGCTAAGTTTAAAAAAAATTAGAAATATTCGAAAATAAACTAGTGCCAAAGACGGTAATCCGACGCAGAAACAGAAAAGCGCAAAAAGAAATTAAATTAACAAAAAAAAAAAAAGAAAGAATAAAAAACTGTGTTCAAATGAAACAATCAGAATTCTAACATAAGAAACAAATAGCAAACAAATTTTAAGCGAAGAATTCAACGCGTCGTTGCTGTCTCTTCAAACGAATAGATGCACGGAAAGTTGGCGGCACAAACAAACTGCTTCACAAAATTTCCCGTCGGGCCGATAACAGTGAAAACTTATCCGCAGCACACGCACATCCATTCAAAAATGCAATCACTGGCAGGAATCTTGATGTGATTGTCGATACGATCTTCATTAATCGACGATCCGGATATTAATTGCAGCTACAATAATTTAAAATTGCACTAGGGCTTCGTTGGCTTATGCGAACCAATTCACACTTCTCGCCGTCGGTGTAATACACGGAGCCTTCACGGACTTCACTTCCGCCATCATCAGCAAAAACTCAAAGATCTGATTGTTCCACAATCAGAATATGGGGGTATTTCGGTGTTGCTTTTTCGCACTAATCGCAGGTGTGTGTATAGATGCCATCTATTAGATGGTCATATTGGCACAATCGAATGAAACAATTTTCCCACTAGGGCTTCGTGGACACGGTTTCCTTCTCCACACACTTTTCTGGCGACCACTTATTATAAAAATTATAGATACTTGTGTCACTAACTTTACACAACTTTTCTTTCTTATTTTTTTTAAATATTCAAGCGAAGTTACTCTTAAGTTTTAAAGTGAAAAATTTTAAAATTTTACTTTTCTAAACTAAACGGACTTTAGTCAACGTCCGCACTTCGCGACAGCCCAATTTTAAGTCCCCGTTTCAATTTCCGCAAATCGCCAAAAAAACGCCAAAAAATCAAAGAACAAAGGCAACCTGTAAATCCTTATATAAAAGGTTCATTGCCATATCACCCACCATCGCCTTCCATCAGATTCCCACCCACCCACAAAATGTGCATATTCAAATCATACCAATATCCATAAAATACATTCGACAATGCATACGCACCATCCTAACACGCATCTAATATGCTGTCTCTCTTTCTGCATATTCTCATATCACTACTCTATAAATAGATCAAGCAATTGATCTGTGCGAGTGATAAGAACAAAAATAGAACATTTCGATACTCGCACATTTGATCAATGCTTGACAATAGAATAGAGAGTATTGATAAGAGACTATGCAGAAAGGTTTGCAGAAAGCTCGTCTGCAAAGCATTCTATGCCAGTTGCAATTGTGTCGTTGACGACGACACAATGGCAAGAACAATGCAAAATATGTGCAATGAATAGTGGACTATTACAATGTGCATGATATAGAAAAAAATCCCACTTCTATTCCTCACACCTTTTTCCTCCCATGGCAAGAGGAATCTAAACCCTCCCCGCTAGCTCTTGCTGGGCAGTGCATTTTATTTGCATAATTGTAGAAATACATAGCAGCTTGAAAGTCCATATAAATTTACAGGAATTGTCTTTGATAAATTATTTATTCAGCAAGATTTGTAGGTATGTCCTGTTATTGTGCGAAAGAATGTTGGCATTGCTTTAAAAAAAAATAATTTTAAGTAAACAAACTTTCGGACATAATGTCTCATCATAATTTAATATATCATTACAATTAATCATTAGGTGATCCGTTTGGGTTGCCTTTTCTAGCCTCAAATGAAAAAAAAAAAGAAAGAGGTATCCAAATTTGAATTACCATCAAAATGAGCAGTGCTTAATATTTACTTATTGAATATAATGTTATTGAAATATTGTCGCGACTATTGCATATTGCTGGTCCCTTTGAAAGGTAAATACTGGATTATTTTTCCACATTGCGACCGTTCTCTGCCAAAAAAAAATGTATGTAATGTAGGATTCCGAACTGTAGCTATCTGTATGCATTTTCATAGTGCGATTGAGCATAACTGATTTGTAAAAAAAAAACTGTATTCACCTAATACATACGTAGATACAACAAGCTTAAAAACATAAAAATGGACTGACTGACTAACAAAGAGCACAATTTTAACGCATTAAAAAACAGTGTGGATATTCGTGTATAGTATTCTTTCCTGATGGTAAATCTGCCCACCCGGCTCTGTACTTCACGAGCCGCCACTGGCTGCAACAGACGGACAGACAGACAGACGAACAGACAGACGGACATCGGTGTGTATTTTTTATACCAACTGTTGGTATAAAGCTCATGCATACATTTTTATACCCGTCACTATGTGAAAGGGTATATTAACTTTGTCATGAAGTTTGCAACGCACAGAAGGAAGCACCTCCGACTATATAAAGTATATATATGTAAGAGAGGATATTGGATGAGCGGAGAGCATCGTGGCAGTCAGTCGTCAGCCGTTGAAGCCGCCGGTCAAGCCGAACGTCCGTTCCACTATATATCCGACTACATATCTAACATTAACATTACATTAAATATTCTATCGATTGTTTTTATTTTCATACTACGGAATAAACCTTCTCATTTTGTAATTTCTAAATTGTTGCGTTTAAATTCCGTACATTTGGGGGCTCAACCGCGCGTCGGAAAAAGTGGAAAAGTGCCCGCCCGCGTTTCGCCTTCATACCACAATTAGCTTTCACAACCGTGCCGTGGTTACTTTGCTACATACAGACATTTAAAAGTGGCTAAAACTGTGTCGTGAAAAATAGAACTATTAAAACAGTCTACAGTTTTATGAGCGGGAAAAAATCAAAGTGGTCCGCTAGTCCCGTTAAAGGAAAGTTTACGCCGAAATTGAAAGTAGCGGTACGGGCGAAGCCACATTACAACACCCGATCAAGAGCAAGCAGTTTATCGTCACCTCTTTATTGTACTGCTTCGATGATGACAGAGCCAGGTAGCTCTAAAATGGCGGCAGAAACAGCCACGAAATCGGAGGAGCAACACATCGAACCTACAAAAGTGGCACAGCCGGCCCCAACTACATCGAAGATTGTACCAACACCAACAGCAGTCCGACACACAACAGATGAGGAGACCAACAATAAAATTGCAGAGAACAATTCGATGCTACAGCAGCTAATTCAGTTGCTCACGCTGAAAATTCAGGCCGATGAAGTTCGAAGTGACACGAAACTTGAAGATTTCTCAAAAATAATTCCGGAGTTTGACGGTGAAAGTATGCCAGTTCGAAAGTGGTTGGAAATTTTTGAAAAGAACGCCGAAGCTTATGGGTTAAATCAGAAGCAACAATATTTGCAGGCTCGGGCTAAAATGACTCGAACGGCAAAATTCTTCTTGGAATCTGCATTCATATATGAGTACAACGATTTACGCCGTGTATTAATAGAAGAGTTCGAATGCAAGAAAATTTATAGTGCCGAATTGCATAGAGAACTGAGTTCACGAGTAAAGAAGAGCGGCGAAACTTTTCATGAATACATGTTAGTTATGAAACGTATTGCCGCGCGTGGAGTTATTGACACGGAATCTGTAATTGGATACATTGTCAAGGGCCTTAATTTGAAAAGTGACTTCAGGTACAATCTCTACAGTTGTACATCTTTTCATGAGTTGAAAGCCAAATACGAGGTATATACATGCGTCACTGAAAGCGAACGACAAGCACACGCTGATAGTAAGCCGTCAAGCTCGAAAGAAAAATCGCAGCCTGTATCAAGTGGCAAAAAACAACATTGCTTCAATTGCGGTTCGGGTGAGCATCTACGAAAGAATTGTACAGTTGACGTTAAATGTTTCCGCTGCAATAAAAGTGGGCATATGTCAAAGAGCTGCCCAACGAAAGATGCTGTCATAAACGTAGTGCAGAGGATCGAAAGAAAAGCCGAACGTTTGAAAAAGATAACCCTCAATAATTTTGGAGTGAATTGTTTGGTGGACACTGGAGCGCAGGTCTCTATATTGAAGGAAAAAGTTGCCGAAAAGATTAACGTCGATTTAGAGAAGTGTGTCGTACATCTACGCGGTTTTGGCAACAATACGATTCGCCCTATTGGTTGCTTGGTTGCGGAAGTAGCAGTTGACGATATGCTGATAGCCCATAAATTTGTTGTAGTTGCGGATCAGGATATGGACTACGATGCCTTGCTGGGCTTCGATTTCACGAGTAAATTCGTCTTCAAATCAACGGCAGCTGGTTACGAGTTTTCTCCCCTCTCAGGGGAGGAAACTACATCGACAAATCAGATAAGTATCTATAATATTATAGAAACAAACACTGATGCTGATGTACCCCCACAGTTTAAAACCCGTGTGCAAAGGATGATCGACAACTACAAGCCGAAGATGTTAACAGCCGTTGATGCCCGATGCCCGATCAACCTGAAGATTGTACCCGATGAAAATATTTTGCCGTTCCGACACACACCAAGCCGTATTGCAGTCAACGAAGTAGAAGCAGTTAAAAAGCAGATTGATGATTGGCTCGAGGCAGGTATCATACGTCCATCATCCTCCAACTTTGCAAGCCGCATCATCATCGTTAAAAAGAAGGATGGAAGCAATCGTGTATGCGTAGATTTCAGGAAGTTGAATCGAATAGTTTTAAAAGATGGGTTTCCGGTTCCGATTATCGAAGACGTGCTGGATAAATTACACAACACAACATTTTTTACCACGTTGGATTTGGAAAACGGATTTTTCCACGTCCCCGTCGACGAAAGCAGCAAAAAATATACAGCGTTTGCTACCAAGGAAGGTCTTTTCGAGTTTAACAAAGCACCTTTTGGATTTTGTAATTCGCCGGCAGCCTTTATACGATTTGTCAACTTCGTTTTTCAAAAGCTGTTAAATGAAAACATTTTAGATTTGTACATGGACGATATCATCATCCATGCGGAAACTGCAGAAGAATGTTTAGCAAAAATGGAGACGGTTTTCAGCGTTGCATCGGAGAATGGTCTTAAAATCAACTGGAAAAAATGCCGGTTTCTTCAGAGATCCATTGACTTTCTGGGCCATATGGTAGGCGATGGACAAATTAAACCCGGTAGAGAAAAAACGAATGCTGTCACCAGATTTCCTTTGCCTAAAAATATTAAGGCGTTGCAGTCATTTTTGGGATTGACGGGATTTTTTCGCAAGTTCATCAAGAATTACTCCCAAATCGCTAGACCGTTGACAAATCTACTGCGAAAGGACGCTAAATTTCGAATGGAGAACCCGCAAGTCCAGGCATTTAATCATCTAAAGGAAGCATTGTCCAATGAGCCGGTACTTCGAATATACAGCAGAGACGCGAAAACGGAGGTTCATACGGATGCGTCGAAAGATGGATTCGCTGCGGTACTTATGCAGTGGTTTGAAGGTCAACTCTATCCTGTATTCTTCTGGAGCAAGAAGTCTACCGAATCAGAGGCTCGTCTTCATAGCTACGTTCAAGAAGCTAAAGCCGTTTTCCTCGCATTTAAGAAGTTTCGTCATTATATCCTTGGAATTCGTTTTAAGCTTGTAACGGATTGTGCGGCTTTCAAGCAAACATTATCGAAAAAGGATGTACCAAACAATGTGGCGCAGTGGGTTGTCTACATCCAAGACTTCGACTTCGAAGTAGAACACCGACCAGGTGACAGACTAAAATATGTTGATTGCCTTAGCCGATATATACCACAGATCATGTTAGTATCAACGGAAATATCTGCGCGCATAAGGAAAGCACAAAAAGAAGACACGGCAATTAAGGCTATTTCAGAGATACTAGCTAGCCGTCATTACGAGAATTTTAAATTAAAAGGAAACTTGATGTATAAAGCTGTAGATGGCAATGATCTACTTGTTGTCCCGAGATGTATGGAGAAGGAAATCATCGTTGATGCTCATAATGCTGGGCATTTCGCAGTTCAAAAGACGATGCATTCAATTCAACAATGTTATTGGATACCACATTTGGAACAGAAAGTTGCACAAGTCGTAAGCAATTGCATTAAATGTATCATTTATAACAAAAAACTAGGTAAAAAAGAGGGATATTTGCATTGTATTGAAAAAGGAGACAAGCCGTTACACACGCTGCATATAGACCATCTTGGTCCAATGGACGCAACGTCGAAGCAATACAAATATATTCTAGCCATGGTCGATGCTTTTTCCAAGTTTGTGTGGCTTTTTCCGACGAAGACAACCAACTGCGAAGAGGCGGTTAAAAAACTTGAGATGTGGTCCACAGTATTTGGCAACCCAATTCGAATAGTTACTGACCGAGGTGCTGCATTCACAGCAAACATGTTTGCAGATTATGTGAAGGATAATGGTATTGAGCACGTTTGTACCACGACTGGAGTGCCTAGAGGAAACGGGCAGATCGAAAGAGTCAACCGCTCAATTTTATCAATCATATCAAAGCTGTCATCTGAGGAACCTGCAAAATGGTTCAAATTTGTCCCGAGCGTGCAAAAAGCTGTTAACTCCCACATACACGTTTCCACGAAAAGATCTCCTTTTGAATTAATGTTTGGGGTTAAAATGAACTCCAAACCAAACGATCAATTAGTTCAGTTGCTAGAACAAGAAATGTTTGATATGTTCGACGAGGAAAGAAAAGAGCTACGGCGAAATGCAAAACTGGAAATTCTTCGAGCACAAGCGGCTTATAAAAAGCAGTTCGACGCCAAACGCAAGGACGAACATGTTTACCGAATCGGAGACTTGGTTGCAATCCGACGTACACAATTTGTTGCTGGTAGGAAATTGGCCAGTGAGTATTTGGGACCTTATGAAGTTACCAAAGTGAAGCGAAATGGCCGCTACGAAGTCAGAAAGGCAGCCAATATCGAAGGCCCGATTAATACGTCTACTAGTTGTGATCACATGAAATTATGGAAATATGCTGTGGACAACGACGAGCTGTGGTCATCTGAGGCAGATGACTAATCAGAATGGCCGAATGTAAGAGAGGATATTGGATGAGCGGAGAGCATCGTGGCAGTCAGTCGTCAGCCGTTGAAGCCGCCGGTCAAGCCGAACGTCCGTTCCACTATATATCCGACTACATATCTAACATTAACATTACATTAAATATTCTATCGATTGTTTTTATTTTCATACTACGGAATAAACCTTCTCATTTTGTAATTTCTAAATTGTTGCGTTTAAATTCCGTACATATATTATTGATCAGCGTGACGAGAGAAATCGATTGAGCCATGTCCGTCTGTCTGTCTGTCTGTCTGTCCGTCTGTCTGTCTGTCTGTCCGTCTGTTGCAACGCAAACTAGTCCCTCAGTTTTGAAGCTATCGGGCTGAAAATTTGTACACAAGTTTCTTTTTAGTGTACGCTGTATATATGTCGGAACGAATGGAATCGGACCATGGGGTCATGGGGCTGCCCCTGAAAATTAGGTTTTTCTAAGAAAAACTTTTTTCTTTATGTACCAATCGTAACCAAACTTCACCCAAGTGTGTTTCTAGTAAAGCCCCAAAACATATCTAGGAACGAATGGAATTGGAACATTACGTCATAGGGCTGCCATACAAACGAACCATTGAAAATTAAATTCTTCTAGGAAAAACCTTTTCCTTGTTAAGCCGACCGTAACCAAACTTCATCCAAATGTGTTCCTAGTAAAGCCTCAAAAAATATCTAGGGGCAGATGAAATCAGAACACTACGTCATAGGGCTGTCATACCAACCAACCGCTGGAAATTAGGTACTTGCATGAACAACTTTTTTCTTTGTGAATCAATCTTAACCAAACTTCACCCCAATGTGTGGCTAGTATAAGCTGACCAGACGTACAACATTTTGCTGTAGAGTACAGCATTTTGACTTGTCGTACAGCATTAGTAAATGAACAGCATTCCCAACGCCACACCAAAGAAACCGAAATGACTGCATAATAACTTCCTCGGTGAGGCCTGTAGTCAGTCTGTTAGGTGTTATTAGCACGGTAATCTCACTTTCATGTGGCAAACGTTCATTTTCGATAATTTCGGAACTCTTTGGTCAATCCTTCTGAAATTTAATGTACCTAAATGTAAGCCCCAGGTAGCTCCACAACCTAGGGACTACATTTACTTTCATTTCTCCATATTTTAGGGTCCCCCTATCTGCGTTCGACAGTTACAGCTGCCCAAATCGCACTTTCGTCTTTTCTAATCGAAAACTCTATAAAATTTGTCCAATAAATTTGAAAATTGGCAGACTTGTGAAAATTTCAAGGCTCTACCTCACACTTGTAGCTGTAGAGCTATACTTGGCGCTCACCGCTCACATTTTCTCTAAATTTCAAGGTCCTACCTATCTGCGTTCGCGATTTCAATCGTATCAATCGAAAATTGTCCCTAATTCGGAAATTTTGGAGCGGAAAATTTTGTAATTTACAGCCATGTATAAAGAACCGCACTGCCCGTATTAGGTAAAAATTTCAAGCATCTATAGGTGCCAAGGCTCAGAAGTAACAGCCATCTAAAGATGCGATTTGAATTTTTCACAAAACGATGGAAAAATTACTGTACTCCATCCGATTCCCCTATCAAGGAAAAAGAAAATGCAAACTAAAGGACTCTGCAAGGATTTCCCCTATATTTCGACTAAATCCAATAAAGTAGCGATAAATCCCCAGAGGGTCACTATCCGCTTAAGAATTGTCTGCGCAATGAGGTATTAATTTACCTATTGTAAGAAACAAAACGAAACTTTTAAATAGGTAGGTACAAGGAGGTGTAATTTTCGTACTTCAAATAAACAATTTCATGATTTTTGTCTCAGGGTCACGGATAGTCATAGATAGGGAAAGGGCCATCATCATCCCTACAATGCTGCTGAGACTGCAGTTTCGAACACTGAAATTCAAAAGTTGAAAAATCACTGAGTATCGACTGTATCTAGAAAGCGGAAATCGAATCCGTATTGAAACAAATTGGATTATAAATTGTCCTTTCTTGAAATATGGTTTTAAAAAACCGACAATTTAAACTGACAAAAAGTCCTAATCTTTGTCGTACATTTGAATTAAATACCTATTCCTAACCCTAAAAAATTCCGGGTTCATTGTGTTAAACAATTGTTGGGTTTGCCCCTTTTAAACGAGATCCTGGCTACACTTCTTCCATGCCTGTTATAACTTTGCGTGTTTAGAACATACATTTGCACTTCACATGCTGATGATGTTTTGTCAATGAGATGAGAACATTTAGAAGTTGAGAGATCTTTTCTGGGTCCTGTTTAGTACCAACAGAACCTTGCAAGGACGTAGCCAGGATTTAGCTGGGCTTCAGAAGTTATGACATTATTAGAATCATGTTGCTAATTGTAGACACTAGTTTCGGCGTTGCCCCAATGAATAATATGCCTCCTGTCCCACTGTTCCTGTGTCGAATTCAATTTTATCGCTTGACGAGGCTGGACGAGCACGATAGCACGCACGATTACTTAATTGCTCCGCTATCATCGGAAGCAGACAGTGCCACGCCTACAACGCCAAAAAGACTTCTTTTCTGTACAATTATTATAGAAGGGCTCGTGGGCCATGGTATATGCACGAAGCAGCAACTATGGAACTATGGAAAGTACGATAGAGTATTAGGTGCCCGCGTCGTGCTGCTTTTGCCTTCCCTTCGCACAGCTCAAAAAAATTACTTCATTCTTACAGGGAAATATTTTATTCCAAATTGTGTAGCCTGTATGAGGTCTTACGAAATTTCTTGAAGCTTCCATTATGAAAGACCATCCCAATTTTGGGTCACCAGATTTTTATGTGTTTCGAATTGTTTATTATGTAGTCACAACTTTCGTCCAGATGACACAATTTATCTGACTACAAGCTTAATTTCGGCAGAGTTTTAGGAATGAATGAATTAGAAATAATGTGCGAAGTTAAGGACTCCTGGACCCCTCCGCTGGCTACGTCCCTTGCTTTCCCAAGGTTCACCACACATTTCCCAGAATAAAGGCTACTATTCTTGCTGTATTCCGTTTAGCAAAATATCACTTATGAAACGATGGAGAATATGTGGTCGTTTTATATGGCATCCATCATGGTGGTAGCCTCGTGACATACAGTTGACGCCGCTTAATGCGATCACATCGGGACCTTGCTGTTTTGATAACATTAAGCGAATGATAACAAATAATATAATAGTACGATTGAGGCTTTGCCTGAAAACCGAATTCCGGAATGTGTACTGCATTGGGCCTTCGGGAATCTGGTCACCTTAGGCTAGTAAAGCCTCAGAAGATATTTAGGAATGGATGGAATCGGAACATTACATCATAGGGCTGTCATACAAACCAACTCCCAAATATTAGGCTCTTGTAAGAACAACTTGTTTCTTTTTGAATCTTAACCAAAATACATCCAAGTGTGTTCCTGGATTAACCCCAACGTATCCAGGAACATATGGAATCGCAACACGTCATATAGGACTGCGGTAGAAATTTTTAACACAAAAGGAGCTTAAGTTTCATTCAAATGTGACGGGTATTCAAATTTCGGCCGCGCCCGAAATTAGCCTCGGTCTCGTTTAGTATGAATTGTAATAAACAGCGATGCATAAATTTTGTTTATATGATTTTTTATTAAATTTATCCGAAATAGGTATTAAAATATTGAATTCGAGATGTTTGTATAAAAATTATACGAAGCTGTTACAAAATTAATCCTAAAATACCAATGAAAATTATGCAGCATTTATATGAATCTTTGGAACATTACGCTATCAGCTCTCGCAAGAATAATTTTCTTGTTCTTCTTATCGACACTAGCGACACTCTTTTATCAGAACGTGTTATTGATTTTATACAATAAATCACAACTTTGCATACCAATCGAGAATTTGTTTAATAATATTGAACTGCGGTGTGTGCCACACTCCGGTCGGTCTGGGGCCGCCTTAAAGTTGTAGATTTCTAAAAAATTTCATTGCATTCGCATTTGGTAAGGTGGACTTCGTGCATCGCTGTGGCTCACCTGGTTGAGAGAGCATGAGATAAATAAAAAGGACCGTGTGGTTCCTTTAAAACTATATTTACAACTCCCAAGATACATTTGTTCTTAAACCTATTTATACTATTCTTAAACTACACAAAACTAATTGCTATACATTTGTTCGATACATTTCCTCTGGTGCAAATAGACAAAGGTTCACAGGGTCATTCATTACAGTATCTACGATTATGATGCATGCATATCACAACAACACAATGTACATATCTTTATCTTTTGCTGCTATCGAGAACATATTTGGTCAACATATTCTATTTTATCACTTTAAAGCAATATTTGTGTTGTCGGTATGTAACTCATGCTAGTAATCTAGAGGTGCGGAGATCGAATCTCGGCGTGGTCCAAAGTTTCTGTACATGTGCGGATAGGAAATATGCCTGCAATATTATGTCCCACAAGGGGTTTTCTGCAGGCATACATTATTCTTCAGATATAAATGAATGTCATTTTTTTTAATTTTAAATAAAAAAGTGTATATGTAGTTTTAATCATATATCTGGATAAATACTGTTTACACCTTATTCGGATTATTTTTATATTGTTAGCTTATAAAAATATTTTATACGCGATTAGCATGAATTGTATAGCTTCAACTGATAACTTCGATTAATAAAGAAGCTTGGGATAAAATTTTTTACAGAAACTATATGTATACCAAAATTTATAAAGTTTATACCATTTTTTTTAACCGTGTGTATACTTTTTATATGGTCGCAGATGTTTCCTTCAATGCGTTACAAACTTCATGACAAAGTTAATACAGTAGACGCTCACAAATTAGAACTCTCAGAAATTAGAATCTTCCAGAAATTAGAACCACATCTTTCGCTTCATTACATGCTCTGAAATTAGAACCACAAGTTCTAATTTCAGAGCGGATAATGCATTGAGATTCATTGATGCGTATTATGCTCTGAAATTAGAACTGGAGTTCTAATTTCAGAGAAATTAATCGATGTTGTGTTTTTATGTTAACCATAAATCCTTTTTTCCTGGAAATTTTGCGTTTCAAAATAATACCTAGAATTTGATCTAGTAATTGGAGTAATTCTGATCTGGTTCGAATGTTTTTGTACATTTGTTTCGCGGTGAAAGTTATACGGGACTCGGTTTGAATCGAAAAGTATTTAAAGCATGTCTGCTAAACGTTCAAAAAAACACTTTGACTTTAGAACAAAAAGTGAAAATATTAAAGAGACTTGACGAAGGTGTTAACGGCAATCGATTAGCACTGGAGTATAAAGTCTCAAAGTCCGCTATAAGTTACATTAAATCTAAAAAGGAAACGATTTTGGCTGCGGTTTCTAAAACATATCAGGAATCACGAAAAAAATCTTTACATAGTGCAGAATATCCCGAAATGGAAAACCGTTTGTACGAGTGGTTCCTGAACCAACGCGAAAAAAAGTGTACATTGACTGGACCAATACTTAAGGCAAAAGCTAAAAGTATTTTCCTAGACGTTTATCCTGAGAAAAGTGTATGTGCATTTGATGCAAGTGACGGGTGGTTTACGAAGTTTAAAAATCGGCACGGCATTCGATATTTAAAAGTTGGTGGTGAGATACTTTCGTGTAATGTTGGCGAGATAAGCCCTTTTATGAATAGGCTTCGTGCAAAAGTTGCAGAAATGGGCCTTTTAGAAACCCAGACCTACAATGTTGATGAAAGCGGTTTGTTTTTTCGGTGTTTGCCAAACAAAACATATGTTTCTGCCAACGAAACAAGTGCACCCGGACACAAAATTCAAAAGGAACGCGTTTCTATTTTACTGGGTGCAAATTCTGATGGGTCGCATAAATTGAAGCCGTTGGTTATTGGAAAGGCTAAGAAACCGAGATGTTTTAATGGATTCAACAACCCACTGCATTACGATTGTTCAAGAAACGCTTGGATGACATCTCCAATTTTTCATGACTGGTTTCATAAGATATTCGTAAACGAAGTAAGGGAATATTTTGTTTGATTTCATACTTTTTAAACGACGTTTCTATTTTACATAGGTCATTCGATTTTCGACAGCAAATAATTTACCTCCGAAGGCCCTTCTGCTCATTGATAAATTGTTCTGCTCACGCACCCATTGAAAGACTTCAAAACGAAGACGGGAATATAGTTGCCTATTTCTTTCCGCCAAATGTTACAGCAGCAGTTCAACCAATGGACCAAAATCCAATTAAGTTGACGAAACTTATTTATAGAAATAAGTTACTCTCGCAATTGATCGCTGAGGGCGGTGAACTATACCAATGTCTAAAAAAACATTCAGTTCGCGATGCAATCATGCTTATCAAGGAAGCATGGGATGAAGTGCCATCAAGTATAATTAAAAAGGCATGGTCTAAGTTGTTGAATTGGGACAATGACCAATTTGATAGTGAGGATGATTTACCGCTTGCAGAATTTTTGCAAACTCGAAATATCACTGAAGTACAACTCCTCGAAAATAGTCAAGCCATGCTTGCATCAATCATTCCAGAGTATATTATCACTATAGAGGAAATTGAACAGTGGAATGAAGATGCTTATGACGATGCATCAGACGGAAATCACGCAAGCAACGGTGAGTCTTCGCAAAGCAGCGACGATGATGTTCATGATATCGTGGAAGCTGTTTCCTACTCTGCAGCCATTGACAGTGTCAACACTGTAATAAGGTGGTGCAAGAACAATCAATTGTATTCTGCTAGACATATGCACAATCTTTTAGCAATCCGTAACGACATAGTTGAATCAAATTTAAACAAACCAAGAAAACAAGCAAATATTACGGATTATATGAAGAAAATTTGATTTGTAATTAACATGTATTATTTTGAAGTTCACTACAACGATAAATAAATAAATCACGAAATATCTACGTCTTTTTTATCAAAATTAAGGCAGAAAATAAAAACGTCCAGAAATTAGAACATTTCAGAAATTAGAATCACCTCATTTACCAAGTGGTTCTAATTTCTGAGCGTCTACTGTATACCCTTTCACTCTATGAGCGAAGGGAATAAAAACGTACCTAATATACACATATGGCCAAAGAAATAAGTACATCCATACGAATTTTTCTTATCACCCTGTAGCCAAGTAGTTATTTTAGGAAATAAACTGATATGGAAAGATTTAAATACTTAATTGGTGAGGAATGAAATAATATGAAAATTAGCATATTATAATAAATAACAGCTTTCATTTACCTTGAAAAAGTACGAACTGACTAAAATAGGCTGGACAAAATAATAAGTACATGTCAGTTAATTTGATTAATACTTGTTTTAATTAAAATATTAAGTTCTGATTCGACAAGAATTTAATTTATTTTATTATTTAAAAGTAAATGGTCCATTATTTTTAAAGAAAAAAAGGTTTTTGTTGGCCTTTTGGAGATAATTCTTATGGTATGTTCCCATACATCCATATATCCAGTTACTTCCAGGAAATTCCGTAATTGGTCCGTTTTGGTTGGTACGGTTAGGGTGAATATCCTGCTGAAATCCCCATTTTGAAATATTCTAGGAGTCTAAAATAACATTTCTTATATGGAAATTGTCTCATTGTAACGGTTATTAGGTATATTTGAACGAAACCAAACTATGAAAATTAAACCATAGACCACGTTTTTTCGACTCCATGGGAAATAGTCAGTAGATGTAGCATATATTATATTATTTTTTTTTCCTGAATGAAGATTATTACGATAAGAGTAGTTTCCAATCAAATTTATTATGATCTCATAAATAAAACAGAATATTCTGTGAGTTTTCATTGTTCGGTCTGGAACAAGAAAAACTATCCCTCCCAAATTTGTTTAAACCGTCAACACTTTTTGACGTCGCCATGGGAACTTCCAAACTTTTTGTCAAAACTGCTTTACTTCTTGTATTCTTCGATTAACTTTTCAAAGGGATTCTATATTTTAAATATTTGCCGCGAAAATCACCAAGAGAACTTTTCTCGCCATAGTGATAATGAGACCGACAGTTGTCCTTAAGGCCCTTACATGGACTTAACTGTATTTGAGACTGCTTATATTTACTTTTTAATGAATTACACAGTAAATACAATGTTTAGCTGGTTTATTTCGTTATTGAGAGAATAATTTTTCCGCTATTTCAAAGTCTCGAACTTAAACTTCTTTTTTCGTACCTACCATGCGTTTTTCGCCCCCTTAAGTATTTTTGTTTGTTTTTAATTTAACGCTTCTTGCATACACCAATTATTAAAAAAATAAATCCTTACGGAAAATAGCAACTTGTTGTCAAAAGATTAAAAAAAACGATGGTGTACTTATTATTTTGACCAAGCTGAAAACCCACTTCAAAGTTAATATCGTGAGGGACTAAGAAAATAGGGGGATGCCATTCAGTTGTTCGATTCCGTTGGCATTGTTGTATCCTAATTGTTGTAATGACTATCTATTTGGAGTAATTCAATTTTAAAAAGGGTATGGAAATTTGGCATAAAAATGTACATGAGGGGTGTACTTATTTTTTTGTCCATATGTGTATGTACGCACCAAATTAAGAAAGATGTTAAAAGATTTAACTGTCACCACAAAAAATAGGAAAAACTTCGGATAGACCTCAACTTTTACATATGGTAAGCATTGTTGTATAATTTAGTGTATTTGGGCAAAAACGAAGAATTTACTAAAAAATTTCATGAATATTTTGTAAACATAACATAAACCTATCGTCATAATTGCGTTGTATAAAATAAATAAACATATTTTTGAATGATTTGTATTGCCCATCAGCCACCATAAACAGTCAATCAAAATTAGGAGAAAAAAATACTAAATTTTATCACATTATTTTAAATTTGCACGAGTGTGAAATAATTCAACAATTAAATACGAGTATAGTCTTCGGCACATTACATTAGGTACTATCACTATCACACATATCCATATTGTATTTTATTGGCCTAATCTGATAGACAAAAAAATTCAGTCGATTTTTCCACCCCATCATGAATCTTTTAGAGACAATTTACGAGTGCGTGGTGGTGGGTATCATATGTTGTGGTTTCCATTTGGCTTATCGACATCCTCATCATCATGAGGTGGCTGTGTGTGTGTTCAAGCGCAAACAACAAGTGGTGTACGACTAGAGTATGATGATTGAATTCATGCCAAATCCTCTGTTTAAAAAGCGATCAAAACAAGCAAATGATATTGAAAATTTTCTGAATATGCACACATACTCGTACATACAGGGTGTCCCCCATTAGGTGGTCAATACTGTAAGGGTTGATAGCGCAACTTGTTTCAGCAAGAAAATTACCAATGCAATCGGATTTTTTTTTACCGTTACCTTGTTATCGCTCTTTTTGTGAAAGTCATCGAAAATCGTGACTTGTCATTCAAAATCATAATTTGCAGCCCTCGTGATTACTTAATCCAAGATTTGATTTCAGTTTCAGAAACTACATAAAATTTCATAAAAACCGAAGTTTTTTCTGTTGCCAACATTATTGCCACTTTCAAGATACAGTTATATAAACTTTATATAAATTTTAAAATAGATTTTTCATCGAAAATTCAAACAGTAATTTCATAACAGTACTTTATACGTACAACTCTGCAAAGTTGACAAAAGTTGCTTCAACATGTTGGCTTTCCAACGGTATATCACTTTTTATATTTACATTGCAGAATTTTAGGGAAACACGCATTGAATGGTAAAATTCAAGGCTTCAGTGGAATCGCTAACAATTTTTCCTTTACTCGAAAAAAGACAAACGAAGGCTATTACGAGTATAATTCGGGATAGAATCTCGCTACATTATTTTGTACATTGTTTCGCAATTGCAACGGTACTTATAACAGTTAAAATTTAATATTTGCTATTTATGGCAGATAGACGGGTACCCCGCTCATAATGCGAGATCTATCAAAGAATATTTGGAACACGAATTTCTCGGAAAGTGGATTGGCAGATTTAGGACAGTTGCGTGGCCTACGAGAAGTCCCGACCTTACTCCCCTAGATTTTTATTTATGGGGTAACTTAAAAAAACAATGTCTATTCCGAGCCGATTACCTCCCGGGAACAGCTGCTGCGGGGAATTAATGATGCTTGTGACAACGTAAAGGAAAACCCCTCCTGAAATCCTTCGGGACGTGTTTTCCATGCGCCGAAGGTCTCGAGTCTGCATACAAAATGGAGGAGGCCAATTCCAGCAGCATTATTCCAATTTATCAAACAGACCCATTTAATCATTAGTTAATATTTTTAGTTTATTGGTTCTTTCTCATATTCTAAACTTTATTTTCGTTTTTATTTAAAACCCTTGGTTTGCATGGTGGTGAAAACTACCCTAAAGTGTATGGTGGAGTCCCAGGGACTCCTTACTTCAATCTTAATAAAAGCAAAACCAATGTTGTTTTCGTAAAATTATCTATAAATATAGTTAATATTGTCCATCAACAATAGATTTTAACTTACATTAGGAACTTTTAATGAGTTTATTTTCTAGAACTTCCAGTTAAATTTACAGTCTCAAGAATCGCATAAAAGAATGCTCACTCCTTTAAAATAGTAAAATTTAAACTTCCAATAAAAATAATTTTCCTTTTTTACTAATTTTGAATAGATAAACATATCCAATTATAAAATAAACATAAATCTCTCAAATAGCATCTAAATAAAAAAACGTGCATTGCTTCAATTCAGATAATGTTCTGTGAATTTTCTTCATACTTTTTTGATCATGACGGGAATATTGGTTTGTAATAAGAGTTGCGAATATAAATTGTCTTCCTCCATTATTTGTTTCAGCATGAGAAACAGTATATTCTCTGATTCCGAGGAATTTATCACAATTCCATTATCAATTTCATCAGTTAGAAGGGTTTCTAATGCTGTGAGCCTGTTGTTCTGGGCAACATTGTATGTATTGTACAGGTAAGCTTCAGTTGTGTAGTTAATTGTGTCAGGAACTAAAGTCTTGTTAGTTTTGGGCATACATTTTAAGATTAATTGAAGACATAGGGATTGATTCCACAAATATCGAAAATAACTACTATAGGTCAAGGTCATCGAAGAGTACGACGGCTGCATGAAAAAAAAGAGTGCATTTCGATTGCATCTACTTCATCCTTGGTGTGATTATAATATACATAATTATAATTTCTGGTTAATTTGTCTGTATTCGGAAACATAACTAACCAGTGTGCAATCCAAATAATGACTTCTTCCAATCATTGTGTCGGAACACTAGCAGGATTTTACTCCAAAACAATGATATGGGTAATATTACATCGGTTGGAAGCCATGAAAATAGCTTATTACATTTAAAAAGCTTGATAGAGCACAATACAAAAATCGACAATTGCTCTCATTGCATAACACAAAGTGCATGGTGGAGTCCCACGGACTCCTTCTACCGTTATTACTCACCGAAGCAAATAGCGCAAGCACACGTCGTCTTCTGTCCAAGTCCACCGCGCTACTGGAGGAAGGTACTAAAACGCACTGAAACGTAATTGCCTTATTATAAAAGTTGATAAAAGTAATCTGAGGAATCCCTGGGACTCACCATGCAAATTAAGGGTTTTAAAAAAGTTTTAAAATTGCGACAGTAAAATATAAAAAATAAATGAATAAAATTTCAGTTTAAATAATCCGATAAGAAAATTATTAACTTGTTTTTTTTTTACATCCAATATGTGTAATTCTAAAATCCCGCAATGTAAATATGAAAAGTGATATACCGTTGGAAAGCCAACATGTTGAAGCAACTTTTATCAACTTTGCAGAGTTGTACGTATAAAGCACCGTTATGAAATTACTGTTTGAATTTTCGATGAAAAATCTATCTTAACATTTCTATTAAGTTTGAGTAACAGTATCTTGAAAGTGGCGATAATCTTGACAACAGGAAAAACTTTAGTTTTTGTGAAATTTTATGTAGTTTCTGAAACTGAAATCAAATCTTGGATTAATTTATCAGGAGGGTTGCAAATTATGATTTTGCATGACAAGTCACGATTTTCGATGACTTTCACAAAAAGAGCGGTAAAAAGTTAACGGAAAAAAAAATCGGATTGTATTGGCAATTTTCTTGCTGAAACAAGTTGCGCTATCAACCCTTACAGTATTGACCACCTAATGCGGGACACCCTGTATAGTATAATATATCATGAATTTGTGGTTTTATGGATACAAATTTAAACGTGCCGGGAAGAATGTGTGGAGAAGTCTGGATACATATAACATATTTATGAGTTTTGTGTGGTTGTTAAGGGTTTACTCTAGAGTTGCAAGATGTGGAAAGTGAAAGTTCAAAACGCTGAACAAAAAGGTGGGTCGCTACAACGCATATGAGCTCAGACAGCCTTGAACTATTTGAATGAATATTCCATCAGGTTGCGGTTTTCTCAGAAACGAGTTAAAGATTTTTTTTCCAAAAAGCCAATTTTTTATACAGATTACAAACATGTCTTAACTTAACAGCACTTTGTTTCGTTATCTTTACCTAACTCCTTGAAAAGAATGATGCGGTGACGACAACCGTGGTATATTTCAACGTTTCTATGACAAATATCCCTGGAAGCTCTTGCTTCGTACGTCATGCTTCATCGAATCAACGACGCTCAACTTTGACGCCTCATACAAATCACCCTTGCGCAAAATATATATAAAATTTGCAATTCTTAGTTTATTTAGAAGTAAGTAAATGGATTTACAAATCAAATTTTCTTAATTCCATTTTTATTTGGCCGGAAAAATAAAACATTACATTTAAAAATAAAATAAATCAAAACTTAACGTTGATAAAATTAAAAAAATGTGCTCGAATCATAACATTATATTCTAAGCCTAATAGGAATGATTAATTCTAATTCTATGTAAGATGTCTGGTTTTGACATTGAGTAGTCGATTCTAGTCGATTTTAATGAGTTCGAAATGCATTCCTTCTAAAATGAGAAACAATTTTAAACCATTTTCCAGGTTTGTCCTAGTAAATATTTTTACCAGGCGGCCGGGGCGCCAAATTTTAGGGGCGGCTTTTTGGCCAGCACTCGAATAAAAAAGCAAAAATTCAATATCAACTTGGATTTAGTAAAAACGGTTAGTCTATAGGTTAGATGAAATAAAAAGGGGCGAAATAAAATAAGGCATAAGGGTTTTTTATTTAGGTAAGTAATTAAAAAAAGCATTATAGATTAACTTATTTATCAACTGTATCATTATTTCTCCTTTGAAAGTTGTGTTTTGAAGATGTAAAGTCCTTGCGAAGCTTTGAGGAGCCCACAATTAATACAAAGTGCTGTATTTAGAATCAGTGGCGTAGATAGCTTTTCGGAAAGGAGGAGGATCATTTTCAAAGACTGCTTATACTTTTACGGTTATCAAATGTTGAATTTCAATTTCATATTAGCAGTTTCTTTTAGCAAATTTTTGTGCAAAATAGATAGTTATTTTCCCATACGAAGAAAAAACCTGAGTGCTGAAAATATTGCATCTAAAATTTCTTTGTATTACGGTGAGTACTCTAATTTTTTGAAAAAAATACCAAAAATGTGAGTAGAACATACAATTTGGACTGTTAAAAATTTCGTTTGAAAAATTCGTAGAAATGTATTCATTAACACAAATTTAAGCCTTAATTTAATTCCTACAAATACTGTTGACATGCCTTATTTTCTGGTACTCACTACTTCCTATTCCATTTCATATAGTAGAAAGTTCTAAAAGAAAATCGGTCTAGTCTCTGATGGTGGTCAAATATTTTGCAGTTAAGTTGAATCCTGGTACAGTATAGCAGACTAAGCTTCGGAATTTTAAAACTTACAAAGCAAACAATCCATACGAAAGATTGTTTGCTTTTTGATGTCAAAATCTCTAGTTTTCCTGTTTTTGGATATATTCGCGAAACTCCTGAGTGATCTTCACAGAACCCTAGTGTATCGCCGCACTCTGTTTGTTTGTAAATTTGTTTTTGAATTACTGCCTGCATAAGACTTATATATCTTTCGATTCTGGAAATTTCTACATTTTTTCTATAGAAGTTTTAGTTATAAAAAGAATCCTTATAGCTTTGAGTGCTCTTCGTATTAAATTCAGTAAAATTGCGAACAAGTAGAGAAAGTCAAGATTTGCTTACCTTTACTTTATATACGATAAAACCTTTCGTCAAATTTTAACTTAAAAGAAAAAGAAAACAGAATGTTGATAAACTCAAACAATAAAGGATGCTCAAAAATTGGAAGCAATTTTGCAGCGTTTTCTCTTCATTCGCATTATCCTTCCACTCTCCTGAAGAAATCTTTATAATCTTGTATACTGTATATTTCCCCAATAGAAATTGCGCTTCTGTGGGCGAGAACTCCGATTTACACATTATGTTTAAATATTTTAACCAAACATTAAGATTTTCCGACAACAAATTTTCAATCAGTGCTTACATTTAATTTTTCTAGCAGATAGTAGATTACTTCAGTAAGGCTTACCTGTGCAAAACTCCAGATCCAATGTGGAAAAGTAGATGATCGTAAAGTCATGTGCTTAGTGTTTTTATTCTATCGATACGCTTCTATTGTATAATTGAAATATGAGGAAGTGCTAAATTTTCTATAAATAATAAATAATGTGCGACCGAAGGGGGGGATTGATCCCCTTAATCCCCCCTTATCTACGCCACTGTTTAGAATCCTAAAATATTGAGTAAGAGTTGCGTAAATTTTACGTCTGTGATACTAGCACCCGCCCTCTACCTCCAAAAAGCAAAGTAATTCAATTGATTACTGACTTTATATGCGATACGTCACGATTTGATTTCCGGAAGTAAGGTCTTACATTTTAGTTTAGTCTATTGAATCGCAGGAGAGCACGTTTCCTAAAAAATATTGAATCTCCGGAGAAATTCATATTAAAGGAGAAATAACGAGTCGCATAAAGACTAAGCACATAAAAGCATTTAAAACAAACTCTCTTGTGAGAAATTTAATGCCTTTCCATAAACCTTTGACAGCAATTTAACTTCAATTCGTTCGATCTCATGCTTGACTAGGTTCCCCAGATTTAACTAGCTCTGACTCTTTCTTTATAACCATTTTCATTATTGGACGAAACGTTTCGTTGAAAAAAATTTAGTTAGAAAAGGGGGGCTCTTTTAACGATAAATGGCGTCAGTATGTACATATTTTACTCCTTTTATTTCTGAATACATCATATAGCCTTTGTCACAAAATTTATCCTTTTCAGAGAAAATGCTTTAAAGTCTATTAATTTCCGAGAGAAAACTTCGTGCCGTTTATTCTAACGGTAAAACATGGCGGACAGCAAAAAATGTATAAATGATACATTTAAGCCCCAGAAGTCCTGTAGTGATGAAAAACGAAAAAAATTGGCTTTTTGGCGGCGAAATATTTTTTTTAATGAGGGTGTTTGGGCAACATGATCGCAAACATAGGTGGTTACGATCCTCACAAAAAAACCCTAGGCTGTCACCTAGGCAATAATTTAAGTTTTGAAAGCCTAGGTTACACAAAACGCGAAATTAATGTTAATGACACTTACATATGGGTGTTAAAGTTTTGGATATCAAATACCTGAAGCTGCAATCTTGTCTTGGAATAACCGAGACCACCAGAGTGAAACCTTTCTAAAATTGGGATTGAGACCAGGCACACGCAGATTTGTGGTGCGGAAATTTTTATATTTAGACCATTATTATTAATATGTATGTATATTATGAAAATAAGCCACGGACGTTGAAACCACTGAAAAACTTCGGCTAATTTATCGGCTGCGCAATGTCCGAGGAAGTTATAGAAAACTACTTGTCTATTTCAACGACTTACTTACGAGTCGAGTCCTATCTACTATCATAGGGGCAGCAATTTGTCCTCTTGCCCGGGGCGGCGTAAGTGCTAGAGCGGTCGCTGCTGTAATTTTATGACATTTGACAAGTAGAAACTACGCCTTATTAAAAATGGAACGATACACGGCAGATTAGAGAGAATTAAAAATTCTCCATTATTTTTACAAACAACTAAATACACTTGTCACACTAAATTACTTTCATAATGTTTCGTTTCATTGCGATTATGAGCTTATGTCGCATTTTAGCTTTTCTTATTATTATAAGTATCAAGAAGCTACATCTTATTTACGTTCGTAGAACGGAGACCGCTTTGAAGTTAGAATCCCAAAAATGGACTACTTAATAAAAGACATCATTGCTCAACGGTTTTATCTCTATACACATTTCCGACTAACATTCAGGATCAGAAGAGATTTCTTGACAATAATTTTGAAAGTTCAGCATTAAATGTTGCTAGAGGTGTGAGAGAGAGAGAGTGTGTCTTGCCTCTCGTTGAGAAAACATCGGGGCCCGCATGCCCGGTTTCAATGAGTTTCCTCTTCGTTAAGTTGCCGAGAAGGGTTTTAATGTTATGTCACGAGCATACATATTACACACCTGAAATCTTATGGAGTTGTTTTGTTCGCTTACAACGTTTTATTATTCAGACGACCTTCCATTTAATCAGCAGTGAATAACCATTCATCAAGTAAAAGGACCTCTTGGGGAAAAAGTGAAAATTAAACATTTAACCACATTTGGCTAATGACCATACTATAGAAGCGACTGATTAAACTCATTTACACAGAGTTCAGTTTATTAGAATGTTTTATTGTGTTTGTGGTTTGTTCATTAGTTTGGATTTAGGTCCGGGAGAAATTCGAATGAAAAAAGAATATGAGAAGACATATTAAATTTTTTATTAGATGCTTTTGTTGATACTACGAGTATTTTTTTATTGCAAATTCATTGTAATATTATTAGTTTAAAAAATTTGAATTGCTGGCTTAAAATCAGATTGTTTGTTAGGTCTGCTGACGCAATTGGTTTCACTGTCTCACACCACTGAAGTTGAGCAAATACAAATAATACAAGTATGTACTGCACTTTTTGCTTTGCTTCATTTTCATTTTTTTGTGCTCCGCCGATAAGAAAATATATCATCAATTTGATTCCATTTTCGACAGCCCGGCTATCGTTACAATCGCAATAACTCGACGATATGAATAATATTAATTTCCGATTGGAAAAAGACACACCACCACCGAGCATCCTGAAGCCAATTTTAGTAACAGATGGCTAAATCTGATAGAATGTTAAATCCGGCGAAAGAACATACCGACAATTTCATTGCCCTGGTAAATTGCATAAATTATGTATTGTCTTTTGGCACGCAGCATACCATTCAATGAATCAATCAGTCATTCATCTTTTTCATTCATAACTCAATTCAGGCACAATTTTTCATCTTTTCGATTCGATTTTACTCTAGGATAGATCAAGAAGCTTTTTGATTTGAGAGTATGACATGGGTATGAGATTTTTTCAAATTCATTTTGATAATTCGTTTGACATTACTTTTCAGGATATACATTCAGAAAAAAATCTTTAAAAAATCAAAAATATTAGCTCTGATTTAAAAAATTTCTAATTTGATTTGGCTCCATATACATACTTTTACATTTAATTCAAAAATGTTTCATTTTGAATCATTAGTGGAAATATTAAAGTGATTCTTGAACTTTTGAAATTAGTGCATGTCAAATTAAAAGCGAATATCACTTCATTTCAAAAGTGTATTCACTTTAATTTCAAAATGTTAGAAATAAAATAAAAAAGAATTGAAAAAATTAAAAATTATTTTTTTTCCTTCTTTCTATTCTTTTTTATATATTTTATATACATAACTTGTTTACCTTATTTTATTTTTTACCTTTTTACACTTTGCTTCTACTGGGAATCGAACCGGGCACATATCGTTTCGTAGTCCTACGTCCATCTCTATCTCTATCTGAGATTACTGGTACTGAACAAAATAGCGGCGGATGTACATGCAACCGACACAGCCTTTAAAATGAAACAACTTTAACGACTTATTCAAAACGATGTTTCAGTTAATTTTGAATATATCATTAAAGTGAATACTATTAAATTTAATATAAAAATATTTGTTTTTAAAATGATTTATTGATGAATCCCCATTTTGTTTTTATATTGTTTCACTTCAAATTTAAGTGATTAGATTTTTCTGAGTGTACAGATTCAGACATGACGCACCCGCCTCAATCACACAATGGGTTTGGCTAAGTTTTGTTTTGTACATAAATCTGCCAACTCTCACATCCAAAAGTTTTCACAGGAAAGTAAAGTTGTAGTACAAAGTATACATACAAAGTATAAACGGGGAAAATTGTGTTGTGACTTCTCCCTAAATACAACTGTATTTCCCCCTAAAAAGATGGTCTGTAACGAATTTGACCGGCACCATGTGCCAACGAGGACGAAGCTCCTAAGGCCGTACAGACAAGGCAAAATCAACCGAGAAAATAGAGGTAATCAGCTTTTCTTCGAGCTAAGCAGCGGCATGTGCTTGCTGTAGCTCAGGCTCGGCAAATGGGCGGGGGTTGTGCCGCTCGCAACTTCGGGTCCACTACATATTAAAAAGAGAGTCACATGCCTAAGGTAGGACGAACACAAACACAGGGATAAAAAAAAACTGGAGAAATCTAAATTGAACGGCGTCGGCCAGTTCAAATGCCATTCTAATTTTGTGCTCCAGGGCCCCGATGGCGTTGGACCCTGGCCGTCTGCACCCACAAAAATTTATATACAAAGTCCCGACCTGAGGCCCCCATGGCCAAGAAAAATTAAAAAAAAAATGGGGGGCCACCCTTAAAAATTAAAATACGCCCCTGGAACGGGGATCAGGGGAAAATTAGTTTGGACTAAACAGGTCACATAAATGTCAGGCGATACTTATTATCAGGGTTATTCCAATTGGCATCAGCGCGGCAGGGTGGTGCCGATCAAGCGCCTCGTGTTGACATAACCTCACGTGGGGCACTGGTAAACTGCGGCACTGTGGCTGTTATTTTTTTTTCTTTTTTTTAATAATTTTATATGCCACCACTAAATGCCGCGGTACTTATCGTACGCACTTTCCAAAACACCACACAAAAAAAAACTCCGAACGCACATAAATCAAAAATGTATTGTAAATGTAGGCCACATGGCAACGTCCAGAGCCCGACTCCCCGAGTTTTCGTGATGTCCCGCTTGCCGTGACACGCATCCACCCACACAACGACACGATGGATCCAACCGCCCACTAAACAAAATGATGCGCCGGCGATCTGTAGACGATTTGCCAAAACGAGAAATTTGTTCGCCGACGAACTCGTTTTCAGATCGTAATCAGATTGTCTGAGAAGAATATGGTACCTCTATGGCGAATTGCCCCGGTAAACCGAAAGGGATACGACAATATAATTTGAAAACGATGTGTTGCGGCGAACTAAATACGATACGAATTTACGACTCGTAGAAGTTTTGTCATTACGAGACGTAAATTATTTGCCTTTGCGATTCGTAAAAGTTTCTTCATTTCGAAGCGTAAACGATTTGCATTGTCGATTCGTAGAAGATGGCTTTTGTCCGACCATATTCGAATGTGTGTTTATTATTTTACATGTGAAGTTAGTTACAGTAGATAGCTCGATAACTTGAAGCTGAAGGGAACTTGATTTTATTTCGACTAATGGAAATTTTGAAGTATCGAGTTTTTGAGTCATTGAGTCCAAATCAAAGAAAATTCTGCATATAGAGTCCAGTCTTTAATAATAGCCAGAGAGTTCTAATTACAACTTTTCACTTGCACATGCGCTTACGGTTCAATACCAAATGTGATTTGCGGAACTATTTAATGCATGTAGCCAATTTTCATCATAATGAAGAAAAGTCTGATTCGAATTTTCATCGCCGCCGTGAATTATGCTTGAAAGATACGCGAATTGTTCGCCATGATGAAGAAAGTTCGTACTGACTTCGAATATTCTTCATCATGTCGTACTATTTGCGTAAAATCCGACGATAGTTCGTCTAGTCGAAGAAGACTCGAATCAGACTTTTCTTTATTCCGGTGAAGGTCCGCCAAATTGTTTGGTGGGCGGCCACTCGGGAGAGTAATTTGATGACGACACCGATCAAGCAAGTTTTGCATACAATCGTATGCACTTGTATTTGATCGGGTCGCAATCAATTCTTAGTTAGTGTATCGACAAGACGTCACACTAACAAAAGAAATGCACCTTTCTCGAGTGGATCGTTACAGGTCTTCCCCATAAATTAGAAAAAGGGCTGAGAATGATCAAATAAGCTCCACGCTGGCCATCAGTTGTGATGTGACGAGGCTACGAAGCCTAATATTGTACCACGAAAATTAACGACACTTCTATCGAGACGGCTTGTCTACAGGCGGACTGACGTCAAGTGTTTGCTGTTGTAGGTCTAAGACCCGTATTTATAAACGTACCTTAAGGTAAGGTGACTAGATTCTTCAGTGATCAATGCTGTACATACCCGGGTACATAGATTTAAGTAATTTTTTAAGGATGGTAGTCGGTTCTTTCTGTTTTGCTGTTGTTTAGTTATTTTAACACATTGTACAAATATGCGGATCGAAGGCGATCTAGTCCAAGTAGATGGACTCATTGACTTTTCGGGATGAAATGTATACGAATATTTTCTGAGGTTCTCTCGTTAAAGTATTCGCAAGTACTGCCAATTTTAAGAAGGCGTCTTTAAATTTTTAGTAATTTCTCTGATGACTTAAGCTTCATTTCTCTGATGATTCCCTATGTAATTTGCTTTCGACTTCTTTCGAAAAAGTTCGAAAACTTACTTTTAAAATATAACTATAAATCTGTGTTATTAACGACCTCAGGATCATATCCTTTAGAAATGCCATTAATTAAATGTTCTTAGAAACTTTAGACAAGAAGGAAAAATACCAATAATTGGTTGATCGATCAGTATAATTACTATTTATAAATTAATTTCCGCCAAATTTTCGACTGATCAAAGCATTCTTGCACCAGATATCCAGAAACATCGAGGTCGCTCAAAATAACCTTTGGGAGTCAAAATTATTAAATTATTATAATTCACTTCGGGCAGAGCGCAGAGAAACTTAATAAACGGAAATGCCAAAAAAATCGGATTCTTGGGCGGAAATTGTCATGGATACTTCCTCGCCAAATACAGGAAGCTGGGTCTTCCTTTGAAATAAATCTCAATTCATAATGTTCTTGCCCCATAACTTGAAAGATGCGAACACGAATTATATTGCAACTGTTGCAGATAACATTCAATTTCGGCAAAGCCAAAAGCTTTTTGCTGAACCGAATTTCGGGACGAAAGATTTTATAATCTACCTCAAATAGCCGTCAGCAAATTGTTTGTAGTATAATAGAGGAAAATGTCTTAAATACATCATGTAAAGCCGCCAACTTCTCGGCGAATTTAAGTAAATTTCTCAGACTTACGTTCAACACCTCGCATTTGTGCTGATACACATTGTTTTTCTAAGACCTGGCCGCACAAAACTGTAGGGTGAGTTTAACATGATGATATCTCTGATGTTTGTAGCGTTTTCCAAAGGAATTAGATAATTTCCTCGTGTCATTTATCCTTGCACGTCGCTCTGCTAAGAGATTGCGGCGGAAATACTGATAAAACATGTGTTCAAAATTCTGAGGATGTCGTTTCTGATCTATCGAGGAAAAATATATTTGGCATACATTCTATCGCATTGATGACGGCCAGTGAAGATTCTCTCCCTGACGTACTTGATATTTTACCCCAGTTAATTATAACGACCATGGTTAAATTCACTTCCGATGTTAACTTTTTCTCGCTATATGATCTTCTGCTTATTCCTCTATAGTTAAGACTTACGGTCCTTCACTGCTACTGCTCAGCGCGTACGCGTCCTGTGAGACTTAAATGGTCAAATGAGTAAAAAGTTACGCCATGGTGTGGGCCTTGATATCCATCAGTATCCTCTCAGTCTTGCTGTTATTCAACCTTGCCGAGTTATGATTTAGCAAAAATAAATTGAGTTTGGAGCACGCAGCTTGCGCGTCAGGGTTTCCAACATACTCGCACTAAATATGCTTGTAATGCTACACGGCTGAAAATTTTGGTGTAATTTTTATAAAATCATATATTCATACATTTCCATATAAAAACTTTATCAAAACTACACCAACGGACCTTATAAAAAGTATAAGTGAACTATATTAAAAATATAAGTATTTTTGGTAAAAATGTTACTCTTCAATAGTATAAAATTGATAAGCAAATTTATACAAACCGTTCAAAAAAATAAAAAATGTAATACGAGTGCAGTCGGCTTCGAATCCACAATCCTGTGATTTGTAGCCAAGCGCACTGCTCACTGAACCAGACAGACTACAAATCAATAGACTTCTAGGTTGAATGGGTTTATTGCGTTGATAGTGTAGATTTGATAAAATAATAGGATTGATTCTACCCTTTTATGTTATAACAACATTCAATAAAATTTATTCTATCCCGAACGGTGTAAAATGTATAATATGAAAAGGGTATTTGGATAGTTTTATTCTGTACCGGATATAATTAATATAATTTTCGAATAAACTAAAATTAAAAGTTGAAAAGGGTCAAATTTTATTCAAATTTTGGAATAGATAGGAGTTATATTATTTTATTTATAAAATTTACACCCGGTTTACACCAAAATTTACAACCGTGTAGTAATTATACAAATTAACCAAAAATATATCACTTTTGTCCTCTTGTGGACGACAGCTGTTCAACTCTTTAGTCCTTTGGAAAATGCACAAATGCTGGACATTTCAATGCTGTACGGCAGGTCGAAATGCTGTACAGTACAGCCAAATGCTGGACGAATGGTAACCTTACCTTAAAGCAGCCTCAAGGCGACATTAAGTCAAGGAAACCCTAAATCATGGAATGAAATGTCATTTTCAGCACTTGAGTAGCAAAAAAAAAATATTTTTATATTGTTCAAATTTGAATAATTTGGGAAAAAACTATTAGTGCTCAGCCAACAGAAGATAAATAAACTCAAAATGTTTATCCGTATACTGAAAAATGTATCTCAATGAAGCCTTGACTTAAGGCGCCTTTAACTCAATTATATCTTATGCCAAGGAATGCCATGTTGAATTGTATTTTTTGTAAATTTTCACTAATTTGACAAATTTCTTGTCAAACTCGTGTCAATGAACAACATAGATTCACATAAAAGTTTGTCTTAACAAAATTTAATACAAAAAAAAAACAGTTTATTGAATTTATTTTATCAGAACTCAAAGTAGGTAACAGGCTACCTTAAGTTCAAGTAGGAGTGACCGTGGAGATTTCAAGGATTCCTTGGAATCGAACTCCACACGATTTAAACCAATGCTCATAAATTCAAGTAAAGGAACTCTCTTAAGGTCGCTTTAAGTCCAGGGTGCATTTTGAGTACACGGACAGCAATTTTCAATTTATTTATTTTCCATTAAGAGCGCACCAATAAATTTTTCCCAAATAATTCATGTTTGCACTGAAATACTTCGAAACATAAATTATCTGCAAGAAAAAGTTACTGAAAATGACATTACATTCCCTGACTTAAGGTCTCGGTAAGTATTTCTTTGGCTAAGGTCACCTTGAGTAAAGGTTTCCTTAAGGTACGCTTATAAATACGGGCCTAATTCGGGCTAATCGAAGTAGGAATTTGCTATAATTTAAAAAGAGAATGAAATCAGATCGAGGTTAGGTTATCCTTATTGCTCCTCAAATATATCGCGGGGAAAAAGGACTCTTATGCGAAATATCTAGAAATTAGCTCAGCACTACCTCAGGTTGTTTATTATCCGTAAACTGGAATATTATAGAGAGTTTTGTTTAACCTTCGCTTTCATAGTATCTCCCCGGGTAAAATAATTGATTCTTCATTGCATATGAAGGTTAAAAATCACATTAACTCAAAATCCCTGATTCGGTAGTTCGTAGTTCGCGGTTCTGGCATATTGATAAGGATATTGAGTGTCGAAGTTAAACCTTTGTATGAGCGGTTGGTTTATCTTCAATTTTTCATGCTTCATGCTGCTACATTTTAAATGTATATAGATATGTGTAATATAATAAAAAATAATAATTACACATTTCGGATAACATAAAATTTCAATTCTACTATGAACCTTTGACCTCCGCCGCATCAGCATATACGACATATTCAATTTTATCCTGTACACATAAATTGGTTTTACATTTAACCATAAATAAATACGAAAAAATAGCCATATGTTGGCCATATGTAATGCGAGTTTATAAATTCCGAAGATATACGATTATTGATCGGCCAACCTATAAAAAAGAGAATTACGTAAAGTCACATGTACATGCATCATTGACAATGACTCTCATTTCAACATTTTTGAATCCTACATATAAAATTGCCCAACAAAATGCGGTCGACATCATTTTGGTCCTGGCGTAATATTTTTTTTTGTGGGACACTCCATCGCTGATGACGAATTTAACGTGTAATTCAGGGAATAATATTAATGGAGATTATTCAGATTGCAGGATTCCATGATAATTCAATTTGAGTGGGTACATAGATACGAAATTGAATAAAATTATAGGATTTTACGGGATAATTGAATTTATATGAATAATGTAAAAAAATTAACAGGCTATATAACGTTCATATTGTACTGTTACTTATTTGAAGGTCATTGGAGTATATTATAATGAAATACAGGTAGAAACGAAAATATTATGCTTGAAACAGAGTTATGTGATACATCCCGTTTTAATACCTTTTTAACAGTTAATTACATTTCATATGTCAAACTTTGTTAGCCCCTAATTAATTACAGTCTTGACTCGATAATCCGGATCAATTATTGCAAGGGGTAATCCGGATCATCGGAGCATTCGTTTTAGCGCAATCACATTTTTTCTGAGGAAAAAGAGTCCAAACAAATAAAAAGTTGGAACAAAAGTCTATAAATGTTTTATTTTGTAGAAATTAGCCAGCATCATGTCATTTGCTAAACAGTCCCGTAAAAAAGTACGAGATCAAATCCACCATTTCACCCTGAAAATCTCACATATCCGGATTATAAAGTCAAAATTGCTGCCAAAATCCGAACTATAGAATACATAGTGGAAATATTTAGTGGTCCGGATTAGCGTGATATCCGGATTAAAGGAGATCCGGATTACCGAGTCAAGACTGTAGTTAAGTACCGACAAATCTTTTTAAGTGACCGACAATCACCGACCAACGATGCTCTATTTAAATAAAAAATTCAAATTCGCGATTGTTAGGGCTCAAACTTCACATAACTTTCAAACGGACTGACATTGAAAAAATGTTTCAAATCGAATATCTATAATAAAAATTAAATAGTTGTGATAATGAATTAAATATGTGTATACAGGGTGTCCGGAAACTGCCGCATAATCGCACCAAATCCTCGTGTAATATACAGCAAAAAAGTTGTACGGAGTCTACCCCTAATTCTTACCCCTTTAGCTGCCACAGGCATTTGATAATTTTGGAAAAAAAAAAAATTCTTGCACGACTTAAACCTAAATATCTCCGAAGCAAGACTTGCTAAAATAGCGAAATAAGATGATTATTACAGCCAACAAATTTACCAAAAAAAAAAAAACACTAAAATCTGAAAAGAAGTTGATTTTTTCCGGACCTTCAAAGTTAAATGTTTGCGATTTGACCCAAAAACTAATTATTTTTCCATCTCAATTTTCTCAAACTTCTGCCAATGTGAGGTTTAGTTTTAATGCCTTAAGTGCAAAAAAAACTCGGGTTATTTTTGGCTCGATTTTGACATAATTTGAGCAAATTTTACCAACTTGCAGAATTTAGGGGCAATTGAATTGAACTGAATTCGAGCTAAAATTAACCCTAGTTTTCTACACTCAACGTATCAAAACTGTTAGAGATAATGAAATTGGAATAAAATGATTTAAGAAAGGTATGATCGTAAGACTATTTTTTAAAGAATCGTACAAGCACTTCACCTTGGCAGAAGTTGGAGAAAATTGAGATGGAAAAATAATTAGTTTTTGGGTCAAATCGCAAAAATTTAGCTTTGAAGCTCTGTAAAAACAAAACGTCTTCTCCAATATTTAGGTAAATTAGTTGGCTGTAATTATCATCTTATTTCGCTATTCTGACTAGTCTAGCTTTAGAGATATTGAGGCTTAAGTCGTGCAAGAAAATGATTTATGCAAAAATTTTCAAATTCCTGTGGCAGCTAAATGGTTAAGAATTGGGGGTACGTTCCGTAAGACTTTTTTTTTGCTGGAAGTCAGATAAGGAATCACAATCCGGTACGTTTATGCAGCAGTTTCCCGGACACTGTATAGTGGATACTTAGTATTCATATAAGCAGTAAGCTAAACATTTCCACTTTACTACTTTTGTGGCTGATTTTTATCTACCACTCTACCACTAAAAATTTCAAATATACGAATCTACCACAATTTGAAATTTCAAATATTGGACGCCAATTTTGCAAATCTGAACTACTATACGAGACTACTATAAAAAAAAGTGTTCATTATCGAAGAGTTATTCACTCTATTGTGAACTTTTTCATCCAAGAGACAAACAATAGACCCAATTGTGGAACGGACGGTTATTTCAAGAGCTGAGGAAGTGTATGATGAGTGTTTAATAATGCAAACATGCAGACTTTCGATTTTTTTATTAAAAAAAAACTGGGGTTTTTTCTTCATTAATTTTTTTGCGGAGTAAGTTCCTTGGTTTCATCGATTCACCATTTATTCTCCATTGAAAACAGTAATGGAAAGAGTTCAGAGGAAGCACGTCAATCAAATTTTTTTCCTAATAAATTGAAACATGTCCGGAAGACTCACGACAAGTTTTTCAAATTAATTTTGGAAAAGCTCTAATCCTTCAAGAGCCAAGTTTTTCAATCCAAAGTTAACACCTGCCTAAATCCTTTTTGTTTGACTCCTATTTTTTGTAGTTGCTTGTGATATTAAATTAACGTTATTAATCCATCAAGAAAGTCCCAATTAGTCCCATCTTGATGCCACTATATTTTGGCGTGCATACCGACCGTGGTTGCTATTTTTTTTCAAATGAAATTATCTTAAAACTCATTGTGAAAATGAATTACTATGGAAACGGAAACATTTTTTTTGCAGTTTTGAAAATCCACCTTTTATCACTATTTTCAAGGCACAGTCCTAATGGTATATGCTGTATATTCTTCTTCTTCTTCTGTTTTCAGGCAAATTATATTTAGCAAGATAATCGCACTTTTACTTCCTGCAATCGTTCATTTTCGATAACTTGGAAACCCATCTCGCCCTTTCTGAAATTGTAGAGCTAGTTGGCGCTCACATTTTCTCCAAATAACAAGGTCCTACCTATCGTCGTTCCGAAGTTACACTCTACAAAAAGATTGTAAACTTCTAGCAGATTCTGTATAAAATGTGTGTAAAAGCATTGTAAAATTAAACAACAGTGCAAAAAATACACATTATTTGTGTATCGCAATATTTTTGAGCATTATTACATGTTTTAACCTTAATCTTACCCTTGTGTGAAAAATCACACAAACGCATTTGATTTTCGATTTTTCCCCATGACTTTTCCAACCGATGCCTATAATTCGTCTTGACTTTTCCTAAAACTTCGATTTAAAAAGAAAAACATGAGTTTCAGAAAAAAATTTCTTTTTTATTTTTAGATATTTAAAAACTTACGTTAAGTACCCTCATGTGTGAAAATTCACACATATGGGTGTTTTATATGGGTGATTTTGTTTTTACCGTAATAATATAGCGAAATCTACTTTTTTACCGAATGCATGAATCGATATCGTTTGGAGTAAATTATTTATGTCAAAAATGTGATTAATGATGAAATTCTGGTCTAGGGCACACCATAATTGAAAATCTTTTCAAACATGCAGACTCAGGTCCTAATGGTCCAGTCATATTAGCATTTCAAATACGAACAAAACAGAGCAAGGCTAATTTTTGTTGTTTTTTAAAAAATGGGCTCCCAAAAATGTAAAGCTCATTTTCGTTAAAAAAAAATTGGAGCGGAAAGGTCCCAAAAAGGACAAAAAGGATACTCTTTAATCCTTGAACGAAGGTCGTCAAGTGGGGTATCATATCAAAGGATATGTCGAGTACATTACATATCCGGTGTTAGTTTCCTGTTTAAAGGACACTCAAGGTAATAAATCGAGCTTAAATGTAAATGAGACAACTGTAGTAGTACGTAACTACGGCTTATCATGGCATTGATAAGCCGACCCTTAATGTCAAATGTCAACAATTACTCTTCTCATAACCGAAATAGTGGACAATTCAACATAAAGTACATTTCTAACTTTACGAAATTCGCCCAAATTACACTAAAGTTGCATATGTGTGAAAATCCACACATGAGGGTACTTAACGTAAGTTTTTTTCAGGGTAAGATGAAGGTTAAAGTAATCTTACAACAATATGAGTGTATATATAAAATTGCAGCACTTTTCCTTCAAATTCTGTTAAAAATTTACGACGAAATATGTTAATTCAACCGCTGGAATAAAATTACATATCTTTTGTATAAAACTTAACCCTTCTGTCGGCACAAAGGTCTGGCCAGACCTTTGGCACTATATTTTGGTCAGAAAAGTATAGAAGATGAAGTCGCAGCAACTTCATATTTCATGATATCCTAGAATAATATGTTCAGACGCATTTTGCAAAAATTTGAAAAAATCGGTTGAGGTTTTGAGTATGTTTTAGATGATTTTCAATTTATAGTGCTTTTTTATACCCAATAGGTCTGGCCAGACCTATAGTTTTTCCCCCATTCTTCTCTTGAGGTGAAAAGTGCAAATATGAAATTCTCTTAAAATTCTCCCATTTATGACGTAACAATGTCATTAAAATTCAATTTGTACTATAAACGATAAAAATTTCTCAGATTTTTCTTTGAAAAGCCGTGAAGTTCGATAAGTAAGTATGCCTAATTTCATCACGTTTCATAACATCACCTAATCAACTGAGATTTGATATAATGAAATTCAAACCAGTTTTATTTCCTTTGTAATAGTTAGGTTTAAGTATGAGAGACTTACGAACGTCTTTCTAAATAGATTTGATCAAGAAATTTACGAAAAATTTAGAATGAAATGATCTTCGCGCTTGAAAATTCCCTATTTCTTTCCACCTGCTTCCCTAAATCTGTAGGCTAATATCGAGGTAAAATTTACTAACAAAGCGCCAAATATTTGCCCAAAGATATTGGTATTGAAAAATGTGAACAAACTTTCTACTAGATATACGCCATGAAAATAGAGAAGCAAAAAGAGATGAAAATAAGGGAAAAACATGTGTACAATAATAGTCCAGTACAATTGGTTCAAAATAGGCCCAAACCTAAACATCCAAAAAGAAAAGAAATTTTTGATGCCAAATTGTTGAATACACTGCTCAATATACGCAGTAAAAAGTTACACTAATTTGCGCCATGGGTTAAGGGGGGAGGGGGTGGCAAAGAGGTGAAAATCAAGTTTTTTGCAAATATCTGGAAAACTGTGAGTCTGACCTTGAAATGTCCCGAGGACGAAACAAACTACATAAAATTACCTTTGTAATAATATATAACACTCTAGAAATTTTTGCAGAAAATTATACCTTAGACCCAAAAGTATTATAGTGAATTTACATTTTTTGAGTTTTACATTTCGCACTGTAACTCTTGATATAATAGACCTACCGTCATAAGATCTTGTCCATATATTGATAACAAAATTCATTTGACTTGTACCAAAATTTGTAGTGCTCCGACCATTGACGCCCCCCTCACTCCTCCTAACATTTTTCAAAAAAGCATGCCTGTAGCTTATTTCAAAATTGAGCCAGGCAGATCAAATTTGATGGGGTGCCTAGTCTATGCTCCATTATGCTCTTCACCAAAAATTATTACCATCCGATCAAAACTAAGGGTACCCCCCATACAAAGTGAACGAAAATTCTAACAAATTTCACTTTTTTTCACTTAAAAATTCTATCTAAAATAGAAAAAAAAATGTATCTTTTAGAACGTCATTATAACAGTTAATTGTAGTCTTCTGAATGTATATCCAAAAGTTTGTACCAGAGCGTGGCTTACAAGTACGAAAAATCGGGTTTGAAGGTTGCTAGTACACGTTACTCGAAATATTCACAAATAGCCTTAGAACTGGTATCACTGACATTCAAACCCAATTTTTTGATACTTGTAGCGTACGCCTTGGTACAACCTTTTGAACATACATTCACAAGACTACAATTAACTGTTTTAATGACGTTCTAAGAGATACATTTTTTTTTTCTATTTTCCATAGAATTTAGAATTGAAAAAATGTGAAATTTGTTAGAATTTTCGTTCACTTTGTATGGGGGGTACCCTTAGTTTTGATCGGATGGTGATCATTTTTGGTGGAGAGCATAATGGAGCATAGGCTAGGCACCCCATCAAATTTGATCTGCCTGGCTCAATTTTGAAAGAAGCTACAGGCATGCCTTTTTGAAAAATGTTAGGAGGAGTGAGGGGGGCGTCAATGGTCGGAGCACTACGAATTTTGGTACAAGTCAAATGAATTTTGTTATCAATATATGGACAAGATCTTATGACGGTAGGTCTATTATATCAAGAGTTACAGTGCGAAATGTAAAACTCAAAAAATGTAAATTCACTATAATACTTTTGGGTCTAAGGTATAATTTTCTGCAAAAATTTCTAGAGTGTTATATATCATTACAAAGGTAATTTTATTTAGTTTGTTTCGTCCTCGGGACATTTCAAGGTCAGACTCATAGTTTTCCAGATATTTGTAAAAAACTTAATTTTCACCCCTTTGCCACCCCCTCCCCCCTTAACCCATGGCGCAAATTAGTGTAACTTTTTACTGCGTATATTAGGCAGTGTATTCAACAAATTGGCGTCAAAAATTTTTGTTATTTTTTGATGTTTGGGTTTTGAGCTATTTGTACTAGACTATAATACCACCCAAAAATATGTCCACTTAAAAACGTTACTAGTGTATCTACAAAAATGATTTTAATAATTTTATTGTTTGAAAATGGCAGTAAAGAATCGATAGAATGATTCTACTAATAAAAATTTCACCTTTTTTAAAAAATAAAAATGTTCTCTCAGTAGGTCCAGCCAGACTTATTGGGTATAGAATATGCATATTGTAGTAGGTGCCGACAGAAGGGTTAAATACATATATATGTAATTTTACATGAACATCGTAGTTTTACAAAACATTTTGTTGGAAAATACACAAAATTGTGATGATTATCGAATTTTACACCAAGATTGCGGTGTATTATTTTATGGGTGCCACAAATCCTCCGATCGATTGAAGAGATTTTTGGATTGCGAGATAAACTGGAAGGTGTATGTGACCACCCAATTCAATTTTTTGATCGGACGTGTGGAACGCATTGCCATGCAATTTTTCGTACAATCTGTCAGGACAATCATGACTGTTTTTAGTTGCAGATTTTTTTTTACATAATCCGGTGGTCATTCCTCATGCTGTGGTTGTGGCGGTCTATCTCCATCGAAAGTAGCAATGGATGTCCATCTTCCATGGCCACAATATAGATAATTTTCGCTGTGTCGTGTTGTGTTGTGTGGACCGTGAGACTCATTTCAGATTGCGCGAGAAATTGCATAGTGTGTTTGCTGTACGGGCGTGAATTCGATTGTGTGCAATCGATCAACTTAATGGTGTACCGAAAATATTGTAATTTATGTTTCTTCTGTGCAAAAAATACACAAAAAAAAATAGTATTTCTTATCAGAATTGAGAGTAAAATTCTTGGATAGTGTGCGGAAAGTTACAACATAATGATGTAAAAAGCCCCCCAAAAAGTGTAATTTTATACTTCTTGCTTGTAATAATTACACAAAACAGCGCGACTCTGAGTCAGATTTGAAATATACATAAATACTTCTATAAATACGCAAAATTAGTTTATTATAGTTTATTACAACATAAAAGATGTAAAGATGGTTTTCATGGGCCATTTATAATCAGGGTAAATTTACATGAAAATTTTTTTAGAGTGTATGGCTGCTACCGCCATTTTCATTTCTAATTGAAAATTGTCCATAGCTTGAAAACTCATAAGCGAAAAACTTTAAATTTTAGATAACTGGTAGAGTACCATACTGTTTATATTTGACGCACTTTTAAGTTTGCCAATCATTCATTTCCATTCTTCCTTGTTATAGCTTTTCGTGTTAAAACATACGTTTGTGCACCACATGCTGATGATTTTTTGTTAAGGAAAACCAGTGGCGTAGATAGCTTTTCGGAAGGGGAAGAGATCAGTGATCAGACTTTTTTTTTCAGCACACTGAAATCTGAAATTGGTTGTTTAGCTGAGATTCCGGAGGAATAGGTTTGGTACAGCGAAGCAAATATCGTACGTCGAACAACACTAGAGATCAGATGTAGAGTTTTCATAATCCCCACCCATATTTTGCTATACCTACTTAATCGAAGTTGGACTAGAGACTCCTGAATGATACGGATGGCAACGCATCTTAAGAATAACTAAGAAGATTACAGAATCGCCTAAAGATCAAGAGTCCGCAAAATACGCTCTACGCCTTGAAAGCTCTATCCTGAAAGGTTGTGGGGTGAACTTAAAATTGAAAGTTTATCTGCAATACAATGCGCAAATGCAAAGACTCGTTCCAGCAGTAAAACTAGGTCTCGGTGAGTGGCTTGTTTGCAGCATACAAGAATGGTCTACAGAGCGAGGAAAGTGGACGTAAATACGTTGAGTTGAGGCCGCCTCTGTGAGTGTGAAGTAATACCGTAAAATTGTCCGGCATATCAGCGAGCGAGATTTTATTATATTATTATGATTTTATTCGATAAAAATTGGGTAATGGTAGCATGATGCACTATTGTTGAAGCAAGTTAGTCCTGCATGTGCCGTAATGCCGCTCAATTAGAACCCTATTGTATCATAAGATATAACCACTTGACCACTCTACCTTATCTACGCTTCTGAATCGAGAATTGAGCTTTTGAGCTACCTGTTTAGTATGTAGTAGTATGGCTGATATATCCCAGCAAACAATTTTATCGTTTTATTCGAAAAATCACAAAAATGATACGAAAACGATACCATTCAAATGAAAAATTTGTCGTAAGCTTGTCTCCCCGACGAAAAATCGCTTTATCGTCATCAATATGTCAGGAATGTGACTCCTATTAACGAAATATCTTCTCATTATTGCAAGGCTGATAAAATCGTAATTCTTCCCAACGAGCGAATTACGAAATTGTCAAAATATAAAACGACTAATTTATTCCCATAATTTGTAATCTTAGATAGCTCAGGTGTAGGACGTAGGACTACGAAACGATAGGTGCCCGGTTCGATTACCAGTAGAAGCAAAGTGTAAAAAGGTAAAGTTTTAATAAGGTAAAAAAAGTTAAGGATGAAATAGAAAAAAAAAATTAGAAAAAAGGGAAAAATAATAATAAAAAATTTTTTCACTTTTTCTATGTATTAGTCTATTATTGCCAAATTATCATCCTGGCGAATTAATATCGGTCACTATTCCTTCACGAAGGGAGTGACGCCTTTAATCCGAAAACGATATGAAATTCGAGAAATGTTTTCTATCAGGCGAATTGAATTCGTATCGCGGACGATAGAAATTGTTTGCTGGGATCGATCGAACAGCGTACAGTAGTCCAAATTTAGACCTTAAAAGCAGACAAGACTGATCACAGGCATTATCGAAGAGCCATGCCACACAATGAAACCTAATTCACTACATAGTAAGCAGTGAATTAGGTTTCATTGTGTGGCATGGAAAATTCTGTACATTTTGCTGTGCATTTCCCAATGCTGTACAGGTCAAAATGCTGTACGTCTGGTTAGCTTATCCTATGAAATGTTTCCACATTTTTCTAATGACTTTTTGCAAGACCTGATCGATATCTAAAATTCTCTCAGAGCTCACAAATATTTTTTCGCATATCATTCAAACCTAACCGCTGCATGTATTATTGTCTCGCATCCCTAAAGATTGTTTAATGCATTCCTTATTTCACTGAAAAATTCTATCTTGTTCTATCAGTAATTTATGAAAATTTATTGAGCTTTCTGATCAAATTAAGCACCACATCATGCTGAACTGAATGCAGATGATTCGGCAGGATATGGGACAAGTGTTGTCTTAAAATTAAATCTCACGAAATCGTGGTCGTATGCGGACCATGACCTTGACAAAGAATACAGCTTATCCATACCTCATAAATAATAACCGAAAGCGTTTCAAAACATCGATATTATCCTTGAAAACACACGTTCCCACGGCGCGGCGCTTATCGACTTACGTCATCATGCTTCCCCAGTCCCAAGTGCACCCTGCTTTTCTTTGCTCTTCGTGTGTTTGTCTTTATCAGATAAGTTTATATATGAAGGATATGAACGTGTACTTATAGATTCCACTAAACAAACACACCATACTTACAAAAGATTTTTTTTTCATTTTCTTTGCAGCTTTCTGGATTGCGACATGAATTTAACGGAATATGGCCTGGAGCCTAATGCCTTATTGAGTACGCTTCCATATTGGAATCTAACGGCAACAGCAACAACAATAATTGACAATGAACTCGTATGTGGGAGAAAGTGCGATGGTAACGCAACGACGACTCTATCGTCGACATTGGCGGCATCTGTGTCGACGACGTCGACAACGACTGGATTTTTCAATTTACCATGGGAGAAAGGATGTGTTGTAATACCGTGCCTCTTGTTGATTTTCATTACCGTAATTGGAAATACTCTTGTGATACTGTCCGTTTTGACAACGCGACGACTGCGAACAGTTACAAATTGTTTTGTCATGAATCTGGCCATTACGGATTGGCTAGTCGGAACATTTGTCATGCCGCCAGCTGTTATTCTCTACATTGTGGGTGAGTATCCAAAATGACCGTAAGAGAAAGTCCTTTGAAAGGCAAGTATTTGCAGGATTGAATAATTGACGTTTCAACAAACGGGGCGCGGATACTGTTTACATTGGCAACGGTTTTTTTCTATTGAAGTCATATAATCGGATAATTGAATCACATTATTATTGACTGGAGGGATCCTTTTTTGAAATAGTGATCCGATTGTTGGCATTTAAACGTCTTAATTATTTTCGGATTTGAAAAAATGAAATTGATATTCGGCTACCTCGATTTTGGAAATGTATAGGCCATTTTTATAATGCCTATATACCCATAATATGGTATCGGGAAGTATATTTTTTTTGTTACGCCGATATTATGTAACACCTCTAAGGAGCCACCGGAGGTATGGCAGAGTATATACAGGGTGTCCCGCATTGGGTGGTCAATACTGTACGTGTTAATAGCGCAACTTGTTTCAGCAAGAAAATTCCCAATACAATTGGAACTTTTTTACCGTTACATACCTTGTTATCGCTCTTTTTGCGAAAGTCATCGAAAATCGTGACTTGTCACGCAAAATCGTAATTTGTAGCACTCCTGATGACTTAATCCAAGATTTAATTTCAGTTTCAGAAACTACATAAAAATTCACAAAAACTGAAGTTTTTCTTGATGCCAACATTATCGGCACTTTAAAGATACAGTTACTCAAACTTAACAGAAATTTTAAAATAGATTTTTCATCGAAAATTCAAACAGTAATTGCATAACGGTGCTGTGCGTTGGAATATTGAAAGAAAAGGAAAGAAAGGAGCTGCATCAAGGACAATGTGATCACAATATTCTGGATCTAGTGGCCTTAAAATCGTTCAATAAGTCAAAAAGCTTTTTATTTATCTAGAGCTCATAAAATCAAGAAATATTTGCCTGCCGCTAAACCCTTCTGTTCAGATAACGGATCAGTAATTTCTCCTACAGGACGCATATATGTATCTTTGGAGGAGTTCTACCAAGAATTTAATTTCAATCGATGAAATTCGCCATGGATACTAGGGATGTCAAAAACCGGACGGTTAGTCCGAAAACCGGTACATTCAAAACGGTTAACCGGTTTATTTTCGGTTTTTTCTTCCTCCGGTTTTAACCCGGACGGTTGTTTGTTCATCCGGTTAAAACCGGAAAAAAAATCTTTCAAATTCATACAACTTTTCATATTTTCTTGATTTTTCAGTCAGCAATTCTATTACTTATCCCCTATAAAAAATTGCGTTTTCAAATTTCAGCCCTTAAACATATTTTCGAACACTCTCCTTATGACTATAGGGGGTCAATAAAAACAAAAGTCAATAAAAACAAAAGTAGGTACTTCATAGTATAGTTATTGTTTTAATTCTTTTTATTTTAAAATACAATATTCCAAGTTTTTTTTCATATAGTCATGAAAATGACATTGGGGTAAATGGCGACCCCCTTTGTGCATACACTGATTAAGTCGATTTTTGAAGTTCGTCTCCACTCTTTGCAGCATATCAATCGGTGAATGAAAGGCTTTTAGGTGAGGTCCGTGGTCGATCGACATATGCCAGGGATTTCAAATAACCACATAAAAAAATCGCATGGAGCAAATCTCGAGAGCGTGCCGGTCATGAGAAATCGCCTCTCTGAGAGATGAGGTCGTCGAGGAAGAGTTGTCGCAACAAATTTATTCAGCCTGTGATTGAAACCACACGTTCCTAACGTTCGTTTGAAAAATCCGCGATCATGTCCCTAGTGAGCGACCGTTAGAAAAGAAGTTCTCAACGGCAGAGGCCCGCTGCTCTCTACACCAGAGCATGATGGCGACGGTCTAGAATGGGAAACAAATTTGGGAACTTCCCCCTCCAGTTGTGCCCCCTCTCACCAATCTACCCCAACTCACCATTCAGAAGTTTTTTTTTTCAAATAAGTAAGTTTCTCTGGCGCACCCTGTATTTATTTTGATGTTAGATCTGATTTTGCATACGATACGAACACCACCATTACGAGTGTGTTTTTACTACAATTTTAAGCAAATCAATGAAAAGACTCGGTTAACTGAAAAACCGGTACTTTGAGCCCGGTTAAAACCGGACGGTCTAACCGGCTTTGCAAAAAACCGAGAAAAACCGAAAACCGCTACAAAAGCTCTCGCCGTCCGTTTATTAGCGCAAACAAACGGACGGGCGGCGAGAGCTTTTGAAGTGGCCAGCAGACAAGCATTGTGCATTTCAGATTGTAAGAACGATGGTTCTCGTCTTGCAAGTTTACCGTCCGGTTTCGCCTTACAATTGGAATTCACCCAATGCATCCACATAAAAGACAGTTTCGTGCGAATTGTGGAGTGGTGGCATCATTGGACCATTTTTTTCCAAAATGAGGCTGGTGACAACGTTTCGGTCAACGGTGCGCATTACCGAGCCATGTTATCCGACTTTTCTTTTACTGAAATTGAAGGCATGAATTTGGACGACCTCTGGTTCATGCAGGATGGTGCGCCATGCCACACAGCCCATGCCACAATCGATCTTTTACGCACCAAATTCCCAAATCGTGTAATCAGCCGTCTTGGTGATGTCAATTGGCCGCCTCGGAGCTGCGATTTGACCCCTTGGGACTTTTTTTTTGTGGGGAACCGTGAAGGACCGATGTTATGCCAACAATCCAGAAACGATTCAAGCACTTAAGGCGAATATCATCCAAGCAATCCGTGAGCTACAGCCTAAAACCATCAACAGAGTTTTGGAAAATTGGTGTGACAGAATGCGCTACTGCGACGCCAGCCGGGGCAATCACTTGAATGAAGTTGTGTTCCATCATTAATGGGAGCTTACTTACTTTCCAATAAAGCCATAAGACATGGAAACAAATTTAATTTTGTTCATTTTATTGCATTTTTAAAAACGAACTTGTAATTGGCCCACCCTGTATAAGGATTTGTTGGAAATATAAAATTAAATTTGGAGTCTTCACAAGAGCATATTCTATCTATAAAGGATTCTCCAAGAAAAGAAAATATGTAGCGCACAATATTTAAAATTATTTATAATATTTCTCCTCTTGAAGAATTCTAAGTAACTTTATGATTGTAGTTTGATAGCTTTGTGTGTGGGTTGCGGTTTAACCTAAGCTGACCAGACGTACAGCATTTTGCTGTACAGTACAGCATTTTGACCTGTCGTACAGCATTGGGAAATGTACAGCATTCCCCATGTCACAGAATAAAACCTTATTCACTATACATAATAAGCTCCTCGACAGGCCTGTGATCGGTCATGATAGCTTTTAAGGTACCCTGTGCGATCGACATTTAGCGAGTAAATCGCACTTTTATGTTTGTCAATCTTTAATTCTGAATATGTTGCATACTTGTGGAGCTACTTGACGCTCACATTTCCTCCAAATTTCACGGTCTACGCTACATATTCGCGTTCCGAAGCCCAAATCGCACTTCTGTGTTTTCTAATCGAAAATTGTCTACAACTTGGAAATTCTTGAGCGGAGTTCGAAATATTTCTAGCTTATAGGGCACCGCACTATGCCCATATATGATGAACATTTCAAGGCTTTCAGAAGTTACATCCGTCAAAAGATGAGATTTTCATTTATTTTCTCTATGACAAAAATGCCTATATTAAAGAAAGAATTCGGCATGGGTTTTCAGTAAAGTTATTTCCCAAATTTCCTTAGAATCCATATAAAACGGGGTTAAGAGCCCAGGGGACAAGCATGGCATCAATAATGTAACTATTGAAAAATGCATACTTTACTCCAAAAATATTGCAGCCAGATTTAGATAAGATTTTGTCCTCTGGCGCCCTTTGCTCCGCTCAGATCTTGCACTGTCTGTCGCGCATTAGAGAATTGGCTAACATTGCGACTCAGAGCTGTTGCGAAATATAATAAGGCGAAGAGCAACTGCAGCGAGCCAATAGAAGGCAACTCCTAAGATGTTGATCTTTGACTCATCCATGCATTTACTCAGATCCTGTGGCTTGCCCTTCGCTGAGTTCAGAACTCACTCTATCTGTTGCGCTTTTCATAATTCGCCAAAATCCTTGCGATCAGCGCTAGTATAGGAAGTGGATAAGACGAGTTGCGATCGCAACGAGCGATGAGGCAATCGAAGGCAATTGGTAAGATTTAGACCTTTTGCTCGTTCTTAGGATTACTCAGATTCTATTATATCGCCATTCCGTTCCGCTCAGATCTCGCTGTCTGTCGCGCTTTTCAGAATTCGCCAATATGTTGATACATAGAGCTGCCTGGAAATAGGATAAGGCAATTCGTAAGAGTTAGATCTCTGGCTCACCCATACGTAATACTCATATCCTGTACCTCGCCCCTAGAGTCAAGCGAACGGTGAGCCTATGGAAGGCAATTGGTACGATTTAGACTTCTGGCTTGTTATTTGGTTTACTTAAATTCGGTGCCCCGCCCTTTGTTTCACCCACACTGCGCTATATCTGTCATGCTTTTCAGAATTCGACGACATTTTTGCGACGCAATGCTGGAGCGAAAAATGATAAGGTGAGGTGCGACCAAAACGAGTGGTGAGCCAATGAATGTACAATGTGAATCCTCCGTATGATTACTTAGATCCTGTAGCTCGCCGCCCTTCGCTGCACTGAGATCTCTCTACGTCTGTCGCGCATGAGAGAATTAGTATGGCTGAGGATTTGCTTGAAAACTGAATTCCGCAAGTATATGTACAGCATTGGGCTTTCGGAAGTCTGGTAACCTTAGTTTAACCTTTTCCATCTTGACGAAACTCAAGATGGCAAAATGTCTTCTCGTCAATTTCCAACATTCTGAAAATTGCATCTTACTTATACGTTAACTCGAAAATTTCATGAATCAACATAAGAGCGTAAGGTATCCTTGACTATGTTTAATGCGGAGTGCGCGCTATGATGACTGAAATCTCCACCTGAATGACATTTATAAATTTTTTTTTCATTAGAACTATGGACGTATGCAAAGAAGTACCATTGAGCCATGTGTGTTTTTGTTTTACCTAAAGGATAGGAAAATATTACACTCAAATAAAATTCCTTCACAAAAACATGAAATGAAAGTTTGTGAATAAATACGATGCTTTGACTACTGTGTGGGCTCAAGTCATTAGTACTCGTTGGATTCTGCTTGTTAGAATTACACATAGAGTTGAAGCAACTTCATTCAGTTGCTCTAATTTGCATATATCCACTCGTATGCACATACATGCATATGTGTACAAATTGAATGTTTGTGTACAGTTCAGTACGTCGCATCTAGTTCATTATTTATGTTTTTAATTTTTGTGCATGGATAGCAGGGCAACAATTTTCCCTCATGCGTTCACCTCATTGTATTGTATAGAACCATATAGAACTGTATACAATCTTTTTCCATATCCTTATTTTGAGCTCTAAAAAGCATTTGCCCTAATTTACGCGAGAAATTCCCAAAACAATGCGCAGAATATTCACTCGCTACGTAATAAATGAAAGATATCGCACTATGCTGAAGGTAAGGTACTAAATACATAATGTCCTAGAAAAACTCATTTAGTCAGGATACTGAAGGCAGATAATTAGTGCAACATTTTAGACGTCACCCATATATGTAGTTACATACTTACAACATAAGGGGCCGATTTCTCGTACATCTTATCTAGTGGTTAGCCTTATCGTATAGACATGACGCATGCCATTTTCTGAAAGCTTTCAAATTATGTACGAGTATATTGAATTGGATTTTTGTCTACTTTGCATAGTTATGCCCCATTTTGCCATCATTCTGAAATTCGAGAAAATCATCACGCAGTTTCATACAATGGGTGAATTCAAATAGTAAGACGAAACCGGACGGGTAAACTCTCAAGACAAGAACCATCGTTCTTACAATCTGAATTGCATAATGCTTGTCTGCTGGCCACTATAAAAGCTCTCGCCGTCCGTTTGTTTGTGCTAATAAACGGACGGCGAGAGCTTTTGTAGTGGACAGCAGACAAGCATTATGCAATTCCGATTGTAAGAACGATGGTTCTTGCCTTGCAAGTTTACCCGTCCGGTTTCGTCTTACAATTTGAATTCAGCCAATGGCGCAACCAAATTCAATATAATGTAAAAGCTTTCAGAAAATAGAGTTCGACTTGTCTATACGATAAGACTAACCACTAGATAAGATAAGATGTACGAGTAATCGGCCCAAAGTCTTGGCTCGAAACAATTTTATTCGATCCATCATATTGTGTGTCGTGTGAAACTGAATGGACAAGGATAGAGCGAGTGGGCGATTCAGAACGAAATGACACCAGAACAACAATTTCGCCAAACGCGCCGTAGTGTTAATTAAAAAAACATTTCACTTTATTGCTGTAATAAGAAGGACTTTAATTTTATGAATTTTCTGATGAATTTGGTGTGGTATGGTCTCGTTTTAGAAACATGGCAATTTGGCTGGATACTTTGCGACATATGGATCTCACTGGATGTTCTACTTTGTACAGCGTCAATTCTTAGCCTGTGTGCTATTAGTCTTGATAGGTGAGTTATGATAATGTGTGTGTCATATAAATGCACGTAGTTTGTGTTGATGGACACACGAAAAAAATATAAATCGTTTCTGTGACCCAGTTTTTTGTACACTTTGTAGGTATTTGGCCGTTATACAACCGCTTACATATTCGAAACGGCGAAGATCAAAAAGGCTAGCACTTCTTATGATATTGGTTGTGTGGATAGTGGCATTGGCTATAACGTGTCCTCCATTTCTTGGATGGTAAGTATGGAATATTCTTTCATAGATTACAAAATGACGTTCTTAGTATTAAGTACCTATATTTTTTTGGTTACGCGATTATGGAATTAAGAGGAAACAAAGCATCACTACTTTAAAGTCCTGTTGGGAAGACTATAGGCAGCGTATTTTCTTCTTCTAAATAGCAAGGATGTACGCTACAGAAAAAAAAACAATTTAAGTAATATTTATATAATCCGTTCTGTTAAGGTAGGATAGATGCAATCCTGATTACCGCAGATTTATAAAGTTCTTCCAAGGCTGTAGCTCCTTTGTCGGTAAATCATGCCCTTATCAGGGCCGAGGGATAGCCAAGATTAAAAAAAGTTACAAGCCATTATTTTAGCTACGATTAGCACATCCACACCTAACCAGTTTATTCGGTGTTTCGTTTCCCTTGACACCTCGAACCTTGTTGCATCTAGTTAACCAGCATATAGAGCAACCTTGCTTCCAGTATGTGGAGACCCGAAGATTACCTACCAAACTCAGTGACTACGGGTGAAGTTTATGGGACTCGCCATCAGTGTTGCCGTTTTGAATTTTCTAAGTATTCATTTTTTCACATGTCAGTGTCTTCACCTGCGTTCATTATATCTAGAAGTGCGAGAAATTCGCTCTTACAAATTCTGCCATTTTGACATTTGTAAATGCAGGGAGTTCGCTGATTCACGAGCAAGATTCCTTGCCAAACATCGAGCAACCTATTTAGTCAGAGGTTCGATTCATGAACTTTGTTTCTGCAATGCGATATTTCTACGAAGAGTTATGCTAGTTGTTCAGTGGATAGTGGGTATTGCACGCTAAAGAGTTATATTTTTCTATAATCTACTTATTGAGATTAGTTTCGTTGGTGTTGTGGTTAGTGCGCACACCTTCAGTGGACAGGGTCGTGGGTTCGAGTCTCACCCTGAACCAATGCAGTTTATGGTGTTTTTCGAACTTATGACCCATGTGACGTGCGGAATTTTGGGCGCAAGCCCTACCCTTTTCAATTACAGTTTCTTAGGATTAGGCGACAATCGAGGTTGAATTTGATATTAAAGTACCGCATATCAAAGGGCTGTATACATATAAGGCCAAGTATATTTTTCTTTTCTGAAACTTGTTTAGCGAGGCAGAATTCCAACCCTCTAAGACCATTTTGTTTCACAATGAGAAAAAAAGTTGATTGATCATTTTGGTCTTGTCCGAAGAATTTAAAAAGCTTTTGGAAAGTATTTTAGTTTTTTTTTCGGTAGGAGTTTTTATACCCTTCGCTCATAGACTAAGAGGATATTTTAACTTTGTCATGAAGTTTGTAACGCATTGATGGAGGCATCTCCGACCACATAAAAAGTATACATATAATGATCATATATGACAGTCTGTTTGTCTATCTGTCCGTCTGTTGCAGAGCGTTTTTCTCGGCCGCTATAAAAGCTACAGAGATGAAAGTTTGCACACATGCTTATTTATGTTGCAGGCTGTTTGTATTTTTGAATCACCCAAATTGGATCACTGGGTCGTGAGGCTGCCATACAAACCTCGCCCCCCCCCCCCATTTAGGTTCTTCCAACATTTTTTTTTTTTTTAATGAAACAATCTTAACCAAACTTCATGTAAATGGATGCCACATAAAATATGTCCAAACAGATGGAATCGCACGATGGGATCCTACAAATTTGGTTCTTCAAAGAAAAACTTTTATATTTGTCCACCAATTTCAACCAAACCTCATACAAATGTGGGTCATGGAACTGTCGTACAAACCCTCCTTCCCCCATTTTGGTTCTTCTGAGAAACATTTTTGGCTACACCAATTTCACTTGTAGTCTGGCTGGTCTAGCGGTTAGTGCGCGCACCTTCGGTGCACAGGCTCATGAGTTCGAATCTCGCCGTGTTCCATGGTGTTTTTCGAACTCACGAGCTTGTGACGGACTATGACCTCACTCAGATGTTAAACAAGTACCCATTTATGGGGATAAATAACACTGCTGAGCGTGATGCTGATCTCATTACCTCAACAAAAAGCAGATAAGATCTTGGAAATAGGATGTCACTAACACATCCAGTCCAAGCCCAATGCTGGATTGTCGCGCCTGTTATTTTATTTATTTATTTAATTTCACTTAACCTTTTATTAATGTGTCTTTATCCAAACAACAAAAAATGTAAAAACAAATGGAATTGTACTATGGGACCATTTCCCAAGTGCGGCCGAAATTTGGATACCCTTCGCTCTACTCGGGCTAAAAGTTTTTTTTCGGGCGTACCTGCAACTTGTATTTAATCCCCCCCCCCCTATTCTTTTCCTTCCGTCTTCACAAAAGTTCCGATTCGTTGACAAAACAATTCTTGTGTGGGATTTGGTTGGAATGAGTGGGCAAATAAAAATATTTACTCAGAAAATTTTATTGGGGGATGCGAGAGCATGGCCCTGTAGTACGATTGCATTTATTTTGACCTTTTTTGTTGCTTTTATTCAGACACATTAATTCAAGGTTTTGTGAAATTGGTGTAAAAATGTTTCTTAGAAGAAACAAAATGGGGGTTGGGTTTGTATGGCAGCCTCATGACCCCATTGTCCGATTTAATCCATTCTTGCATATGTTTTGTGTCATCAATAGAAACAAATTTTCGTGTGAAATTTGGTTGATATTGGTGCAACAATTAAAAAAGAACCTAATTGGGGGTTGGGTTTGTATGGTAGCCCCATGACACCATTGTTCGATTTTACCGATTCAAACAAACAAACTGCCTGCAGCAGAAAGAAGCATTTCTGCGAAATTTCAGCTTCATAGCTTTTAAATTGGCCGAGCAAAACGCAACAGATAGACAGACAGACGGACATCGCCCAATTGACTCCCCAAGTCATGCTGAGCATTATATGCATACTTTTTATATGGTCGGAAGCGCTTCCTTCAATGCGTTACAAAATTCATGACAAAGTTAATATACCCTTTCACTCTATGAGCGAAGGGTATAAATATTCACTTCAATCCCAAAGATTTATTTTTCAAATATGCAAAACAGTGTTGCATAATCAACAAAATTTGACTGTCATCATACGACTAATAGTCTAAGAAAAATGGCATATTTGGTCGGCAAAAATCCTACATTGGAATTTTTTTTTTTTGGATTATGGTTGGGAATGGTCCCCAGATTATGGCATTAAAAGTCCCAATCGATCGGGGGTCCGCAACCTTAAAAAAGGGGGGAATGAGGGGCATTTTTTTCGTTTTTTTTGCGATTATTTCAAAAACGGTAAGAGATACAGAAAAATGGTCTGAGGACGAAAAAACTACATGAAATTATCTTTGCAATGATATATAACACATTACAGTTTAATTAAATATTTCGGCGTTAGAACAGACCTTTTTTAAAAGCTCCATAACTTTTGAAAGAATGCCAGTTCAGCCGTAAAATGTTGTATAAGTATTCACAATAAGTTCAAGGTAATTTTAAGGTAAACATTAAGTCGCTCCGGTCAAGGACCCCCATTATACCCCCATTTAAATTTTTGAAAACGGCATATCCAGAACTTCCCCCCAAATTGGAACAGAGTGCTAAATTTTGGTTTGTTGGGATTGGCGGTCATAGTGACCCCACCCACCAAAAATCAGCTCATTCGGATAAAAACTAAGGGTATCTCCCATACGAAGTGTTTGGTCTACGTACTACTCATTTTATAAACTGTAGAACAAAGTTGTATTGGGTCGCTTTGTATGGGAGGTACCCTCAGTTTTTATTCGAATGAGCTGATTTTTGGTGGATGGTGTGACTATGACCTCCAATCGCAACAAACCAAAATTTAGCACTCTGCTCCAATTTGGGGGGGGGGAGTTATGGACATGCTGTTTTGAAAAATTTAAATGGGGGATAATTGGGGTCCTTGACCGGAGCGACTCAATGTTTACTTGGAAATGATTTTGAACTTATTGTCAATACTTATACAGCCCCTGGCCATTGAATTAGGACCACTTCAATTTTTCAACATTTTCTGCATTATATTATCTACTATATAAAAATAAGTCGGGTTTTCCTCCCTGACGCTATAACTCCAGAACGCACGAACCGATTTGGATGATTCTTTTTTTGTTTTATCCGTCTTACGTTGGAGAAGGTTTATGGACCAAAAAATTTTTGAAAATCTCGAAGGAAGTGGTGGTAAATATCGAAATTTCATTTTGTATGAGAGTCACCTGTTGCAATCAAGTTTTCATCGACAACATTTAAATTTAATAGGAATATTTTAGTTGTCATTGGATCAAATACAGTGTTAATTGTAGTCAAGGTGACTATGTTTTTACGTACACACATCCTTGATGTTGGTCACAGCAATTTCACAATAGACTACTTCGGGAATCCGTCGATATCTCCGCAATCCTTTGGCGGAACGACACGATTGAGATGTCGCCGGATTCGCAACAAAATTGCCTAAAGGGTCATGGGTTTTTTTTCTAATAACCGTCAGCCCGGATGTTGGCATAGCAAGGTTACAATTAATTACAATTAAGTTACATTAACAACCGTCAACCTGGATGTATGATGGTTTCTGGGATAGTATGAGCATTGTAGGTGGCGTGCGCACATTTTAGTGCAGGAAAAATTGAGTAAATGAGTGTGCTGACATATTTAATAGAAATTTATTAAATTACTAGCTAGTGCTCGCTTCGCTCGCATTATTGGCTTCACTCACAACTTGACACTAATTTGAATGCCAATCAACCTGCTAACTATAATTTATTGGGATCGACCTCTCGATGATGAAACCAAAGTGTATAATGGAAACAATGCTATAGATTTCCGTCGGGGATTTAAGCGGTCAAGGTAATACAACAACAACATATGTACTCAACCCCCTGACTGATTGATGAGACTGCACTTGCCCTTCAACTATATTAGCGAGTTATCTCGAAAATTAATAATTTAATAAATTTCTATTAAATATGTCAGCACACTCATTTACTCAATTTTTCCTGCACTAAAATGTGCGCACGCCACCTACAATGCTCATACTATCCCAGAAACCATCATACATCCAGGTTGACGGTTGTTAATGTAACTTAATTGTAATTAATTGTAACCTTGCTATGCCAACATCCGGGCTGACGGTTATTAGAAAAAAAACCCATGACCCTTTAGGCAATTTTGTTGCGAATCCGGCGACATCTCAATCGTGTCGTTCCGCCAAAGGATTGCGGAGATATCGACGGATTCCCGAAGTAGTCTATTGTGAAATTGCTGTGACCAACATCAAGGATGTGTGTACGTAAAAACATAGTCACCTTGACTACAATTAACACTGTATTTGATCCAATGACAACTAAAATATTCCTATTAAATTTAAATGTTGTCGATGAAAACTTGATTGCAACAGGTGACTCTCATACAAAATGAAATTTCGATATTTACCACCACTTCCTTCGAGATTTTCAAAAATTTTTTGGTCCATAAACCTTCTCCAACGTAAGACGGATAAAACAAAAAAAGGATCATCCAAATCGGTTCGTGCGTTCTGGAGTTATAGCGTCAGGGAGGAAAACCCGACTTTTTTTTATATAGTAGATTAATTTTCGAGATAACTCGCTAATATAGTTGAAGGGCAAGTGCAGTCTCATCAATCAGTCAGGGGGTTGAGTACATATGTTGTTGTTGTATTACCTTGACCGCTTAACCCCCCGACGGAAATCTATAGCATTGTTTCCATTATACACTTTGGTTTCATCATCGAGAGGTCGATCCCAATAAATTATAGTTAGCAGGTTGATTGGCATTCAAATTAGTGTCAAGTTGTGAGTGAAGCCAATAATGCGAGCGAAGCGAGCACTAGATACTCTCAGCTAGTTATTATTATATATTTCAACGAAGAAAAACAAACGGTCAATTTCAACTTACAAATTTATTAACATATACTGTTATGAATCATTATAAACTAATAAGTGGTATTCCCATCCTTTCCTGCAATGACAGCTCGGGCTCTTTCGGGCATACTCCAAATACATGACTGTATCATGTTTTTGATGTTATAATCATTTTGCCAAACCTGTAAAATCCTCGATTTAAAATCGGCCACATTATTATTGACAGTTGAATACACGATCGATTTGAGCATGTTCCACACTTTTTTAATAGGGTTCAGGTCCGGGGAGTTGCCAGACCACGGCAATACTTTAATCTTCCTTGCAGACATTCAATTCATTACAGTTTTGGCCCTGTGACAAGGTGCTCCATCCTGCATGTAAGTAAATTTGCATCTCGGAGAATTCAGTGTCTCATATAATGGCAATAAAAAACCGTTTTTAAGACATCCTGATACTGCTTTGCGTCCATAGTCCTATTGACAAAATATAGGGAACCCGGTCCTTCGCTCGAAATGCAGGATCAAATCGTAACTGCTGACGGGTGTTTCACAGTTTTTTGGACGCAATCTTCGTTAAATCCTTCTTGAGGCCTTCTTCTAATATATTGTGCTCTTTATATGACGGTTTCAAATCGGGACTCATCACTAAAAAGTACCTAAAAAATGAACGTTAGGACTCAAAAATTAGTCCTCAAATTCTATGTTAAAAAATTAAGCACAAAAAATATTTTCTCAATATTTTTTTTATATTTTAGCTTTTCCGAGCATGCCGTAGTCCAGCTGCTATGTGCTTGAGCCTATTCTAAACGAGCTTTTTACATCCGGGGCATCATTTTTGGTTTATGGCAGGCCGACAACATTTTATGTTATTTTCATTTAATCGTCTCCGCAACGTCCGCGTCACTATATCGATATTACGCTCCTTTAGTTGCTCGTTTAATGTTTTTACAGTTGCGTTACGGTTCTCCAAAACAAATTCGAGGATCCGCCGATCAGTCCGTGAAGTCGTTATCCGTTTTCGGCGGCAGTTTTTCCGCTTGTTTGATGTCCACGGACTATTCTCCTTGTTGCTCTTGGCTATTCTTGACCCCGTTTGGTGAGAAAATCCCTCGTTTTTGGCAATTTCTCGAAAGGTGTATTGTTCGCCATTGATTAGACCGCAAATATAGGCTTTATTTTCAGGGGAAATGTCCTTATTTTTGCCTATTTCGGTTTTCTTGGTTTCCCATACGTCGTCTGCCAAAACAACAACAACAAATCCTTCTAGCTGACAAACTGGTATTAGCAGGTTCACTTATAACTGCTGTATACTTTGAAATCAATAAACGCATGATGTACGCTTCAAAATGCAACCCTTATTTACTTTATCAGGACTTAATGATTACTTACCCGAATATGACAAAAATTGGGTTTAGTCGTCGTATCCAGATTAAAAACAGGAAAAATAAAAATTCATTGACTAATTACTATGCAAATATAATTGTCCTTCTTCGCAAAAAAGCGAAAAAATGTCCCCCTTCCCCCTTTTTTTAAAGTTGCGGACCCCCAATCGGTTGGGACTTTTTATGCCTTCATCTCGGGACCATCCCCAACCATAATTTAAAAAAATTTCCGATGTAGGATTTTTGCCGTTCGATGGCCATATTTCGGTCCAATTTTCTTAGACACAGAACTAATTGTTTAGGAGCATTGAATAATTTTTTTCACTCCTCACCATGTGCGTAGCCAGAGGGGGGGGGGGCACAGGGAGGGGCGACCGCCCCCACTGGCCGTTGATTTTTTTTGTATTAAAAGGAATATTAATAATGCCGAAAGAAATAAAATTGATCATAGATAATTTTTTTGCGATTCACTTTTTCGCATTTTTGTTTGCAGTTTACACAGTAACATTTCCATATAAATTTATTACAAGCCGTTCTTCTGCCTTACAAAATAATCAACATGGACATGGACTAATTTTATTCTATTTCGTCCAAATTTACAGCAATCTTGAGCGCTTTGGATGGCCCTTTTTAATATCTTTTTTTAATGTAGACTCGCGTAAACGTGAACTGTGCCAAACGTGAAGGTGAACAATTTTATGTGAGCTCAGACTACTCTGAAAAGTGAATAAGTCTTGAAAGCCATAAAACATGAACATTAAATGTCTGGAAAAATTACTTTTTTTTTTGCTATTTAAAATAAGTTGCAATGGAAAGTGCGAAAAAATGTTCATTGATATGTACTATAGGGATCACTTAATCGTATCGACTGCACTTACGTCCCATAACGTAGACGGTTTCTCGCGATGTCTCCTAATTTGACCACAGTTTTTCAGTCGAATACTATTCTTTCAGAGATCTAGCGTGAAATTTTTTATGCGATCTAATTAGCTAGCTTATTTATTTATTTATTTCGAAAATACTGAACAGATAAATAATTAATTACATACATCAGTAAATTATAGAGATTAACATAAGACTATATGAAAAAAAGTGTCTGTTTTTTCCAAAACTAGAAACGCTACGTTAGGAATTCAAATTAAGCAACAAAATCAAAGTTTTTGCAAAAGAATATTTTCATACGTTCTCTTCTCATCATTCTAATTAGGCGAATTTGCAAAGAGGGCAAGATCGGTAAATGGAGGATTGAAAATGGCACTTGATCGTGTGTGATATGATGGAATTCTGTAATTAATTATATCTGCTAAACTAGAATGCAGATTTCCGCGGCAAATCTTATATAAAAAACATTGTTCAAGAAAAGTTCTTCGCTTCTCTAGGGAAAGAATCTTAAGGTAATTAAGTTTTTCTGGGTAAGGAAGGTAAGGAAGATTAAACTTAAAAAATAATGACTTCGTAAATCTTCGTTGAACCCGCTCTAAGGTGTCAGTGGACCCACCAGCAGTTGGGGGCCAAACAATTGAGGCGTATTCTAAAACGCTACGAACAAGGGAAACAAATAATCTTACAGCACTGTTTACTGAACGAAACTCACGAGTACAACGAAAAACAAAGCCTGAGAGCTTCGAGCCCGTTTTTATTAGGGTTTTTTAGAATTTTTTCAAAAAACCCTTATAAAATCGATTTTGTCCGTCCGTCCGTCCGTCCGTCCGTCCGTCTGTTCACTAAATAACTCGCGAACGGATCAACCGATTGTCATGAAATTTGGTAGGAATGTGTAGAATGGTTACAGTCTTTGGCACATATACCTTAGAAGTTGGTAGGAAGAAGATAACAGGGTGTCCCGAACGTTTGAAAAAAGTCGACTTTTTTAGTTTTTATCGGAGATTGACGTATGGGTATTCAAATCAAAGATCTAAACGAGTACATCTCACATCAGTTAAAATTTTCCAGTTTTGAGTAACGGTAAAAAAGTTATTGGCGTTCAAAGTTAAACTTCCTTTTCGACCTCCGTTTTTCTAAACCATTATAGGGATCGATATGAAACTTTGCACAAAGATTGGTCAGTATGGCATTATATACGTTAAATATTAAGACTGTTGACTTTTGCTAAGGAAAAGTAAATAACAGCAAATTTGTAAAATTTTAATTTGATCGTGTGTAGCCCTTTTTAGGTTTCCAAATATGAAAATTCTGCTAGGGATTTTTAGAAAATTACATAGGGAATATGTCTAAGAATTTTCATTCGAATATCTGTATCCAAACCGGAAATATAGCCAAGTTAGTATTTAGTAAGGGCCTTTCACAATGCAAGGGAAGCCTCTTAAGCATTTCTTCAATGCATATATTTTAACTTGATGAAACAATGAACATGAAATTTGGTGGATATGCATAGAATGGTAATAGTGTTTGCCACAAATATTTTTGAAGTTTGTAGGACCAAGTTAACAGGGTGTCCCTGAATAGCTGCAAAAGTATACTTGTTCAATACTCATAGGAAAGCTTGCATGGGCTCTTATGTCAGGGGACATAATGGAATCATTTCTTATAAGTTGCAGTAGATTTACAGCTAATAATTCAGTTCATATATAAAGCCAAGCCGTCCTTACGTTTGCCCGAGAAAAGGCCATCAGAAATCTTAAATCGAAAAATGCCTGTAGATTTCCTTGGAGTATTTTTATACAAACTAGGTAAATAGTAAATCTATTTTTGGATTGGTCTAATTAAAGGTGGAACAGAATGAAAGGCGCTAGCCTTTCATTCTGGAACGCGTTTATTTAGACCAATCCAAAAATAGATTTATAGGAAGCATTTAATTAATGTTGTGCACAATTCTTATTTATTGCTTATAAACTATATTTACAAAAAATATTCACTATGCATTAAAATTCTAAAAAACCCTCGTATTGCGGGCGCAGCCCTCTGTACGCCGGTATTTTTATATTTTCATAGTGATCGTTGAAATGAAGCTTAGAATCAAAGGCAACTCCTAAGTCTGTGATTCGAGTCAACATTATTTAAAGCCAGATTGTTGACTGAATATGAATATGATGTTGGAGAAATCTTCAATGAGTAGACCATTATTGAGCACTTTGATGCGTTAAGAAATATATCATCTGAGGTACACCAGGAAGATAATAAATCCAGATCGGCCTGCAACGAAAGGCTAATATTTATGGGGGAGTTGAATTTCCACTCAGACTAGGCACTTTGGTTTTGTTTATTTTTTTCTTTAACCCCACTGCATTTACCTGCTTCTCGAGATCCAGAGCTATAACGCTCAGATCGTCGATTTTGTGCGAAAGTACTTAAATGTCGAAACTTTATCATACGAGTTCCACTGCGTCCCGGCAAATAAAGTCGAATGAGCAAAATACTATACCATCGGAAATAGGATGCATAATTCTGCCCAACTTCGTTATAAACTTTACTGTGAGATTTCGTTTTGGGGAGGGTTAGCTAGGACTCCCGATGTTATTGTAGAAGTGTAGAGGAGCAGCTGGGTTGAGCAGCTAAAAAGATCGCTCTAAAATTAAAAAAAAAAAAAAAACAGGCGCGACAGTCCAATATTGGACTAAGGCAGATGTGTTAGTGATATCCAATTCCCAAGATCCTAACTGCTTCGAGGTGTTGAGACCAACAACACGCTCAGGAATGATATTTAATATATATTGATAAATGGGTACTTGTTTAATATCTGAGTGAGATCATAGTTCGTCACAAGGGGCGTGAGCTCGAAAACCACCATAAACTGAATTAGTTCACGGTGAGTCTCGTACCCATGACTCTGTGCGCACACTAACTATTACACCAGCCAAACTACCCTAAATGTTGCCTAACAATACTTTCGCAACCAACGATTTCAACTCCTGAGAAAATCTTGACGTTGGAAAAATGTCGGGCTTTTAAAAAAAGAAAAATTAAAAAAATTAAAAACAAAATAAATTACAATATGAATTTTGGGCAATTTGCATATTAGCAACTCGTGCTCTGTGACCGTGATCGTTCGGTCGCCACTTTTAGACTATGGAATACGCTTAGACCAATTAGAAAGTTTTCCAACATCTGGGTAAATTTTTTTGGTCTAAAGTCTAAAAATTATACAATTCACTGGTCTAAATATCCGAACCGTCAAATTTGACAGTTTCAGCTGTCTCTTATCCACACTGGCTACCAATTGGTAGCCCGCGATTCCAATTCGATGAAATAATAGCTTTCAATTTTAGATATCCAGTTTATTAATGGCGCAACATCAGTTGTCAATTGTACAACGGTGTACAAGAGTTTACCATTTATCAAATACATAGTCAGACAATTTTGCAACTTTCCTTTGTATTTTGTGTGAATACAGTGTCCGTTTTTATTAATTGAATTTATAAGAGCTTCGAAATAAAATTTTGATTACTTACCTAATTCTCCGGCTTGCATTTGGCAGCCCGCGTGGATGCCGTTCTAGTTCGAAAAGTAAAATTCAAACATCTCGCCTAATAGTAACATTTGAAAATCTTGTCTAACTATTCAAAAAGTTTACTCAGACGTTGGAGCCACTTTTTGATAGCATTTTCTTAGGGCTCCATGACACAGTCATATTTATAGTCATATTTCTAGTCATATAATTAAGCCTACTCGATTCATTCAGTTAATTTTTTACACGTACACTAAACGAAATCAAGTAGGCTTAAGGATATGATAATATCTATTATAATATATATTACGAATATATGACTGTGTAATATCGCCCTTAGTGTATGCGCATTCCATTGTTCTAGAAATTCAATGGGTTGCCCGTGTAGCTGGGTTTTGGAACCCCTAAAACATCTACGTTGGATAGCCTAAAAGAGGATACAGACAAGAATTACTAAATCCTGGATTTAGTTAACGTTTGTACCATATTGTACTACAATTTGAATAATGCAAGTACAATTCGCGATGATTTTTGAATTTTATGACATACGATTTGGTCTAGTAGACGGGGTTCGACTCTATTAATCTAGTCTAGTGGCTTTAGTAAATCCTATCAGTAGTGTGAATCCCCTAAGCTTATATTCAAAACAAAAGTAAAACAAGTGCGTTAGATGTGATAAATACATACTCTGCTGAGGACGATGTACTCACGTCGTGCTGCAATATAATGCCTGACTGCGTTGCCGGTAGGAGCTATCTCCCTATTTTTTTCAAAATTATTAAAAAAGGTGCAAAACCACACTGAAATACCAAAAACCTATCGGGCCTATTGAACCTAAGCATTTGTCGCGCAGTGTATGAGTGCCAATTTTACATTTCCGGCATTAATAAAATTCATGAGTATCATATTTAATATTCCTTCCGAATAACACGAATATATGACAGAAATCCTTACACATGACACCAATGTTTGTAATGAAAAACCTCCCTTCTTTTGCATGCCTGCAAAGGGAAAAAAACTGAACTACGACACCCGCGTCGACACACAGTACACCTCTACGCTCATGCATTGCGCTCTTATCACCTGCTGATAAAATATTCATTAAATTAATTTTCGTTGTTCAGATTTATCAGAATATGATACGCGAAGCATTATGATATGGCGCGCACAGTGCTGTTAAAGACAGAAGCACACAAGGGCATCATCGTCGTCATCATCCTGCCTGATGCGTACTGGTAATTTTCGGATTTCAATTTAAATTTTGAATATTCATTGCAAAATGAAAATGTTTGGTCTTTTCTTGAAACATTGCTGGCGTTCACATCAATTTCGAGCATATCATGAATTTGATGAGGATGCGAGGCTCTTGTTGAACTTTTGCTCACCAACAGACAATACGAATAAGGACAATGAATTAAATAGAAGAGAGGAATATACTTTTGAAATTTTTACCAACCAACACGTTGAGGTTGATGTTGGTTTTCGTTGAGATGCGAATGAGACCACCACGATCATCAAAGCCTTCTACTCGTCTGTTCGACTGATAGTTGAATTCAAATGCAGACAGTTATATAACTTTTACGAATAAATTGCTAATTTTATGGAAATGGCATTGGAGGCTGTAAAAGTTATATGCGAGTTGCAGTTGAAACGACCGTCTCTGGATTTGGTAAAGTTTAGGAAATCTTTAGAGGAAGTTCGACAATACAATACAATTGCAATTAATTAACCATCAACAGTACACGAAAGAAAAAAGAAAACGTTCATACAATTTCGAACATGAAGTTAGATACGAGTTGTTCTATATACATATTTGCATGGCAGTTGTGATGCTCTGTCCTCTACGCACCTAATAAGTGACACTGAATGGTTGGAGAGACAATACCCATTTTACCCCAACGTTTTCGCAACATTAATGTTACAATTTTTTTTTTATTAATTTATCGCATTTTTTTAAATTTTGTTGTTGCTAAATCCAACATCTACATTTCCTCTATGTTTTTTTTTCGGCTATTGGATTCACTAATATATTTGTAATAATATTATTTCGGTTGATAGTTAGAGCAACTTTTTAATGGTCGAGTTCATCTCTTAATCTTTTACCGTTAATGCATTTTAATAGTACTTATTGGCATCAAAATGTAATGTTTGGAACGTCCATCTATTGTTACTAAAGTTTTTGTAGCACAATTTACTGCATTTTCAAATGTATTTCTTTCTTCATTCAAATTAATGTTGCGTTTTCGCAACGTTGGGAAGACCCTTATCTTTTTATATGAAGCATGATTACATGGACCGCTAGCCTGTCCAGACATTCTCGTTTGCCATTTCACTCTTGATAGACGTTTTCTTTGTGTTGCTTGTGTGAAAAAATGATTTTTGTTAAAAGATGTCGAACTGCAGAAGAAATTCTGGCGATTTTAGAGGAGATTGATCAACAAAACGACGAAATTTCTCGCGAAAACGGTACTGATGTGTAGTCAAACTTCCGCCAGACTTAGATTCACTTTCCGATGAAGAGGACATTGACGACAATGTAATCATTTTCGACGACCTAGCTGCAGATTTTCCAAAAGACGTTGTTGGTGAACTCGAACTTCACTCTTCGGTATTTATATCAGACGACAGTGAGACCCGACAAAATACAACCCCAGTCGAAGAAACAATCGATAAAGTAAAAATCTATGTGAACTAGGGATGTCAAAACCGGCCCATAACCCGGTTTTCGGTTTTTTCGCAAAGCCGGTTAGATCGTCCGGTTTTAACCGGGCTCAAAGTACCGGTTTTCGGTTAACCGGTTTTTCATTGAATTGCTTAGAATTTTAGCAAAATAATGAATACACACTCGTTAAGCTGATGTTCTTTTAGAAATATGCCTGTGTAATGGAGCCCTAAAAGAGAAACATGTTGAACAAACAAGATAAATAAAATAAAATTGTTAGAAGTATTCATAATGTTTCCAAATTAGTTAACTGAGTTTTATTGCTAGACAATGTAGGTACATATATGGACACGACGGATGTTGAAGTGGACGCGGATATCGATGTGGACGCGGACGTCGTAGCAACTGCCAATTCGTCTTCCTATAACAATCAACTCTAAATGCACTGATCTGATACACATATACATTCACGACGCACAAAAGATACACGTGTGACCACCGCCGTATATATATTCTAGATATATATCTAGATGGCGTTGGTGTGACACGCAATGTAAACAATATATGCCTTGGAAAGGAAAAATGCAAAGAGCGGTAGTTTGACGAAGCGATGGTTCTTGGAATAATAGCACTAAGGAGAGTGTTCGGAAATACGAAATTTTTATAGAAGACAAGCAATAGAATTACAGATTAACAATCAATAGAATTACAGATTAACAATCAAGAAAATATAAAAATTTTATGAATTTGGAAAGTTTTTTTTCCGGTTTTAACCGGATGGGCAAACAACCGTCCGGGTTAAAACCGGGAGGATGAAAAAACCGAAAAAAAAACCGGTTAACCGTTTTGAAAGTACCGGTTTTCGGACTAACCGTCCGGTTTTTGACATCCCTAATGTGAACCAAAGTGGGTAAGAAACATGAACCCCATATATTCGATGCAGCCAGAAAACAAGGAACAAAATATTCAAGAAGAGCTCAAAAATGCCTATTTTGATATTTCAGTTATTGATGCTTTTTATTTATTTTTTGATGCCAAGATTATGGAAATGATAGTTGACTACTCTGTAAAGTATGCCAGATTCAAAAGTAATCATCAATTTACAATGACAACATCAGTTTGAGAAAATTTCTTGGAATTTTGATTCTTACTGGATATAATGTACAACCACAAATGAAGCACTATTGGTTGAAAAGCCCAGACTTTGAATGTCCGCTGGTAAGAGAGGCGATGTCCCGCAATCGTTTTGAAGAAATCAAAAAGTTTATTCACTTAGCTGATAACAATTGACCCTACATATAAGTTTGCAAAATTTACATCTTTTTTTCGAAGCACTAAACAACCGATTTATGCAATTTGGTATATTTGCATTCGATCTATCAATCGATGAGCAGATGGTTCCCTAGATGCTTATAAAAGGGAAACCTATTAGATTTGGATTTATATTATGGTGTTTGGCTTCATCGAGTGGTTTTGTGTTTCGGTTCCAACCATATACAGGAACAAACAAAGCCGCTAAACCGGGTTTTCCAGTAAAGCTTGGCGAGTCAGTTGTTAATGACTTGCTCTCCGTTGTAAATGTCCCAGGACAGCATCGAGTTTTTTTCGATAATTTTTTTACCAGCCATTCTCTACTATGCATTTTGGCAAGCAAAGGGTACCGTGCGTGAAAACCGCATTTCTAAAAACTGAGCAAAAGGTTTCATCGTCATACGCATTCGACAAAAAAAAATGAAATATTTATCGTACGTTGGCTTGATAATGCAGTTGTTACTGTGGCGACCAATTGTGGTACCCTTGAGCCTATGACACAGGCAAAGCGATACGATAGAACTGCCTCAACCAAATGTTATAAGCGAATATAATCGAGACATGGGTGGGGTAGATCTCCACGACAACGTGGTTGCTAATTGCTGAATAAAAACTAAAGGAAAAAAGTGGTGGTGGTGTTTATTTATAAATGCTATTGACAGCACTGTTGTCAATGCATGGAGATTTCATCAAATGGTTACTGGAAAGAAGATGCCTCAGATAAATTTCAGGAGCGAACTTATTTTAAACTTTCTGCAGAGTGTTGATAAAGAACAGGAAGACGAATGCATCAGCGGAGGCTCTGGAATAAGAAGTCACAATGCTAATTTAGGACTTCCAGCTACCGGTAGCCTTCCAACAAACATGCGAACAGATAACGTGGTACACATCTTGGTTTCGATTCCAGAGAAAAAGCGAAGGCGGTGCAGACATTGCAAGTCCCAAACTATTTATATGTGCGAAAAATGCAATGTTGCACTTCATACATCTTGCTTTAAAGAATCTCATGAAAAGAAATAACTTCCTCCTGTAAAATATGTACATATATGTAATGTGTAGAAGTACAAGAAAATACCTACATCTTATAATGTCTTGATAAAAAGTTGTTTTTATTTTATCATACTTTCTCCCAACGTTGCGAAAACGCAACATTAATTTTTCAGGACCTCAAGGAACCTACATTTTTTTTTATGTAAAATGTTGATCTTGAAGACTTTAATAGTAAATACATAAAGAAAAAATAAAAAATATTATTTTTTCGACCCTTGGGAAAAAATGCGTTAAAATAGTTCCTCTCAATACGTATAACAGTTTAGCATATTAATAAAAAATTAGTTTACCTAACCTAATGATTGCAGGTATGTATGAAGTACCGAATTCGAGGACAACTATCAATCTTACTCGTCTGCAACTGCAGTGGGGCTCAAACCTTCGATTCCAAACACCTTAACTAGGTCCTTAACCCAATTTCCTTGTATAATATAAAAACAATATATAGAACTATAATATTTAAAAACAAAAACGTCGTGCATAATAACATCAACATTCAGGAAAATAAATATCATTGAGCCCGGACTTAAAACGTATTATACAATCTGAAAATTCACAAATTAGCTAAAATGATCCTTTGACATGTAATCTGGCCAATACTGTTAAATTTCACTATGTATAGACAATTTTCATCCGACAAGTGTCAATTTCAAACAAAGGTTTGATCCCCATTCTAAGCCCGAAGACTCCACCCAAGTCCCAAAGAGCTTTGTATTCCACAAACAAAAAGATACCATTACCATTTAGGCGGATATAAATTACATGAAAAATTTTATTTTACACATTTCAGGTACGAGCCGGGACGACGTAACGGCGACTACGTGGATTGTCGCTACAATCAGAATAAAGGATATGTCGTCTTTAGCGCTATGGGATCATTCTTTATTCCGCTGGCGGTCATGCTGTATGTTTATCTACGAATTGGATGCGTACTAACGTCACGACGTCAACGAATGACTTTAACAGAGGTAAGAAATTAAGATTATACGGTTGAAATTTGAATAAATTCCATAGAATTTTATATTATGAAAAAATTCTTTATTTTTCCCTTGTTGGGTTTAATGTGTAAGTATACGTCTGGAAAAATGCAACAATACCTCAGCTTGGGAATTGTTTTTGATATGCAGACGGAATTTCGTATATTATTGTGCTTGCAAGCATGAGGATTGAGTTGAATGTAGATTTTTTTAATATCCTTGAATATAATTTAGAGGTCAACGCAGATCATATTACCAAATTTCAAATCTCGAATAAAACACGTGTTTTGTGTGAACACTCGTAATCGTAAGCTTATACCTATCTGATGTTTTATCTTAATAAATGTTCATTGGAAGTCCAATTAATATTTATATTTGAAATGTAGAATAAAATAGAGTTAGGAAAATTGTGTTCTTTTGGAATCAGTTGGGTACTAGGAGCCGAAAATTAATTTTGAAAAAAAAATGCTGCTCGAAAAGGTAAAAAAGAAGGCAAAAACAGGACATTAATTTATCATTTACCGAAGATAGGCGTACGAGGTGTTATATCAAAGTGAATTAAATAAATATGTAGAAATATATAGATTTATACGCTAATTTTTAACGTATTCACGTGTTTATTGGAGAAATTGTTGTTGAGCAAGTTTTTCCTTCCAGCACCGTTTCTTTCCCGTTATTGCACCGATCGAAGAGTTTAATAGCTGCAGTGGCGTAGATCAGGGGGGATCAAGCGGATTAATACCCCTCTCTCTTGTCCACACGATTTTCATCTTTATTTTACGTAAAATAAAGCAAATGTTAAATTTTTGCTGAATTATTTAACGTGTGTAATAATTTATAAAACAAAGTGAATCCATTTTCACAACTGCAATAGAAAATGTACTCAAATTTTAATTTTAAAAGCATGTCGATAAAAACACTACAGCACAGTGCCTCCATTGCGATTCTGGTTCATTAACTTGTTCACATTGGATCTGTATGGCAGCACATGCAAGCTTTTCTGAAATTAGGCGTAAACACTAGCTGAAGAATTGTTTTCTGACTTTATGTTCAGTTCAGTTTTAAAAGGTCGTTTTTAGGAAAGTTTTTCCCAAGAAGCGTTTATGCAATTGAGCAGAAAATTTTGCTAAACTTCCAATTTTTGAGCATCCCTAATTTTTTGAGTTTGTTATCATTCTTTTCTTAAAAGTTAAAATTAGGCGAATGAATGTTATTAAATTTATTACGAAGAACTACTACAAAGTGTACAATAACTAATAAAATTTGTATGTGTATGATCTAAATATGAACCTCTTATTGTCCCCTCGCATTAGCAACAATTCTTACAAAAACTGGGATGCTGTGGATTTCTCACCTTTATTACGGTGAGTCCAGCATTTCTCGATGTAGTTTCACAATTTTTGTGGAGCGTTCAATATTTTCAGGAATTTTTTTTTCAAAATTTGTTTTCTTTTTTGCACCAAAATTTGCACATTAGTGTTGCTATTTTGAGGTGTAATAGATACAGAAATTTCATTGTGAAATTTAATAACCGAAAAAGTATTCGATATATTACAAAATGATCCCCTCCCTCTCCGAAAGGCTATCTACGCCACTGGATAGCTGTGCTTTTGTTGATCGTATATGGGTCTATTGTGTTGTATATCAATTCGGTGGAGAAAACAGGACGATTTATATATTGTTAAAATACTTTTTCACTTCGTTATTCAGTGGACAACTATTGACTTTAAAAAAGTTAACTTAGACATTAATAATAATTTATTTATAGAAGCCTTTTTCATGGTAGTTTAAATTTTTATCTGCTGCTGGGTGAAGGTGAAGGGACAATTTTGAGCCCATTTTTTTTTGCCTCAGCCCCCGCAAGACCTAGCGACATTTACTCAGGAACGTCATATTATTTCCTTGCCGCAAAATCAATCAATCAATTAGTTCGTTTTATTGAAATGAAGAGAGATCGGCATGCCTTGATGCCTCACAGATGAATCAAAAATGGACTATGCTGTGGGGGCAGGAGTCTTTTGTGGCTCACACAATATATCTGAATTTTATCGTCTCCCTGATCATGCCAGCATTATCCAGGCTGAATTGTTCGCAATCGCGGCTAATGCTAATTGGGCTTCTGCATCGCCGGCCGTAGCCACCACTTTCACAAACTTAACAGCAGTTGCTTCTTAAGGTGTTTTTCTTGAAAAATAAATGGGGCTAATGATTCAAGAGATTCCAACTCCAATGCACTCAAAACTGACTGTCGATTATGTATTATGTACCTATTAGAGAGGATTCTATGACGAACCTATAAAGGTCCATCTAGATTAGTCGCCAAATGGCTGCGCGTCCAAAAACTGGCATCGCGTACAGCCATTTGGCTGCTCTTTGGCATCTACACTAGCAGCCAAATGGAGACAGAAAATCACATAACCAAAGTTTCATTTTGGGGATTTTTTTAAATTTAATTATAAAAAACGGACTCTGCGCGTTTGAATTATTACACGGCCACTCAAGAATTATTCAAATTCACACAAAAGAACGAACAAAAGTTGCAAAATTGTCACTTTGAATTTGACAAGAGGTTGGTTGAGTTGCCATATTGAATATCAAAACTGGACGCACACCCAAATGAAGTTTGGACGGAATGACAACAGCCATTTGGCTGCACGTGACGCCATTTGGCGACTAATCTAGATGGACCTCAACAGCGCCTTAGGTATGCATTTACCCAGGAGATACTCCGATAGGATAAATACATTTTCAACAAGGCCATAACAGTTTCTCACAATTTTGGTTCTATGGCGGCATGTCACATGAATTCATCGGCGAGTGGTAGCCTCATAGCAGCATAAGCCTGTAATTGATAGGGTCAGATTTAGATAAGGTTTGCTTTGTTTTGAACGATGCTAATTGCTAGCATGAATTCTAATTATCAATCACCCTCCAAACCAAAACAAAGGAAACCTTATCTAAATCTGACCCTATCAATTACTTGACTTGACTATAATAATATTCAGTGTTGCTCTAATTTAATTAGGAGAGATCGGTTAAACTAAGGGTTTTCGGATCAAACTACGTTATCAGTCCCGTAAGGTAAAAGTTATTATCTTATACCTGTTCAGAACTTCTCTCGCTCTCGATATAAGCATTAATAAAACGAATGCATGAAAAAATGTTGATGCTGCAAAAATGGCCATTGATTAATGACTGGAGGATGTCTTCTTGCAAATGATTTCTCGGAGGATGTCCCCTAACAACTATTTCACAATGGGCCCTATTTGCATTTCGAACACAATATATTTGAGAAAAGTTGCACTTGATTGTGAATCGGCGGAGTAGCATTGTTATACCCTCTACTCATAAGACGGTATAGGGTACATTGTTTCTGTTACGCCGATATTATGTAACACCTCAAAGGAGCCACCGGAGGTATAGCAAAGTATATAAATGATCAGGGTCCGTCCCTGATTCGATTGAGCCATGTCTGTCTGTCTGCCTGTCCGTGTGTCTGTTTGTTCGCAAGATAACTCCCGAAATAATAAAGCTAGCGGTTTGAAATTTTGGTCAGATGTTTATTTTCCTAAAATCTTGGACGGTATTGAAAATGGGCATAATCGGATCAGGGGTTCCCCTACCCCCCATACAAATGACCCCTCATTGATATGTATTTTCATTCGGCCATAACTTTTGACAAGCTCAAATTTTGATCAATGCTTAATTATGACATATACTTTAAGTTGCTGGAAAGTACACATGGTCTTACTACCCCTACTTCCCCTACAAAGCTACATACAGCCATATCTTTTAATAGAGCGTTGCGAAACACTTCAAATTTGTGTCAAATGGCAGCTTTTGGATGTCCTTACAAGACATGGAACGTATGCCGAATCGGACCCATCCACCCCATCCACCCCATCCTCCCCTACAAAAAAAAATAATAAATTGTAAATTTCAGGTTTTGCGAGCCTTAGGTCTGTACATGGGTATACACTCATCGTTCTATTCGCACGATTAGAACTCGTTTTTTTGCTGTTGTATGTATCAGGGACGTACCTAGGGGAGGGGTTCGGGGGGTCCGGACCCCTTCCGAAATTGTTTCAATAGGCCATGAAACTTACCTTCCCAAAGGGCTTCCAATTTATTCCTTCCTAGAATGCTGTTGAAATTATAGATTGTAGGTGTCTAAGCTTGCAGTCAGAGAAATTGTGTGATCTGGACGAAGGTAGGCTCAACTGTGAATACTTAATAAACATTTTGTAAAACGTACAAATCTGGTGACCCAAGATTGGGATAGTATTTCAAAATGGAAACTTCGTAATTTCGCAGACGGAGCACTGTCTGCTGCAAATGATAGCGGAACAATTAAGTTCTAAAGGGCGCCACAAACCTGACAATTTCTCGGCCGATCAATTGGACAATCGATTGGTCACAATCGATCTGCCTCCCGTACAGTACATACATTAGGCAATTTATGGGGCAATATGAAATTGACAGTATCACGGCCCACAAGACACAACACAAAATAGTGAAAATTATATTTTTGACGATGGAAGATTAACATCCATTGCTACTTTTGATGGAGAATGACCACCACAACCATACCATACCCCAGTGTTATGCCAAAAAATCAGCAACTGGGAACACATGATTGTCATGACAGCTTGTACGGAAAATTGCATTGGAAATACGTTCCACACGACAAATCAATAAATTGAATCCAATGGTCCCATACACCTTCCGATTTATCTCGCAATCAAAATATCTGGCCGATCGATCGGAGGGGCTGTGGCGCTTCTAATGCGTGCTATCGTGCTCGTCAAGCCTAGTAAAGCGATAAAATTTGATTCGGCACAGGAGCAGTGGGACAGGAGACATTTACTGCAATGGGGCAACGCCGAAACTATATAATTACCACAGTTAACAACAAAATTCTAATTTATAATAGTGTAAAATTTCTGAAACCGAGTGTCGGACCTCTCCCGAAACAAATTCTGGCTACGTCCTTGGTATATGCATTGGATATTACAAACGACGTATTTGGAGTCCAAAATAAAGCAACAGTAGCTTGCATTAAATCAATATCTCTAAACAATTTTCACCGCTCCACAGGTTGTACAATATTATTCTGCCGTTCTGTGTTTTACAATAATTTTACATTTTAACGTTGTAACGATGCCGGCAATCTCAGGAGTAATAAACTGCTGACAGCTTTCGCTTGATTAGCTCAAGGACACTTCATTCTTTCATTAATTTTAAACATGAACTTCGCTGTTGTCTTGACGGATGATGTTGTGAAGCTGCAGGCTCAAATGTACCATACTGAAAAACAATCACGTTGTCTTACAAGCAGGATGTAGGAGGTGAATAGCTTAATTAAATTTCAACTTGTTGATGATTTTTTTCAGAACAGTTAAGGTGAAAAAAATATTTTTTGCTTATTATTATTCTGGATATTCTTAAATTATAGTGTGCCCTATGGTAACAAAAGAGATTTCATCCTCGTACTCGTATTGTTTTATGAACAAAGTCGTCCACGGTAATTGAAAGGCATTGCTTCGTTCCCTTCACGTTCTCGTACTTGTATTCGTATTGTTTTGTAATATGTAGTATGTATACGGTATTTACAAGTCACTGAATTCACTATGTTGGTTTTTCCATTACGGGATTGTTGTTTGAATAAAAATCGAATATTTTCTTTAATCATGTGGCTATTTTCATGTTATGAAAACAGCCCCAAAACATTTCAATTCCCATAGGTACAAATTGATACATCCAAAATACCCTATTTTGCGTGTTATCCATGAAACCTTGATTTTTTTCAAATGAAAACATGTAAAAACCCAGGTCACAAACCTAAATTCCCCTATTCAGAACATTTCGGCTCACTCCGATATTTTAACTGACACCGGAACAAATTGTTCAGTTTCGTGTGTTTGCCAATGTTCTTAATTTTTCCATTATAAGAGAATGAACGGTCAGTTTGAAGTTACGAAATACATACATATGTTGCAAATGACTATCGATGACTGCACCAGCACATTTTTATACTTGGAACGATTTATAGGCAAAATTATATTGTCGGTTGTCATCTGAAATTTCCAATAAGGCACTGTGAACACTTTTCGGTGATTACTGAAAACGTATGGCGAGATCAATCCGTTTTCGGCCACTCTGAACATAATATTACTGTATGTGACATTAGAACGCAACGCAATGTATATCTATTGCAATACACTTGTCCAATGCTGCATCAAAGTGAATTGGTTTGGAAATTGCTTTGCCTTACGACAATGTAACAGGACCATTAATCCTTTGAGATAGCAACATCATCGATTCACACCCATTGTATTGTATTTGGCACACAGTGTAACTTAACACCAATTCATCCTCCAAGGAATAACGATTGTATGCGGCAACTAATTGTACTTTATAAGCTTACGTATGTCCTTAGTACCCTTAGTGCGGCAAAATTATGCACACCTAGAAGCAAAATAGAAAGGAAATCGCTCCTAGGGGAAAATTGATTATTGATACTTTAAATTATAGGAACATTACGCTATCAGCTTCGCAAGAAGAATTTTCTTGTTCTTGTTATCGACACTAGCGACACTTATCTTACCGTCCGCCATATAGCGGACATATAGCGGAAAATATCGGAAACACAAAAGTTCCCCCTATGAGAGCGGATAGCAGAACAAGCCAAATTATATTACATCAAATTTTATTACCATATTATTAATAACTTTAATTTTTTCTCATTTTAGGCTTCTGAAAAATCCCATGACGAAACATTTCCCACGGAATTGGAAAACTTGCACATCACCCCAAAGCATATTCCCTACAAAAAGTATGAGAAAAAACCATTTGAATCCACCAATCTAAATCATCAAACACTCTACGAACTTGTGGAAATTTCACGTTCATCATCGACAATACGCTGTTCAACGATCAGCTGTAAAATAGACTCGAATCATAGCGGCTTCAAACCGATTCAAGCGCTTCATTTTTGCGAAAGTCAATCGTCCTTTTCGGAATCATGTTTGACGGCGAGCAAGCTGAAAATACAACAACAGCCAATTAAATGTCAACGGATTCCCATGCGAATATCGACACTGAAACGTGACACAAAAACAGCAAAAACCTTGACAATGGTAATGGGAGGCTTTATAGCATGTTGGCTGCCGTTTTTCGTGTACTACTTGTTGATTCCGTTTTTGCCCAAAGAAGCGATTAGCGAGCCTCTAATGTCGTTCTTGACGTGGCTCGGATGGATTAATTGTGGCATAAATCCGTTTATCTATGCTTTCTACAATGCGGACTTTAGAACAGCTTTTTGGAGATTAACGTTTCGGAAAATATGCAAGAAAACAAATCAATTTACGTTGTTTAAGACTTAGGGGGTTGGGAAGAAGGAGTAGAGCTTAGAATATTACATCAGTCAATGTTGTATTATTTTTGGAAGGATAAAGAGATAATGAATGGAACTTCTCATTATTTATTTTACATATGTATAACAAATAAAGACATGACGTATATTTTGTAATGAAAAAGCAAGTGTTTTTGTTTTTAACCCTAGAGTGGGCGCGTCTTTCCGAGAAACGTCAGTGGGCGCGTGGGGAGCATTTTGCCGCTCCTTTTCAGTGACCATTTTAATTAGGAATAAGGCAACTGAATTAATTTATTTTCTTCAGATTTAAGTAAAACACAAGTAAGCAGTGACAAATTAACATAATATTATTGAAATCTATTTTGAGAACTTCGGTTTATAAAAGGTTTTCGAAAACGCAACGCATTTTAATAGACTTTTAATATATTCTACATTATCGTATGTAATACTCATAAAAAAGGAAATTAGCAGCGTTATTATAGTTAGTACAATAAATGCACCATAAAACATATCCAAAATTCCAACTTTGCCAAAAATATGTTTTTTTTTTATATGAGATATTTTTACCTACGTGAGAAGGCGCGCGATGAGCAAATTGCCGCCTGATGGTAACATCCTTCTTCTCCAGCCCCACTCCGCCCACTGACGACGTACAGCCTTTCGGCACGAGTTCTGAATGAAAATAGGGGCACCTACTGAAAAGCGCAAACTTAACGAAGAATTATTTTACGAATTATTAAGGTTTTTTTGGTGAGGGCAACAAAATGCTCATAGCGCGCCCACTCTAGGGTTAAGTGAAATCAACCTCAGATCAATTAAAGGCATGCATAGACCTTCGGCGGAATGAGAATCAAATTTTTGTCTGCTGCGATTTTTGCAATGAAAATGCATACTTACAGTCGTGGTGTCGTGGAATATGTGGCAAATGCTGGGGAATTCAACAAGCTACAATCCGAAAACGGTTCCCTAATTTTTCTCGACCATTTTATGTAAAGGCATGAAGAAAAAGTATATGCTCTGAAAGAGTTTGGTGTTTGAAACCCGTTGGTGAATACAAAATTGTATTTTCGGATATGATATGAAAATTGAGTCAATCTTGAACGAAATGCCTAAAGCCGTTTGAACGATTTGTATATCGCATCCCCAGCCTGGGATACTAAGAAACCATGATTCGTTAGATACTTTTGCAGTATACATATAAACAAATCTTTTCTTGTTTTCATTGGCCAACAATGCCTCCTGTTTCATACCTCTGAAGATTATGGCGTATAGATTTAATTTTTTTCTAGATTTTAGGGAATTCAATAAGCTACAAGTCAATTTTTATTAATTATTGCGTGAAAGTTCACCGTTATCGACATATTTGCAAAAAACTGATTAACAAAACAGGTTTTTCCACTTTGACACGCTGTAGCATTTTATCTATTGCTTTGAGATGCACAGTCAGTCATCAAAAGATGAAGGCAATTTTGTACTGAACAATTTGGTGTCTTTCTTTTGAAATTCCAACCATCATTCCCCAAGATCGTGTGATTTATATATTTGCCTGGGGGATTTTTAAGATAAATATCTACTTGAAGTATTGTTGTATTATTGCTGTCGTATGTTGCGCGATTTTTTGCACTTAACATTCTTCTATGTCTGGCAACGCTGTATCCACATTGTTTTCCGTTAACTGTTGAATGTACGCATATTGAAAGGCTGAATTCAAATTGTAAGACAAAACCGGACGGGTCAACTTGCAAGACAAGAACCATCGTTTTTACAATCTGAATTGCATAATGCTTGTCTGCTGGCCACTACAAAAGCTCTCGCCGTCCGTTTGTTTGTGGAAACGCTCTAAATGTTGTTTCTAACACAGGATTCCGGGATGCGTATTTCGAAATGCTTGTTCAGCTCGTCCCCACGTAAGTGACGAAATCGATCAGCTTTTCAAGTGGCAAAGTACTTAGAAACCCTTATCGATTTCGTCCCCTGATATTGGACGAACTCGCATAGGGTTTCGAGTAAGTTTTTCGTGTAAAACAGCTTGAAACCCTTGTTCAGCTCGTCACCACGTAAAGTAACGAGATATCCGCTTTACTAGCGCTAAAAATAACAAAAGTCATGATAGTAACGGTTTTTATTTTCGGTTACAAGCGAGGGAAATATTTGTTGTGCGTATACATATACATTACTAACGCAACGTATACATTAAACAAAGCAAGCACCAGCAGTATAGCAGCAAAAAAATATAAAAAGATTGTGATTGAGTAGTTTATGCATATGAATGACTGATCGATGTTGTACGAGTAACATCGCGTGGGTACGAGCTTAACAAGGGTTTCAAGCCGTTTTAGACAAAAAATGTACTCAAAATCCTATGCGAGTTCGTCCACTATCAGGTGACGAAATCGATAAGGGTTTCAGACGGTTTATGCACTTGAAAAGCTGATCGATTTCGTCACCTACGTGGGGACGAGCTGAATAAGTTTTTCGATATACGCTTCCGAGATGCTGGCATATTGGGCCGCACATACACGGAATCAATGGATTGCTGGAATCCAACGAAACTCCATATAAAAAAATGAAATGAGTGTAACAGAACGAAGAATGCAAAAAATGGATTCGGATGCTTCGTGTGTGGCCACCCTTGGAGTACCGGTAATATACAGTATATTCCAGTGGCTCAATATCACGCCATACTAACAACGGTTAACCATCATATTTTTAAGGTACACAACGGAGTGAGGTAAGGCTACATTTTAATGCCTATTAATTTTCTAATGACGATGTAATAGGGAACTTCAAGATACAGAAAAGACCTCAATGGATGAACGCAGGAAGACCCTAATTGTGTGCGTTTATTGTGATTGAATAATGATGGAAATATTAAGCAATCTTTTGTCTATGATTTTAGGGGTTCAAGAAGTCTATTGTGATATAAAACCAACCGAAGTAACTTTTTACTAATATTAGGATTTAGCTAGGATAATATAATAATTGATTAAGTATAGTAAGTTGACTAACTTCTAATAGTCCAGGAATGTTTTGAAAAACGAGAAGACAAATAAGGATGTCAAATCAATTTGATCTGACATCAATTCGTGTATTAATTTGGCAGTTTTCGTCTGTGCACTACAAAGGCCCTCTCCAACACGGGGCCCCGGGCGAATAGTTCCTTTTGCCCTACCCTCTGTGGATTTGATCAAGAAATTTACGAATAATTTAGAATGAAATTATTTTCGCGCTTAAATGTTCCCTGTTTCCAGTGGCGGATTTACCCGTAGGCTGTAGCCTAGGAGACGGATTTTTCGGGGCGGCAAATTTTGGGGCAAATATATTTTTTTTTTTAAGTTAAACCTAAATTAAACCGAATTCCGAATACGAATTTCAACGCCAACACTTATCACTTTCATGAGATACGTTTTGGAAGCAGTGTGAGATACATAAGTGAAGAACTACAGGGTGCGCCATGTAAACATTCACTATCTTTTACATTGATTGAGTAGCAAATGCGTGAAAAAGGTCTTGACGGTTACTGGTTTCTGGTTTCAACAAGACGGCGAGCGCCCCGCCCCATGTTACAGTGCAACTGAAACTATCGAATTTCTGCAACGAAAATTTCCCTGTAAGTCTGATGTCAAAATGTGTTGACATTGGGTGAGGTTATGAAACGAAGCAGTTGCGAATGTTCCGCAAACATGCTTGCCATTCTGATCCCCTGACTGCCATTTTGTGGAACAGAAATAATCTCCGTTTTTTTTTCGTTAATATATTCCACAAAGGCAGACAAAGAAAAGAACCGTAATAAAAAGAGCTCGCGAAAGCAGCACAAGCCAATATTAATTAATTACAGCGGAGACTCTATTACTCGAGGCTGAAGGGGAATGTATTTTACATCGAGTTATGGAGTTTTCCAGGTATCAAGTTTTTGAACTAATCGAGCCTACCAAACCTAAAAGAAAATTTGAAATATTGAGTGCTCTATTTTATAATTTGTTGAGCATTTTATATTAAAAATAATTTACACAGCAATCAATTTACGAATCAACTAAATGTCCCTCGGATAACCGTTTTGTGTAATTGTTTCAGCGAATTGTGTACATATTTAATTCGAAGGGAATTATGAGAAAATTTTAAAGAGTCTATCATAAGAGCATTTCGACTAATAGAGTCTTAGTATAGTGATTTTAGATGAAAAAATGATGAAACCCAAACATCCAAAAAGAGAGCTGACTTTTGATGCCAAATTGTTCTATGGCCTGACCGCATTACGCAGTAAAAAGTTAGACTTTTTTGCGTGTCACATTTGGGGAGGAGGGGGTGGCAAAGGGGTGAAATTATGATTTTTCGCCAATATCTTGTTAACTGTAATATTTACAGCAAAATGTCCTGAGGACGATTTAAACTACACAAAATTTCCTTTCTAATGATATATTATATCATATACCTTCTCTTGGCAGATTATACTAGACCTTAAAACATTTGGTGTATTTTAGATTTTTTGATAGTTACATTTGGCGCTCTAGCTCCTGAAGTAATTTAATTGGAGCCATGGTAATTGGGATAACTATTCCTAACAATATATAGCTATCCCACACGGAGACTCAGGCTGCCCCGACAAAGCATTCCCCTATACTCCCTATTAACATTTAAAAAAAAGACATGCCTGTAACTTTTCGCCAAATCACAGCAGGCGGGAAAAATTTTGGTAAACGTTAAGGCTAAGTCCCATTAGACCTTCCACCAAATATTACTTCGATCGGATTAAAACAAAGGGTACCTCCCATACAAAATGACCGGAAAATTGCCTACGAGCAAAACTTTAATTTTGGTTGACTTGTTCCCTTATTTCTTAAAAAACTAGTGGCATTGAATTTGAATAATTTGTATGGGATGTACCCTTTGATTTAATCCGATCGAAGTAATATTCGGTGGAGGGTCTAATGCGACTCAGCCTTAACGTTTACCAACATTTTTCCCGCCTGCTGTGATTCGGCGAAAAGTTACGGGCATGTCTTTTTTTTAAATGTTAATAGGGAGTATAGGGGAATGCTTTGTCGGGGCAGCCTGAGTCTCCGTGTGGGACAGCTATATATTGTTAGGAATAGTTATCCCAATTACCATGGCTCCAATTTAATTACTTCAGGAGCTAGAGCGCCAAATGTAACTATCAAAAAATCTAAAATACACCAAATGTTTTAAGGTCTAGTATATAATCTGCCAAGAGAAGGTATATGATATAATATATCATTAGAAAGGAAATTTTGTGTAGTTTAAATCGTCCTCAGGACATTTTGCTGTAAATATTACAGTTAACAAGATATTGGCGAAAAATCATAATTTCACCCCTTTGCCACCCCCTCCCCCCCCAAATGTGACGCGCAAAAAAGTCTAACTTTTTACTGCGTAATGCGGTAGGGCCATAGAACAATTTGGCATCAAAAGTCAGCTCTTTTTTTGGATGTTTGGGTCTAGAGCTAAAGTCACTATACTATCTCGCCGACTGCCAAATAAAGAATATTTATGCAAACATTTAAAATTTCTGGTGTGCATTCATATGCATCAGCATGTAAAAAAGCGCACCGAGATATCAAATGAAATACATATGTATATCGATATTTTGGTTACTAAAATCGATAGCATTTCGCGAATCCCTAGGTCCCATTGCAGTGCAGTACCTACATTCTTTTTCTTGTTTTCATGATAACCAGATTTTGACTACTTTTTTCTGTATCTTCTACTCTTTCTTCCATCAAAAATTAATTTTTATTTCCAAATTGTTTTCTATTTCAAGTGGGTAGATGACTCGGGGGCTAAAGACAATAGAGAGTTTTAGCATGTCGTAGAATATAGTTCGACAAAGTTTGACATTCTATGTAAAAATTCGCTTGCATACCCCATGTTCTGTAAACAGGCGAAATTGGCGAATTCGTTTGTGGTGATTATACACCATGCCTACTTGGAACATGCAAAATTGTAATATACTGTTTCGTATACGGCACGCAAACGAATTTTTATATGTATGGAATGTCAAACCAGCGATATTGGAATACCAAGATCAGGCACGCCTTATAAGTGACTCCGTAGTAAACAGAGGCACACCAATAACAATGTAAATCCGAAAGAGAAGCACAACGGTTTCGCAAAATGCTCATTTTACTCTAAATTTTTCGTTTGGTAACCCGAAAATTCTGCTATTTCGGGATGTGGGCAACCCTAAATTTAGCGAATGTCACACCAATACTTCTATAAAAGCGAGCTAAGCTACCAATACATACCTAAAGATGGGCTAAGCAGCTGATATTGAATTGATTCCGTCCTATTCTGTTCAATGAAATTTTGCGTTAAAATTTTTTTTTAATTTTTGTGTGCGGCTGGGAATCATGCAGCTCATTCTACAAAAAAATTGTACTGAGTACCACCTTAATCAAACTGTGTCGAACTTTTTTCTACAACATGCTAAAACTCTCTAATAAATAAACAAATCACCGTTTCCTGCCGTAAAGTTGTCTCACCGATTTCTCACATATTGATAAATTCAACCAAATCAATTATTTCAAATTTTCGTCTGGTAACATTATGCATTGGGGCGCTGATGCTGTTGCTGCATCATATCTATTTCAAGCATAACACCAAATTCAATGTCAATTTAAGCTTTTTCAAGCTTACATCCGACCTTGACCGACATTTCACTCTCACGAAAGAAAATTCCCAAAGCAACAGGTGGAACGCATTCAAAACAATCTTCTCGCATGACATATCTTTCCAGTATAATGAATATACGTACATCTCTTTTTCGGCCTGGAACGCATGGGGAATTCAGGGGTTATTATTTCAGGTAGTAGTTTCCAGTTGTTGCGCGGGACCGTAATAAAGTTTTACTCAAGGAATTCCCCTGGAAACGTAAGGCTATAATTTTAACAGATTCACATAATGTGTTCAGTAGAGTAGCATCAGTATGAGTCGTTCTCGTTACATATCGCTTCACTATAGATTAATTATTGTATTTATTATTGCAGCTAATTGTAAGTAAAAATAGGCGTGGGAAAAATATAATCATTGTGATTTTGTATGTTTTATTTTTATTACAAATATATTACATAAAACTCGGAAAATTTTGTACGAACATACTAATTTTTGCGCTAAAGAATATTTTTTACAAAAAATTGCAGCTCTGTTGTGATTTCTCTGTACAAAAATGGTTAAACATTTAAATCTAAATTATCTTGAAAAATTTGGACAATATTTTGAGAAGATTTTTGTTAAACAAAAAATCCATCCAACTTCCAAACTTTATACAAAAAATGTACAAAATTTTCCTCATTGTGGTTTGAGTGAGGCTTGCTAATACATTTGTAGCTTAATAACATCGCACTAACTAGTAATCCTGAAGCGAACAGAGACCCCTAAAAATGAGTACAACAATAAGCCTTATGTTAGAACAAAAACCGTGGATGAGAAAGAGATAGTTGATTGGTAAAAAAAAAACGAAAAATGTATTCTTCAGCCGAATTTGGCTAGGGTTGAATCTAAATATCAAACTATTCAAAATATTTATCGTTAAAGCAAATTAAGATTTCCAGATTTTGAGCAAATTCTCCTCAAGTATTTTCCGAATACTTCCGTATTTCAAAATATGTATCAGAGCTATATCGTAAAAAATAAAATTTAATTTTCTTCATACAAAATTATAGCTACTGTAAGTAGTTTGTAATAATAATTTCAGAAATTTTTTTACAAGAAATTAAATTCATTATTATGTAATTATTTAGATAAGTATGACTCTGGAATAGGAAATAGAAGAAGAATTTGATAGTTTTCTGCCATACATGTTTTTTCTAAAAATTATTCTAAGCTTAGCAAATGCGAAATTTTCGATTGCACGGTTGAAATCTGCCAATTGAATCTTGAAAATTCAAGTAGTGTAATATTGATTGATAATACAAAATGTTATCTACGTTCTGTGCTATATACAGATACACTAAACGTACCCGTATTACCCATTTGGGGTTCGGGCAGAACATATTCGGTCACGTACTTCCTTCTGGGTTCTATCACGTAATCTTAAGTCTGGACAATAAAGAAATGTGACGAAAAATTAGTGTTGTGATAATATGGTTTCATAGTGTAAACGTGAAGAATTTCCAAGGAATTAGGAAATTAGGTCTTACGTTCATGTTCGAATACTATTGGTCACATACTTGAAAATGTTTTATAACTGTTTATTTTAATTGATTTATAGGGCGAAATTCATAGTCCCCACTCATATGGAATATGGATTTCCTTAAGGACTAAGACCCGTATTTATGAACATTCCTTAACTCAAGGAGACCTTGAGTCAAGGATCCCGAAATTCAATAAATTAAATGTCATTTCCCATACTTTTTCATAGAAATCATTTATATTCAGGAGTCAATGCATCCTTGATTTAAGGCGAAACTCATGGAGACCTTAAGTTTTCAATAGACTTGAAATATTATATTTCAAGGAAGGTGGGTAGCTACCTTGACTTCAAGTGAGGTTGACTATAGAAAATTTTAGTTCATGTTAAAAAAATTCTTTGAGAGTATCCTATTTTCGAGGCGCAGTTGCTAAGACAGCCCTATGCAATAAAAGCTTAATTGATCAGATCAGACTATTCGATTGATAAATTAATAAATCCTTTGAAGGAACTTTCTATAATGGCAGAGGGAAGTTTGATAGGGCTCTTACACACAAAAGATTCAAAAACGACTCTACAGATATGACTCTATAGAGCGATTTATTAGCAGTGCTAATTTATTTATTTACTTATTTATTTGTGCTAAACGGACAAATGTCCTTTATATATAAAAAATACAAAATTGCTGCCTTATATAGATCTTAATAATATGTACTTACATCTATTTTAACAAAAGTTGCCGAAAAATTAACAATAAATCATAAGATAATTTAACTCATAAAACGCTTAAATTTCCCAAAAGATTAATCCAGTAAATTTAAAATATATTTGTTAATTTTTTCCTTATTGGTGTTAGATAAATCCAAATGACTAAAAACTAGATTCCCGATTGCTTTCATTCTTTCTACAGGTGAGTTACATTGATAGTTAGTGCTAAAAGTTCTTAGTTCAAACATATCTCGCTGTCGTGTCACACGATTAGGAACTTTGAAAGAAATTTCAAAAAGAATTTCAGGGGCATCAATAGATCCATTAATTAAATTAGCTAAGAAAATCGCATCAAAATAGGTTCTTCGTACTTCAAGTGTATTAATATTCAGAATCTTTTGAATATGAGCATAGTTTATGTTATCACTACTTACATGCAGTTTGTATGCAATGTACCTTAAAAATTTATGCTGAACTTTTTCAAGAGTGGAAGTGTAAGAAATATAAAATGGATTCCATACAATTGATAAATATTCTAATTTACTTCGTACAAGCGAAAAGTATAACGATTTTAAGGCATAAATGTTATTAAATTCCGAAGAGTTCCGAATAACAAAGCCTAACATGCGACGAGATTGTTCAGTAATGTCGCTGATATGCTCTTTGAAACATAATGATGTATCCATCAATATTCCAAGGTCTTTAATCAAGCTTACTTGATTGAGTTCACGATTATTTATGGAATATGTGCATTGATATTTTGCTGAACTTCTACTTAATATTATAAACTTACACTTAGATAAATTAAGTTCTAAATTATTAAGCTCACAATAACCGAAAAATTTGTTTAAATTATTTTGAAGAACAAAAACATCATCATTACATGTAATTTCCTTGAAAATTTTGCAATCATCAGCAAATAACAAAAATTCAACATCATCAAAAACTAATTTTAAATCATTAATGAATATTAAAAATAAAATCGGACCTAGATGTGATCCTTGCGGAGCCCCAGATGTTGCTTTAAATGGCTTCGATAAATTATCATTGATGTTCACAACTAATGATCGATTCCTTAGGTAATCGTTAATCCAGTTAATTATCGAACCAAAAAAGCCAAAGATTTTCAACTTTTTAATTAGGATATCGAAGTTAAGTTTATCGAAAGCTTTGGAAAAATCGGTGTAAACCGAATGAACTTCAGACTTTTCCAAAAAAGCTTTTAAAATATAATTTTGATATTCAATAAGGTTAGTTGCTGTGGATCTACCCGAGAAAAATCCATGTTGGTTGGTAATAATATAAGGCCGTACCAAAGGTGTAATGTAGTCCGTAACCAGACCTTCGAATATTTTAGGAATACAAGATAAGATGTTAATCGGCCTATAGTTTTCAACATTGGCTCTGTCACCTGATTTATGGATAGGTAGGACGTAGCTTATCTTCCATTCATCAGGAAATTGCCCAGAGAATAACGATTTATTAAAAAGAACAATTAGTGGTTGCAATAAATTTTCAGCACAATTCTTCAGAAATACCGAGGGGATGCCGTCAGGTCCGGCTCTTTTTGATATGTCTAACTCCATCAGTTTCCTCAAAAGCAAATCAGGACTAATACTAATATTTGATAAACTGAAGCTAGTATTTAACAAGGGTGGATCGAAGTGAGAAACTTCGTTATTGTAAATCCTGGAAAAATGATCAGCGAATAAATTTGAAATAGTAGAACAGTTAGAACTCCTAAAACCGTTCAGGAACATTGTGTCAGGAATAATATTATCACTTTTACGGGAGTTAATATAATTCCAAAAGTTTTTAATGTTTGTTCGAACTTCAGATTCAACTTTATAAATGAAACGCTGGAAATCGATTTTAGATTGACTCTTGCATTTTGTCCTTAAAATGGAAAAAACTTTGTAGTCATGTAAGCTCCCGGTAGACTTGTACTTTGAGTGTGCTGTTTTCTTTTCAAATATTAATTGTTTTAATTGACTGGAAAACCAGGCTGGAAAGTTATCATAATTTAAGCGTTTACGAGGAAGATGAATAGTAATCAAATTATTTACAATACTATAAAACAAAGACACTGCTTCATTTAATGGCAAGTTCTCAATCACAGTCCAATCGACAATATGTAAAGCTTGATTTAAATCAGAATAGTCTGCATTTTTAAAATTGACAATATCGCGGGTTTCATATTTTCTTGATTTTCCAATATACAACGGTAAATTTACAAGAATATCTAAAGCGGGATGATAGCAATCAATTGGTAATATAGGATTTTTGTTTTCGGACACAGTAATATATTCGACATTAGAAAATATTAGATCAAGAACATTGTTAGCAATATTTTTTATATAATTGTATTGAAACAAATTTAAAAAGGAAAAAGTATCAATAACTTCGGTGGCTTTGGTGTTAGTGTTTCCGATAGACCATGAAGTTGCAGTCCAATCGACATTTGCCAAATTAAAATCGCCAGTGACAATGATGTTAGCAGTTGGGAAAGCTTCCGAAGTATGCAACAAGTCGTCCATATGCAGTTCATATTGCTCAGGGGAAGCATCCGGGGGCAAATAAACAGTGCTGATTATAGTACGAACTGGCTTTGTTTGCAATGACACAATAAGCTGTTCGATTGAATTATGTTTACATTTCAGAATTGTTGATTTCAAAGATTTGTTTATTGCAATCAGAACGCCTCCACCGCTTTGTTTTGTTGAAGTGTTTTCATTGCGATCGCATCGGTAAATTGAATAATTGCTAAAACCAAGCTCCGAGGAATGAAAATTATTATTTAGCCATGTCTCCGTGAATATTATTACATCAAAAACGCATGTCGCCAAAGTAATTCGCAAATCAGGTAGTTTAGTACGTAAACCTCGCGTATTTTGATAATATATACTTAATTTCAAATTTAGTTTTTTGATTTGCCACGTATGATCCGTGGAATACTATTAACATACTTAATTGTAGCTTCAGGATCGTCCCTCTTAATGTTAATGAGCTCACTATTAAGGGAGTTTAGATGTTCACGTTGTTTTAGTGTCAAATCAGAAACAATCTTGACATTATTTGTTTTCAGATATTTACGCGCGTTATGATCTTTCTTACATTTTATTATTTCGAAAGCAATCGACGAGCTTGAAGTCAAAACTTTGATCGGTCTCGGCTTATCATTTTTCGGCTTTCCGATTCTAAACGTTTTGATGTCGCTAGCTTCCAAAGGAAGTGCAGGTGATACGGCTTTAATTATTTCAAGCGATTTCAAAGCATCTGTTTGAGAATCACTTTCGACAATGCCATGTATGATGATGTTGGAAGATCTTTTTCTTCGATCTTCAATTTCAGCAATGATATCCTCCATGCTGCATGAATTCGCATTCGAGGATTTCAAAACGTTGATTTCCGAACGAAGAACAGCAATTTCGTTTTTTAAATCAGCAAGACAAGTACTTAGAGATTTTATGATATTATCTTTTTCGGTGCAGATTGTGCAAACAAACAATGGCGGTTTGTCGGATCGCAAGTTTAGTGTTTGTTTTCTCGATAATTTAGCACAGCTAGCATGCTCTATTCCCTTGCAATACGAACATGAGTAAACCTCGTCATTTTCCTTCAAAGCTATATTGCAAAAGCAACATTCGTTTTGGCTGATGGTCGACATTGTTTTGTTTTTATTTTCGTTCAATCGATAATAATCAACGAAAAAATTTTCAACTAGAGTATTAATAATCTGTCAAAACAGTACTCACAGAAAATACTCAATAGATTCACTCAATTGCAAAATCACTCAAGCGCCAAGAAAACGGAGAGAATAAGATGTAAACAATGCACAGATGATAATCGCGTCTCCGGAAAGTCCACAAGTTGATGATGCTGAATATGCAGATAGTGAGACGTGCTTACTCGCTAGATATATCGCTCGTTGCAGCTGTTAGATATTGATAAGACGATGACAGCAGATTCACGGAGAAAAGCCCGCTAGATGTGCCGCAGCTACTGCAACAATGGAAACAGTCGATAAATTCCACAAATCTCAAAGAAACCACACTGGAATTTTGTCGTGAACACAATCGAGAAACGGTTGGTACGTATTGGTGTTTTTAAAAGTGATAAAAACCACTAAAAATCGATTATTTGTTCTAGGTGATATATCGGATATGTTTAGAATTTGACAGCTTTGACAATTGTCATGTAAAGGAAGGGTAAGGGCAATCAACCACTCCTCAAGTTTGATGATTACCTCAATAGCACATCCGCATTATTTTGAACCGATTCGTAATAACAGAAGAGACCCAGTCGATGCCACGATCAAATAGAAATCGCTGGAGTCATGCCTGACCATTCCATTCGCTGCGCCACTTCCCTCTATTCTTTTATATCCCGGCTGTCAACAAGTATCCATTGCAATTGATATCCTGGTAATGAACCTAATACCTTCAGCTAAAATTACCAAAATATAAACATTATTTGGCTGAAAAGTGGCTGCCTATTTTTCACTCTGAGCTGGCTGGAATTGATTGCCTAAATATAACGTCACGGTCATCTGATCTTCGTTTTTTGTACACGTTTAAAATGTCTACGAAGATAAATTAGAGTGGCATTGTTTTCGATAAAGATTCGATCACATTAAAAGCAGGAGTTGTGAAATCTTTCCAGCCACAGCCGAACCAATCAAGCTCTAATTTCAAATTTAAATTATTTTTTTTTGGCTTAAGCACCAATTAGTTACTACACTAATGTACATACGTTATAAGCCTAGTACATGAGATTTCAAAATCTGGTGGAGATTTTGTTGGGGTTTATTGGTGTGCTGACTCCGAATCCGTAGATTTCCACTAAAATTTCGTTCCAGAAAAGGGTCAAAATCGCCAAAATCCTGAAAAAAATTACCGCCAATTATAGCGATACCTCTTAGCGCATTTTGAAGATTAATTTTTGTTTCATCATGTTTCCTCTAACATATTCACGGCAGGTTTTCGCAAAAATCTGCAGTTTAGAAGTTATAAACCGAAAAACGGAAATATGTACTCCGTAGTTTTCGGGTTCGAGCTCAGCACCCCAAAAAAAACATTTTTCGAGTAAACATTCAAGCCGCCAGCTATCCCTAAATGGACTATAGGATTTCTTGAAAAGAAGACCAAACGCGATCATCATAAGGGTGAATATTTTCTAGAAAAGCTTGTCTAAATATTTCAACACCTCTTCTGAAAAATTTAAGCACAACCCTTAAAGAAACAGCAGCAGCTACGTCACCGATGAAAAGAAATGTAGAAAAACTGAACTGTCAATTAAATTTTAAAGTAAAGTACTGATTTTTCAGAAGGACTACATTTATATACCAAAAAAGCGCGACCCGGCAGCATTTTCCTGAACCCGGCGCCCCGGCAGCACCTTTTAGGCCCGTCACTGCCGGGTGAGGACCGAGCAGGTGGAAATCCTAAGTGCTAGTCATTTGGCACATTTCGAGGTTGTCGCTTTTATTAACTTCTCTCTTCAATTTGTTCGCCTGGGGCGCTATATTTTGGGGGCGGCTTTTTGACCACCACTCGAAAAAAAGATTTAAAAAGCCGAATGAAAAAATTCAATATCAATTTCCATTTAGTGGAAAGTAAACCATAGAAACTACAAAAGAGGCGAACTAATATGCAGCAAGTCGGGATTTAAACTAATACCAACAAAAAGTATTTTACAATCTTTTTGGACAATTTTTTTTTTATGAACGGTGGTATAATGCATTTTGAAATTATAGAAGCACATCAATTACTTTATTAACCCATTTCTTCCCAAGGATAGAAATACGCTAAAACTACAAAGTTTTTTGGTAAATTCCAATCAATAACAATACAATTAAACATTTTTTTTTTTTAAATTTCAGTAAGTGTTACCAGTGGCTCCCAACGTGATGTTGCGTTGACGCAACGTTGGGAGTTTTTGGGTAAAATAAAATTTTATCCAAAATTTAAATTTTAAGCTTCTGTGTTGGAAAAAATTGTTGATTTATATGGCGAATAATAAATTTAGTGATCAAATCCTGAAACACTCACTACAGCGATATAGATGACATTTTTTTGCAACATTTTGGGCGGGTTTTTCGTTTTTTTTTCTAGTGGTTGGTCATATAGTATAGATAAAAGGCACACTATTTTTTGAAAGCCTTACATTATATTGAATTGAAGATAGATCTGCCATATTTTGCTTGGTTACATCTTCTAACTGGCCATTTGTAATATAATGGTGGTCGGCCGTACTTTGCCGTTAGCATCAGGTGGTTATTCATAGTAACTTTGTCCCGGATTTCCCTTGTTTTTCTTATTTTCTATTCCAGATTTGAACAGGCATATTACAATTTAGGTTTTTAAGTCAACAACCAAAATACATAGAACTGCTCAACATGTAGACTGCTAGCCACAATTATCGCTTGGAAGTTTGTCTTACAACCTTTTAGCGATTCCGGATTGTTTCACAATTCCTTGTGACAAAAGTAAATAATAACTTGGCTAGAAATAAATATGTTGTTGCGTCTAGAGCAAAAGAAAAATTTACTACAGAAAAGTTTATGCCACATTTACTCAGTAGCTCTATTCTAACAAAACTGTCCTTAAATGGAAAAGGTTTATAATCCCATACTTGTTGACTTCAGACCGTACCGTGGAGTGAAAACTGTATCAATAATTTCATAGACCTTTCAGGGTACATATACATTCACTACAAAGGCTCCCTTTACCCACTGTAGGAATCCTTGTAACATTTTTGGATATCTCGACACCATCATGAAATATGTATTTGGAAAATTACTTTAGACCAATTGACAAGTATCCAGCTGTCATTGTCCCGCAACTTCTTTCATCGTTTCCTTTCTTGAATGAGACACATGTGACTCATAAAAGAGTACTGGATATGAATACCATGAGTCACATGTGTCTCGTAGATAGTGAGGTATTTAGGACTTATTTTAAGATATTGCTGATGCGAAACCTGCGTTACATAGCAAGAAAATGCTTTTCTCTTTAGGCGTTTGCCCCAGAGTTACTATACCGGGAAACTCCCAACGTTGCGTGAACGCATCAACTATGTTTAACACATGCTCCTGCAGCAAGGACCAACCTTTTTCCAAAACCAAGTTAAATTAATTAATTAGCAATTGCTTTTCGTCTAGAGAGTGTGTTTGGATATTGATTTTAAGATATTTTAATCAATCAATCAATTCTTTATTCAACCATAAATATGTAGTAGATGAGTGTATTATTACATTGATATCTTAGCTAGTGATATGTTACTATGACTTACAACTATAAATATTCATTGATGTAGTGAAAGAATCAAATATGTGATCTTGGAACTAAGAAAATTACGTAAGAGGAAAATGGGTGAAAATAAATTTTAATATTTTTAAAATTATGATAAAAAATGTCATGAAAAAGATGGTATTACTTTCTCTTATATCCTTAAGGACCAAATGGCTGATTTGATATAACAAATATGCAGAAATAGAGCCAAGAAATGCCCATTAAAAATTACATGATTTCTTTTCATTTCAATTTAAATTTGGTGGTTTTTACAGAGGTCAAACTTCGTGTTGCGTATACGCAACGCTGGGAAGAAATGAGTTAAAAGCGCGTTAAAGGTTTTTTTTTATGGACTGAGCTTCGTTTCTCTTTAAAAAAAAATAAGTTCACCAATTTGTTGCTGATAATGGGGTAAAGAATATTTTTCAATCAGCATTACCCCCTGGCGTGAGTAACTGTGTTGCGCAAACCACATACATACTTCTATCAGACGTAGTCTGTGATCCGCACTACTTTTTTCTGTTCGTCTAAGATTCTTCTTACCCGGAATTGCATTTTTGGTTCATTTAGGTTATTTATTGCATGTAACAAAATATTAAAATGTGTTTTACTAATGATGATGCGATTTTCAGAAAGTGATTTTCTGGAAATTGTTGTTGTTACTGTATAACATGACAGCAAAAACAAACAGGAATTCAAATAGTGAAGAACTTTGTAACTCTTTGTGATATTATTATTATTGCGTAAATACCAATTTTTTAAAAACAGATGCTAAAGTATTTTTATATTTCAAAATGATTGGACTAAAATGTAGATTTCAGAGCGGCATATTAATGATTTTTTTTTTATAAAATCCGAAAAATCTCGCATAAAAATTGTAATATAAAAAAAAATTATGTTTGTGTTCTGAAACTATTATTTTTTATTTTAGAAACAATTTTTGAAATATTTATATACGTAGCGATCGTTCTTTTTCTAATGAAGATTATTTAAAAAATAGCCGAAAATGCATAATATGTAATTAATTAATTGAAAATTAAAAACTGATTTTTTTTGTATTATAACTACGTTTTTTTTTACTTTGCTAAAATAATGAAAACACCATGATTAACCATTTGCTAAACAAAAACATTGAATTAAGCAGAAAAAAATAAGGAAATAAAATAATTCCCTCAAATACATTTGTCAGACGTACCTATGACCACAACTTATTTTTATAGCCTGTGACGCAACGGGTCAAAAGAGGATAAATGAAATTTCTACTACATATGCTAACTTGGCCTTCAGTAGCTCCGTGGGTAAAAATTATATTCTCTGAACTAATGCAGCGTTGGCTCGAGTCCCACTATAACAACGAATTAGTTTGCTGTCCTTATAATGGGCCTACTGCAGCCGGTTACACGATGTAAGTCATTTCGGAGCTATTGGCTGCTATAGAGAGACTAAGAGCTTCCGAAATCACTCGATTCAAGAGAGAATCGCTTCTACAAGGCCATCTTCAAGAGGCGGCAAATTGTCCTCTTGCCCGGGGCGGCGTAAGTGCTAGAGCGGGCGCTGCCCACCAGGATTGATGTATAATAGAAGTAAAAATATGTACATACGAGTACTTAGTGCCACCCAAAGAAAAGGATGATCGTCAATTGAATTCTATTCATGATGATCCTTGTAAACTCCAGAAGAAGGCTGTTGTGAGTTTCCTGATAATACAAGACTGATCAATTCGACCATTTCCTTGATTACTCACTTGAATCGGATCATGTGAAATAAAAGTTCAAAAGCTGATGTAAGAACTATTCGTATTGAACAAGTGAACAAGAAACAAAGAACAATTGATCATTTTTCAATTTTGTCCTTACCGTAACCTGACAGCGAACGGCCAAGGAAAAATTCAAAACTTTGTGTATTGTCCTTCGATTTTGTGCGGTCTATTTGAAATCACAACTATTGGTTTGAACGTAGTAAAAAGAAAAATTAATATAAAATTGCATTAGAAGGAAAGGGTTTCCTTTTGTAATTTCAATGAAAAAAAAAAATATATGTATAAGTGATGAAAGTTATATTTATGATAAAGTATATGCATCATTTTTTTTTCGAATTTCCAAGGATCTTAAAAATATTTCAGTAATTTTAGCGTCAGAATAGTTTTATTTTTGTTTGGCTGATCTCATATGTACATATTTATTTAAGACAATGACCGTCTGCATATTTAATTTCCAAACAATTGTCCACATACTCCTTTGAGAAAGTCCGTCTTGCTTCAGGGCGTCTTTCTTTCAATTGCACTGAATAAAAGCATGCCATTAAATCAGAAAAAAAAATAATACACACTCTCAGCTTCTTAGTATTCTTTCGCAGTACATACTTGAAAACTTGCCATTTACACTTTCTACACTCACGGAAGGACTAAAGTTTTCCTTTATCAAAAGACTCGGCACTCAGCAATTGAAAAACTTTTTATCCCTCTCTCGCTCTCTGTTTACTTCACTTACATTCCATTTTCAGCTAACCGTTGTCCTGCAGAGCTTTAGAGCCGGGCTCGCCTATATAGACAGTAACACAAATAAATAGGACTCGGGCAATTCCTTTCGGTTTGTTGTTCGACACTCGAAGTTTAATAGGATGCCATGCTCCCTCGCTCGACACACCAATTCAATTCAGTTTCAGTTGCATTGCATGAGTCAACTTTCATTTTAATATGATTTTACAGCGCGTGTATTAAAATCCTTGCAGCACGGATTGATGATATTCAGTTGAGATAAATATGGGAGTTGAGAGGTAGCCTAGCCATGGAGGGATGATATCAAAAAATGGAAAAGTACGACTACAAAAGACAAAAATTAAAAATCATTTGGCTGTGAAGTTGATCTGTTTGTGTGCTCTGTTGCTGTGAACAAAAGTTTTTATAGCGTTGATGACTTTGTTTTTTGTTTGTTGGTTTTTCGTTTGACTATGTCCCCGCGTACCTTTTACGAACTTTTACGTCTTTTAGGATACATTTGATTTGTATGTTTCATGCAAAGTTTTTATATCGACGTTGGAAATTCCGCAAAAGCGGCCAAGGTTTAGCTTTGTAATTGCGGTAAATAGAAAAGACGGTTGCTTTTATGATGCTATTTTTTCAATGCGGTTGCGGTGTAATTAGTAGAACAAACACAATCAAAACAAAAGATGGGTCTCGAAGAGGACATGATATGACCTAGCATTGAATACAAATTTAATTGGGAGCTGTACTGCATAAACTTTGACGAAATAAGATGTGTATAGAATCAGAATGCAAGGCGATTCTGCGCTGTTCTTGATCCCATGGAACGAAACTAGAGCTTCATAGACATGATTGTCCATGTATTTTTAATAATTTTTAAATTTTTGAATTTCTATATGATTTGTGTTTTAATGAAATGAGAGGGTTTCTACGACGGATCCTAACTTTAATACGACAAAATGTTCAATTTATTTAAATTTATTTAAAAACATGGGGACTTTCACAACATCCACTGTTCCATACATGCATACACCAAACGTATGACAGTATGCATTGCTCAAGTGAGTTTCGACAGAAATGAGCCATTCTTGTTTGTATCGCAAGCATCATGCACTTCACTCCACATGAAGGACAATTTAAAAAGCGTATGACCAACTTGCACTAGGGATCCTGTGTGGTGTGTGGCGACATGCTGCAACTCGTTAATTTGATTAAACAATTAATTACTCGTATAGAGGAGAACAGTATAAGTGCAACAGGACGGAAAATTACAAGAGGGCACAGACAGTGGTTTTGTTCAATTTGTCCCTCTCCATATTCAGGTGCGGTACGAGTACGTAGGCAAATGAATGATGATATGAAAGTGTACTGCAGTTTTATTAGTTAAATGTGAAAATATGGTATTTTAATGAGAATTTACATTCATCTTTCCGATATATGTAATTTTGTGTGTGGGTTTTTTTTTGTTTCAGTGGTAGTAGGTAGTAGTATGTAGTACTCTGGTTGGTGTAGTGGTTAGTGCGCGCACCTTCGGTGCAAAGGGCCATGGGTTCGAGGCTCACCGTGAACGAGTTCAGTTTCATTCCGTTTTTCGAACTCACGTGTGACGGACTATGATCTCACTCAGATGGTAAACGAGTACCCATTTATGGGTTATCCCCAACAACACTGGTGAGTGTGCTGTTGATCTCAACACCTCAACAGAAAAGCAGTTAGGAACTTGGAAATTGGATGTCACTAACACATCTGCGGCCTTAGTTTAATGTTGGACTGTCACGGCTGTTATTTATTTTATTTTTTGTTTCAAATAAAAGTGGAAGTAAATAGTGAAAAAGTCATTGCCGTTCAAGGATTCAACCCAGATATAAAAAAATTGCAAAGGATGACCGAGCGCAAACGGGGTCGCTTTCCATGCGACTAATGAACAAAAGAAATCCCACAGAGTCAATTTTCTAAAAAATGTATCATTATGGGAGTATAAAGATGTAGAGCATGTTGTCACGCGCATTTTGCTGAAACTTTCATCTTTTGGCAGTATGTATAAAAAATCCCGGCGTCTAGAGGGCTGCGCTCGCGATACAAAGTTTTTTTTAGAATACATAATACCGGTTGTAAATTATCCTTTTTGAATAATAAACAAAAAATTAGCATAAAATCGGCAAATCTTCATAATTTTTTATCACATCTACAGTGCTCCGAACAAAAGGGTTATAATTGATATCGTAAGGATATGGTTATATAGACACAAACACTGAATGTATTAGCTCTAGCTCCGTTACCGTTATATGTACCAAGTTTACAAGGTATACCTTAAAGGAACTATTTTCGATGAGTCCCTAAATATAAGTATTCACACACCTATCTTCGATGAATAATAAAAGAGTCGATGTTTGCACTTATTCCAGCACACCCTGTTGACTTAGTCCTACAAAATTCAAAGCTCTGGGTACCAAATGGCAATGGCATTTTATGCATTTCTATCAAATTGCATATTGAACAAGCCGATCACGAGAGATTCAGTGATTGTGAAACGCCCTTACCAAGGATAAAGTATCTTTTTCCTGTTTGGATAAAGCTATTGAAATAAAAAATTTCAGACCGAAATCTTTTCATAATTAAAAAAAAAAAATTACAACTGCAAACCTATGGAGTGCAACACACGCACAAACTAACGAATTTACTGTTATTTACTTTTTCTTAGCAAAACTCAAGATTCTTAGTATTTAACATATATATGTATATTCTCATATCAGTACCTATTGCGGCTTAGAAAAACGGAAGGGATTCCGTAAACTGAACTTTTACTACCCAAAAACTCCGTTACCGTTACTCGAAACCAGTAACTGATATGAAATGTACTCGTCGTGTCCTTTGGTTTGAGTAGCCATACATCCATCTCTGATAAAAAATAAAAAGGTGGACTTTTGCAGCCCTTTGGGGACACCCTGTTCTCTTTGTCCTAGCAAGTTCTAAGGCATTCGCGCCAAAGACTGTAACCATTCTACACATTCCTACCAAGTTTGATGTCGATCGGTTGAACCGTTCGCGAGTTATTCAATAAACAGACGGACATAAATCGATTTTATAAGATTTTTTTTGAAATAAAATTTCTAAAATAACCCTAAAGGTCCATCTAGATTAGTCGCCAAATGGCGTCACGCCATTTTGGTTATATCATTTTCTGTCTCCATTTACTGCTGAGTAAAAAATTGGCGGACGCTTGGAGAATTTTTTGTATTCTCTGGATGAGTGAAAGTTTCAAGAAGAACTTGAAGAACTCCAGTGTTCAAACAAAAGTTTTTGTTCAAGCGAGCTGAAAAATTAAAAAGATCGAGATGTTGCTGAGGAGCTCCTCTGCTCAAAAATGAGATGTACCGTTAGTCTTTTGAAAATTTTACTCATAAATGTAAATTCTTGGAAATAAAACTTTTAAAAAAAATCGGTGTGAAGCTTGAAAACTTTGAGTGTAGAAGGGATGAAACTTATAAATAAAGTTATAAAACAAACCACACCCCTTGGAAATCGCGATGATTAAATTTGAAAATTAGACACAAGGGCGCAGATGGCAACACTTTGAGTGCCATTTAGGTATTAGACTTCCAAAATATACATAGGGGAGACCGGGGCTGGTTCTAACAGGGGCAGGTATTAACAGGCTGATAGACGCTAAACTATCAGGCTGAGAGACAAACAAATCATGAATGTCCTGTTTGTACACAATGCTAAACGTGTCGAGACTCGTCAATTTAGTCTGTGCCGTCGCAGTAACGAGTTGTGTGTGGTGTGCCCATATGAACAGGTAAACGATCTTTTTTGTGTTTTTATTTTCTTGATTTGCAATCTTAATATAAATTTCAAAGATGTGAAACTTTAATTTATATAAAAAGTGTTTATTCAGCTATAGATGCACTCTAATTTCTTGCTGCTAAATTACGTACTTATTATAGTGCAATGCGATTTCTAAAAAATTGGGCCTTGGGGTTAGTTTTAACAGAACACACGGGGTAAGTTCTAACATGTTAACACTTACCCCAATCGCCAGTTAAGTTCCTGTGTTAGGATATTAAGGCTGGAGTTCCATTTTTTTTAATTACCTGTGATTTTTTTCAAAGAAGATGTTTATTTGATTTATTGAGTTTAAGAAAACTGCTTTAAAGGCTAAAGTGTTGTTATTTAATTATCTTTTGCATTAAAATATCACTAAGGCGCGTACTAATGAACATTCCTTAACTCAAGGAGACCATGAGTTAAGGATGCCGAAATTCAATAAATTAAATGTCATTTACCATACTTTTTCATAGAAATCACTTATATTCACGAGTCAATGCATCCTCGATTTAAGGAGAAACTCAAAGAGACCCTAAAATGTTCTATAGTCAACCTCACTTGAAGTCAAGGTAGCTACCCACCTTCCTTGAAATATAATATTTCAAGTCTATTGAAAACTTAAGGTCTCCTTGAGTTTCGCCTTAAATCAAGGATGCATTGACTCCTGAATATAAATGATTTCTATGAAAAAGTATGGGAAATGACATTTAATTTATTGAATTTCGGCATCCTTGACTCAAGGTCTCCTTGAGTTAAGGAATGTTCATAAATACGGGCCTCAGTACTGAATATGATGATACTGATCGTTGTATTTAATTAATATGAGACTGAAAAAAAATACAGGTTGATTTTGTAGATTAACTGGTGTTTAATTATTTGCAAAAAGTTCAAATTCGACGATTACCCTTCCTGTTAAAACTTACCCCAGGGCTGTTAGAACCAACCCCAGGCTGGGGTAAGTTTTAACTTGTGAGTTTCTTAGGAAAAAAACCTTATTATTCTGAATATAATACGTTTACAATAATTTTGATAATTTCTATTTAAAGTCCCATTAATTACGAATTATATGGCAGAAAGTCATGTCTCTAACGCGAAAGGTTGGGTAGCTAAGAAGTTTTGTTTAAAATTTGTTAGAACCAGCCCCAGTCTCCCCTACATACATACAAGCGATTCTCGATTGGAAAGCTGTATCAATAAAATAAAGGACCATAAGCAAAAAGAGAGCATAGAAAAGCATATCTTTCGTTCAGTTTTGATTATGATTATTTTGATCATTAGAGCATAGACAATATGTATTTATTTAACTGCGGATTTAATTCTAGGTTAGACACCCGTTTTGCAAGAAACCTGATACACTACCCCAAAACGCTGAATCCGCGATGGCTCAACACAACTATGGCCAAGTGTGGCCTGATAGCACCAACCGCTTACTGTGCCTGCAACGATCACGTTGCCCAAATATTTGGTTCCAGCATAGGGCCAAATGTCCCTTGCAGAAATACTAAAGAGCTGGTTGGTCGTATACAGTAATAACACTGTTTTTACTATTTCTTTATAGTGCTTTATCGAAATTTCTTTTCGAATACAAATTCTATTTCTAAAAACTAAAATATAGAATTTTTTTTAACAAGAATTTTTTTTCGGCCTGCATTCTTAGCTCCTCCCGGAAGACGGCACCCGGGCTCCTCCCTTTCGCCCTCCGTTTCGTACGGCTATGAGAGAGGAACTCTTTCTTGCAAGTTGGACCTTTATACAGGGTGTCCGGAAACTGCCGCATAAACGCACCGGATTGTGATTCCTCATGTGATTTCCAGCAAAAAAGTTGTACGGAACATACCCCCTCAGCTTAACCCTTTAGCTGCCACAGGCATTTAAAGATTTTTGAAGAAATCATTTTCTTGCACGACTTAAAGCTCAGTATCTCCAAAGCTAGACCCGCTAGAATAGTGAAATAATAATGATAATAATGATTATTACAGCCAACAAATTTACCTATAAAATAAAACTAACCACGCTAAAATCGGAATAGAGGTTTAGTTTTTAACGAGCTTCAAAGTCAAATTTGCGAGATTTCACCCAAAAACAATCTTTTTTTCTATCTCAATTTTCTCCAACTTCTGCCAAGGTGAGGTGCTTGTACGATTCTTTTAAAAATTGGCGCATAGTCTTAAAATCATATCTTTCTTACATCATTTTATTCTAGCTCCATTACTTCTAACAGTTTTTATACGTTAAGTGTAGAAAACTAGGGTTAATTTTAGCTCGAATTCAATACAATTCAATTCACACTGCCCCTAAAGATCTGCAATATTGGTAAAATCTACTCAAAGTAGGTCGAAATCGAGCCAAAATTAACCCTGGTTTTCTGCACTTAAGGTACTAGAACTGTTAGAAATAATGGAGCTAGAATAAAATGATGTAGGAAAGATATGATCGTAAGACTATGCGCTAATTTTCAAAAGAATCGTACAAGTACCTCACCTTGGCAGAAGTTGGAGAAAATTGAGATAGAAAAAAAGATTGTTTTTGGGTCAAATCACGCAAATTTGACTTTGAAGCTCTGTAAAAACTAAACCTCTTATCCGATTTTAGCGTGGTTAGTTTTATTTTATAGGTAAATTTGTTGGCTGTAATAATCATTTTATATCACTATTCTAGCTGGCCAAGCTTTGGAGATATTGAGCTTTAAGTCGTGCAAGAAAATGATTTTTTCAAAAATCTTTAAATGCCTGTGGCAGCTAAAGGGTTAAGCTGAGGGGGTATGTTCCGTACAACTTTTTTGCTGGAATCACAATCCGGTGCGGTTATGCGGCAGTTTCCGGACACCCTGTATATCTTCAATATTTTTGTAAACAAAAACCCAGTAGAAACCGATATTCAGACGAAAACAAATCCCCATTCCACCAGCTTGGAAGACGTTATCCTTGTGATCCACTGATTGCTTCGATTATTGTGTTTTTTTTTGTGCAAAAATGCAATCAATAGAATTCGTAAAAAAAACTCTTGTCCTGTTAAATTAAAATTTACCACTCCCCTAATCAATTGGTGAGAAAATTGACTTTCATTTCTGAAACTACATCAAATTTGGCATAAACTGATTTTTTCGTTGCTGCAATTACGTATTAACGTTGCTGCCAAGATACAAGTACACAAAATTGACAGTAATTTCAGAATTAGTTTTACATCAAAATTTCAAACAATTATATAATAAGGGTAATTTGAATTGTAAAGTATGAAAAATTGGCAAAATATGCTTCAACGTGTTGGCTTTCTAACGGTATACCACTGTTGAAATTTATGTTATAAAATTTTGAAAAAGTACAATTTCAAAGCAAAAAAAATATGGAAAGTCCATGAAACGAATTTAAACTAACTTCATTTTCACCATCCTAATTTTGAAAATCTATTTGAGAAAATATATTTTTTACAGTTTTCTAAAGTCTCAATAAATTAGAAAACAACTGATGCGGTAGGACTATTGGACACCCGGATGGATTTTTCATCCGACCCACGAACAAAAGAAATCGCAAATACAATTTAGAAAACGGAATTCTTTAACATTATTCCAATCTAGTCAACTTGACTAATAAAATGATTGATAACAACATGCGCTTTCAACACTACACATCTTCGAATTTTCACTATAGGTACACACATTTCCACCAGATAGAGCATATAAATGCTAATTGTTTACAAAGGATATGCTAATATTAGATTACACAATTAACAGCGAGTAGACAGAATGCTAACGAGGTAAATTAATTATTATTTAAAGTGTAATTAAAGCACACCATCCTTTCCTCTCGGTTATCACCCATGTTGGAAAAGCATCCAGTATGTATATGTCGTGAATGAGTATAGTAGTGAATCGAGCTGAACCGAAATTCATGGTAATTAATTCAAAGAGATTTAGCTCACTTGGTAATGACATCTTTTGTCGGAGAGCGCCTCAGAAAACTTGTCACAAAACTCTTGTAAAAAAAAATCTTAATCTTCATCTTCAATCGTCAATTATCCGAACTAATGCCGGCAAGGCGTGTTCGGATAACCGAAAGTTCGGTTAATCGAGTTTCAATAGAAAAATTGGAGGATTGCCTAAAAGTTAATATAAGCGTAAATCTCGAATTGTGCCTAACGACTAGCACAGAATCAAAATAAGAAATTCAATGCAATTGAGTGCTGCTGCTGAGAGGTCGTTGTTGAGGGTATATTAACTTTGTTATACCCTTCGCTCACAGTGTGAAAGGGTATATTAACTTTGCCATGAAGTTTGTAACGCATTGAAGGAAGCAACTCCGACCATATAAAAAGTATACATATATGATCAGCATGACTTGGGGAGTCGATTGGGCGACGTCCGTCTGTCTGTCTCTCTGTTTGTCCGCCTGTCCGTCTGTCCGTCTGTGGCGACACGTTTTACTCGGCCAATTTAAAAGCTATGAAGCTGAAATTTTGCACAAATGCTTCTTTTTGCTGCAGGCAGTTTGTATGTTTGAATCGGTAAAATCGCACCATGGGTTCATGGGGCTGCCATACAAACCTAACCCCCCACATTAGGTTCTCCTAAGAAAAACTTTTTTATTTGTGCACCAATCTCAACCAAATTTCACACACACGTTTTTCTCTTGATGACACAAAACTTATCTAAGAATTGATCAAATCTGAGCATGGGGTCATGGGGTGGCCATACAAACGCAACCCCCATTTTGGGTCTTCTAAGAAACATTTTTTGCACCAATTTCACAAAACCTTGAATTAATGTGTCTTTACCAAAGCAACAAAAAAGTTAAAAACGAATGGAATCGTACTGTGTATCCGAGTAAATATTTTTTTTTGTCCACTTATTTCAACCAAGCCCAAAACTTTTGTCAAGACGGAAGAAAAAGAATGAGGAGGGGGATTAAATACAAACGCCCGAAAAAAACTTCTGGCCCAATGAGAGCGAAGGGTATCCAAATTTCGGCAGCGCCCCACATTAGCCTCGGCCCCCCGGAGGTTGGCGAGCGTCGCGAGCAGGGAGCGAAGCCCCCTATAGTTTCATTTGGTTCGATGCATTTCATATGAAAAAGCTGAGTCCCTGGTATGGTTAATCGATGCTCTACTGTAAATAAAAAGAAAATGGTAAATAACTACAAAAGTGCCCCTAGGATGCGCGTTCCATAGAACCATGACAAATAAAAAAAAAACGCTACATATCCAAATCGTAGAATCTTCAACTATTATAAATTCTGAAAAATTAAAAAGCTAGTGTCAACTTGAGTTATTCGCGTAGTTATGGCTTTGGAAAGCTACAGATGATAAGTTACGGGAAACACGAAAATTTTCCATTCAAACGCGATTTATTTCCTTGAGGGTCCTTAAAACAGAAAATAAACACCGGATATGTAATACACTTGGCTTCGCCTTTGATATGATACCCCGCATGTCGACCTCCGGTATTAGATTAAATAGTGTCCTTTTTTGTCCTTTTTGGGACCTTTCCGATCAATTTTTTTCTGTTGAGGGTCCATGAAACAGGAAAAAACACCGGATATCTAATGTACTCGGCGTGCCCTTTGATATGAAACGCATGCCCACCACTGATCAAGGATTAATGAGTGTCCTTCTTTGTCCTTTTGGGACCTTTACGATCAAAATGTTTCTAATCAAAAAGTGTCCTAGACTTCTGGCACCCTACTGAATCGAAAACAACCAAAATTAGCCTTACTATATTTTTTTCTATTTGGAGGCCTGGGGATATTTTACCATATTTCCTTGAGGGGCATGGTGCATTGTCATAAAATTATCAATATTTATAAAAATACACAATTAGTAAATAGACTGTGGGTACATACATTTGTTTTAAATTTTTTTTTTTTCATTATATTCTCCTACCGACTTGGATTAATTTATCTTGTACAGATGGTTATTTTTAGTGCACTTGGGTTTTGATAATGTTCAGCTTAAGAAAGAAAAGAACATTTAGTTCTTACTAATATAACTGATCGATTCACAGTAAAGTACTTATCCAAAATTTTAAAGATAAAAAAAAGTTTACAGATAGTATCCTATGTTCGCATTATTCCCTTGATTCCTTCTATTATATGTTTTCCAATATCTTGCTACTTCCAAAGGACGAAAATGATTCAAACACTGAATTGCCCATGTAATGACTACTTGCAAAAAAATGTCCTTTTGGGTCGCTCCAAATTAGCCCTGAACCTCTTTATGCAAAAAAATGTCCTTTTGGGTCGCTCCAAATTAGCCCTGAACCTCTTTATGCAAAAAATGTCCCTCTGGATATCTTGACCGAAAAGGATTCAAAATACTTCAATTAGTATTGTGGAGAACTCCTTTAAACAAATCCTGAAATTCGATACCCATGTTGCCTACATGTGCACATCTTCCAGGACGAAAAAATAATATTTTGTCGTGATTGACTGGAGCAACAGTATTAAGGTGAACCATACTATATTTGTTACTACGAAAACTATAAACATTTTTTAACTTTCCTATGAATTTGATTGACATAAAGGCTGTAGTTGCAGAGGATCCACCGTTACCTTGTTACTCCAGAATCTGAAACTCCTTTAAAACTGATCAGGATCACATACATTGCCCTACATACGAACGACACCCATAGTACCCATACTCTGCTTCCTGAGGAAAAATGTTCTTATCGGTGGTGATATCCTTTTTCAAAAATCAAAATCAATTTAGGGAGGACTAGACTCAACGAATCTAGCATTTGGTGGTCCATAAAGAGCGATAACAAGGTAACGGTAAAAAAATTCCGATTGTATTGGTAATTTTCATGCTGAAACAAGTTGTGCTATCAACCCTCACAATATTGACCACCTAATGCGGGACACCGTGTATTAGTACACCACCCATCGAAAAAATTACCTTTTGTGCCCAAGGACATCTTTCACATAATAAGTGTCCTCACTAAAATATTAACGACTCCACTTAACTACCATCCAAGTTTCATCGAAATTGGTCCACGGGGAGAGCCAGAGGAATTGCTTGAAGGATGCCTTTTCGTTAAATTCCAGGGTTAATTCCAGCCACTAATCAAAATTGTGACCACCGAGTCGTTTGTCAGGGCCATCAAAGCAAAGGATAATGTGCACCACCGGAATATCGATGAAATCACGCAAGAGCAAAAATGCAAAAATGTAACCCCCAACTATTGTGTTTTTTTTTTTAACACAATAGTTGGAACGGGCTAAAAAGTTGAATTTATAACGCGGTGAATTATTGAATACGAACATTACCGCGAGAAAAATGTATTTCATTTCCACCAAAAATATGCTGAAGGACCCTTGAACAATTTTGCAAGTCTATGTGACTGTGAGAAAAATTAAAATCAGGATAAAATCAGGATGTTTCATTCTCCGCGGGCTTTTTTGCAGTATGATGAATTACAAATGAAGAATTTTTGAATGCGGAAAGCTAGATTGCGAGTATTTTGTAAAGTGGAGACTTACATTCGTAAAATGAGTTCGCGTTCGCGACGAACTTTGAAATACATGCTTTACGGTGTATTTTGAATATGCATGTATGTATGAACGACAAAATTAATTGGAAATTTAGACTATTTTTAATTTATTCTCATGAGAATTTGAGGGAACCTATGAAATGTAACGAGGAATTTGAATTTCCTAAAGAAAACGGAAAAGTTTAAATTTACCCATTTTTTTTTTCAAAATGAATAGATATTTCATTTATTACATAAATAATCGAAAACAATTTAAAATTATCCTGTCCCATTTGTTTCAGCGTGTCCTAGAAATTCCATCTTCATACCGTATAAAAATTTGGAGCAACATCCAGCTCCGTTGAAAATTCCCTACACGTGTGTTTTTTTTCGTCGAATACAAATTCCTTAAAAAGAAAATATGTATTCAAATATTAAAAAATATTCTTGGATATACATACATAACACCCTAGAGCCTAGACCTCTTAGGCCTCAACGCCCGTTAAAACCATAAAATCCCATGCATCGCGGTATTACTGGCTTAGAGACAGAATAAGAAAAATATTGTTTCTTTTGCAAATTATATGAGGAACATGACGGACACATGGAATCCTCATAAAATAGAGTAGAAGAAATCAACAGGCTTTCGTATATGCGGAGGAGACTAGAACGCATTTTATGTATCGATTTGCGGCTGTATGGTGTTTCGGAAATGCCTCTTGATGTTGTCGTTCCATGAAGCAACATATATGAGCTCCGCTCATTTCATGCTGTGAATTCTTAGGCTTTTCCATATTTATCCGAAATCATATTATTATGTAGGCAAACATATGCGGAATGTTTGTATTTCTCTGGTTCGCTGCGGTATCGTATATACATATACGTATCAGCGAAGCTGACTCGGGAGAACGGGAGCGTCATCGCCCGAATGGTCTACCAGCGAAGGATACATCAGGAGTAGCTGTAGAGATATTAATATCCGAATACTGAAGCAGCTGCTATTTCGTTAGAAGCGTGTTATGTACTCTGCTAGATTTTTTGGTGAGTATGATATGATAAAGATGACAACCTAAAATAGGAAGATAACTGCGATGAAGTGCAGAAAACATGTTTTTTGTAGACCCATATTGTATTTGACAAAATTACGTTTGACTTTCTTTTTTTCTTTCGCTGTTGTGTCTTAGAGTCGGCATACATTATTCAATCGTTTGTACAATAAATCTCCTTTTTTAGGTTCCACCAGTGGCGTGACGTTTCCCAAATTTGTTGTGTTTGAAATTGGAATAGGGGAGCTCTCACGTTCCATTTTCAAACTAGGAAATATTGACATAACCCGCTTTTAAAGTCGTCCACAAATGAGCAAGAGCAACGATAATCGGATGTAATCAGAAGATCATCTATCAATCATGTCAAACACGCATGCGGCCCATCTGGCAGTTTTATGCGGCCATACAATGTGTATCAGCACAAAAACGTAAAAAATAGGTGTTGAACTAAAGTCAAAGAAATTGAGTAAGACTCATCAAGGAGTCGGTGGCTTATGCCAGCTTAAATTATGTATTTTAGAAATCTTCCCCTTTGTTCTACAAACAAGAGTTTATTTGAGGTACATTTGTTGAAGGTTTTTGTGCAAAGAATATTTAGTCCCTTTGTGAAATTGTTTTGTCTGGAAATTCAGATAAGAAGAAATTTTTTGGATTCGTCTGACAGGTATCTGGACCAGTTGTTGTTGATAATTTGATTCGAACTTGGCTTCGAATGTTGCTTTGGACTATCTGAATATTTATGGATGACAGGTGCTACAAAGTTTTTATCAGCTGTCCAAAATTTGGCGGAAATCAATTAGCTAATAGTGGTAACTGATCGATCAACCAAAATTTGCCGTTTTAACTTCTTGTCTAAGATTTATATAAGTTTGTTTAAAGAAAATTTCCAAAAGATGGCATTTCTTAAAGGATATAGTCCCGAGATTGTTAGTGATCAGATTAATACTCATATTTTAAAAGTAATGTGATTAAATTTCAAAAATAAAATTTCTATAAGCGTTTTCGAGGTGTGTATCCTGCGCGCGGCTCAATCCCAAAGACAGTAACATTTGACCCAAGCCAAGTTTTGAGTATGACACCCCTCATCCACATCCACAACCTATTGAAGTATTTATCACTAAAACCAAAATCCTTAGCCTGACTGGGAACCCCAGTCTCCCCATAAGTATCAATGGACAAGTTTACCATCTACGGGCTTACCTTCACGGGAGCACCTAGGCGCACCTACGCCCTTTTCTCCCGGTTCGCCAAGGGGTTTGGACCTTCGGCATTTGATTGACAAGGTCTTATTGTCAAATGGGGATTTCTTCATCCAGTGATTGCATTCACCTCCAGAAGCCTAACTCCGGGAGCTGCAACACTAGCTGTTTGACATCGAGGCCAATACCTTGATGGACAAGGACCATGGTCTCCCTGGCACATTCATCCCCGAAGTACACTATTCGCTAAAGACTTCTCTATAACAGGTGTGATCCTCCTTCGGCCTCCTATTAGTTAAGCCTCTTGTAGACATTCAGACGTGCGTATCCCAGTTTCATTCAGACGTGCGTATCCTTGCTGTTTTTCACATCCAGGGTGATCCCTAGTCAGCAGTGCGATTCGGGCCGTGTGGTCATCAATCCACAAACTAGTTGGATGTATAGGCTCGTAGGCATTTTCCACCAGATCCATTCTCCCTAATTAGCCCTTTCGAGGCTCGATTTATGCGAAACCGCCAGTTCCGAAGCTCACACGATTTGCTGGTGGTGAACCTCCCAACCAAGGATCACCGCAATCGTGCTCGGCCTGTTTATGACTAACCTCCTGTAATATTTGGGAGGAGGTCAGTCATGCCAAAAGCTGCCCGTACATGACTCGGGAGAACGCGAGCGTCATCGCCCGAATGGTCTTTGTACAGATCTTGGCCATGGAGTATCTTCCCTGCGCTGCTCGGATACGTGGTGGAGCAACTCACCAAAAATATACAGTCGCGCTGTGTCACAGGGACTCAGACCCCCCTGCGGGGAGTATCAATGGACATCTTGTAGATCAGGTAGACGAATTCGTCTATTTAGGAAGCATTGTTGCTGTTGATTGTGGTACTGATCAGATCAGGACGTCGTTCGCCGCATTAACCATGCCAAGTGTTCTTTCGGTAGGTATATATTGTTTAAACTCTGGCAAAGCAGTTATTTCAGTGATAAAACCAAACAGGGGCTGTTTGACTCCCTGATACTTTCAGTGCTCTTATACGGGAGCAGCACTTGGAAAGTCTCCGATGCAGTTACTAAGAAACTGCAAACTTTCGTCAACACTTGTCTTCGTCGAATCTTTAGAATTTTTTTGGCCTGAAAGAATTTAGAATGAAGATCTCCGTTGGCGCACGGGTCAAATAAAAATCAACGAATTGTCTTGCAGGCGAAAGTAGTAGTGCTCATACGTTGCGGAAGTGTGATAACAGCATTGCTGGTCGCGCTATGCAATGAAGCCGCCATAAAATCACGTGCCGCAGATATGTGAATGGGGATGTGCGTCTTTTTAGAAATAGCTGGGGTCAAATAGGATACTTGGCCAGAAACCGCGGATGGATGGATGGACTAGGCGCTATGATGGGTTGGGCTGGTTACGCCCAATAGTGCAGCCTATTGGCTTACTGTATTTCCCATTAGAGTGAAAGAGTTTGGGGTTATTAGCTCTGTGTTTTGTATAAGGCTTAGAAGAAATTTAACCAGGTTTATTTTGGGTGCGCCCATTCCAATGGTTTGAGCCCCAACAAAGGTTTGACTCCAGCTCATAAGAGAGGGGCATTCGAAAATTACGTGCGAGTCTGATTCCTCGTCTTCGTTACAGAGGCGGCATAGTGGGTCTTGTGTGTAGATCCCGATTGTATGCAGATGTTTTCGCAGGGTACAGTGACCGGTTATAGACCTGTCACTGAGGTTCTTCAACGAGTCTCCATCGATTTTTCTTCGGTCCACTGTTTGACAACGGTTTTTTTTTAATGATTCCGATTGTACGTTCAGGATCGGTGAAAGGTAGTTCAGAACCCTCTCTTGCAAGGGAATCCGCTTTCTCATTGCCTTCGATACCCTTATGTCCTTTAACCCATTTAAGAGTTACATTTTTTCGGGCAGCTAGGTTTTTGAGGTCCTGTTGGCATTCCCAAACCAATTTGGAGGTTGGTTTGGGACAGTGGCGGATTTAAACATTTGCCGCTAGTAGGCTGTTGACATTTTGCCGCTCCTACCAAGCTCTACGAGAGGGGTGTCAAGCTCAAAACTTGGTCTGGGCCAAAAAATATCACTGTCTTTCAGTTTGAGTGGAGCGCAGGATCAAAAATACGGAAATGTCTACAAAAATTTACGAGTATTTTACAAATTTGATTACACAAATATTTCTTTTAAAATGTGGCTATAAATCTGAGTCACTAACGACCTCGGGATCTTTGAAAAATGCAATTTTTCGACAAAGTACTTCAATCAAATTACAAAATTTTAAACAAGAAATTAAAAAGCCAAAATTTTTTTAATCCGTCAGTAACAACTTTTTTTCGAATTAATTTCCGTCAAATTTTAAACAGCTGATCAGAATATTCATCCGGTTATCCAGGTCGCCCAAACAACCTTGGCAGTGAAAATTGTTAGGCAGAAAACCTAAGTAAGGTGGTTTCAAATAAGCAAAAATTAGTTTGTGATGTGGTCTGAAACAAACACATGCACCAGTAAAAAATCGGTAACTTGGGATGAAACTGCAATATATGTATACGAAATTAACTATTTTCTCACCAAATATAGGATCAGGGTATTTTTTTTACTCTTGTCCCATAATCTGAAAGGTGGTGATCGCATTATGTTGCAAACGTAGCAAATGACTATCGGCTTCGGCAGAGCCAATATCATTTTTCTGAGCCGAATCTCGGGACAAAACCACTTCACCAAGGAGATATTTTGCCTGCACAAAATCGCTGCCCTAAACAAATATACAAATTATATATTTGTAAAATATATATGTATATTAATCTTGCATAATAATATGTTCGCAGTGGTTGAAAACCGATTGATTTCGCCGTTCGTTTTCAGAAATCACCGAAAATTGTTCACAGTGCACTCACTATTCGTGATTTCATACGAGTATGACACCAACATTATGATTTTGCCTATAAATCGTTCTAAGTTAAAAAAAAAATGCGCTATTGCAGCCACCGTCATTTGTAACTTATTTGGTAACTTCAAACTGACCGTCCAAATAAGATTTTGGGAAAATTATGAAAAGTGGCAACACACCCAACTGAACAATTTTTTCGGGTGTCAGTTAAAATATCGGAATGAGCCGAAATGTGCTGAATAAGGGAATCAAGTTTGGAACCTGGGTTTTTACACATTTTCGTTGAAAAAAAAAATCAATTTTTGAATGTTGACCCAAATCACATGTTTTCGTGCATTCTGAACATATTATTAGCCACCTATTTTACAAGATTTTGTTAATTTTTAGACTTGAGTTCAACATTTCATTTCTTTCATTTTGACGCATTTTTGTTGATGATTTTGAGTTTTTTAATTGGGTCGAGTCGAGTACAAGACAGAACACCTTCCATACAAATTTGATAAACAAATTGACAATTACAAAAGTTCAAATCCTGTTTTGAAACTACTTGAAATTTGGCATAAACCGTTTGTTCATTTTCAAATACTTTTCTATTAACGACACTTCTAAAATACAGTTTTTCACTTCATGTTCATTGTTTGATCCAGTCACAAGACAATACAGGGTACAAATGCTTAAGACGCTACCCTGGTATTATGAAACGCTCCTACAAAATATTAGATTCGCCATATTTGGTTTAGATAGTTATTCAAATGAAAATTTTTCAGACATATTCCTTATGTCATTTCCTAAAAACCCTCATTTAAATTTTCATATTTGCAGACCTAAGACACACGCACAAATTGAAAATCACAAATTTACTGTTATCTACTTTTTCTTAGCAAATGTAAACAGACTTAGTATTTAACGTATATCAGCTCATAGTAACTTTGTGCATATCGGTACCCATACCATAACTGTTTAGAAACACCGAGGTGATATCGTAAGCTTAACTTCAAATGCCCATAACTCCGTTACCGTTACTTCAAACTGCAAAAAGGCAACTGGTATAAAATGTACACTAAAAAGTCATCTCTTCGGAACACCCTGTTATCTTTGCCCTACTAACTTCACAGGTATTCGTGCCGAAGACTGTTACTATTCTACACATTCCTACCAAATTTTAAGTGAACTGGCGGACGGACAGATGGACGGACCAAATCGATTTTATAAGGGTTTTTGGAAAAAAATTCTAAAATTGCGAATTTTATCCTGCAAGCAAATTACAAAAGGCTTTTTCGCTTTTCGTCTTTAATAATAAATAGTTGTTTGAAGCTCTGAGATAACGGTGACAAATAGTTCTTAGCTTATGTGTCTCACTGAGGTACACACACACTTCACGAGAAGAATAAGTGCTATACGGCATTGCGTTGAAATTTGTTATTTGCTTCAAATTTGCCGCCCTCGTAAAATCTGCCGCCCTAGGCTCCAGCCTACTCAGCCTACTGGTAAATCCGCCACTGGTTTGGGACTGGAAATAGCCTTTTTGGCAGCTTGACTGTCGGAGAGAATATAATGGTCTTCTTTGTACTCTCTCCTGCTGCAAGGATTATGGCTATAAGTTATGCCTGGAAAGCAGTTGTATAGTGACCTAGTGGTTTGCCGATAGTATAGTTGTTGGTTTTAGTATAAACTCCTGCCCCTGTTCCTTCGTCTGTCCTCGACCCATCTGTGTACCACACTATATGTTTTGATAGATGTTCGTCATTCCAATTACTCCAGTCTTCCCTAGCTGTAGAGGTTTGAATGTTGGAGTTGAAGGTGTACATGGCCGAGGTATATTCGCTGCCCATATCTAGGATTGTGTTTGCAATGATTTCTGTAATCTTACAGTGTCCTACCCTTAGAGGTGTCCACATGTTCGATGATTGAAGTCTGTACGCGCCAGTCTTGCATCTTCTGTGATTGCTTTGTAATTCCAGTGAATCATTCGTGGTTTTAACCCCTATTGCTCTTTTTTTCATGGATACCTCCTTGAGGGTATCCTTTGAGGACAGCTGTATATATCGTTTCACCGAATAAGTTTGCATGCACTTGTCGTCCTTGAAGCATAGATTTTTTACACCGACAGAGGGTGTGCTGGACTCCATGACTCAAGGCGCCGCGCCGTGTACAAGAGATTTAAAGCAAGTATTGTCAAAGGACCCCTCTATGTCCAGGAAGGCCGCGAGCCCTCTCCTCTCTCTTTGCTTTCTAGTGTGGTCTCAATCTTTGCAGCTAAATGGTGTAGTTGTAATTCACACGATTTCTCTGTCTGATAAGCATGTTGGTTCGAGTGCAAGGGGACAAGCGACAGGCACCTGTCCCTGGTATGTTTATCGACGAGCTTTTCTAATGACTTCAGAAGGAAGAAGGCTAGGCTATTGGCCTAGCCTCGACCATTTCGCTAGGTTTTGGTCGCGCTCCGACTTTGCCAGGAATGCTACTTTTATCTGCATCCAAGTAACTGGAATTAAATTGAGAAACCGTACGCGATGGCGACTAGGTGTAGTAGACGCGCTATGTCCCACAAGGGGTTAAGGCAACTTAGTATGTAGTACTACCGAATTCGCTAGAGAAAATGAGCCTCTCCATAGTTATTTAGGTTTTATTATACAATCGATTGGATAATGTATGCCGACTCTTATAAATGAAATCATTCATTTAAAATTTGTGTTTGTAGCTACATATTATGAAATCGTTCTTTCGTCGAACTTATTCCGACAGGAAGGAAGTGTCTAGCTACTATAAAAACATGTTCCATCCATGAAACGTGTCCAGAATCGTAATTTCAAAAAAATACTGAATGAATGGATATTCAAAAGCATTAAAGCAAAGCGATTATTCTTATATACAGGGTTACTGGTAGCTCAACGTATTTCCCGAAACAAGTTACGGGAAAATGCTACAAAATGGAGGTGTAAATACTGGGATGATTTTCAGTGGTTATGATATATTTGGCCTTTTTTGTTTTTGTTTTTTTTTTAGGAATGTCGCGAATTTTGACATAACATAACCGGCCAAAAATAACTTGATGAGACTTATTTTTCCCTTTTAGCCAAGACCACGGCAAATATTGTGTATTCTTTCGAAATTAAAAGGTCTTCGGAAGATTTAATTCTAAACTAACAAATAATTAAATCAATGTAATTTATTTATTACAATTTAATACCTGGGCCTCAATGTTTTGCCCGCTCGACCGAAAACATTGTCGCCGTGAGTGAGAAGAAAACCCGTGAAATCGACAGATTAGGGTTTTCGTTTCGGTTGATAAGAAGCAATTTGGCACACTTGTAGAGCAACTTGGCACCCACATTTGGTAAAAATTTCAAGGACCTTCCTATCACCGTTCTCAAGTTACAGCCATACAAACAGTACTTTTGTGCTTTTTATTCCATTGTGTAATGCATAACATTTTTCATGAGGAGTCGCACGCACTTATAATAACTCCGTGACAAAATTAATGCTTAATAAACCCTCAAACAATATCAAAGCCACACAATAAACTCTTCGGAAGCGGAGTTGAGTATACTACGAGCGTGAAGCGTGAGAGTGAGTTTTCTGCTAATTGAAATTAAACCAACACCGACAAATAATATTTTACCCTCTTGTGAACTTTCATAATATAATTATTTGCAGAACCAGAATAACCATTCCCGGGGGATAATACATTTACCGGGAGTTCGTTTCGTTCCGAACAGAGAGAACTATTCTGCACAAACTATTCCGGGCGATACAGCATAATACAACATAAGCTCCACGTTTAGGTGTTGTACGGCCAGGCCACATGAACAGTGAATGTCGGCGGAAATGCTCAAAGAGCCTTCATTAAATTAGTATCAGAGACATTAAATTTGTTGATTTAATTAGGCTTATTATGTCAATGGTATACGCGATGGCTCTTTGGTGAGATGCCTTCAAGCATAGCCATCAAGTGGCGTGTAGTCATCAGTAGTTTTTAGGTTGAGCAAATACATATAAATCGTTTAATCAGGAACAATCAAAAAGCATTGATTTATATGGGTCCGGTCCTAGAGTCTAATTTCTCATTGAATTATGTCTTGGAAATTTCGTCGTATTTATTTGAATTAGGTACATCTTTGAAATTGTCAGTGAATTTGTAGTATGCCTTGGGCAAATTATTGTACACAAGGTAGTACACACTTGAATCGAAATTTCAGAAATCCTTCTGCCGCTAAAGGTCGAAAGCTTACCATTACTCCATGGTTTCATATTCTGAATTAATTGGTTCTTGCATGTAAAAACACGTCATCATATATGCCTGTGAATGTGAAAGACAGGAAGGAAAATTCACCTGTTACTTGCGTCACTCTCGATTAGTATTCGAATTGTTTCACTCATATTGCGTGAAGAGAACAGAACAGCCAAACCCACACTTTCATCGATCCACTTCCATCATGCTATATCCATAATTCCTTTCGTCATTGTCCTGTCGCCTGTCGTCTACCTGTACTTGGTAGGCTACTTCACATCATGTTGTAGAAGTCACACTGCACTATACACCTATAAATAATATTTCTGTTGACATTCAAGTCATTTATCAACGGAATAGTTCAAAAGGACATTCCGACAGAAGAGTGTCGTACTTGTCATTGTACGCCAACATGATAGTAAGATGCATTGTGAGTGTGGGTCTAGTTTGGGCGTGAGGTTCACACGCGCGGGAGTGTACTTAATAGTCAGTCACCTATATAGCTATTTTGACTGCCATCATCATTCCGGCGGAGTCCTTCGACATTCAATACGCCGCGTAGTATGTGTGTAAACAAAATTGAAAATTGAGCTATCAGAGAAAATATTGACGCGGGGGCATTGAAGCTGAAGTTATGACTCTGCTAAGAGCTCCGAAGAGTCCATCGTTGGAAATGTCTGGTATAGTGCCCTTCCTTGCATATTGAAAAAGGCAGACGTATACTTAACTTCCAGCCATTGTGAAGGAGAAATGGATTTTTTTTGCACGTATGTAAATATGTTACTAATGTACATCACTTGATCACATTCCGAAGCATGTTCCTTGGTGAATTACGTTTGATTTATATACAGGGTGTCCCGTTTGTCGTGGAGAATACTTTAATGGTATGTAGTGTGGCTCACTTGTGAAAAATTAATGAACTACGAGACCCCTCTATTTTGAACGGTTACAATGTAAAAGCATTTTTTGTCAATTGTGTCAAAATGCCCGGCTTGCCGAACCAAATCAAAATTTGCCACACTACCAAACATTTCATCCGAGATATGACTCCACTTTCTGAAACCACATAAAATTTCCGATAAAACGACACCTCGTCCGTTACGAAGTTTCTCGACTTATGTGAAGTTAGCCCGCACACATTCTCAAATTACGCTCGTAACCGTTTGTTCGCCGGCGGCTACGTTTGTTCGTGATTGTTCGTCAATTATTTTCGTTTGTTCGTCCTTAATTATTCAATAATAGCAACTTTGAAATTCTAAATACCTGAAAAGTAGTGTAAACATATCTCACATGTGCCTAGTTTATTCTTACAAAAAAAATATTAAACGAGACCGAGGCTAATTTCGGGCGCAGCCAAAATTTGGATACCCTTCGGGCCTTCGCTCCCCTCGGGCTAAAAGTTTTTTTTGGGCGTACCTACGACGCCAATTCTTTTCCTTCTGTCTTCACAAAAGTTCCGTTGCGTCGGCAAAACAATATTTGTGTAGGGTTTGGTTGGAATAAGTGGGCAAATAAAAATATGGGGATGCCATACAAACGTAACCCCCCAAATTAGGTTCTTCTAAGGAAAACTGAATTAATGTGTCTTAATCAAAGCAACAAAAAAGGTCAAAACAAATGGGATCGAACCATAGGGCCATGCTCCCGCATCCCCCGATAAAATTTTCTGAGTAAATACATTTATATACACACTTATTCCAAACAAACCCCACACAAATATTGTTTTGTCGACGCCACGGAACTTTTGTGAAGACGGAAGGAAAAGAATAGGCGTCGTAGGTACGCCCAAAAAAAACTTTTAGCCCGAGGGGAGCGAAGGCCCGAAGGGTATCCAAATTTCGGCCGCGCCCGAAATTAGCCTCGGTCTCGTTTACTATTTTGTCAGTCCCTGTTCTCCTATTGATTCCATTTGTGCTTTGTTTTTTGACGATTTTTCTTGTTTACGCGGTTTTTTAGTTTTGTTCAGTTGTACACATTTTCACTGTATGTACTGCCATTATTATGTTTCGATATATGTATGTTTACTCTGTTTTCCAATTGGTTTTTTGAGTTTAGTGTTTTTTTTTCGTAATTTTTATTTATTAATAGCGTTTCTTTTATTAATAGATTTCAGATTGCAAAGTGTGGAGGAGAAAATTTTTTTTTGTTTCCTATGTTTTTTGGGGTGATAAGCTCGAATCCGGAGCTTCCCACCAACATTTCGTTGCGGAACTTGGTCAAAACCGCGAAAAACCCCAACATTTTCGGAGTTTTCCCGTTTTTGTTTTTGTTTATAGCTCCGAAATTGTCCATTTTTCCGAAAACTTGTCCATGAAAATATTAAAGAAAACATAATTGTGGGTCCAACGCGCCATTAATCATTAAAATGTGTTAAGCAGTATTGGTACAATTGATAGACACTTTTTTGGCGGTTTTTGCAATTTTAACCCTGTTTTGCAACGAAATTTTGGTGGTATTTTCCTTATCTGTGTTCATTCCAGTAGCGTTTATCACTTAATTTTAGGATTCTGTATGTGAAGTTATTTATTATGTTGTTTTTAATGGGTTGTGGGTGATGCGATCTTTGGTGTATGATATTATATGCCGGTGTTGGTTTTTTATACCAGCGGCAGACCTATATATACAACACCTAATAAAAGATATACATGATAAATACAGAGATAACATCAAATACATCAAAGTCTTTTTGGATGACATAATCGCGATCGTCGAAAAAGAAAAAACACAAGAAATTTTAGATGAAATTAATAAAATGGACGAGAAACTCAAATTCACATTAGAAAAGGAAGAGAACGAAAAAATAAACTACATAGATGTCACAATAATAAGAAATAAAAACGGATAGCTAAATCCAAATTGGTACAAAAAACCAACATCGGCATATAATATCATACACCAAGATGCTTTAGCGCCTGACAGGATCAAGCTCCCGCGAATCATTCAGGAGTCTCTAGTCCAACTTTGATTAAGTAGGTATACCAACATTAAGGTGGGGATTTTGAAACATGATCTCCAGTACCACGTTGTTTGATGTACAATATTTGCTTCACATTGCCTAACCTATTTTTCGAAATTTCACCTAAACAAGCAGAATTGAAACAATTTAAAAAACTTGAAGCCCCGGCCAATTTTTCGATCTCGTCAGCATGACCTCAAAGGACACTTGTATTCGATAGAAAAGCACAGAAACAATATGGTGATGACTATACCTTAAATCCGTTTTTTTTTTCATTTTAATGCTTTTCCCCTGTGCTGAAAAAACAAATATCCTGACCACTGATCCCCTCCTCCTCTGAAAAGCTATCTACGCCACTGCCTAGCAAGACAATTGTCTCCGATACCCAACGGAATCGATAAGTCCTCGATTATATAGCGATAGCTGCCATCGAAATGTCTCTAATAACCTACTGAGTCGATAAGTCATCGTTACCGCAGCGATACAAGTCACTAACTTGTCTACTATACTAATGTAACCGACAAGCCTTCGATCCAAATTCGATTATTTACATCCAATTGTCTCCGATACACAACAGAATCGAAATGTCTTCGATCCCAAATCGAAGACCTACATTCAGTTGTCTTCGATACCATTGTCATCAAAAAGTAATCGATCCGAAAACAATGACTTTTTATTCATTTGTCTCAGATACCATGTAATCGAAATGTCCTCGATCACATGTCGATGACTTTCATCTAAATGTCTGTATTAGATTTAAATTGTCAAAAAATAAAATGACTAACTTATTCTCATAATTAGTAATCGTATATAGCTCAGGTGTAGGACGTAGGACTACGAAACAATAGGTGCCCGGTTCGATTCCCAGTAGAAGCAAAGTGTAAAAGGTAAAGTTAAAATAAGGTAAAAAAAAATTTAAGTATAAAACAGATAAAAAAAAATCAAAAAAATAATTTTTCACCACAGTCCTCGTTTTTCATAAATTCTTCATAGCCAGACGGACAGACGGACATCGCCCAATCGACTCCCCAAGTCATGCTGATCATATATGTATACTTTTTATATGGTCGGAGATGCTTCCTTCAATGCGTTACAAACTTCATGACAAAGTTAATACACCCTTTCATTCTATGAGCGAAGGGTATAAAAGTGACAATCATTTTTGGCCTAGGGTATAATCTGTTAAAAGGTATCATGTATATATATGTACATCATTGCATAGGCATTTTTATACAGTTTATTTCGTCCTCAGGCCATTTTGCTGAATGTTTTAAGAGTTTAACATATATGCTCTATTTCCTGCTGGAATATTGTATACAGGAAGTCTCCCACAAGTTGATAGAGTAGAGCTTTTGAAAGTTACTGTTTTTTATAGTTCACTTTTTAGGGTTTTTTAGAATTTTTTCAAAAAACCCTTATAAAATCGATTTTGTCCGTCCGTCCGTCCGTCCGTCCGTCTGTTCACTAAATAACTCGCGAACGGCTGAACCGATTGTCATGAAATTCGGTATGAATGTGTAGAATGGTTACAGTCTTTGGCACAAATACACTAGAAGTTGGTAGGAAGAAGATAACAGGGTGTCCCGAACGTTTGAAAAAAGTCGACTTTTTTAGTTTTTATCGGAGATTAACGTATGGGTATTTAAATCAAAGATCTAGACGAGTACATTTCATATCAGTTACAATTTTCCAGTTTCAAGTAACGGTAAAAAAGTTATTGGCGTTTAAAGTTAAACTTCCTTTTCGAGCTCCGTTTTTCTAAACCGTTATAGGGATCGATATGAAACTTTGCACAAAGATTGGTCAGTATGGCCTTATATACGTTAAATATTAATACTGTTGACTTTTGCTAAGGAAAAGTAAATAACAGTAAATTTGTAAAATTCAAATTTGTTCGTGTGTAGCCCCTCTTAGGTTTCCAAATATGAAAATTCTGCTAAGGGTTTTTAGAAAATTACACAGAAAATATGTCTACGAATTTTCATTCGAATAACTGTATCCAAACCGAAAATATAGCCAAGTAAGTGTTTAGTAAGGGCCTTTTACAATACAAGGGAAGCCTCTTAAGCATTTCTTCAATATATATATCTTTTAACTTGATGAAACAATGTACATGAAATTTGGTGGAAATGCATAGAACGGTAATAGTGTTTGCCACAAATATTTTTGAAGTTAGTAGGACCAAGTTAACAGGGTGTCCCGGAAAAGCTGCAAAAGTATACTTGTTCACTACTCATAGGAAAGCTTGCGTGGGCTCTAATGTCAGGGGACACAATGGAATCATTTCATATAAGTTGTTTTTTCTTGATTTAAAAAACAGTAACAGTAGATTTACAGCTAATAATTCAGTTCATATATAATGCCATGCCTTCCTTACGTTTGCCCGAGTTTGTTTTTGCTCAAAGGCCATCAGAAATCTGAAATCGAAAAAATCCTGTAGATTTGCCTTGGAGTACTTTTATACAGACTGGGTAAATAGTAAATCTATTTTTGGATTGGTCTAATTAAAGGTGGAACAGAATGAAAGGCGCTAGCCTTTCATTTTGGAACGCGTTTATTTAGACCAATCCAAAAATAGATTTACAGGAAGCATTTCATTAATGTTGTGCACAATTCTTATCTCATAAAATATGTACAAAAAATATTCACTATGCATCAAAATTCTAAAAAACCCTCGTATTGCGGGCGCAGCCCTCTGTACGCCGGTATTTTTTATTTAGTTTTTCACGTTACACGGCGGTTTTTTTCAAAACACAATTAATTTAGGTATTTAATGTATCCGCTTCTATTCTTATCTCCCGTATAGCAAACAATAGAAAAGCTTGTCTCTTTGTTAAGAGTTTGTGCTTCACTAATAAGGAAAGATACAATTTTCTAAAGAGCACCAAAGCTATTATTATTCTTAAGGAACTCTGTCAATAAATGTAGGCGTGTTCCTAACACCGGTACAGCGGTTTAGAAACGGTGTTTAATTAACACCGGTGCCAATATTTTGAAGTACTGATCTAGGTTCTTTCCACCATGCGGTTTTTTCCCAACATCGCACCTGTTCAGTACCATTCTTTTTCAGGTTGTTCAGCACCTGTTCAATACCGATCTTTTTCTAATTCTTTTAGTACCTGTTCAGTGTTGGTTTTTTTATATTAACTTTGCCATGAAGTTTGTTATGGTTGAAATAGATATCCCGCGTCAGCATCAGCATCGGCAGAGGCATCGGCATCAGCAGAAAAATTTCAATTTAGAACACACGCATTTGCCTTTGATGACCCACAATTACAGCAGCGGCAGAAGCAGAAAAATGCTTCTACCGATGCTTCTGCCGCTGCTGTCAATGTGGGTCATCAAAGGCAAATGCGTGTGTTCTAAATTGAAATTTTTCTGCTGATGCCGATGCCTCTGCCGATGCTGATGCTGACGCATCCAATCTATTTCAACTATAACGCATTGAAGGAAGCATTTCCGACCATTATAAATTCTGTATAATGATAACAAGCATGACGAGAGAGTCGATTGGGCGATGTCCGTCTGTTGAGACGCGTTTTACTGGGCCAGTTTATAAGCTATGAAGCTGAAATTGCTTGTACACTTGCTTTTTTTTTATTGCAGGCAGTTTGAATTGCCGAATTCGGACAATGGGGTCATGGGGCTGCCGTACAAAGCAAACCCCCCAAATTAGGTTCTTCTAAGAATTTTTTTTATTTGTGCACTAATTGCAACCAAACTTCACAAGAATGTGCCAAAAAAAACTGAAGTAGACCGGTACTAAAAACCTGAAAAAAAAACGGGGTTTGCGAAAAACGGCTCATGGTAGAAAAAATCGGTACTGAAATAAAACCGGGGTGTTGGTACGAATTGAAGACAACCGGTATACGGTACCAGGGGCGAACCCAAGGGGGGGATTTGGGGAAAAAACATCCCCCGAAATTTTAAAATGAAATTTATAGGCATGAATAAAATTCACACAACATATTATTGATAAATCAAATACCTAAATGATGATTTTCCCTATTGCCGACGTCAGACTATCGTTTTATAGTGCCCATAGACGTTCCAATCAATTGAAGCAATTTTTTGATTGCCCGATAAATTCAAAGGTGTATGTCACCATCCAATCCATTTTTTTAAATGGACGTGTGAAATATATTGCCATGCAATTTTTCATACAATCTGTCATGATAATCATGTGTTTTCAGTTGCTGATTTATTGACATAAACCATGTTCATGTTGTGGTTGTGGCGGTCATTAGCTATGTCCACACATGCGCGCTTTCGCAAACATCCCAAGTTTCAATTGTCAAAATGACGAAGACGAACGAAAATTGAAAGTGTCTAGACAGGCCCATTCTCCATCGAAAGTAGCAATGGATGTCCATCTTCCATCGCCATAAAACATATAATCTTCGCTACGTTGTGTTGTGTCTCTCATTTCAGATTGCACGATAAATTGCATAGTGTATGCGATGTACGGGCATCAGATCGATTGTGTGCAATCGATTGCTCAATCGATTGATGGAATTTTTTGATTGGAAATTTTTACCATCCAATCCAATTTTTTTATAGGACGTGTGGAACATATTGTCATGCAATTTTTCATACAATCTGTCGTGATGACATGTGTTTTGAGTTGTTGATTTGTTGACATAAGCCAGTGGTCATTTTTCATGTTGCGATTGTGGCGGTCATTCTCCATCGAAAGTAGCAATGGATGTCAATTTTCCATCGCCACACAATATTTTCGCTATGTTGTGTTGTGTCGTGTGGACCGTGACACTGTCATTTCAGACTGCACGATAAACTGCATAGTGTATGTGCTGTACAGGCATCAGATCGATTATGTGCAATCGATTGGTCAATCGATCGGCCAGTATATGGGCACTCTTAAGCGTAAGGTCTAGGAACATTTAAAACGTTGTATTTCATGAACCACTTTGCAAATACAAATCACCCCCCGAAATAAATTCCTGGGTTCGCCCCTGTCCGGTACTGAAATCTGAGTACCGAACAGGCCTAAATGAATCCATGATATGCATATAACGGAAGTATATGTACGTATACTCGTACATATGCAACGAGTTTTTGCTTACCATAAACGCGAAGACTAATGAAATACACGTTTCTTAGGTATGGAGAAAGTAAGTTTACATTACACAGTATCCTCTTTTCTCCGCTGTTGTTGTAGGTGGGTATGCGAAATTCTATTGTGGAAACGACAATGCACTTTCTAACCGCATGGTAATGCAAACTTCAGAGCAATGTACAAGTATTGTTGGAAGATTTGAATTTCGAATGACGGAATATTCTGAAGACTTTCAATGTAGGGAACATTGAAATTCTGTGAAAAATGTTTTATGATGCTAGAGATTGAAATACGATTCTAATTGCAGGAACTAAATATACAGTAGAGCCCCAATAATCCGGATTGATTGGACCGGACCCCATCCGGATTTTCGAAATGCACCTATAAGGACTCCGGTAGACGGTAGTATGACTGAAATTGCTCTAAATTCAATTGTTTTTAACCGAAAGAATTCATTTTATGGTCGAAATATTAAATTCTCAGATTTTTCAAAATCAAAGAAAATATGGGTCTTAATCTGAATCCGCATTTGCGGGGTCCGGATTATCGGGGTTCTACTTTATACATAATGTACTTTTGTTTGTACATACATGTCGTCAAATTTATTTAAGGTCATCGTCCTGCAACTTTGTGGGATATATATTGTCTCTGCGTCTCCCACGCTTGCCTTGCGGAGTACCTAAGCCAACGGCCATGACCTCCGTCCATTAAGGTACGTTGTGCTCGACATGACTGCATCGGCTCTAGCGACAGCGACTCGCTCATTTCATATAAAAACTCATTTTTGTCTCATTCTAAAAACGAGTTTTTATATGAAATAAGCGAGTCGCTGTCGCTAGAGCCGATGCAGTCATGTCGAGCACAACGTACCTTTAAAGGGAGTGGCAGTTTATCCCGACTAATAGACGGAAGGGTCTTCTCCGCCGGGATGCTTCCCTTTGGAAGCCTTGGGATGTGACTCTAGCTGGTCGACTTGTCGAACACCACAGACAACCTCGAGACCAACACCTTGATGGGCAGAGAGCATGGTCCCTTGAGCACACCCATCCCGAGGTATTCGCTATTCGCTAAATATTTCTCAAAAGCAGGTGTGATCAACCTATCGGTAGGCCTAACGAATTCAGCTCGCTAGCCGCAGGATCGTTTTGCCTGTAGACGTCTGCATAAAGCAGACTCGTAGCGCTACCGTTCACTTCCGGACGGCCCTTCCGCTTACTAGGCAGCCAGTTTTACTTAGGCCGTGTGGTCATCAATCCACAAACTAGTTAGATATAGGCACGTAAGCATTTTCCACCAAGGCCATTCTCCCTAACTAGCCCCTTCATGGCCCGGGTTATGCGAAACTGTCAGCTCCGAGGCGCTTATGAGGGATTACTCCCCTATACGAGGAAACATTGCGTCGTGTTCGACTTATATGATTGCCTTTCCGAAGGAATGGGGAAGCCAGCCATGCCGTGAACCACCCAACTTGACTCGCGAGCACGGGCATGTCATCGCCCGAATGGTCTTTGTACAGATCCACGCCGTGGTGCATCAACCATACAAGTGGCATCCCTGCGCTGCTCGGGTACGTGGTGTTGCAACCCACCAAAAATCTGTATTCAACTACTCAGAATGCTTTGTCTCACATGGACATTGACTCCCTTGCGGGTTTGGGATATATGTACATACATTATAAGAAATTAGTACATATTCTCACTACATACTAAGCGTCATTATCCCTCAAGGATGATTTCAAACTTCAGTTTATTTGGCCTTCAAGAATAAGGCTTCAGTTTTTGATAATGAAGATATGTTACAGCCAATCTACGATAAGAATTCACAAACCTCAAACATTTTCTGAAATGTTCAGCTCTCATTACTACAAGAAAATAAATTAAGCTTTCGCATCGCTCGTTGTCGTGTCGCTTGAGCCGAAGTTATGCCATAACTTATAATTCCTTTTACATGTTCGACGGTTCCGGTAAGAGCATGTAATCCGTTATGCGTCGCCATAAATCAATGAGAGACTGTGTGTGTTAGGGCAAGATAAATCTTCATAAGTAGGATTAGCCTAGAATATGACTGAGTAATTTATGTTCGTCTGACATGTGTTGTGCTCTTGAAACTTCATTCCACCTGTGGGATTCCAACAAGTGGTTCTGTGCGTAATCCATATTGTATGTGAATGTCCTTATGTTGGAGTGTAATTAATTTATTATTGTCAAGGATAAAGTTTTCTGTTCTGTGCATATAACTAGAGAAAACTATTGGTACCTAATAACAGTGAGGCCTTTTTCAAACGGTCGGAGGACTAAGAACAGCAACTCAATGAATACACTGAGGAAAATGCATAAAACAGAAGCAAAATATATAAATAATAAAAAAAAACTTCATAACATCTTCATTTTAATAAATTAGTATGTAATTGAAAATAATTTTGCTTAGGAACATGTTGATCGGAAAAGTTCCAAAAAGGCAAAAGACATGCGGGGTGTCATATCAAAGAGGGAGTACATTTTTGTGAGATGACATGCCTTACACAATTTTGTCTATTTGGAGACCTTATTTGGGATATTTTGATTGCACTATTCGCATTTTAGAGATATTTGAGGTGACTAAAATATTTCGAGCTATCGAGATTTTAAAACGATTGAATTCTAATCAAAACAACATTTTTAAAATAATAGCGAAACAATAGCTTGAAAAAAATCTTTAGGCAAAAAAGTGTATACCCAGAAACCAATTTACACCATTCAAGCATTCATTTGTCGACAGACTTCCTGCAGAATCAAACTGAAACTCATCCAAACATTTACCACCGCCTCTAATACCCATCTAAAGCTCATTATCCAATGATTCATCTGTTGTCATCCTGAAATGTTTGGCAATATTTGGCAGATGATCCCTTCAATAAATTATTATGCGAAATATAAATCACATCAAATCTGAATTTCATCTGCAGCTGACAAATAACTTCATCTCACACCTCCAGAAAACGGAAAATCAATGAAGCAACCATTATGCGACACTTTTTCGCATTTGGCCGTAAATCCTGGGGAATATAAATGTAATGATACTTTTACGTTTCACATTTTGTGCAGATAAGCACTCTCTAATTTCCTTTCGCGAAGATTCATGTTTTTTTGTTCGACGTCGTTTATATTTTTTAGGCGCCATACTGGCGTTTAAAAGCTTAGGGAAAAATTGGTTGTTAAGCGAGTATTTTATTGAAACATGAAAGCGTCTTGAGGAAATAGAAATACGAGAAACAGGCTATTTCAGGCGGTTGCTACACCTTATTTTTCTAAAAGGGGCCACAAACCTGACGATTTCTCGGCCCATCGATTGGGCAATCGATTGCCCACAATCGATCTGCCGCCCGTACATCACATACATTAGGCAATTTATCGGGCAATCTGAAATAGACAGTCTCACGGTCCACAAGACACAGTGGCGTAGATAGCTTTTCGGAGAGGAGGGGGATCATTTTGCAAGATTACTTTTACTTTTACGGTTATCAAATGTTGAATTTCAGAATAACAATTTCTGTATTTATTACACTTCAAATTAGCAGTTTTTTTTTTAGCTAAAAACTGAGTCCTGAAAATATTGCATCGATCATTTAGTTTTTTTTTACTACGGTGAGTGAATTTTTTTTTTCAGTATTCCAATTTTCGTACAAATTTTCGCTACTGTGATTGGAGTATCAGAGCTTTATATTGGGTTAGACCTGTGGTTCCCAAACTTTTCAGAGTCACTGAACAAATAGCATCGCCGCTTTTCTGCCCGGAACACCTCGAAACAATAAGGATTAAAATATATGACTTATTTTATTCCTTATTGTTTCGAGGTGGTCCGGGCAGAAAAGGGGCGATGCTAGGTGCTCCGTGACTCCGAAAAGTTATATCTCCAGAAAATGGTAATTCTGAAGACAGGAGCTCGTTGGAAATGCTCAGTATATACGGATAATGTACAGCTTTTGAGTTTTTTAATCTAAATTTTCTGATAACTCAGAAATTCGTGAGTAGATATTTATAAAATTTTCAAACTTGTAGGAGATCATCGTGCTCTGTGGCCGTGACTGTTTGGTCGCCCTCTGTGAAATAGAGATTCATAGAAAAAGTAGTTTCCAAACTCGGGATGACCCGCCGCAAGTTTATTATTTAAAGATGATAAGAAATATGCTTATCGTAAAATAATAAACTAACAATGCGGCTAGGAAGTGGTATGGATGACAAGCGTTTCTCACTTCAAATTCAGTTGTCTTTGAACCGTTGTTGATTACACAACACACGGTAGTCGTCAACGCACCATGTTCCACTAGGAGTTAGGGTGAAACAATATATATTTGCTATAAACTGCGAGGCCCTAGCTATCATCCAATTGTTTGAAAAGGAGATCAAAAATTTGAGTAGAAATTAAAATTTTGACTGTTAAACATTCGTTTGAAAAAGTCGTAGAAAACTTTTGATTAAGACAAATTTAGTCCTCTAATTCATTTGCTCCTTAATTTTAATCCCCAAAAACCCCATCACAAATACTGTGGGCATGCTTTATTTTCTGGTACACACAGTGGCGTTTACAGCCATTTTGTGGAGGGTATGCAAAACTAAAACCGAAGAAAAGATAAATACGAGTATAAACGCTTTTTGATATGTCGAAATCAAAAGGAATGTTAGTGTTTCCTAAGTAATTGAGTAATCTCAGGATAACTAAAAATGAGGAAAAACCGCCTCATTTATTTTACAAAACACTAAAAAAAGTAAAAGCGTTCACAAAACAGTGCTTGAAAATTATTTAAATCAATCAAACAAATACGAACATTCGCATTGTAAGATTTATTGATTTTCTCAAATGTGTAAACTGTAGGCATACAAATCTTCTTTGTAATATGTACATAACACAGTGTGACTAACAAAATGCACAAATAGCTATTCAACCAACCCCGCACAAAAATGTGCATTATAATTTGTCTCTGATTAGTAAAATACATTATCTTTCAAAAAATAATAAATTCCTGTTTTAACATTGTTTAAATATTAAAAAACAAACAAAGGAAACATTTTATCAAAACTGAACGACACATTTTGTAACATACTATTTATTTCCGCTTTGGTTCCCTTTGCTCAAATCTTATCACGATATTTTTCGCCGCTCGTGCACGATATTGTTCGCCAACGCCAAGGCAGGCGTGCTTCTCTTCACCATATAAACCTGCAACATTGTTGCAGTTGAAATTTTTCAATTCGTATGGAGATTACTAGCACGGCGAAATGGTGCTTATTCGAGCATACTCTAGTGTCGGCGAAAAAACGATGTCAGTGGAACCTACAGTACCTATATAAAGATGGCGCTGGTATATTTATTGAGGACAAAATTAACAGTGAGATCAGTAATTATTTTCCTGAACTTGTATGAAGAAAATGTTTTAAAATGAGAGAGTATGCACTGCTTATTTGCATATATGGAGCGCACGCCACTGGGTACACACTACTTCCTTTTCCATTTCATATAGAAAGCTGTAAAAGAAAATCGGTCGAGTCTCTGATGCTGGTCAAATATTTTACAGTTAAGTGTAGCAGACTAAGGCCCGTATTTATAAACATACATTAACTCAAGGAGACCATTAGTCAAGGATGTCAATTCAAAAAATTAAATGTCCTTTCCAGTAGTTTTTCATTAAAATAAATTATATTTACGAGTCGATGCATCCTTGTCGTGCTCTGTGGCCGTGAACGTTCGGTCGCCACTCTGTGAAATATACACTCATAGAGAAACGAGTTTCCAAACTCGGCACGACTCGTCGCAAGTTTATTATTCAGAAGAAGATGATAAGAAATATTCTTATCGTAGAATAATAAACTAACAATGCGACTAGGAAGTGGTATGGCTGACAACCGTATCACACTCCGAATTCAGTTGTCTTTGTAACGTTGATGACTTCACACGGTAGTCATCAACGCACCATGCTCCACTAGGAGTTACGGTAATGAAGAAGAAGCATCCTCGATTTAAGGCGATTGATCCCCTTAACCCCCCCTTATCTACGCCACTGGAAAGAGACAACACAAAAAAGCAAAAATTGTACCATTTTTCTCTCTCTGGTTCCTGTTAACCCCTTGTGGGGCATAGGGCATCAACTACGCCTACTTTCCACCTCGTTCTGTTCTGTGCCATCGTCTTTAGGTCTGACCACTGTTTGTTTAATGAAGCAGCCTCGCTATTAACCGATCTTCTCCACGTGTTTCTTGGCCGTCCAACACGGCGTCTAGCATTGGCTCCCTGAGGGTTCCAATCTAGGGCCTGCTTTGCAATATTTGTTGGCCCTCTTCGGAGAGTATGACCTATCCATTGCCACTTTCGCCTTTTGACAGAAGTGCCTATCCAATCCAGGCCGGTGATACTCAGGAGATCATCATTGGAAATAATCTCCGGCCAGCGGATTTGTAGGATGCGCCGTAGGCACTGGTTTACGAAAGTTTGCAGCTTAGTTGTTATCTCGTTGGTCACCTTCCAAGTTGAACAGCCATAAAGAAGCACAGATATTACAATAGAATTGAAGATTCGGATTTTGGTGCGCCTGGAAATGTTGTTATTTTGCCAGAAAGGAGTCAAAGTGAAGAAGGCTGCCCTAGCCTTATTGATACGCGATTGTACATCAGCGTCCGCGCCGCCATCTGCTGTGACTATGCTTCCGAGGTAGCAGAATTCGTCAACTTTTTCGACTGCCTGGCCCGAAACACAAATTCCGCTTTGTCCACCAGGATGGGAGCTCAAGTACTTGGTCTTGGCAGCGTTTATCTTGAGCCCGGCATTACGGCTTTCGCAATGCAGAGCATCGGCCATTTGAGCTACATCCTCCTTTTTATTTGAAAGCAGACAAATATCGTCAGCATAGTCCAGGTGTTGCAGGTAATCAAACATTTTCCATCTGATACCTTTCCTCTGGTTTTGAAGCGCGCTCACTAGTACATCGTTAATGGCTATGAGGAACCACTTTTGGCGATGGAAAATGGACATCCATTGCTACTTTGATGGAGAATGACCGCCACAACCACAGCATGAAGAACGACCACAGGCTTATGTAAAAAAATCAACATCTGAGAACACATGATTTTCATGACAGCTTGTGCGGAAAATTGCATTGGCAATGCGTTCGGAGGTTCTATGGTGCCTCTAAGGGTTAGTAGCTGAACGGCAGCCATACGACGTAGAGTTATAATATTATATTTTCTGTAACTTCAGTAAGCTTTGCTCGTCCACAATGAACTAAAATTGTAACGTGTGTGATGCTAGCACCTCCACTTCCAAATAAACGAAGTCAGACATATCTCAAAATTATGTGCTAATTTCGTCAAACTTTCAAACATTTTGTGCTTATCCCCCTTTGACATCATTAACGTATTTTTTGCCCAAATTAAAAAAAAAAACATTGTTGTCAATTATGAACAATGGAAATCCTGCATCTAACCTAGTCCAACCCAAACAATGGCCAAACGAAATCATTATGTATGTATCATTATATCCCCAATTTCACACCATTCGATTTCAATGATTCTGTAATTTGCTAGTGAGTGTCCCTATCAGAGACGGTTTAAATTTGTACCAGAAGAAATTTCCTTGCCAGAAAATTTGCTTTCATTTCAGAAAATGATGAAAAACTGGAAAATGGCCTGCAAAGTAATTAGTTTCAGTCTACGATTCACGAACCAGGAATCCCATAGAGCCTGTCTACATGCGAACAAGAACGAAAAACCGGTTTTTATATGAAAAATGAATTTTTTCTTTCCTTGCTCCTCATGAATCTCTTCTAAATTAACAGGTTTTTGTTCATTTTCTTGTTTCGCGTGCAAACAGGCCCATATAGTATAAATGTTAAAAATGACTTCATGCCATGTCTAAGGGAGAAATTAGGTTTTCTAATTTCTAGGTATTTCATCACCAACAAAAAGAACTCCGTACCGTGCCGACATTCGTCACCGTTCTTATAACGATACTCCCGTATCACATTCCAAGATGATTTCTGTGGCATTTGATTTTTTAACGTCGGTTAAATATCGAAAATCATTTGATTAGATTTGAAAAGGACAATTTGTGGCATGGAAACAGGTATTTGAACAGTTCACCCTTATTTGGCAACAGATGCTTTGATTTTCATTTTCCGGATAATTAATGCTAACGTCTGGCTTTTATGATATACAGTCAAACTTCTCTATAACGAATCACCAAGGGACCGATCAATTTCTTCGTTATAGAGAAAATTCGTTATAGAGAATAGCTTTATATTTTTGTTCATTTGTAGGGTCTCCAAAACCCCAAAGATAACCCGGTAACCGATGATAGCGCATTTAGTGTCCGTTGTGGGAAACACATTAAAAAAATTAGTCGCGTTTTTTGCAGTTATGTATGTGTAATTAAAGAAAAATCAAAAACCCCAGTCCTTGCTGTAATTTTTCATCCACTGTAACTGCAAATTATAATATTTATCAAATTCTCTTTTCGCACTGCAACAGCAACAAAATGCTCTATTACCTACACCCCAACCCGAAAAAAATAACTATTTTGTTTTGAGAGAAACGTGACTCCAAAAACCGAAAGATCAAATTCATCGTTTCAAATATCAGAAGACCTCAGGAGTTCTGTAAAGTTCAGAATGAGTCAAATACCGTCCATTCCCATTCAAAATTGCGTTGCTTCAACGTAAAATTGTTGGACTATTGGCATGCATAGTCGGGGAATCCGTAAAGTGTCTTTAGTTCTATTCCACTCTGTTCGATTCCTATATTACTGGGGTATTCCCCTTAGTTACAAAATCATCGGGGGAATCGATTGGAAAAAAATCGTTATATAGAAGTTGAAAATACCTCAAAATCGCAAGTTGGAACTGGGAAAACATTCGTTATAGAGAAAAATTCGTTATATAGAAATTCGTTATATGGAGAATAAATTCTTCAGAAAACTTTTGAAAAAGCAGAGTTTACAAAGTAAATTCGTTATATAGAGAAATTCGTTATACGGAAGTTCGTTATAGAGAAGTTTGACTGTATTTTGGGGCCACGAGTAACTTCAATTAAGGACAAAAGTTGATCAATTAGGATATTTATGTTCTGTGTTGCTGTTGATGATGAGGAATGGAAAGAAAAAGTAGGTATATGTATATTACCTATTTTATATTATTATTTAAAATTTATTATAAAAAATTATGCAAACTTCGCAATAAATGCGACATACAGTGTGTACATCGAGGCGGTTTCGACTAATAGTAATTGGTAGTAATTGTTACAAAAATAAAAAAAAAGTTCAATATCACATAAAAACTAAAGGTAGGATTGGATTGTAGTGATGTGTAACATACACTAGTCGGCATAAGTATTTTGACATCTCATACTCTCGTGCCCCGACATTGGTTTTGTTTAACTGAAGCGCATAACGGAAAATTTCTTTTATCAAAATTAAAGCACATATCGACAGCAATAACTATGCTTAATATTTTTCCTGTCCTCTTTCGGAGTCTCATGCTATAGAAAAGAGAAAAGATGGAGGTGTAATTCTGGTGCGGCTTAAGTATTTTGACAACATTTAACTCTTTGTTTTGGTTTGCACCTATTTTTTTTCGCAAGAATTGATGCACAAAACATATTCCTGCAAATTTTTGGGATCCCCATTTTAAATTTAAAGTAAAAAATACCACTAATAGCTTGAAACATAAACAAACATCAGAATTTAGAAGATTGGTTTGAGCATCGATAGAGGCAAGCCTTAGTCCTGGTTTACACATTGAATACGGTACTATTGAATTTAATTTCATACGGTAAACTGTTTACTATCAAACAAACATATGTTATAAGATAAAGCAAAAACAAATCTCACCGATGAAGAACTCTAAAAAAGAAGTGAAATTTGAACAAAATTATGCCGCCAAAAAATCTAATAATCCGACGATTCAATGACGAGCAAAAGAAGCTTGGCCATGGAAACAGTGATTTGAACTTAAGCAGCCCAGGCCATTGTAAGCAATATACGAGGGTGGTCTGATAAGTACCTAGCCTACAAAAGAAAAACAAAAATTTGGGAAAAGTGGCGATTTATTTTTCAACATAGTCTCCTTTTAGCTCGATACACATGATCCAGCGATGCTCCAACTTCCTTAACCCGTCTGAATAATACGTTTTTTCGAGACTGCAAAGTGGGCCTCCGTGGCGGAGATGAACTCTTCATCCAACTTAAATTTCTGCTAGGCGAGTGACTTTTTTAAATTTGCAAACAGAAAGAAGTCACACGGGGCCAAATCTGCAGAATACGGTGGATGGGGCAGCAGTTCGTAATCGAATTCTACCAGGTTGGCGTTGGAGAGGGCGGAGGTGTGAGCCGGTGCGATGTTGTGGTGGATGAGCACTTTTTTCTTTACCAAGTGGAGCCGTTTTTTCTTTAATTCGGCATCGAATCGGCCCAATAATTCGGCATAGTACAGCCCTGTGACCGTTTTGCCCTTCTTCAGGTAGTCGATGTGTATCACACCTTGTGAGTCCCAGAAAACGCTGGCCATCACCTTTCCGGCCGATGGGACAGTCTTCGTCTTCTTCGGAGCACTTTCGCCGGTTGAAGTCCACTGCTTCGACTGTTCTTTGGTCTCTGGAGTGTACCAGTGTATCCAAGTTTCGTCAACTGTTACAAAACGACGCAGAAACTCCTTTGGATTGCGCTTAAATAGCGTCAAACACTGCTCTGAAGTGGTCTGACGGTTGTGCTTGTTGTCCGGAGTGAGCAAACGCGCCGACAGCTTTCTCATGCCCAAAATTGCAAGTAGGATATGGCCCACACGTTCTTTTTAAACTTTTACTGTCTCAGCTATCTCGCGCACCTTCAATCGGCGGTCTGCTATTACGTCATCATCAACTCGGCACGATTGCGTCGACGTTGGCCGCCTGAATCGTTGACCTCCAATTGTCGCGGTTACGTGACCTTGTCCTCCAGTTTCGGAAGCCCAACAGCTGGTGGGCGTCTTCACCTATGGAGTTCTCCCAGCGAGCTCTCGGTCGTCCACGCAACCTCGCTCCGTCAATTCGTTGTGCGTTCATCACTTTCTTTGGCATGCGATTATCGTCCATCCGTTGTACGGCGCCCATTACAGACGTTGAAGCTTCACGATTTTCGATACTTCCAGCTCATCGTACAATTGATACAACTCATGGTTGTACCGGATACGTCATTGATCTCGCTCGCAAACGGCCCCGAAAATTCGCCGAAGGCGCTTTCGCTCGAATCGGTCTAGCAAAATTTCGGAGGCTTGGGTTGAGGGTCCATGTTTCGCAGCCATAACATAGCACGGGTCGGATGATTGTTTTGTACACGCGGAGCTTCGTGTACCTGTGCGCAAGCTTCGAATTAATTATAGGGAGGACCGAGGAATATGTCTTATTGGCTAGTTGTATCCGTCGCTTAATTTCGTCGGTTTCGTTGGCGTCCTTTGATAAGTTACAACCCAGATAGTTGAAGTTGTCTACATACTCGATATTAAGGTCCCCCACTGTGATGCTTGAATTTGCTGGCGTCCTTGTGCTATTACGAGATCGTGGATTTTTCTCACATTATCCTCCGTGGTAACCGTTTTTAGGGCACCTGCACGTGGCTCATCAAAAACCGACGTGCGACCACGTTGAAACTCAATTTAATTCAATATTTATTTCAGACAAATAATTCATGCATTACATATTAGTTAAAAAAAGATACCGGCGTGCGTCAGCCTTAACTCTAGATTGGAAAATATTTAGTTTAATACAATTGATTCTTATTAAGTTCCAACCCATTGAAACTCGTTAAATCAATGTTTTACAGTCGAAGGAGAAGAATCACCGTACCTTACACAGTATCTAACCGCTCTTTGATTTCGCTGCGCGATTTTCCTTCCAAAAAAAAGAATCGAATCACCGACCGATATTGTTTGGACACTCCAGTTTTCAGACGCGGCCAAAGCAAAACTCCGAGTCTGATCCGGCTGAAATTTTGACAGTTGCCCTCTAGAAGAATTTTCTACAAAAAATCTATAAAAAAGCTCTTGCAATACTGACACCATCAGGCGGGGAGGCTGGGTACTTATCAGACTACCCTCGTATCCCTACATCATGAGAGAGCTTCCACTATGGTTTTCATTTTGAAACTACATAAACCGGGCATTTTGTTTAAATCTTGATTTTTTTTGTAAATATGTGATAAAATAACGAATACGGATATAAGCTGAAAAAAAAAACAGTGGCAGTGGCTTGAACTTTTTCCTTAGTAAAAGAGGTTTGATTTTGATGGTTTTTAATCTTTCTTTGGTTTCACTTTATCTGCGTATGCATTCAATTTGCCCTTTTTAGTTCTAGGCCGTATGTGGTCGTTATTATCTGTGCCTCCGATGGCACATTCTTCATATCCATAATATCCTTTGGTCCAATTAGGACATTTTCCAAAAATATTTGGAAGATTTTTCGATAATTATTCGATATTCACATCCGCTTTCTGCAGTGGCGGATTTACACATTTTCCGCCGGTAGGCTATTCATATTTTGCCGCCCCTACTAGGTTCTACAAGCATTGCTGAAGGGACACATACTAGAGCTAACGAGCCTTTCTTTGTTAATCTTCAAATGAAGTTGTCCAGAAAACAAATATTTTGTGTCGATTACTAATAGGGAGGGGTACTAAAAGTCGACTTTTAAAATCTCGACAGCACAAGTCGAGATTTTTTCGGGAGGGGTACTAAAAGTCGACTTTTAAAATCTCGACAGCACAAGTCGAGATTTTTTCCTTTCCGAAAAATATTCCAAAATCTCGATTTTTTTTAAATCTCGACTTTACAATATTTCGACAGTTGACAATATCGACAAATTATAACCTCGAAAAATCTCGACAATCTCGACTGAAAATAAATTTATATTTGAATTTTCTTAGTACATATTTATTAAATTTAAAGAATGTCCTTTCACCATTAGTTTTATTTTTATTTACGTAAATTCCAGTCAATGAAAAATAACATTAAATACGAATACAAGTGCAACAAAATTGTTGATAAAAAATTACAATACGAAGAACCGATGTGATTCTAATACCCAGCGCCTGATGTATGTCCTTTTGATGGTATGAATGTAATACCTAACACCGTTATACAGAATGGTACACGGGAGCCCACCATTTTTTTCTGCCATTAAAATACTCAAGACATTTGCGGAATTTAGATGGCAAAGCTTAGTAAAAAAAGCGCCTGATTTCTTCAACTGTCCTTAGTGTTTAAGCAGCAAAAAGAATTGTGAAGATAGATTTTTTATCACGTTTTTGAAATTGCTAAGCTCCCGTGTGCCACTTTGTGTATTTGTCGTTTCAATATTTAACCGTTAATAAGAAACCGAATGTCGTGCTCTGTGGCCGTGATCGTTCGGTCGCCACTCTGTGAAATAGACACTCATAGAGAAACGAGTTTCCAATCTCGGCACGACTCGTCGCAAGTTTATTATTCAGAAGAAAATGATAAGAAATATTCTTATCGTAGAATAATAAACTACCAATGCGACTAGGAAGTGGTATGGCTGACAACCGTATCACACTCCGAATTCAGTTGTCTTTGTAACGTTGATGACTACATCAACGCACCATGCTCCACTAGGAGTTGCGGTATCAAGAGAGAATCAAAAACCTGGCCATGGTTGAAAAAACAATACCTCTCTACTAATTTTCAACAAATTATATTTTAAAAGTCGGCCGCCGACTTTGAAAATATAATTTGTTGAAAAAATGTCGAGATTTTAAAAATCGAGATTTAATAGAAGTGATATTTTCACAAATCGAGATTATTACGAAGTCGATATGTTTTAAGTCGAGAATTTGTTAGTCGAGATTTTGAAAAACGAGATTCAACTTGTCGAGGTATAGTACCCAACCCGATTTTTTCCTTTCCGAAAAATATTCCAAAATCTCGATTTTTTTAAATCTCGACTTTACAATATTTCGACAGTTGACAATATCGACAAATTATAACCTCGAAAAATCTCGACAATCTCGACTGAAAATAAATTTATATTTGAATTTTCTTAGTACATATTTATTAAATTTAAAGAATGTCCTTTCACCATTAGTTTTATTTTTTTACGTAAATTCCAGTCAATGAAAAATAACATTAAATACGAATACAAGTGCAACAAAATTGTTGATAAAAAATTACAATACGAAGAACCGATGTGATTCTAATACCCAGCGCCTGATGTATGTCCTTTTGATGGTATGAATGTAATACCTAACACCGTTATACAGAATGGCACACGGGAGCCCACCATTTTTTTCTGCCATTAAAATACTCACGACATTTGCGGAATTTAGATGGCAAAGCTTAGTAAAAAAAGCGCCTGAATTCCTCAACTGTCCTTAGTGTTTAAGCAGCAAAAAGAATTGTGAAGATAGATTTTTAATCACGTTTTTGAAATTGCTAAGCTCCCGTGTGCCACTTTGTGTATTTGTCGTTTCAATATTTAACCGTTAATAAGAAACCGAATGTCGTGCTCTGTGGCCGTGATCGTTCGGTCGCCACTCTGTGAAATAGACACTCATAGAGAAACGAGTTTCCAATCTCGGCACGACTCGTCGCAAGTTTATTATTCAGAAGAAAATGATAAGAAATATTCTTATCGTAGAATAATAAACTACCAATGCGACTAGGAAGTGGTATGGCTGACAACCGTATCACACTCCGAATTCAGTTGTCTTTGTAACGTTGATGACTACATCAACGCACCATGCTCCACTAGAAGTTGCGGTATCAAGAGAGAATCAAAAACCTGGCCATGGTTAAAAAAACAATACCTCTCTACTAATTTTCAACAAATTATATTTTAAAAGTCGGCCGCCGACTTTGAAAATATAATTTGTTGAAAAAATGTCCAGATTTTAAAAATCGAGATTTAATAGAAGCGATATTTTCACAAATCGAGATTATTACGAAGTCGATATGTTTTAAGTCGAGAATTTGTTAGTCGAGATTTTGAAAAACGAGATTCAACTTGTCGAGGTATAGTACCCAACCCTTACTAATACTCAAGACGATTTCCAATCATACCAAAGATACCATTTGTACTTTAGGACATTTTTATTCGAGCTTGCCACTTCGTGGATTCTGAGTGATATTCAGTCTTTAACACACAGCGAAAAGCTTATGCAATAATTCTTTGGTTGGTGCGTCTATTTGAAAAGGTTTTTGCCATTGAAGCGTTCATATAAAAATAATTCAAAAGAATGTAACAAACATTATACGGGGTGTTCGGAAACTGCCGCATAAGCGCATCGAAATCTAATTCCTCATGTAATTTCCAGCAAAAAAAGTTGTACAGAGCATACCCTCCAATTCTTAGCCCTTTAGCTGCCACAGGCATTTAGAGACTTTTGAAAAAATCATTCTTTCTCTAAAGACCTAAACCTCAATATCCTCAAAGCTGGACTAGCTAGAATAGTAAAATAAGGTGATTATTCAGCTAACAAATTTACCTAAAAAATAAAACTAACCACACGAAAATCGGATAAGATAATTAGTTTTTACAGAGCTTCAATCATTTTTTTGTGATTTGACATCAATTTTTCCATCTCAATTTTCTCCAACTTCTGCCAAGGTGAGGTGCTCGTACGATTCTTTTAAAAATTGGCGGATAGTCTTGTCTTACGATCGTCCCTTTCTTATATAGTTTTATCCTCAAAAACAAAAATCATTCTGAAGTTCTGTAAGACCCAAACGTCTTATCCGATTTTAGTGCGGTTAATTTTATTTCTTAGGCAAATTTGTTGGCTGTAATAATCATCTTATTTCACTATTCTAGCTAGTCCAGCTTTGAGGATATTGAGGTTTAGTTCTTTCGAGGGAATGATTTTTTCAAAAGTCTTTAGCTAGTCTAACTTGAGAGATATTGAGGTTTAAGTTGTTCAAGAAAATGACTTTTAAAATCTTCAAATGCAGCTAAAGGGTTATGAATTGGGGGTAAGTTCTGTACAACTTTTTTGCTGAAAATCACCTGAGGAATCACAATGCGGTGCGCTTATCCGGCAGTTTCCGGACACCCTGTAGGTATACCTAAATGTCTCGGATTGGCTGACCAATACTAATAGGGCTGATTCGATTTGATTAATAAAATTGGTATTACTTAAATTCAAATATGGAAATACCAGAGAAATTTAATATTTTGAAAAGAAAAATTATAACGGTACTGTCAACTGGTGAATCTGCAGTTAACAAAAGCTATCTTTTGAAGCAAAACAAAAAATCTTTGTTTAACTTAACTGTATCTACATATATAAACATTGAAAAAAAAAGCCTCACGTTTTCCCAAAACGTTTCTAAAAAATGATTTGGCCCACAGTTGATATATCTGGTATTGAAAATATTTGAATTCAGTTTTCCACGGTATTACATGTGTGTGAACTTCAAAAAAATATCCCTTCCAAATTTGCCGCCCTATAAAAATCTGCCGCCCTAGGCTCCAGCCTACTCAGCCTACTGGTAAATCCGCCACTGGCTTTCTGTGATGCATAGAATGGTTTCTTTTTTTTCTTTTCTTATTCAATTTTGGTGTTTGACAATGAACAGTCTATCGTATGAAACTAAATTCAATTGCAGCGTCTCCAACCTTTAAATCAGGGTTGAAGTTTGCCTCTACTGAGGCTTAAAACAAACTTCGAATTTCAGATTTTTCGCCAATGTTTCAAGCCACTGGACACATCTTCTTCTTGAAATTCAAAATATAAGCACACAACATTACTAAAATTATGTTTTGTCCATTTGAATAAAGAGAAATTTTCTCTTCTTTATAGCAAAGTAGTTCGAAAACTGAGAGGAAAAATATTGAGCATATTTACAGTCTAACTTCCCTAAACGGACACTTCTAATAACCGGACATTTCCTATAAACGGACACTTTTATTTTCCCCAACGTTTTTTCACATATTTTGCTAGGAAAACACCTTGTGATACACGGACACTCTCATAAACGGACACGGACAGTACTTTCATACCCATCCTGAACAAGCGGGTCTCTAATTAACGGACAGTTTCAAGAAAAAAAAAGCACATAAGCGGACACTTCAAATAAGCGAAAAAAAATCTCATTCCCCAATGGTGTCCGCTTATGGCATGGGAAGTTTCACTGTATTGCTTTATTACTTTTTATTTCCTTATAAGAAAATTACCGTCATTCGCACTAGTTAAATGTCTGGCTCGATGAGTCAATCGTTCATTTTTTCATCGACTCATCAAACTGAGCGAAAAAGTGTTGACTCAACTGCATTGCTATTGATTCGTGCAGTTGATTGATTGATCCTGAAATTAATTGAATTATTCTATGAAGGATCTATAGAAAAAAAATATAGGTACCAGTCAGTCTTCTATTGAAAATTAAGTTACTTTGTTCTGAGTCTTTGAATTGAGCAATTACAAAATTTAATTCAAACTTAATCAAAATTAAAAGTCAATTAATCGTTCCTTCATCAATACCCATCAACATTAATTCGCTACATATTCGTACCCTTCATTTGCAAAATATGTAATAATGATCCTAGAAAGATTAAACTCATAGTTCCTGTAAGTTTCAGTGAGTAAACTTACGAGAACACAGCACTTTGAACTTCCGTTTACTTTCGCAAGCAAGCAAATTTTAATTGCCAAAGTAACTTTATACAAAAGGTTGGCTTCTCAAGATACCTATACAGTAAATACCACAAGTGTAAAGTTTGTAGAGCTATACATATACAGTAAAGCGTCGATTCGATATCTGTCATATGAAAAGAAGCTGATTTCCTGGTTTGGTTAATCGAATGTTCGGATAATCGACGTTCGGATAGCCGACGCTCTACTGTACATCATTTTTTGTAGAGAACTGATAACTATCCCCTATAAGGGGATAATGAGAAAAGTTTTTGAGATAAGTTCGACACGGAATATAATCTAAGTTCGTCAGAAAATAAGCTTGAAATAAATCGATGAATGAACGATATCGTTTACTAAATTATGAGGTAGGTCTAGGTATCTCACAGAAACGAGAAACTCAATTACAATATTTTGTTACAAACTTCGTATAGTCGTGTCGCGACCTAATTGTGATACTCTTCATTTTTTAATTTATAGAGTATACTATTTCATTAGCAAGTTTCTAACAAATTGAAGTTAACAGCTCTCAATAGTACAAACAAAATACAGTATAACCTTGATAATTGCAAATAAAAACACAGAGTGGTTGCAATTTCCGAAATTTGGTCATTTTTTAGTTGTTTTTTTTTTTGTGATGGAAAACAACAATAAACATGGGAACGATATGTTTTTATTCGAAAAGGGTAGTTTCAAGTTTCAAGTTAGTTTGTTTAACAAAAAACTGGAAAATGGTAAATACGGCTAGATGGATAAACTGGTATGTTACAGTTAAATATACAACCATTTTATTTCGGGACAAAAATCATAAACAAAAATAAATTTTCGATGCAATTCCGCTAGTGCAACAATATGTATGAAGTTGCAAGTTCAGAGTCTTCAATGGGAATCAATTTACTGTTGCAGATAACAAGTATTGCAAATATCGAAGATTGCCATTATGGGGGTTACACTGTATACTAAACGAGTGTTCCAAATTAAACACTGGAGGTTAATTTTTGTTGGTTTGGAATTATTAGGATGCTTAGAGAAAATTTAGTAACGCAATGCATGCATGCAATTAGTCCAGAGTGGCTATATCTGCACATACAATTTATATATGTATGTACAAGTATGTTAGCAAAAAAATGGTTGGCATAGTTTCAAATGTCTTAACAGCTGCCCATACATTAAAACACTTTCCGACAGAAAATCATGCCGCCTGCTAACGTGAAAGGAAAACCAGGGCTTATTTTGCTATCCGTTCTCATAGGGATAACTTTTGTGCTTTCGATATTTTCCGCTATGTGTCCGCTATATGGCGGACGGTAAGATAAGTGTCGCTAGTGTCGATAAGAAGAACAAGAAAATTCTTCTTACGAGAGCTGATAGCGTAATGTTCCCATACACGTAAATATTTATCAAAATGTAACGATTTATGAGGTAATATTCGAAGAAAAAGGACGTCCATCTATGGGGCACCTAATAAACCCAGTTTTGTTGTACAAGTTCATATATGTAGTTTAATCAAGAACATCACTTTCTGATAAATTCGAAAATTTAAGATTATTTATTTACCATACATAATTCTCGATAATTTCATTCAGAATTTATGTTTTCGATCCAAAAATTTGTTGACATTTGTAGCCATAAAACGATATTGCATTGGTATGACAAAAACATGCATGTAGGGGACATTTTATTTTCATGGAAAAGAATTATTGTACATTAAAATGTTAATTTTATAAAATTTACAAAATTTCTAAATTAAAATGATTCCCATACACCAAATATCGATGTTTAATCTTGGCAAAATGTTATTTATCCCTATTTTTAGACCTCTTAATACTATTTTCAATTTGCTTTGATGATGTAATTTTGTCGCCTTCGATATCTATACATCAGACAAAATGTCTGGAAATTTAATTAATTGTCACGAATTAATTTATTTGTGTTAATTAGATATTCACAGCAAATCCGTGTTAAAAAAGTTACTGACAAGTTAAGGAAATGATTTTTTTTGCCATGCGCTTATTTATTAGAGATATATGTAGTTGGAAATGGTGCGTGTGTTTGTTAACTTGATCAATGTTTCCCCTAACGCTATTTGCAATTGCAGTCGAGAACGCATAACTGCAAAACGCTTAAGTGCGAAAACCCAGTTTCTGCTAGAATTTTGAAAGCCCCATGGTTTTCATATAAAATTGTCGTGATAAGTGCAAAACGCATAAGAGCAAATTTCGCTAAAGTGCAACGAAAATGTATGAAAGATGAAGCATACGCACACGTAAACTGCAACGTATAAGTGGAAGTTACGATTTTCGAAGTCGCGCATTCGTCCTACACTGAAGAATACGATTGTGTTTTTTATCTCACGAATATTGATGTGATTTTTTTCTGAAAGTGCAAGGCTGTGTTTTAGACTTAAAAAAGGCGAGCTGTAAGTTTAACAAGCAAACTAAAATCGAAACACGCAAATACCAGTGCCTATTGGCGAAGCCCCCTAGTTTTAATTTGCTGACAGCCGAAATATTTATACGGACATTATTGAAACTCAACCTTTTTGCCTATACACATGCTCCTCATAAATAATAAAATATGAATGTAATACGCTGCAGACTACAGTTCCATTAAGCATATGTTACTCTTCATTGACCACAATATGTTTGAGCTGTCAATTTTCTACCACAAACAATCAATTTCTGAATATTCCCAAGTTTACCAGCGAGGAGTTCAATGTTCAATGTAGCTTTTGCATGAGTATTACAAATGGTGGTAAACCGCATTTACATACACAGGGCGACGGGAAAGTTAATCTTAAATAAATTGAAACCCATGAAAATTAAAAACAAAAATGACAGTATCGGGACTCTGCATCAATGGATGGACCAGTAGGTATACTCCTTCTGTATTTCTATTATATTGTTAGAGAAATTTAAAAGTGGGTATGTATGAGTCTATGGACGTATATTTTGTGAATCTTAGACAAAAACAATGTTCCAGATTATCCGTCAATTTTGTTTGACTGTGTAATCTTCTACCCTTCATAATGTTTTCAACACGCCCTGTGCGTACCATCCACACCATTTAAAATATAATATTCCATCGCCGGCCGCACCGCATACAACAATGCACGATCTGTATAAAGTTTGGAAAGTAAAATATGGCACCGCTGACAGAAATTAAAAATTTATAAAATGAAAGACGCGAGTTTCCTTCTTGTGGAAGATACTTTTTTAAAATTCAAAATGGTTTAAAAAGTTTCACCGCCCTCCCGTCATAAATGCAGATCATATTACCGGAGTGAAAGTCAACTGATGCCGAAGAAAACTCAATTCAATACACACCAACCGACAAGCATTCACTCTTACATAAAAGTTGTTCACACCAAAGTCCTTGCTACGCTCTGCGTGTACAGGACAAATTCGATACTTTTGACTTAAGTAATTTGTACGATGCCGAACGATGGGATGGGAACGGGCCGAGGACTCATTTCTGCTTAAATTCTACCCGTGGCAAATATAAAATTTCATGGCTAATTAATTGGGCGGTCTAAGAGCAAATCAAATACCTAATAAGACGCCAATGTTGATGTTGTATATTTGTTAAGGAGGTATTACACTATCAAATAATAAAGTTTGAACAATGACGCAAAAAGTTTGTCACACTAGTGTATGATGACCCAAAATGTGTTTGACCAGAAATTAATGACCATGGTCAGTCAAAAATTGCTGGACAAAGATATGACCTTTGTGTAATAACAAATCACAGCTGTGGTCAAATTTATTTTGCAGTTTTTGGTAATGCATTCATTTAAAAATTACCATGTTTTGTGTGGCCCATGGTGGTCAAACGAAATGATTCGATTGTGAATGATTCATATAAAAAAACGTAGAATATTGAAAAATGAAAAATGTATATTAATGCGTAGAATGACGTCGAAAAAAATATTTTCGATAGTAAAATTAAACTCTCGGTAATAGCTTCCAAATGGAAGAACTCTAGTAAGGCGATCACATCTCTATAAAAAAAATGCTGGTAGACCCATGTCGCTTCAATCATTTCCTCGACTTTTTTCGGTTCTTAAATTTTCTTTTTCCTAAAAATTTGAAGCCTGTAGGTCGTTGTTTCAACAATAATTTCAATTACAATAAGTAATTAGCTATCCACGATTTATAAATGGAATAAATAATAAAATTATGACTTGAAAGTAGTGGCGATCCCACGTAGGGGCTTGGAAGGTTCAAGCCCCTCCTAAATACAAGTAATCTGTTGCAATCTAACTGACAGTGATACAATATTTATGGACATTTTTGCAGGTGCTTTTTCTTCTTTCCATAAAAAAAGATTGATAGTGTCTGTCAGGTTAGAAGGAGGACAACTCCTTATTGTTTCTAAATTTTTACATTTTTCAGCTTCAGAATAAGATCCCTATTAATTTGAATTACGTCTTTCGGTAATAATTTTACATGGGAGGAAATAAAAAGATCCTGTTTAGTGACTTTAAGCTCCGAGTGTCGTCAAAGGACTATGCAGCTATCCAGCGCTTTTCAACGCGTTCTTTACAACCATATAGAGCGGTGAAGTTGGCTAATAATCGAAGATTAGAGTAGGTAAAATTCATGCAAGTACTGTCAAAATTTTGATGATCGTGAAATCGAATTCGCTGTGAGCTAGTACCACATTCACTGCGAAAGTCCCGACACCACATTTTATTTCACAGTGAAAAGGTCAGATCGTGAGTGCACATTTTGTTTTAATTTTAGTGAATAAAAGGCAAGTCTCATTGGCACATTTTCCACGGGAGACATAACTACAGGTTTTTTCCCTCGGTGAACTTAGTACATACCTTTACTGAAGAAATCTCCAATATAAATTAAACTAAAAGTAATTCAAATTATTTATTTCGAGTAAACGCAGTGATTTGGATGCACTGAGCAATTATTAAATTTAAACACCGTCAACCTTATTCCTAAAACCCCTTCCGAAATATTTTTTTGCGTACGCCCTTGAATGAAACGCACAGAAAATATGTATCGAAAAACACTTTTGGTCATTGCAAAATTTGGGACAAATTTTGTGTGACCCACTGGACAAACTTTATTTTACAGTGTAATACCACCTTTAGTTTGTAAGAAGAGTATTATGGTTCAATAAAATTTGGTAAATATTAAGGCCCAGAGATGAGGCATATGCATAATATAGAATGGTTGGCACGTGGTGATTAGCCCCCGCAAGGAAAAGACAGAACGGTAATTAGACTGTTTGTAACCTTTTTTAATGTAAAACATTACATATAGATACTTATAATACAGGGCATTAAAAATTAGCTCATTAGTCGAGAGATGTGGGACAATTGGAACAACATTTAAACAAGTGGTGGTGTCGGTTAGTGAAACGAAAAAAGAACATGTTGCGTAGGAGTAGGATGGAGGTTAGATTGCAACTGTTCTGCTTTATATCCTTTAAAAATTGCCTCTTGCGCTGACTTAATAATGGGGGGGGGGGGCGGTTGTGTAGTGGAAGCTCCTTATAAACCGATGGTCGCGATAGATGATGTACAAATGTCGCTAACGCCCATCGCGTCGTACTGTGTGGGGCAGTACGGACGTTAACCCATTAATGCCTGATGTTACATATATGTAACACTAAGAAATCCTTCGTTTCAAACGGCTGCTAAAGGAATAGGATATCAATTCGGCACTAAAAAGTATTTTATCATGTACTCGACACTATTAGCAATGCGTAGAAATCAATTTAGCTCAATTTGATTAACTATTGTGGAAGTTATAGAGGTTTCTCTCTGATGGTTTTTTCGATGTTGACGAAAATCGTCATGATGGTAAAAGTAGTAGAGGAATTTTATTTTTATATTTAATTGTATGAAAAAAAATTATGGTATGTTATTACATGTATTTTTGAAAGAATACAAAAAATAAATGAAATAAATATTGTCCGTAGTTTACGTTTTATAAGTACTTTTATAACACTGTTACATATATGTAACATCCGTCCTGATATGGGGAAATGCACTTCTCGTATACGAGGTGTATGAGTATGTACTTTTTTAGTGTTTTTGTTTTATTTTATGGATTTTTTACACTATTGACGCAATAGTCCAGATAAATTATAAAAAAAAAGTCCGGATTCTCAAAAACTCGGGATTAACGAAAATTCCGGATTTAACAAGACAAGGAAAATATCATTATTAGTCTTCATAAATGTTAAAATTGAAAAGAAAAAAATGCTATTATTTTGGTTTTTCCTTAAAATGAGTCATGTCACATGATTTTCTAGACCCTTGTGTCTTCTTGACTGGCAAATGGAGCGGCCATATTTGGCATAACATACGAAAAATATTGAGAGTCGGAATTAGAATTACTCTAGAAATCCGGAATATGGATACAATAGTTGTCCTATGTGGATTAAAATGATAGCCGGATTCAAGGGTATCCGGAGCAAGAAGTCAGCTTTATTTTCATGAGGCCAAGGATTAGTTATTCTGTTTAATTCTGCTACTATAATATTTAAAAGGATATATTTTGAGCAACGAAAGAAGAAATGGTTTCTAATGTAGACCAAATTATAGACAAGGACGAATTATAGGCTATCTATTTAGTCCTTTTTAGACAAATTGGGCGGATGGACAAATTGACAAAAAATTGAAACAATAATTGGCAAATCTTCCATAATCCTCAAAATCTTTATTGGTAACTACTGTAGTTCTATAATTTTTTTTCCCATTCACAAACTGTAAAATCTATTAGTTTTGTGGGTGTTCAAAAAACTTCTCAATGAAACAACAACAACTCCACATGCAAAAACACATACATATATAATAAAATAAAAAAATACAATATTTGACATAATATTTTTGTAAGGCTACTCAATTTTCGCACACATTTCGTATTATTTCTACGTTATTCTTGCATTATCTACATTCCAAACTTCATGTAAAATATCGGCTTTCATATATTTTTCGCTTTATTAAAAAATATTTACTAAAATGTTTTCTTTTTGAAAAAAAAATCAAAAATATACTTTTAATACACTTTCCCCGTATCATGCCTGATGTTACATATATGTAACACCCTCGAGTACTTCGAGTGCCTATGATGTTACATATGTATATGTAACAGTGCCGGGAGCCTGAACCCGGCATCCGGGGAAACTTTTTTTTTTTACAAAATGTGTTTTTAGCCATTTTAAGCCGACGTGGAAAATTTCAGCTCAATCGGTAAGATTTTAGGGTCGCGTCGTTAATGGGTTAATTAAGTTACAAAACTTCTTGACTGAATTTATGTCTTAAAAAGTGTTCGTCCTAAACGTAAGTGCTATGCTCACCGAGCGAAAAACTTGCATATATGTGTTCCGTGAAAAATGTGCAGTGGAGACTTGCCTTTTAATCACTAAATTTCATATAAATGTGCCCTCGCTGCCTAATTGATTGTTGATGGCACTTTTTCCCCGTGAAATAAAGTGCAACTGCATTGTTTTCTCTGGATAAACCGGTGTGGAGACTTCTGTGCGAAGTGATTACCACGAAGCAAATTCGATTCCACGATTATCAACATTTTGACAGTTTTTGTATGGATTACACGTGAAACGACGATGTTAGCACTTTTGTTATATGTATTTTGGGGCGCTGAATCCGAATATCAACTTTGCACCCTAAAAAAAGTGCCGGAACATCAAAAAAATGCGGCAAAAAGTACCAAATTTCTTGTTTTTTGCGTATAAAAAGAAAACGGTTCATTTCCCGGAAAAATTATCAACTACAAAAATAAAGTAAACATTATTTCCTACAAAATTGCTATAAATCATTTTTTTGTCTGACTTGTAGCTTAGAAGCTAGAGCATTACTAAATTTAGGCAATTTTTGCCCAAAGACAAAATCGACAAAAAAAATTCCCTCAAGTTTCCTTATAGTTTTCTATTTGAATGTACAGTGCTGAAAAAAAAGTTGCTCAAGCCTTTTAATGACCATTTTTCCTAATATTCTTAAAAGTTATTGGAACTACAACTATTCAGTGGGCCAGATAAAAACAAAGGACATTTAAACGGTCTATTAATAGTTTGAATTTTATGAATGAGGTTGATTCACTTGGTGAAATTAGGGTGTTTTCACAAAGAGGCTGAATTTAATGGATAAATGAGACACGTTAGTCCAGAACTATAGAGTAATATTTTGGTTTTGGCGAAAGAAAATCTAATCACCCGTTAAATAGGTCAAAGGATGGATATTCCTCAACGCATTGTGGCATGGCATTGAACAATTTGGAGGGAGGGGGGCACCTCTAAACCGAAAAAAGGCTCTGGACGACCTAAGAAAACTGCACCTTCGGAAAATCGCTTCATCATTTTACTAAGCTGTCGAAACCGATTTAAGACATCGTCGGACATTAGGAATAATCTAGTTTGAGCAACTAGGAGTCGAATTTCGGCGAGGATGGTAAGTAATAGGCGCGTAAAAGCTAAATTACTTGCGCTTACACCTGTGCATAAACCAGAATTTCAATTAAAAGTCAAGCGAAAACGTTTACAGTGGGCTGAGAAGCACATTCAATAGACTCAGGAGATATGGGATGGCGCCATTTTTTCAGACGAGTCCAAATTTAAGCTTTATTTAGGCGACGGGAGAATTCTAGTTCAGCGGGATTCTCGGGAAAGGCTTAGTGTGAATACATGGAGGCGCTAGCTGTTAAGTTAGAAGGAGTTATAATGTGGGGCTGTTTTTCGGGAGACAAGAGGGACCGAATAGGCTTTATTCATTCAAAAGTAACAGCTTCGGTCTACCTAAACGTCCTATAACGCGAGCTGGAGCCTTGCGTGTAAAATCTATTTGGTGATACCGGAAGATTTGTGTTCCAGCAGGATAATGCGCCATGTCACACTGCTAAAGAAGTAAGTATGAAATACAAAAAAGTCAAAACTTTAATAACCATATCATAAAATATTACAAAATTTAATTTTTTATTTTTTTTTTATATTTAAAGGTCAAGCGGTACTTTGAAGAAAGGAATGTTGACGTTTTAGATTGGCCACCGTGTAGCCCCGACTTGAATCTAATCGAAAATACGGGTCCAGCATAAAACTTGAAGTGGCCAAGAAGCGCCCGGACTCCATTCAGACCTTCAAAAGGTTAATAATAGTCGCTTGGCAAGCGATTGTCAGAAAAAAAACCTGGAAAAACTGATCGGAGTTGATGAATCGGAGGTGGGGGGGGGGGCAGTAATCGACGCCAGAAGTGGTCCAACCAAAAATTAATGTTAAACTATTATGTTTTAAGAACCAATAAAAATATAAAAACACACAAAAAAAATTTACTTTATTATTACGAAACATTCTTTTTATAGGTAAAAAAATCCTTATTTCCACTTTATCTAATTTCTCCCTCGGAATCACAAATATAATTATTTTTTAGCAAAAACATGTATTAATATTGTTTCAACTGACACAATAAATCAAATAACAAAAAATACCTACCAACTTTTATCATTAACTGTCTTTTATGGCTAAAAAAGGGCTTGAGCAACTTTTTGTTTCCAGCACTGTATATTTTTTAGTCGGTGAAACTCGAGATCAAAACCGGTTTTTATATGAAAATTGAGTTTTTCCGTGCATGGCTCTTCACGAATCTCTTAAAAAAAACGGTTTTCATCTTGTTATTGTTTCGCGTGTAGATAGGCCCAGTAGTTGTTCTATATCTCTTTAGGCAGCAAAAAACGTGTTTGGTTGGCAGGTGGATAGGGGAAACGAGTTGCAACAAGCAAAATATTGAGAATCCTGCTGAAACTGTTAATGATGTAGATAGTAAAGTGAAACAAATCATCATAGAGAAACTTAGATACTTTTTTTGTTAAGATAAAAATTGCCTGTACTTTTATGAGCTCTAGCTACCAAACTGAGGGTCTGAGAAAAAATGATATGCAGCCATTTTATAGGGAATGACGTCTATTTTATTTTTGTTGTAAAACATTTTTTTCGGGAAATGCACTGTTTATTTTTTATGGGCAAAAAACCTGAAATCTGGGTAATTTTGCTTATTTTTTCAATGTTGCGGCACTTTTTTTTAGGGTGCAAAGTTCAGATTCGGAATCAGCGCCCCATAATACATAAAGAAAGAGTGAGAAAAAACTTCCGCATATTTTTCATGGATTGGTACTAAATCGACACGATATTACTCAACTTTCGTACACACATCAATTCTCACAAGCGAACAGGTTCATCACCTAACTCTTGTCAATAGACTAATCTAATGGTTCATCTCTGAGATCCATGTTTCCAGCGAGGAATCCTTGTCAAATCATAGGAACACTATTATAACCTTTCTGGGAGCCCGGCCGGCGCTAAATAATTCATCTACGTGTCTAAGGAAACCAATTACCTCCTTGAATATAATTAAGCGAAGCTCAATCTGTTGTTTTGCCGGAACCTGTCGTGTTGCCTCCAAAGGTGTCAATCAAATAATAATCCATGAAAAAAAAAATGTGTAATGAAAAAACTGTATATAAATTTAATAAAAAATTTTAGATAAGTTTTGTTTGTACCGCGTGTTTTGTTCATTTTACAATAAATTGTTTACTTATTTATTTTAAAGTGTTTTTGTCTATACACTTATGTTTATTTATTTTTAACATTTTTTACGGCGTTTTGTCCCTATATACACTTAACTGTTTAATTTATTTTTTTTTTACCGCGTTTCGTCCCTATACACTTATTTATTTAATTTTTTATCGTGTTGTCCCTATTTACACTTAATTGTTATTTTATTATATTTTTCAAATCGTTTTTACCGCGTTTTTTGTCGTTATAGATACACATGTAAATATATATTCACATATACTATTGTAAATGTTTTTGTCCTTTTTTTCACTCTTCAATTTGACAATTACAACAAAATCTTTGTGCAATATTGTTCCAATGAATTTTTAAAATTTTTTTTTTGATTTGTTTGAATCCCCTTGTGATCAGGAGCATTCCAGCACCTCATTTCAGACTATAGGTCTACTCTCAAGGCAACATGGCAGAGCAAAGAGCTGACAGAAAAACGAACAGTCAACAGTCAGGCCTAATTCAGTCAAATGCTCTGGATAATGGGATTCGTATAGAATAGACGGTCGATCGATTGAATATAATACACTGATCAGACAGTCCAAGAAAAGCATTGAAAGATTTATGTACATATTTAGTCGCTGTTTGAATCTCGAGACTTTATAAGCTCCTTCCCAAGAAATTAATGAAAACGATCATGTAAAGCTTTTATGAAAATGCAATCCAGTCATATTCAAAATGAATACAGGCATATTTAGTTACTTGAATACGTCTGTCTCTTCCTATGTTAATTTTCTTCTTGGTCCCTTTGTTAGGAGAAACCTATTTCCATCATAAAGGAGTCCAATAACGGAGCCCAATGTCATGTCTTGCACAAAGACGACGCGATTGACGGAGTTTGCTGTCTCAGAATATCCGAGTTCCGAACACTAAATTGCGGACTGAGACCAGACCAAATCACCAACGCAGTTGTTTATTTGAAATACGAAAACTTGTGAAAAGTAAAATTTGCCGACTATACATTTGAAAACTCACCAATTATAATTAGAGCTACGGAAATTTCGTTTTTACGAAATAGATGCGAGTTTCGGCGAAAATTGCTCGTTCACGCGAATAAAAAAAGTTTATTTTTGTCCAAAAATCTCAATTATTGGAGAAATTTTTTTCATCTTAGATATTTTTGTCAGAGGTTTTCCGTTAATAAAAATAGACAAATTGTTAAATGCCGAGAGTTCGCTGAATCAAAAGCACGATGGCTTGCCGAACACCGAGAAAGCACTTTAGTTGGAGGTTTGATGAATTAACTTTGTTTTCTGCCATACGATTTTTTTAGGGAGAGTTTTTCTCGTGGTTCGGCGGGCCCCAAAATTGAAATGAACGTAAAAGCGTAAAGATATTAGCGGCATATGCCTCAACAGTTTCTCGTTTTACCGTTAGCGTAACTCCTTGAAGAGTGGTCTTGCCGCCTAGTATATGTATGTTGTCTAAATTCAGAATATGATCCAGTTGGCATTGGCAGACACACTTCTTACTGAATAATAAACACGCGGCGTCCAATAAATGCAGTGTGTGCCGCAGCTTCCGCTCACCACGCCACTTACGTGGGGCCTTTCGCTGCCGTCACTATTATCCATCGTGTGGATAGCACATGACAAGTACCTAGAATAAATTGTGTTGAGAATATAACTCCCCTTGGAGGGAGGCAAAAAAAGTCCAACACGAGCCGTTTTTTTCTACAGAATTTCAAGAGTTATAGAAAATTAAAATAACAACAAGAAAATGTACAAAACTAGGTTTTTATGCAAATTTCAGCGTCGATAAAATTAATTTGCAACGAATTGTGGAGAGATGGTCTAAAATTAAGTTACTGCGCGCGTCACAGCTTAACTGGTTGAATCAAATATCTATTTATATATATGAATAAAATCCTTAGTGTTTCTGTCTTTGTATATTTCGATGTTTACATGAACGCTCAAAAAAATATATTATAACTAGAAGTAAGGAAATGTTGGAAATAAAAAAAACAGGAATTTCGCATAAACTAAGCTGACCAGACGTACAGCATTTTGCTGTGCAGTACAGCATTTTGACCTGTCGTACAGCATTGGGAAATGTACAGCATTCCCCATGTCACACAATCAAACCTTTTCCCGATCTCTCTGAAAATGTTGCACAATTGTAGAGATACTTGGAGCTCCTATTTCCTTCAAATTTTATTGTCCGCCTATTCGCGTTCGGAAGCTACAGCTGCCTAAATCGCAGCCACACTTCTAATCGCAAAATTGTCCGTAATATGGAAATTATTGAGCGGAACTTTCAAATTCGGCAAACTTGTTGGACACGGCACTGTTCATATTTATTGAACATTTCAAAGCTGTAGCTGCCAAGGTTCAGAAGTTCCAACCGTCAAATGATGAGATTTTAATTTATTTTCCCCATGACAAAACGAAAATAAATCTGCCACTGTACTCCATCCGATTCCTTTATCAACCTCTATAGGAAAATGCATAATAAAAAAAGGATAAGGATGGGTGTTAGATAAAGTTTTTTTTCCCACGTTTCCTTAGAGTCAATTTAAAACGGCGTTAAGAGCCCAGGGAACCGGCATGGCATCAACCATGGAGAAATGCATACTCTGCTACAGAAATATTGCAGCCATAGGTTTAGATTAGATTTAGACCTATGGCTCGTCCTTAAGCTGATTTTAATTCTGTGCCTCGCCCTTCGCCCCGCTCAGACCTCGCACTGTCTGTCGCGCATTGTCGCAGTTGTGAAATAAGATAAGGCGAAGTGAGCCAACATACTTGCGACCAGCGCTGGTAGGAAGTGGATAAGGAGAGGTGCGATCGCAGCGAGAGGTAAGCCAATTGATAAGATTTAGACTTTTGGCTTGTTCTTAGGATTACTCAGATCCTACTCCGATCAGACCTCGCTGTCTATCACGCTTTTCAAAATTCGCCAACATTTTTGATACGTAACGCTGCTGAGAAATAGGGTAAGGCGAGCGCAGCGAGCGGTGAGTTTTTGGAAAGCAATTTGTAGGATGCAGACCTTTGGTTCATATACGTACACTCAGATCATGTACCTCTCCCTACGCTGCGCTCAGACCTCTCTCTGTCTGTCACGCATCAGAGAATTTTTGCGACGGAGACCTTGGATGTGGAACCTGGAAGTATGGCTGAAGATTTGCTTGAAAAACGAGTTCCGCAAGAATGAGTACAGCATTGGGCCTTCGGGAGTCTGGTCACCTTAGCATAAACTAATTTTGGATATTGGAAATTTAACTGAAATTTGCATAAAAACCTAGTTTTGTAAATTTTCTTGTTGTTATGTTATTTTCTATAACTCTAGAAATTCTTTAGATTTACAGTTAAGCAACTGTTCAAAACTCGCGTTGCAAAAAAACTTCGCGTGTTTATTATTCAGTATGAAGTGTGTCTGCCAACTGCATCATACTCCGAATTCAGACAACAAACATACCTACTTGTATACTAGTCGACAAGACCACTCCTCAATCAGTTACGGTAACGGTAAAATGAGAAACTTTTGAGGCATATGCCGTTAATATCGTTATCGTTACGCTTTCATCTTTGTAAAGTTTATTTCAATTTTGGAGCCCACAGAACCACGAGAAAAACTCTCCCTAAAAAATGGCATTGCAGAAAACAAAGTTTATTCATCGAACCTCCAACTAAAGTGCTTTCTCGGTGTTCGGCCAGGCATCGTGCTCGTGATTCAGCGAACTCTTTGTATTTAACAATTTCTCTATTCCTTTTAACGAAAAACGTCCGAAAAAAAATTTGAGATGAAATTTATCACCAATAATTGGCATTTTTGGACAAAAATAAACTTTTTTGTGGAAAAAGTCAAAATTAGAACATTCCGCATTTATTCGCATAAATGAGCAATTTTCGCCGAAGCTCGCATCTATTTCATAAAAACGAAATTTCCGTACCTCTAATTATAATTGGTGAATTTTCAAATGAAGTCTGCAAATTTTATTTTTCACCACCCGATTTGGAGCCGATGAAATAGCCTTTTTGGGACAATGATTGAAATATCATAGAAAATATGAAGTGAATATTCGATTATAGCAATGAGAAAACAAATAGAAAAGATTTTTTTTTTATTTTTCTTTATTATTTAATTTCATTTCAAATTTTTATTTTTTTTTTACTCATCAAAAACCTTATGCCGAAACTTGGATTCGAACCCGGGTCCGCCTGCGTGCCAGTCCGTTCAAAAAATCGGAAAGAGCGGACCAAACGAAAACGCATTAAATTTTCTTTTTTTTTAATTTTCTGAATTGTGTAAATTTAAAATTTAGTTCTAGCTGATTTTCTTTAAAATTTACAGTGTTGTAGACTGGGTGTAGAAGTCTCAGTCGCTCAAAAAATCAGACCGAAAAACAACCAAAAATGGCGGACCATGTGCAAACGCCTTGAATTTTTCTGAATGTTTTGAAATCTCTATTTTTTTTTCTGACCAGCAAACGGGATATATTTTTGTAAAAAAAATATTTGTAGGGGATGAATAGGCCATCCAATGTAGAATATGCTTCGAATTTCAGAACTTTTATTTTTACACACTCTTTCACATTTTTGAACGCTTGTAACTTCCATTAGGTAATCGGTACAACTATGAAATTTTTTTAGCACATATACCAGCTAAGATGCCTTAGAACCAGTGGCGTAACGTACAGTGTTCCATGTGTTCGGTCGCACACGGGCCCCCAACCAACAGAGGCCCCTTAACGTAGTGAAGAGGAGTGGGAGATTTTGGACTGTTAAAAACAAACTTTTTTACTAGATTTCTCCTTCATAGGAACGTTGAAGCTAGATTTAAAGTAATTTCAAGTTAGGACTGATTTTGAGTGATATAGTTTTCTTTGCTTCGAAGCAGTTTGAAGCGAGAATTTATCAGAAAATATCATAAAGTAAGTAAAGTCAGTCCATGAATATGCAAACATCTTGCTTCCAAATTATTGTCATTTCGTATTTGATATTCTCACCAAAATGTTGGGTGAAGCGCGAATTGAACTACACGTTTTTTTTATTTAAAGAATGGAAAGGACGTAAGGTGCATCTTCATTGGCTTCTAATTGGACGCCCGTCCAAAAACTGGCATCACGAACCGCCACGCGCGCCGTTGCTACTTAGCATCTACACTAGCTACCAATTTTTTTTTTTATCTCAACAATTTATTTTATTAGTAAGGATTAGATCAACAAATGGCTTAGAATTCCAGCTTACGACATTATAACTCTTACTTCTAAATTTATTAATTTAACCTACTCTGCCAGTGCAGTGATTTTTTAAAATTTAATTTTAAAAATCGGACTCTGCGCGTTTGGAATTTATTATACGGCCATTCAAGAGTTATTCAATTTTACACAAAAGAACGAACAAAAGTTGCAAAATTGTCACTTTGAATTTGACAAGTGATTGTCAAAGCGGTTTGTTGAGTTGCCATATTGAATATCAAAATAGCCGCACAACCAAATGGCGATCAGTTTGGATGCAATGACAACTGACAGTGGGCGATCAGTCTGGATGGACCTTAAAAAGTCAATTTTATAATTTTGAAAAAAAAATAAATGGCTGCTTATTGATTGGCATTGAGTTTTTTAAATGTACAATATCGTAAGATACAAGTCGTTGCAGAATGGTTCTATGAAACGAATTAAAATTGAGAGTAAGAGGACCAAACTGGAGTTCATCATGTACCCTCAGCATCCTGAGTAATGGCGAGTTAAAGTAGATTTCTAATCTAGCAAATGGTGGATCAAATATGGTTAGATTACGCGAAGGGCGATTCCGAGATTTGAAACGAATACCTTCCGCTAAGATGGAGTAAATGAGTCCATGGCAAAGTCCAAATAGAAAACATTCATCCAAAAGTATTCTTCGCGCTTTTTGTGAACGCAAATTCAGGAAAAGCAGACGATCGGGGTAGTTAGCATTAGGTGAGTTAAATTTGTAAAAAAGTGTACGTGTAAAAAAAAAGTGTAAATCTTCTTTGTACAGCCTCAATGTCGTTTGTGTGGGTTATTTGGCTGTAAGGAGACCAGACTACACTTGCGTACTCAAGAATGCTACGAACCAGAGAGCAAAACAGATGGACAGCAGATTGAATGCATTGGAATTGGGAAGAACTACGTAGCACAAAACCAGCAAGTTTGGATGCTCGATTCACGATGTTCTCATAGTGACCACTAAAACTCAATATTAGTAGTGAAGGGGAAAAACAAAGGAGAAGGCTTAAACGAAAATATCATATAAAAGCATTTAGACAAATTTAGCCGGAGGCCGTTTACATGGCACCAGGACGAAAGTAAATCAAGTGCTGATTGTAATTGTGGACATTCAGTAATAGAAGAAGCAGGAAGGTAACACTTAAGATCATCAGCGAAAAGCAGGCTCCGGCATTTTAGGATTGGAGGTAGATAATTTATAAAAAAAAAGTGAAAAACAAAGGACCTAAGATGGATCGTTGAGGGATACCGGATGTTGGAATGAAGGGAGCGGATATGCAACTATTGAAACTAACTTGTCCAGTGCGGTCTGTAAGGTAGAAACAAACCCATTTAACCAATGAAATTGGAATGTCTAAAGATATGAGTTTAGTCAGAAGTCTGTGAAAACATATCGTATCGAATGCCTTCGAGAAATCTGTATAAACTACGTGAACATCTTGGTGACGATCAAACATTTCGGCAACATCGATTTGAACTAAGGCCCGTTTACTCGATTGAATCGTGAGGTTTGAGTATATCATGTCGATAGTGTAAATCCCTATAAATATAGTCCTGGATAAAACATTTTTAATCGAATAGTCCTGGATTTACATGTAATTTAAAATTATTTCCAAATATACTACAGGCTGTACTAATCGGGAACAGTTTCGATTAATTTTAAATTACACTGTGTGGGGCCCCCATTTCGATCTCGAACACAAGGTATTTTAGAAACGTTACGCCACTGCTTAGAACCAAACTTATTTTGGGAAAAATCGAAAAATGGGCTCTCGAGTTATTAAAGATTTACTCTTGAGCTTCTATTTCATACTTGCCTTTAGTAAGCCGCCTCCCTGGTATTTCCTTTGCTTAGTTTAGGTGACTTTTTCTATAAAAGAACTAACTACTCGATTGATTTTTTCAACATTGTTTATTTTATTTTCATATAATTGTTGTTTTTATACATATAGTGAAAACTAATCGCATCGTTACAATTATCGAAACTTAACTAGACTAAAACCTAAAATTTTTCAAATAACATAAATAAAATGATTATATACTATAATCGGTTGTAATGATCTAGATTTGTTTGTATAGTTGAAAAATGGAACGTCAGTTTTTCTCCTAATTAACGTGAAAGGTACCTTAAAGAAAGTTTGAAAATGGACAGATTCTTGCTATTTATTTGTAAATGAATAAATAAAACTGACAATTTCTGCAATCAATACTATACGTTATTAAATATTATTTCTATTTTGTTTATAGCCATTTGTAGGTATATGTTACAGGGACCTCTATTCTCTATATTCTACGCACGGATTACAGCACAGATACAAACACAATATTCGATAAAATCTATTATTATGTACAAAAATCAATACTTTGGGATAAATTTACAAATTGCTACTGTCTAGAATAATACTCGTAAATTTGAATATGCCGCTTAGACGAATTACATTGATTTCAATATATTCGGTTCATCGTTATATAGCTCATACATTCATATCATTAATCTCATTGGCTAGAACTATAGTGAATAAGTACACGGTAATGGAATTATTGGCGTTCCGCTATAATTTTAATGAAATATAGATTTATTGGCTTTGCGGTCAAATTGAATTTATGATAATCGCTTGATAAAATGTTGAAAATAGAAAATGCTAGATGCGAAATTGTGTACTAGTTCTTTAAACTATGTAAAGATATATTTAATTAGGATGGGGAGAGCATCGAAATTTCAAACTATACAGTATAGAAGGCAGTTTTCCCGGAGTTTCAGTCAAAATAAAGTTGCTACTCGAAATAAATCTCACATTGATTTAAGACGTCCGTAAGGCTTTAACATTGCAAAAATTATATCGAGCACGAGCCAAATTGAACTGTATTTTGACAAATCTCCGTATTTGTGGGTGATACGTTTTTTGATTTCAGCAAACAAAACAATTTGTTTAAATAATTCATAAATTCAATCTTCCGCATCTTCAGAAATGCATACGTTCCGCGTGTTATAATAGGTAGGTAATAATAAATAAAAACGTCAACAGAATACTCACCCTTTATCTATCACCATTTTTTAAATATCCATGACCTAAACCTCTTGATTTGCCCTAACTCCTAGTGGAGCATGATAGTCGTCAACGTTTCAACGACAACTGAATTCGGAGTGTGGTACGGTTGTCAGCCATACCACTTGCTAGTCGCATTTTTTTGTTTATTATTCTATGATTACAACATTTTTTATCTTCTTCTGAATAATAAACGTGCGACCAGCCATGCCAAGTATTGAAAACTCGTTTCTCTATGAGAATCTCTTTATCGCAGAGTGGGCACCGAACGGTCACGGCCACAGAGCATGACTTAAAACTAATCCACTTTAATCCTCTAATTTCTACTCTATAGTCCTTAGTTAAAGTTTAGTTACCGACGTATCGACATTGTCGTATTCGGAAACGGTCCTTTTGACGAATTACGAAACAGCCGCTTGAACGTTAGCCGCCAAAATGCTGCACGAAAATCCACACTATAGTAAGCATAGATGAACGGATTCATTGCACTATTGAACCATCCGAGCCACGTAAAAAATTCTCCGAGCACAGCACTAACATACTCCGCAGGCAGGAATGGTGTAATTAAGTAATTTACAAAGAACGGAAGCCAACATGCTATAAAGCCGCCTACAACTATGCTAAGCGTCTGTGTGGTCTTGCTCTCGCGCTTCAGTGACGTAACACGATTTGATAAGGACTTTTGATGAACACGAGTACTTTTTGTTACGTAACTCTCGTTGATATTAATTATCGGATGATGTCGAACGCTGTGCCGTGTTCCGGCCGACGAAGACCAATGATCCGAATTAGCCACGGACACGGGTCGTGATGTGTTGGACGTGGGCATTTTTTTGAAAGATGACGGTCTCGACGACGCGGAGGACGTGACCAATTCGTAGTTGCCATTTTTGCAATGACGTGTAGCGACAATGTCGCCACCACCGTCGCTATAGTGTATGTCCTTGGGCTCCTTGACTAACGTCGTTGTCTGATTGGAGAGCGTACGAACGGCAGCTTGCTTCTTCGCATTCGGGCTGACATTATCCTGCTCCGACGTATCTTGTTCCAATTCGGCTTCAATTTCGTTTTGCTGATAGCGCTTCAATTTCTGAAATGAAATAGACAAGCAAAATTTCAAAATACATTAAATTTGGTGTAAATGTGAATCTGGGCTGTGTGTGCATTCAGAAAATGTGTGCCCACATGTTACACATGGATGAAAGTACATTCTTGGAGACGTGCAAGCTGGATGAGACCATCTGGGATTGTATATGAGACGTTAGCACGTAAAGGATCTTTATCCTAAGACCCGAGACATCTACATAAGACATGTTATGGTGAAGATGAATCCGTATTCAAGTACGCCATAGTTAAAGTGTAGCCAACTGTTATAATCAATGAAAAGATTCATTGAATTGAATTCTTTGTCCACAAAGTCACTTTAAGAGCCAGATTTTACTAAGTGAGGATTTTGACTAAAGGATAAAACAGTAAAACAAGTGGAGCTTTCACTTTACCATATGAAAGTTGATAATGATAGTTGCAATTTCATGTTGTCCTTCAGTGCCAATGGCTAACTACACTATAATATCTTTTTAGACATGGCTTTTCGGCTATTACAAATGTCCTTAATCCTCGGTGTAGTAGATTAGGTACGCAATATGACAAATACTCCCATTAGGGAGAAAACGTCCATATGGTCGCAAATGGACCTCACTAACATCCTCCCTTATGGAAATAAATACCAACCAGCCCGGTCCTCGAATAGGATAGTCTGATTGATTTTGTGACGTCAATCAGTGCCCCTCGAGCGGTGTGAGGTAAAAGTTTTATACCAAGTAATAGAACTAGGTGTTTTCGGAGGGTTCCAACTACATGCCGTTATGACCACGATGTTCCCACTTGGGGGTCTACACATCGCTACCTACCTATCCCCTAGATTTCTACCATACCATGAATTCCCCTAGATTTCTACTACGGCCATGGTCGAGCCAACTAATCAACATCATTAGCATGTACCTGCTTTTTAGATAGTAAGGACATACTGCGTGCCGGGTTGTTGTCTGTCTGGTGGACCGGTATGGAGCTTGCTGCCCCGCATCGACTTTGTCAGCTCATCACTATACTGACTTATCAGCGTCCACGAAACCTTTCGTTCGCCGTCAGCTGTCGGGCGACGACCTCCTCAGCCTTCTTTATGACACCACGACCTCGAGCGCCGAGCAATCCTTATCAGCGAGGATACGGGCGCATCATGTTCTTATTGGCCCGCTTCCTACGCTGGCTATTTCGGCGAAATACAAGTTCTCATTCCCATGCATCCCGCGTCGCTTAAATATATATCGCTGATCGTAGTACCTACTGCATCCCCTTTTTTCAGGAATCACATGAATTACTCAATATTGCTAAAAAAAATTTAAAAACGAGACCGAGGCTAATTTCGGGCGCGGCCGAAATTTGGATAAAAGTGGCTAAAAGTTTTTTTTCGGGCGTACCTACGACTTGTATTTAACCCACCCCCCATTCTGTTCCTTCAGTCTTCTCAAAAGTTCAGTTGCCTCGACAAAACAATATTTGTGTGGGGTTTGGTTGGGGGGAGCATGACCTCATAGTTCAATCCCATTTGTTTTGACAGTTTTTGTTGCTTTGATTAAGACACATTAATTCAAGGCTTTGTGAAATTGGTGGAAAAAAATATTTCTTAGAAGAACCAAATGGGGGGTGGGGTTTGTATGGCAGCCATATGACCACATGGTCCGATTTGATCCATTGTTACATATGTTTTGTGTCATCAATAGAATTACATTTGTGTGAAACTTTGTTGAAATTGATGCACAAATAAAAAAGTTTTTCTCAGAAGAATCTAATTTGGGGGGTTGGGTTTGTATGGCAGCCCCATGACTCCATGGTCCGATTTAACCCATTCTCACATATGTTGTGTGTCATCAATAGAAATACATTTGTGCGGATTTTGGTTGAAATCGGTGCACAAGTAAAAAAGTTTTTCTTAGAAGAACCTAATTTGGGGGGGGGGGGGCTAGGTTTGTATGACAGCCCCATGACCCCATAGTCCGACTTTAGCGATTCAAACGTACAAACTGCCTGCAGCAAAAAGAAGCATTTGTGCAAAATTTCAGTTTCAGAGCTTTTAAATTGGCCGAGTGAAACGCGTAGCAATAGACGGACAGACAGACAGACGGACATCGCCCAATCGACTCCCCATGTTATGCTGATCATATACATATGTATTACTTATTATGTGGTCGGAGATGCTTCCTTCAATGCGTTACAAACTTCATGACAAAGTTAATATACCTTTCGTTGACTCTACGAACGAAGGGTATAACAAGTCGAAAAAAACTTGGGGCACAACAAGAGTGAAATACTCAGCGGAATTACGGAATTCATCCGAATGAAATTCGGAAAATAAGGATTCTGCACGGACGTCTCCCTATGGAACCTTTTACGTAGGTTGCGCCTGTAACTGGGCGACTTTGGCTAACACCACAACCCCTTCGAGGTCAACGAACCACCCTTACTCTTAACAGTAGGCGTAACGAAATTCAACTAGTCGCAGGCTCGTTTAATGTGAAATTAACCCTAGAGAGATAATCTACGTCGAATCGACGTACAGAAATTTTTCTTTTTATTATATCTCATTAGTGAAGCTTCATAATTTGTTGGTTCCAAGATTTAACTCAATTCATGTCTGTAGGCGTAATTACGTGGCAAAATTATTGGCTTGGGTGCCACACAGCCTAAGATATTGGGGGTCATAAGTCAAATATACGTCGAATCGACGTATGATTATCTTTAACAAATTTGTACTGAAAAATATTTTAATTGCCCCGAATTGACATTTTTATAAATATTCATAATGTGAATGTGTATTCACTTGGATATAACCTCTAAAAGCCTGTTTCGATAAAGATATCCTTTATTTTAATCTATTGAAAGGACAGTCCACTTTCTCCTAGTACCACTTTCTTAAAATTAATATTATATAAACAAACAAATGATAATTTTTCAAAACCACAAGTTTAACAGATTAATATTAAATACAAATGATTATATATCTACCTTTTAGCAACATGTTACTCTTAACAAAGAAGTTATAAGGATGTTAACTAGCAACACGTCGAATCGACGTATGATTATCTTTTCAGGGGTAAAAAATATGATTATCTCTCTAGGGTTAATAAGAGCGCCCGCTTTAATGGGGGGCAAGCCGGGCGGTTGCCCGGGGCGCCTCATTTTTGGAGCAGCGTTTTTACTCCTTAGGGTCTCACTAAGCGAAAGAATTCAGATTTGAAAGATTGGGCCAAACGCGCTATTTCAGGATCTGATATCAAAGGGAAAATAAATAACGACATCTGCTCGTCGATTTGGGCCTGAAAACTTCGAGCATAAATTTAGTCTTCGAGATTGCAGTCTCCTTTTTTTCTCACCTGTTTTCGTTATCTGTTTAGGTACAGAATACGTATTTCTGAATGATATTCAAATATAAAGTGTGGCAAATCCTGCCTGATCAAATAAAGTCAATCCATACCATGAATTCTTTAAAAAAAATCTTTGGGGCGGTAATTTTAAATCTTGCCCGGAGCGGCATAAGTGCGGGCGCTGATTAATAATAGCTATAGGTATGGGTGCCTTAAGCATTTCCCCGGTTTACTGTGAACCACCAACTCCGTGGTTGGCTTCAACCCCACCGTACTCGGCTCTATATGACTGACGACCCAGTTGAAGAGGGTCAATGATTCATCCTTTAAGCCACCCTGCATGACTCGAGGTATCAGGATCGGCAATGCCCAGACCCACGTCCACCCAATGGCATACATAGCCTACTACAAAAGTTTTTAGATTAGGCATGTTCTAGTACGTTTTCGTCAAATATGTTGTTTCCATCAGAAAGTTTGACCTTTTTTAGCATATGTCTGCTCAGAACACTTTGATGACAAGTGATACTCGTGTAAGTTACAGTTAGTTAAAAAAATAAATTTAGCAAAAAAATTGTAATAACACGTGAAAATGTTCGTGCAATGATTTTCTACGATTTTAAAGTTTTCGATCGGCTTCATTTTCTATTTGGGTATGAAGCACCACCTTGTCCGACCATTTATAACCTGGTTTAATGACGTGGGCGTAAATCACTCAAGAACGAGTTTCGTGGAGGTCATCCAAAAACAGCCATTGTGCCGGAAAACGTGGATGCAGTGCGTGAAATGATTACAAATGACATATCGTGAGTTAGAGACATCCTTGGGCATTTCTCACCGGCCATACCTTCGATGCTGCATGAACACTTAGCCGTAAAAATGGTTTGTTCCAATACCATAGCGGTGCGTCAAATGACGTGAACATGGGCGTAGCCAGGGGGGACAGGGGGGGGCGACCGCCCCTCCCTGGCCGGTGAAACTTTTTTTATTGAATTGCATATTAATAATACTGAAAGAAAAAAAATATTTCAGGGATAATTTTTTTCAGCTTCACTTTTTCGCATTTTCGTTTGCAGTTTCCATGTTCCGAAAACCACACAAACATTTCCATATCAATTTCTTACAAGCCGTTCTTCTTCCTTACATAGTCATCTACATAGATACATATGGACATACCTAATTCTATTCTATTTCGTCCAGATTTACAGCAATGCTGAGCGCTCTTTTCATGTCTATACAGTAGACTCGGGTAAACGTGTACTTCGCCAAACGTGAAGGCGAACTATTTTATGTGAGCTACTACTCTGAAACGTGAACAAGTCTTGAAACCCCTAAAACGTGAACATTAAGGGAGGAATTCATAGTCCTCACTTAAGGAATACGGATTCCCTTAAGGAATAATTATAAAGGAATGCTTATTGGGACAAAACGTCACTTTTAAATGCATTACCTCATTCAATAAAATAATTTAAGTCGGAAGCCTAATTAAAGTAAATGACAAATAAAATATAAAGAAGTATCTAGTAGCTGCAAAATTTAAATTTATTTTTCAAATACGAGCGACTATGAACTGTAAATTTTATAAGGATTCCCTTATAGGTCAGTCAATTTATGATTTTAGGCTGCAAAAAATAGCTCGGCTCTGTTTTTTGGGATACTGTTAGGGTAGATACCAGAAGTGTACCACCAAGTTTGCAACTTCGAAAACCTATCTTAACCCCGTGACCCTCAAAAAACCTAAAAATTTTCGAAGGTTTTTCATATTTTGGTTTGTGATTTTCAAAAGTCGTCTGCTTGATTCTCAAAGCTAATAAAACCTTCTTTAATTTGAGTCCAGCTTTGTAGGTGCAAAGGATCTCAAAATACTCGTACAGCACTTTAAACATTGTTTTTTTTTTTTGTAAAAAAGTTCGAAATGCTGTATCTTGGGATCCTTTGAACCTACAAAGCTGGCGTTGCACTCAAACTAAAGAAAATTTTGATAGCTTTAAAAGTGCAGTGGACGACTTTCTTGTGCCTTACAGGCCTTCTACATCTGCAACTTCGTTGCCAACCTAGGTTGCAGGTACCTAACTACACACTTGCAACATTCCGGAAACCACGCCATTCACGTTCTTGCAACCTGGTACTGGAACCTGCACCATGCCTACAAATGACTTATTTTCCGTTTTTTTTTGCGTGTTACCAACTTAGGTTGGCAACCATGTTGCAGGTGTATAAGGGCTGTAAACCACTTGTGGAAAATAGAGAATCGACTGCACTAACGTCCCATAACGTATACGGTTTCTCGCAATGCCTCATAATTTGACCACAGTTTTTCAGTCGAACTCTATGCATTCAGAGAACTAGCGTGAAATTTTGTCGGCCTGTTTGCATCGACCAGTAATTTAGGTACGCTCTCCAAGTACTGCTCCCTTTCAACAGCTTTGGTTTTTACAATTTGGTTTGCAAAATTTTGGACAAGAACTTGACTGTGGAATGCTCTTGATACCGCCATCCGCGATATTGTCTAAATAGATGAATTAATATTTATGGGGGAGTTAAATTCCCTTTCAGACTAAAGGTACGTTGTCCTCGACGCGGCCGCACGACAGCGACTCGCTCATTCCATATGAAAACTCGTTTTTCAAATGAGAGAGAAACGAGTTCTTATGGAATGAGCGAGTCGCTGTCGTGCGGCCGCGTCGAGGACAACGTACGTAAGCTGGACTCAAATTTAGCACTTTGGTCTTGTTTAATTTTTTCTTTAAGTCGACTGCATTTGACTCCTTCTCGAGATCCAGAGCTATAACGATCAGATCGTTGATTTTGTGCGAGAGTACTTAATTGTCAAAACTTCATCATGCAAGCTCCACGGCACCCCGGCAACTTAAGTCGAATGAGCAAAAAACTACCATCAGAATGGAATCCTGCCCAACTTCGGTTTAAACTTTACTGTGGGATTCCGTTCTATTTTAAGGAAGTGGAAAAGCATGTACCCCTAAATGTCTCCAGCCGACTGTCGGATAATGTTTTTTTCTATGGATGCTGTGGATGTGAGATAAGAGGCTTCTCGGTATGTTTCAGCAGGAGATGCGATCCTGTAGAACCAAGCAAAGTCAGATTTCAAAACGGACAATGATGTCGCAAGTGGAATATGCTGCCCAAAAGCCAAAAATAGCACTGAATATAAACAAGTTACGTTTTAAAAAGCAGAAACGGAGGCCAGTTGAATGTAATCATAATAACCAGTAAAAGTCTAAACACTTTCAGGGGCAATTTTTCTTTAAATGGTCTTGAAAATCATTCTCGACTGCCCTTTCCTAAAATTAAAAAAAAAAACAATCATGAATGGGTACTCGTTTAACATCTTGAGTGAGTTCATAGTTCGTCACAAGGGGCGTGAGTTCGAAAAACAAATTAACTCAATTCGTTCACGGTGAGTCTCGAACCCGTGTGCAAAGAAGGTGCGGCCACTAACCATTACACCAGCTAAAATACTCTAAATTTTGCCTAACAATATTTTCGCGACCAACGATTTCAAATCCTTAGAAAATCTTGATATTGAAAAAATTTCGGGCTTGCCCCCCCTGACCGAAATCCTGGCTACGCCCATGGACGTGAATAAAATCGTCACCGGTGACGAATCATATGGATATATGCGTATGAGTCGGAAACTAAACAGCGTTTGGCTGTTCCAAGACGAGCCCAATCCAAGAAAAGTTGTTTGCGCACGAAGCGCTGCGAGGCAAATGGTGTCCTGTTTCTTCTGCTGAATGGGTCCTGTGGGCATTGTTCGACTTGAGGGACGTAGTACGGTCAATTCCGAGTGGTACACGACCATTTGCTTGCCCGAAGTCTTCGGCGAAATTCGCAAAACGAACAAGAGAAGATCATTTTTCATCATTACAATGCGAGGTCTCACACATCAGTTCAAACTAGCGCCTATTATTTAATCGGTTAAAACATTAAAACGACGGGCCATCCGCCTTACAACCCTGACTTGGCACCGAATGATTTTTATTTGTTCCCATTTATTGAAAATAAATTACGTGGTGAACGGTTTTCTTCGCCCGAAGCAACTGTTGAAGCGTTCAGAACCCATGTTTTGGAGGTGTCGCCATCGGAATGGAAAAATGCTTCGAAAATTGGTTTGAGAGCATGCAAAAGTGTATAGATGCTCATGGCGAATATTTTGAAAAACAATGAAACCATTTTTGAAAAAAAAAACAACATTCGTTTTTTATTTATTTTCTAGAAACTCTTTTGTAGGAACCGTCGTACTAATCCTAGTAGCTTTCGTGATCCATGGGTGTTGTTATAAGTCAGCGTAGACAAAGGCGTAGGGGTTTCAGACAATTACGCCTTAAACCCGCAATTTCTTCGAACCTCTTTTTTTTTAATTAGTAGCTTCGTTTGGGGTATAGTTGTGTCGCTGGTCCTTATCGGCTGCCCTGCAATCTGTTCTGTTTCGCAGGACTTTGTCTTGTTAAGTTTCTTTGTAGATCAATCAAGTATGAGTATTTTGGGTAATACATTCTGCTAGATACCAGGAATAAACTTGCTTGGTGATGGAGAATTGGGTATGTATAAGGCTCTCTGATGTGTCACTTTATAAAAAGGAGAAATCAGCCACCAGCCCCGGTATGACAAGGGGCGCTCACCCTCAAGTTTCTGTCTCATCGCGAGACAAGCATGTACGCTAAGTGAAATTGTTAAATACTCCTAGACTAGCTCCTACTGACTAGTGGACTAGTCTCATCTGTGATAGAACGCATCAGCTCATGCATCACGGTTGCCAAAACCCTCTTTGAATTCAATCTAAAGAATAAAACGTTTCCAAACCTGGTAACCCTTATACTCCTATCAGGACCGAATTTAGCCTCTATTGCGCCCCTGGGCAGTAACGAATTTGCCGCCCTCTACCACTAGATAAGTTTGAAGGTAGCAGTTTGCACCTCACAAAGGAAATGTAGGCAAAACGTTAGCGGTCGTATGTGAAAAATCGAAATTTCATATTTTTTACTCACCCAGAGAAAAGTATTGGTAAAACTGTAGCTTTTACTGTCGTTTTGATATCTTTTCGTAGTTGAAATCGACCCTACAACTGCTGAATACAATTCTACAGTGATCTCGTTGTCAAATTTACAACCCCTCATATTTTACGGTTTTTACTGTAAATTTCACGAAATTATATTGAAGTTGTTTCTTATTTTCAATAATTGCTGTTGTTTTAACTGCAGATTACCGTAAGATAAATTTTGAAATTGACTGAAATTTTCTATGCTCTTACCGGTAAGCCTGTTTTATTGAAATCATAATTCTGTCGTTTCTACAGTACAACACTGTTATTTCCAAATCTTGGTTGTAATGTATATTAAGACAATGGGATAGGAATGAAATACGATTTTGTTTCATTTTTGACATTTCTTTTATTATTTTAAGCTTAATTACTTTCACTCACGGGGATTTTAAATCGCAAGAAAATTACTTAAAATGAAAGCCCGCACTGATTATATTTACTAAAAAAAATAAGAAATTTCTCTAGATAGACAGCATCTGATGGAATTGGTTGTCAATTTTACAACATACAGTATAGAATTTAAAGAGAGGTACTGTGAAGTTTACAAAATATTTTCACAGTTTGTTGTTGAAATTACAACTATAAATGTTCTCATATTTCACTGTTAATTTGAACAATTTAAATTTTTAATTCACGAAAATTGTAAAGATAACAGTAGATAGCATTCAATTACGTAACATTGGCAATTAATTGTTGTCAATAAAAAAGTGATATTTTTCTGGGTGTAGTAAGCGTATTTTGTTTGCTTGAACATTTTTTATGTTGCTTCCCAGGGGAGGAATACAGGTGTTCCGTGTACCTTCCAAAATTGTTTTAGGAATGATTGAAACTCCAATGATAACATGGAAAACTGTACAATTCTTATTACATTCGCCTTTTCACTTTCTTTAGAAATGCGTTCATGTTTTCTAAATTTTTTTCTTTGTCGATCGTTTTGGAAATAATTTGCGAATTACCCCAACAAATAAAATTTCCTATATTAGCATCATATTTAACCAGAAAACGTCATACCGAATAAACCCAAAATTAAGAAAGCTTGAGTTAAAATTTGAACACACCTTGAGCTAATTTGTTTTCGGTAATAAATACACTTACTGATGTTATTCAGCAACAATCATTCCGTGCCTAAAAAGTTTTAGATTTTCCTTATTTCAACTATTTTAAATTATTTTTTATTTTCGGTGGAATTTCCCGTTTTTATCTGAGCAAAAAATTGCAAATTCGAAAATTTAAGCGTAAAAATGCTTAAAAATTTATAAAACCTATTCACCCGATACAAACTCAAAAATTTGATAGCCACTGCCGCATTTCTAATATCGAGACTTGCACCTCTTCCGAAACCAAGTCCTTGCTTCCCAGCGAATTTGATGTGGGGACAAATTTTAGAAGTAATTGAACACACGAAAATCAGTGCCGGATTAACCTCGTGGCAGAAGGTGGCAAATGCCACGGGCCCCGCGCCTTGAGGGGGCCCCGCGCTGGCCTTAAAAAACTTAATAATAACCAAATTCTAAAAACGAGTGGTAGTATTTTCAATATACTATAGTCATACAGACACCCAATAAGGTTATGGTAATGGTAATATATGCTTAATATGATAATAGTGCCTTTCGACTTACTGGACGAAACTCGGCGTAATTTATGCGAAATTCATCATCAACATTTTTTTACTAGAAATAGCGTACGCAGCAAAGCTGTAGAAGTCAGTAGTCAGAAATGTTATTCGATACAAAACCCTCTTCAGTAGACCTCACGATCTAATATAAAAGTAAGTCAACCAGTGGCGGAACAACTTAACTTGGGGCCCTTCAGCCAGCTTCTTGAATGCCCCCTCTTCTGACATATGAAAGTAGGTACTAATTTTTTTTTCGATTTAAAAAAAAAATTTTGTCGTCCTTTGCTGGCATGATTGTTAATGCTATGCTTTTTAGTATTTGGAAATACATACATAACTTTAAAATCATCTAAGAGAAATTGATGTGTTCTCTTTTTTGTTGAAAATCTCAGTTTTGTAGAACTTTTTTTTTCAATCACCATATCCATCAAGCTCGTTGACTCAACAGACCCAGGTCACTACTTTACGCAGCGGGGTAATTTTTCATACCTTGGCACAAGGTGATGTGACTATAAAACCTAAATTTAGCAAAATTATATTTAAACAGAATTATACATAACTGGGCCAACAACAGATACAGCCAGGAAAGCAAATGGGGATAAAAGAGGTCAACTATCACACACAATCATTCAAACTGAACACAAATTGCTCGTTTAGGGGCTAAAGAGCAAAGTCCTCAGTACATCGATGGACAATATTTTTTCGTCGGGACACTGTAGTGTCGCTATCGTTATCATCTTAAATGAACTAGGGACACACTATCCTAGTACTTATGATTTTATGGTAAAATTGGCTGATCAATTTGACTTAAATAAATACTTGTCAAAATGAAATTCTCTGTACAGTCTTAGCTCAGGAGAAGTTGGTCAGAGAGTGACAATACATTAAGTGTCACAGTCCAAGTGTATCATCGACAAACCACTCTAAATAATATTGCACACTGGATAATAGAAAAAAGTAGATACATACGCTTAAAATTTATGATATTTTACTAAGTAAGGAGGTTTTCACACTTAGGGCCAGATTACGTAATCTGTGCAAATTACTTAATTTGAGCTGTTAAATTCCATACATTTTTAAATTCACCACACCTCAGATTACGTAATCGGGGCCGGATTAAGTGTGAAAACCTCCTAAGATTAATGAATAAACCAAAATATAGATGTGAGTGTTAAATTTTGTGTTAGTTTTGGAACACGTTATTAATTGGACTAATCGAGGTTCCAGTGTAGGCCAGACATGATCACCTAATGCAAGGCTAGGGGGCCCCACCATTGACTCTTGCCACGGGCCCCGCGTTTGCTTAATCCGGCACTGACGAAAATGTGTGGTTAAATGAGTTACTTTCTTGGGGGCGTTTTGAACTTTCCAAAGGATCGCTACCACCAAAAATATTTTTGGTTTTTTTTCTTCAAGTCTGGGGCAATTTTAGAGGCTTGAGAACAGGTGCTGGCATCCAAGTACTCGCGTATTTGTATCATTTAATGTGGCTTCAGGCATATGTAATGTTTAAAGTGAAGCCAAAGATGATTTATACTGCTACTCTAATTGAACTGAAGGCCGCCACGCCATTTAGAGTGAATGAAGCTTAAAATAGATTAGACGCGTCAGCATCGGCATCAGCAGAAAAATTTAGAACACACGCATTTGCCTTTGATAACCCACATTGACAAGCATTTTTTCTGCTTCGGCTGCTGCTATCAATGTGGGGCATCAAAGGCAAATGCGTGTGTTCTAAATTGAAATTTTTCTGCTGATGCCGATGCCGATGCTGACGCGTCAAATGTATTTCAAACATTTGTGTATGCTTCAAGCAAAATTTTGCGTAGCTCCAATTTTTGAAGGCGGAATCACTTTAGAATTTGAGTTGAGGTTGCGATTAGGTGCTTTGGATTGAGACGAATATGTACCTACATCTAACTAGAATAAATTAAAGAAACAAATTATTTTCTACAATTATGTTTCAGTTTTCAAAATTCATCTTTCCCATAATTTTAGACCAATGAAAAAAATTAAGAATTTGCCGTCTCTCAAATTCTACCGCCCCGGGCAGTAGCCCAGGTTGCCCATATGGGAAATCCGGCCCTGACTCCTATTATGTGTACGTGAACATTTATTATTGAGCTAAGTACATTGACATACTCACCTTGTTATGTACCTCTATATCTGTCATATTATCATGACGACTTGCTACCACACATGAGATTCGAGCATAAACGTACACCATTACAGCCATCGGTATGAAGAAGGAGCCCATTGCCGAGAATATGACGTATCCTTCGTTACGATTATAGCGACATTCCATGATGTCTTCTCGTCGTCCTGGCTCGTACCTGCAACGAAACGGCAACCGCGGGGGCTAAAATGTAGTTATGTACTCGTACGTGTATGCTAAAAGGCCATAATTCTGATTAAAAACAAACATCCGAAATGAATACTAAAAGCAGGAAATTTTATACGGATGAATAGGATTTGTCGAACACAGCAAGGAGCATAACAATGCTGTTGCTGTATAGTCTTTTACTTAGATAAAAGGGGTCAACCGATATAATCAACTAAGAGAGTGAACAATTAGCTGGTATGTACCGTTTGAAGCAGGACTGATAATATGGAGTGACGTATTGCAGAGTGCAGAATTAAGTCTTTTTTATGATCTGACAATAGAATGAGGAAGTGCTATTCAACTTGAATTTATCGACCCGATATTTGTGGCGGAGCTAGAACGATTCCTTTCGGTATTCACGATGAGTGAAGGTTGTTATCACTTAATTATTTACATTGACAGGATAATTCGACAAATGGATGATGTCGTTAATTAGATATGACACCTCATGGGAGGTAATAAATACATTAGATAATGAAGAAAAATAATAGCCGGTAATAACAATATACATAAATAGAGACTTCTAGGCATTGTTGCGGTCGTTATAGATAGAAGGAAGAACATTTCTGCATTAAGTAATTATGCAAATTAATTAAGGATTTTATTGACCTTCCATAATGTGGTACTGAAATAATTTATTAATCAGAGTGGTGATACCGATCCACCACTCCACGGATCGTCATGAATTGGTACTTTTTCGTGTTGTATTTTATAGTCAGGCAAGAAAGAAGAAGATAATCATCATACACACAAACAAAAAAAATCACTCACCATCCTAAAATAGGTGGACATGTTATCGCCAACGCCAAACACCACACAATCAGTATCATGATTAATGCCAGTCGTTTCGATCTGCGTTTACGAGAATATGTCAGCGGACGTGTTACAGCTAAGTATCTGAAAATTATCATATAGATATAGAGACAATGGGTTGTAATGTACGACTATTTCAATCCTAGAAATAAAATAAATATTTAAGGATAATTTACCTGTCCACACTAATGGCACATAAGCTAAGAATAGACGCCGTACACAAGAGTACGTCAAGTGAGATCCATATGTCGCACAGCACCCAACCTAATTGCCATGAACCTGAAATAGATTGATGATGATAATTAGTGTATAGGACTCGTATAGTATAAGTGCTTGAAATGTTTTCGCCGGATAATTTTGTAGTATCATCTCATCAGAAATGTTTTAAAAGAACACATCTCTCATCACTCGTATTGGTTATACTACTAAGATATAAAATGTATGGACATTCCAAGTCATCGTTTCTGAAAGTGGTCCGTACGCCCTGGGATCCGTTTACCCAATTGGGTTCTATACAAAATCCAAAAATACAAAATCCAAAAAGACAAAATCCATAAAAATTGAAAAATCCACAAAGTCAAAATCCACAAAGACAAAATTCACAAAGACAAAATCCATAAAGTCATATTTCACAAAGTCAAAATCCAAAAAGACGAAATCCAGAAATTCGAATTTACATCAGTTTGCTTATCACAATTGAATATTGAGAACATTTATGTACGTTATTACGTTAACTAGACAATTACCAAATCCCGGAGCATATGCGCTTTACCTGAATACACGGAAAAGGATTCATCCGTGGCATATACGATTTAGCCGATGACACGGAGAGGAATGCACCCGGACCATAAGCGCTTCAGGTAAAGACAGCTATAGCGCATATGCGCTCCGGATGCATCCTTCTCCGTGTATTCAGGTAGAGCGCATATGCTTCGCGGTTTGGTAATTGTAAAGTTAAGCGACTTTTCTGAAAATCAATCTAAAACTTTAGGTTTTTTCTGAAAAGGTTCCTTGGAAAAATTTAGTGTTTTTTATAGCCAATTTTTTTTTTCAATATTTAGTTCCCCCTGTTCTGCATGGAATTACTACATATTTTGAATCGTTTGTTTTTTGTTGGGCTAAATTGGTGGTATGTATTTAAGTATAAAACTAATAATCCAAGTGTACGGACCAGATTTTTTTGCTGACCATTGAAACGCTACAAATATACAGTACCAGAATCTTAATTACCTTCCGGGAAACGAAAATTCCAATCTCCCCATCACCACTCGCTCTCACCTCTGGTTTTTAACTAAAAAAAACGCTGAACTTTCTCAAGCTCCGCCACTGGAAATTAACGTTTTGGGCAATTTCATGGTAATTTTTGGAAAAAAAACCCGCACTGACATCACCGAATCGGAGCCCACACAATAAGTATTATGGCTCTCTTCATACAAAAATTTATGGATTTTGTCTTCATGGATTTTGACTTTGTGGATTTTGACTTTAAGGATTTTGACTTTGTGTATTTTGACTTTATGGATTTTGTCTTTATGGATTTGGTCTTTATGGATTATGACTTTATGATTTTGACTTGTGGATTTTGGGGTTCTATACAAAATCCAAAAATACAAAATCCAAAAAGACAAAATCCAAAAAAAAATAAAAATCCACAAAGTCAAAATCCACAAAGACAAAATTCACAAAGACAAAATCCATAAAGTCATAATTCACAAAGTCAAAATCCAAAAAGACGAAATCCATAAATTCAAATTTACATCAGTTTGCTTATCACAATTGAATATTGAGAATATTTATGTACGTTATTACGTTAACTAGACAATTACCATATGCGATTAGCATATGCGCTTTACCTGTAGACACGGAAAAGGATTCATTCGTGGCATATACGATTTAGCCGGTGACCCGGAGAGGAATGCACCGGACCATAAGCGCTTCAGGTAAAGACAGAGACACCTAAGGCGCATATGCTCCGGGTGCATCCTTCTCCGTGTCTTCAGGTAAAGCGCATATGCTCCCGGGTTTGGTAATTGTCTAGTGCCCACGCAATAAGCATTATGGCTCTCTTCATACAACAATTTATGGATTTTGTCTTGATGGATTTTGACTTTGTGGATTTTGACTTTATGGATTTTGTCTTTATGGATTTTGTCTTTATGGATTATGACTTTTGGATTTTGACTTGTGGATTTTGACTTTGTGGATTTTGTATAGAACCCGGATTTTGACTTTGTGGAATTTGTATAGAACCCCATTTTACCTTGTGTAAGTTAGGTGGTTATAATGGTACGAGGCCCAGAGGGTTTCGAGCCAACCCCCACACACCACGGTGCTAAAAATCAGATGACTTGAAATCTGTCTCAATCTGTCATTCGTCGAGTGCAGATCGTGCTTAGAACAACCGAGTTTCGCAAACAGTTTTTCCCCAATTATCCTCTCTCTCTTGACTACCGTAACTCCTAGTGGAGCATGGTGCGTTGATGACTACCGTGTGTAGTCATCAGCGTTACAAAGACAACTTGAATTCGGAGTGTGATACGGTTGTCCTAGTCGCATGGGCGTAGCCGGGGGGGGGGGCAGGGATGTACTTGCCGGGTACATTGCGGCTAGACGAAGTAAGCAGGGTAAGTTGGATTTTTGGAAATTGGTGTCGTCGAAACGACGAAGGATGAACTTTGTGTAACTTTTAGAACTCCAGTATTTCCTATGGTTGTCGATTCGACGATAAGTCTGTGTCTATACAACTAGCTCATAACAAATATGTTTATTTTTGAAATGTGGGACCTATTTTTTCAAAAATTATGGAAAAAAATATTTACTATGACAAAAAATAGGACAAATCAGGAAAATGGCTCAAAATTTTTCTTCATTTTAGGAAGATTGCTTTTCGAACTCATAAAAATCGTACATAGAATTAATCAAGGGAACTCGGGGAGAAGATATTCCAAAATTTACTGTAAATAATTCTACAATCCACTGTAAAAACCGGAATAGGTGAAGTGAAAGAAAACCCGTGTTGGGACCCAAAATGGATCGCTTCAAATCTATAGTATCTGCAATACCTTTTAAAACGAGTCCTATGCTAAGCTGAAGCAACATGCTTTAACAAATCAATTGCAAAATAAAAATGAGAAGGAATGGCTACGATGATGTTTACTTCGTGAAAATTGAAGCATTGAAGAAAGTACCCCCCAGGCAGGGCACCACAGACACCGAACCGTAGGAATTCGAAAATGTATGCTAAAAATGTTTTCCCACCAAAACACTTCAATTTTTAGCATTTTAACAGAAAGAGAACCATCTGGTTTAAAGACCTTTACAGCAGCCCAACACAATTTTACGGCCAAATTAAAATACACAAGCCCGATCGAAAAATCAAACCGATTGTTTCAAATATTTATCAATTCAGCGGCTTCCAAGACATCGATACCGCAACAACATCTCCTCAACTTATATCAACATAAGATGGGGTCACTTCACACATGACGATACTTTCAATAGCAGTCCTTGTTTCCGAACAGATTCATGTCGAGATTGGGCAATGTTTCATGACCACCTCGTTGCCTCGACATAATCATAGCTTGTACTTATTCTCTGAGAGTTATTGTTCTTTAAACCACGCGTCTATGAAAATAAACTCAACCCGTTCAAAAAAAGGTAAGAGTTCATCAACGAGGAGATCTGGCGAATTGAGAAGATGATGTGATGATAATGTTTCGAAAAAGATTTACAAAGTTTAGTAATATAAACGCTCAAAATAAAAAGGGAACATTTGGTACTGCAATTTTTAGTATGGTATGAAAAAATTTTGATGTGCTAGCAGGGGGCACGTGCCCCCTGTGCCCCCCCTGTAAATACGCCACTGACAGCACCCCCAAGTTCCTGGCAAGATGCACAAATATTGATAATAGCCTAATACGCCTACTGAATGTGTAATATTATACGTTAAGACCTTAGGTTACTACGTGATAAACCTAGTACATCAGATTGCAAAATGTGGTGGAAACAAATTTTTTTTTGGTTCTTATGTTTTTTTGGGGTGTTGAGCACGAATCCGGAGCTTCCCAAAAAAATTTCGTTGCGGAACAGGGTCCCAATCTCGAAAAACCCTAAAATTTTTGCTGTTTTCCCGTTATTCGGCCCCTATTCTGAAAGTATTTAGTTCTGCGAAAAACTCTCCAGGAATATTTTAGAGAGCACATAATTGCGCGTCCAAAAAGACATACATATTATAAATCCGTAGAGCGGTATTACTACAATGGATAATTTAAATTTGCCATTTTTAACATAGTTCCATTTTATGAATGAAATTTTGAGAGTGAACGGTTTTTCATTTTTGGTCGCAAAAGTTGCATTTGTCTTGTACATTATGTATTTTGGAGTGCAGAACCTGAATTTGTAACTTCCAACCAAAATTTCGTTGCAAAACACGGTCAAAATTGCAAAAAACGCCAAAAAAATGTCTATCAATTGCATCAATACCGCTTTACATATTTTAATGATTAATGGCGCGTTGGACCCGCAATTATGTTTTCTTTAATATTTTCATGGACAGGTTTTCGGAGAAATGTACAATTTCGGAGTTATAAAAAAAAGGGAAAACTCCGAAAATTTTGGGGGTTTTCGCGGTTTCGACCCTGTTCCGCAATGAAATTTTGGTGGGAAGCTCCGGATTTGAGCTCTGCACCCCAAAAAACATAAGAAACCAAAAAAAAATTCTCCACCACACTTTGCAATCTGAAATCACCTAGGAACTACACTATAAGTAGATTAAGTTTTTAAGTTTTTATATACAGTCAAACTTCTCATAAGCGGACACCATTCAGGAATGAGATTTTGTCCGCTTATTGGAAGTGTCCGCTTATGACAATATTTTTACGAAGGTATAACATTTTATAAAATCGACTTTCACTACAATCTGCAAAACCATTCAAAAAACGCGATAAAAATTTGTAGTCCCGACGGGTTCGGGTATAATTTTTAGTCATTTGATTCCCACGCTCTTTCCACTTTTTCAAATTAACTTTTATTTTGGATAAAGATTTGTTCGTTTCCACGTCGTCGGATTTTTTCCGAGAGCGTGCACACTTATATTTCATCTGAATTGTTATGTGAATTGCAATTTTTCTTCAATTTGCAAAATTGTAACACTTATTTAATGTAGAATAGAGAATGGCACGACTAAACGCCGCAGCAAAAATTGAGTTTATGCAATTTCTACAAAAGCTGCGAGTACATTGGGTCCTGCAAATACGCGTAAGATCCATTTTCTGGTAATCGCAAGACTCTTTGTACTAAATACAATTCTGCAATGTAAGAATTTGTGCTTTTTTTCTTGCAACTGTCCGTTTATTAGAGGCTCGCTTGTTCAGAATGGATATGGAAGTACTGTCCGTGTCCGGTTATGAAAGTGGCCGGTTATCCTTGCAAAATATGTGAAAAAATATTGGGGAAAATAAAAGTGTCCGTTTACAAGAAATGTCCGGTTATTAGAAGTGTCCGTTTAGGGAAGTTCGACTGTATATGTATATTCTCTCATAAGGTTTTTAAAATTTTTTCTTAAACTATCAAATTTTAGTTGAAACTTAATAAGAATCAATTGTATTAAACTAAATATTTTCCAATCTAGAGTTAAGGCTGACGCACGCCGGTATCTTTTTTAACTAATATGTAATGCATGAATTCTTTGTCTGAAATAAATATTGAATTATATTGGATTGAAATCTTGATTCTCGATGTGGTAATTTTTCGTACGAAAAGAATAAAAATTGTAGCTTTCGCAAATGTATAATTCAACTAAAGGGCAAAACAGAACGCTTACGTTACGTTACGTGCCGAACATTCGTCAAAGATGATTCAATGGAGTTTGTATGCAACTGCACAGAACGCACGTAACGGAACGGAAGCTTCCGAAAAACTGTTCGAAATGTCAAATTCCACGGAAATCTAAGTCAGTTTGTTTGTCATACTTATGATAATGTTATTGCTAACCATTTTATTACCTTTTTACATCCTTCATACAGTTTTTAAGTTGAAAGGCTAAAAATACTTACAAAAACGCAAATACTTCCAATTTGATTTTCCTTTTTGAACGGCACGGAAAGGAACGGCACGTAACGTAACGTTAACCTTCTGCTTTGCCCTTAAATTAATTCCGCACAGCAAAATCACTACTTTTTGCTCAACTATTTCAGTAAGAACCAATGTTTCCCTAGATTTTCCCCGTTTTTTCCATTTTTCGAAAAAAATACTCGTTGCTGCAGAATGGGTCTCAGAAGATTTGTAAGGAATGGACATGGCCATCCGAAGATGCCCAGGGGACGGAGCCAATGCCTCTACAACCGTGCAGGTTAGGCAATGACGATAGGGCTCCTCAACGAGCGAGCAGCGGCATGCGCTTGCTGTAGCTCAGTTCGGGAGATACGGGCGGGGTTTGTGCCGCTCGTTGCCCCTGTCCATTTACAAAAGAAAGGGATGCCAAGGTATCACTACACGAACACAGGGGTTGAAATGGGGATATAGGTATTGTATGGAGAGCCAACTAGCACAGATGCCATCTTATGTTTGCTCCGTGGACCCGGATGGCGGCGGATCCCGGCCAATCTATACCCACTATATATATAAATAAAAACACCCGTCCTGAGGCGCCCGCGGCCGAATCGAGGATTGTAGGGCGTCTCCCTTGAAGTTGGCCGTGTCTTACTTCGATCACGCCATTTTCGGTCCATCTGCCCTAATGGTAATGTTTCCGACACATAGATGTCTACTTTTGAATGTGGCGGGATGTTTACAAATATTAATAATTTAAAATAAATCAGATCATTAATATTTGTGAAAAATGTACCAAATCCAAAAGCAGACATGTATGTGCCAAAAACCGTCCGTTACAGATTATATTTTGTTGGGGGTCTATGACGCTTTAGGGTTAAGTGGTCCGTAGACAAAATAAGTTTGAGAATCACTATTCTAAATTATGTACATTTATACGAACACCTTATAGTTAGGGTGTCCCGAAGAGTTGAAAAAAGTCGACTTTTTTATTTTGTGTGGGGAATGGGCGGGTCGATGGTGCTCAAATCAAAGGGCTTGATGAGTAAATTTGAGGAATCTTTTTATACCCTTCGCTCATAGAGTGAAAGGGTATATTAACTTTGTCATGAAGCTTGTAACGCATTGAAGGAAGCATCTCCGACCATATAAAAAGTATACATATATGATCAGCATGACTTGGGGAGTAGATTGGGCGATGTCCGTCTGTCTGTCCGGCCACTTTAAAAGGTATGATGCTGAAATTAAGCACAACTACTTCTTTTGGCTGCAGGCAGTTTGTATGTTTGAATCGGTAAAATCGGACAATGGGGTCATGGGGCTGTCATACAAACCCAACTCCCCAAATTAGGTTCTTCTAAGAAAAACTTTTTTATTTGTGTACCAATTTCAACCAAATTTCACACAAAAGTGTTTCTATTGTTTACACAAAATATATGTAAGAATGGATCAAAACGGACCATGGGGTCATAGTGCGGCCATACAAACCCAACCCCCATTTTGGTTCTTCTAATAAACATTTTCTGAACAAATTTCACAAAACCTCGAATTAATGTGTCTTTATCAAAGCAACAAAAAAGTCAAAACAAATGGAATCGTACTATGGTGTGGTGGATCCTTACTAGAAGGAGGAACCTCCGAAGCAGCTTGAGAGCTGTGGCTTCAGGAGTGTTCACCGAGTTGAAGCAGCAGAGTACCTGCTGTGGCTTCTAGCTTTAGAGAGAGTATTCTGTGGTGGATCCTTACTGGAAGGAGGAACCTCCGAAGCAGCTCGAGACCTGTGGCTTCAGGAGTGTTCACCTAACTGCAGCAGCAGAGTACCTGCTGTGGCTTCTAGCTTATTGAAAGAACGTATTTCTCAGACTGCCCAAAACTTTATTCTTAACTTACCTTATTTATACCTTAAATTTGCTTGGTACGCGTTTTCATATTTTCACACGTACCAAGCATATTACCTAAATTCTTAATCTATTCTTAGCCTAGCTTATTCTCAGACATATCATATTCGGGTACCACGCACAAGTGCATTTGCACTTGTGGTGTCAAATTTATTTACAGTATGTGCCAAAATAATGCGGGTGTTTGGCGAATAACATATTCATGTAAAATATGTTATCCATTGTGAGCCATAAATCCTTTATTGACTGAAATATGGTTAACGGTTTTAATAAGATTTCCTCTAAATTTCTCAAAGTATTAACAGTGGCTAAATGTTATTGCTGGTATGATTCAGCTAGAAAATAAATTTTTCTTAAATAACACTGAAATATGAGACCCGTTCTCTACAAGGTCCCTAACTTAGCAAAGCTGTATACCATTTGTCACCCTTTCAGATAAAAGTAAGTTGAATTCCACTAACTTCCCGAAGGTACCTTACGGTTTAAATTGTGTACTCCAGCTCAGAAGCCATGAAATGAAACAGGAAATATGCGATCCACGCAGCCACACTAGCACACTCGCAAGTGAAAGGTGTGTGCTGGTACGCAGCCTCCGTCAGCTACGAGAGGCCACTCGCTGTCATCTATTTGTATGCGCCTCCTGACTGCAAACTGTCCCGATCATGGCTTCTCCGGTAGCACTTGGAGCGATAAAAAAGGCATGCGCCAGCAGCATAAAATTTTTGAATATGTTGTGTAGTGCAGCCATTTTTTTAAAACCGCCCCTCCCTGCCCCATATCATGTCATCATGCCCCTGCTCCCTCTGGCTAGGCCTATGCTTTTGTGTGATTTTACACTTCTTATTTGTAATAATTACACAGAGTTGCACGATTCTGAGTCAGATTTGAAAGATAAATATTTCAATAAATACGCAAAATTACAACAATTCAGAAGTAGTATATTACAACATTAGCTATGTAAACTTTTGAAATACACTTCGTTGTAATTTTTGTGATATTTAATAGTTTCGAAAATAGAATTTCTTGAACCGGTAAGCTTTTTATTTACCGTTTCCTGGAAGGAAATATGTGTGAACCTAAGCATTTGTCGCGCAGTGTATGATCAGCATGACTTGGGGAGTCGATTGGACGATGTCAGTCTGTCCGTCTGTTGCGACGCGTTTTACTCGGCCAATTTAAAAGCTATGAAGCTGAAATTTTGCACAAATCCTTCATTTTACTGCAGGCAGTTTGTATATGTGAATCGGTAAAATCGGACAATGGGGTCATGGGGCTGCCATACAAACCCAACTCCCCAAGTTAGGTTCTTCTAAGAAAAACTTTTTTATTTGTGTACCAATTTCAACCAAATTTCACACAAAAGAGTTTCTATTGAACACACAAAACATATGTAAGAGTGTATCAAATCGTACCATGGGGTTATGGGGCTGCCATACAAACCTAGCCCCCCCCCCCCCAAATTAGGTTCTTCTAAGGAAAACTGTTTTATTTGTGCACCAATTTCAACCAAATTTCACTGAAATGTATTTCTATGGATAACACATAAGTAACATTTTTAAGAATGGATCAAATCGGACAATGGGGTCATGGGGCTGCCATACAAACCCAACCACCTAAATTAGGTTCTTAAAAAAATTTATTTTTTTATTTTTGCACCAATTTCAACCAAATTTCACTGAAATGTATTTCTATTGATGATACAAAACATACGTATGAATGGATTAAATCGAACCATGGGGTCGTGTGGCTGCCATACAACCCCCCATTTTGGTTCTTCTAAGAAACATTTTTTACACCAATTTCAATAAACCTTGAATTAATTTGTCTTTATCAAAGCAACTAAAATGGTAGAAACAAATGGAACCGTACTATGGGGCCATGCTCCCGCACCCCCCAATAAATAGTATCCCTGTAATTAAAATTAATTGTTTTTCGCCTCGTAAGCCAAGCATAAATTCCTATGTATCCTCTTCAAGCTTCTGAATACACAACCTTGATGTCGTTGTCAATTTAAAAATCAAACATTAGTCTGGGAATGTCAAAAATTTCCAACGAATAAACAAAAATATAAAAAGGCCTCAGTCATGTAAGTCAACTTCTTCTCAATTACACTTAAACGGATCAAAGAGTAATCTTGTCACGAAAGGCAAATACTCAACATAAACACGAAATGTTTGTATACGACTCGTTGAACATTTTCGCTACAAGTGTGGTTGTACTCAGTGTATAGATGTTTAGTGATTTGTTCGACTATTAGGCAGCTCTGCTCTGAAGCTGTTTCCTTTTCCTTTCTGTTTTTTTCGTAAACGTAAAACATAGTAAATGCAATGTATATTTTACGATAATCCGCACAAGTTCCTTTGGATATACGAAAAAAAAGAGGAAGTGCTTACACCTGTACCGGAAAAATAAATCACTTTTTGCTACATGTAAATTAAATCACCACAAGTTGATTTTATTAAAAAAAATACAATTTATTGGCCGGTAAAATAACTACTGAACTAATTTACATATTTCACTTAAAATTACACCTCGCATTGAATTGTTGTAGCGCCGTCGTCAGCAGAACAGCGGAAGTCTATTTTCTGCTTGCTCAGCCGCTCGTGTTTGAAATTGCATTGATGAGAAAAAGGTGGCACATGTTGGGGTGTTGGGGTCAAATATCTTATATTTTAGGAATATAGGGTGTCCGGTGTTAACTCTTCCCCTCTTAGGTTGGATGTCCTCATCCAACTAAAAGAATGGGATGTTGTAAATGCTCCCATATCCTTGTTTCATGTTTGAAAATTGTAGGCTGGCCGGTGACGTTTGACTCTCAATTTGCGTGGCTATTACAGGTAAGTTAGGCTCGATGATAACTTTCGTCCTTGAGGAGCTATAAAGCTTCATGAGTTTGGTGCAGCATAAAAGTAAGAATAAGATAGCGAAGAGTCCAAAATTTATCCATTTCGTGACGTTCTTTTCAGTTCGGATAAGATTTATTTCCCTTGTATTGTTTATGTGCAGCTCACGCATCATTTCCAAAGATAATATTTGGGCTAATTTGTCTTCCTCAGATTCGGGCTGTAGAATAGGTGGTAAGAGTTGGACCCTCGTTGATTCAAATGCGGTGAATTTCTGATCATTGATGGTAATTGTCTCGTTGTTAAAGGTTACGATGTAAGTTCCTTTCAGTTGGTGTATCGTGTCGTTGACAATTAGTTTCCCCCTGAAGTCGTTTAGCAGAATAGATCCTGATGATAGCTCTTCGACCGATGGTACGTGGTGGCTGTTCGTTTTATTGCATCGTGCTAATGTGCCTTGAAGCAGGTGTGGAATACATTCTGAATCACTAATGTCTATGACTTCATTATTTTTACAAATTGTAAGATTATTAAATGCTTTACATTTTCCTATTATGCCAAAATAATTTTTCTTTTCTTTTAAGATGTACGTATAATCAATACTGTTTATAGTGCCATTTCTTTTTATAGGTTTTATTAGTAATTTTGAATAGTTAATTTCATATGTTGTCGGAATATTAATAATATAAAATATGTGTGTTGAATTTCTTATAATTTTTGTATCGGCAAACTCTAAGATTTCTTCGACATTAGAATAAGGAGTGTTATCTTTATTGTATTTGGACGTTATTAACTCTACTTCTTTAACTGACAATACATTTGAATTTACAATATTACTTTTAGCTAGTTGTATAGATTGAACAATATTTATAAGTTCTTCCTTTACTAATCGAATTTTGTACTGAGTACATAGAGCAAGTGTACTTTCGAAAACTTTATCTTTTTTTATCATATTCATTATTTCATTGGTTATATTTGTAATTTGATTTAATCGGTTGTTGTATTCCTGATTGATTACATACTGTTTGTTGTTGTTTTCTAGAATATCGTTTACTTTACCTTCGAGTAGCATAAGGTCATTGTGATCCGGAGTGCCTGCTACCCATTTCCAGGCAGTTCCAATAAAGTCAAGGGATCGTTTTTCCTTCTTATTTACTTTCAATTCTAGGTTGTTTATTAAATTCTCTATTTGCGATAGTTCGTGGGATAGTAGTGGATAAAAAGGATTGCTGGATGGGATGTGGTCGTGGATAACGGATGATATTTCGGAAATGAATGTAGAATATTGTTCAATTTGGAAGATATGTACGAGTTTTAGGTTCCCTTGCTGAATTTGTGCTTCTCCTATTTTTATAGCGATGAGTTGAGATGTGTTATATTCGGAAATTTGAACTTCTGCTCGGACGATGGAAGAGAGTCCCCTGAAAATATTTAATTACGTATGTCACTTTTATGAATTGTTCGTCCAGATTCTGTTAAAACTACGGTTGGTTTATTTTCCTTTACTATTTTTTTTTGTATCTTGTTGTTAATTTTGTTCCTAAACGTTTGTTTCTTCTAACATAAATTACCTGTCCTATTTGGTATTCTTTTAATTGTTCTCTATTTTTGTTGTGGAAATTTGGATATTTTTCTTGTTTTATTTTAAGAACCTCGACATAGTCCTTCCTGGACTTTTCTAATTGTTCCGGGCTGGTTGAAACGTTTCTACTATAAGAGATTTCAAAGGGTTTCCTATCATATTTATTTTCTAAACAGACAGTGCATTGTTTTACTATGTCCTTAGTTTTAGCACTCATTTTGGGAAAATAGAATTCATTTAGAATCTGTTGAACGTTCTCCTTTGCGTTTCTATGGACTCTAGCGTGAGTTTTTATTATTATCTCGTTTTGGGAAGATTCATCACTAACATTTTGAACTTCTTTTTGGGTATAGCGAATTTTGTAATTGCGAAAATAAAGGGGGTAAATTTCTTGAATCAATCTCATAGTGGCCTCGTTGGTTTTCAAGCCATTGATGACAGTGGGATTCAAACATCTTTTAAGGATGCCAATAATTTTCTTACGGGTATATTGAGGTTCGAAAAAAGTGTGTTTCCAATAATTTGGAAAAGGTCGCTCCAGCTGATAAGTACCTTGTTCGCCAAGGTTAAGAATGCTTTGAGTTTGGAAACTGTTGATGGGAGCTTCTACAGAAGGGATATAATTATGAGAGGAGCTGTCGTCGTTAGGGGAGCTGGCCGTCATTGAATTTGAAGGTTTCTTTGAAAGGAATTCTGTTCTCTCTCCTATGTTGTTGACAGATTCAGATGTGTGCTGCTTTAATGGGATTCGTAAGGAGTCAAGGATAGTGAAATATTCTCCAGCCGTGTTTATAATCGCTCGTAATTGTTTTAGGGTGTCATTTCCCAGTATTCCATGGAACGATTTTAAGGAAGGGAGGATGAAAAATTTCATACTTGGTGTAGATGGGCCGAACAGATTAATCCAAGAGTGGTGAGTCACTTCAATATTTCCACCAACGGATTTGGCACAGAAAGGCTTCTCATTAGGATAGCAAGATTTCACACAGCTTGGTTGGATGTAATTTTTATTTGAACCTGTATCTATTAAAATTTTCATTATACTTCCGCTCTTCGTCCTATATTCGAAATATGGGAGCGAAGAGCTCGTTAATCTAAAAAATGAACATCCTGGAAGTTGGTTGCTTCGCTAGGATCAATATATTCCTGTATCTCAGGTTCCCATTCCGTATAATACTCGTGACCGGGTTCTGAAGACTGAATGTAATCGATTAAAGTCTGGTCATGCTGTTGGTCTTCAGATTTCATTGCTTCCTGATACTTTGAGGATTCACAGTCATCATGATTTCCTTGTGTGAAATGCATGCGCTGTAATTTAGCAGGGTGGTAGATTGGTTGATTACTATCTCTCTTTTGGGAATGTTGTTGCCTAGGTTGAGGCCGATTTTGATAATTAATATTCATTGAATGGATCGATCTATCCACTTCCATAGGCTCTGGTCTATTTAGCGGCTTTGGTGGTAATTGACCATGTGGTGCTTGTGGTGTGAGATAAGGGTAAAAACGAGGAGTTTGATTAAATTGGTTTGGATTATAGGTTGGTCTTGGGAAAAACGCGGGTTGAGCCACCATGTTTGATGGAAAAATTTGTCTAGGAGCAGGAATAGGTGTTGGTGGGCGGAAGTTTCGGGGAGCTGGGATCGGTGTTTGTTGGATATTCCTTTGTCTCGGTGGAACAGGTGGGGCAATATTACTATGAATTCGCCGAACAGTGTTATTACTACTCTGAGCGTAATTTATCCTGTAATTTATATTTACTTGTTTTAGACATAATCGTAACGCCTGTGGAAGATCAACGGGTTCTCTCATGGTCAGGAGATGGGGCAAATCGCCGTTTAGGCCACGAATAAAGGTATCTAAGGCCTTATCTCTAAACGTTTGTACCATAATATTTGTTGCCTCTTGGCCCATATCCATACACGAAATTTTATCTAATATAAGGGATAGATGGTGGTATACCTCCTGATAGAAACCTTGAATGCTGTTTGTGCCCTGTACAAGAGAGCTCATCTGGTATTCAAGGGTGTTAATATCCCTTTTGTCGGAGTAATGAAGAGTCAAACAGCGACGGATTTGGTCCCAATTTAGCGGGGTGTTATAAGATTCTAAAGCAGCATCTGCCTGACCCACGATTTTGTTGCGGATCAGATTCAAAATACCATAGTATCTTGGGGAGCCTTTCAGGTGGTCATACAGCCTTAACACTCTTTCTACACTTTTTCTCCAGGAACTAAACTCTCCTGGTTGTCCCTGGAATTCCCTCAACCCTTTTATAACATCAGGAATGCGATCCATTTCCGAGAGGTTACCCATTTGATCTGCATTAATACCTTGATCTCCCCCTTCATGGAGGTCTATTCCCGGATTTAGCATCTGCTGAATTAGGCGAGGACATTCTCTTTGCAGTGTTCTCGTTACTATAGATTCTATTTGAGCTTGGGCTAACATATTAGCGTCAAGGGCCGCAGCAGGATTTGGTGCAACAGGATTAGGAACAACGGGATTTGGGGGATTTTCACCAGCGAGGAGTCGCGGCGGACGGAGGAGGTTTTCCTGTCGAGCCATATCGCAAATAAGAAAAAGTTTACTTACTCAGTGGTATTAAATGCAATTTAAATCAGAATGACCTTTAACTATTATCGTTCTACAAATTTCACTTTTCAAAACAAAAGATTCCGATCAACATTTACAAAAATTTCTTAAGCTCAAAATTCTAAATTTCGATCAACAATTACACAAAAATTTTCGGTTTGGCACTTTTCACTTACACTATTATTAAAACTATAATTGAATTCATCCTCGAGGCGGCTGTCGATGTTGTTCGACTCCTTTTCCTTCACTTGAATAGTGACTACTGGGGGGCCACTTTCCTCTTGGGATGGATAAAACTCGCGAATCGAGAGGTTGCGTAACCGTACACGTACTTTCGGACTAAATTTCGTACCTTTCGTACTTCTTGAACGGATAGCGAGGAACCGAGCCTTTCACGGCGTGCGCTATTCAGACGATTCCTTGGATGGATGGAATTAAACCCGCGAATCAAGAGATTGCGTAACCGTACGTACTTTCGGACTAAGTCTAGAACCTTTCGTACTTCTTTGAACGGATCGCGAAGAATCGAGCCTTTCACGGTGCGCGCTATTCAGACGATTCTTTTTACTTTTGACTCGCGGTCCCTGCTCGGGCGCCAATTAAATCACCACAAGTTGATTTTATTAAAAAAAATACAATTTATTGGCCGGTAAAATAACTACTGAACTAATTTACATATTTCACTTAAAATTACACCTCGCATTGAATTGTTGTAGCGCCGTCGTCAGCAGAACAGCGGAAGTCTATTTTCTGCTTGCTCAGCCGCTCGTGTTTGAAATTGCATTGATGAGAAAAAGGTGGCACATGTTGGGGTGTTGGGGTCAAATATCTTATATTTTAGGAATATAGGGTGTCCGGTGTTAACTTGTATCAACAAATGGCAACTGAGACAGCGAGCGACGACACGGTGAGTATATTTGAAGCGAATGTTACTCATGGGATTGAAAGAAGCGTGTTTTTGCCGGCAGCAACATGACTGACAGGATGTTCATGTTTATTGGAGTTGAAAAAAAAAAAAAAATCGAAATGCCCTAAAGACAGAAATCTAAAATCGGCCTTCACGGTATGCTCTCTGGTCTATTGTTATTTTGGAGAGCACGTTTCTGCCTATGGTTTTGCAAAAAAAGAGGAATTAATCTCCAGAAAAACCATTATAGGGTTTGAATACAAGTACAGAATGTCCATCTACCTATTTTTCTTCTTCCTTGTCTCGTTATTTATACCCCTTCATGGCGTCACGTCGCTCGGCCTGCGGTGTAGGCACATCGCTCATTCTGGCGGTAATGTCTCAGCGTATGTCAAAAATTTATCGCATCATCGCTGAGACATACCTACTCTTCTATGACGCGAAATTTTGTCCTTGTACTTGTAGGGACATTTATTAACACGTCTCTTAATAAACTATTTACCAATTATCGTTTTCCCAAACGATTTCCTACAAAATCTAACGATTCCCCGATAACAGCACAATTGCATCCTTTTTTATTATGTGCTTCCCAGAAATTGTGTCTAATATCGTTTTGGGAAAGCAACACAAACGAAACTGTCATGAAAGCAATCAACTGATATAACTGTCAAGAGGTGTAATACCAGTCATACAACCTCTTCATGGATATCGTTCGTAATGGACGCTTATCGAGCATGGCTATAAACGTGAATAGTATTGATATCCATTTAAAAAAAAAAACGAAGAAACTGACTATACAAGGATAAAGAACGACATACTCCTGTGTAGATGAAATTACAGGTATTTTGCCAGGCATGCTTTTTCGCATGTTTTTTCTCTTCGTATGGCAATAGAACGAGAAATGTGTTCGTTATCGTCATTCTGATACCGTATCCGTATGCTATCGATTTTTCTTTCATATCCTTTACTTTTCAGTCCAGGCAATACAATGCCAAGGAAATGTTCAGGTGTTAGGCGGGGACATAACAGTGGTAGTATAGTGAAATGAGTTGAATGTAAAATTGCCGAATGGAAGAGAAATTGGCAAAAAAATTGACAAGAAAAAACTTATTGTGTGTATTGTCACCTGTTATAGGCGCACCCATGCTTCACTCACTTTGTGAGTGAATGAATATTGAGCAATGAAGGATTGAAACACGTGTGAGCACATTGGAAGAAACTAACCGGGCTTAGAAAGCTTTCCAAAAATTTAATAATAACTGGCACGACAATCCAACACGTGGTTCGGGGCCGTGGGTTGGTGAAATAAAATTTGTAAAATTTGTAAAAGGTTTGAAATCAAAAGCGCGCAATGAAGAGTTAAATATTCCCATACATCTGAGTGAGATCATAGAGCGCTTATATACCGGCTCTTAATTTAAACTATCTTAAATCATTTTTGGAGATAGTACCTTTTCCATAGGGTGAATATACCGTTCTAGTCTAGTTACACCGCTGTCTATATATTAACCCCGCAGGGGGGTCTGTGTCCGTGTGACACTCAGCTTGGAAGGCTGTTTGTAGTCGGACAGGGATCTTTGGTGACTTACGACACCACGGACCTAGTAGCGCAAGGGGGCCCCTGGTACAGTTGATACGCCATGGCGAGGATCTGTACAAAGACCATTCGGGCGTTAACGGTCCCGTGCTCCTGAGTTATGCACGGGTGGCTCTTGGCGTGCCTACCTCCCCCCATAGTTTGCGGGAGGGAAGCACTAAAGGCCTAGCACGATTTTGATGTCTCCCGGTGGGGGGGTGCATCATACGGAAGTCGTGTGAGCTTCGGAGGTGACGGCTCCGCATGACCCGAGTCGAGAAGGGGCTAGCTAGGGAGAACGGCCTTGGTGGAAAATGCCTACGCGCCTATATCTAGCTAGCTTGTGGATTGATGACCACACTGCCTGAGTCGCATTGCTGACTAGTAAACTGAAGGGGCCGCCTGGATGTGAAAAGCAGCGCTTCGTTGTCTGCACAGACGCGGAGTCACAGGTCCAACGAGCCTGGGGTGTGCATGCCCGAATTCGCCGTAAGGCTTAACCAATAGGGGGCCGAAGGAGGATCACACCTGCTATGGAGAAGTCCATAGGGAATAGTGTACCTCGGGGATGGGCGAGCCCAGGGGACCATGGTCCCTTCCCATCTTGGCGTTGGTCTCGAGGGGGCTGTCGGTTGTTAAGCAAGACATCGAGCTGGTGATGCAGCCCCGGGGTTGGGTTCCTGAAGGTGAATGCATTCACCGGATGGAGAAATCCCCATCTGACTACAGATCCGGGTCAGTAAACAAGCTGGAGGTCCAAACCGCATTAGCAAGGACCAGGGTATAAAGCCATAGGCTAGGTGACCCTTAGACAGTAACCTCGTAGATGGTTAGCTTGTCTATATATTAAGGCCGCAATGTAAACTCGTAAACGTCAAATCGGCTGGTTAAATTGCATTGCATTGCTGTTGCTTCTCATGACATTGTTGTTGTTTGCCCGTGTCCGACAAACAATTTAAGCAGGATCCATGCCGTCATCGTACAGCTGAGTTGCGGCCTTGATATATCTAGATGGCGTTGCTAGTTTGCGTATTAACTTCTTCTTCTTCTTTTTATTCGATTGGTTGGGGAATGTTCAGCTGTTTACAAATAGTTTATCTGACATTTTGATTATTTGGACAATATTATAATTGGAATTGGTTTTTTCTAACCAGGAATTTCATATAAACTTTGTAGCGAAACGAAAATCGAAAACGATATCACCCCAATAACAAGAGGACTTCGCTCTTCCTGGATAAATTTCAGAGACAGTCGATTGTCTAGGCATAATGGATTGACAAGCACCTCGCCATCTGTTGCGAGTGGGACTAAATTTAGTTTCGATTAGTTTGTGCAGCCCGTATATGCCGTTCAAAAATAATTTAATTTTGCCTAAAACTGTTTATCTTTGCTCCGGTATATACAGGGTCATAGTCCGTCACATTGATTGTGAATGCGAAAACAATTTGAAAGCCACGATCATGAGCTTCGAATGAAAAACGTCATAACCACACAACACAACCATATCTTCCCCATAGAGCTGACCTCCAAAACGTGATGTTTAGGTAAATTATTCTACATACATAGTTAACTAGAATAATAATAAGTTCATGAACTTCTTCTACTTCCTGATTTCTTAATACCGCTCCATGGCAGGGACGTAGCCAGGGGATGGGCCCATGGGGTCCGGTCCCCTCCTGAAATTTGTCCAATAAATTTAAGTTATTACAGTATAAAATAGCAAATAATACTACAAATTTCAGGACCAAAAAAGACGTGGATCTAGCCAGAACTGGTCCTACGGAAACCTTGCTGTTACAGCAATCTCAGCCTCTCCGGGGCGGGCCACACCTGTTTTCTGTTGAAACAACGCCTCCCTGGCAAGAGCCTTGTAGGTTCGATGCACGAAGGTGTGTTTGTCTTGTCTGTGTATATGTGTGGATTCCAAAAATATTTTTTTTTTTTAGTTTTACTGGGAGCATTACATCTCGGCGCTCTAAGTTTTAATAATTCGCGCCGGTGTTGAAACAAATGCAGGCCCTAAGGTATGGTTTTATAGTGTTTGCAAACAAAGAATTGCTGTATGAAGTGGGTCCATCTCAGGTGTTCAGGCATGAGAAGGGTCTGGGTCAGCACACCATATCATATGTTGCAGCGGAATGCAGAAATTCAGGGCTACACCTGGCCTACCATCACTACCAGAGCGCCACCCCCCATAAAAAGGTAAGGAATGCTAGACCGGGCTTAACCGAGTTTGATTTCTGCCATCCAGGAGACGTTGCTTCATTCGCACTCGTCTGTCAGGGTCCATGGTGATTACGTTATACTGCGGTAAGATAGACCAGCCGCCAGGAGTGATTCTCACCTTGGAGGTGGACTTGCCTTCCTAATACACAAGTCCGCATTACTGTGTATTAGATATATAGTTGTCAAAACGGTACGGCGGAAATGCAAGCCATCCCAGTTATATCAGGGAGTACTAATACCGAAATTTTTAATGGAAACGTTCCACCACACTCTAGTTGCCCTTCTGGCAACCGTTTCGATATTAGTCCTCTCCTATCTGGAGAGCACATGATCGTTCTTAGTGACTTTAATGCGCACCATGAGCTGTGGCTTTCTGACCTACAAAACGATACCAGGAACCAGGGGTATAACTATCGCCGAATCTCTCGACGCTTCAGATTTCTGTTCACTTAATGCAGACTCAAGTCACGGGCACCTGAAGTAGTTCTCCTGACATAACAATTGTAAGTGCCAGCCTAATTATTGCTATTATTGATAGGAGACGCCTACAGCTCTCATCTCCGATCATCTCCCAATCATTATAAGAATTGACAAACCAGCAAACCTGACTAAGTCTGAAAAGCGAACGTTTGTCAATCACCAGAAAGCCGACTGGGACAGTTTCAAATCATGCTCGTCGTCATTTCGATGGTCATGTTGAAACATCTGAATCTTCACGCCATTGAGTATCTCACGGCAGCCTTTAACTTGTCGATCTCTACGCTTGCCATCCCTAAAATCTGGAAAACAGATCCCCTGTCTCAAGCCAGGTAAGAATGCTAGTCTCAGCGAATCCTACCGATCCATAACGATACTGTCACGTGTCGCAAAGACGCTGGAGGCCCTTATTCATACTCCACTCTTGTTGCACATGCCAAGCATCCAAGACGGGCTAAATCAACGACGCCGACGTATGCAATATATATATTCTTTTGGCAATCGATCTATCAAATGATTTTGATAAGGTCAATCACTCCATGCTTTTAGCAATTCTGTTGAATATTACACAAAAGATCCTTTGGATTGCCAAAACTATCTTACTGGTTGGCATTCGTTCACTGAGTCTTGAGGCAAACTTTCTAAGCTGCGGAAAATCAAATTAGGAGTTCCACAGAGAGGGGTACTCTCCCCCACTCTATTCCACATATACGTATACATGTCGGCCTTCCTACACCACCACCAATTGAAGTGATTTTATATACAGACGATTGCACCGTACTCGCCACAGGGGAGGATAAGAATGAAATGCGCCTCCTAATTAATCGCTATCTAGGCCGATTTACAGGCATATTTTCAAAGCCGAAATATCACCATTTCAGCGTTCTAAATCTTTTGCATCGTTTCTTACCAACTGGTCGGGGGATTGCTTGTGGGAGGTTGATGTAAGAATTGGCAAGCTACTGTAGCTAATCCTAATATTCTCGATCTTCATCTAGAGAACATGATGACGTTAATTAATGATAACTTCATAACAATGTTCTGAATGTTTTTTTTTTAATTGCTACTGACGAATGACTGCAACTCTATATATTCCTGGATCAGTATCAGAGCTAGTCTTATAGCCAAGAATTGTAAGAGGTGCCGAGTTACGTGTTTAGTTAAGGAAAACCCAATAAAACATGTTATTTACTCTCGACCAAAAATTTGATCAAAATGTATAATAAATTTACCTACCTAACCTATAGCGGGATTCGATCCCGGGACCCTATGATTGATGATGATGGAGTTTGTAATTTATATGTGACTTCGCTCTATCACCAAATTCGTTCCGATCGGTGGATACAAAATACCAAAATCGGATGAAATTATCCCCAGCACAATAACTTGATTCAACATGGTACGGAATTGTTCCGATATGTGTAATACTCAATACCAAATGGGATATTCCTTGCAATGTGTCCGAGAAAGATTTTAATTTAGGAGTTTCATCCGTTTCGGATTCTTTTCTAATAAAACCCCTGATGGCGGTGTTATTTTGAGCATTTTTATTCCGAAATAATTTTGCTTATTGATCCTATCGGATTTTCTTGCTCGAATACCCTGTTTTTTTTTGCTGTGTATAATAGTTACTATACTTAAATCAAATAACCGAAGTAAAGCACTGTGTTATTGAATTAAGCCTGATGAATTAAAAAACCCCGCGCTTAGGGGGGCCCCGCGCTTGCCCCCAAAAATTAATAAGCTGCAGAATGTTGGAAAAGGCTTAATTTCCTATACTTTCGTTGAAAATTTATATTCATTTTTATTTTCCTTCAACCTATCGGTGGGGTATTACAAGATACTGGTTCGAAAATACCAATCTTGAAAAGATTATCCGATACTATAGATGATCTGCACGACCTGATGCGACGAAGGCACTTTTAGGCGGTTTTCCCATTATCAAACGAGTTTTGGGTGACTTATCCAATAACCATACGATGAAAAGCTGAGTGTCGTAATCAAGCTTACGGACTAGCTTCCAAAATGAACAGGCAAGAAACAGAAATATTGATGGTAGAATGGAATGACATTTTAGAACGGTTACGACTGATCAAGACTTCAATACGGGATACGCTCTGTATAAGTCATTAGCGACGTTTTTTTCGTATCGCGTGTAAGTCTGACTCGAAAAAAACGATCGCGGGTAACATCCCGGTTATGACCAAACAGCTGACATTTGACAGTTTTTGCACATCTTCGAATCGCCTTCGTCGGCTTATTTCTTAGATGTGGTGGATTTTATCACAAAAGATGATTATTTCTTTGCAAAATCTTTTCTCGTGATGAGAAAAACTCTCACATTTGGTTTGAAAAAACAAATTCCCTCAAATTTCCCCTATGCGTCCGCCATCTACATATGAGCTATAACTCGTGTAGGGTAGTTACACGCGTAAACTTTACCTGGGTAAGTGTCATTTTTTTTTATATGAAGTTCTACCCAAACCTGCACGGGATAAACACAATAAAACGTACCTATTTATACACTGCTACGTACAAGCAATGCGGTTCGCAAACAAAGATATAGAATCAAAAGCCATAGATCTAATGGGTTGTGAGGAATGCCAATCGATCGAAACCGAAAGCGGAACACAAATTATGACCATTTCAGTGGCTCCTCAATCCCCGATGAAATTGTTGACAGTCAAGGACCTGCCTAAACCTTTTAAGTCAATGTCTTTATTGTCACAATTGATAATATACTTTCTACACTAACTAGACGCATGGAAGCTTATCATCAACTAAGTAGTGTATTTGGTATACTTCGGGAGTTGATGATTTCATCGGCAGAAGATATCTTAGAAAGAGGCGGAATTAACGTAAGTTCATATCCGGACCTGGGAAATGAACTGGGGCCGATCATGTAATTCGATTCGAAAGGAATTGCTTTCGAAATAGCCAAAGAGGTATCATGTAACTCGAAAACGAATAGCTTCTTTTCGAAAGTAATAGGACTTTCGTTTTTCGAGCACACGAAAAAAAAATCCTCTATTATGTAATTCGAAAGTGTTCGACGATTTGGACGAACGTCAAAAATTCATTCGAATGATAGGGTACTCTAGAGGAGCCATCGTTTATGTGTTTTGTTGCAAGCGAAGATGGAAAGCGAAAGACTATGGGTTTTCGGGTTTTATGCGTTTATAGATTTAGTGAAGGCGAATAAAATTGCATTAAAAATGCTACCTCCTTTACCATGAGGGCGGTAATGTACTCGGCCGTTGGTTAACGAGACGTCAGAGGTACACGGCCTCCTTGACTAATAATACATTCTTGACAGTGGGCTGCGTTCGGTATGGGAAATAATTACTATGATACTATTCCCATAAATCAATAGCCGCTGTAAAGACAAATTGTTCGGTCCGGTCGTGTTCTCTGACGTGCCGTTGCATGACCACGGACTCTGCCATTTGCGTAGCAACAGTACCCAATGGTGGACATAGATACCATATACGGGGTATACCGCCAGGGGAGCACCTAGACGTTACGGCCTTATCTCCCGGTCCTTCGGGCGGTTTACACCTTCGGCGTTTTACTGACAAGGTCTTATTGTCAGATGGGGATTTCTCCATCCGGTGAATGCACTCACCTTCAGGAACCCAACCCCGGGGCTGTATCACCAGCTCGATGTCCCTGTAATATTAAAGACAGACTTTATTGATAGGTCTTTATTGGACGACTCTTACTTATAGACTAAAGTACAATGGGATTGCAAGTCATACTATTTTAGTTATAGTGTTAGTACATATGTATGTATTGTAATATAATACATATTCAATCATGTAACAGTCCAAATGGTGGACATGTGGAAATAAAAGGAAAAAAAAAACGTGATTAAGCGAAATAACGTTTTGCAAGGATACAGTTGGTAAGTGTGGCAACCACTTAACGCTATTGAGGTCAGTCCATAGTGAAACGATACAAAGCGTTCTTCATTTTCCAAGGTTCTTCTCCACTATAACTGGAGCTAAGTGCATAGTGAAATGGTACAAATTCTTCTTCATTTTCCAAGCTTCGTCTCGACTTAAATTTGAGCTAAGTTATAATGTGTTTGTTGAGTTGAATAAATTTAAATTGTCTTATGATAGAAATAGAATGGAAATAACGCAGCAGCGGCCCAATGCATTTTAAATAGGTGGGAGTAAAACTATATAGACGTCATCCATTTAAAATGCATTGTGCTGCTTTCTTCAGTAGCATTCAACGCGTCTAATCTTTTTAAATAGTTACTTTCAATAAACTTCTATTAATCTTCTCTTTCTAGTAAAGATAGATAAGATTTTAGAAAATTCAGATGAGTTACGACAGTTATTAGTTGGGTTAATCCAGGCTCCTGGTTTCAAACATTAATTTAATGCATTTCAAGGGGCCCGCACTTGTCATTTGCCACGGGCCCCGCGCTGGCTTAATCCGGCACTGTCCATTTTAGTGGTTTCATATTTCCAGAAGGTGAATTTTCGTTATCTCACTCAGTAGCGACCTGTTAGATTACCAATGAATATATGTGCTATGAAGTGTGTCTTGCTCAAACTGATATCTCTTAGACTCCCAGGAAGCATGCGCTCCTTACCTTGGAGTTAATTATTCAGCAGAATATTTAGTTATACTACAACAACTCAACGATTTAGCACATCTCAGACCGGAGGCCAATCTACTCAATTTTAGTAACGAGTTTTGTCTAGTAAAATAAATGTTAGAAAAAACGATAAGCGGTATCGCTACAATTGTTAGTAATTTTTTGACGTTTTTGCTATTTCGACTCTGATTCGCAACGAAATTTTGGGTAAAAGCTACGGATTCGGTCTCAGCTCAACACCCCAAAATACATATAGTACAGTATTTAAAGACACAAAACGGCCGTTTACTTAAAAAAAAACGTAATGGCTGAAATTTGCTGGAGATGTTAGGGGACATGTCTCTTATCTAAAACTGAGTTTTCGTATTCGTGGGGGTGGGGGAAGTTGGAGTATATTGCCTACTTACAGGCGAATTTTGCATTTTTCGTTAATATCATTCTTACTGTTGACCCTACAGTAAAGTGATGTATAGAATTTTTGTTTCTAATCAAATTATCTATCTTACGGTACCTACATTAATTTCATCGGTCAAGTAGTTCTGTTATAGTTACCAGTTAAAGGTGAAAATAGTACCAATAATGGAAATATTTTGCTTAAATAAAACATGTAATGACTGAAATTCGGTGGAGTCGTTAAGGGATGCGTTATCTAAATGTATATCTGAAGTTGCGTATATATCAGGGAGGTAGTTACAGTAAATTGCCTACTTATAGGCTAAATTTCCGTTTTTGATTAATATCATTCTTATTGTTGACCCTATAGTAAAATGGTGTATAGAGTTTTCATTTCTTATCAAATAATATATCAAACGGTATTTAAATCAATGTCATACGTCAAGTAGACCAATAAGAACGGGTTTTGCGTTTTTTTTTAATACAAGAAAAGTAGGAGATTTTGTTTTGTAAACTAACTGCATACCTAGGCTGACAAAAGTATCTTTCAAATCTTGACCCAATCACCTCGCTATGGTAAGAACTTTCTAATTAACCGCACCCTAAAGTTATTCGAGCAATAAAATGCATGTCATAATTTTCTGACCATTTTCGCCTCTTTGCCACTGGTTTGAAATTTTATTTTAATTGGAAATTATGATAGTATATATAGTTGCGATATTTTAATATGTACGTGTTTTGAGTTGCATAACTAACTAAAAAACCCTATGCACTATTCGTATAGAAAATACTGTTAATACTGTTAAGGTACCGGTGAATAGATTATTTGATTGGAAAGAAAACCTCTACCATTTTACTGTAAGTTACTATAAGTAGGCAATTTACTATAACAACCCCCTCCCATAAATACAAAAACTCAGATATAGATTTAGGACGTATCTCTTAACATCTGCACCAAATTTCAGTCATTACTTGTTTTACTTAAGCCAAATATTCTCATTATTAGTGCTATTTTGCCCTTTATCCGGTCATTATAACGGAACTATTTGGCCTACAATATTGGCTTAGGTACCGTTAAATAGAAAATTTGATTAGAAACAAAACTTTTATACATCACTTTACTTTAGGAATACCAATAAGAATGATATTAGGGAAAAACGCAAAATTCCCCCATAAGTAGGCAAATTACTATAACTTCCCAAACTTCCACAAATACGAAAACTCCGATTTAGACTTAGGGCACGTTGCTTAACATCTTCACCAAATTTCAGCCATTAGGTATTTTTTTTAAGTAAAATATACCCGATTACTGTACTATAAGAAACAGAAGAAAACCTCCACCACATTTTGCCATCTCATGTACTAGGTTTATCACCTGCTTACTACATACCGATACCGATATACCGATATTTTCGTTTAGGGTCAAGGTGAACAAAGGACCAGCGCCCGCTCTAAGGGGGGGCAAGCCGGGCGGTCGCCCGGGGCGCCAAATTTTAGGGGCGGCTTTTTGGCTAGCACTCGAATAAAAAAAATATTTAAAAAATCCGAAAGAAAAAAAATCAATATCAACTTCGATTTATTGGAAAGGTCCGCGGTTTCCTTTCTACATATGAAATAAAATAAAGACTAAGGGTAAAAACCGTGTTTATTGAGGTTAAAAATGTGTTTTGAAGATGCATATTCCATGTGAGGCAATGAGGAGTCCACAATTGAGACTAAGTGCTGCATTTAGAGTCCTAAAATGCTATGTAAGTGTCGCAAATTTTACGTCTGTGATACTAGCACCAGCTCTACTTTCGAAAAGCAAAATTGGACTATTCGCTCAGTTATGTGTTGATTAAGTTATTCTTTGAAAAAGAAAAAAAATATAATTTGAGAATTAATCGTATGTGCTTGTTTCGTCCTCCGATTAAACATTTAGTTCCTCTGCTTAGCACATCAAGGTGTTTAAAATAGAATCCTCTATGAGAAATATTATCAACAGGCATTATTGTCATCAATAATTTTTTGTATAGTTGTTTTCCATAATTTCCATCGACATTTCGCAGCATAATTTAACTTCAATTCGCCAAACCTTCGCGTGAATGGATTACTTAAGTTGGTTCCGATTGCATTAATTCATCTAGCATTGGAGGGCAAACTACGAACAAGGTAGTTTGGATTTTAGCAAGATGAGGGATCGAACCACAGAACACATTGCCAGATCTAATAGCTGAACGGTGGTTTGAATCCCAATGTGACTATGTTCGTTTTTGAGCAACGACCATTAGTACAAGCACTTGATTCAAGAGGGAAAACCCCTTTGGATCGATTCTACATCGACCACTTCATACATCTAGATCAGTGATTCCCAAAACTGTGGGAAGGGGAACGCAAGCACAACTCTAATGTTGATGCCGTTTATGAATTATGGTTTCCTTCAACACCATAACTCTGACTCGAACTTCTTTCGAAACTCACCAGGAGTAATCCGTTGTTGCAAAACGTTGCAAATTGCCAACCATTTTATTATCTCCGATTAAAAAAAATCGCTACAGATTTAGTAGGTCTAGGACCAGCAGACCTCGCAAGGCGGCACAAGTTGAAAAAGATAGGGAGCCACTGCATCTAGATAGTATGGATAATCTACTATCAATCTGTTTGGTAAAGTACCTAAGGGGCGGTAATTTGTCCTCTTGCCCGGGGCGGCGTAAGTCCTAGAGCGGGCGCTGCAAAGGACTACATACAGCCAAGGACAACAATGGAAATAGGTATGTTCCGAAATTCACTAGTCACGTCATTTTACCATTTTATTTTTTTCTACTCGTTATAATTTTAGAATGTGAAAGTGTATACTTACATTATCCAAATTAAATCAATAAAATAAAAAAAGTAAAAAATACTAACAGTGTTGAAAGCTTTCAATACAAGTACTTTTACATTGAGTATACTCGTTCATTGAGTTGCAAGGCACCAATAGTGAATACCACCCGTTTTTAAGGATCAAGGTGAGTTCACACCATAAATACTAGCAATAACGGCATGAAATGAATAGTTGCCAGAAAAGTTTCGCGGTTCGTACTCGTTTCAATTACCTCTAGGAAGAAAAATTCGCCATGAAATCATACCTGAGCCATGTGTGGTAGCGTGATTCATAGTGGTATTGGAAAATGTAGGTACAAGTTTTTGGAATAGGTTCCAAATTTATTGCCAACGATAAGTTATATAAAAATAGTTTCTGATTTATTTGCTTATTGTAATTTGCAATTTTCAGAATGGGGCGTCTTGTGTTCTTATCAAGTGTTCAAACAGTCGGTGACGCAGAGTTTATTTTCTATGTATAAAACCAATTTGGAGAGAGACAATGAATAGTGCACAGAATGGATATTAAGTTAGCGCAGAGTTTTTCTAAGAACCTTAGCGTTCGGAAAATTAGAATATCTACTTTTATACTATGTACTTGTAAGCAAGACAAGAGTTTTCGGATTGCGCCATTTATTCGTCGTTCTGTAATCTACGTTACAGCTCCAGCGTCGCGCACAAATGCCCATCAAAAACATGTCACGATAATTACAAAACCGAGACAAATCCTTATCGCAATCCACTCACCTATCAAGTCCAATGCAACAGCCGGAGGCATAACGAAAATTCCGACAAGCAGATCCGCAACCGCTAAACTCATTACGAAACAATTCGTTACAGTTCGCAGGCGACGTGTCGTAATGACTGCAATTATCACTAAAGTATTGCCAATTATCGTGATGACAATGAGAACACAAAACACTATCACGAGGCACATGCTAGACCACGTCACCGGCAACGGATACAATTTTTGAATGTCAGATGTATCTGACAAAAGCGTCGCTGTCTCGTTCGTAGGACGCTGATGATGGTGCGATGCATTATCCTGCGTACTATTCGGGATCAATAGAAGCGAATCCACAATTGTTCCGGTTCCGGTTACGTTGAAATTGTCGTTATACTCCATTTGACTGCAAAGGGTACGTTCCGCGCTTAATGCCACGGTACCTTGATGAATGAATAATTATTATCGTAGATCCAGGAGCCGATGTACGAGTAGTTGCTGTTGTTGGTTGTGAAATTTCGCGGAAGTCATTCTTTGCAGTTTGTCGTCGTTGGTGTTTTGGATGCCGAACCGATACGAAAATGTTTCGCAGGCATTGAAAGCCCGGGCAATATTAACGTCGACCACCTTCAGTTCCTGGTTAGGATACGATGAACCGCGCCAAATGGAATGCATCTTTAATGAAACCACACGCTTGTAGTACTCGCGGATAAGTGGATTTGCTTTTCAGAAAGGCGTTATCGGGTATAGTGCTTGCCATTTCCCATGTGAATTGATAGTGGGGAGCATGTGGACGCACTGAAAATAGAAATTATTTACATAATTAATCATGTTGTTATGCTTAGAGATTGGGTATGTAAAGATTTTTTTTGTTTCAGAATCGGATAAGCACATCAAATATCTTGCTTTTCTCTGAACTTATACGAATGAATTCAAACTAAACGTTAAAATTATTATTAATAGCTCTCCATACCGAAAAAGATCCAACAGTTATTTCAAAAACACACGAATTTTCATTGATAAACATTATTCAGTTGAAATGTAGTTTCTTGGATAAAGCTGGAACTGGCTAGTCTATATGTTAATTTATAGAAGCAATGTATCTAATTTATTGTAATTCCAGTTTATTATATGAATACCATTCCGAGTTTTGTATTAAGCTCGAAGTCCCTTCTTACAGAAAGATATCAAAATATTATTATAAAGTTCCTTAATTCAAAGATTCCACCAACATTCTACCGAATAAGAAATCCGTATTATTAACGTATTATTTTCTATAAAACAAAAGTCATAAAAGAAGTCTGCTCGACTGCAAAGCATCAAATCTCTATTGTACCCGCCAATGTTGTTGCACTCAATAAGCTTTCTCTCTCTGTTTAATTCAACCAAGTACCCTCTGGACAGTACTAAAATGATATTGAAGTCGAAAATAAGTGCAAAGGATACACACACTCCGCATACCGGAAGAATCACACCAGAATAGGATAAACGAGTGGACGGAAGTAGGAAAAAGGCTGTGCTGTGTTTTAAGAATCTCGGTTTCATTTTCCAGCAGACGACACGAATGGATCGCGGGAGCTTTTATTGTAACACGGACAATATGTGAAATTACTTACCAGGGATTTGTCTGGTGACAAAAATGTGTTGACAACACAGATGGCACTAAAATAATATTAGGTGTGTTTTTTTGGTTATCCCGTGTAGGTTTGGGTAACGAAACTCCATATAAAAAAATGCCAGCTGATCCACCTGTCATTTTCTTTTATATGAAGTTTCGTTACCCAAACCTACACGGGATAACCAAAAAAACACACCTATTATAGGGGCTGATATGGAAGTGAAATCATCTACGTACGACATGGGAGTTTTCCACGGCAATTAGCCCGAGTGGACAGACAAAATGAGTCTTAATGGGTTGTTGTGGTGCAGAAAATATTTTTTTTAAAGGTTTACGGGATGTAGAAGATTTTCGGATTAAGTAATTTACAACTGTTTAAAGTTGATAAAGATTTGTTGCCATAATGCGACTCTTGTTCTAATTTGGTAGGAGTAAATTTTAATTTTCCCCGCAGATGGGAAAATCACAACATGGCTATTCAATCGGGAAGATTGCCTTCCCGGGTGTGAAGAGACCCATGCTTAGATCATAAAGATAGAGGCATTAAGACATTCTTTACTAACATATTTTTCATAGCTTGTTCAATAAACAATTTATTGAACACCCCAGAACAAAAATGCTCAATTACCAAATCTAAAGAAAGATTCGTAACCGAACGGTTGACATACACCTATTCAGCAGCACACTCCAAGGTCATTGGACCGCCGGCGCCGGTAGTTATGCTGAAACATCTACATCTTTAGGCCATCGACTATCTCACGATGGCTACGCTTGTAATCCCTAAATTATGGAAAGAGGTGCGAAACATCCTCCTTCTAAAACCCAGTAAAATCGCAAAACTCGCCGAATCCAACCGTCCAATCATAATTTTATCACCTGTTACAAAGACGCTCGAAGCACTCATCCACCTCACCCTTGTATCACATGCTGAGCTAGCTTTCCACCAGCATGGTTTCAGGAAGATGCACATCCACAATGGATTCAAGCCGAAAAAGCCCTGTGACAGAACCGTTCTAGTGGCTCTTGATCAGTCGAAAGCTTTCCAGACGGTCATTGACTCTGTGCTGTTGGCCGATTTTCTCATCAATATGCAAACTCCTGCACAAGAGGTCTACATAGGTCTATCTAGCTGGGCAACTGCCGGGCGGCAAATTTCGAAAAGGCGGCATATTTCTGAAACTTGTATAATTTCCATTGATTTATGTGAATTACGTATTTCGAGGTATCAAGAGGCAGGCAATAAATTAAACTATGCAAAAATGGTCGCTTTGGTGACAGATTTGCAAATATTACCGCTCTATTGACCTACTCTCTACAAGTTATATTTGACTTATTTTATAGTCCGAGGATTTATCGATTGATCCATGATTTCCAAATTTCAAAATGGGTGGCAAAGAAAAAATTCTCAATTTGTTCATTTCTATTTCTGAAGTGCCTGCCAATTCAGCACTGGCTTTGGTAGATAATTGTGACGAAAACGTATAGGGTCCTCCACAGTGGCAGAACAACTTTTTCGGGTCCCTCCCGCCAACTTCTTGAATGGGCCCCCTACACTAAGAGAAATTCTGAGTGCAATTAATTGAAAACACGATTGAATCTACTCTTTTCAAACATGATTTTAACGCTAGAGTGTTTCTACTGAAATTAAATCGTACTTAACCCTTAAATGCATTGGGTCTGAACCCACTATCGTAACTCCCTTTATGTAAAATCAGTCACTGAGCACGGAATCAGCCTTTATTTTCCCAGGAAATAGCCCGTTTTCCCATAAAAGCGAAAATAGCAGAATTTGAATTGTGTACCAAATATGGTACGCCATGCATTCAGGCATTAATGTGCAAATGAAAGACTTTTTATACCCTTCGCTCATAGAGTGAAAGGGTATATTAACTTTGTCATGAAGTTTGTAACGCATTGAAGGAAGCATCTCCGACCATATAAAATATGTATATATATGATCAGCGTGACGAGCTGAGTCGATTGGACGACGTCCGTCTGTCCGTCTGTCTGTGTGTTGCGACGCGTTTTGCTCGGCCAGTTTAAAAGCTATGGAGCTGAAACTTTGCACACATGCTTCATTTTGTTGCAGGCAGTTTGTATGTTTGAATCGCTGAAATCCGACAAGGGGGTCGTGGGGCTGCCATACAAACCTACCCCCCAAAATTAGGTTCTTCTTAAAAAAACTTTTTTATTTATGCATAAATTTCAATTAAATTTCACACAAATGTGTTTTCATTGCTGACACTCAATATATGTAAAAACCGACCAAATCGGACAATGGGGTCGTGGGGCTGCCATACAAACCTAGACCCCCAAATTAGGTTCTTCTAAGAAAAACTTTTTTATTTTCTCATCGATTTCAATCAAATTTCGCACAAAAATTGTTTCAATGTATATCACAAAACATATGTAAAAATTGACCAAATCAGACCATGGGGTCATGGGGCTGTCATACAAACCTAGCTCCCCAAATTAAGTTCTTCTAAGAAATTTTTTGTTATTTATACACCAATTTCAACAAAACTTCACACAAATGTGTTTCTATTGATGACACAAAACATATGTATGAATAGATGGAGTCGGACCATGTGGTCATGGGGCTACCATACAAACCTAGCCCCCCAAATCAAATTTTTCAAAGAAAAAACTTTTTTATTTGCACACCAATTTCAATCAAACCTCAGAAAATTATATTTCTATTGATGCCACATAACAAACGTGGAAATACATGAAATCGGACTATGGGGTCGTGGGGCTGGCATATAAACCCAACCCCAAAATTAGGTTCTTCGAAGAAAAACATTTTTATGTATCCACCATTTTCAACCAAATCTCATAGAAATGTGTTTTAATTGATGCCACAAACATACGTAAAAATTTATGGAAAGGCCATGCGTTCGTAGGGCTGCCGTACAACCCCCCCCCCTTTGGTTCTTCTAAGAAACCCACATCCCCCGCTTCTCCCATTAAATCTTCGCCACGGCACTTATGTGAAAATTCAAGGAAAAGCATGGAAGCGGGGGGGACTAAACACAAGTCATAGATACGCCCCAAAAAACTTTTAGCCCGAGGGGAGCGAAGGGTATCCAAACTTCGGCCGCGCCTGAAATTAGCCTCGGTCGCGTTTTAAATTTAATTTAATCTGCCTCTTAATTTAATAGGGACAGTGCAAAACAGAAAGGATAATGATTATTGAGAGTTTCGATCGAAATTATAGTGGAAACTCGATATAATGAACTCCTCTTCATTAAAGGAAAGGTTGTAATTTCTATAGAAAATCGCAAATATTAAGTTTTTTAAAAGGTAGCTCGGGTTGGTGCGTGATTAGTTTCCTATTGAAATTTGTATCGCGCCTATTTGTGACGTATCCTGGGGGTTGATGGAAAGTGGAGTAGGTCTTACTACTCCTACGTCCCCTATAAACCTAAATTTAGCCATATCTTTTAATAGAATGTCGCGAAAAACTTCAAATGTGTGTCAAGTGGTAGCTGTCAAATGTCCTTATAAAATATTAAAAACGCGCCAGATCCGACTCATATACCCCTTCCCCCCTACAAAAAAAAATGGAATTGATCATTTTGGACTTTGCGTGCCGTCTAGCTCTGAACATGGGCATATGTTATGTAATCATCATGCTATTAGCGCGATTAGATTTCGTTATAAAATAAATCTTCTATATAAAAGTTCCTTATAAACATGTTCCACTGTTAAACGTATATATCGAGACTTTTGACTTATCATAGCTCATGGGATTCCTAATTCCTCTCTTGAAAAGTGTATGGATTGGATTGACTTTGCTAGGAATGAATATGGAAATGACCTGATGCCTGCTTTGTGCAGGTTCCAGGACATGTCCACAAGAATTACATCCATGTAATTTTTTGTTTATCGAATGTGGTACTCCACATAGTCTTCCATATGAAACGGTTGATCCTAAAAGCACATTTTCTGAAGATCCTGACCGTGAACTTACAAGCAATATTTGTCATAATCAAATGGTTTAAGAAATTGGATATCAAGACGCAGCTGCTTGAGTCCTGGTGAAAGTCCAAGTATCTTACTAAGATGTCAAGTACGGAAGCTCGGTTTTTTAGTGACGTGTCCTAAGGACAAAAGAAAAGATATGACCAATTTTTTCTGTATTCTTGCCAGCTAAAAAGACTAGGATTATAAGAAGCAGCTACAGAAACGCTAAGCCCTGACCTGTACTGTAGAAAACAAAATGACAAAAGCGATCCTTCTAAATCAACTATGACAGCTCCGTTTCATTGGATCCCGAACAGGACTGATTAACCTAGCTTTCATAAAAATGGCAGTAAATGTCCTGGAAAAATATATTGGTGACATAATTTGTATGAAAATTTATGTTATATGGACCTGTTCTGGGCCCAATAAAACGCAACATAATGTTGAAACAGCTAATAATTAAAATTTTATCAGCATATCCTACCCTACCCAAGACTAAAGTAGAATAATTTCATCAGCTAAGAACGATCGTAATGTATGTATAGATATTTCTGAATATGCCCCAATGCATGGTGTACCATATATGGTACGTTCCAAAATCGGTGCAAACAATAGCTTTAGGGACTTTTTTTGGCCGAAATCTCAAAAGATCCTCAAGGACGCATTCCAATTTACTCACCAGTATTTTTGCTTTTCCAAATAACGGTATACTTCGCCAATTTTTTTAGCTCTAAAGAATAGCTTTTAAAATTCCACAAAAAAATAATGTTCGTCGACTTACGACGCACAGACAATTCAAGGAAAGCTACGGGAAGCTAAAATTGAATTTATGTGAAAGCTAGTTTTGTCTACTTCGCGAAAAAGTAAAAAAAAAAATCAAAAATTTTATAATCGCTAGACTTTTACAGGAATCTAGCTATGTACCATATATGCCACGCTATGCATTTAAGGGTTAATATAACTTTGTTAAGAGCTGCTTTGACTCTTACATTCTTACATTGAGAATGGCGTCTACACTGAAAAAAATGGTTTAGACTTTTTATCTAATGTGAAGTAGTTGACTTAAATTTAGATAGTTTTACCAAAGAAATAGCTGATTTCTCTAATCTTCGTAGCTGAAAATACTATTAAATTCGTTCATTTAACCACGCAAGATTAGAACAAAAAGTTTAGTCAATTCTTCCACAAAAGTTGATGATTGTACTATTCAAATATAAAATTTAACTACAAACAATCGTTCTTTTTTCTTCAGCACAATTTAGCTATCCAACATTTAACAATTTATAGATAATGAATAGCTGTCTTTACAAATGAATTAATTGAATTTGCAGAATAGAAAAATTATCCATATCTTCGTAACTGTTTCAACTACATAGAATCATAAGCTGAAAATCAACGCGAACTTTAGATGAATTCGACTATTTCTTTAGATAACCATTCTAATTTTTTTTCTCTGTGTATGTTGTAACGTTTATTAATTTAATGATTTCATCAATAGTTTTTTTTTTCAAATAAAAAAGTTCACACAGCCCAGCATTGACCTTTTTAGGTGTTGGCGACATTCCGATTTACCTCATTACGCTCCTAAAACATAATAAAATACCTTAAGGTCTGGATAGACCTCGGGCGGAATGAGAATGAAATTTTTGTCCGCTGCGATTTTCTCAATTAAAATACATACTCGCTGTCGTGGAACATGTCACAAATGCTGGGGAATTCCATAAGCTACAATTCGAAAATGGTTCAAAAAATTTTCTCGGCAATTTTATGTACTATTTTTCGATTTCCCGGTCACTAGATATTTCCCACGATGAAATTATCGAAAAAAAAGGCCGAAAAAAATGTTGAACCGTTTTCAGATTATAAGCTTATGGAATTCGCTAGCATTTTCCACATATTCCACGGCAGTTAGTATGCATTTTCATTGAGAAAATCGCAGCGGACAAAAATTTCAGTCTGATTCCGCCTGAGGTCTATCCAGGCCAAAGAGGGATTCGACCCCGGGAACATATGCTTTTAAGACGAGCGCTCGAGCAAGAATATACGAGATGAAGTTTGTAACTTGCTAGACAATTCAAAAAACTACACGTTTCCACACGGGTTTTAGACATTCCGCTAACGAAAACAATTCAGTTGCACTTTATTTCGCAGGGGGTGCCATCAACAATCAATCAATAAATTGGTTGAATAAGAGGCAAGTCTCCACGGCATATTTTTCCCGGAAGACATAAATGCAAGTTTTTTCCTCGGTAAATATAGTAATAGTACATAAATTAAATTTAAGTGTGCTCTAATTGAAATCCTTCATTTTTAAGAACGTTTGTTCTTAATTATTAAATTCAATACAACAATATTGGCAAAACTCCATTCAAATCAAATGTGGCCTAAGCACCACAGACCTAATGATTGTGTATATGTATACCGCAAGCAAGATAAAATATTTGAGTCTTCAACGAGCTATACAAGCCGTACTAAGTTTGAAATTAGTTTAGTACCACTTGCGAACAATTTTGTTCGAGTTTGACAGTTGATGACTAAGTGAATCTGAATTTACTCTGGCAAAAAAAACCCTTTAGAAAAGAAACAATTTTCAAATATGTTTAAAAATAGCTTATTTATAGTGGGACTTAAAGTATCCTTTCGTTTTCGTCGTAAGATATAGAGAAACTTTTTTCAACCATAGTGGAGTTTTTTTTTTGTGAAAATTTGAGGATCCGGATTATCTAATAAACTTGCAAAATACAATATGAACTTTTTTGGGCGCAGAGGCTTATCTAAAGGACTTGATGAAAGAGCAACAATAAATTTAGTATTTGCTTTTGCTTCGAAAGTGTATTTCTGTCTACAATAAAAAAAATATATACGTCGGAGTATTGTTTCTCGCAATCGTGCTTTTTTTGTGGTTCGAGGAATCTTTCATGTAGCTTCTGGGCCCCTAAATCTCGTGGGCCCACCCGCGAGATGCGCCGCCCCTGGTCCTCCATGTATCAGTGGCGTAGATAAGGGGGGGGATCAAGGGGATCAATCCCCCCACCCCTTTGGTCACATATTTTTTATTATTACTTTAGGTACGTAAAACAAAGCAGAAGTATTTTTTTTTGCCGGAATAATTCACCGTGCGTAGTGTTTCATTAAAACGTGAAAACATTTCAGAACTGCAATAGAAAATTCAACACTTCCTCGAATTTCAATTGTATAATAGAAGCGTATCGATATAATAGAAACACTACAGCACATCTACTTTTTCACATTGGATCTGGAGTTTGGCACAGGCATGCCCTACTTAAGTAATCTAGAAGTGCTGCTAGAAAAATTAAATGTAAGCACTGATTGAAAATTTGTTGCCGAAAAATCTTAATGTTCGGTTCAAAAATTTAAAAATTATGTGGAACACGGAGTGATGTTCCACGGAAGCGCAATTTCACAGTACATAAGATTATAAAGATTTCTTCAGGAGAGCGGAAAGCTAATTCGAATGAAGAGAAAACGCTGCAGAACTGCTTCCAATTTTTGAGCATCCTTTAATGTTTGAGTTTATCAACATTATTATTTTTTCTTTTTTTTTTAACTTAAAATTTGACGAAAGGTTTTATCGTATATAGCAGGGCACAGCAAATCTTGACTTTCTCTAGTTGTTCGCAATTTTATTGAATTTAATACGAACTCTCAAAGGTATAGTAAAGATTATTATTTTTTAACTAAATCTTCATTATAAAAATTGTGGAAATTTCCAAAATTGAAGGATATACAAATAGTCTTATGCAGTAATTCGAAAAGAAATTAACAAACAAACAAACGGAGTTCCGCGGTACCCTAGCATTCGGTGAAGATCTCTCAGGGGTTTCTTGAAGATATCCACAAATAGGAAAAATTTAGAAAGAGCTTTTGACAACAAAAAGCACACAATCCATACGAAAAAATGTTTGTAAGTTTTAACAATTCCGAAGCTAAGTCTGCTACACCGTACAAGAAATCAACTTAACTGTAAAATATTTGACCAGCATCAGAGACTCGACCGACTCGAACTTTCTACCATATGAAATTGAAAGTGAAGTAGGGTCTATCAAAAAATAAAGCATGTCCACAGTGTTTTAAATTAAGGCGCAAATAAATTAGAGGATTAAATTTGTGTTATAATCAAAACTTTTCTACGATTTTTTTAAATTGTTTAAATGTTAAAATTTTAAATTCTACCCACATTTATGTGGGTAGAATTGGCTGATAGCTAGGGCCGCGAAATTTATAGCATGTATTTGCTATAAATTTGCTACTACGGTATCCTACAAGTTCGAAATTTTTAGAAATATCTATTCACGAATTTTTGAATTATCGGAAAATTTCGATTTAAAAACACAAAAGCTGTAGTTTATCCACAAATACTGGGCATTTCCAACGAGCCCTCGTCTCCACAATTTCCCTTTTCTGGACATATTATTTATTTTAATCCCTGTTTTAAGGTGTTCCGGCTAGAAAACGGGCGATGCTAGGTGCTTCGAAAAGTGTGAGAACCACTGATCTATCCCAACATAAGACTCTGATACTCCAGCGAAAATTAGTACGAAAATTGGAAATATGTACTGTGGATTCACTCACCGTAGTAAAAAGCCCAAAATTATCGATGCAATATTTTCAGGACTCAGTTTTTTTCGTATGGCAAAATTGGTATACATATATATATTTTGCTAATTTAAAGTGTAATAAAAACAGAAATTGTTATTCTGAAATTCAACATTTGATAACCGTTAAACGGTAACTAATCTTGCAAAATGACCCCCCTCCTCTCCGAAAAGCTATCTACGCCACTGCCATGTATAACGGTGCTGCTGCAGATCTCATTTGGCAATCCAAAAAATCTAACGGTATTAGAGTTAGGTCAACTTCAAAACGATTTTTTGACAAAAAAAATCAGGTTTATAAACCGCCTTTGACTGAAGGAAAGGGTGAAAGAGACCTTCAACGAAGAAAAGTTTCAAGGAACGTTTATAAATATGGGTCAAAGTCTGGCACGAAACGTGGATTTCGGATAAGGAGATCTTATGTTAAGGCAGGTTTCAGGGAACGTTTGTAAATTGGTCCTTATTGTCTCATTGTCGGTGCCGATTTGCTGATGAAATTAATGGGGAAAATTCCTTTGCGCTAAATCTAACTTTTACATCCAATCCATCCGATCCATATACATATATAAGTAATGTTTAGGGTTAGGGCCTCGTTTCATTTTCCCTCTTTTAGTTTTACTACATGCCGAACCGTCACCGATCAACCAAATTGACAAATTTCGAAGCTGTCCTGCAAACTGTTCTAATTTAAATTGTAATCTATTATACATTATACCCAATGTCAATATTAATTACTGCTACCCTCAACAACTTAATTTATTATTCAATTACGTATGTACGTATCTATACGATACAAAATTTATCCTTTCCTGTTTCAATTAAAATTTCATACTGTCCACGTGGTGTATGCTTTCTGATCCACTTATCCTCGTTCACCTGTATCGTATCTATGTATCTAATAAAGGGTATTAATTATATAAATACAAAAGTTCGTAAGTACATTTGCCTAATACAAGTCAATAGGTCATGTTGTTTACAATATGTAATTATTACAGGCGGCCAATAAATTTTCCGCAATTTAGATAATCCGGTTTTCTTATCGCAGCAATTTTCCAAAGTTCAAATTAGACAAGTAAAGTTTGTCGGTGATGTATCCAAATGCCCACGAATGTTATCTACCTGTACAGGGTGTCCCGCATTGGGTGGTCAATACTGTAAGGGTTGATAGCGCAACTTGTTTCAGCAAGAAAATTACCAATACAATCGGAATTTTTTTTTACCGTTACCTTGTTATCGCTCTTTTTGTGAAAGTCATAAAAAACCGTGACTTGTCACGCAAAACCGTAATTTGCAGCACTCCTGATGACTTAATCCCAGATTTGATTCCAGTTTCAGAAACTACATAAAATTTCGCAAAAGCTGAAGTTTTTCCTGTTGCCAACATTATCGGCACTTTCAAGATACAGTTACTAAAACTTAATAGAAATTTTAAAATATATTTTTCATCGAAAATTCAAACAGTAATTTCATAACGGTGCTTTGTACGTACAACTCTGCAAAGTTGATAAAAGTTGCTTCAACATGTTGGCTTTCCAACGGTATATCACTTTTCATATTTACATTGCGGGATTTTAGAATTACACATATTGGATATAAAAAAACAAGGTAATTATTTTCTTATCGGATTATTTAAACTGAAATTTTATTCATTTATTTTTTATATTTTACTATCGCAATTTTGAAAATTTGTTTAATAAAAATGAAAATAAAGTTTTGAATATGAGAAAGAACCCATAAACTAAAAATATTAACTAATGATTAAATGGGTCTGTTTGATGAATTGGAATAATGCTGCTGGAATTGGCCTCCTCCATTTTGTATGCAGACTCGACTCGGCGCATGGAAGAAACGTTCCGAAGGATTTCAGGAGGGGTTTCCTTAATGTTGTCACAAGCATCATTAATTCGCTGCAGCAGCTGCTCCCGGGAGGTAATCGGCTCGGAATAGACATTGCTTTTTAAGATACCCCATAAATAAAAATCTAGGGGAGTAAGGTCGGGACTTCTCGCAGGCCACGCAACTGTCCCAAATCTGCCAATCCACTTTCCGGGAAATTCGTTTTCCAAATATTCTTTGATAGGTCTCGCATTATGAGCGGGCACCCGTCTATCTGCCATAAATAGCAAATATTAAATTTTAACCGTAATAAGTACTGTTGCATTTGCCAAACAATGTACCAAATTCCAAATATCTTACAGTTCTGGTCAAAATAATGTAGCGAGATTCTATCCCGAATTATAATTGCCTTTGTATGTCCTTTTTCGAGTCAAGGGAAAATTGTTAACGATTCCACTGAAGCCATGATTTTTACCATTCAATGCGTGTTTACCTAAAATTCTGCAATGTAAATAAGAAAAGTGATTTATACCGTTGGAAAGACAACATGTTGAAGCAACTTTTATCGACTTTGCAGAGTTGTACGTATAAAACACCGTTATGAAATTACTGTTTGAATTTTCGATGAAAAATCTATTTTAAAATTTCTGTTAAGTTTGAGTAACTGTATGTTGAAAGTGCCGATAATGTTGGCAACAGGAAAAACTTCAGTTTTTGTGAAATTTTATGTAGTTTCTGAAACTGAAACTAAATCTGGGATTAAGTCATCAGGAGTGCTGCAAATTACGATTTTGTGTGACAAGTCACGATTTTCGATGACTTTCACAAAAAGAGCGATAACAAGGTAACGGTAAAAAAATTCCGATTGTATTGGGAATTTTCTTTCTGAAACAAGTTGCGCTATTAACCCTTACAGCATTGACCACCCAATGCGGGACACCCTGTATATAGCTATCATACATCACAAGACTGCTGTGGCGGCATCCTTTTATCCTTCGTGCAAGCGAAAGTTAATTGGTGAAATTTATGTTTGGAAGGCATGAAAGCGACACGGTTAAATTTAGTATACTGCTATAGTGCTGATCCGAATTTGAATTGGATTGTAGGTAATCATGGTAATCATGGAAGCGATAACTTAAACTATGCATGCACTATCATTAGAGCAATATACGAGCGTGTAATGATGCCCGTTAATTTGTTAAGTGTTTCCTGATGGAAGAAGGATATATGTATATTCAGTGTCTTATATTGTCTGTAATTATTGGAAGTCTAACGGACGTTTTTTCATTTATTAAAATAAATAAATAATACAACATGTTGCCAAAAACGCAAACAGAAAAAACCTGTGGTATACAAACAATTACAACAAATATTCAATATGTTAATAAAATGGGAAGAGAAAACAAAAGATATTCGTTGTACCTTACTTTCGGAGATTCATGTCATTTAAAAAACTTTAAAGCGAGCTTATTACACTGAATTTTAGTCCACAAATTTCAATGAAAATAATAGACCGTTTCATTGTAAGACGTATACATAAATTAAGGATACTCAAAATGATAAATCCCCTTCATAAAAAAATGGAACGGATTGCCCTTAATATTCAACCATATCTCTACAAATATTTGTATGTTCCCGTTCATGATTATATGTATGTATGAGCATATGAACCCACTCCACATAGACAGATGTCCTTACTAATCCAGAACATCATGTTATCTTAAATATATACACTAGCCGGCATATGTATTTTGACATCTGGTACTCTCGAGCCAAGATACTGATTTTATTTAACTTGAACGAATAACGGTAAATTCATTATTAGGAAATCAAAGTACATATCAACAGCAATAAATATGCTCAATATTTTTCCTGTCCATTTTCGCACTCTCTTGCTATAAAGAAGAGAACAGATTGGTGCGAAATTTTGATGCGACATAAGTATTTTGACAATATTTAAATCTTTGATTGTACACCAATTTCTCTGGAAAAAAATGGACAAAACATAATTTTAATAATGATTTGTGTTTATATTTTGAATTCCAAGCAGAAAATGAGTCCAGTGGCTTGAAACATTGGTAAAAAATCAGAAATTCGAAGTTTGGTTTAAGCCTCCGTAGAGGCAAACTTCAACCCTGGTTTAAAGGTTGGAGACGCTGCAATTGAATTTAATTTCATAAGGTAGACTGTTCATTATTGAACACCAGAATTGAATAAGAGAAAGGAAATAGAAAACTATTCCATGCTTCACAGAAATGGGATGTGTATATCGAATCATTACCGAAAAATCTTCCAAATATTTATGGAAAATGTCCTAATTTAACCAAAGGAAATTATGAATATGAAGAATGTGCCATCGGAGGCAGAGGTAATAACGACCACCTTCGGCCTAGAACTAAAAAAGGCAAATTGCATGCATACGCAGATAAAGTGAAACCAAAGAAAGATTTAAAAACCATACCAAAAGCAAACCTCTGTTACTAAGGATATAGTTCAAGCTACTGCAACTTTCGGAAAAAGCTTTTTCGGCTAATATTCCTTATTTTATTACATTAAAAAAAATCAATATTTAAAGAAAATGGCCAGTTTATGTGGAAAACGGATACCTGGTTATCAAAATTAATACCATAGTGGAGGGTCTCTCATAATGCAGGGATATATTGCTTACAATGGCCTAGGCTGCTTAAGTTTAAATCACTGTTTCCATGGCCAAAGCTTCTTTTGGTCGTCATTGAATCATCGGAAGTTATATTCGTTTTTTTGCGGCACAATTTCACAATTTTGATGTAAAATAAATTTACCGTTATGGGCTTTACTTAAACAAAACCAGTGTCGGGGCTGGAGGATATGAGATGTCAAAATACATATGCCGACCAGTGTATATGTATTATATTTGGCGCGCCCTTGATGTTCTATGTCATTTTCTTGACGATACCAATAAATTTCAATTGTCGGCTAACGCAAGCCGCGTCGCCTTACTATGCCATGACGCCAGAAAATTCGATACATTTCATATGATTCCCACATGCACGCACCTTCTCCTTATGGATAAAAAATGGCAAATGATGATGAGGTTCTACATTTATGGTATTGTGAAATTTCATCAAAAGTGAACTTATCATAACTTTCAATTGCTTTAAAAAAATCTTAAAGTTGTTCCAAAATGTAAAACATTGCTTGTTGATCTTATAATCTTGAAAACTACTTGAACAAAACTTTTCATAGTGAAACTTTAATCAAATCGAGAATGAGTTTAGAACAGCCAAGTTGGCACTTTAAAAGGTACAACAAAATCCTTGATAATTTCAACTATACTCCAACATAGTACTGGAATAATGCTGAATTGCCTTGGTCCGAATCGTAGGAATATGAAGAGATTTTATTTTTGAAAATAATTATCTGAAATCTTGTAAAGTTGACAGCTATGAAGTTAGTTAGCTTGTACTTTTTGGACATTTGAATGGAACAACAATAGCAAATGGTGTCACGTTGATTTTTTATCCTGGCAGATACAAATTATGCATCTTAGTATTTTGGGGGCAAAACTTGACAATTTTAATTAATGAACTTGTACCATATTTCAGACATTTCAAGACATTTTCTTATTAATTGAATTGCAAATCCTTTGTGGGAGTTAGTAAAGTAGGGAAGCAATTCATTAAATCTTTGGTCGTACAGTATGTGCTTCATAGTTTCTTTGTACGTTTAATTTTCTGACGGTACTCAAATACTCCAAAATGACAATTTCCTTGAGGAACTATACACTTATATACCATATACAAATTGAAAATGAAGGTAAATCTTTAAGGTGCGCCAGTATAATTTTTTTTTATATCGAATCAAGTTAGCCTCTACATAAACTGAGCAGACTATGGGGTCAGGGCAATTCGATTTAAATTTTATGAAAGATTAATTTTGAAATCTGAAGGAGCAGTTGAAATAATTAGAAAAAAATGTTCCTTTGTACTTACATATATTAAATTTATACTCGCTTGCAAATATTTCCCGACCTTTCAACTTGCCATAAATATTTTATTTCCTTAAATTTTAGATCAAAAACTAGTTGAATTAATTTTATTATTTAATTTTATTTAAAATCTGCTACACTCAAAACTATTATACAAAATCATCTCTGAACTATGACGTTCCAAATATTAGATTCGTTTTTTTCCGGTTTGAGTTAACCTATTTGAATGAAATATGCAGAAATATTTGTTACATTATGCCTAAAAAATTCTCATAAAAATATTTAGATTTTCAAACCTCGGGGAGGCTACACACGCACAAATTAAAATTTGACTTTACTTTTGTTTACTTTAGCCAAAAGGAAAATGCTTAATGTTTAATGTTTTGTATACAGGGTGTCCGGAAACTTTGTGATTTAACCCAAAAACAATCTACTTTTCCATTTCAATTTTCTCCAACTTCTGCCAAGGTCAGATCTTTTACGATTTAAAAAAAAAATGGTGCATAGTCTTGCAATCATATGTTCCTTATATTCTAATCAGAGTGGACGAAAACGGATTGATTTCGCCGTACGTTTTCAGAAATCACCGAAAAGTGTTCACAGTGCACCGTTTGTAATTTCATATGACAACCGACAATAATATTTTGCCTATAAATCGTTATAAGTTTAAAATTGTGCTGGTGCAGTCATCGATAGTCATTTACAACATATTTCGTCACTTCAAACTGACTGTCCATTCTCTTATCATGGAGAAATTAAGAACATTGGCAAACACACGAAACTGAACAATTTTTTCGGGTGTCAGTTAAAATATTGGAGTGAGCCGAAATGTGCTGAATAGGGGAATTTAGGTTTGAGACCTGGGTGCTTACACGTTTTCATTTGAAAAAAATCAAGGTTTCATAGAAAACACGCAAATTAGCGTATTTTGAATGTGTCAATTTGTATGGGAATTGAAATGTTTTCGGGCTGTTTTCATACGAAAACATGAAAATAGCCCCAAATTACATGATTTCGTTCACTGTGAACGTATTATTACATAATTTTATTCTAGCTCCACTATCTCTAACAGTTTTGATACGTTAAGTGTAGAAAACTAAGGTTAATTTTTCCTCGAATTCAATTCAATTCAACTCAAAGTGCCCCTAGAGTTCTGCAATTTAGTAAAATTTATTCAAATTATGTCAAAATCCAAGCCAAAGAAAGCTGATTCGCTTGTACGGCGATTTCATCTTTCATGAAGAATTAATGAGCAGGAAGTAAAAGTTTAATGTATAATAATAACGTGTGTAACATGTTTTGAGATAATGGTGACAAAAAATGCTGGAGGTTCACGTGCTCCTGTGATTCAGCTGTCACTGGGTACCAGCACGCAGCACGTCCACCTCCGATAAAATAATATTTTCACTTTTCGGGGACAACGTGTTAGCTTAACTATGTCAATCGGTTGAGTCACTCACAAGATATACATTCGTCCTATGTCTACCACGTACTTGCCATTAGGAGTACCTGAGCCGGGTGGTCATAACCTCCCTCCCTTGCGGGACGATAAAGTTTATCCGGCTTAAAGCCGGAAGGGTGTTCTCCGCAGGGATGCCTCCCTTTGGAACTCCACCTTGGGATGCGACTGTAGCTGGTCGACTTGTCTAACACCACATACCCCCTCGAGTCCAACGCCTAGATGGGTAAGGACTATGGTCCCCTGAGCACGCCCATCCCCGAGGTACACTATTCGCTAAAGATTTCATAGCAAGTGTGATCTTCCCTTGGCCCCCTTTTGGTAGGCCCAACGAATTCGGCTGGCCAGCCGCAGAATCGTTATGCCTGTTTAGGTTAGGTTAGGTAAAGGGGTCGCTAAGTAATCAAACACTTAGCACATTTAGACCAAAAATAGGTCCATTGTGATACCACCGATAGAAACGTCCGTACAGTTGACGACGCCGAAGCCGAGAACCAGCTCGTGATGGCAATATATTTGTTGAGCAATAGTAGGCTCACATCACGCAGATCATCTGTATAATAAAAATACATTGAGCCAAGAAAACGTCTACGTTTCTCGGCCAGGGCCGGGCAATGACAGAGAAAATGACGTACAATTTCTTCCTCTTCTTCGTCATCGCAACTGCGACAGAAGTCGTTATGGGGAATTTTGAGCCTCCTGGCGTGCTCCCCGATAGGCCAGTGTCCCGTTATGGTCCCGACAACCTTGCCGATATGTTTCCTGTCTATTGACAGAAGAATAATAGACCTGGCTGCGTCAAGTCGTGGCCAAATCAATCTTGTTGTAGTACATGTAGTACCGGTAAAATATCTTGCATTAGCTCTGTGCATCGCGGTTTTTTGTATTGCCAGTTTACAAGAAGCGATTGGGGCTTTCAGCTTGTTTCGGTCGGCGTCTAAGGCTATAGAAGACGCATTATGAGCGAGACGGTCCGCATTAAAGTTCCCTTCAAATCCACTGTGACTGGGTATCCAGCAGAGAACGATGTTGAAAAATTGACCCATCACTCTTAGAGCTGAGCGGCAACTATCAACAGTTTTGGATGTAGTCAGGACAGATTGGAGTGATCGGATTGCCGCCTGACTGTCAGTGTATATGGTAACATCCCTCATCGTGACTATATGATTTTCCAACCAGGTTAGGACTTCCATAATTGCAGAAATTTCCGCTTGAAGGACACTACAGTGGCCAGGTAGACAGTGTGTCAAGTTAATGTCGAGTCCGTCCGAGTGGACTCCAATACCGACTCTTTCATCCGTCTTAGAACCATCAGTGTAAAAAATCAACGACCCCGTAGCCAGGGGTGTATTGTTATTCCAGTGATCCCTCGACGGAATTAGACAAACATAGTTTTTGTCAAAAGCATACTTGGGACTAGTGTAGTCAGTCTCAGACGGGAGGTTAAAATTTTGTAGAATCGTTGAGTGACCGTACTCCAGGGTTTGCCACTGACTTGTTTCACGTAAGCGTAGTCTCGTGTTAGCAGCCATTTGTTGGCCGAATAGATCTAGCGGTAGCAGATTGAGCACAGCGTCAAGGCCAGCGGAAGGAGTAGTTCGAAGTGCTCACGTTATGACAATAGAAGCCATTCTTTGCACTTTCGTCAGCAAGTTATTATAAGTTGTTTTACTGAGTGCCGACCACCGTACGCATACACCGTACAGTAGAATGGGTCGTACGATAGCAATGTAGATCCAATGCAATGTTTTTGGTTGCAGGCCCCAACTTTTTCCTATTGCTTTCCTGCACGAATAGAGTGCTATAGTTGCTTTATTTACCCTCTCGTGAATGTTAGGTTTCCAGCTAAGCTTCCTATCGAGCAACAGTCCAAGGAACTTAGCCTTTTCAGCAAAAGTAAGTTGCCTATCCCGTAGCAAGGGAGGGTCAATAGAAGGAATAGTGCGTTTCCTAGTAAAGAGCACTAACTCCGTTTTAGCTGGATTAATTCCAACCCCACTGAGATTTGCCCAGTTTGTTAAAATAGCGTTCTCCAAAAGCCCACTGAGCACTTCCGGGAACTTACCTGTCACAGCAATTACGACATCGTCAGCGTATGCAATGACTTTGCAACCAGTCTTACGTATTTACGAGTGTGCAAATCGACCCATCGACATGGACACGCCGAAGTGCTTCGGTAATCGCCCTGGGTCTGATACTATTAAAGGTGCCTTCAATGTCTAAAAACACAGCCATTGTGTATTCCTTTCGATAAAGAGATTTATCAATGTAGCTGACTAACGACTGCAGAGCTGTATCCACTGATTTTCCCTTCCAGTAAGCATGTTGAGCCATTGAAAGGAGATGTGGTGGGACGATAGTTCGTACATGAATATCAACGAGTCGCTCCAGTAGCTTAAGCATAGTTGAAGTGAGACTAATTGGCCTAAGATCGTTAGGTCGTGCGTGCGAACTTCGGCCTGTCTTCGATTTAAAGGGCTCAAAACTAGAAATAGCCCATAATATCTTCTCGCGAGATAAAATAGATTCACTGTCACACTGCATTGTGATACTCAAGGGATCTTCAGGTGGGGATGTTATGCCTTATGCCTGTTTACTACTCGTCTGCTTAAAGCAGCCTCGTAGCGCTGAACCGTTCGCTTTTGAGTGGCCCCATCCGCTTACTAGGCAGCAATTTGACTCAGGCTGTGTGGTCATCACTCTACAAACTAGCTAGGTATAGGCGCATAGGCCATTCTCCCTAACTAGCCTCTTCGTGGCTTGGGTTATGCGAAGCCGCCAGCTCCGAGAATGGACACGTAGGCTTATAATGTGTTTCTCCCCTACAAGGAAGCACTGCGTCTTGTGAGCTTGTATGGCTGACTTTTCGAAGGAATATGGAAAAAGTCAGCCATGCTGTGTTACCCATACATGACTAGGGAGCTCGGGAACGTCATCGCCCGAAGGTCTTTGTACAGATCCACGCCATGGCGTATCAACTATACCAGCCCCTCCCTGCGCTCTCAGGTACGTGGTGACGCAACTCATCAGAGGACACCGACCCTCTTGCGGGATCACAAAGATATACAGCGAACATACGAACGGACAGACAGACAGACGGATAAAATCATAAAGATAAGAATTAAAAAAAAAATCTGCAAGGCCCCAAACAGCCGCCTCTCATAATTTACGCATGAATTTGTATTACCAAATTATAATGAAGAAAAATCCATATAGGTGATGCAATCTTTCGCTACAAACTCTCTCTCTCTCTCTCTCTCTATTCGCTCGCTCTACTCATAGTGCCAGGTGTCAATTTAAATTTGGTTAAATTTAAATAAACGGAAACAATATTAAGATTTTGTCAAAAAACTCATATACTCGTTAAGCTCAATACGGTGCACACTGTAATTGTAAAAGAAATGTACGTAGCAATAATAATTAGAATGAAACGAATGTTATGGCCCGAATTTATAAAAGTACCTTAAGAAAATGCTTAACAAGATCTTAAGTCAAGGAATGAAATGTAATTTTCATAGTAACCTTTTTATCCAAATAGTTTATTTTTACAAGTATTTTAATGCAAATATGAATTATTTGGGATAATTTATTGGTTCGCTCTTAAAAAAAAAAATAACAGGCGCGACAGTCCAACATTGAACTAAGGCCTCAGATGTGACTGCTTTTTTGTTGAGGTGTTGAGATCAACAACACGATCAGCAGTGTTCTTTATCCTCATAAATGGTTACTCGTTTAACATCTGAGTGAGATCATAGTCCGTCACATGGGTCGTGAGTTCGAAAAATACCATAAACTAAATTCGTTCGTAGTGAGTCTGGAACCCATGACCCTAAGCACCGAAGATGCGCGCACTAACCACAAGCCACAACACCAGCCAGACTGTAGGTACGCTCCTAACGGAAGATAAATAAATTACTCAAATTGTACCCTTGACTTAAAGCGACCCTAAGTGAGTCCCTTTACCTACTTGAATTTATGAACATTTTGTTTGAAATCGAGTGAAGTTCGATGACAAGGAATCCTTGAAATTTCCGGTCAAGGGTTCATTGAGATACATTTGTGAGTATACGGAATAAAAAATTAAGTTTATTTATCTTCTGTTGGCTGAGCACTAATATTTTGTCCCCAGTTATTAAAATTTGAACAAATATACTTAAACAAACAGTAAACAATTTCTTTTTTTTTTGCTAATTAAGTACTGAAAAATACATTTCATTCCTTGACTTATAGTCTAGTACAGATAGCTCAAAACCCAAACATCCAAAAGAAAAAGGAATTTTTGATGCCAAATTGTTGAATATACTGCCTAATATACGTAGTAAAAAGTTACAATAATTTGCGCCATGGGTTAAGGGGGGAAGGGGTAGCATAGGGGTGAAAATTCAGTTTCTTGAAAATATCTGGAAAACTATGAGTCTGACCTTAAAATGTCCTAAGGACGAAACAAACTACATAAAATTACCTTTGTAATGATATATAACAGTCTAGAGATTTTCTCAGAAAATTATACCTTAGACCCAAAAGTATTATAGTGAATTTAATTTTTTTTAGTTTTACATTTCGCACTGTAACTCTTGATAGAATATACCTACCGTCATAAGATCTTGTCCATATATTGATAACAAAATGTATTTGATTTGTACCAAAAATTGGAGTGCTCCGATCATTAACGCCCCCCTCACTCCTCCTAACATTTTTCAAAAAGGTATGCCTGTAGCTTCTTTGTAAATTGAGCCAGGCTGATCAAATTTGGTGGGATGCCTATTCTAAGCTCCGTTATCCTGCCCACCAAAAATTAATACCATCGGATCAAAACTAAGGGTACCCCCCATACAAAGTGAACGAAAATTCTAAGAAATTTCACGTTTTTTCACTTCTAAATTCTATGTAAAATACAAGAAAAAAATGTATCTCTTAGAACGTCATTATAACAGTTAATTGTAGTCTTGTGAGTGTATATTCAAAAGGTTGTACCAAGGCGTACGCTACAAGTATCAAAAAATTGGGTTTGAAAGTATCACTATACCAGTTCTAAGACTATTTGCGAATATTTCGAGTAACGTGTACTAGCAACCTTCAAACTCGATTTTTCGTACTTCTAAGGCACGCTCTTTTACAAACTTTCGGATATACATTCAGAAGACTACAATTAACTGTTATAAGGACGTTCTAAGAGACAAATTTTTTTTTTTATTTTAGGTAGAATTTAGAAGTGAAAAAATGTAAAATTTGTTAGAAATTTGGGTCACTTTGTATGGGGGGTACCCTTAGTTTTGATCGGATGCTAATAATTTTTAGTAAGGAGCATAATGGGGCTTAGACTAGGCACCCCACCAAATTTGATCTGCCTAGCTTAATTTGAAATGGAGCTACAGGCATGCCTTTTTGAAAAATGCTAGGAGGAGTGAGGGGGGCGTCAATGGGCGGAGCACTTCAATTTTTGGTAAAAATCAAACAAGTTTTGTTAACAATATATGGACAAGATCTTCTGATCCTAAATCTATTTTATCAAGAGTTACAATGCAAAATGTAAAACTAAAAAAATTTAGATTCACTATAATACTTTTGGGTCTAGAGTATAATTTTCTGAGAAAATCTCTAGACTGTTATATATCATTGCAAAGGTAATTTTATGTAGTTTGTTTCGTCCTCAGGACATTTTAAGGTCAGACTCATAGTTTTCCAGATATTTGCAAGAAACTGAATTTTCACCCCTTTGCCACCCCCTCCCCCTTAACCCATGGCGCAAATTAATGTAACTTTTTACTGCGTATATTAGGCAGTAATACACTGCAACAATTTGGCATAAAAAATTTCTTTTCTTTTTGGATGTTTAGGTTTGGGGCTATTTTGAACCAATTGTACTGGACTATTAAGGTCGTCTTGAGTTGAGTCTGCCATAAGGTACGTTTATGCATATGTACCTTAATGTGTCCGTTTATAAATATGTGTAAACTGTTAAAAATCCCCACTAGGGTAAAACTGAAGCAAACGCTGAATATCCCTTAGGTCCCCGTTCATCTTTTTTGAAACTGAACCTGAAACTATTCAAGCTATAAACGACATCTTCTGCTGGATTGCAATTTTTATTAAAATATATTCTTGAATGGAACATGGGAAAACTTTCCTCCAAGCGCGTGCGAAAATAACCTTCTATAACTCAAAAAAAAATTTCCACTGGTCTCCTGCAGTTCACAAATCGTTTGCTTGACAAACAACGTAAATTATGTCTGCGCAAAAGCTATACAACGAATCTCAAAGGAGTATTTCTTGTCCCCATGAGTCGTTGTTTGTTGTTTTCAAAGTTAGGTAGAAAAACAAAATTAACTGAAAGAAATATATCTATGACAAAAGATGAGAGATTAGATTCAATTACCACATAATTTAATTTCACGGAGAAACAGAGAGAAAGAGAGAGAGAGACTCCCCATTATGTATTCTTTATAATGGCCATTATTTTAATATTAGAAACTTAATTGTTTTACTTGAATAAAGCGCGAATCATTGCCAAGTCTCAAATGTACATCCAACTTCCTATATTATACGTGCGGACCTAAGCGAAAAGTCGCGCCAACTTCATTTCTTAACGGCAAATATTTATTCTTGCTCTGGGAACTCCCAAAATGAGAATTCAAATTAGGCCAATATTACTTTACGAACAATTCGAGCGTTAAATGCGGGAATTCTCAAGTGTTTTAGGATTATCTGAAATAATTACGAGCATTTGAGTACTGAATAGGCGGATACAGGCCGAGTGTTGAATAATAGTGTAGAAAAGGCGTTCTGTTTATATAAGAGTTCAAAGAATTTAATGAAAATTACATTACATGATTAAAGTTAGACAATAATGATTTTTTTAAATGGAATCTTAAATCCGTTTTCTTATGGCGGGGTCTAGATTCGCCAATTTGAATTGAATTGGACTTGGTAAAATTCCAAAAATAGTTAAATAGAGTGAAGGTTATAAAATGCTAATTTGCATAGTATTGGTTAATTTACATAGAAGATTTGGGGCCTTTTGCATAAAAAGCTTTATTAAAGATAAAATGCCAGTATGCCATGGAACGCCATTGCATTTTGCTGCGGTTTCCCAGCACAATCCTGCGGGTGCGGTTTCGCTATAGTTGCCTATATTCATGAAAGAGAGTTAGGATTCCCCAGCGTATATCTTATTTAAAATATTGATGACTATATCTGCAGATCATCCCCCAAGGGTATAGAATCATTCCAAACTATGTGTGGAAATTTTCTTGTGAATCTATAAGTCAATATTCAACAACTAAAAAGCATGAAAGTCATTCCGACCCGACACGTTCCAAAATTATTCTTCTCTATGTTGTGTCAGCAAATGATTAATGCAGATTTCATGTAAAATTGATACAGTTCACTTGTTGAATGAAATCATGATTTTGCTAACCTGGCACGGCCGCCGAGTCGTATGTAATCTATGATCCTGAAACGTTAAATCGATCACATCATATTTCCGTCGAGACTTTGAAAAGGCAAAGGCACAAAAAGGTTCACTTCACACACAGTATAAACGGATCCCTATGAAAAGGATTGATTTAATCAGTATCTTTTTTTCTGACGGATTTTGGGAGAGTTGTTTGAAATCACTTTTGAATAATATTATACAAGCTTATTGCTTAGGTAGGGTATGGGCTTCTTTGTGCAATATGCTGCGAATAGATTTAGAAACTGCCTATTGTATATTCTTGTAAAACGTAAATGATGCAACCTACGTATGTATATGCATAAAGGGTGCGATCCGATTAAGCGTTTGAAAAAGGAAAGCTGAAATCGGTCCGACCTATTTTAACATGTATAGAAAGTCAGCTGAAAAATATTATTCTTGTGTGTTTTTTCGGCCCTATCCCTGACTTTCGCAAAATGCTTCCTTTGCGAAACTTATAAAAAGACTTAAGCGTAAAACTCTGTGCAATTTGACATTTTCCGCTGTATCTTCTACCGCAAACCCTCAGAACAGACTCTATCCATAGGAAAAGATAGCAAATCCCGAGATGCTCTCTACGAGGATGAAGCCCTGTCAATGAACAACAAGAGCAACGAGAACAATAATATTCGAAAAAATAGGATTTTCAAGCTCTTATTTCTCCGGTGTTTTTCATCGTATTTTCTTGAAATTTTTTACACTTCGTAACACGTAGCGCGGGCGACAACCTCTACCAAATTTTAAACACACATTACCAAACAGGGTCCGATCTACAGAGGTCCAAAACCCGTACTTGTTCCGTCGTGTAAACATTAGACTTAGTCGCGTCTCACTTATGATTTGTTCAAATTTCTTCGTTCTCCTTTGGCAGGCGGGACAAGGGTCCAGGAGATCCAGGGCCTTCCAAAAATGAATTCCAAAAACAAAATTCTAAAGTTGAAGTAAGTCAGTTTGGAAATAATCTGGGTGGTTTTTGTAGTTGCCGGGGCAATTAGGTAATTTGACAATGATTTTGCCCCACAAGGAGGAGGCTAGGAGGCTAGACAAAATCATAGTCAAAATTCCAATGATTATATAAAAACTGGTATGATGCACACTCATTAAATGTGGCTGTACCTACATTTTCTTCAGAAGGCGTTCCGAATGCTTTCTAAAAAAACTATTCAATTTCGATGGTTGTTTATACCTTGTCGATCGTTTTGAAAATCATAAACCAAACCCCGACAAACACAATTTGTAATCGGGGTCTTTTTTGACCCGACAAGGTAATAGCGAAAAAATGCAGTCAGTGCTCGATTTTTCGTCAGAAATTCCAATTTTACTAAAGCTTATGCGGGTACATTTGAAGGGGACACTTGTAACCTCATCTGGGGTTTTTGACAAAAGTGATCTTAACAAAAATTTCGAGAATGCAATCACTCATAAATGTTTTTCAGCAATAAGCGCCTAAATATTAGTATATACGCTTCGCTGATTTAAGATATTTTAAACGATTTTTTTTTTGCAAGGGAACTTTCTGTTTTTCTCTAAGCAAAAAGACAATGTAAACCTAATAATTGCGTCGGAGTTGGGCCCCTTCCTAAACCAAATCCTGCATACGTCCCTGTATGAAATTAATCAACACTTTTAATTATTATAACAACGATGTTTATTTAACACTTCAAACGAATACAATATACATAATACAAAAAGTTCAAGATAATTAATCAATCGCTGGCCAAGGGGAAAATCGCGGTCTTTATATCAAATCAATTCTATCAAACGTAAGTTCCAAATTATAAATCGAAATCGTTAGTCAGGGTAAATCGCGGTCTTTATAATCCAAATCGATTTGGATTTTTTGTTCAATGTAACTATAAGGATAACTAAACCGAGAATCTGCGTTTAGATGAGTTACTTCCTTGTAGGCGAATTATACTATAATGTAGACTCAGGAGTTCCTTGATTCTTACCCCCAAAAGCTCCTATAAAAATGGACAATGCAGCAAAATTTTGGATCCCTGCCCTTGCCAAAAGTGAAGCCAATGGCTATTTCAGCGAACGAAAGATGTTGCATATTGAAAGATAGATCTCAACTTTTAAAGACGATGTCACATTACAATTGAACTTTTACAGACGAAGCCACATTACAATTGAAGTGAAATAAATAATAATAAAATAATAAAAATGTTTAATAATTTGATTTAAAAAATATATCTTGATTCTCTCTTTGACTTCTCTGAGTTACATGCTAACTAATATACAATCAATCTATGTTGAAAATTAGGCGAAATAAAGGACATTTTCTTAACTAGAATTCTTTGCTGAGTAAGTCCTTTGGCATTAAACGCCTTTTCGGAGAAGCATTTAGCACCAAAAACCCTGCCAATTTGAATTTGCCTTTTTTAAAAATTGTTTTTATTCGTTTTAAATGCAAGCAAACGTCAGACTAGTCTAATAAATAGTTCAGGTAGTGCAGTAGATCGTCCCAAATACAACAACTCAAACAAAGTAAGGTGGTGAAATCAAATACAAAAATGATATCCCTTAATCCTGCAATCCTTCTGAAAGGATATGCAAATTTTCAATAGTCTAGTAAAAAGCATAAACATATTTATATTCATTTTCTTGGAAAACATATTTCAAACATGAGTATACAGGGTGTCCCGCTGTAGGTAGTCAATACTGTAAGGGTTGATAGCACAACTTGTTTCAGCAAGAAAATTATCAATATGATCGGAATTTTTTTACCGTTACCTTGTTATCGCTCTTTTTGTGAAAGTCATCGAAAATCGTGACTTGTCAGGCCAAATCCTAATTTGCAGCCCTCCTGATGACTAAACCCTTTAAAGTCCGAACTCTTAATCGCTTGAATTTCCTTTTTTTGTTCCTGAATATTAACTCTAAATATGATTCTTATAAGAATATAGACCCCCTTCCCCCCTGTCAATGCTGTTCCCAATTGGGAACAATGGCCATTAATGGGATATAAACAAAACAAGGTCGATTTTTTTCCAGATATGTTGGACTTTATGGAAAAGTATAAATCATATTTTGATAAAATTAATTCAAGATGAAGACGTTTGTTGCACTCCTTACACTCCAACCGTGCATATGACTTACAAAGAGAACATCTTCCTTGCGATGATTTTATCAAATAGTGGCCATCTAATTTGCATCTTGCAGGGCTAGCATGTGCTTTAGGACCTGGCTGTGGACCTATTTTTTATGAAACCCTTAGCAGGAACATTGTTACATCCCGCCTGAAGTCTAGGTGAGTCATTGCCGATTTCCCATGCATTTCCTTATGCACAAACCAGGCTGCTACTACTGCCATGTTGAGAGCATTAGCGAATAGATTCCACCAACACTTTTTACATCGTAGGCATGAACGATACGAAAATTAGAAGTCCATCTAAAATATCGACCCCACCCATTCCGTGATTATATTTGTGAATAAGATGTGCTTGTTGTATGCCTATCTTTTTGTTATCCTTCACATAATATCTACATGCTGATTTCGCCATGACTTTCGATTCCTGCAAGGGACTTTACGGTTGATGCGATTGGAGAGTAAATGTCTTCCGCAGTAGACCAATAGTGATTCTCAGAAGGCAACTGGTGGTACCTACTGAGAAGGAGTATGCCCAAAAACGACGTCCATTCAACGCCGATCGGATCAACATGCTGAACGGCGTAGATTTCTGTGATTTCTGCTAAATGCTGCAGACAGCTTTGCGACATATGTAAATTAATAATATATTTCTACCGGAATTAAGGTTTTCAAATGTGGGAAGTTAGTTTTTATGTTTTTTACCGGCTCATTTTGTATTGGGTTTTGAAAATTAATGCTGGGAAACCAATTTAGAGGTGCAATACCGGGTTTCTTTTTGCCTCGGTTTGGGCTTTGATCCACTTGTAGTCAACCGTTGATGGTCACCATTTGTAGCTTTTCTTTTCTGGACACGTTTATTTTTACTGCCCGATGCCTGACTATCTTCCAGTCTTTTTATTATAACGGAAACTTCCCCGCAAACATCACGTGGTCTAAGATTTCTTCCTCAATGTCTTCCTGGTCAGTAACTTTATCGTTTTCCTCAGGAGGTAATTGGCAGATATCTATATTATTCCATGAACCCGCGTCGTAATCATCTAAGCTCTGTAGATATTCCACTACCAAATTTACGAACTTGAACTCTCACTTATGAACACCGAATAGAGACTGGCATAGAACATGCGAAAATTACATGCAATTGCAATGTAAGTCCAGTCATATTGAAAAATTGGAGACAAAATAATTTTTTTACAAGACACTGAAGTGAGCCAATGTTCCCAATTGGGAACACGTCAGTTTGAATATGTATACCCGATAACGGTATTATTTTTTTTTTAAATTAAGGTCACTACTATTATTTTGTATGTATTTGGTAATAGTAAAAATAAAAATACATTAAAATTTCAAAGTTTTGTTGGTTAAAAAAAATAATTTTTTCCCCAAAATTAAAAAAATCCTCTTTTTAAAAAATTCACAAAAAAAATAACGGCAATTTTTTATCATTTATTTTTTTTTTCCTTTTTACCAACTTGTTAATAAACAAAAAAAAAATGGGAAAGAACAAAAAAAGAATTGCAAGTGGGTTTAAAAAAACATGAAATTATGTTCCCAATTGGGAACATTGGTAAAGGGTTAATTCAAGATTTGATATAAGTTTCTTAAACTATACTACATAAATTTTCAAAAAAAACGGAAGTCTACCGTGTTGCCAACATTATCGCCACTTTCAAGATACAGTTACTCAAATTTAATAGATTTTTAACATTCAATGCGTGTTTCCCTAACATTCTGCAATGTAAATATAAAAAGGGATATACCGTTGGAGTGGAGAGCCAACATATTGAAGCAACTTTTATTACCTTTGCAGAGTTGTGCGTACAAGTCACCGTTATGAAATTACTGTTCGAATTTTCGATGAAAAATCTATTTAAAAATTTCTACTCAGTTTCAGTAACTGTATCTTGAAAGTGGCGATAATGTTGGCAACAGGGTAGACTTCAGTTTTTGTGAAAATTTATGTAGTTTCCGAAACTGAAATTAAATCTTGAATTAAGTCATCAGGAGGGCTGCAAATTATGATTTTGCATGACGAGTCACGATTTTCGATCACTTTTACAAAAAGAGTGATAACAAGGTAACGGAAAAAAAAATTCTGATTGTATTGGTAATTTTCTTGCTGAAACAAGTTGTGCTATCAACCCTTACAGTATAGACCACCTAATGCGGGACACCCTGTATATTCACTCAAATTGAAAATTTCACCGATAAAGTAAACACTTTCCAAAATAAACTAACTTTTAGACGACGACATCGGTGAAGCCACCCTTGTTTCCGGATCACCAAATTTTAAATGCTTAACTCTCAAATTATCAGATCGAGTGATTGATATAACTGGGGGAATGCCTTTTCTTTGTCATACACACTTTTGCCAACTTGCTATGAACTATTTTAAAATATGTAATCTAAATCGAAACGATGTTGTGAATCTTTCCAGAAGGATCAGCCCTGTGATCCTTCTGGAAAGATTCATCTGGGTTAAGACATTTGTTCATTCTACCATTATTAACTGAATTTATTAACTACCATCATTAATTTATGAAAGGGCCTTCACCATAGGCGCCCGCAAGGGGGGGGCAAGGGAGGGCACTTGCCCTCCCCTGGATTTTGCAAGTTTTTTTTTTAATTTTTCGGACACTTTCTGTAAAAATTTTATGAACCTTTTATTCAAATTCCAATACAACATTGGGTGCGGTTCTGAAACGCACTGGTCGCATATGTTCCCACAACATGTTGTCCATTCTGATCCTGTAACTGCGGTTTTGCGGATCGGCAATAAATTTCGGTGTTTTCCGTATGTCTGCCTGTGTGGAATATGTAAACGAAAAGTTCCGGAGATAATTTCTTATTCGTAAAATCCCAGTTAGAGGATCAGAATGGACAACATGTTGTCGGAACATATGCGAACATTTTGGTATGTCTGTTCAATGTTCATTATGGCTGAATATTCCGCAATGCTAGAACCTGTTGCTAATACTCTTCAAGGTGTTGATCAGAGTCTTATGTCAGTTAAAGATCTTTTGACAAATATCCTGGATTTATTTAAACAACATCGGGATATGGCTGACGTTAATTTTAATACACTTTGGGAAAACATTAAAATATGTTCAGTCGACGTAGACATTCAGCTAAAGAAACCTAGAGTTATTAATCAACAGAAACACCGGTCGAATATTCCTTCCGATTCTGATGAATGTTATTATAAAAGAGCTATATTTATTCCCTATTTGGATTCGTTAATAGCCTCAATGGAAGAACGATTTCCAGAGGAAAACGAGGCATCGTTTCTTCTTCTGATGAATATGAATTATGAATAACCTTTTTTTTTTGAATCTTTTTTAAAAGCAAAAGAACAATAATTAACTCTTGTTTCACTGGCATCTGTTTGCTTGCTTTATACCAGATCATGCATCACTTTGCAAAAAAGTTGCCATATTTTTCCTTGATTTTATTATACATAGTATTTTAATATTCCTTCCGATCAAGTCTTACAAAAAACCAGTGTAATTAATTAATGAATGGACAAGAATAAAGCTACTCCCTTCTTGGTGTAAACGCTTCAATTGTGTTGTTAAAATGAAATTCAATATTTTGAAACATACTACTTATACAATTAATTCACATTTCATTATTCACTCTTAGTACGTATAATTTTTTGTATGAACCCTTTTTAAAACAAAAATTTAAAAAAAACTAAAAAAAGTGTTCGAGGTTGACCTCCCCTGGAAATATTTCTGCGGGCGCCTATGGCCTTCACATTAAATTATAAATATGTCTAATAAATTAAATTATAAATATTTGTGTAACATTTGGCTGGCAAAAAAAAAATTCCCCAGAAAACCGTTGGGTTTGTATGGCACCAGACCTCCACAGTAGGATTCTATTAGTTTTTACATATTTTTTTTTGTGGTTTCGATAATGATGCGTTCTCTGGTTCCTGTTAACCCCTTGTGGGGCATAGGGCATCAACTACGCCTACTTTCCACCTCGTTCTGTTCTGTGCCATCGTCTTTAGGTCTGACCACTGTTTGTTTAATGAAGCAGCCTCGCTATTAACCGATCTTCTCCACGTGTTTCTTGGCCGTCCAACACGGCGTCTAGCATTGGCTTCCTGAGGGTTCCAATCTAGGGCCTGCTTTGCAATATTTGTTGGCCCTCTACGGAGAGTATGACCTATCCATTGCCACTTTCGCCTTTTGACAGAAGTGCCTATCCAATCCAGGCCTGTGATACTCAGGAGATCATCATTGGAAATAATCTCCGGCCAGCGGATTTGTAGGATGCGCCGTAGGCACTGGTTTACGAAAGTTTGCAGCTTAGTTGTTATCTCGTTGGTCACCTTCCAAGTTGAACAGCCATAAAGAAGCACAGATATTACAATAGAATTGAAGATTCGGATTTTGGTGCGCCTGGAAATGTTGTTATTTTGCCAGAAAGGAGTCAAAGTGAAGAAGGCTGCCCTAGCCTTATTGATACGCGATTGTACATCAGCGTCCGCGCCGCCATCTGCTGTGACTATGCTTCCGAGGTAGCAGAATTCGTCAACTTTTTCGACTGCCTGGCCCGAAACACAAATTCCGCTTTGTCCACCAGGATGGGAGCTCAAGTACTTGGTCTTGGCAGCGTTTATCTTGAGCCCAGCATTACGGCTTTCGCAATGCAGAGCATCGGCCATTTGAGCTACATCCTCCTTTTTATTTGAAAGCAGACAAATATCGTCAGCATAGTCCAGGTGTTGCAGGTAATCAAACATTTTCCATCTGATACCTTTCCTCTGGTTTTGAAGCGCGCTCACTAGTACATCGTTAATGGCTATGAGGAAAAGAATAGGTGATAAAATGCAACCTTGTCTCACTCCACTGTGCACCTCAAAAGGATCTGAAAGCTTACCCTTGTGCAAAACGTGACATTGGGCTCCCTGATAAGATTCCTTGATGATGGAAATTATTTTATCTGGTATGCCCCTCCTACGAAGAGCTCTCCAAATATACTCCCGATCAACACTATCGAACGCCTTCTCGAAATCAATGAACATGAGGTGTAATGGGGATCTCCATTCGGCGGATTGCTCAATAATAATTCGGAGAGTGTTTATATGGTCGCTACATGAAAAACCCTCACGAAAGCCAGCCTGTTCATTGCTTAAAGTGCGATCAACTTCATCCTTGATCCGGTTCAAAATAATTTTAGCCATCAGCTTGGATACAGCTGGAAGTAGGCAAATACCGCGCCAATTATTACAATCCTTAAGGTTACCCTTCTTGGGAATTTTAATAATTATGCCCTTTTTCCATTCTACTGGAAGAGTTTCGGTTTCCCAACACTCTCTGATGAGGGGAAGCAGAATATCCGCTGTAGCATTCGAATCCGCTTTAAATAGTTCGATCGGAATTCCATCTATCCCCGGGGCCTTACCGGCGTCCATAGATTCGATAACCCGCTTTAATTCCGTCTTAGATGGTGGTCTGGAATTAATACTGGCTACTGGAGGGACGTCTTCTTCTGCCGATGAAGATGCACTTGCAGGCCCGAAACGGTTGTTAAGGACCTCAAAAACGTGCTCTTTCCATCTCTGAAGCTGCTGTTCTTCAGTAACAAGCAGTAACCCTTCTTTATCTTTCACAGGATGGTCCGTTGTGAACGACTTGCCAATTAGTGGTTTAATTAGCTTAAATAGGGTACCGCTTTCACCACGGTAAGCCGCATCATTTGCCTCCTTCGCTAAAGCGTTGATGTAAGTACGCTTATCACGCCTCACACTTCTCTGCACGCCTTTTTGTAGTGAACGGTATTCAGCACGAAGTAGATTTTTAGCTGAATCATCAGCAGCAGAGTTAATCTGTTCCTTAACTCTTTTGCGTGCTGAGATAAGAGACCAAGTAGCATCACTGATAAATGGTCTCCTACCACGATCCAATCTTCCCACAGTCGCTTCGCCACATGAAATAAAAGAATCCTTTGCAAAATTCCATCTATCTTCAATTGTAGGATTCTGAAGAGATGTTGCTGCACAAGCTTTTTCGTGCAAGGCGGTCGAATATGCACGTCTAGTTGAGGAATTTTTTAGCTTTTGCACATTAAATCGTGGCAAGATTCGCGTGTTGTGAGATCGTTGAATCGCTGCCGTTCGTAAGCGAAATTTCGCGATAACAAGGTGGTGGTAGTTGATGCAAGGTGGTAGTCTGGCTGGTCTAGCGGTTAGTGCACGCACCTTCGGTGCACAGGCTCATGAGTTCGAATCTCACCGTGCTCCATGGTGTTTTTCGAACTCACGAGCTTGTGACGGACTATGATCTCACTCAGATGTTAAACGAGTACCCATTTATGGGGATAAATAACACTGCTGAGCGTGATGCTGATCTCATTACCTCAACAAAAAGCAGATAAGATCTTGGAAATAGGATGTCACTAACACATCCTGCGGCCTTAGTCCAATGCTGGATTGTCGCGCCTGTTATTTATTTTTTAAGGTGGTGGTCGCTGCCAACATCAGCCCCACGCTTCGACCTGACGTCTAAGAGGCAGTTTCTCCATGTGTTAGAAACAGCAATATGGTCAATTTGGTTCTCTGTTCTGCCATCAGGAGAAATCCAAGTTGTTAGGTGGCAGGGTTTATGCTTGAACAACGTTCCGCCAATGACTAGTTGCCGAGAGTTACAAAACTCCACGAACATTTCGCCATTGTTGTTCCTGTCGCCAAGCCCGTGATTGCCCATAAGATGTTCCAAGCCTAAATTATCAGTACCGACTTTGGCGTTGAGATCCCCCATTATAATTTTGATGTCACCCCTGGGAGCCATATCAAAGGTGTCGCCTAGTCGCTGATAAAAAACGTCCTTTGCGGATTGGTCTGCAGGTTCAGTCGGTGCGTAGCACTGAATAATTGTGATGTTTCGTACTCTGGATTTGAATCTGGCTGTGATGATACGGTCGGAGATAGGTTTCCAGTCGATAAGGGATCGGCGTGCATTCCTAGTCAACAGGATTCCGACGCCCGCTTGCCGAGGTGAATTATCGTCTTCACTTCCAGAGTAGAGCAATACAGTGCGAGAGCTTGGTGATAAAGTCGCCCCCGATCCGAGCCATCTTGTTTCGCTCAGTCCTAGTATAGCGATGTTGTATGCGGTCATTTCCTGTTCGACTTCTGTGAGCCTTGTGTTATTACACTCACCCCACATCGTCCGAACGTTCCAAAAACCGATCGTAGTCCGTTATTTATAGCCAAAAGTCGTTGCCGTTGAATCAGTCCGAGGTATCCGAGGCTCGTTTGATGTTTCGAGTGTAAAGTAAATTTCAGGTACGCAGGATACAAGCCTACATACCCTATCCCTCAAGTCGCCTTTTACGACAAGCCGGGATCGCTGTGGTATAATTCTAACCCCAAAACCACAGGGGTCAATTTTTGTGAAGTTTCGTACATATCTAAACCCTTGAGCGCAAAACAGATTTGCTGCGCGCACAATTGTGGAGATATGTTCGAAACTCAGGAGAGTTTTATTCTCTCCTGTCCCTTAAGTCGCCTCTTACGACACGTCGGGAAAGACGGTAGCACTATTCTTAACACGTGCCACAGGGCATAAGTGTTTTCTTGATGTCAATAGAATGGCATATGTGTGAAATTTGGTTGTATGACCCCATCATCGAATTTTGGTGATTCAAACAAACAAACAGCTTGCAACAGAAAGAAGCGTGTGTGCAAAATTTCAACGCGGCCGGCGTCGAAACAGACGGACATACGAACATGACACAATCGACTCACATCCTCATAATGAAATCTCTTGTATTGTATTGTACTATAAAAACATAAGAGCTTGCTTTGAATTGAATTGAATTTATGAATATCGAGTCAAAGTGTATACGTAGACACTATGCCCTTACAAAAAAGGGCTTATGTTCACTTTTAAATCATTTATTATTGAAAGTAAATTGTAAATCCAATTAACGATATCATATTATTTACTATACAAAGATGAAAAGGCTCGACATTACTAATAAATTAATTGGATATACACGTTCCGCGAAAAAAAGAGGTAAATATGAAATTAAAAAGCACGAACGAAACAATAATTCCAATATCAATTATAATTCGCCACACTCATTCAATTACTGTATAATATATTTCAGCGAATTGTTCTTTGATTGAATAGACTGAAAAGAACCATGAAATTATTTAAAATGTTTACTGGAATTTTATAAGAGTATGGGAATTTGTATATGTACATAATAACGCAGTGGTTATCATTATTTTTGAAACTAGAACAGCAAATTTTTGTACTAAAAGGTGGATTTAGATTCCATAGATTGAAAAGACATGGAGTTTTTTCTAAACTATGGAATTTGAATCTATCATTTCGAAAATTTGCTGTTCGATTATTTTATTGATATACTAATATATTAATAAATTAAATATGCACGCAAATATTCGGATAAATACAATTATTTTTCTTTTTATTCATCCCAAACATCACGGCCAACTTAAATAAGACTCAATGTCAAAAAGTACTACGACACTTTATTGGAATTTATTGATATATAAATACACAAACACATACTTATTCATGAAATGGTCTATTAAGTGGCGTCAAATAACAGCTTAAGGCCTTGGCAGCTCGTAAAGTCGTCTAGCATTCAGCGTCAATTTGTCACAGTTAGCTTAATCGTCCTTGCCATATTGGTATTTGCATTTGACATACATACATATCCGCACATACAGGCGTTATACTTAGTAATTTAGTATATTTAGTTCCCCCATAAGTTCACTCATTCACGCGTAAATAGGACAATGTAATTGCATGAAGGCAGTAGATAAGGACAAGGAGTTTGAGCAAGTTTATTACTTTTCCTTTTGACTAACACTTCAGCGAAAAGACAATTGCTTCGTAAATTATGAAAAACGTTACTGTAATAATAACATTTTTCATAATTTTCTCAAATGCTGATATACATGTAAGAAGAAAAATTGACAGTTTTTATGTGTGTAATTGGAAGAAACAACGGCGGAATTACTTAAGGAAATCCCTAAGGGAATCCATATTGACTTGTTCTATACGATGAATGGCACAGTAAGTAACGCTAGTGTCGATAAGAAGACAGAAAAACATTTTCTTTCAAAAGCTGATATTGTAGTGTTCAGGGACGTAACCAGGGGAGAGTTCCATGGGGCCGGACCCCTCACGAAATGTTTTTAAAAATAGCGTAAACCTTAGTGATGATAACATGAAATTTTAGATAATGGACATTTTTTCAACTCTGCTATTTCTGGATTCTTCTATAAGGAACAATGCCTTTTAGCATTTCTTTTACTATTAAGAAAAAATCCGATTCAAATTCTACTGAACAGAATAACTATTACGAGTATTATCCAATATAGATATTGTTCTGTGGAGATAGATAAATTTGTATAAAAATAAGCCATCTGCATTGTATAATAAAAAAAGGCATTTTTAGAATTGCCCGAATATTTCATATTCAAAATCAAAAATTTTACAAAGCGCATTTTTTGTTTGCATTATGTTATGTGTACTGTCCAATTACACAACCCAAAGGACATCCTGTATGTGGCGGCTTTAACATTGTGTGACTGGTTTTTACCGACATTGCCACCATGTCTGGCATCCGAAAATCATAGAAGTAAAAGGTGTGGAACGCTATGGGCATATGTGACTCATACATAGTGAACGAGAGGCACGTTGAGGCACCCTGGATGGCGTAGATCGTGTATAAATGCCATTTAAGCTTTATAATTGCATTGTATTGGGCAAGATAGGTTTTGATCACTGAGATGGAAGCAGATATCGAGAATGAAATAATTTAGACGTCCTCTTTTATACTCATTTTTATCTCTGCAAAAAATTAAGGTAAATAGGACATCGTGCTTTTACTTTTTAGGACATTTTCACTCAATATTTTTCAAAACGCAAAATAGCCGATAGAAGTCTCAGTTACTTTACATTCTAAAAAGTTAAGAAATGCGTTTCAGATTAGTATTTTTGTTAAATGATGGCTTTGCAAATACAAACATGGCCATTATGAGAGACTCTGAAGTTATTTTTTTATACGCACAAGATTGATATATATTAACGGATATCGAATGTCCTCGATGTCTTCTTTGATGTGATATCGCACATGCACGACCCGCGTGAACGATATTTGTATGTCCTTTTTCAAATCAAATTTAATTGTTGACCTAGCTTGATATCTAACACCCAAAGATTATAAAAGAAAAAAATGGCCTTTGATTATTTTTTCTATTGAAAATTCTTAAAGAATTCCACTATTTAAAATTCTGTATAAGAGTCTACTTTTTATAACTTGATAATAAATGTTAATGGTAAAATATTGAGGTTATAATCATTACTTGCATTATATACATACATTAATGCCTACATCTTATAAAACTTCGAAACTTATAAATCTTAAATTTACTAAAAATTTTGTATTCGATACTACATTTTTTGTTTTCATACCGCTCCCTACCTCAACTCATGCATACTTATATGATTTGCGGTATTGATTTTTACTTCTAACGAGCTTCAAGATCAATTATTATCGGACCCATTTTTGAAGTTTGGCAACTGCAGTTTTCACAATCGGGAAGAGCACATTTTGTTTCTGTGGAAATCACTCTCTCTCTCTCTCTCTGGTTCCTTTCAACCCCATAGGGCATTGCCTACGCCTCTTTTCCACCTCTGCCTATTAGCAGCCATCGCCTTTAGCTGGTCCCACGATTCGCCTATAGATTTTCCCTCTGCCTCAGCAGATCTTCTCCATGTATTTTTGGGTCGTTCCACACGACGGCTAGCATTGGTTTTCTGAGGATACCAATCTAGAGCCTGTTTTGCAATGTTTTTTGGCTCTTTTCGAAGTGTGTGACCTATCCACTGCCACTTTCGCTTTCGCTTTATTTATGCGCGACTCTACATCGGCATCGGCATCGGCACCATCCGCAGTCACTACGCTTCCAAGGTAAGTAAAGTCCTCGACTTTTTCTATCGGTTGAGATAGAAATGGTGATTTGCCCTCCTCATGACAAGCTCATGTATTTAGTCTTAGAGGCATTAATTTTTAAGGCAGCACTTCGACTTTCACGATGCAAAGCATCCGTCATTTGAGCTAGATTATCTGGTGTATTTGATAGAAGGCAAATGTCGTAGGCGTATTCCAGGTTCTGAAGGTAATCAAATAACTTCCACCTGATACCCTTACTTTTATGGTCGTGTAGAGAATCGCAGATTACGTCGTTGATGGTAATAAGGAACAGCATTGGTGATAAAATACAGCCTTGTCTGACTCCATTATTCACCTCAAAAGGACTAGACAATTCACCCTTGTGCAAGACATGACATTGGGCTCCATTATCCTTTATGATGGAAATAAGTTTCCTGGTATGCCTCTCCTACTTAAGGCTGTCCAGATATAAGCCCGGTCAACGCTGTCAAACGCCTTCTCGATGTCAATGAACATAAGATGTAACGGATATCTCCATTCAGCGGATTGTTCAATTATAATTCGGAGGGTGTTGATATGATCGCTACGATTCCACGCCAATTATTGCAATCCTTGAGATTTCCTTTCTTAGGGATTTTAACAATGACGCCCTTCTTCCATTCTTGAGGGAGAGTCTCGGTTGTCCAACACTCTTGGAGCATTGATATCCGCTTTCAAAAGTTCCATGGGGATACCGTCTGCCTCCGGGGCTTTACCAGCTTCCAATAAGTTAAAGGCCTAAATTATTTCCATTTCTTGGATGGTACACCGGTATTAATTCTGGCCATTTGCGGAAGACTTGCTGCTTCCGGTGGAGGTGGGTTTGAAGGGTTGAAGTTGTTCTTAAGTACCTCCATCAAATGCTCTCTTCAACAGCGCAGTTGTTGTTCGTCTGTGCCTAGCAGAGACCCGTCTTTATCTTTTACAGGATGCTCATGGGTAAAAGATTTGCCAGTCAATGGCTTATTGAGCTTGTAAAGGGTCCCACTGTGACCACGGTAAGCCGCATCTTCTGCCTCCACCGCTAACGCGTTGATGTTGTTGCGTTTATCACGCCTTACGCCTCTCTGCACTCTTTCTTGAAGAGAATTGTACTCGGTCCTCAGTTGTTGCTTGACTGTAGTGTCAGTAGCCCAGTTCAATTGCTCTTTAATTCTCTTCCGTGCAGTTGTCAGAGACCATATATCGTCGCTGATAAATGGTCTCCTACCTCGCTGAAGTCTGCCCACAAATGTTTCGCCACACGATATAAAAGCGTCATTCACAATGTTCCATCATCAATGGATGAAGGAGTATCTGGCGTTTGTGCATCGGTCGGAAATAGGCCTCCAATCTATAAGAGACTGGCGAGCTTCCTTCTTCAAAGGGATGCCGACTCCACTCTGGGTGAGGCTTCAAGGTCACTACCAGAGTAAAGCAGCACAGGTGAACTAGGTGATAAAGTCGTTCCCGAACCGGTCCATCTTGTTTCGATCAGTCCTAATATCGAAATTCTATATGCGGTAGTTTCCCGTTCGACTTCCGTGAGTCTCGTACTACTGCACTCGCCCCACATCGTTCGAACGTTCCAAAAACCAATCAAAGTCCGTTGTTTGTAGCCAAAGGTCGTTGCCGGTAAATCAGTCCGTGGTATCAGAGGCTCGTTCAATGTTTCGAGTGTAATTTAGCTTGAGATATGCACGTTACAAGCCTACATACCCTATCCCTCAAGTCGCCTTTTACGACAAGCCGGGAACGATGTGGCATAATTCTAACCCCAACACCACAGGGTTCAATTTTTGTTAAGCTTCGTACATATGTATAAAATTGAACGCAATCAATGTCGCGCGCAATTGTATACATTTGTACGAGACCCAGGAGAGTTTTATTTTTTCCAACCTGTTTAGTCGCCTTCTACGACTACGACACGCCGGGGAGAGCGGTGGCACTATTCTTAGCCCATGCCACAGGGCTTAAATAAAATCATTGGAAATCACTAAAAAGGTGAAAATCTAAATTTTTAAACGATAACTTAACTTTCCCGGTCACATTATGTACATATATCGAATGTTACTTAACTTTCTATAAATTTTTCCGGGAATCCATTTTACATAGTTATTTTGGGTTAAAGTGAGTATGGAGTTAAGTGAAAAAATTCCGGTTCACTTTTGCCCGAAGTCTATCCCCTCTAGGCTGCAACACTGAACGGGGTTTGTAAAACCGCCCGGTGCAAACAATCAAAGTCGTGGGGAACAGAGGCATGGGAGAATCCAACAAACAAATAACGTTCGTAGGAGTATGTACTTACATCTTTCGCTAGTGCATTCCTTAACCCTAGTCCTACCGACAAAAGTTTATTCTTATTTCTACCGACATGGGTACACCTGTACCCAACTTAGATTTACCGCTAGATTCGATGAGTTTTTGCAACATTCTTGATTTTCTGGTGATATCTAATAATTTCGAGGTGAAAATACGTCTGGTAGTGGAAAAACAGTGGAAGTGCAAAGTAGTAAAACGGTGAATGTGACTGCATCGACATCTGCATTAGAACCAGGACCAATCCAATCGATTGTATAAGTCAGTTAAATTTTTGAATACTTTTATCTAATATATTACAATGTAGATCACCGCTGAACTCCCGCAGTAATTCAATACCATGGAACAAAAAAGGGGAAATCCACATTGAAAAGTACACATGTCGTCATTTTGCTTATTACCTCCATTTGTACATTTTTATTGATTTATTTTTGTACAGATTGACACAAAATCAATTGCATATGTTGTCAAACGATAGCGACGATGACGGAGAACCTTTCGTTCCAACTGATGATGACGAATTGATGCCACATAAGTATATTGCGTCTGATGCTGATCAAGAATGTTTTAAAATAGAAACAAGCGATATTTCTGAAAATTATTTCGAAGAAGACGAGGATATTCAAATTCCCCCTGTGTCTTCAGTATTTACTGCATCCAATGGAACGCAGTGGTTCGTCAACCCTCAAAGACCAGCAGCACAAACAAGCGGAATGAACGTTATTCATACACAACACTCCTGCATCGAACATCTATGGCTCTTGCCAGGGAGGGCTTCTTTGGCAACTCTTTGCCGTTTCTTCTTGAAAACGGGTGTGGTCCACCCCGAAGAGGCTTGTAACTCCCGGCAGCGGGGCTGCCATCGGGAATGGTCGCCAGTATGACCACGCCAAAGGTCAAAGACGTAGTCGACAAAATGCACAGTAGAAACAACGTCCTAGAGGTACTGGCCGGGAGCTCCTGGGGCAAGGACAAGGAAACTATATTAGTCACCTACAAAGGGATAGGGAGGTAGAGCAATTCCCAGCTATACAACGGTGTGGTCACAAACCGATATTCACAGAACCATTGTGAATCGTTCAATAGGGAGATTAGGAGCTAATAGAGTCGTCTCAGCGCTCCCACCACCTATATCCCCTGAGGAGACTAGGCTCCCGAGAGCCACAAGAGCGACACTAGCCCAGCTTAGGTCGGGCTTATGTTCGCGCTTCAATTGCTTCCTATCTCGAATAGACCCGGAGATTCACAGCATTTGTCCGAACTGCGGTGGTGCGCCTCACGATATGGACAGATTACGATACAGAAAATCCCACAAGAACACCCCAGGTTTGGAAATCCTCTATTGTATTTCACTCAATTCATCGAAAAGTTTAGTGGGTACAGGTGTACCCGTGCCGGTAAATATGTCATATCACAATTTTTTTTCTTTTTTCTCTTAAGTATATCGAACCAAAAATCTAAAAAGTAGTTAAAATAACCAAAAACCCTTTACTTTAACCTTCGGGCGGGCGCAATGCATCTGAGAGATTAAGTGGCCAGTTTTTGTTGCGCCAATCAGCGATATGAAAAGGGAGAGATCTGAAATTCACAGTAGCTTAATTTTTATCCATCAACTACCCAAAGCAGTTTTCAGTTTCTGTCTACCATATATCTGAGGGGCGGGAGGGGATGAAATAATCTCTCAGATGTATTGCGCCCGATTGTGTTATTTTTTCCTTTTCTATGAAAATTTCCACATGTTATCCTCTTCAAATTGCGTAATAACGTTGTGTTGACTTTTAGGCTCACCAAATCGTTCAATAGTGTGTTTTTAGTAAAATAAGCTCACATTTTTTAAGCGGTCGAGTTGTTGGAGGTTTTTTGAATATTGGAGCGATTGAAAGTGGGATATTCTTAGAAAATTTAAAATGTGGAGGGTATTAAACTTTGTGAGCCCGTATATGTCTCTAAAATTTCGTAAAACTGTTTCAAAAAGACAATGCAACAATAAATAAGAGACTGAAATATACAGAAACTTAGTTTCATCCTTTTTTATGCACTTAATCTGTCAGATGCATTGCGCCCGATCGTGTTAGGATTGGTATTGCGCCCGCCGGAAGGTTAAGATGTCAGAGTGATTCAACATATTTGGTTTTGGCAAATCGGAAATATTTAAATTTAAAGTGAAAAAGGTACACTTGTACCCCTGTTGGTAGGACTAGGGTTAATCTAAACTAAAATTAAATACACATAGATCTCAAAAACAAGTATGCCCCAGATCTTACTTGCGTTCGTCTAAACGTCGTTTTACGACATACATATCTTTCCACCCAACATGACTAACCTTTTAGGTTTTTCTTGGTTAAAATCTCAAAAAAGAAAGATATCATAAAACATCCTTGGGCGTCTTATCTCTGAGGTATATAGCGTAAATATTTCTTTGAACTTTATTTTTCGACAAAACATTTTGAAACGGTTATATATATAGCAAGAGCATAACTGCTGGAAAATTGTAAATCATCGTGACAAAACAAGAAAAAAGGGCTCACCAAGATTAAAAACTCATTTTATTGTGTAATATGCATTAACAGACAAGAATATAAGCCTTTCACTTGCAGATAATTTTCAGTGAAATTTATTATGCTGTTGGCATCAAAGCGTATACCTGTACGATAATGCATAATTTAATGGTTATAGCCATCCTTTAATGTCTCTTGTTTTAATAAATTTTCGCTATCATTCTATTACTGTTTAAAGCCATTTCTAAGGTCTAGTATATGTAAATCAGAGATATTGAAATTTCAACTTGAATTCCAATGAAATAACAGAGCATAGACGATGTTCATGAATATTTAAATTGGGACGCGTACTTTCAAAATAATTTCCAGGCGCATCATTCTAAAATATTTACACAAGGAAAAAATCAAAGTGAACTCGGAAAATACGAATACATGTTTATAGAATAACATCCAAGTCAAATTTTACATATTTGGAGGAAAGTAACCATCCTAAATACCAAGCAAAACCCAAAATATCAAAAGAAGTAATCACAAAAGGATGCGATGATAAATATCATTACATCTTTCGTTAGTATGTATAGGTAGGTACGTATGTAGTAAGTATGTTGTACATAATCTTCTGTCCACATCCTCTTATAGAGTTTCTGTACCATTGATTTGGTGGGGAAATCTCGTCTTGATGGAAAAACAACTTAAAATAAAAAGTAGAACAAATGAAATGAAAAATGTTTGCTTTTAAAATCCGACAAACATTTTTTTATTTGTGATATAATGTTGTTTACTATGCATAGTTGAAATCCAAAGAACAGATTCGCTGCATATTCTTATTCCCATCACGTCTTAATTTCTATGAATTTAACATAGGAATCTCTACTTTACATTTTTCTGTGAAATAGGTATGCTACACTCTGAATCAAAATTCTTGTCGATTTGGAAATTTCATGATTGACAATTTTGTTTTTCTCATTATTGCCATGTTGGCTCGTGTTCTTGGTAGTATTACAATTCAGTTCGTTCAAATTAGCCATGTTTGCAGAAAACACTCGTATAAATAAACATCAATGGCAAAATCCTTGAAACTATTCATATAGGGAAATGTATGTATACGTGTATTCAGTGGCGGAACAACTTCACTCATGGCCCTCCCGCCAACTTTTTGAGTGGCCCCCTGCACTGAGAAAAAAGCAGAGTAAAATCAATCGAAAGCACTCTTGAAGGTCGATCCACACTTTTTAGTCATCAGGCACAGTTATTTTCCATACAAGTTGACATATTGCCAGTTAATTGATTGACTTACTATCTGGTCAATTTGTATGGGAAATGACTGAGACTTTCTTCCTTGCCTCGTTCTTTATACCGCTCCATGGCTTCGCGTTGCTCGGCCTGCGGTGCACATCGCCCGTTTTGGCGGTAATATCGCAGTATGATATGACTGTGACTGATGACTAAAAAGTGTGAATCGACTTTATACTAACTTTTTGGAAACATGATTTTGACGTTACAGTGTTAAAATTAAGAACGTCGTACTTAAAATAGTTTTGCTAAGAACTACTATCACTCTGTGCATTCTTATATTGAGAATAGCGTTCTTGTTTTAAAGTTTATTAAATTAATGATTTCGTCAATCGTGTTTTTTTATTATTTTAAAATAAAAACACTCACGCGGCGTAGTATTGACCTCTATATATGTTGGTAAGCATACAGTAAATTACTTGTGCCTACAATGGGATTCGATCCCCTATCTACTCTAATGCTGCACAATCACGGTCAATCCGAATGTATTTTTTTCGTTCTGTCAAAATCGAAGAAAATGTATGAATTTGACAGAACGAAGAATCCAAAAAATGGATTTACTCTATTCCTTGTTTCAGCTTTAAATTTAAGTGTGCTCTAATTTAAATCTTTCAATATTAAGAACGTTTGTACATAATATTAAATTCAATACAGAATCTTGGCAAGGCTCCTTTCAAACCAAATGTGGCCTCCGCACCACAGCCCTAACGACCGTGTATATACCGCAAGCAAGATAAAATATTTTAGTCTTCAACGACATAATACAGGCCGTACTAACTAGTTTGAACTAACTTTAGTACAAACAGACATATACAGGCCGTACTAACTATAGTTTGAACTAAGTTTAGTACAAACTCTCAAACTATTTTGCTCGTGTGGATTGGAACTTAGTCCGAAAGTTTAGAAAAGGTACTATGACCAAAAATGTTTTAAGATAGTTTATTTGCAGAGCACCCTAAAGAATCTTTTTGCGCATACCATGCTTCGCAAGGCAGGGTGGGTCGGATTACAAACCGCGGCTACAATAGCGTAGCCATCCAAAGCAAATTTTACAAACAAATTTGAGGATCCGGAGTGTCTCATGAACTTTCAAAGATTTTTGGACAATATTAAATTTGTTTCTCTAAGGAACCTGATGAGAGAGGAACAATAAATTTAGCATTTGTTTTGACTTCGAAAAGTGTATATCCCTTCTTGTCTACCAAAAATATCTATGTCGAATTATTGATTTTTTCGCAGACGTTTTATTGTTCGGCAAACTCTTCATGTGGCTTTGGGCCCCTAAATCTCGTGGGCCCCCCGCCACGCGGGCCCTACGGGCCATTATGCGCCGCCCCTGTGTGTAAAAAAATCAACTCATTCGGATAAAAACTAAGGGTACCTCCCATACAAAGTGACCCCAGACAATTTTGTTCTACAGTTTATAAAATTAGTAGTACGTAGAACAAACTGCTGATGGGTCACTTTATATGGGAGATACCCTAAGTTTTTATCCAAATCAGCTGATTTTTGGTGGGTGGGGTGACTATGACCTCCAATCGCAACAAACCAAAATTTAGTACTCTGCTACAATTTTTGGGGGAGTTTTGGACATGCCATTTTGACAAATTGAAATAGGGGGATAATGGGGGTCCTTGACCGGAGCGACTCAAATGATCTTGAACTTATTGTGAATAGTTATACAAAATTTTACGGCTGAACTAGCATTCTTTCGAAAGTTATGCAGCTTGTAAAAAAGGTTTAAAATGAAAATATTCTAATTTATTTCCTAGTCTAACGCCGAAATATTCAATTAAACTCTAATGTGTTATATATCATTGCAAAGGTAATTTTATGTAGTTTTTTTTTATCCTCAGACCATTTTTCTGTATCTCTTGTCGTTTTTGTAATAATCGCAAAAACCCGAAAAAATGTCCCCCCCCCCCCCCAATCGTTTGGGACTTTTAATACCATAATCTGGGGACCATTCCCAACCATAATCAAAAAAAAATTCCGATGTAGGATTTTTGCCGACCAAATATGACATTTTTCTTAGACTATGTCTGGATATTTTAGGCAAATCGAAATATTGTTCTGACGTATTTTAACAAAATGTCAGATTTAATTATTATTCGTACCTAGTTCTCCATTGATTGATTCAATAGTATGAACTATGAAATTGTCGATTGGCTACTCAACTCATTTCATATCGTTCAATAGATTTGTGTATGTTACCTAATCGACCATACATAATTATTTATTTAAAATATAATTAGTCCTCAATACAATATTCATAACATAGCATACGTTTCAAGAAAAGCAATTTACCGGGAAATATATACTAATAGAAAAAACCCGAACTCACAGCTACGTATTACAAACAAAAATAATTTCAAAAAAATGAGAAATAATATATAGAATGCATTTATTTAATTTAGTAATATAGAAAATTAGTTTCGAATGCATTAATTAAAGAAAGAAAGAATAAAGGAAAAAAAAAAGAAAAAAAAAGGTAAACTAAAAATAAATAAGCAGTGCGTTAAGAAGTTAAAAAGTTAAAAAAGTTAAAAAAAAAAGAGTTGAAGAGGAGGCAAAAATAAATTAATAATAAAGTAGAATTATAAGAGAAAAAAAACGACTAGAATTAAGAAACACATAGAAAGAGACAGCAAATGATGCAATTGTTAGGCGAGTAAAGAATAGCGAAGATTGAAATACGTAATACCTATTTTCGAAACCTAATCATTCAAATTGTAAAGATATTAACATGATCGTAGTTCAAGAGCCACGACTTAACTTGCAACAGAAATCTGGATGAATTCCGAATACTTCTAATAGTAGAAGGAATACCCATGGTGCTGAGCAAGTATAAAATTTAAAAAATCAAATTTTACGATGCCGCGTAACAGGGGCGAACCCAAGGGGGGGATTTGGGGGATGAAACACCCCCCGAAATTTTAAAATGAAAATTATAGGTATGAATAAAATTCACACAAAATATCTTTTGATAAATCAAATACCTAAGTGATGATTTTCACTATGCCCGACGTCAGACTATCGTTTTAAAGTGCCCATAGACCTTCCAACCGATTGAAGCAATTTTTTGATTGCCCGATAAATTGGAAGGTGTATGTGACCATCTAATCTATTTTTTTTTATTGGACGTGTGGAACAAATGCCATGCAATTTTTCATACAATCTGTCATGATAATCATGTGTTTTCAGTTGCTGATTTATTGACATAAACCAGTGGTCATTCTTCATGTTGTGGTTGTGGCGGTCATTGGCTATATCCACACATGCGCGCTTTTGTCTTCCCTATAGTCTTCCCTATCCTCTTCAAGCTCCGTTTCCACTTTCAACATTTATCTGATTGCGTCAAGTAATCAGAAGAGATGAATGCTTCATTCTATCAACATCTATTCATTTTTACCGTTAGATGTGTGTCGCGGCTTTGTTCAGGACAGATTAATGGTCAATTCTTTCGTTAATAGTATGATTAGATGGTGAGTTGTTGACATATTCATCGTTTGCAATCGCGTTCAAGAATTAATACCTTTCTTAAATAGCGCAGACCTCCCAAGTTTCAGTTGTCAAAATGACGAAGACAAACGAAAATTGAGTGTCTAGACAGGCCCATTCTCCATCGAAAGTAGCAATGGATCTTCCATCGCCACAAAATATATAATTTTCGCTATGTTGTGTTGTCTCGTGTGAACCGCGAGATTGTCATTTCAGATTGCGAGATAAATTGCAAAGTGTACATGCTGTACGGGCGTCAGATCGATTGGTCAATCGATCAGACAGTATATGGGCACTTTTAAGCCTAAGGTCTAAGAACATTTAAAGCGTTGTATTTCATGAGCCACTTTGCAAATACATATCACCCCCCGAAATAAATTCCTGGGTTCGCCCCTGCCGCGTAACATTAACCAGATTTAAGCCATTCAAACGTAGATTATATAAATTGGAATTACGAATGCATAAGCAACCACTACGAATGAAGAATATATTTAAAATTTTATAATAATGCAAGTTGATCAGTGGAAGTATATTCAGGTTTTTGAACAGAGGAAAGCTGCTGTGATGTCTACTTTTGTTGCATACTATACGAATGGCATGCTTCTGTCTGACCACAGTGAAAATTCTTGGACTAAATTCTAATATATTTGGTCTTGTATATATGACCACACCAATTTTTTATTAGATTTTAATATTTCTAAAAGAATGAAAAGATTTTTTCACACCAGTGGTTGTTAAAATCTAATTTTATACCAAATTCATTCTAATACGAACTTTTTAAAATATAATGCTGAATATACTTCCGTGTATCAATGAGTGTAATTAAATTATAATATCTTATTTATTACATTTAATACATATTGTATTAAAACCAAATAAAAAGTGTATTAAGTAAGAAGACGTTTGTGGATTGGAGTTTAGCAATATTTTTTATCCAAATGGATGAACTGAAAAAAATACTTTCAATCACACCAAAAGAAGTTACTCTCGATATTGTTGGGATAAAAAAAAACAACACAATTTTCAAAGGGAAAGAACATGAATAGCTCATAAATGAGTTGTGTACATTGACTTCTCTATAGGTGTTGGCGACATTTCATTTACCTCTTTACGCTCAAAAATGCATAATAAATCTACCTACCTACAGTGGGATTCGATCCCAGGACCCTATGATTTGTAGACGAACGCCCGCGCCCTACCTACTAAGCTAACCAGACTAACTGACGAAGTTTGTAATTTGGACAACATGTGCATCGCTCTACCACTGGCCCGAAACTAATATCACTGCGTAATATATCGCATATTAAATATTATTACATTTTTTAATACAAAGAGTATTCATTTTCACCTTATTTTGCATTGAATATTGTGTATTTTTAATTTTAATAAATTCTAGTATTGCATATATACCCGACTGTATTACCAGTAGAATGTAAGACCAACTTGGTATATGTTTTATTACAAGATCTTTACAAATGTATTAAATTCAATAAGTGCGGTATTAACCATTTTGAGTTATTAAGCATTTGGGCTTACAATATAATTCACAACTTCTTAAATATGGTAATATAATAAGGAATATATCATAATTCCTTCTTATTAAAAGTGAATACAAATTGAAATAAGTTTTATCAGTTTTGAATTAAATACTTTATTTCAACCCATTTTAATCCAATTTTGTATTAGCTCAGTATGAAGTGCCTGAAGGAATTATTACTTATTATATTAAAAAATTTATGTGACACCAAGTTTGATTAAGTTTTAACAGACAATATATTATGAAAAAAAGTAATATTTTGAAAAGTATCAAATTTAGATCTGTTTGTATTGGAAATTGGCAGTAATACATGGTATGGTTTACAATTTAGTCCAAGAATTTTTACTGTGCAACTAATAAGGGATTTAACCTTGTTTTGTAAATGCTACCCCAGCAAGATAATCCATATTCCAATTTGGAATGAATAAGGCTAATAAAAGCCTATAATTTTCAGTCTGAATAAGGTTTCCCTGATTAAAGTTTTAACGCAACAAACACATTTCAGCCACTAAACTACATATATCTACATATGAAATCTAAAATACATCTATAACATCTATATGTTATATTCTACGAGTACATACCTCATGGTATAACGAAAAGCATCCAAGTTTGCACTGTATAATTCGCGTCGTCACGAAATATTCACGTGTCCTTTTAACAAAGGTGACACATTTTTTTTTACAGGAAATGAACCAAAAGGAAGTATCGGAATGTTGTAGTCGAGAAGCTCTTTATACACAGACAGAACAACGTGGCTGTACTGAGGAAGGCATGCGAAATATATTTTTGTAGGCTACCTACGTATTAGTTAAGTTGTCATGTAGTTGACATTTCGAATCATAAATATTTTGTTTTACAATTGAATATGATAATGCCAAAAGCCACGTGTAAAATAGGAATGAATACATAAAAGACTTCGATTAGGGTGCAAAACTTCCCCTTGTTTCATTTCAGTGGTAGGCAAATTTCGGCTGGAGTATACTGCATGCATCTAGTACGGTTTTGACTGATTTAAGAGGCCAGACCAAATCTGATTTTATTGTAGTGTGAAACAGTTATAAGGATAATTCGTAATTTAAACGGCAGTTTAACTGTTTGTACACATTTTCTAAACCTTGACAACCATTAGTTAAACCATGATTCTACACCCGGCACTTAAAAGGTTGTCGGTAGAAATTATGCGTGGCATAGATAAAATTTTGATGACATATCATAAATTTACGGAGCATTACGCTATTAGCTCTCGAAGGAAGAGTTTAAATTGTGTTCTTATCGACACAAGCGACACTTACCATTCGTCATATAGCGGAAAATGTCGGAAACACAAAAATTATCCTTATGATTACGGATAGCAGATCAAGCCATCTAAAGAAACATATCTGTATAGAAAATATCCGCATATAGTGCTCAAAACCAGTGTTTAAACTGCGATCGCTGAGCAATCATCACATAAGTCGTCTCTATGAACACTAAATTTACACAAGAGTTGGCGGAAGGGAGTGCAGGTCCTAAATATTTTTTTGTAAGGAAAATAACTTTTATTTTTATTCCTGGATCCACGAGGTAAATGCAAAACTACACCCTTAACCCTTAGATGCCTGACAAGGCAGGGACGTAGTCAGGATTTGGTTTCGGGAGGGGTCCAATGCCCAATACCAGGTGTACAAAGTTATTTTACTTTGTTGCATGCGCGAAATACACTTTTCAAATTTATTCGCCTATGTCCAGTACTTAGACCTTTTTGTATTATAGAGTCGCGTACGGTGCATGTACCGCAGCAACAGAGTTAATGTTAGAGTTTGTATTATATGTTAGCGAAGGATTGTACTGCGGCTATTGTACTTAGTACACTTAAAGCGCTAAACAGGATGAACAAACTAGGAATCAAGCGAGGAGTTAAACGATTGCTGTGAGTTTCAATGATGAACTGATTTATTAAATTCATGCTCAGATTTCAATACAATTTATAACGGCCATATTAACAGTATGGAACTATTTTAAAAGTTGGAAGTTTATGATTTCAGGTATTGAGAGGCATTGCCAGATATACAAATATTATAATGAATGGAAAATAAAACGTGAAATTAATGAAATGGGAAATTAGTGATGAAATTCAAAATATGCAATTAAATGATATAAAAATGGCCAAAATGAAGATCATGATGATGACGCTTAAACACCAGGTAAAGATATTTTTTGAAATTAGAGTTTTGGTATTGATTCTAGAGGATATAGTATTGTCCAATGGTAGAGTAAAAGTCACTTCATTTATTAAGAAAAAAAAATGGTTTAACATTTTTGAGACTTTATGAAACTTTCCGTCGTTTTCCTAAGAACCATGTATCCATCGACCTATACCATTTGACCAATATTCACGAATTACACTGACTTAATATTTAAGGAACGTTACACTATCATAATTTCTTTTTCATTTTATCGACACTAGCGACACTTACCTTGCCATCCGCCATATAAAGGGTAATAACGGAACCCCAAAAGTTATCCTTATGAGAACGGATAGCATAACAAGCCATATTTAGACACCCAAATCGTTTCTTTTATAGCATTAATAATAATAATAAAATGTGCGCTTTCAAACCCTCATGCCTAATAACGTTCATTTATTTTAAACTCTAAGAACGCATAGTTCGTGACAATTTTGAGTCACAAAAATCATGACGTTGACAAGTTTTTTCTGCCTATCGAGTGCAGGACAGAACGGCACAAGTTCACATACAAACTCGAACATGAAGTTGGTTACGAGTTTTTCTATACAGGGTGTCCCGTTCATGGTGGAGAATCTTTTAATGGTAGATAGTGTGGCTGATTTGGGGAAAATTAATGTTCTACGAGACACCTCTATTTTGAACCGTTACAATGTAAAAGCACTTTTTGTAAATTGTGTCAAAATACCTGACTTGCCGAGCTAAATCAAAATTTGCCAAACCACCAAACATGTCATCCGAGATATGACTTCACTTTCCGAAACTACATAAAATTTCCTATAAAACGACACCTCGTCCGTTACGAAGTTGCTCGTATCTTCCGAGATACACCAGTTTAAACTTTGAAGAAATTTTAAAATCGGTTTTTCATGCAAAATTCAAATGATAAAATCGTAACGGTACTTTGAACTGACAAATCTGCAAAGTTGAAAAAAGTTGCCTCATTATGTTAGCTCTCGAACGACATATAAAAATTAAGGGCTCACGATTTGAAAATTTGCGAATTTAACGTTTCAAAGGTAAAAAAATGTGGTTTTCGTGTAATGCAAATCATCTGATATGATGAAGATAAATTTGTACGATCAACACAGTTCATTTTGTTGGGCGAAAAAACTTTACATTGAAACCACATTTTTTTACCTTTGAAACGTTAAATTCGCAAATTTTTAAATCGTGAGCCCTTAATTTTTATATGTCGTTCGAGAGCTAATATAATGAGGCAACTTTTTTCAACTTTGCAGATTTGTCAGTTCAAAGTACCGTTACGATTTTATCATTTGAATTTTGCATGAAAAACCGATTTTAAAATTTCTTCAAAGTTTGAACTGGTGTATCTCGGAAGATACGAGCAACTTCGTAACGGACGAGGTGTCGTTTTATAGGAAATTTTATGTCTTTTCATCAACGGAGGCGTTTTTCGGGAATAGCCCACAATTGTTTTTGCAGCTCTAATACACATAACAACGGTAGCTCTGGGACGATCTAAATCGAAGTATCAAATTCGCAATCCCGGAGAAAATCAATTTCATCAAACGAGAGAGAACCGGCTTAAGGTACGTGTTCGTAGAGACAATTCATGTGATGATCGCTTAGCGATCGTAGTTTTACATCCAATTTCGATCCGTATTTAAATATTTTTTGAATGGTTCTACTTTCCTAGTATCGACTATGGACTAAAGGAACATGTCTGTATAGAAAATATACCCATATAGTGATCAAAACCCGTGGTTTAACTTCGATCGCTGAGTCGATGATCCCATGAGTCGTCTCTACGAACACATACCTTTAGAAGTGCAAGCCGCGTCACAGCCACAGCTGATTATGTCAACACTGGACTGTGTCGCCCCATGTTAATGCTTATGCTCTTGCCACCTTGTATTTTCACCTTAGAAAATTACGGGAAGGAACCTCCATAGAAAAAAACCCAATGGAAACTTATTTTCATGTCGTCGCTGAAATGTAAAAGTCCATTCAAAACATTTCGAGAGGGGTCCGGACACCATGGACCCCTCCCCTGGCTACGTCCCTGTGACAAGGTATCTGGCGACCTATGACGTTTTCAAAGCGTTGTCATTCAGTAATGGTTTAATCGAACTTCTTTGGCTATCTTGACTTCTCCAATTGAAATATTAAGAAACGAATAAAATATGATTCAACATAGTGTTGAACTCCGTAAATGGCAAGCAGAAGCAAGGTCCCAGGACATTTAAGAGAGCATTTCTATACACTTTGGCAGCAATATTCAACACTCTGCTTCCCTCAAAATATAAGATATGTAGCGTTATATTAAAAACAATAAGAAAAGAAACACAGCAGGTGCGTGGATGTGTTCATACGAAGGGTCCAACCTGTGCCTACGAAAAACGGAATAAGAACCGAAAGTGGGATAAATGTCAATACCAACCAGTCAACTATGGACTATGGTTATAGTATGACCAACATTTTCACCGCAATGGGCTACACAATTGCTAGATGGTTTCGTCCACTGGTATGACGACATACCAGTGAGTAGCTCGACCATTTTTGTGCAAAGTGTATGACAACACTTACACTAGTCGGAGTCCATAGTACTGGTTAGTATTGACAATAACCCCACTTTCATTCTTAAACAGAATTTATCTTTATACAGTCGAGAACGGATAAGTGCAATCGTCTCCGGCAACAAGAAAAATTGCACTTATCCGGTTTTTTCACTTATCCGTTTTCGGACAGATTTACAAAAAAAAAACATAATTTCAGATTAAAGGATATTAGGCTTGCAAAAAGTGTATTAAAGTGTGTGTTAGGCTGAGTAGTTCTTAATCATTTAGTAAATTGCTCTCTTCAAACATTTTCAATATCTAAATTGCTCCCAGCGTTATTCTTTTTGTCGCCTTTTAATTCCAAATCATAAATACTGGAGATGCCACATAATTGGAAAAGGACAATTGTAACAGGGAGAATATTGGACATCATTTTCAATGTTTTAGGAGTGTGAAAGAAGAAAATATAAATAAATAATGGTTTCGTTGCAAGAAGAACAATGTTAAAATTAGGCATCGGAGATACTGGCTAAACAACAGGATTATTAAAAGGTTCTTACAAAGTAGGTTAACCATCAACAAAAAAATACATACGCCTGTGTATGCAAAGGTAATGATAGTAAAGATACAATATGTGATTGCATATTATGCAAATCCACATATAAGATTCTCCTATAATACGAATGATGTCCACCGATCGCCACACCGTATCAGAAGTTATCAGGATTAATTTCGTCTGCAAAACAGGATAAAGTGCTGATATATTCACCTTAGCAGATTAAAACCTGTCAATCGAAATAAATCAGAAATACTTGAAATAGACCTCCCGGAGTCCTCAAATTTTAATCATGGCATTTTATTAATGTTAACCGGAAATAATCAAACATGCGATCCCTTTAAGCGAAATCATAGGAGTTTTCCAGATATTCAGTATGTAAAATTTTGATTTTTCAACGAGGATGGTTCAGTAATTTCATTGGAAAAGAAAGATATTTCATTTTTCGTAATTTAGTAAAACAAATTAATGCAAAAAAAAATCCGTTTTAATTTTGATTAGCCCCACGATAATAGAATATTTAACAAATTGTGCAAAATGTTTTATATGAAATGCCAAAACGTATTAACGGGCAAAACTAATTAAGTTTAATAGCCAAGCAATCCTGGATAAATCAGAGCGTCATTTTCATTAGAATGCAATTGATTCAATATCAAAATCGAGTCAGAAAGGCCCCAATGTCCAATTTAAGTCAATGAATTGTCATCATCAATGATAATCAAAATTGGGCGCCGTATACTTCTATTATCTTGTCACTCGTTCGGATTTAGTTATTTTCGGGTTTCCTTGTGTTAATAAATTTGCCACTCATAGTATGTATCATGTTTGATCCAGTCAAAAGGCGCGTTTCGATTTTAAATTGATTGTTAAATTTACAGTGATCCGCATTTTTTAACTCTTAAGTACACAGCACCTTCAACAACAAAAATCGAATCAATATTCATGACAAACAAACTGGATTTTTAAGTACAAAACGAATGCACGACATCGAAATTCGTAACTTGCACTTATCCGTTGCAGTTTACGTGTGCGTATGCATTACCTTTCATACATTTTCGTTGCACTTAAGCGAAATTTGCACTTATACGTTTTGCACTTATCAAAACAATTTTATATGAAAACCATGTGAAAAATCATGGGGCTTTCAAAAGTATTGCAGAAATGCGTTTTTTGCACTTAAGCGTTTTGCAGTTATACGTTCTCGACTGTAGTTAATATTGTACGTACATATCAATTCGGATGGAATATGGACCGTTAGCTTAACTTTGGCGAATCATAACTTTATTATCGTTAGCCCGAATCAGGAAAATTACTGATTTTTCCACACTGAGCTCTCCCACATGCCCCTCTTCGACAAACAAAATGGAATATTTTCACTTCTTTGGGGACTCTGTTATTTTTATCCTACATTCTGAAATAATATTTGAGAAAATATACTATTACACAGGCACCAAATTTCATGTCGATCGGATAAGTTGTTCATGAACCCCTGAATAAGAAAATTTACGTCAGTTTTTTGTCCTCGCAAAGGGGCTACGTACTGGTTGTGAACCACTGCCATAAAAAAACCGAGCCGCAAAAAAATAGCACAAATTATTCAGGGCATTTTTCTAGCCCTATGAACCAATTTTCATGTTGAAATTCGCAGAAACAAATGTCTTGAAATGTCTTTTTAAAAAATGCTTGTGGACATTTTTTTCTCTACTATTACATCACGACCAACTCGCGACATTTAATACACACGACTGCATCGGCTCTAGCGACAGCGACTCGCTCATTTCATATAAAAACTTTTAGAATGAGAGAGAAATGAGTTTTTATATGAAATGAGCGAGTCGCTGTCGCTAAAGCCGATGCAGTCGTGTCGAGGACAAGGAGGACAAGGTACCTTAAGCAATCATCCAAATTTAAACTTTCGACAGAAATAAAAATCATTCCTTTATTTCTGTCCGAAGTTATCCATAGTCCAACCATGAAAGGACACAATAAGTCGTATATTAACAACACAATACATATTGAAGATCCTGTGTATTTAATCGTGTAAGTCTTTATGGTCCAATGACAGCAAATGAAAACTTCCTGACTAATGGTCCTGTGAGCATTTGATATAAAACATATTTTGTCGGAAATTGTCTTTTTTATAGTGCCAGGGCCAATGTTGTTTATGGCATTAGTTCAAGTTGAGGTCACCCCATCTTATCTGTAGAGATGGTGTCTTGGAAAAGTTTTTGTTTTATGAAATGTCGCCATACAAACAAGTTATACCATAACTTTTTCTTCTCCTGTCGGCATCCACGAAAATAATTTATTTTCACATCCTACACCAGGGACGTAGCCAGGAATTTGTTTCGGGAGGGGTCCGAATTTCGATTTCAGAAATTTAATTTTAAATCAATTTTTTTGTGTTGCTAGTGAAGAACTGTTTTATTGTGTTTTTGATGATACAGAAAAAATACATCACAAAAAAATTTGTTGACATTCATACCTTTTTATTCGATGTATACCGATTGATTTCATCCGCTCCAATTACATGGGGGATTTAATTAGTTTCTGAATATCTAAACAAAATTGAAAACAAAAGTGGATCAACGTATCTGATCCCTGATTCCTGATGTTGGTGGAAATTGATTTGAATTAGTTAAAGTTATGGTTACAATCACGGAACGGTATCGTCTGCTTATTCTGTTAATGAGGGGCCACCGAAGTGAAAGTTTTTTAGTTTAACTATAGTAAAAGGTTAGATTTAAATTTATGAATCGGTTTGGTAAAGTGGGACCGATTTTTGAGAAACTTTAAGGTGTAATTTTAATATAAGATTTGTAGTAGTAGATTTACCTCTGAAAAACCAAAATTATTAGTAGTCGAACTAGAGGTGTAAAGGATGTAACCCTGGTCATCCTCCAAGTCAAATAATTGAAGGATTGACGAGGGAATGCTAGTTCGTAGATAACTTTCAGTCTCAGCTTTGTCGCCATTTTTAAGTGTGGGCACGAGGCAGGGCATAGCTTAAATTCCAGTGTTGAGAATAGAGTGATTGGTTAAATAAGCAAAGAAAGGGGATACCTTATTTTTTTCTACAAATTTCTTTAAACAAATCGGAGAAAAATCATCTGGGCTGGTGTCATTAAAGATGTCAAATTAATTTATGTATGTTTTTATAATCTTGGTCTTGGTCTTTTTTAACCCTCATCCAGCGGAAGATTTTTACAACGCTTGCCGGCGGCAAAGGTACACCTGTACCTTAGTACATTTTGTATGAAAATCTTCACTATTTGTATGAATTTTGACCGTAAAACCGTTATATTATGTTGACTAGTCACAAATTAGTAACTGTTTTTGCCGAAGTGAATGTTTTAAGAAGTGGGGCTTATGTGGATTTAATATTTGGAGTGGGTAAATTAGAAAATAGGCAAAATTTTAAAAAGAAAATTGAAAAATGGGTTGTTTGGAATTTTAATTTGACGAAATCTAAAATTGATTTACAAATGAAAAGTAGAAAACGGTTCAAATTTAGTCATTAATGATTTTAGAAGAATTTGGTATGTTTGATTTGCGAATTGTGGAGTTTTTGGTTAAAATTTACCCCCCTGCCCCCAATATATTATTCTGTTACTAGAACCCGTTATCGATAACGAAAAAAAAACGTCAATAATTATCACATTTTCGTTATTTTCCATAAAACAACAATATTTGAAGCAATAAATATATTGGAGAAATGAGTAAATGTGTTATTATACGAAAGAGAGGTCCTGTCAAGTAACAAGCAAGTAGAATCGGCTAGTATAATTTTCAGTCTCTAATCCTTGTAAATCTAAACTCAGGCCAATTCCTGTAGTAGAAAAATATCTAAAATTTTAATTGTGATTGTTGTTGGTTAATTGTAATATATTTTCTCGTATATGTAATTAAATCCAAGGATCGATTGAAAAATTAAAACAAGAAACCGAAGGCTTGTCGCATATTCTATAGCAGTTATCGGTATCTATATATGGTACCGACGTACAATTCAACCAAGTTTATGTACCACCCAAACATCTATTTAGAAATTTGGTTGGAGGCCTCTGCTGGTTTTCAGCTGAAACTTCAAAAGGAACTCGGGTGGACGTCCCGAATTACACAAATCATAAATATTAGGTGATGGAATACAAATTATGGGAATTTGTGGTATAGAAAATCAACCGCTAAAATCCAAAATTTTAGCATTTGTTACAAACCTAATTTTCACTAGATGTTATGGGGGGAAAGAAGGCGTAATACATTGTATTGGTTTCCCCAAGCCATTACATACTTCAAAAAGTTTGGTATGTCAGTAAAAGTCTTCAGATTGATGTCAAATAACCAAAAACCGCTGTATGAGTTAGCCTAGTCCTTATAGATCGATATTTCCAAGGAACTTGATAAATACAAATAAAAATCCTAAATCAAATACTTCTGTACATCACTCGATTCTCAACTTATTGATGCTATAAGAAGTCTCTCTAAGCATGAGCATTCACCAAAAATATTTTATTTTCGTCTTTTGTAAATTTTCTTTCATACAAAATATATGAAGGTACAAATGTACCTTTGCCGCCGTTAAAGGGTGTAAGATTAATTTTGCTCCCTAACTTGGGGATGGGTGGCCACACATTTCTGAAATTTGGAATACATATTTTAAACTAAAATCGTAGAGATGTCAGAAAATATCAGACCGATCGGACCCATAGCAAAAAAGTTACGGTGTTTTAAAAACGAAAAAGGTACACCTGTACCTATCCCGCTGGATGAGGGTTAAATTAATCAGAGGGGAAAACTTGGAGACTTGAGAACTAAACAAATTGGAGGAATATTATATCAGCGAAAAATTAACGTACATAACGTTTTCATTTCAGTTGGTTAGAAAGAACAGCAGTCGATCAAACACCTTGAGTGATAAAACATGAAGCTGGTCTTGAAAACCAATATTTTCAGCAAAATCGGATTCAATGTAGGTTTTCTCGGTTTTGTCCTCCGGGTATTTTAGAAATTTAACAAAATTTATCACTGACCAAGGAACAACTTTAGCATATCTAAAATAAATTAACTGTGAGAGAACTGAGAGAAGAGGTTTCTTCCCAAAACGAGGTAATTTATTGATAGAGCCAATTAGGACAAGAAAATCTAATGTTAACTGCGAGGTGACTCAAATAAACTCATTCCTAATTTCTAACACACGTTGACTTCTTTGCAGCTATCGCTTCTAACGCGATTCATAGCCAATATCCATTAGAAAACGTATTTCCAGCTAACCCAACGTTTTGACATGTTCATTATAACAGTTTTTATGTTATTATCATCACTGAAATTTCAAAGCCCATTGAAAACATTTCGGGAGGGGTCCGGACCCCATGGACCCCTCCCCTGGCTACGTCCTTGTCCTACACTCATTGTTTTTATTCGTATCGGGGACGAAATGAATTTGTCCATTTAGAGGAATGAGAGTTTATGTCTCTCATTGTTATTGTACGATGGCTTGTGTGTTTGGGAATTAAAATCTTTGGAATTTAAAAATATGTACCTACACAGAGAGAAGTGATTAGTGAAAATTAGCTAAAAAGTAGGTGATCCACCTAAAAACAATGAGCGATTTTCGGCCTCCTAATATGAATAGGCAATTTGGCTAAATTAAAATGGCTAATAATTCGATTCTAATGTGTACACATTTCACCGAATATTTTTAGGTGAAAATAAGATTAGTGAAAAAATCACCGAATTTAATTTACGTCTCATGACGAGAAATTCTAGCCAAACCACCAAATGCAATTAGTTGAATTGATTACATTTTTGTAGTTTTTTCACCTAAACAGAATCGTGGGTTTTTCTTATTTGTTTTTCATTCACCGAAAAACTTTTAGGCAGGGTGACGAGACAATCTAGTCGAGTAGTGGATTGACATTAGCTGAAAGAAACTACATCGATGTAGTACTTTTGCCTACTCCCAGTGGTTGCTTTTTCATCGTTTCCACAAATTTTGATTGAATTCAACTTTGATGAATTCAACTTTATTCTGAAACAAATACATTCCGATCAATGAAATAAAATGAACGATTATATAAATTTTTAAAAGTTTATTATAAATTGGTAAACAAAATAGAAAAGTAAATACATTCGGTTTCTTTATTTGGTCACATGTTTCAAATGATTTTTATTTTTTACTGAAAAACAATAATATAATATAATAATTAAAATAAATAAATAAATAAAATAACGGCACTCCACTAAATAAGGAAAACATACACTTAAAGTCGTCCGTTAGTTCAAACAAACCCCACTCGCGAAGAAGAACTTCGGTGACACTATCACTGTCTAACAACACTGACTGGAGATCCATCGCGACGAAATCGAACTGATTTGAATTGAGATTGTTAATCATACCAAAACTAATAGTATACGTACATGTATAGCGAGTGCACATTGATAAATGTGCAGTTATTATATGGAGACTTTACCTAATTTACGTAGCTAAATTGCTGGCTTGTTAGAAAATCACCTACTTAAGATTAGGTACTTATACCATTGACTACATTTTGCTGAAATATTACCGAAAATAAATAGGCAATATATACCACAATCGACTGTACGGCATTATTCAGACCCCTTACCTAATTAAAGTCGGTAAGAGACTCACTATTAGAAAATATTCACCTACAAATTTTAGGCAAATTTATCATTAATTAAATGTAAGTGAAATATCACCTAAATAAATAGGCAATTTTACCACTATTTTATCAACTATTCCTGTTTAGGCAAAACACCTAATCACGTAGGCAACAAAAGTAGAGAAAACACCTAAAATGTAGCCAATCCACCTATTAAACGTTTCCCTAATCTCCATTAGGTAAAAAATTCATTTTAATTTTCTCTGTGTATAACCTTCAGACATTTACATTGTTTAAAAAAGCTGGGTTCACTTGCTTGTATTGATTTAAGCTGTTAATTTCTACGTAAAAAAAAACTATTTTTTATAAAACTTTTACCGTAAGAATAACAGTAAAAATAAGGCAAAAAACGTTATGTAACCAGAGTTTTGGTGCGTGAGCTTTGTGTTCAGAGCGAAGGAAGACATTTAATCTTATTCCAATCCAAAAAGTTTTAACCTTACCATGGTACGTGCATTTGTTTTATGGTCAGGACTCTCAAGCTATGCCAGTTGCCAAAGCGAATATTGTGGAATACTTTCAGAACTGAAGGGAATTTGTCCTGATTTTCGTTATTACCAAAGAGTAAAAAATAATTAAAAAATTAAAATTTTTATTCATAGGGAGAAATACTAGTAACATTATGCTTTATGGAGGTTTTGTGGTGCCCTGAAAAGCATAATGTCACTCTAAAAATTGAAAGTCCCGGAAGCGATACAAGTTCCAGTTTTCAATTTTTAAAAAGTACGCTGCAGAGAGACATATTTACTTGGCTCTAGTACAGCCTTAACTGAAATGTTAACTAAGAAATAATTTTTCCATAAATGCTAATGAGGCACATCTCACACAACTTTTAATTAACTTATTTTTGAACCTGAAAGGTCAATTCTCAGTAAAAATTGAATTTTTCCAATGTTAGTGAAACCAGGCCATATAACCACGAATTGGTATCAAGTGTGCTCCAAATCCAAACTACTAAGTAACCTTGCCAAATGTGACCGAAGCAATAATGTACCATGACGAAATCCGATACATTGCCATGCTTTCTGTGTTTCCCGTTTTTCCATGATCATCTAATAATTCTATGGTATAGTAACCAAACAAAATAAACATCAAGAGACGCGAGAGCGTATCGCCCGCCAAAGGAAAAAAAGGAAAGCGAACAAGTCTATGATTACCGGAAACAACTTGCTTTTTTGTTTGACAGGGCTACAGCCTTCCAGGCAACATCCTCCAACAAATTTTTTTTACCAAAATATTCGACATATCCTGTTCTAGTGCCTTTCCAAAAAAATCTTCGATCGGCACAATAACGGGTAAGATATATGCCATAAACGGTGAAATTTTCACCCTCACAGACTTAAGCGAATAACCCAATTTCAGACTGGAGCCTACAGTTGCAGAAAGACTTGCTTCTACTGTCTCTCCCCGTGATGGGATTTTTATGAAATTTGGAATGAATGATCCTCTGGTGGTCCTTCAAATCTATATCTGCCATTTAGATAAGTTGATGGAATAACGGTAAAATAATAGGTAAAGTTAACAAAATATTTCCAACAATTGCGTCTTTCGGCTCATCGCATTGACAATTTTTTTAAACACACTGCGACATTGGGACACGGGGACATTAGGATATTGGGACAATGGGAGACTAGGCTCTTGGGGCAGTGAGATATTAGGAAATTGTGACATTAGGGTGTTGGGACTTTAGGACATAAAGACATTGGGGCATTAGGCACACTGGGGAAACTGGGACGTGGGGACATCGGGATATTGGGGCATTGGGACATCGGGATATTGGGACAGTGGGACAATGGGACATTGGAACATTGGGATATTGGGACATTGGGACATTAGGACACTGGGAGACTGGGACATTAGGGCACTGGGATATTAGGATATTGGGACATTATTATGACCTTGGGACAATAGAACAATCGGAAATTGTGACATTGGGAAACTGGTACATAGGAACATTGGGCCACTGAGACATCGGGATATTGTGACATTGGGACATCATGATATTGGGACATTGGGGCACTGGGATATTAGGACATTGGGACATTATCACCTTGGGATAATAGGACAACCGGACATTGGGACACAGGCACATAGGGACATTGGGTTACAGAGACATCGGGATATTGGGACACCGGGATATTGAAACATTGGGGCACTGCGATATTAGGACATTGGAACATTTGGATATTGGGACATTAGGACATTGGAACATTGAGAAATTGGGACCCTTAAAGAAATTTGGTGGGAGCATTAACATTTTACTCAGTGCCACTTTGACGGCTCCCACCAAATTACTTTAGGAAGTAGTCCTGTACATGTAAACTTCTCCAGCATTTACACCTAAAACAAAAATACATCCAGCATTTACACCTTAAACAAAATTACATATGAGCGGCGGATTGGAGTGATATGTATTCTTTTTGCGGCAAATGAATTTTTCTTTGGCGGGGTAACTTTTACAACTTTGTTGTTTTTGGTCAGATAAAAATAAACAAACTACATATTTCCAAAATTTCGTCGAACGATTTTTTCATAAGGTCGCAGAACTTTATTACCCGATTTTTCTCGCATATGGATCAGATGCAATTTTAATGCAAAACATCATTAAAGAACATGTTAATTGAGAAAAATTATAATCCAATTGCAAAGAAAAATACAAAACCATTAAAAACTGGATGGTACATCCATTCTGAATGGTGTGAGTGGACGATTCTGTTTTCAATAAGCGGTTATGTACGAGTAGTTAGTATAGTACCATAATTTGCAGTTTCATCCAACAACGGCAATCAGCAAGCTCATCAGGGAATATAGTCAATAAGGAAAGAAGACGAATGCTTCACAGTAAATAAATGACCCGCATTTAAAACCAGCACCATGAATCCAACATGAACTTTGAATGTTGTTCTGTCACGCATAACATTTACCAATTTCTATCGAAAATAATTCTGCTCAAAGGGAAATGTTTACGCCAAGCAAACGATACTATAAACAAAAATTATTTCTTCACGAAAACAATGGATATGGGCTCCAATGAAAGTACATACTCATAAACACATTCACATATTCGTAAATCTTAAGGAAGGACTCCATAGTAAAAGCCCATAACCGTCCCATTTTACTAATTTATGAATATTGCTGGGCGTATCGATTCTTGAAAAATTCCTTTTTTTCCCACGCTATATTTTTTTCTAGACAGATAAATAGGCCCGCAGGATCGCCTGTGAAGCTTTACCGGAAGACGGTTGAATAAAATTTTCTTTTCAAGAGAAAAAACCTGCTGGAATATTTATAGGGTCTTATGCTTTGAATTGAAGATAAATGCTTTTGAATGTATTTATGAATCACATTAGGGTCCTAGTGAAAAATGCCAGGTTACAGTTAATGTCTTTTAAGAATGATAACAAAATAATAATAATACAATGTATAATGCTTTTGTTATTCACACCGGACCTGGTGTGCGGCGATATCCTGCTGGCGATAAAAAGCTTTAGCCTTAATTTACACGATTCTATATCCTTTTCGTGTTTCTATGCAAAACATTATCCAGATGGTGAAAGAAACCATATTTTTCGCAACATCATACACATTATCCCGAGCTTTGGAATGTTATTTATGTAACGGTCATTTGAACTGTATCTTAAATTTAAGTTCGTTTTTTCTCATAGTATTCTGGATAGTCAGTCAGGCATTTAAAACCAGAAACAAAATGTCTTATAAAATTTGTGAATTTGTTTGTCTGCTCTGCCTAAGCGTACATAACGGGTATGATACATATATACATAGTCATAAGTTGGTTTCGAAACGTTAAGAAAAAAGTATGTAAGTAAAAAATTAAATTTATGAAAAAATATAAAAAAATTTCTGCATATGAAACTATAGTCTTGGAAGAATGTTATGCCACATTTTCTTCTAGTATTGGACGTCTCTGTGTCGTGCTCTGTGGCCGTGATCGTTCAGTGAGTGGCGCAGTGACAGTGATATAGAGATTCATAGAGAAACGAGTTTCCAAGTTCGGCATGACCCGTCACAAGTTTATTATTCAGAAAATGATTGGAAATATTTTTGTCGTAGAATAATAAACTAACAATGCGATTAGGAAGTGGTATGGCTGACAACCGTATCACACTCCGAATTCAGTTGTTTTTGAAAAGTTGGCGACTACACACGGTAGTCGTCGACGCACCATTCTCCTCCTAGTGGAAGGCAAATCAAGATTGGGCGTCTCATATGCTTGATCCATAAATTATAATGTGGGAGAACCCAAAAAATACGCACATGCTAGAAAAAGAACAGTGCTGACAGAAAATACAAAAGTGAATATGTTTGGATTGTCTGGAAAGCTCTAAAAAGGACACTAATTAATCCTTGATCGAACGTGGGTATGCAGGGTGTCATATGAAAGGGTGCGTCGAGTACATTCCATATCCGGCGTTTGTTAAATCATTGCCAAGTCGACATGTTTATTTTCTTGCTCCGGCTGCGGCTCCTGATTTAGCCATCAAAGATACAACAAAAGTTAGGTGCATAAAAGCCTCAAAATGTAAAAAAAAAATAAAATTTTGATTTTAACATTTCTTTTAGTGAATTTTCTAATACCAGTCTAATTACATATATCATTTTCTTGTATTTCTCACAATTCAAGCCACCGATACATATTTCGAAACTGTATATTGTGTTCGTATATTTAACCCTCAGATGACCCACAATTTTTTGCAAGGGTTAAAACCCAACAAGGTCAAAACCTTCATAAAATAGATGTCTGTCCGCCTGTCTGGTAAATTCGTATCTCGTGAGTAACTGATCCGATCGACATGAAATTTGGTAGAAATTTACAGAATGGTAATGGCTTTTAGCTCAAACATTATTTTATAAATAAGGACAAAAAACAGGATGTTTCAAATGGGTGGAAAAAATTTAGTATTTTTATTTTTCGTTGCGGAAAGGCATGTGGGTACACATATAAAGACGCTCAGCGAGAAAATTTCATATCAGCTAGTTTTTTTCGAATTCGGACTAACGGTAAGGAAGTTATGGTTAGCCAAAGTTGGGTTTCTTGTGATTGGACCCTTCGTATGAGCACATCAACGCACCTGCTGAGTGTTTTTTATCGTTTCAATTAACGCTACACATATTATAGTTTAAGGGAAGTGGAATATTGCTGCCAAAAGTTTATAGAAATGCTGTTTTTGTATGGAGGTCCCTGGGGACCTTGACGGGATTCTACGCCATATTTGACTTGAACCGTTTTTTTTATAAAGGCATTTGACCAGGATTTTGCAGCTCATACACGGAGAGAAAAAAATAGTGAAATTTCATTAAATCCGTTGTAAATTTTACTAAATTGTAATTAATTTTGACCCCATCGCATTTGTAGTTAAATTAACTATTCGCGTTGTGAAAAACTTTATTAAAAAGTAATAAAATGAACTTTCCTTTGTTGTAAAATTACACTACACAGTAGTAACAATTAATTGTTGATAATAATTAAAGCTAACCATATGACAGTTCGATTTTCATTACAAATTAATAAAGTTAACTATTTTTATTGTAAATTTTCACGACGAAAGTAGTAATAATTAACATTCAAAATGATAAAATTTCATCACATTTTACAGTAAATAAAAAATCAAAATTTTTTTTATTTGTTTATTTATTACATAAATTATAAAAATAAGAAAATTCACATTGTGAAAAGTTAATTATATGTAAATAGTTATCATATTTTAATTTAATACATACATCGATAATCCTAACTAAATTAAAGAAAGGTCTATCCAAACTTTCTATTTCTTCAGTGAATCACCTTTCTGCATACGAAGACTTCCGTTGAATTTATAAGCTTCTATTTATATTCGTGTTCTCTCCTAGATAGAAAAACCAACCAATTAAATTTGGAAAAATTGGAAAAATAAGTCGAACTCGGTATAAAAAAACATTGGGCTAAGCACTGTATTAAAATGAATTTATAAATCACCTTAATATATGTATAATGAATCCCGCCTTCATTAACAATTTGTACGGTTAGTCTGCGTCTGTTTTGAATATAAGTCCTAAATTGTTGTTCTGACTCCACCAGTTGATTCAATGGATTTCCTGTATTTAAGTAATAATTTTAATCAGAAATATAAAAATAAATGTAAAATGGTACATATTTTTTACTTACCATATATTACGCGGATGAATTGAGGGAAAATCCTGCAATTAAAATTTCACGACACGACACCAGACTTCAAACAAAAATATTTTTATTGACATTTCGATATTAACTAAAATTCGGTGAAATGTATTGTATCTGTAGTTAAATTTTACTAGAATAGAGTGTAATAAATATTTTCATTACAACGTAATGAAAATTGTATTAGGAACAGATATGTATAGTTCACAACATTTTGTAGTAAACCGATACAAATTTATTGATAATGTAATGAATATTAATTAATAAGTTTTTAATGAATTTTATTACTCGTTTTAATAAAATTTACTACAGAAATTTCTCTCCGTGTAGTGGATCACTGTGCAGAGTTAACCGTTAATATAGCATAGAGCCATCTTCTGAAACCGTACTGTGATATAGAGATTCATAGAGAAAAGAGTTTTTAATACTCGGCATGGCTCGTCGCACGTTTATTATTCAGAAGAGGATAAGACATTTTCGTATCATAGAATAATAAACAAAAATGCGACTAGGAAGTGGTATGGCTTACAGCACACACGTTGAAACTATGACGACTGCACACGGTAGTTGTAGGCACCATGCACCACTAGGAGTCGGAGCAAATCAAGAAAGCAATGGTAAGAGCTAAAAACTGGATGACGCTCAAATAATTCATTTAGTCTTTCCCTTGCCTTTGTGAAATTGCAACGTTCCAGTTTATTGAGCATCGCATAAACTAGAACGTTGAACTCAAAGAAGCCTAAAATAAAATAATAAACAAAATGCACTATTAGTGTAGTAAATTGGTGATTTCGGATTACAAAGTGTGGTGCAGAAATATTTTTTTTGATTCTTATGTTTTTTGGGGTGCAGAGCTCGAATGTGGAGCTTCCCACCAAAATTTCGTTGCAGAACAGGGTAAAAAACGCGAATAAACTCAAAATTTTCGGAGTTTTCCCGTTCTTTTGTTTATAACTCCCAAAGTGTACATTTCTCCGAAAACCTCCCATGAAAATATTAGAGAAAACATAATTGCGGGTCTAACGCGCCATTAAAATGTGTTAAGCGGTATTGCTACAATTATTGATAGTCATGTTTTTGGGGTTTTTTGAATTTTGACCCTGTTGTGCAACGAAATTTTGGTGGGAAGTCATGGATTCAGGTTCTTCACTCCAAAATACATAATATAAAAGAAAAAAGCAAATGTTGCGAGCAAAAATGAAAAACCGTTCAATCTCAAAATTTTATTCATAACATGGAGCTATGTTAAAAATGGCAAATTTAAATTATCAATTGTAGTAGTGCCGCTCAACGGATTTATAGTATTTATGTCTCTTTGGACGCGCAATTATGTACTCTCTGAAATATTAATGTAGAGTTTTTTGCAGAGATAAATAGTTTCAGAATTTGGCCCCTACTAACGGAAAACAGCAAAAATTTTAGGGTTTTTCGCGATTTTCACCCTGTTCCGCAACGAAATGTTGGTGGAAAGCTCCTGATTGCTACTCATCACCCCAAAAAACATAAGAAACAAACAAACATTTGTCACCACCACATTTTGCAATCTGATGTATAGGGTAAAACTATACAATATGCCCCACTTTTCTTCAAATGGATGTAAATCGGAAACCTTATTAGATTTCATTAAGCTATTTTACAGGATGGTAGTTTAAAATGTTGATAATAAAATTATCTTGGCAATATTTTGGAAAAAAAATAAGCAGCTAACGGTAATCCGTCGTTTCTCTTGAGCCAACGATGGGGCGTTTTGTAAATGTGTTATAGGTACAATATGCCCCAGAACGTGTTACAAAATGCCCCACCAATAAACCACACTTCTTTTTAAATAGATGCGGTCAATTGTCACACATATTGCAAAATATAAAGTTTCTGCATTCAATTAAATGTCGGAGTAAGAAATATAAGTTGAAACAAATGTCTCAAATATTTTCTTCTAATCAGATGTGCCCATTGCTAAGGGTAGAATTTAATTTTTTTGTTTAACGTTTTAGTTTTGAATTGTTTTTCATATTTCTTCGATCAAAATACTTATTTTGCATTTTACTCATAGTTTTTTTTTAAGTTTTTGCCTTAGAAAAAGCATAGTAACCCATGCCATGCGTTAGTCCAGAATGGCTATGTGATCACACAACCCATATATGTTTGACTCCAAATTTATTACACTACACTCCACGAAATAATTCAAACGTCAAAATATTGTCGATGCAATTATTAACCCTTCTGTCGTCGCCTACGAGCTATTATGCCTAAGGTGTAGCTGAATTTTCTGTGAAATCAATCTTAATTTTTGAAAAGGTTTAATTTTGGATCTTGAACCAGTTTACATACTATGTCTTACGATGATGCGCCGTTTTTTCGTTTCCTTAGACATAGTTTTCATTTCGCCGAACGTTTGATCGCATTTGTGGCCGTCGGTTCCTTTGAAATATATATGGAAAGGGGTGGAAAATATTGTTGAACGATATTTTTCATCAAGATATAGTACCAATGGTCTGTCTGGATCTATACGCCAACAGAAGGGTTAAATATCACGTTGGCATTTGAAAATAGTAATAAATATTACGCGGATTTTATATTCTCAATTGTAAACAAAAAATTGACGTTTGAATAAAATTTTCACGCATACTATGAACTGCAATAGTGTGAAAACGGTGCCATTTTTATTTTCTGATGGCCATTCTGGACTAACGCATTGCATGGGTTACTATGCTTTTTCTAAGGTTTTTGCTAAAATTAAATTAATTTTTAAATGTTTCCTTATAATAAAAGTGGGGCATATTACACTTAGCATGTTGGGGCGTTTTGTCAAGTTTGGTGTATAAAATCCCCCCCCCCTGAATTTGCAACAACGCTTTATAAAAATGTGTATGTATCATACAATCTTAAAGGTTATTTAGTTTTTATTTCAATATTTTACTTGTTTTCCCGAAATTCCAAGCTCTTCCCAGTGGACGAAAATTTATATGGTACTCATCGCAATATCTTCAGATGCAAAAAACACAAAATTTTATGTGACCTGGAAATGACTGCACATATCAACTACCGAATCTTGCAGTGACGAAAAACAAGTAGTTGGAGATATAATTTGGCACTGCCGCGTCTAGACTATGCTCTACGTTTGAAATATACGCATGGGGCGTTTTGTCAACTGGGGCGTTTTGTCTAGTTTTACCCTACTAGGATTATTACCTGGATACTACAATATAATGTGTTTCCTTATTACATTTGCAACATATTGAGATTAGAGTCGCGAAAATGACTAGTGTAGGAAGGTTTTCATATTTTTATTTAATCTAGTGAGTTTATGTAATTTACGGAGGGGTAAATTTAAAATTTTATGAATTCGCAAGGTAAAAATTTGCGGTATATATCGATCATAAATGTAAAATTCTTCTAACTCACAATCGACGAAATACAGAAAGTACTGCTTTCCGAATCTAGTGATTATAACGGAGAAAACATCGTCAAATTATATCGCAGAGTTGTTCATTTTCATGTAAAAAACAATTTTTTACATTTTAACTGTAAAATAAAATGTAAAAAAAAGGTAAAATATGTAAAAAATGTATAAAGCACGTAAAAAATGTAAAAAATGTAAAAATACTATTTTTCGTCTTCCAACTGTTACTACGTGGTACAGTTTCGTTTGTATTATTGTGCGTAAAGCTGCCGTTTGCGTTTGTGATAAATATTCCGTGAAAATTAACCCAGGAAAACCGTCCACCACCAAATTAAAAGGGTTGAAAGCAAATGGTATTTGCAATATTTGCCACAAAGTATTGCAACACACCGCAAGTTCTTGGCAGTTTACACATAGGTAAATTCTTATTATACCCTTCGCTAATAGAGTGAAAGGGTATATTAGCTTTGTCATGAAGTTTGAAGGAAGCATCTCTGACCGACCATATAAAAGTATACATGTGATCAGCATGACTTGGGGATTCGATTAGGCGATGTCAGGCTGTCCGTCTGTTGCGATGCGTTTTACTCGGCCAATTTAAAAGCTATGAAGCTGAAATTTTGCACAAATGCTTCTTTTTGCTGCAGGCGGTTTGTATGTTTGAATCGGTATAATCGGACAATGGGGTCATGGAGCTGCCATACAAACCCAACCCCCCAAATTAGGTTCTTCTAAGAAAAACTTTTTAAATTGTGCACCAATTTCAACTATATTTCACACAAATGTGTTTCTCTTGAAGAATGGATGAAATCGGACCATGGGGTCAAGGGGCTGCCATGAAAACCCAACCCCCCAAATTAGGTTCTTTAAGAAAAACTTTTTAAATTGTGCACCAATTTCAACTACATTTCACTCAAATATGTTTCTCTTGGTGACACAAAACATACGTAAGAATGGATCAATTCGGACCATGGGGTCATGGAGCTGCCATACAAACTCAACCCACTATTTTGGTTCTTTTAAGAAACATTTTTTACGCCAATTTCACAAAAACCTTGAATTAATGTGTCTTTATCAAAGTAACAAAAAAGGTCAAAACAAATAGAATCGTACTATGAGGCCATGCTCCCGCATCCCTCAATAAAATTTTCTGTGTAAATATTTTGATTTGCCCACTTATTCCAACCAAAAACCCCACCCAAATATTGTTTTGTCGACGCACCTGCACTTTTGTGAAGACGGAAGGAAAAGAATGGGGAATACAAGTCGTAGGTACGCCCGAAAAAACTTTTAGCGCGTATAAAAATTTCGGCCGCGCCCGAAATTATCCTCGTCCGCGTTTTTTGTTTGTTTGATAAGCCAAGTATTGACATCGAGAGTGAAATTTTTGTCTGCTGTGATTTTTCCAATGAAAATGTATTCTTACTGTCGTGGAATATGTGGGGAATGGTGGGGAATTCCATAAGCTACAATCCGAAAACAGTTGCATAATTTTTCTTGGCATTTTATGTTTTTTTTTTCGATTTCCCGGCCTTTAATCGTGAAAAGTCAAATGACCGGGGAATCGAAAAAAAATACATAAAACAATGTGGAAACTTCTGAAACCGATTTGATGCCGGTAATTTGTTGGGCTCTATGCTGTTGCTCAGGTTCCGTGCAGGCAGGGGCTTACGCAGAAAAATATTTCGGGATGGGTTTTAGGGAAGAGGTTGATGTTGGCCGTGTAGGTTCATCGCCAGTATATATAGCTGCTAAGTGTGACAACATCACTTAGAGACACTTTGATTCATAGCCGGATAAAAAAATCAACCTGAAATTTTTTTGTAATACTGGAATCATCTTCTGAATAGCAGAAAACATGTTAGCAGTACGTTCCCTTGCTCAATGTCAGTTAGATTGCTTGAGGAATTCATTATCGTCTATTTCGTCTATTGAAACGACTGTAGTGATTAATGTCCTCCTTTTCTATTAAGACGATCTACTTTCCAAAATGTAGAAGAACACTTGTAATCCCTATGTCTATAACTTTATTTCGTAAAAAAAAACTCGCAGAGGGTTTGAACCCTCAAAACCCATACCAAGGATCGCCACTGTGTGCAGGCATAAAGTCGTACTCTTAAAATGTGAACGCACGCACGATAAAAATGTACTGCCCGGCTGCATAGCTGAAACAGTATCCTGTCCTGTATTCGATCCCATAAAACGCAGCCATTATGCTGTCATATGTATTTCTGGTGCATCATTAATTACAAATAATCAATCACACTCCAAATCGGTGACGAATTTGTATATCCGATTCCGATAGCAGAAAGTGAAAAAAATGGTATTGGATGTAGTTTTTTACATTTCACTTTTTTTACATAATGTAAAAAACTCTTCATGTAAAAAATTGAATTTTTTACATGTAAAAAACTACGTAAAAAATGTAAAGTAAAACACTCGAACAACTCTGAATATGAAAATGATGTAGTCTTCCCTGGAAATTATATTTTACAAATCAAGGAAAAGCCTACTTGACGTTGAGGAAATCCGCTTCATTTCCTGCATCACCGACTCTACTCCTTAAAATAGACAGTTTGAAAAAGAGGGTCAGCGTACTCCTCCAGAGCACTTCGGTGCCTTTATGTGTCTAGGACTGGCTCTTTGTACTTCTGTGGATGACTATTACCACAAAGATGTACTTTGTACCCAATGCAATATATACAATATCCTGCCATTGCACCAGTATTTACCACAGACAACATTTTTTGTTTTTAATTTAGTCCTTTTTTATTATTTTTCCTTAAAATACATATGAATTGTTATTGAGTTAAATGTTTTTTAGCAATAAATTCCATTTCAACCCACAGACAAATATATTTGCCAAGCGAAATGAAGGGCAAAATGGGGGGCTAGTTTAAAATTTGTTGGTGATATAACTCTTATTAGCCTACAAAATAGCTTCAACCAAAAATGTATGGTCCGTAAAGGGTTATCTCCAGAAAACCAAACTATCCGAAGTAGCACTTGGCTCTTAGCATTCAGCACCAGTGCGAAAACCGTTATGTTTACCGGTGAGAAAAAAGTATGAGAACACAGATTACAGTCATAATGAACTTTGGCGTATTTTAGTGGAGGTTTGTTATCAAAAGAACTTTTGCCTTGCATCAGTCAAAATGGACCACACAAAATTGACATGATAATGTTGCAAATTTAAATTGTGAAGTTTGCGATTAATTTTTATGAGAATTAAGGCAAAAAAACAGCGTTGATTTAATGAAGAATATAGCCTCGTTTCTGAATGGATTAGCTGAGATCAAACCTGCTATAAAACAAGGGGAAGAATTCTCAGAGTGGTTTTTCATGAAAATCAGAATATGCACGTGGATATTGCTACCAACAATCTCAAAGCTCTTCAGAATTGGTATAAAAATCACCTTTTCCATCAAATTATTTTCTTTTGCACTGTGCTACATCTCAGTGCAATTCACTCAAAATAATTTTGGTTTGATATCCCCAAATATGTGAAAAACTGCCCAAAAATGGATTTATTTTAAGTGAACTTATAATTATTACGCATCTCATATTCACTTTTGCTGTTATATTTTTTCGCTAAATGAATTTTTTTTTACGAATAAAATACAATTAAATAAATAATAATCTGTTTTCAAACGCAATCTAGTATTTTTAAGTTTTTATTGCTTTTTTGAGGATTTTACGGGTGAACTTATATTTCTTTCGGTAAGTCTATACATAATGTATTAGCACTTTACACTTACTGGACAATTTACTAATAACAAATAATAATACTGCGATATGCCTTTGAATAAATAAATAGAAAATATCTAAATAAATTAAATAATAAAACATTTCATTGTTTTTCTTTTACCCAGTTCCAAATATTTGTCAAATTTATAGTATTTTTCACAAATACGTATTTATTTTTATTTTTGATTAGATAATATTTCCGCATTTTTCACAACGCGTTTTAATGATATTACTGCAAATATAAAATCTAGAGTTTAATTGTACAAAAAAATATTTATTGTTTCCTAGAACTATTATTACATAATTAGCATATTCTTAGCATTGTGTATTTAAAATTAGTCTAGCCTAGATTTTAACCGTATTGCAGATGCAGATTAGCATCTTCAAATGTGATTAGATTAAGACAATTAAATCTTCTTCTTCTTCTTCTCAGTACCGTATAGCCCCATGTGGGGCCATGGTGTGTTAACTCAGCCGTTTATAGGCAATTTCGAGTCAACGTTACATTGCATATCATTTCGAAGTGTATATAATGTTGCAAGCACTATATATTTCCTATCCGCACATGTACGGAAATTTGGACCACGCTGAGATTGGATCTCCGGACCTCTAGATTACTAGCATCGTAGAGTGTGACTCAAACAATTGAGCGACAGAGCGGGTCAATTAAATCTACACTCAGAAAAAAATGTTCCATAATCTCTCAATAGGACTGCTATATTAAATATACATTTCAAACAGTTTAATAGTTTAATCCAATTAATTTAAAAAGATCCAGCAACAACAACGCATTGGTCTCGCCGATTACACGATCCAAGCTAGAGCTTCCCGTAGAAATATGCTGAGATATTACATTACCGCCATTATTTTGATAATGGTCATATTAGTCAAATAACCGGATTTTCCTATTGACTAAAATTAATAGGAGAAAATGACCAATTCCTATTAATTTTATGTGATTTTTTCTCTGAGTGTATGAGCACGAGACGAAATGCATCATCGACTGCGTCATAAATAAATATTAGGCACGTTTTTTGTGTTTATTCCGTGCAGGTTTGGGTAGAACTTCATATAAAAAAATGACACTTACCCAGGTAAAGTTCACGCGTGCAACTACCCTACACGGGATAGAGCTCAAATGTAGATGGCGGACGCATAGGGGAAATTTGAGGGAATTTGTCTATTCAAACCAAATGTGAGAGTTTTTCTCATAACGAGAAAAGATTTTGCAAAGAAATAATAATCTTTTGTGATAAAATCCACATCTAAAAAATAAGCCGAAGAAGGTGAGTCAAAGATGCGCAAAAACTGTCAAATGTCAGCTGTTTGGTCTTAACCGGGATGTTACCCGCGATCGTTTTTTTTTTTGAGTCAGATTTACCCGCGATGCGAAAAAAACGTCGCTATTATATTATACCCCTACTGTGTATCAGAATGATTCTCCACATTTTATAATAGAATTTGTCGTCAAATACAGCAGTTGAATGAGTTTTTTTTAATATGAACATTTAAGGACATTCTTAAGGGATTCGGATTACCTAAACATAAGTCTATGTTTTTTGTTCGTGAAACAAGAATTTCTACTCATTCTAATTTTTAAATCATTCCAATCCATCTGAACACCCTTACATAAGTAGAGACCTACCCACAAACTATTTCGTTCCCAGCCATTCGAGGGTAATAGCCGCAAGATGATTGGGCTTTTTTTTAAAACATGCAAATAAAATAAATTGTTGACCTTAAAGCATTACTAATTCTTATTTAGCTTTGGATAACAAACCGCAATCAATTAATTTCGCCCGCCAAACGAGCAACCTGCTAATATGAAATTTTATTTTTCTTCTGCTAAATTGTTTATGTTTGCATTTTATATGATTGATGATAAAGCACGTTTAGGGGATGTTACGTAGACATAAAGAAAAAAAGAAACATAACTTTGTCGAGAACGGGACGCCCATCTTTTTATGTGTAAGATAACATTTTTTCGTTCAGATTGATATGTTTAGCGTGGTGTGTCGTTATGCTAAAAAAAATTTTCAATTATGGTCGACATAAAATGATAGAGGTTACCTGAAATAAATAAATAAACAAGAAGAATATCTAATTTAATTATAGTAGGTGGAAAAATGTGATTGTTGTTGTGCGAGTATCTAGGAAAACATTTTGAATATGGGTTGGTTTAGGCATGCTGCGTACTAAATATCTTTTTATTTATTGAATTCAATTCAGCTGAAATCTTATCATATTTTTTTATTTAATTTTAAAATAAAAAATTAGTCATTGCGGCTAAACTTTTCTAAGAAGATAATCTTTTATTGTACATTGTATTGTATGGTAATTTCAGTAATTCATTAATGTCAGCAATGTCATAATGTTTATTTATACATATGTATATTTCTGGAAATGTTATCTGGATTGAAAGAAAAAAACAAAATCAGATTGGACGACAAATTATCTAACAGCATATTGTAGATACACTTATTTGCATATTGTTCCATATTTTAACAATTGCCTATCCATGGGTGATTTGTCTTCCGAAAGGCCATTGATGTGATGTGATCGCGAATATCGTTAGTTGTAATAGGTTCTCTAATTTGTTTTAAGCAAAAGCAAGGTACTCTCATAATTAGGTTTTCTAAACGGGTATTTGAAATAGAGTTCGAAAAATTTTCGCCAATTTGAACAAAAAAGTCGTTGAACTCGTTTGCAATTTTCTATTGATTTTGAATAATTTGTCCGTTCACGGTCCTAATTTCAGTAATGGTCGGTGTTAGTTTTTTATCACCTGAAATAATCTCATCAATTTTCGCCATAGAGGTTTCGGATCTGATTTATATTTTTGTGTTTGAGCCATGTGATATTTGGATTTTGAAAGTTGAATAATGCTATTTAAAGGATGCAGGTAAACCTTGTATTTATTTATTAAAGTTCCATTAAATGGCTCCCTTTTAAGTTGCTTATCAAGGAGATTTTTACATCGTAAAACCCTACAGGTGAAACTAGGCAAAACAGCCCGATATACAAAACGCCCCATGCGTATATGTATTTGAATGATGGAGCATTGGCTGCATTCAGTTTATTCATTTAGTGCATTCAGCGAACGAAAAATGTAGCAGTAAAGTGCTCTTTCAATTAGATTCTTATTCCGCATGAGGGTTTTCAGCGGATAAAGAGGTTGAATGCAGCCATTGGAAATATTTTAGTGAACCGTGAGGAAGCGAGGTGCTTCACCAGAAAAACAAATAATAAAACCAAAACTAAACAGACGGCTATCTCACCTCCGAGGCGAATGACATATGTAATGGAAAGGTAGTGGATGATAGAAAAAGATTGAAGGTCACTTAAAAAAAACATACCAGAAAAAAAGTCAAAGAAAACAAGAAAAGGCAAGAAATTTTGTCTCCATCGGAAGAAAGCTACAGCTATTAGTGGCCATCGGCAGATGACGTTTCTGATGAAGACAACAATGAATGCATCGAGTGTACAGAAAACTATTTTGTTACTTTCTCGACGGAGGATTGGCTAAAATGTCCCAAATGCTCGGCATGGCTGCATGCATTTTGTATTCAATTTGCAACCCCCTGTGAAATCTCTGAGGACGAAAATCAGGCAATAAGAAATGAAGGCTAAAGTACTTCGCAGCCAGTAAAAAACACATGTGTGACCTATCATTCATGCACCACGCGTCAGTTGAGATACCTTTGTAATCTATCACGTTTTCGTACAAACAGTATATGACGATGTCCCCCTATATTATCTGTACAGTCCTTTGCACCTTGTTATGGATAATGATTACAAAATCCTTACTCACAAAGATGGTGTAATAGTTATGTAACATATATGATTAATGCATCACTCGGAAAAATATTCATGACTTACGCAAAATGAATAAATGATGTATCATTCGTGATGAATGAAACACACCGCGAAATAAGTCCATATGAATCCCACGTCAAAATTATTGTTAAAAGTTGCATAAATAACGAGGAATGGCCTCAATGGCGACATGTTGACATTTTTGCAAACATTAAATATTTTAAGCTACGTTTATGAAAATAATTGTTGTCTGCAAAAGTGTGGTGTCGTCCTCTATGGCCGTGATCGTTCGGTCGCCCCTCTGTGAAATAGACACTCATAGAGAAACGAGTTTCCAAACTCGGCACGACTCGTCGCAAGTTTATTATTCAGAAGAAGATGATAAGAAATATTCTTATCGTAGAATAATAAACTAACAATGCGACTAGGAAGTGGTATGGCTGACAACCGTATCACACTCCGAATTCAGTTGTCTTTGTAACGTTGGTGACTACACACGGTAGTCATCAACGCACCATGCTCCACTAGGAGTTACGGTAATAAAGAGAAAAGTGTGGTGTGGCGGCAACCTGTCACAGTGCGTAACGCTAATGTGCTGGTACACGCCAACAACATGAATACGTAAAGAATCAGACTTACGTTTGTCTTATATAGTAAGAAGAATTCGACAAGCGTACGAATCATTTTTGAGGACGAAAGATCCATTGTATTTCCCATACGCAAGCACCCATTAATCAGTAGGGGTGCTTGCGTATGGGAAATATAATGGTTCTTTCCTGCTCAAAAATTATTTGTACGCATGTCGAAATCTTCTTACTATATGCCTCAGCTGACCATCTCGTGTTTTACTTTTAATGCGTCCTATAGATACTACACGTCGACTCGTGATGCATGAAGTGAAGTTTATTTTTGACTATTTTGACGATATATGACCCCAATGCTGTACTTATGTACATATATACATATATGCGAAAAATGAAGTTTATTTTTGACTATTTTGACGATATATGACGCCAATGCTGTACTTATATACATATATGCGAAAAATGATATAATTTGCACTCAATTATGATATTTGATAATTATGAATTATATTAATTTCTTTGTATGTGAACATCGCGTATTTCTTTTCATATGTCCAACATAAACGCTATTTTTTTTTTCATGGGGCATTTTGTAACCAAAGTCGGGGCATTACCATGCATACCATTTACAAAATGCCCCGGTGAAGGTTGAAAGAAAACCACTGTCACCGTTACTTTCTACCTTGCATTTTTTGCAATTAATTCCATTACCTTCCTAATGCTAACATACCAAACTAACAACTATACCTTTCGTGCACCAGATTTCGATACATTTTTTACTTTTGTTAAAACCTTTACAAAGACGTGGTAATGCTTCTAAGGAGCACTCAACTGATTTACATATTTATATCGTTTTCTTGGTGTACATTTTCCCAACAGTGATTCTGGAAAAGCGAAACAATTTGTTGTAGTCAATTTTGCTAAGAGATATAGTTATACCCTATACCCATAAGATGGTATAGGGTATATTGTTTTTGTTACGACGATTTATGTATGGCAAAGTATATATATAAATGATCAGGGTCGGTCCCTGAATCGAATAAGCCATGTCCGTCTGTCTGTTTGTCTGTCTGTCTGTCAGTTCGCACGATAACTCCCGAAATAATGAAGCTAGCGTTTTCAAATTTTGGTCAGATGATTGTTTTGATAAAAGCTTGGATGGTATTGAAAATGGGCCAAATCGGACCAAGGGTTCCCCTACCTCCCATACAAATGACCCCTCCGTGATAGTTTAATTCGGTCATATTTTTCGACAGAATATAGCTTGCGACCTGAAATTTTCATCAATGCCTAATTGTGACATACGCTTGAAGCTGGTGAAAAGTGGGGAAGGTCTGACTACCCCGACCCAACATCCCCTACAAAGCAATATTCCGCCATATCTTTTGATAGAATGCCGCGAAAAACTTCAAATTAGTATCAAATGGTAGCCGTTGGACGATTTGATAAGATAATAAAGATGTACCAGGTCCGACTCATCTACCCCTCCCTCCCTACAAAAAATATGAAATTGAATATTTTGGGTTTTGCGTGCCTTCTAGGTCTGTACATGGGTATAGGGTATATACCTACTCATCGTGCTATTCGCACGATTAGAACTCGGTCTCGTTTCATCTTCAGTTCGTGAAATGTTTTATGCAAATTCAATTTTTGCAAGTACCTACGCAATAATGGTCAGTAATATGAGTTTCTAGGATAGCAGGAGAAAATAGTAAGTTTTGTTATTATTTCAGAAAAATGTGATCATATATGCATTAAACATACATACATACCCAAGTAGCACAAACGAGTTGGAAAACGGTTATATAACCAAAATACAACCATGGTTATATGACAATATTGTTAGGAAAATGGTTGTAAAAACGTTTTACAAACGTTTGCTAAACCGTAAAAAAGAGGTTTTTGCCTGGCTATAAACGTAACATTATTGTTGTAATATCGTTGTCTTTCAGACATTATTGTTGTAAAATCGTTGTGAATATAACTACAATTTTGTATGCTAAAAAAATAAAAATTTTACACTTTTTCTTTTTTAGAATTGGCAATTTTATTTTTATCTTAGACACTTTTTATCTCAGATATAATTAATATTTTATAATTTTTTATCCAAGACAATTTACTTTTTTATCCATTTGCTTCAAACTGGATTCGAACCTGGTCCTCTTGCGTGCTAGTCTGTCACCATTGCCATTGCGCCAGAAGGGAAATACTTATCATGTTCCCTAAATCTGAGGTACTTGACATGCAATACATGACGGCCGCAAGATTGATTCTCGATCATGCTATGTTTTATTTCACTTTTTTTCTTATGTCAAAAATTCCCTTAACATAATCCTTTTTATGATATTTGTTTCAGTTAGCGCTGGGAAGCTTTGTATCCAATATATTTGCAATTATCAAAAACATACTTTCGGTTCAAATTCTAACAATTGTGTTATACTTTAAACCATGTTGTATCTGTAACAATTATGTTATTTTATGACAAAGTTGTTCAAAGAGCAACAACTGAGTCAAATTATAAACAATAATGTTAGAAAGAAAACATTAAGGTTTTCGGGAGAAAAAATCGTCCCAAATGAAACCATCTAGTTAATTTTGCAGCAAATATTTATGTTTAGACTGCAACAAAATGCTCACTTTAGTAACAATAACCCATATCGTTGATTTTTCAACTAAAATATAACCAAAAATCGGGTTGTAAATCCAACCAAGGTTATTTTGTGCTGCTTGGGTATGTATGTACATACATATGTATGTAATGTAGCATTAATTGATACCTTTCAGATAAAACCAAAATTAAATTCAAAGCAACTAAGCTATGAAATTAAAAATAAAAACATGAAATCACAGGACTCTCCACCCAGATATTTTTTTTCTAATAGTACCCTTTCAGTTTACGAGTATCGCCCATCATATCAGATGATTTCCCTTGCTCATTTCTATTCAGTACATCACGTAATTCCCATTAGATCTGACACTCGTTCTAAAATTTCAAAGTGAACGTTGTTGTGGAGAAAAAAAAAAGAGTTTAGAGAAGCATGAAATTTGAGGCAATAATTTCATAAATTGAATTGAATTCAATTTACAATATGTACGTGCCATGAATGTCCTCTATTTTGAATTGCATTTGCATATTCTTCTGCTATGTGCGTCCAGATCCGTATACAGTCAACATTTAACTTTTGGTCTCTCATCGAGATGAGCACACTTGAAAATAGTCGTCAGTGAGCATAGTGAATCCTCTAGGATGGATATTCCCAATATTATGCACAGATTGCAATATCTTATACATACATACATATAGCTAGTTGGCCAGAAATTTGAATTTTGGAATTTGTTGTTCAACGTTCAATTGCATGCTTGTATATTGGTATGTTTTGATTCCGAAAAGGAACCGTCTGTTACCGGTCAAATTTATACTCAGGAAGGAAGTGGGAAGTGGAATCTATCAAGGTAGATGTGAATTAATGTTTGCGATAAAATTGAAAATAATGATAAGGGCCGATTTGCAATATTGGTGTTACGTGTCCAATACCAATGCTTGCATAAACAGAAATATTTGCGAATACTTGGAATATAGCATTTATTAAAACTATATTTATTCATAAAATAATTATAGGGACAGTTGTACACCAAATATTTAGTCGCTCAATGCACGTCAAAATAATACGAATAATCTGTAAACGATTTTCCTGACCTATTCTATTTACAATAGAATGCAATAATAGCGAAATTTCAGCATCATTAAATTTCCGCTCCCGATTTCAATTTCGCATGCTCGTCAAAATTTAACTTCTCTATTAATTACAATTTTTAGAAAATATATCTTCCATCAAAACATCAAAGACTATAGACATCCATACTCACCGAGCGCTACTGCTGAGAGCTTCAATTAGAAATTTTTACTTTGAAAACACAAACTTTAACACACAAATGGGTAACATCATCATCATCAATAACTCTATTTACATAGCACATATCTCATCGGTTTATTTTCTTTGCCACTTGTATACACTCTTGCACATTAGACTGACCATTTGAAATTTTGTATAGATATTTGTATTTGTACAAATTCATACACTCTTCATCATCATAGAACGCACTTAATTGTAACCACAAATTTCTGGTAATTTTCAAATAGATATTTTCAACATTATGATGAGTGGTATTTACAAATTTGTTTGCACATTTTGTTTGTTTATGAGATATCACTCAAATGTTGCACACACAAAAAGCATACTACCGAACAGAAGTTCTAAATGCAAAAAATGGATACACTGCAATTGTTTTATAAACACATTTTAAAGAAGCAAGACACATTCACGTTTAATTAAATTTTAAATTACATATTTAAATATTTTTGATAAACTTATTGATAATATCGACATTTAGAAAATGTGTACTTTGTGAAATTAGGCCTAGATCGGTGCAAACGATTTTTTACGACTGTTTTTAGCGAGAGTTAACACTTACTGGCTTTTAACAACCGAAAACACTTTTCATAATCGGTTTGATAGCTATTTGTACAAAAATGTGTTGATAAAAATTTAGATAAATGTCTAATGCGATTAACGTGTGTATGGTTTGTGGACATTAGTTATTATCAGTCAATAGCCAGTTTTAGGGTAAACGGAAATAAACGAATAGCGTTTTGTTTTGGGGATATACAATTTCGTGGGTCATGGGGCTGCCATACAAAACCTGCCCCCGAATTGAGTTTTTCTAAGAAAAACTTTTGTTTTTGTGCACCAATTCCAAACAAACCTCATAAAAGTGCATTTCAATTAACGCCACAAAACATATGTAAAAATGAATGGAATCGGACCATGGGGTCATGGGGCCTGCCATACAAACCCAACCCCCCATTTTGGATCTTCTAAGAAACATTTTTTCTACACCAGTTTCAAAAAACCTTGATGCGTCTTTATAAAAAAATGTAAAACAGATTGAATCGTACTATGGCGTCATGCTCCCGCATTACCCCAATAAAGTTTTCTGAGTTAATTTGTTTTATTTTCCCCTTTATTCCAACCAAACCTCACACAAATATTGTTTTATCGACTTCACCGAACTTATGTGAAAAATGAAGAAAAAGAGTGGGGAAGGATTAAACACAAGTCATAGGTTCGCCCGAAAAAAAACCCAAGGGTATTCAAATTTCGGCCGCGCCCGAAATTAGCCTCGGTCTCGTTTTTATTTTTTAGGTATCCAATACATGGCAACTTCCATACAAATTTGACAGTTGTGTTTTATATAGAACACCTCGTATCCAACTTTATGTTCGACTTTGAATTCTATCCTGTACCTACTGGATGGTTAAAAACTCACCTTGTTTCGTCCATCAACTACTGGCCTACTCTTCAGGGGCTACCATAAACAGTCGGGGAGATAGCTCTACAAGGGGGTGTTTTTCAGGTGTCAGTGAACATTCAATTTGGTTTTAACGGGAACAGTATTCTGTGCGATTGAGGGAAAACAAAATAAAAGAGAACGGTTCAGTTCGCGTATTTGATCGTACGTGTTTGGCACATCAATTTACTCCCATTCTTTCACCTAGACCATTTTAGGGGTCCAGGAACATTAAACTCACTTAATATGCTCTGCGATCGCCGTAAACGAGCAAAATGCAGTGTGTTGTTGCCGGATCTTGGAACTAGAGGAAACTCTATCCGAAGGGAGTGTCTTTCCACAAGTAATCACTCGAATTCTTTTTAATACAGTTTGTACTTTTGCTAAAACTCACTTTCCGCGTTTTCATCCATCGCACAACCGGAACAACACTTCTGCTTCCTCCGTTTGGATTTCAGTCGAAATATTTATTTTCCTGTTATATGTGCATGGGCGTAACAATTGTTGTTTTTCTATAGGGGGCTAGTCAAGTTCAATAGCTAATTTTTCATTATATTTAATTTTGTAATTGAAATAATTGCAGTTTACAATTATTTAAATGGATGTATTATTATTATTACAGATTTCCTTCCAACGGACTGCGACGAGCTTCGCAAATTATATTTACTCCAAACGCACATCTGAAAATATACTGACGTATGTTCCGGACATTTCCACCAGGCAAACATTTGTAAGCAGCAAAAGCAAACTGTGCTCAGGTATTAGGCAGTTCCGGAATTGAAAGTCTGATATAACGGTAAATATATCAAATATATAAGTCAGACGTACAACAAGGAAGCCAACACCTTAACTCCACCGAAGACGGTCTAAAGCCCAATTTTGTTTTCTTTTTAACTAAAAACAAAATTTTTATTAAAACCCGAAGACTGAAAAAACGCGATTGGCACTTATAACTGTCCCATCAAGACATGAACACACATATTTCACCATAATTGAACCCAGGCGACACCCCTTTTTACTTACTAATAAAATAATTGCTAATTATCACAACGGCAGGATCAAAACAGCTGTTTCCTTCTCCAATGTATTCACCATAATTCTAACAATATCTCGTTTAAACTTTTTCGCGCCAAATCCGTGCCCCTTCTTTAAAACTCCTATCCTAACCACCTCCTCCTGTCTGTGGAGATTTACTACTACTATGATAACACGCACATCTTGAAAAAAAAAAAACATTTAAAAGCGGCCCTTTTATAAGTTTTTGATCAATAGCTACCTCCCTGTTCATATGAGCACAAGATGTGCTAGAACAAGTTTATAGAGCACACAATTTTCTATAAACTTAATCCAAACAGTTGTACTCTACAATAAAAACTGACAAAGTTATAGCACCAAGAAAATGCGAGAAATTCCAAAAATCATGACAATTTTGCAGTTTTTTGCATTTACATTATCATTATTAACTCATTACCGCTGCATTATAGCTTAAAGTCTTCTAAGTATGTTTTATAGGAAATTTGATTGTCATCAAGTTTCATCATAATTGTGTTCGTACGGTGCACCGGAAGCGAGTAAATTCAAAGAGAGTATAATGACTTTTTTCGACTTGAAAGGGTCTTCACATGTTTAGTCTCGCTTCCCTAATCCCTTCTCTTCCTATGCTACGAAATTTTTGTCAAATATGTTGAAATTTTTTTTAGCAAATTAATTAATAGAATCTTCAGCTATTAAAAATTCTAAAAAATTAAAAAGGCAGTGGCAAATTAAATTATTCGCGTAGTTATGGCTTTGAAAAGAAACGCAGGAAACACGATAATTTTCCATTTAAGCCCGGTTTATTTCGTTAAAGTTTCTTAAAACAGGAAACAAACACCGGATATGTAATCTACTCGACGTCCCCTTTCATATGATGCCGCATGCCGACCTCCGGTTAAAGATTAAATAGTGTCCTTTTTTGCCTTTTGATCAAAAATTAGCCTTACTCTATTTTTTTCTATTTAAAATGTAAAGGAAATAAAATGGACAAAAACTGTTAAATTTTAGTGATTTTTTATTTAACCCCAATTTTCTTGGCGCTATAACCCTGTCAATTATGTAGAGTAAAACTTTTTAGATCGAATTTGTAGAAAATGTTGTGCTCTACAAAATACTCTTAACACATTTTCTGCTGAAATGGACTGGAAAAGAGTTATAGCCGAAAAACTGACAAAGTGCCTATTTTAGGTAGTTTTTTTCAAGATGGCGGCGGGAGCACAGGGGGTGGCCCAGGGTGCCCTTACAACATATCAAAAATTTGTGACTACCGCTCCTTTTGCACGCTAGAAAGTCTAAGTCTATTATTTCCTTCTCTATTGATTGGAGTATAATGTCAGATTTACGGATATAAATCATTTACAATTTGGTGTTGTTATAAGTGTGTTTTTGGAGAAAAACGGAATTTAAATTAAATAAGGTTTGAAATAATAAACTAAATTAAAACATGAAATCAAATTTAAAATAAAATTCATTAAATATCACAATTGAAAAAGAAATTAGTGTAAAAATTAATAAATAAGTTTGGAAAAATTGACAAATTAAAAACTAAAAGGTGAAAAACAATTTTTATTTCACTTACATTGAAAAGTGGTGACTCGATAGTGGGTCCACCGCATAAGTCTCTTATCACACGAGAATAATGTTTAAAAGAGCAGTTTACAAGCATTAGAAATACAGAGCTACACACAGGAGTAGCCACTCATGTATACAATATGAATAACACTGAGCCTCATAAAACAGAATCCATCGATGAAAATTTATCGATCTTCACCTTCTAGTTTTCAATCTGTCAATTTTTGTTAACTTATTTAGTAATTTTTACACTAATTTATTATTCAACTGTAAAATTTTACGAAATTTATTTTAGATTAAATTTTATGTTTTAATTCACTTTATTTATTTTTTGTTTTATTTTGATTATTTTAATATAATTTAACTTTCGTTTTCCTCATTTACATGTTTTTCATTGTTAAATCTTTCTAGTAATTTCCCTTTTCATTCTACCTTTCGCTCATAGAGTGAAAAGGTATATTAACTTTGTCATGAAGTTTGTAACGCATTGAAGGAAGCATCTCCGATCAAATAACAAGTATACATACCTATATGATCAGCATGACTTGGGGAGTCGATTGGTCGATGTCCGTCTGTCTGTCCGTCTGTTGCGACGCGTTTTACTCGGCCAATTTAAAAGCTATGAACCTGAAACTTTGCACAAATGCTTCATTTTGCTGCAGGCAGTTTGTATGTTTGAATCGGTAAAATCGAAGAATGGGGTCATGGGGCTGCCATACAAACCGAACCCCCAAATTAGGTTCTTCTAAGAAAAAGTTTTTTTATTTGTGCACCGAATTCAACCAAATTTCACGGAAACGTATTTCTATTGATTGCACAGAGCATATGTAAGAATGAATCAAATCCGACCATGGGGTCATGGGGCTGACATAAAAAGCCAAACCTCCAAATAAGATTCTTCTAAGAAAAACTTTTTTATATGTGCACCAAATTCAACCAAATTTCACACCAAAATGTGTTTCTATTGACGACAGAAAACATATGCAGAAAAGAGCATATCGGACCGTGGGGTCATTGGGCTGTCTTACTAACGCAACCCCACACTATGGTTCTTCTGAAAAAAATGTTAACACTCATTTCACAAAACCTTGAATTAATGCGTCTTAATCAAAGCAACAAAAAAGCTTAAAACAATACAAATGAATTCGTACTATGGGGCCATGCTCCCGCATCCCCCAATAAAATTTTCTGAGTAAATATTTGTATTTGTCCACCTTTTCCAATCATGCCCGAAATTAGCCTCGGTCTCGTTTTGTTTTTTTTTTTTACTTTGTTTATCCAAAAACGCAGGTATGACAACACCAAATTGTAAATGATTTATAAAATATGAAAAAATGTAAGTGCCATCAAGCGATCAGCTGATAATGGTGATACCATGGATTTTTACCAAAATGCATTCGAAATAAAAATAAATTGAGTGATTTTTGACATTTTTAGGGAATTCGAGCATAGCTATTATTCCATTCCTTAGGGCGGAATGCATAGTCCCCACTTATACTTAAGGGCACCCTTAAGGGACTGACGCTATTCATAGTCACTCAATAAGAAAACGCTTAAGGGTTTCCTTAAGGGTTCCCTTATTCGTTAAGGTACATATCTAGTACTCTAGTACTCTTATATGAATTCATATATTTCTTGACATATCCTTACTAAAACACTTTGAAATATTTTAAAAATTTTGAATTTTAAACTGCTTGATTTTTTTTTTTTGTATATTTTATTTGTCACTTTCCATACATATGCCCAATAAGTGAATCGTTTATTAAATGAGGCAATGCCCTACTAAGCGAAGTCTATGAGTTCGAAGCTCCCTTAAGGACTCACTTATATAGAGAAAACCCTTATTCCTTAAGGAATTCCTTATTAATTAAGTGGGGACTATGAATTCCGCCCTAAAAAAATTTGGTTTGATTTTTGACATTTTTTAGGGAATTGGAGCATAGCTAATATTCCATTCCTTAGTGAACAAATTTCAAACATGATAGATTCAGCAAGATGAATTCACATCCCGCACACTGTTATAAAGCGTCAATTTAGCAGTCCTTCGTAACTAGTTCCGCGCCGGACTGATATTCAGATTTGTTGTCGTTCCATGGATCATCTGCCTGCTGACTAAACCAGCTGCAAAAATAATCCCCACCACGTCTGAGCAATCGATGGAATCTCTCCGCGAAGAGCTTCGGCGAATTTTATTTGGATCTGCTACAAAGAATTTGCATTTGAAACTTCTTCTAAAAGCCGCCTTGTTTTGTGTCACTATCAGCAATTTGTTTCTGCAATAATAATAGTTTGAATGCATTGCAGTCTCTGTTATGCGTAGGTGAATTTGAACAGTTTCCTCAATTTTATGTGTGCGTATATAAAAATTTTCTCGATGTCCTCTTTGACATTCCTACTTCTAATCTTCCGATACTTTCCCATTAGCAAAGGAATCTGGAGGTGTTCCCAAACATAATTCCATTTTCAGAAAGATAAGTACGAACAAATCTTTACCACTTTGTGCAATCCTGCATCAGGCAATGCCTTCACTAACACTTTTGTTAAAACCACACCACACTCGAAAATGTTTAGAACTTTGAATCGAACGTCTGACTTTAAAATGCATTGTAAATATTTAAAGATATTTGATAAATATTTTGGACATCTTTTTAAATGTGCGATTAATTTTTGAGTCACATTCGAATGCATAGTCAATTTTGAGACACTTTTACATAGAATTCAGAAATGTAAAATTAGGTAGATAATTTACTTTTCTCGTGACGTATTTTATTTGTAGATAAAATTATTATTAGATGTAATTACTGATAGCGGGCCTGCGGGCACTCCTAATTTAAGATTAGATACTTTTATCCGATAAAATTGATGGGTCCCATTAAATAGCTTGCAAACACGTACTATCACTAGTAATCCTCATTTAATAAATTGAAGTGATTTTACCCATTAACATGATAATTGTTATCAAATGTACATATACGTATTAACATAGATTTATGTATCATCGTTTCGATAAAATAAATTTTCTCAAGTTAGTGCTCATATTCTCATATTAATTGTTAGAAACCGATTTTTCCTAAATAAGAAAAATATTAATAAATAGTTTAATTTGCTTCGACTTAAAATTCTCCACAGCAAATTAGGTTGCATTATTCAAATGAAGTTATTGAACTCACTATGTTCAAGAACACAAATACGTTGTACATTATAAAAATAATTACATTCCAGACACGACACAACGATACCATACCCGCCGTCAAGGATGCCAAACGGTCAGACATTTTGCTGATGATCCTGGCAATGTCGGCAAAATAAACTTGTCCTATTTATATATGTATGTCCTCAAGGTGAAAAGTACCAGTGTAAATGTTGCGCCCATGAATTCACAAATTGACCTGGCTTTACCTGACCCGCTGCAGTACATTATGGCCCATTCTCTTGTAGATCGTATAGAATGGTTAGTCTTATCGCCCAGAGAAGACACACAATATTCAAAAAGCTTCTCCATTATATTGAATTGATTTTTTGTTAATTTTGCATAGTTATGTTATCTTTTGCTTATTTACGCTGTTGGATGAAAGTGCGCAATGATTTTCTCAATCAAAGATGATGGCTTAAACAAGCAAAATATGGCGTAGCTATGCAAAATAAACAAAAATTCCATTCAATACAATGGAAAAGCTTTCTAAATATGGTGTGTGTCTTCTCTACGCGATAAGACTAATCAGCCGACAGGTACTGAATAAGAGCTATCAGAAACCCGGCCTATGCTTTCGTATAGCTGATTTTTGTGTAGGCATAACACATACCAAAGGACCAGTCGAACAAAAAAAAAAATACATTTTAAAAACGCCCACCTGGCGACAACGAAAAATGTGCAAATTTCTTTTAATTTAGCCTGGGATTAATTCGATTTGATGGGATTATGCAAATGAAGAATAATACTGGGACGTAAGGTGTGAAAAATATTAAGATGCAGATGTGCGCTTCTATGAGAATAGGAGGGAAACAACACGATTACATTGGAGGTAGGGTAGGACGAGCAAATTTATGGTCAGTCTGGATAAAATATATTTTTTTTTAATCAGAAATTTTTACTTGAAAGGTTTACGCGTCCAGTGAATATTGGTGGGTGAAAGGAATGACCAAAAAGAGCAATATGTAACTGCAACGTATATTATACATTTGCAATTATCTTTGGTGATTTGCTTTTTTTTGGCTCCACCAGCGCCCGCTCTAAGGGGAGGGGGGGCGAGCGGTCGCCCGGGGCGCTAAATTATGTGGCGGCTTTTTGGCTAGATCTCGAATAAAAAAAAATGCAAAAAGCCGAAATAATTAAACAACTTCAATTTATTGGAAAAGAAACCATACTGTTGAAATAAAACCGGCGAAATGCTGCAATTCAGGGAACAAACTAATATCCGAGGAAAACATTGTTACCAGGAATTTTTTTTCTTGAAAAATAGAAAAGCACATCAATTATTTTGCAACTGTATCATTACTTCACTTTTTAAAGTAGCATTTTAAAGATGGAAAGTAATTTCGAGGAAGCGTCCACCGTTGATAAGAAGTGCTGCGAATGCTTAGTAATTTGCCTAAGTTTTATGTCTGCGATGCTAGCACCTGCCCCAATTCCGTAAAGCTGAAGAGGGCACTTAGCTCAATTATATGCTTATTAAGTTTAAGTTTAAATAAACACATTTCAGAATTATGTACTAATTTCGTCCTCCGATCGAAGATTTAGGTCCTCTTCTTTTCACCAGAATTAAAGATTTGAATCGGATCTGCATGCATGTCCCTAATGTTTACGAAATTGAATAGTGATTTAATTTCCAAATAAAGGACGAAACTATAGGACATTTCGGTTTCAGTCAGATAAGGGTTTAGAGCCATAGCACATATTGCCAGGGTTGCAAGAGCAGTTTCCCTAATTTGTTTCTAATATCGGGATTGGCTAGGCTCTCTCGATTTAAGTATAACTCTCACCTTCTTCTCTAAGCCCGCACATACACGGGTAATTCGCCTATTTTTTGCTGAATTAAAATGAATTCATTGAGGAAATCCCTCCCTCGGGAATTAATTTTGGAGTTCCAAACAAACCCTCCCTGAACTGTGGTGAATTGCGTTTAAGAGTCTGACTGAGAGTGGAACAGGTTTTTTCTAAGTAGATACTATTTAGACTTTCTTTCCCAGTGGCTAGAGATTCTATTCTCTGAATTTTTGTAGCGTTGCTTCAAATCCCACAATGACCACGGATTTTTGTTTTACCTTTATAAAAATGCTCCTACGATAGCCAGTACTTGCTGTTACAATAACCAAGAGGTTCCAAAATAACTCAATTCATGAAAAAACAACTCTCTTTAAACGCTTCTACCAATGAGGATAAATACATAGAGGGCTCACTCCATACTAGCTATTTTTCTAACAAAAAAATTGCAAGAGCGTGACGACAATATTACAAGTAGGCAATCGCGTATAGAAAAGTGCAAAAGAAAATCTCTGATTTCCAAAGAATGTGTTTGTATTTGTACCTCTTTCCGAAAAAAATGTTTGTATGGGTATAGATATTATCTCTCCGTTGAATATGTGTGCGAGAATTTTATTCTCTCGTTGCAGGTTGAGAGCATTGCAAAGCAATTGGCCTGTCTACACGCGAACAAGAACAACAAGAAGAGATTCGCGAGGAGCAAGCTATAAAAACCTGTTTTTTTGTTTTTATTTCACGTTTAGACAAACCCAATGTGTTTTGAATGACAGCCGACTGGTCACGAAGTGGACATTGGATTTCACATACTAATTTATAACATAAAATGTATAAATATGCACTTGCCGGACCTTACAAATACACTGCGTGACACTGGCGAATAAACAACTGTAAAAAAAACTGCGCGTTTCACTAAATTTTGTTCAATTCACATTCGCGAAATTTGTAAACAATTTGTCGGCTCCGCTCGTGTCGGTTGAATGAAAATTGAGCAAAAATTACAGCCGACCGTTTACGACGTGTACTCTAAACTAAAACATGCACTTTATGACATAAAATGACAAAAAAACGCACTTGCACGCCAATTCAAATGCATTTGCCTACATCTGAGAAAAATAGATTCGAAGTAAACAGTATTTACCACTTTACATCCAGTAGTTTTTACTTGAAAAATTTGACAAGAAATGATTCGGCTATCATCGTGTAATCAACATTCTAAAGAGAAAAACACGTTCTCAGATTTCATTCATCTTAGTCCAGTCAAAATATGTATCCCAATTCAGGCATCCAAATAGAAAATATAGAGTAAAGCTAATTTTTGTTATTTTTGAATCAGCGGCCTCCCAGGAAGCTAAAACGCATATTGCTAAAAAAAAATGTATCGGAAAGGTTCCAAAAAGGACAAAAAAGGATACTCCCTAATCCTTGAGCGGAGGTCAGCATGCAGGGTATCAAATCAAAGGGGACGTCGAGTACATTACATATCCGGTGTCTGTTTCCTGTTTCAAGGACTTTTTAACGGAATAAATCGAGCTCAAATGGGAAATCAGCGAATTATCGTGTTTCCCGTGTATCTTTCCAAGGCCATAACTATAGGAGAATAATTCAAGTTTTCACTACTTTTCCCACTTTTCAAAATCGATAATACCGTAAGATTGTACCAATCAATTCTAAGAAAAAATGTATCGTAAAGCTTTGAAAAAGGACATAAAAGGACACTAATTATACACCTTGACCAACATGGGCATGCGGGGTGTCATATCAAAGAAAACGTCGAGTACATGCCATATCCAGTGTTTGTTTCCTGTTTCAAGGACACTAAATGGAATAATTCAGGCTTAAATGGAAAATTACGGCTTTGGAAAGATACAGATACGGGAAACTCGAAAATTTATCATTTGAACCCAAATTTCGCATTTGGGAGTCTCTGAAATAAGTAGAAAACGCCGGATATGGAATGTGCTCGACGCCCTCTTTGATATGACACCCCGCATTCCCAAGTTCGATCAAGGTGTGTAATTAGTGTCCTTTTATGTCCTGTTTTAGAACTTTCCGATAAATTGTTTTCTTAGCAAATTTAATGGTAGAATCTTAAGATTCTGAAAAGTCAGAAAAGTAGTGACAACTTGAATTATTCTCGTGGTTGTGGCTTTGGAAAGATATACGGGAAACACGATAACTCGATAATTTTCCATTTTAGCTCGTTTTATTCCGTTAAGGGTCCTTGAAACAGGAAACGGACACCAGATATGTGATGTACTCGACGTCCCCTTTGATATGATACCCCGCATGCTGACCTCCGGTCAAGGATTAAGGAGTATCCTTTTTCGTCCTTTTTGGGACGATTCCGTCCAAATTTTCTTTTTTACCAAATGTGGTTTAGACTTCTGGCAGCCCACTGAATCAAAAACAACAAAAATTTGCCTTATCTATTTTTTCTATTTGGATATCTGAATTGGGATCATATTTTGACTGGACTAAGATGAATGAAATTTGAGAACAAATCTGATAATTTCGTGTACCCTATAGTATGCCTATAGTATACGTGTGAACAAATTTCACACATAGGTACTTTCTGGATGGGGCCTTTTTTATATTGAGTGAGAGTTCTATTAGTTATTTTTCAATGCTTCTACTATCAATCTGGCTGGTACAGTACCTATGGGGCCGCAATTTGTCCTCTTGCCCGGGGCGGCGTAAGTGCTAGAGCGGGCGCTGCAGCTACTTACGTCGCACATACACGGAATTCATGGATTTCCCGAACCCAACGAAACTGCATAAATAAAAATGACAGCTATTTTTTATACGAAGTTTCGTTGGATTCAGGAAATCCATGGATTTCGTGTGTGTGTGGCCTTGGAAAGGTTATCGAAAATGGAGTGAGACGTAACTTTGATAATAGGAGAGGATTTCAAGATCGACGATAGTGTCAAATAATTTAGAACAGGTAAATAGTAGGAAAATTTAAAAATATTTAACTGTCGATAAAATTGAACTGAACTGAACTGAACTGAATTTATTGAGCGAATATACATATATGTACAACAATATAAGTCTTAACCTATGTTTGGGTTACAAATTTGAGCGAATGGCGGTGACTAGTAATTATGTCACTCTGACATTTATTTAATCTCCACCTATCAGTGGGATGTGTAATTAATTCAGTTACATGAAATGATAAAGATACCTCGATGCTCATTTGAGGATCACAATTATTTAAAATGGAAGTATGTACAACTTAATAACTAACTTAAATCTAACAACTTAACTGACTTAAATCTAAAGAAAATATATATATATATATATATTCCATAAACGATTAGTATTATTTTACATAGTAGTTTCTTTTGTATATAAATAAGAAAAAACAAAAACTAATGCAGAGGCGGTTACGAATCAATTTTCGTTATAAAAGAAATTGAATTTGATTAGATTCATGGTAGGAAAATTTATATTACAATATTGATAGAGAATGTTAATTACAGAAGGACAGAAAACAATTTTTATTCGATTGTATTGAATTACATAGTTTTTGATAATAAAGAGACTGAGTACAATATATAACATCTTATTTAGTGTTGGCATGAAAGTATATTACATAAATAATTTATTAAGTCATCCTCTACGGATTTGCCCCGATTTTTTAGTATAGAATTTAGATAGATAATTTAGAACAGGTAAATAGTAGGAAAATTTAAAAATATTTAACTGTCAATAAAATTTAATTTTATCAATAAATTTCGAGTTTGAAAGTGATTGTCAAAAATGATGCTTATGAAAAATCTAAGGTATCTGAAAATTGGACATATCGTTCGTTGCCCAAATCCAGGGAAATGCGCTGAACTTGGTACATCCAACCGACCGATAATCATACTGTCTCCTGTCGCAAAGACGCTGGAGGCCCTTATCCACCCTACTCTTGTAGCTCATGCTAAGCTAGAACCTCATCAGCATCGCCTCAGATGCATAGTTCACTGTCCTAGATGCGTAAGATATGGGCTAAATCAACGTACTCCGTGCCATAGAACCATCTTGGTGGCAATTGACCTATCACTCTATGCTTTTAGCAAACCTGTTAAATAGGCAAATTCCTGCACAAGAGATTCGTTGGATTGCTGATTGCTAACTATCCAACTAAAACTGGTAGGCAATCCTTCACTGAGTTTCGAGGCAGACGCTCTAAGCTTAGGGAAATCAAATCGTTACCTAGTACGATCCGATCACAAGCTTTTTTCCAAAACAGAAACCTCACCATCTCAGCGTCAAAATCTTTTGCGACTTTCCGCACCACCTGGTCAGGAGATTGTCAGTGGCGGTATTGGCAACAAATCCGTTCCTACTGTAGCTAATCCTAAAATTATCGGGCTTCACCCTTGGAATATTAGTATAGTGATTTTAGCTGAAAAAATGATGAAACCCAAACATCAAAAAAAAGGGCTGACTTTTGATGCCAAATTGTTCTATGGCCTGACCGCATTACGCAGTAAAAAGACTTTTTTGCGCGTCACATTTGGGGGGAGGGGGTGGCAAAGGGGTAAAATTATGATTTTTCGCCAATATCTTCTTAACTGTAATATTTACAGCAAAATGTCCTGAGGACGATTTAAACTACACAAAATTTCCTTTCTAATGATATATTATATCATATACCTTCTCTTGGCAGATTATATACTAGACCTTAAAATATTTGGTGTAATTTAGATTTTTTGATAGTTACATTTGGCGCTCTAGCTCCCGAAGTAATTTAATTGGAGCCATGGTAATTGGGATATCTATTTCTAACAATATATAGCTGTCCCACACGGAGACTCAGGCTGCCCCGACAAAGCATTCCCCTATACTCCCTATTAACATTTAAAAAAAAGACATGCCTGTAACTTTTCGCCGAATCACAGCAGGCGGGAAAAATTTTGGTTAACGTCAAGGCTAAGTCCCATTAGACCCTCCACCAAATATTAATTCGATCGGATTAAAACAAAGGGTACCTTCCATACAAAATGACCGGAAAATTTCCTACGAGCAAAACTTTAATTTTGGTTGACTTGTTCCCTTATTTCTTAATAAACTAGTGGCATTGAATTTGAATAATTTGTATGAGAGGTACCCTTTGTTTTATTCCGATCGAAGTAATATTTAGTGGAGGGTCTAATGGGACTTAGCCTTGACGTTTACCAAAATTTGTCCCGCCTGCTGTGATTCGGCGAAAAGTTACAGGCATGTCTTTTTTTTAAATGTTAATAGGGAGTATAGGGGAATGCTTTGTCGGGGCAGCCTGAGTCTCCGTGTGGGACAGCTATATATTGTTAGGAATAGATATCCCAATTACCATGGCTCCAATTAAATTACTTCAGGAGCTAGAGCGCCAAATGTAACTATCAAAAAATCTAAATTACACCAAATATTTTAAGGTCTAGTATATAATCTGCCAAGAGAAGATATATGATATAATATATCATTAGAAAGGAAATTTTGTGTAGTTTAAATCGTCCTCAGGACATTTTGCTGTAAGTATTACAGTTAAGAAGATATTGGCGAAAAATCATAATTTTACCCCTTTGCCACCCCCTCCCCCCCAAATGTGACGCGCAAAAAAGTCTAACTTTTTACTGCGTAATGCGGTCAGGCCATAGAACAATTTGGCATCAAAAGTCAGCTCTTTTTTTGGATGTTTGGGTCTAGAGCTAAAGTCACTATACTATATGATGTCTTCAGCTCATCACGCTGCAGCTTTATGCGAAAAGATGTGCAGTACGGACAAAATTCTTAAAGCACTGACCGGTAGCACATAGGGGCAAACATAATGAAACTATGCTAGCCACTTATAAGGCGGATGGTCGACCACAGGCTGATTTTGCTGCTCCGGTTCTGTCGCATAATTAATGTAACACAAACAAGAGTAAAATCCAAGTTTGCCAGAATTCAGCAGCCATAGGGTGCCTCCTGATGTCTGCCTAGGATCATTTACATCAGGATATACATTTCATGCCAATACGTAACCACAAGCGCCTACTTTCAAAACAGTATCATATTGGTTGCTATCGAAAGGATCATCATAATCTTGATCTCATGGACCGAATTCCTCCACCACGTCACATCAAACGTGGTCTACGTGATCTTGAGAGAGGTTCAGGGATATATCCTTTTGATGAAGAAACATACCCGTCCGCCATTGCAATGATTCACACCGACGAAGTGAGTCGGTCTATTGCGAGTTTAGTTTAGGTACGAATAGAGTCCAGTCAGCGCTCGCACCACCTGTTTCGCCTGAAGAGATTTGGCCTCGAGAGCCACCAAAGTGACTTTAGCACAACTTCGGTCAGGCTTCTGTTCACGCCTTAATTCCTATCTATCTTGTATTGACTCGAGCATACAGAACATCTGCTCAAATTGAGCGCCGCATGATGTAGGTCATTTGTTTCAATGCCCGCTAACTGATTTTCCCCTTTATCACTGTGGAAAAACCCTATCGTAGCAGCCACGTTCCTGTCCCTGGAGACCACGGACGAGAACGATGAAAAGTCATCAAACGAATCCATATACACTTGCTAGAAAAAAGTCTCCGTACATAAATGTAAGGAAAACTGCATATTACGAAAGAACTGGGGAATGAAAACCTTAGATTGAAATTTGTTATGAAAAATGTTTACTTAGTATGTTAACTAATATTTCTTCACATTATTTTACTGAAACTCAGCTGTAAACAAAATTTTCTAGAACAAAAACTAAAAAACTTCTCAAAAACGAATTAGAAAAAGTCTCCGTACACGACCATATTTTTTCCAATTATTCAGTTTTTTCACAGAATTTCGAAGAATTCACTAGCTTGAGGGATAAAATTTTTAGGAAGGACCTTCATGCTTCGATTAAACATTGACTGGATCAATTTGGCCGAGCCCTGGCCTGTTATTTTGCCCCTTTTGAAGAGAATGGCGCTTTGAAGCATTCCCTTGTATGTTATGATGTGCTGACGGTACCTGTGCGCCTTCAATTTCTGAAAATGTTCGGTGGGATTACGCTCTCGAAATTAGGATAGCGTGTGGGACCTGCGTTCTGTTTTAAAAAGCGATAGAAGCGTCACAATTAAAGCCAAGTGCAAGGGACCATTATTTTTTGTGAACCAAGAAGCCTCGCAAAACCCCCTCTGTTAAGCGCCGTGTCTCCTTTTGGTTTTCAGAATGCGTAAAGAGACGTATTGATCCATTGTTGACTCTGTAAGAATAAGTACGGCTACACCCTGCGCCCTGTTTCACTCCCTGATCATCATGACCACCTTTGCCTCGTTAGGCAGCTGGTACAAGATTTGCTTCATCGATGGTATAGACCTATCCACCCTGCATAGTAATGGTAAAATTACTTAATTTCGGCAAAGAGTGGGTTTTGTATATTTTTACAATAAGGTAAGAAAATTTAAGTGGCAGAAAATCGGCTCTACCCTTATAAGAAAAGTCAGGCATTAACTGCCTAAGATGGCAAAGGTGGGTGATGACTACGGAGTGTATATTGGCGGCGGTAGTAGGCATACTCATTTTTACAGAGTCAACAATGGATTAATACGTCTCTTTACGCATTCTGAAAACCAAAAGGAGACACGGCGTTTAACAGAGGGGGCTTTGCGAGGCTTCTTGGTTCACAGAAAATAATGATCTCTTGCACTTGCCTTTAATTCTGAAGCTTCTATCGCTTTTTAAAACAGATCGTAAGTGGCATACGCTATATTAATTCTGAGAGCGTAATCCCACCGAACATTTTCAGAAATTTAAGGCGCACAGGTACCGTCAGCACATCCTAAACTACAAGGGAATGCTTCAAAGCGCCATTCTCTTCAAAGGGGCAAAATAACAGCCCAGGGGTCGGCCGAATTGGTCCAGTCCATGTTTAATCAAAGCATGGAGGTGCTCCTCCAAAAATGTTATCCCTAAAGCTAGAGAACTCTTCGAAATCCTATGAAAAAACTGAATAATTGTAAAAAATATGATCGTGTACGGAGACTTTTTCTAATTCGTTTTTGTGAAGCTTTTAGTTTTTGTTCTAGAAAATTTTGTTTACAACCGAGTTTCAGTAAAATAATGAGTAGAAATATTAGTTAACAAACTAAATAAACATTTTAGATAACAAATTTCAATCTAAGGTTTTCATTTCCTAGAGGTTCCATAATATGCAGTTTTCCTTACATTGTGTACGGAGACTTTTTCTGGCAAGTGTAGATGCCCAGAGGAAAAAAAGAAGAAGAAGGCTTATGTAGGTTAACACTTCAATTTCAACAGCCCACTTCAGCTAGTTCTAAGCTGGACCCGCAAACAACAAAATTTGTATACCAACTGTTAAAATATTAAATCTTGTAACCAAAATAATCGCTCCTAACTCAGAAGCAACCCCAACAATAAATGTACCCAGAAGTGGCTATTCTATGCTAATTAAAACCGCAACTCCAACAATTCCTAATCACTCATCTCCAACAAACAATGTGCTTTCAAACTCTCTTCCATATAGACATCGGGTTCGGGTTATTGCCTTCCATTGTCAGTTGAATATGTCAGCTGGTACTGGTGTCAGTGCAACCATCTTTCATATTTCGTAAAATACGAGCATCATCTACCACCCATACGGATTTGTCTCACGTCCGGTTAGTACGTGTGTATGCAAAATTAGGAAAATACTACTACAGTGAGAGAAATGGTGTTGCTCTTTCACCACACTTTCATACAACATAGCGCCACGAACGAAAAGAAATCACCTCATAAATTTCAAATGTCCTTAGAAATATAAGTGCCATCGTCGTCGTTTCTGCTTACTAAGCCAATGCAAATGTATGCCCAGACCCCATAGCATACTCTGGGATTTGGTGGATGCAGCGTATCATTATTTCCCGACGAGAATCCCCTTGGTGCACTTGCGGATGCAGAGCAGTTCAAACAAACATCCCATCCAGATCCATATAAGGACTAAAGCAAGGACGATTTTAGAGTCTTAAATTATTGTTGACTATTTGTGGAAAGAGTTTTCGTCTCATGAATCTTAGAAAAAAACTATCATGTAGTCGTAACTTAGAACCATCAGCCGGAATGCATTAATACGAATGGATTCATGCTTCCTGAATTTGAAGTGGGCAAAGCGCACCAGAGCTTGAATGAGAATATTGTTTTGATCCTCCGCGCCGTTATTGTTGGAAGTATTGCATTTTTTATGGTGAAATATAAAATAGAAATATGAATGGAAAGTTCTTTTTAAAATATGAATATCATGTTCTTTTAGAAGAAAAATTGCTATACGAGTAAATCATGATTTGAAAAAAATGCAACGAACATTTTTCAATGGTATTATTACATAGTTATGTTCAGCTACTGCGAAGGAGTACCTACCCACAATCCCAATGCCATAATCTACAATAAAAACAGAAATGGTACGAGGTTATTATTTGCTTCACAGTAAAAGAGAACAACCAGCAATATTATTACAATCCAGCATCTGAAGTTATCCAATTCTTTGCAATTTTTTTATAAAAAAACAATATGATATGACTTTTTAATAATGTAGTTTTGAAACCCTTCACTCTCCTCGGGCTAATAGTTTCTCGGGCGTACCTATGACTTGTGTTCAATCCCCTCCTCCATTATTTTCACCGTTTTCACATAAGCTCCCTGACGTCAATGAAACAATTATTATTTTAGTGAGTTTTGGTTGGAATAAGTGTACAAACAAAATTGTTTTTACAAAATGTTATTTGGAGGCAGGGGGACCTATGAATGGTCGCATAGTACGATTTCATTTGTTTTAAGATATTTTTGTGGTTTGAATAAAAGCACATTAATATTAATGGATGGTTGGAATTGATGCAACATTAGTTTTTCTTCGAAGAACTAAAATGGGGATTGTCGCGTTGCGATTCTGACCAGTTTTACATAATGTGTTTCTGGCATGAACGGAAATACATTGGAGTTTGATTGAAATTGGTGCACAAAAAAAATTCTTAGAAGAATCTAATAATGTTGGGGGATTGGGTTTCTATGCCAGCCATGACCCCAGGGCCCGATTACATCCATTTTTACATATATTTTGTGGCATCACTTAAAACACATTTTTGTGAAGTTTGGTTGAAATTGTTGAACAAATAAAAAAAAATTTCTTAGAAGAACTCAATTTGGGTTTGATTTGTAGCCCCATGACCCCATGATCAGATTTTAGCGATTCAAGCATACAAACAGCCTGCAACAGAAATAAGCATGTGTGCAAAATGTCAGCCTCGTAGCTTTTATAGCGGCCGAGGAAACACGGTGTAACAAAGGGGTGGAGGAAAACGCCCAATGGACTCCCCTCGTCATACTGAACATTTATTATATATTTTTTATATGGCCGGAGATGCTTCCGTCAATGCGTAACAAACTTAATTACAAAGTTAATGTACCCTTTCACTCTACGAGCGAAGGGTATACAAAATGGCACTATTTTTTCACACTTGAATTTACACATACTAAATAAAAACTCAAAGGCGTAGGTTGAAAATTTCTTCTAAGGAGCTTTATTTTGATTGAACATTTGAAGACATTTGAAGAAGAACATTTCGTCAATTGACGGACTGTTGTTTTTGAAACTAGATATTACCAGACATAATTTTAATAGGCCAGGTACCTATAAAGTTTATTTACTATAAAAGAAAGCTTTATAAATGAAGAAAATCAAGGCTACAGGATTGAATGCCGGTAAAAAGTTGATCAAAATGGACTGCTAAAAAATGTAATGTCGGTATGTTTTTAACACGAATTTTATTATAGAGAGTTTTAGCATGTCATTGCAAATATAACGATATATGTATGTACATAATTTGACATTCCATATAACAATTCGCTTCCTTACCGTCTACGAAACAGTATATGTATCATAATTTTGTATGTCCCAAGTAGGCATGGGTGTATTTCCGTATATTTGATGTTCTGTAAACAGTCAAAATTGTCGTGTCGTGATTTTGATTTGTCGTGATTTTGATTTGTCGTGATTACCTTTCGGAAAAGTTTTGTTTACGGTACGCGCGCGAGTTTTTCCTTGGTAATTTTGAATTTAGTTTACGGTATTTTGAATGTTAGTGTAAAACTCTCTTATGACTATCTAATAACCAACACCAACGATATTAAATTCGCCGATATTTTGTCTAAAATGGTGCAATACATGTACATAATATGCACGGAGGATGAACATGTGGCAAATAAACCTACATGCTCTAATATATCAGAAAGAGAGTTCTCGATAAGACAATACGTACCATAAAACTGGATTCAAAAAAATCGCGTAAATGAGCAAAACTTGCTTCAGAACAGGTAGCCATACAACATACAATGTATGGGTGCTTTAGCAATTGCTTGACATTTGAAACAATTTGAATAAAACAAATTAACACCAAACAAGTATAAATTGTGTGTACTGTGTGCACATAGCCACTCTGGACTAACGCAAGCATAGGGATACTATGATTTCTCTAAGATGTTAGCCTACATCTTGAAACTTATTACATACCACACAGGTGATTGTGTATAGTGGTCTAAAATCAAGAAAATAATATAAATATAAATGCTATTATGTTAAATGAGGTGTAAAGTCTACGATCAACGTCAACGTTACATTGCATATAGTTTCGGAGTACAGTGAAACCTGTCTAAAAGACCACCTGTATTAAGCGACCACCTCTCATAACGACCGATTTTTTCGGGAACGGAATTCGTTTCCATACAACTCCATACATTTGTTCCCCGTATTAAGCGACCACCTGTTTGTCGGACCAACGACCACTACATCACTCATTTGTCCATACAAATTTTACCCTTCTTAAACGACCACCTCTATTAGCGACCATAAAAAATGCGATGTGCTCGTATAAAGCGACCATAGGCGAGTACAAATGTGCTTATCTTTCGGATTTTGTATGCTTTTTTTGCAAGTTTTCTTAAGAAATTCAACAATTAACGGTATTAACTCATAAAAAAGCATAAGGGCGCGAATAATAGATTATGGGCAGTAAGCAGCAACATCAAAAATGTCCAATCAGATTTAGTTTTAGTTTTTTAGTTTTTGTATAGCCATCATTCGGTCGTGATACAGCTGCTGATTTCATTGTTGTTTATCAAAGACGAATAGTGTAGTCATTAGGAGATTGCATATTACAAAATGTGGTGGAGAAAATTTTGTTTTGTTTTTTTTTGCTGAGTTTGAATCCGGAGCTTCCCACCAAAATTTCGTTGGGGAACAGGGCAAAATCGAAAAAAACGTACATTTTCGAAGTTTATCGTTTTTGGCTTATAACTTCAAAATAGTACATTTCTCCAAAAACCAGTCCATAAACATGTTAGAGAAAACATGATTGCGGGTCCAACGCGATATTAATCTTTAAAATGCGTTAAGCGGTATTGCTAAAATTGAAAAGTCATTTTTTTTGCCATTTTGACCCTGTTTCGAAACGAAATGTAGGTAGGAAGCTACGCATTCGGGCTCAGCACCCCAACATACATAAAGAACAAGAAAAATGCAACTTTTACGACCAAAAATGAGAAACCGTTCAATCTCAAAATTTAATTCATAATATGGAACTATGCTAAAATGGCAAATAAAAATTATCAATTGTAGTAATACCGCTCAACGGATTTATAATATTTATGTCTTTTTGGAAGCTTAATCATGTTCTCTCTAACATATTCCTGGAGAGTTTTTTGCAGAAATGAATAGTTTCGGAGTTAGGAGCCAAAAAAACGGAAAAAAACGAAAATTTTGGGGTTTTTCGTGATTTTGACACTGTTTCGCAACGAAAATTTGGTGGGAAGCTCCGGATTCGTCCTCAGCACCCAGCACCGTTTGACCTATTTTCAAGTTTAAATGGTAAGTAACTATAGGGTATGGCAGTAACATCTTTCTAGCGGGAACTTTCGAACTTTTGAAAAATGTTCAGTTTTCGTGGAGAAGATTTCGTTTTCGAATTCATTCAATAAAGGTGGTTGCGTTTTCTTGTTAACAAAAACTAGCAATTGAAAACGCTAAAACGCATTCCTATTACCATTGGTAGAACTCAAAGATTATTTCATTATTTTATAAAAGAAATTAATTGAGTTTTTGTCGTGCGTGAGTAGAATATAATTCTTGAATGAAATATGCAACAGATGCATTTTCACATGTTCAAATGTTCTCCTTTTTAACATGAGTGGTTGTTTTGCAAGCATTGGCCAATTCGGCGTAATTCTGTCAATTTCGTCAAGCTACGTTGAAGTATGCAAACCTTTCAAAATGTTTCTATTTAAACGATCGACAGCTCTTGCATTCCAGAAAGCACAGGTATGAACAGCAAATTTGCGCTATTTACTCTGTGGTCCAGAGCCACCTATCTTTACTAAACCCAAGTAACAATTTCATCCCTATAATACTTCGTAAAATATTCTAACATTAATAGGGACACTTTACAGGGTATAACAGTCCAATAATGGCATTTGGCGCTGTTTTTTTAATCCAATAGAACCTTATTGTAGCACTAAATTATGCTTCAAAAAAGGCGTACGTCATTTGATTTTTATCATCATTTTCTGTCATTGAACAAATTTGCAAAAAAAAAAAATAGAAAAACCAAATTTCCGCAGCTAGCATCGAACCCGTGTCTGTTGATTGCCCATTCTAGTAGCGTCTCAGCCAACCTCAGATATAATCAGAATTGCTCGTAAACACTACAAATAGATAGTTGCTTCTATAGAAATGCTTGACAATTCTTTATCGAATCTTCTGCAATGCACCCTAAATCTATACATTCATCAATAAAATAAAGTCAATTTCAGCGCACAAATCACCCTAATTAGTTCCGAAGATAACAATCAGTGAGAAAGTGTGGGTTTCATGCAAGATTTCAAGGATTTCTATTGAAGAAATTATGTATTTCAGAGCACTTCATAAGTATCAATTCATTAAAAAATCACAAACTCCATCCTTCTATAAAACTACGGTGAACAATTTATTGGATGACCATACGAATGTCACTATAAAAATGAAACCGACTGTGCTATAGAAGAATATATGCATGTGTTTGAGTTAACAGAGAGACTATTGCATGTGTGTGCTATATCATCCAATAAACACAAGAGTGGAGTATTTAAAGGAGTTTCTTTTTAGGTTAACGTTTAGAGACAGTTTTATCGAAGTCTTATACCACCATCTTTAAATTTATTCCATAATGATGATAGAAGCTTTCCGGAAAATGCTTTAAGGATGTTTTATCGGATCAAAATATTTCTTTAAGCGATGTCACACGATAAATTAATTTCGTGGCACTATATGATTGCTACTGTGTGAATTGCTTCTTTAAAGCAAACGAATTGTTGCTTGGGAATGCACCAGTAAAAAAATATCCAGGACACTTCCTGTCAAGGAAGTTAAGTTGCGCTGTTCGATTCTGGATGGAAATTTAGATCGTGGATTTCTTGAGAAGATAGTAGCTTTGAAATCTCTCACGTTAGTTTTAATTTAGAAAAAAAGTTGTACATTGCCTCTAAATTGATGAATTTGTTCCCTAAGTTCATTACCCTTATTAAGCGACCACCTCTAATAGCGACCACTTTTTCCGGTCTCTTTAGACAGGTTTCACTGTATATATAATGTTGCAAGCACTTACACTGGACCACCCCGAGATTCGATCTTCGGACCTCTAGATTACTAGCATCATAGAGTGCGACTCAACCAAATGAGCCACAGAGCGTGACATGAAATGTAACGTTGACTCGAACTAGGCTATAAACGGCTGAATAAACGCACCATGCCCCTCAAGGGGTAACCGTACAGAGAAGAAATTCCACGATCAAGCAAATTTAAACATAGAGTCATAGACCAAAAAAATTTGTAACCATTTGTATATTGGGGGATCAGTGTAATTTAGTATTAATTAGTATTTAAATCGCTTTTTATAATCGCCGTCATGTAACCAATATATTCTTCAAAACTAAATTGCTTTTACACAATCTTTGTACTGTACTCATCATTTCATACAAACGACCCCTTGATTTATACTTTTACCCTACTCCCTTGATTGAGACTAAAATTCAATACATCCTACCAGACATATGTACATATATTCGGATGATAGAGAACAAGAACCGAGAGAGGTTACCTTTTCGATAGTACATTTGTGCGGTAGTATCACCACATGCTCTATCGGTTTGGCAAACCCCGGACAGTGTGGGGCCGGAATTAGGTTGTTAATATGCAGTTTTAAGTGACGCATTAGCCTCCGTTGCTTAGATGTATGTATTTTTTATATTACGCAACCGCAAATATTTTAAAAAGCAAAAACAGACAAAATATGACTGCCTTACATAAACTGTATTCATTTAAAAAATGCATCACTCAAACTCTTGATGTACATAATGCATGCACGAATGGTGAACGCGGTGCACTTGCTTGTTTGTAGGCTTCGGGCGACGGCTGCTTGGGGTAGGGTACATAGTTGCTTCGCACAATAATCGTACTGATTCGGCTGATACACGAATCTCTCTGTATATAGCAAGCAGTCGCGGGACTCTTATTGTACATAATGCATGCACGAATAGTGAACGTGGTGCACTTGCTTCTTTGTGGGGCTTCGGGCGACGGCTGCTTGGGGTAGGGAACTTGCTCTAGAGCCGCTGGAGTCGCTAGAGTCGCTGCAGCCGCGTCGAGGACAACGTACCTTTAAACATTTTTTGAATGGATCGACTTTCCTAGTTTCGACTATGGACTAAAGGAACATGTCTGTATTGAAAATATACGCATATAGTGCTCAAAACCGGTGGTTTCACTTCGATCGCTGAGCGATGATCCCATGAGCCGTCTCTATGAACACAAACCTTAAACTTTTGAAAAGTCTGCATGGAACGTTTACTTTCATAATTCCCAAGTACATTTATGTATGTAGGTACTCTTGTAATCTTATTAAATGTAAACACTGAAATTGTATGTATAGGTGATGGGTTGAAGTATTATTAAAAGCATCACGTGATGGATGATGAGTGCAGATGTTTCCATGAAATATAAAGGATATGAAAAAGAAACGACAACTTCCCCAAGAAACGCAACAATTCTTAGCCATTCTTTCCGTATAAAAAACGCGCAATCAGTCACGCGAGTGCGAGTGTTAGCTGACTATGTATATGGTAAAAGAAGCTAAGAAATATTTTGATAAATACATGTTCGTACAGCAACAAAATGAGCAATTTGTGAATTAAGTACGGCTCGTATATTATATCTTTGCGCACTCAACATTATATGGGCACTCCAATGCTGTGTGTGGGTGTGCATACAGCCACCAAATTAACCCTAGAGTGGGCGCGTCTTTTCAAGAAACGTCGGTTGGCGCGTGGGGTGCATTTTGCCGCTCCTTTTCACTGACCATTTTAAGTAGGAATACAGCAATTTAATTATGTATTTTCTTTTCTCAGGATTTAAGTAAAACACAAATAAGCAATGACTAATTAACATATTTATTGAAATCTGTTTTATGAACTTTGGTTTATGAAAGATTATGGAAAACACAACGCATTTTAATAGAAATTTAACATATTCTACATTGTAATACTCATAAAAATGGAAATTAACAGTATAGTTATTACAATAAATGTATGTACCATAAAACATAGCCGACATTTAAACTTAGCAAAAAATTCGTGATTTTTATATGTGTGATATTTTTACTTGCGTGAGAAGGTGTGCGGTGAGCAAATTGCCGCCTGGCGACACCTGATGGGAACAACTGACGACGTACAGCCTTTCGGCACGAGTTGTAAATGAAAATGGAGGCAGCTACTAAAAAGCGCAAACTAAACGAAGAATTATTTTACGATTTATTAGGTTTTTTTTAGTTAGGGCGGCCAAATGCTAATAGCGCGCCCACTCTAGGATTAATGCTTGTCGGATATACCCTTGCTTTGCTGAATTTGAATTTGAATTTTCAGCATATTCGAGGACTGTATTACTTTTGAGTCAAGATCATGAACATATGAGAATTCACGTGGGATTTACTCACCTTACCGATTTATTGCATTAGCCCATTAAAACGTATCCTGTTGTATCCTGCTAGCTGTGTTATGAATTTTCTTGCAAGGTACTCATATTTTCATTTGGCCCTGCAATTTTGTGGGAAGGATAATATAAGCGTGGAATTTTTAATACCATGGATTTTGATTCGGCGACCATACGAGTATGCTATTAACCCTTTCATGCCCAAATTATGGATTTTAAGCGGAGAATTTTTCTAACAACATTATGTCGTTCAGTAGGCACCTTTTATGATATTTTCTTCGAAGAAAAAATTTTAAGTGCTTAGTTAACAAATTAGAGCATGGCATCATTGGGACTGAAAGGGCACTTAGCAAGTTCCGTGTTAAAAATGAGGTATTTGGTCGGCAAAAATCCTACATCCGAAATTTTTTTGCAGAATGGTTGATGACGACCCCCAGATTATGGGAAAAAAAGTCCCAACCGATTGGGGGTCCGCAACCTTAAAAAAGGGGGGAAAGGGGGAAAATGGGGGTCATTTTTCGTTTTTTTGCGAGTATTTCAAAAACGACAAAAGATATAGAAAAATAGTCTGGGAACGAAAAAAGCTACATAAGATTATCTTTGCAATGATATATAACACATTAGAGATCTATTCAATGATTCGGCGCTAGCTTAAAAATAAATTAGAACTTTTTCATTTTATACCTTTTTTAAAAGCCCCATAACTCTTGAAAGAAAGTTAGTTCAGCCGTAAAATTTCGTACAAGTATTCACAATAAGTTCAATATTATTTTGGGAAAAACATTGAGTCGCTCCGATCAACGACCCCCAATATCCCCCCATTTGAATTTGGCGAAAGGACATGTCCATAACTCCCCCCAAAATTAGAGCAGAGTGCTAAATTATGGTTTATTGCCATTGGAGCTCATAATCACCCCACCCACCAAAAATTAGCTCATTCGGATAAAAACTAACGGTGCCTTTCATACAGCAAGCAACTAGCATTTATATGAATAGGGGACTTGCTGATTTGCATTTCACGCCCAATTATGCCATATGGCATCATGCTCATGCAAAACCACTTTATAGGGTTTTCCTAAAAAAAATCGAAAAATCTTTTGATTTTCTCTTACAACAACCTCTTTACAAAATAAAACCATTAAAATGATTTGCATAAAATGATTATTATCAGGAAATATGGGGAAATGGATAAATCAGTTTTTCGGCTTTACGACAATCGTCAAACCTTCTCTATAATTTCATTAAAAATAACATCCCAAAACCAAAAATTTCACGCTGGAAAAAATCAACTAGGTATTACACTATTGTGAGAGTCTAATATCACACAAAAAGTTAAAATTTATTTGTTACATTTTCTATGAAAAATCATTAAATTTCATGATGCCATATGGCATCATTTGAACTGAAAACTTTCATCCCAGCCAGGAATGAATGCTAACTGCTCCACTACTCTGATCGATCTCTGGTATCAAATTGAAGTGCTAAATCTGCTATGCATAAAATTTTGTGGAAATGTTTAGTGATGAGAACGCGCAATATTTTTGGCCTACAATTTTTCACAGAGGAGTTGTTTGAAATCCTCGACTGTACTGTTGTTTTATTACAATCGAAATTCCATCAAAATCGTCAACTTTAGTACGATGGGTTATGATGTCAGGCCGTTGGCCTTCCAAAAACAATTCTTGCTTTTTTTTAAATCGAAATTTCGAACTGCATTCGATCTTTGCATGTCGGTAAAACAATATTTCATATACAAAATCGACTTGAGACGTTTGTCGTTCTATGCAATTTTGTGAAATGACTGTCAGTGATGACTCAAAAGTGTAGATCGACCTTAAACCAACTCTTTTGAAACATGATTTTGGCATTACAGTGTTTCTACACGGAGAAAAATATGTGCAATGAATTCAACAAAATCATACAATGAAATTCTAAATTTGTAGTGAAAGTTATTAAAATGTAGTGCAATTGATTACAATGTAGTTGTTTTTGCTGGTGTAAAATGTAATTATCAAAATTTCACAAACCAATTGTTAATTTTATTATAGCGCAATGGCATTTTTCATTCATCTTTTGTCTCCGTGTACTGAAATTAAGAACGTTGTACTTAAAATAACTTTGCTAGAGCTACTTTGACTCTTTGCATTCTTATATTGAGAATAGCCTTCTTATTGTAACGTTCATTAAACCAATTTCATCCATCAACCTTTTTTTATTTTAAAATTAAAACGTTGTCGCAGCACAGCATTGACCTCTATATAGGTAGGTGTTGGTGATATTTAGGCATAGTAAATTACCTGCACCTACAATGAGTTTCGATTCCGCGAACCTCTGATTTGAAGACGAGCGCCCTATCTACCCTAATGCTGCATACACACGGTCAATATGAATCCATTTTGTTTTTTTTTTTTAATTTTCGTTCTGTTAAAATCGGAGAAAATGCATATGAATTTTCCAGAACGAAGAATAAAAACAAAATGGATTCGGACGCTTCGTGTGTGGGCGGCCTAAGTTTGTAACTTGCTAGACAATTGAAAAAGCGACATTGAGCGTTATTTATTCAACTCTATTCCGTATTCCAGCTTTGAAGTTAAGGGGCTTTAATTTAAATCCTTCAATTTAAAGAACGTTTGTACACTGAAATAAATAATTTGCTTTAAAAAAGAAAAAATGCAATGAAAAACAGCCAAGGAATAATTTTTCCTGATTTAAGATGTATTTTCTTGTTCCAAGAAAAGTTTTTCTGATTTAAGATGTATTTTCTTGTTCCAAGAAAAGTTTTTCTGATTTAAGATGTATTTTCTTGTTCCAAGAAAAGTTTTTGCTTAAAATAATGCTTATTTATTAAAGGCAATATTCAATTTGTTTTGCTAAAGGACCTAGTGAAAGAGAAACAATAAATTTAGCATTTGTTTAGACTTCGAAAAGTGTACTCTTCTTGTCTACAAAAAATATCCTCGGAGTGTTGTTTATCGCTGTCGTGCTGTTTGCATGGTTCGAGAAATCTTTCATCTGGCATTTGGGCCCATGATGCACACAGCATCATACTCTGCAAATTATGTTGCCGTCGTTGCAATTAACAGATCAGCATCTTCATCGGCTTGTTTCACAACTATATGGTTTTGATTGAACGTAACTTTTATAAGAGAAATAAACATACATTTATGTTTTTTGTTTGCTAACAATTTTTCCTGCAGAACATGGAAAATGCAAATTGTGTGGTATACTGGATTTTTCCTTTAGAATTTCAAAGACTATTCGTACAATTTTGTACGACTTGCTAAAACTCTCTATTAATCAAAAAACATTTGAATCGTTCATTTCAAAGAACGAACTACATTTATGAATGTACCGGCAGGTATATTGCCAAAAAAGTGGTTTCAGAAATTACTGCCGTTAAAAGATGCGACCCAGATCGAGCGTGGCTAAAATTTGGATACCTTTCACTTTTTTTCGGGCTAAAAGTTCCTCGGGTATTCATATAATATTGTGTTCCGATTCCGTCCGTTTCTACCTAAGTCTTTTAACGTACTTTTGGGGGTAGAGCTTCTATGACCGCCACATGCTGAAACTTTGTCTACGTTCGGAAATTACACCGAAAAATAAACAAAAAAAATTTTCCCAACCGAAGTTAAGGGTCCATTATGAGGATTTACGAAACTCCAAAAAGTGTTATACACCATTTAAAAATAAGCAGTGATATCTGACAGTAAATACTTCCTTCATGATTCGTGATGATTCATGATAATGTACAATAAAAGTCTACTTTCCATATTAATAAGCGCATTTGGTGACAAGTTTCATTAATCATTAATCGATATAGTACAAGTTCCAATCACAACTACACGATACTCATGCCAAAATATTACGTCAAGTCCAATACACGAGCAAATCATTAATCCCAAATCTAATCTATATTCAAAATAACATTCGCGGCCACAATGCTCTATTAATAATGATAACGTCGGCATTTCAACAAGCATAGTTAATTTGCAACGATCATAATTACAATAAATGTGTGAAATACAACATACTGAAACGTGATTTATGCATATACATATAAATATATTAATTCACCAATATGAATGTATAGAATATTTTTCATCGCACAACAAGGACATGCACGCCGCGCCGCCATTTGCGTCTTTTACGCGACCCAAATCCATATTTCATTGAACGGCTGTAAATATTTTGACTGGGCTGGATAATCGCTTTTAATTGGTATCCAGTGTATTTTAATTACGTTCATATAACAACGTTAGTTGCTAGAGTCGTCATAGTATGTTAAAGAGCAATACCAGCATGCATTATAATTATTATTGATTATACGCATACGTTCGCTCGTATGGCGGAATATCCTTGCGGAGAAATTTATATTTGCTACTGTTGGATTGCATTTCGACGTGTGTCCATACATATACAGGGTGGCCCATTTAAAGTGAACTAGTGTAAACCATGAAAAACTTTTTTATTTCTAAACCGATTTTTTTTTTTTTGAAATTTTTACATAAAAAATAGGCACTTGGGAGATATGTTTGCGCCCCGGGCGGCTTCGCAAGTCGGGATCGTTCTACGGTATGTTCCATTACCTTTCGCAATATTTCTGGCTGCAAACCTCGGATCTTTGCTATAATATTTTGCTTCAAATCCTGAATTGTCCTTGGGTTGTAATTGTAGACTCTCTCCTTGAGATATCCCCACAGAAAAAAATCTAGTGGAGTTAAGTGTGGAGATCTATAGCCGGCCAGTTAATTGCAGATCCTCTGGAAATGACTCTTTCGCCGAAAACGTTCGTTAAAATCTCCATTGTGGCTGCAGCGGTATGGAAAGGCGCTCCATCTTGCTGAAACCACATATCTGGTCGGTTTTGGACACAACGACAAATAACATTGTTCAACATCTCACGATATCCCCAATTGAAACGACCTTCTTCGGGTTGATGTTGTTGCATCTGATTCGACGCTGGCTTCCTCATTGATCTCGTCCGTCCTCGCACTTCGTCTCCGGGCTCGTCGAGGGCTATTAACGGGTCCTTGCTCTCGAAAACGGCGAACAATTCTGCGAGTCGTTGATCTCGAGGGAGCAACTCTTACATGGAGCGTTCGTCGATACTCGCGCTGTGTCTCGACAATCGAATTATTATTCCGCGTGTAAATGTTTATTATTTGAACTCGTTGCTCAACCTTATATACCTCAACCTACAATACTAATTTTTCCATTTTATTTTATCAATGCAATTTTATAAAAACTCGATAAATTTGAGCAACCAGACAAGTATTCATTATACCAATAATTAAATTATACCCTATACCCATAAGATGGTATAGGGTATATTGTTTTTGTTACGCCGATACTATGTAACACCTCAAAGGAGCCACCAAATGATCAGAGTCGGTCCCTGAATCGAATAAGCCATGTCTGTCTGTCTGTCTCTCTGTCTGTCTGTTAGCAAGATAACTCCCGAAATAATAAAGCTAGTGGTTTGAAATTTTGGTCAAATGTTTGTTTTGCTAAAATCTTGGACGGTATTCAAAATGGGCCAAATCGGACCACGTGTTCCCCTACCTCCCATACAAACTACCCCTCCTTGATATTTTAATTCGGCCATAACTTTCGATAGAATATCGCTACCGACTTGAAATTTTGATCAATGTCTCATTCTGACATATACTTTGAGTTGATGGAAAGTGGAGTAGGTCCGACTATCGCTACCCCTACTTCCCCTACAAAGTTATATTCAGCCATATCTTTTGATAGAATGTCACGAAAAACTTCAAATTAGTATCAAATGGTAGCCGTTGGATGCCTTGACAAGGTAGCAAAGATGTGTCAGGTCCGACCCATCTACCCCTCCTTCCCCCACAAAATATATGAAATTGAATATTTTGGGTTTTGCGTGCCTTCTAGGTCTGTACACGGGTATAGGGTATACACTCATCGTGCTATTCGCACGATTAGAACTCGGTCTCGTTTTTTGTTATTATGGTGTCATTACCTGACGCATTTTTAAGACTTAATTTCTAAATAAATTGTCTAATAATGATAATTTTGGCAGTAATTACTTTTAAACATTGAGTTAATGAATCGTTGGCAAATTTCCATTCTATACCTGTCCGCATGCGTACTTTTTGTGAATGAAATGGTTCAAAAATAAACTCTTTTATAAACCCTACCGAAATTGACCCTTCCTCAACGCGTACCTACCTAAAACATATCTCATATGTGTCTAGTTTATTCTTACCAAATTTCAGAAAAAAATATTAAAAAATAAAAAAGTTATAGTACATGGTTTACACTAGTTCACTTTAAATGGGCCAACCTGTAGTCCTACATACACTATACATTACATATGAACATACACGTATCGTGAAATCACGGAGGCTCATATGGTCGTTTAATTGCTGAGATGTTCAAGTTTGCTACGTTCTAAAAGCCATTCAATTTTACAGGCTAATGGACCAATTAACAGATGCGGCCCTATAATGAAGTTGCTGTAAAATAAGTAGGCACGTAAAATCAGAGAGTGGGAGGCGAACAGGATACATAACACATGGATGAAATGAAAAGGATGGTTCATCGACTGAGGCATAATGTTTGGGACAAATGTGAATCATTCATTTTGCCATTTGATATACTGAACTGCATATATTGACTAATATTATCATAATCGTACAACTAGACACATATTTTAATATTCATATGAAATTAGCCGCTTTACTTGTTTGCGCGTAGCTCAGTTAGTTGTTCAACTTTTATCTTTTATTATTCCTATCGTGATTATTTTAATCAAATAAGTGATCCTTTTTCCATCGTTCTGTTGAAATTGACGTTGAAATATGACTATCCTTTTTTTAATAATGTCTTTCATTCTCCCATACTTTCTTGCAACTTTTTAACCAATAAAATTCAATTCATTAGCACCAAACATAATTACTTTTGGCACTTTATACAACAGACATATCACTCCCAAAATCATTTTGTTTTTTCCCGAAAAAAGTTCATAGCATTTTTTTCCGTCTCAAATTATACGCAGGGTGAAAAAAAATCGTCGAACCGTAAAAGGATCAACAATCCCAAAAAGTACTTAGCCTCTAAGATATGCGAACAATAACGTTTCTTAAGGCAAATTGGCACTTTGAGGGAATATTTATGATGCTTATCGGTTATCTGTCAGCGACACCCATCTCCTCTTCAAACATTTTAGCCTTTGTGTCTATACTCTTGTATATGCAGAATAAGAGGCTCTCTCAAGAATGCTTTATCATATAACATCATCCCGATGCTGTTTCGACATAATTTTCCCTTTAAATGTCTATGAAAATCTTTTTGTATTTCTATGATAAATATTGTTCGGTATATTCGATTAATGGATATTGTGGTGTTAATAAGTTTCAACGAATGTTAATGATGTAAGATTTGACAGGGAGAGATAGAGATACCATAAAATCTTAAAAGTGCTATTGACCCTAGCAAGGATAATATGCGAATATTCTAAGTGTTGTATAATGAAAACCAATGAAGGATTGTGCATCCAAATACCAACCATTATTTTATTGTTGAGTTAGTTACTATACGTACGCATCATGAGTGAAGACTTATAAAACGGAGTCATATGCCAAAAGCTTGAGAAAGTATGTAATTAAAAGTATATTTTTAAAGACCGTGTTTTTTTAAAGAATATTTCTTTAATGAAAGCAATGTTTGAGGCCGCACGCAGACTAAAGACGTATTGGAGCGTAGCGTAGCGTAAAACCTGTCGCCCAATACAAGCGTTGTATTGGGTGACAGGTTTTACGCTACGCTACGCTCCAATACGCTTTTAGTCTGCGCGCGGCCTTACTGTAAAGTTTTTCTCGCCTTCTAATCTCATATAACGCATATACGCTACGCTACGCTACGCTACGCTACGCTCCAATACGCTTTTAGTCTGCGCGCGGCCTTACTGTAAAGTTTTTCTCGCCTTCTAATCTCATATAACACCAGAAGAAGCTTCCAATCACTGTGTAAGGGCCGCAGGATCCTCGTGCTTCGAAGTAAGAGTCAATTGTTGTCTCACATATGCGCGATCTTTCTCGTCGGTTTTTCGATTTTATCAGTTTATTACAAAATCCATTGGCACTCAACATTCAAATCAAATTTACTTTGTACCAATTCCTAAGTGCCTAACTTTAATATGTACAGCCTTTTGGCTTATGCCTAAATAATTTTCAGCATTTACATGAAGAGTTGTTGATTTTATAGTACAGTGAAACTTCCCATAAGCGGACACCATTGGGGATTGAGATTTTGTCCGCTTATTGGAAGTGTCCGCTTATGAGAATATTTCACAAAGGTATAACATTTTATAAAACTAATTTGGACTGCGCTGCGAATCCATTCAAAACCACGATGTTTGATTTCAACTGTGTGTTTCCAAAACAATTTTTTTCGGGATCAAGAACACTATTTATTCGTGAATTCTAAAACGACTTGTTCTTGCACTTTTTCTTGAAAAGGCAAACATTTTCATTTTTTTGTCATATTTTAAAAGAATAGAAAACTTTACGATTAAATGCCGCGACATAAATTGAACTCCTGAATCTCTAAAAAATTACTCATACACGGAGAGATAAACAAGATTTGTACAGCGATTTCCGGAAAGTGAATTTTGATTTTCGCAAAAGACCGATTTTCCGGTAATTTCAAAACTTCTTTGCTCGAAATACAATTCTGTAACGCAAGAATTTCGATTTTTATTTGTGGAACTGTCCGTTTATTAGAGACTTGCTTGTTCAGAAAGGGTATAAAAGTACTGTCCTTGTCCGGTTATGAGAGTGTCCGGCTATTGGAAGTTATTTTTCTAGTAAAATATAACGAAAAACGTCGGGGAAAATAAAAGTGTCCGTTTATGAGAAATGTCCGGTTATTAGAAGTGTCCGTTTAGGGAAGTTCGACTGTAAATTATTTTTCAAGGCATACATTTTACTAGGAAATCTTTTTTTTTATTTATTATTATCAGTGACGCGAAGCCCACAGACCTTAAGAGCAACAAACATATCTGAATTGTAGGAGCTTTCCAAGAAGGTTTGAACAACATCAAGATAAAGCAATTGCGGTGAGGTTGAGAGAAATATTATTTCTCGGATCGAGTACCTTTAGAAAGTTCTCAGAATAAGTTCTATACTAACGAGCAGCCTTCGTCAACAAATTTCAAGGATTTATCTTGTATTGACATTAATTCCTTTTATCGACACCTGACAGCTGACAATGACAACATGGAAATATTTTCTTGATGCCTGCACTCTACGTGCCAAGTTATTTTGTTTAAGTAATATCTACGCAGGATGGTCAAAGAATTTTCCGGATTTGGACAATAAAAAAGTTTTACTCTTCCTCTACAATACACGCTTTCTAAAGCTATTTCATATATTCCACCACCACCACCAAGGATACACCTTTTAATTTCATTTTTGGGGAAGTTTTAGTTGTTTTTCGGTTAGTAACAGTTTTTTTATATTCAATAGCGGAAACAGATAAAAGTTTCATAGTAAATGAAAAACAGAATATTTAATAGGCAAGACTCAAGTACATATCCCCGAAATTTTGCAGAATTTTTCGGGACAGACCCATGATTATGGGAAAAAAAGTTGTTACCGATCATGCAATAAGGTGGGTATTTTTATACCCCTTGCTCATAGAGTGAAAGGGTATATTAACTGTGTCATGAAGTTTGCAACGAATTGAAGGAAGCATCTCCGACCATACAAAAAGTATATATATATGATCAACATGACTTGGGGAGTCGATTAGACGATGTCAGTCTGTCCGTCTGTTGCGACGCGTTTTACTCGGCCAATTTAAAAGCTACGAAGCTGAAATTTTTCAGGAATTTTTCTTTTTGGTGCGGGCAGATTGTATGTTTGAGTCGGTAAAATCGGACAATGGGGTTATGGGGCTGCCATACAAACCTAACCCCCAAGTTTGGTTCTTCTAAGAAAACTTTTTTGTTCGTGCGCCAAATTCAACCAAATTTCACATAAATGTGTTTCTATTGATGACACAAAACATACGCAGAAACAGATCAAATCGTACCATGGGGTCATTAGGTTATTCTAAGAAAAGAAATCAGAAATCAAATCAGACCATGGGGTCATGGGGCTGCTTTACAAACCCAACACCCTATTTTGGTTCTTCTAAAAAACATTTTTTACACCAATTTCACAAAACCTTGAATTAATGTGTCTTTATCAAAGCAACTAAAAAGGTCAAAACAAGTGGAATCGTACTACGGGGCCATGCTCCCGCATCCCCCAATAAAATTCTCTGAGTAAGTATTTTTAATTGCCCACTTATTTCAACCAAACCACACACAAATATTGTGCGGGGATTGAATACAAGTCGTAGGTACGCCCGAAAAAACTTTTAGCCCGAAGCAGAACGAAGGGTATCCAAATTTCGGACGCGCCCGAAATTAGCCTCATTTTTAGACCCATATATGCCATTATGTATGGAATATAACATCATTCAAATATCCGCCGCACGCTCCAAATGTCACGATGGCACGGATCAGAGTGGTCCAATTTTCAATGACTCCGTCGCATAGATCCTGCTGAATTTGAGCGAGGGGTTGGTTCATATTGACTTTAAGGGCATCGGTCGATTGTGGCTTACGACAAGTTAGACCAGCGCCACCAGACTCCTTTTTACATTTTGTGTCTTGGACCTTATTGGCAATTATTTCGACATTTTGTGAAAAATCGATCTTTTGATTGCGTATAACGGTAAAAATCGGCGAATGCTATTTTTTGAACTTTTGTTTTTCGTAGCGGGCATCTTCTTATGGTACAGAATTAGAATTTTCAACCAATGTCCACTCCTGCATATATAGCAAGTGTGTGCACGTAACGGTCCTTGGTAACATTGTTTCAAAGGTTCATGGCAGGCTCTAATTCGTGAAATTCCGCCATTATGGAAGTTTAATTAACGGGTTAAATCTTGTTTAACATATTACCGTTAGTTTGTTTGTTAAGATTTTCAAAAGCTATATTACTTCCATACAGGGGCGGCGCATAAGGGCACGCAGGTCCCGCCTGGCAGGGGGGTCCACAAGATTTAGGGGCCCAAAAGCCACATGAAAGATTTCTCGAACCATAAGAACAGCATGACTGCGAAAAGCAACACTACGAACTGCATAGATATTTTGTGTAGACAAGAACATATACACTGCTCGAATTCAAAACAAATGCTAAATTGATAGTTCCTCTTTCACCAGGTTCCTTAGATAAACAAATTTAATATTATCCTAAAATCCGGATCCGCAAATTTGCTTGTAAAATTTGCTTTGCATGGCTACCTTTTCTAAACTTTCGGACTAATAAATTCCAATCCACTTTGTCAGGAACTGTTAAACACGAACAAAATAGTTTGAAAGTGGTACTAGACTTAGTTCGGCCTCTAAATGTCGTTGAATACTAAAATATTTTATCTTGCTTGCGGTATATACACGGCTGTGGTGCAGAGGCTACATTTGGTTTGAAAGGAGTGTTGGCAAGATTTATGTATTGAATTTAATATTAAGTACAAACGTTCTCAAAATTGAAGGATTTAAATTAAAGTACACTTAAATTTAAAGCTTAAACAAGGAATAGAGTTGAATTAATAACGTGTAGCTTTTTCCAATTATCCAGCAAGTTAAAAACTTAGGTTGCCCACTTACGAAGCATCCGAATCTATTTTTCGGATTAAATTCATACATTTTCTTTGATTTTGACGGAACGAAAATTAAAAAAAAAAAACATTAGGACGGACCGTGCGTGTGCAGCATTAGTGTAAATATAGGGCGTTCGCCTTCAAATCATAGGTTCGCGAGATCGGATCCCATCGTAGGCGCAGGTAATTTAATATGCTTAAATATCTCCAACACCTACAAAGGTCTGCGCTGCGTTAGTGTTTTTATTTTAAAATAAAACGAGACCGAGGCTAATTTCGGGCGCGGTCGAAATTTGGATACCCTTCGCTCTCCTCGGGCTTAAAGTTTTTTTCGGGCGTACGACTTGTATTTAATCCCCCACCCCATTCTTTTCCTTCTGTCTTCACAAAAGCTCCGTTGCGTCGGCAAAACAATATGTGTGTGGGGTTTGGTTGGAATGAGTGGGCAAATAAAAACATTCACTCAGAAAATTTTATTGGGAGCATGGTCCCATAGTACGATTTCATTTGTTTTGACCTTTTGAGTTGCTTTGATAAAGACACAATAATTGAAGGTTTTGTGAAATTTCTCTAAACAATGTTTCTTAGAAGAACAAAAATGGGGGGGGGGGTTGTATAGCAGCCCCATGACCCCATGGTTCAACTTGATCCATTCTTACATATGTTTTGTGTCATCAATAGAAATACATTTGTGTGAAATTTTTTTTTTTCTTAGAAGAACCTAATTTGGGGGGTTAAGTTTGTACGGCAGCCCCATGACCCCATGGTCCGATTTGATCCAATCTTACATATGTTTTGTGTCATTAATAAAAAAAAACATTTGTGTGAAATCTGGTTGATTTTGGTGCACAAATAAAAAAAAATTTCTTAGAAGAATTTAATTTGGCCCCATGACCTCATTGTCCGATTTTACCGATTCAAACATACAAACTGCCTGCAGTAAAAAGTTGCATTTGTGCAAAATTTCAGCTTTATAGCTAAAACGCGTCGCAACAGACAGACAGACGGACATCGCCCAATCGACTCCCCAAGTCATGCTGATCATATATGTATACTTTTGATATGGTCGGAGATGCTTCCTTCAATGCGTTACAAACTTCATGACAAAGTTAATATACCCTTTCACTCTATGAGCGAAGGGTATACAAAAAAACATCGAAGAAATCGTTGCAAAGAGTCAAAGAAGCTCTTAGCAAAGTTGCTTTAAGTACGACGTTCTTAATTTGTATAAAAACACTTTAACTTTCAAAAGAGTTTGTTTAAGGTCGATCCACACTTTTTGGTCATCAGTCACAGTAATTTCCCATACAAATTGACCAGATTGTCAGTCAATCCATTAACTGACATCTGTCAACTTGTATGGAAAATGACTGTGCCTGATGACTGAAAAGTGTGGACCGACCTTCAAGAGTGTTTTCGATTAATTTCACGCTGCATTTTTCTCAGTGTAGGGGCCCACTCAAAAAGTTGGCGGGAGTGCCCCGAGTGAAGTTGTTCCGCCACTGCTTCTATAGACAATTTATTCACGACCTTAAAATCAATATTCCAGCTGTAACTCACTATATGAGATTATACATTGCACAAATTTTCGATCGGGAAAAAATCGCGACGCATGGAAGTGTGACATCTGCAAAGTGACAGGCGGCCCCGGTATTGAAAAATCTATCCATAAAATGCTTTTGGAAAACAAAAAAGAAATAACATCTGATTATAAAAATAATATTCGCGAGATGGCTGAAGTGCGTAAATCCATTGAGTTTATGTCAACACGTTTCGATGAATTTATTATAAAACTTGATACTATGCAAAAAGAAATGGTGGAACTCAAAAAGGAGAATACTGCCTTGAAAAATGATGTAGTTCAATTGAAAGCTGCATATAACTACTTGGAATCAGAACAAAAGTCCAAAAATTTAATAATAAACGGTTTTCCGCGAATTCGTAATGAAAATCTGGTTCAAGTGGTTACAACGATTGCCTCAAAACTAAATATAACGAATATTGGTCAATGTATAAACGACGTACACCGACTGACCAGCGACAACAAGACGGCTCCTATTATCATGAAATTCACACAGAAGATAAATAGAGACTCACTATTGAGTGCATTTAGACGAGAAGTGAAAACTAATAATAGTGGTCCAGGCCTACCCGCGAAATTTTTCCATAAAGACTTGGAAGACGGACGAGTTTACATGAATGAGCAGTTAACGACGATGACGGCGACACTACTGAAGCAAGCAAAAGATGGGTTGAAAAACAATTTCAAATATGTGTGGTCCCGAAATGGAAAAGTGTATGCACGGAAAGATGAAGGTGACAAATTAATTAAAATTACATCAATGATTTAAATAAGTTATCGACTGTAGGAAGTTTAGCAAATGAATAGATTTTTCATTTCTGTGTTATATTAATTGAAGCATTTTTTTAAATTTCTAATGTCAGATATTAATTCTTTCTTGAATGCGCTAGGCGAACCTAAAAGCGCCATAGTGGTAGAAAATGAAGAAAAATTTAGTGAATTTCTAAGCAATATAAATGGTATTAATATATTATGTTTAAACATTCGAAGCATATGTAAGAATTTTAATGAATTTTGTGTATGGATTTCTGATTTTAATGTACAATTAGATATAATAGTCCTAACAGAGACGTGGCTGGACCACGATAGTATATTTTATAAAATACCTGGATTTGTCAAAATCGTAAAACCAAACAAATTTAATAAGAGTGATGGAGTAATAGCATATATAAAAGAAACTATGAATTATAGAATAGTAAATCAAGATATTGATCACGCTAACTCCTTAAACATATTGATAAATTTGAACAATATAGATTTTTTGATTACGGGTGTATACCGATCGCCAAATGATACGAATGTAGAAAGTTTTCTTGAGGGATTAGACATTTTTTTGAATGCTAATAAGAATTACATAAACCATATATTAATAGGAGACATGAATATAGATATTCTAGAGGATAACTTAGATATAAATGGTCATAAGTACATGAATATTTTACATGGAGGCGGGTTCATTAACTATTTATACGGATGTACGCGTAAGGGAATCACTCGAGAGTCATGCATTGACCATTTGTTCGTTAAATGTAACAAATCCTTCAGTTTAAACTCACTGATATATACAACATATATAACAGATCATTTCGCTATTTGCGGAAAAATTGACTGTTCACAGCTCAGCCCAAAAACTGCCCATAAGGAAGTTAGCTTTAAATATTTTCTAGATCAGGCGCAATTCCAGCAAAATATAATAGTGGAGACTTGGTCAAATGTATACAGTGTATCTGAAGCTGAAATTTCGTTTAACAATTTTTACAACAGACTTTTAGATATCCATAAAAGCTGCTTTAAAATAGCAAAAAATCCTAGTTGTAAACAAAAACATATTAAACCTTGGATATCAAATGGTTTAATCAAATCTATCAGGCATAGGGACAAAATGGCGGTAAGAGTAAGAAAACAACCTTTCAATGTAGATCTTCACACAGAATATAAAACTTATAGGAATTTGCTCAACTTTTTAATTCGACAAGCGAAAAATCATTACTACACGGTTAAATTTCAAAACTGTGGAAATAACACAAAAAAATTTTGGGATGTGGTAAATGAAGTCACCGAAGCGAAACAGGCAAAAACTGTATTTAACAATGATATTATTAGCAGTAGCGGCGAATTGTTACATGATAAAAAGGAAATAGCCGATGCACTCAACAACCACTTTATTGAAGTTGGCTGGAATCTAACAAAAAATAGGGAAAATAGTAAACCCCAGCAAAATAGCACCCATAATTTTATTGATTCATTCTTTTTTCATCCTGTAACTGTAGAAAATGTCTATTCGCAAATACTAGATATTAAAACTAATGTTGCCCCTGGAATTGATAACTTGCAATCGAAATCCCTTAAGGAAAACGCTTCTGCTCTATCAATCCCGTTAACTCATATAATTAATATGTGTTTAAGTCAAGGGCATTTTCCAACTAAATTAAAAGAAGCTGTCGTTGCTCCATTACATAAAGGAGATAGTAAGCGGAACATGAATAACTACAGGCCAATATCCTTGTTACCTTGTTTATCAAAGATTTTTGAAACAATAATGAAAAAACAGTTAGTTAAGTATTTGGATAAACATAAGATAATCTCGGATGCGCAATACGGGTTTAGAAAAGGCAAAAATACCGAACAAGTTATTTATCAGGTAACAAAGTTATTAGTATCCAAATTAGATACGGGGCACAAATGCTTAGGAATTTTTTTAGATCTCACCAAAGCATTTGACACGGTTGATCACATTATCCTGCTGTCTAAATTGAGTAATATTGGGATAAGAGGCGTGGCACTAAATTTGTTCAAGTCATATCTATATAAAAGAACACAATCAGTACGAATCAACGACACATTAAGCTCTTCAATGAATATTAAAATTGGAGTACCGCAGGGGACAGTATTAGGCCCAATTCTTTTCCTAATATATATAAATGAGCTTATACGAACAAATTTTAAAAATTGTACCTTGTTTGCTTTTGCTGACGATATAGTGGCTATTTATGAAGGAGGTGATTGGGACGCAACATACCATCATGCTAATGAAGGTATGCAAAAAATTAACTCGTGGCTCAGTAATCACAAATTACTAATTAACATATCCAAAACTACAGTTATACCATTTTCCTTTAATAAATCAGGACTTCCTTCGGAGCAATTGAAAGTACATATCCATCGTAAAACATGCTCAAGAGTTGAATGCAGTTGCCCGGCCATAAATATTGTAAACTCTACAAAGTATTTAGGTATTAAAATAGATCGGCATTTACGATGGCAAGACCATATTTCATACGTGTGCTCTCGTTTAAGAAAACTAATTTATAAGTTCGTTGAGTTAAGATCCATTTTGTCGATTGAGCGATTACGAATGGTTTTTGTGGCGCTAGTACAATCGGTGATTGAGTATGGGATTATCGGATGGGGAAGTATAGCACCCACCAATCTCAAGCCCTTAATTTTGTTACACAAAAAAATCGTAAAAATATGCTTGAGGAAGCCCATTCTCTATCCGACCAGGTTAATATACAACGATTTTTCAATTCTCACAATACAAAACCTTTATAAATTTAAGATTTGTACATTTGTTCACAATAGTTTATCTGAATTTCCACATGTAATTATTTCAAGACACTTCACAAGAAACAGCATTCGACAATTGCGAAAAGAACCTAGATATTATACATCTACCGCTGCCAATCATTCGTATTACCGTGGTCCTAGAATTTTCAACATGCTTCCTATAGATATATTTAAAATCACAATGTTTAAAGTATTCAAAAAAACACTTAAAAATTACCTCATGGAAAACAATATACGGGAATAGTAAAATTAAACTTAAAAAAAAAAAAAAAAAAACAAAAACAAAATAAAATGAATTAAATTGATAGTAATCGATCATCTTTAAGTTTCACAGCACGAGCTATGCTCATTGTGAGACGGCTTTGAAATAAGACTCTGATTCATCTATATTACACATATTACTCATTATAAATTACATAATATGCTATGCTCTAGCACTTTTCTTAGTTTAATTAATATAAGTTATTCTTAACTTGATAGATATAAGTTAATACGTGTACACACATTTTTTAAGTCAATAAATTATTATTATTATTATTATATATTATATTATAGCTAAATAGTGAAAAACGATTCAAATTGTTGACTCTGAAACCGATAACAGCTAAGTCTGAAGGATGTTAGGATATTGTTTTTAAATTCTGTATGAGGCAAAAGTGTATAGGACTAGGCAGTGGCGGATTTACCAGTAGGCTGAGTGGGCTGGAGCCTAGGGCGGCAGATTTTACGGGGGCGGCAAATTTGGGGCAAACATATTTTTTTTTGTAGAGTTAAACACATTGTAAGCATTTAAGACCGTGGAAAACTGAATTCCAAATACGAATTATAACGTCAGATATAGAATTTATACTTTTCATGAGATACGTTTTGGGAGTAGTGTGTGAAGTGTGTTTGTCACCGTTATGTGAGAGCCTCAAACACTAGGAACGTTTTATTATTGAAGACGAATCTGCGAATAGGTCTCTTTTAGTCAATTGCTTATGCAGACTGAAATTCGAAGCCAAGCACTTTTTTGCTTTAATTTTATTTATCTGAAATCTTTTTTTTAATAAAAAACATCGAAACACCGAATAGCCTACTGGTGGAGGGTAGTTCGCTTAAGCTAAGATTAGAAACAATTTTTGTAACGCATTGGCTTCAACTAAACAAGGGTAGGAATCTAACATATGCGAGGATGTTTTGGGTGAAGCAATCAAGGAGCTCCAGAATCTACACTAAATGCTGGACATGTTGCCAAAGGACAAATAATTCGCAAAAAGAGGGGAGCAAGGGAATCATAGTTCGGTTTTCCAAAAAATGCGTAGAAGGGCGTCTTGTGTTGCACTTTTTGCTGAATATTTTCTAGGGAGGAGGGACACTTTGGATGTTTTGTGGTGCAATTTCGGGATTTTTAATGAGGGACTCGTTACATGCGAGATCCGAGACGGCGGCCTAATCTAAGGACGCAACTTATCTCTCCACAGCTCCACACACTCTCTGTTTTGATATCCCTATTGTATTGATCCTTTGAAAAATTAAAAATTGTTCTGACGTATACATTATGTTTGTTTGTATCCAGATATTACGCTTCAATCCTAATTTAAAGATTTCATACACAGTCTGAAATAGTTTTCAATTTTTGTATGACGAGAAATGCTGACAGCATTTGCCTTCATAAACAAAATAATTTTTACGAAGACTACATTGTCAAAAATTAGCGTTCGTTCTAAACTAGTTTCTGGGTTAGTTGATCAATTAGAATAGGCATAGGCAACCCTAGTAAAAGCAAGTTCATATTTTCGCGTTTTCTGTTACTACTTTAGTTTTCCCCACTTGAAATTGGCTGGGATGTAACCAGCAATTGGTTTCGGGAGGGGTCCTCTCGATATTATATGCTATATTGACTATCAAATTTTTAAGAAGGTAATATGTATGTATCCATCTTGTGAAAAGGTTTAAAAGAAATTTTAAAAATGTTGACGTTTAAATTATTGAATTTGTAATTTTTTCTGCAGAGAAAAACATACAATACCTACCAACGATGCTAAAAATCATTTAAAATAATTAAAATCAGTAAGCAAGACTTTTGCTAAATAATATCACCGAGTCCTTGCATTTCGTCAAGTTGTCAATTGAAATTTTAACTCTTTTTGAAACAATTTAAAAATCATGAAAATGTCTTACCTTACAGTGACGGAGGGCGGAGATAGAGGCGCCACAGAGACTAAGCCCCGCCCTGAGTACTGCTCAATAGTGCATTAAAAGCGGGACACTATGAAGAATAAGAACCTATCCTTCAAACCGACGCTCCAACCAAGGAATTATTAGATCGCTTTTTTATTTATTTATTTATTTATTTATTTATTTATTTATTTATTTCATTATTATTTATCTATCACATAAAAATAAAAGAATACTCCGGACCCACGAAGTGGAAAGCACTAATCTATTAAAGTGTAAAGGAGAAATTTGAGAATAAATGAAGGTCAATCAAAGAAGTTCGTCCTGGAGTATTAATTCTCGACTCAAAAAACAATAGTATTCCGCACATTTTTGCACCACTTGATTGGGTGGGAAACAATAAAAAAGCTAAACGCCTTGGCCCTTGATTCAGGTAACGTCCCTTCAGCAATATTCTCGTAGAGCTTGGTAGGGGCGGCAAAATGTCAACAGCCTACTAGCGGTAAATGTGTAAATCCGCCACTGGGACTAGGAGTGTAGTTATTAAACGGTACAGGAAAATCTCAGACGCTTTAAGATTTATGTAACCAAATGGGGGCGTTACGTATGGATGACCCAAAATAAATGTAACAATTTGTTATCTAAACACATAAAAAAAACAAATGCCGAACATTCGAGTGAATTCGAAGTTGATAAAAAGGATGAAATTTGCGAAATCGTAAAAGTGACATTTAAAGCGTTAATTTAATTTGCTAAATCCTTAATTTCATTTGATGTATAGTTGAGAAAAGGCTGAATTTGTCTTGAAAATGGTATACGTCCAATATTAAATCTTATCTACGTTTCTATCTCTTCATTACTTAGCACTGTTTGAATAGTAATGAATCCAATTCTAGGCATTTCTCATCATAAAAAAAAATATATTTTTTACTATCTCATCTTCAAAGCCTATAAAGTCTCTACAGTGCATTTATGTACATACATATTCAATTTAAACAAAAATTGGGATCAGAAAAAACAATTTTTTTTTTTATTTTTAGAATAAGCAATCAATAGGAATTAGTAGTAATAACAAAAACCAAAAAAGAAATTTGGCGGTTTTAAAGCATTAATAAATGCTTGGTGAATGTGCGTCGCCATGAAATTGTTTTAATTACAAAGTGTTTGTTTGTTTACTACGACGATGAGGACATGATACTTCCCAATAGGAAAAATATAAGCGCTTCCGATAGATGCGACGTAGAAGCGCTTCCTCACCATTTCCAAATGTGCTTCGGAGGAAGCGCTTCCACAGAAGCATATTTACGAATGGTGAGGAAGCACTTTAAGATCGTAATAGAAAAGCATCGACTATTTGCGACGATTGCAGCATACATCGAATATACATCGTTGTTCCAGATAATTTCATAACGTGCAAAGTGTACGTCCTTCGTCTTGTTGAATTTAAAGTGTTCAAGTGAAGTGAAGTTATTTTTTATACAATGTATCATGTTCTATTTTCGCATTCAATCATTTAAAAACGCATTTCATTCACTTAAATGAGTGAAATATGAAATTCTTTTGGAGTGCTTATAGCACACTGCTCCAGAAGTGCTTACCACTCACTTCTCTAGAAGCGCTTACCACTCACTTCTCTAGAAGCGCTTCTGGAGCGCATCTTAAGGAACTGCTTGCTTCCGGGGACATGCAATATTAAAAAGTACATGAAGAGGAATGGAGATGGGAAGCGCTTCTCTGCTTGCCGAGAAGCGCTCCTTTTGCCATTCTGAAGCGCTCTTTTTCCTATTGGGTTATGTAGAGCAAAGGCAACGTAATTTTTTCGTACATTAGTCATGTTATGTGTACGAACAAAAAATCTCAATGGCAACTTTAGAGGACGACGAGCATTATAGCTAATTTTCCCAGAGGAATTTATAGTCGCCGCCTAAATAATGCTTAAGAGGGTTCAAGGGAGCTTATATGAATATTGACACTCTCTCATTTTAGCAAATATTTATATAGAAAGTATAGAAAGAGTGGGATCCTCTGAAAATTACCAGGCAATTCAAATGACATTTTCGGCAATATTCAGCAATAGAGAATGTCAACAGAAAAAAACTAGTCATATCTGTTTCATTTCACAACTTCGATCTACATAATGGTATACCCATGCAAACATAATATATGAACAATACAAATCTTCTGATGAATACATGCATAATATTTTTATGAAAATCCAGCTTGCTGAAAATAACGACAAAAGATTCAAATGACCACAAAATGCTATAAATTTAGCTCGTAAAATACAGTTTAACCATTTCTCATATTTTCGAATAGGACCAAAATGTTAAAATGAATGTTAACGATGATATTTACAATAAAGGGCCATGTCATCATTTAAATTTAGTCAAGTGTAAAATCTAAAAGATTATTATCAATCATGTCACTTTACAAGCTTTGCATTTTATTATACATCATTAACTTAATAGCGGGTGTTTTATAGTCGATTCGCTCAAAAAAATTAAAACAAATTAAGTCGGCACTTTTGGTAGTAAAAGATGCATTTAATTTTATTCCTTTTATTTTAATTATGATGTAAAAGGAATAAAGCGATGTGAACAAAGTGTCCAGATTAAACTAAATTAAGTGGGTAAATTGTATATTGAAATTCCGAGGGTCATTGTTTAAATTGAATATTCGTGAACAGGCATAAGGTTCATCATCACTGCCCATCATCAGATTACAGACTATGAATTAATTTAGGGAGGACAATCAATAATAATAATGGTAGGGTGTAAAATTTTAGCGAGCTAAAATATTTTCATTCTTTGCAAAGAGCATTTGATACAGCAGACTCTTTGCAGGCAGATATTCATAGATATGAAGAAGATCAAGAAAAGAAATCGTGTATTGTGAAAATATACTCGGTGTTAAAAAGCGAGGCTAATTTTGGGCGGGGCCAAAATTTGGATACCATTCACTTTTTCGAGCTAATCGTTTCTTGGGCGGCCAAATGACTTACCGTTTCAGTTCCACCCGTTCCTACATATGTTTTTTTTTCAATTTGATATTGTCGTATTTATGTGAGGATTGACTGCGATTAAACCATACAAAACATTTTATTTTTGAAAAAATGCAGGGATGCGCTCCAGGGCCCAGTGGTCCGATGTTATCTGTTATTCAATTTTTGAATGGCTTGCGATGTCGATAGAAATGTATATATTCGTGTAAGGTTTGGTAAAGATTGTTCCATCAATAAAAAAGAGTTTTTTTCAAGAGCCTGTTTTAGGAAGTGGGGGCTTCTATGGCTGCCCAATGAGTTTACTAAACTTAAAAAACACAAAATTTCCAACAACTTCTGCCGAAATCGTTTTTCTGTATACTATAAGTATAGTTAAAGCCCGAAATAGGAATATTTTTAGGAATGAAATCGTCGAGGATATTTTTATATTCCTACTTGCACTTTTACTGTAGCTGTCATGCTTCATCTTCAGCAGATTACATAATTAGGATCAGTGGCGTAGATAAGGGGGGATTAAGGGGATCAATCCCCCCCCCCCTCTTCTGTTACACTTTTGTTCTTATTACTTTGGGTACGTAAAACAAAGCAAAAGTAAACTTTTTGCTGTTTTGCTGTTGTAATGTTCGGTTCAAAAATGAAAAAATCATGTGGAATACGGATGGCTCTTCCACAGAAGCGTAATTTCCAATGGTGAAATACACTGTACATAAGATTATAAAGGTTTCTTGCGGAGAGTGGAAAGCTAATGCGAATGAAGAGAAAACGCTGCAAAACTGCTTCCACTTTTTAAGCATCCTTTAATGTTTAAGGTTATCAACATTCTTTTTCCTTTTTGTTTTAAGTTAAAATTTGACGAAAGGTTTTATCGTATATAGCAGGCAAAGTAAGTCTATCTCTAGTTGTTCGCAATTTCATTGAATTTATTACGAAGAACTCTCAAAGCTATAGCCAGGATTATTTTTTTAAACTAAATCTTCAAAAAAAAAATTGTAGAAATTTCCAAAATTGAAAAATGTATAGTCATATGCAGGCAGTAATTCGAAAACAAATTAACAAACAAGCAAACGGAGTTTCGCGGTACCCTAGAGTTCCGTGAAGATCTCTCAGGGGTTTCGCAAAGATATCTAAAAATTAGAAAAATTGAAACAACAGGTTTTGAAATTCCGAAGCTTAGTCTGCTACACTGTACCGGAAATCAACTTAACTGTAAAATATTTGACCAGCATCAGAGACTGGACCGATTTCTTTTACAACTTTCTACTATATGAAATGGAAAAGGAAGTAGTGTGTACCAGAAAATAAAGCATGTCGATGTCCATAGCGTCTGTGACAAAGTTTCTGGGATTTAAATTAAAGCGCAAATAAATTCGAGAGTTAAATTTGTTTTCATCAAAACTTTTCTACGATTTTTTAAACGAATGATTAACTGTCCAAATTTTAAGTTCTACTCATATTTTTGGTATCCTTTTCAAACAATTGGCTGATAGCTCGAAATATATAGCAAATATAAGCTGCTACAATGTCCTAGAAGTTTGGAAATTTTAGAAATACCTACTCACGAATTTCTGAGTTATCGGAAAATTTCGATTTAAAAACACAAATGATGTACTTTATCCACATATACTGGGCATTCCCAACGAACTCTCGTCTTCACAATTTCCTTTATTTGGACATATGACTATATTATTTATTTTAATCCCTGTTTTGAGGTGTTCCGACCTGCGATGCTAGGTGTTCCGTGACTCCAAAAAGTTTGGCAACTCAATATAAAGCTCTGATACTCCAATCACAGTAGCGAAAATTTTTACGAGAATTAGAATACTCACCGTAGTAAATGAGTGAGAATATTTTCAGGACTCAGTTTTTTGCGTATCACAAAATTGCTATCTATTTTCCACCAAAATTTGCTAAAAAAAACTGCCAATTTGAAGTGTAATAAATACAGAAATGGTTATTCTGAAATTTAACATTTGATAACCGTAAAAGTGTAAGTAAAATGATCCCCCTCCTCTACGAAAAGCTATCTACGCCACTGATTAGGATACGGATGTCACAATCGATCTAATATAATGCAATCAAAATAGATCTATGCAGGTTGTTGTTATTTTGGAATTAGGGTTTCTTACTATTTGCGCAATCTGAGATCCGGAGATTCAGTATCAAACCCGAAGATTATTTGTTTACCCTGCAGTGGGCGCGCGGGCTACAATTGTAGCCCACACTTTTTTAAATGGCAACCATTTTCAGGATATGAACCGAGTTCATTCGAACTGCTCAGTAGCTGTTAAAATGCTGCTTCTTAATATTTTTCGAGCCTAGAAACTAATATTCTTTTGCGATCAAAGTCCACTGGGCTACAAGTGTAGCCCGCGCGCCCATTCATGTAACTTTTTTGGTACTCATAGATATCCATTAAAATAAAAATATTTTTATAAAATATTGTAGAAAATAGCAACAGTAAAATGTTTGACAAAAAAGAACGGTTTCAACAGGCGCGCACAAAGGATTTACGGGGCCCGGGGCATATAAATAAAAGTGGCCCCTTTGAGAAAAAAGAACATTTGTCCTTGGAAACTCTATAAATGTTGTTCCTACTACAGGATGCCAGGATTCTGAGAGAGCGGCATTAGGGTAGATCATAGGTTCGCGGGATCGAATCTCATTGTAGGCGCAGTTAATTTTTAATGCTTAAACATCACTAACACCTATAGAATTCAATGGTGCGCTGCGTGAGCATTTTTATTAAAAAAAATCAATTGATGAAATCATCAATTTAATAAACGTTACAACAAGAACGCTATTCTCAATGTAAGAATGCAAAGAGCCAAAGTAGCTCTTAGCAAAGTTATTTTAAGTACGATGTTCTTAGTTTTAGTAGAAAAACTGTAACGTTTAAATCATGTTTCAAAATACTTGGTTTAAGATCGATCCACACTTTTTAGTCATCAGTCGCAGTCACAGTAATTTCATATACAAATTGACAGATTGTCAATCAATCAATTAACTTGTATGGAAAATGCCTGTGACTGATGACTGAAAAGAGTGGATCGACCTTCAAGAGTGTTTCCGATTGTTCACTCTACTTTATTTCTCAGTGTAGGGGCCCCACTCAAACTGCTGATGGCGTTGCGAAAATCGAAATTCTTGTCTCTTCATAAAAGTTACTAAGACCGAGTGTGCACTGATCCACAGGAGAACAAAAGTCTAAAACCAAACCAGTAGAAAACGTTGAGAAATTTTGCTAGTTCGAGAGCATAGTTACAGATAGGACTACAATGAGTTAATAACAATCAGAGAGAGACTTGAATAAATATAAATTTATAGAAACTAATTAAGAAATAGTCATTTAAAGGGCTTCCATCCCTTTCAGTTTCTTGGTTAACACTTTCGCTATAAAACACATATAGTTCGAGGACACTCAGATTAATTAGATAAATTTCGGCAGAGTGTGCTGTTGATATCAACACCTAAAATATATCAAGATCAGTGCCAATTTTAGATTTAGCAATTTTAATTGAAAAAAGTAGGTTAAGGGAAATCTTATAGGGTCTTAGAAATGCTTTAAATAACGCAAAACAAGATAAATAAAATTTATCTGACATCAATTCGTGTAATAATTTTGTAGACGTATGCGCACTACGAGACCACTGTCCCTGCGGGGCCCTCTCCAACGCGGGGCCCCGGGGCAAATTGCCCCTTTTGCCCCACCCTCTGTGCGCGCCTGGGTTTCAAGATAAATGTACAAAAAATAGATTACTATTTTCACGAAAAACCTGGAGTCGAAGTCAAAATTTCTTACACCGTGCATCTGTTACATGTTGCTAACATAACTTAGTTTCTGGATGAAATTTTTATCAATTGTAGTGTAAATATTGTGAGAACAGTTAATCTGAATATTGCAAGTAAAAATTCAATCAGTTTAACTTACAATATATTTAGCTTTCTAGCAAGAAACTGTACTCCCAGTTGAAAAAAGTGTGAATATTGGGCACCCAAAAATAGGCTAAGTTTGGAATTCCACAAACTGGGCATTTTTAACTGCATTCTCTCGCTCAATGTTCCATTTCGAAGATTTTTTTGTTGAATTCTGCGAATATAAACTTTTTTGTACTTTTCATTTTAAAAAGTAACTATTTTGTCCACCTAAGTAAGTTTATGAAAAAACACTAAAAATAACACTAATTGGCACTTTGCCCTTTTTTATTATTTATATTTTATTGGAAAATTAAGGATTTTTTATTTTTTATGCTGTACAACAATCACCAGAGCGCAGACCGAGCAGGAAAAAAAATTAAAATTGAACTATATTTTTTATATTATTTTTTATTTGGGCTACAATTGTAGCCCGCGCGCATAACCACGTGACAAATAGGTGCGCGCCTAACGAAGGGTTAAAAAAGTTCTGCAATCTTATTTTCCGATGGTTCAATTTTTATTCAGTTTGCGCAGTATTTTCCTTTAGATGAAAAGAATATGTAATGGTAAAATGGTAAATATTAGAGTGGAAATTGAAATCTCAGTGCTACACGGAGAGAAAAAATGTAGTGAAAGGTATTAAAACTGTAATAAAAACTGTTGCATTTGTAATGATTTTTGACCCTATTGCTACTGATGTAAAAGTTATTACTTCTGTAATGAAAAATGTCATTGCGCTGTAATAAAATTAACAATTGGTTGGTAATAAAATTTGCCAGGAAGATAATTTGGCGATAATACAAAAAAAATACAAAAAGTATTTTTATTTTTTCCTTTTTTTATTTTTACCTTTTTTATTTTTTACTTCTATTTTATCCTTAACTTCTTTTTCCCTATCTTAACTTTACCTTTTTACAATTTGCTTCTACTGGGAATTGAACCGGGGACCTATCGTTTCGTAGTCCTACATCCTACACCTAAGCTATCTAAGATTACAAGTTATACGAATAAATTGATCGTCTTATTTTTTGACAGTTTCATAATTATTACGCGCTCTTGTTAATTTCATGCACACCATGCAATAATTATTATTACAGACAGTGATGATAATTACCATAAACACAATAAATGTTACTACCCATACAAATATCATGCAATGATTTTTGTCATTACACTGCAATAATTTTTACAATAGGCCAGCACCAGTAAAAACAACTGAATTGTATTCAATTTCACTACATTTTAATAACTTTCACTACAAATTTAGTGAAATTGTATGTTGTAAATTTCATTGTATGATTTTGTTGAATTCATTGCACATTTTTCTCTCCGTGTAGTCAGCTTATAGATCCGTGTCGGTTCCGAGCAACAAAAGCGCAAAAAGGCAAATATGTATATGCACGATCGGAAATAGGCATTCGGGGTGTCATATCTAAAGGGATGCTACATTCTGTTTCCGCAATTATTTCGTTTCTTTAGGTACTCTCGGCGGCATAGATGCCATACAAAGGAGTAACTCCATATAATGAAAAACGCCATATAATGAAAAACGGCAAAAAACTTTGCGATGGATACACTTTTTTCACATCAATCAAAGATGTGTAATTTTTACAATGAAATTGTTGACATGCATTGCTCATAAACCTTAGAGAATCATTCTAACATATTCTATGCGTTAGTCCAGAGTGGGCATCAATGAAAAATAATGGCACATTTTTTTGCACTATCGCAATTCACACATACTAAAAGAACACATAGTCATAGGAAGAAATTCGTTTCTAGGGGGCTATAAAATGTATGTAAGAGCACGTTTAGTTTTCTATTGCTTCAGCAGACTTATTTTTTTAAGTGTCGGGAAACCAAGTCTTCAATTTTAGCATCAACAATTGTAAGAAACAGAATAAACTGCATTTACTGCAGTCCACACCAGTCTTAACGATGACACCAACACGAAGCACACAGTACACGGTCTGGGGAAGCACAAGACAAGAGGTGAGTACTTATAAAAGGCATTCTCCAGCTTAAATTTTAGTATTTTCAATAGAGGTAGGAAACCTATCTTTGTAACTAGATCGAGGCGGGAAGTATTCGATCTAACGGGCTGAAACTAGAATCAAACCTGGTATGTATCTGACGGGTTGGATACGATATCCCGCCTATCATATTCCCGTTTTTCAAAATCCAGAGATTAATTATTCCGCCAGTTTAAAATCCCGCTCAATTGAAATCCCATCTAATCAAAATCCCGCGAATTTAATATCTCGCCATTTTAATAACCCGCTGATTAAATAACGATTTTCAATACCCCGCTTTTTAATATCCCGTCATAGAAGGTAAGTATTCTTTCAAAAATGTTAACCCATTAGTGCATAGTGTCCCTTTAAAGCACTGTTTCTGCGGACCGGGGGTGGTCCGTGAGAGACCCGTAGGTGGTCCGCGGGAGACTCGGAACACTTCTTACAAAAAAGTTAAATTTTCTTATGACTAATTAAACTCACATGCCAAACAGAAGCTCTCATTATCATATAATAGATTATCCAGTAAATACTTTGCTACTAGGTCTGGGATTATGGGAAGGTGATGGGTTGCTTAGGTGTTCATTTCCGAAATTATTCAAACTACTTATCAAAATTCGAACTCGATTGCGAAAACTAAAAGGGTTTTCGGCCTAAACATTGTCACAAATCCGAGTCCAAAGACCGAGCTATACCATTTACTGGATAACTATTGACACACATATCCTCGAATGACGCAAATACGTCATTATGACGAAAATTTACCATCATTAGCACGAATTCCAAATTACACATTTGGAACATCATTTGCTCATTAATGACAGGGGACGCCATCTGCTGCAAAAATGAAGAACAAGAATTTTTGCAAAAATATTAAATTTGTTATCAATCTTTACACGTTTCTATTTAAATTCTTCAAGAAAAGTGTGCCTTTAAATTATTGAACAGAATATTCATCAAATTATCGCTGTTGTTAGGGACATTTTCATCATTTACGCACAAACGTCAAAAGTAAATGACGAATTCTAATGACGAAAACATATGTTTCACCTCAATTTCGAACTTTCATCATTTTGACGGATTATCGTCATAATGATTTGGATATGTGTCAAGCTTGTTATTCGAAGTTAGCTCTTCGAGACCGGAAGGCACCTATTCCTGTGCGAGAAAAATTTCAGTGAGGCAAGTTTTGATGCGAACAAAACAGTTTTTCTCTTTTGGCAAACAGGCAAACCTTAAATCATGCTACAGTTAGTATAAAAATTCAAGCCCACTGCGCCTTCAAAAAGATGGAAGCCGGACCAAATTTAGAAAAAAAAAATCATCTTAACCATATGTGAAGGATTTTTATATGATCAGTGGTTTTCCACTTTATTTTTAACCCTTTCCCGGACAGAACGTCTATAGACGTCCAATTTTGAGCATTTGACAACAAATCATGTCAAATTTTGGCGTTGTGTCCGGCAATGTGTTAAGTAGGAAATGACAGAACAAAAAAAAAATAAGGGCAATTTATGATGGGAGATACAGCGTGACCTTTTGAATACAATACCTCGACCAAAAAACCTAGACTTTAATTCGTTTCATTATTATTGAATGGTGGTCCGTCGAGATCCATTTTCAGGCTAAGTGGTCCGCAGACGTTTCTGTGTTGGGAACCACTGCTTTAAAGGACCACCCACTTTTTCCCGATACATAAAAAAAATAAATAACAGGCGCGACAATCCAGCATTGGGATAAGGCCGCAGGATGTGTTAGTGACATCCTATTTCCAAGATCTTATCTGCTTTTTTTGTTGAGGTAATGAGATCAGCATCACGCTCAGCAGTGTTATTTATCCCCATAAATGGGTACTCGTTTAACATCTGAGTGAGATCATAGTCCGTCACAAGCTCGTGAGTTAGAAAAACACCATGATCCACGGTGAGATTCGAACTCATGACCCTGTGCACCGAAGGTGCGCGCACTAACCGCTCGACCAGCCAGACTTTCCCGATACATATATGGTCAGATTTTTTACTATGCACTGGAAGTGTGTATGCAATGACAACTATTAACATCTCAGTTATCAAACAAACAAGTATTCAAATGTTTTTATTGCTTGGTGTAGTTTATTTATTGAAGAGAATGAGTGGCGGAATTTTAAAAAATCCCCAGGTTCAGGGCTGGTGAGAAAAAATTAAAAATTGCTAATATTTTGAAGCGCTAGTTTACTAGTTCGATTGAATAATCGTTAAAATGTGTATAGGCTATTATTCTAATCAAAGTAAAAGCGTCGTGGTGCCATATATTTTGTGTAATTTAGGAAGTTTTGCAATGTCCCTTATTAGGGACATTGTGTACGTAGGTCAGTTGTTGAAATATTTTTATAGACTTACAGCTGCGGAAATTTTGGAGAAATTAGAAGCTTATTTTTGAAGACATCAACATTTCCGCTATAACCCTATTGGTGGCAATGCAACAGGGGATTTTGAAAGGGGACTCTAATTGCTGATGTGAGTTGCATTTATAGTCTAGACTCTAGACGATCTAGCGATTCCATGATAAATTACCACATAAACGTTTGTATTGGTCAAAGACCTCTCAGTGCGGTCTGCGTATCCATGCCATGGTATAGAGAAATTGTGTGAGTGGCTTTACCAACAACTCGACCTCCACAGAAAAGGGAGACAAAACCCTTCCTGCATTTCCCGATGCAGGTTAAATACGGCTGACTGACCTTCCACCCTGACTCCGGGCATCAAAGGGCTAGCTGTTGGAACGAAAATGTGCTAATTCCTATAGCTGCTTGGAGTCATGCATGTGGTAGTAATACCTGATGTGAACCGCCATAAAGCGGGAAAGCAGCGTTTCCAACGGAGCCTGGTAGACCAACAGGCAACCGAACCCGCGTAATGCACTTCGAACTATATGGTGACTCCATATTACCGTAAAAGCAGCTAACAATCTTTCCGAGGAGAACTAATTCGATTTTGTTTTGGGTACTAAATTCAAGCGGTGTAGGTACAATATGCATTTATTTCATATATATGGGAAGATATGCTGATGTCGTTTCTAAAAGTTTTGGAGATGGGGAGGATAAGATCATCGATCTGCTCACTAAAAAAAGGATTCAAAGCAAGTAATGCCATAATTTGTAAATATTTTGCATGCCACTTATAATTTTCATTAATTTACATTCCATATCCGTCAAATTACTTCACTATTTATCCGGTGTGGGTATTTTTACCGGATACAATACAAGTTGGTCCTACCGATTTTTTAGTTCGCCGACTGACCGCTGTGCATAGTGTTATAGGGGACGGCTTGTAAATCTACTATTATTTTTTTCGAAAAAATCTTTCAAAAGGTACTTTCTTATCGCTATAATAGACCAAAGTAAAAAAATGTTGTCAGAGAACTTCATGCACTAATGGGTTTCGCGGACTCCCACGGACCAGGTGACTTAATTTGAATAATAGCGTTTCTGGTTTTTCGGTAATCGAGACTGTATGACAGTCTTTTTCTGAAGGGCTGAATTGTCATCTTTTTCGAAGAAATAAACAAATATTCCGACGGATTTATTCTAAGAGAAAGTATCGCATTAACTGCTGGGAATCATATTACATAACTATTGATTGTTTTTAGCAATGAAAATAATTTTTTGCGGGATTTTGGAGTGATTATTTTACTATCCACCAGCGGGATTTTTAATGGGCGGTATTTAGTAATGACGGAATAATGTTAAACGGGCTTTTTTGTAGAAAACGGGATTATAAACGGGCGGGATTTTTTTCTTCTAGATTATGTAGGTAACCCGTATCTGACATAAAATATATCTAAATGCTTAAAATTCAATTAAAAGGCCTATCCCATTAAATCAATAGGGCGTTATATAAGACAAGGCAGCTGGTATATTTTGGGAAGAATTCTTGTCTTTTGCCACTCTCTTAAATTTATAAGACAGAAATTATTAACTTTAAGGGATACATTTTCGTGAGTGATAGTTTATTTTATTAGTTATGTATTTTTTTTAATGGGATATATCCTATTATTAGTTAATCATATCAGATCTTGTTAATTTAATGGGACAAACCGACTAAAATGTAACCTGATGTCCCAATGGATTGAGGGGACACATTTCATTCCATACAAACTATCTCAAAAGGATTCATCCAGTAATATTCATTATTGCATCTGTTTACTTTTGTGAAGAAATCTGGTAAATTGTCGAATTAAAATAATGGGACAAACATTTTTAAGTCTACTGGGTCCATTTTTCTGAGTGCTGTGTAGGGCTAATTGTTCAGATTGGAGAACAGCACTGAAAATATTTACTCAAGATAAATCAAAATGGGCTATAGGCTCGTTTGAACCAGCTAAATCCACCAGCACTGATAGGATTTTTCCATCTCTCTTTCGTAAGGGTCCAAAGCTTCCAACTCCATACCACTTCAGAAGCAGTTTTGCACAGGGCCACATCACACGCATGTAGACTTGCGAGAGTAGTCTTCATTCCTAAAATGGGAAACCGGTCCAAGGAGGATACTAAATCATATAGACCAATCAGTCTTACCTCATCCATGCTCTAATCAATGAAAAAAATCATTGGTGAGCACACCAGAAAAACCATGCTGATTACTAACCCGCAAAAGGCAGTTTGCTTACCAGATAAATCCACAGAAACGCGCTCCGCAGCCTCGCAGGAGAAATCGAAAAGGCCTGTGAAGCCAAAAATACCACGCTTGCTGCTTTCCTGGACATTGAAGGGATACTGCCTTCGATGCAATTGAAATATCAATACGAAATAAGATGGTAAAAAATACGACTATAGGATGGATAAGCAGTATGCTTTCCTCCAGAAAAGTCGTCTGCCAAATCAAAGAAAAAACTCGCCTTGCTGAGGTTACTAGAGGCTGCCCACTAGAGATGCCCTTTTGTGGAAGCTCACATCTAATGGCCTCTCCGTTCAGGGAAATGCCGACGATGTGGTTTTAGTGGTCAAGGGTTTGTTTGAGGAAATACTACAAGATTTACTCAAACCACCACAAAAAAATTGTTCAAGAATAGTGTGATGAGAACGGGCTCCAAGTCAACCCATCGAAAGCGATCATCATACCCTTCTCCAGGAATAGAAACCCGGCTTAACTCAGACGCCCAGCCCAGATCCATTATGCTCTGGATTTACAGAGCAATAGTTAGACCAACCCTTAGCTACTGTGCTGTCATCTGGTGGAAGAAAGCCCTGCCTAGAGAGGAGTGGCACTATAAGTTCACTAGGCTGCACCCTTCTCTGTACCGTAACCCCTTGTGGGGCATGGTACGTTCACTCAGACGTTTATAGGCTATTTCGAGTCAACGTTACATTGCATATAAAGTCGGAGTTTATATAATGTTGCAAGCACGTATGCACCCGCAGACCACAAAATGGTTTACTGATGGCTCTAAAGTCTAAAACAACCGATGGTTCAGGAGCAGCTGCGGTTGGCCCAGCCCATCCAGGATATCTATACCTATGGAACATCAGACAGAGTGCACGCAATAGCAAACTGCACCGACCTCTGTTTACGTGCCAGCTACGTAAACAAACGAATAACGATCTTCTCAGACAGATAAGCGGCTATTAAGTCATTCACTAAGAACACCGTCAAGACTTGTTCAATGCCTGAAGGCACTGAACAATTTAGTTGTAAATAATAGATAAACACTCTTCCGGGTACAGGCCGTATGGACATCACAGGGAACAAACAGGCTGATGGGTTGGTACGCACTGCCGCAGCATTCCACTTCTGTGGACCAGAATACTTTGGCATCTCTACTTGTATAGTAAAGAGGTTAATCAAAGACCAGGAACGACTTAAGGCATCTGAGCACTGGGACCAATTACCTGGGCTCAGGCAATATAAACTGTTCATAGCAGGGTATTCAGGATTTAGCCAAGCAGAAATAAAATACGTGCTATCTGTGGGATTATTACAGGCCACTCTTGCCTGAAATTACATCTGCGCACAATGAGGCTTTTTCAAGACGCGAACTGTCGATTCTGCGGAGAAGATGGCGGGACCTCAATCCACGTTCTGTGCGAGGGTCAGAGCTTCACCCAATGCCGCTGGATACAATTTGGAGTGCCTATCCACACACGAACGACATAGCTTCGACTTAAATTAGCAACCTCAACTCATTTCTTAGCACGATCAACCTTGATCGTCAGGCATAGTCCTGCCCACCTGCAACTAGGGCGATAGCTCAATATGCCATTGGCTTCAGTGCTACGAACCCCTTCGGGTTCACGGCCCTCCACAATCTAATCTATCGTGTATCAAATCATATCATAATATTTTCGCAAATTATTCCATTGATTGCTATTAAACAATATTTTTTTTTGCATACAGTATAAAAATTTCTTGCACGCTCATATACACATATTACAAAAGATTTTTCAAGTTTGAATAATGTGTTAACTGCAAAGTCCTATTTTTTAATTTGATGGAATTTTATTACAAAACTGTCTTTTGGATTTTAATAAATTAAGTTTAAAAGTACTCGCTGAGGATAACATATTTTTCAAACGATCCATAACAGTTTTATCAAAAAACATAAAAAATTACTATAACCATTTCTAAAAACCAAAGTCAATAAGGTGGTTTTATAATTAAACAAACAATTTAATCTGGGATTTTCAGGTTGAAAATGTTTTTTTAATCAAAAGTTTTAACAATTTAAACCCCTATTTTCTCAGCAGCAGCAGTAGGGAATTTTGCAAAGAAATCCAAAAATATTTTTCATTTTTTCTTTTCAAAAAATGTATACAGATCTAATTTAGACAGTATCTAATAGTTTGACACTTAAATTTTTGACGACCAGATAACTGTTCTTTTTTTGAATACGAATGGTATGATGATGTCTTAACAATTTCATTTGAAAATTACTTGTTCAAAAATTGAACAGTATTATATGTATACATATAGATTATACTCGTACTCCGTGTCGCTGATGCGGACAAGTATAAATATAAACTTAATAAAATGTAATTGCAAAACTATTTATCTAAGTATGCAATTTTAATGTTTTTTACACTTCAAATTTAAATGGATACATACATACCAATATATTTTAAGCGTTTTCTTCTTCAGATTGGACGCAATCCTGTTGCTATCAATACACAATATTTCACTCCCACGCGTCACAAAGCATTTTTGTTTGTATCACTCTTACCACAATCCGCACTGATTCAAATTATACAATATGTACCATCATACAACCCTATCCTAATCCCATATTTCACCAAAGAATTTCTCAACATTATTCTTACAAGGAAATGCTTACGGTTGGAGAGTATGAAATTTTATTTATACAAGAATGTAAACACTTTTTGCAATAATCTTTCATTCAGTAATTTCAGGACGGAGTCCTTAAACGCGTATACGATGGCAACGATAACAATATTTTCAACGATTTCGAAGAAAATGGAATAAATAAGAGATCACCTTATCCACAAACTTTCAGAGTAGGCATGCTCGTATTTAGTTAAAAATTTCTGGAGATGGGCCACTTCACGATACGCTTAATACCAATCAAATTAAAAAAACTCAATACTTCTCAACTTTTTTTATTATAATTAATTTTTAAACACATGCACACACTTAACGGTCAACAGGTTAATTTCCTAGAGACACTTCTAGCTAATCTTATTTTGCAAAATATTAAAATCACTATTTTATGGAGTTTTGGAAAGAACCATATAACTGACCAGAGGTTGAGTTCATAAAAACATTAAATCACACACACAAGCACACAATATCCTTAACAGCACTCTATAAATTACTTGTCCTGTCCGGTCATCTGCTGCATCAGTACGCCGCTACAGCACAACGAGAACTGAAAATATTCTGCAATGATAGTCTTTAAAGAATCCTCTATTTCCATTTTCCAATGTTGGCAAGCATTATTTTTCCATCCAGTGAAAATTGATGCGATTGCGCGGGAAGTGTGAAGTAGGAGAATTTGGAAGGACGCATCCAACCGTTTTGATATGGCCGTTATTATGTTTTTTTTTTTGAGAATTTGATGATGAATAATGTTAATGGTTACATTAGTTATTTTTAAATGTGTAAGCAATTTACGCAGAGTAAAATTTATGGTGTAATAATATTGAAGATTTTTTACAAAAATCTTAACATTTAAATGGTTTTGAACGTTTGTTTTTTTTTTATATATTTTCGAGATGCAAACAGATATATTTTGTTTAATCTATACTTACAATGAACTTACAGGCCCCGCACAAAATTTCTTTTTTTTTTACTCTGAAAAATTTCACTCTTTATACCCTTTACATTGCATATCAACGTTGTGTTGTTCTATTAGGCTCAGAAGATCGTTCAGTAGTCTGTTTTAGTAAAATTATTTCAGTTTTGAAATTGTCCAGATGTTGGAGGTTTTTCAAACATTGAAGCCACTGAAGTCAGGCCATTCTGATAAATTGAAAATTTGAAGGGTAATACATTTTGTGAGTTAGTCTTTTTTTTGAATATCTGTACAGAACCAACGTTTTTTTTTTTAAATTGGGGTTTTAACACCCGATATTTCTGTTGTACATGAAAACGGTAATCTAACGATGGTTCCTAAATTTCTCATATATGCTGTATTTTTCGAGAAAGTCATATTAATGATGACGATTGTCAAAATCTTTGTCTCAAATCCGTTACGGGAATTTATTTTTTTCCCGTTACATAAGTATGATAAGTAAATAAATGACATGCTATAAATAGCGGGGCGAACATTGGTTATACTTAAGTTTTCGATAAATTTAAGAAATATTATTAAAAAGTGGCTTTGTAAATGAAAATGTTTATTTATTTAACTTATTTGGTTTTATGACGCGACCAATACCTATTATCAGCGGAATGATTATTTCCAAGTTTCACCCGATTCAACGGCCCAATATTCCTCGAATAGGGTGTGAAGTTTAAACTTTATGTAAAATAGAATCCAGGGGCCCTATCATGTAATTCGATTCGAAAGGAATTGCTTTCGAAACGACTAAAGTGGTAGCATGTAACTCGAAAACGAATAACATCTATTCGAAAGTAATAGGACTTTCGTCTTTCGACCATACAAATCGGAAATCCCCTATCATGTAATTCGAAAGCGTGCGAGAATGTGGACTATTCCATCGAAAATTCATTCGAAAGGTAGGGTACTCTCGAAAAGCAATCGTTTATATGTTTTGTTTTAAGTGAAGATTGAGTCTTCCCACAAAAATTAGTGTAACGGGACTTCTTAAGACAAAGACTATAATTTTTCGTCGAAATAATCAATTTATAACACGAATAGGAAAATGTTGTATTCCGGGAATTTTCGTTTATTTTTTAAAGCTAGACAAGCTAGGAGGACAAGATGAATTGAATAACTTCGGTTTAACATAAATGGATATCGTTTCAGAATGCAAATGAAATTTAAGGATTTTTCTTAAAAATAAAAGCTTTCGTATGAATATTTACACTTTATTTACATACAGTTAACACACACATACATAATTTTATATTTTACAAAGATCCACAGTTAACAAAATAGCATCTACATAAAAAAATGCTTTATTAAAATTATACAATTTGTTCGCACATCCTAAATTTTCGTCGTGACGATGGGGGTTTGTTGTCTCCCGTCTGACCCGATACACTGAATTCGAGCGTGTGTTCGAATCCCAATCGCGACTCGAACAATTTCTCGTCTTTTCTCCGTCACTATTTCACTTTTTTTAACCGAATACTACAAAATTGCTATATTTTAAATTATAATTTATATTCTTTTTTACACCGAAACACTAAAATGTAATCTTAAACATAAAAATATTAAATTTGACTTTGAGTCATGTGACATGGTCTACTACGTTAGTCGATTGAGTCTAGTACATGAAGGGAATTTTGGCTAATTCATGAGACAATACCAATTACTCGAAACGAACGAGTTACATGATACCAAATTGCTTTCGAATCGAATACGAAAATGCGGGCTCTTTCGTTTTCGTTTCGAATTACATGATAGGGCCCCAGATTTGTCCTCGGGAAGTTAAGTTTATCATAGAACAACCTGCTACAAATGGAAACCAGTATTCCTGGTAGGAGGATCGCCAGCCTTATATCCAAACAATATTCTAAGGAGGGGTTCCACCTATCTGATACATATATGAGCGATCCGGTTCTTGCATTGCATCTAGCACCGGTTGGTGACTCCAACAAACCTGGTAAAAATCGAAGGTGCACAGAGAATGAGGGGGTTACGCATCCCCGTGCGATTATTTACGACGACTAAATTGGTGGGGCGATCCATAATAATACTAATAATTGCTTTGTTTCTAAATTGATAGCTTTCATTTATAAAAAGAAGATATTTTCAATGTATGGAAGAGACTTTTCTTTGACCAAAAAAGTACACGTTAAGTCCTAGCGGTGCGTTTTCGCAACGTGCTCCACAGCCCAAAATACAAAAAATTAAAAATACATTTCTTTGAAATTTGCATATTCTTCCAATGCCAAACTACTGTATGAATTTTCGTAATACTAGCGCAACTCCTTCTTACCGCCCCCGGACAATATGGGTTAATAAAGGTAAAATCGCTTTCACCAATTCACTCTAAAAGATCGCGACGCTGCCCAAAAGCCTTCTCAACTTTTGTGTATAATTTTAAAGGTTGATTTTCAAATTTCCTGGCAGATATGTAATAGAAAATCGATGGATTCACCAATTTTGCTACTGAACTGAGAATAGCAGTAGAATAATTTGGATTAAGCAGAAGCCATGAAGTTAGCTGACGATGTTTTTTGAAATTTTAAACAGAAATGCCGGAATATTGATTCCTCTTTTCTTTTGAAATGCTGATTTTCTCTTCATTGATGAACATGCGACAGATATTTGTTGTGAATACCAGATTCAAATCAAATTGCCAAGTACACTAGACTAGAATGTATTTTGACATCTGGTACTCTCGAGCCCAGACACCGTTTTTGTTTAATTAGAGCGAATAACGGTAAATTTTATACAAGGAATTCAAAGTACATATCCACACCAATAAATATGCTCAATATTCTTTCTGTCCGTTTTCGTACTCTCTTGCTATAAAGAAGAGAACAGATAGGTGCGCAATTCTGTTGCGGCATAAGTATTTTGACCAGTGGCGTGGTGTGAGTTTGGAGTGAAGGGAAGCATTTCCAAGCAAAGTATTCTTAACCTTGATTTCAAAATGTAGACACTAAAACACTATGGCCCATTCTCTCGTAGATCTTATAGAATGGTTAGTCTTATAGCCCAGAGAAGACACACAAATATTTAAAAAGCTTCTCCATTATATTGAATTGATTTTTTGTTAATTTGGCAAATTATGTTATCTTTTGCTTATTTACGCTGTTGGATGAAAGTGCGCAATGATTTTCTCAATCTAAGATGATGGCTTAAACAAGCAAAATAATATAAACAAAAATTCCATTCAATACAATGGAAAAGCTTTCTAAATATGGTGTGTGTCTTCTCTACGCGATAAGACTAATCAGCCGACAGGTACTGAATAAGAGCTATCAGAAACCCGGCCTATATTAAATATGTACATATACTACTATACTATGCTCATACCATTGTATATTTAAAAAAATTTAAATATCCGAAAACGGAAAGAGTTTTGTAGACACTATTCACTTTTTATTAATAATATTTTTATATATTAAACGTTATATTTCTTAATTTATTAATTAATTGAATTACTGGTTGATTTGTTAAAATTCTTTCGAAGAAATACACTAATGAGTGACACTAATTTCTTTAAAAACATCATTTTCACAAAATGTTTTAATTAGAAACTATATTACACCTCATAAGTTCAAAAAAATATAGAGAGTTTTAGCTTGTCGTTCGAAATAATACGACATAATTTGACATTCCATATAAAAATTCGCTTGCGTACCGTATACGTAACAGTATATCATAATTTTGCATGTCCCAAGTAGGCATGGGTATATTTCCGTATAGTTGATGTTCTCTAAACAGTCGAAATTGTCGGGTCGCGATTTTTAGTTGTCATAACATTAGTTAAAAAATAACGTATAAGTTTTACGTGTTATTCGCGCGGGTGTTTTTGCATGGAAATTTTGTTTTACGTATACGTTAGTGTAAAACTCTCTATTTTGAATACATACGTCATAAATCACTATAAAGCTTACTCGAACAGAACAGAAGAAAAGTTTTCTATCATTCATTCATTAGATATGTACTTGATTCTTGGTGCGAACTGTACTCGTCATTCGGTTATTGCAACGAAAGGTGGAAATAAATCCACCTCCAACGGCGAATTCATTCTCGCACTAACTTCCCACCACCGCCCAGTCCCCCGGTAAACCTGCTCCACAAGCTCTCATCATTCATACATGCATTATTTCGCTCTGCTTCTGTCTCGCCGTGGCTGTTGATTGTGAACTCTCTCGCTGTTGGTTTCTTATGATAGTTTCGTGAGACGGGTGGGTTGGTGTATTGGGTTTAATGGAGAGTGCGCATGCTGAAGTAACTTATACGTTGCGGCAGGGTTGCGTATAATTCATAATGTACATACAAAACTTAACGTAAAACCGTCTTATAAGAAACAAAATAATACGATATGCTTCTTTCCTTTTTTATTTCGAAAGAAGAAGAGAAGCAATGCTTCCCTTGCTTCCAAAGACGCCACGCCACTGATTTTGACAATATTTGCTTGTAGACCAATTTTTCTGGAAAAAAATTGACAAATCACATTTTTATTAATGTTTAAGTTTATATTATGAATTCCAAGAAAAATATGTGAGCAGTAGCTTGAAACATTGGAGAAAAATCAGATTTTCGAAGTTTGCTTTGAGCCATCGTATAGACAAACTTCAACCCTGGTTTATTTAAAAGTTGGAGACGCTGCACTTTAGTTTAATTTAATACGGCAGAGTTTTCATTATTAAACACCCGAATCGAGTCCATAATAGAAAAGAAATATAAAACTAGTGACTGCATCACAGAATAATAAAATAAATAAATAACAGGCGCGACAATCCAACATTGGACTAAGGCCGCAGGATGTGTTAGTGACATCCTATTTCCAAGATCTTATCTGCTTTTTGTTGAGGTAATGAGATCAGCATCACGCTCAGCAGTGTTATTTATCCCCATAAATGGGTACTCGTTTAACATCTGAGTGAGATCATAGTCCGTCACAAGCTCGTGAGTTCGAAAAACACCATGGAACACGGTGAGATTTGAACTCATGACCCTGTGCACCGAAGGTGCGCGCACTAACCGCTCGACCAGCCAGACTACTTGAATAGTTACCGAAAAATGAAACCAAAGGAAGAATATACTATCGGAGGCACATATACTAGCCAGATTAAAACTAAGAAAACGCAAATTGCATGCATACGCGCAGATAAAGTGAAACCAAAGAAAGATTAAAAAGCCATCAAAAGCAAACGTCTTTTACTAAGAAAAAAGTTAAAGACACTTTCACAAACTTTAACTTTCGGAAAACATTTTTTGAGCTAATATTTATTTTTTTATCAAAACATTTTTACCAAAAAAAAAATCAATATATAAAGAAAATGCACGGTTTATTTAGAAAAACGATTACTTGGATATGAAAATGAAAGTCGCAGTGGAAGCTCTGTCATTATGTAGGGTTATTGATTGCTCAGAATGGCCTAGGCTGCATGTACATTTAATTGGCAACATCAGCACTAATTATTATCACTCTACCTTTAGTTCAAATCTTTGTTTCCATGGCCAAAGCTTCTTTTGACCGTAATTGAATCGTCGGAAGTCATATTTGATTTTTTGGTGGCACAATTTGGTTTAAATTTCACTTCGGTCTTACAGTTCTCCCTCGTGGGTCGCTCGTAACACATTCGCTTTCTTTCAAACAGCTTCAAGATTTGTCTTTTTTTATTTTATACAATTTTTGTATTTAATAATGAACAGTTTAAAAATAAATAACAGGCGCGACAATCCAACATTGGACTAAGGCCAGTTTACCGTATGAAATAAAATTCAATTCACCAGCGTATTTAGTCTTTAAACCAGGACTATGGCTTGACTCTATCGATGCTCAAACGAAACTTCTAATTTCTGATTTTTTGTTTATGTTTCGAGCCACTGGTGACATCTTTTACTTGAAATTTAAAATGTGGAACTCAAAGATTCATACTTAAGAATGCGTTTTATCCAGTGGCGTAACGTTTCCCAAATTTATTGTGTTCGAAATCGAAATGGGGGCCCTTAACATTCTATTTTTTTCATCAGGAAAAATACTCACATTGAAACAGTCAAACAATTAGCAAGTAACGAAAATTTTCGGCTTTAGCAACATGTTTCAAAGGTCTTTTTTAAACAAAATTAGATTTTGAATAATTACAGGAGAACTTGTGAGATCAGCTATTTTTTACAAAACCCAAGAGGAGTAAAGAAACCTCCTTGAGGAGTGCCCCTGTCTCGAAACTTTCGTTGATACTAGACTAAAAGCGATTGTCCTAGATATGAGGATTACATCAACCAGCTGATTGTAAACAAATTACAACCACTGAAATCAAATTTGTACTAGAAATTCTTTATAGATGCTTAACGTAGTGAAAACGGCTAATCTAGTATCTATGCACACTGCACTCAATAGTAAATCGGCAGGGATCTGTTTACTGATCTCTCGAGCCGCTGTTAAAAAACTTTCTAGCTTAAGCCTTACTGAACGATCTTAGTAACCGTGGTTAGCCATTTCGGTAAATAGATCAACAGTTATCTCTTTGTAAACATATTTTTCATGATGATGTAGCAATAACTTCATGATTCAAATACTCAAATACTGAGGGATATAGGGAGGCTCAATTTCACGCAAGAACCTTCAACGTTTATTTCTTTTCAATATTCTTGAGCAAAAACCCAGAAGAAATAGATATTGGGATCGATCCCTACTCAACAAGCTTGTCGACTTCCTAGGGGGAATTTTAGGGAGCTATATTTTTAAGAGGGAAATTTAGGGAGGAACATAAATTTCTTTAGTAGAATTTTGGGGTTTGTTTCCTAACAAACCTTCAAAATTTGGGTCTGCGATAGTTACAAACACTGTAAAAACAAGGTTGAATTTTACATCGAAAATTCGTTGAATTTTACACCTTTTTTCTCGCAAAATTACAGTAAACGTTTATTTTTCAACCAAATTTCTAGTAAACCCAAGGCTTGGCAGCTCTTGGCCGTCGTGAAAACAACGGGTAGCTCTGGGACGATTTTATAGTTGAACCGGCTGCCACAGAAGCATTTTTAAGACAATACAAACATTCATGGTCACAGCGAGACTCGAACCAACGCTCCGCTAACTTAGAGATAGACTGCCATCTCTCACTGAGCCAGCGAATGTCCTAAATAGCTGAGTCATTCACCATTACGGTACCCTTATACTTCATCCCCTTGTCCGCATATCATATTTGTGTGTCCATCGTGAGGGTTTTTGGTCATTTTCTGTCCTTATACCAATTTGGTCTTCCCCCCAAATTGGTCATCATTTTAGTGGAAAGTCAAGTTTATTTTAGGGGGAAGTCAAAAGGTCTATCTGGCAACACTGCTAAAATCTATGAAAGCATTTTTTATGTTTTCGGATTCAGGGGCTCTGGCTTGGGGGCCCGTGTTCCACTGAACACATGGAACACCGTACGTTACGCCACTGGTTTTATCCATCAATTCTTGCGAAAAATAGTTGTGCAATCAACGAGGTAAATATTGTCAAAATACTTATGCCGCACCAGAATCACGCCACCATCTTTTTTCTTCGCAATAGCATGAGGGTCCGAGTGAAGAAAAAATATTGAGCATATTTATTGCTGTTGATATGTACTTTAATTTCGTTCATAGAAATTCGAAAAACACAATAGTATAACAAAACCAGTGTCGGGGCTCGAGAGTGCGAGATGTCAAAATACATATGCCGACGAGTGTATATATGTATGGCAGTCAACAACATCGTTGCAAAAATGAAAATCGCAGAGGAATATTTTGAGATATGTAAACACAATGGTGGTTTGGACGACTGTTTCCCAAGCAAGAGTTAAATGAAAAAATGCACAGACTCCAAGACAATATTATACTGCTCATAAGGAAATTTTATCTCTGAAGTAAAAATATGGAGGCAACGAATTCGAAAAAAATCATTATCAAGCGTAACCTCATTCCTAAGAATTTTGCCTGCAATACCCCTAACAACAGCTATTCCAGAAAGAACATTTTCCACGCTGAGCAGGATTAAAACTTATTTGAAGGGCGTCTTAATGGAATTGTTTGACTTGTTTCATTAAATATTCAATCTGGAATTGAATTGACTAAAGATGAAGTCCTCAAAATTTTTTTTCCAGAAACATACCTGAGGTAGCCTTTAGTCGAGGCGAATTTTACCCTCAATGGGTGTCCTGATGATTTCAAAAAATTATCGCTGTCGTGGGCTTCATCAGGACCCCCAAAATGTTGGTTACTTTTTTTCGGCATTTTATAAAATAATTTTGCTGTTAAATTAAGTTATTATGATAAAAGCAATAAGATTCAAATCGTAATGGCTGATAAATTGATTCAAAAAAGTTGGCAGTTTTGTAGCTAAAAATAAAATATAAGGCTACTATTTATGAAATTGATAAGGGATGGGTCTAAATTTCGTTTCATCTGAATACTTTTCACAACGTTGGAATTTGGGTAAATTTTGAATATTTGTATATTTAGGTCTAATTTACAGTTAAGATGCTTAACAAATTTTTTTCTGTTTACGTTTGTTTTAATTTTCTATTCTTACTTTCTGTATCTTTACATACGACAGTCAGCACAAACCCCTAAATTCCAAAAATATAATTATCAGATAACAAAATTGTGCAATCATTCATTAAGCGTTTAGTTCATAAGTCTGCAAATTAGTGTTCAACATATTTACACTTTCATATATGTACATAGTACATAGTCTGGCTGGTCGAGCGGTTAGTGCGCGCACCTTCGGTGCACAGGCTCATGAGTTCGAATCTCACCGTGTTCCATTGTGTTTTCGAACTCACGAGCTTGTGACAGACTATAATCTCACTCAGATGTTAAACGAGTACCCATTTATGGGGATAAATAACACTGCTGAGCGTGATGCTGATCTCATTACCTCATCAAAAAGCAGATAAGATCTTGGAAATAGGATGTCACTAACACATCCTGCGGCCTTAGTCCAATGTTGGATTGTCGCGCCTGTTATTTATTTATTTTTTATTATATGTACATACACGAGTCTTCTGTAACTGATACTTTAATTTCGTTCCAAATTTGACGTTTTTTCTCCATTAATATATGTATGTATTATGTATGTAGAAAGAAATGTTGAGTCAGAGGTAAAATTTACGTACGTATGTATAATAATAAGAACAAACTTATGGGTTGGTAAAGAGCATTGTACGCTAATTGGCATAATAATTAGAGTAATACAACGTTTGGTTACACCAGTGCTATACTTACTCCACCATCAAGTGACAAACTGTCAAGTAAGATTTTCAATTAATTACTAAAAGGATATTAATAAAATTTCACTCTATGAATGAATATGACGTGAGTGTCATCAAATGACACTGTTTACGTAATGAATGTCGTCGTAACGTACGATGAACTCGAGAACCCTTTCCGAGTAATTTATTTACCTTTAAACAAAAAAAAAAAATTGGTCGTTTAGCACTTCAGTCAATTAGATGATTACCATTTCTGAGTTAAAGCCCTGCGCAATAATGTTGCAGGAAGCTTAATTAAATGACTCTTAAAGGATGTGGATATGGGATAACGTCTGCGTTAATATGTTATACTCTATGTAGCCTAGCAGTTATCCTTAAGCTTTCACGCACTAATTTATAAGATGTCACTTATATATACAGTTGAAATCGTTTATAACGAACTTCAAGGGACCAGCCATTTTTGTATGTTGTAGCCGGTGTCCTCTTAAACCGATTCATCGGTTATAGTGAACAGTTCGTTATAAACCATTTTATGATTCAGATACAGCGAGCAGTTCATTGTAACCGGTGAATTGCCATTTTTATGATGTAATAAATAATAACCACAATCTACTTTTAATGCATACATATCGATAATAGGTTACAAAAGATAAAAGGTAAATTAATTTTTATATATAATATGTAGTTACATACACACGTATGTATTTTGGGAATTTAAATATTGCAAATTCTGGTTTATAGTGTAGGGAAATTAAGCCGAAAAAGGGCCAAAAGAGTTAAGGGGACATTATGCTGCTTTGAGAAACACAATAATCTAAAGCGTTCAATTGCTTCCAGTCGCTTTAAAGCAAAAAACACAACTAGATAAAATTGTAAATTTTTTGTCAAAAGAAACAGTAGGAAATGGTACACCAAATGTACGCTGTAACCGACATTTCAACAGTCCAGTTCTTCGAAATATGTTCGCTATAGCGTTATATTTTCCATATAACCGATGTGTTCGTTATAATTAAATTTAATGAAATTTTGTATGTAGCTCCAATAGATCGACTCATTTTTGTACACTCTATCCGATTGTTCCTTGTATCCGGTGTCGTTGTGAACGATTTTGACTGTAATTATATATATGCAACATAATCTCTTTTGAACTAATTCCCGTCTACGTCTTCCTTGGTCTTTTCATATTCCAATTCACAGACGTTTGTATCTTATTTACATTTTCAAAAGCATTTATGTCGAATGCAAAATTATATCATTTGCAGGTAATTTTGCATGCACGTAGCGTAAATGTGTAGAGCGAAATAGTAGCATCTTACATTTACAGCAGGGGTGTCCAACAATTTATCCGGGCTAGATATGAAAACAATGGATGGCTAAACATTATTATTAAGGAGAATCATTTTTTTCATTACTATTTTATTTTTTCATTTGAAGCGCAAAGTAGACACATTTCTGATGATTCACCTTCACCGCTATACTCGAACCAATGAAATCGTGTCAATTTCCGAATTCTATCTTTAAATTGATTTTATTGATATTTTTGTAAAATTCCCGCCCAAACTGAAAAAGTAACGGGTTGTTAAGAAGGTATTGTTGTAAAGATAACACCCATGGCATTCGAACCCATGCCCCGGCCATTGATGAGGTTGAGTGTCTTTAGCCATTGGGCCGTTTCAGATTGTAAGAAAACGACCGTACGGGTAAACTTGCACGACATGAACCAAACGAACGTTCATTTCACACTATCCGATTAAAACATGGACGGGCGAACAATAATCACACAGCGAGTATGTATAAAGGTACGTTGTCCTCGACACGACTGCATCGGCTCTAGCAACAGCGACTCGCTCATTTCATATAAAAACTCATTTTTCCCTCATTCTAAAAACGAGTTTTTATATGAAATGAGCGAGTCGCTGTCGCTAGAGCCGATGCAGTCGTGTCGAGGACAACGTACCTCAAATGTTGCCATGTACGCTCCAAAGTTAGTGGTCAATGAAGTGACGATTCGAAAAGATTAAAATGCAAGTAAAGCCCGCTCTAATTGTCGTCGCAGAACGCCTGAGCTATCGGTAGATGCAATCGTCTTATCGGTCGTACAATTCTTACGAATCGATCGTACGATTCATACGAAAGAAAAACAATTGTGTCACGATTTTTATACCCTTCGCTCATACAGTGAAAGGGTATATTAAGGTACATTTTCCTCGAAACGACTGCACGACAGCGACTCGCTGATTCCATATAAAAACTCGTTTTTAAAATGAGAGAGAAACGAGTTTTTATATGGTATGAGCGAGTCGCTGTCGTGCGGCCGCGTCGAGGACAACGTACCTTTAACTTTGTCATGAAGTTTGTAACGCATTGAAGGAAGCATCTCCGACCATATAAAAAGTATACATATATGATCAGCATGACTTGGGGAGTCGTTATGGCGATGTCCGTCTGTCTGTCTGTTGCGACGCGTTTTACTCGGCCAATTTGAAAGCTATGAAGCTGAAATTTTGCACAAATGCTTCATTTTACTGCAGGCAGTTTGTATGTGTGAATCGGTAAAATCGGACAATGGGGTCATGGGGCTGCCATACAAACCCAACTCCCCAAATAAGGTTCTTATAAGAAAAACTTTTTTATTTGTGTACCAATTTCAGACAAATTTCACACAAAAGTGTTTCTATTGAACACACAAAACATATGTAAGAATATTTATTTATATCGCCGGAACTTTGTAGTGTTCTTAAATTGTTTTATGCAAGTAGCTTGCCCATAATTTTTTTGTAGTTTATTGGGCAAGCTATACTTGCATAAAACAATATATGTAAGAATGTATCAAATCATACCATGGGGCTGCCATACAAACCTAGTCCCCAAATTAGGTTCTTCTAAGAAAAACTTTTTTATTTGTGCACCAATTTCAACCAAATTTCACTGAAATGTATTTCTATTGATAACACATAACATATGAAGAATGGATCCATGGGGTCATGTGGCTGCCATACAAACGCAACCCCCCTATTTTAGTTCTTCTAAGAAACATTTTTTACGCCAATTTCACTAAACATTGAATTAATTTCTCAAACAAAACAACTAAAAACAAATGGAACCATACTATGGGGCCATGCTCCCGCACCCCCCAATAAATAGTAAGTATGAGTAAATATTTTTATTTGCCCACTTATTTCAACCAAACCCCACACAAATATTGTTTTGTCGACGCAACGGAACTTTTGTGAAGACAGAAGGAAAAGAATAGAGGGATTAAATACAAGTCGGTTTTGAAGGTTTTGAAGTTCTGTTCTAAAGAAATGCTGCGAATATTTTAGCTTATTGATGACCGTTCCAAGGTTCTGGTTATCTTCCATAACTGATTTTTTGGAGGAAAAATTAACACTTTCTTGTAAAAAGTACAAGTTAAAATAAGCTGACCATACATACAGCATTTTGCTGTACAGACGGTGTAGTTAGGTAGGGCGCATGTCTTCAAATTATAGGGTCCCGGGATCGATTCCCACTGTAGGTAGGTAGGTAATTTTTGATGACTATTCAGAGCAGAGGTAAAATAAATGTCGTCAACACTTATGAAGCTGGATGCCGGCCTGCGCCAGTTTTTTTTTTAATTGATGAACTCAGTAAATTATATCAATGAACAAGTTGGTAATTTTATGAATTTGTTCATAATTTTAATGAAATTTTTGTTCGTTGTTTTGATAAAATCAGTTTCATTGGAATGATGAAATCCATCTTCGGTGGGATATCGGTGTAAATATTCATTACTTCAATGAACAATTTCATTGTTTAAGGGCACCTTTTTCTTTCAGTGTATCGTACTATCCGCAGTATAGCGTCTTACAAATAACGGGGCATTAGCGTACCGCAACATTGGGTAACCCATTCGATTCAGGCTAAAAACTTGGGTGCCCACACTGTAAAAAGTTTGTTGAATTTCCCATTTAAAATGCAATCGAAAAACTTTAAAAATAAATAAATGCTGTAAAAATTTTAAACAATTAAAGCAAGGGAAGCCACCTGGTTATTGCCTCAACTACTCAAAACAAAAAAAAAACGCCTGAGCAAACCACATCAACAGTAGTCTGGCTGGTCTAGCGGTTAGTGCGCGCACCTTCGGTGCACAGGGTTATGAGTTCGAATCTAACCGTGTTCCATGGTGTTTTTCGAACTCACGAGCTTGTGACGGACTATGATCTCACTCAGATGGTAAAGGAGTACCCATTTATGGGGATAAATAACACTACTGAGCGTGATGCTGATCTCATTACCTCAACAAAAAGCAGATAAGATCTTGGAAATAGGATGTCACTAACACATCCTGCGGCCTTAGTCCAATGTTGGATTGTCGCGCCTGTTATTTAAACCACATAAACAAGGCGAAGCCTGTACTAAACAATCGCCCAACATTTACAAATAATATTGGCTTACTCAGAATCTGATTGACATAACCTGGTTTCATCTCACTTGAGGCGTATTTCGATGAGGTGAATCACAGGGTTTTTTTCACTCAGAAGTGACCTGTGAAGTAAACGATGTTTAGGTATACTGTGAGGGGTGTCCTATTCAGACTGGTACCTCTTATAATAATAATAATAATAATTCGGTTTATTGCAAAAAACTGGAATTTTTACAAACATGTTACATTTCATATATTTTTTTGTTTTTGCAACTCACATAAGTCAGAAGGACTTATGTGTGAGCGCTGAACAATGACAGTAATCTTGAATTCAATAATAATATAAAAATTTAAGTAATAAAAAAATAAATAAATAGATTTTTTTTATGTTAAAACTTACGTTAAAATGTTTGTTACTTCTTTATAAATGTTTGGATTATCTAAGACATATTTCCTTAATTGAGATTTAAAATTCATTTGAGTTAGTTGCGTTTTAATACTGGTGGGTAATAAATTAAAACTTTTCGGACCTAGAGAACAAGCATGAGTTTGCAATACAAATAGCCTACATTTATGTAATTGCAAATTATTACGTTCTTGATAACGTGTCGAATGTCTTGACGCCAGTCTAGGAAATTTTTCATAATTTATGAACATATACTTGTATAGAGCATACATAAAGAGTTATCGAATGTTCATTACGTTAAAGTCTTTGAAAGCCTGTCTGGTGGAAGAGAATTTTAGTTTATGTAGGCATATTTTAATCAACATGGATTGTAAATTACATAAAGGGGAAAGTAATACAGTATAAGTCGACCCCCAGGCAATAATTCCGTACTGCGCCACACTTTGAAATATTGAATAGTAAACTTGCCTAAGAGTTTTAAGATTGACAACATCTCGTAAACTATATAAAACATATGTGGTCTTCCTTAATTTTTTGGTTATATAATCGATATGTACATCCCATTTTAATAAGTTATCAACTACAATACCCAAATACGTTACGTTAGTTGCAGATTCAATTCCTACATTATTTATATAAATATTATGATTGTCATTATTTCCTGGAATTGCTTCAGTAAACCTTATATATTTGGTTTTTTTAATATTTAGCGTCAGTTTGTGTCTTACTAGCCATTTATAGATTAATAAAACTCCTTCATTTGCATCTTTAAAAGTTGTATCCCAGTCATGGCTTTTAAATAGTAAGACAGTATCGTCTGCGAAAGAAACTAAATGTTTTTGAGCGCCTGTTATCAATTTACAAAGGTCGTTTATGTAGATTAGAAAAAGAATGGGTCCCAAAACAGTTCCCTGGGGCACACCACAGTTGACGACCCTAGTAGAGCTGGTAGATCCATTGATTCTAACAGCCTGTTTTCTATTTGTCAAATAGGATTTGAAAAGAGATAAAGCTGTACCAGTAATTCCCAAATTTTCTAATTTTTGTAATAGTAATTGATGATTGACCGTATCGAACGCCTTTTTTATATCTAAAAATACAGCTAGAGCTTTTATCCTTCGCCATAGATAGGAATTTCGTTACGTCATACAGTGCATCGGATGTACTTAGCCCATTGGTTGGTTAGGCACAAGTATATTATTTTCGTGTAGAAATTTTAACAGCCTCGTTTTAATACAATTTTCAAATATTTTCGCTATATTTGAGATAAGCGAAATCGGTCTATAATTATTAGCCTGCAAAGCATCACCTCCCTTATATAGTGGGATAACTATAGCGTGTTTCATTTTGGATGGACCACAACCTTGTCTCAAACAGCAATTGAAAATATGCGTCAGGGGTATTGTAATATGGTATATAACAGTCTTTAAAAATCTGGCACTATATCCATCTATACCAGGTGATTTGTTTGCATCCAGTTCCTTGATAAGATTATGCACTTCCGGGACCGTAACTGGACATAAATTTAAAGGCATAGTGCTAAGTCTGACCTCTGGTGGGCAATTCAAGCTTCCTGCATCTTTATCGAAGCTAAGAGATAATTGTTCACCAACCGATATAAAATATTCATTCATAACGTCAGCGATTACTTTTGGATCAGTTACAATATCCCCTTTTTTATCAGATAAGTTTGAAATGGTATGTGTAGATTTATGTGAATTACGTGCAGTTACTTCATCTATTTTTTCCCATAATTTTTTGCTATTACCTAATACATTATTAATTTCGTTGGAATAATAGAGGTTTTTTGCGGCTCTAAGCACTTTTGTTAACTTATTTCTATATGTTTTATAGCGAGAAAATAAATCTACGTCATCAGGACGCGCCTTATGCATCTTTGCGAATTTATCCCTTTTCCTAATTGAAGTAATTATGGCTTTAGTGACCCATGGTTTGACAGATTTAAATTTAGAATTCTCGAGTTTCTTTGTTACAATTGATGATGAACAGTTTATAATATTATCAATAATATCATAAAATGCATTTGTGGAGTTTTCTCCATCATAAGTACACATAACTGGGCCCCAATCAACATTCCCAATGTATTGAACAACCTTTGCAAAATTGATCTTCCTACTTTTACTGTTAGTATCAGACACCTTATTTATATTTTCTTCATCTAGCACTTTGAGTTTGGCCAAAGTACTGTAATGATCTGTTACATGCGTTTCGAAAATTGCTGGCGAGAATTTAACATTTCCTTTCGTTTTCCAAAAGATGTGATCAATACAAGTCGCACTAGTGGCCCCTATTCTGGTTTCCCCTTCCAAGTACTCTACGAAGCCAAAGCTGGTTAGGATATTTAAATATTCATTACCAATGAAAGTTAATTTACTTTTAGCGATATCGATATTAAGATCTCCTATGATTAGATGATGATCGCAGTTGCGTTTTGAAGTTAAAAATGTATCTAATGAACACAAGAAAGTGTTAGGACATAAATTGGGTGGTCTATAAATCCCCGTAATATTCAATTTGAAAGTTTGATATGATATTTCTAAGTCGACAATGTTAGCATTTTCCATTTGATGATTAAAATAATTGACGTTATATTTTTCATTTACATAGATTACTATTCCATCACACTTATTATATTTGAGACATGCATTGAACATTCGAAAACCTTCTATATTAAAACAGTCAGTATCTGACATCCAAGTTTCGGACAATACTATAACATCCAATTTGGTATCAATAGCATCTAGTAAAACGCAGAGTTCATCAAAATGTTTGGGCAAACTTCTAATGTTCATATGCATAATGTTAATAGAACTAGTCTCGTTAAAGAACTGTTTGCACTCTTGGCTATTACTCAAAACATTCGTTACGCTATTTTCATTAAAATTCAAAGCATTTAACATATCTATCATCATACTAAGTAATTAAGCAGAGAAAAAAAAAGAGTTTTATGATTAAATTATAATAAGCCTGATATGTCCTTACTTGATGTTATAATTATAGCCTTCATACCTTCAGCTTTTTTAATAAAAATATTTCCATTCTTAGTCCAGAAAAATTTGTAGCCAACAGGTTTGAGTTTTAACTTCGTTTCATACAGTAGTTGAGCAGTATAATTCGCTAAGTAATCGTTCACATAAAATTTCCCATTGTCGTTGTCATTCCGTATGCCGGGGCCGTTACCGGCCTCACGTACACAAAGCTTATACTTTTCCATAAATGTATCTCGGATTGACTGTCGTGTGAAATTGCAAATGATGATGCTTGTTGCTGTATTGGTGCTCTTTGATGAAGATGGTTGATCCGTTGATATACGGCGATACTTTCTGTATGCAACGCTTATATCATGTTCCTCTACATTAATGTTCAATTTCGTTCCTATTGATTGTATAATGGCCGGTAAATTTTCAGATGGAGTTTCAGGTATTCCATTTATGGACACACAAGAAGACCTCAATTCATGTTGTAGTGCAGTATTTTGCCGGGCTAGACGACTCAGTTCCACTTTTAATACATTATTTTCGTCCTTTAATTTTTTAATGTCGTTTAAAATTGATTTTATTTCGTCGAATTGACTGGCCATAAATTCGATGGAAGACGAAAATTCATGGATTTGATGTTTAACATCACTTTTGAGTTCATCACTGAATTTCATAAAGTCAACTTTTAGTTTCTGTTATTTAGTTCACCACCGTCAGATGTTTTTTGATGACAGTATTCGCACTTCCATTGGTTTCGTTTTTTTCCGGGTTTTGGCAATATTGTTTCATTTTTCACACATTTTGCGTGGTAATAGTTTTTACAATCACTGCACAAAACCGCATCTTTGGCGTTCAAGAAAATAGATTTACACTCGAAGCACGAAATACTCATTTTTATGGTCAGACAAAACAGCAGTAACTTAATATGACTTGTCACCGTCACAGTTCAGCGCGATTCCAACTATATGTATATAGTGCTTCCAACATTATTATACACTTAAACCCTAAGGATGTATACGGCCCTCAGATTATCTTGGAGATAATTCCAGATACGCAGTATTTCATCGGCAGACTACTAGAAGTAGTAGAACAACCCACGCCAGCGTTAAATCTAAAAAAAAGTTTTTGTTCGCAGGAAAACTGGCATCGAGCCTTATTGAATCTTTCAACCAGAATAATACGAACTTGCAAAATTTTACAATAATTTTTATGTCTTTTCTTCACAAAATATTTTTGGATAATTTATCTAAAGTGAAAATTCTTCTGGCATACAAGGTATTCGGAAACTACCGCATAAACTAAACGGATTGCTCAATCAATTACAAAAACTCGATTTTGAAGCTTTGTAAATACGAAAGCGAAATACGATTTTAGCACGGCTAGTTTTCTTTTTTTTACTATATATAAATCATATGAGGAATCCTTTTCCGGTGCGTTTGTGCTCTAGTTCCTGGACATACTATATAGCTACAATTTCTATGCATTCCATTAAAAGTTTTTTAGCAAGAATTATGTACGCGTACGGCGCGTTTAAAAGTGCAAGGGTAATTCAAATGATATCCTTTAATTTAAAATCGTTGACAGTGATTTCTTATCTGTGCACAAAAGATATCATGACATTATGTAAAAGAACATGTACATATTATGTTATTAATATTTTAGGTTCTTTTCAAAGAATTTCATGTTCATCGTATTCAAACTTAATTAAAATTCTTTCATTTGACGATGGGCAACAAATGCAACACATATGCATTACATTATGAACATAGAAAAGGATTCTTGTGAACGCCTATAGCACTACAAAGACATTCAAAGGGAATTTTGAAACCAAAGCTTTCATTTTTAACAGAAAGTATGGAAAAATATAAAAAACATGATTAGAATCCTGCTAATGGTTGTGACTCTATTTTGTTTTAGTCTTTTCCTTTACAACATTTTAACTATGGGAAGTGAAATCTTTTATAGGTCACAGCTCTAATTAATCAATGTCAGCATTATTCCTAATTCTAAATATGTATTTATGGTGAAGTACGACGTTTATCCTAGCTGACATGATGGCAAGGAGAAAAAGAAAAGTGGGAAAATGCTTTTCTGCAATTTTCAGTTGAATTACGAGTATGTATGTTAGTACTGACTGTTGTCAGTCGAACATTAAAGCAAAATTTGTATCAAACTAGACCATCGTATTTATTCGTATAGTGTCTCACAGAAAATACAAAGACATAATCCAGACAGACGCGAAGACAATATCATTAATAAATGTGTAGCTCAGCTACATACATTATATTTCCATTTGCATCAAGACTGTCAAGTAGGTTTTTGGCGCAATTCTAAATGTAGTAGGTATGTATGTATGTATGCATTTTTTTGGATTACGAAAAGGATGGCCAAGTTTTGCTTCTGCGTTCATATGATGAGAATAGAAAATCAATAAAACCTCGGAAATTTTTGTCTTGAGAAAAATGATCCCTGATAGGGTATTTCAAAATGCTTCTTATTGGAAAACAGACTTTTGCTTCAGATCAAATAAAAACATAAAAATCAAAATGTCAGGTTTATATTACTTAATATCCTTACAAACAACCCCAACGATATATAAGCTTGAAATCATTTGCACCATATCACACAAAACTAATATGTGTACCACATTTAATATTTTTTTTTCTGAAATAATTTTCTGGTTGTGTTTTTTTTTAATATATTGTGGCTGATATTCGATAAAAGCAGTAAATTGATCGAAAATCCGTAAATTTAATTGACTCTTCAAACGGTTATCGTTCAAATTGCAATTTTTACATTAACTTAAAAAAGGTACGTCCGAACTTTGAATAAATTGAATTTCCAGAATATTTGCATTTTTCTTACCCTTTCTCGTACATCAGACAACAATATAAAATGGCAAAATTGCTAGATAAGCTCGTTTGTATCAAATTCAGTTATTTCATCCTTTTCAAATTGATGCCCAGGAGAATCATGTGGAACGAGTATATAGGAAATGCAAATCAACACTATTCTTATATGGAATAAAGGAAATTGTGTGTTGTATTGTATGAATAGGAATTTTTTTTGCATGTGATACAAAAAAATGTAAATGGCCAACTTTTACCTTTTTCTATCCAGGCGTTCTATTGAATTTATTGTTAGCGAGCTAAAGTTAGGAATGGGCCGATATTCCAGGAGCAGTGACTAGGAACAGGGTATTTGCCTGTCACTGTGACTACCTGTTACCGAAGAGCAAAAATACCTGTTCCTGGCAGTCACAGTTTCCGCGCTATTGTTTGCTTTCTTTCTGGCTTGGTTTAAACACTGCTGGCACTGTCACTGTTGGTCGCAATCAGTCACTATACTATTCCAGTCATATCCTGTCACTATGTCAGAGTCCACAGTCACAGCTGTCACTGTTGGTCGCAACCGGTCACTACACTACTAGAGGAGTGTAAATATTGATAACAATATAAGATACATTGAGCATAAAAATAATGGCATTCCTCGAATAGAAGATAAATCCAACCTATTTGTGAAGTGTTAGTTATAGAAAAGAGTTTAGAGTCACAACCAGTCACTATTTCGTGCCACAGTCACAGCTACAGGTACAGCTAGTCACTATGTATTTGTCGCAACCACGAACATTGCCATGTCACAGTCAGGGGCACTGTCACAGGTGGCACAATCAAGGACGCTATCACAGTCAGCAAAGTCAGGGATGCTGTCACAAGTCTTTTTTTTATGCCAATTTTCATGCTTTTCCTATCGTTGTCGCATTTGAGGGAAGTCCCCTTTGTTCGGGCAACTGTGGCTTTCAGTTTCAGTGAACGAATTTAACGAATTTAGTGTATTGCGCAGTGGAATACTATTTATTCCGTCTTATAATTTTTTAAATACAACAATCAAGTCATCAAGTGGCATTTTCACAGCTGTAGCAATGTCGAATCGAGTAAAAAAGAGCCTAATTTGGGAACACTTTTTCCAAGTTGATAGTGTCACGTACATACATTGCTTATTGCACTCGAGTAACTTGCTTTGCGACGTGACGTAATTTACAATATTAGGAACAGGAACTGGACCGGTAACAAGGAACTGTTACTTGCGAGTCACAGTAACAGTTGGAACTGTTACTCAAAAATATCTGTTGAGCCCATCCCTAGCTAAAGTTAGCAATGCTAACGACAGGCGACGTAAACCTAATTTTAAAATCCAACTCTTATCCCCTATACGTTACGTAGGTATACTTTTCCCCCAATGTTCGTTCAAGTGTAAATAAATGCGTTGTTAACATTCGAAAAGGGCTCGATTGACTCGGAAAATCGTTGGCGGCGCCGCGTCGGGCTGCAAAAAAAACACCTCTGGAATTAGCATGCCAAACTCCTGTAAAACTTTATCGTTCCTTGGACGTTTGCATTCATTTGTGGTTGCTTTCGCATGGACGAAAATGAAAACTATATGGATATAGAAAGGTTTCTTTTTGGTTTTATTTCAGGGAAACGGAAAAGGGTGCTGATAAAAACTCTAAGAGTCCCATTAAACCTGTGTTATACTCGTATACTACTACTACTGTGTCTATACTCGTATATCGCTATATGTGCACTAGCATGTTATTATCCTTCATTTGTATTCATTCGAGTTTGTTGGAATAATGAACTTCCCGAAAAAGAAAGACGGAAAACTTTCGCATCTATTCTATACACAATCTAACGTTTGTGATTTTATGCAATCAATATCATTTTTCGCAAATATACAGGGTGTCCCGCAATTGCTTAGCGAAAGACCAATGGTAGACTCTACAGAATGTTTTAGGAAAAATGTCGCCAAAATTATTTCTCTAGCTTTTACCGTTAAGGAGTAATTGCCTTTTTTTGTGATTCTTGTCAAAAAAACCCGACTTCTTTCGAAAAACTCATATTTTCTAGCTTCCACTTTAGCCAAATCAATTTTTTTCATATTCTTCTGAAAGTACACCAAATTTCCAATAAAAGGACATATCGAACGTTTCGAACGGTTTCGTATCTTCCGAGATACGACGTTTTGAATTTCGCAGAAATGTCGATTTCAACTTTTAATGTCAAAATTAAACCCGAATTTCGTAACGATACATTGAAGTGGCAAATCTGCAAAGTTCACAAAAGTTTGCCCAATTCTTAAGCTTTCGAACGGCATATAAGAATAAAGCACAGAATCATCCAGTTTGTGAATAATATGTGTAAAAGGGAAAAAAACATAGTCCGTAAGTGGAAGAAATCTTGCTTTTACGTGGAAATAGTTCAGTCATATAAGCATTTCCAATAGAAAAAAATACAGTAAGGCTATTTTTTTCTTGGTCTTGATTCAGTGGGGTCCCAGGAGTCTAAAAATAATTTTGCTAAAATAAATTTGATCGGAAAGGTCCCAAAAAAGGACACTATTTAATCCTTGACTGGAGGTCGGCATGCGGGGTATCATATCAAAGGGGACGCCGAGGACATTAGAAATCCGGTGTTTGATTCGTATTTCAAGGAGTCTCAACGGAATAAATCGCGTTTGAATGGAAAATTTTCGTGTTTCCCGTAACTTATCATCTGTATCTTTCCAAAGCCGCGAATAATTCAAGTTGTGTTTCATTTTTTAGAATCTAAGATCATTAAATTTACTAAGGAAAAATTGGATCGGAAAACACTGAAAAAGGACATAAAAGGACACTAATCAATACCTGCATATTAAAATGTTTATCCTTTAGACGATGAAAATGAAAAATACTCTCACAATATTAATGTTTACACAGCGAACCTTCGTACAAATAATTCAACACATAAAACAAATTTGTTTATACTTACCGTTATAATTAGTAAAGTAGCATCTACAACAGTAGCGAAAAGTATTTTTCCATAATGCATAACAACCAAGTCTTTGCTTGATGTATAAATTTTACTTCCTTTCCAAGATTGAAGACGGTTTAGTACATTTGCAGGCTATGGTTTTTTTCATTTATACGTATTATTCAGAAACTGGATGACTCTGTGCCTTATTCTTATATGCCGTTCGAAAGCTAAGATACTACGCCAACTTTTGTCAACTTTGCAGATTTGCCACTACAATGTACCGTTACAAAATTCGGGTTTAATTTTTACATTAAAAATTAAAAATTTCTGCAAAATTCAAAACGTCGTATCTCGAAGATACGAAACCGTTCGAAACTTTCAGAAGAATATGAAAAACATTGATTTGGCTAAAGTGGAAGCTAGAAAATAGGAGTTTTTCGAAGAAAGTCGTGTTTTTTGACAATAATCACAAAAAAGGCAATTACTCCTTAACGGTAAAAGCTAGAGAAATAATTTTAGCGACATTTTTCCTAAAACATCCTGTAGAGTCTACCATTGGTCTATGGCTAACCAGTTGCGGGACACCCTGTATAGAAAACTTTTTGTCTGACCGAAAAATGTCCTAAGGACGTAATAAACTACATTTAATTCCCTTTTCAATAATACATAATACTCTAGTCTAGATCTAGACCTTTCCTTAGAAAAGCATACCCTCGACTAGTGGCGATCCCACGTAGGGGTTTTGGGGGTTCAAATCCCCTCCGAAATTATAATTAGTGATACAGGGCTAAGGAATTAAGTCTAAGATGTCATTTTGACCTTTTGATAAAATACCAACAACATAACTTGTTTCAAAGAAATATGCTCCTAGTAGAAAAAAAGTTCCTGCTTATGGCATTGAAAACACGACACTGGCCACATACTCGTACTGGTTTCGTATCAATTAATTTTTTTATTTATTTTTTTCCAGATGTTAAGCTTCATTGCCCATTCACTTGAAGAGGACCGCGGGCTCACCTCGCAGTTCTGGGCATCCGCGGCCAGGTCGAAGAATACAAAGTGTATCAAGGCAAAAGCTTAAAACAAATATACATACTCGTATATCTCAAGTCGAGGAATTAAAAAAAAAAGTCATGATCTCAGTGGCTTTCTAGAAATCTTCCTCTATGCTCGACAAACAATGTGCTGACGGTTATTTAAGTTTTGTTTAAGGCGGGCTTTTCTGAACAGAAAAATATTAAGCCCTTCGTGAAATTATTTTGTCCCGAAATTCGGTTCAGCCAAAAATTTTTTTACTTTGCCTGATCTGATGTGTTATCTCTATCTGTCACGGTTGGCATCTTTGAGGTTATGGGAATAGGACAAGAACATCTTGGATTGAGACTTAAGAAGCTTTAAAGACCCAGAAATCCTGAATTTGGTGAAGGAAATCACCCGGATGTGAAATTTTGTAAATGTAACAATTTCAGCACATTACTTGTTTTTTGTTTGTTTTCGCTTTATGCCTTTGTTTCACATCACATAAACTTTGTTTATTTTTAGTCACCTGTCTATCCGTAGTTAATTTATTTAAAAATAACAATTTTGGCTCACAAATTATTTCAGGTTACCTGAATATTTCTGGCTGACCGGTGCTATAATGTTCTGAGCAGGTGTCCAAAATTCGGCGAAAAATAATTCACAATTACATGTACACTCGGCTTCACAAAAATCGGGCGACTCGCCACTTTCGAACTCAAATACAATTTTCTCAAAAAGTATGAAACTTACAACTATGAAAGTTATATCTATGTACAGAAAGTGCATTTAATGGCGATTCGAATGACTATGATTTTTATCTGAAGTACCAATAACTCACGCAATAAACACAATGCCTGTTTTGATTAGAGTTCGCGCTTACCGTGTGGCCCGGTTTCATTGAAGCTCAGTGTAGTTGTTACTCAAATTGTTACTTCTTGTCTGGTTTCTAAATTTTGTTGAAGAACATTTTCAAAAGATATGGTATTACTCAAGGGTATGAGATCGTGATTAAATTTCGAAAATAATTTTCTATATGTGTTTTCAAACTTGAAGATATTAATTTGTGAAGTCAAGTTTTTCAGTTTCACACCAGATTGCAGCTGTTCATATTTTAGAGAAGCACAAAGGCGCAAGTAGAACATTTTTTCTAAGGGGCTTAACCTTGCTCGTAAAATTGAATAAATGAGTGCGTAAAAAAATAATAATAGAACGTCTCCTAAGTTTTCAGTATGGAAGACTTGCTTTTTTATACGTTTCACATTAGATATTAACAAGAATCATTTTAATAGCTTAGGTATTAAGGTAGCTCCAGTAAATTTGTAAAAGGCGAAAAGGAAGACTCCATAATTGAATAAAGCATTAGGTGAAACGTGGTGGTGTGTATTTTCCGACTGTGTATTTAAATTTACCATGAACGCATGATAAACAATTTATATTATCGGTACCTTCTGTTTTACGAAGAATGTGGTTAAGACTATCTAATTAACACGAATGATATTCATATTACATTTCCCGATATTTTGTCTAAAAAGGTGGAAGACATGCATAGGGATCGAATGAGCAAATAGATACATTAATGCATGTTGAAGAATGAATGAATGAATCTGAATACTGGATTAATTCTTTTAATATATAAAAATTTTAACATCGTTTTGATACAGTAATTTTTATTCATGCAAATAAAATGCCCCCAATCTGCATGTTTTTTGTCATACCAATGCACTGGCGTTTTGTCGTCGACACTAAAATTGCTTCAAATGTCAAACGATTTTTGGTATGAAATTCATGTCAAACAATCACTGAAATTTTACATTTTCTAAATTAAATTTATTTGGGATTTCGAGAGAAGTAAACCTGTATGGTACAATATATCCGAAAATGCTGAGTTCTTGATAAAACTTTACGCATTTATACCACAAAACTTGATTCAAAACTACTTTGGGTATTCGTTTCGGTCCTTTTATGGATATTTCGTAGCTAGGTGATCCCACTGCTATAAGGTATTGATGTCTTCAAACCAATCCCTAATTTCCTAGGGCAACGTTAATCGGGTTTTCCCGAAAACCCCTCCCGAAATAGTTTTCTGCGTACGCTCCTGCCCTCGACCCAAAAATATTCAGGGGAATTTACATTTTTTGAGATTTGCATTTCGAACTGTAGCTTTTAATAGAGTAAAGATAGAGTGCTAAGAATTGATACTGATGCCACCAAGGACACCTCTCACGCTCCGATTAACATTTTAAATTACGCGAGGCAAATAAAATTTGGTTGAGTGCCTAGGACAAACCCCCATATAAGGGCACCTCTCATGCAAAGTGGTTTAGAAAACAGAGGGGAATACCGCAAACTCAACTTTAACGACCTATAACTGCGTTACCGCTGTTTGAAATTGGAAAAACTGATATGAAATGTACTCGCCGTACCCTTTAATTTGAGTACCCGCCCATTACCGATAAAAAGCGAAACATAATTTTTCCACCTCATCGGGACGCCCTGTTATCTCTTCCCTACAAACTTCTAAGGTATTCGTTCCAAAGACTGTTATCATTTTACACAATAAAAAGCTTTTCTAAGTAACCCTAAAAATCAAATCTACCAATTTTTTATTTAAAATAAAGGAGAGATTCCATTGTCAACGGTTATTTCCCATTAACAATGGACTCTTTCAAAAATGTTCACCATATATTGGCATACACCCAAGAGTTTCGTACCCCAATATACTACTCATACCTACCTTTTCGTCTATTGCGGAGGTAGCTTGACTCTTTTTTATAAGGCTGGTGTCAAGGCTAGCTTTTCAACTAATGTTGGAGGCAATATTTCGAACTATCCACTTTCACTTATACCTACCTGCATACATATGTATGTATACAGTGCAAATTACTACAAGGGTACGAATCTAAATTGACAGTAAAATTTACTATTATTCAGGAGGACATGTGCACTACTCGATCAATTTTGAAAAATGAAAAATTCACGTCTTTGAATGGCAGTAACTTTCGAACGGAGACTGCTAGGACTCTGAAATTTCCAGTGAAAAGCCCACCCAGGCATGCTCTACGTCGCCCCGTTTAAACATTTTCACTTTCGTTCAAAATAAAAATTTCGAAAAATAGACCCCCATCGTCAATACTCCTCTCTATGGATCGACAGCCGTCTTATGGGTCGCGTGTTTGAACGGCTGTAACTTACGAACGGAGACAGCTAGGACTCTGCAATTTGCAGTGAAAAGCCCACCCAGGCATGCTCTACGTTGGCCCCATTCAACCTTTTTCATTTTCGCTAAAAATAAAAATTTCGAAACATAGACCTCCATCGTCAACACTCCCCTCTATGTATCGAGAGCCGTCATGGGTCGCGTCTTTGAACGTTCTGTAACTTTCGAACGGAGACAGCTTAGACGCTGAAATTTTCAGTGAAAAGTCCACCCAGGCATGCTCTACGTCGCCCAATTCACACATTTTCATTTTCGCTAAAAATAAAAATTTCGAAAAATAGACCCCCATCGTCAATACTCTCCTCTTTGGATCGACAGCCGTCTTGGCTCGCGTCTTTAAACAGCTATTACTTTTGAATGGAGACAGCTAGGACTCTGAAATGGAAGCAAGACGGAAATCTGCTAATACACGGTTAAAAAAAATGGTATAGACTTTATAAATTTTGGTATACATATAGTTCCATAGACTTTCTATATAAAAATTATACCAAACTTCTTTATTAATCGAAGTTATCAGTTGAAGCTATACAGTTCATGCTAATCGCGTATAAAATATTTGTATAACCTAACAAAATAAAAATATTCCGGCTAAGGTATAAACAGTATTCATCTAGATATATGATTAAAACTATACGTTTTTTTATTTAAAATTAAAAAAAATTACATTTATTTATATGTGAAGGATAATGTACGCCTGCAGAAACCCCCTTTTGGGACATAATATTGCAGGCACTATATATTTCCTATCCGCACATGAACAGAAATTTTTTGACCACGCCGAGATTCGATCTCCGCACCTCTAGATTACTAGCATGCACTCTCAACCAGGTGCGCCACAGCGACCCACGAAGTCCACCTTTCCAAATGCGAATGCAATGATTTTTTTTAGAAATTTACAATATAGGATAAACTTTACTTCACTTTGGTATAAAATTTTTCTATCAGTTAAATATTATTAAACAAATTCTCGATTGGTATGCAAGTTGTAATTTATAGTATAAAATCAATAACACGTTCTGATAAAAGATTCATATAAATGCTGCATAATTTTCATTAGTATTTTTGGATTAATTTTGTAACAGCTTCGTATAATTTTTATACAAACATCTCGAATTCAATATTTTAATACAAGCTTCGGATAAATTTAATAAAAATTAATATAAACAAAATTTATGAATTTTATTACAATTCATACTAAAAAATGTATGAATGAGCTTTATACCATCAGTTCGTATATAAAATACACCAGAATTTTTAACCGTGTAGGGATGATAACTAAACAACAAGTTTCCCTAGCTACCCCTGCGATGCGAAGTAATACCGAGTGATAGTTTCGCAGGGAAGGGAGGTCAGATGGTATAGTTTTAATCCGTAAACACCTGACATACCGGCGATTGGGGAAGTGGTATACTATATCTTTTTGAAAACATTCCCACCTGAAATTTGTAGCTGTTATTATCCCTCACTAATAATTTGAGGATAATAGAGTCGATTCAGAATTAGTTCCTCTGCAATGCTTTTGGCCCTAGTTATGACAGTCACAAGCCCAGTAGGTGTACCTTACCTACCTTACCCATTAGTAGGTGTATCTTACCTACTTGGTCTTGTGCCAGGGAAGTTCCTAAATTTCTTTTAACTCATCGCGTAGGGATAAAAACGTCGCTACCACCGATGCGAGATATGAAAGACATTTTTGTACTTAGTTTACGCCCAGAAAAAAAAGTGTGCCAAAAAGGTACTTTTTATTGTAAATTCATGTTAACAATATCGTTTGCAAAACTATCAAATTGAAAAAAGTTATGGTTCATGCATAAAAATATGTTTTAGTGTACATATATAGCATTGAAACTTTAGCGTTTGAAAAGTTGAAGCAAGACTTTAATATAAAAAACAATATTTTGTGATGCCTATGCCTATATGTGACAATTTGAAATTTAGCCAGGATGCTACCGCCGATGATTTTTTTTTTGCGAGTCTTCTTCAGCTAGCCTGCCTCCGAATTAAAAAAAAAAGTATCCATTTTCCATTGCCTGAATTATTCAATAATAATAATTTGATGTATATATTCTACTAACAGCATTCAACAGTTTTGATGGAGTCTTAAAATAGTTTTTGCATAGTATTGACTATCGTACTACATGCAAAACTAATGCATAGTATACTCTATTATAAACGTACAATAATAAATCATTTCAGTACATGCTTCTGCATAAGGATCTTCGATATGTCCCTTGGATTAAGGTAAACGACATGCATAGGTACATGTGCTTACCGCAACCGACTTGTACCTGATACCGCAGAGTTCATTTCCTAATTAGCTTCCACACGCAGATTACGTTTTCACTTCAATGTTTGAATTTGATTCTGTTTAATGGAGTTAGTTAGTCCATGTTCTTGGCAAACAAAGTAAGTTACGGCAAACAAACGGCTCCTTCGACGGCTCTATTTGCAAAAGCTATTTGTATTACATCCTCGAGCTGGAGACTATGACCTATACATACTCGTATGTGTCGCATGGAACACATATTTGTTTATGTCCGGAGTCAATTTTGCTCTTTTAATTAGAATCTCCGTTTCAAAATTCTTGCCTTTGCGGACACTTTTCTTTTCTGATTTTTGAAAACATATGCATTTTCGAGAAAAAAAAGTCCCGAAAATAAATTAAAGGCAATGCTGGCTTGCCTTTTGCTTTAAGTGCATATTTCTAATTCTGTAAAATGCTTGTTGTCTAGAACTTAAGGTGATAGCTTCAATTTCAAAAACGATCCTTTGCTACTGACTATTTTTTTTCCTTCCTTTATTTTTCCTTTCTTAGTCATTTAGCTTTAAATTTTTGTATTTACTGATCCTTGATTTTAATCAACTTTTGAGTAATATTGCTTAACATATATCCGAATGAAGTGTGTAACCTAGCAATTTTAACCTTACTCGAATAACTCCAACCATGAAGCAAAAATATTATTAGTGCTTACAACAATACCCCAAAATATTAATTAACTTAAAGTTGAGAAAAAATTCAATGAATTTCGAAAGCAACACAAATGAGAAACTAATTATTTCTGAAGTACATATCGAAGTAAGTACATATTCTTAATACTCGGTACTAGGTAAATAGTATTATTTAATAAATTGTTTAAAACTCATTCACGAGAATACTTAAATCAGAGCATATCATCATAAAATATTCACTTTGTTAAACGAACAATCAGCGCAAAGAAATTTCTCCTTGAAATCCTGAACTGTTTCGCTGTATTATTCAAAAGCAAAACATCCACTGACCATATCGACCAGTAGGTACTTTGATTCCCATTAGTCTACAAAAAAAAAAACAGTCTCTCTCATTCTTCCCTTACATTCAAAATATATGGTAAGATCCATATGTACTTGAATAACGCAGCCGAAATAAAAGAACCGGGCAGAGATTTCTCTCAAAATTTTATAAAATCCAATTTCCGTTTTTTCTGTACTTTTTCGTCTTCATCGTAAATTCGTGAATTTATAACCGCGAACACAACACCGTATAACATCGGACATGCAACAAATTTCTCGATAATATTTTAAGTTTTGCCATTTGCCACTGCCACACACACACCAAACAGGAATCAGAAGGACGACACGATTAAGTCCCTTGCCGCGTAGCTTTGATTCGTATCCTGTTTGCAGAAGTAGAACATTCGCAGAAAGTAAAGATATACGCGCAATGTTCGTCCATGTAAGATGGAGATTGTATACATACAATTTTAAGTACGTTTCTTGCATTTTTGTCCTTAAGCCGGATTTTTATTATTTATTATATTCCGTATATACGCGGACGACAATGGTCTTTCATGGAGCTTCCACAGTATCAGGTTATGCTTGAATGCATTCGCCGCGGCAATGACAGGGATAAGCTTGAATTACAGGCGAACAGGACATAGTACGCAAGTATAAGAATTGAATAATAACGTGTAGTTGCAAGGTTTTTCATTGTTACTGTGAAATTGAATATACTTGTCATCAATTTATAATTCAGTCCAGGCATTAGAGCGTATGACAGGTATGGCATTGTAAGAAAAATATTTGATAGAAAAAGTTACATTGCCATATCAATGTAACTTAGTCGTTATTTAAAAGTTTTAAATATCGTTTTAAAGATGACCATCATATTGACCAACCCGACCAATTGCGGATTTCCATATTATACGTATTTGCCTCTACCGAGACGAGTCATAGACAGAATTATTTCCTGATTATTGTTACGATGGATCTATTCCGTTAAGATTGAACAATTAGGTTTCTCTAATATAATAATTGTCAACCCTCCGGGCTTCCAAGGTAATCTTCGGGAATACGTGTCAAAATTAAAATCTCCAAGTTGAAAGCCAGAAAGGTGAGCTTACTCTTGGAATTAAGTCAGTCTCTAAATCATTAGGATATATTTCTATCCAGAAAAGGACATCTTGTCTTTTGTACGCTACTTTGACAAGCTTATGTATATAGCTTCTTCTCCGCGACTTAATTAAAATTATGCTGGAAACAGATTGGACGCATTGTATGCTGCCAAAGAAAGCAGCACAATGCATTTTAAACGGCTGACATGTTTGCTGCTCCTGCTGTTCAACCGCAACAGCAAAAAAAAACATTCAAAACGCATTCAATCTGTTTCAAGCATTACGGCTGGATCCTGAAAATTCTTTGCTTATTCCCTCAACAATCAATTAATTCCCATACTAACACACAGGGTAAGCCGCACAGAGTTCGCAAAAATACGAAGTAAGGATGCTTGACTTAGCTTATCCTCTTATCATCCCTAGAATAAGTTGGGGAAAAGGACTCTTATCCGATGAATATGGACTCAGAACAAGATCAACTTATACTGGCATCGTGTGTTTCTTTGATCTCTATTTTTTGTATAAAACATAAGTCACTCGAGCACTGGGCACTCAGCTGCGTTTTAAATATTTAGGTTACTCATAGGTTATACCTACCCTCCAAATACGGGCACGACCTCCACGAAAATAATCTCGCTGCACGGCTCCTCGTCACTTAATTTGCATAGGAACAAATTTTTAAGATGGCTGTTAAGGGCGCTACAAACCTGACGATTTCTCGGCCGATCGATTGGGCAATCGATTGCCCACAATCGATCTGGCGCCCGTACAGCACATACATTAGGCAATTTATCGGGCAATCTGAAATAGGCAGTCTCACGGTCCACAAGACACAACACAAAATAGCGAAAATTAAACCATTTTTGGCGATGGAAGATGGACATCCCTTGCTCCTTTGATGGAGTATGACCGCCACAACCTTAGCATGAAGAAGGTTTCTGTCAAAAAATCAGCAACTGAGAACACATGATTGTCATAACAGCTTGTACGGAAAATTGCATTGGCAATACGTTATACATGTCAAATCAGAAAATTGAATCCGATGGTCACATACACCTTCCGATTTATCTCGTAATCGAAAAATCTGGCCGATCGATCGGGGAGGGTCTGTGGTGCCTCTTATTGCACAAATTTGATGAAGGTTAGGTTAGGAAACAAATTGCATCAATTATCTTTATGTTCCTCCTAGAATCCTTCCTAAAAATTACATGACCCTAAAATTCCCCTAGGTGGTCGAAAATCTCCTAAATTTAGAGGATTTTCCCCTAAATTTGTGACACTGCCAATTTGTGACTGGCCAATTTTGAATTTAAAAGTTCCGTTATCGTTATAAGAGCGCACAATTTCTTGCTAGTGTATAAGAGAACATAACGAAATATGTATAAAACTTAAAGCTTTCGAGCGAGCTTACTATACTCTGTGGAGAGTATCATATCATCGACACCGGAATTTTATCGGAATCACATTCGAAACAGAAAAAGCTCATTTGTCGGCAGTACATACAGTAGATGCCGGTTATTAACCAGTAAACTAAAAAACTAACTCTGTTGGAAAACAATTCGTTTCAGTTATTTTTTACTGAGTAATAGTGCAGTGCATAGTATTTTTCAGGGTAACATTTTATTATTACACAAACGAAAACGAATTATGTTTCCAGATAATTTGCCAATAATTTTGTGAATTGTTTATGAAAGATTTTTGAACATATATTTCGCTTTGGTTTTCTGAACTGGAAATATGTAACATAAAAAAAACTATCGGCCTTAGATTTTTTTTGTTTTAACCCTTAAATGCATAGCGTGCCATATATGATACATGGCTAGATTCCTGTAAAAGTCTAGCGATTATTAAATTTTTAATTTTTTTTTTTACTTTTTCCCAAAGTAGACAAAACAAGCTTTCACATAAATTCAATTTTGGCTTCCCCAAGCTTTCCTTGAATTGTCTTTGCGTCGTCAAATTTTTTGTGGAATTTGAAAAGCTATTGTTTAGAGCTAAAAAATTGCGAAATTTATTGTTATATGGAAAAGGTAAGTTGGAATGTGTTCTTGAGATTTGTTTGAAATTTTGACCAAAAAAAGTCACCAAAGGTAGTGTTTGCACCAATTGTGTAACGTACCATATATGGTACACCATGCATTGGGGCATATTCAGAAATATCTATACATGCATTCCGATCGTTCTTAGTTGATGAAATTATTTTCCGTTAATCTTGGGTAGGGTAGAATATGTAATTGGGGTAACCTGTTTTTCTTCACCATTAAATTTGTAATAGAATAAAATAAAAATTTTTAATTATCAGCTGTTTCAACACGATAGTGCGTTTTATTGGGTCTTCTCGTCGCAGTACCGTATAGCCCCATGTGGAGCCATATGGTGCGTTAACTCAGCCGTTTATAGGCAATTTCGAGTCAACGTTACATTACATATCATTTCGGAGTGTATATAATGTTGCAAGCACTATATATTTCCTATCCGCACATGTACGGAAATTAAGACCACGCCGAGATTCTATCTCCGGATCTCTAGATTACTAGCATCGTAGATTGCGACTCAACCAAGTCAGCCACAGAGTGGGAACAGGTCAAATAACCTAAATTTTCATACAAATTATGTCATCGATCCATTTTTCCAGGACATTTACTGTAATTTTTTCTGAAAGCTAGGTTAACCAGTCCTGTTCAGGATCCAAGGAAACGGAGTTGTCAAAGTTAATTTAGAAGTATCGTTTTTGTCATTTTATTTTCCATAGCACACCGGTCAGGGCTTAGCGTTTCTGTAGATGCTTCTTATAATTCCAGTCTTTTTAACTGGCAAGTATACTGAAAAAATAGTTCACATCTTTTGTTTTGTCCTTAGGACACGCCACTAAAAACTGAGCTTCCGTACTCAACATTTTAGTAAGATACTTTGACTTTCACCAGGACAAAAGCAGCTGCGCCTTGATATCCAATTGAACCATTTGATTATGACAAGTATTGTGTTGGAAGTCCTCGGTCAGGATCCTCAGAAAATGTGCTTCTAGGGTCAACTATTTCATACGGAAGACTATGTGGGGTACCACAAAAAAATACATGGATATGGATGTAATTCTTGTGGACATGTCCTGGGACCTGCACAAATTTGAGTTATATAGCAGGCAGCAGTTCATTTCCATATTCATATCCCAGCAAAGTTAATCCAATCCATGTACTTCCATATCATATATGTATGAATTAATGAATAAAAATCTTTACAAACTGTATATTGCGAGAGCTGAAAATAATATAAGGAATGACAGTAAGACATTTTGAAGAATCCCAAAAAATTTTGAATTCAATGGCAATTTTTACAAAGATTTTCAATCGGTTTGTGACGGATTTGCTTGAATTTTCAGTTCAGTTTACAAAGTGCCAGACTCCGTTTCATCAGAAATGAATGCTAACATCAATGGAAACCAGACTGCATTTGTCCCTCGGATAGCTCAGGAGGACCTTACGAGTACTCTTGAGATTTCTGATGATGACGTATTGAATGCTATGCGTGATCTTCATGTTAGTATTCAGGCCGGACCTGATGGAATTCCTAATATATTTTTGAAGAATTGCATGCAATCGTTATGTCGTCCTTAGCATTTATTTTTATTTGTCCTTGTCTTCAGGTGTTTTTCTTGATGAATGGAAAGTTTCGTACATAACCCCTGTTCTCAAAAAGAGTCCGAAACATCTTATTGGTAACTATAGACCCATAGCCAAACTATCAGCAATACCGAAGTTGTTTGAAATGCTTATTAAAAATAAAATAGATGTAATAATTAGCCGTTTGATATTGCCATGTCAACATGGATTCCTGAAAGGAAAAATCAACTTCAACAAAAATGGGTTCATTTACTAAATTTGTTGCTGATGGTATTGAGCAGGGAATGCAGGTCGATGTGGTATATACCGATTTTTCGAAGGCTTTTGATAGAGTAGATCATAATATCTTACTTACGAAACTAGAAATTTTAGGAATACAGTCAATTTTTCTAAGCTGGGTGAGTCGGATAGGACTCAGTTGGTGAAGTTAAATGGCTGCACACCTCGCTGTTATAAAGTGTTCGTCAGGGGTTCCGCAAGGAAGCCATTTAGGACCACTTTTCTTTTCAGTTTTCGTAAACGATATCATCCAAAATTTTAAATTCGTGCCTGTATGGCAGTATACCGATGATACGCAACATTGATAACTGCCTTAAATAAAATTTTAAAAATGTCTTTCATTTACAACATATGGCCTGAATGCATGGCGTACCATATTTGGTACACGATGCAAATTCTACTATTTTCGCTTTGCTGGGAAAACGGGCTGTTTCCTGGGAAAATAAAGGCTGATTCCGTGTTCAGTGACCGATTTTACATAAGAGAAAGTCAGTTACGATAATGGGTTCAGACACTATACATTTAAGGGTTAAATATTGACAATTGACTCGCAAATCATCATCAAAAAAAAAACCAATCGAAAACGTGTGTTTAAATAGGGTTAGTTTTTTGGTTTACTGGCTAGAATCAGCAAGGGGTTCGGAATGTCTGTGGTTTGCTAATTTGAAGTTAATTTTCGCAAGTTAAACTAATTTTGGTTCTATATTCTTATTCTATGCTTGTTCTATATATTATTAGTTTGTTCCGAACCTCTGTTGAGAACGGTTGTGTTTTGCTCGTGTAGCTTTTAAATTCTTTAAAATTTTATTAAAATATAGCTAATTGTGCGACCTATATACTTAAATTGTGCGAAATATTGTGAAAATACTGTGCTTGTCGAAAGTGTTGAGCTCGGCAAGAAATAACTGTGCCAACAATCTTATACAAACAAAAAAAAATTTTTGCTATTCTAAAGGTTGTTCAGTGACCCCTAGTGCAAAGTGAACATTCTTCGGAAAGCTGACTACTATAGTAAAGCAAAAAATTTACTACGCTAGCAAACTGGAGGAAACACGTAAAAGGTTACGTGAAGTTATGTCATCAATCTCTCCCGAAGCAAAGAAAAATAAAAACATGATGAGTCACCTGAAGGGTAGGAAGATAGGTGATATCACAGTGGAAGAGTATGAAGAAGTGATAACCACGTATAATGCTGACATCTACGACAAGATTGTCAAGTTAAATCAAGAAGTAACGGAATTAAAAGAGGAAAATGCTCGAATAGCGAATGAGTTGATGCTATGGAAGCAAAAAACTATGCTTCTGGAGAGGGATATGGCGCAAGTCGAGAAAAGACAAAAACGCGCAAATATAATCCTTAAAGGAATAAATGACAACAAGCCCCACAAAACAACTGTGGAAGGATTCTGCGCGAACATTCTAGAAGTACCCGGAGTCGTTGTGAAGGAAGTAAAAACCCTCCACCAAAGAGATGGCAAAGTTTCGCTCGTAGCTGAAGTGAATGACGAGGCAACGGTAAATACACTATTGAGAAATTCAGCGAAGTTAAAAGGCTCCAGCGTGACCATTGATCGTGATCTACCAAGAGATGCCAGGGAAAGAAAATCTGCCATGCTGAAACTGAAGAGGGACCTAACAGCAGTCGACAGAGGCAGAAAAGTAATCGTGAGAGATGACAGGATGAAAATCGAAGGCAAGTGGTTCTATTGGAATAGAAACAAACAGCTGAGGTGTGGCGAATACGACGGCAGGACTGTACTGGATAGCATTTATGGTAACCAAAATTTACAAAATATTAACTTAGACTATAGTATTATATCAACTCAAAATGTTCGACAATAGGTAACAACCGTCTGTGGTAGTCCAAATTTATATACACCTAGTAACAAAATTAAGACTAATGAAAGCGAAAATTCACTAACCAAATCTCCAACCTTACACAATCTAAGCATAATGTCTTATAATATTAGAGGGGTCTCGGGAAAAGTAAATTTGCCCGAATTCTTTGCATTCATAAAATCCTTCGATATTTTTGTACTCATTGAAACGCATATCACAGAGCAAAATGTAGGACAATACTCTAAGTATTTTGGTGGATATGATCTAAAATGGAAATACGCACATCGTTATAGCAGATTTGGCCGCGCGAGTGGAGGAATTTTAATGGGGATCCGAAAAACTTTAGCTAATAATGAATTATCACATACATACAAATTGGTAAATGATACAATTATTCTGGAACTTAGGTCCTTATATACTAAGCTATCTATAATACCAGTGTACTTAAGGGGAGCAACATGGGAAAGTGAATTTCAGCAACTAAAGAATACATTCCGAGAGAATCAAATTGTGAACCCGCTACTGATCGGCGACATGAACATTAGAGTCGGTGAAGAACAGCAAGAGATAGATGACATATATTTTAGGCCGAATGTGAGTGATATTAGAAAGTCCAAAGATAAACTCCATAATCAGAAGGGACTCGAGTTCATCGAATTCTGTAGAGACGAAAACTTTTGCATCCTAAACGGCCGAACTAAGGGCGATGTCGAAGGCGAACTAACCTTTGTGTCAGGTGTTGGCTGCTCAGTCAATGATATATGTGCTATATGTAATGAGTGTTTGGAATCAGTGGAAAGTCTCCGAGTAGTCAACAGGCTCGAGTCTGACCACTTTCCAATACAGTTAGAATATAATTTCCAAATGACAGAAAGCAAAGGGAATAAAATGAGCCTACTCCCAAAACTAACGTGGAAAGACCATTCAAAGGACGTTTATCAAAGAAATCTCCACTCCAATATAACCACCATGAAAGAGACGAAAGACCACCTAACTATATCAGACCTTGTGAATATAATACACGCTTCCAAGCCGGCTAATAGTATGCACTTTACCTTTAATGCAAAAAACAAATGGTTCAATGCAGAATGCCAAAATTGTCGATGCAAGGTCTTCAAACGACTTAACCAATTAAGAAAAGTAAACAACAGTGAAAACAGGATCAAGTATGTAGAATCCAGAAGAAAATACAAAGAGGTTAAAGAAAGAAGCAAACGCGAGTACTACGAAAATCTGAGCAGAAAAATTAGTCTAGTGGAGGACGGAAAGAGCTTCTGGCGTCTAGCAAAAGAATTAAGAGACGTGAGCTTCATTATTGGACCAACACTGACAGCATCCGACTTTTTCGACCACTTTAAAACGCTTTTTAACCCTCCTTTAAATAACGTACAGTTTAGCTTCGCTGCTCCATTCATCGAAGTGCCCGAACTAGATATGGACATAACAATAGTAGAAGTTAAGCAAATGTTATGTAGAGTCAAGGAAAACAAAGCGCCAGGTGAGGATCGCATTCCATACGAGTTTTTAATACATGCTAATGATGAACTCCTGGCCGAACTCGTAGTTATCTATAATACCATATTGAGAACGGCAGTTGTAGAAGAAAGCTTTCTAAAAAGTATTATATTTCCTGTCTTCAAAAAGGGGGATATACACAGTGCTGGAAATTATAGAGCAATTGTATTTATGAACTGCGTAGCAAAGTTATTAATGGGGATACTCAATCACAGACTTTCAACGTGGGTTCAATCTAATTCTATCTTAACTGAATATCAAGCTGGCTTCCGTAAACACTATTCAACTGTAGACAATTTATTTAATTTGACATCAATCATACACCTTAAACTAGAAGAGAAAAAGAAGGTGTACGCTTTCTTCGTCGATTTTAAGGCGGCTTTTGATTGCGTCCCACGACTTTCTCTACTCTACAAATTGTTCAACATGGGAGTATCCGCGAAAATTGTAAACTTGATCCAAAGCCTATACTCAAATACGAAGACAGCAGTATGGACAGGAGAAGAACTTTCAGAATACTTCGAAACGTCTACGGGAGTTAAACAAGGATGTCTGCTGTCTCCTTTACTTTTTGTACTTTTTATAAATGACTTGCATGATATATTAGAAGGAGGATTATTCGTAGACAGTTGTAATATTCGAGTACTTAAATATGCAGACGATATAGTTCTTCTCGCAGATGATATCGGGACACTACAAGGTATGATAAATAATCTAGAAGAGTATTGTAACATTTGGAATATGACTATAAATTTAAGCAAATCAAAAATAATGGTCTTCAGGGCTGGGGGAAGCTTGGCAAGTGCAGAGAGGTGGACATTCAAAGGTGACCCAATAGAGATCGTGAACAAGTACACATACTTAGGGGTGGTTCTAACGCCAACACTGTCTTTTACCCAACATATCACAGAAAGAATAGAAAAGGCAAAAAATAGCGTAAACATGACTTGGATACAATTCTTCGCCAGCAAGGATATCTCACTCTCTAGGAAACTGAAACTTTATAACGCAGTGTGCAGAGCAATTCTTTGTTATGCAAGTCAGATATTCGGTTATGCACACTTTGAGCAAATAAATAAATTTCAGAGATACTTTCTGAAGAAAGTACTAAGCTTACCCGACTTCACACCAAATTACGCCTTAATACTGGAGACAGGCTTACCTGAAAACTGCATCCATACCTTTGAACTCCATATAAACTACATATATAAAATTATGCTTGAATACCCAAGCGATCGTTTACCTCACATATTAGCCTACAAAATTGCACAGAAGAATATTTTCTATTTTAAGGAATGGAACATCCTTGGGGAGCAGTTTGGTATACATTGGTCACTAGGAAATATAAATGATTGGCAAAGGATGAAGCATATGTTCATTATAAGCCTCTCAACGTCTCGCGTTGACAATTTGAAACTTAGAGCAGCAGGAAGCGCTGAGCGATTCTACAAGCACTTAGACTTTGAGAAAGGAATCACTTATATAAATGACGGGTATGATAAAGCAAAAATAATGTGGCTATTTAAAGCGAGATCTGGGACCTTGTACTTAAATGCTAACCGATTCAATGCAACAGAACAACAAAAACGATGCAGTATGTGTAATACTCTAGAAAAAGAAGATATTCCACACTTTATAGGTAGATGTAAAGCACTTAAGGAGTTCAGACTTAGATATTTTGGTAAAACTCACCTAGAACCCCATGAAATTACTGATGCTTTAAATGGCATAAATGACCCAAACTGGGAAAATCTATATAAATACATCCTAGTTGCTTTCGATACGTACAGAAGAGATTTGATTAGTGAATTTAACTTTTAACATGGTAAACTTATTGAACCAAAGTAGCATATATGAAATAATATTAAACATAAAAAAAAAAAAAAATTATTAAATAGATTTGAATTGAATATACATACTAATTTTGTTCCGTTTAAACTATCAAACAAAATGTAAAAATAAATTATGTTAAAAGATATAACCGAAAAAGGAAAATGTTAAAAAAAAAAAAAAAAAAAATGATGTAATGTATAAAAAAAAAAAAAAAAATATGTAAGTTCATAGTTCAATGTACAGGGATATAACGAAAAACACAAAAAAAAATAACAAAAAAGGCACAATAACAAATAGAAAAATAAGTAATGTGAAACAAATAATTGCACAAGATAAAACAGACTACCAACAGACGACACTGATGTCATTGTTGTAACTGTTTATTTATTTATTCATTTGTTTATTAACCATATTCTTTATTATAATCGTATTTTTTTAAGAAAATTTTGTAGCAAACGAAATAAATAAATATTATTATTATTATTATATTATTACAAAGCTTTCTAGAAAAAAATTCCATTCTTTTGAGGGAACTTTTATTCTAAATATAAATCATATTGATTTTTTTACAAAATGTTTAAGACAAATTTTTGGACAACATTTTTAAAATGTTAAGCTGATGGCATTTACAAATGCCATCATCAAAATTTGACGCCATATACACTGGCATTTTCCTTAATTCTGGCGGAATCCTGACAGTCAAGAAAATGTGAATTTGTTTTTGTTGGTGTGGTTTTCAAGTTTCCATGAAATAGTTCGAAAGTTACAGCCAAAAACTTGAAAACATCTTGTCCGATCTTAATGAAATTTTGGACGCTTTCAGGACAGTTTCTATTATAGCTAAAATTTAAAAAAATGGCATTAAGGGGATCAGAATGGCAAACTCTTGCAGACTCTTTGTAAATCAGACGATGGGGTCTTGGGGCTGCTATAAAAACTCCAACTGGAAAAAGATTTTTGTAAGATTAAATTATGAATCAATAACCAAACCTAACAAAAATATGTTTCTAATGAGTGCCCAAAAGATTTGTAAAAATAAGTGGAACCGATCTGTTGGATTATGGGCTACCAACATAACTCCGCGCCCCAATTAGATTCTTTAAAAAAAAATTTTTATTTGTGTACCGATTCTAACCGAACCTCATACAAATGTATTTCTATTGATGCCACAAAACAAATGAAATATTACTATTGGACCATGGACCTATAATACAAAATTCACCCTCCTTCAATAAGGTTTTCTAAAGGTACATTTTCCTCGACACGACTGCACGACAGCGACTCGCTCATTACATATAAAAACTCGTTTTTAAAATGAGAGAAAAACGAGTTTTTATATGGAATAAGCGAGTCGCTGTCGTGCGGCCGCGTCGAGGATAACGTACCTTAAGGAATGCTTTTTTTAGTTGCGCACTATCCTAACCAAACCAAAATATTGACGTCTGTGACGTGACCTATGCAAAAACGGAAGGAACAAAAATGGGGCTTTAATGAGTTGCTATAGAAACGGCACCCAAAATGCAAGGTTCAAGAATTATGTAGAAACGGACGGAATAGGGACACCCAAGAAACTATTACGCTATTTTTGCGCTAATTTTGAATCAATTGCAACGTGCGGCACTTTGAAAATTGGAACGTCAAGATTGGAAGTTTATCGAAACAAAATAACAAATCTATCAAGAATTGATGTTGGAAATTCAATGCAAAAATTAGTCTACGAAAAAAAATGAATGACTAATTTGCTTAAATCTCAATAAGAGACACATAAATATAATTTAATTTATTCTGATTGTATAGTTTCACACAAAAATTTACATACATACATTTTTATACATTGAGGCAATATACATATGTTCACAAATACTCCATATAATACATGATACATTTATACAAGGGTCGGACCTACATATTAATTATATATTATATTAATTTTTAAAGAGCCTTTACACAAAATCTTCCTTGGGTATAAGATGTTCATCGGTTGCCTTTTCAGCATCTTTCAGTGAGTTCCGTTGTCCCGACGAAAGTGGATACGATATATTTGTCGCGGGTGGTGAGTAACTGTTTTTATATTGCTGTGCCTTTTTCTTGCAGAAACCAAAACTGAAATCATAACAGAGTTACAAGTATGACAATTGATAATGTACAAAATGTTATTCATAAACTTACTTTGATAGAAGACAATACAATTCACGTCGATACTGTGTTGTCAGGATCGCATATAAATATGGATCAGCACATGAATTGAGTGGATAAAAAAATACCAAAAGGATTTTTGACTTCGTAACATTTATTAGTGGATGTCCGGCCAGAGCGGTTAATCCGAAAAATCCAATTGGTGCCCAGCATGAGAAGTTTGTGAATACCTACAATAGAAAGAACACAATAAAAAAAAACGTGAAATTATAGAATGAAGCTATGTTCATGCGGAATTAAGTTTGTTCAGCGGTTCAGCCTAACAGAATAGTTCTCGATATTAAAAAAAAAACCGAAACATGCACGTATAGTATAGGTACTCGTATAAGCGCAATTAAATAAATTCCTTGCGAATTCTTACCAATAATGCCATTTTCTTGGCAATAGTCATTTCTCCCGACGTACGACCAGCTCGACGTGTTTCCTTGCCAAGCGAAAAATATATTTGAGCATAGCAAATGGCAATAATGAAAAATGCTGCACCATTTATTCCCAGAATTGATGCAAGATAAATAACATCCATTGAATCGCGAGCTTCCATAGGCAAGCAAATACTATAAACGATAAATAAAAATAACCAGAAATGGTGATGAAATGAAAACGCTCGAAATTTGTTGGTTTGAATTGCATGCTTCACAATTCCGATTCAAAAGAGTTGCTAGATATATTTTTTCTATTTTGATTTAACAGTTCAGATATTTATTTTTAATTAACCCATTTTGTACTGGTACCAGAAATATTTTTTTTATGGCGATATCCTTGATATATTTTGTCTATAACCACACTCTGATGACGATTCCGAAGAAAAAAAAATTTTTCGATTTGTTGTTTTTGTGTTATGGGGTGGTTCGAAAACGAACCGTTGGTAAGTAAGCGACATGGTATGTGTTGTATGCAATAAGGAAGGTGTGGCGTGGGCTTACATAATAAAATACAGTTTTTATTGAATTTTATATTTATTTTGGGGCTTAAGGGTTTTTACAACATTAAAAAAAAACACTTATAAAATCGTTTTGTTTTCGTCCGTCTGTCCGTTTGTCCGTCTGTCCCTTTGTCCGTCTGTCCGTTTGTCCGTCTGTCCGTGCGTTCGACTCTTCACTAAATAACTCGCGAACCTCTCAATCGATCGATTTGGAATTTGGTAGATATGTGTAGAATGGTCGCAGTCTTTGTTGCGAATAACTTAAAACTTGGTAGGACGAAGATAACAGGGTGTCCCTGAAGGGATGAAAAAAGTAGCCTTTTTAGTTTTGATCGGAGATGGTACTCGAATCAAAGGACTCGAAGAGTACATTTCATATTAGTTACCCTTTTTCAGTTTCAAGTAACAGTAACGGAGTTATTGGTCGTTAAAGTTGAGTAAGGTAGCAACATTTAGATACACCATGTACCAGCGGTTCGTTTTCGAACAACCCAAATATAGAAGCTCATAAACTGAAAACTTCTTGTTATTTTTTTCAAATTATAATATCAATAGAAAAATACATGGTTTTACTTATTGAATGCAATCATTTCAATAAATTTCATGGATTTTATATATAATTTTTTTAATTTTGAAAAATGGTCGAAAAAATATGGTCATCCTATTTTTTAAAAATATAATATTATTAATAACATATTTACCTGCAAATGACCCAAATCGATAGACGACAGTCTACCAGTGCTGATAACATCAAAATAAAGTTAAAAATATAAATTGTTCAATATAAAAAAAATTATTGAAAATGGTGGTTCGAAAACGAACCACCAGTACAAAATGGGTTAAAATAGAACAATGTTTCCATGTGTTTTGTTTTTATTTTACCACCTAAAAAAATCATTACATTCACCATAAAATTAATGTTACTGTGAGATATCAAATAAATATCAATATGTTGTATGCTTAATCAAATCAAAATCAATAATCCCCCTGTCCTTTTAATGGAATAAATTAAGTCTACTTATTCGACACCTTAATCTCAATAATGAACATACAAAATTTAATTTAGACTTCATAAAATTCCCATGAGCATTGCATTTTCAATTATCCCTAAAATAGTTACCTGGTCGACGAGTAGTTGCTGACGCCGAATAACGGGAGCGATGACATGATGCCTGAATATATCCAACCGCAAAACATAATGTACATGGCCTGTTTCATTTTAATTCGCTTGTTTAAATAAATTGCATTTGTGATGGCAAACCAACGTTCCAACGTGATTATAGTCAGTGTAAATACCGATAGGTGACTAGCGAAAACAGTGAGAAATCCTGCAACTTTGCATCCAGCACCTGCAAACGCCAATTTACGAATATTAATGCATATTGGTAATGTACTGGAAACAACTAATGTATGTTTGTGTTATTGACGTGTTTCAGAAGAAAATTTTATAGAAATATAGAGTGCGGATGTGGTTTAAATAGAACATCATTACTGATTCAGAAATTGTTATTATTGAAGCATAATTAATTGGTGCCTGGGGGGTTAACCTATAGTGCCGGATTAAACACGCGGCAGAGAGTGGCAATTGCCACGGGCCCGCGCTTTAATGGGCCCCGTGTTTTCCTTAAACAAAAATTATAACAACCAAGTTGCCAACGAAATTCTAAAAGGTAGTTCCTTTCTAAATTTTAATAGCACGTTATCGAGTGTTCCGAAATCATACCAGGGTTTATATTGCATGAAATACAGAAATGTTTCATTCTAATATTATAATATGGCATCAGCGCCCGCTCTAGCACTTACGCCGCCCCGGGCAAGAGGTCAAATTGCCGCCCCTTAGGTGACGTACCCGGAAGATTGAAAGTAGATAGCACATGTTATGTCGTTGTTGTTGTAGAAGCGATTTAAAAGACTTTTTATTCTTGAATCGAGTGATTTTGGCAGCTCTTGGTCGTTGTAACACATCGGTTCCACAATGGCTGCCGTAGTATCACATATCAACACAAAAATTCATAGTCACAGTGGGATTCGAACCAACGCTATAGTAATTCAGAGAATAGAATGTCTATCCACTGAGAAAGCCCAGATAGTTTGTAGTAGAAACTTGTTCCGCAAGGCCTTCTAGAGAGTTCCCGAGCACATGCTATTCACCACCGGGAAAAAAATATAGAGATGTTAAGCCTAGTGGAATTTAGAATGACATAAGAAATTGAAAATTAATGGGAGCATTTGTTTTCCTCAAAAACACTCAACACAACAACACATTTTAGAAAACTCCGCCCTCGAAAATGGTATGCCAAAAAAATTGTGGAGTGGATAAACATAAATTAGCGGGGTCTCTCCGTGGACGAGTTTCTTCAGTGGTTTAAACGTGGGTGGCTTATTTTCATAATGGCATCATTTCGCGAGAATAAGGTTAGAGCTAGCCAAATCGGCGGAACCTAGGAAAATCCTGATATTAGCATGTCCGGAAACATATTTGGGAGGACTGCTATTGCGGCTCTGGCAATGTGTACATCCCTCATTTTGCTGGAATTCAAACTACCTTGTCCTAATTTTGACCACCCAATTCTTGATGAATCATGAATTAAAGTTGAATTGTTGCCAAATCCGAAAAGAAATTGTGTTGAAAACGATGCATTTGGGCAAGAAATTTCTCATAGAAGATTTTTTTAACGCTTTTATGTGCTGACCGTATATGCACTACTTATTTCTAATTTCTTATGGTTTCTCCGGAGGTTCAATATTTACTTAGTGGACGAGATCTGACACAACAGACTGAATAAAAATATTAGGACGCAACCACACTGATCGGGGTTTGCAAAACCGCGAACAAAACATCAAAATTGTGGACAACACACGCCGGGAGGGTTAGAGACTTTGGGGAGATCAATTTTGTAATTTGTTCGGCTCGGTCAACTGATAGGGAATATTTATGCTATCAGCTCTCGAAAGAAGAATTTTTCTTTCTTTTTATCGCCACTAGCGGCACTTTCTGCACCATTTAACGAACATGTAGCGAAAAATGTCAGAAACACAAAAGTTATCCTTATGAGAATGGATAGCAGTCCAAGCTCTTTGAAAATCAGGAAGCCCTTCGCTTTGACAAGAATTAGGGATAATGCAAGCAAATCCTTAATTCTGATGAAAAGAAGAGGAAATAATTTTCAATTGGAGGACGAAATCAGCACACCATTCTCTAATAATTGGTTAATTTTATTCCTCAATTGAAACAGCTTGTTGTTTTTTCTTTGTAATTTATTATTTTCTAACGACGTTTCGTATGTGTGTATGTTTTTTTTTAATTTTATAATGATTTTTCCTTTTAATTATTTTCGGCGATCTACACTGCTTTTCTTCTTTGTTGAATGAAAAAATCAACATAGAAGAAAAGCAGTGTAGACCGCCAAAAATAATTAAAAGGAAAAATCATTATAAAATTAAAAAAACATACACCTGAGGATGTATCAAAAAATGATACGAAACGTCGTTAGAAAATAATAAATTACAAAGAAAAAACAACAAGCTGTTTCAATTGAGGAATAAAATTAACCAATTCAACAAAAGACAAACAGTGAGAAATAATAAGATCAAACATTCTCTAATAAGTCTCTTTAGTCTCTTTTTAAAGAAGAACTTAATTAGCACATAACTTTGCAAGCATCACAGACGTAAAATTTAGGCAAATCTCACTAAACATTTTATGATTCTAAGTGCAGTACTTCGTATTTCAATTGTATGGGCTCTTCAAAGCCTTGCAAGAACTTTGGATCTTTAAAACACAACTTTCAAAAGCGAACTAATGATACAGTTGATAAATTTAAAAAGTAACGCGTTTCCTAAAGAAGCAATTGTTGTGCTTCTTTACTTAAACAAAGCCTTATTTCTTATTTGGTTTCACCACTTTTTACTTCATCTGTAGTTGTCATGGCTTGCTTTACACTAAATCCAAGTTGGTATTGAGTTCTTACTTTTGGTTCTTCGATTTTTTTATTCGTGTTTTGGCCAAAAAGCCGCCCCTAAAACATGGCGCCCCGGGCGACCACCCGGCTTGCCCCCCCCCCCCCCCTTAAAGCGGGCGCTGTATGGCATTCCCGTAAACCTACGTCCATAGTATTTCAGATTCTCATTCCAGCGGGACATAAGATTTTTGAAGATCATGCTGGGAAATGCATTTGCACACATCCATAGAAGTTAGAAATTACAATTATATCTCTCATCACAGTAGCGTACCGCTATGAAAAGTGGGAGCTATACCTGTTGAAAAAAGAATTCAAAACTGTTTCACAAAAATTTTGTTTTTCATTTTCCACGATTTAATTAATTTAATTAGTAAAACCGAATAAATATAGAAGGTGTTAACGTAAATTTGGCTTTTTGGTATGCGCAACATAATTATCTTTATTATGGGCCTTTTCATAGCTAGTTGTTTGGTTGTAATCTTTTATGAACCTGAGTAAACCTAGAAAGGGACAATTCATTTGAAAGCTATATTAATAGGCAACACTTATAAAATTAAATATTTTCCCATATTTTATCACTTTTCGAAAAATGTAGAATTTTTAAATTTTCAGAGGTCGTCCAAAAAGAGACTAGTAAAATAAATTCTTCTTTGTCGAATAAATATAATTTGTCTGCAGAAATTCGGTTTTACTAATTAAAAAAATATACAGGCGTCCTCCGCTTTTCGCCGTTCCGCTTTTCGCCGATTCGGTCTTTCGCCGCTTTTCAAAATTCACCACAATTCGTCTATTCGCCACAAGTTCCACTCTTTCGCCATAATTAAAAATTGCCAATTTTGAGGAATGAATACCAAAAACTTTTAAATCGTTGTTCCCAATGCAACTCATCATCTGGAGATAAATTCCGTTTAAATAAATTTTGGTGGTTAACATTATCGGTTTTTAAACAGAATCCATCTCCAGATGATGAGTTGCATTGTGAATGCCGGTTTTTTTTTCGTATTTACGAGTATTCCTGAGAATTGTGGGAATTCAAATCGGTTTAGAAATCGCCTTGGTGGCACTTTTGGGTTATAGTAAGCGGTTAATGTTAGAGTCTGTAGCCAACACTGGTAAGTTTCTTTTACAACTGTGTGTTCTTCTTCGAATCGCGTTGCAAAATTGTTCTTGTTTAGTTGTGAAGGAATTTTGTTTTAGACAAATTTACGTCGCGAGTCGCTTTGTTTTTGTTTAGAATCGACAACTCGCGGTTTTTTTCTTTACTAGGTGCATCGTGGTAAAGAAAGAGTCAAAAGAACTCATAAAGTGCTAACGTTGCAGGAGAAATCGGATTTGATAAAGCTCGGCGAAGGAGGAATGTCTGTCAGCCGTAAATTAAATATTCCTCGAAGAACAGTGGGCACAATTATAAAAAAAATAAAACTAAAGTGTTGGACGAGATAAAAAATTCCACGCCTGTCCATTCAAAAATAATAGGAATAAACGACAGTATAATTGCCGAAATAGAAATGCTTTTAAGCATCTGGATTCAGGACCAGACTCATAACAATATTCCTCTGAATACCTCAGTTATACAGACCAAGGCTTTAAGTCTTTTTAACACCAAGGAATGAAAGAGGAGAGACGGAAGAAACATCCGTTGCTAGTAAGGGGTGGTTTAATAGATTTAAGGGGCGTTCCAATCTACATAACATTAAAATTGATGGGGAAGCGGATAGTGCCGATACAGTGGCAGCCGAGGCATATTCCGCGGAACTAAAACAAATTATGGATGAATGGGGATATTTGCCAATACAAATTTTTAATGTTGACGAGACGGCATTATTTTGGAAAAAAATGCCATCCAGAACCTTCATTTGAAAGGAAGAAAAAACGATGCCAGGATTTAAAGCCGGTTGACCCCTTTGCTGGGTGCCAACACAGTTGGCAATATGGATTTAAAACCGATGATTTACCATTCAGAAAATCCTAGGGCACTGAAAAATTATCTAAAAGCAAGTTGACCACTGCACTATCGGTGGAACTCAAAGGCATGGATGACGGCCGAATTATTCCCAGCATGGTTTAAGGAGTCGTTCAAACCGAGTGTGGAAACTTGCTGCGTCGCTTTGTTTTTTCTCTCCCTCAGAAGCTCACGATAACAGCTTATCTGGTTTAGGGGCCACTGTTGACTTTTGAGCTCCTTTCAAAATTTGGGTCCACCATTTCCCAAAATGCCATAGCGTCTTCAACCTTTAAAATATCTTCCTCCAGTTGCTAGATTGTTAAGATTCGTAGCTCGGTGTTGTTGCTTTCTTCCTCATTGAATCTTCGCTGCTCTTCTATTGACATAAGATCTTCGACAGTTAACTCTGTATTTTGTCAAGAAAGCAACTCCTCCGCATCTTCCGGATAAACATCTAAATCCAACTGTCTCGCCATCACTACAACATCAGATGTTGCATAGTTCACAAGATTCCCACTAGCTTCAATGTCGGCTGATATCCACTGTAGTTTTTTCCATGCGCCTTTTGGGCGCCACATACCTAGCGATTTATTGGTCAATCGATTGCGCACAATCGATCTGCCGCCCGTACAGCACACACACTAGGCAACTTATCGGGCAATCTGAAATTGACAGTCTCACGGTCCACAAGACACAACACGAAATAGCGAAAATTATACCGATTTTGGCGATGGAAGATGGACATCTGTTGCTACTTTTGATGGAGAATGACCGCCACAACCACAGCATGAAGAACGACCAAAGGGTTATGTCAAAAAGCCAGCAACTGAGAACGCAATCAAAAAATCTCGCCAATCGATCGGAGGGTCTGTGGCGCTTCTTTAACATATAAAATTTATTATTGTATGAGTTAAGTGATTAATAAATTAGTTCACATTTCAAAATTGGTTCATTGATTTCCTTCCATGCATCTCTAATTGTTTTGATTACATCCAAAATTGTAAAGTTTTTCCAAAAAGATTTCAGCTTGTTGTGTTTTGGCACATTAGATCAGAACTATCGAGGTCTATCGCCGCTATCGCTTTTGAAAAAGTGCGCCGTAGATAATAAGATTTGATGGTGACAATTACGTCTGGTCCATTGGCCGCAAATGGATGACGTGTTTGGCGGAAGGAAAATCTCTTCATATAAATCACTTAATTGTTTCGGATGACAGGGAGCATTATCCATAAATAGTAAGACTGTGAACGGGATTTTTTGCTCCCTACAAAAAGTTTCCACACTCGGTATGAATGACTCCTTAAACCATGCTTGGAATAATTCGGCCGCCATCCATGCCTTTGAGTTCCACCGGTAGTGCATTGGTAAACTTGCTTTTAGATAATTCTTCAGTGCCCTAGGATTTTTTGAATCGTATTTTAAACCAAAAACTCAGCCATTATCAACCACATCTAACCACATGGAATGAACTTGTCGATTTAGTATATAAATGAAGTGATTGAAATCATTTTTTGTGCAATTTTGTTTTTATTATTGTTTACTTTGGATTTGTGAAGTTTTTGGATATAAAATACGAATTTTAATTATAGCTCTTAGGGCATCATATGCACTGAAAAGTCTCCGCTTCGCCTTTCGCCGAAACCCGCCTTTCGCCATTTCTCCGGTCCCTAACCCGGCGAATAACCGGGGGACGCCTGTATGTATTTGGCTTTCAGTAATACCGATCGGCGTTTCTAACACATTGTCATTAGAGGTACGGAAATTTCAATTTTACGAAATATATGGGAATATCGGCTGAAATTGCCAATTTTTGCGAATAGATGGGAAATGTTTTAACTTAAGGTGACCAGACTCTCGAAGGCCCAATGCTGTACACATTGCGGAATTCAGCTTTCAGGCAAAAATCCTCAATCACACAATTTGCTCCTTCCCCCTCCCTCTCTCTCTCCTTTCACGTCGATTAGAGAAAGCATAATATGTCACGATTCTACCACCATGAGGCTTGCCATAAAACGACCACATATTCGCCTTTGTTTCATAAATAAATAAATAAGTGATTTCTTGGTAAACGGAATTGAGAAAGAGTAGTAGCCAATATGTGGTGGAAATATGTTGTTGGTGCTGTGGATACTAATTTTTTTTTATTGTTAACAAAAAAAAATATAGATATGCGTTCGACTTATCAGTTATTATTTACATTAGTTTATGCGCCAAGTTTCTCAAAAATCCGTTATTCCTCTTTGGGTTGGGTACGATATCCCGCCCATCATATTCCCGGTTTTTAAAAATCCCGACATTTAATATCCCGCCATTTCAAATTCCCACCAATTAAATATTCTTTCATAAATCGCGCGCGCGATTTTTGAAAAAATACTTAGATACATTTTGTGACGGGACATTGAAAAGCGGGAAAGCCAGGAAAACCAAGGTACCCGCCTAAGTTCTGGAGTATTGCTGACGCACTTGCAGCAAATTTTCCAAGAACTCAAAATAATGTTGAGGCTTGGCACAGGTGATTAAACTTGATATGGCGGGATTTTGTAATGTCGGTATAACGTAAAGCGGGATTATTAACGGGCGGGATTTTGTTTTTCGGGATTATGTAGGTATCCCGTCCTCTTTAGTTGAAAGTAACTGCAGGGTACGTCTAAAGACCTTAGTTTGCTTTTGGATGCGACCTTCGGATCGGGACTGCTCCACTCGGTTTTTAGCTAGGAGCAATTCTTTACCTAGTAATTCCACCAGCCGCTACAGACCGATATGGCTTTTCCTTGTGATGAAGTTTAATTGTCTGTGCCAAGCCCCAACATTATTTTGAGTTCTTGGAAAATTTGCTGCAACTGCGTCAGCAATACTCCAGAATTTAGGCGGGAACCTTGGTTTTCCTGGCTTTCCCGACTTGGTATTTTTTCCATGGATATAATTAATTGCAAAACAATCTGCTATTTTTTCTACATCCTCCAAACTTCGTGTCAATTCATGTCACTAATAAGAGCATACTAACTAGCTTTCACAATCTGTATAGCAGTATCAATATTTTAACGGCAAATGTGATGTAGTAAGAAGGTAAGTATTCTTTTCTGCCCCGCATTTCAATATTCCGTCACAAAAGGTATATTGAAAAGCGGGATATTGAAAAGCGGGATTTTGAATAAGCGGGTTATTGAAATGGCGCGATTTTTCTTAGACGGGATTCTAATTGAGCGGGATTTTTAATTGGCGGGATATTGAATGTCGGGATTTTGAAAAACGGGAATATGATGGGCGGGATATCGTACCCAACCCAGATAATTTACGATTTTTTAAATACGGAAAGTACGTCAACAAGCCATAAAGTGTTTCTTTTTTTTCAGAAGGAAAATATGTACGTGAATTTAGTCCGTTGAATTGACAAGAAACTAAATTAGAAATCGCCACTAAATTGGATATCTAAGAAGTGTCAGCAAGTGCAGCTATTTAATGGGTGAACTGCACAAAAGTAGCTGTTGCATTATTGGGAATAAGCCGAAGAAAAAGTGTCCATTTTGACCACACATACGTTTCTATGGATATTTAGATGGACTCGAAGGTATTTGAGGTATGTAAAATTAAAAAAATTAACTTACGGAATAAGTATTCGTTAAATCTAATAAAATTTTAATTATGCTTTAAACGCCTTTAAACAAGGCCAACGAGGCAACACATATCGTCTTATAAATTATAATTAAACGTTGCAGATGGATATTCTTAATTCACTAATTTTTCGATTTCATTCCTTCCGGCATCTAAGTCTTATTTCATGAAGCTGCCCATACAAAATATTTTCAATTAACTTCAACACCCTCAACACACAATTATTAACCTACTAAACTTACATCCTGAACACCACCTAATAATGGTCTACCACAAAATACTCACCATATTGCCAATCGTAGGCGTAATTGAAATATTCTCCAATGGAATGTACATCAATCGCGGCAATAAATAGCAAGTACAAACCCATGCAAAGGTCAGCAAATGCCAGATGACTCATGAGAAATTTCGAAACGCTGAAATCAGATCTGAAGAAGATGAAAAAATTGTCCATTGATTGTTAGATACCAGCTACTACTCCTTTTGCAGTAATCAAAATATGCAATCGGATATTTACCTGTTATATAGAATTACAACAAGCACGGCGACATTTCCGAAAACAGCCAAAAGCACTACGACCCATACTGAAATTCGTAGCCAATACGATCCCATCACATCCTCGCATGGATTCAATGCATCCGGCATTGGGAAACAGCTTACATCAATTTTCCTATAGATACAGAAATTGTGAATGGAAAATATTATCATTAGAATATTACCCGATATATGCCTGTTTTTCATGTTCAAGAAGGAAACAATTTGATACCGGGCCTAATTATAAAAAAAAAATATAATAATGTTGCTTACGTTTCAGTTATGTTGCCACACATAGCATCCAGACGGCCGTTACTCTCAATGTTTGCTGTGGCCTCGTGGAATTCGCCAAAGTCAACATTTTTATGAACATGTTCTCCGTCGATAATAACTATCGAGGACCCGGTTATAGCCTCCACTGTAGGTGGACCGAAATCATGGAAGTTCGATATTTTGGGGTTGGATGTATCATTTTCATCATTAGCAACGTATTGACTGGAAAAAAATAATGAATGCTTACAATAGAATATTATTCACGTTCACTATGATATTTATGAATTTTAGAAATTGTATAAAATTATAGGCTAATTAATTCAAACTAGTAGAAAACAACTGTCGTGGTTCAATTTATTTATAAATAGTTGTCCTTTTGAAAATAATTAAATTGTTATGGGTTTTGCGCTAATATCATATAAATAAAAATAAATAAACAACCCAGTGTAAAAAATATAATTCCAGTTGGACTCTCAGCAACTGAATGACAAATCCTGTAAATTTTAACCCTTTCCCGGACAGAACGTCTATAGATGTCCAATTTTGAGCATTTGACATACAAATTGTGTCAAATTTTGGCGTTGTGTCCGGCAATGAGTTAACCTAAATCCTAATTTGTCTAAATTTTAAGTGAACTTTCCATTAAGTTCCATTTAACTTGAATAATAAAAAAAATCGATTTACCTGTTGAAATTATTTCCGCTTACTAACGTTAAATACGCAGAACGTTTTAATCTCCTTTCGATCATGTGATTCGTGGATTGTGTGCTAGCTGAATTGTCGCTTAAATCTGATGGCTTTGAATGTACTTTCTAAAATTAAAATTGGAAAATGAAACGACTTATGTACCTAACATCATACATTTTTTAGCTGAAGGGTATTTTTAATAACATCCGGATATCCCACGGCAGGCACGTAGCCAGGGGAGGGGTCCATGGGGTCCGGACCCCTCCCGAAATGTTTTCAATTATAACGGAATTTTTAGTGATTACACTATAAAAAAAAATAACAGGCGTCAGGCGCGACAATCCAACATTGGACTAAGGCCGCAGGATGTGTTAGTGACATCCCATTTCCATGATCTTATCTGCTTTTTGTTGAGGTAATGAGATCAACATCACGCTCAGTGTTATTTATCCCCATAAATGGGTACTCGTTTAACATCTGAGTGAGATCATAGTCCGTCACAAGCTCGTGAGTTCGAAAAACACCATGATCCACGGTGAGATTCGAACTCATGACCCTGTGCACCGAAGGTTCGCGCACTAACCGCTAGACCAGCCAGACTACACTATAAAATATCAAAATATTCAGGTGGTAACATATTTTTCTCTAAATTCTTTAGGACTGAACATCATAAACAATATCCGACATGGAAAATTTATTGGTTTAAGGGAGGTTTTCTATTCAAAACTAGATAAATCCGAATATCAATACACACTTCTCTGAAGACAACCCTTCAAAATAAACTGCGCGGAATCTATGCAAAAAATGTCTGTTGTCGAAAATTATTATTCACTCTGATTTTATTTATTGGACGTACGGACGTGTTTTCATGCGAGCTTGGAACTTTCAACTTTCCGCTGCGCAGGTTCTGAGCATTGCTACAAAAATAGAGAATGCGTCTTTAAACAGAGCTTTTTTTTTTCAATTTCTTTGAGAATTTTGACTAATATCAATCGTGAAGGTACGTGATGACTTGTTTTTTTTTTTATAAAAACAAAAATAATTACGTGCGATTATCGGCTCTTTGGGTCGAGTGAAAGATAAGCTCCCAAATATTTTGAGCATGGCGATTGTTGGACTAAACGGAAACTTAGCTCTCGCTCGGCTAAGCTAATCGCGGAGATATAAAGGTACATGAAGCCCGTAGATAAAGAATGAAGTGAGAGTTTGCATCTGTTACTTTTATTGAAAAACGGAATTTATACGCCTGCTTTAATAGTCTGTGCAAGTGATAGTTATGTAGTTAAGCCTTTTTTATGACCAAACGCTCAAACGAAGCAAAACAATTTTAAAGATACAAATGGTAAAAATTAGTTTTTCTAATTAGTCTCCCCTACACCACTGTATGCATTTTCGCCACCTCCCGGCAAGCTTTTGGATATCTTTTTCGTAAAAATCTCGCGGCTTTTCACGGACCCATTCTCGCACAAATAATTTTACTTTTTCATAGCTTTTGAAAATTTCAATGGAACTTTCTCAATTCGTTCAATGCTGTAGAAGATGTGTACAAACTTCCGAGCGCCAGAATTTATAGTTAATATTCAGAGGTTTTAGCACTCATCTGCCTGAGATTTTCGGTAGCCTAGCCGCTCATGAATATTTTCCCAATACTACTTACGTTTATGCCCAACTCCCCAGTCATGTAGCGTACCCTACTTCGTCGGTCTTCCACAATGAGTTTTTCAACGGTGGCGGCGCTTACGTTTTAATCGGTGACACTAGGTGGCGCGCATGTGGCAACTTTCCCTCAACTTTTCGGCCTTTTCAAAACATTCATACACATGGGTTTTAGAGAGGCACTCATTCTGGAACTTCTCTAGTACTTTTTGATAAGTTTCCGCGGATTTTATATTTGCTAAAAAACAAATAATGATGCGTTCTGCAAGAGGTACTGGTACATCCTTTTCACTCATGATGGTTATAATTACACTAAAAAGTCAGGTTACGCGGTTCCAGCTATTCTCAACGTTTCATAACATACCAGTCTAATATTTAGTGTATTTACTTTTTAAACAATAAATTTGTCGCGCGTCTGAAAATTCCGTTGGACCCCTCCCGAAACAAAATCCTGGCTACGTCCCTGTCCCACGGAGATAACTTGAAAAGCAACATTTTATTCAGTAAAGTATAACAATTTAGAAATTGATCGTGTCATTGCCTGAATACGGTTCAAGTTTCTCAAAAAAAAGGGTCGAAAATTGGACTTAGGCTGCGCGTTGTAACTCAAAGTCGTGGTTTTGACAACCACGACTTTGTCCGAGAAAATTTTCAAACAGTAAACGATAAAAAATACGTATCTATTAATAGGCCAAGCAATGAAAGCATAAAAAGGGGGTCGAAGGGGGTGACAATTTTTTTCTGCGGTATTTTGTTAGGAGTAGTTAGGAGGTAAAGGTACTAATTTTACTCGGACCTGTGGGGTGCGCTAACGCGGGGAGAGGGGGTTAAAGATACAATTTTGTACAATTTTTGGTGTTTTGGGCTATATCTCGAAAACGGTGAGTCGCAGAGAAAAAAGTTGTGAGTAAGCATTAAAGCTCTCTAAATATCCTATTTATTTGCCCATACTTGCATATGCAAAACTCCTAACGGTTCTTCCGATATTGGTTATTAAAACTAAAAAAAAATTTTTTTTGCATTCCATTGACTCTAGTGTCTTATCGAATTGTTTTTCCAAGAACTTTTCTAGAGCAAAGTTAGTAAGCGTTAAATTTGCTTTAATTTGATACACTTCTTCTTGGCTTTTCTCCTGTCATTCGAGAGTTAAAAGAGTCTCAACGAAGTAATATTCTATATTCACCAGAATTAAAACAACCATTGTGGAAAGTCTGGCTGGTCTAGCGGTTAGTGCGCGCACCTTCGGTGCACAGGGTCATGAGTTCGAATCTCACCGTGGATGATCCACGGTGTTTTTCGAACTCACGAGCTTGTGACGGACTATGATCTCACTCAGATGTTAAACGAGTACCCATTTATGGGGATAAATAACACTGCTGAGCGTCATGCTGATCTCATTACCTCAACAAAAAGCAGATAAGATCTTGGAAATAGGATGTCACTAACACATCCTGCGGCCTTAGGCCAATGCTGGATTGTCGTGCCTGTTAATTATTTTATTGTGGAAAATCGGGAGGGGGTGACGGTTTTTTATTTCACGGATCTATAAGGGATGGTCCGGAGTAAAACATACTAAAAGCTCGCGGTCATGAGGTGTGCGCTAACGTGGGGAGGGCGGGCTAAAGGATTAATTTTTGCAGGTTTTCGACTTAATCTCGGAAATATCTCGCAGGCGAAATAAAAAACCGTCACCCCCTCCCGATTTTCCACCATGTTGGTCTTTATACTTATAAATGGGAAAAACTAAATTTGAAAGTTTGGTTTAAGCTCTTGAACTTTTGACTGATTCAAGACCAGACAACAGGAAGTATATCAAACGAATCAAATTGCACACTGCACAAAATTGTCTTGCAACGTTTTACTGAAAAACGATCCCGAGAGACACCAGAATCAAACAAATGTGGAAAAAACGACTTTTTACCAATTTTCGGTTTTGAATAGGCTATATCGGGGAAACCGTTAGGAATCCGACATATGTATGTTCTAATAAGTTTTTGAAAGTTTAATGGGCTTTAATACTGCAATACCATTACTCTCAGGAGGACTCACCGCTTGCGAGATATTTCCGAGATTAAGTCGAAAACCTGCAAAAATGAATCCTTTAGCCCGCCCTCCCCACGTTAGCGCACACCTCATGGCCGCGAGCTTTTAGTATGTTTTACTCCGAACCAACCATTATGGATCCACGAAATAAAAAACCGTCACCCCCTCCCGCTTTTTCACAATGTTTGTCTTTATCCTTGTAAATACAGAAATTTAATTCGGAAGCTCGGTTTAAACTCTTAAGCTTTTGACTGATTGAAGACCGGACAACGGCGAGTACATCAAATGAAAGCCAATCAAACATCGTACAAATTGGTCGCGAAACAGTTTTCCAAAAAAGAATCGCGGGAGACACCAAAGCCAAACAAATGAAAAAAAAAACGATTTTTTAACAATTTTCGGATTTCAATAACCTGTATCGGGGGAACCGTTTGAAATTCGGCATTTCTATGTTGAAATAAGTTTTTGGAAATTTAATGGGCTTTAATACTGCCATACAAATACTCTCAGGAGGACTCACCCCTTCCGAGATATTTCCGAAATTAAGTCTAAAACATGCAAAAATGAATCCTTTAGCCCCCCCTCTCCCCACGTTAGCGCACACCTCATGACCGCGACCTTTTAGTATGTTTTACTCCGGACCATCCCTTATAGATCCGTGAAATAAAAAACCGTCAACCCACTCCCGATTTTTCACAATGGTTGTTTTCATTCTGATGAATATAGAATATTACTTTCTTGAGACTCTTGAAACTCTCGAATGACAGCAGACAAGCCAAGAAGAAGTGTATCAAATTAAAGCAAATTTAACGCTTACTTTGCCCTACAAAAGTTCTTGAAAAAACAGTTCGATGAGACACTAGAGTCAATGGAATGCAAAACAATTTTTTTTTTAGTTTTGTTAACCAATATCGGAAGAACCGTTAGGAGTTTTGCATATGCAAGTCTGGGCAAATAAATAGGATATTTAGAAAGCTTTATTGCTTACTCACAATTTTTTTCACTGCGACTCACCGTTTTCGAGATATAGCCCAAAACAGCAAAAATTGCTCAAAATTGCACCTTTAACCCCCCTCCCCGCGTTAGCACACCCCTCAGGTCCGAGTAAAAGTACTGTGTACTGAAATATTGGAATTAGGGATGTTCCTCCAAGTCCTTTGACATTCGCCCGTCGCACCTACCCATTGCATTCACGGTTGAGTTGGTGAGTAGATTCAAGATGGACTTAACCCTGACTACAACAATTGTAGTAAAAATATATACCTAATGCGATTTGGTATCTAAGTACAAAATGGTTTTTGGTTCGGCTCCACCTGGCTTACCTTACGATCCCCAGTTCAAAATAATAAGTTTTTACCAAATAACAGCATGAAATTGATATTTACTTGTGTCCTTCCTTTATGGCTAGGCAAATTTGTATGTAATCTATATGGAGCCTAACATGCCCAACGCTCCATTTTTGGATGGCTCTTATTTACAACAACAACAATCACAAAAAATATTTTTTTCGCCAATTAGTATAGTGATTTTAGCTCTTGACCCAAACATCCAAAAAAAATAGCTGACTTTTGATGCCAAATTGTTCTATGGCCTGACCGCATTACGCAGTAAAAAGTTACAAAAGTGGGAAGGGGGTGGCAAAGGGGTGAAATTATGATTTTTCGCAAATATCTTGTTAACTGTAATATTTACAGCAAAATGTTCTGAGAACAATTTAAACTACAAAATTCCCTTTCCAATGATACCGTATACCTTCTCTTGGCAGATTATACATATACTAGACCTAAAAACATCCGATGTAATTCCGATTTTTTGATAGTTAGTTACATTTGTCTCTCTAGCTCCTTAAGTAATTTAATTGGAGCCATGGTCATTGGGATAACTATTCCTATCAATATGTAGCTGGCCCACATGGAGACTCAGGCTGCTCCGACAAAGCATACCCATATTTCCCCTATTAACATTTTTCAAAAAGACATGCCTGTAACTTATCTCCAAATGACAGCAGGCTTATCAAAAGTTAAGGCTAAGTCCCATTAGACGCTCCACCATATATAACTTCGATCCGATTAAAACAAAGGGTACCTCCCATACAAAATGACCCAAATCCATAATTCGCCGTTGTTCTAGCCGGAACATGTGCCACCGAGCCAAAAGCAATCTGGTCAAATAAAAAAAAATCTTGTTGCAATGACGGCGGCTCGAGCATTGAGCCGTGGTTCGCAGCATAGTTTATTTAATTCAATAGTGTGTGTTTTATTTAAATTTAAATTCGCGCTTAAAAAACACCCTTTATTTTATAAGCAAGATGCTAGTATACTTCCTGAAAACTTACCGAAGAATCTGAAGATGTGTATTGTAAACAAGCACGCTTAAGATTTGCCAAATACTTCAAGCGTTGTGCATGTCTAACTGGATCGTGCCTCGATGGAAACTTGAAAGCACAGCAATGGAAAGGATGCGTCAACCAGGCGACCTGCAAATTCTTTTAAATTCAACGGAAATATTATTTAATTAGATATAGATATGAGTATTCAGATACAAAAATGTATACTTGTGGGATTTAATTGCTCAGTCAATACGTATGGGTTTTTCCTGTTTTCAGCTTATAATAAATCCCCCATTCCATAAAATAATTACCTTAAATTCATAAATAGATGGAATAGTTTTCAATGAATGTGTCTTTTGTATGCGTAAAATTTCCAAACTTTGCAATCCGTCCGATGGCAGAGCGAGCAACGATGTACTGGATAAGTCCCTTTAAAAAAAGGTCAAGCAGTTAATTAAAAATCAACTCGCATAATTACAAAATACTCCACGTAAAGCGTAATACGTACAACTCTTGAATATTGTGTATACCGACAAAAGCTTTCGGGTGTATGTATTGAAGTTGCGTATTACCCTTGAAACTCCTGGAATTATACGAGAATGTGGATAAAATGCAAATTGGAAAATCATATACGAACACAAAAGTAATTATTTTCCGATAAAGATTTAAAACAATAATATTGATAGACCGTCGACAGATACGTACAGTTTTCCAATTTCGGATCCATAAAATGCCGAATCGCCTACAGACGTGATTCCATTATTATCAAGTATCCTGAAATGTTAACAAAATGCTTTAATACTCGTATAAATGAATTTCCAGCGAATTGCAAGTATCTCATTGTGGTCTAGGGAAGAAATTAATTGGGGGAAAATTATACATTTTTGGAACCAGTAAAAAGTAATTTAAATGTTCAAAAAGTGGTGTTCATGAAAAAAAGGAAAATAATTGATATTTACTTACAATTGTTCAGTCTTTATATTCACAGTGAAACTCTCCACGCTACTAATTCTATTTCCTTCTAAATCTCTGAAAACAAAAATCAATAAATTGTTGTAAAGGCGCACAAATACATTAATGTGATTTTGTATGCATACATCATATGTAATATTGTTCCCGTTGATAAATATTTGAGATCAGGTACTTTCACTAGCCCACTATTTATTATTCGTCTGAAAATGAAAAACAAAAACAATTCAAATACAAAACAAAAATAATTTTTAATTTATTGAAAAAAAATATTTTGGTAAATTATGCGAACATTTTTTTTAATGTTTGTGCTCGAAATTCATTCGTCATTCATCACATTGCATAACCCAATCGAACTTTTTAGTGTGATTCCTGGTTCTCTTTTTAGAAGAAAACAGAATAAGAATAGTTTCAATAACGGTACACTACATAATCCAACTCCAACTCAACAACAGGAACTTATTCACAATTTAGAATAAAGTTTACTTTATGGTGTATATGTAAAATATGTGAAAGGGGAAAATTAACTTCTGTCATGAAGTTTGCAACGCACAGAGGGAAACTCCTTCGACTGTGAAACTTATTATTGATTATTGTGACGAGAGAAATCAATTGGGCGATGTCCGTCTGTCTGTATGTTTCTGTTCAAACTAATCCCTCACTTTTGAAGCTGTCGGGCTGGAATTTTGTTATAAGTTTATTTTTAGTTTACACTGTATACAGGATGACCCATTCATGGAGGATATTATCTCCCATTACAATATCCTTCACCATGAATGGGACACCATGAATATGTCGGAACAAATGGAATTGAACCATGGGGTCATGGGGCTGTCATACAAGCCAACCGAAAATCTAAATATTGGTTCTTGGTCGCGACCTAAGAAGGACTTTTTTCTTTATGAACCAATTTTAGCCAAACTTCAGCCGAGTACACTTGTAGTAAAGTAAAATGGATCGTATGACGACTGACGAGGAGAGTCGATTGGGACGTGTCCGTCCGTCTGCCATATACATACAAACAACCAGATAGAGCTCTGTGGACAGTAGGAAATTTTTGTTTATGTACTTTGTGATCCGCTGTGATAAGGGGATACCAACATATTAAACACCATGCAGGTCACTTGTGTCGACTGCAATCCATATCATTCTTTGAATGGAAGAACTTGGTTATCAAAAGACTGGAGGCTTTCGTAAATTAATCCCAAAATACGCACTATATCAACTAAATTTCTCTTATTGATAATCCTTGCTTGCCTTATAGGATCGCTGTGGTCTTAAAAACTTGCCCAACGCTTCATGTCTTAATTTTAGCTCGATTTTAGCATAGTTTGCATAGATTTCAACAAATTGCAGAACATAAGAGCAGTTTGAATGAATTCGAGCTAAAACTAGACCTTGTTTTCTGCACTTTAAATCTATATCTATCTATATGTAAAAACGAGACCGAGGCTAATTTCGGGCGCGGCCGAAATTTGGATACCCTTCGCTCCCCCGGGCTAAAAGTTTTTTCTGGCGTTCCTATGACTTGTGTTCAATTCTCCCCGCTTCCATGCTTTTCCTTGAATGTTTACATAAGTGCCGGGCGAAGATTTATTGGGGGAAGCGGGGGACGTGGGTTTCTTAGAAGAACCAAAAACGAAGTGTGTGTGTGTGTGGGGGGGGGGGGGGGGGTTGTACGGCAACCCTATGAACGCATGGCCTTTCCTTGAATTTTTACGTATGTTTGTGGCATCAATTAAAACATATTTCTATGAGATTTGGTTGAAATTGGTGGACAAAGAACCTAATTTAGGGGTTGGGTTTATATGCCAGCCCCATGACCCCAATGGTCCGATTAATTTCATTTTTGCATATCTTTTGTAACATCAATCAAATTCCATTTCCATGAGGTTCGGTTCAAATTTGTATGCAAATTAAAAAGTTTTTCTTAGTAAAATTTGATTTGGGGGAATAGGTTTGTATGGTAGCCCCATGACCACATGGTCCGACTCCATCTATTCATACGTATGTTTCGTGTCATCAATAGAAACATATTTGTGTGAAGTTTAGTTGAAATTGGTGTATAAATAAAAAAAAAATTCTTAGAACTTAATTTGGGGAGCTAGGTTTGTATGACAGCCCCATGACCCCATTGTCCGATTTGGTCCATTTTTACATATGTTCCGTGCTATCACTAGAAACACATTTGCACGAAATTTGATTGCAATCGATGAGAAAATAAAAAAGTTTTTCTTAGAAGAGCCTAATTTGGGGGACTAGGTTTGTATGGCAGCCCCACGACCCCATTGTGCGATTTGGTCGATTTTTACATATGTTGTGTGTCAGCAATGAAAACACATTTGCATGGAATTTGATTGAAATTGGTACATAAATAAAAAAGTTTTTCTAAGAAGAACCTAATTTTGGGGAGTAGGTTTGTATGGTAGCCCCACGACCCCCTTCTTGGATTTTACCGATTCAAACATACAAACTGCCTGCAACAAAAAGAAGCCTTTGTGCAAAATTTCAGCTCCATAGCTTTTAAACTGGCCGAGCAAAACGCGTCGCAACAGACAGACAGACGGACAGACGGACAGACGGACAGACGGACATCGTCCAATCAACTCAGCTCGTCAAGCTGATCATATATATACATATTTTGTATGGTCGGAGATGCTTCCTTCAATGCGTTACAAACTTCATGACAAAGTTAATATACCCTTTTCGCTTAGTAAGCGAAGGGTATAAAAAGATACGATCGTAAGATCATGTGCCAATTTTTAAAAGAATCGCAGAAGCACCTCTCCTCGGCAGAAGTTGGAAAAAAAAGAGATGAAAAAATTAATTGATTTGGTTAAATCACAAAAAATTGACTTTGAAGCTCAGTAAAAATCAAACCACTTATCCGATTTTAGGGCGGTTAGTTTTAATTTTTAGGTAATTTTCTAATGATAGTGATAATCATCTTTCAATTTTCTTGCTGGTTTTGGCGATAATATAGTTTAAGTCGCGTAAGAAAAATAATTTTTCAAAAATCTTCAAATGCCAGTGGCAGCTAAAGAGTTAAGAATTGGGGGTATGTCCTGTACAAGCAAAATATGGCGTAAGTATGGAATGTAAACAAACATTCGATTGAATAGAATGTACACTTGCCGTGTATTTGATATCAATTGTTGTGAGTATAAATGGATGAGTGAAAGTACATAACAAAAGGCAAACATATACTTTTCCTGCTCTCGTGAAGACACACACATTTATGTTTGCCTGCATTCTACATAGGCCGTATAAATACTAATACTCATACTCGGACTTCGCAAAAATGTTATTACTAGAGAGTAGAAGTAAAACTTGGAAGTAGCATGAGTTTCCGTAAGCTTATCCGCGCCAACCTCCGTCTTTCAGTCGATCCGTCTTCGTTATTTCTAAGATGTTCTTCGTTATTTCTTAAACTGCTCCTTCGTTGTTTCTTCGATTCCGAGCTAAGACAACCACCGCTTCTCACTTGTATCTCTTCGTTCGCTTGCTTTGTTAGCCATCCAAAAATTAGACAAAGAGAGAGATTTTATCAGTTTACAATAAAAATCCAATCCAGTATCTATTGGGGAACCCACCGTTGGATTCCACCCGCATTTATAATTTCTGTCCCAACGGGGAATCTTTGTCAGTTAGATTTTCGACAATTATACTTGAATCCCTATACTACTTATGGCAATACTTTTGCTTTTCGTTCTGTCAATCATTGACAGAGCATTTAAGTGTCAAATGATGTGATGAAAAATTCCGTGGATTTTATAATTTATTTCGTTTTAAGCTGTGATATATCCGATAAGCGATTGCGCGTGGGTCCAGAATGTAGGGTATCGTTAGCCAAAACGTTGCTTAGATATAGTTCGGTCCGTTCCACATCGATAAAGATGTACGCGTGTTCTCTAAGTCGGCTGGCTCCAATCCGGATATGTGAGGCATCGAGATTCAGGGTCAGCGGGGCTACGCCAACAAGAAGCATGTACGCAAGAATCGTGTCCTCGTAAAAAATGCCGAAGTCACGTACAAGTTGCCCACTGCGTAGAGGGAATTCGTCGGTTGTGGGAAAGGAGAGAAGGCCCGATAGCCAAAATTCAGAGCTTTGTAACGTGTGTAAAATGGCAGTTTGAACGACAGGCGAACATATAGCAGCTGATAATCAGATGAGTACTCCTTTTCCAAGCGTCAACTGAGTACTTTGTGGTCTCTTTTCTTCGTTATCGTTCCAGGATCGCATAAGACGTATATACATATGGCTGACGTAGTGAGTATGCCACCCCCCTAATCGTTGCCAAGCTCCTAACTAATTCCCTACATGTTGACTTTTCTTTTTAGCGGAATAATCGTAATAGTAGAAGCAATAAAGTAATTTTTGGTCACTGATTCGGATTTTGAGACCATTTTTTTCGTGTGCCTGCCCCAGAATTATATCCCCTTTTCTCGGGAAATATGCGTAGAATCGGTGGGGGAGACCCATTAAAGTAATTTTGGGTCGCTGGTTCCAAATGGGAGGTCAAAAACAAGAAACAAAAATGGATTGATACCTTAAGAGTGGTAACCAAGTTTTCTTCGGGAATATCTGTCGAGTTACATAAGCGGAATCACTGAGGCAATTTTGGGCTGCTGATTCGAAATTTGCAGTAAAAAAATGTGTTTGCACGTCCTAGAATAGTACCCCTCTTTATGCATGCATCTTCCACACGTTTCACATGATTCGGACGCTTAATATCCTTATTTTTCGGGCACTTTAAATAGAGTTTATTTGTCAGAATTTAGACAACAACAAAAATTGCGCGCACTAAAAATAAGGTCGATTGTTGCTGTTAATCAAAAGCTAACTAACACAAGCGAATCCTTCAAGGGCATAAACTCGTCGATTGGACCATAATATACTAACGTTAAATAGTTATATTAACCAGCTCACTTAATTGTGGCTGTGGCAAGGCTGATGGAGATCTCCTACTCGAACTTGTTCCTTTGGATAAGGAAGTCTTGCCTTCACGGCAGTAATCGAACTTCTATTTCTCAAACTAGCCAACGAGCGACATTTAATTGTTTGTTCCCCAAAACTTAAATTCGCCACGCTCTGTGGCTCACTTGGTTGAGTCGCACTCTACGATGCTAGTAATCTAGAGGTCCGGAGATCGAATATCGGCGTGCTTCAAAATTTCCGTACATGTACGGATAGGAAATATATAGGAATAGTGCTTGCAACATTATATACACTCCGAAATGATATGCAATGTAACTTTGACTCGCAATTGCCTATAAACGACTGAGTTAACGCACCGTGGCTTTACGGTACTAAGAAGAAAACTTAAATTCGAAAAAATAGATCAAGTGAAATTTAACTACTTTTCTTGAAGTGAAAGAAGGGAGGGGGCATTTTGAAAGCAATAAGGAAGACACAGCGAAGCATGGCCCCCAAAAGACGTCGGTTAATGCAATTTATGTATAAATATTTTTCCGCAGGATCTGTAGATGTAAGATAATTCCACCAATGAAATAGAGTGTCGCATTCCACACTTTGGTACCAACCTTCAGTACCCATGCTGCATGCTCCGACTATTAAATGAAATAAGTTCGACTAAATTATTACATTATTCTGCATTCATTTCTTAGCAACACTCAGGACACCTATAGCGGAAAGTTCCAACCACCAAGCTCTTAGGAAAATTGGCAAATTTTCATTAATAAATTAGCTGAGCGATGGAGCTCTCTCACCTAGTGATCGCTACGCTCGCGTTGTTCGCTTCTCTCACAACTTGACACTAATTTAAATTTATGAGCGATTTTGAATCCCAATCAGCCTGCCAACTATAATTTATTAGGATCGACTTATCGATGGCGAAACCAAAGTGGATATGGAAACAAAGCGATAGATATACGTCGCGCCAATACTTCTGAAGGAGCCAAGGCAATACAACAACATACTCAACCCTGACAAATAATATCGAAATCCCTTTAAATGAGTAACACAATGCAATGTACATATATACGCAAAAACGTAGTCGCCTTGAATACAATTTATCGTAGTTACACTGTATTTGATTCAGCGGCAACTAAATATTTCCATTAAAATCATACATTGTTGATGAAAACTTGATTCCAACACGTGAATCTCATACAAAATGGGATTTGATTTACCGCCACTTCCTTTGAGAAAAAAAAAGTTTGAATCTACAAAAAAAATGGGATACCTACATACATAGTCCCGAAAAACAGAGTCCCGCCTGTTCATAATCCCGCTTTTTAGAAAAAATCTCGTTTTAAATTATCCCGACATAACTAAATCCCACCATTATAAAATCCCGCTACATCAAAATCCCGCCCACTAAAATCCCCGGCGTTTTAAAATCCGCTAGTGAATAGTGAAAAAATCCCACCAAAATACCGCCAACAGTTATTTTCATTGTTTAAAAAAATCAATAGTTATATTATATGATTCCCAGCAGTTAATGCGATACTTTATCTAAATCCATCTTAATATTTGCTTATTTTTTCGATCAAAATGATAATTTAGCCCCTACAGAAGAAGACTGTCATACAGGGGATACTTAAATCTCGACTACCGAAAGACCAGACCACCTATTTTTCAAATTAATTCACCTGGTCCCTATGTCTCCGAGAATTAAGTATTCCTATGCGAGGAGACCCATTATTTTAACGATGAATACGGTGGCGATTTTTAATATCCTGTCATAGAAGGTAAGTTTTCTTTCATAAATTGCGCGCGCGATTTTTAAAGATTACTCACCTTCTATGACGGGATATTAGAAAGCGGTATTTTGAATTAGCGAGTTATTGAAATGGCGGGATATTCAGCTGGCGAGATTTTTATAAGACGGGATTTCAATTAAGCGGGTTTTTAAACTGACGGTATATTAAAATGGCGGGACTTTGAAAAACGGGAATATTATGGGCGGGATATCGTATCCAACCCCAAAAAAAATGTCTGGGCAAAAATTAAAGCTTACACAAGTTCCTTTAAAGATCATCTTAGAGCCCACATACATTATGCAATCGATTGAACAATCAAAGCTCATTTTTGTGGAGAAAGTACATTTTCTGTGGAGAAAGCTTATTTTTTTTAGTGAATTCGGTAGTGGATTATCCGCCTATGCGGCATTGAAAATTGGTATACTGTTTTGTGTATACGGCAGGCAATCGAATTTTTCCTTTAGAACTCGCACTATCGTAATATTTTGTACGAGATCTCTCTATTATTCAATATGTACAATGAAATCTGTAAACAAATTTATCAAGCTATTTTCGGCTGTCAATATGAAGCTTATTGATAAGCGTCTAGCCCTAAATGCCCTACAACCTATACATTATACCTGCTGCATGCACAAGTCCTTGTCGGGATAATGTCTAGAAGATGTTTTCATTGAGAGGAATTAATTGAATCTACTCAAAGGAATCACCTTATATGCGAGTTGTAAATTACTCGTAAATAGCACGTGGTACAGCATTTGATTTATTCATCAACCTTTGTATTTTTGGTTATTTTTATCTGCAAGCTTATGTTAAGAGTATTGAGTCTCTTCACAGACTCGTTTTTTTTTCTATATTGATTTTATGTAAATTATTATTAATCAAAAAAATAGTCGTATTATTTTACGTACTTACAATATACACATACCATTTTTTTAGAAAAGTTCATGAACAAAGCAAAAAACCCTCACCCTAAATGTGATGTGTTAACAATAGGTTTCCCGTATAATGTATTTTCGTATATGTTTAAAGACGATGCTTGAACCATCAGAATCAAATAATGTCCCCTGAAATCAACCTACAAGTATGTATATGACATTCAGAACGGGCGGACTGATAAATTTCAAATGAAGGACACTTGAAAAGTTTTAAAGTTGTGATCCGTTCCACTTGAATTCACGGCTGTAATTTTCAGATGAAACTTATAGTCCTGAGTCCTTGCCTATGAATGTTATTGGCCAAGCAAAAGAATTCGACTTAAAGGACAATTTGTATACATAGCTGCAGGCACGTAGCCAGGGGAGGGGTCCATGGGGTCCGGACCCCTCCCGAAATGTTTGCAGAAATAATCGGAGTCAGCATTTTGATAACATAATTTTGAAAAAGATTGACGTCTTCTTAGCTCCGCTATTTATTTAGACATCATTACTCATTCACCTAAATAGCAGTCGATTTCAGAGTTTAATCAATATTTTCAAATTGTTAGCTTAGTTGAAAGTGCCGCTAGTAGTGATGCGGCTGAACACTACTAATTATGTGTAGAAAATTACTAATCGCATTCGGTACAGAATTCTCGTTATTATTTATCCTAATTTGCCTAAGAGTTTGGGGTTTTGAACTTTCCGCTGCTGAGGTCCTAAATGTTGTTAAGAAATAATTTCAGAACGCGATGAACAATAGTTTAGCCTGAGCATTGCTAGAAAATCCAGAATGCAACATAGTCGATATTTCCAGCAACACCTATGGCTAAATTAATATATAAGTCATTTGAAAATGTGCATGGGTTAGGGTGGCCAGACATCTCTCTTTAGGTGGATATGTCCTGCTTTTACTCTCTGTGCTCCCCGTTCCAGCCCAAATGCCCCGAACTTAAGTTCGAATCCCAGATTTCTTTCCACGCACGCAAAAAAACCACCGCAGATAGAAAAACATCCGTTGTAGCCTCGCCACATTCCGAAATATTCCAAATACAACTTTATAACTTTATTGGTGTCAGGGAAACTGGGCATTTAAATCATGCTGATGACCAAGATTGTGAAACATGAAGCCAAAATCAATAATTTGCCCTATTATTAGTTGGAAACAGTGGCGCAACAACGGGAGGGGCAGACCGAGAAATTGTGAAAAGAAAATTTGAAAATAAAAACTACACAAGTTTGAGTTCTGCCTAACAGTGATCCCAATGTTTTTTACCTGGGAAGATATTAGCGCAACACCAGCCCAGATTTTGTTTGTGCATAAATTCCTTTTTTGCATTTTCCATGCCTTTTTTCTAAAATCCGGCTGCGCGCCTTGATCTAACTTGTAGACCGTTGTGACATACAGTTAAACCCTCCCTCGTCAACCACAATGCTGAAAAGAGTGATTCTCGACTCGTGTTCTGACGACGCTAAAATACGCGAAAATTTGCATCGAAAATTATTATGAATGCAACGGGAACTATATAGAAACACCACCGTATAGCATCATTACTGGAAAATAGCACCATCATCAACTTGCGACAGCAGCTTCAAATGTCCAGTAACATGGGTGGCCTTAGCCATTTCCAGGATAAGATCCAAGTTGTGGCACTGGTTGGAGCTCTAATATATATTTTTTCTAACGATGGACCCTAGTGAAATAACCATAAAAATTAAATCTTCCTTTCGGCACTCCTAACAAACCCCGAAAAAGCCTTTCCCTTCTTTTTAATTTAGAATCTTTGCTATTAAATACTGTACCGTTCTAGCAAAAGATCTCCAGTAACACATAAGTATTTAAAAAAATCACACTGTTCATTTCGAAGAGGACTTCCCCTTAATTTCTTTCGGGACACATGGAATCTTGTAGTAATTCTTAGTGTACTAACCTGTTAAAATTAACCTAATAACACAGACCATAATTTCAATTTAAAGGTTGAAATCGTTTTCATCAAATTTATAGAAAACAAAAAAATAGTACGGGGGCAATATTTGTACCCCACCCCTCCCGAAACAAAATCCTGGCTACGTCCCTGCATAGCTGGCAGCTCAATTGCGCCAATTTATAAGTGTGTTCAATTCCGTGTATGTACAGCGTGCCCTGTATTGGGTATAGGTACTGGTAACAACCTTTTTGTATCAGCCGATACTATGTATTTGGATTGGGAAAACGCCGTATGTTGAAATTTTCTAAACGAGAAATATTTTTCTGACGGCAACGATTCTGGCTAAAGGTTATCAGTATGAAGATACCGACACAAAAAATACGTAATAAAACATAATACCGTTCCCACAATGTTGACATAGCTTTTGTGAACTTTTCATATTTGAATTATTATTTTTTATTTATCTAAACGTTAAAAAAATAAAACAACAAGGAGTATGTTAGAATAGTTGAAATGTTGTTGTTTCGAAAACTTCGGGTCGAATTTTCGATATGATTATAGACTCCCCTAAACTTCTATTTTTTGTATGAAAAAAGTCGTTATTTCCGACGCGCTGCATGAAAAATGATTGATGACGGTAAATATTTCCCAAATTTTATTAGTGGAGTTTTTTTTATAGACAATATGTATATAATTTTGTGGGACACCCTGTATATATCATTCTCCTCTAGCAAATATTTTGTATATTTGAAAACGTTAATTTATATCATTTACTTTCGCATACATAGGCTACTCATTTTATCCCAGCAAAAAATGGAAGGCTTATTTAAGGTTTATATCCATACGCTGTATACCTTTGAAGTAAGGGAAAGCTTCGGTAAGGAATTACGCGTTGCAAAGGCATTAACCTGTCAGATACCTTACCGAAGCACAGGCCATGTCATTGGCGATAAGGTTGAAGCTCAGATACGTAACTTTTACCTTATAATAAAACTATTTAAGCATTTAAAAAAGATTTAGCAGTAGCTTTAAATAAGTTATACGGATGCCTGAAAAAAAAGATTATAATACCTTTTCATATCCTTATGTAAATGGTTTGATAATGTTTAGAGAATTATAAAAAATTGTGATTTTCTGAACTATTATGGCATTATTCTTCTTCTGTGTACCCCCCCTTGTGGGACATAGTGCATATCCACACATGCCCGGAAATGTTTGACCACGCCGAGATTCGATCTCCGCACCTCTAGATTACTAGCATCGTGACTCAACCAACTGAGCCACAGAGCCTGTCATAGCAATCTCCTCGCAAAAGATACTTAATTTCAATTTGGAAAGAAACTTAAAATAAGACTTACTTAAGAACTAAATATATTTTTAATAAGGGAATGGAAAGGTTTTCAGAAATAAACATTTTAGATACCTTATACAAAGGCTTACAAAAACTTTAAATTACTGAAATGTAATTTTGTCTTATTTCTGGTATGAATTAAAGTTTGAACTAAATTATAAAGAGCCTTACGTAACCATTATTATAATTACTATTTATACCTGTCTGGAAGTAAAGCTGGCAATAAACTAAAGTAAGTCTGAATTGTGCCTTAGTTTAATATTAAACAAAGCGAACGCGAATTATCCATGACAGAAAGAAGCAATAAAGCTTTCGTAAGAATTATTATAAGGCCAAAGCTGAAATCGATTCCCTTACCTATTCCTTAAACCTGACAAACCTGATCAGATTTTTTGCTGGGATAGAAATGGTTTCGCATGAACACTACACCGACACGCGTACGCTTCTACATATCTGTTAGAAAATCAAATCAGATACCTCTACGAAAAATATATCTCGCAAAATCTATAGGTATTTTCAAATTACGAACGTATTCATATTTTTCGTTCATTTTTCGTTTTGTGATATTTGACACCCTCACTCAACAAATGGGATGGCACCGGAGGCGAAAATCTAAAGAGACATCCAGGAATTGTATGACATTTACATGGAATTTTCCAGACAAAATTTGAAAATATTAAAAGTCAAATTCAGAAAAACAAATTATTAGACGCCATATCTGCTTACCAATTTATGTGTACCTACACAACCGTGCCTTGACAATGCACAGACATAAGAGGGAGATTATGTATTCACATTCTTTGGAATGAATTTGTATCCTATTCAAGAAAAATCAAATCGATGTGGATAGATACAATTTTGTCAAGTATTTTGACTAAATTTTCATTTCTGTTTTTGTAAGCTCAACATGTTGCCAATTGCACACCTGGTGTCAATATGACTCCAATCTTATTTTGTTAACGATGGAGGCTCTTCAACGTTTTCAGTCAAATAAAATGAAAAGACATGTTTATTGCTGTTATTGTTGTTTTTTATTCAAACTGTACAGAATAATATAATACGTACATATACATAATTGACATTTTATAGTTGGAAAGTTAATTGTTCGTGGTTGTATGTAGTAGAATTTTCGATACATTCTTCACAGGTAATACTTAAGTGATCGCGATCGCGACAAACATATTTGAGACAATAAAAACAGTTTGTCGAAGTTTTGACATCGTTTGGACGTCCACACTTGAACATCTACCACGTTTTGTAGAAGATGGGTGTCCACTTGGAATTTTTTCAATTTGGAATCCCATCAATCTAGCTGCACAATTTTTACGGCTTTGTGGATTTTGGAGTCGTTTGATAATTTGTCCTTGAACCAAGCTGTTCGATAGTTCTGGCTAACAGTGCCCATAGACTCAGCGATTAATTGAAATTGAACAATCAAAGCTCACTTCTGTGGAGAAGCACATTTTTTTTTGGAAAAAGCTCATCTTCTCTTGCAAATTCGGTAGTTGAACCTAAAAAATGAGCTTTCTCCACAGAAAAGAGCTTCAATTGTTCAATTAATCGCTGAGTCTATGGGCACTCAAAAGGTCGCCATAGACTCAGCGATTAATTTGAGAGTCAAAGCTCATTTATGTGGAAAAAGCTCATTTTCTCTTGCGCATTCGTTAGTGGAACCTAAAAAATTAGCTTTCTCCAATGAAATGAGCTTTACTTGTTCAATCGATTGGCTAATGTATGCCGACTCTAATATATACGACATCTATGACTTTTTGTGTCGTGACATGTTTCAAATTTTGTAGTTTTTGGTCCGTAAGGGGGATAAGATAAAGATTGAAAGGCTCCGGCCTATTTCCTATATCCTCTTCAGTTGTGGCATAACTGCGGACCCTTAACTATGCAGGAGGAGCTTAATAGGGTGAACGGCTCCGGTAATTCTCTATGTTTCTCTACCGGGCGTTACTTTCCCGCATTATGCAAGTAACTCTTGTGGTGTGGGGAAAGCATAAATCACAGCGTTTCCGCGACGCTGCGCCTGAGTGAACATCTTCAGCGTCTCAGGTTACTTAACGTCATAGGTGACAGAAAACGGTTAATCAACCACTAAAGCAGCATCTTCGAGGTATCATGGTTTAGCGATGTGCCGAAAGTTCATCCTAATAAAAAAGCTTCAATTCAATAAACCCGAAACAAAAGCGTCGGTACCGGCCAAAGCCCGACTTCGGGCTCTCGTGCCACATTCATGATGATGATGAGTAAAGAGCACAAACGCAGCAAATGCGCCGACATCGACCATATTATAAAAAAGTGTCATCGGCCACATTCCGGATATCCGCTTGCATGTGTAAGTCTTCACGTTTTTATTTAATCCATCAACTCCTGATTTGGTTTTATTGCATAGTCTAGGATTACATATATCGGGTTTTTTCTCAGGGCTGCTAACGATAACACTAGCACTGTAACGCATCGTTGAAAGAAAGACTACTGATCTGTTTTCCTTTGGATATACAGGGTGTCCCGTTCATGGTGGAGAATCTTTTAATGGTAGATAGTGTGGCTTATTTGGGGAAAATTAATGTTCCACGAGACACCTCTATTTTGAACCGTTACAATGTAAAAGCACTTTTTGTAAATTGTGTCAAAATACCTGACTTGCCGAACTAAATCAAAATTTGCCAAACCACCAAACATGTCATCCGAGATATGACTTCACTTTCCGAAACTACATAAAATTTCCTATAAAACGACACCTCGTCCGTTGCGAAGTTGCTTGTATCTTCCGAGATACACCAGTTCAAACTTTGAAGAAATTTTAAAATCGGTTTTTCATGCAAAATTCAAATCATAAAATCGTAACGGTACTTTGAACTGACAAATCTGCAAAGTTAAAAAAAGTTGCCTCATTATGTTAGCTCTCGAAAGACATATAAAAATTAAGGGCTCACGATTTGAAAATTTGCGAATTTAACGTTTCAAAGGTAAAAAATGTGGTTTTCATATAAAAGACGTTTAGGCTATTTTCAAATGAATTTTATTCATATGTATTTTTGTTTTATGCTTACCAAATAGGAGAAAGGAACGAAACCGAAATCTATTTTATTTTTAAAATAATTTCGAAGTGAAAATTAGTGATATTGTTCGAAATGTCCTCCTTCGTGTTGGATACAAAGTGAACATATTCTGGCAACTGATGCGACAGCGCGGAGAACTTCTTCCCTATTTCTTCTCAAATCGTTGCACTGTTTTAATTTTTTGAATCAGTTGTTCCCGCGACGTAATGGGTTCGTTATAAACCCGATTTTTCAAATTTCCCCAAACATAAAAATCAAGAGGAGTTAAATCAGGACTTCTTGCAGGCCATGTTTTAATTTTTTGAATCAGTTGTTACCGCGACGTAATGGGTTCGTTATAAACCCGATTTTTCAAATTTCCCCAAACATAAAAATCAAGAGGAGTTAAATCAGGACTTCTTGCAGGCCATGGAATAGGCCCATATCGTCCAATCCATTTCTGCTGGTATTTATCATTTAAAAACTCTGTGACAACTCTTCCATTATGGGCAGGACATCCGTCCATCTGCCACCAAATTTCTGATCGTTCCGCAACCGGAACAGCATCAAGTAAACTTGGTCCGACTTCAGTTTCCAGCACGCTATGGAACGCCACTGAATTGAGCCGTTCAGGAAGAATTATGGGCTCGGAAAGGCGATCTCCGAGAACACCTATCCACACATTCACCCTAATTTCATGTTGATAACAAGAAGTTTTAGTTGCGTTGGGGTTCCGATGGGCCCAAACGTGCGTGTTTCGCCAATCAAACACGCCACTACGTGTGAACGTTACTTCATCTGTCCACAGCACTTTTCTAGGAAAATTTCGATCTGTTGAAGTTTGATCCAAAAAAGCCATCTACAAAAGGTTGTCCTCCTTTCGAAGTCTGCAGGTAATAAGTCCTGGACCCGTGATAAATGATACGGATACCGACCGTCGGCGTGGAGTACCCGGTGAATCGCCATACACGGGACATTCAGGCGAAGCGACGCCCTTCGCGTGCTCGTACCGGGGTGCGTATCAAAGTGTCTAAGGATTTCGTCTTGATTCCTTGTAGACCGTTCAGTTTGATCCCTGGCCTGGTAGTTTGCCGTTTTTCCGGTCACCTTTAAGATTCGGTATGTGCTTGCAATCGTCCTGCTGTCCGGAAGTTGTCTACGGGGGAAACGTCTACTGTACTCACGAAGTGCCTCACATGCGTTCCCGTTAGATACGCCATATACGAACACCATATCGATGTCTTCATCATCAGTATATCCCATATTTATTATTCAGGAACAACACTATACTTTTCAAAGTTCGAAGTTATAATGTTATAACACTAATAACAATTTAAATAATATTACCTGGTAAAATATTAGTACAAACACTAATTAATTTATGTAGTAATAATAGCTCACAAACTGACTGACGAGGGAAAGAACTGGCGAATAAGTGCAATTATTATTTAGAATTAATATAAACCAGATCTACGGTTAAAATAACTGTTACATTTTTGGCCCGAAACATTTTCAATGTAAAGTTTTTTCGCCCAACAAAAAGAACTGTGTTGATCGTACAAATTTATCTTCATCATATCAGATGATTTGCATTACACGAAAAACACATTTTTTACCTTTGAAACGTTAAATTCGCAAATTTTAAAACGTGAGCCCTTAACTTTTATATGTCGTTCGAGAGCTAACATAATGAGGCAACTTTTTTCAACTTTGCAGTTTTGTCAGTTCAAAGTACCGTTACGATTTTATCATTTGAATTTTGCATGAAAAACCGATTTTAAAATTTCTTCAAAGCTTGAACTGGTGTATCTCGGAAGATACGAGCAACTTCGTAACGGACAAGGTGTCGTTTTATAGGAAATTTTATGTAGTTTCGGAAAGTGAAGTCATATATCTCGGATGACATGTTTGGTGGTTTGGCAAATTTTGATTTAGTTCGGCAAGTCAGGTATTTTGACACAATTTACAAAAAGTGTTTTTACATTGTAACGGTTCAAAATAGAGGTGTCTCGTAGAACATTAATTTTCCCCAAATGAGCCACACTATCTACCATTAAAAGATTCTCCACCATGAACGGGACACCCTGTATAAGCCACCAAGGTTGCATGACTTCGAAAACCAAACAAGTAACTACTCGTATTTATTGAGCAGTCGTTATGGTTTACAATCGAAGTAGACACTTCTCTTCTATGTTTCTGTATCGTACCGATGCAAATTGTTTTGAGCAAGAATAACAAGTTCGTAAGATGTAAGCTTGCAAAATAATTATCAAATGTGATTTTCGGACATTTTCTGTCCATGGTTTAAACAAGTCCATAACCATATCGGTTACATATTAATCGAAATCTATTTTTTTTTCAGGATATATTTTACCCTTCAGCGAATAACGATTTTCAGCGTCGCAAACCCAAAAAATTCCATATAGGGGCTAGCTTGTTTCCCTTTGTACGTTGTTCTTTTTCGTCAAATCGGAGTAACGACAGAAAATCCATGAATCTGTTTAGTCCCATCCTGCCCCGAAAGATTGGTCTATTTTTAGTACTCCATAACTCTGCAGTATGTTCATCCCGACTTTTGTATTCGCATGCAGTGAGCACTAAACCAATGAGGGCATGCATTTATCCCTTATGAGACGGTCATTTTATTAGTGGAGTCGATGCCCAAACTATACCGTTTTAGGCTACAAAGTTTCCGCTTCCGCTAGTGCTCGCCGTTGCGGTTGGTTCAGGTTCAGGTACAGCTTTTTCATGGTCTTCATTTGAAATCGCTCTTCCTTTCGCTTCGTCATTAATAATATGTAAAAAGTCTATTTGAACATCGGAAAGATTTTCGTCAAAGTGGAGCTCGACAACTTCTTCGTTTTCCCATAATTGCATAATTTCACTGACGCTCAGAAAGTTTTTATTCGCCATTACGCACAAATAAATCGACTGATTGCAGTATATACGTAAATATGCAACTAAACTTTTACCGTTTCAAAGAAAAAACGAGACCGAGGCTAATTTCGGGCGCGGCCGAAATTTGGATACCTTTCGCTCCCCTCGGGCTAAAAGTTTTTTCGGGCGTTCCTAAGACTTGTGTTTAATTCTCCCCGCTTCCACGCTTTACCTTGAATTTTCACATAAGTGCCGTGGCAAAGATTTATTGGAGAAGCGGGGGTCGTGGGTTTCTTAGAAGAACCAAAAGGGGGATGTATGTATGTGGTATCAATTAAAACATATTTCTATGAGATTTGATTGAAATTGGTGGATAAATAAAAAAGTTTTTCTTCAAAGAACCTAATTTGGGGGTTGGGTTTATATGCCAGCCTCATGACCCCAATGGTCCGATTTAATTCATTTGTGCATATATTTTGTAACATCAATAAAAATACATTTCCATGAGGTTTGGTTGAAATTTGTGAACAAATAAAAACGTTTTTCTTAGAGAAATTTGATTTGGGGGGATAGGTTTGTATAGTAGCCCCATGACCACATGGTCCGACTCCATCTATTAATATATTATGTTTTGTATCATCAATAGAAACACATTTGTGTGAAGTTTCGTTGAAATTGGAGTATAAATAAAAAAAATTTCTTAGAAGAACTTAATTTGGGGAGTTAGGTTTGTATGACAGCCCCATGACCCCATCGTCCGATTTGGTTCATTTTAACATATGTTTTGTTGTGTCACTAGAAACACATTTGCACGAAATTTGATTGCAATCGATGAAAAAATAAAAAAGTTTTTCTTAGAAGAACCTAATTTGGGGGACTAGGTTTGTATGGCAGCCCCACGACCCCATTGTCCGATTTGGTCGATTTTTACATATGTTGTGTGTCGCCAACGAAAACACATGTGTGTGAAATTTGATTGAATTTGGTACATAAATAAAAAAGTTATTCTAAGAAGAACCTAATTTTGGGGAGTAGGTTTGTCTGACAGCCCCACGACCCCCTTGTCGGATTTTACCGATTCAAACATACAAACTGCCTGCAACAAAAAGAAGCATGTGTGCAAAATTTCAGCTCCATAGCTTTTAAACTGGCTGAGCAAAACGCGTCGCAACAGACAGACAGACAGACAGACGGACAGACGGACAGACGGACATCGTCCAATCGACTCAGCTCGTCACGCTGATCATATATATACATATTTTATATGGTCGGAGATGCTTCCTTCAATGCGTTACAAACTTCATGACAAAGTTAATATACCCTTTTCGCTTAATAAGCGAAGGGTATAATAACAGAAAGTAGTTTGGGTCGTATCGACCCCAGCTGTACATTTCGGGGTTGTCACGGCTTTTTCTTTAAAAAACTAATAGTCTAGTCATATTAGCATTTCAAATAGAAAAAAATAGAGTAAGGCTAATCTTGTTGTTTTTGAATCAGTGGGCTCCCAGGAATCTAAAACTCATTTTGCTAAAAAAAAATGTTGATCGGAAAGGTGCCAAAAAGGACAAACAAGGATAATCTTTAATCTTTGACCGTAGGTCGGCATGCGGTGTGTCATATCAAAGGGGACGTCGAGTACATTACATATCTGGTGTGTGTTTCCTGTTTCAAGGACCCTCGACCGAATAAATCGAGCTTAAATGGAAAATTATCGTGTTTCCCGCGTATCTTTCCAAAACAGTAACTACGAGAATAATTTAAGCTGTGTCTACTTTTCTCACTTCTATAATATCTATAATAGCTGAAGATTCCACCATTACATTTGCTAAGAAAAAAATTGCTCGGAAAGCAATGAAAAGTGAGAAAGTAGTGATAGCTTGAATTATTCTCGTAGTTATGACTTTGGAAAGACACACGGGAAACGCGATAATTTTCCATTTAACCCTTCTGTCGGCACCTACTACAATATGCATATTCTATACCCAATAGGTCTGGCTGGACCTACTTAGAAAAAATTTTTATTTTTTAGAAAAAGTGAAATTTTTATCCGTAGTCATTCTACCAACCCTTAACTAGCATTTTTACTCAATAAAAGGATTTATATAATTTTTTTAGAAATACTGGGAACATTTTTAAATATGCATATTTTGAGGTGGTATTAGTACAAATGTTATTCTCTTATTTTCTTACTTTTTTGCTTTTGTATTTTCATGGCGTATATCTAGTAGAAAGTCTGATCGCAGTTTCCGATTCCAATATCTTTGGGGAAATATTTGGCGGTTTGTTGGTAGATTTTACTTCGATATTATTCTGCAGATTTAGGGAATTAGGTGGAAAGAAATAGGGATTTTCAAGCCCGAAAATCATTTCATTCTAAATTTTTCGTAAATTTATTGGTAAAATCTATTTCGCAAGTCACTCATACATAGTTCTTTCTATTCCAAAGGAAATAAAACTGGATTATATTTCCTAGAATCAAATCTCGGTTGATTAGGTGATGTTATAAAACATGATAAAATTAGGCATACTCAATTTCCGAACTTCACGGCTTCATAAAGAAAAATCTCAGAATTTTTTATTGCTTACTATAAGCAAATTGAATTATTACATCATAGATTTGAAAATTTTAAAAGAAAATGATATTTTCACTTTTAACCTGTAGAGCAAAATAGGGTGAAAAACTGTAGGTCTGGTCAGACCTATTGGGTATCAAAAAGCACTATAAATTGAAATTCGTCAAAAACATGCTCAAAACTTCAAACGATTTTTTCAAATTTTTGTAAAATGCTTCTAAACATATGATTTTAGGATATCATGAAGTTTGAAGTCGCTGCGATTTCATCTTCAATACTTTTTTGACCGAAATATAGTGCCAAAGGTCTGGCCAGACCTTCGTGCCGACAGAAGGGTTAAGCTCGATTTATTCCGTTGAGGGTCCTTGAAACGGGAAACAAACACCGGATATGTAATATACTCGACGTCCTCTTTGATATGATACCCATGTCGACCTCCGGCCAAGGATTAAATATTATCCTTTTTTGTCCTTTTTGGGACCTTCCAATAAAATTTCTTTTTTAGCAAAATGGGTTTTTGATTCCTTGTAGCCCACTGATTCAAAAACAACAAAGATTAGCCTTACTCTATTTGTTTTTCTATTTGGAGGCCTGAAATGGTATGTTTTGACTGGACTATAAGGCTATTTGTTGTTATAGGTAGAATTATGGCAAAATAAAGCGAGAACAAGTTTGTGGATATATTGCGAAAATTACAGGCGACAAAATATGCACAGTCAAAAGTTATAAAGGCAATTAGGTGTGCCTCCAGACGAAATTTTCGTGTCGTGATTTTGATTTGACGTGATTATCTGTCCAAAACTGCAAAACAATTAATTTGACTTGTTGAAGCCGTGACTTCATTTGTCAAATCGTGGATTTCATTTAATGCATTGGTAGTTTGAGTTGAGAAAAAGGAGGATTTGCCTGTCTTGTCTGGTGTATTGTATACGTAAAGAGGAGTTTTTTAGGTGATGTGATTGAGAAGTCGTGTCGTGCTCTGTGGCCGTGATCGTTCAGTCGCCACTCTGTGAAATAGACACTCATAGAGAAACGAGTTTCCTAACTCGGCACGACTCGTCGCAAGTTAATTATTCAGAAGAAGATGATAAGAAATATTCTTATCGTATAATAATAAACTAACAATGCGACTAGGAAGTGGTATGGCTGACAACCGTATCACACTCCGAATTCAGTTGTCTTTGTAACGTTGATGACTACACACGGTAGTCATTAACGCACCATGCTCCACTAGGAGTTATGGTAATCGAGAGAGAGATTGAGAAGTGATTGATTTATGGATTAATACTCATATTTTTTTTTTTAATGTGATTATTTTAAGGTTGGACGGAATAAATGGTGCCGGCTAATCAATTACATTACTGAATCACACTAGACTATCATATGATCATCCTACTACATACATGAATCTGATTTCCCTTCACAGATTCTTTTGCAATTATCATTTAATACACAACTTTCCAATATTTATTTTGATGAGTACATATATTGGTACTATGTACTCGTACATTCCATCACGTGATTACACGAAGAGTTTCGTATTGTTCACAATATATTCTTAGCTACGAGACGACTCGTCTGTTTCCGGCTCAAATTAAAGGAATTTAATTTTCTCATGTTCAAACTTCATAGAAATGCTATCGTAGTCATATTCTCATGAAGCATGAGTATCGTGTATAAATGAAGTCCTGGTATATGTGAGAACGGTGTTTGCTGCTTGCATAGCATTTAATAGGATATGGTCAAAGAGAATTTAATACATAGAGCGCTAACTCCACACAAGCAATTTTTCTTAACAAAAGCGTGACGACAATATTACAAGATCTCTTACAAAATCTCTGATTTCCAAAGAATATGTTTGTACTTGTTACTTGTACCTCTTTTCGAAAAAATTTTTGTATGAGTATAGTATCTCTCCGTTGAATATGTGTGCGAGAATTTTATTCTCTCGTTGCAGGTTGAGAGCATTGCAAAGCAATGGGCCTACACGCGGACAAGAACAAGAACAAGAGATTCGCGAGGAGCAAGTTATAAAAACGTTTTTTTTTTTGGTTTTTATTCCACGTTTAGACAAACTCAATGTATTTTGAATGACAGCCGACTGGTCACGAAGTGGACACTGGATTTAACATGCTAATTTATAACATAAGATGTGTAAATATACACTTGCCGGATCTTACAAATACACTACGTGACACCCGCGGATAAACACCTGTGAAAAAAAACGGCGCGTTTTACTAAATTTTGTTCAATTCACATTCGCGAAATTTGTAAAGAATTTGTCGGCGCCGTTTTTGTCATTTGAATGAAAATTGAGCAAAAATTACAGCCGACCGTTCACGAAGTGTACTCTAAACTACAACATGCACTTTATGACATAAAATCAAAAACAACAAAAATTAGCCTTATCTATTTTTTTCTATTTAGATGACTGAATTGGGATACATACATATTTTGACTGGACTAAGATGAATGAAATTTGAGAACAAATCTGACAATTTCATGTATACGTGTGAACAAATTTCACACATATAGGTACTCTCTGGATGGGGCCTTTTTTATATGGAGTGACAGTTCTATTAGTTAGTGTTCCCTAATATGGTGTTCTTTTCTAAAAAGATTATTTTCCATTAACACCCATCATTGGCAATAATTCCCGGAATGTACCGTAAACTTTTAAACTATTTATGGATTTATTATTGGTTCGTAGTATGAGAAGTTTTCATTTATGCAACGAAATATGAAGGATGAAATTTGTTAAAGTTATTAAGATAATGATCATATTGGAATTACATACTACTTTAATGGAATAATATATTATTTATAGGAATAAACTTTGAATGCTGTTGGATCATATCACACAAAAAAATAGGCTGCATATACACTTACGGTCAAAAGTATCGACTAAACCTAAAAGCGCGTGTATTTGTTCGTGTTTTTCGAAAAGTATAGCAGTTATCCGTAAAAATCGTATGTCATTGAAAAGCTTAAGGCCTCAGCTTTACGTTGGTACCATTTTAACCAATATTTGGTGAGCACTTTTAAAATTGATGCTCTTTGAACGAAAACGTAGCGAAAATGAGCAAATATGAAAATGGATTTTGGTTAGGTTTTTTGCAAATAAAACAAAAACTGTTGGAAAATAAGTTAAGTATTTATTATTTTAGTATTTGGTATTTCCTCCTCTTGCTCTAATGACAGCTTCCAGTCGATTCTGCATTGATTTGATCAAGTTGCTGATGGTATCTTGAGGAATACCGTTCCACTCCTCTAATAATGCTGCCTTCAATTCTTCAGTGGACGAAGGGACTGGATTTCTGGCTCGGACTCTTCTCTTGAGTTCGTCCCATAAGTGTTCAATGGGATTGATGTCGGGACTGCGCGCAGGCCAGTTAAGTGACGACATATTGGCTTCATTCAAGAACTGCCGAGTGAGGCGCGACGCATGACACCGGGCATTGTCGTGCATCAAAGGCGGCCCGTTCTTGGTCTCGAATTAAAGCTACCAGTCTCTCGAAATCTCCTGCTAACTCTCGAGACAGCAGAGTGACTCATTCCAAAACGGCGAGCGACGGTTCGCTGACTATGATTCTCCGACAATAGGGCTACAACTTGTGCCGCCTGATCTGGCGTCGTATCCATTGATGAGAAAACAGTGATTGAAATTACTTCAGAGGTAAGTTACCTAACTTTCCTGATGCAACTGATAATGAGAAACCGATTACGGGCGCTTTTATAGGGGTAGTTTACCTGACCTGACCTTTACCTGAAACTTCAATTTTTCTGGGTTTTTTGTTACAAGTGGCAATAATTTAAAAAGTGCAAAGCAAATGTTGTTAAAAAGGGTACCAACAGGTAGCTAAGGTTTCGAACTTTTAAACGACATACGACTTTTATCATACTTTCCAAAAAACACGTACAAATACACGCGCTATTAGGTTGAGTCGATACTTTTGACCGTAAGTGTAGTATAAGGAACTTAATTAACTACAAAAAATGCATGTGCTCATACTTACACTGTTTTAATAGTATTTGCTATACCATAGAAAACATCTTTAGAGAGATATGTTAGCATAGGTGCATGCGAGATATATCTAGAATTAAAATAAAGAAAGAAAAGAGAGTTCTTTGATGAATAGAGATTTATGTTTTATTTTATGATATAATGTCAAACATCTAACAAAGCTATACATATCACTATATATATATATTATTTATAAATAATTATAATTTTATCTAACTTATAGTGTCGATTACTCGTACATATTTATCCATAATTTAAGCTTAAGGCATACTTGTAGCATCATGGTCGTTTACACAAACTATAGAATGCTTTAAGCGTATCTATTGTATATACCATTTCTCAGTCAAGTTGATAACTTTGGAACATCAAATTCGTAATTTTGGAACATCAAATTCGTAACTATGGAACATCAAATTCGTAACTTTGGAACATCAAATTCGTAACTTTGGAACATCAAATTCGTAACTTTGGAACATCAAATTCGTAACTATGGAACATCAAATTCGTTACTTTGGAACATCAAATTCGTAACTATGGAACATCAATTTCGTAACTTTGGAACATCAAATTCGTAACTGTGGAACATCAAATTCGTAACTATGGAACATCAAATTCGTAACTATGGAAAATCAAATTCGTATGTAATTTATTAGGTCCATATTCTCGATCGTTTTAAATTTTATTTTAATTTGATATGTGTACGATATATATATGTATACATATATATTTATACATATATTTTCTAATAGAATTTCCTCAACAAGTGTTTTCATCGGAAAATGAAATATTTCCTATTTCGCAGTAGCTAGAAGGTTTAAAATGCTAAAGGTCATAAATCAAACATAATATATTTTCTAACGATGTAAAGTCTCAATTTTTTTATTATAACCCTATTATCTAAACTAAAATACTATTTATTAATAAAATCTAACGACGAACACCTGAAAATAGAATAGAATTAACGATCAACATCCTTTGAGCGAATTAATGGTTATACATACTTTGAAATATATTTATTCTTCGTTTAATCGTATGGTCGTTTGGTTTTCTCGTTATGTAAGTCTGAAATTCAGATAACTAGCCACCACAATTCCTTTGCTAAAACGGTCCTTACCGTGTACAAGTTTTCTGGATCTTATAAATCTGGATATTTAGCTCGCGCGAAATATTCAATCTGAAACTAATCAATTAGCAAGCAAAATTCATTATAGAAGTATGGCGCTTACCAGGTTATATGAAAAAGGCGCAAATTATAATTAAATCAATGCAGCTCCTCTCCTGCAGCGGCAAGTGGCAATATGGACAGCATTTGTTGCACCCAATTTGCGCAGTCCGTAACGGTAACTTCATTCATTCCCTCAGTGATAAGATCTGTTAGAACATAGTGTCTCAAAACGTCCGCCATTATGCTTCTAACATGAATTTTGATTTTTGAGAATGCCTTTTCCACCGGATTCAACATCGGAGAGTACGGTGGTAAGAATTTAATAAAATAATTTAAACAATATAGTAATGTAAAGAATTTAATAGTTAATCCATTTTGCTCTAAAATTTCTTTGGCTTGAGCACTTTTGTGAATCCCACAGTTAGGGGAAGGAACGTGTGCCTATTAATTGCCTTGACCGAAGATGGTATCCTTGATAGTAAAATTCGACCTGCTTCCATGAGTACCTCGGAAGAATTTTGCGACTTTTTACGAGGATTGGTGGAAAAAGTGGATTCTTCATGGACAGGTGCTCTAATTATTATGGATAACGCAGCAATCCAGAAAAGCGCCGAAGTTAGAGAAATTGTGGAACAAAATCAGCGGCGCATCAAATGTTTACCATCAAACTCGCCGATGTTAAATCCAGTCAGGAAAATCTTCTCGAATGTTAAAAGCATCGTTCGAAGTATAATGGCCGATGTCTCGAAAGATTTTGTTCTAACCGAACTTATTGCCGAGGGAGTAAATGGGGTTGCTGCTGCGGACTGCGAAAGTTCAGTCAAGGAAATGTTGTCCATATTGCGACTAGCCGCTGGGGAAGAGGAGGTCCATTAGTTTGAATATGTAAAATTATACGGTAAGCAACCTTTTTGCAAAGGAATTGTGATAGCTAATTATCTGAATTTTAGACTTACATAACGAGAAAACCAAACGACCATACGATTAAACGAAGAATAGGTAAATATATTTCAAGGTATAACAATTAATACGCTCAAAGGATGTTGATCGTTAATTCTATTCTATTTTCAGGTGTTCGTCGATAGATTTTATTAATAAATACATAGTATTTTAGTTTAGATAATAGGGTTATAATAAACAAATTGAGAATTTACATAGTTAGAAAATATATTATGTTTGATTTATGACCTTTAGCGTTTTAAACCTTCTAGCCACTGCGAAATAGGAAATATTTAATTTTCCGATGAAAACAGTTGTTGAGGAAATTCTATTAGAAAATATATGTATAAATATATATACATATATATATATATATATATATATATATATATATATATATATATATATATATAATTAAAATAAAATTTAAAACGATCGAGAATATGGACCTAATAAATTACATACGAATTTGATTTTCCATAGTTACGAATTTGATGTTCCATAGTTACGAATTTGATGTTCCACAGTTACGAATTTGATGTTCTAAAGTTACGAATTTGATGTTCCATAGTTACGAATTTGATGTTTCATAGTTACGAATTTGATGTTCCAAAGTTACGAATTTGATGATCCAAAGTTACGAATTTGATGTTCCAAAGTTACGAATTTGATGTTCCATAGTTACGAATTTGATGTTCCAAAATTACGAATTTGATGTTCCAAAGTTATCAACTTGACTGAGAAATGGTATACAATGTATCAGTAACCGGTCCATAGTGTAGTAAGCATGTGATAAACCTAGTACGTGAGATTGGAAAATCTGGTGGAAAAATTTTATTTTTGTTTGCTATGTTTTTGGGGTGCTGAGAACGAATCCACTAAAACTTCACTGGGAAACAGGGTCCAAATAGCAAAAAAAACTCAAAAAGTGACTAGCGATTGTAGCGATACCGTCTAACGCAAGATTAATGTCGTGTTGGACCAACAATCATATGTTTTCTCTAAAATGTTTATGGACAGGTTTTCACAGAAATGTACAATTACGGAGTTATAAGCAAAAAACCAGAAAAACTCAGAAAATGTTTTTTTTTTGTTTGCGGTTTGGGTCCTGTTGCGCAACAAAATTTTGGTAGTAAATTCCATACGATGCAATTCCTTTCAATTGCTTGCCATGATTCTCTCCGTCTGCTAATTTTAATAAAACACAGTAGTCATTTTTCTCAGGACACTTTATCTAAAAGTGCATGCTATTCCTATAGGGAATTTCCGGACAAAGGACAAAAGGTCCTATTCTGCTAAAGAGGTCCAATATGAGCAATATGGGTATGAAAATACAGGATTTGGTGAGACGAGTGCCCCGGAATATTAATAATACATTTTTACATTCTTCGGAAAGGATCTTTTCTCCTGAAAAGGCCTTTTTTTGAAAATTAGTTGTGGAGGCAAGATGGCTTTCGAATGATAGGGACGGGAAGAGGAGGAAGAAATAATTGAAATGGGTTTGAATATTGTTTTGGCATTTGGGGGCACCAGAATATCGCTATATTCTAATTTTAGATTGCGATTTCTATAATATTTACTTCAACAGCAAATATAGTAGGGTATATCTGATTTACATCTGGCTGTCATAAGTCAGGATCTCCCTTTCCCCCAATATAAAAAGAACTTGCGCAAGGGTAATATATGCATACTCAGAAGAATATGCATGGGTTGTATTTTATTAAAGAAAAGTATACAATTGCAACTCTTAGTTTGATTTAATTTGTCTCGCTGTGTTTTTTTTTCAATTCCTCGCTTTTCCCACTGTTTAATGAAAGATTTGTTTTACTCTCAGAACAGAGAGTATAAGGAAACGAAAAGCTACGTGAGAGATGAACGAATTCGGTTGCGGGATGAGACGTGAAGTGAAAGGTACCCTGCAAACCAAACTTCCAAGATTTTCCTATAATCCTTAGCGATTGCTTGCAGGGTATGTAATAACCAATACTATCGAATGGTTTCTGACATTGTGTTAGTGCACTCATTACCCCTTTTAAAAGTTATAAAGTTCTTACATTTGAGTTGCATATGACATGATGGCGGGGAAGCCCACGTGACGATCTTACAGGTAAATAGATCGCACTTGTTGCGAAAGTCATGCGTGGTTGCGTGTGCAGTAGTCGTGTTGCAGCATGCAAACAAATTCAAAGTGCGGCGCGGTTTGTAACTTTTTAATAATAAAAATTTATTTATTTTATTTATATGTTAAATGAAACAAAATATTAACCAACCTATTGTTTTTTTAATGAACCACCCATATATTTCTCCTAGAATGGCGAAAATAATGATTATATCACGTCCTCAATAATTATTGCATCGGTTCTCATATAATTCTACGGAGCATTCTGCAATAAAGATTGTGTCGCTTCTCATATAATTCTACGGAGCATTCTGCAATAAAGATTGTGTCGCTTCTCATATAATTCTACAGAGCATTCTCTTATAATTATTAAAGAACGCTCAGTCATTTTGCAGCGAAAAGCTCGCTCACACGTATTCATGTACGTGGGGTAAACTGGAAATTATTGGAAGTAAATAAGTGAATTTTGTCCCGATGCCCTATCCATTTTCACTGAAAGGGATCGAGAGTGTTACTCGCATCTTCCTCGCATATTCCTCACAACTTGGTTTGTAGGGTACAAAGCATAAGAGAATGCTCTGTAGAATTATATGAGAAGCGACACAATCTTTATTGCAGAATGCTCCGTAGAATTATATGAGAAGCGACACAATCTTCATTGCAGAATGCTCCGTAGAATTATATGAGAACCGATGCAATAATTATTGAGGACGTGATATAATCATTATTTTCGCCATTTTAGGAGAAATATATGGGTGGTTCATTAAAAAAACAATAGGTTGGTTAATATTTTGTTTTATTTAACATATAAATAAAATAAATAAATGTTTATTATTAAAAAGTTACAAACCGCGCCGCACTCTGAATCTGCTTTGCATGCTGCAACACGACTACTGCACACGCAACCACGCATGACTTTCGCAACAAGTGCGATCTATTTACCTGGAAGATCGTCACGTGGGCTTCCCCGCCATCATGTCATATGCAACTCAAATGTAAGAACTTTATAACTTTTAAAAGGGGTAATGAGCTTTCTTGAAATTGATATGAGTGCACTAACACAATGTCAGAAACCATTCGATAGTATTGGTTATTACATAGGATTATAGGAAAATCTTGGAAGTTTGGTTTGCAGGGTAGGGTAGGGATAAAGTTGCTAAACTGGATTTTGTATGGAAGTTTGAAATATTGTTTTCTAAAACGTAAATATTCTGATTGGACCAGACCGGTTTTAAAAGAGTCTTTGACATAATTGTTTTGTAAAATGTTAACATCCTCATTTAGGATTGTGGATCGTGCGGGTGTTGCGATGCAGTGTGTTTGCAGTTGCGTAGGAATTCTATCACCAAGCTACCATTAGAATATATTTTTTACTTTATATATTATTCAATTTGTATTATTCGTATGATTTGACTTCTACTATAGTGGCGCCTTTTTTAATGATTAGTTGTCAAGTTGTCAATTATGGGTTTTTTTCCGTTTTTTTTTATTTGGGTATTATTTTGATTTATTTGGGATTAATATTGGTATTACTGGATTAGTTATTATTGTTTATGGTTTTTGTATTTGATAATTTGTTCACTGAGTTGTTATAGTTTTCGTTTATGTAACGGGTGGTCCAACTAGAATGCACGATGTTAATTGAGTGTCACACCTAAACGGTAAGTTTCTCGCCCAACTTTATTAGACATTTCTTTGCTTCAGTGTTTGGCAAATTCAACCATGAAGAAGTACACAATTGAGCAGCGCGTTAAGTTCGTTGAAGCCTTCTACGAAAATGGACGTTTTTTTCGGGTGTACCTACGACTTGTATTCCCCATTCTTTTTCTTTTGTCTTCACAAAAGTTCCGTTGCGTCCGCAAAACAATATTTGTGTAGGGTTTGGTTGGAATAAGTGGGCAAATAAAAATATTTACTCAGAAAATTGTATTGGGGGATGCGGGAGCGGAAGCATGGCCCCATAGTTATGATTCCATTTGTTTTGACCTTTTCAGTTGCTTTGATAAAGATACATTAATTCAAGGTTTTGTGAAATTGGTGTAAAAAATGTTTCTTAGAAGAACCAAAATGTAAGGTTGGGTTTGTATGGCAGTCCCAGGACCCCATGGTCCGATTTAATCGACTCGTATATGTTTTGTGTTATTAATGGATTGTGTGAAATTTGGTTGAAATTGGTTCACAAATAAAAGTTTTTCTTAGAAGAACCTAATTTGGGGAGTTGGGTTTGTATGGCAGCCCCATGACCCCATTGTCCGATTTAACCGATTCAAACACTCAAACTGCCTGCAGCAAAAAGAAGCATTTGTGCATAATTTCAGCTTCATAGCTTTTATAAATTGGCCGAGTCAAACGCATCTCAACAGACAAACAGATGGACATCGCCCAATCGGCTGCCCAAGTTATGCTGATCATATATGTATACTTTTTATATGGTCGGAGTTGCTTTCTTCAATGCGTTACAAACTTCATGACAAAGTTATTATACTCTTTCACTCTATGAGCGAAGGGTATAAAAATTTAGATAATTCTCTAAAAACTTTTCGTTTTATTAACAATTAACTTCGTGCATTCACGTTGGACCACCCATTATCTAGATTTTAATGGAATTATTCTGTACTTAAATAAATGTTTGAAGAAAGTTGTATTTGGCCCAGGACAGGTTTTGAGTTTGACACCCCTGAATTAATGTCTTCTTCAGCATATGGCCCAAAACTTAATCATTATCAATTTATAAAAAACGTTTTCAGTTAAAGACAATCAAAACGCCATGGTCTTCGTACTTCCATACAAAAAATCAGGCTATTTTGATAAAAAATTTATTTTATTTTATTTATTAAGGATTTCAATAAAGACTTGATGGCAGATTATGTAATTTGACATTTTTAACCCTTCGTTAGGCGCGCACCCATTTGTCACGTGGTTAGGCGCGCGGGCTACAATTGTAGCCCAAATTTAAAATTATATAAAAAATATTGTTCAATTTTATTTATTTTTTCTTGCTCGGTCTGTGGTCTCTTGATTACTGTACAGATTAAAAAATATAAAATCTTTATTTTTTTTTAAATATATATATATAATAAAAGAGGGAAAAATGCAGATTAGTCCTATTTTTAGTCTTTTTTGACATTAACTTTCTTAGGTGAACAAAATAGTTACTTTTAAAAATGAAAACCCCAAAAAAAGTTTATATTCTCAGAAATCAACAAAAAATCTTCCAAATGGAACACTGAGCGAGAGAATGCAGTTAAAAAAACCCAGTTTGTGGAATTCCAAACTTAGCCCATTTTGGGTACCCAATATTCACAATTTTTTAAACTGGGAGTACAGTTTCTTGCTAGAAAGCTAAACATATAGTCAGTCAAACTGATTGAATTTTACTCACAATATTCATATTAACTGTTCTCGCAATATTTACGCTAGTACTGATAAAAATTTCACCCAGAAACTAAGTAATGTTAGTAACAGGTAACAAATCCACGCTGTAAGAAATGACTTTGACTTCAACCCCAGGTTTTTCGTTAAAATAATAATCTAATTTTTGTACATTTATCTTGAAACCCTTTTTTTTGTCAAAAATTTTACTGTTCCTATTTTCTACAATGTTTTATAATAATATTTTTATTTTAATGGATATCTATGAGTACCAAAAAAGTAACATGATTGGGCGCACGGGCTACACTTGTAGCCCAGTGGACTTTGATCGCAAAAAAATATTAGTTTCTAGGCTTAATAAATAAAAAAATATTCTTATTCGATTAAGAAGCAACATTTTAACAGCTACTGAGCAGTTTGAATGAATTCGGTTTATATCCTGAAAATGATCGCCATTTAAAATAGTGTGGGCTACAATTGTAGCCCGCGCGCCCACTGAAGGGTTAAGGTTATGATTCCACCTGTAGATTCTATGTCATTTTTGCCATTAGTGGCGGTACTTGACATAAAATCACCGAGCCGCACAAGACAAAGTCTATTGATGCAAATTTCAAAATAAAAACGTTATTCGCCGTCAAAAACTAGATGCATACGATTTATTTCAACCAACGGCGCGCGTACGCGGCCTTACTTATGCGATGGACGAATTGTGTCACCACTTTTTAAATTAATTAAACACTAGTACATTCGAGTTTAACAACAATTTTTAATTTCATTTTCGTTTTCATATGTCTATTTTTCGTTAAATTGTTTTAACAATTTTCACTTAATTTTATTTTACTGTGATTTTTTTTCTACTTTTTATTAACTTTAATTTTTACTTTATGTTTTAAACTTAATTTGTTCTGTTTGCATTATATTTATTAATTTTAATTGTTAAATTAATCATTAGTAATTGTTCTTATCACTTAACCTTTTTCACCTTGTTTACATTTGGAATCATAAAAATCACACCATGACAACACAAAAAAAATCAATCTGACACTAGTGATATCAAGCGTTTAGCTGAGAATGGTCATACCATTGTTTATGATCGAAATGCATTCTAAATAAATTAATCAGAAAAAATCGCGCGGGGTTTTCTTATTACGCGTCGTTGCGGTCTATAGGGTTATTAAGTACTTTCACCTGAGTTAAACATCATTTAATCACTGTATGTACACTAAAAAAAATATCAATAGGAAATACCATTAAACGAATGATTTGGTCCCATTATTTTCGGTCAATAGGATAAATCTGATTACATACATAATGTAATTGAACGTATCAATTCTGAATATATACTTACATTGTTCGTAAATTCTTTATGGATTCAAAAGCACCCGGTTGTATTGATTCAAAATTACTCAAATCCGTTAGGGTACTATAAAATCACAATAAAAAGAAGAAAAAACGCCGTCAATTCATTTAAAATTTACTCTACCCTTCTTATACTTACATGTCTCGCAATGACGATGCATAGACCTTGAGACCGGTATTTCGTAATAGAGGAAGTCCTGCCTTGGTAACCGTCAATCGATTCATTCCTACTTGCAATTTTTGCGGAATTCGTAGTAGAGCCTCTCCTTCGCAACGACACTCCATCTCTTCCTGCCAATTAGATCGAGAAAAAGTAGAAAAGGAACGAGGTAAATGAAAAATACTTCTTCCCATCAAGCAAGAACAACTTTTGATTAAAGTAGTTATACATCGGTACCTACAGGGTGAAAAAGTTAAGTAGATGAAAGCTTTTGTATGTAGTTCTAATTAAGCTAGAGAAGAGCGTGGGACAATTTGAAGGTGATGATGTTGGTAGTTAAGGAATTTTATTGGATAATTTATAGGTGTGTAAATTTATTGGCAGTAATGAAAAATACGGAAAGCGTTTCTAGTCTAAGAAAATTTGGCCAAAATATTGCCATCGAACGGCAAAAATCCTACATCAGACATTTTTTTGGATTATGATTGGGGATGGTCCCCAGATTATGGCATTGAAATTCCGAACCAATTGGGGTCCGCAACCTTAAAAAAGGGGGAAAGGGGGACGTTTTTTCCGTTTTTTTCCAATTATTTAAAAAACGGTAAAAGATACAGAAAATGGTCTGAGGTCCAAAAATCAGCTCATTTGAATAAAAACAAACAAAGTGACCCATCTGGAGTTTGTTCTACGTATACTTCTCATTTTATAAACAGTAGAAGAAAGTTGTCTTGGGTCACTTTGTATGGGAGTTTTTATCAGAATGAGCTGATTTTTGGTAGGTTGGGTGACTATGCCCTCCAATCGCCAAACCAAAACCAAAATTTAGCAGTCTGCTCCAATTTTGTGGGGAGTTATAAACATGCTGTTTCGACAAATTCAAATGGGGGGATAATGGGGATCGTTGACCGGAGCGACTCAATGTTTACCTTAAAATTATCTTGAACTTATTGTGCATACTTATACAAAATTTTACAGATGAACCAGCCTTCTTTCAAAAGTTATGGAGCTTTTAAAAAAGGTCTAAAATGAAAATATTCTAATTTATTTTCTAGTCTAACGCCGAAATATTCAATTAAACTCTAATGTGTTACATATCATTGCAAAGAGTAGTAGTTTTCGTTCTCATACCATTTTTCTGCAGCTCTTACCGTTTTTGAAATAATCGCAAAAAAAAACGAAAAAATGCCCCTATTTCCCCCTTTTTTTAAGGTTTCGGACCCCCAATCGGTTGGGACTTTTAATGCGATAATCAGGGGACCATAATCCAAAAAAAAAATCCGATGCAGGATTTTTGCCGACCAAATGTGCCATTTTTCTTAGACTATTTTTTATTATAAAATGATATATGTCAATCTCAGAATTTGGATTAAGCGAATTTAGATAATACCATGCTGTATTAGCGTGTCAAGGCATCGGTACTTTAAAAGAGCATTGTATTCTTATACGGAAAAAAATTGTTCTGTGCTGCAATTTCGATCATTAATTTTCATTGTGTGGCCGAACTCAAGCAAGTGGATATTTGCATCTTCTATGAGAAAATCCAAAATGCAATGTAATTTTTTTTTGTTTACTATATAATTTATTTCCAGCTTAAAATGCATATTGGATTATCGTGATGATGCTTGCGCATTGCAAAAAACATATGCTAATTTTGGGTGCCAAAGAAAACACGTAAAATCTTAATAGAGATGTTGTTTGTATGTTTGAATCACCAAAATTAGACCAGGCTATTCTAAGGAAAACTTCGCAGACCTGCAATAGAAGTCCAACCCCAAAACGCAAATTTTCCGAATAAAAACCCTATGGAGCAATCTTTATGGAATTGCAAACCAATGATGTTGATTATGTTATCACATAGTGTCGAATTTACAGGAAACTGGATTTAAGGGGGTGATATTTTTGAAGTAATTTACACTTCTATAATCACGCGAAAAGATACAGCAGTAAGGGTGGCGAAATAGAATAGCCTACTGGTGGAAACTTTTTAAGTCCGCCTCTGCATCTTTTATATTAGATTAGATTATATTAGATTGTGGGGGCATGAACCCAAAGGAGGATTCGCAGTCCTGAAGCCAGTGAAGCAGCTCAGCCGCTCTATCCTGCTATGAACAGTTTGGATTGACTGAGCCCGATTGCTTAGATGCCCTAAGTTGTTCCTGGTCTTTGATTACAAAAGGGTTCTGGTTCCTCCATGAGTTGCGGCTATGCGTGGCAACACATCCGATTGTTCGTTCCATATGATGCCTGTATGACCTGGGCCCCAGAAGAGTGTTAATCTGTTATTTGCACCTAGTTTGTTCAGATCATTCAGACAACACTGAACGAGTCTTGACGTGACGGTGCGCTTGCCTGTCTGAGAAGATCGCTATTCGTTTAAACACAGCACGTAAACAGAGATCAGCTCAGGTTGCTATTGCGTGAACACTGGAATACAGTGGTTTGATGTCCCATAGGTACACACTAAATTTTTTTCAACTAGATTCTAGTAAAAGGTCACTAGAAAATGACCGCTAGAATTTCTAGTGAAAAACGTTCAACTAGAAATACAGTGTTAATTTTTCACGATTTTCTAGTAAAATTGTATTGAGATTCTAGTTGAGTTTGCTAGAATTCTGTGTTGTTCTTTTCACGGTTTTCTAGTGAAATTATATTGAGATTCTAGTTGAGTTTGCTGGAATTCTGTGTTGTTTTTTCACGAGATTCTGGTTGAATTTGCTAGAATTCTGTGTTGTTTTTTCACGGTTTTCTAGTTAAATTTTTATAGAGATTCTATAAATTCAGTGATTCTATAAATTCAGTGAGATAAACTAGAAAATAAGGAGTTTAACCCATTAACGACGAGACCCTAAAATCTTACCGATTGAGCTGAAATTTTCCACGTCAGCTTAAAATGGCTAAAAACACATTTTGTAGAAAAAAATGTTTTCCCCGGATGCCGGGTTCAAGCTCCCGGAACTGTTACATATATGTAACATCAGGCACTCGAAGTACTCGAGGGTGTTACATATATGTAACATCAGGCATGATACGGGGAAAGTGTATTCAAAGTATATTTTTGATTTTTTTTTCAAAAAGAAAACATTTCAGTATTTTTTTTTTTAATAAAGCGAAAAATATATGAAAGCCGATATTTTACATGAAGTTTGGAATGTAGATAATGCAACAATAACGTAGAAATAATACGAAATGTGTGCGAAAATTGAGCAGCCTTACAAAAATATTATGTCAAACATTGTATTATTTTATTTTATTACATATGTGTTTTGCATGTGGAGTTGTTGTTGTTTTATTGAGAAGTTTCTTGAACACCCACAAAACTAATAGATTTGACAGTTTGTGAATAGGAAAAAAGTTTATAGAACTACAGTAGTTAACAATACAGATTCTGAGGATTATGGAAGATTTGCCAGTAAATTATAAAATTATTGTTTCAATTTTTTTTGTCAATTTGTCTAGAAAGGACTAAATAAAGAGCCTATAATTCCTCCTTGTCTATAATTTGGTCTACATTAGAAACCATTTCTTCTTTCGTAGCTCAAAATATATCCTTTTAAATATTATATTAGCAGAATTAAATATAATAACTATACTCCTTGGCCTCATGAAAATAAAGCCTTGACTCCTTGCTTCGGATACTTGACTCCGGCTATCATTTTAATCCTTATAGGACAACTATTGTATCCATATTCCGGATTTCTAGAGCAATTTTAATTCCGACTCTCAATATTTTTGGTATGTTATGCCAAATATGGCCGCTCAATTTGCCAGTCAAGAAGACACAAGGGTCTAGAAAATCATGTGACATGACTAATTTTAAGGAAAAACCTAAATAATAGCATTTTTCTTTTAAATTTTAACATTTATGAAGACTATTTATGCTATTTTCCTAGATAAAAATGTCTTGTTAAAATCCGGAATTTTCGTTAATCCGGATTTTTTGGAGAATCCGGACTTTTTTTTTCATAATTTATCCGGACTATCGCGTCAATAGTGTCAAAATTCCATAAAATAAAAAAAAAAACACTAAACAAGTACATACTCATACACCTCGTATACGAAGAGTGCACTTTCCCCATATCAGGCCGGATGTTACATATATGTAACAGTGTTATAAAAGTACTTATAAAACGTAAACTACGGACAATATTTATTTCATTTATTTTTTTTATTGTTTCAAAAAGACCATGTAATGCCATACGATAAATTTTTTCCCAATTTTTTTCATACAATTAAATATAAAAATAAAATTCCTCTACTACTTTTGCCATCGTGACGATTTTCGTCAACATCGAAAAAACGATCAGAAAGAAACCTCTATAATTTCCACAATAGTGAATCAAATTCAGCTAAATTGATTTCTACGCATTGTTAATAGTGTCCAGTACAGGATAAAACACTTCTTAGTGCCGAATTGATATCCTATTCCTTTAGCAGCCGTTTGAAACGAAGGATGTCTTACTGTTACATATATGTAACATCAGGCATTAATGGGTTAAACACCAATATTCCAGTGAATGAAACTGAAAAATCGCTAGAACCTCCCTAATTAGAAACAATATTCTAGTAAAATAAATGGAATAAGCAGGGAAAACACACTGGAATTTTAGAAAAAGAACCCTCAAAGTCACTAGAATTTCAGTAGTAGAACATAATAATCCGTCGAACGTAAGGGAACTTTAGTGGAGACGGAAGGAAAAGAATGGGGAGATTAAATACAAGTCGTAGGTACGCCCGAAAAAACTTTTAGCCCAAAGAGAGCGAAGGGTATCCAAATTTCAGACGCGCCCGAAATTAGCCTCGGTCTCGTTTTCTATAGCATAAGCTGAAAATTAAAGAACGTTTTCTATTTTGGGCGGCCATCGTTTTTTAAACAAACAATGTTGCCCGCATTGACATTAAGCTGGACACGGACACCCTTTCTGTAGTGGGTTCGTAATTAAAAATCAAGCGTTAAATTTGCACAATACATATTCGTATTTTCTTTATTTTTCATACGTTCGTGTTTTAAAACTGTAGTTAATCAAAACATCAACAAATTATGGAACATGCTGCATAGGACATTTTGACATAAATGTTTTAGCTGCTTCACACTTTGCACTTGTTTTCCACTTATTCGGCAAACAATTAACAAACATATTTCTAATAACACAATCCAAAACCAATGCAGGAGCACCGACCGAATGTTTTGAACGCGAGCGGAACACACACGTACACTAATGTTTAAAACTTACACGCACGGTGACGGCTAAACTGCGAATGCGATACAAGACCGTGCACGAAGTTGAACAAACCAACGATAAATTTTAAGAATTGATAATCTAGTTATTAAGTTATATTTCGTTTTTTAAACTGAAATGAATTGTTCACTAGATATTGAGGATGTTGGGAACTAGAAAGGGAGTAGCATAGCCTCCATAAATATATTTCCTAACGTTTTTTTTTTCATTACTCTAAGATGTTGAATTAAAAGTCTAGTGAAAATAACTGAAAGTCAAGTTTTTTTTCGGATTTCGCTGGATTATACTTTTAGTTCACTGCATTTCTAAACAGTTTTACTGGATTTCTAGTTGTCTTAGCTTTTCACTAGAATCCCAGACCAGGGTCGGACTGGAAAAGCAGTGGCGAAGCAAATTTAGTCGATTTTCTAGTGTTTTTTCTCTAGATTTCAGGTGTAAACTACACAGTTGAAAAAATGGTGTAATTTGTTGGATAATTTTAACTCAACATAGTTTATAACAATCATGCATACGAAATTTTGAATTCGCTTTATAAACTCAACGGGAGTAAAACATATTTATACAAAAAGTGGATCATTTTTATCTATCTTTTTGATAGATGATGATTCTACTCAAATTTAAATATTTTTTCTATAAAACCATTTGTTCTAACCACGAAGGGTACCCCAAATTTTGTATCAATTCTATAAGTGCAAAGAAGTCAGGAAATCCAATAATAATGTGCTTATCATTTTTACGCGGTCGCAAAGTCAAATATCAAATAGAGTTTCCGCGTAAAGCTGTTTTATCTATGTAAGCGAATCAATTCGATACAGATCTTAGATAAAAATTTAATTTCTACCCAAAATTAAGGTAAATTTCATCCCTGAAGTGTATCGTTTACTATGTGGAACATGGGCAAGTTAATGTTGCGTACAGTACAGTTCCTCTGTGGCGCACTTGGTTGAGTCGCACTATACGATGCTAGTAATCTAGAGGTCCGGAGATCGAATCTCGGCGTGGTCAAAAATTCCAAATACAGTTTCGGGTGTTGATGAAATTGTTGTCTTTTTGAAATAATCTATTGATTTTACCTTACTTTTTTATTAAATCTACTAGTTATTGTGTCAAAATAACTGACACTATTTGTGGTGTACTTTTTATTCTTATTCTTATTATTCTCATTTCAATATAACAATGCTTTATTATTTCTATACAAAAATTAGATAGATTTATATAGATAAATTTTTATATTGAAAGTACACCAAATTTTTCGACTGTGTAGAAATCTAGTTTTTTTTAGTAGAATCTAAGTGAAAATTTAATTTTTTGCTGATTTATCAGTAGAAAAAATCACTGGATTTCGTCTAGTTGGATTTTTACTGGAAATAAAATTTGCTGTGTATAGATATCATATGCGCTGGCCCAACCACACCTGCTCCTGAACCTTCAGTTGTTTCAGAGCCGTAATTAGAGTGCCACTCCTCTCTGGTCCATGTTTCGGCCTGAAAAAGGCGGCCGCATGAGATCTCCTTTGGAGGGCATATTCGCGACAGTGATGTTATTGAGAGATCTTAGCTGCCCCTTGGTAAGCTCCAGTTTGGCATTGCTCGCGACAAGTCGTGCTAGCCAGTGCTAATTTTGCTTCGGTCTCGAGGTGTATGTCGACAGGATGTAGGTGAAGTAACACCTCTAGAGCGCATTAGATGTGAGCTTCCACAAAAGTTCGTCAGCAACCAGGCACCACAGGAGGGGCAAAAGTACACCCCCTTGTAGGCAGCCTCTAGTAACCTCAGCACGAAGAGTTAGCTCGTTGATTTGGCAGACGACTTTCTGGAGGAAAGCATGCTGCTAATCCATCATATAGTCGTATTTCCTACCATCTTATTTCTCAGCGCTCTTTCAATTACATTCAGTATTGTTGAATGCCCCTTCAATATCCAAGAAAGCAGCAAGCGCGGTAATTTTGGCCTCAAAGGCCCTTTCGATCTCTCCTGCAAGGCTGCGGAGCGCGGATTTTGTGGATTTACCTATGGTTTATAAGCGAACTGTCTTTTGTGTAGCGGATTACTAATCAACGTGTTTTTTCTGATGTGCTCATCAATGTTTTTTTTCTATTGATTTGAGCATGAATCAAGTAAGACTGACTTGTCTGTAAGATTTAAGATCCTCCTTGAGCCGGTTTCCCATTTTAGGAATAAAAACTACTTTCGCAAATCTCCATGAGCGCGGGATGTAGCCCAGCGCAAAGCTGCTTCTGAAAATACTCAAGATGTATGGAGATGGAAGCTCCAGACCTTTTTAAAGGAGGGCAGTAAAAATCCCGTTGGTGCTGGCGGATTTAAAAGGCTCGGACGAGCCTATAGCCTATTTTATTTTATCTTGAGTAAAGATCCTTTATTTATTTATTTATTTAATCAACAAATTTATTATTTAATCAACAATTTTATCAACTAATACGGATGATGTCGCTAAAATGACAGAAGCTCTAAATTGCGCAAGTCATAAGGCGGAGTTGAATGCTGCCAAGACTAAGTTCTTGAGAACATTTCCAGGAGAGGGGGTAAAGCGAAATTTGGTGGCTTTCTTCAATTTGACTCCTTTCTGGCTAAACAACATTATTTCCAGACGCACCAAACTACGAGTCTTCAATTCCAAAGTGAAATCCGTGCTGCTATATGGCTGTTCAACCTGGAAGGTGACACTAAAGAGATTACTGATAAGATGTAAACTTTTGTAAATCAGTGTCTACGGTGCATCCTACATATTCGTTGGCCGGAGATAACTTCGAATGATGATCTTCTTACTATATATTCTTATATAAAGGATAGACACTTCGATCAAGAGACTTAAGATAAGGCATTACATTTTCGCTTAGAAAAGATAAATTGGTAACGGTAACAAGTTAACTATTGTTTATTGTTGTATTCTTCAAACAATATTCCAAAAATAATACAAACATCGTATATCACAGACAAACATTATTTGATCTCGCGTATATACTATTTGAACAATTTGCGATAGCATTATTAATACATATTAGGCTTTTATTTGACCATTTTTCTTTTTTTCAGCCTATATTTAAAGTGTCTAACCATAACTATATACGAGTGCCATGTGCTTATAGCGAATTTTATGGAATTCGGTAAGTGGTAAAATTTATTGTAGAAATATTCTTCATTCATATATTCATATGTAGGTACATGTACGCGCTTTTGTTTGCTATTTAAACATTAAACAACCATTTGTATACAATGATACATGGCAGGTGGTTTGATGGCTAATTAATTTGTTTGTATTAGAAATAAATTTGCCGTGTCGGGTATCCTCTATCTGTTTCTCTGATGTTGTAGCGTCAAATTGAAGTCGTTTTTTTTTGTTTTTCGAATGTGTGGCATTGTATGTACATGGACATATTTTAGTCATCCAGTCTTTTCAGATTGATTTTGGTTGTATAAATATTTATTTGATTTATTATTTATAGTTGATTTGTGACTGTGGAAGTTATATTTACTTATGGAAACATTTGACAGGAAGGATAACTTGTGATTGATTCATTAATTGGAATAAAAACTCCTTTGTATTGAGCATATACGAGTAACCTTGAAAGATCCTAGACTAAGAATAAATCATACATCATACACAACTGTTAATCTATAATAATCGGCTCTCATATCTTGTCTGGTCCCCCTTTAACACTATAGCTCAACGCTCACAGGTGCTAATGATATACAGTCATCAATATTTCCCAGAGGTGAAACATTTCGTATAGAATCTCCTAACACAGAAACTATATGAAACAATTTTTCTTCTACACAGGCCAATGTCAATCTGTCCTTTACAACACATCCCATGAATTATTACTTTCCATTTTATATCCGCAGGAAATATTATACGCAATTCTCACTACAATTTGTACGTGACTGAAAATATTTTCCAAGATAAATCTGGAATTCGTTGAAAAATTGCCCAATGGCGTAGGAGCTTTCTTGTAGAATTTGTAGTAAGTTTTTTGAAAGATGATAAAGTGCGAGAAAAGTTAAGATGTGTTCTTATTTCATTCATGACAGCAGCAACAGCAATACAGAGTTAAGTAACTTCCGGATAAAATAAATGCTAAGAAATTACAGTAATAATCTTTTCCGTGTATTAAATAATACTACGTACATACTATAGTATACAACTTTGGCCGGGTAATATAACAGGTTGAACGTTGAAAGATTGTACATATTTAGAGAATATTTTATAAGGTTATCGTATCACCTTTGTATACATCATATTAGCAAAGTAATTTAGGTATGTAAAATTAGTTAATTTAAGAACTACGATATTAAAAAAATAATTCAACACACAGAATGTGAAGAGTTTTCGAAATCTACGACTTACAGCTGCGACTTATATTTCCTTCCCGTTAAATTAACAAAACACTAGAGTTGATCCCTTCATGCATGGAAGTTAGCTACAAATGCAATAAATAATTAAGTTGAAGCCGGAAAGTAGCATGTTTTCTTTTCAGTAGACTATTCTGGTCAAGAGAATAATAAATGAAGAAAATTACAGTGAATTCTGTTTGGATATAGGAATGTCTTGTCCTAACCAAAACTACTTTCCGAATTAATTATGTAATAGTTCGGGATATTGATAACATAACGTACCCGTAACAAAAATCAAGCGTGCAATGGCGTCATAGTTGGTGAAGCTTTCCTTCAATACCCATTTAGTGCAAATGTGAAGTGACCTGTATTTTTGTAATGATAGGGTAAATAATAAACTCGTTTATGGACAACGCGGAGCAATCTGTAGCTTTTTTTTTCAATTGAGCCAGGCAGATCAATTTGGCGGGGTGCCTAGTCTATGCCCTATTATACTCCCCGCCAAAAATGATTACCATCCGATCAAAACTAAGGGTACCCCCATACAAAGTGAACCGAAAATCCAACAAATTTCACATTTTTTATACCCTATACCCATAAGATGGTATAGGGTATATTGTTTTTGATACGACAATTTATATAACACCTCAAGGGAGCCACCGGAGGTATGGCAAAGTATATAGGTATGTATACAAGTGGTCAGGGTCGGTCTTTGATTCGAATAAGCCAGGTCCGTCAGTCTATCTGTTCGCACGATAGCTCCCGAAATAATGAAGCTAGCGGTTTCAAATTTTGGTCAGATGTTTCTTTTCATCAAATCTTCGACAGTATTGAAAATGGGCCAAATCGGACCAAGGGTTCCCCTACCTCCCATACAAATGACCCCTCCGTGATAGTTTAATTCGGCCATATTTTTCAACAGAATATCGCTAGCGACCTGAAATTTTCATCAATGCCTAATTGTGACATATGCTTGGAGTTGGTATGGAAAGTAGAGAAGGTCTGATTACCCCTACCCGCCTACAACCCCTACAAAGCAATATTCCGCCATATCTTTTGATAGAATGTCGCGAAAAACTTCAAATTGTTTTCTGGCGACAAAAAAAAAACCAACAAACAACGAAGACGATTTGCCAACACGCGAACAGGCAACATACAGCTGACCGTACGAAAAACAGGGAAATTCGAGATTAATCCCACAGACTTGTTGATTGTCATTGCAAAAGCCAATCGAACGGGGAACTAAATCCGCTTGAATTGGAATGGAAGATCAGTTGGAATAATCGGAATTCGTGGGATAAATTCTTCCTCTCCTTTAAATTTTCCCTTGATGATCGTCGCTTGAATCACATTGTACATCAGTTTATTGACGGACAACCGCGAACGGTTGCACAATTTCGCATGATTCAGATCCCGTAACATGTTTATGATCGATCCCACCTTCAGCTGTAAATTATGCGGCGGGGCTCCTGGCACATCAAGCGAGTTCAAAAACTCCGTCAAATAGTTGGTCGCTTCATCCTCGTCGATCACGGTGTCAACGGATTTTTATACGAATTTTTGAAAATTCAGCAGCCGATGGGTCGTTCTGCAATGCGACTCTCATGTTCGTAGTCAATTTCAACTTCTTGACATGCCGCCACAAAGATGACAATATCAGGCATGCATTAAGTTCATCCACAGCAGTAGATTTCGGGATGACGGAAGCGTTTGGCGAAAATCTCCGGAGAGTAATATCAGAGCCCTACTAAATCGTCTCGAATCACCTCGTAAGTCCTTCATCGTTTCGTCAACTGCCTCCAAAGCTCGCTTATCGGCCATCGTACATTCATCCCAAATGGTGATTTTGCATTCTCGCATCAATTTCGCTGTTGACGAACTCTTGGTGATTGATTGTGCACGTTAGATTCTCAACCAAGAGTAGATTCAGCGGCAGCTTTAAAGCGGAATGTGCAGTTCGACCGCTACAACTATGTAGCAGCAATGCCAGAGGATGCAAAAGCCATCGCAATTTGACATCTTGACCGAATTGTTGCCAGAATCAACGACATTATGAATGTCTTGCCTGTCCCACCAGGAGCATGGAGAAAGTAAATGCCTCCTGTTCCATCGTCAACAACCTTCATAAGCGAATCGTATACGTTTTTCTGCTCGGCAATCAAAAGCGGCACATTTATTGGAACTCTTTCAGCCAGCTCTTCTCGATCATAATCTTGCTCCCGCTGCAAGTCGCGATTAATTGCATCGTCCATCAAACGATTTGGCGCTGGCATTCCCAATTTCGACAGCATACTGCCGCACATGAGCACGGTCATGTCTTTGATAAGAACTAACGCTTCGTTGCGCATATCGTCGTTAATTTGAAGATCGAAATTCGAAGTTTTTATGCGAACTCTATGCTAAATGCCTTCAGCCATCTTGTCCTTGCCCGGTCTGGATACGCCAATATGAACCGAAGAAGATGAAGGTAAAGGTGTGAGAAAATGCACTGTCCTCATAATTCTGTGCGTGCTTGATAATTATTCACAGCACAGCAATTATTTATCTCGTTAGCTTCTTCACCCAAAATTGAACGCAAAACGTCTTTTATCACAATGAATTCCACAATTATTCTAAACTATCAAAAGCTTCATAACGAATTTTCCACCTTTGCATCGTCTAAAATCATCAAATCATTCGATAAAATACAAAACTTTCTTCCTGAATTTTCCGAGTTTTCTACTAAGAATTTTATATTTCTTCATTGGAAAAGCTATTGTGGAAAAATTGCAAGCAAAAATAAATAATTTTCCAATTTTCCGACTTTTTCGGAGGGTTTTTTTTTTTCAAAATGTTCTTTCGTTAAAACCTTCTCCTGGTAATTGCAAATAACTGCAAAAAAAATTGAACCAAATCGGTCCAGGTCCAGCGGTTTTCAACTGATGAATTACTTCGATTTTTCCAATTTTCTGACATTTCCGGTGGGTTTTTCCAAAATTTTCTTTCGTAAAAACTTTCTCCTGGCAATTGCAAACAACTGAAAAAAAATTTTGAACCAAAGCGGCCCAGCCCAGTTCTCATTTGATGAATTTAATTAATTTTATCAAACGTATTCTTTTGAAAAATCGATTTCGAAATTTCGGGGGGTGTTTGATCTCCTAAATCGCCTCTGGTACACGTGACACGATATATTCGCAAATAGCCTTGCAACTAGCACCACTGACCTTCAAACCCAATTTGTTTATACTTGTGACGCACGATTTGATACAAACTTTTGAACATACGTTCAGAAGACTACAATTAACTGTTATAATGACGTTCTAAGAGATTTTTTTTATATTTTAGATAGAATTTAGAAGTGAAAAAATGTGAAATTTGTTCGATTTTTGTTTCACTTTGTATGGTGTAATTTTTGGTAGGAAGCATAATGAGGCTTAGACTAGGCACCCCACCCCCATCAAATTTGATCTGCCTGGCTTAATTTGAAAGGGTTGGATACGATATCCCCAGTCACAAAATCCCCAAACCAAAATCCCCAAATCAAAATCTCCATAATCAAAATCCCCGAAATCAAAATCCCCGAATTCAAAATCCCCGAAATCAAAATACCCAAAACCAAAATCCCCAAACGAAATTCCCCATTCCCCATTTGAGGTGTGATCTAAGAACGCGCGCGCGTTCTAAGATCACACCTCAAATGGGGAATGGAGACTTTCTTTAGGCTATTGTAGATGGTAAATGATAGATGTTAAATGGCAGATGATAAATGGTAGATGGTTAATGGTAGGTGGTTGATGGTAGACGGATGGTAGCCTGTAAATGGTTGATGACTGATGGTAAATGGTAGATTGTTAATTGCAAATGGTGGGTGGTAAATAGCAAATAGTAGATGGTAAATGGTAGATAATAAATGGTAGGTGCTTTAGATTATTGTAATAGAATAGTCCTACTATGCAATAAAAAAAAATCACCGTCGTGGACTGATATATATGCTAATCAACGGCAAACTCTTTGAAGTAACACAGAACAACAGCAGATAATATGCAGGCGATTAAATATGCAATCGGTTCCAACAATAAGCCAACCAAGTTTTCCGCGAATATTCGTTCGGATGAGGACTTGTCTCGACGATGTTAAAGAAAACCTATTATGTTTAGAACGATATATGCAATGGACTCGAATATTTTGTTTGTGCTAATCAAAAAATAAGTTAGTATCGATTTACGTCCCTCCTAGTGCCATTTACCATCTACCATTTAACACCTTCCATCTTCCATCAACCATCAACAATTTACAGTCTTTCATCCATCAACCATTTACCATCTACCAGCCATCTACCATTTTTTACTACCATCCATCTACCATTTACCATCATATTTCGGGTGTTTGGGGATTTTATGATTGGGGATTTTGTATATGGGTATTATGATTATGGGGATTTTGTCTATGAGTATTATGATTATGGGGATTTTGAATATGGGGATTTTGATTTTGGGGATTTTTCTACGTTTGGGGATTTTGTGATTGGGGATTTCGTATGGTTCCCAATTTGAAAAGAAGCCACAGGCATGCCTTTTTGAAAAATGTCAGGAGGAGTGAGGGGGGCGTCAATGGTTGGAGCACTTCAATTTTTGGTACAAATCAAATAATTTTTTTAGCAATATATATAGAAGATCTTATGACACCAGGTCTATCCTATCAAGAGTTACAGTGCGAAATGTAAAACTCAAAAAACGTAAATTCACTATAATACTTTTGGGTCTAGGCTATCATTTACTGAGAAAATGTCTAGAGTATTATAATATCATTAGAGGTAATTTTGTCAGGACATTTTGCGGTCAAAGTTTTTCAAATATTTACCAAAAAAAATGGATTTTCACGTTATTAATGCTTAATTCATTAATTTTTCGCAAAGCACAAAATGAGGAGTATCAGTTTTTTTTTTAGAATTAAGGTCATACATCTCATTCTATAATTTGTTATCCTCAGTTCTTAAATTTTCATAGGTTCATATAGTATAGTGGTATAAGTGCCGCCAAGCCCCGTATACATAACAACAACAAAAAAGTCGTATGGGACATACCTCCAATTCTTAACCCATTAGCTGCCCCAGTTGTTTGAAGATAATTAAAAAAAAATATTTTCTTACACGACCCTAACCTCCATATCTCCAAAACTAGACTTGGTGGAATAGGGAAATAAGATGATTATCATACCCAACGAATTTACCTAAAAAGTAAAACTAGCCGCACACAAATTGGATAAGCGGTTTGGTTTTCACAGAGCTTCAAAATTAAATTTTTGTGATTTGACCCAAACACAAATTATTTTTTCATCTCAATTTCCCCCAACATCTGCCAAGGTGAGGTGCTTGCACGATTCTTTTAAAAATTGGCGCATAGTCTAACGATCATATCTTCCTTACATCAGTTTATTCTAGCTCCATTATTTCTAGCAGTTTTAATGCCTTAAGAGAGCGAAGGGTATCAAAGTTTCGGCCGCGCCCGAAAATAGCCTCCGTCTCGTTTAAGGTTGCGGACCCCCAATCGGTTGGGACTTTTTTTCTCATAATCTGGGGGCCATCCCCAACAATCATGCAAAAAAATCAGCGATGTAGGATTTTTGCCGTTCCATGGCCATATTTTAGCTTAATTTTCTTAGGCCAAAAGAGGTAGTGATAAAGTTATGAAAAATGAAAACACACTACATACAGTTCTTACGTCGTTTTGAGTACCGGGCAGTGGCGGCTCGTATACAATAATACTGGGGGTTCACAAAAAAGAAAACTAAATACATACATACGACATCAACCCCTCAAAATCTATTTTAACGTATACTTAAGACTACCTACTTTGAATTAAAATTATTTTATTTTAATGTCAAAGCATAGTCCATCATACGTACATTCTAATTTTTTTCGAAAATGACTACTTCCTCAAGCCTGTTTCCATCCTGTTTACCTGCATCTCCTTGTAACTGCGAACAAAAATCTAGATTTTATAACTAAAGAATCACTGCGATTTTCACATAACAGCCAAGAAAAAAAAAGTTACGAATCAGCAGCACACCAAAATTTATTTTTTATCGTTTAATTGACATTAAATTTTTCCACAAAATGCTTTTCAGTTCAGACAAGGCAAACCCAATCCTAGAATATTGAGCATGAATTGGTTGTCCTTAGAAAAGTTCTTATCAACAAATTTATAAAGTTAAACATAAAATCTCTACTCATTCTTATACCTATATTCTTTCATTGAAAATACTCACCCAAAATTCATACATTCGGTTCATCACCGAGTGGTGTGCTGTGCAGGCTGTGCAGGCTGTGCACGACTTATTTGTGCACAAATTCTAGTGTAAATTTTGCACTATCCCCTCGCTCCGAGAACCCGTCACATATCTGATTTTGGAGCGAGTGCACCAGTTCATATGACTGTGCACCAACACTGTGGGTGTTGGTAGCTGGTCGAGATATAGATTCAATGCATGGCTTGGGTATATCGTATGTGCATAATGTACGTACGCTTCTTAGAGTATGTTGCGTCGGGCGGTTTGGTCTGTTTTGTTAAGTGTTTTATTTAGCACATTATTTGTTGATATCGTTGTTTTATCAGGGGGTGCACGTGCACATGTGCACATATGGGCCAGCCGCCACTGGTACCGGGATATAAGGGTCTAAGAAAAGTTAGCCATTAATGCTGTTGAGAATTTATTTGAATTTGAATTTAATAATTTAACTGTGGCACCACTATAATGAATTTGTTAGAATTGTGGTAGGCCTGTATAGCCGTCATTAAAAATGTAGAATAGTCTGTCAGTGTAGTCAACCGCCCGCCCACGTTGGAAGAAGACTAGTTGTAAGTAATCGCTAAAAATCTTCAGAATCCTGTAATTAATGATTATTGTAATATTACCAGGAAAATAAAACGCAACGCGCAACGCGCAACGCAACACAACGCAACGCCTATTGTGTTCTTATTTTTTAGTCCCCCTCGACCAACGGAATCAACAAATGCCCTCATTGATATTTAAAATGTGTCCCTCTAGCCTCTACTTTATTTTCTGCAAAATTAGTGTAGGTACATCACACAAGGAGTCTACCCTTGTGAAAAACCATTACGGAACACTATTGATCGGCTGCAAATCGTTAGCTCGTATTTGCTCGGCACTTTAAAAAAAAGTGAGCTATCCTATTGTATACCACCGGACATTGTTCTCGGTCATGCCACTCCTGGCAGAATATGACACACCGCGAAGCAGTGGCATCTGATGAGACGCGGTGTGCCATATTCTGTCAGTCGAAACCGACAACAATCGTGCTTCATGCACTATTTTTGGAAAAAAAAAAACATTTTTTTTTTTTTCCTTTTTTCATTTTTGATGGCGTATTCCCCGCAACTGGGAAAATAGGACGGCTGCATGCTAAGCATCTCGTACGTTGCGAGATGGCGATGGCGGCTGTCCACCCACACTATTGTCGATTGTTTCGTTTACAATGGTAGTTACTGCCAAGACATAGTGTATGGTAGGAGCGGGTCAGCAAATTATACGTTGTAATTTGCGATATCTAATGATCCGCTCCCAGGTACGATTGTTGCCAATATATAAGGCACAATTTGTATACCACCGGACATTGTTCTCGGTCATGCCACTCCTGGCAGAATATGACACACCGCGAAGCAGTGGCATCTGATGAGACGCGGTGTGCCATATTCTGTCAGTCGAAACCGACAACAATCGTGCTTCATGCACTATTTTTGGAAAAAAAAAAAACATTTTTTTTTTTTTCCTTTTTTCATTTTTGATGGCGTATTCCCCGCAACTGGGAAAATAGGACGGCTGCATGCTAAGCATCTCGTACGTTGCGAGATGGCGATGGCGGCTGTCCACCCACACTATTGTCGATTGTTTCGTTTACAATGGTAGTTACTGCCAAGACATAGTGTATGGTAGGAGCGGGTCAGCAAATTATACGTTGTAATTTGCGATATCTAATGATCCGCTCCCAGGTACGATTGTTGCCAATATATAAGGCACAATTTGTATACCACCGGACATTGTTCTCGGTCATGCCACTCCTGGCAGAATATGACACACCGCGAAGCAGTGGCATCTGATGAGACGCGGTGTGCCATATTCTGTCAGTCGAAACCGACAACAATCGTGCTTCATGCACTATTTTTGGAAAAAAAAAAAACATTTTTTTTTTTTCCTTTTTTCATTTTTCATTTTTTATCCTATTTATTTAATTATATTAAGTTCAACTTTCGGAGTATCAAGTTGGCTAAAAAGATCAGTTCATCTCTGCACGGCCTCGAATCCGTTACGGAATAGTTTTGATCGGTTTGATCGGTTGCAAATCGTTAGCTCGTATTTTCTCGGCACTAAAAAAGACTTGAACTAACCTATTTATTTAATTATAGTAAGTTAAGCATTCGGAGTATCAAGTTGGCTTAGCATGTTTAAAACAGATCGTATGGGTATAAATGTGGTATCAATAGAAAGGGAATGATAGCTATATCATTTTCAATGATAACTTGAATTGGAACACACTCTGATTCGAGTCTACGAAAAGCACCGCTTGGCCATCTGGTGGCCATAGTCAGGACTCGAACCGAGTATATAACCGCTAATAACTAATAAATAGTCGCGTTTTTCGTTCGCTCAATTCCAAAAAATTAGTATAGCTATCATTCCATTTCTATTGGTACCACATTTATACCCATACGATCTGTTTTGAACATGCTTAGCCAACTTGATACTCCGAATGCTTAACTTACTATAATAAAATAAATAGGATAGCTCAAGTCTTTGTTAGTGCCATGCAAATACAAGGTAACGATTTGCAACCGATCAAAACTATTCCGTAACGGATTCGAGGTCGTGCAGAGATAATCTGATCTTTTTAGCCAACTTGATACTCCGAAAGTTCAACTTACTATAATTAAATAAATAGGATAGCTCACATTTTTTTAAGTGCCGGGCAAATACGAGCTAACGATTTGCAGCCGATCAATACTATTCCGTAATGGTTTTTTTCAGATAGTGCTTAGCCAGCTTGATAGAAGTCCCTTGTGACCAATCGTATACATTTACAGAGTGGGCCACCAAAAATTCGAGGTCTGTAACGGGGCTAATCGTTGGCTGAGTTATTTGTATTTGTCTGAAATAATTTTTCAAACGCAATAAAGACGGTCGTTATAAACGATATGAACGAGTATAACGATGATCGGCTATAATGACGTAAAATAGTCGGTCCTCTTCATGTCGTTATAAACGATATCTACTCAACTGTACATCAAAATCATAGGACGACAAATTACAGCGATCGGGAATTTTTCTAAGCTACCCTACATCGATGAATAATAGGCACGAGTATACCCACATGTGTGCTTAAAAATATACTTTTAAAATTTTCTATCAAAACTCACCGCAAATTCATTAGTCGAATTCCAGCAATAGCAACTCCATCCTTTGACCGGTGGTGCATCAACAAATCTCGCCACTGATGTTGTTGTAAGTCCATTTACGGCATTATTATCAAATACGCTTGAATCGGTCAAATTTCTATCTGCGGCTGTTATATTTGGCGACATTGCTATTTCACTCACTTCACATACAATCAGAAAAACCACAATAGCATAATAATTCTTATGATTATTAATCACGAAACACATCACACAATTAATCACTAACAAGAACACCAAAAACACAATCATCAACTGACTAGATATCATTTTTACACTTTTGCACATTTTCATTGAACAATAATTTCAATTTTCATAAATATATAGATTGCTAACGACGAGATTGTTGTCGGCGAAGTTTTCCCATATCTCGCGACCATATTGTTCAACGGCATAATGCGGGTCTACATAATGATTCAAATTATTTTACAAAATTATCTAAATTTTGCCTCTGCAAGCAGTTTTCCGGGTTGATTACAAAAAAACGCTCTGTATGCCAAATATGCTATGTATGTACTCGATATCGCGATTCAATACTAGCCAGATAGCATCCGAAATCTGAACTGGATTAGGCATCTCGTTGAAAAAGTTTGGTCCATGCCATTATTGATGCTGCCTGCTGTGGTGGTAGTGGTGATGATATGCTGCTACTCGTGTTACAACTACAATAGTCAACATTTCGTCCAATTTGCAACATATTCGGCGTTAATGAAAGCAACAAATGTAAATAATAAGTTGTTCACACAGTATCGCCGAGAGCAGTTCTAGAAATAAAGTGATAATACGCTCATTAAACATTGTGACATTTTCAGAATGGCGAAGTCATAATAAATAAATTTTCTCCTTCTTCCAGATAGAATATTGGTTTTGTCTAGTGGCAAATAGATAGTAGTAGTGGGAGGGGAGACTAGTATGGGGATTTAATCGATTCATAACGCATGAGAAGCGGATAATCTGAGGCATATCAAAATAAATAAATTCACACTCGAATAATTAATTGCAAACAGAATTTGGGAGGAATTATGTATAAAATAAATATAAGTGCGGATAATTGAGGCAATTTGCAGCATGAATTAAGAGATTTTAACGGAAATGACAGATTTAAGTAATTTATTTGTATTTAGGAATTTAAGTTGTAATGGTATTAAGATCAATTTTGACGGTAAGCTATAAGAGCGTCAACTTGGTGACGCGCCCGTTGTCCGACCAAGTCTAGTCTGCCTTTTTGATTCTTTAAATCACCCATGCCTAGTTGATTTTGGTCAATTGTTTACAAAAGGGCTCTTCACTTAGTCATCATTAAATCTGACTCGATATCGATACGCAATAAGACCATTAAAATATTGCGTATCCGTCAGGCAATTAAATTATTGCGTACCAATGCATTTTTATTAGAACCTAAGCAAAACACATTGGTACTGGCCAAGCACTTAAACAGTATCAACCACTTGTGTAAACAATTATTCAATGCTATCTATGCATGTCGGACCACGCCACCAAGAAGACATAGTCTTAGCATATAGTACAAAGGTGCTACAATGTTATACTTTTCGACCCGGGATTTCGGTCATATAACATTCGGCCAACCTACGATTTCACTGTCCTCAGTGAATGACACAGACAACACTGAATTCCATATACAGTAGCGAGACTCATCTGCTTCCTGTATATCAACTTCATTCAGTTAGCAGCCTGAAATCAATTCAAATCATACAATTCCTAGCACATCATTTCTTATCGAGTTATGTGCAACATTTGCCCTTGAACATCAACCATCAATTCACAGCGCAATCATCGCTTCATCCAAACTACTCCCTTCTGAGAAACGAATCGTTCAGTCTCGTACCTAACATCTCCTGGACACAACTAGTCAAAAATTCTGAGCGTTTCGCCTAATATCCAGTTCCGAGCCTCATCTGCTCCTGGATCCAACATGTCCAGTTCCGAGCCACACCTGCTCCTGGACTAAGTAGTCAACGATTCCGAGCCTAACGCTCAACACGTCCAGTTCCGAGTCTCGCCAACTCCTGGACCACTATTCAACAATTCCGAGCATAACGCTCAACACGTCCAGCTCCGAGTCTCGCCAACTCCTGGACCACTATTCAACAATTCCGAGCATAACGCTCAACACGTCCAGTTCCGAGTCTCGCCAACTCCTGGACCACTATTCAACAATTCCGAGCATAACGCTCAACACGTCCAGTTCCGAGTCTCGCCAACTCCTGGACCACTATTCAACAATTCCGAGCATAACGCTCAACACGTCCAGCTCCGAGTATCGCCAACTCCTGGACCACAATCCATTCCGAGCGTAACGCTCAACACGTACAGTTCCGAGCCTCTCCTGCTCCTGGACCACAATCCAACAATTCCGAGCATAACGCCCGACACATCCAGTTCCGAGCCACACCTGCTCCTGGACCATTCAGTCAACACTTTCGAGCATAGCGCTCAACACGTCCAGTTCCGAGCCTCACCTACTCCTGGACCATCCAGTCAACACTTTCGAGCATAGCGCTCAACACGTCCAGTTCCGAGCCTCACCTGCTCCTGGGCCATTCAGTCAACACTTTCGAGCATAGCGCTCGACACGTCCAATTCCGAGCCTTTTCTGCTCCTGGACTATCTCTTTACACTCCAATCATGAGCCTTCCGCTCACCTCGTCCAGTTACGAGCCAATCGTGCTCCCGGACCACCGCATTACATTCCAATCACGAGCCTTCCGCTCACCTCGTCCAGTTACGAGCCAATCGTGCTACCGGATCATCACATTACACTTCAATCACGAGCCTGCCGCTTACCTCGTCCAGTTACGAGCCAATCCTGCTCCCGGACCATCTTATTACATTTCAAACACGAGTTGCCGCTCCTCTCGTCCAGTTACGAGCCAATCCTGCTCCCGGACTTCAACTGCTAATTACAGCTCTTCTTAATTAGTGAATGTCAACTTGATAATCAACCCTTTTTTTCAAAATTTCTGCTCATCCATTGCACATTTTTTTTAATTCAAACAGGTACCCATTACCCCTATTTAAGCTATGCTTAAACTATACCATTCTCTTCACCGCGATATACAGCATGTTTCTCCAATTTGAAAAGAAATGTGCCCTCAGCACCACATCAAGCCTTTTCCAATTCATGCTTGCAGCACACTAACGTTTATCCATACCACTTTGCATGAGTAAATATTCACTATACTCAGGTTTCAACGTTCAATACCTTCCTTTATATGTATGGAAATTCTAAAGCACACAATAAGTGTATCATCTCCGACTTGTATTAAGTCCAAAAATCTTGAATCAGAAGATTTTCTATTTCCAAGAAGCTATCCAACTCTTCCTTTTCGCAATTACTCAGCTTGGTAATCCGAAAGATGCTTCACGTCATATTAAGCCAACAACCATAAAACTTCTTTCACCAAAATTGATATATTTAACAATAATTATTTTTATCAATCGCATAACTACGACTTCAGCACTTCACTTATGTTAATGAACTACTTCAAAAATTACTCAATTGGTGTCATGAAAATGAACTATGTCATAATGCGCATAGAAAATAAGAAAGTCGGACATTTTGCGTCAAGAAATCCTCCTAGATCTCGCAAAACAACGGCAGAGCAGAAACGCTTTCACAACCTGTAGGCAACTTAAAGTAGTCTACCTTCTCCTTCTGTTTGATTTTTTTTAACAGTTTCAACATTTTAACAACCATAATGGAGTCCTCTACTCCTACAAATATTAAGGCATCCACAACATATAGTATGAGCCTTTTCAGCACTGTCCAAACTTGTCGATCAATGTTTAACATGACCATAAGCGTCAGAATACATACTTTCCTTCTCAGTAATATTCACTGCAATCTGTTGCTACAGCGAATTCCAAGTCTCCCGATCAGATCGACAACAAGCAGTTAACTGCAACTGCGATTTAACAACCAAGCATTGAATACCAAAACTGACAAGTTTTTTTTTTTTTTGCACCAACATTTTCTTGTCAGGAAATACATACATATTTAACTTTAAAACAAAATTTGCGACAATAGCAACAAAAACCATGCCAACTACAGCAGCAACAATTATGCCGATAATCACAATTAATACAGCAAAGGTGAAATGCAACATCAATGATTTCAACCAAATCAACTGAAACATCTCATCTGTTATCACAGCAATATCTTTGAAAACATAAATATTCAACAGGCAAATTTTAAGAATTCTGTTAGTAAAGCTTATAAATAGATTTGAACCACTATCAACAACAAATACAGTAACACTTTCAACCACACCCTTTTCGATATTTCAAAATCAACTCCGTCGTCAAACTTCACGATCAGATCGCGCAAGGGTTTACTCTAATATTTACGACAAATACAGCATGAATTTGCTGCTCGATTTTCAGGCCTGCAATGAGTAGCCGTTCAAAAATCATAATAAAATCTACTTCAGCATCTGAATCAAATCATTACCGCTAAACCGCGCAGACACTGGTAAAAAAAATTAAGAAACAAATACGCTGAGTGGACTAACAAGCACATTACTCTAACTGCAAAAATAATGGGCTTGACACACCGATTCTCGAATGACGAAAATGCTTCATCATTACATAATTATAACCATCATTAGCACATTTGCCAAATTACGCATTTGAAACAGCATTCACTCAATAATGTCCAGAGACACCCTCTGATATGAAAGAAGACGACGTTTTACAGAAAATTTTAATTTGTCATCAACCTTCACCCCTGTCTTTTTAAATTCTTGAAGACAAATGTGTTTTTAAATTTATCGACATTTTCTTGAAAATATTGCACTTTCACCTCTTACACAAACGCCAAAAGTAAATGAAGAACTTCAACGACGAAAGCATATGTGTCACCTCAGTTTCGAATTCTTCATAGTAATCCTCGTTATCATGATTTTTCTGTATGACTGAACCCTTAACGTTCAAAATCAAATAACAACAATAACCAATAGGTAATTGAACCACTACTTTGCTCATCTGCTTACTCCCAACACTCATTTATATATATGTATTTTTAAATCTCAAAAATAATAGGGCATACACAAGTGCGAGACACCTCGTTGTTATTTTATTTTCCTTCTGGCCTCACACTCAAAATCATTCTGGCGACACCACCGTATCAACAGCACCTTTTAGAATTCACACATCAAAACAACATTTTAAAATTCTGGGACATCAGACAACATTTGCAGGACCACAAACCCGCAAATATGGGAATCCTCAATTTACTGGACCATCCCAATACCTCAATTCACAGTAGTTCCATCCTTCCTATGGATTCGGATCGAGCCACAAAGAATGTTTGCCATTTTACTCACCATGCATTTCTCCACTTGTATTTTGTTGAGTGCATACTTACAAAAGATCAGCCGTCTTTTTTTCCTGTAGGTCACTCACTCATCCTTTGGATCATGTCGTACCAAATGGAAATGCCATTTTCCTATCCGCTTCAATCCACTTCCTTCGTGAAACACACAACTTCACAATCCTCCATTCATCAAATTTCAATCGGGGCACATCACAATCACAAACTAACTTTCGCGATATATTTTTCTATCATGGGCAAATGGATTAACACAACACACGGGATTTGGGATTAAACCCCACACCTGAATTATTAAGATCAATTTTGACGGTAAGCTATAAGAGCGTCAACTTGGTGACGCGCCCGTTGTCCGACCAAGTCTAGTCTGCCTTTTTGATTCTTTAAATCACCCATGCCTAGTTGATTTTGGTCAATTGTTTACAAAAGGGCTCTTCACTTAGTCATCATTAAATCTGACTCGATATCGATACGCAATAAGACCATTAAAATATTGCGTATCCGTCAGGCAATTAAATTATTGCGTACCAATGCATTTTTATTAGAACCTAAGCAAAACACATTGGTACTGGCCAAGCACTTAAACAGTATCAACCACTTGTGTAAACAATTATTCAATGCTATCTATGCATGTCGGACCACGCCACCAAGAAGACATAGTCTTAGCATATAGTACAAAGGTGCTACAATGTTATACTTTTCGACCCGGGATTTCGGTCATATAACAATGGGATATTTTTATTCAATTTTTGTGATAAAAAATGCTGTGATTTCTACTGATTAAAAAATCATATTGGATTGAAGAAAACCCTTAGATTTTATAAACTCGACTTGGGGTGCATTGCTATTTTAAACAGTCGAAAGACTCAAACTGTAGATATTTATAAAATTCGGTCAAGTTCGTTGCATGAGCTGCAGAGCATATGCAAGTGATAATAATTTAATTGGTAATTTAAAGGAACAATATTATGATATCGAGAAATGAAAGATGCAACTCAAGGCATATTGAAACGAAACATTTTGCTTGTTTTCAAAACATATTGAGCTAAACAATTTACTCGTTAAACATCTTTACGAACTACATACGAGTGGCCGTCGCCATGGGCTTCAGAAGTGACTGCAAGTATCTATCGCAAATTTGTAAAACATATACACATATGGCCAAAAAAATAAGTACACCCAAACAATCTTTTCTAAACACCCTGTAGCCAAGCGGTAATGAAAGTAAATAGAAATTTTTCCAATTCTTTGACTTAATTCTTCCCAAAATTTTGAGTAAAATAAAGTTCGGTAAACAACTTAACCAAACAAAAAATTACACTCAATTTTAACGAACTTAATCCTTCGCCGACTTATGAGGTGTGGTTAAGGTTATTATACTGCTGAAATGAGTACCTAACTGGTATAGATTCTTTAGCATAATGCGATATAGTTCTTAACAAACATTTCATTAATTGTCTCACCGTAACGGTTATTAGATGCATTTGAATGACACCAAACAGTGAAAAAAAAACATTGACCATGATATTTTGGCCCGTTGGAAGAAGTCCTTTAATGTAGCGTAAATCAAATTAATTTTTCTCTGAGACAAAGAATATTTCGATAGTAGTCCTTTACCATTCAAATTTGTTACGATATCATCACTAAAACAAAATATTCTGTATTTTTCTTGGTTTGGTCTTGACCAACGAGGAGTATCTCTCTCAATAATTGATCGCACCGCCCTCATATTTTACAATGGCGAAGGAAACTTCGTATTTATTTGCCAAAATTACTTTACTTCTTGTAGTGATTCATTGACTTTTCGGAGAGACGAAATATTTCCAATACTTTCCGCGATAAGCATCGCTTTTTTCGCTGTTGTGATAATGTGATTGTCAGTTATCCTTGAGGACCTTATTATGGACTTTATTGTACTTACGTCTTTTTCTTTAGTTCTTAATGAATTATTAACTAAATGCACGGTGAGCTGATTTTCTTCGTGATTGAGCAAATAGTTTGACCATCATTTCAATGTTCTGGACTCCACACGCCTTCCCGTGGGCCTAAGCAATTTTTTTGCTTTTAATTTGATGTTAGTTGCACACAAAAAAAAAGAACAAAGCACAAATCCTCATTAAAAGTAGGAAACTGTTGTGATAAAGCTAAAAAAACTGTGGCGTACTTATTATTTTGACCAAGCTCATTATCCACTTCAAAGTTTATTCCGGTCCGGATAGAGAACATAGGGGAGAGCCATCTTCTTTTTCGGGCTCCTTGACATTATTGTATCCCAGTTATTAAAATGACTATCTATTTGAGTATTACAATATAATAAATGCAATGAAAATCAGGAATAAAATGGGGGAACAATACAAAATCCCCAATCATAAAATCCCCAAACACCCGATATTGCGATATTTGCTAGTAAATGGAATGTATGGATAGTAGGATGGTAAAAAATGGTAGATGGTAAATGGTTGATGGATGGAAAATGGTAAATGGTTGATGGTAGATGGCAGATGTTAAATAGTAGATGGTAAATGGCATTAAGAGGATCGTAGGTCGATACAAACTTGTTTATCTTCTTAACCTTCCTATACCCGCGTGTTGGTCTGTCAGACCGACAAAACACTTTTTTCAATTTTTTTAGCTTACATGAAAAGGTAGCGGGTCGAGTTTTTTGCTAGCTGCCGGATTTGTTCCTGACTTTATTTTAGTGCATGTCTTGTGATTACGCGAGACGAGCGTATTGGTGCATTTGGAATGAATTGTCTGTGAGACCGACGCGGGTATAGGTGTAACAAAATATGACGCGGGTATAGGAAGGTTAATTGACACAAACATAATGAACGAGTACATATGTATATTGTATAAATGGTTTGCATATATAGTCCCTAAACATTTCTTTTCTTTATCGGTTTTTTGTTGGAACCGATTGGATGTTTAATCGCCTGCAGATTATCTTCTATTGTTCTGAGTAACTTCAATGAGTTTGCCCTTAATAAGCATATATCAGTCCATGTCGGTGATTTTTTAATTGCATAGTAGGACTATTACAATTACAATAGTCTAAGGAAAATTCCATTCACCATCTACCATTAACCATTTGCCATTTATCATCTGCCATCAACCATTTACAATCTACCATCTGTCTACTATTAACCATCTACCATTTACTATTTACCAATTACAATCTGCCATTTACCATCCACCATTTACCATCTATAATACAATAGAAAATCTCCATTCCCCATTTTAGGTGTGATCTTAGAACGCACGCGCGTTCATAGATCACACCTGAAATGAGGAATGGGGATTTTCTTTTGGGGATTTTGATTTTGGGTATTTTGATTTCGGGGATTTTGATTTCGGGGATTTTGATTTTGGGAATTTTGATTTGGGGATTTTGGTTTGGGGATTTTGTGACTGGGAATATCGGATCCAACCCATAAAATGGTACATGAAAGGTGTACTTACTTTTTCTCCCATTTGTGTATACGACGATGCTCCCGACTTTGCGTCTTAAAGGAAAGTGCAATAAAATCAAGTTTAATATACAACAACAGCTTTTTCTATAGATCTAGCAGACGCTTGATGTTTTGGAAAACAATTTGCGAAAAAAATTTCTTAAGAGGCAGCTAGAACTCCTTTTCAGTATATGGTGTGATGCTCAGTAAAAAAAAATCACGTAAAAATGTATGTTAAGCGTAATATTTCGTTCCCTGGTAGGACTACATGCCTCTCCTGCGAAATAACTTTCAGGAATTCGATTTTCCGCAAATTGGGGAGGTTTTCATTAGTATTGTTTTTATTTTTGAAAAAATGTAAAGCATGAGTTGTCCTATAAGAATCTTTCCTCAGTATGTAAGTAACTTACATACTGAGGAAGGAAGTAGATAGCTTCCGAACGACATGTATATATGAATACATAAAATGTAACTGTAACTGTGGTTTTACTGGGCAAAGCTACTCGTGTTTTTGAATTATTTCGAAACGACCACAGACAGCGGACAACTTAAGTATTTCCTAATTTAGTAAAGGAAATAGTTTGTGAGGATGCCAGCAATGGGCGAAACGTTGAACTAAAAAAATAAAGAAGAAATAATCAAAAATCTATGCTAAACTTCACTTCAAAAAATTAATTCATCATGTCCTTTTTCAAAGCATTCAGATCAACTTTTTTCTTAGCAAATTCTATGGTAGAATCTCCAGCTATTATAGATTCTGAAAAGTGATTCTCGTAGTTATGGCTTTGGAAAGATACACGGGAAACTCGAAAGTTTTCCATTTAAGCTCGATTTATTCCTTTGAGAGCCCTTGAAACAGGAAACAAACACCGGATATGTAATGTCCTCGACGTCCCCTTTAATATGATACCCCGCATGCCGACCTCCGGTCAAGGGTTAAATAGTAACCTTTTTTGTCCTTTTTGGGACCTTTCCGATCAAATTTTTTTTTAGCAAAGTCAGTTGTACATTCCTGGGAGCCCACTGATTCAAAAACAACAAAAATTAGCCTTACTCTATTTTTTTCTGTTTGGAGGTCTGAATTGGGATATTTTGACTGCACTACAGTTGATTTTAATACTGTTACTATATGCATCTTGCTTTCGAATTCCAATAAATTTCTAATTATCCTAAATTAATTATTGCAAGCAAACACCTAATGAATAACCTCACCTCAGAATTTTCTCCACTTAGGTTCATATAACTTCTAACGAATAATATAGCATGTACTCGTATGTACCTATGTATTAGGGATGTCAAAAACCGGACGGTTAGTCCGAAAACCGGTACTTTCAAAACGGTTAACCGGTTTATTTTCGTTTTTTTCCTCCTCCGGTTGTTTGATCATCCGGTTAAAACCGGAAAAATAATTCTTTCAAATTCATACAATTTTTCATATTTTCTTGATTTTTCAGTCAGCTATTCTATTACTTGTCCCCTATAAAAAATTGCGTTTTCAAATTTCAGCCCTTAAACAAATTTTCGAACACTCTCCTTATGACTATAGGGGGCGCCAGAGAAACTTACTTATTGAAGGGTCAATGAAAACCAAAGTAGGTACTTCATAGTTATTGTTTTAATTCTTTCTATTTGAGAATACAATATCCCAAGTTTTTTTTTATATACAGTCATGAAAATGACATCAGTTAAATGGCGACCCCTTTGTGGATACACTGATAAGTCAATTTTTGAAGTGCGTCTCCACTCTTTGCAGCATATCAATCGGTATGTTAGCAATGGCGTGGCGAATGAAAGGTTTTTAGGTGAGCTATGGTCCGTGATCGATCGACATAAGCCAAGGATTTCAAATAACCACATAAAAGAAAGCGCATGGAGCAAATCTCGAGAGCGTGCCGGCCATTGGAAAATCGCCTCTCTGAGAGATGAGGTGGTCGCAACAAATTTATTCAGCCTAGTGCAGTGTTTGCTATGGCTCAATCTGTGACTGAAACCACACGTCCCTAACGTTCGTTTAAAAAAATCCGCGATCATTCGACCGTTAGAAAAGAAACTCTCGACAGCGAAGGCCCGCTGCTCTCTACACCAGAGCATGATGGCGACTGACTAGAATGGGAAACAAGCTTGGGAACTTCCCCTCCCCTCACCCATCTACCCGCTCAACTCACCGCTCAGAAGTTTTTTTTTACAAATAAGTAAGTTTCTCTGGCGGACCCTGTGCGTGCATTTTGATTTGATTTTGCATACGATACGAACACCATCATTACGAGTGTGTTTTTACTACAATTCTAAGCAAATCAATGAAAAGACTCGGTTAACCGAAAAACCGGTACTTTGGGCCCGGTTAAAACCGGACGGTCTAACCGGCCTTGCAAAAAAACGGAGAAACACAGAAAACCGGTATATGGCCCGGTTTTTGACATCCCTACTATGTATGGATTAACCACTACTCTAACGTCTTCAATGTTCAATTAAACTTATTTTTAGCCGCAATGGAAACTTTGGGAACAGACCCATCTTCAAATTGAGTCAACCGACAAGATTTCTCGAAAACAAATCGAAATCTAGAAATTTTCCAATAACAATATCTAAAATTGAATTATTGTCTATGAATAAGATGCTAATTTTCACATACAATTTTCTTATTTTACACAATGTGCTAAACAAGAGGATAACTTCATTATCCGCTTTCACACAAACATGCCATCTTCCCATGAAAGAGTATGAGGAACGAAGAATTAAATTGGCATAGGCATAAAATTCTACATACGGATAATGTTTAGGACTTTTTGAAATATGAAGGTATAATTAACCCTCATCCAGCGGGATAGGTACAGGTGTACCTTTTTCGTTTTTAAAACACCGTAACTTTTTGGCTATGGGTCCGATCGGGCTGAAATTTTCTGACATCTCTACGATTTTAGTTTAAAATATGCATTCCAAATTTCAGAAATGTGTGACCACCCATCCCCAAGTTAGGGAGCATAATTAATCTTACACCCTTTAACGGCGGCAAAGGTACATTTGTACCTTCATATATTTTGTATGAAAGAAAATTTCCAAAAAAATAAAATAAAATATTTTTGGTGAATGCTCATGCTTAGAGAGATTTATTATAGCATCAATAAGTTGAGAATCGAGTGATGTACAGAAGTATTTGATTTACGAATTTTATTTGTAATGATCAAGGTCCTTGGAGATATCGATCTATAAGGACTAGGCTAACTCACACAGGGGTTTTTATTTATTTGACATCAATCTGAAGACTTTTACTGGCATACCAAACTTTTTGAAGTAATGAACCTTGGGCAACCAATACAATGTATTACGCCTTCTTTCCCCCATAACATCTAGTGAAAATTAGGTTTGTAACAAATGCTAAAATTTTGGATTTCAGCGTTTGATTTTCTTTACCACAAATTCCCATAATATGTATTCAGCTAATATTTATTATTTGTGTAATTCGGGACCTCCACCCGAGTTCCTTTTGAAGTTTCAGCTGAAAACCAGCAGAAGCATCCAACCAAATTTCTAAATTGATGTTTGGGTGGTACATAAACTTGGTTGAATTGTACGTCGGTACCATATATAGATACCGATAACTGCTATAGAATATGCCACATGTCTTCAGTTTCTTGTTTTAATTTTTCAATCGATCCTTGGATTTAATTACATATACTAGCAAATATATTACAATTAACCAACAACAATCACAATTAAAATTTTAGATATTTTTCTACTATAGGAATTGGCCTGAGTTTAGATTTACAAAGATTAGAGACTGAAAATTATACTAGCCGATTCTACTTGCTTGTTCCTTGACAGGACCTTTCTTTCGTATAATAACACATTTACTCATTTCTCCAATATATTTATTGCTTCAAATATTGTTGTTTTATGGAAAATAACGAGAATGTGATAATTATTGAGGTTTTTTTCATTAGCGATAACGGGTTCTAGTAACAGAATAATATATTGGGGCAGGGGGGTAAATTTTAACCTAAGACTCCACAATTCGCAAATCAAACATACCAAATTCTTCTAAAATCATTAATGACTTAATTTGAACCGTTTTCTACTTTTCATTTGTAAATCAATTTTAGATTTCGTCAAATTAAAATTCCAAGCAACCCATTTTTTCAATTTTATTTTTTAAATTTTGCCTATTTCCTAAATTTACCCACTCCAAAAATTAAATCCACATAAACCCAACTTCTTAAAACATTCACTTCGGCAAAAACAGTTACTAATTTGTGACTAGTCAACATAATATAACGGTTTTACGGTCAAAATTCATACAAATAGTGAAGATTTTCATACAAAATGTACTAAGGTACAGGTGTACCTTTGCCGCCGGCAATCGTTGTAAAAATCTGCCGCTGGATGAGGGTTAAGAGAACATATCGAATAAAGTACCTTTTGTAATATTGCATCTTAAATTTTCTGTGAATTGCATTTAATTGGATTTTATGCCAAAAAAAATGTGTACCTGTGTATAAGTAAATTTTTCAAAAAGATATAGGGCGAGTTTCTCGTACATCTTATCTAGTGGTTCGTCTTATCGTGTAGAGAAGATGCACACAATGTTCAGAAAGCTTTTACATTACATTGAATTGAATTTTTGTTTATTTTGCATAGTATCGCCATATTTTGCTTGGTTACGCCATTGTCTCAAATTCCTTAATGATTTTTTCAATTTCAGATAATGGCATAACCAATCAAAAATGGCGATACTATGCAAAATAAACAAAAAATCAATTCAATATAATTGGAAAGCTTTCTGAAAATTGGGTGCGTCTTCTCTATACGATAAGACTGGCTGTGTGAAGTTAGCCAGTCATGTTTTTGAAATTAGGTCCTTTTGCTCGGTGAACCGTTTGTTCTACAGCGGCTACGTTTGTTCTTGATTGTTAACCAATTAATATCGTTTGTGCTTCTCTAATTATTTAATTATAGCAACTTTAAAATTGTGAGTGTGAACTTAGCCAGTCATTTTTAAATATGTCGGAAAGGTATAGGTTTGGTATCAATCGAAAGCCAGACGTTTGTTCATTTTGTAGGGCGTTTGTTCATCCTGGAAACGGAAGGATACAGGAATAATTAAGGAAAAAGAGATAAGTTGTGACGTCATCTTCACTCAACCAACGCCATCTACTCAGCTCAGCTGTACGATGATGGTGTGGATCTTGCATAAATTGTTCGCGGGACACGGGTTGCCCGTACAGCTGAGCTGAGTAGATGGCGTTGGTTGAGTGAAGATGACGTCACAACTAATCGCTTTTTCCTTAATAATTCCTGTATCCTTCCGTTTCCAGGATGAACAAACGCCCTACAAAATGAACAAACGTCTGGCTTTCGATTGATACCAAACCTATACCTTTCCGACCCATATTTAAAAATGACTGGCTAACTTCACACTCACAATTTTAAAGTTGCTATAATTAAATAATTAGAGAAGCACAAACGATATTAATTGGTTAACAATCAAGAATAAACGTAGCCGCTGTAGAACAAACGGTTCACCGAGCAAAAGGACCTAATTTCAAAAACATGACTGGCTAACTTCACATAGCCGATAAGACTAACCATTAGATATGATGTACTACGAGAAACCCGCCCATAGACTAAAAGAAAAGCAATTTGTTGAGTATATTAGTATAAGCATATTAATAAGAAACCCATACGAATGAATTTATTTTTTAAATTGACCGCAAGTTTTAATGGATGTGTGTGTTGTAAAAAATGAGCTAGAGATTGTTGCTTCTGTTATTTTGATTTAAATTGTTTTCTTATATAATAAAAAAACATTCTTTAATCCACGATTTGCTAAACTGTGTGTCCTTACTTTTGTGTTTTTTTTAAATGACTTTTTATTATTTTGCACTAAATAGAAAATTCAAAAGTTCCTAGTAGTAACTATATATGTTCTTCTGTAACAGTTATAGCATGGAAATATCTTCAAAATTACAACTTTTACAGAACAATATCCAGTTACAAGAAAATGTATTCGATAAACCCCATTTCAAGTAAATTATTTAAAATTTTTCGAGTACTATTTGAATGAAAATATGTCACCTCCGAAATACGGCTAAATGCTCCAGCAATAATATATTTAAAGTTTTTAGCATTCGGTCAACTTTCTTGATTTTTCAAACAGACCTTTTATGTTTAACCTGACATCGTTCATTTCAAATAAATTCAAAAAAAAACTAAACAAATGTTTTATTACGCTAAAGCCAAATAAGTGTTGAACTATGCTAATTAACTAAAAATATTTTATTTATCACACAACACCTATAGTTAACTTTATGAATGAACAAGAATTTCTGAAACTTATAATTAGCACAATTTAACTTCAACTACACCGTCTGGTATTTGTTAGCGTCATATCTAACAAAAGAAGGGAAACACCGCAAAAGTTCATTAACATTATTAAAATTTGAATTAATTAGTAAAACGTGGTGAAAATGAGGGGCTAAATGCGCATTGATGTTGTTTGAAAGGAAGGAACTTATGTGTCGCGAAATTGATTTTTTTTTTTCAATGAAATTAGTGGAATGAAATTAGTGGAATGGATGTTCAGGTGGTTCTTAGCTATGGACTTGTATCAACTACCTCGACAATACCCCAGAAAATTAAATGATTCGTAACGGATTCGTAACCGATTCATTTTTAGGAAATGTGAATCGTTTTTAACAGTATAGTTTCAGTTGGTTTTAACGGTGCCTAGTTTTCTCCTAATTGAGACCGTTTCCAAAAAAAAGATATATACAGGGTTATTGGTTAAGTCGACCTATTCCCTGCAACACGTTATAATAGGGTAAAAATGCAACAAAATGAGGCCATAAATGTTAGGCCGATTTTCAACGGTCACTGAGATATTTGAATTTTTAGGTTTTTTTTAAATAACCTCGAATTTTACTATTTAAAGTAAGAATTAAAAAAAACTACTAAGGTAATGGGTTAAAGCTTATTTTTGGATTTTAGTCAACACTATAGCAAACATTTCTTAATCATTTAAAATTTCAAAAACCCATCACAATTCGAAATTTTTAATTTTTAATAAAAAAAAAATATCTTAAATTTTTTTAAAGTTGATTTTTAATATAGTATTACTAAAAAAAATTATATGATACGGACTCTGCAGACCGCTGGAAAAACATACTCGTGTTGTCAGCTTTCCAAAAAGGTGTCAATGTCAATATAAGTATTTGAAATAATTGAAACAGTTAGCTGCAACTTGTTCGGGGACCATAATTTCGTTTGATAAAAAACGACAAATCCATAAAACAATAAAAACAAGTCTGTCAAGTTAGCACTACCACTTTAAAATTTCGACACACGCTATAGTGCATTGAATGTCGCGATTTTTTTCGTAATTCAATGGAAAAAGAAAAAAAATTGTCGCACCCCTCCTTCCCCTTAAAAACTACCCTTAAGTGCATTTGAGCCTCAGTTAACCAAATTCGAGTTCCAAGAATCTCCCCAATGCTAAAGGTGTCCAGTAAGATATCACAGGGGCTGCTTAAGAGATTTCCACCCTGAAAAAAATTGTCGCGCCCCTCCTTCCCTTAAAAAATACCCCCGTGAAGTTAGCACTACCACCCCGGTAGCGGCCAATTCAAGCATTTCCGTAAAACAAAAAGTATCCAATTAATTGTCGCAGAAACCGAAAGGCATATTGCACGCTTCAAAAAATTTGTCGCGCCCCTTCTACCCCTTAAAAAGTACCCCTAACTGCATTTCAGCCTTAGTTCGCCAAACTCGAGTTCCAAGAATCGCCCCAATACTATAAATGTCCAGTAAACTCTCACTACGGCTGCTTAAAAGATTTCCACCCTGAAAAAATTGTCCCGCCCCTCCTTCCCTTAAAAACTACCCCCGTCAAGTTAGCACTACCACCCTTTTCGGTTCCTGCGACAATTAATTGGATACTTTTTGTTTTACGGAAATGCTTGAAGTGGCCGCTACCGGGGTGGGAGTGCTAACTTGACGGGGGTAGTTTTTAAGGGAAGGAGGGGCGCGACAAATTTTTTCAGGGTGGAAATCTCTTAAACAGCCCCTGTGATATCCTACTGGACACCTTTAGCATTGGGGAGATTCTTGGAACTCGAATTTGGTTAACCGAGGCTCAAATGCACTTAAGGGTAGTTTTTAAGGGGAAGGAGGGCGCGACAATTTTTTTTCTTTTTCCATTGAATTACGACAAAATCGCGACATTTAATGCACTATAGCGTTTGTGGAAATTTTAAAGTGGTAGTGCTAACTTGACAGACGTGTTTTTATTGTGTTATGGATTTGTCGTTTTTTATCAAACGAAATTATGGTCCCCGAACAAGTTGCAGCTAGCTGTTTCAATTATTTCAAATATTTATATCGACATTGACACCTTTTTGGAAAGCTGACAACACGAGTATGTTTTTCCAGCGGTCTGCAGAGTCCGTGTCATATAATTTTTTTTAGTAATACTATATTAAAAATCAACTTTAAAAAAATTTAAGATATTTTTTTTTTATTAAAAATTAAAAATTTCGAATTGTGATGGGTTTTTGAAATTTTAAATGATTAAGAAATGTCTGCTATAGTGTTGGCTAAAATCCAAAAATAAGTTTTAACCCTTTACCTTAGTAGTTTTTTTTTAATTCTTACTTTAAATGGTAAAATTCGAGGTTATTTAAAAAAAACCTAAAAATTCAAATATCTCAATGACCGTTGAAAATCGGCCTAACATTTATGGCCTCATTTTGTTGCATTTTTACCCTATTATAACGTGTTGCAGGGAATAGGTCGACTTAACCAATAACCCTGTATAGCCAGGGCCGGATTTCCCATATGGGCAAGTGCCCGGTGCAGCATATATTGAAACGTTCATACCTTCCTTTGATTTGTGTTCTCTGACACACTTATTTTGAGATCTGAAGTTGCCGTTTACAATATAAAAACTTCTGCTAAAACGGTCGCTTTAATCCGTGGCAAACTTAATTATCGACTACAAGTTTAAGCTTCCTTATTTTTAGAATTGGGCGGTTTGTGGATTGGTCCTTTATTCCAAAATCATTCAATATGGCTGGATAAAAAAGCATTAAGCCTAGAATTCCAAAGTCGGAATAAAGGCACTGAACTGCAATTTTCACTCAAGTTCTGCTACCTCAAAACAGTTATAAAGGTGAAATTTTTGGTTAATAGAGAAAAAAAACATCTATGATAGGAGTAAGTCGATATTGATGTCTTCCATAAAATGAGCGGAACGATGTCACTTGAGAGCTGAATGTTGGATTTGCACGTACTCTCATTTTGATTTCACACCAGATACTCTCAATTTTTATTACTCGATTGACTACATCCATCGTTTGCCAACTGACTCAATGATCAAAATGTGGGACTAGTGTATGAAATCTTAAAAAAAAAACATTCTACTTAACGAAATATATCAATCTCTCAAAGGCTTAGAATTTGTACTGGAATATTAAAAATTAAACATGAGGATTTTGGTAAAGTATACCTAATCGGTCCTTGACAATTTTATACCCATAACAGTGAATTCGGGAAGGGACGTCAAGGAAAAAGAAGCTAACAATGAATTCAGGAGATTACAGAAACTGATTGAATTTGATAAATTCCTCCCTTTTGAGGCTAGTAGCTAGGCCATGTTCAAGTACCTTTATTTACATCTAGGAAGAAGTTGAGTTCACAGCAATCGGGAAAATTGATTCTAGTGTCCCAGCAGAATATTGATTGACAGACTAACCTCTCTAAGCCAATTCCGAAATTCAGTAAAACATCTGGAATAAGCGAATATAAATATATTTCAAAAATTTACCCTGTCTCCAACAAAGGACATTGTATTTGAACTTTCGGATTCTCATCTTTTCCCGATATTAACCAATGTACAAAGGTAATATCAATTTTAAGGGTAAGGTTGCAAGATTAAAAAAAGTCAGAGGGATCGCGAGCGACTCATTCGTTGATGTTTTTAAAAATTTGGGAAGGGATCGCGGTGGCTAAAACGTTGGAAACTTATAGGCTTCATCATATGTTAGCATTGATCTCCCATTAGTGGACAACGCAACATAAAAAAGCACTTCCAGGCCAAGTAACGAAATACGGCAATTTGACTCCTGCCAGGAGCGCCGTTAAAGGAGCCCTGCATATAGCGATATTGTGTATGAAGTATGAATGAGCATTGCCCACACACGACAATTGCAATTCGTTCATTTTGGCTCGGCTCTCGTTTTTTGGTTTTTGTTTGCTGGGATGTAACTTCAGGCTTTAGGGGAGAATGTCTGTGGAAGGTATTTTATCTTTGAATGAAAATAAAAAGTTATTCGTTCTATAAAATTGCTTTACGACTAAAACATGGGTTGGATACGATATCCCCAGTCACAAAATTCCCAAACCAAAATCCCCAAATCAAAATCCCCATAATCAAAATCCCCGAAATCAAAATCCCCGAAATCAAAATCCCCGAAATCAAAATACCCAAAACCAAAATCCCCGAAAGAAATTCCCCATTCCCCATTTGAGGTGTGATCTAAGAACGCGCGCGCGTTCTAAGATCACACCTCAAATGGGGAATGGAGAGTTTCTTTAGCCTATTATAGATGGTAAATGATAAATGTTAAATGTTTGTAAATGGTAGGTGGTTAATGGTAGACGGATGGTAGCTTATAAATGGTTGATGACAGATGGTAAATGGTCGATTGTAAATTGCAAATGGTGGGTGGTGGTAAATAGCAAATAGTAGATGGTGAATAGTAGATAATAAATGGTAGGTGCTTTAGACTATTGTAATTCAATAGTCCTATGCAATAAAAAAATCACCGTCGTGGACTGATATATATGCTAATCAACGGCAAACTCTTTGAAGTAACACAGAACAACAGCAGATAATGTGCAGGCGATTAAATATGCAATCGGTTCCAACAATAAGCCAACCAAGTTTTCCGCGAATATTCGTTCGGATGAGGACTTGTCTCGACCATGTTAAAGAAAACCTATTATGTTTAGAACAATATATGCAATGGACTCGAATATTTTGTTTATGCTAACCAAAAAATAAGATAGTATCGATTTACGTCCTTCCTAGTGCCATTTACCATTTAACACCTTCCATCTACCATCAACCATCAACAATTTACAGTCTTTCATCCATCGACCATTTACCATCTACCAGCCATCTACCATTTTTTACTACCATCCATCTACCATTTACCATCATATTTCGGGTGTTTGGGGATTTTATGATTGGGGATTTTGTATATGGGTATTATGATTATGGGGATTTTGATTTTGGGGATTTTCCTACGTTTGGGGATTTTGTGATTGGGGATTTCGTATGGTTCCCCTAAAACATAGCTAAAAGGAAACAATACAATGACACATAACTATATTTTTCCGTTTCAATATTCAAATTTTTCCTGAATTCAATATATGAATAGATCTTATGACATCCCTTTATGTACGTCCAAGGTCCAAATATACAATGTCTGCACTCATTATTGGCTCCTGGAAGGGGCCCCATTATGCGTTATGGTATCACTTTTATATTAAAGCCGATAAGTCGACATTTTGTATACAAAATATATAACATGTACCTACGCAAAGACATTAGCGCAGGGACGCCCGCCCCTTTTTTCCGCTCGACAAATATTGCTCATCCCAAAAAAACATCGAACCTATGTCTTCCCCCCATAACCGCTCTCTCCAATCTCTCGTGAAGTTCTTTTTTTGAACAGTCTATAGGAAGACGTATGCATTAAAAACAATGCAAAAAAATATGTCCAATGTTAGTTGCCACTAACTCAGTGAACTAATTATAATATTATAATGTTCTACATCTACGTATATATACATATTTGCATTTTAATTATTTTTCTTTTTCGTATTTATTTTTATATTTTTTTTCACTTGAACTTCACATGTATAGACAAAAATTAATGGAAAGGCAGGTGCGAAATAATTATCACCTATGCACAAGTATATATAATTTGTACGTGTTTATGTACATTTGCAAATGCTACTATTTCAGACTTGTGTGCCTCTTCGATAATAATGTGTTGCTCAAATATTGATATTTTTAATTTAATGTCTCATTTCATATAAATTTAAATGTATATAAATATCCAAACATATTTCCTCGTGAATACAATTTTGAGGTAAAAAAAATGTCGACTGTCAATGTGATTGACGGTATGGATCCGATTATGTTATATAATAATTTAATTTATATAGTTTCATTCTATTATTATTATTGATAGTAAAAGGAATATTTATATTTAAAAACAGTATTTACATAGATAACTTAGGCAAGAGTCCAAAGTTGAGCCTATAAATTGTGTTATATATCTGTCCGAAGTTGCGGCCCAACAACAACAAAAAAACAGGGTTAATTTTGCAATTTTTTTAAATTAAAAAGAAAAACGGTCAATCTAAAAGTTTTTCCAAAAACAAGGTAATTTTTTTAAATTTTTAAAAGCTGGCTAAATTTTTAGATTAAAAGAAAGGGTCGTTTTTAGAAGACTTTCCAAAAAAGGTTAATTTTCCAAAATTTTTCAAAGAAAGGGTTAATTTTTTATTTTTTTGAAATCTTTTCTTAATATGACCACTTTTGCAGAGGTGGATATGCCGTATTCACTAAAACTCGTCAAGAAGTCGGTGGCTTAATCAAGATTAGACGATCTACATACTTAAGAAATCATCCTCTATGTTCTATCAACGAATTTCTGACGGATATTCGAGGTAAATTTGTTAAAGTCGGCCTTTTTTGAGCAGGAAAATATTAGACTCTTTCGGAAAATTTATTTGCCCTGAAATTCGGTTTAAAAGTTGCTGGCTTTGCGGCATCTTATGATTATCTGCTACGGTTGCATTTTAATTCGCGTTAGCATTGTGGTATTCCGTGCAGATTGTGTGATACCGGGACTTGGGAAATCAAACAGTTATGCTTCTGAGATGAGTGTCATTATTGGACCGGTGCTAATTGACAACTGGCTGATTGACATTAACTTAATATCTTTTACAATCTAATAATTATATAGGTACTAGATTAGGATTTGGAACATATGAACTAGAGAAGGGTTTTTCTTATACATACATCAGGCAAGTTATGGGACAAGAACATCTTGAATTGAGATTTATTTGAAAAGAAGACCAAACTATAGCTTATTAAGCGTTACATGTTTGCGTTTCAAACCACATCAGAAACAAATTTTTGTCGATTTCAGCCACCTTTCTGTACAAAATTAATTTATATCAGCCTAACAATTTTGGCTCCGAAGATTTTTTGGAGCCGGCGCCGGTACACAGTGGGCGACCAGAACAAAAATTCGGACATAGGCAAATAAACTAAGTTCAAATATTGCAAATTTGACTACTATGATTTTACACTTTAAAGTATCAGCTATCGAAAACCATTATTAAAAATTTTCTAATTGTAACGATATTGGTTTTACAGACAGGTTTGATCAATAAGAAATCCATTTTAAGCATAAACCACCAAAATTTGAAATACCCGTACCAACCACCTTACTTAATACAATGACAGGCCTTTGGATAGGAAGGCCTTGCTATGAAATTTGTGTATCTAACAAGGAACATAACGGTAAATTTAAAAGATGCTAGTCAAAAACCCTGATATTTTTGTTATTTCATCAAAAACAAAAAATACCGGCGTACAGAGGGGTGCGCCCGCAATACGAGTTTTTTTTTAGATTTTGGATACATACATAGTGAATAATTTTGCACATACATATATTTTATAGGTAATAAATAAGAATTATGCACAATATTAATGAAATGCTTCTTGTAAATCTATTTTTGGACTGGTCTAAACAAACGCGTTCCATTCTATAACACTTTTAATAAGACCAATCCGAAAATAGATTTACTGTGTATAATGGCTACACATATTAACTGAATTTATTAGCTGTAAATCCGTTACAATTTTCCCGAATCAAGAAACAAGATTTTATATGAAATGGCTTCGCTGGGCCCGTTGCCCACCCAAAGCTTTCTTATGAGTTTTGGGAAAGAAGCCCTTTGAAGCTATTCGGAGACACCCTGTTAATTTGGTACTACAAACTTCATAAGTGTTTGCGACAAACACTATTACCATTCTATGGATTCCCACCAAAGTTCATGTTCATTGTTTGGTCCAGTCACAAGATATGCAGTGTACAAATACTTCAGAAGCCCGCCGCCCTGGTATAGTGAAACGCCTTTGCTAAATTTTTGATTCCCTATATTTCCGGTTGGGAAAAAGATATTCGAATGAAAATTTTCAGGCATATTCTTTGTGTAATTTTCTTAAAACCGTTATCATAATTTTCAACTTTGCAGACTTAACACACACACTAATATACATTTTGCAAATTTACTGTTATTTTCTTGTTCTTAGCAAAAGTCAACAGTCTTATTATTTAACGTATAATAAGCTCATGCTAACCAATATTTGTGCAAAGTTCCATATCGGTACTTTTACCGGTTAAGAGAAACGGATGTGAAAAAGAAGGCTTAGCCTCAAACGCCCATAACTCAGGTATCGTTACTCCAAACTGGAAAAAAGCAACTGATATGAAATGTACTCATCGAGTTCTTTGATTTGAGTACCCATACGTCTGATGAAAACTAAAAAAGTAGACTTTTCAAATCTCCGGGACACCCTGTTATATTTGCCCTACCAACTTCTAAGTATTTCGTGCCAAAGACTGTTACCATTCTACACATTCCTACCAAATTTCATGCCGATCGGTTGAGTCGTTCACTATTTAGTGAACAGACAGACGGACAGACAGACAGACGGACCGACAAAATCGATTTCATAAGGGTTTTTGAAAAATCTAAAAAACTCTAAAAATTGATTTCATAAGGTTTTTTTGAAAAATCTAAAAAACCCTAAAAATGGCCGAAGTTAGCCGGGAAATATAGCCATGTTATTTTCAAATAATGGAGTAAAGAACGAGACCGAGGCTAATTTCGGGCGCGGCCGAAATTTGAATACCCGTCACATATGAATGAAACGTAAGCTTCTTTTGTGTTAACAATTTCTACCGCAGCCCTATGACGTGCTCCGATTCCATCTGTTCCTAGATGCGTTGAGGCTGAACAATGTGAATGAATTTTGGTTAAGATCCAAAAAGAAAAAAGTTTCTCTTAAATGGACCATATATTTGGGGGTTGGTTTATATGATAGCCCTATTATATAATGTGCCGATTCCATCCATTCCTAGATATGTTTAAATGCTTTGCTGGGAATACATTTGGCTGAAGTTTGGTTAAGATGCATTGGTTCATAAAGAAAAAAGTTTTTCTTAGAAGAACATAATTTCCAGGGGTTTCTTTGTAGGACAGGTCTATGACGTAGTGTTCCGATTTCATCCGTTCCTAGATATGTTTTGAGGCTTTGCTAAGAACACATTTAGGTAAAGTTTGGTTAAGGTCGGATTCAAAAGGAAAATGTGTTTCTTAGCAGAACTTAATTTTCAGAGGATGGTTTGTATGGCAGCCCTATGACGTAATGTTCGGATTCCATCCGTTCCTGGATATGTTTTCAGGCTTTACTAGGAATACATTTGGGTGAAGTTTGGTTGAGATTGGTCTATAAAGAGAAAAGTTTTTCTTAGAAGAACCTAATTCTTAGGGGTTGGTTTGTATGGCAGCCCCATGAGCCCATGGCCCGATTCCATTCGTTCCGACAATTATACAGGGTACACTAAAAAGAAACTTGTATACAAAGTTTCAGCTCGATAGCTTCAAAACTGAGAGACTAGTTTGCGTTGCAACAGACGGACAAACGGACGGACAGACAGACAGACGGACATCGCTTAATCGATTTCTTTCGTCACACTGATCAATAATATATAAACTTTTACTTTATATAGTCGGAGGTGCTTCCTTCTGCGTTGCAAACCTCATGACAAAGTTAATACAGTAGAGCGTCGATTATCTGAACTAATGTCGACAAGGGGTGGTTCGGATAATTGAAAGTTCGGTTAATCGAGTTTCCATAGAAAAATTGAAGGATTTCCTAAAAGTTAATATAAGCGACAACGTGGATATATGCCAAATGACTAGCACTGAACAGTGAAGTGCTGCTGATGAAAGGCTGTTTCCTTCAGACACTTGATTTTGATTCATTTGATTCTATACATTTCATATCAAAAAAGCCAAGTCCCCGGTTCGGTTAATCGAATGTTCGAATAATCGACGTTCGGATAATCGACGCTCTACATACCCTTTCACACAGTGACGGGTATAAAAACACACACATAATAACTTTCACTCTGATGTAGCCTTGGACTTTAAATTGTGTTTACATGTTAGCAATGTTATAAGCTCATCTGATTCTGTAAATAGGGCAAATCGGAGTAACAGGTGCCACAACTCCGCTCCAAATTGTATGTAGAAAATACATCAACGAAGTCACAACTCTTGGCTAAATCAAGCCAAATCGCTCAAATTATTCTAATAAGTTTTTTATCGAATATCCGCTGTGCGGTGTGGCGGTATGTTTTTATCAGCTGTCCAAAATTTAAATTTAAATTAATTCACAAATAGTGGTTACTGATCGCTCAACTATAATCTTTCGTGTGTTGACTTATGGTCTAAAGTTTATAAATTTCTTTGAAGAACATACTCAAAAGATGGCATCTCTAAAGGATATAATCCCGAGGTTAGCGACTCTGATGTATAATCATATTTGGAAAGAATTTCCTTGATTGAATTTTGGGGAAAAAAATGTTTATTGGCTTTTTTCACCTTACGGCCCGCTCAAACCTAAAGGCAGTATCTATTGACCCGTGCCAGGTTTTGAGTTTGACACCTCTGACATACATGATTTCTTCATATGAAATCACGTCCTTTCGAATATTATCGTACAATATACAATACATCGTATTCATTATCGAATCAATGGACATACTGTATGAAAATTGGAAATTAATCCTAAATCCATTATGCATTAATTCAATTTTCTTCACCATAATTATAGATTGTTGTATGTATGTGTATTATTGTTGCGATATGCAAAGATCATTCTAGTTCTATTATTCAGAATATATGCGAAACACGGTTCAGAAATTTTCTATGTAATTAAAGCTCATCTTTTCATTTATTATGAGTACCGAAGCGTTTAATAAACATTACAGTACTGAATTTAAACTTAAAACTTAATTTCAAGGATAAGAAGAACTCGATATTTATCCATGCCAATAAAATCGATGAACATTTCCACTCGAACTCGTTAAATAAGGAGATTGTCAAACTACACGAAAAGCCGAATACCTGCATTCCGTACCTTAAATCTGAAGACTCTCCAATAAAAATATTTTTTTTCTAGCGAGATCAAAGGAAGATATACGATGGATTTACGTTTATGTCCCTTCTGAAAAAAATACATAACAAGACTGTGAGTAGTACGCAATTTCTGGTCGGATGAACAAGAATTCAAAATGTTTTGAAGAAGAAGCTGTAATTGGTAGTTTTTTTTTTAAGAAACGAAATAATCTCGACTCCGTTCTTGCGGTTGATAATTTTTTTCTGTTGATTAATTGAAATTAGTTTTGTATTCATAAAATGCCAGCAACGTAATTATGCTTTTTTTTTGAGAAATACAAAATTTAAAAATTTTTTACTACACTTCGAATTTGAGATATCCGGACCGAATAGATTATGCTTAAAATAAATTCTGCACTGTTAGCGTTACTTCAAACAATAAACAGTCGAGACCATTCCACTTCTGGTAGCTATTTTAGCTACCAGAAGTGAAATGATCACGACTCGGCTGCATTTTTTACAGGAATGCAAAATTTTAGGTTTTTTTTTTCAAAATTGCATGTTTAACCCTTTCCCGGACAGAACGTCTATAGACGTCCAATTTTGAGCATTTGACATACAAATCGTGTAAAATTTTGGCATTGTGTCCGGCAATGAGTTAACTGGCAGATGACTTGATATTACAAACGATACGTTCTTGAACAAGTTGTACAGGTCGTTTATACAGCACCGTATTTTTAGCTTTCCAGAAAGCTAGAAATGTCGAAATGAATCCTTGAAATGAATGTTGAAGACAGTTATTACTTTTTCCGAGAAGGATTTTCTGATTTGTGCAAAAAGGAAATACATATTTATTTTTTTTTAAATCAACCTTGGCACGTTTTCTAGCCGGAAATTATTTTGTAATTGTTCATGTATTCTTAGAACACTATTATTTACATTTCGTACAATCAACACAATAAACATAATCAAAACGTGTTCATATTTCGGAAGGTTTAAATCACAACCCATATAAAACGATGAATAAGAACAATCAAATATATCCGAGATATAATTTTTCCTTCTCTCTCTGGTTCCTGTTAACCCCTTGTGGGGCATAGGGCATAAATTTTCCCTTCTGGTCCCTCTGAAGAAGTTGTTTAAACCACTGCTGCCATTTTTATTGTACCTACTTTTTAAAACTGTAAAACTTTCTTCTACTTTTATATTCTGATGAAATTTGGGAATTTTCCTTGATGCTATAAAATTTATGTAGGTGGTTTTTCGCACGGAAACTCCTTTGTTCTTTCCTAAATTCTTATGTAAGTAGTTTGAATGGTACTTGTTTCCGAAAGTCCTTATACCTTTTTAAAATGAAATGTGTAATGCACGATTGACTTCGATTTATTGACACTTAGTATAAAGTTTTCAAGTTTCGCTGAAGCAGAACAACAATACTATGTGTTGTGAATACGTAACGTAGTATACAAGCATAAAGTAAGTAATTGGAATAGAGATGGAACTCCATATAACATTAAAATCTACTGAAAAACATTTAAGCTTTGAGTGTGTGCTGTAAGTAACCTGTACATACACGAAGATATCTTCCTGTATGTACACGTTACTTACAGCACACACTCAAAGCTAAAATGTTTTTCAGTAGATTTTAATGTTATATGTAGTTCCATCTCTATTCCAAATACTTACTTTATGATACAAGTGTCAATATGTTTGAGTTTCTTTTTCTGATTGCCTTGCTCATATCACTCATATCAAGTATCTATGTTTCACCAATATAACATGGCTACTTTCTGTTTCAAATAAGATGAAATTCGAAGCGACTTATTATCGTTAATCGGTTAAGTCTATAGAATCAATTTTGTACATATATATAGGTACATACACATAGCCATTAAGAATGCAATATGAAATACGAGTACCTACTAAAGAAACCAAAGAAATAAGTACATAGATAAACCGAAAATCATAGTTCAATTACAATAATCGCCTTAAGGATTGCAAATAATACAAATTGACTTTTCCTTTAAAAAAATCTCATAAAATGATACGAATATTTATTCAAATAGTATATAGTATGCATTCCTATAAAAATCATGTAAAAGCAAAGTGCTACATAACGGTCCTTTATTGTAAATATTGGGTCTTAGATTCGAACGCCTTATGGTTTAGCATGACCTTAGCACTTCTTGGTCCAAATTAACTTATCGAATCATTGCGCGGAGTGAAAATTTTTGGAACTGTAATTTAAGATATGTAATTTTTTTCTGAATTCTTTAGTCAGTCTAGATATGCTTGAAAATTTTGAAAAATTAGTTGTAGAGCACCCTGGTGCGAAGCGTTTTGCTTTAACTTCAGGCAGCTTTACACCGATCCTAGAGGAATATTGTGCTACGCTGAGGTAACTGCAATAAGGATAATACGTTATTTTGTCGCTATAAATGCAATCAATGTTGTCTGTTTAATTCATTTCTTTACAAGAAATTCAACAAAAAAATGCAATAAAATGATCCTTTGGGCAAAACTTGACAATGAGAAAAATGTTAAAAGCAATGGAAAAACATTTAATTAATTTAAGAAAGTGAACAGAAAATATCGGCCAGAAAATGAACCATTGAGGATTTTTATAAATTTAGGTCGATCTGAGGAAATCACAATTGAATTGTATGTATCTTAAATCCTGTAAAAATAATTTTATGTTTGCTTAAATCTCAAGAGTTATCCAAATCTCCTACAGTGTGTAGTAACTGTACACTATTTTTGCCGATATAATCAGTTAGGTTTAAGGATTATTTTCAAATAAAATAAATAATAAATTTTATTAGGTTGAGGCCCCATTTCGAACACAACATATTTTAGAAACGTTGCGCCACTGATGCCTGGCAACGCTATATGCACACTATTTTCTGTTATAATCGCTTGAAATCTTTTATTCTGAATTTTGTGATAGAATTGGGGACCCAAGTAACAATTCGTATGCTTTAAAGAAGCACTTCACACTGTAGCAATCATATAGTACCACGAAATTCATTTATCGTGTGACAGCGCTTAAAGTAATGTTTTGATCCGATAAAACACCCTTGAAGTATTTTCCGGAAAGCTTTTATCATCATTATGGAATAAATTTAAAGATGATGGTATAAAACTTCGATAAAACTGTCTCTAAACGTTAACCTAAAAAGACACTCCTTTAAATACTCCACTCTTGTGTTTATTGGATGATACACCACACACATGCAATAGTCTCTCTAAGCTAACTCACACACATGCATATATGTATTCTTCTATAGCACAGTCGGTGTCATTTTTATAGTGTGACATTCATATGGTCGTCCAATAAATTGTTCACCGTAGTTTTATACAAGGATGGACTTTGTGATTTTTTAATGAGTTGATACTTGACACAGTTTTCTGAAATACATACACAATTTCTGCATTAGAAATCCTTGAAATCTTGCATGAAACCCATACGTATGCACTCATTGTATCTTCGAAATTAATTAAGGTGATCTCTGCGCAGAAATTCACTCTATTTTATTGATAAATGTATGATAGGATACATTTGCAGAAGAGTCTATAAAGAATTGTCAAGCATTTCTTTAGTAGCAACAACCATGTAGTGTTTCCGAGCAATGCCGACCATATGTGAGGTTAGCTGAGTGGTAGCGTGTAGGACGGGCAATCAACAGACATTGGTTCGATGCCAGCTGCGGAAATTTTGTTTTTCTATTTTTTTTTTTGCAAATTCGTTCAATGACAGAAAATGATGATGACGTACGCCTTTTTAAAGCATAATTTAGTGCTACAATAAGGTTCTATTGGATTAAAAAACGGCGCCAAATGCCATTATTGGACTGTTATTCAGTGGTTATACCCTGTAAAGTGCCCCTATTAATGCTAGAAGAGAATATTTTACGAAGTATTATAGGAATGAAATTGTTACTTGGGGAGTACAAAGTTCATTTCAGATAGGGATTATTGAATATTTCCAACTGGCTGTCGTCATTGCATCCAAACTGATAGCTATTTGGGTGTGCGTCCAGTTTTGATATTCAATATGGACACTCAACCAACCGCTTCGACAACCACTTGTCAAATTCAAAGTGACAATTTTGCAACTTTTGTTTGTTTGTTGGAGTGAAATTGAATAATTCTTGAATGGCCATGTGATAATTCAAACGCGCAGAGTTCGATTTTGATAATTAAATCTAAAAAAAATCACCAAAATTAAATTTTGGTTTTGTCAATTCAATTCAATCCAATCTTTATTCAGTATAATACCTTATACCTAACATGTAACTTAGATTAGATACCGGCTGTCGCCTTAGTTCTATAGTATAATATTTTTGTAATCGATTTAACACTTAGCTCTTAAACTAGGCGAAAGTCATTTATGTCATTTTCAGTCTCCATTTGGTTGCTAGTGTAGATGCTAAGTAGCAACCAAATGGCTGTTCGTGATGCCAGTTTTTGGACGCGCAACCATTTGGCGATCAATCTAGATGGACCTTTAGATTGTCCTTTATAATGTAATTTTTTATTGTTTTGGGATACGACCGGAGCAACGTACACGTATTCCTTTCATCAGCGCTAACTAAGATTAAAAAATTTACAGTATAAGGGAGGACCTAATTTTTTGATTCGCAATAAACAGGGTTTTTTTTTGTGAAAACTCTAAAATAACGATGAAGACTCTAATATGCGCTGTGTACTGCGAGAAATCCATTAGTGATTGTTGGCACTTGTCAGAATTGTTTTTTTACATATCCGTTACGGAATTATGAGTTTATACGATTCTTCCCACACTCACCATTTTTTACCGTTAGAGTAATCAAAACAAAACGGTATACTAGTGATATTTCAGAGTTTCTAAAAATTTATCATTTAACCGTCGCTATAGAACTGGAACAGCTTGAAATCGCCAAAATTCAGAAATGTCAATAAACCATGCCTATTTTAAATTAAAATTTTACACAGATTTTTTTAAGTGAAACGAACTTTTGAGTTTTGGCTGGAAATCAACACAATGGCTGATTTCAGATTGTAAGACGAAACCGGACGGGTAAACTTGCAAGACAAGAGAGCTTTTGTAGTGGCCAGCAGACAAGCATTGTGCATGTAAGAACGAGTCTTACGAAAGAAAAAAATCGTGACACGATTGTTTTTCTTTCGTAAGAAGCTTACGATCGATAAGACGATTGCATCTACCGATAGTTCAGGCGTTCTGCGACGACAATTAGCGCGTGTTTTACTTGCATTTTAATCTTGTCGACTCGTCATTTCATTGTACACTAACTTTGGAGCGTGCATGGCAACATTTATACATACTTGCTGTGTGATTATTGTTCGCCGGTCCGTGTTTTGATCGGATAGTGTGAAATTATCATACGATGGTTTTTGTCTTGCAAGTTTACCCGTCCGGTTACTTCTTACAATGTGAATTCACGAAATGAACTCACTCAACAATTCTTGCGCTATTATAGAAAAGCATCCTTTCATGATTATTGATAGTCATTTTGTTGTGAATTCTGTTGAATCTTTAGAAGCCCTCAAAAATGACTTGCTTTCTCAATAAAATATACGGAGCTTCTAAGAGGGAGCATCAGGCTTTTGCTATACAACGCTGCCAGAAGGCTGTTCAAGGGAACGGACAATACTTGGTTGACTAAGTAAAGTCTCGAATTTATTACGTCTGAATCTTTGTACCGAAAATCGCAAAATATAATCCACAACCTAATACAATAGGAGTATAGTCTGAATTGTTGCAAACAGGGAATTTACCGACAAAGAGCCAATAAAGGAACCCTTTTTCTACAAGTTTAGATGCCGGAGTACCGCAAGAAGTAGTGAATCCTTAATCTTGATTCAATTTGAAGAATATTAATATTAAATTTAATACGGCCCTAGGCCCATTAACTTACACATCATGTAAGTAACGTACAGGTATATGCGTAGATACACAGATCTAAATACACACAAAGGAAATTTGGGTTTTCCAAAAATTTAAGAAAAAACACCAACAATTTTCTTTTGAAGTATCTGTATCAGCCAGCACAATCGAATTATCCAGTGATTACATACCTACTTCTTAAACCACTGAAATCCTTACCTTAATCCTGGATTTCAGGTGCGCTATAGCTACCTTTTCTGGAGTATTACCGGAGAAGGCATGATCGGGATAGTTTGCAGTCAGGAAGCGCATACAAATAGATGACAGCGAGTGGCCTCTCGTAACTGACGGAGACTGCGTACCAGCGCACACATTTCACTCATGAGTGTGCTACTGTGGCTGTGAGGATCCCATATTTCCTGTTTCATTTCATGGCTTCTGAGATGGAGTACACAATTTCAACCGTTAGGTCCCTTCGGAGAGGTAATGGAATTTAACTTATTTTCATCTGAAAGGGTGACAAACGGTATAGAGCTTTGGTTTGTTAGGGGCCTTGTAAAGAACGGGTCTCATATTTCAGTGTGTTTCAATTCATTTAATCAAAATTTATTTTGTAGCTGAATCATACCATGAAATTTAGCCACTGTTAATACTTTGATAAAGGAGGATGGTCAAAATGCGGTCGTTTGATGAACAGCAATGAAACGTAAGTCAAATGAAAGCTTGGAATGAGTAATCTACTACGCTTGTTCTAGCGGTATTTAGGTAAACAATTGGAGATCGAAGATATAGGCGATTTAAGTTTTGACAAAAAATGAGAAATCTTACTATAGTAAAATTATATTTACTAAAAAAGTATATACCGCAGAGACTTGAAGGAACATTTTTATTACAGCTAACAGTTTTTACTAATATTTAGTGAAAGAAATAATTAAAAAATATTAAGTCGTCTAGAAATTATCGACGTTCGAAATCAAAAATTATGAATTTTTTACATTTTTTTAAACTATGTATTATCTATTTTTCCTATACACAATCATAATACATAATATTATTTATAAAATGAAATCTTTGTTTTGTAGTGAACAACCCCTCTAAACATATGTTTAGCCAATTGTCAAAAGTTAACAAGTTAATGGCGCTTATCCGAAGTAAGGTATCGCAAAAAATGCACAATTTGACTATAGAATGTCATATAAAATTGGACGTGTACGAGTATATGCCGTATAAATCGGAATCGGACTATATTAATGGAAACGGATACGTAGAAAAATATGAGGATTACAAGGATGACAGTAACTATTAGTCCTGTTAAGTAATTATCAAGGGATTTTGTAAAGAACTTTAGGGTATTCCTTCAGCGTAGCATTTTTAAATGTAATTATGTTTAGCCTCTTTGTTTAATCATTTTGATGTTTGTTTTGTTTGAATGTTATAATGGATTGTATTTCGACTAGTTTTAAGAAAATAAAAAATGTAAGAAATATAATTCATTAATTCTTCTTATAATAATTATCAGAAGTCATTCTCGTGCCGAATAGTATGGTTTTCATCATTTTCTTTACCATTCGAATGAAAAAACAGTGTATTTGGGCTGATAGTGGGTGTTAACATTGAGGAATGCGTCAAACGGAATGGACGTTTGTAAGGGAGGGGGTCTTATTGTTTGTTGTTATCGAACTCCCCAGAATAGGATTTAGAGGGAATGCAATAAGAAAGCATTGTCCAAAAAATTGGCGCAATTCGAGCTTTCTTCGCAGACTTATAAGCAAAAACGAATAAGGGGAAAAGGTTTTTTGTACAAAAAATACCCTTTGTTTTGGACAAACAAAAGTCGTCCTTTCTCAGGAATCCCATTGATATATTAGTTATCCTCCAATATAGCCTTTTCATTTGACACCAGTTTCATTGCTGTTCACTCAACGACCAACTTTCATACAAAAGTGCCCATGCTCCTTTGAAGGAAATCTTATTTCAATCAATAAAGGATTTATAAATTTTCTGACGATGCTACTTTCCTAAGATGAAAGTGACAGACGACACAAACCGATTTCGCAAGTGGGAAATGCAGTCCGAGAAATAGCACTAAAAATAGACAAACTACGCTCTAAAAGGCAGATATTGGAGGCCAGTTGAATGTAATCAGAATGCAAAAGAAAATCATTCTCATCTCCTTTTTTAAAATATGGCTCTAAAATTAGCAAAAAAGATATCAACATGCGTTATTTATCCTCATAAATGGATACTCGTTTAACATCTGAGTGAGATCATAGTCCCTCACATAGGTCGTGAGTTCGAAAAACACCGTAAAATGAATTCGTTTACGGTGAGTCTGGAACCCATGACCCTGTGCATCAAATGTGCGCGCACTAATCACACCAATCACACCAGCCAGGCTACTCTAAAATTTGCTTACAATATTTCTGCGACCGAAAATCCTAAGTCCTAAGAAAATCTTGATGTTGAAAAAATTTTGGGCTTTCATTCAAAAACGAGACCGAGGCTAATACCGGGCGCGGCCGAAATTTGGATACCCTTCGCACTCCTCGGGCAAAAAAAAAATTTTCGGGCGTACCTACGACTTGTATTTGATCCCCCCCCTCCATTATTTTCCTTACGTCTTCACAAAAGTCTCGTTGCATCGACCGAACAATATTTGTGTGGGGTTTGCTTGGAATAAGTGGGCAAATGGAAATATTTACTCAAAATATTTTATTGGGGGATGCGGAAGCATGGCCCCATAGTACGAATCCATTATTTTGACCTTTTTTGTTGCTTTGATTAAGACACATTAATTCAAGGTTTTGTGATATTGGTGTAACATTTTTTTCTTAGAAGAACCAAAATGGGGGGTTGGGTTTGGATGGCAGCCCCATGACCCCATGGTCCGATTTTATCGATTCAAACATGGAAACTGCCTGCAGCAAAAAGAAGCATGTGTGCAAAATTTCAGCTTCATTTAGCTTTTAAATTGGCCGAGTAAAACGCGTAGCAACAGACGGGCAGACAAATAGACGGGCATAGCCCAATCGACTGATCTCGACACGCTGATCATATATACACTCCCAATCAATAGGATAGTTCCACTTGTAAAATGGCTGTATTTCGGTAAGTGATAACGGTATTTTCTTCAAACTAGGTGACAATATTTACAGTAGCCTGCCTGTTCTTTGAATAACAGGATGTCTCAAATCCAGAGTCCCGTTAGGATTTTCTTACGAGAATTCTTAAAAACAGTACAAATGGTGAAGTCAATAGGATAGTTCCAGTGGAAATTGTAATGATGACTGTTGAGAAGACGAGGGTATGGTGCGGCCACGCAGGCCAGGTCAACCTAAGTTGCGAAAAAAAAACCCTCTCCGAGAAACCCACTATGATGCGTGCTCGCAGACCAACTCAGCTACTGGGAGTGACGGGGTGGGTATGGTGCGAGTTCTCAGCTTCCATCATCAAATACTTTATTTAAATCACGCATCTGCCCGTGACAAAAAAAAAAAGGAACAACCCATAAAAGGCATAATTCATGGTGACGCCTACGCGTCAAACTCCCGAAACTCAGCAAATAAAGAAAAGTGACTTGGGCTGCATCAGCCAAACAAGATATGAAAATCTAAAAGAAAAGCGGCACTACGGCAAACGCTACAATGAAAAAGGGAGACCGTCCAAACGGAACAGATTCATCTTCCTTACAGGTCCTTTTGAGCCAGCGTTAAACGGCTCTTTATGGGCACCAGGTGTTGTGGGCCCGCGGGTCTCTACCCACCCATCCTTGGGATTCGGCCGCATATATATTTTTTTTTCTTTTTAATCCCCCTTTGTAAATTAAATCCATTTTTTTTTTTTTTTTTTTACTTCATGGAGGGAGAGGGAGGGGGAGAAAAGCCAGGCTCTCTAGCCACACATGGTGAATTCAGTCGTGTGGGGTAACTACTAAACTAAATGTTTTTTTTTTATTTATTTTTATTTTTTATTTTTGTGGAATTCAATGTATTTATATCATGAATTGAATTGTATTATATTATATAATTTTAAAGAACTCAATGTACTTATATCATAAATGGAACAATATTAAAAGTTAACTTTTCAATGATCCTCACGTAATAACCAGGTTCAGAACTACTTATATCATTGGCCATTGTTTGTTATATCCCCACGATTTTTTTTTTTTTTTTTTTGCCAGTCAAAAGTTTCAGTCGTATTTTGTTTTTTTGGGTTTACTGACCATATGTTTTGACTAAGTCAGGGCAGAACAAAACTCGAGGCAACAAATAGTTCACCTTGGTATCATGTCAAGTCTTACACAACCATGGATTTGCGAGCCGCTATAACTGACTATTATGTATGATGGCAATTCCGAGTCAGATGGAGTTTTTATTAAATAAATATGTTATTAAACGACTTTTATTATTATTAGTATTATTTACACATATTTTTTTTTCCCCATCACCACGATCCCAGTTCGGTGAAAAAGAAAGATAAAGTCCAACAAAAAAAAAAAAAATATCAATTCATTTACTATAATTACAAGACAGCCCCAACTCAAGTAAGGCTTCTCTTCCATATGGTTCCGAGACGAATTCGGTTATTCTCGGTTACATCTCTCTAACCCCAGTCGATATCTATAATCGATATCTTGGGTCAAGCCCCACATAACGTTGTGCTTTGAACCAAAAAAAAAACATAAAAGTGCAAATACACATTTATTTCTGACTATTTATACAAAAAAAAAAGAACTCTTTATTCGATATTATTTATGAATTATAATACATCTGTTTATTCACTAATTTTTTTTTTATTTCTTACTAGAATTCATTAGGAAGTAAGTCACAAAATTTATTTGCATTAACGAGCATCAATTACAATCTGCTTCTGCAGACTTATCCCATAGTTTAGATGTTTTGTGGATATCGAGGCTTGAACGGTGAAACCTACCTTAACGATTTGTTTTCAACAATAGATCGGCGTCTCCAGTCAGGAACAATAAAACTCGGATCTGTTGTAATAACTTCAACATCTTTGTTGAAAAACAAAATCAACTATGCGAGTACACAATGTATTCATAAAACATCGCCAAATTCAGAAGTATTTTTTTTTTTTTTTTTTTGCCACGCAACGTTATTTACTATTTTTCCGATTTTCTCACATTACGGTTGTCTCGTCACGCAAAAAAAGAAAAAAAAAAAAAACCCGCACAGTTGTAACTTCGGAAGTAATCACTATTTTTTTTCACGATACACTCTATAAATAGTTTTAGGCATATTGAAATGCCAATAAAAACGGCCAAAATGTCATCTCTGGGGTACACAACTTGTGTAGTCGAATTTAGCTATACAGATGATGACGGCGGCGTTTGAACTTCTCATTGAATTTCTTTGAATCTTATACAATGAAAGTTATCCGGCGAAAAGGGCCAGTATTTTGTTGCAGCAACGGTAAAAAAAAACAATTAAGACGGCTGCTATTGAGATATGGGAGAGAAACTTTTCCCATTACGAAGGATCCGTACCAATGACTTACCCATTTTTGTATATATAAGATGCGCTGAAACAATGTACATATCGCGTCATACGTACATACCTCGAAATGGTAACTTTATCGATGTGGATTGTCTTTCGATACGATCTGATCCAAATAGAATGCTATCCCGATTCACAATTTGCACTATAACTTCACTTACCCATAATCAAATTGAAACGAATTGGAAGCTTTCATCGAACATACTTACAAAGGGAAACACTTTCTGGCACTTATTATTTCACCTGAAAAATGGTCTCGATGATGTTGAATTTATTCAACATTCGTTGAAATTACTTAGATGTGACCATCAGCCTCCCAATAGCCTCACAAGACCTTCTCCGAAAATCGACGCACGACGCAGCCTCACGCCACCAGATCTTTTGGCGTTCCCAGCACTCGCGAATTCAACAATCTACAAAGGTGCGTGTAGGACACTCTTAGCGCATCCGGAGCCAATATAATTCCACCACAATTGGTGCACTTGTCACATGATTGATATGGAAGATACTCTAATCAAGAACTTTTCACCTGCAAATCAAATTAACACGCGCTGCCGACTTACACGACCATCTCCCAAGAGCTCTAAAACAAAACTCCTCCGTACTCCCCATGTTACTCGACACTCAACTGGAAGCACCTCGAAAATCGACCAATCAGCCATCACCACGCAAAATCATCCGACGCGCTAACTGTATCTTCCAGTGCTCAGACCAGTTGCTTCCAGATTCGTCGCTGTTGCTGGGTAGCGATGAACAGGTACAGTGGTACCAAACATTTTTCTGCTATGTTGGCGGGCCAACGAAATACAATTTAAATCAAATGTGGAAGCAAATCGTCCGAACGCTGGAAGATCGCGCACGGAACGTCTGTCGCGATTGTGCTTTATTACAACGCAGGTGAATCTCTGGTGACGCCGTGGCCAAGATTCAGCTGAAGAATACAGGATGTCCGGTCACGGAGTCCTTATAGACGTAGTATATCCTTAATGTGAAATTTTCCCACTTCTTTCCCATCCATATCGAGAATCACAAAACACGAGTTGCCGACAAGGGTTTTTATCGTACCTTGCAAAAACTTGGGAGCTAACTTAGCGTTGAAATGATCCGCAGCTTTGCTTTGAGCAAAATTGCGATACATAACAACGTCTCCAACCTTAAATTGAGCTGTTCGTGATCGCAGATTATATTTTCGTGGGCTCTCAGCTTCCAGCTTCTTTTGAATCTGCGCACGGATCAGATCGAGTTTTTGATCCGAAGCTATGGATGCCCTTGGATCCGCGAGTGATTGAACACTCCGCAGAATATGGTACGAGCTCCCATGTAACACCATCGATTGCCCGAACAGAGAATAGTAAGGAGAATACCCGATGGCGCTATGGTACGCGGAACGCAGCGCACAGTTAATCATGGAGATCTTAAGATCCCAATCTCTCTGATCCGGCTTAACATATGCCCGTATGGCAGCGACGAGGGATCTGTTCACGCGCTCTGACGCGTTGGTCTGAGGTGAATAAAGTGCCGTGTAAACATGTCTAACACCATAGCGTTCCAATAGGGCATTGAAGTACAGCGATTTAAATTGTACTCCATTGTCGGTTACTACAGTTTCGGGAACACCGAAAACATGGAATATCCTCTGCTCTACAAAATCGCAGATTACGTTCGCCGTAAACTTCTTAATCGGCTCGATGAAGGGGAACTTCGAAAGGCTATCCAGTACAACTATCGCTCCAATATTTCCTGTCTTAGAACGCGGGTAAGGGCCAATTAGGTCAATATATAACCGTTGAAACATTCTGTCAGGTACCGGTGGGGACTTGGCTACTGGTTGAAAATACTGATTAGGAGCCTTCGTCGCCTTACACGTGAGGCACTTTGAAACGAAGTCCTTGACATGCCGGTTCATTTTTGGCCAATAAAACACTGTTCGAAGCCTGCGTAGTGTTTTGCCGAATCCACCGTGCGAGCAGAGGGGGTGGTCGTGAGCTCTCCGTATTACTTCTTCTGTCAGCTCGGTAGGCACCCACAACTTCCATGACATTTCCTCCTGGATAATGTTGCCGGTTGCATACTCGCAACGTCTATAAACAAACCCATCGATTACCCGTAAGTCCGGTAGTTTCTCCTGATTATCTAATATGTTAGCGATCAACTTGGTATAGCTATCCGATTTGAAGTGAGGTGAATTAAGATCTAGTTCTAGCGAGGTGTCGTGTTGAGTCGAGAGTTCTGTTACCTCACCTTCGTGTACTCTAGATAGGGCATCCGGGACAATGTGATCAACACCTTTGCGATGGCGAATAGAAAATTTGAAGGCCTGTAATTTCAACGCCCAACGGGCTAGACGACCGTGCAGGTCTCTTAGGCTCATGAGCCATTTGAGTGACGCATGGTCAGTCACGACCTCGAACTCTAGTCCTTCTACGTATGGCCTAAACTTATGTATGGCAGTCACCGCCGCTAGACACTCTTGCTCGGTGACAGTGTAATTACGCTGAGCAGATGTCAATTTTTGGGACATGAACGCTATCGGGGCTTCATCGCCCTCGTCCGTCACCTGAACGAGTACCGCACCTATGCCGTCTTGGCTCGCATCACACTGAATTGAAAACGGGCGTGAAAAATCCGGGCTATGAAGTACGGGAGACGATGAAAGACTTTTCTTTAGGCTCCTAAAGGCGTCTTGAGCTTCCTCTGACCATTCAAAAGCACGACCTTTGCGCAGCATATCCGTTAAAGGAGCGGTTACGGTAGCGAAGTTCGGTACAAACCTCCTGTACCACCCACACACTCCTAGAAAGCGCCGAAGTTGTCGTACTGACTTCGGAAGGGGAAACTTTTCTATCGCCGTCACCTTTTCAGGATCAGTTTGCAAGGTCCCATGACCAATAATGTGGCCCAAGTATTTTACTTCTTTCATCAAGAAGTGTGATTTTTCCACATTCAGTGTTAGTCCGGCCTCACGTAAGCGGACACTAACTTGACGCAGTAAATTACAATGTTCTTCGAACGTTTCAGAGACTACCAGCAGGTCGTCCAAATATACGAATACTTGGTGACGAATCTCCCCAGGAATGACCTTGTCCATAAGACGCTGCATTGTCTGGGGAGCGTTGCATAAACCGAATGGCATGGTTTTAAACTGATAAAGTGGTCGACCCGGCACCGTAAAAGCTGTTTTGTCGCGTGATTCCTCATCAAGCGGGATTTGCCAGAAGGCATCTTTCAGATCCAAGCTACTAATAAATTCGGCCTTTGGCAGCCGGCTGAGAATCCCGTCGATGAGGGGCAACGGGTACGCGTCTGTCACTGTGACACTATTAAGTTTCCTCGCGTCGAGACACATGCGGATCTTTCCTGGCTTCACTACGACGGTAACTGGAGAAGCCCAACTGCTAGTCGACTCTTCTATCACCCCCATTTGCAACATCCTATCCAACTCAGCAAACAATAGTTTTTCCACTGCCGGTGAAATTGCAAAATGGCGCTGTTTGATAGGCTTATTCTCGCCAACGTCTATATGATGGTGAATAAGCTTAGTACGCCCTAAACCTTCTTTAGAATAAGAAGGGAAGCCCGAAATTACACTGTCCAAAAGTTTTTGTTGATCTGGAGACAAAGAGTGGTGATTTTCCCTTCCAGTTATTTCATTAAGGTGCGTAGATACTGGTTCGGAGAAACCATTGCTGAACAAGTCAGAGGCTAATTGGAATGTTCTCACAAAGTCAACTCCCAAGTACAAATTTTGACTTAAGGTCGGTATAATGAGGAATGTCATCGTTTTCGTTTGACCCCGGAACTTAACTGGTGCCGTGGTTTGTCCCAGCGTGGAATGTGGGGTACCATCCGCAGTTGATAAGGACAAACGAAATCGTCTCCATGGGTGCTTATTTTCTTTTACGAACTTTCGCGCATACTCCGAAGATATACAAGAGAGTGAACATCCAGTGTCGATGAGACCTACAACATCCTCTTCAAAAATGGTGACTTTAGCATAAGGTCTGAAGTCGTCCGCTGGTTGATCCACCAAAAGAGCAGAACAGTATTCTCGCTGTCGTTGTTGAACCCTCTTCCAAAATCGACGTCTGCGAACCGTCGACCGTTTGGGCCTAGCTTTCGCGGTGAGCTCTTCGTTGGCAAAGATGCGCTGCCGTGCCCGCTCGTATTCTTTCAGGCGGACGTGGTACGGTTTAAGGAGTCGCGGAAGATGTGCTCTTAAGTCAGGTGTTGGGCACTCCACATTTTCCTCTGAGTGAGGTGGTATCGAACGTGAAAGTATAGTCAGTGACTGTGACAAGGGATTCGAAATAGATGTGTTTTGAGCAGGTGAGTTGGTTGGCTTAGAGAAGGGTACACCGTCTGGAGTACTAAGAACGTCCGATGACAACATTGACGCCGATGAGTCAGCGTCAGAAACAAGTGAGACAGAAGAAGGCAACGCCGGACCTCCGGCATAAGATGTGTCGGTCTGAACCGCAGCATCTAACGAATGGTACGTAAACGGTAAAGAACTAGGAAGATGGCGATCTCGTGATGAAGTAACAATGTTAGAGAAATCCAAATGAGTGGGACTACTACTGGTTTTAACTAACGGTAGGTCTGATGAGGTTAGTTGGTCTGTGTACTGGCGGAGGAAACGGAGGTGTGCAGTTTCCTCGAAGGCCGGTTTTTTTGTGCGTTGCAGCGTTCACATTTCGGTTTTATAACTCCTGACGCACCACAACCGAAGCAGAATAACCGAAGATCCTCGGAACAGTCTGCGTAAGAATGTCCCGGTTTGCGGCAATTCCAACAAGTGGAATTATTATTTAGAGCGGCAATATTGACTTGCGAGTTTCCAACTGGTGAAGGCAGATCCCAATCCAGTTCAGACACTCTCGGACGCGTGAATTGACGAGGCCGGGAAGAGGAACTACGCGTCTTCATCCGTTCATTAAAGTTTTCCATCTCTCGGACGGCTTCTCGTAGCTCTAACAAATTAGAGAACCGCTCACGGTGGATCGGGCGACTCAGGTCCTCTCGCAAGTTCCTCTTGACCAGCCTGGTCAATTCCCGGTCCGAAAGAGGATCTCGCATCCGGCTGTTAAAGCGGCGTATCTCCTTCAAAAACTCGTCAAACCCTTGCCCCTCTTTTTGTAAATGGGCTCGCATCTGTTCGAGTATATCGTCGTCCTCATATGGATCGGCATATTGCCGACGAAGCGCGTCCTTCATGGTTCTCCAACTGTAACGATTCCGGGAGCTGGCTGCAAATTCCCGGAACCATTCCGCGGTATCTCCTGCAAAGAATAAATGAGCATATAAGCAGATATACTCATAGTTGCCACCGAGGGTACGTTCGGTGAACAACTCTATCTGTCTAATAAACTCGTCTACAGCCGTGCCATTGAACTTTAAACCCCATTCGGCTATGGATCGGTGAACTCTATGAGGTGGTATTGCATTTGAAAACATCGACGAACGGTTTCCTAGTTCCATAGAGTCATCTCGCAGTTCTGCTGCCTGAGAAGCACGTGTGTGCAGGTTAAAAGCTGGATTTCTTAGTGGTACTTCGGCATGTCGCGCTGGGGACGCTGGTCGCGAATAATTCCTGTGGTATTGTCTGGCTGGCTGCTCGCCCAACTGTGATTGCCGGACTTCAGAATAACGACGGTTATCAGCTCGAGGTGGATCTTCCTCCCTAATAAGAGGAACTGAAGACTCCCGAGAATTTCCGATGACGGGTGTCGTCAAATTAACCGCGCGCCCGGGAGCGTTTAGGTGTTGTTGCATGGCGTCCACCACGAGGGACTGCAACCGGGGAAGCAACTGCTCAATCAAGCCCTCTGACGTCGAAGGTTGAGCAGGAGCCGTGACGTTTTCCTCGATCGTAGAGCTGTCGTTGGTAGCGGTCATGGCGTCCGCTCTCCTACGGACCTGTGATCGAGTGATTGGTCGAGTGACCGACTTCGGCACCGCCCCTCTTGAAGGAAGTGGCCCAGCGTTTGAAGCGCCTGCTTCTATCACTTGTTCGGAAAAGGATGGAAGGAAGAATGGCATCAATTGCTCTGGCAAGACACGCCGTCGGCAAACGGGACAAGACTCTTTAGTCTTCAACCAACGCATGATACAAGTTTGATGGAAAATATGGTGGCATGGCGTATTTACCAGGTTCTCGGTATCCACCATATTGCCACCGCAGATACAGCAGCTGCGCGCATCCTCCAACTCCAACCCATGATCATGAGCCGCGGCTTCAGGGCTGTGCTCTAGATTAGGCATTGTGCAGGTTAATTTCGGAAAAAAAAACAAAAAAAATTCAATTGAGCGTATATTAAGGTACGGAAATCACCGGTACTCGGCCAGTATACTAACAAGTATAATTTAGTGCTACGAAAAGTATTTTAAAATTGGGACAGTGAATCTTGTCGATAAATATAGGAACCAGTACAGTATTTATATTTGTATCAAAACGGGCAATTTCCGTTACATACGACGGATACACTAAAATAATAGAATTCAAGGGTGCACTAAGTATGTACGTAGAGGTTGATTAATAATAAGCTGTTATATTTTATAACTAGGAATGGATCTTCCACCTTAACCAATGCGAAATTGAAGTGTGATTAATTCAGGTGTAAGAAAGCAAAGTAAATAGTAAAAATAGTAACTTTTGAGTTTGCAAGATGACAAATTCAAGTGTGTGTGTGATTTAATATGGTAATTCCACGTGTTTAAACCTAATTTCACAAGTAGAAATTTTTCTAGCAAAAATTAAATGGATATCAGAAATCCGCTGAGAATATGGCTCAATTTAAGCCGTTAACCTATCCCAAAACAACTGACGTGGTAATAACTAAGAGAGTGAAAAACCAGGACAAATCCTGCTGGATTATTTATTCAAATACGGAAAAATTGCGACAAAAAAAAAATGTTAGACACTCTCCCCCTCTTCTCTCTCTCCTGAAATGATATATGTATCAAAAATACCTATAAATTGAACAATGACCTGAAGGTAAACAAATTGGGGGTAAAAATGGGACGCAAAGCAAAGGAATTAACTCAATCGCTGACTCTCAACTTACTCCTTTCCTACAACCTGTGAAACGGTTCATGGAGCTGGCACCATTGCCACAACCACGAGTGCCTATGAATCACCGACTACAGAACCGGCGGAAGTTAAAGAGGGCGATTCGCCAATGATGTCAAGAAATAAACTCAAAAGTACTGATCCGCCACAAAAAGGTAGTGCTGGGTCTTCATTTCGTCCTGGTCACTGGATCGACACCACTATCAATCTTCGCGAGTCGCAAGAGGAAAGAATCCATACAAAACGTAGTATTGATTACTACCAGAAACATAGCACAAGGCAAATCCGTACTTGTCAAAGGAGGGGAAAAACTACTTTAAAGGGAAGGGATTGGGAAAGGAACACCAGTCCTAAGGTCTGCTTGGGCATTATAACTAAAGAGTAAAGAAAATTAGAATGAAGAGTGTTTTTACACTCTGAAAACTTTAAGGACTGATGTAGTGGGGCGACTAAAGTGGGAGGGCTTAAGGTGAAGGCTAAGTCCTCGTCGTCCTGGGACGAATTACGGTATATTTAGGGCCCCACGTTGGGCGCCATTGTAATGATGACTGTTGAGAAGACGAGGGTATGGTGCGGCCACGCAGGCCAGGTCAACCTAAGTTGCGAAAAAAAAACCCTCTCCGAGAAACCCACTATGATGCGTGCTCGCAGACCAACTCAGCTACTGGGAGTGACGGGGTGGGTATGGTGCGAGTTCTCAGCTTCCATCATCAAATACTTTATTTAAATCACGCATCTGCCCGTGACAAAAAAAAAAAGGAACAACCCATAAAAGGCATAATTCATGGTGACGCCTACGCGTCAAACTCCCGAAACTCAGCAAATAAAGAAAAGTGACTTGGGCTGCATCAGCCAAACAAGATATGAAAATCTAAAAGAAAAGCGGCACTACGGCAAACGCTACAATGAAAAAGGGAGACCGTCCAAACGGAACAGATTCATCTTCCTTACAGGTCCTTTTGAGCCAGCGTTAAACGGCTCTTTATGGGCACCAGGTGTTGTGGGCCCGCGGGTCTCTACCCACCCATCCTTGGGATTCGGCCGCATATATATTTTTTTTTCTTTTTAATCCCCCTTTGTAAATTAAATCCATTTTTTTTTTTTTTTACTTCATGGAGGGAGAGGGAGGGGGAGAAAAGCCAGGCTCTCTAGCCACACATGGTGAATTCAGTCGTGTGGGGTAACTACTAAACTAAATGTTTTTTTTTTATTTATTTTTATTTTTTATTTTTGTGGAATTCAATGTATTTATATCATGAATTGAATTGTATTATATTATATAATTTTAAAGAACTCAATGTACTTATATCATAAATGGAACAATATTAAAAGTTAACTTTTCAATGATCCTCACGTAATAACCAGGTTCAGAACTACTTATATCATTGGCCATTGTTTGTTATATCCCCACGATTTTTTTTTTTTTTTTTTTTTGCCAGTCAAAAGTTTCAGTCGTATTTTGTTTTTTTGGGTTTACTGACCATATGTTTTGACTAAGTCAGGGCAGAACAAAACTCGAGGCAACAAATAGTTCACCTTGGTATCATGTCAAGTCTTACACAACCATGGATTTGCGAGCCGCTATAACTGACTATTATGTATGATGGCAATTCCGAGTCAGATGGAGTTTTTATTAAATAAATATGTTATTAAACGACTTTTATTATTATTAGTATTATTTACACATATTTTTTTTTCCCCATCACCACGATCCCAGTTCGGTGAAAAAGAAAGATAAAGTCCAACAAAAAAAAAAAAAATATCAATTCATTTACTATAATTACAAGACAGCCCCAACTCAAGTAAGGCTTCTCTTCCATATGGTTCCGAGACGAATTCGGTTATTCTCGGTTACATCTCTCTAACCCCAGTCGATATCTATAATCGATATCTTGGGTCAAGCCCCACATAACGTTGTGCTTTGAACCAAAAAAAAAACATAAAAGTGCAAATACACATTTATTTCTGACTATTTATACAAAAAAAAAAGAACTCTTTATTCGATATTATTTATGAATTATAATACATCTGTTTATTCACTAATTTTTTTTTTATTTCTTACTAGAATTCATTAGGAAGTAAGTCACAAAATTTATTTGCATTAACGAGCATCAATTACAATCTGCTTCTGCAGACTTATCCCATAGTTTAGATGTTTTGTGGATATCGAGGCTTGAACGGTGAAACCTACCTTAACGATTTGTTTTCAACAATAGATCGGCGTCTCCAGTCAGGAACAATAAAACTCGGATCTGTTGTAATAACTTCAACATCTTTGTTGAAAAACAAAATCAACTATGCGAGTACACAATGTATTCATAAAACATCGCCAAATTCAGAAGTATTTTTTTTTTTTTTTTTTTGCCACGCAACGTTATTTACTATTTTTCCGATTTTCTCACATTACGGTTGTCTCGTCACGCAAAAAAAGAAAAAAAAAAAAACCCGCACAGTTGTAACTTCGGAAGTAATCACTATTTTTTTTCACGATACACTCTATAAATAGTTTTAGGCATATTGAAATGCCAATAAAAACGGCCAAAATGTCATCTCTGGGGTACACAACTTGTGTAGTCGAATTTAGCTATACAGATGATGACGGCGGCGTTTGAACTTCTCATTGAATTTCTTTGAATCTTATACAATGAAAGTTATCCGGCGAAAAGGGCCAGTATTTTGTTGCAGCAACGGTAAAAAAAAACAATTAAGACGGCTGCTATTGAGATATGGGAGAGAAACTTTTCCCATTACGAAGGATCCGTACCAATGACTTACCCATTTTTGTATATATAAGATGCGCTGAAACAATGTACATATCGCGTCATACGTACATACCTCGAAATGGTAACTTTATCGATGTGGATTGTCTTTCGATACGATCTGATCCAAATAGAATGCTATCCCGATTCACAATTTGCACTATAACTTCACTTACCCATAATCAAATTGAAACGAATTGGAAGCTTTCATCGAACATACTTACAAAGGGAAACACTTTCTGGCACTTATTATTTCACCTGAAAAATGGTCTCGATGATGTTGAATTTATTCAACATTCGTTGAAATTACTTAGATGTGACCATCAGCCTCCCAATAGCCTCACAAGACCTTCTCCGAAAATCGACGCACGACGCAGCCTCACGCCACCAGATCTTTTGGCGTTCCCAGCACTCGCGAATTCAACAATCTACAAAGGTGCGTGTAGGACACTCTTAGCGCATCCGGAGCCAATATAATTCCACCACAATTGGTGCACTTGTCACATGATTGATATGGAAGATACTCTAATCAAGAACTTTTCACCTGCAAATCAAATTAACACGCGCTGCCGACTTACACGACCATCTCCCAAGAGCTCTAAAACAAAACTCCTCCGTACTCCCCATGTTACTCGACACTCAACTGGAAGCACCTCGAAAATCGACCAATCAGCCATCACCACAAAAAATCATCCGACGCGCTAACTGTATCTTCCAGTGCTCAGACCAGTTGCTTCCAGATTCGTCGCTGTTGCTGGGTAGCGATGAACAGGTACAGTGGTACCAAACATTTTTCTGCTATGTTGGCTGGCCAACGAAATACAATTTAAATCAAATGTGGAAGCAAATCGTCCGAACGCTGGAAGATCGCGCACGGAACGTCTGTCGCGATTGTGCTTTATTACAAAATAAAACATCAAATAACGGTAAGAAAGGATAATTTTAGTTTGGAAAATCAAGCTGGTAATAAGAAGAACTTTATTTAAGTAATTAGAGCTCAAAAAATTAATCTGGGATAGAATTGTACATGTTTTAACGGCAAATTAAATTAATTTCGCCCAAAACGCTTCTAAACGTTCGCAGAAGAGCTTCAGTGTTCTTAAACTATTGTCTAACGGTATAGATCTTCGTTGTCATTCATCCCCACACATTTTTGATGGTATTTAGATCTAGGAAGTATGGAGGTCTTTCCCAAACCTTGATTAGTTGGTCTTGAAACAAATCTTTTATCAGTCTTGCTCCTTGACTGACGCCATTATCTTGTTAAAATCTCAAAGAAGTTGAATGGAAAATGTCGGTAATTTTAAGAACTATATTGCCCAGAATTTTTTTGTAAGCCTGGACGTTGTGAATACCGCTAATTTCCACAATCTCAATAATTCCATATTCTAGACATTCAACCCCATACTTCGACATTTCTTACTCTGAGTAATGCGTCTACAAAATTAATTCCTTCTTGCTTAAATCGTGGAAATAATACCTAAATCCATCTGAACCGACGAGATTTAATCTTTTCCATCAGTAAAAATAACGGGTTTGTCCAATCCATACAGTTTCTCCATTGGGGTTGAATATCTTCGTATGGAACTACTGAGCTTTCTTAAATTACGGGTACTCAGAGTACCCAGGCTTTTAAAGATATTCTTCCTAATGTATTGCCTAAGACTTCCGACATTTTCCATGCCATTCCTATAAGATTTTAGCAAGATAATGACTTTAATTAGGAAGCAAGGCTGATGAAAATTGATTTGAAGACCAACTAATCAAGGTTATGGAAAGACATTCATACTTCCTAGATCTAAATATCATCAATAAAAGTGTGCAAATGAATGACGAGGAAGATCTATACCGTTAGACGATAGTTTAAGAACACTGAAGCTCTTTGGCGTACGTTTAGAGGATTTTGGGACGAAATCAACTTAATTTACCGTTAAAACCTATGCAATACTATCCCAGATTAAGCTTTTGAGCTCAAATTATTAAAATAAAGTTCTTCTTATTACCAGCTTGATTTTCCAAAGTAAAATTATCCTTTCTTACCGTTATTTGATGTTTTATTTCCACTGGAACTATCCTATTGACTTCACCATTTGTACTGTTTTTAAGAATTCTCGTAAGAAAATCCTAACGGGACTCCGGATTTGAGACATCCTGTTATTCAAAGAACAGGCAGGCTACTGTAAATATTGTCACCAAGTTTGAAGAAAATACCGTTATCACTTACCGAGATACAGCCATTTTTCAAGTGGAACTATCCTATTGATTGGGAGTGTATATGTACATATTTTATATGGAGATGGAGATGCTTCCTTCAATGTATACCCTTTCACTCTGCGAGCGAAGGGTATAACAAAAATCACTAATATGAAGTGTCTACGTTGATGCCATTAATATATTTTAATTACCCACACCGCTCCGATAAATAACAAAATATGTAGGCGATTTAGTCACCTAGTCCAGGGCACCCTATTGACTTGGCCCTAAAAGACTTAAAAGTATTAGTTCCAAATACTATTGCCACATTATGCATTCCTACAAAATTTCATGCCGATCGGTTGAGCTGTTCACGAGATATTCAGTGAACAAACGGACGGATATACACTGCGCGACAAATGCTTAGGTTCATGGATATTTTCCTTTAAAATTATATAATTTCTATGTACTCTGATCGGAAATAATTTTTAAATAATGCTCTCTCAACTAACGGTTATTTTAATAAATATTACATTTCTATTAAGCAACTCGCATAGCTAACGGAATTTGTATACCCTTCACTCGTAGAGTAAAGGGTATATTAACTTTGTCATGAAGTTTGTAACGCATTGAAGGAAGCATCTCCGACCATATAAAATATGTATATATATGATCAGCATGACGAGCTGAGTCGATTGGGCGATGTCCGTCTGTCTGTCTGTCCGTCTGTCCGTCTGTCCGTCTGTTGCTACGCGTTTTACTCGGCCAGTTTAAAAGCTATCGAGCTGAAATTTTGCACACATGTTTCTTTTTATTGCAGGCAGTTTGTATGTTTGAATCGCTAAAATCGGACCGTGGGGTCATGGGGCTGCCATACAAACCTAACCCCCCCAATTTGGTTTTTCTAAGAAAAACTTTTTCATGTGTTTACTAATTTCAACGAAATTTCACACAAATGTGTTTCTATTGATAACACAAAACACATGTAAGAATGGATCAAATCGGAACATGGGGTCATGGGGCTGCCATACAAACCTAACCCCCCAAATTAGGTTCTTCTAAGAAAAACTTTTTCATTTGTGCACCAATTTGAACCAAATTTCACACAAATGTCTTTCTATTGATGCCACAAAATATATGTAAGAATATATGGAATCAGACTGTGGGGTCATGGGGCTGTCATACAAACCCAGCCCGCAAATTGAGTTTTTCTAAGAAAAACTATTTTATTTGTCCACCAATTTCAATCAAACCTCATAAAAGTGCATTTCATTTGATGCCACAAAACATGTTTAAGGATGAATGGAATCGGACGATGGGGTCATGGGGCTATCATACAAAGCCAACCCTTTATTTGTGCACCACTTTCAACCAAAACTCGTAAAAGTGCACTTCAAGTGATGCCATAAATAATCGGACTATGGAGTCATGGGGCTACCATACAAGCCCAACCTCCCCATTTTGGATCATCTAAGAAACATTTTTTTCTACACCAATTTAAAAAAAAACCTCACGTCTTTATCAAAAAAAAAAAAAGTAAAACAAATGGAATCGTACTATGGGGCCATGCTCCCGCATCCCCCCAATTAAGTTTTCTGAGATATTTTTTTTTATTTTACCACTTATTCCAACCAAACCTCACACAAATATTGTTTTATCGACGCCACAGAATTTGTCAATGTCAAATATTATGCGAAAACAGAAGGAAAAGAATGGGGAAGGATTAAATACAAGTCATAGGTTTGCCCCAAAAAACTTTTAGCCCGAGGAGAGTGAAGGGTATTTAAATTTTGGCCGCGCCCGAAATTAGCCTCGGTCTCGTTTAAAATGAAAATCGCAATTTCCAATGCGACAATTGTATAGGTTCACTTACTTTAAAGAGTTATCTCGTCCTGGTGAGAAGTGTTTGTGGAAACATTTTTTTTCGCGTTATACTCTGTGAGTCGTATAGTGGTTAATGTCAAAAGGAAATCAATTTTCTGCCGATGAAAAGGCGACAATTTCCATACTAAAGCAAGAAGGATATTCAAACCGACAAATTGCAATACGGATTCAGCGGAGCTTGAACCTTGTTAATAATTTTATACGAGATAGTGGAAATTATGGCCGACGATACACAGGAGGCAGAAAAAAAAGCCATTTCCGGTGCATCAAGGCGAAGTCTCTTAAGAGAAGACTCGAACTCGCCCTTTACTGCGCGTAAGCTTGGGGAGATTTTGGTGTTATCAGCAAGTGTAAGGACCATCCAACGAGTTCTTAGATCTTCATCTTGCTTAAAACGTTTACGATTAAAGAAAACGAGACCGAGGCTAATTTCGGGCGCGGCCGAAATTTGAATACCCTTCACTCTCCTCGGCCTAAAAGTTTTTTGGGGCAAACCTATGACTTGTATTTAATCCTTCCCCATTCTTTTCCTTCTGTTTTCGCATAATATTTGATATTGACAAATTCTGTGGCGTCGATAAAACAATATTTGTGTGAGGTTTGGTTGGAATAAGTGGTAAAATAAAAAAAAATATCTCAGAAAACTTTATTGGGGGGATGCGAGAGCATGGCCCCATAGTACGATTCCATTTGTTTTACCTTTTTTTTGTTTTGATAAAGACGCATTGAGGTTTTTTTTAATTGGTGTAGAAAAAATGTTTCTTAGAAGATCCAAAATGGGGAGGTTGGGCTTGTATGGTAGCCCCATGACTCCATAGTCCGATTATTTATGGCATCAATTGAAGTGCACTTTTACGAGTTTAGGTTGAAAGTGGTGCACAAATAAAAAAGTTGTTCGTAGAAGAACTCAATTTAGGGGGTTGGCTTTGTATGATAGCCCCATGACCCCATCGTCCGATTCCATTCATTTTTACACATGTTTTGTGGCATCAAATGAAATGCACTTTTATGAGGTTTGATTGAAATTGGTGGACAAATAAAAAAGTTCTTCTTAGAAAAACTCAATTTGGGGGCTGGGTTTGTATGACAGCCCCATGACCCCACAGTCTGATTCCATTTATTCTTACATATATTTTGTGGCATCAATAGAAACACATTTGTGTGAAATTTGGTTCAAATTGGTGCACAAATGAAAAAGTTTTTCTTAGAAGAACCTAATTTGGGGGGTTAGGTTTGTATGGCAGCCCCATGATTCCATGGTCCGATTTGATCCATTCTTACATATGTTTTGTGTTATCAATAGAAACACATTTGTGTGAAATTTTGTTGAAATTAGTAAACACATGAAAAAGTTTTTCTTAGAAAAACCAAATTGGGGGGGGGGGGTTAGGTTTGTATGGCAGCCCCATGACCCCACGGTCCGATTTTAGCGATTCAAACATACAAACTGCCTGCAATAAAAAGAAACATGTGTGCAAAATTTCAGCTCGATAGCTTTTAAACTGGCCGAGTAAAACGCGTAGCAACAGACGGACAGACGGACAGACGGACAGACAGACAGACGGACATCGCCCAATCGACTCAGCTCGTCATGCTGATCATATATATACATATTTTATATGGTCGGAGATGCTTCCTTCAATGCGTTACAAACTTCATGACAAAGTTAATATACCCTTTACTCTACGAGTGAAGGGTATAAAAATAGCCTTAACCCCGCAACATCGCCTACAGCGTCTGCAATTCGCCTCAAGATTCATGAACTGGACATCACAATGGAGGCAGGTAATATTTACGGATGGAAAACGGCTTTGTGTGGACGGTCCAGATGGGTTCTCCTACTATCATGATTATTTAGGAAGGACCCTATGTACCTGTCACGCCATCACTTCCGAATAGGTTCCGTTATTGTATGGGGAGCCATATCATATCATGGAACTATCGATTTGGTCATTCTACGAGGTTACCAAACCAGTTCATCTTATAAACAGCTCTTAGAAGAGGAAATCCCTATGATAAATGTCATGTACGGAGGCGATCCTTGGATATTGCAACATGATCTTGCCCCAATTCATACAGCGAGGGTGGTTAAATCGCTTATTGAGGAGAAAAATGTGGCTTTGTGTGCTTTGTTCTTTATACGATTACCTGCCTCGAAGGCTTCATGAAATTATAAATAAAAATGGCGAAAATACACACTATTAAATTACAAAAAAAATGCTCCTGTTTTTTCGTATTTATCCTCTTTCATACTTTTCTGAAATATTTTTCAGCGAAAACATTATGTAAAACGGTAAAATCGTCCCTGAACCTAAGCAATTGTCGCACTGGAAATTGACTCTTTGAATTAAATCAATTACTGTAATTTAAGGAAAATGTCCTGTGGGGATTTAGTCCATTCATGTTGTTTGTGATATTTAATATTTCCAAAAATAACATTTCTTGAACTGGTAAGGTTTTATTTTACCGCTTCATGGAAGGAAATATGAGTGAACCTAAGCATTTGTCGCGCAGTGTATGTAATAAATTTTATAAGGGTTTTTGAAAAAAAAGTGCATTGCGGAATGTGAGTGTGGAAGTAAATTCCTTAAAAATTGGGAATTGAAACCAAGATTTACAACATCACAATTGAGTAGATTGTAGTAGAGCACTTCGGTGGAACTAAACAGCAAAAATAAATCAAACTGTCAAGTGCATTTCAATTATACCCGCAACTAATCCTCTTCCACTAACGACATAATAATCTACTAAATTAGACGTATACTTTTCTTTACTTGATGATGACACAAGCGGCATTAATAGAGACATATAACATCATTAGAATGTGTAATCAAATCACACACATGTTTGATGACATGAAACTACACCCAACTATGTATTTTATAATTTCCGTCAGGTGAAGCTTATTGGTTAAGTACACATGCTTAGTTGCCAGGTAGTAAAATACACAACACACGTTCACTTGTTGCTAAAGGTAAGAGCATTCCCAACGTTGGTATCTTTAAAATTAATTGATGCATACATATTGTTGGGTAATTTGTTAATAAATCATACGTTACATATTTATAGAAACACATTATATTTGACTATCTTTTCTGAAAACTGTAAATGCCCTGACTCGCACTGATGAAAGGATTTTGTTGGTTGAAATAATAATTAATAGAAGAATGTTTAATTTCACTTTGGGATAAGGAAGAAGGCTAGCTTAATCATGTTAAGCCTCTTTCAGAAAATCTCTTCTGTTAAAGCCACTCGTGCGAATTGTTCTTTTCCATACCGTCTTTTTAGAAAACAGAACATTATAATCAGCTGAAAGTAACGGGTGCTCCAACTAGAATGCGCGATGTTAATTGAGTATCACACCTTAACGGTAACTTTCTCGTCCAACTTTATTAGGCATTTCGTTGCTTCAGTGTTTGGCAAATTCAACCATGGAGAAGTACACAATTGAGCAGCGCGTTAAGGTCGTTAAAGCCTTTTACGAAAATGGACGTTAAAGTCAAAATGCTTTTCGTGCACTTCGTGATTTTTTTGGTCAACATAATCGACCAAATGCGTCCACATAACGGACTTCTTGTGGCCAGAAATCGGCCAGGATATGGACCTGGACGATATGTGGTTCCAACAGGATGGGGCCACTTGCCACACAGCCAACGAAACAATGGCGCTTTTGCACGAGAAATTCAATGGCCGTGTTATCTCTCGTCTGGGCGATGTTAATTGGCCGCCACGATCATGTGATTTGGCACTGTTGGACTTCTTTCTCTGGGGATATGTAAAGGAAAAAGTGTAGGTACGTCAAGAAGCCAAAAACAATTCAAGAGCTAAAGGATGAGATAATTCAGCACATTAACGATATTAAACCTTAATTATGTCTCAGAGTCATTGAAAAATATGGACCATCGGATAGAAGTATGCCACCGTAGCCATGGCGAGCCTTTGGCCGATATTTTGTTTCACACATAATCGCCATAGATCCTTCTATCATTAAAAAAAAGATTAGATAATTCTCTAAAAACTGTTTGTTTTATTAACCATTAATTTCGTGCATTCACGTTGGACCACCCTTTAGTTATTATAGCGAGTCTGTCTTTGAGTTGATAGTTTGCCTCCTAAAGGATAATATACGAGTAGTTGAAAACATTTATAGATTCTTTCAAGATTACACACAGATACTACTAGTGAGCTCGACGGTCACGGTTGGTAAAGAGGAGAGAAAACTATCCAAACCTATCCATAATGTAATATAGAATACATCTTTCAACCTTCGTAAACAAGTACATTTACGAATAAGATTTTAAACATCTCGACTACTTTTCGAGTGCATACAAAGTGGTCTTACATTTTCAACCAGTCAACAAGAACTATGCTCATGTCGGTGTTATATGTAGTTTTCAGGATTGTACGAGTACATATCCTTGTTTCTCTTTGGAGCTTTTACGAATAGCTATGTATACGGTTTGAATCGACGCACCATGCTCCTTAAGGAGCTACATTATACAGAGTGATATGTTACTTCACTGTGCAATTTCGATAATTAATTTTGTTAAAATCACTTCATTCCGTTTAGCGGCCAATTAATTGGAATGGAAATTTGCTGCTAAAAGCATTTTCAACCATAAGATATCCACTAAGTTATCGAAGATCTTAAACTTCCCTTTCTAAGATGCGTGTACATTTTATTCAAATACAAGTATTCATATAACAATTTTCTTTTTCATTGTTTCTCCTATAAACATATTGGCCATCTTTATTCCTTTTTGTTACTATACATAAAAGACGTTTGAGTGGCAGCTCTATAGAAATACACGTCACAATCGATAATGGATTTTCTTTTCTTGTTGTTGTCTTCCTAGTTCCTAATCCTTGGTATCATTTCGCTTCTCTTGCGATACACTATTATATTCTTTGTGGGGATATTTTCAAAAGGGCATTGCTGCTGTTGAAGAGTTCCAGTCCCCCCTTTTCATATATATTTTTATTACACTCGGAGAATGACTAGCACTAGAATTTTTCTGCAATGAGAGTTACATATACACATATGGCCAAAAAAATAAGTACACCCTTCATGTACTATTTTATGCCAAATTGTCATACCCTTTTTAAAATTGAATTACTCCAAATAGATAGCCCTTACAACAATTAGGATACAACAATGCCAACGGAACCGAAAAACTAAATGGCATCCCCCTATTATCTTAATCCCTCCCGATATTAGCTTTGTAGTGGTTTTTCAGCTTGGTCAAAATAATAAGTACACCATCGGTTTTTTAAATTTTTTTACAACAACTTACTATTTTCCGTAAGGATTTGTTTTTTTATTCATTGGTGTATGCAACAAGCGTTAACTTAAAAACAAACAAAAATTCTTAAGGGGCGAAAAACGCATGGTAGGTACGATAAAAGACGTTTAGAGTCCGAAAATTTGAAATAGCGGAAAAATTATTCTCTCATTAGCGAAATAAACCAACTAAACATTGTATTTACTGTGTAATTCATTAAACTAAATAAAAGCAGTCTCAAATGCGTCAAATAGGTCCATGTAAGGGCCTTAAGGATAACTGTCGATCTCATTATCACCATGGCGGGAGAAGTTCCCTTGGCTTGACTGATGATTTTCGCGGTAAATATTGAAAATAGAGAATCCCTTTGAAAAGTTAATCGGAGAATACAAGAAGTAAAGCAGTTTTCGTAAAAAGCTTAGAACTTTCCATGGCGATGTCAAAAAGTAATGACAGTACAAGAAAATTGTGTATGGATAGTTCTTCTTGTTCCAGACCGAACAATGAAAACCCACAGAATATTTTGTTTTATTTATGAGATCGTAATAAATTTGATTGGAAACTACTCTTATCGTAATATTCTTCATTCAGGAAAAGAATAATATGATATACGCTACATCAACTTAGTCTATGGCTTAATTTTCATAATTTGGTTTCGTTCAAATGTATACCTAATAACCGTTACTATGAGGCAATTTCCATATAAGAAATGTTAGTTGATAGTACCAGAATATTTTACTGATGAGCCCATACACTTTAAATGGGGATTTCAGCAGGATATTAATCCTAACCATACCTCACAAACTGGTCAAGGATCCGCTTCAACCAAATCGAGTGGCTTTTCACGTTGTTACTGGAGTCAAATTGAATCCAGAATGTTTAGGGAGAGTTGATTCAATGAACTAGAAACAAAGTTTTCACAAAAAGGACCAAATACGGAATTTCCTGGAAGTAACTGGATATATGGATGTATGGGAACTTAAGAGTAATTCTTCACCTTTTTTCCAAAGGAATGGATCATTTACTTTTATATAATAAAATAAATCAAATTCTTGTCGAATCAGAACATAATATTTTAATTAAAACCAGTTTTAATCAAATCAACTGACATGTACTTATTATTTTGTCCAGCCTATTTTAGTCAGTTCGTACTTTTTCAAGGTAAATGAAAGCTGTTATTTAATAAAATATGCTAACGTACATATTATTTGATTCCTCACCAATTAAGTAATTAAATTTTTCCATATGATTTTATTTACTCAAATAACTACTTGGCTACAGGGTGATAAGAAAAATTGGTACGGGTGTACTTATTTTGTTGGCCATTTGTGTATATAAATAGAATGACATGCAGTGAATTTATTTGTTATCTCTGCAGAATATCCAATAAAATGGATATTACTAGGGACCGTGATCCTGAAGTATCCTATACAGATATCAGATATTGACTGTAAAAAAAACCGCTACTGTTCATATAATGTAATCTGCAAATTTATTGCATACGTATAAAAAACAGACTAGAGGATACTACCTTTAATACTATGGGTCGGAATGGTTGTACTGCATTGCGATGTTTTCGCTCGATTACGGTCAAAGGATCAAGAAATGACTGAATGATTGAATGTTTATTGCAGCCACCATTATTTTGAATTAGATGGCGATTTAATAAACACAATATTAAAAGAATAAATTCGAATGACTAGGAACCCCGAATTCCGAGAGTTAAATTGCAATTCACCATAGTAATTAGTAATGCTTACATATTTCATTACATTATGATTATGTACTTAATAGCGCGGGATACGATTGTAGCCCACACTTCTTTAAATACTGATCACTTTCAGGATATGAACCGAGTTCATTCCAGCTGTTGAAATGTTGTTGCATGTATTACGTGTGTGGACAGCTGTGGGGCTGACATAAGGGTCAACCACACAGATCAGGGTGTGCCAAATCGCGCGGCACAAAATATTAAATGGACACCACACTCCTGGGAGGAACGGGAGCGATGGGGAATTCAACGAACATAGTGTTCGGTATTCATGAAATTTCTAGCAATGTGGTTTGGGGGAACCCATGATACTGATCTTGGGCAGACCTTCTGCGCTGGGCTCGGCAAACTCCACACAGTGTAGGGCCGGCATAAGAAAAACGCACGGAACAAAAAAGCGAGGACAATCGAAAGCTCGTAAAAAAAAACTAATCGTGGTCGTCTTCAGCTCATTTAAGTAATCCTTACTCTGTGGACTCTGACTCTGGACTCATGTAAGAGAGGCGAGCCAATCAGAGGGAGCGTGTTCAAAGATATTTTGGGTTCGGGGAACTGAAATTTAATGCAATTCCAAATACGGAAGTCGACTTTTTAACCGATTATTACCTGCCTTTCGACGTTTTTAATACAAATGTTGAATCCAGGATACATTTACTCAAAATTTTCAATAAATTCTAAATTGATTTTCAATTCAATTAAAAAAATTCTCCCTACGTTTTCCTAAATTCTGAATAGTCGACGAAATATAAATTTACATTAACCGATCCGGAATCATCGAGGCCACCAAACAAAACGTTGATCTCGTCCTATTAAAATTATTAAGACTGGCTAGTTTCATTGAGGAACTCTGGAGCATATACATACACCAAGAGAAAAGCAGAGTGTCAATCGAAAAATTATATTGCACTTATGTTCTACTGAATTTAAGAACGTCAGAGTTAATACAACTTTACCAGAATGATCCCCTTACAGCCATTTAGAAATAATCTCCGGGTGTTTTCGTTAACATATTCCACAAAGGCAGACAAAGGAAAAGATAATATAACTTTGATAACTTTCTTACACACGCAGCTATTAGCCGGATTTCTTCGTGGATGAATTTTCGAATGGTTAGAACATTCGCTGTTTATTTTCATAAATGCGGAGCATTCTATAAGAATAAAATCAAAGCTATTTAAATCGGGAAAACCTAGCCAAATCCCGGTATTAGCATATATTAAGAAACAAATTAGGGACAATGCGGCTATTGCTAAAATCTTAACCACCTTGATCGAAATATGTCCTCTCATCTCTCAATGTTACAAAAATCAAGACAATTGCAACCAACTAGACTAGCAAAAATAGCGAAATCAAATTATTATTACAGCCAATAAATTTACCTAAAAAATAATACTATCCACATTAAAATCGGATAAGAAGTTTGGTTTTTACAGAGCTTAAAATTCAAATTTTTGTGATTTGACTCAAATTCAATCTATTTTTCCATCTCAATTTTCTACAACTTATTTCGCTATTCTAGCTTGTCTAGCTTTGGAGATATTGAGGTTTAAGTCATGCAAGAAAATGATTTTTTCAAAAATCTTCAAATGCCTGTGACAGCTAAAGAGTTGAGAATTGAGGGTATGTCCCGTACAGCTTTTTTGCTGGAAATCACATGAGGAGTCACAATCGCGTTTATGCGGCAGTTTCCGGACACCCTGTATATACTTTAAATAGTCGGAGGTGCTCTGTGCGTTGCAAACCTCAGTTATGTTAATATACCCTTTCACATAGTGACGGGTAAAAAAATATAGCTCATGCATCCTGTACTACCCAAAAAAAAGTATCGCAAATATAACACCTTCTCATGAAGTGTGTATAAATTAAATATTCAAATTATATTAAAGCCAACGTTACTAACTGACACTTATGAGATGACTTCAACTTCAACTGATAGACAATAATACAATTATTGCACTCAATGAAGTACGGAAATGGGACACCATTTATTATTTCCCTATCATTGAAGCGCACCCGTTCCTGTGCTTTATAGAAGAGCATTATGTAGCTACACATACATGCTTCATGAAGGAGTTCATCATTGTCACTTGCATGCGAATCTTCCTTATTTTAAAAATGGGGTCTTTCCTCTTGATAAATTGGCTTTACACACCCTTTCTCATTAAAAAAAAATACCGGCGTACATAGGGCTACGCCCCCAATACGATACGTTCCACCTTTAATAAGACCAATCCAAAAATAGATTTCTATCTACCCAGTTTGTATAAAAGTTCTTCAAGGCAAAACTACAGGCATTTTTCGATTTAAGATTTCTGATGGCTTTTGTGCAAAAAGAAACTCAGGCTAACGTAAGGATGGCTTGGCTTTATATGTATATGAACTGAATTATTAGCTGTAAATCTACTGTTACTGATTTTTAATCAAGGAAAAGCAACTTATATGAAATGACTCCATTGTGTCCCCTGACCTAAGAGCCCACGCAAGCTTTCCTATGAGTATTGAACAAGTACACTTTTGCAGCTATTCAGGGACACCCTGTTAACTAGGTGATACAAACTTCAAAAATATTTGTGGCAAACACTATTACCATTCTATGCATTTCCACCAAATTTCATGTTCATTGTTTCATCAAGTTAAAAGATATGCATTAAATATGCTTAAGAGGCTTCCCTTGCATTGTGAAAGGCCCTTATTGAATACTTACTTGGCTATATTTCTGGTTTGGACACATGTAATTTTTTAAAACCCCTTAGCAGAATTTTCATATTTGGAAACCAGTGGCGCCGGAACGAATTTTTTATTGGGGGGGCAAGATTTTTTTCTCAAATTCATATTAAATTAGACGGTCACCATATACGGGACCTCTAGCTCTAGCACTTTAATATCCTGTGAAACGATACCAAAAAGTAATTATGAAAAATTTTAGAGAACTACAGCGATCAGAGACCACCTAGTCTTCAATATGAGACTAACCTTTAAGTTTCTTTTTGTTACCCATTTTGATCCCATTGTAATTCCGAAGTTTTGAAGATTATAAACATATTCTTTATTTTATATAGGTTTACAAAATTAAAGATCAAAGATCAAAGATGCCACTGAAGCTAAAGGGCAAGTTGTACAAAACGGTTGTACGTCCCGCACTCATGTATGGATCAGAATGCTGGACCATGTATGAAGGTTACGCGAAAGAAATGACAGCGACTGAAATGAAAATGTTACGCATGTCAGTTGTTGTAACCAAAAGGGACCACATCAAGAATAGCTACATCCGAGGCAGCTTGTCCATAGACCAACCAATCACCGAAAAGCTCGAAGACCGACGAATGGATTGGTATTGCCATGTTCAAAGGCGTCCGCCTGAGAACCCCGCAAAGAGAGCGATATCAATGGAAGTTCCACTTGATGGACCCAAGGCCAGAGGCAGACCGAAGAACACCTGGATGTGTCAAATGAAAAAGCAACAACAACGCATTGGTCTCGGCGATGACACGATCCAAGATAGAGCTGCCTGTAGAAATATGCTGAGAAATTATCGCCAAAACGGCGATGTGCCTACACCGCAGGTCGAGCAACGCGGAACCATGGAGCGGTATAAAGAACGAGGCAAGGAAGAAGAAGACAAAATTAAAGATCAAACGATTTTCCCTAAGGTTATTTTCCGGTTTTCCCGGGAAACGAATTATTTCATGATTTTTGAGGGATCCAAATTCGATCTCTGTGAACATGGAGAAGGATTAGATGAGTCAGACGTTTTTGTGTCATTGTTGAATGTAGCCATGTTTAAAGACGTCGTAAAGCACTGAACAACCTTTTTTGATGATATTGCTGATACTGGAACTGTCAGGAGTAATGTTACTAGCCGTAATAACTTGCTGTGCTCGATATACTTCGAAAGTGATCAGCAATTTCGGCGCAACATGTAGGTGAAGCTCCCGGCATATTCAACAATATCGAAATCGAGCATAGCAGCCCAATCTTACTGTGAGATTCTCTACCATAGGCACGGTTTTCTGACAAGGAAAATGAAACACTTCCTCGTTTTCGTTGATCAACGGTCAATAGTTTCACTATCGTTGGCCTTGTCGTTAATTTGAGGTACTCTTGTTAAAAGTAGGTACTAACATCGTCAGTTCACGTGAAATACATGCAAATACTGTCAAAATTTTGATGATCGTGAAATCGAATTCGCTTGGTGGTACTCACTTCACATGAAAGTCTCCACACCGGTTTTTGACATTTCGCCAGCAAAAATAATGCAGTTGCACTTTATTTCACTATGCCGCTAGTTCGACATGTCTGCACTAGAATAATAAATTGAATATGTACACCGTATATGTATAAAAATATAAAATAAATTATTCTTAATTTTTAATATAGTGCAATATACGATTACTAATTGTCCCTTTAGCCAAAATATTGAGGGGGCAGTTGCCCCTGCTGCTAAGGAAAAGTGTTATTTACTTTTCCTTAGCAAAAGTCAACAGTCTTAATATTTAGCGTATATAAGGCCATACTGACCAATCTTTGTGCAAAGTTTCATATAGATCCCTGTACCTAAGGGTTTAGAAAAACGGAGGTCGAAAAGGAAGTTTAACTTTAAACGCCAATAACTTTTTTATCGTTACTTGAAACTGAAAATTTTTAACTGATATGAGATGTACTCGTTTAGATCTTTGATTTAAATACACATGCGTCAATATCCGATAAAAACTAAAAAAGTCGACTTTTTTAAAACGTTCGGAACACCCTGTTATCTTCTTCTTGTGCCAAAGACTGTAACCATTCTACCAAATTTCATGACAATCGGTTGAGCCGTTCGCGAGTTATTTAGTGAACAGACGGACAGACGGACAGACGGACGGACGGACGGACAAAATCGATTTCATAAAAGTTTTTTGAAGAAAAAAATTTCTTAAAAACCCTAAAAATAGAAAAGTGTGAGTAATATGATGTTTTGTCAATAAGCGGACATACCTCCTAGCTTCTACCACCTACGTGCATGCAGAGTTTGATTCACAAAGTGAATAGCAAAACTTTAATTCTCTTTTATATAAAATTAAATGAAAATTTTTAAATATTTTGGTACCAGTTGTGCAGATGCAAACCAGGTTCTATCCGTAACATTCCGCTAGAGAGCACATGTACGATGAATTAAAATTTGTTTTTTAAGTAAATTCAATATTAACGCATTGAACTACCATACTTTGTTGAAATTAGCTACATATGCTTTCAATGCAATTTAATTTCCAGAAAATGGCATGTTATTATAATTTTCTTACGTACTTTCGGTTCGGGAGCATCCTTTCCGTCAACCATGGTAAGTTTGGCAAACGTCAAACCGATTCACTGTTCACTATGAGTTTATCGTGGAAATTATTTAATGACCAGGGAATCGAAAATAATACATAAAATGGTAGAGAAAAATTATGGAACCATTTTCGGATTGTAGCTTATTTAATTTCCCAGCGTTTCCGATATGCTTACTACCATGCATTTTCATGGGAAAAATTGCAGCGGACCAAATTGGATTTCCATTTTTTTCGGAGGTGTACCCAAGCCTTTAGTTTTTCAGTTAATAATGATATTTCGTGCGGAATCTCATATATGTATGTAAGTGCTGTCAAAATATCGCAGATCGTGAAATCGAATTCGCATGATGGGTCTCACTTCTTGCAAAAGTCTCTACGTCGTTTTTTTGTATTTGTATGCGAAAACAATAATTGCAGTGAAGTTTGATTTCGTGTGGAAAAGCGAGTAGAATACATAGAATAAGCATCATGAGTAAAACTTTTAAGTTTTTCAACGCGGAATGTCAACCATAATTTTCGCTTTACAAATTGAAGCTAAAAAAACACAACGAATGAATTTCGGCCGAAAATTTAAGGAAATTGAGGTCACGCCAAAAACTTTGGGACCTTACTCATTATAGGAAATCACTCACTCAATCACTTATATCTTCCAAATATGATTCGAATGAAATTATTATACCATAGGATAGCAACACATTTCACATTTCATGAAAATACAAATATAGGTAGGTACTTGCATTATATAGGGCAACTAGACAGGAAGGAACTTGGTAATCTACAAATATCCGTTAAATAAAAAAAAACCTATTAATAAATATTTCGTGTATCCTTGACATGAGAGAATGATAAGAGATTCTCCAGCTGCAGATTAAATGATAAATGCAATGCAATTCTCTTTTATAGGACACTAACATGTATTTACTTCAGTTTGGACGTCCATTTGTTTTCACACTTAAGACTCCCAGCATTTTTGGAAATGAAGAAAATTACCAGAATGTGATTTTTCAGGTACTTCTCTTTTCAGTCTTAATAATTGATCAGTCACAATTTAAAATAAACACCAAACTATTTTTATTATTATTTTTTCAATTAAAAACTCACTAGCACAATCAACAGGTGCAATTTGTCCGTTTTCACAACGTTTAAACATCATCACAAAACACAACAGGATACACACTTCCGTCTATGTGTGAAGCGAAAACCATACTAAACTTTGCCCGACGACAAACGCTCGAGATCCAGAAAAGGAAACTGCCACTTGTTGGTACGAAAAGCTTTTCGTCCTTCAGGCGGATGTGCAGAATGCAGCATTGCAAAAGCTTGACACACTTCATGGACTGACTGTACGTTGACCTACCATTCGACATTCGTAGCGAATCAATGGGAAATAATACTTTCACCCACATTTATTCTATGGATGGGTGGTCGTCGTGGAATGTGAGCCGCAAAAGATCAAAGGGAAGTACATACGTTCGATGAAGATGTTGAGTTGAGTTCAGTTGTTCTGCATTTTTCGTTGGAAAAAGGAAAATAAATTTTGTGAGAAAATAAACAGATGAGGAAGAAGAATTTGAGCGTAATTTGCTTTGGGTCAATAGCAAAGCCACCTATATTGCAAAGCCCGGAATCAGAACACGCTCATATACTTTTACCGCAAATCGTAGGCTGGAATAGACGGATAATTTACATTGCGGTAAAGGCAAATCGGGTAGTGTCGCGGCAAACTTTACACCAAAAATATTGGTTCGTGTAATGAAGTGTGTAAAATCTCTCTATTTATAAAAAAGATAAGGAAAAAATGGTCCCTTTTATTCTTGATCTGATTGGTTGAAATTGGAAATGACGTGATGATTTGCTAAGTAAGTAGTTTAAGGTGGTGTGCGACTTCAGTTGTCAGGTGATAGCTGAAGAATATGGGTCGTGTGCGGAAAAGCTCAGAAGAGAAGCGGGAGGTACGCAACAGTGGACGACGGGGTCGCAGATTAAAGCAGTGCGCGCTTCCGACGTGTGTTTTATTTTCCGACGTGTGTTTTATTTTCCGACGAAACATAGCCGCGAAGCGAGAATGTCGCGAAGTGACAGTGCGGGGGTTGGCGAGCGAAGCGAGCAGGGGGCGCAGCCCCCTAGTATAGTAAAAGAAAAAATCCTGACAAAAAATTAATTTTCTACGTGTTTCTGCTTATTTTTATTAAAATAGACACGGTTTCTTTACATGCGCTGTGCTTATGTAAAAGCGTTAAAGCATCGTGCAACGTATAGAGTATAGACAACCTGTTCATAGGATTGATTTGCGTGCATGTATTCCTGGCTTCGGGCTTTCTAATATAGGTGGCTTTGGTCAATAGGGTATTAGCTGCTGTCTTTTTTATTGTGCCTAGGACCGTATCTAAACTTCATATATTCGTGGATTCCGTGTAGGTGCTTCCTAAAGAAAACACTTTTCGGATTAACAAAAATTAGTACCTCCACATGCTCACCTTCTGAGAGGCTATTCATGCATCTCAGAGTTTCGTCAACCGACAGATCAGGACATCAAAATCAAAATCGCATTGATGGAAGCATTTCCGACCATATAAAAATATATATGGTCAGCATGACTTGGGGAGTAGATTGGCCGATGTCCGTCTGTCTGTCTGTCTGTCGCAACGAGTTTTACTCACCCAATTTAAAAGCTATGAAGCTGAAATTTTCCACAAATGCTTCTTTTTGCTGCAGGCAGTTTTGCACGTTTGAATCGGTAAAATCGGACAATGGGGTCATGGGGCTGCCATACAAACCCAACTCCCCAAATTAGCTTCTTCTAGGAAAAACTTTTTAGTTGTGTACCAATTTTAACCGAATTTCACATAAATGTGTTTCTATTTATAACAGAAAACATATGTAAGAATGGATCAAATCAGACCATGAGGTCATGGGGCTGTCATACAAACCCAACTCCCTAAATTAAGTTCTTCTAAAAAAAACCTTTTTTTTGTGTTTCAATTTTAACCAAATTTCACACAAATGTGTTTCTATCGATAACACAAAACATATGTAAGAATGGATCAAATCGCACCATGGGGTCATGGGCAGGGATTTGGAGCGGAGCGACCTTAAATTTCGGAGCGAAAGAGCGGAGCGTGGAGCGAGTTTTTGCAGGCTGGAGCGGAGCGAATTTTGCTTTGAAGATCGCTCCGCTCCGCTCCGCTCCGATGTAAAAAAATCGAAAAATTCCGAGAAAAAAAAGGATTTTTTTCGACGAAATTTATCATTTTATGGAACGAATTGATGATTTTGGGCTATTTAAAGGCGAAGAATTCGCTGAGAGACTTGCGAAATTTCGTATTATTGTGAAATTCATTGTGATAAAAGAGGTTTTGCGTTTAGTCATAATCATCACTCTTCATTATTAAGAAATTCAATATCATCCAGGACAGAAAAGTCCTGTCCTGATACTAGTTAAATGAAACGCCCTTTTTAATTTAAATTAGTTATTAGGTGCGTTTTATTGGATCGAGTACAGGACAGCGCAGCTTCCATAACCATTTGAGAGATCTCATTCTATACGGGATGTCCGGAAACTATCGCATAAAAGCACCCAAATATGATTCCTCGTGATATTTCCAGCAAAAAGGAGTATAACAAAATTATTAACTCTTCAGCTTCCACAGACATTTAAAGATTTTTCAAAAATTTAACATTTTACATATACATATTTTCTTTCGTTTGGGCCCAACAATTTTTCCTAAGAATAAACCCCATAAAAATTGGATAAGCAGTTTAGTTTTTACAGTTTTACACAGCTTCAAAGACAAAATTTTGTGATCTTACGGCATATACATTTTTTTCCCACGGAGGTGTTAGTGGTAGCATTTTTGGAAAATCTTTAAATGCTAAAGCGCAGTATAGACCTCGGGCGGAATGAAAATGAAATTTTTGTCCGCTGCGATTTTCTCAATGAAAATGCATGCTTACTGTCGTGGAACATGATGGGGAATTCCATAAGCTACAATCCGAATATGGTTCCAAAATTTTTCTCGGCCATTTTATGTATTATTTTTCGATTCCCCGGTCATTTCACCGTGGAAAATATCTAATGACGGGGGAATCGAAAAATAATACATAAAATGGCCGAGAAAAATTTTGGAACAGTATTCGGATTGTAGCTTATGGAATTCCCCATCATTACCGACATGTTCCACGACAGTAGGCATGCATTTTCATTGAGAAAATCGCAGCGGACAAAAATTTCATTTTCATTCCGCCCGAGGTCTATTCAGGCCTTAAGGAGTTAAGAAGTCAGCACCTATTTTGCTGGAAATGACATTAATAATCAGTCTTGACTCGGTAATCCGGATCTCCTTTAATCCGGATATCACGCTAATCCGGACGACTAAATATTTCCACTATGTCTTCTATAGTCCGGATTTCGGCAGCAATGTTGACTCTAAAATCCGGATATTTGAGATTTTCAGTGTGAAATGGTAGATTTGGTCTCGTACTTTTTTACGGGACTGTTTAGCAATTGACATGATGTTGGCTAATTTCTAACAAATAAAACATTTATCGACTTTTGTTCCTCCTTTTTATTTGTTTGGATTGTTTTTCCTAGAAAAAAGTGATTGCGCTAATCCGGATGTTCCAATGATCCGGATTACCCCTTGCAATAATTGATCCGGATTACGAAATTGGTGCTATCCTGTTCTGTACTTGATCGAATAAAACGCACCTGTTAAGTCATATTCTATAATACGTGAGTAGATATACGTTAAATTGAATAATTCGCGGAAAATAATAAATATTTACTAAGAACAATGAAGTTTTGTTGTATTTTTGTAATGGAGCGGAGCGGAGCGAAAAAATTTTAGTCGGAGCGGAGCGTTTTCAAATTGGTCGGAGCGGGAGCGGAGCGGAGCGAAAAAATGTGTCGCTCCAAATCCCTGGTCATGGGGCTGCCATACAAACCCAACTCCCCAGATTAAGTTCTTCTAAGAAAAACTTTTTTATTTGTGTACTAATTTTAACTAAATTTCACACAAATGTGTTTCTATTGATGAGACAAAACATATGTAAGAATGGATTAAATTGGACCATGGGGTCATAGGGCTGCCATACAAACCCAACCCCCCATTTTGGCTCTTCTAAGAAACATTTTTTACACCAATTGCACAAAACCCTGAATTAATGTGTCTTTATCAAAGCAACTAAAAAGGTCAAAACAAATGGAATCGTACTATGGGGCCATGCTCCCGCATCCCCCAATAAAATTATATGAGTAAATATTTTTATTTGCCCACTTATTCCAACCAAACCCCATGCAAATATTATTTTGTCGACGCGACGGATTTTTTGTGAAGACAGAAGGAAAAGAATGGAGGGGGATTAAATACAAGTCGTAGGTACGCCCGAAAAAACTTTAAACCCGAGGGGAGCGAAGGATATCCAAATTTCGGTCGCGCCCGAAATTAGTCGCGGTCTCGTTTCTTTGATTTTGTTTTTGTTTTGATTTGATTAATTTAAAAAAAATGTTTATTGTGCGGTTGAGCGCAAATAGGGGGGGGGGGGGGAGACGAGGGCGGTACATTACCGCCGATTATGTTATGTTAGAGAATGGGGCGCACCTAGATGAGGATTAAAAAAATTGAAAAGTTAAAAGAGAGAATTGATAATGCTGGTATGCATTTGTTGATTTTGAAGCTCCCATCAAAGAACATTTAAAAATAATCCTGCAAATTCTGGCTTCTCAACTCACCCAATATGGAAATTAGAAGAGATTCGCGGATTCAAGTGGTATCAATTCCTTTTTATTTTTGCGAAAACCTTTCCAACTTTTTGTTTTTTTTTTTCTTGTGGGATTTTATGCTGCCAAGCCCGACAACTTTTCAATACCCGGATACTACAATAGGCTTCAGTGCTGCGAACCCCCCTTCGGGTTCACGACCCCCTCCCCCCTTACACACACACACAATTTAATTAATCTACCACCATTTTCTTAGGATGAGTGGTATACACAAAAGCATTCCCGTCGGTTAAACTACTAAAAACATGTTCCCACAACATGTTGTCCATTCTGATCCTATAACTGCGGTTCAACGGATCAGCAATAACTTTCGGTTTTTTCCTTTATCTGCCTTTATCTGGAATATGTAAACAAAAGTTCTGGAGATGATTTCTTTCTCGTTAAATCGCACTTAGAGGATCAGAATGGACAACATGTTATCGGAACATATACGACCGGTGCGTCTCGGAACCACACCCAATGTTAGGCAATTTGTAAAACGAAATTTGAAGAAAGGGCAATAGAGAATGATCGTGTTCACTTTTTAACGATGAATCATACCTGCACGTGTTTTGACTTCTACTACTGATTAAATGTTACTCATGTACGATTTGTGCTTTTTAGACTACCTCCTCTATTAATAGTTAAGGTTATTTTTTTTTGCTACATCCCGTGTAGTTTTGGGTAACGGACCCCATATAAAAAAATAACACTTACCCAGGTATGTTTCACGTGAAGCACTAACCTGCACGGGATAGAGTTTAGGGGAATCAAATTAAATGTGAGAATTTGTATGGTGGTTTTAGATTTTGCTAATAAATAATAATCGTCTTTTGTGATGAAATCCACCAAATCCAAAAAAATAAGCCCGAGAGAGTTAATCAAAGATGCAAATAACTGTCAGATGTCACCTGTTTGATCGAGCAGGTAAACCCGATCGTTTTTTAGTCAGATTTTACTCCGATAGCAATAAAACGCAACTTTAGTACTTTTTTATTTTTACCCCTTGACTGCATATTCTACATGTGATTTCAAAGAAATGGATCAAGAAATATATGTACATATATGTTTCGTCTGTCACTATTTTGATTCTTAACATCGTCAGTTATTTTCAAATCCATTTTTAACAGGAATTATTAGCTTATGGTTTTGAGAAATATGTATATTCATTAAAAAATAACATTCAAAAGCCAAATGAATCTGGATTCAAATAAAATTGAATGAAATTGACCCATGACAATCGTTTTTATTCGAACATATGCGATACTCCATCGGCGAGATACAGCTAAGCGAGTCTGCAACATGCGTAGCATCTGCAAATGGTCAAGGTTTTGGAAAAAAAACACTGAGAAATAATAAATTTCGAGCCGCGATCATGAAAACGCTTCATTCAGTTTTCGATCGAACCCTAAGTGGGCTAATTTCAATGGCACAGAAAAATAACACTCGGCCTTTACATGAGTGCGTCCCAGCCTACTCCTGGCTGTGCATGAACGAAAATTACTTTAAGTTCAGAGGGGAATTTTCGAAGACGACCAATGGATCGCAGTAATGGGAGCCCCCCTTATGCCTTATCCCCCTTGATCAGTGAGATATTCATGGCATCGATTGAGGAGAGAGGTTTAATGCCTAAATTCTGGGGGGGCACGTGCCCACTGTGCCCTTCCCCCCTGTAAATACTGTGGCAAACTGGACACCGCAGAGAATATGTTTCATTGCCCTAAATTCATGTGTAGGCAGAATAACTCTGCTCTCTGCTGGTTTTATTATTTGGAAAACAACTGAGAAAACGTTCCCAGGAAACAATATTGATTTTTTGTTTAATTTCGTTCAAGTTTTGAGTCACATACAAGTTTATACAATAACTAACAATCCAATGCACCATTTCCAATGTTTTCTAAGAGCAGGACAATTGATGCAATTAATCATGGCAATACACTCTAATGACATGATTGATGTTGATATGAAATGGTTCAATGTCAATCTATACAACAGCTCTGTTCATTGAATCAACGACTACCTACCTTCCATTATCCTATGATAGGATTTCAATGCAAGGTCAAATAATACTCCCAGGGGAAAAGCTAACACTAAACGGCTGGAAATAAATGTCTTTGAATCAGATTATGTACTCCCAAAAAGGTACTTATACTTATTTATATCACCTAAAACTTTTGGCATTTGAAGAATTTCCTTCATAAAACTTTATATATCGCACGTATCTACCTATATTAAAGATGGACAAGTCTACGAAATAAGCCAGGGAGCTGCTTTTATATTGCGCATTGTGGATACGTATGCACTCGTATATGCATAAAATAGGATTGACCGAGAAAATTTGGAACCCCTGCTATGTAATGTTTACTCGTATATTTATCTAGAAAAATAAAATGTTTTCCTTGACTGTCACGGTACATTGACACTTGATTGTTAGTATAAGGGCAAATTGCGTTCAAGATTATCCCAGCGGTAATAACATTTTGGGGGGGGGGGGGGGCTTCTCCAGCGAATTTTATTTTGTTCAAAATTATATCAAAATTGAAAAATGTCGTTTATACATATGATCCTGGGTAATATGCGCATTAGAAAAGACATTCAATGTTCGGCCTCGAGAGAGAAACATATAAATTACCATATGAAAAAAATTAGGCATAATAAGGTGCAGAAATTGTCTTTGGTGATGGCAGTCTGGTTGCTTTCAAAACACAGAGTGGTGGCTTCGGCTTCATTTGTTCGCCTACACAGTGTGTATTCAGGATAATCATTATCATCAGCATTCAGTTTATGATTTTGAATTTGTCACTCATGCAACGGATTTTATTTCGGTCAGATTTTAGATGAGTTTATGGGTATGAAATAACTTGGCAGAGCGTGCTGTGGATCTGCTGTGCTGTGACGGAACTATTCATTGAAATGGTCGATATTTAGTAAACTCGTACAAACCAGCTCAAGTTAGAGTAAGATGCGAGCACTCTTGAATTCTATATTGAATCATTGTCAGTATACTGCTTTGACATCCCTTCTTTGAGTCAGTCTGACCAACTTTAATCGATAAGTCAATTTAGCTGTCCTGGCTATTAGTGTAGTAAGCACGTAATAAACCTAATACATAAAGGTCCATTTAGATTGATCGCCAAATGGTTGCGCGTCCAAAAACTGGCATCACGAACAGCCATTTGGTTGCTACTTAGCATCTACACTAGCAACCAAATGGAGACAGAAAATGACATAACCAAAATTCCATTTTGGTGTTTTTTTTTTAATTTTATTATCAAAATCGTTTGAATTATTACACGACCATTCAAGAATTATTCAATTTCTTAAGATTGCAGAATGTGGTGGAGGAAAAATGTTTGTTTTTGTTTCTTATGTTTTTCGGAGTGCTGAGCCCGAATCCATAGTTGTTGCGAAACAGGGTCAAAATCGCAAAAAATGACTATAAATTTTAGCGATACCGCCTAACGCATTTTGAAGGTTAATGTCGCGATGAACCCGCAACCATGTTTTCTTCAACATGTTCATGGTCAAGTTTCGGAGTTAGCTGCAAAAAAAAACGGAAAAAACTCAGAACATTTTGTTGTTTTTTTTTTGCGGCTTTCGTTGTGTTCCGCAATTTTGTGTTCCGAAATTTTGTCTGAGTGAGATAATAGTCCGTCACAGGGGTCATGAGTTCGAAAAACACCATAAACCGAATTGGTTCATGGTGAAACTCGAACCACGACCCTGTGCACCGAAGGTGTGCGCACTAACCACAACACCATCCAGACTACTTGTACTTATATCAAAAAATTCCAGCTAAAAAAAATTGAACATAGGCCGGGCTGCGTATTAACAAACCCGTTTGCAGTACAAGGAACAACTCCGCACAGGTTTGTTTGCAAATTTATCGCAGCAAACCTGTGTCGAATTAAAGGACGATATCGCAACAAAACAGCGCCCGCTCTAGCACTTACGCCGCCCCGGGCGAGTGGACAAATAGCCGCCCCCTTAGGTAAAGTACCAGGCAGATTGATAGTAGATAGCACAAATGTTATGTCGTTGTTGTTGTAGAAGCTATGTAAGAGACATTTTATTCTTAAATCGAGTGATCTTGGCAGCCCTTGGTCGTTATAACTCATCGGTTCCACGATGGCTGCCGTAGGATCACATATGAACCCAAAAATGCATAGTCAAAGTGGGATTCGAACCGACGCTATAGTAATTCAGAAAATAGAATGTCTACCCACTGAGAAAGCCCAGATAGCATGTATAAGTCCGTAGAAGTCCGTTCCGCCACAATTCATACTCATAAGCGCAATTCACCTCAGTTCAGCAAAGCCTTCTAGATAGTTTGTTTGAAATTCCAAAATTAAAGCTAAGTATTGAATTTCCCCAACCACATATTATTCACCACCGGCAAAAAATATACAGATATCATACGGAAACCGGGCGGAATTCAGAATGACGTATAAATGTGATTTGGGGCTTTATCGAAGCAGACCACTACTTTTTGGGTCCATTTTCGTCCATCAATTGCAGAAATCATCACTGAGTCCCGTGTGATGTGTAGCATGTCTATGAAGCTAAGTTCACTCATGGCTTCCACACTTATTGTGGATTTGCCTAGGATCCTCAGCCTCCTACCTAGTGTTGATCACTCACACACAATGTGTGCTGCCGTCTTAGCCAGACATATAGTCTGCATGCGTGGAGGATGATGGATGCATATATCATCCTCCACGATTTTCATCTTAGTTAGATGCACTTTAAAATTAGCATGCCCTGTCACTAAGGCAGTTGTCCAACTTAGGCTACTCCGTGTATAACTGAGTACCTGTTTAGCTTTCGTCCCTAGTGGGCTGGTAATTGCGTTTCGAGCCTGCCTAGAAGTGAATAGCCTTCGCCATCGTTGCCGATGTATGGAATAAGGTAAGAGATTGAAAATTACCACAAAAACATTCAACATACTTTAGAAAACTCCGCACTCAAAAATGGTATGCCAAAAATGATGGAGCCGATAAACATAAATTAGCTGGGTCTCTTCGAGGACGAGTTTCTTCAGTGGTTTCAATTTGGGTGGCTTACTTGCTTGCTGAAATCCAAACTACCTTGTCCGAAATTGGCCTACTCAATGCTAGATGAATCAATGAATCCATTCGCGAGGAGACCGGGCTAATTGCTGCCAAATGTGGATACATGTTTTCTAAAATGCCTGAAAAAAAAAATTTTGGTGGTGCATTTCGGCAAGAAATTTCTCATAGAAGATTTTTTTGACGCTTTTATTTGCTGAGTGTTTATGCACTAATTATTTATAATTTCTTATGGTTTCTCCGGAGGTTCAATATTTACTTAGTGGAGGTGATCTCCTATGACTCAACAGACTGAATAGAAATATTAGGCCGAAATCGGGCCTTGTAAAACCGCGCACAAAACATCAAAGTTGTGGACAAAGAAAGACGAATTTTTCTTTCATCCGTATAACGAACATGTAGCGGAAAATATTAGAAACACAAAAGTTCTCCTTATGAGAATGGATAGCAGATCAAGCCGAAGAGGAATTTTCAATTGGGGGACGAAATCAGCACTCCATTTTCCAATAGGCTTCTTTTTAAGGAAGAACTTAATTAGCAGATAACTTTGCAAGCATCATAGATGTGAAGTTTAGGCAAATATCACTAACCATTTTAAGATTCTAAATGCAGTACTTCACTTTGTCTTTTCGAGTTTTTTATTCGTGTTTTAGCCAAAAAGCCGCCCCTAAAATTTGGCGCCCCGGGCGACCGCCCGGCTTGCCCCCCCTTAGAGCGAAAAAACGAAAGACTAAATAAAACGAAAATAACTCGGTTGTCCGTTCTCAAAGTACCGATTTCCATTTGTCCGCACGGTTTTTAACATCCCTAACTTCAATCCACAGTCCGGAATGTCCTATCTAGGCAGACACGACATCGCTTCGGCTTCAAATAACCAACTAAACTCCTTCCTAAGCACCCCCTGCTGTTGTTTAAAACAAAACATTGGTCCTAAAAATCAAAAATCAAATACAAAAAACTACTCCGGCACACAGGCCTAAATTATCCGGTGAAGTCTGAACATAACAAAAAAGTTCTTTAACATTTCCTTTTTATTTTTTTATACATACATACATACTTTACATAAAACACTCATAATTATACACTTTCGACAATGAACTTTACAACATTGAACTTATAACACTTATGCCTTCCAGAACGAAAAATCGATTTGCGGAATACGACCACAATCAACAGGCTCATTTCTGCAAAATAGAAGTAAATCGTTAGATATTTCTCGTCCTTATTTTAAAGACTTATCTAAAAACTCACCCTGGAAAATCGCTGGTTAAAAATGCAAATTCCTGGATGCTCTCCATTGACTGTACATTATCGCAAATAATGCGAGCAATGGTAACTTTACTAATTTGTGCAAGTTGACGCGGGCTTAAAAAGCCTGGATTGACTTTCGGATCATGACTGTAAAAATATCGATCGCCACGACGAAAACGTGAAAATTGCTCGCCAATAATTTCAGTGAAAACTTTTCCAACGGCAGCATCCTCATGAGGACTTTCCGCCAGACCGCCAACGTAGAGATCCACATCGTCCGGGTGTTTGTAGACCAATTGAAGGCGTTCGCCTATCTGTTTGGTGTTAAAAGAAATTGTTTGAGTTTGGCTGACTAGAATATTTACTAATGCCAATTAATGAACATGCCAAAAGCATGTAAAAACTGGCATCGTGACATTTCAACTTAAATACCCACCATACCAAACTCTTCAAAGCTTTGGAATCTATTCAAACCAATAAGTTCCCGATAGTCATTATAGCTACGCAAGCCTTGGTCCCGGCCTCTTTGAATGTTAGTCGCAGTCAAGTCAACTCCAAACGGATTGCTTCCCCGAAACATGAAACCGGCCAGCTAAAATCAGATTAATGATGAATAGTTTCAGATGTCAGTTGCACCTCTCCATTTTTTTTTTTGTTCATACTCACCCCCCTGGTAACAGAATTGTCCACCTGTTGCATGCGCTGAACTAGAAGTGTTTCGGACAAACTTTGTACAAAACCGGGCTCCTCTAATCTGCCTGGATCGAACATAACGTCGGGTATCTCGATACTTTCCTCGCCTCTCTTACGTGTGTTAACCCTATGCAGAAAAAAGTGTCATCAACAAAAAACGAATTGCAAATTGCATCCCTTTTCCATAATAGTCTAAGAAAATTGGACCAAAATATGGCCATCGAACGGTAAAAATCCTACATCGGACATTTTTTTTTGATTACGGTTGGGGATGGTCCCGAGATGATGGCATAAAAAGTCCCAGACGATTGGGGTTGCGCAACCTTAAAAAAGGGGGAAAGGGGGCATTTTTTTTCGGTTTTTTTTGCGATTATTTCAAAAACGGCAAGAGATACACAAAAATAGTCTGAGATCGAAAAAACTACATAAAATTACCTTTCCAATGATATAAAACACATTAGAGCTTAATTAAATATTTCGGCGCTGGCCTAACAAAATAAATTAGAATATTTTCATTTTAGACCTTTGTTAAAAACTCCATAACTTTTGAAAGAATGCTAGTTCAGCCGTAAAATTTTGTACAAGTATTCACAATAAGTTCAAGATCATTTTAACGTAAACATTGAGTCGCTCCGATCAAGGAACCCCATTATCCCCCATTTAAATTTTTCAAAACGCATGTCCATAACTCCCCCCGAAATTGGAGCAGAGTGCTATATTTTGGTTTGTTGCGATTGGAGGTCATATTTACCCCACCCACCAAATATCAGCTCATTCTGATAAAAACTAAGAGTACCTTCCATACAAAGTGACCCAAGACAACTTTGTTCTACAGTTTATAAAATGAGTAGTACGTAAAACAAACTCCTGATGGGTCACTTTGTATGGGAGATACCCTTAGTTTTTATCCGAGTGAGCTGATTTTTGGTGGGTGGGGTCACTATGACCTCCAATGCCAACAAACCAAAATTTAGCATTTTCCTCCAATTTTGGGGGGAGTTATGGATATGCCGTTTTGAAAAATTTAAAGGGGGGATAAGGGGGGTCCTTGATCGGAGCGACTCAATGTTTACGTTAAAATGATCTTGAACTTATTGTGAATACTTGTACAAAATTTTACGGCTGAACTAGCATTCTTTCAAAAGTTATGGAGTTTTTAACAAAGGTTTAAAATGAAAATATTCTAATTTATGTTCTAGTCTAACGTCGAAATATTCAATTAAACTCTAATGTGATATATCATCAAAGATAATTTTATGTAGTTTTTTTCGTCCTCAGACCATTTTTCTGTATCTCTTACCGTTTTTGAAATAATCGCAAAAAACCGAAAAAAATGCCCCTTTCCCCCTTTTTTTAAGGTTGCGGACCTCCGATCGGTTGGGACTTTTAATGACATTCCCAACCATAATCCAAAAAAATTTCCGATGTAGGATTTTTGCCGACCAAATATGCCATTTTTCTTAGACTATAAGGACACATTCACTGTCACATCGACTGATATAGGCATATACCTGAAATGTCCATCGACCGTTGAATGACCAAATCGATAAGCGGCACCTGTAAATTCGTTCATGATAGCCGGATTAATATCCGGATCGTAGTCGTCACTATAGCCACTTTCCTGGGGATTCAATTTGAATTTATACATTGCTGACTTGCCAATCAACATCGGTAAAAATTCTGAATAGACGATATGTTGCATTTCAGCAATTAAGACTCGTCGAGCCTCCTGGAAAAGTATCTCATCCGAAAAGTGTGGATTAATACGTGCTAGAATGCTGGCAATTCGATTGTGCTCCCGGGCAAAAATTGTATGCATCAGAGTTAACGAAATAATTTGATTTGTTCGTCCGTCACCTAAATTGAAGAGAAGCGAATTAAAAGATAGGGCAGAGGAAAAAAGTTGATAAAAACTGACTGAAAAATTAGAGATATTTAAAGTGTGACAACAACGAGAAGAAAATAATGGAACTCTTTTCTTGTTTTTGTGTGTAAAAAATACCATAGAGAAAATTTCTGAAACAAATTTTTTAACGCAGACTATGATTTCTTAAAATAGACTAGGATGTCTTAAAAAAGTATGGAATCTTGGAAATTAAAGATACGAATATACTTGGATGAATCCAACATTCGTAGGGTAGAGAATGAGCTCATTCACGCAATTTTCCAGGCAATCGTAATTCAGTAGGCGCGTCCATACCGTAACATTCAATTACAAAAACCACGTCCCCTTAATTTCCCTAAGGGCAGAGATTCGTTTTTTTCCGTCTGCCAAATGTCGGCAAAAATCAACAGTATTACGGATATGTACATATACATACATATGTATGTGTGAAGTTCTAATTGGATGTACATGGCGCATTTCGATATATTTATCAAGAATTTTCGCTCTCGACATATTGGTGAAGAAGTCCCAAAACAATACCGGACGCCTTGCGCCTTCAGTGTTACATCCGAAATATATTTCGCAGCTGTTGCAGAAAGCGTATTATGAAAGGTCCTTTGTAACATTTGAAATACGCACACATGCTAACTTTCTTCAGTGGTTATATGTATGTTATTATGGCTCGGATTTTTGCAAGGTCACTCAAGTCTCATGGACATTGTTTTCCTTAAAATGGTTTCTCTTATTTCTTAGTCTATACGTGAAACACAAGAGATCCACTTAGAAATAAGCAATCATTTATTCGAAACACCACATTGCGTGTTGAGGTGTTAATTTGCTGATACCAAAATAGAAAAGGATACATAAAGCCGACGGGCAAGTTTCCCCACCCCCTACCTACACGGATATTGTTGTTTACGCACTCGACAATGCTAAAGGCCATCTAGCCCTAATTCACCTTTGTGTGAATTTTTTTCGTGCAAAAATGATCTATTTTATTAGTACTTTGTTTAGTTTGTCCAAAGCAATGGTGCAATGTTGGACAAGGCTATGCTTCTACTTGACAGGAGAATGTTGAAATGTTTTTCAATGACAGGTATGCATGTTGTTAAGGGCGTTTATACGTTGATTTTAGTACAGATGCTTTTAAGTTGTTTATGTCCTGCATTCCGGGCTTCACACTTCACAAACAATTCAATAGCAGCAAGGACAACAAACGGGATGGAATATGACATGTGGTTTCCATTCGTCCATATTCAACAGAAACACACCGAGGTGGCACGAAAGTACCTACAGGGTATACATAAATCTAACAACACTCTAGGATCTAGGTTGTCGGTTGTCGGTATGAACACATTAGGTAGGAATACCACACACTACTATAATAAAAAACTAAAGGACGATACTAAGAAAACCGCTCTGTGGGATAAAGGTAATAATATCCCCCGAGTGTAGAGCCATTGACTGGAGGAAACAAATATATGGTTTTTAAAACTTTAATTTTTGTAAGATTCATTCACTTTTTTCTATTGACATGGTCAGAGCCGATCCAAAGGGGGGTGCAGAAAGGGGCACTCGCCGAAATATAGTACAAAATTCCTGTTCAATACAGTTTCTCCAATTTTTTTAATTATGTAGGTACATGTCATAACTTGTTTGTATTCGGAATACAATTTCATTAAACTAATAAAAAGGTATAAAGTTGCCTCTATGATCTCTTTCGTGTATGTGGGGCAATTCAAGTATAAGTTTACTTTAAACCGAGATTGGTTGACGGAGTGAAAAGTAAATCCAGCGTTTTGGAGTCATGTTACGGCCCTGGGCACATCTCCATGTTTCCATTAATTCTCTACACCATGACTTCCCAACAAGTCGGGAGCACCCTCCCAGAGGGGCATAGCATGTTGTTTTGATGGTTTCTCAGATAGAACCGATTCTTTGGTAAAGGTTTGTGTTCGTAGAGACGACTCATGGGATGATCACTTAGCGATCGTAGTTTAACATCCAATTCCGAGCCCTATTTACATATTTTTTGAATGTGGCGACATTCTTTGTATCAACTATCGCTTAAAGGAACATATTGGTATAGAAAATATACGCATAAAATACTAAGAACCGATAGTTTAAGTGCGATCGCTGAGCGATCATCCCATGAGTCGTCTCTACGAACACAAACCTTAAATATTTTCAGAACCTAATTACCGTAGTCTGGCTGGTCTAGTGGTTAGTGCGCGCACCTTCGGTCCACAGGGTCATGAGTTCCAATGTCACCGTGAATCATGGTGTTTTTCGAACTCACGAGCTTGTGACGGACTATGATCTTACTTAGAAGTTAAACGAGTACCCATTTTTTGGGATAAATAACACTGCTGAGCGTGATGCTGATCTCATTACCTCAACAAAAAAGCAGATAAGATCTTGGAAATAGGATATCACTAACACATCCTGCGGCCTTAGTCCAGTGTTGGATTGTCGCGCCTGTTCTTTATTTATTTATTTAATTACCGTTTTGTCTATGGTTGCCCGTTTATGCCCGATTCAGATGGTCTTAATCAACACCATCTTCATATACAAGCCGGATTCTCAACTGATTAAATTAAGGATCTTAAGTATCATGTATTACAACAATTTCCTACGGAACAACCAATCACTTCAGTTGCGTCATCCTCCAGGGAATTGCCTGGTGTCTCTACTCGGCACGGACGAGGCATCATGAAGAACAACAAAGCCTTTCTCCGCTGATTGTCGTCAGCGAAGGTCAACCTGCACCACTCTCTAATCACCATCCTCTTCTTCTTTCCACGATTATGCCTCAGGACCAGCTTTCGCCCAATTTGATACCGAGTTTTACGACAGATCTGATGTTTTCACCAACCTGTCCAGATCGATTACTTCAACATAATTCAGATGTGCCTCGTCATACTTTACGTCAACCATCTCCATTGCATGCCTCTCAACCAACTGCTGTCCTACCAGTAAACTCTTCACCTAGAAGTGAGACATGCCCGTCGTTGACCATTGTGAACCGCCTCTTCAAATCTTTCTTTCTCGCTTGGCCTACAGCATATCTGCTGAACATGTGGAGAAATACATCTGTGCTATGCTTGGCCACAGACCCAACTGGCTCAGCTTCATTAAACTCACGGCGAATGACATTCAGTACAGCATCGTTGCTTCTTTCAAAATTTGCATTTCTCCGAATTATGAAAATTTACTTTCTGTCGACTTCTGGCCCCCGGGGGCTTTTGTTAAAACTTTCCAACCTGTTCAACGGAAGCCCTTTCGAAATAGTTCACGGCGCTCACGTCGAAACCAGCAATAAAATTGCAATATTTGATCAAAACGTGCGAGGACTAAGGACCAAGTTGGATAAAGTAAAACTTTCTTGCATTTTAAATAATGACGATATAATCTGTTTTTCTGAAACGTGGTTGAATGATACTATTCTCAGTGGTGAAATATTTGTCGACTATAATGGCCGTGTTTTTTTTACATCGGGGGCAGGTTTGCTAACCCAGACGCGCAAAAAAAACTATCGAGGGTAGCATCCAGGTTAAATTTCAAATTGTCACGTAGGCATTGCCATTAATTTCAAAACATTGCTCATATTAAAGCCCCGTTTTCACTTTACAAACGCAAAAGTTAACATGAAATTTTTTTTAATGAAAACATATTTTTTTGTAGGAATCATAATTTTGTTAGAATAAGAATTCGACGAACAACATTTTTAACATGAATTTATAAACAAAAACTATATTTTTTGCACACACTTGTGTGTTGCATGTAAACTATACCTTAGAGCTTTTCATTTCAAAATTTAATTTTTGCTAGTCATTGGAAAACGTACTAGAAAATAATTGGGACTGCATACATTTAGGCGAGTTTTGGAAAGCTCATTAAATCTGGATAGCAATATAATTTCTAACTTGAATAAAGTCGTTTGTATGAAAATTACCCCGGATAGTGTAGGTTAGCTAATTAAAAAACACGGCCAATGTTTACCGCAGTGATCGTAACCTCACTTTGTCTAATAAAAAAAATGGCGGTGGGGTTCTTGTGGCTGTCAAAAGTTCTCTCTCAAGTTCGGCCTGTGCTAACTTCTTGCCATCACATCCTGTTGAATGTGTTCTTGCAGTAGTTAAGGCCTCCCTTACCCAAAAATGTTTAGTTGCATGCGTATACGTTCCCTGTAACTCTCCTATAAAAGTATATGAAACTTTCTTTTTTGAATTTTCTTCTTTCGTTACATCGTACTACCCCCTGTCTCATATTATTATTTGTGGTGACCTTAACCTTCCCTCTGTTTCTTGGACAGTGAGTGGTCAAAGCCTAGATATTATATCTACTGATTCTTTCTCTCTAGCACTTTCATCATTCATATCTTTAAATAATTTATCCGAAGTAAACTTTGTCAGGAATTCAAATGATCGGCTCCTTGACCTGGTCTTACACAATTTCCCCCCCCCCCCCCCCTGCATATCTCCTTCGTCCTCTCCATATTATTACGTAGACCCTGACCCTCATCACCCCCCTTCTTTATTGAACTAGCATTTCCTTTAGCGTCATTTAAGCATAACATTACAGTTAGTCGTTTCAACTATCGAAAACCTGATTGCTGCGTTGCAATCAGTTGACTGGTCCTCCTTTTTGCTGATATTTGCTGTGATCAAGCTGTGGAAAAGTTCTATAACTATCTAAGCATTGTTATATCGCACCACACTCCACTTTGTTCAGCAAAAAAAGCAAGAGTTTTCCTTGGTTCACCGAAGCAGTTGTTAACGCATTACGAAAAAAGGATAAAACCCGCATCAAGTGGAAGCATTCTCCATCTCCCCTTACTCTCTCTACCTTCAAACGCTCTCGTGCTGATGCTAAACGCATTACACATACCGCAATTCCGCAATGAAAAATTACTTTTCAAATATAGAAATATCTCTTGCGGCCAATCAGGCGAAACCTTTTTGGTCGTATATACGATTTTTAAAAACTTCCTTTAGTTCGCCCCTGAATTTAGAGTTTGAGGGGGCGGCTTTTTGTATATCATTCGAATAAAACACCAACCCAAAATATTTTGCAGTCATTTTAGACAGTTCTTTATGGCGAAATCATTTTTTTTATGTAAAGAAGGATATTAATTACTTGGTTAAAAACGAAACGCTTTGAAGCTTTTTTTATCATCTGTATCATGAGTTTTTCTTTTAAAAATTATGTTTAAAGGAAATCTTTGCGAAAAGCCCACAATTAATTCGTTTCATTTCAAGTGTAAAAGTTGTCGTGTGTGATGCTAGCACACGCCAACTCCCAAAAAGCAAAGTGTATCCCACGATCAGTTATATACAAATTAAGTTCTTATTTAAAAAAAGAAACTCATTGCGGCATTATGTGCTAATTTCTTATCATAATTTGGATGCTTAGGCCAGGGAAATTTATATATTTTGTCAGCAAAAATCGTGAAGGTATCTCTGATTTCTCTTTTAGGGACGGTCTCCTGATTAAGGGAAAAAATTGGAATATGGTCCGGAAGTCCAGAAAAAGGGAATCCATTTTCAGTTTTTGGCGAATATTAAAAAAAACGGTAAAAGCTACAGCAAAATGTTCTGAAAACAAATTTATTGATATGTAAAGTACCTCTACACACTTCAGAAGATTTTGCAAATCTAGGCCATAATCTGCAAGATTTCCTGTACGCAGTTTGATCGATTTTGTACCGAAATTATAACCACGTAAGAGGCACCATAGACCCTCCGATCGATCGGCCAGATTTTTTGATTGCGAAATAAATCGGAAGGTGTATGGGCCCATCGGATTTAATTTTTTCATTTGACATGTGGAACGCATTGCCAATACAATTTTCCGTACAAGCTGTCATGACAATCATGTGTTTTTCATGCTGTGGTAGTGGCGGTCATTCTCCAACAAAGTAGCAATGGATGTCCATCGCCAAAAATTGTATAATTTTCGGTATTTTGTGCTGTGTCTTGTGGACCGTGAGACTGTCTATTTGAGATTGCCCGATAAATTGCCTAATGTATGTATGTGCTGTACGGGCGGCAGATCGATTGTGGGCACTCGATAGCCCGATCGATCGGCCGAGAAATCGTCAGGTTTGTGGCGCCCTTAAGTGTGATTTTTTACTTTCTGACATAGATTTTTATAAGTTAAGATTATATTTGTTGCAACAAAGTAATAGCCCTATTCGACTAACACGGACATTGATCCTGTCCAAGTCGAATGAAATCGGATTAAAATCTCCCAAATCCGTAACAGCTGACTATCGTGTCATCTGTCCCCAATGCGATATTCTGAATTACAAATTGCATTTGTAATTATGCACCGTTCGAGATACAATTAAAAGAAAAAGCCTCAAGAAATATTAAAATGATTAACTCTCAATAAAGTTTACAAACCAAAAATACTCAATAACAAAATGATATACGGGAAATTTCAGGGAAATTGTTCGCGGAGACATCTGGGGGATTAGTTTGGCAGATGATCCAAGTCATAACCTGGATCAATTTCCAGGATCATCATTTTGTATGGGATTTCCAATAAATCTGGAAGTGATCCAGAAAGTCGAATAGGGCTAATATAAATAAGAGTTTCAACAACGCCGTCTAGATATTAAGGCCGCAATACAGAAACTTATACATCAAAATCAGCTACTAAATTTTGGTTATGTTCGCCAAAGTTGCACTGTTTTGTTCTTGCTTTTAATGTCGTCATTTGCTTGTTTTTGTTGTTTGTTCGTATCCCCCAATAAATTAAGTGGGTAGCTAAGACGGCATTGTCCAGCTTAATTGCGGCTGTGATATATCTAGATGTCGTTGGTTTCAATCGTGCATCAATTTTCAGTGGGGCACTTTAGATGGACTTTACTGTACTGTCAAGTCATGGAACAAGATTACGACCATAGTGTGAACACGATTCGAGATTTCATAATCAACCTAGATTTTGCGGCCATATGTGAATAGCCTATAGCACATTAGAGTTTTTTGTGAAAAATTAGGCACTAGACTAAAACATAAATTAGGGTATTTTCATTTTGAACGCCATTTGGCAACTAATCTAGATGGACCTTAACAGTTTAAATTTTGTATTGCAATTGAAGTTGTGGAAGACTTTGTGCTTGAAAATAAAGTGTATGAATCTCTAGATGTTCGATTTGTTTGTACATACTTGCAATTTGGGGACTTGATGTACGTGATTTACAGAAAAAGGAGACATGGATAACAGATATTTCCAGTGGTGTAACGTTTCCCAAATTTCTTGTGTTTTAAATCGGCATGGGGGCCACTCCTTCTAGCAAATTGAACCTTTATTTCTTTTCAATATTCTTGAGCAAAAAACCAGAAGAAATAGGTATTGAGATAAAGCTCGAGAGACGCTGACCAATAAGTTGCGTCTCACCAGCATGAACAAAGTGTTTTTAAAAAGCAGTCACCCAAGAATCCAGTGTTACCAATTTAGGGGAAAGTCCCCTAAATTTAGGCATTTTCCGACTTACTAGGGGGAATTTTAGGGAGATATATTTTTTTAAGTGCGAACATAAACTTCTGTAGTGGAGTCTTGGGGTTTGTTTCCTAACAAACCATCAAATTCCATCAAAATGTGTGTCTGGGATAGTCACTCAATTTGTTCGTCCAGCGGGATTATTTTTTGTGGAGTACGAAAGATATAAGTGCCCCATTTAGAAGGTATCAACGAGTAACCTAATAAGCTACGCTAAGTTCCTACCGCTTGTTTGTCAACTACATATTACAAAAGTTTAGATCAAAGGCAAGCACGCAAGGATGCAATTTTATGGGTTTAGTTAATTTTATCTACATCTAAGTCTCTGTTCACCTGAAGACAAGACTTCTCGACAGCTGTATTGTTGTTGCGTAGTAGCCCTTCAAAAGTTTTTATTCTTGGATCGAGAGGGCGTGGCAGCTCTTGGTCGGTGTAAAAACAAAGCCATAGGAGCATTTTTTTTAAAGACAACACGAACATTCATGGTCACTGCGAGACTCAAATCCACGCTCCGCCAACTTAGAGATAGAGTGTCATTTCTCACTTAGCCACCGAATGCTCCAAGGCTGAGTCATTCACCTCCACACATATCACATATCCACCACATATCACATTTGGTGAACATCGTGAGGGCTTTTGATAATTTTCTTTCCTTATACCAATTTGGGGGGAAATCAAGTTTCGTTTAGGGGGAAGTCACGAGGCCTATCGAGCAACACTGCTAGAATATATGAAATAATTTTTTTTATGTTTTCGGATTTGGGGGTTCCTCTGGCTTGGGGCCCGTGTTCCGCTGAACACATGGAACACCGTACGTTACGCCACTGGATATTTCCGTATAGCATTTCGCAGAAATATTTCAATCTAAATTGTTGTACCTACAAATATTTTCTAGTAATGAAAATATTTTGTTGCATGGTTCGATCTTATATTGTATGATTCCTACCGCCATCGTATCAGTCCTCAAGAGCCCCACTGTCTATTTTACCTGGGAACCTTAATCGAAATTACGCTATATCCAATCGAAATTACGCTATATTTCGATTCCTAAAGATCACGAGAGATAACGCCAACGATCCATGCGGTGTCACTCTTTTTGCACCGGTAAAATAATTTAGTACCATGGCAAAGTGTTATTGCTTTAAGCCTAGTACTGATATCGAAAGTGAAATTTTCGTCCGCTGCGATTTTTTCAATGAAAATTTATTCTTACTGTCGTGGAATATGTGGGGAATGCTGGGGAATTCCATAAGCTACAATTCGAAAACAGTTTCATAATTTTTCTCGGCCATTTTATGTATTTTTTTCAATTCCCCGGTTATTTTTCATCGTGAAATGTCAAATGACCGGGGAATCGAAAAATAATACATAAATTGGCCGAGGAGAATTATGGAACCGGTCTCGGATTGTAGCTTATGGAATTCCCCACCGTTTGTGACATATTCCACGACAGTAAGTATCCATTTTTATTGATAAAATCCCTGGGCGAAAAATTTCACTTTCGATCTTAATTCAGCCCTTTAACATGTGATGCCACGAAAAAGCGTTTTGCATAAAAAAGCGTAAATGCAATGGCACTTTCAGACACTATACTGAATACAGCCAATAACAGAAAATATAATCATCCCCCAACTTGGGGCAGCAACATCAAATACCCAAGAATATGGATGAGCTTAGCCCCCTCCAGGGAAAAATTCTGGATGCACGACTAATCCCCCCCATTTGAATTTGGAAAAATGACATGACCATAACTCCCCCTAATGCTGGAGCGGCAAGTTAAATGTTGGTTTAACGGCATTTGAGAGCGCCAATATATTACCCACCGAAAATCAGCTCAATCGGATATGAACTAAGGGTACCTCCCATACAAAGTGACCTACCAGGAGCTCGTTCAGCGCACTACCCATTTGATAAAACAACGATTGCTGTGGAACAATGTTGTACTGTGTTTTGAAATATTTGCCAAAAACTGAAAAACGCCCCATTTCCACTTTTCTCCAACTGACGGATACCCTACGGGTCAGGACTTTTTCTTACATAATCAGGGGACCACCACCAGGAAAACCCTGCCAAAAATTAAAGATACACGATTTATGCCGAATAACAGTACCTACCTACTATTTAGGCTCAATTTTCCTGAGCTAGGTATAGGCCGCACACGGTATGATGTCAACTCATATTATGGTGCCCAATAATTTAGTCTTTCTCGACATCTTCAACTAACCATAAAAATAAAAAAATATAAAAACTAACTCACCTGACAAATAACATATTTTTCCGTCTCTCGTGCCGCCACACGATTCATTTCGTGTCGTAATCGGCAACATGTGTCCGTTAACTCGCGGAAACAGCTTCAACAAGCCTCCTTGAAAAGCCCTCAATGCCGTTTGATCCTCCAAACTAGAACCGTACACACCAGATGCATCAATGAAATGAGTGACACGACTCATTTGCTTGCCCGGACCCAGGCGACAATTGAAATAGGGCGCCAATGAAAGACGGACGAAATTCAGACAACCCTGATTGAAAGGACCATAGATGTCGTCGTCCGGCTCGGCAGACATAGGCATGCAGGCAAAATGTTGTTCTTCCGGTGGAAGTGCTCGGGATCCATCTTGTGCACAACACTGAATGGGTTGACCATCATCTGGCAGGGCGGAAATAATATTTTAAAAATAATTCTTAGAAATAAATAAAAAATTATTTTACTAACCGTTTCGTATGGTCGCCGATTGAGTTACGTCGTGCGACAAAAACTGCCCGAATTGCATGAAAAGCAAATTGAGGACATGATGCGGACGATCAAAATCCGTGAATACCTTGCGCGATATAGTACGGGCTTCGGTGAGTGATGATCCATCGACAGAATGAACTCGTGGCGACCATATGCCATCCTCATAGGCAGGCGGCAAAAGCCTTTCCATTGGCTGACCAGCAGCTCCCCAATAAGTTCTATCGGGCAACGGATTGTTACACTTACCGTCCGGCGATCGATATTTACCATCTACAGATTGACATGTTGGTATTGCCAAGCATGATGGATTGTTCTCGGCAATGTCGATATTTTGGAAAACTTCTTCTGGCTCAATTTGTTCTCTAGACAAACAAAAATGGTGAAAGTACCGTTATCAGCGATTAAAGTTTGTTAAGCACTTACTTTTCACTAACTAGCTGTCCAAATAAAATTTGTTCCATGGCCAATTGGTCGATTTTATGGTCGCGCGCAGGGTTTGAGTTGGGCGTTTGAAATGCCAAACTATGAAAGAAATCCGGATTGCCGCGACTAATTGAATGCGACGAGTGGGTTGTTATCTCATTCACCATTTGTTTAACTTCTTTGATGAACGTATGCATACGATTGAAGTTGCGAAACTTTTGACCGTCATTGCGTCTATTTGCACGAGCTAACGGATTGAGAAAAAACCAAATTTGTAACTGGACTAATTTAGAAACCACTTTTATCTTAAAAATTAAAAAAATACCGGAACTTACATGAATATTTTCAACCACGTGGTGTCACTTTGTAAAAATCACCGTTATATCTTACCTGTATATTGATGTCCCGTTACGCAACAGTATCCCATTTTATTATAGGATAAACGACATTGTTGCGGCTGTTGCTTGTGATGGCGCTTAGCTCCAACACGCCCGGGGCATTGAATTGGCGGCACACATTTTCTGCCAGATGAACATAAATCTGGCTCTTGGTAGCTTTGTCGATGAGGTCGACCCTTACTTGGAAAAAAGCGTTCCTCAGAACCTGGGCTCAGAATAATTATAAAATTTATTGATTTTGTGTGCAAAAGAAATCTTTAACGACACCACTTACTTTCCGAATCCTCTCGCGAGCCATGCGGGTGATGGTGATGTTCCGCGAATTTTTTAGATTTATGTCTGTCAGCATTTGCCACGCCAAGTATTAATAAAACGGTAAACGAACAAATTAAAACCGAACACTTCATCTTCACAAATCGAAATGAGACTGCCGTGCAATGTGCACCTCGTAATAAAGGATTGGTGGCGTGCTCTATGGTTTGTGAGAGAGACAAAAAAAAACGTTAGTTTCAAGATGCTATAATAATTGTTTGGTTTTTTCTCTTAGATTATAGCACGTTTAGAAAGTGTCAAGGCCAATTAATCGTTGCTTTAAGTTTTTGTTATTCATATTTTAATGACCGTATTCTGAAATATATTTTGTTTTGTATGTTAATTGATGCATTTTTGCAATGTTTGTATACATCGAGTGCACACTTAACGAGAACTATACTTTTAAAACAAAATATTCGATTACATTAGATTACTTTATCAATCGGAACCGTGTTTTTCGAGATACGAGTATATGCGTTAAATTGTATTACTCTTTTGGGTACATATTCGCAAACAAAGAACTACGACAATTCGAAAGATAGTAGTATACTGTAGCATCGCTAATTTACATATGTCTTTAGGCGAAATGCATATAATATTTCAAACTGTGCATATAAAATTTAAAATAAAGTTATCGAAAGCAAAATTATATTGCACATTTATGCAGACTTTTTGATTGACCCTCAATGGCTATGTCCACACATGTGCGCTTTCGTCTTCCCTATCGTTTTCAAGCTTCGCGTATCCACTTTCAACATTGCATTTGTCATTGATTGCGTCAAGTGAACAGAAGAGATCAATACCTCAATCTATCCACATCTGTTCATTATTTATCGTTAACAAGCTTGACACATATCCAAATCATTATGACGATAATCCGTCATAATGATGAAAGTTCGAAATTGAGGTGACACATACACATATGGCCAAAAAATAAGTACATCCATACGATTTTTTCTTATCACCCTGTAGCCAAGTTGTTATTTCAGTAAATTGTAAAATCAAATGTTAATAATTAAACACTTAATTGGTGTGCAACTAAATAATATGTAAATGAGCCAATTAACACGTTGGCTGCGGCAGACATTTTCGGTATCTTCTTTTCTGTGCGGCACATGCCCCCGGGGGCATGTAAGTCGTTATTATTCATGTGCGACACATGCCCCGGGGGCATGTGGCTACTGCAACAGTAAATGAGCTCTCATATCCCTGAATTTAATTTTAATCGATCAAAAACTAGATAAAATACTTCCTTAGGTTCAAACCCAAGTAACAATTCGTATGCTCTAAAGAAGCACTTCATCCTGTAACATTCATATAGTAACACAAAATCAGTTTATCGTGTGACATCGCTTATATAAGTATTTTGATCCTTAAAACACTTTTCGGAAAGCTTAAAAAGTTCTTATATAATCAATTCACGACTACATCCAATAAGACTTCGATAACACTTCTCTAAACGTTAACCTAAAAAGATGCTCCATTAAATACTTCTTTGTCGTCTTTATTGAATGGCATAAACACACATTACTGAAATCAACACACACACATGCATATACTCTTCTATAGCACTGTCGATTACATTTTTATAGTGTGACATTCGTGTGATCATCCAATAAATTGCTCAGCGTAGTTTTATAGAAGGATGAACTTTGTGATTTTTTAAAGAATTGACACTTATGCAGTTTCTTGAATTGAATTCATTGAAATATTGCATGAAACCAACATTACTCATTCTTAACTTATGAATCAATTAAGATAATCTCAGCCACTGCCATCTAGATAGACAGGCCGGATTATCAGCTGATCTGTCAGTGGTCATGCAACACTAGTAGTGCCATTGTTGGTCATGGTCCGCGCTTAGTACTGCCAAAGTACCGCTCAGTACAATCCACAAATTGTCCACAATCCAAATATCAGTGGCTGTCAGCCTGTCATTTCGTGTGACTTGCTATGATATACACATGCCAGTGCGTTGATTTTTGAGATAAATATGGTAAGTACGATGTTGATGTATACTATTTTACCACTTGCACATCAAAAACACTTTAAAGCAAACCATAACCTTTGTTTCGTAATAAACGCTCGGCATATTTAAATTTTTGGGTTCAGAAGCACTGGAGTTTGTGGGCTTTACAAATGTCAACTGTCACTGGTCACGAACGCACTTTGTCCACTTGTAGACGAACAAATTTCTGCAGTTCGGCCTGTCTATCTAGATGGCAGTGTCTCAGCCCATAAACTGGCTGCATTTTATTGATGAACGTGTGAATTTAATTAGCTTCAACTGATTGGCATATAAAGAAGAAGATGCATTGCGGAGAAGTGTTGAGCATTTCGATAGAAGCAACGAACCACTTGTAGTGTTTACGAGCAATGCTGACTACTGTGAGGTTGGCCGAGTGGTTAAGGCGTCGGACTTGCGTACGACAGTCGCTGGTTCGACGCTGGCTGCGGGATTTTTTTTCTTTTTTTTTTGCAAACGCGAGAAAATTACAGAAAATGATGACATAACACATATGATGTATGTCTTTTTCAAAGTGTAATTCAGTGCTACAATAAGGTTCAATTGGATCAAAAAACGGCGCCAAATGCCATTATTGGACTATTATTCAGTGTTTATACCCTGTAAAGTGCCCCTATTATCGTTTGAAGAAAATATTCTACGAAGAATTATAGGGATGAAATTGTTACTTGGGAACCTGTCTTCAATTCAGCCAGGAGCCGATTCCAAATAATTATAATAATAAATTGTAGTTTTTGTTTTTTTTTAACCTTTGTTTTGGCCAATTGACTATGCGACGCGAGCGTTCCGACATGTTAGGACTAAACAAATGTATTTTCGCACTGCAATTCATAAATAGACTACTAAATGAACACGATGGAACCAGAAATTAATTCTAACGATGCTTTTTTTTCTTTTTTTTTTTTTCTTTTTTTTCACCCCATTAACAAGAAATACGAGCCTCCGGGGGCATGTGCCGCATATGAGTAATAATTTATTACTCCTGTGCGGCTCATGCCCCCGGGGGCATGTATTATGTTTCTATTATAATACATATTATAATATAGGGCAAACTAAGTAAAATGCTCTTTGTCTCGCTAAAATCGGATGAAAATTAGAGATTTTATAGCTTTCGCACCTGGAGAATGAAAAGCAAATGTTTCAGCCGCACACTAATAATAACTATCACATGCCCCCGGGGGCATGTGCCGCAGCCAACGTGTTAAAATTAATAACAGCTTTCATTCACCTTAAAAAGTACGAATCGTCTAAAAAAAAGCTAGACATAATAATAAGTGCATTTCAGTTAATTTGATTAAAACTGGTTTTATTTAAAATATTATGATCTTATTCGACAATAATTTGATTTCTTTTATTATTAAAAACTAAACTGTCCATTATTTAAAAAAAAAATGTTTGGCCCTGTGGAGATATTTCTTAAGGCATGTTCCCATACATACCATACCGGTTACTTCGAGGAAATTCCGTTATCGGTACGTATGTTTGGTGGCTTTTTTTTAATTCGTTGATTCAACTCTCACCAAACATTCCCGATATAATTTAAATCTAGTAATAACGTGAAAAGCCACAGCATTTGGTTGAAGCGGATCCTTGACCAGTTTGTGTTTAGGGTTAATATCCTGCTGAAGTCCCTACTTAAAGGGTATGGGTTCATCAGCGTAATACTCTAGGACTCTTAACAAACAATTCTTACACGGGAATTATCTCACAGTAACAGCTATCAGGTGTATTTCAACGAAACCAAACTATGAAAAAAGACCATAGTCCATTTTTTGTCCATGTTTTTTTTCGCCTCCATGGGAAATAGCCAATTCATGTAACGAATGTCATATTATTTTCTTGAATGAAGAATTATACGACAAGAGTCGTTCCATTCAAATTTATTACGATCACATAAATAAAACAGAATATTTTCATTGTTCGGTCTGGAACAAGAACTATCGCTTCAAAATATTGTTGTATCGTCAATTATTTTTTACGTCGCCATGGAAAGTTCTAAACTTTTTGCCAAAACTGCTATACTTCTTGTATTCTTCGATTAACTTTTTAAAAAAATTCTAAATTTTCAATATTTGCGCAGAAATCATCAATTATGCCAAGGGAACTTTTTTTTGTCATAGAGATAAAGAGATCCGCAGTTATCCTTTAGGTGGACTAAAACGCATTTGAAACTGATTTTATATAATTTGGAATGAATTACACAGTGAATGCAATGTTTAGCTGGATTATTCCGTTATTGGGCGATTACTTTTTCCACCATTTCAAAGTTTGAAACTTAAACGTCTTTCTTCGTACCTACCATATGTTTTACGCGCCTTAAGTATTTTTATTTGTTTTTAATTTAACGCTATTTACAAACACAAATTAATAAAAAAGCAAATCCTTACGGACAATACCAAGCTATTGTCACAAAATTAAAAAAAAAACTGATGGTGTACTTATTATTTTGACCAAGCTGAATACCCACTTCAAAGCTTATATCGGGAAGGACTAAAATAATAGGGGGATGCCATTTAGTTTTTCGGGTCCGTTTTCATTGTTGTATCTTAATTGTTATAATGGCTATCTATTTGGAGTATTACAATTTTAGGAAGGCTATGCAAATTGGACATAAAAAGGTACCTGAGGGGTGTACTTATTTTTTGCCCATATGTGTATAAGTCGAACTTCCCTAAACGGACACTTCTAATAGCCGGACATTTCTCATAAACGGACACTTTTATTTTCTCCAACGTTTTTCCTTATATTTTACTAGCAAAATAACTTCCAATAGCCGGACACTCTCATAACCGGACACGGACAGTGCTTTTATACCCTTTCTGAACAGGGAAGTCTCTAATAAACGGACAGTTCCACAAATAAAATTCGAAATTCTTGCATTACAGAATTGTATCTCGAGCAAAGAAGTTTTGAAATTACCGGAAAATCGGTCTTTTGCGTAAATCAAAATTCACTTTCCGGTAATCGCTGCACAAATCTTGTTTATCTCTCCGTGTAGGTGGAATTTCTTAGTTTTCTATTCTTTTAAAATATGAAAAAAATTAAAAAACAAATTTGTCTTTTGAAGAAAAAGTGCAAGAACAAGTCATTTTAGAATTCACGAAAAAATAGTGTTGACGATCTGGAAAAAAAATTGAATTGGAAAAACACGGTTGAAATGAGACATCGTGGTTTTGAATGGATTCGCAGCGCAGTCTAAATTAGTTTTATAAAATGTTTTCCTTTGTGAAATATTCTCATAAGCGGACACTGCCAATTAGCGGACAAAATCTCAATCCCCAATGGTGTCCGCTTATGGGAAGTTCCACTGTATATGTTTTCGTCATTAAAATTCGTCATTTACTTTTGACGTTTGTGTAAATGATGAAAATGTTTCTAACAACAGCGATATTTTGATGAATATTTTGTTCAATAATTTAAAGGAACACTTTTCTTGAAGAATTTGAATAGAAACGTGTAAAGATTGATAACAAATTTAATATTTTTGCAAAAATTCTTGTTCTTCATTTTTGCAACAGATGGCGTCCCCTGTCATTATTGAGCAAATGATGGTCCAAATGTGTAATTTGGAATTCGTGCTAATGATGGTAAATTTTCGTCATAATGACGTATTTGCGTCATTCGAAGATATGTATGTATGTCAATGTTATAAATATGTGTCGCGGCTTTGGTCAGGACGGGTAAATTATAAATTCTTTCATTAATAGTATGAATAGATGATGAGTTGTTAATATTTAACATTGGCAATCGCGTTCAAGAATGAATGCGTTTCTTCAATAGCGCAGACATTTCAAGTTTCAATTGTCAAAATGATGAAGACGAACGAAAATTGAAAGTGTCTAGACAGGCACAATCATCAAATTTTGTAAAATAAACCGTGTTTTTAATTAAATTACATTAAAACACGAATAGGTGCAACATGCCCCATTTGCATGCCCCATTCATTCAATGCGATGTTCATTTCAAAACGGATAAGTGTACCAAACGCTTAAGAGCACGCAATTTGTTAGCAGCATCAACACATTTTCAAGCGAAAGTAATAGCTTCATTGGTTTCATTATACGATTTCTTTCTGGGGGAACATAATAACCATGAGATGGGCATTGAGAAAAAAAGGGGAATAGATTTTGGACGAAAAAGGGAGTAGATGCAGAGAAAAAGGAGTAAATTTTTTAATTCTTGCATATTTATTATAATATACATTTATTTTATTGCCAAATAATCTTAATATAATTGTTTCGCCTTGATTGTTGGTCCCTCCACTCCATTCCCCCCCCCCCCCCCCCCCCGAACTAACAAACTCTTGAGAATTTAGCTCTTGTGAACTGGAAAAAGCTCTCATAAGATTCTCGTAAGGCTCTCTGCCACTCTTGTAATGGAGCTCTCGTAGCAAGATTCAAATAAACTCGTTAAGTACAATTATTATAAGATTATTACTGTTGAATAGTTGTATTCCTATTACATACAATTTCATATTTTGCTGTCATTAACTCTCATAGAGACTTTTTAGTGAGAGTTTAACTCTTCAATACTTAAACACTTATAAAAATATTCTTTCAAGAAGTTTATTCTTATGGCTCTTATGGTGAGAGCTTTATAAACACTTAAACACTTTAACGTCTTATTATAATACTTGTATAAGAAAGGTATACTTAAACACCTATAAGAAGAGTGTTGTGAGTACACGATTGATTTCAAAGGAGCTAAGCATAATCTGTCAATTCTGTTTTTGAAGAGAACATGTCGTTCGACTGGAAAAAGTGTAAGCGATCGTCCGCATTTCGACGAAAGGTTAAACAAAATTACAAGAATTTAAAGATTGATGATCCTCCCGGGCTAAGGGCTCCATGACACAGTCATATTTCTATTCATATTTCTAGTCATATCATCAAGCTGACTCGATTCATTTGGTTTACATTTTTACACGTGCACTCTAAACGAAATCGAGTAGGCTTAAGGAGGTTTTCACAATAACGGCCTGATTACGTAATCTGTGCAAATTACTTAATTTGAGCAGTCAAATTCCATACATTTTTAAATTCACCACAATCTGGCCAGATTAAGTACAAGTGTGAAAACCTCCTAAGGATATGATAATATCTATTTTCATATATATGACCAACATATGAGTGTGTAATAGAGCCCTAAGGATTGTTATGGGAAACGTGAATTTTTACTTCAAACGAGGCGGTGTTCATTCCTTGATGTCATCACGAAAGGATTACCAAGCTGATTCAATAAACCACCAAAAATCAAATCAGGACACCTCGAATTTTTTTCACCCTGACCTTGGTGAAAATGAGATAATACCATCGAGATACATGGTCCACACAAAGAACGCATTTAGCAAAGAAAACACACATACTAGGTGTGTTTTTTTGGTTATCCCGTGCAGGTTTGGGTAACGAAATTTCATATAAAAAAAATGACAGGTGCGTCAGCTGTCATTTTTTTTTATATGGAGTTTCGTTACCCAAACCTGCACGGGATAACCAAAAAAACACACCTACTATAAGAATCACCCGCCACCGAACCCTCTCTCCACTGGATTTATAAAAATGCGATACAACTTTTATCATATACCGCGACCAGTGGCGGCTCGTATACAATAATACTGGGGGTTCACAAAAAAGAAAACATCAATAAGACATCAACCCCTCGAAATGTATTTTAACGAATACCTAAGACTACCTATTAAATTATTTTATTTTATTGTCAAAGTATAGTACATACATAAGATTTTACGAAAATAACCACTTCCTCATACCTGTTTCCATCCTGTTTTCCTGCATCACGTTGTAACTGCGCTAACATAAATCTAGATCTTATAACTAAAGAATCACTGCATTTTACGAATCAGCAGCACCCCCAAAGTTATTTTTTATCATTCACTTGGCAATGAATTTCTTTACAAAATGCTTTTCCATCATAAAGTTAAAAAAAGGCAACCTCTTTGAATTTTTAGCTTTAAGTTTTTGTCCTCAGAAAAGTTCTGGTCAAAAAAATTCTTAAGTAAACCGTAAAATCTCGACTCATTTTTATATTCTTTCATTGAAAATACTCACCCAAAATTCATCTCAATTCGGTTCATCCTAAGTGGTGTGCTGTGCAGGCTGTGCACGACCTATTTGTGCACAAATTCTAGTGTAAATTTTGCACTATCCCCTCGCCCCGGGAACCCGTCACATATCTTATTTTGGAGCAAGTGCACCAGTTCATAATGACTATGCATCACCACCTTGGGTGCTAGATGTTGGTCGTTGTTCGCGACATAGATTCAATGGCTTGGGTATACTCAGACTTATAGTATGTTGCGTCGGCTGTTGGTTCTGTTTTATGAAGTGTTTGATTTTGCGAAGATATTTAGAAAATTATTTGTTGATATGGTTGTTTTATCAGGGGGTGCACGTGCACATGTGCACATATGGGCGAGCCGCCACTGACCGCGACAGAAATAATCAAACGTCAAATTATATAGGGTCGTGTGGTTAGGGAACGTCAACCGCAAACCCCTTAGTTTACACCAGAGGGCGCTGATGTCACTAACGAGAAATAAGGTTGACCCCTCGACTTATACAACAACCACGACTTCCCGGAAGTTTCCGGAAAGTACATCACCGAAGTTTCCGGAACAGTGGAAACGAGTATATAAGGGCGTCGACTAGTGTCGACGAGTAGTCAGTCTAGTTTTACCCGTGGATTATGTCATGTCAGTAATTAGTAAAGTAACTAGTGAAATTGTAAACCGTGTGTATATCCGTGTGTGTTGTAATAAATAGTGTTACAGTAAAACGAGTGTTATTCATTATTGTGTACGCGACAATTTATCGTACCTACTGGAAGGTCTAGAAAAGACGAGAAATATATAACAATTTGTGTCAGAAGTGGGAAAAAGGGTCATGTCCGAAGGAATTGTCAACAGCCGAGGAAAACCGGTACATTCCGGAAGAAGTGTGCCTAGCAGGCGAGAAAAACTCGTTGGCAAAGAGCGAACCGACTTCGAGAAGTAACGGATGATTACGTTTACGGAGAATCGATGTATCGAGACGAGTTGGTAACAGAGTTTCGATTCGATGCTGGAAATGCGGTGAACAGGGGGACGTGCGAAGCGCCTGTGGATAGCTGAGGAAGGCAGGCACATTCTGCAAGAAGGTTGCAAACGGAGATTCGAGTCGATGCTGGAAATGCGGTGAACACGGGCACGTGCGAGGTAACTGTCAACAGCTGAGGAAGGCAGGCACACTGCAAGAAGGTTATTAACGGTGATTCAATTCGGTGCGGGAATTGGGGTGAAAATGGTCACCTGCGAACAGGCGCGCACAGAGGATTTACGGGGCCCGGGGCATATAAATAAAAGTGGCCCCTTTGAGAAAAATAACATTTGTCCTTGGAAACTCTATAAATGTTGTTTCTGATGCTACAGGATGCTGGTACCTGAGAAAGCGGCATTAGGGTAGATAGATAGGGCGCTCGTCTTCGAATCATAGGTTCGCGGGATCGAATCTCATTGTAGGCGCAGGTAATTTTCTATGCTTAAACATCACTAACACCTATAGAGGTCAATGCAGCGCTGCGTGAGCACTTTTATTAAAAAAAAAACAATTGATGAAATCATTAATTTAATAAACGTTACAACAAGAACGCTATTCTCAATGTAAGAATGCAAAGAGCCAAAGTAGCTCTTAGCAAAGTTATTTTAAGTACGATGTTCTTAATTTTAGTAGAAAAACTGTAACGTCGAAATCATGTTTCAAAATACTTGGTTTCAGATCGGTCCACACTTTTCAGTCATCAGTCGCAGTCACAGTAATTTCTCATACAAATTGACAGATTGTCAGTCAATCAATTAATTTGTATGGAAAATGACTGACTGATGACTGAAAAGAGTGGATCGACCTTCAAGAGTGTTTTCGATTGATTTCACTCTACTTTTTTTCTCAGTGTAGGGGGCTCACTCAAGAAGTTGGCGGCAGGGCCCAGAGTGAAGTTGTTCCGTCACTGCTGATGGCATTGCGAAAATCGAAATTCTTGTCTCTTCATAAACGTTACTAAGACCGAGTGTCCATAGGAGAACGACAGTCTAAAACCAAACCTTTAGAAAACGTTGAGAAATTTTGCTAATTCGAGAGCATAGTTACAGATAAGACTACAATGAGACTTGAATAAATATAAATTTATGGAAACTAAATAAGAAATAGTCATTTAAAGGGGCTTCCATCGTTTTCAGTTTCTTGGTTAACACTTTCTCTATAAAACACATATATAGTTCGAGGACACTTAGATTTTAAAGGAATTCCGATTAATTAGAGTGTGCTGTTGATCTCAACACCTAAAATATATCAATATTTTAGATTTAGCAATTTTAATTGAAAAAAGTAGGTGAAGGGAAATCCTATAGGGTCCTAGAAATGCTTTGAATAACGCAAAACAAGATAAATAGAGATTTAAATAAAATTTATCTGACATCAATTCGTGTAATAATTTTGCAGACGTATGCGCACTACGAGAGCACTGTCCCTGCGGGGCCCTCTCTAACTCAGGGCCCGGGGCAAATTGCCCCTTTTGCCCCACCCTCTGTGCGCGCCTGCCTGCGAAGGAACTGTCGTCTGCCGAGAAAGGCAGGAACATCCTGTAAGAGATGTATGCAGCGAACCAGAAGAACGAGTTGGTGAAGTGCGAAGCAACCTGCTACCGCTGTCTATAAGTCGAAAAACATGTAAACGCCAATTTCGAGGGGCTGAGGTTGTGTAAGTCATGCTTGTGTAAGTCATGCCTCGAAAACTGCCATCATCGTTTCACGGGTTCATCGTGGAAATCGGTCCATGTTATTTTGGACGAAAGCACTGCGCTCGATCGGAAGAGAAGGAAGCAGCGGATATACGAAGGCTGACCATGTTGCTTATGGAAGGATGGAATCCGGAGGAGATTCGAAAAGCCAAGCTGAATGACGAGGATATCGGTTCGATACTCGTGTGGAAAGAGACCGGAGAAAGGCTCAGTTGGAACGTGGTATCATCGTGTGAGTCAACGACGAAAAGCTATTGGGCTCAGTGGAATTCCCTTCACGTTGAGGACGGCATGCTGAAACGGAAATGCGAATCAGCGGACGGAACGTCGAATATAATGCAGCTGATACTTCCACGAAGTAAGATCGACAAAATGCTGCGAGAGATGCACGAAGGAACATCGGGAGGACATCTTGGTGCCAACAAAATCTGGCGAAAGTGCGTGAACGATTCTACTGGGTGCATGTTTGAGATGACGTTGAAGAGTTGTGCCGTCAGTATACGAGTTGTGCAGCTGTTAAAGGACCAGCGAGGAAGCTGAGAGCGAAAATGAAAATCATACATGTGACGATACGGAGGAGATTGAAGCGAGTTCTGTTCGGGAACAGGTTTAAGGAGGGGGTAATGTAATGCGCCTAGTCTGTACGTCAACCCAAATGGTATTCCCGTACTTGGCTCCAGATGACGCTAGTGTCACTAGCGAGACAACTTGCTGGCCGTTGCTGGAAAGTGCGTCACCGAAGTTTCCGGAACAGTGGAAATGGGTATATAAGGGCGTCGACTAGAGTCAGTTACTGTTACAGTATCGCGAGTGTTATTCATTATCGTGTACGCGAAAATCTATCGAACCCATTGGAACGTCTAGAAAAGACGAGAAAAATATAACAGTATGTTGCCGTTAAGACAGCGACCGCCACGACAGCTCTCTCTGGTCGGTTGCTATCGAGAGAATCACCCAAACCATCATCTCATGGACAATACTCCCCCTCCACGACATGTCAGGAGTGGAATCAGAGATCTCGAGAGAGACGTCCAGGGATACAAACGGGTACGTCCCGATATATTTGATGACACAGCATACCATGCGGCCATCGCAGATATTCACACAACCGTTGTGAATCGGTCAATAGGGAGATTAAGTATGAATAGAGTCCTCTCAGCACCCCCACCACCTATATCACCTGAGGAGACTAGGCTCCCGAGAGTCACAAGAGCGACACTAGCCCAGCTTAGGTCGGGTTTTTGTTCGCGCCTCTATTCATACTTATCTCAAATAGAACCGGACATTCAGAACATTTGTCCGAACTGCGGTGGTGCGCCCCATGATGTGGACCACCTGTTCTGATGCCCCGCTGCACCCACTAGCCTCACTCCGAGGGCATTATGGGACACCCCTATTGTAGCTGCTACGTTATTGTCGCTTGAGACAATAGGCGAGATCGACGACAAAACATAGACTACTTCCACAGACATGCACAGCAGTTCACGCCTTTCTGCGCTACTACAACAACGGCTCTAGCAAGAATGATGCCCAACATAGGTGGCCCAGAACAAGTAGGAGGTAGCTATTGTCGAGGGTGGTAACATCAATCACTATATATACCTCGCCAGTTTGGGCCACTGCACTACGTTTCGCCTGTACTGTAACGCAAAACCCCTAAACGCGATCTATCGTAGGTGTGCTTTGAGAGTGTGTTGTGCGTACCGCACCACATCACATGAAGAGGCCTATGTGTTAGCCGGAATGAAGCCTTTACCGATCAGCAGGCTGTACAGCGGTCGCCAAGGCGTATCACCGCAGATGCACCTGATGCGAAGAAACATATTGAAAGGCTTGAATCTATGAGAAGGTTGCAGGTCCGATGGGATGAGGCCTCTACTGGTCGATAGCCAGACATAACCATGTGGTATGGCCGAAAACACGGGGATATGAACTTTTACATGACCCAGTTCATAACGGGCCGCGGAGAGTACCGTCAATATTTTCACCGGTTTTAGCTGGACGACTCGCCATAGAATGCCCGAGGTGCAAGGGAGTGGCGGAGGATGCGAAGCATGTATTTTTGTTGTCCCAGATTTAGAGATACTAAAGTCAACTAAGTCAACTAGAAGCGGAATGGGGAGAAATCCCCGAGAACCTAGTGGGTCTCATGTTGCTATCAGCAAATAATGGGATTCAGTAAGCAGTGCAATTTGTGTCTTTCACATGGAGCTACAGAAGGAGGAGCGAAGACGCAAGTTTGTGCTACCCGCGGTAATGGCTGATTAGCGGAAAGTGGCCCTGTGAAGAATTACTGAAAGGTGGTCCCGCAGGGTCAAACGGTGACGAAAGAGGTTTTAGGTTTAGTCGGTAAGAATTCGACAAAACTGCATACTGGTGTTCTATGGTAAGCCCTGAATAGACATCGGGCGGAATGAAAATGAAATTTTTGTCCGCGGCGATTTTCTCAATGAAAATGCATACTTACTGTCGTGGAATATGTGGTAAATGATGGGTAATTCCATAAACTAAAATCCGAGAATGGTTTCACAATTTGTCTCTGCCATTTTATGTGTTATTTTTCGATTCCCCGGTCATTAGATAATTTCCGCGATGAACTCGTCGTGGACAGTGAATCGGTTTGACGTTTGCAAAACTCACCACGCCCGACGGAGAATATGCTACAGAGTCGACTCATTTTCACGTTGAAAATGCATTCGGACAAGGGGGAAATTATTTTTTTAGTTATTTTTAAGATGATTTAGGACGTAAAACGCCTTTGCAGCAATTTTCGAAGCTAAAATTTTAAATTCACCACGGTTTTTATGCCGGTTCATTACCGTCACCACGGTTTTTATGCCGGTTCATTACCGTTTCATTTTCATTCCGCTCGAACTCTATCCGGGGCTGTAGACGGCACGCAGTATCCATGCAAGATTACCCATCTCTACCCAGGAAACTATCAAATGCAGGTAGGCAAGGTACGTTTAAAAAATATTTTTTTCCAACTTTCGCTACTGCTTGAGTAGTTAGAATTTTCAGTAAATATTTTGACTATAGTTTGGGGGTAACAATATGATATCCTCTAATTAGGAAAAATACCCAAAATAGAAAAGCCCAAACACAACATTTCTAAACTATACTATAGGTTCGTTTTTTACTACATCCCGTGTAGGTTTGGGTAACAAAACTCCATTTAAAAAAAATGCCAGCTGACCCACCTGTCATTTTTTTATATGAAGTTTCGTTACCCAAACCTACACGGGATGTAGTAAAAAACGAACCTAATGTCAAACCCCAGTCGCAACCACAATCATCAGGCAGATTGCTGTTCAACAGCGACAGCAAAATTACGTCTCTAATTTTAAATGCATTTGTGCTGCTTTCGTCGCTGTTTTGTTGCATCTTATCTATTTCAAGCATAAGATCCCAGATAACTTCTGCTTCTGGATAGCCAGATAACTGCAACTGCTTCCAATTTCTTCTATTGGGTAAATTTTTCAGTTTAAAAAGCCACTGAATAGCATATTCTACCACCTTTATCTGTTCCCACACTAGTAAATACAATCACCACTTCGAAGTTCGAAATTCTAGTAGTCCGTTATCGGCTGTGTGAAGTTAGCCAGTAATATTTTTTTAATTACGCCCTTTTGCTCGGTGAACCGTTTGTTCGACTGCGGCTACGTTTGTTCTTGATTGTTCGCCAAATAATATCGTTTGTTCTTCTCTAACTATTTAATTATAGCAACTTTAAAATTGTGAGTGTGAACTTAGCCAGTCATTTTTAAATATGGGTCGGAAAGGTATAGGTTTGGTATCAATCGAAAGCCAGACGTTTGTTCATTTTGTAGGGCGTTTGTTCATCCTGGAAACGGAAGGATCCAGGAATTATTAAGGAAAAAGAGATTAGTTGTGACGTCATCTTCACTCAACCAACGCCATCTACTCAGCTCAGGTGTACGGGCAACCCGTGTCCCTCGAACAATTTATGCAAGATCCACACCATCATCGTACAGCTGAGCTGAGTAGATGGCGTTGGTTGAGTGCAGATGACGTCACAACTAATCTCTTTTTCCTTAATAATTCCTGTATCCTTCCGTTTCCAGGATGAACAAACCCCCTACAAAATGAACAAACGTCTGGCTTTCGATTGATACCAAACCTATACCTTTCCGATCCATATTTAAAAATGACTGGCTAAGTTCACACTCACAATTTTCAAGTTGCTATAATTAAATAATTAGAGAAGCACAAACGATATTAATTGGTTACCAATCAAGAACAAACGTAGCCGCTGTAGAACAAACGGTTCACCGAGCAAAAGGACCTAATTTCAAAAACATGACTGGCTAACTTCACATAGACCGCTTATATACCGCAGCAAAGATAAAAAGTTTTAGACAAATTTAAATTATTTTTGGACGGCATATACGGGCTGCACTAACTAATCGAAACTAAATTTAGTCTCGCTCGCAACATATGGCGAGGTGCTTGCCAATCCATAATGCCTAGACAAGCGACTGTCTCTGAAATTTATCCAGGAAGAGCGAAGGAAGTCGTCTTGTTACTGGAATGATATCGTTTTCGATTTTCGTTTCGCTACAAAGTTTATATGAAATTCCTGGTGAGAAAAAACGCGATATTAACAAATTCCAATCATAATAATTGTCCAAATAATCGAAATGTCAGATAAACCATTTCTAAACATCTGCACATTCCACAACCAATTCGAATAAAAAGAAGAAGAAGAAAGTTAATACGCGAACTAGACTAGGACGGTATATTCACCCTATGGAAAAGGTACTATCTCCAAAAATGTTTTAAGATAGTTTAAATTAAGAGACGGTATATAAGTGCTCATAGCCTCCAATTTCTTCTATTGGGTACATTTTTCAGTTTAAAAAGCCACTGAATACCATATTCTACCACCTTTATCTGTTTCCACACTAACTAGTAAATACAATCACCACTTTGAAGTTCGAAATTATCAACTTATTCCAACCAATCGGTTCATTTTCCCCAATCACATATTCGAAGGAAATTTAGCCAAGACACAGTCGAATTCGAAATTCTGAATTTCCCATAACAACGGAAATTGCCCAACAAATGCATTTTGATTCGACCTCATTTCGCGAGAAACCGCACAAATGCACAACTGACAGCACTTCACACAAAGCGGCAAACAATTGGCACTTAACGCAGTCATCGTGGCGATACGCGAAATCATTTACCGTACAACGTCCTCGCGGTTCGAAGCTCGTTTGTCCCCCGGCAATTGGTCCATTTTTCACATCACCCTGTACGTGGTGTGTCTCTGATCTAGCTCTGGCTATCGACCGAAGCGCCGCTTGTGATCATGCGCCAGTCTGTGCAAGAACGCCGAGTTGTCAATGTCGTTGGTGGATCGCTGCGCGTGTTAATTTACCGTTTTTCTCTGGAATAATCGTGAAAAAATTGCTGAAACTATTGTCATCGTGTCGGCAAACGTGCGTGCTTCATTTTGGTGTAGGATTCAAGTCCTAGTTGGTGTCCGGGACGCGACAATTAACGAAAACATAGGTCGCGATTTTTTCCCTTGTTCGTCGTTTTGCGCAGGGAACGTCAGTGCAACCAGTGGTGAATGGTGTTTGTGTGTGCTAGAGTGCGAAAGCAATAGTGGCGGTGTTTGTGGCGGCCCCGTTGGCCAGACAGAGATGACAGTTGCTGTCAACCACTGTCCAAGTTCGAATTGAAAGCCTGGAAGAACGAAACGAATTGTTGAACGTCTCAGGACGTACGTAACTGGATCTGAACAATTTGAATTGGATTGGATTCATGTCGCCGTTGCGAACATCTTTTGCCCGTTTGTAGACAACCGCCGACAACAACATTCCAAGGTAACACTCGAGAGCACTTTTTGCACAATTTATTGTGACGCAGTCACGCAGATCGACTACACGAGAAATGCATGCGAAATGCGTCCCAGGGACGCAAAGTGTGCTGTGTTTGTGTCACGGGGACGGGACGGACGCTTGTCTTGTTGTGCGATCGTTGCCCCTGTTGTCCGTGATCGGGTCGAAATTCCATCACGGGAGCAACCTCACCTTCGGCTTTCTTGTGTCTTCATCATTTCGTCTTGGCAGCTTGTTTCTTCGGTTGGATGGGGTCGAACAATGCATTCCAACGGACTTACGGTGGTATGCCTATGCACAACGAGAGATTGCCCTTGTGGGATTTGGAAGTGAAACAACTCTTGATTGGATCGGGACAAGGTCAGGAAGCATCTCACTAGCCTTCACCCAAGGCACACCGTTGGCATTTTCATGCTTCCGACATTCCGAACTTTTGGCTAAAAAAAAACTCGTCAATGACGTGCACGCAAACCTTTTTGCGGATTCGCAAGGCTTTGTTACCTGCTGCTGTAACTGAATCATGAGCGGGGATCGCGGCATTCAACATTCTTGCATGACAAGAATCTGCGGCTCCTCGCCGAACTTGATGCGAGAAGACTCAACTCGCGACGATGACGTCGTGATGGGCGATGGTACTAAACAATTACTGCGCGTTGTTCTGTTACCACTCCAAAGTAGTTTTTTTTTGCACATTGTCTAGTTCTGAAGAATTCGCTGATTCTGATTGTAAATTGCGAAACGATGACGAATCCAATGGCGCCCTGCCTGCCCCGCACGTTCACCTGCCTGTGATGATGGCCAAGAAACCACCAGCACCACAGCATGGTGCCACCGTTGTTGCCACATTTTCGCGGTGGTGGTTACGGTTCGGGCGTTTTAGAAAATGCGTCGCCCCGTTGAATTTGTTGAATTACCTGTTCGATGGGAACGCGCTGATAACGCTCGTTTGCGTCTTGTAGGAGACGACGAGCCAAGAAGCGTTTCAGGTTGTTTGATTGCCCGGGAACGGGGGCCCCGTGTTTTGGTTTCTTCTTATGCTAATGAGCGACGCCGGCTTACATGCTTTTTTCTGTAAATTTTTTTTCGCTTGTTTTTGTATTTTCCGTTTGAATTCATTCGAGCGTCAGGTGAAACGACCGGCGCGGCGCGCAGTTGCGTGGGAACTTGTGGAAGTTAACGTGGTCCGAGCACGTTAGATAAGAGTTCGGTTTCGGGCGTAGGTGAGGCACCGACCTATGAATGGGCCAATCTGCCAAAACCGAACGACCGTTATCGATTTAGCGGCCGGTTACGGGGCGGTTGGTTATTGACCTATTTCGGGCAGGTTTTGTGTAAACATTCTGATAAGAAATTGGAGTCCGTGCCGACAGTAGGTTGTGTTTAGATTGGGCGATAATTGGAACTACCTGAACATTATTTTGTTGTCATTGTACATTTTCACTGAAGAAATAGGTTTGCCTATTATCGGGGTTTGTAAAAGATTTGATAATTTCTTATCGATACTTGTGTGTGATAAGATTTGTGATGTGTAACTTGTTGTGGCTCAATAATAAAAAAAACGCGATTAGCTCAATTTTGAAAAAAAAAGAAAAATGTACGTTGAGTAAATTGGAAGTATTTGTTCTCAGTTTGATGTGAATCAATAGCAGTGCACCGAAATTAATATTTTAATTAACCTCACTGTCTATCAAATTTTACAATTTTTGTTCGTAAATATATTCGGTCGACATCAACGCAACTGCGGACGCATTGCGGGCCAAGTCATCTGCGTAGCGATTGCCTACAAAGTCACTACAGTCCGGTATCCAGCATAGCGTAATGATGTTGAAGAAGCGACCCATCTCTTTAGTACTGAGCGGAACCTCTCAAGTTTTTGCTGTGGTCTGCAATGAATCAGAAGAGAACGGTTATGATTTCACGAATAAAAATGCAAATTCGCTCATTTTCTTGGTCCAATGTTTTACTGTCGCGCCAGGTATTTATTTTTATGTACGAGGTACGAGGGGTGGTTCTCTCACAAAAGGTCCCATGGAGACACTTCAAATTTTTCTTAATTACGACTTCCATGAGTATCATCAGACAACCGCCCACGCCCGTTCCCACACCACCACCAGGCTACTTCGAAGTGCTCGCTAGACATCTAGTTAGCACCTCTGGTACTAAATTCAAAGACAAAATGAAAAATACGCAATCCAATCCTTTCCCCCATTTAAAAGCGCGGAAGTTGATGATGTAGTTTGTGCTCTCCTTCAAAACTGTCTGCAAATAATCATACCTCATCAAACTGCCTTTCCCGGCGTGTCGTAGAAGGCGACTAAAAAGGGACCTAATCCAAGGTGGATCAGCATGTGCCGAGGGATGCATGGTCAAGAGGGTGCTTGGCCGCTAGTATGCGAAGGTCGCAGGCAACCATGACATCTGAAGCCTGAGGCACATTTTAACATCAACAAGACCTCCCATAGGTTAGTGTGTGTGTGTGTATGGGTTGCCGTGTCTGGAGATAGCCGGCGGACGTAAAAGGAAAGTCCATAAATTTATTTATTTCCACACACTAGTGCCAAAATACACAACCTTTCTCCAAAAAGAATGGAAGGCCTTATGGAAATTGACGCAGATACAAGCACTACCCCACTGGGCACTACTTCTGCTATGCGGTTGAGTGATCCCGGGGCGAACCTAGTTCGCGCCAGAGCTCGACGGTTTCCGGGGGCGAGCAATATAAGGCAGTCCAATTACATTGTGGAGAAGCTGAGGGTTGCAAGCTGGAATGTCGGTTCCATGACGTCAAAGAGCGAGGAGATTGAGGGTATCATGAAGCGGAGAGGGATAGACATTATGTGCGTGCAAGAGACAAAGTGGCGAAATACCCATATCGACAGAGCCCGGTTTCTTACGAATTCCATGAAGTACAAATTGTACTACTATGGAGTTACAAACCAAAGAAACGGAGTTGGCATTATTCTGGCGTCGTCTTTACTTGGCAGCATAATAAGTGTCGCGAAGGGAAGTGATCGCTTGATCAGCATCAAATTGGTTATCTGCGGAAGGGTGTGGAACGTATAATAAGTGCCTACGCTCCTCAAGTGGGACTGCCACCAGAAGAAAAAGAGGCCTTTTGGAACGACGTTGACACCCTGATTCAGACCATTCCAGATACCGAATTGGTGTTCTTGGGAGGAGATTTAAATGGCCATGTGGGTGAATCAAATTATGATTACGAGGATTGCCATGGTGGAAAGGGTAGCCCTTCAACGGTCAGAAATGACGAAGGTGAAGCTATTCAGACCATGCAGATCGCATGGTTTGGTCATCCTAAATACATGGTTTGTGAAAAACGAGAGACACCTGATCACCTACAGTAGTGGACACGGAGATAGGAAACGCGAAACGCAGATCGATTACCACCTCTGCTTCGATTTTATGAGAAGGTGGGTAAGAGACTGCAAGGTGATCTTGGGTGAATCTGTCGTCAGCCAACATCGTTTGCTCCTGTCAGAATTTATTTTGAAAGCAGGAGGAGCAAGAAATAGTAGAACTCCCAAGCCCGTCGAAAAAATCAAGTGGCACAATCTCACAAACGACAACTTTGAACCTGTAGTGACTCCATTCATTGATAAAATGACGGAGTGGTTTCAAAACAACACCAACTGCACCGAGCACAGTCCAACACAAATGTGGAATAGTTTTGCTGATATGTCAGTAAGTGAGGCGGAAAAGGCACTTGGAGTTTCGAAAGGTCCACTCCACACGAAGAAAGAAACATGGTGGTGGAACATCGAAACTAAGGAAGCAGTGCAAGCCCAATCGAACGCATTTAAGGCATGAACGAAATGTGAGTCAAGCAATGAAACCGAACGGGTTCAACTTCGCGAAAATTATATGCAATGCCGGAAAAACGTAAAGCGCTTGGTAGCTCAAGCAAAGGCGAAGGCAGCTGAGAAATTCTACCAAGAACTAGAAACTCAGACTGCGACCGAAGGACCGCCTTGCGCGAGAGACCTAAGCACGACGCCGGGATATTTAGGGTCGCAGCCCAAAGGAGAAGGAACGCTCGGGAAATACAGGCGCCAAAGTACGTGGAGGACGCGCAAGGAATGTTGCTGATTGACGATACGGCAATTTGTAGCAGGATGCGAGAGTATTTTGACGAACTTCTAAATGAAGAATTTCCTCGAGCAGCTTTTCGAGATGTTGAGCCGAATACCACAAATATTGAAGATATCTCAGAGGAAGAGGTGATGGAGGCAATGCATCAGATGAAACGCGGAAAGGCAGTCGGACCGGACAAAATCCCCGCGGAATTTTGGTTGAAAATGGAAAATGTCGGGCTTAGATGGCTCACAGTTCTCTTCAACAAAATCAAAGGTGGGCAACCGATGCCTGATGCTTTCAGGGAAAGTTTTCTTCTTCCTTTCTATAAGAACAAGGGAGACTCACGCAAACTCAACAACTATAGGGCTATAAAATTAACACCTCATACACTGAAGATCTACGAGCGAATTCTCTGCAACCGATTGAGAAAGATTGGGCGGTTGAATGACAATCAATGCGGCTTTGTTGAAGGTCGATCTACAGTCGATGCGATTCAGTGCATTCGTATTGCAATGGAAAAGTATAGAGCAGCACGAAAGGACTTGCACTTTGTGTTCATCGATTTGGAAAACGCATTCGATAGAGTACCTCGTGATCTGATATGGTTGGCCTTGAGAGCACTTAATGTCCCTGAGGTATATGTCAGGATGATACGAGACATGTATGATGGAGCTACGACTAAGGTTAGATGCACAGCCGGTGAATCAGAAGAATTTCCGGTGAATGTTGGAGTACACCAGGGCAGTGTATTGAGTCCGTTGCTCTTCAACATCATCATGTGCTACTTATTAACACGTATCTCCGACGGCCTAGAAATATCTCTTCTTTTTGCCGATGATATAGTCCTCAGTAGCCCAAACATCGTTGCCTTGCAAGCTGCACTTACAAAATGGTGTGACATTCTGGAGGAGCATGGACTGAGGGTAAGTATAACAAAGACTGAGTTCTTATGCTGCCCATTCTCAGACCCAGATGCACCGATACCAGAAATGTACGTCAAAGGAGAGCAGCTTAAGTCTTGTACCAAGTTCAAGTAACTTGGCTCGATGGTGAACAACGGAGCTACATGCGATGATGACATCAAACATCGCACAAAGGTTGGGTGGATGACGTGGCGAGAAAACTCTGGAGTTTTCTGCGATAAGAAAATGCCACTGAAGCTAAAGGGCAAGTTGTACAAAACGGTTGTACGTCCCGCACTCATGTATGGATCAGAATGCTGGACCATGTATGAAGGTTACGCGAAAGAAATGACAGCGACTGAAATGAAAATGTTACGCATGTCAGTTGGTGTAACGAAAAGGGACCACATCAAGAGTAGCTACATCCGAGGCAGCTTGTCCATAGACCAACCAATCACCGAAAAGCTCGAAGACCGACAAATGGATTGGTATTGCCATGTTCAACGGCGTCCTCCTGAGAACCCAGCAAAGAAAGCGATATCAATGGAAGTTCCACTTGATGGACCCAAGGCCAGAGGCAGACCGAAGAACACCTGGATGTGTCAAATGAAAAAAACAACAACAACGCATTGGTCTCGGCGATGACACGATCCAAGATAGAGCTGCCTGTAGAAATATGCTGAGATATTATCGCCAAAACGGGCGATGTGCCTACACTGCAGGTCGAGCAACGCGAAACCATGGAGCGGTATAAAGAACGAGGCAAGGAAGAAGATAAAACTGCTCTTTTTAGAGTAAGCTGCATTTCAGATTTGACCCACATGCTTGGTGGAAGGTCAGCAGAATCTCCAACGCGGAACCTTATTCCCAGGTAAGGTCGCAGGCCTATTAGTCTAACATTGTTTCTCCTCGAAACTTTATGGAAATTGAGCAGGCCTTTACATCAAAATCAATTTGCCCATGTCAAGAGTAAGTCACAGACTCGTCGGCACTATTGAGATATCCCTAGACCCTAAATGATGAATAAAGCGCTGTGCGCCTTCTTAGACATCTAAGGTAACTTTAAAATCATGAAAGGATGCCCAGCCCACATGGCGGCTTACTCACACATTAACTGTGGTGCCTGGTGCTAGAGGAACTAATATCGCTTCTTGAAGCAATTGGCATGACATTTGATGCCCTATCTGGATCCTAATGTTGGACAGTAGGTTGTGAATCGAAATTGGTATTAAGCCACCCCACTAACGTAAGTCTACACTTGGACTAATTAAGCTAAAGAGAGTTCCTCGAAACTACTCAAAAGAGGTTCAATGCTATGGCATTACATTCGAAATTAGAATACGTATACTAAGCTTCAATGAAACCGGGCCACTTACAATTTTCGCAACCTAACCCAATTTTCTCAAAAAGTACAAAAGCTACAACTATTAATGTTATATCGACTGAAAGAATTTATGACAATTAAATTGAATACAAACACATTGGGGTTTCTGAATTTATTAAGCATTTTTTAAAGACTTTACACATAGGAGTCATATCGAGTCTGCCGCCCAGACCATGAAAGATCCTCCTCCATAAGCAACAGATTCAGCGATGCAACAGTGAAAATAACGTTCTTCAGGGCGTCGATATACTCTCTGACGTCGATCATTCTGATATAGACCCACCGTGGTCTCATCAGTGAAGAGCACGCCACCCCACTCTTCTAACGTCCAATCTCTATGCTCTCGAGCGAATTCAAGTCGTGCTCGACGATGGTCTACCGTTAACTTTGGACCTGTTGCAGCTCTCCTTGGAGTGATTTTCCGTTCAGCAAGTCTCCTTCTGACAGTAGAAGAACTTATGACCACTTGGTGTTCGTCACGCAGGTTTCGTTGGACTTGAACTGCGTTGAGGCAACGATTTCTCAGAACAGTGAGTTGGATATAGCGATCTTCTGCTGCTGATGTAGCCCTAGTTGTGCCCGAACCTGGACGACGATCGAATGTTCCAGTCACTAAGTACCGTCTGTAAACTCTTTGCACTGACGATCTGCCAATTTGAAGTCACGTTGCCCAAAGCCTGCTTGAAGTAGTGCTTGAGCTGCTTTCTCAGGTGTCGTATCCATTATTGACTGAGAAAAGTGGTAAAAATGCACGCGTCTAACCAGGCTTAGAATATCAACAAAGGAAATCATAAAGAATATCCGACTACTCTCACTGCCGAAACAAAATAACGGTAAGCGAGAACTCTAATAAAAACAGGCAAATCGTTAGCATTGTGTTTGTTGCTTGATTGTAATGTGAGTTAACGGTACTTCAGATAAAAGAATTGCCATTAAATGCACTTTCTGTAGACATAACTTTCATATTTGTAAGTTTCATACTTTTTATGAAAATTGAATTTGAGTTCAAAAGTGGCGAGTGGTCCGATTTTTGTAAAGCAAGAGTGTACTTGAAAAAATGTTTTTAGTTAGGAAACACGAGTTATGTGGACTTACCGCATGGTAAAACTTGTGTTCAGAGGATTTCCGGAGCTATTCGCGATTGAAATTAATGGCGCATTCGGTAACCACGATTTGTATCAAATGCTGGAATTGCGTAGAGTAGACAACCGAGAACTTGATGCTCCTTGCTTTGCTAGTGTGATTACCTAAAATATTGTAACGCGACACGATATTTTACAGGTGCTTTTAGTACCGCCTCCTCTACTCCTCTACTATACTTATAGGCCGTGGGATTATCAGAGAAGACCGTGTGTCGCCATTGTCTGAAGGAAAACGAAGCCTACCTTAACTACCTCTCTGTGAACGACTCAGCGGCACGATTTGAGTATCTGCAGCGCCAAATTTTGATGATGCCATTTCATTAATGTTGGCCAGAAACGACCAAATCTGCAATCCTTTTTCGCGAAATCGTAACGGTTCTCCAGATATTGCAGCATTTCCATGTCTTGCACAAGGGCGAATTATCTAATCCTTTTGAGGTGAATAATGCAGTTAGACAAGGCTCTATTTTATTACCAATGCTGTTCCTAATTACCATAAACGATGTAATCTGCGACGCTCTAGGCGACCATAAAAGAAAGGGTATTAGATGGAAATTAGCTGATTACCTTCAGCACCTGGACTACGCCGACGAAATTTTCCTTCTCTCAAACACACCAGATCAACTGCCCCAAATGACGAATGCTTTGCATCGTGAAAGTCGAAGTGCTTTATAAATTAATGCCGCTAAGACTAAATACATGAGCTTGACATCAGGAGAGGGTAAAGCACAATTTTTATGACTGGATAACCGATACAAAAAGTTTAGAACTTTACTTACCTTCGAAGCGTATTGATAGCGGATGGTGGGGCTGATGCCAATGTAGAGTCTCGCATAAATAAAGCCCGACCAGTATTTTTCAGTTTAACTTCTATCTGGCCTGAGGTAATGTCTAATGACGACCTCCTCGAAATTAATGACAAAAATTGAATAGGCACGGACATCAAAAGGCGGAAGTGGCAGTGGATATGTCACACACTTTGAAAAGAGCCAAAAAACATTGCAAAACAGTCTCTAGATTGGAAATCTCAGGGAACCAATGCAAGCCGTCGTCCATACATGGAGAAGTTCTGTTGAGAGGGAGGGAAAATGTATATGGGAAACGTGGGACCAGCTAATGGCGATGGATGCTAATAATGGGAGCTGGGAAAGAAGCGTAGTCAATGCACTATTCCCCACTAGGGATTAAAAGGAGTCAGAGAGAGAGATTTCACAGATTTCCTCCGTTTTATAGTAAAAGTAAAAATCTGTATAGATCACCCCTTCTAGATCCCCAAAAAAATGCGGCAAAATGTTGTTTGCCTTCTGAGGAGATTGTACAAACTCCACTGTTTCGACTGCTGTTTAGTGTCTGCTAATTTTCAACCTCGTTTTCCTCAATATTTTTGATCGATCTTCGGAGGGTATGACCTATTTATCTATTGCGTATGATTTGGTCTATGAAAGACTCCCACAGAAGCCATAGAGAAGCATTGATTTGACAATTTGCATTTCAAAGATTAATCGGATGTCAGCCCGCCTGGAAATATCGTTGTTTTCTTTTTGCCAAAAAGGAGTCAAAGTGAAAAAGGCTACCCTAGCCTAGGAGATATGAGATTGTCTACTTCAGGGGTGTAAAACTCCAAACCTACCATGGGCCAAATATCACTTTCTGCAGGATTGAGATTGATCGTGCGGCCCGATACACATTTCCAAAACGCATCTAGAAAATAGAATAGGTGACAAAATTCAGCCTTCTTTTATTCCACTGTGCACCTTAAAGGATCTGAAAGCTCACATTTATGTAAGGCGTGATATTGGAGACCGAAGTTAAGGTAAAAGACCCTATTTTCGTCATGTTAAGGAGATTTCTGCGGTTTCCAAATAACAAGGGAAACAAATTGCGTTATTTTTACAAACTATGGTCATGAAAATAAAGTTTGGAAAGTTTACTATGAAATTATAAAATCTAAAAACCGCAATTGTTTTATGATATACAGTTTTTTAGAAAAATATAAAATTACTTCAGACTCCCTAATTTCGTCATAAAAAATGGTCGTATTCCTAACTTCGTCATGGCGGGCACCTAATTTCGGCTATGAAAAACAACTGTTTCTTTTTAAAGGTAATGTCAATTTATTAACGAGACCGAGGCTAATTCAGGCGCGGCCGAAATTTGAATACCCTTCACTCTCCTCGTGCTAAAAAAAATGTTCGGGCGAACCTTGTGTTTAATCCTTCCCCATTCTTTTCCTTCCGTTTTGGCATAAGTTCCGTGGCGTCGATAATACAATATTTGTGTGAGGTTTGGTTTGAATAAGTGGGAAAATAAAAAAAAAATTCGCAGAAAAAAATCTCAGAAAACTTTATTGGGGGGATGCGGGAGCATGGCCCCATAGTACGATTCTATTTGTTTTACTTTTTTTGTTTTGTTTTGATAAAGACGCATTGTTTTTTTTTTAAATTGGTGTAGAAAAAATGTTTCTTAAAAGATCCAAAATGGGGGGGTTGGGTTTGTATGGTAGCCCCATGATCCCATGGTCTGATTCCATTAATTTTTACATAAATGTTTTGTGGCATCAATTGAAATGCACTTTTATGAGGTTTGGTTGAAATTGGTGCTCAAATAAAAAAGTTTTTCTTGGAAAAACTCAATTTGGGGGCTGGGTTTGCATGGCAGCCCCTTGACCCCACAGTCCGATTCCATCCATTCTTACATATGTTTTGTGGCAACAATATTATAAACACATTTGTGTAGTTTGGTTGAAATTGGTGCACAAACAAAAAAGTTTTTCTTAGGAAAACCAAACTGGGGGGTTGGGTTTGTATGGCAGCCCCATGACCCCACGGTCCGATTTTAGCGATTCAAACATACAAATTGCCTGCAATAAAAAGAAGCCTTTGTGCAAAATTTCAGCTCGATAGCTTTTAAACTGGCCGAGTAAAGATTTTGTTATAATTTTTTTTTAAATAATTATTGAGTCCAAGTTCTATTTACAAAGATGACGAGTTAAGGAATACTTTGAATTATCTCAATTTCGTCATAGTGACGAACTAAAGTTGTACTGTGCCCAATCTCGTCACCATTAATACTATTATTTGAAAGCATATTTTTATATTTTATTTGTAAGAGTACTTTAAGGTTATTGTTACTGAATGCTTCACTTATTATTCGTTAGTATTACAAATTAAACTTAATATAAAGATTTTCTTGAGCATCTACGGTGAGTCTGTTTAAAAAAAAACTGATACGAATTATGGCCAAACCTATCGAAAATTGGTTGAAATAACAGTGACGAAATTAAGTTTTAGGTTTATTTGTACTTTTACGGAGATTTTAACACCAAAATATGACTAATTTTTTAATGATGACAAAAGAAATATTGCATTATAAATTTTTTATTCAAGACCTAATTTCGTCATCATGACGAAATTACGCTCATGCCAATTATCACTATGTTTTAACTTCGTCATCCTTTTTTTTAAACTTATCACAATAGAATGCAAATTTTTATTCGATAAATAGAATAACAAAAGCATATTTCGTTCAAAACACACAAATAAAAGAATAATTCACTTACTATTTCACGAACAGCACTTGAGAACAACACATTAGTCCACTAGTCGAAACAACAACTGACACTGCTCAATTCACGCATTTCAGTTCTGACGACACTCTGTGTTCTTCTTAATTTACGAATGTAGTGCAATAATGTTAACAAATAGGTGATATCGATTGCATATTACCTCTATATTCAGAAAATAATAACGGTTTTTAGTAGGTGCATTATATGTTCCTATTTTATTTGAAAAAATCAAATGTGACGAAATAAGGTACCCTGACGAAATATGGTTCATTTACCTTAGCTATTCAAATCAGAAGTATTATAACTTGTACAATAGTGTCTTTCTATATTCCACCCTCTAGCACCATTACCTCACAAGGCATAATCCAATTCCTCAACCAATTGCCACAACCGTTACTCTTTGTCGGCGACTGCAACGGTTGGAGCCCAATCTGGGGGTCGCCACGTTCCAACCAACGCGGAAAACTTCTCGAAGAAGTTATAACATCCCTTAGCCTATGTTGTCTCAACATTGGCAATCCCACACATTTCTCCACCCACAACACCTTCACGCACATTGACATATCTCTCTGTTCAGCTTCACTGTTCCCACTAAGCAAATGGTGCACTGCGACCAACCTACATGGAAGTGACCACTTCCCTATATTAATCTCGCTCGGCAATGACCAAACCCTACCCACGAAGTTTATAGCAAAATACCAACTAGAAAAGGCCAACTGGGGTAAATTTCAGGAGCACTTAGACAACTTTTCACTTAACAAACCCACCAGCGACAATGTCAATAGAGAAGCAGCAACCATTATCAGGGCTTTGAAATTCTCCGCGAATAACGCGATTCCCACCACAACTCCCAGAATAATCACAAAATTTACCCCATGGTGGAACAGATCATTGGCACTTCTACGCAAGAAGAAACAAACATCTTTCAACAAATTAAAAAAACACCCCACCCCACAAAATTTAGCGGAATACAAACGCCTGAACTGGGAATTCAAACAACTTTGCAAATCGGCGAAAACCGAAGCATTTGAAAAATTTTCACATGAAATCAACCCCCACTCCAGTCTAGCACACATCTGGAAAAAGATAAAGTACATATCCGCACAACAAACATTTACTCAAATCAAATCCCTTGAATTAAACAACACTCATCTAACTGATCCAAAAGAAATCGCAAACTCATTTGCAAAAGTATGGTCAGATGCCTCTCTTGACTCCAACTTTAGCTCTGCTTTCATAAATTCAAAATTGACTGCTTTAAACGATTCATATAACCCCCCCAATTTAACACTATCTGCTTCCAAAATCGAAGTACCAATTTGTGACCTAGAATTTGACTCAACGCTATCATCCCTTAAAGGATCAACTCCAGGTTTAGATAAAATATCTTACCCTATCCTAAAACAAATCACCCCCCAATTTAAACGACGCCTAATCAACTTATATAATAATATCCTACTTACGGGAGTGATACCCCAAAACTGGAAATTGGCAGCAGTTTTTCCCTTACACAAACCAAAAAAGCCAGTTAACCAAACCTCTGGTTACCGGCCAATATCACTTCTCCCATGCATTTCAAAGATCCTCGAAAAAATCGTATCGCGTCGTCTAGCTTGGTTCTTGCAAAAAAACAATCTGATATCCCCGAACCAGGTTGCCTTCAAACCAGGTCAAGGTACTGTCGACATCCTACTGCACATTGACCACTATATATCCAACATTGTCTCAACCCACAGCCACTCATCAATAATAAGCTTCGACTTTGAAAAAGCTTTTGATCGCATCGGTTGCCATACCATTGTCAACAAATTGACAGCATGGGGAATCGGTCCCCACATGCTACTGTTCGTTAAAAATTTCCTTTTAAATCGACAAATAAAGGTAAGAGTTAACAATTACTTTTCTGACACAGCTCCTCTGTTTAACGGCATCCCTCAAGGCTCACCCCTCTCAGTAATCCTATTCTTAATTGCATTTGAAGGCCTCAATGGAGTTATCAAAGCTCACAAATACTTCACTCATTGCATATACGCAGACGATCTATACATTCTATGTAAAATTTCCGAACAAGGCACATTCCTTTCTCTTCTTAACAATCTGCTTCAGGATATACTTGTCTGGTGTGAAACCTCTGGTGCAAAAGTATCCCTACCAAAATCCCAACACCTCCACATTTGCAGAAAAACTTCATGCTCACCTCCCACTATCACATTCAATAACTCAACCTTATGTAATGCAAACCAACTTAAAATACTGGGGCTGATAGTCAGTAGAAAGTATTATTGGTATGAACATATTGAATATTTACGGAAAACATTGGAATCGAGACTGAACGTAATTAAATTCCTAGGTGGTAACCATTCAAAAGCGCACCCAAAAACCTTAGTCAACGTAGTGAAACAATTCATTCTCTCGAAAATTGAGTATGGGCTTCCAATATATGGCTTTGCAGCTAAAACCCAGACCCAAAAGATAGAAACCATCTACCATACAGCCATAAGAGCAGCTATCGGCGCATTCAGAACAACACCAATTATATGCATACTAACTGAATCTGGACTCCCACCCTTTGTAGAACGCCGCGATCAACTTTTAGGCCGGCTCATCCATAAAATACTTATCCCAAGAAATTCCATTCTGTCGGGTGACATTAAATCCATAAAGAGACGTAAAACGGAACCCAAATACAATTCAACACTACTTAGAATAACAAAAAAAGCCAACTCCTTAAATATACCAACAACTCTACCCGCTATTAAAGTAATTAATAACCCACCCTGGCACCTGCGACCCGAAAGCCTTATCACTGATCTGACCTCCTACCGTAAAGAGCACACAAGCATTGATTGCTTCAAGAAGCTATTCTTAGACGTAACCAAACCATACGTAAACAATAGATGGTGTCTACTTTTCACGGATGGTTCCAAAACCCCACATAGTACATCCTACGCTGTTACATATGATGATGTAATTATTCATTACAGTAGCATCCCTGAATATGCCTCAGTATTCACAGCCGAGCGTGAAGCACTCTCGTATGCAGTCAAATTTGCAGCTAAGACAACCGGGAAATTCATAATCTGTACAGACAGCCGTTCCTGCTTTAACGCCCTTCAAAATATAAACAATAAGGATAACACTATCGGAATTATAAGAGATACTTTAATAAGCAAACCATCTAAAATTAAAGTAATGTGGATTCCCGGGCACTCTTCCATAGCTGGTAATGACCTAGCCGATTCAACAGCGAAATATGCCGCTCAAGCACCAACATTTTTCGAATATCCATTCAATAAAAACGATTTAATACGACTTGTAGATTCCTCGATTCACGATGCCAAGCAAGTTAAATGGGCTAGTTTTTCACATTTCTATAAAACCTGCAACCCATTGGGCGAACCACCCACCTACCCGACCAAATCCCCCAGACGCCATATTGTACAAATCATGAGACTCAGATTCGGCCATACTGTTAGTACACATCTGCACCTATTGTTAAAAAAGCCAAAACCTACATGCGATTTTTGCAAGGCAGCACACCTTACCATCCCCCACCTCTTAGATGACTGTCAATCAGTCCAATACTACAAAACCTCCAATGGACTCCCATCCAAACTATCCCTCTTACTCTCCCCAATCAATTTTAATACCAACCGCTTAAAAATAATGGAATTTATTAAATTTACAAATATCATCATATAATTTAAAACCCATCAAAATAACAATACAAATAAAATTTAACCTTTTTCCATACTATTCACCTCTGACCTATAATAATATAATTTCTTGAACTCTGTTACATAAAAGAATACATAAATTTTAAGTCCGAGCCAAAGGCCCCAGCTGCCAGTGCTTCCATTGTATATTATTTACTTTGTAATTACATTATATTGTAAATAAACATAATAATAATAATAATAATAATTTTTATGTACGAGGTACGAGGGGTGGTTCTCTCACAAAAGGTCCCATGGAGACACTTCAAATTTTTCTTAATTACGACTTCCATGAATATCATCAGACAACCGCCCACACCCGTTCCCACACCACCACCAGGCTGCTTCGTGCTCGCTAGACATTTTGTTAGCGCCTCTGGTACTATATTCAAAGACAAAATAAAAAATAGGCAATCCAATCCTTTCCCCCATTTAAAATCGCAGAAGGTGATGATTTATTTCGTGCTCTCCTTCAAAACTGTCTGCAAATAATCATACATCATCTAACTGCTCTTTTTAGAGTAAGCTGCATTTCAGATTTGACCCACATGCTTGGTGGAAGGTCAGCAGAATCTCCAAGGCAGAACCTTCATTTCCAGGTAAAGTCAAAGCCTAAGGAATAACCAAAATCCTACGCAGGCCTATTAGTCTAACATTGTTTCTGTGGTCCTACGGCAACTACCTCATCGGGGCGGATCGCACCTGTTTTCTACGTGGAAACGGCCAAAAGTTGCCAAAACGCCTCCTTGGCAAGAGCCTTGAAGGTTCAAGCAGGAAGGTTGTGTTTGGTGTGTATATGTGTGGATTCGAGTTATGTGTTTTTTGTCATATTGGGAGCATTACATCTCGGCGCGGCTGCTCTCAATTTTATTAATTCGCGCCGGCATTAAAACAAATCCAGGCCCAGAGGTATGGTTTTGTAGTGTTTGCGGCCAACGAATTGGTTCGAATGCCAGGTCAGTACAGTGTAATGGCTGCTTGGAGTGGGTCTCAGGTGTTCCATATCATATGTTGCAACGGGATGTATAAATTCAGGACGACCTCGGGCTGCCCCTAGCCCACCATCTCCTCCACAGCCCCCAGCTCCCTCAAGCAATATGAACTGGAATGCTAGACCTAGCTTAACCCCGGCCCCTCCAGCAGTTTTCACTCTACTGTTCTTATTGCAATTTAACTGCAACGGCATTCACCAAAAAATTGCCGAGATCACTCACTTCATGAGTGCAAACAGAATTCTGATTTCCGCCATTCAGGAGACGTTGATCCATTCGAACTCGAACTTGTGGTCCTACTGGCAACCATTGCTATTGCATTATTATTTTGCAGTTGCAATACGCCTCTTCGGGGCGGACCACACCCGTTTGCAACAACAAACGGCCAAGAGTTGCCAAAACGCCTCCCTGGCAAGAGCCTCGAAGGTCTCGATGCAGGAAGGTTGTGTATGGCTGTGTATATGTATGGACTCGTTATATATGTTTTTTCGTCTTATTGGGAGCATCACATCTCGGCGCGGCTGCTCTCAATTCTCCTTTTACGCGCCGGCATTGAAACAAATCCAGGCCCTGTTTTGGTATGGATGTGTAGTGTCTGCAACCGACGTATCGGCTCTAATGCCAGGTCACTTCAATGTAGTTGTTGTTCGGAGTGGGTGCATTTTAGATGCTCCGGTTTGAGAAGGATGGGTCATTACATAGAAGGGACATTTGTTGCTCCAGGCTGTAGGAATACTGGGCAGCCTCGGGTAATACCAGGCCCCTCCCCTCCACCAACGCCCCCTACTCCCCCCAATAATGTTGCCTTGAACGTAAGACACAGCTTGACTCCCGCCCCTCCGCCAGCAATTTTTACACCGGTGTCCATATTGCAGTTCAACTGTAATGGCATCCTAGGGAAATTCCCTGAAATCACAAGCTTCTTGAGAAAGTACAGAATCCTGATTGCAGCCATCCAAGAGACGAAACTCCACGCGAATTCACCATTCAACGCTGATGGTGATTATATCATCTTACGCAAGGACAGAGAAGGCGCCACGAATGATTCTCACCCTGGAGGTGGACTTGCCTTCCTAATACACAGGTCCGTACATTACCGTGTATTAGATGTAGTTTCAGACGGTACGGCGGAATTGCAAGCCATCTCAGTTTCATCAGGGAGCACCAATATCGAAATTTTTAACATCTACATACCACCACACTCTAGTTGTACAAACTACCATTTCGATATTGGTCCTCTTCTTAATGGAGAGCACAGGATCATTCTTGGTGACTTCAATGCCCATCATGAACTCTGGCATTCCGCGCTTCACAACGATGCCAGGGGTCAAGCTATCGCCGAATCTCTGGACGCATCAGGTTTCTGTACCCTCAACGAAAACTCCCCAACCCGTGATGCAAACAATTGTATTAGCTCACCAGACATTACAATTGTCAGCGCTAGCCTAATTAGTGAGACCTCCTGGGAAACACTTACTGGTCTTCCCTCTGATCACCTCCCAATCATAGTCAGAATTGACAAACCAGCTGACCTGACCAAGTCAGAGAAGCGAACTTTCGTCAATCACAAAAAAGCTGATTGGGAAGGTTTCAAAACATTCACGTCATCGAAGTTCTTCGCGCTTCCCTCTCCCACCAATATACATAAGGCCGAACGTAACATTAGGAGCGTCATTGCCAAAGCTGCGGCACGGTTCATCCCTGCAGGGCGCATTCCAAAGGTTCGTCCAAACTTCCCAACAAGTGCCGCAAGGTTAGCTGATGAACGTGACAACATTAGGCGCGCTAACCCTGGTGACCCCAGAATTCGGGAGCTCAACATCCAAATACAGCGACAAGTTAAAGACTACAAGAAGGCCAAATGGAACGAGCACCTCAATGACTGTAACCTTAAAGAAGGTGCAAGTAAGTTATGGTCCACTGTCCGTGCCCTTTCGAACCCCACAAAAGATAAGGGCAATATAGCCATAACCTTCGGCAAAAAAGAAACTAGCAATCCTCTTCAGTGTGCGAGCCAGTTCAATAAACAATTTATTGAACATCCCAAGTCAGATGGCCTCAAGCGCAAAATTAGAAGACGGATTCGCAGCCGAACTGTTGACTCCGTACCAATTTATACTCCGGACCAGGTTAAAACAGTCATTGAGAATGCAAAAAATTCTAAGGCCCTTGGACCTGATGGCATTTCAATGGCCATGCTCAAACATCTCGGTCTTCCTGCCATTGAGTACCTCACGGCAGTCTTTAACTTGTCAATGTCTACGCTCGTCATCCCCGACATATGGAAACAAGGTCGCATAGTCCCATGCCTTAAACCAGGGAAAAGTGCCAAAATAGGAACTTCCTACAGACCGATTACGATCCTGTCACCTGTAGCAAAGACGCTGGAAGCCCTCATCCACCCCACACTCGTTTCACATGCAAAGCTAGATCCCCATCAGCACGGATTCCGACGCATGCATAGTACAACCACCGCTCTGGACGCGATCACTACACGTGTAAGAGACGGACTAAACCACAGTACACCCTGCCATAGAACTATCATGGTGGCGATTGACCTATCAAATGCGTTTGATAAGGTTAATCACTCCATGCTTCTGGCAAATCTCCTTAATATGCATGTTCCGACTCAAGAAGTAAGATGGATTGCCAACTATCTAGCTGGTAGGCAATCCTTCACCGAGTTTCGAGGCAGTCGTTCTAAACTCAGAAAGATCAAATTAGGTGTTCCACAGGGTGGGGTTCTTTCTCCCACCTTGTTTAACATCTATATGGCCGGTCTCCCAACACCTCCGGACGGCATTGAAGTTATTTCTTATGCCGATGACTGCACTGTACTCGCCACGGGAGCGGATAGGAATGTCATGCGTGAAGATATCAATAGATATTTAGCGCGACTAGAAGCCTTTTTCCATAGCAGAGGCCTAACCATCTCAGCGTCCAAATCGTCTGCGACCTTCCTTACCACCTGGTCAGGTGATTGTAAGTGGCCGGTTGGGGTACGTATTGGCAACAAACCAGTTCCTGCTGTTGCAAATCCAAAAATTCTCGGGCTTCACTTTGAGAAAATGATGACTTCAGCTCATCACGCGGAAGCGGTATGCGAAAAGATGCGCAGCAGGAACAAAATTCTTAAAGCACTGGCTGGTAGCACCTGGGGCAAAGATAAAGAGACAATGCTAGCCACTTACAAAGCGGTGGGTCGAGCAGCGGCTGATTTTGCGGCGCCAGTTTGGTCGCAAGGTCTCTGTAAAACAAGCTGGAACAAAATCCAAGTCTGCCAAAATGCTGCTCTACGCACAGCTACAGGATGCCTTCTGATGTCTGCCCAGGACCACCTACATCAGGAGACACATTTGATGCCAATACGTGACCACAATCGACTACTTACAAAACAATATTTAGTAGGTTGTTATCGAGAGGATCATCCTAATCGTAACCTCATGGACAAAATTCCCCCCCCACGTAACATCAAACGTGGCCCTCGTGACATTGAGAGAGAAGTCCAGGGTTACAAAAGGGATCCTTTCGATGAAGATTCATACCGGGCTGCCATCGCAATGATTCACACTGAGGAAGTGAGTAGGTCTATTGCGAGTTTAGGTACGAACAGAGTCCTCTCAGCGATTCCACCACCTATTTCGCCTGAGGAGACTAGGCTCCCGAGAGCCACCAGAGTGACTTTAGCCCAACTTCGGTCAGGCTTCTGCTCACGCCTAAATTCGTATCTATCTCGCATAGACCCAAATATACTAAACGTATGCCCAAACTGCGCTGGCACGCCACACGATGTAGCCCATTTGTTTCAATGCCCAGCTGCACCCACTAATCTCACCCCCCTCTCACTATGGGAAAACCCCATTGCAGCTGCCACGTTTTTGTCCCTGGAGATTGCGGACGAAACCGATGACGAACTATAAAACGAGTCCATATAGATACACAGCGGTTCACACCTTTCTGTACCGCTAAAAGAAGAAGAAGAAGAACTCGTCTCTTAGCGTCCATGGCGATTACGTTATTCTGCGCAAAGATAGACCAACCGCCAGCAATGATTCTCACCCTGGAGGTGGACTTGCCTTCCTAATACACAAGTCCATACATTACTGTGTATTAGATGTAGATGTCGACGGTACGGCGGAAATGCAAGCCATCAGGGAGCACTAACATGGAAATGTTCAATGTAAATGTTCCACCTCATCTAGCTGCCCTTCTGGTTATCGTTTCGATATTGGTCCTCTCCTATGTGGAGAGCACAGGATCATTCTTGGTGACTTTAACGCGCACCATGAGCTCTGGCATTCTGACCTCAACAACGATGCCAGGGGTATAACTATCGCCGACTCTCTAGACGCCTCAGATTTCTGTCCGCTCAATGAAGACTCGCCGACTCGAGTCACAGGCACTTGCAGTAGTTCTCCTGACTTAACTATTATAAGTGCCAGCCTAATCAGTGCTACTCGATGGGAGACGCATACTGCTCCCTCGTTCGATCACCTCCCAATCATTATAAGAATTGACAAACCAGCAAACCTGACAAAGTCTGAGAAGCGAACGTTTGTCAATCACAAGAAAGCTGATTGGGAGGGTTTCAAAGCATACTCGTCGGCGAAGTTCATCGAGCTCCCTACACCAACTAGCGTTCATAAGGCCGAACGAAATATTAGGAACGTCATTGCCAAAGCGGCGGCACGTTATATTCCTGCAGGACGTATCCCGAAAGTTCGACCTAATTTCCCTACTAGTGCCGCCAGATTAGCCGATAAACGAGATAACATCAGACGCGCTCACCCAGGTGATCCCAGAATTCAGGAGCTTAACTCCGAAATCAATCGGCAAGTAAAAGACTATCGGAAGGCGAAATGGAACGAGCACCTCAATGAAGGTGTCAGTAAACTATGGTCTACTGTCCGCGGTCTATCCAATCCTAGGAAAGAAAAGGGCAATAATGCCATCAAATTTGGCCATAAGAGCACCAGCGATCCCCTTCATTGCGCAAGCCTGTTCAATAAACAATTTATTGAACATCCCAAGTCCGACGGCTTAAAGCGTTAAATTCGAAGACGGATTCGCAGTAGAAATATTGACACTATACCATCGTATACTGCGGACCAGGATAAAAAAGTCATTGAGAATGCTAAAAATGCAAAGGCCCTCGGACCCGATGGCATTTCGATGGACATGTTAAAACATCTCGATCTTCCAGCCATTGAGTATCTCACGGCAGCCTTTAACTTGTCGATCTCCACGCTTGCCATCCCTGAAATCTGGAAAACAGGACGGATTGTCCCCTGTCTCAAACCAGGGAAGAGGGCTCGTCTCGGTGAATCCTACCGACCCATAACAATACTGTCTCCTGTCGCAAAGACGCTGGAGGCCCTTATTCACCCCACTCTTGTTAAGCATGCTAAGCTAGAACCCCACCAGCATGGCATCAGGAAAATGCATAGTACCACCACTGCCCTCGATATGATCACTACACGCATCCGTGACGGGCTAAGCCAGCGACGTCCTTGCCACAGATCGATTCTTGTGGCAATTAACCTAACGAGTGCATTTGACAATGTCAATCACTCGATGCTTCTCGCGATCCTGCTGAATATGCATATCCCTGCTCAAGAGATCCGTTGGATTGCCAATTATCTAATCGCAACGGTTCACCAAATATTCAATGTCAAAATTTAACATTTATATGGGATAGTTCAGTTTTTAATGGGAAATTGGGGGTATTTTTACTACACTCGGCCGCAAAACTATCGACTCAACCTTAAAGCGCGTGTATTTGTACGTGTTTTTTGGAAAGTATGCTAGTTATCCATAAAAGTCGTATGTCGTTTAAAAGTTTGAAACTTAAGCTAACTGTTAGTATCCTTTTTTATCAATATTTGCTTCGCACTCTTCAAATTATTGCCACTTGTAACAAAAAACCCAGAAAAATTGAAATTTCAGGTAAAGGTCAGGTCAGGTAAACTACCCCTATAAAAGCGCCCGTAATCGGTTTCTCATTATCAGTTGCATCAGAAAAGTTAGGTAACTTACATCTGAAGTAATTTCAATCACCGTTTGGTCATCAATGGATACGACGCCAGATCAGGCGGCACAAGTTGTAGTCGTATTGTCGGAAAATTATAGTCAGCGAACCGTCGCTCGCCGTCTTGGAATGAGTGAGTCTGCTGTCTCGAGAATTAGCAGGAGATTTCGAGAGACTGGTAGCTTTAATTCGACACCAAGAACGGGCCGCCCTCGATCCACTTCAGAGAGAGACGACCGTTTCATTGTTACAAGTACATTACGAAATCGGTTCCTCACGGGTGTTGCTACGCAGCGGAACCTGAGGCGTGTTCGCGGAGTAGCTGTTAGTGTCTGCACAGTAAGGAGACGATTAAGGGAAGCGAATATCAATCCAAGACGGCCTGCCAGGGGCCCCAAATTGACTGCACGACACCGAGAAGCGCGCCTCTTATTTGCTCGAGATCATCTTACTTGGAGCGATACGGAATGGAGCTGAGTATTGTTCACTGACGAGTCGAGAATGTGTCTATATGGCAGTGACAGAAGATGTTGAGTCTACAGGCGTCCAACTGAGCGATTTGCGCAGTGCTGTTTCACTGAAATGGTTGCATACGGTGGCGGTTCCTGTATGATGTGGGCTGGCATTTCCTTGGAGGGAAAAACGGATCTCGCATTCGTGCCCACAGGAGGCCGAAGAGGAGGGCTGGCAGCTGAGCGATACGTTACCGATATTCTCCGTGTCCACATTGTGCCCTATGCAGCATTTATTGGCGAGAACTTCACTTTGATCCACGTCAATGCCCGGTGTCATGCATCGCGCCTCACTCGACAGTTCTTGAATGAAGCCAATATGTCGTCACTTAACTAGCCTGCACGCAGTCCCGACATCAATCCCATTGAACACTTATGGGACGAACTCAACAGAAGAGTCCGAGCCAGAAATCCAGTCCCTTCGTTCACTGAAGAATTGAAGGCAGCCCTATTAGAGGAGTGGACCGGTATTCCTCAAGATACCATCAGCAACTTGATCAGATCAATGCAGAATCGACTGGAAGCTGTCATTAGAGCAAGAGGAGGCAATACCAAATACTAAAATAATAAATGCTTAACTTATTTTCCAACAGTTTTTGTTTTATTTGCAAAAACCTAACCAAAAACCATTTTAATATTTGCTCATTTTCGCTACGATTTCGCTCAAAGAGCATCAATTTTAAAAGTGCTCACCAAATATTGGTTAAAATGGTACCAACGTAAAGCTGAGGCCTTAAGCTTTTCAATGACATACGATTTTTATGGATAACTGCTATACTTTTCGAAAAACACGTACAAATACACGCGCTTTTAGGTTGAGTCGATAGTTTTGAGGCCGAGTGTACATATTGATGTGAATCAAATAGCATAGCATCGAAAATAAAATTTTAAGGGCCGAATTCATAGTCCTCACTTATACTTAAGGGAACCCTTAAGGGACTGACGCTATTCATAGTCACTCAATAAGCAAACGCTTAAGGGTTTCCTAAAGGGTTCTCTTTTTCGTTAAGATTCAAATCTAGTAACCTTGTATGAACTCATATATTTGTTGACATGTCCTTATACAAACACTTTGAAATTTTTTAAAAATTTAAAATTTTTAACTACCTGATACTTTTTTATATTTTTTTTGTCACTTTCAATAGATATGGCAAATAAGTGAATCATTTATTTAATGAGGCAACGCCCTAATAAGTGATGTCTTTGAATACGAAGCTCCCTTAAGGGCTCACTTGTTTAGAGAAACCCCTTATTCCTTAAGGGAATGCTTATTACTTAAGTGGGGACTATGAATTCCGCCCTAAATTTCATTTTACTCCCTGTCTAAAAATTTTACAATTCTTGCTCGTAAATATATTTGGACTTTTCATATTATTAACATCTTTGCTAATTTGGTAAAACTCACTATTCTAGTTGGACTGATTGTCGCATAATATACCTTTTGGGTAGTGCCCACCCTTGTCCCCGACATTTAATCGAAAGTGTTTTTCACGAATCAATACTGAATGGGAGTCCAAATCGTCAAGGGAAACTGTTCACTAGTATTAGTACGTGGATCCACTTACCAGCTCAATTCTTGCAATTAGGTACGTTGTTAGGCGTTGTCGCTATTGTAAAGTATATTTTCCATTCTAGACGAAAGCATTTCTCCTTGATTATGGCAAAGAATTGAACCAATAAATACCTGCAGCATTTCCATGTCTTGCACAAGGGCGAATTATCTAATCCTTTTGAGGTGAATAATGGAGTTAAAAAAGGCTGTATTTTATTACTAATGCTGTTCCTAATTACCATAAACGACGTAATCTGCGACGCTCTAGGCGACCATAAAAGAAAGGGTATTAGATGGAAATTAGGTGATTACCTTCAGCACCTGGACTACGCCGACGAAATTTTCCTTCTCTTCGCGCATAAATAAAGCCCGAACAGTATTTTTCAGTTTTACTTCTATCTGGCCTGAGGTAATGTCTAATGACGACCTCCTCGAAATCACTGGCCAAAATTGGCATCGACATCAAAAGGCGGAAGTGGCAGTGGATAGGTCACACACTTCGAAAAGAGCCAAAAAACATTGCAAAACAGTCTCTAGATTGGAAATCTCAGGGAACCAATACAAGCCGTCGTGTGGGGTGGTATGACCCAAAAATACATGGAGAAGTTCTGTTGAGAGGGAGGGAAAATGTATATGGGAAACGTGGGACCAGCTAATGGCGATGGATGCTAATAATGGGAGCTGGAAAAGAAGCGTAGTCAATGCACTATTCCCCACTAGGGATTAAAAAGAGTCAGAGAGAGAGAGAGATTTCACAGATTTCCTCCGTTTTATAGTAAAAGTAAAAATCTGTATAGATCACCCCTTCTAGATCCCCAAAAAAATGCGGCAAAATGTTGTTTGCCTTCTGAGGAGATATGTACACCTGAAAACTCCACTGTTTCGACTGCTGTTTAGTGTCTGCTAACTTTCAACCTCGTTTTCCTCAATATTTTTGATCGATCTTCGGAGGGTATGACCTATTTATCTATTGCTTATGATTTGGTTTATGAAAGATTCCCACAGAAGCCATAGAGAAGCATTGATTTCACAATTGCATTTCAAAGATTGATCGGATGTCAGCCCGCCTAGAAATATCGTTTTGTTTTTGCCAAAAAAGAGTCGAAGTGAAAAAGGCTACTCTAGCCTAGTAGATACGAGATTATCTACTACAGGGGTGTAAACTCCAAACCTACCATGGGCCAAATATCACTTTCTGCAGGATTGAGACTGATCGTGCGGCCCGATACACATTTCGAAAACGCACCTTTGATTATTTTTGAAATTTCATTACAGAATATTACTTAAAATTTGAGTATAAATCTAACACTAACGACCTCGGGGCTATATTCTTTAAAAATGCTTTTTTCTTGAAAATGTTCTTCAAAAAAATTTAAAAACTTGAAATTGAAATTGAAACGCCAAAATTTGGTTGACCGATCAACAACTGTTTGGACAGAAATGTGGCTAAAAAAGGGCAAAAATGTGCTTGTGATGTGGTCTGAAATAAAGGGATGCACTAGTAAAGCTGAATAGGCTGAAACACGAAAAATTTGGTGATATGCTAAAAGTGTTATGTTTACGATAGTTTATATTAATGTGATCTCCTCGCCAAATACAAAATGTCTGAGTCTTTAAGGCTTCATTTCAATTAAATCTAAATTCAAGATATTCTCGTCTCATAATATGAAAAATGCAAACGTCAATTATAATGCAACCGTACAAGAAAACTAAAGAGGCAAAGCCAACAACTTCTTTCTTCGAAGAATTTCGGGACAAAACAATTTGACGAGGGGTGTAATATTTTTTTCTGCTCGAAAAAGTCCGCCTTAAACAAATGTACCTCAAATAACCGTCAGCAAATTTTTTTGTAAAACTGAGATGAAGATTTCTAAACACCTCCACCAAGCACGTAGTGTATTTTTTATATATTACTTTTGAACGGTTTAGCCCATTCAGTTGAACTTTTAGGACATCTAAGCCACCAAAATTCTGCTCAGAAATATGCTTGAAAAAAATCTCAATTCTTTCCAGAAATATTTGATAGCCAAAAGTACAAATTTGCAGAAACGGTCAGGTGGGGTCTTCAAAGACCCCATGAGCACCAAGGCCTCAATTGTCCTGAATATCCCGGAAACGAAACTCGGAGCCCACTCTATGTTGAGACCTTTTTATCTCGACTATCTCGATATCTCGATACTATTCTTCCCCGGTCGTTTCATTGCGGCTTTTCACACTGAACTGAAGGCCGAGGTAAGCTTCATATAATTCTTGGCTGCAATGAAAGTAATGGAAGAGATTATACCATGGATCGACTGGTCAGAAATTATCCTGGCTTAAGAAATTCACGAAAACAGCTACTAGCTTTGTTCTTCATTGGCTGCGATAGCTTCTTCTTCTGACGGAAAACACACATTGACTGTAGCAAATTTCAAAAAATGAGATTATAATTTTGCCTCCCCTAATGCTAACCACAGCTTATTTTATGTCAAATAATTTTTGAAATTTGTTCTAAAAATTATCCTCACTACTCTAGGAACAATGTTGCTTTCCTTGAGTGCTAGGCAGAGGGACAAAACAGTAAAAACGTTGATCGCCATAGGCACTTTAAATGTGTACAGCTTACAGTATGTATAACAAATTTTGTAAATAGTCTTAAACATGTTCAAGAACATAACAAAGTACTTTAAAATTTGTTCTTTTTACAATTTGATACATGTTCAAGGATATGTAAGTTCATTAAATTTTGGGGTCCGAAAAGACCCCACGTGCCCGTTCGCGTTGATCGCGGGATGTGCCTGGCGAAGGGTTAAGCTTGATTTTGCCACCAATTTCTTGACGAGTTTTAGTAAATTTCTTAGACTTTAGTTTAACACCTACAGATTTTTGCGCTTCTGTGCATATACACATTGTGTTTCTTCGACCAGGCTGCGGGCAGCACAAAACTGCTAGGTGGGCCGCGAGTTTGACATCTACTATAACCATGCTTCCGAGGTACAACAATTCGTTATTTTCTTCAACTACCTGGCCCCAAACATAAATTCCGATATCCGTAACGCCTTTTCTCTGATCTGGCTCGAAAGAAAAGAATAGATGACAAAATGCAGCCTTCTTTTATTCCACTGTGCACCTTAAAGGATCTGAAAGCTCACATTTATGTAAGGCGAGATATTGGAGACCGAATTTATTTCATCTAGTGTATGCCTCACTTACGTAAAGCTCTCTAGTCTCTACAGGGTCGGAGCGTAGCACTGGATAATTTATTAGGTTATATGTACTTTGACTGGAAGTTGCCTGTAATGATACCGTGTCGGTTCGATTAGGGATCGATGCGCATTTCTAGCCGACGCCTGGCCTGTACAGAAATATTATCGCCTTGCTGATAGTCCAAGCCATTTTGTTCCTCTGTATAGCGATGTCGGATGCCGTAATTTCTCGCTCGACTTCGGTGAGTCTAGTGTTATTCTTATTATACGCTCGCTCTATATATCGTCCGAACGTTCCTTTGTTTTTAGTCAAAAGTCGTAGGTGAATCAGCCATATACATACATATTTTGAACTATACATACACCTTATCCACAATGATTTTGTCAAACACTACAAAGATATTACAAATGTGGCATTCGATCTCAGGTCTCCAGATTACTCGCATATTAATAAATTCATTTTCAAATCCTCACCTACAGCTTAAAAGTGTTTACACATACCTAGTAAACCGATCGATGATGAAACGTTTGGGTGTGACCAGTGTATTTATTTCTTATCTTCTTACGCCAACAATTATTATCCATTACCAGTTTCTTTTATTCGTTTCAATTTCATCCTAAAATAAGCGTCAAAGTCATTTGACTCCATAAAAATGAAAACATACTCTGCAACGAATCATTGCTTTTCCATGAAAACTCAACTCTCGTTTCTTCATATCTATAGCTTCTCCCGCTGCCAACCATAAACAAATTAAGATAACATTCTGTATCGACAGCGCAAAGTTATGTTTTGTGCAAAAACAAGGTTTCTTGATTTTTTCTGGGGCATGTGTCTAAATACGAGACTTTGGTAGGCTTGTATTAATGTATACAGGGTGTTCGGAAACTGTCGCATAAACGCACCGGATTGTGATTCCTCTTGTGATTTCCAGCAAAAAAAAAGCTGTACAGAACATACCTCCAATTCTTAACCCTTTAGCTGCCACAGGCATTTGAAGATTTTTGAAAAAATCATTTTCTTGTAAGACTGAAACCTCAATATATCCCATGCTAAACTAGCTAGAATATCGAAATAAGATGATTATTACAGCCAACAAATTTACCTAAAAAATAAAAAATCGGATAAGGGGTTTGGTTTTTACAGAACTTCAAAGTCAAATTTTTATGATTTTACCCATAACAATCTATTTTTCCAGCTCAAATTTCTCCAAATTCTGCCAAGGTGAGGTGCTCGTACGATTTTTTTTAAATTGGCGCATAGTTTAGCAATCATATCTTTAAGAGATGGAAAGATAGATTGTTTTTGGGTCAAATCACAAAAATTTGACTTTGAAGCTCTGTTAAAACCAAACCCCTACTCCGATTTTAGTGTGGTTAGTTTTATTTTTTTAGGTAAATTTGTTGGCTATATAATCATCTTATTTCGCTTTTCTAGCTAGTTCAGCTTTGGAGATATGTACATATGTATTTAGTTTTAAGTCTTACAAGAAAATGATTTTTTCAAAAAACTTCAAGTGCAGCTAAAGGGTTAAGAATTGGGGGTATGTTCCGTACAACTTTTTGGCTGGAAATCACATGAGGAATCACAATCCGGTGCGTTTATGCTGCAGTTTCCGGACACCCTGTATAATATGCATATACTGAATATCTTGCACGCTGCACAAGTTGTTGCTTACTTACACTCGAAGTCAAGATGTTTCACAAATGCGCATTATATGATTGAATGCTGGTGCATTTATCGCTTTTGGAATTCAATTACCGCATCAAGTTATTCATAACAAATTAGCCTCTAATGGAACTCCCTGATGTCGAGCTACTGCATCCGATTTGATAAGGTCAAATGGTTGACGTTAAGCGCAAGTAAAATGTATACGAGCATGTGTGTGGTTGAAAGGGGAGTTTATGGCCGAAAAGGGTAACGAACGCTAGATGGTGATCAAAAAGATCATAAACTTTAGAATCGGTGTTGTTTTGTTTATACGCAGTACTTACTAAGGCTGCATTCATATTACATTATTACATTACATTACAAAAGCATGCAATGAATTTTCGTTTTTCCGCTTCAGCAATGTGCTTGTACAGAATTTGATAAAAAAATGGCAACGCGTTTAAGTAGAAGCTAAAATATAGCGCTGAATTTTGTATGAAGAACACTAAGGCTCAACTCACATCACGACACTGAAATCCTAAAGACTATATCCGACGATTTCGAGTCGCTTGGAAATCGGGACACGGAGACTTAAGTTTCTTTGAAGTGATCAAAGCCTAAGTTAATTTTTTCACTTTATGCATGCATTGCTATTTGATGCCTACCTTTGTGTACAATGGCGAGTCCAGAAGGCTCAAATATAAAGGAATAAACAATGTCAAATTACAAGATATAAAAACGCACGCGTGCTCTACTGTACGTCACGTAGAACTTAGGTATTGTATCTTGGCATTAAGATCATATTTCAGCTTCAAAAATCTTTTCAAACAATGTGCATTCTCCAATGCATGTTCTTCGCGTCCCATATGGCTATATGGAAATAAACCAACAACCGAACAAAACATACCTTCCTATGCACTCATCCAGCTTTTGTGATCATAATGCATTTAAGAAAATTTATCTAGCAATATGCATCTAAGCTTTTGGGCATTTTAAGTCTTTAGTAAAAAAAATCCATAATGATGGACCGCCAAATTTTCCGGCCTCGATTGGGTTAATTGGATTTCAAGAGTAACGTCTAATGTACGGATTAGACGTCCATACCTCATGAATTTCTGATATGACCCCAATTTTTATGTAAATTCTATTACTTAGCTTCCGGCATTTTATGGTTTGTTGTTGTATACGTTTGGGGCGCGAGTTCTTTCCCAGAAATTTGACGAAACTTCAATGAAGCGAAAATTCAGATTGCATTTAATTGAATTGTGTACATACATATGTGCGTCTCTATATTTTCGATAATAAACAAAATTCGTTGCTCTGTTGTTGTAGCGGAGGGGGATAGTATAAAATTGTGTAAACAAATTTAGATGATTAGTGAATGAAAAGGGAAAAGCCTTTGATTATTTTTGGAGAAAAATGCATGACAATTTTTTTTTAAATCGCAAATTCATGCTTTTCCCAGAAGATTTAACTTCAATTTGACCGATCTCTTCGAGGGGTGACTCCTTCAGTTGTTTCAACGTGTGTGTGTTTTTTTTTCATAAATTAGTATTTTCAAGAAACACTTTTAATCAATATGCTAATATCTTTTCTCACCTCAGAGAGACACAGCCTTAAGGGTTTCTTATGTTCAGAGTATGCATATTCAATTTAAAAACCTAGCCCACGAAATGTGTTGATCTTGACAGTTTCTGTGAAGGTGTTGAGATCTACAGCATACTACTAAGCTATTATCCATGATCTCAAATTCAGACACCGTAAAAACTGTGTTCATTTCAAGTTGGGTTTAAGCCCGCGACACTGTGCTTCGAAGGCAAGCGTACCAAAAATTACACCAGTCAGACTTAAATCCTAGATTTACCAGAACTTAATTTAATGTATGGCACATAATTTACCAAAATTTAATACTCCAGATTTAACCGTGAATCTTATCATCATCAATGTAGCACCTGTGGTCGCCTGAATCGTTGACCTCCAATTGCCGCGGTAACGTGACCTGGTCCTCCATTTTCGGAAGCCCAGCAGCTGTTGGGCGTCTTCACCTACGAAGTTCTCCCAGCGAGCTCTCGGTCGTCCACGCAACCACGCTCCGTCAATTCGTTGTGCGTTCATCACTTTCTTTGGCCTGCGATTATCGTTCATCCGTTGTACATGCTCCGCCCATTGCAAACGTTGAAGCTTCACGATTTTCTCTTCCAACTCATCGTACAATTGTGCTTTGTCGAATCGTTCGAATCTGTTTAGCAAAATTTCAGAGGCTTGGGTGAGGGTCCATGTTTCGCAGCCATAACATAGCACGGGTCGGATGATCGTTTTGTACACGTTTTGTGCGCTAGTTTCGAGTTTATTATAGGGAGGACCGAGAAAAAGGTCTTATTGGCTAGTTGTATCCGTCGCTTAAATTCGTCGGTTTCGTTCGCGTCCTTTGATAAGTTACAACTCAGATAGTTGAAGTTGTCTACATACAACCGTGAATCTAGTCTAGAAAATATAGCAGTCAAGCGAGTGAAGTCCTCTTCTAAATCGTGTCTAAAGCGTGCAGCGAAAACAAATGACAATATTGGACAGTAGAGGGCGCCGAATCGATTTTTGGCTCGTTTACACATTCCAGTTTTTATTATAAAAGATGCCAATATCCGTATCAGTCATTCATTCAAAGGGCTTCTGTCTTAAAAATATGGCGGGTCAAAATAATTAGCTTCTTGGTAACGAAACTTAGTAGGCTAAGTACCTAGGTCTTCGTAACGAATATAACTCCACAATTTGTTTGCAATTTTGCTCAATTTGAAATTTTTCGTAAAGGGCTGAATTAAGATCGAGAGTGAAAATCTTCCCGCTGCGATTTTATCAATAAAAATGCATACTTACTGTCGTGGAATATGTCACAAACGGTGGGGAATTCCATTAGCTACAACCCGAGACCGGTTCCATAATTCTCCTCGGCCATTTTATGTCTTATTTTTCGTTTCCCCGGCCAATTGACATTTCACGATGAAATAACCGGGGAATTGGAAAAAAATACATAAAATGGCCGAGAAAAATTATGGCATTGTTTTCGGATTTTAGCTTATGGAATTCCCCAGCATTTCCCACGACAGTTAGAATACATTTTCATTGAAAAAATCGCAGCGGACAAAAATTTCACTCTCGATCTCAGTAGGTACTAGGCTTAAGGAGTAAAAAAAAATCTCTTTTCTAAACGTTACAAAAGTCTGCAGAACAATTATCGCGTATAACATGTATTTTTTAACAGACATACTCCGGAGTCAATCGTTGAGTCCTGATTCGGTAAAATATTTTTATTATGATCGATATTTGTTGTCTTTTAATTTAATTAGGTCATATGATGCAGGTTAAAGCCATAAATGGTTATTTTTGGTGTCATACGAGTATCAATAAACGTTATAGGACTTAGCTGCGCAAAATGCTTGACACTAAACGATTTGCCACGAAAAGAAATTTTCCAATGAAGGGATGTATAGATGTGAATCTAATTATTATAATGGTGTCCTGATGGGGCTTGAGATGTGGTTGTTTTTAGAACCCACGCTCCGGAAGCTCGTAGATAGATGAGATAGGGTGTAATTTTCACCCAGTAAGAAAACAAATTCGAATTCAGTTAAATACTAATATGACGAGTTTTCAGCCGGCAAATGATGAATCTGAATTCCAGAAAAGGATGTTCGCGGCATGAAGAACCTTAATTTACGTCTTGGCCCTTGAGCGAGTCCGATAAATTGAATTCTACGACAATGAATTCTCCCGAAGAATCAGACATCCGTAACTGTCATCAGCTTCCCTTGAGTGGTTATAGGAGGATGATTAAATTACGATAGTCGGGGAAAACTCACTGCGTTTACAATAAATATCCTCATGAATATTTTCCCCGGTGTGGTTTCTTCTTTTATAGGTTTTTGCTCCAAATCCTTTTTAAGTTCTCTAAATAGTAATTCCATGACTTTTAGCTCCAATTATTATTAAAACAAAAAACACAAATCAAGATCCAAGTTCACGTGAGCCTCTCACCCGCCAAAGAATAAACCACAGCGATAAGCGAGCAAGTGCAATATTACCAGACGGAACAAAAATGGGTTTCCACACCTCTGTAGTTCTGAGTCTACAGATGATTGACAGGTAGAAAAACGCCAGAGATATGCTAGTTTGTTTTAGTTTTTAGACCCTTCGCTCGTAGAGTCAACGAAGGGTATATTAACTTTGTCATGAAGTTTGTAACGCAATGAAGGAAGCATCTCCGACCATAGAATTTATTCATCGTCATTTTCAATATTTACAATAAATTATAATACAGTTTATTTGATAAAAATTCAATACATGATCAGCATAACATGGTGAGTCGATTGGGGGATGTCTGTCTGTCTGTCAGTCTGTTGCTACGCGTTTTACTCGGCCAATTTAAAAGCTATGAAACTGAAATTTTGCACAAATGCTTCTTTTTGTTGCAGGCAGTTTGCATGTTTGAATAGGTAAAATCGGACCATGGGGTCATGGGGCTGCCATACAAACCTAACCCCCCAAATTAGGTTCTTCTAAGAAAAACTTTTTATTTGTGCACCGATTTCAACCAAATTTCACACAAATGTATTACTATTGTTGACACAAAACATATCATATGAAAGAATAGATCAAATCGGACCATGGGGTCATGGGGCTGTCATACAAACCCAACCCCCCATTTTAGTTTTTCTAAGAAACATTTTTTCCACCAATTTCACAAAACCTTGAACTAATGTGTCTTAATCAAAGCAACAAAAAAGGTCAAAACAAATGGGATCGAACTATGGGGAGTAAATATTTTTATTTGCCCACTTTTTCCAATCAAACCCCACACAAATATTGTTTTATCGACGCAACGGAACTTTTGTGAAGACGGAAGGAAAAAATGGGGAGGGGGGGTTAAATACGGTCGTACGCCCGAAAAAACGTTTAGCCCGGAGGAGAGCGAAGGGTATCCAAATTTCGGCCGCGCCCGAAATTAGCCTCGGTCTCGTTTTTTTTACTTTTCGGATTCGATAATAACACCGCGTGACACCAAAAAAACCGTCAAAAAAACTGAATGCTATTTTGGTTAGCTATTGGTTCCCATATGACAAAAGTGCAATTAATTTGTTTCCTGACCCTCAGGTTTTCGAGGTACACGCCGAAATATTTTTTAATGGTACTCATATAGTATCTGCTACTCAATTACTGCAATTTGCAATAAAATAAGTAAATAAGAAAATTTATTGTTATTACACGAGCATAGTGTAATCTAGAAGATTTTTTTTCTGAAATAATCTCTTTTAAGTCTAATAAACATTCTGCAATTTCATAAAAGTCTATATACCTCACCCTTAACAACTTAAATCCATACACCCTGTACGCATTTCCAATTACAAAAAAAAAGATTTGACATTTTCATGCCGTCCATTTAATAACAACAAAATACTTTTGATCTAGTCCTGTTCAGATAACATTCACACGTAACACAATTTAATCCGCTTGTCAATTCCTTCGTACGGTATGTCTGTAACCTTTGAAAAAAAAATACAAGGGACAGACGGAAGTCATAATAACATTTTATAACTTCTCTCGTGGCTACCTGTGAATGTCTGAACGAGGGAGGAAAACAAAATTGTAAGTCACCGTGATTTAAAGGTAAATCGCTAAAAGTATGCGGATAAGGACGACTTTAGATTGTGTTTATATGTTTTTCGGGAATATTGAATATCAAAAATGCTTTTGTGTTACGTTAATGTAGTTACGTTTCGATTTCCTAGAAAAAAAAGATAAAAAGGAATGTATCATGGCATTTTTTGAGTGTTGTAAGAGGTTGAATCATTTGTAAAGGAATTCTGTTTGACTACGGTGGCCGTCTGGATTTTCTCATAGGGAATAATCTGAGTCTGTGCGATTCAAAGGCTCTAGGTGACTGTTTCGTGGAATTGAATCGTTTAGCTACAGATTGTGAAGATTAGAGTGTAACCAAAACTTTCCATACACCAACGATAAGGAAAAAGGATCTCTTGAGCATGTTTTTTAAAGTTTTCATTTGCTCTTATATGTGAATGAATACATTACCAATTAACTAAAATTGCAACGATGTTGTCGACAATTCTAAAAAAAAAACAATAATAATCGACGTATCAAAAGTTTCAGATCGTTAACCATTAAAACCGCCATGGAAAAATTCTCTCAGACAATTTACACTCAAAAAGGATCTAACCATGTCTGCTACACGTACGTATAATGATCTTTAGTCCTTAATTATGTCTGGCGTCTCACGCACGGCTGTTCCTAATACCCTTTTACCCGAAAGTCAAGTCGTGAGAACGGCAGCTGATGATAAGATATTTCGACAAATTATCATTAGTAACACCAGTCTCGTGTTAGATACTCTTTCTTGGGAAAGCGCAAGGATAACTCCGAGTTGACCGAATCGCTTATAGCGTTGAAAAATGTATCGATGTACTAGATTCTTTATGAATAAATTGCTAGACTTTCGTCCTACCAAATAGTCTAAGAAAAATGACATATTTGGTCGGCAAAAATCCTACATCGGATTTTTTTTTGGATTATGGTTGGGAATGGTCCCCAGATTATGGCATTAAAAGTCCCAATCGATTGGGGGTCCGCAACCTTAAAAAAAGGAGGGGGGACATTTTTTCGTTTTATTTTGCGATTATTTAAAAAACGGTAAGAGATACAGAAAAATGGTCTGAGGACGAAAAAAAAACTATATAAAATTATCTTTGCAATGATATATAACACATTACAGTTTAATTGAACATTTCGGCGGTAGACTAGAACATAAATTAGAATATTTTAATTTTAGACCTTTTTTAAAAGCTCCATAACTTTTGAAAGAATGCTAGTTAAGCCGTAAAATTTTGTATAAGTATTCACAATAAGTTCAAGATCATTTTAAGGTAAACATTGAGTCGTTCCGGTCAAGGACCCCCATTTAAATTTGTCAAAACGGCATATCCATAACTCCCCCCAAAATTGGAGCAGAGTGCCAAATTTTGGTTTGTTGCGATTGGATGTCATAGTCACCCCACTTACCAAAAATCTGCTCATTCGGATAAAAACTAAGGGTATCTCCCATAGAAAGTGGCCCATCAGGAGTTTGTTCTACGTACTACTCATTTTGAAACTCGTATGTAAGAAATTTAACATGAAACTTTTTGTTTTAATTTCTAGGTGTTTTTTCGCCTGTTATACTGAAAGGACACCGCACCTTCATTACAAAGATAATCCTTTAATGTATCCCTGATACTAATTGCTGTTGTAGGTGAATTGTTTGGCCCAAACCGTATAGAATCCAAGTTTTCTGTTTACTGTCTCCAATCTCCTCCGTGAACCACATGGTTTTCATCCTCCCAGTCGGCTGATGTTGGTGTGATATATTTCCGTTCTAGATCATTCATATTTATAAAATTATGTAGAGCAATACAGGCTAACACAATTTTTTCGGCGTTATCTGGGTGCATACACAAAGTATTTTTCAAAATTCTCCATCGAGCGACGAGTATCCCAAACGCATTTTCAATTATACGCCTGGCCTTTGAAAGGCGATAATTGAAAATCTCTTTTTCCGAACTTAAACTTCTGGCGGGATAAGGACGCATTAAATTGGTTCGTAAAGGGAATGCAGCATCACCCACGAAGTAATACGGCAAAACTTTGTTGCTGTTTTTCAACAAACTCTTTTCGGGAAAAGGTAATATGCCCTCTATGAGTTCCTTTCCAAATTTCGATGATTTTAATATTGATTGAGTAGAAATATGATTTAGTGTATGGTTTTCTTGCATTGCTCCTCCACTTACCAGAATGTAAGCGTTTTTTTTTTGTATAATATGCATTGTTATCGGACCCACAACCACAACCTACCGCATAGAGCAACCAGTGGTACCGCGCGGAATCTGTGAATCCGTGTGACGAAGACTTGGAAAAGTACGCGACGGGATGACAGTGGGCAAACATCTTTGGATTTTTCATAGGATAAGTAGTTGGGGATGGTCCCTGATTATGAGAAAAAAAGTCCTCACTGATTGGAGGTCCGCAACCTTGAAAAAGTTGTTTTTAGCAATTATTTCAAAAACGACAAAAAACAGACAAGTTTACCTACCACCTACAGGTATACCGTCAGGGGAGTACCTAGACTTTTCGGCCTTATCTCCCGGTGCCTCGAGAGTTTTGGTTCTTCGGCATTTTATTGACTTCTTATTGTCAGATTGAGATTACTTCATCCAGCGAATGCACTTACCTTCAGAAAACCAAACCCCGGGGTTGCAACACTAGCTGGTTGCTCGGGTAACAACCTACAGCCACCTTGATGGGCAAGGACCATGGTCCCCTGGGCACACCCATCCCCGAGGTACACTATTCGTTGACGACTTCTCTATAGCAGGTGTGATCTTCCTTCGGCCTCACATAAACACTCAGACGTGCATGCACTGAACCAAAAGTTGTCGTAAATGCTATGAAAACCATCTTCAAATCAACGAAAAACTTCATTAAAAAACCTCCAATGTTCAAGTTCGTCACTTCAATGAAACTAGTTTCGTTCCGTAACGAAAACATTCATTATTTCATGTAAAGTCTTTCGTTGATATTAAAGCGGAAATTTCGTACAGTTGAGGAACGCGATTCTCCATTTGAAAAAATGATTCTTCAAAGCAAATATTCGGTTTCGTTATTTTTTTTTAATACAAAAAAAGAAAATGACGCAGCACAGCATTGAACCTAGACCTCTGCAAGTGTAAGGGACGATCATTTGCCTCAATACGCTTTGAAACGAAATTTTACGTTAAATTTACAACAAGGAAAATAATCATTAATTTTATGAAAGAAGTTTTTATTAACCTAATAAACGAATATTTTCTTCATGTCAATTTGTAATAAAATAAAAAAATAAAATAAAATATTCGTGATATTGACGAAAATTTTTTTAACGAATCAGATTTCTTCAATGTGACGAAATGTGGCGTAAACCTTAATGAACGTCTACCTTATCATAACGAATAATTACGTTATGGCAATGAAAATAAGTCAACGAATGCGATTCGTGGATAATAAAAATAAATAACAGGCGCGACAATCCAACATTGGACTAAGGCCGCAGGATGTGTTAGTGACATCCTATTTCCAAGATCTTATCTGCTTTTTTGATGAGGTAATGAGATCAGCATCACGCTCAGCAGTGTTATTTATCCCCATAAATGGGTACTCGTTTAACATCTGAGTGAGATCATAGTCTGTCACAAGCTCGTGAGTTCGAAAAACACCATGGAACACGGTGAGATTCGAACTCATGAGCCTGTGCACCGAAGGTAAGCGCACTAACCGCTAGACCAGCCAGACTATAATAGGAAAGATAATTTTTTCAGTGTGTCCCAGGCTCGTTGAACCTGTTGTGACTACTCGTCTCGTCTGCTTAAAGCAGACTCGTAGCACTACTCAGGTACGTGGTGACGCAACTCACCAAAGACCTGTGTCCCACTACACCGCCGCGCTGTGTCAGAGGAACCCAGCCCCCCTGCGGGAAAAAGATACAGACAAATGGTTCAGAACAAAAAAAAACATTTGTCTTTATCTTTTGCCGTATTTGAAATAATCGCTAAAAACTCAAAAATGCCCCTCTTTCCTCTTTTTTTAATGTTGCGTACCTCAAATCGGGAAGGACTTTTTTCCCATATTCAAGAGCCATCCCCAACTATCTTGCAAAAATCCAAAGATGTTTGAATTTTGCCGACCGAATATCGTATTCTTCTTAGACAATAATTGAACATACTTCGGCCGTCCGTCGGTTGGGCTGTTTACGGTATTCGCATTCACTTATAAAGACAAAGTTTAGTTGTAGAAAAAAATTGAGGAAAGAAACATCGATGGTTGAAAACCATCGATGGTGAAAATCATCGACCATCGAAACGCAAACCATCGATGGTGAAAAACATCGACACAAAACCATCGATGGTAAAAACATCGACCATCGGACCAAAAACATCGATTTTCGATGCTCATCCCTATTATGCATACCTTCATCAGTTTGGCTTCCATAAGCTCCTACGCAAACATGCGTGAAAGAGTACCGTGCATCACACGCCGCCAAAAGTACTCTGATCCACTGTTCGGAGGAGCTTGTATCTGAACATGTTTTCCATCAATCGCGCGCCACAAAGTTTGGCAAGTTCCAAAATTGTTTTAATTCTAAGGCGATTTGCATGTATTCTTCAGTTTCTGGCTTTGCCACGTAGATGGGAGCCAACACTTGCCACAAAATTTCGCAGGTTTCAAGGATTATCTCCCTTACTGTTGACTTGCCTACTTTAAACGTTGAGGCAATGAATTTCGGACAAACTCCGTGCGCCAAAAATCTGTAAGCTGGTATATACATAACCGTAATTGAAAAGAATGTCATACTTACGATAATGTTATTGCTAACCTGCATTCAAAATCAATCGGAGGTCTTATAGAACAGCTCTTAGTCAAATGATCTCGTATTAGATCTAATAGTATATCGTAGACTCGTCTTGTCATTCTAGGCCACCAAGTTTGCAACTTCGAAAAACCTGTGCTAACCCCATGACCCTCAAAAAACCTAAAAATTTTCGGACTTTTTTCATATTTTTGTTTGTAATTTCTACTTAAAAGGTGCTTCCTACAAGTAAGTTGTCCACTGCACTGTTAAAGCTAAGAAAATCTTCTTTAATTTGAGTGTGACCCCAGCTTTGTAGGCGCAAAGGATCCCAAGATACAGCACTTTAAACATTGTTTTTTGAAAAAAAGTTCGAAATTGTAATTTCAGTCATGTTCCGAGCTGAATATCGGCTTAAATGCGCATTTTACAGAGAAAGTCATGTGACATGAAGTTATAAACCAGTTATATTAGCTGTATATATGTCGGAACGAATGGAATCAGACCATGGGGTCAGAGGGCTGCCCCTGAAAATTAGGTTCTTCTAAGAAAAACTTTTTTCTTTATGTACCAATATTAGCCAAACTTCACCCAAGTATGTTGCTGGTTAAGCCTAAAAAAATATCTAGGAACGGATGAAATCGGAACACTACGTTATAGGGCTGTCATACAAACCAACCTCTGGAAATTAGGTTCTTCTAAGAAAAACTTTTTTCTTGATGGACCAATCTTAACCAAACCTCACCCAAATGTGTTCCTAGTAAAGCCTCATAACATATCTAGGAACGGATGGAATCGGAACATTAAGTCATAGGGCTGTCATACAAACCTAAAATACAATTTCGGACTTTTTTACAAAAAATCACATTTTTTAAAGTGCTGTATCTTGGGATCCTTGGCACCTACAAAGCTGGAGTTACACTCAAATTAAAGAAGATTTTCTTAGCTTTAAAAGTGCAGTATGGACGACTTACTTGTAGGAAGCGCCTTTTAGCAATTACAAACAAAAATATGAAAAAAGTCCGAACATTTTGAGGTTTTTTGAGGGTCACGGGGTTAGCACAGGTTTTTCGGAGTTGCAAACTTAGTGGTACACTTCTGGTATCTATCCTAACAATATCCCAAAAAAACCAGACCCGAGCAATTTTTTGCGACTTAAAATCGGTAATTGACTGGCCTATTCGAGTTTGTTCAAAGAACATTTTGGGATCAATGTTTTTCATCTTTGTATAAGTGGAAACAAAATAGCCATTTATTTCCCGATCCAATTTTGTTTGTCGCACCCACCATCTACGCCTATTTTTCTTTTTAAATTGTTCGTATAACTTATAAGCTGCATACAACTCCAAAAATATTGCAAAAAACTCAATCACTTCCATATTGTTTCCCTTTTTGAATATATTTTTGAACTTTCAAATGTAAAATTTGACGTTTCGGAACGGAACGTATGTGACCATCTAATGAACGGCTCGGCACGGCACGTAACGTAACCTAAACGTTCTGGTTTGCCCTTGCCCAACATAACTGTTGTTATTAAATGTTTAATTTTTTTATTCTCGCAAACTATGAGCAACATAATAGCCTTTGTAAACAAATACTGAGTTATGCTCTCTGCTGCAAGGAAAATGATATTTTGAGATAAACAACTCTCGAAAAGACTGTCGCTATTCAAGTGACTGGGAGTGTATGTCAAGAGGATTCCATAAGCTTGCGCTTTCGTAACGAGGTCACGGAATTAATCTTGATTGTCAGAAATATAGAAATCTTTTTTAATTGAAATAATTTATCATTTCTTTCTACCCACTTGGTTGTTAATTGTAGGAAAATAAGACTTGGGGATTTTCGTGAATACTATAGCGGTAATGCTATACTGATATTTATCGTCCTTGATAAATTCGTAGCTTCTCCGGGTGCAAATGTAATGCCAAAGGTCCCTACGATGCATATCCCATGCATGATATATGTGGTCAAAAGTGTAAATAGACATACGATCTTTCAGTATACGTTGCCCATGTAGCTATATTCTTGAAAATAAAAAAAAAACTTCTGTTTATCCACAGTTTGAATCGACGTGCTTTGGGGTGCATTTTTTCGTGATAAATGAAGGGATCCTGTTGACTATTTCCTTAAAATCAACTTTTCAGTACATGTTACCGTTATTGAGATTTTCACAAAACAAAAACCTTTTTTTTCACCGGTTTTTGACCTCTGTTGCACCGCTAGCCGCACATTTACTGAAAAAAATGGGGTCTTGTTTAGAGCCTCGAATCGAATGCTCCTGCAAAAATACCGTTTTCTACTATTTTTTCGAAGTGAAATGCTATATTTCCTGGTTTATAATCGTTTCGACGGCATCTCTTAAGACTAAATGCTCTGCTTCAGTCTATTCCTAAATATGACTTCGATGGGGACATAATTTGACGAGGTTTGGTAAAGATTCTTCCATAGAGGAAAAACAAGTGAAATTAAACCACGAATCTACTTTTGAGCTGGGGTTCCTATGGCATCGGTATGGCCTTATGGTCAAATTTCAAAGATACAAACAACAAAAATAAAACAGTAAATCCCGGCCCAACAGGCGGTCAGACAGCCCGATTTAATTACATAACGATTGAAACTTTAATGACAAGAATACAGAGGAGTCACTTTAACCGGAATTGGCCAGTGACATTAAGCCATGCTTATGGCTTGTTCATATCTTAAGTTTCACTTCCCATGAATTGATTTATCAATTCATTTGAATGTCAAGCTCTAACCCAAACATGTTATTTTGATATTTTTTCTCACAACATCAGCAATGTGACTCAACGAAATACACATATCTTGGAAGTTTTTTTTTTTCATGCAATCTTGGGTATCAATTTAGCAATCAATTTCGAACTGCAGTCATGCGAATACTTGCCTCGACACATTACGAGTCAACTTCTTCTGTCCACCCTAGTTCCATACGTTGCAAAACTTCATATCAACTCATTTGTAGAAATGCAAGGTCCGCATGATGATTTCATCATTGCAGCTAGTGCGACTATTCTAATATTACATTTCATACAATACAGCAGAACACACACGGTTGTTCATACAAGCAGCATCAAACAAAGGGAAGCCCAACTGGGACATATTCGCACAAAAGTTGATTGACACGTAAGAAAAAACCCCTTGATGGACAAGACTCTTTCAATAGATATTGGAGCAGACTACTGTAGAACGACTAAAAAAAGGCCGAGTGTAAAATGCCCATTAAAAAATCTCAGCCTCTTTCAACAGAACAAATAGACAGGGTGGCAAACAACAGTGTGCGCAAAGTCGCACATTTCTTTTTATTTGGAGTCATCGAAAGCCCTGCCGCCAGACTTGGCGCCCCCGCCCGCGAACCCCATTGCAACTTTGCGCAAATTTGTGAAATGTTGCACATTTCCTGTCCATGTTTTGTTGCTAGTAGCACTTAAGCGCGGCAATAGCAGGAAGGAAGCTAATAATAATTCCAGCGCATAATTAGTTGCAAAAATGTGCTTAGAAATAGATATAGTCGTTGCTCTTTTGCTTGCAAACAACGAGAACGTAAAAAAGCTATTTAGCGGAGAAAAACCGGACATTCTGTTTATGCAAACAACAAATGTGAGTAATATGGCAAACGCAAAATTTATTCAAATGGCTCTGTTTCCAGCAGAAGCAATTCAAAATGGGACTAGATAGTAGATACTATGTTAATCGAATAAAGTTGAAGGAATGCTAATTGGGATGATTCATTCATTGAATCAGGAATTGAGAATATGTTATTACGTGTTCAGGGCGGGAATAGAGACCTAATTATTAGTTCTGGTTAGTTAGCGATTAAATTGAGTGTCTATAAGTTGATGAGAGGAACGTACTCGGCCTATTCCTTCACCTGTGAATAGTTTAAAATAATGTACATTGGAATGTGTTCTAGATGGCGTGTACGCTAATTGAATTATAATTTCGCTTTCGCTTTAAGTGGACTCACGTACTAATAGAATACACTTTATGCGTTGCCTTCAAATTAGCTTAAATGCTGATTTTTTTCTAAAGTTAATACACAACCGTTGGCTTATTGTATCGATTTTGAAAGCTCTGATTATCGTGGGAAAACGTTAAGCTGGTGACATACGCTCTAATAAGTGTATACGATTAAATATCGACCGATTATGCCCGATTTGTCGTATGATGTTGTTGGAGTATAAGACTTAATTTTTACTGGTATAAATAAAAACAAATCTCAGCAATCTGTTGAAGAAGAAATGTATTGGAATTCAAAAAAATAATTAAAAAAAATCTATACATCTTCTAATGTTAGACGCTAGATAGCAATAGTACGTGGTATCATCCACCGCTAGTACAACCATACCTACTCCGATATAGTGGATGAGGAGAACTATGCAAATTAGTGCCATAGTGGCCGTTTTGAATCCTTTACTTCGATGAAGGTTGTCTTTCAGGGTGGAAGTTACAATTAAATTTCGAGTGTGGAAATGTACCTACTACATCCAGCCAGAATAATTCAAAAAGTGAAGTCCTATCTTGTTCGCGATAGCGGAATCTGGACCTGGGGACATTTCTCTCTCATCTGGGAGCCTGGCTGCATGGCTTGGAATGGCGCATGATAGTCCATGTAGGTATGTCTGGCAAATTTCAGACGGTCTTTTCCATTTATAGGATTCTTTTTCAATGCTGGAATATAGTCACAGTAGTCCCATATCCCAGAAAAAAGAACAAGTTGGAAAGGCTTCCGCCAAAGACAAATACATCAGTTTTAAAAAATGAATTGATATCACTTCAATCCGCTACTAAAAATCTGCTTCGAAATTTCGGTGGGAGACCCTATGGGAAGGCATCATTTCGATCACTTTGAACATTAATTTACCGTTATTCGAGTCACTGGTCTAAATGGAGGTTTGGGATTCTTGGATACGACTATCAGAGGATCATTGGGAACCAAAAAAAATCCCAACACGAGGTGAGGTATTAGAAGCATGTTTTTCTAAGACTGTTGCCTGCATTCTAAAATCGCGTTACTCGCTTAAGTCTTTCAGAGAAAAAATAACTGCCGTTCATTGCATATATCTTTCCCGCTATTGCACTGATCGAAGAGTTTGATAGCCTGTGCACTAAATTTGGATGTGCTGAAAATTTTTGTAAAAAAATTTGTTTTTCGGAAAGTTGCCAGGAGGGCTGTTGCGTTGTGACTCGGTAAACCAGGTAATCTTTCTTGTTCGCGTATCGTTTATTTCTTTGTCGGGCGAGATACCGCGTCTCTTGATCAGTTTGTTTGATGACGATGCCAAAAACTTTGCGCTATAACCAAAAAAGCATTTAGGGGTGTAGAGGGGCGCGGCAAATTTTTTTAAAGTTCAGGTGTTCTAAGTCACCCCTGCGACAAACTCAGGGACACATTTGGTTTTATGTAAATTCTTAATTTCGGCGTTACAAGGGTGGTAGTGCTAACTTGACTGGGGCGCAGATACCATTATTCACCCCTATAGCATTTAACTGAATAAATTTTGTTTTACGACTATACAGGGTGTCCCACGACTCTTGGTACATACGATAATGGGTGATAGTACAGCTCATTTGGGTACACTTAATGTTCTACATGACCCCTCTATCTTTAACCGTTATAAAGTTATAGCATTTTTTGTTAATAGTGTCAGAAACCTCGACTTGCCGAGCAAAATCACTATTTGCCACACTCCCGAATATTTGATCCGAGGTTTGACTTTACATTCTGAAACTCCACAAAATTCTACATAAAATAACTGTTTTGCCAATTAAATAATTTAAAACCCTACCCAGATACAACCATTCAAACTTTTAAGAAATTCGAAAATTGAAAATTGATTTTTCATTGAAAATTTAAATTGTAAAATCGTAACGGTACTTTGAACTGACAAATGTGCAAAGTTGACAAAAGTTGCCTCATAATGTTAGCTTTCGAACGACATATAAAAATTAGGGTCTTAGGACTTGAAAAATTGCATATCTTACGTGTTAAAGAGACAAAAACGTGGTTCCAAGAGAAAACCAAAATAAACAAAAATGGGAACTCGTTTAACATCTGAGTAAGATCATAGTCCGTCACAAGCTCGTGAGTTTGAAAAAAATCATGATCCACGGTGAGATTCGAACTCATGACCCTGTGCACCGAAGGTGCGCGCACTAACCGCTAGACCAGCCGGGGTAGCATCCATGGTTAGTTTAAAATCGTCACATAGGCATTGCAAATTATTTCAAAATATTTATTTTTATATTAAAGACCTGTTTTCATAAACGCAAAAGTTTAAATGCAATTTTTTTTCAAATTTATAATTTGGTAAACGACAGTTTTGACATGAATATAAAAAAAACTATTTTTTTTTTGTTCACACTTGCATGCAACGTGGAAACTAGGTTTTAAAGAAAAATTTCATTTTCCAGTGACGGAAAAATAACTGGAAGTGAATCAGATTGCATACATTTAGGCAAAATTTATAAAAAATGTATAAGCTCATTAAAACTAAATGGATTGCTATTGCGGTTTGTAATGCTAACCTGGATGTGGCCTCCGATTAGCAATTGCATAAAAATTACACCGTATCGTATAGTGTAGGTTAGCTATTGAAAAAAAAAAACACCGCCATTACAGCTTCATTAGAAATCCCTTACGAAAGTCAGCTTGTTCCATAACTTAAAGTACTACGTAGGCTACTGAAAAAGTTTTTAGAATTGGCATGTTCTAGTACACGACCATTCATTCATCATGACAATGCGAGCTCTCACACATCAGCTCAAACTAGCGCCTATTTAACCGGTCAAAACATTCAATTCACGGGTCATCCGCCTTACAGCCCTGACTTGGCACCGAATGATTTTTTGTTCCCATTTATTAAAAATAAATTACGTGTTGAACGGTTTTCTTCGCCCGAAGCAGCTGTTGAAGCGTTCAGAAGCCATGTTTTCGAGGTGTCTCCATCGAAGTGGAAAAAATGCTTCGAAAATTGGTTTGAGCGTATGCAAAAGTGTATAGTGTATAGATTTTGAAAAAATAAAAATTTGTTTTCTAGAAACTTTTGTAGTAACCCTCGTAAACGGGTTTTCAATGACACGAAACACTTAATTGTTGAAAAATAACTTCTCCGCTAGAATTTATACATACTTTCTTAAAGTCTTGATTTATTTTTTCCAAAAGATGAAAACTATACTTATCCCAAATTCTCATGAATGCACATATAACGCTTAAAGAAATATTTTTAAAAAGCGCTGCAATTTGCAATACACTCCCAATAGCTCCAGTTGAAAAATGCCCGTATATCCAAGTGATAACGGCATATTCTTCAAACTTGGTGACAACACCTTCAGTAGCCTGCTTGTTCTTTTAATAAAGTCTTAAAATCGTAGTCCCGTTAGTATTTTCTGACGATAATTCTTAAAAGCAGTACAACCGTGAAAATCATTAGGATAGGTTCAGAGGAAATATAACACAAAAGGAAAACGGTATCAAAAATAATTTTATTTTAGGAAAATACTACTTACCAATTAGATAAATCAGTTAAGCGCATCTGAATAGCATTTTTTATGCTTTTCCCAACTGATGCTTCTATGGTGCGCTTAAACTCACTTCAATCGAAGAAAAGTTATATAGATGCACAAATCTTCCGATATTGAGTGCTAAATTTCAGGGAGATTTATTTCAATAATTGCAATTACTGCTGATTATATGCGGATATAAACATGCTTAGCTTTTTTTCTAGCTGCACTTTGATGCAGATCATAGCAATACATGTTGAAATTTTGATAATTTTGTTCCAAATTATTATTTTGGTGTGGCTTAAAAAATGTAAAAGCCGTTTAAATCTCAATACCCGTAGTAGTAGAGTAGTAAAAATTAAGATTAAATGCAAATGATAAAAAAATGTGTGTATGTGTTTTTCCCCATATTTTGTATATTCAAACGAATAAAGTCGAAAAATGTAACCTTAATTAAGGTGCTAGTAAGTTATGGTCTACTGTTTGTGCCCTTTCGAACCTCACAAAAGATACGGGCAATATAGCCATAACCTTCGGCAAAAAAAGAAACAAGCAATCCTCTTCAGTGTGCGAACCAGTTCAATAAGCCATTTATTGAACATCCCAAGTCCGATGGTCTCAATCGCAAAATTAGAAGACGGATTCGCAAGCAAAATGTTGACTCCGTACCAATGTACACCCCGGACCAGGTTAAAACAGTCATTGAGAATGCAAAAAACTCTAAGGCCCTTGGACCCGATGGCATTTCAATGGCCATGCTAAAACATCTTGACCTTCCAGCCATAGAGTATCTCACGGCAGTCTTTATCTTGTCAATGTCCACGCTTGCCACCCCCGACATCTGGAAACAAGGTCACATAGTCCCATGTCTTACCATATCTGCATATGTGGCTCAGACGCTGGGCCCTTATCCACCCCACTCTCGTTTCCCATGCGAAGCTAGAACCTCATCAGCATGGATTTAGACGCATGCATAGTACAACCATAAAGTAAGTAATTGGAATAGAGATGGAACTCCATATAATATTAAAATCTACTGAAACACATTTTACCTTTAAGTGTGTGCTGTAAGTAACGTGTACATACAGGAAGATATCTTCATGTCGGTCTATTGCGAGTTTAGGTACGATCAGAGTCCTCTAAGCGCTCCCGCCACCTATTTCGCCTGAGGAGATTAGGCTCCCGATCCCGAGTGCCATCAGAAAGACTTTAGCCCAGCTTCGGTCAGGCTTCTGCTCACGCCTCAATTCGTATCTACCTCGCATAGATTCGAACATACAAAACGTATGCGTATGCCCAAATTGCGCTGGCACGGATATATGTATCTTAATGGAGAAATTTCAATTTTAACATAAGAAAATACACTAAAATATATTTTACACAATAAATATGTATATTTACAAAAATCAATGCTTTAAACCCTTCCAAAATATAACAAAACACAAAGTCTTAATGAAACGACAAACCTATACATATTTTCCATAACCAGATTTCATCGTGGATATAAAAACCTTTACTTTATAATTTGTGCACACTTTTGCCATATTTTTGCCAGACAAAAACGTTCAAACTTTATATAGAAACCAATTTATACGTAATTCTTTATATAATATGACGCTAAAATGGAAATCGCAATCGCTACATAGTTGCCTACATCTACATATTGAATCTATATTAAAATATTTTGTGGGAAAACAATTCCATAAATGCGAAACAGATTCGGTGTCACCAAACTGTTGCAAGGTGCAATTCAATTTGTTTTCCATATTTCTGGAAATAATCTCAGCGAAAGACGTGTTTTTTGTGCACTGTATAAGAAATGAGAATCTTACTTGCTAGAAAATGTTGTAAAAACCCATACATCTGCTAAGGCTTGGAGAATTTGTATGAATAGAAACAGCGAGCATGAAACTTGTTTATCTATGCCTGTACAAGTCACTTTACCTTTTGAAATATCTTTGAAGCGCAATTCATTGAGTTCACTTGTACACGCGCAGATAATTTAATTCATAGATACCCATATCATTGCATTTTTCTTTAATGCAACAGATCACCTTCAATGAATCACGGCTACTGCATTGTTGCCCTCATTATTAAAGAGTGTATTGTGTAGTAAAGTATCTAGACATACATAACTCTCTCAAGAGGAGTCTAAACTTAGGAAATTCATTTCCTCTCCTTTCACAAACAAGCGTTTTTCCCACACCATAGCCATCAGCTTATTCGCGCGTATTTATACTGACACACTGCACTGACTATACAAAAGCTACTAAAGTTTGTTTAATGGGATTTAACATAAAAACATATTTGAATTATAAAAGAAGTGTACGAGTATCGTATGAATGAATGCGATGCGATAAATCTATTCCGTCGATTATGTTAATTTATGATTTTCTTGTTTCGTGTCTGAGGTAATCTGTTGATTATCGTAAACATACCGAGTATTTCTCTCATCCCGTTCATTGACAAGGTCGACGTAAACTAGATTTGTTTTTCAATATACATAACATCAATTAATGTTGCTTTGTTTGATGTAATGCTAAATCCATAGATGTTTATGCATCATATAAATATGTAGATAGTGGCTTCTAACCACATTACTCTATTCGTGTGTAATCATATTAACACACGAAATTATTTGATTCAATTAAATATTTATGGATTAATTCAAGTTATTTCTACTTAAGATTCAGGGGACTTGAACACTTCTATAAATATTCATTCTTTCGTTGGAATGTAGAAATTATTCATTGTTTTAGGGCCGTATGTACAATCATGGTTTAACTCCCCGTTTAGTTAACTGTAGTTTAATTTTAAACTCCGTTTAACTAACTGGGGTAAAATACACTACGCAATAATTAAAATTCCTGGCTAAGCAGCAACTCATATTTTTTTAAAATTAGTAGTTTCCATTAGCCCCTGTATATTTCCGGATAATAGCTATTAAAATGTTTGATTTTAAAATGAAATGAGCCAGATGAAAATTCATGGTTTAACTAATGATTGTCAGTTTAACTAAACTCCGTTTAAGGAAATTGACAAACAGTTAAACTGTCGTTTAAACTGCAGTTCAACGTGAAAAATTAAACGGTCGTCGTTGGCCGTTTAACTAATGATTTTTAGCCCAAGAAAAATAAACCGAAATAAGGCCATCGGGCAATAAAGATAATGCATTTCTGAATTTTCGCTGGGGATGGCCCTCTGATTTTAGAAACAAATTCTGACCGGTAGGGGGCCCGCAATATGAGGGGAAAATGTAGAAAGGTGGAATTTTGTTAGTTTTGGATTGTTTCAAAATCGGTAGCTACCGCAAAGTAGTCTGAAAACAAAATAATCTACATAAAACTTTCTTTGCATTGAGATGTATTATATGCTGCACACCTTTTCTTTGAAAGTTAGGTTCCCAGGGGTGTCAAACTTATTTTTACGAGGTTTACACTATTGACAAAACATTCTTCATGCAGGAGAAAACATTAATTGTTTCATGTTTTCATTATTTTTACCGCAAATGAGAAGCATTTTTGACGATGCAAACATTCACTGTTACTTGGACATCATGTAATGGCCCGATCTAGGTACATATCAGTCAATTTTCAATGTCCCTCTCCTTCGTAAATATTCATTATCGCAAATTTTAAATTATTGATATTTGTAAAAGTCGACAAATTCCAAACTTGACAGGATGTAGTAACATTTTTATAAGGCTTTCCAATATAACAATTTGCGGCGATATAGTGCGGCGATATAGTAATAAATTAACATTGATATGTTTTTTATATTAACCGCATTACGGGAGCTTATAACTCTATAAGGGGCTGATTCAACCCAAGTTGAATTAGTTTTTTGAATAGAGAAATAGAAAGCAAGATCCCGACCTAATCCATCGCACTTTCTTTAGGTTTATCTGTACAGTTGGTAGTAGCATATCAAAAATCGGCAGAACAACTGGAATCCAGCTTCGATCTATGAGCTTTATTGAACGTTTAACTTTATTCATACAAAACATTTCATTAAAGTTTGTAAAAATGGTTGGTACAGTAAGGCACGGGCAAGCCTGTGCTTGAAAGGGCGCCAATATACTTGCCACCAATATCACCTCAATCAAACTAAGGTACCTTTCATAAAAAATGACGCTCACGACATTATATTCTACAGTACGGGTAGATTAATAAAACGCACTGAAAGAACCTTTGATGGGTCATTTTGTAGAGGGGGCATCCTTATCCATTTTGGTCGAGCCGTCAAATCAAACTCTTTGTCCTAGTTCAAAGAAAAGAAAATGCAGCAGAAAAGTGTGCATAATTCACCAATTTCAATATTATTGGGACCTTGCATGACCAGAAGCGAGTTAATAATTGCTGTCGAAACAAGTCATAATTTAAAAACAAAATCAACCTAAAAACGACTATTTCATACTGAGATTGCTTCTAATTAAAATCCCAAGCAGAAAATATTTGTATTTTGCTCTGCCTATTAATTTGTATTGTTTCGTATACAAGTTTCCATAGGAATATCGGTTGTTTACGATTGAGCGAGCTGATTGTTCAACCAATCAGGAATTACCTCGCTCACCGAAATCGTTAAACTGCGTTTAACTTGTGTGTGCTGACTGCTGATTGGTTAAACAATTTTAAACTGCTGTTAACTTCCATGGTAACCTTTATTGTTTACGATTGAGCGAGTTCTATTTTGAAAATTTCAACGCTTACTGCTATTTAGCTCATGAAATAATAAAAAAGAAGGTAGCGCGGACATTTTTCGATTCGTTTTGTGTACGTGAACTTGTGAAATTGTGACCAAATAATTTCACAAGTGTCTATTTCCATTAATATTTTTAATTTACGTGACGCAGATTTAAAATTTTCATAAGTGATTTTGATGCTGAAGACGTTTCAAATGTCCCCACCTATACACCGCGTTATCATGTTTACGTGATTCGTGGTGTAGCTGACAACCAATTTACGTTACAGTCGAACTTCTCATAGACGAACACCGCATTAGGTGATGGAATGGTAAATTAACTTTGACATGAAGTTTATAACGCATTGAAGGAAGCATCTCACACTATCTAAAATATGTAAAAAAATAAAATATAATCAGTAGACGAGAGGACTGGAATGGGCGATGTCCGTATGCGACGCTTTTCACTCGTCCAATTTTAGCTATGTAGAAACCAAGTTATAAAAGAACAGACGGAAAAGAAAGGAGGAGCTGAAATTGAAACCGCACCAAACCATAAAAATGATGTACAGGAACGGACCAATTTGGAACACAAGCTATAGTGAAGCCAGAAAGAAAGTGAAGTGTATCCAAGTGTGTATGATTATTACATGCTATGATTATTACTACATTTTCTTCAATTGACCTTAAAATGTTTTTTTTTAAGTACAATTCTTCAACACCAAATTCTAAAAGTAAGCTTGTTGCCAGCTCGTTTAGTGAGAAAAATGTTGCATTCGTTTCTGGCCATGGGAGTGTCAGGCCCTTAAACTTCGTTTTCCTTGCATGATATGTAAGAAAACGTTGGGGAAAATAAAAATTAGGAGAAATGTTCGGGTGGTAGATGTGTCCGTTTAGGCAAGTTCGACTGTATTCGTACACATGTTTCCATAGAAACGTTAGTTGTTTACAATTGAGAGAAATTTAGTTAAACGACTGTTTTTTTTTAATAAATAGAGACTCACACTGTTTACAAGTTTGATTAAAATCTAAATTTGATTAACAGTTGTCCCATATTGTAATGCAACTTTAATAATTATTCAAGTGTATTCTACAATGCATTTTGAATTTAGTGACATATGATTCAAACCCATTTACTACGGTTTTTACTGATCTAATTTAGACCAAATATGATATTAATATAGTGGGAACCAGCTATAAGGATAATTCGTAGTTTAAACGGCAGTTTAACTTTTTGTACACATTTTTTAGCCATCGACGGTTTAACTGACAACCATTAGTTAAACCATGATTGTACATCCGGCCCTTAATCGTAATTATTAGTTTTATTTTTTTTTGTATGAGGCGTGTTTGGGTGTGATAAAATGCAATTATGTAGCCAGTCGGTCCCTCGTACGACCCGAAGACGTCAAATTAAAATTCTACGGACCAGCGGAATCAAATTAGCCGACCATTGAACTTTTCATTGCATATAATACATATTTGTTAATACACTTGGGGCGTAGGGGAATATGAAGTAGTGTGTAATGTATGTGACACACATGACGAGCATCATTACTCCCCAATGCGCAATGCATTCACTTGGGACCATTCTTATCACATCAGAGAAAGTCATTATAAATAATTGAATAGATTATACCGGCCGGAGTGGAGAATATAAAAAAGAACATGGTCCGATATCTAGGCGTGTAGAAGCGCATGCAACAGGGGTCATCAGAAAGAAATATGTAATTATTATAATTTATTCAGTGTAAAGCGCGTCAACGAATTACGAAATTATGTGTTTATTATTTTAGGAGCATTGTTAATTAAAGTTCCAAGATATAAACACATTGGCAGACTATAACGATGGGAATCGATTGACTTTTTTACTGTCAAAATCAAAGGGTTCTTGCCGACCTACAAGAGAATTATTGTATGTTTGTGTAGCTATTGTATGTTATACACTCAGAGAAATATTCACTCATATTGAACGAAATATATTTAATTCAAACGATTTGCGCTTTTGATTTGGCTCCACAAGCAAATGCGTTTAATTCTAACGAGTGGCGTTTCTTTCAAAAGCATAATGAGTTGTAAAAAGGCGTTTGAATTAAAAGAATTTGCGTTTACCTGAAAAGAAGGAGCCAGTCGATTTAAACGTATTCTTCATTGAAATAAACACTTATTCTTTGATTGTAAACGGGTAACGCATTTTGAATAAATGAAAGGCAATTGTATCAAACGTCTTCGTTGTTATATTGAACATTTTTGTTATTTAAATTAAACGAATTGAAACGATATGTATTTCGAAAGTAATATATCCCGTTTTCATTTCATAGAAATTACCCCATTCAAAATAATTGAGTTTTACATGGAATTAAAAGCAAACTCTGCTGAAATAAAATAATACATTCCGTTTGATTGTCGATTCTCCATTCGATTAGATACTCACTGTTACCTGGGTTGACAAATCAATAAATAATAAAACTTATGAAAACTTCAGGAAAACACTTTATTTTTTATCTATGTCTAATTTTAATATGATTAATACATAACACTTTTATTTTAACACCCGCTAAACTTAAATTGCACGTGTGGAAGCGTCCATTCCTCCAGATGAATGCAAAAGTACATTCTCGAAAACACTCTTAACATCGACGAAGATTATAACTATAATAATATAATGACATACACGTTTGTTGTTAGACACTACACATTTGTACACAATGAACATGAACACGTGAGACTCATCGGACCGGCCAGAAGTATTAACTACCTGTTGTGCTACGTTGAAACAAATGATATTTTGGCATCGCGTCCTTTATGTATGTGTATTTGTTACGTAAAGGAATGCATACACATTACTATGTAATGCGGAATCTTTTGATTTAAACGACCGCCGTTTGGGGCTTAGCTACTCTTTTGTTTTAAAAGAAATTCTTTTAGCGTAAATGAGAACTCGTTCAAATCAAACGAGATTTTTCAAACGAATACTGCGTTCAATTTAAATGTGGAGCTTTTAATATGAATGTGCGTTTTTTTCTCTGAGTGTACATACTATTTAATTGTGTGGTTATGAATATGTATTTGATCAAAAATATTTGATGATTTATCATAAACGTGACGAGAAATCATTCATTTCAATCATCAATTGTTTTCATTGTTATTCCATTATTGGCCATTATTATTGAAGTACGCTAAGGAATGCACACAGGCATTGTGGAATTATATTGTCACTAATCCTACCTATCAAAGGAATTTTATAAAATTTGAACCATTTTTTATATAGGATCATTCATTTTCACGATTTTAACTGATGGTTCGATGTGAATCTTTTTAAAGGTATTTCCAATATTTTTTGGTTTTGTGCCTTTCTTATCACTGTTTTTCGGGTTTTTTAGAATTTTTTCAAAAAACCCTTATGAAATCGATTTTGTCCGTCCGTCCGTCTGTTCACTAAGTAACTCGCGAACGGCTCAACCGATTGTCATGAAATTTGGTAGGAATGTTACAGTCTTTGGCACAAGTACCTAAGAAGTTGGTAGGAAGAAGATAACAGGGTGTCCCGAATGTTTGAAACTTTGACGTATGACTTTTTTAGTTTTTGTCGGAGATTAACGTATGGGTATTTAAATCAAAGATCTAAATGGGTACATCTCATATCAGTTAAAATTTTCCAGTTACGAGTAACGGTAAAAAAGTTATTGGCGTTTAAAGTTGAACTTCCTTTTCGACCTTCGTTTCATTCGAATAACTGTATCCAACCCGGAAATATAGCCAAGCAACTATGTATTTAGTAAGGGCCTTTCACAATGCAAGGGAAGCCTCTTAAGCATTTCTTCAATGCATATCTTTTAACTTAATCTTAAATCGAAAAATGCGTTAGAGTAGTTTTATATACAAACAGGGTAAATAGTAAATCTGTTTTTGGATTGGTCTAACTAAAGGTGGAACTGGAACGCGTTTATTTAAACCAATCCAAAAATAGATTTACATGAAGCATTTCATTAATGTTGTGCACAATTCTTATTTATTACTTGTACAAATTATAAATTATATGTACAAAAAATATTCACTATGCATCACAATTCTAAAAAACCCTCGTATTGCGGGCGCAGCCCTCTGTACGCCGGTATTTTTATTTATTATTTTGTGTGTTTTTTTGCGACATTTTGCAAAACTGACATCTTCAGATAGTAATTAAAAAAATGAAAGAAACTATAAGACTATTGAGGGGTGTCACACTCCTTTTATTTCCAGTTTTTGATGTCCCTCCTTTCAAAATAATTTTTAATTCTTTTAAAAAATAACAGGCGCGACAATCCAGCATTGGACTAAGGCCGCAGGATGTGTTAGTGACATCCTATTTCCAAGATCTTATCTGCTTTTTGTTGAGGTAATGAGATCAGCATCACGCTCAGCAGTGTTATTTATCCCCATAAATGGGTACTCGTTTAACATCTGAGTGAGATCATAGTCCGTCACAAGCTCGTGAGTTCGAAAAACACCATGATCCACGGTGAGATTCGAACTCATGACCCTGTGCACCGAAGGTGCGCGCACTAACCGCTAGACCAGCCAGTCTACTTAATTCTTTTAACTAAAGACAAAAACTGTCTCGATGTCAATAACGAAATCATTGAAATGCCGATTTTTAAATAAATAGTTTTCAATGCAAAATGGGATTTTTTTGGTAATTACATTGTTACGACTGGTACTGAAGTATTAAGTGTGTTCCCACTAGCGTCGAGACCTTGCGGTAGAAATAAGATTTTGAGTTTCCAAGGACTGTACTTTTCCCTCAGAAGGGACTTTTTTATTTCTTTGCCTCAGGCCCCGTAAATCCTCTGTGTGTGTCTGTTTTCATTGGTGCTTTTTATGTTGCCGGCAGAATCTCACAACAATCTCTATTCGCTCACTGACAACAAATAAGGCTACCGTATTGTACGAAAGGTTTTAAATTTAATTACATCCTTTTTAATGCCTCTACTGCTGTTAATAGTTTTACTACATACGTATATTTTTTTCTCTTTCCAGGTGCATATGCAATACTGAGTAGCAGTAAGTAATATTAGATACCAATCACAAACAAAGTATAGACAAGTCCGGTGTGAATTTAACTTAACATCCAAGTTGACAATTTTCAATTATCACTTAAACAAAAACAAGAAGTTCTAAGCAATTGAGTGCTGCTGATGAGAGGTTCCTTATTTCAGCCACTGCTTTTTTCCACTCGATTTGATGCATTTCATAAGCAATAAGCCGAGTCCCCGGTTATGTTAACCGAATGTTCGGATAATCGACTAGTATTTTTGTAAAGTCTTTCTTCTCAATTACTGTATTAATTCTGATTCCCAAATTTCGTGGGTACGAATTTTAACTAATTGTGACTTATCGTTCCATTATATACACCAACTGCGGTGCATGTCTGTAGTAATTATGGCATGGCAACTTACCAGCTCTATGGGAACTACGCGGAACTTTGTCTGTTTGGAGGAGAAGAGCCCCAACGGGAGAAATATCGAGTTATTCAATTTCGGAAATGTCACATTGGAATCTTTGCACTTGAGACCTCTAAGCGTCTATAGCTCAGTAGGTAGAGTTGCTGACCTTGTGACTGAAGGTCGGAGGTTCGAATCCCGATTGGGACGAAACTTTTTTTCCCTCAATTTCCTCAATTTTTGGTATTTTTTCCCAAAGTTTTTGTGGTTTCGTACAGATAGACACACTCATCAGGTCTTGTGTCTGTTGTCTATCTGTGCACAAGACGACCACTTGAATTTTAGCGGGAGAATTCTATGGAGATTTGATTTGCCGTGAAGGCTACCACCATGACGCTCGACCGTGCAGGTCTGTACCGGTGTTGAATGCTCACATTTCTTTGGGAGTTGTGATGGTAGTTAGATATTTTTCCCTCTCGAATTTACAATTACTGTATTAATTCTGATTCCCAAATTTCGTGGGTACGAATTTTAACTAATTGTGACTTATCGTTCCATTATATACACCAACTGCGGTGCATGTCTGTAGTAATTATGGCATGGCAACTTACCAGCTCTATGGGAACTACGCGGAACTTTGTCTGTTTGGAGGAGAAGAGCCCCAACGGGAGAAATATCGAGTTATTCAATTTCGGAAATGTCACATTGGAATCTTTGCACTTGAGACCTCTAAGCGTCTATAGCTCAGTAGGTAGAGTTGCTGACCTTGTGACTGAAGGTCGGAGGTTCGAATCCCGATTGGGACGAAACTTTTTTTCCCTCAATTTCCTCAATTTTTGGTATTTTTTCCCAAAGTTTTTGTGGTTTCGTACAGATAGACACACTCATCAGGTCTTGTGTCTGTTGTCTATCTGTGCACAAGATATCAAATCTCCATAGAATTCTCCCGCTAAAATTCAAGTGGTCGTCTTGTGCACAGATAGACAACAGACACAAGACCTGATGAGTGTGTCTATCTGTACGAAACCACAAAAACTTTGGGAAAAAATACCAAAAATTGAGGAAATTGAGGGAAAAAAAGTTTCGTCCCAATCGGGATTCGAACCTCCGACCTTCAGTCACAAGGTCAGCAACTCTACCTACTGAGCTATAGACGCTTAGAGGTCTCAAGTGCAAAGATTCCAATGTGACATTTCCGAAATTGAATAACTCGATATTTCTCCCGTTGGGGCTCTTCTCCTCCAAACAGACAAAGTTCCGCGTAGTTCCCATAGAGCTGGTAAGTTGCCATGCCATAATTACTACAGACATGCACCGCAGTTGGTGTATATAATGGAACGATAAGTCACAATTAGTCTTTCTTCTCTTTTTTGAATTTTTCTCTTGAAATATCTATCTTTTTTCTAAAATATGTACCGTTATACCCTTCATTCAATCGTAACGACCACCGATACTAAAAATTGAGATTTAACCGTTTAGCAGACGACTGTAGCTGCAGTTCTCTTAGTAAGATGCCGAATACATAATAAATCTCACAAATCTCATAATTTTCTCTTAGCCATTACTTCATTGGTGGATTTTCAAAACCTGGGCAAACAATGAACCTTAAAATCAAAATGTCCCCAAATTTCTATAGGAAAAATTGAAATTGTAAAAAAAAAAATAGTTTTTATACCCGTCACTATGTGAAAGGGTATATTAACTTTGTCATGAAGTTTGCAACGCACAGAAGGAAGCACCTCCGACTATATAAAGTATGTACATATATATATATTATTGATCAGTGTGACGAGAGAAATCCATTGAGTGATGTCCGTCTGTCTGTCTGTCTGTATGTCCGTCTGTCTATCTGTTTGTCTGTTGCAACGCAAACTAGTCCCTCAGTTTTGAAGCTATCGAGCTGAAATTTTGTACACAAGTTTATTTTTAGTGTACGCTGTATATATGTCGGAACGAATGGAATCGGACCATGGAGTCATGGGGCTGCCCCTGAAAATTAGGTTCTTCTAAGAAAAACTTTTTTCTTTATGTACCGATCCTATCCAAAGTTCACCCAAGTGTGTTCCTAGTAAAGCCTCAAAACATATCTAGGAACGGATGGAATCGAAACATTACGTCATAGGGCTGTCATACAAGCTAATCCCTGAAAATTAAGTTCTTCTAAGGAAAACTTTTTTCTTTATGAACCAACCTTAACCAAACTTCACCCGAATGTGTTCCTAGTAAAGCCTCAAAACATATCTAGGAATGGATGGAATCGGAACAACACGCCATAGGGCTGTCAAACAAACCAACCCCCAAATATTAGGTTCTTGTAAGAAAAACTTCAAAAATTCATTCAAATGTGTGTTCTTAGATAGCGCAACGCATCCAGGAACAGATGAAAATGGGAAAACGTAATCCGACCGCGGCAGAAATTGTTAACGCAAAAGAAGCTTAAGTTTCATTCAAATGTGACGTGTACTCAAATTTCGGCCCCGCCCGAACTTAGCCTCGGTCTCGTTTTTATTAATTTTTCTCGGCTTCTGAATGGTGCTGAACACAATATTTGGTGGTTTTTAAGAAAAGCTTGTTGGCATTTTGACAAAACCTCGTTCTGTGTAGGTACATATGTCTATGAAAGTGACAAAATTTCAAAACTGGTTACTTAAAATCTATTAAAGTAAACAAACATGTTTACGTTTTATTTCGTCATTTAACTACATACATATACGCAGAGCATAACCACTCGCAACTAATTCAATAATAAACAAACCAATCAAAAGAATATTATGACGCAAGGCGACCGCGTTATGCTCTTATTGATCAAACGCCTTTTCATCGGTTATGCATAGTTGGATCTGAGAAACGTGTATTTATGTGGTGTCAGTTTCAAACCGAAAAAAAGCTGTGTAAACTTAATTACAGTGCGCGTAAAGGCACCACAAATTGTCAAACAATCCGCACGATTCCGAGAGTTTGTATAGAAAGTTTACATCACCGCAATATGTAGCTGAGTACATACATTTATCTGACATCGCCAAATAAAAGTGTGTTAAACTTCTTTCTTACTGTTCAAGACCTAATGCGTGCACGTTTACTTTCATCACCACACCTTTATTTTGTAGATACAATACGAGTACTTTTCAATTCATGTACCTACTAGCGGTCATTCGTGCGTTTTTCCTGCGATTTCCTATTTTCACAATTTTTCTTATTTTTTATATGTTGCCATCTATATAGCGATTCAGTGGACCGCGAGCCCAACACATAGTGGCAGTGAACCCTCTTACCTATTAAAGAGTGCAGTGAACTGTGAAGTTTTCTTTCATACTCGACTACATCTCTTATTGTATACGTACGTATATACTCTGCATCGTAAATTTCCAATTTTTCTTGTCATTTTTCCCCTGATCCGAACGTATTTCCTCTGTCAATGTCATCGTAGCTGCACTGCGAAAACCCCCGCTCGTAATGATAATATTTTTATTAGCTAACCTTATTACGTGCAACAATATTGTATCTTTCGTATATTATGTTGTAAATTGTTTCATATCGAATCGCGTAGTGGAATTTTGCACAACTGGCAATAATACGAACAAAATGAAGAGAAAAACATCATAAACGGGCTTTTCCGATTGAGACGCACCCGTAACGATAGTATGTATAGTAATTGTTATTTGCACCTGGCTCTCGACTACCATACGTTCCGTGAATGAATCTTTTATTTTGCCACTACAGATATTCGTATAGTTGGGCTGCGAGTCGGACGGCATGGTGCGACTGTAATTTCGAATATATGTGTTTGAAAATTACGCTGAACTATTTTCCACGGAGTCGATAGGATGAGGGGAAAAGTAATCAGAGACCATTTATCATGAATGAATGATCAATCAATCGTAAAAGGTGGCCTGCATTTTCCACATTCAATCAAATGAAAAGGTTTGAATGACTCGTGCATTTATTTCCGTGGTTGCCTTTATTTTGAAATTAACGGCGGTGAATTATCAAATTTGCTTTGGAATTTTCCCGATATAACTTAATATCTTTCCTGTTTAATATGATTGTTCAGTGTTCACAATATCCAATGAAAATGTATGGAGTGTTTTGTCTTAGCATTCAGATTTAACTGAACAAATCAACTTCATTCTGACCGAAAAAATTATGAAAGGCAAATAATAATTCCTCTACACCAGTGGTTCCCAACTCAGAAACGTCTGCATACCACTTATCCTGAAATTGGATCTCCACGGACCACCATTCAATAATAAGGAAACGAATTAAGGTTTAATTTTTTATGTCGAGGTATTGTATTTAAAAGCTTCCGCTCTATCTCCCAACACAAATTGTTCTTATTATTTTGTTTGTTTGTTATTTCCTACTTCAAAAAAGGGAATCATATAAAAATCCTTCGCATAACACATACATACATCATCTTGGTGCTATAGTCTGAGGAAGATGGCTTACTGAAAATTAGGTTCGGCTTTCATCTCTTCGAAGGCGGAGTCCAGAAGTTCAACCGATTGTCATTACGCTAGAATTTGAATACTAACACCATCTTGTTAGGGAGCATGATTTAAGATTTGCCAGGTTGAAAGAAGTGAGAAAAACTGTTTTGTTCGCGTCAACACTATCCTCACCAATTGAAATTTTTCTCGCATATGTGTCTTGTCTCGAAGTGCTAACTTCGATTAAAAGTTATCCAGTAATCGGCATAGCTCGGTCTTTAGACTGGAATTTGTGATAATGTTCAGCGCGAAAGCCCTTTTTGAATTTTTGCTATCGAATTTGAATTTTGGTAATAAGCTCTAATAATTTTGAATTTATGCTATAAGCAACGAACATAAGCAACCCATTGCCTTCCCATAATCACGGATCATGCAGCAAAGCAATTACTGGGTAATCTGATTATGAAGGAGCGTGTTTGGCATGCGACTTTAATTAGTCAGTAGAAAATAAAACTCACAAGTCTCCAGGGTCTCCCCGCGGACCACCTACGGGACTCTCACGGACCATCGACGGTCCGCGGACCACCTGTTGGGAAACAGTGCTCTACACAGATGCGCCGGGCCGTGGCGTAGCTTACAAACAAAATTCTAGACCCATAAAGTGGTCCATTGTTAAAAAAAAATCATCAAAATATTTGAAACGTAAAAAGTCTTGTCAAAATTTAATGCACCAAACTTCCAAGGTGTGATCAATCTAGGGGCCGATAGTTTTTTAGACGAGTCCTATGCTGCAAACATATTATAACAGGTGGTCCAACTAGAATGCACGATGTTAATTGATTGTCACACCTTAAAGGTGAGTTTCTCGCCCAACTTTATTAGACATTTCGTTGCTTCAGTGTTTGGCAAATTCAGCGCACTTAAGCCAGTGTCGTGCTCTGTGGCCGTGATCGTTCGGTCGCCACTCTGTGAAAGAGACACTCATAGAGAAACGAGTTTCCAAACTCGGCACGACTCGTCGCAAGTTTATTATTCAGAAGAAGATGATAAGAAATATTCTTATCGTAGAATAATAAACTAACAATGCGACTAGGAAGTGGTATGGCTGACAACCGCACCATGCTCCACTAGGAGTTACGGTAATGAAGAGAGAGAAGCCAGTGCTTGGTCCGTAAGGGGGTCAAAGTTTACACTTTTTATGGGACCACTGGGCTACTGCGTCTTCCAAACGTTGATAGCTAGGACACTCACCGCTAGCACTTTGCAGATACATTTGCGCCGGAATATGCTCTACATCGGGCCTAAAAACCTAAATTTTCGAAAATGTTGGTTAACGTAAAGATGCGATTATCTTGCTTATTTTTACAGCTACGGGGGTCAAAGTTTACACTTTTTGTGAGAGATTCGCCTCCTACGGGTATACTTATTATCTTGCTACGCAACGCTTATGATGCTATCCACTGCCATCTAGATAGATAGGCCGGATTATCAGCTGATCTGTCAGTGGTCATGCAACACTAGTAGTGCCATGGTTGGTCATGGTCCGCGCTTAGTACTGCCAAAGTACCGCTCAGTACAATCCACAAATTGTCCACAATCCAAATATCAGTGGCTGTCAGCCTGTCATTTCGTGTGACTTGCTATGATATACACATGCCAGTGCGTTAATTTTTGAGATAAATATGGTAAGTACGATGTTGATGTATACTATTTTACAACTTGCACATCAAAAACACATTAAAGCAAACCATAACCTTTGTTTCGTAATAAACGCTCGGCATATTTAAACTTTTGGGTTCAGAAGCACTGGAGGTTGTGGGGTTTACAAATGTCAACTGTCACTGGTCACGAACGCACTTTGTCCACTTGTAGACGAACAAATTTCTGCAGTTCGGCCTGTCTATCTAGATGGCAGTGTGCTATCACATTATAGATTGAAAATTCGATTCGGTTATATTTACTGGATGGGGATACGTAATTCCATAGAACAATCGGAGTTCTTAAATTTGGTAAAAAAGAAGAAGCACAATATTCGTCTCTTTTTTACTCTCGGAAATGGAGGTGCTAGCGTAAAAAACGTGACTTCTTTCGTTCTTAATTCGTTATTACAAATTGGATCAAACTGAACATTGATGATTTGTTTTAAATAGGCCTAACACAATATAGAATTGCCAGCAAATCTATACAAAAAATCAATTCAGATAAGCCTAGATATTCTTCAAACTACACATCCTGGCCAAGCAACTTTGAAACCTGAAATTCACATGCGTCGACGAATGTGTAATTGCGTGATTTTCTTGAAGCGTGTATATGTCTTTTACGAGGTATGTATGTATACTATCTAGTCTTCATCGTCACCGTGCACTTCTTTTTACGGTCAACTGAATTTTACCGTTCATGACATGCACCATAGTCATACATTAATAATTGTATGTGAGAAAAATGCGAATTCCACATGACTTGAAATACATATCGGTTCTATAAAAATGCTCTGCTAATTTGAGCCGAGAAAAAAAAACTAACAACCTAAACAAATGTTTAAAACGTGTTATCCCGAAAGATTACATTAGCTGTTTGTGTTGGTTGTTATTTGATTCAATGATGAGGGCATAAATAAGGTGCTGTTAGAGGACTATATTAAGCGGGATAAAAAAAGGATCGTTTAAATTGTAATTTGCATATTCGAAAATTTAGGGTAAGCAACCCTTTTCATGTTTTCAGACACGTCATGCTTGGCTTCCGCATTGTCCTTTGCTTATATGCATTTCGCGGACGGTCTTGCATTGAATTCAAAGGACTCTTTTAAAAAAACGATGTGCTTGAATTTTGAAACATGATCGTATTACAACACTTTGTTGCTAAGTGAATATTATATTTATATTAGGCGTGTTTTTTTTTTACTCCGGTAGAGGTTATTTTAGTGTAACCCCATGTAGTTACACTAAACTAACCTACACTGGAGTACAAAAAAACACGCCTATTGTCAGAATTGCTGGAATTCTTCCCCCCCCCCCCCCCATATTTTGAGTTCCTTTTTCTCTATAAAAAAATTCTTTTATAATGCATACAGGCAATTTATTTTAAACGGGTATATCACAGACTGAAGATAGCATCTGGGATTTATAGTTAAGTATAACATATCATTGACAATGTATAATTAATTTGACGAAAAGTCATATCTGTTGTAAGGGACTTGCTTATACGAGTACATAAAACCAGCAAACATTTTACATTATACTTATGTATTATGCACATGATTGGAACTGCAGGTAGTACAGTGCCATTGAGAAAATAACTAAAGGAGAAGCCAAGAAGCCACTAATGGCATAATATTTTTCATTTAAGCTGACATACCTTTTGTTCTTTTTTTACTTTACTTTGCACTGATACTAGAATGTGACTATTGTATGACACAGATACACTTCCTAGTAGGGGCGTACGCTGAAATATATTTCGGGAGGGGTTTTAGGAACGAGGTTTACGTTGGCAGGGAGTCCAGTCAATTTTGCCATTTCCAGTTTCAGCTGCCCTACCTCTCAGTGAAACTATACACGGGTCATAGTTTTCTAGTGTAGATTTTTTTTTGTAGTGCCTTCCTGGCACTAGGCGTTCCGAGTACTGAGTCCCTCGCTCATTGTCGATAAAATTTCTTCATAGATTATTTCGTTTACGGGTATGGAATATCTTAATTTTCCGTCTTCATAAAGAGAGGTACTCATTTAGCATCTCAGTGAAATCATAGTCTGTTACTTGATGAATTCTAAGGACCGTATTTATAAAAATACCTTAAGGAAGCCTTAACTCAAGGCGACCTTTATTCAAGTATGCCGAAATTCAAGGAATGAAATGTCATTTTCAATATTTTTTCATCAAAATAATTTATTATTACCAGTATTTTAGTTCTTATATAAATTATATTTGTGGAAAAAAAACGGAAGAAAAATACTGAAAATGGTTACACAAATACTCAAAAATGTATTCCAATGCATCCTTGACCGGCCGCCTTAAGGCCTTAACTCATTGCAACCCTAACTCAAGGAGACCTTAAGTCAAGGAATTGATGAATTCAGTATTATTTATAAATTTTCACTATTTTGAAATTTTTTTTTTGTAAAACTCTTTAACTAGCGTCACATATTCACACACAAGTTTTGCTTTCAAAAATTAAACTCGAAAAAAACAGTAAATTTAATTGAAGTGAAATATAATAACTAAAGGTAGGTAACTAGCTACCTTGACTTCAAGTGAGGTTGACTGTGGAAAATTGCAAGGCTTCCTTGAAATCAAAGTTCACTTTATTTCTAGGAAATTTCATAAATTCGAGATTACCTTAAGTGAAGGATGCGTTTATAACATTTTAAAGAAAACAGACAACAATTTTAAATTTATTTATCTGCCGTTAAGGTCTACTAATTTCTTCATCACAAATAATTCATATGTATTCGTAAAAATAAATTATTTGGATGAACAAAATAATGAAAATGACATTTCATTCCTTGAATCAAAGTATCCTTGACTTGAGTTGAGTTAAGGTTTCGTTAAAGTATCCTTATAAATACGGGCATAAAACTATCATGAACTGAATCTGCCTACAGTGGATTTCAAAACTGCTTCGAAGGCGATTACCCTAGCCACTATTCCAACCAACCAACTGTCTAAAAAAATAACATTAATACATCTGAAAATTTCGGAGGGGGTTTGAACCCCCAAAACCCTTATGTAGGATCGCCACTGCTCCTAGGGATCCTACAGTCACAATTTCTCCCCAGTTTACTTCGTAATAACTTTACAATACAATAGGTATTACATTTATTTTTTATACCCTTCGCTCATAGAGTGAAAGGGTATATTAACTTTGTCATGAAGTTTGTAACGCATTAAAGGAAGCATCTCCGACCATATAAAAAGTATACATATATGATCAGCATGACTTGGGGAGTCGATTGGAGCATGTCCGTCTGTCTGTCTGTCTGTCTGTTACGACGCGTTTTACTCGGCGGGTATTGAAGCTAGCAAGCTGAAATTTTGCACACTTGCGTTTTATTGTTGCAGGCTGTTTGTATGTTTGATTCACCCAACTTGGATCACTGGGTCATGGGGCTGCCATACAAACCTAGCTCCCCAATTTGAGTTCTTCTAAGAAAAACTTTTTTATTTGTCTACCAATTTCAACCAAATTGCACACAAATGTGTTTCTATAGATAACAAAAAATATATGCAAGAATGGATCAAATCGGACTATGGGGTCATGGGGCTGCCATACAAACTTAACCCCCCAAATTAGGTTCTTCTAAGAAAAACTTTTTTATTTGTGCACCAATTTCAACCAAATTTCACACAAATGTATTTCTATTGTTGACACAAAACATATGTAAGAATAGATGAAATCGGACCATGGGGTCATGGGGCTGCCATACAAATCCAACCCCCAAATTAGGTTCTTCTAAGAAAACCTTTTTTATTCGTGCACCAATTTCAACCAAATTTCACACAAATGTATTTCTATTGATGGCACAAAACATATGTAAGATTGAATCAAATCGGACCATCGGGTCATGGGGCTGCCATACAAACCAAACCCCCCATATAGGTTGTTCTAAGAAACATTTTTTTACACCTATTTCACAAAACCTTGAATTAATGTGTCTTTATCAAAGCAACTAAAAAGTTCAAAACGAATGGAATCGTACCACGGGGTCATGCTCCGGCAACCCCAATAAAATTTTCCGAGTAAATATTTTTATTTGCCCACTTATTTCAACCAAGCCCAAAACTTTTGTCAAGACGGAAGAAAAAGAATGAGGAGGGGGATTAAATACAAATCATAGGTACGTCCGAAAAAAAACTTTTAGCCCAAGCGAAGGGTATCCAAATTTCGGCCGCGCCCGAAATTAGCCTCGGCTCTTTCTTTGACAACCAACCCTTCTACTCGAAATTTGGTCGAGGGTTATATGTAGTAAATGCGACACCCATATTGTTCAGAGGTTTGCGGTTCAGCATACTTATTTCAGATCTTCCCAGCATTTTTGCACTGTTTTTCATTTTTCAATTATTCGAAAATTCATCCATCCGACATTGGGCTTCAAACATCGTCCAGTTATGTCAATCTCTGATTGTCACCGTCAAAAATTTAAAATTTACAACTAGTTTTGAAAGAATTGTTTTCGTATGCATTAGTAGCGTTTTTCAGTCAAAAGCACTTTCTACATATTTCTTATATTTAGATACTCTCGCGAAACACCGTTTGGGGGAACCACTAGTTTAGATTTAAACATTAAAAAAGAGGGAAGTTTTCATGTAATTTATTGTTACACATCCTCCCCTAAATATTTAGTACATCTACACTAAATATTTAACAACAATATTGACGAGAAATTAAATTAAAAATACTAAATATTTAACAACAATATTGACGAGAAATTAAAGCTCAGCTTGCTAGGAGTGTATCTTTTTATGATCCGTAAAATTAAGCCATTATGCGATACTTCTCTGACTATTTAAATTTTGAAGTGAAAGTTACTCCTGCATCAAGGGGAATATGTTCACAATGTTTGCAAAAAGATAACTGTTGAACATTAACCCGAACCGGCTGCGGGCCAGGTAAACGAGCGATACTTATAAGATGGTTGAATAAAGTTCAAGTCTCAAATAGTTAGCTAAACTTTCTCTGAACTAATGGTTCGGGAGCTAGAGTTGAAAAACGATGATAGTGACCGTCAATAAATATTTTTTTCTTTTGGTTGCTTAACCCCTTCAGCTTGACGTTCATCTACGGCAGGGGTGTCAAACTCAAAATCTGGCCCAAGCCAAAATGTACAGTCTTTAAATTTGAATGGTCCGCAACAGGATGAAAATTTCAAAACCGTCCATAAAAACTTACGAGTATTTTTATACCTACCGCTTTCTCACTTAATATGCATTGAAACATTTGTCCTAATAAACTTGTATGCGAAATAAATAATTTCTAAAACAAATAAATAAAATAATATTTATACAGGGTGTCCCGAACCCCAACAATAACCCGGTAATCGGTGGTTAATGTCCGTTACGGGAAAAATATCAAAAAAATCAGTCGCGTTTTTTACAGTTATTTGTAATTAAAGAAAAATTTAAGAAATGCCCTATTAATTACACCATACCCGAAAAAATAACTTTGTGGAACCGAGAAATCAAATTCATCGTTTCGTCTAAGTTCAAATAACTGTACTGGAAAAATTGCACCAGGACCTTTTGGCAAAATTTTAAAAATTGGCGCCTAGTCTCTAGTTCTCATAAACGACATGACGTTGGCTTCATTATTCCCGATTGGAGTCAGAATATTTTTTTAAACACCTGAAGTTATGGCATTTTTACCCAAAAATTGCAACGCTCAAAATATGAAAAGGCCTCTGGAGACCTGTAAAGTTCAATTTTGAATGGAAATGAACGGTATTTGACTCATTCTGAACTTTACAGGCCTCCAGATACTCCAATCAACGGGGAGATTTTACCTTGCAAAAATTGGGGATGTGTCAAATTTTTGATATGTTATAAAGACAGGTGGGGTAAGTTAAAATCCAAGTTTGCATCACTTTCCCCCCTGTGCTCCCGCCGCTATCTTGAAAAAACCATCTAAAATCGGCTTCCCAGTCCATTTGAGCACGAAATGTGCTACAATCTGTGGAGCACAAAATTTCCTATAAAATTCATCTGACAAGTTTTGCTCTACAATCAAAATTGGCAAAGAATATGCCACAAATTCCAAAAATCATTACTAACAAATTTCAAAACGTACTTCGAGAACTCTATACTAAATTCAGAGGAGGCTATGAGTTATTGGTATACAATGCGTTTTTGTGAATTTGAAATTGGCATGATTTTTGATATTTTCTCCATTTTCTTGGCGCTATAACTCTGTTAATTTTGATTGTAGAGTACAACATCTTAGATTAAGTAGAACATTTTGTCCTCTACAAAATTGTCTCGGCGGATTTTGTGCTCAAATGGACTGTAAAGAAGTTACAGGCCAAAAACTGATGAAAGGGCCGATTTTAGATGGTTTTTTCAAGATAGCGGCACAGGGGGAAAAGTGACGCAAACTTGGATTTTAACTTACCCCACCTGTCTTTATAACATATCAAAAATTTGAGACATCCCCAATTTTTGCACGCTAACACCTATTATTTCGTCTCTATTGATTGGAGTAAGGCGAATCACAACACGCCCCGTGGACTTAATTTACGTAAGCCACTGAATTCTTTCGAAGTTTTTGTGAACATTCTGCAATATTTCATCGTATGAATTAATATCGATATCCACCGTGTTTCTCCGCGCGCAACGCGGGCCACAGAAAAGTACATATGCCTGATCTACGGTTTGCCTACAAAATTGCTTTCAATATCGACGGACGTGGAGAATCCACGTGCTTTTAGATCTCACTCAACGACGAGCGATGACCATAATGCCTCTTCTGTTTTTATACCGTTCGCTCATAGAGTGAAAGGGTATATTAACTTTGTCATGAAGTTTGTAACACATTGAAGGAAGCATCTCCGACCATATAAAAAGTATACATATACAGTAGAGCGTCGATTATCCGAACGTCGATTATCCGAACATTCGATTAACCGAACCAGGCAATCAACTTTTTTTCATAGTACAGGCATCGAATTAAATGAAAAATCAAGTGTTCGAAGGAAGCAATCTCTCATCTGCATCGCTTAATTACCTCGAATTTTTTATTTTTGTTCAGTTTTTGTCGTTTTAAATGTTTTCAGTTTGCCGCTTAATTTCATATTTGGGTCATTTTCTAATTTTTCTATGGAATTTCGATTAACCGAACTTTCGTTTATCCGAACCACCCTTGTCGACATTAGTTCGGATAATCGACGCTCTACTGTATATGATCAGCATGACTTTGGGAGTCAATCGACGATGTCAGTCTGTCCATCTGTTGCGACGCGTTTTACTCGGCCAATTTAAAAGCTATGAAGCTGAAATTTTGCACAAATGCTTCTTTTTGCTGCAGGCAGTTTGTATGTTTGAATAGGTAAAATCGGACAATGGGGTCATGGGGCTGCCATATAAACCCAACTCCCCAAATGAGGTTCTTCTAAGAAAAACTTTTTTATTAGTCCACCAATTTGAACAAAGTTTCACACAAATGTGTTTCTATTGATGATACACAAGATTTGTAAGAATGGATCAAATCGGACCATGGGGTCATGGGGCTGCCATACAAACATAACCCCCCAAATTAGGTTCTTCTTAGAAAAACTTTTTTGTTTGTGCACCAATTTCAACCAAATTTCACACAAATGTGTTTCTATTGATGACTCAAAACATATGAAAGAATGGATCAAATCGCACCATGGGGTATTGGGGCTTCCATACAAAGCCAACCCCCTTTTTTGGTTCTTCTAAGGAAAAAAAAAAGTACACCATTTTCACAAAACCTTGAATTAATGTGTCTTAATCAAAGCAACAAAAAAGGTCAAAATAAATGGAATCGTACTATGGAGCCATGATCCCGCATCCCCCAAAGAAGTTTTCGGAGTAAATATTTTTATTTGCCCACTTATTCCAACCAAACCCCACACAAATAATGTTTTGTTGACACAACGGAACTTTTGAGAAGACGGTAGGAAAATAATGGGGGGAGGGGAGGGGGATTAAATACAAGTCGTAGGTACGCCGGGAAAGACTTTTAGCCCGGAAGAGAGCGAAGGGTATCCAAATTAGCCTCGGTCTCGTTTATTGTTACTGAATTTCCTTTTTTGCCAGAATTCGAAAATACGTGGTCTTGGTATATTATTTCGGTCGGCTCTTCGTAAAATGCGCCGCATCGTAGAAACAACATAATTCACGAAAACTTTTAGTTAGGTCGTTCTGTTACTGGTTACCTTCCACTTTACACAAGAGTATTGTAAAACTTTCGAAGAAGCTGAGTATAGGTTCGGAAACAATGGTGTTTTACCAAAATAAATTTGTCAATATCCTTCCAAGATAATAAAAATGTTTGATTTGCTCATTGCTTGTCAGCTTCGTAAAATTGCTATATTTTTGTACGTTCTTAATACCATCTCGTTTTCACATACATACATAAATGTATTATCATACACAGACCATAATAATATGTATTCTAATCTAACCAATTTTAATTCATAATTAAATAAACATTTCTCCATTGTTTGCCTGAACAAATCATTTAAATTTACGTTGTCTCATAACATGATGGATTTTCTCTTCTTGTTCACAGAAATGAGCACGGCCTAAATGAGACACTTAAAACGAAGAAATAAAAAACAGATTTATTGTCACTTAAAAATCCGAAAGTAAACATTTTGTAATCATAAACGACAATTGAATGTTTCTGTTTTTTCTTTAAAGCCCATTGAGTCATACACAAATGCTCGACGCGAGTACATTATCTTGACATAGGTGGTTTTGTTCCAAAATGCAAATAAAAGATATGAAAGTTTTAAGCGTATTGTACATAATTTTTGTTCATACACACATATCTTTCTAGGTATGTATATTATGTCGCGTCGTTAGTTTTTTTTTTTGCATCTCAAATCATTCAAGAGTGCCTATAGTGCACGGGTATGTTAAATGAAAATTGTGGTGAAGAGACCCTCGGTAAAAATTACAGCAAAATATTATGTCTGTACTCTACTTTCTTCCTGTTTAATTTACATACATACATTTAGGGCCGATTTATCAATTCCCGAAATTTAGTAAGTTTCATCTGGTTCACTGTCAGTGTCAACATGTACTATACACATAAATTGTATGGAAATTAACTTATCACGACTTTGTGAAATCGGGCCTTCGTGAGCTGTCTTTTTAACATGCGTTGTTCATTTTCGAGTGAGATTGTTATCGTGTTAATTTTTCAGGGGTAAAAAGCATTGTTATGTTGACTGAAAAGGTGTCCTTCTAATTTAAATATTTGATCAGATTTTTTCGATCAAAACTGCACTCTTTTTATATAACAAAAGACAAGTAGCTGTGCAGCGATGACTCTGGGTAAAAAGGGAGTTATGCGTATGAACCTTATGTCCCAGCAGGGGTTAGGACAGTGAACGATATTGTAAAAGAGATAAGAACATAATGTCAAATGTTTCCATACTCATGTATTGTACTCGTAAGTAGGTATGTATGCTGATGTCAGGAAGTCGTCTCTATTGTAGTTTTCAGGACTAAATTCATACCCTGCATGAGACATACAATCTTGACTCATTTATTTCTGTAATCAAATAGACGGTGTCCTTTGTTCACCTATTCGACTAAGGCTACACGGAGAGAAAAACACCCGTTCATTTCAAACGCGCACCGTGTTTAAATGACGCGTTCAATCAATTCCGTTCAATATAAGTATATTCCGTTTTTTTTTAAAGGAAAAGCATTTGATTCAAACGAATTTACCTAAACGTGCAAAAACTCGTGCGTTTAAAAATAACGTTTGATTTGACCAATATGCAATTGAAAGGGTTTCCGTTCAGTTTAAATGCTAAAGCAATCATTTTGACCGTTTCCGTAAACCAATTTCAATAAAAAAATTTGATGTTCATTTTAATTGCATTTATCGTTTGATTTGAACGCACACGCAGTCATTTTACCATTCACTTACTTCGCAACGAACAATGTTTGACCGTTTAAAACGAACACTCACATAGTCATTTTGACCACACCGAGCATTGAACGTTTAATCCAGTCAATGCGAACGCGTTTGCAGTCAAAACAAATGCATATAGACTAATACTTTATGTGTGTCTAGAAACATTCATCACGTATTGTCTGGTTGGTGTAGTAGGTAGGGTGTAGGTCTTGAAATCATAGAATCCCGGGATCGAATCCCATTGCAGCTAGGTAGGTACAGTTTATGATGCGTTTATAGGCAAAAGAAATGTGTGCAAAACTTGTACCGGCCTAAACTCAATGGTGAACTCCAGAAGCTTTTTTTTATTTAAAAAAAAAAATAAAAAAAAACATTTGGTTCAGTGTAACGTTTTAATGTTCATATTGACAATTTAAATCGTTTGAACCAAACGTCAGTTTGAACGCGAAGACGTTCGAAGTGAACGAAAAAAACGTTTAAAAATGAATATACCACTGATTCAAAATAAACGCGAAACTGGTCAATATAAATGCGAAAGCGTTTATTTCTTACGCGTTTAATTCAAACGCGCTACTATTGTTGTATTAAACGTTTTTGCGTTAGGCGCCATATTAAACGAAAAATCGTTCAGCTTAATGTGATTTTCCGTTTGTTTTGACGATTCATTTCTCTCCGTGTATAGATTTTTTTTTGGGAAATTGGAGCATATTTGTTTATCACAAAATTTGGCAAATATGGTCGTAAGACTCCAAAAAAAAACCTATTTTTAGGAAGTACAACTCTTCACAACAATCTGCAAGTTTGTTCCGTTTCTACAAGTAAGAAAATCGTTGCTCTTGTCAAATGGGGCGAACTAATGAGAAGTAACGACTACGTGCTTCCTCCATATAAATATAAATCGTACGAGTAAATGTGAGCATATAAATTAAATGAAGGTATCTTTGTATCTACATTGACTATACAGAGGTAGGTCGCAGATATGTACGGAATTCCAACCGTCTCAACGGGGCCCCATTGTTCCAAAAGCAACATCTATAGACGTATCATTCAAAAAGCATGCCGCATACAAATCACCTTTTTGGCAAGCCGCTGTTGTTGTCTTAATACAAGTAGCATGGTCCTCATTTTCGTCCAGTACAGGTTAAGGTGTGCACGTAATTTTTTAGTTGTTAACAAAAAAAAAACATATTTTCTTTTCTACATAAAATAATAGGTATGCGTGTATCGATCAAGAATTCTACGAACGTTATTTTCTTATTGTTTCTGGGTGAAGTGTTATTAAGCCGGCCCCAGACCGACCGGAGTGTGGCACACACCGCACAAAAGACCGGTTCCATAAATGATACCTTGGAGTCGCCCAACCACACTGCTGCACTGCTGCTGCACGATTTTTCGTATCAATCTTTTGTGCGGTATTTGCCACACTCCGGTCGGTGTGGGGCCGGCTTTAGGTTGGCATATAGGAAAAAGACGTTGGACTCTATGGCCATAGATACACACAATACATACATTATAATCTTATACATATGTCTCTATTATTCATTCATATTGTACGTTGATTATTTCTGAAACATTTTGTGTACAGAAAGAATTGCTATAATTTGGTTTATCGCAATTTATGTACACCCAAATTCAGAGAAAATTCAATATTTTTTAAAATATTTTTCTGGCATCTAATAGAGATTTTTTCAATAAGTGGCGCCAATTTTTACGTATCTTTCATTTGTGAAATATTTCACATGGTATTTTTATTAGAAAAATTTATTTAACGCTTTTATTAATGTTTTTCCGGTAAACACTCATTTGGGAATTCTTTCTTATATACAGATAGTTTATTGTAGTATTTTGATATCGGATCCGTAGCTAACTCTCGGGGAAATTGCACGAGTTTGTTTACTTCGAGTGATAAGTTATTACAATTTAAGGCCAAAGAAGAATAATGATATAAGTAGAAAAAATAACGAGTAAACAGCGACACCCTTTTAGCACATCTCTTCCAGTGTTCGCATGAACGACGTACGAACACAGCGTAGTCAGTGATGTCAGATTTTTTCTGTAAAGCTAGTGGCGATCCTACGTAAGGGTTTTTTGGGGGTTCAAACCCCTCTCGAAATTTTATGATGTATGTTTATCCCTTAGCATAACAAAAAAATCCTATGACTATAACAATGAGTATATGTACAGTCAAACCTGTCTAATCGGACCACTGACGGGACCGATCAAATTCGTTTCGATTAGCAGGTGGTCCGATTACAAAGGGATGCCAGAAAAGTATTAAAAAAAATTAAGAAAATCATTTTAAACGTGGCTATATATAGAAATTTAGACCACTTATTCATGAGCATTGGACTTGCAATTAATTTTTTTAAACAGCTTATTATACATTTTTCGCACACACAATTCCACCGAAATTTTGAATATTCTTCAAAAGTTTACGAATCATTTCTATAATGAAAGTCAAATTGGTTCCTCATTTCCCAATATGGGAAACTACTTAATGAAATGATTGATGCCGTCTATGAAATTTCCAGTGGCCATGGCGAATAATATAGATTGTTGTAATCGGAACTTACTAAAGTGAATGTAGTAAAGAAATTTCTGAAAAAAAATGTTAACAACAAAATGTCTTGTCATATTGCCTGTATGGGAACTATAGGAAGTCCTCTGTAAAGTAAACTGTCTGTTAGTCCGTGTGGTGAAATTTACCTCGTACTGCTCCATGCAAATAAAGTTACGAATTTGTAGTTTTGGTCTGATTTGGGAGATTTAAACAGTGGTGATCCAAAATTGCATTAATTTTTTGATTTTTTTAGCTTCAGTTAATTTGCAAAATGAAGTCCCTCAGTTCTTTCATCATCATCATCAATGTGGCACGATAGCCCGACGTCGGTCCTTGGCCGCCTGAATCGTTGACCTCCAATTGTCGCGGTTACGTGACCTTGTCCTCCAGTTTCGGAAGCCCAGCAGCTGGTGGGCGTCTTCACCTACGGAGTTCTCCCAGCGAGCTCTCGGTCGTCCACGCAACCTCGCTCCGTCAATTCGTTGTGCGTTCATAACTTTCTTTGGCATGCGATTGTCGTCCATCCGTTGTACATGCGCAGACGGTGAGACTTCACGATTTTCAGTTCTTTATTGAAGGATATTTAAAAAAAAGTCTAAAATAGAAATTTATTTTAAGAAAATCCAAGCAGTATTAGCCTAGCGAAAGCGTACTGGAACTGCAATTTTGCCTTTTAAAGGAGCAGTTTTACGTTGGACCGCTCCATAATGGGCACTAAAATTGTTAATGGAAAGAATCGTGTTCGGCACTATTTTAACACCTATTTCGCAACTTTTTTAGAACGTACCAGACTATGTAGTGGCATTGCTTATCCAACCACGTAATTGGTACTTCATTTATTCCGTCTTCGCACACAATCATAGTTGTGAATGTTGTTTGTAAATAACAATTAAAATTTGAAATTAGGAAGTTTTCGTTAAAAAATCACAGACAAATTTTGACTTTTTTATGGGGCTTTGACGCAAATTTAATTCTCTGATTTATTTGCGTCTCTACATCAAGCTCAAAAACCTCATGCATGACACTTGCTGGCATGTTTTATGTGTTTGGCCTTGCACCCTTCCCATCTTTTCCAGTTTCGTTGTGGAAAGTCGTAACATCTGTCCAAAATGTTTTAAATTGTAATTCAAACATTTTCAAAATTCACAACATTTTCTATTTTCATTTAAAACAAAAATATGTTGATTTCTATTTTTGGGTATTTTTGCGCTACATCAGTGTTTGGAGAAACGCCGCGCCGCGCCGTTTGGAATGCACTGCTCTAGCTGGCGGTGCAAGAATTCTCATATGACTAGGAAACATATAATCTTTGTAAACAGAAACGTTTTTAGACCAAAGTGCTGGCTCGGAGGGGGTAATCGGTTTAAATTCGGATGTACAAACAATATTTGATTTGGATTTTAATAGATTTTATTTTGGATTCATCGTATGTATATGAGTTTTTTTTACAAAGCTTGTGTTTATCTTGAAATCGTGGCTTTTAACGATTCTTCGTATTTTCGATTGAAAACTGGCTCAAGTTTGTCAAGAAATCAATCGAACTAATTGGTGTTTGACTATGCTGGGCCATATAGCAACTCCACAAAGAAGTTTAACAAATTACAATGCCTGACTCTCTGACGCCCTATTGGATCAATGCGTACTACATTGAAGCGATTATAATGTTTGATCCCGCTCCATTTGCACATTCAGAAATTTAAAAATATTCCGTTGCTTTTGAGATTATCCCACCTCAGATGAGCGCATCCGTAAGACAGGTCACCTAAATATTCTGATGTAAACACCTAAAGCATGCTGATCTATTTTTCTTTAGCGGTAAGTTCTTGGTCCTCATTCTTAACCTACGAAATGTGAGTTTAAGTTGGTATACCGTTGGATTTAAAGCGGTGTATGGAGTATGGCTAGAGTTTTTGGACCCAACGATCTGGGTTCAGCATCTTTCGAGCCAAAATCCATGTCATAAAAGCATCCGCCAAAAATATTTGTGAAAAAAAAAATAATACGAGACGCTCACTTTGCCATTTGTATGGATGGTCATACTTCCATTTAGGAACCTTTCCTTATACAGAATTTTGTATCGAATTATCAGCTTGCCAGTGGTAATAAAGCTACTGCATGAGCTGGATAGGCAAGGCTCCTGCTTGCCATTTCACGGCCCAGAAGTCTAATGTGATTTCTTGATTGGACTCAACTAAGGCCTAATAAAAGAATCACCTTCCAGGAACCAATCTAATCCTACCAGCATCAACAATGCAATGTACTTTAGCAGAGCAGATCGGAGATTTCCTCACGGGACATCGCTCGCTAAAATATAATCTAAGCAAACTAGGTCTGCCCACTGAGACATACTGAAGCATTCGCTCAGTGGTTAGAGACGACAGTCTCTCTCTGAATTAACAAAGCGTGCGTTCGAATCTCGAAAATTTTTGTGTTGTTTTTATAAAAAAAAAATTGTTGGGGACATTTGTTATTGCTGTTGCTAGGGATACGCCTAGGAATCGCCGACTAACCTTTATAAAGCCAGCCCAGGATCTTCTACAATAAGTTGTCTGCTTTTGTGACCGCTTCCTGATACAATGGCTAAGTCATGCCCCTCCGTATGATGATTGCAGTTCACTATATCCATCGGAAAATTTAAATCAAAGCGCTTGATTCAATTTCGCTTTTAAATCATTCTAAACTCAAATCAATGAGTTTGCAAACCAAATCAAATTAACATTTTCCAATTCAAAATATTTTAGATTGAACAAAATTGGTGGACAAATTGATCATCCATCATGCATCATCATTGATCTGGAAAGTCTTTAATTTGACGTGGAAATGCTATATGTATCCTATTTTCTAAACTAAACCATTCACATTCGTAAATACTAAAAATCTAATTCATCTTTCAGGTACTACAAAATGGCTACACATGAAAAACGTATGCTAGACAGAGAAGCGGTTCGTTCAGTTATTCAACAATGGAATGCAAATCGGCTAGATTTATTTGCCTTGTCAGAACCTGACGAAGTGAGTATTGTCTTAAATCGTTATGATCAAAAAGTCCTTTATACAAATTAATTTATAAATTTATTCATTTTTCCAGAATCTTCTTTTCCATGGTGTTATGCGCTTTTATTTTCAAGATGCAGGTCAAAAGGTAGCAACAAAATGCATACGAGTGGCATCAGATGCTACTGTTTCAGATGTGATAGGTAAATTTTAATTTTATTCCACTTTCTGCTTTTATTACTACTTGTATGTAATATATTTATACAAGTACGTTCCAATTAATTTCCACTCACATTGAATTTATTTTTAATTTCGCATTATTTACAGAAACTTTAATTGAAAAATTTCGACCTGATATGCGAATGTTATCGCTTCCCAATTATGCATTGTACGAAGTACATGCCAACGGGGAGGAGCGTAAATTGAATCCGGACGAAAAACCACTTTTAGTACAATTGAATTGGCATATTGACGATCGGGAAGGACGATTTTTATTAAGAAATATAGACCAAAAGACTATTGTGAGTATGGAGAATATCTTTCTTTCTTTTTATGAATTTGTGAACGTTTTTGGTGTATTTTTAATTTAATCAATGTGGAAATTTTTATTTTATTTTGATGAATGCTTTATGTGGTCCATAAATAATAAGAGCTTTTGCTTTTATTTTACGTTGAGTTCAGTAATTAGGAAGGACAAAATAATAATTTATAAATTAATAATTTTATTAGCATTTAAAAAGATAGTTTGAATTTCTCATTAGAAGCTTTAATATTTATTATTTATAGTAAACTTCAAAATTTCATTCAGTAAACTTCAAAATTTCATTCAGTAAACTTCAAAATTTCATTCATGGGCAAACAAGGTTCTTAAAAATCCGGAGTTTCAGAATTCACAAGAACTTTGTCAGCCAAGAATAGAATTCTTTCAATGCCAGAATGTTCCGTAGCTTGAAAATACAATTACTAATTATGTTTCATTAATCAAAAAACACAAATTGCTCAATTAACTTAAAACTTTCCCCACACTGATGAAACAATTTATCTAACCCCATAAATCATAACTTTATGTGCAGATCGAGACAACAATAACAGATACAAATTTTAAGCGAAAATTATCAAAACGCGAAAAGAAAGAGCAAAAGAAACGTGAAAAATTAGCCAAACTGAATTCGGATGGACAAGATGCCGAGAATCATGTCGCCGAAAAACTCTACACAGAACTGCCCGAAACGTCCTTCACACGATCCATATCAAATCCAGAAGCAGTTATGCGTCGTCGTCGTCAACAAAAACTCGAAAAGAAATTGCAACAATTCCGATCTAGAGATGGTGGTCCGGATACAGGTATGCATGCAATTCCCCCTGAAATAAACATAAATTGTTCATATAATTTTAACAACTGTCCAAATGTTACAAAAAAATAAATTGTTAGCGTAAATTATGATTGTTGAATTTCGTAACATTCTCTTCATGTGTTTTTTTTTCCTTTGCTTTCTCGCCGCATTTTAGGTGGAACATTGAAGATCTATGGCGAAAGTTTGTGTCGTGATGTTCCTTATAAAACATTGCTATTATCCATACGCGATTGTGCTCAGGCGGTGGTTCGCGAAATGTTGGCCAAATACGGTTTGGATAAGGCCGATCCATTACACTATTGCCTGGTACAAGTAAGTGTTTTCCCGTCGCCGTGAAATTGCCGTGTGTACGGTATTTCGGTGTAGTAATTGAGTGCTGTTTTTGTTTTTTACAGGTAAATAGCGACGGAACCGAGTATATTTTAGATGATGATGAATGTCCGCTATCGATATTAATGAATCATCCAACGTCAAGAGGTATGTAACGAGACGGGTCAATTATCATTATTGTAAGCGCAATATTTTCTGAAATTATTCAGGAATGTAGAACAAAGCATAAATCAAATGGATGCGATTAGTTTTAATGATGGTTGTGATTAGGTCAATACTTACTGTTACTGTGTATAAGCTTGATGTTGCTTTATGTTGCTACATATTATGGGGTTATTAGAGATGTTAATGATTTCATTAATTGCGATCACATTGATGATTGAATATTTTAGAACATCTAGAGTCGGATATGAATATGTAATTAATAGATATAATTAAAATATGTCGGTCACATAAAAACAACGTTAATTAATAAGTAAGCGAACTTGTTTTGCTAAAGATATAATCTTCTTGTAAGGATTGGATTCTGCCAACTTTATATAAAACGAGACCGAGGCTAGTTTCGTATGCAGAAATTTCACCCGAAATCATGTTTTCTCTAACATTTTTCCGCAGAAATGTACAGCTTCAGAGTTATAAGCCAAAAAAAAAAACGGAAAAATGCCGACAATTTTGGGGTTTTTCGCGATTTTGCCCTTTTCCACAACGAAATTTTAGTGGGAAGCTCCGGATTCACGCTCAACACCCAAAAATCATAAGAAACAAAAAAAAATCTCCACTACATTTTGCAATCTCAAATCGATGACTACGCTACCTATAAAATATGCATCACTATCTGTTGCTTGGCTAAGCCTAACACTAACAGCCACAGTAATTTAGCCTAAACTTTAATAAAGCCAATGGCAAATCAAACAATTACGATAAAACTTTTTTTTTATAAACGGCATACTTTGCAATTGTGCAAGAATACTGTCCTGGTCGTTTTCTATCGTGAAAGTGTCATTGTGCACCAGAACAGGAACTTTTTCAATCGAATCCAAAAAGACTATTTAATTCTAAAAGCACAATCTGGACTTTTGTCGATATTTCTGCCAAGGTGAATACTACACCTGCGAGGAAAAGTTTTAACACAAACGTCACTTGTTACCAAAACTATTAATTACCCAAGAATATATTTATTTTCTGGCAAGTAATTAGTAACTAAGTTTGTTCACAATAACTTTCTTTACTAATAATAACAGTTAACCCATTTTTAATACACTTTTAAAACTTACCAAATTTCATTTTGCTTTCTTGTAAAAAAATTATATTTTTGACTACCACCAAACAGTGTTTGTCATTCGATTTCAATTAAAGGTCGTTGCCAATGTCAGTGAAACTAATATCCTTTCATTTCATTTTCTTGAACGAAATTCCTGTGAAAATAAAGGCAACTGATTTTTTTCCGGACGAAAATCGAAAGAAAACATTATTTATGTTTGTAATTCTTCATTCATTTTCTTCAATTTTTTCTTTTAAACAATTTTCTGTTAACTCGACTTTTGTCGAATTCTTACTTACATATTGCCATTCCATTTCTAATGACAACTGAACTGGCGGCGATAAAGCTTTACAGCAATTGTGTGGATTTTAATTTGACTATCACCGATAAGAATTCGATAAGTGGATAAGTCGATGTATTATTTTCCAATATGGAAAAAAATCAACATAGGTAAGGAAATAAAATTTAAAACTCCCGTTCAGAATGTTATCATATTCGGCCTTCTTGCGAAATTCCTTTAAATCCTCGACACCATCAACAAGAAAACATTTTTCTTGGAAAATTATCTGCATGAAATTCCTAAAAGAACACTCGTGAATAGGAGGCATTGTATCTCATTGAATTGTTCCAGCATGGGATCGAATTTCACTCTGGTTAGTGGTTGTTTTTGTTTTATTTGAAAACATCGCTTCTACAGCAACCGGTTCTACGATATTAAATCGTGCCGGAGCTATCCTCTCCTCCCTTTCGGTTCATGAGAAAAGCTAAACCTCCATACACCTATTTTGTGATTGCCCAAAAAAATTCCAGAAACATTCACGGATTAAAAATTCACATTTGAAGGACCGTTTTGGTCTACTTTATAATTATGGAGCACCTTCTTGACTAATCGACTTCGGTACGATATGCCTCTTAAGGTTAGAACGCCCGCCTGCTACTTTGAATAGTCGATCTTCATTGCACCAGTATTTTACTATGATGAACAACAATCGATGCCTAAGAAGGTGATGAACACACAACGAGTGGACGGAGGTTGTGTGGACGATGGAGATCTCGAGATGGGAGCAATCAGTCCGTCTTAAGGAAGGACATACAAAGGGGAAATTTAACGAATGTTATTTGTTCGTGGTAGTCTGGCTGGTGTAGTGGTTAGTAAGTGCACCTTCGGTGAACAGGGTCATGGGTTCGAGACTCACCGTGAACGAATTCAATTTATGGTGTTTTTCGAACTCACGACCCATGTGACGGACTATGATATCGGTTGGTTGGTTGGAAAAAGTGGCGGCTTAGGCAGAGGCTAGCCTCGGGCTGTTCGGTACCGAGATTTCAGTACTGGGTTTCGGTTTTTTTCAATACCCAGTACCACAAGCGGTTTCCCTGACTCAGGTTTTTTTCAGTACCGACGGTTTTTTTAACCATAAGCCGGTTTTTTTTTCAGGTTTTTTGGTACCGCTTTTTAACCCGGTACTCAAAAAACCGACTCGTCCGTCGGTTTTTTTTTTAACTCGGTACCAAAAAACCGGGATATCGGTACTTTAGAATATCGGGTCCGGTACCAAGTGAACACCGGTTTTGTACCGGGATCCCGGTTTTTGGAACAGGCCTAGGCTAGCCAAAAGCCCAATTAGCGCATAAAGCGCCGTTTTGAAACCACAAACTCCGTGAAGTTTAACTAGTGTATATGATGAAGGTTAGGTAATGAATTTAGGAGTGGGGAGCGGCCTTGAACCAGCCAGTGTTATTTAGGAAATACAGCATTTCCCCTAATTTCACATTAGCTGCATCCTCCAAGCTACCCAGAAAAGCCCTACCGAGCGTCCTATACCGGGTTCTGGCAAGACCCGGGCATTCACACAGAAAATAAAACAGGGTTTCCTTCTCATTTACATTACCGCAGCTGCGGCAATGGGCGTTGTAGGGGATGCCCAGCCTGGCTGCGTGAAGCCCTATTGGCCAGTGCCCCGTGATAACAGCAGTAAGCTTGGCGATATCTCTACGCGGTTTAGTCAGAATCTCAGAAGTTCTTTTCCAGTCGTAGGAGGGCCACATCTTCCTTGATATAACGCAGGTCCTCAGATTTCGCCAGTTGGAATTAGCAGCCCTTAAGTAGTGGGTGTAGATCTTACTCTTAACAGCTGCCATCGGGACGCAAACACGCTCCGCATGAGAGCTGTCAATGGTGGCACCCATTTTGGCTAGTTCGTCAGCCATCTCGTTACCCTCTATGTTCCTGTGTCCGGGTACCCAGAGTAGGGTGATTCTTTGTCGTGTGCCAAGGCTGGTTAATGCTTCCCCACATACTTCAACAACCTTAGAGGTCGTCTTCACCGATTGTAGAGCCATGATAGCATCCTGACTATCTGAGCACATGGCGATATTCTGGTTGTTTTGTATGTCCCTGAGAGCATGACATGCCTTCATGATTGCAAGCATTTCAGCTTGAAAAATGCTGGCATGATCAGGAAGACGGTAATATTCAGAAATACTTAGTGATCTGCAGAAGATTCCAGCACCCAAGCCACAATCCATTCTAGAAGAATGTGATGTCAAAATCCTTGACCACCTCACTCTCTTTCCATTCACCTCTAGTTGGGAATCTGACATCAAAGCTCTTCCCAAAGCTTAGTCTGGGCACTTTGAGATCCATTACAGCGCTTCGTACGTCCTGTGGTAGCTGGTTTAGAGTATTGCTGTGGCCGTATGGCCTAGCACTCCAGCAACTGTTCGCTTGCCCCTGTGATGCTAAGGCAAGCCGATCTCTGCACTCTACCGAGTTTTGTTACATTGTAGCCTTTACTGAGCGCTGGCCACCAGACGAGTGACCCATATGTTAGGATGGGTCGTATCATCGCCGTGTACACCCAGAGTACCATGTTCGGCTTGAGACCCCATTTCTTACTAAATACTGTCTTGCAGGCGTAAAAAGCGATACAGGCTATTTTAACGCGCTCCTCAATGTTCAACTTCCAGTTGAGCTTTGAGTCCAGAATAACGGCATCAGTTTTGTCTTCCCCGGGTTTACGCCCAGGCCACAGCTTGTGGCCCATTTACTGACCAAACCGAGGGCTCTTTCCATGATCTGACTAATCACGGAAAGACACATTCCTGATACAATAATCGCTACATCATCCGCATATGCAACCACCTTAATAATCTCCCTGTCAAGCCTGGCTGGGATCTTGTTAACAACTACTATCCACAGTAGTGGAGAGATGACACCACCCTGAGGTGTTCCTCTGCACACGAATTTAGTCAGATGACTACTTCCTAAGTCTCCATGGATTACTCTGGTCGTTAGTAGTGTCACTATCCACGACCCAAGCCGTGGCTCAACTCCTAAGTCTTAGAGGGCCTCTTGAATAGATTCAATACGAACATTATTGAATGCCCCCTCTATGTCTAAGAAAGCGGATAACGTGTATTGTTTGTACTCAAGGCTGTGTTTGATGATACGGACTATGATATCAATCAGATGTTAAACGAGTAACCATTTATGGAGATAAATAACATTGCTGAGCGTGCTGTTGATCTCAATAACTCAACAAAAAAGCAGTTAAGATCTTGGAAATTGGATGTCACATCTGCGACCTTTGTCCAATGTTTTTTATTTAATTTCTTCGTTCGTTCAACTAACTTTACTTGTTTTTTCGTTCAACGAGCGTTATTTGTTCGTTGATTTGCCCTATCGCCTCTGTCCCTCCCAGGCGAGGTTTTCCGGATTTTTGATCTCTTGTACTACGCGGTTCGGCAAACCCCGCTAGTCTGGGCCGGCTTTATGGACAATTTTCCCACACCACTTCAAGTAAGAAGAACAAGGAAATTGCCTTTCAAAGATACAAAAAAGTTCCATTTCATAACTCTGAAGTTCGAAATCAGTTAGTACTTAATGCTGCAGTTTGGCGTGTTTGGATACGCCTCCACTGTGTGTTAAATGCACAGGTTATTCGTCCAGACGAGTCCCCATAATTCACTGTAGAACGAACGGTAGCTTTATTTGTGGTGGGTAGTATTTCTTTGTTAAGGCGCTTCTAGAAAGAGCTTAAGAGTTTTATTCCTGCTTTTTAATTTTTCAGAGGAACGATTTACGCATCGCTAGGGCCACTAAGTAGGTGCACTTCCAGATTTTTGGTTGATTTAGTTTATTCAAGTTCCGCGTTAAGATCTCCAATGCGAGATTATTATTTTGTCATCCATAAAGGTAACAGAAGTCGAATGCACCTACATAGTTGATCAACGATTATGTTTCCTCGGTCAGAGTGCCAAATATCATGGTCATGGCGCTGAAGTCAGGGGGTAGAAGACCATAACGGCACTTTGACTTTACTTAACTCTTGAAGGGCTGCTGATTTGATGTTGAGGTGCTTAAGATCCCATAGTCAGTATTATTTTTCTGATTTAACGGCGGTATCGGTGCGGACGGTGCAGCGGCTATGACATCAACCACGCTGTAGGTCACTGAATTGTCTTTTAGAAAGACAGGGCCTGAAGTCGATTCTCGATAGCATCTTAGAATGTTGTCTTTCCCGTGGGAGCAAGCGATGGGTTTGGGCTTAGTTGTGTCTTCTAAAATGTAGCTATCTGAAAGCAAAGTTTGTACATGAAATTTATACGCTCGACAATTTTATTATGAAGTCCAATTATTTTGCAAAATTTTTGTGAAGGTTTAAATTGAATCAGGTTTTGTCGAGGTGAAAATGCACGATTAGGGTTAGCAGCTGTGTAGGGTTTTCGTCGGGAACTTTGTTTAGAATGTAGTTCCTGAAGTGTCGAGAATGTACTTTGTTCTCTGTTTCTAGAGACATGGGGTTACATTTTTTGTAGCTGCTGAGTCCAGAGAAGATTTGAAAAATTAACCCAATCGCCTCAGCAAGTACCATATACTGACGATTGGACATTATTCCAATTCCTGTTGCCGTAACACAGTATATATCCATGGGCCGGAACTGGTCCCCTAGAATAAAAACAATCTAATCCGAGCCCCCATTAAAATAATGCATATTCAAATTTCAGCAGCATGCTATTCATTCTAACTGCATACTTAACATCCGATTCTAATCAAATTATAATTTCATCCTTGGTATCGATCCATATCCACCTTTAACACACCTCCTTCGTAATCACTTACGCTACTTCAATTTAGAATTATATACACATTCCTTTTACAAACCGTTGCTTCTCTCCAACGAAGGTTCTCTACTATAACACGCTTCAAATCGAACCATCTCATCTCACATTCAACGAGTCGTTGCCTCCCAATTACTACCATCAACAACTTTGTCAATCATCCGATTAAAGGACATGCACACACCACATAACACTCGCTTTCATAATTATTTGCATTAATGGATTCTATCGTGAGAGTTTCGATCTGTTTCAATATCCTCTCCCACATCATTTACCCACTCACACGCTAGATGATAACTCTTCATATGGCAAAGGTTAATCACGTTTTAAGTCGAATTTATAGTCGGTTCAATGATTTTCAAGGAATATATGATAAACCTTGGATTTTATGTAGCAGAATAAGCATTCGATTAGATTTTTCTAGTGTCGTCCTACTTTCAATATCCAGTTTGCTTGAGTTAATGATGGCATTTAAACTCGATTCAAAATATACAATTAGGGGTAACCGCCAAACTAATGGTTATGCTTATATTTTTATATGTATTATTCAGTTGAGTGATTCAGCTAAATAAACATTTCGGAATGATGATGTCAGTAAGTGGTGACAAATCGTAGTAGCAAGGACAAAATCAGTTTATCCATTTGGGACTACCATTTTAGTACATTTATTAGATACTTCGGAAGTTTCATATCGGTGTAGGTATTTTAAACGTTTTACATAAATTTAAAATTGATTGATAACCGATCGCGTTCGCAAAACCAAATTGGTAGTTGGATTTTTATCGTTTTCCCATATCCGGTAAATATTCAAAGGAAATTCATAACACCATTAAAAATACTTTGCTGCACTTGACTCGTGTGACTAGAGTATGCATAATAGCATGCAAGTGCTTAATGCATGCACATTGCAGTGTGTCTGCATAATCTCTAGGCCCTTCAGGCCTGTTTTGTGATGTACATACTAGCAATAGAGATACCGCTACACATAGCTTGCAACGGACGTCCTATATTAAAATTTTTGTGAAAAATCAATAGACGATTGTCCTGACATCTGTGAAATACTCCACGAACCTCCGTATCCTTTCGACTCTAGCCGAAATGGAGAATATTCCTTGGAGGAAAGGGTCCGTTTGACATTTACAGAAATGCTTAAACGTCGAATCATATGTTAAAGAATCCCGCGCGCCTATACAGTGTCGATGTATTAGGCAGCAGGAGTCGCCTTAGTCGACTCGAAACCAATTCGCACGGCCCGTATCATACAAACTGAGCAGAGACAGCCACTTTTGATAGTATACATTAAGACATAATAGGATACGGTTTGACTATGCTTCGTATATCATTACAGTCGCGGGGGCAACGAGTGCGGAAAAGAATATCGAAGTAGAAAAAATGTTGACGTGAAGATAAGGAGTACGGAACAGAAAAGGCATGCCAGCCAGGAGTAGTTTACTAGTTGGATGCAGGTGCTGCTCGCGACGGACGTGTTCAGGTCTTTTGTGCCGCTTCGTCCGAACATCGTACTATTGGGAATTTGCAACTATTATTGTATCCTTGCATTTGAATGTGTGTTAAAAGTGGCACAAGAGTGATCTTAATCCGAATATACGAGTATAACGAAACAATTGGCACACAATGAAATAGATGTGACATTCAGAATCCTTTTAGTTTGTTCTTTTTTATGACTTTATCTCTTTCATTCGTCTTTGTTGTTTTATTTTTCGGTTAATGTGCAAGTGAAAAAAAACTGAGTGGAAACATGATGGATTGGGGTATACGCCGTAAGTATTTCCGAGTCGATTCGATTATCTTCATATACAATATTGCGGAAAAATCACTTGCAATTGTATTGTCCTTTTTTCGTTCCCTCGAGTTTCGTTTCGCTCTGTTCAATTCCATTCTGTGATAGTGTCATGTATATATGTAGGTTGACTGCTTGACCTTTTGTGGAAGTGAAAAATGACCGGTGCTGTGTATAAATCTTAATTGACCATCTTAATGTGTATAAATGTTTGCTTTCTTCTGAAGAAGCCGTCTCTTGCGATTTACTCGACTCGGGAACAATTTCTTATTGAATACGGTTTACACGATACTTCACAGTCTTTAACATTAAATTTTTCGGAATTTTTTTGGGTGTTTTCGATAGAGCACAATAATCGATACATTGCTGTGGATGTTGATACGGTAGCGTGCATTTAGACTTAATAAAACTGTAATTGAGGTCGTTTCGTTCGTTCTTTCCCATCCGTTTATTTAGTATACGAATTACCTCAATTTGTTCATTTGTTATTTAGACACACAATAGGAATGCAAACAAATTTGTGAATGTGTATACATCGATGTAGACATGCCCTCTACTACAAAGCTACACTACACTAATGAGAAACTAAAGAATATACGGACTACGTCATCTTTGATACGGTCGGATAATTTAAGAATATGCCAAATGTACTATAAAAAAGAATACAGATCTCTGTCAAGCAAAACTGTAAATGCCATAGTAGTGTTTAGATATTAATTTACATCCGACGACAAAAAGAGAGCTACATCTTCGATATAATGTTGAAAGAAACGGATTTTTTTAAATCTTCTTAATTTCTATTTTATAGCAGTCTGGATTCAGATCATGTGCATATGTTAGGGCCAAAACTGCATTTCATTATTTAGTTTCAACCAATTCTGCAAGTTTCAAGTGGTCCCTTATTAACACATGAGAGGCATGACTAAATGGCTAAGTCAGTCATGTATGACTAAGCCTACGGTCAAATAACATAACAATCGCTAGCAATTTAGCCTGACCACATAGCGAACACATAAATAAGATGCACATTTGTCAATTCTGTGAATGTATAGCCACACGCTTGGGGAGGATGAGTAGCGTCGAATCTGTAAGTTATTCCGCCGAACAAAAATTGCAACATATAGGTATATTCTAACCAGTGGCGTAACATACGGTGTTGAGTCTGTTCTGTAGAACACGGCTCCCTCAATTCCGGGGCCCCAAATCCATCTACTAAGTTTGTTTTTTTAGCTCGTTGCAGGGGCGCCATTTTAGCAAAATTTTACTAACGGTCGGAATGAAAACCCGATTAAAATCGCTTACCCCAGAAGAGATATGAATGAAATTCAATGCTACGTGTCTTCCAAAATTATAAACAGGCTTTTTGGTCAGCATATACAAGGTAGCGAAAAATTAACCACCTTATCGGAAGTTGTTATATTATTTGTAAACGGCATCGTACGTAAATCATTTTTGATACTTGTGAACTGAACAGCTGCAGAATACAAGCAGACAAGCAATTGGGAGCTGTCCTATACTCCGGAGGAGCCCGGAATAATTGCAAAAATTTTTTTTTAACCAAATCGGTCGGACTGAAACTACCGTTTCGGTGATTTGGTAATACTTCTCAGATCGATCGATTTAACCATCCCAGACTTGTTTCTTTGTGGCCACTTGAAGTCGGGGGCCTTAAGGAAAGTGCAGACTTTGCCGTTGCCGTTTACATTATTCAACTTATTATCCATCTTTTGAGCATTCAAACAAGTTGGAACACGTATCTTTCGTGTAAACCGAGGTTGGCCGACAAGTAGGAAGTTGATTGAGGATTCAAACAGGTTGGCACGTGTAAACAGAAGTTGGACAACTTTTGAGTTCAAACAACTCAATTCTCCTTACATTGACTATAGCCGGATAGAAAAATAAACACATTTCTTAAGAACGTTTTTTTTTTATTTGTTTTGGAAATTGTGAGGGTCTCCGCACTTTAGTCTCCGTTGGCAATTACAGAGATTGTCCTGGTATTCAAATTGACCGTGTGATTATAAAGTAGTTTTTATGTAGAATTGTCGGAGATGTTACCTTCAATGCCCTACAAAATTTCGTGCAAATGAATCCGCTGACAAGTTGTTGTGCATGGACGCACCATTAAGGAGAATATTCGCCAAGAATACGAAAAGTTTTCACTATAATGGCCATTCGACTGATTTGGAAATCTTATTTTGTAAATTTGGCTGGATTGTTGGAAATAGTCCCTTGATTATGAAAAAAAATGATATGTTTTCACTTAAATTGGTTGTAAGCCTAATTTACAGTTTAATGTAAGCTTACCAGACGTACAGCATTTTGACCTGTCGTACAGCACTGAGAAATGTACAGCAAAATGTACAGCATTCCGAATGCCACACAATGAAACCTAATTCACTACAGAATAAGCTCCTTGGTGAGGCCTGTGATCAGTCTTGTCTACTTTTAAAGTGTAAAGTTTTACCCCTTAGGATCGATTTTTAGAGAGATAATCACAATTTTAGAATTTATTTAAAAAGGGCGTTAAGAGCCCAAGGGAACGGCATGGCATCATCAATGTAACGACAGAGAAATGCATACTCCAGAAATAATGCAACCAGATTTAGGTAAGATTTAGACCTCTGGCTCCCTAGGTTTACTTTAATCCTGTGGCTCGCCTTGCTCCAATCAGACCTCGCACTGTCTGTCGCGCATTAGAGAATTCGCCAACATTTCTGTTGCCAAATAGGTGCTAGCGCAGCGAGCGGTGAGCTCATGGAAGGCCATTCGTAAGATTTAAACCTCTGGTTCGTCCATACATTTATTCAGATCCTGTGGCCCGCCCTTCACTTCACTCGGACCCCGAGAGAGCTACTCAGGCGAGCTATCCATTAGGACAAAATGGCTTAATTTATCAAAAAGTTAGTTGTCACTTAGTTTTTCTTATGACAAAAACAAACACAATTTGACAGACTGTTAAGAACTGCGGGCCCCTAGAAGCAAGGGGCTAATTAAAACTATCAAATAAAAATCCCTGCAATACATTTAAAAATTAAGCAACGGGTCTATGTTATCCGCGTTAAATTTCCTATTGCTTTCCGGAGAATAAACTGTAGTTAAGGAATGATTTGGGGGAAGCCAATTGTGGAATTTAACATTTTCAAAGGGTCATCCTTTATTTCTTTATCCGATTTTATATGCAGAATTGAATGCAAATGAATTCAAAATTGCCCACAAACTTTTCCCAGGCGACTGGCAATTTAACAGTTTTTATATGGAATTTCCTGTGAAATGCCAATATACTCGTACATACATATTTAGTGCCACAGCATCGTCAACAGTCCAGTGGAAAATTATTTCTCTCTTATTTTTCAATGAGAAGTGTTATATCCGGCTTTTCACTGACGACGTTTTGTCAATTTATTGAAATTGATTTTCATTTCCGATGAAAGTGCAATCGATGCCATTCATTATGGAAAACAACGCGAGGTCCTTCAAATGTTTTTTTTTATAAAACCTTAAACAAACTGACGCGACTTGATTTTACGAAAGTCGATACGTAAAATGTTTCAATCTTTTCTCATATTGGATACAACTGAATTGGAAAACTTATAAAAACTCTTTGGTAAAACGCAGAACAGAATGCACCATTAAAATGTTTGGTTACCTTTACCTATAAACATCCAAACATACTTCGCGTCAGCTGCTTTCTGAAAAAAAATGCAAGGATGACATATTTGTAGCACTTATGTCCTTTTGTTTCTCTATGATGAACTACTCACTTTTTTTCATCCTATCCGCCAACTTCATGTTTTTCTCTATACACTGTCTATGATAATGCCCATGCTACATTAATTGTTGTTGTTGTTGTTGTTTTTTTATATCCCCATTATTATCTGAGACAGAAATAATCACACTTCAAAATACAAAGGACAAATATTTTCCTTATTTTTTTTACATTTTGCTCTCCCTTGTGAGGTTAACTTCTTTCCACCTCGTTCTGTTCTGCGCCAATGCAAATAGTTTCAACAACCACGTTATGTTTAAAGTTGCAACTTTACTATCACTCGACCTTCTCCACGTGTTTCATGGCCGTTAACACGGGCGTCTGTGACCGATCCATAGCTATTTTCGTATTTTAATGGAAGTGTCTATCCTAACCTGGTTAGTAATCGCATGACGAACTTCGTTTGAAATAATCTCCGGCCATTGAAAATGTAGGATACTCCGTAAACACTGATCCATGAAGCTTTGCAAGTGTCGCAGTAATCTCAGTAATAACTAATCTGTTTTTCCATTCATTGAAGGGAGGTTCAGAAGAGAGTGTTGGGAATTATCGGATTGGTGGTAGAAAAATGTAGCATTAGCATCCGGGGCTCTACCAGCTTCCATCGATTTAACAGCAGGTATTAATTTACTTTTGGATGGTAGAGTGGTATTAGTTTTGGCTATATGGGGAACATAATCTACTACCATAGAAGATTCGCTTACAAAGCCCAAAGGTGCTTACGTCTTTTAAAAAGCTATCTCTCCATCTTCGTAGCTGTATCCTTATCGCTCACAGGGTGCTTCGTTGTGAAATATTTGACAGTTGATGTCAATGTTAATGTAGTATGTAGCTAATCAATCCTTAACGACATTCTTGTGTATCATTGTCATCAATTGTAAGACTTTTTTGAACTAGCTTTCTCGCATAAATCGGTTGTGTACGCAAGTTTTGTTAGGTGGAAATTTAAGCTTAATTGCCGTAATAGTTGTTGCATTATGGGGACGCTTGATCGCTGCCGTTCGTACGCACATTTTTGCGATTACAAGATGGTGGAAGTTGTCAAAATCAACACCTATGACCATACTCAGAGGGGGGAGGGAGGGGTGCTTGTCCGTTCCCCTGATCGGTGACACAGACAAAAAAAATCGAGAGTCGATATTCAAATATTTTAAGCACACAAACATTCATCTCCTTTGAAAAGTAGAGAGTTTGCGAAGAAAGCAATCAAATTGCACTGTGAAACGATCCATGTTCGCAATAAATTGCTGGACCGCCTTGTCGTACCACTACTGAACTACCCATATAAAAGTTGCCAAAAATGTTGTTTATACGTAATTTTATTTCGTTGTATTTTGTCAATTATGTTGTGTAAGCCCTGTGGGATTCACATAAAAAAAAGTGATGGTGAAGCTCCTATTGTTATCCTTTAAAAAATTCTGAATCATTTAAAAAAATATCTGTGGGCTGTTTAAAGTTATAGGTCAGGCGATATTCCCTTTTGAAACCATAAGCCCCCTGAAAAGTTATTCATAGGATGAGCGGTGGATGTCGAATCTAGTGGTAGTCTACAGGAGTACTTGGAAATGTAATGGATATCATCTCACTTATTTTCAACTTAGTTACACTTTCTAAGCTATCGAAAAACCCTCGTCCAAATAGCGATACCGCGCTTTGGTGAGACCCTGTTATTCAAATTTACTAATTATGGACCAAAGGGAAAGGATCTTCCTGAAATATAAAGTGAAAAAAGAGAGTGTCTCTTGTGTTCATTCCTGTGACTGCGGCGAGATAGATTGTATAATGGAAAGGTCACTGAGGTCACTTGATCCTCCCCTGGTCCCTTCCTAAATGAAATCCTGTCTACGTCCATGTCAACACCTCGTTTCACTCTTATAGCTAAACTAAGCAGTATTTTCAATCTGTCGGCTTGTTCTGCTATGCGTTCTCATAAGGAGAAGTTTAGTATATCCGATATTGTCCGTTATATATAGTGGCGATGGTAAACTAAGTTTCACTAGTGTCGATAAAAAAAATGCTTTCGAGAGCCGATAGCCTAAATTTCCATTGTTTGTAGGTTCGTGAATCTGGGATCGTGTTTTTTGTACATTTTCTACATTTTTTTTTACAGAATCGTAAAACTGCATGTTAGAATGATGGAAGCTGCTTGTCATGACTGACAAATGGAAAAATCTAAACGAGTCCATTTCATTTTTTTTTTTTATTTATGGTCTCCAAAGGGGGCGTAAATTGCGCAAAAATAGCGTATGATACGATACCTAGTCTATTTACGATTAGCTATTGTCAGTAATTCCTTTCTTTTGCCATATAGGCCGCTTTCCATAATTTTCTTTCCAAAACGAACATACTACTATTCTTGAATAGCATTTATTCGACAAATTGTAAACTTTTATTTCAATATCTGTTTATCTATATCTTGCTTGCAGTTTCGCAAGTATGAGATTTCCTCAAAATTGATACAAAAAAAAAATCCTTATGACAACTATCCTATCTTGATAATGCACAATGATTTTCCATAAAATCAGTGAGGCAAAAATTACTTCACTTACCTTTTAGTCTGAAGCTCTGCAACAATGTAACTAATTCATGTAAACGTTCGTTTTTTCGTCTTCCTTATTAAACTATTATGCAAATTCTTACCGTCACGTGACTATCGTTTTATCTGATATCTTAATTGCTTACTTTTACCTTTGCCTTTTCAAATGTTGCAAATTAAATCCTTTCGCCGGCAAAAAGTTTTGTCGTTTGTCGCAAGTAAACGTTTTTACTCAAATTATCTCGAATTTATGAGACCGGAAATCATAGCGAGAAAATGACTTTCGTGAAATTGTACAAGTCATGGTCGGTGTTTTCCCTTCTAGTCCTTTCTACGGATTATCGTAAATGTGAAGCAAATTATTTTCTTTGAATTGCTCATGATAATTACGATTCCTGCTTGTGGAATATTTATGTCGGAATACATGGGATATTGCCTAAAAAAAGTTTGAGTGTTTCCGTAATTGGTTTTGTAATTACAGCTACGGAAATACTTTGTACAGTTCACCACTGAATTATTAGAGAAAAATAATATATGGACGTATGTATTAGGCTCTTTATATTAGCAAAATGCGGTACAAAAATTAGTCCTCTAAATGATGTTACTAATATGCCTTTCATCATCAATGTAGCACGATAACCCAACGTCGAGCTTTGGCCGCCTTTATTGTTGGTCTTAAATTGTCGCGGTCACGCGACCTTGTCCTCCAGTTTTGGATGGCCAACCGGTAGTGAGCGTCCTCGCAGCGAACTCTTGGTCGTCCACGCAATCGAAGAACCTTTCGCTAGAACACTGTTTCCCAACAGGTGGACCGCGGACCTGGAGTGTTCCGCTGAGAGACTCTGGAGACTTCTTACAAAAAAGTTATATTTTCTTATGACAATTAACTATAATTAGTTAACTGTTCGAGACCGGAAGACACCTATTCCTGTGCGAAAAAAATCTAAGCTGGCGAGGCAAGTGTTGACGCCAACAAAACAGTTTTTCTCCCTTCTCTAAACCTGATAAACATGGCAAATCTTAAATCGTGTTTCCTACAAGATGGCGTTAGTCTAAAAATTCAAGCCCAATGACAATCGGTTGCGTCGAGAGTCGTGGACTGCCGAATCAAAGAAATGAAAGCCGAACCTTCTTCTTCTCAGTACCGTATAGCCCCATGTGGGGCCATGGTGCGTTAACTCAGCGTTTATAGGCAATTTCGAGTCAACGTTACATTGCATACCATTTCAGAGTGTATACTCGTATAATGCTGCAAGCACTATATATTTCCTATCCGCACATGTACGGACATGTTGGACCACGCCGAGAATCGATCTCCGGACCTCTAGATTAGCAGCAGCATCGTAGAGTGCGACTCAACCAAGTGAGCCACAGTGCGTGCCGAACCTAATTTTCAATAATTCATCTTCGTCAGACTAAAGCACCAAGATAATGTATGTATGTGTTATATGAAGGATCTTTGCATGATCAGTGGTTTTCCACTGATCACCAATTGGTGATGGGAGATAGAGAGTGAGCTTCTGAATACAATACCTCGACAAAAAAAACGAGACCTTAACTCGTTTCATTATTATTGAATGATGGTCCGTCAAGATCCATTTTCAGGATAAGTCGTTCGCAGACGATTCTGAGTTGGGAACCACTGTTTAGAATGTGTCCAACAAAGAAGTTGACAGCGTACTCGATATTGAGGTACCCTACTGTTATGCTTACCTTTGCTTTACCTTCATTGCTTTGCTTTGACTTCTGCGGCGGTATTGACATTATGTATGTAGAATGCTTTCTGCATCTTCGAGACATTGTTTACTGCTTAACGTACGCTGCTATATGTGTCGACTTGATGAGTAGCGTTCCGCTACGCGCTACTGTTTATGTCATAGCTTCACATGAAACAGGACGATGGACAGGCACCTAGCTATGAAGAGCGGAAAGTGCCAGTCCTTAGTCCTGTTTTAGTCTAGCGGGAGTTTTAAATATATCAGTAAGTTTTTCACTCTGAGTTGTGAGGCGGTATTAGTTCACTGCCATCGATACTGTCGTATGTTGTTACCTCAGCGTTTTGAAGTTTAGTTGACCAGGTCTAAACCGGCATTTATATTCGAAAATAATTTGTTCAGCGTTCGAATTAATATCCAAAATATTCACTAAATCCGATGAGCCACTTTCAATGAATGTGTCTAATGAAAATTTTTTGGTAGATACTTGTCCAGTTTACCCCAATTCTAAAATCATCGATCGATCGTTCGACTATGGAAATGCTTAATAAAAGACGCTCTCTTCTTTCTTGTTTAAATTTTTCTCATTTTCGTCGTAATCACAACCATCATTTCGACTGTGACTGTATAACTACATTGGATTGTAATCATCGCAAAATACCTATTGTGTGTGTATAAGCATGTTGACCCATTTAGATTTTTATTTACATTTTGTCATCGAGACATACAGAGAAAAACTGCAAAACTGGAACATTTTCCAAGTCTGATGATGATTAGCCATAACGACATTTTTCAAGCAAAATCATTCAATTGTCGATTTTTCCGTAGGTTCCATCATGTTTCATGTACGGCGAAGACCGGCCGACTCTCAGCCCAGACGACGGAAAAAGAAACCGCTGGGCGTTTCGAATGGATCGAATAGTATATCAAGTGAACGGGAAGGACCTATGCTTGTGGAAGTTACGCATAGCGGTGACGGCGGACGAAGGCTGAAGTTGAGCAGTGATCCTGTGGAGGTAAGATGGTGTATTTTCGCTTTGATTCAAGTGTTTTGCACTTGTTAAAAACTTGAGTGCAAATTCTGAATATTCTTGACTTTTTATTCAAGTAACCTTCTGAGAGAGGATAAGAAAGCTTATATTTGTACTAGATCCATATCACTTCATTATAACATATCATTGTACCATTACTAACATCATTACTTCTCATTACCAGGTTGGATCGGCCAATACAAATACGTTACAACTGTTCGGACCATCTATACAGCCACGACACTGTCTAATTTCCCTCCTGGAAGGAGTGTGTACGGTTACACCTCTACATGCGGACGCTTTGACATTCGTTAATGGACATCACATTCAGCAACCGACTGTTTTACACGTATGTAATTTTCTCCGAAACATTTTTTATTGTATTTCTGTAATTGCACATTATTGCGACATTTGTTATACAAATGAGTGTATATCAGTTGTGATTTTGTTCTCACCATATATCACCAGTGTTGCTATGAATAATTTATGTCCAACATTTCAAGGACCCGATGTGACTTTCCAACGATACCTGCTTGAATAATAATTCAAATGCCACGCTGTATATTAGATTATGTTTGTCCACGCCACCGGTCTTGTGGTCTATTTTGATCGTTATCCATGCATTATGTACGTACGTTTGTACGTCCATGTGAGACTTTTTTCAGTTTGAGATGAATACATTGTTTGTTTTTTAACGTTCAGTCCGACTCACCTGGGAATATCGATTATCTAAAGTTCAAGGATCAATTAAACGAGGATAATGGAGAAGAGTCATATGTGATTTGGGGAAAACTAAAAATTAACACGCATCTTCACAAACTTATGCATGTATTGACATTCACACAGTTTTATGGTTTTATTTTCGAATGATTGTCTATACACATTTCTGAAATTCTTCACAAATCAGGGGGCGGAGAACTGATTGATATCCATCCATCTCGATTCTCGTTCATCATGAATGTACATATATGAAATTTGATAAAAATCTGTTCCAATAAAAACCAGATGCTAATTTTTAATTGAATTATGAAGTCATAACAAAATCAGAATTATAAGATTGAAATGTCTAGATGGTCAGTGTGTTATTCGGTACGTCTGGAGTGTGGCTTTGAAAAATAGATTCTGACCTATAACTTATTTTTAAATTAGTTTTTTCTTCTAAAGTAGAAGACATGCATAGTATGTATGTCCTTATTATATAAGACAGTGTCGTAAGTTAAATGTCCTTGACGTGTAATTATCTTGTGTTGTTTTATTACTCATATAAACGCGCCCATCTCATATACTCATTATCTGACAAATAGTGCGTTTTATGAAATAATATGTTATTCTCAGAGTGTGTCCCACCCGAGTTATTGATCGATGAATTGTATCGTAATTGAATTTTTTTTTTGTTAAAAATTGAAAAAGTGAGTTTCAAAAGTTTAAAAATAATTTTTTGTCCTTGATGCTCCTGGATTTTTTAAAATATTTGCAAAAGTGGATTAATAAACTGTCCCATCTGGAACATCCGCGTATAATGTAGTTAGTCAGCCATTTTGAAGTCACAAACTATACAGTTAGGCAAAACCATACTCCGTGTGTTAAATAGTGGATTTGAAAAAAAAAACAATTTCTAAAGTTTTGGTGGTACATATATTGATGGTTAGTGCGACAGATCCGATAAATGGTGTCCGTTTTGATGTAGCTTTAATTTCTTTCTTTGAAAGTGCTTTGCTCATGACCTCATTAAAATAACGCACGTTGGTGTAACTGAATAAACAGATCTGGTCAACGCCTCCCCGAACTACGTACATTGTTCTTGCTTTTTTTAAAGTAAAAGGTTTCTCGGAACATCGGGGGAACGTCAGGAAATTCAGTAAGTGAATTATGATAAAAAATGTATACCCTTCATCAAAAATCAAAAATTAAGTTTTTCTGAGAAAAATGTTTTTCTTTATGAAACAATCTTATCCAAACTTGACCCAAGTGTCTTCCTAGGAAAGCCTCAAAACATAATCCAGGAAAGGATGGAATCGGAACAGTATGTCATTGGACTGTCACACACTCCCAATCAATAGGATAGTTCTACTTGAAAAGTGACTGTATTTCGGAAAGTGATAACGGTATTTCCTTCAAAATTGGTAAAAATGTTTTCAGTAGTTCTTTTAATAACACATGGTATTAGATCCAGAGTCCCGTTAGGATTTTATTACGAGAATTCTTAAAAACAGTTCAAAATTGTAAATCATTAGGCTAGTTCCAGAGGAAATAAAACACAAAATAACGATATAAAAATAATAACATAATAATAAGTTGAACTTCCGTTAATTGATATTATGTTCACTGCCGTTTACCTTCGGAAAATCTTTTGTTCTTTCTTGAGTTATGAGTCCCATGTGACCCATAGACGTAAACGTGGAGGAACACTGTGTGCACATGTGACTCATAAACAGTGGACGTGTTAATGTCGTACTATAAAATAAAAGACACAAACATTTTTATTTTTCATTTACGTTTCATTGTGTAATGATCAATAGTCCTGTCGTACTCAGATAATTAAGGATATATCCTCAAAAAGCGCCATAATAGAGTTATAAAAAGCACATGCTGAAGTGTTACTACCTGCTCAACTACAGTAAAGTGATGTATAGAAGTTTTGTTCCTAATCGAATTGTCTATTCAACGGTACCTAAGTCAATATCGTAGGCCAAATAGTTCCGTTAAAATGACCGGTTAAAGGGCAAAATGAGAATATTTTGCTTAAGTAAAACACGTAATGACTGAAATTTGGTGGAGATGTTAAGAGATACGTCCTAAATCTATATCTGAGTTTTCGTATTTATGGGAGGGGTTTGCTATAGTAAATTGCCTACTTATAGGTTAAATTTGCGTTTTTGCTTAATATCATTCTTATTATGTATTGACCCTACAATAAAATGGTAGAGGTTAACTTTCCAATCAAATAATCTTCATCGGTACCTTAATCAATATCATAGGCCAAGTAGACCCGTTGTAGTTACTGGTCAAGGGTCAAAACAGTACAATAAATGGATATTTTCGTTAAAAAAACGTAATGGCTTAAATTTGATGTAGATGTTAAGAGACGAATCTTGTGTCTAAAACTCAGTTTTCGTATTAGTGGGGATGGAGGAAGTTGGGGTAAATTGCCTATTTAAATGCGTATTTCATCATCAATGTGGCACGATAGCCCGACGTCGGGCCTTGGCCGCCTGAATCGTTGACCTCCAATTGTCGCGGTTACGTGACCTCGTCCTCCAGTTTCGGAAGCCCAGCAGCTGTTCGGCGTCTTCACCTACGGAGTTCTCCCAGCGAGCTCTCGGTCGTCCACGCAACCTCGCTCCGTCAATTCGTTGTGCGTTCATCACTTTCTTTGGCATGCGATTATCGTCCATCCGTTGTACATGCCCCGCCCATTGCAAACGTTGAAGCTTCACGATTTTCGATACTTCCAGCTCATCGTACAATTGATACAACTCATGGTTGTACCGGATACGCCATTGGTCTCGATCGCGAACGGCCCCGAAAATTCGCCGAAGGACCTTTCGTTCGAATCGGTCTAGCAAAATTTCGGAGGCTTGGGTGAGGGTCCATGTTTCGCAGCCATAACATAGCACGGGTCGGATGATTGTTTTGTACACGCGGAGCTTCGTGTTCCTGTGCGCAAGTTTCGAATTAATTATAGGGAGGGCCGAGAAATATGTCTTATTGGCTAGTTGTATCCGTCGCTTAATTTCGTCGGTTTCGTTGGCGTCCTTTGATAAGTTACAACCCAGATAGTTGAAGTTGTCTACATACTCGATATTAAGGTCCCCCACTGTGATGCTTGAATTTGCTGGCGTCCTTGTTTTCGATTGCATCATGGCCTTTGTTTTGCTTTCGTTGATATGTAGTCCAACTTCCTTTGCGGCGTTATTGAGGTTATGCAGAAGGCTTTCTGCATCACCCAACCTTCGAGACATGATGTTGATATCGTCGGCGTACGCTACTAATTGAGTCGACTTGATGAGTAGCGTTCCGCTGCTGTCCATATTCATGGCTCGAATTACATACTCCAAAGCAAGGTTGAAGAGCGTCGGCGCCAGACCGTCGCCCTGCTTGAGTCCAGTACGAGTTTCAAATAGGTCAGTGAGTCGATTCTGCACTCTGACCTGCGAGACGGTATTAGTCATCGTCATCCTTGTGAGTCGCACTAACTTTGCCGGTATACCAAAATTCAGCATAATGTTGTACAGTACACTTCGATCGATACTGTCGTATGCCTGCTTGAAGTCGACAAAGATTTGGTATACGTCGATGTTATATTCCCAGCACTTTTGGAGTAGTAGCTTCACTGTGAAAAGCTGATCGGTCGTTGATCGACCAGGTCTGAAGCCGCCTTGATACTCGCCAATGATTCGTTCTGCGTACGGATTAATTCTCTTTTCAAGAATTTTAGATAATATCTTATTGGCCGTACAAACTAATGTATGCCCCTGTAATTCTCACACTTCAGCTTGTCACCCTTTTTGTGGATTGGGCAGATTATGCTTTTGCGCCAATCTTCGGGGATTTCCTCGTCGTTCCATATTTTCAGCAGTAGCACATGTATTGCGTTGGTCAGGCACGTTCCACCATGCTTCAGCAGTTCTGCTGGGATCTCGTCAGCGCCGGGCGCTTTATTATTTTGAAGCGACTGTATGGCAAGACTCACCTCCTCTACTGTTGGGGGTAGAACGGGAGGGCCTGGTTCGGCTAACTGCTCAAGAGCTGGCTCCGCGGGGGATGTTGATGGTGCATTGAGGAGCTCTTCAAAATGCGAGGCCCATCGTTTGTTGACGCTTTCGATGTCGCTGATGATGTTACCATCCTTGTCCTTACATAGGCTTGTCCTGGGTTGATATCCGTTCTTAACATTATTTATAAGTTTGTACGCCTGTCTAATGTTCTTACTGGCTAATCTTTGGTTTATTTGCTGTAACTGCTCGTCAAAATGTTTGCGTTTCTTACGTCTAATTAACTTATTAGATACTCGCCGAAGCTCGTTATATCTTTCTTTCTTGGCTCGGGATGCGCGTTGTGTGTATTGGCGATAGGCTTCATTTTTTGCCTCAATCGAGGCCCTGCATTCTTCGTCGAACCAGTCTGCTCGTGTGCGCCGGCCTTTATAGCCCACGACCTCTTCTGCGACCCTCTTGATGCTGTCTTTGAGCTCCTCCCAGAACTCATGGATGCCTAAATTGTTGATGTCATCAAGCATGGGCGACAGTTTTTCCTCTAGTGCTGTTGTATACGCAGCCGCGGTGGCATCATCAATCAAATTGTCAACCTCGAAGATCTTGGCAGGGTTGATTCTCGTTAGGTGCACCGAAGAGATTCTGCACCTGTAGGTCGTCTTCACCAAATAGTGATCGGTGTCGCAGTTGGCTCCTCGATAGAATCGAACATCTAGGACATTAGAAGCCCATCTCTTGCTGGTCAGTACGTGGTCGATCTGGTTCACGGTGTATTCATCTGGAGACTTCCAGGTCTGCTTGTGGATTCGTCGATGAGGGAAGCATGTAGAGCTTATTACCAGGTTTCTGCCGCTCGCGAAGTCGATAAGTCGCTGACCGTTGTTGTTGTTTTCGTCGTGGAGGCTATGACCTCCAGTAGTTCCCCTATGCCAGCTTTCATTTCCGACTTTGGCGTTAAAGTCTCCTAGCAGCAGCTTGACGTCGTTTGATGGAAGTGAGTCGAAGAGTGTTTCTAGGTCGTTGTAGAACTCGTCCTTAATCGCGTCTTCTTTTACTTCTGTAGGGGCATGCGCATTAATGAGCCAGAGATTAGCGAAACGGGTCTTAATGCGGATCGCACATAGCCGCTCGTTGATGGGTTTGAAGCCGATAACGTGGTCCTTGAGCTGCTTATTCACGATGAAAGCTACTCCAAACTCCTTGTTGCCCTCCTCTTTACCACTCGTAAAAATAGTGTGCGAATTGAGGTCGTTAATCTCGCTTTTGAGCCATTTAGTTTCCTGGATTGCAACTATGCTCAGCTTGTATTGTTCTACCTGATCCAGGAGGGCCCTTAAGGCCCCCGGTCTATTCAGGGAGCGTACATTCCAGGATCCGAAAGAGTAATCAGTTGTTCGTTTGCGGGGTCGTCGTTGTTTTGTATCCGTCCAATCCGAGGCTTTTGTTTCAGGTTTCTTGACTTGAAGTTTTTCTTAGGATGAGTTGTCGGCACATCGCTAAACCATGATAGGGTTTAATCGTTGAGTAAAGGCCATCATGGGCATGCCTCGAAGATGCTGCTTTAGTGGTTGACTTAAATGTTTTCTGTCACCTATCACGTTAAGTAACCTGAGACGCTGCAGATGTTAATGCAGAACTCAGGCGCAGCGGTTACTCGGATAATGCGGGAAAGTAACGCCCCGTAGAGAGACATAGGAATTGGCCGAAGTCCTTTTCCTATGAAACTCCTCCTGCATAGCTAAGGGTCCGCAGTTATGCCACAACTGAAGAAGATATAGGAATTAGCCGAAGCCTTTCAACCTTTATCTTCCCCCTTACGGGTATGCGTATTTAATGACTGCTAAAAACTTCGCTATGTCATGTTGTATAAATATGTGTTCTTGCTGATTGAATTATTATCTCTTAAACGAGAAGAAAATCAAGCTATAGGACAATTAGCGCACCTTAATTTTGGTTTCTAAGATTGATTTGCTTCCTCTCTTTCGGATTCATTATTGCTTGCGCTACCATTGTGATCAGCTTCGTATCTTTCAGGGTTTGATGAAAAAAGCCCATCGTTATGGAGTGTGTCGTCGTTTTCGGTAAGAGTAGAAAAGTCAGGTACGTTGCTACACGCGTTTCCACAACAAACCATACAAATTGGAGAGCACTTGAATCATTGAATTTCTAGTACATGGAATGCGCATACAATATGAAAATGTGGCTCCAACATCTGGGTAAACTTATTGAATATTTAGACCAGATTTTCAAATGTATACTATTTAGCGAGTTGTTTAATGTCACTATCAGAAATTCGTCAGATTTCACGTCATTTGTCATATTAGCGTCATTTCTAGCATTCACTGTTAAAGTAGTGGTTTTATGGGCAATTTTACGGAGAAAAATCGAGCAATTAGCGATGACGGTCGCGCGGTCTGACATTGTGTTGATATGTAAAATTTCGATAGTGAAAAAGTTTGATTCAGGATTCAGGCACGGGACTCGCAAATTCCCGAAGGAGATTACTCAACAGCAATTTTGGCATTTAGGGCAGTCTGTTTTGGAGTGACGGAATTTGTTTCCGTTTTGTTTTACAACTCCCGAGAGCTACAAGAGCGACACTAGCCCGCAGCTTAGGTCGACATTTTGTTCGTGTCTCAATTTCTACCTATCTCTAATAGACATGGACATTCAGAACATTTGTCCGGGCTACGGTGGTGCGCCTCGCAATGTGGACCACCTGTTCCGATGCCCCGCTGCACCCACTATCCACACTCCGAGGGCGTTATGGGACTATTGCAGCTGATACGTTCTTGTCGCTTGAGACTATAGGGATGAATAGGCCTAGCGAGTGAAATTTTTGTCAACTGCGATTTTCTCAATGAAAATGTATACTTACTGTCGTGGAATATGTGGCAAATTCTGGGGAATCGGAATTTCCGAAGCTACCATCCGAAAACGTTTCACTTCATCGTTGAAAATATCTTATGACCGGGGAATCGAAAACTAATACATAAATGGCCGTGAAAAAATACGGAACCGTTTTCGAATTGAAGCTTATGGAGTTTCCCAGCAATTGATACATTTTCCACGACACTAACTATGCATTTTCATTGCGAAAATCGCAGCGGACAAAAATTTCACTCGCGAGGTCTATTCATCCCTTATAGGCGAGAACGACGACGAAACGCGAGCCGCGACTACGTCCAAAACCAAAAACATTTCAAAAATTTCACTGACAGTCCAGAATTGTCAATTTGAAAGCTCGTATATTTAGACTAGTAAATGACATAGTTCCATTGAACTTTCATTGATTGGATTTTGCACTGTAGAATTTAGACCAAAAAAGTTTACCCAGATGTTGGGACCCTTTTTAATTGGTCTAAGCGTATTCCATGTTCTATAAATTCAATGACTTGACAGTTTGGGTACTACTTAACGTATGACATTGATTTAAGTACCGTTTCATAGATTATTTGATAAGAAATGAAACCTTTATGCACAATAGGGTCAACAATAATTATATTAAGTAAGCAAATTTAGCCTATAAATAGGCAATTTACTATAACTACCCATCCTGATATATATACACATGTAGATTTATAACTCATCCCTTAACGACTCCACCGAATTTCAGTCATTACATGTTTTATTTAAGCAAAATATTCCCATTATTGGTATTATTTTGACCTTTAACTGGTACTGGTCACTATAACGGAACTACTTGACCGATGAAATATTGGCACCATAGGATAGATAATTTGATTAGAAACAAAACTTCCATACATCACTTTACTGTAGGGTCAACAGTAGAAAGACATTAACGAAAAATGCGAAATTCGCCTATAAGCAGGCAATATACTCCAACTTCCCCCACGAACACGAAAACTCAGTTTTAGATAAAGGACATGTCCCCTAACATCTCCAGCAAATTTCAGCCATTACGTTTTTTTGTTTCCTAAACAATCGTTACTCCTGTTTTACTACGCCATAGGAAATAACCACAATACATAACAAGACATCAGATGTTTTTTCTACAAACTGTTAAAGTATTGATGTAATAGTAACCAATCGTTGTATAAGACATCTTATTTTCATCAGAAAATAAGTTACAAATGGCAAACTTTGAAGTCGTTTTTCTTTGTATTTGCTGCGTGCGAGCTATGTCCTTAAATCCAATTCACATCCTCAATTCTACCGTTTCTAGTAGACGAAGCCAGCAAAAATGAAACTTCTTCCTTCATTAAAAAAAAATGAAAGCACGTTTTCGCGAATGTCAAAAAAATTCCACAGAACCCAGAAGCCATCGTTTGCCTATAGTTATTAGTTTTGGAGTCTTTCCGAGTTTTGGGTATAATTTCACAATTTAACAAACAGCCATATACCGACATGATAGTTTGTAATAATGACATTTAATTTGCTTATGTGGCTTAGGGTCTTTGCCTAGTTTCAACAGCCGTCACTGAAGTTAAAGCGATGTTATTGGCAACGTGGCAGGTGTCCGACGTTCATCACTTCAAAACTGCTGCTACTCGAAACTTTCCACATAGTTAATCTGACAGCTTGGAAACAGAATCAGAAATTTTTGTTTTACATTTTCAAAATGTTAACGATACATTACTTAATTTTCGATGACAAAACTTTGTACATACCTCTATCCGAATTGGCTACGGCGGTACATTATATTGAACGAGACCGAGGCTAATTTCGGGCGCGACCGAAATTTCGATACCCTTCGCTTCCCTCCCCTGTATTAAATCCCCCTCCCCCATTCTTTTCCTTCTGTCTTCACTAAAGTTCCGTTGCGTCGGCAAAACAATATTTGTGTGGGGTTAGGTTGGAATAAGTGGGCAAATAAAAATATTTACCTTGACATTCTTACACATGTTTTGTGTTATCAATAGAAACACATTTGTGTAAAATTTGATTGAAATCGATACACAAATAAAAAAGGTTTTCTTAGAAGAACCTAATTTGAGGGGTTTGGTTTGTATGGCAGCCCCATGACCCCATGTTCCGATTTGATTCATTCTTACACATGTTTTGTGTTATCAATAGAAACACATTTGTGTAAAATTTTATTGAAATTGGTACACAAATAAAAAAAATTTCTTAGAAGAACCTAGTTTGGGGAGTTGGGTTTATATGGCAGCCCCATGACCCCATTGTCTGATTGTACCGATTCAAACATACAAACTGCCTGCACGAAAAAGAAGCATTAGTGCAAAATTTCAGCTTCATAGCTTTTAAATTGGCCGTGTAAAACGCGTCGCAACAGACAGACAGACAGACGGACAGACGAACATCGCCCATTCGATTCCCCAAGTCATGCTGATCATATATGTATACTTTTTATATGGTCGGAGATGCTTCCTTCAGTGCGTTACAAACTTCATGACCAAGTTAATATACCCTTTCACTCTATGAGCGAAGGGTATAAAAATAATAAAATTCAAAATTTCAGCACTACTAGTGCCTAAAGTCTGTATCCACTTTGAGTTGACACATCTGCTCTAAGGCTATGAGGATAAGGATATGAGACAGTCACATCATTTTTTCGCATCGCGTAAAATTCTAGCAGTACAATGAACGTGGATCTACTAAGATCAACTTCCTTTGATTTTACGCGGTCATTTTACGTCTATTTCTTTCTAAGGCACTAGCACCCAAAAAAAAATCCAGCTCAGAATAATATAACACATTTTCAAGGTACTGGTTCGAATTTGAAATTCCCTCCTATAAAATTCAACTTATTACGGAGACGTACTAATTGCGATCCACTAGTCTCTTGCAAATCTATCAATTGCATGACCTTCAAGGTTGGGCCGTAGTTTTTATATTTAAGAAATGAATGTAATTTTTAAACAAACAAATTTTGAGATATTATGTAATGGAATTATCCTTTTTACAGAACGGTTCCGTCGTCATGTTTGGAAGAGTTGCATCATATCGATTTGTCGATTCACCATCTGATGGTCGCTACAATCTGGCGCTGTCGCAATCACAATTAGACTCAGCATGTCTATATGAAAGGTATTTAATTAAAATTATTTATTTACTCAATACAAAACAAAATAATCTTGCTTGCCATTTAATTTAAACAAGAACAAAAAAAAAAACAATAGTTCATGCTTGTGTCCAAATTAGCCGTATTTAGTGTTGGCTTTTTTCCTAATATGTTTATTTGTGAGTGTGATTTTTATTACTTCACTAAAACCACATACAAAACATGTTCAACATTTTGTTTATATTTTATTAATTAATTTTAATCCAAAAAACACAAACATTTTGTTTTGTTAAAAAAACATTTTCTGTTGATTTACTTTATAACCAAAACCAACCCCCACAATCAAAATCACACAGTCGATCACCAATCTCACCGTCATGGAATGAAGAAGATCGCGCTCTCAGTCCCATCAATTCAATTGCGCAAGGATCAATCCAGGGTGGTGCCAAACAAACGTATCTCGATTCAACGGACTCTGTTCTGACGCAGAGTCGTCGCACTGATTTCGAAAAGATACATCATAATAGTACGCCGTCTATATTGGGCGCCGACGATAAGTCGCGCAACAGCTATTTAAGTCAGAATGCCGATGTGATGAAATCGAAAGATATGGATATGAATTTGCACGGCGATATGGACGGTAACGGAGATAATGAGACAAAATCAATATCGAGCAATAAGTCGAGTGGTTCGAATCCAGACACAAGGTATTTTCCGTTTTTATTTTTATTTTAAAATTAAGTTTTGTTCACTTTATCACTTTTGTACACAACACGAACACTGTTACATTATTTGTGAGTATCTATCTGTAAGCAAATTGAATTTTGATTTGCAAACGTTTATTTGTTCGTTGCTAAATGTTTCATCGTTTATATTTATGTTTCATTTGGTTGTAATGTACATTTATGTATCGATATAATCAGCTTCAATGCAAAAGTGTTGTTACATTACGCGTCAATCTGCTAATTATATGCAAATACAATCTAGATAGATTGTATCATTCCTACGAGAAAGTATTAAAACAAACTCAAATTTGCCCCTTTGTTGTATACTCGTATATCACCTATGTAACTAAATTTCCTCATCTATTCCCAAGGACCTCCAAAATTCCGTCGTCTAGCGTTAACGAATCACAAAGCGGCGGTCAAGAACCAATTTTGCCAGCAGTATTAGAATTTCCCGAGACACATCAGGACAACTTTCTACGACAGGTCATCAGCGAATTGGACGTCAACATTCCTACATTTAAACTATCACCTGTTTATACATTATATCTTTGTGCCAGGTATGCCGAATGCTGCATGATTTGATTTTTTTTTTCTGAGATGCATCATTGATGTCTACTAATTCTCAAATTGATTCCCGTGCCTGTAGTACGGAACACTATCGTTAAAATTCTGGTTTTACGTCTCTCTTTCAGATATCGAGCATCGACTCACTATCGACCTGATCTACAACCGACCGAGCGCGCTCACAAACTAACCATTTTCCTACATCACGTAGCCAACCTAATATACAATGTAGTTCAGGATCAGTATACAGATCCTCGAATCCTAGCATTTTGGATGGCGAATAGTTCGGAATTTTTGCATTTTTTGAAATCAGACCGCCATATTTCCGCATTTAGTGTGCAAGCACAAGAAGTTTTGGCCGAAAGTGTACAGACAGCCTTTCGCAATTTGGTCAACTGCTTTCGATTGGAACTTTCGCAGACACTCAATCAATTTCTGTCGGAGAACATTGATCATGATTCGGCCGCCGGTTTGGTTTTAACAGTATTGGGATCGGCAATGGCACTGCTGCGTCGCTGCCGGGTGAATGCTGCATTGACGATTCAATTGTTCTCGCAGCTCTTTCACTACATCAATGTGATTTGCTTTAATACGGTACGCTTTAAATATTTTGCTGTTTTGTACTTATTTATCGATGAGTTCATTTTTGCAGATCGTGGCCAACTCACACATGTGCACGGCTGAATGGGGAAAAGTGATGACTGAACGATTACAACTCCTAGAGTTGTGGGCCGAGCGGCAAGGCCTCGAACTGGCTGCTGATTGTCATTTGGCTAAAATTAACCAATGTGCACAATTCTTACAAGTAAGTACAAGTATGCCCAATTCATCCTAACGCGATCAATACTAATCTGTTCGATTTCCAGGCACCCAAATCGACTGTCGAGGATGTTCAACAATTGGCGTGCTCCTGTTTCCGATTGAATTCCCTGCAAATGGCAGCTTTACTACAACAGGAAAAAATTCCTAGAAATTTGGCTGACACGGCAATTCGAATGGCCGAATCGGTAGCCGATGAGCTCACTCGTGCCGACGGACGTGAAGTAAGACTCGAAGAATCACCGGAATTACACTTAGCTTTATTGCTCCCCGACGACGGATTTAGTTGTGATGTGGTGCGAGGTATCCCATCGGGATTGGTGGACTTTTTGAATCCACTGCAGGGAGCTGGCATGTGTCGATTGGCCGCACAGCCTACAAGTGTTGGTCTATGGACGGTGTATATGCATCAGTTTAATGTTAGTAACAACAAGGTTTTGAAATGTCAACGACTTTACTTAATTTAACATAATATTTCAGCAAGCCCGGTCATCGAGTGCGATGTCGAATAAACTTCCACAGCCCGAAGTACAAGTTATCAAATTACACAAGAACTCGAATGGAATGGGCTTGTCAATTGTGGCGGCCAAAGGTGCTGGACAGGAACGTCTTGGTATCTATATAAAATCTGTTGTACCTGGAGGCGCAGCCGATGCTGATGGACGTTTGCAAGCTGGTGATCAACTGTTGAGGGTGGATGGTCAAAGTTTAATTGGAATAACGCAAGAAAGGTAAGTTTATTCTGTTTTTCGTCAGGCTGTTTACATCATTGATTTGGACGTTGTCGAGGGCCTAAGATTCAAGAACTTGTTTCGCGTTTCAAATTGTTTAGCTCTTGATGTAACTGGGATTGACCAAATGTGAGTTTAGTTTTTAGACAAAATCGTCAAGATGAGTAGTAAAGTTCCATAAATCTTCGATTCTTCCTCACTGCCGATTTAAAACTAATATGCATTTAGGAAATTCAGTTTAAAATTTGAATAATTTCAGTAGATACCGGTTATAGTCAAATGTAAGTTGGCAACCTGGTCTAAGAGTTGTGTTAAGTCGCTTTGTAGCTGTAATCTTCCCAAATTTTGATTATCATGGGTAAAAAGGGTCAATGCTTTTTCACCTTTTAAATTTTCTCTGGTAGTCGAACGGCTTTCTTCAATCCAAGACTTGCATGGGAGCCAACACAATCACGCGAGATCAAATCATTAGAGTACAAGTATGGAGTACTACTGCTTTGCCTCGTTCTATCCACTGAGGCGTTGTAGTTATTAGAAAGCAATTTTATCGTATTTAACTAATCAGCCATTCCTTGTATGTGGCATCAAGTTAAACCTACAAATAACTGCAGCAATTTCCCATAATAGTTCTTTCATTCTAGAAAAAAAAATTCTTGGATCGAAGGGGGTTTTGGCAGCTCTTGGCCGTTGTAACAACGGGTAGCTCCTGAAACCGGCTGCCGTATGAGAATTTCTACAGACAACATACACATTCATGGTCACAGTGGAATTCATCTCTTCCACTCAGCCACCGAATGCCCAAACTTCATTCGTTGATCGGCCTTACTGACCATGTCATCATTTGTAGTTGTTTTAGACCTTTAAGCGCAGGATAGACCTCGGGCGGAATGAAAATGAAATTTTTGTCCGCTGCGATTTTTTCAATGAAAATGCATGCTTACTGTCGTGGAACATGTCGGAAATTATGGTACAATCCGAATAGGGTTCCAAAATTTTTCTCGGCCATTTTATGTATTATTTTCGATTCCCCGGTCAGTTCACCGTGAAAATATCTAATGACCGGGGAATCGAAAAATAATACATAAAATGGCCGAGAAAAATTATGGAACCATATTCGGATTGTAGCTTATGGAATTCCCCATCATTTCCGACATGTTCCACGACAGTAAGTATGCATTTTCATTGAGAAAATCGCAGCGGACAAAAATTGCATTTTCATTCCGCCCGAGGTCTATTCAGGCCTTTACTGAGTAATCTGCAGCCACGTTTGGAACTAGCTCATTCAGAAGGTGATAATAATCGAAAACGAAGTCCTGGGGCCTGGATTTGTCATGAATTTTATGCAAAATATCACGGAAAATATAATAGCTTTTCTAAAAGTTCTACCAACCATCAATAAGATTTGCAATGGGTGCACTAAATTTTCAATCCACTCTCGTATTGGCCTTGTCCTGTTAAGTCGGCAAATTTATTATTCAGATGAAAATATGCAATCTTCTTGATCGTCGAATAAAAAATGCGATTAGGCAGCATACTTCCAATTCAATTGTCGTCAAAAGTTGACTGACTACACACTGTAGTATGTTATTGTTATGGATTGGATCCATGTCAGCTGCAATCCAACCCAAATAGGCAAGTCACTGGAAACCTAAACGAGTTTTTTAAAAAAATATTTAGCTTCCTTCAATATCGCCTAACGGCTTTCGTCTTACACCAATTTGGGTACCATGCCAAACTCGCTAGACATGACTCGGTAGGTAATTTCTTTGTCTGATTCTAACTGCGTTCTGAGTTGGACAACTACGAATGGAATAATCTGCTATCGACAGAAACGCGACAGCCGCTTGAGCAGAGTAGACTAGCAGCTAATCGTCGATTATATCTGTCAGATAACCACGGAATGAGATATCACTCTATCAAAATGTTTGCGAAAGAATGACAGTTGCATCAAGGGAACACTGAGTTCATGATAAAAAAAATTATAAATGCCGTGAGGATGGCAGTGTTTCAGTTTAAACTTCTCTAGCACATGACAGTTCCACAAGTTGGATAGCTAGGGAAGAACCGAAGTGAAGTTTACGGTTAGTTACCAATATCACCGTGAGATACGGTGTTAAAATAGATACACTTACAAAAGACCTATTGGCTTTACACAGGCAAAGGTGAGCACATAACCTCGTCACGGCGAAAGAAATGAAAGTTACTACTTAGTCTAACAACTCCAAGTTCAGAAGTTATAGCCGTTCAAAGATGTGACCCGAGACAAAAAAAAATATCAAAGGGGGAGTAAGGGCAAAAAAATTGGTTGTACTGAAATGAATTGGGGATGTAGAGCACGCTGCGGTTTACATTTGCCTAAAAATTTGAGAGTCCCAGGCCCAGCTGTCTCTGTTCATCCATTTACCTGGAAGAGTTTCGGTTTCCCAACACTCTCTGATGGAGGGAAGCAGAATATCTGCTGCATTTGAATCTGCTTTAAATAATTCAACCGGAATTCCATCAATCTCCGGGGCCTTACCGGCGTCCATACATTCGATAACCCGTTTTAATTCCGCCTTAGATGGTGATTTGGAATAAATACCGGCTACTGGAGGAGTATTCCTCTGCCGATGAAGATGCACTTGAAGGTCCGAAGCAGTTTAGGACTTCAAAAATTGCTCTTTCCGTCTATGCAGCTACTGTTCGTCGGTAACGAGAAGCAACCCTTCTTAACCTTTTACAGGATGGTCTGAAGTAAAAGATTTGCCGTTAGTAGCTTAATTAACTTGAATGGGGTGCCGTTGTCACACTTCGCCACACGAAATGAAAGAATCCTTTGCAAAATTCCATCTATCTTCAATTGCTGAATTCTCAAGAGATGTTGCTGCAGAAGCTTTTTCGTGCAAAGCGGTAGAATATGCACGTCTAGTTGATGAATTTTTTAGCTTCTGCACATTAAAACGTGTCAAGATTCGTGCGTTATGAGATCGTTGAATCGCTGCCGTTTGTAAGCGAAATTTCGTGATAACAAGATAGCACTGCCGAAATCAACCCCACGCTTCGACCTAACTTCTAAAAGGCAGTTTCTCCACGTCTTTGAAATGACAATGGGAACACTATCAAAGGTGTCGTCAAGCCGCTGATAAAATGCGTCCTTCGCAGATTGATCTGCAGGTTCAGTCGCCTCTTACGACACGTCGGGAAAGACGGTGACACTATTCTTGATCCATGCCACAGTACCAAAACAGTGATCATAGATTTAATTAATTTGATGATGGGTAGGTAATTTCACGACCAAAAGTCGAAAGGTATCAAATCGCACGATATCGGTGGTCGCCTTCACGTGGGTTCACATCATTCGAACAAATCGGTCGTCCAATGTGGCTTGTGCTGTTGAAATTTAAACTGCATATCGCTAGATTCCATGTCATCCTGTTTAAGCGAAAAGAAGTTGTGATTATGGACCTATAGCGATGTGATGGTAATGGCCACAATCGTTCCGATGAAGCTGCTATACTAAACAACGACTATTTCGGAAACTCTCTTGGATCTGTGTGTGTATGTGATATGTGTTGGCACACCCATTCATTCAGAAATGTTGCATGCTTTCTGAAGATGATTTCTTCGATGAAAAGTGAGGTAAATTTCCAACTTTAATTTTATACGCCCAATTTATAACGGGAATTTCTCCACGTTGCGGTCAGCGAAATGCCTACTTCTTGTGAGCCATACGAAATAGCACAAAAAATGGCTGTAACCTCTGGTAGCTCCTGGATATATTTAAAAAATGCTAAATACATTTCTCTGGGGTTTACATACTCAAACGCCGAAATTCAAGTGGATCCTGCAAAAAAGTAGCACATTCGTATATATCCCTATACATTTCCGTTCCCATTTTGTTGTGTTTTCCTAATACTTTGACGAGTATCACTGGAATCGCAAACAGATTAGCGAACACAGTATTATCGACAAAAGCGGAAAGTCAAAATTCCAAAATATTTTTGCTGGATGGTCTACGGATATTATATTCCCCACTATTCAGATTCTCTATTTTAGAAAAATTTAATCTAATTGCATAGTCTCTAATTTCCCTAATCTACTATATAAAAATAAGTCGGGTTTTCCTCCCTGACGCTATAACTCCAGAACGCACGAACCGATTTGGATGATTCTTTTTTTGTTTTATCCGTCTTACGTTGGAGAAGGTTTATGGACCAAAAAATTTTTGAAAATCTCGAAGGAAGTGGTGGTAAATATCGAAATTTCATTTTGTATGAGAGTCACCTGTTGCAATCAAGTTTTCATCGACAACATTTAAATTTAATGGAAATATTTTAGTTGTCATTGGATCAAATACAGTGTTAATTGTAGTCAAGGTGACTATGTTTTTACGTACACACATCCTTGATGTTGGTCACAGCAATTTCACAATAGACTTCGTACTACTTCGGGAATCCGTCGATATCTCCGCAATCCTTTGGCGGAACGACACGATTGAGATGTCGCCGGATTCGCAACAAAATTGCCTAAAGGGTCATGGGTTTTTTTCTAATAACCGTCAGCCCGGATGTTGGCATAGCAAGGTTACAATTAATTACAATTAAGTTACATTAACAACCGTCAACCTGGATGTATGATGGTTTCTGGGATAGTATGAGCATTGTAGGTGGCGTGCGCACATTTTAGTGCACGAAAAACTGAGTAAATGAGTGTGCTGACATATTTAATAGAAATTTATTAAATTAATGATTTTCGAGATAACTCGCTAATATAGTTGAAGGGCAAGTGCAGTCTCATCAATCAATCAGGGGGTTGAGTACATATGTTGTTGTTGTATTACCTTGACCGCTTAACCCCCCGACGGAAATCTATAGCGTTGTTTCCATTATACACTTTGGTTTCATCATCGAGATCATCGATCCCAATAAATTATAGTTAGCAGGTTGATTGGCATTCAAATTAGTGTCAAGTTGTGAGTGAAGCCAATAATGCGAGCGAAGCGAGCACTAGATAAGAGAGCGAGCGAAGCGAGCTCTCTTAGCTAGTGAATTAATAAATAAATTGTTACAAATTGATTTCTTATACATATTTCCATAAAAATCATTTATATTTCAGGGCGGCTGATTATCTAGTACGAACTGGACCGGTTGTCACACTGGAAGTGGCAAAACAAGGCGCAATATATCATGGACTAGCGACACTTCTACAACAACCAAGTCCTGTAATTCAACGAGGTAAGTTTCTGTTTCTCTAATACGTAACTTCACTCTAATCTTACTACCAATTTCCATCAAACTAATTCTTAATGCGCTATCAGAAATGGACGATAGTTTAGAAATGATGTCACAAAATCCAAATTATTTATCGGGTTCCGAGGAGAGTCTTTCGAAATATATGAACGAAACAGCCGATCGTTACGGTCGATCATATTCACGATTCTCCGAACGACAACCGTCACCGACATATTTTCAAATGCGCCGACGCAGTTCGTCACCACTGCAAGATGATGTTTTTCATCAAGTACACATTGATCCAAGATATCGTGACACTCGTCCGATAGCAAGAAGTTCATCAAATCTATATCTGGCAGCCAGTTCATCAAGTCTGGTTTTTGTGCCGAACGAAGCCACCTGCACTCGTTGGGATACGAATCCATCCATATATATTGAGCAATATGATGATAGTAACACGATTGATGTCAATTCAGCGGAATCGCTAAATAACACAACATCGTATTCGGATGCACATCAGCCGTTAAATGAGGACAGTATGGCATCGTGTGCTGATTCGGATGAAATTCCCTTTATCGATGACGGTTCGCCAACCGAACAGGATCAAAGCTATATTCCGCCACATATAATTGTGCCAAAGCACTCATCCAAAGCCGGCATAATGGTAGATAAAAGTTCAACCTCTAGACGACCAAGTAGTGGTTATAGAAAGACAGTCAGTTTCGATTTGTTAGATTATTCCGATAGAAAAGCAACCGGTAGTGATTATGTTGAGTACACGGTTAACAAATCAAAAACATATTCAGTAATTAGTGATGCTAGACTAGACAATTTCGGGACCAATACAAATGATTTTACCTATGAATCGAACAATAATAAAATGGAATCCGAGTCAAGCGAAATGCGCCTGTTACAACAAACGGATATTGATGAGGACGAATTGAAGTTGGACTTGCAAAATTGCCAGTCGTCATCGAGTAGTTGTTCAAACTACGAGACTAGTGCAGAAACGGTTGTGAAGAAACACTCAACTCCAGCAATTGTAAAGTGCACACAACAAGTTCCTTTTAAGAAAAGTAACAGTTCCTTTGGAATGTCGACCGCCGCGTTTGAAGACGTTATCAAGAATCGAAAGTTTGGCGACGGAAAAGTGAAAATCTTAGCAAAATATTTCGAACATAAAGGCGCCACTGTTAAAAGTCTGTCAAGTCCAGATTTAACAAATGCTAAAGAAAAACATCTGACAAAAAATGAACAAGATCAAATACTGGCTCAACTGAAAGAGTGGAGTATATTCGGTTCAAATGGCCGAGTGTTGTCGAAAAACCAGCGAAAAACCAAATCGGGCACCGATTGGGGTAGTGAACCGAATCTATGCTCGCCGCCAAAGCATAATATATTTCTAGGCGAACGATTGCCATTTTTTAGTAAATTTCGACATTGTAATCAGCACTACATTAATACCGTTCCTTTAGTAAATGCATGCTATAAAAGTTGTCCCAATTTGCAACAAAAGCCAATTGTATTTCATCCGAGTCCCTTTCATTCGTCACGTGTTATGACATTGAGAAAATTGAAAAGACATTGCAGACAAAAGTCGACGGAAATCTTGGCCGATTCGGATGAATCACTCGAACCGAGATGACAAAGTATGTTTTTAGCGATTCATTGTGTACTCGATGTGATTCTGTTTAATTACACAAATCTTGTTTTCGTCGATATGTTGGCTTCTTTCATAATAATTTTTGCATGAATTACAGTGCATATTTAGGTTCACGGATATGTTTCATTTCGATTATGAATGCAATCACAAAATATGATTTAGTCTTCGTTATTTAAAAAACGCACTTCCTGTTCTTCTCAATTGTTTCACTGCGTTAGTTTTTAATTGAAAGTATTTTCTTACGTTTACTTTTGCCATTATAATGTATATTGTAATTTAATTATATTATTTTTGTTTCTAATGCTATTATCATATTCCTTTTATGCAATCCAGGTAATCGTCGAATGTCCGAGCGGGATCTAAGCCGTATGGGAGCCGATGGTAAATCCCAAATGTCTGCACCATCTAATCAATTACCAAATAGTAAATCAGTTCCCGCACTACATCACGTTGGTAATTTAGGTATGTATAGCTGTTCAAATAGCAATTGATACGAGAGTCCCTAATGAAATTCATTTCTTTTCCGGCAGGCATGTCAAACAAATCGCGGAGTATACATAATCTTGCAAATAATAACGAACAAGGGTTCTATCAAAATTTAAGTGTTTATAGAGCTCAGAACCAAAGCCATCCAACATTGGGCGAAAGGTAAGTGATCGGTGAATATGTTTGGTTGTCTTTAAGTCAATAATCGTCATGCAAAAAAATAGCTTAAGTTTTATGGTGGTTTTCATTGTACGGACCACTCTGGGTCTAGGTGACACTGAGAGTTCTGACTCGATAGTTCCTTTTTATTAAAACTGTATCCATTTTGGGATAGAAGGGAAGAGAGGATGTGTCCATCCACCACTTTCAGCTCAGCTTCATCCCATCACTGTTGTACATCCTCGCCTCAAAAGATTCAATAAACTTTTTAGTCATCTTACGAGTAATAATGCTGCACCCACATTCCTAGATCGGGACCTAGGGAAGGAAAGGGATCTGACAAATTCATGTACAGGAATATGATCGATGTGGTGCAGATAATTTCTAATCGAAACTTTGGAAAGTCAATTTCTACTTTCGCAGAATCGTCGAAACGGGCATTTGAAGCCAAATATGCTGATGAATTCGAGACAAGGGATCAGGAATTACATTTTTATTTTCCTTTCGATGAAACCGCAAATTTAAAGCCTTGCAGCCTTAACACCGACCATCGGATTGGCTTATCAGCAATTTAAGCGAGGCATGATGGTTCACTATCGTATCCGGACATACCCAAAAACTGATGCAGTTATCGGACAGTATTCAGTATTGGGAAGTCCGTCATTGCCCGCTATAACTTAGCCATTACATCAAATATCAAGGTCAGCGCAGCATTAATCATGCAGAATGCTAAGTCTTCAAGGAGCCTAAAGGTTGAAGCAATCACCAACAGATTATCCAAGCAGAAAAACAATTCGTGTCGTACGAGCGCTGGGATAACAGGGTCCATTAAACGTTGCATCGTTTTTGGGGTGCGTTGCAAGGCCCTAAAGGCATTGGAATAAAATGATAAACGGTCGGCCAGGGACAGCGAATGCGTTCTTTCCTTTTGACACAACATTAAGAGGAGTCTGCCAAAATCGTCTTCGTCAAATGAAAGTGGTCTTGACCTTTCGTGCATTCAGTCACAAACGTATCTTGCTAGGCCTGACTACCAGGGTGACCATGCGCTTTGGAATTCTTATTACCCAATGCTTTTCCACGTTGGGAAAAATCAGATAGTGCCGTTGCTTAATTTACTGTCTGCGATGGCGATGAGACCTATGTGTACGTCCTCAACGGATAGATGAAAATCTTGCAATGACTGCATCAATGCTAGTTTGTTGAGACGCAGTGGAAGGATGTTTATTGATTCCACGTTAACTATGTTCTACTGATAAAGCTGAATGAATGTAGAGAGTCATTGAAAAGCGCAGGGACAAGATCAATGAAATCAATGCCAAAGTAGAGATTCTGGATGAGTATGTAAACTGGAGGGTTTGTACGCCGTTGAAAGTTACCGGCATCAAAAGGTTTCCGATTGCAGATGTCGAGTGTCACCAGTCTATTCTCTAGCCTCGGATCTGGTAACTCCTCCTGCTTTAAAGCGACATCAGTGTCTAGTTCCGACACTTTATGATGAGGAGGTTGATTCGCATCCCACGAAGTGTCACGTTCTCATGTTCCCTTCCCAAAAATTTTTCCTGTGCACTTTTTTGCCGGCGTGCATGTTCTTAGAAATTTTTCTGTATCGTCGACTTTCGAGAATTTTCTTGTTGTTCAACATATTCTTGGTCCGGTGGAAAAGGAAATCGACTGACGTATATCATTGCATTAAGTGAGCTTGCTACAAAAATGCATCAGATAGCATCCGCCCAAGCTTATTTATTTCGTGTCTCTCTCAAGTGTTGAAATCGCTTTAAAATATCATGGAACCCTCGCTACTCTGGTGAAATAACTCGTACAAAAATGTTTCGAACTCGGCGCCGATCCACTGTTGAGGAGCGTTTTCAGCTGAAAAAAGGGCTCCTCTCTCTGTGGATGACAAGACCACTTTTATTATTATTTTGAAATGTGCCAGGATCACTGTATCGTCGGTCCCTTCGAAGTTACAAGTATGTTCCCGCTTTTTGTCCGCTTATTTTATTTTCCTAGAACTAGCCAGATAGTGAAGTCTTAAGCTCTTTTAAAGAATTGGTTACTGGTTTATTCAGTTCAGTTAAGTTTTATGCTTAGCAGCCAATTGCTTACAAGGTACATACATATATCGATAACAGGGAATCTGCTTGCAACTATCTGGAGCCGCAGGCGCTGGGTTTTCGCTGCTGTAATGCAGATTCATAGTAAACAAATTCAGCAACAAACTCGCACGAGCTCAAGTTTATTACCCAAAGAAAAAAATCGTCGGCCATGTCTCACAAGAGCTGACAGGAATTAGAGAGTGACACGGGCGCTAATTAGCATGATAATTTTGAATGGATGCAGCACACAGCCCATCTTTTTATTCCGCAGGAATTTGACCAAACTAACGCCGCCAATGCTTCTCAGAGTAAATATCTCTTACTGACACATATTTCCTACTACGCACATTCACTTTCATACTTATCCACCACTGATTTTCTCGCCAATTTAACCTTTTAAATATTATTCAATTTTTTCAGCAGACCACCCATTCACACTCAACAACCGACGGTCAACTCAGCCGGTGGTTCAATGACAATGCCAACACCAACATCAACAACGAATCTATCGAACCAATCTACTGTATTAAGCCGTCCAGTTTCAGCCTATTTTAATAGCAATAATACACTAACAAACACAATGCCTTCGTCAAGTTCCATGTCCTATTTATCGAGTGCATCACAAGGTACACTCAACAATAGCAACAGTATGAATGAAAACATATCCAACAACATAAACAGCAGCAATCAGCCACAATATCAAACCATGCAATTGGGCAATCGCATGAAGAATGCACCAAACGGTTTTGCCCGCGATAATCAATCACAACAAAGCCTGCGAATGAATCAAATGATGGCACCGTCTATGCCGAATATTGCAAATCCGAGCGGTTATGCAACCAACATTTCGGCCAGTCAAAGTATGCAAAATGTCAATTTGATAAGTGCCAACCAGCCGGACATGTACCATCACAATGCAGCGTATCAGATGAATAATAATGCTGGGCATTTCGCCTCACCCACGGAACATCAACAACAACGCATGTCGACAAATCAGGCAATTTCACAACTTCGCGGTCAAGCGAAAATCGCCGAAATGAGTGAGATGATTAATCGACGAAATATGCGACAAGAGCAAGGCATTACGTCGATGGATCTGCAAACGCATAATCAATTTACGAGTCCGCCCAGTATGCAACATGCCAATGCGATGAACGCGACTATGATGAGGCAAAATAACAACCCGATGCCCGGTTCTCAAATGCAGCAGATGAGTCCGTTGAAGCAATTGCCACCGACAGCTCCGAAACCGATACTAAATCGACATCAACAACAGCAGCCTCCGTACATACCAAACAGTGACGAATCGTCGCCCCCACTTCCGCCAACTACAACGCACCCGCTTTTCAAGAATAGTAACATGCCATCGGGCGGCAATCTAAATTACGTTGCGAGTTCGTTGGATCCACCCAAAGTGGCATACTATCCAGTGTCGTCAAATCAGGCCCAGGGCAAGAACTATGTCGGTACAAATCCCTGGGAGCGAGAGGAACGCGAAAAAGAACATGAACTTCGTCGCGGGCAAATTCGACAGTGGAGAGATCAGCAAATCAACGATCTCTCAATGTTGCCACACCGAACTGCACAACAGGAGGAACAACTCAAGACACTGGTGTTGGAGCGCGACTTTGAACGTCGTGCTCTGGAGATGGAGGAGCAGGAGGACGAGAATGAGACTGCATACACGAAAGATAATGTGCAAGAAGTGATTCGACTGTCCAATCAGCCCATCACACCACCTGTGACCAATATGAAACAAGTTGACGTGCGAAATATCACACAGTCCGTTCCACAAGGCCAACATTCACCGCCCAATAGTGAAACCTCCCAGTCCTCTCCGCCCATGGCCGATGCACAACAATCTTTCCAAGGATATCCCATCCAACAGAGTCAGATTGTCCCAACACCAACCGTTCAACCGAAAAGTATTCTGAAAAATAATCGTTACGACGGATCCAACTCTAACGTCCCCTCGTCGCCGTCAAAGTCCCAAAAGTCGACTAGCTTTGCAGATGATCGGCGTGTGACCAACGAGCATGCCATTTCACAACTCTCTAAGGATATCAGTAGCATAAATCTATCACCAGTCGAAGTGGATACGAGCTACTCAAAACCACCGCCATCACTACCCGATATGGGTGAACATAAACTTCAGCATTTTCAACCGAAAGAATCGCCATCCGATTCGTATTCGCAAAACAGCAGTTTATCCACCGCCCCACCACCTCCGCCGGAACGTAACAGCTCATACGTGATTATGTCGCAACAACAGAAATTCCGAAGCAATAATTTACTTAGTACGAAACCACCAATGTCCAGTCCATCGTCATCGTCGCTCGTCAGCGATCATTCGGCAAGCATCACAAAGCGTCCGTCGTTGGGCTTGAATAACAACATCACAACGAACAGTATGCATTCGACGACAACAACTTCGTCCGTACTGAATAATAGCGGCGTACAACAAATGACCATGATCACAAATTCGGCAACAACAATTTCGAATATGAACTCGGGCACGATCGGCCGTGATGGCAAGCGTGTTTCGTTCCACGATGAGGACAACAATTTCCTGCCGCCGCAGGAGTTTATCGGTGATAAGAATGATTTGGAGATAATTAGGGAAGATCCAGATGTAAGTTGAAATTATTCTCAATAAACGGGACATTATATGAACCACTTTTATTTTTTACAGAAATTCCTCGAAGAGACAAAAGCTATTCTACAAACACCCACTACACCGGAAGGTGAAATGTGGAATACATCGGTACAACAGACACCTGGCGTGATCGGAGCTCAAGAAGTTTACAGGTATGAATAATTATTTTTTTTTTCTTTAATTGACGTCAACTCACGCTTATCATTATGTATTCACAGAGATCCACGACAAAGACGTCTACAGGAGCAACAACAAAAGCAACAGCAAAAATCTGGCGATGGGGTGCCCGAAAAGCTCTCGTTCAAGGAGAAAATGAAAATGTTTGCCTTAGAATCAGGCGAAGATCAAACACCAAAAGACAAATTGAAAATATCACGAGCGCAGCGAGATATTGATGCTGTACATTAAGCCATTGTTTTAATTTAAATGCTATTTGTGTTTTTTATTTGTTTATAAATGAAATTCACGTTCTCAGTAGACTAGATTAGAGAGTTCTTAATTAAGTAATAAATGTTAAAGGAATTAACAATAAACAAGCAACAACAAAATCTTAGATACATACCTATGCATATTGCGATCGTAGAATGAACATTGTGTACTCCTGAAATTCTAGATTTCCAGGAATAGAAACTTATCAACATTCATTCTCATGAACAACACTAATAGAAAATCAATTATTCTAAAAATAAAATGATACACACAGTACCAAAATCCTAAGTGTCCCACATATTGAAACTATAAGCAATGTATTCGAAATATTTACCGACGAATATTCTATTATTATTAAACTTGCAATGCTATTGAAATGAACACCACTTGAAATATATTTGAAATTGCAAAACTATTATCTTATGCAAAGAAGAGAACTTATGATGGTAAACTTATATATCTAATATGTCGATATCAATTAATCGATTCATAATAATAATTACATATTTTCATTGATATTGAACACAAGATGAATTCATATAAAGCTATATATTATAATGATATTTACAAAGCAAAGTAATAAACCCACTACAAAAACAAAAACATAAAAGAAACTATTGTGAACACAAATATTATACTTTACAACAATTCGCACTCGTATACAACTTCGAAAGGACCAAAATGAGGAATTTATGATCAATTACTAATTTTTACGAAGTTTAGAACGTGAGAAATATATATATATATATATAATATTATTAAAGAGATGTATTCTGTTAGACATATATGCGTATATATATTTCTTTTACTAGTATAATTTTTGTAAAGAGATTTTATTATTCGTAAAAGAATTTTATTGTTGTTGTATTTTAATAATAAAAAACAAATGCAAAAAAATTATGAAAAAAAAACTAACAATGAAGAAAATGAAGTTAGCAATTAGATAATTATAATATTATTATATATATAAATACTTTGTGAAAGCTAGGTAAAGATAGGAAAAAAACAAAACAAGATGAATGAAATTTTATGAAGGCGGATTTTTATGAAAAATCAATTTGTAAAACTACTGTATTAAAGGGCCAATCGACAAAATCGTAAATATATTACATTAAAAAATTTCAAAATTTAGATTTTTCTTTACGGGTATGTACAATAAAATGACATTAATTTATTGTTTTGCTGTTGTGCCAGCACAAGATTTAGGCTAGACGTGTCAAACTCTCGGCCGGCGGCCTGCATGCTGCCCACACCCACAGTACAGCAGTGGCAGGCCTACTGCGAGTCCGGAGCAGAGGTCCCATATCTGTTAGCACGGGATGTCGAGAGAGAAGCCAAGGGGCATCGACGCGACGGGCGGTAGTTCCCCTCAAGCTACCCCAAGAGGAGTGTATCGTGCGGGCTGTGGTTTTACAATAGCGTGGAGTTGCGCTACAACCGCATGCCGGGACCCATAAAACGGCAGAGGTAGCAGAAAGGCCTCGCGTCTAGCAGTAGGTAAACGCCAAGCCTTAAAACTTGGTAAGAAAAAACTATTACCTCACACCGCTCGAGGGTTGCTGATTGACTTCACAAAATCAATCTATTTTACCTATTCGAGGTAAATTCAGCTTTGCCCCAGCATTTTAAGGCCCCAAATAGCGCCAAATCATGAGTTTGGAAGCTTAAGAAAACAAATCCGAGACGTCTGACGTTTCGTTTGATTTTCGAGGTAAACGTATCAAAATTTTTGTCATAGTGTACTATTGAAAGGTATTTAATTTGTTGAGATAAAACGATGAATTTCCGATAAAATAGTCGTCGTTGATTTTTCGGGATTGTCTAAGTCTAGCGTTCTACGTGTTTCACGATTATTTTCATATTTATTTTCAATTTCTGTATTGGACTATACAAATAAATGGTAGTTATTGCTACCTGACAAAATGACAACTCAGATTAAACACAGAAGAAAGGTTAATAACACTAGACAGACCTGGTGGGAATACCATTTATGTCATACAGAGATCGAAGGTTGGTAGGAGCTAGGAATGCAATACTGGTAGGGATTTAAAAAAAGATAACGGCACAATAATTTATTTTATTCTCTGATCTCTCTCCATCTAAATAATTTTGAGTAAGCGAACGGTTATCGTGCTCTGTGGCCGTGATCGTTCGGTCGCCACTCTGTGAAATAGACACTCATAGAGAAACGAGTTTCAAAACTCGGCACGTCTCGTCGCAAGTTTATTATTCAGAAGAAGATGATAAGAAATATTCTTATCGTAGAATAATAAACTTACAATACGACTAGGAAGTGGTATGGCTGACAACCGTATCACACTCCGAACGGTTAGGATCTGTGGATGTTGATAAATGAAAAAAAATTAAAACATTCCAAATAGTATAGAGTGAAGTCTCTACGATATTTGCCTTTCTAGTTGCCCGTCCTTCTTTTTTAAACGATTGTTCTGCCGAACAACTATATTTGGAACATATGTCCTGACATTTCCAAAAATAACTAGACCGAGTTCTAATAGTGAGAATAGCACGATGAGTGTATACCCTATACCCATGTACAGACCTAGAATGCGCGTAAAACCGAAAATATTCAATTTCATTTTTGAGGGGGGAAGGGGTAGATGGGTCGAATCCCGCACAACTTTAATATCTTATAACGGCATTTGCTAAAAATTTGAAATTTTTCGCGACATTCTATCAAAAGATATGGCGGAATATTGGGGATGTAGGAGTAGGGGTAGTCAAACCTTCTCCACTTTCAACCAACTTCAAGCCTATGTCACAATTAGGCATTAATGAAAATTTCAGGTCGCTAGCGAATTTTTGTCGTGGCCGAAGTAAACTATCACGAAGAGGTCATTTGTATGGGAGGTAGGGGAACCCTTGGTCCGATTTGGGCGTACTGGACATTTGTATGCATAAAATACGATACTCACCTGATCTATACCGCCTGATACCATCTGTAATGAGAAAAAGACAACCAATGAGCCTGCAGTTACATGCACTGAAGATACCAAGTTATTTGAAACGTAAACGAATTATAATTCAAATATCTATGTTGGCCCGGCCAACAAACAGGAAGAAGAGGAGAGCGAAGGAGAACCACTTGTCGGCGTCGTCGTCTCAGCATCGGTCATCGGCTTCTCGTTATATCGGTTGATTCTGGCTCAGGTACTCAAACGGCAATGCGAGGTAGACGCAGGATGGATGTATCGGTTGATTCGGCTGCTTCTCCTTGGTTCAATCCCACTTCACTACCATCCTCATTCTTCTATATCCAGAAGTAAAGCCTTTCTACCTAAGGCACACAACTTCTGGCGAAAACATTATCATTAGGTATTCTATGGTAGAATGCGGAGGGGGAAACCACAACCTCCTAGCTAATACAGAGGGGGATCAACTCCGGAGCGGAGCACCGCGCCTCTACTCACATTTCAGAGAGGGGAACACCACAACCTCTCAAACACACAACACGAAGAGGGGAGACACCACAACCTCTTCAAACATTAACTCAACGAGGAGAGGGGAGACACCACAACCTCTCCAACACGTAAACTCTGTGCAAAGAGGGGGAACACCACACCCTCTCGAGTTTATCACAAGTAGAAAGGGGAGACACCACAACCTTTCTACGAACGTCAACTCAACATGGAGAGGGGAAACACCACAACCTCTCCAAAACGTAAACTCTGTGCAAAGAGGGGGAACACCACACCCTCTCGAGTTTATCACAAGTAGAAAGGGGAGACACCACAACCTTTCTACAAACACAACGCTGAGAGCGGGACGACCACAACCTCTCAACGATTCAATCGGAGGGGACCAACTCCGAGGTGAAGCCCACGCGGCTCTAAACATCTCACTGAGAGGGGAGACACCACAACCTCTCAAAATAACATTACTTTCCGGAAAGGGGGAAACCACAACCTTTCCATACAACACTCACTCAATACTGAATCTTAGAATACCTGTAGGTAATTTTCGATGCTGTACACACAGCAAAACCTAGTCCGCCATAAATCAGATCTCACACAATTAGTATAACAACAATACAAGCAACTACAAGCTCAGTGTACTCACCTACGCACAACGTCTTTTCCTACCGACACCTTAGCAACAGCCAACAACCATCGAATGTGTCGTGATATCTTGAAATGGATTTTCTCGCGTCACACCTCACAAACACCCCGGAAGCGGAAAAACACTTGACGCGAACCACGCTCGTGTGGAATAAACCTAATTCTAAATGTCGATGATTAGTCGCGTAATTTGACCACGGGAATATAGCAAAACCAAACCAGGAACATAAAAGCGCTTGACGTACCACTAGGAAAAATTACCGATTTTATTTTATTTTTCAATTGTCATTTAATTTCATGGCCTACTATGAAAATACAATCCTTCAAAAACACCAAGCATCCTACACTAGCGAAATTTTGTCGAAAAATGTGGCCGAAGTAAACTATCACGGAGGGGTCATTTGTATGGGAGGTAGGGGAACCCTTGGTCCGATTTGACCCATTTTCAATACCATCCAAGCTTTTATCAAAACAATCATCTGACCAAAATTTTAAAACGTTAGCTTCATTATTTCGGGAGTTATCGTGCGAACTGACAGACCACACGGACGGACATGGCTTATTCGAATCAAGGACCGACCCTGATCATTTATATATATACTTTGCCATACCTCCCTATACAATTTTATAGCTATAGGGTATAAATATACGAGCGTTATGTTTACCCTATGGGTAAATACCGAGCTAGGAAGAATACAAAAAGCCGAAATACGCTATTTAAAGTTTTTGTAGGGAAGCAATTTTATAAGAGCACGTCACTGCTACCACTTATTTGATCTTTTTGTACAACGTTTTGGGCCATTTTTTCGTACATTTTATAGGCTGGTTAGTCTTATTGCCTAGAGAAGACACAAACAATATTTAGAAAGCTTTTCCATTTTATTGAATGAAATTTTTGTTTATTTTGCATAGTTCTGCCATATTTTGCTCGGTTACACCATCATCTTAGATTAAAAAAATCATTGCACGGTTTCATGCAACAGCGTAAATAAGCAAAAGATAACATAACTATGCAAAATAAACAAAAATGTCATTCAGTACAATGGAAAAGCTTTCCAAATATTGTGTGTGTCTTCGCTAGGCAATAAGACTAACCAGCCTATAAAATGTACGAAAGAATGGCCCTATGTGTCGTAAAAAATATAGCTTTGTAGGGGAGGTAGTTGATATTTTGGTCAGACCTGCTCCATACTCCGTCAAATTAACGAATTTGTCCCAATTCGGCATTTGGCCACATTGTTAAAGTCGCTAGGGATATTCTTCGGAAAGCTACGTCGAATTAAAGTGTTAAGGAGTGGAAGTTTATATTTGAGTTAGGGGAACCATTGATCTGATTTGGCCCATTTTCAATACCGTTCAAGATTTTACTAAAACAAACATTTAGCCAAAATTGCAAACAGCTAGGTTCATTATTTCGGAAGTCAGACAAACTCACTGACAGGGAGACATACAAAAATGGCTTATTCGAATTAGGGACTAACCCTGTTAATTTATATATACAGGGTTTCCCAAACCCCAACGATAACCTGGTAACCGGGGACAGCGCTTTTAATGTCCGTCACGGGAAAAATATAAAGAAAATTCAGTCAGTTACATATTTGTAATTAAAGAAAAATCGAAAAACGCAGACCTTGCTGTTTTTTTTCCTCCACTGTAACTGAAAATCTTAATACATATTTCTAAAATTTTCTTTTGGAGCTGCAACAGCTACAAAATTCTCTATTGCATACACCCCAACCCTAAAAAATAACTGTTTTGTTTTGAGAGAAATGTGACCTTTGTGGTTCATTATTCCCGATTGAAGTCAGAATATTTTGTCAAAGACCTGAAACCATTGCTTTTTCCACCCGCTATTTTAGCTAGTCTAGCTTTGGAGATATTGAGGTTTAAGTCGTACAAGGAAATGATTTTTTGAAAAATCTTTGAAAGCCTGTGGCAGCTAAAGGGTTAAGAATTGGGGGTATGTTCAGTACAATTTTTTTTGCTGGAAATCACACGAGCAATCACAATCAGGTGCGATTATGCGGCAGTTTCCGGACATCCTGTATACTAAAATTTCAGCCGGTTCGCAAGTTTTTTCGGATATAAGGCAAATTTTGCATTAATTCGACTGTGTTAATAGCATTGGTATTCTAATATCGTACAAAAACATTCCCCACACCATTGCATACAAAAGCTAGTAGCAAATGAAACAAAATTAAACCAAAACTAATGGTAATGCTCCAATCATTAGCTCATTAACGATTCAACAAAACTATGAATAGATTTTCTGTGAATTACTCCCTACTTTGTATAAAATTGTCTACACCTGTGGGAAGAGTATAATTGAACAAAAACGAAACATTTGAATCTATTCAAAGATAATTACACTTTATACATCCTTTCCATATTTTCATATTCTATGCTAGGGCGAAACCACTTCAAAATTAACACCAGTCATCTAATTAGAGGTCTGCAACATGCATGAATTCATACATTACATACGATAGGAAGTCGTTGGTAAAGAGTGTTGAATTCAAAATGCAACTTGTTTGGTGTGCTGTACAGTATGTCAGTAATTTGTGGGTTCGAGTTTTTCACTATGGATTTGTCATTTAATGCTGACATTATTTATGCAGGTAATTTATGAAAGACAAATGGAAATATCGTCGCAGTTGAACAGAAATGTTGAGTCCATGGGTTGGCAAATGGAAATATGATGATGACAATGCATACGAACGCATTGTCAACATTCTCGACATATGGAACAGAAATTTATAATAATAAATTGTGGCACATGTTTAGTATGTGGAAGTAGAATCCAGTTTGTATTTGTTTACATTTGAATTCATTTTGTTATTCGACGGCATGTCCTAATTGAAGAGTCCACTCCCTTGTCTTGTATATTATGTATACGAGTAGCAATGAAATGAGATCGAATTGAACAAAAGCGGTTGTTATAAAAATACATAACACAATAATTCCGTTTCTTCGGCTTTAGTAGAGAGCAGGATAACCTAACTTTCAATAGAAATACATATGTATATAGAAAAATGTCTGTCAACTTTACTTGAAAATTCGGTTTTTATGTCCTGTTCCTGTTTGGAATGCCAAAGATTCGGAACTAATGTACACTGAGAAAAAAATGAGCGAAGCGAAGGTAGAAAATTAAAATTTTGATAGATTAGATTATTATACTTAACATGTTATAACTGTAAATTTTCATATTTCTCAAATTTTAATTTAATTTCTTTCAATTGTAGCCTAACCCCCAAAAAATTGTTAATTCATCACAGTTTAAATAACTGTACTGAAAAAAAAAATCACCAGGGCTTTAAGGTAATTTTTAAAGTTTTCGCATTTTGTCAAGATTCCATTATTCCTAATTTTAACAAATTAGAGATTTTCGTCCGATGTTGTAGTCTTGAATTAATGTTTGAATAGCTGTTCCCATATAAACTACAAATTTTGTTTTTGAGTGGATATATATTTCGAGGGCGACTTACCCTCTTCCTCAGCACACAAGCTACTAAATCTAATTGCACAATGCGATTTAATTTATACATACATATTCAATTACAGGTAAAAAGGTAAAACAAGGAACAAACTAAAAGGTAGATTAAGAAGCTACGATTACTCGGCTACCTGCTTAATGGGTGTTTTATGGCTAATTTTATTATTTTCGACGGGCAGTTTCCACTATCGGTGTTAAGGAGTCGGTTCGGGTTCTCGCGTAGGATCTCCATACTCTCCCATGGGTCCAGGGTACTGGGTCGGCTTGTGTGGCGCAAGATTTCCAAATTTCCAAGGTTGATGGTATGGCCTTCCTCGATGATATGCGCCGCTACTGATGAACGAATCGTGGCTCTCGGGTTTCTCGTCCCACTTGCTGCCTCCCTCATGTGTTCAGTGAACCTCGTTGTTGCTAGCCTCCTTGTTTGTCCGATGTAAACTTTGTCGCAGTCGCCACAGGTGATCCGATATACATACTCCGCTCTTCTCCTCGAGGCTCATGGGGTCTTTTACGCTTCCTAATAGCGTCCTGAGAGCTGAATTATTGCTAGAGCCAACGACCTGTAAATTATATTTAGAAAAGAGATTGTTAATTTTGTAAAGTAGGTATGAGTTAGGGATGCTTATACGCCTTGTACATTCCTTGGTGGATTGCTCAAATAACGTACTTAAGTCATCCCTTGCACAATGCCAGGTTTTCTTCTGGATTAGTCGCTCGATGTTTTCCGCGTTAAATCCATTTTTAATGGCAGTATCAAAGATGAACTCCCGTTCCCTCATGTACCCATTGTTCGTAAGCGGATACGTTACGAGTCGATGTATCCAAAAATTATAGGCAGCCATCTTTTGTGATGGCGTATGGTTTGAGGTCGCTGGGTAGCTGACGGTTTCCGACAGATTTCAAATTCCAACTTGCCGTTATTATTCAGAATGACAAGATCCAAGAAAGGGATTGAGCCATTCTTTTCCTTCTCAACTGTAAATTCAATTCTGTGGTGAATTGAATTTATGAGGTAAGGATATGATCTATGTCATTCTTCTTGACAACGGCAAATATGTCATCCACATATCTAAACCATACCCTCGGCATCAAACCTCTTGCCTCAATTTCGTCTTCGATGGATGACATGAACCTCTCAGTGAGCAGCGGTGAGAGAGGGTTACCCATCGCTATTCCCATAGTGGTTTTATAAAACTTACCCCGGAATGTGAAGTAGTTCTCGTTCATACAGAGGCTCGCAAGCTTAGTATAAATTCGAACTTTTTTGTTCCATTCCAGGGTAGAATCAAACCGGTTCAGCCAGTTCTCGAATTCGAATATTGATTGTTTCACTGGTGTATTGGGGAACAACGATTTTGCATCAAAAGATAACATAATCTCGTCGTCTTTGATGTTATCGATGCCCTGTAGTCGTTGGATCAACTCTTGGGAGTTCTTCACTGAATACCTACCATTAGTTTCCCCCAATGCCTGACATTCCCGTATTATCCACTTCGCTAGTTGTAAGTCGGCGAGTTCCGATCTGCGACGATCTCTCGCATTTCGTCGCCTTCTTTATGGATTTTGGGCTGGCAACGTATTCGCGGTAGCGATGGGTTCGGCATCCGAATTTTAGTGATAATTGCAAGACTCAATGTAAAAAGGCCCCTGAATATCTTAAATATACCAGTTTTAATTAAAAGTGAGGTTATTCAACCAAATTTGCAGTTTATAAACCTCCAGAGGTCTATTTACATTTTGTGTATTGCAAATTATTTAGCTAAAAATACCATGAAATCTAGCCTTCGAAAAAATATTTTGACATTAAGAACAATGAAGCAAATGTGATACCGTTATAAAATTTGCCCTATATGCGCACACTTTTAAAATTACTTGCCGCAAATCCATGGCATTTTTATACAGTGCAGCTATTTGAACTTTGATGAATTAACAATTTTGATTTCTCGGTTCCACAAAGAAGATTTCTCTCAAAACTAAAACAGTTACTTCGGTTGGGGTGCAATTGATAGAGAATTTTGTTGCCGTTATAGTACAAAAAGAAAATTTGAGTAATATTAAGTTACAGTTACAAATTAAAACAAGGCGTGCATTTTTCGATTTTCTTTTGGTTGCGAGTAACTATAAAAATAGGTGACTGGAATTTTATTTGATATTTTTTTTCGTAGCAGGTGTGCGCTATCATCACTTTCAGCTTGACGTTCACATCCTGTATGTACCATCAAATAAATTCATAGATACAAGGTCAAAAATCTAAAATCTATTCTTTTTTGGTGTACATATATGACCACACCAGGAATGGATTAAAATTCAATATTTAGCTAGTAATAAATGTAGATTTAATTCAATAACCGTATTTGTAATTTAATCCTATAAAGAATAAAATTTCAAATTTCTTTTTTGAATTTTTTATCTTTTTTTATTATTTAATTTTTATTCCTTTCCTATTTTTCCGTTTTGGCTGGGAGTCGAACCTCGGATCGAAATGTGTTGAAAGTTGCCGCATGGCGACTTAGACCGCTCGGCCACGTAGCATAGCATTTTCGGTTCTCAACAATGGCTTTATTAAGACTTGGACTTAATCAACTATGGAATAAATTCTAATACAAGTTGTATTAAGTTCAATAAACCAAGATAGAATAAATTTTAATACATATTTTATTAAAATTGAAGTTATTCTTTTAAAGATAATTAATTTTAGAAAGGAATGTATTTTTCCCACTAACTTTTATGGCTGAAACCGTTTCATACCCTCAAAATCAAATACGAATGGTTGACGTCGATGCCACCAAATATTGTTTTCAAAATAATTGTGAATTTTAACATTTTGAAAAGACGCATGACGTCTTTGAATACATAAGTATATACGTACATACATTACACTAATTAGTAGATTTATAGTCCGCATTTCGGTTCCAATGGGCTGCTACCAAATTAGGGCTATCTTCACTACAACTATACGTACTCTCAAACTTTAATCATATGTGTAGTACATATGCTGCCTCCCTAACTTTTAGACGTTAACAACTACTTGAAGAGCACTTGCTTCACAATTGGTATTATTTATCGTTAAATTCTCCTAATAATACGGCCAACTATAAAATAAAATATAGACTATGATGAATGTATAAATTTCAAATACATCAACTTTTTTTAACTGGTTTAAGTACCACTTATTTGCATCAAACGACATCCAATTCGCTTAATAGTACACCATTATAGTGACACGTTTTTTATGTCGGGTTCGGGTTTCTAATTATATTTTATTCCCTACTTCTATGACGTGAATGTCATATGCACGCATATGCAATTACAGGGAAGCATTTGGAAGATAGTATTTTTTGTTGAATTTGAGAGTATACCTACATGCGGGACACGGCAGAGGTTCATGTTATAAATTAGGTACATAGGGTATAGGAAGGCATTTGTAAAAACCATACAAATATGAGGCAAAAATAGTAGACACCAATATGTAGCAATAGTTCAATCACTTTAGCTTTTAAAATAGAAAAAAAATTAGCAAGGAAAATTTTGACTCCTTGCATCCTACTGATTCCCAAATTACAAAACTTAACCTTTCTCCACTTTTTCTCTATTTGGAGCCCTGATTTTTAAATCTTGCATGAAATGGCAGATTTTTTTTGATTTTTTCAAGAGCTTGGGTAATTTGGTTCTACCTATGCATCCTCAAATTACTCTGTTCGACAAAGAAAAATGTTTCCTGCATCTGAAATTTTTTCTAGTGAATATTATGTGATAGCAGAGATAACTACAGATACGACTACAAGTATGGATGTCAGGTTGCCAAGGAAAGCCTCCGGTAGCATTTTTACGAACGAGTCCCCATTTAAGAGATAATTTCAGTACCTAGTGTCATGTGGTGAATGTACTTGATTAGTGCCAAATACATCAAATAAGAAAACTTTTGCATGTGTCTACGCAATTTCGTACAAAAATTTTATTTTTAAATTTATAATGATTTTTTATTTGATTTTTTTTTAGAAAATCTGGTTCTGATTCAAAATTCTATAACAAATCTGTATTGTCAATGCATCTTCTTTTTAAATTGAAAATTATTTTTTTAATTGATTTGATTTTTTAACACTCTAATATAAAACAGTATATGTACAAAAGGTGGTATTACACTTTTTTTCACTGTTTTTTCGCGACCTATTACACTATGGGACAAACAAATGATCCATTTGGTTGACCAATGATGTAGTCAGTTGGGGTTTTATATTAGAGTTGGGGTTTTGGTTAATTGTGTGACCAGAGCCCACGATATAAAGAATATAAGATAGCGACAAGTGGGAGAGTCAGAAAAACGAATGACGTATTCTTTCCTGTGACGTCATTTCTCTTAACGCTCTTACTAGGTACAACACTGTGCACAACGACAACGTAGTTGGCGTGTCACCGGATTGAATTTGGTGTAATAGAAAATGTTTGTTTATTTTCCGTAGTTACGCCATATTTTGCATAGCAACGCCATCGTATTAAAGGCGAATCAAAGTATTCGTTTTATTTAAAAAATACATGTACAGTAGAGTCTCCATAATTGGCCACCCAATATGGCGGAAGGAAATACATATCTTATGTACATATGTATTGTGCAAGAATAAACGAACATGATAAAAAAGGCCTTTCACATAAAACATATATTGTTTGTATATTTTATAATACAGTTTTATGTATTTATTTTTTTTTGAAAATTTGTTATTAATAATTTCAGAATTTAGTTGTCTTATGCGAAAAACCATCCGGGTTCTAAAAAACAATTTTTTTACCTTTCCTTCACAGGCAATCATTAAAATAATTTTTACATAATTTCCCCGTTCGTCTCTAGGAGTATATTATTCAATTCCTCTACATGAACCATCATTTCCTCTGTTGGTTTGCAGAGTCCACCTTCGTCCAAATGATTGGTCCAAGTATAAGAACGATTATCCTCATTTGGATTAACGGTTGTTTCGGGATTTGAAAATCTCACCCGGTGGCAAATGTAACCCGCTAAATGTTCGAGTCCATCATATGCCAGTGGAAGATCTTCGGACTCGTCATCTTCCTCGGAAAGATCTCTGAGAATATTAATTGCAGATAACATTTTTCCTAAAATATGAATATGGCGTAGGTAATACATGGTTGAATGGCAGTTGATTGGCGTAATTACAAATTAGACCAACCTCAAGACTCTTTAAGTCGGGGGGTATCATCTGCATTAGTGTTGGCGTTGTCAGATATACAACCTTCATTAAAACCCAATATATAATTTCGAAGCCTGTATTTAAATTCAATGCGATCGGGATGGTTTTTTTTTTCTTGTCATATTGTAAATAAGATACTCAATAAGACAATTTACTATTAAAGGTGTCTGTTTAGAAAAGGTTTACTGTATATAAAATCAACGTATTTAGTGAGCTGTCATTGCATACGATTTGTTGTTGAAATTTCATAGTAATATTATGACCAGAGCCGGTCATTCTAGTGTGATAGGTCACACACTAGTATGACCGTTTCAGAAAAATTTGACCATAGTTAACAAAGCTCCAAAATGTATTTCGTGGTAATTTGGTATTGATTCATAGTTTTGTCGATATTGCAAAGGTTTATTTGAATAAATAGAAAAAATGCTCAAGTGACGTGCGTCTTCAAAAATTCCAAAATAAAACAAGCAGGTTCAAATTGTTCCACTTCGAAGATATTGTCGAGAGCTTAATTTCGAGAACATTTTCTTCGATGTCATTCCAAGCCTCAATTCAAATTTTAAAGGTATTGTTATATTTTTCTCGTCTTTTCTAGACGTTCCAGTGGGTTCGACACGCATACACGATAATGAGTAACACTCGCTTTACTGTAACACTATTTATTACAACACACACGGACATATACACGATTTACAATTTCACTAATTACTGACTAGTTATTTATCCGACATAATCCACGAGTAAAACTATACTGACTCGTCGACACTATTCGACGCCTTTATATACTCGTTTCTACACTGTTCCGGAAACTTCGGTGACGCACTTTCCGGAAACTTCCAGAAAGGCGTTGTTGTTGTCTTATCGGTCAACCCAATTTCTCTCTAGCGACACTAGCGCCATCTGGTGCCAAGTATGGAAATACAATTTGGGTTGACGTATAGTCTAGATATGTACATCACAGAATAAAAATCTAGTTATTTTTTGCACATATAGTTCGTTAAATGCACCCATTTCGACCACCATTGGCTATTATCTATTACACGTGTTTTTGACCAGAAAGGAATGACTACGATGGTCTTTCATTATTCGTAAAACTCATTTTGGGTCAATTATTTTGCTAATACTACAGTTTGCGCCATTGGTGAAACTTTTTTTGATAGTGTAATACCTCCTATACTCGTATTATCGAATTATCGTTTTCGTTACCTGCAAACTCCTGTAACATTAATTTTAATGATGCCAAATTCAAATTTTTGTCGCAAAATCTAGAAAAATCTGAAAAAATTACCGAGGTATTCGTATTTTTTTACTCTGAAATTTTTCCAGATAGTACAGAGTTTTCGTGATATATTTGAAGTCAATTGTTTTGGTACAGGAAATTGTGAGAAGTCCACGACCATGTTTACCATTTTTTTATTGCAATAAGAATTGCGTATCATTGCAATAGTCTGAAACAAATAGTAAATTGAGCAAATTTTGTAAGGTTCAAGAATATATGTACACCCAGAGAAAAACATCCCATAACCTGTTAATGGGACTCCTATTAACTTTTCGCCTCGGCTATTTTAAACAAGTTAATAGTTTTATCCTATTAGTTTAATGAGATTATAAACCATTGAATTTCTAATAGGACGTACATTTTAGACTAATGGGATTATCTAATAAGAATGATTCAGATTTACATTGTTAGTTGCCAATATTTTAAAACGTATGCTTATGCATTATGATTAGAGGTACGGATAATTCACAAAATAATGAAATTTCTCATAAAAACATTCTGAATATTGGAAATTTTGCAAAAATAATGCAAAAATCAATCTGAGATTGAATTTATTTTCTCTTATCAGTCTTAACTGATTTTTTGAAAGAAAATTAACTTTTTCGTGGAAAAAGTACAAATGGGTGGATTTTGCATTAATTTTTGAAACAGCAATTTTCGCTGAAATTCACAACTATTTCGGAAATTTGAAATAGATACGAATTCGGGACTTAATTATAATTTTCATATTCATACTCCCGTGTATTTATATACAATTTTGTATTTTGTAGTGATGGAAAAAAATATGTCCTGTTATTGAGGTAACGGTATTTTCAAAGGGACATCCTATAAAATTTATAGGAAATAACTATTGTCCCAATAAGAAAAAATTATTGTTTTAATAGGATGCCCCATTATTAATATAGGATAAACTATAACTTCAATGGGAAAATCATATTAATTTAATGCCAAAAAATACTTAATTAATTATTCAAACAAAGCTTAGAAAATCAAAGCGTAAATCAAATAAAAGGCTCCTTTTACCTTTTAAGACTTTGCAGAAACGATTTTGTTGCAGTTATGCGTTATAGTATAGTACAGATGGCTTTAAAACCAAACAGAAAAAAAAATACACTGAATACACTGCCTAATATACGCAGTAAAAAGGTACACTAATTTGCGCCATGGGTTGAATGGTACCAGCCTATTTGCGAATATATCGAGTAACGTGTACTAGCAACCATCAAACCCAATTTGTTGATGCTAATAGCATACGCTTTGCTACAATCTTTTGAACATACAGTAGGACCCCGATAATCCAGATCCCGAAATACTGGAAGTTCGATAATCCGGATTGCAGTTTGTGCCAAATTTTGTTTAAATTTCCATAAAATTCGACAATTCCATAAAGTACAAGCTTAATGCTATATGTATAAACTTAAGAAAAGGCAAATTTCGATTACGAAATTATTATTTGTCCTTAGAATGGTTATCTTTTTTATGATTTGAGTATCAATATTGTCCACCAAGGTGCAAATTAGTGCATTTCGAAAATTCGGACAATTCGATAATCCGGATAGGGTCCGGTCCCAATCAATCCGGAATATCGGGGCTCTACTGTATGTACATTCAGAAGACTACTATTAATTGTTATAATGACGTTTTAATAGATTTTTTTTTCTATTTTAGATAGAATTTTGAAGTGAAAAAATGTGAACATTGTTAGATTTTGCGTTCACTTTGTATGGGGGTAACATTTTGATCGGATGGTAATAATTTTTGATGAGGAGTATAATGTGACTTAGACTAGGCATCCCACCAAGTTTGATTTGCCTGGCTTAATTTGAAAAGAAGTTACAGACATACAGTTTTGAAATTGTAGAAGGAGCACTATAATTTTCGGTACATTACAAATCAAATAAATTTTGTTAACTATATGTGGACAAGATCTTATGACGCTAGGTCTATCACTGAAAAAATCATTTGCTAAAAACAAGAATAAAATACAATAAAAAACAGCCAAAGAAAAATTTTTCATGATTTAAGATGTATTTTCTTGTTCCAAGAAATTGTTTTCCGATTTAAGATGTTTTTTCTTCTTCCAAATTAAATTCACTATAATACTTTTGGGTCTAGTGTATAATTTTCTGAAAAAATGTCTAGAGTTTTATATATCATTACAAAGGAATTTTGTGTAGTTTGTTTCGTCGTCAGGACATTTTGGGTCAGACTCATAGTTTTCCAGATATTTGAAGAAAAAAAACTGAATTTTCACCCCTTTATTGTCACGCCCTCCCCCTAATCTGTGGCGCAAATTAGTGCCATACACTGCGTATATTTGCCAATGTATTTAACAATTTGGCATCGAAACTTTATTTCTTTAATGTTTGGATTTGGGGCTTTTTTGAACTAATTGTACTACACTAACTTCTTATTCTTACTAAAACTTGTTTACTTGCTGCTCAGATTGATTTCAGTAAATTTCTTCCACAGAATTGGTAACAGGACAACTATCGAGACATATGAAAAATTCACAATGGGGAACAATTTTGTAAACAATTCTTCTTCTTATTCTTTTTTCTGTCTTTCTTGAGCGAATTACAGGATTTCAGTAAGTTGACCCCAACTTATGGGTCTACACAAGGCTCCGGCCAGAATGGTAGTATAACCATTGAAATAAGCAGAAAATGCACAATGAGCAACAGTTCACAATGAGTTTTTTTTCGCATATTTTTGTTTCTATTTCTTGAACGGATTGCGGATTTTTGGAAAATTTTCCTGCCGAATTGGTTCTCTCCCTGAATATCAGAATAACATTGAAACACGCGAAAAAAATTATAATGAGCAACATTATAAAGATTTATTTTTCGTACATTTCTTTTCTTTTTCAGTCAACTGATTCCAGCGGATTGGTCTACACCTCCTTCCTCTTAGAATATCAAATTTAGTATCTTTCAAATACGCAATCCGTTTTGTAAATGTGCGAGCGAAGCGAGCTCTCACAGCTTTTGTTAAAATAAAAATTTAGAAAATTGAACTGCAATTGAATACGTAAATTATCCGTAAATTTCGTAAAAAATGTCCGAACACTTGCACCGAGAGATGCATTGGTGATAGAATTTTGTAATTTCAGAAAATTGGGTCCGGCTTTTAACAAGAAACACACAATTTTCCAGGAATCGCAAAACTGATTTCCTCGAAGTACAGCTATATTTTTGCTGATTACTGATTACTGAGACTGATTTATTGTCAAAATGTAATTTACTAGTTAAATATATGGAAAAACGTTGTCCGAAAGTTTTCGTTTATGACAAATATCCGTTCAGAGAAGTTCGATTGTAATTAAATTTATCGTATCTGTATCTCCATAATAAATTTTAAAAATTTACCTCCAAGGAAACTCAGAGTTAACTCATAACTTATTGATTACCCATAAAATTGTATTATTTTCACATTCTACATGCTACCCCCTTTCGCTTTCCTAATAAATGGAAATATTCTTCTTTAATCTATCAACTATACCGAGTAAAAACAGTTTCTTACATATTATACATTCAAAGTAGGTTTTATAGCGTCCATAAAAATACAATATAATAAAAAAGGAGCAATAAAATTTCCATGTTGAACCTTTTTCAATTCGTTGGTTGTTGCAATTGGTTTCCTTCTCGTTTTTCTTGCTACTTCTCTAAAAATCCGCAAATTGACACCTTCTTCCTCTCAAGTACATATATTTTTATATTGGCAATAAACATCGTTCGTTGCCATAAAAATAAATGAATTTCCATTAACTTAGACCGTGCAGGAAGAAGTGGGTCTAAGGATAGTAGAGTGAGTGCCATGCACTACTACCAGTTATATTTTTACCCACTTTGCCTTTTGTTGGCGGCATAAGGTTGAAGCGCGATGTCCTTGCAATTTTTGTCCAAATTATTAGTGCAGGCCTTTTGCGACAAATCGAAATTAAAGGAGAATTCAAGAAGTTTTCTCCTTCTGGTTTTATGACTCCATATTTTATAGCTTTAGGGAACAATCATAAAACTGTTGGTTAACGATGTTTTATGTACGTACATATTCGAGTGTGTTTTGTTGTTTAGGCATGACTTGAATGGGTGAATATGGTATACGCTGAAGATGCTCTGACCTCTTAAGAAATGTGAATCGTATCGTTTTCTAGCAAATGCTATTGGAAATAATGTCAAGACAAGGTGTACTCATACTTTTTTTTTGGGAAAGTGTCATTAGACAGTCGATCTGCCGTCAATTCCGGATCCAAACATGCTTTTTTATTCTTAAATTTCAAATTCTTTATGCTGTTCATAACAAAGAAAATGATGTCAACATTATTACGATAGATCTCAAACAGCATCATCCTTTCGTGGAATAAAACCACCAAGCACGTGTAAGGCAAACGCAACGCAATGACGTATTATTATGATTGTATATTGGAGCGATTACGAAATCAGAAGGGATATGGTTTGTCAAATACAGACCAAGAAGTGCCTACTATTGTACTCCACAAATCCACAATGAACTAGAAAAATGATAATAATTTACGAAATGAGGAGAACAAGCTTCGACCGGAACTATGTCAGGATAATAGTCCCCATTTTGCAACGTATCCTAGATATGTGTGTGTGTGTCTATATAATTTCATGCTCCGGCCATAGATAATTTCCTTGGATAGTGTTTAAGAGATGCTGTTGTTTGTTCGCTTTGTTGTATACTTCTCCATAATCCTGCTGCCATCCATGGCACCATGGTTCATGGTAGCATGCTGATGGGATGTCTGGGTGATTAATGTTTTAGTCATAGCATTTGCAGATAATGACACTATGCCTGTGTCTTCTGTTTCTGTGCACTGCTCTGTGTGTTTTCGCCATCATTCCCGCATTTCATAGAATGACATGAAAACCGATGAAAACGGCATGGGTTCACCACTGGCGATGGCAATGACATGAAAATGGAGTGAACTCGCACAGCAACCACGCAATCGTCTTTATACCATTATAATACCGTCCAGTTCAATGTTTTCAAATGACGAGCTCAGGCACATTGAATGGAAGCGTATTGTGGTGGGCGTCAAAAACGTTTTGGCATCAGCTCTAATCACAGGAGGTCCTGCGGCGGCTGGTCGTTGGACTTTGTGTTGATTTTCATTGAGTGTGTAGAGCTGAAGCGTTTTTTTTATCCTTTTTTGTTGTTGTTGATTGTTGCCATAGCGTTGAAACAGGTAGGGGTCCTTGCGAATTCCAGGACGAAGGCGCATTCATTTGAAATAAAAATTACACGATATCCTGGCTTTTCACAAATATGTTCTCTATCATTATATTGTTCAGGTGCCTGGGAATTTGATTTTTTTTTGTTTAAATTATAAAGAAAAGGTGAACGGTGGAAGCAGATGTACTATTTCAAACACACTTGCTTCGAATAGAGAAAGATTTATCAATCAGAGCGAAATACACATGTGTGTGTTTTTGTCGAAACATCACGTATTATTCAGCAATGCTGGTTTATATTCGAAAAGTATATTCACACCCGAGCCAAAGGATTTTCTTTTTTTACTAGACTGTTAAGCCATTATCTTCGTCATAGAACGTCTGTCGAATACATACTCGAAATGAATCACAATTATGGTTCCAATTCCGAAATATAAAAATGTCTTAATAACTCTTCTCATAACTAGATATAAAAAAGTGATTCAACTTTGCCGATAAGATATAGTAATCTTAAATTGACAGCGACAAAAATACAAAAAAAAATATTAGTCTATCAGACTCTCCTCATACCCAGGGCCGGATTTCCCATATGGGCAACCTGGGCTACTGCCCGGGGCGGCAGAATTTGAGGGGCGGCAAATTCTTAAATTTTTTCATTGGTCTAAAATATGGGAAAGATGGATTTTGAAAACTCAATCATAATTGTAGAAAATATTTAGCTTTTTTAATTTATTCTAGTTAGGTGCACTTATTCGTCTTAATCCAAAGCACCTAATCGCAACGTCAACTTAAATTTTAATGTGATTCCACCTTCAAAAATTGGGACTACGCAAAATTTTTGCTTGAAGCATACAATCATTCACTCTAAATGGCGTGGCGGCCTTTAGTTCAATTAAAGTAGAAAAATCATCTTTTGCTTCACTTTAAACATTATGCCTGAACCTACATTAAATGAAATAATACGCGAGTACTTGGCTCCTGTTTTCAAGCCTCTAAAATTGCCCCAGACTTGAAGAAAAAAAAACTAAAAATATTTTTGGTGATAGCGATCCTTCGGAAAGTTCAAAACGCGCCCAAGCAAGTAACTCATCTAACCACACATTTTCGTGGGTTCAATTACTTCTTAAATTTGTCCCCACATCAAATTCGCTGGGAAGCAAGGATTTTGGTTTCGGGAGAGATCCAAGTCTCGATACTAGAAATGCGGCATTGGCTATCGAATTTCTGAGTTTCTGTCGGGTGAATAGGTTTAACGAAATTTTTAAGAACTTTTACGCTTAAATTTTCGAATTTGCCATTTTTCGTTCAGAGAAAAACGGGAAATTCCACCGAAAATAAAAACTAATTTAAAATAGTTGAAATCAGGAAAATCTAGAACTTTTTAGGCACCGAATGATTTTTGCTGAAAAACATCAGTAAGTGATTTCCCAATTCGTTTTCGCTATCTTTATCACCGAAAATAAATAAGGTGAAGGTGAGTTCAAAATTTACCGTAAGTTTTCTTAATTTTGTTTTTTTTTGCGGTATGACGTTTTCTGGTTAAATATGATCCTAAAATAAGGAAATTTTGTTTGTTGGGGTAATTCGCAAATTATTTCCAAAACGATTGACAAAGAAACAAATTTAGAAAACATGAACGAATTTCTAAAGAAAGTGAAAGCCGAATGTAATAAGAATTGTACAGTTTTCTTTGTTATCATTGGAGTTTAAATTTTGGGAGGTGCACGGAACACCTGGAATCCTCCCCTGGGAAGCACATTAAAAAGTTTTCAAGCAATCAAAATACGCTTACTGGTAAAAAATATGAAATTTTCATTTTTTCACATACCCGCTAGAGTTTTGCCTACATTTTCTTTGTGAGGTGACAACTGCCTCCTTCGAGCTTATCTAGTAGCGGAGGGCGGCAAATTCGTTACTGCCCAGGGGCGCCATAGAGGCTAAATCCGGCGCTGCTCATACCCTCCTAAAAGGTAAAACCAAACAGGAATGACTATAAACGAATAAAATAGATACATTATACGAGATTGTTTATCACTGTAGGACCGCACAGGACTTGTGATAAGATCAGTCGCCGGCCGCGTCTAAAATAAAATGAATTTGTTTATGACAGTTATGCTTAGGTAATAAAACGTTCTTATATAACTATAATGGCAATCAAAAATGTTATTTTGTTTCGAAAGAACAATGCTATGTGTGCTATACATAAATACTCTAGTTTTTCTTGCATTTTTATGGCACTAAATTTATTTTATGTGCTTCTCTGAGTAACTTTCCCCTCTATTTCATAGGATAGTACGAGTATGCTGGTGGTATGGTATAATTTTTGTTCCCATATTGTTTGCTTCTAAAATGTTCATGTGTACTTTTTCGGGATTAAAACTTCGTGGTCGTTTATTGTTATACGAGTAGCAAATTACTATTGCCGCATGTGAGAAGAAATGTTTGTTCTATAGCTTAATTTTAACGATCATCAAAAATTACGTGAGCAACCAACAATAAAAGATTTATGAATATTTTTAGTTTCTTGGAGTCGTAGTCAGTAAATATAATATAATCTCGAATGTAACGACTTCTTTTGGTTACACCAACTGATATCCGTAACATTTTCATTAAAACACACACCTTTAGAAATTGTTCTATGTTCAACGGTCAATATATTCAATTCAGTGGTTAATCGTCAATCCCGTAAGAGAGAAAATATAGATTGAAAGGATCCGTTCGTAGGGACACGGGTACAAACTTTTGAACATACATTTAGAAGACAGACAACGAGTTACTGTCATAATGACGTTCTAAGAGAATAATGTATTTTTTTTAGATAGAATTTTGAAATGTGAAATTTGGTAGATCTCGAGTTCTCTTTGAATGGGGGGTATCCTTAGTTTTGATCGGATGCTAGTAATTTTTGGTTGCGAGCGCAATGGAACTTAGACCAATCACTCCACCAAATTTTACCTGGCGTAATTGAAAGTGAAACTACAAGCATGTCTTTTTGCAAAATGTTTAGGGGGTGGTCGGAGCAGTGGCGGACTTACACATTTGCCGCTAGTAATCTGTTGACATTTTGCCGCGCCTACCAAGCTCCACAAGAATATTGCTGATGGGACGCAACAAGAATCAAGGCGTTTAGTTTTTCAACGTTTCCCACCAAAACAATTTGTTCAAAATATGATTTGATTTACCTACATTTATTCTCAACTTTCTCCTTTGCACTTTAATATGTGAGTGCTTCCACTTCGTGGGTTCTGAGCATTTTTCAAACTTTATATGTGATAGATAAATATAAAGAAAAGCGATACAATAATTCCTTGGTTGGAGCGTCGGTCTAAAGGGTATGTTCTTCTTCTTCATAGTGTCCCGCTTTTGATGCACAATTGAGCAATACTGATAGAATCGATGATACAATTTGTTTGAGCAAAAACGACATCATTAAAATTGGTACTGTATATTACACAATTTTAAATTAGGTTTTGAAATAACTTGATAATTCGCGTAAGTCGTTTTTTTTTCGGTTTCAAATACTTGTCTATCAACGTCATTTCTATGATACAGTTTTTAGAGAAATTTCAAATTTGATTTTTAATTGAATATTTTAAAAACCAATTTTATAGCGGTATACTTTTAACTAATGAATCAAATTGCATATTTGCTTTCAAAAGCATGTTAATACATTTGACATTGATTTTGACATAGATTGAACAATTTTGGGAGAACAATCTTTTACATTAAATTAACTTATTCCAAACTTTAACTTGAGTACAGAATTTTCACTATCACATCTCTCTCTAGTTCCTGTCAACCCCTTGTGGGGCATAGGGCATTAACTACGCCTACTCTCCACCTCGTTCTGTTTTGCGCCAACGGCGCTAGCTGTGACCATGTAAGATTTAGCGTTTTCGCCTCGCTTGCTACCGATCTTCTCCATGTGTTCCTTGGCCGTCCAACACGGCGTCTTGCTCCGGAATCCTGTGGATTCCAGTTCAGGGCCTTTTTTGCGATGTTATTGGGCCCTCTTCGGAAGGTGTGACCTATCCATTGCCACTTAAGTCTTTTGATCGAAGTGCCTATCCTTTCTTGGCCAGTTATAGTGAGGAGATCGTCGTTCGAAATGATCTCCGGCCAACGAATATGCAGGATGCGCCGTAGACACTGATTTACAAAAGTTTGCAACTTATCAGTAATCTCTTTAGTCACCTTCCAGGTTGAACAGCCATATAGCAGCACGGATTTCACATTGGAATTGAAGACTCGACAAAAAAGGATACTCTTCAATCCTTGACCGGTGGTGGCCATGCGGGGTATCATATCAAAGGGGAAGTCGAGTACATTACATATCCGGTGTTTTTTTCCTGTTTCAAGGACCCTCAACTGAATAAATCGAGCTTAAATGGAAAATTTTCGCGTTTCCCGTGTATCTTTCCAAAGCCATAACTACGAGAATAATTCAAGTTGTCACTACTTTTATCACTTTCCAGAATCTGTAATAGCTGAAGATTCTACCATTAAATTTGCTAAGAAAAAAGTTGATCGGAAAGCTCTGAAAAAGGACATAAAAGGACACTAATTGCTCACCTTAGTCGAACGTGGGCATGTGGGGTGTCATATCAAAGAGGATGTCAAGTACATTCCATATCCGGCATTTGTTACTTGTTCCAAGGACCCTCAAAGGAGAAAATTGGGCTCAACTTAAAAATTTGTGTGTTTCCCGTGTCCGTATCTTTCTAAAGCCATAATTTTCCATTTAAGCCCGACTTATTCCATTTAGTGTCCTTGAGACAGGAAACAATCACCGGAAATGCAATGCACTCGACGTCCTCTTTGATATGACACCCCACATGCCCACGTTCGATCAAGGTGTGAAATTAATGTCCTTTTAAGTCCTTTTTCAGAGCTTTCCGATCAACTTTTTTCTTAGCAAATTTAATGGTAGAATCTACATCTATTATAGCTTCTGAAAAGTGATAAAAGTAGGGACAACTTGAATTATTCTCGTAGTTATGGCTTTGGAAAGATAGACGGGAAACTCGAAAATTTTCCATTTAAGCTTGATTTATTCCTTTGAGGGTCGTTGAAACAGGAAACAAACACCGGATATGTAATGTACTCGACGTCCCCTTTTATCTGATACCCCCCATGCCGACCTCCGGTCAAGGATTAAAGAGTATCCTTTTTTGTCCTTTTTAGGACCTTCCCGATCAAAATTTTTTTTAGCAAAATCGGTTGTAGATTCCTGGGAACCCACTGATTCAAAAACAACAAAAATTAGCCTTACTCTATTTTTTTCTATTTGGAGGCCTGAATTGGGATATTTTGACTGCACTAACATAGCAAATTTATGGCCCTTAAGCAACGAATTCTCAAGCAGGATTTTTTTTACTATTTTTTCATCGCTCTATATGACATAACTCATCGATTTCCAACAATAAAATCAATTTTCGTGATTTTGAGCCGTAAAGGGTTAACTCAACGTTCTTCTCTTTCATCTACTATACACTAATGGATGCGTTAGCTCTGGGCTCTGGGGTGAATTAAATGCATAAAGATTGAGTGAAGAAGAGAACTGTATGCGAATTAATTATGAGCGCTTTACAATACAAATTGTGAATGATTTGGAACCGATTGAGTTAAAAAAAAAGTTGAACGCATCGCATTGGTAATTTTTACTCAACTTTCAGTCTCCATAGTAATTTCGCGGTCGTGAGGAGTTTATCCTCATAGTGGTTGTGAGGAGGTTATCCTCATAGTGGTTGAGACGAGGTTATTTTCTCAATCCAGACCATTGTCCGACAGTGTTCGGGTATGAAAACTGGCTTTCGCGTCTTTTTAAATAACTTTCACTTGATTAATATAATTTAAATTGCTTATGCTTTGTTTTTTTTTTTCATTTATGCTCAGGTGTATTTTTCTTAATATTTTCAGATTTATTGTCCAAATACAACTCAAGAACTCAAGTTATTAAATATCATTCAAAATATTTTTTTTATGCTTTTACAGTAGTAGTTTAGATTTGTAAAATTATTGACTGAAACTTGGTTGTTTCTGTTGCTTCAACAGATTAAAGGGGAATTTTTTTATATTTATAATAGAGCACGAAATCTAGGGATGCGACGCATCCACCGCATTAATGGACTGCATGCCACTGTTACTGGTTATACTGGTAATTCGATGTATTCCTTTCAGGACGTGAAAAAAGGTTCCAAATTCAACAAAATAAAGGTATTTTACCGATTTCGAGTGGTTACTGAGATATTGAGATTTTTGTGGATATTGAGAAAGATCACGAATTTCGACATTTAAAATGAGACTAAATTACTAATTCAATTAGTTCATGTAATCAAACTAAATTTTGGTTTTAGACTAACGCTTTAATATATATGTATTTGGTATTCATTAGACATTTCCAAAATGTTTTTTTTTTTGCTTAAGAAATAATAAAATTTATTCTATTTTTATACTCTCCGCTCATAGAGTAAAAGGGTATATTAACTTCGTCATGAAGTTTGTAACGCAGGAAACATCTCCGATCATATAAAATGAATAATGATACATATATGATCAGCATGGGGAGCATTGGGGAGTCGATTGGGCGATGTCAGTATGTCCGTCTGTCTGTCTGCTGAGACGCGTTTTACGCAACCATTTCAACCCTCCAAATTAGGTTCTTCTAAGAAAAACTTTTCTATTTGTGCACCAATTCGAACAAATGTTTTTCTATTGATAACACAAAACATATGTAAGAATGGATCAAATCGGACCATGGGGTTGCCATTCCAACCCAACCCCCCATTTTGGTTCTTTTAATAAAAATGGTGTATACCAATTTCACAAAACCTTGAATTAATGTGTCTTCATCAAACCAACGAAAAAGGTAAAAACAATAGGAATCGTACTTTGGGGCCATGCTCCCGCATCCCTCAATAACATTTTCTGAGTAAATGTATTTATTTTCCCACTTTTTGTCGACGCAACGGAACTTTTTTGAAGAAAAATAATGGGGGTGGGGCTAAATACAAGTCATAGGTACGCCCGAAAAAAACTTTTAGCCCGAGGAAAGCGAAGGGTATCCAAAATTAGTCTCGATTTGTTACACCTACTTTTCAATGTGCTTACTCGAAAAAAATATGCGGATATACGGTTCGGTAGCCTTCCAAAAAGCTATATATTTCGTTATACTTCCGTGATAAAAATCATGTGGACTGAACATTTTATGGAGAGAGATTATTTGTTTTTTGCGTAAATAAAATAAAGGCCTTTTCTGTAATAATTTCGACGGCCTTTATCAACTATTATACTTTTTTTCTTGAATGATCATAGTATAGGCATGTTTTTGAAATACATATTTCGAATAATTTGATTTTTAAATAACATAAAAGTAATTAAATTACTTTTTAATACAAAATTTATAGAATAAACCAATTTTTGATAAGCTGAATTATCGGAAAATATCTGTCCTAGTGAAAGCTCGACAACACAAACGCGACAAATGACATCAACGAATTGGTAATCCAAATTGCTGATACCTCTGTCGGTCATCACATGACCCCAGAGAAGAGTCTACGAATATTCAATCTTTGTGAATCGGAGCGTAAAATTTATCTATACATCATTTCGACCGGCAAACTATTCTAAACAAAAAATTTGACCCTCCAGCTGAAGCCTAGAATACGTTCAACAACAAATAAAATAAAAAAAGTTTTCTAGCATTGTATATACACTCTAAAAAATTTTACTCCAATAATAGGAGGAAACTTTTTTTCCTTCTATTATAATAGTAAATTTACACCACGATATGAACGAGAGTAATTTTACGCTTTACGGTGTAAATATTTACTACAAAATTGGTGTAAATCTACAAACGGTAATAAGTAAATTTGCACACATAAATAAGTAAACTTATTCTTAGACTTATGTAAATTTAAATCAGAAATAAGCAAATTTGCACTGGAAAAAATGTAAATTTACATCCTGGTTTATGATAATATTTTCGGCAGCCGGTTCTTCGAAGTAAATCGTCGTGTAGCTACCCGTTATTCCAACGGCCAAGAGCTGCCACACCCCCTTCGGTTCACGAGCAAAAAGCACTACAACAACAACAATAATATGCTCACACGAGCGCACTTCGGACGGAACAGACTAACTGCGCACAGAACAAGCCACTTGTGAGATACAGGGAAATGCAATACTCGTAATGTCAAAAGTATTGTAACACAATCAGTTTTACACAAATGTAGGTGTAATTTTTTACACCAAAATCGTAATATTACATGAAAATAAAGTAATGACACATCTTCACACCAAATGTGGTGTAAAATTACAGCAAAATAGAGTAATAATCTGTGTAATATTACACTATTTTATGGGTTTACTAGAAATTTTGTTGAAAAATAAACGTTTACTGTTATTTTGCGCCAAAAAAAGGTGTAAAATTCAACGAGTTTTATATGTAAAATTCAACCTTGTTTTTACAGTGTAGGTTTAGATTCGGTTTTTAGATCATTTACTAAGCATATTTTTCTAAAATTAGAACTATAAGTAACATTACTTCCCAGAAATCCATATTGTATTTGCACACCTATTTTACAACGGCAACAACATTATGCTCTTGGCCTGGTTACTTATAGGCAAATGCTAATTAATGAATCTTACTATAAGCAGACGAAATAAAGCTCGTTAATTGATCCTTATTAGCATGAAACGCTGACAGTAGTTCTGTAATGTGGATTTTAGAAATTAGAGATGAGGAGTATACATTGTTTACACACGTATGTAAATACCCGTACGCCGTATGTGTAAAGTACTTAGTAACTACGAACATTGCAATAATGCTACGTTACGTAGGAACAAGACGACTGAAATATGAAATGGAATAAACGTACAATAATTCCAGAAATTGCTATCAATTGAAAGTTGTTAATAGGTGGGACACGTATGTTAAAGCTGTTTAAATTTGAAGCAGCTATGTAAATTGAGTTTGCGTATATGATAGTAAAAGTAGCAGTACAAATTAAATTGACAAAAATTCCAAGTAAATATTGAACTTAATATATGTAGGTACCGATCATATATTAAGTTCAATATTTACTAACCATACTACCAACCAAGAACCCTGTTTATATTGGGTTCTTGGTTCTTTTTTAATTTTAGTCCATGAACCAAAATTTGCATCAAAGTTATATACATAGTAAATAGATTCTGCTAGGAAACTCCTCCGCAAAAACCATCATAAGCAGCGTTGTACTCGTACGTACATCGTAATAAAATAATAATCATAACCGCGTCGAGAAAGGTATTACCAAAATCTTTTATATAGCACAAAATCTCCTTTCCTCTGAAAATTATACACATACATGAATCAAAGGCCTTAATTTTGTACTTTCCGGTTTTTCCTTAGAAGTCTTTTTAATAACGTGCACGAATTCACCTATATAGGATTTACTTCAAAAGAACAATTCATAAGCCTCTTAATTAAACGTGTGAGGCATAAAACCAGTCATTAATCTAAAACATTTGGTCCCGTCCCGTATACTGTGTATACATTTTTCAGAAAATTTCGAGGTTTTGATAATGGATCAAGTAGAGAGTAGAGCCTTTTATGGTTTTCAGAGTAACCAGTATTTAGTAATAAGGGTAAGGATATACGGCGCACTATACTATCACGCTAAGATCTTTGGTTTGGTTTCGTCTTTTCACATTGCTACCTTTTATAGAATACCTTTCTAAGATATACCGAAATATAAGGTATGTACGTCTCTACGTGTATACCCCAGGATATGGTCTGCTATATGTACACGAGAATTGAATTTGAAAAAGGGCGGATTACAGACAGGGTATAATAAAAACGGAATACATCAATCTGCCATGCTGTTGCCGATTGAGGGCAGTTGTTTCCAATTAACACGGTTATGCCAGGGGATTTAATTTCCTTTAAATAGTTGATAGGGATCTATTATTCGACGTATAGTTGAATTTATTGTTAAAATGTATTGCCGTTTGCAGGATAATGATTATTTAAATAGCGCTGTTTCATACACGAACATTTTGTGTAGGTACATATCGTGCCTAGCGCTATTTACCTCAAAGTGGTAAGAAATAAAAAAAATGGCCGAGATATCAAAAATAATCACATAATTCCGTAATTCAACAATCGTTACAGAGGCAATTGGTTCTAGTTTAGAAAACTCACGGTTGATTTGGTTTACCAAAAAGTTGAAATATGCCTTGAAATGAGAAATTGTTTCGAGATACCGAGGTTTGTTCAATAAAAAAAATTTTTTATGATAATGTTTCAAAAATGTCGAAATACCAACTCCCAACTTGTTCTATCTCTCGAAAGTTTCTTTGGGTTGAACGTTACAAACAGTGGCGTATTTAGAACATTCTCAAAGGGGGGGGCACAGAGTACGGGGCTAATGTGTTACATAAAGTTTTGGTGTGGGGATACCCGAGAGCAGCTACATAGGAAAAACATTGGCAAGACTGAGGGATTGTTGATCCTTCATTTAAGGCGAAACTCAAGGAGACCTTAAGTTTTCAATAGACTTGAAATATAATATTTCAAGGTAGGTGGGTATCTACCTTGACTTCAAGTGAGGTTGACTATAGAAAATTTCAATGTCTCCTTGAGTTTCTCCTTAAATCAAAGATGCATTGACTCGTGAATATCAGTGATTTCTATGAAAAAGTATTGAAAATTACATTTATTTTAATTTCGGCATCCTTGACTCAAGGTCTCCTTGAGTTAAGGTATGTTTATAAATACGGGCCTGAGAGTCCTTTGCATTTCAGGTTTATTACACCAAAAGTTTAGTTTTCCTGACAGATCTTAGAATAACACTTAATTACTGCGTAGTGTAGTTCGAAGGAGCCTGAAGGCGAAAAGAAATTTTACGAATTTGTACTTAATTGGCTATGGAATTAATGCATGACCAAAGATACTGTTTCCATATATGACAAAGCGGATTCCAGACGGAACACTTTTCTTTGGAAGAAAAATTTCATACATCGTCCGAAATTCTGCCAAATTTCGACCAAATTCCGCCAAAGAGTGGTTCTGCTTACTTTTGAAAGAAACACAGATGAAAAGCTGATACAATAAATTTTGGCTGACATTGTGGTCTTGGATTCCATGGCAAGTTTAAGCGAATTTGAATGCAAAATTAGGATTTACTGCACTGAACCAAAAAATTCGTAAATTCGACGAAATTACATTTAATATGAAGAAAATTTCATCAAAATACGGTCAATGAAGCTGTTATTTGGATTGAAGAATACCACAGTTATATTGAATAATTACGAAATTATTGTAAATTGATGAATAAATTTGTCAATATGAAGAAATTTTCTATTATTTTTTTTTAAATATTAAAAATTAACATTGCGTGTTGTCTTATTCGTATTGAAACTAATTTAATTTATTATTATATTTATTTAAGACTTTCAAATATTTATTAAACACTTTTTTTTTACATACAATTAACCATATTACCATTGTGTCTAACACAGGATTCGAACTGGGTCCGCTTGCGTGCCAGTCCACTCACGTTGCCACTGCGCCAGAGAGGAAATATACTTCCAATGTTCTCAAGACCCGCAGTACCTACTTGATACACATTGCATGGCGGACACCTTATTGAGACTCGGCCACGACATTTTTTTTTTCTTTCTCACAAATTGTACTAAAAAATTTCTTTTTGGAATTGAGATTTCCATTAAAATTTAAAGGCAAAGATTACTCAAAAAATCGAAAAATTACAGAAAATGCGTTACTATTTATTCATCTGTGTGAATAATTTTCGTAAAAGAGAAGAATTGAAGAATTGATTTTGTCAATATGACTAAATTATTCACTGTGATAAAATATAATATATATAAAATATAAGAATGATGCTATTCTTCCATTTGATTAAGTTTTATCCTTTTGACGAATCTGACAAATTGTGAATTTGTTATTTTGACTAACTTTTGTCAATCTGACAATTGGTTCGAATAATTTAGCGCAAACAAATCGTCAGTTTGAATAATTTTTTCTATACGAAGAAAAACTTTTACAAAGTGCGATTTCTTCAAATTGATAAAAAATTGTAAGCGAATAGTAATAAAACTGATGAAAATTTAGTTAATTTGATGAAACAAAAAACAAAATTTTCAGATTGAATAATATGTAACTTTTTTTTCTAAAAATCTACCCGTATTTATTCAATGTAACAAATTATTATTCAAATCAAATAAAAATTTTATTCAAAATTTTAGGAAAAAAAATTCGTTCATATGAAGAAATATTTGGTTCAGTGTGAAAAAGAAGCCTTTGTATTTTTTGTCGAAAATCTAGTAACAGATTCCGTAAAATCGTAACAAGTGCCGAATAATATTTTACAAGTACAGTCCAGATAATACTACACGGTTGTAAATTTTGGTGTAAACCGGGAGTAAATTTTATAAATAAAATAGTATAACTCCTATCTATTCCTAAACTTGAAGCAAATTTGACCCTTTTCAACTTATAATTTTAGTTTATTCAAAAATTATATTAATTATAACCGCTACAGAATAAAACTATCCAAATACCCTTTTAATATTATACATTTTACATCGTTCGGGGTAGAATAAATTGCATTGAATGTTGTTATAACATACTCGTAAAAGGGTATAATCGATCCTACTATGTTATCAAATCTACACTATCAACGCATTCAACCTAGAAATCTATTGATTTGTAGTCTGTCTGGTTCAGTGAACAGCGCGCTTGCCTACAAATCACAGAATTGTGGATTCGAAGCCGACTGCACTCGTATTACAATTTTTATTTTTTCGAGCGGTTTGTATAAATTTGCTTATCAATTTTATACTATTGAAGAGTAAAATGTATATCAAGAATACTTACACCTTTAATATAGTTCAATTATACTTTTGATAAAGTTTTTATATGGAAATGTATGAATATATTTTTTCATAAAAATTACACCAAAATTTTCAGCCGTGTAGGAACTATCCATGGCATAGAGCCGGGAAGTGATCAATCGATTAATTAAAATGAAGCAACAAAAGTAAGCAGGAAGGTATGATTGTTTGTTATTTCCATATGTACTACAATAGCTTCAAATCTATAGTATCTGCAATACCTTTTAAAACGAGTCCTAGATATTAAGCTGAAGCAACATGCTTTAACAAATCAATTGCAAAATAGAAATGAGAGGGAATGGCTACGATGATGTACACTTCGTGAAAACTGAAGCATTGAAGAAAGTACCCCAGGCAGGGCACCGCAGACACCGAACCGTAGGAATTCGAAAATGTATGCTAAAAATGCTTTCCCACCAAAACACTTCAATTTTTAACATTTTAGCAGAAAGAGAAGCATCTGGTTTAAAGACCTTTACAGCAGCCCAAGACGAATTTACGGCCAAATTGAAATACACAAGCCCGATCGAAAAATCAGACCGATTGTTTCAAATATTTATCAAATCAGCGGCTTCCAAGACATCGATACCGCAACAACATCTCCTCAACTTATATCAACATAAGATGGGGTCACTTCAGACATGACCAGACTTTCAATAGCAGTCCTTGTTTCCGAACAGATTCATGTCGAGATGGGCAACGTTTCATGACCACCTCGTTGCCTCGACATAATCATAGCTTGTACTTGTTCTCTGAGAGTTCTTGTTCTGGAAACCACGCGTCTATGAAAATAAACTCAACCCGTTCGAAAAACGGAAATATTTCATCAACGAGGAGATCTGGCGAATTGAGAAGATGATATGATGATAATGTTTCGAAAAATATTAACAAAGTTTAGTAATAGAATCGCTCAAAATAAAAAGGAAAAATATAGTACTGCAATTTTTAGTATGGTGTAAAAAAAATTTTATGTGCTCACAGGGGGGGGCACGTGCCCCCTGTGCCCCCCCCTGTAAATACGCCACTGGTTACAAATCGTTTCATCCTTTCATCCGTTTCCTCAATACGAGTAGATATAATTATAAATACATAAATATAAATTCTAATTTCGATATGGCTACCACATAAATTTCCGATGTCATCAACTTAATATTATCCTGCAGAAGTTTATAATTATCATTCTCCCAAAGGATGTATAAGTACCCCATATCCTTTCGGCATAATTAAATCGAATTGTTATATGTGCACGGAAGTTCGAAAAAGTAAACCATTTGTTCAGTTCCCTCGACAAGGAAATTAAAAACATGAGATAGCATTCACGCAAGGACAACGCCACTATAAAGAGAGTTGGTAAAGTATGGTGAACTCATCGAAAAACCAATGATACGTAATTTCATGACATTTTGGAATATGAATCAGCAATTTTATTAGCAACCGTATACATACCTTGTGGCGTATTCGGCATAGCAAAACAGAGCTGAATATGAAGTGTTTTGTCCTACGCCAGCAAAACGAAGAAGAAGAACAGAGTGTTTCCACGTTTCACTCTTTGTCCGTTGGAAATTTTCTGAAAATTCGATGTGAGAATAATAATGAGCCACCACGCCCCGTGGCTGTATGTTCGTTCTCAAGGTAATGCTGCTGTATCCGTATTGTAGCACAGCGTATCGGTAGGGCTTTAGTTCTTTTTTTCCTTTTTTATCAATTCCGCTATTCGATTTGTTTGGCACATTTCAAATATCCTGCAGTATAGAATAGAGCCAAATGGTATTAGATTTTTCGTCTGAATGTTATAGATTGAAAATTAAATTAATTTTCAGGAGACCGGGAGATATCCTTTTGGGATATGGCGGGTGATATGGGTTTTGGTGTGAGGATGAAATAGATTAATTTTTCGAAAATAAATAGATTTAACGTAGAAACTTCATTTGATTTGTATCTGAAATGAAATTGAATGTAATTAGCCCCAACCCCGCCCGCACCAGTTTAAGTTTTAAGTAGACATCACTCATTCAGTCTAGGAAAACTCGTTCAGGACAAAAAAAAATATCAGTCGGCAAATTTTCACTGCTTGTTTTGTAGCAAAATTTTTAAAATTCTCAGAAAAAAAAACTGATATTGATTTGGTGTAAAAGCGCGGAAAAGTCGAACTGCAAGCATTAATTAAACACATACATGCATTTTGCCAATTTGCTTTGCGAATAAGCTAAAAAAATTCAAATTCGATGCCAAACTTCAAATATCATCAAAATATCATCCGCCTATATTCAGTTTCTAGCAACTAAACTATCTAATAGAATCGTGGCTTATACGAAACAGATTTAAAAGTTTTCGGCTTAAAAAAAGAATGTTATTCTCGGTCGGTCTGAATCAAGCGAGTTCTACTTTAATTTCTGGAACTATATCCCGATGAAAAATAGTTTTTTGCTCTTGGCACCTTCGAATATCAGCATGAACATTCAAAAATGTTGAAACTGATCAATAATTCTTTAAAATCTTTAATTTCTATTTTCAAAAATAATAAACTTGCGACGGGTCATATTATTAGCATGTTTGGAGTTTCTCTATGAATCTCTATATCACGGCCTCGGGACTTCTTGCGACAGACCCGGCTAGGACTCTCAACTTTGCATGTGGTACTTAAACACCTCAACTATGCAGAGAAATATGCGGAGGAAAAGGCACCACATTGGGTCTCAAAACACAAATTTTCCAAATATTTATAAAAATGCAATCCATCCCCATAGTTTTATGCCTATTGAAGTTCACTAATCATCATTCTTTTAGAGCCTGGATTTTCGTGCAGTAAAAAAAATGAAAAACGTGCAATTTAAATTCTGAAACGTGCAAACTCGTGCAATATAAATAACCTGCATTTTGCAAAATAGTAAATTTTTAAGGATTGACATTTCTATATGCTAGTTCAGTCTTTAATTGGAAATCGGGGGTATTTTTGGCACAGTTTGATGTGAATCAATAGCAGTGCATCGGAATACCATTTCAATCTTTCTCAAATGGTAAAGCTGACTATGTCTAGTTAGTCTAATACCCCAGGAAAATTGGCATTTCACTTCGGAAAAATTAGGGGAAATCTGGTGCATGAGCTTTCCTTTCGAATTCCTAAACAAGACCCCAAAAGTCCCCGTCTGTACGACTGACGCTAGAGGTGCTACAGAGGGGCAAAGACCCTCAACAACAGTTTTGTTTAATATCTCGATAGCGGTAATATGTGCTGAAAAGTGGCGAATTTGTATATCTTATGGTTTCACAAGAACATGTTAAAAGTCAATTTTGATTCGAGCATTCCTGACGGTGCCAGGAGGTCTAACGGTGTTTTTAACAGGGTTTCACGAAAATATCTATAACGGTAACTCTGGCTGAAAGATGTTGCAAGGGTAATTCGTAGCAAATACAATTCTGAAGAAAGCGGCCAAATTTCTCATCAATATGTACACCACTGAGAGTGCTATGGGGTTCAAACCTAGGGTTTTTCTTAAATGCCTCTGTAACGGTGGTGTATGTTTTCGCCGAAAAATATTTCAGAAAAGTATAAAAGAGGATAAATACGAAAAAACAGGAGCATTTTTTTGTAATTTAATAGTGTGTATTTTCGCCATTTTTATTTATAATTTCATAAAGCCTTCGAGGCAGGTAATCGTATAAAGAATGCAGCACCGATATCGGTATTTTAGACCAAGCTGTCTTAATTCCATGAATTAACTCTTCTTTAGAGTCGTATTGTTTACCACTACTGTAAACCTCCCGAACAAGCCACCCCCAAATGTTTAATGCCAGGGGAGATGGGCACCCAGTCTAACAAAGCCACATTTTTCTCCTCAATAAGCGATTTAACCACCCTCGCTGTATGAATTGGGGCAAGATCATGTTGCAATATCCAAGGATCGCCTCCGTACATGACATTTATCATAGGGATTTCCTCTTCTAAGAACTGTTTATAAGATGAACTGGTTTGGTAACCTCGTAGAATGACCAAGTCGATAGTTCCATGATATGATATGGCTCCTCATACAATAACGGAACCTATTCGGAAGTGATGGCGTGACAGGTACATAGGGTCCTTCCTATATAATCATGATAGTAGGAGAACCCATCTGGACCGTTCACACAAAGCCGTTTTCCATCCGTAAATATTACCTGCCTCCATTGTGATGTCCAGTTCATGAATCTTGAGGCGAATTCCAGGCGCTGTAGGCGATGTTGCGGGGTTAAGGCTATTTTTTTCTTTAATCGTAAACGTTTTAAGCAAGATGACGATCTAAAAACTCGTTGGATGGTCCTTACACTTGCTGATAACACCAAAATCTCCCCAAGCTTACGCACAGTAAAGGGCGAGTTCGAAGCTTCTCTTAAGAGACTTCGCCTTGATGCACCGGAAATCGCTTTTTTTCTGCCTCCTGCGTATCGTCGGCCATAATTTCCACTATCTCGTATAAAATTATTAACAAGGTTCAAGCTCCGCTGAATCCGTATTGCAATTTGTCGGTTTAAATATCCTTCTTGCTTTAGTATGGAAATTGTCGCCTTTTCCTCGGCAGAAAATTGATTTCCTTTTGACATTATCCACTATACGACTCACAGAGTATAACGCGAAAAAAAATGTTTCCACAAACACTTCTCATCAGGACGAGATAACTCTTTAAAGTAAGTGAACCTATACAATTGTCGCAGTGGAAATTGCGATTTTCATTTAAAAAAATTCCGTTAGGTATGCGAGTTGCTTAATAGAAATGTAATATTTATTAAAATAACCGTTAGTTGAGAGAGCATTATTTAAAAATTATTTCCGATCAGAGTACATACACAGCAAAAAAAAATGCCGGGTATTCGAGCAAGAAAATCCGATAGGATAAAAAGAAAAATTATTTCAGAGTAAACATGCTCAAAATAACACCGCCATCAGGGGTTTTATTAGAAAAGAATCCGAAACGGACGAAACTTCTAAATTGAAACCTTTTTCGGACACATTGCAAAGAATATCCCATTTGGTATTGAGTATTACACCTATCGGATCAATTCCGTAACATGTTCAATCAAGTTTTTGTGCTGGGGCTAATTTCATCCGATTTTGGTATTTTGTGTATCCACCGATCGGAGTGAATTTGGTGGTCGAGCGAAGCTACATGATGTATAAATTACAAACTCCATCAGTTAGTCTGGTTGGCTTAGTTGGTAGGGCGTTCGTCTACAAATCATAACGTCCCGGGATCGAATCTCACTGTAGGTAGGTACATTTATTATGCATTTTAGAGCGTAAAGAGTTAAATGATTACCTATAGAGGGGTTATACAAATCTCATTTATGCGCTACATGTTCCTTCCCTGTGAAAACTTTTTTTTTCTATTCCAAAAATATCGAGAATCACTCCTTTTGGTGTTAATGAAAGTATTCTTTTGAGTTCAAATTATTACACCAAAAGGATAAAATCATTACATTTGTTCGGAGTCTTTAGCAATACCTTGCTTCGAGTTTTATGCCAATATTATCCGATTCGGATGGACACTATTCGACACCGATTCGGAGTGAAAATCACTCCGATTTTTTTGCTGTGTAGAAATTATATAATTTTAAAGGAAAATATCCATGAACCTAAGCATTTGTCGCGCAGTGTATTTGTAGCTTCTGCGGCTGCAAATAAAATGCATAAAATTCCCATTGATGGGTGGGCAACCAAGGAAGTTATAAGGGGCTAAAAGTCGAAATTTACCGTTTTTTGGGGATAGAGATACTGTTGCGGTAATGTTCACTAAAAAGTGTTATATGACGAATTTGTAGCGAGTACAACGCCTAAATTATTACCAAAAATTTTAGATCGATACATACTATCCATGCGCTCATGGGTGTAGCCCCCTGGTCGATGATTATGGTAAAAAACCTAACAGTTGTAGTTAAAACAAATGGCTGCACTTTACAATGCTTGAAGGCGTAAAAATGTGAGTTTGCTTCCAAGCACTACGAACAATTTTCTGCTGCTGAGACTGTAGTCTGGATACTAAAATATTCAAAATAGTTTTCTGACCCTTGAATTCGGAACTGGGATACCTACGTCGGAGCATCATGAATCGATAACATAATTAGATTAGAAAAATCTTTCCCTTAGGAAGACCCTTCTTTTTCTTCGAGAATCTGAGCTGCAGGACACAATTTTAACCGTCACATGAAGGTCTCTCCGGGGAGGTAGGGGAATTAAACTATTTTGTTATCAAAACCATAAACGGCATTTCTATAAAAAAAAAGATTTATAAATTTTGCTAAAAAAAAAAATCAGTTGCAGACGACACAAACTGATCTCTTGGTCTATTTCTTTTAAATTGAAAGTGGAATATGCAGTCCTTGAGACAAAAATAACACTGAATATAGACGAATTACGGTCTGGGGGCCAGTTGAATGTAATCAGAATCACCAGTAAAAGTCTAAAACGTGCAAGGGCCATTTTTCGTTAAATGGTGCAGAAAATCCACTGCCCTTTCTTAAAATTTGACTCTAAAATTTTCCTAACAATATTTTCGCTATGATTCCTGATGTTGAAAAAATTTCGGGCTTGCCCGCCCCTGACCGAAATCCTAGCTATACGCCCATGCATGCGCTATGAGGGTTCAAGCCATAAAAAACGCAATTTTTTGTTAATTTCATGAATATTTTAGTAACGGTAACTTATGCGGGAAAGTGATCTGCAATGAATATGTTTCTTCAATATATCTAAATAAAATATACCAAAACACCCGATCTATAGGTACCTGCCCCCCATTGGGAGCTTAAAAAAAAAACAAAATTTTCCTGGGAATTGTTCTATCTATAAGGGTAGCATGTACTCGTAGGGTCCGGAAACTACCGCATAAACGCACGAAAAATTATTCCTCATGTGATTTCCAGCAAAAAGTGTATCGGATACACCCTGATTCTTAACCCTTTAGCTGCCACAGATTTTTAAAAAATTCATTTTCTTACAGGACTTAAACATTAACCCTTTCCCGGACAGAACGTCTATAGACGTCCGGCAATGAATTAATATCCCCAAAACTGGACTAGCACGAATAGTGAAATAAGCTTATTATCACAGCCAACAGCCGCATTAAAATGGGATTAGTGGTTTGGTTTTTACTGACCTGCAAAGTAAGAGTTTTGAGATTTCACCCAAAAACAAATGATTTTTCAATCTCAATTTTCTCCAACTTCTACCAAAGTGAGGTGCATGTAAGATTCTTTTAAAAATGTACCCATAGTCTTACTTGCTTTCGTGTAGCCTTTTATTCTATCTTCAATAATTCTAAAACTTTTATTGCCTTAAATGCAGAAAACTAGTATTTATTTTAGAATAATTTGTATAAATTTTCCCAAATTGCAGTACATTAGGGCAGTTTGAATGAATTTGAGCTAAAAGTAGCCCCAGTATTCTGACCCTCTAGACAACCGCTAGTGACACTCGGACAGACGGGGACTTTTGGGGTCTTGTGTACGACCTTGAAAGGAAGGCTCATGCAAAAATGCAGCTTTCCCCTAATTTTCCGAAGTTTGCCCAAATTGTTGTTCAAATTTCCTGGGGTATAATGGGATTAATTAAAATTGAAACATATAAATTTGATTACATTAAACACTTTCACTTTCACAATCAGTAAAGCGGAAATATTCCCCCTTTCTCTATAAAAGTATACTGAACGGGTCTCTTAGAAAAGTTAAACGTTTACATTAATTATCTGGAGAACCGTTACGATTTCGCGAAAAAAGGATTCGATTGTTTCAAACCAACTTTAATGAAATACCATCATCAAAATTTGGCGCCATCGATATTGAAATATCCCCGGGACGCCTTTGAACATGGCAATACCAATCCATTTGTCGGTCTTCGAGCTTTTCAGTGATTGGTTAGTCTATATCTATAGGCAAGCTGCCTCGGATGTAGCTACTTTTGATGTGGTCTCTTTTGGTTACACCAACATGACATGCGTAACATTTTCATTTCGGTCGCCGGCCGGGAAAAAATGGGAGACTTTCATCTTTCAATATTTACTCCTCCTATAACATAGACTTCTCCCCATTAAATGCTCTCTTCATTAAGAGCCATTGCACAACATTTGGACTTATCAAAGTCGTTTTCAACGGGGGCCACTTTTCCTAAATGTAGTTCGGTTAACTACAAGTTAATTGACATGCACTCCATACACAACTGCAAAATTGTATGAAAATCAACTAGCATTTAACTAAATTGCGATATGGCGATGAGTTTTGCTTAGTTGTATTTGCCTTTCCACTTGTATTTTTCTTTTTGTCAATACATATATATTTATTCTCTTCTTTCTCTATCGGTCTCGGCCTTACACAAATTAGGCATATTTCATAATTCCTGGAAACAATGTTTTTCAAGAGGGTTAAAAAATGCAATTGTGCATCACGCAAACGCCCTAAAACGTGCAATATACCCTAAAAAGTGCAATTTCGTGCATTCGAGGGCAATTGCATGGAAATCCGAGCTCTATTTATCATATTTGATATTAACATTTACATTCTTATACATATATTAAAATTTCGTTAGCCGACAAATCCTCAGATATACACATTACCGTAGAATCATGAATTAAGCTCCTTGATGGCAGTCCTGTCACGAAATTAGGCTCTTGAGCAATACTCTTATCCGTGAATTCACAATCTCTTGGGGGTTGAATTCCAAGATCAGAAATCATACATAGTTCGTTTTAATGCTGTACATACGTTGATAACTTTCTCCAGACTATTCTGTGGTGATTAGACAAAATAAATCCTCTCACGTTCCATATACGGCGAGCTTCAGTCTCTGCAATCAGTGCGATTGCAAATGATGCCAATTCTAGAAGTTTTGTAAACTATTTAAGTAGAAGAGAGTTTTTAAATTAGTGCTTATTTTTTACCCTATCTTATACGAGTAAACCATAAATCGAGAAAACAAATCTGAACCCAAAACAAATCTCAGAGATTAAATTTTATCCATAGAAATCTGTCATTATTATTCGTACTCTGCTATAATGCTGCGGTTACTACTGTATTATAATTATTATCTGTTCAAGTAACGTATTCGAAATGAGGGAAAATAAATGAGGGCATGTTTTTCACTCTTATCTCTTCCTCCATTCATACCCGAAATGATCCTCGACCGCATTATATAAGGATTTTCGGCATAGGGCGGACACCGTGACCGATGGGGACCAGTTAAACACATTTGTCACGCTGAATTTTCGTTAGCACCCTTTTTGAGTTTGATCCTTATCATGCAATTCAAGAAGACACACAATCATTATTATGGCTTTACCTCAAAGTCGGACGTTTCCATTGAACAGCTGTTTCAATCGATGTCTAACGAGACGAATCAAAACTCGATTTGGGTCATTAAAATGTATCCTTTTTCCTAATTTGATCGAATTCGTGCAGCTGATACACATGGTGAGTTTCTTTTATAGAAACAAAAGCAGTTCGCAGTACCTATAGGTATATACGAGTACATTATGTATTTTCAGGTAGAAAGAAAGGGGTCCATTATTAATTCCGTACAAAATCGAAGTGCAGATCTATTTTTGAAAAGCGCTTCCCAAAGGTGTAAAATTGCAAAAGTCATCTATTGAAAGACGAGAATGACAGATACTCGTAATACCAATATCCGTTCGAATATTACGAAATTTAAATTCTAAAGGCGTTCTCTTATTGCAATGCATGGTACCTATATTCACATAGATATAGATTACTGTATGCCGGCGTGTATTCAAATATTGAAATTCGAGAGCTGTAAATTACACACGCCTGGAATGATTATGTTCAAACTTCTCAACACTGTCACGTTTCATTTTCCTTTTTTTGCCGAACTGAGTTTATTTTCCATTTTAGTCATTCACTTGAAGTTCAGTTGGCTTCGCTCCCGTCCTAACGTAGTTTTTTGTTCAGGTTGCTTTATATAGACAGTCTTGCTCAAAACTTAAATGAATTTGCGCCTCAATCGAGTCATGGCGGAGAAAAGGAAAGGACTAAGAAAAATGTCAATTAGAAGTTTGGGCCGTTTAAGGCTTTCAAATCTGTGGTGTGGTGGTAAGGGTTCAACCAAGTCTCTCCCATTTAACCAAAACAAAACTGATTACAATTCGATTCGATTTCTTCGATTTGCCCAACATTTGGTCCGTTCGTTTAAATTTCAAACATGACTGTACGTTTCAGTCTCTGTCTCTATTGACTACTTTATAATTCGACACCCCTAACGTTTACACTTTATCCTGGGGATCAGGTTCACATCGACGTGGATGCCAAATTGAATGCTCTCCTCCTCAACGCGTCCTTTTGATTACAGACTATATACGAGAAACACGGTCACCCGGCTATAATGCGGTCGGTTTGTTGCCTGCCGTTGCCGTCTTATCATTCATGACAGGTTTACCGAGTTTCCTAGCGCGTCAGATTTTAAATTCGGCGGCTCAAAAATGCTTTATTCACGATGACAAGGGTTCTTTAAAGCGTGCAAGTTATATGTATAGCACAGTGAAAAAAAGGAAATATCTTTTTCTTTCGCGCTATTGTCAATATATGGCATGGGCATGGCATCAAAGTTAGAATGGTACGGCCTTAATTTATTCTGCTGCTTTTCAGCCTTTGATTGCGGCAACGATTTACATTGGTAATGACGTCAGCCGGTTCTCGCGTCTTCTTCACCCGTAAATGCCTACCTACTATAGTGGACGTAAATCGTAAAGTATAGTGGTTCAAGTAGTTTGTCGTGGCTATGGTTGTATAAGGATGTTGCACGATTTACGTAAAGTATCTTTGAGGATTTAGGATGAAACGTTATAATGATACAAAACAATGTGAAACTCTGGTAGCATAAACCCTCCATGCAAATACTTTAGGACAATATAATGGGTGATTAAGAGAGCTACGGTCGTACAAGCAGTTTACGATGACAATTCAAGCGAAATCGTAAAGTTGTGCAATCTTCTGATATTAAATTTTATGATCCCAAGATTATGCAGTATATCGTCTATATAATAAGAAAAATCATGGCAAAGAGTAGCGAAACCCCTGGTGGGGTGTATTATACTGAGAATTTAGCGAAGCGTGAAGGGTGTTTTTTTTGTAATCTTATCAGAAAGGAAAAATTCAGGCTCCTGGCAGTACACATGTTACTAGTAAGTAACGTGCATAAATGTATTAAAGCACACGAATGTTGAATATTTACCTATATATGTACATATATAGCGTTTTGATGATTACGAGTATTATAGCGTAAATTCAACCCCAAGTTTCTTTTACGAGTGGCTTATCTAAAGTTACGGAAATTCGACAACGACAACATCAAAGAGGACCTTTTTCAAAACTGTTAAAGGCACATTTCATGCAAATACTTGCCTCGAAAGCAAATTATTATGTATATTAAAATGAAACCAAGGATAAGGATTTACTCTTTAGTAAGTATGTAATTACAAGAGCTTTATTCAAAGTGTGTATGGGCAGTGAACGTTCAATCACAGTCTAAATTTAGTCATTGTAAAAGTTGCAAATTTTTCGCCAGGAGACGCTTTTTCAAGTACGTGAAGTCTGAAACGTCAGTTTGCTCGGACGTAGTTCGTTTGCCCATCCTTAGCCCACGTTATTCCTTTACCATCTCAAATATTTCAAAATTAATGTCAGATTTGAATTGAATGAAAACGTAGATACAGAAAAATAGTGTGGGTATAGTAACATCGACATTTCACGTAAAATCCATGCAAATACTGTCAAAATTTTGATGATTGTGAAAACGAATTCGCTTGGTGATACTCCCTTCAAACGAAAGTCTCTACACCGGTTTTTGATATTTCTTTAGTGAAAACAATGCAGTTGCAAATGCAAACTGTGCATCGCGATTCCCTCCCTCCACCTTTCATACCTGGAGAGTTCGATGTTATTTGCTCTCAATCTGATTGTTCGCCTTTTGATTTTGAGTTTTGTGGATATTCCTCGTCTATCGGTGGAATTAGATATCTACGTGGCAAATTTGAAGTCAAGTTTAAGTTATGTTTATTTATCGAAATTATTTCTTAGAACTACGCAAATATGCCTCAGCCCCATGTTTAAACTATGAAACAATTATGATTTCCAAAAGTATCATGTCTGCAGTAGTATAACTTTGCACTGGAAAAGTTCATGCATCCACCTTATTTGAAGCCCAAGCATTCAATTCAGGTTAAAGATTAATTTATTAAATGATTAGAACAGGGGTTTGGAAATTTAATTTCCGATCAACGAAATTATGCTTAATACAGCAAATATTGATTACAAAATTATTACTACAAAATGTCGGACTCCATTCAGGGACTGCTACATTTTCGTAAAGACCAAATTGAAAATCGTCGAATGTCATTCGAAACCTGTAAAGTGTATGGCTCTAAAATATTCAGCTGTTTAGTATAGAATAAGAACCACGGATTTACGAATGCCTAAGGATGGAAGTTGAGAAATCAAAGCTAGAGTGGGACTAACGAAAGCCACCTTATATGAATTAAAAACACCAATAGGTTGTTTGGGTAGAAGGGAACACTGCAGTAAATTCTGCAATTGGAAATGGCGTACCTAATGCTTAATAGCCCACTAGGACCAGGTAGAGATAATAAATGATAATGCCTGCTTAAACCTTAGGAAAATGTCTGCTTTTAGAGCAGTGGCGGAACAACTTCACTGGGGGTCCTCCCGCCAACTTCTTGAGTGCCCCCTCCCCCTTCACTTAGAAAAAAGCACAGTGAAATCAATGGAAAACACTCTTGTGGGTCGATCCACACAGTCATTTTCCATACAAGTTGACAGATTTTCAGTTAATTGATTGACTAACAATCTGACAATATGTATTGGGAATGACTGTTACTGTGACTGATGACTAAAAAGTTTGTATCGACCTTAAAACCAACTCTTTTGAAACATGATTTTGACGTTACAGTGTTTCCACTAAAATTAAGAAGGTCGTACTTAAAATCACTTTGCTTAGAGCTACTTTGACTCTTTGCATTCTGATATTGAGAACAGCGGTCTTGTTGTAACGTTTATTATATTAATGATTTCCATAATATTTTTTTTTTTTAAATAAAAACGCTCACGCAGCGCAGCATTGACTTTTATAGGTGTTATTGATATTTAAGCATAGTAAATTACCTGCGCCTACAACGGGATTGGATTCCGAATCCATTTTTTTTATTAATTTTCATTCTGTCAAAATCGAAGAAAATGTATGAATTTGCCAGAACGAAGAATCCAAAAAAATAATTATGAGTTATTAATTCAACTCTATTCCTTGTTTCATCTTTAAATTTAAATCCTTCATTTTTAAGAGCGTTTGTACTAATATTAAATTCAATACAGCAAGCTTGACAAGACTCCTTTCAAACTAAATATGGCCTCTGCACCACAGCCCTAATGACCGTGTATATATTGCAAGCAAGATAAAATATGAGTTTTCAACGACATATACAGGCCGTACTAACTAGTTTGAACTAAGATTAGTACCACTCTCGAACTATTTTGGTTGTCTTTGGCAGTTCATGACAAAGTGGATTGGAATTTAGTCCGAAAGTTTAGAAAAGGTACTATCACCAAACACGTTTTAATACCCATATGGTACTTGGCAAAGAAAAGGATGGATCGGATTACAAACTGCGGCCACAGTTACAGCAAAAAGCGCAGCTATACCAGGAGCAAATTTTTTTAGTGAAAATTTGAAGATCCAGATTGATTCATGAACTTTAAAAGATTGTAGGACAATATTTAATTTGTTTATCTAAAGGACCAAAAAAATATTTACGTCAGAGTGTTCTTTCTCACAATCGTGCTGTTGGAGAAATCTTTCACGTCGCTTTTGGGCCCTATATCTCGTGGGCTCCCCTGCCAAGCGGGCCCTTATGCGCCGCCCCTGTTTGAGAGGGACGGGCGGGCTTTGCCAAAAAAAATATGAACAGGAAGTCGCAATACAGAAAAGTTTGGGAACCTCTTCCTTAGACCTTTTTTTTTTATAAATTAGGCGCTAAGACTAAAATTACGACTAAATTACGATATTTTCATATTAAATCGAAGCAGATTTTTGCCGAAAATTGAGTTGCTCCGCTCAAGGAATTCCATTATCCCCTCGTTTGAATTTGCCTATAACTCCCCCCTAAAATACAGCAGAGTAGTCTGAATTTTAGTTTATCACGAAGAAATGGCGCCTTCATACCACCTATCGTCTCTATCAGATTATAACTAACGATACCTCCCATAGAAAGTGACCCAACACAACTTTTTCCCACAGTCCTCATTGATTTATCAAACGAGTAGTGCAGTGCGTAAAACAGACTACTGGTTAGGGTCAAATCAAATCGATGCCGATGATGTCAACATCACCCACCTTGTTTATATAACTCGCATCAAAATTATGTTTGTTTCCAATCTCTTCCAATACAGCTTCACCGATTTTTATGAATTGTTTTTTGTATACTCCCTAGGCATTAGAATAAATCATAAAGTATATTTTTGTTTGTGTAGGTGTCCTTCCCCCTTTTCAATCGTGAATTTAGTATTTTTTTATATTGAATCGGGGACTTTTGTATAAAAATGCGCACGAATCGATCTGTCACAGTTTGTTTCAAATAACGACCTTAAACAATAAATCAAGCATATGCCTCCTGAAGGCTCTCAGGAATTTTTCGCAGCGAATCAACCGCCGTGGTAAAAGGAGCCAAAAACCGGTGGCTTCTTACAAGTAAGCCAGTGCGTTATGCTTGAAATACATATTACGCAGAAGCATCAGCATCGCGAGATGTCAAGCGCAATGCATTTTACATTGCTGACAAAAATGCTGGGCAGAAAGCTCGGCATTCAGCATATTTGTCAGCTATGAAATTCTGCCGATGCTGCTGCCTCTGTGCGATATGTATTTCAAGTATTATGGATCTTTGATGCGGCGTGAGTTTTTTTGTGTGAAATTTCATGATTAGGTTTTAGTAGGTACAATCAAAATATGTAACCTAGATTTGGGCTCCGTACAGAAAACATAGAGTAAAAGGGGATTCAGACTATCGACAAGATTTACTAAATCCTAGATTTAGTTGACAGTTGTATCATATTGTACTGCAATTTGAATAATGCAAGTACATTCTACGATGCATTTTGAATTTAATGAAATACGATTTGATCTAGAAGGCGGGTTTCGAATCGATTAATTTAGTGGTTTTAGTAAATCCTGTCAGTAGTGTGAATCCCCTTTAAGGTATATTTTGCAGTCAGTAGAGTGTCAGGAGACTAAAACTCATGCTAAGAAAAATATTGATCGGAAAGTTAAAAAAAATTACACTAATTTATCCATGATCGGAGATACACAGCAAAAAATCAGGCGGTGCGAATCAAAATTTATCCAAATAGGTTTATTTTTTTATACATACATATATGGGGTTAACTACAATTATTGAACTCTGTTCATAAGTATAAAATTTTTCTGTTTTCCATAAGGATATATAATGCATTTTGTTCGTAATTATATCAGTTTTTGTTTATATATGGTATTTAAATTTAAACAAAATGGTGTTAAATTCACTCTGAATGTGGTAATTACATTATCTGTGTTTCCCACGAAAATGTCGATTGTCATTTATTTTTGGTATACACTCGTAGTTAGTCGGCAGCAAGTGGTAGAGCGATGTCACAATGTATGGTATAAATTACAAATTTCATCACTTATAGTCTGGTTGTAGTCTGGCTGGTCGAGCGGTTAGTGCGCGCACCTTCGGTGCGCAGGCTCATGAGTTCGAATCTCACCGTGTTCCATTGTGTTTTTCGAACTCACGAGCTTGTGACAGACTATGATCTCACTCAGATGTTAAACGAGTACCCATTTATGGGGATAAATAACACTGCTGAGCGTGATGCTGATCTCATTACCTCATCAAAAAGCAGATAAGATCTTGGAAATAGGATGTCACTAACACATCCTGCGGCCTTAGTCCAATGTTGGATTGTCGCGCCTGTTATTTATTTTTATAGTCTGGTTGGTCTATAGTAGGTACGGCGTTCGTCAACAAATCGAATCCCACTGTAGTTAGGTAATTTATTATGCATTTTAGAGCGTAAAGAGATAAATGAAATGTCGCGAACACCTATAGAGAGGTCAATGCTAGTTGAAAATGGTGTTTTTTTTATCCCAAAAATATCGTAAATTACTCCTTTTGGTGTAATTTAAAGTATTCTTTTGAGTTCATCAATTTGGATAAAAAGATATTTTATTCATTCGACACTTTTTGGAGTTAAATACACACCGTATTTTTTGCTGTGTATAGGATGGCATATCAAATTTCAGGTAATTTTTCTTTTTTCTAAAATAACCAAAGTGGAGTACATTGCTGAATAAAATAATTCTGAGATTTCATAGGTAACCGTTCTCTTATTGTGAAAATAAATCAATCTCATTCAAATCAGTTTTTACCAACTTTAGGCGTTCAGCAAGGGTCACACATTGGTCCACTTTTGTTCTTAAGCGCAGTATAGACCTCGGGCGGAATGAAAATGAAATTTTTGTCCGCTGCAATTTTCTCAATGAAAATGCATGCTTATTGTCATGGAACATGTCGGTAATGATGGGGAATTCCATAAGCTACAATCCGAATATGGTCCCAAAATTTTTCTCGGCCATTTTATGTATTATTTTTCGATTCCCCCGTCATTAGATATTTTCCACGGTGAAATGACCGGGGAATCAAAAAATAATACATAAAATGGCCGAGAAAAATTTTGGAACCATATTCGGATTGTAGCTTATGGAATTCCCCATCATTTCCGACATGTTCCACGACAGTAAGCATGCATTTTCATTGAAAAAATCGCAGCGGACAAAAATTTCATTTTCATTCCGCCCGCTTTACTATTCATCAATAATATAGTAGGTACATATTTTTGAAAATGTACAATTTTTGTTGTTCGCAGGTGACTGCAAAATTTTTAAGGAAATAAATAATTGGAATGATATTTCTACTCTCCAAAATAATTTGAAAACATTTCATACTTATTGCACCAATAATTTATTAGAGCTTAATTTATCTAAATGTGATTTCATTCCCCATGCATATTTTTCGTATAGTAAAATGAATGGTAAAATCAATCATCAGTTACTGTAACTACATTAACTCTACTAAAATAAAATTGCTTAACAGTCTAAATAATTTAATTTAATTGCTACAGAAAGTAATATCACATATATTATGATCTGAATTTTAGTACTTTAAATAAAATGTGTACAGGGTGGAACACGTGAACCTGTCGATTTTAAAACGTCGCAGCAAATTGAATGCAGGCTACAAGGTTTCTATTGCCACAAAATCGCTCAAAATAGGAGAATTCAGATGACACTCATGTACAAATGGTATAGCAAGGAAAGGTACCCGTTTTGATCACTAAACTATTGGGGCATAGTTTTCGGAGTGTGCCAATAACTCATTGGATTAAAATCATACTATGATCGTTTAGGTATAGGATAGTGGCGCAGCTGTTCTATTGCGCTTGGTTAAAAGCGATTCAATTGTTAAGATGAAGCAGCGTACGAGTGAAACACGGTTTATGCACGTACCATGAATTTAAGCGTAAAAAACTTTTGTATTCAATATTTCAATATTCATTAGAATGCACCTATTCCTTCGCGTAACAGAAAACTACATTTCGGTAAGATCACATTACCTACACACTGAGGTTCAATTGCATTACTCCGCAGTCATTTCAAGATTTAACGACGTCCCTGTCGGTGGCCGACTTAATAATATATCTGACTATTCTCTTGGGCCTCTTCAAACCATACATTTACGAAAATAAACCATGAAAGAGGGATGAATTGAATGAGTCCATCCGCGAAGAGATCGGTTGGATATTTTAGTGGAAGGAAGCTTCGGAAAACGACTCCGAAAGTCTAGTGATGAAAAAGAGGCACTTTTATTTGACATGGAATTAATTGAATTTTGTACTGACGTGTCATTTGAATTCCTAAACTGTGGTAAGTGGCTCAGTCATAAAATAAAATCTTTAGGAGAATTCCTGTAAAAAGTCCCCGAAACCCATTCGATTTCTCGATCACTTCCGGGAATATTTCCTTTAGAAGCAAAAAATAGAATGGCTATTCATTCATTTGATACTTTATTTTGATTGAACTATAATAATATAAATATTCAACCCTTGTTTATTGTGCATAATACTAATGATAAGACCACCCTTTGTATGTACATACAAACTAATTGACCATTTCCAACTTGAGCGACGCGAAATAATCATTAAACACGATATCTCTCCCCGGTTGGAAGTTTAGAGCAATAACATGATAACGTTTCCTCCCACTAGATTGTTGCCAAATTGGTATCTGTTCACGTTAATATTCATATCCGCAGATTACTTCCGTCGACATTTTCTCTCCTCTTCGTGGGATACATTTTGAATTTTGTATCTATACACTGCTACTCTACATTGACCCGGTAACGATGCCTCAACATTAGATTAGAGCTAGCGCACAGCTAATGGATACATCGCCTTGTTTAAATTTTTTCGGGATCCTTGCCAGCGATTTGAACGGCCCATTTAACGTAGCATATAAACTTTAATGGCTTCAGGTTTAATTAGCATTTTTTTTTATTCCATGTATCTCGTTATGATTGCTTCGCCCCCGGCACGTCGTCGACGGTTGAATTGTTTCATTTTTATTTTTATTATTTCTATGCTCTCGCGATGCCAACAATCCGATTAAAACTTATCAGGAAAATTTAATGAAATGGTTCGTTTCGCTTGTTGTCCCGAATTCTTAGGAGTGTACCCGCGGCCTTGTGCTTGTGCTAATAGAGCGAGAAACGAGGGTCCATCCATGATGATGATGACATGCTCGTACGTCGTACCACACTGATAACAACATTCCCATTTTCACTCCCCGTTGCAGATGTCTGAGTTTGATGGCCTTCTTTGATATCCCATTCTCGATGTCTCTCATTCCGGTGTCCTTTTTATCGATTTATCGTGTTCCTTTTAGAGCACTTCAGAAAGATTTTATGTACTTTTTATTTGGAACACAATGAATTTAATGTCGTGCTGGCAGACATTAAGCCACTTTGTGCATGAGTATACGAATAACGAATACGAACGTTCCACGTCCTTGTTTGCTGCTGGCACTACAGCAATCTTCGAAACACACTTTGTGTTGTCGCATTGTATAAAGGATGAACTAGAAAATCGTGCTTTGTGTTGAGTTTGATCGGAACTTGGCCTAGAGGGCATTATGTAATTAATATGCTACACAGAGAGTAGTTATTACTTGGAATCCGGTCGTTTGGAAACATTAAACCATGCACGAGTATTCCAATTATTCAAAAACTATTTATTCACTTGACGTGTTCGTTTGAAACTAAAGTGTCCTTGTTCGTATGCTGGGAGGATATCCCAACACCCAGTATGACGTGTATGCATAATGCAATGGAATTATTTACGACATTTACCATTACCCATAGTGCGAATAGTCAAAAATTGTAAGTTTTCAACCTTCCACGTCACTTTCACGGTCCAGCCCCTAATGCCTGCGATACGACTTATACAAAATTTTTCTTCGGAATAGGAAGGGCGAGCCTGGCCTTGAAGATTGGGAAAGTGTATTAAACTCGTCACTATTATAAAGCAAGGCATACACAATGGACTCACATGTACATACAGATTTCACCACATCAAAAGGACATCAGCCCGATAGCCTCGAGCTTATGTTGTATTTTTGCATGTATTCTAAATTCTGGAGAGAAATATCAAATTGTGGTATGATACTGGTGATAAGCATTTGCATTATAATTCCTAGTTTGTTCACAAGAACAGCCATAGCAATGTGTATGTATAAATGTAGCGATGCAAAACCAATCCCAGTATACGGTTGCTGCATACACATTGGCATCTTGCGATGCCAATTGGCTTTTTTTTTGTGAGAAATTATGTAATTTTTGAATGACCTAATAATATTCTAAATGCTCAGAGTCCGATTATGATAATTCAATTTAAGAAAACCTCCAAAAGGTTTATTATGTCATTTTCCAAGTTGGCAACTAACTATTTGCCAGTTTGGATGCTTAGTAGCTGCCAAATGGCAGTTTTTATGACGAGCCTCCAATTAGTAGCCAGTTTGGATACGGCTTAAATTTTGACGTCTCGTGCGTCGTGCTATGGCATTGTTCGAACACTGGTTTTTGAATTAGCATGACCTTAGCCAGGGAAACAGATTTAAATATATAACGAAAAAAGGTAGAGATAATTTTCATGCGCAATCCTTTGTAAATTGGATTGAAATCGTGAGTGATGAATTTCTTTTATAGCTTTCAGGTTTTTTGTAAAACTTAATATTAACTTTCAGCTTCAGGACTGGTAAATGTATGTACGTCTTAAGATGTCTCAGAAATATGCTACAAATCTATGGATCAAATTAACGCCAATATTCAACGGAAATTGACTAAATTTAAGTATAGTGACACGAACATAAAAAAATTGTTGGAAAACACTGACAAAAGGATCGATTTTGAAATAGCTTCCGCGGCCAGCACTTATAGTAGATTTTTTTAATGTGGCCAAATATAATATGTAATTCTTAAGAATGTTTGGGAAACAAATCCTGGATTAGTTAAGTTCATTGAAACTAACATAAAATTCATTCCAATCACAATAGTGTAGTCATTAGGTGATTTCAGATTGCAAAGTGTAGTGGAGAGAATTTTTTTTTGTTTCTTATGTTTTTTGGGGTGCTGCAAAAATGCAACTTTTGGAACCAAGAATGAAAAACCGTTCAATCTCAAAATTTTATTCATAATATGGCACTATATTAAAAATGACAAATGTAAATTATTAATACCGCTTAACAGATTTTTAATATTTATGTCTCTTTAGACGCGCAATTATTTGCTCTCTAACATATTCATGGAGAGTTTTTTGCAGAAATGAATAGTTTCAGAGTTAGGGGCCAAATAACGGAAAAACAGCAAAAATTTAGTGGTTTTTCGCGATTTTGACCCTGTTCCGCCGCTAAATTTTGGTGGGAAGCTCCGGATTCGTGCTCAGCCCCCAAAAACATAAGAAACAAAAAAAAGTTTCTCTCCACCAAACTTTGCAATCTGATGTACTAGCTTTATCACCAGGATACTACACTATAAGTATTTTCAGGAACTATAGCTTAAAGGTGATTCGAACTTTTAATTTTGAATGTGAGCTACCACCCTTTGAGTTTTCACATCCATATGCTCCGTTTTATGTCATAAAAGATCAATCGAAGTCTCTGAGACATCCAGTTCATGAATACATTGATCTGGAATTATCGAGTTTTGCAGATACATAACCAAAGATAAAGATACCTTACGTCCTCAAACATTAAACACTTCTAAAATGGCAAAGAATGGAAGACTTGTCATCGAACGTTGACTTTTAGAAATCAGTACCAGAGTTTGCAACATGACGTCACCCATTTGAAATGCGTTAAGTACAGTAAGCCTTGTATAGAATAACAATAACATTCCAGGTTCCTTACTACTCGTATATACAGGGTGTCCCATTCATGGTGGAGAATATTTTAATAGAAGGTAGCCTGACTCATTTGGGGAAAATTAATGTACAACGGGACCCCTCTATTTTAAACCGTTACTATGTAATAGCATTTTTTATCAAAATATCCGACTTCCTGAACAAAATCAAAATTTGCCACACCATCAAACATTTCATCCGAGATATGACTTCACTTTCTGAAACTACATAAAATTTCCAATAAAACGACACCTCGCCCGTTACGAAGTTGCTCGTATCTTCCGAGATACACTCGTTCAAACTTTAAAGTAATTTTAAAATTGTTCGTATACAATTTTATTATTTGATTTGATTTGATTTTGATGAGAACCCAATTTTAAAATTTCTTTAAAATTTGAATGGGTGTATCTCGGAAGATACGAGCAACTTCATAACGGGCGAGGTGTCGTTTTATTGGAAATTTTATGTAGTTTCAGAAAGTGAAGTCATATCTTGGATGAAATGTTTGATGGTGTGGCAAATTTTGATTTTGTTCAGGAAGTCGGGCATTTTGATAAAAAATGCTATTACATAGTAACGGTTAAAAATAGAGGGGTCCCGTTGTACATTAATTTTCCCCAAATGAGCCAGGCTACCTCCCATTAAAATATTCTCCACCATAAATGGGACACCCTGTATAATAAAATCAAAGTGGATGTAAAGAAAAAAACCGCAGTGTTTGCTTATTTGACGAAGTAGATCTAAAAAAACGTTAAGCCTGGCATTGAATTTATTTGTGCAACAGTGTGGAATTAATCGTTTTGTCAGGAATTACTGTCCTTGTGACATAGGTACACTCTGTACATCGATTCCGCGTGAACTTTAATCTATTGACACTTCCTTCCATTTGGTGGATAATAATAAAAAAAAACAAAACTTGAATTCAATATGTATAATGTAAAACCTTTCAGAAAATAGTGTGCGTCTTGTCTATTCGATAAGACTAACCACTAAATAAGGTGTACGAGAAATCGGCCCTATCTGTTGCCAAATTGAATCACACTGAAATGCATTGCAGTGGATGACCAGATTTCGTAAAAATATGTTTCATGAAGAAATTTCGGTTAACGCTTATGGGATGTTGTACTAAAACCATAAGAACTAAAAATATTAAAATACTAAAAGTCCCGTAATTTTGGCAAAAAGGTTGTTGCATTGCACTTACTCCTCGCCGAGCATTGTTTCGACGAGAACTGGATTCGGAGTGGTACATATATGGTTTTCAGCTATACACTTCCAAGTCACAGGTTGTATACAATCTTAACTCGATAATCTGGATCAATTATTGCAAGGAGTAATCCGAACCAACGGACATCCGGATTAGCGCAATCATTTTTTTTTATAGGAAAACACTCCAAATAAATAAAAAACAATGACAAAAGTCGATTTATGTATTTTTTCTTAGTCAGCATCATATAATTTGCCAAACCGTTCCGTCCCGCCGAGTTTCGAAAATGCGTTCGTATTCTATATAGGGTGTCCGGAAACTGCCGCATAAACGCACCGGATTGTGATTCGTCATGTGATTTCCAGCAAAAAGGTTGTGCGGAACATAATATAACTAGCTACACAGCAAAAAAATCGGAGTGATTTTTACTCCGAATCGGTGTCGAATAGTGTCCATCCAAATCGCATAATATTGACATAAAACTCGAAGCAAGGTATTGCTTAAGACTCCGAACGAATGTAATGGCTTTACTAGAAAAAGTGATCTGATTTTATCCTTCTGGTGTAACCATATGAACTCAAAAGAATACGTTCAATTACACCAAAAGGAGTAATTCTCGATATTTGTGGGATAAAAAAAAACCAATTCTTACAGGGAAGGAATAATTTGTATAACCTCTCTATAAGTGGCCATTTCATTAAATTGTACTACACTGCACCTGTCAAATAAATTATTTGAATAAAATGACATTAGGTAGCAAATATTCCAACCGGAAAAAAAATACTGCAAAACTGGCGAATATTCGCGTTGGTGTGGGCATCACCATACAACGCAGTGTGTTACAATTTTGACGCCGCGGAAAAATTCGACGCGAATATTCGCTGACGCGCCGGTGCGGTGTGGGCATCACTTCAATTCGCAAAAATGAACAAAGTTCGCCGAAATTTGCATCTATTTCGTAAAAACAAAATTTCCGTACCTCTAATCATTCATAATAAAGTGTATTTAAATTAAAATTCGAAACTAAAGTTCCGACGAACTAGCATATAAGACTCTTCACTATCAATCCTTTACATACATGTTTGAATATAATTCTGGTCAACGCCGATTAGGGTTTACTTTATTTGATGGCTTAAAATGGAAGACAGTTGGGAGTTGGCTGCATTTGAATGAGCGAGACTAAGAACGTTCGCGTTCCAATAGATATATTACGTTCACCAACAAATTCAGTGAGGGCTAAATAATACAATATGTATACGTTCACCACCTATCGCTAAACAATAGGATCAATTTAAAGATAGTCAGCTGCGTTCTGTCTCTTCAATTCTAGTTATGAGCTGCGGGCTCCAAAGCTGCGTTAGAGCTTTAACAGAATTTGTTGTTAATGATACGTAAAATGGAGGCTCATGCTAACATAAAAAACCAAACGACTGTAATTCGTTTTAAGTTTTATGGTTCTGCATGCATAATGAGCATTAATTTGTTAAACACGAATCTGCGATAATATCCGTCCGTTTGGATGGTAGACCACAGATACGAGTAAATATATACCTACACGCTAGCTACTTTGGGGGAAGAAGACCATCAACTTTTACATTTAAGCCCGTCCATAGTGGTGGATGTTAACAACAATTTGTTGCAATGTAACGATAATTTCCGTGGATCTACTCTAACTATAATGCACAATATGTACTCGTACATGACGGCTTCTTATGTACCTACGTGTAGGTTGTGGTATTTTTAGCTGGCTCTCATAGCCACGCACCTTTTTTTCGCATGGGAAATGCAATAAAGGAAAATATATTACAAAAAAACGAAATTCAATGCATCAATAGATACGAATGTATCTTTATAGGTTGGAACGTCCGATAAGATATAATACAATGCACCCATTTGTACTAGGATCACGTTAAGCAATTATCTACTTCTGCTCGTATTGTACTTGTATACCGAAATGTTACAAATGTACGTACCATGGACAGGGAAACAATTCCAGACATTTGCCACGAATTTATCAGCACGGCACACAAATCCCCCTGCAACATTTACTGTATATTTATTTATTTTTTTTTCAGCATTCTGCCTTTCATTGTGCTTTACGACCATTTATTGTAAGAATGAACCTTGTATAATTTCGTACGAGTATCTACGGACAAGTATGTAATTTATTCCGGGAAATCATGAAAATCCGATAAAGCATATTTGAAAGTGCATTGTTCTTCTTTAAGATTTTCCAATAACAATGGGCAATATATGGTGTGGTGAAACGGACTTGGGTCGAGAGGGTGAAACACCGTCGTCATCATCATAGACGTCATATGTTGTACTGAACGGTTTGCACAGCACATACAACACTACAACCACGTTCCGGATAAAATACGTAATTTTGATATGGTGAATGCATTTGATAGGAAAGAAAACCGTCATTTATTTCGACATCCCTTCGAATGCTGGCGAAATGTTATGTTGTTTCGGGATTATGAGTGAGCGCAAAGCAATTTCGTGTGGATTTTTTCGCCGTTTCGAATTTATGATTGAAAGTCCCTGGATATTTTCTTTATAATGTATGTAATTCCCAAATGTAATGAAGCGTAGTGGTGTGCGAGAAGAGAAAGGGGTTCTTTTCATTTAAAAAAAAATGTATTTCCGGAATAATCCATAAGGATATTGATGAATATTTGAACAGTGGCGACATGTGTATGCCCAGTTTCAATATTATCATTTTATATTCCCTATTACCTACAAATTTGATAAAATATAAAAGCTCGAATTGGAGTCTGTATATAGACTGTAGAGTACTATTTCCCAAATGGTGTCCACCGGAAAGAACCTCACGAATCGAATACGAATCCGAAGACCACCTTTAGAAATTTAATATATCTTTGATCCTACACCACAATTTATGATTTTCGTTAAAATAATAATAATTATCTCAAACCAACTGCAAAATGAACCTAAACATATTCCCAGGACTTTTATACATTTTAAATTTATTGTCCAGTCATATTAGCATTTCAAATAAAATAAAATAGAGTCAGGCTAGTTTTTTGTTGTTCCTGAATCAGTGGGCTCCCAGGTATCCAAAACGCATTTTGCTTAAAAAAATGTTGATCGGAAAGGTCCCAAAAAGGAAAAAAAAGGATACTCTTTAATCCTTGACCGGAGGTCAGCAGGTAAAGATGACACCAAGTACATTACATATCCGGTGTTTGTTTCCTATTTCAAGGACCCTCAATGGAATAAATCGAGCTTAAATGGAAAATTAAAGTGTTTTCCGTGTATCTTTCCAAAGTCATAAATACCAGAATAATTCAAGTTGTCACTATACTTTTCTCAATTTTCAAAATCTATAATACCTTAAGACTCTACGATTTAATTTGCTAAAAAAATTGATCGGAAAGCTCTGAAAAAGGACATAAAAGGATTAATTACACACCTTGATCGAACGTGGGCATGCAGGGTGTCATATCAACGAGGACGTCGAGTACATTCCATATCCAGCGTTTATTACTTGTTTCCAGGACCCTTAAAGGAGAAAATTGGGCTCAAATGAAAAATTTTCGTGTTTTCCGTATCAGTATCTTTCCAAAGCCGTAATTTTCCATTCAAGCCCGAATTATTCCATTTAGTTTCCTTGAAACAGGAAACGAACACCGGATATGCAATGCACTCGATGCCCTTTTCGATATGACATTCCGCATGCCCACGTTCGATCAAGGTATGTAATTAGTGTTCCTTTATGTCTTCTTTTTTAGGACTTTCCAATCATTTTTTTCTTAGCAAATTTAGTCGTAGAATCTTAGAATCTTCTGCTATTATAGATTCCGAAAAGTGAGAAAAGTAGTGACAATTTGAATTATTCTCGTAGCTATGACTTTGAAAAGAAACACGGAAAACATTATAATGTTCCATTTATACTCGATTTGTACCGTTGAGTGTCTTTGGAATAGGAAACAAACACAGGATATGTAATGCACTCGGCGTCCTCTTTGAAATGATACCCCGCATGCCGACCTCCGCTCAAGTATTAAAGAGTATCCTTTTTTGTCGTTTTTGGGACCTTTCCGATCAAAATCTTTTTTAGCAAAATAAGTTTTAGGTTCCTGGGAGCCCACTGATTGAAAGACAACAAAAATTAGCTTTACTAAATATATTTTTTTTCTATTTAGAGGTCTGAATTGGGATATTTTGACTGGACGATTACGCATTTTTCGAGAGTTGCTACCGAACGATTCGGCCATTGATAAAATGTAAGTGAAATACATCTGCATTGCCGGGTCGGGTTTTAGATCCCATAAAAAAACGAATTTTCTCGATATTTTCCATGACTTTCGAAAAATCCATATTAAAATTTAAATAATTCCTTCTTGGCAGGGCGTACTTACGCAAAAATATATTTCGGGAGGGATTTTAGGCAAGAGGTTGATGTTAGCCTGAAAGTTGGAATGTGCCAGGGAATTTACCAAATCTAGGTCATAACGAGACCGAGTCGTAGATGGGTCGAATCCCGCACAAATATCTTATAACCGTAACCAGCAGCGATCATTTGCTATCAATTTGAAGCTTTTCGCGACATTCTATCAAAAGATATGGCGGAATATTGTTTTGTAGGGGATGTAGGGGTAGGGGTATTCAGACCTTCCCCACCAACTTCAAGGATACACTGCGTTTCACTTGAATAGCACACTCTATACATTAGATTTATTTTCTCAATATCTTTAAAAAAAATGAAGACAACAGATATTTTGTATTTTTTATTTGCCATTTGATTAATTAGCTATAATTTGAAATAAAAAGAATTCAAATTTTTCCAACATGTAATCTTAGAAAGAAAAAAAATGTAAAACACCAATGAAAAAACACAGGAATTCTGTTTCACTTGAATAGCACACTTTTTTTTAAACCTATTTTAATTAACTTTTTATGCAGTGAGGATAACTTATTATTGTTCAGAATACAAGTTGAGATTAATTTGAATTAAAATCAGCAATTTTAGTAATGGGTTGAGCCTCCCCCGTTTGAAATAACCTCCTAGATCCTATTAGGCAAATAATCGTACAAACTTTTGATGTAAGCAAGGGAAATGGTAGCCCATGATGGCAGAATGGCTTCAATTATTTCAGTCTTTGTTGAAAATTATTTACCAGACTCATAAACTTTTCTAAGCAGCCATCTCCAAACATTTTCTATTATGTTTAGATCCGGCGAGAATGGTGGCCAGTTCAAAAGAGTAACATTTTTGGACTCGATAAACGACTTTACGGCACGGGCAGTGTGTATTGGTTCATTGTCTGGTTGTAAAGTCCACGGCAATGGTCCAAAGAGACTTTCGAATGTCGGAAAAGCCTTTTCTAAAACACCTTGATACGACTTAGCATTCATAGTGGTGTCTAAGAATTGGAGTTCACAAGTGCCGTAGTAGGATTTGGCTCCCCAAACCATAACGCCGCAAACTCGACTGTGCAAACGATCCAACTGGTGAGTCTCCTTCCTTAAATCATAAAAATAACAGTTATATCCATCGGGCCCTTCCAAATTAAATTTCTTCTCATCAGAAAAAACAACGCGATATCACTCTTTGGTCCATGACATGTTGGTACGCGAAAAAGTCAACCGAGCTTGTTTATGAGGGGGTTAAGAGGTGTTTTTTTTTTAATTTTAGACGCTTTAGGTGTTCAGCTTTTGAATTAGCACGCCATACAGTTGTTTTACTCGCACTGAGACCAACTTTTAACCGAATTTTGTCCACAGAATCATATGTGAAATCGATGCTTCACGCAAAATAGATCGCTTATCTGCATAAGAGCGTACACAGCTCACTCGACCTTTCATATTTTTCCATAATTTTCACAATTTTTAATTAAATTGTAAATCACGTTTCTGCCTTTTCCAATTTTTTTCGATATTTTAGTCACTGAAAAGTCACAATCCCTGTAATTTTTTATTTTAACTTATTCTTCGCTTGTTAAGGCTTTACCACGACCCAAAATTTTTTAAAATCAACGAATCGTATTTAAATTACTCAAAACGACTATAGATTGTGATATTGTGACCACGTGCACCACGTATTTGAAGCTTAAACCCAACTGTGCTATTCTAGTGAAACAAAAAATCGGCTCGCTTTTGAAGCAAATTGGTGAAAAAAGGTAACGGTAAATTTGGAGAGTATAATTTTTCTTTTGGGGAACCCACACCAACAAGACAAAAAAAAGTACTAGCAAAGTCATAAGAATATTGATATATAAGCAAATTACAATGAAAAAACGGAATGTGCTATTCAAGTGAAACGCAGTGTATGTCACAATTTGGCATTGATGAAAATTTCAGGTCGCTAGCGATATTCTGCCGAAAAATATGACCACATTAAACTATCAGGGAGGGGTTATTTGTATGGGAAGTAGGGGAACCCTTGGTCCGATTTGGACCATTTTCAATACCGTCCAAGCTTATATCAAAACAATCATCTGACCAAAATTTCAAAACGCTAGTTTCATTATTTCGGGAGTTATCGTGCGAACTGACAGACACACGGACGGACAGACAGACGGACATTGCTTATTCGAATCAGGGACCGACCCTGATCATTTATATATATACTTTGCCATACCTTCGATGGCTCCTTTGAGGTGTTACGTAAATCGTCGTAACAAAAACAATATACCCTACCATCTTATGGGTATAGGGTATAATTATAAACCTAAAAGTTCGGGATAGCAGGTGCGAAATATCATAATTTTATCATTTTCGTCTACGTAAACTATTAGGGATGAAAATTCACCACTTTTTCTATTTATCAGATAATTGTCATTATGATTAATTCAATTGAATGATTTTTTTCTAAAATTAGTCAAAACAATACCTAAAATACGCAAGAACGCCACTGTATGTCCAGTCTTGTTCTGGCCAGATACGAAGTGAAGCTATATCCTCGTATAGTGTCTTATAAAAATATTATTAAAATTATGTATATTGAAAAAGCCAAAATGTTTTTCTTAATTTTCCTTTTAAAGTTGGATCAAGTTGTTGAAACTATAACAGCTTAAAAAAAATCTGGCTCTAAAAAATGGCGTCATTCATTTATTTCTTATATGTACATCATTTTCATCAGCTGATCGTGCTGTCACTTGTGCTGTGTTGTTTCGTGTTTGTTTACGTTTGTTGATGGTAAGTATTGGGATTATTTTGATAAATTCAACATCAATTATAACATAATTTCTTGTTTTCAGGCGTCTTCCAGGATCCAGGCAGTGGATCGTGCTAGGATGCTGATGGCGGGAATGGCAAGGTGAGTGGTGTGTTTTTGTCATTGCGAAATCCTTTTTGCTGTTCCACATCGTTGTCCCTGGCTCAAACACCCTCACATGCTAATTTTTAAACATCTTATGCAAGCTTTATCTAGTCCTCCTTGACAAGGGACATTCCCAACAGAGTTTCGAAAAATTGGTATTGTGGATTCACTCGAGTAAAAAGTTTGTCCTACGGTATTTTCTAATCCGCCCGCAAAGGAAAGAGCAAACGTTTCAGCACATGAAATTATAGTGCTTAAGCTAAAGGTTATTTTACTAAACTTCAATCGGTTAAATAATGGGTAAGCGGCACGATATGAAATTTCAATTTTTCTCCTGGAAAGACTTGAGCGAATAACTCGATTTCAACTGCAAACCACAGAAAGACTTGTTTCAGTTGCCTTCCCCCGTAGTCGGATTTTTATGAAGGTTCCAGCTATGAACCTTCATTTCTCATTTCGATCTGCTACGGGAAATAACGGTGAACGAAACGATTCTTCCCCATTTCGTCTCCCGTAGACGATTGTATTACATCAAATATAGACGAGTCCTGTCGGCTAACACACAAGGATAATAAAGGTGCATATTTTCAATCCTCGCTAGATAGTTTCCCCGCTCAACGGCGTAGGGTCAAAAGTCAAAAGGAATGGTCATTAATATTAAGGTCGAAGAAGCTTGGTGACAACTCGAGCGAATCATTTTGGTCGCCACTCTCACAGTCCCATCAAGCTGATACTGTCACATAATTATCCCAAAATTATTATTTTTTTTGTTTTTGGTTCGAGTTCAGTGTTACAGTAGGCTCTTTCACGATTGAATAATGCGCATAAGTGGGGTGAGTAGTGACTTAAATAAACTTCAGCATGGATGTACGATATTTGAATTCGATCTATTCTAATTGAACCTCATATAATACCGAAGAATTTAAGGTTGAACCGAATCATTATTCTGAATAATCAGCACTTCTTGGACTATTTATAAACATTTATAGAGAGATATTAGATTTTTCCACAAACGTTCAACCCATTCTGGTGACCGGCACAATTCCGAAGGATTTTAGACGATTTAAAAGTAAAGAAATAATATGTTTATAATATAAAAATTTAATTTGGGCTTCTAAATTGAAAGATGAAAAAATCGCATAGATAAAAAACAAATTAAATTATTAAAATTTTAAAATATAAAAGTTAAAAAATTTAAACAATTCAACAAAAAGGCAAAATTCTCCGCCAAAGAAAAATTCAATAGCTGCGTTACGCTATACCTATACATAAACCCAATATAATGATATACAAATTTAGACAATATACAGCAGTGGTGCGGCATTCAGTGGAACACATACCCCCAAAACGACCTCAGGTCAGGCTCAGGTCAAAGGTAAAGATCAAGACTTCAAAATATTAGAGTATGAGGGAAAATCAAAATGTATATTTAACAAAAACATGACCACTTATTGGGTATTATCACTGACTCCAAAAACTGTTTAATCCACCCTTAAGTGGTTCGCCGACATCTGCAGATTGAAACCCTTGCTATAAAGCAATCTTTATTAAATTCTGTGCTTGTATTAGCTTTTTTTTTAAGTTTTCACGAACAATATGTCTTAATTTTGTCTTTTTGATCGCCTATAGCTGCAGCACATGTACATAAGAAGTTTTTGTATGTTTTTGGATCGAAAGTATGTTTCATCCGAAAACTCAGCTTTCAGTGGAAAGCCAAAAACTTGAAGCCGAAGAGAAATTAATTTTACTTCGAGCTATGGAATTTTAGAGTCATCGAGCCTAACTGAAAGAAAATTTGAAATAATGAGTGCAATCTTTTATAATTTTTTTTGAACATTATATTAGTGAAGTAATTGTCGCAACTATTATCTATAGGCTTTATCTACCTATCTGTCGTTGAATTAAATTTTTCTATGGCTATGAGTTCTACAATTCAAGTAAATATCACTTGGATACCCGTTTTGTGTAATTGATTTAGCAAATTGAATATGTCATTAAAAACATAAATAACTGGCGTGACAGTCCAATATTGGAGTAAGGCCGCAAATTTGTTAGTGTCATCCAATTTCCAAGATCTTAAATTCTTTTCTGTTGAGGTGTTGAGATCAAAAGAACGCTCAGCAGTGTTATTTACCCCCATAAATGGGTACTCGTTTCACATCTTAGTTAGATCATAGTCCCGTCACATGGTTTCGGAGTTTGGAAAATACCATAAACTGAATTGGTTCATGGTGAGACTTGAAACCACGACCCTGTGCACCGACGGTGTAAGCACTAACCACAATACCAATCAGGCTACGGATTTTTTTATTGGAAGTTACAAAAGTTAAAGAAACTTCGACTTACAGAGTCTTCTGTAGGAACACGTCGACTAATGTAGTCCCGCCGACTGCAAAACAAAGAGTTTAACATCAAGTTATATATTCGTTCTTTGAGTTATCGAGTTTATTATACCCTTCGCTTATTAGGCGAAAAGGGTTTATTAACTTTGTCATGAAGTTTGTAACGCATTGAAGGAAGAATCTCCGACCATATAAAAAGTATACATATATGATCAGCATGACTTGGGGAGTCGATTGGGCCATGTCAGTCTGTCCGTCTGTTGCGACGCGTTTTGCTCGGCCATGCAGGCAGGCATGCTCACACATGCTTCTTTTTGTTGCAGGCAGTTTGTATGTTTGAATCGCTAAAATCCGACAAGGGGATCGTGGGGCTGCCATACAACCCTAACCCCCAAAACTAGGTTCTTCTTAGAAAAACTTTTTATTTATGCACCAATTTCAATCAAATTTCACAAAAAGGGGGTTTAGTTGGTAACACATAACATATGTAAAAATGGACCAAATCGGACCTTGGGGTCATGGGGCTGCCATACAAACTTCGCTCCCCAAATTAAGCTCATCTAAGATTTTTTTTTATTTATACATTAATTTCTACCAAACTTCACACAAATGTGTTTCTATTGATGACACAGAACATATGTATGAATAGATGGAGTCGGACCATGTGGTCATGGGGCTACTATACAAACCTAGCCCCCCAAATCAAATTTGTGTAAGAAAAACGTTTTTATTTGCACACCAATTTCAATCAAACCTCAGAAAATTATATTTATATTGGTGCTACATAACAAACGTGAATATAAATGAAATCGGACTATGGGGTCGTGGGGCTGCCATACAAACTTAACCCCCAAAATTAGGTTCTTCTAAAAAATACTTTTTTATTTGGACACAAATTTCAACCAAACCTCATGGAAATGTATTTTCATTGATGTTACAAAACATATACAAAAATGAATTAAATCGGACCATGGGGTCATGGGGCTGGCATATAAACCCAACCCCCAAATTAGTTTCTTCGATGAAAAACTTTTTTATTTGTCCACCAAATTAAAAGTGTGATTGATGCCACAAAATTACCCCTTCCCCTCTTTTTGGTTCTTATAAGAAACCCACGTCCCCCGCTTCCCCCAATAAATCTTCTCCACGGCACTTATTTCAAGGAAAAGCATGGAAGCGGGGAGGACTGAACACAAGTCACAGGTACGCCCGAAAAAACTTTTAGCCCGAGGGGAGCGAAGGGTATCCAAATTTCGGCCGCGCCCGAAATTAGCCTCGGTATATTTTTTCATTGTTTTTTGTTCAAATGATCTGAGGATTCGGGTTTACTTCGACTTAAGGTGTTTTTCGAGTTATCGAGTTTCCACTGTGTTATTATACCCGTCACTATGTGAAAGGGTATATTAAGTTTGTCATGAAGTTTGCAACGCACCGAAGGAAGAACCTCCCACTATATAAAGTATATATTAATTATTGATCAGTGTGACGAGAGAAATCGATTGAGCCATGTCCGTCTGTTGCAACGCAAAATAGTCCCTCAGTTTTGAAGCTATCGGGCTGAAATTTGGTATACATGTTTCTTTATAGTGTACGCTGTATGTATGTCGGAACGAAAGGTTTCGGACCATGGGGTCATGGGGCTTCCCCTGAAAATGATGTTTTTCTAAGAAAACCTTTTTTCTTTATGTACCAACTTTAACCAAACTTCACCCAAGTGTGTTCCTAGTAAAGCCTCAACAAATATCTAGGAACGGATGAATTCCAAACACTACATCATAGGGCTGTCATACAAACCAACCGCTGGAAATTAGGTTCTTCTAAGAAAAACTTTTTTCTTTATGAACCAGTCTTAACCAAACTTCATCCAAATGTGTTCTTAGTAAGGCCACCAAATATATCTAGGAACAGATGAAATCAGAACACTACGTCATAGGGCTGTCATACAAACCAACCGCTGAAAATTAGGTTCTTGTATGAAAAACTTTTTTCTTTGTAAATCAATCTTAACCAAACTTCACTCAAATGCATTTCTAGTAAAGTCTCAAAACATATTAGGTTCTTGTAAGAAAAACTTTTCTTCTTTTGGGATCTTAACCAAAATACATCCAAGTGGGTTCCTGGATTAACTCCAACGCATTCAGGAACAGATGGAATCGGAACACGTCATAGGGCTGCGATAGAAATTTTTGACACAAAAGAAGCTTAAGTTTCATTCAAATGTGACGGGTATTAAAATTTCGGCCGCGCCCGAAATTAACCTCGGTCTCGTTTTTTAGTAGCATTTACGAAAGTAAAGTTCACGTGATTGACTAAATTTAAAGAAAATCTCCGACAATTCCAAAGAAATTAATCTCAATAACCCGTAAAAATCTATTTCTTTTCAGCTTTTTGCACTTTAGAGGGTTGATCATAAGTGACGCGTTGTGCTCAACAAGGGTTTGCTTGCTTACGCCATCATCTTAGATTGAAAAAAATCATTGCGCACTTTCATCCAACAGCGTGAATAAGCAAAAGATAACATAACTATGCAAAATTAACAAAAAATCATTTCAATATATTGGAAAAGCTTTCTGAAAATGTGTGTGTTTTCTCCATGCGATAAGACTAAGCATTCTATAAGAGATTTGAGAGAACGGCCCATTGGGTATTAAAGTGTTTCTATCTAAGCTTATCTCATAATATACATTTTTTCCAGACAAATCTTGTACATATTGAGCGCGCCACGTCTCGTCTGCCACTCCGCGTGGCATCTACATTAGTACATCTTCATCCAAAATGCTTAACGAAATCTCAAAACAAAAGATAAAACACGAATCATTTCTTTTGAAATGACTTTTTCAATTCTTTTGTATGTTCAAAGCATCATATTCCCATATGGATGGACACATGCTGAATGACTTTTGTGTGTGGTTTTGTTAAGGCAAAAATTCTTAAGTCGTTCCCATTGTTGTCGCCACACAAAGCAATCGTCTTATTAGAGAATCTCTATACCCAGCCGAACCCTGGTCCGTTTTTTTTTGTTTCGATCCTTGAATGTCACATAACATGGTCGTGACGTCAACTTTTTGCCATACATATTATGGCATGGTATTTCATCCGAATTCTTTTTTATGACAAACGAATATCGTAACAACAACACGACAACGATAGGCTTATTACAGTCTCGGGGGTTCCTATAAAGACAATTTCCTTTTTGGCCTTCTAAAGTCGTTTCGACGAAACGAAAGACAATAGTAAATTAAAGTGACATATAGTTACGATATCGTTATGTATGTAGGCTGTACATGTATAAATAAATGATTATGCAGACCGCAGATAAAGTCAGTCCGTCCCTTTAGAATAGACAAGACTTTTGTCTTGTAAAAGGGAAAATGTGCTGGAAACAGAAAATTGGTTTGTCGGTTATTTTTTTCACCCTCCACAGAACAAATAAATGATGATGATGATGATGAGTCGGCAGGATTCAATCCTCTCAGCATTATGGGTGGCCCTCGTGCCATCAGATATGAATTAGAGGATAGTCTGAAATGAAAGAAAATGAATTCGATGAAATGCTTTCTATTGCAAACAAACATGATTTTTTTTTATTCATCGCTATGGAGAAATTAAACATTTCCATTAGTGAACAAACGACTCTATGGGAGTGATTGGAATATTGATGAGTTTGGCAGACGATTATTGTCAGTTATCATGCTATGAGGACTCTTGAGAGTATTATTCAAGGAGATATTAAACTTAATCTATTCAAATGTTAATGGAAGTGTGAATAATTTTGTAACAGTGTTCTGTAGGAATCGATATTGCCAAAATGTTGAACTTTTAAATTTAACTATACAATTTCACGTCGTTATGTAACAATTATTCAATCATTCTGCAGTTGCTAAATTTCTGGGGGAATAAAGTTCAGCGATCAACCTTGCATTGGCCGTGTTCAAAATTCATAGAAAGTTCCATATACTCACAGTTTCAACCATTTCAAAGAATCACATTTATTTTTTAGCTATTTGAAGTCCGAACAAATTAACTAGTAGTACCTTTTCGGACATATAATTAATCGTAAATAATAATAATCGTAAAAATTCTGTTGATGATTTATTTTCCCCAGAGTACGGATCCTACACCCTTGACACACTGCTTTTCGGATGACGAAAATGTTTCATGATTACACAAATTTAACATAATTGGCACGAACTCTAAATAACGCATTGGGGTCATCATTTGAACAATACAAAATGACAGGAGACGCTATCTTGCAACAACTATTTAAGATACGATTGGCTTAGAAATTTGAGATCATATTCATTTATGCATTGTTGTGGATGATCGATTTCAACAAAAAATTTACTTACAAATCGTGTAAATACATATTCGGATAGTTGAATTTCCCTGTGCAGTTTCGGAGCCAAAAAAGAAACGTAACAATAATGCAGTTCCAAATCGAACTAAATTACACTCTATATAAACCATCAGCTATTCAATTCAGAAATTGTTGAGTTTTGGGTATCCTATACACCCCCAGCAAACCAGGCTGTACGCATCGGGTTTGAGTGTAGCAATCAAACCAATAGCATTCAATTCAAATAAGGCTTTCATTCAAAACTGCCTGACTCTCAGAATAATAAATATTCATCTGTGAACTGTGACTGTTGTGCTGTTTAGTTAACCGAACATGGATACTACCCGTAATTCATCGGCAAAATCAATTTAGCACCAAACTATTTTTCATGCTGCGGAGCACATTAGAGTGATATTGTTGATTTTTTCAAATGTATGTAAATTTCATGACAATCGTAACATGAATATTTGATGAATGATGAAAAACGACAACACCAAATTACAAAGTCATGTTACCATAAAAATTGGAGTAGAGTGCTAATTTTGCCATATACGCGAGCTCAAACGTACACCATGACGGTTCATGGATGGGCGTAAATTTTGTGAATAAAATTTAAATTGATTTTCGAATAAATATCGGAGAAAATTGCTTAAATTGCATTGACTGATTACACTTTTGTTGAGGGTAAATTATTATTATTGTACACTCTCAACGTGGTGCAAATTGAATTTTTTTAACAATTTTACTGAGGTTGTTTTAGCGGATTAAATAAAAAATTTAACAACAACAACAACTGTTGCGAGGTCCTTTTCTATGTAGTAGAAACATATATGAAACACAAAGAATATGATTCGGATTCGGTGTTTTTATCGATTATGTATTTCGAAAACGACAAAAGTTGCAAAATAGTCTGAGAACGAAAAAAGGTACAAAAATGTCCTTTATGATTTCACTGGAAAAGTCATTTGCTAAAAAGAAGAAAAATACAACAAAAAAACAGCCAAGGAATAATTTTTCCTGACTTAATTCTTGTTTCAAGAAAAGTCTTTGCTTAAAATAAATAAGCATTATTTTAAGCAAGGACTTTTCTTGGAACAAGAAAATACATCTTAAATCAGGAAAAATTATTCCTTGGCTGTTTTTTTGTTGCATTTTTTTCTTGTTTTTAGCAAATGATTTGTGTTATAATACCATTGACCTATTTTGGAAGAATTAGGCGCTAAGCTAAAAAAAATAATTAAAATATTTTCATTTTTGACCTTTTTGAAAAGTTCTATAACTCCCGAAAGAACGTAAGTTAGACCATAAAATTTGGTCTAACTTGCGTGTGCTTTCATATTAAGTCGAAGATGTTTTTGCCGAAAACTGAGTCTTTTCGATTTAGAACCTGTATTATCCCTCCATTTGAATTTGGCAAAACGGCATGACCATACAAATAAATATCGTCCTCTGATGCTTGTAGTTGATGTTATAATTCAATAAATTTAACAGCTGCTCCTAACTACAAATTTATTTTTTATCGCATATACGTATTTTGGGAGCAATGTGCTCCCTTCTTCAGTGCGTTAGCTATTGATACATTGGCAATTGTACCGCATATATACCGCTCTTTTCCTCCTTCGTTAGTCGGTCCCTTTCGCTGCCTAGTTGACTCTTCAGCGTGCTTCCTCGGGTTGATCCCACGATGTTGATGTCGAATTTCCTCATAAATGTCCTGATCTTGTAGAAATTTTTGGCCATCGGTATGCTAATCCATCGCATTTCGTCTTTCGCTTGATCGTATAATGTAGTGCGTTCGCTCCTCCATATTTGCTGCTGTTTATTCGCCATGAGCTTCTTGATTATTTCTGTGTTGTATCCGTTTTTTGTCGCTGTGTCAAGGATAATATCCTTGACATATATTATATTCCTTTTCCTTATCGAAACCGTTTTTTGATAGCGGGTAAAGCCTGTGGATCATCGAATTACAATTCGTATACATACATGCCGCGAGTTTTTGCGATGTAGGATGTGCTGATGTCGCCATGATCGTCCTTTGAGTTGCGGTCGGTTTCCTATAGACTTTGAATTCGAGGTTACCTGTATTATTGATGATCCGTACGTCCAGAAATGGTAGTGAGCCTTGTTGCTCCATCTCCATAAAATTTGTATAAATTGTATTTTTCCGTGGTTCTTGTTGATGTCCTGCAGTATGTTTATAGCATCCTCCTTCCGGACTATGGCAAGGACGTCATCCACGTATCGTATCCCCAGTCTCGGCATTAAACCTTTTTCTTCGATCAGCGACTCAATATGAGCCATGAATATTTCGGTCAACAGTGGTGACATTGGGTTACCCATCGAAACGCCGGATGTTGTTTTGTAAAATTTGACTCGCGATACAAAGTAATTCTCCGCCATACACAAGTGTGCGAGGTTGCGGTGTATACTTTAACCTTCCTTCTCCATTCGGTTGTATTCCCGAACTTATTCAGCCAAACTTCGAGCTAATAGTTCGCTTGTTTGACTGGTGTGTTAGGAAACAGTGACTTCACGTACCTCGTCGTTGGCGATGCGTATGTCTTGCAGCTTCCTTGTGAGTTCGATTGTGTTTCTCACTGCATACCTACTATATGGGTCGCCGTCGCCGATGTGCATTATCTCGCTTGCCAGCCATTTTGCCACATTATAGGTCGGGTAGTTCGAGTCGGCAATAATTTCTCGCATTTCCTCTCCTTCCTTATGAATCTTGGGTTGGCATCGAATCCTTGGCAATGATGGGTTAGGCATCTTCAGCTTCGTTTTGTCCGCGAATGTCGTACTGGCTTCCCTAAGTGCTCGATCCACTCGTTTTATTGAATCCGTATACGTATATGCGATAAAAAAATCAATTTGTAGTTAGGAGCAGCTGGCATGACCATAACTTACACCACCCAACCATACCTTCATACTTTCCATTGATTTGAAGTTCTCTGATACACTTATTTTGGAAACTGAAGTTGCCGCTTACAATATTTAAAAAAAAAAACGAAACTCTGCTAAAATGGTCGGTTTGGTCAGTTGCAAACTTAGATAATTAGGCTTTCGAGTTTAGCTGCCCTACATACTACAAGTTTAAGATTTTTCATTTTTATAATCGGACGATTTGTGGATTACTTCTTCATTCCAAAAATAGCTCTCTGATAGAAGTAAATAGATATTGATGTATTCCATAAAATGAGCAAGCAAAATATTGTTACCAAGTTTGAAGAAAATACTGTTATCACTTTCCGACATGCAGCCATTTTTCAGGTGGAACTATCCTATTGCTTGGGAGTGTATCTGTCTCTCAAAGGGCTTAGAATTTGTACTGAAATATTAAACATTAAACACGAGGATTTCGGTAAATTATAAATAAATAAATAAATAAATAATCGGTCCTTGACAATTTTATACCCACGTAACAGTGAATTCGGGCCAGGGACGTCAAGGAAAAATAAGCTAACAGTGAATTCAGGAGATCGCAGAATCTGATTGATTTTGATAATTATTTCTTTTTAAGGCGGGTAGCTATAGGACAAGTTCCTTTATTTGCATTTGGGAAGTTGAGGTCACAGCAATCGGGGAAATTGATTCTAGTGTTCTTTCAGAATAGTGATGGACAGACTAACCTCTCTAAGCCAATTCCGAAATTTAGTACCGCTCGAGTGCGTCGGTTCGTCGAAAAAAAAACATCTGGAATAAGCGAACATACATAAATATATTTCGAAAATTGACGTTTGGATTCTCATTTTTTTTTCCTGGTATTAACCAATTTATAAAGGTAAGGGAGAATATATCAATCTTAAGGGTAGAGTTGCAGGATTAATGAAAAAAGTCTAATCGCGAGCGACCCATTCGTTGATTTTTTTTTTAATTTTTAATTTAAAGGAGTCATGGCGCCAAAAAAAAACAATAGGCTGCACAATAATTACATGGTCTCATCACATGTTAGCATTGATCTGTCATTAGTCGAAAACCAAACATAAGAAGCACCCTCCAAGACATGTAAAAGGTATACAAACTTGAATTCAGGAATCAAACTGTTTTTCAGCCAGGAGCAAACGTATATTCGAAACTGTTTTGGTGAGACTGCGCATAAGTTCCATAGAAATTTTTAACATCCCATATACATATGTTACATACATTCTCGTTAAACTTTCCATGTAAAGCGACTGTTCTACCCCAGCCAACATTTTAGTGAACATTCACTAGGTGAAACCGAACTGAAATCACATACTGAATGTACACTTCACTTGAGCTTCACCTAGTGAACAATTTATGAACGTATTCACTTTTCTTTCAGGAAATGAAAGCTAGGTGAATGCATTCACTTAATTTTCAGCAGCTGAATAGTTACTGAATGTATTCAGATTTCTTTCAGGAAATGATCTCGCTTAGGCTTCATGAAGCGAAAAGCAACTGAAACCCATACTGAAACCTATAATAATACCCGTAGCAATCGTTGGAATGCTATATTGAAAACTTTTAATAATTTTTATAAAAGTGTCAATTGAGTATAATTAGCTGTGCTGCTGTGTGAAATGAAGTTAAACTTAAAGTAATTTTGAAGACTTTTACTAAAAGCAACTTTAAAAAAGGTAAAGTGTCTAATCCAGGCCAGCCATATTCGACATTTACCTCGGAATAAATGGAATACTACCGTTTTTTCTCTACTTACAAAAGTGGTTAGGACCTCATTTGATTGGACTTTGTCTACTTAAAAAATGCCAAACATAAATTTTTAAAAATTAATTTATATTTAGGATCGTGTATGGCAGCAGTGCCCAACGCAATGATGCACTTAAAACTAGCCTTTTGATAGCTTACAATTAATTTCAATTTAAAATCATCTACTGAATCCGTTCTGAAAACACCCAGTGATTTCACTTTGAACTCATGTATTGAATTCTTACTGAAACCACCTAATGATTTCACTTGTCTTTCATCTACTGAACTCACTCTGAAGCCACCTAATGATTTCATTTAGGACTCATATTCTGAATTCGTTTCGAAACCACCCTATGGTTTCAGTTGGGATTCATCTCCTGAATTCATTCTGAATCCACCAAATGATTTCATTTCGGCATAAAAAATTTCATACGGTGAATTTCAGGTGAATCCGATGTGATATCAAACTGAAGCCTAAATGAAGCTCAAGTGAATTCACGTTCATGAAATGAATTCACTTTGACTTCAGTATGAATTCAGAATGTTCGCTGGGACTTTCCTTATAACGAAGGTCGGCAATTTGACTACAGCGCCGCATAGTGGGGCGAAAAACCCGAATTTTCGAAACAATTATAAAAACATGTCAGTTTTAATGTATTTGGCCATTCTAAATCGAATGGAATATATTTCACGCAGATAGGATCAGCCGTTTTGAAGTTATTCTGATTTTAAGGGGGAGGGGGATCATTTTTCAGTTTTTCTTAATTGTTTCAAAAACTGTAAAAGTTACAGCAAAATGGTTCGAGGACACATAAAACTACATAAAATTATCTTTGCAACGACATATAATACAATTGACTTATTTTGATAAATTATACCGTAGACCAAAAAATGAAATGGGATATTATAATTTTTTGACATTTACATTTGTTACTTTAACTCTGAAAGGAATGCTAGTTGAGCCAGGCTAATTTAGGGAAATATTCTTAACGAAATTAAGTTGACTTTTGCCAAAAATTGATTTGCTCCGACCAAGGACACGCCTGATTCGCCTATTAGAACTTTCCAAACCGACACGTCCATAGCTCCTCCCCGGGGGGAAGGGAGGGGGTAAATTTTGGCTGAACGCCAAGACAGAGTCCCTTTATACTCTATACTAAAAACTAGTTCAATAGGATGAAAACTACGGCTATCTCCGGTTCAAAGGGACCCAATATATTTTACAGTAGAATTTGAAAATCGTGCCTAAAACAGCCAACATGACATAACAAAATCGGCTATAAAAGTAGCCTGGGGTTCTATGGGGCTATGATTCTTACATATTAGTAATCTTGAGACTTTCGGGAATAATGTAGCATAAACAGACCCTTGGAGACACGTGGAGGTAGTTGTTCAAACTCAATGTGAAAAATCCAGTTTGGGTCAATTTGACCTTCATTAATTAAAATTAAATTTTATTGTTTTCCAATTTTTTTTTTATTTTTTTTAAGCTAACATATTTATTATAACCTAAAAATTGAAAATAAAATCATAAAGCAAAGTTGTATGAGAATTTATCGTCAGCGTTTTCATTGAAACTTGATTATGGAAAAATGTGCTTAAATTGCAAAATCAATTGTCTACACTTTGCGAGCCGCTGATTTCTTACTGTGACAGATATCGGTCCGAAATTTTTTGTAGAAAGAAACTTTAAAATGTTTACTATGCGATAAGTCATTCACAAAAGCTCTCAAATAGTATCAATTTTTTGAATGTTTGCCTCTACCGCCCCAATGTGCGCCGTAGAGGGTAAATCCGGCCTTCAATATGCTCCTACCTATAAATAGTTTTACTTAATAGCGTTAGCTCGTTTCTTGTTTACAAGTGTTCAGTGTTACAGAACAATCGAGATTCGCCTTCATAATTTGTTAAAGGATAAATGATGCTAATTGCATTCCATTCGCCTGCGATTTCTGTTTTTAGACTTTAGCTAGTTTATACTCAGGGCTACGTTTAGTATGACTGAAATATTTCTCTTAGGGAGACCCTCCCAAGGATCCCAACCACATTTGTTTGTGATCATGATGCCCAACCAACTTTGATCATTACAAGAAAATATTTTGCCGTCATAAAAAAAGATTTCAGTTTCGAAGGATTAGGTGACTAGCGAGGTGGCAGAATCGGATATTAAATTTATTTATTTATTTATTTATTATAGGCATACTGAACAGAACAACAATAATTCTAATAACACAGCACCTTAAGAAACTATAGAAATCTAAAGTTATAGAAAAGAAGAGGAAAAATGAAATGAAATGAAAATATTATTAAACTAATTGTAAGAGTAAGAAAGCAAAAACGTAAAATCCAAGAAATTAAATAGGTAAGCTACAAAATGCAAGAAATTAATTGTACATGGAAAGTTTGGAAACTAGAATGTATTTATAGTCACTGAAAAAAGTATTAATTTAATTTAGACATCAGAGCGCGCCTGAATGCATAAATGGAAGAAGGCAGCGGACCAAGCTCCAAATCGTCGTAACTGCGCATCATTCTGATAATAGACGAGTTCATGTAGGTGGAAAGACAAACAGTTGGGGGGTTAAAAATGGCTACACTACGAGTCCTATAACTGGGAAGTCTATACACAATATCCTCTACTGTAGAAGTAATTATAAGCCCTTTGCAGATTTTGTATAGAAAACAAAGGTCAAGAAAACACCTTCTTTTCTCCAAGGACATAATGTTTAAAAATATAAGACGTTGAGGATACTGTAGATAAGGTATTCCATATTTAAAAAATAAAGATTTAGTGAATCTACGTTGAATTGATTCTAAGTCTGTTCTGTTTTGTTCTGCAGATGGTGACCAAATAACAGACGCATATTCTAGTAAACTGCGTACAAGCGAAAGGAATAGTCTTACAGCAGTTCCAATGTTACGAAAATCACTGGAACATCGTCCTGGATATAAAGGGCCTGAAAAGTATGATTTATGATTATTATTCAAGTCTGCAGTGCTCACAGTGTCAAGCTCAACAGCTCTTTCCCCGCTAATTTTTGCAAGCCCGTTCCCTTGACATGGGTCCGCTAGTGCGGATAGTAGTCTTCTAGTTTCCCTGTCTCGGAATATCTAAGTCCCCAAGATTTAAATTTTCCCATTTAGAGACACGCTCTGTGGCTCACTTGGTTGAGTCGCACTCTACGATGCTAGTAATCTCGAGGTCCGGAGATCGAATCTCGGCGTGGTCCAAAATTTCCGTACATGTGCGGAAATATAACGTTGACTCGAAATTGCGTATAAACGGCTGAGTTAACGCACTATGGCCCCACATGGGGATATACGGTACTGAGAAGAAGAAAATTTAGAGAAATCCTGAAATTGTGGATTGCGGCAAGGCGTCATTGATCAACTTCTATACGCTGTTCTTTATTATTAGTACGGCAATATTCGTTATTTTCCAATAGTCGATTCCGCATTTTTACGCTTTCAAATATCGCAGTGCACCGATCCACTTCCCCCCCCTCCTTTGCTACGCCCATGAGGGCTGCTAAATTGACGAGAATATGTAACTGACAAAAGCGGAGTTAAATTCTTTTTTCCTAATTATATAAACTGCCCCTTGAGATCTCGAAATGCATATTTCATATTTGGATTTAAATTGGTAATATTAAACGGAAAAGAGAAAATACAAATTTCTGTTTTGCCATCGAAGAAAAAGGAATGATAAATTGCGTGATTAAAGTTGGAAATTTTTAGAAAGACAGTTAAGAAAAGGTGAAATTGAAGTTTGAAACGGACAACTATCGGTAAAAGTGGTGCTTACATAAATACAAAACAGAATTCACCAAGGAATAGAAAAATTGATTGATGATGGGAGATTTAACGAATGTTATTTCTTCGGAATCCCCAAAACCTCTACGTACCTGTAGGATAGGATCGCCACTGTTTCATTTAACTTTCCTTATTGGCTTGTAATAAGCTCATGTATGCTAAGGCGAATCAGTTAGTTACGCTAGTTAATTAGAGATTTTCAGTGCAAAGAACTATAGATTATAGATGTATGCCAAATCTAATCTATTTATTTCTTAAATTACAAAATAGAATGTAAAGAATCACATGTTAACCAAAGTCTTATATCTACAATATAAATTATATTCCAAATTTATTACTGTAATTGTTTGCATTAATTTCCATCGCAAACTGCAAAACCTTGCATCTAAACTCGAGTTTCTTTTGTGTGTCGAAACTTCGAACTGTCGGCAATAGTGACTTGAAAAATTCCATATCATCATCAACGACTGTCGTGACATTTTCCTTCCAGATTTCAATAAGTTTCTGTTCAAATTGGTTCATTTCAAAGGCTGGCTCTTCTCGCTGTGTTTTCTCCGGTTTGAAAGGTAGATCTGGAACGACAATTGGCGGCGTTGGAATTGGCAAAGGAGCTGGCGCTGGCATTGGATGTGTCGTCATGCGAGGAGGCGGCGCAGGCGCCGCCGGCGGGACAGTTTTCTTGGATAAATCATTACGACGCGAGACGAAATCCAAAAATTTCATTAGATCTGAGTGTACATATTTGTTATATCTTCGTCTGTTGGGATTGAGCTGATCTGGTTTTCGCAAATATTGATCACGAGCGCTTTTCCATCTTTGCTGAACACATCGAACTGTGGAAAATAAATACGCAAGTAATATAAGAAGCGTAATTATATTTTTCATAATATGGTACATGTACCTAAATTAAAAATAAAACTATAACTAATCCAAACTTACCTGCTTGCACTTTATCGAATTCGGAAAGATTTGCAAAATCATCGATTACGTGTAAAGCGACTGAATGCCATGACCTGTTTTTCGCATATTTATTTTTATATTCGCGACATCTCTTGTTCCACAGTGAAGGATTTTTTTGCACTTCAATAATCATTCTTTCCGTATCAAAAGTGCCTTTAACATTAGCACTTGAACTTGCCATTTTATTTAGCAGCGTACACGTATAACAGCAACTGCACGCGATGGAACTCAAATTTGAACTGTTTCTCGCACGCAAACGAATGCCACGCCGCGCGCCGGTCGAAAATATGCCGGCAAGCAAACCTGTATATTGTACGTACGTACTGATGTGTATCTACATATTTAACGTATGTAGAGACTCGCAATATCGGTACTATGCACGCACATAAGCCATTATGTAGGTTTTTTCTCGGGTAACGACTCGAGTTGAACGCTTGAACCCACCGGTTGATGTGCCTCGCCGGCCATGAATCAATGGGTAGAACGTAGAACCAAGTGAAATAAAATGGCCTGCGTTTTGAGTATTTCATATTGAAATGGCGTGCACGATCGTGGCCGGTTTATCATGCAATATGCCACCGCTAAATAGTGTATTTATAGCTAACTTTACGGTTATTTAAACATTATGTACCTAGATTATGGTTACATATTTGATTATGCACTCGGAGACAAAACAAACCGTACACATTTTGTCTTCCATAATTTTCCATAATTCCTTATTATTACATACTTAGAAAGATCTTGGTCGCCAATGAACGAATCAAAAGTCCTTTTCCACGGGGTCATCCCCCTTCTTCCTACAGTCCACCAAAATTGACCGTTTTTAGTATGTACTGGATATGACTATGCCGAAATTATAGCTGCCATAATGCCTAGTTAAATTAATCGAAAGTTCCCGACTCCCAATGAATGGATCTGCAGATCTTTTCCCCAAAATCACCCTCGTTGTCTGGCTACAGCTCTCTAAATTGGCCGATATTTCAGTACTTGATGTAGACTCGACCGATATTATAGTTTCAGGGGAGGGGGTGGAAACAAGAACAAGGTTAACCCCGGATTTGTAGACATTTTCCCGAGGTTCACTATCCTTCTCCCGGTAAATTCCCTCAACCGCCTCCCCCGGATGCATATCATATTGGTCAGTATTGAAATCGGCCAATTTGGAGCGCTAGTTTTGCGTAACGAAACTTCATATTACATACGTATGGGCCATCTAAAGACCTCCTACGAGTAGCGATAGTTTATATTCTAGAAAGTTGACAACGAAATAAAATCATGATAGTAACTACAAACAATAAATATATTCCAAATTAGGTATCCAAATAGAAAAAATAAAGTAAGGATAATTTGCGTTGTGTTGTGTTGTCTAGTCTGGCTAAGAAAAATATATTCGAATTGTAATGTATTCGAACTCCCTTTGATATTATATGATACCCTGCATAAACCCTGGATAAATTAGTGTCCCATTTTGTCTTCTTGTGACTTTCCTGGTAAGCATTTTCTTATTTGTTTGCAGCTTTAGCTTAGTCTTAGACTGCTAGTACCCTACTGATTTCGAAATTGGCGAAAATTGCTCATTTATTTGAATAAATGCGAAATGTTCTAATTTGGACTTTTTCCATAAAAAAAGTTTATTTTTGTCCAAAAAGGTCAATTAATGGCGATCATTTTTCATCTCAGATTGATTTTTTCAGAAGTTTTCCGTTAGAATAGAGAAATTGGTAAATGCAGAGAGTTGGCTGAATCACGAGCACGATGGCTTGCCGAGCACCGAGCAAGCCCTTTAGTTGCAGGTTTGATGAATGAACTTTCTGCAATGCGATTTTTTCAGGGAGAGCTTTTCTGGTGTGACGTATGTGATTTTAAAATATTTTCGGCCTTCTGGAGTAACAGCATAACGGTTGATCATTGTTTTAATCAACATAAATGTCAATATTTAACTGCACCTACAGATTTTATATGTTATCTATATTATACACCCAGAAAAAAATTGGTTTTATTAAAGAAAAGATGGAATAGCCTTTTTGGGAGAATGATAGATATATGATTGAAAATGTGAAGTGAATATTTGATTATAACAATGACATTGTTCATCGATTCTATGTAAGAATTCATTGAATTTTATCAAAAAAATAAAAAAGAATACTTTTTTTTTATTTTTTTTTATTGTGATTTAATTTCATTTCAAATTTTTATACTTTTATACCCGTCACTATGTGAAAGGGTATATTAACTTTGTCATAAAGTTTGCAGCGCACAGAAGGAAGCACTTCTGACTATATAAAGTAGTATATATTATTGATCAGTGTGCCGAGAGAAATCGATTGAGCGATGTTCGTCTGTCCGTCTGTATGTCTGTATGTTTCAATACAAACTAGTCACTCAGTTTTGAAGCTATATAGCTGAAATTTTGTATACAAGTTTCTTTTTAGTGTACGCTGTATATATGTCGGAATGAATGGAATCGGACCATGGGGCCATGGGGCTGCCAAGCTCTGAAAATTATGTTCTTCTGAGAAAAACTTTTTTCCTTATGAAGCAATCTTAACTAAACTTCTCCCAAATGTGTTTTTCTAGTAAAGCCTCAAAACATATATAGGAACGGATGAAATTGGAACGCTACGTCATAGGACTGTCATAAAACCAACCCTTGGAAATTAGGTTCTTCTATGAAAATTTTTGTCTTGTTCTGCTATCCGTTCTCATAGGGAGAACTTTTGTGTTTCCGATATTTTCCACTATGTGTCCGCTATATGGCGGACTGTAAGATAAGTGTCGCTAGTGTCGATAAGAAGAACTAGAAAATTCTCCTTACTGAGCTGATAGCGTAATGTTCCAAATTTTTTTTTCGTTATGAACCAATCCTAACCAAACTTCTCCCAAATGTGTTTCTAATAAAGCCTCAAAATATATCTAGGAACGGATGGAATAGGAACTTTACGTCTTAAGGCCTGAATAGACCTCGGGCGGAATGAAAATGAAATTTTTGTCCGCTGCGATTTTCTCAATGAAAATGCATGCCTACTGTCGTGGAACATGTCGGTAATGATGGGGAATTCCATAAGCTACACTTCGAATATTGTTCCAAAATTTTTCTCGGCCATTTTATGTATTATTTTTCGATTCCCCCGTCATTAGATATTTTCCACGGTGAAATGACCGGGGAATCGAAAAATAATACATAAAATGGCCGAGAAAAATTTTGGAACCATATTCGGATTGTAGCTTATGGAATTCCCCATCATTTCCGACATGTTCCACGACAGAAAGCATGTATTTTCATTGAAAAAATCGCAGCGGACAAAAATTTCATTTTCATTCCGCCCGAGGTCTATACTGCGCTTTACACTGAAATAAATGGTTTAGACTTTTTATCTAAAGTGAAGTAGTTGACTTAAATTCAGATAGTTTTACCAAAGAAATAGCTGATTTCTCTAATCCTCGCAGCTGAAAATACTATTAAATTCGTTCATTAAACCACGCAAGATTAGAAGAAAAAGTTTAGTCAATTCTTCAACAAAAGTTTTTGATTGTACTATTCAAATATAAAATTTAACTACAAACAATTGTTCTTTTTTTCTTCAACACAATTTAGCTATCCAACATTTAACATTTTATAGATAATGAATTAATTGAATTTGCAAATATAGTAGATGTTTCAACTAATGACGAATAGAAAAATTATCCATATCTTCGTAGCTGTTTCAACTACATAGAATCATAAGCTGAAAATCAACGCGAACTTTAGATGAATTCGACTATTTCTTTGGATAACCATTCTAATTTTTTTTCTCAGTGTATGGCTGTCATACAAACCAACCCCTGCAAAATAAGTTCTTCTATGAAAAACTTTTTCGCTCTTAATCCGACATTAAAAAAGAAAAACGTTTTTCGTTATGAACCAATCTTAAGCAAACTTCACCCAAATGTGTGTCTAGTTAAGCCTCAAAACATATCTAGGAACGAATGGAATCGGAACATTACGTCATAGGACTGTAATACAAACCAACCCCGAAATATTAGGTTCTTGTAAGAAAAGCTTTTTTTTTCTTTTTGAATCTTTCATGGATTAGTAAGCATCCATGGCAGGAGCCGCGTCGCATAATTTACAGCTGAAGGTGGGATCGATCATAAACATGTTACGGAATCTGAATCATCGAAAACTGTGCAACGGTTCGCGGTTGTCCGTCAAGAAACTGATGAACAATGTGATACAAGCGACCAGGGCCGGATTTCCCAGGAACAGATGGAATCAGAACACATCATAGGGCTGCGGTAGAAATTGTTAACACAAAAGGAGCTTAAGTTTCATTCAAAAGTGACGGGTATTCAAATTCCGGCCGCGCCCGAAATTAGCCTTGGTCTCGTTTATTCGTAAAAAACCTTATGTCGAAACTTGGACTAGAACCCTGCGTACCAGTCCGTTCACATTGCCATGAGACTACATGTGGAATGATGTCAACGTTTCTAAAATCTGAACTACATTACACGCAGTGCAATACAAAATAAATATTTTGAATTAAAAAAAGTATTTCATAGATTCAATGATGCAGCTTACATTTTCCTTAAAAATAAATAAATAAATAACAGGCGCGACAATCCAACATTGGACTAAGGCCGCCGGATGTGTTAGTGACATCCTATTTCCAAGATCTTATCTGCTTTTTGTTGAGGTAATGAGATCAGCATCACGCTCAGCAGTGTTATTTATCCCCACAAATGGGTACTCGATTAACATCTGAGTGAGATCATAGTCCGTCACAAGCTCGTGAGTTCGAAAAACACCATGGCTCACGGTGAGATTCGAACTTATGACCCTGTGCACCGAAGGTGCGCGCACTAACCGCTAGACCAGCCAGACTACTCAGTATTTGTTTACAAAGGCTATTATGTCGCTCATAGTTTGCGAGAGAAAAAATGTATACTTACATTTTCGTTAATAAATGTTTATACATAGAGGTTTGCCTTCTTTCAAACACAGCCATAGATCATCTGTCTCAAATGACGGATGCTTTACATCGTGAAAGTCAAAGTGCTGCTTTAAAAATTAATGCCACTAAGACGAAATACCTGATCTTGACATCAGAAAGGCAAAAAACATATCTATCTCCGGACAGCCGATAGAAAAAGTCCAGAACTTTACTTACCTTGGGAGCGTAGTAGCAGCGGTTGGTGGGGCTGATGCTGATAGAGTCGCACATAAATAAAGCCCAAGCAGTATTTTTCAGTTCGACTCCTCTCTGGCAAAACAAAAACATCTCCAGAAATACCAAATTTCGGATCTTCGAAAGCAATGTAAAATCCGTGCTTTTATATGGGTGTTCTACTTGGAAGGTGACCAGTGATATTAGAACCAAACTACAAACTTTCGTGAATCAGTGCCTTCGACGCATCCTACAAATTCGCTGGACTAACGTAATCTCTAACGACGACCTCCTCCAAATTACTGGCCAAAATGTCGATGCCTATCCTCATCGACATCAAAAGGTGGAAGTGGCAGTGGATAGGTCACAAACTTCGAAAAGAGCCAAAAAACTTTGCAAGATAGGCTCTAGATTGGAATCCTCAGGGAACCGATGCAAGACGTCATGTGGGAAGACCCAAAAATACATGGAGAAGATCTGTTGAGGCAGATGGAAAATCTGTAGGCAAATCGTGGGACCAGCTAAAGGCGATGGCTGCTAATAGGCAGAGATGGAAAAGTGGCGTAGTCAATGCCCTATGCCCCACTAGGGGTTAAAAGGAACCAGAGAGAGAGAGAGATAAAGATGACCCGACATGAATAAATATGTATAAAATTTAACAAGATGCTATCTAAACAAATTAGAACAAACAAATACTGAACCTTCGGCTGATTCGGTTTTGTTGTCCCGCCAAACTTTTAAATACTTCTCTCTAGTGAGCCAGGCATATACAATTTGTTTTACAGCGCTCAATGTGGCTTATTGTGGAATCCACATTATCTGAAAATTACATGCCTTAATAATGCTACAAACCCCAATTAATAAAAATGTTACCTCATAAAGCAAAATATTTACAAATCTTGTGGATAACAAAAATATACTCCGCACGACTTTTATTCGTATAGATTCCGAGCGAGTGCTGAAGGGTTATGTCCGTATTTCCGGTATAAATAGACGCATTCAAATAAAATTCAGCAGATCGAATCCTGACACTGCTCAGGATATCTAACAACAAGAAAAAAAATTCTCGTTGACGCTTTCAGCCAATATAGCTCGGCAAACATTTAAAATACTGCCCTGAAAAGTTTCGCTTTTTGACTTATTCCCCTCGACCCTAGTTATTATAGATTCTTCATTGCATAAGTTTAAAAGTCGCACAACGCTCTAAAATTGTTAAATTGTTTTATCGAAATGGTGAATCGAAGTGGATAGCCCATTACTACGAGTAAGTTCTCTCAACCAATTATACAAATTATTCTTTGGGACCAGAAGCATTAAGGATTGCTTGTATCTATGTGATTATGGTTGTGTTTGATTTCATTCAACGTCATACCACCAAATGCCCAGTATAATCAATAGTGATTAATGATGTTCGCTCAATCAGGAAAATTTGTTATCTTAATGCCACCTCCCACATAAAACAATGTTTTGAAAGCTGGTTACATGAGCTCATATTTTATTTAGGTTCATATTCGACATTGTGGCAGATACAAAGCATCGAAACGATCAAGAAAATTGCCAAAAGCGCTTTAGAAACCCTATCATTTTTCACTGCCCAGTGTGAATCTCTGCTGTTCTCTTCATATCACAAATCACCCCTTACTCTATTCTATATGGTTTTGATAAGCTTTCAGTCTTTTTTTGTCCAGGACTACAGCATTCATTTTAAACATATATGTACATATATATGTATAACAATACAATAATGTAAAAACTTATCGATTTTGGTATGGCCTGGAATGTTTTTTTTTTCATTTAAAATACAAAATGCCTTTGGCAAGTCTAGATATAAATTTTTTCGACTCTGTTCCTTTTGCCAGCATCGTATATGTACACACACACATATGAACTGTATCTAAATCTGCAAACATGTCCTGAAAGTTTGAGCTCAAGCAGCACCATATACAAAAGTTTTTTTAGGTTACTTCTGTTTATTATTAATACTCGTATATACAAGAATGCTTGTAGTACCCTTTTTATGGGATTTTCCCAAACTGCTAGTAAAAGTCGATTGGTCTACTTGAGGTATTGATGGTGATAGCGTTGCCAGAAATATTGATAGATATTAGTTGAATTTATATTTAGAATGAAAAAGTGACTTTGGTGTTTATTTTGCAAACATCTCGTCTGATTATGTCTGAAGATAAGATTGAAATTGAACGAAGAAAGTGTGTTTAGGGTAAATAAAATACAAGGTTGTTTTAAATCATACTAAAGACAAAATAATTGTCACAATATGTTATGGATGTGATGTTATTAGAATCGAGATCAAAAGAATGCCCAAGTTTTTTTGGCTGGCAATGCTTCGAAAAGGGAAATTCCCATCACCCTGTGCAAATAATTTACATTACGTGAAATTTCCGTAGTGGGCCAGAAAAAAATGTCTCTTACATATGATTACATACTATGAAATGAATGTACGTACATTCGCTTCCAAATTCATATAAAGGCACATACATACTTGGTAAGTATGGTTCGACATGCGGAAATTGTATCCCATTGGGGGTCTATTTGAAAATTGTACGTGCCATAGCCATAGCAATATGTATACGAAGAATATTATGATGTAAGTATATTTTGCATTATGTAGAGTGGCTGTAGTTCCAATTTCCACACGAATAGGGAACAAAAATTCAGCCTTAAGCAAGATGTTTTCAATTTAAAAGAATTTCATATATTGGCAATGGTTTAGCTATAAATGGTCTATAATGCTATACGACTCCAACACTGCATCAACATCATTTTTGTCGAATCCGTTTCATAATACCAATTCAGAAGAGAGACGAAAAGAGCTGACGATACGCGCAGAAGAGTGGAATTCGGAGCAATAAATCAATAATAAAAGTTTGATGTTATTCGGGAAAGACATGAAATATTAATTTTAGAAAGAATGTTCAACCCACCGCCACCATTCATCGAAACGGGATGTGGGATGAAGAGCCTTTCTGGAAATATTTCGTTCTTCAGGAACGTCTTTGTCCTCGATTGAACCGAATCTAGATATAGATATATACATAGGTATATAACTCGCGGTGCTTTCTGGATGAATTTCAAAGTTTTCGAATAGTTTTGTGAGATGATAGATGTTTTGCATTGAGAATATGCTAGTTTTATAAAAAGTTTCGTATATTTTAAACGAGGCTGAGCGTTCAGATGGAAATACATAATTGAATGCCGTACAATTGATATCTTTCCCCGTAAGTAGTTTTCCTAAAATAAGCTAAAAACGAGACCGAGGCTAATTTTGGGCACGGCCGAAACTTGGATACCCTTCTCTCCCCTCGGGCAAAAAGTTTTTTCGGGCGTACCTACGACTTGTACTTAATCCCCCTCCCCACCCCATTCTTTTCCTTCTGCACAGCAAAAAAATCGGACTAATTTTCACTCCGAATCGGCGTCGAATAGTGCCCATCCGAATCGGATAATATTGGCATAAAACTAGAAGCAAGGTATTGCTAAAGGCTCCGAACGAATGTAATGATTTGATCCATTTGGTGTAATAATTTAACCTCAAAAGAATATTTTCATTAACACCAAAAGGGTGATTCTCGATATTTTTGGAATTAAAAAAAAAACACCATTTTCACAGGGAAGGAACATGTAACTCATAAATGAGATTTGTATAACCTCTCTATAGGTGATCATTTACCTTTTTACGATCCCGAGACAATATGATTTGTAGACGAACGCCCTACCTACTAAGCTAACCAGACTAAAGGTACGTTGTGCTCGACACGACTGCATCGGCTCTAGCGACAGCGACTCGCTCATTTCATATAAAAACTCGTTTTTAGAATGAGAGAAAAATGAGTTTTTATATGAAATGAGCGAGTCGATGTCGCTAGAGCCGATGCAGTCGTGTCGAGGACAACGTACCTTTACAGATGAAGTTTGTTTATTATACAACATATGACGTCGCTCTACTACCAAGTTCACTCCAATCGGTGGATACAAAATACCAAAATCGGATGAAATTAGCCCCAGCACAATAACTTGATTAAACATGTTACGGAATGGATCCGATAGGTGTAATACTCAATACCAAATGGGATATTCTGTGCTATGTGTCCGTAAAAGGTTTTAATTTAGGATTTTCGTGCGTTTCGGATTCTTTTCTAATAAAACCCCAGATGGTGGTTTTATTTTGAGCATGGTTACTCCGAAATAATTTTGCTTTTTTATCCTATCGGATTTTCTTGCTCGAATACCCGGAACTTTTTTTCTGTGTGTCTTATTATTATATATTTGTGTGGGGTTTGGTTGGAATAAGTGGGCAATTAAAAATATTTACTCAGAAAATTTTATTGGGGGATGCGGGAGCATGGCTCCATAGTACGATTCCATTTGTTTTGACCTTTTTAGCTGCTTTGATAAAGACACATTAATTCAAGGTTTTGTGAAATTGGTGTAAAAAATGTTTCTTGGGGCTCTATTACACAGTCATATATTGGTCATATATATGATAATAAATATTATCATATCCTTAAGCGACGTCAACAACGCATTGGTCTCGGCGATGACACGATCCAAGATAGAGCTGCCTGTAGAAATATGCTGAGATATTATCGCCAAAACGGGCGATGTGCCTACACCGCAGGCCGAGCAACGCGAAACCATGGAGCGGTATAAAGAACGAGGCCAGGAAGAGGAAGATCATATCCTTAAGCCTACTCGATTTTGTTTAGTGTACGTGTAAAAATTTAAATCGAATGAATCGTGTAGGCTTGAAATATAACTGTCACGGAGCCCATACAACAACCAAAATGGAGGGTTGGGTTTGCAGCCCCATGACCCCATGGTCCGATTTGATCCATTCTTACATAAAAACTCCCAGTCGCTTGAATAGGGACAGCCTGTTTGCATAAAAACAAAAAAATTCCTTGCAGCAGAGAGCATAACTCAGTATTTGTTTTAAAAAAAATAACAGGCGCGACAATCCAACATTGGACTAAGGCCGCAGGATGTGTTAGTGACATCCTATTTCCAAGATCTTATCTGCTTCTTTGTTGAGGTAATGAGATCAGCATCACGCTCAGCAGTGTTATTTATCCCCATAAATGGATACTCGTTTAACAGCTGAGTGAGATCATAGTCCGTCCGTCACAAGCTCGTGAGTTCGAAAAACACCATGGTTCACGGTGAGATTCGAACTCATGACCCTGTGCACCGAAGGTGCGCGTACTAACCGCTAGACCAGCCAGACTACTCAGTATTTGTTTACAAAGGCTATTATGTCGCTCATAGTTTGCGAGAACAAAAATGAAACATTTAATAACAACAGTTTTGTTTCATCAACTTTATGCTGATGCACTAATAAATGTTATGCTATAAATGTAAGTTTCGGTAGCCATGGGTAGAGCAAAAGCAGTAAATACCGCGCAAATGGCTCAAATCGATGTTTTGAGAAATGTTTACGCGTAATTTCGAAAATAGTGAAAAAAAGTAAATCAGTTTTGTTTAACTATTTAAAAAATAAAAGTGGATATCGACGAAACATGAAAAGGCATACGCGAGGTGCCCTAACCGACAAAGAGAAAGGGGCAATTCTGCGAGCCGCCTCTAATTCTGCACTATTAGCGGCTACAATTGGAGCTAAAGTCGGCGTTACAGCTAGTGTATCAACAGCGGAACGTGTAATAAGCAATTCCTCACACCTAAAACGAAAGAAAATTCACAAAAAAAAAACACCGTTAGACGCAAAGAGGAAAGGCCATTGTCTGGATTTTGCTCGCCAAAATATGTCATGGCGGCAGGAGTATGGAACAGGGTAATTTTTTCGGATGGCCCAGATGGGTACCATTTCTATTTCCAGGGCCGGATATAGCCTCTATGGCGCCCCTGGGCAGTAGATAAATCACCGCCCTTCGCCTAACCAGCGGCGACCTTGAAATAGTAAAAATCGCATACTCATTGTAGGTGTTTTGGCCGGTAACCTTAAAAAATCGAAAATGTAAGCACTCATTGATGTTATTCAACAAAATTGATTGGGCGCTAAATTTTCTGTGGAATTTTATCTTTGAGTAGAGTTATCAATTCGTTGATTCGCGCAAGTCTCTATATTAAAGAGGTACTAACATCATAAGTTCACGTGAAATCCATGCATAAACTGTCAAAATTTTGATGATCGTGAAATGTAAGTCGCTTGATGGTACGCACTTCAGTTGCAGTGGCACTTTATTTTACAATATCGATCAGGCCGCGGAGCCTATTTATTTATTAAAAATTTATTTAAGAAAAGGGGCAAGTCTTAGCGGACCATTTTTCATGTGAGAAATAAATGCAAGTTTTTTGCTCGGTAAATACTTACCTAAACCTGTCAAAAATCTCGCGCAAGGCAAGAATAGCTTGCATCTAGGTATTCAGTTTTTTGGACAAAACCCAATGCTCGAACCATATATTCCCGTGCGAATATAATGTCCTTATATTTATTTTCGTGCGAGCGATGAATAGGAAGAATCAAATATTAAATTACTTGGACTTATAAGAGCTGATTTTAGGGTCGAATAACCGACAGTTAGCAGAATACGCACCATGCACAAATTGTTGATGCAGTATATGTCATCATAAGATAAGATATCTCCACTTTCGTTCGAGTTTTGAATGCTAATATTTGCGTGAGAAAGAAAGTTTAAAAATTTGCCGCTCCTTGAAATCTGCCGCCCCCGGGCAGCTGCCCGGGTTGCCCATATGGAAAATCCGGCGCTGTCTATTTCCACGATCTGCGTAAAAACGAACGAGCGTCATAGTAGAGAAGGTAGCCTAATGGTATGGGGAGCTGTCTCTTATTACTGAGCGATACCTTTCAGCTTTCAAAGCAATAAGATGACTGCTCACATGCATCAAACGGTATTAGAAAGAGCATTTCCACAATGTCAAAACATCTTTGGGCCTCTAAGATGGATGTACCAGCCCGATAATGCCCCTATTCAAACGGCGCGGTCGATAAAAACATGGATCCAAACCCAAAATGTCGATTTAATGGCGTGGCCTCCATACTCCCCAGACCTAAACATAATGAAAAACGTTTGGGGATGGCTAACGCGAAAAGTTTAAGAAGATGGCAGACAATTCGAGGACAAAAGTCAGCTGATAGAGGCAATCAAAGTCGCGTGGGATGAGATATCTTTAAATTACCTCAAATCATTGTATGATTCGATGTCCAAAAGAATTTTTGAAATAATTTTAAATAAAGGAGCAAGTACACATTATTGAAAAAAATAAATTGAATACTATTTGCATTTTTTCTTAAGTAACACCAGGGTTTCACTAGTGTCCCTATTCAAATGACGCATTTTTTAACGTAAAATTTAGTAGTGCATCAGCTTGATGTTGATGAAACATAACTGTTGTTATTAAATGTTTCATTTTTTTTTCTCACAAACTATGAGCAACATAATAGCCTTTGTAAACAAATACTGAGTTATGATCTCTGCTGCAGGGAAGAGGATATTTTGAGATAAACAACTCTCTAAAAGGCTGCCTATTCAAGTGACTTGGAGTGTGTGTTGTGTCATCAATAGAGTATTTCTATTTGTGTGAAACTCGGTTGAAGTTGGTGCACAAATAAAAAAGTTTCCTTAGAAGAATCTAATTTGGGGGTTGGGTTTGTATGGCAGCCCCAAGACCCCATTGTCCGATTTTATCCATTCTTACATATGTTTTTTGTTATCAATAGAAACATATTTGTGTGAAATTTGGTTGAAATTGGTCCACAAATAAAAAAAATTTTCTTAGAAGAACCTAATTTGGGGGATTGGGTTTGTATGGCAACCCCATGACCCCATTGTCCGATTCAAACATACAAACTGTCGCAGCAAAAAGAAGCATTTCTGCAAAATTTCAGCTTCATAGCTTTTAAATTGGCCGAGTAAAACGCGTCGTAACAGACAGACGGTCATCGCCCAATCGATTCCCCAAGTCATGCTGATCAGATGATATATTATACTTTTTATATGGTCGGAGATGCTTCCTTCAATGCATGACAAAGTTAATAAATACCCTTTCACTCTATGAGCGAAGGGTTTATTTTTGCACAAAATATATGAGTACAAATTAAATTTTTTTGGTAAAATATAAATTTAGTACATTTTTATATAACCAATTAATAAATTAAACTTCCATTGCTAATCGTTTATAGTATTCAATTGAAGGATGAAGCTCTCTATTACATAGCTTTGAAGCTTTTTTGGAGGCATGGCTGCTATAGGTTGCTTCTGAGCCAGTCAACGGTTTTCTAATAATGTTGAAGTTTGATGGATCCCTCCCGAAGCAAAAAACCTGAGTACGTCCTGAGCCGCGGCATTGATGTAAAACTTTTTTCGAATGTAAAGAGTAGGTACTCGTATGTACTTAGACACCCAATTTTTTTTTTACTAAAAATTATAACGTAATTGAACTGGATAGGACCAAACCGAAATTTCAGTTGCCGTAATGGCTATATAGTGAAATTGATGTCAATAGAAAGTTCTCCACTCCCATTGGATGGATGTTAAGTCATTTTCCCCAAAATCAACCCCGTTCTCCCGCTGCAGACCTTCAAATTGTCCGTTTTCAGTACTGTATCCTGGATAGGGGGTAGCCCCGTGGAAAAGGATTTCATATTCGTTCATTTGGGAAACAAGATCTTTCGTTATAGACAAGTATGATAGAAAACTATGCAAGGAAAAAAGATGTCCGTTTTTTTTTTGCCCTGGGTGTATTTTTTTGTTGCCCGCCCGAATGTATTTCATCAAGTCTAATTTGTCATCATATGATTTTTATGAAACGCTAAAATTTTGTGCTCGTATGCTTATCTCCAAGTAAAAATGCCATAATAAATGGGTTGATGGGATTATCGCACATAACCCGGATTATTTTCGAATCATTTCCACAATCAGTGGTCGCATATAGAATAGGCGAATGCCGAATAGTTTTCATGATGTGAATAACAGCCTACACGTGACGATTACAGCACTAACGATATTAACGATTCGTTTCTAACCCTAGGGGAGCGGAGTTTCCCATAACAACCATAATAATTCTGTATGTTAGTTCTTCAATACGTTTTGGTGAAATTCGATCGGGGCGTTAGCCATGAACCAAATCACGCGGACTAGTGACTACACAAAGATGGTAATTCAATACTTAATGGCATTTCATTACTCTCGCGATGGCAAGCCATACGTGAAGCCCATTGCCCGCACAAAACACCACCGATTTCGACCCATCGTCATCATCATTCGAAACAGCCTTGCGCTTTGATTTCATGCAATGCAGACGACGACGATGACAACAACGACGTCATTGAGCACATACAGGATGTCAGAGCTTATATTGGTACCATGCGGCTATATAAGAAAGGAAATCTATACGTGTCCCAAAGACGACGATGGCAACTAATATATTTTATCCGGAATAAAGTAACATGACAAAACCTCTCGACTGGAAATGTCAAATGACCTGAGCTGGAATATACTCGAATGAATAGGAGCACCTTGACAGGCCTCATGGCACCACCTCTCTTTTGTCGCAACCACCACCTCTTGGTTCGATGTATACGGATGCACTTTAGTGCAAAACCATATTATTAGTTTCAGACGCGACCGATTTCGGAAAGTCTCTCTCCTCTATTAAGGTCCCTGGGATACGAACGAAATTCAATCATACAGCAAAAATCTGGTCTTTCATGGTATTTACGGAATCCGTGTTAGTTAAGCCGTAAAGAAAATGATTTACTCAGATAAAAGACAAATAACATCGAGGATACATTTTCGGGAGAGCCGTATATACTTGTGTCCGCATAAACGTATTCCCGACGGATCAAACAATTCTAACGGAATCCAAATACATTACCAAGGATTACTTTATGTACATACATACAGTTCACGAGTGTGCACAGCGGTGATGTTGTAAAAAAACCTTCCAAAGCATTGTTTGCATCGTATACCGACTGAAATTTCAGAAATATCCCGGGAGGAAGAGATCTCTTGTCTGCCGTAAATTGTCTGAATATTGTATTTCAGGCTAAAATAAATCAACAATTTAAAAAGAAATCTGAATGGTTCCAACTTTAGTTGAGAGACATTTTTCCTATACGTTGTTTATGCATTCGATACTTTACAGGGCATTAAGGAAGGTGTGGTGGACCCATGCATCTCTAGTGTATATCTTCCAGATAAATAAAGCCACCGTTCAATATTTTTTGTTTATCGTGTTAAGATACCTGAGTGCCGCGGCACGGTATACTAAAACCTTGCAACTAATGACATGGGCTAAGAATAATATTAAGTGAATCCTTTGTTTACAGCGTTGAATGTATTTAGATGCTCATCAATTCAATTTTTAAAAAGAAAATAAGTCGGACGCATAGGTTAAGCAGGTACTGGATATTATTATCATTCTAATGTGACTCTTGAACCTCGTACGCGTTTATTGTTTTTTTTTTGTTCAAAAGATAAATACAGATGGATTTATAGTACTATGTATCTCAAACGTATAAAGCATGTACGTGAATAAACTCTTAAAGCAGACCACTTAGTATCAAATTTCCCATTTAAAGATAAAGGACCCCAGAGACGTTTGCAATCAAAAGGGACTTCGTTGGAAAAATAAAAATACATAAAAAAACAGATGTGACCCGAAGGGGTGTAACAACTGATTATATTTTCAACGACAGCAGCGCGATTCATGTTTATTGTTAAAAGATGAAAATTCAATTTCCTGAGGGTGTTTTTCAAACATCAACTGTGCGTATACGCACAATTCCGTTGGCTATCATAATGAAATGATATATACTCGTATTTTGAAAAGCAAACAGTAGATAATACGAGTATAATGATACATTGAATTTTTTCTCGGGAAGTTATTTTTCGTTCTTTACAATGTTGCCGTCTGTTTAAAATATCATCAACAATCTTAATTATGCATACCATACCAGTGGTGTTAAACTCAAAATCTAGAAACTATAGGCAAGAATTTAAAGCTCTAAGAATTGGTTGATCGATTGCTAAGCACTATTTGTGAATTGATTTCGGCAAATTTTGGACAGTTCATTCTCAGCATTATAAACAACCCCCCAATGCTTCATATCTTAACAAATAATTTAATTGTGAAATATCATAACTAATGAAGGTAGCAAATTCACCAGTAATAATCTCGTTGTCAACTAAAATGTTATTAAAAAAGTGACTGGCCATGTTATGATCAAAAATTTTAAGGAAAATTTAGTATTATTACTCAGACGGACAAAGATATGGTCTATACAGGAGCCGCCATTCTCAGTTGTTCGAGTTGGCACATTTATACACGATTCAAACCCATGGGAAGCCATATAAACAGTGTGTATTTATCGACATCAGCAGTTTCCAACATTAATTCAATATTTAAATCTTGCTAAGTTAAGTGGCAGACAAACAAGTCGAGGTTCTTGCACAGATTTCTAATATTTTGATGGGTTCTACATAACGCTCGTATATGTTTTAACGTAAAAAGCAGGACAAATCCACCAAAAAATCGTCGTTTCACGGAAAAATGCCAGTGAAAAAGCAGGACAGAAAAAAGGACAACCAGAAACACAAATGCCACTGTAATATTTGTGTACCTTTCAAATTTATCAGCAATAAGTGTGGATTTTTTGTCAAGCTCAAATGCTTGTTTCAGTGTAGTTCAATTAGAGGAGAATTTTATTTAATGTCCTGACTTCTTTGAGAATCACTTGGGCATCAACCTTAGGCCTAGAACCTAGATTCCATAGCGGTATCACATCTGCTTAATAATTCCTAACAAGCTTGCACGGCGATCTTCGTATCGCCCCACCTTTTCCAATTCGTTTAGGAAATATAGACAAAACTATGAGAAAATCAGCTGCCTTATAATTTTTCTCCTGGCCAATTTGCCAGTGGTGTCAATAGCAATTTTGTTGACGAGGGAAGAGGGTGCAATTTCGTATCGCACGCCTTAGCCTTTGGTTTTTTTATAAAATGAACTCAATTATTTGTTTAGGAAAAGAAAATGAAATAAGTAGGTAATTTAAATGAGTAAAAATAAATACGCCTTTGAATGAGTAACTGCATTTCCATGATATTAAAACTAAAGGTTATTTCAGAAATTCGTTTTATTACAATCGAAATGATTCAGAAACAGGAAACCATTTAAGTACTTTTCCATAAACAACGATTCTCATTTTATTATTTGGTGCGAGAAGGAACAAAGCTGATGGTTGCTCGACATATGAACATGCCACGTACTATTGGCCGTGGGAGAAACATTCATTCCTCAAATTTAAACCACAAACACTCTAAGATTGGCCGATTTATTGATGGTTATCGCGAATGCAAGACGAATCGGGTATTGAGAATGATTTACTGTGTGCATTTATTGTGCATTTTTTTTGCATATTTCAATAGCTATTGTGGTATTTTGGAGTAGAGGCCAATATGGTTGGGCAAATTTATTGTAATGAACATTTTCACTAAGGAGATTTAGGCAAAAGTATGTGCAAAATAGCTGCCTTCAAAATTTGCTCGTTTTGATCCAATCCGGTGGTGCAAATATTCCGCAAATTACACTAAACCGTTCCAAAATGGTGGCCAAAGGGTCAGAAAACAGCTGCGGTGGGGGGTTTGGTTTGTATATGGCAGCCCTATGACCCCATGTTCTGACGTGATCCATTCATATATGTAATGTTTTGTGTCATCAATAGAAATACATTTGTGTGAAATTTGGTTGAAATTGGTGCACAAATAAAAAGTTTTTCTTGAAAGAACCTAATTTGGGGGGTTGGGTTTGTATGGCAGCCCCATGACCCCATTGTTCGATTTGATCCATTCTTACGTATCTTTTGTGTCATCAATAGAAATACATTTGTGTGAAATTTGGTTGAAATTGGTGGACAAATAAAAAAGTTTTTCTTAGGAGAACCTAATTTGGGGGGTTGGGTTTGTATGGCAGCATCATGACCCCATGGTCCGATTTGATCCATTCTTACATATGTTTTGTGTCATCAATGCGAACACATTTATGTGAAATTTGGTTGAAATTGATACACAAATAAAAAAGTTTTTCTTAGAAGAAGCCCCATGACCCCATTGTCTGATTTTACCGATTCAAACATACAAACTGCCTGCAGCAGAAATAAGCATTTGTGCAAAATTTCAGCTTCATAGCTTTTAAATTGACCGAGTAAAACGCGTCGCAACAGACAGATAGACGGACAGACTGATATCGCCCAATCGACTCCCCAAGTCATGCTGATCGTATCGCACATCCAAAAGAAGAACGACGCAACTGCAAATTTGTTGATTCGCCAGAAATTGCATTTTAAAATTTCTTTCACGTGTTTTTTACAATTCCAAGAGTATTTTTGTGGTGTTCTGTATTATAGGTAGCTGAAAATATTGCTGAATTTATTGACATTCAATTTTAGAATGATATATTTTTAAAAAAATTATCGTTCGTGCATAATGATGATTAGTGAGAAGATGTTTCAGTCGCGTAATAGTTGATTTAATATTAATCGTGACATGAATCGTGCTAATCAGCCAGGATAAAGAATACAAAAGAGAATTCATTTGTTTTTTCCTTTATTTTGTTATAATTTATTATGAAAAAATTAACATTTATTCAAAAAGAATATGGAAAAATGGTTCGTAATACGAGTAATACGAGTAATACCATGGTTTAAGATTGAAGTTTAATAAACTTATTAAGTCATTTTGTTGTGCTCTGATATTGAAATTGTTGATGCATAGATTTGTTTCAAGGGAACAGTATCAACTGAGCGGTCGTATAAGCGGGTACCCTTCAATATAGGGGGGGTGGCAAAGGGGTGAAAATTCAGTTTTTTGCAAATATGTATCTGGAAAACTATAAGTCTAGCCGAAAAATGTCATGAAAACGAAATGAACTCCACAAAATTACCTTTGTAAGTATATGTAACACTCTAAACATTTTCTTGGAAAATTATATCATAGACCCAAAAGTATTATAGTGAATTTGCATTTTCTGAGTTTTACATTTCGCGCTGTAACTCTTGACAGAATAGACTTAGAGTCATAAGATCTTCTACATGTATTGCTAAGAAAATTTTTCATTTGTATCAAAAATTGAAGTCTTCCGACCATTGACACCCCCCTGACTCCTCCTAACATTTTTAAAAAAGGTATGCCTGAAGCTTCTTTTCAAATTGAGACAGGCAGATCGAATTTGGTAGGGTGCCTAACCTAAGCCCCCTCCACCAGAAAATAGTACCGAAACTAAAGATGCCCCCATACAAAGTGAACCAAAATTCTAACAAATTTCAATTCTATCAAAAATCTAAAATAGAAAAAACAATTTATCTCTTAGAACGTCACTATACCAGTTAGTTTTATGAATGTATGTTCAAAAGTTTGTACCAAAGCGTATGCTACATACGAAATGTAAAACTCAAAAAATGTAAATCCAATATAATACTTTTGGGTCTAGGGCAGGCGCGCACAGAGGATTTACGGGGCCCGGGGCATATAAATAAAAGTGGCCCCTTTGAGAAAAAGAACTCTGGAAACTCTATAAATGTTGTTCCTACTACAGGATGCCAGGATGCTGGTACCTGAGAGAGCGGCATTAGGGTATAGATAGATAGGGCGCTCGTCTTCGAATCATAGGTTCGCGGGATCGAATCTCATTGTAGGCGCAGTAGGCATCACTAACACCTATAGAGGTCAATGATGCGCTGCGTGAGCATTTTTATAAAAAAAAAAACAATTGATGAAATCATTAATTTGATAAACGTTACAACAAGAACGCTATTCTCAATGTAAGCATGCAAAGAGTCAAAGTAGCTCTTAGCAAAGTTATTTTAAGTACGATGTTCTTAATTTTAGTAGAAAAACTTCAAAATACTTGGTTTAAGATCGATCCACACTTTTTAGTCATCAGTCGCTGTCACAGTGATTTCTCATACAAATTGACAAATTGTCAGTCAATCAATTAACTTGTATGGAAAGTGACTGTGACTGAAAAGTGTGTATCGAACTTCAAGAGTGTTTTCGATTGATTTCACTTTACTTTTTTTCTCAGTGTAGGGGGCCCACTCAAGAAGTTGGCGGGAGGGCGCAGAGTGAAGTTGTTTCGTCACTGCTGATGGCATTGCAAAAATCGAAATTCTTGTCTCTTCATAAACGTTACTAAGACTGAGTGTGCACTGATCCATAGGAGAACAAAAGTCTAAAACCAAACCAGTAGAAAACGTTGAGAAATTTTGCTAGTTCGAGAGCATAGTTACAGATAAGACTACAATGAGTTAACAACAATCAGAGAGAGACTTGAATAAATATAAGTTTATGGAAACTAAATAAGAAATAGTAATTTAAAGAGGATCCATCGTGTTCAGTTTCTTAGTTAACACTTTCTCTATAAAACACACATAGTTCGAGGACACTCAGATTTAGATTAATACCGATTAATTAGATAAATTTCGGCAGAGTGTGCTGTTGATCTCAACACCTAAAATATATCAAGATCAGTGCCAATTTTAGATTTAGCAAATTGAATTGAAAAAAGTAGGTGAAGGGAAATCCTATAAGGTTCTAGAAATGCTTTGAATAACGCAAAACAAGATAAATAGAGATTTAAATAAAATTTATCTGAACTCAATTCGTGTAATAATTTTGCAGACGTATGCGCACTACGAGACCACTGTCCCTGCGGGGCCCTCTCCAACGCGGGGCCCGGGGCAAATTGCCCCTTTTGCCCCACCCTCTGTGCGCGCCTGGTCTAGGGTATAATTTTCTGAGAAAACGGCTAGAGCGTTATATATCATTACAAAGGTAATTTTGTGAAGTTTGTTTCGTTCTCGGGACAGACTCATAGTTTTCCAGATATTTGAAAAAAGACTGAATTTTAACCGCTTTGCCTCCCCTCCTTCTTCCTCCTTAACCCATTGCCCAAATCAGTGTAACTTTTTACTGCGTATATTGGGCAGTGTATTCAGCAATTTAGCATCAAACATTTTTTTAAGTATGGGTTTTTTACCCTGATGAATACTATAACCTTCATTTTGGGTGTGCCCTCTAATGAGAAATTTGTGCTCGATAGAACTTAAATCAAATTTTCTCACAGCATACAATACATGCTTAACATAAATCTGCCAAGAAATAATAATTAAAGCATAGTCAATAGACACAGACAAACATCAATTCAATATTTTAACCTGTTCTTTGTTTGCCACGACAGTTATCTAAGTAAAAAAATCAGATTATCGCCAGGATGTTTTGTTGAAACTTCTTCCAAATATTGCAAAACACAACTTCCTAATCTCATTAACATCTCTGTTTCCCATCATGCCAAATGTAGCATATATTTTTCTCTCTCGTTAATTCTGCAATTTAACCCTTTCGCTCCCAATGATGCCATATGGCATCATGAAATTTAATGATTTTTCATAGAAAATGTAAGAAATCAATTTTAACTTTTTGTATGATATTACACTCTCCCAATAGTGTAATACCTAGTTGATTTTTCCAGCGTGAAATTTTTGGTTTTGGGATGTTATTTTTAATGAAATTTTAGAGAAGGTTTGACGATTGTCGTAAAGCCGAAAAACTGATTAATCCATTTCTCCATATTTCCTGATAATAATCATTTTATGCAAATCATTTTAATGGTTTTATTTTGTAAAGAAGTTGTTGTAAGAGAAAATCAAAAGATTTTTCGATTTTTTTTTTAGGAGAACCCTATAAAGTGGTTTTGCATGAGCATGATGCCATATGGCATCATTGGGCGTGAAAGGCATATCAGTAAGTTCCCTATTCATATAAATGCTAGTTGCTTGCTGTATGGAAGGCACCCTTAGTTTTTATCCGAATGAGCTAATTTTTGGTGGGTGGGGTAATTATGAGCTCCAATCGCAATAAACCAAAATTTAGCACTCTGCTCTAACTTTGGGGGGAGTTATGGACATTTCCTATCGCCAAATTCAAATGGGGGGATAATGGGGGTCGTTGATCGGAGCCACTCAATGTTTCTCCCAAAATAATATTAAACTTATTGGGAATACTTGTACGATATTTTACGGCTGAACTAACATTCTTTCAAGAGTTATGGGGCTTTTGAAAAAGGTATAAAATGAAAAAGTTCTAATTTATTTTTAAGCTAGCGCCGAATCATTGAATAGATCTCTAATGTGTTATATATCATTGCAAAGATAATTTTATGTAGTTTTTTTCGTTCTCAGACTATTTTTCTATATCTTTTGTCGTTTTTTAAATACTCGCAAAAAAACGAAAAATGACCCCCATTTCCCCTTTCCCCCGTTTTTAAGGTTGCGGACCCCCAATCGGCTGGAACTTTTTTTTCCCATAATCTGGGGGTCGTCACCAACCATTCTGCAACAAAAATCCGATGTAGGATTTTTGCCGACCAAATATCTCATTTTTCACACGGAACTTGCTAAGTGCCCTTTCAGTCCCAATGATCCCATATGGCATCATGCTCTAATTTGTTAACTATAGCGCTTAAAATTTTTTTTTTAAGAAAATATCATAAAACTACCTACCTACTGAACGACATAATGTTGTTAGAAAAATTCTACGCTTAAAATCCATAATTTGGGCATGAAAGGGTTAATATTCTTAGTTAAACATTTAAGTCTTCTTGTTACGCCAATTAAAAACTGAAACTAAATCATTTTGCAATTATTTTTGCATTAACTTCCTCTTCAATGTGGTTTCGAATATTCACATCAAGACAAAAGATACAAACATCTAACTTGCCAATCTCAAACATTGATTTGAATATTTGAATATATTTGATAGAAATATATTTTTTACCAGGAAGCATAACCAAAATGAGAGAGTGTTCACAGGCTATTTCAAAAATCAGAACTCATACCGGACCAGTATATTTTGTTAATAAGTTTCGCAAAACTTTAAATTCAATCAAATTCCGCATCCTTAAATTTTATATTTTTTAGAAACTCTGTGGTTTGATACAATGAAGTAGGTTGAACATGCCAATGTGATAATAGAGACATACACCGCATTTGCTTTATGGAGTGGAACGATAGATTAAGACTTTCTAAGTTTTGGTAATAGTCATTAATCGGGTTATGATATTATTTCAAAATTATTTTATGAAGATATAGTTCAGTAAATCGAATTAATTAAAAGGCGAATAGTTATCGGGACATTGTAACACTAAAAAAAAAACGTGGTAAATAAAAGAAAATATCGCATTCGTGCCCACAGGAGGCCGACGAGGAGGGCTGACAGCTGAGCGATACGTTTCCGATATTCTCCGTGTCCACGTTGTGCCCTATGCAGCATTTATTGGCGAGAGCTTCACTTTGATGCACGACAATGCCCGGTGTCATGCATCGCGCCTCACTCGACAGGTCTTGAATGAAGCCAATATGTCGTCACTTAACTGGCCTGCACCCAGTCCCGACATCAATCCCATTGAACACTTATGGGACGAACTCAACAGAAGAGTCAGAGCCAGAAATCCAGTCCCTTCGTCCACTGAAGAATTAAAGGCAGCCCTATTAGAGGAGTGGACCGGTATTCCTCAAGATACCATCAGCACCTTGATCAGATCAATGCAGAATCGATTGGAAGCTGTCATTAGAGCAAGAGGAGGCAATACCAAATACTAAAATAATAAATGCTTAACTTATTTTCCAACAGTTTTGGTTTTATTTGCAAAAAACCTAACCAAAAACAATTTTCATATTTGCTCATTTTCGCAACGATTTCGGTCAAAGAGCATCAATTTTAAAAGTGCTCACCAAATATTGGTTAAAATGGTACCAACATAAAGCTGAGGCCTTAAGCTTTTCAATGACATACGATTTTTATGGATAACTGCTATACTTTTCGCAAAACACGTACAAATACACGCGCTTTTAGGTTGAGTCGATAGTTTTGCGGCCGAGTGTACAAATAGTACAGATATTAAAATTATTATAAGGGAATGCAAAACGCATTCAATAAAATAATTTAATTCAGGAGCCCAATTATAGTAACTGACAAATAAAATACAAAAAATTATCTAGTAGTATGAATCGTAAAATTAATAAGGAATCCCTTAAGGTTTCCGTTAAGTATAAGTGGGGTGTGGGGACTATGAATTCCGCCCTCAAAACTGAATTGATTTATTATTTTTTATTCTTATTAGAAAGAATAATTGTAGTCTGGCTGGTCGAGCGGTTAGTGCGCGCACCTTCGGTGCACAGGCTCATGAGTTCGAATCTCACCGTATTCCATTGTGTTTTTCGAACTCACGAGCTTGTGACAGAATATGATCTCACTCAGATGTTAAACGAGTACCCATTTATGGGGATAAATAACACTGCTGAGCGTGATGCTGATCTCATTACCTCATCAAAAAAGCAGATAAGATCTTGGAAATAGGATGTCACTAACACATCCTGCGGCCTTAGTCCAATGTTGGATTGTCGCGCCTGTTATTTATTTTATTTTTATTTAGAAAGAATAATTCGTTGTTATTGGCACCAACAACACGCACTTCCACCCGGTGATGCTTTGACAAGCAGTTGCAGTTGCGTCGTTATTGATCTGAGTGAATGCTTCCAAACGAGCGAATGGAATAACGACCTAACCGAATTTTAACAGTTTTTTTTCACAGAATTTTAAAATTAAAATTATTTTTATTGAAAACATAGCCAATTTCAAACTTAGTGGTATATTTAACTCAAAAACGATAATTTTTGCACTTACGTCATTATTCTTCTGGATGTGCGAATGTGTATACTTTTTATATAGTCGGAGACAAGCTTCATGATAAAGTTAATATACCCTATCACGCTATGAGCGAAGGGTATAAAAAATGTTTTTAATAATCATTCTTTATGAATTTTTCGCATATTTCAACCTTTATTCCGGGTGTACACGAATCCGTTGGAATCCGATGAATGAAATCTGTCGATTCGTTCAAAGAATACAGAAAAAAATATACGAAAAACATATCTTTCTAATTTTGCTCATTGTGTGTTTTCACGTGTTATTATTATTATTATTCTGATATTCAGCAGGAGGACGCCAGGAAAGTCTTCCAAAAATCCGCTAAGACGTTCAAGAAATATAAAAAAAACGAGACCGAGGCTAATTTCGGGCGCGGCCGAAATTTGGATACCCTTCGCTCTTCTTGGCCTAAAAGTTTTTTTCGGGTGTACCTAGGACTTGTATTTAACGCCCCCACATTCTTTTCCTTCCGTCTTCACAAAAGTTCCGTTTCGTCGACAAAAAAATATTTCTGTGGGGTTTGGTTGGAATAAGTGGGCTAGGGTTGCCACCTGCTCGAGCCTCGCCCGGCAGTGACGGGCCTAGAAGGTGCGGCCGGGACGCCGGGTTCAGGAAAATTTTGCCGGGACGCGCTCTTTGGTGTAGAAAAATGTAGTGCTCCTGAAAAGTCAGTACTATAAATAAAAATTTAATTGACAGTTTCTACATTTTTGTTCATGGGGACGTAGCTGCAACTGAAATATGTAGCCAAGTTTTTCCTTAAAATATTCACCCTTATGACGATCGTGAGTTTGATTTAGTTTTCCAATGTCTGTCTGTCTTTTCAAGAGTTCCTATAGGCTATTCTGCGATAGGTGTCGGCTTAAATGTTTACTCGCAATAAAAAAAAAAACATTACTTCTGTGGATGTATGTCCCTAGGTATGGTGGTCTTACCATATTCAGTTGAAACTAAAAATCTCGTCACACGTCTCGTGTTACTCTGCATCGCTGCAAACTTAAGTTATCAAAGGTCACTGAAATTGCTATGCATGTAAAAACTCATTGTGAATTGTTGCTCATTACGAATTTTCTGTTTATTTCAATGGTTATACCGCTATTTCGGGACAAAGCTACAGAAAACAAACCCAAAAGTTTAATGATGAAAGCGAGCATCATTCTGTGGCATGAAATTTTTTCCAGAAGTGTTATCTAATTTCTCTTATTATAATAGCGTTAAAAAATCTGGACATAATCAATATCCCATATCCTTAACCATTCCCCATAACAACCAGCAGACAAGAATACCATTTTGCATAATCGCGTGTGAATTCATTTCAATACATACACTACACTACATTGTACCTACATATTCGACAAAGACTAAAAATCGTCATTGTTTTTGAAAAAATAAAATCGTTTGTTTGGAATATCTTGATAGTCGCCCTCTTAATATTTTCCATCCTATTATAATAAATTCGTTCCATTGTTTTCCCAAGATACGTATTTGTATGGTATTCTTTGAATTTATATGTATTTTTCGAAATTCAATAGGTCGCTATTTTTATTTTGTTACCCTAATGCTTCTTGGGCTTTTGTTCTTCCGAAACCCACTTAAGTATTCCGTTCGGCATTTGGGTTAAATGTCACTGAAGAGGGAACTGCGTTCAAAATTCGTATCGAATACCGAATTTTTCGATTGATTGTGATTGATGGATTGAATTTAGACGACAATGTATACATAAATGCTTTGACGACGAATTAATCTATCGATTGAATATGTAAGAGAAATTGCAAAAGTTTTGTTGTAAAGAATAAATAATAATGCGTAATTACAATAATGGTAGTTATATACACATGTGTGAAAATAATTGATTGCACGTCGCATATATGATCGAGCACAAAACCATCATGACCAAAATAGCCATACGTGAATATATGCGGAATATTTTGTCTGCACTCCTTTTATTAAAGACAGGATGAACAGGGATTTGAGTAAGTATAACTCGATAACGGTGGTGGAGGCGACCAGGACTACGAAAACATTATCCTTAGCAATAATCAGCCTAAGTAAGTCAAAAAAAAAACTTTATGAGGTCTGTATGGAAAATTAAAATTGTGTTGTGTCAATCCTTTTTAGAACAGTCGCGACTACTTGAGTAGCAAAGCAATATCCTACCTATCTCGTAACACTACGACTCTTCGTTTGCTGATGAAAATATCGGAGGGGTCTGGGTGTGTGTTTTTTTTCCACAAGACTGAAAATGTATTTTATTTTCCTGCCCATACCACATATCCAGAAATCAATCAGCTCTTATAGCACTTCATTGATAAAATGTGTGTTCCACTTGGTTTCATTTTTGCCTCTTGTGATGTTTATATACGGGTTCTCCGCCATTGAATGTCTATCAAAAGCGCACGTTTTAGAGTTCAATTTAATTTTCACATTCATCGTACTTTGTACAATATCAATAGCGAGCTATTTTCATTTTAACGAAAGCTAGATAAATGACACAATAGTCCAGACAAAATCATATTTACTCAAGTGAAACCATCCCCTATACGTATGCATGTCATTTCAATTCAGTTATGGCTGTATTGTGTGCTCGTTCGTCAATTGAATAAAGTACCGCCGAGAGTCAGACTTTGAAGTGGGCTCTGCGCTATACAATCTGGTCGGAAAATGTGTCAGAAAGCCTGATAAAATCAAAGTAGCGATACTTTTGTTTAGTCAGACAAAATAATTAATAACAGACCGATATGCGACAGCCATTGTAAATGAATATGAATACATAAATGTTGATTTAAGATACTATGATCTCGATTTCGTGATATATGTTTGCCCATCAATCGACAGTCAGTCAGCTTGAAATACTTTTTGAAACCGAAGTTTTTGATTTCAGAAATGTATTGTTGAGAAACTTTCATCATAAAACTACCACAAAAAGTCCAAACCCAAAACCCAAAAGTTGTTCAGCTCCATAAGCGATTCGATTTTTTTTGGGTAGGGGTAGGTATGCAAGTCCCGTCTACGACAAAAACTCAGATTTCCCTTCAGTTGGGATTGTTTGATAGAAATGAAATTTAAAACAATATTTTAAGAAAGGACAATTGATAATGACCCTTGTTCCAATTCGCCCACGATTTCCACCTTTTAGACAGTCAATACTCAGTGATTTTTAAACTTTTGAATTTCAGTGCTCGAGACTGCAGTCTCACTCAGCACCATTGTGCGGATGATGATGGCTATTTCCCTGTCTCTGACTATCCTAGACCCTGAAACAGAAATCATGTGCACAGTTGTTTATTTGAAGCATGTACGTAATTACCCCTCCTTGTACCTGCTTATTTAAATGCTTATTAATCTTCTTCTTCTAGCGGTGCAGAAAGGTGTGAAACCGCTGTGCATCTATACATGCATGCTGTGGGTACGATTTATGGTTCGTCAATGTTTGTGTCCGTGAAGCCTAGGGACATAAAAATAGCTGCTGCGATAGGGGTAAGATCAGTGGGTGCAGCGGCATTGAAACAAATGGCCCACATCATGAGGAGTACCATCGCAATTTGGACATATGTTTTGGATGTCCGGGTTTATGCGAGAAAGGTACAAAAGGCGTGAACAAAAGCCCGACCGAAGTTGAGCTAGTGTTACTCTTGCGGCTCTCGGGAGCCTAATCTCCTCAGGCGAAATTGGTGGTGGGCGCTCTATGAGAGGACTCTATTTGCACCTAAGCTAGCAATGGACCGATTCACTTCTTCAGTGTGGTTCGCTGCGATGGCGGCTCGATATGTAACTTCATCGTAAGGGTCCCGTTTGTATCCCTGAACCTCTCTCTCAAGGTTTCGTAAACCACGGAGATAATGATTGGGATGATCCTCACGATAGCAACCAACAAGATACTGTTTTGAGAGTAGGAGATTGTGGTCACGTATTGGCATCAATTTTGTCTCCTGATGTAAGTGATCCTGGGCAGACATCATAAGGCAACCTGTCGCTGTGCGTAGAGCGGCATTTTGGAAGACCTGAATTTTGGACCAGTTTGTGTCCCATAAACTATGTGTCCAAACTGGAGCTGCATAATCAGCGGTCGCTCGACCCAACGCTTTGTAAGTAGCTAGCATGGTTTCTTTATCTTTGCCGCAGGTGCTACCAGCTTGAACTTTTAGGATTTTATTCCTACTGCGTATTTTCTCACAAACGGATGCTGCGTGCTTCGCAGCCGTCATCATATTCTCTAGGTGGAGCCCGAGAATTTTGGTATTTGCTACAGTAGGAACGGAATTGTTGCCAATACGTATATCAACCTCCCATATAATATCCTCCCACCAAGTGGTTAGAAAGGTCGCAGAGGATTTGGACGCAGAGATGGTGAGGTTTCGGAAAAATGCTCGTAATCGTCCTAGATAGCAATTAATTTGGAGGCGCATTTCATCCTTATCATTTCCTGTGGCGAATACGGTGCAGTTGTCAGCACAGGAAATCACCTCGATTCCTTCGGGTGGTGTAGGAAGGCCGGACATGTAGATGTTAAACAGAGTGGGGGAGAGTACCCCTCCCTGTGGAATACCTAATTTGGTTTTCCTAAGCTTAAAACGTTTGCCAGAAACTCGGTGAAGGAGTGCCGACCAGCTAGATAGTTGGCAATCCAACGAATCTCTTGTGCAGGAATATGCATATTCAACAAGTTAGCGAGAAGCATTGAGTGATTGACCTTATCAAATGCATTTGATAGGATTCCCCTAGATTTGCGCTCTTCCCTGGCTTGAGACAGGGAACAATCCGACCTGTTTTCCAGATTTCAGGGATGGCAAGCGTGGAGATCGACAACAACATGGCCATCGAAATGCCGAGGGCCTTGGAGTTTTTAGAATTCTCGATGACTTTTTTAACCTGGTCCGCGGTAAATGATGGTATGGTGTCAACATTCCGGCTGCGAATCCCTCATCTAATTTTGCGTTTAAGGCCGTCAGACTTGGGATGTTCAATAAATTGTTTATTGAACAGGCTCGCGCACTAAAGAGGATCGCAGGTTTTTATACTGCCAAATTCAATGGCGTTATTACCCTTTTCTTGCTTAGGACTGGAAAGGGCGCGGACGGTAGACCATTCATTAAGGTTACAGTCATCGAGGTGCTGATTCCATTTCGGCTTCCTATAGTCTTTAAATTGTCGGTCGATCTCGTACTTAAGCTCCTGAATTCCGGGATCATTAGAGTGAGCGCTTCTGATGTTATCACGTTCATCGGCTAATCTGGCGGCACTGGAAGGAAAGTTAGGCCGAATTTTCGGGATACGTCCTGCAGGAATAAAATTTCTTTCGGCCTTATGTACATTAGTAGGTGATGGTAGCTCGATGAACTTCGCCGACGAGTATTTGAAACCGTCCCAATCGGCTTTCTTGTGTATGACAAACGTTCGCTTCTCAGACTTTGTCAGGTTTGCTGGTTTGTCAATTCTTATAATGATTGGGAGGTGATCAGACTTGAGGGAAGTACGTACTTCGTACTTCGAGTAGCATAGAGATTAGGCTGGCACTCAAAATGGTTATGTCAGGAGAACTACTACAAGTGCCCACGACTCTAGTCGGCGAGTCTTCATTGAGTGAACAGAAATCTGAGGCGTCAAGTGATTCGGCGATAGTTATACCTCTCACATTGTTGTTGAGGTCCGAGTGCCAGAGCTCATGGTGCGCATTAAAGTCGCGAAGGATGACCCTGTGCTCTCCAAAAAGGAGAGGACCAATATCAAAATGATAGTCAGAAGGGCAATTAGATTGCGGTGGTACATATACATTAAAAATTTCGATATTAGTAGTCCCTAACTGAGGAACTGAGATGACTTGTATTTCCGCCGTACCGTTAACAACTACATCTAATACACAGTAATGTATGGACTTGTGTATTAGGAAGGCAAGTCCACCTCCAGGGTGAGAATCTTCCGTGACGGTCTATATTTCCGCAATATAACATATTCGCTATGGACGCTTAGAGACGAGTTTGCATGGAGCAGCGTCTCTTGGATGGCGGCGATGAGAATTCTGTTGGAACTCAAGAAGTGTGTGATCTCAGGGATTTTTCGGTGAGTGCCATTACAGTTAAACTGCAATATGGATAGTGGAGTGAAAACCGCTGGAGGAGGAGGGCCAGGCGTAAGACTGGGTCTGACATTCCTATCACATTGCTGGGCGGAGTAGGGGACAGTGGAGGAGATGGTGGGCTGGGTGCAGCCCTAGGTTGCCCAGAATTTATACAACCTGCCGCGACATATGATAAGGAATGCTGACCCTGTCTTCGTAACCCCGAACACCTAAAGTGAACCCATTCCATACAGCAATTACACTGCACTGATCTGGCATTCGAACCGATTCGTTGGTTGCAGACACTACAAATCCGTACCCTTGGGCCTGGATTTGTTTCAACACCGGCGCAAATTAATAAGATTGAGAGCAGCCGCGCCTAGATGTAATGCTCTTAATATGACGAAAAAACACATATGTATATCGTACCCACACATATACACAGACAAACACAACCTTCCTGCATCGAACCTTCAGGGCTCCTGCCGGGGCTCTTGACAGGAAGGCATATTGGCAACTTTTGGTCGTTTTGTAAAACAAACGGGTGTGGTCCGCCCCGTAGAGGCAGTTGCCGTAGGACCACTATTATTGATAAAAATTTATTTAAATGCTTCGTTTCGTTTATTAAATAAATACACTGATACCTCATTCCCCTGGAGTAGCGCCATTTCATTGGATTTGGTGGACATATTGTGGGAAAAAAAACTTTATTTGGAAAATTTTGCAGAGTCCTTTAGTTTGCATCTTCTTTTCCAAGGTTGATATGGGAATCGAATAGAGTACAGTAATTTTTTCATTGTTAATTAATTGAAATCGCATCTTTCCACGGCTTTTGCTTCTGCACCTTGGCAGCTATAGATGCTTGAAATTTTTTACCTAAATGTGCGCTTTACAAGTGTACCAAATTTCAAAATTTTACACTCAAAAATTTCTGAATTATGGACAATTTCCGATTTGAAAACATAGAAGTGCGATTTGGGCAACGGCACCTCCCGAACGCGGATAGGTAGGCATAGTACCTTGAAATTTGGAGGAAATGTGAGTGGCAAGTAGCTCTACAAACTACAAGTGTGCCAAATAAATCGGTCAAAGTGTTCCGGAATTACCGAAAATGAACGATTGCCAAACATAAAAGTGCGAGTATTTCGCTAAATATCGATCGTAAAGGAGTTTTCGATTAGAAAAGACAAAAGTGCAATTTTGGCAGTTGTAGGGCCCTAAAATATGGAAATGCGAGCGCCAAGTGCAATACATTTCAGAACGATCGATAATAGAGTTCCTAAATTATCGAAAATGAACGTTTGCCGCATGGAAGTGCGATTATCTTTCTAAAAACACTTTTAAACAGACGAGACTGACCATAGGCCTCAGCGAGGAGCTTATTATGTAGGGATTTAGGTTTCCTTGTGTGGTATTTCAAATGCTGTATATTTTGCTGTACATTTACTAATAGTATACTCTGTACGTCTGGTCAGCTTAATCAGCTTAATCAACATTCTTCTTCAACTCTCAACCGAGCTTTCGCGGTTATAACTTAAAATGTTCTATTTCTTATGCATCTGATAAGAATGCAATGACCTGGTGGAGGCCTAAAACTTCGATACGAATACGTATTCACGATTGTCGAATTGCAAATTTCAATCTCCAATGGATCGATTTTAAATGCTCGTAAAATGGAAAACTTCATCCGTGTGTAGAGCTGTAGAGATACCATGATGACGTCTGACTTTGTTCGATTTTAAATTCTACTATACAAACTAGATACATATACATATACAGGGTGGCATTGTCCAAACAATGCCCGCGCATATTTTGATAAGAAATCTAAGTTAAACAGAAATACATACAAACAAATAAATAAATACTTGAGTCTTGAAAACAATGTCCATTTTTGAATACCAATCATTTCAAATTGTTCTTTCGTGTACACAACGAATATAACAAAGGAAATGGGTTCGTATCACAAGATATTCAAGAAAGTCTATTGATTGAATAATATTAAAAAGCGATAGGATATGTTGGATTTTAGCACAAAATCAAGTCTTGGTTGTGTATTCTCAGGAAACGTCAATAGAGAGTTTTAGCATACCGTTTGAAATAAAACCGCATAATTTGACATTCCATATAAAAATACGCTTGCTTACCGTATAGGAAACAATATTAATCTTAATTGTGCATGTCCTAAGTAGGCATAGGTGTAAAATCACGACAAATTATTTCGCCAATTTCGACTGTTTCCAGAGCATCAAATATACGGAAATACACCCATGCCTACTTGGATCATGCAAAATTAAGATATATTGTTTCGTATACGGTAAGCAAGCGAATTTTTATATGGAATGTCAAATTATGTCGTTTTATTTCAAACGATATGCTAAAAATCTCTACTATCTATAAAATAATTTCAAATCAAACTATTGCCAGGATGAACAAACGAGTTCCATTAAATCGTTGGGTTTAAGGCATGCAAATTATATACTGAAGTGTGATATTTGTATAGACAACAAGATCAATGCAATTTTTATAAATAAGGTGAAAATATTATTTCTCGATTAACTATACATATGCGTCGGCTTAGAGGTAAAAGTGACCAACTAACATTTTTCAAATTGTTCAGGAGAACAAAAAAAGCAAATTTTCGTGTCTTAAAAATCGAGGTTAGCCAATTCAAAATAAAAGACTATTGAATTTCCATTTAGAACTGAAGACCACTCCATCCATACTTTTATTGGAATTTTAAACTTTCTACAGATGGGTAAATTTTCAATTTTCGCACTTAGTCATTTTTACCTCGCAAGACTTTTTGTTTGGAAGTATTTAGTGATTTAGTCTATGTATGAAATCATCCAGAAATGACATTTGTACTGTACTTTCGGCTGGACCTGTTGAGAATTTTTTTTATTTTTTGGAAAAAGTGAAGTTTTTATTTTATTCTGCTAATTCTAAACTAGCATTTTTAAACAATAAGCATTTAAATCATTTTTGTATATAGATATTCTGGGAACGTTTTTAAGTAGACATATTTCGAGGTGGTATTAGTACAAACATGTTTTCTCCTCTTTTTCTTCGTTTTTGCCTGTTTATTTTCATGGCGTATTTCTAATAGAAAGTTTTATCGTATTTTCAAATTCCATTATCTTTGGGGAAATATTTAGGGCTTCGTTAGTAGATTTTATCCCGATATTAGTCTGCAGATTTAGGGAAATAGATAGAAAGAAATAGTGAATATTCAAGCGTGAAAATCATTTCATTCTAAATTTTTCGTTAATTTCTCGATCAAATCTATTTAGAATGACGCTAGCAAGTCACACATGCTTAGTCCTTACCATTACAAAGCAGATAAAACGTTTTGAATTTCCTAGAAACAAATTTCAGTTCATTAGGTGATGTTATAAAATCTGATAAAGGACCATGGGCACTTTTGTATGAAAGTTGGTCGTTGAGTGAACAGCAATGAAACTGGTGTCAAATGAAAGGGCTATATTAGAGGGTAACTAATATATAAATTTTAGGTCCGTAAACACTGGGGTTCCTGAGAAAGGACGACTTTTGTTCGTCCTTTGGGGCAACTTTGCTGGTCTATAACTTTTGAAGGAATGAAGCTAGAGAAATTTCGTACAATTGGTTTTTACTAAAGGATCTTACTTTCTGTAAAGTATGAATACTATGCGACCAATATTTCCCCTACCTCCCCTACAATTTTTTTATTTTTTTTTGGTATAACTTTGGTTTGGGTAGCAGTTGAATTGTCTTAATTGGTCAAGTTACTCCCTTCTGTAGTACTATACTACTGTAAAAAAATCAGAACGAATTCTTCAAAACAAAGGGTACTTTTGATACAAAAATCTTTTTCCCATATATTCATTTTTTGCTTCTAAACCTGCGAAAAAAGCTCCAATTAAGCTGATTTTTTGGATATTGTTTTCTTATTGCATTGTCGCTAAGTTCTTTTCGTGGGATCTCGCCAACACAAATATTAAGACCCCCCTCCATACAAAAGTCCATTCCTTAACATGCATTCATTAATGTTATGGGTTGTTATGTGAGCATATAAAAACCCAAACGCATTTTTTTCTCATCCGCTCGTCGAATTAGTCGCACATAAGGGAAAAACATACATACTATTCTCGATCAGAATGAATTTTTAAGTAAAAAGAAGTAATAAATTATTATATTATTTTTATTGCATTTAAACAACATTTAATTATTGCATTTAAACAAAACAAACATTAAAATTAGGTAACAAAAGGCTAATTAATATTGTTATTCGATTATTACATTTATAGTAAATGCTGCTTTGGAGAAATGAATTAATCCTACATACCATAAAGCTGACAGAATATGGGCGCAGCTTGCCACTGTTCGCTTGCCAGTAAGACAACTGCAGTAATGCTCTATAATGGAATGTATTCCATCCTGCTCTCTGTCAATTAAAATATAAACATAATAAATTCATTCTCTCACATGCCGCGAATGTATTCGAACCCGTAAAAGCCATACATTAGTCTGCGTAATGTTGCATTCGCTTAAACGTTCAAGTGTATCATGCCTACACATTTCAACATAGTAAATCCCCATCCGCAAATGTTCTGCAACATACGATCTAACTAACTTTATATGATATGTCCCTAAAGCGTGCAAATTCAAACAATCCTCTGTTCATCGAGGAAATTCCTTTAAAAATGGGAGGTTTGCTTCAATACCCACGAAATTACTATGACGCCTATTTAAATTATTCATCTCTACATATTGATAAAGACGATTCGGCTTATTAATGTTTTCATTACCTATTTCAGGAGCCAAACGATGATCCTTGTGAAAACAATAAAAGGCGTTTAAGAGACTAGCTCCTATTTTAAAGTTGTCAAACATGTGGGCAACAGATCTGTTAAAGTTGGTTTGACGAAACAGCTTCATCCTTCCGCTCATAACTTCTACTACCCACCTGCATATGGTTATGTCTTGATCTATTCGCCTGTTCAGTGGTTAATTGGCTTTCTCCGCTTTCTCCCCTTTCCTTTGTAGGAGGTACATTAGCATCATAACCATATGCTTCTAAAATACCAATACTATCCCTAAATCCACGATCGAGAATAAAAACGTTATTTTATCTACAACCTATGTTGTAATCCTTAAACTTTTTACTCATCCGTTTCCATTGATAGTCCGATTTATACGACATACACGTCCAACGTTAGAACATATTTTGGTCAAAATGTGTGTTTTTTGCGAGACCTTACGTCGTTTAAGTCCAATTAACTTCTTAAATTTTGAAAATAGACTAAATATATGTAAAGAGGATTTGTTCACTACAAAACAAAGATTTCATTTTATAAAAAATATTATATGTAATGATTGCGCAATATAGAAAATAATAGATAAAAGTACAAAAAAAAACATTAAAAACTCACAACTTTTGATTTTGAACGTGTATAATTTCAAAACGACTTACTATTTTTTAATCATTTTTTAATCAGTGATAATCAACACTGTTAAGTGTATTGAAAAATTTACTTTAAGCCTCTGAGGTACATACTTTTCCATTAAATGTGATTTTAGAGCAGTAAGAATTTTCATTTTTTGTCAAAACTTAAATCGCCCATATCTCCGATCTCCCACTGTTTAGCTAAATATCGCAAGAACAAACGTTAATCTACTCGTTCCAAGCTTTCATTTGACATACGTTTCATTGCTGTTCATCAAACGACCGTTTTGACCATCCTCCTTTGGGCATTCCAATTTTCTGAACATCGCGGCTTCTTAACGAAAACTCCAGAATTTTTTACTGCTTAAGGAACAAATCGAATTTTAGTAACGTTATTACATCACAGAAAGGTGAAATTTAATAGAATTTTATATTTTCACTTCTAAACTGGAGAGAAAAATGGAGTGGAAAATTCTAGGTCTAGCCAGACCTATTGGGTATCAGAAAACACTATAAATTTAAATTCGTCAAAAACATGCTCAAAACTTCAAACGATTTTTTTAAATTTTTTGCCAAATGCTTCTAAACATATTAGTCTAGGACATCATGAAGTTTGAAGTCGCTACAATTTCATCTTCTATACTTTTTTGACCGAATTATAGTGCCAAAGGTCTGGCCAGACCTTTGTGCCGACAGAAGGGTTAAATGGGAAAATCGGTAAATATTGGAGGAATGTGCTCGAAAATTTTTTTGTAAGTTTACAAACGTGGCATTTTTTGCTATTCGTTCTCACGAAGACAACTTTTGTGTTTCGAATATGTTGCATTAGAAATTTAGGTACACGAAAATTTTCTTAACATTTCGGATTTTATAATTTTTGCTTCCCAAAACTTTTATTGTCGAATTTATGTTGTATTCAACTAAAAGGGTTTTATTTTTTAATAGATTATGATTATAATTATTGTAAGATTTTCAATACACAGTAGTAGTAAACAAACATTTTTAATTAAAAATTAATAAAAAAAAAGAAAATCTTCATCTTCCCCTTCGCTTTCACTATACTCGTTTGCAACCGGTATACTGCTGTACCATTGCACCACTTCTTCCAGATCAACCCCTTTGTCGCAGAGGTCCAGTAAATCCCTCTTTTTTGCATCACTTACACCTTCATGGGAGTTGTAAGCAGGCACAATTTCATAACAGGGAGTTTTGACATTTTAGGCACTGCTTGTTTTTAGGAACGAAGAAGGATAAATTATATTCTGTGCAGAAAATGTGTCTATACTGGCAGAAACATTGTCTTTTTCACACTCCTCTTCATACATACGGTGCATTAAATGCATGATGTTTAAATTTCCCGATAATTACTTCTTATTGGACGTTTTGCTAATATAATGCTCTATTAATTGGACTCTCTCTCTATGTGACGCTTCACCCTAGCGACATCCTCCGAAGAAGTCTTTGTTACCTCTCTTATCTTCGCCATTAAATGTCCCAAAGGATGGTTAGTAGCTGGTTAGTGCAGTGTTGATCCATGCATTTGCAATACCGTACACAATATTTTTTTTTAATCAAATTATTTAAAAATAACATTGTGAATTTCAAATGGACCAATCAACACATTTAGATTTTGCAAATTTAGAATTAATCGAGCTAAAATTTTTGGTGTCAGGACATTTGTACATGGATTGTGATTTGATGCATTCTGTGATTGAACGAAAAATGAAGCGCCCAAATATTTTTAATATGAATGATTTGAAAAGAATTTTCGAAGAGGCAAGAAGCAAAGACGCCTTACGAAACAAGTGAAATTATGTTTGGCAATTTCGCTGATTTGAAAACATTACGTGCTTCCATAATGAAAAAGCGGAATGCAGACGAAGAAGGGGAAAATAAAAAGTCTTAAATTCAACAATAGAGAGCAACAAAAATTAAAATAACAGGCGTGACATTGGACTAAGGCCGCAGATGTATTAGTGACATCCCATTTTCAAGATCTTAACTCTTTTTTTTTGGGTGTTGAGATCAACAGCACGTTCAGCAGTTTTGTGTACTAATTAGCTTGAAAAATAAATAAAAAACATAATCTTACAAGAATTGTAATTATGATCTATTGAAGAAGTAAAACACTATTAATGATTAATGTTTTTTTGTTGAATGCAACATGTAGACATATGGACAAAAAAATAAGTACAGCCAAATAATATTTTCTTCACACTACAGCGGTTATTAAAGTCAATAAAAATCGTTTGATGATATTTTGTTCCCTAATTGGAGAGGAATTAAATAATATATACACTAACCATTTAAAATAAAACTAAAAAAAGCTGGACAAAATAATAAGTACATTTTAACTAATTCAATTCAAACTAGTTTTAAATCATTCTTTTGCTCCAATTCGTCGAGAATTCCGTTTCTTTTACTATTTCTCGACATATTGTCCATTATTCTCCAGAAAAAATCCGTTCTTGTTGAGTTACTGGCGGAATGGTACCGTATACCAAGTTACTTTAAGAATGATTGTGTCCTTATTGTGGCCCAGTGGCGGCTCCTCAGATGAGGCAACTGAGGCGGCGCCTCACCTTCATTTCCGTCAAGTTATACATTTTAAATTTATCACAAATTATAATTCTTCAAATATGATAAAAAACACTAAAGTTATCTTTAAACTCACTTACAAGTTCCTTTACACAATCGTAAAATCCCTAACATAGTTTTTGTACACCAATTCATACAAGTGAGGCGATAATTTTTCCGCCGCACAACCCCGAACAACAACTCAACGCGTATCAATACATTCGCCCGATTCTCTATTGGAGAATGTACGGGAAAAAAACTACCACTGAGGCGAAACAAAAATCGCCTCAGCGTGTGTATCTGAACCGAAACAGTGCGACGATTTGTTCTCGCTTTGTTGTATGCTTTGCGCATTGAAATGAAGCTGGGTGAAATGAAGTTGAGATAAGAACTTACTGAGCATAGTTTCGGTTTTCTATTGTATTTTGGTTAAAATAGAAAAAGGAAAATACATATTAAGTGATGTTGCTCGTTGCATATGATTTTAAAAAGGGCAAAATCGATAGTTGTGTAGTTTTTGTCACTGTTCATTATATCATTTTAATATTTTGACGCCCAAACTTATCAAATTGATTTTGAATGATTTTTATCGATTGGGCGATGTCCGTCTGTTGCGACGCGTTTTACTCGGCCAATTTACATAAAAGCTATAAAGCTGAAATTTTGCACAACTGCTTCTTTTTGCTGCAGACAGTTTGCATGGTTGAATCGGTCAATTCGGACAATGGGGGGTTATGGGGCTGGCATGCAAACCCAACCCCCAGATTAGGTTCTACTAAGAATTTTTTTTATGTGTTCATCAATTTCAACTAAATTTCGCACAAATGTATTTCTATTGATGACACAAAACATATGTAAGGATGATTCAAATCGGACCATGGGTCATGGCGCTCCCATACAAACCCAACCCCATCATTTTGGTTCTTCTAAGAAACGTTTTTACTCCTAATTTCACAAAACCTTGAATTAATGTGTCAACAAAAAAGGTCAAAACAAATGGAACCGTACTATGAGGCCATTCTCCCGCATAAATAAATAAATAAAAATAAATAGCAAGCACGACAACCCAACATTGGACTAAGGCCGCAGGACGTGTTAGTGACATCCTATTTCCAAGATTTTCTCTGCTTTTTTGAGGTAATGAGATCAGCATCACGCTCAGCAGTGTTATTTATCCCCATAAATGGGTACTCGTTTAACATCTGAGTGAGATCATAGTCCGTCACAAGCTCGTGAGGTCGAAAAACACCATGGAACACGGTGAGATTCGAACTCATGACCCTGGACACCGAAGGTGCGCGCACTAACCGCTAGACCAGCCAGACTACTCTAGACGACTACTGCTCCCGCATCCCCCAATAAAATTTTCTGAGTAAATATTTTTATTTGCCCACTTGTTCCAACCAAACCCCAGACAAATATTGTTTTGTCGACGCAATGGAACGTTTGTGAAGACGGAAGGAAAAAAATTGGGAGGGGGGATTAAATACAAGTCGTAGGTACGCCCGAAAAACTTTTAGCCCGAGGAGAGCGAAGGGTATCCAAATTTCGGCCGCGCCCGAAATTAGCCTCGTTTTTTTTCGCCTCACCTATTTCCATGGGCACGAGCCGCCACTGTTGTGGCCTACTTTTTTCCAATTCTTTGACTTAATTCTCAACAAAATTTCGAGTGAATTCAAGTTTGGTAAACGACTTCATCAAGAAAAAATGATACTTCATTTTCATGCAGCTAATGCTTCACCATCTGATGAGGTGTGATATTATCCTGCTAAAATTACCACCTACCTGATATAGATTCTGTAGCATAATGCGAACCAAACATTGCTTATACTGGATATGTCTCACCGTAACGGTTACTAGATGCATTTGAATGACACCAAACAATGAAAAAAAAACATTGACCATGATATTTGGCCCCGTTGAAAAAAAGTGCTTTAATATAGCGTTGATAAAATTTATTTTTCTGTGAGACAAAGAATATTACGAAAGGGGTCCTTTATCATATCATATCATCACTAAAACAAAATATTGTGGATTTTTCTGTATTTGGTCTCGACCAAGGAGGAGTATCTCTTTCAATAACTGATCGCACCGTCCATATTTTTTACAAAGGAAACTACGAATCTATTCACCAAAATTACATTACTTATTGTAGTCTTCCATTCACTTTTCGGAGAAATGAAATATTTCCAATACTTCCCGCGATAAGTATCGATAATGTCAGGGGACCTTTTGTCGCCATATTGATTGTGAGTTATCATTGAGGGTCTCATTATGGACTATATGATACTTCTACTGTACTTCTTCTACTATATGGTACTGCCTTTCTGTGGGCCTAATGAGCGCTTTTCGCCATTTAAGTATTTTTTTGCTTTTAATTTGACGTTAGTTAGCACACTAAAAAGGAAAGAAAACACAAATCCCGATAAAAAGTCGGAAACTGTTGTGAAAAAAAGTTAAAAACTATGTCGTACTTATTATTTTGACCAAACTTACTATCAAAGTTTATACCGGTCCGGACAGAGAACATAGGGGGAGCCATCATCTTTTTCGGGTTCCTTGCCATTGTTGTATCCTAGTTTTTATAGTGGCTATCTATTTCGATTATTACAATATAGTAAATGCAATAAAAATCAGGAATAAAATGGTGCAAGAATGTGTACTTATTTTTTTGTCCATATGTGTAATTGATAACAACAGTTTTGAGATGTAAAAATTATAAAACCTAAAATATCAAGAATTATGTATTTTCGTAACGAAGTTTTTTAATACGAATACGAGTTGGTTATAAGCTTCGACACAATTTGCATAATGTCTATTAATTTTAACTTCACAATCGTGAAAGGTGCTTTTCTTAAATTAATATCTTGAAAATATCTTGTGCTATTATTGGGCTTTAATTATATTGAGATCTAGGGAGTCATTAAAGGAAAACAATAATTTTTGAGGTAAAAATCACCAAGTGCAGCACTTGGTTATTTTTACCTCGAACATTTTCTGAAAATTTTGCACTTAATCAATTTTCATTTTCTATAACTTCTGATTTACTCATGTTACCGCCTCAATATTTTAATGACAGATGCGGGACATAAAAGTAATGCAATTGGCGTAATAAAACGATTTCTGCGAAAAATGCACTTAGTCACTTTACCTCTAGGCAATCGATGTATATAAAAAAAGATAATACTAACCAGAGTTTTATGTCGAAGTGTAAAACTTTCAACAATCAAATGAGTTAATAGCCTAATCCTTACGATAGCCGTTTAATTTTCCAAATCAGCCCATCTTACCGCCATAAATATTTCCTTAGATAGTTCAATATCTGGTATGTTCGTGTGTATAATCCAACCCGGGACTCTAGGGGAACATATTAACAGACCATATCGTAACAGCATATATGCATGCTGCATATAATCTTTTACACCCCCGCAAAGAAAAATCCCATCAAAGTACAGATAAAAGGAACGAAGACGACCGACGACCATACTGGCTCTTAACTCCATTAATTTTAAAATGTCTCCTGCACTTGCTTAAGAACACCCTAATTTTCAGCGTGGATGGGCCTCTGGCATAGAGAGCCAAGTCGTAGGATGCCCATAAAAGATATAAATGTGGCACCCATAAGAAAAACTTTATGCTATCGCAGAGGATATATTTGGAGGAAACTTCTTGTGTATACATACGGAATATGTACAAACAAACAGACTGAATTTCCAATAGAAACAGAAAAAGGCCAGACTGTATAGATAAGATAACACAAGAAAGTCGAGCGGTCAGGCACAGAAAAAAAAATCACGAAATGTACTTTATAACTCAAGTTTCAACTATACATTATATAAAAGATACGATTTTCCTGTAAGAAAATGTCTACAACCGGCCAGATAAAGAAAGCAAAAAGAACAAAAAAAAAACACTGAAAAAAGAAAAAACGTTTGAAAATTTTTATGAAAGTCAAGCACTCTCCACAACATCTCTTAAAATATTTTTTAATTAAATTCTATCTTCATCTTATAACTTTTCATATTTTCTTCTGATAGCTATGGACTAACCGACCCAAGATTTATAAGGATGTACTATATCATGAGTAGTGGGGAAGGAGGAGGGATGAAACATTTTCAGATTCGTTGAAGTAATTAATCACGGATTAAAATTTAATGAGATTCACGATGTTGGCAAGATGCATGCCGTTCGTCTATTCAGCGCTCGATGCGCATGTAACGATATAGACACGCTCTAGGTCGGGCAATAAAAGGAGCGAGTTAGTCTACAAGGAAACGAGCTATGAAAAGCATTTTTATGGTATCGTGTAAGATAGCGAAACTTTGATAATCGATCAATATAGCAGATATGTCTAAGATGCGCGGCAATTCAAAAGAATGGCATGATAAAGAGACATTGAAGACAATGGAAGATATACGAACTTTCAGCACTAAATTGTCTGTGCGGATTTGCACTGTACATAGATTGTATTTAAATGCATTTATGATGGGAGGAGACATTTCTTTTTTTCTATATTTCCCTTCTATACACATATAGAATTTTGTTTTGTTTTTATTATCCTAATTTTTATAAAAGATTTTCGTTCCGAAAACTCTCTTCCCAGAACCTTTAACATATCCAACACAACAATGTCGCGTCACAATTCTCGTCCTTTGTCATCCCACCGTATGCGCAATGTGTGACTCTCATCAATTCTGTTCAAAGCCATCACAACAATAGGATCAAAGAGGATAAGACGGATATTTTTACAAGGTACATAAATACTATATGCAGTAAAACAGCCCTTTTGTGTAAGGTGAGGGTGAAAGGCCGAATATAGGGTTTGTTGTTGTTTCATCTCGCTTGGTCGATGACGACGGTCCGGGTGACAAGTGATAGATACGATAACAAGACGCGAAATTCAACTTTGAACACTTTGACGGTCCTTTCGAGTGCCTAAATAAATAAAAGTCGTTCGGATCCCAATTAAATTTTATTTGAGCGAGATATGAATTGGGACTTTTAGTGGCTTACTTTTTTCATTTGTTAGTTCATTAGACAGACGCACATGGTACGGTTACAGCTACTATCCGGGGTGGTCCTGCTGTTCGGAGTTGTGTACCAGTGGCCTGTCGGAAATATATTGTGTACGCATTGCACAAGGACCGAATTAATATCGCTTTTATAGCATTTGCGTCTGGAGCCCGAGAAATGTTATTTTGATTGCAGACTATGGGTTTTATTTATCAATGAAATTTGGTATCTATTGATCTACAAACACATTTACGTAAGATTGCTGCAATGCATTATGAGAACTTCCAAAATGAGTATCTGTATGCATGTTTTGAATTTAAAATGCATGAGATTTTGGGGTTTCGACTGTAGTTGAACGTAACAATCGTATCTGAAAAATTCGGAAGTTTTCATATTTTGTTCTTTAGTAAATCCAAAACCGTTTTAAATTTTATATTCTCTCCTACCGTCTTTCGTTTTATAAGGGAGTTTTAAATAGAAATAGGGACATGATGGTATCCTTCGATACCACGGATGATAATAATAACAATTCATAACTTTATCCCTAAAGGCTCACTCTGCCCAGTGTTTTTGTTTTTGAAACCCCATCCAAAAAGCTAAAGGCGGAGACCAATTAAAACTCCCAATTTCAATGGAATATTTAAGACTCTCAACATAAACCTGTGGTTTCTCTTCAGCGACACTGCCATCTAAAGGAAAGCATTAAAAGGTTCCCTTGGACGAATGCCTCCACCCCTGGGCGATGATATCGGTACTCTTTAAAAGAAATTGCTGCACTATACCATACAGTATTTGGAGGCGTAAATAAGAGGGTTTGACTCTTGGCACAAGACAACATTTTCCGGTCCTGAAACTTGTGTCTCCAAGACTGGTGGTTTTCAGGCCTTTGATATCCGAAGCTGGAACCTTACATTTGACTGTCACTAATTAATAACATAACCAGATCCTTCAATCTCGTGTTTCGACTATTGCTAACCTTTAAAAACTTAATTCTTTGCGTTAGTGAGATCATAAGGTTTTTCCCTATTTTCTGTATTTCATAATTTCATGGCTTAAATGAAATATGTATGTATAACATTTATATTGAGCGCAATGTTTAATAGGTATGTCACATAAAGGTCTATCTGCGGAGTTAATGGAATTATACATCATTCTAACTGGAAGGATAATAAATTTGGTGACAAAGAGTATACAGATCTGCCTGGTAGGGACATAGTTATAAAAGAACAAGTGTCATATTTCGTTTTCCAAATAATTTAAATCAATTAGGTAATAGAAAGCTGATTGAAAACTTTTTCTTTATGGTCACGTTAGTCCTTTTCCGGACGTACAATTTTCCCAAACGTTGATCCTCTCTTCTCTAGCATTGAGTATAGACGAGACACAGTCTAATAAGCGAATTTCGCAGGCGGGCTGGATGTAATCAGGAGTAAAAGTCAAAACACGTGCAAGACCATTTATCGTCCAAAGGCGGATAAGCTCATTCTTAACCCTTCTGTCGGCACAAAAAAGTATAGAAGTTAAAGTATAGTTAAATTTCAGAAAATAAGCAAATTGTGAAAACCACATCAAAAATTCGAACAACAACAACTCATTCTCGTTGGTTTTCTTGTCAAAATATTCGTTAGACGATACAAAAAAAAAACAAAGTGCCTAAATGTCGCATATTGCTTAACAAAGTGATACTTAGGTTAAGAACAAAAGAGCTGTGCTTTTACTAGATAGCCGTGGTGTAGTAGGGATTTCGAAAAGAGCGATCTAGAATAGTTATTACAAGTGATTGTGATAGAAGTGATATCATTTGAGCCAGATAAGAGATAAACATATCTAAGTTATACAGGATGGCACACGGGAACTTGACGATTTTTAAAACATGGCAAAAAACTTGAATTGCATCATCCATAAATTCGTTTGGTTCCAAACAAATCAGGACAGTTACGGAATTTACATTCCAACCTTTTGAAAAATGTTATGGTGCTCATCACTAAACTTTAGAAATTGTTTCTGGAAGTTGTCCTAAAGTTTTTCCAAAAATTCCATTTCAATATCCATTTAGCATTTAGCATTAAAATTCTTGGTTAAAAGAGTTTTAGCTTGTAAGATAGATCAGTGGATGATGGAACACCTTGTTTATGCATAATGATGCGTTAAAGCCGTTCTATCAATATTCGTGTCTCTTTGCGTAAAGCCTTATTCCATTGACTGAAAAAACTTCGAACAAAGTCGTTTTGAAAAAAATGACACCGCAGTACAGAATACCAGCTTATAGCTTCAATACCAGTTCTCTGCAAATTGCTTCATCATAAATTTTCGACCTCCCATCTCAATCGTTCCCTCGACTTAAACAGGCCTGACATTGGGTTTCTGAAATTACGCATTTTTGAAAATAAACCACGCATGCGTTGAAACAACTGATTTCAACCGCGAAGAGATGAGGGAATTCTAAGTTGATCCGCTGCGGAAAATGAAAAAGAAAATACCGTAAACCACTCTAAAGCTTAGTGATGAAAACAAACACCATTTGGTCGAATGTTTTTTTTTAAGGGTGTGATTTAAATGTCCTGAGTGTTTTAGTGACAGACAAAAAAATCGTCAGGTTCCCCTATGCCACACTGTATAATTGAACATTCGAAAGATACAGCGTTTTTGTCTTTCCTTCCTTTCATCCTGCTTTTTTAGTAGACTTGTCCTGCCAAACACTGATTTTTAGAACATTTGTCCTGCTTTTTCACAAAAAAATTCTACGAGCATTATTCATACATCATGATCTCCTAAAATAATATATTTAGAAGCATTTTGCAAAAATTTTAAAAAATCGATTGAAGTTTTGAGAATGTTTTTGACGAATTTAAATTTACAGTGTTTTTTGATAAACCCATTGTTCTCTGCAGGCAAAAAGTGAAAATATCAAAAATCTCCTTTTTATGACGTAATAATGTCATTAAAATTCAATTTGTACTATAAACGATAAAAATATCTGAAAGACGTAAAGTTAAGAAAATGGGTTGCCTAATTTTATCATGTGTATAACATCATCTTATCAACTGAGATTTTCTTCTAGGAAATTCAAACGAATTTTATTTCCTCTATAATAGTAAGGGCTAAGTACAAGTGACATGCAAACGTCTTTCTAAATAAAGTTGATCTTAGAAAAAGCATAGTAACTCATTCCATGCGTTAGTCCAGAGTGGCCAACAAAAAATAAAAATGGCACCGTTTTCACACTATTGCAGTTCATAGTATGCGTGAACATTTTATTCAAACGTCAATTTTTTGTTTACAATTGAGAATATAAAATCCGCGTAATATTTATTACTCTCTTAAAGTGCCAACGTGATATTTAACCCTTCTGTTGGCGTATAGATCCAGACAGACCATTGGAACTATATCTTTATGAAAAATATCGTTCAACAATATTTTCCACCGTTTCCATATATATTTCAAAGGAACCGACGGCCACAAATGCGATCAAACATTCGGCGAAATGTAAACTAAGTCTAACGAAACGAAAAAACGGCGCATCATCGTAAGACATAGTATGTAAACTGTTTCAAGATCCAAAATTAAACCTCTTCAAAAATTAAGATTGATTTCACAGAAAATTCTGCTACACCTTAGGCATACTAGCTCGTAGGCGACGACAGAAGGGTTAATAATTGCATCGACAATATTTTGACGTTTGAATTATTTCGTGGAGTGTAGTGTAATAAATTTGGAGTCAAACACATATGGGTTGTGTGATCACATAGCCATTCTGGACTAACGCATGGCATGGGTTACTATGCTTTTTCTAAGGATTTGATCAAGAAATTTACGAAAAATGTGGAATGAAATGATTTTTGGGCTTGAAAATTCCCTATTTCTTTCCACCTATTTCCCTAATCCGCAGACTAATATCAGGGTGATATCTACCAATAATATGCCAAATATTTTCTGAAAGTTCGAAGATATCGGAATTGGCTAAGCATCAATCAAACTTTCTTTCTACTGAATATACGCCATGAAAATATAAAAGCAAAAAAGAAGAAACAAAAACCTAAAAATATGTCTATGTAATGGGTTTTCCAATAGGGACGCTTGATCTTTGAAATGAAAAAAAAAAATACATGTAGGAGAGATATTTGCGAATTTTTTTTTTATTTGAAAGGTCCATCGACCCCATTACATATGGAATATGACATCATTCAAATGACCGCCACGGCTTCGGTTGGTGGCGCGCACACGAAAGGTCCAATTTTCGATGACTCTGGCGCACAAATCGGGCTGTATACCGGTCGATGATAACCAACTTCTTTTGGCCTGAAATCGAAAATATGGATCTGCACAACATGTGGTTTCAACAGGACGGCGCTACGTGCCACACAGCACACGCTACGATGGATGTTCTGCACGAGCAATTTACGGGCATGGTCATCTCGCGCGGAGGCGACGTGAACTGGCCACCGAGATCGTGCGATTTGACCCCGCTGGACTTTTTCTTGTGGGGTTTTCTTAAGTCGCAGATCTATGCCAACAAACCGCAAACCACCGATGCCCTCAAAGTTAACATACGCCACGCCATCGATCAAATACAGCCCGATTTGTGCGCCAGAGTCATCGAAAATTGGACCTTTCGTGTGCGCGCCACCAACCGAAGCCGTGGCGGTCATTTGAATGATGTCATATTCCATATGTAATGGGGTCGATGGACCTTTCAAATAAAAAAAAAAAATCGCAAATATCTCTCCTACATGTATTTTTTTTTTTTCATTTCAAAGATCAAGCGTCCCTATTGGAAAACCCTTTACTTAGAAACGTTTCGAGTATATTTACACAAATGATATAAATGCTTTTATTGTTTAAAAATGCTAGTTTTGAATACGAATACGGATACGGGTAAAAATTCCCTTTTTCAAAAAAAAAAAAAAAATCAGTCGGTCCAGCCAGAACTATTCGGTATATATTGTAGTAGGTGCCGACAGAAGGGTTAATGGTATTTTCCTAAAAATTTAAAATTTTCCTAACAATATTTTTACAACCGACAATTTAAACCGACGAAATATCTTTTTTGTTTTGACTAAAAGTGCATGCACCACCCCCTCCCTAAAAAATCATGATTTTGACAAAAAATTGTAGGATTGCACCCTAGCAAATTTGTATCTTCCATGACTCTCAATAAAATAACAACGGAGCAAGGGTCGGTCGAAATTTAGAATGTTAAGGTTTTATAGCGCGAAACAAAATGCCGAAAGTCCCCGTGTTGATTCGCGTCCACCACTTGGCGAAACGCGTTAACTAACAGCTGTTGGGAATATAACGGTACTCTTTCCGTAAAGGTCATCGTCATAAATGATTCACAATAGCCCTACTTTAGGTTTTGGTCGCCTGAATCGTTGTTCTCCAATTTATTACAATCGCGAGATGTCCTCTTCCGAGTCCTCCAGTTTCGGAAGCCTATACTCATTTTTTTTTATTAGAATTCTTATCTGTGTCCTCCATTTCATGTTCGATTCCCGCTGTGGTAGTCTTCCTTACAAATAAAGAAGTGCAGATAGGAAATCAGGCGTTAGAACCGCGCAACAACCCGAATTTAGTATAGCTAAATCGAAAAAGTGCGTGCCAAAATCAAATTTAAAACATGCAGCCACAATTGATTTCTCGTCTTTTTATTAGTTAAAGCTTTATTTTATTTATTCTGAATTTTTAGCGAAGGGATGCTCGAAAATTAGAAAAAAAGTTTTGACCAATTCTAATTACAGAGATTTTTTAAATTTCGAAGCTATTCTAATTTCCACACGTTCTAATATCCGAGCGGCAACTGTATTAATTTCCGCTATTGAAAATTGTACTTTTCAGGAGCCCCTATTTCAATTTTGAACACAATATATTTTCGACACGTTACACCACTGGCCTGAAGTAACCTTATTTGAGCAAATTAAGCATAAAATGGTAAACACATAATACATACAACTCTGGATAATTGTTAATTCATTGAAATATTAAATAAATTTTTCCTCCTGCATTATTTCACGTGTATTCTCATAAATTTGTAAATTGCTTTCGACTTACAAAAATTTAAAGTTTCAAAGGCTTTTGCTCAATCTCTTTAAAAAATGCTGATTTGTAACGTACACTAAATTGTTTTTATGGTTGAATAAATGCATACTGAATTGTTTTAATTTTGCTGTATTTGAAATTATTCATAACGGTAAAAAAATCGCCCAAGAACTATTTTTTAAGCAGCCAAGTTTCAGTACGACAACAGCTTAAGCTCAGCATGTTATGAATGCTGAAAAATATGACAGAAAATTATCAAGAATAAACTCATTGCGTGTTCCAAAACATCTATTTTATTTAGCAAAATGATATGTGTACCCTATACCCATGAGATGGTATAGGAGGGTATATTGTTTTTGTTACGCCAATATTATGTAACACCGCAAAGGAGCCTCCGGAGCAGTGGCGTAACGTTTCTAAAATATCTTGTGTGCGAGATCGAAATGGGGGCCCCCTCAAAGTGTAATTTATAATTAAACAAAATGGTTGAAATCACTATTTTTGCTGATTAGTACACGTAATGTAAATTTGGGAAAATATTGAAGGTACAAGTACCTCCAGGATTTATATTTAAAGGGACTTACACTTCTTCTTCTTCCTTGTCTCGTTCTTCTTACCGCTCCATGGCGTCGCGTCGCTCGACCTGCTATGTAGGCACATCGCCCGTTCTGGCGGTAACGTCTCAGCATATTTCTACAGGCAGCTCTATCTTGGATCGTGTCATCGCCGAGACCAATGCGTTGTTGTTACTTTTTCATTTCACACATCCAGGTGTTCTTCGGTCTGCCTTTGGCCTTGGGTCCATCAAGCGGAACCTCCATTGATATCGCTTTCTTTGTGGGGTTATCAGGCGGATGCCTTTCAACATCACAATACCAATCCTTTTGTCTGTCTTCGAGCTTTTCGGTGATTGGTTGTTCTATAGACAAGCTACCTCGGATGTAGGCACTTTTGATATGGTCCTTTTTGGTTACACCAACTCACATGCTACACTATCGACAGTATATACTAAAATCTCACGATTCAATTGAGTAAGCGGGTCGAAATTATTTTTTTTAGAGTAGAATCCGTTTAAATGTATACATTTGATGCACGACTAAAACTGTTTTTTTTTTCTTGCAACATAGGCGAAATTAACCACATTTTTCCAAGCGTTCTTATAGATTTTGTCATGGATTTTGTTTTAAATCGCGTTATGAACGCGGTGAATTTTTTTCTGTTAATTGGATTTTACCTTTAGTATCAGAGCCGTTAATGGGTGAAGTCATTTCTTCGGCTTGTTCTGCTATCCGTTCTCATAAGAAGAACTTCTATGTTACAAATATTTTCCGCTATATGGCGGCTGCTGCTGATTTGTCGTTAGTGTCACCAAAAATAAGAAGAAACTCCCCTTTCGAGAGCTGATAGCGTAATGTTCCCTGAGGTCATCCCTGGTAACGAAAATGCAGTTCTTCAGCGAAACAATAAGATGTTCCTTGAAGTTCTCATATCAAACGGCTTTGAAGTCAAAAAAATGTTTCATTTAAGAGCACTCCTAACTGTTAATCTATTTTAAATCTAGCTTCAGTGTGTCTATGAATAAGAAATCAAGTATTTTTTTAATCAGTCCAAAAATGTCCACTCCTCTTCACTACGTTAGGGGGCCCCTGTGGGTTGGGGCCCGTGTGCGACCGAACACATGGAACACCGTACGTTACGGCACTGCTTCGGAGGTATGGTAAAGTATACATATATGTATATATAAATGATCAGGGTCGGTCCCTGATTCGAATAAGCCATGTCTATCTGTCTGTCTCTCCGTGCGTCTGTCTGTTCGCACGATAACTGCCGAAATAATGAAGCTAGCGTTTTGAAATTTCGGTCAGATGTTTGTTTTGAAAGAATCTTGGACGGTATTGAAATGGTTCAAATCGGACCAAGGATTCCCCTACCTCCCATACAAATAACCCCTCCTTGATATGTTAATTCGGCCCTAAGTTTCGTACAATATCGCTATCGACTTGAAATTTTGGTCAATGCCTAATTCGGACATATACTTTATGTTGATGGATTCGGAGTAGGTCCGGCTACCCCTACCTTCCCTACAAAGTTACAATCAGCCATATCTTTTGATAGACTTTCGCGAAGAACTTCAAATTAGTATCACATGGTAGCTGTCGGATGCCTTGATAAGATGTTAAAGATATACCAAGTCCGACCCGTCTATACCCTCACTCCCCTGTCCCCTACAAAAAACATGAAAATGAAAATGTTGGGTTTTGCATGTCTTCTAGGTCTGTACATGGCTATAGGGTATACATTCATCGTGCTATTCGCACGATTAAAACTCGGTCTCGTTAATGCTTGCAAAACAATGCAAATGAGCCAAATAGTCTGTATATTTTACCATTTCCTCCAAGAAAATATGGATGATAGAACATTGAACATATATAGGTAGTACGATTGGCCCATTCGCAAATATTTTCACTGCAAGTGAGGGATTTGCTACTATGTATCTGGATATTTTTCACGTTTACGACCATCCGATATGTAAACACGTCCTTGATTCTTTCGACCGTATAAAACGTTTCCTCTCCGCATTAAAAAAATGCTGCGAAAATAAAAAAAACGAAAACAGAATCGTAAATGTCTAATGACACTTTTTTAGTCCACGAGGGAGACATAATGTGAATGACAGCAACCTATAAAGCGAATCGAGTTCCATTATAAAACTTGATATCGCTACGGCATCGGCATAGCATCGCTGAATCGATTCGGCAAACAACACACGTTCCCTTCGGCTGTAGAATACATATTGAGTATGTATTTGGTATGCCTATTTATCCTATGCTGCATGTTTTGTATCTTCTCTTCTGTGAGATACAAGTGCACTATCTGGCGCACAAACGTATAAGCACAAAAGGCTGGCATTATGTGGAATGGAAGTGATTCCTCTATAACGATATCTTCCACAGATTTGTCAATTCAAAAAGAAATAGAACTTATTAGCCTAAAATAGGAACTCTGCTCTCTGCGGCTCATATTTAATTTATCAAGCGATAAAACGCTTGGATACACCCTTCGCGATATATCTGATGATTTTATAATGTGAAAAGGTCGATTTTCAATACGACCGCCGACGATGCGACGCAATGTATTTTATTTATCTCCGCACATTCATGACACAAACAAAAATGTAGGCTTAAGGGTATAAAGTATCTGGAAATCTGAATGTCTCCCAGGGCTCTATTGCAAACGACATTGTGTATAGGCGCATTGATTATCAGCTGGAAGCCATGAGGATTGTATAACATTCACGTTCGCCTTATAGCGCTTATACTCCTATATAGCAATCGGGGACATTGCAATTGATGTCGGTCGGGTATATATTGTATGATTTGGCAATACTGATGGCAAAGCAACTTCCTGGCAATTTGAAAAACCGATTTATGTCCATGTCAATGACTGCACACTCAATATCCTTCCATTCCATAGTACAGAACAGACTGTAGTCTAACAACGATCCGTCCGGGCCCGTGCACGTCATACCCGTTGTCAGGGCTTTTGCGATTCGTTTTCCATTTTTCAATGCTAAGTACTTGGATAATATATTTCGAATATACTCTTGAGCACTGTCGTGTTTTTCTTATAGTCTGTCGGATTCGAATCGATTTTCATATATTGAAAGGAATACATACATACATACTCGTACAATGTGCAAGAACAGTCTCTATTGTCTGCCTTTCCACAATTGCTTGATTAAAATCACTTCAAACTCATTTAGAACGGGGCCATGGATGGATATGGATGCTCGCGATTGCCTCGGGATCTTTTCTTTTGAACACAATCATTGAGATGAATTCAAAAGCATACTATTGCAATAGACCTTCAAATTCAAAAAAATGCTATACCGGGAGTATACCTACTCGTACATCCATACAAATACAGTTGACCTAAGTCTTTTGCAATTCAAGTGCTGTTGTTAGCAATCTGCTGCTCAGACGATTATTATTTTAATTAAAGGATTCGAACAGAAGTTCTGTACGGATTGTCAATTTATTCAAGTCATGTTGACGGACTAGTTGATGGTTGCCTTGATAAATAGAGACTTTTGAGAACATACTGAGCTTCCTGATTTTTCCAATAGACTTTAGTAAAACTATTAAACAGTTTTAAGTTGTTCTGTGCATAAATTAGAAAAAAATAAATATTCTGCGTTTTCCAAAAGATTCTGAGTGTAATTAAAGCTTGAAATTAGTGTACCCTCGGTTTGCCGTTAATATACGGCGTAATTCGCCAGATGGCTTATTCAACGCAGCGGAATCAAACAAGGATGAGGATTTCGTTTTGAAAAATTTGCTGTATCCCCTATACTTCTTAAAACGATCCTTTAGAGCGTTTTAGCTTTATACAGTGTTAATACTGTAAAGTGTAAACGCTGGCCGTGTTTTTCAACATCGGGGGCAAATTTGCTGACCTAGATGCGCAAAAAAAAACTATCGGGGGTTGCATCCAGGTTGAATTTCAAATTTTTACGTAGGCATTGCAATTTATTTGAAAATATTGTTCATTTATATTAAAGCCTCGTTTTCACTTTACAAATGCAAAAGTTTAAATGCTATTTTTTCAATGAAAACATATTTTTATGCGTGAACCATATTTTTTTTTGAATAAGAATTTGGTAAAGGTGGGCAACCGATGCCTGATGCTTTCAGGGAAAGTTTTCTTCTTCCTTTCTATAAGAACAAGGGAGACTCACGCAGACTCAACAACTATAGGGCTATAAAGTTAACACCCCATACACTGAAGATCTACGAGCGAGTTGTCTGCAACCGATTGAGAAAGATTGTGCGGTTGAATGACAATCAATGCGGCTTTGTTGAAGGTCGATCTACAGTCGATGCGATTCAGTGCATTCGTATTGCGATGGAAAAGTATAGAGCAGCACGAAAGGACTTGTACTTTGTGTTCATCGATTTGGAAAAGGCCTTCGAGGTACTCTAACCTCGTGATCTGATATGGTTGGCCTTGAGAGCACTTAATGTCCCTGAGACATACGTCAGGATGATACGAGACATGCATGATGGAGCTACGACTAAGGTTAGATACACAGCCGGTGAATCAGAAGAATTTCCGGTGAATGTCGGATTACACCAGGGCAGTGTATTGAGTCCGTTGCTCTTCAACATCAGCATGTGCTACTATTAACACGTATATCCGACGGCCTAGAAATATCTCTTCTTTTTGCCGATGATATAGTCCTCAGTAGCCCAAACATCGTTACCTTGCAAGCTGCACTTACAAAATGGTGTGACATTCTGGAGGAGCATGGACTGAGGGTAAGTATAGCGAAGACTGAGTTCTTATGCTGCCCATTCTCAGATCCAAATGCACCGATACCAGATATGTACGTCAAAGAAGAGCAGCTTAAGTCTTGTACCAAGTTCAAGTACCTTGGCTCGATGGTGAACAACGGAGCTACATGCGATGATGACATCAAACATCGCACAAAGGTTGGGTGGATGACGTGGCGAGAAAACTCTGGAGTTTTCTGCGATAAGAAAATGCCACTGAAGCTAAAGGGCAAGTTGTACAAAACGGTTGTACGTCCCGCACTCATGTATGGATCAGAATGCTGGACAATGTATGAAGGTTACACGAAACAAATGACAGCGACTGAAATGAAAATGTTACGCATGTCAGCTGGTGTAACGAAAAGGGACCACATCAAGAGTAGCTACATCCGAGGCAGCTTGTCCATAGACCAACCAATCACCGAAAAGCTCGAAGACCGACAAATGGATTGGTATTGCCATGTTCAAAGGCGTCCGCCTGAGAACCCCGCAAAGAAAGCGATATCAATGGAAGTTCCCCTTGATGGACCCAAGGCCAGAAGCAGACCGAAGAACACCTGGATGTGTCAAATGAAAAAGCAACAACAACGCATTGGTCTCGGCGATGACACGATCCAAGATAGAGCTGCCTGTAGAAATATGCTGAGATATTATCGCCAAAACGGGCGATGTGCCTACACCGCGGGTCGAGCAACGCGAAGCCATGGAGCGGTATAAAGAACGAGGCAAGGAAGAAGAAGAAGAATTTGGTAAACGACGCTTTTAACATGAATTAATGAACAAAAACAAGTTTTTTGCTCACACTTGTAGGCAACATGTAAACTATGCTTGATTGCTTGATTAAAATCACTTCAAACTCATTTAGAACGGGGCCATGGATGGATATGGATGCTCGCGATTGCCTCGGGATCTTTTCTTTTGAACACAATCATTGAGATGAATTCAAAAGCATACTATTGCAATAGACCTTCAAATTCAAAAAAATGCTATACCGGGAGTATACCTACTCGTACATCCATACAAATACAGTTGACCTAAGTCTTTTGCAATTCAAGTGCTGTTGTTAGCAATCTGCTGCTCAGACGATTATTATTTTAATTAAAGGATTCGAACAGAAGTTCTGATTTATTCAAGTCGTGTTGACGGACTAGTTGATGGTTGCCTTGATAAATAGAGACTTTTGAGAACATACTGAGCTTCCTGATTTTTCCAATAGACTTTAGTAAAACTATTAAACAGTTTTAAGTTGTTCTGTGCATAAATTAGAAAAAAATAAATATTCTGCGTTTTCCAAAAGATTCTGAGTGTAATTAAAGCTTGAAATAAGTGTACCCTCGGTTTGCCGTTAATATACGGCGTAATTCGCCAGATGGCTTATTCAACGCAGCGGAATCAAACAAGGATGAGGATTTCGTTTTGAAAAATTTGCTGTATCCCCTATACTTCTTAAAACGATCCTTTAGAGCGTTTTAGCTTTATACAGTGTTAATACTGTAAAGTGTAAACGCTGGCCGTGTTTTTCAACATCGGGGGCAAATTTGCTGACCTAGATGCGCAAAAAAAAACTATCGGGGGTTGCATCCAGGTTGAATTTCAAATTTTTACGTAGGCATTGCAATTTATTTGAAAATATTGTTCATTTATATTAAAGCCTCGTTTTCACTTTACAAATGCAAAAGTTTAAATGCTATTTTTTCAATGAAAACATATTTTTATGCGTGAACCATATTTTTTTTTGAATAAGAATTTGGTAAAGGTGGGCAACCGATGCCTGATGCTTTCAGGGAAAGTTTTCTTCTTCCTTTCTATAAGAACAAGGGAGACTCACGCAGACTCAACAACTATAGGGCTATAAAGTTAACACCCCATACACTGAAGATCTACGAGCGAGTTGTCTGCAACCGATTGAGAAAGATTGTGCGGTTGAATGACAATCAATGCGGCTTTGTTGAAGGTCGATCTACAGTCGATGCGATTCAGTGCATTCGTATTGCGATGGAAAAGTATAGAGCAGCACGAAAGGACTTGTACTTTGTGTTCATCGATTTGGAAAAGGCCTTCGAGGTACTCTAACCTCGTGATCTGATATGGTTGGCCTTGAGAGCACTTAATGTCCCTGAGACATACGTCAGGATGATACGAGACATGCATGATGGAGCTACGACTAAGGTTAGATACACAGCCGGTGAATCAGAAGAATTTCCGGTGAATGTCGGATTACACCAGGGCAGTGTATTGAGTCCGTTGCTCTTCAACATCAGCATGTGCTACTATTAACACGTATATCCGACGGCCTAGAAATATCTCTTCTTTTTGCCGATGATATAGTCCTCAGTAGCCCAAACATCGTTACCTTGCAAGCTGCACTTACAAAATGGTGTGACATTCTGGAGGAGCATGGACTGAGGGTAAGTATAGCGAAGACTGAGTTCTTATGCTGCCCATTCTCAGATCCAAATGCACCGATACCAGATATGTACGTCAAAGAAGAGCAGCTTAAGTCTTGTACCAAGTTCAAGTACCTTGGCTCGATGGTGAACAACGGAGCTACATGCGATGATGACATCAAACATCGCACAAAGGTTGGGTGGATGACGTGGCGAGAAAACTCTGGAGTTTTCTGCGATAAGAAAATGCCACTGAAGCTAAAGGGCAAGTTGTACAAAACGGTTGTACGTCCCGCACTCATGTATGGATCAGAATGCTGGACAATGTATGAAGGTTACACGAAACAAATGACAGCGACTGAAATGAAAATGTTACGCATGTCAGCTGGTGTAACGAAAAGGGACCACATCAAGCAGTGGCGCAACCACGGGAGGGGCTAAGGGGGCTAAAGCCCCTCCCAGACCTAGAAATTGGGAACGGCAAAATTGCAAAATGAAATATGAAGCAATGCGTTTCCTTGAATATTTTAAGAAAAAATGTGAATTTTTGTTCTTGGAGCATAGGTTATTCATAGGAATTTTTAAAATATAATTGAGCAAAAATCCAAAATATAAGCGAGCAGATCTCAGGTGATTTTTTCAAAAAGGGAATGTCTTCCAAATATGTATATGTTCCGGAAAAACCTGGCTTTTTCTTTAATAATTTTTACATCGAACTTCAAATATTCAAGAGCTATGAGATATGTGTTTCTCACACATACACTATCAACTAGAATTTTAAATTTCAATTGCGATTGAAGTTATGAAAGATGTTCTTCTGTCTTAAGTTGGGGGGCTGGTCCACGAGATTAACATAAAAATAATAAGCTATCGATAAAACATATTTCTGCCCATCATTTCGTAAAATATTTGAAGCCTAACTATTGTTGCACAAATATAATCTAGTAAAAAATTAAATGAAATGGAGACAAGAGATGTATCCTTAGATGTTATATCATAACATAATGAGCCGCCATCGCAGCAACTCACATCCTTAATCAATTAGTTTTTTTGCCAAATAGAGTCCATTTCAACTGAGAAGATAAGTTTCCCTGGAGCCATATTGGAATGACGGTGCAGATTTTTTGTATGTTCCTAAATTCCTGTTTTCCTGCATTCACAAATTCTGCTCTAAGAATAACCGCATACGCCGTACAACGTGTTGACTACAAGTATGCCACTATACAATTTAACGACTTAAAGCTATGAACAAATTTACATCAAAAATAGGCATGGCTGTCATGGAAGGAAAACACCACTGTATAGCGGCATCCCGGGAAAATATAGCACTTTAATCCAACTTGCGGAGGGAAACTCAAATTTCCACTAATGTGGATGGACATAGCCCCCTCCAGGACAAGATCCTGGTTGCGCCACTGACATCAAGAGTAGCTACATCCGAGGCAGCTTGTCCATAGACCAACCAATCACCGAAAAGCTCGAAGACCGACAAATGGATTGGTATTGCCATGTTCAAAGGCGTCCGCCTGAGAACCCCGCAAAGAAAGCGATATCAATGGAAGTTCCCCTTGATGGACCCAAGGCCAGAAGCAGACCGAAGAACACCTGGATGTGTCAAATGAAAAAGCAACAACAACGCATTGGTCTCGGCGATGACACGATCCAAGATAGAGCTGCCTGTAGAAATATGCTGAGATATTATCGCCAAAACGGGCGATGTGCCTACACCGCGGGTCGAGCAACGCGAAGCCATGGAGCGGTATAAAGAACGAGGCAAGGAAGAAGAAGAAGAATTTGGTAAACGACGCTTTTAACATGAATTAATGAACAAAAACAAGTTTTTTGCTCACACTTGTAGGCAACATGTAAACTATGCCTTAGAAGCTTTTCATTTTAAAATTTAATTTTAGCTAGTCATTGGAACATGTTCTCGATGTGATTGGGTTTGCATACATTTAGGCGAATTTTGAAAAGCTCATTCAAACTGAATAGCATGCTATTCGGGTTTGAACTGCTAACCTGAATAAGGCTACGTGTTAGCATTTGTATGAAAATTACCCCGTATAGTGCCGGTTAGCTGCCGGATTTATCCTCTGTGGTGCCCCTGGGCAGTATCTAACTTGCCGCCATCCGTCATTTGGAATTACGCACTATTGGTATCAATACGCACTATGAACGCTTTTCGTAGATTTCTGAAAACGTACGCTGAAATCAATCTGTTTTCGCCCACTCTGAACATAATATAAGATGCAAATTATATTAAACTTTTGCTGATTGTAACAAATATGATTGCGGTGTAACATTGTAACAAGAAAACTGAAATTGTGACAAAATGTTACAATTGTAACACGAGTGGCCCCGAATCAAGTAGTTCCGCCACTGATCGTCTCGCTCTTTTTATGACGGACATTCAGCTCGAGATATTTAGTGATTAATTTCAGCTTATCGTTTGACTTATGATTCTATTTCGCTTCAGAGTCGAAGTTTTGATTGAAGTCAACATCAATCTATAAATAGTCTGATTGCAGAAATAAACTTCTAGAGTAGAGATATCTATAGGGACGCAAAATTTATTTATTTATTTATTTAACCAAATCAAGGCTTAACAATAGTAATTACATTTTTTTATAAAAATAGGGAAACTAGGATATAGTGAGGGACTTAACCAAATTTCGCTTAAATGTAAGTTTGGAAATACCTGGGGAATAATGGACACTAACAGAGTTAAAATTATGACAGCATCTGTTTATGGGTTCATTGTAGCCATAAACGGTTGGGTGTTGATACTCCCTTAGGAGAGATGTATGTCTAGTACGTCTAATTTGATCGTTGAAAACTATTTTGTTGGATAGAAAATCTACATTAACTGGACCATTATTTACATCGAAAGTAGAACATGCACTAAGAAGCGTTCTTCTTGAAGAGAGTGACATTAAATTTAAAATACCTAATCTGTACTCGTATGAGGGAAGATTACGGAAATCGGCAGGATCATATAGATTTCTTAGAGCAAAAAGGAGAAATTGTTTTTGAATCGACTCGAATCTGTTGCAATGCATTTCATACACCGGATTCCAAACAACACAAGCATATTCAAGAAGGGGTCAGACTTATGTGGTATACAAAACAAAGATTTCGTAACCCAAAGATTCTTAAATTAATTTGACCAAAATACAGTCGAAACTCGATATAACGTGTTCATCGGGACCATCATTTAAAAACGTTATATCGAAGAAAACGTTATACCAAAATTGTCTGGAAAAGTATATCAAATTAAACCAACCAATTAGTCACAATGTCTGTTAGTTCTAAATTAATCTGATGAGCAGCACAACAATCGGCAAATAGCAAGATTTGCCTATTTGTTTTTTCTTTCTACTGTCCAATTCCAACAAAAAGTTTGTGAAAATCTCTCCCCTCATCCATGACTTGGAATTTGATTTGTATAGAGTCGGAAGTGATTTGATATTTTTAAAACATCGCGGCTTTTCATATTTTCCGATGACCAGTGGCTTAAATTTGCCTGATCCATCAGCATTACAGCACAGCAGAACTGTCAACCTTTTTACCCCCGTGGCAATCATCATTCCCAAAAACGAAGCTTCTGTCCGGAAGAAGATTATAAAATAGGCCTGTCTCGTCAGCATTGAAAATATTTTGCTTTTGATATTTTTCAAGCAATCCTGGAAGTCGTTTCGTTTTCCACAATTCAACCGTGTTATCGTCAACTGCTCTTGACTCGCCACTGATGACTTTGCTTGTAATTCCGAAATTATTTTTAAAATTTGTCAGCCAACCTGGACTGGCCTTGAAGTCGGCAGTAATGCCAAACAGGTTCGCGAGATGCATCGCCTTTTCCTGAAGGATTGGTACCTAAATTGGGATGTTCGCCGTTCGTTGCTGGTGAAACCATTGAACCAATGCGTCTGAAAACTTTCCTTTCTTAATCCGCTTTTTCGCCATTGTGCTACTTCCGACCGTTGCAGCATATTTTAGAATGGTATCTTTATTTTTTAGCAATGCAGCCAAAGTTATGACTGAAATGCTTATTTTTTTAGAAAGTTCTACTTTAGACAACGACGAGTTTTCCTGCGCGGTCTCGATAATTTTAATTTTTTCCTCGATGGAAAACGATTTTCTTTTCAACGACATTATGCAATATTAAAGCCTTGGTCCAATCAAAATATCCCAATTCAGGCCAAAAAATAGAAAAAATAGAATAATAGAACTGACACACTAGCGCATAAACTCGTCTCATAAAACCGCGAAAAAAATCGAGCTTTGTAAACCACGAAAGCATGACACACTACACAATTGCGGGCTATGAACGTCATGAAATATTTTAAATGAGCTTTTCAAAATTGAATCAGTAGGGTCTAAAACTAATTTTGCTAAGAAACATTTTGATCGGAAAGGTCCCAAAAAGGACACTTAATTAATTCTTGATCAGAGGTGGTGTCATATCAAAGGGGATTCCGAGTGCATTACATATACGATGTTTGCTTCCTGTTTCAAGGACCTTCAACGGAATAAATAGGGCTTAACTGAAAAATTCTCCCGTAACTTATCATCTGCATCTTTCCAAAGCCATAACTACGCGAATAAATTGAAGTTGTTTTTAGAATATTAGCTGAAGATTCTACAACTAAAATTTTCCATTCAAACGTGATTTATTTCGTTGAGGGTCGTTGAAACAGGAAACAAACGCCGGATGCGTAATGCACTCGACTTCCCCTTTGATATGATACCCCGCATGCCGACCCCCGGTCATTGATTAAATAGTGTCCTTTTTGGGACCTTTCCGATCCGATCCATTTTTTTTTAGCAAAATGATTCAAAAACAACAAAAATTAGCCTTATTTTTTTTCTATTTGAAATGCTAATATGACTGGACAGGGCTTAATTTACTCTACAAGACGAAAAAAAGAACCTTGTAATCACTCGCGTCTCTCGACAAATTCTGTAAAGTAAACTGTAAAAATAGGAAAAATAACAATACAGAGTGTCAAGGAGAGGGGTTTATTTGCATGCTAGGCCGCAAAACACGACGTTGTACGCTTTGAATAGAACACAACAGAAGCCAATAAGCAGAGAAAACTTGTTTGCAACATTCTTGCATGTGTATCGTAGTGGCTCTTTGTCATTATTTTCTAAGAAGTAAAACGTTGTATCGAGTTGCAGTGTGTATAGGAATTTGTAATTGGGGATGGAGAAGCGAGACTTTATACCGAGTAAAAATGTTATATCGAATATTTAGCATTCGTTATATCAAAGTAAAATCTCATTGCATGTTTTACAAGCGGACCGGGACTTTCAAGCAACGACGTTGCATCGGGAAAAACGTTGTATCAAGGAACGTTATATCGAGTTTCGACTGTAGTCGCTTTTGCAACGTTTATTTTTTTGCTAATTATGTAAGTTGCCTCTTGAGATCTCGAAACGCTCATTACAGCGAATGAATGGAAAGATGCCGCCCTTCGAAATTTGCCACCGCGGCCCTGTAGTTATGTCTTCTTCTTTTCTGTACCGTAACCCCTTGTGGGGCATGGTGCGTTCACTCAGCCGTTTATAGGCTACTTTGAGTCAACGTTACATTGTATATAGAGGAGTTTATATAATGTAAATGTTGCATACACTATACATAATTTCCTGGACCACGCCTAGATTCGATCTCCGGACCTCTAGATTACTAGCATCGTAGAGTGCGACTTAAACAAGTGAGCCACAGAGCGTAGTTATGTACATTGTATGTACACATATGGCCAAAGAAATAAGTACACCCATACTAATTTTTCTTATCACCCTGTAGCCAAGTAGTTATTTGAGGAAATAAATTCATATGGAAAGATTTAAATACTTAATTGGTAAGGAATGAAATAATATGTAAATTAGCATATTATAATAAATAACAGCTTTAATTTACCTTGAAAAAGTACGAACTGACTAAAATAGGCTGGACAAAATAATAAGTACATGTCAGTTAATTTGATTAAAAGTGGTTTTAATTAAAATATTAAGTTCTGATTCGACCAGAATTTAATTTATTTTATTATTTAAAAGTAAATGGTTCATTATTTTGAAAGTAAAAAAGGTTTTTGTTGGCCTTTTGGAGATAATTCTTATAGTATGTTCCCATACATCCATATATCCAGTTACTTCCAGGAAATTCCGTAATTGGTCCGTTTTATGAAAACTGTGTTTCTGTTTCATTGATTCAACTCCCCCTAAACATTCCAGATTCAATTTAACTCTAGTAACAACGTGAAAAGCCACCCGACTTGGTTGAAGCGGATCCTTGACTAGTTTCTAAGGTACGGTTAGGGTTAATATCCTGCTGAAATTCCCATTTAAAGTGTGTGTGTTCATCAGTGAAATATTCTAGGACTCTAAACTAACATTTCTTATATGGAAATCGACTCATTGTAATGGTTAATAGGTATATTTGAACGAAACCAAACTATGAAAATTAAACCATAGACCACGTTTTTTCGCCTCCATGGGAAATAGTCAGTAGATGTAGCATATATTCACTGAACGAAATCGCCTGCTAAAGTAAAGAAAATATTGCTCAAATCAAGAAAAAAAGACAATAAAAAACAGCCAAGAAATATTTCCCTTCATTTGAGAATTAGCCACACTGATCCAAGTGAAATGCCAATAGCAGCGCTTTAAGGAAAAGTAACCTTGAAGCAAGCAAACTTTTCTTATGAAAAACACAAGAGAATCTGAACAAAAATAAAAAAAGAAACCTGCATCCAACAACATCGAACCCGTAACCCCATTCTTCCCAGTCAATCGCGCTACCCACTGAACCAGAGACACTTCTGACTAATCTACTACAATGCCCCAATATAAGCTAAAGCTAAAATAAAGCTTTTCCACGAGCTTTACATGGACAATGTCAAAAAAATCTATTATCAAGCATTTGTTTGCTTGAATTGAGAATAATGGTTTAGGCTTAAATCTACTTTCTATTTCTCAAAAGAAGGTCTTGAAAATAGGATCAATTCAAGAATAAATTTCCACATTTTGAAAAATTTTGTCTAAATTCTGGAATTTCGCAAATGAGAAAAGAGTTTCTTAATTTTAGATAGCACAATTTTTTGAGTGTTATATTATTTTTTTCCTGAATGAAGAATATTACGACAAGAGTAGTTTCCAATCAAATTTATTACGATCTCATAAATAAAACAGACTATTCTGTGAGTTTTCATTGTTCGGTCTGGAACAAGAAAAACTATCCCTCCCAAATTTTCTTGAACCGTCAACACTTTTTGACGTCGCCATGGAAACTTCCAAACTTTTTGTCAAAACTGCTTTACTTCTTGTATTCTTCGATTAACTTTTCAAAGGGATTCTATATTTTAAATATTTGCCTCGAAAATCACCAAGAGAACTTTTCTCACCATAGTGATAATGAGACCGACAGTTGTCCTTAAGGCCCTTACATGGACTTAACTGTATTTGAGACTGCTTATATTTACTTTTTAATGAATTACACAGTAAATACAATGTTTAGCTGGTTTATTTCGGTATTGAGAGAATAATTTTTCCGTTATTTCAAAGTTTCGAACTTAAACTTCTTTTTTCGTACCTACCATGCGTTTTTCGCCCCCTTAAGTATTTTTGTTTGTTTTAATTTAACGCTTCTGGCATACACCAATTATTAAAAAAAAACCCTTCCGGAAAATAGCAACTTGTTGTCAAAAGATTAAAAAAACCGATGGTGTACTTATTATTTTGACCAAGCTGAAAACCCACTTCAAATTTGACTATGAAAATAGGGGGATGCTATTTAGTTTTTCGATTCCGTTGGCATTGTTGTATTCTAATTGTTGTAATGACTATCTATTTGGAGTAATTCAATTTTAAAAAGGGTATGCAAATTTGGCATAAAAAGGTACATGAGGGGTGTACTTATTTTTTTGTCCATATGTGTATATAATATATGTAGGGTAACCTGGTCAACAGTGTATCATTTTTTGCTTGCTGTCCTGTTGTTGGCAGTAGCGGCACATTAGGCATCGTATAAGATTATCATTTCAATTGCTTTACTAGTTTATTGGCTTGGATTTAAGAAATCAAGATCTCTCCATGGAAAAAATCGTACGGTTAATACGTTTGTTCAAAGGTAAGTTAAAACGTAAATTTTTCTCCTTTGCAACATTTGCCTTGCACGATTTTCAAGCATATGAGATCAAATGATTCACTGTGTACACTGATCCACTGTCCACCAGTTTAGCCTACTGTGAAACATGCGTGCATACTTTCATTAGGCACTCAAATGGTCATAATAATAGACATTTACATCAGGTGACATCGACATTCCCAATATCATTTTTCAACTTTACGCTAATGACTCAATGATGAATGAATTAATTAGATGACAGTGATTGGACTCCCGCTTGTCCTATAAGTGCATTTCTAACTAACAAGCTTTTAAGCCAACAGAATATTTACACGTGTACTTCGTGTCGCGATGAATAAATAACTAACGCGCTAAAGAAATATAACATACACGTCAGCAATAGAAAATGATGAGCACCTTGACAAGTTTTCCGCTTATTAAAATTAAATATAAAATCCACTCGGGCTGTCTGTAAAACGTTAGCAATCTTTTTGAATTCTTTATACAAAATTCAAATAAAGCCACGACTACGACTATAATAGGTATGTGCTAAAAATATTTTCATGTGATCAATTTTTGAAGCCATACTATGAATTAGACGAACATGAAAACTTTCACTTCATCAGATTTAATTCTCTATGGACAACAATGTATGAAGTTTCTAACAATGTATATCGGGCCACCAACGATTCTCATCATGAATACTTTATTGTTGTTCAGAGCTAAGGGCAAAATACATACTATATGTGGCGATACGTTAACGTTCTTCTAGCTTCCGTCCGAATCATCGTTTACACATACTGATATTTTGAAATTATTATTAGCAGATACGAGCGGACCCTGGAATAAGATAAATAAATTATCATGAGGCTAGTGTTAATTTTCCCCAGTTCAAACATACAATGTCTAATTATCACGAAAGATATTAGCCTTACTAGTCTTCTGCGAAATGGTATTATTATTCTCTGCGACTATATTATTCGATTTGAAATGATTATACACGTTTGTTTTAAATGGAACCGCGCGAGAATGAATTTTTTATTAGTTTGGAAATAATAATAAATTTGCACGTTTTTCTCATATATCTTGGGTGCGGATTATAATATTGTGAAACGTTGAAAACATGTCACGTAAGGTGCGACCAACGCCATACCGCGCAGTTTGGGTTATTACCAGAAAAATATATAAATATTTATGACATTCAAGAGAACCCTTTCCAATTCAATTGCATGTTATTAAAACATGGCATGTTCTTGTCATACATACGAGTATTATTGTAAACGGACTTTAGAGGTTTCGCATATTTGAAATTTAGGGCAAATTTGTTTTATACATAGAAATTTAATTAAGATATTCGTTGATGATGCGATGGTGGTGCTATTCATATATTACGGATTGAATGCTTGATGACCTGCACTGTTCACACAATTGGTCCGGTTACGATACACAACAGTTGCGTGTGTTCCGCAAACATGTTTGCCGTTCTGATCCCCTAACTGCCATTTTGGTGATATATTTTCGTTTAAATTTTTCACAAAGATAGACAAACGAAATGAACCTGAGATTATTTCTGATCCGCACAATGGCAGGTATAGGGGTCAGAACGGTAAACATGTTTGCGGAACATATGCAACAGTTTCATCTCGTAACCTCACTCAATTTCAATGGGAAATTTCATTAAACTTCGCTTTTATAGTATCAACCCGGGTAGATATATGAAAATTTCTACCTCGATTCTATTCTGTTTGTATAACACATTTTTGAGATTACTTTGCAAAATCGTTTTCACTCATTTAAAATTAAATCTGGAAACTTTTTTACGCCAGTAAATTACTCAAGTGCCGGAATTGACCTTGACACTTTGTATGTTTATGTTTGTTTTCGCACAACTTCTAGTGTGGTATCCAGGTGATAAGCCTAGTACATCAGATTGCAAAATGTGGTGGAGAAAATTTGGTTTTCTTATGTTTTTTCGGGGTGCTGATCACGAATCCGGAGCTTCCCACCAAAATTTCGTTGCGGAACAGGGTCAAAATCGCGAAAAACCCCTAAATTTTCGTTTTTTTTCCGTTTTTTGTCCCCTTACTCTGAAACTATTCATTTCTACGAAAAAACTCTCCATGAATGTGTTAAAAAGCATATATGTAATTACGCGCCTAAAGAGAAATACACTGCCTGTCATAACTATAGCCGCACCATAAAACTGACTGTTCCTTAAAAATTGAAAGAGAGCACAGTTATTCTACATACTATAAAGATAAGGGATATTAAAAAGACAAATAAATTCTCAAGATGTTTCCTTATATTTCAAACCGTTATTTCTCTGTAAAGCAAAATCTAAATTTCTCGTCTGTCATAACTATAGCCGCACTTGGAACTAGTATGGAAAAAGCTGGTAAAAAAAGCGGAAATTGAGGGAATTCATAACTGGAAAAATATTTTATAAATAAAATTGACTCCGAGGGTCTATTTGTTTATTTCTCTGTAAATAATTATAACCGTTTTTGGGTTTTTTTGTTTATTGACCTCTCAGTATCGATAACCTTTTCTTTTACATAGAAAACTCTTTAAAATATTATTTTTTTTACGTAATAATGTTCCTTAAGATTTCCTGTCTAATTTGGTTGAAGGAGGGGCAACCTTTGTAGCATTTGTTACATTAAAACCTTCTTGAAGTGCAATGATTGGTGGGAAATGATGCAATCTCTTGATACAAAATCCGTTATGTGTCATGTCTTTTGTATTCAAACAAAAACAGTTTATGGTCAGGATATTCTAGAGAAATTTCCTTTGTATTAGAGGTGGTTACAACAGCTTTTAAATACATACACAACCGTGATTAATAATATTAAAGAACTCTAACTCAAATTTGTATTGAGATCTATGGAAATCCGGCAAGTGCTCATTAAAAGTATAAGCCAGGATAGTCTTTCTACGGAACAGTTGATTTCGTCACTTCCAGCATAGGAAAAATTTCATGGGATTGTCGTTCCGATAAACAGCTTCCATTTTTTACAGAAAGTAGGACACATAACGGGTTTTGAAGCAAGAGATTGCATCAATTCTCACCAGTTGTCATATTTAAAGTTGGTTCCAATGATACAAATGTTAAGAAGGGGGCATCCAATCTATCCAAATTAGACAGAAAACCTTGGAGAAACATTATTACGTACAATTTATTAAAAAAACACGATTTCGAAGAGTTTTTTATGTAAAAGCAGCGGTTATCGATGTTTAGGGGTTAATAAGCAAAAAACATGGAAAACTGTTAAAATGATTTCTTGAAAAATAAACAAAACAATCCCACAAAGTCTATTTTATTCCAAAAGGGTCTCTCCCGTTATTAATTTCCTCAATTTCCGCTTTTTAAATAGTTTTTCCCATATCTGTTCCAAGTGCGGCTATAGTTATGACAGACGGGAAATTTAGATTTTCTTTTACAGAGAAATAACGGTTTGAAATATAACGAAACTTCTTGTGAATTTATGTGTCTTTTTAATACCCCTTATGTTTACAGTATGTGGAATAACTGTGATCTCTTTGAATTTTAAAGGATCAGTCTGTTTTATGGTGCGGCTATAGTTATGACAGGCAGTGTATATTAAAAATCCGTTAAGCGGTATTACTACAATTGATAATTTAAATTTGTCATTTTTAGCTTAGATATTATGAATTAAATTTTGAGATAGGCGGTTTTTCATTTTTGGCCAGAAATTTGCATTTTTCTTGTTTTTCATGTATTTTGGGGTGTGGAGTCCGAATCTGTAGCTTCCCACCAAAAAATCGTTGCGAAACAGGGCTAAAAAAGCAAAAAACGCCAAAAAATTACGTATCAATTGTAGCGATACCGCTTATTGCATTTTAACGATTACTGTCTCGTTGGACCCGCAATCATGTTTTCTCTAAAATGTTCATGGACAGGTTTTCGCAGAAATCTACAGTTTCGGAGTTATAAGCCAAAAAACGGACAAACTCCGAAAATTTGAGGTTTTTTTCGGTTTTGGCTCTGTTCCGCAACGAAATTCTGGTGGGAAGTTCCGGATTCAAGCTCAGCACCCCAAAACACATAAGGAATGAAAAACAAAATTTCTCCACCACATTTTGCAATCTGAAATCACCTAGTGACTGCACTAGATATTCATTATTTTTGTCTTTTTTGTTTTCTGACTATATATTCGACTTGCAATGCCAGCGATTGATTGCAGCCTCGTCGTGGTACTTACAGAGGTAAACGTGTGTACATACAATTTGGAAAACTTTTGCTTTTTGGAACGAAAATCTAAACTTCTGCCTAAAATCTATTTCATCGACTTGAATATTTTATTGAACCTGTGCTATAATAATATAGACTTGTCTAAAAAAAGCGGACATTTATCTATATTTAAAATTCCCGTAACAAGGTTTTTGTTTGAAGTCGAGACCTTTCAATTGACATTACTTTGACTTGTTATCAAGGAAACTGAAATTTCGACCTGGTCCACCAGCATTGAAAATGGACAATTTGGGGCTGAAACGGGGTAACGGTGCGTGCGCGTGCATACTCCAGCGTAAAGTGTGCCTCAGATCCATTCAATGGATATTCAAAAATTTTAGATTGACGCTAATTCAGCAATGCGATACGGTCACTGTCATATCGGTTTGATCGCATCGGATACTTAAAACGGTAAATTTGTTGTGGCTGTAGTGAGAGGAATATAGGGGGGGGGCAAGCCCTTTCGTAATAATTAGGTCCCTTTTATGGAAAATGATGGTGCCTATCTTTTTTTTTGACATAAAAGAAAATGTTGCCCGAAAATTTTCCAACATTTTCCGAATGATTTTATTATGGCATTTAGCGAACATCCGAAATATTCTAATTAGTTCACAATTGGAATCTTTCGCGCCATATTTTTATCATAAACAATCGCCAAAAAAGGTTTGAGGTGAAGGTAAAATTGGAACGATTGGAACAAAAGAACGAGAATATACATACTAGATGTACTGGGAATTCACCCATTTTCCGAGAAAAAATCACTTTTTATCTATGAAATATGCAACTACAATCATTCTCACATATTTCATTTTCACCGTCACTAATTCAGGTTTGCGGATTAATAGAGCCTTTTACGAAATTCACTGGTTAGCGTCATGAAAAATACATAGAAATCAGTGCCACGCAAGCGAAAGTTCACCGAAATCATATTTTCACTGAAAACATTTATGGCACTGATAGTACCACCTATAAGAAGGTACATTCGATATTCAGAAATATGTTGTCTACACTTTACAAGTTATCACTTTTCCATCCGACCTGGTAAGTTATTAAAAAATCGTCAATTTGTGCCACTAGAACACGAAACTTACACGAAAAATTAAATTCAGGCTCAAAGTTTTCGGTGAATCACTGGCACAATTCGTTACAGCGCACTTCATTATTCAAATTTAAAATGTTGTTAAGGGATTTGAATTAAAGGTCCCTCTAGATTAGGCGCCAAATGGCTGCGCGTCCAAAAACTGGCATCGCGTGCAGCCATTTATCCACACTAGCAGCCAAATATAGACAGAAAATGACATAACCAAAATTTCATTTTGGTGATTTTTTTTAAATTCAATTATCAAAATCGGACTCTGCGCCTTTGTATTATTAAACGGCCATTCAAGAATTATTCATTTTCATACCAAAGAACGAACAAAAGTTGGAAAATTGTCACTTTGAATTTGACAAGCGGTTGTCAATGCAGTTGGTTGAGTTGCCATATTGAATATCAAAACTGGACGCACAGCCAAATGGCGACATGTTTGGATGGAATGACAACAGCCATTTGGCTGCACGTGTCGCCATTTGGCGACTAATCTAGATGGACCTTAATGAAACTCACTAAAAACTTTAAATTTTAAAGTTATCCGTGAATACAATTCTTAATGATTTGACAGACGGGGACTTGTCACTCATGTTAGAAGTTGGAACGAAACGGAACGAGCGAATTCCCCGCAATTTTCCTGCGTTTCTCAACATTTAATGGAAATGAGTTTTGAAATAAGAATTTGATAATGCAATTTTTTCGTATTTAAAATAAGTTACATTATAATTCCAACTAAGCGCTAGCTTTAATAATCCAACAAATTTAATATTGTCCTAAAATTTTTGAAAGTTCATGAGATCCTCAATTTTTCACCAAAAAAAAGTGGTTGCGCTATTTGCTGTAACTGTAGCCGCGGTTTGTAATCCGACCCATTTGTTTTCTTGCCAAGAACCATATATAGGCAAAAAGATTCCTCAGGTCCCTCTGCAAATAAACTATCTTAAAACATTTTTGGTGATAGTATACTTTTTCTAAACTTTCAAACTAAATTCCAATCCACTTAGTTATGAACTGTCAAACACGAAGAAAATAGTTTGAGAGTGGTACTAAAATTAGGTCAAACTAGTTAGTACGTTAGTAGTATGTCGTTGAAGAATAGTCTGTGGTGCAACTGCAGAGGCCACATTTGCTTTGAAAGGAGTATTGCCAAGATTACTGTATTAACTTTTATATTAAGTACAAATGTAAAATTGATGGATTTAAATTAAATAACGTGTCGATTTTTTTTCAATTGTCTAGCAAGTTATAAACTTAGGCCACCCACACACCAAGCGTCCGAATCCATTTTTTGGATTCTTCGCTCTGTCAAATTCATAAATTTTCATCGATTTTGACAGACCAAAAGTAAAAAAAAAGGATAAGGATTGACCGTGTGTGTGCGGCATTAGGGTAGACGCTCGTCTTCAAATCACAGGTTCGCGGAATCGAATCCCATTGCAGGCGCAGTTAATTTAGTATTCTTAAATATCACCAACACCTATAGAGGTCTGCATGAGCGTTTTAACTTTAAAAGGCTTGTTCTACTTTCCGTTCTCATAAGGAGAACTTGTATGTTTCCGATATTTTCCGCTACATGTCCGCTTTAGTAAGGTAAGTTAAGTGTCGCTAGTGTCGATAAAAAGCAAAAATTCTTCTTTCCAGAGCTGAAAGCATAATATTCCTACGAATGCAAAGAATCAAAGTAGCTCCTAGCAAAGTTATTTTAAGTACGACGTTCTGAATTTTTTGTAGAAACACTGTAACGTCAAAATTATGGTTTAAGGTCGATTCACACTTTTTAGTCATCAGTCAGTGAAAAATGTGGATCGACCTTTAAGAGTTTTTTCGATTGATTTCAATCTGCTTTTTTCTTAGTTAAGAGGGGGGCCCACTCAAGAAGTTCGCGGGAGGGCCCCTGTGGTAACGGTTTGCGATTAGTCGCGAATTATCTTCCGAAATTTATCGGATGATCGAATTACAGTCTGTTAAAAAAATCTCCCATCAATACTTTTCCGAAATTAAATTAATTGTGAATGTGCAATCCCACAACAGTCCTATAACTACCAACATTAGTTTTTTGTTTTCATTGCCATTACGTATTTGTATTTATATGTATAGATTTATATCTGTAAGTAAAACGGGATGTTTAATCCACATATTATACGACTAGGTAAAAACCTGAATTATTTGAACTCAATTCAAGATTTTTTGCTCTGCTATAACAAGCATAGAAGCACAAGTACTAAAATGGGACACATCACTCAGAATTATTGAAAAATGCAATTAGCCGACCTAGCAACAATCCGGATTAAATTTTGCCATTCATAGCGGACCAGTTAGTCGACATTTTACTGCTCTCTGAATCGCCTGTTTGCAAAGACGATAAATGTATGTACACTCTGGTATAATCTATCTTTCGACATTTAAGCAGTTTAATTGTCTGCATTCAAATTCAGACGGCGACGGATTATAATTCGCAATAAGAAGCATATATTCCATGCCATGCCGACACAATTGGCTCACTGTACCAAGGAGTATTTAAGGGCATTATTCATATTTTTTCTAATTTTGTACAATCCATTTGCCTGTCATTATATGGTAAGGCCAACGTCGTTGGTCGTATAGTGTATAGTCGTCGTCGCGTCTATTCTATTTCATACATTTGCAACGGAATGTACACTATGGCAAACGTAAAACTTTTCATACTGTGCAAAGTTGTTCGTTCGGTTTTTCCCAACAAATCCCGTCCCGGGTCCAAGAATGACTATAATGTATCTGGAATTGTCGTAAGTGCATTAAATTTTATATGCACACAGAGGACCCTGGGCGCTAAATCCCTGCAGCAGATGCACTCAATTTATGCGCCTTATTATTCTTCACTGTTCCCAAGTTTTGATCGCTAATGGTCGGCAATAAATCTGTGAATGTTTCATTTTTCCTGGCTACAGATCTTCTTGCTGAATCCATTCATAAGTATAGTATGTATGTGCCTTGCCCTGGCTATTTTGTATTTTTCGTATAACTTCCTAATAATTTAGCTTTGTCGGCGTATTTTCGACGGTTTTTTTGGTGTATACGTCTTTCCGACACACATAATCCTCGGATGGATAGTGAATGTGTCATTAAGTTTGCTATGGTTGTTTCGATGCGAGTTCTTTCGGGCATTTCTCGGACGAGATGTTAAAGATATCGAGCGGAACATGTTATCGAATACGAACACGGTGCGGTGTTATAAATAATATAGGGGGGATTACAATCCCGGGAGATTTATATTTAACTGAGCACGGAAAAGGATCAAATGTGTTAATGGTGTATTAAAAGTTTTTCTTGGTAAATTATAGCATAAAATTGGGGATAGGAAAATTGTGTTTGGGAGAGATCTGAATTTTAAAGTATGTATGTATGTACATGTAATTTACAACAACATAGCTACCAACTACCACGAGCCATAACAGAAAATGTTTTGCGGATGCGGGAATCTTTCAAGATTCAATATCACTTCATCAAATTGATGAAGTACAGTTTAGCAGGAGTGGTAAAGCAACCGACGTTTGAATCGTTTTAATATGTAACGTACTTGTCCATAGTGTTTTACCAAATACGTGAGTGAATCTATATCTGATTTCCAGTAAAGACATACCACGAATTTGTAAGCCTTGTGTATAGTTGGAAAAGCTTGTAGTCCAGTATAATGGGTTCAAAATAGCCCCAAACCCAAACATAAAAAAAAAGAAATTGTTGATGCCAAATTGACGCCTCCCTCACTCTTCCTAACATTTTTCAAAAAGGCATGCCTGTAGTCTCTTTTCAAATTGAGCCAGGCAAATAAAATTTGGTGGGGTGCCTAGGCCAAGGCCCATTATGCTACCCACTAAAAATTATTCCCACCCGATCAAAACTAAGGGAACCAACATTTTAACAAATTTTACATTTTTTCACTTCTGGATTCAATCTAAAATGGAAAAATAAAATTTATCTCTTAGAACGTCAGAACAGTTAAATGTAGTCTTCTGAATGTATGTTCAAAAGTTTGCATCAAAGCGTACACTACAATTATCAACAAATTGGGTTTGAAGGTACTAGTTTTAAGGCTATTTCCGAATATATTGAGTGACGTGTACTAGCAACCTTCAAACCCGATTTTTCGTACTTGTAAGACACGCTCTGGTGTAAACTTTTGAATATACATTTAGAAGACCACAATTAACTGTTATAATGACGTTCTGAGAGGTAAATTTCATTTTAGATAAAATTTAAAAGTGAAAAAATGTGAAATTTGTTAGAAATTTGGATCACTCTGTATGGGGGTACCCTTAGTTTTGGTCAGATTGTAATAATTTTTGGTAGGGAGCATAATGGAGCTTAGACTAGGCAGCCCACCAAATTTGATTTACCTGGCTCAATTTAAAAAGAAGCTGCAGGCATGCTTTTTTGAAAAATGTTAGGAGGAGTGAGGAGGGCGTCAATGGTCGGAGCACTCCAATTTTTGGCACAAATCAAACAAATTTTGTTATCAATATATGGACAAGATCTTATAACGGTAGGTTTATTTTATCAAGAGTTACAGTGCGAAATGTACAACTCAAAAAATGTAAATTCACTATAATACTTTTGGGTCTAGGGAATAATTTTCTGAAAAAAATTTCTAGAGTGTTACATATCATTACAAAGGTAATTTTATGTAGTTTGTTTTGTCCTCAGCACATTTTAAGGTCAGACACATAGTTTTTCAGATATTTGCATGAAACTGAATTGCCACCCCCTCCTCCTTTAACCCATGACGCAAATTAGTGTAACTTTTTACTGCATATATTAGGCAGTGTATTCAACAATTTGGCATCAAAATTTACTTTTTTTTATGTTTAGGTTTGGGGCTATTTTGAACCAATTGTACTGGACTACATAGTAATGCAAGTTTTTGAATAAAACGTGTGAAGGGGGATAAAAGTAGTCTATCCGATGTCATTTTTAAAGGAAAAAGTTAACATCAGATGAATTTTGGTTATTTTTGGATCAGTAAGACTCAGAGGTCGACAAATTATTTAAAAAAAAAAAAAAATATTGGGACAAAAAATAACACCTATGTATTTAGCTTTAACCGAAGATAGGCATGGGTATCATATCAAAGAGGAAATCGAGTACATTCCATTTCCAATGTTCTCTTCTATTTTCCGGCACTGAGGGCAAAGACAACTTGCCTAACGGACATTTTTTTTTGCATCTACCACAATTACCTTTTTTTTATCCCAGGGCCATAATTTCCAAAATTGTTAATCTGAAAGTTAGTTCTGCTATCTGTTCTCATTAGGAGATCTTTTGTGCTTTCGAAATTTTCCGCTATATGACGAGTAGTAAGGTAAGTGTCGCTAATTCTTCTTTCGAGAGCAGATAGCGCCATGATCCGTTAATTCTTCACTAATCAAATCAAACCGCATCATGTAATTTTTCGAATCCGCCACAACTTTCTATATGTCATTCGAAAGCATACGCAACGGGTCAACTTTTTTCAGCTTTTCAGGTTTGTCGGTATAATTTACCGTTACAAAAGTTGATTTGGACAGTTTGGCAAGATTCAAGGGATTGTAGATCAGTATACACAAAGAGCTTCAAAACGCTGTAGGTTTCAATTTATTGGAAATAAAATGTAGTTTCAAAATATGATGCAAGTTTTTTTTCAGAGAAAGTCATGCATGAAATTTGGCAGTACTCACAAAAAATTATATTTCTCGGTAACGGTAAAAGTTAGAGGCGAAATTTGGACAGCTTTTTTTCAGTAAAAAAAAGTGTAGAATCTACCTGTATATTTTAAAAAGTTGAATTGGTCCTTAATACATTTATCTCAAGCTCAAGCAGAGGCCGAAGATCCTCACCAGTAAAAGGTAGTGAAACTCGACATTTTTCTCATAAATGAAAATAGAGCAATTTGTTATTTCATTTGGATTAGTTCTTATTCGTTTCTGTAACCTGTTCTGTTTCAATACTATAAATTTGATTTGCATTTATAAGCACTATCCACATTAATATAATTTCTTATCACACTGTTGCTTACAAAAGCATACTTATATGTATATCCTCATGAAATTTATATTAATTTGATATCCCAATGCCCCTATACCAAAATCGATCAAAATATATCCAGCAGTACTTAAGAGTCGCTATACACCTTCCGATAGATCGTTCGATCGATCTGACGATGGATTGAAATGAAAATATCTGACGGCCGTAAAGCACATACACTATACAATTCATCGTCCGATATAAAATGACAGTTTCGCGACCCACACACAAAATTCGTCGCAACAACACACAGAGATAATAATATATTTTTTGGCGAATATGGATATCCATGGCTATTTTCGATAAGAACGGGAACGGGGAACACGAATTTTTTTCATTTAAGCGCGATTTTCGCCTTTGCCGGTCCTTGAAACAAATAACATATACCGGATATGGAATGTACTTGACGTCCCCGTTAATATGACACCCCGCATACCCATGTTCGATCAATGATTAATTAGTGTCCTTTTATGTCATTTTTTTTTTCAGAGCTTTCCAAAAAAAAAATTCTTAGCCAATTTAATGGTAGAATCTTAGCAAATTTAATGGTAGAATCTTAGCAAATTTAATGGTAAAATCTTCAGCTATTATAGATTCTAAAAAAATTAAAAAGGTAGTGACACCTTGAATTATTCGCGTAGTTATGGCTTTGGAAAGATACAGATATAAGTTACGGGAAGCACGACAATTTTCCATTCAAACGCGATTTATTCCGTTGAGGGTCCTTGAAACAGGAAACAAACACCGGATATGTAATGCACTCGACTTCCCTTTTGATATGATACCCCGCATGTAGACCTCCGGTTGAGGGTTAAATAGTGTCCTTTTTTTGTACAAAATGAGTTTAAAACTCCCGGGATCCCACTGAATTAAAAAAAATTTGCCTTATTTTTTCTATTTGAAATGCTAATATGACTGGACTTGGAGATCTTATTATGTATGTATATAAGAAGAATAAAGATATTTTTATATTTTATACGTCTTTATTCTATATTTTATATTTGACAACTAACTAATTTATTTTATTTGATATTCAATATTTATATGCAACGTTGATTAATAACAAGTAACTACTCCTACTACGTCTAATTTATTCCTACACTCGGCCATCTTACGTCATCAGCCCCTGATGATTCTTCCGGATTCCAATACTTCATTTTATCGCAGCTTGTAGTCGTTCTAACTGGACCTTCATGGTTTCCTGACTTCTCAACTTCATATCGATCATTATCTTTAATTGCTATTACTCGATATGGTACGAAAAATTTGCATCTTGTCTTCAATTTTTCTCCGAACTGAGTTCTCTCAATAGCAACTAAATCATTCAGGCGATACGAAGTTCCTTTAATCCTTCTCTTATCATAATATTTTTTATTTTCATTTTGGATCCTTAATATAGCATTTTATGCTTCTTGACGTAACTCATCTCGCGAATCCATAAATTGATTTTTATGTTCGTCTTCAATTATTTTCTTTAAGTCCATATCGTTTCCAGTTTTCATCTTGATTCCTAATAATAATTCACAAGGTGTCATTCCAATTGCACGTTGGTATGTGCTGTTAAGGCTTTTTTGAACTTTACTTGTATGCTGATACCAAGTCTCCGGTTTTTCTATACTCAATTTCGTCAGTAAACTGATTATAACTTGATGAATTCGTTCAACCTGACCATTACCTCTTGGTGTTCCTGTTGTTATATTATGCAGAATGACATCATTGACATTACAATAATCCTTGACCTTTTCTGATATAAACGCTCCACCTTTATCAGCAATAATTCTCGATGGATGACCAAATATAGTAACGACAATTTCTAATTTCTGTAGAACTTCATCTGTGTTCAGCGTTTTTGTAGGAAATATCCAAACAAATTTTGTGAAGCCGTCAATAATGGTAAAAATATATTTGTATTTTTTTCCGGTCGATGTCAACGGTCCTAAGTTGTCAACATGGAATGTTTCCAGCGGCAATTCACCTTTAGGTATAGGATTCAATAAGCCTTCACGTTTTCCTCTCTTTCTATCAGCAAGTATGCACTCGATACAGCTATCAACACACCTGTCAATCCGTTTCTTTAAGTCAGGAACAAAAAATTGATCCTTTATTAGTTCTTTCATCTTTGTATAACGGAAATGTCCTTGGTTGTGAACTTCTCTTATAACATTATCTCGCATAAATTCTGGAATTAGAATCAAATTTTTTCCATTTATCTGCTTGCAAACTATATTGTTATCAATGATATAATCTTTGTACGTCGTAGACTTTAATATTTCCGATATAGCACTTATCTGATCATCTTCTTCTTGTGCTTTACGAATTTTGATGATAACTGTGTTATTCACTCCAGTATATGCTATTAAAGGATGTCGACTGAGTGCATCGACGTGCCGCATCCTACTTCCAGGTCTATGCTGCACTTTGTATTCAAATTCTTCCATAAACATTGCCCATCTTGCAACTTTTGTGACCAAATCGCGTTTGAGTAAGCCTTACAGTCTGTGATGATTGTAATTGGTTGACCAAGTAAATAAACTCTGAATTTTTTCATTGCTTCGTATACGGCTAAAACTTCCAATTCATAACTTGAGTATTTTTCTTCAACAATAGATGTTTTTCGACTCCAATAATATACAGGATGTAACTGTTGGTCAGCGTCATTTTCTTGAAGTAATATTCCCGCAAGTCCATCTTTACTAGCATCAGTATGAAGTTCGGTTCGTGCTCCATAGCAGAAAATTTGAATTACAGGTTTCGCAACTAATAATGCCTTGATAATATTGAAGGATTGTCTCTCATTCGCTCCAAATACAAATTTAACATCATTACGTATAGTCTAAGAGCCCAAGTGGAACTTATTTGCAACTATTTCCTCTCCATTCTGTTACACATTATCGAAAATTTCACGATTGGAGATGCCCCAAAACGGTAGTCTGCCTCCTGGACAGTGGGGCTAAAGGGGTGGCAGACAACTTCAAAGTCGTTAATAGTTGCAAAAATTTGCAACTATTTCCTCACTGTTCGTGCTTTGCACGATCATAGTACTTGCTCCACTGATAACGAAAATGCAGATGGCAGACACTTTCAGTGGGGCTAAAGTGGTGGCAGACGAGCCCAAAGTCGTTAATAGTTGCAAATATTTGCAACTATTTCCTCGCGTTTGATTCATATACCATTTCATAGAGGACGAGTCCCCGCATATAAATTTCAAAAGGCAGACAAAAATTGGGGGGCTAACATGGTGGCAGACGCGCTCCAAAATTTGAAATTTGTATGAAAAATGGCAAGTGCTTCTACAAAAATAACGCTAACTCCATCATGTTAAATCATATAGGTACAGAAAGAGCTTAATTATTTTCCAGACACTTCCATGAGTACTTAAGCCAAATTTCATTTCAAAATTCCAGTTACAACCCGGCTAATTTATCAATCGAAATTTGACTATTTTCAAGTAAATTTACAGGCAGTATAGTACATACAAAGAAAACGAATATACAAAGTAACATTTTCCCCTAATATCACACGGATGGCACTCAGCAGCGATTCTTTTTGAACGAAACATCATTCAGGACACCATGCTAAGTATATGTTTAAAAAGGCAGACAAAAACCTTTAAAAGGACGACCAGTAGACGAGCCTAAAGTGGAGCAAAAAGTGGGATTTTGTGAGAAATAACAAGGATCTCATTTTCCCCTAATATCACACGGATGGCATCCAGCAGCGATTATTTTTGGACCGCATATCACTTAGGACACAATGCTAAGTAAATATTTCCAAAGGCAGACATACAGCATTAAAAAGACGATCAGCAGGCGAGCCCTTAAATGGGGTAAAAAGTGAAATTTTGCAAGAAACAACAATTATCTCTCGCGAAAGCATTTCCCCCTAATATCACACGGATGGCCCGCAGCAGCGTTTCTTTTTGACCGGTTTATCATTCAGCACACCATGCTAAGTATATATTTTCAAAGGCAGACATATACACTAAAAGGACGATCAGCAGACGAGCCCTTAAATGGGACAAAAAGTGGAATATTGCGAGAAACAACAATTATCTCTCGCGGAAGCATTTCCCCCTCATATCACACGGATGGCCCACAGCAGCGTTTCTTTTTGAACGGTATATCTTTCAGGACACCGTCCTTAGTATATATTTCCAAAGGCAGACATAAAGCATTAAAAGGACGATCAGCAGACGAGCCCTTAAATGGGGCAACAAGTGGAATTTTGCGAGAAACAACAATTATCTCTCGTTGCAGCATTTTACCTTAATATCACACGGATCGCCCCCAGCAGCGATTCTTTTTGGAACGCATATCACTAAGGACACAATGTTAAGTAAATATTTCCAAAGGCAGACATACAGCATTAAAAAGACGATCAGCAGGCGAGCCCTTAAATGGGGTAAAAAGTGGAATTTTGCAAGAAACAACAATTATCTCTCGCGAAAGCATTTCCCCCTAATATCACACGGATGGCCCGCAGCACCGTTTCTTTTTGACCGGTTTATCATTCAGCACACCATGCTTAGTATATATTTTCAAAGGCAGACATATACACTAAAAGGACGATCAGCAGACGAGCCCTTAAATGGGACAAAAAGTGGAATCTTGCGAGACACAACAATTATCTCTCATGGCAGCGTTTCCCCCTAATATCGCTCGGATGGCCCTCAGCAGCATTCAATTTTGAGTAGTATTCCATTCAGGACCCATGCTAAGTATATATTTCCAAAGGCAGACATAAAGCATTAAAAGGACGATCAGCAGACGAGCCCTTAAATGGGGCAACAAGTGGAATTTTGCGAGAAACAACAATTATTTCTCGTTGCAGCATTTTACCTTAATATCACACGGATCGCCCCCAGCAGCGTTTCTTTTTGGAACGCATATCACTAAGGACACAATGTTAAGTAAATATTTCCAAAGGCAGACATACACCATTAAAAGGACGATCAGCAGATGAGCCCTTAAATGAGGCAAAAAGTGGAATATTGCGAAAAACAACAATTATCTCTCGCGGAATCATTTCCCCCTAATATCACACGGCTGGCCCACAGCAGCGTTTCTTTTTGAACGGTATATCTTTCAGGACACCATGCTAAGTTATATTTCAAAGGCATACATAAAGCACTAAAAGGACGATCACAGACGAACCCTTAAATGTGGCAAAAGGTGAAATCTTGCGAGAAACAACAATTATCTCTCGTGGCAGAATTTCACCCTAATATCACACGGATCGCCCTCAACAGCGTCTCTTTTTGAAGGGTATAGCATTCAGGACACTATGCTAAGTAAATATTTTCAAAAGCAGGCATAAACCTTCAAAAGGACGATCAGCAGAGGAGCCCCTAAATAAGGCAAAATGTGGGGTTTTGCGCAAAAACAACAATGATCTCTCGTGACAGAATTTGCCCCTAATAATCACACGGATGGCACCCAGCAGCGATTCTTTTTGGACGGCATATCTCTCAGGCCACCATATTAAGTAAATGTTTCCAAAGGCAGACATAAAGCATTCAAAGGAGGATCAGCAGACGCGCCCTTAAGTCGGCCAAAAAGTGTGATTTTGCGGAAAACAACAATTATCACTTTTTGACCTTTTTTGCACGTCTACTGATCGTCCTTTTTAAGGTTTTTGTCTGTGTTGGGAAATATACACTTAGCATAGTGTTCTGAATGATATTGCGACTGATGGTCCATCGTGTGATATTAGGGGAAAATGCTGCAACGAGAGATAATTGTTGTTTCTTGCAAAATTCCACTTTTTGCGCAACTTAATGGCTCGTCTGCTGATCGTCCTTTTGGTGCTTTATGTCTGCCTTTGGAAATATATACTTAGCATGGTGTCCTGAATGAAATACTGCTCAAAATGAAAAGCTGCTGAGTGCCATCCGTGCGATATTAGGGGGAAATGCTTTCGTGAGAGATAATTGTTGTTTCTTGCAAAATTCCACTTTTTGCCCCATTTAAGGGCTCGTCTGCTGATCGTCCTTTTAATGCTTTATGTCTGCCTTTGGACATATTTACTTAATATTGTGTCCTAAGTGATATCCGTTCCAAAACGAATCGCTGCTGGAGGGCATCCGTGTGATATTAGGGGAAAATGCTGCCACGGCAGATAATTGTTGTTTTCGCAAAATTCCACTTTTAGTCCCATTTAAGGGCTCGTCTGCTGATCGTCCTTTTAGTGCTTTATGTCTGCCTTTGAAAATATATACTTAGCATGGTGTGCTGAATGATATACCGGTCAAAAAGAAACGCTGCTTCGGGCCATCCGTGTGATATTAGGGGGAAATGCTTTTGCGAGAGATAATTGTTGTTTCTTGCCAAATTCCACTTTTTGCCCCATTTAAGGGCTCGTCTGCTGGTCGTCCTTTTAATGCTGTATGTCTGCCTTTGGAAACATTTACTGAGCATTGTGTCCTAAGCGATATGCGTTCCATAAAGAATCGCTGCTGGGGGCGATCCGTGTGATATTAAGGTAAAATGCTTTCGCGAGATATAATTGTTGTTTCTCGCAAAATTCCACTTTTTGCCCCATTTAAGGGCTCGGCTGCTGATTGTCCTTTTAACTCTTTATGTCTGCCTTTAGACATATTTACTTAATATTGTGTCCTTAGTGATATGCGTTCCAAAACGAATCGCTGCTGGAGGGCATTCGTGTGATATTAGGGGAAAATGCTGCCACGGCAGATAATTGTTGTTTTTCGCAAAATTCCACTTTTAGCCCCATTTAAGGGCTCGTCTGTTGATCGTCCTTTTAGTGCTTTATGTCTGCCTTTGAAAATATATACTTAGCATGGTGTGCTGAATGATATACCGGTCAAAAAGAAACGCTGCTGCGGGCCATCCGTGTGATATTAGGGGGAAATGCTTTCGCGAGAGATAATTGTTGTTTCTTGCCAAATTCCACTTTTTGCCCCATTTAAGGGCTCGTCTGCTGATCGTCCTTTTAATGCTGTATGTCTGCCTTTGGACACATTTACTGAGCATTGTGTCCTAAGCGATATGCGTTCCATAAAGAATCGCTGCTGGGGGCGATCCGTGTGATATTAAGGTAAAATGCTTTCGCGAGATATAATTGTTGTTTCTCGCAAAATTCCACTTTTTGCCCCATTTAAGGGCTCGGCTGCTGATTGTCCTTTTAACGCTTTATGCCTGCCTTTGGACACATTTACTTAATATTGTGTCCTTAGTGATATGCGTTCCAAAACGAATCGCTGCTGGAGGGCATTCGTGTGATATTAGGGGAAAATGCTGCCACGGCAGATAATTGTTGTTTTTCGCAAAATTCCACTTTTAGCCCCATTTAAGGGCTCGTCTGCTGATCGTCCTTTTAATGCTGTATGTCTGCCTTTGGAAACATTTACTGAGCATTGTGTCTTAAGTGATGCGGTCCAAAAAAAATCGCTGCTGGATGCCATCCGTGTGATATTAGGGGAAAATGAGATCCTTGTTATTTCTCACAAAATCCCACTTTATGCTCCACTTTAGGCTCGTCTACTGGTCGTCCTTTTAAAGGTTTTTGTCTGCCTTTTTAAACATATACTTAGCATGGTGTCCTGAATGATGTTTCGTTCAAAAAGAATCGCTGCTGAGTGCCATCCGTGTGATATTAGGGGAAAATGTTACTTTGTATATTCGTTTTCTCTGTATGTACTATATTGCCTGTAAATTTACTTGAAAATAGTCAAATTTCGATTGATAAATTAACCGGGTTGTAACTGGAATTTTGAAATGAAATTTGGCTTAAGTACTCATGGAAGTGTCTGGAAAATAATTAAGCTCTTTCTGTACCTATATGATTTAACATGATGGAGTTAGCGTTATTTTTGTAGAAGCACTTGCCATTTTTCATACAAATTTCAAATTTTGGAGCGCGTCTGCCACCATGTTAGCCCCCCAATTTTTGTCTGCCTTTTGGAATTTATATGCGGGGACTCGTCCTCTATGAAATGGTATATGAATCAAACGCGAGGAAATAGTTGCAAATATTTGCAACTATTAACGACTTTGGGCTCGTCTGCCACCACTTTAGCCCCACTGAAAGTGTCTGCCATCTGCATTTTCGTTATCAGTGGAGCAAGTACTATGATCGTGCAAAGCACGAACAGTGAGGAAATAGTTGCAAATTTTTGCAACTATTAACGACTTTGAAGTTGTCTGCCACCCCTTTAGCCCCACTGTCCAGGAGGCAGACTACTGTTTTGGGGCATCTCCAATCGTGAAATTTTCGATAATGTGTAACAGAATGGAGAGGAAATAGTTGCATTTGAAGTGTCGCTGGCTCTAGGTCTAGTAGTAGATTTGACAATGGTTTTGCAATAGCGGCAAAACTCTCAATGTACTTCCGAAAATATCCAGCAAGTCCCAAAAATGATTGTACTGCTCTCACATTGTTTGGTTCAGGAAAATTCTGTACTGCTTTCAATTTAGTGTCAGATGGTGTAATTTTGCCTTTTTCTACGATATGACCAAGATATTCTATCCGTTTTTGAAGAAAATCGCATTTTTTCTATTTATAATATTAAGGCCATTAGCACTTGCAACTTCCAATACTTCTTTTAGTCGTGTCATTCCCTCATCCAGAGTTTTAGAAGGGATGATAATATCGTCTATGTAAATTATGATTATGCCTCTTTTGATTTGATCTCTGAAGATATGATTTATCCATCGTTGGAATACACTTGGCGAATTGCAGAGACCAAAAGGCACTTTACGGAATTCAAACTGACCGGCCGGTGTCACAAAGGATATGTACTTTCGACTATTTTCTTCGACTGACACGTGAAAAAATCCATTCGAAAGGTCAAGCGTCGTAAAATATGTTGCTGATTGCAATTTGTCAATCTGGTCATCTATTCGTGGTAGTGGGTACCGGTCTTTATAAATCTTCATATTGATCTTTCTATAATCGACACATAGCCTTTTCGTACCATCTTTTTTATTCACTAAAACTATTGGACTGACATAATCAGATGTTGACGGTTGAATCACTTCATCATGCAGCCACTGTTCGATTTGATCTTCCACTATTTTTTGCTCAAGCAATGGTGTCTGGTACACAGGTTTGTCATCGTTTAACACTATTTTCATTTTTATATCAGTTTCCTTCACTCGTTTTGGTGTATAATTTTTAATCAACGATTCAACTTCAGTTTTAGTTTCAGCATCAGGTGTAGATATATCAAAAATCGAGTCTTCGTTCAAAATATCCATTTGCATCAGCGAATGAAAAGTTTCTTCACTAGATTCTTGAATATGGTTCTTGCTTTCTAGTTCCGATTTTTTCTTAGTTGAAGATCTTTCGTAAATGTGAATGCCCGTTTCATCAATAAGCAAATTGATTCGGTTTAAAATAGTTATACCGATAATAACATCAAAAGCACTTAACGAATCAGGAATAACATGCAGTTCACAATTTGGTATGGGTATTTCGTACAAAATTATATTCGTTACAAGGGATCCCGTTGATTTAAATTTAGATCCAAAACCGCTTAAACTTGATTCCGTTTGTTTTAAAATAGGTGATTTTAATTGTTTAACGACACTTTGTTTAATTAACGACACTTCCGCACCCGTATCAAGGAGACCGATTAAATTAAGTCCATTCACATTTATTTTATATGTCATGTTTGTTTTCACGAAATTCACTAAATTCGAATTTCGACACTGTGCTCTTATATTTCCGAACTGATTACACTTAAAACATTTTGGTCCTTTTTGCACTTTAGGGCAGTTCTTCGAATAATGACCGTCGGCACCACAGTTAAAACACTTTTTTCACTCGTATATTGATTTTGCGGAATTGTTTTTTTACGCGATTTTATTCTTTCATACACTGTTATTTTTTCTTTTAGTTCTTTTAAATTACGCGCACCTTCAAGTATTAATTTATCTGGTGTATTATCAACTATTCCGTCGAGAACGTATTTGATAATAGAAGAATGTTCCAAATTTATTTGAAGAGCAATCGCGTGCATTTCGTATAAGTATTCTTTCAAGCTTTCAGTCGGTTTCTTCTTTCTTTCTCGTAGAGCTTGATGAACATCAGCACTGTCAACTTCTTCAGAGAATTCTTCGTTCAAAAGTCGTTTCAAAATTAGCCATGAACGAATGTGACGCTGCGTTCGTGTAAAATTTAATGCTGCGCCTTTCAACAAACGTTTTGCGTAAATGAACAATTCAATGTCATCCCATTTTGCAATTTCATTGAAATCGTCTACGTCTTCTATCCAAGTATCTATTTATTGATTTTGAATCGGCTGAAAAATATCCTACTGCATTCTCCAAGTCATGGAATGTAATAGCTGGTCTTATATTATTTAGTCGTGCTTTTGTTGATGGTCTTCGCGTCATCAGAAATCGGTTCTGCCTCCTTTCAGGACCTTTACTTCTCCGAAATTGATAAATTTCGTCTTCGGTGTTGTAATCATCTTCGTCTTCATTACAATAATCAGCATCATAGAAAATTTCGGCTTGATCATTTAATTGATCATATTCTTCACGTACATCATCGTTTGGGTTTTCGTTTTCATCGTCATTGTACACTTGAGTCTGTCCGCCATTACCGCCGTCATCTGGTTGTTCGTCGTTGTTTCTTGCATCATCAGCAATAGCACCTTCATCCTTTTCATTATCGTCGTCACGTCTTATTGAATCTCTTTCATTTGAAAGTGAATGAAGCAGCCTAGCTTGAAGTGCAGCTTTATTTCCATTTTTTTCAAGCCACGTAGACTTAATTCTTTTTTCAGTTGAACTAGACTGTAGTTCTTTATGTCGCGGTGCGGCATTTTGACTCGTCGTGTAGTATGAGTTTTTAAAATTTCGGCTGAGCCCCCATATAAGAAGAATAAAGATATTTTTATATTTTATACGTCTTTATTCTATATTTTATATTTGACAACTAACTAATTTATTTTATTTGATATTCAATATTTATATGCAACGTTGATTAATAACAAGTAACTACTCCTACTACGTCTAATTTATTCCTACATGTATGTATTTGTTTGATCATGTTTTTTGATCGTGTGACGCCACGGCATTCGTCATTTCAAAGTAAATTCTTCAACAAAAAAAAATTTGCAGTAAATCGTATATACATAAAACTGCCGAGTCTTGATCCTTGAAGTGCTCGGGTGATCTAGAATTATCCTCGAATCATTGTTAAAGGACAATAACAGTTGTAAATTTTGGTTAGTGCACCGTTTGTGTGCTTTAATTCGTTTCTTTCAGGATAATGGTAGTTACAATATTGCAGTCAACTGTGAACGGTGTAAACATCATTTTTACCAGAAATATTTCGCTGGTTAACATATTAAATTGGCTAAAACGATGGCACCTACCAATTGTATACGAACCGCCAACATGTCAATCTTTATAATGTGTTTCGAATGATCAAAAATGGTCTGTCCAATTTCAAAAACCACTTGGTATACGAACATTCTAAAACTTGTGTCGCTCCGCGCCTAATTCATTCAAATCCCCGGACAATTGATAATTTTTTTTTGTATTCTTCACTCGTGTAATTTATTCATTGGACGTTTCAATGCTCATTTAAAAATTGAAAATGCTTAAGCCTTGAGGCGACTTTATAGTACTCGTGGATTTGTGAGTGTGAGCATAGACGAAACGTATTGAAAATTGACCATTGGTTCAAGTCAACTCAATTTTCCAAAACATGCGACCACTTTACGAAATACATTCAAATACTTTTAAGTCAGTCAATAAAAGTTAAAAGCATATAAACTACTTGAAAAACATTTATTTTTCGTGAAATGCTTGTTAATTCCTTACTGTGCCGCGCAACTTGAATATATGTATGTATGGGCACCACGTCTCAAGTGCTATTTTGTTGGATGACTTTTCTTGTGCAGAGATTCTGCATGATGTTTGCCATGGGCGCACACACAACGGTCATACAAAACTATGTATTTTCGTTTTAATTTCAATGGACTTTGTAGTGCGGAATTTTGAGAATCGCATCATCATCCGAAACGGACAAAGTTGATCGTTCAAATGTACATTAATGGGTAGTTTATTGTATACGAAAATGTATTTAATTTCGCCCATTTCGTTCCCGACAAAATACCTAAAGTGCTAAAATGTGTCTGGAATTTGTCCAGTTTGTCCGCATACGTGGCATGGATTATATGTGTAAACCGACTAGAAGAGGCATATCTTTCGGTCGAAGAGAAGATATCCGTTCCGTATCCCTGAAAATGTTTTAGTTGACCCCGTGCTCGTACATGCGTTTTGTTGGATAGAATAATGTCAAGAGTCGTTTAGCATAATTGAGCTAAAGTGTATTCTGTATTGCTGTCTTGGGTCGCCAACTTTTAATTGTTGCTAATCCCATAAGCGGCATCTTGAGACAATTGGTCGCTTATGTAAGTTTGAATGGGTACTATTACGTATGGAAATTTTGAATTATTCATTAATGATATTTCTAAAGTGGTCGGAATGACATTTGTCTATATGACATTATGGTACTCCGGACAATACTTATGGCTACGGGTACACGCTAAAGACATGTGTTACTCGCATGTAGCGGTTCTTCTTATCCGTTGTGGGCACATTCATGCTTTGTTTAATTTATGATAATATACAGTTTGTGTAATATCTTCATAATTACAGTTAGTCTGAAAAGTAAACCATTTTCCATTATAAACTGTCTCATTTGTCCTTAACTCGTCAATTCCCAGTGTCACCTGTGGGTGACACATCTTCAACGATATTTGTAAAGTTCTTGTAAACATTTTTATGACTTATGACTTCAAAATTCAACAGTGTACGCTTTATAGTGTGCTATATATTTTTAACAATATACTCGCTCCATCCCATCTGCCAAATTTTTACCGTTGTTTCGAGTGCCATTGCAAGTTTCAGTTGCTGTTGTGTTGTCTGTGACGAAAATTGCAATTTCCATGCCCAAACCGTAAGTTACCTTTCATTTCTTGATTAGTGATATCAATAACAGTATAAGCAATGGTGTTTACTAGTTTTTCTGTAAAAAAAATTAATACCGTGTGCGTGAGATAACGGTAAATGTTAGGTGTCACCTGGAGGTGACACTGGGCATTATTTGAACATCAACTATTATTTTTTCACTCGTATCGGTTGGTTGAATTTCTGTCATAATTTACCACTTAGAGGTTGACTTTCGACGAAATACTTGAGGAATTAGAAAAAGGAGAAGTTCCTGGTGACATTATTTTGTTTCCACCCGAAGATGGAGAAGTAACTGAGGAAGATAGCGGAAATGAAAACGAGGCGGTTTTATCCCATCTTCCTAGCCGTATGCTTCGTTCACAAGTAGATATCCATAACAACTCTTCGCTTCCCGGAAACGACTACGAACAGAACGAACCGGAAGTTTCTGCTCCGAAAAAAAGAAAGAAAGAGAACGCATTTGAAACTTGGTCAAACACGACCACTTTCATTTCTTGTGGTATAGGCGACTGTCACGAAGAACTTATGAACTTTGAAGAAGATATTTGTCCGTGGAGTGTTTTTAGCTACTTTATACCGTCAGCTTGGTTCAGTTTATTGTAGAAAATAGTAACGCGTTACAAAGAAACCACAATTTAAATGTATCAACGGACGATATGAGAGTATACCTGGTAATTCTACTGTTAACGGGCTACCTTGACGCCTAAGTACATGAGGATGTACTGGGAAGTCAAGTTGGATACTCATAACGAACTTGTAGCATCCAGCATGAGGAGAAACCGATTGTTCGAAAAAAAAAATATCTACACCTCTGTGACAGTTCGTTTCTTTTACAGTCTGGCGACAAATGTTCTAAGGTTCGCGAATATTTCACGATTCTGAATGAGAACTTTTCGGCAAATTTTAAAAGGGCTGCGACATATTGCCATAGACGAAACAACAGTTCCGTACTTTGGTAGACACGGCACAAAGCAGCATATGCATGGAAAGCCCATACGATTCGCCTACAAGCTTTGGTCTGCAGCTACACGACACGGATTCCTCGTAAATTGCGAGTTTTATCAAGGAGCCACCGGTCCAGTACTGAATATGCAGCCCACATACGGCCTTGGCGCAGCCGTTATATTGGGGCTGCATTCAAGGCTGCCGAAAGAATTGGGTCCTTTCAATTTATATTTTGACAATTTTTTTACGAGTCTACCTTTGTTAAAAGTTCTTAGAGAGTATGACGTTGGAGGTACTGAAACCATTCGTGAAAGTCGTCTGCAAAATTGGCAGATTCAAAGCAAATGAAAAAAAATAGTGGTTCCCTCTTTTTGCATTTGGGTTAGACGCTGCCTGTCAGAATGCTTGGCTTATAAAAAGACAAGCAAGCAATTTGACATATTGTGATTTTCGTCGATCTGTGGTTACCGCGTATTTCCACAAATATGGCAATCCTTCAGTTCGCGTATTTTCTTGTGGGGTCCCGATTCAAAGCAGACTGCCGACCGAAGTCCGAGCTGCAGGTAACTCCGAAGATCATCGGGTCATCGACTGTACACAACGGATAAAATATGATGTATTGTATTGATTGATTTATTGAATTAAAAAAGTCGGAAAGTAATTGTTTTGTTTCATTTTCCTATTTACACATGAGAAGTTATTCTATTTCCCAGTGTCACCTGTAGGTGACACCCATTTTATAAAAAAACTATTAAACTTTTTTTCCGAAAAATTTTTTTTTTTGTTTACTGTACTCATAAGTAAAACAAAATATAACAGAAATTTGCAAAATATTCAATGGGCTTCTCATGGGAATTGAAGGGTTAATAACGGCCCAATTAATACTCGTATACATTAATCAAACACTGTACAATTTATTATACAAACTATTCCAGACTTTGGCAATTATAACTGACTTAAGGACATTTATATTTTCAGTATGGAATGACAATGTGCCACCCATCGATTTCAATAATTTTATGTGAATGTACACGTAAAAGTCTGATCGTTTTCCCATCATAATAAATCCATTTAGATTTCACCGTCTCTTTATACGAAATTATGTGCCTCTGGTAATTTAGTTCGTAAATTGGCAAGAGTCCCTTTTCTAAACGAATTTCGCTTCGAATCCAATTCATAAAATGCTATTAGTCCTTTCAGTTGTTGCAGAGAATGTCCTACTGACATTAAACGGAAATTTACCTAACTTTAGTGGGTTTCGTGTGTAACGATCACGAAGGACTTTTTACAACCGACGACTAGGTATAATAAAATTACACCTGGCCTTCGTCCGATTTCTCTATGGAACAAAAGTGTTTCGATATAAAACATTTCGGGCCTGGCTTGTGCTTATACCTTGCCGTGCCTTTTGTTGAAACAATATCAGATCGTAATTAGGACGTCGTTCGTTGTTGCTTTTTCTTTAGAACAGTTGGAAACGTTGTTAATATATGAAAAATTTATGGAGGATATTAAAAAATCCCAGAAATGTTCAAAAGAAAGATTAAACATTGAACACTTTATGTATAGCGAATGTTATAAGAAGTTTGAAATTGATTTTGTGTAATAATATGACATCGAGGTAGTAGTAGAGTATACCAAGAATGAGGGTCAGATTAGAAGTCGATATCACCGCAAATGAATAGAAGTACATTACCCTGCAGCCTACACACATATTAAAAATTCAGTTGTCGCTCACATCCTTTCGATAGGAATTCTGAAATGTTCCCTATTGACTCATAATAAGCGTTTGTCATCATAACGTATCCCTTTTTATACCCATACCATGGTATAGGGTATGTATATTGTTTTTGTTACGCCGATATTATGTAACATCTCAAAGGAGCCACCGGAGGTATGGCAAAGTATATAATGTATATAAATGATCAGGGTCGGTCCCTGAATCGAAGAAGCCATGTCTGTCCGTGTGTCTGTCTGTTAGCACGATAACTCCCGAAATAATGAAGCTAGCGGTTGGTTTGAAATTTTGGTCAAATGTTTGTTTTGCTAAAATCTTGGACAGTATTGAAAATGGGCCAAATCAGACCACGGGTTCCCCTACCTCCCATAAAAACTACCCCTCCTTGATATTTTAATTCGGCCATAACTTTCGGTATACCGTATACAGCAAAAAAATCGGAGTGATTTTCACTCCGAATCGGTGTCGAATAGTGTCCATCCGAATCGGATAATATTGGCATAAAACTCGAAGCAAGGTATTGCTAAAGACTCCGAACGAATGTAATGATTTTATCCTCATGGTGTAATAGTTTGAACTCAAAAGAATACTTTCATTAACACCAAAAGGAGTGATTCTCGATATTTTTGGAATAAAAAAAAAACAATTTTCACAGGGAAGGATTGTAACGCATAAATGAGAATTGTACAACCCCTCTATAGGTAATCATTTACCTCTTTACGCTCTAAAATGCATAATAAATGTACCTACCTACAGTGGGATTCGATCCCGGGACTTTATGATTTGTAGACGAACGCCCTACTTACTAAGCCAACCAGACTAACTGATGGAGTTTGTAATTTATACAACATGTGGCTTCGCTCTACCACCAAATTCACTCCGTTCGGTGGATACACAAAATACCAAAATCGGATGAAATTAGCCCCAGCACAATAACTTGATTAAACATGTGACGGAATTGATCCGATAGGTGTAATACTCAATACCAAATGGGATATTCTTTGCAATGTGCCCGAAAAAGGTTTTAATTTAGAAGTTTCGACCGTTTCGGATTCTTTTCTAATAAACCCCTGATGGCGGTGTTATTTTGAGCATGTTTACTCCGAAATAATTTTTCTTTTTTGTCCTATCGGATTTTGTTGCTCGAATACCCGGCATTTTTTTTGCTGTGTAGAATATCGCTATCGACTTTAAATTTTGATCAATGTCTCATTCTGACATGTACTTTGAGTTGATGGAAAGTGGAGCATGACCGACTACCCCTACCCCTACTTCCCCTTACAAAGTTATATTCAGCCATATCTTTTGATAGAATGTCACGAAAAACTTCAAATTAGTATCAAATGGTAGCCGCTGGATACCTTGACAAGGTAATAAAGATGTGTCAGGTTCGACCCATCTACCCCTCCCTCCCCCGCAAAAAATATGAAATTTAATATTTTGGGTTTTGCGTGCCTTTTGGGTCTGTACATGGGTATAGGGTATACACTCATCGTGCTATTCGCACGATTAGAACTCGGTCTCGTTTGAAAAATGTGCTTGTCCTATTGAGGATAGATAAAAGGGTGTTGCTTTAGTTTTCACGCAATTTAATTTTAATAGGTAAGTGTTCAGCCTAGTTCAGATAGTCTGGCTGGTCTAGCGGTTAGTGCGCGCACCTTCGGTTCACAGGGTCATTAGTTCGAATCTCACCGTGGATCATGGTGTTTTTCGAACTCACGAGCTTGTGACGGACTATGATCTCACTCAGATGTTAAACGAGTACCCATTTATGGGGATAAATAACACTGCTGAGCGTGATGCTGATCTCATTACCTCAACAAAAAGCAGATAAGATCTTGGAAATAGGATGTCACTAACACATCCTGCGGCCTTAGTCCAATGCTGGATTGTCGCGCCTGTTATTTATTTTTATTAAGTGTTCAGCCAATTTTGTACCCTTGTTATCGCAACTTAGACATAACTTATGGGTTTTTTCCTGGTAGTTGGTATACATTACTTTACTTTCTGTATGATATTTGACTATAGACGTTGCTTTACACGTCGTTCAAATAATATTTTAATAATTAGAGAGCATTAGGGAGATTGGTCGATAACTTGATGCGTCAGTTGGCATCCCACCTTTAAATACGGGAACAAATTGCTCTTTTGGAAGGGAAACTTTTCCAACTTGTTGTTTTTTTGAAGATTTAATTTGTTTTTGTAGTAAAAAACACTTAAATCCAGAAAACATTAACGTTCAAAATATTGAACAACTCTGTTCTATATTCAACGTCCAACTTTCAATTTTCATTTCATCTTGGTATCGACAACTAGACGCCTAAATATTTAACAGTGAATTCAATTTAAAAATTTTCACAAATATACTCGAAACAATGCTGGAGTGTTCGCTTTGACAGTACATATATGGATATATTTCCGAAAAATGTAGGACGACCACATTGAGGATTAGATATTATGTTGTGTGATATTATTAAAATATGTCTCTTGATCATGGTGAGATACACTAAAATAAGATAAATTTTTTATCCATTCATTCGTTTACCAGTGGTTGCTGTAAAATCCCCTAAAAAAAAAACTGCAAAAATTCTGTCGGCAAATTAGATACATATACCCATTGAGCGGGTTCTTTTATGTCCGCTTGAATAGTATCGTCGAATAGACCCTTCTTAAATAATCTCGATCTCTTCGAATCATTTCCAGGCTTAAGAGACTCATTTCACATTTATCTCTACTAGGTATTCGGCAAAACGTGTCCATTTCAAATTTAAATTCCACATTTCGCAATTTATTTATCCGTGATAGTATCGATGCAAGAAGAGGGAAAATCCGACATTAAAAAAAATCTTCGATTCATTGCTCATTCAACTTGGCATTCAGCGCCCATCATTCCATGATTTAAAAGTATCCCATTATCCGATAAATAATCCGTTTCAGTTCGAATCACGAATCATGAAAGTATAGAGAATGCAGACTGATGGAGTGGATCGGAGACTACACGAGGTCTACTACGTCAGTCAATCTCCGGTGGAACTGGTTCAATTAAATTCAATCGGACGTCAAAGTATTGATTTCTGGTGCCATTCTGTGTCACGTTGAGATACATACCATGCAGAATCGTCTATCTGCGCGAGTATGCTGTATCCATCCAATGGCGGCCATAATAATCAAGCAAAGACCTATCAGAGGGTATTACAAAAGGGTCTGAATGGGGAAAAAAGAAAATCTGACAAAGCATCGGTAAATTAATTTTGATAAATTCATCTTCATCATAATTCCATCAGTGATGAATAATTCCCGTCCATCCGTTGTTAGATAATCATAATTTTCAAAGGATGAAAAATGAAGGGGAATGTCTATAGCTCTAAATATATTTAAATGCTGAACATTGTCCCAGGAAGTTTCCTTTCGTGCGGATTACTTCGAACGCGGAGAGTTTATACAGGCAATTTAAATTTGTGTTGCCTTTTGGCTAAAAACGACAGGGTTGATATAGGATTTGCATTAATTTCAACGTCATGCGGGCCATTGGCTTTAGAGTAGAGTTTAGTGCGGGGTGTTTATTCTTACCGGTTTATGGATTCGTGTATAACGTGCCGGGGGTGTTATTCTTGCTTGAAGTTGTTATAGCTGATCGCTGATGTATGAGGGTGGCAATCACAAACACAGCTTTTCGTTTGTATGTATTCTCGTATTCTCTGTGCTATTTATCTCACGATATGATGCGATGTACAGGGTTTTAATATGCGCTGATATACTTCATAATTTGTAGTCCAAACGGCTTTTACAGAATTTAGAAGCAACCACAACAATTAACGTATAAATATACCGTTTTATCAAAGTATTTTTATTCATGCGACATACTAACCGATCTGTCAAAATGATCTACATATATATTTATTATAAACTACACTCGGCGTCAAAAGTATTGGGCCACCCTCAACTTTCAAACTCTAACCCAATTTTCCCAAAAAGTATCAAACTTACAACTATTAAAGTTATATCTACAGTAATTGCGTCTAATGGCAATTTAAATGACTATCAATTTTATCTAAAGTACCGTAAATTCACATTGCAAACAACAAACACAATGCTAACGATTTGCTATGTTTTGACTAGAGTTCGCCCTTATCTTTGTTTTCTTCTACAGTGAGGGTATAGGATATTTTTTATGATTTCTTTAGTTGTTATTCATTGCTTTTTTAAACGCGTGTATTTTTGCTTCTTTTGTCAACAAATAATGAATACGAAATCGGAGAAAGCAGCTCAAGTTGTAGCACTACTTCAAGCAGGCATTGCACAACGTGAGGTCCGTTAGAAACTTCGAATCAGCAGATCATCGGTGCAAAGAGTTTACAGATCATACTTAGCGACTGGAGCATTTGATCGGCATCCAGTTACGGGCAGACCTAATGCTATATTAGCAGCAGATGATCATAATATCCAACTCAATGTTCTCCGAAATCGCCGCCTCAACGCAGTTCATGTCCAACAAAAGCTGCGTGACGAACCCCAAGTGGTTATAAGTTCTTCTACCGTTAGAAATAAACTTCCTGAGCGGAACCTGACTCCAAAAGAGCGCAGGTTCAAAATTAACGGCAACCCACCGTCGAGTAAAACTTAAATTCGCTCGAGAGCATAGTGATTGGACGTTAGAAGAGTGGGGTAATGTACTCATCACTGATGAGACCAAGGTGCGTCTATATCAAAGTGATCGATGTCAGAGAGTACATCGACGCCCTGGAGAATGTTATTCTCTCTCAGTGTGGCATCGCGGAATCTGTTGCTTTTGGAAGAGGATTTGTAATGATCTGGGCGGCATCTCGCTAACCGGACATACAGCATTAGTTTTCATTGAACCAACGGTCCATAATTGTGGATTGAATTCACATCGTTATTACTTTAATGATATCCTTGCAGCCCATGTCCGGACTCGAATCCAATAGAACACTTATGATATAAGCTGAAAAGTCGGATTCGAGCCCGCGTTCCTGCTCCAACAACGCTTCCAGAGCTGCGAATTGCAATTGAAGAGAAGTGGAATGCAATTTCCCAAGTCTTCATCCTCCGCCTCGTGAGGTCTATGAATACAAGGATGCTAGCAGTTATTCGAGCAAGTGGAGGGAATACTGAATACTGACCAAACAATTTATTTTAATTTTTTTCTTTGTTTTCAGCGTAAATTTGAGCTTTTCACATGATGATTACAAGACCGGAAACAATTGGAAACGCGACTCTTATTTGTAAAATCTTGAATAAACGCTTAATAAATTAATAAATCCCAATGTTTTTCCATTAATTTTAATTAAAATAAAATGCACTTCCTGTAGATATAACTTTCACAGATGTAACTTTTATACTTTTTGAGAAAATTGGGTTAGAGTTCGAAAGTTGGGGGTGGCCCGATACTTTTAATGTCGAGTGTATTTTGCTGTGGCGATCCGACCTTTTGAATTGCGCGCAAAATATCGGTGAACCACCGACGAACCGAACTCAAGCAAATAAAAACAAATTGAGTTCATGTAAAAAGAAAATATAATGAAAAACGAGACCGAGGCTAATTTCGGGCGCAGACCAAATTTGAATACCCGTCACATTTGAATGCTTCTTTTGTGTTAACAATTTCTACCGCAGCCTTATGACGTGTTCAAATTCCATCTGTTCCTAGATGCGTTGAGGCTAGTCAAGGATGAATTTCGGTACAAATTCAAAAAGGAATAAAGTTTCTCTTACATGAACCATATATTTGGAGTTTAGTTTGTATGGCAGCCCTATGACGTAATGTTCCGATTCCATCCGTTCCTAGATATGTTTTGAGGCTTTACTAGGAACACATTTGGGTGAAGTTTGGTTGAGATTGGTACATAAAGAGAAAAGTTTTTCTTAGAAGAACCTAATTCTCAGGGGTTTGTTTGTCTTTGTATGACAGTCCCGTGACCCCATGGTCCGACTCCATTCGTTTCGACATACATATATACAGCGTACACTAAAAAGAAACGTGTATACAACATTTCAGCCCGATAGCTTCAAAACTTAGGGACTAGTTTGCGTTGCAACAGACAGACGGACATCGCTCAATCGGTTTCTCTCGTAACACTGATCAATAATATATGTATATACTTTATATAGTCGGAGATGCTTCCTTCTATGCGTTGCAAACTTCATGACAAAGTTAATATACCCTTTCACATAGTGACGGGTAAAAAAAATTGAACACCATCACATTGGGTGGGGTTATGAAACGGAACAATTACGTATGTTCCGCAAACATGTTTGCCATTCTGATCCCCTAACTGCCATTTTGCGGATTCGAAATAATCTCCGGTTCTTTTCCTTTGTCTGCTGAATTTGAACTAAAGCGATATATATTTAAAAGGAAAGGATTATATTTAATAGGAATGACCCTCGATTTCAAAGTGATATCGATTGAATTTTAAGGGACGTTATTTTTCTGGGTGTAGCTTTAGCTTTACTGGTTGGATACATACATGTGTTTGTTTCACACCACATCAGAAACAAATTTTTATCTATTTGTATCACCTTATATCCGAACTTAATTTATGTCAGCCTAACAATTCTGACTGGCAAGGTAGTTTTGGACTACCAGAATGTTAGATAACCAATGTTCTGATCAGCTATCCAAAATTTGCGGAAATTAATTCACAAAGTATGCTTAGTGATCGATTAACAAAATTTTGATGATTTGATAGATTTGTTTGAAGAACATTTTCAAAGGATGGCATTTCTAAAAGATATTATGTAATGCCGAGGTCGTTAGTTACTTTGATTTATTGTTATTGTATTTGAATAAAATTCGAAAAAAAATATATTGTGGTTTTTTAAATTTTTATCCTGCGGCTCGGTTAAACCTGAAGACAGTGATATTTGGCCCGGGCCATGTTTTGAGGTTGACACCCCTGCACTAGAGCTTCCGCACAAAGCCGTAGTGCATAGCGCCTTGTAAATCGTATGAACTGAATTCTAAAAGAAGAGAGGTTGTGCCGCATGCGTCTGTTCTGTTGAAATCGCGATGAATGGAATTGCAACGGTCAATTTCATTAAAGCAAATTTAAAAAATCTTTTAAAAGAAAATAAGATTAAAACGAGACCGAGTTCTAATCGTGCGAATAGCACGATGAGTGTATACCCTATACCAGTGGCGGAAAAACCTCACTCGGGGCCCTCCCGCCAACTTCTTGAGTGGGGCCCCCTAGACTGAGAAAAAAGGTATGGGAAATGACTGTGCCTGATGACTAAGAAGTGTGAATTAACTTTAAACCAACTTTTTTGAAACATGATTTTGACGTTACAGTGTTTCTACTAAAATTAAGAACGTCGTACTCAAAATAACTTTGCTAAGAGCTACTTTGACTCTTTGCATTCTTATATTTAGAATAGCGTTCTTGTTGTGACGTTTATTAAATTAATGTTTTAATCAATTACTTTTTTAGCGCAGCATTGACCTCTATAGGTATTGGTGATATTAAAGCATAGTAAATTACCGGCCCGTATAATGGGATTCGATCCCGCGAACTTATTATTTGAAGACGAGCGCCTTATCTACCCTAATGTCTCACACACACAAGGTAAGTATATGAATTTGCCAGAACGAAGAATCAAAAAAATGGATTTGGACGCTTCGTACATGGGCGGCTTAAGTTTGTAACTTGCTAGACAATTGAAAAAAGCGACACGTTATTAATTTTACTCTATTCCTTGTTCCAGCTCTAAATTCAATTTTAAGATCGTTTGTACTTAATATTAAATTCAATACAGCAATCTTAGCAAGATTCCTTTCAAACCAAATGTGACTTTTGCATCACAGCCCTAATGACCGTGTTTATACCGCAAGCAAGACAAAATATCTTAGTTTTCAACGACATATACAGGCCGTACTAACTAGTTTGAACTAAGTTTAATACCACTCTCAAACCATTTTATTCGTGTTTCACAGTTCATGACAAAGTGGATTGAAATTTACTCGAAAGTTTAGAAAAGGTACTGTCATCTTAAATGTTTTAAGATAGTTTATTTGCAGAGGGACCTAAAGAATCTTTTTGCCCATATGTTACTTTTGGCAAGGAAAAAGATGGGTTGAATTCCAAGCCGCGGCTACAGTTACAGCAAATAGCACAGCCATGGCATTTGAGGATCCAGATTGTCTCATTCAAAGGTTTTAGGACAGTATTAAATTTGTTTGTATAAGGGACCTGGTGAGAGAAGAACAATAATGCATTTGTTTTAACTTCGAAAAGTGTATATCTCTTCTTGTCTACAAAAAATATCTACGTCTTCCATGTGGCTGTTGGGCCCCTAAATCTCGCTGATTCCGAATTTGCGGTCAAAAACAAAAAAATATTATTTGGGGTTTGCACGCCCCCAAAATTGTACCCCTGTTTTTTTCGGGGAAATACTCGTCCAATCGGCGCGCGTGGCAGAAACACTAAGGTAAATTTGGGTCGCTGATTCCGGATTTGAGGTAAAAAACAAGAATTTTTTTTTTGGGTTGCCCGCCCCCGAAATTGTACCCCTGTTTTTCGGGGAAATACTCGTCCCATCGGCGTGGCAGAAACACTAAGGTAAATTTGGGTCGCTGATTCCGAATTCGATGTCAAAAACAAGAAAAAAAAATCGGGGTTGCCCGCCCCAAAATTGTACCCCGGTTTTCTCATCACCGTAGGTTCCCACAACTGACCTATCTACCGCTACCTTCAATAATTCATTGCAAATACATGCGCTGTACGAAATTTTCTTATACGTAAGCGTGCGCCACAAATCTTACATCCACATGCCACTACGAACCCGATCCAAACACAAATCGCATCGTCCATGTCGCTCACATCGGCGACAAGGCACCTTGCAGCAGCTGTTGAAAGCACGATGATTCGACATGGAAAAGTTCTCCATCGTACAACCCGACTTCGCATCGCAAGCAGTCTGAATGGTACAAATAATAATAGGGGGATGCCATTTTTTTTGGTCTGTTGGCAGTATTTTATCCTAATTGTTATAATTGCTATCCGTTTCGATTATGTATTAAAATTTTAAAAAGGCTATCATCATCAATGTGGCACGATAGCCCGACGTCGGGCCTTGGCCGCCTGAATCGTTGACCTCCAATTGTCGCGGTTACGTGACCTTGTCCTCCAGTTTCGGAAGCCCAGCAGCTGGTGGGCGTCTTCACCTACGGAGTTCTCCCAGCGAGCTCTCAGTCGTCCACGCAACCTCGCTCCGTCAATTCGTTGTGCGTTCATAACTTTCTTTGGCATGCGATTGTCGTCCATCCGTTGTACATGCCCCGCCCATTGCAGACGTTGAAGCTTCACGATTTTCGATACTTCCAGCTCATCGTACAATTGATACAACTCATGGTTGTATCGGATACACCATTGGTCTCGCTCGCGAACGGCCCCGAAAATTCGCCGAAGGACCTTTCGTTCGAATCGGTCTAGCAAAATTTCGGAGGCTTGGGTAAGGGTCCATGTTTCGCAGCCATAACATAGCACGGGTCGAATGATCGTTTTGTACACGCGGAGCTTCGTGTTCCTGTGCGCAAGTTTCGAATTAATTATAGGGAGGACGGAGAAATATGTCTTATTGGCTAGTTGTATCCGTCGCTTAATTTCGTCGGTTTCGTTGGCGTCCTTTGATAAGTTACAACCCAGATAGTTGAAGTTGTCTACATACTCGATATTAAGGTCCCCCACTGTGATGCTTGAATTTGCTGGCGTCCTTGTTTTCGATTGCATCGTGGCCTTTGTTTTGCTTTCGTTGATATGTAGTCCAACTTCCTTTGCGGCGTTATTGAGGTTATGCAGAAGGCTTTCTGCATCACCCAACCTTCGAGACATGATGTTGATATCGTCGGCGTACGCTACTAATTGAGTCGACTTGATGAGTAGCGTTCCGCTGCTGTCCATATTCATGGCTCGAATTACATACTCCAAAGCAAGGTTGAAGAGCGTCGGCGCCAGCCCGTCGCCCTGCTTGAGTCCAGTACGAGTTTCAAATAGGTCAGTGAGTCGGTTCTGCACTTTGACCTGCGAGACGGTATTAGTCATCGTCATCCTTGTGAGTCGCATACTAACTTTGCCGGCATACCAAAATTCAGCATAATGTTGTACAGTACACTTCGGTCGATACTGTCGTATGTCTGCTTGAAGTCGACAAAGATTTGGTATACGTCGATGTTGTATTCCCAGCACTTTTGGAGTAGTAGCTTCACTGTGTAAAGCTGATCGGTCGTTGAACGACCAGGTCTGAAGCCGCCTTGATACTCGCCAATGATTTGTTCTGCATACGGATTGATTCTCTTTTCAAGAATTTTTGATAAAATCTTATAGGCCGTACAAACTAATGATATGCCCCTGTAATTCTCACACTTCAGCTTGTCACCCTTTTTGTGGATTGGGCAGATTATGCTTTTGCGCCAATCTTCGGGGATTACCTCGACGTTCCATATTTTCAGCAGTAGCACATGTACAGCGTTGGTCAGGCACGTTCCACCATGCTTCAGCAGTTCTGCTGGGATCTCGTCAGCGCCGGGCGCTTTATTATTTTGGAGCGACTGTATGGCAAGACTCACCTCCTCTACTGTTGGGAGTAGAACGGGAGGGCCTGGTTCGGCTAACTGCTCAAGAGCTAGCTCCGCGGGGGATGTTGATGATGCATTGAGGAGCTCTTCAAAATGCGAGGCCCATCGTTTGTTGACGCTTTCGATGTCGCTGATGATGTTACCATCCTTGTCCTTACATAGGCTTGTCCTGGGTTGATATCCGTTCTTGATATTATTTATAAGTTTGTACGCCTGTCTAGTGTTCTTACTGGCTAATCTTTGGTTTATTTGCTGTAACTGCTCGTCAAAATGTTTGCGTTTCTTACGTCTAATTAACTTATTCAGTGGCGGCTCGTGAAGTACAGAGCCGGGTGGGCAGATTTACCATCAGGAAATAATACTATACATGCATATCCACTGTTTTTTAATGCGTTAAAATTGTGCTCTTTGTTAGTCTGTCCATTTTAATGTTTTTAAGCTTGTTGTATTTACGTATGTATTAGGTGAATCGTTTAGAGTTTTTTCTTACAAATCAGTTATGCTCAATCGCACCATGAAAATGCATACAGATAGCTACAGTTCGGAATCCTATATTACATCAATTTTTTTGGCAGAGAACGGTCGCAATGTGGAAAAATAATCCAGTATTTACTTTTCAAAGGGACCAGTAATAGTCGCGACAATATTTCAATAAAATTATATTCAATAAGTAAATATTAAGCACTGCTCCTTTTAATGGTAATTCAAATTTGGATACCTCTTTCTTTTTTTTTCATTTGAGGCTAGAAAAGGCAAACGGATCACCTAATATATGATTAATTGTAATGATATATTAAATTATGATGAGACATTATGTCCGAAAGTTTTTTACTTAAAATTATTTTTTTAAAGCAATGCCAACATTCTTTCGCACAATAACAGGACATACCTACAAATCTTCCTGAATAAATAATTTATCAAAGACAATTCCTGTAAATTAGGAAGTCAGTTATACATACTTTCAAGCTGCTATGTATTTCTACAATTATGCAAATAAAATGCACTGCCCAGCACGAGCTAGCGGGGAGGGTTTAGATCCCTCTTGCCATGGGGAGGAAAAAGGTGTGAGGAATAGAAGTGGGAATTTTTTTCTATATCATGCACATGCAATAACATAACACCAAAAAAATATCATTTTTTTAAGTACATACAACCTAAATTTAAAACTTCCAGATCATATAGAGGAGAAAATATAAATAGGTATCTATATCAAGCAAAATACATATTAGATCAAATAAATAAGATTTTAATATTAATCCCATCACCGAAATAAATATTTTATAATAGTAATTAATAACACTAAAATGTAGGAAATCAGAGAAAAGCGACTAGTGTTTTCTAAAAACATACGTAACAAATAAAAAATAAAAAACAGCCGTTGATAACGTAATCATGCACTACTGCTACAAGTACGAGTATAACGCCTCCAAACCAGCGTTGCCACTTGTGTTACAATTGTAACATTTTGTTACAATTTTCGATTTCTTGTTACAATGTTACACCCCGACCAATTTTGTTACAATCAGCAAGAGTGGAGGGACCAACTATATTTTAATATTTTTCTACAATAAGTGACATGAACAACTATTCTGCAAAACAAATTATCTATTTTTGTGATTTGAGCATGATCAGCCATCTATTCAGGTAGGAGTGTCCAACTTGTGGTCCGCGGGCCACATGCTGTTTTGTGATGCCCGCGACCAGATCGGAGAAGCACAGTATGTAGCAGCCCATTGTGTAAAAAATGGAAATGTTTGAAAAAAAATGTGTTGAACTAAAGTCTAAGAAATTTCATGAAACTCGTAAATTTAATGGCTTACAAATTATGTATTTAACAATCCTACCCTTTGTTCTAGGAAGCTGATGTTGTCTAAAGTACTTTTGTGCAGAAAAATATAAAGCACACCGTGAAATTGTTTTCTCTCTACCATAGCTGGATTATAACTCGTGTTCACATTTTCCAGGTACTCGACATTTTCGTTCGAGACTTATTACTGTCCGCCGAATAATTTTGACTCTCAATGATATTTCTGGAGTATTTATTTCTGAGTAAATTAATTTGCAAATTGCGGTTATTGATCGATCCACAAAATTTCAGCGTTTAATTTCTTGTCAAAAGTTTCTAAATTTGCTTGAAGAGCATTTTATGAATATTCCTTTTCTAGAGGATATAATCCCGAGGTCGTTAGTGGCTCAGATTGTAATTTCGAAAAAAAAAATCTATAGGTATTTTTATAATTTTTATTCTGCGGCCCACTCAATCCTGACATTTGGCCCAGGTCAGGTTTTGATTTTGCCACCCCTGGATTAAGCGCCCGTTTTTGTTGGTCCCTTGTTGATTCAGAATCAGTGTTCACCGTTCAATTATAGCAGCAAACTGCACCAAGCTTTGGAGTTAGTTCAGTAAAAGAATTGAATTTTACCTTGACGCAAATTTAAACAACAAATTTACGGTAGCCCAAATTTTCGGCAATATTTGGAATGTAAGGGCACGAAATTTCAGTTTTAATTAAAGTAGCATTTAAATGGGAACGTGATAGTTTGATTCAAATTTATTAAATTTAAATTTTTTATCAGAAACACTGCATTTTTTTCGCTAGCTGCCGGATATTTTGCTCCATTTTGTAGCACATCATAATTTGGCGCGAGTTGCACGTGCTGTTGTATTTGGCTTCAATCAACTCACTGACCCCGTATCTGAATACAAAATTTATGTTTTTTTTTAGAGTACAAAACGCAATATCGAAGTTGTTTTCTGAACGGAATAAGTATAGCTTAGTAATGTTACTGCATATATTTCGGTTCATTATATCCTTTAGTTTGATCATGTAATATTACTTAAGTTCGATTATATTGCATTAAGCGTTGTCTGATGATACTGAAGGGAGCATCGCGTTTTGCGCAAACATTAAGAAATGATCTGCCCCTTCAGTCTATTCGGAAACTAAGCTTCTGTGCCGAGTAGTGTCATTATTAATTGTGAGATTTGTAACCAATAGTTTTTGTTTAAATCTGTTATGAAATAGTGGGTTCAAGCTTAAGCAACTTCGTCAAAAATGTTTATGGAACAGAACAGATAAATTTTCGGGAAAAGTCAGACATTTTCAAACTCCTTTATTTTAATTTATAACTCTCTGCTATTTGTGAAGCAATCATTCAATTCTGACTTGCGCACATTTATTGCTAAAATTGTTCATTAACAACAAGATCTTGAAATTTGTTACATTCAACCTAAAAATGTCACAATTTTATCAGAAAAATGTTACACTTAGAAATCTGAAAACGGCAACCCTGCTCCAAACCACTTCAAAAAATGAAGAAAATCTGACAAAAACACACGCACAAATTAAATACTCTACAATGCACCATGCACAATTTAAATGCGAAACGGCCTTATTATTGTATCCATGCACCACGCGCTATGCTACGAGTATCTAACTACTAGAACAGCGCCACGGGCCACGCGCTCGCGAACGTTGCACACATGGATAGTGTAGTATTGGGCATGCCCTATAGTGAAGTTCAGATACTTTCAATGCGCATGCGTTGAGCGTATAAGATAAGATACATCGTGACTCTATGTGCTATGGAATAGCTATAGAATAGATTGATGGTACATGTGGGCAGAAAGGCATTCTGCCCATAGGATTGAGTTGAGATGATGATGTTGATGTGATGAGCAGATACATGAACGAAGTATGAATGGGCGCAATGCAATGTACATAATGGTTGGTGATTCACGCGTGCGCTTCTTATAATTATTCAATTGATATCAATATGAGCTTTCGCTTATGTAGAGGAGAGGAGTTTTTTATACTGGCAATTTAATCGTGATTAAGTACTAATAGACCTAGAGCCAGCGACACTTCAAATGTAACTATTTCCTGGCCATTCTGTTACACATTATCGCAAATTTCATGATTGGCGATGCCCTAAAACGATAGTCCCCCTCCTGGACAGTGGGGCTAAAGGGGTGGCAGACAACTTCAAAGCCGTTAATAGTTGCAAATATTTGCAACTATTTCCTGGGCTTTGATTCATATGCCATTTCATAGAGGACGAGTCCCCGCATATATACTCCAAAAGGCAGACAAATATTGGGGGGCTAACATGGTGGCAGACACGCTCCAAAAATTGAAATTTGTATGAAAAATGGGAAGTGCTTCTACAAAAATAGCACTAACTCCATCATGCTAAACCATGTAGGTACAGTAAGAGCCTAAATATTTTCCAGACACTTCCCCCAGCATTTAAGCCAAATTTCACTTTCAAATACCAATTACAACCCGGTTGATTTATCAATCGAAATTTGACTATTTTTTAAGTAAATTCACAGGCAATATAGTACAGCAAATAGTAGCACTTTCCCCTAATATCACACAGATGGCCAACAGCAGCAATTCCTTCTGAATGGGATATCATTGAAAACACCGTGCTAAGCTTATATTTCCAAAGGCAGAAAAAACCCTTTAAAAGGACGATCAGCAGACGAGCCCTTAAATGGGACAAAAAGTGTAATTTTGCTTGAATCAACAATTATCTCTCGTGACAGCATTTTCCCCTAAAATCAGAGGAATGGCCCCCAGCAGCGATTCTTTCTGCACGGCATATCATTTAGGACACCATGCTAAGTAAATATTTCCAAAGGCAGACATAATGCATTAAAAGGACGATCAGCAGATGATCCCTTAAATGGGGCAAAAAGTGGAATTTTGCGAGAAACAACAATTATCTCTCGCGGTAGCTTTTCCCCCTAATATCACACGGATGGCCCTCAGCAGCTTTTCTTTTCGAACGGTATATCATTCAGGACACCATGCTTAGTATATATTTCTAAAGGCAGACATAAAGCATTAAAAGGACGATCAGCAGACGAGCCCTTAAATGGGGAAAAAAGTGGAATTTTGCAAGAAACAACAATTATCTCTCGTGGCAGCATTTCCCCCTAATATCACACGGATGGCCCTCAGCAGCTTTTCTTTTCGAACGGTATATCGCTTAGGACACCATGCTTAGTCTATATTTTTAAAGGCAGACATAAACCATTAAAAGGACAATCAGCAGACGAGCCCTTAAATTGGGCAAAAAGTGGAATTTAGCGAGAAACAACAATTATCTCTCGCGGCAGCTTTTCCCCCTAATATCGCACGGATGGCCCTCTGCAGCGTTTCTTTTTGAACGGTATATCATTCAGGACACCATACTAAGTATATGTTTCGAAAGGCAGACATAAAGCACTAAAAGGACGATCAGGAGACGAACCCTTAAATGGGGTAAAAAGTGGAATTTTGCGAGAAACAACAATTATCTCTCGTGGCAGCATTTCCCCCTAATATCACACGGATGGCCCTCAGCAGCGTTTTTTTTAACGGTATATAATTCAGGACACCATGCTTAGTCTATATTTTTAAAGGCAGACATAAACCATTAAAAGGACAATCAGCAGACGAGCCCTTAAATGGGGCAAAAAGTGGAATTTTCCGAGAAACAACAATTATTTCTCGCGGCATCTTTTCCCCCTAATATCACACGGATGGCCCTCAGCAGCGTTTCGTTTTGAACGGTATATTATTCAGAACACCATAATTAGTATATTTTTCCAAATGCAGACAAAAACTTAAAAAAGGTCGATCAGTAGACGTGCCTAAAGTGGTGGCAAAAAAGTGATCATTGTTGTTTCCCGCTAAATCCCACTTTTTGCACGACTTAAGGGCTCGTCTGGTGATCGTCCTTTTAATGGTTTATGTCTGCCTTTGGAAATATTTACTTAGCATGGTGTCCTAAGTGATATGCCGTCCAGAAAGAATCGCTGCTGGGGGCCATCCGTGTGATATTAGGTGGAAATGCTGCCACGAGAGATAATTGTTTTTTCTCGCAAAATTACACTTTTTGCCCCATTTAAGGGATCGTCTCCTGATCGTCCTTTTAATGCTTTATGTCTGCCTTTCGAAACATATACTTAGTATGGTGTCCTGAATGATATACCGTTCAAAAAGAAATGCTGCTGAGGGCCATCCGTGTGATATTAGGTGGAAAAGCTGCCGCGAGAGATAATTGTTGTTTCTCGCAAAATTCCACTTTTTGCCCCATTTAAGGGCTCGTCTGCTGATTGTCCTTTTAATGGTTTATGTCTGCCTTTAAAAATATAGAGTAAGCATGGTGTCCTGAATGATATACCGTTCAAAAAGAAACGCTGCTGGGGGCCATCCGTGTGATATTAGGGGGAAATGCTGTCACGAGAGATAATTGTTGTTTCAAGCAAAATTACACTTTTTGCCCCATTTAAGGGCTCGTCTGCTGATCGTCCTTTTAATGCTTTATGTCTGCCTTTGGAAATATTTACTTAGCATGGTGTTCTAAATGATATGCCGTCCAGAAAGAATCGCTGCTGGGGGCGATTCCTCTGATATTAGGGGAAAATGCTGTCACGAGAGATAATTGTTGTTTCAAGCAAAATTACACTTTTTGCCCCATTTAAGGGCTCGTCTGCTGATCGTCCTTTTAAAGGGTTTTGTCTGCCTTTGGAAATATAAGCTCAGCACGGTGTTTTCAATGATATCCCATTCAGAAGGAATCGCTACTGTTGGCCATCTGTGTGATATTAGGGGAAAGTGCTACTATTTGCTGTACTATATTGCCTGTGAATTTACTTAAAAAAATAGTCAAATTTCGATTGATAAATCAACCGGGTTGTAACTGGTATTTTAAAGTGAAATTTGGCTTAAATGCTGGGGGAAGCGTCTGGAAAATATTTAGGCTCTTACTGTACCTACATGGTTTAGCATGATGGAGTTAGCGCTATTTTTGTAGAAGCACTTCTCATTTTTCATACAAATTTCAATTTTTGGAGCGTGTCTGCCACCATGTTAGCCCCCCAATATTTGTCTGCCTTTTGAAGTATATATGCGGGGACTCGTCCTCTATGAAATGGCATATGAATCAAAGCCCAGGAAATAGTTGCAAATATTTGCAACTATTAACGGCTTTGAAGTTGTCTGCCACCCCTTTAGCCCCACTGTCCAGGAGGGGGACTATCGTTTTAGGGCATCGCTAATCATGAAATTTGCGATAATGTGTAACAGAATGACCAGGAAATAGTTGTAAATAACTTCCACTTGGGCTCTTAGACTATAATGAATGGCTATTGTCATTTGAAGGAAAGTTACGTTACGTTAAGTTAGATATGCATGTAGGTACCGAAGTGAATCAATTATGTTCTAAGAAATAATTTTTATTTTATTTTTATTTTTAGCTAGCATTTTGTAGGGTGGGCAGTGCCCTACCTGCCCACTTAGACCGGCCGCCCCTGAACTTATTAGATACTCGCCGAAGCTCGTTATATCTTTCTTTCTTGGCTCGGGATGCGCGTTGTGTGTATTGGCGATAGGCTATAAAAAAGGCTATGAAAATTCAAAAAGTAATCGCCTAATCCTGCTGACAGCTTAAAAATGGGATGAAATATCTGGCTGTTTGAAAGTCAGGCTGACCATCACAATTCTAGTTTTGGAAGACACAACTGTTTTGCCCGCATTTATCCTGAATTTAAAATAAAATCATTAATTTTCCCTTTTTCAGTAGATTAAAAATAAAAACATGCATTTTTTCGACTTTCTGATTGATCAATGAGTTACATTGATAACTGTAAAAATAGGTGACCGAAAATCTAAAGGGTACCTGTAGGATGAGGTATACATTTATGTAGTTATATCATAAAGTAAGAAATTGGATCTCTATTCCAATTTCTTACTTTATGGTTATATTGCAACTACATTTTATCTGCTTAGCATTGATTTTTGCCTAACAGCTGTTAACCACAGGTACCCCCTAATTTGCCACTGATCGTCTCCATCTTATCTATGCAATTAAAAAGTACAACAGATACACTGGCTATGTGGTCCTACCATTTTATGCATTTCAAAACGACCATAACGATAATGAGGCGACGCCTATGATCAATCATACAGAAAATACGCCCAGCAATAATAATTACCAGTCATGAAAGTAGAACGCTAAAAACCTAAAGCGGAAGACAAGACGGAAGAAGACTTTGGCAAAGATACAAAGGCCACCGCTAGTAGTGCAGCACAAACGAAACGATAGCGCTCAGAGCCCCCAGCAGCGGTCCCAGCAATCGTTCTCGTTCCATACCCGCACACGCCATCATCATCATATACCAAATCGGCTCCCCATATTCATAATATGCCCAGGCACAGAGCTCAGAGCATAGCGCATATCAACGACAACGACGGGCATGTCAGCTGGTTTCCTTTGATGTGCACTACCCCCGGCCGACCGTACCCCGCCAACGTAATTATTGCTCATTGCATCAATCGCAAGCCGACTACGACTACGTCAGCTGTTTCGGGAACACCATGAGAAATTTCTTTTGCCGACTCATATCTTGTTCGGCGAGAAACGACCTTCAGCCATTTACGAACGAGAACGGAGCACACGATTACCGCACAGTCTTGAGTCGACCAACACTTGTTCCGGGGTCGGGGAGGGATTCAATTCAAATGCACTTTTGTGTTAAGCATCTGAATGAGAGAGACATGACCTGCGCATGCCCTTCGCAGGGGAAGTGTTCAGCGCTTCATTGGTAAAGGCGCAAACGAAACAACCTGATCGGATTGCACATAGTGTCGTCCTGCTTGAAATGAGAATGAAAATGAGATTAGCGTGTCCCTAATGAGATTTCAATTGCTTGCAATGGAAGGGTGCCTGGTGTCATGCCATCAACGGGGTGAACTGCCCGCTGATTGGTGGAAATAGAGAAGCCCTTAAAAATCAGCTGTTTAAACACGTTGACCTCAATTCGCGTTTTCGCATAGAATCCGGTCGAGAACTGGCCACAAACGATACTTACTGAGCATTTTAGGGATGGAGAAACGAGTTGCGACCACTACAATGCACAATTTCAGTTAAAAAATCAAAAGCGGGGAACAGCTGATCCGAATTTGTGAGCATGACATTAATCCGGAAGCCATCTTGTTTTGCTCCCATTCCGTGCATTTTTCACTCTCATTGGTGGACCGACTGCACTACACATAAATGCAATGCGACAAATATGCGAGAGACTCTCACTCTCATATCAATTCGGGCGGCCATGTTTGCAATGCGAATGCATTCAGCTATAGCGCGTGGTCATATTCAGCCGGTTTCAGCTGATCGTCTGGTAGTTGGCTACTTGTCAAACAGCTTTTCATTTCGCGACCACCGTATAGCTGTCTCGCTTACGCTTATTGGTTAAAGAGACCGCGTGCGCATATGATTCCCCTACGAGACGATATTCTCGAGCAACGGCGTATCAGAGAGAATTGAAATAGTTTCAGTCGAGGTGCATGGCTTGAGCAAACGAGGTAATATAGCTCAGCTGATTTCACGTCCGTGTTTTATAATTTTTCAAAGGAAAATCACTTTTTCCTCTGCTTTTGAAAGACTCCTCTTTTCGGTTTTTTTGTGATATAGAGTTGCTCACACACCCTTTTGTGAGCGATTCGCGGAAATTCTACGATAATCGGAGAAAAGTGCGTCCGTGGTTTTGAAATTTCGCAATATTTCCAAAGAACATTTTCCGGACTGAACATTTTGAAGGTGAATCGTTTGTGGTGCACCATTCCTAAATCGCCCGAATCAGGAAGAGGGTGTGCAGTCTTTAGTTTTTGGTGTGTGTCCGTGAAAATCGCGTACGGGAGAAAAGACAGTTCAGACTGACCGATCCCGTTTCGGTTTATATGTGATCCGTGAGACTAGTTTTTTCTACGAAGGTCGGTAGAAGAAAATTTAAAAGACTGAGCTCAAGAACATCGTCCCCACACACGCCCCTTTTAAGGATAGCCGCTCGGCAACCAGGATACTGTCGAGTGTAGCATTTTTCATAGAAGACAGTTCTTGCAGCCAAACGCGTTCGTACCCACGTTTTCTCTTTGTTCCGAAAAAAATCGTTAAACCCGTTAACGGATTATTTTCTTGTCCGATTTCAACGCCCCAGTGGATTAATTGCAACAACACAACATTTTATTGGATTAATGTTCCTGAAAGTCGTGCGACTAGTGCCCTCCCTGAGTGGATACAAAAGGATTAGTGTGTTTGTGTCTTAAGTGAAAATCGCCCCTTTATCGGATTATTGGAAAAGTTTTAAAAATTTTATGAAGAAAAATTGAAAGAAGAAACGCCCCTGTTGTCCCTTTCATGTGCTGTGTTGGATTTTCCATTGAACGGAAAGAAAAACCCCGTGCAACTTGCTAAATGTGTTGACCCAGTGCATTGACGTCTGTCGAGGCAAATTTGCCCACACGCCCCCCTTGTGTTTGGCCGGTCCCTTCGTTCGTCTTGTGCGGTGCAGCTTTCGTGCGCGCATCCCTTGACCAGTGATTTCGTTCGTTGCGGATACCCGAAAAGCCCGAATCTCGCCAAAATGACGATGGCCGCCTGCTACGCCAACTATGACATGTCATTGTCACAGGGTGTGCCACAACATCAGCAACATCATCAGGTGCATCATGTGCCGGTTAGCATGCATCAGCAGCAGGTTGGTCGCCTGTCGGGGGCCACTCAAAGTATTGTCACACCCCAAAAGGATTATACGACGCCGCTGCATGTCGACTGCAGCGTAGAGTACGAGTTGCCAAATCAGCCAAAGCCGCCGGCCGGGCAGCGGGTCGAGCCACTTCTCATGATCCATCCTTGCTACTTTCGCAAAATGGAGAGTCAGAGGCGCAGTCCTTTCGTTAACAACATGCCAAATTCGTCGCGCAGTAGTATGAATTCGTTGTCTGCCTCGTCCACCACGACATCGGCGTCTTCGTCCTCATCATCGCGACGGATAACGCGACAGTCTCAGGTTTTGGCTGCCCAACAACAACAGCAGCAGCAACAACAACAACAGCAGGTGTCACAGCAGCAGCAGCAACAACAACAACAGCAGCAGCAGCATCTTCAGCACCATCGACATCAACAGCAAGTGGCCGCCGCGCAGAGCCAACATCAGGTTCAGCAAAATCACTACCATCAGCAGCTTACGCAACAGCTTCAACAACAGCAAATGTCACAGATGTCACAGCAGGCTCACTATCCTTCCGTCACGAGCGTGCAACAACATCAGCCCTCGTCTACGACCACAGCTCAGCAATATATCGAGCAGGCGAGACGAGCCGCTGTCATCCATAATCACAGCCAAAGTCGAAATCACCACCAAACTCAAAGCCAAAGTCAAGTACAAAGCTCGTCTTCGTCGTCGTGGGGCCAAATTGCAGCCGCTGCCGCGGTTGCACAATCAATGCCGACATCAGCAGCTGCAGGTTTGGTGGGTCTGCCGTCGGCCGTTAGCGTGACCGGTCAGTCCATGTACAGTAAGCCTGTTGGCAAACGGGACGCCATGTTGTCGGGGGGTTGTGGCGTCTATAACACCACAACCCTCCACAATAGTCACACGAACGGCAGCGCCACAAATAACGCCTCCAGCGCCACCACCAACAACAACAACACCACGATTAACAACAATAACCAATCCTGCATAAACAATAACAATCTCAGTAACTGCGCGGCCGAGGTGGCCCTATCGAATCTCCGCTGGGACCTCCCGGATCGCAGTCCAATGGCTACAGTTCCTAGTAATTATCAAGCCGGTCCCGATAGTACTCCTAATACGATCATGCGGGACGACAAACATACGCTTAGCGAAAAATATCGCCGACAATATTTACGGTCGCATCGACTACATCCTTACATGATGACAGCGGGTGCGGTTGGCTCGACATTTCCCCAATTGACGGCCGCCACAACCGCATTTCCCCAAATGCAGCAGGTATCCTGTTATAATGTGTGATCCAAATAGAGAGTAAGCCAAAAACAAAAATTATGAAAAAAATGAACTGAATTAAACAGACAGAAGAGAATTACAGCCGTGGAGGAGAGATAACGAGACAGAGAGGAGGAAAATGTATTTGCGAAGGATATCTATATAAAACGTGCCAGCGAAGCGCTTTTCGAAAAAGCTTCATTCCCGTATTCATACAAGGACAATGCAAGACATTATACCAAAATTCATTCTCTCATTGAGGGAATCCTGATAGCGAACGACATAGGCCTTCTCCGTCATCATTATCATCGGGCGGGGAACAGCGTAGCTCTGATCATGTTTCAACGGTTGATCGGGACTCCTTTCGCCCCCCAATGCGCCTTCTTTCGAGCGTTGCCACAGCCTGCCTCCTGCGCATTACGCCGCATTTCGTGCATCATAGAGTCTATGTTACTAGAAGTTTATCAAAAAGAAAAACGACTAAATAGCTATAAACAACTGAATGAAATGTGAAAACAACATAATATCTCTTTGTTTGTGTCTTATTATTACAAATTAAACAAGAAAACAATATGCTAAAGGAGTTACATATTCTGCGAAAGAGAAAAACAAAACATACATAAACCCAATCTATATTATATATATGCAACATGTAAAATTGATAATTCAAACGTTATAATTATAATAATGTATTTAAACAAGCATACGAAAAAAACAAATGAAAACCATGAAATAATGTTTATTGGAAAACATACAAATCACACGCCTCTCATCCGTATTGAAAAATTTGCTTTTTTTACGGAAACCGCGCGCGGTAACATAAAAAAAAACATTCGAAAGCATATATATATATATTAATATATATATATATATAATATTATTGGAGAATATGATATGATGACGCAACTTTTCCGTTGCATTTAAATGTGATAGTAGATTTATTTTGTTCATTTAACTATATATAAAAAATAATAAATGAAAATATTATATATTATAATAATAACGGTATAATAACGATAATAGTGATTATATACATGAATTACGACAACTACACTAAAACAAACAAAAGAAAAAAAAAACTATACAAAACACTCCCACACATTCGCATCATTGTTTCGACAGTCTCTCGTCTGTGCGATTCAATGTTTTCAAAATTAGAATTATTGAAATCATGAAATCGATAAACCAAAAAGGAAAATGTTGAATTTTATTTGAAATCAGGAAAAAAAACTCAAAAAAGTCAAAAAAATTGTTGTGTTGTATAATTCATTCTATATAGAAGAAGAAAGATGATAATGAAAACAGAAGAAAAAAAACAAGTTCCAAAGAAATAAACGTAAAGTAAACAAATTTTAGGATAATATGAAATTATTAAATAAAAACGCAGTAAATTAAAATACATGCTGAATATAATAAAAATATAAAAAAAAAACACAAAAATACTGAAATCATATGTAGAAATCGTGGGATGAATTGATGATGAATATCGTAGAAAGGAAAGTAAAAAAACAAATATCATGTTCATAAATGATACTGAGAAAAAAAATGAAATACAGAAAAAATTGATAACCAAAATATCTGTTTTTCTATTTGCTCTCAACGGTTCGAATTTTTGTTGTTGTCCTCTTTCATATGTGGGTGGTGATTGCATTTCCGCTCTTCTCTTTTTTTTTTAGGTTGCCGTTCTTATGACACAGTGGAATAAATCTTCTCTTTCAGCAAAAAAAATAAACAGTGAAATATGCATGTTATTGTAGCAAACAGTGTAGTGAAAATAATGAAACAAAAAACATATTAGTGCACCCCTAGTCCTATACGTATCTTAAAACCGTATAACCCCCTCATGCCTATGATGAAATATGCCAATTATGACAAATAGTGTTTTAGTGTTTTTCTAAAAAAAAAACGAAACTAATAAAAAAATTCTTTGAAAACGTGTCACCCTATACTGTCGAGACACATTCCGGTAGGTCTATACATAACTATCCAGATGGGATCAACTCTTCCGACAGGACGTGTGTGTTGTGTCAAATCAGGTCGTGGTCATGCGCATCATCCCGGGCGTGGTACTGAACACACTATACAAGAACAACAATCGGCAACTAGGACTCACAAAAACAAAATCGTCTGTCGTTTATGATAAAAACAACCCCAAAAATTGCCCCAATCTGTTCTGTACGTATATAGATGAGTATATGCTTTCATTTATTATTTTATTTTGTCATATGCGAGAGAATGTCCATGGAACCACCCGGCCTAGAGGCCGTATGTATTTATGGAGAACAGGATATTTGATATGAGATAACGTAATTAGATTTCAAAGAGAATTAGTGATTTGGAAAGTGCAACATATGTTCGCCCACCCTCTTGCATATTATGTGAATTTCCGTCGAATATTGTACATATATGTGACTGGGTTTTGCATGTGATGCCTAGCTCATGCCATATTTGTCCATATCGCCATACACAACGAGCCGATATTGCGTTTCACGCGGACACACTAATTGCATTTAGTGTAGAAGAAAGAGACCATGAAATGGAAATAATTGTCGCGCATCACTGGAGTTCTCAAATACATTTTTATGGATAAAAGAATATGGGATGAACAAAGCAAAAAACGGTTAACGGGCGTTGCTGTGTTTCGATAATTCCCATAGATAATAATCACTGAGTGGAATTGATGTGCTATGTATGCGGCTAACGACGAGAGATCTAACGATAATGACCAGGACGGGACAGTCGAAAAAAAAAACGGTTGTCATAATGATTATTATGCCCTCCCTTAATCGAAATCTTATGTCATCTAATTTAACCTTTTTTGTTTTTTTTTTTTTGCTTTGAGAGGAAGCATGGAGATAGTTAAATTTAATTTCTTGTTAATCACTTGGGACGCGCAAACATTTTAGGTCGAAATTGGTTCTCTGAATACCTACCATAATGGTAAATAAATGGAAATATGTATTGTACAGTAGACTTGCGAAAACGTGAACTAAATAAAACCGCGGCAGTTCACCATAACGGGGGTTCATGGTATTAGGGTGGCCAGATGCCCCGTATTTTACGGGTTACCCCGTTTTTCGGGCTCCGAAAGTCCAAAAACCCGTAATCCAAAGAATAAAATACCGGGCAAACAATTGATGATTCATAAAAAAACACTCCGTCAAAGAGTTAGAGACAATTTTTTATTGTATTAAAGTCAACCAAATACATACTTCGAAATTTGCTGGAACGCAAAAGTGACGTGCTAACACATGGTACATGAATGCGTTGCAGTATTTGGGATCAGGATTCGATTTTGCCGAACACCTGTACTGTCTGTAACCCTTAAATTTGCAGCACGAACTGAAATTTAAGCAACTGTGGAGAATAGTCAGATGTCTAAACAACTACAGTCAACTTTATCAGAAATTTTGTGTAATTCCGGTCTTAATTAATAAATATGTATGTTCAGGAGATGAAGTGATAAACCCTGACACACGGACAAAATTATTTAAAGCCGTTAATAATATAGCAGCAAAATATGATTCGAATTTTAAAACTGGTCTTTTCTATCCTGGCAGCGTATTTAGGAAGCCTTGTTCAGTTCGTCCCCACGCAGGTGACGAAATCGATCAGCCTTTCTAGTGGCTAAGTACCAAAAGAACCCTTATCAATTTCGTCCCCTGAAAGTGGACGAGCTCGCATAGGGTTTCGAGTACATTTTACTCAAAAACCCTTGTTCAGCTCGAACGAGTTTTGGCTGTTTTCAACGTAAAATGTACTCGAAACCATATGCGAGCTCGTCCACTATCAGGGGACGAAATCGATAAGGGTTTTGGCACTAGAAAAGCTAATCGATTTCGTCCCCAAGCAGGTGACGAACTGAACAAGGTTTTCTAAATACGCGTCCCGTCAAATAATTCTCCGGTCGATAGAATATTCTCGCTTTGCGGTAACGCATGGACAGATAGCCGGAACCGACTAAATATTAACACTGTAAAGCATAAAAGAACGCAATTTTTAAAAGACATGTAAAGATTTTTATAACTCTATCTTGCAAAATGAAGAGTTATTGGAGGCTGTATCATCAAATAAAAAATATTGTTATAAAAATAAATGACATATCGGCATAAAAATAGTTTTTTTTTTAATTTTTGCCACGTAAAAAAATTGATGAACCCCGTATTTTATACGCTAGTAACCCGTAAATCGAAGGCAGGCAGGTGGTCACCCTACATGGCTGCAGTTCACAATAAATATTTTTTTATGTTTGTAACCAGGTAAAAAAATGCATACCTGCTTAGAATTCACCGAGGCTTTTTAGCCGAATCCCTGGATATCGGACGCAACATGGCAGCGGATAAATTCGTCTAAGCTCCACCATATATTTCAGACATAGAACGGAATACATCATAAATGATTCAGCTACGCTCTTCACAACACTTTGATTGATTTTATTAACAACGTCTCTTGGCGTTAAAGTGTGTCCCAAACAGGTCGTGCATATTCTTTCGTTTCTATTTCTGGTAACTAAAGGTCTCAACAGACAAACACGAGTTTGAACACGCAAGTACAAATGCCGGTTGTCTTGATTGGGTATGCGTACATGCACCCACTTTGATTTGACAGAATTTTAATAAATTTTACCAAATTGCAGAACTTTAAGGGCAGTTTTAATTTGTACGTAACTTGCCATTTAGCTTCAGTGGCACTTAACGTATCAAAACTGTTAGAGATAATGGAGCTAGAATAAAATTATGTAAGAAAGATATGATTGTAAAGCCGGCCCAGACCGACCGGAGTGTGGCACACACCGCATAAAGGATTGGTCCAATAATGATACCTTGGAGTCGCCCAACCACACTGCTACACTGATGCTGCACAATTTTTCGTATCAATCTTTTGTGCGGTGTTTGCCACACTCCGGTCGGTGTGGGGCCGGCCTAAGACTATGCGTCAATATTTAAAAGAATCGTTCAAGTACCTCATCTGGGCACAGCAGTTGCCTGTAATAACCATCTTATTTCGCTATTCTGGATAGTGAAGCTTTGGAGATATTGAGGTTTAAGTTGTGCAAGAATATGATTTTTTCAAAAACGCCTGTAGCAGCTAAAGGGTTAAGAATTGGAGGTATGTTCCGTGCAACTTTTTTGCTGGAAATCACATGAGGAATCACAATCTATATGGCATAGTTTTCGGAAATCCTGTACTGTATACATATATACATTTTTGAAAAAAAAAATGGGACAAATGTACCTTCTTGGTGATTTTGTGGTAAAATTTCGTTTGTTTCTAGATAGAGACATATTGATGTTGGTTTCGGCTGGGATAGGTCCTTAAATGAAATTTTTTTCTAAGAAAATCATAGAAAAAAATCATTTGGAGGTAGAAATCCCTATGGCAGCAACCCCATGACTCCATGATCCGATTCTGTCCATCGTTACAGATGATTTGATGAAACTCCACCTTTTATTTAATGGAGCTGTTATTGGAGCAGAAACGAGATGTATCCTTGTATACAACAGATAATGCATCTGTAAATAATTTGACACCATCTCAGTGGGATCTCATGGAATAATCCATAAAACTGCTCAAGCCCTTCGAGCATAACAAGCTCTGGTCTTTCGTGCATTTCTGAGGTAATTCCGCATGTTGTAACTTTGACCAAATATCTGGGAAAGGAGAACACGGTCATTAGAACAAATGATTTACTACGAATGAGATCTTCATTAAAAGCTGAGATAGACAAGCGTTTTCAGTTAGATGAATATGATAAACACTCTATTGCAACTTTTCTCGATCCGAGGTTTAAAACTAGTTTCTTAGGAACGGTTCAAAAATGGTGAGAGCAAAACAAAAAATCCTCATATACGCTTTAAAAATGAGTTGTGATGAACCAGATGCTGAGGTTGCCTGGTCCTCTTCCTCACCACCTAATAAACGGACAAAAAATGTAAATGATGAGACCACTGATGATATACACGACAACGACAGTTACAGGACCTGCGGTGTAGAAAGCATGCCGAGTGAGGATTGCAAAAAAGCGATGCTGCTTGAAAATTATATAAAAACTGCTTGCTTGTCAGCGAACGCACCACTGTATCCGATTCTCATAAAGTTTGTTCGGATTTATCTATCATCACCTTATGTAGCAGCGTATTCAGTGAGCGGTTATTTTCTGAAGCAGGTCTACGAGGATAAAGGGAATCGTTTACTACCCACAAATGCCGAGAAAATTGTCTTCATTCATTATAATTTGCGACTAGTGGACTTTAATAATTAAATGTCAGCACTCAGGAGTCTTAATAAAATATAAATAAAATGGATTACAGAATTTTAATTAAAATGTGTAAAACTTTAAATATTTGGTATCCGGCCGGATTTGCTTCTATCCGGCCTATACCGAAAACTAAAAAATTAGCCTGATACCGGATATTCGTGGCATTACCGTTGACATTACCGCCATAGCGGGTTATGTTATGTGCCAACACCGCAGGTTGAGCGACGCGACGCAATGGAGCGGTATAAGTAGGCAAAGGAAGAAAAAAGCAGTTGCAGTTAATGAGTAGTTTTAATGGTAATAAAGGACTGAAAAGTGACAATTAGCCTCCTGATGCTCACGCGTTTATCGTGACGATGATGATCGCGCTTATGTTCTACATACGCATACTTGTTTTAATGTGATTAGCCTAGAATAACATCAAGGATTCTTCAGGAAAATGCTGAAAATTACTCAGACATTTAAGCCAATCATTTTATGAAAAGTTAGGTACTTAGGAATTAGTTCCTACACTCAAAGTAAATTTAATTTGAATGGTGCGTGTGAATGGCTTCTAAAACAGTTCCATGTTTTAAGACATTTGTTAGTTACATAAATTTATATCTTTGCCTTTGACAAATAAATTAGGCCTCCATTACACAGTCATATTTCTATTATGTATGTATGTCATATGCCTAAGCCTACTCGATTCATTCAGTAGAAATTTTTAGACGTGCAGTAAGCAGTGCCGGATTAACCACGTGGCAGAAGGTGGCAAATGCCACGGGCCCCGCGCTTTAAGGGGCCCCGTGTTTTTCTCAAACAAAACAACCAAGATGACAACAAATTTAAAGTTCATGTTGGGAAATGTATTTGCACATGTCCATAGAATTTAGAAATTACAATTATGTAATTCTCTCATTCACACCGCCTTAAACGTTATGAAAAGTGGGAGAAAAATTACCTGTTTAAACAATGATTCAAAATTGTTTCACATAAATGTAATTAGTAAAACCAATTAAATGTAGAAGGTGATAACGGAAATTTGGCCTTTTGCTATGCGCTACCGCTACGGATTTTCTTTATTATGGGTCTTTTTAGCTAGATGTTTGGTTGTAAACTTTTATGAAGCTGAGTAAACCTGAAAATGGACAATTCAATCGAAAGCTGCTATATTAATAGGTAATGCTACCAACTAGTATTAGCGAATTTAAAGGATATAACCCTTCCAGATAAAAGGATAAAAAAGTACATACATTTAAGGAATTAAAAAAGGGTTAGAAAGTACGTGTACTCATCCAGTTTTTTTTTGTTTCATTAAACATTTTGTAATAATAATAGATACATTTATAATACGCGTAATACAGAAATCAAATCGAAATAAATGAAAATGAGGGAATTTTGTTGAGGTACGCCTCCAATGAACGATAAGTTGGACAATCTTGGCGGTCGACTTTTGCAAACAAGTAACCATTTCACAAGTTGACTAACTTAGCCAAATTGGGCCCGTAGCGATGAGTTGGACAGCATGTGAAGTTTATATTGTTTGTAAAAGTTTGGCGACTAAGATCGTCCAACTTATCGTTACATGTAGACGCGCCTTAGTCAGCCTCGTCGTTAGAGAACATATCAATTGACATTGCACCTGGACTCGATTCTTGTTGCTTGAAATCGTACTTCGCCTGACCGGACATTTTTCGCAATTGTTCTGGTTGTGTTTTAATGAATGATAAAGTCAACACACGAACAATCCATATTGATTTTGACTGTCAACATGGATTTAAGTGTCTTTCACGAAAAGCAGCCAAAGTTTAGAAAAGGGCGATTGAAAAAAGTCCTCGATTATTTTTGGACACATCTTGAGATCCAACAAATATTCCTACCTATAGTAGTTCGAAGATTTTTAAAATCGAGGCTATGGCAGGTCCCAAAACTAAAAAACCCGTCTTGGCGTAACCTAGCAGTTTGGAATATGTATTTTGCATTCTCAGAATCGGAGATTGATTTCAACTTTTTAACGCGAACTGTAAAAATGCGAGTAAATTTTCATGTCCACGCAAATTCAAAATATAAAAAAAACATTATTGCTTCCACCACGCTTACGTGAGCCGAAATTAATCGGACAGCATGTCGCTACAGCAACCAACAACCTTTTCGGCGATTCCGTTTTACTCGGCAGTACGTTTTATTAATTCGGAAATGGTCTGTGCTGTCTCACCTTTTTCCGAATAAAGCTCCAACATCTTCACACGTGCTCCGATATCGGACTTCATACGTATTTCCGTGATAGGATCAGTTGTAATGCAAACAAAATTTCTTTCCGAAAATTCGTTTTATTGAACAGTAATTGCATACGGAGCTAGAACATTCGCGACAATTGCTAGAGTGCATTCGATGCAGGTCGGTGTTTCGATTAAAATCATAATCTCAATTCAATAATAATGAACTTTTTTCCTTTGTAAAAAAAAGGTCGGATAAAGTATAAAAAAAAGGACAGAATTCTGAAAGGATCAGAATAGTAAAAAAAGGAGTATCCTTTTAAAAACAGTATAGTTGGTAGCATTATATAGGCAACATGTCGATTTTTTAAATTATCAGAGGTCTTCCAAAAAGGGACTTCTAAAATAAATTCTTGTTTGTCGAATAAATATATTTTTTTCTAGAGAAATTCGGTTTTGCTAATTAAAATAAAAAAAATCTTGGCAAAATTACACATACGCTCTGTGGCTCACTTGGTTGAGTCGCACTCTACGACGCTAGTAATCTAGAGGTCCGGAGATCAAATCTCCATAGGCCCCGCGCTCAATATTTGCCAGGGGCTCCGCGCTTAGGTAAGCATATTATAATAGAAATATGACCAAATATGACTGTGTACTGGAGCCCTTAGTTGAAATTTTATTACTTAACTATGAAAATGTTGGTTGAGAAAGCACATTTTTTAGGTTCCACTACCGAATTCGCAAGAGAAAATTTCCACAGAAAATGTGCTTTCTTCACAGAAGTGAGTTTTTATTGTCCAATTAATCGCTGAGTCTATGGGCCCTCTAAGTTACCTCCATTTCGAGTATCAATGGGCGGCCGATATGGTACAATTTTATTTACAACAAAAAACAATGCAACGAAACACTGTATGTATTGTGCTATTTTTTTTATCGTACACGTACATTTACGGGTACGTATAGTGTATATGATCTGCACACCGCAAACGCAATCTATTCAAAGAGGGATGTCCGGTAAAACACTTATCGCAATCGTTTGGGATAAGTTTAAGTTCACACTCGAAGAATTTTGGCTTTTATCAATTCGAAAACAATGCGCATAAAGTATTTTTGGTTGCCTTTGAAGTGTTCCCGTGAATCTTGTACAGACAGAATCGTTGGCCTGCTCTCTTCTTATAAAATTCTCACATTCCTGAGAACAGAATATCTTTCAAGTTTGCCATGGCATCTGGCTGGCTGTGTTGTTTTTTGTCGATGCGCACAACATATTTAATAAAATCTAAAGGCAGGTGGTTAAATTGATTTTTTTCCAAATCATTTTTTTAAGAAATAAGTTGAATGAAACGGACGTCATGTGTTGTTATGTATTTTACGCAGCACAGATTGCTTGTGCGGTTGTACCGCTTCCCAATGTTTTTTTTTTTACTTTTGATGAAAAAAAAGAAAATTACATATCAGCGTCAAACAGTAGCAATTTGATATAAATGTACAGTGCGTACTCGATAATCCGGACTAATGAAAACCAGGGTCGATCCGGACTACAGAGGAATTCGGACTAGTGGAAACCTTTAATTTCCTCTAAATTTCGAGGAAATGGACGAATTTAATCAAATTGTTCGAATAATCTGTTTTCTATTTTCGAAGAATTTCACTCTGTTATTCCAGATTTTGTAGTTTCCAAGAACAAAGAAAAATTTTGTTTTTATTTCGAACGATAATACCACTGTTATTATGAGAAAAAAATCAGATTCGGATTAGAGAAGCTCTTAAAATTCGGACTACAGAGTGTACAATGCAATCTTTGAGGTGATCCGGATTACTGGAAATTCGATGTTTCGAGGCTTCGGATTATCGAGTACGCACTGTACATAAGTATGCACATAGTGCATACATTATATATACATATGTATGTACCTACATGCATGAATCAAACATTTTTTTTTTGTCAATAGATTTTAATTCTGACGACTGATTGTACAAACAATGCGGTATCGAAAATAAAAATAATGCGGTATACGTATTAAGCCTTGGATTCATGTGAATTACAAAAATGAACTCGTATGTACTTTACCTTCAATACGTTTAATTATATCTCAACTCTTCCTTAATTATCGAGCTCGGACATAAGCTCATCGCGCATACAATATTGTTGAACTCGCATGAACATTCAAAATAAACTATTGAGGCGGACCTTGAGAATAGTACGTAAATCTGTACAGGCAAAAGTAAATTAAAAGCGTTTAAATCTATTCCCTCACTTTTCATCATTATCGTGTTAAGTAACACGCTTGACCCATGCAAATAAATACGTATAGTGTGATGGGCTTTTTTAAACATCTTTACATTGAATAAATTGATTTTCGATAAGACGATTTTTAATCATGTTTAATTTCATTTGAAATTTCCATTTATATTATACAGTTTAGATAAGAGGGGACCATTCGATTTTATTGAAGGCGTATACAATCGGACTAATGTTTTTTGCTATCTATTATCTCTAAACGGTGTACCTATAAATTAGACGATTGGTTCAAACAATAAACTGGCTGAAGATGGCTAATTGTGAAAACTGAACGTTTGAATCTTAAAATAGGTGAATTAATTCAATTTGCCTAATACAGTGATTGGCAGTGCCGCTCAACTCATTCAACTACCATTAAATTTTTTACGGTTAGAGGTTAACAAAATGATATTCAACAACACTCAAAGTGAATTGTATGCAATTTTATTATAATTTTCATATTTTATTGTTAGAATAATAAATAAAAAGTAGGCTTAACAAAAGTCTCCGAATGAGTGGATTTTTTTATTCAGAATTTATATTTTTTTTTTTCGTTTTACCATTATTTTCTGGACTTATCACATTCATAACAATATATTTCTGTGGGTCTTAATTATGAGAATTTTCTTCATAGATTTTTCCTATAAAAATTAAAATTTCTAAAAGAAAAAACCAGCAGTGCGGTATACTTATATCAAGTTGGCTAAGCAACCATTACGGAATAGTATTGATCGGCTGTAAATCGTTAGCTCGTATTTGCTCGGCACTAAAAAAGACTTGAGCTATCCTATTTATTTAATTATAGTAAGTTAAGCATTCGGAGTATCAAGTTGACTAAAAAAGGTTCAAAACAGATCGTATAGGTATAAATGTATGGTATCAATAGAAAGGGAATGATAGCTATATTAATTCTTTGGAATTGAGCTAACGAAAAACGCGACTAGTCATTATTTATTAACGGTTATCTATTCGGCTCGAGTCCTGACTGACTACCAGATGGCCAAGCGGACTTATCGTAGACTCGACACTCGAATGTGTTTCAATTATAGCTTGAATTGGAGCACACATTCGAGTCTACGAAAAATATATAAGCATTATTTTAAGCAAAGACTTTTCTTGGAACAAGAAAATACATCTTAAACCAGGAAAAAATATTCCTTGGTTGGTTTTTGTTGTATTTTTTTTCTTGTTTTTAGCAAATAATTTTTTCAGTGAGTTGTCTCCCATTAAAGCCTGGACAGACCTCGAACGTAAAAGAAAATAAAACGGGAATGAACTTGCATAAAAACCGTGGTGAATTGAATTTATAATTTTAGCTTCAACCATTGCTACAAAGGCGTTTTAAGTTCTAAATCATCTTAAAAATAACTAAAAAAATAATTTACCCCTTGTCCGAATGCATTTTCAATATGAAAATGGGTCGATTCGGTAGCATATTCTCCGTCGAGCGTGGTAAGTTTCGCAAACGTCATTGTCGATTCATTGTCCACGACGAAGTTTATCGTGGAAATTATCTAATGACTGGGGAATCGAAAAATAATACATAAAATGGCAGAGACAAATTGTGAAACCAATCTCGGATTTAAGTTTATGGAATTTTAGTTTAGATTGTGCGTACAATCTACCTATCGTCGGTCACGGTCACACCTCAGCCGGAACTGGTCTTACTTTTTTTGGCCTTTGGCTAGTGGCTACTTGGATATACCTACACTCTAAAAAGTGAATTTAAATTTCCGCTGAAAATGCGGTAATTTTACACTTTTTCCCGCTTATAATCACATACAGAGTGCATTTTTCAACAATTTCTGTGTAAAATAAGAAAATTACACCAAAATCGGTGTGAAATGTATTTTTACGCTACACTTCTGTATAATTCAGATTTTCTGGTGCATTTTTACAACGTTTATTGTGTTTAATTCGGATTTGTGGTGTATTTTTACAACGTGCATTTGAAAATTTACTCATTTTTTGTAGCGTGCTCTCCAGTTGTCATACTTCAATCGGCTGTACTTAGCACAGTGTAACACATTTTTCCGAAAATTCTCCGTATTTAGAACTCATGTGTACACGCTCTGTGGCTCACTTGTTTGAGTCGCACTCTACGATGCTATAGTAATCTAGAGGTCCCGAGATATAATCTCGGCGTGATCCAAAATTTCCGTACATGTGCGGATAGGAAATATTTAGTGCTTGCAACATTACACTCCGAAATGATATGCAATGTAACGTTGACTCGAAATTGCCTATAAACGGCTCAGTTACGGTACTGAGAAGAAGAACAAGTGTACAGATCGCACAAAAAAAGACCATATTGCAACCTCCCATGCAGAAAAACTGATCTCTCTCTCTGAACTGAAATCTTTACAACGAAAAAAGAGTGAAACCGCAATATATTCCTATTATTACGGAGTGTTTTTACACATAGCACGGTGTAAATTTGCTAATATATTGGAGTACTTTTTTAAACATTTTTTATGTAAAATTACACTTGATTTGCAAATTTAGATTGCAGAGTAATTTCACTATTATAATAGAAGGAAACAAAGTTTCCTTCTATTATAAGAGTAAAAATTTAATAGAGTGTATATAACAAATGTAAAAATACATTGCTCTGCGGAGTACATATGTATAGATATTTTACCGGGAGTTCGGAAATCTCTGTCCAACTTCTTTTATTAAATAAAATAAACCCTTTATTGCGCCATGCAGAAAATCTCAATGCAAGCATCATATAATATCAACGACATAGGGCATTGACTACGCCTCTTTTCCACCTCTGCCTATTAGCAGCCATCGCCTTTAGCTGGTCCCACGATTTGCCTATCGATTTTTCCTCTGCATTAACAGATCTTCTCCATGTGTTTTTGGCTCGCCCCACACGACGGCTAGCATTGGTTCCCTGAGGATTCCAATCTAGAGCCTGTTTTGCAACGTTGTTTGGCTCTTTTCGAAATGGGTGACCTATCCACTGCCACTTTCGCCTTTTGATGTCGATGCCTATCCTATGTTGGCGAGAAATTTTGAGGAGGTCGTCGTTAGATATTACCTCAGGCCAGCGAATTCGTAGGATGCGTAGTATGCACTGATTCACGAAAGTTTCAAGTTTGGTGGTAATGTTGCAGTTTTGGTGGTACTCGTAATGTGTTCCACGTGGAACACCCATATAAAAGCACAGATTTTACATTGCTATCGAAGATTCGGAGTTTGGTATTTCTGGAGATGTTGTGGTTTTGCCAGAGAGGAGTCAAACTAAAAAATACTGCTCGGGCTTTATTTATGCGCGACTCTACATCGGCATCAGCCCCACCATCCGCTGTGACTACGCTTCCAAGGTAAGTAAAGTTCTCGACTTTGAGAGAAGGCCAATGTCGTCGGCGTAGTCCAGGTGCTGAAGTTAATCGAATTATTTCCACCTGATACCCTTACTTTTATGGTCGGCGCGTAGAGAATCGCAGATTACGTCGTTGATGATTTTAAGAAACAGCATTAGTGATAAAATACAGCCTTCTCTGACTCCATTATTTACCTCAAAAGGACTGGACAATTCACCCTTGTGCAAGACATGAAATTGGCCTTCATTATAGGACTCCTTTATGGTGGAAATAAGTTTCTCTGGTATGCCTCTCCTAGGTAAGGCTGTCCAGATATAGGCCGGGTCAATGCTGTCAAACGCCTTCTCGAAGTCAATGAGCATATGATGTAACGAGGATCTCCATTCAGCGGATTGTTCAATTATAATTCGGAGGGTGTTGATGTGATCGCTACATGAAAAACCCTGACGAAAACAAGCTTGTTCAGAGTGCGGTCGATCGTTTTCTTTATCCGGTCCAATATTATTTTGGCCACCAGTTTAGAGACTGCAGGGAGGAGACAGATTCCACGCCAATTATTGCAATCCTTGAGATTTCCTTTCTTAGGGATTTTAACAATGACGCCCTTCTTCCATTCTTGAGGGAGAGTCTCGGTTGTCCAACACTCTTGGATCAGGGGTAGAAGAATATCCGCTGTAGCGTTGATATCCGCTTTTAAAAGTTCCATGGGGAAACCGTCTGCCCCCGGGGCTTTACCAGCTTCCAATAATTTAAGAGCCTTAATTATTCCCAGCTTTGATGGTACACCGGCATTAATGCTGGCCATTTGCGGAAGACTTGCTGCTTCCGGTGGAGGTGGGCTTGAAGTTGTTGTTAAGTACCTCCATGAAATGCTCTCTCCAACGGCGCAGTTGTTGTTCGTCCGTGACTAGCAGAGACCCCAGTGGCGGAACAACTTCACTCAGGGCCCTCCCGCCAACTTCTTGAATGGGCCCCCCTACACTGGGAAGAAATCGGAGTGAAATCAATCGAAAACACTCTTAAAGGTCGAACCACACTTTTCAGTCATCAGTAACAGTAATTTCCCATACAAGTTCACAGATTTTCAGTTCATTGATTGATTGACTATCTGTGAATTCTGTATGGGAAATGACTCTGACATTCTTATATTGAGGATATAGTAATATTGTAACGTTTATTAATTATTTCATCAATCGTCGTTTTTTTTTTTAATAAAAACGCTTACGCAGCGCAGCATTGACCTCTATAGGTTTTGGTAATTTTTATGCATAGTAAATTACCTGCGCTACAATGGTACTCGATCCCGTGAACTTATGATTTGAAGACGAGCTCCCCATTTAATCTAATGCCGCGCCCACACGGTCAATTCAAATCCATTTTTTTAATTTCCGTTCTGTCAAAAACGTAGGAAATGCGTGCATTTGACAGAACGAATAATTAAAAAAAAAATGGATTTGGTCGTTTCGTGTGTGGGTGGCCTAAGTTTGTAACTTGCTAGACAATTGAATAAAGCGACATGTTATTAAATATTTTAATTGAATTGTGGTCTAATTTAAATCCTTCAATTTTAAAAATATTTGTACTTAATATTAAATGCAATAGAGAAATCATGGTAAGACTCATTTCAAACCAAATGTGGCTTCTACACCACCGCCCTAATGACCGTGATTAAGATGACCAGACTCCGGAAGACCCAATGCTGTACACATACTTGCGGAATTCGGTTTTAGGCAAATCATCAGCTATACTATTTCTGGAGGAGAATACTCGTATGTGTTTCTCTATGGTTATATTAGTGATGCCATACCGGTCCCCTATGCACGCAAATTTTAAAGGATTAGAAGGGTATATTGTGGGCAAAATTTTATCTAAAAACCCTTGCAGAGTCCTTTCTTTAGTCTGGATTTTCCCATAGAGGTTGATCGGATGGATGGAGCTTCATAGAACCTTACTTAGCTAGAGCCTTGAAATGTTCACCAAAATGTGGACAGTGCGATGTTCTACAAAGTCTGCCTAATTTCGAAATTCACATAAAAAAAAGTTATGGGCAATTTCGATTAAAAAACACAAAAATGCAATTCGGGCAGCTCTAATTTCCGAACGGAACGCGGATAGGTAGGTTGAAACTTGGAGGAAATGTGCGCTAAATAGCTCTACAAGTGTTCCAAATTTTAGAAATTTTGATCGGTTAGCGATTTATGAAAAATGTACGATTGAAGATTATTATCTCGTTAAATATCGATTGCACATAAATCAAACTTTACTCATTAAATTGCATGTTTCGACGACCGTAACTTCTTAACCTTGACGGCTTGAGCCTTGAAATTTTCACCAAATATGAGCAGTACGGTGCTCTACAAGTTTTCTCAATTTACAAATATTTCATTCACGCATAGTAGACAATTTTCAATTAGATAACTCAAAATTTGGGAAGCCGTTACTTCCGACGGCGGATAGATAGGACCGCGTGTAAACGAAATGAGAGCTCCAACAAGTGTGTCAAATTTCAGATAGATCGAAAAGAGTTTCTGAGTTATCGAAAATGGAAAGAGGGAACCAGAAAGAATCTTTTTACCCATATGATACTTGGCTAGGAAAAGGATGGATCGAACTACAAACCGCGGCTACAGTTACAGAAAATAGCGCAGCCATGCCAGGACCTGGTGAAAGAGGAACAATAAATTTAGAATTTGTTTTGACTTCGGAAAGTATTTTTATGGTTCGAGAAATCATTCATGTGGCTTTTGGGCCCCTAAATCTCGTGGGCCCCCCCGCCACGCGGGCCCTGCGGGCCCTTATGCGCCGCCCCTGAGAAACCCGTCTTTATCTTTTACAGGATGCTCATGGGTAAAATATTTGCCCGTCAATGGCTTTATTAGCTTGTAAAGGGTCCCACTGTCACCACGGTAAGACGCATCTACTGCCTCCACCGCTAACGCGTTGATGTTGTTGCGTTTATCACATCTTACGCTCCTCTGCACTCTTGTTTTGAAGAGAACTGTACTCGGTCCTCAGTTGTTGCGTGACTGTAGCGTCAGTAGCCGAGTTTAATCGCTCTTTATTTCTCTTCCGTTTAGTAATCAGAGACCATGTATCGTCGATTATAAATGGTCTCCTACCTCGTTGAAGTCTGCCCACAAATGTTTCGCCGCACGAAATAAAAGCGTCCTTCACGATGTTCCATCTTATCAATTGATGAAGGAGTATCTGTTGTGTGTGCATTAGCTATTTCGTGCAATGCGCTAAAAACGTATTGTTGATGGATCTTTAAGTTTATGCACATTGAATAGTGGCAAAACACGCTCGTTTTGTGTTCGACGAATAGCAGCGGTGCGCAATCTAATTTTTGCGATGACAAGTTGGTGGTCGCTGCCTACATTAGAACCACGCTTAGCCCTGACGTCCATGAGACAATTCCTTCATGTTTTGGAGATGGCTATATGGTCAATCTGGTTCTCTGGGTGCCGCCAATGACAAGCTGACGAGAGTTACAGAACTCTACGAACAACTCACCATTGTCGTTCCTAACACCCAGACCGTGATTGCCCATTAGATGTTCCAATCCAACATTGTCAGACTTAATTTGAGCATTGAGATCCCCCATAATAATTTTTATGTCACGTCTGGGAGCCTTGTCAAAAGTGTCGGCAAGCAGGTGGTAAAAGGCGTCCTTAGCATGCTGGTCGGCTGACTCAGTCGGGGCGTAGCACTGAATTATAGTAATGTTTCTTACTCTGGATTTGATTCTGGCAGTTATTATTCGGTCGGAAATAGGCCTCCAATTTATAAGAGATTGGCGAGCTTCCTTGTTCAAAAGGATGCCGACTCCAGCCATTCTGGGTGAGGCTTCAAGTTCACTACCAGAGTAAAGCAGCACAGTGTGGGAACTTGGTGATAAGGTCGTTCCCGAACCGGTCTATCTTGTTTCGCTCAGTTCTAATATCGAAATTCTATATGCGGTCATTTCCCGTTCGACTTCCGTGAGTCTCGTACTACTGCACTCGCCCCACATCGTTCGAACGTTGTTTGTAGGTCGTTGCCGGTAAATCAGTTCGTGGTATCCGAGGCTCGTTCAATGTTTCGAGTGTAACTTAGCTTCACGGATGCAGTTACAAGCCTATACATACCCTATCCCTCAAGTCGAATTCTTCGACAAGCCGGGAACGCTGTGGCATAATTTTAGCCCCAACACCACAGGGGTGTCCATCGATGTACCGAAGACTTACATTTTCAACCAAATGCAATTAAAACCAATTAAAGGAACCTATTCACGAAGAAATCGGGTCATTTGATGTTGAATTGCTGCGAAAGGTGGAATCGCTTACGAAAAGGGCATTTTTTTTACCATGACATTTATCACAGGAGAGTTTCTAAAACAAGAGTTTTCTTTATCTGCTGCGTATGACCAAGTTCTAAATTTTCTTCCATTCAATTTCATCCTGAAAAATGTTCACAATACCATAGCACTTTCTTTTTTTACGACACGCCATATTGCCACACACAGCGTTCGTGTTTTCTAATCAAGTATTCCTTCAAGACTCCTCTAAAATCGGATAATACTTTTGAGCGTTCAGGTTCACACACCTTGGGGTGTCTACTGTTTTCAAACATTTAAACATTACAGCATATCCGATGCATCATCATCAGCACCAGCAGCATCACGTTATTTGACTTAACTTCGAAAATCCCATAAAACATTTCCAGGCAATGTTAAATTTATTTTCATTCACCATAGCCGAGACGATAATTTTGTGTAGCATTGAAAAATACATATAAATAAATACGTTGCTCGTGGTCGTGATTATTATCAATTCACTCATAAAAATCTCCTGCAAAGCTTCATCAATCAGAGTGAACTTCATGTCCATTTATAAATAAGACGATTTTGAAAAAAAAAAACAAAAACGAGGAGAACCTATGCGGCCGCTTTGCCTTGGTTTGCCAGCGTGGTGTTATTTATCTTTTGTGTAGGCTACACAACAACAATAGCTCTATCATCCAGTTGGGTTAAAGAGTACGACGAATAATATCTACAGTCGAGTGGTAGGCGATTCCTTTTCGCTTTACTGTGGCTTCCTACAATAACATTTAATTGTACAATCGTCTGTGCATAATAAAATCTAATTTAAGAGAAAAACATAAAAAACATCAGAGCAATGAAATAACATCCATGACATGTGACGTAGCTCGTAGCTGAATTGGTTTAGTAGAATAAGTAGAATAGAATTGATTTTATAAATGGGGGAAACGTGCACTGCAACCATATACTCGACGAAAATGAAGGCATATCAAATCAGACGTTTCATTCACAAACAATTCGTTCAGATGATTTGCAATTTGTTCCACCACAAAGAATGAGGTTACTTGTAAGGTTTCGTAAAGATTAATACATTATGTATGTACTCGAACATCACGTCATACTCACTTGCAAAAAAAGTACACAAAGTGATCTGAAAAAGTATTGAAACAGATTTTTATGAAGAGGCCTCTTGGCAAGAAGTGTATTATGTGTGGTATTATTAAAATAATGCTTATCCGGCTTCATGTTCAGTAGTGGGTCTACACATACATATTGAAATCTTGTACGAGTATATACATGTATGTATTACATTATGTATATACCAGCAGTTAATGCCAATAAAGATTATTGTGAAAACTAACACATAATATAAAGTAAAATATTAAAAAAATGACCTGGCTCTGAAGATTTTACCACAGGTTTTGATCAACGCTTTCCATAAAGGCAATCCCAATTAACACTTAAATTTTATTTACCTAAAAAACACCATTAGTACGCTACGTATCGCTGGAACTCTTCAGAAGAAATGCAAATGAGCAAACATCCTAATGTACACATAGCGCCAGGCCAGTATATTGAACCGACCCCAAACAAATTATTATTATCGTAAAAAAAACCTTCTCTCGTTCTCTTAGTGTGGGCAATACACATCTACATACATATTAAATTTTTTATCAGTTTTAAAATTTCGGCAAACATTTGCACAAACATTATGTTTTCCTGTTTGTTCAGATTCAGACCCGGGAATACGATTAATACCTACATACTATCCTATTGCTACGCATATTACATCGGATCAGATATGAGAGTATATGCAGGTATAGGGACCATCTGTATACCATAAATATACTTTTCGAGCGGAAATCGTATGTATGTCCATACATACATGTTTCACTCTGGCAAAATTTTATTTTAATAGAAAACGGACACGATGAAGAAGAAGAACTGCGGGCAGGTGGTGCCATCGTGTCCCGTCGTCTTGACACAAAAAAAACACTAATCCTAAACTATGTGAATGTGTGTAAGCCAGATTTCACCCGGACATTTTTATTGACATAAATCAGATGAACATGGCCAATGGGATCTAAATGGAACCATGACGTTTAATATCTAATTTGAAAAATATGCATATTTATTATTTCGTTTCCCTTGAGGCATTCTTAAATGTTAAGGGTATGAAATTTGAAAACTCGGTAATTAAAGATTGAGCATATGATAGGGGTGGTGATATGTAGTAGGCTTATAATGTGGGTCTCGGTCTATAATGGTAGTCCATAATACGAGTATGCATATGCCTATGTTATTTTCTTGATAATTAAAGTCTTTCATTGGTATTCATGTTGACATGACAAGTTGCCTGAATGTGTATCTAACAACTTAGATCGTTAGATATTTTCATATTTAATTTTACTCGTCGTTATAAGTAAGTGTTAATGAATTCTCTGAGCCCATTAAAGCCCAATATTATGAAAACGCAACGTGTTACTGTTTTCTTCCCACAGCTCATAATATGAATATTCATTGATCAAATGTTAACAATTCTTAAATTTGACAAAATGATCTAACCGAACTGTTTTTGTAGGATTCTCAATTTGGTTGTTTACACTGAATTTCAGGGTGCTGAAAAATAAATATTTTTAATTTTATACGATTAAGCAAAGCCCAAACTGTTGTTTTGCCGGAGCCTTTGAAGGCAACACAAGCAACATATCAATTTTTAACTTTTTCTCCACAATTTTTCATTTGATCACACAAATTTCGGAATGTAATTTCAGACTAAGATGTTGCATTGAATGATTAGGGAAGGGCAGGGCCGGCTTTAGGGTGGGGCGACCGCCCCGGTCGCCCCACCCTAAAGCGGGCGCCGAAGCACGTACCTTAAACTTGATTTTTTATTACAACTTTCATTGTTGCTTACGATTTTTTTTTGCTTTTTTCTTTTTTTCTTATGGGTTGAGTATGATGTAAAAATATAAATGCAGGCTATAAAACAGGAGCAAATGACCTTTCACCGCGGAAAATTTACTTTCTCCACAGAAATGAGCTTTGATTGTTCAGTTAATCGCACTGTCTATACCTAAATAAGCACGGTTTAGAAGAAATATTTTTTTTACGTGAAAATACAATGATTATGTTTATGATTTCGGCTTTATTAGACTTGCGTTTATTGCTATTTGTATTGTAGAAAAGTTTGTTTTTTTTTTTGTATTATGTAGGTATGTAATACATTTTAGGATAATCGTTTTTTCTCGGTCAATTGAATTTTAAAAAACTACTTAAAAATAAAAAGTTAACGAACGTATTTGTAAAATTATAAGAGAGTATTGTCATTTCAAATATAACGACATAGTTTGACATTTCCATGTAAAAATTTTCATGTTGACAATATGCATTTTCCCATGTGGCATGGGTGTCTTTCCATATATTGGATATTCTGTAAACAGTCGAAATTATTTATCGTCATCATAACCCCATGCCCTTCGAGCAGGTATTAATAGAAGGAGAGGAAACATCACTTAAAAAGTGTGCCGAAAGCGCAAATTCAAGGGAGAGAAAAATACAATAACAACACTGTTGAAGCAAAGCGATTTGACACAGAGGAATAGATGCAGAGCAGCAAAAGATAATGAAAAACGAAATTCATCACTGGAAAAGCGTCCTCGAACGCTTAATGATCATAACAATGTATCTTGCTCGACACAATTTGGCTTTTCGGGGTTCATCGGATAGCGTTTTTACAAAGGATAATGGTAACTTTCTTGGTTTGGTGGAGTTGAAAGATAGCTGGTCAGTTTGATTTTTCTAAAACCATCGAACAGTTTGCAGGAACCAAAGCCCGTAAAGCCCGTATGATAAAATTATACGTACAGGGGCGTACGCAGAAAAATATTTCGGGAGGGGTTTTATGAACGAGGTTGAAGTTTGAATTAATATTTACACCCTACACCCGAAAAATGGTGTTTGTTTTCGGTAACTATTTTTGCTTAATAAATGTTTATTATCCCACAATCATTTCTTGTATTGTTTGGCCCGTATTTATAAACATTCCTTAACTCAAGGAGACCTTGAGTCAAGGATGCCGAAATTCAATAAATTAAATGTCATTTCCCATACTTTTCCATAGAAGTCATTTATATTCACGAGTCAATGCATCCTTGATTTAAGGAGAAACTCAAGGAGACATTGAAATTTTCTATAGTCAACTTCACTTGAAGTCAAGGTAGCTACCCACCTTCCTTGAAATATAGTATTTCAAGTCTATTGAAAACTTAAGGTCTCCTTGAGTTTCGCCTTAAATCAAGGATGCATTGACTTCTGGATATAAATGATTTCTATGAAAAAGTATGGGAAATGACATTTAATTTATTGAATTTCGGCATCCTTGACTCCAGGTCTACTTGAGTTAAGGAATGTTCATAAATACGGGCCTAAGCATCAATAGCGTTTCAATATAGTACTTTATCATGAGTTTCATAGTACTTTATCATGACTTGAGCTTGCTAGTTTGGCTTTATTTGGCCGACAATTATTATTTAGTGCCGACATAATCTGAGAATTTTTTGAGGTGCTAGAAGAGTCTTTCGAAAAGCATCTTAGCGTAGCACCATCTCTGTGATGCTGAGTTACTTGCTCAATTTTCTCATTTTCCGTCTGTTAGAATTATATTTTTGTAGGAAAAGTCCTGCTTTTGTATTAACCCGATTTGTATTTTATATTACATCGAGCAATTTTGGAGGGGGTGTGAACCAAAACCCCCAGGTGGGTTCGCCACTGTATACGTATATACAGTAAACTGCCACTGCTGCAAAATGCTAAACTTCAACACAATAAGTATGTTTGCATATCCTCATATAGTATGAATAAAATAAAGATTAATATCTTTTGATAAATTTAAAGCTTTGTATGTCGGCGTAAACATGAAATTCTTGCTAATTATGAATTATTATAATTATTTGGAGTCATTTTGGCTCTGATTTCCTGAACTCTACAAATCATATTTATTTGTTTGCTAAAGCTTTTTTTTTAATAATTATTTTGATAAAATAACATTGCTAGGGAGAATAAGGAATTCAAATGTAAAACAATCCGACCAAAATCCGTTCTTTTTTTGTACATATCGCGTAACTACAATAAAGGTCATTAAATACTATGTCGCATAACAAAACTGACTTTTGATGCCAAATTGTTCTATGGCCTGACCGCATTTTGCAGTAAAAAGTTAGACTTTTTTGCGCGCCACATTTGGGGGGGAGGGGGTGGCAAAGGGGTGAAATTATGATTTTTCGCCAATATTTTGTTAATTGTAATATTTACAGCAAAATGTTCTGAGGATGATTTAAACTACACAAAATTTTCTTTCTAATGATATATTATATCATATACCTTCTCTTGGCAGATTATATACTAGACCTTAAACCATTTAGTGTAATTTAGATTTTTTGATAGTTACATTTGGCGCTCTATCTCCTGAATTAATTTAATCAGATCAAAGTAATATTTGGTGGAGGGTCTAATGGGACTTAGCCTTAACGTTAACCAAAATTTTTCCCGCCTGCTGTGATTTGGCGAAAAGTTACAGGCATGTCTTTTTTTTTAATGTTAATAGGGAGTATAGGGGAATGCTTTGTCGGGGCAGCCTGAGTCTCCATGTGGGACAGCTATATATTGTTAGGAATAGCTATTCCAATTACCATGGCTAATTTAATTACTTCAGGAGCTAGAGCGCCAAATGTAACTATCAAAAAATCTAAATTACACTATATGGTTTAAGGTCTAGTATATAATCTGCCAAGAGAAGGTATATGATATAATATATCATTAGAAAGGAAATTTTGTGTAGTTTAAATCATCCTCAGAACATTTTGCTGTAAATATTACAATTAACAAAATATTGGCGAAAAATCATAATTTCAACCCTTTGACACCCCATCCTCCCCAAATGTGACGCGCAAAAAAGTCTAACTTTTTACTGCGTAATGCGGTCAGGCCATAGATTAATTTGGCATCAAAAGTCAGCTCTTTTTTTGGATGTTTGGGTTTCATCATTTTTTCAGCTAAAATCACTATATGAACACATTTTACTGAATTCGAATTAATGTAACTAAAATGAGACTTATTTTATTTATTCGATTGTGTAAATAAATTTGTAATAAATAAAATTGACCGGCTCTGTGGCTCACTTAGTTGAGCCGCACTCTACGATGCTAGTAATCTAGAGGTCCGGAGATCGAATCTCGGCGTGGTCCAAATTTCCGTACATGTGCGGATAGGAAATATGTATATAGTGCTTGCAACACTATATACACTCCGAAATGATATGCAATGTAACGTGACTCGAAACTGCCTATAAACGGCTGAGTTAACGCACCATGGCCCCACATGTGGCTATATGGTAGTGAGAAGAAGAAGAAATAAATTTTGATTTTTTGTTTAAAGTTCCGTTTCTACCATTTTTTTTACAATTTTTTCGTGTAGGTATAGCAACTATAAGGGGCGCTTCCTTCAAGTTCGCCCCGGGCGCCGTTTCACCTAAAGTCGGCCCTGGGGAAGGGGGACGCATGGATGGATGGATTAGACGCTATGATGGGTTGGGCTGGTTACGCCCAATACTACTGCAGTCTATTGGCTTATTTCCCATTAAAGCGAAAGAGTTTCAGGTTATTAGCACTGTCCTCCGTTAAAGGCTTAGAAGAAAGTTCACCAGATTTGTCTCCAGCTCAAAAGAGCGGGGCATTCGAAAATTACGTCCGATTGTATGCAGATGTTTTCGTAGGGTGCAGTGACCGGTTATGAGACCTGTCACTGCCCTGAGGTTCATTTTGCTGAGGCTTAGGACTTCGGTTTGGCTGGTTTGCCAGTTGCTTCAACAGTGGCGGAACAACTTCACTCGGAGCCCTCCCGCAACCTTTTTGAGTGGGCCCCCTACACTGAGAGAAAAGCATAGTGCAATCAACTGAAAAACATGCTTAAATCAAGTCTTTTTAAACATGATTTTGACGTTACAGTGTTTCTCCTAAAATTAAGAAAGTCGTACTTAAACTAATTTCAATGTTTTTTTTTTATTTAAAAAAAAGAAGCTCGCGCAGCTCAGCTTTGACCTCTATAGGTGTTCGCGACGTTTAATTTACCTCATTGCGCTCGCATAATAAATTACCTGCCTACAGTGGGATTCAATTCAGGGAACCTACGATTTGAAGACGGGCGTCTTCACCTACTAGACCAGTGGTTCCCACTCAGACACGTCTGCGGACCAATTAGCCTGAAAATGGATCTCGACGGACCACCATTCAATTATAATAAAACGAACTAAGGTCTCGAATTTTTTTGTCGAGATATTGTATTCAGAAGCTCTTGCTCTATCTCCCATCCCAAATTGTTTGCTCCTAAAGGGATGGATAGACCTCGAGAGTGAAATTTATTCCGCATATGGAAATCCCCAGCGTTTGCGATATATTCCACGACAATAAGTATACATTTTCATTGAGAAAATCGCAGCGGAATAAATTTCACTCTCGAGGTCTATCCATTCCTTTTAAAATAAAGTGGAAAGCCTCTGATCATATTAAAATCCTTCGCATAACACATACATACATATGTACATACATATGACTAAGACTTTTTTGAATAATCTCTTATTGAGTAAGTCTTATTCTGCTCGAATATACGACTTATATAAAACTTTCCGATTTTGCTGGGTACGTTATCTTGGTGCTTTAGTCTGCGGAAGATGAGAAATTAGGTTCGGCTTCCATCTCTTCGAAGACGTAGTCCACAAACTCGCCACGCAACCGATTGTCATTGGGCTTGAATTTATCTTTTAGGAAGCATAATTTGCCATGATTGTCAGGTTGAGAGAAGGGGGAAAACTATTTTGTTCGCGTCAACATTTTCCACATTAGCTGAAATTTTTCTCGCACAGCAATTTGTGACTTCTGGTGTGGAACAGCTAACTCTGATTTAAAATTATCCAGTAATCATCGGTATAGCTCGGTTTTTAGACTCGGATTTGTGACAATGTTTAACGCGAAAAACTCATTGAATTTTTTTCAATCAGGTTCGAATTTTGTTGATAATTTTGATTAATTGGGCTACAAGCAACGAACCTAAGCAACCTGTCACCTTCCCATAATCACAGACCTAGTAGCAAAGTATTTACTGGATAATTTGTTACATGATAATGAGAGCACGCTCTGTGGCTCACTTGGTTGAGTCGTACTCTACGATGCTAATAATCTAGAGGTCCGGATTGGTCCAAAAATTTCCGTACATGTGCGGATAGGAAATATATAGTGCTTGCAACATTATAGACACTCCGAAACTATATGCAATGTAACGTTGACTCGAAATTGCCTATCAACGGCTGAGTTAACGCACCATGGCCCCACCTGGGGCTATAACGGTACTGAGAAGAAGAAGATAATGAGAGCTCGTGTTTGGCATACGAGTTTAATTAATCACAAGAAAATAAAACTTTTTTGTAAGAAGTCTCCAGAGTCTTCCCGCGGACCACCTACGGGTTTCTCACGGACCACCCCCGGTCCGCGGACCACCTGCTGGGAAACAGTGTACTAGACCAACAAGACTATACGTAATGAAGTTTGTGACTTTGCTAGACAAGGGGAAAACGTCAGGTAATTAATTCAACTATATTTCTTGTTTCAGCTTGAAATTTAAGTGTGCTCTAATTTTAATCTTTCAATTTTAAGAATGTTTGTATAGTTACATAATATTAAATTCAATACAGAATCTTGGCAAGACTCTATTCAAACCAAATGTGGCCTCAGCACCACAGCCCTAATGACCGTGTATGTACCGCAAGCAAGATAAAATATTTTAGTCTTCAACGACATATACAGGTACTAACTAGTTTGAACGAAGTCTAGTAACACTCGTGAACTTTACTTTACTTTTATTCGTTTCTGAGAACTAATTACGAAGTGGATTGGAAGTTATTCCGGTATAAACACCCTATAAAAAAGGTACTATCTCTAAAAATGTTTTAAGATTATTTATTTGCAGAGGGATCTAAAGGATCGTTTTGGCCATATAGTACTTACAAGGATTGTGCAGGATTACAAACCGCGGCTACAGTAACAGCAAATAGCACAGCCATACCAGCCAGGAGCAAATTTATTCCGTAATAGAGCCGAAAGTGGACTTCTTATTTTAGATAAATTTAGAGTAAATTAAGCATAACAATTTTAAAAGATTAACTTATCTTTTCACAAAAACCACAACACAAAATGAAGTGTTTTGATTGCATACATTTATTTATGGAATATGCATTAATTTCGAGCTATTTTCCTGTGAATTATGAAAGTAGACCTAAATTTCCTTGCACAATGAATGATTATAAAAATATACAGAATCTTTTATCAAACATAGAAGTTTTTTTGGTTATTGTCTAATGAATTTTCAACATTTTTTAGGACAATATGTAATTTTTTAAGGGACCTGGTGAAAGAGGAACAATACAATTATTTTGACTTCGAAAAGTGTAGTTAATCTCTTCTTGTCTACAAAAAATATCTACGTTGGAGTATTGTTTTTCGTAGTCGTGCTGTTTTCATTGAGAATCGTTCAGATGGCTTTTGGGCCCCTAAATCCCGAGGGCCCCCACCACGCGCCGCCCCTGGGTTCAACTAGTCTCCAACGATTTTGGAATTTTTCTTCGGTCCACTGTTTGGCAACGGTTTTAGCAGTGGATTTACTAACTCCGATTGCTGGTTCGGGACCGGTGAAAGGTAGTTCGGAACCCTCTCCTCTGCTAAGGCATCCGCTTTCTCATTGCCTTCGATCCCCTTATGTCATTTAACCCATTTCAGAGTTACGTTGTTTCGGGTAGCTAGGTTTTTGAGGTTCTGTTGGCATTCCCAAACCAATTTGTAGGTTGTTTTGGGACTTGGAGTAGCCTTTATGGCAGCTTGACTGTCGGAGAGAATATGGATGGTCTTGTATGTATATCCCTTTCGAGTACTCTCTCCTACTGCAAGGTTTATGGCTATAAGCTCTGCCTGGAAGACAGTTGTATAGTGACCTAGGGGTTTGGAGACACTAAAGTTGTCGGTTTTCGTATAAACTTCTGCCCCTGTTCCTTTTTCTGTCTTCGACCCATCTGTGTACCACACTATATGTTTTGATAGATGGTCTTCGTTCCATTTACTCCAGTCTTCCCTAACTGTAGAGGTTTGAATGTTGGAATCGAAGGTATACATCGCTGCCCATAGGATTGGGTTTGCAATGATTTCTGTAATCCTACAGTGTCCTACATTTAAAGGTGTCCACATGTTCGATGATTGTAGTCTGTACGCTGCCAGTCTTTCCTCTTCTGTGAGTGTAAGATCTAGTGGTGGCAGGTCAAGTAGTTTCTCTAGAGTTAAAGTTGGTGCACTGCGCATCGCGCCGGTTATGCTCGCGCCGGTTATGCTGTACTGATGCCAACTTCGCTGCACCTGTTTTTTGTTTGATTTTAGTCCACCAGACAATCCAGCCAAAGATCAGACGGGGTCTGACCACGGCTTTGTAAATCCGGTGAATCATTCGTGGTTTTAACCCCCACGTCTTCCCTATTGCTCTTTTAGTTGCATATAGTGTCTGTTTCCCTTTTGTGATCGTGTTTTGCATCTGTTTGTTCCACGTGAGTCTATTGTCAAGGGTGACTCCCAGATATTTTACCTCAGTGGTAAACTGCAGTTGTTGATTAAATAAGGTTGGAGCATTGAGCCCTTCCAAATTGTGTTTGCGACTGAAGGTTATTAGTGTTGTTTTGGCGGGATTGACCGATAGGCCTACCCTCCTGCACCAATCCTTCACTTGAGTTAGAGCTTGTTGCATGAGTTCTGAAAGAACTCCTGGAAATTTTATTTTCCCCTTATCAGGATGCTGATGTCATCGGCATCCTTGGGTATAGAAGCCCGTATTATTTAGCTGGACCAGTAAGCCGTCGACAACGAGGTTTCATAGGAGGGGTGATAGGATACTTCCTTGTGGGCATCCTTCGAGGACAGCTGTATACATGGTTTCACCGAATAAGTTAGCATGTACATACTTGTCGTCCTTGAAGCATAGATTTTATCCACCGACAGAGGGGGTGTTGGACTCCCTGACTTAAGGCGCCGTGTACAAGAGCTTCAAAGGCAGTATTGTCGAAGGCCCCCTCTATGTCCAGGAAGGCCGCGAGCCCTATCTCTTTGCTTTCTAGTGTGGTCTCAATCTTTCCAACTAAATGGTGTAGTACTGATTCACACGATTTCCCTGTCTGTACCAGAGCGTGCCTTACAAGTACGAAAAATTGGGTTTAAAGTTTGCTATAGTATACACGTTACTCGATATATTAGCAAATACCCTTAGAAGTTCTAAGAACTGGCACCACTAAGCTTCAAACCCAATTTTGTGACATTTGTAGCGTACGCGTTCGTACAAACGTTTAAACATACGTTCACAAGATTACAATTAACTGTTATAATGGCGTTCTAAGAGATAAATATTTTTTCTATTTTAGAGAGAATTTCGAAGCGAAAAAATGTGAAATTTGTTAGGTTTTTTGTTCCCTTTGTATGGGGGGTACCCTTAGTTCTGATCCGATGATAATAATTTTTAGTGGGGAGTATAATGGGGCTTAGGCTAAGCAGCACACCTGGCTTAATTTATAAAGAAGCTACAGGCATGCCTTTTTTAAAAAGGGTAGGAGGAGTGAGAATTTTGTTAGCAATATGTGGACAAAATTTGATGACTCTAGGTCTATTCTATCAAGAGTTACAGTGCGAAATGTAAAACTCAGAAAATGTAAATTCACTATTATACTTGAAATTTCATCCCTTTGCCACCCCTTCCCCCTTTAACCCATGACGAAATTTAGTGTAACTTTTTTACCTATACTTGGCAGTGTATTGAACAATTTGGCACCAAAAATTTCTTTTTGTCTTGAATGTTTGGGTTTGGGCCTTTTTCGAGCCAATTGTACTATGCCTACTTGGGACATGCAAAATTGTGATACGGATATGTATACTGTTTTGTGTACGGTAGGCAAGCGAATTTTTTCTTGAGAATGTCAAAGCCTATTCGTACTAATTTGTACGACATGATATAAGTTTTGTGAAACGCACCTAAAAAAATTTAGTCATAAGTGGATTATGGCAACCGTAAGGGACATATTTAACAAGAAATAAATAACGCAGGGAATAACATTTTACCACCCGTAATAGTAGGTTGGTCTGGTTGGTCTAGCGGTTAGTGCGCGCACCTTCGGTGCACAGGGTCATGAGTTCGAATCCCACCGTGGATCATGGTGTTTTTCGAACTCACGAGCGTGTGACGGACTATGATCTCACTCAGATGTTAAACGAGTACCCATTTATGGGGATAAATAACACTGATGAGCGTGATGCTGATCTCATTACCTCAACAAAAAGCAGATAAGATCTTGGAAATAGGGTGTCACTAACACATCCTGCGGCCTTAGTCCAATGCTGGATTGTCGCGCCTGTTATTTATTTAATAGTAGGTACTCCTGGTATACAGGGTGTCCCGCAACCGGTGGTACATAGGATAATGGGAGATAGTACAGCTCATTTGAGGACAATAAATGTTCTACACGACCCCTCTATCTTTAACCGTTAGAAAGTTATAGCATTTTTTGATAAAAGTGTCAGAAACCCCGACTTGCCGAGCAAAATCACTATTTGCCACGCTCCCAAATATTGGATCCGAAATTTGACTTCACTTTCTGAAACTGCACAAAATTCTACATAAAATAACGGTTTTGCCAATTAAATTATTTAAAAACCTACCCAGATACAACCACTCAAACTTTAAAGAAATTTGGAAATTGATATTGTCTTGTAAATTCAAATTGCAAAATCGTAACGGTACTTTGAACTGACAAATGTGCAAAGTTTACAAAAGTTGCATCATTATGTCAGCTTTCGAACGACATATAAAAAATAGGGTCTTAAGGACTGAAAAATTGAAAATATTACGTGTAAAAGAAAAAAAAACGCGAAACTAAAGCAGAACAAATCTAATTAAAATATATACATACTTCAATTATTATTAATGGTTTTCAAAAAATAGTGAAATTAAGGTGTCAACGAACTTTGCCTTGAAGATGTTTCATTCTGGAAAAATGTGAAAATGTACTTGTTGAGAAAACGGTAATATTAACGGTTAATCCTTGTTATTTTAAAGTCATTTGCTTCAGTTCGTTATTCCACCAGTTTAATTCAACTGATTAGCATTGATTATCACACAATTGATCTGTTGCTAGAACGTTAATATTAAAACAGGTATTATTATTAGTAGTATTTATTAAAATCGTTATTAGTGTGATGTTTTATTAGATGGCGACAAAATATTCGGATATCGAGTACGCTGATATGGTGTTGGTGTATGGTATAGCTGGATGTAACAGACGCGAAGCAGTTCGCGAGTATGGTCGTCGCTTCCCCCAAAGACAGGTTCCGGACAGCCGAACGTTTGTTAGGGCGTTTAACACACTGCGACAAACTGGTAGAACACCGAACCATTACACGTTAGAGCGAAGTCAACGTACTACGGCACGGCTGCAAGAAGAAATTCTTCGTCACTTCAGGACGAACTCGGATTCAAGCACGAGAAGGGCGGCTATTCAAATGGGTGTGCCTCGTATGACAATTCACCGAACACTACAAGAGGATAGTCAATATCCATATCATTTAACGGAAGTGCAAGATCTACTGCCTTCCGACTTTGAAAGAAGAAGGACTTTCTGTAGTTGGTTCATACAAAGATTGGCAGCGGATCGGCACTTCCAAAGAAAAATAATATGGACAGATGAGGCTACTTTTACTCGGAGTGGTGTATTCAATACCCGCAACACCCATTTCTGGTCTCATCAGAACCCCCGCGAAACTCGTACTTCGAGATACCAGCACGAGTTTAGTGCAAATATCTGGATCGGTGTTCTTGGAGATGAACTACTACCTGAAATTATTCTTCCTCAAAGACTCAATTCATCCGCGTTCCACCAGATTCTCGAAACAGAAGTCGTGCCGAAGGTCGTAGATGAAATTCCATTAGCTAGATTATCAGAAATATGGTGGCAAATGGACGGATGTCCGGCTCACAGCGGAAGAATTGTTACGGAATTTTTGAATAGTGAGTTCCATGAAAAATGGATTGGACGATACGGGCCTGTCGCTTGGCCTCCTAGAAGTCCCGACTTAACGCCGCTTGATTTCCATGTATGGGGTAGACTCAAAAATGAAGTTTACGATGAGCCAATAGTGTCCCGGGAACATCTTTTGCAAAAAATTAAAATGGCTTGCAATAATTTGCGCGAAAAAAGGGAAGAGATGCTTAAGGCGGTCTCTTCTGTTGGTAGAAGGTGCCGAATTTGTGTCCGATATGGAGGAGGACACTTTGAACAGCATTTATAATATAAAAGTTCCTATTCTCAATAATCTTTCTTTTTAGTTTTTATAAAAAAAATATTGTTTACTTAATAAAATGTATACTTTGAATTTCTCTTGAGACCATGTTTTTTTCTGTTAAACACGTAATATTTTCAATTTTTCAGTCCTTAAGACCCTATTTTTTATATGTCGTTCGAAAGCTGACATAATGATGCAACTTTTGTAAACTTTGCACATTTGTCAGTTCAAAGTACCGTTACGATTTTGCAATTTGAATTTACAAGAAAATATCAATTTCCAAATTTCTTTAAAGTTTGAGTGGTTGTATCTGGGTAGGTTTTTAAATAATTTAATTGGCAAAACCGTTATTTTATGTAGAATTTTGTGCAGTTTCAGAAAGTGAAGTCAAATTTCGGATCCAATATTTGGGAGCGTGGCAAATAGTGATTTTGCTCGGCAAGTCGGGGTTTCTGACACTTTTATCAAAAAATGCTATAACTTTCTAACGGTTAAAGATAGAGGGGTCGTGTAGAACATTTATTGTCCTCAAATGAGCTGTACTATCTCCCATTATCCTATGTACCACCGGTTGCGGGACACCCTGTATATATTCATTATAATCTTCTACAATGTGTTGTGTTATCATGTTCGGTATCTTCAACAATTAATATACACGTAATATGTGCACATTCTCATTCTGTCATTGGCAGTATCTAACCTAACCAGGACTATTATACTGATGTGGTATTATGCCACACTTTCTACTCTAGTTCTAGTTACCTTTGAGCAAATAAAGCGCCGCCACCATTTCTGCTTACCACAAATGGCAACAACAAAATGTAACGAGGACACCACTATCAAAAGCAGCCGTAGATATGTATGTATCTATGATGGTTGCCGCTTTTATGTTGCGACCAGTGGCGGAACAACTTCACTCAGGGCCCTCCCGCCAACTTCTTGAGTGGGCCCCCCTACACTGGAAAAAAACAGAGTAAAATCAATCGAAAGCACTCTTGAAGTTCGACCCACAGTTTTCAGTCATCAGTTACAGTAATTTTCCACAAGTTTACAGATTTTCAGTTCATTTTCAGATTGATTGACTATCTGTCAATTCTGTATGGGAAATGACTTTGACATTCTTATACTGAGAATCAGTGGCGCAACGTTTCCCAAATGTATTGTGTTCGAAATTGGAATGGGGGCCCTTATCTTCGATCATGTAACCAAAAAATATTGACATAATCTGCATTTAAATCAGTCCATCAATAAGGAAGCGCATAAAAATGTTCTGTTTGAGCAACATGTTCCATTTTTTTTTATGAAATCAAAATTGAAATTTCGATAACTTTACGTGAAAAGTTTTAAGATCATCTACTACACGTCCACACCTTGAATTAAATCGACTGAAATAAAATTCGTAGCATTGGGGAGATTCTTGGAACTCGAATTTGGTTAACTGAGGCTCAAATGCACTTAAGGGTAGTTTTTAAGGGGAAGGAGGGGCGCGACAAATTTTTTTTCTTTTTCCATTGAATTACGACAAAATCGCGACATTTAATGCACTATAGCGTTTGTCGAAATTTTAAAGTGGTAGTGCTAACTTGACAGACGTGTTTTTATTGTGTTATGGATTTGTCGTTTTTTATCAAACGAAATTATGGTCCCCGAACAAGTTGCAGCTAGCTGTTTCAATTATTTCAAATATTTATATTGACATTGACACCTTTTTGGAAAGCTGACAACACGAGTATGTTTTTCCAGAGGTCTGCAGAGTCCGTGTCATATATTTTTTTTTAGTAATACTATATTAAAAATCAACTTTAAAAAAATTGAAGATATTTTTTTTTTATTAAAAATTAAAAATTTCGAATTGTGATGGGTTTTTGAAATTTTAGATGATTAAGAAATGTCGGCTATAGTGTTGACTAAAATCCAAAAATAAGTTTTAACCCATTACCTTAGTAGTTTTTTTTAATTCTTACTTTAAATGGTAAAATTCGAGGTTATTTAAAAAAAACCTAAAAACTCAAATATCTCAGTGACCGTTGAAAATCGGCGTAACATTTATGGCCTCATTTTGTTGCATTTTTACCCTATTATAACGTGTTGCAGGGAATAGGTCGACTTAACCAATAACCCTGTATAAACGTAGTGAACACATTTTTCTTGATGCATCAGTCACTTTTTCTTAGAAACTGATATTCAGACGAATATAAATCCCCACTCAACCAAGTTCGAAGACGTTATCCTTGTAATATATTGATTGCTCTGATGATTGTTATACGTATAATGCAAGATTAATCTTTACTCGTAAGGTTGTGGCTCCACGATATGCTGCTCAGTACTACGAAGCACAAGGTTTTTCTTCGTACAAACAATTTGTATTTTCGTAACCTTTTGTCTCCATCTTAGAATCTGCAGCTGGAAAGAAGCAAGAATTCAGCATCTGTTTTGACTTCGGAAAGTGTTTTTATGGTTCGAGATATCATTCATGTGGCTTTTGGGCCCCTAAATCTCGTGGGCCCCCCCGCCACGCGGGCCCTGCGGGCCCTTATGCGCCGCCCCTGGTTGCGACGGCGCTGAATCAGCTGGTGCTGCTCCTCTTCTATAATATCTGCATCTCTCCATGCCTTCGGGAACGGGTTAACGTGGAAAGGTGAAGAGCTCTTTAATTTTCACGTCAATATATGAAAATGTATGTAAAAAGAACCATTCATGCTGGTTCTAGTCTGAAACTCAAGCATACTCAGAGGACCACTGCGGGAGAGAGTACTCCATTGAAAAAGGAACGTTTATAGCGCTTAGATATTCTACCCTTATTGGATACAGGCCACCCGGATATGACCACCCCGATGAAAAACTTGAAACGTGACAGCTGACTCCCCAGAGCGCACCCCAACCCGATACATACTTTTCGCTATGCCAATTTTGGGTGATAGCATGTACGCTAAAGGTGTTCGGATGTGGATCTTCCGGGCGAGAATCTTGCCGATGGTGATTAGTTTCAAATGTGAACAAAATTGATGGAAAATGCGTTGAAAGTGGCTGATCCCGAACGGGTGGTATGGATTCTTGCATGATGGCATGCAGAGCAGATGAAAATCGAATTTCATTTCCTTGCACTCTATATGTAGGATACAAAATTTATTCGTTTTTTCCATACGATACCCAGCTATTAGGCTGCTATACAAGTCTTGGCGAATTTGTGGGGGGCCTCAGCTCAGTGCACTCACCATTTGGCCTTCAATATGCTCCAAACTCCATCGTTTATCGTTTGAGACATATCATTTCCATATGTGCGCCCCATGCATGCATATAAAATATGAAAAAGTAGCATACGTCCGTGGTGGCCCCTCTCGGTCCCCCATATGAGTATGTATGTCGGAATAAATGATAAATTTCTGTTGCTTTATGAATTGTATGCCGACGCGACGCGGCGCGGCCTGTCCGTATTTATCTCGCGAGAAAATTGTTTGTTCAGGATATGTGAAGACGGATGTTTATGATAATGCCTGGCATTTCCCTGCTCGGATTTTGAACAAAAAAGAATGACGGATGTTTTGTGTAATTGCTTCATTCAATTCGTATATGGCTATGACTCCCCATTCCAGGCGGTACCCGGGCGGACACATCAGAGAAGACACGAATCCGAAATGCTTGTGCACACTGAATATAAAATGGGTTGTGAGATTGGGAATAAAGTTAGGTAAAGTGTTCTGCTGCGATGGGGTGAGAGTGGAATGAAAGGCTTTTATTCGATTATGCAATTCGCTGAAGTAAAAGGACTGAGAAAAAAAGTTTGACGTTGTTGAAGTCAAATTTTTAGAATTCCTAAATTAGGGGGTGTAACAGATGCAAATTTCATAAAATGAAATGAATGACATCTGGAAATTTCCTTTCGAATTGTTCCTGCACTTTAACCGTCAGTCTCAGGCCAAATTTTATAATTAGATCTATGAAAGTTTAGGGCGACAACCTTTCAGTTATTTTTTAATACTCCAGATGCATTTAGTAACTTTAATTGTGGTATTCATGATTCGGAAAAGTGGTGTGATTTCGTGGATTTTTATCGGTTCTTTTTTAATGTTAAAAAATACATTCCATTCAAACGTTTTGCGTTGTGTATTTTGCTCCAAAAGAAAATTAATAATGCGAGGGTGGAAATTGGCAGTTGATTCAAACACAGCAGATTGATTAATTTTTTTATAAATTCGTCCATTTAAAATAAAAGAAAATTCTATTGTTTCCAGTATTTAGAAAAACGAAAAAAGTCCTGACCGATTGGGGGTCCGCAATCTTGAAAAGGGAGAGAAAATGAGTTTTCAGCGACTATTTCAAAAACAACAAAAGATACAAAAAAATGAGCTGAGGACGATAAAAAAAAACTACATAAAATTTCCTTTGGTCGCACTATACGTTTCCCAATATTTCAAATGTTCCTTCAATGTAGTTGTATTCTTAAAAAAAAATATTTATTACTACAGTAAAAAAAATAAAAACTGAAAAAATCGACTTTTTATTACGGGTAACAAGAAACTAACGGTAGCTTCTTACGGCAAGTAAAAAAAAACCCCAAACGATTACACTGCCACAACAAAAATTTCTTTTAGATCGAATGACTTCTTGTTTATTTAAATTTTGCCAAAAACAACTGTAACAGTCAGGTCCGTCTAAGTTGATTTTTGATTTCGCCCGGTTAGTTTGGGGTTAATATTAATTTTCCTGTCACAGTTGTTCGGAGTTGTGCGTAGAACGCGGCCAATATGCTGGTGCGTCACAGACAGGCCCAATGTTTACTTTATTTCTCTAGCCTTAAGCCGATTTTCCGTGGCTTCACGGCGAGTTTTGTTTTTGTCCCTTAATGATAGCTTTGCTTTTCCTTTAGGTGGAGGCTTTAAACCGTAATTTTCTCCTTGTTTTGTCAAATTTCTAATTACATTTTTTTTTCGATTGCTGAATCCTTCTTTTAACAGTGTTTTGATCACAAACTGCTTTCCTTCAGAAAGTCGCTTTCCACTCGGCATAATCTAGTTTTAACCGAAATTGTACGTTCAATGTTTAGCGATTTAAATTTGAAAATATTTCTTCTTAACTTACTTAATCCCCAAAAAGTTTTTAAACCTTTCTTAAAGTTTGATTACAAAGGCATTCCGACGTTGCGTCCATACGTATATTAGAGGGAAATCACCAAAATGCATTTGAAATGTCAAAAGTCCCGTTAGAAATTATGAAACTTCAAAATAATCGTAAATTAAGGTTTTCTCTTGTATTACCTTTGCTGCACGGAACAGGAAAGTAAAGGAAATTCATTTTGCAGCGTAATTTAGTGAAAAGTGCACTGCGACCATACGTATATGTATACATACCTACCATTGTATAATATATGTATTAGAATTCGGCGCTCCACTAAAAAATAAATTAGAATATTTTCATTATAGACCCTTTTTTAAACAATATCAAGCCCACGGCGATTACGGATGCTCTTCGAAATCTACATGTTGACGATTCTATATGTACCCTCGTGAATATGCTACTTACCACGAGACACATTCATAGTAGTCTGGGTACCTCTTCTGTTTGCAGATATGTTTGTAAGGGCACTCCACAAGGATTTCTGGATCTAGAATATAGCGATTACCCAATTGCTTCTTAACCTGGAAAGTATCGGATGCAAAGTCACAGCTTATGCTGATGACGTTGCTATAGCTGTTAGGGGCAAGTTTCCTGACACTCTTAGCGGGTTATTAGAGAACGCCCTGACTATCTTAACGGACTGGGCTAACCTCAGTGATGTGGGAATTAACCCAGCAAAAACGGACTTAGTCCTCTTTACTAGGAGGCGTACGATTCCTAGTATTACCTTGCCTATAGACTAGGGGGCATACAACTGGAGTTGTCCGACACGGCCAAATTTCTTGGTCTGATTTTAGACAAGAAACTAAAATGGAGACCCAACATTGAAGAAAGGGTGAACAAAGCTACTGTGGCACTTTACTCATGCAAGAAAGCAATCGGGAAAACGTGGGGCCTGCAACCAAAAGTTGTGTATTGGATGTACACAGCTATTGTGCGGCCTACTTTACTTTATGGAGTTAGCGTGTGGTGGACGGCACTATAAGCACCGCCACCTATTATAACTTGCTCGTCAAAGTTCAAAAGCTATGGCTTCTCTTCTCATAACAGGAGCTTTTCATACAACGCCTTCATTGGGATTAGAGATAGTCCTGGGACTACTGCCACTGGACGTCTTCGGCCAACGGATGGCGGCATCCACGGCGCTGCGTCTTCGTGAAACTGGCCTGTGGCGAGCGCTGGACTATGGGCAACGATTCTTCGCAACTTCAACCTGTCCCCAGCAACTGAGTACACTGTTCCCAAATACCTTTTTTGAAGTAACCATTGAAGCCTGATCCCGTCAAGGGAAGCGTGGGATAATAGCATATCCCTCCCTAGTGCATCCATTGACTGATGGTTCGAAGACGGACGCAGGAGTAGGTATCGGAATATACTCTGAGGAACTGAACATTAACTTGTCTCTCAGTCTCCCTAACTTCTGTAGTGTTCTACAAGCAGAGGTCTCAGCGATTTTGGAGGCCCTAAATTAATTGGGTAGTTACGTCGTCACAGGAAGGAACGTTATACTCTTTACCGATAGTCAGGCTGCTATTAGATCACTAGAATCAGTGCTAACCACATCAAAGATCATCGAGAAGTGCCGCGTGGTACTTAGAGAGATGGGTCGTTTCTTCGATATTACGCTATGCTGGATACCCGGTCATAGTGGCTTCGAAGGAAATCGACGCGCAGACGACTTGGTGCGACATGCGTCAGCTAGTGCCGCTGAAGGCGATCGTTACAACATAAAAACGCCATCTGTGGCTTGTGCAATGGTATAATAAAAACCGCTGTTGAACGCAGGGCCAGTGCAAGATGGACCTATGGTTGTACTTGCAATACGACGAGGATGATATGGCCAAAGCTAGATTTTGGTCGATCAACCACTCTGTAAATCTTTTTCAACTAGAATGCAGTAAAACGCAACTAGATTTTAGCTCCTAGATTTTCTAGTTGTTAATCTAGTGAAAAGTATTTTACTGGAATTCTAGTTTTTTTTGTTCAATGGAAAACTAGTTAAATATATTGAAATCTAGTTCTAATAACTAGATATTCTATTAGATAACTACACTGCATTTCTAGTGAGAAATACGTTCTTCTAGTCATAATCGCTAGAATTCTAGCTTATAATAATAATGATTTTCTAGCAGCTCATACTAGATTTCTTTTAAATTAACTGGAGCGTCTAGAATTTTTTGCTTTAATTTTAAGGTACGAAGCCTCTCTCGTCTGAAAATTTAACGATAATAATAAAACACTTATTAGCTTTGATCGATATACACTTTTTTATTTTGAAAATATTAAATCTGATTTCTAAAACACTTCACATCCTATTTCACAAAATACAAGTATGTATTGAACATACACGTATACAAATGGCTATGGTCGCATCTTATTGTTCTACAGGAAATCTTGTCGCTTCACAAACAGCTATTCCTCATATCGAAACCCTAAATAGAGAAAATATTTATTAAATTTAGTGCAGACTTGTTTTTAATAATAACAGAGACAATAAATGAACGTTTTAATTTAAATTAACATGAAGCATTATAGAAGTAATTACTGACCATTAGCTGTGTCCATATGATAACATGTTTGTCTTTTTCAGTTTTAAATCTGTAAGTACCCACTAGGAAAAAGTGTACTAAATAAGACCTTCCGAAGAACTTTCATGGAAGGAAGGAATGCCTTCTTTTTACCTCCCTTTATATCTACTATTTTACATAGCCATGTTCGCGGGAAGAATTCATTGGAAGAAGGCATTCTGTGGGAGTACTTTGGAATGATTCAAAAAAATCTTCTTTGGAGGCCTTATAATTAGTTCTTTGGAATGAAAAAGTAAGGGCTTCTACAAAAGTAATTCTGAATGAAATAGTAAGGGTTTCTAAAAAGGCCTTATTTGCAGTACTTTGGAATGAATTAGAAAAAGCTTATAGAATAGTAATTTTTCACTAAAACTAAGACTTCTTTTTTGTGCATCCAGTGTGATTTTTTTTTCAAATAACAACATAGAGTACTTCATAAGAAAAAAATCTTTATTATAAAACTTCTATGCGATAAGAACGAAAAACATTGGTTGACAGCTAACACTTTTAGGTTTTACAAAGATTGATTACTGCGATTAACTGGTACTTAGGTTATAAAAAATAACAAAATTGTGCGTTCACCACATAATTGTGAATGATTTGCATTTACATTTTAAACTCATTCTAAAGTCCTCCTTTTTACTTCCTTCGAATGAAAAATAAATCATTCTAGACACCTTCGAAATGCCTCCCCAAGAATGATTTCACATTGTTTTTTTCATTCGCAATCCCTCCGCAATTACTTCCTGGGAATGAAAAATACCTTCTAAAAACATTCTCCGGGAAGGACTTCTAATTTTTCCTAGTGGGTAAGGATAAAAATATAAAAACAAATTGGCAGCTATACGTATTATAGACGACCTTTTTAATAGTGTACTACTTACCGCATAACACAACACTGACACTAACTTTGCTAAACATACAGGCCTCTCAAGTTCAACTGATTTGTACTCCACAAAAAAAGCAAAGTGAAGCAGTGACACTTCATTTAGTATAAGATGAGAACCAGAGAGAGTTCGGAAATGCTTTCTAGCAATAGTTAATAGAATTACAGTAATATATACTGCTTCTCTAGTTACATCTTACTTTTTATCTAGAAAACTAGTGAAATTTACCCGGATATCTAGTTTTCATATAAAATTCGGTTCATTTTAATCCCAATCTAGTTAAAATTATTAGATATCAGTTTTACTTTTTCAAAATCGCTAGAAAACTAGTAAACTCATTCACTAGATTGAGCCTAGTAAAAATTTACTGGCAAAAAGACTTGCTGTGCATATTACTGTCTTTGGACAGAAAGCGTATTCGTAATGTAGTGGGGGTTATAACGGGGCATTGTCCTATTGGAAATCATGCTAGAAGGCTCCGAATTCCTCACAATGACTTCTGTAGAAGCTGTGATGACGAAGAGGAGGAAGAGAGCGTACACCACTCACTTTATCACTGTCCTGCTTTGGCCGAGAAACGAAGTCGTTATCTTGGTTCCAGATATTTTTAGGATACGGACGATCTTCGTGATGTGAGCCCAATATTGTTCAATAAATTCATTGTTAGCACGGGGTGGTTTTTCAGCTTAATAGGTTATTACAGATTAGAATTCTACAGAGGTATCACAACGGACCAAGTCTGGTCTATGTGCGCTGGGTATAAACTTAGCGGCCGCTTTACCTAACCTAACCTAAGGACCCCATTATCCCCCCATTTGAATTAAAAAAACGGCATGTCCACAACTCTCCCAGAGAGCTATGTTTTGGTTTGATGCCATTGAAAGTCATCATTGTACCACCGACCATAAATCAGCTAAATCGGATCAAAACTAAGGGTACCTCCCATACAAAGTGACCAGTGCTCCTTTGTTTTGAATTGAATTATTGTGATTCAAGGGGTCAAGTCGTTAAATTCAATTCAAATTCATTTTTTGAACGTACAATTCGGTTTTCGACATAAATGTAAGGTACATTTCAATTTTCTCAGTCTGGTATTTTTTTTTTCATTTAAATATAAAACAAGCCGTGAGAGCTTACATCGCTCGCTATCCGATCTAGTGCTCGCTACGCTTGCATCTAAATACTAAATTTACAATTAAAGGGGAGTGCCCCTCTCTCCCTAGCGGTATGAAACGACCTATATTCCCATACACAAAAAAAAACTCGTCAAAATCGTTGGACAAAACGGGACATGAGTTTTTTATATAAATTATGACGATAAAGGTTCTTAGCATTTTCGGTCAGATATTTGAAAACAAAATTAATTTCAATTTATTTGGTCTATAATTTTACGAAATTGAAGATACACAGAATTTGTTTGAAAATATCCTTTATGATGGTGTGTCCTATTATTCAAAGTAAAACTGATTAAGATTTCGTTTAAATATGTAGATATTTTAATTCCTTCTGTTTTTTTTTTATTAGAAAATTGTTTAAGCTTTTCATAATACCAGAAATTAGGTTGTGGAAATTTACTTATCGCCCACGAGTGTTACGAATTTATATACCAAGTAATTTCTAGCAGACAATATATTTCCCATATCTTTTTATTGTGACGATTATTTTGTATACGATGGCGTCATAAATAGCTCAAGATATGAATTTTTATTACTAAACAACATCTCTCGATTTATTATTATTCATCAAATCGACTACTCAATCTCTAGGCAAGCCAACCGAAAAAAATCTAATTCCATTGATCATTGAATTCCCACAGTTGCGATCAAGCTAAATTATTATTTTTATTTGGCGTATTATTAACATACATTCCTTATCAAGCTCCCATCATAAATTCATATTGTCATTGAATGTAAATTCATCGCGTTATATTCTGTTTTAATTCAATTCAACAACAACATGTAGCTGTAGCGTGGTTATATCTATGCAAGCCGTCATTTTCTATTATTGTTAGTTATTGAAACAAAATATTAACGCTATAATGACAAATAAAGAGCAACTCGTCACTGTCCAAGCTTAATGGGAATAATAAAAGAAAGAAAAAAGATATTTTTCGTAGACAATTCAAGACAATGGTGGCCAATTTATGAAATAAAGAAACAAAAACCTTCAAAGCCTACATTTGACACAGAGAATAGCAATCATCTAATAATCTTAATTTGCCAAAGGCGCTAAAAAGAATGTTTTGTTTTTCCCCCGGAGCCAATTTGATATAGTGTCTGTTGTCTGGTGTTGTTGAGTGGCAAATCTTTTGTATATGTATTGACTATTTTAGTCTTCAATACATTACATCCTGTCAAGAAGTTGTAGAGGTTATTTTATAGTGATTGCAATCATGTTAGTACTACAATTGTGGAAAATTTACATTGTGGAGTCCGTGAGAATGCATAATAAGTAAGTACATTTGTAAGTTTATTACACATTACATATTCGAATTGCCAAATTTTTAGAACAAAATATAATTTTTGCAAATCAAGTTACCAACATATTTATAATTGAAATTGGAAGCATATTACCAAAATAAATTTGTTACCAATTTGGAAATGCTTTAATTTTTAAAGGGAAAGAATGGATGGAAATGCTATTATATACCGATAGGCAGGGCCGGCATTAGCACTCTGGTGGCCCTGGGCCAAAAAGACATGATGGTGGCCCCCACCCCCTTACTAATACACAAACAAAATGCATCTGATCTTGATTGGCTGAATGTTTTTCCCTTACGTTAGATCAGTGTTTTCTGCGACTGACGAGTGCTTAATAAAAAACTCTTCAGCGCTTTACGAAAATATTGGGAGCTGCTGTCATTGGCATTTAGCTGTTTTTTAATCACCTAATCTTCTCTCATGATCATATTCTAGCATTCATTCATCGCAGGCAATTTTTTTATTAAATGGAAACAAAACTTACATTTTGCAAATTTTTGTCAGCTGTGTAACGGCTTTTCATTTGCCAAACATTCAAAATAACATCCATCTGACGGTATTTATGAGTTTCATAACTTTGCGTAAGTGTTGTTAATTATTGGCATTCACCGGAGTGCTTAGTTGGCAGCCTAAACCTTAGAATTTTAATACTACAACATTTTGTGGAATTTTTCTATTCATTCCTTAAATTTTTCAATCAAAAGTAATTTCTACAATGGCTGTGTTTTTCAATCAGCTAACACTACACTACACGGGGTAATTTTCATACAAACGCTAACCTGTGACTTTATTCAGGTTAGAAATTATATTGCTATCCAGTTTTAATCAGCTTTTCAAAACTCGCCTAAATGTATGCAATCCCAATTGTTTTCTAGTACGTTTTCCAATGACTAGCTAAAATTAAATTTTAAATTGAAAAGTTGTAAGGTATAGTTTACATGCACACACAAGTGTGTGGAAAAAATAGTTTTTACTAATTGTGGAAATCTTGACTTATCGTTTCATTCTATACACCACCAACTGCGGTTCATGTCTGTAGTATTTATGGCATGGCAACTTACCAGCTCTATGGGAACTACGCGGAACTTTGTCTGTTTGGAGGAGAGGACCCCAGCGGAAGAAATATCGAGTTATTCAATTTCGGAAATGTCACATTGGAATCTTTGCATTGAGACCTCTAAGCGTCTATAGCTCGGTAGGTAGAGTTGCTGACCTTGTGACTGAAGGTCGGAGGTTCGAATCCCGATTGGGACGAAACGTTTTTCCCTCAATTTCCTCAATTTTTGGTATTTTTTCCCAAAGTTTTGTAGTTTCGTACAGATAGACACACTCAGTGGCGGGCTTACACATTTGCCGCTAGTAGGCTGTTGACATTTCGCCGCCCTTACCAAGCTCTACGAGAGGGGTGTTAAACTCAAAACCTGGTCTGGGCAAAAAAATATCACTGTCTTTCAGTTTGAGCGGGGCGCAGGATAAAAAATACGTGTTGCGAACCACGGCTTTGTGTCGAGCCGCCGTCACTGCAACAAGAAAATTAACCGGATGCATCTGGCTCGGTGGCATAATGACCCGGCGAGGTCAGCGCGTGGCGTGGGCGATTTGAGCCAGTGCATTCCAATCCTAGCATAGCCACCATAAATTCGCATAAAGGATAAGCTAAAAGGAAGGGGATAGGGAAGGAAAGTGCCCATCCTTCGGGACACAGAAGAACCAAATAAAAAAAAAAATTATTTAAAATTCATTTAACATTTTTAATATTTAATAGAATTTAGAAAAAAAAAAAAACAAAGCAAAATGAAAGCGGGGGGTAGATAAAGAAAAAAAAAACTAACCTTAAGAAATATTAATAAATTCAAATTCCAAATCGACGAAATCAGAAACGATAAATTATAGAAAAAACAAATTAAAGGTAATAGTAGGAAAAAGACAAAATATATAAAAAAAATAACTTACGGTTGTTGTTGCTGCCGACGATCGATCGCTGCACCAAAAACTCGCATGAAAAAAACTAGAATAAAGAAACCCCCATAAAATTCAAACAAATTCAAATATATAAAACTACATTCGGTCGAAATCCAGTGCAAACGTCTTCGTATATATAAACGATCCAGAGTAAATCCACGATCCATCATTCCATCAACATCCATTGGTTCTACTTGTAAATTTGTGTGTGTGTGTGTGTGTGTCGCATACTAAAAAAAATCCGTTCAAAGGATCATCACTACACACCATCCACGTTTCTCGCGCCAAAGAAAAATCATTATAGAGGCCATCACGCCCAAATGGGGTTTATGCGCAACACCGCTCAAGAATTCTTTTCGGGAAACCACACTTTTCGGAAGCGTACTCGCTCGCGCCAGGCAGGTGAAAACGGCAAATCGTTGGTCGGATTGGGGTCACGAGAAAAACTCAGTCAAAAATTTGAGCACAGTTTTTTTTTTACTGTTTGGAAAACGTCACGCACTTAAGAATGTTTTTATTGCAGCACGTATCACATCAAAATGCACATATATCCACAGTATGTTTGATTTTTTTATATATTCAATTTCTTGCGAGACAATTACGTTTAACTCCACTGACCCAATCCAATCCGACTCAACTATCAACACCACCGCCTTCGCTGCTGCTGCAGCTGGCAGCTCAGATCCGACTAATCGCCCTCCTATCAAAAAAAACGGCCCACCCGACCGATGACATCCATCTCGTCATCGAATCGTCCAGCTGATTGATTTTCGAGTTCAATGCACTTCGAAAATCAATCAGCAACCCACCGGCAAATACATTGCAAACAGGTCGTGAACCGGTACTCATCATGGCAAATGTAATAGCATAGAACATTTAGCTTAAAAGAACACAATTTGTCTATTGCATATGCCATGAAAAATGCGACGACCTGTGTGCAATGTATGTTGTCTCTGGATCTCGCATATACAGTGGTTCGCGACATACGGAAACGTCTACAAAAATTTATATTAATTTAAAATATGGCTATAAATCTGAGTGACTAACGACCTCGGGATCCTTGAAAAATGAAATTTTTCGACAAAGTACTTCAATCGAATTAAACAATTTCAAACAAGAAATTTGCGAAACAAACGCATGCACCAGTAAAACTTGGCTAAAAATCGGGTACTTGGGATAAAATTACAATGTATACGAAATTTACTATTTTCTCACCAAATATAGGATCGGGGTAATTTTTTTTAAAATAAATATTTGTCCCAGATACTCTTGTTCCATAATCTGAAAGTTTGCGAACGAATTATGTTGCAAACGTAGCAAATGACTATCGGTTTCGGCAGAGCCAATGCCATTTTTATGAACCGAATCTCGGGACAAAACCACTTCACCAAGGAGATATTTTGCCTGCACAAAATGGCTTCCCTAAACACAGTGGCTGAAAACCGATTGATTTCGTCGTTCGTTTTCAGAAATCGTGATTTCATTTGACAACCAACATTATTATTTTGAATATAAATCGTTTTAAGTTATAAAAAATGCGCTATTGCAGCCCTCGATACTAATTTGCAACTTTTTTGGTAACTTCAAACTGACCGTTCAAATAAGATTTTGGGAAAATTAAGAAAAGTGGCAACACACCAAACTACAATTTTTTCACATTTTCATTGGAAAAACATCAATTTTTGAATGTTGGCCCAAATCACATGTTTTCGTGCACTCTAAACATTTTATTAGCCACCTATTTTACAAGTTTTAGTAAATTTGTAGACTCGAGTATTGGGTCGAGTACAGGACAGAACAGCTCACCTTCCATACAAATTTGACAAACAAATTGACAAGGAAAACTCCAACTGCAATTACAAAACTTCAAAACTTTTCTATAACCGACAATAAAGTTTTACATTTGATATTCATTGTTTCATCCAGTCACAAGATAATGCAGGGTAGTACAAATTCTTAAGACGCTGCCCTGGTATTGTGAAACGCCCTTACCAAATATTAGATTCGCTATATTTCCGGTTTGGATAAAGTTATTCGAATAAAAATTTGCAGACATATTCCTTATACCATTTCCTAAAACCCCTCATCAAAATTTTCATATTTGCAGCCCTTAGAAGGGCTACACACGCACAAATTAAAATTTCACAAATTTACTGTTATTTACTTTTTCGTAGCCAATGTAACCATACTTAGTATTTAACGTGTATGAGCTTATATTAACTTTGTGTAAGGTTTCATATCGGTACCCCCATAACTGTTTAGAAAAACCCAGGTAATATCGTAAGCTTAACTTCAAACGACCATAACCTCGTTACCGTTACTTTAAACTGGAAAAAAGTAACATATATAAATCAAATCAAAGGACTCGCACTCGTCGAGTCATCTCCATGCCATCCATATCCATACGTCCATCTCCGATAAGAAATAAAAAAGCCACCTGTTCGGAACACCCTGTTATCTTTGCCCTACCAACTTCTGAGGTATTCGTGTCGAAGACTGTTACCATTCTACACATTCCTACCAAATTTTAAGTGAACTGCCGGACGAACGGACCAAATCGATTTCATAAGGGTTTTTCGAAAAAAAAATCTAAAAACCCTACAAAAGAGCTTTGTTACGAATTTTAGCCTGCAAGCAAATTATAAGAGGCCTTTTCGCTTTTCGTCTTTAAAGTAGGTACTAACATCGTCAGTTCACGTGAAATCCATGCAAATACTGTCAAAATTTTGATGATCGGGAAATCGAATTCGCTTGGTGGTACTCACTTCACATGAAAGTCTCCACATCGGTTTTTGACATTTCGCCAGCGAAAATAATGCAGTTGCACTTTATTTCACAATGAAAAGATGTCATCGACAAACAATCAGAACGCGAGTGAACATTTATCTTACATTTAGTGAATAAAAACCAAGTCTCCACGGCACCGTTTTCACGGGAGACCTACATGCAAGTTTTACGCTCGGTGAACTCAGTACATACCTTTAATAATAAATCGTTTCGTTATTTGAAGCTCTGAGATAACGGTGACAAATAGTTCTTCACTCATGTGTCTCACTGAGGTACAAACACACTTCACGATAAGAATAAGTGTTATATATAGCGTGGCGTTGAAATTTATTATTTGGTCCAAATTTGCCGCCCCCGTAAAATCTGCCGCCCTAGGCTCCAGCCTACTCAGCCTACTGGTAAATCCGCCACTGGACAGACTCATCAGGTCTTGTGTCTGTTGTCTATCTGTGCACAAGACGACCACTTGAATTTTAGCGGGAGAATTCTATGGAGATTTTTGATTTGCACCTCAGTTGGTGTATAGAATGGAATGATAAGTCAATATTTCCACAATTAGTTAAAATTCGCACCCACGAAATTTGGGAACCAGAATTAATACAGTAATTGTAAATAGTTTTTGTTTGTAAATTCATGTTAAAAATGTTGTTCGTCGAATTCTTATTCTAACAAAATTATGATTCATACATAAAAATATGTTTTCATTAAAAAAAATACATTTGAACTTTTGCGTTTGTAAAGTGAAAACGGGGCTTTAATATTTATGAGCAATGTTTTGAAATTAATGACAATGCCTACGTGACATTTTTGAAATTTAACCTCGATGCTACCCTCGACAGTTTTTTTTGCGCGTCTGGGTCAGCAAACCTAATGATCAAAAAACACGGCCAATACTCATTTCCTATATTTGAGAAGTTGTAGCGGAACTGTTCTACGAAACTCTGTTTGGGAAGCACTGCGTTAGACCTACCTACACGTGGTGCATCATGTTTCTGTGAATAATACTTCCGCCGGTTTTCTGTGCAGAAAACTCCAATCCTCATTATGTTATGCATGATAAACACGAATGCAACAAACTTCTTTTAACCTAAAGGTGTCACGTCTTGTAAAGAAAAAGTATGGAATTTACAGTCACTAATCTCGATTTTAAGATTTTTGTATGACAGTAATGCTCATCCTTCGAAAATTTTGATCTAGGTTTATTTTTCGTCTTTCTTCCCTTATTGTACCAATCCGTGAAGTAGTGGCCTCTTGTGTCATCACTACCGGCTTTTCATGGTATAATATCAGGCTTATCCTGTACCTTATCGAGCTTCGATATTGGTAAATTTTTTGGATAAGTCCTAAAAATCTTCCATACCATGCTACCGTCACTGGTATTTTTTAACAAACATCAAAGACATCAGTGGTTGGTGACGTTGGAGAGCAGATTTTGCAATTTATTTAAAAAGAGAGAGAGAGGTAACGATGTCTTGTCCTTACGCATGTTATAACAGATTTTTTATCAGTAAAATTGCATCATCGTTATTTCACTTTATATTGACTTTAGAACTAATTTTAGAACTAATTTAGTTCGAGCACATATCTTTCGCGTGGTGGCCTCTTGAAAGTAAAGGTTCCTTGAGAGTGGTGGCCCCTTAAATGTGGTGACCCTGGGCGACCGCCCAATTCGCCCACCCCTAGGGCTGGCCCTGCCGATAGGTACCATTCTAGGTAGGTTACACTAAACTTGGTATCGGTGTGCCCAAAGAAACAAGTTGTTTAGCAAATATGAATAAAGTTTGCACTGTATTTTATTTCCCCATTACTGCGAGTGCGAGGCCTTAAATTCAGCTGACCCTCAATTTGACACGTTACAGTGACAATGTATTTTATTATTCCCATTCTTATTTATTCAATTGCAAAAAGCTATGAATTAGCCATGTGTAATTAAATGTTAGCACGTTCAAAGAACCAAAGTACTTAAAATAACACACACCACGTAATTATTTACATATACCATAGTGTGTCAGTTTTGAAATTTATTGAAAAATACATAGACATATTACATACTAATGTTTGTTCTTGTACATACTTTAATACTAGCAACCGAACTTGCTACTTTTATACAAATTACATACATATATTGTTGCGCACTTAAATGAAAGAAAATTTAAAATTGCTTTAATTAACTTTATAATTATTTTTCGTTTGAATGCTTTATTGTGGTGTTTTCACTCAGAGGCAGGAAGTCGATTTGATCAATGATAATTATAATCTAAACGAGTAGTGGCATTCTGGTAATAATTTCATAATTGTAAATGGTTTAATGGTTCGTTCAGATGTGGATGTTTATTTTATTTGCACAATTAAAAAAATAATAATCATATCATATTGGCGTGATACAGTGAAGTATTTTGTTTTTGAAAAATATTTAGGAAAAAAATATCAAAAAATGATGTATGCATACTCATCAAATGAATGCGACTATCTTTACGGGTTCTATATTTTAGCCTTGATATTTATTTTTCGCCTCATTATACCTCTCTTTGGATTCTCGGTCAATATCGGATTACTTCATTTTGGAAAATGTAAGTCCATAATTTACTCAATTTTAAAAATAAAAGCGACAACGCCAACAAGTAAGATTACCGGGCGAAACACGGTTTACCGATTGACCGGCCTAAAGCCTTCCAGGCAACATTCAGATTTGTTTTTTATTTTTACCAAAATGTTCAGCACATCGAAATTGAATTATTAAGCTTTTCTTCGATCGATGCAATAACGAAAGATCTTAGAATGCTCAAATGGACTTAAATATGCCTTCCAATTGCGTATAACTAAAAATGGGGAAATGGAAGATGGAAAAAGAAAAATTAAAAATGGAAAAAGAAAAAAGGAAAATGTAAAATGGAAAATGAAAACCGGAAAGTAGAAAATGGAAAACGAAAATTGGAAAAAGTGCGAGACCGAGGCTAATTTCGGGCGCGGCCGAAATTTGGATACCCTTCACTCTCCTCCCGCTAAAAATTCATTCGGGCGTACCTATGACTTGCGTTTAATCCCCTCAACCAATTCTCAATCTTGTTTCGGGGCGTGGATAAAACAATATTATGTGTGAGGTTTGGTTGGAATAAGTGCTTGTTAGAAGAACCTAATTTGGGGGTGTGATTTGTATGGCAGCCTCTTGATCCCACGGTCCGATTCTAGATATCTTAGATTTTTAGATATATTTTGCGTTATCAATAGAAAACCATTTATGTGAAACTTGGTTGAAATTGGTGCAAAAATAATAAAGTTTTTCTTAGAAGAACGGAATTGGGGGGACCAGGCTATTTTTTGTGGTTGTTGAATCAGCGAGCTCCCAGGAATCTAAAACTCATTATGCTATAAAAAAATTGATCGGAAAGGTCCCAAAAAGGACAAAAATCCTTTAATCCTTGACCGGAGGTCTACGAGAATAATTCAAGTTGTCACTACGTTTCTCACTTTTCCGAATCTATAATAGGTTAAGATTCTACCATTAAATTTAAAAAAAAAATTATCGGAAAGCTCTGACAAAGGACATTAAAGGACACTAATTACAAACCTTGATCGAACGTGAGCATGCAGGGTGTCATATCAAAGAGGACGTCGAGTGCATTGCATATCCGATGTTTGTTTCCTGTTTCAAAGACACTAAATGGAATATTTCGGACTTAAACGAAAAATTACGGCTTTGGAAAGATACATATACGAGAAACACGAAAATTTTCCATTGGATCCCAATTTGCTCCTGTGAAGGTCCTTGAAACAAGTAATAAACGCCGGATATGGAATGTACTCGATGTTGTCTTTGATATGACAACCCGCATGTCCACGTTCGATCAAGGTTTGTAATTAGTGTCCTTTTATGTCCTTTTTGAGAGCTTTCCGATAATTTTTTTTCTTAGCTAATTTAATGGTAGAGAATCTTTACCTATTATAGATTTGGAAAAGTGGGAAAGGTAGTGACAATTTGAATTACTCTCGTAATTATGGCTTTGGAAAGATACACGGGAAACACAATAATTCTCCATTTAATCTCGATTTATTCCGTTGAGGGTCCTTAAAACATGAAACAAACACCGGAGATGTAATGTACTTGACGTCCCCTTTGATTTGATATGCACACATGCCGACCTCCGGTCAAGGATTGAAGAGTATCCTTTTTTGTCCTTTTTGGGACCTTTCCTATCAAATTTTTTTTTAGCAAAATGAGTTTTAGACTCCTGGGAGCCCACTGATTCAAAACCCACAAGAATTCGCCTTACTCTATTTTCTTCTATGTATTTGAAATGCTAATATGACTGCACTACAATGCGTTACAAACTTTATGACAAAGTTAATATACCCTTTCAATCTACGAGCAAAGGGTATAAAAATGGAAAATGAAAAATTGAAAATGGGAAATCGAAGATGAAAAATTAAATAAAATGAAACGAAAAACTATAAATTGAAAATGGAAAAGGAAAAAAAATGGTTAAAGAAAAACTAAAATTGGAAGATGGAAAATCGAAAATTGAAAATATGGAAAACTAAAAATTAAAAATAGAAAACTAAAAATGAGAAATAAAAAATTGAAAATGAAAAGTTTAATATGAAAAATGTAGGATGCAAAATGGAAAGTTGAAAATTGAAAACTAATAAATGAAAATTAAATATTGAAAATTGACAGCTGAAATTGGCAAATTGAGAACTGATAGTTGGACATTGAATATTGAACACAGTGTTCACAGTTGTTCAATGTTTTGAACATTAATGTTTTCTGCGTTTAAGTAAAGTTTGTGGCACCATCTACTACTAAACCAAATGAAAGCGTCCAAAAAACAACAAGAAGAAAAGGTGTCCGCATAAGAACAATTTACTAGCTGCAAAAATAAAATTGATTTCAATTGAATCCGCCAGCCATATCCTGTTCGTATGATGGTTGCATACAGTGAATAAGGTAAGCCTGCATATACGCGGATTATCTTTCAATTCTGTTTTCTGGGGAGCTTTCATTGTAGACTGAATCTAGTATCACTGTATTGTAATAGTGTCAGAATATCGTCGTCGTATTTGCTAGTATGTATGTACTTGCAGCGTATTTTTCTTTGGTGGACCTCTTTATAACTTGTTGTTTTTGGGAGATAGAATAGTCTGGAATCTGAATCAATTTAATAAGATGATGCAATTAACGGCTTTTTATATGAACATTGGCCTTTGTCATAATTGATTTGTTATTCTTTTTTTTTATTTCTGCCAGATCGCATTGTGAAGAAAATCCGATTTATGAAATCACTCCGTGGTCATTCTATTAGTGTGTACGTACGTACCCGTACATGGTACCCCAAAGAGCGAGCATATACAGTCTAATTTAAAAGTCATGAATGAAATCCTGGCATCATCTTTTCGCACGTCAATTCAACGTAGTCTTAATCTAGATATAAGTACGTATGTATGTATACGAGTATGTAACTCATATGAACATTATGTACACACAATGTACGCTTGTGAGTATGCTTCTGGTAAGTTGATTTTACTTTGTACATGGTATGTATCTAGGTACAAAACCTTCAGTTGGAAACTTTATCCAATTTAAGATTTAGACTTTTCTTTTGATTATTTTATTAACAGACATGCTAGACTAGAAATGCATATGTAGATGGGATGAATTTTGAATTTTGGAATCAAGTCTTTGAGGCGATGCCTCCATTTCGTCCAAGTGAACTTTGATATTTGTGAGTATCCTACGAAATAAACTAGATATAGATAAACAAGGTATAGACTATCGTGGCCAATACTTTGAATGAGCACTTGTCAGATTTTCATAGATTTAGAAATATTGGACAAAGTTCCTTAAAAGTATGAGAAGGATTGTTTATCTATGTAAAGGGTGCCACAAACCTGACGATTTCTCGGCCGATCGATTGGGCAATCGATTGCCCACAATCGATCTGCCGCCCGTACAGCACATACATTAAGCAATTTATCGGGCAATCTGAAATAGACAGTCTCGCGGTCCACAAGACGCAACACAAAATAGCGAAAATTATACCATTTTTGGCGATGGAAGATGGACATCCATTGCTGCTTTGATGGAGAATGACCACCACAACCACAGCACGAAGAACCACCACAGGTTTATGTCGAAAAATCAGCAAACTGACAAGACATGATTGTCATGACATCTTGTACGGAAAATTGCATTGGCAATACGTTCCACCATGTCAAATCAAAAAATTGAATCCGATGGTCCCATACACCTTCCGATTTATCTCGCAATAAAAAAATCTGGCCGATCGATCGGAGGACCTTCCGATCGGCGTTTCTAAGAGAGAATTCACACTACCGACAGGATTTACTAAAACCGCCTACTAAATTAAATCGTATGTCACTAAGTTCAAAATGCATCGTAGAATGTACATACTTGCATAATTCAAATTGCAGTACAATATGGTACAACTGTTAACTAAACCTAGGATTTAGTAAATTTTGTCGATAGTCTGAATCGCCTTTTAGAGTTAATGCAACCGCCTCTAGGTATTACAGTAAAAACTTCTCCACAGTATCCTGACCATAAATTGTCCCCGTTTTAATAGAGGAGACACGACACATAACGAATTTGGTATAGCAAGGAGAATGCATCATCTCTCACCATAGACGTTGTAAAATTGGTTCCAATGTTACGGAGGTGCCCTTTCCTTGATCCAAATTAGACAGGAAATCAAATCAAAAAACTTTACTACTTAAAATATCAAAAAAATACGATTTCAAAGAGTTTTCCATATAAAAGAAGCGATTATCGATACGAAGAGTCGAAAAACCCGTAAAACTATTTTGTGAAATTATATAGCATATAAAGTCTATTTTATTAGAAAAAGATTTTTGTCAGAAATAATTTCCTCGATTTACACCTTTCAATCAGTTTTTTCATAATATCATTCTACTGCGGCTTAAGTTATGACTAGATCCTGGATTCTCGTGCAATTTCACGTAAATGCACGAATTTGCACGTTTTGGGGTATTTGCACGTTTTAAGGTTTTTGCATGAAAACGCACATTTGCATTTTTACCTCTGTTTCATAACAATTTGTTTTTTTTTTCAGAAATTATGCAACGTATAGAGTTTTTCGATAGACAGAGAAGAGAATAAAAGTGTTGAGAATGAAAATACATGTGGAAAACAACAAAACAAAGTGCATCGCCATTTATGGAAATATGTATTATTAAAAGCCAGTTAATTTTCATACAATTTTGTAGTTGCTGTGTGTATATAGAGTGCATGTTAATCTGGTGGTTAGCTAAACTTAAATACATACATATAGGAAGGAAAATCCCCCTTGAACGCTATGATTTCACGAATTAGAGCCCAAAAAGCCCAAAAGTTGTGCGATGGATCCTAACTAAACAAAAACCGGTCATGGATTTCCGGTGCCATATTTAAATGAGTTAATCTAGACAGCATTTTATGGGGAAAAGTTTATATTGAAAGCGCCCCGCCTTTTATAAAAAAAATATTTTAGATTTAGAGCATTTTTTGTCAATGCATTTCCTACGTCGTTTTTTCCAAAGATTAAGCTTCATATTGAACACAAAATGCACATTTGGGCATTTATATTGCTCAATTCGGAATTTTTACTGCACGTTTTTCAATTTTTTACTCCACAAAAATCCGGACTCTCTCTAGTTATGACAGGCCGCATATTAAGTTTTTTCCTTAAAAAAAAAGAGAATAACGGTTTGAAAGAAAATTGAGCTTTTTTTAAGTGTTTTGTCTTTAAAACATCGCTTAGGTTTATAATATGTGGACTCACTGTGTTCTCCTTGAATTTCCCAGGATCAGTCTGGGACAGGTAGTGTACATGTATGCACTAGGTAATTTAGCACCAAATATAGTTGAAACCTTGAATTGAAGAACCAATTACAACAATAGAGACCCAAATTAATGAAGAACTTTGCTTCGATTTTTATTAATTTGTTTTTAAAAGATAAGAATAGCATGATTTTCTAGCACAGTTGATTAATTACACTTTCAAGTATTATGAAGTACCTACTCAAGCATAAATGCATTCTAGCAAGTTTTATACTATATGTATATACATCAGTAACACATACATGGTGTCCGGAAACTGCCGCATAAACGCGCCGGATTATCATTCCTCACTTATTTTTAACTCTTAAGCTGCCACTGACATTTGAGGATTTTCGAAAAAATCATTTTCTTGAGCGACTTAAGCCTCAATATCTCCAAAGCTAGAACAGCAAGAATAGAGAAACAAAATGATTATTACAGCCAACAAGTTTACCAATAAAATAAAACTAACCACACTAAAATCGGATAAGAGGTTTGGTTTTTACAGAGCTTCAAAGTCAAATTTGTGTGATTTGACCCAAAAACAATCTTTTTTTCCATCTAAATTTTGTCTAACGTCTGCCAAGGTGCTTCTACGATTCTTTTGAAAATTGGCGTATAGTCTTACAATCATATCTTCCTTACTTTATTTTATTCTAGCTGCATTATTTCTAACAGTTTTTATACGTTAAGTGTAGAAAACTAGGGTTAATTTTAGCTCGATTTCGACATAATTTAAATATGTATATGATTTTACCAATTGCAGATCTTTAGGGGGAGTCTGAATTGAATTCGAGCTCAAATTAACCCTAGTTTTCTACACGTAACGTATAAAGGCCGGGTTTCTGATAGCTTATTCAGTACCTGTCGGCTAGTTAGTCTTATCGCATGGAGCACACACAATATTCAGAAAGCTTATTTCATATTTCATATTTTATTAATTCATTATTAGTATCGCATAGATATTACAATTAATTCATTAACTTAGATACCAGCAACTGCCTTAACTCTATGATGCAATTTATTATGTTGTATGATCCTTCGTTAAGTTTCAAAACTTGGGTATAAACAATTAAGGAAAAATGTTTTGAAAAAAAAAACCTTATGGATAGTTATAAAAAAAATAAAACCTTAACATAACTTAACCTATCTTACACTAAAATTAAGCCTAGACTAGAATCTATTTGATGTTCTACCTAACCAGTAATCTTATATTACTATTTACATGATCTGTGCAATTTGCCAAAAATTTAAGCGAGATGGTATTTATACGTTCGTTTAATGTTTTGATTTTTAGTTCGCTATGAAGTTTATTGGTTGAATAAAAGAAGGGCTTATTGTAAATATGTTTTAATATTCAGATAGCTTTTCCATTGTCTTGAATGGAGTTTTTGTTTATTTTGCATAGTTACGCCATATTTTGCTTGGTTACGCTTACGCCATCATCTTAGATTGAAAAAATCATTGCGCACTTTCAACCAACAGCGTAAATAAGCAAAAGATAACATAACTATGCAAAATTAACAAAAAATCAATTCAATATTAATGGAAAAGCTTTCTGAAAATTGTGTGTGTCTTCTCTATGCGATAAGACTAACCATTCGATAAGAGTTTTGAGAGAATGGCCCAAAAACTGTTAGAAATAATGGAGCTTGAAATTATGTAAAAAAAGATACATCATAAGACTATGCGCCGATTTTTTAAAGAATCGTACAAGCACCCCACTTTGGCAATAGTTGGAGAAAATTGAGATGGAATAATAGATTGTTTTTGGATCAAATCACAAACATTTTACTTTGAAGCTCTCTAAAAACCAAACCTCTTATCCGACTTTACTGTTATTTTTTTTTAGGTTAATTTGTTGGCTGTAATAATCGTCTTGTTTCACTATTCTAGCTGGTCTAGCTTCAAAGATATTGAGCTTTAAGTTGTGCTAGAAATTGATTTTTTCAAAAATCTTCAAATGACTGTGGAAGCTAAAGGGCTAAGAGTAGGGGGTGTTCAGTACAACTTCTTTGCTGGAAATCAACTGAGGTATGATAATCCGGTACGTTTATGTGGAAGTTTCGGGCGCGGCCGAAATTTGGATACCCTTCGCTTGGGCTTAAAGTTTTTTCGGGCGTACCTATGACTTGTATTTAATCCCCCTCCTCATTCTTTTTCTTCCGTTGTGACAAAAGTTTTGGGCTTGGTTGAAATAAGTGGGCAAATAAAAATATTTACTCGGAAATTTTATTGGGGTTGCGGGAGCATGACCCCACAGTACGATTCCATTCGTTTTTAACTTTTTTGTTGCTTTGGTAAAGACACATTAATTCAAGGTTTTGTGAAATTGGTGCAACAAATGTTTCTTAGAAGAACCAAAATGGGGGTTGGGTTTGTATGGCCACCCCATGACCCCATGTTAAAATTTGATCAATTCTTAGATATGTTTTGCGCCATCAAGAGAAACACGTTTGTGTGTAATTTTGTGGAAATTGGTGCACAAATAAAAAAGTTTTTCTTAGAAGAACCTAATTTGGGGGGTTGGATTTGTATGGCAGCCCCATGACCCCATGCTCCGATTTTATCCATTCTTACATATGTTTTGTGTCAACAATAGAAATACATTTGTGTGAAATTTGGTTGAAATTGGTGAACAAATAAAAAAGTTTTTCTTAGAAGAACCTAATTTGGGGGTTAACTTTGTATGGCAGCCCCATGACCCCATGGTCCGATTTGATCCATTCTTGCATATATTTTGTGTTATCTATAGAAACACATTTGTGTGAAATTTGGTTGAAATTGGTACACAAATAAAAAAGTTTTTCTTAGAAGAACTCAAATTGGGGAGCTAGGTTTGTACGGCAGCCCCATGACCCAGTGATCCAATTTGGGTGAATCAAACATACAAACAGCCTGCGACAATAAGAAGCACGTGTGCAAAATTTCAGCTCCGTAGCTTTTATAGTGGCCGAGAAAAACGCGCTGATACAGACGGACAGACAGACGGACATCGCCCAATCGATTCATCTCGTCATGCTGATCATATACACATATGGCCAAAAAAATATGTACACCCATACGAATTTTTCTTATCACCCTGTAGCCAAGTAGTTATTTGAGTAAATAAAATCATATGAAAAGATTTAAATAAATTAATGTTGGTGAGGAATCAAATAATATGTAAATTAGCATATTTTAATAAATAACAGCTTTCATCTACCTTGAAAAAGTACGAACTGACTAAAATAGGCTGGACAAAATAATAAGTACATGTCAGTTAATGTGATTAAAACTTGTTTTAATTAAAATATTATGTTCTGATTTGACAAGAATTTGATTTATTTTATTATTTAAAAGTAAATGATCCATTTTTTTGAAAAAAAGGGTTTTGTTGGCCCTCTGGTGAAGAATTACTCTTAAGTTCCCATACATCCATATATCCAGTTACTTCCAGGAAATTCCGTATTTGGTCCGTTTTGTGAAAACTTTGTTTCTAGTTCTCTCCCTAAACATTCTGGATTCGATTTGACTCTAGTAACAACGTGAAAAGCCACTCGATTTGGTTGAAGCGGATCCTTGACCAGTTTGTGAGGTATGGTTAGGGTTAATATCCTGCTGAAATCCCCATTTAAAGTGTTTGGGCTTATCAGTAAAATATTCTGGGACTATCAACTAACATTTCTTATATGGAAATTGCCTCATAGTAACGGTTATTAGGTACATTTGAACGAAACCAAACTATGAAAATTAAGCCATAGACTAAGTTTTTTCCGACCCATGGGAAATAGCCAGTTGATGTACCGTATATAATATTATTTTTTTCCTGAATGAAGAATATTACGATAAGAGTAGTTTCCAATAAAATTTATTACGATCTCATAAATAAAACAAAATATTCTGCGAGTTTTCATTGTTCGGCCTGGAACAAGAAGAACTATCCATACAAAATTGTCTTGTACTGTCAACACTTTTTGACATCGCCATGGAAAGTTCTAAACTTTTTACGGAAACTGCTTTACTTCTTGTACTTTCCGATTAACTTTTCAAAGGGATTCTCTATTTTCAATATTTACCGCGAAAATCATCAGTCAAGCCAAGGGAACTTTTCTCGCCATAGTGATAATGAGATCGACAGTTATCCTTAAGGCCGTTACATGGACCTATTTGACTGCTTTTATTTAGTTTAATGAATTACACAGTAAATACAATGTTTAGCTGGTTTATTTCGTTAACGAGAGAATAATTTTTCCGCTATTTCAAATGTTCGGACTCTAAACCTCTTTTTTCGTACCTACCATGCGTTTTTCGCCCCTTAAGAATTTTTGTTTGTTTTTAATTTAACGCTTGTTGCATACACCAATGAATAAAAAACAAATCCTTACGGAAAATAGTAAGTTGTTGTCAAAAAATTTAAAAACCCGATGGTGTACTTATTATTTTGACCAAGCTGGAAATCCACTTCAAAGCTAATATCGGCAGGGACTAAGATAATAGTGGGATGCCATTTAGTTTTTCGGTTCCTTTGGCCTTGTTGTATCCTAATTGTTGTAATGGCTATCTATTTGGAGTAATTCAATTTTAAAAAGGGTATGAAAATTTGGCATAAAATAGTACATGAGACTCACTCTATGAGCGAAGGGTATAAAAATAGAATTGCATGTTTAATTTCCTCATATTTCGATTAATTAAACAAAAGCGGATACATAATGTATTTCTTTGCTAAGTATGGTAATAATTACAACTATGTCTACCTGAATTATTTATAAATTATTTTCACAGAATTAAGAAAGTATTAACGACGGAGACAGATTTCGGGAAAAACACATCGATACACCTACCAAAGATTTAATTAAATGTATCTAATTCCTCTTTCAGCGGAAACGACAAAGATAATAAATGCATATGCATGGCTGATCCTCGACTGATACCTACTTATAATCCCAAATTCAGATCTTGTCTGGCCAACATCAAAGAATATTGTTTTTGTTTTTAGTATGTATCGACTATAATACTCGTAGGTATATACATACATACTTAATTTTTGTTGACTTGTATCTTTTTCTCATCTATGCGAATGTATTTACCAATTAGGCTCGGTCTTAGACTGTATAGTGTAGACCCCGGCCGGGCCGCCCAACCAGCATGTAAAATATTTCTTACAGAGATAATCACTTATACACGTCTTTTGTGCAAGCAACAAAGTTAACAACACAACACCACACGCTCATTCGCCACAGCCTTAATAACCATGAAGTCACGTCTTTGGCTAAAAACATTCATCAAGATAAAGTGAATTTTTGTGTGTAGATTCTTACCATACATGCCATGTGTTAAAAATCATCCATAAATATCTGAGAGTTCAACTAGCGATACATTATTCACGGTATTATGCGATATGTATGTACGTATCTTGTATCTAAGTATGTAAGTTTGCCGATGACTATTTTTCGCGCCCGTTAAATGACTGACTACATACTACATTCCTATTTCTATAAAATATACGACTTCGAAGAAATAATACTCGTACACCGCCTTAATGAATACATAGCGCATACCTGCGAATTAGTTGTATACCCGGTAATTAAGTAATTTCATGTAGGTAGATAAAATGCGAAGCGAAACAATAATAACCAAGTTGTCACGATAAATTGTAGTAATATTAAATAGTTTCTGGAAGTGTGATGCGCAGCACATAAACGTGTATAAAAATAACATGATTTGTTGTTGTGGCCTTTTATGTGCCGAAAATGAAACAATGGCCGCCAAGTGACAAACTACACATATCTATTGCTGTTAGCATTCGACCAGACGAACTAGCTTAAAAATTGGTGCTAGGACTCGACTACTATTATTGAAATGTGGGTCGTTGCTTTTTTATTGAGATCGAACAATGGGTCGGTTTGCATGCCCACCTACATGCAAGCAAATATGTACACATATTACCCGTACCGTACATTGTTTTGCATTGCGTTACTAAAGATTGTTTCAGGTAAATTCATTCAAAGTGCTCCGAGAAATGGTAAATCAGTCATTGTGGCATTATCTAAGACACCATAGGATAAAGATTAATTCCTTTTACATGCAAGCACTCTCTTCATTTTATTATGGAAAAAATCTAGAGCTCGTCAGTACAACACAACATTGCAGGGACGTACCGAGCAAACATTTGTTGGGGGGGGGGGGGGGGGGGGGGTGTGAATAGTAAATTTTGCCGACTTCTTTTGAAAATTCACCTATTATAATTAGAGGCACGGAAATTTCGTTTTAACGAAATAGATGCGAATTTCGGCAAAAATAGCTCGTTTATGCGAATAAATGCAAAATGTTCTAATTTGAACTTTACCAACAAAAAAGTTTTTTTTTTGCCGAAAAATGTCAATTATTGGAGATAATTGCTCATCTCAGATTTTTTTCAGACGATTTCCGTTAATAAGAATAGAGAAATTGTTAAATACAGAGAGTTCGCTGAATCACGAGCACGATGGCTTGCCGAACACCGAGAAAGCACTTTAGTTGGAGGTTTGATGAATGAACTTATTTTCTGCAATGCGATTTTTTTATGGAGAGTTTTTTTTAGTGGTTCGGCGGGCCCCAAAATTGAAATGAACTTTACAAAGATAAAAGCGTAACGATATTAGCGGTATATGCCTCCACAGTTTTTCGTTTTACCTTTACCGTAACTCCTTAAGGAGTGGTCTTGTGTGCGTTGTCTGAATTCGGAGTATGATGCAGTTGGCAAACACACTTTATACTGAATAATAAACACGAGACGTTTTATTTTTGTAACGCAAGCTTGGAAAAGTCGTTTAACTGTGAATCTTTAGAATTTCTAAAGTTATAGAAAATTATGTTTTTATGCAAATTTTAGCGAAATTTCCAATATCCAAAATTATTTTATGCGAAACTCCTGTTTTTTATTTGCGAAATTACTCCTAATTATAATATTTTTTGAGCATTCATGTAAAAATCGAAAAATACAAAGACGAAGGATTGTGTGAATACGAGTATATAGATATTTGATTCAACCAGTTAAGTTGTCACCCGTCGTAACTTTTGGACCATCTCTACACAATTCGATGGAAGTCCATCTTATCAACAATATCCTTCGCAGAAAACAATAGCATAAAATTGTCTGAACCTTCACTCCCCATTAACGTTCATAAATGATTGATTTATTAATCTTAATTTACTAAATGATCGTTCGCTCGAAGCTGATGTGACTGTACATGTAAAAATAAGCTGAGTAATTTTGTAAGCTTTCGGTCGTTAGTTTAAACGCCCCTCTCGCTATCACCCCAAAATTTTGAAACTCGGAGCAATTATCAAGAAGAATTTGAATTTCAGCATGAAGGCATTCAGGGGTCTCCTTTGAAATACAAAAATAAGAAAAATGTCTTGAAATTGTTGGAGCAGCTTGGCTATTTTTTTTTTTTAATTCTTCTGTGGACTGAGATAAAAAAATTAAGGACTTTAAACTCTTTTCGGTAAAATGCAAAGCCTATTTCGGCTGTAGTTAAATGATTCGTCCAATTTTTTCGGAGCACGACGAGTTCGGTGTTGTTTTTTGTAGTCCGGTTCAGGGTCAACATCTAATTTTCTTTCCAAAATTATGGAGCTTTGCACTAACGATGTCTTTGTTAATATGCTTTCAAAAGACTTTATTGTACTGTACATTCAATTACATACTTTCAATATTGCAACTTTAAAATGTTTATGTCTTTAAACATCAACAGGTATTCTTTTGTAAATTTATGATTGCCGAAAATCGCAATCCTACATATTCTCACTGAGGTCAAATTTGCCGACTGCAGATGAAAATTGAAAAAGTTAGGGGGGTGAGACACCCCCCCATACCCCCCCCCCCCTTAGCTACGTCCCTGCAACATTGTTTTGTGTACATAATCTGCTGTTTTGCATGATATAATGCTCTTGGAAAAGCAACATTTGATTAAAGGATCGTCATTTAGGAAAAATGATATTAGCCGATATCGTATCGTACCTACATATGTACATATAATATGTAAACAGAAGATCGCATTAATTCAAAGTCTGTTTTCAATATAACAGAGAATCGAAGTGTTTCTAAACAAATGTTCCCATTGGAATTGTACTCGTTTCCTTTACAAATTTGACCTTGAGGTTTTTTTTTTTCGTAATAAGTATTAAACGTCTGTCTTTGTGCAAAGTTTCATAGCTAATGTATGTACCTATATCGGTCTAGAAAAACCGAGGTGGGTACCATAAACTTAACTTCAATGACCCATCACTCCGTTACCGTTACTCGAAGCCAGAAAAAGTAACTGATATGAAATATATTCGTCAAACCCTTTGATTTGAGTATAGGTACCCACGCGTCCATCTGCGGTAATTAAATAAACAAATAGTCGAAATTTTCACCTCTTCGGGGACACCCTGTTATCTTTGCCCTACCAACTTCTAAGGTATTCGTGCCAAAGACGGACTCAAATCGATTTTAAAAGGCGTTTAAAAAATTCGAAAAGGCCCCAAAAAATAAATGGTTAATCAAGTGGTGTGGACATTTTCCGACTGTTTATTTATAATAAATGGACGAATAAAAAAAATCTTTGACTTGTCGAAGGATTTTTCATGTGTTTTTACTTATGTATGTCGGGAAGGTACTGTATATCAATTCAAGTTGAAGCCAGTATTAAAATCTTCCTGGATATGTTTTGAATGAATGAAATCGAAACACTACTACTCAAATGTTGTTGCTGGTTATGAATATGGAAAATCTTACGAAATGGCTTCGATTTAATAGCCGAAGAAAAATCAGCCAAAATATGGCCATGGAGCGACAAAAATCAAACATCTCCGGTTTTTTTCAGGATAGTTGGGGATGGTTCCGTGATTATGGGAAAAAAGTCCTGACCAATTGGGGTCCAGAAACCCTGAAAAGAGGGGAAAGAGAGTTTTAGCGATTTTTTCCAAAACTCACACTTTACGGCTGAATTTGCGTTTTTTTCAAGAGATATGCACACTAAATTTTTTTCAACTAGATTCTAGTAAAAGGTCACTAGAAAATGACCGCTAGAATTTCTAGTGAAAAACGTTCAACTAGAAATACAGTGTTGTTTTTTCACGATTTTCTAGTAAAATTGTATTGAGATTCTAGTTGAGTTTGGTAGAATTCTGTGTTGGGTTTTCACGAGATTCTGGTAGAATTTGCTACAATTCTGTGTTGTTTTTTCACGGTTTTCTAGTAAAATTTTATAGAGATTCTAGTTGAGTTTGCTAGAATAGAAGATTTATTGTAAAGCGAAATCTAGTAAAGTGAACGGAATAAACAGCAGGTCCTAGAAAATAGAAAATAAGGAGTTAGTCGTTTTGGAACTGGCGGCATGCGGTCTTTTAAGCCCTTTTGATGGCAGCCATTCGTAGTGATTCATAATACACGAACGAAGTGTTTGCATTAAAGAATCCAGCGAAATCATACTTCAGCAACTCCTCGATAGATCCGGAGCTATTTCCCAAAAGCGAAAAATCGTTCAAAATCTGAGGGTAATAATTCGATAATTATGCATCATAATCATAATCAAAGATAAAAGATAAGTCCTTCATATTCCAAAAGATGATGATATTGCGACAGAATAGTTGCTATTGCGCAAAATTTCTGCACGTCGCCTAGGAAATATTTTGTCCATTATACTTTTGATCTCTTCAAAATTGCCTTTGTTGGGCAAAAGGCTCTGTAGATCTACATTAAGAAATTAAATAAGAACAGTAAAATTACACTTCATTAATTTTTTACCATCGATTCGCACTCGCTTGCTTCAAATTGAGCAGGAGGATTCTTTTTTATCGAAGGGCCATTTTTCTTTTTTGATGGCGAAATCTTTAAGCGTATATGTTTGAGCCGATACTGAATTCTCCCCGCCGCTTTTTTCCATCCCTTGATCCTTTTGGATCGGAACAGAGTGCCGGTAGTTTCGGTTGCGAAGCACATAAGCACTGTACACAAATGCACGGTGACGGCTAAACTGCAAATGCGATACAATACCGTGCACGAAGTTGAACAAACCAACGATAAATTTTAAGAATTGATAATCTAGTGAAAATCACTAGAAATTAAGTTATATTTCGTTTTTTAAACTGAAATGAATTGTTTTCACTAGATTTTGAGGATGTTGGGAACTAGAAGGGGAGTAGCATAGCCTCCATAAATATATTTCCTAACGTTTTTTTTTCATTACTCTAAGATGTAGAATTGAAAGTCTAGTGAAAATAACTGATAGTCAAGTTTTTTTCGGATTTCGCTAGATTATACTTTTAGTTCACTGCATTTCTAAACAGTTTTACTGGATTTCTAGTTATCTTAGCTTTTCACTAGAATCCCAGACCAGGGTCGGACTGGAAAAGCAGTGGCGAAGCAAATTTAGTCAATTTTCTAGTGTTTTTTCTCTAGATTTCAGGTGTAACATATAAATCTAGTTTTTTTAGTAGAATCTAAGTGAAACTTTAATTTTTTGCTGATTTATCAGTAGAAAAAATCACTGGATTTAGTCTAGTTGGATTTTTACTGGAAATAAAATTTGCTGTGTGGAGCTTTATTAAAATGCCCAAAATGAAAATATTCTAATTTATTTTATTCTAGCAAATTTTCCAATAATAGTCTAATGTATTCTATATCATTGCAAACATTTTATACAGTTTCTTGCATTACCATTTTTCTGTATTCTTTTCTCTTCTTTCTTTCGTCGTTTTTGAAATAATCGCTAAGAACCCAGGTTGCGGACCCCCAATCGGTCAGGATTTTTTCCCATAATCACGGGGCCATCCAGAGATGTAAGATTAACTAGCGTTTTCTTCTTTGACTATAAGAGCAAATTTATCGCCGACAACAGAAATTATTATAACAAGGGCGCAACCAGGATCTTGTTCTGGAGGGGCTAAGACCATTCATATTACCGAACATTGAGCTGCTTTCGCAAGTTTGGTGATGAGGTTATTTATGACGCTATATGGTGGTGTTTTTAGGTCCCGTTGAATTACACTTTGTCATGTTCCTGATTCTAACGGACCTCAATCAGGACATGGTAAATGCTAAAACAAAAAGTTGAGGTTTAAGAAAGTAAGGACAACTAATCATGTGCGATGACCAATTCCGTAATCTTCGCTCCCAAGAATACCGTTAGGGAGGGAGGATTGGTTTCTATCATTTCGGCTTAGATTTTGGTCAGTCATTTTGATCTTCTTCATACTTGTTGCTGGTACACATCGCGGTGGGTCCATTATGTAGATTGGCTGAAGTTGAGCTAATATTTTTCTAATGGCTTCAGGGAACCTAATCTTAATAGTTAATCACTTAAAGGACGCTATCAAGAAATAAACCTAATGATTTCCGTTATGTTACATTATAGCATCATAGGCAGCGCCCGCTCTAGGACTTACGCCGCCCCGGGCAAGAGGACAAATTGCCGCCCCTTAGGTACTGTACCAAAAAGATTGATCTAGATATCCATACTATCTAGAACAGTGGCTCCCAATCTTTTTCAGTTCTTGCGAGGTCTACCGATCCTGGCGCCACCCAAGAAAATAGGTGTGAAAAAATTGGCGTTGGCAAGGAATGCTTTTAATTTTATAGGTTTATATTTCAGGATTTATTTTCGCATTTTAAATTGTTTCAAAATTTAGTTGTTAGTTCAGCCGATATTTTGTAACTACTGGAAATTTTTAGAAGTACATATTAATTAAATTTCGTGATCTCCGCATGCTGAATTTCGTCGTAAGTTCGGCCGTCACCATGGCTTCAGTGATACGTCGAGCACGAAAAATTAAATCACCCGGAGCGACCAAAATCCGCAAGATTTTTACCAAAGATTCATTCTATCCATACAAAGCTAGCTGACTGGTGCTGTTTTTTTTTAGAATCGAGAGCTTTGTCCATTTCAATCAGCCATATCATCAAATGCATTTAGTAGCAGCGATTTTTTTAATAGAAGAAAATAAAATTGTTGGCAATTTGCAACGTTTTGCAACAACGGATTACCCCTGGTGAGTTTCGGAGTTCGAGTCAGAATGGTTGTTGTTGAAGGAAATCATAATTCATAAACGGCACCAACCTTAGAGTTGTGCTCGCACCCGCCTTCCCTAATCGTCGCGCCTCCTTAGGGAATCACTCATCTGGATGTATAGAATGGTTGTTTTAGAATCGATACAAAGAGGTTTTTCCTTTTGAAGCAAGTGCTTGTACTCATGGTTGTTGCTCCAAAACAATTCACTTAGTGAAACCAGCTAACTTAAGAACATTGTTTTAAAAAACAACTCAAAAATTCATGATCGCAACAGGATTCAAACCACCGTTCAGCTATATCATTCATACTTTTAAACGCACCACAGTTCAGCAAGGCCTTATAGAGTTTGTTTGGAGTTTCAAAATGTTGAAATTGGATGTAAGAAATCGAAAATGCACGCGAAATTTCATTTTCCAGTAAAATACTCAATACATTTTTAGAAAACCTCACAAATGCTAGGCCGAAAAATTGTGCTCGTTTTCATTACTAACGCTCTGCAGTTGTTTTCCATAAATTCCTTAAAAACTTCAATTAGCCGGATTGCTGTAGGCTTTTCAATGTGCATGGCTTATTTTCATAAATGCGTCATCTCGAGAATTTTTAAAGAGAATAAGGTCAGGGCTAGTTTAATCGGCTCAGCCTATAGCCATATTCCGATAAAAGCATGTCCAAACACAAATTAGGGAGCTCTGGCAATGTGTCTCTGGTTCGATCCCTCATCTTGCTAAAATTCAAACCACCTTGTTCGTAGTTTGCCCTCCAATCCAATGCTAGATGAATCAATGCAATGGGAACCAACTTAAGTAATCGATTCATGCGAAGGTTTGGCGAATTGAAGTTGAATTGCAAAATGCGCGAAGTGTCGATGGAAATTATGGAAAACAACTCCGAAAAATTATTGCGAATAACATTTCTCACAGAGGAGTCTGTTTTAAACGCCTTAATGATTTCATCGTTTATTCGACTCCCTATTTCTCATTTCATATGAATTTCTTCGGGAGTTCAATATTTATTTAGTTAGTAAACAACAACTTTAGATATCATTTTGCGGAAATCAAATCGCATATAAATGAAACAATAATGATTTTCTTGCTATAATTTCGTCCTCTGAAAATTAGGCAAAAATTAGGGTTCATGCAAGGTCCTTAATTTTGGTGAAAAGAAGATGAAATGAATGTTAAATAGGAGGAAGAAATTTACACATACAAGTACTTCTTCAGTTAGTATGTTTTTTTTTCTTTTCAAAGAATAACTTAGTCAGCGCATAACTGAGCGAATAGTCCCACTTTGCTTTTCGAAAGTAGTAGCTTTAGGAAAGTAGCATCACAACAGACGTAAAATCTGCGCGGCTTACTAAGCATTTTAGGATTCTAAATGCAGCACTTCGTATCAATGGTGCGCTCTTCATAGCATTGCAAGGAAATGCATTTTCAAAACAAAACTTTAACCTTTATATCTTTATTTTATTTCGCCCCCTTTTTATTTTATCTGTAGAAAGGGAACCGCAGTTAATATTGATTTTTTTCTTTCGCCGCCCCTAAAATTTGGCGCCCCGGGCGACCGCCCGGCTTGCCCCCCCCCCCTTAGAGCGGGCGCTGATCATAGGTCAAAGAATACAACAATTGTCTCCGACTTAAATATGTTTACTGCACAACAATTAGGCTGAGATATTATCGCTAAAACGGGCGATGTGTCTACACCGCGGGTCGAGCAACGCGAAGCCATGGAGCGGTATAAAGAACGAGGCAAGGAAGAAGAAGAAGAATTAGGCTTAAAATATTTTTTACTAAATGTCGCGTTGTGCAGAAATGATACCTCTTTCACGTACGCCAGGCCACCCACAAGTAAAATTTATTGGGGCAAGCAGCAGGCCTAAATAAATTTCGCTAATGCTAGGCTTGCTTAGCAGTAGCAAAATTGTGTATGAATTTTTGTACAAAAGAACATTTTGAATAAAAATTTGCGAGTCTGGTGAATTTTGTCTAAAAAAATCATAAAAATTTCTCTCGGATATTTGTGTGTGTTTTGACAAAATTTGGCAAATTTGAAGCTTACCCATTAGCAAATACATATTTGTACAAATTTTTCCGCCAAAGAAGACTTGGTGAAAAATGTTTGATGCGAGGTTTGCTTTATACACAATATTTTCATTTTGCCATTTTTCTTTCGCAATTTCTGGGTTTGGGAGGGGCTTTAGCGTCCTTAGCCCCTCCCGTGGTTGCGCCACTGTATTATAATGTGGCCAAAATCTTGTTTAATGGGAAAATGTATTTGATTTCAGAGGTCTTTGAAGCATTTTTTTGTGTATATGCATATTGCTGAATATTACACTCAGAAAAAAATCCTGTAAATTCAAAAAATACTCATATGATTCAAAGAGATTCAAATATGATTTTGCTTCATATTTGTTTCCCTTTGAATCATTGTATAATCCCTTTATTTCAAACGGATTTCCCTTTGAACTAATAAGATATTCCTTTTGAAAGTCTATCTATATAATCACTTTAAACACTGCCATCTAGATAGACAGGCCGGATTATCAGCTGATCTGTCAGTGGTCATGCAACACTAGTAGTGCCATGGTTGGTCATGGTCCGCGCTTAGTACTGCCAAAGTACCGCTCAGTACAATCCACAAATTGTCCACAATCCAAATATCAGTGGCTGTCAGCCTGTCATTTCGTGTGACTTGCTATGATATACACATGCCAGTGCGTTGATTTTTGAGATAAATATGGTAAGTACGATGTTGATGTATACTATTTTACCACTTGCACATCAAAAACACATTAAAGCAAACCATAACCTTTGTTTCGTAATAAACGCTCGCCATATTTAAACTTTTGGGTTCAGAAGCACTGGAGGTTGTGGGCTTTACAAATGTCAACTGTCACTGGTCACGAACGCACTTTGTCCACTTGTAGACGAACAAATTTCTGCAGTTCGGCCTGTCTATCTAGATGACAGTGCTTTAAATTAAAGTGATGCAGTATCAATTTAATCAGGTCACAACAATAAATCGAAAGGATTTCCTTTTAATTTAAAAGAATGGACTCTTCGTTTTAAAGGGATATCATTTTATTTAAAATTAAAGGATTTTCTTATTGTTTATCCAAATGCATGAACTCAAAAGAATACTTTAAATTACACCAAAAGGAGTAATTTTCACAGTTCTATCCCTGTGAAAATTCCACAAAAATGAGTTTTGTATAACTGACCTCGCTATAGGTGTTGGTGACATTTCATTTACCTCTTAACGCTCTAAAATGCATAATAAATTACCTACCTACAGTGGGATTCGATCCCGCGACCCTATGATTTGAAGACTAACGCCCCTACCTACTACACCACACAGACTATACGGGACGACGTTTATAATTTATACCATACATTGTGACATCGCTCTACCGCACTGCCGACCGACTGCGAGTGTAAACAAAAAAATTGATTCCTATTGAAAATTTGGATTTAATGGATTTCCCATTGATTTAAAGAGAATGAATTTGAATTAAAGCGATACTTATTTAAAAGGAAAGGATTATATTTAATAGGAATGTAACTCGATTTCAAACTGATATCGATTTAATTTTAAGGGACGTTATTTTTCTCGGTGCAAATTTGTTAATATATAAGCAGGCCCGGCTTTAGCATTCTGGTGGCCCTGGGCCAAATCGATGATGGTGGCCCCTACCAATAACGAAACAAAAATTTGTTATAGAGAAAGCATTGTTTAAATCGTTTATTTTCAGCCACAATTTTTTTCGTTTTTCCATGTTAATGAGATACATCCTTTATTTTAAGGACATCTATATACATAGATCGCTGCTTGCTTGTTGTTTTGTTAAAATTTTATTAATACTGATCCATTTGTGAGCTGTTTTCTCGGGATAATTTTTCTCCGGGAGTCCTCTTTTTTAAGTGGAATTTTTTATATCTCCCATGATATCTGCGAATTTCACCTGGTTGAGAATTCTATTGATGCTTTTAGCTCAGCATTTTTCTTTTGATTCTCAATTTCAAGTTCAACAATTTATAAAAAGGTACATTCCGTTTTAGGTAGTCTTCAAGTTTCTTCACGTCCTGAACGACTAATACTCCTATAGCGTCATCTCCTTCGAGTTATTGCAGAGCTATACGTTCGAGAATAATTTTAAAAAGACAATACTCTCGTCAGATCGTCCTCAGCAATTATTATTACTGACTTCCGATATGTAGGTACTTAAAGCGTAAGTTTTACCAATTTAGGGATTCATTACTCCTCACAGAAATTGTCCTTTCGTTGTATGTCTTTTGGAATGGAAGTGTTTGGCATGCTGTAATCAGCTAAAAAATCAAAACTCGGCTTAACATTCTAATTAGGTTGTAGAAAATCAGGATTTTTCGCTGCTTTCCGCTTCGCTATTACTTTGCTATTTTATTTTTTCTACTTCTTCATAATGCAATTGCAACCATTGCAAATCAATAGACCTCAGAGTCTATGGAGCGATCTTTGAAAAATTTAAGAGGAGCAAAACCAAAAACAGTACTGCGTGGCCTTGATCGTTCGGTCGGCACTCTGTGATATATAGAAACGAGTTTTCGATACTCGGTACAGCCTGTCGCACGTTAGCAATTACACACGGTAGTCGTCAGCGCACTATGCTACTTAGGAGTTAGAGCAAAACAAGAAAACAATCCATCCACATTATGCTCGCATTTTTTTTTAATTGCTCGATTAAATTTATATTCTAATATCTAATTTTATACTGACAAAATTGTCATTGTGCACAGGGGAAACCTATGCCTCAATCTTACTAGTTATTCTGGTGTGATAAAACTATAATGAACAAGGAGACCGGACATGGGCAAATATTTCACACTTTGGCTCGATTTCAACATAATTTGAATAGATTTTACCAAATTGCAGATCTTTAGCGGCAGTCTGAATTGAATTGTATTAAATTCGAACTAAAACTACCCCAGTTTTCTACACTAACGGTAAAAACTGTTAGAAATAATGGAGTTAGAATGAAAAAAATGTAAGAAAGATATGATCTTAAGACTATGCGCCAATTTTTAAAATAATCGTACAAGCACCTCTCCTTGGAGGGACATAGAAAAATAGATTGTTTTTGGGTCAAATCACACAAATTTGATTTTGAAGCTCTGTGAAAACCAAACCTCTTATCCTATTTTAGTGTGGTTAGTTTTATTTTATAGGTAAATTTGTTAACTGTAATAATCATTTCATTTCACTATTCTAGCTGGTTTAGCTTTGGAGATACATATTGAGTTTTAAGTCGTGCAAGAAAATAATTTTTTCAAAAATCTTGAAATACCTATGGTAGCTAAAGGGTTAACAATACGGGGTATGTTCCGTACAACTTTTTTGCTGGAAATCAACTGAGGAATCATAATCCCGTGCGCTTACCGGACACCCTGTATGTCAACCATTTCTTCACGGTAGAAAAAAGTTAACGGGAGGTATATTTTTTCCCTGCGCTGAAAAATACAATTTGGCAATGGATCACGAAAATTCGTAGTATGTATTTTTGTGTGGTATGTTGTAACTAAATTAATCATAATCAAAATTATATTATGTAAAAAAATGAGTTTCTACGTATACATTTATTGTCTAATTGTAATAAAGAAATTTATTCATTTTAGAGCAGAATAAAAGTCGTCTTAATTGACCAATAACAATAAAAGTCGTCCTATAAATTGGGGAACTGTGCTGAATCGTTTTTTCCATTCATCATAAAATAGAATTCATGTCTGTTCCATAATAATGTAGGCGCAAAATGCATTTATATCCGCCTTCGTCGATACGACGATTACGAGTATATTTCTTGTTTATTGTTTCAAGTCTAAACATAATAAACATTCTTACAAAATTTCATTCAATTGTTTATACATTTTTGTGCACATAAATTAACTTCACGATCGTTTGGCTCGATGCCATTTTATTTCACAAAAGAATTTCTACATTTTCTCGTCAGCATATGTATGTGTGAGTGAACATACAAAATATTAAAAAAAAAAAACATACATCTTTGCCACAATCTAAAAGCACTATAAGATGTTCTAAGTTTAAGTGAGAGATATTGTTTTTTTTGTCGGCTTAAGACTATTTGATCAGACTATCAATTTATTTGTTTAGAAGACTTTTACATTAGCTTCTTATAAGAATTGAATGTTTCCATTCAGGTAAACTATTGTTTATAGAAAATTTTTTAAGAATTATTGCTTTTGAGGGAGAAAATAAAAATAGTTTACAATCGGCAAGGTACATAATTAATTTGAAATGTTCATTACAATTAATAGCTTATGCTCCACCGACAAGAAGCATTATGAAATATCTAAAATTGTCAAATAATGCTTAAATCATCTTGCTAATGTCGGCCGGATTCCTTCGCAAACTACGCAAACGACGCAAGAGTAAAATAAGGATTCTTTTTAATTTTTTTCGTGTGTTTTTCTTTAAGTAGTTTTTTGTTAATGAAAAAAAATTGAAGTTAAATTAGTTTCAAACTTAATCAAAGATATTAAACTACTTTTCGGAACTGAAAATATAATTTTGCAACATACTTAACTTTACTGCATATCTGTCAATGGTCTTTTCTATACTTTCTTAACAAAATATGTGCATAAATACTTCAATAAAATGTGTAGAAGAAAGTTTGCACGTTCAACTTTTCATAAAACACTTATTAATATCAAATTGGATTTTTTCCCCCAAAAAAACATCAGAGAGCCCTCGAATGATATTAAATCATCAGAATTATGTATTTCGACAAACGGCAACGACAAAAAACACGACCTTACAAATAATAATTTATGGTTGTCGACTTTCATTTACAGGAGTTGGGAAAATTGATTTATTTCTAATGAAATTTTTCTTTACGAAGCAAAACTATACTACTTCACCGCGTTCACCATGATTATGCCTGACTGAATACATTGAGAAAGAAAACAAAAATTCTTTATCACACAAAACTTCAAAAGCATTCAAAAGTTTCGACAAGACTTCTTGAAGAGAAAAATAAGAAGTCGGAAATATTAAGGCCACCACGTTGTTGTTTTTTCAAAAAGTAACAGAATGAACGTGCCCTTGTTTATGTTGCCGCACAACAAGAAGAATTTATACAGAAATTCATACATAGTAGTGGTATAGACATGGAGAGGGTAGTAGAAGGAGCCGTTTTGAAGAGCTTATAAAATCGTTAGTCGTCGCAGCCTTGCCAAACATGAGCATGAGGCAATAATAGAAGCAAACAAGAAAGAAATCTCCATCAGACGGAAAAACAGGAAAGGCAAATAACGTTTGGGATGTGGAATTGAAAAGTTCTTCATAGGAAGCATATTACGTATACGTTGGATGAGTTATTGCTGGCGAACTAGTGCTTTGTCACTTTAAAAATGTGACGAGCTATGCACTCGTATTTTTGAAGAAAATAAAAATGTAGGTATAGGTGCATTACAATACAAATAAACCGCCTAAAAATATACACATTTTAAAGCTATTGGCAAAGGCTTGCAACGCTTCTCTCCCATTGAAGAAGTCCTTAAGTCAAAAAAGGTAAAAAAAAACTACTTATGGTCTGTAGAGACTGCGGATCATAGGCGAAATTTTCTGATAGAGGGACGATGTGCCCGTGGTCTGCATATAGAAGCGGCGGTGACTTCCTACTACACACTACAGCCCTACTAAAAAACGCAAATCACTAAAACTCGTGATTAGAAAAAGCAAGTAAATCGGCTGGGGAATGGCGTACAAATTGGTTATAACAAAACTAGGTCCAGAAGCACTATGGAACTTAAATGCCGGTACATAAAAATATGATTTCCATTCTCTTTCTACAACTCGAGTAGCATACCCATAGAAAAGACGACTCACGTTCGCGCCACAACCGACGAAGAAGTTCGATAAGATACTTCTAGAGGATGAGAAATCTCCCTAACCAACCGCTAAAAAAAACACATTCCAAATTGACGATTTTACTCTAAATTGATCAATTTCAAAGTCATGTCGATGAATTCATTTCTTATTCATGCCATTCCATGTAAATTTTACGAATTATAAAATAATTTGCTGAATTTTCAAATCTTGTTGAGTAATTCCCATTAGAAATTAGCGAATTTCCATGTGAATTTGATGAATTTGCAAATAAGGTTGACGAATTTCCATTTGAAAATGATGAATTTCCAAATCACGTTGAGGAATTTCCATTGCTAATCGACCATTTTTCACTGACGAGATTCCAGAAAAAATGAACGAATTTTTAAAATCCAGTTTACGAATGTCCATATAAAATTTTCAAATTTCCAAATTTATGAATTTTCAATTAATATTGGCGTATTTCCATTTCTAATTGATAAATTTCTCGATCAAGCTGACGAATTTTCATTTAAAAAAATCCATGACAAATTAATTTTTATTTCCATTTCTAATTGGCAAACTTGAAAATCATGTGTACGAAATTCCATATCAAATTGATGAATTTCCATGTAACATTTGCAAACTTTCATGTCAAATAATCGAATATTTCAATCATTTTGGCGAATTTTCATATAAAATTAACGGATTTTAAACTACACTTACGGTCAAAAGTATCGACTCAACCTAATAGCGCGTGTATTTGTACGTGTTTTTTGGAAAGTATGATAGTTATTCATAAAAGTCGTATGCCGTTTAAAAGTTCGAAACCTTAGCTACCTGTTGGTACCCTTTTTATCAACATTTGCTTTGCACTTTTTAAATTATTGCCACTTGTAACAAAAAACCCAGAAAAATTGAAGTTTCAGGTAAAGGTCAGGTCAGGTAAACTACCCCTATAAAAGCGCCCGTAATCGGTTTCTCATTATCAGTTGCATCAGGAAAGTTAGGTAACTTACATCTGAAGTAATTTCAGTCACTGTTTGGTCATCAATGGATACGACGCCAGAACAGGCGGCACAAGTTGTAGCCCTATTGTCGGAAAATCATAGTCAGCGAACCGTCGCTCGCCGTCTTGGAATGAGTCAGTCTGCTGTCTCGAGAGTTAGCAGGAGATTTCGAGAGACTGGTAGCTTTAATTCGAGACCAAGAACGGGCCGCCCTCGATCCACTTCAGAGAGAGACGACCGTTTCATTGTAACAAGTACGTTACGAAATCGTTTCCTCACGGGTGTTGCTGCGCAGCGGAACCTGAGGCGTGTTCGCGGAGTAGCTGTCAGTGACCGCACGGTAAGGAGACGATTAAGGGAAGCGAATATCACTCCAAGACGGCCTGCCAGGGGCCCCAAATTGACTGCACGACACCGACAAGCGCGCCTCTTATTTGCTCGTAATCATCTTACTTGGAGCGATACGGAATGGAGCTCAGTATTGTTCACTGACGAGTCGAGAATGTGTCTGCATGGCAGTGACAGAAGATGTCGAGTCTATAGGCGTCCAACTGAGCGATTTGCGCAGTGCTGTTTCACTGAAACGGTTGCATACGGCGGCGGTTCCTGTATGATGTGGGCTGGCATTTCATTGGAGGGAAAAACGGATCTCGTATTCGTGCCCGCAGGAGGCCGAGGAGGAGGGCTGACAGCTGAGCGATACGTTGCCGATGTTCTCCGTGTCCACGTTGTGCCCTATGCAGCATTTATTGGCGAGAACTTTACTTTGATGCACGACATGCGTCGCGCCTCACTCGGCAGTTCTTGAATGAAGCCAATATGTCGTCACTTAACTGGCCTGCGCGCAGCCCCGACATCAATCCCATTGAACACTTATGGGACGAACTCAAGAGAAGAGTCCGAGCCAGAAATCCAGTCCCTTCGTCCACTGAAGAATTGAAGGCAGCCCTATTAGAGGAGTGGAACGGTATTCCTCAAGATACCATCAGCAACTTGATCAAATCAATGCAGAATCGACTGGAAGCTGTCATTAGAGCAAGAGGAGGAAATACCAAATACTAAAATAATAAATACTTAACTTATTTTCCAACAGTTTTTGTTTTATTTGCAAAAAACCTAACCAAAATCCATTTTCATATTTGCTCATTTTCGCTACGTTTTCGTTCAAAGAGCATCAATTTTAAAAGTTCTCACCAAATATTGGTTAAAATGGTACCAACGTAAAGCTGAGGCCTTAAGCTTTTCAATGACATACGATTTTTATGGATAACTGCTATACTTTTCGAAAAACACGTACAAATACACGCGCTCTTAGGTTGAGTCGATACTTTTGACCGTAAGTGTAGTGTTGATTAATCGGTTTCGTAGACATAATATTACTCTAGATATGTGTGCTAACTGCCGGTACACGCACAATGCCGCAAAGTCAGAAAATTTATAATTAAAAATCAAGTACCTACGACTGGAAAGTTTGCAGCCAGCAGGACGTAGGGAATTAGAAAGGTCGATGTTGTTTTTTGTAGTGTGGATTTTAGATTTTTTTCTCTTGCAATGCAATGACGCTGCTAAAGTCTTTTTTAATGCACTAAAACAAATATAGATTTAAGGGCTGCTTATTACAAATTCATTGCAGAGCTATAATTTCATTTTGAAAAATATTTATTGTTGTTGCTGTAGCGACTCAAGTAATTTTTTCTTTTCTCTTGAATCGGAGGGGATTTAAGAACGGGTAGCTCCAGGGCGATTTACATCGAAGAACCGGCTGCCGTAGGAATATTTTTATAGACAGCACTAACATCCAACATCACAGTGGAATTCACACGCTCCTGCAACTCAGAGATTGTCTTTCATCTCTACCACCGACCGACCGAATGCCCTTGAAGAAAGATTGAAAAATATTTAAAGCAAAGTAACGATTGAGGAACAGAGAATAGCAACTTCCGTCAGCGGACAATATTCTTTAAATAAAGAATACTACGTCCAACATTGGACTAAGGCCGCAGATTCTATATGAATTTGATAAAAAATAAATCGAAAATTCGACTGTATAAATAAAGTGCTCCCGCTTTGATTTCGAACACAACAAATTTGAAAAACGTTACGCAACTGTGAATGATGATGCTTTTTCATAAAAAACGAATGAAATGAGCGATGTAATTTTTTCGAAGTGGAAGTTGATTAAAATATTGAAAATAATTTCATAGCCAATTAGTTTTGAAATTTGGGAAAAAATTGAAATACCAACACTGTAGATTAAACAAAAATAATATGTATATTCACTCATTAGTTGGACTTTTTTTTCTTATGTATTTTCTTTGAGGATGCTGAGCACGAATCTGGAGCTTCCCACAAAAAATGTCGTTGCGGACCAGAGTCAAAATCGAGAAAAACTTTGAAATTTTCAATTTTTTTTTCGTTCTTGTTTTGGCGTTAAACTCTAAGGGCTGATTTCAGACGCACAGTTCATAGCCATTTTCTTTTTTTAAAGTTCGCGATTTTGACCATGTTTTGCAATTAAATTTTGGTGGGAAACTAAGGATTCGTACAAGGACCCCAAAATACATACAAATAAGAACAATGCAACATTTTCGACCAAAAATGTAAATCCGTTTAATCTTAGGATTATTTCATTACTATACATATATGCTAAAAATGGCAAATTAGGAATATCATAATTATTGTAGTAATACCGCTAAACGTAAATTGTAATAATTGTATATCGTTGCACGCGCAATCATGCGCTCTCTAATATATTCGTGGACACCTTTTCTCAGAAATGTACAACGACATTTTTTTGTGTTTTTCGTGATTTTCACCTTGTTTCGCAACGAAGTTCTGGTGGGAAGCATGAGAAAAAAATCTCCACCACATTTGGTAATCTAGCTTTATCACGTGCTTATTGAACTAATGGTCAAGATCTGCGATTTAGTAACCGCTTAAAATAAATCGAACGCTTATTTTTTTTTGCATTTTGACCTTGTAACGATGTATTGATTGTTGATGGCTTAGATCAGACGTGTCAAACTCGCGGCCCGTGGGCCGCATGCGGCCCTCCTCGCAGTTCTGTACGGCCCGCGGCCATGTCGGAGCAGCACAATGTGTATCAACACAAAAATGATGAAATCGGTAAGATGAACAAATTCAGCCGTTGAACTCAAGTCTACAAAAATTACTAAAACTCGTCAGTGGCTTATGCAAGATTATTTTGGGAATTTTTCTCAAATACAAACAATTTGCTGCTGGTTATTTGGTTTTATGAGACAGCTCATCTTTTTTGTACAGGACAATACTAAGCCTTCTCATGAAACTGTTCTCTCCCGAAATGCAGTTGATAAAAATTGGTTGGCTTTACCGAACATGAATTGAGATTTATTTGGAAAAATGGCAAAGCCTTAAAAATTACGGAACTCTTGGAATTGGTGACAAAATCACCTGGATGTGAAATTCCAACATAATAATTAAAGTAGTGCCTGATTTTTAGATTTGTAGATTTCTACTTATTAAGCTGTAATGGTGCATGAGTTTTGTTTAACTGTTTGTCTCTTTTAGCCACCTTGCTGCTGAAATTAATTTAATCTGAATACTTCGCTTCCCAATGGTATTTTGGGCGACCTTGTTGACCGGTGCTACAATTTTTTTTTATCATCTGTCCAAAATTTTTCGCAAATCATCTATAATTAACAAAAAGTGGTTACTTGAAGATCAAACATATTTTCACGTTTTCGTTTCTTGCCTTAAGTTTTTAATGTTCTTGAAGTACATTTTCGAAAGTTGGAAGTTCTCACGGATAATCCCGAAGCCGCTATAGAGATGCAGACTTTCTGCCATATTTTAAAAGTAATATTCTGTTATCAACTTTCGTAATACGATTAAATAAAAAAATTGAAATTTTGTTCCTGCGGACCACCCAAACCTGAAGAGAGTCTTATTTGGCCCGGTGTGGGTTTTGAGTTTGACACTCCTGGCTTAGACGAAGAGACACTGCAAGTTGGTGCGCAAGTAGACAGTTAAGAAACCTACTCGATTTCATTGATTTGATTCACTCCAAATAGAAATATGCTTGTTTAGTTGCGCCCTTACTTTTAGGTAAAACGACAATAAATTCAAGTTTCAGTGACTATACTATCCAGTTTATTTTCTTCTTTCATGTTCAAAGTAGGTACTAACATCGTCATTCCGCGTGAAATCCATCCAAACACTGTCAAAATTTGTATGGTCGTGAAATCGAATTGACTACTCACTTCACACGAAAGTCTCCACACCGGTTTTTGACATTTAATTAAATGTTGCACTTTATTTTACAGAGAAAAGGTGTCATCGGCAATCAATCAGGCTGTGAGTGGATATTTATCTTAAATTCGGTAAATAAAAGGCAAGTCTCCACTACACCTTTTTCCGGGGAGACAAAAAATGCAAGTTTTTCGCTCGATGAACATAGTATGAACATACTTATCTCCAAGATGAAAAATGTAACAAATGTGCATACATTTGGGATATTACATGTGCCTACATATTTTTGTAGATCTACTGTGCTGAGTTCATTTATGGAATTTTAATAATACATATCTAATAGTCTAAGAAAATTGGTCCAAATATTTGGCCATCGAACGGCAAAAATCCTACATCGGAAATTTTTTTGATTATGGTTCGGGATGGTCCCGAGATGATGGCATTAAAAGTCCCAACCGATCGGGGTGCGCAACCTTAAAAAAAGGGGGGAATGGGGACATTTTTTCTTTTTTTTTTGCGATTATTCCAAAAATGGCAAGAGATACACAACAATCGTTTGAGGACGAAAAAAAACTACATAAAATTACCTTTCCAATGATATAAAACACTTTAGAGTTTTATTAAAGTGACCCAAGACAACTTTGTTCTACAGTTTATAGAATGAGTAGTACGTAGAACAAACTCCTGATGGGTCACTTTGTATGAGAGATACCCTTAGTTTTTCTCCGAATGAGCTGATTTTTGGTGGGTGGGGTCACTATGACCTCCAATCCCAACAAACCAAAAATTAGCACTCTGTTCCAATTTTGGGGGGGGGAGTTATGGATGTGCCGTTTTGAAAAATTTAAATGGGGGGATAATGGGGGTCCTTAACAGGAGCGACTCAAGGTTTAGCTTAAAATGATCTTGAACTTATTGTGAATACTTGTACAAAATTTTACGGCTGAACTAGCATTTTTTCAAAAGTTATGGAGCTTTTAAAAAAGGTCTAAAATGAAAATATTCTAATTTATGTTCTAGTCTTCTTCTTCCTTGCCTCGTTGTTTATACCGCTCCATGGTTCCGCGTTGCTCGACCTGCGGTGTAGGCACATCGCCCGTTTTGGCGATAATCTCTCAGCATACCTCTACAGGCAGCTCTATCTTGGATCGTGTCATCGCCGAGACCAATGCGTTGTTGTTGCTTTTTCATTTGACACATCCAGGTGTTATGTTCTAGTCTAACGCCGAAATATTCAATTAACCTTCGGGCGGGCGCAATGCATCTGACAGATTAAGTGACCAGTTTTTGTTGTGCCAATCAGCGATAAGAAAAGGGACTGAACTGAAACTCACAGTAGCTTAATCTTTATCGACCAGCTACCCAAAGCAGTTTTCAGTTTGTATCTACCATATGTCTGAGGGGCGGGAGGGGATGAAATAATCTCTCAGATGTATTGCGCCCGATTGTGTTATTTTCTCCTTTCTATGAAAATTTCCACTTGTTATACTTTTCACATTGCGTAATAACGTTGTGTTGACTTTTAGGCTCACCAAATTGTTCAATAGTGTGTTTTTAGTCAAATAAGCTCACATTTTTAAGCGGTCGAGTTGTTGGAGGTTTTTTAAATATTGAAGCGACTGAAAGCGGAATATTCTTGGAAAATTTAAAATGTGAAGGGTATAAAACTTTGTGAGCCAGTATTTGTTTCTAAAATTTCGTAGAACTGTTTCAAAAAGACAATGCAACAATAAATAGGAGTCTAAAATATACAGAAACTTAGTTTCATCCTTTTTTCTGCACTTAATCTGTCAGATGCATTGCGCCCGATCGTGTTAGGATTGGTATTGCGCCCGCCGGAAGGTTAAACTCTAATGTGTTATAGTTGAAATAGATTGGATGCGTCAGCATCGGCATCAGCAGAAAAATTCAATTTAAAACACACGCATTTGCCGTTGATGACCCACATTGACAGCAGCAGCAGCGACAGAAGCATTTTTTTTCTGCTTCAAGGGCAAATGCATGTGTTCTAAATTGAAATTTTTCTGCTGATGCCGATGTGTCAAATGTATTTCAAGCCTTATATATCATTGCAAAGATAATTTTATGTAGTTTTTTCGTCCTCAGACCATTTTTCTATATCTTTTACAGATTTTGAAATAATCGCAAAAATCCGAAAAAATGCCACCCTTTCCCTCCTTTTTTTAAGGTTGCGGACCCCCGATCGTTTGGGACTTTTAATGCCATAATCTGGTGACCATTCCCAACCATAATCCAAAAAAAAATTTCAATGTAGTATTTTTGCCGACCAAATATGCCATTTTTCTCAGACTATAATATCCCCTTACTTGTTGGCCACCTTATTGAAAAAATCAATTAAAATCACAATCACAATGATTTTTACCAAGTTTATCAGATCAATGCACGAACTACCTTAGGCGAAATTTGTTGTTGCAGAAACACAATGAAAATTGAAATTTTCTTGATTACACGATCATGTATTTCACAGTTTGATGTTGCCCACACATTTTTCTTGCATACTAATTCATCCTAGCTATCTAGTTTAAGAAACATTTGTGTCAATTAAAAAAAAAAGATCATGACATTAAAGAGTGCCTGATATGTATTTGAAAAAAATATTGTAAAAATTCCGAACAGATCAATTTATGAAACACATCTGTACGTGTGACTACAGGAAGTCACAATAAAGACCTATACAAAACATGCATTGTGGCATAATTGATTAATAATAATATGTGCGAAATTGTATCTAATAATAATTTCGGAAAAAAACTGATACGTAAAACACACAAATTTATGTACCAAAAAAACTACAAGTATGTATTTACTTCTAACACGTTTGCTTTCTATTTACTCAACGTCAAGTTTTCTAAATTTATTATCATAATTACGTTTATACATGTGCATAATGTTATGAATACTCGTTGTATTGGTAAGTTTGCATATTCATAAAGAAACTAAATACATAAACGCTAAATAAGCAAAAAGTTTTTTTCGGGGCTTTGAAAACGCATATGCAGCTACTATTTAACTAGTCGTAAACAGAAATATACTCGCTTGTCTGCACGAAGGAATATTATCCACAAATTAGTGTAAAATTTCAAGTTTTATTTTTAAATAGCTCTTATCACGGTTGAACTTAAGCAACCATCAACATAAAAAAAAATCATGTTTAATATGTTTATGTCATTAACTTAAATAAATGGTTTTTGTAGCCAAGGAAAATTAGTGGTTTTTCACACAGCGCGAACAACCGTCATCCTATCGAGTTGTTCGTTGTGCTGTGCTTCTGTGTACGTCTCTCAGTGTTTTTGTTTGTATGTCAAACATATCAAGGCAAAATCTAGTTCTTGGATTTTTGTTTAGTGAAAGAATAAATAACATTTTAGAACCGACACGATATGCCCCCATAATTTAAAATTTTCATACTGAGCTGAACATACATAAAGTACGTACGTACATGTATCCCATAAAACTCACGCAAATAAAAGTCGAGTGTGTGTTTTTGTGTTTATTATAATGAAACCCGGACAGGCGACATTGAGACAACGACGAAAACGACGTTGTGCCGCTTGAGACAACAAACGATATTTAAATTATATTTAATTTTTTTTTGTTCAGCTTAAAACAAAAAACTTTTCCATTTGATTATGTGTGTCGGAGGTTGCAAAATAATGGTAAATTGTTGAATTGATGACTGACAAATTTTTACTTTATGGGGAATTTCAATGTGCTATGTTTGGAAGGTTTCCGGGTGTTGCAATGATGGTTTATTCCGCCATATATGCAATGTTAAGAATATATTCAGAAGATAAAGATACATTTTGTAAAAGGAATATTTTGCTGAATTGATTCCATAAAACCTCCATAAAATTTCCATTGATTGATTGAGTAATTCCCATACGCCTCCATTTGGAAAACCAACTTAAATTTGTTAAAATTTACATAAGGCATAAAATAACAGGCGCGACAATCCAGCATTGGACTAAGGCCGCAGGATGTGTTAGTGACATCCTATTTCCAAGATCTTATCTACTTTTTGTTGAGGTAATGCAGGTAATGAGATTAGCATCACGCTCAGCAGTGTTATTTATCCGTTTGACATCTGAGTGAGATCATAGCCCGTCACAAGCTCGTGAGTTCGAAAAACACCATGATCCACGGTGAGATTCGAACTCATGACACAGTGCACCGAAGGTGCGCGCACTAACCGCTAGACCAGCCAGACTACTACATAAGGCATACAAATATGATAATTAAAACAAAACTGAGAATAGCGCATTTTATTTTAAATATGTAAAAAAAAATAATTCAAACGCGTATGCAATATTCCTGTAAGGGTAAATATTTACGATACGAGATAATGGCAATTTTGTGTTTTGAAATGAAAATTTTCGAAAATGGGTTTTGAAAAAGTCGATGTAGAGCGCTTTTACAGCTACATTTAGAAAAAACAGAGTCTTAGCTATCACACTTTCCCAGATACAGCCGCCTAAATGTGACCCAAATTTTATGCCAAGTGTGACCACTCTAGGGTCAATATAGTGAGATAATTGCAATTTTGTGTTTTCAAATGAAAATTTTCGAAATATTGTTTTTTTTTCAATTAAAATGCTTGTAGCCCTGCAGATTGGCCTTAACAGCCTGAAATATATTGGTTGGATATCAAATTACAGTCTTTTCCGTGAATCCTGGAATCATTCTCAAAGAAAATCAGGTTCCGGCAATTATGAAAACGTTAAACTAATTTTCAAATAGTCTCATCATTTAAGGTAAAAGTTTAAAACATTTAGTTCTAGACTGTTATTTTCGAGGTTTCTTACAAAGTTCTTCGATGATTTTATATTCAGAGAGTTAAGTTTTGGATTACATGTTTAACGAAGGAAGGTCTTAAAATCCTCCTGACACATAAATCTCTTCAAGAAATTTTTTATCATTTGAAGCATTGAAAATGTTCTTTCTAGGGTAGTATAGTTACTTCGCACCGTGACGTGGACATAATTTGACACAGCTTGCTCTGGGGCATTAGCCTATTCTCTTATTATAGCAGTTAACCTTCCGATAGTCGCAATCAAAAATGTAACCAGATTAAATCATATACATATCATTCTTAAGTAACTATTTTTTATTTCAATGTATGAAATTTGAATAAGATGTTTTTTTTAATTTCGAATAAATGCTATTAAATTTCAAATTTGAAAGGGTTTTGCACAAAGTCACACACTTAGATGTAGATTTTGGTAAGACAATGGATATGTAAAATGGAAAGGTTCCGGATGTCATAAAGGTGGAAGATAGTTCATGGCTGTTTCCAGTGTGTCACGTCAATTTTTTTTACTGGCTGCTGTAGTGTACAAAACTTGCTGCACTACGATGTTTGAAAGCGTAGAAATGCGGGTTTGATCAGTGGCGGAACAACTTCACTCGGGGCCCTCCCGCCAACTTATTGAGTAGGCCCCCCTACACTGAGAAAAAAGCAGAGTGAAATCGATCGAAAACACTCTTTTCAGTCATCAGTAACAGTAGTTTTCCATATAAGTTGAAAAATTGTCAGTTGATTGATTCACTGACAATTTATCAATTCGTAAGGAAAATAACTGTGACTGATGACTTAAAAGTGTGGATCGACCATAAACCAACTCTTTTGAAACATGATTCTGATGTTACAGTGTTTCTACTAAAATCAAAATATCTTAACTTTTATTAAATTAATGATTTCATCAATCGTTTTTTTTTTATTTTAAAATAAACACGCTCACGCAGCGCCGCATTGACCTTTTTATGTGTTGGTGATTTTTAAGCATGGTAACTTACCTGCACCTACAATGGGATTCGATCCCGCGAACATATGATTTGAAGACGAGCGCCCTATAGATTTCATTGTGTTTTCGAAATTTTTCGGAGAAAGCACCGTTATTCGAGAATTCAAATTAGTGACACGAGTGCTTGTAATGGATCTACATTTGGCTGCTGAATTATAGGATTATCTTTCAATGCAGTTTGTGGAAATACATAATTATTTTATCTTTGCGACGAGAAAGTTTTTTTTTTGATTTGCCCTAACTCCTATAGTGGAGCATGGAGCATGATACGGTTGACAGCCATACTACTTCTTAGTCGCATTGTTAGTTTATTATTCTACGATAGGCATATTTTCTTATAATATTCTGCGACGGGTCATACCGAGTTTCTCTATGAATCTCTATATCACAGAGTGGCCATTGCGACGAGAAAGCTATTAGGCGCCTGAAATAGCTTCTTTAGGACAGATAACACTGCAACGCGCCGACGGAAAATTCCATCGTTTTGGCATTTTGTTATTGGGCTAGAATGTGCACCAGACCGAAGAACTAGGAAAGGGTGAAATAATACCGGTAAATACCCGTCTCGTTACGTTTATGTATTTCCAGGAATTTACTGAGTGGTTAACAGCGTAACGAGAAGTTGACCACAAACCGATCACCTATTTCCTTCATTGCTATTGGGCCGGACTATCGTTAGTAGAACTCTCTAACATTTTTTTTTACTATGCATTCATTTCATTAACGTAGTGACGCTTCACTGTATCAGGACAAGGTTTATAGATTTTTCCAAAAAAAACCCTCCTGAAATATTTGTTTGCGTAGCCCGGATACTTTAGGCAAATATTTCGAATTCTCTTTCCAGGGGAAAAGGAGGCGGTGAATGTTGGCGGAGCGTCAAGGCAAAGTCTGATTATCAGTTTTCGACCTATGGGATAAGGGTGGTCAGGAAGCACCCTACTCCGAAGTGTTGTATTGTCATCCTGATATTCTAACACTTTCTAACCCGGTTGAAATTACAAAAACTACTCTATATAAAAATATACAGGGTGCGCCAGAGAAACGCACTTATTTGAAATGCCACCCTGTATAAAATAAAACGGATAACGGCTCGCAAGCAAGTTTTCAAATGTCACTTTCTTCAAGTTTATTTGGATATATGAAAACCATTGTGAAATGGAAAGACTTGGGTGAGACTGCAGATTAAAATCTGTATCAGATCACCATAAATTGGCTATAGTTAGACTTTAACCGCAAATTTTAGCCAGTTGTAATTAACAATAATCAGAATCACCATGATTGCAATAAAACCATACGATTCCACCTGAATTATAAAATCCTTGAGTACCATCTTATTTTTCTATTAGTTTCCTCCGGTTAGCTACGCTGATTACAGTTTGCATTCCGCCTGGTACTTCTATATTGCGAATAATGTATAATAATAATCCCCTAACATCCATTCATTTTCAACAACTTGATAAATGCATTACTCCATCATTAACTCAATTGTTATCTTTTCGTTTAAAAATTGAAGAGTCTCTATGTCTGTGTGCAACGAGAAAAAATATTTTTTTTTAATCTCCCCAGAATACAAACCATCGACTAACGACCTACCTACGCTACAGTACAGTATGATATGCCTGTGCCTGTATACATATACCTGCCAGCATGGTCTTTCCGTTTGGTTGAGCGATGGTGAATCGATTCCATTTTCATTCTTTCATTAAATTCAGAAGAAAAAAATTATCAGCTGTGAATGTTAAAAAAGATTGATTGGCATTGCAGAGAAGAGATAGATGGTCATTTTTAGTTTTTTCTCAATCATATCAATCGTTCTTTTTTGAATCCAAGAAGAACGACGATTTCTTGTAACTGAATGATTTTGTGCTTTAGCCGTTGCGGAATCATATGCCTATGGCTGGTGTTGCCGAGCAGGATTTCTGGTCTTTCGAAAATGCGTGCTATCGAAATTTCTAGGGTTCGATGTGATGTCAATGAATTGATGTCAATTTAATAGTTCTGTAAAAACTAAAAAACCGAAGTAAATACAGTCTCCAGCCAGAAAATAGCAAATCAAAACCAGTGCTAAACAAGTACTCAAAATTTTGAGTTAACCACGACATATTCTGTTCTGGGTTACTTATGGATAACATTATTTTCAATCTTTGCATCTCATGACGTTTTTTATATTTGTTCACCATAATTTCTCTACAATAACACAGTTGTAAAAAGAACTTCGCGGGGGTCTCATAACTGATTTTGATATTTTTCTTAAAAAAATTAGGGTACATAATTTTTTGCAATAAATGAAGCCTCACTCAGATCATTAAAAGGGAATATAACTGTTATTCCTAATTACCCTGCTCAATTTTATACCTTTATACGGTGCGGAAGGTCAATACACTTGGACCTTGGAGACTATAGCTGGATTCTGGAAAAGGACGTTTCAGTGCAAGTATGCATAACAAGAAACGTTTTGGACCCCAGCGATTTATTTTTGATTTAACGTTGAATTTTTAATGTAATGAATTACATAGTATTCAATATGATACAACTAAAACACAAAAGTATGCATACTCCAGCGGGTTGCGCCACACAGAGTGCATTTCGAGCTGGTTTCGAACTAGTATTACATGAGCATTTTTTGAGCATGCTACATCCATCGTCCAACAACAATGTTTTTGTTGCTTTTGTTTAAAAAACAAAAATTGAAAAAAAAAAGAAAATTTAAAAATGTCGCAGAGAAATGAGAAAAAACTGAATTGAAAAAGATTGAATTTGTGTGTCCTTGTTTCCTTATATTTTTATAAATTTCGGGAACACGTGCCGTGATAAAAGTAAACAATTTTTGATTATTTAATTGATTAAAAATGCCTAGGAATGTCATATTTGGGTCAACAAAATCGACCCATAAAAAAAAACAAATATGTATGTCCTTTTTTTCTATAAATAACTGTTTTTTTAAAAACCTTATGAGATAGGAAAAAATTTGTTTCCAATTCAGAGTCAAGTAATAAGTAAGAATCAATTACAACAATAACAATTTTAAACGGATTAAACTTTTTAAATTAAAATAACTGAGAAAACTCCGCTCTAAATGCATACAGTCTGGACTCGATAGTCCGTATCACATAATCCGGATATCACGCTAATTCGTATTTCGAAATATTCCTACTATCTATTCTATAGGTCGGATTTAGTCAGGAATTTCGACTCTATAATCGGGATTTTTCCGTTTTTCAGTTTGTAATGACAGCTTTGGTTACGTATTTTCTAACATAACGGTTCGGGAAATGCTAAACAATTTCAAGGTAAAAATATATTTATGGTCACTTATAACTGTTCTTCCTTAGATAAAAATGATTGTGCTAATAAGGATGTTTCGTTAGTCCAAACTACCTCTTGCTATAATTGATCCGGATTATCGAGTCAAGACTGTATTTCGAAAATCACGTTTTGCGGAAAAATCTAACGTGATGGAGAAAAAAGGGTTACAGTTCAGCACGGCAAAATACACTCGGCTTCACAAAAATCGGGCCACTCGCCACTTTCGAACTCAAATTCAATTTTCTCTAAAAGTATGAAACTTACAACTATGAAAGTTATATCTACAGAAAGTGCATTTAATGGCAATTCAAATGACTATGATTTTTATCTGAAGTACCGTTAACTCGCGCAACAAACACAATGCCCGGTTTAATTGAAGCTCAGTGTACATTAGGATCACCTAAAAGTTTCCAAAAAATATTTTTTGCAGACCCTTGTAATTTTTATTTTTCGATCAGCAACCCTATTAATCAGCTTACATGCTCTATGCGTTGCGAATTCATTCTCTTCTTATTCGGAATTCATAATATAATCGGATAATAGCATTAATCCACTGGACTGGAAACTGAAAACTTTAATCGATGAATACGAAAACCTTGTGTCACGTCCAAACAGCACGACATCGCCGCCATGGGCTTTCAGTTTGTTGGCACAGTCATTACTTCGAATTTCTTTAATTAATGGCAAGATTTGTACACGACCATCGGAATCGTTCATTATAATTATTTTTTTAAGACTTTGCTGTGTTTCTTTTAAGCTTTGCGGAACGACCAAGTTGCCGTCAGGGACTTAAAGCCCAAAATTAATATTGCGTTAAGTCGAAATAATGAATGGCCCCCTTTATGAGTAAATACAATCTGAAAATCCCATTATAGCCTGCGCGTATTCAGTGGCGTCTTATAACATAAAAGTCGATTACACACATATGTACCTATAAATTCGACATTACCAAGCAGCTTATAATTCAGAGCAGTGGTCTGAATAAAAAAACAGCAACGAATGAACGAAAGAAAATTGTTTTTCGAAGCACTTTTCATGACTTTTCAGTAATTCGATATTGGATTGGAAGCTTAAAGGAATTTTTCATTCTGATCTAATTTCGGATTGTCACGCAAGAAGAAAAACATGCCGCGCACAAAGTCGAATACATACAACAGCTTGCAGATAAGTCTTTTAATACTGACTGACGATGTTTTTTCTAAAGTCCCACGAGCGAACATTATAAAACGGTCAGTCCCGTATATCATTTTGATTATAACATTTTCTTCCATTCATCAATTTATAAATCGTTGTGATAGTCACGAAGGCTGCGGCGAACGTTGAGTTCATGGTAGCGTTCCAATGAGTCGATTGTCGTAAATTATTACAATTGAGAATGGACTTTAATTATGCAACCGAAGATTATCATAAAACAATGTAAAATTGCTAGCAGAGAACATTTATTACGTTAGCCATATGCAAAATAATCGATCATTTTTTTCCTAATTTGCCATCTTTAGCGATGACGTATAATTTTTAAGGGAAAAACAAGATATTCGAGAATTTTAGCATGTCGTACAAAATATGTAGTACAAATAGGCTTTATATTCTCTAAAGGAAAAATTCCGTAAATTCCTACCGTACACAAAACAGTATACCACAAATTTGCATGTCCCAAGTAGGCATGGGTCGACGCCATCTAGATGTACAAGCCAGATTATCAACTGATTAAAATGAATCTGTCAGTGGCGATGAACTCAAGTAACACATTACAACAATAGCAACAACAACAGGTAAACTCTCAGTGGGCACGGACGAAATTGTAGACTCGGGTGGAGCTTAGGTTTCAGCAGTTCGGCCTGTTTATCAAGATAGCAGTGCATGGGTGTATAATCACGACAAATAATTTCGACAATTTCGACTGTTTAAAGAACGTCAAAAACATACATTTGTACATACATATGTATATGTATACGCAAATACGCATACCAATGCAATTGTGGTATATTGTTTTGTGTACGGTAGGCAAGCGAATGTCTTTTATATAGTACTGTATTCCCAGCAAGAAAGCTACTGGTTAAATTACTAATGTTTATCTAGTCAAAATCCGTTTAATTTTCTGGGTACCGTGCATAGGCCATCGGGAAAAAATTGACCTATATACTTCACACAGCACTCGTACGTGAGAGTTCCCCTACAATGTTATATAGTGAAAAGGCAACAATCTTTGAGTTATTTCCAACCAAACTGTCCGGTATTTTTGCGTTAAATACCATAGATTTATTGGTTATTTTATCCATTTAATCACTCGGTAACCTTGTAAGTATTATACTAGTAATATTACCGGTATTTTCCGTAACATTTACTATAAAACTATCAGGTAAATTAGCTGGTAGTACTATAGTAAATATCATCTAAAATACCAGTAAAATTACTACTTCTTTAACCATCATTTTAATGCAAATTAGCGGCTATTAAGCTGGTAGTAATCCTTGTATTATAATGATATATTACCGATAAAATCTGACCAAAATACGATAGATTTATTGGTATTTTTATCCATTTAATTGCCCGGTGACATTGTAAATATTATACTGGTAATATTTCTGGTATTTTCCGTGATATTTACCATAAAACTACCAGGTAAATTAGCTGGTAGTCCTATGGTACAGATCATGAAAAATACTAGTAATATTACTACTACATACGTTAGCCACTATTTTAGATCAAATCAGCGGCAATAAAGTTGCTAGTAACCCTAGTATTGCAGCAGAGTAAACGAACGTCATTTGATGGGATTTTTGGTAATATTGTTGAGGACGGTGCCTTGATTATGAGGAAAAAATTCTGACCCATAGGGGGACCGGGAGTTGGAAAAAGGGGGAAATGGGGGTAATTTTTCGGTTTTAGCGATTATTTCGAAAACGGCGATAGTTACAAAAAAAAAATGTTCTAAGAACGAAAAAAACTACTTCAAATTACCTTTAGGAAGTACCGTTTTTTGAAAAACTCTATGCTAGCTTGGAAAAAAACCTCGCATATTAAAGTTCATTGGTTAACTCACATTTTTTGGGAGTTATCGAGCATTTTTTCAAAGCATAAAATTTTCAAATAAAGATCCGTCGTATTATTGCAAAATAAAGATCCGTCGTATTATTGCAAAGGTAATTTTATTCAGTTAATTCCGTTCTCGGTACATTTGTTTTTGTAGCTATCACCGTTTTCGAAATAATCGTGAAAACTTCACACTTTCACCAAGGATCGCTGAATACTGACGAAAAATTAAAATGTGTCCGTCTGTCTGAAGAAAAAAAGTACCGTCCTCTTGCTTTATACCGAGAAATGACATTGCACATGGAACAATTCCTGCTGCTTATAGATTTAAAGAAAAGTCCTCATATAAATTACCCACAGTTGTGTGGTAAAACATTGTTAATAAAATAGTAATATGACCTGGCATTTACTATAAATCTTACGAGTTAATTAAGTGGTTAAATAACTAGTAATTTTACTGGCTATTTTTCTTATTATTAAATAGTAATATTTGTTGGATTTAACAGATAATATACCACAATTTTAAGGGGTAAAAATAATATGACAAACTTACCGATATTTTATTGGGTATTTAACGTGTTTATTTCCCATAAATACTTGATATTTTGGCTGAAATTTACCTAATAATTATGAACTTTTTCACCAGGGGAAATAATGCTATGGGCAATATATAGGTTATTTATGGCCCAATCGTATACGTGCGTTAACTAGTCAATTACAGTGAGCCTTTTTTTAGATATTTAACTAGTCATTTGACCAGGTTTGCTCTTGCAAACTCTGAAGGCGAAAGCAAAAAATATGTAAAGTATTTGTCTGTGTGAGTTTTCGCTGATAAAAGTTTGTATGTAGTAGTAGTTTCGGTTAGCGATTTCTTGCAGGGTTGTACGACATACCCAGCAAGAAAGCTACTGGTTAAATTACTAATGTTTATCTAGTCAAAATCCGTTTAATTTTCTGGGTACCGTGCATAGGCCGTCGGGAAAAAATTGACCTATATACTTCACACAGCACTCGTACGTGAGAGTTCCCCTACAATGTTATATAGTGAAAAGGCAACAATCTTTGAGTTATTTCAAACCAAACTGTCCGGTATTTTTGCGTTAAATACCATAGATTTATTGGTTATTTTATCCATTCAATCACTCGGTAACCTTGTAAGTATTATGCTAGTAATATTCCCGGTATTTTCCGTGACATTTACTATAAAACTATCAGGTAAATTAGCTGGTAGTACTATAGTAAATATCATGGAAAATACCAGTAAAATTACTACTTATTTAACCATTATTTTAATGCAAATTAGCGGCTATTAAGCTGGTAGTAATCCTTGTATTATAATGATATATTACCGATAAAATCTGACCAAAATACGATAGATTTATTGGTATTTTTATCCATTTAATTGCCCGGTAACAATGTAAATACTGGTAATATTTCTGGTATTTACCGTGATATTTACCATAAAACTACCAGGTAAATTAGCTGGTAGTCCAATGGTACAGATCATGGAAAATACTAGTAGTATTACTACTACGTTAGCCACAATTTTAGATCAAATCAGCGGCTATAAAGTTGCTAGTAACCCTAGTATGGCAGCAGAGTAAACGAACGTCATTTGATGGGATTTTTGGTAATATTGTTGAGGACGGTGCCTTGATTATGAGGAAAAAATTCTGACCCATAGAGGGACCGGGAGTTAGAAAAAGGGGGAAATGGTGGTAATTTTTCGGTTTTAGCGATTATTTCGAAAACGGCGATAGTTACAAAAAAAAATGTTCTAAGAACGAAAAAAACTACATCAAATTACCTTTAGGAAGTACCGTTTTTTGAAAAACTCTATGCTAGCTTGGAAAAAAAACCTCGCATATTAAAGTTCATTGGTTAACTCACATTTTTGGGGAGTTATCGAGCATTTTTTCAAAGCATAAAATTTTCAAATAAAGATCCGTCGTATTGTTGCAAAGGTAATTTTATTCAGTTTATTCCGTTCTCAGTACATTTTTTTTTGTAGCTATCACCGTTTTCGAAATAATCGCTAAAACTTCACACTTTCACCAAGGATCGGTGAATACTGACGAAAAATTAAAATGTGTCCGTCTGTCTGAAGAAAAAAAGTACCGTTCTCTTGCTTTATACCGAGAAATGACATTGCACATGGAACAATTCCTGCTGCTTATAGATTTAAAGAAAAGTCCTCATATAAATTACCCACAGTTGTGTGGTAAAACATTGTTAATAAAATAGTAATATGACCTGGCATTTACTATAAATCTTACGAGTTAATTATGTGGTTAAATAGCTAGTAATTTTACTGGCTGTTTTTCTTATTATTAAATAGTAATATTTGTTGGATTTAACAGATAATATACCTCAATTTTAAGGGGTAAAAATAATATGACAAACTTACCGATATTTTATTGGGTATTTAACGTGTTTATTTCCCATAAATACTTGATATTTTGGTTGAAATATACCTAATAATTATGAACTTTTTCACCAGGGGAAATAATGCTATGGGGAATATATAGGTTATTTATGGCCCAATCGTATACGTGCGTTAACTAGTCAATTACAGTGAGCCTTTTTTAGATATTTAACTAGTCATTTGACCAGGTTTGCTCTTGCAAACTCTGAAGGCGAAAGCAAAAAATCTGTAAAGTATTTGTCTGTGTGAGTTTTCGCTGATAAAAGTTTGTATGTAGTAGTAGTTTCGGTTAGCGATTTCTTGCAGGGTAGTAGTCTGGCTGGTCTAGCGGTTAGTGCGCGCACCTTCAGTGCACAGGGTCATGAGTTCGAATCTCACCGTGTTCCATGGTGTTTTTCGAACTCACGAGCTTGTGACGGATTATGATCTCACTCAGATGTTAAACGAGTACCCATTTGTGGGGATAAATAACACTGCTGAGCGTGATGCTGATCTCATTACCTCAACAAAAAAGCAGGTAAGATCTTGGAAATAGGATGTCACTAACACATCCTGCGGCCTTAGTCCAATGTTGGATTGTCGCGCCTGTTATTTTTTTTTATTGTACGACATGCTAAAACTCTCTATTGTTGAAGAAAGTATAGTTATCTTTTTTATTATATAACTATTATTATTTGTCAAAAGAAATATGTATACTCCAAGAACTATGTCCAATAAATTGTAAATATAATTGTAAAATGAACCTTAATTTGTGGAATTTTTACGTTAGGAAAATTTCATCCGTTAAGTGACCAACATCGTGAACATAGCCTCAAATGTTCTTAGGAAGATACTCCACCCACTCCGAATTAAAACCAACTACCACAACCAGATTTTTCGATAGTTTAAATCATTGGTATCCAACCTTTTGGATTCTAGGGGCCACATTGACTGAGAAAAAGTGGTTGCGGGCCGCATAAAAAAAAAAACAAAATAATTATATATATATCTGTTATGTATACATGGACTTCATAGATTGTAAGCGTCCCTTTATTTCGAATCCGAAAAATTAAGTTTTGTAGAAACCCCGATTGATTAAAACAGTTCATAAGGGCTCCATTACACAGTCATATTTCTATTATAATATGTATGTCATATCCTTAAGCCTACTCGATTCATGCCGTTTCAATTTTTAGACGTCCAGAAACCAAGTCAAGTAAGCTTAAGCATATTATAATATATGACTGTGTAATGGAGGCCTAATATGAATGAACTGTTTGAGTTTCTCCTTGATGTTGTTCTGATACCAAAATTATCTCCGTGCTTATGGAACAATTGGAACGCAAATTAAGAGGGAGCGGTATATTTCAAATTATTAGTACTGGGGTTCCTAAAAATATTTTAAAATGAAGAAAATACTGCCCCGTGAGTCATGCTGGAATTTCAGTGTCGTTCTGGAGACAGTTTTGCACTCCAAGCCAATTTAAATGAAGCGTTGTATCGGAAAAAAATCCAGCAGTCTGAAAAGCTTCGAGCCTTTTAACATTTTGAGAGATGGTGCCAAGGGCCTTTCCCTGAACCGGACATCATAGACTGCGCCACCCCTGCTTTATTAATATCTTGCCGTGTCGCATTGATATCCTTAGTGGGTCGGGTGTTGAACAGCCCTGATTTAAATTGTCGATTGTTGGTAAAGGTGCTAAAAATTGTACATAAATCCTTATTTTTACAAAGGGCAATCGAGAATAATCTTGGTCATTTTGGTTTTGCATTTTACATCGAACTCGCCTAGGATTTTCACTTTATTGGACCGTAGCTCGTCTGTATCTACAGAAACATGTCTAAAACACCACCCATATTAAGCGACCACCTTTCATAACGACCGATTTTTTCGGGAACGGATTTGGTTTCCGTACAACTCCATATTTGTTTTCCTGTTTATAGGACCAGCGACCACTACATTACTCATCGGTCTATACAACCCTTCAACCAACTCTATTAACGACCGAGAAAAATGCGATATGCCCGTATAAAGCGACCATAGGCGAGTATGCGCTTATCTTTGATGTTTTTTTTTCACGTTTTCTTAATAAATTTAGCAAGTAACGGTATTCTCCCAGAAATCTGAAGTCGTTTCTAGTTATACGAATAACAGTGAAAATGTCCAATTTGATCTTGGATTTTGTGGTTGTAGGGGTCATTCGGTCCTGATCCTGATGCAGCTGCTGCTTTCATTGTACTAATTCATCAAACACCAAGCAAACATCAAGCAAATACCCACTTAATTGTCATTTCATTTTTCCGTTAACGCGTATCTGATCTATTTTTAATTTTAAAGTAAGGGTGACCTCTTCGATCTTTTACAAAAGGATTAAGTTTTCGTGTCTAGCCCTGGATGGAGAAGATTGCGTTTTCGAATTCCTTCAATAAAGATTGTTACATTTTCATGGCCAACTGGGAATTTAAAACGCCATAAACGCATTTAAATTCAATTGGCAGAACTCAATGACGTTTTTCTTATCAAATATCGGAATTGATTTTTCAACAACTTTTCAATCGAATTCTTGAAAAAGATCTTTAGATATTCAAATGTTTCCTTTTTTAGGTAAAAGGTTGTTATGCAAATCAGTCAATTCGGTGTAATTCTGTAAATTTCGTCCAGCTACTGCGATTTGTTTACTATGCGAGCCTTTCAAAATGATCCAGTTTAAACGGTGGAGAGCTCTTGCATTCACGAAGAGCAGGTGTAGACAGAAGATTTGCGCTATTTACTCTATGTGGTTCGGAGCCACTCATCTTCACTAAATCTACCAGTAATAAATTTATCCAGGACACCTCCTGTCAAGACAAATAAGTTATCCTCTTCAATTCTGGATGGAAATAATGGGCGTAGATTTCTTGAGAAGATAGTAGCCTTGAAATCTATCATGTGGCTTCAAGGTGTTGCACTTTGCCTCCAAATTAATGAATTTAGTCTCTTAGTTCATTCTCCTTATTAAGCGATCACCTCTAATAGCCACCACTTTTTTTCGGGAACCAACGGTGATCTCTTTAGACAGGTTTCACTGTATATCATTCGTGCTCGTTGATTCCTGGTTTCAATCGACAATTTAAGTATAAGATTTCAGTTTGGATTTCTCGCGATTTCTTGGAAACAACGAAATCTAGAATAACAGAGTGAAATTCTTCGAAAATAGAAAACAGATTCTTCGAACAATTTTATTAAATTCGTCCATTTCCTCGAAATTTAGAGCAAATTAAAGTCCGAATTCCTCTATAGTCCGGATCGACTCCGGTTTTCATTAGTCCGGATTATCGAGTACGCACTGTATGTATTGAAGCGTTTGAAATCTGTGACAGGTAGATACTGAGAGCTCTTTCCGTGGCGACCATAACACTATATTCTCAATGACAGTCAGTCTTTAGTCAAAGCTCTATCCCCCAGAAATTAATCTAAAATTGTTTGGGGGGTGCTTTAACGTTACTCGACATTGGTTTAGTTTGTTAGTTTGTGTTTTAATGTTACTTAGTACCTAACAATCTTTCACGATTATGTTTCTAGATATTTACGTATTGAGGATCACACAGGTAGAAATAAGGAGCTTGCGAGATTGGGCCATCTTGTTTACTCCTTAGCCCTTATTAGTTCTTTTATACCTAAAGGATAGATGGTGGATCGTGGCAAATTTACACCTGTACCCGTTTTTAGGTAAGTTCCAATTAGTACTATTATTGTTATTAAGTTTTTTTTTTATTGCGAACTTAGAAACATTTTTGGGTGTTTTAAATAGTACATACATTACATTACATTACATTTTGTCAATTTAGGAAAAGGGTGAGCATTACAGCATGATTATGGGCAGTCATGGTGATGAAGGTTGTCATCTGTATATTAGTAGCTATTGACGGTTAAAGCAAATACAATACAATACATACAATACCGCTATCATTACAAACTGTATCACAATACACAACAGCAGTTTGGGTATGTAAAAAAGGGGACCCTCGGAGCTTACTCGGATTTTTTAGCTGATCTATTGCTCTGGAAAGACGCTACAGCACAAAAAGATTCAAATAATATCGGTTCACATCCTAGCAATAATAATTTTGTCGAAAATTCAATGATAGACCGCCTTTTGGCGGGGTTAACTTATCGGACCTAAAATACATATTACATTTTAAAAAATCAAAATTCACTTATATTACAATGAAACAAACAATATTTCTCATCCATAATAATTTTTCTGTAGAGCAAAGCTAATAACAAAAGTGTTTTTTTTTGTATTGAGAAATGCTCCCTGTTTGCTTCAATAATTTATTTGGTCCATTTTCGCACCAACTCGCATTCAACTGGCAGTAGAATAGGATAACGGTATTTGCCTGTTTTCTGGAATCTAACGGCGCTTGTAGCAAACTCATCTTCTTATTGCATTAGTCGCCAAAAAAGTCATTGCATTTAGAGTTAGGTGGATACAATCAGAGCCCGCCAAAAGGCGGTCTGTCCTGCTACACTGAAAAAAAGGTACCCTGAAACAATGAAATTGTCCATTAAAGTAATTAATATTTACACCGATATCCCACCGAAGACGGCTTTCATCAGCCTTATGAATTTGTTGTTAACAAAACAACGAACAAAAAGTTCATTAAAAGTATGAACTAGTTCATAAAATTAACAACTTGTTCATTGATATTATTACTGAGTTCATCAATTAAAACAAAAAAAAACTGGCGCAGGCCGGCATCCAGGTTTCAAGTGTTGACGACTTTCATTCTACATTTTACCTCTGCTCTGAAAAGCCATAAAAATTACCTACCTACCTACAGTGGGAATCGATCCCGGGACCCTATGATTTGAAGACAGACGCCCTACCTACTACACCACGCAGACTATACGTGATGAAGGTTTATAAAATACACTTAAAGCGATAATGACTTCGTTCATAGTATTACATTATTACTATGAATTATGTCATGTAATTAATGAGCAATAACATCAAATTTTGTTTTTTTACCTACTATCGGGGCTAATGTATGGGTTCATAGCCGGAATGTACAATGCATAAGATAATAATAGATGAACTCTGTATTATCTTAAGGAAGAGAAGGATTATTTACTATGAGCTAATTCATCATGGTAATGAAAAAAGTCTATGCTCCTAGTTCATTAATATTATGATGATTTTTTTTTTCAGTGTAGAGGGTTAAACAGTTCTCATAGTTTGTATACACAAAAAAAAGTCCGAGGCTAAGCTGTTACATTATTATTATTCAACACTTGTTTTTTTTTACAAAAGGCAGGACTCTCTCCTTATTTTCCTTTATGATCGACCGGTTTAATATATATGTATTGTTAAAGTAGTGGGACATGCTACAATGAATTCCAGAAATATGATGCGGAACAAAAAAAAAATAATCAGTACATACCTGCACTCTGCATTCAAACTAGGGAGGCAAATACATACATGGTGAAAAAGGGCAATGCAATAGCTTCAGGAAAAAAGATAAAAGGAAAATTTATAACCGACGCAAAATGTGTCGCAAATTTTCATTGAACGTGTTCGTGTGATGCTATTAGAATAGAATAGGATAACATATAACTATAACTGTTTCTTTTGAATACTGATACCTAAAATATACTGTGAACTCTAGGTAGAATATTGAACGTGAGAATTGATTTTGTTTTAAGGAGGTATTGAACTATCAAATAAAGTTTGACCAATGACGCAAAAAGTTTACCCCACTAGTGTAATAGCAAAATAAATAACCAAAAATATGCTTGACCAAAAATGAATGACCATCGTGGTCATTCATTTGTCGTCAAACATATGACCTTAGTGTAATAACAAAACAAATCTGTGGTCAAATTTATTTTGCAGTTTTTGGTCATACGGGCATTCAAAAATTACCAATTTTCTGTGTGACCCATGGTAGTCAAACGAAATGATTCGATTGGGTGCATTTAATGGACAATATCAAAAATAAAGACCATTTTAAACCTTTTTCAAACTTTGGGATATTGGAAAATTTAAATTTAAATTAATCTGTGGAATTATATCGGAGAAAATATTTTTGATCTTTTGGTCAGTCTGGCTGGTCTAGCGGTTAGTGCGCGCACCTTGGGTGCACAGGCTCATGAGTACGAATCTCACCGTGTTCCATGGTGTTTTTCGAACTCACGAGCTTGTGACGGACTATGATCTCACTCAGATGTTAAACGAGTACCCATTTATGGGGATAAATAACACTGCTGAGCGTGATGCTGATCTCATTACCTCAACAAAAAGCAGATAAGATCTTGGAAATAGGATGTCACTAACACATCCTGCGGCCTTAGTCCAATACTGGATTGTCGCGCCAGTTATTTATTTATTTTATTTAAATATTTTTGATAGTAAAATTTAACTCTCGGTAATAGCTTCGAAGTGGAACAATCTGCGTTTTCAGTACACAACTCTAGTTTGGCGATCTCATCTTTATCAAAGAATTTTGGTAGACCCGACGATTTTTCCTGTTCGATTTTTCCCGTTCTAAAGTTTTTTGTATTCTCTAGAATTTGTTGTGTCAATAGTATATTCAATTACAATTAGTAACAATTTATAACTGAAATAATATTTTTTTTCTGGAGGAAACAAAGTACGTATTTCCCAATTGAATATGTTAAAATAAAGAAGCATGAGAAATATTGATTTTTTATAAATTTGGTTTAACTGTTAGATATTTTATCTTTGCCACCAGATATTCGCAATAATTCGAGAACGGAGATATGAAACAATAGCTGTCGGTGGCACTCTTGAAGTCACGATAAGCCCGTTCGTGTGCTAGAATTATTTCGCTCAGGATGGTAGCTTGGTTTTTTGTTAATGGTCGAACGGACTCACAATAAATTTATAATTTGAAACTAGTGCGGCAATCCTACAAATATGGGTTTGGGACTTTAGACGCACTCCGAAATTTGGTGATGATGTTTGGATGAGAAATCAGGTTACGCACCGCAACTTCAATAGCACAATGTCCAAATTGCGAGCCGGGCATACAAAGTTACCTAATTAACAGTGAGCTACCTAATTAACAGTGAGCAAGGGCAAGGGATACTGCATTACATGGACGATAGCCAGATGCTTCTGCTGTTTAAAAGGTGCTTCTTCTTTCACAAAAATTATGACGTAATTACTTCTAGAATTTTATTATGAACCAAGGCTGATCACTGAACAAAGATTGATTGTAGGGTTTCTCAGGTTAGCGCAACTGAAACTACCCCCGGTGTTTCTCAAGCTTTCCACTAGCTTGTGAACTAGAAATAGAAAGGTCGTCCAACTACTTTAAAACTGGCGGGCTGACGGTCCCTATACTCAAGATAATTTCCCAGTGCTCTTTAGTATAAACTCTGGGATTTGGATGAGCAGTTATAAAATTTGAGCACCGTCAACCTTATTTCTAAAACCCCTTTTGAAATATTTTCTTACGTCCGCCCCTGTCCGCACAGAAAATTTGTGAAAAGAGCTGGCTGCTTCTCTAATTTTGCCTAAGAAAAGGGGTGTATGGAGTAGGGATGAGCATCGAACATCGATGTTTCGAAAACATCGATGTTTTTGGTCCGATGGTCGATGTTTTTACCATCGATGGTTTTGCGTCGATGGTTTTCAACTATCGATGTTTCTCTCCTCAACAAATTTTTTTTTACAACTCAACTTTGTCTTTATAAGTGTATGTGAATACCGTGAAACAGCCCAATCAGAGAAAAATGTAAATCCATCGTAACTTACAACATGCAATCCATCTGTCGTGAACACTGTACACACAAAAAGGAGTGTCTTTCTTTATATGCCCGGTAAGGCAAAATTTCCACTGTCACTCGTCAAGATGCAATGTACGACGGACGGCGAAGGATATCCGATTATCGTGCTTTCTCCCTCAGTGTTCAGAGACTATGGAGAAAGTGGAACAGCAGGCCCACTGAAATTTCGTCGCGTACTTTTCCAAGTCGTGGTCACACGGTCAGATTCCCGCGCGGTACCGCTGATTGCTCTATGCCAGGGGTGTCAAACTTAAAGCCTGGCCTGGACCAAATATCAGTGTCTTAAGGTTTAAGCGGGCCCCAAAATAAAAAAATTTAAAACGCGTATTGAAACCTATGTATATTTGTAATTTAATCCCAGAATATTTCCTTTAAGATGCGTGACTATTAATCTAAGTCAGTAGCTTCCTAGTGATTACGTCCTATAGAAATTACATCTTTTGAAAATGATCTTCAAATAAATTGAGAACCTTAGATAAGAAGTTAAAACGGCAACATTATTTGTGGACATTTCACATCCAGGTGATTTCCTCACTAAATATACGATTTCGGGGATTTAGAACTTTGTCCCTCAAGTAATCTCTCAGCCCAAGATATTCCTCTCCAATAACCTGAAGGATGCGACCGCGAGTCATGCTTGAAATACATATCGCGCAGAAGCAGGCAGAATTTCATAGCTGACAAATATGGTGAATGCCGAGCTTTCTGCCTGGCATTTTTGTCAGCAATGTAAAATACATTGCGCTTGACATTTCGCGATGCTGATTGCACTGCTACTGCATGATATGTATTTCTAGCATTATAGTGCAACGTGGCGGATAGCTAGCAAGTTTGCCTAATACATACTAACATAAATCTGGACCGAATTTCGGGACAAAACAATTTCACAAAAAGGCTAATATTTTCCTCCACAAAAACTGATGCCTTAAGCAAATGTAACTCAAATAATCATGGGCGATTTTTTTAAGCGTGCATTAGCCACCGACTTCTTGACGAGTTTTAGTAAATTGTGGAAATGAGTTCAACATCTCGAATTTGTGGTGCCACACTTTTTTTTTTAATAAAGTTTGTAGGCTTGAAATACATATCGCACAGCGGCAGAAGCATCAGCAGAATTTTATAGCTGACAAATATGCTGAATGCCAAGCTTTCTGCACAGCATTTTTGTCAGTAATGTAAGATGCATTGTGCTTGACATTTCGCGATGCTGCTTCTGCGTGAAATGTATTTCAAGCATTCGACCTGGCCGCGGGCTGCGAGTTTGACATCTGCTCTATGCGTTGGATTGTGGGTAAGATACGAATGCGTATTATGCAAAAAACGAAAGGAGAAGAGTTGCGTTCTGGTGGGTGGTAGAGGCAATGAATGAAAACCATAAACTGAACCATATATCTATTCAATCAGCTTAATTTTTGATATTAAAGTGATTATTTTTTTTTATAGTACTCAAAAAACCCAAAACATCGATGTTTTTGGTTCGATGTTTTCATACCATCGATGGTTTCGTATCGATGTTTTTTCGATGGTAACCATCGATGTTTTTCTTTCGATGCTCATCCCTAGTATGGAGCCCTTTTCTGTTTCTAACATTCACAATCCCAAACTTTTCTTTGAATTTCTCGAAGGCCACCTTTCATCTTCTTAAATAACACGAGTGCTTTAATCAACAAGAGGCAAAATTACGCCTTCAAGCAAAATTTAACTGATTTTCTATAGTACAAAAATTTAGTCAACTAAACCTTTGTAAATTCGACAAATAAAAATGAAACAATGCCAAACAACCACCAAATGCATACTGAATTGATGTAAGCTTTGGTATTTTTTTTCTGAAAGGGTCATACTATTGTGATAGGCAAATATGCCTTGGCCAAACAAATGACCCAAAACCCGACTGACTACGTCATTGGCCAGCCAAATTGGTCATTTGTTTGTCCCATAGTGTAATAGGTACCGAAAAACACTTTTGGTCATTGCAAAAGTTGGACAAATTTTTTATGACCCACTGAACAAACTTTATTTGATAGTGTAATACCACCTTAACTATTCAAAATAATTGATCAGGAAACTGACAATATTTATTTTTAAATTATGTTATTTAATTTATTTCGGCGCACAATATAATTACGATAATGCACCTTAACTAAACAAGACATGTAGCACGACATCCTACATAGAATTACAGTCAAACCTCTCTAACTCGAATTACGACTTGCAAAGACAAAATGCTCGAGTACGGGAAAGTTCCACAAATGGAAAGTGGAAAAGTGTGAAACCATCAAAGACGAATTTTGTATCTTTTCATTTCGGGAAAAAATAATGCAAATAATATCAGACTCAAATAAAAAGTTTTTCACAAAAGTGACACAATTTTCATATCAAAGCGTATTTTTAATCTTCCGCCGAATGATTTAATCCATCTACACTCAGTAAAATGGGTCCAGTAAACATAAAGTTTTTGTCTCATTAATTATTATTTTAATTGGACGGCAATTTACTAGATTTGTTCACAAAAGTAAACGGATGCAATAATTATTAAAACTAGACGAATCCTAATTAGATATTCTGTATGAAATGTATCCTGTAAATTCAATGGGATATTGTATTACATTTTAGTTAGTTAGTTAGTCGCATTGAAGAAGTAAAAAAAAAGGGGTGTTCGACCTAGAGGTTGCATTTTATATTCGAAATTGATGGGAACGCCAGTGAAACACTAAATTTGTTCGAGACAAGGAAAAATTATACTTAAAGAGATTTCGACTTAGAGAGGTTTGTCTGTATTTCATTTGATTAAATTTCGGTGCCAAAATACTTTTGCTACACTGAGAAAAAAAATTAGAATGGTTATCTAAAGAAATAGTCGAATTTATCTAAAGTTAGCGTTGATTTTCAGCTTATGATTCTATGTAGTTGAAACAGCTACGAAGATATGGATAATTTTTCTATTCGTCATTAGTTGAAACATCTACTATATTTGCAAATTCAATTAATTCATTTTTAAAGACAGCTATTCATTATCTATAAATTGTTAAATGTTGGATAGCTAAATTGTGTTGACGAAAAAAGAACGATTGTTTGTAGTTAAATTTTATATTTGAATAGTACAATCGACAACTTTTGTGGAAGAATTTACCAAACTGTTTCTTCTAATCTTGCGTGGTTAAATGAACGAATTTAATAGTATTTTCAGCTGCGAAGATTAGAGAAATCAGCTATTTCTTTGGTAAAACTATCTAAATTTAAGTCAACTATGTACTTCACTTTAGATAAAAAGTCTAAACCATTTTTTTCAGTGTATACATACTTATATTACTTATATGTATGTGCACTGTGTCGATCACGATCTGATACCACCAGCATTTAAACAGAAATTTAAGGAGTACATACATAGGTACCCTGAAAATTATTTTGACACAGCAGCCATTCTGTAAAGTATACACTATTTCGACTCATCTAACCAGAAAGTGGAAATACATTACCTACATATTTTTCCCCGTGCGATTTTCCTTCGTGTAATTTCAAAATAATATATCTTTCCTTCATATAGATACACATATATATGAAAATGATCAAATATAAAATGTACGAGTAGGAGTACATAAAATGGTAATGGTTTACATGGTACATGCGATTATTCTGAACATTGGTTTTGCACGCTCGTGTACACGATTTTCACATAAGACACACTAAACACTGTGATGCGTCCCAGGCAGTAATTGTTAGCTGGGCTGGTATAATTTAGCAGAGAAGCAGAATGACACAGTTGACCTCAAGCAATGGGCTCAATTACAAAGTACTTCAATCATTGAGTTCAATTACGAAACATCTTGAGGTCACGACAGTCAGTCGTAATTTTAGCAATCTGATTTTTTTTTTTCATTTGCTAGTGTAGCGATAAGATTTTTTTTGTATTATATGAGGGAAATGAAAAAATAGTATCAAAAAGTCACTAAAATGTCAATTAATTTTATGACGTTGATAGGCATACATGGCGGCAATAGTCTGAATTGAATTTCGATAGTACATGTAGACATGGACCATGATGTTGGTTTGTATGGCAATCAAAAACATGAGTATGAGCACATGATACTCACTGGGTGTAGTAAATACATGATTTACAGATGAATACAACCAAATTATACGAGTACATGCCGTGCTATAGCTATAGTCACATGAAATTCATGCCCTCAATTGCCAAACAGAATAGCCAACAGCAACACCAAGTAGCGTCAATCTACATTGATTAGGAGCTCATTCAATCGAGTGCAAAGTACTTGATCTTGCTTCCTTCATCTGTTGGCATCTTTATTTATTCACAATGTAAATATTCACATACATAATGTATTTATACTCTGAATTGGAATTGATTCAATTTAAGATATGTATGAATACATGAGTTTTCTTGCCTATACTATTTGTATATGCTTATACGCTCAGTTCTCAGCCAGCCAAATTACAATTTGATAAGAGGATTTAATTTTCCCAGAAATGTTTTCAACATTCTTTGATTGCATTCGTATGTATGTACTATATTTACGCTGAGAATTTAAATAACAAAATGACAAAGTTTTTATTTGTCTCTAGCATGATAGACCCAGGAAATAAATCAACAGAAGTTAGTACATAGAAACAGAAAGATGCGGAAAAGAAAAATGGAAAGTCGCAAAATAAGTGATCTGATAAGACAAGTTTCAAAAAATTGTGTACTCTTGTTTCCAAGTACGCTGTCTAAAAGCTAAATTACATATTTTTTTTATAGACAGGACCATCTAGATTAGTCGCCAAATGGCTGCACGTCCAAAAACTGGCTGTACGCGATAGCCATTTGTCTGATAAATTAGCATCTACACTAGCAGCCAAATGGAGACAGAAAATGACATAACCAAAATTTCATTTTGGTGACTTTTTAAAATTTAATTATCAAAATCGGACTCTCCGCGTTTGAATTATTACACGGCCATTCAAGAATTATTCAATTTCACACAAAAGAACGAACAAAAGTTGCAAAATTGTCACTTTGAATTTGACAAGCGGTTGGTTGAGTTGTCATATTAAATATCAAAACTGGACGCACACCCAAATTGGCGATTATTTTGGATGGAATGACAACAGCCATTTGGCGACTAATCTAGATGGACCTTAATACTAACGATTATTAGGAAACCATCAATCAGATGATTAATAATTGGTATAATTCATTTTAAGATGACGATTTCTTTTCATTAGCATCATCTAGAAACCATTGTGAAAAGATGAAATAAATAAATAGACTTTCAGATATGATAGGAGTATGCATTATCGCGAATTAGGAGCGGAATTCATAGTCGCCACATAAGGAATCAGGATCCGTTTAAGGGTTGTCTCTATATAAGGGAGCCCTTAACGGAGCCTCGTATTCATAGATATCAGCAATTTTTGTGGATTGAGAGTTATTCATAAACTACTAAGATTTTGCAAGCTGCATGTTATTACGCTTCGCAGATCCACTTCTCATAAAATTTGAAATATTTAAAACTGCAAGTAGTCTTTTATTAAATGATCGTCGATCCTGCACCGGATAAGCAATAAAAAGAAGCAAAGAAGCTAATATGACTATAGCTTTTATTTTTAACAGAGGACACATTTTGAAAAAACTATCAATTCGATCGTTCAATCGAAGATATTCAAAACCTTTTTCTTCTATTGGAAAAATTAGAGAATTATTATATGTAGGTCAATCTACCAGAAAAATTGGTCAGCTCAAGAAAATGCGGGACTACAAGAGGTTGATGCTAACACTTTACTTTGGTAATCCGACAACAGGCTGCAAAGCGATTGCCGGATTATCGAGCTTCTACTGTATACATACAAAACAGCAGTTAAGATCTTGAAAATTGGATGTCACTACGACATCTGCTGAGGCATACGTCCAATATTGGACTGTCGCTCTATAGTTATTTATATGTCCTCATTTTGGTGACACTAGCAATACAGTTCACGTCCAACTTCCTGAAGTCTGATAGTGGCATACTACGAGTATAAAAAGACATATTGTGCATGCAACGCTCGTATATTTATTTCGGGAAAAAGCAGAACAAATCTAGCATCGTTTGGCAGGACAGCGCTATTAAAAAAGCAGGTCTGAAAGAAGGACTACTGCAAAAACGCATATCGAAGAGACTCAGAAGTAAAACCCTACTACCTACGATCAGGACCGGCTCTGCTATATATGAACAGATTGCGCATTTGAACAGTGCCAATGAACAAACGCATAGTGCAGAAACTTCTCTGCGTAATATTTGCGTATTTTTATAATTTTTCACAAATACATATTAATACATACTTACATATATAAAGGAGGAATTCATACTCCCCACTTAAGGAATAAAGATTCCCTTGAGGAACAAGGGTTTTCTTAATATTAGGGATTCCTTAAGGGAGCTTCGTTTTCATAGATATCACTTATTAGGGCGTTGCCTCGTTTAATAAAACGATTTGTTTATTGGGCAAAGCTATTGAAAAGGAAAAATAAACAAAAAATTAGCAAATAGTTAAAAGTTAAAAAATTTTGAAAAATTTCAGAGCGGTTGTATAGTGATATGTAAAAAAATATATGAATTCATTTAAGGTTGCTAGATATGTACCTATCCCTTTAGGAATACCATTAAGTGTTCCCTTATTGATTGACTATGAATAGCGTCACTCCCTTAGGGGTTCTATTAAGTATAAGTGAGGACTTTGAATTCCGCCACAATCTATACTTTACTTCAAATTATATTCGAGAGAGAGATAGGTCGAAGGATTAATTTATTTCTTACACCCTCACATTCGCTATATTGTTTATATTGTCCTCAATGGCGTTTCCATCAGGACTATCTAGTGTTAAATCAAACGCAGAATATTCGATGTGTTGGCAGGACGGCAGGTTAAGCCCCGGATAGAGTTCGAGCGGAATGAAAATGAAACGGTAATGAACCGGCATAAAAACCGTGGTGACGGTAATGAACCGGCATAAAAACCGTGGTGAATTTAAAATTTTAGCTTCGAAAATTGATACAAAGGCGTTTTACGTACTAAATAATCTTAAAAATAACTAAAAAAAATAATTTCCCCATTGTCCGAATGCATTTTCAACGTGAAAATGAGTCGACTCTGTAGCATATTCTCCGTCGGGCGTGGTGAGTTTTGCAAACGTCAAACCGATTCACTGTCCACGACGAGTTCATCGCGGAAATTATCTAATGACCGGGGAATCGAAAAATAACACATAAAATGGCAGAGACAAATTGTGAAACCATTCTCGGATTTTAGTTTATGGAATACCCCATCATTTACCACATATTCCACGACAGTAAGTATGCATTTTCATTGAGAAAATCGCCGCGGACAAAAATTTCATTTTCATTCCGCCCGATCTCTATTCAGGCCTTTAGCGTAAAAAAAGCAGGACTGTCCTGCTAAAAACAGGACAGATACGACCATTATGCATGCTTTAAACATGAACCATAATGTATGTAATATAATTTGTATTGGCCCGCTCAAAGTACTACATCAAATGTATTAAAGAGATACCAATGCCAGAAGCTCTTCTAAAGTCCAAATATTTCGTAGACATTTATCCGAAGACATCTTTTAGTATGCATAATATGGCGACTCAAAGATAAAAGATCACTATCATAGCCGGTAATTACTGGTGACATTCATGCTTTGTAATTACACTGCAGGTGACCTCGAGGTCATTTCTATATATGTGACCGGGAAAGTTAAAAGGGGGCTATGTGGTAAAAACAAACAAGCGAGAAAACGGCCGATAAAGAAATCAAGTCGGTGCGTTGTGTTTAATTCAGTTGTCGTGATCTGATTTTTATGAAACTTGGTATCCATATACTTTCGATTATCCTGACGTGGATACTGTTACCGAAAATATAATTAGCGAATAATATAACAGTAAATCCAAATGTAAATTAATTTTTCGACAAGTTCGAGCATATCTTCAGCACTTTCTTTGATATATTTTGAGATTGTTGATATACAGGATCCATTGGTGACCACAGAAATTATTCAGAGATTGACCATTAACTGCGGAATAACAGTAAATCATCAATCTATCATGTAAAGATAACGATGCAATTCCTTTCAATTGCTTGCCTTGATGCTCTTCGTGTGCTACGTTTAATAAAAAAAAATACGTTGTTATTTATCAGCAGGACACTTTATATGTAAAAGTGCTTACTAATCCCAGGGAATGTCCGTAAGGACAAAAGGTCCTTTTTTGCTAAATAAGTCTAATATGAGCAATATGGATATGAAATGGATATGACTTTGTGAGACAAGTGCCCCGGAATACTAATAGTACATTTTTAAATTCTTCGGAGGATCTTCTCTCCCGAAAAGGAAATTTTTAGAAATTTGTTTGTGGATGGGCAAGATGGGATTCGAACGATAGCGACGGATTAGAAAAAGTCATTGAAATGGTTTTGAGTATTTTTATTTATTTAGGGGTACCGCATCGCTATATTCTAGTTCCAGTCAAGAATATTTTATTCGTATTATGGGGGAGATTTCAGTATCTGCGGCGCCAAATTGACTGACGACTGAATCTGCAATCCTTTTTCGCGAAATCGTAACAGTTCTCCTGATATTCAATGTCAGAGTTTTCTATGAAGCCAGTTAAATAATTTGATAAGAAAAATGGGATATTTCCGCTTTACACATTGGGGAAAGTGTTAGTTGCCATCAAATTGACGTTTTAATTTAAATTAGTCCCACTACAATGGTAAGTTTTACCAATTTGGCAAAGATCTTAATAATATGAAAAGCCGAATTATATTTGCCAGCAAGAATTGTTAAATTTGCTAGACAGGGAGGCAAATGAAATTTAAAATGTTATTTTCGGTGCAATGCTATCGATTCATATCAATATGTAGTAAAAATACCCCCAATTTCTCATTTAAAACTGAACTACCTCATGTAAAAGTCAAACTTTGACATTAAATATCTGGAGAACCGTTCCGATTTCGCGAGAAAGGATTGCAGATTCGGACGTTTCAGGGCAATTTTAATGAAATTGCATCATCAAAATATGGCGCCGAAGATACTGAAATCGTGCCGTATTATGTACCCTTTTGAGAGTTTGAGATTCCTATTTCTATGATATTTACATCAATAGCCTATTGCCGATACAGCAAATATTGCCGGGTATGTCTGATTTTACAGCTGACTGACATAAGTCAGGATCTTCCTCATCCCCACTGTGAAAAGAACTTTACCACCAGGGCATTATATTCTCAGAAAAATATGTATGAATTATATTTTATTAAAGAAAAGTATACAATTACAATTCTGTCTGATGGTGACTCGAATCAATAGCCTTTTTAATGATGAAAGTGTTTTTGGTATTGTGAGTTAATAATTATTTAATTATAGTCGTTTCTTTCTTGGACGGACGGGATCATTGTCCAAGTAAAACGCAAACGTATCAAAATTTCCTCTTTCGGTAACAGCTGACTATTGTGTCATCTGTCCCCAACGCGATATTCTGAATTACAAATTGCATTTGATATTATGTGACCTGCGAGATGCAATTTACAGAAAAATCTTCCAGGAAATTTTAAAATGATTGACTCTATAATAAAGATTAAAAACCATATAAACTGAAAAACAAAGTGACATACGGGATATTTTAAGGAAATTGTTTGCGGAGCCATCTTGGGGATGGCATTGGCAGAAGTTTCGTATCATAGCCTGAATCAATTTTCCAGATTGTCGTTTTGTACGGGATTTCCAGTAAATATGGAAATTATCCACTAAGTCGAAACGCACTTATGACAAAAAGCGCGTTTTTTTCACCATCGCCGTTACCTTAACTCAAAAGAAGAAAAAAAGATCGCGGGTAACTATGCAGTTAAGAAAAGTTTTTTGCTCAAACAACTGACAACTGTTCTACATTTTTGTCTCACTCTCGTCGGCTTGTTTTTTAGATTTGGTGGATTTCGTCACAGTAGACAATGATTAATCTGCAAAATCTGAATACCACAATAAGAAACATTTGCAGGTTTCCCCTAAACTCTATCCCTCGCAGGGTAGTGGCACGTGTGAAAATTAACTGAGTAAGTGTATTTTTTCTATGGAGTTCTTTACTCAAAACTACTCGGGATTATCAACAAAACGTAACTGGCATTTTTTAATGAACCAATGTTCAAAGTTTTTAGTCATTAAATTAAACATTTTTGATGGAATGTAAACTTATCTCTCTCTCTCTCTCATGATTACCGTAACTCCTAGTGGAGCATGGTGCGTTGATGACTACCGTGTGTAGTCATCAACGTTACAAAGACAACTGAATTCGGAGTGTGATTTAATTTGTTGTTGTTGTCAGCCATACCACTTCCTAGTTTATTATTCTACGATAAGAATATTTCTTATCATCTTCTGAATAACAAACTTGCGACGAGTCGTGCCGAGTTTGGAAACTCATTTCTCTATGAATGTCTATTTCACAGAGTGGCGACCGAACGATCACGGCCACAGAGCACTTATACCTTCACGTTACTAGACTAACGGTTGCAATTAAAACATGTACAACACAGCAAAGTTCTGGCGGCATAGAACTCGAAAAAATTACTTCTAGAGCTAAACTGGGATTATTCTATAAGGAACAGTGCCTTTTAGCATTTTAGCATATCTTTTACTATTAAGAAAAAGTTCGAGGAAATCGAATAAAATTTTCAATTAAATTAACAACTAAATTTATTATTGTTTTCAAATTCTACTGAACGGAAAGGCAAAACATATTACAATCCCCTTTTTTGTAGCATTATGTTATGTGTAGGTACTGTCTAATTAGACAAGCCAAAGGACTTACGGTCTGTGGCGGCTTTAACACTGTGTGACCATTTTCTACCGACGTAGCCACCATCTGGCAACCGAAAATCATAGACGTAAACGGTGTGGAATGCTGTGGGCACATATGACTCATAGGCACGTTGATAAACGCAGGATGGCGTAGATCGTGCATACAGAAATTACTGTATTCTATACTTCAAATGCCATTTAAGCCCGTTGATGAGATGGAAGCAGATATCGCGAATAAAATCAATTGGACGTCGTCTTTGATATTCATTTTTATCTACTGGAAAAAAGGTAAATAGGACATTGTGCTTTTACTTTTTGGGATATTTTCACTCAATATTTTTTCAAAACGCAATACTTTACATTCTAAAAAGTTAAGAAATGCGTTTTAATGCTTTGCAAACACAAACATTTGAAATTAACCTTTTATACGCGTAAGATACCTATGGTTATATGCGAAAACGCATTAAGGTGTAGTTTTTGAAGGGGGGAGGGGTGTGAAAAATGAACGGATATCGAATGTCCTTCTTCTTCTTCTTGTAGCGGTGCAGAAAGGTGTGAAACCTCTGTGCATCTATATCGAATGTCCTCGACGTCTCCTTTCATCTGATACTGCACATGCCCGTTCCGTGTGGACGATATTTTTATGTCCTTTTTGGTGCGTTTTTCATATAAAAATTAATTGTTAACCTAGCTTAATATTTAGCACCCAAAAGATTATAAAACAAAAAAATGGCCTTTGATTATTTTTTTCTATCGGAAATTCTAAAAGAATTCCACTATTTAAAATTCTGTATAAAATTCTACTTTTTATAACTTGGTAATAAATGATAACGGTAAAATAATGAGGTTATATCATTATTTAATTTATATGCAATAATGCCTACATCTTATAAAATTTTGAAACTTAGAAATCTTAAATTTACTAAAAGCTTTGTATTCGATACTAAATTTTTTGTCTTCATACCGCTCCCTACCTGAACTCATGCAGACTTATATGATTTGCGGTATTGATTTTTACTTCTAACTTAGTGAGTGAGACGTGTTGAAAATTTGGTTAAAATCGCTTTAGCGGTTGAAAAGATATTCATAAATACTCAAAATTTCAATTTCACATTGGATTTTGATGATTTGATGGCGAACTTAAAGATCGATTTTCGGACCCATTTTTTGAATTTTAAAAACTGCGGTTTTCACCATCGGGAAGAGCACACTTTTTCCTGTGGAAATCACCAAAAAAGTGAAAATCGAAATTTTTACACGATAGCCCCTTTTTAACTTTCCCAGTCACATATATTGATAAATCACACAAATAGAAAAGATACATCGTTTGAGTAATTTCAGTGACGATGATGAGTATAGCTATCATTGACGACTATGGATGGTCAGTGTTTGACTTTTTTTTTAAATTTTTTTTTAATTGATCTCTTCACAGCCAAGGCTCAAAGGAAATCTTGATAAGTTTTTTTTCGGGACATCTGCCATCAAATCGTGTGCGAGAGTACCATGTACGCTTTTTTAAGTGCGATAAGATAAATTTCATATAAGAACTGTCTGCGTTACCTCTTACAGTCGACAACAGCTTCACTTATGCCATTTGCCATTCTACTTGTAGTAATTACGTTTATGGCATTCCTCCGACATCAAGTTGTGTTTCTCAATGGGAAACCTACTGAACTGGCTGAGTGTATATGCGTCTGTCGGTTCGGTAACATGTGTATAGAAATGTAACTTTGTATATTTTCTTTGGTGGTACGGATGCGCTCATTAAATGGGACGAAAACGAAAACTCTCAAGCACATCAAGTGATTCACAAGAAAACGACGTCTATTACATGTTCGTCCATACGTACTAGAAACATAAGTATCCGCAACATTGCCATACGTGTCTCTACATACATACCATGTTCATTCTGTATTCTGTTACAATTTTCCTTCTGTGAATAGTGCGCGCGGATATGAGAATGAACAAACATGTACGTACGTAGAAGAGGTAGCCGACTTTATATTTATAGCGTATCGACTGTTCACTATAATCAGATTCTCATTTAAAACTAATTACCCGTCTCAAATAGATTTCCGCCATTGAAACCGTCACGAACAAATGGTGTGGAAATTTAAAATGAAAAGTAGGCACTTTTGTCGGAATTCTAATTTTCTTCGTTATACGTCCGGGGAGTTTCTTTGTGTTCGCCACCAGCATCATAATATCTTCTCTCCCTTTTCGTGCATTTTATAACTTTGGCGCGCAGCATCGTTGCTTTTTTGGGTACGGCAGAATCTTTATTAATTGCAGAAAATTGCCTTTGAATTTATCTTGATTATAATTTAGCTGGGTGAAGCTTTTTTTGATAATGCGAACGTAATGTAATTTAAATTGGTTGAAAGTCAGAGAAACATTACTCCCTTTTTGGGGGGTAAGACCTTTTCTTTTGGAATTATACCATAAGTTAAATATATTGTACATACATACAAAATATGAATACGTGCTCCGCGTAAAGAGACTTTTAATTTTTTTTATTCGACTTTGGCTCCTTTCCGTTTGTTCCACGATTGGCCAATACTTAGGTATGACAAAATAAACTCGACGTCAAATAAAGCGAGCCACTCGCCATTTTCGCACTCTACCCAATTTTCTCAAAAAGTATGAAACTTACAACTATTCACTTGTTTACCCGTCAGTTAAAATTGTCATCCCCAAAAATATTGTTAAGCAATTTTGTTTTTAAAAAGGGCAAGGCAAAACGCCTTTGAACCAGTGGCGTAGATAGCTTTTCGAAGAGGAGGGGGATCATTTTGCAAGATTACTTATACTTTTATGGTTATCAAATGTTGAATTTCAGAATAACAATTTCTGTATTCATTACATGTCAAATTAGTAGTTTTTTGAGAGAATGTTGGTGCAAAATAGATAGCAAATTTTGCCACACGGAAAAAACTAAGTCCTGAAAATATTGCATCGATAATTTTGACTATTTAACTACGGTGAGTGAATCCGCACACCCAGAAAAAAAAATACTTTTATTAAAGAAAAATTACATAGAACGTACATTTTGGCTATGATTTTGGATCCGATGAAATAGCCTTTTGGGACAATGAAAGAAATATCATTGAAAATATGAACTGATTATAACAATAAAATTATTCATCATTTAGTTTTTTTTTTAAATTGAACAGAATTTTTTTATTATTATTTTTTATTTTTTTTTATTTGTTTTTATTTTGTTTTATTGTGATTTAATTTCCATTTCAAATTTTTATATTTTTTTATTCATAAAATACCTTATGCCGAAACTTGGACTCGAACCTGTGCGCCTGCGTGCCAGTCCGTTCACATTGCCATGAGACCAGATGTGGGATGTTTTCAACGTTTCTAAAATCTTAATTACTTGATACGCGGTGCAATACAAAATTAAAATGTTTATACATAGAGGCTATGCAAAATAATCATAGTTCCCATGAATGAATGAAAGAATTTAACTTACTTGATTCTAAGTCATTTGTTGCATTAGTTTTATGTGGGAATTTCTTCATTTTATTACTACTGAAATCATAAATTCTATGAAAGTGTATTTGACCCAATCGCATTTTTAATTAATTATATTCAAACTTCATACGTTTGAAAAAAAATTTATGTTTACTAAAAGTAAAGTAAAAACTTCATTGGTTCCAAAACCACGATTTTTTTCTGGGTGCAGTGTTCCAATTTTCGTACAAATTATCGCTACCGTGGTTTGAGTATCAGAGCTGGTATATATTCGGTTAGAACAGTGGTTCCTAAACTTTTCAGAGTCATGCAACACCTAGCATAGCTTTTCTGGCCGGAACACCTCAAAACAGGGGTTTAAATAAATCATATAGTTGTATATATGTTTAGAAGAGATAAATTCTTAAGACGAGAGCTCGTTGGGAATGCCTAGTTTATACAAAGTACAGCTTTTGTGTTTTTAAATTGAAATTTTCCGATAACTCAGAAATTCGTGAGTAGATATTTTTAAAATGTTCAAACTTGTAGGACACCGTAGCAGCTATGTACCTATTTGCCATAAACTTCGAGTCCCCAGCTATCATGGTGCAGGGCCGGCTTTAGGTGAAATGGTGCCAGGGGCGCCCCTTATAGTTTCTATACACGAAAAAATTGTAATAGAATAGAAGTAACGAAAATTAAAAAAAAGCAAAATTTAATGACATAAGCACATAATTACATTATACATATTATACACATACATTCTTCCAGTCCTGGTAGTCCGTTGTTGAAAATGCGGACTTCGCTTCCGAATGCTAAACGCCTTATTTGTGCTTTTTTAGCAAATTAGCTACCTCCTTTTGATTTCTTCTCTGGTTTTCTCTTAGTTAATTTTAGGGAAAAGTGTCTGTTCTGACCGTCAAGTGGAACTGACATTTCTTCTATTTCCGTTGATTTAGTTTTCGCGACAGCTTCTAAAAACTGAAGGCCTAGAATTTTCGGCAATGGATCACGATTCAAGTTCGGTATGGTAAGATCGTTCAAGTTACGAGACACGAAGCGACGAAATCAGTAAGGCGGCTAGAAACGTACTAATTCGTTCTTCGGAAATATTTTTCTCCATTGGCCCGCGCCGTTGAAACTATCCCCTTTAACTGTTTGGCTTCCATCTTCTAAACTTCAATGTGAGTCTATTTTTTTTTATTAATTGAATGGCGTTCCTCCATACTTCGCGGTAATTTTTTTTTAATCGGACTCAACCGCAGCTTTTCTTTTCTAATTAGTAGCTCCTGAAAGCTCCTGAAAGACGACAGCAAACCCCACCTAAATAGGTAGCAATTTTCCATTCATCCTTTTCGATGTTAAAATTTTTCATATTGGTAATCATTTTCCAGAGTACACTACTATCTTCCATTGTTGAATTGACGAAGAAGATGAATTGGGGAAAGGTGGACAGTTGCAATGACTGCGTTCCTGACCCCCATACTCTGGTCCCTGTAAAACCGCACTTGCCATGGTTCTTAATATGGATGAATTTGATGCTAACGATTTCAGTCAGTATGGATTTTACGTTTAGTCCAAATATTTCTAACATCAATTCATTTCATTTTGTAATTTCTACAGTGGTTTGAAAAGGTTTTGATCGGGAAACCTGGTTACTTTGCATTTCTACAGGTTACCCTATGTAGGTGCCAACCACCGTTTCGTTTTTGAACCACCAACATTTAAATGTTCATTAAGTAAATAATTTTACAAATATCTTTGTCAACTTTTCTATTCTTCAAGTTTTTGTAAATTAAATTGAGCGAGAAAAAAAAATTATATTAAAAGTACGGGCTTCGGCGCCCCTAAACCTGGCGCCCGGGGTGCCGGCCCTGGCTCTAATTATAACCTTTTAAAGACGAAAATCTACAGTGGCTAACGGACAGATTTTTAGGTTCGAATGAAAAAATTCGCTGAGGGGCATTAACATATGTTCAAAAAATAAAGGTGTGTTTACGTAATCTCAGTGATCCGGACTATCAAAAAGGGATCGGCAATGAACTTGGTGGTAGTCAACCTACGGTTTGGCGGACTGTAAATGATGTAGTTGACAGCATTCTTTCCCAGTCAAATGAATGGATAAATGGATCAAGTTTCCGTCCATGACACCATATCCTGGCGCAAGTATGTTTACAACTAAAAGGATGGGTAGACCTCCAGGGTGGAAATTTTACGCTGCAATTTTCTCAATAAAAATGTGTGTATTGTCGTGGAGTATGTTGTATGTGACAACTACTGGGGAGATCCGTAAGCTACAATCCGAAAACTGTTCAATATTTTAACTCGGCCATTTGATGTATTCGATTCTGCGGTCATTAGCTGACAAAAATTTCCCTCTCGTGGTCTATCCATCCCTTAATAAATAAAAGCAATGTGGTTCTTCTTGGAGATCTATCATCTGAAGAATAGAACCATGCCTGATGACTCTGTTTGGAAACCCTACCCCTCGTGCTGAGATAAAATACAACAAACTTTTTAAACAAGAGAGAGTAATAATTGAACGAGTTTTTGGTCAATTTAAACGAGAATTTATATTTTGCAATATGTTTGTTGCGTGAAATGCAAATAATAATTTTCTGTATTGTAGTACCTACATAATTTTGCAAAAATATCGTGCAGGTCTTAGTCGAGTGATCCTTTTACTCGTACTTGAAGGAAGTCCTCGTACGTATAAGGTAATGATTATTATGAATGAATATGAAAAAAAGGAAATGCCAATACTCTTACCTTTTACTTCAGATCATAACCTTAACTTCTACCTTATGCTTGGGAGGATATCCTTCGTTTTTATGAATACGGCCCAATTTTTAATTGAAAATAATCGTAAATGGCACCAAATCATATTTGAAAATTATTGATCCGTTTCATTTTTTTCTTGATTTTACAACCGCTTTTCTCGAGTGTAATGACTGACGATGAATGGAGAATCACCGCTTCTTTCCTATGACCAATAAAAGATATTCCATTGATCATGTCGCCGTGCTTAAACGTACCTCAAGCATGTTTACTTCCATTTATTTCTTGCTGATTTTTTATTATAACCCGTCAGCTATTAATTAAGTTTCATTGTTCATATACTGAAAGCCTCCACAATGCGTAATGATTGAGACCTTCCAGTGGCGTATTTACAGGGGGGGCACAGGGGGCACGTGCCCCCCCTGTGAGCACATCAAAATTTTTTCACACCATACTAAAAATTGCAGTACCAAATGTTCCCTTTTTATTTTGAGCGTTTCTATTACTAAACTTTGTAAATCTTTTTCGAAACATTATCATCACATCATCTTCTCAAGAAGATATCCTCGTTGATGAACATTTTTCGAACGGGTTGAGTTTATTTTCATAGACGCGTGGTTTCAAGAACAAAAACTCTCAGAGAATAAGTACAAGCTATGATTATGTCGAGGCAACGAGGTGGTCATGAAACGTTGCCCAATCTCGACATGAATCTGAAAATTCGGAAACAAGGACTGCTATTGAAAGTCTCGTTATGTGTGAAGTGACCCCATCTTATGTTGATATAAGCTGAGGAGATTTTGTTGCGGTATCGATGTCTTGGAAACGGCTGAATTGATAAATATTTGAAACAATCGGTCTGATTTTTCGATCGGGCTTGTGTATTTTAATTTGGCCGTAAGCTCGTGTTGGGCTGCTGTAAAGGTCTTTAAACCAGATGCTTCTCTTTCTGTCAAAATGCTAAAAATTGAAGTGTTTTGGTGGGAAAGCATGTTTAGCATACATTTTCGAATTTCTACGGTTCGGTGTCTGTGGTGCCCTGCCTGGGGTACTTTCTTCAATGCTTCAATTTTCACGAAGTACATCATCGTAGCCATTCCTTCTCATTTCTATTTCGCAATTGCTTTGTTAAAGCATGTTGCTTCAGCTTACCATCTAGGACTCGTTTTAAAAGGTATTGCAGATACTATAGATTTGAAGCTAGTGTAGTACATATGGAAATAACAAACAATCATACCTTCCTGCTTACTTTTGTTGCTTCATTTTAATTAATCGATAATCGATTGATCACTTCCCGGCTCTATGTAACGGATAGTTCCTACACGGCTGAAAATGTTGGTGTAATTTTTATAAAAAAATATATTCATACATTTCCATATAAAAACTTTATCAAAAGTATAATTGAACTATATTAAAAGTATAAGTATTCTTGATAAAAAATTTACTCTTCAATAGTATAAAATTGATAAGCAAATTTATACAAACCGCTCGACAAAATAAAAATTGTAATACGAGTGCAGTCGGCTTCGAATCCACAATTCTGTGATTTGTAGGCAAGCGCGCTGTTCACTGAACCAGACAGACTACAAATCAATAGATTTCTAGGTTGAATGGGTTTCTTGCGTTGATAGTGTAGATTTGATAGCATAGTAGGATTGATTCTACCTTTTATGTTATAACAACATTCAATGCAATTTATTCTATCCCGAACGGTGTAAAATGTATACTATTAAAAGGGTATTTGGATAGTTTTATTCTGTAGCGGTTATAATTAATATAATTATTTTTGAATAAACTAAAATTATAAGTTTGAAAGGGTCAAATTTGATTCAAGTTTTGGAATAGATAGGAGTTATACTATTTTATTTATAAAATTTACTCCCGGTTTACACCAAAATTTACAACCGTGTAGTATTCTGGATTGTGCTTGTAAAATATTATTCGGCATTTGTTACGATTTTACGGAATCTGTTACTAGATTTTTGACAAACATACAAAGGCCTCTTTTTCAGTGAGTCCTAATTTTCCATTCAAATTCGCTTAAACTTGCCATGGAATTCAAGACCACCATGTCAGCCAAAATTTGTTGTATCAGCTTTTCATCTGTGTTTCTTTCAAAAGTAAGCAGAACCATTTTTTGGCAGAATTTAGCCAAATTTCGCAGAATTTCGGACGATGTATGAAATTTCTCTTCCAAAGAAAAGTGTTCCGTCTAGAATCCGTTTTGTCATATGGAAACAGTCTCTTTGGTCATTGCATTAATTCCATAGCTAATTAAGTGCATATTCGTAAAATTCCTTTTCGGCTTCAGGCTCCTTCGAACTACACTACGCAAACTTTTTGAAGGCCCTCCCTATTTTGGTTCAGAAAAAGCCAAAAGCAGTTAATGAGTGTTATTCTCAGATCTGTCAGGAAAACTAAACTTTTGGTGTATTAAACCTGAAATGCAAAGAACTCTCAGGCCCGTATTTATAAACATACTTTAACTCAAGGAGACATTGAGTCAAGGATGCCGAATTTAAAATAAATGTCATTTTCCATACTTTTTCATAGAAATCACTTATATTCACGAGTCAATGCATCCTTGATTTAAGGAGAAACTCAAGGAGACCTTAAAATTTTCTATAGTCAACCTGACTTGAAGTCAAGGTAGCTACCCACCTACCTTGAAATATTGTATTTCATGTCTATTGAAAACTTAAGGTCTCCTTGAGTTTCGCCTTAAATCAAGGATCAAGGATCAACAGGATCCCTCAGTCTTGCCAATGTTTTTCCTATGTAGCTGCTCTCGGGTATCCCCACACCAAAACTTTATGTAACAAATTAGCCCCGTACTCTGTGCCCCCCCTTTGAGAATTTTCTAAATACGCCACTGAGACCTTCCATGAACTTTCAATATGAATTTTATTACAATTTCATGCTATTGATATGTCAAGCATCATACCAGACATGATATCATGTGCAATTGTATCTATTCGTATATGTAGGTACAATGTGTGTATATAATGCAATAACTTTATCTTATGTTACAAATAGTTATTTCGATGGCAACATGACAGTAATAGATTTTTATTTCATTTCACGCTATCGATTGTTGTTGCTGACCGAGCGTATAACATCAAAGTGCGGCCCCGTTTGTTCAATTGTATTTTTATTGTAGGCTGTATCTCTATGTAGTCAAGTTTTACAACTACCATGTTTCATTGAGTTTTACCACCTTTTTAATGTACATAAGTTATCTACATGTAATGTATTCGAACTTATTTCCGCTTATACAGCAAATGGTGAATGCACTTTTTTGGGGTAAGCAATAAGCTTGTTATTTTGTGCATCCCATTTTTTGGCAACGAAACTTCATAAAAAAATATAATAGATTGCTTGGATTCAATATTGCAGTGTCTCGCGAGTTTTTTTTATTTATTCAACTTCAAACCATTCAAATTCAAATACAACGGCAATTTTTAGATTAGTTACCTTCAGTTCGGCGTTTTGTTAACGTTTCGAATTGTTTTGAATAATAATTATTTATTGGAATAATCAAAGCAATAAGTTTTTTTTATATTTTTTGTTTTTCTTTGTAAAGCACTAATTAAAGAGGCTTTGTTGTTAAGTCCTAGATAAAATTGCTAAAATAATGCAAATTTATATTAATATTTAAATAAAAACTGATCGTCTTTACATATTTAAAACGAATACAAGTCTCTTGTTTAAAAATTTATGAAATTCATATTCAACGATTGGCGGCTTCATCCCACTTTAATAACATCTATTTGAATCAATGCGCTCATATATGTTTGTATGCATATGCATATCAGCATATCACTTCATTAGGTATGTATGACCATCAATTTTTATACCCGTCACTATGTGAAAGGGTATATTAACTTTGTCATGAATTTTGCAACGCACAGAAGGAAGGACCTCCGACTATATAAAGTATATACAGGGTGTCCCGCATTGGGTGGTCAATACTGTAAGGGTTGATAGCGCAACATGTTTCAGCAAGAAAATTACCAATACAATCGGAATTTTTTTTACCGTTACCTTGTTATCACTCTTTTTGTGAAAGTCATAAAAAATCGTGACTTGTCACGCAAAATCGTAATTTGCAGCACTCCTGATGACTTAATCCAAGATTTGATTTCAGTTTCAGAAACTACATAAAATTTCACAAAAACTGAAGTTTTTCCTGTTGCCAAGGTTATCGTTTCCGTAGGGGGAGGATAAAGGTTGAAAGGCTCTGCCGATTCCTATATCCTTTTCAGTTGAGGCATAACTGCGGACCCTTAGCTATGCAGGAGGAGTTTCATAGGGTGAACGGCTCCGGCCAATTCCTATGTTTCTCTACGGGGCGTTACTTCTCCGCATTATCCGAGTAACCGCTGCGCCTGAGTGCTGTACAACTTCAGCGTCAGCCGTTCGTGAACGAGGTGAATGGCGCATCCGGTACAACCTTGAGTTGTATCAGCTGTATGATGAGCTACAGGTGTCGAAGATCGTGAAATTGCAGCGACTGCAATGGGCGGGACATGTACAAAGGATGAACGACGATCGCATGCCCAAAAAGGTGATGAACGCGCAACGAGTGGACGGAGCCAGATTGCGTGGACGACCGAGAGCCCGATGGGAGCATTCTGTATGTGAGGACGCCCACCAGATGCTAGGCTTTCGGAACTGGAGGACAAGGTCGCGTGACCGCGACAATTGGAGGTCTTCAATCCAGGCGGCCAAGGCCCGACGTCGGGCTATCGTGCCATAAAGAAGAAGAAGAAGGTTATCGGCACTTTCAAGATACAGTTACTCAAACTTAACAGAAATTTTAAAATAGATTTTTCATGGAAAATTTAAACAGTAATTTCATAACGGTGCTTTATACGTACAACTCTGCAAAGTTGATAAAAGTTGCTTCAACATGTTGGCTTTTCAACGGTATATCACTTTTCATATTTACATTGCGGGATTTTAGAATTACACATATTGGATATAAATAAAAAGAAGGTAATTATTTTCATATCGTATTATTTAAACTGAAATTTTATTCATTTATTTTTTATATTTTACTATCGCAATTTTGAAAATTTGTTAAATTTAAATTAAAATAAAGTTTTGAATAAGAGAAAGAACCAATAAACTAAAAATATTAACTAATGATTAAATGGGTCTGTTTGATGAATTGGAATAATGCTGCTTGAATTGGCCTCCTCCATTTTGTATTCAGACTCGACACCTTCGGCGCATGGAAGAAACGTCCCGAAGGATTTCAGGACGGGTTTCCTTGATGTTGTCACAAGCATCATTAATTCGCTGCAGCAGCTATTCCCGGGAGGTAATCGGCTCGGAATAGACATTGCTTTTTAAGTTACCCCATAAATAAAATCTATGGGAGTAAGGTCGGGACCTCTCGCAGGCCACGCAACTGTCCCAAATCTGCCAATCCACTTTCCGGGAAATTCGTTTTCCAAATATTCTTTGATAGGTCTCGCGGGCACCCGTCTATCTGCCATAAATAGCAAATATTAAATTTTAACCGTTATAAGTACCGTTGCATTTGCCAAACAATGTACGAAATTTCAAATATCTTACAGATCTGGTCAAAATAATGTAGCGAGATTTTATCCCGAATTATAATTGCCTTTGTATGTCTTTTTTCGAGTCAAGGGAAAATTGTTAACGATTCCACTGAAGCCATGATTTTTACTATTCAATGCGTGTTTACCTAAAATTCTGCAATGTAAATAAGAAAAGTGATATACCGTTGGAAAGCCAACATGTTGAAGCAACTTTTATCAACTTTGCAGAGTTGTACGTATAAAACATCGTTATGCAATTACTGTTTGAATTTTCGATGAAAAATCTATTTTAAAATTTCTGTTAAGTTTGAGTAACTGTATCTTGAAAGTGCCGATAATGTTGGCAATAGGAAAAACTTCAGTTTTTGTGAAATTTTATGTAGTTTCTGAAACTGAAATCAAATCTTGGATTAAGTCATCAGGAGTGCTGCAAATTACGATTTTGCGTGACAAGTCACGATTTTCGATGACTTTCACAAAAAGAGCGATAACAAGGTAACGGTAAAAAAATTCCGATTGTATTGGGAATTTTCTAGCTGAAACAAGTTGCGCTATCAACCCTTACAGTATTGACCACCCAATGCGGGACACCCTGTATATTATTGATCAGCGTGACAACAGAAATCGATTGAGCCATGTCCGTCTGTCTGTCTGTCCGTCTGTTGCAACGCAAACTAGTCCCTCAGTTTTGAAGCTATCGGGCTGAAAATTTGTACACAAGTTTCCTTTTAGTGTACGTTGTATATATGTCGGAACGAATGGAATCGGACCATGGGGTCATGGGGCTGCCCCTGAAAATTAGGTTTTCCTAAGAAAAACTTTTTTCTTTATGTACCAATCTTAACCAAACTTCACCCGAGTGTGTTTCTAGTAAAGCCTCAAAATATATCTAGGAACTAATGGAATTGGAACATTACGTCATAGGGCTGCCATACAAACGAGCCATTGAAAATTAAGTTCTTCTAAGAAAAACTTTTTCCTTTTTAAGCCGACCGTAACCAAACTTCATCCAAATGTGTTCCTAGTAAAGCTTCAAAAAATATCTAGGAGCAGATGAAATCGGAACACTACGTCAAAGGGCTGTCATACAAACCAACCGCTGGAAATTAGGTTCTGGCATGAATATAACTTTTTTCTTTGTGAATCAATCTTAACCAAACTTCACCCCAATGTGTGGCTAGTATAAGCTGACGAGACGTACAGCATTTTGCTGTAGAGTACAGTATTCCCAACGCCACACCAAAGAAACCTAAATGACTGCATAATAACCTCCTCGGTGAGGCCTGTAGTCAGTCTGTTAGGTGTTATTAGCAAGGTTATCGCACTTTCATATGGCAAACGTTCATTTTCGATAATTTCGGAACTCTTTGGTCAATCGTTCTGAAATTTAATGTACCTAAATGTAAGCGCCAGGTAGCTTCACAACCTGGGGATTACATTTACTTTCATTTCTCCATATTTTAGGGTCCCCCTATTTGCGTCTCCATATTTTAGGGTCCCCGTATTTGCGTTCGACAGTTACAGCTGCTCAAATCGCACTTTCGTCTTTTCTAATCGAAAACTCTATAAAATTTGTCCAATAAATTTGAAAATTGGCAGACTTGTGAAAATTTCAAGGCTCTAGCTCACACTTGTAGCTGTAGAGCTATACTTGGCGCTCACCGCTCACATTGTCTCCAAATTCCAAGGTCCTACCTATCTGCATTCGGGGGTTCAATCGTATCAATCGAAAATTGTCCCTAATTCGAAAATTTTGGAGTGGAAAATTTTGAAATTTAACAGTCATGTATAGAGGACCGCACTGTTCGTATTAGGTGACAATTTCAAGCCTCTATAGGTGCCAAGGTTCAGAAGTAACAGCCATGTAAAGATGTGATTTGAATTTTTAACAAAACGATGAAAAAATTACTGTACTTCATCGACTGTCTAGAAAGCGGAAATTTAATCCGTATTGAAACGAATTGGATTATAAATTGTCCTTTCTTGAAATATGGTTTTTAAAAAATGCCTTTCTAACAAAATGGAACCGTCAATTTAAACTGACATAAAATCCTAATCTTTGCCGTATAATTGAATTGAATACCTATTCCTAACCCTAAAAAAAATCCGGGTTCATTGTGTTAAGCAATTGTTGGGTTTGTCCCTTTTAAACGAGATCCTGGCTACACTTCTCCCATGCCTGTTATAACTTTGCGTGTTAAAACATACATACATTTGCACTTCACATGCTGATGATGTTTTGTCAATGAGGACATTTAGAAGTTGAGGGATCTTTTCTGGGTCTTGTTTAGTACCAAAACAGAACCTTGCAAGGACGTAGCCAGGATTTAGCTGGGCTTCAGAAGTTATGACATTATTAGGATCTTGTCAAATTTACGGCTTGACGAGGCTGGGTGAGCACGATAGCACGCACGATTACTTAATTGCTCAGCTATCATCGGAAGCAGACAGTGCCACGTCTACAACGCCAAAGACTTCTTTTCTGTACAATTATTATGGAAGGGCTCGTGGGCCATAGTATATGCACGAAGCAGAACTATGGAACTATGGAAAGTACGAACGCGTATTCGGTGCCCGCGTCGTGCTGCTTTTGCCTTCTCTTCGCACGGCTAAAAAAAATTACTTCATTCTTACAGGGAAATATTTTATTTCAAATTGTGTAGGCTGTATGAGGTCTTACGAAATTTGTTGAAGTTTCCATTATGAAAGACCATCCCAATTTTGGGTCATCAAATTTTTATGTGTTTCAAATTGTTTATTATGTAGTCACTACTTTCGCCCAGATGACACAATTTATCTGACTGCAAGCTTAATTTCGGCAGAGTTTTAGGAATGAATAAATTAGAAATACTGTGGGAAGTTAAGGACTCCTGGACCCCTCCCCTGGCTACGTCCCTGGAACCTTGCTTTCCCAAGGTTCACCACACACTTCCCAGAATAAAGGCTACTATTTTTGCTGTATTCCGTTTAGGTAGATATTGCTTATGAAAGGATGGGGAACATGTGGTGTTTTATGGCATCCATCATGGTGGTAGCCTCGTGACATAAAGTTGACGCCGCTTAATGCGATCACATCGGGACCTTGCTGTTTTGATAACATTGAGCGAATGATAACAAATAATAAAATACATAGTACGATTGAGGCTTTGCCTGAAAACCGAATTCCGGAATGTGTACTGCATTGGGTCTTCGGGAATATGCGGTCACCTTAGGCTAGTAAAGCCTCAAAAGATATTTAGGAATGGATGGAATCGGAACATTACATCATAGGGCTGTCATACAAACCAACCCCCAAATATTAGGTTCTTGTAAGAACAACTTTTTTTCTTTTTGAATCTTAACCAAAATACATCCAAGTGTGTTTCTGGATTAACCCCAACGTATCCAGGAACCAGGGACGTAGCCAAGATTTTGTTTCGGGAGGGGTCCAACGGAATTTTCACACGCGCGACAAATTTATTGTTGAAAAAGTGGATACACTAAATATTAGACTGGCATGTTATGAAACGTTGAGAATAGTTGGAACCGCGTAACCTGACTTTTTAGTGTAATTATAACCATCATGAGTGAAAACTTTTCACTGAAAAGGATGTACCAGTGCCTCTTGCAGAACGCATCATTATTTGTTTTTTAGTCAAAGCAAATATAAAATCCGCGGAAACTTATCAAAAAGTACTAGAGAAGTTCCAGAATGAGTGCCTCTCTTAATCCCATGTGTATGAATGTTTTTAAAAGGCCGAAAGGTTGAGGGAAAGTTGCCACATGCGCGCCACCTAGTGTCACCGATGAAAACGTAAGCGCCGCCACCGTTGAAAAACTCATTGTGGAAGACCGACGAAGTAGTGTTGTACGCTACATGACTGGGGAGTTGGGCATAAACGTAAGTAGTATTCATGAGCGGCTAGTCTACCGAAAATCTCAGGCAGATGAGTGCTAAAACCTGAATATTAAGTATAAATTCTGGTGCTCGGAAGTTTGTACACATCTTCTACAGCATTGAACGAATTGAGAACGTTCCATTAAAAGTTTCAAAAGCTATGAAGAAGTAAAATTGTTTGTGCGAGAATGGGTCCGTGGAAAGCCGCGAGATTTTTACGAAAAACGTATCCAAAACCTTGTCGGGAGGTGGCGAAAATGCATACAGTGGTGTAGGGGAGACTAATTAGAAAAACTAATTTTTACCATTTGTATCTTTAAAATTGTACCTTTATATCTCCGCGATTAGCTTAGGCGAGCGAGAGCTAAGTTTCCGTTTAGTCCAACATTTGCCATGCGCAAAATATTTGGGAGCTTATCTTTCACTCGACCCAAAGGGCCGATAATTGCACTTAATAATTTAAAAAAAAAAACACAAGTCATCACGTACCTTCACGATTGATATTAGTCAAAATTTTCAAAGAAATTGTTTCCTTGAAAAAAAAAGGTCTGTTCAAAGACTATTTTATCGCATTCTCTATTTTTGTAGCAATGCTCAGAACCTGCGCAGCGGAAAGTTTAAAGTTCCAAGCTCGCATGAAAACACGTCCATAAGTCCAATAAATAAAATCAGAGTGAATAATAATTTTCGACAACAGACATTTTTTGCATAGATTCCGCGCAATTTATTTTGAAGGGTTGTGTTCAGAGAAGTGTGTATTGATATTCGGATTTATCTAGTTTTGAAAAGAAAACCTCCCTTAAACCAATAAATTTTCCATGTCGGATATTTTTTATGATGTTCAATCCCACAGAATTTAGAGAAAAATATGTTACCACCTGAATATTTTGATATTTTATACTGTAATCACTAAAAATTCCGTTATAATTGAAAACATTTCGGGAGGGGTCCGGACCCCATGGACCCCACCCCTGGCTACGTGCCTGCCAGGAACAGATGGAATCGGAACACGTCATAGGGCTGCGGTAGAAATTTGTAACACAAAAGGAGCTTGAGTTTCATTCAAATGTGACGGGTATTAAAATTTCGGCCTCGCCCGAAATTAGCCTCGGTCTCGTAGTAATCTGAGCTTGACGAAGTTGCTTGTTAATTTCATTCTTTACTATTAAACAAAATCTGAGGCTCAGCTCAACTTAAATTTGCATAATATTAAAATCGTTTAACCCTTGTGTTGCCACCCAAAAAAACTTACACTATCTGCCACCCGGGTACCTGGGTACCCTCCTATGAAACTCTTGCTAAAAGTCCATTGTAGCTAAAAATAATTGTTTGCATTTTTACCAGGAAAGTTAAGAATAGATTGTAGTTGTGTTTAGAGAACTTAGCGTATACAAAACATGCACTGAATTATTGCCGTTGGCGTGAAGAAGCCAGGCATTCAGTCACTGCTGAGAGAGTTTCGATGGACGAATAAAAGAAAACGATGACGACAAAAGAAACGCTGAGGAGGAGAGTAGCAATGAAAATTGTTGTCACGGAATCTCACTATCATCGTTATTTTGAAAAAAAAATGCATTTCTCAAGAAATGAAACTGTTGACCGTTATTGTCAACGCTTTTGGATTTGACGAGGAGGTACCATCTGTTCGTATATTCCGAAGGAGAAAAAAGCGGTGGATAGGATAGGATATCGCGAGTACTACCTACGTTACTTATTATGAAAACAATGATATGCTTGCAGAAAAAACTAACGGGCGCAGAATTTTTCTACGCCAGCTCTCGGAAGAATTAGCTATGCTAATGATAGGAGAGTGATTTTCCAACCAGCAAGTAATGCGAAATCATGGAATGAAAACCACAATCGAAAGGTACTAAGGAAGGTCAGTTATAGAAGTGGTTACTAACAGCAACGACCAAAGAAACGCTAGAGGTAGAAAAGTGTACGCATTTTTACGATATACTCGAAATATGTATACGATATTCTATACGAAAATCATTCTTTTTATATCGGGGTACCCGGGTACCCGGGTGGCTCATACGTGTTGTTTTTTTCAAATGCAAAATTTTTTAAGTTAAAATATTTTTATAAATACGTAGAATGCAAATTTCGATACAGATTCGAATAAATCATGGAGATTCGAGAAGGTTTTGGACAATCTTTTCTGGTAAAAAAAATATTTAGCAAAACGTATCAAGATGGGTACCCGGGTACCCGGGTGGCAACACAAGGGTTAAACCTCTTTTGCGCTCAGGAATAATGAGAACCGAAATAAAATATGCAACCAGGCTTAACATTCGTGCATAATGTATGCGGGCTTTGTAGTAAAAATAATAACAGATGAATAATGAAAATGCAGATTAAAAAATGTGACTCTATAATAATAATATAATGATCGAACGCGACTAAATCCATTTGTATGAAAATTTCCTATAGACGGCTTAAGAGAAAAAAAAAAAACAATGCATAACACGATGGATGAATGTATAACATCGCACCATAATACCCACAGATAGCGAAATTGTTAAGAGTTATTTAAATATTAATTAACTTAACGTATTTTTTTTTCTTTTATCTATGAAGCTTGGACTACGAAATGAAAATATATGGTATTTGGGAATTTAGTTTATGTTCATGTTTTTAAATTGCTAAATAAAGAAATTCCGAAAAATACACTCATATGTATGTAAATACAGACTTTATTGAGATGAGAAAAAATAGGTTGTTGCATTACCTTACCTGATAAATATAATCTAAATTACAAAACGAGCAATAATATTGGAAACAAGAAATCAAATTGGAAAAATGAAATACATTATTGAATTTTAGGTTAATAAAATATGGAGAATAATGTGAAAGTCATCATAATAAATTATCAATTTAGGTAAAAGTAACATTTTTTTTGTTTATTTTCCAAAAAGATGTTTTTTTGAAATGTTAATATGTATAGCTATTTATGCCTTTGAAGTATCCGGTTTAGATTGAAACGTAAGGATGTCCATATCATATACTCTGTCATGGTCTACGGTTATCGTGATTTCATATTATGGCCGACATTACAATTTTGCCTATAAATCGTTCAAAGTAAAAAATGGGCTGGTGCAGCCCCCGATAGTCATTTGCCAACTTATTTGGTCACTTCAAACTGAACGCCCATCCTTTTTTTTTTGAGAAATTAAGAACATTGGTAAACACACGAAACTGAACAATTTTTTCGGGTGTCAGTTAAAATATCGAAGTGAGTCGAAATGTGTTTAATAGGGAAATTTAGGTTTGGGACATGGGTTTTTACACGATTTCATTTAAAAAAAATGCTGTTTTCTTGCGAAAACATGAAATTTTGACCCAAATCAAATATTTTCGTGCACTCTTCATATTATAAATGAAGCTGAAGTAATTTAACTTTCATGAACTGAGCCCATTATGATTTCACTATAAATTGAGAATGTTAGCTGGCTTGAATGTCTTGTGGAAATAAAGAGGATTGGCGCTTGACATTTGCCACGGAAACAGCTTTTGCCTAATCCAGCACTGTGTTAGTACAAATTCGCATAGGGCCATAGCGTGAGATCATAGCAATAATTCATCCATTTAAGAATCAAACAATTAAGATAATCACTTTCCAACATAAAGGACTGAATAGACCTCGGGCGGAATGAAAATGAAATTTTTGTCCGCTGCGATTTTCTCAATGAAAATGCATGCTTACTGTCGTGGAACATGTCGGTAATGATGGAGAATTCCATAAGCTACAATCCGAATATGGTTCCAACATTTTTCTCGGCCATTTTATGTATTATTTTTCGATTCCCCCGTCATTAGATATTTTCCACGGTGAAATAACCGGGGAATCGAAAAATAATACATAAAATGGCCGAGAAAAATGTTGGAACCATATTCGGATTGTAGCTTATGGAATTCTCCATCATTACCGACATGTTCCACGACAGTAAGCATGCATTTTCATTGAGAAAATCGCAGCGGACAAAAATTTCATTTTCATTCCGCCCGAGGTCTATACTGCGCTTAAGGTCATTCACCGTAGTAAAATCATAAATACCTAAATCCAGTGATGCTACGGCGGCGATTGGTTTCAATCAAGACCTCATCGCATAACTTCAGTGGAATTCATTTTTTTATTAATTTCAGTTGACGAAATATCATAAATCATTATTTATATAAAAAGAAGCAAAGGCAAAATTTAAAGAAAACATGCAAAGTCGTCTCTGGCGTAGGGTGCAGGCGAGTCATCGATCTCGACTGATAGCACGTTTAATGCGGGCGCCTCTTCATCTGCCCTCACATTGCACTTCCATAGCGCCAGAGCAGTGTTGCTAGGTAGGCTGCGTGACTTCCCCCTAAATGAAGCGTGATTTCCCCCTCAATTGATAATCTTCCCCCTAAATTGGGAAAAAATGGCGGAAAATAAAGGGCCCCACGCTGGGCACCAAATTTGATTTGTTGACGAGGGTAGCATCCCTAATGGAACCCCGAAGATTGTAGTGACACAGCTATCGAGGCGGCTTTTCTACAGGTGTAGCGAAGGCATCGAGTTAGTCGGGTTAATCGGAATAGGAATTTGCTGCCCATTTCAAAAAGAAAAAAACAGTTTGAGGTTAGGTCATGCTATTATTGCCCCTATAATATGTTGGGGGAAAAAACTCTGACCCGGTGAACATGGAATCAGAACTACATCAAGTTAACTATACCCGTCAAGTGGCATGCTAGATGTGTTTTGTTTATAATTCCTATACATATGTCACTTAAGACACAAAAGTAGGGGACATGGGATTTTGAATATTTATTTATTTACACGTAGGCGAAATCCTTCAGTGCCCCTCTTATCTTATCTTAATCCACTTAACGTCTCCATTTCACTTGATTCTTTTACGAACATAATTATTCGCAACTTATTAATAAGCAACCGAAAAAAACGTGTACAAGCCCCATCAGAAAAGATGCTGGACTCCCTCAAAATGTATGTACTATATCTCTTACCGATCCCGGTCCCAACAGATTCAGGAAGTACAGGGCAAGTAATCAATTTTATATATGTATATACATATATGTATTAATACTAATAAACATAAATTGTTAAAGAAACTGTCAAAGACACAAATTTTCATGGAATTTGCTGATTTATGTTAGAAAACAAACCTCGAAAATTCCCCTAAGGTGTTTTAGGTTCCCCATAAAATTTTCCCTAAAAAAAACTTTCCCCTAAAATTCTCCATAGGTGGTTTAAAAATTTAGGAAACTTTCCCCTAAATTTATTCTGCCGAAATATTGAGTTAGACCATTAATCCTACAGTTAAACTATATACGTACATTTCACGTTGGCTTTTTGTGTAGTTACTAGGTGATTTCAGATTGCAAAGTGTGGTGGAGAAAAATTTTCTTTTGTTTCTTATGTTTTTGGGGGTGCTGAGCTCGAATCCGGAGCTTCCCAACAAAATTTTTTTGCGAAACAGGGTCAAAACCGCGAAAAAAAACAAAATTTTCGGAGTTTTCCCTTTTTTTTTGTTTATAACTCCGAAAGCGTACATTTCTTCGAAAACCGGTCCATGAATATATCAGAGAAAACATAATTGCGGGTCCAACGCGCCATTAATCATTAAAATGTGTTAAGCGGTATTACTACAATTGATAGTTTTTTTGTGTGTTTTTTTTTTTCAATTTTGACCGTGTTTTGCAACGAAATTTTAGTGGGAAGTTACGGATTCAGGATCTGCACCCCAAAATACATACATAATGTACAAGAAAAATGTAAGTGTTGCGACCAAAAATGAAAAACCGGTCAATCTCAAAATTTTATTTATAATATGGAAAACTATGTTAAAAATGGCAAATTTAAATTATCAATTTTAGTAATACCGCTCAACGGATTTATAATATTTATTTCTCTTTGGACGCGTAATCATGTTATCTCTAACGTATTCATTAAGAGTTTTTCGCAAAAATTAATAGTTTGAGAGTTAGGAGCCAAAAAATGGAAAAACAGCGAAAATTTTGGGGTTTATCGCGATTTTGATCCTGTTCCGCAACGAGATTTTGGTGGGAAGCTCCGGATTCGTGATCAGCACCCCAAAAAACATAAGATGCAAAAAAAAAAATTTCTCCACCACATTTTGCAATCTCATGTACATACTAGGTTTATCACCTGGATACTACACTATTTAGGCTGAAGAAAGAATGGTACACCGAGTGAAAAAACGTTGTAAAATCAATAAAAATATTAATGAATTAACAATGTATATACGATTTGGCGCTATTGACGTTTTTCATTGATTCATATACTTTTCACTTTATTTCATTGCCATGAAAAATAAATGGGACAAGAATAAATTTAAAAACGTTTATAATACTTTCAATAAATAAAAGCAATTGTTTCAAAAAGGGTAGAATTTCTTTTGAAATTGTTTGGTTTTTTTTTTCAAACACGTTTACTAATATAAACGTATAGGTACATACACCACCATTTTAACAGGGAAAAAACATATAGGTAACTAATAATTGAGTTTTGTATAACTAGCATTGACCTCTCTTTACGCTCTACATGCATAATAAATTACCTACAGTGCCGTAAATGCCAAAAGCAATATGTATGAGCGAACAAAATTGAAACATTTCGGGTTGTAAAAAAATATCAGTGCAAGAGATAATACTTAATTCCTTTTTGGGCGAAGTTAAGCTCCCACAGCTTCTTTGTATCTATGACTTCCAGTAGCAACTTACCAACTGAAAGCGACAGCCAACCACAAATTCTAGCAGAAGCTACACGGTTAGAAAAATCGGAGTAAAGTGTACATTCGTTTGATATAATTTTGTGGGTCATTCTTATGTATAAATTTTTCGGTGTGAAAATAATAAAATTCCAATTTATCAAATGTATCTACACTATAATAAGTGTCAAAGTTATACAAAAATTTACCAAACTACGTTTTTAAACACTTTTATATTAAATTTATAAAATTTTTGGGTTAAAATTATTTTTAAACTTTATTTTTATCGTTCTTATAAAACAAAAGGTGTACACATCAGTTTTATAAGATGACCATATAGATTGTACTCTTAACAGTGTAAAAGTATTTGTCAAAAAGTACTTTTTTACCCCTGGTAGAGTAGAATGAGTAAGTAAAATGTGTAACTTAAATATTCACTATTAAGAAATATCAATTTTAGAAACAGAAAGTGTCAAATGAGTTTTTATAAATTATCGGGTTCATTTGATAAATTGTGATTATAAAATGGTTCCATCTGATGAGTTTTGCGTTTAAGATAAATTATCAGAATCGGTGTGTGGCTTACTTGGTTGAGTCGCACTCAACAATGCTAGTAATCTAGAGGTCCGGATATCGAATCTCGGCGTAGTCCAAAATTTATGTACACATGTGCGGATAGGAAATATTATAGTGCTTGCAAGATTATACACTCTGAAATGATATGCAATGAAACCTTGACTCGAAATAGCCTATAAAGACTCATGGTCTCTTACTATTTTATACCACAGATATATTAATTGGATAAAGTAAATATATAATTAATTTTGACTTATTATTTATATAAAATATACCCGAAAACTATATCAATTTTACCCTCAATTAGGTAAAATTCGACACCAAGATTATATTAAAATTAGTTACTCCGTTATTATATCTTTTCTAAACTTGACTTATATCAAATGCGAATGTAAATTGTTTATATCATTCTGATAAGTCTACTTATAAAAATGATAAAGTATGAAGTTATCAAAATGATATAAATTTTAGATGGATTTATATGTATATATTTTTTTATCAAAATTACCCCGATTTTTGCGACCGTGTAGCATTTAATCAGCGCATTAATTTAATTAATGAAACAACTGATCCTTGAAAGGATGCGTATCATTCGCGGTCGCTGCATAGTTAAAATCAATGAATGTCAAGTCTGTGAGCAACGCCATCTAGATACATCAAAGCCGTAACTCAGCCGTTCCATGCCGTCATAGTTTGCCTACTAAGTTTTGGATTTACACGAAGAAACAACAACAACAAGCATATGACGTCATTAAAAGTAACAACAAAACAGTGCAAACAGTAGGCGAAAAATTTCTACATTGCGGCCTTAATATAGAGACGGCGGTGCTGTGAGTCTCTATAGTCTGTGTGGATCTCGGAATAAGTAGATAATGGAACGGCTTACTTCATACAAACGCTTGTTCATATGTGGGTCCAATTTTGTAGCGTATGTATATCAACTGTAAATTAGCCCCGCTTCGAAAACCCACGAAGTTGGCACGAACCTTGACGTCGGTAACATGCCATTGCATGTGCGCATGCGTGCGATTTGTTTCTTTGGTACAGACTCATAGGCGTATCATAAAAAGAGCAATCGTGGGGTTTATCTAAAAATATATGAATTAAAGTCGCTTTCTCTTTTCATCTTTTGTTGGTAGTTTTTTTATACAATTTGATAAAAAAGTATGTATATTGATCGTCCAGGTGTTAATAGTTTGGAAATTATGCATTCAACCCCGAAAAAAATTTTGCTTATTACCGAAATTCGAATTATCCAATGATCCAGTGAGTAGGAAGGTCATAGAGTTACGTACTGGATACGTTTCTCTTTTAAATAAAATAATATGCAAAATCTATGCCTCCTGAAATATTATCCCCACCGGCGCAAATGTTTTTTCATATATGTAGCGTTGTGTATAATTGGAGACACATTTTAACAGCTGTGGCCATTCCATTTTCTACTTGTTCCAGTGTATGGATATACGATTACTTAAGTCTGCATGACAGACGTTTAGGTTCTTTCTCCGTTGTTCGGAGCAGGGTTATAATTAATTTTGAGACTTCATTTGCGTTTACGTTCCACTGGTTGGTAACTAACCTATGAAGTGCGCGCCCCACAAATTGATTTACCTAGGGATTCGTATATGCCTTACTATAGCCTTGCTTAAGTAGAGTTGGCCCAATCTCGCTCCTCAAAGAGATAGTTGCACTTTTTTCTTTATAAATCTAAATTTTCGAAATTTTTTTTTTTTTTTTTTTTTAGATTCAAAGAAGCGTATTGTGGCCCACATTTTCCTACCATTTAGTTTCTCAAAGATGAAAAAAACTATAGCTGTTCTAATATAGAAATTTTAGAAAATGTGGAATTTTTGGAGCCATTCCAGACTATAAGAAAACGATCGTACGAGCAACGAACAGCATGGATAAATCGTATACGTACGAATGTTTTTCGGTCGTACGACGCATTCTCCCAATGTGAAATGCACAGTGCTTGTCTGCCGGCCACTATGAAAGCTCTCACCGTACGATTTTTTGCCGTTCGGTTTTGTCTTATGATGTGGAAAGGCCCAATGTAAAGCGTATCGGTGCCCATACATTAGATAGAGGAAGACATAAAAACCACATATGATGCCTTTAGCAAAAAAAAATCGGACCAAAACTGGTGCCATCTGTTGCACTCTTATCGTCTAATTACGCATTGGATTTACGATAAGAAAGAAATCCAATTGATTCAGCAATTTTATGCAAATGGATGTTGGAAATTGTGTTTCCGGTATTTAGAAAATATCTGCGTCCGTATAAGTATACGCGGTCCTCATGTTTATATTACATTCACCAACATTACACCGGAAATGCGACTATAAGTATTGTAAGATACATTTATTTATGATAATAATAAATTGATAAGGAATACATATAAATGTATTGCCACTGCTCACTGGCGCCTATACAATTTACTTTTTATGATGGGAAGAGCAAAAAATACCATTCATCAGTTGGCTAATGATTAACATGATTTCTCATTAAGCGCCGGTCGGAATACCAAAATTAGATAAAATGAAAAGTTTCCAAATTAATAAGATAATGTTTATCCCTTCTCCTCTAATTGGCCGACACAAACATAAAATGAATGTAAGTAAATGTAATTATAAACTCCGATAACTACTCAATCATCCATCTTTTTATCTCCATTCTGATTGAATCGTAGAATTGTCGGCATTTTTGCTTTGATCTTTTCGGTTAGTTTCAACTTTCACATAAGGTTTTCCGGCGATTTGTTTACTCTTGACATTTTGAATTTTGTGAAGGATATTTCTACTAGTCAGTCTTATCTTAGGCAAATAGCAAGGGCTATCGAGGGTGTGAGAAATGTTAATAAAGTAGAGTAAAGGTTTGTGTTCGTAGAGACGACTCATGGGATGATCGCTCAGCGATCGCACATAAACTATCGGTTTTTAGCATTTTAAGTGTATATTTTCTATACCGATATGTTCCTTTAGGCCATAGTTGATACAAGGAATGTCGCCACATTCAAAAAATATGTGAATAGGGCTCAGAATTGGATGTTAAACTCCGATCGCTGAGCGATCATCCCATGAGTCGTCTCTACGAACACAAACCTTAAGTTCTGTGATTAGGCGCGACTCGATTACATTTTTATTCGGATTAATAATGTACATAGCATTGAAAGATTTTATAGCAGCCCTAAGAAAATTTGTACAAAACACAGGGTGGCGAAATTGAGAGGGGTTTGATGACTGATATTAATATTAACTGTCGAGCTGATTTCGAGGAAAAATATTGCAAAAAATTCATAAAATGTGGTTTAATCATAAATTCAGTTTCAAAAATGACATATTTGACCGTCGTAGCTAGTATGGGAAGCAGTAAAGCAGGCATGTCAAAGTCGCGCCTCACCTCACACTTTTGCGCGAAGTATTGCTTTTTTCTACTCCCATTTTTTGATATGAATCACTTTTAGAAAAAAAAACCTTTCAGGATAGGAAAACCATTTTTTTTAAAATCAGCTTATAGAAATAAATAAAAATCAATTGAAATCAGAACATTTTTAATTATTTAACGGATTAAATATTTAAAACTAAAATATCTGGGATAAATCCGTTTCAAAACTCATAATCACGTTTTGTTTCACGTGTTGTAGCACGGGAAATAAAATGCTAAAGAGTGTTTCTTCTGCAGACCTATATATAATTAGATAAGAAATTATTAAAGGTACAGCATTTCTGAGTAAGCTTTTTCCGTCTAATTCTAATAGTGCGATCTTTCTGCAACGTACATATTAATTTTGAAAAACCTTCTACATCCAACATAGAATTTTCCTAGAACGATGGCTTTTTGTTTTGCTAAGAATGCTAACAAAGTCCGACCGTTTAAAGCGAAATCGTCTAATCAACATTCTGGGAATACTATTTGCAAGAAAAATCAGGAAATTACCAACGTCAACGTTTTGTATTTGAAAATTTTCCATTTTAAATGAAATTTTATTTAACAAACAAAACCCAATATGCGGGCTTATCTGCAAAACAATACGACTATGTATACGTACGTTTCCAACTAAGGCCACCACAAAACACTGAAAGTACAAAACCGCATTAAATGGCAAACTAAACCATGTTACACACAGTAAATATTTTCAAATATATTCGCATATTTGTGGCTTCCTTTCAACCGTCAATCCAAATGTATGAATATTGTATTTGTCATTCGTTACGATTTTCGTTAAGATTGTTGCTTTCAAATCTATACCATACGTATACACAAAATACATACATATACATTTGTGGTAAAATTACAAAAGAATAATACATAAAAAAGCATAGTGTCGCCATGCCGACATTGGGGGAAAAATGACCAAGTCAATGCGCGCCTATTACGAATTTATGACATACACGACAGCGAACGTTAATAGAATTTAAGTGAAATAGGAATTTTAATGAGAGAATTTTTGTTTTGTTAAACTCCCGGGTTAATGGCGATAGAATTATACTTGCTAGTTTAGAATCATATACAAAACATATACCTCAGGGGAAAATGTAATCGCTCTATGCTACTTAGACGAGCATTAACCCTCAATGGTGCCAGTCCGTGAATATATTGTTTTTGAAGAATTTGAAGAAAAGCAGGTGACTTGTAAATGAATTCATTAGACGAGACAATTAAGATTTTAACTATGCATTGAGATGAAGAGTTACCATACTACGCGAAGATACAATCTGAATACCAAATTAATGTTAATTTTTGCTGTTTGCCTATTTATGTGTGTATCATACGAGTATGCAAAATGTGGTCAGTGTGAACTCGATTCCGCTGAAGCATGATTTTTACCATTCAATCAAATTCACCCCTAGAGATTAAGGTGATCTAGAAAAATTAGCACCCGAGGCGTTGAATGATGTTTTTTAGATGAGTTTTTGTTTTCACATATAATAAGAGAATCACGTTAGTCCTATATGTAGTCGTAATTAATTAACAAATAGGATATCGAGACTACGATGCATGTATGTACAGGGTGGGCCAAAAGTAATCACTCTATTGAAAATCGCTGTAACTTTTTTCTTCGTTTTTTTTCTTCTTCCACTTTTCCTAATTTTTTTTCTTCTTCCACTTTTCCTAATTTCTGAAGTAAACAAACGTAGAATACGAACTGTCAAGCCATGAATCGGTTTACTCCTAAGGAACGCTGGCAAATTTGTTTCGAAGAAGCGGACGATTTTTCATCAAAAATCATCATGAGCGATGAGGCTCATTTCCATCTGAGCGGCTTCGTGAACAAACAGAATACTCGTTTCAGGGGAACCCAAAATCCACGTATCACATACGAAGAGCCATTACACCCGCTCAAAGTTACTGCGTGGTGTGCTGATCACGCTAAAGGAGTCATCGGGCCGTTTTTCTTTGAAAACGTCGCGGGTCAAACGACGACTGTGGATCGCGTGCGCTACAGAGCCATGCTTAACGAATTTTTTCTTCCTAAATTGGATGAGCTAGGACTGGAGAACATGTGGTTCCAACAGGACGGTGTAACCGCGCACACTACTCGAGACACAATCAATATTCTGAAGGAAACATTTCCGGGTCGGTTAATCTCTCGTTTTGGTGATTTGCACTGGCTGGCCAGATCCCCCGATTTAACTGTTCCAGACTTCTTTTTATGGGGTTTTTTGAAGTCGCGGGCTTACGTCAACAAGTCTCACCCTCTTGAAGCCCTTAAGGAGAATATTCGCCAGGAATGCGAAAACCTGTCGCCCGATATTCTGGGAATAGTGATGGAAAATGCCATAAAACGGGCCCGTATGGTGGTCAACTGTGGCGGCGGCCACTTAGCCGATATCATTTTTGCGACTTGATACAATAAATTCTAAGGGATTAAATAAACGTATTTCATAAGCAAAACCGAAGCCTTTTATTAAGAATAATACAGCAAAAGAACATCTGATAATTACTTTTGGCCCACCTTGTACTAAGGTGCGCTTAACCTGCGCTGGGTTGTTTCGACTAACTTATGTTTGCTTTGGGATTAGTTCAGCTATAGCTGTATATAGCAGTTTTACACTTTAGTACTATAAGCTCAGTACATTGAATATTGTTTTTTTACTCGAGAAAACCATAGAGGTAATAGTCTAAATTTCATATGGTAACACTAATTTAACAGAATAGACTCCTACCTAAATATGTAACTTAAATTTAACCTGGATGGCTGTTCTGTTCCTATTGAAAATGTCATCAAGTATAATCCTACTCAAAAAGCCCGTCTTTAGAGATACGAAAAAAAGATATGTATGTAAACTTTTTGCTTCACTGTGTCATTTGATGATTAAACATTAAACGCTTAAAGGTGACATCCAACGCAAAGATACATAATATTCATGTACTAAAGCACTAAAAGCATTATGGCCATCTCAATGCACAATGCCTCGAGCAAACGACAACGACGACGTTGGGTGTAAGTATTAGGCTGGAATTTTATTAATTTCCAACATCGTCTGATAAACAAATGACTTTGTCCATGCACGTTACTTACTTTGGCTAATGACAAGATTAACTGGGTATTTAGAGACTCGTACTCAATTCCAAAGTACACCACTATGTTGTCTGGTAATTACCAAGATTATGGAGAAATATTTACTACACACAAAAACACACAGAATATTTTGTTCGTTTGTTGTATTTGTGCTCGTATATTTCGGCAAAATCTTTTATGGCACTAAAAGTAGTGGAGCCAAGAGAGGAGTAATTAAACATTTATTGTAGCTTTTTGCATAAAATTGCGTCTACAGACAGATACATACTACAGATGTTAAAAAGTAGCTAGATTAAGACACACATATCTTATGAGCTTTTCGGGGGATAATTACAATTTTTTCCTTTGGGAAATTAAAGAACTTAAAATTCTTTAAACCTCTTGTGTAATTTACACAAGACTTTTTGGGCAAATTTGAGAAATAGGGAAGAGCAATAAATGTGATGAATAAGAATTCGTGCAACCGTATGCAATAAAGGTAAGGCATCGATCTGAACTAGGGATGTCAAAAACCGGCCCATAACCCGGTTTTCGGTTTTTTCGGTTTTTTGCAAAGCTGGTTAGACCGTCCGGTTTTAACCGGGCTCAAAGTACCGGTTTCCGGTTAACCGGTTTTTCATTGAATTGCTTAGAATTTTAGCAAATTAATGCATACACACTCGTTAAGCTGATGTTCGTATAGAAATATGACTGTGTGATGGAGCCCTAAAAGAGAAACATGTTGAACAAAAAAGATAATCAAATAAAATTGTCAGAAGTATTTATAATGTTTCAAAAATAGTTAACTGAGTTTTATTGCTAGACAATGCATATAGTGCAGTCAAAATATCCCATTTCAGGCCTCATAATAGAAAAAAATAGAGTATATATATTAAAGGCTATTTTTTTGTAGTTTTTGAATCAGCGAGCTCTAAAACTCATTTTGCTAAAAAAAAATTTTGATCGGAAAGGTCCCAAAAAGGACAAAAAAGGATACTCTTTAATCCTTGGCCGGAGGTCAGCATGTGGCGTATCAAATCAAAGGGGAAGTCGAGTACATTACATATCCGGTGTTTGTTTCCTGTTTCTAGGACGTCCTCTTTGATATGACACCCCGCATGCCCACCTTCGATCAATGTTTGTAATTAGTGTCCTTTTTGAGAGCTTTTCGATCATTTTTTTTTATGTAATGTACTTGACGGCCCCTTTGATTTGATACCCCACATGCCGACCTCCGGTCAAGGATTAAATAGTATCCTTTTTTGTCCTTTTTGGGACCTTTCCGATTACAATTTTTTTTTAGCAAAATGAGTTTTAGATTCCTGGGAGCCCACTGATTCAAAAACCACAAGAATTAACCTTACTCCATTTTTTTTCTTTTTGAAATGCTAATATGACTGCACTAATAGATGATGTAGATATTGAAGTCTTTGTGGACACGATGGATGTTGAAGTGGACGCGGATATCGATGTGGACGCGGACGTCGTAGTAGCAACTGCCGATTCGTTTTCCTATAATGAACTCTAAATGCACTGATCTGATACACATATACATTCACTACGCACAAAAGATACACGTGTGAAACGCAACGTAAACAATATCTGCCTTGGAAAGGAAAAATGCAAGGAGCAGTAGTTTGACGAAGCAATGGTTCTTGGAATAATAGCACTAAGGAGAGTGTTCGGAAATACGAAATTTTTCATAGAAGACAAGCAATAGAATTACAGACTGACAAATCAAGAAAATATAAAAATTTTATGAATTTGGAATGTTTATTTTTCGGTTTTAACCGGATGGGCAAACAACCGTCCGGGTTAAAACCGGGAGGATGAAAAAACCGAAAAAAAACCGGTTAACCGTTTTGAAAGTACCGGTTTTCGGACTAACCGTCCGGTTTTTGACATCCCTAATCTGAACACTCTTCGTACTTTAGTTGGTATGGTATTTATGTACTATGACATTTGATCGACAAAAATATTGTATCATGGAAAATTGGTGGAAGTTATTCGTGGTATGGTTGCTCAGTAACTTTCTACCACATAAGGGTTCAGGATGAAATATCTGGGAAAGCATGAAGGAAGAAGATAGTTGATCAGTTAAACGTGAAAGATACATTCGAATATTTTGAAAAAAAAAATATATTATCATTTTTATATTTCAAAAACTTTTTAAAGTTTTTTTGGACCAACCCCAGCAACTCTACAAGATTTGATTTTTATACCCTTCACTCGTAGAGTGAATTCCAGGGTATATTAACTTTGTCATGAACTAATTGTGGAAATCTTGACTTATCGTTCCATTCTATACACCAACTGCGGCTGCGGTGCATGTCTGTAGTATTTATGACATGGCAACTTACCAGCTCTATGGGAACTACGCACAACTTTTTCTGTTTGGTGGAGAAGGGCCCCAGCGGGAGAAATACCGAGTTCTCCTCCAAACAGACAAACTTAGAGCTGGTAAGTTGCCATGCCATAAATACTACAGCCATGCACCGCAGTTGGTGTATAGAATGGAACGATAAGTCAAGATTTCCACAATTAATTAATACTCGCACCCACGAAATTTGAGAACCCGAAATAATACAATAATTGTTTGTCATGAAGTTTGTAACGCATTGAAGGAAGCATCCCTGTCCATATAAAATATGTATATACAGTGCTGGAAAAAAAAAGTTGCTCAAGCCTTTTAATGGCCATTTTACCTAATATTCTTAAAAGTTATTGGAACTACAACTTTTCAGTGGGCCAGATAAAAACAAAGGACATATAAACGGTCTATTAATAGTTTGAATTTTATGAATGAGGTTGATTCACTTTGTGAAATTAGGGGGTTTTCACAAAGAGGCTGAATTTAATGGAAAACTGAGACACGTTAGTCCAGAACTATAGAGTAATATTTTGGTTTTGGCGAAAGAAAATCTAATCACTCGTTAAATAGGTCAAAGGATGGATATTTCTCAACGCATTGTGGCATGGCATTGACAAATTTCGGGGGGAGGGGGGCGCCTCTAAACCGAAAAAAGGCTTCGGACGACCTAAGAAAACTGTACCTTCGGAAAATCGCTTCATCATTTTACTAAGCTGTCGAAATCGATTTAAGACATCGCCGGACATTAGGAATAATCTAGTTTGAGCAACTAGTAGTCGAATTTCGGCGAGGATGGTAAGTAATAGGCTCGTAAAAGCTAGATTACTTGCGCTTAAACATGTGCATAAGCCAGAATTTCAATTAAAACTCAGGCGAAAACATTTACGGTGGGCTGAGAAGCACATTCAATGGACTCAGGAGATATGGGATGGCTATTTTTTCAGACGAGTCCAAATTTAAGCTTTATTTAGGCGACGGGAGAATTCTAGTTCAGCGGGATCTTCGTGAAAGGCTTAGTGATGAATACATGGAGGCGCTACCTGTTAAGTTAGAAGGAGTTATAATGTGGGGCTGTTTTTCGGGAGACAAGAGGGACCGAATATGCTTTATTCATTCAAAAGTAACAGCTTCGGTTTACCTAAACGTCCTATAAGGCGAGCTGGAGCCTTGCGTGTAAAAGCTATTTGGTGATACTGGAAGATTTGTGTTCCAGCTGGATAATGCGCCATGTCACACTGCTGAAGAAGTAAGTATTAAATACAAAAAAGTCAAAAATTTAATAACCATATCATAAAATATTACAAAATTTAATTTTATATTTTATTTTTTATATTTAAAGGTCAAGAGGTACTTCGAAGAAAGGAATGTTGACGTGTAGCCCCGACTTGAATCTCATCGAAAATACGGGTCCAGGATAAAACTTGAAGTGGCCAAGAAGCGCCCGGACTCCATTCAGACCTTGATAAGGTTAATAATAGTCACTTGGCAAGCGATTCTCAGAAAAAAAAACCTGGAAAAACTGATTGGAGTTGATTAATCGGAGGTGGGGGGCAGTAATCGACGCCAGAAGTGGTCCAACCAAATATTAATGTTAAACTATTAAGTCTTAAGAACCAATTAAAATATAAAAACACACCAAAAAAAATTTAATTTATTATTACGAAACAATCTTTTAATAGGTAAAAAAATCCCTATTTCCACTTTATCTAATTTCTCCCTCGGAATCACAAATATAATTATTTTTTAGCAAAAATCTGTCTGAATATTGTTTCAACTGACACAATAAGTCAAACAACAAAAAATACCTACCTACTTTTATCATTAACTGTCTTTTATGGCCAAAAAAGGGCTTGAGCAACTTTTTTTTTCCAGCACTGTATATGCTCAGCATGACGAGGGCAGTCAATTGGGCCATGTCCGTCGATCTGTCTTTTCGTCTGTCCGTCTGTTGCTACGCGTTTTACTCATCGGCCGCCTGAATCGTTGACCTCCAATTGTCGCGGTTACGTGACCTTGTCCTCCAGTTTCGGAAGCCCAGCAGCTGGTGGGCGTCTTCACCTACGGAGTTCTCCCAGCGAGCTCTCGGTCGTCCACGCAACCTCGCTCCGTCAATTCGTTGTGCGTTCATAACTTTCTTTGGCATGCGATTGTCGTCCATCCGTTGTACATGCCCCGCCCATTGCAGACGTTGAAGCTTCACGATTTTCGATACTTCCAGCTCATCGTACAATTGATACAACTCATGGTTGTATCGGATACGCCATTGGTCTCGCTCGTGAACGGCCCCGAAAATTCGCCAAAGGCCCTTTCGTTCGAATCGGTCTAGCAAAATTTCGGAGGCTTGGGTAAGGGTCCATGTTTCGCAGCCATAACATAGCACGGGTCGGATGATCGTTTTACTCGGCCAGTTCAAAAGCTATGATGCTGAAATTTCGCACGCTTGCTTGTTTTCATTGCAGGCAGTTTGTATGTGTGAATCGCTAACATCGGACAATGGGGTCATGGGGCTGCCATACAAACCTAACCCCCAAATTAAGTTCTTCTATAAAAAACATTTTCATTTGTGCACCAATTTCAACTAAACTTGACACAAATGTGTTTCTCTTCATGACACAAAAGATATGGAAGAATGGATGGAATCGGACCATGGGGTCATAGGACTGCCATACGAACCCAACCTCCCAATTAGGTTCTTCTAAGAAAAACTTTTTTATTTGTGCACCAATTTTAACGAAACTTCACACAAATGTGTTTCTTTTATGCCACAAAACATATGAGAAAATGAATGGAATCGGACCATGGAGCCATGGGGCTGCGATACAAACCAAGCTCCCCAAATTGGGTTCTTTTAAGATAAACGTTTTTATTTGTCCAGCAAATTATTTCAAACCTCATTTCTATTGATGCCACAAAGCATATGTAAAGATGGATGCCCCTCCTTCCCCCTTTTTTGGTTCTTCTAAGAATGATTTTTTTTACACCAATGTCCAAAACCTTGAATTAATGTGTCCTTATCAAAACAACAATACATGTCAACACAAACAAATTAAATCTACTATGGCGCCACAAGGGGGGGGGGGAATTAAACACAAGTCATAGTTACGCCCGAAGAAACTTTTAGCTGGAGGAGAGTGAAGGGAAATCAGCCTCGTTTTACAACAGTTCGTAGTTTCTCCCCAAAGTCAACGTCATTTTGACAATGGATGAAAGTGAAATTTAAGAAATTGTCAATCGCATATTTTTGCAGTGAAATGTACACCTAGTGTGTTTTTTTCCCAATTTTTCCAATGTAACGGCAATCATATTTTCTTTTAATTGCAGTTCAGCTCATAGGGAACAGCATTTTTTGTTCTTATCTTTGCAGACATGCCCTATGACCACCCTCAGGGGCGTAGGAAGGATTTTGTGTTGGAGTGTGAATGACCTTTTATGTGATAACCGTTAGATAGAAGCCACTTACTACCTAAAAAAAGTAACTGATTCACAATTTAGTGTTGTATTCTTAAACTTGCTGCTTCCTTTAACAAATCAGCAAATCAATGCCATTTAATGATGTCAACACATTGATGAGATACTCTGAGGCTGTGAACTCTTCGCAATGACAATTTCACATTTTGGAAGGCTGGGATCAAGATCATGCACCACCCGAATTTTTTTTATTTGTTTATTAATTATTCGGGCTGCGGAGTCGCCATTTCGCGGAGCAGGAAGAACGGCCCATCTGACGTACATGAGCCTACGTGACTAGACGGCTACACTCGAAGATGTATGCCACCTTCTTCACTTAGTCTTATAAGACAACGCACAAGTTGGTCTTTCAGTTGACAACATGACAATCGAATGATTATTTTTTCCCTTTCTCAATGGGCGTATAGCCAACGCCGTCTAGATATACAAGCCAGATTATCAGCTGATTAAAATTAATCTGTCAGTGGTTATGAACTCAAGCAACACGTATTAAAACAATAGCAACAACAACAGGTGTCTTTGGACAAAATCGTGGACTCCAGTGAAACTCAGGTTTCTGCAATTCGGCCTGTCTATCTAGGTGGCAGTGGGTTTTTTTTCCATTCTGGGGAGACCGACAACAATTTTGAGACACTCATCACTTTTGGGTGTTACATACACCCATTTATAGCATTTTCAGGTCAAGTAAATAACTCTCCAAATGAAATAGATTACTTTCCGAAACAAAAAGATACATTTCCGAATCAAAAAAACGTTTCCGGATCAAATAAATAAATTTCCGGCTCAACAAAATAAATTTGCGAATCAACAAAACACGTTTCCGAAACAAATAAGTGAATATACGGACCAATTGAATTGATTTATAAATGAAAAGATAATGGATTTATAAATGAAAAGATAAATAAACAAAATACAGTTCCGAATCAAATAAACAAATGTCAAAATCAAAAAAATAGATTCACAAATCAAACATATGATTTTTTACATCAAAAAACAGATTTTACAAATCAAGTTCGTATGAAAGAAGCATTTTAAAATAGAACTTGATTACTTAACAATGTGGAATGAGGCATGGCGCGTTGACGACTACCGTATGTAGCCGGCAAGCGTCAAAATATCAAAGACAACTAAATTCGGAGTGTGATACGGTTGTCAGCCATACATTACATTTCCTACCCACATTGTCAGTTAATTATTCTACGATAAGAATATTTATTTTCATCTACTGAATAATAAACGTGCGGCGGGTCATGACGAGTTTGGAAACTCGTTTTTATATGAATCTCTATTTCTCAGAGTGGCAACCGAACGATCACGCCCACAAACACAAAGCACCGACAAAAAGGGTAAGTTGCATTTAAAACATTATTTGCTACTTTTATTGAGATGTTTTTTTTCTTTGCGACTAACTTATTTTTAAAGTAATTTTGCTACGCAATTTCATACAATGGCGTAACCAAGCAAAATATGGCGATACTATGCAAAATGAATAAAAATTAAATTCAATATAATCGAAAAGCATTTAGAAAATGGTGTGCGTCTTGTCTAACCAGCCGATAAGATGTACGGGGAATCAGCCCCAAATTAGTTAGTTCTCCTCTAATCTTAGTAGGATATGAATTTGATTATATATGTCGATATGAATTAGATTAAAGGAGGCCTATATTACGGCATAAACTCCACACTCAAACGAGGTTGTATTGGCCTTCCGAAACCATGCATTTTGCGAAAATGTCGTCGATTTGGGCTGTATCCGATCGTGCGATGTTGAACGATTCTGTTGCCTGGCGTGACAATAAATCTGTTTGGTTTTGAAGTAATCTGTAATAAAAACATCAAATTAAATTTCTACCATGATCAAATTAAATGAAACGTACTAGGCGATCTTTCTTCTCAGGAGTTACGGTTACGGATTTCTTATATCTGTGATGTGCACAAAATGGACGTAGTGTTGCGTAGTAAATGAATTCTACAATAGAAATTATGGAGAATCCAATGAAAAGACTCATCAAACCGCCGGTACTTGCTGGAGCGTGGAAAAGTTATTACAAAAAACACGGTTTTGTATAAAGTCCTGCCTGAGAATAACACAAATAAGTAACTTACACAAAAACTCCGTAAATCCAACGAATTGTTCTTTGGTTCTGCTACGAAAAGCATTTTCAATAAAATAGAAATGTGTCAATGCAACATTCTTCTCCACATATGATCTGTTCATGTTTTGCAAAAATGTTTGACTTATTTGAAAGCTACCTCCCATAATCGGTACAACAAAATTAACGACATCGTAGCTCAATTCAAAACAGCCGGGCAAGCACATACTACTGCAATTGCTAATCCGACCGTTGTTGCCGCTCTCAGCCTTATAGCTGGCCCGATCAAAACACGTTACATGTCTGGGACCACAAACCTGCACACGATCAACAACACGTGGCATATAGGATGCAATGCAGCCACATTCGTTTGCCAAACGTCGCGCTTCGCACTCCATTTCACAATTACGTCGCGAATATGTCTTGAAATATGTCAAATTCATTTCATTGTCAAACAAACATTGGCGCGTCTCTTTGGCCATATCACGAATCGTAGGCGAAGCATCCGAAATAACAGGTGTAACCACAACCCTTGTTTCCGTGCCGGCGGCTACTGTAAAGCCGATATCTTGCACATCAGGCGTTTCAATTGGCGAATGTAAAATAATCTGTGAAAGTGAAATAACAGGAAGTAAAGTAGGTATAGAATCAACGCCAGTTCGATCTGTAATAGCAGTAAACTCGCCTTCAAACCTGCACCATTGCCAGACGAACAGTAATATTCATCAATATCTGCGTTAATTGCAACAGTTAAACCCATTGTGTATCCTGTTCCGTATGACTGCTTTGGGTAGAATTGTAGGGGTAAATTTTTTGGATACCCTTGTTCTGGTCTCCAATCGACTGCGATGTGATCCTTTGGCATAAACATTCTATTTGTCGGATTGGGCCTGAAATTTGAATGTCACATTCTATTTTACGGTCAAAAGGATATACAATTTGATCAGTTCTACAGACCTATAACGTTTATACATATATACTGGATCAACGGCATTGTAGGTGCAACAGCTTCCTTCATCGGTTGGAATGACTTGAAACATATCGGAACAGTTGAAATCAGTCATGGCGTATTTACAATTGAGCAGCATTTCATCGCACGATTGCGTTTTCTGAGAAAAACAAAATAAAAACTAAAGTCTCTATGTCTTAGACAGCTATGGCTGCGCATTTACCTCTGCAATGAAACTGTCAAACTCCTCCCATGATATTGAAATATTGGTGTCCTTGATATCCTCCCGTCTGTTGCACATAATTTGTAAAATTGCAAGCTGCGAGCTATTGCTGTTTAGCAAGTTTTGTAAAAAACAATATGAATTATGTATATATGTAGTTCTTGTTTTATATTATAACATACATACATATAATTGGTATTTTAAGAGTTTGAAGTTAAGTTATAAAATCTCAAATTTTTACTTAAAGTATCAGTCTAATATTGGCTCCAATATGTTTAAATAATAAAATATGTATAAATATCCAGCGCCCGCTCTATAGGGGGCAAGCCGGGCGGTCGCTCGGGCGCCAAATTTCAGGGGCGGCATTTCGGCTAAACTCGACTAAAAAATTGAAAAAGCTAAAAGGAAAAATTCATAAACTTCCATTTAGTGGAAAGGAAACCATAAAAAGGCAAGGTTTTGTTTAAGTAAAAAAGCACATCAATTGCTTACTTATTTTTTAATTTATTTTTTTGTTATAAAGAAGAAAAATCCTGGCTAGGCTTTGAAGAGCCCAAAATTGATACGAAGAACTGAAATTAGAATCTTAAAATGTTTAGTGAGATTTGCCTAAATTGTAGGTCTGTTATGCTAGCAAAATGGGAAAATTCGCTCATGCCGCAATTTGACTACTTGTTCTGCTATTCTCTATATCCATATACCTAGGCTACTAATAAAGTTTTTAGAATAGGCATGTTCTAGTACGTTTTTGTCAAATATCTTATTTCCATCAGAAAGTTTGACTTTTTTTAGCATATACCTGCTCAGAACACTTTGATGACACGTGATACTCCTGTAAGTTACAGTTAGTCAAAAAAGTCAATTTAGCAAAAAAATGGAATTAAAACGTGAAAATTTTCGTGCAACGATTTTCTACGATTTTAAAGTTGGATTATCACAAGAACAGTGATTCGATCGGCTTTATTGGGATGAAGCACCATCGCGTCCGAAAATTTATAACTGGTTAACGAGTTTCCTGAAGGTCGTCCAAAAACAGCCATTGTGCCGTATAACGTGGATGCCGTGCGTGAAATGATTACGCAAGACCGGCATGTGACATACCATGAGATAGAAGCATCATTGGACATTTCTCCCGCGGCCATACATTCGATGCTGCATGAATACTTGGCCGTAAAAAAGATTTGTTCCCGTTGGACCCCGCATCGTTTGACAATAGCTCAAAAAAAGGCTCGTGTCGATTGGTGCAGAAAAATGATAAAAAAAATACCATAACGGTGCATCAAATGACGTGAATTAAATCGTCACCGGTGACGAATCATGGATCTATGCCTATGAGCCGGAAACTAAATAGCAGTCGACCGTGTGGGTGTTCCAAGACGAGCCCAAACCAATCCAAGAAAAGTTGTTCGCGCACGCATCACTGCGAGGCAAATGATGTCCTGTTTCTTCGGCCGAATGGGTCCTGTGGCCATTGTTCCACTTGAGGAACTTAGTACGGTCAATTCCGAGTGGCACGCGACCATTTGCTTGCCCGAAGTCTTAGGGAAAATTCGCAAAACGATCAAGAGAAGATGAATCCTTTTTCATCGTGACCATGCGAGCTCTCACACATCAGTTCAAACTAGCGCCTATTTAACCGGTCAAGACATTCATCCGCCTTACGTCCCTGACTTGGCACCAAATGATTTTATTTTGTTCCTATTTATTAAAAAAAAATTACTTGGTGAACGGTTTTCATCGCCGATGCAGCTGTTGAAGCGTCTAGAAGCCATGTTTTGGAGGTGTCTCCATCGGAGTGGAAAAAATGCTTCGAAAATTGGTTTGAGCGCATGGAAAAGTGTATACTTACTCATGGCGAATATTTTGAAAAACAATAAAGCCATTTTTGCAAAAAAAAATAGTGTTCATTTGTTTTCTAGAAATTTTACTAGTAACCCTCGTATTCTCTCTCATAAGTGGAACTTTTGTGTTTCTGATGTTTTCCGCTATATGGCGCATTTTACAGAAAATATCACTAGTGGCGCAAATTCTTTCTTTCGAGAGCTTATAGCGTAATGTTTCAAAAATTGGTCCACGATTGGCACCTTTAATTCCCCTAACCACACTGCTAGCAGTTGACCGAACACTCTGTCCCTTCCAGGGGTGTGTTGTACACAACTTTGATCTTCTGCTTGCGGTTTTGCAAACCCCGATCAGTGTGGTTGCGGCTTAATATGTTTGTTTAGTCTGTTTATTAATTCATTGATTTATCTAGCATTTAGTGGGCACACTTCGAACAAGTTTGTTTGGAATTCAGCACGATGAGGAATAGAACACATTGTCAGAGCCGCAATAGCAGTCCTCCTCATGTCTGTTTCCAGACATGATAATATCGGGATTTCGCTAGGTTACCCCGATTGACCTTATTCTCTATAACATTTCACGTGATGATGCATTTATGAAAATAAGCCATCCAAGTTAAAATCACTGAAGAAATTCGTCCATGAAGAGACCCGGATAATTAAAGTTTATCAGCTCCGAAGTAAAGTATGTAAGGATAAGTTATCAGAAACTACTCCAGAAGGCTACCATTTTTCAGAGCGCAGTTTTCCTAAATGTGCTGAGTGTTGAAAACAACTGTTTAATTTTCAATCTCTTACGTCTTTCTAAAAGCCGCCATATGCCATTTGTATATTTTTTTCTTACAATGGTGAATAAAATGTGGCTGGGGGAATCCTAAACTTAACTTTAATTTTTGAATTTAAAACAAAGTCTCTATAAGGCCTTGCCGAACTGCGGTGAATTGCGCCTAAGAGTATGATTGATGGCGGAACAGGCTTCTAACATACTATCTGCACCTCTCAGTAAGTAGACTCTCTATTTTGAATTATTAAAGCGTTGGTTGAAATCCCACTGTGACTATGCATTTTTGTGTTGATATGTTATCCTAACCTATGACAGCCATCATGGAACTGATGTTTTACAACGGCCGCTCTTGCAAAAATCACCCGAAGAAAATAAAAAATCTCTTGAAGCGCTTCTACAATAACAACAACAACGACATACATGTACTACATCTACTATCAATATGCCTGGTACAGTACCTATAAAGGGCGCGAATTTGTCCTTTCGCCCGGGGCGGCGTAAGTGCTAGAGCGGGCGCTGTAAATATTAATATGGCTAACGAGGTAGCGTTCAAGCGTCTAATCATTAATAGTATTATCCAATCCAATCAATGAGCCGCCATGAAAAGAGGCAGGAATATCTGTTGATGACATATGTATACCACCTATCAAGAGACGCGAGAGCGTATCGCCCGCCAAAGGAAAAAAACGAAAGCGAACAAGTCTATGAATACCGGAGACAACTTGCTTTTTTGTTTGACAGGGCTACAGCCTTCCAGGCAACATCCCCCAAAAAAAATTGTTTACCAAAATATTCCACATATCCTGTTCTAGTGCCTTTCTAAAAAAAATCTTCGATCGGCACAATAACGGGTAAGATATATGCAATAAACGGTGAAAATTTCACCCTCACAGACTTAAGCGAGTAACCCTATTTCACACTGGAGTCTACAGTTGCAGAAAGACTTGCTTCTACTGCCTCTCTCCGTGATGGGATTTTTATGAAATTTGGAATGAATGATCCTCTGGTGGTCCTTCTAAAGAATCAATGTCTTCCATTTAGATAATTGGATGGAATAACGGTAAATTAAGGTAAAGTTAACAAAAGATTTCCAACAATTGCGTCTTTCGGCTCATCGCATTGACATTTTTTTAAAACACACTGCGACTTTGGGACACTGGGAGACTAGGATTTTGGGGCAGTGGAATATTAGGAAATTGGGACAATAGGGTCTTGGGACATAAGGACATTAAGACATTGGGGCATTAGGCACACTTGGGAAACTGGGACGTGGTGACATCGGGACATTGGGGCACGGAGACATCGGGATATTGGGACAATGGGACATTGGAACATTGGGATATTGGTACATTGGTATATTGGGAGATTAGGACACTGGGAGACTGGGACATTGGGGCACTGGGATATTAGGATATTGGGACATTATTATGACCTTGGGACAATAGGACAATCGGACATTGGGACAATGGGGAACTGGTACATAGGAACATTGGGCCACTGAGACATCGGGAAATTGTGACATTGGGACATCATGATATTGGGGCACTGGGATATTTGGACATTGGGACATTAGGGTCTTGGGTCATTAGTACATTGGGACATTGGCACATTAGGACTTTCGGATATTGGAACATTAAGCACACTGTGGAAACTGCGTCGTGGGGACATTGGGCCACTGGAACATCGGGATATTGGGACATTGGGACATCGGGATATTAGGACATTGGGACATTGGAACATTGGAACATTGGGATATTGGGATGTTGGAATATTGGGACATAGGGACGTTGGGAAATTGGGACATTGGGACATTAGAATATTGGGACATTAGGACATTGTGACGCTGGGACATTTGGATACTGGGACATTAGGTACACTGGGGAAATTGGGACATGGGGATATTAGGACAGTGGTACATTCGGATATTAGGCTATTGGGACACTAGGTATACTGCGACACTGGGACACTGAACACTGAGTCATTGAGATATTGGGACATCGGGATATTGGGACATTGGGATATTGGGACATTTGTACATTGGGACACTGGTACATTAGGACATTGGGCCATTAGGATATTATCACATTAGGATACTGGGACATTGGGGAACTGGGATATTAGGATATTGGGACATAAGGACCTTGGGACACTAGCACAATTGGACATTGGGATATTAGGACATTAGGTGGGAGACTGAGACACTGGGACACAGGGAGACTGGGACATTTGGATATTGCGATACTGCGACATTGGGACACTAGGGTAGTGGGACATTCGGACATTAGGCCATTGGGACACTGTGATATTTGCACATTGGGACATTGAGACATAACCACATAAGGAAATTGGGATACTGGGACATCAGGATCCCAAAACAAAAATATTAGTTGGCTATATAAGTATGCAAAAATATATGATATCTGACCAAAAACAACACAGTTGTAAAAGTTACCCCGCCAAAGAAAAATTCATCTGCCGCAAAAAGCATACGTATCACTCCAATCCGCCCCTCATATATAATTTTGTTTTAGGTGTAAATGCTGGAGAGTTTAAAGGTACAGGACTACTTCTTAAAGTAATTTGGTGGGAGCATTAACATTTTATTCAGTGCCACTTTGACGGCTCCCACTAAATTACTTTAACCCTAGAGTGGGCGCGTCTTTCCGAGAAACGTCAGTGGGCGCGTGGGGAGCATTTTGCCGCTCCTTTTTAGTGGCAATTTTAAGTAGGAATAAAGCAACTGAATTAATTTATTTTCTCAGGATTTAAATAAAACACAAATAAGCAATGACAAATTAACATATTTATTGAAATATGTTTTGGGAACTTCGGTTTATAAAAGGTTTTGGAGAACGCAACGCATTTTAATAGACTTTTAACATATTCTACATTATCGTATGTAATACTCATAAAAAAGGAAAATTAACACCCTTCTTATAGTTTTTACAATAAATGCACCATAAAACATACCCAACATTCCAACTTTGCAAAAAATATGTTTTTTTTATATGTGATATATGAGGTAAAAATTACCTACGTGAGAAGGCGCGCGATGAGCAAATTGCCGCCTGATGGTAACAACCTCTTTCTCTAGCCCCACTCTGCCCACTGACGACGTACAGCCTTTCGGCACGAGTTCTGAATGAAAATAGAGGCAGCTACTGAAAAGTGCAAACTAAACGAAAAATTATTTTACGAATTATTAAGGTTTTTTTGGTGAGGTAGGCAAAATGCTCATAGCGCGCCCACTCTAGGGTTAAGAAGTAATCCTGTACCTTTAAACTCTCCAGCATTTACACCTAAAGCAAAGTTACATATGAGCGGCGGATTGGAGTGATACGTATGCTTTTTGCGGCAGATGAATTTTTCTTTGGCGGGGTAACTTTTACAACTGTGTTGTTTTTGGTCAGATATGTATTACACTTAGAGAAAGCATAGTAACCCATGCCATGCGTTAGTCCAGAGCGGCTATGTGCACACACAATCCATATGTGTTTGACCCCAAATTTATTTCACTACACTCAGCGAATAAATTCAAATGTCAAAAAATTGTCGGTGCAATTATTAACCCTTCTGTCGCCGCCTACGACCTATTATGCCTGAGGTGTAGCTGAATTTTCTGTAAAATTTATTTTATTTTTTGAAGAGGTCTAATTTTGGTTCTAGAAACAGTTTACATGCTATATCTTACGATGATACGCCGTTTTTAGACAAAGTTTATATTTCGCAGAGCGTTTGATCGGATTTGTGGTCGTCAGTCCCTTTAAAATATATGGAAAGGGGCGGAAAATATTGTTGAACGATATATTTCACCAAGATATAGTACCAATGGTCTGTCTAGATCTATACGCCAACAAAACGGTAAATTGTAAACAAAAATTTGACACTTGAATAACATTTTTATTTAGATGTGTGAACTGCGATAGTGTGAAAAGGGTGCCATTTTTATTTTCTGATGCCCATACTCTGGACTAACGCATGCACATGGGTTGCTATGCTTTCTCTAAGGTATCACATAATAATTATTGTTTTTTTTGCAAATCTTGAACTGCCGCACAAAAATTTGTAAAAAGTCACTATTTTCAACACAAAAAACATATTTGCACTATCTTGTTAATTTTGGGTTGGATATGATATCCCACCCATCATATTCCCGTTTTTCAAAATTCCGACATTCATTATCCCGTCATTTCAATATCCCGCCAGTTTAAAATCCTTCTCAGTTGAAATCCCGTTTAATAAGGATCCCGCCAACTTAATATCTCGCCATTTCAATAACCCGCTTAATCAAAATACCGCTTTTCAATATCTTAAGTAAATATTCTTTCATAAATGGCCCGCGCGATTTTTGAAAGAATACTGACCTTCTATGAGGGGAAATTAAAAAGCGCCACCATAATTACCGTTAAAAAAAATGGGTCTACTCGCATCGGAATGCTTGATTCTCGGAGACCCACGGGCCAGGTGAATTAATTTCGGTATAGTCGAGACTTAAGTGTCCCCTGTATGACAGTCTTGTTCTGGAGGGGCTAAATAATCATCTTGATCGAAGAAATAAGCAAATATTCCGATGGATTTATGCTCAGAGAAAGTATCGCATTAATTACTGGGAATCACATAACATAACTGTTGATTTTTTTAAACATTTAAAATAATTGTTGGCAGTATTTTAACGGGGTTTTTTCACTATTCACTATAGCGGGATCTTAAAACGGCGGGGTTTTTAGGGCGCGAGATTTTTTAATGGTGAGATTTTTAAGTAGCGGGATTTAGTTATGTCGGGATAATGTAAAACGGGATTTTTTCTAAAAAAAAATGAGATTGGGAACAGGCGGGATTGTGTGGGTATCCCATTAATTTTACCTTTCCAGCCCTATCACTCGACTCTTCATTGCCTGATTCATATTGCAAATGGTCACAGCAGGAAATGGAATTTCATTAATATATGTATTTTTTGCATTGTTTGCTATAATTACAGGAGTTGACGACCACTTTTCGTAAATATTTATGGTGAAATTGAGGGCAACGGACAACGCACTGACGAATGCCACAAAAAAGAATATTCTGGAAAAAGCTACATTTATTATGTATGTACATAACATGTTTCAAACAAAGGCCAACTGTATACCTTTCAAAATAGCTTATTTTGGGATCACCAATGAATTTCAATGCATGAAGCGTGGTATTTTTGGTGAATTCCTCTGTGTTTTCACGAAAGGTCGGTTTTGTCAGTGGTTGACGTTTCAACGAAGTTCGCTTTGCAATGGTTCGCCGTCGAAAGGGATTCCAAGCTGCAAGCAAAAAATAAATGACATATTTTATACCTAATAAATACCTTCGTCGTCAAGAAACCTTGATTTATGCGCTGATTTGTATCACGAGTCAAGTTGTTCACGTCTAACATATTCAACGCCAATACAACAAATTGGTTGGAAGTGAACTGCCGGACAAGATTTAACCAAGAACTCGATTCTTTTCAATTATAAAGAGATTAAAAAAAGCCCTTGGTTAGAATGAATTTTGTGTGCTAGTGAGTTCTGATGCTTATGCGGCAATTAAAGGACATTGGTTGAAGTCAAGATTAATATAGTTCGTTGAGTTAATTATTGTGAAGAAAAAGTAAAGGCAAGTCTTCTGTGCTATTTCTGGCGACCCAATAACTATAATTAAAGAACTCATCATTCTTGATACCATGAAAGGGAACAAATAAATGGGGCAATGACAAACTAAAATGAAATTCCCATGGTGTGTAACCAATGTCTGAATAATTAACATAACCGATTCTAATTATTATTATTATTATTTTTCCCGTGCTTAGCATAGATGCCAATAGTCTTAGTTATTTTTTAAAAGCACAGATTCTTCTAATTTTTTACTAGAAAAAACATAATCGTGTTATTCTAGGACCTGACTGGCACTAAGTACATTCAATTTCCTACAATTATATGAACCTGATATGATTTTAAACAGAGTCAGGAGACTTTTTAACTTAAAAATGTAATGTAAGCAATTATTTTTAATTTTTGTCGATATATTTTCCAAAAACTGGCTTAACACAACAACACTTTTCTTGGGTAAAAATGTACGAAAACTGGGAAACTCATTAAATACTTAATCGATAAGCTGTCTGCACCAAAATACATAAGCTGATTGAATTTTTTCCTATCCACGAAAATAGTTTGAATTAAATGTGAAAAGTGAGAAAGTATTTTTTTATGTTTATCCTCCGAAACATAAAACCTTCCGACGTTGGAGCATGGTATTTAGTTGCGGCCGAGAACGGGTCTATATTCTGAACAAACAACACAAAAACTAATTTAAAATTTAATTTAAATGTTTTATAATTACAATCAATAATCACTGGGAGCATTTGGGTTCAGTTAAAAATAAACCTCAACTCTTATCCACAATGGAATCCGTATTAGCACAGGACATTTGTAACAGTTTGGAACGAAGTCAGAGAAGTGAGTTTAAAGTCTGTTTGATTTTTAGGTGAAAAACGAGTTTATCAGTTAAATTTGAGCGATTTGTTGATTTATTACACAATTTTAATGATTAACTGCCTTTTAAAATCAAATTTGGGTATTATGCACATTATACTACACTCATTGATAGCTACGCAATTCGGAATCGTTTTTCTGTCGATTTTTTTCTTATAACCCAGTAGTGTATGGTATACATACGTATAAAATCTGCTCAAACTGATTTTTTATTTACTATTCATTCGTTAGGAACTGGAAATAATCATGTGACTAATAGTGAAAGTGATACGAATCCGAATTTTTCGCGTTTGCGTCTATCTACTGCAAAAGTAACACTTCGGGAAAATGCTCATCAATTCGCACAGAGCACAACATTGCACGCCTGGAAATTCGTAGGTGATCGAACCATAAGTCCGTGTGAGCGGTAAGTTAAACGCCTTAATGGCGCATCCGGACGGCTTCAAACTTGTTTAATCAAACTTTTTCCACCAACTTCTCGCAAGCTGGAAGGCTGTTTACACGTACGATATTCTCGTCAACTCAAACAAGTCGGCTCAAACTTGTTTGCCGTATGGACAGAAGTTGGAAGTTGAAGCGGTCGTAAAACGTTATCAGCTTTTGCAATACGCATTAGTACATCATCATGATCATCATCAATGTGGCACGATAGCCCGACATCGGGCTTTGGCCCCTGAGTCGTTGATCTCCAATTGTCGCGGTTTATGACCTTGTCCTCCAGTTTCGGACGCCCAGCAGCTGGTGGGCGTCTTCACCTACGGGATTCTCCCAGCGAGCTCTCGGTCATCCACGCAACCTCGTTCCGTTAATTCGTTGTGCGTTCATCACCTTCTTTGGCATGCGATTATCATCCATCCGTTGTACATTCCCCGCCCATTGCAAACGTTGAACCTTCACGAATTTCGATACATCCAGCTCATCGTGCAATTGATACAACTCGTGGTTGTACCGAGCGTATCCGGTTGATTGATTGATCTCGCTCGCAAAAGGCCCCGAAAATTCGCCGATGGACCTTTCGCTCGAATCTGTCTATCAAAATTTCGGAGGCTTGGGTAAGGGTCCATGTTTCGCAGCCATAACATAGTACGGGTCGGATAATCGTTTTGTACACGCGGAGCTTCGTGTTCGTGAAGGCTTTCTGCATCACCCAATCTTCGAGACATGATGTTGATGTCGTCGGCGTACGCTACTAATTGAGTCGACTTATGAGTAGCGTTCCGCTGCTGTCCATATTCATGGCTCGAATTACATACTCCAGAGCAAGGTTGAGTCTTGAGTCCAGTAGGAGTTTGAAATAGGTAAGTGAGTCGGTTCTCACCTCTCACCTGCGATACGGTATTGGTCATCATCATCCTTATGAGTCGCACTAACTTTGCCGGTATACCCAAATGCAGCAAAATGTTATAAAGTACACCTCGATCGATACTGCCTGCTTGAAGTCGACAAAGCATTTCTGGAGTAGTAACTTCACGGTAAAAAGCTGATCGGTCGTTGAACAACCAGGTCTGAAGCCGCCTTGGTACTCGCCAATGATTCGTTCTGCGTACGGACTAATTCTCTTTTCCAGAAATTTTGATAAAATCTTATAGGCCGTACAAACTAATGATCTTCTCCTTCCTTGCCTCGTTCTGCATACTGCTCCATTGCATCGCGTTGCTCGGCCTGCGGTGTAGGCACATTGCCCGTTTTGACGGTAATATCTCACATATTTCTACAGGCAGTTCTATCTTGTATCCTGGCATTGCTGAGACCAATGCGTTGTTGTTGCAAGTTGTCCAACTTCTGTTCAGACGCCCAACTTGTTTGAATGCTCTTTACACTTCAAACTTGTTGTCCAACTTCACACGTACGAAAATTCTTCCAACTTGTTTGAATACTCAAAAGTTGCGCTTAAGAGTCTGATTTGTGCTTATATTTTGTCTTTCCTTTTTTAGGATTTTCTTCTTATGTGCATTTTTTGTATCCTTATCAATTGCGCTTAACTTTACTTATGAAATTTATCAAAAGTGGAACTCAACTCCAGTTATCATAGCGAACAGCGCATCGAGTACATATATTAGTGAAATTCCCTTTCCGGCTGTAACAATTTGTAATATGAATCAGGCGCTTAGGAGTAAGGTGTCGCATTTGAAAAAGTACGTCTAGGAAACGGGTGCTAGCTTTTTATATTCTCTTACTACTCTAACATTTTACAGAAATAGCGTTGAGTATTCAATTCTTCAGCCACTTTGTAATCGCCGCGAGAATGTCTATAACAAAAGCATTGAAATTTATCCGAATGATTTTGAGGAATTCATTTCGGAGGTAAATTGTTTGCGTTTTTTGTTAAATCATGATTTTGATATAAATATTAAATAATATATATCATACTCTTATACTTAACAACCATAAAAAATAAAAGACGTAAAAAAAATTACTTTTCTGCAGTCCTCTCAGCCATGTAATCACATGCTCTTGGTATGCAAGTACGCTTCGATAGAGTTCAATTGCACTGAATTGTTTCAATCTACATTCACCGACGAAGGACTTTGTTGCACATTTAACGCCGTGGATCCCGTATTTATGTACAAAAATTACATGTCTGTACAGCATTAATTTAAAATGAACAGCCAAACTGAATTTAACTATATTTTCCAGCCCTGATCCTAAAGTAGACACAAATATGCCCAGGGACTTCGCTGCCGTAGATTGGACACCAGAGCGTGGCTATCCATCAAATCTTCCGAAAAAATTCTATCCGACAGCGTCATACGCAACTGGATACACCATGGGCTTAACATTGATTGTTGATGTTGAGTTACATGAGTACTATTGTTCCTCCAGTAATGGTCCCGGATTTAAGGTTTTTTTTATATTTACATAAATCACTGTTTCATTGCTTAAAATTAAGTGGTCTAACGAATTGATTAAAACAACCTTGAACTCTCTAATTTCAGGTAGCCCTTCATTCACCAATTGAAGTACCTAATGTCGCAGATATTGGATTTTCAGTAGCCGCTGGCTTCGAAACACGTATTGTAGTAACGCCACAACTTAATGACGCATCAAGCACCATTCGTCGTATGCCCAAAATAATCCGACAATGTGTTTTCAACGACGAAATGAATTTGACATATTTCCGAACATATTCACGTCGCAATTGCGAAATCGAATGTGCCACTCGTTTACTGGCCAATCAATGTGGATGTATCATGCCATATATGCCACGCTTTCGACGCGAGATAAGGATTTGTGGCGCTAAAGATGGAACTTGTCGAGATGCTTTTAATGTAAAATTACAAGCTGCAAACCAAGAATCGAATAACTGCAGTGCAGAATGTATGCCTGGATGCTTTGAGGTGACCTACGATGTAGTCAGTTTCGCTGCACCAATACTGGGTGGACCATATCTAATACGACGTAAAGTATTGCAGGATATGTCACGTGCGTATGCTGAAAAAAATTGTGCGGTAGTGCATTTTTATTACATTGAGAATGCATTTCGCAGCCGGACTAAGGAAGAATTTGTCGGATTAACCGAATTTTTGTGTAGGATAATAATGTATGTTAGCAATTTTGAACGTTTTTTCATTACATTGTTGGTAATTGCAGCAAGCACTGGAGGGTTAATGTGCTTGTTTATTGGGTTCAGTGTAATTTCGTTAGTGGAAATACTCTACTACGCATCGATTCGACCCTATTGTAAAAATGCACGACACAAGTCTCAAATCAGACACGTTCGTCCACTAACTGCGGTACCAGATGAGGTAAGTTTTTTTCAGCATCTCCCGAAATGTAGGTAACTAGAACCAATTCTTTAGGTTGATACCAAAAGTATAAACAGTTCAATATTTGGAAGTCCAACACACTTTATCTCTCAGAAAACCAATTAAGTGATGGTCATGATGAATGTGGATCAACAAACGACCGTAGGAAAAATTGACAGCATGCAATTGCTGACACTTTCAACGTCAACTTACACTGATCTTAACTTCATTCTTAACTAGATTTATCAGGTTTGCATTAACAATGTAGGATAGTGTATGTACTCGAATATATCAAATTTACTTTTAACCTTGGATGGTTAGAGAAATTTTAACCCCAAATTTTTTAAAGCAAAACTAATTGGTTGATATTTTCATGCATATGTAATTTAAGTATGTGTTGCATATCTTCTTTAAAGCATAAGCTTCTTTGAAAATGTGTCATTTAGTTAATAAGTTGCAGCAGTTTAAACTTACTCGGGGATCTGGTAAACTCCTTGCAACTAACACACCTTTTTTACGACTAGGGGTTAATACAAACCAGAGTCCAGTTTGTCTATTATTATGACTCATTTCTAGAGGTGCAGAAAATTCGTTTTTACGAAATAGATGCGCATTTTGGCGTTTTTTTTTCATTTTGCGAATTGATGCGAAATGTTCTAATTTATACATTTTCCACAAAAAGTTAATTATTCTCAAAAAAAATGATTTTATAGAAGAAACTTTTTTGTCTTTTTTTTTTTTGTCAAAAGATTTCCATTAATTAATTATATAATTATATCCAAACGCAGTGCCGGATTAAGCAAGCGCGGAGCCCGTGGCAAATTAGAGCGCAGGGCCTATGGAACTTCGATTAACCACACTAGTAAAGGGGTCTTACAATTAATATTTCGGCTATTAAGACATTTCTCAAAGGTTTTTTCTCTTTCTTTTAAAATCTTTTAAAATATGTGATGCCTGAAATAGATAACGCGCATCAGCAGTAGCATCGGCAGAATTTCATAGCTGACAAATATGATGAATGCCGAGTCTTCCGCTCAACATTTTTGTGGGTAATGGTAAATGCATTGCACTTGACGTTTCGCGATCCCGATGCTGCGGCTGATGCATGTAATCTATTTCAAGCGTTATTCTCATTAACGGGAAACTTTATAAAATATCAATCTAAAATGAAGAAGATTATTATCTTTCATAATTTTTGGTGGAAAAGCTAACATTTTCGTGTAAAAAGTTTACGATAAAACATTTCGCATATATTCGCAAAAATGAGCAATTTTCGCCGAAATTTGCATCTAAAAAGTCCGTAACATCGAAATTTCCGTTACTCTAATGACTACTAATGGGTTAGGAACGCCGATCGGTATTACTGAAAGCCAAATGCATATTGTTAAAACGCACTGAGACAAATACACGACGCCCAGTGGTTCAGATTCACTAGTGGGGCAAAAATCAAAAGAGTAAGTATGTATGCGATTCTGAACATTTTTATGGGCAATACATTTGCACATATCAATAGAATATACCTCATGCGCAGTGGTGCACCTCTCAAAGTATTATGAAAATGGGGCAGTATTAACTGTTTTGAAAATGGTTCAACATTGTTCCACAAAATTATTTTTCATTGACATGTGTAAGTTTGCCAAGATTTTTTTATTCTAGTTAGTAAGTTAGTAAAACTGAATTTCTCTAGACAAATTATACCCTTTTATGTTTCGTCCATATCCACTTTTATATTCAACAAAGAAGAATTGATTTTAGAAGTCCCTTTTTGCATGATCTCCGAAAATTAATTTTGTAGATGTGTGCAAGTGCATTTCCCAACATGGATTCCAAAAATCGTATCGCTAGAAAGTGAATCTGAAACACTGTGGACGTACGGGAATGCCATCATAAAATAGAAAGAAATATTTCTGTATTTTTATGCAATACAAACCTTGCTATAATTTTGCAACTTGCGTTAATTGTTCAACAATAACGTGTTATAACAATTTAGAAGGAACTTGCTTTTAAAATTTCGTTAGTATTTTGGTTATTATAATTTTTGGAACATTACGCTATCAGCTCTCGCAAGAAGAATTTTCTTGTTCTTCTTATCGACACTAGCGAAAATATCGGAAACGAAAAAGTTCTCCCTATGAGAGTGGATAGCAGAACAAGCCAAAAGTCCCATAAATATCTATATTTTCATTTTTTAAAACATAAAAACGTTAAATATTCGAACATTTTGATTCGGAAAGATAAAAATGGAGTTAACATTTTCACGTTTTGTGGGATATTTGGGCGACTCGAATATCCATGCGGTTATATGTATCTAGGACCATCAAATTGGTAGAGAAATATACATCGGGTATAAAAACGCCAATTTTCAAAATATCAATTTAAAAACATAAATATGTGAAATTTTTGAGAATTTCCACCGAGATCTGAATATTATACAGCTGGAACATATCGACTTAACATATGCTTGACACAGTGGCGCAACCATGGGAGGGTTAAGGGGGCTAAAGCCTCTCCCAGACCCAGAAATTGAGAAAGAAAAACTGCAAAATAAAATTTGACGAAATGTATTTCGTTGCAGATTTTGCAGATATGAATTCTTGTTCTTGGAGCATACCTATAGCGCACCGGAAGAATACAACTGTCGTATAACTTCCAATACTCGATTTACACATTTTGGTTGAATTGGATTGGATGTAGTTATCAACGATCTACACAATGGAGAAATTTTTAAACAACCTACAACCGAACAACCGAAAATGACACCCATTGGAAGAATATGGATGAATACTATGTCGTATGTTGCTTATTTTGTTGCAAATACACAACAAGTGTCGCAGAATACGAGTAATCAAATATACGGTATTTGATCGGCAAATATCATGTATTTCGGCATTTTTCCCTATAATCAGGATATTGTCCCGAGCAACCCTGACAATAGGGAAAAATATCCTGACCGATAAGGATTCCGGAATTTAGGGGTTGGGAGGTAATTTTTATGTTTTTTTGGCGATTCGTTTCAAAAAAAATTATAAATTAGTTTATTCTCATTTTGAAACGTTTTAAAACGTGCCATAACTCTAGAGAAAAGCCATTAATTGCAGTGTCAGTTAAGTTGTAGATAGTTTTTGTCGAAAATGGAGTCGCTCCAATCAGAAACCGCCATTATCCGCTTCATAACTCCTCCACCACCTCATATATTATTATAAAGCTACAAAAAAAAAAAATACATAGAATTGTGGAGGCAAATACCCAATAATATGACCATCCATTTTAGCCCCTCCAGGGCAAGATCCTGATTGCGCCACTGGCCTTGACATGTGAGATTTTCATTGCAATTCAAGATTTTACGCTTCGAAAATAAGGTGCAGGTTAGAGAAATTGGTGTGGTGTTATAGATTTGAATTGTAATTTGGTGGCTTGGTGAAGGGTCTCACTTACAGAAAACAGAAGGCATGAATAAAATCTTTTTATTTTTGTACAAATATTTTCTATGGTAAAATAAACTCTGTGAATGATTAAAAATTTACATCGAAAATGAGCGTGAATGCAACAGGACCTAGAAACACTACCGTATAGCGTTGTTTCTGTCTTAACATTTGTTAATGTTTGTGTTCGTGGGAACGATTCATGTGATGATAGCTCAGCGATGGCAGATAAACCACTGGTTCTGAGCACTATATGCGAATATGTATAATCTATACAGACATGTTCCTTTAGGTCATAGTCGAGACAAGGAAACTAGCCACATTCAAAAAATATGCAAATATGGCTCGGAATTAGATGCAGAGCTACGATCGCTGAGCGATCATCACGTCAGTCGTCTCTACGAAAACTAACCTCTACACTCTATTTATATGTTTACACTGGTATGCCGTATGTAGTACGAATTCCAGATTCAAACATTTGCCACCAATCGCCATGATTGAGTTTCGTTAAGGCGTGTGGTTAGTTTACTTTTGGCATATCATGTAGCTATAAAAAATATTCTTCTTTTCATATTTATGATGATATGTCCACGTTTGGACAACAGCAACGGTATCAAGCGCGACATCATATCAAGTGATATCTACACATCGAACATTGGAAGAGAACGTGTATGTATCGTAGCCCTCTTCTTATCGCTCGTTTGTCTTGCATTAAGAAAAATGGTTGTACATCCAAATATCCAATTTAGATTTATACTATATAAATCTAAATTGGATATTTATGATTTAACGACTATGTGACGCGTTTTTTTTTCTTTTGAGTAAGTCTATGCAGTACCTATCTAATAGAAAAATCTTAATCATTGATCATTTTGGAAACATATGGCGATGGTCCAAGCAAACAAACGTAATAATGGAGAAAAGTGCAATATGCAGTTGTCAAAACAAGTAATATTTGTCCGTAAAAGCCCATCACTTTCCATTATGTACATGAATCGTTCCGAGAATATTTTCAATTTCAATTCAATTCAAATTTATTCCAACTTATCATTATAGGGCAGCCAAAATATGCCCTAAAAAACTTCATTTTAGGCGCCTAAAATATGCTCTTAAAATTGAATAATATGCCCTTAAAATAGGAAAATATAACCTTAAAATTAAAAACCATGCTCTTATAAATAACACTTTTTTCAATAAAAAATCATTTTTATTAACAGAATCGTTGATCGACAAGAACAAACTAAAATGTATTATTGCAAAAAATTACGAATAAACTGTTCTAATTTTTTTCATTCTTATGTTTTAATCCTGGTTTAAACGATAAAATTTATTCCATTATAATCTTGTTACATAAGGCAAATAATGTTGTCGAAAATATCCTGAAAATGTCAGTTTTGGTAAGCAATTCTATTATTGAAATTAGCACAGGATTCCGTTTCTGAATATGTATTGCGGTCCAGTTTGAATAATCTTTTCCTCTATCAGGAAAAAGAATATATATAAGCGAATTGGCATAAAACCTTATCACGATCAGTTTCACAATATCTCACAGAGCACTTTTTAGCCTCTATTTAAAAACGCTTGAAAGTTAAAAATTCTTAGAAATTAGAATTGGCCGAAAGTGAAGTTCTAATTTTCTAGCGTCTACTGTATTCTAATATCTTTTCTAAGGCAACAATATGATATTATCTGTGAACTGACAGTAACCAGCGAATTATTCGCGCCGTGCGGATGCGAACACAAAAAATTCGCCGCCAATTCGCGCCGAGAAATTCGTGCCGTCTATGTGCACCACTTAATACTTTTCGACCTTTTCTTTTTACTTTACATAGGGAATTTAATTGGGTTCCGTGCATTGAATGCTAGAAAGATTCTTTTGTAGAATCATAGAAATATGCATATTATACAGGGTGACCCGCATTAGGTGGTAATACTGTGAGGGTTGATAGCACAACTTGATTCATCAAGAAAATTACCAATACAATGTAAATATAAAAATGTATATACCGTTGGAAGCAATTTTTATCAACTTTGCAGAGTTGTATACGTATAAATGAAATTACTGTTTGAACTTTCGATGAAAAATCTATTTTAAAATTTTTATTAAGTTTGATTTAATGTATCTTGAAAGTAGCGATAATGAATGTTGGCAACAGGAAAAACTTTTTGTTTTTGTGAAATTTTATGTAGTTTCGGAAACTGAAATCAAATCTTGGATTAAGCCATCAGGAGGGCTGCAAATTATGATTTTGCATTACAAGTCACGATTTTTGATGACTTTCACAAAAAGAGCGACAACAAGGTAACGGTAAAAGAATTCCGATTGTAATGGTAATTTTCTTGCTGAAACAAGTTGCGCTATCAACCCTTACAGTATTGACCACCTAATGTGGGACACCCTTATGCAAGAATATGCAAAAATATGAAAAATATGCTTTTCTGAATTTATTTGCAAAATATGCATTCATGGACAAAATATGAAAAATATGCACTATCGAATATATCTCTACCGATTTCTTTTTACATAAATCGGATTTAAATCTCAACTCAACTATATCTTGATAGCTCATCCCACAAAAAGATATGCATTTTGCATACTTTGGTTGCCCTTACTAAACAAAAACAAATACAAACTTATTTTCCATGCCATTTCTAGAAGATAATGACACCAATTATAAAGCAAGGCTGATAAAAGATTGATTTCAAGACCAACAAGGATATGGAAAGACCTTCATATTTTCTAGATCTAAATATCTCCAAAAATATTTGAGAATGAATAACGAGGAAGAAATATATACCGTTAGACGATAGTTTAAGTTTAAGAGCACTGAAGCTCTTTGGCGAACGTTTAGAGGAGCTTAGGACGAAATCAACTTAATTTACCATTAAAACCTATACAATTTTATCCCATATTAACTTTTTGAGCTCAAATGACTTAGATAAAGTTTTACCTATTACCAGATAAATTTTTCAAAGTAAAATTACCCCTTTCTACCGTTATTTGATGTTTTATTTCCACTGGAACTATCCTATTGACTTCACCATTTGTACTGTTTTTAAGAATTCTCATAAGAAAATCCTAACGGGACTCCGGATTTGAGACCTTCTTTTATGCAAAGAACAAGCAGGCTCCTGAAAATATTGTCACCAAGTTGGAAGAAAAACCCGTTATCACTTACCGAGATACAGCCTTTTTTCAAGTGGAACTATCCTATTGATTGGGAGTGTATGTATACTTGTTATGTGGTCGGAGATAAGCTTCCTTCAATGCTTCACAAACTTCATGATAAAGTTAATATACCCTTTCACTCTATGAGCGAAGCGTATGAAAATCGAGGTAATTGTGCGATGTAGATGAGAGGCTGCTTCATTCAGGATTTTTCATTTTATATGCTATGCATTTCATAAGAAAAGAAACTGAGTGCACGGTTCGGTTAATAGGCGTACGGATACTACTGTACCAACTGAAATTTATGAATAAACCAATAAACCTACAAGTTTAGCAAAATAGTTTACATTCTATACATATTTTAGTTTTGTTAGTTCCACATGAGTATACTTTTACATAACCCAGAACATGTATACTTATATCCAAAATTTGTAATTCTAATGCATATTAATATATCGCCTTCCGGCAAGAATAGTGACACAACTCAAAATTTTTCACTTTTGTGATTATGGTACTAACAGATAGTAAAATTCATGAATTTTATCCTGTAAAACTCACGAATAAATATTTAGTATACTTTTCGCTAGAAACCGACATGTGACACTATCGATGCCGAATGAATGAATATTATTGAGCGTGAATAGTGTCACATCTTTTTGTACTCAACGTGCGGTCGATACAAAGTTGTCGTTTTACCGGAAAAACAATATTTTTTTGCGCCGAATCTGGAAATCTATCTCAAAATGTGCAGTACACTTATATTTCATATTATGTCTTTTGCATTTTTTAATATTTTTCTGTCATTTTGTCAAAAATATATCCCTCGAAAGACTTTGCAACGAAAAACTTCTCTGAAATTGTTTTCTCGTCTTCGTCTTTTGATAGTCTACTTAAATATTTTTATCCACCTTTTTTTAAATTCTCCATTGTCTAAATAAATTGCTGACATAAAATGCATAAATCCTTTTTTTGGGGAGAAAAAGGAAATGTTGAATAAATTGCGAAAAGTTCGGCTATAGCTACATCGTGAAATCCGCAACTGGCCATTTTCTCTCTTTTTGCATTTTTTGTAGTCCCTAAACAGATCAGAGAAGCATTTTTCGCCTAAAATATGCTCTCAAGAGAAGTTGGCGCGAGTGTAATGACTTTCTATTCTATGAATGGACTTAGTATGCTCACGTACAGCGATTTTCATATTTTCGTCTACTTTTTTGTGGTGCTCATGTTTTCCTCTTTTATCTTCTGGAGTAAAACCATTCGTTTCCTTTTCAATAACAGTGCGAATATAGGTACCTATCGTTATTTCCAAAAGAGTTCTTAAAAAAACAATTTACAAACTCTTATCATTTCATATCGCTAGTTTGAAGTAATCTTTTACTGCCACTACTAGGATTGATAATGATACAGTCATTCATTCAGTCTTTCATAACTATCCTCCAGGTTACTTGTAGAAGAGTTATCTCCCTGATCCGACCAAAACTCGTAAAAAAAAACTAGAAGGATTTTTTTAGTATTCAGGGTCAGCTTCTGTATCGTCGAATGGTGAAGTTGGCCGATTTGATAAAAACTCAAAAGGGTCTTCCAAACCTGATTGTGAAGACGATGCGGAAGACCGTTTCAGGAATGGAAGAGCTGGACTGACCTCGAGACATCTGCAATAATCATTGCATTATCATTATAACATCATATCAAGACCAAAATTGACAACCAAATTCACAAAAAATACAAAAAAAATGCTTTTTGACGTCCAGAATCGTCTTTATTATACAAGGTCACACAACTCAATTATTATGATTTTTCATACTATGTATTAATAATAAAATAATACTAATTTTTGGCAGAATCATTGAAAAAAAATCTGAAATTCGGCACATAAACCAATTAAATTTCTAGATTTGCCGTAAAATATTTATTGTTTCGCAAGTAAAACAACGATTCTTTAACGATCGTAGATTGAGGATAACAAAGATGTGACACTATTCTCGCTCAATGATATTCATTCATAGCTTCACTTCAAAATTAATGAATTTTAATCCCTAATACTCACGAACAAATGGTTTATATAGTTTTTACTAGAAAACAACAGGTGACACTATTAACACCACTATGAATGAATATTATTAAGCGGGAATAGTGTCACATCTTTGTTGTCCTCAACGTGCGATCGTTAAAGAATAGTCGTTTTACTTGAAAAACAGTATACCTAAATATTTCATGCCGAATCCGAAAATCTATTTAGTTTATCTGTAGTATTTCAGGTCTTTTTTAATAATTTTGCCAAAGGTGACGGATTTTTTATTATTAATAGTATGAAATATCATAATAATGAGTTGTTTTTTTTGCGATTATTTCAAAAACGGTAAGAGATACAGAAAAATCGTCTGAGGGCGAAAAAAAAACTACATAAAATTATCTTTGCAGTTATATATAACACATTATAGTCTAAGGCCCGTATTTATGAACATTCCTTAACTTAAGGAGACTTTTTTTTTCTATGAAAAAGTATGGGAATGACATTTAATTTATTGAATTTCGGCATCCTTGTGACCTGTGGACTTTCGCATAGCGGCGGTGACTCAGGAACAAAGCACAACCCTGGTCAAAGCAGACAAAAAAGTCTCCTTAAGTTAAGGAATGTTCATAAATACGGGCCTAATTGAATATTTCGGCGTTAGACTAGAAAAGAAATTAGAATATTTTCATTTTAGACCTTTTTTAAAAGCTCCATAACTTTTGAAAGGATACTAGTTCAGCCATAAAATTTTGTGTAAGTATTCACAATGAGCTCAAGATCATTTTAAGGCAAATATTGAGTCGCTCCGGTCAAGGACCCCCATTATCCCTCCATTTGAATTTGTCAAAACGGCATATCCATAACTCCCCCCAAAATTAGAGCAGAGTGCTAAATTTTGGTTTGTTGCGATTGGAGGTCATAGTCACCCCACCCACCAAAAATCAGCTCATTCGGATAAAAACTAAGGGTATCTCCCATACAAAGTTACCCAAGCCAACTTTGTTTCACGGTTCATAAAATGAGTACTACGTAGAACAAACTCCTGATGGGTCACTTTGTATGGGAGATACATACCCTTAGTTTTTAGCCGAATGAGCTGATTTTTGGGGGGTGGGGTGACTATGACCTCCAATCGCAACCAACCAAAATTTAGCACTCTCCTCCAATTTTGGGGGGAGTTATGGACATGCCGTTTTGACAAATTTAAATGGGGGATCATGGGGGTCCTTGATCGGAGCGACTCAATGTTTACCTTAAAAGGTTGCGGACCCCCAATCGGTTGGAACTTTTGATGCCCTCATCTGGTAAATATCCCCAACCATAATCAAAAAAAATTCCGATGTAGGATTTTTGCCGTTCGATGGCCATATTTTGGCCCAATTTTCTTAGATTAACATTTCATTATAAATATTCATACAATGAAGAAAACTTCAGGCAAGTTATTGTCCGACAATATACGCGTAATCAGGGAAGAAATTTCAATTTAACGAAAGCGTACAACAGTAAATTACTTATTAATGAAATGAAAAAAGACGACTGTCTGTCTTAAGTTAACTCGGGAATAATCCCTCATCATTATAAATATTTTTTGATTCCCTTTAAATTCTGAATAAATTTTTACTCGTCGTGGTTCCTATGCAAAAACGACACAATATCAAAAACTGATTCATTTTAAGCAAAAAAAACGACACATGTAACACTAACTATAATTTACAGACATTTTTTTTTTATTTTCTCTCAATTAATTAGTAGTTAGGGTTAATTGTAAGAACTTTGTAAAAACAATAAATAAATTTAATCACACACTTAACCCGTTTTTCACACTTAAAAATCATGCGAAATTTGTTTTTGCTCTACTGTAAAAATTGATGATTTTGAGTTGTGTCACTATTCATGCCGACAGGCGTATGTACATATTTGCATTCGTATAACTAAATTCTGCGTTGGAGTTATTATATATGAGTACCTATATGTAGTAGGTGGATGAAAATTATTATTGAAATTCATTTTAAAATTCAAGCATTCAATAATAGACAGTTACAAAAAACTGTTGCCATATTAGTATTAACATACATACATTTGTTATTTATTTCTATTGAGGGAATTTCTTCAAAATTTGCTATGATGTTTGCTTTTTACTTGTATCATTTTGAATAATAAACGGCGGTTGATTAACTCAATATTTCCATGAAATAAACACAGATATAAAAATTCGTATCTTTTTTTTAAATAAATAAATGTTTAATGGAAAACACTACAGTCATCGTTTTATACTTAATTTATTCCATGACAAATATGTGAATGGGATATATGGGTAATTTTCAATAAATTTTATTGGTACAGGTACATAAATAGAAGAGTGATCATAATCTTCTATATTTTTGCTCATTTGCGCAACGGTTTATTTCCTTATTTAAAGTATAATTAAGCATTGTGAAAGTAGCGAAATGACTAAGAAACAAAATGTGGCATTTTAATATATACTTAAGCAATTTGCGACCACTTAAAAAAGAAAGATATGAAAAGCAAATGTTGATAATGTATGTATCTCATTTATAGGTTTAACTAAATACTTGTACTTTAACCTGTTCCTTCTTTGTATAGCTTTATTTATATTGATCAATTGTTAAATATAGAATTATACGAAAATTTGCGGAAATTTAAAGATACATGTTACTGATAAACAATAATTGTTTTATAAATTTATGAGGTGAAGTCATCCATTTATTGGGAAAAACAAGAGACATTATTACGCATTCAAAAATAAAATAAAAGTATAAATACTATAGTCATAGGTATAGTCACTTTTATTACTTAAAATTGACTTAATTACTGCTTATAAAAATGAGTCACAGTCAAAAGCAGCAACCTAGTAGTACGTGTTTTGCTGTTAAAATATTTTCTTAAAAAATTTACTTTAATTAAAAAAACATTCAGTAAAATGTCAATTTTATGGCATAATATAAGGACCGTATCACACCATAATAAAAAAAACGTTTTTTGTCCGGCTTTAGGTCAGGGCAAACAGGACGGTATGACAAAAAACTCAAAACGAAATATACATAGGCCGTGTTTTTCAACATCGGGGGCAGGTTTGCTGACCTAGACGCGCAAAAAAAACATCCAGGATAAATTTCAAATTCTCACGTAGGCATTGCAATTTATTTCAAAATATTGTTCATCTAATTAAAGTCTCGTTTTCACTTTACAAATGCAAAAGTTTAAATGATATTTTTTCACTGAAAACATAATTGTTATGCGCGAACTATAATTTTTTCAGAATAAGAATTTGGTAAACGACACTTTTAAAATGAATTTACAAACAAAAACAAGTTTTTTTGCACACACTTGTATGGAACATGTAAACTATGCCTTATAAGCTTTTCATTTTAATAATATGTTCACAGTGAACGAAATCATGTAATTTGGCGCTATTTCATGTTTTCGTATGAAAAAAGCCCGAAAACATTTCAATTCCCATACAAATTGACACATTGAAAATACTCTATTTTGCGTGTTTTCTATGAAACCTTGATTTTTTTTTAAATGAAAACGTGTGAGCACCCAGGTCTCAAAGCTAAATTCCCCTATTCAGCACATTTCGGCTCACTCCAATATTTTAACTGACACCAACGCCATCTAGATATATCAAGGCCGCAACTCAGCTGTACGATGACGTCATGGATCCTGCTTAAATTGTTCGTCCAACACGGGCAAACAACAACAATGTCATGAGAAGCAACAACAATGCAATGCAATTTAATCTGCGGATTTGACGTTTACGAGTCTACATTGCGGCCTTAATATATAGACGGCGGTGCTGACACCCGAAAAAATTGTTCAGTTTCGTGTGTTTGCCAATGTTCTTAATTTCTCCATGATAAGAGAATGGACGGTCAGTAAGTGGCGAAATATGTTGTAAATGACTATCGATGACTGCACCAGCACATTTTTAAACTTAGAACGATTTATATGCAAAATATTATTGCCGGTTGTCATATGAAATTACAAACAGTGCACTGTGAACACTTTTCGGTGATTTCTGAAAACGTACGGCGAAATCAATCCGTTTTCGTCCACTCTGATTAGAATATAAAATTTAATTTTGGAAAACGTACTAGAAGTGATTGGGATTGCATACATATAGGCGAATTTTCAAAAGCTCATTCAAACTGAAGGGCATGTTATTCGGGTTTGAACTGCTATCCTGAATAAAGCTCCAGGTTAGCATTTGTATGAAAAGTACTCCGTATAGTGGAGGTTAGCTATTTAAAAAACACGGCCATATATGTAGAAAAATGGGATATTGCTTCAGAGGATGTGGCGAGTTAGTGTTGTAAACTATACACTCTGCGACAAATTTTCAGGTTCAGGTTAATTTTGCCACTAAAATGCCACAACTTTTCAAGGGTAAATAAGTTTTGAATAAAATGTTTCGAATAACGGTTCTTTTGATATCTGTTTGAAATATTTCGAGCAATCCATATAGCTAACGGGATTTATTGGGGGATCTGGACGAGATGTTCTCTTCATGGTATCATTCCCGGAAAAATCCCGTTATGTTATGTACCATATTATACCATGGATCTATCTATTCGGCTGGCGTCCTTCCCTTCGAAGAATATTCCTAAAAAATGGATGTTCCATGTCTAAACATGGATTTAAGAACGTAACATGGAAAGGATCCATGCCGCGGAGAATGTTAACTAATTTATTTTGGCGAAACATAGTACTGTATCCGGTTGTAAGCACTTTGCTTTCGGTGTCAACACAATAGAAAGTATTTAGGAGAACGATTTCCGGAAGATTAAGCAATACAATACAACTTTGAATAATTTGCTGCTTTATTTCTTTATACAACTCCCTATGGTTAGTGTAGAATTTTCAAATTTTTGTTAGTGTTTATTTTTTTAGATGCTTTTCCGAAATATTGTACAGTAGAACGTAGATAATCCGAAGTTTTCTTGTGAATGACATCGAATAAAATGAAAAATCAAGGATCTGATGGAAGCAAACTCTCATCTGCATCGCTCAAATTTTGATTTTTGTTCAGTTCCAACAGGGATTTGGAGCGGAGCGGAGCGACCTTAAATTTCGGAGCGAAAGAGTGGAGCGTGGAGCGTTTTTTTGCACGCTGGAGCGGAGCGGCTTTTGTATTGAAGATCGCTCCGCTCCGATGTAAAAAATCAACAAAAATTCCAAGAAAAAAAAAGGATTTTTTTCGTCGAAATTTTTAATTTTATGGAACGAATTGATGATTTTGGGCGATTTAAAGGCGAAGAATTCGCTGAGAGACTTGCAAAATTTAGGATTATTGTGAAATTAATTGTGATAAAAGAGGTTTTGCGTTTAGTCATAATCATCACTATTCATTAATAAGAAACTCAAGATCATCCAAGATATTTAATTTAAATTAGTTATTAGGTGCATGTTATTGGATGGAGTACAGGACAGCGCAGCTTCCATAACAATTTGACAGATCTCGTTCTATACGGGATGTCCGGAAACTATCGTATAAAGGCACCCAAATATGATTCCTCGTGATATTTCCAGCAAAAAGGAGTATACAAAAATTATTAATTCTTCAGCTTCCACAGCCATTTAAAGATTTTTCAAAAATTTATTACACATATTTCTTTTCTTTCGGTTGTGGTCAACAATTTTTCCTAAGAATAAACCCCATAAAAATCGGATAAGCAGTTTAGTTTTTACGGTTTTACACATCTTCAAATACAAAATTTTGTGATCTTACTACATTATACTTTCCACGGAGGTGTTAGTTAGTGGTAGCATTTTTGTATTATCTTTAAATGCTAAGGAGTTAAGAATTCGGCATATTCCCGGTACACATATTTTGCTGGAAATTACATTAGTAATCATATTTCGGTGCGCTTATGCGATAGTTTAGTTTCCGGACACCCTATCTAGAACAACTCAATTTCATGTTCAAATTTGTACGAAATAGGTGCTATCCTGTTCTGTACTTGATCGAATAAAACGCACCTGTTAAGTCATATTCTATAATACGTGAGTAGGTATACGTTGAATTGATTAATTCGCGGAAAAAATAATAAATATTTACTAGGAACAATGAAGTTTTGTTGTATTTTTGTAATGAAGCGGAGCGGAGCGAAAAAATTTAAGTCGGAGCGGAGCGGTTTCAAATTGGTCGGAGCGGAGCAAAAAAATGTGTCGCTCCAAATCCTTGGTTCCAATCGTTTTACACGTTTGTCGCTTTATTTCACATGTGGGCTATTTTCTAATTTTTCTATGGAAGCTTGATTAACCGAACTTTCCTTTGTCGACATTAGTTCAATAATCGACCCTCTATAGTAATCCTTGTTTCGTAGTGAGTCTCCGGGTTTTCGGATCAGAATCGAAATCTCCGGGTTTGAAGTCACGAATCTTTTCTCTTATACATAACTTTATTAACAAATGGCGTCACGTGCAGCCAATTGGCTGTTGTCATTCCATCCAAACTAGTCGCCATTTGGCTGTGCGTCCAGTTTTGATATTTAATATGGCAACTCAACCAACCGCTTGTCGAATTCAAAGTGACAATTTGCAACTTTTGTTCGTTCTTTCGTGTGAAATTGAATGAAATGGCTGCACGCAATGCCAGTTTTTGGACGCGCAGCCATTTGGCGACTAATCTGATGGAACTTAAAGTGCACACTTAGTTTATGATTGAATCAAAGGCACATTTCCCGCAAGAGAGATAATTCCAAGTTTTTTCCCGCTCGGGAACGGAGTAGATATTTAACTTCAGCGTGAAATCTGTGAAATTTTGAACGATACAATCAAGGAAATCTTTTTTTAAATACTGTCAAAGATTTCGAAGATCTTGGAAGCCAATCCAAATGTTTGTATGTACTACCCATAAAGTCCCCACATTGTTTCTAATTACTACTACTAAGTTGCCTTAACCCCTTGTGGGGCATAGCGCGTCTACTACACCTACTCGCCATCGCGTACGGTTTCTGGCCATGTAACGTATTTGACCCCAGTTCTTTCTCAAAGACGCACATTCCTTATCCACAGATCTGCGCCACGTGATTTTAGGGCGACCCCTTTGTCGTCCACGTTGTGATAAGGGGTTCCATCGCATAGCGCGACCAGCAATGCAGTTATCACCCTTCCGCAACGTATGACCAATCCACTGCCACTTTCGTCTGCGAATCAATTCATCGATAGGTATTTGACCCGTATGCCGAAGAAGATCTTCATTCGAAATTCTATCGGGCCAAAAAATTCTTAAGATTCGGCGAAGACAGGTGTTAACGAAAGTTTGCAGCTTCTTGGTAACTGCAACGGAAACTTTCCAAGTGCTGCTGCCGTATAGGAGCACTGAAAGTATCAGGGAGCGAAACAGCCCCAGTTTGGTTTTAACACTGAGATAACTGCTTTGCCAGAGTTTGGACAACATGCCGAAGGAAGACTTGGCACGGTTAATGCGGCGAACGACATCTTGATCTGTGCCACCATCAATAGCAACAGTGCTACCTAAATAGACAAATTCGTCTACCTGTTCAACAAGTTGTCCATTGATACTTATGGGGAGAGTGGGATTCTCAGTCAGGCTAAGGATTTTGGTCTTGCTGGTATTAATCTTTAGCCCGACAACATTTGCCTTTCTCTCGAGATCCAGAGCCATTTCACTCAGATCCATGATCTTATGCGAGAGTAGACAAATGTCATCAGCATAGTCCAAATGTTGTAAGTGCGATTTCAGAGTCCACTGGATGCCACGGTTACGTTCTTCTGGCAAAGCTACATGGAGCACATCACCAATCACCAAAAGAAACAGGATGGGTGATAGGATGCAACCCTGCCTGACACCGCTATGAACTTCGAAACCATCAGACACCTTACCTTTATGGAGTACGCGACATTTTGCATCGACGTATGTTGCCCTAATTATAGCCACTATTTTCTCTGGAACACCCCTCTTGCGCAAGGCCGCCCAGATACATTCTCGGTTCACACTGTCGAAAGCCTTCTCAAAATCAACAAAGAGCATGTGCAACGGAGATCTATATTCGACGCATTGCTCAATTACAATCCGCAAGGTGTTGATGTGGTCCACGCAAGAAAACCCAGATCGAAACCCAGCCTGCTCTTCATCAATTTTGCTTTCTAAGTGGAGCTTGATTCTCTCCAAGATTATCCTAGCTATTATTTTGGCAACAGCAGGAAGCACACAAATACCCCTCCAATTATTGCATTCTGTAAGACTGCCCTTTTTTGGAAGTTTGACAATCAAACCATCCTTCCATTCAGTGGGAAAAGATTCTATATCCCACGCTCTACCAATAAGAGGGTGCAACAACTCAGCTGTTAAGCCCGGTGTTGCTTGGTAAAGTTCGGCTGGAATTCCATCGAGCCCGGCGGCCTTGCCACGTTTTAGTGCAATAATTGCGTCCACAATTTCTTGTTTCGTTGGGGGAGTTGATCGTATACCTACGTTCTGACGGGAAGCTAAATTATCAATATGAGGGGGGACTTCGCCACCAGTCACTCGATTTAAAACTACAGCGAAGTGCTCTTTCCATCGCCTCAACTGATCGTCGGTATGGATAAGTAGCCTTCCATCACTATCTTTCACCGGGTGTTGATAGGAGCTACGGCCACCTTTACACTCCTTGATGACATTGTAAACGGTATTTAAATCATTATTCCGTGCAGCTTCCTCTGCCGTAGCAAGAAGAGAGTTGGTATACACTCTTTTGTCACGGCGTACACTACGTCGGACTTCCCGAGCTTTCGAACGGTACAGGAACTCAATGTTGTTACGATTCTCGTCTGTTGCCGACGCTAGACTCACCCTAAGCTCTTTCCGTTCGACAATCCGCTGCCATGTTGCGTCCGACATCCAAGGCTTTGGCCGGGAAGCCGGATTTGGCCCAAGAACGGTCTCAGCGCTCTCCAGGTACGCATTTTTTATTACATCCCAGTGAGCATTTAAGTCATCAACTGGGTGACTAATAATTACAGATGTTTTCTGCGCAAGGTGATCGTTGAACTGTTGAGCTACAGCTGGATGTTTTAATTTAGCGGTGTCGAACTTACGATGCCGGGACGAAGAATCACGCCGAGATTGCACGGAAGCAATCCGCAAACGAACATTTGCAACCATCAGATGGTGGTCTCTTCCCATACCTGCGTCAGCACCTCTCTTGTTACGGACATCCAGAAGGCAACTTCTAAATCTGCTAGAAATGGCAAAATGGTCGATTTGATTCTCTGTTCGGTATCGATCAACAGACGTCCAGGTGATCTTATGGCAATTCTTATGCTCGAACATAGTTCCACCAATGACGAGGCGGTGGAAGCTACAGAACTCTACAAACCTCTCACCGTTGTCGTTCCGGTTACCCAGACCGTGTCTCCCCATCACGTGTCTCAGTCCATCGTTGTCGGCACCAACCTTAGCATTTAAATCTCCCATCACCACTACCATGTCGCCCTTAGGTGTTTTACACTGGATGGTGTTCAATTGTTCGTAAAAAGAGTCCTTAGCTTCGGCGCTATCAGGTTCAGTTGGAGCGTAACATTGAATTATTGTAATGTTTCTCATTTTAGTACGGAACCTGGCGGTCATAATTCTATCAGAAACTGGTTCCCAACTAATCAGACTGCTATGAGCTGCTCTGGTTAATAAGAGCCCAACGCCTGATTCCCGAGAACTGCCAGAAGCTTTTCCGGAATACAATAATACCGTACTACGAGTAGGAGAAAAATATTCCCCACTATTCAACCATCTAATTTCGCTCAGACCCAAGATGTTGAGTTTGTATCGTCTAAACTCACTCTCTATTTGAAGAAATCGTGCGTTTTGTGGGCCCTCTGAACCATTGTCCAAGAGAGTACACACGTTCCAGAATCCAATCTTTGTCATTGTGCGAAAGCCAAAAGTCGTAACCGGTAAGTCAGTCCTAATCCGAGGCCTAGTAGACGTTTCGTTAGCATAATTAATTTTCAGATGCGCAAGTTGCTGGCATACACATCCTATCCTTTAAGTCGCCTTATACGACAAGCCAGGAACACTGAGGTTTATTCTGCCCCCACACCACAGGGGGTTTTACTCGGATAATGCGGGAAAGTAACGCCCCGTAGAGGACATAGGAATTGGCTTGAGCCGTTCAACCTATGAGCCCCCTCCTGCATAGCTAAGGGTCCGCAGTTATGCCACAACTGAAAAAGATATAGGAATCGGCCAGGGCCTTTCAACCTATATCTCTTCCCTTACGATTAATTGTTTCTAATTACATAAAGGGTAAATATCCACTGCAAATTTTCCACAGGAGACAAAAATGCAAGTGTTTCCTTCGGGGAAGAGAGTAGGAACTAGGTCTTAGCTCTCATATGAAAAACATATATTTTGTCAATTTTCGCGTATTGGATTCGAACCACATTTATATAGTCATCATCTATACATACTAGAAATACTAATCATAGTATGTATGTACATTTGCACAGATGATAGATTATTTCGTTTCCAATTAAATGCGACCTATATAGGGTATGAAGATGAAGTCTCGAAAATTGCATATACAAAACAAAAGACACGTGAAGAATCGTCATAAATGCTTTTCTCAACGAGGAATGACATTTTTGCAAGGAAGTGCATTGCAGAATTGCACATTTGGATTAACGCCAATAAATCTATATGTACAATTCATTCTCGCCTAATGATGATGATGATCAAGAACTTTTGCAATGGCATTGACGTTCGTTGTTGAAAAAAACTAGTTCAGTGTTTTGTAATGTCGATGTCGTGAAAACGTCGCTCCCGTTTTCCGTACAGTCGTCGTCGACGTCGACAGACAATCGCGATTTCCTTTCTTAGTTAACATTTTTATTAGCCCATTATCTTATATTCCAAGTTTTTTTTTCCGGTACGTTTCCCAGCATTAAACGTATGTTCCGGCCATATTTCAGTTGTTGTGTTGTGTGATCTGCTTTTTTTTCTCTTGTTGAAATTTTGAGATATTACTCCAGCCATACATCGAATTAGCAGCAAAAAGAAAAGTAAGTCAACGTTGTAGTATAGTGGTTCTCACCGAAATTTTCGCGGACCAAAGGAAAAAAATATACAATGCAAAATGATGCAATTTCGTACGACTCTATGGATATAAAGAACAAAATGTTCTAAGTCATTTACATAATTAATGAAGGCAAGCTATATAGTACTCGTATATCGCGTGTAAAGTGTGCGGAACGGATATATTTTTAAAGGTTGTGAAACTCCAAATAGCCTACTTAATAAATTTTAGTTTCTTGTCACGAAAACGCGATTGCCTGTGAAAATGAAATGATCTTTGTGAATTCCGTCAGATATACTCGTACGAGTAAAAGTTAAAAGCAATTAAGAAGCGTCGCGTCGTTACTGTGCCATCATCGTCGTAGTAAAGTATTATTATGAAGACCTCGTCTACGACCAGACTTTGGTACATACTTGCATTATTAATTTTAGCTGAACTTTATTTTTATCTATTTAGCAGTGTATCATACAACACACCGTTAGCTGACTTGATTCTCATGCAAATCAGCTTTATATCATTAAATTAGCCTTTGAATAATGTGTTTTATGTAAATTGTTTGCAATGTTTTAATTGATACGGATTTATGGGTACTTTGCGTGGGTATGTTGAAACGCGAATTCCACCAGCCAGCGCAGCAGCGACCGTCGATTATATATATCTTGCGTGTTAAAGGTTATCTAGGTGTCTCAAAGGAAAAAGCCTCAATATTTAATTGGATCCCATCGTGGTATCTGGAAAATATTTTGCAAGCATAAAATTAATATTAGACTATAATTTACATAATTAAAATGATACCGTGTTCCGTGTAAAGGAAATCACTAAGTAGTTTAGTAATTTAATTTGATGCAGCGGAAATAATATTATAGAAATAGATATAAGAAAAACAATTAAAAGTCCCAGTCAATGTGATCAGTTGATAGACAAAGAAGTCGACATCTTGCAGCTTTTCTGTTGTACAGAATGAATTTATGAACTAATAAAAGTGAGAAGGATCTCTTGTCTCTTCTGTCTTTATATCCCCTGCGAATCATTGGAATACGAATATATGTACATTCATGCATATAGTACATGTATAGAGATTAAATTTAATGTCTACATTTATCGCGAAACCATGGATATCGATAATAAATTCAATTTCGGAGAGGAACAGTCATGCGCCTGTCATGCCGTAGTCATAGTAGCAGGGGAATAAATTATAAAGCTCGCTGCTGTCATCCGCCGATCTTCCTAGTGTACGCAAGCCATAATATAATATATAATTATAATATATTATAATTTAATTCTTGTATATTAAGGACATCAACAATTGTTTGTTGATGTCCTTAATATACAAGAATTAAATTATGACTTATTATTAAATTGTGGTTATCGTTAACCAGTGATCTATCTGTGCTCCGCACCAGCATGTCCCTGAACAGTTAGGTTAGAAGTGAAGGCTAAGCGTAACAAAAACAAAATTTTCCAGTTTCGAGTAACAGTAAAAAAGTTATTGGCGTCAAAGTTAAACTTCCTTTTCGACCTCCGTTTTTCTAAACCGTTATAGGGATCGATATGAAACTTTGCACAAAGATTGGTCAGTATGGCTTTATATACGTTAAATATTAAGACTGTTGACTTTTGCTAAGGAAAAGTAAATAACAGTAAATTTGTAAAATTTGAATTTGATCGTATGTAGCCCCTTTTAAGTTTCCAAATATGAAAATTCTGCTAGGGATTTTTAGAAAATTACATAGGGAATATGTTTACGAATTTTTATTCGAAAATCTGTATCCAAACCGGAAATATAGCCAAGTTAGTATTTAGTAAGGGCCTTTCAGAATGCAAGGGAAGCCTCTTAAGCATTTCTTCAATGCATATCTTTTAACTTGATGAAACAATGAACATGAAATTTGGTGGGTGTGCATAGAATGGTAATAGTGTTTGCCACAAATATTTTTGAAGTTTGTAGGACCAAGTTAACAGGGTGTCCCTGAATAGCTGCAAAAGTATACTTGTTCAATACTCATAGGAAAGCTTGCATGGGCTCTTATGTCAGCGGACACAATCGAATCATTTCATATAAGTTGCTTTTCCTTTATAAAAAAACAATGACAGTAGATTTACAGCTCATAATTCAGTTCATATATAAAGCCAAGCCATCCTTACGTTTGCCTGAGTTTCTTTTTGCTCAAAGGCCATCAGAAATCTTAAATCGAAAAATGCCTGTAGATTTGCCTTGGAGTACCTACTTTTATACAAACTGGGTAAACAGTAAATCTATTTTTGGATTGCGCCTTTCATTCTGGAACGCGTTTATTTAGACCAATCCAAAAATAGATTTACAGGAAGCATTCCATGAATGCTGTGCACAATTCTTATCTATTGCTTATAAAATATATGTACAAAAAATATTCACTATGCATCAAAATTCTAAAAAACCCTCGTATTGCGGGCGCAGCCCTCTGTACGCCGGTATTTTTTTAGTAGTGCGTAGTGTGTAAAACAAACTGCAAACAAAGGTTCAAAATGAAAATACTCCCAATTTATTTTTTAGTCTTGCGCCTCATTTTCCCAATAAACGGCCGAAAGTATTATATATGTATAATTGAAAAAAGAATTTTGTGTAGTTTCTTTCCTTCTCAGACTATTTTTCTGTATGTTTTGCTGTTTTCAAAATCAAAATTTAAAAAATACCCCCTTTTACCACGTTTCGGACTCCCCATTCGCTCCAGACTCAGCAATCCTGTAAAAATTCAGACAAACATCATTTTTGCCTACCAAATACCGTATTTTTCTTTAAGTACAAGCGTTTTAATGGATTCTGAAAGGGTCTTTTAGGATTGCTTTCTTCCCTGTCAAAAGAATGTATTTTTGCCTACAAATAGCAGAAAATACTCTTTTTCAGAACCTATCAGATTAGTTGGGGTTATAAATCTTAAATACGCTTACTGGGGTTTCCAGTAATATTCATATTCACAATTCTCAATCCATTCTTTAAGTACGATAATTAGTTAATACAGTTAAAAATAATTAAAATTAGTTAAAACTATTTCGTTGCTTGTGGTGCGACTTTTTAGGAAAAATATCAACTTTTTCTGTTATTTTCGTCAGACACAAAACATCTCTGAAAAGACGCTCTATTTCATCCAAAAAGTTTTTTTCGATTCCCTTTCCAAAATTTAGTAAAATTTTTAATTAGGCGTCTTATGGGCGTAGAAAATTGAATACGGTATTTGCTTATTGTATCTTGCCAATGGCATCATACTCTAACTTCTTAGGGGAGATAAAAAGTGGCTAGAAAAATTTTCCGGCTGAAATCCATAATTTGGTAACGAAATTTACTGTTTTTGGGTACTGACTTGAAAATTCAGAATGACATAATCAATTGTTATTCTTTAAAACAAAAAATTGGTTCTTTATTGATTTACCCTAGCTCCTAGTGTGTGTTGCCAACTGAAAATATAAAAAACGGCTAAATTTAGCCGGAAACCCGGTTATGAATCTTGTGAATCTGTTTTTATCAAAACAACGAACAAAAAGTTTATTAAAATCATGAACAAATTCATAAAATTAACAGCTTATTCATTGATATACATAATTACTGAGTTAATCAATTAAAAAAAAACTGGCGCAGGACGGCATCCAGCTTCATAAGTGTTGACGACATTTACATATTTTACCTTTGCTCTGAAAAGTCATCCAAAATTACCTACCTACCTGCAGTGGGAATCGATCCCGGGACCCTATGATTTGAAGACATGCTCCCTACCAACCTACACCAACCAAACTATACGTTACGTAGGTTTATAAAATACACTTAAACCGATACCGATGTCATGTTACATCGTTCATAGTAGTACATATTGATGTAACTATCAATGAACAATAACATCAAATTTTGTTTTATTTACTTACTATCGGGGCTAATGTGTGGGCTCGTAGCCGGAATGTACAATTTATAAGATTCTACTGGAAGTACATTATCTTCACGACCGCTTTCCATTAAGTTGAAATGCTGTTTTCGTTATACCAACGACCGGTGTTTTATAAAGTAGATGAACTCTGTATTATTGACATTTCTCCATTAAAATGCGTTATGCGGTATCGCTACAATTGATAGTCATTTGTTTCTTAGCTTTTTTGCGATTTGGGCCCTGTTTCGGAACGAAATTTTGGTGGGAAGTTAGGGATTCGGGCTTAGCATCTTAAAATACATAGAAAACAAGAAAAATGCAACTTTTGCGACCAAAAATTAAAAAACCGTTCAATCTCCAAATTTAATTTATAATATGAAACTATGTTAAAAATGGAAAACATAAATTTATTAATTGTATAGGTAATAATACCGCTCAACGGATTTATAATATTTATGTCTCTTTGGACACGTAATTATGTTCTCTCTAACGTATTCATGAAGAATTTTTCCCAGACAGGAATAGTTTCAGAGTTAGGAGCCAGAAAACGGAAAAACCGCGCACATTTTGGGGTGTTTCGCGATTTTGACCCTGTTCCGCAACGAAATTTTGGTGCTCAGCATTCGTGCTCAGCACCCCAAAAAACATAAGAAACGGAAAAAAAAAGTTTGACATTGAAATTAAGTTTAAGTGTAATAAAAAAAATAATTAATTAATTAATTTGATTAGCTTTTGATAGACAAGATATAGTTTGCGAATTATTTGTTAAAGTTTTTTTAATGCGAAATAAAGTAAAATAGAAAAGATAATTAGATACATTCAGTGTGTACTTTTTGTTTAGGGTCATTTTACATATTATAATTCGCGAGTTTCGAAAACCACAAAAGTTGACAAATTTCTCATAGTGACTGTTAAATGGGTAAAAAATGTCTTTATTTTGTATGACATAAATGGATGTAAAAAATCTAAATTAATTTGCAAGAAATGCAATAAGGTAATTCCGTCCAAAAAACGATTATCAAGGTCTGGAAATATTTAAAACGTATGATTTCATGAGTCACTTGTATACACAAATCTCCCCCCGAAATAATTTCCTGGGTTCGCCCCTGCTTGACCGAGAAATAGTATAAGTCGATTTTTGATGAATTTTCTTTGTAGCCAGCAAATTCATCAAAAATCGACCCAAGAACAAAATGTCATGCATGATTACGTTATTTGTGGTAAAGAAATGACACGTTGGAAAATGGAAAAATGTTCGGGTACCCCCATGCTCTAAGACTTGCTCAGCAAAGAACTTTATTTAAGAAACCGTTTTCCATTTTGCAAATTATTCATGATTTTGGTGGTAAGTTAGTTACATGCTTGGAGTAGGTATACTAACACCATCAGTTTTTTTATCTTAAAGTTATTGAAAAAAGGCAAGTCTCCATGCCCACGGCACATATAGGCCAGTCAATAAACCGAAAAATAAGGCGTTAGGTCGCAAAAAATTGCTCGGCTCTGTTTTTTTTGGTATATTGTTAGGATAGATACCAGAAGTGTACCACCAAGTTTGCAACTTCGAAAAACCTGTGCTAACCCCGTGACCCTCAAAAAAACTCAAAATTTTCGGACTTTTTTCATATTTTTGTTTGTAATTTCTAAAAGGTGCCTCCTACCAGTAAGTTGTCCACTGCACTGTTAAGGCTAAGAAAATCTTCTTTAATTTGAGTGTAACCCAGCTTTGTAGGCGCAAAGGATCTCAAGATACAGCACTTTAAACATTGTTTTTTGAAAAAAGTTTGAAATTGTAATTTCAGTCATGTTCCGAACTGAATATCGGTTTAAATGCGCATTCTACGGAGAAAGTCATGTGACATGAAGTTATAAACCAGTTACTTAGCTGTAAATATGTCGGAACGAATGGAATCAGACCATGGGGTCATAGGGCTGCCCCTGAAAATTATTCTTCCAAGAAAAACTTTTTTCTTTATGTATCGATATTAACCAAACTTCACCCAAGTATGTTCCTGGTTAAGCCTCAAAAAGTATCTAGGAACGGATGAAATCGGAACACTACGTTATAGGACTGTCATACAAACCAACCTCTGGAAATTAGGTTCAAATAAGAAAAACTTTTTTCTTTATGAACCAATCTTAACCAAACCTCACCCGAATGTGTTCCTAGTAAAGCCTCAAAACATATCTAGGAATGGATGGAATCGGAACATTACGTCAAAGGGCTGTCATACGAACCTCCTAAAATACAATTTCGGACTTTTTTACAAAAAAAAAAACACATTTTTTAAAGTGCTGTATCTTGGGATCCTTTGCACCTACAAAGCTGGGGTTACACTCAAATTAAAGAAGATTTTCTTAGCTTTAAAAATGCAGTGAAGGACTTACTTGTAGGAAGCACCTTTTAGAAATTACAAACAAAAATATGAAAAAAGTCCGAAAATTTTGAGGTTTTCTGAGGGTTACGGGGTTAGCACAGGTTTTCCGAAGTTGCAAAATTGGTGGTAAACTTCTGGTTATCCTAACAATATCCCAAAACAACAGAGCCGTAATTTTTTGCGACCTAAAATCGTTAAATCCCTGGCCTAATATGTAAATGGAAGTTTTCCACTCGGTGGACTCAGTACAGTGTAGAAATAATTTCACGGCGATTAATTATTTTGGCTGTGAATATTCTATTTTTAAAGCAACAAAATCATAAAATAGTTTTAGCCGGAAAAACGGTCGAACAAAAATCAATTCCGCCTAAAACTCCGGCCGGCCGGATTTAGTAACTTCTTCCGGCTAAACAGTACAGGTTCCGGCTAAATTTGGCCGGAAAACAGCAGAAATTGGCAACACTGTGACGACTATCGTATGTAACACGGGAATGCTCATGGCTTATTTTCATACATGCAGAAAATTCTTAGAGAGTAGAATCAGAGCTTGCTAAAACCCACCTTGTTTGGGTCAATATTTATTGATTGAAAGTGTTCTCCTTAATGATTCAACAGGCTAAACAAAATTTTTAGACTTCATCTTCCGAAAATCAAATCATCCAAATAACTTCCCTTCTAGAAAGAATTAGGAATCATGCAAGCAGACCCAATTTGAATCCTTAATTCTGATGAAGAGAAGAGGAATTCAATTGATGTGTTTCTCTACCTGAAAAAAAACTTCTGCCGTCTCTAAAAAATGTAAATTTCTGTTTGTGAGTGTCGATTAGTTCCTGCCTTCCGACATTTCATTTCACCCCTTTTTATTTCATCTTTTTTATTCGAGTGCTAGCTAAAAAGCCAGCGGCCATACTTGCCTCCCCTCTCCCCTTTAGAACGGGTGCTGGTGACCAATCGCAAAAAGGGTATATTTTTCGTACAATTTTCTTTAAAATATGGATAGTGAAATTTTTACTTCGATCCTAGTTCTTGAGTGTCTGTCATTAAGTTATTGAAATTATTTAAATGTTGGACGATAACCTCACGGCTGGCCCACTCCAAGGGTCAAATGTTAAAATTGTTGATACACTTCGAACAACATTACGATCGATCCTTCGAGCCCACTATTGTCAATTCAATTCATAAATTTTAGTGTTAGTCTACGCTAATTGATGATACACAACCGATACGAATAAAATTATTACTTTTCGGTGTGATTTAGGGTTTCGGCGAGAATTTTTTTTAACAAAAGGTCGGACAGCCAAAACCGTAAATTACTCGCTGCTCCAAAGTCTTCGACTATAACCCAGATAGGAAATATAAAAAGTATACCCTTACAATGGGCCAGCTACGGGCCTAGTAACAGCCATCTTTTAAATAAAATGATCTCCAATAAGTTAATTTCGGACACTGGTCCTTATGGCGGCAAAAAAAATCTCCGTTTTACTCGTTTTTTTTTAAGTTAAAAAAAAAACTTCCCGATGATTCACCCAACACATTGTGTCAAAAAACTACTGTCCGAAGACATTATTGGATGAATGTATGGTAGAGTTTCCATAATCCGGGTTGGGTTGGCACCAGACTCTCTCGGATTACCGAAAAACTCGTATTATTGAAACAGTGCCAAAAAGATGCACAGTTTCGTTGAGGTAAACATTTCCCGAAAAATTGGTACCTCCAAGAGCTCAGATTATCGCGAACTCAGATAACTGGAGCTCGGATTATCGAGACTTCACTGTATTAGCATGTTTGAAGGGAGTTCCAAAGTCTGAACACTTGTAGATTAATTCGGAATTAAAAAAAATTAATAACCAACCGATATTTTTCTAAAGGCCTGGATAGACCTCGGGCGGAATGAGAATGAAATTTTAGTCCGCTGCGATTTTTTCAATGATAATGCATACATACTGTCGTGGAATAAATTAAATTAAATTCTGGGGAATTCCATAAACTAAAATCCGAGAATGGTTTCACAATTTGTCTCTGCCATTTTATGTGTTATTTTTCGATTCCCCGGTCATTAGATAATTTGCACGATGAACTCGTCGTGGACAGTGAATCAGTTTGACGTTTGCAAAACTCACCACGCCCGACGGAGAATATGCTACAGAGTCGAATCATTTTCACGTTGAAAATGCATTCGGACAAGGGGAAATTATTTTTTTTAGTTATTTTTAAGATTATTAAGGGCGTAAAACGCCTTTGTAGCAATTTTCGAAGTTAAAATTTTAAATTCACCACGGTTTTTATGCCGGTTCATTTTCATTCCGCTCGAACTCTATCCGGGGCTTTCGAGCGGAATAAAAATGAAACGGTAATAATTTCCCCTTGTCCGAATGCATTTTCAAATTTCATTCTCATTCCGCCCGAGGTCTATCCAGGCCTGAACTCTATCCGGGGCTTAAGATACTAAAAGTTATTCTTTCCAGCAGAGCGAGGTCAAAATAAATTTAAAGCACAACATGCGACATAATTTGTTGAAAATGAATAACACACGATGGTGAGTATGGAACAAATATCGTCATCGGGATGTGTCGGTCTCTCTAATGTCTGTTTTATTATTGGCAAGCATTACTTAGGCAAAAGGCTCTTTCTGTGTGTGCGCTAGCAATCAACGTCTTTTTATGGCTGCAATAAATTATTTGCAATTACGTCGTTTAATTCCCATTTTCATTAAATTATAGCCTAGTAAATTACACACGGAAGCTGACTGATATCATACCATAGAATTTCGGCATTTCCATTGGTTTCATTTGGGCAGTGTGTATGATATGTTATGTGCTGCACAAACAAACGTTCATTAGATGCATGACTACGATACGATTCGAGTGTACATACGTACTCGTATTCCTGCATCGTATGTTGGTGCAATTTAGATACATACATGTAGGCCTGTTCGGTACCGAGATTTCAGTACCGGGTTTCGGTTTTTTTTCAATACCCGGTACCACAAGCGGTTTCACTGACTCAGGTTTTTTTTCAGTACCGACGGTTTTTTTTAAACCGTAAGCCGTTTTTTTTTAGTACCGGGTTAAAAACCGGTAACAAAAACCTGAAAAAACCGGTTCATGGTTGAAATGAATCGTTCTTTTTAACTCGGTACCAAAAAACCGACTCGTCGTCGGTCGGTTTTTTTAACTCGGTGCCAAAAAACCCGGGATATCAGTACTTTAGAATATCGGGTCCGGTACCAAGTGAACACCGGTTTTGTACCGGGATCCCGGTTTTTGGAACAGGCCTACATACATGTGTACCTACTTAGCTTGATTACATTTTATCGGTGTGTGAATCGAGCGTAACAACATATTATGAGGCTGTTAGATATTAGACCACTTCACCGCTGAACCAAGGAGTTTTCTTGCTAGCTTTTAAAGCCTCTTATTAATCACATATGTACTTCGTCAGCTTGAAGAAGTTCGTTATAATTAGGTTCAATTAAGATGATACCATCAAAAGTTGTGCATCTATGGCAACCGCATTCAGCTGTGAAATACAATACATACATGAAAAGTCCTAGCCTTAAATCTCAAAACCTATTCGAGAATCCAGGAGTTTGAATATAAGAGAAACTGATGCGCGACTAAGAATCAACTCAGATCAGACATTTATCTATAAAGGTAAATATCAGAGGAGGTATATCCAGAATTTACTTTGAGAGAGGCAATTTCAATAAAGCAACTACATAATTTTAATTTGGATTGATATATAAATTGTAAAAGAATTTTTCTTTTAAATATAATTACCTAATTGGTGCATAATCTAAAATTGCAATTAGCATATATATATAATTACCGATAGTACATTATAAGCACAAAATCAAATTTTAACTTCCAGATAGCAACCAAATACGATAATTGATCTTAACTGAATTGCCTCTAAAACACATAGTGGTAACATAACATGGAAAAAATTACATTTTAATGAAAGCCTAATATAATTACTGTTTGAAACACTCGAAAATTACCCATATTATAAAATTTGCTTGGCCCAGTGTATGATTTTATGAAGGCCACAAAATTGGTTAGAAATTATACGATGACTAGAAAAAATTGAAATTAGAAAAGATTGGAATTGCGATAGGGCATAAAATATTTCAAATATTTTAAATTGATAATCGGTAATCCAATACATATATGTATAATTAATTAGATTCTTGCACGTGTAGGATTGTTTTTTTGCCATTTAACATTGAATATATTGTATTGGCTGCTTTACTTTCAGGGTTTCATCATTAAGTATCTGCATGTACATAATTATGCCTTTAGGCCATGCATTTTAAAATTATTGCTCACGATATCGACAAAATATATTTAGAAAATTGAACGTTTCGTTTATGCCTATCAGTCACTCACATTAACATTAGACAACATTGAATTTATACATTGATCAGTTAAATGAATTCAATTGATTTCAAGTCAAAAGACCCGTCTTCACCAGACATACCATTGAGTATACACAGAGAATAACACAGCATGGCACTATATCAAACTATAAATCTTGTAATTTGACTTTTTAAATAAATTTTATAGCTTTACGCATTGTCAAGTGTGCGACGGCAGTTAATTTGTATTAATACTCGTATACCGCGATATCATTCGTGTCATGAGCATTAAATCTAGGTCTTACAAAAGCAGATAGATAAATACTCGTACATACGTATAAAAAAGTCTGTCTTGATTTCAGACAAACTTGCTTAAACGTAAATACGAGTACTGGATAGATTTCATTCATTTACATTTTTGGAATTCGAGATTGCGACTAAAGCGGTTTGGATTTGATATTTATGTTTTCTGTTACTTTTTAGATACTGATTCCAAAACCAACTCGTTTTTGGATTCATTGACTCTTGTAAGATATTTTTTACCAAAATTCTATGCAAAAATCAGAAAAACGTTGAAACTTTTTTTCATTTTGGTATAAGTAGCTTTCTATTTATTAAATAACTCATTTTTTTAACGAATGTGAATTCATTTCCATTGGTTAATCATTTTTTTTTAATTTCGTACTGAATTAGTATAAATTAAATTAAATCGATTTTAAGCAATTTTAGGTCTGATGGAATTTATCTGAAAGTATAGTTTTTGTATTATGTATGTATATTTATGGAGTTGTGACTGACAAACATACATAAGAGTATTGGTGGATTTAAATTCTGCCGAACTTAACTTAACAACTATTTAGTATGTAAATTTGTTTGAAATGATAAACAGGATTAACTAATTGTGAAGCTTATACAAATTAGGCTAATTCCAATTTAAACTTCCTATGTGAACATCAGATCATGCAAAATACGTCTAAAGTTTATATATGATTTTCAACTTATGATTCTATTTTGATATGGCTAATTTTTCTATTCCTTCGTCTTCTTGCATTTTTATTTACATTTATTGCATTTGAGGTAATTTTCACCACTGTCTGTAATCAATAGTATAACAATTACTGAAATTTACAAGGATCTGTAATAATTATTATTGCATAGTGTAATAGTTTGCGTCCTTCCGTACATGAAATTAACAAGAGCGCGTAATAATTATCATTCTGTGTAATAGGTTTCATTGTTACGATTGTTTATTGTATATGTATATTTGATAGTTAATTTTATTATCAAAATTTCACAAACAAATTGGTAATTTTGTTACAGCGCAATGATATTTTTCATTACAGATATAATAACTTTTACCATCAGTTGCAATAGGGTCAAAAATCATTACAAATCAATAGTTTTCATTACAGTTTTAATACCTTTTCACTACATCTATTCTCTCCGTGTAGGAAAAATCATACTTTAGGACTCTGCCAGGGTTTCCGTATAAAGTTTTTTTTTCCACAATATGTCCATCAAATCCAATAAGAGACCGGCATGGCATCACTAATATAACCAAGATACGCCATCCTTCTACCGCTCTGAAGGTTCTCCGCGGACTCCATTCCGTAGATGTGCCAGGAAAGCCGCCAACGGCTTAAGAATTCTCTGCCCAACGAGGTATCAGTTTATTTACTGCAATAATCTAAACGAAGTTTTTAAATAAGTAGGTGCAAAGGGAGGGGTGCTTGAACACCTTTACTCCTTGGCCGTTTATCGCCGCCTTTTTTGCTTCTATACCATCTATAAAAAAAATCCCTGTACTACGATATTAGAGAGCGTGAAAATGCGAGTTCGAATCCTAGTACGGCACAAAAATTTCCGTACTTCAAATAAACAACTACATGATTTCTGTTTGGGGGTGTCGGATACTCAGAGACAGGGAGTTATCATCATCCGCTAAAAGCAGCTAAGACTGAAGTCTCGAACACTGAAATACAAATGTCATTCTCAATTTTACTTTCTTGAAATATTGTTTTAAAATGTGTAACATCTTATCTAACAAAAAATTGGACCGCCAATTTAAACTAACGGTAAATCTTAATTTTTGTTTCGCAACTTGTACAGCATTGGGCCTTCGGGAGTCTGGTTACCTTATTATAACATCTATTATAATACAGGGTGGACCATTTATTTGGTAATATTTTTTCTGAAATTTCGAGACAATAAACTAGCCACATGGGATATATCTTTTTGTTAGATGTGCCGGTTAAATCAATTTTTATAATGGATGCATTTATTTATTCATTTTTATTTATTTATTTATTTAACCAAACAAGGTAGATTTATATAAATTTACATTTCGTTTCACTTATGTGTGTATGGTATTAGTGGGAGGCAAAGTGAAGAAGGGAATAAAAATGAGGAGATTAGGATGTTGTATGGGACTTATCAAATTGTGTTTATAAACCAACTTATGCCTATATTTATAAGATGGGCGACATAGAAAATCGCTGGGGTCATACAAATCTCTTAATGCAAAAAGAACAAATTGTTTTTGAACAGATTCGAATCTATCACAGTGTGACTCGTAAAAAGGGTTCCAGACTACGCAGGAGTATTCAAGTATAGGGCGTACAAGTGTGGTATACAAGGATTTGGTAACCCAAATATTCTTAAATTCTTTAGCACGTCCTTTTATGAAGCCAAGTTGTTTATTGGCTGTTGATATTACCATATAGTATTGCAGATTAAAGCGCAATTTGTTGTCAAATATAACACCAAGGTCTTTGATATGGTCAACTCTCTTCAATTCAGCGTTACTAAGATGGTAGGAACTAGATAAAACTTTACTCTTACGCGGAAAAACTCATCACCTGACACTTACTGACGTTCAGGTATAGATTATTTTGATTGCACCAGTTTTCGAGAGACTAAAGCTTCAGCCTCAGAAATTCTATGTCAGAGTGGCCTTCAATGGTGTGTACAAATCGTCGGCGTAGAGAAGATGAGGAATATCCCACAATACCGGTGACGGATGAGAAATGAAAATATTGAAAAGGAGACGGCCTAAGTGGCTGCCTTGTGGTACACCAGAAGAAACAGATACACTTTTGAAAATACAGCCCTGAAATTTAACAAACTGAGTCCGTTCAAGAAAGTATGAGCCATCTGAGGAGCGACCCACTTATTCCAAAATTACGTAATTTTGTAATTAAAATTTGGTGATCAACCCTATAAAAGGCCTTGCTCAAATCAATGTAAACAGCATCCACTTGATTGGCTTTCTCCATTTCACCGAGGACATCAGAAACTAGGATTATAAGATGGGTCGAAGTAGATCTGCTTTTCCAAAAACCGAATTGAATTGCGACGCCTCCATAATTTTCGACTAACCTTTTATCGCCACTTTTATGGATAGGAGTGAGATGTCAGTATTTCCAATATTATGGGAAGACGTCAGTTTGGAGTGAATTGTTGAAGAGTATATGCAGTGGCACGAGCAACTGTTCTAAACATTGTTGCAAAAAATAAGGTGTTATTAAGTCAGGTCCAGATCCTTTAATATAATAAATATATGCGAGTATAATAGCTATAACTGTTTCTTGCTTTGAAATTCTTATTTCAGTGGAAATAGGCGGTAGGTTGCTATCAATGAAATAACTGAGAAATTCAGAGTCTTCGAAGTGCTGCAACTGTTCTGGAAATAAAGTTACAAATTTCCTGCTGGAAGATGAAATAACATTACCATTGGTCATAGAAGCGGGAAAACCTACTGTCTTACGTTTTATATGGACAAAATCGAAGAACTTTTTTGGGTCGTTAATAAACTTTTCATTACAAAAAGTTCGTATGCTTCTCGAAATTTTATGCGGAATTCATAGGCCAGCTCTTTATATTCTCGTTTTAAGTTCGCACTCATATTGGAGTTAGTTTTAATCGAAACGGACAAATTTCGGGCGGCATTCCGCCTGAATCCTGAATGAATTTATTAATTACGAATTGTAATAGATTTGCGATCAAGGAAATATAAGGATATAGTCATAGACCAAAAAATGTGTAACCATTTGCTATCTAATTCATCATGGCAGTGGCGTGTACATTTTTATATAGGGGGTCAGCAAAATTTGGTATTAGTTATTATTTATTTATTTATTTATTAAATGGCAGCTATGCAACCTGTGTGGATCACTTGGTTGAGTCGCACTCTACGATGCTAGTAATCTAGAGGTCCGGATATCGAATCTCGGCGTGGTCCAAAATTTCCGTACATGTGCGGATAGGAAACATATAGTGCTTGCAACATTATATACACTCCGATACTATATGCAATGTAACGTTGACTCGAAGTAGCCTATAAACGGCTGAGTGAACGCACCATGCTCCACAAGGGGTTACGGTACAGAGAAGAAGAAGATGCAACCTATATGTTCCTTAAAACAAAACTGCCTTCACGTAATCTTTGTATCTAATTAACAATTAAAGGTTCATTATTTCATACAAATGAGCCCCTCCCTTCCTACCCGCTTGTCCAAGACTAAAATAAAATACAACACAACCACAACCATTGTACTGGGATGACAAACAGACTAAGAAAACATATTATGTTCGGATAGAAAGAGAAGAAGAACCGAGAGGGCTTCACTTTTCGATAGTTAATTTGTATGGTAGTACGTAGTATCACCACTAGTAGGTAGATAGAAGAGTATTTTTTATGATATAGGATTTAAGTCTAATAGCGATACCTACAATTATTAACAATTTATAAGTATGTAATCCTCAACATGTTAATGTAAGCAAGTAAAAAGCTACGCTCGCAAAACAGGAAAAAGTCCCAATTATGAGTACACTCTATGAAATTTTTACTCTTATAATAGAAGGAAACTTTGTTTCCTTCTATTATAATAGTGAAATTACTCTGCGCTCTAAATTTGCAAATCAAGTGTAATTTTACATAAAAAATGTTTAAAAAATTACTCCAATATATTAGCAAATTTACACCGCGCTATGTGTAAAAACACTCCGTAATAATAGGAATATAATGCGGTTTCATTCTTTTTTCGTTGTAAAGATTTAAGTGGCGAACCTTTACAAACAATATAGTTATCAATAAAACTATTTAAGGATAAGGATATATAAAATATAAACAAGTATCGGTTTTTCGTCTACATGGGAGGTTGCAATAAGGTCTTTTTTGTGCGATCTGTACACTTGTTATTCTTCTCAGTACCGTAACTCAGCCGTTTATAGGCAATTTCGAGTCAACGTTACATTGCATATCATTTCGGAGTGTAATGTTGCAAGCACTAAATTTTTCCTATCCGCACATGTACGGAAATTTTGGACCACGCCTAGATTCGATCTCGGGACCTCTAGATTACTAGCATCGTAGAGTGCGACTCAACCAAGTGAGCCACAGAGCGTGTACACATGAGTTCTAAATGCAGAGAATTTACACTGTGCTAAGTACAGCCGATTGAAGTTTGACAACTGGAGAGCACGCTACAAAAAATGAGTAAAACTTCAAATGCACGTTGTAAAAATACACCACAAATCCGAATTATACACATAAACGTTGTAAAAATGCACCAGAAAATCTGAATTATACACAAGTGTAGCGTAAAAATACATTTCACACCGATTTTGGTGTAATTTTTTTATTTTACACAGAAATTGTTGAAAAATGCACTCTGTATGTGATTATAAGCGGGAAAAAGTGTAAAGTTACCGCATTTTCAGCGGAAATTTAAATTCACTTTTTAGAGTGTAGGTATGTACCTATATACTCACTCACATATAGAGGATATATTTGTGAATCTGCAGATTCACTGAATTGTTTTTGCACACAATTCATATCGAGCGGCAAGTTATTGACTCGCAAACAATGAATTCTTACCTATGGTTAACAACATTTTTCACACTTAGTTGGTAAATTACATACATCCGACGGACACATACTCGTACTTTCCGTGAAGAAACACATACATACCTAGTGGCTAGTTAGTGTATTAACATTTTTTATAACCAATTCAAGTACGTTTATTAACTAATACTAAATGCAGCATCTTCCGATGAAGTTTTTCCTAGCAAAAAGAAACGAAAAAATTCATACAATCCAACAAAGTGCATCCGTCCATAAGTGTAAATATTTTACACTGTTGTAGCTTTATTATGCGCAAAGAAAGACAATACACTATGAGTAGTGCGTTTATAGATACAGATGTATGCATTTGGTGCTAAAATATTAGCACACTTGCTAAAAGCTTCGGGGAGACCTAACGATATCCGTGTACTCTGTGAACATACACTGTACAGCGCCCGCTCTAAGGGGGGAGCCGGTCGGCTACCACTCGAATAAAAAAAATATAAAAGCCAGAAGGAAAAATTCAATATCGATTTCCATTAAGTGGAGACGAAACCTACACATGAAATAAAAAGTTGAAAGTTGTGTTTTGAAGATGCAAAGGCCTTGAGAGGCTTTGAAGAGCCCACAATAGATAGAAGGATTTACTCAGCATTTTAGGATATAATCCTAGAATACTGAGTAAGAATTGTACGTCTGTGATGCTAGCCCCTGCCCCACTTCCGAAGTTATGTGATATTCAAGTTCTACTTTAAAACAGAAATTGGAGATTTATGTGCTAATTTCGTCCTCCAATTGAATATTTAATACATCTTCTTTTGACCAGCATTAAGAATTATATTTGATCTTTCTATGCATGATCCCTTGTTTTGTTCTTACCAAAGGGGGAGATCCACCTAATTTTTAAATAGAGGACGTAATTATAGAACGTAATCTTATTATTGAGTTTATATGCGGAACGTCGCACTTTCATTTCCGGAAGTAAAGTCTAAAATTTTACTTTAGTCTATTGAATCGGAGGAGAGCACGCCACGTACCCTAAAAAATATTGAACCTCCGGAGAAATTGATATTAATTGAGAAATAATGAGTCGTATAAACACTAAACACATAAAAGCGATTAAAGCAAACTCTCCTGCGAGAAATTTCATATACCCATGCCGGAGTTTTGAAAACCTTTGGCGGCAATTTGACATCAATTCACCCGATCTTCTCGTGGATGGATCGACTCAGTTGGTTCCAATTGCATTGATTCAACTAGCATTTAAAGGACAAATTTCGAACAAATTTGTTTGGGTTTCATGAAGATGAGATGAGAGATGGAATCACAGTACGCATTACCAGAGCCGCAGTAGCAGTACTTCCTTTTTTTCGGACATGCTAAATCAGGACTTGGCTTGATTCCCCCAATTTAGCTATCTCTGAGCTTCTTCTTTATAAAAATTTTCAATATGGGTGTAGGCTGGATTTCCTCAAGACATAAACATTTTGTCAACATCATGCCCCTAGCCCGGAATTTTTTTAGTGGGTCTGAGGGTATGTCATTCTCATTAAACGATATGAAAACAAAAATAATTTTAGAAAAAGGGTTGACAATTTGAGAAAGGTAAATCCAGAGCGACCTTTGTCCATTTAACGATAACATGAGTACGTATTACTCTTGAATACATCACATGAACTTTGTCACAAAATTTATCCCTTGCAGACGAAATGTTTTTAAATCCATTAACTTCCCAGAGAAAACACGCGAAGAATCTTTTATTCAAATGGTAAAATATGGCGGACAGCAGAAACTCTATGAAGTATGCATTTAAGCCCATAAGTCACGTAGTGATGAAATACGGACAATATGGGCTTCTTGGCGGCGAAATATTTTCTTGAATTAGGTTGGTTGGGCAACATGATCGGAAACATAGGTGGTTAGGATCCTCACAAAGAGCATAATTTAAGGGCATAATTTAAGTTTCGAAAGGCTAGGTCACGCAATCGCGGATAGGATATGAATATGATGATGACATCTACATGTGGGTGTTCAAGTTTCGGATATATCAAATGCCTAAAACTGCAGTCTCAATAGAATTGTGCGGATGATATACTTTTAGAATCCCTGTCTCTAAATAGCCGAGACCACCAGACTAAAATCTTTCTTAAAATTGCGATTGAGACCAGGCACCAACTGAACACCACCAACACGCAGATTTGTAGTACTGAAATTTTCATACGTATAGAATAGATTTTTTATGAGATAGTACAGCAGTAAGAAAAACAAAGTTTCCTTGATCAACCGCCAGCCAGGGGGAGGGAGGGTCAAGCGCCACTCCCTTCCCTGACTCCCCAACCTCCTGGGCTACGCCTATGATTCTCGCATTTATGAAAATAAACCATGCACGTTCCACACTGAAAAAATCCAGCGAATTGGAGTTTATCGGCTGCGCAGTCTGCAAGGATGTTATGGGAAACTACTCATCTATACTGAGCTTCAATGAAACCGGGCCACACGGTTAGCGCGAACTCTAATTAAAACAGGCATTGTGTTTGTTGCGTGAGTTAACGGTACTTCAGATAAAAATCATAGTCATTTGAATTTCCATTAAATGCACTTTCTGTATACAATACCTTAGAAAAAGCATAGTAACCCATGCCATGCGTTAGTCCAGAATGGCTATGTGATCACACAACCCATATGTGTTTGACTCCAAATTTATTACACTACACTCCACGAAATAATGCAAACGTCAAAATATTGTCGATGCAATTATTAACCCTTCTGCCGTCGCCTACGAGCTATTATGCCTAAGGTGTAGCTGAATTTTCTGTGAAATCAATCTTAATTTTTGGAGAGGTTTAATTTTGGATCTTGAAACAGTTTACATACTATGTCTTACGATGATGCACCGTTTTTACGTTTCCATAGACATAGTTTACATTTCGCCGAACGTTTGATCGCATTTGTGGCCGTCGGTTCCTTTGAAATATATATGGAAAGGGGTGGAAAATATTGTTGAACGATATTTTTCATCAAGATATAGTACCAATGGTCTGTCTGGATATATCCGCCAACAGAAGGGTTAAATATCACGTTGGCATTTTAAGAGAGTAATAAATATTACGCGGATTTTATATTCTCAATTGTAAACAAAAAATTGACGTTTGAATAAAATTTTCACGCATTATGAACTGCAATAGTGTGAAAACGGTGCCATTTTTATTTTCTGATGGCCATTCTGGACTAACGCATTGCATCTGCATGGGTTACTATGCTTTTTCTAAGATACAACTTTCATAGTTGTAAGTTTCATACTTTTTGAGAAAATTGAATTTGAGTTCGAAAGTGGCGAGTCGCCCGATTTTTGTGAAGCCGAGTGAACTTCAACGCCCGAGGCGGCGTAAGTGCTAGAGCGAGCACTGACACTGTACACAGTGTTAACCATAAATGAAGATTTTACACTTGTATGCACTTGTAAAATGCCCATTAAACATTGTTTCATTGTCTTCTCGAAGATACAATAGTTTGGACTAATATGGATAAAAAAAATTATAGGGTAGTATTGTTTTTGTAAGACTTCGGTATGTACATGCAGTTTTATTTTATGCAACCTGTTTTATGAACTGCAAATCTACATATCCGTATTTTGAAAAACTACATACGTATTACCTATTTATTCGCACTTCGAATATACAGGGTTATTGGTTAAGTCGACCTACTCCCTGAAACACGTTATAATAGGGTCAAAATGCAACAAAATGAGGCCAGAAATGTTCGGCCGATTTTCAATGGTCACTGAGATATTTGATTTTTTTAGGTTTTTTTAAATAGTCTTGAATCTTACCATTTAAAGTAACAATCACAAAAAAAAACTACTAAGGTAATGGCTTAAAATTTATTTTTGGATTTTAGGCAAAACTATAGCAGCCATTTCTTAATCATTTAAAATTTCAAAAACCCATCACAATTCGAAATTTTTAATCTTTAATAAAAAAATTTTCTTTAATTTTTTTAAAGTTGATTTTTAATGTAGAATTATTAAAAAAAAATATTATGACGCGGAGTCTGCAGACCACTGGAAAAAAAATTCTTGTGTTGTCAGCTTTCCAAAAAGCTGACAATGTCAGTATAAATATTTGAAATAATTGAAACAGCTAGCTGCAACTTGTTCGGGGACCATAATTTCGTTTGATGAAAAATAAAATAAAAGCTATGGTGTATGGATAAGTTTTTAATGTGTTAGAGGGGATTCACACTATGGACCGGATTTACTAAAACCACTAAGTTAATTGAGTCGAAACCGGCCTACTAGATTAAATCGTATGTCATTAAATTCAAAATGCTTCGTAGAATGTACTTGCATTATTCAAATTGCAGTACAATATGGTACAACTGTTAACTAAATCTAGGATTTAGTAAATCTTGTCGATAGTCTGAATCGCCCCTTATGGATTTGTCGTTTTTTATCAAACGAAGTTATGGTCCCGAACAAGTTGCAACTATAGCTGTTTCAACTATTTAAAATATTTATATTGACATTGACACTTTTTTGGAAAGCTGACAACACGAATATGTTTTTCCAGTGGTCTACAGACTCCGTGTCATATATATATTTTTTAATAATTCTACATTTAAAATCAACTTTAAAAAAATTTAAGAAATTTTTTTTATTAAAGATTAAAAATTTTGAATTGTGATGAGTTTTTGAAATTTTAAATGATTAGGAAATGGTTGCTATAGTGTTGCCTAAAATCCAAAAATAAGTTTTAAGCCATTACCTTAGTAGTTTTTTTTATTGTTACTTTAAATGGTAAAATTCAAGGTTATTTAAAAAAACCTAAAAAATCAAATATCTCAGTGACCATTGAAATTCGGCCTAATATTTATGGCCTCATTTTGTTGCATTTTGACCCTATTATAACGTGTTGCAGGGAATAGGTCGACTTAACCAATAACCCTGCACTCTAAAAAGTGAATTTAAATTTCCGCTGAAAATGCGGTAACTTTACACTTTTTCCCGCTTATAATCACATACAGAGTGCATTTTTCAACAATTTCTGTGTAAAATAAGAAGATTACACCAAAATCGGTGTGAAATGTATTTTTACGCTACACTTGTGTATAATTCAGATTTTCTGGTGCATTTTAACAACGTTTATGTGTATAATTCGGATTTGTGGTGTATTTTTACAACGTGCAGTTGAAGTTTTACTCATTTTTTGTAGCGTGCTCTCCAGTTGTCAAACTTCAATCGGCTGTACTTAGCACAGTGTAAATTCTCTGCATTTAGAACTCATGTGTACACGCTCTGTGGCTCACTTGGTTGAGTCGCACTCTACGATGCTAGTAATCTAGAGGTCCCGAGATCGAATCTAGGCGTGGTCCAAAATTTCCGTACATGTGCGGATAGGAAATATTTAGTGCTTGCAACATTACAATCCGAAATGATATGCAATGTAACGTTGACTCGAAATTGCCTATAAACGGCTGAGTTACGGTACTGAGAAGAATAACAAGTGTACAGATCGCACAAAAAAGACCATATTGCAACCTCCCATGTAGACGAAAAACTGATCAGCAAAACTCGACCGATACTTGTTTATATTTTATATATCCTTATCCTTAAATAGTTTTATTGATAACTATATTGTTTGTAAAGGTTCGCCACTTAAATCTTTACAACGAAAAAAGAGTGAAACCACATTATATTCCTATTATTACGGAGTGTTTTTACACATATCGCGGTGTAAATTTGCTAATATATTGGAGTAATTTTTTAAACATTTTTTATGTAAAATTACACTTGATTTGCAAATTTAGATTGCAGAGTAATTTCACTATTATAATAGAAGGAAACAAAGTTTCCTTCTATTATAAGAGTAAAAATTTCATAGAGTGTGGTTATAAATAACATAGTTTATTTGCTTCCTGCCAAATGTAGTTATAGACACACTTTTGCAAAAGGATTGCATGGCATCCGTGTTCCACACCGACCATAGACTACCAGTACCAGCGTGCTTATATGTACAGTAGGACTCTGTTTATCCGGAATTTCGATAATCCGGATTCGAATTTATTTTATATTTTGTTTCAGTTTTCAAAAAATGTGGAAATTTTCTAAAGTTTGTTAATGCGTACTGCTCTATAAATTTTAGGGATGGCATATTTCGTTTGTGAAATTGTTCATTAACGCTAAAGTGGTTAATTTTTTGAGGATTTTAGAATGATGTATTTACACCGGGGTGTAAATTAGTACATTTCGAAAATTCGGACATTTCGATAATCCGGAAAGGTTTAGGTACCAATCAATCCAGAATATCGGGACTCTACTGTATATCTACGTCAATAGTGTTTTTAGAGAGATTCCAGAAGATTCCGTTATGTTTGTATTTGATTTTACAATTAAATTCTTTCAAAAAAGATTAATAAGATAAAAAGCATTCTGAATGGTAAACTGTTTTCTATTAATGGATAAACAGTTGCCCACGATCTGGTTCATTCCCCGGGGTATTATTGTGTTCTCATGTCATCGTACATATCCCCGTTTGTAACTACAAACTATACATATACTACGTGTTTGTATGTACATACATACTTACGAAAAGCTCTGCAGATTCCAATAAAAACATTCAACATTATCCAAATTTTAAGCAATATAAATACAAGAACGCAGGATAATAGCAGCAAACGGCGCTGATGGCACAGGGCGTAGTATCGCACTTTTGAAAATGTTTCTTTGTATTGGATTTTAATGGTGTTTTGTGTTTGAAATTAATGACAAATAAAAACTGAGCGTAAATTCTTATTTTACAGGGCCATGAAATCTGCGTAATGAAAATCATTTTAATGCGTTCAGCAAAACTTGAAATTGCCCAGGCATGTTTCATTTCATTTTATAATATGCGCATGTAGTAAAATTTTCTGTTTTTCTTTAGTTTAATTCCGAATATGTGGCGAGAATGAATAAGTTGTTTTTTATAGCATTGAATAAATTGTTATTCGAATAGATGTAACTTTGATTAAAAAAAAGTCGTTTCGCTAAGTGAATCTTGAAAGATAGTATGTATGAAATAGTAAAGTAGTAAAAGAGCCAGTTTCACTTTATTAAATTTGAATGGGGATTTATGGAACCAGTCTTGTTGAAATATAAACATATCGATGGAAATTCCTAACAATAGAATCATGGAAAAAATGCGGTTAAAAAAATTTATTTTATTATAAGATTTTAATGCATATTTTTAACCCTTTCATGCCCAAATTATGGATTTTAAGCGGAGAATTTTTCTTACAACATTATGTCGTTCAGTAGGCATCTTTTATGATATTTTCTTGAAAAAAAAAATTTTAAGCGCTATAGTTAACAAATTAGAGCATGATGCCATATGGCATCATTGGGACTGAAAGGCACTTAGCAATTTCCGCGTGAAAAATGAGATATTTGGTCGGCAAAAATCCTACATTGGAAATTTTTTTTGCAGAATGGTTGGTGACGACCCCCAGATTATGGGAAAAAAAGTCCCAACCGATTGGGGTCTACAACCTTAAAAAAGGGGGAAAGGGGGAAATGGGGGTCATTTTTCGTTTTTTTGCGAGTATTTCAAAAACGACAAAAGATATATAAAAATAGTCTGAGAACGAAAAAAACTACATAAAATTATCTTTGCAATGACTAGGGGGCTTCGCCCCCTGCTCGCTACGCTCGTCAACCCCTACCCCCCCCCCCCCCCCCCGCCCCCGCCACCCTCCCCCGCCCACCCCTGCCACCCACCCCTGCCCTGCCACAGCCATGAGCTGACGTGCTCGCGCTGCGCGCTCGCAGCACTGACTGACTGCTTTTCGTTCTTGCATGCTATACTTATCGACATTCGGGATTCATCGTAGCCAATCAGAACATTCATCAGATTTCGCCATTTCCGAAGTTAGCATTTTTATATATAGAAGGATATATAAGACATGAAGGATCTATTCAATGATTCGGCGCTAGCTTAAAAATAAATTAGAGCTTTTTCATTTTATACCTTTTTTAAAAGCCCCATAACTCTTGAAAGAATGTTAGTTCAGCCGTAAAATTTCGTACAAGTATTCACAATAAGTTCAATATTATTTTGGGAGAAAGATTGAGTCGCTCCGACCAACGACCCCCATTATCCCCCCATTTAAATTTGACGAAAGGACATGTCCATAACTCCCCCCCCCCCAAATTAGCGCAGAGTGCTAAATTTTGGTTTATTGCGATTGGAGCTCATAATCACCCCACCCACCAAAATTCGGATAAAAACTAAGGGTGTCTTCCATACAGCAAGCAACTAGCATTTATATGAATGGGGGACTCCCTGATTTGCCTTTCACGCCCAATGATGCCATATGGCATCATGCTCATGCAAAATCACTTTATAGGGTTTTCCTAAAAAAAAAATTGAAAAATCTTTTGATTTTCTCTTAAAATAACCTCTTTACAAAATAAAACCATTGAAATGATTTGCATAAAATGATTATTATCAGGAAATATGGGGAAATGTATAAATCAGTTTTTCGGCTTTACGACAATCGTCAAACCCTCTCTAAAATTTCATTAAAAATAACATCCCAAAACCAAAAATTTCACGCTGGAAAAAATCAACTGGGTATTATACTATTGGGAGAGTTTAATATCACACAAAAAGTTAAAATTTATTTCTTACATTTTCTATGAAAAATCATTAAATTTCATGATGCCATATGGCATCATTGGGAGCGAAAGGGTTAAATAAGTTAATAAATAAAATAAAGGATACAAATCCAAATTTTTAGTCAAGAGCAAATAAATGTCGAATGCAAACTATAAAATAATGTAGGCACAAATTAATAACATTGGGAGTAGCGGGTTGTATAAATACATACATATATCACTTCAAATAAATGCGTAATTAGCTTGATTACTAATGAACACATTTATCTATACATAATGCTGTAAGTCTGTTAAAATAACATTCATTTTTTCTCATTATTTTTCATTTCAGATGGCAACTTACATTGTTAGTCATGGTAAGTAAAACATATTCTATGTCGCATAGAAATTTGTAAAGTGTTTTGAAAATTACATTTATAATATGCAGTATAAGCATAAAGTAAGTAAATGGAATAGAGATGGAAATCCATATAACATTAAAATCTACTGAAAAACATTTTACCTTTGAGTGTGTGCTGCAAGTAACGTGCACATACAGGAATATCTTCGTGTATATACACGTTACTTACAGCACACACTCAAGGGTAAAATGTTTTAAGTAGATTTTAATGTTATATGGAGTTCCATCTCTATTCCAATTACTTACTTTATGGTATAAGTATCTACACATGAGAATATTACGTTTTTTTTTTCTAAAACCAAATTAGATGAAATAGTTAAAACGGAAGTTCACAAGGAAACCAGAAATTTAGTTAGCTTTGGGCCAATTTCATACTACCATTTCTATTGAAATTTCTTCAGCACGGTTCTCGAGCTGAAACTTGTCTTTGCTACAAGGGTGAAGGCCCCATTTGATTTATTTATGGCTTTCAATTAGTTCTGCAATATAATTTAAACTAATTGATCGCAACGGTTCAAAATTTGATCAAAAGGCGTTGATTTTCAGGTAAAGCTCGAGGCCAATTGAGTTTTGAATCGTATATATGCATTAACGTTTTTTTACATACATTTATTATAGTCGTGGAGGCGAGACGAATCTAAATTGGATATCGTGATTTGATTAAATTTCAAGTCCATTCCATATACTCATACTATTAAAATGAATTGTTTAGGAGTGAGTCCGTGTATTGTGGTGATTTTGGTACATACTTGGAGATAATTGAATGGCACGTCGTTAAAATATTACTTAATACTAATTAAATGAGCTTTTGAATAATAGCTACAAGAAATAACAATTGAAACTAATTAAGCCCCTCTAGTGCTGCGTTCAGTGTAACATTTTCCATAATACGTTTCGTTTTTATTTTTATAATATTGCAAAAAAAAAATTAATTGATATTGATCGTGTTTTAGTATCCAGTAAAGCTTACAGTGGATTGTGACTGTGTAATGGAAAGTGATGATATCTTGTAGAAAATCATCGACAACCTAATAGTGGAAAGTTTCTCCTTACATATTACTGAAACGGGGAAGCAATCGCGCACAGATTAACGGGGCCCGGGGCAAATAAATAAAAGGCCCTTTTGGCGGAAAAGTACATTTGTCCTTGGAAGCTTCAAATGTCGCTCATATCCACAGGATGCTGATTGATACCTCAACACTATCGCGCAAGATCTTCAAGTCAATCCTACAGATAGAGGTTAAACTTTACATTTTTCCTTTCTCATTTAGCATTTGCAAGAAACACAGCTGCCGTGCTCTGTTGTCGCGGAACTAATAACAGAAATCGGTAAATTCAAAATATAGCGTCAATAACACTCCAAGCAGTCTGGGTACCTACTTGTCTAACCAACATCAAACTCATTCAGTAAGGTCAGTTCAGAATCACACGTTGACCACGAAGTGAATGGATACATACATTTCTATGTGCAATAACGTATAGGTATAACTTCTTATACCATATGGAAATGTACGTAGATATATGTATTGAGACATGGTTGTCGCCATATATAAGGTATACCCATCCTACACAGATTAAGATTGCAACCTGAATCTCAAAACTCGAATTATAGTTAGCATGGTCACCGACGATATAATAGCGTGACGTGATTTTATGTGAGACTTCTTCAACAGTAGTTTATAACAGTGAAATGGTTTGAAATGGTCTAGTCTAGCTTCTAACTACTTTATCCGCCAACAGTTTTACGGGTGGCCAGCGCCCGCTTTAGTGCTCTGAGCAAAACTTAAAATTACCGCCCCTAAGATTTTTTTTTTGTTTTGAAAAAGTTCATCGGATGTATTGACTTCTATAAATAAGGCAGGATTTGTCACACTTTAAATTTGAATTTCATTCAGAAATATGTATTCTGTACCTAAGATTCGATACGAAAACAGGAGAGAGACGGACAATGCAATCTCGATGACTAAATCTATGCTAGTACTATCCCAGGCCCAAATCGATATGTTTGTATCATTGTTTATTATCCTTTGATATTAGATCCTGAATTACCGCGTTTGACCTAATCTTACGAATCTGAAATCTTTCTGTTAGTGAGACCCTATGATGTTGTTTTCGCGAGGGTTTTCAAAAGCAAAAGTAATGAGCATAGACAAGCTAAGGCGTGTACTCCAGTCGACTGTAATCAGGAGTAAAATACAAAACCCGTGAAAAAGCCATTCTCGATTGTCCTTTCTTAAAATTTTGCTTTAAAATTGTTAAAACAGTTTTCTATATATATTTTTGTGATCGGCATATTAAACCTCAATTGGTGTTGTCGATTCAAATAGCGTTCTCTAACTGCATAAAAAATTCTTGGCTAAAATCATGAAGTTGGGATTTTGGGATTGCTCCCTATGAACGAAATCCTGGCTACGCCTACACTCAAAAAAATGGGCTATCTAAAATTAAGAAACTCTTTTCTCATTTGCAAAATTCCCGAATTTAGACAAAATTTCTCAAAATGTGGAAATTTCTTCTTGAATCGATACTATTTTCAAGGCCTTCTTTTGAGAAATAGGAAGTAGATTCAAGCCTAAACCATTATTTTCGATTCAAGCAAACAAATGCTTGATAATAGATTTTTTTGACATTTTCCATGTAAAGCTCGTGAATAAGCTTTATTTTAGCTTTAGCTTATATTGGAGTGTTGTAGTAGATTAGTCAGAAGTGTCTCTGGTTCAGTGGGTAGCGCGTTTGACTGGGAAGAATGGGGTTACGGGTTCCATGTTGGTTGGATGCAGGTTTACTTTTTTATTTTTGTTCAGATTCTCTTGTCTTTTTCATAAGAAAAGTTTGCTTGCTTTAAGGTTACTTTTCCTTAAAGCGCTGCTATTGGCATTTCACTTGGATCAGTGTGGCTAATTCTCAAATGAAGAGAAATATTTCTTGGCTGTTTTTCATTGTCTTTTTTTCTTGATTTGAGCCATATTTTCTTTACTTTAGCAGGCGATTTGGTTCAGTGTATGCTATACCTAAGCGGAGGTCCAAAGCTCTGTGACGCTTTCTTAACCCTAGAGAGATAATCTACGTCGAATCGACGTACAGAAATTTTTCTTTTTATTATATCTCATAAGTGAAGCTTCATAATTTGTTGGTTCTAAGATTTAACTCTATTCATGTCTGTAGGCGTAATTACGTGGCGAAATAATTGGCTTGGGTGCCACATAGCCTAAGATATTGGGGGGTCATAAGTCAAATATACGTCGAATCGACGTATGATTATCTTTAATGTCAGTAAAAGCTGTAGAACAAATTTGTACTGAAAAATATTTTATTTCCGCCGAATTGACATTTTTATAAATCTTCATAATGTGGATGTGTATTTACTTGGATATAACCACTAAAAGCCTGTTTCGATAAAGATATCCTTTATTTTAATCTATTGAAAGGACAGCCCAGCCCACGTTCTACTAGAACCACTTCTTTAAAATTAATATTATGTACAGAAACAAATGACAATTTTGCAAAACCATGAGCTTAACAGATTAATATTAAATACAAATGATTATATATCTACCTTTTAACAACATGTTACTCTTAACAAAGAAGTTATAAGGATGTTAACTAGCAACACGTCGAATCGACGTATGATTATCTTTTCAGGGGTAAAAAATATGATTATCTCTCTAGGGTTAATACTTGGAACTGCTGCTGATTACTACAAATTTATGAATAGAAATTTTGAAAGTTTGAAAAAAGGACTTTTTCTAGAAGGGTGATTGTTTTCCAGTATATCGCGGACTCAGAATGTCAGTTTAGACTGTAAATTTCCGACAGAACGTGTTAGTGCCGGAGTCATTCAGGTCTCCGCCTTTTTATAGTTTTATTTCTATGAAGTGCTGTTCAAAAGGACTCCCAAAAATTACCGCGCGGCTTGCCATCCCTTAGAACGGGCGCTGCGGGTGGCATTCCGACCATGATTTTATACCATATACAATTTATATACATAATTACATCCATTCTTTTTTCTTGATTATGAGTCCTTGTAATAGTATCACCGATTTTAAAATGCTAAGTAAATGGCAAAAAAAAACAATATAGCATTTCAAACAAAAATATCTACTCCCGATAAAAAAAAAACATTTAGTCGACAACCTTGCATAGGCTTCTCTCGCCATCTTTTTTAATAATGACCACACCTAGCGGTAGCATAATCTTTCAAAAACAAAAAAAAGTCCAGTTGAAACCAATTGATGGCGTGGTTATGAGAAATATGACTTCAGGGGTAAAGCTAAATCGGCATCACATCGAAGGATAACAACAAATTAAATCATACATAAAAAATACTGAGCATACAGAGGGCTGCGCCCGCAATACACAGAAAAAGATCCGGTGTGAATTTAACTCCGAATTGGGTCGAATAAGGTCCCTTCGTTTGGATAAAATATTTGGTTATCCAAATAGAAGAACACAAAAAAGAACTTTCAAACACCAAAAGGAGTAATTCTCGATATTTTTGGGATAAAAAAACACAATTTTCACAGATAAAGAACATAAATATTGATTCATAAATGAGTTTTGTATAACTAGCATTTACCTTTCTATAGGTGTGTTGGCGACATTTCATTTACCTCTTTATGCTCTAAAAAGCATAATAAATTACCTACCTACAGTGGGATTCGAACCCGCGACCCTATGATTTGATGACTAACGCCCTACCTATTACACCACACAGACTATACGGGACGACGTTTGTAATTTAGACCATATATTACCTGTCACATCGTGCGGAATTAACACCATTTTATGTAAATTTTAACACCATCTAAACAAAAACTGGCATAATTTCAGATAAAATGTATTATTTATCCAAATGAATTTTATTTTGAGTGTTTTATCCTAATGGATAAAAGAAAAATTTTATACTTGTGGACAGAGTTAAATAATTGTAGTTAACCCCTTATGTATAAAAAATAACCCCGTTTGGATAAATTTTGATTCGCACCGCCTGATTTTTTAGTGTGTAGGAGGGCTTTTTATAATTTTAATGCATAATTAATGTTTTTTGTACAAATGTTTTATAATCAACTAATGCCAATCAATGGCTGCTAACTAAAAGAATTTATTGGCATCGACCAAAGTGGACATGGAAATAAAGCGATAGATTTACGTCGCATCACTACTTTTTAGGTTTTTTAGAATTTTTTCAAAAAACCCTTATGAAATCGATTTTGTCCGTCCGTCCGTCCGTCCGTCTGTTCACTAAATAACTCGCGAACGGCTCAACCGATTGTCATGAAATTCGGTATGAATGTGTAGAATGGTTACAGTCTTTGGCACAAATACCTTAGAAGTTGGTAGGAAAAAGATAACAGGGTGTCCCGAACGTTTGAAAAAAGTCGACTTTTTTAGTTTTTATCAGAGATTAACATATGGGTATTTAAATCAAAGATCTAGACGAGTACATCTCATATCAGTTAAAATTTTCCAGTTTCGAGTAACGGTAAAAAAGTTATTGGCGTTTAAAGTTTATTTATTTATTTATTTATTTATTTATAAACGGACAATCTGTCCTTGATATACATATTTATATAAAAGTGGTAGACTTATAAAACTAAAATAGAAATAAAATAAAATAATTAAACTAAAATTCAAATACAATAACAAATTAAGTAATAAATTGCTAAGTTTATCAAGATTATGTAAGATTTCATTAAGTATTCATTTAAATAGACTGATCCAGAAATACGTGGAAAATATAATTGTAAAATGTACGTATGTTATTCAAACAAATTAAATATGAATTGTTTTAATATTCAACGACTAGTATTAAATAGGTCAAGGTGACTGGTTACTAGGTTCCCAACTGATTTTAAACGTTCCAAAGGTGAGTTGGCATTAAAGTTACTTCTGTAAGTGTTTAAATGAAAAAGTTCGTGATGTCTAGTATATCTTTGTGGAGTATTGAATGAGAATTCCTGCAATATATCTGCTGCTTCTATAAAACCATTAATTACATTAAATAAGAAATTAGCATCAAAGAAATATCGACGGGTTTCTAGCGTATTTATTTTCAGTAGGGATTGTAATTCAGCATAATTAATTGTTTCGAGAGACAAACCGAGTTTCTTTGACACATATCTTAAGAATAAGTGTTGTACCGTTTCTATAGTATGGGTATGTGTTTTATAAAACGGGCTCCATAATACTGTGAGATATTCGAGTTTACTCCTTACTAAAGAAATGTATAATGTTTTTATTGAATTGATGTTATTAAATTCATAAGTATTTCTTACGACAAATCTCAACATTCTACGAGCTTCTTCAGAAATGAGATTGATATGCCGTGTAAAATTTAAATTTGACTCAAACATTATGCCAAGGTCTTTGACAAAGTTCACATTTTTAAGTGGAATATTGTTTATATTGTATACATTTTCAAAAGAAAAATTACTTCGATGAAATACAATAGATTTACACTTAGATAAATTTAATTCTAACTTGTTCAAACAACATCATCATCATCAATGTGGCACGATAGCCCGACGTCGGGCCTTGGCCGCCTGAATCGTTGACCTCCAATTGTCGCGGTTACGTGACCTCGTCCTCCAGTTTCGGAAGCCCAGCAGCTGTTGGGCGTCTTCACCTACGGAGTTCTCCCAGCGAGCTCTCGGTCGTCCATGCAACCTCGCTCCGTCAATTCGTTGTGCGTTCATCACTTTCTTTGGCATGCGATTATCGTCCATCCGTTGTACATGCCCCGCCCATTGCAAACGTTGAAGCTTCACGATTTTCGATACTTCCAGCTCATCGTACAATTGATACAACTCATGGTTGTACCGGATACGCCATTGGTCTCGCTCGCGAACGGCCCCGAAAATTCGCCGAAGGACCTTTCGTTCGAATCGGTCTAGCAAAATTTCGGAGGCTTGGGTGAGGGTCCATGTTTCGCAGCCATAACATAGCACGGGTCGGATGATCGTTTTGTACACGCGGAGCTTCGTGTTCCCGTGCGCAAGTTTCGAATTAATTATAGGGAGGACCGAGAAATATGTCTTATTGGCTAGTTGTATCCGTCGCTTAATTTCGTCGGTTTCGTTGGCGTCCTTTGATAAGTTACAACCCAGATAGTTGAAGTTGTCTACATACTCGATATTAAGGTCCCCCACTGTGATGCTTGAATTTGCTGGCGTCCTTGTTTTCGATTGCATCATGGCCTTTGTTTTGCTTTCGTTGATATGTAGTCCAACTTCCTTTGCGGCGTTATTGAGGTTATGCAGAAGGCTTTCTGCATCACCCAACCTTCGAGACATGATGTTGATATCGTCGGCGTACGCTACTAATTGAGTCGACTTGATGAGTAGCGTTCCGCTGCTGTCCATATTCATGGCTCGAATTACATACTCCAAAGCAAGGTTGAAGAGCGTCGGCGCCAGCCCGTCGCCCTGCTTGAGTCCAGTACGAGTTTCAAATAGGTCAGTGAGTCGATTCTGCACTCTGACCTGCGAGACGGTATTAGTCATCGTCATCCTTGTGAGTCGCACTAACTTTGCCGGTATACCAAAATTCAGCATAATGTTGTACAGTACACTTCGATCGATACTGTCGTATGCCTGCTTGAAGTCGACAAAGATTTGGTATACGTCGATGTTATATTCCCAGCACTTTTGGAGTAGTAGCTTCACTGTGAAAAGCTGATCGGTCGTTGATCGACCAGGTCTGAAGCCGCCTTGATACTCGCCAATGATTCGTTCTGCGTACGGATTAATTCTCTTTTCAAGAATTTTAGATAATATCTTATAGGCCGTACAAACTAATGATATGCCCCTGTAATTCTCACACTTCAGCTTGTCACCCTTTTTGTGGATTGGGCAGATTATGCTTTTGCGCCAATCTTCGGGGATTTCCTCGTCGTTCCATATTTTCAGCAGTAGCACATGTATTGCGTTGGTCAGGCACGTTCCACCATGCTTCAGCAGTTCTGCTGGGATCTCGTCAGCGCCGGGCGCTTTATTATTTTGAAGCGACTGTATGGCAAGACTCACCTCCTCTACTGTTGGGGGTAGAACGGGAGGGCCTGGTTCGGCTAACTGCTCAAGAGCTGGCTCCGCGGGGGATGTTGATGGTGCATTGAGGAGCTCTTCAAAATGCGAGGCCCATCGTTTGTTGACGCTTTCGATGTCGCTGATGATGTTACCATCCTTGTCCTTACATAGGCTTGTCCTGGGTTGATATCCGTTCTTAACATTATTTATAAGTTTGTACGCCTGTCTAATGTTCTTACTGGCTAATCTTTGGTTTATTTGCTGTAACTGCTCGTCAAAATGTTTGCGTTTCTTACGTCTAATTAACTTATTAGATACTCGCCGAAGCTCGTTATATCTTTCTTTCTTGGCTCGGGATGCGCGTTGTGTGTATTGGCGATAGGCTTCATTTTTCGCCTCAATCGAGGACCTGCATTCTTCGTCGAACCAGTCTGCTCGTCTGCGCCGGCCTTTATAGCCCACGACCTCTTCTGCGACCCCCTTGATGCTGTCTTTGAGCTCCCCCCAGAACTCATGGATGCCTAAATTGTTGATGTCATCAAGCATGGGCGACAGTTTTTCCTCTAGTGCTGTTGTATACGCAGCCGCCGTGGCATCATCAATCAAATTGTCAACCTCGAAGATCTTGGCAGGGTTGATTCTCGTTAGGTGCACCGAAGAGATTCTGCACCTGTAGGTCGTCTTCACCAAATAGTGATCGGTGTCGCAGTTGGCTCCTCGATAGGATCGAACATCTAGGACATTAGAAGCCCATCTCTTGCTGGTCAGTACGTGGTCGATCTGGTTCACGGTGTATTCATCTGGAGACTTCCAGGTCTGCTTGTGAATTCGTCGATGAGGGAAGCATGTAGAGCTTATTACCAGGTTTCTGCCGCTCGCGAAGTCGATAAGTCGCTGACCGTTGTTGTTGTTTTCGTCGTGGAGGCTATGACCTCCAGTAGTTCCCCTATGCCAGCTTTCATTTCCGACTTTGGCGTTAAAGTCTCCTAGCAGCAGCTTGACGTCGTTTGATGGAAGTGAGTCGAAGAGTGTTTCTAGGTCGTTGTAGAACTCGTCCTTAATCGCGTCTTCTTTTACTTCTGTAGGGGCATGCGCATTAATGAGCCAGAGATTAGCGAAACGGGTCTTAATGCGGATCGCACATAGCCGCTCGTTGATGGGTTTGAAGCCGATAACGTGGTCCTTGAGCTGCTTATTCACGATGAAAGCTACTCCAAACTCCTTGTTGCCCTCCTCTTTACCACTCGTAAAAATAGTGTGCGAATTGAGGTCGTTAATCTCGCTTTTGAGCCATTTAGTTTCCTGGATTGCAACTATGCTCAGCTTGTATTGTTCTACCTGATCCAGGAGGGCCCTTAAGGCCCCCGGTCTATTCAGGGAGCGTACATTCCAGGATCCGAAAGAGTAATTTGATTGTGATTTGAAGATAGGTACAATATAACTTGATTTCCATTGCTTAGGAAAATTCCCCAATGAAAGTGATAAATTAAAGAGGTATTGAAGAGGCTCTACTAAATTCACGGCACAATTCTTAAGAAATATTGCAGGAATACCATCGGGACCCGGACTTTTTGATGTGTCAAGTCCAGAAAGTTTATTAAAAAGACACTCCGTGCTGATCGAATAATTTGACAAACAAAATGAGTTATTCAAAAAAGGTGGATCATAGAAACAGTTATCAGTGGAGTAAACTCTCGAAAAATGTTCGGCAAAAAGATTAGAAATTTCATTTAAATCAGAGCTACTTTTATCATCTAGAAACATAGTACCCGGTAAACCTCCATCTGATTTCCTCGAATTTATGTGTCTCCAAAAATGCTTTAGATTCTCTGTCACTTTTGACTCTAGCTTACAAATATAACGATTATAATCAGATCTAACCAATTTCTTACACCTTGATCTTAGACTAGAAAATTCATTGTAATAATGCAAATCTCCAGAAATTTTATAATACGAGTGAATAGCTTTCTTCTCTTGGATTAGTTTCTTTAAATCTAACGAAAACCATTTCGGATAGTTATCATAATTTAAATGAACACGTGGTACATGCAAATTGATTATATCATTAATACTATTGTAAAATGTATTTACAGAATCATTTAGTGATAGATTATTTAAAATTGACCAGTCAAACGAATTTAATGAATAGTTGAGATTTGAATAATCAGCAGCTTTAAAATTCAAAAAACTTGGTGTATAATTTTTAGACATTTTTGAAAAAGATAAATTAACAAATATTTCCAGAGCTGGGTGATAAACATCAATAGAAATTAGAGGATGATTACATTTATTTACACTAACAGCTTCGATATTAGAAAAAACTAGTATATTATTTGATATATTTTTTTCATGATTATACTGGATTAAATTTAAAAATGAAAATATGTCGATGATATCAGAACTCTTGGAATTAGTACTAGCAGTTGACCATAATGGCGTATCCCAGCTTATTTCTCTCAAATTAAAGTCGCCTGTTATTATGAAATTTGCTTTCGCAAAAGTTTCTGAACAATTCAAGATATCCTCTGCATGCTTACGATAAAAGTCGGGTGAAACATCAGGTGGTAAATATACAGTACTTACTATTGTACGTATAGGCTTAGTATTGATTTGATACAAACAACTGTTCGACGTCATTATTAAGACACTTTAAAATAGTGGATTTGAACACCTTTTTTACTGCAATCAATACACCGCCTCCTTTTAGTTTTTGAGAAGTCACAGTATTTCGATCAAGTCGGTGAACGTTGTAATTATCTAAGCCGAGTTCAGCAGAATAATAGTTTGATGTCAGCCAAGTTTCAGTGAAAATGATGACATCGTAGTTTGAGACAGATAATGAAAGCCTTAATTCATTTAGTTTTGAACGTATCCCCCGAGTATTTTGGTAATAAACTGATATATTTAGTTTTTTGCTGAATGATTTTTAATAATACGAGGAATTCCGTTGATATATTTAATCGTCGCATTTGGGTCAACCTTTTTAACGTTGTCGAGTTCGGATCTTAATGAATTTAGGTGCTGACGCTGACGTAAAGTTAAATCAGAAAAGATTTTAACTTTACTGGCTTTTAAGCGTGCATTAACGTCATGCTGCTTTTTCTTGCGGAGTATATCTAGCACTAAAGATGAATTATTGGTAATTACCTTTAAAGGCCTCAGTTTATCGGGAACAGGTTTTCCCAATCTTAAAATTTTGATATCGGCTGCTTGAACAATTTGGTGTGAAACGATGCCATTAACCCTTTACCGCCCAATGTTCCCAATTGGGAACATAATTTCATGGCTTTTTAAACCCACTAGCATTTTTTTTTTCGTTCTTTTCCATTTTTTTAGGTTGTTAACAAGTTGGTCAAAAGGAAAAAAAATAAATAAATGATTAAAAAATTGCCGTTATTTTTTGGTGATTTTTTTTAAATGAGGATTTTTTTTAGTTTTGGGGAAAAAAGTTTAAAATTTTTATTAAGCAACAAAACCCTGAAATTTTAATGTAATTTTATTTTTTACTATTAATAAATACATACGAAATAATAGTAGTGACCTTAATTTTATAAAAAAATAATACCGTTATCGGCTATACATGTTCAAATTGACGTGTTCCCAATTGGGAACATTGGCTCACTTCAGTGTCTTGTAAAAAAAATTATTTTGTTTCCAATTTTTCAATATGACTAGACTTACATTGCAATTGCATGTAATTTTCGCATGTTCTATGTCAGTCTCTATTCGGTGTTCATAAGTGAGAGTTCAAGTTCGTAAATTTGGTAGTGGAATATCTACAGAGCTTAGATGATTGCGACGTGGGTTCATTGAATAATATAGATATATGCCAATTACCTCCTGAGGAAAACGACAAAGTTACTGACGAGGAAGACATTGAGCAAGAAATCTTAGACCAAGTGATGTTTGCGGTGAAGTTTCCGTTATAATAAAAGTTCGGAAGATATTGAGGCATCGGGCAGTAAAAATAAACGTGTCCAGAAAAGAAAAGCTTCAAATGGTGACCATCAACGGTTGACCACAAGTGGATCATAGCCCAAACCGAGGCAAAAAAAACCCGACATTGCACCTCTAAATTGGTTTCCCAGCATTAATTTTCAAACCCCAATACAAAATGAGCCGGTAAAAAACTTAGAAACTAACTTCCCTTGAAAACTTTAATTCCGGTAGAAATATATTATTAATTTATGCCACAAAGCTGTCTGCAGCATTTAACAGAAATAACAAAAATCTACGCCATTCAGCATGTTGATCAGATCGGCGTTGAATGGACGTCGTTTTGGGGCATACTCCTTCTCAGTAAGTACCACCAGTTGCCTTCTGAGAATCACTACTGAGGAAGACATTTAGTCTCCAATCGCATCAACCGTAAAGTTCCTTGCAGGAATCGAAAGTCATGGCGAAATCAGCATGTAGATATTCTGTGAAGGAGAACAAAAAGATAGGCATACAACAACCCCATCTTATTCACAAATATAACGACGGAATGGGTGGGGTCGATATTTTAGATGGACTTCTAATCTTCGTATCGCCCATGCCTGCGATGGAAAAAGTAGTGGTGGAATCTATTCGCTAATGCTCTCAACATGGCAGTAGTAGCAGCCTGGTTTGTGCATAAGGAAATGCATGGGAAATCGGCAATGACTCACCTAGACTTCCGGCGGGAAGTAACAATGTTCCTGCTAAGGGTTTCATAAAAAAATAGGTCCACCGCCACGTCCTAAAGCACATGCGAGCCCAGCTAGACGCAAATTAGATGGCCACTATTTGATAAATTCATCGCAAGGAAGATGTGCTCTTTGTAAGTCATATGCACCGTTGGAGTGTAAGGAGTGCAACAAACGTCTTCATCTTGAATGAATTTTGCCAAAATATGATTTATACTTTTCCATAAATTAAATTCCAAAATAAATCATATTTACTTTTCCATAAATTCATTGAAGAACCAATAAAGTCTAACATATCTGGAATAAAATCGACCTTGTTTTGTTTATATCCCATTACTGACCATTGTTCCCAATTGGGAACAGCATAGAAAGGGGGGAAGGGGGTGAGGTAAAAATTTTTTTTTGGTATATTCTTAAATGAATCATATTTAGAGTTAATATTCAGGAACAAAAAAAAGGAAATTCAAGCGATTAAGAGTTCGGACTTTAAAGGGTTAATTTAAGTTAAGTTAAGTTAAACTTCTTTTTCGAGCTCCGTTTTTCTAAACCGTTATAGGGATCGATATGAAACTTTGCACAAAGATTGGTCAGTATGGCCTTATATACGTTAAATATTAAGACTGTTGACTTTAGCTAAGGAAAAGTAAATAACAGTAAATTTGTAAAATTTAAATTTGTTCGTGTGTAGCCCCTCTTAGGTTTCCAAATATGAAAATTCTGCTAAGGGTTTTTAGAAAATTACACAGGGAATATGTCTACGAATTTTCATTCGAATAACTCCAAACCGGAAATATAGCCAAGTAAGTATTTTGTAAGGGCCTTTCACAATACAAGGGAAGCCTCTTAAGCATTTCTTCAATGCATATGTTTTAACTTGATGAAACAATGAACATGAAATTTACTGGATATGCATAGAATGGTAATAGTGTTTGCCACAAATATTTTTGAAGTTTGTAGGACCAAGTTAACAGGGTGTCCCGGAAAAGCTGCAAAAGTATACTTGTTCAATACTCATAGAAAAGCTTGCGTGGGCTCTTATGTCAGGGGACACAATGGAATCATTTCATAGAAGTTGGTTTTCCTTGATTTAGAAAACAGTAACAGTAGATTTACAGCTAATAATTCAGTTCATATATAATGCCAAGCCATCCTTACGTTTGCCTGAGTTTCTTTTTGCTCAAAGGCCATCAGAAATCTGAAATCGAAAAAATCCTGTAGATTTGCCTTGGAGTACTTTTATACAAACTGGGTAAATAGTAATAGATTTACAGGAAGCATTTCATTAATGTTGTGCACAATTCTTATCTATTGCTTATGAAATATATGTACAACAAATATTCACTATGCATCAAAATTCTAAAAAACCCTCGTATTGCGGGCGCAGCCCTCTGTACGCCGGTATTTTTTAAATTGGGATAGGGATTTTTTCAATTGAGAAAAAGATTTTTTCATTTGGGAAATGCTATATTGAAATCGAGGTTCTCGAGTTTCATGGGGATTGCTTTGAGCCCAGATCTGATTATTCCGGGTGTAGAAAACGCCACTGCGTGTAAACGTGGCTTTATCCGTCCACTCTATTTTAGTTTGAAAGTCACGGTATTCCCAGACTTTTTGAAGAAACCAATTGCAAAATGATATCCTGCTCTGACAGTCGCTCAGTAGTTATTCCTGAACTTGCGTAAGGTGGTACGTATAAATAGCAAATATTAAATTTTAACTGTTATAAATACCGTTGCATTTGCCAAACAATGTACAAAATTTTAAATATCTTACAGTTCTGGTCAAAATAATGTAGCGAAATTCTATTCCGACTTACTATAATAGCCTTCGTTTGTCTTTTTTCGAGTAAAGGAAAAATTGTTAGCGATTCCACTGAAGCCTTCATTTTTTATTTCTATAATCACGAAACACACTCATTTAACTCAGTCTTAGCCAAGAATGGGAAAAATTTAGCTTCTTTTTTGTTTTGTGGTAAATTTTCGTTTGTTTCTAGATAGATACATATTGATGTAAGTTCGGCTAGGATAGATCCTTAAATGAAACATTTTTCTAAGAAAATCATAGCTTTGGAGGTAGGGTTCCTATGCTGTGCACTGATCGGGGAAAAGGCTTCAATGGACAATTTTGTGGCGACACCTCAATCGTGTCGATATGCCAAAGGATTGCGGAGATACTCGTATCGACGGATTTCCGAAGTAGTACGAAGTTGATTGTGAAATTGCTGTGTAGTCACCTTAAATACAATTTACCGGAGATATCGACGGATTTCCGACCACCCTGTGCTCTGATCGAGGAAGAGGATGCCATGACCCTTTAGGCCATTTTGTGGCGAGTCCGGTGACACCTCAATTGTGTCGCTCCGCTGAAGGATTGCGGAGATGACCAACATCCAGGTTGATGGTTGTCTGTGATCACCCCGTGCACTGATCGGAGAAGAGGGTCCGATCACCTTTTAGGCAATTTTGTGGCGAGTCCGGCGACACTTCAATCGTGTCGCTCCGCCAAAGGATTGCGGAGATATCGACGGATTTCCGAAGTAGTACGAAGTTGATTGTGAACTTGCTGTGAAAACATCCAATTTATCGAAATTACACTGTATTGGATCCAATGACAACTAAATATTCCCATTAAATTTAAATGTTGTCGATGCATCAGGTAACTCTCATACAAAATGGAATTTGGATTTACCGCCACTTCCTTTGACATTTCCAAAATTTTCTCGGTCTATAAACCTTCTCCAGCGTAAGACAGATCAAACAAAAAAGAATCATCCAAATTGGTCCAGTGGTTTAGTTTAAGTAACAGACACAAACACACATTCATTTTTATATCTATAGATAAAACATAAATAAGAATTGTGCACATCATTAATGAAATGCTTCTATTCCATTATCATTCAATGCATTGCCACTAAATTTCATGTTCATTGTTTAATCCAGTCACAAGATAAGCAGTGGAAAAATTCTTAAGACGCTGCCCTGGTATTGTGAAACGCCTTTACCATATATTAGAACCGCTATATTTCCGGTTTGGATTAAGTTATGCGAATGAAAATTTGCACACATATCCCTTATGTCTTTTCCTAAAAACTTTCATCAATCTTTTTATATTTGCCGACCTAAAGGTACGTTGTCCTCGGCGTAGCCGCACGACAGCGACTCGCTCATTCCATATAAAAACTTGTTTCTCTCTCATTTTAAAAACGAGTTTTTATATGAAATGAGCAAATCGCTGTCGTGCAGTCGTGTCGAGGAAAATGTACCTTAAGAAGGGCTACACAAACACACGCACAAAATTGAAACTTCACAAATTTACTGTTATTTACTAATTTTCTTAGCGACATTTGCTAACAGTGTTAGTATTTAGCGTATATAAGCTCATATTGACCAATCTTTATGCAAAGTTTCATATCGGTACCGATAACGGTTTAGAAAAACCGAGGTGAAAACGTAAGCCTAACTTCAAACGCCCATAACTCCGTCACCTTTACTCAAAACTGGAAAACTGTAACAGATATAAGATTAACTCGTCGAGTCCTTTGATGATACATCCATCTCCGATCAAAACAAAAAAAGTCGACTTTCTTCAACTCTTCGGGACACCCTGTTATCTTTTCCCTATCAACTTCTAAAGTATTCGTGCCAAAGACTGTTATCATTCTACACATTCCTACCAAATTTCATGACGATCGGTTGAGCCGTTCGCGAGTTATTTAGTGAACAGACGGATCGACAGACGGACGCGCAAAATCGATTTCATAAGGGTTTTTTGAAAAAAAAATTTAAAAAACCCTAAAAAGTTAATACAAAGGAAAATTTAAGTTGAAATAAAATTAAAAAGCAAAACGCTCACGTCCTTTCTCAGTTACGGAAAACTTTCTCTTGGGCTAATATTTCTTGCTCGCCTCCCGCAACCTTCGCATCTGCATCATTCTCGATTGTCGTTTCTCGAAATTTGACTGTAAAATTGTTAACACATTTTTAGCCGAATTGTTAGTCGAGAATTTTAACTAACGGATAATCATAGTTTTCTATGTTAATTTAAATTAAATACCCCCACCTCTTATGTATATAATATATCATGAAAAAAATTTGCTCGATTCAGTAAAGCTTTAATTATAAACAACTAGTATCTGGGTTAAAAAAAACTCCTTCTAGTGTATGTAATTTATATAAATGTATGTACTTGGATTTATTCACATTCACTTTTATCTTACATAATATGACCGTATGCTTATTCTTTTGAATTTATTCTTTCAAAATTCTTAGAATAGAATGTCAAAAGAGTCAATCCTCTTTTCGTACTTGAATACGTATGTATACACGAGTTGTCGTATACTTTAGAATTTAACAAAGCGAATAAAGTTCTGTGTGCATCTTGTTCTTATAAATTTATTCAGATGTTATGCCTTCAACAATACATACAATTTACCGACTACAATGGTTGGGTCATACAGACGAGTGTAAAGAACGTTACTAACAGAACAATTGGTGCAGATATGCTTTTATTGTACAGATAATCCAACATCTGAAATAACATTATGAAAGCCAAAGTATTCATTTGGATTTCTGAAATGTATAGTTTCGACATGCGAGTTACAAAATGCAAAGACGCAGTTTTCTTCTCAATAGTGTGTTTTAAATAACAGAAAACATAGCCAGGTATGTTCTTTGTTTAAGAAAATGTGTACATAATGTAGTCAAATGAATGCAATGCATTAACATTAACGAAACCACCTTAGCTTGAATTAAATTTGATCATTGCGCGATTCACGAGAAATATTCAATGTTAAACAATTCCTAATTTTTCAACATGCAAACATTGTTTTCACCTGACATCAAAGCGCAATCCGGAGTTAATCTACACCAGACATGTCAAACTCGCGGCCCGCGGGCCACATGCGGCCCGCCTCGCAGTTTTGTGCGGCCCGCGGCCAGGTCGAAGAAACTGAATGAGTATCAACTACTACTACTACTACTTTCTCCTGTGTCCCATTAAAGGCTTGGTTCCTGATGTCACCTCTGCTGAGCAGAAGTCCACAGGTGGGGCTAATCTGGTGAGATTGTATTGCCAGGTTATTACTTTTGTTTTTGATTATTTGCAATAAATGCAATTATGTTTTATATGATTTGCTTTTGTTTTTATTACCCAGCCATGTGGCTTGGGTTTTTAGGTTATATAATTTATAAATTCTGGTTTTGAGTCTTCCATCACGATCGCCCTGAACGAGGGCCACTGCACGTGAAATCACACCACAATCACTCCACTGTGTTGCCACTTCGGCCACAAACCCTCAGCACGGTATTTGCGCTTAATGTGCACGAACAATAGAAGGTTATTGCGCAGCAATCTCAGAACATGGACTCAACACGTCCATTCCGGACGAAAGCTAACGGAAGACTGACTGAATGAGTAGCAACAAAAATTCGTAAATATTAAAAAATGTGAGATGTTGCACTCAAGTCTAAAAAATTTACTAAAACTCGTCAAGAAGTCATTCCTTCTATGTTCTATAACCCTATTACAATTTGCTGACAGTTATTTGAGGTATATTTTTCTAAGGCGACTTTTGAAATTTTTCTGTCCCGAAATTTGGTTCAGAAAATAGTTGTTGGCTTTGCCGAAGCTTATATGTAGTTATTTGTTACGGTTGAATTAAATTTCGTGTTTGCATCTTTGAAGTAATGGAACAAGAACATCTTGGCAAAATTTCAATGAGAAAATCACCTGGATGTGGAATTTCATAAAGTAGCTTCAGTCCATTACCCATTTTTTGTTCCCCTTTAGCTTTACTGGTGCATGCGTTTGTTCACACCACATCAGAAACAAATGTTTATCTATTTTTTTCCACCTTTCTATCCGAACTTCATTTAGGTCAGCTTAACAATTTTCACTGGCAAGGTAGTTTTGGACTACCAGAATGTTGGATGACCGGGGCTACAATGTTCTGATCATCTGTCCAAAATTTGGCGGAAATTATGTTTACTTATCGATCAACTAAATTTTGATGGTGTGATCTTTTAACTGTCTAAATTTGTTTGCTTAACATTTTCAAATGATAGCATTTCTAAAGGATATAATGCCGAGGTTATTAGTAACTCTGATTTATTGTCATGTTTTAATAGAAGTATTCTATGATTAAAATTCGAAAAAAAAATATATTGTGGTCTTTATTATTATTATTATTATGTTTATCCTGCGGCCCGCTTAAGCCTGAAGACAGCTATATTTGGCCCGGCCAATGTTTTGAGTTTGACACCCCTGATCTACACCTTCCGAATGGAATATATCCTCATTGTATTTGACGAATGGATTCAAATATTGTATGTACATCCCTAAAACTCTGAATATTTCACCCTTCAATCTTAAAAGATACAATTAATTGATTTACTGCTCTGAAATCACTATTCGAAAATAAAGCCAACCATTAATTTACGATAAGATAAGCAATCGTACTACGTACAAAATAAATGCCATACCGTCATAATCCTTTTCAAATTTCCAGTTTCCTTTTATATAATTCACTAACATAAACTAAATTTCATGAAGCATGGCCTAAAATTATGATTGACTGAATTACGGCCATAGGATTCGTATACCACACGACCATGACCGGCCGGCATACATATAGAAATGGAAACATTAAGCCAAGAGCCAACATCCCTTCGAAACTGTGGGTATCTCTATAGTAATCCCTCATGAGAAAAGCCAACTGTTTCCTTTGATATTAATACTCACCCCGGGATTCTGAGATATTTTGTATAAGTCGACCGTAGAAATAACAAAAGCATAAAAGCCAGAAATATATTTTGTGTGCCATCGTATCTTTTATTAGTGATGTGCGAACTATATCCAAGAGGCCTTGTTAAAAAAAAACAATGTAGCGACATGGCATACATTTATACAGCGAACTGAAATAGCCAAGAGAGTAATTAACTTGAACTGCGGGTTCTTGGACATTCCGGAAAGGTACTATCGATACTCATTGTCTGTGGATACGAGTATAGGTACCTATTATAATAGGAATAGCGAACATTGTTGTATGCTGAATTTTGTTGTCCTCCAGGAAGCATTCAACAGTATTATACCACAGTCAACTCACATTTCAATGACGAATGTTTGACACTCAAAAAAAGTTGTTCATTACGTATTCACTCCATATAACATTAGGCTCCAGGGTTCGACAATATTGCGGCATGCATATTAAGCGTGGATCTAATTTCTCTGCACTCTACTATACAGTATATAATCGCAAGTCTACAATTTGTAAAATGTTCATTCTATCCGCGGTTTTCTCTAAATGAAAATCGATGTACACGTTATACGAGATCTACCTGCATGTAAGGTGTTTTTTTTATTCAGGACAAAAACAACGTCAAATGTGGTAAAAATACCGGGGTAGTAGTAGTAGCGTTTGTTTTCATTTCGCTTTGATCGCAAAAGGCGCTGTTTTGCTGACTTTAATCTTTTGCGAAAAAATATGCGGTCACTATATAGGAGCAATGACTGAACAGAGAAGAAAAACCTAAAATTTTATGATCTCAAACGTAGTCGACTCGCAACATGAAACCTTTGAAGTTTACAAGTTGGCGTACTTCATACATAGGTACTTATTCACCAAGCATTTTGCGAACAGAAACCCTGCTCTGGCTCTGACTGACCCCATAGCCCATACCCATTGTAAAGAGAGAGAGCAATGTAATTTAAAATTCCAAAAACATATTCTAAGCCAAATCATGTATGTACATACATTATGGATTGGACAGGATGCTTTCTTTTTCACGAGGATAGCATGGTAGTGGTAGATGCAGATGACAAATGGTTGCCGGCGTAATCTCTTTAGATGGAAAGCAAAAAAAACTTAGTTTTATTGAAAACAAAATTTCAAATATATTGCCAACTAGCCTTCGGGATATTCAATAAAACTGTTCAATTTCATAAAATGTATGAATGAACCAAAAATAAAAACAGAACAAGGCAAGCATTTAAAACATTTAACTTATTTGCAGTTTTTAAGATTTTGAAGATTTGTATTTTTTTTTTGCACACCTAAACCTATGCATCAAGTAATACACAATTAAGTTTAAATGCTATTTCATTAACTAATTCTAATGTGAAACAATGCAGCATTAGAAAAAAGAATTGTCAAAATGAAGCTAATAAAACGTAAAATTTATAATTGTTTTCTGGACCTAAATTCGACACTTTTGCTCAAGAATGCAACTACATATACATATAACAAATAAAACTATTTTTGCAGTAACGCTATAGTTAAGTGTCACAGTTTAATACACGAACACGTTGCAACAAAATTTATTATTATTTTACAAAAGTCTTCTTTCTGCAATTTATAGTATAACTTTACATTTTACATTTCCAACATTTTTATTTAAATAATTGTCCTAAACACTTGAGAAAAAAAACGGTAGTATTCCATTTATTCCGAGGTAAATGTCGGAATTTTACTGGTCTAGATTAGACACTTACCTTTTTTAAAGTTGCTTTTAGTAAAATTCTTTAAAATTAAGCTTAACTTCACTTCACCACAGCACAGCTAATTATTATACTCAATTGACACTATAAAAATTATCAAAAGTTTTCAATATTGCTAAAATTTGCAACGATTGCTACGGGTATTATTATAGGTTTCAGTTGCCTTTCACTTCATGAAGCCTAAATGAAATCATTTCCTGAAAGAAATCTGAATGCATTCAGTAACTATTCAGCTGCTGAAGATTAAGTGAATGCATTCACCTAGCTTTCATTTCCTGAAAGAAAAGTGAATACGTCCATTAATTGTTCACTATGTGAAGCTCAAGTGAAGTATACATTCAGTATGTGATTTCAGTTCGGTTTCACCTAGTGAATGTTCACTAAAATGTAGCTGGGTTGTTTGTAATTTAGTTGGTATATGTATATGTGCGTGTGAGCCCGCTCTCGTCTTTAAAGTACAGAATCGCGGGCCCGAAACCCCAAAAAAGGACAAGTTTATGATGGTTTTCGAATTCGGGATTAATTTCGCAAAAAAACTATCAAGATCATGTAAATGAAAATGATCAAAAGACTAACCTTTTTTTTTATTTAAAATGATTTTTGTAATCTGCGATCAATTACGCAAATTTTAACATATCTTGCAAAAAAAAATTCGGGACTAATATACACACATAGTAACAGCTTTCATTTTAATCATATTTTCATGAAAATTCACTTAATTCTTTTACTTGCTTTCTGATAACTCACCACTATAAATTTATTAATATTCGTACAAAATTAAATTCAAAATTATGTGCAAACTCCATGAAAAATCATTTTATACTTTACTCCCGCTTAATGGCATCAAAGCAACATTAGGATTAGTTTTCCAACATTTCGATTAATTGCTGGAAAATACGAACAACTTCAGCAAGCACTTTGCATGCATATAACAATTCGATTTAGTGTCTAGAAAAAGGGACGCATATTAAGCAATTTTTCACCCTTGTATTATATTCGAAATAACAAAACGAAATTAAAATGTGCATAAAAATATAATTGGCCAGTATGCTGGAGAGAAGCAAGTAAAGAGAAGTAAATTAAATTATTTTCTTCACTTTAAAGTTGTGTGTGCTGTTCTAATGTATATTCACTCCATTAAAGTAATTCACACAAATACAAGAAAGCATGAATGCTCATAGTTTTTTTTTTGTGTTATATTAAATAATGTATTGAAATTTTCTTTTATCAAAAAATATTTTTTTATTTTTCTTAACCCTTTAACGGCCAGAGGCAAATATGTTTGCCCGCAGTTTTTTGGCATTTAGAGTTTGTCGTGGATTTTTATTCGGAACAATTGGAATTACTTGTTTGAAATTGAAAATCCACTTAGGCGATTTTTAATAAAAAAAAATTAATCTAGTTAATTTTTTTTAACGTAAAAAAAGTTATGTTTCAAAATAAAAATTATAAAATATACATCACTTCTCTAAAAAATAAATAATCCTCAATTGTATAAAATAAATATATTTATGTATATAAAAAACTCAAATATTAAAAGTTTAATTTATAAACATAAATAACATAAACAATTAACTCAAAAATTTATAAATAAATATGAAATCCAAATATAAATATAGAATCCAGATCACGTAAAACAGAATGAATAAAACGCTGGAAACTTTGTGCTGCATTTCGAAAAAGCGAAACAGTTACTCGCTGAAGCCTCTCAATTTGCATTTCCTCGAAGCGAAGCGAAATTATCCTTGTTGGTGGACGCTTCTGATATAGCTGTCGGGGCAGTTTTGCAGCAATCTTATGCTGGTATTGATGAACCGTTAGGGTTCTTTTCACAAAAATTAAGTCAAACACAACGCAAATATAGCGCGTATGACAGAGAACTTTTGGCGGCTTATTTAGCAGTCAAACATTTCCGATATATGGTAGTCGAGAATTTACTTTGTTCACGGATCATAAGCCTCTAATTTTTGCATTTAAACAAAAAATAGATAAGGCTTGACCACGACAAGTACGTCACCTCGATTTTATCGGCCGGTTCACCAATGACATACGTCACATAAAAGGTGAAGACAATATTGTTGCTGACAATTTATCGCGAGTTGATGTTTTGGAAATTCCATCTTCGGTTAGTATGCATCAATTGGCAATATCACAATCTAAGGATCCAGAACTGGAAAAATTAAAGTTATCAAAGACTTTAACTCTTAAACCAGTATGCATCCCAGAAACGGAAGTACCATTATGGTGTGATACATCTACTAATCCGATCAGACCTTATGTTCCATCTGATTTAAGGCGTTTGGTTTTTGTCAAAATACATAATTTTTGTCATCCAGGCTTAAGATCTACTGCAAAACTGCTTCGAAGTAAATTTATTTGGCCATCCATCAACAAGGATGCTAAAACTTGGGCGAGACAGTGCATATCTTGTCAGCAGTCAAAGATTACTCGGCATACGCAATCCCCAGTAGGCTCTTTTCTTCCGAGTAAAGAGAAGTTTAACACTATTCATCTAGACATTGTGGGTCCACTTCTTTTATCTGAAAATTTTAGGTATTGTCTAACAATCATTGACCGATTTACTCGTTGGCCTGAAGCTTTTTCGATGCCTGATGCACGTACTTCCCCCATCGCCAATACATTAGTTAAAGAATTTTTCCCACGTTTCGGCATTCCACGCACAATTGTTACAGATCAAGGTGCTCAATTTGAATCTCATTTGTTTAAAGAGCTATCTACTTATCTTGGTTTTGAACGGAAGCGTACTACTGCTTACAACCCGAAGGCCAATGGATTTCTCGAACGTTGGCATCGAGTTTTAAAGGAAAGTCTTATGAGTCGAGGTAACACTCAATGGACCAAAGAACTTCCTTTTGTATTATTGGGATTACGTACAATTATCAGAGAGGATTCGGATTGTACTCCAGCTAAGTTGGTTTACGGCCAAAATCTCAGACTCCCTCATGACTTTGTCCATCCATCAGAATCACAAGAATCAGTAACTAACTATGTCGAACGCTTACGTCAATTTGTTAAAAGTTCCAGATGTGTAGAACCTAGATTAAATACGAATAAGTATAGTTATGTTCCCAATGAACTCAAGTCTTGTACACATGTTTTTCGTCGTATTGATTCAGTTCGCCCTTCCCTCAAAGCGCCATATGAAGGACCTTTCTTAGTTGTTGATCGAAATGGTAAAGTTTATACAATTCTAGTTGGTGACAAGGGAGTCAAAGTATCCATTGACCGCTTGAAGCCGGCGTTTATGGAATCATCCTTGCCATTAACTAAACCAAGTTTGACAACTAAGAAAGTATCATTCAACGACCATAAAGTCATTCACACTTATAATTAATTATTTTCTAAGGAGGGGGGTAATGTCGTGGATTTTTATTCGGAACAATTGGAATTACTTGTTTGAAATTGAAAATCCACTTAGCCGATTTTTAATAAAAAAAAAAATTAATCTAGTTAATTTTTTTTTAACGTAAGAAAAGTTATGTTTCAAAATAAAAATTATAAAATATACATCACTTCTCTAAAAAATAAATAATCCTCAATTGTATAAAATAAATATATTTATGTATATAAAAAACTCAAATATTAAAAGTTTTAATATATAAACATAAATAACATAAACAATAAACTCAAAAATTTATGTAGAAGAATATTACATAAATATGTAATAACCGCTACAAGTTGTTCACGTAAAAAATATGACAGAATACTCTTAGAGAAATTCATAAAGGAGAGTCGGGTCAACAACATTATTATGGGTATAATTTCCTAACTAACCCGCTTTGCCCCGAGGGGTACCACAAAGTTAAGGAACAATTAGTCACACTTCAAGGGGCTGTAAAGTAACAGTAAAAACGAAAAAATGGATGAGGCTCAAAAAATGCATTTGGTCTATCCCTTCCCTTTCTGAAATTGCAACGTTCCAGGTTTTTCGAAGTTCAGTGAACTCATACAGGCCTTAAATAGGCTGGGCAAATATATTTGTCTACGGTCTGAAACGGAACAAAATGCACTATGTGTTTTTTATTGCATTTGCAACATTTAGAGTTAGAGTCGCGGAAATGAATAGTGTAAGAAAGTTTTCGCACTCAATGTGGTAAGTTTATCGAATTTTCAATAATGTAAATTTAAAATTTTATGATTTTAAAAATTCAAATAATTTGCGGTATATAGCGTTCATAAATGTGAAAACCATTTCCCTCGCTACAGCCAACTACTGCGGAAAATAATTATATGTTGTCTGGTCTTTATATAATGTAATTGGACGACGCGCTTTCTTCGTCATAATCACTATATTCAGTGATTATGACGAAGAAAGCGCCTTTCCGGAAACAGTATTTGACAAACCAAGGCAAAGCCTAAAAATTGTCATCGACTTAACAAATTTCGATGCATCTCCAAAACGCCAAATCTACTTCAAAAAGAAGGCCAGCTTTATTTACTACCTCAGAGCAATTCGGTGCCTCTTTGTGCCTGAAACTGGCTACACACCGTTAACGTCTACACTAAAAAAAATGTGGAGAGATAGTAAGATAGTTCATGCTTACCAAGCATTACACATTTGCTTAAAGTTGTTACTAAAATGTAACGGAGTCGTTGGTCGAAAGTTGTGTGCTGAGCAAGAACACTCAGAAATGTCGCCTTACAGAATGTCGGTTCAGCTTGCGTACAAGTCCGCAACTCAGTGGGACATTTTCATGTTTTCAACAAATGCTAATGCACAGTACTGATGCAACCTCGAAAAGATTTATACATTATTTCGTGACGAATTTGACTCTTTTTGGGTCGTTCAACAAAAGTTGATCAAAAGTTAAAAATGAGTTGAACCTAAGTTGAAAGTTACACTTTTTGGGTCATTCAACAAAAGTTGAACGAAAGTTGAACGTGAGTTGAACCTAAGTTGGAAGTTACACTTTTTGGGTCGTTCAACAAAAGTTGAACGTGAGTTGAACCTAAGTTGAAAGTTACACTTTTTGGGTCGTTCAACAAAAGTTGAACGAAAGTTGAACGTGAGTTGAACCTAAGTTGAAAGTAACACTTTTTGGGTCGTTCATCAAAAGTTGAACGAAAGTTGAACGTGAGTTGAACCTAAGTTGAAAGTTACACTTTTTGGGTCGTTCGACAAAAGTTGAACGTGAGTTGAACCTAAGTTGAAAGTAACACTTTTTGGGTCGTTCAACAAAAGTTGAACGAAATTTGAACGTGAGTTGAACCTAAGTTGAAAGTAATACTTTTTGGGTCGTTCAAAAAAAGTTGAACGAAAGTTGAACGTGAGTTGAACCTAAGTTGAAAGTTACACTTTTCGGGTCGTTCAACAAAAGTTGAACGAAAGTTGAACGTGAGTTGAACCTAAGTTGAAAGTTACACTTTTTGGGTAGTTCAACAAAAGTTAAACGAAAGTTGAACGTGAGTTGAACCTAAGTTGAAAGTAATACTTTTTGGGTCGTTCATCAAAAGTTGAACGAAAGTTGAACGTGAGTTGAACCTAAGTTGAAAGTTACAACTTTTGTTGAACGAAAGTTGAACGTGGGTTGAACCTAAGTTGAAAGTTACACTTTTTGGGTCGTTCGACAAAAGTTGAACGAAAGTTGAACGTGAGTTGAACCTAAGTTAAAAGTAACACTTTTTGGGTCGTTCAACAAAAGTTGAACGAAAGTTGAACGAAAGTTGAACCTAAGTTGAAAGTAACACTTTTTGGGTCGTTCAACCAAAGTTGAACGAAAGTTGAACGTGAGTTGAACCTAAGTTGAAAGTTACACTTTTTGGGTCGTTCAACAAAAGTTGAACGAAAGTTGAACGTGAGTTGAACCTAAGTTGAAAGTTACACTTTTTGGGTCGATCGACAAAAGTTGAACGTGAGTTGAACCTAAGTTGAAAGTAACACTTTTTGGGTCGTTCATCAAAAGTTGAACGAAAGTTGAACGTGAGTTGAACCTAAGTTGAAAGTTACACTTTTTGGGTCGTTCAACTAAAGTTGAACGAAAGTTGAACGTGAGTTGAACCTAAGTTGAAAGTTACACTTTTTGGGTCGTTCAACAAAAGTTGAACGAAAGTTGAACGTGAGTTGAACCTAAGTTGAAAGTAACACTTTTTGGGTCGTTCGACAAAAGTTGAACGAAAGTTGAACGTGAGTTGGACCTAAGTTGAAAGTAATACTTTTTGGGTCGTTCATCAAAAGTTGAACGAAAGTTGAACGTGAGTTGAACCTAAGTTGAAAGTTACACTTTTTGGGTCGTTCAACAAAAGTTGAACGAAAGTTGAACGTGAGTTGAACCTAAGTTGAAAGTTGAATTCAAGTTGAATTTGAGTTGAATTCGAGTTGAATTCGAGTTGAGTTCAAGTTGAACCCAAGTTGAACCCAAGTTGAACCCAAGTTGAACCCAAGTTGAACTCAAGTTGAACGTAAATTGAACCCAAGCCCAACCTCTGTTGAACCTTGAATGGCACCCAACACTCACAGGGTAGCACCTAGCCCAACTTCCGTTGAACCTTGAATGGCACCCAAAACTCACAGGGTACTACCTCTAATGCCAAAAACGTAACGCTTTTTCGTTGCAATTTTCGTGACGATTTTCGATTTATGTGCCAGAGTCAAGACATAAAAATGTCAAAAAAAACATTTAAAGCCTCGTTAAGTTCTTGTTGTATTACATTTATGTCAATCGACACCAAGGAAAAGGGATTCTCAAGCAACATTCTAATATGGCAGGTGGACAATTTCCGACCGATAAAGAAGCCAGGACACATCGGTCTGTATGCAGTGGGGAGCATAACTGCATATATGGGCATCCGGTGGCTCAGTGGTAGAGATGTCACTCTATCTCTGAGTTACCGGAGCGTGGGTTCGAATCCCACTGTGACCATGGATGTTTGTGTTGTTCCCTCTCGATCCCATACCCTAATTTTCCTTCGGCCATGACTATGCTTGCACTAAAAGGTTGTCCCGTAAAACCTTGACATCGACAAAAAAAAATATTAACATAACATCTTCATCTGACCGAATTAATTAAAACGGGTGCAGTTTGTCGCTGCATAATTTAGCAAAATATAATAATGTGTCTGTTTGTTCGGCGGAAAGGAAAGCTATTATATACATACAAAAACCCAAGTTTGCACTTGGATATTTTTTCGAATTAAGCATATAAAATACTCTACCGTAACCTACAAATATCCTACAGTAATCCGATAAAAGTCGCACTGATTATCGGCGGGCCTGTTTGGCAGGGGAACACATCAACTTTAGTAGACCACGAGTCCACCCATTTCCAGAGATAATCAGAACTGGCTTTTTCAGGCAATAAGCTCTTCATAAAACGGGAAAGCGGGAGAATTGCATAGTTTATGCTCATTGTACTTTTATGGATGAATATACAACGCCAAATGCAATACAGATCCCACAATTCATGTGTTAATTAATGTCAAATTCATTTGTTTTGATTAACATTATTCTCGAGAAGTGTAAATTTCTTATATTCGTTTAATAGAATCGCCGTATAAAAAGTATATTGTGAGGAACGAGTTATTTTTTAATGTGCATTTGATCTAAGGGCGCTGCTTTTTGATCTTTGAAAGCGTAAAATGCATGTTTTACTTACATGCAAATTTCGTACTGCAATTAAACAATTATACGTACAGCATTTGACAAAATATCAACATTTCATAAAGATCCGTGCGCCCAGAGACACACAAGGGTAATATTCACAGAATGGATAGCTATGATAGCTGCAGTGTCTAACTTGGAAATTTGAATAAACGATCAAAAACATAAATGTATCTCTATACGAGTATACATATATGTATGTACCTACTTATAATAACTAAAGGTACGGAGATTATTTTTTTATGAAATAGATGTGAATTTCGGCGAAATCTCCTCATTATTGCAAATTGATATGAAATGTTCTAATTTGTACTTTTTCCACGAAAGGTTAATTCTTCTCCAAAAAATAAAAATCAATTATGAAAGATAATTACTCATTTCAGATTGAATTTTTGTCAAAAGATTCACATTAATAAAAATAGAGAAATGCAAGGAGTTCGCAGAATGAGGGTACTTCAAAATATTGGTACCATAGTGTTGATTAAGCACCGGTTTAAAACCGATGTACCATGTACCTGTGTAAGGAACAGGATTTTTGTAGGTAGAGCCTTTCTCGTGATTAGACTAGCTCCAAAATTGAAATGGACTGTACATAAAAAAGCTACTAAAATACGATCGTTTTTAGCGTACTTTAAAATTCACAAATGTCAACCACCGAGCAAGCCGTTTAGTCGAAGGTTGGCTGAATGAACTTTGTTTTCTGCAACGGGATTTTTGTAGGTAGAGCTTTTCTCGTGGTTAGACTAACTTCAAAATTTAAGTGAACTGTACATAAAAGAGCTACTAAGATACTATCGTACCTCTGGCTCAGAAGTTTCCCTTTTTACCGTAACTCCTTGAGGAGCGTTATCGACTTTGTCGTATGTATTGTCAAACACATTTTTCGACACCTGAACTCGAAGTATTTGTCACCCACACTACTTCCTAGTCGATTTTTTTATTTATTGTTATTAAAAATTTCTGAATAAAATGTTATCGTGATTCTTGAGCATTCGTTTCACTGTGAATCTCTTTGAATTTCTAGTTTAACAGTAACCAAATGCACAAAAATACGTTTTTATGCGAAAATTATAATTTTGAAATAAGTTTTATGCGAAATTCCGATTTTTTATTTGCGAAATTTCCGTACCTCTATTTATAACTTAAATTTACATAGTATGTATTTCGGTCGACTTTTTTTGAACCAAGAGCATATTATTTCGTAGACATAGCATTCTTTACGCACTCTCCTCTGTCCGACTTATTGTAATCGCGTTTGTGCCAACATTACGTTCTGTTGGGAATTCGCCACCGCTGGGGTGATTTGAAATTACATACATAGGATAAAATTCCAATTTTGCTTTGCCACACCATATTCCACGTTCGAATCTCGAATGTGTTTATTTTTCTACTTGGTTTATACGAGTATGGCATGTGTGGCTTAATTTAATTTGTAAACTGCAAATAGCCTGGTGATATGGGATTACGCTCTCAACGAATAGGAATGTCCGTTTTGTATGCTTTCCATGTTTAATGTTTGTTCACAATACCACCAACAGACACAGTTTTTAGTTCAAAGAGTGTTAGCTTGATAACTGACAATATGCTGGTTCTGTGTATATTTACCATTAATGTTGTACCAGTATACATAATACGAGACAAATATGTAAACTTTTGGCGTCATTGATCGAAAATAAAGCCCAAGCGTATGTATTTGTGCACGCTCTGTGGCTCACTTAGTTGAGTCGCACTCTACGATGCTAGTAATCTAGAGGTCCGGGGATCGAATCTCGGCGTGGTCCAAAATTTCCGTACATGTGCGGATAGGAAATCATATATAGTGCTTGCAACATTATATACATTTCGAAATGATATGCAATGTAACGTTGACTCGAAATTGCCTATAAACGGCTGAGTTAACGCACCATGGCTCCACATGGGGCTCATACGGTACTGAGAAAAATTATTTGTGCATCAAATCCGAAATACAGCATATTATACGCATTTGATGCAAGGAATTCTGAATTGAACCACAAAAATATCAACCGAGAGTAAGTAATTTTAAAAGTTGGTGCATAGTCTCTTGTTTTCGTATTGGTACGAAATCATTGTTCCCGATTGGAGGTCGAATATTTTTTCAAAGACCTGAAACCATGTCATTTTTTACCCAAAAACACTCAAAATATTAAAAGACCTATGGAGGCCTGTTAAGTTAAATTTTGAATGGGAATGAACTGTATTTGACTCATTCTGAACTTTACAGGCCTCCAGAGGTCTATCGATATTTTTAGTGTTGCAAGTTTGTTGAAGTAAACGTCATACCGTTATGAAAACTAGAGACTATGTGCCAACTTTTAAAATTACTTGCCGGAAGGTCCCGGTGCAATTTTTTTACAGTACAATTATGTGAACTTAGACGAAATGATGAATTTGATCTCTCGGTTCCACAAAGAAGGTCACATTTCTCTCAAAATAAAACAGTCATTTTTCGGGTTGGGGTAATGGAGCATTTTGTTGCTGTTGTAGCGCCAATTTGAGAAATATTACGATTTACAGTTACAGTAGATTAAAAATGAGAGCAAGTTCTGCGTTTTCGATGGTTTATATTATATACATAATATAATCATTTCCATTTTTTAGTAAAATTTACAGGTTTGAGCTAATCGAATATAGTGGTAGTAATAATTATTAATCACGCTTTTTCATTATAACCTTATGATTTGCAATTCCTTATTGAAAGCCCCTTATTTAATATGCATAGTACACTAAATAAGGAGAAGTCCGAGTAGTCAATTTCATATTTGCAAACTAGATTGCAGTCTAGATTTTTTTTCACTCCATATGCACTCATTTTCCACATGACCAAAAATGATATCAAAGCATTATATCCGGTACTCATATTATGTTAGCTTTGCCATCGACGAATTCGTCTGAAAAGTTTTGCATTTACAGCCAACTCATGTAATACGATTACTCATTACGCTGCGCTGTTCTATCTATAATATCCACATAAAAAGTAGTCCATGTGAGCGCAACACGATTCCAAAGTGGTTATGAACAATTTCCATATGGGATTTATTTTCATTTAAAATATCTAGTATACACTCTATGGCTATGTCTGTCCATACTTGATGGAGGATTGCAGGAGTGTGCTAATGTCACTCGGAAGACCTACAAAGGCTGGTCGTGTCGCCTCGAGAGCGGTGTACATGATGAATACCATCCGCAACTCCGGTTAGGTTCTGGATATTTGTGTCATGTATTAAAGACGACAGTATCAAATAAAAAATTCTTCAACGTATTAGTTCAGTAATATCGTGTCGATTTAGTACCATTCCGTGAAAAAAATACAGAAGTTTTTTTCTTACTGTTTCTTTATGTATTATGGGGCGCTGATTCCGAATATGAACTTTGCACCCTAAAAAAAGTGCCGCAACCTTTAAAAAAAGGGGGAAAGGGGGGCATTTTTTCGGTTTTTTGCGATTATTTCAAAAACGGTAAGAGATGCAGAAAAATGGTCTGAGGACGAAAAAAACTACTTAAAATCATCTTTGCAATGATATATAACACATTAGAGTTGAATTGAATATTTCGGCGTTAGAATAGAACATAAATTAGAATATTTTCATTTTAGACCTTTTTTAAAAGCTCCATAACTTTTGAAAGAATGTTAGTTCAGCCGTTAAATTTTGTATAAGTACTCATAATAAGTTCAAGATCATTTCAAGGTAAACATTGAGTCGCTCCGGTCAAGGACCCCAATTATCCCCCCATTTAAATTTTTCAAAACGGCATGTCCATAACTCCCCCCAAAATTGGAGCAGAGTGCTAAATCTTGGTTCAAACTTCAGTATTTTTTTCCTGACGAAAATACGATATTATTGGACTATATGTACAAAAAAGTACTTAGCTCTGGTATTCACGTATATATGTACATACCCGGTCAAGCACGAAGAAGTGATGTCGCTTAAGCCGCTTTACCTGCATCACGCAATTCGAGCTACATGAAATATGTTGTACGTCTACATGTTTGCTGGCGATGTCTTTCGTACTTTTATCTGTCATCAAAGCTACAATTGCCTCTGCCTGACTGTCTGGCTCCAGAGTTATATGCATACTTAAGCTTGAGTAATTAAGACATTTTGTCGCTTTCCACATTCTTTATTTCGAGGGCTTTTGATGTTATGGCCTTAAGAGTTTAAGGTTTTTCTTGCAAACTCAGTTTTGACTATGATGGTAACTTAGGAAGGTTGTGTTTAAGTCGGCATTATTTGCGTAAAATATTGCAGGTTTTTCAATGGTACAAAGCAAAAAAAAAGGATTGGCTTACTGCCTTTAAGAACCACAAATTCTCTTATTTTGTAGTAAAGAAGCGAATGAATGAGGGATCCATTATTTGACATTATTTCGTAGATCGTAAGGCCCGCTTATTCCATAATCTCAATATTGGCGACGTTTTACTTGAATGTATTTATCGCAAATGTTTTGGCAGGATTGTCCAACATCTGTCCCGTGAGGGACTGCATCCGGTAAGAGTTTCTAAATTTAAGAATCTCAAGGATTATGTTCCATCGCCCGAGACCTACACACAGAAAAAAAATCCTGTAAATTCGAAAAATACGCATATGATTCAAAGAGACTCAAATATAATTTTGCTTCATATTTGTTAGTTATTTTCACAGGGAAAGAACATGTTACTCATAAATGAGTTTTGCATAACTGACCTCGCTATAGTTGTTGGCGACATTTCATTTACCTCTTTGCGCTCTTAAATGCCTACTAAATTACCTACCTACAGTGGGATTCGATCCCGCGACCCTTTGATTTGAAGACTAACGCCCCTACCTACTACACCACACAAACTATACGACACGATGTTTGTAATTTATACTATACATTGTGACATCGCTCTATCACACTGCCGACCGACTGCGAGTGTAAACCAAAAAAAAAACGAGACCGAGTTCTAATCGTGCGTATAGCACGATGAGTGTATATCCTATACCCATGTACAAACCTAGAATGCGCGTAGAACCGAAAATATTCAATTTATTTTTTTTTAAGGGGGAAGGGGTAAATGAGTCGAATCTCCCACATCTTTAATTTGTAATTACGTGATATAAATTTCAAGTTTTTGGGGATATTCTATCAAAAGATATGACGGAATATTGCTTTGTAGGGGATGTTGGGGTAGGGGTAGTCGGACCTTCTCCACTTTCAACTAACTTCAAGAATATGTCACAATTGGGCATTGATGAAAATTTCAGGTCCCTAGCGATATTCTGTCGAAAACTATGGCCGAATTACACTATCACGGAGGGGTTATTTGTATGGGAGGTAGGGGAACGCATGGTACGATTTGGCCCATTTTCAATACCATCCAAGCTTTTATCAAAACAATCATCTCACCAAAATTTCAAAACGCTAGCTTCATTATTTCGGGAGTTATCGTGCGAACTGACAGACACACGGACGGACAGACAGACAGACAGACGGACATGGCTTATTCGAATCAGGGACCGACCCTGATCATTTATATATATATACTTTGCCATACCTCCGGTGGCTCCTTTGAGGTGTTACATAAATCGTCGTAACAAAAACAATATACCCTATACCATCTTATGGGTATAGGGTATAATGACAATTTTCTATGTAAACAAAGCGATTTCGCGTTGGAACATACATTGATTGACTCTTTTTAAAAAGATTTCCTATTGAAAATTTGGATTTAAAGGATTTCCCATTAATTTAAAAAGAATGCATTTGAATTAAAGCGATGTATTTATATTTAAAGAGAAAGTATTACATTTAATAGGAATGTAACTCGATTTCAAAGTGATATCGGTTGAATTTTAAGGGACGTTATTTTTCTGGGTGTTATTATTTATCAATTTATTGCCCGTTTTAAGCAACAATAAAGAGCTCTCTACGGAAAGGTATCGGAAACTGTCATATAAATACACTGCAAAATGATTCACCATGGGATTTTCAGCAAAAAAGGAGTACAAGACATCCTCCAGATTCTTAACCCTTCCGTAGGCATTTAAAGAATGAAATTAAATTAAATTACATTACTAAGACCAAAATGTGTTTAAAACTGAACAAGCTAGAATATTAAAATAGATGAAAAGCTTGTTAAAGCAGCACTACCATATTTTTCCTGATGTTAATTTTCAAATAACCGGTGGTCCAACTAGAATGCACGATGTTAATTGAGTGTCACACCTTAACGGTAAGTTTTTCGCTCAACTTTATTAGACATTTCTTGGCTTCAGGGTTTGGCGAATTCAACCATGGCGAAGTACACAATTGAGCAGCGCGCTAAGGTCATTGAAGCCTTTTACGAAAATGGTCGTTCAAATCAAAATACTTTTCGTGCACTTCGTGATTTTTTGGTCAACATAATTGACCAAATAATGGACTTCTTGTGGCCAGAAATCGAGGATATGGACCTGGATCATATGTGGTTCCAACAGGATGGCGCCACTTGCCACACAGCCAACGAAACAATGGCTCTTTTGTACGAGAAATTCATTGCGTGTTATCTCTCGTCTTGGCGATGTTAATTGGCCGCCACGATCATGTGATTTGACACCGTTGGACCTCTTTCCTGGGGATATTTAAAAGAAAAAGTGTACGTCAATAAGCCACAAACAATTCAAGGGCTAAAGGATGAGATAATTCAGCACATTAACAATATTCAACCTCAATTATGTATCAGAGTCATTGAAAATATGGACCATCGGATAGAAGTATGGAACGGTAGCCATGGCGAGCATTTGGCCGATATTTTGTTTCACACATAATTGCCATAGATCCTTCTATCATAATAAAAAAAATTGGATAATTATTAATTAGATTTTTGTTTTATTAACAATTAACTTCGTGCATTCACGTTGGACCACCCTTTAGATTAGTGACTAGACTATTTACTATGCGAAGATAGTTCAATAAATTATGTGAGATGAAATTACTTGTTTGAAAATTGCTTTCAAAAATCATTAAAAGCATTTTAAATTTCATTCATTAGTGGCCTAACTGAAAATTGGATTTTGCGACAAATTGGCAAGATAAAAAGTTGCTGAGGGTGCATATGTAACCTCAATTTCGAAAAATTCCGATTGAAGAATTTTTGAAAATTGAGGTTTTGATCGATGTCCCAGCGACATTTCTTTGCAATGTTGACCATCGTAACTATCACCGTTTGGAAGATAGAGTTCCCCAAAAAGAGCAAACTTTGTCGCTTTAGCTGCAACAAAAAGCCAGATAATCGCATTTTTATACCCTATACATGTAAGATGGTAGGGTATATTGTTACGACGACATATGTAAACCTCAAAGGAGCCACCGGAGGTATGGCAAAGTAGGGCTTTTGCGACACGATGTAGACCATATTCCGGTGCGCTTTTCTCTGCTAAGTTGAGAGTCTTAGCTACCCCCGTTCGGAGGTTAGAGCCGCCCAAAGATATGTACATGTTTTGCTCCTGGTATCCAAATTTTCTTGCTATTAAAAATATGCAATAATTGCTAAGTCTAGAAAGACATTGATTCCAAAACATTTTCTTTTTCTTTGCGAGATTATTCTGCCATTTGATAAGACAATATAGAAAACAAAACACATAAAAAATAAGCTATTAACGCTTTACTCATTCAACACTAGAATAGTACACATTTCAACTGTTTCAATAATCAAGGGAAATTTGCCGACCTAAATTTAGTTTATTTGGTCCACGCCGCGCAGATCACATTTTATTTTGATTTCAATAGAGATTTATGAAGTTATTATTTTTTATCGTTTCACAGGCAATAAATTTCATATGGCTTTTATTAAGTTTTATTGGACGATGGGATGGATGATGACGAATGAATTTTCGATTGTGATAAGGTCAAAATCCGAATTGATATGATAAACGAATGATTGTATTCTGAAATTAAGAAGGAAATGGAAATTATTAATTTCGGTTTTATTCATAGAACTCGATTATATTTGATATACGAACTTTTTATGAAAGCTGTACTAGCTTTTAAGTGCGCTATCGAGTTTTAAGCGACGACTCCCACAAGGTTGTGGACGCTTTTAGAGATCCATATCGACCTACTTCTTATACGGTTTACGCAATTCATGCAACTCAAGGTAATGGCATAGATCAAGAAAAATAATGTTTCAAATTAGTTTTTCAATGACTCTATCCTTGTTGAGCATAGCCTTTATGTTCGTTCTAGATTAATTTGTTCTTTCTTCCGGTGTGCAAATTTGAAGAATTAAATAGGACGTCTACATTTTATCCGGATATGTGTTACACCAACTAGTAAGATAAACATTATATTTTCTATATATTTTATTGTTTTTACGTTCCTCTTCTTGTATGTACGTATACATACTTAACTCATTGCCGGACACAACGCCAAAATTTGACACGATTTGTATGGTCAAATGCTCAAAATTGGACGTCTATAGACGTTGTGTCCGGGAAAGTGTTAATTTAAATAAAAACGAAAAAACATACCAGGGGCCTATCAAATGACATGTTTCGTGACAATGTTACACAATTGAGTGGAAATTACATTTTTATATTGCACACTCGACAAGACATTGTCTTCGGCTCAAACGCAGAGCTGTTATTTGCTATATGGAAGCTGCTCCATTTCGAGTCTTCTGTGAAACATAACGTCATAAAAGCAAGTAATTTGATACGAAAGAGCACCAGTACCATGTTTTACGATCGGATTTCAGCAACGATTGTAAATGTATTCACTAAAATATATTCTTTAGCGCACATATCAAGTAAGCAAACTACTGCCGTATGGTATTTGTCCACGGACTCGCTTCTTCTACTGCGTGCACTTACTTGCATGAAAGAAAAAGGAGCGAAATGCCAACGAAAGCACGATTCCCTTATATTGGAGTACTTGTGCATGTACGTGAAATCTATTCTGGTTGCTTTTTGCTACCATGGTCTTTGTGAAATGAAAATTCCAAATAGGATTATGTCAATTTGCATACGTTTTTTCGTTAGCTTTGAACATAAAAAAAAAACTATGGAAGTGTAAGGTGCCCATATAATTTATTTAGTAAAGTTAATTTAATGAATTCTTAAAACCATATTATACATTATATGTGTAAACTTTGAGCATGGAAAGTATAACCAAATATAAAAAGTATCCTTAATATGAAATAGACTCATTTCTAAGAAACCAAATTCTGATATTTAACAAAACAAACAAGGATAAACTTTATCCTTGTATTATTTTACACGGCAAAATGTTTTTCCTTTTTTAAGGTCAGACAACTTTTTCAGACTCCTAAGACCTAAGAGTGTTTATCGGAATACGGTTATAAATAGTGATGTGTTTTTACATACTACATTGTAAACATATTATTTACACATGTTATTATGAGTGTCTGCACTCTATTTTTGCTTCCTGTAAATAATTTAATTTTAATACAAAATGTTCATTGATTTTTGCATATAGTATTCCATAATTGGATTCTGTTTTGTTGAATTTGTTTTTCTAATATAACTGTACACATTAATCAATAAAATTAAGACCAGTACCAATTAATTGTAAGTTAGGCTTTTTCACTGTCCAGCTTTAGTTTGATGTTTTATTTTATGTTCAACGACGTTTCGTCTTACAAGAACAATAACCAGTGAACATACAGACCCATGATTTTAGGACCAATTAATACTCAATTTTGTGGAAGTTTATATTTTTTCCATGGGATCGTATTGTGTAATATATTATATAGAAAAGATATCTTCAAGACAGTGGCGGGGCCCTCCGCCAATTTCTTGAGTGGGCCCCCTACACTGAGAAAAAAACATAGTGAAATCAATCGAAAACACTCTTGAAGGTCGATCCAGTCACAGTAATTATACCCTTCGCTCATAGAGTGAAAGGGTATATTAACTTTGTCATGAAGTTTGTAACGCATTGAAGAAAGCATCTCCGACCATATAAAAAGTATACATATATGATCAGCATGACTTGGGGAGTCGATTGGACGATGTCCGTCTGTCTGTCTGTCCGTCTGTTGCGACGCGTTTTACTCGGCCAATTTAAAAGCTATGAAGCTGAAATTTTGTACAAATGCTTCTTTTTGCTGCAGGCATTTTCTATGTTTCAATCGCTAAAATCGAACAATGGGGTCATGGGGCTGCCATACAACCCCCCCCCCCCAATTTAGGTTCTTCTAAGAAAAACCTTGTTATTTGTGTACCAATTTCAACCAAATTTCACACAAATGTGTTTCTATTGATGACACCCAACATATGTAAGAATGGATCACATTGCACCATGGGGTAATGTGTCTTTATCAAAGCAACAGAAAAGGTCAAAACAAATAGAATCGTACAATAGGGCCCAATAAAGTTTTCTGAATAATTATTTTTATTTGCCCACTTATTCCAACCGAACCCCACAAAAAGATTGTTTTGTCGACGCAACGGAATTTTTGTGAAGACTAAAGGAAAATAATGGGGGGGAGAGGATTAAATACAAGTCGTAGGTACGCCCAAAAAAAACTTTTAGCCCTAGGAGGGCGAAGGGTATCCATTTTTTTTAATTACAAATTAATTGAGCGCTTAAGAGTTTAAATGGAAAATAAAATGGTTTGACTGTTTTTTATTGAAATATGTGTAGTTGTACGTTATGATTTTTAGTGTAGGGATTTGCTTGGGGATGGGTTTTGGTATTATTGAAATGAAAGAGCCTTTAATTTTTTGTCCGAGTTCTTACTTCAAATGGTTCTCTTAATAATGAAATATACACATAAACACGAAGGGCTGCGATATTTTTGGCCTTAAACTCAACCCATACCTCTAAACTTTAGGTGCTATTCGAGATTGATGGCGGACCAAGCACAAACATGGGTTCTAAGAATCATACGAGCAGCTATGGGAGGGGCATAGACACTCATCGTACAAAATACATACAACGAATGAATGCTGATCACCAAAGGAAGTGATGAATTCCAGACGAAGTGGACGGAAAAGAAAAGCTACGTAGCCGAACCAGCATCACTCTTCTATGGGGTTCAGGTAATCTGAACGTTTGCTTGCAATAAGCAAGCAAATGTGCGCATGTATCGACAGAACACATGCGGAAAGCCAGACTCTCAGCCTGGATAACTAGTCGCATTCTCTCTTCTTACTCTGTTGACTCTGCCTTAACTCCTTCTATTGTTGAATTATAAGACACTACCTAGGTTAGTATTCACGTCGGACGGTACTTCTGAAAAGTTTTCGAAATATTTGTGGGGAAAAGGACATTACCGATATCCTTACGAGTCATTCCTATCCGTAACAAAATTGACCACATTGTGATCACATCCGACGATTCATTCGGAAACGTGAACGTTGGCAGCTTTCCCATTGACCACAAGATAATACTCGGTAGAAAACTTGATAAGTTTTATGGCTCTCCGCATAGATTTCCAATTTGGTAGTCCGGAACGATTAACGAGTTTTAGCAAGTGGTCCCCAATGTACAAAATGTTAAGAACCACTGTCATAAATTAAAGGTTTTTAGACAACACTTTGAACGCATTCTGAAGAAAATTTATAGCCGAATGTAATTAGTGTGCACCATTTCAGTTTTCATTGGAATTTCAATGCATTTTGAAACAATTTCGAAACGGGCTCGGACCCAGGGAGGCGATATATTTTCAATAAAAATTTTCATATCACAAGTCTAACCAGCCGTTTGGCTACGGCCCAGAGGCGCCATAAAGGCTAAATCCGGTCTTGTCTATTGAGGAATTGACGCAGATCATAATTAAATGAAAACGAATTTCAAATTTGGGAGTTAATTATCATTATGATCAAAAAAATTATTATAACAGAGACATATGATCGCGCATGTTTTTTTTTAAAGAACATATTCATTTCCACTCGAATTTATGTTAACGGAATACATATACAAAATACCTTATAATTAGTGAAATTCAACTTTACAAAAAAAGCATACTTGCAATTATTTTCCGATTTAAACTGTGTTTAAATTAGGCGGCATAGTAAGTAATGCGTATAATAAATGATTGAATAAACATGATGAAAAACTCGTCAATAATGAGAATCATATTATACTTATGTATACTTTTGGACTTTATTTTTTTTTTTCTTTGTGCGCAAAGCTATACAGGGTGTCCGGAAACTGCCGCATAAACGCACCGGATTGTGATTCCTCATGTGATTTCCAGCAAAAAGGTTGTACGGAACATACCCCCTCAGCTTAACCCCTTAGCTGCCACAGGCATTTAAAGATTTTTTAAAAAATCATTTTCTTGCAGGACTGAAAGCCTAATATCTCCAAAGCTAGACCAGCTAGAATAGTGAAATAAAATGATCATTACAGCCAACACATTTACCTATAACATAAAACTAACCACACTAAAATTGGATAAGAGGTTTGGTTTTTACAGAGCTTCAAAATTAAATTTGCGTCATTTGACCCAAAAACAATCTTTTTTTCCATCACAATTTTCTCCAACTTCTGCCAAGGTGAGGTGCTTGTACGATTCTTTTAAAAATTGAGAAATCATATCTTTCTTACATCATTCTATTCTATCTCCATTACTTCTAACCATTTTTATACGTAAAGTGTAGAAAACTAGGGTTAATTTTAGCTCGAATTCAATACAATTCAATTCACACTGCCCCTAAAGATCTGCAATTGGTAAAATCTATTCAAAATATGTCGAAATCGAGACAAAATTAAATTAAGTGTTCTGCACTTAAGGTACTAAAACTGTTAGAAATAATGGAGCTAGAATAAAATGATGTAAGAAAGATATGATCGTAAGACTATGCGCCAATTTTTAAAAGAATCGTACCTCACCTTGGCAGAAGTTAGAGAAAATTGGGATGGAAGAAAACATTGTTTTTGGGTCAAATCACGCAAATTTGACTTTGAACCTCTTATCCAATTTTGGTGTGGTTAGTTTTATTTTATAGGTAAATTTATTGACTGTAATAATCATTTTATTTCACTATTCTAGCTGGTCTAGCTTTGGAGATATTAGGCCTTAAGTCGTGCAAGAAAATGATTTTTAAAAAAATCTTTAAATGCCTGTGGCAGCTAAAGGGTGAAGCTGAGGGGGTATGTTCCGTACAACTTTTTTCCTGGAAATCAACTGGGGAATAATAATCCGGTGTGTTTATGCGGCAGTTTCCAGACACCCTGTATAATGAAGCGTTGGTTATTGTATTTCATTAAGCAACATTCTTTCGAGCCACTATCTGTGTAGGATTCATTAACATTTTTTAGCATTAGCATTTGATTTCTTAATATTCCTAATAATTAAATCGACCCGTATTTCATATCTAAAGTAATTTCTCATCAATAAATCGGCTCATTAAATTTCCATTATTGAAAAAAATTGTAAATTTATGTATGTGTATGTGTGCATAGGTAATTTGGGTCTTCTCTTTGCGATGGACAATTTGGTTAATGAAAGCACTTATCATTAACGAATTTTAATATACATACCTATACTACATTGTGGAAGAATGCCATCATTAAATATTTTCGTGAGCCTGTACTAAAATTTAATAAAGACCAATGAACAATAATTTATGAATAAAACAAACCGCGTGTTAAATGAAAACATAAAATAGTTATGCGCTTAGGAAATGGCTTTTTCCGCATTTGTGATTCTAGATTTTGAGTTGGATCGCTGTGGCGATAATGTATGTATGTATATGCATTGGTCATTTGCGAATTTGTATGTAGGTATATATGTTATAATTAAATGTATCTACATAAAATTAAAATTGAATTGGATGCGATACGAATTGTTTACCTATTTGTAAAAAACTGCAGGAAATATCAATTAATTTAAATATAGGAATTCAATGCATACCTTTTAGCGAATTAATTTGAAATAAATCTTTTGTTTTTTTTTTCGGTAAATTATGACTTGGTATTAAGCTGACTCATACCTAGTTGCCATTCGGTGATGTCTCTACCAGATAACCAATCTATACTTAACGGGTGGTCCAACTAGAATGCACGGTGTTAATTGAGTGTCACACATTAACAGTAAGTTTCTCACCCAACTTTATTATACATTTCTTTGCTTCAGTGTTTGGCAATTTCCACCATGGAGAGTACACAATTGAGCAGCGCGTTAAGGTCGTTGACGCTTTTACGAAAATGGAAGTTCAAATCAAAATGCTTTTCGTGCACTTCGTGATTTTTTTGGTCAACATAATCGACCAAATAACGGACTTCTTGTCCGATAATTCAGCACATTAACGATATTCAACCTCAATTATGTTTCAGAGTCATTGAAAATATGGACCATCGGATAGAAGTATTCCACTGTAGCCATGGCCAGCATTTGGTCGATATTTCATTTCACACATAATTGCCATAGGTCCTTCTATCATAATAAATATAATTACATACACTATAAAAACAAGAACACAGTAGCGCAAATACACTCTAAAAAAATTTACTCCAATAATAGGACGAAACTTTTTTTCCTTCTATTATAGTAGTAAATTTACACCACGATATGAACTAGAGTAATTTTACGCTTTACGGTGTAAATATTTACTACAAAATTGGTGTAAATCTACAAACAATTTGCACTGGAAAAAATGTAAATTTACATCCGGGTTTATAATAATATTTACGGCAGCCAGTTCTTCGATCTAAATCGTCCTTGAGCTACCCGTTATTCCAACGGCCAAGAGCTGCCACACCCCCTTTGGTTCAAGAGCAAAAAAATAATTATTTATAACCCAGCAAAATTAGGGCTTATCAGTAAAACTCCTAAGCCAATCGAAACAATCGAGAGGCGAATCTTACAAACGAAAACTTTGAACCTGTAGTAGCAACGCCATCTAGATAGATCAAGGCAGGGCCGGCTTTAGGTGTAACGGCGCCCGGGGCGAACTTGAAATAAGCGCCCCTTATAGTTTCTGTACGCGAAAAAATTGCAATAGAACTTGAACTTTGACGTTGTTTTGGAAATATTTTTCTCCATTGCCCCGCCGCTATTGAAACTATCCACTTTTAACTCTTTTTAACCCAATCAATTGATAGCTTAAAGCGAACAGAAAAGTATGCCTCTATCCATTCACATTTTTTCATAATTCGTTCTAGAAAATTATTATTTCGTTAATATTATAAAAAATCGAGTTGTGTGTAAGCAAGATCTGTTGCAGGATCTATTGTAGTGTTCATTTTTCAATTTTTACAACAAACGACAAAATACTTTGCCAGTTTTATAATCGTTCAAAAATAAAAACAGGCAATCTCACGTGGCAGAAACATAAGGAACCATACATATTAGCTCACAAACATTCATTATGTTGAATGGGAAGACGATAGCAAATCCCACTTAAGTAGGTTGCACTTTTCCATTCATCTTTTTCGATGTTAAAATTTTTCAAATTAGTAATCATTTTCAAGAGTAAAATGCTATCTTCAATTGCGGAATTGACGAAGAAGACGAAAATTAAGGAAAGATGGACAGTTCCAATGACTGCGTTCCTGATTCACAAACTCTGGTCCCGGCAAAAACGCACTTGCCATTGGTTCTAAATACGGTTGAATTTGATATGTAGTAACGAATTCAGTCAGTATCGATTTTACGCATAGTAGTCCATATTTTTTAAAACATAAATCCATTTCATTTTGTATTTTCGACCGTGGTTAGAAATGGTTTGTTCGGGAAACCTGGCTATTTTGCATTACTACAGGTTACACAATTTAGGTACTTCCGGTTCATTTTTGAATCACCAACATTCATTAAGGTAATAATTTTACAAATACGCCTATAAACTTTTCTATTTTTTAAGTAGTTTTATTAAATTTAATTGAGCGAGAAAAGACAACAATGTTTCCTCTAAAATGCAATACCCTCGGAGACCACAAAGTTATTCCTCAAGAAATACACTTAAATTTCATCATACATATTAACAAAAATCTAATATGTACATAAATATCAATAAACGTAAGAGGCGCCACAGACCCTCCCCTTCGATCGATCGGCCAGATTTTATGATTATGAGATAAATCGGAAGGTGTACGGGACTCAATTTTTTTATTTGACGTGTGGAACGTATTGCCAGTGCAATTTTCCGTTCAAGCAGTCACGACAATCATGTGTTCTCAGTTTTTTGATTTTTTGACATAAGCCTGTGGTCGTTCTTCATGCTGTGGTTGTAGCGGTCATTCTCCATCAAAAGGTACAATGGATGTCCATTTTCATTGCCAAAAATGGTGTAATTTTCGCTATTTTGTGTTGTGTCTCGTGGACCGTGAGACTGTCAGTTTCAGATTGCCCGATAAATTGCCTAATGTATGTGCGGGCGGCAGATCGATTGTAGGTAGTCGCTTGCCCAATCGATCGGCCAAGAAATCGTCAGGTTTTTGGCGCCCTTAAGTTTAATAAAGACAAAAGCATAAACATAATCCAGAAATTGCATTTCCACATAAAAAAATATTGATGAAAATGGTTCGAAAACGAATGTGCTTTTTAGAATTGTGTACTGCTTTTTTCTTAATTAAAGGTTATCTTTGGAACGCAGTGGAAATTTGATATTATGAGTTCCCAACGAAATTCTTACCATATTTCTATAAAGATACAGATGACAATTTGGGTCGTGCGGCCTTGACTGAACGTTGTGAAATTGCACATACTTCTTGTCGCAGGTCTGCGTTTTTATAAATATATCCCGTTAACTTGTGATTAGAATGCGCGTATTCTATACATTCATACTTGGATGGTCGTGTACAATAGCCTGCATTAGTATTCTTACATCATATAAATTCAGCAGTTAAAAAAATAAATTGTCTTAAGCAACAAACAAATTTGTATAAATATATTAAATTAAAAGCGAATTTCGGCGCCCCTAAATCTGGCGCCCAGGGCGACCGCCCCGCTCGCCCCACCCTAAAGCCGGCCCTGGATCAAGGCCGTAACTCAGCTGTACCGATTGCCTACTAAATTGTGGACGGACGATACGAGCATATGACGTAACTAAAAGAAACATCAACAAAACAGTGCAAATTTAGTAGGCGATTTGACGTTTAAGATTCTACATTGCGACCTTAATATCTAGACGACGTTGGTAGTAGCTCCATTCATTAATAAAATGACGGAGTGGTTTCAAAGTAACACCAACTTTACCGAGCAGAGTCCAACACGAATGTGGAATGCTTTCAGTGAAATGTCAGTAGGTGAAGCGGAAAAGTCACTTGAGTGGTTAAACTTCGCGAAAATTATGCAATGCCGGAAGAATGTAAAGCGCTTGATATCTCAAGCAAAGGTGAAGGCAGCTGAGAAACTATATCAATCATCGGAAGCTCAGACTGCGACCAAAGGACCGTCATTGCGCGAGAGGCCTAAGTACGCCGCGACGCCAGGATATTTAGGGTCGCAGCCCGAATGACGATACGACAATCTATAGCAGGATGTCAGAGTATTTTGACGAACTTCTAAATGAAGAATTTCAATTTCTGAACGGGTGGGCCGAGCGACACGACCTACGTCATGAAGCGGTGTAAATAACGAGGCAATGTAGAAGAAGTAAAGCTCAAAATGGATTTTCATTCAAATTGACATTACGCACAAAAAGAGGGACAGGAGTGGGTCATAGAGTGAATAAATACAGGACATTCCGCTAAATCTATATTCGTAATACATTTCAGTGATTTATGCTCTCCTTTTCGGGTAAAAGGCAGATTATGAACTCGTGCTTTCGCGATTGTCCGCGGCCAATCGTAATTTTTCGGTTCATTTCACACACATATTAGGAGGAACCGATCGGACCAGAATATGGATCATTTTGCCCGGCAAAGAGCACCTGGAATTACGAAGCATTTCCGTTCAAAATATCTACTTTGTCGTTTGAAATATTTTCAAGATAGAACATTAAAAAAAAAACGCCGACCCAGGCGTATTCAGCCGTGACCCAACTTCACTGCACTTTAATTGAATTTTTATACCATCGAAACAAATCGTCGCGTCCGTGACCACTCCTATAATAAGTCAATGCTCGGTTTCACTCACGTATACCAAATGACTACACGGACTGAGACTAATAACTCGAATAATATGATTATAGCGTATAAGGAGGAAATGGCAAATTACAAAGACCCCTCATCAAAAAGTCACTCAAGCCGTGGTTCTGAAACTTGGGCTATATGTTTCAGAAGGACACGTTTTATATCGCATAAGTATCATTCTCATTCCCAGAGCGAATGTACTTGAATAGGAAGTGCTCATAAACCGAAAATTTACGATTCCGGTGTGAATAGAGGAGAGACATGCGACTGGGGGCCATTTAAACATAAAAGGTAAGTACACCCCAGAACTATACTGCTGTCATGTACACTTTAGTGGAAAACAAAAGCCACTGAAATGTAGAGACATAAAAAACTGGAGGGTTGAATTTCTTATACAGGTTCGCAATCTAAATCAAATAGGCTAAGATATTATATTTGAAATTCGAACCGTCCGTTTATAAGATTTTGTTGAAATTTAATAGGATATGCTCGTATATGCAAAAAGTATTAATTTCCGTGATTTACTGAGAATAGACACTTGTAAATTTAATTTTGCATTGCTATGTATATTTACATGATACATGTGTATGCATCTATTGAGAAATATAATACCTTTCTTATGTATATAAAATTCCATTAAACTGAAATGCCAAATACTCCTGTCGAATTATCTAGACTAACTTACTTTTACTATTATACATCTTATCGAAGCATTTTAGCGACAATAAACATAAAGTCTAATCGCCTGCAAAGTTATGCCTTATTCAGGATATTTTTCTCAAAAATACAGTCTGACATGTCTTCGACTGTATTTTACCATTTAGTATGTAGTTCAACCAGTATCATCGTTTCTATCTGGAGTGTACACTCTAAAGAGGTACTTTGTATATTCATATACAGAACCCCCTCGAATATGATGCTACACCGCCAATATCCAGTACGTACACTTCTCTACCGAAGTGAGTGCCTTCATCATCACAATCATAAAAATGATGAAAAATACAACCATTGAAATAATGGGCTCGTATTAGAGGCCATCATCAATTTTATGGCAGGGCGACAATGCAACAAAGAACCACATCAAATGAGACAAAAGTGAAGCTTCGTTCATGCCCTGCAATTTATTGAGGTAAATTAAGGCAAATGAGAAATGACAGCGCATCCTAGAACGGGGCACCACATAACGACAATGTCGCGGAAAAGCCACCGCAAAGTAAAATTTAATGAACGTCTGTCGTATTTCAAATGGAAACGCCTTTACTTCAATTTATGTTGTTTTTTCACTTCACTTTTTTTTATTATTTTCTTATTTTTCAGCCATTGCTGATAGCAATTCCGCATTTTCATTTTCCAATTTCCGCGCCGCAGTGCTAAATATAAAACTCATTTTGTTGTCATTTAAAGTCGTCTTCATTCAGCTGACGTTGACTGTTTGTCTGTTGTGTCGGTTGGGCTTTAATTGCATTTTTACTCGATCCCCTGGACTGGAACCGAAGTCACTATTACCAATTTTGTATAGTCATTATACGCTAAGACGCGAGGAGACAATCATGAAAAAATGCATCGAGACCCGTATGGTGATTGATGCGATTGTGATATAAAATTGATTCACATGAATCAGACTAGCGTAATTCACTGTGCGCGTACACTTGCAAGCAGACATAAATGGCAGCTTATTATTATTATTGACCATCTTGTCTCTACATCAGCGCCCGCGGTTACAAATTTCAGGTAAATTGGGTAATTTGTTAATTCACTTCGTGCCGCATCACGCGGCAGATAAATCGACGAGATAAATCGGAAGCAATTGCAGAAAGGTACCTACATGATTAAGAATTAACAGCAATTGAAACAATTTTGAACATTGTCCTATTCACGAATTCACGTATTGTGTGAAGTCTTTAAGTTTTTAAAATCAGCATACTGGGCACATAATGGTTTTTGTGTATTAGTATCCATATGCAGCCGAACACAGATTCTTAGGGCCAGTTCTACCGTTTTGCGATTGAAAGAACTTTAAGCCCCGCAAATAATTTAAAAAATCAAGGTTTTTATATTTACTGCACTAACTGAAACAAACCATTTTGAAAATGTGTGCGTAAACGAAACTCAATTGATTTTATGCTCATATAGGGATGTACTTATAAATACAAGACCATTCTTTAAGAAAGATTAAGAAACGTTCAGGAGATTAGAAGTGGAAAGCTTAAAGCTAGAAGCTCACACATATCCATATTCAAGACGGTATAGTCATTTTCACTGCATGGTATCGAGAGTGGCCCGCACCTCTGCTTTAGGTTTTCCACCATAAATTGTTTAAGCCTCGAGATAAGCTTACGATTTTTAGATCGAAATGTCTTGGGTAGATACGTGATCAGGAGTACCGTCAGTTTAGATAACCCCCTTTTTATACCCTTCGCTTTCTAAGTTATCATGAAGTTTGTATAACAAACAATTATATATGTAGGGTGTTTGGAAACTGCCGCATAAACGCATCGAAAAATGATTCCTCGTGCGATTTCCTGCAGAAAAGTTGTACCCCCAATTCTTAACCCTTTAGCATCCATAGGCATTTGAAGATTTTTGAAAAAGTCATTTTCTTGTACGACTTAAACCTCAATATCTTCAAAGATGAACTAGCTAAAATAGCGAAATAAGATAATAATAAGATTAATACAGCCAAATAATGAAACTAACCACACTAAAATTGGATAAAAGTTATGGTTTTCGCAAAGCTTAAAATTCAAATGTTTATACCTTTCGCTCATAGAATGAAAGGGTATATTAACTTTGTCATGAAGTTTGTAACGCATTGAAGGAAGCATCTCCGACCATATAAAAAGTATACATATATGATCAGCATGACTTGGGGAGTCGATTGGACGATGTCCGTCTGTCTGGCCGTCTGTCTGTCCATCTGTTGCGACGCGTTTTACTCGGCCAATTTAAAAGCTATGAAGCTGAAATCTTGCACAAATGCTTCTTTTGGATGCAGGCAGTTTGTATGTTTGAATCAGTGAAATCGGACAATGGGGTCATGGGGCTGCCATACAAATTCAACTCCCCAAATTGGGTTTTTAAAAAAAAACTGTTTTATTTGTGTACCAATTTCAACGAAATTTCACACAAATGTGTTTCTAGTGATAACACAAAACATATGCAAGAATAGATCAAATCGGACTATGGGGTCATGGGGCTGCCATACAACTGCCGCCCCCCCCCCTTTGGTTCCTCTAAGAAACTTTTTTGTACACCAATTTCACAAAACCTTGAATTAATGTGTCTTTATCAAAGCAACTAAAAAGGTCAAAACTTTTAGCCCGAGGAGAGCGAAGGGTATCCAAATTTCGGCCGCGCCCGAAAGTAAACTTTCAAGTTGTTATCTCATTAATTTGATTGGCCAGCAATTTATCAGATTGCTTCATAAAAGTATAAAGCTGCAATAATTATTATACTCGTAATTATTCGAATCCTATTCAGATATTTTGTATGAAATGAAATGTGTTTTGTTAATGCAATGGGATATCACTACACTACATTTTAATCAGTTTGATGATTTTATTAGTTTTGTAGCCGTTTTAATGGGAACCATACTATTTTTAGTCAATCATTTCATATCTTGTTAATTTCATGACAATATTTGAAATGATTAGCTAATAGTATAGTATATAGTACCCATTAAAACAGCTACAGAACTAATAAAATCAACTATCGCTCAGAAAAAAGCATCCCGTAAAGTTAAAAATTTCTGGTAAATTTTAAAGGGTTCTAGCAAATCAAAAGTTCAATACTCGGCCGGATCAAACATTGTGATTATTAATAAAATCAACAATGACGTAGTGTGGATGGAAATAATATGGAACTCTTATAAAAAATATAGTTCCAGCAGATTACGAGTAAAACGATTTTTTTTTTGTAGGGATACCTACATAATCCCGAAAAGCAAAGTCCCGCCTGTTCACAATCCCGCTTACAAAAAATCCAGCTTTTCATTGTCCCGACATAAGTAAATCTCGCCACCTCAAAATCCCGCACTCTATAGCCCCGCGGTTGTAAGATCCCGCTACACGGTTGTAAATTTTGGTGTAAACCGGGTGTAAATTTTATAATTAAAATAATATAACTCCTATCTATTCCAAAATTTGAATAAAATTTGACCCTCTTCAACTTATAATTTTAGTTTATTCGAAAATTATATTAATTATATCCGCTACAGAATAAAACTATCCAAATACCCTTTTCATATTATACATTTTACACCATTCGGGATAGAATAAATTTTTTTGAATGTTGTTATAACATAAAAGGGTAGAATCAATCCTACTATGTTATCAAATCTACACTATCAACGCAAGAAACCCATTCAACCTAGAAGTCTATTGATTTGTAGTCTGTCTGGTTCAGCGAGCAGCGCGCTTGGCTACAAATCACAGGATTGTGGATTCGAAGCCGACTGCACTCGTATTACATTTTTTATTTTTTCGAACGGTTTGTATAAATTTGCTTATCAATTTTATACTATTGAAGAGTAAAATTTTTACCCAGAATACTTATATTTTTAATATAGTTCACTTATACTTTTTATAAGGTCCGTTGGTGTAGATTTGATAAAGTTTTTATATGGAAATGTATGAATATATGTTTATATAAAAATTACACCAAAATTTTCAGCCGTGTAGTGGATAATGAAATAATCGCGTCAAAATATATACCGCCAAAAATTATTTTCATTGTTAACAAAATGATCAATAGTTGTGTTTTGTGATTCGCAGCAGTTAATGCGATACTTTCTCTTAGCACAAATCCGTCTGAATATTTATTTATTTCTTCGATTAATGGGGCCCTCCTGAACAAGACTCTATGAGGATATTTAAGCCTCGATTACCGAAAGACCAGACCACCTATTTTTCAAATTAATTCACCTGGCCCGTGGATCTCCGAAACTTAAATATGTATCCCCAACGGCCGGATATTAAGTTGGTGGGATTTTGATTAGACAATTGAAAGGGATTTTTTACTGGCGGAATATTGAAATGGCGGGATAATGAACGTCGGGATTTAGAAAAACGGGAATGTGATGGGCGGGATATCGTTTATTATAAAGGATTGCTCCTATTAATTCAATAAGATATACAGTCGACTCGCGATAATTACAAATTCAATAAATTGAATTGCTCGATAATTGAAGTTTTCATCCAGAATTCTCGTAATATTGAAAAAAAATAAAAAAAAACTCCATATATTTATGTACTCTCGATAAATTGAAAGCGGCAATGACTTTTCATTGCTTTATAATTTGAAATTAGTTGACTCCAGTGCTCGGTAAATTGAATTCAAGATGCATCCAACGTTCTATAAATTGAAGTAAACTTTGCTTGCCGCTCTATAAATTGAAATTTTCAAATTTTCCAAGTCTGATTTTAGATTGAGAGCACTAAAATTTTTACCGGCGCATGATGTCGTAGGCACTGAAAGTACCGTTCCTTCCCGGAAATCAAGTTTATTGAATGATTGGAATTTATTTTCCCGTGGGGTACTTGAAGAATGAGGTTCAAAGGTTTCAAATGAAAAGTTTTTATTAACTGTTGAATTTAATGCGGATTTTATTGTTTTTTTACTATATAGGTATATAAACGTACTCATCAAGTCAAAAGTGATTAACAGAAGTAATCTTCATTGAAAAACATACACGAAAAAAATTTGATAACAAATATATTTTACTCTGGTATATTTAGAACTTACTTTGCTATACCTACCGTTCTCAACATATTTCTAAAAAACTTTCGATAATTAAAACTCTCGATAAATTGAATAAAAATAATTGTCCCTTGAATTTCAAATTATCGAGAGTCGACTGTATTGGAATACAACTAGAGCATCGGTTTAATTTTAAATGAGTCAACTATAAGAATAAATGCATATTCATCGGATGAAAGTAATTGTTCCTATATTTTTAAAATACATAATTAGATTTTTCTTATTGACTAAAAATAATAGGGCTAAATAATTGGTTAAATGAGATTCCTTATTGAAATTTTTCTGAGTTTCGGGCCATAGGGCTGTCATACAAACACATCCCCCAAATTAGGTTCTTCTAAGAAAAAATATTTTTGTTTGCACCAATGCCAAATTAATTTTGTATAAATGTAACCTTATAAAAACCTTATGGGGTCATTTGGCTACCAAACAACGCAAATCCGCCCATCCAAGTTTCGGCCGCGCCCGATATTAGGCTCTCGGTCTCGTTTTTCTTCGTTTCTATCCGAGATTCTGTTAATATGCAATTGATACAAAATTACAATATTCAACAAGAGTTGCATAACACATCACTAGCCATCCATATAGCCAACAAAACGCATAAGAAGATTTTCGTTGACCCCGATTACCCTCTCGTATTCATACGATTAGATTGCACAGATGTATGTATATAGACTATAGACCAATAAAACTAGTTATATTCGTAAACGAGTATACCATTCAAATCGAATGGGCATATCTAAAGCATATCAGATTTCAGAGTCTTTGCCCCGATATGATTTGAAATTGTATTATAATCCAATTTCAAATTTATTAAGCCTGACCTGAATCGGAGGGAAAAAGATAAATCGCAAAGTACAAAAATGAAATAAAAAATTAGATTTCATTTCATTCGTTAAAACGTATTATCATTCGTCAATATCGTGATTAGTTCCGAAAAATGATTTTTTTTCTCGTTGCCCCTTTTAATGACTATTATTCAGTGCAGTTGATTCAGAATGTTTTCCTGCTTGCGGATGATAACGAGCAACCGACTGACTGGTGGAATCGAATGGGAAACCGACTTCTATTTTTGTGAAGTGAAAAATCGATTTATTCGTTCAGTACCAAGTATTCTTATATTATACCATTATACCAACAAGGCCGACGAAATTGACTTTTCCGTGAAATTCATAAAATTTATGTAATACACATTTTGCAATTTAATGAAGTTATATCACGATATCGACGTCAACTTCTCTTAGAATGGAAAAAGCAATAACGACAAAAAACCCATTCGCAAGCATAAGAGGAGTATCCTAAAATGGAATGCTTGGCTTTTGTGGACTTGAAATGGATGCTTTTAGAATTCTTTTGTTAAATATGACGGGCGCACGTAGTTACATCAAAAGGTAAGACATTTTCATCTAAAATGCTTTTATGCGTTTAGTCTTCGAATTTTAAAAATATCACGGGTATTTTTGGAATAGGAGAAAATGTATCGTTATATTTTTTCTGCAAAAAAAAATGTTGGTGTGAGATTCTCAGATGTTAAGTTTCAAGTTTTGCAGCTAACAATAGTTTGAGCAAAAGGGCAAATTAATCGCCATGAAATCCTTTTACTACAATCACAAGAAGCTTGCTAGACTTGCTGCAGAGGGCGCTAATTGAATCTGAAACTCAGAATATCGTCTGATTACTGGGAAAAAGTATTTTTGTTATTTTGAGATTTTGGGTTTGTTAATTTATGTTCAAGGTACTTGTAAGAAACAACAAAAACGCCAGTGAATCAAGGGAGATTATTATGGAATCATGTTCAATTTTTTCCTTTGTTTATTGTTATTGAACATTTCCATAAATTCGAGTAAGTAAAGGAACATTTTATAACTTGATTTCTTAATTCTTTCCTTGACTAAGGTCATCTTGAGGCTTTCTTAAGATACGACTATAAATACGGGGCTAAGGCAGTTTATTTATCTTCCGTTCGAGGAACACCAATATTTTCCCAAAAGAAAAAAAAAGTATTTAAGGTAAAACACTTGTAAAAATAAATTATTTAGATAAAAAAGTTGCTGAGAATGCCATTTCATTCCTGGCCTTAAAGTCTCCTTAAGTCCTTCCTTGAATATGGTGGCCTGAGTTAAGACTTTTTTTAAATACATTTAAAAATACGGGCCTTAGTATGTTTTTGTAATAACCAACGATATGCATCCTGAAAGGTCTGCAATTAACCTTTCCATTCTTGTTGGTTGAAAGTTTGCGGATGTACTTTTCCCAACGTTTAGTATTAATTTTGTAATGAAAACTATGCTGGGTCATTTTACGCGACCACTTGAACCAATTGTTTCTTCCCCTCATCAACATAAAAAGGATACTAACGCGTAACAAATTATCAACGGTTTCCCATTATCCATATGCTGTTAATGGCATCCATTTCCCTACGCCATGCATAAAGTCGTAAAATATCCTACACAATACCGATACTTTTTAAAGGAATCAGTATTCCTGTGAATAAAGAAACCACTACGAAACGAGGCAATGGAACCTTCTTGTTCGTGATATGGGTGCGCTTTCACGTACAAAATTCGATTATCTATAGTCGTTCGAGGAGCATTATAATTCAAGATATGACCGAGAAGTATCTTAAAGCAGGTATGTATAATAGATATATGTATATAGGTATATGCACAATATATGTATATAGCGATTATACGTAAAATGCAAAAGGGCACTACTAATACACTATCAAAACGCAAACGTAGATAAATGGGAATCACGAAATTTATCGTTCCATAAATTAGGGTTATTCCGTGTATTCTATAGAATTATATAGTCACCGCAGAGAGATAGCATTCAAAGCAAAAGAATCGAAAGAGGTGAATCAGGCATGGCCATGCCCATACCACATTGTACTCAGAATCAGGCTATATGGCTAGCTATATTGTGAAAGGAAAATAAATGAGTCCCGAATGCTTTAAAATGTCCGGAAACTAATGAAACCTTTGTGGAGATTAATGTCTATTGATTTCTGATAAAAGCTATAGTGTTTCCAGGGGGTTGAATTTTTTTCTGTATAGTTTTAGTTTCAAAGGAATGATATGAAATTCCATTCAATGGGTCATAATATGCAAGTAATGCTTACTGACAACGAACAAGGTATTCAATTAGTTATACAAAATTTTAGTATGTATAAGTAAGTATACTTATTAAGCCTTATTATGGTTAAAAACGATACCAGCGCAGTTCTTTCACCTGAGGCGGTCATGAGGTTTATGGATTGATGCCGTGCCGAAACTTATCATACGTCGTGATCATCGACCGATAGGGCATTCACGGCTATGAACAAATTTGAAAAGCTGCTGTCTGATGTCATCCACAAAGTTTTTTGTGTATAATTCAGAAATACTGAAGTATCTATCTGTTTAATCGCTACAATAACAATAACCTCCAATTGTCGCGGTTACGTGACCTTGTCCTCCAGTTTCGGGAGCCCAGCACTAGTCCAGATTTTTTGCAGCATAAGCAATTCGAAAAAAGAAACGTTACAATGCATCATCGCATTTCATTCACTTAAATGAGTGAAATGTGAAATTCTTTTGGAGCGCTTATAGCGCACTGCTCCAGAAGTGCTTACCACTCACTTCTCTAGAAGCGCTTACCACTCACTTCTCTAGAAGCGCTTCTGGAGCGCATCTTAAGGAACTGCTTGCCTCCGCGGACATGCAATGTTAAAAAGTACATGAAGAGGAATGGAGATTCAAAGCGCTTCTCTGCTTCCCGAGAAGCACTCTTTTTGCCCTTCTGAAGCGCTCTTTTTCCTATTGGGATGTTAGTTCAAAAATGATTATGATTTTCATTTAGTAGTAGTACAAATAATTTTGGAAATTATGGTTCATATACATAATGTACATACGCATATGTACATACATCGCTTTTGTTTGAAAGCCATTGAAACTCGCAACAATCAATTAATCCGGAGAATATTCTGAACACATATTCATACATACACAGTAAAAATTATTGGACTAAATTCTAATATTTTTGGTCTTGTGTATATGACCACACCAATTTTTTATTAGATTTTAATATTTCTAAAATAATGAAAAGATTTTTACACACCAACGGATGTTAAAATCTAATTTTATCTCATATTCATTCTAATACGAACTTTTTAAAATATAATGCAGACTATACTTCTCTTTTACAATGAGTGTAATTAAATATAATATCTTATTTATAACATTTAATACATATTATATTAAAACCAAATAAAAAGTGTATTAAGAAACAATACGTTCGTGGATTGGAATTTAGCAATATTTTTTTATCCAAATGGATGAACTGAAAAAAATACTTTCAATTACACTAAAAGAAGTATTTCTCGGTAATTTTGGGATAAAAAAAAACACAATTTTCAAAAGGAGAGAACATATACATAGCTCATAAATGAGTTTTGTATAACTAGCATTGACTTCTCTATATGTGTTGGCGACATTTCATTTACCTCTTTATGCTCAAAAATACCTAATAAATTTTCCTACCTACAGTGAGCTTCGATCCCTTGGCCCTATGATTTGTAGACGAACGCCCTACCAACTAAGCTAACCAGACTAACTGACGAAGTATGTAATTTATACAACATGTGGCATCGCTCTACCATACTGGCTAATAATCCGAAACTAATAACACTGCGTAATATATCGCATATTAAACATTATTAAATTTTTTAATACAAAGGGTATTAATTTCCACCTTATTTTGTATTGAATATTGTGTATTTTGAATTTTAATAAATTCTAGTATTGGATATATACCCGACTGTATTACCAGCAGAATGTAAGACCAACTTGGTTTATGTTTTATTACAAAATCTTCACAAATGTATCAAATTCAATAAGTCCGGTATTAAGCATTTTGGGTAATTAAGCATTCAGGTTTACAATATAATTCACAACTTCTTAAATATGGTAATATAATAAGAAATATATCATAATTCCTTCGCATTGAAAGTGAATTCAAATCGGAATAAGTTTTATCAGTTTTGAATTAAATACTTTATTTCAACCCATTTTAATCCAATTTTGTATTAGCTCAGTATGAAGTGCCTGAAGGAGTTATTACTTATTATATTAAAAAATTTATGTGACACCAAGTTTGATTAAGTTTTAATAGACAATATATTATGAAAAAAAGTAATATTTTGAAAAGTATTAAATTTAGATCTGTTTGTATTGAAAATTGGCTGTAATAAATGGCATGGTTTACAATTTAGTCCAAGAATTTTTACTGTGTATGTATATGTATATGGATATTTTATATGGTCTAATGATTCCAGTTTGATAACCAGGACAATCGCTGTATCTCTTAAAATTTGCAACAAAAAGAAACGCTAGGCGGATTAATTTTTTATTATTAGAAAGTAGATTTATATTTCGATTGGACTATAATCAAACAAGTCCAACTTCTGTTTACACGGTGGATTTGTTTGATTGCTCGTTTAACTTCAAACTTGTTGTCCAACTTCTGTTTACACGATGGATTTGTTGTCCAACTTGTTTGAATGCTCAAAAGTTGGACGACAAATCCATCGTGAAAACATCGCTTTATTTCCGACTAACAGACCCCATAATTAGTGTCAAGTGCCTATGCGCAGCTTCACCAGCAGCTATACCCTGAAATGATTCCCAAAGGGTGGTTTTAGAAATGCCAACGCGCCTTACAGATCGGCAAGTTCAGTCTGCAGGTGAGGAACTTGCCTCTCTAAAATTAGGCCAGCAATGATACAAATATGATATGATAAGCCTAACAATAATCCGATTAAAAAGTTTATAGTACATAATTAGGAAATTCAGTATAGTATAGGAGACACATGGAAGATTTTGCATCCTGTAAGCGATTACTATGGAAAAGCAAAAAACCTTCATTTTTTCGCCTTCACCTCGCCGATAATAAATAAATGGAAAACGAATTTACATATACATACACAATCTTCTGAATATAAAATCTTTCATAAAAAAAAAACTAATATCTAACCATGTTCCACGTCAGTCTGCTCTCTAAAAATGCAATATGAGGATACCTACTATGAGGATACCTACTACAAAACAGGGCATCTATTCTATGAAACATCAAACTCACATTAAGAAGCATTTTCATCTTAAATGCGATAACTCATTCCCATTAATTCACCATATTACCTATCAGTCAATTGAATATGTCGCCTCTTCAGCGTCTGTTCAATTCTGAATGATTTTTATTATGAGTTGGTTGGTACTCACTTGGGTCTAGGGACGCACGAGGTACGAGCTCTAGCATCTATCTTCTTCATATTCATGTTGTATACTCTTAATGCCGAACCATCCTCCGCCTGTGTCAATTTAAATACATATGTGCTCATACGAATCGGTATATGTGATGATGTCTATGGAAACGAAGTTAATATCCTGTTGGAGTGCACTTGAGCACAATTTTCACATCCCATCGGTTGTGATAGGTACTCGGACAAAGTCATCCATCCTCTCTGACTGACTCGATGAGCATCATAATCCCTGACATACTTCACAGAATCGTGTTCTTGATGTAATTTAATAGAAATTTGAAATAAAAGGGGCGGCGGCGGCGTTCAATATGTATGATGTATTCGTCTTGCTTTCTGCTTTGAAAATAAATTTTTAAATTATAATTTTTGTGTCATGTGTTATGGAAGGGTATTTTAATATTTTACTGAACAGGAAACAACTGATGTGGTTGTGACTGTAATGAATGAGTTTTTTTTTCGTTTTTGGGCATAGAAGCCGAGAAGGATGTGGACAGAAGGTTAATGGAACGCCAATAGTAGATGCGTAAAAGTGATTTGAAGTGCATACACAGGGTGTTTTTTTTCTCTCGTGCTAGAACTTCAAATTGAAATAAGTCACGGAGAAACACACGAAATTATATTCGTTGGAGAAAGGAGGCTTTGCCATTTATGATGATATTTCTGGCGAGTGGTCGGAAAAACTTTTGCGAATATTCCTCAATTTCTCACCTTTTCCTTACAAATGTCTTTACGAATACGTATCAATTGTTGGTTTTAAAGTCCTTCGGTGATTTTTTTAACTGTGTTAACATTTTATTTTATACCTATACATATATACCCAAAAAGTACTGAAATCGGATGAAAACAAATGAACAATGTGATGTGGCAACGTAGCTGAAAAGCTTGACGCATCTTGGGCATTCTATCCATGAATGCACTGAAAAAATCATTTGCTAAAAACAAGAAATTTTTCCCGATCTAAGATTAATTTTCTTGTTCCAAGAAAAGCCTTTGCTTGAAATAAATAAATAAGCATTACTTTAAACAAAGACTTTTCTTGGAACAAAAAAAATACATCTGAAATCGAGAAAAAATATTCCTTGGCTGTTTTTTGTTGTATTTTTTTCTCGTTTTTACCAATTTTTGTTTTCAGTGTGGATGTGTGATGCTATGTCGCAACTTAGATCGTTTTGTTAGAAAAAAATATGTTGATAGTATCAAAGTCTTTTAAATAATAAATCTAGAAAGGCAAACAGTATGTTTACACCACTTACATTTGACTGCAATATTGTAGCCATAATTATTCTGAAACACATACGAGTTAAATCACACCAACCCCCCATAAGGTGGGTTGACAACAATGATTTAAGTGTAATCCCAGGTCACCTGAGCACTTGAAAGATCAAGATTCAGCAATTTTATGTACGATTTACTGCAAAAACAAAATATTGTTGTAAAATTTAAAAACACCCTGTACATAATTTCATATTTGAAACTTAGTGGCCTGTGCCTACTGTTAGACTCTTTATTGACATTTATTTTTCACTACACTTTACCATCATTTATAGTCGATTAATTTACCCCTTTTTTCTACGATTTACTGGAAGAGATTACTCAGGGGCGTAACGTACGGTGTTCCTTGTGTTCAGTTGAACACGGGATCCAAGCTACAGGTGCCCCAAAGACGTAAATATAAAGATTTTTTTTATACATCCTGTGGCTAACTTTTCTTGTAAAGACATTTATTTTTATTAGTCTGCAAAAAGAGCTTGCGTTTCCACTGAATACCGCCGCTACTGACGACCAAAAGGCTGTACAGCGGTTTTTCTTGCTTCTTCCCAGCTGCAAATTCTAAGATGGAGATAAAAAATTCCGAAAATACCAAAGTTGTGTACGGAGAAGAAGCTTGAGCTTCGTAGTATTGAGCAGCATATCGTGGAGCCACAACCTTACAAATTAAGCTTAATCTTGCAATAAGACAATCATCACAGCCTAACTAATAGATCACAAGGATAACGTCTTCCAAACTGGTTGAGTGGGGATTATTATTCGTCTGAATATCAGTTTTTGCTGAGTTTTTATTAACAGGAATATTGAAAAGATATAAAGGTTCAATTTGCAAGAAGGAGTGCCTCTCTCGAAGGTTTTGCGTAAAATTCAGCCATTGGGATTTAGTTCTTTGAGTGTTTGACTCTCGAAGAAAAAGTGACTGCGCTACATCAAGAAAAATGTGTTCACGACGTTTATATAAAAGGGTGGATCTTTTGACCCAAAGATCGGCCAATAAGGACCAAGTCAGAAGAACTTTTGGTAACTATAGGACTCATGAAATAAAGAAGCAAATGACTGCTGATATACTCCTCAATTCATATAATGGGTCCACCATTTCCCTTGCATGATACATTTATCTTTAGTGGAGCTGCACTACCAATTTGATTTCAGTCTGTTTAATTCAAGATGTGGACGTTTATACGCCAACGACCGGTATTTGTTTAACAGGCCCATTGGGTGAATAGTCCAGTCATATTAGCATTTCAAATAGAAATAAATAGAGTATAAGGCTAATTTTTGCTGATTTTGAATCTGTTGGCGCCTAGGAATCTAAAACTCATCTTGCTAAAAAAAATTGATCAGGAAAGGTCCCAAAAAGGAAAAAAAGGATACTCTTTAATCCTTGACCGGAGGTCGGCATGCGGGATATCACATCAAAGGGGACGTCGAGTACATTACATATCCGGTCTTTGTTGTCTATTTCAAGGACCCTCAACGGAATAAATCGAGCTTAAATGGACAATTTTCGTGTTTCCCGTGTATCTTTCCTAGCAATGACAGTTAAGTGGCTAACGTGTTGAGAGACTCCCCTCAATGTTTGGTGTTCTTTTGCCGCTTCTCTCGAAATAAGTGAAAAGTAGGTAAATGGTCCAAGTAGATGATCTTAAAAGTTTTCCCGTAAAAATATTGAAATTTTAATTTAAAAAAAAAAATATTGCTCAAACAGAACATTTTTGTTGCGCTTACTTATTCATAGACTACTTTAAATGCAGGTTCTGTCAATATTTTCTGGTTAAAAAATAAAGATAAGGTAGTTCCAATTTGGAACACAATAAATTTGGGAAACGTTACGCCACTGGTAACTGATTGAATTGAATCCGCGCGACAAAATATTACATGTACGATGTACATATTCTGTAGTCTGGCTGGTCTAGCGGTTAGTGCGCGCACCTTCGGTGCACAGGGTCATGAGTTCGAATCTCACCGTGGATCATAGTGTTTTTCGAACTCACGAGCTTGTGACGGACTATGATCTCACTCAGATGTTAAACGAGTACCTACCCATTTATGGGGATAAATAACACTGCTGAGCGTGATGCTGATCTCATTACCTCAACAAAAAGCCGATAAGGTCTTGGAAAAAGGATGTCACTAACACATCCTGCGGCCTTAGTCCAATGCTGGATTGTCGCGCCTGCTATTTATTTTATGTACATATTATCATAAGGACGGCATTATTATCGTATTACTACAAGCAAACATCACCAGTAAGATACGTAACACATTTGAGTAATGGTGCGTGGTGCAGATGACACGCGTTTCGATATTATTCACTGATTAGAAAAAAAAATCAAATATGTATATTATTCCTTTCCTTTTTACATTGTATTCAGTTTAAAATTATGCCTACCATTCTCATCCACAACCATGTATTCAATCTATATAGTCCCACAGGTGGTAAAATTATTTACAGTGTATACATTTTATATATTAATACAAATATGTACTTGTATGTACTAGTATATACATATATTTACATCATATATATAATGTACATACCCAATAGGAAAAATAGAAGCGCTTCCGATAGAAGCGATGTAGAAGCGCTTCCTCATCATTTCCAAATGTGCTTCGGAGGAAGTGCTTCCACAGAAGTATAATTACGAATGGTGAGGGAGCACTTCAAGATCGTAATAGAAAATTATAGACACTTCGTAGCTGCTCCAGAAGCGCTTACCACTCACTTCTCTACAAGCGCTTCTGGAGCGCATCTTAAGGAACTGCTTGCCGCCGCGGACATGCAATGCTAAAAAGTACATGAAGAGGAATGGAATGGGAAGCGCTTCTCTGCTTCCCGAGAAGCGCTCCTTTTGCCCTTCTGGAGCGCACTTTTTCCTATTGGGTAATAACTGCACTCAAACACAAAATTTCTCTAATTAAACATCGAAAACAGTGTAATAAAACCGATTTTATTATGCCATAATAAATCTAGGCATTTCCAAAATACTAACATAATATCCTTTTGGCTTGAATGTCGCATTTATGGTAGTCAATTTATGAGAAAATTATGATAAACGACATCAATAAAACACCATTGCAGAATTTTAATCTATAATAGGGGACACATAAAGATCCCTGAAAGTTTAATACATATACATGCATGTATGTTTACAGAAGCGCGTTTAGCATTTGGTGGCATATGCGTATTAGCTATATATTTTATTTTATTTTTTATGTATTTCTCGATTTGAATTTGACTAGGGACTAGGGTTTTAAGGGAAATTTAATACATAATACATTGCGTAATATATACGTCGAAAATAGTACTCGTAGTTGCTTATTAAGTATAGGCCCGGTTTCTCATAACTCTTATCTAATGGTCAGTCTTATCGTATAGAGAAGACACACAAAATTTTCAGAAAACTTTTCCATTATATTGAATTGAATTTTTGTTTATTTCGCGTAGTTATGCTATCTTTTACTTTTTTATGCCGTTGTATGAAATTGCGCAATGATTTTTTTCAATCTCAGATGACAGAGTAACCAAGGAAAATATGGGAAAACTATGCAAAGTAAAGAAAAATTCAATTCAATATAATGGAAAAGATTTCTGAAAATTGTGTGCGTCTTCTTTATACTAACTAACTAACCATTAGATAAAAGTTATGAGAAACCGTTCCATAGCAATAGAGTATATAGCAATTGTTTCCAATTATTTTCAGTTCGTGCCCCTTCCCGAAATCTGCATAGCCTGGCGCGCCCCGAGAAAATTTGGACATATGCGTTTGCATTTTACTTTCCCCAATTAAAATTGCGATTGAGAATAATGCTCAAATTTACCTGGTTAAAAAAAGGAATATGTGTTCATACACATAACCCGTAAAATTACCTTTAGTTGCCATACTCAACTCCCCTATGAAAATTAACAATTTTTTGTTAGTGGAACCATTGTGATTTCGGCAGCCACTAGTTAGTGAGCAGCAACCAGAAATGTCTTAGCTTCTACAAATATTGGCCAAGACCCAAGAGCCGCTTTAAAAATCATCTTCACGCAGGAGGCTTATTTTCCCTTTACACTGAGTCATTGGGCCGTTTCAGATTGTGAGAAAACGACCGTAAACTTGCACGACAAGAACCAAACGAACGTTCATTTCACACTATCCGATCAAAACACGGACGGGCGAACAATAATCACACAGCAAGTATGTATAAATTTTGCAATGCACGCTCCAAAGTTAGTGCTCGAACAATGAAGTGACGAGTCGACAAGATTAAAATGCAAGTAAAACACGCGCTAATTGTCGTCTTTCTTTCGTAAGACGCGTTCTTACAATATGAAATGCACAATGCTTGTCTGCTGGCCACTACAAAAGCTCTCGCCGTCCGTTTATTAGCCGTCCGGTTTCGTCCTGCAATGTGAAACCATCCATTCGGGTCTATACTACGATCGATCTAGCAAAAGGCCCTCTTCCGTGAAATTGTTTACCTTTATCACAAATTATGTCATTGATAGCTGTTAGCCGATATTATTCTATTTCCAATTGGGCGATATAAATAAAATGGCAAAAGTCTCGTTGGAATTTATAAATTTAAAAAATAACAGAAAATAAAGCTTACGTCAAACATTAGTTATACACGGAGAGAAAAGTTAGTGAAATTTTATTAAATTGGTAGTAAATTTTACATAAATGTAATTAATTTTGACCCCATCGCATTAGTATTAAAATTAACTACTTGCCTTGTGGAAAAAATTATTACATTATAATGAAATTAATATTTGCTTACTGTTAAATTTCACTACAGCGGTAGTAATAGTTTATCGTTTACAATAATTGAAAGTAACGCTCTATGAATTTGATTGGAGATAAATATAATTAACCTTTGCTTGCTGTAAATTTTTACCACTTAAGTTGTAAGAACGTTCATATTTAAACTTTTACTGCCTTTAAAACCAATATTGTATGCAACCAATTTAATTTCTTGGAGTGATTTTATTTAAAAAAAAAATACGATGATTTACAAAATCTCTTATTTTTAGTTTTGTTACCTTAATCTAAAAGAACATGTGCGCAATTAAAAATCCAGCCTAATTGGAAGCAGTGCATATACGGATCAGAATTCCATTCCATTGCATTCCATTTATTCGATGATCCTCTAACGAAGAATAAAAATTAATTGAAATTTGATTTTGGCGACACTATTGCATTAACTCTGCGTGCTCTGTGGCCGTGATCGTTCGGTCGCCACTCTGTGAAATAGACACTCATAGAGAAACGAGTTTCCAAACTCGGCACGACTCGTCGCAAGTTTATTATTCAGTAGAAGATGATAAGAAATATTCTTATCATAGAATAATAAACTAACAATGCGACTAGGAAGTGGTATGGCTGACAACAGTATCACACTCCGAATTTAGTTGTCTTTGTAACGTTGAAGACTACACACGGTGGTCATCAACGCACCATGCTCCACTAGGAGTTACGGTAATAGAGAGAGAGATTGCATTAACTAGGAGAAAAAGTAACATAAGAAATATGGAAGCCATCAAAATTCTAACGATAAAGTGTGAAACGCTGTCTTTTAGGAGATCTAGTTTCCTAAAAGTTCGGGGTTACAAGACTTTCGACTACCAAGTACATAATTTACCGGATTCTCGTATTTATTTATAAAATACTGGCTGAACAATTATAATTGCTTAGCACAAATACTTTTCCTCTGTTTCACTTCACCTCCACTCCAATTAATTATTAAGTTCATGTATTTCCTGTAATAATATAATAATATCAGAAAAAACTAGAACAGTGTTCATAACATGGATTTACTTACCAATAATCACTTTGGAATATCCTGCAATAAAAACTGTAGGACAGGGTACATTGATGTTTTAAAATAACATATTAAACTGTGACATACAATTTTCACAAACTTTTAGATGTTTGCAATTAAATTTAACCGAAATAGAATGTAGTAACTTTTTTGATTGCAACGTAATGAAAGTTGTTTTAGCCATGGATATATCAAGTTTACAACATTTTGTAGTAAACCGATAGAATTTTATTGATTCTGTAATAAATATTCATTTTTCACATTTTAGTAAATGTTATTACTCGTTTAAGTAAATTTACTACGAAAATTTCTCTTCGTGTACAGGGCTTAGCAAAAAAAGTTAAAAATTTTGTGCGTCTAGAAAAGCGATTTGGCGGACATTTGGTGTATAGAATAGGTGATATTGCAGGACGGTTGAAGGGTGCAGAAATTAAGAGAACTTGGTGTATGTCAGGAGCTGCCATAGAACCCCCAGAGTAGTTATACTTCTTAGAGAAAATATTGTATTTATGGACCAATTTTAACAAAACCTTACAACAAAGGCAAAACATATGTAAGAAAGGACATAATGGGGCTTCCATAGGACCATTTGTGGACCAATGTTGACCCAATAAATGGAATGGAAGAATCCCGATCATGAAGCCAACGGGAAGTAATTGATTTTCTACCGCAAAAGTAAGTTCTCTTTTTTATTGGACCGTAGCGAGCGTAGCGATGGATCTCCTCCCATGCATAATTACAGTAAAGTCGCCGTAACGTGAACATAATGAATGCAGGAGAGACTTAAATTAATTCTCCATGTTCTTTGTTCTTCTCGCTTACCTGTACAGCTTTCAATAACTCTCAATATTAGTGCGTTGAGTTCGCATTCAAAATCCTTTCATGATAAACCTTAATTTCAAATCATATTTTATATTCATTGATGGCGTATTATAATAATAATAAACAATAGGTTAGAAAATTTAGTGTTTATGTAAATACATACTCAGCCATACATATACCCTTGCTGAAAACCAAAATCCTAATCCCTTGAAATCCTGATTTTGTTTTTTTAATACCGTCGACGGTCCAATGTGTTTGACTTTTATTCACTTTAGCACCCTTAGTCGTGACCAAACGATATGATACAAAAATATCCACTCCCGCAAAGTTTATTTGAATTTTTGTTTTTCATTTCGGGTAATTATGCCGAGAACATCAAAGTGAAAATCTGAAGGACCGTGTAGGTTGGGGCTGCCGACAGCTAGTGTTTTTAAAAATTTAGTATCTAGGAGTAAGAAATCGTAAAGAATTTTTTATACCCATCGTTTTGATATTGAGTTTGTAACGTAAAATGATAAAAATGAGAACATAATTTTACAAAACTAAACCACGTTAACTAAAATCATAGAGACAATCATATGAATATTTTTATTTGCCAAATATTTTTATCAGAATCGTGTACGAATATTCTGAGTCCAAATTCACAGGGGAATATCATTCGTTTACCAACTCTGTTTGAGCTATTCCATTTAAATCTAAAACAATATACGATAACACTTGCCGCCATTTAGAAGAGATGGTATCAGATTTCCTTGGTAATTAAAGCATGCTATAGGCAGGCATTTCCATTTATTTCATTTGACTAGCTATAGTGACCATAGTACACGTACAACTCATTTTCGGATGCTTCGATACACGGACATATTTTGAGGGGATGAAAATCGATATGAGCTGTTACATTAATTTCGATTATAAGAAAATTACGTTTCAAAATACTTATTAGACATTGTCAAATTTGTGAATTAAATATTATTTATTTCATTAAAGCATTAATTAATTAAAGAATAATGATCGTATACTTACGTATGTGCGTATTCGAATGCATTGTTAACATTCTGTTTTAACTAAATTTAATTAAACAATTAAGTATAGCATTATGCACAGCACGTATGTACATATATGTATATATTTATTTGTGTACCATACGTACGTATAGTATTTCGTATGATAGCCTAAAATCTACGTATTCCAGGACGATCTGCAATTTCAAAAATCAATTTGAATTCAAAATGCTTTCGTCTGGAAACGAATGGAAATAAATTCATAAATTCAATAATGCCGTATCGTGACATCAACATCTACATATACCTACTCAACATTGATGCTTGCAAACGTATTTTCAAATTTTCATTTCAATTTACTTCAGTTCAAATCATAATAATTTAAACGTGGCAGCATAGTTGTCCGGATTCTCTCTTTGCCTAGAGGGTTAAGAAAGACCTACATCAGACTTCCTTTGAAATGGAAATGGCAAACATCATTGAATCTGTTTACAGAATTTTCGTTTGAATTTTAAACAAATACAAATCTTTTATAAAAGGACGCATTGGTGTTCTTTCAGAAATGTTAATAGGACTTATACATATATACATGCAATGTATTATAGAACCTCGCTGTATACACTCTAGCAGACAAAAAAACATACAAAGTCTAATATGAAGTCGTTGGACTGCTTGTTGAAATATGTAAATATCAAAGACCATATTTGGTTTGGTAAAAGTATTTTTCCGAAAAATATTGTTGAAATCCGACTAATTTAATGGAGTTGAAATCGAAATACATATTTATTTGAATAATTAGATACAATTAAGAATGTAGATTCAATGCTCTCCATGTTTTCTTATCTTATTCACAGGAATTCGGCACGTTACGTAGTATCTAGTTTTTCGTATTATAAAGAATTTGTTTTATAAATAATTTATGTTACCCTTAGTCAAAGATATAAATCCTTTGAATCCTAATGGGTTCCTTTTTGCAAATGGTATACAGTATACACATGCTGAAGTGCTTCAGTTGAAATATGAAATCCGTTAAAACAACGTATATGGAATAGGTGGTCCCATTTAAATCATTGTGTATGTGTATGTAGTAACAGAAGGGGTTGTAATTTATCTTTCGATACTGGCATTCCTTTTGTTTGATTAATAAATCATAACTTTGCATATAATTAAGAAATTATTTTGTTTGCTGACTTAATGATGGCTGTGTTTAGAAATTAGGTTTTGTAGAGCCATTTGTAAACATTACAGTAAGTTTCTACCGAATAACTTGTAGAGGGTGTTTTTTTAAGAATGATAGGACTTCAAATTAAAAAAAATATATATATATATATATATATTATCTTTTTGTCAATTTTGTTTTTTATTTGAATGATAAATGAATGACATTAACATTTGAAAACGATTTCAGGCATATGGCCACCGCGGCTGTTCTTGACGAAGCGCATTCTTGACGTTCAATTCTGGACAACTTTTTCGGGTACTTCTGGCCGTATGTCACCAATAACACGAACAATGTTGGCCTCCAAGGCGTCAATTGTTGCTGGTTTATCAGAATAAACCTGTGATTTAACGTAACCCCACAGGAAATAATCGAGAGGTGTTAAATCGCACGACCTTGAAGGCCAATTGACAGGCCCATTGGTTGAAATAAACTTTTGATTTTAACGATGGTTGATTTTTTTATGTTTTTTTTCGACGTGTTAGTGTTATTGCATCATGTAGAGAGTACGTGGTACGAAATCTATTTACAATTCGACGGATGCCTTGCTTAGATGGACGATTATGTATACCATAAAAAGTCGTCTATAAGTTGCGCGAATCGACGACTGATTTTCGAAGTAAATTTTGATAATTTGGAAGCGTTCTTCAAGCGCGTGAGTCTAAACATTATGATTTGTCAGGTATACTGAAATAAATAACAAAAAAAAATTGATTCAAATGAAATATGTATTTTGTGTGTTTTTTTTTCAATTTGAAGTTCTATCATTCTTGAAAAAACACCCTGTACATACAAAATCTAAATAAAGATACATAATTAATATGTACGACTTACCCATGGTATACATTTGCTCGTACTAATATGTATGTAAAGGGTGGTACGAGACCGGACGTTTTTAACATTATACTAATAATTGCTCATATCTTAGTACTTCAAATTTAAAAAATATTATTCATACATAAGTTTAATAATACATACTTATATAAATTCATTAACTGAAAGAACGTTATATGAAGATCATATATCAAATTTCTCGAAGGCACATAATAGTAAACAATATGTGAAAATGCATATCAAACCTCTTATGTCGCTTGATATTTCTCACGTTATGTTTACTTTTATCTTGCCTACTACTTCTAAACGAAATTTAATGTTATTGGAATATTTTTAGAATTTTCATAATTTCTTGAATTGCTTTTGGTTTTGCTTTTACCACCCTGTATATTGCTCATTCCGTACGAGCATGAATTAAAAACAATTTTAAATTTCATGCGAGTCGCGTTGATTCTGTCAATTGTCTTGCAGATTATTATAGATTGTGCCATCTAATGCATCGTCCGTCCACCATAGTTTGCTTTGCACGATGTCGAAGAACACGTTTTGTAGCAAGAAGTCCGTTGAATTCGCATCAAAGTCACGTTCCAGTTGTCCCATCTGGTATTCATCAAATTCAACCTCATGTACGCGATAGCGTTTTCGAAAGCACAACACCTCTCCCTTCTGAATACAACATAACATAAACATAGCATAACGTGCAGGAGTATGCTCTGCCCGCAACTCAAGTTACTAACAATAGATTGTTAGATATGTCTGAGAGTAAGAGGAAAATTGAAGGATTGGATTGTGTTCTTTCAAAAAATTTCAAAGAATTTATTTTTGAGTTCATTTTCATTGTAAGCGACAATAATATGAGTTGCATGAATTATTATGGTATCTGTTGGTGAGTATGTTGCTTATTCCAACAAAGAGTCACCGCCATGCTATGGCTTGCGAAACTGATAACAATTTCAACTTATGTCATAGAAAATAAAGTTGAGTTACTGTATCGAATTTCAATTAGGTACATACATACATTCCGATTTTAGGTCGAGTTCTTTTGCTTATTTATCTATTTTAAGCAAAGACTTTTCTTAAAATAAATAACAGGCGCGACAATCCAGCATTGGACTAAGGCCGCAGGATGTGTTAGTGACATCCTATTTCCAAGATCTTATCTGCTTTTTGAGGTAATGAGAACAGCATCACGCTCAGCAGTGTTATTTATCTCCATAAATGGGTACTCGTTTAACATCTGAGTGAGATCATAGTCCGTCACAAGCTCGTGAGTTCGAAAAACACCATGATTCCATGATCCACGGTGAGATTCGAACTCATGACCCTGTGCACCGAAGGTGCGCGCACTAACCGCTAGACCAGCCAAACTACTTTTCTTGGAACAAGAAAAAAACATCTTAAATCAGAAAAACTTTTCTTGGAACAAGAAAATACATCTTAAATCAGGAAAAAAAATCTTGGCTGTTTTTTATTGTATTTTTTACTTGTTTTTAGCAAATGATTTTTTCAGTGTAGCTTCCTGGAAGCTATTTCGCAGCTGATTTCATATACGAAATCTTCCCACAAAGAATGGCATCATTAGTAAGAATCAGTTTTAGTCGACTCCCAGATCCATTACTTCAAAGACATATTTTTTTTTCTAAGAATCCAAAATAAAGAGTTGAAAATTGATTTGAATATCTGATAGGAAATTTGTAATTCGGTGAAAACCAAAAAATTGAACAACCGATTTGGCTAAAAACCGATAGACATAAAAACTCTGTTGTCCTTTCTGAAAGTACCGATTTGGTGTCTAACCGTTTGGTGCTTGACATCTCTCTACATTTAGGTTTTTTTTTAGAATTTATAAAATCGATTTGTGACCGTCCGTTTCTCCGTCCGTCCATATCTTCACTAAATAACTCGCGAGCTGCTCAACCGATCGACATCATACTTGGTAAGAATGTGTAGAATGGTTACAGTCTTTGGCACGAATACCTTAGAACTTGGTAAGAGAAAAATAACAGTATGTCCCCGAAGGGGTGAAAAAAGAATACATTTTTTTTTATTTTTTATCAGAGATGGGCGTGTGGGAACCTAAATCCAAGGGCACGACGAGTACATTTCATATCAGTTTATTTTTTTCCATTTCGAGTAACGGTAACGGAGTTATGGGTCGTAAAAGTTGAGTTTACTTTGTGCAGATATTGGTCCGTATGAGCATATATACATTGATTTTTGCTAAGAAAAAGTAAATAACAGTAAATTCGTGAAATTTTAGTTTGTAGCTCCCCATAAAAATTTTGATGAGGATTCTTTGGAAATAATATACGAATATGTATCCAAATTTTCATTCGAATAGCTTCATCCAAGCAGGGAATATAAGGATAAGGATATATAAGCTTGGTAAGGCATTTCACAATGCCAATCACTAAATGTCTCGTGATCGGCTCATTCGGTCGATATGCAAAATGGCATTGCTATTTGGTACGCACAGTGTTGAATTTTGCAGCACCAAGTCAAAAGGGTGTCCCAGACTCTTTTATTATTCGTCAGAGAGAGGTGTGTGAGTACTCATATTAAAGGACTCTTCGAAGACATTCCCTATAAGGCATTTTTTGTAAATTTGGTATAACGGTTACGTATCTTTACGATAGCAATTAAAAGTTTTTTTTTGGGAGCTCTGTAGAAATAATCAAAAAGGTGTCTTGTCTATAGATTTACCGTTGAGTACCTTTACTGAAACCCGAAATATAGTAAATGTATTTTTTTTATTAGTCCAATTAGGATAGAGAACGGTCTGGAACGTTTTAATTTATACCAATCCAAAAATAGATTTACTGGCAGCATTTTAGTTATTTTATGCTTATTTTTCACTTATTACCCACCCAAAAAGAATAATTTACAACCGGTAGCGGTAATTCGTACGCATTGAAATTCTAAAAAACCCTCGTATTGCGGGCGCAGCCCTTTCAGCCCCTCTCTGCTCGTCATTTTTATTAATTCTGTCATCTGCACTAATTACGGTTGCCTAATTTTGCAGCTTGGCCAAATCTGGCATCACATACTAAAAATCCTGAAAATACGGACTACAGAAATTAACCTCTCAAATTTCGGATTGCAAAATACATATACCAGAAAATCTCCGAATTAAAGTGTATCCCGATTTATCAATCTAATGTACTTATAAACCTAAAATTCTAGCACAATCCAGTCCAATCCAAATATCCGCTTTCATAGTGGACATTTTTTCAGAAATTCAATTCATCTTCACGAATTTCGTATGCAATAGTAATTAAATCCTAAAGTCCGATTCTGACGTTATCGTTCCTATGAAATCTCTAAGTAGAAATTGATAAGCATAATAAATCGATTTCATGCAGACTATATGCACGATTTTCAATGAGTGATTGTTTCAAAAATATTCAAGTGAATGAACAAAAAGCATTACCAGCAATAAATTGCTGTCTTTGGTCACGATAATTAATATGTCGAAGGAAATAATGATTGTGGGGTTCTGGAGTCATTAGATTGTAATTTTACTAAAGTTTTGGCTTCTCCTGCTATCCGTTCTCATAAGGAGATTTTTAGTATCGATGGTATGGTAAGTGTCACTAGTCGCTAAAAAGATATTCTTCTTTCGACAGCTGATAGCGTAATGTTCCGATTTTTGTCACTTTCGACAGTTTATTTGATTATGCCTAAATAAATAGTCAAGAAATTTCTATGTGGTTTTCATTACATTGAAAAAAAAAAAACAGGATTAAATCGAGCAAGACCTAAACCTTTGTTGGCTTTTTATGTATATACATAAAAAGTAATTAATTTCATGGAAAAATAAAATCTAGTCTCTAGCTATCAATGGTCCATTATCCTGCTTATTAAACAATTCCTATACCAAACATAATTGTAATTACTTCTGAAAATTTGGCAATATCCTGCAGTGGGGTCACAGCTCCGTAAATGAACATGCACTGGAATTGTATAAAAAACAATGCGAAAAAAATAAAAAAGACACTGCGGTTCTGGGACTTTCCTTATCACATTGCATTCACAATGAGATCGAGTGGCTGGTTGGCTTGGTAGTTCTTTGAAGGTTGTTATTTTTTCGAGCATATTGGATTTCTTCTGGTAACAATAACTTTTGCAGCCCTATAATTTCCGTGTGCATGCTTCGTTGATCGCCGACTTATGTATATAGTAGACGATGGATGCGATGAAGCGACTCAGATTGTTTGCCGGTTCGGATTATATGGCTACTGCTTACCGACAAGCTTGAATGGCGAATTGCTGAACATGGAGGCCACAATCATGCCATCGTATCGCATTTGTTTCCATTTATTGGAACTATACACAGATAGACACGGTCATATGCATACGTAGGTATACATGGTATAATTTTACTTTAACTACGATTCCCATTCAAAAAGTGGATTTCAAACAGATAATTTTTCGAAACGCTAATAATGATTTGCTTCAGACAATAGGTTTTGCCGGTCTTTTATACAGTCATATCAAAGTTCGGTTGTAAAGACTGTTATTGATCGACCCCTTCGGGCACTCCAATAGCCGGAAATTTAAAAATAATTGCCTCATCTTGACGTGATGTGGTTTTTAGTAAAGCAGACTTTGAATTGCTCTATAGCATTTTGGTGTATGTATTGAACGGTGCTGCCGAACAAATGTGTACATGGAACAATTTTATGTTAGAGATTTCATGGAAAAAAGATATTTTCCGAGATAACTGCAGCAAGACATGGTTTCCATCTTAATGTAATTTTTTTGGAAAGACCGCATGGAATTAATGTTTATAATGTCATGAAATATTTTTTCATACATGCCCAAATATTGTCGATTGAAGAGAGCACTCAAAACACGCATTTATGAAAACACCCTCGATGTACAGCATTGTGTCAATATCTTATCGAAATCATGGTCGGTACCACTGACCAATTTTCTATTACCCTATAATACACTCATACAATACTTTACGTGTTCTTTGGCCACCACAAATGCATGTCATGCAGCATTGAATTGAAATGGCAACAACATAATACTTTTACTTGACTCCCTGTAGGATAGCGCAGGACGTCAATTTATTTTTCTTTTGGTTCTATATCTATATTCCTTCATTAGTAATTTGACGATTCGTTGCCCTGATGCGGATGAGGGACTAGTGGTTATGGCGAAACCAATTATGAACGCTTCAGCAATTAAAAACACGGCACGTCGAAATGAGTTTTTGGGATGTCGAACAGCTGTTTCAATAGTTAAGCAAAGTTCAATATTTATCCAGATTATATTTCCGGAAAAAAATGCCTATTCTAAAAGTAGGGACGGCCAATGTTATTGTGGACAGGGTTTATATTTATTTTACGTCAAAAATGTACGTAAGGTTTTTAATTTTTTTGCTGTCTCACTGATTACACTACACCGTAAAAAGGAAAAAGCGTTATTTGTATAAGAGTGTATAGCCAATGCATTGTTTTTTTTTCGAATAAGGGTGAACATTTGGTACATAACATACTTTTAAAATCTCACAATCATTAACATTTCTGGGCTCTAAATTTGCGAGTTTCCGTAGAAAATGCCTACAATCTTCCAAAAACATTTATTTCAGAGTATGTACTTGTACTTGTTTTTTTAACCACTTTCTACAATATACTTACTTACGAAAGAGTAGAAAAACATATATGGTTACGGAAATTTTGTTTTTTTTTTCGCTTAAGGATTGCGTAACGACGAATCCCGAGTTTTATTAGCAAATTAGTAAATAATCTTTTTTAGGCATAGGAATATGTAGGTATAAAGTTATCTGATTAAAAAGGATGATTTTACTGAAAACAATTATTTTTGTTAAGTTTTTATGTGGTTCTGGTTCTAGCCTCCTGTATGTAGGTAGGTACACGACTGTACTTCTGTATTTGGTAACCTAACCGGCGCCGGCCGTCGACACATGCACTGAAGCCCCCATTAAGCAATATTATTCCACTTCCACCACCACCAGACACCACGGTCATATTTTCTTTTCAGACCAGCGAGTCCAGAATATTATTGATTTTATATCGTTATCACAGTATCAAGACCGACCAAAAGAACCCGAATGTAGCCCCGTGCAAGCACAGCTCTATTAAATCCTCCGAAACCCATAGAAAGCCATACCTACACAGTAAATACAATTTTAAATTTTTATCGGTTCGTCTGAAAATCAACACTACAAAAAAAAGATGTTTGTTTACAAAGAGACTTTTTCCTTGATGTTTACTTCTCATCGGCACTTGTGTATGATGTCCGCGTGTAACACACAAAATAAAATACGATCGGTAATGTGTTAAACGTGTAAATTCAACAGACCAAGATGCGCGTATGTACCTACTCATGTCGTATGTTTAGTCGGGACAACGATGTTAAATATTTTCCTATCAATTAATTTAGATGCTCTAAAATCCCAGATAAGTGCACCGAGTGTTAATTTGAAAAAGGAGGAGTCCCAACATGCTATTATGAATTCTATCGAATTTATATGCGCTGATGACATCTACTACGGAAATTCAAGATTAACATTTCCGTTTATGGCATAAGTTGAATGTTGAATACTACTCGTATATCGTTGAACGTTTATTGTGTATAAAATTAATTGATTGGATTTAATGGCAAACCCAAATGGAAAATTTAGCATACATAGCGCAGTGTCGGATTTTCCATATAAGCAACATGAGGTACTGCCTGAGCTGAGCTACAGATTTTGAAGGGACGCAGATTCCTAAAACATCGATTTTAAGCTCTCCGGCAAATTAACTTTACATATGATTTTCCCCTAAAAAATAATACTTCCAAACAGGGGCGCCATAGAGGGTAAATTCGGCCCTGTTCGTATTTGGAGTTGATGATCGATGTATTGCGCCAAAGTCGTGTTTAAACATTCAAGATTCATATTTTCACTTATACTGCATATTCAGCATAAGCACATTAATATTCATAATTTTAAAACCTTAACATAGTGCCGCTAATATATTTATTTATCATTTTTTACAAAATGGAACAGCGTGAGCGTGTATACATGAAAATTAACATTCATACTTGGTCACGAACAGTTTTTTTAACCTTTATCAGTCTCGCTATATCTATTCTATATCGAATTTCCCTGTGATTGGTTCTGTAAATAGAGAGTTTTACATTGTCGTTGCAAATATAACGACATAGTTTGACATTTCCATTCAAAAATATCGCTTGCCGACAATACGCAAAACAATTTTGCATGTCCGAAGTAGGCAAAGGGTGATAATCACGACAAATAATATCCTCAATTTCGACTGATTACAGAATATCCAATATTCAGATTTACACCCATGCCTACTTGGAACATGCAAAATTGTAGCTTACTTATTTACGTATTGTCGACAAGCGAATTTTTGTATGGAAATGTCAAAATGTCGTTATATTTGAACGACATGCTAAAACTCTCTAATGTTTATATATATATGTACATAGATTACTGGAATAGACTTAATGTTAATAGATTTCCCTGTAGGACAGGCATGTCAAACTCGCGGCCTGCGGGCCAAATGCGGCCCACCTAGCAGTTTTGTACGGCCCGCGGCTAGGTCGAAGAAACACAATGTGTATCAGCATAAAAGCGTAAAAATTTGTTGAACTAAATTTACTGAAACTCGTCAAGAAGTCGGTGGTTTATGCGAGGTTAAATTATGTACATATGTATTTCAGAAATCTTTCTCTCAGTTCTACAAACAATTTACTGACGGTTCTGTCGAAAAATATTAAACCGCTTCGTCAAATTGTTTTGTCCCGAAATTCGATTAAGAATGAAGTTGTTGTCTTTGCCTGATAGTTTTTCTTGCATTTAATTTAAATGCATTTATTTAAAAACGAAGACTAAGCTTTGAAAACCAAGAAATTCTGTATTTGGTGAGGAGACAACATGGATGTGAAATATCGTAAACATAACAACTTGAACATATTACCCGATTGTTCGCCTTTCAGCCTAACAAGCTTCACTAGTGCATGCCTTTGTTTCAGACCACATCAGAAACAAATTTTTCTCCATTTTTAGCCACCTTGCTGTCAACCTAACAATTTTGGCTACCAAGGTTGATTTGGATGTAGGAGGTGGTTGGTATGTATGTTATGTTGTACTTTTATAGTAATAGAAGTACGAGTATAGCCATACATGACATACGAGTAAGTTTCTATTTTCACAACTTTGTAAACAGTTCAAATTCAAGATTTAACTGGAAAGATGATGTGACTACTTTCATACAAAAGTTGTCAGTTGGATTCTCAAACATTTTAAGCTACATTTTAATGCAATTCATTACAGGGCAGGCTAAGCTGATTTCTACTTTTGACAGATGTTGTTCTGTTCTGTTTAGAATAGCCGGAGACACGATTTATTTTATTTTAAAAGTTAGCGTTACGTATCTTGCGTCGAACCCAACAAACCAAAATTTATATCTCGCGAATTGTAACGTAATTGACTGCCATTTATTTATAACCTCCCAAATAAGGTTCTATGCACTATGTATGTGAATGTATGTGAATACAAAGAGCTAAAACAAAACTGGTCAATAAGTCGGTGGATTATGCATTAAACTCTGTATTTTAGAAATCTTCGTCTACATACTGCAAGTAATTACAGTCGAAACTCGATATAACGTGTTCATCGGGACCATCATTTAAAAACGTTATATCGAAGAAAACGTTATACCAAAATTGTCTGGAAAGGTATATCAAATTAAACCAACCAATTAGTCACAATGTCTGTTAGTTCTAAATTAGTCTGATGAGCAGCACAACAATCGGCAAATAGCAAGATTTGCCTATTTTCTTTTTCATCATTCTACTGTCCAATTTCAACAAAAAGTTTGTGAAAATCTCACCCATCATCCATGACTTGGAATTTGATTTGTATAGAGACGGAAGTGATTCGATATTTTTAAAACATCGCGGCTTTTCATATTTTCCGATGACCAGTGGCTTAAATTTTTCTGATCCATCAGCATTACAGCACAGCAAAAGTGTCAACCTTTTTACCCCCGTGGCAATCATCATTCTCAAAAACTACGCTTCTGTCCGGGAGAAGATTATAAAATAGGCCAGTCTCGTCAGCATTGAAAATATTTTGCTTTTGATATTTTTCAAGCAATCCTGGAAGTCGTTTCGTTTTCCACAATTCAACCGTGTTATCGTCAACTGCTCTTGACTCGCCACTGATGACTTTGCGCGTAATTCCGAATCTATTTTTAAAATTTGTCAGCCAACCTGGACTGGCCTTGAAGTCGGCAGCAATGCCAAGCAGGTTCGCGAGATGCATCGCCTTTTCCTGAAGGATTGGTACCTAAATTGGGATGTTCGCCGTTCGTTGCTGGTAAAACCATTGAACCAATGCGTCTGAAAACTTTCCTTTCTTAATCCGCTTTTTCGCCATTGTGCTACTTTCGGCCGTTGCAGCATATTTTAGAATGGTATCTTTATTTTGCAGCCAAAGTTATGACTGAAATGCTTAATTTTTTAGAAAGTTCTACTTTAAACAACGACGAGGTTTCCTGCGCGGTCTCGATAATTTTAATTTTTTCCTCGATGGAAAACGATTTTCTTTTCAACGACATTATGCAATATTAAAACCTTGGTCCAATCAAAATATCCCAATTCAGGCCTCCAAATAGAAAAAAATAGAATAATAGTCCTGAAACACTAGCGCATAAACTCGTCTCATAAACCGCGAAAAAAATCGAGCTTTGTAAACCACGAAAGCATGACACACTACACAATTGCGGGCTATGAACGTCATGAAATATTTTAAATGAGCTTTTCAAAATTGAATCAGTAGGATCTAAAACTCATTTTGCTAAGAAACATTTTGATCCGAAAGGTCCCAAAAAGGACATTAATTAATTCTTGATCAGAGGTGGTGTCATATCAAAGGGGAGTGCATCACATATACGATGTTTGCTTCATGTTTCAAGGACCTTCAACGGAATAAATAGGGCTTAAATGAAAAATGCTCACGTTTCCCGTAACTTATCATCTGCATCTTTCCAAAGCCATAACTGCGCGAATAATTGAAGTTGTTTTTAGAATCTGAAGCTGAAGATTCTACAACTAAAATTTTCCATTCAAACGTGATTTATTTCGTTGAGGGTCGTTGAAACAGGAAACAAACACCGGATGTGTAATGCACTCGACTTCCCCTTTGATATGATACCCCGCATGCCGACCCCCGGTCATTCATTAAATAGTGTCCTTTTTGGGACCTTTCCGATCCATTTTTTTAGCAAAATGATTCAAAAACAACAAAGCCTTACTCTTTTTTTTCTATTTGAAATGCTAATATGACTGGACAGGGCTTAATTTACTCTACAAGACGAAAAAAGAACTATGAAATCACTCGCGTCTCTCGACAAATTCTGTAAAGTAAACTGTAAAAATAGGAAAAATAACAATACAGAGTGTCAAGGAGAGGGGTTTACTTGCATGCTAGGCCGCAAAACACGACGTTGTACGCTTTGAATAGAACGGAACAGAAGCCAATAAGCAGAGAAAACTTGTTTGGAACATTCTTGCATGTGTATCGTAGTGGCTCTTTATCATTATTTTCTAAGAAGTAAAACGTTGTATCGAGTTGCAGAGTGTATAGGAATTTGTAATTGGGGATGGAGAAGCGAGACGTTATACCGAGTAAAAATGTTATATCGAATATTTAGCATTCGTTATATCAAAGTAAAATCTCATTGCATGTTTTACAAGCGGACCGGGACTTTCAAGCGACGACGTTGCATCGGGAAAAACGTTGTATCAAGGAACGTTATATCGAGTTTCGACTGTATTTGAGGTTCAGGAAACCACTTTAGCCTGAAGTGGCGCAGGCAAGGTTTTGAATTTGACAAGCCTGTATAATAAGTCTTGAAAAGAAACGGAACTAAGGTAGAATAATAATTTATGTATTTATTACACTTCAATGAGCAAATTTTGAATGAAAATACTACGGTCTGTGAATCCACAGTATTCCAATTTTTGCTACTGTGGAGTATCAGAACTTTGTCTTGGGTTTGGTCAGTGGTTCCCAAACTTTTCGGAGTCACGGAACACCTAGCATCGCCGCTTTTTTTGTCGGAACACCTCAAAACAGGGAGAAAAAGAAATCATATAGTTATATTTCCAGAAAAGAGAAATGGCGACGACGAGAGTTCGTTGGGGATACCCAGTATATGTATAGATAAAGTACAGCTTTTGTGTTTCTAATCAAAATTTTCCGATAACTCAGAAATTCTAAAAATTTCAAACTTGTATGACACCGTAGTATCTATATAATATTTGCTATAAATTTTCCAGGATACCCAAAATGACAAAAAATGTTGATAAATTCAAACAATAAAGTGATGCTCAAAAATTGGATGCTGTTTCGCAGCGCTTTCTTCGATTCTCTTCTTATCTACGCCACTGGTGTCAAGAGAAAAGTCGATACGCAGTGCTTTTTTTACCATTTTCCCAACGCAGAAATTATTGTAAATAAGCTAGATTTTAACCACAGATGATGCTTTTTTAGACCCTAGGATTGACAGGAACTAACTTATATATATGATGCTAAATTGACTCCAATTGCTTCCGTTGGCTTGCACACACTGTACGTTGTGACCCCATCTTGACGAAACCATAGGTTTCCGATTAAGGGAGTTTAATTGTCCGTTGCTCCATCTCAGTATCGAATTAACCAAGGACGGCCCCGTGGCAAATGTCCAGCGCGTCAACCTCTTGATTAAAATATTGCTATTATGTGGAACTCCGATCAGTTTTACTTCAAACCAGTTATATATTACTAAGACGTACTGTACCAGATACACGACGTAGGTTCACGGGATTTCCAATTTGAGGATTCACCTGAAAAAAGTCCACAGCTGCCAAGCTGTTTGTTAATTGACGCTAAAATTAAGGCGAGTGCTCAGGTACTCACAATTGCCTTTTTTTGTATTGGATTCGACAAGATGACTAGATAGCCTTTTGTGTGGAATAACACTTCATTGTGCATAATATTTTTCCTAGCAAAACGTGTTGTAACATCTTCAATGTCTATAGACTCCAAATAGTCATGAAAATAGTTACATTATAGTAATATTTCTCTAGTAATGGCACTGAGTTATAGCTAATGTGAAATCTCTAAAATGTTCCCTTTTTATGCAGTTAAGGGAGTTTTTAGTCCTTGAAATTAGAAAAAAATACCGTTATTCAGCAGGCATATTTATGGTGAAAGAAATATTTGTCTCTTAATAATGCATAATAATAAATTGATGCAGTGGATTTGGAGGGGTATTTCGTTCGAGTGGTATTTGAATACATAACTTGTTTAAACTCCTTAAAACGCATTTATGAGTAACGTGAATAGTTCACAAATGAGTATCGATTCTCCCCTGGAAGGACTTGACTTATCCTTAAATATAGGTACATATTTTCACATTTTTGTTTTGTATACAATAAGAAAAGAATTTATTTTGACTTTTGTAATTTATATTCTTTAAAAAAAAAATGCTTGGGGGACCATACACACGGCGAATACGTGAATTCGAATCCATGGACTTTAATGGATTTTCGAGCTTATCCACAGGCGGATTTGGATTTTGAAAGAACGAACATCCATTAAAATCCTTGGGTCCGGATCCATGAACTCGCCGTGTGTGTGCCGTCCTGTGTTGATTACAATCCATTAAAATTGTTCTATTAAAATACATTTTTTTCAGGAATCTTCCATAAAGTTGCAACTGCCGTACGCCGACATCGGATTTTACGAGGAATGGCATCCTATGCTGTTTTATGGCCCATAGGAAATCTTATTGAACAAACAATTATCGAACGAAAAAATTTATCAACAATCGACTGGGTTAAATGTTTAAAGTAATCAAACATTTTAATAAAATTTTCATTTAAATTTTTCAAATACATTTCTTCTATTAAAACCATCAGATTCGGTTTATTTGGTGGATTCTTCGTGGGACCAACTCTTTTTGTTTGGATGCGCCTCGCTTCAGTCATGTGGCCTCGTGTCGATGTTAGATCGTCACTTTGCAAGGCAATCACAGAACAAGTGTCATATGATCCTATGCTTATCACAAGCTTTCTGTTTGGAATGAGTCTATTCGAGGGACGAACATATGACGAAGCTAAGCAAGAGGTAAGTACATATTTTTTAAATTTAAATATTGTTTATCAAGACTGTACTGTACATTCAATTGATTTTTCCTTAGGTCTGCTCTAAATTCCTCGAAACGTATAGGGTTGGTGTGATATTTTGGCCAATTGTCCAAACTATCAATTTTACGTTCATTCCTGCGCGCAATCAAGTCGTTTTTACATCATTCTTCAGTATGTGTTGGAGCGCATTTTTGGCACATATGAAACATTTGAAGCAAACCCATGAACCCGACCCTATGTTTGAGTTAAGTTTTTTCAGTTTTTAGTTAAATGCTTTGCAAGAAACGAATTGTTTTATGTTATGTACTTAGCTAGTCTAAAATGTGATTTTTATTTATTTGTAAAAATATGTTTATAAATAGGTACATAGGAACTTCTCTTCAAAATAAACTTTTCTCGAACATGTCATAGCGCTGCCTTTTCTTTTTCAGCTAATTATAAGTTAAATAACCTCCGATGTTGTGGGTTGCTGGTGCAACCAGTGGTGACACTGGTGCATGGCCTCGTCAAATCGAACAATGTAGGTAATGCAAAATACGCTTGATATCTGCATGTTTGTTCTACACTTTTCAGTATAATGGCCTCGTACATTAATGGATTTGATAGCTCTCTGCCTCTACAAGAAAGCTAGTCAGTTCCGTAACTTTGCTAATGAAAAATCCCTTGATGTTTAATATCAAGGCAATTCGAGTCTTTTGTCAGTAGTTCATGCCTGCTGGATATATTAATGAGATAAGGGGCCCGTATGCAAATCTTTTTTACCATTTCAAGAGTATCTATTCTAACCGATTTTGTATAGAGAACTGCATATTTATGCGGTTGTGAGCCAAGCAATGAAAAACGTACTTTTTCATCAATATGGGCATATAAGAAATGCTCTATACATTCGGAAAAATATTTTCCGAAACAAAAGAATAGATAAAATCCATGTGCGCAATATTTCTAACAACTCCCATAAAAATGCAATTTCGCAGGACATTTAATAGTGGCCAACTTCACCCTCCTAAACCCTGCAAAACCGCATTACTCTAAATTCCTGTTGGGTATTCGCTTTCAAAACACTTATCTTCTTTACATTTGTTGTAATCCTCTTGTGTTGCACTAAATCCCAATTACGTGCAGTCGTTAAAATTCGTTGTGTAGGCGAATCGAAAAGAAACATGGGGTGGAATAAAATGCCAAATGCGGATAACAAATTTTCTTGTAAACAGTAGATGACACGATTAAGGGATTTTCCGTTTCGCCCTCGCTCCCATTTAGTTGCCGCATACGTACGTTACCAACGACAAACAATGAAGCTATAGAACAGAGTATAACATCATGGTAAATTCAAACGATCTTTCAGCCCGGTCTATTTCATTAATTCTCGTCCCAGCTTGCAGTCGAAGCAATGCCGAAGGACGAATTCATTAAGTGCCGGTTTGGTGTGCGAGTGGAAGCAGATATGTGTACACGCTGCGTAAGTAATATATTCGCTATAGTCGCCGTCAATGCCAAATTATCCTCCACTGGCACGTGCATTGAAAAATTCCTATGTAAATAGGACATCACGTAATACCCCCTTCTGTTAGTGACAGAGCTACTGCAATTTTACCTTTTCAAACCGAGAACCTATCAAGGACGTATTATACCTACTTATACGGACATTCATACGCATTGAAAGAGAGAAAGTAGAATGGACGAAAGATTCGCTGCAAGGAAAACAGTTACGTATCCGTTGCGTTACAGGCTATTAAAATCAGTTGTGATCACAGGTACGTCTGACAGACGTATATGAGGGAAATTACAAGCTTGACACACATATCTTCGAATGACGCAAATACGTCATAATCACGAACATTTACCATCATTAGCACGAATTCCAAATTACACATTTGGACCATCATTCGCTCAATAATGACAGGGGACGCCATCTGTTGAAAAATTGAAGAACAAGAATTTTTGCAAAAATATTAAATTTCTTATCAATCTTTACACATTTCTATTCAAATTCTTCAAGAAAAGTGTGTTTTTAAATTATTGAACAGAATATTCATCAAAATATCGCTGTTGTTGACATTTTCATCATTTACCCAAACGTCAAAAGTAAATGACGAATTCTAATGACGAAAACATATGTGTCACCTCAATTTCGAACTTTCATCATCATGACGAATTATCGTCATAATGATTTGGATATGTGCCATAGCTATTATATTATTTTGTTATTTTTTTTGCTTTATTCAATGTTTTGATTTAGCAAATGATTATCCATGGTCTTTTGATTTTTTTAAGCAAAGTAAAAAGAAAATCGTAATTATAATATCAAAAATCAGTTTTTAATTTTTAATTAATTAGTTACATATTATGCGTTTTCGGCTATTTTTTAAATAATCTTCACAAGAGAAAGAACGATTGCTACGTATATAAAAATTTCAGAAATTGTTTCGAAAAGAAAAACTAATAGTTTTAGAATACAAACTAATTTTTTTTTATATTTTAATCTCTATGCGCGTATTTTTTCACATTTTATAGAAGAAATTTGTTTCATCAATATTTTGCTTTGAAATCTACATTTTAGTTCAATAACTTTGAAATACAAAAATACTTTACCATCTACTTTAAAAAAACAAGACTGAGTTCTAATCGTGCGAACAGCACGATGAGTGTATTTGTATTTGTATTGTATTTGTATTGTATTTATTTCATAAAATTCAAAATGAGTTACATAATAGACATATAAAAATATTTCAGGAAGTAAATCGTTGAAAATTATGAAAATTGAAACATTATGTATTCTAAAACGAAAAGAATTAAGAATAGTGTTTAATGTTACTTCGAGGAAAAAAAAAAAATTCAAAATGTATGTGTGGGGTGATCTCAAAGTTATTAGTTATTTCAATTAAAAGACAAGATATAACTCAGATGATAGAGTAAGTAAATAAATGCAAACAAAATGTATAGAGACTAATAAGATTAAAACTAGAAGCAAAAGCAACAACTCTTTGCAGTCACACCAGAATGAAAGAATATAAGGATTCCATATTATCAAAATCTAAACCGAAGAGCCATTTTCTAACACACTTAGCAAATCTTCCAGCTGTTGTTACTGATCTGATTGAATGCGGAAGGCTATTAAATAAACGGCATGATGAAACCACAAAGAAATTTCGGAAGGTGGTAGTCCGGGAAAATGGAACTGATACCAAATTTCTGAAGTTACTGCGAAGATTATGGTCTGAATGTAATCTAAAATTAAGATTACCTGATCGAGCAAAAAATATATTTAACACTTTGTAGCAATACAAGTGTCTGACTGGAAGGATATTCAGGTCAGAGAACAGATTAAAACTAGAGTATCTACGGTTTTTTCGGCAAATGATTCTCACCACGTTTTTTTGCAGAATGAGGATAGGCTGGATTTTATTATAATTTGTTCCCCCCAACACGCAATTCCATATTGAAGTTTGGAATGGAAGATCCCAAAATAAATAGTTTTTAACAGATCATTCGAGCAAACATTTCTCAAGTAATAAAAATACCTCAAAGTACATCTGAAGTATTTACTTAGATCTTGCGTGTGGAGGGCAAAACTCAACTTGGAGTCCAGTGTAAGACCCAGGTATTTGAACTTATCAACAACTTCAATATCAAAACAATTATCACTACATTGATTGCTTTGGTTAAATGTTAGGCTATTAGGCAGTACCGAGCAACTACAAGAATTTAAGCTAAAACGTGAACAATCAGGTGCGTGGTACCAAAACTCGTCATAGGCTATAACACTAGAAGACAAATTAAAAAACATGAGCTTAGTTTTTGTGCTTATTATCAGTTTATGATGTGAAAACCAACATCTTAATAAATTCAAATCCCAGTTAATATCCGCAACTAAATCCAAGGGAGTTCTAGAACCGTAGGTACACCCTATATCGTCCGCGAAAGCTGTGATTGATCCCTTAAAGTCTAATTCAAACAAAGAATTTATATAGACTAAAAATAATATGGGGCCCAAAACGGAGCCTTGAGGGACTCCCAAAGTCAAACACTTAGCACTACTGCTTATCCCTCCAATGTTAACACGTTGCGATCTATTTGTTAAATATGATTTAAACCAGTTTAAAATGAAACCACGAAAGCCTGCATGTTCAAGTTTATTTAATAAAATAATATGATCTACCATATCGAATGCTTTGTTAATATCAACGAATAGGGCAGCTGTTAATTTTTTATTATCAACATTGGTAAAGATCCTAGAGCAAAAATCGAGTAGAGCATCTTCCGTGGATTTACTTTTTCGAAATCCGAATTGTAAGGGACTAAAGAACTTAGACACATTCAGAAAAGACACCATCCTTTTTTTCACAAGTTTCTCGAAAACCTTGCTGATCACTGGCAGAAGCGAAATGGGTCTATAATTACACAAATCAGTTTTAAGTCCCTTTTTAAACAACGGAAAGACATCGGCGCATTTAAGATCATCGGGAAACATCCCAGAGAAAATACTTCGGTTGAAAATAACTGCCAGAATGTCTACTACGAAGTACCTTATTTTCTTTAAAATAAAATTAGAAATATTATCATTACCAGAAGCATTAGAGTTTTTTAAAGAGCCTATTACTCGTAGAATTTCAAACGGCGTTATTGGCTCGAAGGCGAAACTAGGTCCATATTGATTATTGACACTATATCTAGTATCACAACGGCAATGACTCGATTTTTCAGCTGATGAAATACACCCTAATGAAATGAAGTAGCTATTAAATGCATCAGCAACCAACAACTGATCCGAGACTAAACAATCATTAATATTAACGGCTATGGGTTTGCTGCTTGAAGATGTTTTATTCAGGATACTGTTAACAATATTCCATTCGCCTTTTGAATTTCCCTTAACAGATCTAAAACGGGCTTTATAGTAATTGTCACGACAAATATGAATGTTCTTTTTCAGCTTGGTTTGAAGTTTTTTCACCCTTCGTTTTAGCTTTCGATCGTTTGGATGCTTAGCTAATCTTTGACTAAGTTTATTTTTTAGCTTTACTGTTGACAAAAGAGAGTTCGTAATCCATGGTTTCAACTTATTGTTATTATTTTTAAGCTGTTTAATAGAAGTACACGCTGAAACATGAGAACAAAGAGTGTTAATAAATCTTGCATATGATGCAGAAACATCACTCTCTCCATACGAATCTACCCAAGATTCTAGAAACAGTACGTTACTTAATTTTACAAAATCAACTCTTTTTAACGCTTTCACGTCCTTTCTTTTGCCTTTATCCACTTTTGCCAAACTTAAATCAACCAATAAACCCGTCATGGAATGGTCCGATATATCAAAATTAAAAATGAATTTCTGATATACGCTAGGATTAACAATACAATTACCTAATCTTAAATAGAAGTGATCCAAACAAGTTTCAGATATCCGCCTAGTAGTCTCACTAAAAATGTTTGTTAGACCAAAGGAGGCAAGAACGGACTTATAGTTAAGTATCATATTGTTTTGAGCCAACAAATTTATATTAAAATCCCCCGCAATTATTAGATTGTTAGATTTAACGCACGACAATAAGTTCGAAAATTCATCAATAAACGACAATATATCAAATCTTTGTAATCTATAAACAAACAAAAAATTGTAATTAACGTGATGAAAATCAATAGCTATCTGTAGAACATCAGCGCTTACAAAATCAAGACATTTTATTAAACTAGCAGTCCAGCAATCTTTAATAAAACATCCGACGCCACCTGCAGCATATCCTTCGTTTGTATTTGCAAAAAAATTATAACCTGGTAAATGATAATCATTTAACTCAAAATCGTAAATCCAAATTTCGGAAACAACAACAACATCCGGAAGACTCGCAAAGGTATTCAGAAAAGTAATAAGTAATTGAAAATTCTCTCTTAAGCTTCTAACATTCTGATGCACTACAAAGAGTTTGTTGTCACAATACGAATTATCAGAACTCAAGATATCAAAACTTACATATGTCGGTTCGACATACCCTATATACCCTATACCCATGTACAGACCTAGAAGGCACGCAAAACCCAAAATATTCAATTTCATATTTTTTGTGGGAGAGGGAGGGGTAGATGGGTGGGACCTGACACATCTTTATTACCTTGTTAAGGCATCCAACGGCTACCATTTGATACTAATTTGAAGTTTTTCGTTACATTCTATCAAAAGATATGGCTGAATATAACTTTGTAGGGGAAGTAGGGGTAGGGGCAGTCGGACCTACTCCACTTTCCACCAACCTAAAACATATGTCAGAATGAGACATTGTTAAAAATTTCAAGTCGATAGCGATATCCTACCGAAAGTTATGGCTGAATTAAAATATCAAGGAGGGGTAGTTTGTATGGGAGGTAGGGGAACCCGTGGTCCGATTTGGCTCATTTTCAATACCGTCCAAAATTTTAGCAAAACAAACATTTGACCAAAATTTCAAACCGCTAGCTTCATTATTTCGGAAGTTATCGTGCTAACAGACAGACACACGGACAGACAGACAGACAGACATGGCTTATTCGATTCAGGGACCGACCCTGATCATTTATATATATACTTTGCCATACCTCCGGTGGCTCCTTTGAGGTGTTACATAATATCGGCGTAACAAAAACAATATACCCAATACCACCTTATGGGTATAGGGTATAATTAGGTATTTACGCAATAATAATTATATCACAAAGAGTAAGAGTCCGTCATTTGAATTCCAGTTTGTTTGTTGTTGTCGTTTTATACCTACAGTTACAACAACAATTTCCAGAAAATCTATTTCCGAAAATCATTAGTGCTTTTCAATAGAGAGTTTTACACTGACGTAAAACCCACCGTATACGTAATTCAAAATTTCCAAGCAAAAACACCCGCGCGAATAGCACGTAAATCTTATACGAGAGTTTTTAACTAATTTTATGACAACTAAGAATCGCGACCCGACAATTTCGACTGTTTAGAGAACATCAACTATACGGAAATATACCCATGCCTACTTGGGACATGCAAAATTATGATATACTGTTACGTATACGGTACGCAAGCGAATTTTTATATGGAATGTCAAATTATGTCGTTCTATTGCCAACGACATGCTAAAATTCTCTAATATTTGTTGCAATAAGTAACCAAAATCAACATAAAATTCAACTCCGGGTAAGAAGAATCTTAGACGAATAGAACAAAAAGTAGTGCGGATCACAGGCTACGTTTGATAAACGTATTATAGTTTGCGAAAACCATTTACTCACGCCAGGGAGTCATGTTGATCGAAAAATATTGTTTACTCCATTCAGTAACAAATTGGTGAACGAATAGAAGAAAACCTGACATTCGGGGTGGATAAGGCTTTTGAGTTATAACGTTTTATACGCCGAGTATACGTCCACTGGACGTACCTGTGACGCAACGGGTTAAAGAGAAGACTGTTGTCCTGTTGACGACTTTGCAAGTGCACTCACTGACAATTCACAACAGCTTTCCGGTTAAAAAAGAAGATAACAATAATATTTTTGTGTTTCTTGTCGCAAAAAAATGTTGCTTTCCAAAACGTGCTTTTGGGAAAAATTGCGCTTGTTCCCCCTTGGTATATGGCTTGCCGTACTCTGTGGCCCTGATCGTTTGGTCGCCACTCCGATCTAGAGATCTATAGAAAAACGAGGTTTCGAAACTCTGCATGGTTTATTTTTCAAAAGAATTTGCAACTGCCCCCCCCCCCCCCCCCCTCCCTTGTGCTTTTTTTGGTTCGTGGGTCTCTTCGTTTGAGCTTGTTCCGCACTTTGTCCCATTTTTTGTTTGTCTATGAACGGATTTAACTTTTGAGCACATTTGAAAATGGGTATACGGTTCCGAAACGAACCGGTCGCATATGTTGTCCATTCTGATCCTCTAACTGCGATTTTACGAATAAGAAATGATCTCCGGAACTTTTCGTTTACATATTCCACATAGGCAGACGTACGGAAAATACCGAAAGTTATTGCTGATCCGCAAAGCCGCACTTATAGGATCAGAATGGACAACATTTTGTGGGAACATATGCGACCGGTGCGTTTCAGAACCGCGCACAATTAGAAGTCTTTTCTTCGCACTCAACATTTAAAAAAGAATGCATCTATCTTTGTCCGTTAAAAACCATAAAGTTATGGACTAGGATCTAAGAAATACATTGACAGGGGATGGGACGCTTTGGGGCCGCATGTACTAGCTATCAAATTACGACTCCATTTTCAAAATAACTTATTTAATTTCAAAATGATTCGTGCATTCGGTTGAATGTTTGTATTGATGTTCTGGCAGAGAGTCTAAGGAAAATGTACACCAAATTAAAAAACGTATGCAATGCACTATTACAGTTTTTATATCATGATAATGATTGAAATCGCAGAGCACATCGAAACCTTTTAGGCAGGAGAAAGTGCTCTGTACACCATGGACCCTTCCTCTGGCTGCGTCACTGCTCTTCAGTGAGATCCAAAAAAACTGTAGAGCACCATATTTCACATAAATCCAGTTAGAAAAGTTAAAAAACCGTTAATGCTTTAAAAAAATCTCTAGTAGGTATTTAAAGAAATAAAGACGCATTATTGGAACGTATTTTTCACGCACGTTTCGCAGGCACCTTCTTTCAAGCAAGGAATATTCTCCCTAAACAGATAAGCATAAACGAAAACTGCTCAGACAAAATTAATATCATCATAATGCTCTTCCACGTCGCATTATCCACCAACCCCGTTTGCTATTGCGAAATAATCGCTAACCAGCAAAATTCTCCTTGCAATAAGGCTGTCATCGACAAAAAAAACTCACTCTTCCAATTTGTTATCATCATTCACTGCACTCTACCAACCCTCTTTCCAATACATGAAATTCAAGCAAGAGAATACCGTAGGGTAAAAATACTTTTTTAGGTAAAGGATCCTTTTTATGGCTCGCCGAAATATGTTGCAAAGTTCAATAAAAAAATTTTTTGTACATACTTATGGCCCAACAATACATCAATGTAATCAATACAAGTTATATTGGACCTTGGAGTGTCGTTTCGGGAAAAAAGGAAACAGACGTGTGGAGAAATTGAGTTTCACACCAGTGAAATTTTATGACAAAGGCATATCCTGCAAGTTGTTATTGTTGTCTTTACGGGAATTATATATTAGTTGCGTAGGTATATTTATACCAATACCATAGGCAAATGGAAATCGTAACATAAAATGTATTCCGTGTAATATAATACAGTATTGTCAAACATAGCACGTTTTTGAAAGGATAGGAAAAACAAGTCAGGATTGGATGAAATCGGGAACGAGCTTAAAATGTAATGGTTATACAGGAAAAATTATATGTTACATTAATGTAGTACCTACACCTATTGTACCAAAAACTTTTCAAGTAAAGGGTTTCCTCTTTATATGGTGCCTTTATTACTTTTCAATCATTCATTAAAAATATTATTATTGCTGCAAATTTTATTAAAGACACCTAAAGAACATACATAGGTATATGTACAGAACATACAGGGTGGCCCATATAAAAGTATACGATTTGAAATATAGAGACATGGGAGATTGCAAAAGGGTGTGTAGTTTTATCTGATAGTCTTCATTTGGTTTAAATGAAAATTAAAGACATAATATATTTTGTTCATGAATTATTTCAATAATAAAAAGAACACAAATATAATACAAGAATGCTTACGGAAAAACATTTATTTTATTTAAGCATATTACATGAAAATTAAAAATGATAAACTTTGTTATGTTATAATGATTTCCCTCCTTCGCGCAGCCCAGTCCTCTCTGTGGTTTGTTCCATTACTCTCCGCAATGTCTCTGGCTGTAGCCCTAATTTCCGATCGGATACTTTCTTTAAGTGCCAAAATGGTTCTGGATTTATTACTATCAACCCCTTTTTAAGTAACCCGAGAAAAAAAACCGCAGGTGTTGAATCTGCAGATCCAGCATGCAAGTTTATTGATGCTCCTCTTGAAATAATTCTTGTCTCGAACAGTTCAGATAAAATGTAAATTGAGGCTTGTTCTGAACAAGAGAGCGGACCAAAGTGCCCAACATTTTTCGATACCGCTCTCCATTAACTGTCGGCCAATCGCCGTGCGAATTTTAAAAAATTACCCGTCCGATTATCTCTTGAGATTTGATCCCGCACCAAACAGTGCATTTCTCAGAATGTTCTAATTTTCCCTCTATCAGAATTTATCAGTTAATGAATAGAGAATTTTGTTATTGATTGAATTGATGCGCAAAATTGCTACTTTCTAATTCCCAAAAACGAGAATTTTGAAAAAATTACTTACCTGCTATCTAAGGTCAACGAATTGTCAGAATTTGAGAAAAAAATAATGGCAAAGAAAAATGTTAGAGTTTCATATCGGGAACCTCGCAAAAAGACTCTTTTCCTTTTGATGCTACACAGCCCTCTTATTACTTTTATGTGGGCAACCCTGTATATAGGTACACACATATTTCAGTGTCAGTTCAAAGGCTATTTTTAATGAAAAGAAACAAGTTCGGTGTTATTAAGTATCTTGCAGGTTGGGTTTGCTTTTCATTCTAATATTTGGTACATTACGCTTTCAGGTCCCCAAGGGAAATTTTTGATGTTTCCAATATTTTCCGCCATAAAGCGGACACATAGCTTTATGGCGGACGGTGTCGCTATTGTCGATAAGAAGAACAAGAAAAATTTCCCTTGGGGACCTAAAAGCGTAATATACCTAATATTTTAGTAAGATACATATAATGTAGTAATTCTGCGCGGAACAATGGCCGTGTTTTTTCAACAAAGGGGGTAGGTTTGCTGATCCAAACGGGCAAAAAAAATCATCGAGAGTAGCATCCAGGTTAAATTTTAAATTGTCACGTAGGCATTACAATTTAGTTAAAAATATTGTATACTTATATTACAGCCCCGTTTTCACTTTACAAACGCAAAAGTTTAAATGCTATTTTTTCAATAAAAATATATATTTATGCGTGAACCATATTTTTTCGGAATAAGAATTAGGCAAACGACATTTTCTAAAATGAATTTACAAGCAAATACTTTTTTTGCACACACTTGTATGCAACATGTAAAGTATACCTTGGATGATTTTAAAATTTAATTTTAGCTAGTCATTGGAATGCATACATTTAGGCAAATGTTGAAAATTCAATTAAAACTGAACCTGAATAAGGCTACGGGTTAGCATTTGTATGAAAATTATCCCGTATAGTGTAGGTTAGCTGTTGAGAAAACACTGCCAATATTGGCTACATTACTATAGCATTCTTCGAACCACATTTTACGCCCAGAAACATACAAAACATTATCCTCGTTTATTTTCAGTTCGTCATTATGTAACCATATTTTCTAAACTAAATACACCCTCAGCTGCGAAGGAAATGGTAATTCATTGAAATTGATGTTAAGCACGTTTTCAATATACGACCATGATCACGTTAGGCAGCACTGGGGGATTTATCGTAATGAACTTCGTGTGAAACTTCCCTTTTTTTATGTTCGAGTCCTTTCATTATTATAGTGATTCTCTAAAAATCTATTTTTCGTGCCAAATGAAAAACACACCTAGGTACATATTCGTAGTTTTAACTGGAGGTTGGAATCTATTTTAAATTTGAAATCCTTCACGATAGAGCCCATTGAATCATGATATTGTATGAAAATTTCCTGGATAGCACTCATATGAAAATGCCGTGTGTGCAGCTTTGTTTTCGAAGGATTTAAGGGTTTATATTCACGTACGTTTCGGATCGTGTCACTATGTAGGTACATACATATTGTTCACGTTTTGTAAGACAGCTTTGTAAATTCACATTGCTGCATTACGTGCATTTGCCATTATGCTCTCAACTTTCGTATACGAGTACAAACATAAAAGAATGCGCACTTGTAAAGTATAATTCGCAATAATCCTCATAAATCAAATTCGGATTCCAATTTCAACGTTCCGCTCTACTCAACATACAACTCGGCATTATTAGAGTTGCCTCTTCGCATATTCATCACTCGGTTTTTGTATTATAAAGAAAAGACTAAGGATATCTCAATGGTTGCCTGAAGTAAAATATATGAGCTGGGAATTATACATGCTTTATCGATCGGACAACTTCACCAGCTGTAGTTCTTCAATGACAATGACTTTGGGTTCAGAGTCCTATTTCATTCACCTCACAGCCTATAACGCGAAAAAAGGACCATACGTACGTACGCGTGTATAGAGATGGGAGGAAATTCAAAACAAATGCTTTCACGGTATCTGGAAATTTTCAGAGAAGTTGCCCATTGTGATATGTATAAGCCGTGTGCACGTTTGTTTAATGGTCGTCCTGAGAGTATTTTCACCAGTGATGAACTACCCGGGAGAATTGCGTTTTGTAATATAAATGGTAATATAATCATTAGTGAAGTCCGAACCGAAAACGAGTAGAGAGAATACATATTGCTTAATGCCTTGTCATCTCGGTAAAGAATAGAGCACGAAACCCTTTTGTGTCATTAAAAGTGAATTATGTATGTATTAAAAATTGGATCCTTCGGCTGGTTCTGAAACTCTAATTAAATCAATTATGGCACAAGTTTATTATTTTGTTATTCAGTACATTGTTAATATAGAAGTAAAAGATAAAAGTATGTCCTTATATAGTTCGTTAAATAACGAGGTCGACAAAATAACAGTCCAAAGTGCAAAATCTGGTGAAGAAAATATTATTTTTATGAAAAAAAATACATCGTTTTTCAAGCTTATGGACAAATTTCCTTTTACAAAAAAAAATTGAAAATGGAAATGGAAAATTGGAAAGTTTCGAATTCGTGCTCAGCTCCCAAAAAAACATAAGAAACAAAAAAAATGTTCTCCACATTTTGCAATCTCATGCAGGTTAGGTACATACTACACTGAAAAAATCATTTGCTAAAAACAAGAAAAAATACAATAAAAAACAGTAAAGAAATTTTTTTTCCTGACTTAAGATGTATGTATTTTCTTGTTCCAAGAAAAGTTTTTCTGATTTAAGATGTTTTTTCTTGTCCCAAGAAAAGTCTCTGCTTAAAATAAATAAATAAACATTATAAGTTACGGTCAAGTCAATATCGACCGATTGCAACTTCTTGCTAGTCAGTAGATAGAATCGCGGTGCGGTTTCGAGCATTTGCATATGCCGCAGATAACCAAAAGATTCACAGCAGGTTTTTCAACTTCGCTGAAGCTTATATCTGTGAAAGCTTCCATGATTTCGCTTCAATTTTTATTGAAGCTCGAACAAGCATCTGTGCGGGCCGACCATCGGGTTTCAGAAAGTATTTTTTAGCGAAACATTACTGGAATTTTTCAAATGGCTTTGGAAAATATCCCAGCGGTGAGTAGATGCAGTAAGCAGGGGAGAAAGGGGTCGGTGGCAGGTAATTCTTGTAGCATTTCCAGTTTTTTTTTCAAGAAATTTCGTTGGCTGAATGCACTCATTAGACTACGAAAACGTACATCTGTCAGCCGGGGCGGGCTCGGTTTTGGAACTATGCGAACAGTGTTGAGCTTTTTTGACACTGTCGCTAGTCCGGGTAGGACTGATAATCCAGCTGGATTCATAATTTTCATACCACGTTGTACAAATGCGGAGCAAGTTCATGAGATGCCACAGATGCTGATGTGATGACTCTGTCTTGTCAAAATTAGTCTAAGAACCCTAGCCGTTGTCGTCCGTAACTGGCTGAAATATCGAATATCCATCATAGTTGTAAAACATGGTACGAAGATTACGACAGGCTAGACTGACGGGTCCTGCCTAAGTCACGGAACTGGTATTTCGGATGACTTTTTGTACTCGCCTCGCTTAATATGTTATGTTAATAGAAATATTTTATTATACGCCTTAGTTGCATGCTTATACACAGAAGAATTGTGTAATCGCCATATTATCGGTGATATTTTTTTTTTTCAAAAAATGCTTCCGCAAATTTGCCGCCCTGGGCTATAGCCCAAATAGCCCATATGTAAATACAGGCCTGATCAGGGGTGAACAGTAAAACACGGGAAGGTACCATTGGGCCTGTCTAGACACTTTCACATTTTGTTCGTCTTCGTAATTTTGACAATTGAAACTTGAGATGTCTGCGCTATTGAAGAAAGACATTCATCCTTGAACGCGATTGCAAATGTTGAATATGTCAACAACTCACCATCTATTCATACTATTAACGAAAGAATTTATCATTTACCCGTCCTGACCAAAGCCGCGACACATATCTAGCGATAAATAATGAACAGATGTGGATAGAATGAGGCATTAATCTCTTCTGATTCCTTGATACAATCAATGACAAGTTCAATGTTGAAAGTCGAAACGGAGCTTGAAGACGGTAGGGAAGACCAAAGCGCGAATGTGTGGACATAGTCATTTATCATTAAACAAAAAGTAAACAAGGTCTAATTCGAATGTCATTGTTTCATTGAATTCTGAGTGTGATGCGGTTGTCACCCATACGACTTGCTAGTCGCATTATTTTTAATATTGTACTACTTCATATCAGAAAATAACATTAGGTATTTTCTTTTAGATTAAATAACGCGACGGTCGTGCCGAGTTTTAAAACTATATATTTTCTACACCCCTAATACAACTTTTACCGTCCCTGATTTTCTTAGAAAGTCGTCGCCGGGAGAAGTCGGAAGACATAAATAAAAATTCGTTCACTTTAAACAAACAATTACTGCTATTCCAGTTGCTGACTAAAATTGCTAGCTCTGATTCTTGGTAGAGTAGGCGGTGCTCTAAGGGAGGGCAGGCCGGGCCGTCGCACAAAGTGCCAAATTTCAGGGGCCGTTTTTTTGCTAGAACTCCATTAAAAAAAGTTCGAAAAAGCCAAAAAGATAAATTCAATATCAACTTAGATTTAGTGGAAATAAAACCATGGAAACTGCGCATGGAATAAAAAGGGGGAAATGAAATAATAGCCCTATTCGACTCACTGGATCATTTCCAGATTTATTGGAAATCCCATACAAAATGATAATCCTGGAAGTTGATCCAGGGTATGACTTGGATCATTTGCCAAACTAACCCCCTAGATGTCTCCGCGAACAATTTCCCGTATGTCATTTTGTTATTCAGTATTTTTGGTTTGTAAACTTTATTCAGAGTTAATCATTTTAATGTTTCTTGCTACTTATCCTTTTAATTGTATCTCGCACGGTGCTTAATTACAAATGCAATTTATAATTCAGAATATCGCGTTGCGGCCAGATGACATGATAGTCAGCTGTTACCCAATTGGGAAATTTTGATCCGATATCATTCGACTTGGAGAGGATCAATGTCCGCTTCAGTCGAATAGGGCTAATAGATCCGTTTTATTGGGTTAAAACGGGATAGAATAGCACAACTCCCATACACATTTGACAGTTGCTGTTCCATATAGAACAACTAGTGTCACTCTTTGTATGGATTGTGCTGCATTTAGAAACTTAAAGTTCTACGTTAATTACGTCTATGATGCTAGCGTCGCCCCATTTCCACAAAGCAAAGTTCTTCTATAAAAAAGAATCTCATTGGAGAATTATGAGCTAATTTCGACCTCCAATTGAACATTTAGTTCCTCTTCTTTTGACCAGAATTAAGGCTTCTAATTAGTTTTGCTTGCATGATCCCTGTAATTCTTGCCAAAGAGAAGCGGGCCACCTAATTTTCAAATAGAGGACGAAATTATAGCAGGTAATTATTATTACATTTATGAGATATGTTGCAACTTGATTTCCAAAAGATGAAATCTAAAATTTTGGTTAATTCTGTTGATTCACTGGAGAACACGTCCACTAATAGTAAATAGTAAATTAATTTTTTGAGTTTTCTATTTCGCACTGTAACTCTTGATAGAATAGACCTAGGGTGTTAAGATCTTGCCCATATATTGGTAACAAAATTTATTTGATTTGTACCAAAAACTGAAGTATCCATCCCAATTTTTGGATACTTGTAGTGTACGCTTTGGTCCAAAATTTTGAGCATACATTCAGAAGACTACAATTAACTGTTATAATGACGTTCTAAGAGATATTTTGTCTTTCTAGATAGAATTTATCTTTCTAGATAGAATTTTGAAGTGACAAAATGTGAAATTTGTTACATATTGGGTTCACTTTGGATGGGGGGGTATCCTTAGTTTTGATCGGAGGGTAATAATATAATAGGCACCCCACCAAATTTGATCTGCCTGGCTTAATTTGAAAAGAAGCTACATGCATGCCTTTTGAAAAATGTTAGGAAGCGTCAATGGTTGGAGAGCTTCAATTTTGGTACAAATCAAATAAATGTTGTTACCAATATATGGACAAGATCTTAACACCCTAGCATAGGTTTATTCTATGAAGAGTTACAGTGCGAAATTTACATACTATAATACTTTTGGGTCTGGGGTATAATTTTCTGAGAAAATGTCTAGAGTGTTATATATCACTACAAAGGTAATTTTATTTACTTTGTTTCGTCCTCAGGACATTTTGCAGTTAGACTCATAGTTTAAAAAAAACAGAATTTTAACCTCTTTGCCACTTCTTCCCCACTTAACCCATGGCGCAAATTAGTGTAACTTTTTACCGTGTATATTGGGCAGTGTATTTAACAATTTGGCACCAAAACTTTTTTTTTTTTAATGTTTGGGTTTGGCGCTATTTTTAACTAATTGTACTATACTAAAAATAAATATTGAATTCCTGGAGAAATTCATAATGAATACTAAGGAGTTGCATAAATACTCAGCAAATGGACATTGCCACAGCGCCACAGCCACAATAGCAGTCCTGCCTAATTTGTTTCCGGATAAAGATAAAGATAATATCGGCATTTGACTAGGTTTCTCCGATTTAACTAGCTCTGTTCTCATTCACCCGCTCTGTGGCTCACTTGGTTGAGTCGCACTCTACGGTGCTAGTAATCTAGAGGTCCGGAGATCGAATCTCGCCGTGATACAAAATTTCCGTACATTTGTGGATAGGAAATATATAATGCTTGCAATACTTTAGGTAAATATACACTCCGAAATGATATGCAATGTAACGTTGACTCGAAATTGCCTATAAACGGCTGGGTTAACGCACCATGGCCCCACATGGGGCTATACGGTACTGAGAAGAAGAAGAAGTTCTCATTCTCTATTACAATCTTTTAAGCCACTAAAGAAAACTGTTCGCGAAGAGATCAGGCTAATTTAAAACTTATCGAAGACTACTCCAGGTTCGAGTCCCAGTGTGACCATGCATTTCTGTAGTGTACTTATAAAAATTCTCCTATGGCAGCTGGATCAGCGATTTAAATTTTCATAATTTTTTTATTTTCATAAAATCATCAACATTTTTCTTAATACTATGGATAACATCCAAAGCTCGCATTTTTGGCCGTCCGAACTCCTGAGATGAGGGTACTTGCACAATATCAACATTATTTGGCATTATTTTTTCACTAACCCGTTGAATAACTCTGCCCACTCGCTTGACCGTCTCTATTGCGCCAATTACCGATCTACCATCCGCACGATCTTCTATTTCATTCGATTCCGATGATACAGAACGCAGTGTTGCATAGGTTGTGTCCTCAGTTTTGATGTCTTTCTGAAATACATATTTTTATGTGAAATCCCAAATTGGTTAAATGTTAATAGAACTCACCGATGAAACCACTAAGATGTTCAGTACCACAACGTATAGGGCGAAAATATATCTTTGCATATCAGTCTCTTTTTAATAAACAATTCTACGTAGTAAATGATATAAGGAAAATGAGAAATCAACTTCAAGCAACGAGCTTTTATATGAATAAATATTTAATAACGGCGACCATTATGCGAATAAAAAATTGCATGATTGTTATTATTTGTACATATTTAATAATAATAATTGTAATGACACATTTTAATAGCATTCATGTAATACGCTGTAATATTTATTCACGAATTGCTATTATGTAAAAAATAGTAAGGATTGGATTTCTTATGATATAGTATGATGCAAGATTGATTGTGGTGCTTTGTAATGCCGAGAAAAGTATTTCAAAACATTTCGAGTGGATTTAACCACGGTGAAGAGCAGGCAAGTGTTTTACGGGCATTTCTGAATAATGCACCCTCATTCAATCGGCCTTTTTAAAAATCAGAATTTTAGCTGTAGTGATTGATCGTACAATAAAAAAGAAAATACTAGACTGCTTCCCTCTTTGAATTCATTAATCTGATAAGAAAAGGTGATAAAACACATTTTCTTCAATGCGATAACTTATGCGCAGATGTCATCCATAACACACTCACAGATGAAGGATCCCTTTTCGCAATCATATATATTTTCGACAAAAGGTACTCGTATTATCATTTTAATTGGCATATATGTATACCCTTCAAACGGTCAAACGAAAAATCCATCGTCGTATCCTTAATCACACGCACAAAAGAAATGAACTTGTTTTCGAATTTCTGGATCTATGTAGGTATGTACAGGGAACAAGTCTCATACATCATTTATCGCCATATGTCTAACGGGTCCTTGAATGGACTCCTGTTCGGTTCTTATCTTGTTAGTTCGGCGTCGTCAGACATGGTTTATCTGGTGACAAAAAAAAAATAAACGATTCGTCACACTTGATCTCTTCAGATAAATGCATATAGCCATATGATTTTCTTGTTTGGGTTTTGTGTCATTTCTGGAACTGCATCGGGACCATCATCACATGGAATGGAACAATACTCATTGTGATTGTACATATACACATGCTATTCTATACAAAGGAGGCGAGTATAAAAAAAATAGCTTAGATCATTAGAACAATAACATTCAAAAAAAGGAAAAACTTATCTTGAATAACTTGATGGATTTTCGTCTTTGCGACGTATGGAGTTTAAACTGCAAGGGTCCGGATCTTTTGAAATTAAAAAAGAAGAATTATTATTACAAAGGATTAGAATAAGGGACAGGCATATGATATGTACTTTTTAACTATTTTTATAAATTTTGCTTTCTTTGTTTGATAAGAATGCTGAATACCTAATAAAACTAAAGATATCGCAGTATTTGTAGATAATATCTCGAGGATACATCATTCAAATATGTCGTATTCCTATGCAGGGCCGGCTTTAGGGTGGGGCGGTCGCCCCGGGCGCCAGGTTTAGGGGCGCCGAACCCCGTATTGTTAATTTAATTTATTTTTACAAATTTGTTTGCTTGAGAAATTTTTTTTTTTTACTGCTGAATTAGTCGGATGTAAGAATACTAATGCAGGCTACACGACCATCCATCAAGTATGAACACACTAAGATTTTTTCAATTAGAATACAGTAAACCGGAACTAGATGTGAGCTCCTAGATTTTCTAGTTGCAGACACTATTAAAAACTGTTTTCTACCAAGAATGAATAGTACATATATCAGTAAAATATATTGCTTTTCTAGAGATCTATCTTTTATTTGCTGAACATCTAGTAAAATTGAACTGGATATCTAGGTCATATTTGAGACTCGATCAATTTTACATTCAATCTATTTAAAAATAGTGGATACCAGTTCTATTTTTTTCAGAATCGCTAGAATGATACTGATTTTATGCACGAGAATCAGCCTAGTAAAATTTTACTGGAAAAAAAGACTTACGGAGAATGTATATAATACCATAAATTTAATTTAATTCTAATCACAAGTTAACGGTATATTTTTATACAAACGCAGACGTGCGACAAGAATTCTATGTGCAATTTCACAAGGTTCACTCAAGGCCGCACGACACAAAATGTCACCTGTATCTTTATATAAATCAGGTAACGATTTAGTTGGGAACTCATAATATCAGATTCCCACTTCAGGAATTGACTGACTGACATGAAACCTTTAATTAAGAAAAAAGAGGTACACAATTCTAATAAGCACATTTTTGAACCATCATCAATATTTTATATGAGAAAAGGCAATTCTGGATTTTGTTTATGCTTTTGTCTTTAAGTGCGCCACAAACCTGACGATTTCTTGGCCGATCGATTGGGCCCACAATCGATCTGCCACACGTACAGCACATACATTAGGCAATTTATCGGGCAATCAACACAAAATAGCGAAAATGATACCATTTTTGGTGATGGAAGATGGACATCCATTGCTACTTTTGATGGAGAATGACCGCCACAACCACAGCATGAAGAACGACCACAGGTTTATGTAAAAAAATCGGCAACTGAGAACACATGATTGTCATGACAGCTTGCACTGGCAATGCGTTCCACACGTCAAATCAAAAAATTGAATCCGATGGTTACAAAAACTACTTAAAAAAATGAAAGTATATAAAGTTTTAATACGTAAAATTATTAACTTAATGAACGTTTATGTTGGTGATTCAAAAATAAACCGGTGGTACCTACATAGTGTAACCTGTAGTAATGCAAAATAGGCAGGTTTCCCGAACAAACCATTTCTAACCACGGTCGAAATTACAAAATGAAATGAATTAATGTTTTGAAAAATATGGACGACTACTATACTATATAATCGATACTGACTGAATTCGGTACCATAAAATTCAAACGTATTTAGAACCATTACCAAGTGCGTTTTCGCAAGGACCAGAGTATGTAAACCAGGAACGCATTCATTGGAACTGTCCATCTTTCCTTAATTTTCGTCGTCTTCGTGAATTCCGCAAATGAAGATAGCAGTGTTCTCTTGAAAATGATTACTAATTTGGAAAATTTTAACATAGAAAAGATGAATGGAAAAGTGCAACCTACTTAAGTGGGTTTTGCTATCGTCTTCTCATTCAACATAACGAATGTTTGTGAGCTAAGATGTATGGTTCCTTATGTTTCTGCGACGTGAGATTGCCTGTTTTTATTTTTGAACGATTATAAAACTGGCAAAGTATTTTGTGGTTTGATTTAAAAATTTAAAAATGAACACTACCGTAGATCTTGCAATAGATCTACTACTTGCTTACACAAAACTCGCTTTTTTATAATATTAACGAAATAATAATTTTCTAGGACGAATTATGAACAAATATTAATCGATATAGGCATACTTTTCTGTTCGCTTTAACCAGTCAATTGATTGGGAAACAAGGAAAAATTAAAGTGAATTTAAAAACAGTTAAAAACAGATAGTTTCAAGGGCGGCGGGGCAATGGAGAAAAATATTCCCAAAGAACGTTAAAGTTCAAGTTTTATTGCAATTTTTTCGTGTTTTAGAAACTATAAGGGGCGCTTCTTTCAAGTTCGCCCCGGGCGCCATTACTCCTCAAGCCGGCCCTGTTCCTATGGCCTATGGTTGTGTGGTTTTCCTTATGTTGACCATTAAAAGAATAAAATAAAATAATGATAGCACTGGACGGAAGTACTCTCAGTTTGTTTATTATATATTTTGCAGTATGTACCTCAAAATGATCTACCTACTGCAATGATGAGCAATGATGAGTTATATCAGATCGGTAGACCCCGACATATCAGAGCCCATAATGTCAGTTATATATTTAACTACATCTTTCGGTCTGAAAAGCATTGACGAATTGAGTTCAAAAAACAAAACGAGACCGAGGCTAATTTCGGGCGCGGCCGAAATTTGAATACCCTAATATTTGGGGGTTGGTTTGTATAACAGCCCCATGGCGTAGTGTTCCGATTTCATCCGTTCTTAGATATGTTTGAGTCTTTACTAGAAGCACATTTGGGTGAAGTTAGGTTAGGATTAAGGCTTTCTTAGGAGAACCTACTTTTGGATTTTGGGTTTCTATGGAAGCCCCATGATTCCATGGTCCGATTCCATTCGTTCTGACATATATACAGCGTACACTTAAAATAAACTTGTATACGAAGCCCAAAACTGAGACCGCCCCTCCCCCTGGCAATTAAAATTTTTTTTTGTATTGAATATTACTGAAAGAAAAAAAAGTCTATCATAGATAATTTTTTTCCGATTCACTCATTCGCATTTTAGTTTGCAGTTTACATGTTCTAAAAACCATACACAGTAACATTTCCATATCAGTTTATTACAAGCCGTCCTTCTACCTTATAGTTGAAATAATTGGATGCGTCAGCATCGGCATCAGCAGAAAATTTTCAATTTAGAACATACACATTTGCCTTTGATGACCCACATTAACAGCAGAAGCAGAAAAAATGCTTCTGCCGCTGCTGCTGCTGTCAATGTAGGTCATCAAAGGCAAATGCGTATTCTAAATTGAAATTTTTCTGCTGATGCCGATGCTGATGTCGATGCCGATGCTGACGCATCCAGTCTATTTCAACTATTACAAAGTAGTCAACATCCCAAGCACCACAAAATAACCTGGGTTAGATTTACAACCCGATTTTTGGTTATATTTTAGTTAAATAATCAACAATATGGCTTATAGTTACAAAAGTGATTATTTTGTTGGAGTCTAAACTTAAAAATTTGCTGGAAAATTAACTACATAGATGGTTTCATTTGAGACAATTTGTTCTCCTGAAAACCTTAATGTTATCTTTGTAAAATAATAAATAAAACATCGCATGATCGATATCAATCTTGCGACCGCCATGCATTGCGCGTGATGTACTTCAGATTTAGAGAATATGAGAAGTATTTTCTTTCTGGCGCAATGGCAATGATGACAGACTAGCACGCAAGAGAACCAGGTTCGATTCCAGCTTGGGGCAAATAGATAAAAAGGTAATTTCATTGGATAAGAAGGTATAAAATATTATAATATCTCTGAGATAAAAAGTGTCTAAGATAAATAAAATTGTCAATTCTGAAAAATAAAAAGTATTAAATATTTAATTTTTTAGCATACGAAATTGTAGTTATATTCACAACAATAATGTCTGTTTAATTTTTTCTTTAACCCGACTGCATTTAACTCCTTTTCGAGATCCAAAGCTATAACGCTCAGATCGTTGATATTGTGCGAGAGTACGTAAATGTCGAAACTTCATCATACAAGTTCCGTGGCGTGTCGCGGCAAATATAGTCGAATGAGCAAAATACTACCATCGGAAATAGGATGTAATCCTTCCCAACTTCGTTATAAACTTTACTGTGAGATTTCGTTCAGGGGAGGGTTAGCTAGGACTTCCGATGTTATGTTTTAGAAGCGTAGAGGAGCAGCTGGCTTGAGCAGCTAAAGAGATCGGACTCTCAGTTGAATAAAGTGGATAGAAGAGCATCTGAAGCGCTTGGGCTCCTATTTGGAAGAGAATAAACAGCTCAAGAGCCTTAGCTTCTATTTTAAGGAAGAGGAAAAGCATGTATCCCTATATGTCTTCAGCCGACTGTCGGATAATGATTCTTTCTATGGATGCTGTGGATGTGAGATAAGAGGCTTGTCGGTATGTTTCGGCAAGAGATGCGATTCTGTAGAACCAAGTAAAGCCAGAATTTAAAACGGACATAGATCTCGCAAGTGGAATATGCAGTCCGAAAGCCGAAAATAGCACTGAATATAGACGAGCTACGGTATGAAAAGCAGAATCGGAGGCCAGTTGAATGTAATCAGAATCACCAGTAAAAGTCTAAACACGTCCATAAATGGGTACTCGTTTAAGTGAGATCATAGTTCGTCACAAAGGGCGTGAGTTCGAAAAACACCATAAACTGAGTCTCGAACCCATGATCCTGTGCACCGAAGGTGCGCGCACTAACCTAAATTTTGCCTAACAATATTGCCGCGACCAACAATTTCAACTCCTAAAAAATCTTGATGTTGACCGAAATCCTGGCTACGCCCATGCATGAAAATCTCCACATACATTTCGGGGAAGAGATTGTGATTGTCAGTCTGGGTTACGTTCCAGGAAAAAGCGACTTAAGTCGAAACGACTAGTATTTGAGCGTCAAATAAATGCAAATACTTTCCATCGTCTTTGGGATATAAATTGGTAATTTGGGCAAGTTTAAGTCACCTCATAGATATTTCCAGACCGATCCATAAGATTTTCGCGTTTCAACTAAAATCAATCAAGTGTCGAAAATCGACTTCCTGTCTAAGGTTTCTACAAATTGGTCGAAGTACATACACTCTAAAGAGCAAAAAATGTGAAATTCGGAATAAGCCCGAAATCATTTGTGAATCAGATTCATAGGGGTTTGAAATACCTACATTTAAAACTGGAAAATTAGTTTTTGTAGATGTTTTCGAAATTTCCAATCTGCATTCAACCCAGAAGACAGTTTACATATTTTATTTGTCCCAGGCCAGGTTTTGCGGTAGACACCTTTTCTCAAGAGTTTGAAAACTATAGCTGCTTGTAGTTTACAGAGAAGATAATTCAAAGATCATTAATCCACATTTGATCTGTGATAAGAAAACTATTATCTGCTACCCGTTGAGTAGCGTTTTTACAATGAAAAATAGTTTCTTTCCTGTAGGAGTAACATCTTCATGTGATTTTTTGACCAGAACACTTCCAAAAATTTGCCATTTTTTATTTAAAAAAAAAATCACGTATCGCGTTGTAAGGTACGAATTATTCAACGACTTCAGTGCGAGCGACTTAAATCGAGGTATTCCTGTACAAAAAAAAATAATTGCGTGTTGATGGTCGTAGTGGTCAACTTCAAATAACACATTCCTGAATACTGCTTCTCGTCTACTAATTTATCTTATAACGAGTGTTACTTAACTTTTTTCTTAACACATAAAAGCTTTCGGAAATCTTTAGAGTAATCTTCTTCTTCTTCCTTGCCTCGTTCTTTATACCGCTCCATGGTTTCGCGTTGCTCGACCTGCGGTGTAGGCACATCGCCCTTTTTGGCGGTGAAATCTCAGCATATCATATCTCAGTAATCTTCATAAATGGTAATTTATAGGCTTTAGTCGCGCTAAAATTTAGTATTCTTAAAAAACTGTAAAAATTAATTTTGAATATTCTTAGCAATTTGCTCCGTTGCTTTTTACATTTAAATTCAACGGCCATGCGTGACGTCATCAGCGAGTGTCGCCATCTACATGTCATGTGGAGTTGAAATTGCTTTGAAGAAGCGCCGTCTACCGTTTCAAGTAGAAGCTATGTAGAACTAATCGAAGACACAAATTTGTAGTAGAATATGGTATTCTACTACAAATTTGGATATTGATTTGTGACCCGATCCACAATCTTCCGTGTGGATTAATAATGTGGAATCAAATTGACATTTTATGGACTTTATCGTGACATTTAGGATTTTGACGTTTTCTATATTGACATCGAAACAAGTTTCGAATCTGGACATTTACTACACAAAATGCCAAGTTCACTGAGCACCGAGCAGCTAGAAACATTCGTCAACGACTACCTAAAAGAAGATCTTAGACACCTAGAGCAGCAATTAAACGCTCGAAATGCCGACATGATGGAATTCATACAGCTGAAAAATATGATCGAAAGCATCAAGGAGCACATGCCGGACGGTTTCAAGACACAAATGAACATTGGCGGCAACTTTTTCATGCAAGCTCGAGTGCCGAAATCCGATCGAATTATGGTGAACGTAGGCAAGGGCGTGTTTGTGGATTTTACATTGGACGAAGCGCTGAAATTTGTGGATTTTCAAATGCGTGTACTGGAAAAGGAGACGGTCGTTATACGTGAGGAGAGCATCAAAAAGCGGGCCGACATCAAATTGGCAATGATGTGTATCGGAACGAAGCAGAATCTATTCCGGTCGGACAGTGATTGAGACTGGCACTAGCTGTGTGAAGGGTATACGCTAAGGAAATTTGTATGTGATAATCTCTGTAAGAAATTAAATATTCATGTTGTATACTTTCTGTATTTTCTTATTCTACTATACAATTTAACTAGGCGTTTTCACTGCAGTCCACAATCTTTTTGCGCAATTCAAATAGGAGTAATGTGACAGCAGAGGCAGTGTTCAAGCTATTGATATTTTTTGCCATAGGTATGTGAAGGCATCCACCACTCTTCTGTAGAGGATCCTGTTTATTGCATTTTCGTAATAGTCTGCAAGAAATCATTTAGATTAGTAACGGCTGAAGACAAAATCGAGCTTTCACATACCTGTAGGCATCCTCGCTGATTCCATGTGTCTCGCCGCCAATAACAAGTATACAATCACGGCTCCCCGGACTTACTTCCGCTTTGTCGTACGGCACAACGTCTACTTCGAACTTAATGCTATTAGAATTATTACTTTCTGCTAAGTACACTATGGGATACCCCTGATCTCTAGCTGGACCTCCCAGCAGCCGATGATATATTTGATCCCATGTCAGGTCGTCGTAAATCGACACGTGAAACTGTGCACCAGATCCACCTCTCAGCGACTTTGTGTCCCACGGATCACAACAACCTTTTGTCACGAGCACCTCCTTGCACGGTAGAGCGGCGCACGATCGAATAATACTCCCCAGGTTATTGGGCTCTCGAATATTATCACATATAACAGTAATAGGCAATGTTTCCCTCCTCTTGCCAGCGCTCTCAATATCCATTTCATTTGGCCGGCGGAAAATCGCAATGACACCCGGACAAGTGACTAAAGTCGACCACGATCGAAGATTCTGTGCAGGTACCCGATAAATTTGCGCGTTTTTGCATTGCCGAATCTCATCCTTAATCTCCATCAAATTGTCCTTTTGAGCAAACAGCACCGTTTCGAGCTTGATACCGGCAGCAATAGCGTCAAGAATTAATCGACGACCTTCCACCACGATTTGTCCTTTTTTGTCGCGTGCTTTGCGCGACTTGGCTGTTACCATTAACTTCGTTAGAGTAGGATCATTCAGGCTTAATTTAGTGTAGCTCAGGTTCAGTTCCGGGTCTATCAAGACTGGCGATTTTTCTCGAATACGTGCCGCCGGCTTGAGCTGATTGCCCTTAACAGGTTGAGTAAATGGTTCGGGTGGACGTTTTGCCGGGTTGCGATGTTGAACCTTGACGAACTTGTGAGAGGATGCCTCAAAAAGACTCGACTCGATTTCGGCTATTGTGTCGATTTCTGTCAACGGGCCGGGTTCTACCTCATTCTGAACAAGAGGTTTCCGCAATTGTCGTGGTAGGAGGTGTACCGACGATGTTCCGACAAATCGATTTACGGTACCAGCTGAAGAGCGTGCGAAGCACGACACTGTACGCAAAAACATTATATTTAAGGTTCAAAAACTATAATAATAATTTTTAGGACTGAAACTGTGACAGATAGTTGAGGTTATATTTCTATGATGTGTCTTCTTCTTGCGTCGTCTCACTAACTAGATTCCAATACTGCCAGGTCAGAGGAATGGTAGGAAATGAAAATTAAGGAGTTTAGTTCCCTGTGTTGCAATAAAGAGGGCGGGCTTTAGGGTGCTAAAAATGTTCAAAGTTTTAATTTATTTGTCTGTTACAACGGTTTGAAGGCAAAAATTAAAAAATATCAATAGGTGTGTTTTTTGGTTATCCCGTGTATGTTTGCGTAACGAAACTTCATATAAAAAATACCGGCGTACAGAGGGCTGCGCCCGCAATACGAGGGTTTTTTAGAATTTTAATGCATAGTGAATATTTTTTGTACATATATTTTATAAGCAATAAATAAGTATTGTGCACAACATTAATGAAATGCTTCCTGTAAATCTATTTTTGGATTGGTCTAAATAAACGCGTTCCAGAATGAAAGGCTAGCGCCTTTCATTTTGTTCCACCTTTAATTAGACTAATCCAAAAATAGATTTACTATTTATCCAGTTTGTATAAAAGTACTCCAAGGCAAATCTACAGGCATTTTTCGATTTAAGATTTCTGATGGCCTTTGACCAAAAAGAAACTCAGGCAAATGTAAGGATGGCTTGGCTTTATATATGAACTGAATTATCAGCTGTAAATCAACTGTTACTGTTTTTGAATCAAGGAAAAGCAACCTTATATAAAATGATTCCATTGTGTTCCCTGTCATAAGAGCCAACGCAAGCTTTCCTATGAGTATTGAACAAGTATACTTTTGCAGCTATTCAGGGACACCCTGTTAACTTGGTCCTACTAACTTCAAAAATATTTGTGGCAAACACTATTACCATTCTATGCATTTCCACCAAATTTCATGTTCATTGTTCGATCAAGTTAAAAGATATGCATTGAAGAAATGCTTAAGAGGCTTGCATTGTGAAAGGCGCTTACTAAATATGTACTTATTTGGCTATATTTCCGGTTTGGATACAGTTATTCGAATAAAAATTCGTAGAAATATTCAATATGCAATTTGCTAAAAACGCTTAGCAGAATTTTCATATTTGGAAACCTAAGAGGGGCTACACACGAACAAATTGAAATTTTACAAATTTACTGTTATTTACTTTTCCTTTGCAAAAGTCAACAGTCTTAATATTTAACGTATATAAGGCCCCACTGACCAATCTTTGTGCAAAGTTTCATATAGATCCCTATAACGGTTTAGAAAAACGGAGCTCGAAAAAGAACTTTAACTTTAAACGCCAATAACTTTTTTACCGTTACTCGAAACTGTAAAATTTCAACTGACATGAGTTTAGATCTTTGATTTAAATACCCATACGTCAATCTCCGATAAAAACTAAAAAAGTCGACTTTTTCCAAACGTTCGGGACACCCTGTTGTTTTCTTCCTACCAACTTCTAAGGTATATGTGCCAAAGACCATTCTACACATTCCTACCAAATTTCATGACAATCGGTTGAGCCGTTCGCGAGCTATTTAGTGAACAGACGGACAGACGGACGGACGGACGGACAAAATCGATTTCATAAGGGTTTTCTGAAAAAAAATTTCTAAAAAACCCTAAAAATGGCATGTGGATCAGCTGGCATTTTTTTATATGGAGTTTCGTAACCCAAACCTACACGGGATAACCAAAAAACACACCTAACGTTTACAAGTTTAGACAAGTGCTTAAATCATTGCACATCCAAAAAATTGTCAGCACCATGATCATAGCTAGGAATATCCTTACGTTGCGGAGGTAATGTATATATGTAAGTATAATTAAAAACAACCACAGTTAAGATTTTCGGTCGATTTAAATTGTCGGTGCCAAAAATGTCATTAGAATATGTGTGTTAAAAATTTTAAGAAATAACAATAAAGAATAGACTTTGGTCAGCTTCTAACGATAACTGGTGCGTTGATGACTACCGTGTGAATTGACATTAAAAAATTACAAAGTCCATCCTTCTATAAAACTGCGGTCAACAATTTATTGGATGACCATACGAATGTCACACTATAAAAAAGAAACCGACTGTGCTATAGAAGAATATATGCATGTGTATGAGTTCGCTTCGAGAGACTATTGCATGTGTGTGATGGATCATCCAATAAACACAAGATTGGAGTATTTAAAAGAGTATCTTTTTAGGTTAACGTTTAGAGACAGTTTCATCGAAGTCTTATATCACCATCTTTAAATTTATTCCATAATGATGATAGAAGCTTTCCGCAAAATGCTTTAAGGATGTGTTATCGGATCAAAATATTTCTTTAAGCGATGTCACACAATAAATTAATTTCGTGGTACTATATAATTGCTACAGTGTGAAGTGCTTCTTTAAAGCAAACGAATTGTTGCTTGGTCGTGTGCCCGGATATTACAGGCTTAAAGACTACGAGTACGTCTAGTTTTCAAGACTGCAGTCCCAGCAGTGGATCACCGTCTCTCTTGGTTTCACTATCCCAAAATATTTAGATTTCCAGAGTATCTTTCGGTGAGGATTGAGACCAGACACCAACTGATGAGCTCCCAGTTGCAGTTTTTACTTATAGCAGGAACATTTTCGAGCCGTACCGCATTTTCTTTCGAACATAGTAATGCAGCGATTTTTTATTGGGGTTTTTTAGAAACTTTTTTCAAAAGATTCCGTCCGTCCGTCTGTTCACTAAATAACTCGCGAACGGTAAAGAAATTTAGTAGGAATGTATAGAATGGTAACAGTCTTTGGCACAAATAGGAAGTTGGTACCGCAAAAATAACAAGGTGTCCTGAGGTGGTGAAAAAGTCGACTTTTTTATCGGAGATGCACGTATGGGTACTCAAATCAAAGGACTCGCCGAGTACATTCTATATCAGTTACTTTTTCCCAGTTTTGAGTAACGGTAACAGAGTTACGGGCGTTTGAAGTTAAGCTTACGTTATCACCTCGGTTTTTCTGGAACTTTATGCAAAGATTGGTTAGTATGAGCTTATAAACGATAAATACTAAGACTGTCTAACTTTAATTTAAGTTGACGATTTATAAGACTGTTGACATTTGCTAAGAAAAAGCAAATAACAGTAAATTTGTGAAATTTCAATTTGTGCGTGTGTAGCCCCTCTTAGGGCGTTTCACAATACCAGGGCAACGTCATCGCATTTGTTCACTGCATATCTTGTGACTGGATCAAATTATGAACATGTAATTTGGTGGGAATGCATAGAATGGTAATAGTGTTCGTCACGAATAGGTACTATCGAAGTTTGTAGGACCAAATTAACAGGGTGTCCCTGATTTCTGCAAAAGTCTACCTTTTCAATACTCATAGGGAAGATTTATGTGAGTACTCAAATCAACGGGCTTAACGAAGTGTTATAGAATGAAAGTCGTCTGGAACGCGTATATTTAGTTTAGACCAATCCAAAAATTGATTTACAAGAAGTATTTCATTAATATTGTGTATAATTCTTATTTATTGCCTATAAGATATTTGAAAAAAAAACATTTCACTACGTATTAAAATTAAAAAAAAAATAAAAGAAAAACTCGCCCTCTGTACGCTCGGTATTTTTTTTTAAAGCAGAGCAGTATGAACAGAAAAAAATGTCCGTAGTCATAGGCCAGAAGGCATCCTGTTGAAAATAAGGACAAGTTTCTGCTATAGTGAGACTGGGCCCATGAGCCATGAAGAGTGGATTTCATTGAGGTTTTCCAATAACTTTGTTCCTTGAAGCTCACCTTCACCGGGATCAGTAACTGGCCAAAATTAATACCGGTGTACCATCCCAGCTGGAAACAACCAAGGCCGTTAAGTTAGCTCAAATTTCGGACGCTTTCACTGTTAAGACTAAATACCTGAGCTTAACTTCAGGAAGACAAATCACAATTTCTATTTTAGGGCGACCGATAGAAAAAGATGAGAACTATATCGGAACTGATGGTGGGGCTGATGCGGATAAGCTGCTGCTGTTAATGATAATTGTTATTCCCAAGAACTAGTTATTTTTAAAGATTTTATTGTAAGATTCGCCCTAGCCGGGCATCACCAGGTCTAAAAAGACCTGTGTTCGAGCATCGATGTGTCATTTTCAATTTCATTTTTTATTAATTTCATTTTTTATTAATTTCATTTTTTATTAATTTCATTTTTTATTAATTTCATGTTGAACAATTGTCACTTAGTTAATTTCCTTTGAATTTCCTTTCTTTTCAATTTTAATTCATTTTCATTTTCATTTTCCATTTCATTGAATTTCACTTTTATTTTAAAATCCGAAAGCGGCAACATTGTTTGTTATCAACATCTAGTACGTTTTACCATTACCTGTTTGTAAACGCACAGTTATAATGTTTCAAGCAAGCAACAGTCATTTCAATAAATCAGTCTACTTTGACCTTTTAAGCAGACCACTTGCCTTTTCATTTCTCTTCGCATAAAAAATCATAAAAATAATACATTCTCGGTTGCTGCGGTACATCGAACCGTATGCAACACTTTAACAAAATTCATAATACTCAAATAATTAAATACGGAGTAAAAGCACTTCGTACATTTTGGTGACCCCGACGTGATCGCATCCCGCTTAGATCGCCCGTTATAGTCAGTTGGCATCATACAAATTGGGAATTAGCGATCACCATCAATATTCTTGCCTATCTTCGAGTTTGCGATTTTCTGCAAATTTATTTGGCCTGCAAATTTACGTCCATCCATATATTTCTTCGCTATTTGACATAGTCCAGTTGCACATCAATCATTAGTAACTTGGATTCACATTTGTCGCCAGCATGAGCCTTTCGGAATTGCATGGGCAGCAAATCGAAACTGCTACAAATCTTGAAAATTTCGATGCGAAGTATAAAAGGACAGCTAGAGAGCGACAATCCCCTGAATTTATGGAGGCGAAATTAAAAACGTTGGATGAATTATGGGCTCAATTCGAAGAACGGGATCGTTTGATCCGCACTACGTATAGTGATCAGTTAGACCACGAATATTTTGTCGATGATCTTTATGCTTCTACAGAGGCTAATTATGTTGCGATTCGTGAAGATATCATGACGGACATTCAAAATGGCAAAATCAAACACTGCGATGATATTCCGCCTATCGAACCATCGACACGAAACTCCATAACGGCTGCTATTGAACCAGCATCAAGTCGTTCAATAATTGCTCCTCATCAAGAATCGTCAACGCAAAATATTGAATTGGCCAATCTCAAATTGAAGCAAGCCAAAATCATTGAAAGAGTCCACGGTGTTCTATCGCATCTGTTAATGGACGAAACACCACGCTCTGCTCACTTTTATGCGATGAAGCTAAAATCAGTTGAATTGCATTGGGAATCTGTACAAGGCATTCACCGTCAGATTGTCGACAACATGCTAAACATTGATCCACCCGCATATGATTTGGATTTGTACTTTGAAACTGAAGAGCAAGTTCAGAACATGATGCTCGAAGTTCAGGAACGTTTTCAATCAACGTCCACTGCAGTTCCACAAACACAATCGTCATTTTCAAATTTCGTACCTCAGCCGCGGGAACAAGGCACACGTCAATGTCAATTGCCGAAAATACCAATTCCTAAGTTCAATGGCGAGTATCTGAAATGGCGGCAATTTAGTGATTTGTATGTAGAATTGGTTCACAAACAGTTGATACCGCCATGTCAAAAAATGTGGTACCTAAAATCAAGCCTTACTGATGAAGCCGAATCACTAATCCGCCACTTGCCTATATCAAACGACAATTACGATATAGCCTGGAAAATCATCAGTGATAGATACGACAACAAACGCTTGATCATCAGTGCTATGATAAACAAGCTCATGTCACAGCCAATTGCTTCTACTGAGTCGTCGGCTTCGCTCAAAGCGCTGCATGATACAACTAGAGAGTGTTTACTGGGCCTAAATAGTTTTGGCATCGATACAAGTACCTGGGATCCACTCTTACTGCATATTTTGATACAACGATTGCACAAAACTACTCATACACTTTGGGAACAGTCGTTGAAGCAGCCGAGATCACTACCGTCTCTCGAATCCTTTTTGAATTTTATTGAGATTCGTTTTCAATCACTGGAAGCGCTTGGACTTAAGCACATAGTCCCACCCGCAGAGAAAAGGCACAGTAGCTGTAGCTCAATGAAAGCGCTGAGTACATCAATTGAATCAACAGAATGCATTTCTTGTAAGGAACAGCACCCACTTTTTCGATGCCCGAAATTCTTATCGTTGAGTCCCAAGGAGCGCTTAAATTTGATTCAGCAATGCAAACGCTGTGCAAATTGTTTGAGAACGGGCCACCGTACAATGGAATGCAAGTCTGGCAATTGCTTGAAATGCAATAAGAAGCACAACACTTTGCTTCATTTGTCAGAATCAACGAGCATCTCACAAGCAGGCACTTCTTCAATTTCTCACGAAGTTTCATTATTAGCCACTCCAACGAAACCTGATCGTACAGCAATACTCAGCACAATTCTGGTAAATGTTGCCGACAAGTCCGGCGCTTTGGTAGAGTGTCGAGCATTACTCGATAGTGGATCACAAGCCAACTTTGTCACTCAACGGCTAGCGAGAAAATTAGGACTGCGAAGAACAGTTTCGTCAATTGGGCTGGAAGGAATTGGCCAAACTACAAGTCATGCTGCAGAGCGAGTTAACATTTTGCTTTGTTCCAAGCATAGTGGGTATTCGACTCAAATGGAAGCTTACATACTGCCGACTATAGTCTCAGACCAGCCATCAAAACAAATCAACATTAGCAGCTGGTGTATTCCAAGCAACATTAAATTGGCTGATCCAACGTTCCATGAGCCGAGGAAAATTGACATGTTGATTGGCGCAGGGCTATTCTATTCCGTTCTATCTGTTGGACAAATTCGACTTGGTAATGATCAACCAATACTACAGAATACACTTTTTGGCTGGGTGGTAGGAGGCCATTACAAAGTTCTGGATGTGGATTCGAGTAAGCTGGCTTGTGGTGTGAGTTCTATTAATGAAGAGATGTTGAATTCTACAATCGAAAAATTTTGGAGATTCGAAGAATGTGACCAGCTCGATAATTATCATCATTCATGTAAACTGGCTTGCGGTGTGAGCTCAATGTCCGAAGAACCTTTGAACATCACAATCGAAAGATTCTGGAAGCTCGAAGAATGCGATCAGTTGGCGAACAATTTTACTGCAGCCGAGCAGCGGGTGGAAGATCACTTCATGCAAAACACAGAACGCAATCATGAAGGACGATTCATTGTCAAGTTGCCGTTCCAAGGTGATCCGCGCAATCTAGGGGAGTCTAAGGATATAGCACATCACAGATTAAAATCCATTGAACGCAAGCTAATGAAGGATCCGGAGATTAAGAAGCAATACATCGATTTCATGCGTAATTTCATCGATCGCGGTTATATGGAGCCTGTCGATCTTGATACTATTGTCGGTCCGCACTATTTTCTACCTCACCATTGTGTTATGAAGCCCACTAGCACTACAACAAAGCTGAGAGTGGTCTTTGATGCCTCAGCTAAGACGTCAAATAATGTATCGCTCAACGACATTCTGGCAACAGGTCCCACAATCCAAAACGACGTTTTCACAACACTACTCCGTTTTAGATTACCGCTTTATGCATTCGCCGCTGACGTTGAACAAATGTATCCTCAAATTCTCATTGCACCCGAAGATCGGAAATATTTATTACTTTGGTGGCGAGAAAACCCCGATGACAAATTGAAATGCTTCCAATTAAGCACAGTTACTTTTGGTACAACTTCAGCGCCATATCTAGCCACACGCTGTCTTCTGAAGCTGGCCGAAGAAGAAGAGATCACTCATCCTTTGGGTGCCCAATGCTTGAAACGTAATGTTTACGTTGACGACATCCTCGCAGGAGCCAATGAGATCGGTGTTGCTCTTAAAACCCAATCGCAGCTCTGCCAAATACTGCAGAAGGGAAGGTTTCACTTACGCAAGTGGTGTGCAAATGACCCGCGGTTACTGAACAACATTCCGATTGCTGACCAACAAATTGAATTGAACTTCAACAGCCCTCAACCAGGAGAAGTAAACACAATGGGATTAACATGGAATCCGAAAAGCGACATATTTACAACAAGGATCGCTGAAAGTGGTGGTAACACAAATGTCTCGAAACGGATAGCTTGTTCAGACATAGCACGGTTATTCGATCCTCTTGGATTTTTTGCACCAGTAGTTACATCGGCGAAAATATTTTTACGAACGTTGTGGAAACTTAAGCTCGACTGGGATGCATCACTCCCACAGAATCTGCATACTTCATGGTGTGACTTCCGACAGGAGCTCAAATTACTTGAAAATATAAGCATGCCACGCCACTTATATGGAAACCAAGTCACTAAAGACCCGCAAATTCACATATTCACAGACGCCTCAGAAAACGCATACGGAGCTGTGGCATATATTCGTTCAATTGACGTGAACAACGCCGTCATAGTCCGATTTGTGTGTGCGAAGTCACGTGTCGCACCACCCAAACAGGAGCCAATCCCTCGACTCGAACTTTGCGCAGCCAAGCTAGGAGCTAATCTGAAACGTCGCATCCAAAAGGATTTGGATTTCAAGGATGACCAGTTCCACATGTGGTCGGATTCTACCTCGGTCCTTGGGTGGATCAACGCGGAATGCTCCAATTATTATACCTTTGTGGCGAACCGCATATCAGCCATTCAGCAAATAACCAACCCGAAGCAGTGGAATTACGTCAACACATCGGAGAACCCTGCTGATATAATCTCGAGAGGTTTAACTCCAAACAAACTGGTCGACAATAATTTTTGGTTTTACGGACCCATATTTTTACACGGTTCCGACACTCGATGGACCTCCAACACTCCAGCAGCTTTTGAAGAATGTCATCTTGAGTTAAGGCAAAAGAGACGCACCGTTCTAACAACAGACATGATCATCAATGGCCATATCTTAGACAATATCAACCACAAGAATTCTTTCCGTCGTCTTCAAAGAGTAATGGCTTACGTTCTCCGCTTTATCAGTCGATTGCGTCGAAATTCTCAAATGGAGATTAGTTCAGTGTCTCTCACAGCAGTCGAAATGGAGCAATCCTTAATCACCATCATAAAACTCCTACAAAAATTGGAATTCTCAGATGAGCTGAAACAACTTGAGAAATACGGAACCGTCGACAAACATAATGCGCTCAGCAGTCTGGCACCATTTATCGACACGGAGTCCGGCATATTAAGAGTTGGAGGCCGTCTGGACTCATCACTGTTAAATTATGACGCGAAACACCCTATGTTTCTTCCATCCAATAACACTATCACCAAGCTGCTCATCGGAGACTTGCACAAGGAAAACCTTCATGCTGGCCCCCAAGCATTGTTGTCAATTGTGAGACAGCGTTTTTGGCCTGTCAAGGGGAAAATGATAGTACGATCAGTCGTTAAAAATTGCGTCAAATGTACCAGGGCCAATCCAAAATTACTACAACAACTTATGGGAAATCTGCCTGCCGAACGGGTGCAACCAGCCAGGCCTTTCGTCAATGCAGGTGTCGATTTTCTGGGTCCCGTCTGGACACATATCAAGGCAAGAGGGAACCGTCCACTAAAGTCCTACGTCGCTGTTTTTTGTTGCTTCTCGTCGAAAGCTGTTCACATGGAGCTCGTGAGCGACCTTTCAACTGACGCTTTTTTGGGAGCACTCAAGCGTTTCATGGCCAGACGTGGCCAATGTCGTAAGCTATTCTGCGACAATGCAACAAATTTTGTCGGAGCCAACAATCAGTTACAAGAGCTCCAACAAGTTATTCACGACGACAATGCGAGAAACAAAATCATCGGTGAGTGCAGTAAACGCTGCATCGAATTCTCATTTATACCACCACGAGCACCACATTTTGGTGGACTATGGGAGGCTGCGGTTAAGTCGGCCAAACATCTTCTCAGAACAACGATATCATCCGCATCGCTGACGTACGAAGAGATGCAAACTTTGCTTGCCGAAGCCGAGGCAATCCTAAATTCACGGCCGTTGACACCAATGTCTAACGACCCCAACGATCTTACTCCACTAACTCCTGGTCATCTACTTGTGGGCGAACCTTTGGTTGCACCGGTTGACCCACACGCATCGCCCAACAATGAGGTAGAATCGAAAAGGTCATCCGCGGTGAAGACGGTCTGGAGCGAGTCGCTGATGTTCGCACTGATTCCAACGTTGTCCGCCGGGCCATACACAGGTTGGCGCCACTTCCTATGGATGATGACGTCATCAACCCAGCTGACGAAGGCCGTGCCAGTTCTAGCGAGAAGAGAGCACATCCGTCTACCTCTTCACATCAACAGGCGCATCTGAAGAAATCTCGACGATAGATGCCGAAGTAACAACTATGTCATAGTATGTTGATCGACCTCGCTCAACGGCGGGGAGAATGTTCGAGCATCGATGTGTCATTTTCAATTTCATTTTTTATTAATTTCATTTTTTATTAATTTCATTTTTTATTAATTTCATTTTTTATTAATTTCATGTTGAACAATTGTCACTTAGTTAATTTCCTTTGAATTTCCTTTCTTTTCAATTTTAATTCATTTTCATTTTCATTTTCCATTTCATTGAATTTCACTTTTATTTTAAAATCCGAAAGCGGCAACATTGTTTGTTATCAACATCTAGTACGTTTTACCATTACCTGTTTGTAAACGCACAGTTATAATGTTTCAAGCAAGCAACAGTCATTTCAATAAATCAGTCTACTTTGACCTTTTAAGCAGACCACTTGCCTTTTCATTTCTCTTCGCATAAAAAATCATAAAAATAATACATTCTCGGTTGCTGCGGTACATCGAACCGTATGCAACACTTTAACAAAATTCATAATACTCAAATAATTAAATACGGAGTAAAAGCACTTCGTACAACCTGGTTAGGAGTAAACGTCGTCATTGCAATAATATCTTGGAAAAAAAACAAGTACTTGTAATAAATAAAATTAAAAAATAAATAGTAAAAAGTACTTATACTGTCGCTTATAAATAAAGCATGGGCTGGTTTTTTCAGTCTGACTAAGTTCTGCGAAATCACAACACTTCTAGAAAAACCAAATTCAGGATCTTTGAAAGCAATGGGAAATCTATGCTTGTACATATGAAGGAACAAAAGAAATCAGAAAGAGGCCCGATGGCAGGCTATCGTCTAGCATTAATGATGATTGGGTATTTTATTTTAGACAGAATAATAAAATCGAACGCCACACAAATTCACTATTACATGTATGTATTTATTTTCAGGAAATTAAGTTAATCTTATCTTTCGAAATGTTGCTCGTGTTACATCTAAATCTATTTCACCAGCACTATTCAAAGAGGCTACTAACCTCATGTCTCAGTATCACAATAAACATTTTTATTTCATTTTCAATTGTATTGTATTACAACACATTCTTCTATGACCATAGTCAGAAATATAAATTGTTCTAAAGAATAATGTTGTTTCCATTGTAAATCTAGGTTTATGTTTTTAGTTTTATCATTTTCATTTTATTGCAAATACATACATATGTACATATTTCAAAAAGGAGCAAAATGTATATAAGTATACGTTCATACACACTCACATACAATTGGTAGAATCAGAAATGTATCTTTATTTATTAATTTATGTAGTGTTTAATAGTTATATAAAATTTTTGGCGATATTTATTATTTACTACATTATACAATATTCATGCACTTTTTATTTTATCTGAGTCTTTGCCTTGTTCGTTCGTGTAAGTTATCATTGAAAAACTAAATAGAATTTTGTACTAACTTATTGTTGATTTATCGTAATTATTATTGTAATTTTTCTCTTGCTAATAAAATACTTTTAATTTAAATAGAACCTGTTTCTTTTATTCGGTGAGTTTCATGCCGCTTATTAATTTGTTTGTGCATATTAAATATTTCCATTTTTTTCACACAAAATTCCATTTCTACTTTCAATATCGATCTGAGATCTCTAAAAAAAAAAACAAATCACGCACAAAAAGATGGGTTTAACGACTAACTTCTAAATGTTTTTAGAATTGTACAGTCATCCGAATTTACCAAATAAATGTTTCTTTTGCAATTTCAGCTCTATAAGCTGCATATCTTATATATCATATAACTGGTCCAACATTTTGAATCAACGTTTCGTTCCAGCTTGAACTCTTCCCTTTCACACCATAATATAGAGTTGTAGCATGTCGTAGAAGATTGTACGACATAGTTTGACATTCCGTGTAAAAATTCGCTTGCTTACCGTATACGAAACATACATATATATGTGTATATCATATATCATAATTTTGCATGTTCTAAGTAGGCATGGGAGCATATCACGACCTTAGAGAAAGCATAGGAATCCATGCCATGCGTTAGTCCAGAGTGGTTATGTGATCACACAACCCATATGTGTTTGACTCCAAATTTATTACACTACACTCCACGAATTATTCAAATGTCAAAATATTTTCGATGCAATTATTAACCCTTCTGTCGCCGCCTACGAGCGATTATGCTTGAGGTTTAGCTGAATCTTTTGTAAAATTAATTTTATTTTTTGAAGGGGTCTAATTTTAGTTAGACACAGTTTACATACTATGTCTTACGATGATACGCCGTTTTTTTTTTCGTTTCTTTAGACATAGTTTATATTTCGCCGAGCGTTTGATCGCATTTGTGGCCGTCAATCCCTTTGAAATATATGGAAAGGAGTGAAAATATTGTTGAACGATATATTTCACCAAGATATAGTACCAATGGTCTGTCTGGATCTATACGCTCACAGAAGGGTTATCATCGGCATTTTAAGAGAGTAATAAATATTAGGTACGCGAATTTTATATTCTCAATTGTAAACAAAAAATTGACATTTGAATTAAATTTTCACACATACTATGAACTGCAATAGTGTGAAAACGGTGCAATTTTTATTTTCTGATGCCCACTCTGGACTAACGCATGCACATGGGTTGCTATGCTTTCTCTTAAATCACGACAAATAATTTCGCCAATTTCGACTATTTACAGAACATCAACTATACGGAAATACACCAATGCCTACTTGAGACATGCAAAATTATGATATACGAGTTACTGTTTCGTATACGGTAAGCAAGCGAGTTTTTACATGGAATGTCAAACTATGTATCTTGCAAAATCTCTCCAATGTATATTATAAATAAAGGTACATACTTAATTACATATTTTGCAATAATTTTAGTAAATTCGTTGATTTTTGGTAGACATCCGACAGATGATGCTGTGGTGTCATTCTTTTGTCGGTCGTTAAAAGAATATTATAAAAAAGAAACTGAATGCGACATTATCATTAAACGCAATGGTGCAAAACTATGAATGCATACATACCGTATATAGAATTTTACTATGAGTGTATTACCACAAAGTCATGTTCAACTAACAGCCAGGAAATTTAAGAGGTTCTTTGTGTGTTTATTATAATTATTTTGGAATGAAATTCATTCAAAAGATCTTCAAAAATTGTTCTGTATTAGGAAAAAAATAAGTTTCAACATTGTTTTTGTTTGTTGAAGAAAATAATTACAGCAGGGCTGTTTTTTTGTACAACCAGTATAGTTTCGCGCGACGACACTAGTAGTACGGTGAAATTAATAAAAAAATCGTCAAAACCCAAACTTCCAAAAAAAAGGAAAGCTTTGATGCCAAAATGTTGCATATGCTACACTATTATGTAAAAAGGTACACTCGTTTATGCATCACATTAAGGACGAGGAGGTGTCGAAGGAGGAAATTTTATTTTTTGTCAAATATGTACATATGTATGTATCTGGAAAACGATTAGTTTAATTGCAAAATGTTCTATGAACGAAATAAATGCGATTTACTTTGTTCCTTCAAATTTAAATAAAGCAAAGAGAAACGCCCTTAATGGAGTTGAAATTAGATTTTTTAGAAAGAGGAGTTTTTGCCATTTTTGTTCGATTACATTTGTTTTTTGGCAAGTGGCCGCCAGGGTTTACGCGAATAAGGCCAACGTTTCGCACATTTTTTTTACAAATTAGGCTGTTTCTTCTCGAAAACGTACCAATTTTTGTTTTTTTTTTGTGTGCATGTGATTCTGTTTGAACTATTTGAACGTTTTATCTAAAATGTATACAAAAAAAAATACTTTAATAGGGTGAAATTAGCAAGGTAGCTCTAATAATATACTCATCGTAGACATCCTTTCAACAAAATGGATGAGTCACGTGCTGTGTCGCAAGTTAAACCGTTTTATTAGAAGCATTTTGTTCACAGTAATTAATAATTGAAAAACGTTAAAATTATGCTTACACCGCTCAGAGTGAAACTGCAATATTAAAAGCATAATTATTTCTAACGACCCACGAATTAAATCACAAGAAGCACCAATCAGAAATCTGAGAAGTATAGCTTTATTTCTTTTGTTATTGTCCTTCACTAACAATTTGAGGATAATGCGAACTTGAGCGCTTGGAAGATCGATACTTTAATGCCCGATTTACTGCCAAAATTTCACCACCAAATAAGGGCGTGCACGCGCAAGTCGTGGCAGGAACTGTCGAAAAATTCTGATCTAACACAAATGTCAAAACTGCCTCTTTCTAATTTGATGAGTACCTATTAAGGACATTTGCTGCAATGCTTTATTTCAATTTGAAGTTCTATCACGAAATTTTCTTGGGAACTTATACCCATTTAAGTGAACCATGCATCACTTTTTTATTTTTTAATATTTTTTTCTGAACTTTGGTAAGAATAAACTAGACACATGGGAAATATGTTTACACTGCTTTCCAGATAGGTACGCATTGAGGAAGGGTCGATTTAGGTAGGGTTTATAAAAGAGTTTATTTTTAAACCATTTCATTCACAAAAAGTACGTATACGGACAGGTAGAATGAAATTTTGCTAACGATTCATTAACTCAATGCTTAAAAAGTAATTTCTGCCAAAATTATAATTATTAGACAATTTATTTAGAAATTAAGTCGTAAAAATGCGTCAGGTAATGACACCATAATAACAAAGAATTAATGAATGGTAATGAATGTTTGTCTCGTTGCTAAAATTTATCAAGTTTTTATAAAATTACATTGATAAAACAAAATGGAAAGGACTCATATGCGTTAGCATTGAGAAAAAAACAACATGGAAAGATGTACGGTTGAGCAACGAGTTCAAAATAATACAAATTTACACGCGGAATAATAATTCGATTGTCGAGACACAGCTCAAGTATCGACGAATGCTCCCTCCAGATCAACGATTCGCAGAATCGTTCGCCGTTTTCGAGAACAAGGAACCGTTAATAGCCCTCGACGAGCCCGGAGACGAATTGCGAAGACGGACGAAATCATTGAGCGGATGAAAGCCAGTGTCGAATCAGATGCAACAACATTAACCCGATGAAGGTCGTTTCAATTGGGGATATCGTGAGATGCTCAACAATGTTACTCGTCGTTTTGTCCAAAACCGACCAGATATGTGGTTTCAGCAAGATGGATGGAGCGCCTTTCCATACCGCTGCAGTCACAATGGAGATTTTAACGGACGTTTTCGGCGAAAGAGTCATTTCCGGAGGATCTGCAATTAACTGGCCGGCGAGATCTCCAGACATAACTCCACTAGATTTTTTTCTGTGGGGATACCTTAAGGAACGAGTCTACAATAATAAACCAAGGACAATTCAGGAATTGAAGCAAAATATTGTAGAGAAGATCCGAGGTTTGCAGCCAGAAATATTGCGAAAGGTAAAGGTATGTGTTCGTAGAGACGACTCACGTGATGATCGCTTAGCGATTGTTGTTTTGCGTCCAATTCCGCGCCATAGTTGAATATTTTTTGAATGGTCGTACTTTCCTTGTGTTGACTATTACCTACCGGAACATTTCTGTATAGAAAATATCCGCATATAGTGCTCAAAACCGGTGTGCTAGCTTCGATCGCTGAGCGATGATCCTATGAGTCGTCTCTACGAACACAAACCTTAATGGAACATACCGTCGCACGATCCGGTCTTTGCGAAGCCGCCCGGGCGGTCATCTAAAGGATATAATTTTTCGACTATAGTGTAAACATATCTCCCAAGAGCCTATTTTTTTATGTGAAAATTTCAAAAAAATCGGTTCAGAAATAAAAAGTTATCCATGGTTTACACTAGTTCACTTTAAATGGGCCACCCTGTATTTACATTTTTCGATAAATGCATTACGCACTGTAATTTTTGGCCAAATACACTTGGGGCAATACAAGTACCGCTGGAAAATTAGAACACGTGGAAATTAGAATATCTTGGAAATTAGAACAAGCCAGGTTGGTACATTCACCGCTCTAAAATTAGAATAAACTCTTCTAATTTCCAAGCTTAAGAACTTTGATTACACAGCTTTTATGGTTTATTTATTATTTTTTAACGATGAAATGTATTCCGTTACAATCTTGTTACACAGGCACATAATGTACGTTAATTTTGGGAAGCAATTCCGTTTTTGAAATTAGAATTGGGTTCCATTCTTTTGTCTGTATTGCGGTCCAGGTGGAATAAGCTTTTCGGTATCCGCTCTGACTCCACTAGCAGCAGAATAAATAATAATTCAATTTTTAAGAGTGAGACAACATTCCCCTCGCCAGCCTCAGGAAAATCTAATTAAATTTAAATCTAAAGGTATCCTTTATCCGAAATACCTTTTTTTGGTACTATTTAAAAAAGCTTGGAAATTAGAAAATCTTAGAAATAAGAAAGATCTCCAAAATACAATGGGCAGATAAAATTTGATTGACTTGCCTCCCATACAAAGTGGAACCTATTACTAAACTTTTTGCAATTAGACAATTAGATTTTCCAGATATTCGCCAAAAACTAAAATTCCCCCCAAATCCTCTTCGTCACTACATCCTCTTGATGTGAAGCACAAACGAGTGTACATTTTTACAACATACAGGGGGAATATACTCGACATTTTAGCACCAAAACTTATTTCTTATGTTTAGGGTTTTACGTACTTTGTCTTAATTAAGTAATTCAATAGTTTTGAAGGTAAGCCAGAAGCGGTTCTAAGTTATGCCAAAAAAAAAACCCAAATATTTACTATTGTGTTTTTTTCTGTAGAGAAAAAACAAACAGTAGAAAAATGACAGCATTCAGTACATAAAGAGCTGTCAATTTCTCTGAATTTTCTCCATATCTACAGAAAGAGAAACATTTAATAGTGGATTCAGGACCAAACTTATTGAAGAAACAAATAATAGTTTTGCACTACCGTTTTACGATTTATTATAATTTTAATTATTGAATAACGTGTCGCATCAATCGAACAATTTAATATTTAAAAAAAATATTTACACATCAGTTCAGTTTTTTTTATAAATAATTACAAATTTCTCTTCGTTTGTTTTTATTTTTGCACAATACAATTTCACCTAATTGGTGTGCCCATATAAAAAGTAAATATTACTTTCTGTTACAATTTGGTCTAATTATAAGTAAGACTTAAGAATTTAGGTAGAACGATAATATAATATACATCATAAAGTTAAAAACAAATTTAAAAAAAAAAACAAATATACACATCAATGCATTAGATGCATTTAAGCAAACCGCTTCAGAAATAAATTATTTAAACTTAATAAAAACATTTCAGAAATGATGTTTGGTCGACTCTTAATAGAGACCATTTAACTTGATTTCATTTCACTATCAATAATGCCGTTTTATCATTTTGGTGTGTTGTTGTATGTGTGCATATCGGAATACATATTATGTTGTAATGTTGTTCATATTATCATAATGGGCAGGAATATCAGACGAATGTAGATTTTTTGACGACGGATAGTGGACGTATGTATGTAAAAATGTTCATTTTTTTCGATATTGGAAAAACATTTAATTTTAAAATTTTCACCAAAACGGTTTCTATTTACATTCTAATAGCAATATACATACATTATTAAGTAAAATTTTTTTCAATTGTTTAGAACAAAAAAAAATGCACCAAACAGCACCAACTTGTTTGTCACTTCCGTATGCAAGTAAACATTTATTTTTATTCGAAATGCCAGAAAGAGTACAAAGTGTTTTGAAACTTTCATAATTTGTTCTACATCTGATTTTTTGCTTAATATTTTTTGGATTTGTTTTAATTTTGAATATGATAATCAATTGTGATACACCGAAATATTATATCAGAAAAGCTTGAAGTATTTGATGGTATTTTAGGTAAGCCGTTTGTTTAATGCAACACCGATTAAAAATTTTGTGTAAAGATGAGAGGATATTTTGTAGTTTATTACATATTAATAAGAACATTCGTCGTTTCTTAGTTTCTTTAGTCCACGCTTTTTATTTTTTGTGATCCGTACAATCTCCACAACCATATTCTTAAATTGCAGTCCAGCATAATGGAAAAATAATTATCTGAAATTAAATTTGTTGTGAATTAGTACAAAATTACAAATATAATTATGTATATAAAAGTTAATTAAATATATTATTTAAATAAATATGTTATTGTATTTAGTCTGGCTAAGACGACAATAATGTCGTGCTCTGTGGCCGTGATCGTTCGGTCGCCACTCTGTAAAATAGACACTCATAGAGAAACGAGTTTCCAAACTCGGCACGACTCGTCGCAAGTTTATTATTCAGAATTCAGTTGTCTGACTACACACTGTAGTCATCAACGCACCATGCTCCACTAGCAGTTACGGTAATCAAGAGAGAAGACGACAATAATGCAATGTAATAAAATCGAAAACTATATTTTTTCTACTAAAAAGAAATAAGCCTGGACTAGATGAGCCTAACTGTCCCCATGCTTTTTGGAAAAAAACTTAAATTCAGAAATAAGACATTTGAAAGTAAATTTCGGTGAGGTGTAATGTGATTGTTTGTTACATAAAAAATGCCTTTAGCGCTTTAGCTTTAGATGCCCTTATAGACAACATCTACACGGAATTATGTACATTCATATATTACAGTCGTAGGTCCTGAAAGTAGATGAAGCTCTTTAATGTTTATAATGTTTATGGAATTTTACGAAATCAGAAAAAACAATCTTTGAATGTTTCCCTGTTTCAATGGAGCTTACGCTTTTACCATGGCAACGAAACCATAACTCTTACGTAAAAATAAAATGTTCTTGTATAACTTAACTAGTTAAAACAGTTCTAAGAAACTATACAATTTTTGGTGTATATGTTGGCTACGAAATCCCGCCCATCATATCCCCGTTTTTCAAAATACCGACGTGCATTATCCCCCCATTTCAATATCCCGCCAGTGCAAAATCCCGCTCAATCGTCTAATCAAAATCTCGCCAAATTAATACACCGCCATTTCAATAACCCGCTAATTCAAAATACCGTTTTTTAATATCCCGTCATAGAGATAAATATTATTTCAAAATTTTTGATCGAGGAAAAAATCAAATATTCCGACGGATTTATGCTAAGAGAAAGTATCGCATTCGGGCAATCACATAACATAATTATTGATTTTTTAAACAATGAAAATAATTTTTGGCGGTATTTGACGGGATTATTTTACTATCGACTAGCGGGATTTTAAAACGGCGGGGTTTTTTGTGGGCGAAATTTTTTTGTAGTGGGATTTTATAATTGCGGGATTTAGTTATGTCGGGATAATGTAAAACGGTATTTTTTTGTAAAAAAGCGGGATTATGAACAGGCGGGATTTTGTTTTTTCGGGATTAAATAGGTATCCCTTAATTATCATTTTCATCGAGGAAATAAACCAATATTCGGACGGATTTGTGTTAGAGAAAGTATCACATTAACTGCTGGGAATCGCATAACATAACTATGAATTGATTTTTGTTCGTTAACAATGGAATGTTAATAATGGTTAAATGGATTTACCAGATGACCAGTGTATATATGCCGGGATCGAAATTTTATTTCATTGGATGTTTTGTATTGCCTCCACTGGCGAACCTCGAAAAAATAAATCAAGCCTTAGTTTTTTATAAGCGACCAATATATTTCGGACATAAGTCCATCATCAGGGTCTGATTTACATCTAAGATCTAATGTAATTTAAAGTTAACACCGTTAAAATAATATGTGGCTGACGTGAAACACAGAAACTTTTACATGCAACAAAGAAACAAAAGTAAACATCATTGTTTTTACGGGTCGGTCGGTCCCTGATTCGAATAAGCCATGTCCGTCTGTCCAGTGGCGGGGATCAATCCCCCCTTCGGTCGCACATTTTTTATTATTACTTTAGGTACGTAAAACAAAGCAAAAGTAAACTTCTTGTTGGAATTATTCAACGTATGTATAGTGTTTCATATAAACATGAAATCATTTTCAGAACTGCAATATAAAATTTAGCACTTCCTCAAATTTCAATTGTATAATAGCGTACCGATAGAATAAAAAGACTACAGCACAGGCACAGGACAAATTTTTTTCAACATCATAATTTTCTTAGGAGTTGAAATTTCCGGTCGCGGAAATATTTTCAGCAAATTTTAGAGTAGCACAAGCCAGGATTGGATTGGTGCACAGGGTCATGGATTCCAGACTCACCATGAACGAATTCATTTTATGGTGTTTTTAGAACTCACGACCTACGTGACTACACTGAAAAAAACATTTGCTAAAAACAAGAAAAAACAGCCAAGGAAGAATTTTTCCTGATTAAAGATGTATTTTCTTTTTCCAAGAAAAGTCTTTGCTTAAAATAAATAAACAAGCATTATTTAAAGCAAAAACTTCTCTTAGAACAAAAAAAATACATCTTAAATCAGAAAAACTTTTCGTGGAACAAGAAAATACATCTTAAATCAGGAAAAATTATTCCTTGGCTTTTTTTATTGTATTTTTTCTTGTTTTAAGCAAATTATTTTTTTCAGTGTATGATGTCGCTCAGATTGTAAACAAGTATCCACTTATGGGGATAAATAACATTGCTGGGCGTGCTGTTGATCTCAACACCTCAACAAAACAGCAGTTAAGATATTGGAAATTGGATGTCACTCACACATCTGCTGCCCTAGTTTACTGGTGGACTGCCACGCATGTTATTTCTTTTTTATACCCTTCGCTCATAGAGTGAAAGGGTATATTAATTTTGTCATGAAGTTTGTAACGCATTGAATGAAGCATCTCCGACCACGTAAAAAGTAAACATAAATGATCAGCATTACTTGGGGAGTCGATTGGGCCATGTCAGTCAGTCTGTCTGTTGCGACGCGTTTTCCTCGGCCAATTTAAAAGCTGTGAAGCTGAAATGTTGCACAAATGCTTCTTTTTGCTGCAGGCAGTTTTTATTTTTGAATCGGTAAAATCGGACAATGGGGTCATGGGACTGCCATACAAAGCCAACTCCCCAAATTAGGTACATATGTATAAGAAAAACTTTTTATTTGTGCACCAATTTCAACCAAATTTCACACAAATGTGTTTCTATTGTTGACACAAAATATATCTGTGGTGATTATGAATAATCGCTTAAGTCGGTTTTCATAGTTTTTCAGTAGAGCGATTTTAAACTTTAAAACGACTTTTGAAAAATTTATACAGTTTTCAAATCCAAAGACTAATACATTTTTGTAGATTATCATGTGAGCAATGTATCCTACTATAATTTTATTCCAAAAATAAAGCAGTTTGATTGTAATATGATAAAAAACAAAATAAGAGTTTTTTCCGTATGACGCAATAGGTGTTGACAAAACTTAATTCCACTTAAGTCTTTATTCTCAATTATATTGTGCTTAAACTATTATCTTAAGAGGACATAGGTTCTTTTTCCATATTACCATTATACAGTTGATGAATCTTAAATCTAAACTCTTTTTTAATAAATTTTTAATTTCTTTTTATTTTACGGAATTATTCATAAAAAAATGAAAGGAAAAGTAATTATTATAATAAACAAATAATATAAAGCCTCTTCGAAAGAATTAATGCAGAAAAAACGACATCACAGACGTGATTTTGATTGCTGTCTTCTTCAACTAGGTCGAGGTGTATATCCGAAATTTCATCAGAGGGAAGACTTTTGTAAAAGTCGTGAAAGAAAGAATTAATCATAGGAAGAAGATCCAATAGATCCTTTTTCTTTTTTACAGATATACGTACTTCCTCTGGTAACTTAGAAATTTCAGATATACTTCCTGAATTTATACCTCTTTTTTTGGATGTTTAATACTTTAAATGGATGTTCTACATTTAGGGTTGTTTTGAAATGAACTTTTCCAAAATCATTTTTTGTGTATCTTGACCCTTTAACATTATTCCAATGAAAGTTTTCAGAATTTGCGTCCCGGCTTCTCCACATAAATTTTGTTTTTAAATAAGAAAAGAAATCCGTGGAATCCATTTCGATTGCATGAAATTGGTTTTTGACACCAACAGTTCGTACAAAATCGAACCATTCACGAGGATGAATTTTTGTGTTCGTTACTTTTTTCTTTCTCTCGATTAAGGCGTGATCCGCATCACACTCCATGTGGGAGACCTACAGTTAGAAATTTATGTTCGATAAATAGACACTTACTTGTTGTTAAGGACCTCAAAAAGGTGATCTTTCCATCTCTGAAGCTGCTGTTCTTCGGTAACAAGCAGTAACCCTTCTTTATCTTTCACAGGATGGTCAGTAGTGAACGATTTGCCTATTAGTCGCTTAATAAGCTTGAAAAGGGTACCACTTTCACCACGGTAAGCCGCATCATTTGCCTCCTTCGCTAAAGCGTTGATGTAGTTACGCTTATCACGCCTGACACTTCTCTGCACGCCTTTTTATAGTGAACGGTATTCTTTTGGCTGAATTATCAGCACCGGAGTTAATCTGTTCCTTAACTCTTTTGCATTCTGAGATAAGAGACCAAGTAACATCACTGAAAAAAGGTATCCTACCCACAGTCGCTTCGCCACACGAAATGAAAGAATCCTTTGAAAAATTTCATCTATCTTCAATTGTAAGATTCTCAAGAGTGCTGCACTCGCTTTTTCGTGCAAAGTGGTAGAATATGCGTGTTTAATTGATGGATTTTTTAGTTTTTGCACATTAAAACGTGGGGCACTATTCGTGCGTTAGTAGATCGTTGGATCGCTGCCGTTCGTAAACGAAATTTCGCGATAAAAAGATTATGGTCGCTGCCAATATCAGCCCCACGCTTCGACCTGATGTCCAAGAGGCAGTTTCTCCATGTCTTTGAAACAGCAATATGATCAATTTGTTTGGTTTTCTGTTCTGCCATCAGGAGAAACCCAAGTTGTTAGGTGGCAGGGTTTATGCTTGTACAAGGTTCCGCCAGTGACTAGTTGTCGAGAGTTACAGAACTCCACGAACATTTCGCCATTGTTGTTCCTGTCGCCAAGCCCGTGATTGATTGATAAGGTGTTCCAAGCCTAAGTTATCAGTACCGACTTTGGCATTGAGATCCCCCATAATAATTTTGATGTCACCCCTGGGAGCCCTATCAAAGGTGTGGCCTAGTCGCTGGTAAAAAACGTCCTTTGCTGAATGTTCTGCAGGTTTAGTCGGTGCGTAGTACTGAATAATTGTAAAATTTCGTACTCTGGATTTGAATCTGGCTGTGATGATACGATCCGAAATAGGTTTCCAGTCGATTAGGGATCGGCGTGCATTCCTACTCAACAGGATTCCGACTCCTGGTTGCCGAGGTGTTATTTCGTCTTCATTTCCAGAGTATAGCAATACAGAGAGCTTGGTGATAAAGTCGCCCCCGATTCGAGCCATCGTGTTTCGCTCAGTCCTAGTACAGCGATGTTGTATGCGGTAATCTCCTGTTCGACTTCTGTGAGCCTTGTTTTATTACACTCCCCCATATAGTCCCAACGTTCCAAAAACCTATCTTAGTCCGTTGTTTATAGCCAAAAGTCGTTGCCGTTGAATCATTCGGAGGTATCCGAGGCTCGTTTAATGTTTCGAGTGTAAACTAAATTTCAGGTACGCGGGATACAAGCCTATACATACCCTCAATAGTTAACTTCACGTTCAAGAAATAGCAATTTGATTGAACAACAACTCATTTAACAGTGACTTATCTACTCAATTTCACCATGAATGCATGCGAAACAACCGCTTACATAGACATTGTAACAGGACTTTCCGTAAATCTGATAAGGAATAAACGCTAAAGCCATATAAGAGCTCTCTACGGAAAGAAAATCATTTGGAATAAGAACTTAACTCAAGATGAGGAAGACTGAATTTGTTTTGGAGTTAAGGAAAAAACGCTTATGTCGATTTAGGCTGTTTCGAAATTCAGTGGTAAAAGAGTCATTTGAGTTAATTTCATATTTGGAAAAGTAACTTAAGTTAATTTAAGCCAATTTTCAAAAATATATATATATTTTAGTAAGAAATATGTTAAGTTAAGTCGCTTTTCCTTATGTCGTTGAGGGTCTACTTGAGATAGGCGGAAAAACCAATCGCTGTAGCTCGCTCAAAAATAATCCGAAATTAACCAAATTTTGTGTAGAGGTGGAGTCGAATACGGCGAATCCAGTGAACACATTAACTCGATTTTGTCTTAAGTCGACTTTAGCTGTTTTTCATAATGACCACAGATATGTACGGACCATGGGGTCATAGTGCGGCCATACAAACCCAACCCCCCTTTTGGTTCTTCTAAGAAACATTTTTTGAACAAATTTCACAAAACGGTTAACGGTTTTAATCAGATTTCCTCTAAATTTATCAAAGTATTAACAGTGGCTAAATTTTATTGCTGGTATGATTCAGCTAGAAAATAAATTTTGCTTAAATAACTTGAAAGACACTGAAATATAAGACCCGTTCTCTACAAGGTCCCTAACAAAACAAAGCTGTATACCATTTGTCGCCCTTTCAGATGAAAGTAAGTTGAATTCCACTAACTTCCCGAAGGTACCTAACGGTTTAAATTGTGTACTCCAGCTCAGAAGCCGTGGAATGAAACAGGAAATATGCTATCCACGCAGCCACACTAGCACACTCACAAGTGAAAGGTGTGTGCTGGTACGCAGCCTCCGTCAGCTACGAGAGGCCACTCGCTGTCAACTATTTGTATGCGCCTCCTGACTGCAAACTGTCCCGATCATGGCTTCTCCGGTAGCACTTGGAGCGATAAAAAAGTAATGTTAGTAAGGTTTAGTTTAACAGGATTAGTCGTGATTTTGAATGACTGCCACAAAACACGATAACGCAAAATTTGTTTAACCAATTGAAATGATGGCATGACGTTGTTACTCAATAGACCCTTACACTTACCGTATTGACCACCCCATGCCGAACACCCTGCAAAAATTAACCCTAGTTTTCTGTACTTAAGGCATTAAAACTGTTAGTCTAATGGAGTTGGAATAAAATGATGTAAAGACAGATTTAATTTGTTTTTGGGTCAAAAAACAAAAATTTGGACTTTGAATGTAAAAAGCAAACTATGCGATATTAGTGCGGTTAGTTTGATTTTTTAGGTAAATTTGTTGGCTGTGAAAGCCATCTTATTTCGCTATTCTAGCTAGTATAGATTTCGTGCAATAAAATGATTTTTTTTTCAACAATCTTCAAACACCTGTGGCAGGTAGTTGCGGTAGTTTGCGGACACCATGTATAAAATAATGATTGGTTTATTAATGATTCATTACCGAAAATTTGGGTTATGTGCAATTTTCTTGTTGTATCGAAAAGTCCTATCATTGGAAAAACTTCCGAATAGGAAAAACATTTTCGATTTTTATAGTACCCAGTATCTAATGACAAGAATCACAATTTACAGTAAGTTAACATATGTTTAAAAAAGCAACGATCGTTTTCCACTTTGTTTTGCATATAATTGTATAAAATAAAATGGCAACCCACTACAAATAACTAGACTGCATTTTATTGTCATACTCATATCATGTACCATCAACCGTTTGTGACTTTAGATAATTATTTACCTACCTTTTTTGTGTATGTCTGAGAATCAATTTAAATAATCACCAAAAATTGCTTCTTATATTAGGGCTATAAACTTAAAAAGCTGACTTCGCCATTATAATACAACATAATCGACCATTCTTGCCGATATAGAAAGGGAACGTGGAAGTCAATTAAATCTTCCCGAAAAATATATCGGAAAGATTAAAGTGCAGCTGGCGATTTCATCTTTTTCTTATTCTTAAACCGTTCCGAAACGCTATATCTATTGTCGTTTTCAATGATTTTAATGGATTCTGAAACGTTCCTATATGTCCTTCAACTACCAACTTAGCTATTTTACAGCATTTGTCTGCCACTCAACAGCATGCCAGATTCAAGTTTTGTATTGACTTCAGGTCGTCTTCTGATGTTCTTTTATAGTTGGTCGTAAAATTGTTCACCTTTACGGCTTTGTGCGATTTCGTCTGATTGCAACTTGTATATCCGTTGATGCTGGCTCAGTTTTAACCTTTTATTCTAGAAGGTGTATGTGTGGCTGTATGTAAGACTTTATGTTGGTGCACTCTTATAAGCCTTTCCGCTTTCCAAATTTTATGGCTCTTCCTTTTTTTCGACCATTTGGCCTTTTTTTCGACAGGATTATTACTATTCGTTGCCGCATTCGACTTTTAGTTTATAGATAGCAATCAAACTAATCTATTTACATAATAATATTAAGTCTTCCATACGAACTGATGCAGATACATAAAAGCGCTCTAGAATTGCACCATTTTATATACATCCGTTGGTATGGAAGAAAATGCAGCCCATCAAATTCAGAACAATAATGCTTGAAACGGAATAGAAGCAACGGAGGTAATCTAGTAACCTATTGTTAGGGCGTTGATTTGATCATACTCGTATCTGCGTGCAACTTAACTAAAGTTTCCTTGTGTAATTGAAGATTTGTAATACTGTAATAATGTACTCTAGATTCTGGAGGAATCAACTATGTATGTCTTACTGGGTGTTAAGGATGCCATTAATTTTTAATTGTTGGCTCTTGCTATTACTCGTTTGATTGAGTGGGAAGCGTAAAAAATATGCGCAAAAAAAAATATTTTTATAGTCGTTCGGAATCGAAACGATATGTTATCGAGATTAAGTTCTAGTTGTGTGTGTGTTTGAGTTGAAACTAAGCATTACAAAAGCATCTGAATGACATTTTGTTGAAATATTTAAAGTCGTTGCATTTTTTAATAAATTTTCAAATGGTTAATGTAAATACCGAAAAAAGATACACAAATACAATTTCAAAGGCGCTGCTGTACTCAACCATGGCAATACAATTTAATCGGTTTCTGCAGCTAAATGTTAAAAAAGGAGTTCAAGTTTCAAGACACAAGTACGTATGTCAAAAACATGGTTTGTACTTGCATAATGAACTCATGTCGGCCTCAACTATTAATACATTCACGTTGAAGGAGATAAGTTAAAGCAACAGAATTAATTGAGGATTATGTCTAAAAATCAACTAGACCGTGAAACATACGACGTTGAAATTATTACATGGGCGTAGAAATGGGACCCGTCATCTACTCTCCAACGGGTAATAACTTGAAAATCATCAATTGAAAAGCGACGACAGTACATTAATTTGATCGTGGTTTCATGTCTAACTATACATTTTACTTAATAAAATATTATCATTATCACCAATTACAACACCCTTCAATTAATATCATTTTTTATCTTAATTTCACGAAGCATACAACGAATGAAATCGTTTAAATGTATACATATGTGTAAATTATGATATGATACATACATACGTATTTCTGTATGACTACTTCGACTTCGACCTGATCGATAAATTATGTTTTTTATCGATAATTTACTATGTTTTTACGAATGCTTTAAATGCAGTTTTCTAGAGGGTGGTGGCATGAATTGAGTGAATGAACTTAAAACGCGAAATTATTTGCATATTTGTATGACAAAACTAGTTACCCCGTAGTAAAGAGGCAGCATAATTTCATTAAACCAGCTTTTCATTGATATATGACTCTGGTTAAAAAGTCTACATTTGGTGTTATCAAAATCAACCTCTTTAACCATACATTTTTCTATTATCAAACGGCAACACCCAAGGTTATATATTGAAAAATCACATCAAGATTCAGTTATAAATAAATAGATTGCAATTACATATTGTAGTACGTCCCTACACTGAAGGCTGATTATCTTTCTAATCAAGTTCTTCCAATAATAATAATTATAATTATGAAGCTATACGCGAAAAGGCCGTCTAGGGGACGTTTAACAAGTCGTGTGTGCCAGATTACGAAGACGATTAAGTCATCCGTTTTGATTTTGATATTTTTGTCATGTCATCAATGATACACTTCAGTGCAACGCAATGTAACTTATATGTATGCACATGCATCCTCGCCATTGGAGTCTTCTCGTATGATTGCCTTTAAGTCGTGTCTTAAGACATTGAACTGGAATATTGAAACCAGTTTCTAAGTGAAAATTGATGTAACGCTAGTGTAATATAAATCCTTTAATTCGTCATACGATATAATTTGATTGAACATTTTGAAATGACTATTCAACAGTACTGAGATTAAGAACATAAATGGACCTTAGAGTGAATTGGACATATTCCATCAGAACCTATAGGAAAAAAGGCATAGTTAATAAACAATTAAAATTAATCGCAGTCTATCACCCCAACTCTGAAAATTCCTATATGTATGAAAAAAAGAGCTCTTTCCGGCCAAGGATGCTTCCCAGGTTCCTTAAAGTTTCTCACAAAGGCATGCCTGTAGCTTCTCTACAGGGTGTCCCACGACTCTTGGTACATACGATAACGGGTGATAGTACAGCTCATTTGGGTACAATTAATGTTCTACATGGCCCCTCTATCTTTAACCGTTATAAAGTTATAGCATTTTTTGTTAATAGTATCAGAAACCTCGACCTGCAGAGCAAAATCACTATTTGTCACACTTCCAAATATTTGATCCGAGATTTGACTTTACTTTCTGAAACTCCACAAAATTCTACCAAAAATAACTGTTTTGCCAATTAAATAATTTAAACCCCTACCCAGATACAACCATTCAAACTTTTAAGACATTCGAAAATTGATTTTTCATTGAAAATTTAAATAGTCAAATCGTAACGGTACTTAGAACTGACAAATGTGCAAAGTTGATAAAAGTTGCCTCATAATGTTAGCTTTCGAACGACATATAAAAATTAGGGTCTTAGGATTTAAAAAATTGCATATCTTACGTGTTAAAAAGAAAAAAACGTGGTTCCAAGAGAAAACCAAAGTAAAAGTAGCCACAATTTTTGTACGAGTTTTATTTAGTAAACAAGATTTTTTTAAATAAAAAACGAAAAAAAACACGATACCGAGGTTAATTTCGGGCGCTGCCGAAATTTTGATACCCTTCACTCTTCTCGGGCTAATATTTTTTTCCGGTGTTCTTATGACTTATGTTTAATCCCCCCATTCTTTCACTTCCGTTTTCACATAGTTTCGTTACCTCGATAAAAGATATTTGCGTGAGGTTTGGTTAGAATAACTGCACAAACGAAAAAAAAAACTTTCTTTGGTGGGAGGGGGGATGGCCCCATAATACGAATATATGTATTTGTTTTTGCAATGTGTCTTTATAGAAAGTACAAAAATATGTAAAAACAAAATTTATTCGTACTATGGGGGCATCCCCCCTCCCACCAAATTCCGTTTGTGCAGTTATTCTAACGAAACCTCACGCAAATATCTTTTATCGAGGTAACGAAACTATGTGAAAACGAAAGTGAAAGAATGGGGGGGGGGATTAAAATAAGTCATAAGTACGCCGGAAAAAAATATTAGCCCGAAAAGAGTGAAGGGTTTCAAATTTCGGCCGCGCCTGAATTAACCTTGGTATCGTGTTTTTTTCGTTTTTTATTAAAAAAAATCTTGTTTCCGAAATAAAACTCGTACAAAAATTGCGGAAACGTTTACTTTGGTTTTCTCTTGGAACCACAATTTTTTCTCTTTAACACGTAAGATATGCAAATTTTTAAATCCTAAGACCCTAATTTTTATATGTCGTTCGAAAGCTAACATTATGAGGCAACTTTTATCAACTTTGCACATTTGTCAGTTCAAAGTACCGTTACGATTTTACAATTTAAATTTTCAATGAAAAATCAATTTTCGAATTTCTTAAAAGTTTGAATGGTTGTATCTGGGTAGGGTTTTAAATTATTTAATTGGCAAAACAGTTATTTTATGTAGAATTTTGTGGAGTTTCAGAAAGTAAAGTCAAATCTCGGATCAAATATTTGGGAGTGTGGCAAATAGTGATTTTGCTCTGCAGGTCGAGGTTTCTGAGACGATTAACAAAAAATGCTATAACTTTATAACGGTTAAAGATAGAGGGGTCATGTAGAACATTAATTGTACCCAAATGAGCTGTACTATCACCCATTATCGTATGTACCAAGAGTCGCGGGACACCCTGTATAAATTATGTCAGGCAAATAAAATTTAGTTGTGTGCCTAGGACAAGCCCCTTTTTACTCTCGACCAAAAATTACTTCAATCGGATCAAATCTAAGGGTACCACCCATACAAAGTGACCCCGATATCTGCCAAATTGCACATTTTCTTCTCTTCAGAAGCTATCTAAAATAGAAAAAAAACGAGACCGAGGCTAATTTCGGGCGCGGCCGAAATTTGGATACCCTTCGCTCCCCCGGGCTAAAAGTTTTTTCTGGCGTTCCTATGACTTGTGTTCAATTCTCCCCGCTTCCATGCTTTTCCTTGAATTTTCACATAAGTGCCGGGCGAAGATTTATTGGGGGAAGCGGGGGACGTGGGTTTCTTAGAAGAACCAGAAACGAAGTGTGTGTGTGTGGGGGGGGGGGGTTGTACGGCAACCCTATGAACGCATGGCCTTTCCTTGAATTTTTACGTATGTTTGTGGCATCAATTAAAACATATTTCTATGAGATTTGGTTGAAATTGGTGGACAAAGAACCTAATTTAGGGGTTGGGTTTATATGCCAGCCCCATGACCCCAATGGTCCGATTAATTTCATTTTTGCATATCTTTTGTAACATCAATCAAAATACATTTCCATGAGGTTCGGTTCAAATTTGTATGCAAATTAAAAAGTTTTTCTTAGTAAAATTTGATTTGGGGGAATAGGTTTGTATGGTAGCCCCATGACCACATGGTCCGACTCCATCTATTCATACATATGTTTTGTGTCATCAATAGAAACACATTTGTGTGAAGTTTAGTTGAAATTGGTGTATAAATAAAAAAAAAAGTTCTTAGAACTTAATTTTTGAGCTAGGTTTGTATGACAGCCCCATGACCCCATTGTCCGATTTGGTCCATTTTTACATATGTTCCGTGCTATCACTAGAAACACATTTGCACGAAATTTGATTGCAATCGATGAGAAAATAAAAAAGTTTTTCTTAGAAGAGCCTAATTTGGGGGACTAGGTTTGTATGGCAGCCCCACGACCCCATTGTGCGATTTGGTCGATTTTTACATATGTTGTGTGTCAGCAATGAAAACACATTTGTGTGGAATTTGATTAAAATTGGTGCATAAATAAAAAAGTGTTTCTAAGAAGAACCTAATTTTGGGGAGTAGGTTTGTATGGCAGCCCCACGACCCCCTTGTCGGATTTTACCGATTCAAACATACAAACTGCCTGCAACAAAAAGAAGCCTTTGTGCAAAATTTCAGCTCCATAGCTTTTAAACTGGCCGAGCAAAACGCGTCGCAACAGACAGACAGACGGACAGACGGACATCGTCCAATCAACTCAGCTCGTCACGCTGATCATATATATACATATTTTGTATGGTCGGAGATGCTTCCTTCAATGCGTTACAAACTTCATGACAAAGTTAATATACCCTTTTCGCTTAGTAAGCGAAGGGTATAACGAGACCGAGGCTAATTTCGGGCGCGGCCGAAATTTGAATACCCTTCGCTCTCCTCGAGCTTAAAGTTTTTTCGGGCACAACTTGCATGTAATCCCCCCCCCCCACACACACACATTCTTTTCCTTCCGTCTTCACAAAAGTTAGTTCCGATGCGTCGACAAAACAATATTTGTGTAGGGTTTGGTCGGAATAAGTGGGCAAATAAAAATATTTACACAGAAAATTTTATTGGGGGATGCGGGAGCATTGATCCATTTTTACATATGTTTTGTGTTATCAAGAGAAACACATTTGTGTGAAATTTGCTTGAAATTGGTACACAAATAAAAACTTTTTTCTTAGAAGAACCTAATTTGGGGGGTTGGGTTTGTATGGCAGCCCCATGACCCCATTGTCCGGTTTTACCGATTCAAACAAACAAACAGCCTGCAGCAAAAAGAAGCATTTGTGCAAAATTTCAGCTTCATATCTTTTAAATTGGACGAGTAAAACGCGTCGCACGCGTTCACATATTTCTGCGTGTATTTCTTTAATATGTATGAGCGGATTTCAGTAAATTTCTTCCATAGGATTGGTCTCTACCCAAAGTAACAGGACAACTATCGAGACATATGAGAAATTCACAATGAAGCACAATTATGACGACAATTCTTTTTCTTATACTTCTTTCTGTCCTTCTTAACTGTTGAAATATGCGAAAAAAACACAAAGATCAAATCATCAAGTTGATCAAATTGAAAACTGTGGTGCTACAATAGGAACCGTGATCGTTAAGGGGTTAATAATTTTATGATTTTTGTTTGAACCATGCGTCGCAATTTGAAGTCTGGATGGTCTAGCGGTTAGTGCGCGCACCTTCGGTACACAGGGTCATGAGTTCGAATCTCACCGTGTCCCATGGTGTTTTTCGAACTCACGAGCTTGTGACGGACTATGATCTCACTCAGATGTTAAACGAGTTCCCATTTATGGGGATAAATAACACTGCTGAGTGTGATGCTGATCTCATTACCTCAACAAAAAGCAGATAAGATCTTTGAAATAGGATGTCACTAACACATCCTGCGGCCTTAGTCCAATGTTGGATTGTCGCGCCTGTTATTTATTTTACGCGTCGCAATTCACAATCAGTAGCATTCATAATTCTTTTTTCACAGATTTTGTCTGAATCGCTTGAACATGCTTGCGGATTTTCGAATCTTTTCCCGAATAGCAGATTAAATATTGAAAACTTCGGAAAAAATCACAATAAGCAACATTATGAAAACAGTCCTTTTTCACATAATTTTGTTCTGTATTTTTGCAGTATTTCAGTAAAATGATTCCACCGGATTTGTCTACAACCAGAACGTCTCTATTGAAAGCAAAACATTCACAATAAGCGAAATTATAAAAACAGTTTTTTTTTTCAAATACATCTGGATGTATCAAATCAGAAAGCAACAACAACGAATTGGTCTCAGTGATTACACGATCCAAGATAGAGGTGTCTGTAGAAATAGATTTCACTCCGAATAGCGGAATTAAAACAAGCACAAAATTCACAATGGACAAAATTATGGAGACGGTTCTTTTTTACACACTTTCGCATTTATCTCCTGAGCCGATAAGCAGATTCTGGTCAAAATGCTACGCCAAATGCGACTCTCCTCTAAAAATAAATTTGTAAATTTGCCCTACCGGATGGGGCTCTCCCAAAAATCATCAGAATAACGCAGCTCTCGTAAGAAGAATTTTCTTGTTCTTCTTATCGACACTAGCGACACTTATCTTACCATCCGCCATATAGCGGACACATAGCGGAAAATATCGGAAACACAAAAGTTCCCCTTATGAGAACGGATAGCAGAACAAGCCAGAATAACTATTCGAAAATATAACGCTCAAAAGCAAAATACGCATTGAATCCTCTGCAAAATTGGCCTGAAGGAGAACAATTGTGAAAGCAGTTTATTTTCTCCATCTTTTGTGTATGTGTGTTGATCAAACTATCGTACTTAATTAAATTATCGCCACCTCACTCCACCACTTCACCCCTTCAGTACCCTTCGTCGTAAAGCTCATGAAAAATTTTAAATATAAGCAGTTCTTTTTTCCAAACTTTTTGCTATATTTTTTGAAGGACTAAATATATTTCAAGGTCGCGTGACCGCGAGAATTGGAGGTCTTCAATCCAGGCGGCCAAGGCCCGACGTCGGGCTATCGTGCCGTAAAGAAGAAGAAGTATATTTCAGTAAATACCTCCCCGTCCGTCAACTTGAAGCACTTTCATCTTCGATGAGCAATAAGAGTTAAAGGAAATTTGGCTAAGAGAACAGTCTACTTTCTCCTCCTTTTGTCGGATTAGCGGATATGTGTAAGTTCCACAGCCTGAACGACTTCTAAACCCAATGGGAGATACATCTGGAAAAGTGTCCAGGAAGAAATTATTATTAATGCAGTTTATCTTCTCCAATTTTTATCTATACCTCTTGAACTCTGTGGCGCATTTCACAAAATTAAATTTAGTATTTCAATTTTATTCGATTTTAAAGGGAATGTTAGTGCGAGCGCAGAGAGCCCAACTTGTTATATTTTAAAATTGATTCCCGGTTTACACCAAAATTTCTATCCGTGCGTGAACGAATTCAGTTTAAGGTGTTTTTCGAACTCACGGCCCATGTGAGGGACTCTGATCTCCTCGGATGTTAAACGAGTACCCATTTATGGCGATAAATAACATTACTGAGCGTGCTGTTGATCTCAACACTTCAACAAAGACAATGATCTCCTCGGATGTTAAACGAGTACCCATTTATGGGGATAAATAACACTACTGAGCGTGCTGTTGATCTCAACACTTCAACAAAGAAAAAGCAGTTAATATCTTAGAAATTGGATGTCACTAACTCATCTGCGGCCTTAGTCCAATGTTGGACTGACGCATAACGCGTGTGTTATTTAATTTATTAGCAATTATGAAAACGAATTGTCAAAAATTGGAAGACATCAAGACTTTAAAGCAACGGTTCTTAAACTGTGGTCCGCGGACCACTTGGTGGTCCTTGAGGCGACCCTAGGTGGTCCGCGAAGCCTTTGATGTGGTTCCCTTATAATCCGATACGACAATTCTCGAATTTCACGCAGCTCAATCTTAACTTTCTAATAGAAACTTGAAGGTTGAAAGCGGATGGGAGTCCGTTTTGACTGAGCAGGACAGACTGTTTTCATTGAGATTTTCACCGTTACGATGAAATGAAATATCGTCAAAATTTGTTTTAAACGCTTCTTTTTTAGGTGACGAACGCAAAATGATTGCGATGTGCAATCATCGATCATCATTATGTGGAGTAGCTACGTGTCTTTATAGACTTGAGGGTTGTCATAATTGTAGGTAAACAGTTCAGGTATTTAAGGTAATGACTAATGAATATTCTTTTCCGGCCAGACCATAATGGTAATTTACATTGCTGAATTAAGATAATTAAGCTATTATTGATCTTCGGTGGTACTTCTAAACAGGGTTCCGATAGATTTCTGTTGGTACAATACAATATGAACCAGCACAGCAATGCCATATTTATAGGAGCTTATGTAAAAATTGTTGTTCATCCAGTAAAAACTGTAAGGAAGGGCTTTATAATCTGATAAACAAAACTGGATTTCAATATTATGCGCCATCTCTGGATGAAACAAACCGAAATATTGGGCAACACCCTTTACGCAAATTAATGAGGGTTTTGAAATTCGTTCAGACTTAGCAAAATCACACCCAGAGTCCTTTGGAAGACGATATCTGTCAGTCAACTTTTTCTGGATGATGGTCTTAAAAGCAGCAATATCCGTTTGGCGTTATTTTCACATTTTTCTAATCGAAAACCTCTACTGACAACACAGCAATAAATTGTGTTCCAAATGTATAGTTCGGTACAAGATTTCATGATTTGAATCGTTCTTATCACAATTGCAATTTGGTGGTCCGCAACAACTAACGAGTTTGATCAAGTGGTCCCTCATGTGCAAAAGGTTAAGAACCACTGCTTTAAGGCAACTAAAGTCCCGGTATGAAATTATATTGTTAAAAGTAAGTATGTTTTGTACCAATTTTTTTTTTTTAATTTAATATCATTACCTATTGGCAACAAAATTACAATCGACTTTTCGATTGTTATGTGGAACTAATTGAAACTAAGCGAGACAAATATAATGTCTGATCAACGGCTTGAAAATCTCATTTACCGTATCCAGTTAAAGTGTAATAAAAATCTAAATATAATTATAATTTTACAGCTCGATAAATGGCAAACAGTGAAATTGTATTCAATTATTTCCAATCACGTAAGCAATCGATTCGAACGAAAGGTTCACAGAGTATCGTTCTCCAAACGTAAATAGAATTATAGCAGATCGGTAAAACAAAAGGTGTAAAAGTATTTTTATGAGATATTTTTTCAATTACACTTTGCGAGTTATTAACACACATATGTAAGTAATGTACTTGTATGTATATCAGTTACACAAAATCACAAGTCGTAAAATGAAGTTCGGCATTTAAACTTCTATAAAAATATTTTTTTTTTTCATTATTGGCAACATAGTAAAAATCCAATGAGGCAACCGCCATCTATTCTAGAGTATAAGTAGAATAGGTATTCTAAATAGGATAATAGTTAACAGTATGGCGCAGTTGACTGTGTATACGTATGTACCTCCCACTAACTTTGCTGGGGTTTTACGACGCATAAAATCGCATTTGTGGTTAACTGATGCTAGAAACTTGCAATATATGTAATTTTATACCTTGTACACCACATTCCACTGTTCACGTCAATAGCTAAGTGAAACAGCAGGTTTTTTTATATTTTACTTCTTCGACACAAGAATTAAGTGGAATCCAATCAAGCAAGTAGGTACTCCAATGTAGGTACATATCTGGTTTGTTCATTGAATCAGGCATGACCGTCGGAACAGTTTCATTATGGGCTGGATATGGATTATGTTCTCCGCAACGTCTGTCATGATGCAGAAGAGAGAGATTATAGGGAGTGCTAATTGGTTACCCTTTGTATAATACTAATTTACGGATGAAGTAAGATGAATTTGTTGTATCCAATATATGATTCAAAACGCATGTCGCTGGAAGTTTTTGCATTACATACTAAATCTACATATGTACATACATATTTAAAAAATAAGGCAGGGATTTTACAGTGTAAGCATGAAAACCCCCGCAGAAACTAGTATGTATGTATTATACACATGGGGTCATCCGTGAGACACATTTCTTATCCTTCCTTAGCTTAGTTTATTACAAATCTGATATTCGAAACAAAAGCAGATGTAGTTGATAAGTAAGTACAAAACTATATTTCATCTAAACATTAAGGAATTTTTTTCAAACACGACTAAAGTGCAACATTGTTGTCTTTCGAATCAGCAAATTTAGGTTTTTTATTTTTAACCCTTTCCCGGACAGAACGTCTATAGACGTCCAATTTTGAGCATTTGACATACAAATCGTGTCAAATTTTGGCGTTGTGTCCGGCAATGAGTTAAGATGTATGATGGTTGTACGCATACAAATATTCCGATCAATTTCATTGAGATGTATACCCTACTACTACTACTACTACTACTACCTACTAAGGCGAACAGTTTCGTTTCATTTATAACCGTCACATCAATACAAAAGTAATACATTATTTCATTTATTATTTTATGCACTAAGCCATTGAGATATAACTATACACTTTCCCAAAAACTCGCATCACATTAGTTAATGTGTAATCTGAGAGGCAACTTCAACAATAAAAATGTTTGCCCGGCAAAAGTCAAGCGAATAACCATAATAATGGATACCTTAAAAGGGAAGGAAAATGTTGAATGATTTACGATTGTTTATAACGACTTTGCGTTGTTATGACTCCTGGATCAGTTCCCATAAGCCGTTAGGTGATTTTGTGGGTTTATATACATATAAAATGAAAAGATGCAGTATCTGCATAACCATGCAAAATGTGTAATGCTGATGTGGTGAGATGCAGTTGGTGTAACTTGGTTTAATCTTTAGTGTCTTTTTTAAGTACGTACTATACACCAACCACAAAAGTAAGCAATTATGTGTACCTCTAAATAAACGAGATGAAATTGCATTGGGCTAACGAATTGACAAAGAAAGTTTCTCAGGCTCTCAAACAGAATTTAGTTTATCGAATCAATAAATTAGAAACAAGAACCTCGACGTAATTCTAAAAAAGTACTTAGTTTTCAGAATAATATGGAGATTTAAGAAACAATACAGATGAATACAGCAACTAGGAAATAATATTAATGTGAAACGAGACCGAGTTCTATTCGTGCCAATAGCACCATGAGTAGATATGTATACCCTATACCCATGTACAGATATGTAAGGCACGCAAACCCCCAAAAAAATATTCAATTTCATCTTTTTTTTGGCAGGGGATGTAGGGGTGAATGGGGCGGATCTGACACACATTAATTTAACACAAATTTGAAAATTTTCGCGGCATTTTATCAAAGATATGGCTGAATACAGCCCTGTAGAGGAGGTAGGAGTAGGGCTAGTCATAATCCACTTTCCATCGACTTAAAGCATATGTCACATTCACATTGATCAAAATTTCAGGTCGCTATCGATATTCTGTCGAAAGTTAAGGACGGATTAAAATATCAAGGACGGGTAGTTTGTATGGGAGGTGGGGTACCCTTTCCCCTCCCCTTATATGACTCTAGAGATCAAAACGATAATTAGGTACAATGGAAAAATGCAGTTTAGGTTAATAGGCTGCAAGGTGCATAACTATCAAGGGAAGTTGTTCCGGAAAAGGATTTGGCAGCAAAATAAATTTGTAAGTTCGATTTTCTAGACATAATAAGTGTTTTAATAAAAGGATGCTTCAAGCAGTATAAATGCAAATTTGGGTGAGAAAGAACAATTCGTTACAGATACTTTTAGATTTCGAAGAGTAGAAGAGAACGATGTTACAGATGCTATTGATGACCTTAAAAATAATTCAGCTCCAGGATGGGATGACATTAAAACAAGTTGTTTAAGATCTATTAAACATTATATTGCTCGGCCGCTAGTATATATAACAAACTTAAGCCAGTCACTAAAAAAATCCATAATAACTCCTATCTACAAAAGCAGAGATATGACATTGGTCGAAAACTATCGCCCGATATCTATAATATTTACCGTAGCTAAAATAATGGAAAAAATTGTAAAAAAAAAAACAAATTATTACTTACTTAGATACAAAGAATATAATCACATCCAGTCAATTTGGCTTCCGAGCTGGAATGGGAACGCAAGAAACTATTGACAGAGTAACTACAGAAATATATTCTGCAATAGATAGAAATGAAAAACCTTTGTCAATTTTTATAGATCTGGCGAAAGCGCTATTGTGGTTATCTGAAACAGAGACCTCAGCAGGTTAAAATTGGCGAAATCCTAAGCACGGAACTCGAAGGGTCTGCGTACGACATACCACAAGGTACGTATTAGGACCAATTCTTTTCTTGATTTTTATAAATAATCTGGCCAAACTCGAGAGCATGATAACAGGGAAAATATTTATGTTTGCTAATGATACTATAATACTCCTCTCCGTTTTATCCCGATACCTCACAGTAAAAATTCTTGGACTAAATTGTAAACCATGCCATGTATTACTGCCAATTTCCAATACAAACAGATATAAATTTAATACTTTTCAAAATGTATTATCAAAAAAAGTATTATACTATACTATAATGTCTATTAAAACTTAATCAAACTTGGTGTCACATACATTTTTTAATATAATAAGTATTAATTTCTTCAGGCACTTCATACTGAGCTAATACAAAATTGGATTAAAATGGGTTGAAATAAAGTACATATTTAATTCAAAACTGATAAAACTTGTTCCATTTTGTATTCACTTTCAATAAGAAGGAATTATGATATATTCCTCATTATATTACCATATTTAAGAAGTTGTGAATTATATTGTAAACCTAAATGCTTAATTACTCAAAATGGTTAATACCGCACTTATTGAATTTAATACATTTGTGAAGATTTTGTAATAAAACATATACGAAGTTGGTCTTACATTCTACTGGTAATACAGTCGGGTATATATGCAATACTAGAATTTATTAAAATTCAAAATACACAATATTCAATCCAAAATAAGGTGGAAATGAATACTCTTTGAATTAAAAAATGTAATAATATTTAATATGCGATATATTACGCAGTGATAATAGTGGTAGAGCGATGTCACATGTTGTATAAATTACAAACTTCGTCAGTTAGTCTGGTTAGCTTAGTAGGTAGGGCGTTCGTCTACAATTCATAGGTTCCTGGGATCGAATCCCACTGTAGGTAGGAAGATTTATTATGCGTTTTGAGTGTAAAGAGGTAAATGAAATGTCGCCAACACCTATAGAGAAGTCAATGGTAGTTATACAAAACTCATTTATGAGCTATAAATGTTTTTTTTTATCCCAAAAATATCGAGAGTAACTTCTTTTGGTGTAATTGAAAGTATTCAGTATTCAGTTCATCCATTTGGATAAGAAATATTGCTAAATTCCAATCCACGAACGCCTTCTTACTTAATAAACTTTTTATTTGGTTTTAATACAATATGTATTAAATGTAATAAATAAGATATTATAATTTAATTACACTCACTCACTACACGGAAGTATATTCAGCATTATTTTTTAAAAAGTTCGCATTAGAATGAATTTGAGATAAAATTAGATTTTAACATCCACTGGTGTGAAAAAATCTTTTCATTCTTTTAGAAATATTAAAATCTAATAAAAAATTGGTGTGGTCATATATACAAGACCAAAAATATTAGAATTTAGTCCAAGAATTTTTACTGCGTGGGATAAAACGTACGATTTAGCACCACATGGGATAGAAACGAGACCGAGGCTAATTTCGGGCGCGGCCGAAATTTGAATACCCTTCACTCTCCTCGGGCTAAAAGTTTTTTGGGGCAAACCTATGACTTGTATTTAATCCTTCCCCATTCTTTTCCTTCTGTTTTCGCATAGGTAATATATTTGATATTGACAAATTCTGTGGCGTCGATAAATCAATATTTGTGTGAGGTTTGGTTGGAATAAGTGGTAAAATAAAAAAAAATATCTCAGAAAACTTTATTGGGGGGATGCGGGAGCATGGCCCCATAGTACGATTCCATTTGTTTTACTTTTTTTTTTTTGATAAAGACGCATTGAGGTTTTTTTAAATTGGTGTAGAAAAAATGTTTCTTAGAAGATCCAAAATGGGGAGGTTGGGCTTGTATGGTAGCCCCATGACTCCATAGTCCGATTATTATTTATGGCATCAATTGAAGTGCACTCTTACGAGTTTTGGTTGAAAGTGGTGCACAAATAAAAAAGTTGTTCGTAGAAGAACTCAATTTAGGGGGTTGGCTTTGTATGATAGCCCCATGACCCCATCGTCCGATTCCATTCATTTTTACACATGTTTTGTGGCATCAAATGAAATGCACTTTTATGAGGTTTGATTGAAATTGGTGGACAAATAAAAAGTTTTTCTTAGAAAAACTCAATTTGGGGGCTGGGTTTGTATGACAGCCCCATGACCCCACAGTCTGATTCCATTTATTCTTACATATATTTTGTGGCATCAATAGAAACACATTTGTGTGAAATTTGGTTCAAATTGGTGCACAAATGAAAAAGTTTTTCTTAGAAGAACCTAATTTGGGGGGTTAGGTTTGTATGGCAGCCCCATGACCCCATGGTCCGATTTGATCCATTCTTACATATGTTTTGTGTTATCAATAGAAACACATTTGTGTGAAATTTCGTTGAATATAGTAAACACATGAAAAAGTTTTTCTTAGAAAAACCAAATTGGGGGGGTTAGGTTTGTATGGCAGCCCCATGACCCCACGGTCCGATTTTAGCGATTCAAACATACAAACTGCCTGCAATGAAAAGAAACATGTGTGCAAAATTTCAGCTCGATAGCTTTTAAACTGGCCGAGTAAAACGCGTAGCAACAGACGGACAGACGGACAGACGGACAGACGGACAGACGGACAGACAGACAGACGGACATCGCCCAATCGACTCAGCTCGTCATGCTGATCATATATATACATATTTTATATGGTCGGAGATGCTTCCTTCAATGCGTTACAAACTTCATGACAAAGTTAATATACCCTTTACTCTACGAGTGAAGGGTATAAAAATAAGGCACTGGTTTAATAGAAATTAAGTAACAATGAATGTCGATAAGACTAAGCATATGTCATATTCGATATATGAATGCTACCAACCAAATAAAATCCTCAAATTCCATACAGAATATGGCGATCAGCATATTCTCGAAATTTCACTTTTTGACCGCCTTGGCTCCTTGTAAGCCTTAAATGTTGATCCCTCTTCCGCAGATAATGATTTTCTCTTATTCATATTAAAGTTAATATCTTACTCAAACAACCACAAAAAATTAGGGTTCCTACGTCTTTAATTGTGGAAGATAGACAAAAAAGAAATTACATGTGCTATCCTGATGACAAATTTTAAATGGCTATTTTGTGTGTTCTTTTTCGAAAAACAATTATAAAACAATATTAAAAAATGAAAACCCAATACTTTTTGTTTTAATTAATTAAGAATTGAATAGACTATTAACAGTTGTAATTTTGAAATTTTAGCTTTTTTAGTTTGGTTGGAAATCAGCCGAAACTATTCATGGGAGGGGGTGTGCTAATCTGATGACGAGCAGTGTACATTGTGACATCGCTCTACCACACTGCCGACCGACTGCGAGTGTAAACCAAAAAAAAATTACAATTTTCTATGTAAACAAAGCGATTTCGCGTTGGAACATGCATTAGTTGACTCTTTTTAAAAAGATTTCCTATTGAAAATTTGGATTTAAAGGATTTCCCATTAATTTAAAAAGAATGAATTTGAATTAAAGCGATATATTTATATTAAAAAGGAAAGGATTATATTTAATAGGAATAAAACTCGATTTCAAGGTGATATCGATTTAATTTTAAAGGACGTTATTTTTCTGGGTATAGGAATATACATTGATCAACAACTCAATTGGAAAAAACATAGAACGACTATTACCAAAATTTTGTCATTACACTGCAATCATTTTAACAATAGGCCAAAACCAGTAAAAATAACTACATTGTAATCAATTTCACTACAATTTAATAATATTCACTACAAATTTAGTGAAATTTAATGTTGTGAATTTCATTGTATGACTTTGTTGAATTCATTGCACATTTTTCTCTCGGTGTACAATTACTCGGTTAACTGGAGAACCGGTATTTTCTATCCGGTTTTAAGCCGGAAGGTCTAACTGTCTTCCAAAATAACCGTAAAAGCCGAAAACCGCTGGGGTCGGGGCGGTTTTTCATATCCCTACATCCTCATACATACAATTCCAGTACATCTGTTGCCTTGTAAGTTCGCAAATCATAAATGCACTACCAAACTGAAAACTCATACAATAATTTAGCATGAGAAGTACAGTTTATTCCACGAATGGACGAAGGAACATCGTCATACATTTAATAAATTATTCAAACTTAACTATGTATATACAATATACAATCGTCGACGATTAAGAAGTTTTGTGTTATTAAACTCGAATCTGGCAATAAATAATTAATCGAAGCTAGTTTTCCATTCTTCACACTATATCACTGATAGTTATCAATCACTTTATTATTGAATATGTAATTTAACATGTAAAAAATATGGAATCTTCTTTGAAGAAAAACTAAAAAACTAACGCCCACATTTATAGATGTACCTCAACTCATGGCGACCTTAAGTTAAAAACAGAATTAAGAAAACCTTAAATTAAGGAAAAAAGTGCGGAATTCATAGTCCTCTTTTCTACTTATTGATTTTCCAATTGATAGTCGTCAGTATTTAAAAAAAATAAATTTGAATTTTGTTGCTACTAGATAATTTTTTATATTTATTAGTCAGTTGCTTTAATTAATTAACGCGCTATGCCCCAAAAAGGGTTAAGGCAACTTAGTACTTTAATTAGGCTCCTGATTTAACAAAACCATCACAGCCCGGAACTAGAATTTATTTATGTGCTAGTCTCGTGACATTGCTTCTCTTTCTTCACATAACAAACAATTGCCGCTATATTCTCGCTAATGCAAAGCCTTGTGGCACCAGAGTCCAATAATACATACACAATGTACTCTTCTCAACTGCACTCTTCGTTTCGTACTCATGCAAAATTGTATGTCATGAAATTTCAACTAGCGCATAAATAAATTCTAGTTCCGGGCTGTGAGTAACGATGGTTTTGTTAAATCAGGAGCCATTAAAGTAACGGACTAATAAATATAAAAAATTATCTAGTAGCAACAAAATTAAAATTTATTTTTTTTTAAATACTGACGACTATCAATTGGAAAATCAATAAGTAAAAGTGAGGACTATGAATTCCGCACTTTGATTCTTAATTTAAGGTTTCCTTAATTCTGTTCTTAACTTAAGGTCGCCATGAGTTGAGGTACGTTTATAAATGTGGGCGTTAGTGTCCTACCTTGAGTGAGTATTTAAAGAGTTTTAGTCCTAAGACGTACAAACTATATCTACGCATTTGAAATTCGATGGGGGCAGAGAAGGACGCTTCTGTCTAGTCTTTCAAAGTTTTAATGTTTCCCTTAGTAAGACCCTAAGGTTTCCCTGCTTCTGCGAGTCTCTTTGGTCATTTCATGGCTTGAATGGAACATTTATAACATTGTTACTGGACGGAATGTTTAACCGTTAAAATAAAGGATATGTCACATGAAGGTCTCTGAGAAGTTAATGAAATTTAACATCATTCAATAAATTTGGTGACAGAAGCGATACCAATTTGCCTATGGTAGAGACCATATAATTTGTGTCATATTTTCAGTCTTCGGAATATTTTAAACCCATCCTAAGGCCGCAAACACACTGTCCGGGGTCGGCCAAACCGCGTGGTACAAAAGATCAACGTTGTAGACAACATACGCCTGGCAGAGACAGAGGCGATGAGAGAATTCAACAAGCGTTATTTGTTTTTTGAATTCCCCCATCGTATCTGTCTCTAACCCGCGTGTATTGTCCACAACTTTGATCTTTAGTTTGGCAAACCCCGGACAGTGTGGGGCCGACGCATAATAGTAACGAAAGTGTCTGTACAAACTCTCTTTACAGTAATGGGTAAGTGGACTTTTTCTCCATACGTTTGGCACAACACACACATTCAATCAAAATCAACAGACAAGAGGATCTAATCAAAATGCAAATTTCAATTTTATTTCGTTCGAAAACATATTACAGTGATTGCATGCATTGCAAATTTCAAATTGCGTATACGTATTAAATGAAATAAAGTAATTACATTTGTTTGTTTTCTCCATTACTCGAAAATAGGTTACAAAGCTATTATTGCAAATCAATACATCCTCATTCTACGCACTGTGGTGTACTCGTATGTAGCCTAATTTTAATATACACACATAATATAAACTTTTATTATGAAGTCTACATACATATATATCGCGACTTTTATGCAATGATATGCGGATACGTTAGAAATTTCATTTGCAATTTTATGATACATCTTTGGCAGTAAAATGCTGATCCTTTCGTCTACAGCCTTTGTTTAACCGCAAAACCCTTTAAAAATTTTACGGCTTTTCAGTCTCGTGAAGACGGACATGCAGACGGATAAGACGAATACGGATGCGATTGCCACTAGAGGAATCGTGAGGGTAACTTCAAACTTTCTGTATCTTTCTCGATACACATACCAAGCGATGCATTATTGTTTATATATAGTAGAAGAGAAGCATATTGTGTATATAAAGCGTTAATATTGTGCATATGTATATAGTGCTGACGATTCATTTAGTTTTCGTTTTATTTTCGGCAATCTACATTTCACAAGGTATAAAACAAAACATTGACAGATCCATCTATATTGCAGCTATCTATCCATCTGCCTTCGCGTCTTCAAACTCTCTGTACAATATGCCACGATGAACACCATCTTCCCATATACGAGTACGTGAGCATTGTAAAGGACACTCGTAGAGCGAATCCTATGCCATCATCCACTAAGTTTTGGTTTAAAATTCACAATGCGGAAGCTGATGAAGTTTTCCACAAGCATGGTTCTGCCAAAAGTATATGCACGTCACTTATCCCTGCGATAGCTGGACGGACTCCTATTTCCTTATTCCTGGTGATGGTCTATCACATGTAATGATATTTTAAGGTATACGATAGAAGAGAGAGCTCATGTACAAGAAATACTCAGCTGAATTGCTTCGAGAAAATTTTCTTTATCCGAACACTTTTGGAGCGAGTTTATGAGACTTGCAGAGAACATCGTATAATTTATATCCTTTCTTGCGTCTTCGAAAGAGATGTGGCAATATAATCGAGATCGTTGTATGCTATGCACCTTGGGTTGGAGTTGATGATAGTTTTTAGGAAAAAAAATGTTTAAACAAATTTTTTAGGCTAAACTTTTTAAATGCTGGCTTATTACAAATCAATCCCAGAAAACTACAGACATATTTTAAAAACAAAGAATCCGCTAAAAATATCCCTTCTCAACACTATTATATATATTTCCTTATCGCAATGCACTCGAACCCTTTTTCTCTCAAGGTTTATCGGTACTTGGTTATTTAATTAAAAATCCTGCAAAAACTGCACCTAGAGCAATACTTTCTGATTAGAAGGATAAGAACACAATGCTACTGTCATGCTTTTGCAGCTTGCAATCTCATCAACTATGTAGATTGTCTTCTTAATCTGGCATGTGTTTATGATTCTTGTGAAAGGACATAAACTAGCTTTCCTGGTTCAGCGTTCAGCCACCATTTGCACGGAATTTGTTCTGCTGTTGTTGTGCTGCCGAAGAAGCTTAATTAAATGCAGTGTTTTCTGTATATCTTCAGTTCAATGTGAAAAATGAATCCTGTTTCAAGGATCGTTTAACTGAAGAATTTCGAAATTATTATAGAAGAACAGACGGACGTTACTCAGCCAAAGCCAAAGCGATGTAAATAAGAAAATTGTATGTACAATAAACTAAAAAGTGATGTAATTTACTTACAGTAACTAGAATTGTGCGGAGTTGCTACGTCGATGCTTCCGTCAGACAGCTGGCAGGTCTTTTTCGACTTAAGGGTCGCGGTGGTGGTGTCGGTGTTCGTATGACGTGATTACGGTGGTGAGATGGTGGATCGTCTAGTAAATATCGCGGGTAAATTGGCGCTATAGGCGATATTGGCATTTCTGGATACAACCAATAGTACAGGTGATGTCCGGGTATGCTAGGTCGTCTATGAATTCCAAATAGGAGAAATGCTGGAATAGCGGAAATGGCTAATTAAAAAGATAAGATATTTACAGTTTTTAAACGGGTTTTTAATGTTTGTTTCGTTTTAAATGTCAAAACTATTACTATAGCTCTTTGTTCTAGGTCTGTAGACACAGCATCATTTCTTCTCTGTGTGCTAAAATTTAAATTGAATAGGTACCATATTAAAAAAAAGTTGATAGACTCAGAAAAATTTCATCACTTAAATTAAAAGTGAAACATATTAAAAATAAAATTGGAATTCATCAATTAATCATTTTAAGAACAAATAGTTTTATATTAAATTTAATAGGATTCACTTTAATGATCTGTTCAAAATTGACTGAAATATCGATTTAAATATGTTCAACTTTGTTTTAAAGTTGTTTTAAAGTTGACACTGACTGTCCGTCACATGTACATAAGCCCGCCGCTATTTTGTTCAGTGCTAGTAATCTCAGATAGCTGAGGTGTAGGAAGTAGGACTACGAAACGATAGGTACCTGGTTCGATTCCCAGTAGAAGCAAAATAAAAAAATGAAGTTTTTAAAATATGGTAAAAAAAGTTAAGTAGGTATAAAACAAATAAAAAAGGGGAAAAAATAATTTTTTTTTTACTTTTTTAATCTTACAATAAAAACATTTTAAATTTGAAGTGAAATCACTTTTAAAATAAATTGATATTCCCTTTTGATTTAACATGCAGCAATTTTAAAAGTTCAAGAACCACTTTAATATTTCCACTATTAATTCAAAATGAAACATTTTTTAATTAAACGTAAACGTATATGGAACCCATTCATATTTGAAAATTTTTGAATCATAGCTATTATTTTTGATTTTATAACGATTTTTTTCTGAGTGTACTAAACATTTTTTTTTATCAGTTGTCGTGTTTTTGCACTCCGGTTTAGGTTAGTTTAGTATAACTACATGGAGTTACAATACTAACATAACCTGTATGGATCTTGTTGTTATTGTAATCCCATGTAGTTGCACTTAAATAACCCACAGCGGAGTAAACAAAAAACACGCCTATTAATAAATTGGTAAAACCATATCATTACCATTTTCAGAGCGAAAACTCTCAATAATGAATGCGGACCGCTCTTTCCTGAAATATCTGAATGAGAAAGTCTCCCTCATCACCCCTATTTTTACCTTTTCCTTTATTTGATTTATAATTCAATATAATGTATGTACATATACATATTATATTATAAATTTGGGATAAACTTTCAAGGTGAGATGGGAGAACCTCCACGGCTATATTTTCCATATGAGCAACCTGGGGGACTAACTGCCTGTAGCGGCAAATCAAAACGATCTTTCACCAGCAAATACATCCATGTGTTCGTATCACAACTGATCTAAAGTTAAGCTAGAAGAGGAATATTTAAAAAAAAAGCGGAACGTACAACCATCCGCTTCCATTTTTCCTACGACAAAATCTACCATTTTTATGTCACTTAAAACCAACTTTTGAATATTTCTGCACTTGATGCACAATTCATTTTGTAAATTTTATTGTTCTCTACTTACGACCTAAATTCAACAAGAATAAATTTTTCGTTTGGTGAACATAACCGAGAACGAGAAAAGAGCCAACGTCAGGACGCAGTGCGATTATACTAACATAACTGCAGAAGAAGAGAATAATATATTTTTTATGACTTTACCTTTTCACTTGACGAGTTTGACGAGCACAATACTACTATAAGAGTTTTGTGTCAAAACTTCTAACTTCTGCAATTGCAAATTACCTGAACAAGCACAATGTGCATTTTAAGGGCGCCAGTTAATTTCGTCCGGTGCATTGTTACTAAAGATTTTATGGTTGAACTGGAATAGGATATGATTTACACACAACACATATAGCGAGCCGGGAACTGTATCTTTACGATTAATAAAATAGTTGCTTAGTTTTTATTGAGTTTGAGTTTGATTTTTTTGTGTGACTGAATTTCCGCTGTGTCTACTATTCTGTATACTCTGTACGAGACGAATAAGTGCATTTTTTTCCTGGGAGAAGTGATACTCGATCTAGAAACGAGGCTACATAGTGAACGTTTGTCAGAATGGTTATATTCATAAGCTTTTTATCGAGTTCTCATGTTTTTTTTTATTGAAATAAATGCTTTTGCTCATATTTTCAAAAAATGCTATTACATTGTAACGGCTAAAAGTAGAGGGGTCCCGTTGTACATTAATTTTCCCTAAATTAGTCACACTATCTACCATTAAAATATCCTCCACCATGAATGGGACACCCTGTTTATAATTCGAATAAATACATGATTCTTTATTCAGATTTCTTTTAGGTTAAGGCGATAAGCGATATTGGCTGCTTTCCACGAACGAAAAATGTAGCAGAAATACTCGAATTGGACGTTCCAATTGCCCCCTTTGCACTTGGTCCCTTCCTTTGTTTTTTTTGTTCGCGTGTCGCATCTTCTGAACGCAGACAGCCAGACTCTGGAAGCTTCAGCCAAAAATGCCCACAAACAGTGACGTGCGAAAAAAAATTAGCGCCCAGGGCAAAAGTGCACCAAGGCGGTGCACCCTTCATTGGAAATTGTCATTTACATCTGGACGACAATAACCTCTAAAATGTTGAAACAGACGAAGAAGTATCTAATTTCAAATACTTTTCTTTCTTGAAGTTCACCGACTCTAAATTATCGATACCTTACATTCTTGACACGTTCGTATGTTTTCTCCGGGTACTAATTATAACGTCGAGCCATATTAGTTCAAAAGCGTCAGTCGTCTACTAAGACTTCTTAAATCAAAAATATAATCGTGCGTTCCATCGGAAGTTAATGAAAGATTTTATTAATTTTTAAATTTATGATGTTTCACTCCGAGCAAAAAACAGTGGCATTGGAAGCGCACTCCAGGTAGATTATTAAGCAAAAAACAAGAAAACTAAATGCCAAACATTGGCATTCATAGAAATTTTAAATTTTAGCAATTTTTGTCGTGAAATGTTTTTATCTTTTTCGCCGAACGAAAACTGATTGTTGTGTAATCAAGCAGGGACCCCTGCTCCATTGGCGATCAGAAGTATTAGTTTTGGGGGATAAAACCCCCTCTGAAATTTTAGGATAACCAAGCATCCTTCGGTCCTAACAGAATTCGGAGTTTCTTATGAAGACCATGATTTAATGCACACAAAGGTTTTGCAATAGAAATTGAATTTTGAAAATCAGAGCTTACAGATACTAAAATCTCTGGACTAATTTTTCAATGTAATCGTAGAAGTGTGTCGTAGTGGTTTTACTCTTACTTTTAGTATTATTGGATTTTGCCCTTAAATAAACTCGATAGTGTTTTTTGGAAATCAGAGCGATTAGGCCGGACTTAGAAGAAGTAGATCCGGGCTATTCTCCTAGGACTAAATTAATATCTTTCTTGAAACCCCTCCCGAAATATTTTACCGTGTCGCCCCCTGACCTGCTCTGCTCAGTTACTTAACTTCTTAGCTCTGAGCTATTTATTGGCTGCTAATTTCGGAGAGCCCACAAAACAAGAGACAATGATAAACGAGTTATAAACATTGGCCACAAGCTTGTGTTGGGCATACTTTCTCAAATGGATCGAGGCTTCTGGTTAAAATTTAATTGTGAATGAACACAGTTATGGCGAATAATTTCTCATTTTTTGTGAGCTAGGCGAAGTTAGTGACAAAAGCAAAAAAATAGAATTATCCTTAGAATTAAAAAATAAATACTTCACTATCATCGTTATAGTTGCAAGGCCCTTCCGCCGATATTTCAAATAAAGTTCTGATGAGTTTTCAGGCGAAAAACACAAAAACTTGCGCCGTCGTTTTATACCTTTTTACCGAGGGGCGTCAAACTTTCCAGACTTCTTTAAGGGGGCACGGCCTGAAAATGATTGGGAGACACCAACTAATTTACAAACTTTTTATCATTGAAAACGCACAAGCACTCATTATGCTCTGAACGTTCTAAATATGAAAAATCTTGAAAGGACACATCTCGAGAGTGCCGGATATTTAAATAAATATTTGTGCTTTGTTTTTTAGAAAAACATCTCATTTTCATAAAAAAAAACATATCAAATTTAAATCTGATTCCGCTATAGTTGAGTCATTTGATTTATTTATTCCTTTATTTCTCTGTTTGCCTTTGGTGTTTATTACTCTTGTCCTTATGATTTACAAATTATATCATAGTATGAATTTTCAAAGTTGGGAAAAAATACATCTCTCTCTCTAAGCAGCACAACGGGAAGCTAATATTTTTTTTTTACATTCTACGCAAAGGTACATGCAAGAAGCAGGAAATATATCTATCCTACCGAATACACCATCAGAACATTAAGTGAGAGAGGATCTTAAACATTATTCATGAAATTCACAGCTCATACTGTCTGAACGCAAGGGTAGTATTTGCCTTATTAAACAGATAGTAACAGCATCTTAAAATTTGAGTGCTGTCGTTTTAACATCAATCTTTATGATATGTCGTTGTATTTTTTATGTATAAAACACTCTTGGGAACAAGTGCAGCCTTAGTTGTCTGAGCAGAATCGTTCACAATATTCATTTTCTTAGCATACGTATCACCTGGGTGCTAGCTAGCACTTGCTCGAATACCAGGAGAAGGAATTTATATGGTATTGTGCAATATGTATTTTGAAATACGTTTTCGATTAATATCAAAGCCATCTAAAAACATATCGAGGAACTAGAAAAAGCTTCTCTTTGTAACTAAGGCGCGTACACATACAGAGCGACGCCGAGCTTTTCCGGGCCAGGCGATGCGATGTTTCAAAACAGTTTTCGGGCGGCATTTAGATTTGGTGTTAATTGTTGTTCAAATATGAATGAATGGGTGAAATAGGTAATTTTTGGAAACATGCAGTGCAATGAAACCCAGTTTCTAGCGTAGGCGCACTCTTATGAGCTTGCCGGCCAAAAAATGGATCCCCGTTTCTCGGGGAAATACACGTCCAATCGGCGTGGCAGAACACTAAGGTAAATTTGGGTCGCTGATTCCGAATTTGAGTCAACAACAGGAAAAAAAAATTGGGGTTGCCCGCTCCAAAATTGTACCCTGTTTTCTCGGGGAAATACTCGTCCAATCGGGGTGGCAGAAACACTAAGGTAAAATTGGGTCGCTGATTCCGAATTTGAGGTCAAAAACAAGAAAAAAATTTTGGGGTTGAACACCCCCAAAATTGTACCCCTGTTTTCTCGGGGAAATACTCGTCCAATCGGCGTGGCAGAAACACTAAGGTAAATTTAGGCCGCTGATTCCGAATTTGAGGTCAAAAACAAAAAAAAAATTTGGGGTTGCCTACCCCCAAAATTGTACCCCTGTTTTCTCGGGGAAATACTCGTCTGATCGGCGTGGCAGAAATACTAAGGTAAATTTGGGTCCCTCATTCCGAATTTGAGGTCAAAAGCAAGCAAAAAATGTTGGCGTTGCCCGCCCCCAAAATGGTACTGTTTTCTCGGAGAAATACTCGTCCAATCGGCGTGGCAGAAACACTAAGGTAAATTTGGGTCGCTGATTCCGAATTTGAGGTCAAAAACAAGAAAAAAAATTTGGGGTTGCACACCCACAAAATTGTACCCCTGTTTTCTCGGGGAAAAACACTAGAGTAAATTTGGGTCGCTAATTCCAAATTCGATGTCAAAAACAAAAAAAAAAAATTTCGGGGTTGCCCGCCACAAAATGGTACCCCGGTTTTGTCATGACTGTAGGTTCCCACAACTGACCTATCTACCGCTACATTCAATAATTCATTGCAAATACATGCCCTGTACGAAATTTTTTTATACGTAAGCGTACGCCACAAACCGGGTTGTACTGCACTGCATATTACCACAAATCTTACTTCTTTGACCCATTCATAGATTCAACCACAACTGTCAAATCCGAATACCGCCCTACCGGTACGGGTACGCTACGATCTGAGTTGGACAGCACTGTAAATTTGCATAAAGAATATTTAGTAGACCAATCCATTATTACATCACCTGCATACGGCTATCCCTTCATTTAATATCTACAAATCTATAACACTATATAACACGGCACGTATGTATGTATATATAAATATTCCCAATGGTAATGCAACCCGATCTGCACAAAGCATGCCTCTCATGTCGATATTTCCCTATCAGCATCAAACAGCACGAAACAAGCCTCTCTATGTACGATTCCATACATACAATACACCATGCCACTACGAAACCGATCCAAACACAAATCGTATCCTCCATGTCGCTCCCATCGGCGACAAGGCACCTTGCAGCAGCTGCTGAAAGCACGATGATTCGACATGGAGAAGTTCTCCATCGTACAACCGTAGGTACAACTCCGTGCAACTACAAACCCGATCCAAACACAAATCACATCCCCAATGTCGCTGGTAGAAGACTACGGCCGCGGCAATGCACATTGCATCGTCTAAACAGCTGGGTGAATCGACATGGAAAAGTTCTTCATCGTACAACCATACAACTCCGTGCCACTACGAACCCGATCCAAGCAAAAATCGCATCCTCCATGTCGCTCCTATCGGCGACAAGGCACCTTGCAGCAGCTGCTGAAAGCACGATGATTCGACATGGAAAAGTTCTCCATCGTACAACCGTACAACTCCGTGCAACTACAAACCCGATCCAAAGACAAATCAAATCCCCGATGTCGCTGGTGGAAGACTACGGCCGCGGCAATGCGCATTGCATCGTCTAAACAGCACGGTGAATCGACATGGAAAAGTTCTCCATCGTACAACCATACAACTCCGTGCCACTAGAAACCAGATCCAAACACAAATCGACAAGGCGACAAGGCACCTTGCAGCAGCTGCTGAAAGCACGATGATTCGACATGGAAAAGTTCTCCATCGTACAACCCGACGTCGCATCGCAAGCAGTCTGAATGGTACAGGCAGGTTCGTGCTGGTTCCTATCTAAATGCTAAGATTTTTTTTTCTTGCGATGGGAAGCTTATCGCATCGCATCGCGTCGCCCGGAGAGTGAATGGGCTGTAATGCAAAATAATAGCCATAACAAACAATTGCCGCTATATTCTCGCTAATGCAAAGCATTGTGGCACGAGAGTCCAATAATGCATAGAGAGGTATTATTGGACTCTCCTGCAACAATGCTTTGCATTAGCGAGGATATAGCGGCAATTGTTTGTTATGGCTATTATTTTGCATTAGTTAGAAAGAGAAACAAACAATTTAAAAAAAGATGTAAGTATGTATAGAAATACGTAGATATATGAATATATACACTCGCACATAATATTTTTTGTTACATCCTTTTTAAGTTTACTTTTAAAATTAAAAGCTATTTAATTACTCAAATACGAAATTTAAAATTAAATTTGTTTGAAAGACAGTAAAGAGTGAAACATCTACATACAACACGAAACACAGACTGGTATGGCCTGGTATGGCTTATGCGTATGGCTTGACTAAAAGCTACGGGTACATTTTATATTGTACATACATACATTAAAAAATATTTTTTGCGGTATAAAGTTGGAAAAAGCTAGTTATGAATATACATACTGGCGAATCTTAGTCACGAACATAAGTCTTCCGTTTAAGATGTAAAATTATAGACGACCACCTACATGAAGAGCTCTCAGTGATTGTTTTGATTTGAAGCATGCGCCGGCATAGTTTGAACAGAATTCCGAACTGGGCCGAGCAATATGCACTTGTCGTCTGATGGACTTCCATTAGAACCGATTTGCTAACCAGTACACCCACTGTATGTCTCAAAGGAATGCAACCTAAGTAACGTATTTCAGGTATGAATCAACTTGTTTGTATTTCTGTACTGCACTTCTTGACAAGGTACAAAAACTATGGACGATAGTTTCTAGTGCTGAAAGAACAAGGTTCGACTAGCTACCCAGCATTGAAATTGGGTCATTATAAGTTCCACAAAGAATAAGAATACGTAATAAAAATTGTTAGACGTCTTTACGACTGTCATAGTTGGAGTTCCCGATTCAGGAAATGAAAAAAGACGAGTTGTAAGCGGAAATCGATAAATTACAATTACTCATTTCTGTTACACGTGCACATATAAACAATGTTGGCTATGGATTTGGTATATTAAGATTCGCAATTTATACAATTCGCACATAGGAAAGAAATAAGTCGAATAAAACGGCAGTTCAAATATGATGGAGGCAAACACTGTAGATGGCACGCTTGTATGTTTTGAAGCTCGCAGCTTCAGTATATGATAGCTGGATCCCTTACGAACAGAGTGGCATAATTTTCGTCGCGAAGGGATAATTTACGCTCGTGCTACGATCATGAGTGAACATCAAGTGCCGACCGCCATTGCGCAACGTATTGTTATTCGTTATTTTTAGTGAGCGAAGGCGTTAAGAATACGGAAATTTTTCTGCGTTTGCAAAATCAGTTCGATAGTGTGCCTGAGTAGGGCTGCTGTGTTTAAATGGGCCAAAGCGGCCAAATGGCCGTGAACCCGTCGAGAAAGAGTCGCATGATTGTCGACCGCGAACCAACATCACACCAGACAACATTCGACGCGTAGAACAACTCATTTTGGAGAACCGTAGGATGAATGTTAGAGACAATTCGGCTGCACTCGGCACTAGCATTGGTAGTGTAGAGTCTCTCATCTCCAAACATCTTCAATATCGCAAAATAACGGTGCGATGGATTCTCAAACTGTTGAACTTCTCCAGGATTACGCACGTCCTCATACCGCGCGTCGAGCCTCAAAATATCGGAATTGGGGTGGGAGGTACTGGAGCACTCCCCCTACAGTCCGGGCTTATTACCCTGCGACTACCATATGTTTGGACCACTGAAAGAAGCCCTCGGAGGTCAAAAAATCAACACCGACGATGAGTCAGAGGAGTTTTTGCACACATGGATGTCAGAGTTGCCCTAGGAATTTTTCGATACCGGCATCAATAATATTCCAGAGAAGTAGAAAATATGTGTAACTAGTGAGGGGGAGTACCTAGAAAAACTGTAAATTTTTGTAAATTTTTTCTATAATAAATAAACGTGTCAGAGCATTGGTCTCGATCATATTTGAACCGTCCTCACATATCACTATAACTGTTGTGAAATTGTACTGATAAACCGAATTTTCTTAAATAATTTGCAAAAAACCTATTATGAGGTTAAATTTCTCTCGAATATTTGCATTGGTAACATATTGCACGGAATTTAAACTGGAATAAGTAAGGCTAAAGGATTCTCAATCACCCGTACAAATGAACATCGTTAATACCTTAAATCGGCCATAAAGGTTTGTCTTGGTAGAGACGACTCATCTGATGATCGCTCAGCGATCGTAGTTTAGCATCAAATTCCGATCCTGCATATTTTTTGAATGTTGCTACATTCCTTGTCTCGACTATGACCTAATATGTATAGAAAATATACGCATTTAGTGCTCAGAACCAGAACCAGTGATAAAACTGCGATCCCTGAGCGATCATCACATGAGTAAGCTCTACGAACACAACCCTTAACATTCGAAACCTGGAACCTGGAATACACAACAGTTGGTTGTAATCAATTTTATACTAAAAGTAAATGGTCATAAAATCATGTTGTTGTAATAAATGTTGATATTAAAAATAAATGGTCATGAAATCATGTTGGTGAACTTATAACGCAACTTATAACAAAGAAACTACAATTGAAACTTATAACAAAGAAACTACAATTGAATAAAATACTCAAACGTTAAACCCTATTGGAACAAACGCATGATCAGGGATGACTGACTGACTGACGTTTCAGGGGCTACAAATCATTTTTAATTTTACTTTATTGCTGAGTTCGGCAAGGTACAAAACATAGAATGCCAAATATGTATCTTGCCATGAGTTTTTATCCAGTTTTGCAGAATTTTGGTAAATTTTGTTTTAAATTTCAGCAGTTGAACACTTCTTTCCTTAAGTGAATTTTCCAATTGCAAATAATTTATTTTAATAGAATGCATGAGCAGCCTAATAGAGTGCTACAAAATAGGTCAATGATGGTTTAATAAGATCGTTCAGAGCGGAGAGATTTTCCCAATAAAAGTCGGTCTCGGTTTCCTCTGCTCTCGCAAAATCTATAATTCGGGTCGAATTCAATTCCACAGAAATTCTGTAAAGATTTTGAATCATTGTTGTACTCAGTTTCCACAAAAGTCTCCACACCGTTTTTTTTTTGTCTTAATTTGAGGGCGAAAACATTCAGAAATGCGCTTTTAAATGTGTTGCAATCATCGGCATTAATTAGTAAGATGCTAAAGGATCGTTCGTTCATCTGTAATTCCATTAAGCCAATTTTAAGGAAGCACATTCTAGAATTTCCTCGATTGCCTTTTAACGAAAAATGCCACGTACACGTGTTTTGGCTTTTACTCTAATTGCATCTAACTTGCCTGCGATTGCTCTTTTTTAGACCTGTTTTTCTATACTTAATCGAAGCGGCATTACAATGTATTTGCACATCGATCTTTAATAGAAATTTAAAAGTTTACTGATTGAAACTGAAGCCATCAATTTCTACCCAACATAGCGTTTAGTATGATGACATACATAAATATGTATCTACTTTCTGGCGGCGAAATATTTTTTTTTTGCAATGATCAAAGTGGTTGGGATCCTAGCGAAAATAAAACCTTAGGGTTTCCCTAAGAGAAATATTTCATTAGTATTGGAAATATTGCAGGATTTGATATTAAAGTCCTGGATATCAAAGGCCTGTAAATTGCGAATATGATTAGTATTCGAGTCTGCTGCAGTGTCCGCAGCAGAGTGAGGATGGTGGTCTTTTAGTTTCCATGTCTTGGAATTAAGTCCACGAGATTGAATTTTTCCGATTTAGCGAAAACATGAGATTGCAGATTGAAACAAGGTGCCACTGATGACCTCCTATACGCAGTTCTTCTTTTATTTTGTTACGAAAATTTTCGTGATTTTATGATTGATTGATTCCCAGCTCTGAAATTATTTATTTCTGCGAAAAACTCTTCAGGAATATGTTAAAGAGCACATGATTGCGCGTCCAAAGAGATAAATACATACTATAAATCCGTTGAGCGGTATTTACAATTGATAATTTTCCATTTTTAGTATACTTCCATACTATGAATTTATATTTTGAGATTGAACGGTTTTTAAATTTTGGTCGAAAACGTTGAATTTTTCTTGTTCTTTATGAATTTTGGGGTGCCGAGCCCGAATCTGTAGCTAGCTTGCCATACCAAAATTTCGTTGCGAAGCAAGGTCAAAATCGCGAAAAACGTCAAAAAATTACTATCAATTGTAGCGATACCGCTCGACGCATTATGCAGATTAATGTCGTGTTGCACCCGCAATCATGTTGTCTCTAACATATTCGTGGACAGGTTTAAGCAGAAATGTACAGTTTCGGAGTTGTAAGCCAAAAAACGGAAAAACTCCGAAAATTTTTAGTTCCGCAACGAAATTTTGGTTTGAAGCTCCGGATTCAAGATCTGTACCCAAACAAAAAAACATAAGAAACAACAAAAGATCTCCACCACATTTTGCAATTTGAAATCATCTACTGAATACACTGTAATACGCCAGTAAAACTTTACAAAAAAAGGCCTAACCTCGGAATAAATGGAGTACCACCGTTCTTTCGCTTATCTGTTCTAGGGTGTTACTGCCTACATAAATGCCGATTTGCAACCCTGGGGACCCTGTGCTAATTTTTTGGCGAGCGAAAGAGTCACTTTTTTGCTCTTTTTTTTACATTTTCAACAATATTTTTTAAAATAATTGTCTTTGATAAAAAATGTGTTTGGCTTTTTTAAAGTAGACAGAATTTCCAATGATATCCTAACCAATTTTATAGGTCAAATATTGACGGAATTACAGGTTTTTAAAAATAGGGTACTTTTTACCAAAAAATTGCGAATTTCAAGTAAATGTCGTTTCGGCAAACAACATAAGTCTTAAATGGAATGAACCAACCAAAGCCGTTTAAGCGCACCATCCTAGTGGCTTTGGATCTGTCGAAAGCGTTCGATATGGTGAATCACTCGCTCCTACTGACAGACCTCAAAAACTCATCCACACCGTCGTATGTAGTTAAATGGATCGCAAACTACCTTGCCGGACGTCAATCCAGCACTGAGTTTAGAAATGGGAAATCTAAACTGAGAAGGATCAAACAAGGAGTACCACAGGGCGGATTTCTTTCCCCCACTTTGTTCAACCTCTATACATGTCAGGGCTTCCCACCCCACCTGAAGGAATCGACATAATATCCTACGCTGATGATTGTACCATCCTGACATCCGGCAACGATATTTCAGACATGTGCGACCGTATCAACGGCTACTTAGAAGAGCTCAACACCTTCTTCATTAGCAAGAACCTGAAGCTATCAGCACCCAAATCCTCGGCCACCCTCTTTACCACGTACAACCAGGAATACAACCTACGGCTAGACATTAGTGTAAACGACACCGAAGTCCCCACTGTCCGTCACCCCAAAATCCTCGGCGTCACAATTGACAATAACGGCATTTTCAATAGCCACGCCGACAATATATGTGACAAATTGAAGAGTAGAAACAAGATCCTAAAATCTCTCGCTGGCAGCAAATGGGGTACTGATAAAGAGACATTACTAACCACTTACAAAGCCATCGGTCGTTCAGTGGTAAACTACGCCGCACCCATATGGACAAACAATCTCTGCAACACTCGATGGAAACGGATTCAAACGTGCCAGAATGCAGCAATGCGTACAATCACTGGATGTGTACGCATGACATCACAAGATCACCTCCACCAAGAAACTAAGCTGCTTAATCTAAAAACTCATAATGAGCTACTCGCAAAGCAATATCTTTTTGGTTGCTATCGTAGTCAACACCCGAATTTCGATCTTATGGACAAAACCCCACCTCCACGTCATGTTAGACGTACATTAAGGGACAAGGAAAGGGAAGTCCAAAGATTCAAAAGAGTTCCCCTCGATAGCACCAACAACTACAAGGCGGCTCTAAAGCAGTTGCATACTAGCGAGGTAACAATAGCCACGAATGATCTGTCATTAAACCGTGTCCTTCGAGCTCGACCACCAGATATCTCCAATGACGAACTACAGCTACCTAGAGCCACACATACCACCTTGGCTCAGCTTCGATCTGGATGGTGCTCCAGACTAAATTCATATTGGACCCGTATCGACAGCACCATTGCAGACACTTGTCCAGCATGTGGAGCCAGCCCGCACAACGTGGACCACCTTTTCAATTGTAATGCCGCACCAACGCATCTAACACCCATTGCGCTTTGGGAAAAACCAATTGAGGTGTGGCAACCTTCTTAGGCCTCGAACTTGAGGAGAGAATGCCAACCATTTACGAATGACACTAGTTTCCCCCCCCCCTTACTTGCGCCGCTACAACAACAACATAAGCTTAGAATTCGCTTTTTTTTATGGAAAATACCCTATTTTGTAAAACCTGTATCTCCGTCAATATTTGACCTACAAAATTGGTTAGGATATCATTGGATTAGAAATTTTGTCTACTTTCAAAATGCCGATCATAATGTTTTTTTTTTGCAAGATAATTTACAAAAAAATATTGTTGGAAATGTAAAAAAAGAGCAAAAAATTTATCTTTTTCGCTCGCCAAAAAATTAGGACACGGTCCCCAGGCTTGCAAATCTGGATTTATATAGCCAGTAATACTCTAAAACAGATAAGCGCAAGAACGGTAGTATTCCATTTATTCCGAGGTTAATGTCCATTTTGACTGGCCTATAATAGGGATTAGCAAAATTTTGTACATATTTTTCTGCAAAAGGACACTTTGTATCCAAATTTGCAAATAAGATGCAGCTTGAATGTTTGTCCAAATTTTTAAGACATACAAAATCTTGCTAATAAGGAGCCTCGCATTTGACTTTATGTCCTTAAAAACACAAAACCTTTCAATGTTTTTTAAAATACAGATACATAGTACATACATATGTAATAGTACAAATTAATAATGAATACCACAGAGCTAGTTGGCGAACAAAGGATTTTATTTCTTCCATCAAATACTAATGTTTGTACATTGAATTTTTAAATCAAAAATAAAATATTTTTTTTCTCATAATGTGTCTGTTTTACGGGCTACAGAAATTGGAATTTATAAATTTATATAGAAATTTAGTCCACAAGTTAATTTGAATTTGACATGCTTAACTTAACGTATTGTTCAAGAGACTGCTGATAATAGTTTAATAGGAACAAAAACATAATTAATATAAATTTTCGTTGCGAATATATGTTAATAAATTAAGTATTTTTTTGCTGAAACTATTATTCTTTACTTTCAAATTTTAATATTACATATTTCTGCCTTATCAAAATTAAAACATACCTTTCGAAAAAATAACAATTTTGAGATTTTACAATTAACAATATAGAATAAAAAGAACATATCGATGTGGTAACTGCAATTAGTAAAAAGTTATTTGTAAAAACAATAAAAAAAACTAAAAAAATTCCATACAAAACTAAATACGGAATAAATAATAATCTTAAGTAAGTAAATTTAACCATTTTAGCACAAATTTACGCATTTATTGTCTCTTTTGATCATGAAAACATGTAAGTTTTTACACACATCTAATTGCACTTAGCACAACAATATTTTCTTTTTATTATTAACAAGCAGAATCAGTTAAATTTTTTTTATGAGGACTAATCATTCCTATGCACTTAAGCTGTCCGATTAAGAATATTCAAAAATTTCAGTCAAAATTCAATAAGAATAATATTGAGTTGACATACATTTCTATTAAAATGTAAGTGTATATGGAAGAAATACACATACACGCATAATATATAATTTCCTAAAATAAAACTTACATATTACAAATTTGTTCCATTTCTTTTATGCAAAAAGAAAAATCTCCAGTGCAGTGATGTGTAGTTTTGATGCCTCCGTTATAGAAAAGGTTGATTGAAGAAATGGGAGTCCACTGTTTAATGTTGATTGAAGAAATGAGAATTGTTCAGTGTTGATTGAAGAATTAGTATCTATGTAGTTGTTGATGTTGATTGATGATAGGATTTTTGATTGAAGAAGCCATCCAAGACAATCAGCAAACAAAACACTCTATAAAATGATTTGACTTTTTCATTGTTCTTTCGTTTCTAAGTTTTAATCACATTTATAATGATGTATCTATGTACATACGTTCGATCTGAACTGATCGTTACGCGTTAACTAGACCTACATATATGTATTTAATAGAGTTTTTTACTCTGCTTAGGGGTATTATATAGATGAAAGTGCTGAAATCTAAATCCTAATATTTTTACTTTACTATAAACTTAACGTTGAGTTCACTTTATAATTGTAACAAACAACTTTATTATAGGCAACAAGTATTTCGAAAAAAAGTAGTAATTTTTCCAAAAAAATTACAAAATTTATCGGAATTATCATCCGCATTGTCTTGTTGTGCCACGTAGCTCGGCGCCATCAAACATACTAAGGTTATGACGCCGAGAGTATTCAGTTACGACGAATTGTCCTGTATTGTTTGATTTATAAAATTTGGAATTAATAGACTTGCCAGATTTATGTAATTGGTATAGAATATTAGTATATATGAACCACATATTATTATATTATATATATTATTAAAATATGTTCTAAAACATAAAAAAAAATAAATATGTATGTATTTACTAATTTATTTTTAGACATCTGCGTATACATACCTTCTTCGATCCGTCGTGAGGCCACCTCGATATCGGATCCAGCATCTTTTAGTATCACATACATTAATGGCATCATCTCCCATGGATAGCGAAATATTTCTAAAAGTTTTTGACAATATTCTAAGATCACTTCTGATGTTCCGTGTTCTGAAAAAAAAATATTAAACGTTATGTTACTAACTATTTCACAGATTTCACAGAGAAAAAAAAACATGATATAGCGGTAAGCCAATTGATGGAATTAGTCAATAGGCAATTAATTCATTTGAATGAATCAGAATAAGTACAATACTTATGGGCGGAATTCGTAGTCCTCACCTATTCCTAATCTTCTGGGTTCCCGTGCTCTATACAAGTTTAATCATGACATCAAATTCGGAAAATGTTTTATAATAAGTTTAAAAAAAAATTTTCGTGTTGCCAACCATTAAGTGTAGTCTTGTTGGCAGTACAGTACTAAAATTCAATGTTGAATCTGAATCTGAAATACTGGGGGTTGTGGACGAAAAGGCATCCTTTAATTAGTTCCCCTGGCTCTCCCCGTGGACCAGTGGCGTGAACTCCATATACCTATGCAAATAAGCAGTGCATTGCATACCCTCTCATTTAAAAACAATTTCTTCATACAAGTTCATGAAAATAATTACTGATTTCACTGATAAGATTTGAGCAAAGGGAACCAAAGCGGAAATAAACAGTAGGTCACAAAATGTGTCGTTCAGTTTTGACAAAATGTTATGCTGAGATTACTCAATTACAAGCTTGACACATATGCAAATCATTATGACGATAATCCGTCATAATGATGAAAGTTCGAAATTGAGGTGACACATATGTTTTCGTCATTACAATTCGTCATTTACTTTTGACGTTTGTGTAAATGATGAAAATGTCCCTATAACAACAGCGATATTTTGATGAATATTCTGTTCAATAATTTAAAGGCACACTTTTCTGGAAGAATTTGAATAGAAACGTGTAAAGATTGATAACAAATTTAACATTTTTGCAAAAATTCTTGTTCTTCATTATTGAGCAAATGATGGTCCAAATGTGTAATTTGGAATTCGTGCTAATGATGGTAAATTTTCGTTATAATGACGTATTCCTTATGTATGCCGTATGTATGTATGTATGTATGTATGCTGACGTATGCCTTCTACAGCATTCTATTAAACATATTCAATAGTTGCCTCTATAACAAGCAGAAAACGAGCAACAAATTAAATAAACTAAAGCCATGGATGACCAAGGGTTTGATCCTGGCAATTAGAAATAGAGACAAAATTGCAGCAAAACTGAAAAAACAACCTTTTAATAGAAGTCTCGAGGAAGAGTATAAGAAATACAGGAATCTTTTAAAAACTTTAATACGTTGTACCAAAGACAATTATTATAAAGCGTTATTAGATCAATGCGGAAATGATACTAGAAAACTTTGGAAAGTTATTAACGATGCTACGAATACCAGCCGAAAGGTCGATAAATTTAATAGTCATATCATTTCTACAAACAATGAAATGATATCAAGTGAGAACACTCTTCAAATTTCTGAAGAATTTAATAAGTACTTTGTCAGTGTCGGCCATCAAATCTCACAACAAAGTAGCCCAAATTCTAGTATTACTCAAGGGTTAAATGAAGTCAATGCCACAAGTGACACGAGTAGTTCTTTTTTTCTTTTCCCGGCTCATGAAGATGAAGTATTTAAAACTATTATTAGTCTTAAATCCTCAGTAGCCCCTGGTCCAGATGAAATTCAAGCTGACGTATTAAAAAAAAAATGCATCACTACTTGCCGAACCACTGGCGCATGTTTTCAATAAATGTATGTCGCAAGGTAATTTTCCTAATCAGCTTAAACATGCTATAGTTATACCTATCCACAAATCCAATGACAAATATGACCTCAACAACTATCGACCCATTTCCTTGCTACCTAGCCTATCTAAAATTTTCGAAAGACTTATCAAAGTCCGGCTGCTAAAATACCTGGAAGATAAAAATATTCTATCGGACGCTCAACATGGTTTCAGAAGCTCTCGGAGCTCCGAAGATGCGATCTATTGTGTTACAAAAAGAATAGTAACTAAGCTTGACAACGGAAAAAAATGCCTAGGTATCTTCCTCGACCTGCAAAAGGCATTTGATACGGTTGATCATAAGCTCCTTTTAGAGAAATTACACAATATTGGTATAAGAGGAGTCCCCCATGAACTGTTCTGCAGCTATCTTCAAGATAGAACACAAGTAGTTCGCATCAATGATGTTACAAGCAGCTCACTAACCGTTAGAATTGGAGTCCCCCAAGGTACTGTGCTAGGACCATTACTATTCCTAATATATATTAATGGGTTACTAGATTTAAATCTGGCTAATTGCTCTCTTTATGCCTTCGCAGACGACACTGTCGCTCTTTTTTGGGGTGATAGCTGGAGCAATGTGGCTGTGGTCGCTAATGAAGGCATAAATCGGATATCCAATTGGTTAAATTTGAATCGACTAAGCCTAAACACTAACAAAACAATAGTAATTCCATTCTCCATCAATTCAGCTGGGCTTCCGGTAGAACCCATACATATTGCGATCCATAATCATTGTGCCGTAAGAAACAATTGTAACTGTCCAACACTCCCTGTCAAAAACAACACCAAATATCTAGGTGTAGTTATTGATAGACACTTACGCTGGGACAAGCATATCTCGTACATGTGCACTCGACTTAGGAAAACAATATATAAATTTGTAGAGCTGAGAACAATTCTATCCCCAATTAGAATCCGCATGGTTTTCCTAGCCCTTGTACAGTCTGTAATAGAGTACGGTATAGTTAGCTGGGGAGGAGTGGCCGCAAGTATTTTGAAACCATTGTCAATACAGCATAAAAAAATAATGAAAATTTGCTTAAAAAAGCCGATTAGATATCCATCTATATTAATATATAAAGAATTTAACGTTTTAGACATCAAGCAAAGCTACAAGTATAAAGTACTAAAATATATACGATTCCGTCCATCTGAATTTCCTCAGGAAAGAAGCATTCATTTTAAAACACGAAGGCGAGAAAAAGGTGTACTATTTGAGCCAAAGGTTTCTACAGCTATGGCAGCTAGCCACACGCATTATTCAGGGCCGAGATTACATAATACCCTACCCAGAAATATCATTGAGGTTGGCAATTTTCACAAGTATTCAAAGGCAATCAGAAATTATCTTTTGGAGAACCAATAAATCTGTATATTTTTCTTTATTAATTATCAAACACACACAGATAGCATATACATATATCATTACTCGGAACTCATAGTTTTCATTGTATTTTAGTGTAAATATCTAATGTGAAAATCGATGTATATTAAGTGATACCATTTATTAGCTATACTAGACTCTAGATAATTAGCCCCACAACACGAGCTTAGCTCTTCGTGAGGCTGCCAACAAGAAATAATGAATTATTATTTTTATTAAATTAAAAATTTAAATAATGTAAATAAGAATGTTTGTAAATTAATATGAATTAGTTGGAATAAATTGAATTGAATTGAATTGAAATTGAATTTGTGTCATTCGAAAATATGTGTGTCAATGTTATTACTTAGGAAACACTAACCTTCCTTTTTATTTCGACGTATCAAAACTCGTATTTATCTTTTCTTCGGTTTTTATTAGGGTTTTTTAGTTTTTACAAAAAACCCTTATGAAATCGATTTTGTCCGTCCGTCTCACAGTGGTCCAGAAATCAGAAATTCTTGGCCAAAAATCAAAAATACGAATTTTCGATAATAACGGTTTTTTTGATTGAATATTAATCTAGACATTCCAGGCTACTAGAAACACTTTTTTATGAGGCCAATGTGCGCACAAAGACTCACATATTATCTAACTGTAAATGGGTAATTTTGAAAAAAATATTTTTAGTCGAAGTATTTGCACTAACTTTCATTAGTTCCTGTGACGTGTAGTGAGCAAATTGAAAAGTTTTTAGTACTTCAGATGGTGATTTGATTCTTTTACTTCCGTTAAGTGCATAGTTTGATCAAATAATATATAAGACAATGGAGGATGAGTATGTTTTTCTTGTGAAGTACGTTGAAAACGAGAAGGAAATATTTACCTAATTCTAAAGTTAGGAAGGCCGCGCTGGTCCGCGATGAAATTTTTACTAACGGTAGCAGCATCCCTCGAGATCGATTCTGCAAAGAATTGGCTGCTAGTTCGCGCAAGTTTTTTTTTTACGAGCTTTAGTACAATTGTAGTCATATGTAATGTTGCTTTACAAGACAATTAAAATTGACATTTTCTTGTCGGTATTGGCTAATAAATGTATTGCTTTTATTAAGTCGTGAAGAATTTTGATCATGAAGATTACTGTAGCTATTACTGTTATTCGAGTTTTAAATTTGAATGAATGACATTTCCGCTATGATGTAAAAAATTCAGAGATCTACCAGACATTTTAAATAAGAACACGTGTGTACTTTTTTCCTTATAGAATTTCATGATATATTTATATCACGTCTTGGACTATACGAAAGTATATCCGAAATACCGATAACCGAAACTAATGCGCGACTGATGGGTTTATATGCGTTTGTTGCCTCAAAAACGAGCACTTGTTGACTTTCTCAATTTTCACCAACTTCTGCCAAGGTGAGGTGCTTGTACGATTCCTTTGAAAATTGGCGCATAGTCTAGCGATCACATCTTTCTTACATCATTTTATTCTAGCTCCATTATCGGTAACAGTTTTGATACGTTAAATGTAGAAAACTAGGGTTAATTTTAGCTCGAATTCAATTCAATTCGAACTGCAATGTGGTAAAATTTATTCAAATTATGTCAAAATCGAGCCAAAATTAACCCTAGTTTTCTGCCCTTTGGACATTAAAACTGTTAGAAATAATGCTGGAAATCACTTGGGGAATCACAATCCGGTGCGTTTATGCGGCAGTTTCCGGACACCCTGTATAAAATTGTTGTACCCATAAATGTGTTCTTTCTTCAGATTCAATCCAAATTAAATTAATATTCAATAATTATGTAAATAAAATTAGATTTAGTTAGGTTTTCTAATGTAAATACATTTTCGTATTAACTTTATAAGCTCATAGAGCTTTTTTAAGAATATTTTCAAGCACATATAAAATATTTAAAAAATATACATATAAAATATAAAATTTTATTTTATTTTCTGGAAATGAATTGTTTTATTATCAAATCAATTTTTATAATGGTTCTTGATTAAATTACGGCCGACATAAATGGGGTAGGCTGGATATAATTAATAGGTAAAATTTCGAAATTGTTTTTTTGTTTTAAATGTTCGAAAATATTTTTCCCGAAAATATGTCATAATATATGCGACATAGTACAAAAATTAGATAAAAAAAATTAGCATTTTCGAAATTCGTTTTAATTTCGAAAATGGTCGGGTTTTGAGTTTCGAAAATTGTCTCATTCGATTTAGGAGACCCAAAAACATAAAGTAATGACACTTCTATTTCAATAAAATGCCTGAGAATTTTTGGCCAAGAATTCCGGGTCTCTGGACCACTGTGCGTCTGTCCGTCCATCTGTTCACTAAATAACTCGCGAACGGCTTAACCGATCGTCATGAAATTTGGTAGGAATGTGTAGAATGGTAGCAGTCTTTGGCACGAAATACTTAAAAGTTGGTAGGACAAAAATAACAGGGTGTCCCGGACATTTGAAAATTTGTTCACTAAATAACTCACGAACGGCTTAACGGATCGTCATGACTAATTGTGACTTATCGTTCCATTCTATACACCAACTGCGGTGCATGTCTGTAGTAATTATGGCATGGCAACTTACCAGCTCTATGGGAACTACGCGGAACTTTGTCTGTTTGGAGGAGAAGAGCCCCAACGGGAGAAATATCGAGTTATTCAATTTCGGAAATGTCACATTGGAATCTTTGCACTTGAGACCTCTAAGCGTCTATAGCTCAGTAGGTAGAGTTGCTGACCTTGTGACTGAAGGTCGGAGGTTCGAATCCCGATTGGGACGAAACTTTTTTCCCTCAATTTCCTCAATTTTTGGTATTTTTTCCCAAAGTTTTGTGGTTTCGTACAGATAGACACACTCATCAGGTCTTGTGTCTGTTGTCTATCTGTGCACAAGACGACCACTTGAATTTTAGCGGGAGAATTCTATGGAGATTTGATTTGCCGTGAAGGCTACCACCATGACGCTCGACCGTGCAGGTCTGTACCGGTGTTGAATGCTCACATTGCTTTGGGAGTTGTGATGGTAGTTAGATATTTTTCCCTCTCGAATTTACAATTACTGTATTAATTCTGATTCCCAAATTTCGTGGGTTCGAATTTTAACTAATTGTGACTTATCGTTCCATTCTATACACCAACTGCGGTGCATGTCTGTAGTAATTATGGCATGGCAACTTACCAGCTCTATGGGAACTACGCGGAACTTTGTCTGTTTGGAGGAGAAGAGCCCCAACGGGAGAAATATCGAGTTATTCAATTTCGGAAATGTCACATTGGAATCTTTGCACTTGAGACTTGAGAGTTGGTGTATAGAATGGAACGATAAGTCACAATTAGTTAAAATTCGAACCCACGAAATTTGGGAATCAGAATTAATACAGTAATTGTGGATCGTCATGAAATTTGGTAGGAATGTGTAGAATAGTAACAGTCTTTGGCATGAAATACTTAAAAATTGGTATGGCCAAGATAAAAGGGTGTCCCGGGCATTTACAAATTTGTTCACTAACCGATCGTTATGAAATTTGGTAGGAATGTGTAGAATCGTAACAGTCTTTAGCCCGAAATACTTAGACGTTGGTAGGACAAAGCAAACAGGGTGTCCCGGAGATTTGAAAAAGTCTACTTTTTTAGTTTTTATCAAATCAAAGAACTCGATGGGTACATTTCATATCAGTCGCTTTTTTCCAGTTTGGAGTCATGGTAACGGCGTTACAGCTAATAAATCCAGTTAATATGTGGAGCCATGATACATAGTTTAGACCAATCCAAAAATAGATTTACGAGAAGCATTTCATTAACATTGTGCATAATTCTTATTTATTACCTATAAAATATATGTGCAAAATTATTCACTATGTATGTATCCAAAATCTAAAAAACCCTCGTATTGCAGGCGCAGCCCTCTGTACGCCGGTATTTTTTTGCATACCCTCCACAAAATGGCTGTGCACGCCACTGCCGTGGACGGATTTCGATGAAACTTATGGATGGTTGTTAAGTGGTGGGACCCTTAATATTGTGGTATCGGCACTTTTTATGTGAAAGATGTTTGTCTCGCTCAAATTTATCAAGTTTTTATAAAATTATATTGATAAAATAAAGGGAAAGGATCCATATGCGTTAGTATTAAAAAAAAATATATATATACCATTCGAGTTCAAATAATACAAATTTACACACCGAATAATAATTCGATTGTCGAGACACAGCGCAAGTATCGACGAACGCTCCATGTAAGAGTTGCTCCCTCAAGATTAACGATTCGTAGAATTGGTCGAATTTTTCGAGAACAAGGAACCGTTAATAGCCCTCGACGAGCCCGGAGACGAAGTGCGAGGACGGACGAAATCATTGACCGTGGTGGAAGCCAGCTTCGAATCAGATGCAACAACACCAACCCAAAGAAGGACAACGATATCGTGAGATGCTCAACAATGTTATTCCCAAAACCGACCAGATATGTGGTTTCAGCACGATGGAGCGCCTTGCCATACCGCTGCAGCCACAATGGAGATTTTAACGGACGTTTTCGGCGAAAGAGTCATCTCCAGAGGATCTGCAATTAACTGGCCGGCAGCCAGAAATATTGCGAAAGGTAATGCGGAACACACCGTAGAACGATCCCGTCTTTGCGAAGCCGCCCGGGCGGTCATCTAAAGGATATAATTTTGCGAACATAGTGTAAACATAGGTATCTCCCAAGTGTCTATTTTTTATGTGAAAATTAAAAAAAAATCGGCTCAGAAATAAAATAGTTATTCATGGTTTACACAAGTTCACTTTTAATGGGCCACCCTGTATGTAATAGGTACAGTGGCGCAACCAGGAGTTGGTCCTGGAGGGGGCTAAGTTCATCCATATTACTAGATATTTGATGTTGATGCCGTAAGTTTGGGTACCTACTATTTGGTGCTATTTTTCAGAGCGCTATACAGAAGTGTTTCAAGGTTGTATTCAGGTTTTTTCGATCTAAAACTTTTCGTATAGCGTCACATGTTAAAGCATTAACACTTTGCCATGTTACTGATTAATTTAACCGGTGCAGAAATTGTGACGCCGCACGGCGATTTATTATGCGGATTTGTCTAATCGTTGGCGTTATCACCCGTGGTATTAAGCAGTCGAAATATAGCGTAATTTCGCAATGTTTTGCTATTAAGATCAAGGCTCGCAGCGGATTCTTGAATGAAAAATAGGAATTTAGGCTCAAACAAAAACTAAATAATGGGAGGCCTTAGAGGACTGTATCTTGTAAAGAAACAATAAATTTCGAATGGGAATTGATACGATAGCGACTGACTACATAATATCAAAGTATGCAACAATTGAATCCAGCTCAATTTTTTTTAGGTACTAAGAAATACTTGTGGTCTTCAACAATTTAAATTTAAATATTTCTACGAAATTCCATACGGACATATCTTTTATCGAAACCTTCAATTGCAATAAACAATTTAGTCGCAAGTTTTAGTCGCTATGCCCCACAGCTGTAAGGTCTCAATATTAATATTTTCGAAGCGGATTTTTTTTTGCTAAAGCATTCATTTTGAAGACATTTTTCCCTTTTTGCAAATATTACTTCAGACCAGTGTGTCTTCTAATTTGCACCAAGTATGGTATGGATGTTGAAACCTGCACAGCCGCACGGTTCATATTTTTTGTAAAATTTACAAGAAAACGCATTGTTTCAAATCTCATTTTGCAAATTTTTCCTTTCCCTATTTTTTGGTCTGGGAGGGGCTTTAGCCCCTCCCGTGGTTGCGCCACTGTATAGGTAAATCGCAAATTTAAATTATCAATTGTAGTCAATACCGCTCATAATATTTACGTCTCTTTGGACGCGCAATCATGTGCCCTGTAACATATTCATGGAGAGTTTTTCGCAGAAATGAATAGTTTCATAGTTTCATTTGACCCTGAAAAAATGTTGGTGGGATTCGTGCTCAGCACCCCCAAAACACATAAGAAATAAAAAAAAATAATTCTCCAATATATTTTGCATTCTGATGTACTTGGTTAGGTTCATCACGAATAGGTAAGTGACAAAATGAAATATGTACCTATAAAAAATTATCTAGTAGCAGCAAAACTTGAAAAAAATTTAAAAATGTATTTTTGAAATGTGACCGACGACTAAGTATAAGTCAGGACTATGAATTCCGCCCTAAAAAATGTTCATTTTGATGTCGCATGTAGGTACCAATTTAAAAATAAGTTGATTGTATTTTTAAGTATAATCAATTTTGATTAATATCCCATATTTATTAGATTTTATGATTTCATAAAAAAGCATTTATGAAATGTGTCCTCGAGCACAAAAACCGCACATACATATTATTTCTACATATAGTGTCCTCTATGAAAGCTTATAATCATGTGTGTACATTTATGTGTAGGTACATACCTACTACACATTTACCTCAATATGTACCTACATCTGCCAATCCCATTATTGCTTAATTAGAAAGTCGCCGATAATCAGTATCAGACGCACTGGCGCTGAGTATCGAATGTCTGAAAAATTCAAGCATGTACGTCTTGTTTTACTCTCAGCAATGATTTCAATTAAGCAATTAGCGTATCCAATACACCTACAATATATGTATATTAATGACTTCTTATATACCAACCGACTAAAACAGATAATCTGCGGAGCGCAAGCACGAAACAAAACACACCAAAATAATCAACATATGATGTATGTGTGGATATTATGTACCTACATGCTCATACATATGTACAAGCGATGACCGGCTAGCTAAGCTAGTCTACACATTACGCTGAGCCATAAAATGAAACAGTTGCCGGCATGTGAGTCTGAACACGAGATCCCATTACTTCGGGGTGTGGTAAAAAAAAGAAAGAATTACGAAAACGTAAAAGCAAGCATTAATGGCGTTAGCAACGACCAATACGCTGGCAACAAACAAACAGCGGTAGGAAAGTCGAAATTTGAGCTGCCGAACGAATTAGGTGATGAACACGGTGAGCACGAATGAATTGTACTACATACATATAACCTTACGCTTCGATAGCCATTAACAAGATGAACAGAAACTTGCCTTCCCAAGCCACGTTGTGTGTTAATATACGCACACGATATTCACTTGCACTCGTAACTCATGTATCTATAGCATTGTTGTAAAAATGGCAGAAACGTTTCAACAAAGTGGAAGCTAAAATGTTAACTCGATAGTGCTCAGGCGTGTCTTGCCACTAAAAAGTCGTTGTTTGCCTGCCGTTCTGCTTGTACTGCGTAACATTGTTGCTTGGGAACGGATTCCTAAACAGTCTGAATTTCATTTCAACCACTATATTTTGCTGACAAGCATGGTGACCGCAAATGTGTGCAACTTAAAACAAACAACAAAAAAGTATATTAGCAACCCCATTACAACTTATGAGTAAAATAATTTCGGTCCGCGCTATTCACGGTGGCGAACCACTGCACCCAACAACATATTGTTGAAAAAAACACCAAGCGTCGGAATGGTCGTTACCAAGTTTTTATTTCTTGTATTGTTGATAGTGTTGTTGCTTTTGATTTTTCACATCTTAACGTAAGAGGGCGGAGCTACAGAGTCATTGGTTGCAACCATTATCCCTCCTTCGAGTGCACTCGATGAACAGCGAGAAAACAGGCCCCCGAGTGTTAGCCTCGACAAATGCACTAGACACGATGATTCCGCACCATCGTTGTGTGTTCTATTTAAGTTAGGGGGCGAAACATGGCAAACTGACGACGGCGAATAAGCAATCGTTTTACAACATTGCGCCCGGGAAAATCGGAAAAGTCAAGTGAATGCGCATAACTGCCTCTCGACGTATAGTTTTTCAGATTTTCCCGATTTTCTTGCATGTACATATTTCAACGGCCCTTGGATAGAAGAATAAGTGTACATAGGAGGTGAAGAGATGGAAGTCTTGGCGGATAGTTAAGTAAAGATATGAAGTGAAGAATGTTTTGTATACCTAACCTAGGAGTAAAAGAATGCATCGAGGCACGCTATGGTGCACATAAGGTTGTTTTACAGCGCTGTACCTAAATAAAGTAGCAGATACTTTTTTTGTCGTTTTCCTTTCAATATCTATTAGTAAAGACATTAATATTATAGAGTTGGAAGTTTGGAAGCATGTTATACATATCCTCACCAATATGCCAGACTCGTGAAAAAACCAATTGATCGATTTAGATATACATAGGTACCTACATAATGAGATCATTGTTAACCTTGATATGCAATGAAGAATTTATAATTAGGCAAACAAATAAAATAAAACGGCTTCCTACAATCAGAAAATGAAAACACGTTTTCGCGAATGTCTAAAAATGTCCACAAAACTGATGTCAGAATCACGAATTCCTATACAATGCCCACGAATAGATCAACTCTCGAAACTTAATAATTTGCCTATGCATGACATAGGAGATTAGGATTAAATGATGTAAGAAAGATTGTATCGCAATAAAACATAAGGTAATTAACAGAATTATAAAGCCCATCATGGTAGTCTGGCTGGTCTAGTGGTTAGTGCGCGCACCTTCGGCGCACAGGGTCATGAGTTCGAGACTCACCATGAACGAATTATGTTTATGGTGTTTTTCGAATTCACGACCAGTGTTGCCAACTAAAATTTTTATTTCCAGCTAAATTTAGCCGGAAAACCGGCTACATTTTTTTTTTCAAAAACTGCTAAAATTCCGGCTGAATGAAGTGCAGCCAGAAAAACGGCCAAGAACATACAAACAAATGTTATTGCAAAAGAAAATAAAAAAAAACTTATATAGATTTGTTTCCTCTTCGGAGTACTACCCGTAAGCTATGGCCTACCTACCTGCAGTGGTGATTTTTTGAGTGGGCTCTGTAAGTCGTAGTTTTTTCTGAGATTTGGGATGTTAGGAAGCATAAATTTAGCGGGATTATATTTTTTAGAAATGCATTTTTCTTTTGAAAATGTTGTTCAAACAAATTTTAAAACTTTAGACAAAAAGTTAAAACGCCGAAATTTTTTTTCACCGACCAACAACTATTTGTGAATTAATTTCCGACAAATTTTGTACAGCTAATCAGAACATTGAAGCATCGGTCAACCAGAAACATCGAGGTAAACCATATCAACCATGCGAGCCAAAATTGTTAGGCTGACATAAATTAAATTTGGACAGAAAGGTGGCTAAAATAGACAAAAATTCTTTATGATGTGGTCTGAAACAAAGGCATGCTACATGAAACATGATAGTAAAGCTTAATAGGCTGAAAGGTGAAAATCGGGTAATATTCTGAAATTATTTTGTTTCCGATAGTTCAGATTCATGTGATCCAAAGCCTGGCCTTCTTTTCAAATAGGTCTAAATAAATTTAGTATAAATAATTCTTTCTATTTCTATCATTATAACAATTCTTCTAATAATCCAATAATCCAAATCCAAAATGTTTTCGTCCCGTAACCCGAAAAATACCAACGTGAATTTTAATGCAACTGTGCAAGAAAACTATCAGTCAAAGCCAAAAACTCTCTCTCTTTCTCAACCGAATATTAACGGGTTAAATATTTTTCTGCACAAAAAAAGGCCGCCTTTTGACAAATGTATTTCGTATTACCGTCAGGAAATTGACTGTAGAGCTGAGATGAAGTTTTCTAAAATACATAATTTAAGCTTGCATATTCCACCGATTTCTTGACGAGTTTTAGTACATTTCTTACATTTTAGGTCAACATCTTTTGTGCTGAAAGACAATGTGTTTCTTCGACCTGGCCGCGGGCCGCACTAAACTGCTATAGGTGCCCGCATGAGGCCCGCGAGTTTTACATGCATAGACAGAGACACAGAACGGCAAATGGGGATATTGAAAGATCGACCCACGATCGTTCGAACTAAAGGTACATTTTCCTCGACACGACTGCACGACAGCGACTCGCTCATTCCATATAAAAACTCGTTTTTAGAATGAGAGAAAAATGAGTTTTTATATGGAATGATCGAGTCGCTGTCGTGCAGTCGTGTCGAGGAAAATGTACCTTAAAGGTAAGTTGGTCGTTTAGTGGTTAAAATTCAGCTCATCACAATATTTCTCGTCCGTGTCACAGTAGCATCGCTATCATTGCAAATGCACTAGGGTCACACCGCTTAACTTACCATAGTTTATGAAATTGGCTGGTCAGTTCAATTTGGTCAGTTCTTCAGTTCGATTTTTCAACTTTCTCAGAAAAGTTAAGGCTAAGTAGCAAGAAATTTTTTTAAGGTAAACATTTGAGCGTCCGACGATTTGAAATGTTTAAGGACAAACTGAAATTTTCTGAGCTTTCTAGCTGTTCCAAGATACATTAAGCAGATCTTTAAAGTGAATCCTTTAAAGATCTGCTCAAAATTGACTGAAACATCGATTTAAATATGTTCAACTTTGTTTTAAAGTTGTTTCATTTGAAAGCTGCGTCCGTCACAAGTACATAAGCCCGCCGCTATTTTGTTCAGTGCTAGTAATCTCAGGTAGCTTAAGTGTAGGAAGTAGGACTACGAAACGGTAGGTACCCGGTTCGATTCCCAGTGAAAAAGTGAAAAAATAAAGTTTTTAAAATATGGTAAAAAAAAGTTAAGTAGGTACGAAACAAATAAAAAAAAAGGAATTTTTTTTTCACTTTTTTTCTTACAATCAAAACATTTTAAATAAAGTGAAATCACTTATAAAATAAAGGGATATTCCCTTTTGATTTGACATGCTGCAATTTTAAAAGTACAAGAATCACATATTTCCACTATTGATTCAAAATAAAACATTTTCGAATTAAACGTAAACGCATATGAAACCAAATCATATTTGAAAATTGTTGAATCATAGCTATTTTTTTATTATTTTACAGTAGAGCGTCGATTATCCGAACATTCGATTAACCGAACCAGGCAATCAGCTTTTTTTCATATGACAGACATTGAATTAAATGAAAAATCAAGTGTTTGAAGAAAGTAATCTCTCATTTGCATCGCTTAATTACCTCGAATTTTTAATTTTTGTTCAGATCTTGCCGTTTTAAATGTTTTTAGTTTGCCACTTAATTTCATATTTGGGCTATTTTCTAATTTTTCTATGGAATCTCGATTAACCGAACTTTCGTTTATCCGAACCACCCTTGTCGACATTAGTTCGGATAATCGACGCTCTACTGTATAACGATTTTTTTCTGAGATACCTACTGGAGAGTTAAAAACGAACCTTATATTCCTGACTATACATTTTTTTCGTTTCACCTATATACTACAGTAATCCGAACGCATCAATCTTTTATAGCGCTTACAAATGACAGTAAGTGATTTTGAAAATTGAGGCTCGCATTTTATTATATTTTAAAGTACATACCTACATGAAATAGTTTTAGCTAGAAAAACGGCTGAGGCAAATTGAATCCGGCTAAAAGTCCGGCCGGGCCGGCTTAATTTAGCCGGAAAACGGCTAAATTGGCAACACTGCTCACGACCCATGTGACGAAATATGATCTCACTCAGATGTTAAACGAATAAATAACACTGCTAAGCGTGCTGCTGATCTCAACACCTCAACCAAAAAGCATAGTTAAGATCTTGGAATTTGGATGTCACTAACACATCTGCGTGTTAGATCTTGGAATTTGGATGTCACTAACACATCTGCGGCCTTGGTCCAATGTTGGACTGCTGCACCTGTTATTTATTCACAAAGCCCATGACATTGGCTAATGTTTGTTTTAGTGTTTGCTATAGTCACAGATAAGATAAAACTAGTTAATGATATGTGGTATAGTGTAATAATCATTTACGTATCCTAGCTAGAAAAGCTTTGGAGAAGGCATTTTTTTAACTAATGATCTCTCTGACAGCTAAAGAACTAAGATTTCGGAGTATATTCCATATAAAAAATTTACTATGTTTTTTTCTGAATTCAAAGGGAAAATTTAACATGAAAATTATAAAATTAAAACCCCGACGAATTGAACAAATATTTTAAAATAAAAATAAATTACTACGTCAAATTTAAAATAGTCACTATGAATAATGGTTCAAATAAAATATCGACTTAATTCATAAGATATTAAAAAGTTACAACTATATGTTAAAGTTAGTTATTTCCGAAATATTGAAACAATTAAAAAAAAAAAGTAGACAGAGTAACTTCTACTTTGTTTTTTAAATGTTATTTTGAAACACTTTCAAAGTTAAATTATTTTCATTTTGATTTGACATAAACCAATTTACATAAAACAGTTGAGTGTATTTTTTTTACTATTTAATTGACGTAATCAATTTTTAATTGTCATTAAACGTGTATGGCGCCAAATCATATTTGATAAAAATACCGAGCATAAAGAGGGCTGCGCCCGCAATACGAGGGTTTTTTTTTAGAATTTTAATGAGTATGAGTAGTAAATAATAATAATAATTAAATAAAACGACACAATTTGACATTCCATATAAAAATTCGCTTGCTTACCGTATACGAAACAAAATATCTTAATTTTGCATGTCCTAAGTAGGCATAGGTGTCAAACACGACAAATTATTTCGCTAATTTCGACTGTTTCCAGAGCATCAAATATACGGAAATACGCCCATGCCTACTTGGGACATGCAAAATTAAGATATTTTGTTTCGTATACGGTAAGCAAGCGAATTTTTATATGGAATGTCAAATTGTGTCGTTTTATTTAATTATTATTATTATTTACTACTCATACTGAACAAATGCTTAAGACGCTGCCCTATTACCTATTGTGAAACGCCGTTACCAAATATTAGATTGGCTATATTTCTAGTTTGGATAGTTATTCGAATGAAAATTTGCAGACATATTCCTTATGTCATTACCCTTACCAAAATTTTCATATGTGCAGACTTAAGAGGCGCTAAACACGCACAAATTGAAATTTCATACCAAACATTCATTGTGTGAAGTTTCATTTCGGTACCTATGACGGTTTAGACAAACCGAGGTGATAACTGATAACGTAAGCTTAACTTCAAACACCCATAACTCCGTTACCGTTATTTGAATTTGGAAAAAAGTAACTGATATACACTGAAAAAAAAGGTACCCTGAAGCAATGAATTTGTTCATTAAACTAATGAATATTTACACCGATATCCCACCGAAGACGGCTTTCATCAGTCTAATGAATCTGATTGAAAGCAACGAACTAATTCATAAAATTAAAAATTATTGTTCATTGATATAATTACTGAGTTCATAAATTAAAAAAAAACTGGCGCAGGCCGGCATCCAGCTCCATAAGTGTTGACGACATTCATTTTACATTTTACCTCTGCTCTGAAAAGCCATTAAAAATTACCTACCTACCTACAGTGGGAATCGATCCCGGGAGTTTTAGCTACTAACGCGGCTAATGTATGGGTTCATAGCCGGAATGTACAATGCATAAGATTCTACTGGAAGTTCATTGTGTTCATGATCGCTTTACATTAAGTTGAAATTTTGCTTTCGTTATACTAACGACCGGTGTTTCGTAAAATAGATGAACTCTGTATTATTTTAAGGAAGAGAAGGTTTACTTACTATGAACTAATTCATCATGGTAATGAAAAAGTCTATGCTCCTAGTTCATTAATATTATGATGATTTTTTTTTCAGTGTAGGATTTACTGTCCTTTGATTTGAGGCAACACATACGTCTATCTCCGGGAAAACTAAAAAAGTTCGTTTGTGCTTCGCTAATTATTTAATTATAGCATGTTTAAATTCGGAGTGTGAAGTTAGCCTGACATTTTTAGATATGGTCCGACGGGATAAAATTTGGTATCAATCGAAAGGAAATCGTTTGTGCATTGATTTGTGTGTTTGTACTTTCTGAAAACGCAAGGACTCAGGAGAAATAAAGGAAAAAACGACCGGTTTGCATCTTAACTAAGAGTGTCATCTTGTGACACTCATGTGAAGCTAGCTAGCCCATCTTCACAGGAGTGTGTCCAAGATAGAAGTGTTAGTCCAGACAAGAAACAGTTTTTCCTTTATTTCTCCTATGGGAGTGCTTGCGTTCCCAGTCCTATGACATTTTCAAACAGGAAAAGGAAAATCACCATTTAATTTTTTTTTTCTAAATTAACTAAGAGAGGGAGTTTTCGCAGTGCACGTAATTGATTTCACATTAATACCTTTCTGGGAATCTTACACTTTAAATTAATTAAAAAAAAACATAATTTCTGCCGTATAATTTTTCGAATAACTGTACAAGTACCTTGAAAATTAATTGCAATTTAAAACTTGAAAAATGTTATTAGTTTTTTTGCTTAAGAATGCTAAATATTTGCAATACAGTCCTTTCAAATGTTGAAACTCGCGACTATCCTAAAAAAAAAAAACAAACAGGACGAAATCAAATATCTCAGTAGCTGCTGAAAGAACATTGATGCCTTTATTTTGTTGCATTTTGAACCTTATTTAACGCACTAGAAGCAATACGTCGTGAATTACCAATAACTCTGTAAAATACGATAGGGTGAAAGTGAGATAGATAGATGCCCCAGTAGAGATTTTGCCTTCACTTGAAGTGATATGTCTCCATTCATCATTCCACAGCATTATTAGTACGCAAACATACATTCTTCTTCTTCTTCTTTATGGCACGATAACCCGACGTCGGGCCTTGGCCGCCTGGATTGAAGACCTCCAATTGTCGCGGTCACGCGACCTTGTCCTCCAGTTCCGAAAGCCTAGCATCTGGTGGGCGTCCTCACATACAGAATGCTCCCATCGGGCTCTCGGTCGTCCACGCAATCTGGCTCCGTCCACTCGTTGCGCGTTCATCACCTTTTTGGGCATGCGATCGTCGTTCATCCTTTGTACATGTCCCGCCCATTGCAGTCGCTGCAATTTCACGATCTTCGACACCTGTAGCTCATCATACAGCTGATACAACTCAAGGTTGTACCGGATGCGCCATTCACCTCGTTCACGAACGGCCCCGAAGATTCTTCGGAGAACCTTTCGCTCGAATGTGTCCAACAGGTGTTCAGAGTTTTGGGTTAGGGTCCATGCCTCGCAGCCATAGCATGGCATAGGTCGGATTATGGTTTTATATACGTGGAGCTTCGTCTTCCTGTGCACCAGCTTCGAATTCATAATTTGGAGGACCGCAAAATAACACTTATTAGCTAGTTGTATCCGTCGCTTTATCTCATCTGTTTCGTTGGCGTCCTTTGACAAATTGCAACCCAGGTAAGTGAAGTTGTCTACATACTCTATATTGAGGTCCCCCACTGTGATGCTTGAATTTACTGGCGTTCTAGTTTTTGATTGCATCATGACCTTGGTTTTAGATTCGTTGACATGTAGTCCAACTTCTTTGGCGGCGTTATTGAGATTATGCAGGAGGATTTCTGCATCACCCAATCTTCCAGACATGATGTTGATGTCGTCGGCGTAAGCTACTAGTTGATTCGACTTAATGAGTAGCGTTCCGCTGCTGTCCAAATTCATGGCTCGAATTACATACTCCAGAGCCAGGTTGAAGAGCGTCGGCGCCAGCCCGTCGCCTTGCTTGAGTCCAGTACGAGTTTCAAATAGGTCAGTGAGTCTGTTCTGAACTCTGACCTGCGAGACGGTATTAGTCATCGTCATCCTTATGAGTCGCACTAGCTTAGACGGTATACCAAAATGCAGCAGAATGTTGTACAGTATACTTCGATCGATACTGTCGTATGCCTGCTTGAAGTCGACAAATACTTGGTATACGTCGATGTTATATTCCCAGCACTTTTGGAGTAAAAGTTTCGCTGTAAAAAGCTGATCTGTCGTCGAACGACCAGGTCTAAAGCCGCCTTGGTACTCGCCAATGATTTCCTCTGCGTACGGATTAATTCTATTTTCTAGAATTTTACACGGTTAGAAAAATCGGAGTAAAGTGTACATTCGTTTGATATAATTTTGTGGGTCATTCTTATGTATAAATTTTTCGGTGTGAAAATAATAAAATTCCAATTTATCAAATGTATCTACACTATAATAAGTGTCAAAGTTATATAAAAATTTACCAAACTACGTTTTTAAACACTTTTATATTAAATTTATAAAATTTTTGGGTTAAAATTATTTTCAGACTTTATTTTTATCGTTCTTATAAAAGAATAGGTGTACACATCAGTTTTATAAGAAGATCATATTGATTGTACTCTTGACAGTGTAAAATTTTAGTAACAGAAAGTGTCAAATGAGTTTTTATAAATTATCGGGTTCATTTGATAAATTGTGATTATAAAATGGTTCCGTCTGATTAGTTGTGCGTTTAAGACAAATTATCAGAACCGGTGTGTGGCTTACTTGGTTGAGTCGCACTCAACAATGCTAGTAATCTAGAGGTCCGGAGATCGAATCTTGGCGTAGTCCAACATTTCTGTACACATGTGCGGATAGGAAATATTATAGTGCTTGCAAGATTATATACACTCTGAAATGATATGCAATGAAACCTTGACTCGAAATAGCCTATAAAGACTCATGGTCTCTTACTATTTTATACCACAGATATATTAATTGGATAAAGTAAATATATAATTAATTTTGACTTATTATTTATATAAAATATACCCCAAAACTATATCAATTTTACCCTCAATTAGGTAAAATTCGACACCAACATTATATTAAAATTAGTTACTCCGTTATTATATCTTTTCTAAACTTGACTTATATCAAATGCGAATGTAAATTGTTTATATCATTCTGATAAGTCTACTTATAAAAATGATAAAGTATGAAGTTATCAAAATGATATAAATTTTAGATGGATTTATATGTATATATTTTTTTTATCAAAATTACCCCGATTTTTGCGACCGTGTAGATAAAATCTTATAAGTCGTACAAACTAATGAGATGCCTCTGTAGTTCTCACATTTTAACTTATCCCCTTTTTTGTGGATTGGGCAAATTATACTTTTGCGCCAATCTTCCGGGATTATTTCGTCGTTGCATATTTTAACGATAAGTGTGTGTATAGCCTTAACAAGGCTCTCCCCACCATGCTTCAGCCGTTCAGCTGGAATCTCGTCAGCGCCCGGGGCTTTATTATGTTTCAGTGATTGCATGACGAGATCAACTTCTTCTATTGTTGGGGGTTGAACGGGAGGGCCTGTTTCAGCCGTCAGCTCCAGCGCTTCTTGTGTGGGGTTGTTCGGTTGAACATTAAGGAGCTCTTCAAAATGTGAGGCCCAGCGTTTATCAACGCTATCGGTGTCGCTAATTATATTGCCATCCTTATCCTTACAGAGGCTGGTCCTGGGTTGGTATCCATTTTTAATTGAATTAATAAGCTTGTACGCTTGTCTACTGTTCCTACTAGCTAGTCTTTGGTTTATTTGCATCAAATGCTCGTCAAGATGCTTACGTTTCTTACGTCTAATTAACCTATTCGAAAATCGTCGAAGCTCGTCATAATTTGTTTTTTTGGCTCTAGTTGCGCGTTCGGTCCATTGGCGATATGCCTCGTTTTTCGCATCTACCGCATTTTGACATTCCTCGTCAAACCAATCATTTCGGGCTCGCCGGGCTTTGTATCCCACAACCTCCTCTGCGACCCCTTTGATGGTGTCTTTAAGTGTATCCTAAATCTCAAGGGCGCCTTTGTTGCTGATGTTATTTAGCAAGGGCGTCAGCTTCCCCTCAAGGGCAGTCGTATAAGTGACCACCGTGGCATCATCCAACAATTTGTCAACCGCAAAAATGTTTGCCGGGTTGAATCTCGAATGATGCACCGAAGAAATTCTGCACCTATAAGTCGCCTTCAGTGGCCCGAAGGTTTTCCACTTGTGAAAATTGTGTACGAATTTCGGTCGTCTATCTCGCTACTAAGCCATTTTGTTTCCTGGAGTGCAACTATGCTCAGCTTATATTTTTCAACCTGATCCAAGAGGGCCCTTAAGGCCCCTGCCCCATTCAGGGAGCGTACATTCCAGGTTCCGAAGGAGTAATCCGTTGTTCGTTTGCGAGGTTGAGTTGTATCCGTCCAATCCGAGGCTTTCGTTCCAGGTTTCATACATTGGCCCAATTAAATATATACAATTGTATAACTAGTATTTTTTTGTTTTTTCAATAGATTTTGTTGAAATGAGAAATGCTGTCTATGTTTAATCATAATCGTAGAAACGTATAGGTTTTATCTCTAATTAGCAGAAGTACTTATGTGCTATGTATTTGTTTAACATGTTTATCTGTTTCTCGATTCCATTCACACACATTGTAGACCTTGAGCGAAGAACGACGACTATTACGACGAGTTATTCTCAAGTATTTCCTCGCATTTTGAGTATGTATAGCGGAAAAGAAGTATGCGGGAGACCAGGAGTTAAAAATTGCAGTTACATGCATGTTACAACTATTTCCTCATTACTCATGTTTTGCATGTTCGTTGTACTGTACCAAAGTAGGGCTCTGAGTGGTCAATCATTGAAATGCAATTTTTAAGATTGTTTAATCAAGTACTTTCCCGAAATAAGTATTCCAAATGTGAGAAAAATACTTGCATAAACTCGTATTACGGCTCTAAGACTATTACGAAAATGTGTGCCTCACACTTACGAATAAATTTGGCAAATTTTATCTGAAAATTGGTTTGATCCGACTCCCCATGACTAAAGAGTTTTGAACTAAAATTACATTTTTTATCGAATAAATACTCGTAAACTGTGTACTACTAATTTCATCGATATGTCCTTCTCTCATCGGGATTTTGAATTTTCAAAATATGCATGCATCCGTCATCCAATTCGATTACTAGAACCGTATAATTTCCGTGGCATATTGCCAACATTGAAGTCATTAGTTTTGTCAACGCAGACTTGGCCATATCCGTGAGCATATGATGGTTCTTCATTTGTCCTTTTAGCTGGCAAGATGAGAAACATTGCAAAATTGAAAGATGTGATCGTAAAATATTTCCACGCCAATACACCAACTATACATACTCTCATGTGTGTTATAAAACGTATATTATCGTACAGAAGAATCGTTTGTGTCAGCAAGGAAGCACATGAACTCTTTAGTAAAATAAAAGGACACTGTTAGACTCGTAAAAATTGCCAGATTCACATTCAGGACATTATATTATATTTCAAGACTTTTGGGTAAGAAAATTGAAAAACAGAATATGTTCTCAAGTATTTTTTATAGCAACACATTTCTTGTCTAAGACTAACTTTATTTTAAGTCGCAAAGTATTCGAAGTGTAATTTTTTTTCAATCTTACATTCTTCACTCATTACGTCCAAGAAAATTAATAAAAGCCGCTGGTGAGTAAGAAGCAAGAGCAAGCAACACTAAAAATGTGCTTGCCAAGACAATTTCATTGTTCGCCTTTGCAAAAAGAACAACGGAACGCCCAACTTTTCTACTGTGCATCAAATTTCTAGGAAACATTTTTATTTTACAGATCGAATGCAGCCAGCAGCAGCACAGACAAATCTTATGTAGAAGTCATAAAAACGTAGCCGACATCATCGCATCACATTTCGAAGCGCAAGGACGATTAATGTATGTGTGCATCACCGCACAGTACGAAAACGGATAGGGAGGAGAAGTTTTACGCCAAAACTTTTGGGTAGACGTAATTTTACGACCAAAAAGCATTCCCGTTCCCATACATCGCCATAGTTAAAACAGAACTAATAAAACACGTAACGCTCCCGACTTGGTTATTTGTTCGTCATGAATCAGCCCGTAATAATATTCGAGATGCAGAAATGTGATGGAAATTATATAGTGTGGTGGGTCTTTGTAAAGTGTTTGAATCGACCGCCCGGAAGTTAAAAGTCAACCAGGGAAATCGACTATTGATATGTATGGAAAATGCTCATTAACATGGAGAGATGGACATTAAGAAACAGTATAACCTTCGGGCTTACGGTCTCTGAGTGATATCATGAGTTCAGTTTTTCACCCCAAAGTTTACAAGTCTGCAATTGAATATTTGAAGCAGGGACGTAGCCAGGATTTTGTTTCCGGAGGGGTCCATTTTATGCTACCTAATTTTGGGTTAATCATTTATTTATTTATTATCATTAACAATTTTGACTTTTAATATGCCGATGAGTTTTTATCTTTTTTAGTAGCTCATTTGACTTAAAGATTAATTTTAGCAGACTGTATACATTTAGAAAATATACAAGATTCGAATCTCCCAAGAGAAAATTGAAAAATCCTGGAAAAAGGCTGAAATCCAATTGACCGCTTTGTGTTGTATTTGTAAGGGAGACTACCTCGGCGAGAATTTAACTTGCATGCGATGCTATTCGGCTGGAATGGTCGACATAGAGTAAAAAGCGAGATAGGTATGTGCACCTACCGTGCTACGTCTGATCATCATCACCATCACCTATCCTCCCATTTTAAGTCATACAAAAAAAAAATATAAAAGAAAACATAGGGATGAGCTGGAAACTTCGACTATCAACTCACGAAAGAAGAATTCCTCCTTCATTTTATCGACACTAGCGACACTTACCTTACCATCCACCATATAACGGACAATACCTATTGGAAAAACTAAAGTTCGAACGGGTAGCCAAACAAGCCGAAAAGTCTACTCCCAGTGAGAATTATTTTCTATACACAAAATATTAATAGCACTATAGTAGAGTCCGGCTAAATCGCCACTCCGATAATTTTATGTACGACTGAAACGATAATTTATAATAATTTGCTTCAACAAGAAGTAGAATCTAACTTATACAGGGTGTCAGGAAACTGCCGCATAAACGCACCGGAAGATATAATTGTCAGACTATGCGCCAATTTTTAAAAGAATCGTACAAGCACCTTTGCATAGAAGTTGGATAAAATTGAGGTGGAAAAATATATTGTTTTTGGGTCAAATCACAAAAATTTTGACTTTGCAAGTTATGTAAAAACCAAACCTCTTATCCGTTTTTAGTGAAGTTTGTTTTATTCTTTAGGTAAATTTGCTGGCTGTAATAATCTCTTTATTTGGCTGTTCTAGCTAGTCTAGCTTTTAAGATATTGACGTTTAAGTCGTACAAGAAAATGATTTTTTCAAAAATCTTCAAATGCCTGTAACAGCTAAATGGTTAAGAATCGGGGGTATGTTCGTACAACTTCATGGCTGGAAATCACATGAGGAATCACAATCTGGTGCGTTTATGCGGCAGTTTCCGGACACCCTGTATAAACAGTCTGAAATTTAACATTATTTAAAAGGAAAAATACTGGTGAGTAAATTGGAATGTGTTCTGGAGATTCTTTTGAGATTTTGACCAAAAAAAGTCATATATGTACATTTTGCTTTTTTTTGTTAAAAAATAAAATCACCAGACTGGCTAGTTTGTTGACAAAAATTTCGCTTTTTCTTTTTTGCCTTAAACATTTTGTAAACTTTTGCGAGCGGCCCCTTCGCGGGTCGGACTGTGGCTCGTGGGGCGTATGTTGGACAATCCTGATCTTGGTGATTTATATTCGTGAAAGAAGTGAAAAAATCACACTTACGTGGACAGAACCGTAGTCAGAGCAAATTTATATTTAGCGAATTGAATATAGATTATCTAAAATATCGAGATTTGGTTCAGTGTGTTGTGGAGGACATTACAGCTAAACGATTGCCATTTGGTGAATGTGTAATGATGTCTAGACAAACAGTTTTATGAAAATATCTGAATTAAAACGAGGTGTCATATTCAAGTTTAATTTTATCGTAACAATTCCAATGATTTTTTAAAGCACTTCAGGAGGGGTCCGGACCCCTCCCCTGGCTACTTCCCTGATGAGAAGTCACTAACAAAACTGTGTACTAGACTCGCGGTTCATGAAAGTGGCTTCGATAATTTGCAAAAGTTTTACCAAATAGCAAAATATTAGCGGCAGTTTGAATAAATTCGAGCTAAAATTAAACCTAAGTTTCTGCACTTAAGGCATTAAAACTGTTAGAAATAATCGAGCTAGAATAAAATCGCGTAAGAAAGATATGATCGTAACCTTAAGTGCAGATAACTAGGGTTAATTTTGCCTAGATTTTGATATAATTTGAATAAATTGTACCAAATTGCAGAACTTAAGGGGCAGTTTGAAATGAATTAAATTGAATTCGAGCTAAAATTAACCCTAGTTTTCTGCACTTAAGGTACTAAAAATGTTAGAAATAATGGAGCTAGAATAAAATGATGTGAGAAAGATATGATTGTGAGACTATGCGCCAATTTTTAAAATAATCGTACAAGCACTTCAACTTGGGAGAAGTTGGAGAAAATTGAGATGGAAAAAAATAGTTTTTTGGGTCAAATTACGCAAATTTGACTTTGAAGCTCTGTAAAAACCAAACCACTTGTTTGATTTTAGCGTGGTTAGTTTTATTTTATAGGTAAATTTGTTGGCTGTAATAACCATTTCATTTCACTATTCTAGCTGGTCTAGTTTTAGAGATATTAGGCTTTAAGTCGTCCAAGAAAATGATTTTTCCAAAAATCTTTAAATGCCTGTGGCAGCTAAAGGGTTAAGCTGAGGGGGTATGTTCCGTACAACTTTTTTGCTGGAAATTAACTGAGGATTCATAATCCGCTGCGTTTATGCGGCAGTTTCCGGACACCCTGTATATTATTAATCATAGTGTGACGAGAGAAATCAATTGAGCAATGTCCGTCTGTCTGTCCGTCGGCGTCGGTTGCAATGCAAATTAGTCCCTTAGTTGTGAAGCTATCGGGCCGAAATTTGGAATAGAATTTTCTTTTTAGTGTACACTCAGAGAAAAACCAGCGTTTGAAATCAAATACAAACTACTTTGAATTAAAAATACTACAAAAAAAGAGTTTAAAAGGAAGACGAAATAGTTTTGATTCAAATTGTTTCATTTTTAATCATTATACATATTTTCACATCGATTTTACTTGTGACATTTGTATTTTTAAAGAATGTAACTAAATGTTTAATAGTGTGCCATATTTTATTTTATAATGTCTTTGCAATAATTATTACAATCAAAGGAATAGTTTATTTTCAAAGTAGAAAACAGTAGAAGTTAAGATGCTTCGCAATTAAAACAAAAGTTACGATATCACTTGCGTTCAAGTGGCTTCATCATAGTCTAGTTGGTTTAGTAGGTAGGGCGTTTGTCTACAGCTCCCGGGAACCCATTGTAGGTAGGTAATTTATTATACATTTTAGAGCGTAAGGAGGTAAATGAAATGTCGTCAACACTTATAGAAGAGGTCAATGCTAGTTATACAAAACTCATTTTTTCGTTTTTGAATTTATTCTAATCCCATTTTTTTCACGGCAATGGAATAATGTGAATAAAAAACGTCAATGGCGCCAAAACATATACGTACATATGGAAATATTTGATTGATGAATGTTTTTAATGATTTTCCAACGTTTTTTCTCTCGGTGTACGCTGTATAAAAATCGGAACGAATAGAATCGGATCATGCGGTCATTGGGCTGCCATAGAAACCAACTTCTGAAAATTAGGTTCTTCTAGGAAAAACTTTTTTCTTTATGAACCAATATTAACCAAACATCACCCAAAGATGTTCCTAGTAAAGCCTCAAAACATATCTAGGAATGGATTGAATCGGAACATTGCGTCATACTTGCAAATACTATTAGGTTCTTGAAAGAGACTTTTTTTTCATTTTAAATCTTAACCAAAATTCATCCAAATGTGTTCCTGGCTCAGCCTCAACGCATTCCGGAACAGATGGAATCGGAGCAGGTCATAGGGCTGCGGTAGAAATTGTTGACACAAAAGAAGCTTAAGTTCCATTCAATTGTGACGGGTATTCAAATTTCGGCCGCGCCCGAAATTAGCCTCAGTCTCGTTTCAATAAAAGTCGGTTCTCGAAAATCGCTAGTTGTCACCAAAAATGCAAATCACTTATCCGAATTGAGTGCGGTTAATTTCGCGTTTTAAGTAAATTTGTTGGTCGTGATAATCATAATTTCCCTATATTCTAGCTAGTCTAGTGAATCGCGAAAGAAAATGATTTTTTTTAAATCTACAAAAAACTGTGGCAGCTAAAGGGTGAAGAATCGGGGGTATGTTCCGTACAAATTTTTCGCTGGAAATCACATGAGGGATCATTTCCAGGTGCGTTTTTGTTACAGTTTCCGGACAGCCTGTCTTTCAGAAAATTGTCTAAAGGTGTCCAGACACACATGAAAATTGCCGGAAATGTAAGTTTAAACTTTTCTTTAATTTTCTTAATTTTGTAAATCGAATATGTATAATATAAGAACACTTCCCTTCAGGTATGATCTAAAAAATATATGTATAATGACAGGATAAGGATAGAAGTGTGTATGCATCGTCAAATCGATAAAAGAAGTATCGAATTGAATTGGCACTATGCAGGACTAAATACAAAGCCTTTGGCTATTTGCTGATAGTGTGTTGTTCATTAGTAATTATATTTACGAATTTACAACATATTTGAAACCTGAAAAAAACGTGTCGCCTCTATTTACATTGTCCATAAACCAAACAATCCATCATGCGTACGTAAGTGAATTGTGTGTCGAACGTAATTACTGACACTAAATACGTGACGGGATGATGTGTAACACGCCAACACTTTGATCAATGAATTGATATGCAAAACTCATTACTGGACTGCAAAGTGCTTCAAGAGGGACAGTACGCGACACACAGTGTCTCTCTCAACGAAGGATGATTGCAATCCAAGTGTACATTGTACCTACGTATAGGTACAACACGTTATCAGACCACTAGATAGATACCTGAATTCGGTACGTTTTGCATATAAAACAAGAGCAAATCGGGTATTTAAGCCAAGCGATTCATCCCTTTCTTTATACGATTTCAATTGACAAGTCGAAATTTTGGCCATAGGTGATGCGGCCAGGTAAACCGCGTCGAATAAGGGCTTGCCATAGCAGAGTGGTTCATTTCTGCATAGGCGGATAATTCAGATGTAAATGTAGTTTACACTGTGATTGGTAACACTGATACATTGGCAAGGATTACTCGTGAGTAACGATAATGTCCTTGGTATAAGCTTTCAATTTTGTAATCAAACAGAAACTGGAAATGAACAACTAATAGGCAATGCCTGAAACGGACAGTGACATTGCGACTTGAAACGAATCCCGGAACGGCCTATGTGTATGTACATTTGTGGTTGATGTGAACGTATTCACGTATTTACTTCTCGAATATGTCGTTCCAAGCTAATAAACACCAAGTAAATTCCAAAGTCACCAACCGTGGAGGATTGCACCGCACCGTGTTGTCCGTCCGGGAGTGTGATGAAATTCATTTCAAAACATTGCCAGCATAGAATAGTAAAAAAGTTGAAGCTTAAACAAACTCGAATGTATTTATACTTGCAACCAGTTTGCATTGTGCTCATGAAAACTCCCCATAAAACACGCCTTGTTATTTGATATGAGTTAAAGTTGGCGCTAAACTAAGGGCTCATCTGCCGGCTCTTATACAGAACTGGTGCATAAGTAAGGCAGCCCTGCGGATAATACCGACTCAACTCTGACGACTAGGCATAGACGACATCCAGACTTAAACCAATACAAAATAATAAAAAGTTAAAACTATGACCTCAAAGATGAGGTAGATTCATTAGCTGGGGATCACCTTACAATATTAGCAGCATATATAGTGAGTAGAATAGGTATATCTACGAATAAAAATAGGATTATAAGTCAGCTCGGCAACCGTGTCTTTAGCATTTCAACTTCGGTTCAGTGCTATTGGTGCTATACACAGCCAAAGAAAGAGCATGGCAATGGTTTATTTCAAAGTCACTAACCGCGCTATGGGGAGTCCACGTTAAATAATTTTCTTTCGCGACAAAACCCTTAATCCCTTACCAATGTATCATTTTTTATGCGAATACAAGTTTTGTAGGTGTGGAAAAGCACCCATTTTATACTACTATTGACATCTGATATGGCGTCAAGTATTATGAAATATTGATGGTGTTCGTTAAGGTTTTAATTTATGCTGTGTTGGGCTCCTGTGTTATTGGACATGTGATATAGAAAAAACGGGATGAATGACCTTGCTTCCCAGAATTTATTGAACATTTTGAGGTAATTACACCCTTCTAAGAACTAATAAATCAGGTGCGACAAACATATTTCTGCAGAATGAGAAATATCATGCGACAAATTCAACATTTTCAAGCAACTATTGACAAAATGCGCAACAGATTTCAGAATGTTGTTTAACAGTTTATTTCCTTTAATTCTGCGTTATCTCCTAAATAGGTAACACAATAAATAAAATAACAACACATTCAATAATTTTACTCTACACAACTGCGAAATGACAATAAGCGACGAAATGACATAATAATTTTTACCACCAATTCATTACACAATTCTGACTTAATTATAGAACTGGAAAAATAGATTCTTTTCAAATCATCTATGCTATTACGTTACGACAATAATCACAACGCGAAAAACTTTATTAAAAGATTCAAACATTTAGTATTTCCCGAATTGTCTGATCTTGAAATTCAAGTGGTCATAAACCCAAGACCCTCAGCTAATCTTCTCTATAGAAGACATCCATATTTATGTATTTTTGTACCCCATCAACCCATCCACACGCGGCTGTGTGTAATAATGAAAATTGCGAGAAAAACCCGAGCCGTGTCGTCTGTCTGAAGGAAGAAGTAGCGCATGCATGCAGGGTCCAGGCGGTGGTGCTGTGATGTGCACATTTTGAATCGTTTTGCAGACGATACCTCATAAAAATTGAGTTTTATGTTGCTCTACATCGCAAGTTGATTGTTACGAGGAAATACATCGTCTTGTCCTTGTTAAGTGATGCTACTGAAAGTTACTACTACTACAGACTATTTGCTGGGCACTAAATGTACAGTTTGAAAATAATATAAAAAAAATGTTTCTTTTATATTACATATATGATGTATAAAACTTCGGTTTTGGGGTGACATGAACCGGAAACTTAAAGTACACACCCAGTGCTGAGGAGATGGTATAAATGGTGGTTGGTGTAACCGCAAAGGGGTATAATTCCTCGACCAGCATAACGTATTGTAATCAGTGTTTATTTTTTTGAAGAAGTTGTCATAAATGTCACATATAACAATAAATTTGAAATAAATTTAAGAATTCGTATAATCCACTAAGTATCCGTGACGGTTTACATTGACATCTAAATTACGGTTTTTTTCGGTTGTATTGAAATTAAGAAAGGCTCGTTTGCAAATGTTGCAAACTGCCAATAATTTTTTGTGCGAACGCAAACAACAAAAACTGCGCAACATGATTTGAAGGGCCCTTTTTCGGAACTAATCATTTGTTTGGAATGGTATGTCCAAATTATTGTATTAAACTTATAAAATTTCAAATTGTTTACAGTAAATTGAAAAATGATAGACAAATACGAATTTAATCTTCACACATGGGCCAGCAGATTGTAGTCTGGCTGGTGTAGTTGTTAGTGCGCTCACCTTCGGAGCATAGGATTGGGAGTTCGAGTATAATTGTGAGCATGGGCGTAGTAAACAAACAAAACGTATCAATTAGCTAATAGGAAACTGAATGTAGAGTTTTCATTATGACTTCTTCTTCTTCTCTGTACCGTAACACCTTGTGGGGCATGGTGCGTTCACTCAGCCGTTTATAGGCTACTTCGAGTCAACGTTACATTGCATATAGAAGAGTGTATATAATGTTGCAAGCACTATATATTTCCTGGACCACGCCGAGATTCGATCTCCGGACCTCTAGATTGCTAGCATCGTAGAGTGCGACTCAACCAAGTGAGCCACAGAGCGTCATGATGACTTTGAATCAAGTTATTCCTTTTCCTGCGCTACTTGGAAAAACTTTAGAGAAATAGCAATTTTGTGATGAAAATGAGCGTCACTCCTTGGTATTTACAAAGGTGTTCTATAAAATTCTCAATTGTGCTGAGTATTTTAGTGGAGAAGAAATGTGTAGCATGAATTTTCGATTTTTTTACCACGTCTGAAAAATCACCAGGTTACCGTACGCAACTCTTTATAGTCTAGTACAGATAGCTCAAAACCCAAACATCCAAAAGAAAAAGAAATTGTTGATGCCAAATTGTTGAATACACTGCGCAATATACGCAATAAAAAGTTACACCAATTTGCGCCATGGGTTAAGGGGGGAGGGGGTCCCAAAGGGGTGAAAATTTACTTTTTTACAAATAACTGGAAAACTATGAATCTGACCTTAAAATCTTCTGAGGACGAAACAAACTACACAAAATTGTAATGATATATAACACTCTAGACGTTTTTCGGAAAATTATACCCTAGACCCAAAAGTATTATAGAGAATTTACATTTTTTGAGTTTTACATTTCGGACTGTAACTCTTGATAGAAAGAACCTAGGGTGACGAAATCTTGTTCATTCTATTACAAACAAAATTTAGTTGGTTTGTACCAAAAATTGAGGTGCTCCGACCATTGACGCCTCCCTCACTCCTCCTAACATTTTTCAAAAAGGCATGCCTGTAGCTTCTTTTCAAATTGAGCCAGGCAGATAAAAATTGGTGAGGTGCCTAGTCTAAGCCCCATTATGCTCCTCACCAAAAATTGTTACCATCCGATCAAAACTAAGGGTACTCCCCATAAAAAGTAAACCAAAATTCTAAAAAAATCACATTTTTTCACTTCTAAATTCTATCTAAAATGAAAAAATAAAATTTATTTCTTAGAACGTCATTATAACAGTTAATTGTAGTCTTGCAAATGTATATTCAAAAGTTTGTACCAGAGCGTGCCTTACAAGTACGAAAAATGTGGTTTGAAGGTTGCTAGTACACGTTACTCGATTTATTCGGAACTAGCCTTTGAACTAGTACCAATGACTTTCAAACACAATTTGTTGATACTTGTAGTCTACGCTTTGATGCAAAATTTTGAACATACATTCAGAGGACTACAATTAACTGTTATAATGACGTTCTAAGAGATACATTTTATTCTTCCGTTTTAGATAGAATTTAGAAATGAAAAAATGTGAAATTTGTTAGAATTTTCGTTCACTTTGTATGGGGGGTACCCTTAGTTTTGATCGGATGGTAATAATTTTTGGTGGGGAGCATAATGGAGCTTAGACTAGGCACCCCACCAAATTTGATCTGCCTGGCTCAGTTTAAAAGAAGCTACAGGCATGCCTTTTTGAAAAATGTTAAGAGGAGTGAGGGGGGCGTCAATGGTCGGAGCACTCCAATTTTTGGTATGAATCAAATAAATTTTGTTATCAATCTATGGACAAGATCTTATGACAGTAGGTCTATTCTATCAAGAGTTACAGTGCGAAATGTAAAACTCGAAAAATCCAAATTCACTATAATACTTTTGGGTCTAGGGTATAATTTTCTGAGAAAATGTCTAGAGTGTTACATATCATTACAAAGGTAATTTTATGTTGTTTGTTTTGTCCTCACCTCATTTTAAGGTCAGACTCATAGTTTTCCAGATATTTGCAAGAAACTGAATTTTCACCCCTTTGCCACCCCCTCCCCCCTCAACCCATGGCGCAAATTAGTGTAACTTTTTACTGCGTATATTAGGCAGTGTACTCAACAATTTGGCATCAAAAATTTCTTTTGTTTTTGGATGTTTAGGTTTGGGGCTATTTTGAACCAATTGTACTGGACTATTAGTATATGTAAAGCGTACTTAAAAAAATCATTACAAAGAGTTTGTGACCAAAGTTCAGTTGAAATATGGCTATTTTTGCAGAGTAAATTTATTGAAATAGTATTCCCATAATTGTTATACCATTCGCTCTCTGAGTCAAAGGGTATATTACACACAGCCGTCTTTAACTTGTCGATCTCCAAGCTTGCTATTCCTGATATCTGGAAAATAGGACGTATGTCTCAAACCAGGGAAAAACGCTAAACCCGGTAAATCCTATAGACCTTTAACTATACTGTTTAACTCATCAGCATGGCTTCAGGAAAATGACGCGTTTGATAAGGTCAATCAGTCTATGCTTTTGGCAAACCTATGAAATATGCATATTCCTGCACAAGAGATTCGTTGGACTGCCAACTATCTGATAGGCAATCCTTCACTGAGTTTCGGGGCAGACGTTCTAAGCTTAGGAAAATCAAACAGGGTGTTTCACAGGGCGGGTTAACATCTATATGGCATAGGTCTTCCAACACCATTGGACGGCATTTCCTATGCTGATGACTGTACCGTACTCGCCACGGCAGCGGATAGGAATGAAATGCCCCTTCTCATTAATCGCTATCTATAGGTCGATTACAAGTTTTTCCCCAGAGCAGAAACCTTACCATCTGAGCGTCAAAATATTCGGCGTCGTTCCTCACCACCTGGTCAGGAGATTGTCGGTGGCCGGTTGAGGTACGTATTGGCAACAAACCTGTTCCTTTCCTACTGTATCTAACACCAAGATTCTCGGGCTTCACGGTGAAAAAATTTCAAATTTCAAGGATAAAGAAACTATGCTGGCCACTTATAAAGCGGTCGGTCGAGCAGCGGCTATGATTTTGCAGCTCCAGATTGGTAACATAGTTTATGTAACACAATCCGGAATAAAATCCAAGTTTGCCAAAATGCTGCTCTACACACAGCCACAAGGTGCCTTCTGATGTCTGGATAGACATCAGAAGGCAGATAACTTATATCAGGAGACACATTTGATGCCAATACGTGACCACAATCGACTACTTTCAAAACAGTATCTTGTTGGATGCTATCGAGAGGGTTGTCCCAATCGTGATCTCATGGACCGAATTCCTCCACCATGTCACAGTCACATCAAACGTGGCCTACGATACCTTGAGAGAGAGGTCCAGGGATACTTCATCCTTTCGATGAAAAATCATTTCGGGCTGCCATTGCAATGATTCACACCGACGAAATGAGTCGGTCTATTGCGAGTTTGGGTACGAATAGAGTCCTCTCAGCCCTCCCACCACCGGTTTCGCCGGAGGAGATTAGACTCCCGAGAGTCACCAGAGTGACGTTAGCCCAACTCCGGTCAGCCTTCTGCTCACGTCTTAATTCGTATCTATCTCGTATACACTCGAGTATAAAAAAATTTATGCTCAAATTGCGCTGGTACGCCTCATAACGTAGGTCATTTGTTTCAATGCCCAGCAGCGCCCACTGATCTTACTCCTCTTTCACTGTGGGAAAACCTAGCAGCCACTTTCCTGTCCCTGGAGACCACGGACGAGAACTATGACGAAACATAAATCGAATCCATATATGTAGATGCACAGCGGCTCACACCTTTCTGTACCGATAAAAGAAGAAGAAGAAGGGGAGTCGATTGGGCGATGTCCGTGCGTCTGGCGCGTTTTCCTCTACCGTTATAGAAGGTATTGAGCTGAAATTTTGCACTCCTGCTTATTTCTATTTCAGGCTGTTTGTATGATTCAATCGCTGAAATCGGACCCCTCTTCTCTTTATTGAACGATATTTTGGACCCTCCATCGGTCACGACCTATAATCCCCATATGATTAGTGGAATATTCTCAGAAAAATTCAAATATACATGATTTTTTTCGCTCGATGGACTAGGTCTTTTATGTTTCGAGGATTTGTGTTTGAGTAGAAGTATACTAAAAGCTAGACTACATAAACTCATTTCTACATAAAATTACGAGTAGCTCCAATGGCGTATATATATAGCTTTTTACAGTGTGAGGGGATTTGTGGTTCGGACATATTTTTCCGTGCAGTCTCTCGGATCTCTCTCTCTCGATTACCGTAACTCCTAGTGGAGCTTGGTGCGTTGATGACTACCGTGTGTAGTCCATCAACGTTACAAAGACATCTGAATTCGGAGTGTGATACGGTTGTCAGCCATACCACTTCCTAGTCGCATTGTTGTTTATTATTCTACGATAAGAATATTTCTTATCATCTTCTTCTTAATAATAAACTTGCGACGAGTCGTGCCGAGTTTGGAAACTCGTTTCTCTATGAGTATCTATTTCACAGAATGGTGACCGAACGATCACGGCCACAGAGCACTACTACTCGGATCTAATACGTGTTAAATAGAAAATTGAAATTTCCTCGTAACTCAAAAAATATGCCTTCAAAAGTATTATACAAGCTTCTGGAAATTGCCATATATAAACGCACCGCCACGTATATAGTCCCCACATGCAGTTGTACGGGACCTAACCACAATTCTTATAGTCCTTTAGCTACTAAAGACATTTTAAATTTTGTTAATGTTTAGAATTCATACTTTGCGAATACTAAACTTTCAAAAACCTTTTACACTAGTCAACAAAAATTGAAATAAAGAGCTTATCACAACCGGCAAAATTTTCTTGAATTTCCTCAAATGGAAGATTCAACGTATTAAGTACAAAAAAAGAGGCTAATTTCGGGCGCGGTCGAAATTTGAATACCCGTCACAATTGAATGAAACTTTAGCTTCTTTTGTGTTAACAATTTCTACCGCAGCGCTATGACGTGTTCCGATTCCATCTGTACCTGAGTGCGTTGAGGCTAAAACAGGAACACACTTGGATACATTTTGGTTAAGATTCAAAAAGAAAAAAAGTTTTTCTTACAAGAACCTACTATTTGCAGGTTGGTTTGTATGACAGCTTTATGACGTAGTGTTCCGTTTCCAACCATTCCTAGATATGTTTTTAAGCTTAGCATTACACTTGGGTGAAGTTTGGTTAAGATTGGTACATAAAGAAAAAAGTTTTTCTTAGAAGAACCTAATTTTCAGAGGTTGCTTTCTATGATAGCCACATGACTCTATTGGCCGATTCCATTCGTTCCGACATATATACAGCGTACACTAAAAAGATTCTATGCAAAATTTCAGCCCGATAGCTTCTAAACTGAGGGAGTAGTTTGCATTGCAACAGACTGATAGACAGACACAGACGGACATCGTTGAAACGATTTCTCTCGTCACACTGATCAATAATATATATATAATTTATTCAGTCAGAAGTGCTTCTTTCTGTGCGTTGGAAATTTCATGACAAAGTTAATACCCTTCACATAGTGACAAGTATAACAAAACTAAGAGTTTCTATTCTGATCAAATAGATGAAACGATGCTCAAATATAAACTTTATTAAAAAAGCAGAAAATTAGAAGCAGGTTCAGTAAATTAAGCAGCAGGTATTCGTTAACCCTAGTTCTTTAGATATAGGGTGGGCAAAAAGTACTTATATTACCGATTTTAAAATCTAATAACTTTTTTTTATGAGAAAATTTGATTTTTTTTATTCAGACATTAAACTTGGAAGTTTTTAATGTGTAACAGTCACCATTGCCCAGGAAACCATAAAAACGTAATTTTTCTTTGAAAGCAGCGAATTAGTGATGGAGACAATTTTATGGAATACGCAATGCTCCAGTTGGTTCCACTAAACGTGCAATTTAGGTCAAAAATTAGCGAAGTCAATCGCTTGAAATCTAAACCTTTCAATATTGCTTAAAATTGTGAAACTGTGAGCTCTATGTAAATTTGTCAATTATTTGGGCTCTCTCCAATCTGGTTCACTGTACAATGGTGTACTTTTTCATATAAAAAAAAAACTCCCAAGTTGGAAAAAGAAGAATGGAAAAAAATATAAAAATTCTCACAAACATAAAAATTGTTCGCTATTCAAATCGGTAATATACTTTTTCGTCACCCTAAGAGAGAAATCTTTCAGCTAAGCTTCGTCCAAAATGTAGTCGACCCAAATTTTAATAATTAATTTAAAACTAGGGGGCTTCCTATGACTTGTATTTAATCCCCCTCCTCATTCTTTTTCTTCCGTCTTGACAAAAGTTTTGGGCTTGGTTGAAATAAGTGGGCAAATAAAAATATTTACTCGGAAAATTTTATTGGGGTTGCCGGAGCATGACCCCACAGTACGATTCCATTCGTTTTGAACTTTTTAGTTGATTTGATAAAGACACATTAGTTCAAGGTTTTGTGAAATTGGTGTCAAAAAATTTTTCTTAGAAGAACCAATATGGGGGTTTGGATTGTATGGCAGCCCCATGACCCCATGGTCCGATTTGATTCAATCTTACATATGTTTTGTGTCATCAATAGAAATACATTTGTGTGAAACTTGGTTGATTTTGGTGCACAAATGAAAAACTTTTTCTTAAGAAGAACCTAATTTGGGGGGTTGGATTTGTATGGCAGCCCCATGAACCCATGGTCTGATTTAATCCATTCTTACATATGTTTTGTGTCAACAAGAGAAACACATTTGTGTGAAATTTGGTTGAAATTGGTACACAAATAAAAAAGTTTTTCTTATAAGAACTCAGATTGGGGGGCCAGGTTTGTAAGGCAGCCCCATGACCCAGTGATCCAATTTGGGTGAATCAAACATATGGGAATGGCCCCACAATACGTTTTCTTTTATTTTTGCATTTCCGGTTGTTTCGATAAATATATATGAATACAAGGTTTTCTGCAATAGGTGCAGAAAGGATGTTTCTTAAAAGAACCCAATTGGTTGATTGGGTTTGTATGGCAGCCCCATGATCCCACAGTCCGATCCCACCCATTTTTACATATGTTTTGTAGTATTAATAGAAGAACATTTTTGTGATGTTTGGTTCAGATTAGTTCATAAACAAAAAAGTTTATCTTAGAAGAACTTAATTTGGGGAGCTAAGTTTGTATAGCAGCCCCATGACCCCATGGTCGGATTTGATCCAGTTTTACATAATATGTTTATTATTGGGCAACATATTATGTTGTCTGTCATCAATAGAAACACATTTGAGCGAAGCTAGGTTGAAATTGGTACACAAATAAAAAGTTTTTTCCTCAGAAGAACATAAATGGGGGGGTTCAGTTTGTATGGCAGCCCCATGATCCCCTTGTCCGATTTAAGCGATTCAAACATACAAACAATAATAAGTATGTGCACAAAATTTCAGCTCTCTAGCTTTTATAGCGGCCGAGAAAAACGCACTGCAACAGACGGACAGACTGACAGACAGACGGACATCGCCCAATCGACTCCCCAAGTCATGCTGATCATATATGTATACTTTTTATATGGTCGGAGATGCCTCTTTCAATGCGTTACAAACTTCATGACAAAGTTAATATACCCTTTCACTCTATGAGCGAAGGGTATAAAAATATTTGTAATATATTAAAAACGTAGGATGCTACGGATCTGGAATAGTATTTTTTTGTGAATATAGGGGTGCCCCCCTCTCTACCCAATTGAGTAGCTCCATCGTATTTTCATACCTTCGGGGAAATTTCCTAATCCATATCGCAACACATTCAGTTAAATAACAACAAATCCAAAAATATCTACACACCTTTCAATATTTCTGTCGTAAAACTTCTAAATTTCCGCAACCTTTTCCTGCAAATAGGATACAAATTCAACCCACCCGAGTGTGTGCAAGCTAACCACATAGTCTTCACAATGGATACCACCGCGCACAAATATTCTATTGGACCGTAAATGGAATTTAAATATTAATGACTAGAGCTATAAAATATGAGTAAATGTCAATATGAATGATTTGTATTTGAAATCTTCTAGACTTGTTCAATTTTATTTGGTATGATAATAAAAATTTTCGCGAAATATCGTAAAAAATTTACTATTCTGCCGCTAAAGAATAAAGATACTTCTCGTGTGTGAGTGTGTGTTACTGTCTGTATGCATTTTAAGTGCATATCTCGCCCGCTTCGTCACGATGAAGATGAATGCATTCTGAATGCACATGTTTGGTTTTTATTTCCTTTTGTCAAATCCAATCAGTTGTCCGGAACATTTTCACAAAATTCTAAATTGATTTTATTTAGATTTTAACGAGAGTTGCTTTTCTAATTTTCCAGATTAGAAATTTATGATGTGTATAGCATATCTAAAAGATTTCTGTCCACTTGGAACGTATAGGAACTCTCATTAAGCATGCCTCTAATTCAGTCGTAAACTAGGTAAGGTGGATCAATTGTGTATATCTAATGCTAAACTAATGTTACGAAGCACGTTTTGAACTTGTATATTAAGCAAAAAGTATCAATACATTTATGATAAGAAATTATTCAAAAGTTAAGTACGCTGCGTGCAAGTCAAACCACACACATATCCAATGAACGATTGAAGGAATTTCAGAGAAGATCTTGTTTGACCAGCTGAGTATTATACGCCCATTATACTCGTAGTCCTCGTAAAATGTTTAATGAGTTCTTTTCATGCGGGTTTCACACTTTTGAAGTACACATTTGGCAAAGCACAACGAATACTATTGGGCGAAGCGAAAAAGGCTATAAATGTCTTGGAGAAAACTATAAATTAACGTTATTATGCACGTCTGAACGGCTAAGAAGAAGAGTCGAGTTTTAAAGCATGCTTAAGTACTTTACAGGGAAAATGTGTAAATCCATATACCGAACAAAATTACCCCATGAAGAATAGATATGGAAATATGTCAACGATACACAGACCGTGCGCGTTAATTGTTATAACTGCGCGATGGCTACGCGGCAAACACTCATTCAATCGGGATCTTTCCGAATCGTTATCCTTTCATTTTGACGGTACAACCTAAGAAGTCGCATCTAATGAGTAGCTTCTTATTCATAAAAGCATCAGTAATAATAAAAATTTGTCAATAAAATTTTGCTAAGTAGTTGTTTATAGCCGCGTGTGCGCACTTTTTATGAATAGGAACGTTCTGCATAATCTAGAAAGGATATCGAAACATAAAGTACTCTAGAAGGAAGGATATCTTCCTGTATGTACACGTTACTTACAGCACACACTCAAAGGTAAAATGTTTTTCAGTAGATTTTAATGTTATATCTCTATTCCAATTACATACTTACTTTATGATCGAACTATCTATCTAATGGTATTCACGTAGTTCTATTTTCTATTCACCAAAGTGTTTCTATGATAGCAGTGAAAACTTATATGGGATTTGTATTACCTACGGTTGTGATGAAACTTGTGTTGGGATACCCTTAACTTTTTTTTCATATTATTAGGGTTAATTTTAGCTCGAATTTATTCAAATTTGTCCTAGTATTTGTCAGAGATTTAAAACCCTTTCGAACCTAAAAAAATCTAGCAGATTTAGAAAGGCTTTATTAATGAAATCATCTTTGGGATATGTCTTAGATATAGGCTGGTATAAAATTGTAGCCCCAAATCCTCTAGGGGGGCCTGTGGGGGTCGGGACACCTATGCCCCGTCCGGTTTTTTTAGATGGAACATATATTTTCCGATGTTCCAACGTCAAAATTACCGTGAAAATAATCCCAGGACGCATAAATCTCTATCACATGCTCTAATATTTCGTATTCTATTAGTTTCCGCTAGATACTCCGAAGGACACCTTAGGAAAAGGTTTTTTATTATAATTTAATTTGAAAATGAAAAGTCTTCCCAAACACTGAGTGGGACATATTAGTACCACCAAAGAAACCCGATGGGACACATAGGTCCCGAAAACGAAAATACACAAAAAGCATATATGTAAAGAATAAATAATAAACTTACATAATTACTACAACATTGTCATGTAAATATACTTTTTCTCCTATAAAAATTGTGCCTATACTGATTTTTGACCGAAATAACACCGTATTTCTGAATATGATGGACGTCAGGTGCGAGAGCTTGCACTTTGAAACGAGAACTGTGCAAATTGGGTCACTGAGAGAATTTTTTGTGGTTGAACTAACATAATCTTTCTGTTAAAAAAATAACCGGGAAATCTGTTGTAGTAACAAAATATTTATTAGTTCAACAGTCAAATTAGATTATTCAAGTGTAACTTAATTTTCCAATCAACAGAATTTCTGTTAATTGACGGGTGGAAATTTGATTAAACGTCTTCTTAAGAGTTTTAACGTAAATTCTGTTGCTTTAACATAAATTTCTATTAACATTGAAATTACCGTGAAAAATTATATTGTTCTGTTAGCCAAACAGAATCGTTTTGTATTTTCCAAATTTCTTTAACATACGATTCTGTTGAAATCACAGAACTAGGGCAGTATTAACAAATACTCTATTTGAGTAACACACTTATATAGTCTGGTTAGTCTAGTAGGCAGGGCGTTCTTCTACAAATCATAGGGCCACGGGATCGAATCCCGGTGTAGGCAGGTAATTTATTATGCATTTTAGAGAGTTAAGAGGTAAATTAAATGTCGCCAACACCAATAGAAAGGTCAATGCTAGTTATACAAAACTCATTTATGACTTAAATGTTCTTTCCCTATGAAAATTTGTTTTTTTTTTTTTTATTCCAAAGAGAGTCACATTCTGTTAAGTAAACAAAGTGATATGTTAAAAATACAGACAATTCCGTTACAAATACAAATCACTTTTCTGTATTGGTAACGTAATTGGTTTAGTTAAACTAACAGAATATTCTATAGGCTCGAAATCAAAAGAATAATCTGTTAAAATAATTAGTGTTTTTTGTTACTGTAACAGAATAATTTTTTGAGTGATCAAACTGCGGGAAAAACGTATTTTTGTATAATTATCTAAACGTTAAAATACCAGAAGGGACGCCTTTAAACCACATTTAATGGATAATTTTTCTTTTAGATAAAACCAAACTTTCGCCGGGACATACACTGCTCGTCATCAGATTAGCACACCCCTTCGCATGAATAGTTTCGGCTGATTTCCAACCAAACTAAAAGAGCTAAAATTTCAAAATTATAACTATTAATAGTCTATTCAATTCTAAATTAATTAAAATAAAAAGTATTGAGTTTTCATTTTTTAATATTGTTTTTCGAAAAAGAACACACAAAATAGCCATTTAAAATTTGTCATCAGGATAGCACATGCAATTTCTTTTTTGTCTATCTTCCACAAATAAAAACGTAGGACCCCCAATTTTTTGCGGTTGTTTAAGTAAGATATTGACTTTAATATGAATAAGGAAAAATCATTATCTGCGGAAGAGGGACCAAAATTTAAGGCATACAATGAGTCAAGGCGGTCAAAAAGTGAAATTTCGAGAAAAAATTAATAAAAGTCGATAAGTTAAATCCGAATTCGTGTGTAATAAGTAGCGTTAAGGTAAAAATAATAGAGGCGATAAGAATTGAGTACATGTCAACCCTTATGAGAGAGTAATTTTGAGAGAAACATCTAGCCCCCATGACTCGGTCGCAAGGATTAGGGTAAATTTTGACATTAAGGCGAGCCTATTGTTCAAATTTTAAATGGCTATTTTCTATGTTCTTTTTCGAAAAAAAAATTATAAATCAATATTAAAAAATTTAAACACAATTCTTTTTGTGTTAATTAACTCAGAATTGAATAGACTATTAACAGTTATAATTTTGAAATTTTAGCTCTTTTAGTTTGGTTGGAAATCAGCCGAAACTATTCATGCGAAGGGGTGTGCTAATCTGATGACAAGCACTGTATGTGTCCCAATAGGTCCGAAAGGGTTACGCCAAAATCGACCAAAAATTAACCCTGGTTTTCTGCATTTAATGCATTTAAGCGTTCGAAAAATGATGTATAAAAGATATAATTCTGAGACTATGCGCCAATTTTTAATGGAATCGTACAAGAACCTCACCTTTTTAGAAGTTGGAGAACATTGAGAAGCAAAAAAAATGTTTTCGGGTCAAATTTGTGTAATTTGTGTAATTTTTTAGGTAAATTTGTTGGCTGTGAAAGCCATATATCATCGCTGCTATATCTAGTACAGTTTTGGAGATATTGAGGTTGATACGGTGTAAGAAAATGATTTTTTAAAAATCTTCAAACCTGTAGTGCCGGTGCGTTTATGCGGTAGTTTCCGGACACCCTGTATATTTTGACACTGCAAATAGTCAATAGTCAATACAATATGATTATTTTGGGCAATTATATGCAATGTGGGATGTATTTGTCTTTTTATGGCTGCTGTCAGCCCCATTACCTCTTAGTCCAACTCCATATATTTCTACATATGTACATATGTATGTCTGACACTTCAATAGAAATACATACATTTGCATTTGTGTCGGTTGATATTCGTGCACAAATAAAAATGTTGTTCTTAAGGCGGCCCCAGACCGACCGGAGTGTGGCAAACACCGCACAAAAGATTGATACGAAAAATCGTGCAGCAGCAGTGTGGTTGGGCGACTCCAAGGTATCATTCTTGGAACCGGTCTTTTGTGCGGTGTGTGCCACACTCCGGTCGGTCTGGGGCCGCCTTTAGAAGAACCAAATTGGGGGGGGGGGGGCTAGCTTTGAATGGCATATACCTATCGTCTTATTTTGGTGATTTAAGCCCACAAACAGCCTGCAACAGAATGAAGCATGTGTAAAATGTTTGCTCTATAGCTTTATAAATGGCTCCGTAAACGGCGTCGTACTCCTTCACTTAGAAAGTGAAGAAAAAGAATAACTTTAGTTTCATGATTTTGACTTTTGTTCTAACACAATTCCATGAACACATATTTAAACACAACAATACACATAATTTTTCACCATTATCATTAACAACGCGCTGATAAATCTAATGTTATCCAGCCAAGCTCGTTGCCTGTCCACTAAGGGACAGATATTGATTGACCTTTATTCTGTTGTAAGTAGTGCAGGTATTATCAATTTTTACAGAACACTTTTGTTCAGTTGGTATGAGTTATAACTGAGAATATTTTTTTTTCTTTCAACTAATCAAACAAATCCACGTGCATAATCTTTCAAAAATTAAGATTAAAAAAAATCGTACACATTTTTTTACACATTTTCATTTTCTTATTAAATTTTAAACTGTAGACATTTATATCGTTCCATTCCCCTGAGGAATGGTGACAACTGATTGATACTATAAATAAGAAGAATATTCTTTTAGATATTTATAAATATGCAAGGACGTTATTCAGATACATATTTGCCAGCGCAAAAAAAAAAAAGAACAATCTCAAAAGATATTGATATGACTCTGTTGGAAAGTTCATCGTGTATTCACAAACGTGTGATCGTAAAAAATACATACCTATAAAAATTAAAACATTATGGAAATGTTTAAAAATAAAGAATTATTATAAATCCGAAAAACTTTATTATTGGCATTGAATTAACGGTCATAATAATTTCAGTGAATAAAAAAATGTATTGCGCTATTTAGTGTATTTAGTACGTGATAAATAAACCTACTACCTACATCAGATTGAAAAATGTAGTGGAGAACATTTTTTTTTGTTTCTTATGATTTTGGGGTTCTGATCACGAATCCGGAGATTTCAACCTAAATTTCGTTGCGGAACAGGGTACAAATCATGAAAACCCCTAAATTGTTTTTCCTTTTTGTTTCCTAACTCTGAAACTATTAATTTCTGCGAAAAACTCTCCATGAATATGTTAGAGAGCACATGATTGCGCGTCCAAGCAGACATACATATTAAAAATCCGTTAAGCTATTACTACAATTGATAATTTAAGTTCGCCATTTTTAACATAGTTTGAAATATTATGAAATAAATTTTGAAATTTTGAAACGCTTTTTAATTTCGGTCGGAAAAGTTAATTTTTTCTTGTTTTTTTTTATGTATTTTGGGGTGCTGACCATGGGCGTAGCCAGGATTTCGGTCAGGGGGGGGCAAGCCCGAAATTTTCTCAATATCAAGATTTTCTTAGGATTTGAAATCGTTGGTCGCGAAAATATTGTTAGGCAAAATTTAGAGTATTTTAGCTGGTGTAATGGTTAGTGGCCGCACCTTCTTTGCACAAGGCTTCGAGACTCACCGTGGACGAATTCAGTTAATTTGTTTTTCGAACTCACGCCCCTTGTGACGAACTATGAACTCACCCAAGATGTTAAACGAGTACCCATTCATGATTGTTTTTTTTTTAATTTTAGGAAAGGACAGTCGAGAATGATTTTCAAGACCATTTAAAGAAAAATTGCCCCTGAAAGTGTTTAGACTTTTACTGGTTATTCTGATTACATTCAACTGGCCTCCGTTTCTGCTTTTTAAAACGTAACTCGTTTATATTCAGTGTTATTTTTGGCTTTTGGGCAGCATATTCCACTTGCGACATCAATGTCCGTTTTGAAATCTGGCTTTGCTTGGTTCTACAGGATCGCATCTCCTGCTGAAACATACCGAGAAGCCTCTTATCTCACATCCACATCATCCATAGAAAAAAACATTATCCAACAGTCGGCTGGAGACATTTAGGGGTACATGCTTTTCCACTTCCTTAAAATAGGAGCCCAATGGAGCTCTTAAGCTGTTTTTCCTTTTCCAAATAGGAGCCCAAGCGCTCAGTTATTCCACTGAGAGCCCTCTTTAGCTGCTCAACTCAGCTGCTCCTCTACACTTCTATAATAACATCGGGAGTCCTAGCTAACCCTCCCCAGAACGGAATCCCACAGTAAAGTTTAAACCGAAGTTGGGCAGGATTCCATTCTGATGGTAGTTTTTTGCTCATTCGACTTAAGTTGCCGGTACGCCGTGGACCTTGCATGATGAAGTTTTGACAATTAAGTACTCTCGCACAAAATCAACGATCTGATCGTTATAGCTCTGGATCTCGAGAAGGAGTCAAATGCAGTCGACTTAAAGAAAAAATTAAACAAGACCAAAGTGCTAAATTTGAGTCCAGCTTACGTACGTTGTCCTCGACGCGGCCGCACGACAGCGACTCGCTCATTCCATAAAAACTCGTTTCTCTCTCATTTTAAAAACGAGTTTTCATATGGAATGAGCGAGTCGCTGTTGTGCGGCCGCGTTGAGGACAACGTACCTTTAGTCTGAATGGGAATTTAACTCCCCCATAAATATTAATTCATCTATTTAGACAATATCGTTGCCGCGGATGGCGGTATCAAGAGCATTCCACAGTTAAGTTCTTGTCCAAAATTTTGCAAACCACATTGTAAAAACCAAAGCTGTTGAAAGGGAGCAGTACTGGTCGATGCAAACAGGCCGACAAAATTTCACGCTAGTTCTCTGAATGCATAGAGTTCAACTGAAAAACTGTGGTCAAATTAGGAGGCATTGCGAGAAACCGTATACATTATGGGACGTAAGTGCAGTCGATTCTCCACAAGTGGTTTACAGTCCTTATACACCTGCAACTTGGTTGCCAACCTAAGTTGGTAACACGCAAAAAAAACCGGAAAATAAGTGATTTGTAGGCATGGTGCAGGTTGCAGTACCAGGTTGCAAGAACGTGAATGGCGTGGTTGCCGGAATGTTGCAAGTGTGTAGTTAGGTACCTGCAACCTAGGTTGGCAACGAAGTTGCAGATGTAGAAGGCCTGTAAGGCTCAAGGAAGTCGTCCACTGCACTTTTAAAGCTAACAAAATTTTCTTTAGTTTGAGTGCAACGCCAGCTTTGTAGATACAAAGGATCCCAAGATACAGCATTTCGAACTTTTACAAAAAAAAAAACAATGTTTAAAGTGCTGTACGGGTATTTTGAGATCCTTTGCACCTACAAAGCTGGACTTAAATTAAAGAAGATTTTATTAGCTTTGAGAATCAAGCAGACGACTTTTGGAAATCACAAACCAAAATATGAAAAACCTTCGAAAAATTTTAGGTTTTTTGAGGGTCACGGGGTTAGGATAGGTTTTCGAAGTTGCAAACTTGGTGGTACACTTCTGGTATCTAACAGTATCCCAAAAAAACAGAGCCGAGCTATTTTTTGCGACCTAAAATCATAAATTGACTGACCTATAAGGGAATCCTTATAAATTTTACAGTTCATAGTCGCTCGTATTTGAAAAATAAATTTAAATTTTGCAGCTACTAGATACTTCTTTATATTTTATTTGTCAGTTACTTTAATTAGGCCTCCGAATTAAATTATTTTATTGAATGAGGTAATGCATTTAAAAGTGACGTTTTGTCCCAATAAGCATTCCTTTATAATTATTCCTTAAGGGAATCCGTATTCCTTAAGGGAGGACTATGAGTTCCTCCCTTAATGTTCATGTTTTAGGGCTTTCAAGACTTGTTCACGTTTCAGAGTAGTAGCTCACATAAAATTGTTCACCTTCACGTTTGGCGAAGTACACGTTTACCCGAGTCTACTGTATAGACATGAAAAGAGCTATCCATAGCGCTCAGGATTGCTGTAAATCTGGACGAAATAGAATAGAATTAGGTATGTCCATATGTATCTATGTAGATGACTATGTAAGTAAGAAGAACGGCTTGTAATAAATTGATATGGAAATGTTTGTGTGGTTTTCGGAACATGGAAACTGCAAACGAAAATGCGAAAAAGTGAATCTGAAAAAAATTATCCCTGAAATATTTTTTTTTTCTTTCAGTATTATTAATATTCAATTCAATAAAAAAAGTTTCACCGGCCAGGGAGGGGCGGTCGCCCCCCCTGCCCCCCCCCCCCCCCTGGCTACGCCCATGGTGCTGACCCCGAATCCGTAGCTTCCCACCAAAATTTCGTTGCGAAACAGGGTTAAAATCGGAAAAGACGTCAAAAAATGACTATCGCATTGTAACGCATTTTGAAGATTAATGGCGCGTTGGATTGGACCCGCAACCATATTTTCTCTAATATATGTTCATGGACAGGTTTTCACAGAAATGTACAATTTCGGAGATATTAGCAAAAAAAAAACAGAAAATGTGGGGGTTTTATGCGGTTTTGACCCTGTTCCGCAACGAAATTTTGGTGGGAGCTCCGGATTGAAAGCTCAAAAGCTAAAAAAACATACGAAAAAAAATGTTCTCCACCACATTTTGCAATATGACATCACGTAATGACTATACTAATTTATTGATCAAAGTTAAATTTCTTGCTGGATAAAGGATATTTAAGCATTTCCCTAATAGATATCTCCATGAGGTATCCCAATAAATCGCCTTAAAGGACATCTATCTTATAAGGATGACAAAACTTTATCCTATCATTTTATTATCAATTTCAGACTATGTATCATATTGTCACAAAGATACACTAAACGGTTACACCGCAAGTGATAATAATGCATGTATGTATGTTAGAAACCCTCAAACGATGAACGACCACTTCTAAATGCAAATGAATGTCTAGACGTTGTACAGACTTCCTGAAATAACCCCGAAGCGACAAATTAGCACTCATTTCTCTCCAGTAAAGACATAATCACATGGTGTCTATATTGGTGTCCATCTAAAAGCTGCCCTCAAGTAAGATAACTGTCAACAATCATCGATATTTGCATATATTGTATTAATTTGTCTATTGCAGCAAGTACCACACCACCTGGTGCTGCCATTGGTAGACAAATGACATTACACTTCATTAGCTCGTATAGCCAAAGAGCGGCTTATAAATATTCTATTTAAAAAAAAAACTTGCTTCTGATCTTTTTTTGCAAAAGAAGTCTATAGTATTCATTACGCAGAAAAAAAAAGACGAAAACATTTTATGCAAATTTACAAAACGAGTATTAAGTACTCGTCTAATCAATATTTTAACGTTGAACTGATACGTGTAAACATGTTTTTGATTAGCATTCAACAATCAATTAGCCCAAATCACTTATTTCAATACCCTCTGCCTATATCGAAAGGGTATCATATTCCTAGGAGAAGCGCCGCGCCGTAGTGCTTCGGGTCGTGAATAATATTTTTAAATGTTTACATCTCCACGTTGTGGATAGGGACTACGATTTAATTTGCATACGAACTTCATATTTAAAACCAGTCTTCATGTGAAATGCAGTCGCGATGCGTGCATATGCAACAGATGCCTCTGGTGGCTGTTGAAAATATTTTAAACATAGTTTTGCAATATTTTGTCCTATACTGTATTCTGTATCGTATCTTTATGTCAGATGGTTCACAAACGGTGAAAGATTTCCACATGCACAATGATTGATGATAATTATGGGAATTGTTTATTTTTGGAGACACTGACGACAAACGTGACATAATAATTGACTGTTTTATCAATGACGCTTTTAAGAAGAGCACACCAGAGTTTCTCTTTTATAGGTTTCTCACCCAATGTTAGGTATTTTATGGACTTTCAACATTGACTTAATTACAAAGCTTTGTAATATTCACACGGTATATGCTTTCAAGCATGTAATTATACCCTTCGCTCATAGAGTGAAAGGGTATATTAACTTTGTCATGAAGTTTGTAACGCATTGAAGGAAGCATCTCCAACCATATAAAAAGTATACATATGTATGTGAGCAGCAAATGCTTTTTTTTTTGCTGCAGGCAGTTTGTATGTTTGAATCGGTAAAATTGGACAATGGGGAGCTGCCATACAAACCCAACTCCCCAAATTAGGTTCTTCTAAGAAAAACTTTTTTATTTGTGCACCAATTTCATCCAAATTTCACACAAATGTGTTTCTATTGATAACACAAAACATATGTAAGAATGGATCAAATCGGACAATGGGGTCATGGGGCTGCCATACAAACCCCACCCTCCCAAATTAGGTTCTTCTAAGAAAAACTTTTTTATTTGTGCACCAATTTCAACCAAATTTCACACAAATGTGTTTCTATTGATGACACAAAACATATGTAAGAATGGATCAAGTCGGACCATGGGGTCATGTGACCATACAAACCCAACCCCCCATTTTGGTTCTTCTAAGAAACATTTTTTACACTAATTTCACAAAAACTTGAATTAATGTGTCTTTATCAAAGCAACTAAAAAGCCCAAAACAAATGGAATCGTACTATGGGGCCATGCTCCCGCATCCCCCAATAACATTTTCTGAGTAAATATGAGTAAATATGAGTAAATATAAAATAATATTTTTATTTGCCCACTTATTCCAAACAAACCCCACAAAAATATATTGTTTTTCCGACGCAACGGAACTTTTGTGAAGACTGAAGGAAAAGAATGGGGCAGGGATTAAGTACAAGTCGTAGGTACGCAAAAAAAAAACGTTTAGCCCGCGAAGGGTATCGAAGTTTCGGCCGCGAAATTTGATTGGAAATGACAGAAAAATGAAATTCCGGTTAAAATCGAAAAATTGGACAACCGACAAGGATAAAAACCTAGAGCCAGAATACCCTACGTGGATATCAAGAGAAAAATTATGCAAAAGCCCACCGGCCACCGCTCTAAAACAGATTTTAAAATTTAAATCATTAAATGTTTTCGCAATGGCAAGGACTGAAAGAGTCTCATCTTTGGCTCCAATACCCTTCGTATGGCTTCCATTTGGATTACTTCCAATCATTTCTTTACTGGAAAAAAGGTAAATGATTGTACTTCGCTGTTGCATCATTATTGAAAACAAAGGACCCCCTTACCGATATCTACCCTTGGTGGTACTTCACTATAGCCTATACCAAATGTCCCGCCTTTTCTATTGACATCTCTTCACTAATTAAATTAAAAATACAAACATATCATTTACAGTTAAATCGACAAGAAAAATTCATTGTGATATCCAATTCTGCATTTTGTTTAGTTTTCATAACTGGACCAACAATGTCAATTTGTAGTAAAAGATAGTTTTATGAACGTTTACAATTTGCAAAAAGATATCTTTCCAAATTATTAAATTCCTTTACGAGAAAAACCCTTGCTAACAGGTGGCTCACTTTTAATGTGACTCACTGTAATGTACATATTATTACATAGTATTACGTAAAATATGTACATAATCAATTGGGCTGAAAACGATGATGAAACTGATAATAACTATATTTTCGAATTTCATTTTTGTATAATTTATGTTCAAGTTTGCAATAATGCAAGGTCGTACGTATTATGAAATGCATATGTATCTACACACACGAATACAAAATTAACACGATGTCCAATGTCAAGTTTAGGGCGCTCTATTTGTAATACCCAGCACGTGTCCCCACTCACAATAAACACACTATGAGATTTTTAGCAAACAAAAGATATGGCTTATCACCACAAGCGCAACACTCGAAAGATAGTTCAGCCCCGTCAGCTTTTTTCTTTCTCCCGAGCAGTCTGCTAAAAATATAGGTCAGTATGCTAAATGTTGTGAGAATTTTATTTCTCACGTTTTCAATAATGTTTTCTAGCTATAATCTTGAAAGTAATCTTTCAAGTGTGTTGAGACCTGGGTATTGCGTGGGGAATTCCGAACTAATTTGATAACTACGTCATACATGTGAAGAATTTGTATAGTGTATGCATTACATAATTCAAATATAGGCGATTGTGGTTTAGACACTTAAATTGTTGTTGTTTTTTAGTGATACGTTATTGAGTTAACCATCATTATTAAATTACGGCACTTTGGGATTTACAGAAATTTGAAATGTTTGTATAGTTTTTGAAGTTGGTTTTTCATGCAAAAGTAAAAAGTATAAAGGTTTTGCGAATTCATAATTGCAAATTTCCAGATTCAAACCTCTATAACCCGAATGCGTTTAATGATATCACGTCTAATATACCCAAAAATTTCCAATTCCAAAGTTTTAAGAATCCCATAAAATACCCATAATTGCTAGGCGGAAAATAATTTTGCACATTTAAGTGAAATACAAAATTATTTCGCCAAATTGAATTTTGATGCAAATTACTAATTGCATTTCATTCGCGCACACAAGGAAAGAATGTAAACGATTTTATGTACCCAGTGATCGCTCGCGGTAGCCACCACATGGTGCCACCACCGTATGTATTACCTTCCCATCATAATTTTTCATTCAGAGAATTTTAATAGAAGCTACAAAAACTTATTATAATTTGTTTGTGCACATATGCACACACAGAATGCAATTTCTGCACACGCGCGCATGTACAATAAAAGACGAAGACGACGGAATGCCATATATTCTGAAAGTTAATTTTAAAGCGTGCGTGCGATTTTACGAAATGTCGGAAGGCGCCGCGATATTTGTTTTGAGCTACGCGATCTTCACGGTGATCATCTTCCAGTGAACTATTGAACTTAAGCTAAGAGTTCCAACTTGATTATTTACAAACATTATACTCGTACTCCAAGTCAAATAAGAAATGAAATTACAACGAGAAGAAGTAATCTCAGAATATATGATCAATTACCTGCTGGTTGATATGGTCGAGTATTATGCTTAAGTAGCGCCAGTAGTTCAGTGAAATGTTTGTTTTACGAAAGCGGAGAAATCATCAACAGAAAAACTGCATCATTATGTCGAATAGTAATATGGTTGCACGAGGAATGATCGATTGCCATAGAATATAAGAAGAGGTCGTTTTAATAAGGAAGTTTAAGTTTTAAAAATGAAGCAAAAAGCCAGCTGTAACGTTCGTATATGCAGCTACATGTTTGTTTATATTACATACAAAAAAAATATACATATTTGTATACATTTAAGGGTTCTCATAATTATAACTGGGGACTATGAATTCGGTCCTTATATTACTATGCATTTTTTTAAAGTTCGTTGACGGACCCTGCATAAAATTCAATGATACCGTTAACAACAAAAGATCCTCAAATAATAAATTTTTAAGTCTCATTACATACCTATGTATGTGCTGTAATGCATATGCATGACAGACAACATGAGTTCGGAAAATGTCCTAAAAAGAACTTGCTCACGGTGAGACTCGAACCCACGACCCAAAGGTGAGCGCACCAACCAGAGTACACATTTTCGCATTTGTTTTTTAAATTTGTTGCTACGAACTCAACAAGATGTCATACATCTACTAAGATCATCTATTCCGAATGGCTCCTTAAAAATTAAGAAATTTTCGAATATTTGAATTGAAACCCCCTAGTCTACTGCACTATAGGAATTATTCCAGAGTTTTAGCAAAGCGTAGAAACGCTAAAAACGTTAAATATAATTTAAAATATTTATTTGCGGGCGTATCGTAGCATAACGCGAATGGTGTGTTTTTCTTAAGGCAAAAGAAATGGAGGCACCTATTTCAAAAAGTACAATGCCAAGTCGTACACCGCAACGGTTTGTACTTGCTAAAACTATCTATTAGACAATTTTAACGCTTAATGAAATCGCCAAGTTTTAGAGTTTAACGTTCTTCTACGAAAAAACACCCATGTCGCAGGACTTATCCAGCAAACAATTTACGAAGCTGTTCTTCCTATTCACCAGGTTGATGGTACACTGTTGGGTAATTCTTCAGGATGTGTCATCCACCAACCATGTCCTGGTTTTGTTGGGTGCCGGGAACCAAGATTTTGAGAGAAACGAAACAGCAGATTAGCTGTCAAGAGAGGGCTCCTCATCGATTTTCATTGACCCAAAACTCTAGTGTGGAGCCCTTTTCCATATAAATAGGAGTGGTCTAAGAGCCAACGGCTGCAATATTCGAGCAACTTTCAAGGGCTATGTCAAGTGAAAACAGTGTCTTCTTGAATTAAATGATTCAGCTTAAATTTCAAACCAGTAGTAAACCATAAGTTTGCAGCCGTTTGCAAACGAAAACCATATAGGAAACGAAAAAATGTTTCCCCACTTCAACGAAAAATTCGTGAATTCCATTAGGTATTGATAACAGAGTGGCGGTTGTGCTACACCCCAATTGGAAAAATTGGAAGCGCTTCCACCAATTGTGCTTCTAAGGAAATGCTTTTATTTGGAGCAGCTTTGTTAAGTTCTCTCTTCATTCGCAATTGCGCTCGTAGGGAAGTGGACCAATTTTGCAGCACTTCCTCTTCATTCGCAATTTCGTTTCCGCAAAGAAGAACTTTGAAGTTATCAAGTACTCCGTCTCCATTCGTAATTTCGCTTCCGGGGAAGCACTCCATTATATTTCTTTACTTGACTTTAAAACCGATCAGTTAAGTTTCCCCATTTAACTTTTCGCGTTGGCCTGGGACGTACAGCGCGTCTTGGTTTCAAAGTTGGAATGCTGCATATATTGAAATTACTCATATTATCTTGCATTTTGTTTCAAATACATATACAAAAATTGCTTGATTCTAGGTTTCCTTGGATGAATGTGACCTCGTTGTTGTGTATTTTTGTTCTTCTTGGTGATAACTATATTTTTATACCCTATACCCATAAGATGGAATAGGGTACATAAATTGTTTTTTATTTATTTAACTCTGTAATGGGTGCAAATAGCGCTTCACATTCATGAATTTTTTTCTGTACGCCACTGCTGTCAGTCTAGTCACACATGGGTAGTGTGTGTTAACTTCAAACTAGTGGCTGACTAATAAGTCCTAATCAATCAACTGCATGCCTTGAAGGAAATAAGCGAAGAAAAATCAAGCACGCTAATGGAAATTTCGAAAGTCTTAACAAGGTTTAGATTTTTTAGAAAGGAATCCATGGAGTCCAATTCCGTGAACTGTTTATTTGTTTTTATTATCAAATCATTAATAAAATAACAAATTTTCAAAGAGCACTGCGGCTGCAAAAAAAAAGAAAACTAAGGTTTGTTTCGCTTAGCGATGTTCGCTCAGCGAACGACCCGATTCTCGCTCGGGTCGATTCAAGGAACACAAAATCCTTATTACCCATTTATTCTGTTATATTATATATTTTTCCGTAGACCCAATTTTTTATTCTTTTAGAAACAGGTATGTTGTATAGGTGCACCATTTTATTAGAAACGAAAGACAAAATTGCAATCAAAAAATTTACAAAGATCCAACTTTAGTCAATCAAACACAACACAAAATAGTTTGAGCTCGGCTTTTTCTAAGCCCTGCGATGTAGACCTAGAGCCAGCGACACTTCAGTTGCAACTATTTCCTCGCAATTCTGATACACATTATCGAAAATTGCTTGATTAGTAGATAGTGGGCTAAAGGGGTGGCAGAAATCGTCAAAATCGTTAATAGTTGCAACATGTTGCAGACAAAAATTGGGGGCTCACATGGTGGCAGAAGTGCTCCAAAATTTGAAATTTGTATGAAAAATTGGTAGTGCGTCTACAAAAATAACGCTAGTTACATTGTGCTAAATCATATATAGGTACAGCAAAAACTTAATTATTTTCCAGACACTTCCTGAGTACTTAAGCCAAATTTCATTTCAAAATACCAATTATAACCCGGTCAGTTTATCAATTGAAATTGGCTATTTTTTCAAGTAAATTCACATGCAATTTAGTATAACAAGCGAATATGCATGGTTGCATTTTCCCCTAATATCACACGGATGGCCCTCAGCAGCGATCCCTTCTGAATGGGATATCATTCAAAACACCGTACTGAGTATATATTTCCAAAGGCAGGCAAAAACCTTTACAAGGGCGATCAGCAGACGAGCCTAAAGTGGGATTTGGCGAGAAACAACAATGATCTCTCGTGGCAGCATTTTCCCCTCATATCACAAGGATGGCTTTGAGCAGCGTTTCTTGTAACCATGCTAAGTATATATTTCCAATGACAGACGAAATAAGAGTCGTTTCCAGTCATTTCTGGTTTTGTAATCACCAAGCGAAAAACTTAAATTTAAGCTGAAAACAAAGAAAAAATTTCAAATAAAGTGTTTGGTCAGTATTCCGTATCCTCACCCCTTGCTCGAAAAACTGCTAGCATCCTTGTATTCATAGAATTCACGAGGCTGATGATGATGTCTTGGGAAATTGCATTCCCCTCCTCTTCAATTGCGATTCGCAGCTCTGGAAGCGTTGTTGAAGCAGGAACGCGGGCTCGAATCCGACGTTTCAGCTTATCCCATAAGTGTTCTATTGGATTCGAGTCCGATCTTTGAACTGTCCAGCCAATCGGACAAATGACGTCCTGTAAATACTGGGTCACTACATGAGCAACATGAGGCCGTGCATTATCCTGCATCAACTGGATATATAATCTGCGTAAGATATCATATGGACTGCAAGGATTTCATTGATATAGAATTGTGAATTCAATCTACGTTTACGGCCCTTCGCGTCGGCTCGATGGAATTTAATGCTGTATGTCCGGTTAGCGAGATGCCGCCCAAACCATTGCAAATCCTCCTGCAAAAGCAACAGATTCCGCGATGCCACACTGAGAATAACGTTCTCCAGGGCAACGATATACTCTTTAATGTCGATCACTTTGATATAGACTCACCCTGGTCTCATCAGTGATGAGTACATTACCCAAGTCTTCTAACGTCTAATCCCTATGTTCTCGAGTGAATTCAAGTCGTGCTCGACGGTGGACTGCCGTTAATTTTGGACACGTTGCAGCTCTCTTTGGAGTCAGGTTCCGCTCAGCAAGTCTCCTTCCAACGGTACAAGAACTTATAACCATACTTGGGTTTTGTCACGCAGCTTTTGTTGGACTTGAACAGCGTTGAGGTGGCGATTTCACAGAGCATTGAGTTGCATATAACGATCATCTGCTGCTGATGTAGCCCTAGGTCTACCCGTAACTGGACGCCGATCGAATGCTCTAGTCTCTAAGTATCGTCTGTAAAGTCTTTGCACCGATGATCTGCTGAACTTCTTACTTGGTCACATTTAAGTGCCTTATACTAATTTTCTTTTGGACATGCCCCGAAATTGGCAGTTCAAAATATTTTAATTTGATTTTCCATCACTTTCAAAAGCTCAGTGAGTTTATCCTGACATTCTTAACCCGCATTTGACTATAGTGTGTTAAGCCTTTCGGGTTTATAAAGCTCAGAGCTTTTAGCGGTTTACGAAACGAGTTTATCGTCTAGTGTGTCAGAACTATTAGCTTTTATTTTAAATTAAAACGATTCCGCACCCTTACGGCCTAAGGATCTCTGAGTGACCTAACGTTATGCAAAGCCTCATTATTTGTTGACAAAAGTAGCAAAAATACACTCGTCTAAAAAAGCAATGAATAACAACTAAAAAAATTATAAAAAATATCCTACACCCTCACTGTAGAAGAAAAAAAGGTGAGGGCGAACGCTGGTCAAAACATAGCAAATCGTTAGCATTGTGTTTGTTTGATCGCAATGTGAATTTACGGTACCTACTTTAGATAAAATTGATAGTCATTGAAATTGCCATTAAACGCACTTGTTGTAGATATAACTTTCATAGTTGTAAGTTTCATACGTTTTGAGAAAATTGGGTTAGAGTTCGAAAGTTGCGGGTGGCCCGATACTTTCGACGCCGAGTTTATATTGCCTATGAATTTACTTGAAAAATAGTCAAATTTCAATTAATAAATTAACCGGGTTATAATTGGTGTTTTGAAATGAAATTTGCGTTGAGTACTCAGGGAAGTACTTATTAATTAAGTGTTTTAACCCCACTATCCAGGAAGCAGGCTACCGTTTCGGGGCATCTTCAGTCAAGCAATTTTCGTCAATTTGTCTCAGAATTGCGAGGAAATAGTTGCAAAAAATTTGAACGTGAGCTCTTAGACTATTGTGCAAACAATTCGTTCGTCAGCTATATTGCCCAATAAGATCTCTTTAATAAGTTCTCAGAAGACGGAAATCGTAACGTGCGAATGTGGCTCATGCCGACTTATTGTGTTCTGGATTTAAAGTTTGAAAGGGATCATCATGTTCATGACTGATGCGTGTTCTGATGTTATTTTCGTGTCATGCACACAAAAAGATATTTTACAACTAAGCCGCAAGCAAAACATTGAAAATACGCTGCACTCTTTTATCGTTTGCTGCATTCGTTTCAACACTCATCAACATGGGGCACATGTTGCTTTCAAAGTGCGTATCTTGCAATTATGTATTTTGTGGCAATACTAATTTAAAATTTGTTATTTCTTACGAGAGCATTAAACTGCATGTATAAGTCGAGATTGAATATTGCCCAGAGGAATGGGATACAACTTTTTCAAAAGGATACAATATTATTATAGCATCCTGATTTTTCGATTTATTTAATTTTTGCGATCTCAGCATGTGATGTTCTGAGTGATACTGATTTATTTCTCTTTCTATTACAGGTTTTACTTAAAAATAATACTACCTGGCTAACTTACTTGCTAACTAGTTTAATCAACGGTTATGTAGGAGGCTCGTTTACACTAACTAGACTTAAGTCATGTTACACCATTGTTGAAATAATTGTTTTTATTAATAATTAATTTATAATATACAAAAAAAATCTCTTTTTTCTAATGCAAATGCGAGTTCAATTCAAAGCCATTCCTTTTTACATTTCGCAATATCACCGCACGGCTTGCAAACGCTCGTCGTCTAGACTAGACGATAGACATTTAATTATAAATGGAAGAAATCACGTTTTCTTTTCAATTACAATATTCTTGACGAACATGTTTTCAAGTTAGAATTAGTATTCATTTGTTACAATGTCTGCGTCGTCAAATGAAAGGGCGCAGCGACGCAAACGGTCAAGTTGAAAACTACCACCCTCAATTATTTTATATGATTGTTTTAATTGGATGTCTATGTCTATAATAGTAGCCGACTCAACGTGCCGGATTATGCAATGATCAGTTAATTTTCATGATTAGTCATACATATGTATGTACATACATATACACACATGTAAATATAATACATAATTTATTATTGAAAGTATGGAAGAAATGAGTGGGTTAGTTTCGAGATTACGCCAGCGGACTATTTGCTTTTAATGAATATTGGATGTAAATCCTGTTTAATTGTGGTACATAATGTTATTAATTAAATTGAAAAATTAAAAAAATTGTTTACTAATTCTAACAAGAGTGAAACCATCCTCGTGAACGTTTTGAGTCGGAAAACTAAAAATATACATAAGGTGGTTGTTAAACATCTGCTTTGTGAATAGATTTTTTTTGTATGTATGTGGTTTTCGCTAACATACAATGAACGACGGAAGATATGTCTCGTCTACATCATCGTCAAAAATCAAAGTATTGACGCATTTGAATTTAATCTCAATCAATTACTACGTATGTACTATGTATTCTGCTATACTAAGCTCATGATAAAATACAATATAGATAAAAATAGAGTGAAATATTTGATAATACGCCAAGAAAGGGCACAATCATTTAAGAATAGAATTAATTCAAAGTAAAATACTATTTTGTTTAAACATTTGGCTAAAATTAGGCCTAAAATCGAAAATCCGTATTAACACCCATATCCCACTTTACTAGACGTCGCTGTTTACTTTTGTGTTAGCATAAGCATTTGAGATAGACAGGTATGCGCCCAAGATTATATGTGTCTAGTGAGTGACTGATTTTAATAATGACTGGCATTTGGCAAAGTTCCCACTTCCGGAACAAGTTCACCGTGTGGTAATTAAAAGAAATTATTTACATAGTGAGAAAAAGCTTAATTTATTGCTTTTTGTAATTGAAATTTCAAAAATAATAAAGTTGAAATAAGTTCGAAAAGCTGGCTGCGATTATTCTACGGTCCAGTGGCGTAGATAAGGGGATGATCCTTTTAAATTTCGTTTGTAAGTATACATATAGTATTTCCGGGAGGGGTTCCAAAACTCCGACGAAGAAGCTCTGTTTAATTTCTTCCGCTGGTTAGTGTGTATCATTAGGCGTCCAACGATATGTATATAAAGGAATTCAAGCGATAAATGTCGATATTGATTAGCGATTTGTCCAAGCATACCTGGGTTTAGTGGTGATTCAACCACAACGGACGCATGGATCAATATTTTTGCATTGCGAATTTATACAAGAAAAGGACCAAAGTGTAAATTTGGAGTATGCGGACTTGCCATTTCGTTATCAGGGCTCTGTAGTTTGCACATACAGTTTAAGCAGTTTACGTCCTTCTTTTCTCAAAACTATAAAAACGGTGATTCGGTATATGTATTGGTAACGACATAAGTTTATTTAACATTTATTATGTTCTTCTTCTTCTTCTTGATATGCCCTAACTCCTAGTGGAGTTGACGACTAGCGTGTGTAGTTGTATGCGTGACAAAGAAATCACGTTCCATTTTTATATAAGTTGCGTTTTTTTCGCTATCGCGGTGAACTCTGACTCAAAAAAACGATCACGTGTAACTTCCCGGTTAAGATCAGCTGCTTGGCCAAACAGGTGCCACATGACAGTTGCTTTGCATCTTTATCTCACTCTCGTCGGCTTATTTTTTAGATTTGGTGGATTTCATCACAACAGATAATTATTTATTTGCGAATTCTACAACCACCATGAGAAGATTCTCACATTTGGTTTGAAATAAAATTTCCCGTATTTTCCCCCCTATGCATTAGCCATCTACATGTGATTTCTCTAAACTCTATCCCATGCCGGTTAGTGGCACGCATGAAACTTACTCGGGTAAGTGTAAATTTTTTATATGGAGCTCGTTGCCCAAACCTGCACGCGATGTAGAAAAAACGGACCCATAGAGAGATTGTGACTCTATTCGTGTGGGACTCAAATTCAAGATGTGAGTGGATAAAGGTGATAACGCGATTGTTTAGACAACGAGTATATGCAAAAAATCTTTGGTTGATTGAAAAGCCAATAAATGATTTTGGTTTTGCGAATTTGTTAAAATAAATTCGCATGTAATCTTAATTTGTGAGACATAGTGAGCATGTGCTCATATTATTGGTAAAAAAAAATATCTAAAATATTATATGAAAAAAGGATTATGTATCGCTCCGATTATTGTTTTAATTCTGGGTTAAACTATTATATATCTCGCAAAAACAACTGTGTTGTAAAAGCAGTACGCCAAATAGCGTTGAAAGAAATTTGTTCCACCAAACCAGCGCAGGAGCGACATAATAATTACATGTAAAAAATCCTTTATCAAAGGTTTAGTCCTGACTAAACGACTTTACCAGGTATTGCTTTTACAATGATAAAGTGGTTTCATGACCAGGAATCAGAGATAGCTATAGGTATCAGGACCAGTCTCTGTTTCAGTCACACAAGATCAAACCGAGTCGAACTACGAGAGTAAACCTACCTGCCAATTTTTTTTTAATTAACTCATCAGAATTCTTTGGAAAATGGATTTTCCAAATGCTGATTTGAACACAACAGAATACACCGTGAGTCTAGTCAAAATCGGTTTGGTGCCCCAGCGCCATATTTAAGCTTCCACCAAACCAGCGCGGTGCGGTAGCGGTACGTGTCAAAATATACGAACTTGTTAATTCGTGGGGTGTGTGTGTTGTGTGAACCGTTACCGCGCTGGTTTGCTGGAAGCTTTAGGATCATCGGGATGTTATTTGTTCATCCAATATTATATTAATATGTATCCGTACTCGTATATGAGACGAACCAAAACAGGAACTTTAACCCCTTGCCTCCGCTCTTGCGGATGCTCTAAAACTGAAAAAATTGGAACACATCTACAAGAGATTGTTCTAAACAGTCTTGCCAAATCACATAACTATAAGATTCATTTCTAGGCTTTTTTCGGGTCCATCCCCGACATTTACAAAATGCTTCCTTTAAAACATATAAAAAGACTTAAGCGAGAAACTCTATGTAGTTTTTCATCTTTTTCGCTGTATCTTTTTTCTACTGCACGGATCGTTGCAAATATGCATAGGCTCAGCTTCAGGACAGACTCTATCTATGGTAAAATAGAGAAAATCCCGAGATGCTCTCTACGAGGTTGTAGTAGAGATGAGCATCGAAAGAAAAACATCGATGGTCACCATCGAAAAAACATCGAGACGAAACCATCGATAGTAAGCAAACATCGAACCAAAAACATCGATGTTTTGGGTTTTTTGAGTACTCAAAAAACTAATCACTTTAATATAAAAAATTAAGCTGATTCAATAGATATGTGGTTTAGTTTATGGTTTTCATTCATTGCCTCCCCTGCCCACCAGAATGTAACTCTTCTCCTTGGTTTTTTTTTGCATAATACGCATGCGTATCGTACCCACAACCCACCGCATAGAGCAGACATGTAAAACAAGCGGCCAGGTCGAAGAACTTAATTAAAAAATGTGTGGCAGCACAAATTAAAGCTGTTGAACTCATTTCAACAATTTGCTAAAACTCATCAAGAATTCGGTGGCTTAGGCACGCTTAAAAAAAATCACCGACGATTATTTGAGTAACATTTGCTTAAGGAATCCTTTTTTGTAGAGGAAAACATTAAGCCTTTTCGTGAAACTGTTTTGTCCCGAAATACGGTCCAGTTTTTTTTTACTATTAGCCGAACTTGCTAGCTATCTGCCACGTTGCACTATAACTCGCGTTCGCATCCTTCAGGTTATTGGACAACAACGTCTTGGGCTGAGATTTATTATATGAGGGACAAAGTTCTAAGGCCCCGAAATCGTATATTTGGTGAGGAAATTACCTGGACGTGAATTGTTGTAAATATGGCCATTTCAGCCCAAGTACATATTTTTTTCCTTTTAGCTTATTAAGCTTTACTGGTATGCATGCGTTTGTTTCACACCACACAGAACAAATTTTTGTCTATTTTTAGCCTTTGTTTCTGACCGGACTTGATGTAACTCAGACTAAGAATTTTTGGCTCCCAAGGTTATTTTGGGCAATAACTGGATGTTTATGACGGATTCTACAATCTTCGGATCAGCTGTCCAAAATTTGACGGAAATTTATTCGTAAATAATGTTGGCGTTTTAACTTCTTATCTAAGGTTCTCAATTTATTTGAAGAACATTTTCAAAAGATGTAATTTCTATTCTATGTATTCAATTTATTCATTCTGCGGCCCTCTTAAACCTTAGAACACTGAGGCCCAGGCCAGGCTTTGAGTTTGACACCCCTAACGACGACTTGGAAAAGTACGCGACTGAATTGTAGTGGGCAGTGGGCAGTTCCACTTTCTCCATAGTCTCTGAACACTGAGGGTGAACGAAACGATAATCGGATATACTTCGGCCGTCCGTCGTACATTTATCTTGACGGGTGGTCGGTGCATAAAAAGAATAGATGCGCGATGAAATTGTAGCACACGTACCTCACCTCTTTAAATTTCAACGTAAACAGTGAGGAAAGGTTGAAACTATTTCAGGGCGAAACCCCATTTGGAAAATGTGCCTTACCGGGCGTATAAAGTAAGACACTCCTTTTTGTGTGTAAAGTGTTCACGATACATAGATGGATTGCATGTTGTATGTTACAATATATTCACATTTTTTTCTGATTGGGCTGTTTGAAGGTATTCGCATACTCGTATAAAGACAAAGTTGAGTTGTAAGAAAAAATATGTTAGGAAAGAAACATCGATAGTTGAAAACCATCGATGGTGAAAACCATCGACCATCGAAACGCAAACCATCGATGGTTAAAAACATCGACGCAAAACCATCGATGGTAAAAACATCGACCATCGGACCAGAAACATCGATGTTTTCGAAACATCGATGTTCGATGCTCATCCCTAGGTTGTAGCCCTGTCAGCAACGAGAACAACTAGAACGACGAGAACAAGATTTTCGAAAAAATGCGATTTTCAAACTCTTATATCTCCGGTGTTTTTCATCGTATCTTCTTCAAATATTCTACACTATGTAAGACTGCGCGAGCGACAACCTCTACCGAATTGGGAACTTGATTTGTTCAAATTTCTTCATTTTTCTTTGGCGGGCGGGAAGCTCCCGCGTCCCTAGATATGCTTATATAAGCAAAAAATATGCAACCTATAGTATGAGTGCCGTAAATCTGACTTCAGTAACCCCTAACACCGTTGACGTTGCTATCAGAATAGAATCACCGCCATTAAAAGCTCTCAATTGACCTTTAACACTTCTGTCGGCACCTACTACAATATGCATATTCTGGCTGGACCTACTAAGAAAATTTTTTTATTTTTTATAAAAAGTTAAATTTTCATCGGTATAATCATTCTACCCATTCTTCACAGCCATTTATAAACAATAAAAGCATTAAAATCTTTTTTGTAGATATACTAGAAGCGTTTTTAAGAAGACATATTTTGAGGTGGTATTTGTACAAACATGTTTCTCCCTTTTTTTCTTCTATTTTTGCTTCTCTTTTTTCATTGCGTATCCGTACAGAAAGTTTGATCAAATTTTCCAAGTCCAATATCTTTAAGGAAATATTTGGCACTCTGTTGGTAGATTTTATCGCGATATTAGCCTGCAGATTTGGGAAAATCGATAGATAGAAATAGGGAATTTTCAACCGCAAAAATCATTTTATTCTAAATTTTCCGTAAATATCTCAATTAAATCTCTTAAGAAACACCATCGTAAGTCACTAATACTTAGTTCATACTATTACAAAGGAAATAAAACTCTTTTGATTTTCCTAGAATCAAATCTCAGTTGATTAGGTGATGTTATAAGACGGGATAAAATTAGGCGGACCCAATTTGCGAACTTCGCGGCTTTTTAAAGCAAAATCTCATAAAATTTTATCGTTTATCGTACAAATTTAATTTTAATGACTTTATTACATTATAAATAGGAGATTTTTAAGAGAATTTAATATTTTCACTTCTTACCGCAAGAAAATGGGGGGAAAAACTATAGGTCTGGCCAGACCTATTGGGTATCAGAAAGCACTATAAATTGAAAATCATCAAAAACATGCTCAAAACTTCAACCGATTTTTTTAAATTTTTGCAAAATGCTTCTAAACATATTATTCTAGGATATCATGAAATATGAAGTCGCTGCGATTCCATCTTCTATACTTTTTTGACCAATATATAGTGCCAAAGGTCTGGCCAGACCTATGTGCCGACAGAAGGGTTAATATGAGTACATGAGTAAGTATTTTCATTCCATAAGATTTTGTTCAAACCTACGAACAAATTTTAAACTACTAATTTTAAAGCTATTCGTGCCAAAGGCTATTACCAATCTATATGTTGTTACCCAATTTCACGGCAATCGATGGCGCCGTTCATTAAATAGGCGAACAGACAGGTGTCGGACCTTCCACTGACATGACGGTTCAATACAATAGTGCTACCATATTTAGTAGAAAAAGGGGATATGAATGGTTATCACCGTATTCCACTAATTTTCCAACTAAATGATGATATCACCTTTTGATTTTTTTCTTGGAAATTAAGGACACTTAACCAATGATGATTAAGGTTTACCTTAAGGCATATAAACTAAATTTATTCAATAAAATCTGTTCTCAAAAATCGCTAGTTGTCACCTTTATCCACTTACATCCTGAAGTGATAAATTTACAAGTTTAATTATTTTCCTTAAATTATTTTCTCAGTTTAATTTATAAAAGGAAATATATACAATGCACTAGAATTAGATATCTATTACTTAAAATGTCGCATACAAAATTGCAAAAAATGTCATAAATCGTTGTTTTGTTTACATTCATTATTTTTTCTTTTTTTTTTAAAGCGTCTCGTGTTAGTCTCATAAATTTGACTGAATGCATAAACACAATACATCCAGTCCAATGTTAATGCACTTTCAATTGGTCAATTTTCAAAACATTAATCACACTGGTCGATAGGTGTGGGTTGTTGTGACAAATTTATCTAAATATCGGTCATTTTAAAATGCAAAACACACACGAACGGCGGGAAGAAATTAATAAGAAATAAAAGCCAAATGATCAAAACACCATTTAAACCAATATTAATATTGACAACATTGTCGATTGAAAAACGATTGGTTATAGTTTTCGAAAAATTGTATTTTTTAAGACAAAGAAAACGAAATGAAGAAGAACGAGCACCGCAGTGCTTAGGTTGATGTGATTCCAAGTAGTCTATTGGAGACTCTTAAACTTTCTAAGAACTTCCTTCCTTATTTAGTGAACAGACGGGCGGACAAAATCGATTCTAAAAGAGATTTAAAAAAAAATTCTAAAAACCCTAAGAATCCAATGTTTGCCTTCTATCACATATCTAATTTAAATCTCCTTGATCTTCGGAAAACCCCCTTGACCTCGACCGTAACTCGCATAGCAGTTACTGAGAGGCGAGTACAGTCTATTTGGTGACGAAACTCTTGGTTTTATAGGATCCAAAACTTTCGAGATTTGGAAAATATCAAATTATTGAAGATTTGAGTATGACTATGACATATTGTGAAAAAAGTGGTCGAAAAGTCGAAACACTGACTGAATGATTCGTGTGCCATTTCAGCAATAGTCGCCTCTCGTTAATTCGAACCTCGGTAATACGAATTTTTCGATAATCCGAACTAGTTAACCTGTCCCTTCGATAAATCGAAAAAAAGAGCCAAGTTTGTATGAAGTTGTATACACTCGATAAAGCGAAATAATTTCGTTCAACTGAGTGATCGCTAGCATTTTATAATTCGAAATTTGCATTTAGAAACCCTTTATAATTCGAATTTTTCCTGAAATGTGTCTGTTGCTGTCTTTTACGGCTAATTGTGAAAAGATTGCACATTTTCTTCAGTTTATTGTTAACTTTCAAGTGAAAATGATTTCGAAAAAGTACACTTGCATATCTGTAGATGTGAAAAGACAAGTTATCGCGGCAGTGAAAAATATTGATAAAAAAAGATATGGCAACGAATTTTATGATTCCAGCATCTACTACCATTTTAAAACAAAAAATAAAAAGAAGTTTGGAAACCACATTACATTAAAAAAAAACCAAAAGAATGCGATAAGGTATCCTATTTTCTCATTAAATTTAGTGTATATCCAGTCGATCACAAAATAAGGACAAGAATTGTTTCGATATTTTTTCATAAATTCACTTTAGTTTGAGTATTTAATCCCTTGATACGTTTAGGATCTACCTAGTGCTGAAAAATAGTTTTCGCTTTATGTTGGAACAAAATTTAATTACAGGTGAAAGCACACTGTTGAAGGAAAGCCTTGAAAATGGTTGAGGCAGTGTCGCGCAAAACATTTCCGGTTGGAGGAGCTTTGCTGAATTGTAAAATAAATTATTTTATTTACATAGTCCCCTTTTTCGATAATTCGAACACTCAATAATTCGAAATTTTTTCGTTGTCCCTTGGGCTTCGAATTTATCAAGAGTCGACTAGCACATTCCATTCGTTTGTTAACGTCAATCGGTCAATCAACAATCTTAGTCATAAAATATGTAAATGTAATACCAAGAAGAAATTAAAGTTCTTGAATTGTATTAGGAATTTGCCCTTATACACTCGTAGGTTACCCTGACTTACGGTGTAACATAAAGGCAATAATATTAGACGCATACGAAAAACATTCCAATAAAGAAAATCCATTTCATATACATACACTGCGCGACAAATGCTTAGGTTCATGGATATTTTGCTTTAAAATGATATAATTTCTATGTACTCTGATCGGATATAACTTTTAAATAATGCTCTCTCAATTAACGGTTATTTTAGTAAATATTGCAATTCTATCAAGCAACTCTCATAGCTAACGGATTTTTTTTTTTAAATGAAAATCGCAATTTACACTTCGACAATTGTATAGGTTCACTTACTTTAAACAGTTTTCTCGTTGTGGTGAGAAGTGTTTGTGGAAACATTTTTTTTCGCGTTGTACTCTGTGAGTCATATAGTGGATAATGTCGAAAGGATAGCAATTTTATGCCGAGGAAAAGGGATTAATTTCCTTACTAAAGCAAGAAGGATATTCAAACCGACAAATTGCCATACGGATTCAGTGGAGCTCCAACGTTGTTAATAATTTTACACGAGATAGAGAAAATTATGACCGACGATACGCTGGAGGCAGAAAAATAGCTATTTCCGGTACATCAAGGCGAAGTCTCTTAAGAGAAGCCTCGAATTCGCCCCTTACTGCGCGTAAGCTTGGGGAGATTTTGGTGTTATCAGCAAGTGTAAGGACCATCCAACGAGTTCTTAGATCTTCGTCTTGCTTGAAACGTTTACCGTTAAAGAAAAAAAGCAGCCTTAACCCCGCAACATCGCCTAAAGCGCCTGGAATTCGCCTCAAGAATCATGAATTGGACATCACAATGGAGGCAGGTAATATTTACGGATGAAAAAAGGTTTTGTGTGGACGGTCCAGATGGGTTCTCCTATTATTATCATGATATTAGGAAGGAACCTATGTACCTGTCACGCCATCACTCCAGAATAGGTTCCGTTATGGTATGGGGAGCCATATCATATCACGGAACTATCGACTTGGTCATCCTGCGGGTTCATCTTATAAAAAGCTCTTAGAAGAGGAAATCCCTAAGATAAATGTCATGTACGGAGGCGATCCTTGGATATTGCAACATGATCTTGCCCCAATCCATGCAGCGAGAGTGGTTAAATCGTTTATTGAGGAGGAAAATGTGACTTTGTTAGACTGGGTGCCCATCTCCCCTGACATTAAACATTTGGGGGTGGCTTGTTCGGGAGGTTTACAGTAGTATAAAACAATACGACTCTAAAGGAGAGGTAATTCATGGAATTAAGACAGCTTGGTCTGAAATACCGATATCCGTGCCTCATTCATTATACGATTACCTGCCTCGAAGGCTTTATGAAATTATAAATAAAAATGGCGTAAATACACACTATTACATTATAAAAAATGCTTTTGTTTTGTCGGATTTATCCTCTTTCATACTTTTCTGAAATATTTTTCAGCGAAAGCATTATGTAAAACGGTAAAATCGAACCTGAACCTAAGCAATTGTCGCACTGGAAATTGACTCTTTGAATGAAATAAATTACTGTAATTTAAGGAAAATGTCATGTGGGGATTCAGTCCATTCATTTTGTTTGTGATATTTAATAGTTCCGAAAATAACATTTCTTGAACCGGTAAGCTTTTATTTTACCGCTTCATGGAAGGAAATATGAGTGAACCTAAGCCATTGTCGCGCAGTGTATATTCATAAGCGCTATGGTACATTCATTTGCGTGCGTAAAATTAAGCTTGATTGTAATAAAAAGACATACATAACTACATAAGTGACGACAAAATTGATAACACCCCTACACAGATTAAAGTTCATGACGCTAGCATTATGCACATATTTCTATTATTACAAACAATTTAAAAATAAAGAAATAAATCCCAGATATAAAAGCTCTCTATACTGGGGCCGGGCGTCGCGTCGCCAGGACTTTTATAATTCTAGTTCGTTTCTATTGTTTCTTCTGGCAAGAGAAGAGTGTACACACTGAACAATGTTACGTTTGAAATGTAGAATATGGCACATAATATTCTATGATGGACAATGGACAAAATAGAAAAAGAACCAAACAAAATAAATCTATGGGAATATGCAAGTAATCAACACGTCTCGTGTATCGACATATTTCAATCCGGTTTGGCCGATGAACGTCATTTGGAATTTTTCATGCGTGCCAACGCGAGAATCATGCATGGTCCTTCGTTTTGAATATTGAGTACGTAGTATATCATATAATGTGGCCTATGGCGAATCTTGACTATACAGAGTGCAGGGATCATCATCAACAGCTTGGCTATTTCGGAACTCTATTTCCGTCAGGCCAATATACGAGAGACAGACCCGAGAAATATGTACAGTCACAGGCTCTGCAGAGAATGGATGTAATAGGCTTGACTAGAGCTCTCGATACTCGTTGAATGGAGGAATTAAAATGACACAAGCGCCAGCAACTTGGTGTTTGCCTTTTGTCCGTTTTATTAATTGGACTATTTGTGCGGAAGAAATGGAAATATTAGCGCGATCTATCGATTACATCCGCTTATTCGAGACCAATTGCAATGTGTAAGCTTAAAAGAAGGGAATTTGTACGATGTAGGACGAATAATGAAAATGTGTATAAAAATGTTTGAATAAGGACAGCTAATATATGAAAACAAAAATATATTTTTTATCATCGACCCAATATTTCTAAAAACATCGAATAGTTCGGATTGTTTCGAAATGTCATTTTCTTTTGGAAAAAATATATATTTGCAGGTCGTATTTCAAAACTTGAAGAAAAAATTCCAAATTATAAAAAGACGTATACATATATGTACTTGCCGAATGAAAGACAGTACTCCCAAAGGAAGCCAAACTTACCTGAAAGAAAAAAATTAAAAATTAAATTATTTTAGCATATAAAATGTGAAATATGTATTTTGGTAGTAACTTGAAAATTAATTGTAATAAAAACTGTAAATGAATTTGCGTTCTAAAACTGAGCATGTAACGAAAGTATATCCAGTATATTCATAACTTACTTAAAACTAATTTTCCATGTTTTATTCGGTATAACAACATCAATTGACAGAAGGCTTTCGTTCGAAAAAAAAATTTCAAGGCTGCCCTAGAAGTACAGTGAACCCTCTCTATCTCACCCTAGATAAGCCCGAAAATGTACGTGACGATTTGATGGCCACCCTCACACGCTGTCACCTATTTACAGTAAGGACACAGGAGAAAACACTTTTCACTAGATTAAGATGGCGCTAAAATATATGTGTTGGAACTAGCTGATTGACTTGGGTGAAAAACAAACAACAACCTTAAGATTAGTACTGTGGTGGATGGGATCTTCAGCTGCCGTCTCATAAAATCAGAATTCATTGGTTAGTCCGTGTATGTAGGTCTAAAATCCTTTTCGCTGAGTGCTCTTGGCGTACGTTTTTTTTTGTAAGTGAGTCGAGTTATTTGTCCCGCGGATTATTCGTTGTCGTTACTGACTAAATTTTGATAACATTTAAAACTAGGAAGATGCAGAACATCATCATCGGCCTTGTAGGGTCGCTTTATCCCGTAAGTCCGATACACTCAGATAATCAAGTCCTTTGACTGCATTACGTTGAAATTATCCCGCGAGTCCTCTTTAATTAATATTATTGATTTCAGTAGGGGGAGGGGTCGATTTTTAATTTTTCCTTAGTTATTTCAAAAACTGCGTGTCTGCCAAAGAAAAATTAAACAACTTCTTTTCATCTCATATATTGAAAGCATCTCCCATCTTCGTGCTCCTAAAATGCCATAAATTGTCAAAACTCAATTGGATATGTACACACTGAATCTGTTCGAAAGTGTTCAAGAAAGCAGGCATTTAATAGCTCAAAAGAGAGTGGCAATTATCGCGAACAGTCTCAGAAAATATTTGGAGCTTGTCCATAAATACGTTGCTAAAAATATGCATTTTAATTAATAAGTTTTTGGATTAAAATTGATATTTATTAAAATTATTGAATTTTTGGATTTCAAATCTTTACTACGAAAATCTTTCCGCAAGGGTGGATAACCTAGCAGCGTATATCTGGACAAACCGCAAAGATTTCCTGAAATTTTTCACAATAATTTCAAGTCTCTTCTGAGCTCACCCATAAATCCTTGATTTATTGAATTCTTTCGAACAGTTTCAGTGCGTACATCGATATCGAATTGAGTTTTGATAATGAGAATGATGGGTCAATATAGGAGATCGGAGATGAGAGATCCTTTCAAAAAAAGGGAATAAAAAGAACCGCATATTTCGCTCATATAGCTGTTGCAATCATTTCTGTATTAAAAAAAAAACTGTGAATGATATGCTGGATTGTTCAACAGCATTTTTGAACGATATCTCCCCTTTGTTGGTGCTTCACTATACCAACTTCCCAATTTTCGGGCTTTCCTCTAGGCGCATCTTCATTATTGGATTCAGGACCTTTCCCTCATTATATTTACCAATTTTCGTGCTGAAATTAAAAAAATATATTGGCAGGGAAATCCAATCAAATTTTATGAAAAGTCTTGCACTTATAGAATCGCCATACAGTGTCCAATCGATTGTAAGATAAACTGTCATTTAATTTGGTTGCATTACCCGCGTACGGTAATATAGCTAAACAAAATAACCGTTTATTGTACAATCGATTGGACCGTGAATGGCGACCCTTAGGAATTGGTACGATAAAAGTATCAACTTCAAAAAACCTGTGCTAACCTCGTGACCCTAGAAAAAAAAAATTTCGGACTTTTTTCATATTTTGGTTTGTAATTTCCAAAAGGAAGAAAGAAAGAAAGAAAGAAAGAAAGAAAGTCCTCTACTGGATTTTTGAAGCTAACAAACCCTTCTTTAATTTGAGTCCACCTCCAGCTTTGTAGGTGCAAAGGATCCCAAGATACAGCACTTTAAACATTGTTTTTTTTTGTAAAAAAAAAAGTTCGAAATTGTAATTTTACTCATTTTCTGGACTAAATATCGGGTTAAATGCGCATTCTACGGAGAAAGTCATGTGACGCGAAGTTATATACCAGACTTATGTGTATACGTCGGAACGAATGGAATCGGACCATAGGTTCATAGGGCTGCCCCTGAAAATTAGGTTCTTCTAAGAATTTTTTTTTCTTTATGTACCAATATTAACCAAACTTCACCCAAGTGTGTTGCTGGTTAAGCCTCAAAAAATATCTAGGAACGGATGACATCGGAACACTACGTCATAGGGCTGTCATACAAACAAACCTCTGGAAATTAGGTTCTTCTAAGAAAAATTTGTTTCTTTATGAACCAATCTTAACTAAACCTCACCCAAATGTGTTCCTAGTAATGCCTCAAAACATATCTAGGAATGAATGGAATCGGAACATTACGTCATCGGGCTGTCATACAAACCAACCCATAAATATTAGGTTCTTGTAAGAAAAACTTTTTTTCTTTTTGAATCTTAGCCAAAATTCATCCAACTGTGTTCCCGGATTAGCCTCAGCGCATCCAGGAACAGATGGAATTGGAACACGTCGTATTATAAATTCAAACTTTTTGGAACATTACGCTATCAGCACTCGCAAGAAGAATTTTCTTGTTCTTGTTACCGACACTAGCGCCATATAGCGGACACATAGCGGAAAATATCGGAAACACAAAAGTTCCCCCTATGAGAACGGATAGCAGAACAAGCCAACTTTTTTACAAAAAAAAAAACATCTTTTAAAATGCTGTATCTTGGGATCCTTTGTACCTACAAAGCTGGGGTTGCACTCAAATTAAAGAAGATTTTGATAGCTTTAAAAATGCAGTGGACGACTTTTGTGTATGAAGCACCTTTTAAAAATTACAAACCAAAATATGAAAACAGTCCGAACATTTTGAGGATTTTTGAGGGTCACGGGGTTAGCACAGGTTGAAGTTGCAAACTTGGTGGTATACTTCTGGTATCTATCCTAGCAATATCCCAAAAAAACAGAGCCGAGCTATTTTTTGCGACCTAACGCTTTTTATTTCGGTTTATTGACTGGTGTATATCTGGGCCTTTGACAAATGAATTATTTGCAATTATGTATATTGTGATTTGGTTGCCGGGTTCAAGTCCATCAATTTGAGGAGTTTTCTCCATATTTGGGATACTTAGTATTAGTAATAATTTACATTACATTAATAGTGTCTCCTTTGACCATCCATTAACTTGTATAGTAATAATTTTTGCTGTGTCGTCAATCAATTGCTGTCCATCATAATGAGTCATAAATGCTCTTTAGCTAATTGCACCGCCTACGACAACAGATTTAAGACTGTGGTATGTAAAAATTTCTGCCAGCGGAGACTCCACGATACATGTTTAGCTGCTCCGAGAGACTGGTATTCGTTTTATCTCGCTGAACACTTTATCTGCTCAGATTGCCAAAATACGGAGTCCATATTGATAATATCAACGCAGATAAAGATGATATTGTTGCTAAGCATCTTTCCCAAACAAAAGCTATAGCGGTTATCGTTTTTCTGAGATGGCGAGGTGTTTGTGATGGATCCGCCAAATAACTTGGACCACATCCCTGGAAAAATTTACGAACCAGTCAATGAAAAACCTTCCGATAGTGACCCAGCTGAGTCTCGAAGTATCCAACCAGGTCCCGATAGGCCAATTTCACGGTTTGGAACTTTTTGGTGTCGAGATCGAGATGAATGGGACTAAGGGCTTCAAAGGATTGAAGTACTTAATAACTCCAACCGACGAGATCGAATATTTAGCAACAACGCAGCTCGAACTTCATTCTTCGTGAAAAGCGCTCCACGTTCTTCAGATGACGTTGGCTATGCGAACTTTTTTAAATTGCAGATTGCGAGTGTCAGTTAATTTATCTATATCTACGTTACGGCTCAAACAAAACAGGTAAATCGTTTAAATTATCTGTACCCTCACGTTACAGTTGGCTCCTCCGGATGCATGAACCAATCGGAGGCAGCGCATACAGCTGGAAAGGATTGCGGTTTACCATATAGCGAAATAAAACCACGAAACAACAAACGAAGACTAGAAAATCACAAATAATTAAAAACAATTTATCATCTAAACCTGTATCTAATTCCCGAACGTATACAAACTCCATAGACAAAAAAAAAAACACGCAAAAAGTTGCAACCAATATCCCTAACTCATCTCGTACTTTAGAAACAGCTTTTCCCTCAACCTCCGCCTCCCACACAATTGTCCCTATATACTTACAAGATCTCCTATCAACCATTTGGATAGTACATATGTAATAGTAAAAGCACTGGAAGCTGCATTGATGGGTAAAACCAAAACAAATCTTAAAGTCCTGATTCAACAGGAAGATCTTCCTACTGACATTAACTCCCTACGCGTTTTTTTTAACCGTTACCATGAAGAACTTTTAACTCAACCACTAAAGCAGCATCTTCGAGGCATGCCCATGATGGCCTTTACTCAACGATTAAACCCTATCGTGGTTTAGCGATGTGCCGACAACTCATCCTAAGAAAAACTTCAAGTCAAGAAACCTGAAACAAAAGCCTCGGATTGGACGGATACAAAACAACGACGACCCCGCAAACGAACAACTGATTACTCTTTCGGATCCTGGAATGTACGCTCCCTGAATAGACCGGGGGCCTTAAGGGCCCTCCTGGATCAGGTAGAACAATACAAGCTGAGCATAGTTGCAATCCAGGAAACTAAATGGCTCAAAAGCGAGATTAACGACCTCAATTCGCACACTATTTTTACGAGTGGTAAAGAGGAGGGCAACAAGGAGTTTGGAGTAGCTCTCATCGTGAATAAGCAGCTCAAGAACCACGTTATCGGCTTCAAACCCATCAACGAGCGGCTATGTGCGATCCGCATTAAGACCCGTTTCGCTAATCTCTGGCTCATTAATGCGCATGCACCTACAGAAGTAAAAGAAGACGCGATTAAGGACGAGTTCTACAACGACCTAGAAACACTCTTAGACTCACTTCCATCAAACGACGTCAAGCTGCTGCTAGGAGACTTTAACGCCAAAGTCGGAAACGAAAGCTGGCATAGGGGAACTACTGGAGGTCATAGCCTCCACGACGAAAACAACAACAACGGTCAGCGACTTATCGACTTCGCGAGCGGCAGAAACTTGGTCATAAGCTCTACATGCTTCCCTCATCGACGAATCCATAAGCAGACCTGGAAGTCTCCAGATGAATACACCGTGAACCAAATCGACCACGTACTGATCAGCAAGAGATGGGCTTCTAAGGTCCTAGAATTTCGATCCTATCGAGGAGCCAACTGCGACACCGATCACTATTTGGTGAAGACGACCTACAGGTGCAGAATCTCTTCGGTGCACCTAACGAGAATCAACCCTGCCAAGATCTTCGAGGTTGACAATTTGATTGATGATGCCACGGCGGCTGCGTATACTACAGCCCTTGAGGAAAAACTGTCGCCCATGCTTGATAACATCAATAATCTAGGCATCCATGAGTTCTGGGAGGAGCTCAAAGACAGCATCAAGGAGGTCGCAGAAGAGGTCGTGGGCTATAAAGCAGACTGGTTCGACGACGAATGCAGGGCCTCGATTGAGGCGAAAAATGAAGCCTATCGCCAATACACACAACGCGCATCCCGAGCCAAGAAAGAAAGATATAACGAGCTTCGGCGAGTATCTAATAAGTTAATAAGACGTAAGAAACGCAAACATTTTGACGAGCAGTTACAGCAAATAAACCAAAGATTAGCCAGTAAGAACACTAGACAGGCGTACGAACTTATAAATAATATCAAGAACGGATATCAACCCAGGACAAGCCTAAGGACAAGGATGGTAACATCATCAGCGACATCGAAAGCGTCAACAAACGATGGGCCTCGCATTGTGAAGAGCTCCTCAATGCATCATCAACATCCCCCGCGGAGCTAGCTCTTGAGCAGTTAGCCGAACCAGGCCCTCCCGTTCTACCCCCAACAGTAGAGGAGGTGAGTCTTGCCATACAGTCGCTCCAAAATAATAAAGCGCCCGGCGCAGACGAGATCCCAGCAGAACTGCTGAAGCATGGTGGAATGTGCCTGACCAACGCTGTACATGTGCTACTGCTGAAAATATGGAACGACGAGGTAATCCCCGAAGATTGGCGCAAAAGCATAATCTGCCCAATCCACAAAAAGGGTGACAAGCTGAAGTGTGAGAATTACAGGGGCATATCATTAGTTTGTACGGCCTATAAGATTTTATCAAAAATTCTTGAAAAGAGAATCAATCCGTAAATCATTGGCGAGTATCAAGGCGGCTTCAGACCTGGTCGTTCAACGACCGATCAGCTTTACACAGTGAAGCTACTACTCCAAAAGTGCTGGGAATACAACATCGACGTATACCAAATCTTTGTCGACTTCAAGCAGGCATACGACAGTATCGACCGAAGTGTACTGTACAACATTATGCTGAATTTTGGTATACCGGCAAAGTTAGTGCGACTCACAAGGATGACGATGACTAATACCGTCTCGCAGGTCAAAGTGCAGAACCGACTCACTGACCTATTTGAAACTCGTACTGGACTCAAGCAGGGCGACGGGCTGGCGCCGACGCTCTTCAACCTGGCTTTGGAGTATGTAATTCGAGCCATGAATATGGACAGCAGCGGAACGCTACTCATCAAGTCGACTCAATTAGTAGCGTACGCAGACGATATCAACATCATGTCTCGAAGGTTGGGTGATGCAGAAAGCCTCCTGCATAACCTCAATAACGCCGCAAAGGAAGTTGGACTACATATCAACGAAAGCAAAACAAAGGCCATGATGCAATCGAAAACAAGGACGCCAGCAAATTCAAGCATCACAGTGGGGGACCTTACTATCGAGTATGTAGACAACTTCAACTATCTGGGTTGTAACTTATCAAAGGACGCCAACGAAACCGACGAAATTAAGCGACGGATACAATTAGCCAATAAGACATATTTCTCGGTCCTCCCTATAATTAATTCGAAACTTGCGCACAGGAACACGAAGCTCCGCGTGTACAAAACGATCATCCGACCCGTGCTATGTTATGGCTGCGAAACATGGACCCTTACCCAAGCCTCCGAAATTTTGCTAGACCGATTCGAACGAAAGGTCCTTCGGCGAATTTTCGGGGCCGTTCGCGAGCGAGACCAATGGCGTATCCGATACAACCATGAGTTGTATCAATTGTACGATGAGCTGGAAGTGTCGAAAATCGTGAAGCTTCAACGTCTGCAATGGGCGGGGCATGTACAACGGATGGACGACAATCGCATGCCAAAGAAAGTTATGAACGCACAACGGATTGACGGAGCCAGGTTGCGTAGACGACCGAGAGCTCGCTGGGAGAACTACGTAGGTGCTGGGCTTCCGAAACTGGAGGACAAGGTCACGTAACCGCGACAATTGGAGGTCAACGATTCAGGCGGCCAAGGCCCGACGTCGGGCTATCGTGCCACATTGATGATGATGACCATGAAGAACTAGGCATTAGTCAAGATTAATAAAACGTGCCTCTACTGCAAGCAATACTTCAAATTACCAACAATTACCTGCATGATCTGCAACAGTAGCATAAATTTCCGATTTAACCATTTCTAAATTCGTTGAACAGCTGACAAAATCACTTGATACCTACTAAAATTCAAATTGCAATTCTATTTATACATCACAGAATTAATGTAAGTATTTAATCGACAAACAAGCTCAAAGTTTGCTTATTTTGAGAAGCTGTATGCTGTCGACGAAATAATCTACAGAGCTTAAAGAAAATTTAATACAGTACAACTATTAATTTATTGTACGACATTTTAGACACAAAGTTTTTACGAAATAGGAAGCAGGGAAGAGAATGTATCTCCTACGTTCCGGGGTTCTGTAAATTGATAGCAGTCGCAATTTCTCCTGCATCAATTCCCTTTTTAATGCCAAATGTGAGCAACTGAACCGATTCAACTCTACCATTAAATATTATTTTTTTTGATGACCAACAACAAACAATAATTCGGCATCACACATGCAAGCGTTACAAAAATAACCACAGAATACCCCTTAAGCCCCGAGAGATACTACGAGTACTCAGCCATCCTTATCCTTTTCATTATATTTTCGCTTCAGTTTGTATGCGTTCCGTTTCGCAAGCACACACAGTGTGTTCCATGCATTGAAGTAATCACCTCAATGCAAAAGTGCAGTCAATGGCAAAGGTCAAGGATTTCAGTGTCGTGTGAGTCGTCGTTTGCTTTGTCCTTCCCCCCGAGGCAAATTTCTATATCTATATAGCTACAGTAGAACAGAGGACACGTGGAGTTCGTTCGCTGTGCATGTCACTTGTATAAGGGGGTTGTCTTGTCGGTTATAATTTATAAAATAGACTTGGGATGTTCGTTATTCGTTTGTACGATAGCTGTGCTAATTTTTAGTGAATATTCACTTGGCAGCTAGTCGATTGTGATTAAGTTGATGATTTGATAGCGTAAATAACGTTTTAGTTTATGGATTGGTTTAACTAGAACATTTGGGTTTTTAAGGGGTATTACAATGCTGATAACAGTTTAATTTAAAATGGATGTATCAAACATGGCATGTGTTCATAACATTCATAAAAAAGGAAATAATTTACAGCCACCACCATTACCAGGATCTGCTACATATCCATTGCTCAACCAGAATATCCTTCGAAATGTAATATTCTTGCATGACAACACCGTCATTCAGATGAGAAAAGACCGCATGCCGGTGTAATGGAAGGCAAAAAATGGGTCAAATCAATGAAACAAATTAGCATGCTGTCCTTGACAGTGAATAGAGCTTACAGTATATCCTGGGTAGGAAGTGCATTTAATCTCTATTACATTCTTCGTCTGTCTTATATAGATGATGATGATGATGAACGGGATACCGCACGAAACTCTAAGAAATATCGATTTTCCAGCTAGTTGTCCGGCTCAAGGAAGCGTGGCAATAAATTGAAATTATATTGTATAGCTGAATGGTTGAATGGTGCATGATTAAATAGTTCTCTGATGCAATCATTGTCCTGAACAAGTATAATGTATAGAAGACAGACAAACGTGCCGTGATTGTAGTTTGAATAAATGATTGGAATAAATTTAAAATTGTATCATGCGATTAATTTGAATCGATGTTATGTCGTGTTGACGGGGAAATGAGAAAAAGTAATTTTTAGTAATTGTTAGATGTTTACGTTTCCCAGAGGATTGTATGATTGTCTGATCGATTTGTCGTACGGATTAAAGGGAAAAATTATTATCTATCCGCTAGCAACTTTAAATCCACAATCTGTTGCATCCGGTGACCAACATTTTGGAGGTTTATTATATTTAAAATATAAATATATATTTAAAATTAAATTGTTAGCTTTAGTGAACCAAACTGACGATACGAGGTGTAGCTGTGTAGGCACCTAAAGGCCAAAACACACAATGAGTAATTTTTTAGTTATGGACGATATGGAAATACGTAGTAATGGTGTGATGCGGTTAGTGCGTTCGTCTTCGGAGTTCTTTCTTAAGTTCAAGTTCCTGTATACTAAACAATTAATATTGGTATTCGAAATTAAGACCAACGTGTCCGAATGCCAAATGTGAGCAACTGAACCGATTCAACTCTACCATTAAATATTATTTTTTCTGATGACCAACAACAAACATGACTGATGTTTAATGAGTACCTTAACCCTAAAATGCATCTGAACATCCCTTATGTAAGACCGGTCACTGAACACGGAATCAGAATTTATTTTAACCCGTTTCCCCAAAGAAGCGAAATAAGTAGAATTTGCAATGCGTACCAAATATGGTACGCCATGCATTCAGGCCATATATTGTAACTGATAGACATTTCTCCTATTTTATTTTTTAATCTGCCTAATATTTTATTAGCAAAAATGAAAATGATAGTGAATATTGTTAGATTTTATTGTAATTACAGTGGAAATGAAATGAATACTAAACTAGATGCCACATCAATCAACCATCCCAATCAAATTGATGATATGATTAACTCGCTTAACAGCGATATTTGGACTGCAATAGGTCAATCAACACCAGCTAACTATTCTGTAAGAACACATCCATCTTAAATAAGCCTTGAAACTAAACAACTAATACAACGCAGAAATACCATGAGAAGGCAATGGCAACGCACTCGTGATACAAACATAAAAGCTCTCCCACTCTTTTCCCACTTCGTGGAAACAAGCTGTAGCCATTCCAATCCTCAAACATGGGAAATATGCAAACTCCCCTAACAGTTATCGCCCTATCAGTTTATGTATTGCCATCATTAAGCAAAATTTTTTGAAAAAGTTCTACTGACTCGAATTAGAGACTTCATAAACGCAAATTCAGTCATTCCCTACATACAGTTTGGTTTCAAAGAAGGCTTCTCAACAATTCACCAACTCCGCAGGGTGACGCAATATATTAAGGACTCCTTTTCTGGAAAATACTCCGTAGGGATGGTAATCCTCGATATTGAAAAGGCTTTTGACACTACGTGACCTGAGGGGCTTCTATATAAACTGGTCAAGCACTCTTTTCCAGTTTACCTCATATAAATTATCAAATCTTTTTTAAGCGAAAGGACCTTTTGTATTAGGGTAGGCAAAAGTCTGTCAACATTCCAAGATATACCGGCAGGTGTTCCACAGGGCGCTTGCTTAAGTCCCACACTTTTCAATATCTTCATTTCGGATATCCCCATGGCAATCGCTGCGAACTCGCTCTTTTTGCAGATGACCTTTGCATCTATACCAAATCTACAGATCCCGCGGTAGTAATAGACATATTAGAATCAAAACTCGAACTTGTATACCAATACTACCATAGATAGAAAATTAAATTAAATTTCTCCAAAACAAAATCAATTTTATTTACCAAGAAAAGAAAAAGAGAATGCTTGCCAGACCAATGCCTAAAAAAAACTCTCACCTATAAAGATCATACAGAAAAAACTCGCCTGAAAGTATCAAACTATATACGAACTCTACACTGGCCGGCATATGTATTTTGACATCTGGTACTTTCGAGCCACGATACTGATTTTGCTTAACTAGATCGAATAACGGTAAATTTCTTATAAGGAAATCAAAGTACATATCAACAGCAATAAATATGCTCACTATTTTTCCTGTCCGTTTTCGCACTATCTTGCTATAAAGAAGAGAACAGATTGGTGTGAAATTTTGGTGCGACATAAGTATTTTGACAATATTTAAATCTTTGATTGTACACCAATTTCTCTGGAAAAATATGGATAAAACATAATTTTGTTAATGATTTGTGTTTATATTTTGAATTCCAAGCAGAAAATGTGTCCAGTGGCTTGAAAAATTGGATAAAAATCGGAAATTCGAAGTCTGGTTTAAGCCTCCGTAGAGGCAGACTTTAACCCTGGTTTAAAGGTTGGAAACGCTGCAATTGAATTTAATTTCATAAGGTAGACTGTCCATTATTAATTACCAAAATTGAATAAGAGAAAAGAAATAGAAAACTATTCCATGCATCACAGAAATGGGATGTGTAATCGAATAATTACCGAAAAATCTTACAAATATTTATGGAAAATTTCCTAATTTAACCAAAGGATATTATAAATATGAAGAATGTGCCATCGGAGGCAGAGATAATAGCGACCACCTTCGGCCTAGAACTAAAAAAGGCAAATTGCATGCATACGCAGATAAAGTGAAACCAAAGAAAGATATAAAAACCATACCAAAAGCAAACCTCTGTTACTAAGGAAAAAGTCCAAGCTGCTGCAACTTTCGGGAAAAGTTTTTTCGGCTAATATTCGTTATTTTATAACATTTTTACAAAAAAAATCAATATTTAAAGAAAATGTCCAGTTTATGTGGAAAAACGGATACCTGGTTATCAAAATGAATACCACAGTGGAGGCTATCTCATGATGCAGGGATATATTGCTTACAATGGCCTAGGTTGCTTAAGTTCAAATCACTGTTTCCATGGCCAAAGCTTCTTTTGGTCGTCATTGAATCGCGGGAAGTTATATTCGTTTTTTATTGCGGCACAATTTGGTTTATATTTCACTTCTTTCTTAGAGTTCTTCATCGTGGCTCATTCATCACTCGGGGTTCACATTCGCTTTCTTTCAGAGAGCTCCAAGATTTGTTTTTATTTTGTTTTAAAACATTTGTTTGTTTAGTAGTAAACAGTTTACCGTATAAAATAAAATTCAATAGTAGCGTATTCAATGTGTAAAACAGGACTAAGGCTGGCATCAATCGATGCTCAAACCAATCTTCGAAATTCTGATTTTTATTTATGTTTCGAGCCACTGGTGATATTTTTTATTTTAAAATTAATATGGGGAACTCAAAAATTAATAAAAATATGTTTTGTGCATCAATTCTTGCGAAAAAAATGGGTGTAATCAAAGAGTTAAATGTTGTCAGAATACTTATGCCACACCAGAATTACGCCTCCATCTTTTCTCTTTTCTATAGCATGAGAGTCCGAAAGAGGACAGAAAAAATATTAAGCATATTTATTGCTGTCGATATGTGCTTTAATTTTGATAAAAGAAATTTACCGTTATTGGCTTTAGTTAAACAAAACCAGTGTGGGGGCTTGATGGTATGAGATGTCAAAATACATATGCCGACCAGTGTATATCCTTTCGTAAATAGAAATTCTAAAATGAGTGTCTTTAATAAATTGTTATTATACAGAACGGTTATACAACAAACCATAGCCTATGGAGCCGCTGTATGGGGAAAATGCGCACAATGCCACAAAAATCGCCTTCAAGTAGCGCAAAATAACTGCCTGAAAATTATTTATTATTATTATTAAATTAACGCTGGTATTACACCACAAATCGTTTACATCAAATTACAGGAATTACTTTAATAACGGACCTAATAAACAAAATACATTCAAATTTCCTACATTCCATGAATTTATAATTATTTCTAAAATGAATTCCTGCATAAAGCAAATCTAAACTCAGCTAGTCGCCCAAGTTATGTAAGTTAGTATAGTTTTCGTTTTAAGTAAAATCACAAAACAAGGTTTTTTTTGCAAATTTTCCTTGAACTTAATTACTATACAGGGTGTCCCGCGACTCTTGGTACATACGATAATGGGTGATAGTACAGCTCATTTGGGTACAATTAATGTTCTACATGACCCCTCTATCTTTAACCGTTATAAAGTTATAGCATTTTTTGTTAATAGTGTCAGCAACCTCGACTTGCCTAGCTAAATCACTATTTGCCACACTCCCGAATATTTGATCCGAGGTTTGACTTTACTTTTTGAAACTCCACAAAATTCTACATAAAATAACTGTTTTGCCAATTAAATAATTTAAAACCCTACCCAGATACAACCATTCAAACTTTTAAGAAATTCGAAAATTGATTTTTCATTAAAAATTTAAATTGTAAAATCGTAACGGTACTTTGAACTGACAAATGTGCAAAGTTGATAAAAGTTACCTCATAATGTTAGCTTTCGAACGACATATAAAAATTAGGGTCTTAGGATTTGAAAAATTGCATATTTTACGTGTTAAAGAGAAAAAAACGTGGTTCCAAGAGAAAACCAAAGTAAACATTTCCACAATTTGTATACGAGTTTTATTTAGTAAACAAAAAAAAAACCGATACCGAGGTTAATTTCGGGCGCGGCCGAAATTTTGATACCCTTCACTCTTCTCGGGCTAATATTTTTTTCCGGTTTACTTATGACTTATGTTTAATCCGTCCCATTCTTTCACTTCCGTTTTCACATAGTTTCGTTACCTCGATAAAACATATTTGCGTGAGGTTTGGTTAGAATAACTGCACAAACGGAAAAAAAAAACTTTTTTTTTGTGGGAGGGGGGATGCCCCCATAGTACGAATATATTTGTTTATACATATTTTTGTACTTTCTATAAAGACACATTGCAAACACAAATACATATTATTCGTATTATGGGGCCATCCCCACAGCTTTTTTTCCATTTGTGCAGTTATTCTAACCAAACCTCACGCAAATATGTTTTATCGAGGTAACGAAACTATGTGAAAACGGAAGTGAAAGAATGGGGCGGATTAAACATAAGTCATAAGTACACCGGAAAAAAAATATTAGCCCGAGAAGAGAGAATGGTATCAAAATTTCGGCCGCGCCCGAAATTAACCTCGGTATCGTGTTTTTTTTTCGTTTTTTACTAAAAAAAATCTTGTTTATTAAATAAAACTCGTATAAAAATTGTGGGAATGTTTACTTTGGTTTTCTCTTGGAACCACGTTTTTTTCTCTTTAACACGTAAGATATGCAATTTTTCAAATCCTAAGACCCTAATTTTTATATGTCGTTCGAAAGCTAACATTATGAGGCAACTTTTATCAACTTTGCACATTTGTCAGTTCAAAGTACCGTTACGATTTTACAATTTAAATTTTCAATGAAAAATCAATTTTCGAATTTCTTAAAAGTTTGAATGGTTGTATCTGGGTTTTAAATTATTTAATTGGCAAAGCAGTTATTTTATGTAGAATTTTGTGGAGTTTCAGAAAGTAAAGTCAAACCTCGGATCAAATATTCGGGAGTGTGGCAAAAAGTGATTTTGCTCGGCAAGTCGAGGTTTCTGACACTATTAACAAAAAATGTTATAACTTTATAACGGTTAAAGATAGAGGGGTCATGTAGAACATTAATTGTACCCAAATGAGCTGTACTATTACCCATTATCGTATGTACCAAGAGTCGTGGGACACCCTGTATAATATAAATATTTTTCTCAGTCATGCTTAAGAATAACACAAAGCTGAAAAGACTTACTAGTCTGTATTTCTTAAAATTACATTGTAACACACAAATTATTAATCAATAAAGCTATATGTATCTATCTATCTAAAATGAACATGATGTTCATGATTAGGTACGGAATTTTCCAAAAAAAAAAAAAGAATTTCACATAAACTAAATTTGAATATTAGAAATTCCGCTGAAATTCAAAAAGATAATTGTGTGCATTTTGTTGTTGTAAAACTCTCTATTATTCTGGAAATTTTAGAGATTCACAGTGAAGGGAGGGTTAAAAACTCCGTAGGTACTGCAAAAAAACTTCGTGTCTTTAATTTTCGCAAATATTTAATAATAATAATAACCAAAAAATTTACTATAGAATGTACTGTTGCTAATAACTGCTTCATACTCCGAATTCAGTTGTCGAAGAAACATGTTTCGCAATACATAGATACTAGTAGACAACACTCCTCGAGGAATTACGGTAAAAAAATAAACTGCTGAGACATAGGCATTCTAATATTGTTTCGCTCTTCTTTTGTATGTACAGTTTTTAAATTAATTAAATTTCACGTATGATGCGGTCACATGGTGCAAGTAGCTACTCTGCAGTAGCTGTCTAGGCCAACTCGCACGATAGCTCGCACTTTGTAATCAAGGCATAAGATGTGCGATAAAGAGGAATACTAAAAATATTAAAGGAACGGGTTCGTCTATTGGGAATGTGGAACGGAAAGAAGGTTAGGCACATCGATCATATTATTAACTAACTTATGAATAAAACATGCATTGAAATAATCCATTCTTAATTCAATATTATAGACATGAAACTGTGAATATAGGATTTCATAAGGTATTCCAAAAAATATATAAGAAGCGTAAAACATTTAAGTCAGTGAATTCTTTAGTGGTTCTTATTATGTATCCTAATAATTGATTAGCCTTTTTCACAATTGTTTCAATATGATAGTTACAGGTAAGCGAACTATCAAAGCCAAACTCCAAGATCTTTCACTATGTTGGTATTACTTATAGTAGACTGTCTGCAAATCGGTTGCGTTTTTGAGATTTTTTGACGTTAAGGTGTCAAATTTATCGGTTCCATCGGCTGATTTTTTTTATAAAGTCTCAAGCAAGACTTGATGAGTTACAATCCACACAGCAAGACGAGCCAGGTGGTTGGGTTTTCAAAACAGACGCGTTCAAACATGTAAATTTTGTAAGTTCAACTTAACTGTTATTCCAGAGGTTAAACGAGACGCCGAGTTTGAATAATTTTGAGTCATTTGAATCAAAATAACCCTGACGCAATATCTCTATTTTCTGCTATAACATCGTAGATAGTACATAGTTCAAACATCCTGACCGTGGACAAGACAAGATTTACCATAATAAAAGACAAATGGTTTTAGAGATTGGATATCAAAGCACAGCTGCTGAGTCGTATTGAAAATTCAAGAATCTTACCACGATGTTAAGTACGGAATTTTTTTTAGCGACGCGGTCTAAGGACCGCTGTCGCTTTTGCGAGGCTGATGACAAAATGGCTGGATGTGAGAGGCTATAGCCATGCGCCGTTTGGAATGCTTCGGGCATTGCGTTCCCTTTGAAGGAGGATATCGCCTATCGGTTAGGTGAGTTAATCTGACCTATAGCTTGGGAAAGGACACCATAGACCACCGGTGGCAATGCCTAGGGCAATTTAACGGCGACAGCCCCTGACCAATCAAATCTAATCTAAAGGACCACACAAAATTTATGTATATTGATCTGTTCTGGGCCCAACAAAACGCACCACCATGTTGAAAGAGCTGATAATTCACATTTAATGGACATATTCTACCAAAAAAGCAAAAAAGGGTAAACTTTTTTAGTTGTTGAACTAAAGTCTAAGAAGTTTACTAAAACTCGTCAAGAAGTCGGTAGCTAATGCGAAGTTAAATTATGTATCTTAAAAATCTTTCGCTCAGTTCTACAAAAAATTTAAATAAATAAAAAACAACAACAACAAACAATTTGCTGACGGTTATTTGAGGTGCAATTGTAAAAAGGCGGCCTTTGTGTAGAAAAATATTAAACCTTTTCGTCAAATTATTTTGTCCCGGAATTCGGTTAAGAAACAAGTTGTTGATTTTGCCTGATAGTTTTCTTGTACGGTTGCATTATATTTAAATGTATTTATTTTAAAAGAAGGCCAAGCTTTAAAGACCTAACAATTTTGTATTTGGTAAGAAGATCACATGGATGTATCGTAAACATAATAATTTTAGCATATTAGCCGATTTTTCGCCTTTCAGCCTAATAAGCTTCACCTTTGTTTCAGACCACATCACAAACAAATGTTGGTCCCTTTTTGGTCACCTTTCTGTCCAAACTTAATTTATGTCAAGCCAACCTAACAATTTATATAACCGATAACCGATGCTAAAATGCTCTGATTAGCTGTAAACAATTTGGCGGAAATTAATTCACAAATAGCTGCTGAGCGGTCAACCAAATTTTGGCGTTTTAACTTCTTGTCTTAAGTTTACAAATTTGTTTTAAGAACATTTCCAAATGAAAAAAATAATTATAATCCCAAGGTCGTTAGTGACTCAGATTTATACACATATTTGAAGTAATATTCTGTGGTGAAATTTAAAAAATTGTTTTCTAAGGACATTTTTGAAATGTTTATCGTGCGGCCCGCTTAATCCTGCAGACAGTGATAAATAATTGGCCGAGAATAAGTGTTGAGTTTGACACCCCAGCTCTATGCATTTAAGGGTTTATGGACAGCTAAGTAAATCGGGGAACACGCTTTTAATGAAAACGCATTTCAAGGCCACGGATCAGCTGTATTGATAGGGTAGAAGGGTAATTTTTTTAATTATTTACGATTGATTTTCTCTTCTAAATATCTCCTTCTCTGCCTATAGCCTCTTTCCAAAACGCATCCGAAAGTACTCCCGATAAGCACAGATCAAGCCTCAAGGTACAGCTATATTGCAAAGCTCACTCTTTCATAACCTATGCTAAAGTACAATAAGATCTATGTAGACATGGCAAAATAAAATACCTAAACGTACAATTTATTTAAATTTATTGCAAAACGTTGCCGATAGTTATCTTGTCTATATGTATAACAGCAACGACCTTGCAACAATGATTTCTGCAAAATCTTGTCTACGAATATGGTCTCTGGCGACTATAGCGAATACCTTTATCGTTAGTTGAACAAGTTCAATTTCATTTAAACACGTACAACATATACTTGACGGCTAAATATTACTTGCAGACTTCATTAAAATTACATTATATTCATCACGTTTTAATTTGAACAGCATCGGCCGGCGCGGCGCATGCAATTTTCACCATACACGGTTGCACTCAGTTAATATCTGTCTCTCACGTAATTCATTAATCTACAATGATCGAGTACTGAAGAAGTTTTGAGGGAAGCAACAGAAGAAAAACTTGTTCCGGTCATCCGTATAGCTCGATGAAGCTTTTTCATGCATTCTTTGATTGTGGTAATTTTTGTACAATATTTTTTATTTTAAACATAGTCTAAAAAATGTATATATGGGTTGGGAAGGGGCTGTGTAATTTGAATTAGTCCAAGTTTCATGGCTACATTGATACACTCGAAGACAGAAATTGAGAAACATTTTCTTAAAACCAAACCTTAAAACCATTTTGCAAACAGCCCTATGAAGTGGCGCTTCCGACCAGTCCATTTGTTTATTGTATGGAAACTCGGTTTGCGATGGGTATCGCACCTGCGTCTCACAGGCAGTGATGACCGAACAATCATATAGCCACTTTACTATTTTACAATTTTCTACTTCTTTTCTTACAAGATTCTAAAACTATTATTAATTTTACAATGACTTATACAAACATAAATAATTATAACTTTTATACTAGACAACAAGTGTATAAATACATGACAAGCAACTTCCATATAATGCAGTGATTTAAAGCCGAAGACATCATCAAGAGATTGCAAATTTGCTGGATAAGATCTTAATCAGTGTAATCATAAAGATATCATCTCAATTACAACAAATGATGCGATCATAATTCATATGTGTTGTTTATTGTATTATACCCGCCGGGAGGGCCTGCAATTGTAGAAATTCATCAATTTGTTCGTAAAATTACTGAATAAATAATAAGGCATGTGTAAGTTTGTTACACAAATAACGAGTAAAGGGGCGATTATTAAATTGCTGCATTCAAGTAATCATTCGTACGAGTATAAGAAGCTATAGTTATTAGTAGGACTGATTAGTTTTTAAATAAATCGGTCGGTTTTATAATGAGAAGAAAAAGACAACTTAGCATTCTTTAATAAATTATTTGAGCGCTATAATTAAGCGAAGATATCCCATCGGTGCGCCTGATTAGCGCAATATTTAATAACACAGAAAAATCGAAAAGCTTTACTCTGATAAACAGTCAGATACAGTGGGTCACTTAAAGATTTTTCGCGAAAATCATGCGTAACTTTTTTATTTGTCAATATTTTTAACCGATATTTGGGAGCCAAACAAAATGCAGATATAGTCTAGTACAGATAGCTCAAAACCCAAACATCCAAAAGAAAAAGGAATTTTTGATGCCAAATTGTTGAATACACTGCCTAATATACGCAGTAAAAAGTTACAATAATTTGCGCCATGGGCTAAGGGGGAGGGGGTAGCGAAGGGGTGAAAATTCAGTTTCTTGAAAATATCTGGAAAACTATGAGTCTGACCTTAAAATGTCCTAAGGACAAAACAAACTACATAAAATTACCTTTGTAATGATATATAACAGTCTAGAGATTTTCTCAGAAAATTATACCTTAGACCCAAAAGTATTATAGTGAATTTAAATTTTTTTAGTTTTACATTTCGCACTGTAACTTTTCTTTTGAATCCGACCTTTACCAAACTTTACCCAAATGTGTTCCTAGCAAAGCTTCAAAGTATATTAGGAACGGATGAAATCGGAACACTATGTCATAGAGCTGTCATACAATCCCCTGAAAATGAGGTTCTTACTTTTTTCTTTATGAACCAACCTTATCCAAATTTCACCTAAATGTGTTCCGAGTAAAGCCTTAAAACATTTCTAGGAATGGATGGAATCGGAACATTATGTAATAGGGCTGTCATACAAACCAACCCTTAAATATATGGTTCATGTAAGAAAAACGTTTTTTTCTTTTTTAATCTTAACCAAAATTCATTCAATTCATCCTGGACTAGCCTCAACGCTTCTAGGAATAGATGGAACCGGAACACGTCATAGGGCAGCCGTAGAAATTGTTAACACAAAAGAAGCTTAAGTTTCATTCAAATGTGACGGATATTCGAATTTCCCCGCGCCCGAAATTAGCCTCGGTCTCGTTTCCAGAATATTTTTGATTGAAGTTAATGAATCAAGGTCCAAGGTAGGATTCAGGAAAATCGAAGAAGCCAATTTTTTGAGGGAACCAAAATATTATTTTTCTAACTAGAATTAGAACAGTTTTTTTTGTGTTAAGTAAAAAAAAATCTCTTAATTACCTTTTTGATCCAGATGCGTTGGGATAAGTAAGGTAGATTTTTACCCTTAACCCGTCGGTTCCCAGTGCGACACATGTTAACCTATTTCTTGCATCTTTTGCTAGCAAGTAAATTGTTATGCCAAAATTATAGCGTGGAAGCAGTAAGCATACATTCATTATTGTTACCGAGAACGGATTGTAGTTTAAAGGGGAAAATTAAAACTCGAAAGGGAAAAAATTAATATAAAAAGACTTGGTGATGTCCGGTTAGGGCGAAACGGCGTCGTCGTCTCAATAAAAACTTGTATGAATGATTTTTTTTACGACGTCCCTAGTTCAACACGCATAGCCTAATCTCTAATAAATAATGCCACACCACAATTCGAATTCCGAATTGAATCAAAATTCAATTCGCGCAATCTTGAACAAATTATATTAGGGTGCGTGTAGTCTGGTTGTTGCAACGGATAGCGCACTAGGCTTCGAAACACATTATGGTGATTATGTGATTTTGAAACACACTGTAACAACGAATATCCATTAAAATAAAGAAACCGACACGGATAAATCATTGGTAGTACGAGTAGCTCATTCGTAAAAACAACTCTTTCTATATTATTAAATATTCAACTAACTAATTTATGTACTTATGTATTTATTTTTCATATATGTATGTATTAATGTTAATTATCACGGTAACCTCAACTAATAAATTCATACAAATATGAGTAATTACAGACTTCCTAACATTTAAAAAGCATAAAAAGTAGATAGTGTTGCTGGCATTTAAAAAGTGTATTAACAATAATTATAAAAAATAGTTCATAATTAGAAGAGGTAAAACAGTAATACCGTAGGCTGTGTGCGTAATGAGGACAATTTGTGGTATGTGAAGTTAACAGCAAAAGTAATTTGAGCCTAAGTTTTAATTTAAACAATACCATTAGCAACAAAACTTACTTAAAAAAAACCTCACCGTTTGTAACAATTATTATTATTATCGAAAAAACAAAACACATTTATGGGAGAATCACTCTATCCATAAGCTTTATAAAATCCTGGATTTAATTGAACATCCATACACCATACCATATTGTACTGAAATTTAATAATAATAATGCAAGTACTAAACATTTTTAATTTAGTGTCAAACGATTTAATCTACACTGAAAAAAAACTCTTCACAATATTATTGAATGCCATTCATTAACCAATATTTATTGTATGTACGTACAAATCGTTGATATTTTGATGCTTTTATTGAGACTTTCGGCATGGAAAAGAAGGGTTTGTGTTATTTAATGAATGAAAATTCATTGGACACAAGTTTCCGTATTTCCGGTAAAAATCCATATAATTCGTAATGCAATGGATTTTTACATGAATTTTATTAAAACGAATTCATTAAATTTAATGAAATATTTATAAAAAACGATGCATTCCCACTTGTGAACAATGAAAATTTCATACTAAAGGTCTGGATAGACATCGGGCGGAATGAAAATGAAATTTTTGTCCGCTGCGATTTTCTCAATGAAAATGCATGCTTACTGTCGTGGAACATGTCAGAAATGATGGGGAATTTTTCTATGCCATTTTATGTATTATTTTTCGATTCCCCGGTCATTTCACCGTGGAAAACATCTAATGTAGTATCCATGGTTTTGACTGGATTAATTTTAGTCAAATCCAGGATTTTGTTGTAGTCTGTATCAACTCCCTATTACGTTCTATTAGGCGACGCGACGGTCCGACAAAATTCGAATATTATTCTAAAAAGGAAACTGTCTGATACATGCAAGAACGGGAAAAGTAGGCTTTTTTATTTTCTGTATCTTTCAATAAATTTAAAGTATTAAAAGTGTTGGGCTAATTTTAGAACACCCTTCAAGTTAAGTTATGGGCGCATTTAAACTATAATTGTTATTGGTATCTTCCCGCAGAAGCATGCCCACATGTTAGCGTAAATACCTAAAAACAGCCCGTGTCAACAAATTTATTTGTTGAGAAAAATTGCGGTCATCACCTACGTTACCCCACGAAGGGTGGACATTAAAGACAAAAAGACGAATAAACACTACCTTTGCCTTCTTGATTATCAAAATTCCATACAAAAAAAAATAAAATTTCGATTTTTCCGGAGGGTTTCCCAATTTTTTTTTTGTAGTAAGCCTTTCCTGGCAAATCAGGAACAACTGAAAAAAAAAAATTAAACCAAATATAGTATAGTGACTTTAGCTCTAGACCCAAACATCCAAAAAAAGAGCTGACTTTTGATGCCAAATTGTTCTATGGCCTGACTGCATTACGCAGTAAAAAGTTAGACTTTTTTTGCGCGTCACATTTGGGGGGGGGGGGAGGGGATTGGCAAAGGGGTGAAATTATGATTTTTCGCCAATATTTTGTTAACTGTAATATTTACAGCAAAATGTTCTGAGGACGATATAACTCATTGCCGGACACAACGCCAAAATTTGACACGATTTGTATGGTCAAATGCTCAAAATTGGACGTCTATAGACGTTGTGTCCGGGAAAGTGATAAACTACACAAATTATTCAAATTCCATGCCACTAGTTTATTAAGAAATAAGGGAACAAGTCAACCAAAATTAAAGTTTTGCTCGTAGGCAATTTTCCGGTCATTTTGTATGGAAGGTACCCTTTGTTTTAATCCGATCGAGGTAATATTTGGTGGAGGGTCTAATGGGACTTAGCCTTAACGTTTACCAAAATTTTTCCCGCCTGCTGTGATTCGGCGAAAAGTTAGAGGCATGTCTTTTTTTAAAATGTTAATAGGGAGTATAGGGAAATGCTTTGTCGGGGCAGCCTGAGTCTCCGTGTGGGACAGCTATATATTGTTAGGAATAGTTATCCCAATTACCATGGCTCCAATTAAATTACTTCAGGAGCTAGAGCGCCAAATCTAACTATCAAAAAATCTAAATTACACCAAATGTTTTAAGGTCTAGTATATAATCTGCCAAGAGAATGTATATAATATAATATTTCATTAGAAAGGAAATTTTGTGTAGTTTAGATCGTCCTCAGAACATTTTGCTGTAAATATTACAGTTAACAAGCTATTGGCGAAAAATCATAATTTCACCCCTTTGCCACCCCCTCCCCACCAAATGTGACGCGCAAAAAAGTCTAACTTTTTACTGCGTAATGCGGTCAGGCCATAGAAAAATTTGGCATCAAAAGTCAGCTCTTTTTTTGGATGTTTGGGTTTCATCATTTTTTCAGCTAAAATCACTATACTAATAGCCCAGCCGTTCTCAATTGATGAATTACTATACTTTTTTCGCTCCATTTATATATACATATATAGATTTCCTGATCAAGTAAATAACTTTCCGAGTCAAATAGACAAATGTATAAATAACAAATAGATAAATTTTACAATCAAGGAAATTCGTATCCCGAACAAAAACATACGGTTCCGGATCAAAATAATAAGTTTCTCGAATCCACAAAACATGTTTTCAAATCAATAAATAGCGAAATCATAAAAACAAATTTCCAAATCAAATAAATAAATGTCCAATCGTCAAATTTTACTGCTTATGATACCGTTATTTATAGGCGATAGATTGGGCAATTTGCTATTGAAGCCAAACTTTTGTTATTGTTTTCAATCAATTTCCTTAAGAATGTAAAAACTATCAAAACATGTTTAGTATTCACCACACTATTCATTTTGCGACAGACCCAATCAAGGTTTTGTCACTCAATGAACTCACTCAGGTCCATTGGAGAAGTAAGTGGTAATATAAATGTAGTTGCGGGTAACCGTGATTTATTATTCACAAGCAGTGAAAGCTCGCTCGCTCGCTCTCCCATCTTGAGCTCGCTCCGCTTGCAAATTTACAAAACGAATTGTAAATTTGAAAGATACTAAATTCGATATTCAAAGAGGAAGGAGATGTAGACCAATCCGCTGGAATCAGTTGACTGAAATCTGGCAATTCGTTCAAGGAATATACGAAAACCAAATCTTTAATTTTGCTCATTATACATTTTTTCACGTGTTACAATGTTATTTTGATTCAGGGAGAGGACCAATTCGGCAGGAAAATTTTCTAAAAATCCGCAAAGACGAAACAAAAATATCCTGTAAATCAATCAAGAAAGACAGAAAGAAGAATAAGAAAATGAATTATCTTCATAATTGTGACCCATTGTGAATTTTTCATATGTCTCGGTAGTTTTCCTGTTACTTTGGGTAGAGACTAATCCTGTGGAAGAAATTTACTGAAATCCGCTCATAGTGTTAAAGAAATACACGCAGAAATAGGTGAAAAAGAACCCATTGGGAATTTTAGCTCATTGTGAATTTTTTGCATGTTTCAAAAGTTATTATGCTATTCTGACCAGAGCCTAATCCAACAAATCCAAAATCAATACCTTCTGGAGTTATAAATGGTGTAACTAACACGACTTTCTTATACATATATATAGATTAACAAAAATAATTATCAGCTGCCTTCGTCATAGGACCTCTTCAATTATCACCATCAGAATATATATGTTGTCCGCTCTCTCTCTCTCTCTCTGGTTCCTTTTAACCCCTAGTGGGGCATAGGGCATTGACTACGCCTCTGCCTATTAGCAGCCATCGCCTTTAGCTGGTCCCACGATTTGCCTATAGATTTTCCTTCTGCCTCAAGAGATCTTCTCCATGTATTTTTGGATCGTCCCACACGACGGCTAGCATTGGTTCCCTGAGGATTCCAATCTAGAGCCTGTTTAGCAATGTTTTTTGGCTCTTGTGTGTGTGTGTGACCTATCCACTGCCACTTTTGTTGTCCGCAGTGTCGAGGAATCGTTTCAGTATGTTTCGTAGTTTCACTAAACTTACTAAACAATTATAGGAGCAGTTTCACGCAAAGCCGTCCTTTACATAACACCGATTTTTATACCCTTCGCTCATAGAGCAAAAGGGTATATTAACTTTGTCATGAAGTTTGTAACGCATTGAAGGAAGCATCTCCAACCATATAAAAAAGTATACATATATGATCAGCATGACTTGGGCGATGTCCGTCTGTCTGTCTGTCTGTTGCGACGCGTTTTACTCGGCCAATTTAAAAGCTATGAAGCTGAAATTTTGCACAAACGCTTCTTTTTGTTGCTGTTTGAATCGGTAAAATCGGACAATGGGGTCATTGGGCTGCCATACAAACCCAACTCCCCAAATTAGTTTCTTCTAAGAAAAACTTGTTTATTTGTGTACCAATTTTAACCAAATTTCACACAAATGTGTTTCTTTTGATAACACAAAACATATGTAAGAAGGGATCAAATCGGATCATGGGGTCATGGGGCTGCCATACAAACCCAACTCCCCAAATTAACTTCTTCTAAGAAAAAGTTTTTCATTTGTGTACCAATTTCAACCAAATGTGAAACAAATGTATTTCTATTGATGACACAAAACATATGTAAGATTGGATCAAATCAGACTATGGGGTTATGGGGCTGCCGTACAAACCAAACCCCCCAAATTAGGTTCTTCTAAGAAAATTTTTTTCACCAATTACACAAAACCTTGAATTAATGTGTCTTTATCAAAGCTATGCTATGGGCCATGCTGCCGCATCCCCCAATAAAATTTTCTCAGTAAATATTTTTATTTTCCCACTTATTCAAACCAAACCCCACACAAATATATTGTTTTGTCGACGCAACCGAACTTTTGGGAAGACAGAAGGAAAAGAATGGAGGGGGAATTGAATACAAGTCGTAGGTACGCCCGAAAAAGCTTTTAGCCCGAGGGGATCGAAGGGTGTCCAAAATTTCGGTCGTGCCCGAAATTAGCCTCGATCTCGTTTTAAATAATTTAATAAGCTGAATCGGTAAAATTCTGCAATATCTAAGAAAATTGGACATGATATCGTGAAAAAGACTATTATTTATTAATAGTTTCAAGTTATTAAATTATATACAGTTTAAATTCTACTATTTCAAGCATGAATATAAATTAAGAAATTATTGCTCTTAAATTGTCTGAGAATTTGCCTGCATAAAAATTAAGATGCATGTGTTTTTATATATTCACTATGAAAGCAAATTTAACGTATTCACAAAGTAGGTAGGTACTCGTGAAATGTCTTGAAATATTTTATGTATTTTCATGCAAGGATGTAATGTCATATTCCGTAGTCTTCACAAAGTAATAAAAACCCAATAAAATACCGCACCAGCATTCAAGAATGGTATAGTATTTCGAATGACAAACACAGAGAAGAGACGAATCAGTGATGAGTTTGTGATCCATATATGTATGCCATTTATGTGGATTATTATGGGACTAATTTAATCTGAAATTAATCTACCCTAGATTAAGGAAGATGATGCAAGATAATTATAAAATAAAAACAGAATAAAATGGATTGGTCATATAAATTTAAAGCATAAAACACACGCTCTGTGGCTCACTTGGTTGAGTCGCACTCTACGATGCTAGTAATCTAGAGGTCCGGAGATCGAATCTCGGCGTGGTCCAGGAAGTATATAGTGCTTGCAACATTACACTCCTCAATGTAACGTTGACTCGAAGTTGCCTATAAACGGCTGAGTGAACGCACCATGTCCCACAAGGAGTTACGGTACAGAGAAGATGATATAAATTTAAAGGCGGCCCCAGACCAACCGGAGTGTGGCAAACACCGCACAAAAGATTGATACGAAAAATCGTGCAGCAGCAGTGCAGCAGTGTGGTTGGGCGACTCCAAGGTATCATTCTTGGAACCGGTCTTTTGTGCGGTGTGTGCCACACTCCGGTCGTTCTGGGGCCGCCTTAAAGCATATACACAAGTTGTTCTTTAACAATGCAATAGTATAATTCAAATATACATACATAGCGTTTTCGTTTAAATTTATAACGGGCATTTTGTGTTTATCTCAATATTAGGCTCAAAGGTGTAGTTTAATTATACCCAATACCCATAAGATGGTATAGGGTATATTGTTTTTGTTACGACGATTTATGTAACACCTCAAAGGAGCCACCGGAGGTATGGCAAAGTATATATATAAATGATCAGGGTCGGTCCCTGATTCGAATAAGCCATGTCCGTCTGTCTGTCTGTCTGTCCGTCCGTGTGTCTGTCAGTTCGCACGATAACTCCCGAAATAATGGAGCTAGCGTTTTGAAATTTCGGTCAGATGATTGCTTTGATAAAAGCTTGGATGGTATTGAAAATGGGCCAAATCGGACCAAGGGTTCCCCTACCTCCCATACAAATGACCCCTCCGTGATAGTGTAATTCGGCCATATTTTTCGACAGAATGTCGCTAGGGACCTGCAATTTTCATCAATGCCTAATTGTGACATAGGCTTGAAGTTAGTGGAAAGTGGAGAAGGTCCGACTTCCCCTACCCCTACATCCCCTACAAAGAAATATTCCGCCATATCTTTTGATAGAGTGTCCCGAAAAACGTGAAATTTATCGCAAATGATAGCTGCTGGATGCCGTTATAAGATGTGTGAGATTCAGCCCACCTACCCCTTCCCCCTTAAAAAAAATTAAATTGAATATTTTCGGTTTGACGCGCATTCTAGGCCTGTACATGGGTAAAGGGTATACACTCATCGTGCTATTCGCACGATTAGAACTCGGTCTCGTTTACACCTATTTTCAACAATAATCATATGAATTACTATCAAATTCCAAGACAAACCTAATTAAATTCACGACAATCATTCGCCTCAGTAATAGTAATCCGCCCCAAAACTAAATCACTGATTTAAACCGATTTCTCTAATGTGACGATAACGTCATTTATCTTCATATGTCATGGCAATCACAAACGAACTACTATATCAGCAATGATATACGAGCTTATAAAGTGTGGCCATACAATGATTGCTGTCGGCATTATGTTTCCTGACATTTATCCCACATCCATAACTGCCCAAATATATAGGTATGCGTATTTCAGTATCTGCAAAATCCTTTCCCTATATCACAAAACATACACAACGGACCGCAATATTACGACACGTTTTAGTTTCAATCAAAACACACGGTAAAGAAAACAACGAAATTAAAACCATTTAAGCAATTGCAACATTACGGAAGATGCCAAATCCCTAAATATGGGGTTATGCACACCTTGTCAATTGTGAGACGGATCTACAGCATACTCTGTGGAATTTGTTCATTTCAGTTTCTCGTGAAGATTTTGAACGATTAAATTCTTTTTTTTGCTTGTTTTTATACTTTTCTGATCCGAGTCCATTCGAGTCTGCAGATATCAAGTTAGCTTGTCAAAGATGTTGAATGGTCGTTGCACTTCTTTTAGCATTCATTCTGTATGTGTGTATCTTTTATTCCGTTTTCTGATTATGTCTTCGGGTGTGGTTTTCAAGAAGCGCTTGCGATTGCGAGTGCTTGTAGAAGCTTTGAATCGTTCTTATTGCAAGAGCTTGATGATAGATCTCGAGGTTTGAGACCTATCATGAAGTAACTATGTGTCTTTCTACAAATACTCGTAGGGTCGTTTATTCGTATATTTTTACAGACGGTATTGAGCATAAGTTTAGCAATCAGGAAGCATCAATTATTGTTTTAAGTAAAATTTCGATCACACGATACCGATATTTGCAAAATATCTAGTGACAGTTATAAGCTTGCCAACACTCTATCGCAATCTGAAGCGCGAATCGATAACCGCGGCCTTATCCAGCCCTTTTTTTGCCATCCTTCAAATACACGAAGACAAAAATGATCAAACTCTCAGACGGACATCCACTGATACATCATTTCACTTAATCGCATGCTTGTAATGTCAGTTGGTAGGTACTATACTGTAGGTACTGTAAGAGCAAGTAAAGCAGCAGTGCAAGAAATAAAAGAATTTCATGGTGTAGTATTTACCTGTGCGAAAACGCCAAGAGATTTTGCCTGATGTATGTTGGATTTTACGAAAAGGTATGTGGCTGATACGAAATCGGATAAATTTGTAAATTGTCCCCGTCGCCGTCACGTCGTCGGTTACGTCAAGTTTCAGTTTCAGTTGTAAAAATCAACGAATAAATCTCCTAATACATTAGCCAAAAAAGCTGAGTAATACTGTAAGTAAAAGACTAATTTAACTACAAGCCACATAAACATGAATCATTAAATATACCTATAAGTAAAACTGGTTGCCCCACGACCAAGAAAATATAAGGACGGAGCCATAGATCAAAAAATGTGTAACGATTGCGGCTGTTTCATTCATGATGGCAGTGGCGTGGACATTTTTTATAAAGTGTCGGTGTAATTTAGTATTTTTTTTTAATCGCTTTAATGGCACTTGGCACAGTCATGTATGGTCTTCATACACAAAATTGCCTTTCCGCAATGTTTGTATTGAATTGACGATTTCATGTTCATCTTTCATACAAATTTTCATTTTATTATCCTTCACCAGAACGAACACGGTAGTGAGCGACGGTGGGGAATCATAAAAATGCACTAATTTCATTGTAACATTCCTTCATAATTTTCAAATGTATTTTCCCTTCATCTACTCCGCTTCATGGCTCCTCCAGTGAGGAGCGTATAAAACTTGCGCGTAGAGGACGTTGGGCTCCCTACTACAAACACAAAGTCGCGGGGTATGACCGCTTTTCTGAGCGGTCCCGAATTATGGTGCAACTTTTGCTTATATTCTCTTCAATAACAAAGCGAAAATTTTGCCATACGGCTGGCTGAAAATGAATCAAACTAAGATAACACGTCTAAAATCGGAATAATATCAGAGCACCAAAGTTAAACTCTTAAATTCTGTTCAAAATGCAGCCCCTAAAATTAGCCGCCCTAGGCATGAGCCTTCACAGTCTGTCAGCTGGTAAATGCGCTCTGGTATCTATATGTAGATAGCAAAGCATTACCAACTAAACGGAATGACAATATACCTGTCAAACCATATAAACTTCTGGGTTTGGGTTCAAATTGTGGCTGCAGGATCATTAGGAAGTTTATCTATACAGTTTATTTATACAATAGTACTAACGCAGTGTCAGTGCAAAGTATAAAAGCAAAAGGGGTTTACTATGGTCGTGATCAACAGCTTGATATTGTGGCATGAGTCGCTTCTGTGCGCTTATCATTTAGTTCTTTACTCAATGACAAATTTGAAAACGTATAATGCAAAAATGCGTGAAAACGGCTTGGTTGCATTTTGGTGCTAGTTTTCAAACTTTTTACATGTTATCAAGAGCAGGACTGGTTTTGTCCTGCTATCTTTCGGTATTCCAAAATTATGTGTCTATCTTTTCAGATATTCAGATTTTCAGCCCTTCCTGGAATCATCGAATTTCTCTTTCAATGGCGTAAATGTACTTAATTCAAAATGCACTTGGTTTGGTAGTTCAGCCGAAAGCAAAACTAAAATATAGCCATCGAGCGCCAAAAATCATTCATCTCTGGATTTCTGCAGGATTACATTTGCACCACGATTCCAAAAAAAAAAACAATTATTTTAATATCTTGAAATTTGGTATTTTTCGAAATTTAAAAGGAGGTATAATGGCTGTCTTCGATTGGAACAACTCAATTAACACACAGACGCATCTACAACTTTTACCTTTCTTGAAATAATCGCAACAAACTGAAAAATGCCGTCCTTTCCCTCCCTTTTTCAAGGTTACGAACCACCAATTGGTCAATTGGTAATACAAATATTCGGAAGAATAGCAGCAGAAAGCTTCACTTTTCGATAGTTCAAGAGAGTGGCCGTGTTTTTTTTTTTCAGTAGCTAACCTACACTATACGGTGTAATTTTCATGCAAATGCTAGCCCGAAGCCACATTCAGGTTAACAATACAAATTCGAATAGCAATCCATTCAGTATTAATGAGCTTTTTGAAATTTCGACTTAAGGCCTGAATAGAGATCGGGCGGAATGAAAATGAAATTTTTGTCCGCGGCGATTTTCTCAATGAAAATGCATACTTACTGTCGTGGAATATGTGGTAAATGATGGGGTATTCCATAAACTAAAATCCGAGAATGGTTTCACAATTTGTCTCTGCCATTTTATGTGTTATTTTTCGATTCCCCGGTCATTAGATAATTTCCGCGATGAACTCGTCGTGGACAGTGAATCGGTTTGACGTTTGCAAAACTCACCACGCCCGACGGAGAATATGCTACAGAGTCGACTCATTTTCACGTTGAAAATGCATTCGGACAATGGGGAAATTATTTTTTTTAGTTATTTTTAAGATTATTTAGGACGTAAAACGCCTTTGTATCAATTTTCGAAGCTAAAATTTTAAATTCACCACGGTTTTTATGCCGGTTCATTACCGTCACCACGGTTTTTATGCCGGTTCATTACCGTTTCATTTTCATTCCGCTCGAACTCTATCCGGGGCTTAAGGCCGTGTTGTTTTTATCATCGAGGGCAGGTTTGCTGACGCGCAAAAAAAACTATCCAGGGTAGCATCCAGGTTAAATTTCAAAAATGTCACGTAGGCATTGCCATTAATTTCAAAACATTGCTCATTCATAAATATTAAAGCCCCGTTTTCACTTTACAAACGCAAAAGTTCAAATGTATTTTTTTTAATGAAAACATATTTTTATGTATGAATCATAATTTTGTTAGAATAAGTATTCGACGAACAACATTTTTAACATGAATTTACAAACAAAAGCTATTTTTTTGCACACACTTGTGTGTTGCATGTAAACTATACCTTAGAACTTTTCAATTTAAAATTTAATTTTAGCTAGTCATTAGAAAACGTACTAGAAAACAATTGGGATTGCATACATTTAGGCGAGTTTTGGAAAGCTCATTAAAACTGGATAGCAATATAATTTCTAACCTGAATAAAGTCACAGGTTAGCGTTTGTATGAAAATTACCCCGTATAGTGTAGGTTAGCTGATTAAAAAACACAGCCTAAGTATATGCAATCTCAATGACTTGGAATAAATTTTCCAGTTACTAGCTAAAATGAAATTTCTTTCTAATGGTATGGTTTCTACGTTGCACACAAGTGTGGCCGTGTTTTTTAATTAGCTAACCTACACTATCCGGGGTAATTTTCATACAAACGCTAACCTGTGACTTTATTCAGGTTAGAAATTATATTGCTATCCAGATTTAATGAGCTTTCCAAAACTCGCCTAAATGTATGCAATCCCAATTATTTTCTAGTACGTTTTCCAATGACTAGCAAAAATTAAATTTTGAAATGAAAAGCTCTAAGGTATAGTTTACATGCAACACACAAGTGTGTGCAAAAAATATAGTTTTTGTTTGTAAATTCATGTTAAAAATGTTGTTCGTCGAATTCTTATTCTAACAAAATTATGATTCCTACATAAAAATATGTTTTCATTAAAAAAATTACATGTTAACTTTTGCGTTTGTAAAGTGAAAACGGGGCTTTAATATTTTTGAGCAATGTTTTGAAATTAATGGCAATGCCTACGTGACAATTTTAAATTTAACCTGGATGCTACTCTCGATAGTTTTTTTTTGCGCGTCTGGGTTAGCAAACCTGCCCCCGATGTAAAAAAAAACACGGCCTGTGTATACAAAAAAAAAAGTTTTTGTTTGTAAAATGATGCTAAAAATGACGTTTGTAAATCTGAAAAAATTATGGTTAAAAATTACAAAAAAAAACTAACTTTTTTACTCTTTCACCTTTTTGGCTTATAACGTATAAAATGGACCCACAGATCTGCAAAAAGTTCCCCATGATTGTGCGTCGAAAGAGACATAAAATCTTCAAAACACATTTAGCGGTATCGTCACAATGTCAGAGAGAGTGAGAATAAATTTGACGAATCGCAATTTGCGTATTGTATGTGTTAATGACGTAATGATAGTTATCCAATGGGAAGCAGTTTCGTAGAAAATTTTTTTTAAAGTTTTCAAATGCTCCGTCTCCGTTCGTAATTGCGCTTCCGGGCAGCACCTCATTGTCTTTGGAAAACTTTAAACCGAGCATAATAAGCTTCCCTAGCTAACTTTCCAGTCGGATCCTTGTGGAAGTGGTCCGTGTCAGCTTTACTAGAAACGCTTCTAAGCCGCTTCTATCGGAGTGCTACAGAAGGCCTTTTAGAGCGCTTCCATTCTATTGGGCAAAATTACAAATTTTAAATACATACTATAGTGTAAACTCCAACTCCAATCAAATTACGAACTACACATTTCTGGCACCTTTTCGTAAACAATATTTCAATTGCCGGTTTGCATGAAGATCAAACTGTGTATAGAGCATCTTATGGTTCAGGCGCTACTTTTGACCCGCCTTCAGGTACGAAGAAATATTGATGCCAATTACCTATGTCAGATTATCTCAACCTCACATATTATATTTTAATAAGCCTATCAATAGGGCGACCGGTTGCACCTCATTTCGTTTTAACATCACTTTATATCAATTAGAATCGGAGTTTTCACAGAATGCGGCTAATTCTATTGTATTTTTTCAGTAATAGATTTTTGGATTGTCTGGTTAGAGAAGCAATGTAATAACTTGAATTGCGGTATAGTCTGCCTATTTGCGAATTGTGTCGAAATATTTTATATCTAAAACAAATATGAGCCATCTCCAATTTGATCATACAATGTATAAATGTCCTCACAAGCAGATGCCTCATTGAAGCATCATCATAATCTTATTCTTCAAACGACAGAGAAAACGACAAGACATGTGGTGTATTCCAGGTTGTTATATCTGATGTAGTTAAAAGACAAAATGAAATAAATTGCAATTACAAGATGATGTTTGTCATGTTAAATGTTATGGTTATGGTTTGGCATATAAAATCTAGGGATGCGGGAGCGTCCCGCCCGCCAAAGAAAAACGAAAAAAATTTAACACTAAACAAAAAAAAAACGAAAAAAGATGAAAAAAAAATTAACAAAGCGACCACGACTTTGTTTACATGGCGGAACAAGTACGGGTTTTCGGACCTCTGTAGTCCGGACCCTGTTTGGCCCTGAGTGTTCAAATTTAGTAGGCATTGTCACTCGCGACGTCTGACGAAGTGTAGGAAATTTCCAGAAGATACACAGCAAAAAAATCGCAGTGATTTTCACTCCGAATCGGTGTCGAATAGTGTCCATCCGAATCGGATAATATTGGCATAAAACTCGAAGTAAGGTATTGCTAAAGGCTCCGAACGAATCTAACGATTTTATCCTTTTGGTGAAATAATTTGAACTCAAAAGAATATTTTCATTAACTCTAAAAGGAGTGATTCTCGACATTTTTGGAACAAAAAAAAAACACAATTTGCACAGGGAAGGGACATGTAAGTCATAAATGAGATTTGTATAACCTCTCTATAGGTGATCATTTACCTCTTTACGCTGTAAAATGCATAATAAATGTCCCTACCTACAGTGGGATTCGATCCCGGCACCCAATGATTTGTAGACGAACGTCCTACCTACTAAGCCAACCAGACTAACTGATGGAGTTTGTAATTTATACAACATGTGAAGTCGCTCTACCACCAAATTCACTCCGATCGGTGGATACAAAATACCAAAATCGGATGAAATTAGCCCCAGCACAATAACTTGATTGAACATGTTACGGAATTGATCCGATAGGTGTAATACTCAATACCAAATGGGATATTCTTTGCAATGTGTCCGAAAAAGGTTTTAATTTAGGAGTTTCGTCTGTTTCGGATTCTTTTCTAATAAAACCCCTGATGGCGGTTTTATTTTGAGCATGTTTACTCCGAAACAAGAGTTATAAGAGTTTAAAAATCGCATTTTCGAAAATCTTGTTCTTGTTCTTCATTGACAGGGCTACAGCCTTGTAGGGAGCAACTCGGGATTCGCTCTCTTTTCCCAAAGATAGAGTCTGTCTCGAGGGTGTGCATAGACTATCATTTGCTCCGATCCGTGCAGTAGAAAAAAAGTTACAGCGAAAAATTTAAAACTGCATACAGTTTCGGTAGAGTTTCTGGCTTAAGTCTTTTTTATATGTTTCTAAGAACATAATTTGCAAAAGTTGGGAATAGACCCGAAATCCTTAGGAAAGAATCGTATAGTTTTGTGATTTGGTAGAATTGTTAAGAACAATCCCTTGGATATGTGCTCCAAAGTTTTTAGTTGTAGAGCGTCTGGAAGAGCAGGGACAAGGGGTCAAAGTTCCTGTTTCGGGTCTTCTCATATATACAAGAGTACACATTAATATAATTTTGGATGAGCATATAGTGCGATGTCGTGCTCTGTGGCCGTGATCGTTCGGTCGCCACTCTGTGAAATAGACACTCATAGAGAAACGAGTTTCCAAACTCGGCACGACTCGTCGCAAGTTTATTATTCAGAAGAAGATGATAAGAAATATTCTTATCGTAGAATAATAAACTAACAATGCGACTAAAAAGTAGTATGGCTGACAACCGTATGACACTCCGAATTCAGTTGTCTTTGTAACGTTGATGACTACACACGGTAGTCATCAACGCACCATGCTCCACTAGAAGTTACGGAAATCAAGAGAGAGAGAGATATAGTGCGATGCATTCTGTGCGTTCGTCCTTGTAAGTACGACTCGGTTTGATCCTGCTGTGGTAGTGGGTTGAGTCATTAGATCACTCTTAGTTATAAAGTGACTCAAACAGAGACTGGTCCTGATAGCACTTATATCAAGTTGGCTAAGCACTATCTGAAAAACCATTACGGATCGGCTGCAAATCGTTAGCTCGTATTTGCTCGGCAATTAAGATAATGTGAGCTATCCTATTTAATTAATTATAGTAAGTTGAACTTTCGGTGTATCAAGTTGTCTAAAAAGATCAGATTATCTCTGCACGACCTCGAATCCTTTACGGAATAGTTTTGATCGCGTATTTGCTCGGCACTACAAAAGACTTGAGCTATCAAGTTGGCTAAGCATGTTCAAAACAGATCGTATGGGTATAAATGTGGTATCAATTCTTAACTTACTATAATTAAATAAATAGGATAGCTCAAGTCTTTTTTAGTGCCGAACAAATACGATATACAGTAGCGGGGATGTGTCTTAACCGTTTGGTACGCCCAATTTGGATCTTAGGAAATATGGATAGAATTTAGATCACATTAGGGCAACGGATAGGGTTAAAGATATTGTTAGGTCGCAATGTTATTATTATGGATAAACTTAAGGATAAGGTTTGCGTTGAAGTTGAGTTTAATCTTTAGGCCACGGTTAAGTTTGATATGATGTATAAAGATATCAAGGCTACTAAGGGCTATCAAGGTAACCAAAGCTATCAAGTGTACTATGGTTACTAAGATTACCAAGGCGACTAAAGTTACTGAGAGTACAGAGGTTACCAAGGGGGTCATTATTATTCTCAAATAAATTCGTGTTAATAGAGCAGTGAATATCGTCTTAACTTCAAGGAAATGAACGTATTCAATATCATTTAGTGAGATGTTAAGTCGTTTTTGTAAATTAAAAACTGCAAAAAATCATTATAATGTATCTCACAAAAACAACTTTGTTGTAAATGGTTTCCGCCAAAGGGAAAGTTTTCAGCCACAAAAAGGATTGATATAAATACAATCCCGCCAAAATACTCGCATCCTTGATATCGCTGTTAATTGAATGGATTTACCAAACCACCAAAGCTTAATATCGATTTTGTTAGAACAGAAAAAGGCATTAGAATAACACTGTATATAATAAAAAACAATCAATTCTCATGCAACTGTGCACATAATATTTAATTATAATTCACTACAAGTACATCACATTAATGTCACCTCTCCATGCATATTAATGTGAATTTCCATAGCGTTGTAATGATCGCGGTATATGATTAGAATTACGTTTCTCATAAACAGTATACTAGTTAATTAAGCGTTAGAATCTTGATAATGGTCATACACTCGAATAAGTAAAATGATTAAATATGAAAATGAATCGTGTACTATTCAAAGATTCGTCTCGCGAAAAAAGTACGTGTGCATTCAAATGACAAAGTACAGGTATCATATTGAATGCATTCATATCACCCATCTGCAGAGATAACAGTAGCAAATTTAAAATAATTATTGTTTCAGAGTTCGTGTTAATACGTTAATTCGCTATAGTAGAGCTGTCATTAAGGCGGTTTATAAAATAATGATATAGTTGTCACTACATCACGCGATCGCGTTAATGTGAGTCCTAGTCAAAGAGAGCAAATTGTCATTTTTTAATGCATATTTAATGAATAATGTTATACTTTTCAGAACTGTCCTTCAAAAATTATTGCAATATTATGTAGTCCTTGCTAAGTCGCATATGCATAGCAAATGAGTATACACAGGATTACTATTATGTGAAATATGCATTTGAAATTAATTGGGTGTTAGAAATTACGTACTACACGTTTCTGGCCAGTAAGTACCTCAAATTAGCATGCAACATACGTATTAAAAAACTAACTTTGGGGTCGTAATTGATAGTCTAAATATCGGTAGAAATTCTTGTACATATTTATGTACAGAGGAAACGCTGTGAAAGGGGTCAAGTTCCTTTGCAGCCACTGATAATTTCATAAGCATAGTATTGCCCTTAGGCTGGTTTGTGTCGTGGCTCACCTTCGGAGAACAGAGCTGTGGGTTCGAGTCTAACCTAGAGCGAATTCAGCTTATGTTTTTCAAAACACAAAAAAAAACAACGCAAGAAACAAAAAAAAAATCTCCACCACATTCTGCAATCTCAAGTATACTGGCTTTTTCACCTTGTTGAGCTATATTTTCTTAGAGAATAAGGGCTCTTATTAACACATATGTAATCCTAATCATATTTGCAAATTTGCAAAGTCGGGGAAAGGTAATTAACCCGGACCCGCAAAAAAAACCATCGAGGACAACAGCCAAGTTAAATTTTAAAATGTGACATAGGTATAGAAAATTATTTAAAAAAAAAACACCTATTTTTGTAAAAGGTTACGTTAACCATATTAACGCACTGTTTGCACTTAACAAACGTAAAAATTTAAATTTTATTTTTCATTCAAAACATTTGTTTATGCTTGATCTATAATTTGTTTAATCCTAATCGATACAATGACATTTTCAATTATTTTTATGCATTTCGCTCGTAGAGTGAATAGGTATATTAACTTTGTCATGAGCGCACTGAAGGAAGCATCTCCGACCAGACCATATAAAATATGTATATACACAAATGGACAATCACACCCCTCTTGAACCACTTTAAGCTCAATTTTGTTTGCATTTACTGTATGATAATATTCGAAATGGATAATCGTTGTAATTATACGGATACAACAATACCAATGGACCCGAAAAATTAAATGGTTTCGGCCTATTTCCTCAAATCCTTCCTATACAGGGTGTCCGGAAACTGCCGCATAAACGCACCGGCTTGTGATTTCCAGCAAAAAAGTTGTACTGTAGTTTTTGAACGTTCTCTTCATTACCGTAACTCCTAGTGGAGCATGGTGCGTTGATGACTACCGTGTGTAGTCATCAACGTTACAAAGGCAACTGAATTCTGAGTGTGATACGGTTGTCAGCCATACCACTTCCTAGTCGCATTGTTAGTTCATTATTCTACGATAAGAATATTTCTTATCATCTTCTTATGAATAATAAACTTGCGACGAGTCGTGCCGAGTTTGGAAACTCGTTTCTCTATGAGTGTCTATTTCACAGAGTGGCGACCGAACGATCACGGCCACAGAGCACGACAGAAAAGTTTTTGAACGTTAAGTGTAGAAAACTAGGGTTAATTTTAGCTCGAATTCAATATAATTCCTTTCAGAATGCCCCTAAAGATCTGCAATTGGTAAAATCTATTCAAATTATGTCTAAATCGACATAACTTCACCCTAGTTTTCTGCACTTAAGGTATTAAAACTGTTAGAAATAATGAAGCTAGAATAAAATGATGTAAGAAAGATATGATCGTAAGACTATGCGCCAATTTTTAAAAGAATAGTACAAGCACCTCACTTTGGCAGAAGTTGGAGAAAACTGAGATGGAAAAAGAGATTGTTTTTGGGTGAAATCACACAAATTTGATTTTGAACCTCTGTAAAAACCAAACCTCTTATCCGATTTTAGTGTGGTTAGTTTTATTTTTTAGGTTAATTTGTTGGATGTAATAATTATTTTGTTTCACTATTCTAACTGGTCTAGCTTTGGAGATATTTAGCTTTAAGTCGTACAAGAAAATGATTTTTTTTTCAAAAAGCTTCAAATGGCTGTGGCAGATAAAGGATTAAGCTAAGGGGGTATGTTCCGTACAACTTTTTTGCTGGAAATCACATGAGGAATCCCAGTCCGGTGCGTTTATGCGGCTGTTTCCGGACACCCTGTATAAGGTGGGAAGTCGATAAATCAGCCTGGTCGAAATAATAGGTGGTACAGTGTCAATTTTTAAATTTTTTCCTGTGCAAGGTGTGGTTTTCCGAATGGATAATATTTTTATCTGCTTTTGTGTACAACTAATGTTAAATTTAAAACAAAAAATATTTAAGAGGCTGAAAACGCATGGTAGGCCCGAAGAAAGACTTTAAGGTTTCCAACTTAGTATATAATCAGTAAACAAACCTGATAATCATTAAATTTAATGTAGAATGCAGTAAAAATAAAGAGAAACTATCCTGACGCAAGATTAACTTTTTATAATGGCATCAGGGATTAATAACCTCAGTACCATAGCGAAAAAAGCTCCCATTATCAACGATTATTGTGGCAGATATTGATAATATCATATCTTTACAAAAAGTTAATTGAAGACTACAAGAAGTAAAGTAATTCTGACGAATAGCCAAGAAGCTCCCTTTATGAGGGTCAAAAACATTGAAGGTCAAACTTAATTTGGGGAGAAATTGGTTTTCTCGGTCCAAACGCAACAATCAAAACAAGCAAAATATTTTGTTGTAGCATCAAGATCATAATAAATTTAAGTAAATACGACTTCTATTAAAATATTCAGCTCTCAAAATAAAAAGAATGTGATGTACAGTAAGTCAAAGGGCTGTTTCAAAGGGGAAGATAAGCATATGGTCTATGGCTTCATTCACATAGTATACTGTCGCTCAAACACATCTAAAAACCGTTACTGTTCCAAAACTCCAGTATAAGAAATGATTGCACAGAATCGTGTTACCTTGTGCTGAGGAACCTGTACCACTAAGTGCACATTTTAACAGGATAATATCCATAACCATATCACATACATCGTTCTAGGACTCGCTTCTAAAAAATGGGGTGTACATTCTTGCATCATTATGTCAGTTAGCGGACTTTAATTTACTCGAAATTTAAATGGCCAGTTTAAAAGCTATTTGCAAACTTGCTTCTTTTCATTGCAGGCAGTTTGTATGTTATAAATAATCGCTCAAATCGGACAATGGGGTCATGTGGCTGCCATACAAACCCCCAACCCCCAAAATTAGGTTCTTCAAAAAAACCGTTTGTAATTGTGAACCAAATTATTCCAAGCCTCATACAAATGTGTTTCTATTGATGCCAGAAAACATATGTAAAGATGGATGGCGTCATGGGGCGGCTGATTCTTCTAAGAAAATTTTTTGTTAAACAATGTCACAAAACCTTGGAAAAATGTCTTTAACAAAACAACAAAAACTGTCAAAACAAATGAAATCTTACTATGGTGGCCATGCATCCCCCAATGCGGGGGAGGATAAAACACAAGCCATAGGTACGCCCGAAAAATTTTTTTTTGCCCGAAGAGACAGAAGGGCCGCGCCCGAAATTAGCATCGGTCTCGTTTTATATACACGCTTGCATGCAGCAAAAACAAAATATTGAGATTACATATACATATGTACGTATTTAAGCAACATTCAAGCAATGCGGTTATTTATAAATCATTCAGAGCATACATGTTTGAAAAAAGGCAAATCTTTAAGGACTCCGAAATCCTGTATTAAGTAAGAAAATCCAGAATGTGAAATTTATGCTTAATAAATTTTTATTGTGCTTGCCTTTGCTTGACTCCACAGGACAAACATATTTTTGTCTGTTTTAGCCACCTGTCTGTCAGTCTTACATCTTTGGCTCCCATGTTGTTTAAGGATACCTGTACGTTTCCGACTAACCGATGCTAAAATGTTTTGATCAGCTATCCAAAATTTGTCGACAATTAATCCACAAATAGTGGTTACTGATCGATTAACCAAACTTCGACGCTTTAACTTGTCCAAAGTTAAGAAACTAATAATTTTCTATAGGCCTTTTGAAGTGTTTATCCTGTAGTCCGCTCAAACCTGAACACAGTAATATTTGACCCGGACCAGGTTTTGATTTTGACACCCCTGATTTAGAGCCTTTGGTCGGCACTACGAGTCTAGACGGAGCTCTGGCACTGTATACCTATTTTAGTAAGTCATCCCATTAGGTAATATTTTCAAACAATCATGATAAATTCAAAAATCTGAGTTCCATTAAAAAATTGGGTTATGGAGTATGGTATAGAATATACATATTAATATTGTAATAAGTGCCAAGGGAAAATCTAAAGACGATATCGTAAATTCCATTAACAGAAAAGTTCAATATCTCCTTTATTCCTGGGACCAATCAATAAATTTTCAATCAATTTTATTTTTATTCCTTAATCCTCAGAGCCCACACTGACATTGACTAAATTCCATGGGCATTCGGTTGCTCAATAGTAGTTCAAGCTCCACTATGATCATGCATGTTTGTGTTGTCTTCAAAATGCTCCTATTGTGGCCCGTTATACGATAAAATCCTCCTGGAGCTACGCGTTGTTAACTACAACGGCCAAGAGCTGCCAAATCCCCATACAATTCAAGAAAAAACTCTTGAATTGCTACAACAACAACAATAACTACTACATTCCATGTTTGGTTTTTTCCTTTTCCTTCAGGCCTCCAGGGCGGATACAGCTATTTAAAAGGGTTAACTTTATAATGTTTTGATGTAAATTTCGCACGGTCAGTTAATCGTTGAAATACCAACGAAAAAGGCATAGACAGTAAGCTTGTTTAAAGAAACAGTGTATACGTGTTTTCCTATCCCTTCGTAAGAATATAATAACAAGCGCAGTTTTGTTCGTCCTTTTTTGAGATAAATAAGTAACACGTGCGATAGTCCTACATTGGACAAAGGCCGCAGATGTGTTGGTGAAATCCAATTTCCATGATCTTAACTGCTTTTTTGTTGAGGTGTTGAGATCAACAGAACGCTCAGCAGTGTTATATATCCCCATAAATGGGTACTCGTTTAACATCTGAATGCGATCATAGTTGTGAGATCGAAAAACACAATAAACTGAATTCGTTTACGGTGAGTCTCGGACCCTGTGCCCCGAAGTATTTTTTTTTTTTGTAAAATGAAGAATCTACTCTAGTAACAACTATAGAATCTAAAAAGTGAAGAAAACTGTGTAGTCTCTTATCACATTTGAAATACTTATGTAAGTCGAGGCTGCATACGTAGCTGTAGCTGCAGCTGCACGTATAGGGTTATGCTATAAGGACATTTTGAATTTTGAATTTGACCCATTCCCCGCCATGACATTTTTTGTCGAATTTGAGTAGGGAAATTGATTATAGAATAAGGGAAAGGAGCTAAATCCAACACCAAAACCGTTTCAATTTTTTTCTACGATGCCCCGTTTGCCCGTTACGACCCGATGATGCCAGATGGCATCATTGGCGGGAATCCAACTTTCTAATGAATACGAAAAAAAGTTTTTTTTATTTACTTTTAAATAATCATCGTTTGCGTGAAATTTGATTTGACCGTGAAAATTAGTTTTTATTGTTAAAGGAAGGGCCCTGAGTTTGAATACAGTGAGCATTTTAATAGTAAGGCACGGGTTGCCCGTCCCCACGGGCAACCGGGTCAGCGCAGGAAAAAGTGCTTAACGATTTTGAAATCAGGACCCTTCTTTTAACATCAAATACTCATTTTAAGTTTAAAATCAAATGTCACACAAGCAATTAATTTTTTGCAGCACAAGCATTTTTTTTGCTATTTGAAACTAGGGTAGGGCCTAAAGTTTCGCACATGTTCTTCCTTGAAAATCTTAATGCAATTATTATAATTTCTGAAAGTTTGTGGAATCTCCAATGATAAAATCAGATTTTTTGCCAATCTTTTTTTACAACACTTTTATTTGTCTCGGCCCATCGTACAAATCTAACAGACTACTAACCAGGGCAACTGCAACAGATAGCAGAAGCATTACTAAGTGATATACATAGTACAAATAAATTTGATGAGGATGTTACAGGGTGTACGCGGGGCACTCCTGAATATGAAGCTTTTACTGATGACATATGGTATCATTGTCGGTTAAATAAAACAAAATTCGATAAAAAGAGTTTTAACTGCGCTAACTTAAAATCGCATAAATATGTGGCCATTCGAGCGGATCAATTGGCGAAAATACAAGATTCCCGAACTTGATGCAATTGCATTCACTTCTCGTTCATGAAATTCACCATGATGAAAATGTTAACTACAGTAAAACTTCCCTATAACGGACACATACGGTGAATGAAATATTGTCCGCTATAGAGAAGTGTCCGCTATTAAGAGACAATGGTATCTAGTTGAAGGTGATAACAACAAAAGAATATGCCCGATGATCAAATACATATTTATTTAGGAATTTTATGTATTAATAATCCAATTCAATTAAATAATACATATTAATAAAAAATCCAGTATGGACATTTTCTTCGCGAGATGGATCGAAGATGTTACATCATCCATATGACCTAATAGATGTCTTAGTACAGTGGTGGAAATTGGAAACGTTCACCCACAAAATGTTTATTCTACGGAAATTGAAAACATGAATAAAAAAGTCATTTAGTGTTAAACACAAGCATTAAAAGTTTATTGTTATTCGTTATTAAACTTACAATTAATAGTTTAATTATTAAATAGTTTACAAAAAAGTAAATTTTAGGGTGGAAACTAGAATAGGTTCACTATTCACTATAAAATATATGTGCTCATCAATAACATTAGGATGAATCCTTCCTTTTCCTTCTGATTGGCGCACCCCGCTTCTGAATCAATTCATGAATTCGATTAGGCATCGAGTGAACTAGATATCACAGGATATCTGGATCAATTTTTCGCCATTCGGATGAGCTCGCCTTTTGCAATTCTAAAAAATCAGGAAACTGATGCCCATTTGCAAAACCCCTTCTGACTAGTGTCCCCCATAGATAAGATTCTCAATTGGGTTGAGGTCAGGGCTTCTGGCCGGCCAATCCGAAATCGGTACTTCCTTTCCTTGAAGCCATTCCTTAGCTACCCTGGCAGTGTGAATGACCCCGTTGTCTTACTGGAAAATGAAATTTGGTCCAATAATAGGTGTGTTTTTTTGGTTATCCCGTGCAGGTTTGGGTAACGAAACTCCATATAAAAAAATGACAGCTGACGCACCTGTCATTTTTTTTATATGAAGTTTCGTTACCCAAACCTGCACGGGATAACCAAAAAAACACACCTAATATTATCTGCGGCATCAACCATCACATTTTCCAGCAGATCGATGTATCGTTCAAAATTTATTCGACCATTTAAAAATGCGATCGCCTTTATCTGGCTAAAATTTATACTGTTGCATCTCGCTTTTCGTAAAATGGCTCGAACAGTCCGATAATTCACTTTGCAATTCAGCCCATATTTACCTCTGTTTCCATAATTATTTCCAAAATTTATAAAATTATTGATAACATTTACGGAACAACGGATTCTCCTCGCAATTTCGCGGTTACTCAGTTGCATTTCTTTGAATGCGTTAATTTTCGCAATTTCGTCTGCAGATAAACGCTTTCCTTTTCCCATCTCCTAAAAAAGGCATTAAATGTAATGCAAGTGCCGCTTAATTTTTCCAATTAGGATCCAAACATAATCTTCTTTAGTTTTTGCCCCAAATTTATCAAAACTTCTATTTTTATTAGATTCGATAACTACAACACTTCACATGAACCTATTCTAATTTCCGGCTGTTGGTTAGCTTCAAACTCTATAGCTCAAATGAATTGATCTAACTGACGAGTAAATTCAATTGAACTGGCAAATGGCAAATACCGGAAACAAATGCGTTTATTGGAAGCCCTTAAGGTGAACCTATTCCAATTTCCACCACTGTACTTGTTTGCGATAATGGATTTAAAATTTTTTTAAAGGGCTGGTCTGGTCTAAGGGTTTGCACGCGTCTGTCGTGTTTGGTGGCAGGAACACGATTTTGACATTTGTTAAACTTTGATTTGGGTGTGGCGCTGCATTGTCCATAAATAAAATAATTTTTCGATTTTGCCGAATCATTTTGTTTATTTAACCAGATCATTATTTCACGTATCATCCTAGCCTTGGCATAGAAATGGCAATCCACTTGCAATAAATGTAAATCTACACCTTTAAAAAACCGTGGACTCTTTGCCTTCCCAATCACCAGAGGATTTTCGAACTCACCAATCATGTTGGTGCATAGGAGGATTGTTAGACATTTTTTTGAAATGTTGCCTCCCTGCAATCTTTCATTTTTAAGCCGCATAGTTTTTTCGGTAAGGGCTCTGAAAAAAGGGCAGTTTCGTCGTAGTTCAAAATATATTTCTGTGCATATCCGGAATTTCGCAATTTCGAGCCTTTTCTCGAATAAGTGGTCCAGAAATTGTAATGTTTGCCACCCTGGCACGGCCAAACCATTCGAATACAGCCATGTCTATGGTAAAGCCAGCGGTTTATGGGAAGCTTCTCCTGTGCCTACCATATTCATTTAAAAGGTCCTTTTTGTGCTTTAAAACCTCGCTTACTTGAGTTTTGCCCACATGGAATCTTGTTGCTAACACGCGAACTTTTCACGTTCACTCAGCCGAATAATCTCAACTTTTTCTTTAAGAGTTAACCGAACTCGCAAATTGGAAATATCTTACACTTGAAACACAAATTTTGTAAAAAAGCGGAATGCAACCAGCTGACAAAATCGATCAGGAATGTAGCCAATTAATGTTTAAGACCTTGATAGAACGAGAAACGATAAAGCAAGAGAAAATTACCTCAAGAAATAAAAATTGATAAAAAATATCCCCAGCTTTACACTAAGCCTGAAGCCAGAAAGAAAAAGCTCTGATTGCGAAAGTGCGAGAGAAGTAGACAATTACTGATTGGAAGGAAAAGCAAACAAGAACAAAAGAGGAGGCGAAAGTTAAAGTCAAAATGTTTTCTTTTTGCTGAAAAAGTTTGTTTTCTTACATGTAGTGTCCGTTATAGGGAGAGCATATAGTAAGGGAAAATCAACGGAAAGGTTGTCCGCGTCCGCTATTGAGAGTGTCCGTTTTATAGAAGTATTAAATGCCCAGAAACTAAGGCAAAAACGCCGGAGAATCAAAAATTGTCCGTTATAGGGAAATGTCCGCTATTGAGAAGTGTCCGTTAACCCTTCTGTCGGCACCTACTACAATATGCATATTATATACCCAATAGGTCTGGCTGGACCTACTGAGAAAAAATTTTTATTTTTTAGAAAAGGTGAAATTTTTATTGGTAGAATCATTCTATCAATTCCTTACTGCCATTTTTAAACAATAAAAGTAATAAAATCATTTTTTTAGAGACACTAGCAACGTTTTTAAGTGGGCATATTTTGAGGTGGTATTATTATAAACATGTTTTTCTCTTATTTTCATATCTTTTTGCTTCTCTATTTTCATGGCATATATCTAGTAGAAAGTTTGTTCGCATTTTTAAATATCAATATCTTTGGGCAAATATTAGGCGCTTTGTTAGTAGATTTTACCTCGATATTAGTCTGCAGATTTAGGGAAGTAGGTGGAAAGAAATAGGGAATTTTCAAGCATGAAATTCATTTCATTCTAAATTTTTCGTAAACTTCTTGATCAAATCTATTTAGAAAGACGTTCGTAAGTCTCTCATACCTAGTCCTAACTATTACACAAGAAAAAAAAAACTGGTTTGAATTTCCTTGAATCAAATCTCAGTTGATTAGGTGATGTTATAAAACGTGATGAAATTAGGCATACTTATTTCCCGAGCTTCACGGCTTTTCAAAGAAAAATCTCAGAAATTTTTATCGTTTATAGTACAAATTGAATTTTAATGACATTCTTACATCATAAATAAGAGAATTTTGAGAGAATTTCATATTTGCACCTTTTACCTCAAGAGAAGAATGGGGGGAAAAACTGTAGGTCTGGCCAGACCTATTGGGTATCAAAAAGCACTATAAATTTTAAATCATCAAAACCATACTCAAAACTTCAACCGATTTTTTCAAATTTTTGCAAAAGGCTTCTAAACATATTATTCTAGGATATCATGAAATATGAAGTCGCTACGATTTCATCTTCTATACTTGTATGACCAAAATATAGTGCCAAAGGTCTGGCCAGACCTTTGTGCCGACAGAAGGGTTAAGGGAAGTTTCACTGTATTCGGTTTCCAAATTAGGAAAAACTGGATACAACAGCATACAGAAAATAATATGTACCTACCTTAGTTAGTTTACTAACCCAATATGCATATATATGCAGAGTGTCCCTGTTTTCATGCGTCGATGATGATTACCGAAATGACGCTGAGAACAGGGACACCTTGTATAATTAATTATATGTACATATGCGCCGCCTATTAGTCAACATTTACAATGTAAACTGACATTCACAATACATCATAATATAATGTGTACGAGTCGGTTGAACATACATATTTCAACGAGAAACTGGACATCGAACTTTAAGAAACTGGAGTCGATTAGTATGTCTATAGTGTCAAAGCGAAAACATATAAACATGTTTTATTGCAACTATTATTCCGCATGAAAGAAATTCTTTTATGTTGGTCACTAAGTATAAGTACCCAAGTGGATATGATTCGCCCAGCAAAAGTCGATATCTTGTAGTCGCATTCACTACACACACAAACACACTGACAGGAACAAACAAATTGAACACAATCGCAAGTTGACCGATGTGAACACGCAGAGCCTGTCTCTGTACTTCTTGAGATACGTCAAGAAATTTGAAATCAATTTCGCTTCAATGCATTCTACAATGAGAAAAATTTATTAACAGGCTTCCTTTCGAAGGGATTGTGTGATACGAATGTGTGTATGACGGACTCATGTGTCGAAGGATTTCAGTGCAGAATGTTCAAGCTTTACGCCTTTTGATTAAGATTTCTTCTAGTTTCATGTGACATCAATCTATTTAAGCAATTCTTTAGTAAATCCCGACCATGGATACAATTCAAATACATATGTAATAAAAACATCAACTAAATCCCAATTTGTCATATTAGATGATAAAATGCTCGATATGGACTGACGTGCTGGATGGCGTGCTTGTAAGAATGTCTTGTCTCGCAACATATTTAGTCAATAGATACCTGTTCTTGCTTAAAGCAGCAAATAAACGTTAGAAAACGGTGCGGGGTCTTTCTAAGTAAAAAAGAAACTTATACATATGAGCAGTTTTACTTGGGTTCAGTGAGCGTATTGCAATCTTTTCCTCTATATTCAGATCATGACTTCGATCGACTTGGCACTTGACGCAGTTATCAATCACAATATTCTCATTCTGTATGGACAGTTTCATTAATATCTGTATTATACGACTCCCCAGTGGCGGTGTATGATAGTCATAATGATTTTATTTTTAAATGATGCATACGATCACGTTATATTTTATTGTACATATGTACGTACTTATATACATATTTTATAATATTATAGGTCTAAGCTCTAAGGGTTCTATTACACAGTCATATATTGGTCATATATATGATAATAGATACATATTATCATATCCTTAAGCCTACTCGATTTCGTTTAGTGCACGTATAAAAATTGAAACCGAATGAATCGAGTAGGCTTGATGATAAATGACTAGAAATATGACAGTGTCATGGAGCCCTTATCCCGAGAATTAATTTTCCTGAATTTTAACGTTCAGCCTAAATTGAAAAATGCACATGGCGTGAAAACGAAACGTCAAAATCGTTAATCAAATAATATATAACAACGCGAATAATTAAAATTGTTACTACCTTTTTAATTTTTTAGAATCTATAATAGCCAATGAATAAGAAAATCTAAAATAGAAATGCAAATAACCGCTAAATACACTAGATATGCGACTTTTTTCTCTGGACCAAAATATTTTCTATGGTTACTTGATTTTGTAGCTTCGATGACATTTCTGATACGAGTTTTATATGGAAAATTGTTTGTAAACAAAATCATGCACATGCGCAGCTTAATGCTGTTACTTCGTAGTAGGGGCGTCGGAAAAATGGGGGCAATGAATACGAAATTTTAAAATTAATATATGCTTAAAATTAATTAATCAGCAACGTTCCTGTTGCACAACTGGATACCAACAGCATCAAAATTTGCACTATTGCCAAAAGTACATTTAAATGGAATTGCAAAGCGTTGCGTGGTATATTCGTTTAAATACAAAATGTTAAATAGTGTGTATTCCAGTGCATTGGGGTTGAATACTCCAACCAATGAAAAAGCCGAAAAGTATTAAACCATGCCAGCCCCAAACACTAAATTTCCTACGCCACTGCTAGCTATAAAAAAAATCAAATTGACGCCTTTATTTTCAGATATTTCGTTTCCTTCTTTTTCTTCTTCATTGATAATAGCTGAAGAGTCTACCATTAAATTTGCTAAGAAACAAATTGTTTGGAAAGCTCTGAAAAAGGACATAAAAAAACAGTAATTAATCCTTGAACGAACGAGGAAAAATTAAATATAAGTTCCGGGAAACACAAAAATTTTCCATTTAAGCCCGAATTATTCCGTTTTTCCGTCCTTGAAACAGGAAACAAGCGGATATGTAATGTACGCGACTTCCTCTTTGATATGACACTCCGCATGACCACGTTCGATCAAGGATTAATTAGTGTCCTTTTTCGGAGCTTTAAAAAAAATTCTTAGCAAATTTTAAGGTATAATCTTCAGCTATTATAGATTCTAAAAAAGGAAAAAAGTAGTGTCAACTTGAATTATTCGCGTAGTTATGGTTTTGGAAAGATACAGATAATAATAAGTTACGGGAAACGCGAGATTCTTTATTTAAGCCCGATATATTCCTTTGAGTATCCTTGAAACAGGAAAAAAACACCGGATATGTAATGTATGTACTTGGCGTCGCATTTGATATGACACCCCGCATGCCCACCTCTGATCAAGGATTAAATTGTGTCCTTTTTGGGACCTTTCCGATGAAAATTTTTCTTAGCAAAATGAATTTTAGACTCCTGGCACCCTACTGAATCGAAAACAACCAAAATTAGCCTTACTCTATTTTTTTTCAATTTGGAGGCCTGAATTAGGATAGTTTGACTGGACTACTAGTGTAGTTCCGAGGTGATTTCAGATTGCAAAGTGTGGTGGAGAAAATTTTTTTTTTGTTTCTTATGTTTTTTGGGGTGCTGAGCTCGAATCCGGAGCTTCCCACCAAAATTTTGTTGCGGAACAGGATCAAAACCGCGAAAAAAAACCAAAATTTTCGGAGTTTTCCCGTTTTTTTGTTTATAACTCCGAAAGTGTACATTTCTCCGAAAACCTGTAAATGAAAATATTAGAGAAAAAATAACTGCGGGTCCAACGCGCCATTAATCATTAAAATGTGTTAAGCGGTATTGCTACAATTGATAGTCATTTTTTTGGCGTTTTTTGCAATTTTTACCCTGTTTTGCAAAGAAATTTTGGTGGGAACTTACAGATTCAGGTTCTGCACTCCAAAATACACAATGTACAAGATAAATGCAACTTGTACGACCAAAAATGAAAAACCGTTCAATCTCAAAATTTTTTTCATAAAATGGAACTATGTTAAAAATGGCAAATTTAAATTATCCACTGTAGTAATACCGCTCAACAGATTTTCATTATTTATGTCTCTTTGGACGCGCAATTATGTGCTCTCTAAAATATTCATGGAGAGTTTTTCGCAGAAATAAATAGTTGCAGAATTAGGGGGCGAATAACGGAAAAACAGCGAAAATTTTAAGGTTTTTCACGATTTTGACCCTGTTCCGCAACGAAATTTTGGTGGGAAGCTCCGGATTCGTGCTCAGCACCCCAAAAAACATAAGAAACAAAAAAAAATTTGTCTCCACCACATTTTGCAATCTGATGTACTAGGTTTATCACGTAGTAACTACACTATACCATATTTTATTGAGATGTGATGTACACCTCTAAGATCAAGTTGACTTGTCCGTCACTAATAATTTGAACATGTAAAATAGTAACAGAAACCTTTAGAATAGTTTCTTCTCATTTTTAGATTTTCCTCAAGCAAAAGTTGTATGATTAACCTCCTTGGCTTTGCTATAGTATTCGATTTATCAGATTATGCTACGTTCATTTTTCGTGACCGTTCCATTACGATGCACCATCTTTTACAAATGATTTTCCCAGTAAATTCAATGGACTCCACAAGCTCTTAATGGTGGACTGAAATATTTTTCAACAACGATAAATATGGGAAAACAAAGTGTTTTATATGATATACACAATGCACTAAAATAGGTCATTCAAATGAGACTATTGTAATTACATAGTCTACTAGAATCTCGAGGATAAGAAATAATGGTTGGTTATTGGTTTTAAATTATATACAAGAATGGATCGATGGAGTGGAAATGTAGCAGAATGTTTACGAAAACATTTTTATTCAAGTGCAAGAATATTCGTGAAGAATCGTATTTTTTTTATTTCATAAATTCTAACAGACTTTTTACTATTTTATTCGTTTCTGTAATATGGTAATAAATTAGGCAGATGTTATTTGCAGACTGTATAACCTTCTTAACGAGAAAGAAGTGTAGTTTGATTGCGATCTCTTACTGCGAGTTTAATACTTACGAGATACAGAATCCTCCCATTCGAAACACTAGTCTAATTATTTTGGAACTGAAACGCTAGTGCACGTAATCCGATTACGTACGGTTACGGTTACTTAATGTTTACGTAATCGGTAGCTTCATGCTAGATGGTAAGGGGCAGAGTTTGGCTAAGATGGCTTATTACGTAATTCAGTTTTGTTTTCTTTTTAGAAGTTCCTTCAATTAACTCCTTTACCCGGAAGTTCGGCATAAAATAAGCATTGCGATCAGGCGCTAGATTTTAGGGAAATTACTGGGGAACTAAAACTGAAAGAAACATATACGCAGTTGGTGGCTTTTCTATATGCTCTTGTTATACCCTTCACTCGTAGAGTAAAGGGTATATTCACTTTGTCATGAAGTTTGTAACGCATTGAAGGAAGTACTCTGACCATATAAAATATGTATGTATGAGTCGTTTTACTCGGTCAGTTTAAAAGCTATCGAGCTGAAATTTTGCACACATGCTTCTTTTTATTACAGGCGGTTTGTATGTTTGAATCACTGAAATTGGACAAATGGTGTCGTGGGGCTGCCATACAAACCCAACCCCCCAATTAGATTTTTCTAAGAAAAACTTTTTTATTTGTGCACCAATTTCAACTATAAACTCTACACAAATGTGTTTATATTGATGTCACAAGACATATGTAAGAATGGATGGAATCATGTCATGGGGCTACCATATACAAACCCAGCCCTCCAAATTGAATTTTTCTAAGAAAAGCTTTTTTATTTGCTCACCAATTTGAGCCAAACATCATAAAAATGCATTTAAATTGATGCCACAAAACATATGTAAATATGAATGGAATCGGACGATGGGGTCATGGGGCTGTCATACAAACTACACCAATTGCAAAAAACCTTAATGCGTCATAGGTTCGCCCGAAAAATAACTTTTAGCCCGAAGAGAGTGAAGAGGATTCAAATTTCGGCCGCGCCCGAAATTAGCCTCGGTCTCGTTTTAGTTAATTTAATTAAAAAAAAAGCTTTCTAGTCGGGAATCGCTTGTATTTTGGAAGTCTAATGCCAAATTTGGGTACATTCAAAGTGTGGACATTTACCCTATAGATCAAATGTGACAAATGCAAGTACATACTTTTATCTGTTATTCTCTCTCTCTAGTTCCTGTCAACCCGTTGTGGGGCATAGGGCATTAATCACGCCTACTCTCCACCTCGTTCTGTTTTGCGCCAACGGCGCTAGCTGCGACCATGTAAGATTTAGCGTTTTCGCTTCGCTAGTTACCGATCTTCTCCATGTGTTCCTTGGCCGCCCAACACGGCGTCTTGCTCCGGAGTCTTGTGGATTCCAGTTTAGAGCCTTTTTTGCGACGTTTTTGGGCTCTCTTCGGAAGGTGTGACCTATCCATTGCCACTTAAGTCTTTTGATCGAAGTGCCTATCCTTTCCTGGCCAGTTATAGTAAGGAGATCCTCGTTCGAAATGATCTCCGGCCAACGAATATTTAGGATGCGCCGTAGACACTGATTAACAAAAGTTTGCAACTTATCAGTGATCTCTTTAGTCACCTTCCAGGTTGAGCAGCCATATAGCAGAATGGATTTCACATTAGAATTGAAGACACGTATTTTGGTGCGTCTGGAAATATTGTTGTTTAGCCAGAAAGGAGTCAAATTGAAGAAAGCCGCCCTAGCCTTGTTTACCCGTGATTTTACATCAGCATCTGCTCCACCATCTGCTGTAACTACACTTCCGAGATAGCAAAATTCATCAACTTTTTCGACTGCCTGTCCTGAAATACAAATTTCGCTTTGCCCACCTGGATATGTGCTCAAGAACTTAGTCTTGGCAGCATTGATTTTCAGCCCCGCATTACGACTCGCGCAATTTAGAGCTTCTGTCATTTGAGCGACATCATCCGTGTTTGTTGATAGAAGGCAAATGTCGTCAGCGTAGTCAAGATGTGGAAGGTGATCGAACAATTTCCATCTGATACCTTTGTTACGATGTAATTGGAGCGCGGAGCCGAGTACATCACTAATGGCAACAAGGAAGAGAATAGGTGACAAAATGCAGCCTTGCCTTACTCCACTGTGCACCTCAAAAGGATCTGAAAGCTTGCCCTTATGCAGGACGTGACATTGGGCTCCATTGTAGGATTCCTTGATGATGGAGATTATCTTATCTGGGATATTTCGTCTCCGTAAGGCATTCCAGATGTAGAGACGATCAACGCTATCGAAAGCTTTCTCAAAATCGATGAACATGAGATGTCCTTGATTCATCCTAAAACAATCTTAGCCATCAGCTTGGAAACAGCAGGAAGTAGGCAGATCCCACGCCAATTATTGCAATTCTTCAGGTCACCTTTCTTCGGAATCATTAATAATTACGCCCTTTTTCCACTCACTGGGAAGAGTTTCGGTTTCCCAACACTCTTGGATTAAGGGAAGGAGAATATCCGCTGAAGCGATAATATCCGCTTTCAAGAATTCAGACGGAATTCCATCAATCCCAGGGGCTTTACCGGCGTCCCTTGATTTAATAGCGTCTATTAGTTCCTTTTTGGATGGTGGACCAGAACTAATGCCGTCTATTTGAGGGACGTCTTCTGCTGGCAATGAAGATGCACTTGCAGGTCCGAAGGTGTTATTAAGGACCTCTAAAAAGTGTTCTCTCCATCTTTGCAGCTGTTGTTCTTCGGTAACGAGCAGAACACCTTCCTTATCTTTCACAGGATGTTCCGTTAGTAAAGATCTGCCAGTTAATGGCTTGATAAGCTTGAAGAGTGTTCCACTGTCACCACGGATAGCCGCATCCTCTGCCTCCTTCGCAAGCGCGTTGATATTATTGCGCTTATCACGCCTAACACTCCTTTGAACGCCTTTTTGGAGCGAACGGTATTCAGCTCTGTTATCTGTTATTCTACGTACCCAATTTTGATAGATTTCAAGTGTCATTTTGGAATTTGAAAATCGAGATTTCCAACGGTGTGTTTTTGACCATTCCTAACTTGCATCTTTTATACGCGTAAATTTTTGAAGTTTCATACACAGTTGTTCGAAAAATCTTGTTTCCAACATAAAGTAAAAGTAAAGTTTTCAAAAGGCTAACGGTACATCTCATTTTTTATAAGAAGTTACTTATTGGACTCCTCAGCAGCATTTCGATTAAAACTTAGCAATTTTTATTTTGCGACCCGCTTGAAATTTGGGTTATTTGTCCCACTGACAGTACACACCAGCTTTTCAGATTCTCCTTGATAACTTCACCAATCCAGAGAATATAACGAGTTCTTCAACCATCCGCCAGTTTTAGAGTCAGAATTAAGGGTAGAAATTGCTTCCGCTATCTATAATTACATTCGATTGTACACAACCGCTAACGCTGTCAATGCTACTGTTGGTCTTTGAAGCATACTATAAAATCCCTATGTACGACATTTAGAAATAATCTTTCTTCCCTTTATCGATTGGATACAAGCCCTTCGAATGAAACATTTTACTTACATAGTTCGTCTAAGTTGGTTAAGCCCCAAAATAACGCGTTCGTAAATACTGAAATACTGTTTTAATACTCGTTAAAGAGTGAGAGATTTAGGGGCCCTTCCACAAGCATCAGCACCGAATGTCTAATATGGAATTAAAATCTCATCACTATCAATCGATTGCGTCGAATTTTTCGGTTTCATTTAGTTCACACATTTTCGCACATTTTCGGCCAGCAGCTTAAAGGACTTTTTTCGTATTTCTCTAATTATTCCATGAAAACTCGATTAACGGAATTTTCAGTTATCCGAACCATCCTTGTCAACATTAGTTCGGATAATCGACGCTCTACTGTAAATCCATACATTAATGTAGCCATACGTGGAGTCAAGATACTTTGATCATATTTACGTACTTTTATAAAATTATTTTAGCGAGATACATGTTGACGCGACCAAAGACGAAATTTTGTGTTTTGTAGCTGTGCTGACGTTTTGTAAGCGCTGTTGTGCCCACTTTAACCGGTCTCTTATTCTTAAAGCGCAGTATAGACCTCGGGCGGAATGAAAATGAAATTTTTGTCCGCTGCGATTTTTTCAATGAAAATGCATGCTTACTGTCTTGGAACATGTCGGAAATGATGGGGAATTCCATAAGCTACAATCCGAATATGGTTCCAAAATTTTTCTCGGCCATTTTATGTATTATTTTTCGATTCCCCCGTCATTAGATATTTTCCACGGTGAAATGACCGGGGAATCGAAAAATAATACATAAAATGGCCGAGAAAAATTTTGGAACCATATTCGGATTGTAGCTTATGGAATTCCCCATCATTACCGACATGTTCCACGACAGTAAGCATGTATTTTCATTGAGAAAATCGCAGCGGACAAAAATTTCATTTTCATTCCGCCCGAGGTCTATTCAGGCCTTAAATGCAAAATAATATTGAATGATGTTAAAGACAGACAGGACAATTTTTCATAAGAATTATCATCATCTCATCATAAAAAAGACGAAGACATACTCGAAATTAAAAGTCTTTGAGATAAACAAAGGCACTCGTCCATGAATATGGTCTGTGCAACTAATTCCGCTTAGATCTTTTATATTTTTCATTACATATCCTTGATACGGGCATGCCACTCCAGGTACATGTACACACAATTTACTTAATTTCAACAATCATATGCAAAGAAAAGGATTCTTTTTGTTTTCATCGCCCGTTTCGCTTTCTTGTCTTACAATATCCCTTGGCCGTCGAAATATTATTAATATGTCAAAATACAAAAAAAAAAAAGAAGGAATTATATTCCATTTTATGACGACTTCCGTGACTTTCAGTTCATTGCAGGACTACTATTTTTACGAGTGGCACACGGGAATATTTCTGTTTTAGACAAAAACTTCTATTTGAAAGACGAATTGTTTGTGTGAGTACATGCACAATTCGAAATAAGCACTATCCTGGCACGAACAAAACAACAACAACAATAGAGCCAGCAGAACCCCATTATATCAAATGACAGAGTACAGAATAGTAGTAGCAGAGAAAGAGTGGTAAACTTTGCAGAAATTCATTTACAATTGCAGTAGTGAAAAAGCTATAAACTGAAGAGCGCATTTCATTTATATCATAAAATGTGAATAAGCTTTTCGTGCTCCGACGACAACGACGACTACAAGCTTGATACGAAATAAACACTGCACACGGAGGCTAGTTCCGTACCGTATTATCAATGTATCCTGATGAATTGGGCAGGAAGAAGGATATCCTGGTGACGACGGAGAGACGATGAAACGTCGTACGGCGAAAAATTCATTGTCGTGCAACAATTTATGTAAGTGTGCGTATATCCTGTCAGAAATTCATGGCCACGGTTACACTCATTGTGCAATTTCTATTTCCACTTCCGTAAGCAAACTTCATTCAGCTTACTAGAAGATGCTTAGCTTTGGGATAAATATTTACGTAGGTGACGAGAACATTTTTTTCGCGTAGATGGTGTGAGCGCAGTAATGACCTTCGCCCAAGCTTGTCTCCTAACTGAAATGTGTGGGTGGACTTCCAATATGAGTCAAGTACAGAGAGTCAACGAGATATGAATTCTATCCACGAGCTACGTCCATGAGTATGTACATAGGTACCATTTATCCTTTCGTTTAAAGTGACTTACAGAAACTTGTAATTTCGGGGCCAAATTTGAACGTGCAGTCAGTTTTTACAGATATTAAATGTGCAATTAGTGAAAAAGTGTAAAAACGCATAGCTCAGTTTCCAACCACTGTAACTATAAATCTTAACATTTATGAGATTTGCTTTCCACACTGCTACGGCAACAAAATGTTCCTTCTTTGTGTAACCAGGAGATCAAACTCAGCCTTTCTCATTTTGAACATTAATTTACCGTTACTCCAGTCGCTGATCGAAATGGCCGCCAAGATTTTCATACTAAGGAGCTACGGTAAGATTTTAAATGAACATATCCTGGAATTGTTTTTTGATGAATCCTCAAATTATCACTTGTGTACAACTCACACCTATCGGATTCACTTATATGTGCATCAGCCCAATGCTTTAATGGCGGACACGATCTAGGTGTACCACAAATCTAATCATCATCTGATGGAAAACATGCGACTGATGCCCTAATACAGATAGTTAAAACATGGCAATGACGATAAAAGTACCTCACATCACACTTGATACGAACACGCAAATGAATTCTATGAAAAAGTGTGATATCGCATGAATTTCACACTTTATTTCAGACTATAACAATGTTAAGGCAACAATTTAAAAGGCAAATGTCACTTTTCCAAAGCCAAGTTCGAGGCTTCTTTCAGCTAAATTTATTCAATTGATTTACATGAACTCATATAAATAAATTGTTACACATTATTGCGTATAGTCTAAGAAAAATCCTGGCATTAAAAGTCCAAACCGATTGGGGGTCCGCAACCTTAAGAAGAGGGGGGAAAGAGGGGCATTTTTTACGTTTTTTTTGCGATTATTTAAAAAACGGTTAGAGATACAGAAAAATGGTCTGAGGACGAAAAAGCTACATAAAATTATCCTTACAATGATATATTGTGAATAAAATATAAATAACAGGCGCGACAATCCAGCATTGGACTAAGGCCGCAGGATGTGTTAGTGACATCCTATTTCCAAGATCTTATCTGCTTTTTGTTGAGGTAATGAGATCAGCATCACGCTCAGCAGTGTTATTTATCCCCACAAATGGGTACTCGTTTAACATCTGAGTGAGATCATAGTCCGTCACAAGGTCGTAAGTTCGAAAAACACCATGATCCACGGTGAGATTCGAACTCATGGCCCTGTGCACCGAAGGTGCGCGCACTAACCGCTAGACCAGCCAGACTACTATACTATACTACTATACATATATTGTGAATACTTATACAAAATTTGACGGCTGAACTAGCATTCTTTCAAAAGTTATGGAGCTTTTAAAAAAGGTCTAAAATGAAAATATTCTAATTTATTTTCTAGTCTAACGCCGAAATATTCAAGTAAACTCTAATTTGTTATATTTCATTGCAACGATAATTTTATGAAGTTTTTTTCGTCCTCAGACCATTTTTATGTATCTCTTAACGCTTTTTAAAAAATCGCAAAAAACCGGAATAATGCCCCCCTTTTCCCCTTTTCTTAAGGTTGCGGACCCCAATCAGTTGGGACTTTTAATGCCATAATCTGGCGACCATCCCCAACCATAATCCAAAAAAATTTCCGATGTAGGATTTTTGCCGTTCGATGGCCATATTTTAGCCCAATTTTCATAGACTAAAAATAAATTGGCAACCAAAGATAATTATTACATAGAAAAAACTTGGCTTTGCAAACTTTTCACACGAATATTGTCGGGGTCAAGCGCCATAGATTTAAAAACAAGTTAATAATTAAAATTGTTAAGTATGGCATTAGGTATACGAAAAATCCAATCTGTGTTTGGTTTGTTAAATCGACATTAGTTCGACAGCCAAGGACGCAAGAGTCGGCATATTATCCAATCGATTGAATAATCAAAGTTCATTTATGTGGAGCTTTCTCCCCAGAAATGAGCTATGATTGTTCAATCCCGCCTCTAATACGTGTACCGGGACAAGGTGAAGCTTCAATGTTCTTCCTCAGTCTATTACAAAAGTTCTTAGTTCCGCGTTTTTGCGACCGCACATATAAAAGTTTCTTACGTAAAAAGTGCTCACGCATTAAATCGCTCACATTTTAAATAGTGCAGTCAAAATATCCCAATTCAGGCCTCCAAATAGAAAAACATAGAGTAAGGCTAATTTTTGTTGTTTTTGAATCAGTGGACTGCCAGGAATCTACAACGGGAAACGCGAAAATTTTCCATTTAAGCTCGATTTATTCCGTTGAGTGTCCTTGAAACAGGAAACAAACACCGGATATGTAATGTACTCGACGTCCCCTTTGATATGATACCCCGCATGCCGACCTCCGGTCAAGGATTAAATAGAATCCTTTTTTGTCCTTTTTGGGACCTTTCCGATCAATTTTTTTTTAGCAAAATCAGTTGTAGATTCCTGGGAGCCCACTGATTTAAAAACAACAAAAATTAGCCTTACTCTATTTTTTTTTATTTGAAATGCTAATATTACTACACTAAATGAAAACTGACTTTTGAAAAATCGAATTCTTTTTGCAATGTGTATAAAAGCAATAAGCTCAGTTTATTTATTTACTTGATAAATATAAAGTCATTAAACTCAGTTGCATAAGAGCCGTAATAATATTTTTAGGATTCCTGTTTAACTGCATTTCAACGCATGTTTTATGCTTCAAATTAAACACACACCAAATGAGTGCCGGCAATTCCAGTGTACGAAATTTTTATTATTCTCGCGAATTAATTCAAATGACAGGTGTAGTCGTGGAATTCACACACAGTCCAATGATTTTGGCAATTCTGGTTGCTTCTGGTTGTTGAATCTCACACGAAAACGAGCCTTATAAAATACGAGTTCCACTCAAATCCATAAGAAGAATTGACCTGCGCAGCGCGATTTCATTTCGAATTTAGCGATTCAGAAACCTAATCTAGTGTGCTTAATGTGTCAAAATGTTGTAGTGAGTTTTAACCACAATTCCATAGATGAATATTATAATTATAAATATCAAGGCATAGTTTCAAGTTACTCTACTGTGTGCTAAATTAAGCTGTTACCTTTAATTACCGCAAAATTGATCGTTTATTTTTTCGCGAAGCTATATAGAAATTCAATCCGATAGGTGTGAGTTATGTATCAAAGTGTTGTTTGGAATTCGATTCAATGTAACGTATGTTTTGGATCGAATATGGACTTTTGAACAGACGCAGGTAGTGCATGGCTGGCTAGACTATACCCATCGACATGTCTTTGTACTATGTTAAAGTTTTCAACAAGTCATATGAGGTGTAGATTTTTGTATACACTATTGCAGGTACTGTCAGTGTTTATATCATTCGTACGAGCAAAGCATTCTTCTAAAATCTAAATGCAACGTCCGTCTTACACTTCCATCCGTAGGTTAGATACATACCTTCATCTGACTGCGGAAGGATGAAAATTGTGATGAAACCCAAATTGCAATCTATGTTTATTGACCACTGTAATCGTCCTTGGCTGAATTGTGTTCACCTTATGCCACACCGGAATTGTGGTGAATTTCGTATGTTGTTTCTGTTTTACGAACTTTGATAAAGTTGTTGAGACGAAAAGAATCGAGAGAGTGGAAAAGATGGAAACTATTTTCATTCGAGCTTGAATCGGATAGGTTAAGAATTCAGAATGGTTTTCTTTATTAGAGGCGAAATTTTATTATTTGCCTAGTGCTTCAAAGTGGAGTACGGACAAGTTTAGTATTCGTTTTAATCGGTGTGTATATGTGGAATACTGAGGTAGGTATTTTTATCTTGTCTGTAACTCAATTGATGCGGACTGATACCTTTATTTAAGGTGCACAAATTCATAGGGAGAAATGCATAGACATAGAAATGACATAATTATTTTAGTGAATGGTATTGTTTGGCGACTTTTTTTTCGCCTGAAATGCTTACTAATTTTGCAATGCACAACGTACTAAATAGACATTTTCAATTGAATTCAATCGTACAGTGACAGATTATAATAACCGAAACGGGATTGACATTGTAATCAGTATTCGCCCACTTAATCTGTCCAGGCTTAAAGTGTACTAAACTGAATTACCTTATTTCAAATAAATGAATCAATTGTTGAATTATACCACAACCGGGAACTTACCTGTAAAAAAAAAAGAAAATTAAAATGGAACAATTTAAAATAAATAAATGATTATCTGATTTGCAAAAAAAAATAATTTTTGGGTGTAGTTGTACTTTCAAGTCCTAAATGCTTAGAATGGTTTCGGATTTCAAGTTTCGCTGGAAACGTTGACTTATTGGTGGAAATACTGACACGCATTTTCCAACTGGTGTGTTTAATAAATGGGCGCAAAGAAAAAAAACATCTCTAACTTGTCAAAAACTGTTTGTACAAGGATGTGTTAAGAACGTCTAATCAACACCATGAGTATTAATTCAATTCAATTCAATGTTTATTCAACCATAAAAACAATTTAGTGTACATTACAAGTCAGTTTTGTTATTAGGAGATTGGGCAAAGCCCTTGCAACTTAAAGTAAATATGAATAAGAGGAAACGGAATTTTGGATGTACAATTAAAATGATGCAAGAGGAAAATGGGCAACAAAACCTCTTATCAGAATCTTAATCTATGACTTACAAAACTAACTTTAAAAACTACTTACTAACTATAAAAATTAGACTTGATTGTACAAAGTACAAATATATTTAAGCTACACAAGCAAAATTTAAGAATTTGATACTTGATAGGTACTTGTCAATAGAGGATTCGTGGATTGAAATTGTTACACATATTATTGATTATTTTATTGTAGATCAAATGAATTTTAGACTCTGAATGAAGTTGCGTGGTCCTATAGTAACGCGGTAAATTACTCGCAACAAAAGTTTCAAAATCTAATTTTGTTTAGTTTGGATGTTTTTAATATGGGAAGGGGCACATGTCCCCTGTGGCGCGGGTCAAGAATAGTGCCTCCGTCTTTCCCGACGTGCCGTAAGAGGCCACTTAAGGGACAGGAGAGAATAAAACTCTCCTGAGTTTCGAACATATCTCCACAATTGTGCGCGCAGCAAATCTGTTTTGCGCTCAAGGGTTTAGATATGTACGAAACTTAACAACAAATTGACCCCTGTGGTTTTGGGGTTAGAATTATACCACAGCGATCCCGGCTTGTCGTAAAAGGCGACTTGAGGGATAGGGTATGTAGGCTTGTATCCTGCGTACCTGAAATTTACTTTACACTCGAAACATCAAACGAGCCTCGGATACCTCGGACTGATTCAACGGCAACGACTTTTGGCTATAAACAACGGACTACGATCGGTTTTTGGAACGTTCGGACGATGTGGGGTGAGTGTAATAACACAAGGCTCACAGAAGTCGAACAGGAAATGACCGCATACAACATCGCTATACTAGGACTGAGCGAAACAAGATGGCTCGGATCGGGGGCGACTTTATCACCAAGCTCTCGCACTGTATTGCTCTACTCTGGAAGTGAAGACGATAATTCACCTCGGCAAGCGGGCGTCGGAATCCTGTTGACTAGGAATGCACGCCGATCCCTTATCGACTGGAAACCTATCTCCGTATCATCACAGCCAGATTCAAATCCAGAGTACGAAACATCACAATTATTCAGTGCTACGCACCGACTGAGCCTGCAGACCAATCCGCAAAGGACGTTTGGACACCTTTGATATGGCTCCCAGGGGTGACATCAAAATTATAATGGGGGATCTCAACGCCAAAGTCGGTACTGATAATTTAGGCTTGGAACATCTTATGGGCAATAACGGGCTTGGCGACAGGAACAATAATGGCGAAATGTTCGTGGAGTTTTGTAACTCTCGGCAACTAGTCATTGGCGGAACGTTGTTCAAGCATAAACCCTGCCACCTAACAACTTGGATTTCTCCTGATGGCAGAACAGAGAACCAAATTGACCATATTGCTGTTTCTAACACATGGAGAAACTGCCTCTTAGACGTCAGGTCGAAGCGTGGGGCTGATGTTGGCAGCGACCACCACCTTGTTATCGCGAAATTTCGCTTACGAACGGCAGCGATTCAACGATCTCACAACACGCGAATCTTGCCACGATTTAATGTGCAAAAGCTAAAAAATTCCTCAACTAGACGTGCATATTCGACCGCCTTGCACGAAAAAGCTTGTGCAGCAACATCTCTTCAGAATCCTACAATTGAAGATAGATGGAATTTTGCAAAGGATTCTTTTATTTCATGTGGCGAAGCGACTGTGGGAAGATTGGAGCGTGGTAGGAGACCATTTATCAGTGATGCTACTTGGTCTCTTATCTCAGCACGCAAAAGAGTTAAGGAACAGATTAACTCTGCTGCTGATGATTCAGCTAAAAATCAACTTCGTGCTGAATACCGTTCACTACAAAAAGGCGTGCAGAGAAGTGTGAGGCGTGATAAGCGTACTTACATCAACGCTTTAGCGAAGGAGGCAAATGATGCGGCTTACCGTGGTGAAAGCGGTACCCTATTTAAGCTAATTAAACCACTAATTGGCAAGTCGTTCACAACGGACCATCCTGTGAAAGATAAAGAAGGGTTACTGCTTGTTACTGAAGAACAGCAGCTTCAGAGATGGAAAGAGCACTTTTTTGAGGTCCTTAACAACCGTTTCGGGCCTGCAAGTGCATCTTCATCGGCAGAAGAAGACGTCCCTCCAGTAGCCAGTATTAATTCCAGACCACCATCTAAGACGGAATTAAAGCGGGTTATCGAATCTATGGACGCCGGTAAGGCCCCGGGGATAGATGGAATTTCGGTCGAACTATTTAAAGCGGATTCGAATGCTACAGCGGATATTCTGCTTCCCCTCATCAGAGAGTGTTGGGAAACCGAAACTCTTCCAGTAGAATGGAAAAAGGGCGTAATTATTAAAATTCCCAAGAAGGGTAACCTTAAGGATTGTAATAATTGGCGCGGTATTTGCCTACTTCCAGCTGTATCCAAGCTGATGGCTAAAATTATTTTGAACCGGATCAAGGATGAAGTTGATCGCTTTAAGGCTTTCGTGAGGGTTTTTCATGTAGCGACCATATAAACACTCTCCGAATTATTATTGAGCAATCCGCCGAATGGAGATCCCCATTACACCTCATGTTTATTGATTTCGAGAAGGCGTTCGATAGTGTTAATCGGGAGTATGTATATTTGGAGAGCTCTTCGTAGGAGGGGCATACCAGATAAAATAATTTCCATCATCAAGGAATCTTATCAGGGAGCCCAATGTCACGTTTTGCACAAGGGTAAGCTTTCAGATCCTTTTGAGGTGCACAGTGGAGTGAGACAAGGTTGAATTTTACCACCTATTCTTTTCCTCATAGCCATTAACGATGTACTAGTGAGCGCGCTTCAAAACCAGAGGAAAGTATCAGATGGAAAATGTTTGATTACCTGCAACACCTAGACTATGCTGACGATATTTGTCTGCTTTCAAATAAAAAGGAGGATGTAGCTCAAATGGTCGATGCTCTGCATTGCGAAAGCCGTAATGCCGGGCTCAAGATAAACGCTGCCAAGACCAAGTACTTGAGCTCCCATCCTGGTGGACAAAGCGGAATTTGTGTTTCGGGCTAGGCAGTCGAAAAAGTTGACGAATTCTGCTACCTCGGAAGCATAGTCACAGCAGATGGCGGCGCGGACGCTGATGTACAATCGCGTATCAATAAGGCTAGGGCAGCCTTCTTCACTTTGACTCCTTTCTGGCAAAATAACAACATTTCCAGGCGCACCAAAATCCGAATCTTCAATTCTATTGTAATATCTGTGCTTCTTTATGGCTGTTCAACTTGGAAGGTGACCAACGAGATAACAACTAAGCTGCAAACTTTCGTAAACCAGTGCCTACGGCGCATCCTACAAATCCGCTGGCCGGAGATTATTTCCAATGATGATCTCCTGAGTATCACAGGCCTGGATTGGATAGGCACTTCTGTCAAAAGGCGAAAGTGGCAATGGATAGGTCATACTCTCCGAAGAGGGCCAACAAATATTGCAAAGCAGGCCCTAGATTGGAACCCTCAGGGAGCCAATGCTAGACGCCGTGTTGGACGGCCAAGAAACACGTGGAGAAGATCGGTTAATAGCGAGGCTGCTTCATTAAACAAACAGTGGTCAGACCTAAAGACGATGGCACAGAACAGAACGAGGTGGAAAGTAGGCGTAGTTGATGCCCTATGCCCCACAAGGGGTTAACAGGAACCAGAGAGAAATAATACCCAGAATATTACAGATTATTATAAAGTGAATTATATAATTTCGGGATATGATTGGTGGTTAACCGCTTATGTTATTTTAAGATGAAATTGGGCACCGTTTCAGTATCTGTGGCGCCAAATTTTGATGATGCAATTTCATTAATATTAGCCCGAAACGATCGAATCTCCAAACCTTTTTCGCGAAGCCGTGAAGGTTCTTCAGATATTATATAGCAAATTTTGAAATTTCTTTTGGGGTTAGTCTTTAATTTGAAATTAGGGGTATTTTTTTCAGTTTGATGTGAATCAATAAGAGTGCACTGAAAATCACTAAAGCGGAAATATCTCCCTTTTCCTAAAAAATACTGAGCTCGCCTCATCGAAAAGTAAAACTTTGACATTGAATATCGAGAGAACCGTTACGATTCGTTAGGATTCCAGGTTCTATCGCTTCTGAGCAACCTTCATGAAATGCCATCATAAAAATTAGGCGCTAATATCACCACTTTGTTGAAATTCCACTATATGGACCAACACGAGGTAATAAGAAAGGATGTCAAGCTGAAATGTGAGAAATACAGAATTACAGCAGCTCATCAGTTTGTATGACTTATAATATTTTATTAAAAATTCTGGAAAAGAGAATTAATCCGTACGGAGAACAAATCATACCTGCAAAACTGGTGCAGCTGGCAAAGATGACGATGACATACATATTGATCTCTCAGGTCAGTGTGCAATATAGACTTACTGATCTTTCCAAAACTCGCACTCGTGCAATGAATATGGACAAAGCGGAACGATAGTCATCCAGTCGACACAGTTAATAGTGTACCCCGATGACATCGATGTCATGTCTCGAAGATTAAGCGATTATAGCCTTGTACATAATCCCTCGCAAAAGAAGTTGAACTACGTATCAACAAAACCAAAACAAAGGCCATGATGGCCGGGCATTTACAACGAATTGATAATAGTCGCATGCCGAAGAAGGTAGGATTGCGTGGACGACCGAGGGCTCGCTGGGAGTACTCACTACGTGAGGACGTCCACCAGCTGCTGGGCCTCCGAAACTGGAACATAAGGTTGCGTCACCGCGACAATTGGAGGTCAATAATTCAGGCGACCATAGCATGAGGCAACGTCGGGCTATCTTATCATATTGAATTAATTAATATGTTGTCCATATTCAAGGTCACCTGCAGTTAAGGATTGATGAATTTGGGTTCATTATTAAGGAAATTATTGGGGTTGTGTTTTCCAGTTATCACAGATATACGCCTTGATGACATAGAGAATAATGACTTAACCCTCCTTCGGGCGCACCTCAAATCAAAACAAGATCGGGCGCACTCGGCCTGAGAGGTCCTTTTTTCTTAAAATGTTACTACAAATTTCAGATACTTACTTTTCGGAAATTAAGTTATTAGTATCTAAGGGATGTAATTAAACTAAATATAGTACTAAGAAATCTGTTTACTAAACAGTATAATACAGAAATAAAATTACCGATTTACTAGAAAAAAAACCAAGAGAGAAAATTTATGAAAAATACCGCATCCATTGTTCGTTAGGAAAATTTAAATTAATGAAAGGCAGTCAGTCTAAAAAGTTGTGGGCTCCTCTACTAGCGGGGAGCAGAGCAGAAACTGTTTTGCTGGCCTGTCAGGCCGGGTGCACCCGACGGAGGGTTAATTTAATTTTTACCAAATGGTAAAACACTTAAATTAATGAAAGACATTTTTGTTTATTCTGAATTTAGTTTTGGAATTTATACAAAATAAATAGACAAAGTCGACTTTTCTTTACAATAAAAGGGCATTTGGTATTTTTTTTGGTCATAAGCTATTATTCCTATTCAAACGTTAACCTGCGTATTGAACTTAAAAAGCTGCAAGATTTGTTCAGAAATAGGCTTAAATTTAAAATTACTCTACTGAAAAATCAAGAAATCCTACTGAAGCGGTTATTCATAATTTAAAGTTATATTCTTATGCCAGTGTTCATGAAAAATTGAACATATTTTAAAACAACTGATTGCAATTGGATACGGGTACATTTTTTTATGCCAGTATCCATGAAAAGCCGGAGGCAGTTGGATAACGGCACAAGTACATTTTACAAGAAATCTACTAAAGATTGGAATGGGAAAATTTGTCAAATTAAAAACTGCCACATTTGGCATCATTTGAGCTCAAAAACGGGAAATCTCAATTTTTGGAGTTGTGCCACTATCAAAGTAAAGCAGCGAATGTGTATCAACACAAGTTCAAGTCAGTAAAAAGTGCAAATAGGAATGAATAATATGTTGCCGAGATTTAAAAACGTATCATTTATTTCAATTTTTTTATAGGAAATTTAGTTTATACAAAATCATTATGAAGAATAAAATCAGACAAATGTCCACGATTTTGATCGCTACACACATGATGTGCGTTTTAGTCAGTTTTTCATTACACAACGAAAAACATTAAAGGGGTGTTGGTTAAAAGTTTTGCTTTTAGAACAAGAGCGTCGACGGATTGAGTAGCGAATCCTGATTGCAATGCAAATCTCGATTGGACCGATAATGTTTCATCACCTAATCTAGATCCAAATTGTTGAAACACATTTCGCGAATCAGATTACTTGATTGGAATTGGCTCAAATTGCATACCTATAGGTGACCTATGAATTACGGTTTCAATAGAGAAACCAGATTCGCGAAATGTGTTTTCGGACAGTTTGGGCTGGCTAATCGAAACCCGAAACGATATTTGCATTTCAATTGCAGGTTTCGCCTACTCATACTGTCTATAGCAACTCACCCAACCCAACTCACAAAGTCTGCGGACCACTTTCCTTGAAAATGAAACACGGCGAACCATACCATGTTATAATTTGGGAATCTGAATCTGACAAGGTGATGTACTCTAGCACTCGGACCCTCTTTAAAATCCCTACATACTTGCACTTATCTAAATTCTTGTTATTTCCTCCTTAACAATGGGAAATCTATGCATTTAGTGCGGTTGTCCGTATATACATAGTTCGCCAAAAATCAGCCTTATATAAGAAGTGAACGGATGGATGGTAGATTCTAGTCTAGTCGCTCGGTCGTTATTTTATTTCCAAACGTTCTATCGAGTAGAAACATAAACTTATTCATATGGATAAATATGGTCGCTGGGTCGCTATTTATAGTCCAAATAGTCCGCTTATGCTGTGATAGTGTTTCTGATTTGTTGATCAGAAATATCTGGAGAGCTATCAGGAATTTGACATATGCATGTCAGATGGCCGCCACTCTGCGATATACTTAGAGATTCATAGAGAAACGAGTTTCGATTTTTCAAGATGAACTTTCTAGGAAATTCTGCAAGTCTGTTTTTTCCGGTTTTTGGCTTATAATTTTGAAACTTTACATTTTTGCAAAAAGCTGTTCATCAATCTTCTTCTTCCTTGCCTCGTTCTTTATACCGCTCCATGGTTTCGCGTTGCTCGACCTGCGGTGTAGGCACATCGCCAGTTTTGGCGGTAATATCTCAGCATATTTCTACAGGCAGCTCTATCTTGGATATTGTCATCGCCGAGACCGCTTGTTTCGCGTAGCGCTGTTCAAAGCTGTTCAAAAAGCCGTTCATTAATATATTAGAGAAAACATGATTGCTAGTCGAACGCGACAGAAATCTTCAATATGCTTTAAGCGGTATCGGTATAATTATTATTTGACGTTTTTTTGCGATTTGGATCCTGTTTCGTAACGAAATTTTGGTGGGCAGCCACGGATTCGGAGTTACCATCCCAAAAATCATAAGAATATAAAAGAAAATTTTCTCCACCACATTTTGCAATCTCAAATACTACTACTTTTTCATTTGGTTATTAAACTATTTCTGATAATTTTATGAAGTAAACCAACCCTTTTTCCATTTATCCTGTTGTCATTCTCGCGACATTTCGACCCCTTTCGGACGTCTTTAGAAAACTGTTACTGTAATGTCGAGAATAAAACTAAAATCGAATAAAGCTTGTATGTTCCAAAAAAGAATCATGATCATGAACATTGGAACGAAAACTTTGATAGTGTATTTTTGTAGGGCCTAACCCAGCAATCAAATTTATCGTTTTAGTCGAAAAAGCACAATGTCTTTCAAATTAAAAAATTATCGTAAACTTGTCTCCCCGATGAAAAATCACTTTTTCGTCATAATATGTCAGGAATGTAATTCCTATTAACGAAATATCGTCTTAGTAATGCAAGGATGATAAAATAGTAATTCCTCACAACGTGCGAGTTACGAAATTGTCAAAAATTAAAACGACTAATTTATTCCAATAATTTTATTTTATCTTAGATAGCTCAGGTGTAGGACGTAGAATATGTAGGAAACGATAGGTGCCCGTTTCTATTCCCAGTCGAAGCAAAGTGTACAAAGGTAAATTTTAAAAAAAGCTAAAAAACGTTAAGGATAAAATAGAGGAAAAAAAATAAAAAATCACGTTTTCTATGTTAGTAGGGTAGGTATTACCAAATTCGAATTAATACCGGTCGCTATTCCTTTCCGAAGGGACAGACGCCTTTGATGCAAATTCGATATGAAATTCGAGAAACGTTTTCTAGCAGGCAAATTAAATTCGTATTGCGGACGATAAAAATTGATTGCTGGGAACTAGTGACAAATTCTTTTTTAATTGACATCAAGTGCCAAAACAGTTTTAAATATCACATCCTTAGGCGGCGCGATGTCAACTTCATATACTTTGTATGAACGCAACATGATCTTTGACAACGACCCTTTTCATTGAATTGAAACGCTTGACACTACATACACTCTAAGCTAAGTCATTCAGAGGTCAAATCATTTCATGAGCAAGATCCCACGAGCTATAATATAGGCGGCTTTTTATCTGAACTACTACCACTAAAGTATACCATTAGGCAAAGGAAAAATGTAAACAAATGCAACAAATCGTGCCGGCTACAGATTCGATCTTTGACCAGTTTCGATTAAGTATGTGCATTAATGAAAATGGTCTGTGAGTCCATAGATGAGCGAAATCTCTAGTACTACATATATATAATTCCTGAGGGCTACCATGGCTATAAGTAGCCGTAGTTCCATTGGAAATTTAATGCCGATGAAATATCACGAAGTTCGCACTTTATGCCGGGAAGGAGAGTACAAAAAAAGGAAAAGATGGGGTATTCAATTCGAATTCAGAGCCAGAAGCGTATAGCCATAGTCCATAGATATTGTTGAGGAATATGTTATTCGAACTGAATTGTCCGCTTGTTCGTTTAGCTTAGAATACACGTATGTACATCATATCCGGATCGGTGCATGTTCAATGAACTTAATGTCGGTTCCACACTGTGCAAACCCATAGCGCAAAGGGTTGGTCCAAGATCGGTACCTTGGAATCACTCTGCTAGCAGTTTTCAGAACAAATAAAAATAACAGGCGCGACATTCCAACATTGGACTAAGGTCGCAGATGTGTTAGTGACATCCAATTTCCAGGATCTTAACTGCTTTTTTGTTGAGGTGTCTAGATCAACAGCTCGCTCAGCAGTGTTATCTATTCCCATAAATGGGTACTCGTTTAACATCTGAGTCAGATTATAGTCCGTCACATGGGTCGTAAGTTCGAAAAACATCATAAACTGAATTGGCTCACGGTGAGACTTGAACCCACGACCCTGTGCACCAAAGGTGTGCGTACCAACCACAGCACCAGTCATACTACAACAGACTGAACAAATAACAAAATTGAGTTCCCACCCTTCGCCTCTATCCCTTCCAGGCGTGTGTTGTCCTTAACATTGATATTTTGTGCTGCGCGATTTGGCATACGGCATCAGCAGTGGCGTGCACTCCATATATGCAAATAAGCAGTGCATACCCTCTCATTTAAAAACATTTTCTTCATACAAGTTCATGAAAATAATTACTGATTTCACTGTTAATTCTTTCCTCAATAAATGTACCAGCGCCATCTTTATATAGGTAGTGTAGGTTCCACTGACATCGTTTTTTCGCCGACACTAGAGTATGCTCGATAAGCACCATTTCGCCGTGCTTGTAATCTCCATACGAATTGAAAAATTTCAACTGCAACAATGTTGCAGGTTTATATGGTGAAGAGAAACACGCCTGCCTTGGCGTTGGCGAACAAACTTGACGGTCGAACGATGACTATAGCACGAGCGGCGAAAAATGTCGTGATAAGATTTGAGCAAAGGGAACCAAGGAAATAGACAGTAGGTCACAAAATGTGTTCTTCAGTTTTGAAAAATGTTTCCTTTGTTTGTTTTTTAATATTTAAACAATGTTGAACAGGAATTTATTATTTTTTGAAAGAGAATGTATTTTACTAATCAGAAACAAATTATAATGAACATTTTTGTACGGAGTTGGTTGCATAGCTATGTATGCATTTTGTTAGTCACACTGTGTTATGTACATATTAGAAAAGAAGGTTCGTATGCCTACAGTTTACACATTTGAGAAAATCAATAAATCTTACAATGCGAATGTTTGTATTTGTTTGATTGATTTAAATAATTTTCAAGCACTGTTTTGTTAACGTTACAAAGTTTTTTTTATTATACTTATTTTAGTGTTTTCTAAAATAAATTAGGCGGTTTTTCCTCATTTTTAGTTATCCTGAGATTACTCAATTACTTAGGAAACACTAACCTTCCTTTTTATTTCGACATATCAAAAAGCGTTTATACTCGTATCTTTTTTTCGGTTTTAATTTTGCATACCCTCCTCAAAATGGCTGTGCACGCCACTGGGCATCAGTGTGGTTGCAACCTAAAGGAAAGGAACAAGTGTAGCGGCTAAATAGGAAAACAGTGAATGCGAGCTCAAATTTACATAGTTCTATAGCACACTTTGCTGTACGATCAAATTGAAGGCTTAAGAAAAGTCAATTATACTTTGAAACAAGAGTCTAAAAATTAAATCTAAAGGTTTAACCTGGAGCAAAAATGTGAAATATTTTATAAAATTTTTACAATTTACCCACGTTTCCTCGCATATACGAAATACAGCTGTCATACTTGCACTTACGTTAACCGAAACCTATCCGCCTGGAAACATTTACATATAAAACGCCTAATAAGCAAAAATGTTTATTTCCTAAAAATACGACCAATACATTATTTAAATTCCAGGGCATACAGAGTCTACGTAAGTACACATACAAGTACTTGCGCATATTACATATTTGTACAGAAAACACTTAGCTGCTTTCTATAATAGCATCGCGTGAATTTCCGCCGGCTTTTAAGAAAATAGCCCTTAAATACGTTTAGTTATAATGACAGACTTTCAATAACATTTCAGATTTATATGCACACATCCATTTAAGGTACTTGTTTTTATTGAAATGCTTAGTAATTTCATAATTATGTATATAATTAGAAGCACATTTTTAAGTGCAAGATATTGGCTTTAGACTTCAAGTGTGGATTAGTTTTAGTATAGTAATGTAATTGTGCATCGTATACGACTATTATACAAACTCAACACGTCTAATTAATTTAAATTATACGTATAGGGTATAACAAATAAGAACTCTTCTCAACCACACTTGAAACAGTTGCAAAATCATGGCTAATATGTAAGAAGATACACGCATGAGCGAAACATTAATATCATTTTTAATGACTTATTTATGCACCCCGGCAATTCGCAAAGAACTTGGCGTGCGTGAAAATAGTCAGCCTTTGAAAATACTTAAAAGTAAATATAATTATAACAATACAATAAGCATGTTTTAAACTGTAAGGAAAAGGAAGTCGTACTATACAAGTAACTTAATAAAATATACTGCTCGTATTTATTTGTTTTATTATAGTAATACGTTTAACGGGTGGATGCACATGCAAACATACACAAAAATTGACGTGATAATTACATACATCTAACTAGCCCTAAATCTGTACACTTCCGAAGCACTTAGACATGTTGTAAATGACAAAGGAATCATAACCACAGACATATATTATTTTAAACTTAAACTTAAGACTAGCTCTCGATCTAGCTTGTCACACTTATGTTGTTCAGGAAATCTATGACAATAAAAAGCGGTTTAAGAAAAGCATCCCGTTAGATGTTATCATAGTATTAATATTACCACTTCTTCCTCCCACTTGAATAGGGACAAGCGCTTCTTCGAACGAAAAAATGAATGATATCAGCACAGCAATTCTTACATAATAAAGTAATATACGCAGCAAATTGAGATGGACGTTAAAAGATTTAACAATCCCTACAAAAGATACAAAAAACTTTAGATAAACCCCAAACTACAAACTTAACGGTACATGTTAGAAGTAAGAAGAAGATGATAATGCAAGCTAGACATTTCAAGGACTACGCACATTATTAAAAAAAAAACACTTCCCTTTAAGGGGGCTGCTTAGCTTAGCGCTTGCTCATAAGACAGTTCGAAAAAAAGGCCGTAGAATTGTTTGAAGCAGTCGAAAGTTTTTGTTTGAAATATGAATAACCCTTATTGATGTCAGCCATACACTGAATGAAATAAGCCACAAGAAACCCAAGGTATGTATTTATAGAAGTATTGGCGTGACATTTGCTAAATTTAGGGTTGCTCACATCCCGAAAAAGCAGAATTTTCGGGTTGCCGAACGAAACATTTCGGATTTACAGAGTCATTGTGAACGGTTATAGATGTGTCTCTGTTTCGCAATTTCTCTTAACTTGAATGTGAACGGATCAGTGGCGTAACGTACGGTATTCCATGTGTTGGTGGAACACGAACCTCCAACCATCGGGGGCCCCCTACCGTAGTTACGAAGAGTACCAAATTTTTGACTGTTTTTTTTTTTTATTTCAGGAACATAGAAGCTATTGAAGTTAGAAGTGCTCTTCTTTGGTATGAAGCTGCTCTAAGCGAGAGTTACAAGGAACACTTTAGTGCTGTGGTGAGGTGAGAGGCCTAGGCAAGTGAAAGGTCCTAGATAATTGCCCGGTTTGGTATCCCCTAAAGCTGCTATTGCCTGTTAAATTTGTCCGCCCTGATTAAATTCGGAATATTTTAAGACCTCGGGGAAAATATTGAAAACAATGCAAAAAATGTTGAAATTGTTCGAAAATTAAACACTCTTCTTCTTCTTTATGTCACGATAGCCCGACGATAGCCGCCATTCACCTCGTTCACGAACGGCCCCGAAGATTCTTCGGAGAACCTTTCTCTCGAATGTGTCCAACAGGTGTTCAGAGTTTTGGGTTAGGGTCCATGCCTCGCAGCCATAGCATAGCATAGCACAGGTCGGATGATGGTTTTTTACACGTGGAGCTTCGTGTTCCTGTGCACCAGCTTCGAATTCATAATTTGGAGGACCGCAAAGTAACACTTATTAGCTAGTTGTATCCGCCGCTTTATCTCATCTATTTCGTTGGCGTCCTTTGACAAATTGCAACCCAGGTAAGTGAAGTTGTCTACATATTCTATATTGAGGTCCCCCACTGTGATGCTTGAATTTACTGGCGTTCTAGTTTTTGATTGCATCATGACCTTGGTTTTAGGTTCGTTGATATGTAGCCCAACTTCTTTGGCGGCGTTATTGAGATTATGCAGAAGGCTTTCTGCATCACCCAATCTTCGAGACATGATGTTGATGTCGTCGGCGTAGAAGTTGAGTCGATTTAATGAGTAGCGTTCCGCTGCTGTCCAAATTCATGGCTCGAATCACATACTCCAGAGCCAGGTTGAAGAGCGTCGGCACCAGCCCGTCGCCTTGCTTGAGTCCAGTACGAGTTTCAAATAGGTCAGTGAGTCTGTTCTGAACTCTGACCTGCAAGACGGTATTAGTCATCGTCATCCTTATGAGTCGCACTAGTTTAGCCGGTATTCCAAAATGCAGCAAAATGTTGTACAGTACGCTTCGATCGATACTGTCGTATGCCTGCTTGAAGTCAACAAATACATATTTGGTATACGTCGATGTTGTATTCCCAGCACTTCTGGAGTAAAAGCTTTACTGTAAAAAGCTGATCTGTCGTCGAACGACCAGGTCTAAAGCCGCCTTGGTACTCGCCAATGATTTCTTCTGCGTACGGATTAATTCTATTTTCCAGAATCTTAGATAAAATCTTATAAGTCGTACAAACTAATGAGATGCCTCTGTAGTTCTCACATTTCAACTTATCCCCTTTTTTGTGGATTGGGCAAATTATATGTTTACGCCAATCTTCCGGGATTATTTCGTCGTTCCACACTTTAACGATAAGTGTGTGTATAGCCTTAACAAGGCTCTCCCCACCATGCTTCAGCAGTTCAGCTGGAATCTCGTCAGCGCCCGTCAGGCTTTATTATGCTTGCATGGCGAGATCAACTTCTTCTACTGTTGGGGGTTGAACGGGAGAGCCTGTTTCAGCCATAAGCTCCGGAGCCTCTTGTGTGGGGTTGTTCGGTTGAACATTGAGGGGCTCTTCAAAATGTGACGCCCAGCGTTTATCAACGCTATCGGTGTCGCTAATGATATTGCCATCCTTATCCTTACAGAGGCTGGTCCTGGGTTGGTATCCACTTTTAATTGAATTAATCAGCTTGTACGCGTGTCTACTGTTCCTACTAGCTAGTGTTTTGTTTATTTGCATCAAATGCTCGTCAAAATGCTTTCGTTTCTTACGCCTAATTACCCTATTCGAAAATCGTCAAAGCTCGTCATACACTGAAACAAAAGACGTCGTAAATAGCATGTAAAGCTACTTCAATTTAACGAAAAACTACATTAAAAAACCTCCAAAACAGTAGTTCGTTACGCCAATGAAACTAGTTCCGTTAAAATTTCTAGTACGAAAACATTTCTTCCTCTATATGAAAACTTTCGTTGGTATTGCGTTAAATAATTCGTATGATTGACGATTTTATTTCTTAAAATTGAAGAACATTATACTTCACTGAACGAAAAAAAACGTAAATACAATGAAAAAGTTCATTGTATATATGAAACATTCATTATTTTCATTTTTTATTATGTTCATTGCTGCTATGTATTGATGTACATAGAAAATATGAATTGAACCTTTTTTTTTATTAAAAAAAAACTGACGCATTCCATTATTGAAAACCTAGCTCTATAAGTGTTGACGACATTTATTTTACTGCTGCTCTGCTCTGAAAAGCATCATAACTGACCTACACCTACGGTGGGATTCGATCCCGGGATCCTATGATTTGAAGACCTGCACCCTACCTACTACACCAACCAGACTATACGTGCTGAAGGTTTCTAAGATCCACGTAATGTATTTGTCAGAGTTAAGAAAAGCTTTCATTAATGTTATGAACAATTCGTTAATATCGATATCAAAAAAAATATACGTATCGTTTAACCAGAAAAACTTCCTGAATGTAAGGTAAATTTTCTTCAACATGTTCCTCAATTTTAACGAAATTTTACATTAAATTTACAACAAGGAAAATAATCATTAATTTTATGAAAGAAGTTTTTGTTAACCTAATGAACGAATATTTTCTTCATGTCAATGTAAATATTCGTGATATTGACGAACAAAATATAAACGAATCAGATTTCTTTAATATGACGAAATGTGGCGTAAACCTTTATGAACGTCTACCTTATCATAACGAATAATTACGTTATGGCAATGAAAATAAGTCAACGAATGTGATTCGTTAATAATAGGAAAGATAATTTTTTCAGTGTATTTTGTTTTTTTGGCTCTAGTTGCGGGTTCAGTCCATTGGCGATATGCCTCGTTTTTAGCATCTACGGCATTTTGACATTCTTCATCAAACCAATCATTTCGGGCTCACCGGGCTTTGTATCCCACAACCTCCTCTGCGACCCCTTTGATGGTGTCTTTGAGTGTATCCCAGATCTCAAGGGCGCCTTTGTTGCTGATGTTATTTAGCAAGGGCGTCAGCTTCCCCTCAAGGGCAGTCGTATAAGTGACCACCGTGGCATCATTTTGCACAAAATTTTTTGCCGGGTTGAACCTCGAATGATGCACCGAAGAAATTCTGCACCTATAAGTCGCCTTCACCATATAGTGGTCAGAGTCAATATTTGCTCCACGATAGGACCGGACATCCATTATGCTCGATGCCCATCTCTTGCAGACAAGGACGTGGTTAATTTGGTTGACGGTATGTTGATCTGGAGATCTCCAGGTCTGCCTGTGAATGCGACGATGCGGAAAACAGGTAGAGCTAATGACCATATTTCTGCTGGTCGCGAAGTCTATTAGTCGTTGGCCATTGTCGTTACAGTCTTCATGGAGGCTGTACCCTCCAGTAATCCCCCTATGCCAACTTTCGTTTCCGACTTTGAAGTTAAAATCCCCTAGCAGCAATTTGACATCGTTTGATTGAAGTGAATCGAAGAGATTTTCTAGGCGGTGATAGAACTCGTCTTTAACCGCGTCTTCACTGACTTCGGCGGGGGCATGCGCGTTTATGAGCCAGAGATTGAAGAACCGGGTTTTAATGCGAATCGCACACAGCCGCTCGTTTATGGGTTTGAAGTCGATAACATGCGGCTTAAGTTGATTGTTTACAATGAACGCCACTCCAAACTCCCTGTGGCCCGAAGGTTTTCCACTTGTGAAAATTGTGTACGAATTTCGGTCATCAATCTCGCTACGAAGCCATTTTGTTTCCTGGAGTGCAACAATGCTCAGCTTATATTTTTCGACCTGATCCAAGAGGGCCATTAAGGCCCCTGGCCTATTCAGGTTCCGAAAGAGTAATCAGTTGTTCGTTTGCGATGTCGTCGTTGGGTTGTCCAATCCGAGGCTTTCATTCCAGGTTTCTTGACGTAGAATTTTTTCCAAGGATGGGTTGTCGGCCCATCGCTTAACCATGATCTCTCTCTCTCTGGTTCCTTTTAACCCCTAGTGGGGCATAGGGCATTGACTACGCCTCTTTTCCACCTCTGCCTATTTGCAGCCATCGCCTTTAGCTGGTCCCACGATTTGCCTATAGATTTTCCCTCTGCCTCTACAGATCTTCTCCATGTATTTTGGGGTCTTCCCACACGACGCCTTGCATCGGTTCCCTGAGGATTCCAATCTGGAGCCTGTTTTGCAATGTTTTTTGGCTCTTTTCGAAGTGTGTGACCTATCCACTGCCACTTCCGCCTTTTGATGTCGATGCCTATCCTATTTTGGCCAGCGAATTTGTAGGATGCGTCGAAGGCACTGATTCACGAAAGTTTGAAGTTTGGTTGTAATATCACTGGTCACCTTCCAAGTGGAACACCCATATAAAAGCACGGATTTTACATTGCTTTCGAAGATCCGGAGTTTGGTATTTCTGGAGATGTTTTTGTTTTGCCAGAGAGGAGTCAAACTGAAAAATACTGCTCGGGCTTTATTTATGCGCGACTCTACATCAGCATCAGCCCCACCATCCGCTGCTACTACGCTCCCAAGGTAAGTAAAGTTCTCGACTTTTTCTATCGGCTGTTCGGATATAGAAATGTTTCCTTGCCTTTCTGATGTCAAGCTCAAATATTTGGTCTTAGCGGCATTAATTTTTAAAGCAGCACTACGACTCTCACGATGCAAAGCATCCGTCATTTGAGACAGATGATCTGCTGTGTTTGAAAGAAGGCAAATGTCGTCGGCATAGTCTAGGTGCTGAAGGTGATCAAATAATTTCCACCTGATACCCTTACTTTTATGGTCGCCTAGAGCGTCGCAGATTACGTCGTTGATGGTAATAAGGAACAGTATTGGTGATAAAATACAGCCTTGTCTAACTCCATTATTCACATTATTCACCTCAAAAGGACTAGACAATTCGCCCTTGTGCAAGACGTGACATTGGGCTCCGTTATAGGACTCCTTTATGATGGCAATAAGTTTCTCTGGTATGCCTCTCCTACATAAGGCTGTCCAGATATAAGCCCGGTCAACGCTGTCAAACGCCTTCTCGAAGTCAATGAACAATAGATGTAACGGGGATCTCCATTCAGCGGATTGTTCAATTATGATTCGGAGGGTGTTGATATGGTCGCTACATGAAAAACCCTCACGAAAACCAGCCTGTTCATTGCTCAAAGTGCGATCGATCGTTTTCTTGATCCGGTCTAAGATTATTTTGGCCATCAGTTTAGAGACTACAGGGAGGAGACAGATTCCACGCCAATTATTACAATCCTTGAGACTTCCTTTTTTGGGGATTTTAATAATTACGCCCTTTTTCCATTCCTGAGGGAGAGTCTCGGTTGTCCAACACTCTTGGATCAGGGGAAGAAGAATATCCGCTGTAGCGTTGATGTCCGCCTTCAAAAATTCCATCGGGATACCGTCTGCCCCCGGGGCCTTACCCGCTTCCAGTGATTGAAGAGCCTTAGTTATTTCCAGCTTGGATGATACGCCGGTGTTAATTCTGGCCACTTGCGGAAGACTCACTGCCTCCGGTGGAGATGCGCTTGAAGGGTTAAAGTTGTTATTAAGAACCTCCATGAAGTGCTCTCTCCATCGGCGCAGTTGTTGTTCATCTGTGACCAGCAGAGACCCGTCTTTATCCTTTACAGGATGCTCATTGGTGAAAGATTTGCCAGTCAGTGGCTTTATGAGTTTGTAAAGGGTTCCACTGTCACCACGGTAAGCCGCATCTTCTGCCTCCAAAGCTAACGCGTTGATGTTCTTGCGTTTATCACGTCTAACGCTCCTCTGCACTGTTTTTTGAAGAGATCTGTACTCGGTCCTCAGTTGTTGCTTAACTGAATTATCAGTAGCCGAGTTTATTTGTTCTTTAATTCTCTTCCGTGCAGTTATCAGAGACCATGTATCATCACTGATAAATGGTCTTCTACCTCGCTGTAGTCTGCCCACAAATGTTTCGCCACACGATAGAAAAGCTTCCTTCACAATGGTCCATCTATCATCAATAGAAGAAGCAATGCGGTAGAAACTGCGCGTATTGTTGATGGTTCTTTAAGCTTTTGCACATTGAATCGTGGCAATACACGCTCGTTTTGTGTGCGACGAATAGCAGCGGTCCGCAAGCGATTTTTTGCGATGACAAGTTGGTGATCGCTGCCTACATCAGCACCACGCTTAGCCCTGACGTCCATGAGACAATTCCTCCATGTTTTGGATATGGCTATATGGTCAATCTGGTTCTCTGTTCGGCCATCTGGAGATATCCAGGTTGCTAAATGGCAAGGTTTGTGTTTGAACAGGGTGCCGCCAATGACAAGCTGACGAGAGTTACAGAACTCTATGAACAACTCACCATTGTCGTTCCTAACACCCAGACCGTGATTGCCCATTAGATGTTCCAATCCAACATTGTCAGACCCAACTTTAGCATTGAGATCCCCCATAATAAGTTTTATGTCACCTCTGGGAGCCTTGTCAAAGGTGTCGCCAAGCAGGTGGTAAAAGGCGTCTTTAGCATGCTGGTCGGCTGACTCAGTTGGGGCGTAGCACTGAATTATAGTAATGTTCCTTACTCTGGACTTGAATCTGGCAGTTATTATTCGGTCAGAAATAGGCCTCCAATCTAAAAGAGATTGGCGAGCTTCCTTGTTCAAAAGGATGCCGACTCCAGCCATTCTGGGTGAGGCTTCAAGTTCACTACCAGAGTAAAGCAGCACAGTTTGGGAACTAGGTGATAAGGTCGTTCCCGATCCGTTCCATCTTGTTTCGCTCAGTCCTAATATCGAAATTCTATATGCGGTCATTTCCCGTTCGACTTCCGTGAGTCTTGTACTACTGCACTCGCCCACATCGTTCGAACGTTCCAAAAACCAATCGTAGTCCGTTGTTTGTAGCCAAAGGTCGTTGCCGGTAAATCAGTCCGTGGTATCCGAGGCTCGTTCAATGTTTCGAGTGTAGATCATGGAGGCCTCGGAGGTGCTGCTTCGGTGATTGACTGTTCGGTTTTTGTCACCCTATTACATTTACCTGAGACGCTGAAGTTGTTAATACAGCACTCAGGCGCAGCGGTTACTCGGATAATGCGGGAAAGTAACGCCCCGTAGAGAAACATAGGAATTGGCCGGAGCCGCTCACCCTATGAAGCTCCTCCTCCGTAGCTAAGGGTCAGGGTCACTCAGCACAATAATTACTAAACCGATTGTTACCATAAATTTTAGTTGTTAAAGAGGTGGATTTTTAAAGGGGAATTTTAAAACGCGATTCACAATAATGCAATTTTGGTACGTTAACAAAACCTCGGAAATCTTAGCTTAACATAATGATTATTTATTTATTTTAAGCAATGACTTTTTTTGGAACAAGAAAATACATCTTAAACCAGGAAAAATTATTCATTGTCTGTTTTTTGTTGTACTTTTTTCTTGTTTTTAGCAAATAATTTTTTCAGTGTAGGTATCAATTAGTACCCTGTCACTTAAACGCCTATTTAGAAATATAACGCTTATTCTTTCAAAAACAATTTTGTTATTTCTATGTAGACAGCAAAAAGAAAATGATTTATTATACATATTTATTTATATATTTTGCATCTGTAAATGGTAAATCCTATATTGGACAAACAAATTTGGCTAATAGTAGTGCGCGGGCCTCGTTTCGTTTTTCAAACACAATATATTTTAGAAACGTTGCGCCACTGGCACGGATAAAAGAAATATAACACATTCATAAAGATGAGCAACGGAGTCACTTATAAGGAGTGCCTGATCTTGGTATTCCAATATCGTTGGTTGGAAGGCAGACGATACGATATTCTCTTCAAATGAAACAAGTCGTTCGACTCTTTTGCCGTGTGAACAGAAGTTGGAAGTTGAAGCGGTCGTAAAACGTTATCGGCTTTTGCAATACGTATTAAAACATTTGCTTTTTCTTTTATTTCTCGTGAATTTTTAGCATTAAAGGAAACATGTTCAAACCAGTATATATGAGAAGTATTTTATGATTTGATTACCATAGGGCAATCACTCTAACCCTTACAATTTACAAAACATGTATATGTTGATATTTCGATTGGACTATAGTCAATATAAGCAGAGTGCAGGTATTCGAACTCACACAAGTTGTCCAACTTTTGTTCAGCCGGTCCAACTTGTTTGAATGCTCTCTCAACTTCAAATTTGTTGTCCAATTTATGTTCACACGTACGATAAGTCTTCCAACATGTTGCAATGCTCAAAACTTGGACAACAAGTTGAATCGTGCGAACGGCGGTTAAGACAAAAATCATTCTACCGAAAATGTTGTTTGCTGTTGCTTGTTGTTTGTTTTGCCAGCACAGCATTATCAATTTCCAATTAATCCTGATATCTTCGAGATGGCAATTCGGTTCACTCGGACTACAATTTTTTGGACACTGATTCTTTAGGCGAAACGTTTACCCAACCCGTAATGTTGTTGTTGTGACTATTGATGCCACAAATTTTATCTTTCTTATGCTTTACGAGTAATAATGATTATTATTATTATTATGCATTTTATAAGTTTTACGAGTCTAGATAGCTAAAACTCCACAATCGTGAGTATCATCAAAGATACCGATGCACATTTTGATCCATTCGCCTGCATACATCGATTTCTGGTTACAACAGCTCTAAAGTTCGGAGACACTTTTCAAAAACACACAATTTTAATATGCAAACCAGTTGGACACAAATCAACGTGTAGTCCGCGTTACAGGACACCCAACCAACCGTCTTTAGTCCAGTCATATTAGCATTTCAAATAGAAAAAAATAGAGTAAGGCTAATATTTGTTGTTTTTGAATCAGTGGGCTCCCAGGAATCTAAAACTCATTTTGCTAAAAAAAATGTTGATCGGAAAGGTCTAAAAAAGGACAAAAAAGGATACTCTTTAATCCTTGACCGGAGGTCGGCATGCGGGGAATCATATCAAAGGGGACGTCGAGTACATATACATATCCGGTGTTTGTTTCCTGTTTCAAGGAATAAATCGAGCTTAAATGGAAAATTATCGTGTTTCCTGTGTAATCTTTCCAAAGCCATAACTGCGAGAATAATTCAAGTTGTCACTACTTTTCTCACTTTTCAGAATCTATAATAGCTGAAGATTTAAGATTTTACCATTAATTTCGCTAATAAAAAAATTGATCGCAAAGCTCTGAAAAAGGACATAAAAGGACATTAATTACACACCTTGATCGGACGTGGGCAAGAGGACGTCGAGTACATTCCATATCCGGCGTTTGTTACTTGTTTCGAGGACCCCAAAGGAGAAAAGTGGGCTCAAATGAAAAATTCGTGCGTTTCCCGTATCTGTATCTTTCCGAAGCCGTAATTTTCCATTTAAGCCTGAATTATTCAATTCAATTTCCTTGAAACAGGAAACAAACACCGGATATGCAATGCACTCGACGTCCTCCTTGATATGACACCCCGCATGCCCACGTTCGATCAAGATGTGTAATTAGTGTCCTTTTATGTCCTTTTCCTTTTCGAGAACTTTCCGATTGTAGTAGATCATAAGCTAGGATCTAAGATATCGCATGTAAGACAACACTTGTACCACATATCCTGATAAGATACTTTGAATACATGGAAATGAGATAATAAAGGACACTCTTAGTTGTCGCTTCGACGAGTACGGACGCGTTTTATTTCTTCTTAAGTTATTCCCCCTTAAGCAAAGCCCTACACGATCAAATTTTTTCTTAGCAAATTTAATGGTAGAATCTTCAGATATTACAGATTCTGAAAAGTGAGAAAAATAGTGACAACTTGAATTATTCTCGTAGTTATGGCTTTAGAAAGATATACGAGAAACACGATAATTTTCCATTTCAGCTCGATTTATTCAGTTAAGGGTCCTTGAAACAGGAAACAAACACCGAATATGTAATGTACTCGACGTCCCCTTTGATATGATACCCAGCATGTTTACCTCCGATTAAGAATTAAAGAGTATCCTTTTTTGTCCTTTTTGGGACCTTTCCGATCAAAATTTTTTTTAGCAAAATGAGTTTTAGATTCCTGGGAGCCCTCTGGTTCAAAAACAACAAAAATTAGCCTTACTCTATTTTTTTCTATTTAGAGGCCTAAATTGGGATATTTTGACTGGACTACTTGGCTTGAACCTGACTTTATTTTTGTATGCTGGTTTCCCTCCATCTACTTATCCATATGTAAGTTAGATACATGATGTCATGCCATAAAGCGGCAAAAGCAAACTTATCCATTGATGCCCGATTGCACATTTAACGACACTGCCCTGGCAAATTTTATGATTGAAAACTTTTATTGAATACATATATACAGGGTGTCCGGACACTGCCACATAAACGAACTGGATTGTGGTTCCTCATGTGATTTTCAGCAAAAAAGTTGTAAGGACCATACCCCTTTAGCTGCCACAGGCATTTTAAGATTTTTTGAAAAGGCATTTTCTGCACGACTTAAGCCTCGATATCTCCAAAGGTATAGACTAGCTAGAATAGCAAAATCAGATGATTTTAACAGTCAACAAATTTACCTAAATAATAAAACTAACGACACTAAAATTGGATAAGTGGTTTGGGTTTTACAGAGCTTCAAAGTAAAATATTTGTGATTTGACCCAAACATAAATTATTATTTTTCCATCTCAATTTTCTCCAACTTCTGCCAAGGTGAGGTGCTTGTACGGTTCTTTTAAAAATTGGCACATAATCCTTCAATCCTATCTATCTTACATCATTTTATTCTAGCTCCATTAAAACCCTTTAGCTGCCACAGGCATTTGAACATTTTTGGAAAAAACAAGTCGTGCAAGAAAATGTTTTTTTCCAAAAATCTTCAAATGCCTGTGGCAGCTAAAAGGTTAAGAATTGGGGGTATGTTGTATACAACTTTTTTGCTGGAAATCACATGAGGAATCACAATCCGGTGTTTTTATGCGGCAGTTTCCGGACAGCCTGTATATGGATTGAATTTTATATTATGCGCCCACTGCACTTCCTAATCATTCTTAATCTTGGCAATTTTTTACTCGATTTGCACACCGTTTTATTGTTATTAAGATTTTTATGATTCCGTAGGTTGTTAGGGCGTCTGCATAAGTTGCAATTAATAATTTTATGAACAAAATAGTCAAATGTGTAAATTTTCCGTTTGCTGTTAGTTTTTTGTAGTATAGGTGATGCACATTTAGGAATATCAAATATAAGTGCATTTAACATGTTTTATAGTTTAGTTATAGCTGATTCAACTTGTCCATCCTTTTATATTTGTTTATGTGCTTCACTTCACAAAGAGAGAGTATGAAGGAACCAGTTCTTTCTATTCAGATGTACAAACTGCTTACTTTGCTGCAGTAACTAACTTTACGCAAAAACGTGATTTGCGCTTATGGTCACTGGTAGTAGTACGAGTGCCGATCGCGGGGCAAATATATTAAATATGTGAATGTGTAGTAGCAATGAGTTCTTGTAGCCTGCAGCGGCAAACACCTATTGTTTAAACTCTTGATCTTGTTAGCTACTCTCTTATAATCGTGATAGTTATTATTAGTGTATGTAATCTAAAGTTCGCACGTAGAGATGATAACGCTTTAGATGCATTCAGATAAAATTAAATTGGAAGTATCAGTTTTGATTACATTAAATGAAAGGAGTAATTGAACACATTTTACACGGATCAATCATTTTATTTTACTTTTTCATTATCTTAATGACCGGACCACTTAATTTATCTTGTTTACATAATATTTAACATCCTAAAAAGAATTGCATTTGGCATATTTCACATTCTAGTTCCACATCAATCGTCTGTCGAAGAGTCATCAATATCCCATATACGACTAAGTAAACATATTAATGTATCAAAGTAACAAATCACGTTGTTTAGCTAAATGTATAATTATGTATGAACCAAAGTTCATAAACAAAGTAGTGTTTGTGTACATTGAATCTGGGATCTCTTTAGCATAATAAAATCAATGGGATTTAATTTCAATAGCTATCAAAAGTTGAAACCTTATCGGAAATTTGTTTCGTCTCCGATTTGGTGCTATAGGGATCGAGTTGCTGCTGCCCTAAGTGTTTATTTCACATTGGAGGACATTTAAAGTGGAAATATAATCTTTAATTAGTCATTACTCTTCCATTTCTCTATGGGATATTGGTATGTGTAGCTATGTGTTTTGAATGATGATGATTTCTGTCCACTCTGCAACTATATGACCATTCAGAATTAGAATTTCATTGAGATAAACAATTTCAATGAGTATTACTATACATAATAGGCGGAAATTCGAGGTGATTGATTGTATTAATGTGGTTTGAATAGATTAAGTTTTGTGACAATTACGTATGTATGCGAATGTACGTATGTATGCGAATGTACGATGTGGAATAGGACAATAAAATAAAGCTACAAGCAATTTACTTATGTTCATGTGTACATAATTTGCATACTATTTTTATAGTTTTTGCTATAATACATGTCGGTTTTTTACTTCTAAAATTATAATTTCTAACAATAATTACTTAGTTAATTTTTATTCATTTATTTTCTTTTGTCTGAGCTGACCTTATGGTAAATTTTCTTTTCGATCTTTACACTTACCGAAATATAACTTATTTCTATAATTTCTTATTAAAAAGCATATTATTAAATTTGTATATTCAATTTTAATTGAAATTTTAATTTTTAAAAGAGCAGGAGCATATATCAAGGTCATTAATATTAGGATCAATTTTGATGCTAAGCTATAAGAGCGTCAACTTGGTGACGCGCCCGTTGTCCGACCAAGTCTAGTCTGCCTTTTTACTTTTTTAAATCACCCATGCCTACTTGATTTTGGTCAATTGTTTACAAAAGGGCTCTTCACTTAGTCATCATTAAATCTTACTCAATATCGATACGCAATCAGACCATTAAAATATTGCGTATCCGTCAGGCAATAAAATTATTGCGTACCAATGCATTTTTATTAGAACCTAAACAAAACACATTGGTACTGGCCAAGCACTTAAACAGTATCAGCCACTTGTGTAAACAATTATTCAATGCTATCTAGGCATGTCGGACCACGCCACCAAGAAGACTTAGTCTTAGCATATAGTGCAAAGGTGCTACAATGTTATACTTTTCGACCCGGGATTTCGGTCATATAACATTCGGCCAACCTACGATTTCACTGTCCTCAGTGAATGACACAGACAACACTGAATACCATATACAGTAGCGAGACTCATCTGCTTCCTGTATATCAACTTCATTCAGTTGGCAGCCTAAAATCAATTCAAATCATACAATTGCTTGCATATCATTTCTTATCGAGTTATGTGCAACATTTGCCCTTGAACATCAACCATCAATTCACAGCGCAATCATCGCTTCATCCAGTTACAAACTACTCCCTTCTGAGAAACGAATCGTTCGGTCTCGTACCTAACATCTCCTGGACACAACTAATCAAAAATTCTGAGCGTTTCGCTTAATATCCAGTTCCGAGCCTCACCTGCTCCTGGATCCAACAACATGTCCAGTTCCGAGCCACACCTGCTCCTGGACTAAGTAGTCAACGATTCCGAGCCTAACGCTCAACACGTCCAGTTCCGAGTCTCGCCAACTCCTGGACCACTATTCAACAATTCCGAGCATAACGCTCAACACGTCCAGCTCCGAGTCTCGCCAACTCCTGGACCACTATGCAACAATTCCGAGCATAACGCTCAACACGTCCAGCTCCGAGTCTCGCCAACTCCTGGACCACAACCCATTTCGAGCGCAACGCTCAACATCTCCAGTTCCGATCCTCTCCTGCTCCTGGACCACAATCCAACAATTCCGAGCATAACGCCCGACACATCCAGTTCCGAGCTACACCTGCTCCTGGACCATTCAGTCAACACTTTCGAGCATAGCGCTCAACGCGTCCAGTTCCGAGCTTCACCTGCTCCTGGACCATCCAGTCAACACTTTTGAGCATAGCGCCCAACACGTCCAGTTCCGAGCCTTTCCTGCTCCTGGACTATCTCTTTACACTCCAATCATGAGCCTTCCGCTCACCTCTTCCAGTTACGAGCCAATCGTGCTCCCGGACCATCTCATTACACTCTCCAATCACGAGCCTGCCGCTCACCTCGTCCAGTTACGAGCCAATCGTGCTCCCGGATCATCACATTACACTTCAATCACGAGCCTGCCGCTCACCTCGTCCAGTTACGAGCCAAACCTGCTCCCGGACTTCAACTGCTAATTACAGCTCTTCTTAATTAGTGAATGTCAACTTGATAATCAACCTTTTTTTTCAAAATTTCTGCTCATCCATTGCACATTTTTTTTTAATTCAAACAGGTACTCATTACCCTTATTTAAGCTATGCTTAAACTATACCATTCTCTTCACCGCGATATACAGCATCTCTAACTGCAATCCTTATCAAGCATGTAGACCTATCTGTAATGTTTCTCCAATTTGAAAAGAAATGTGCCCTCAGCACCACATCAAGCCTTTTCCAATTCTGTGTTTTTAAGAACATGCTTGCAGCACACTAACGTTTATCCATACCACTTTGCATGAATAAATATTCACTATACTCAGGTTTCAACGTTCAATACCTTCCTTTATATATATGGAAATTCTAAAGCACACAATAAGTGTATCATCTCCGACTTGTATTAAGTCCAAAAATCTTGAATCAGAAAATTTTCTATTTCCAAGAAGCTATCCAACTCTTCCTTTTCGCAATTACTCAGCTTGGTAATCCGAAAGATGCTTCACGTCATATTAAGCCAACAACCATAAAACTTCTTTCACCAAAATTGATATATTTAACAATAATTATTTTTATAAATCGCATAATTATGACTTCAGCACTTCACTTTGTTGAAGTTTATACTATCGAATTCACATCAATTCATTATTATTGTAAGAAGTCAACAAGAAATTCATTTATGAAACGTGAATAAACAATCTTCATGCCATATCATAATACTGAGGAAACCTTGCACAGCATTTTGAACTCAAAAGAATCAAACGGTTTGGTACCAACCAACACGTACCATTGATTCTCACATCAATGATTTAATTTGTTTATGTTAATGAACTACTTCAAAAATTACTCAATTGGTGTCATGAAAATGAACTATGTCATAATGCGCATAGAAAATAAGAAAGTCGGACATTTTGCGTCAAGAAATCCTCCTAGATCTCGCAAAACAACGGCAGAGCAGAAACGCTTTCACAACCTGTAGACAACTTAAAGTAGTCTACCTTCTCCTTCTGTTTGATTTTTTTAACAGTTTCAACATTTTAACAACCATAATGGAGTCTTCTACTCCTACAAATATTAAGGCATCCACAACATATAGTATGAGCCTTTTCAGCACTGTCCAAACTTGTCGATCGATGTTTAACATGACCATAAGCATCAGAATACATACTTTCCTTCTCAGTAATATTCACTGCAATCTGTTGCTACAGCGAATTCCAAGTCTCCCGATCAGATCGACAACAAGCAGTTAACTGCAACTGCGATTTAACAACCAAGCATTGAATACCAAAACTGACAAGTTTTTTTTTTTTGCACCAACATTTTCTTGTCAGGAAATACATACATATTTAACCTTAAAACAAAATTTGCGACAATAGCAACAAAAACCATGCCAAATACAGCAGCAACAATTATGCCGATAATCACAATTAATACAGCAAACGTGAAATGCAACATCAATGATTTCAACCAAATCAACTGAAACATCTCATCTGTTATCACAGCAATATCTTTGAAAACATAAATATTCAACAGGCAAATTTTAAGAATTCTGTAAGTAAAGCTTAAAAATAGATTTGAACCACTATCAACAACAAATACAGTAACACTTTCAACCACATCCTTTTCGATATTTCAAAATCAACTCCGTCGTCAAACTTCACGATCAGATCGCGCAAGGGTTTACTCTAATATTTACGACAAATACAGCATGAATTTGCTGCTCGATTTTCAGGCCTGCAATGAGTAGCCGTTCAAAAATCATAATAAAATCTACTTCAGCATCTGAATCAAATCATTACCGCTAAACCGCGCAGACACTGGTAAACAAAATTAAGAAACAAATACGCTGAGTGGACTAACAAGCACATTACTCTAACTGTAAAAATAATGGGCTTGACACACCGATTCTCGAATGACGAAAATGCTTCATCATTACATAAATTATAACCATCATTAGCACATTTGCCAAATTACGCATTTGAAACAGCATTCACTCAATAATGTCCGGAGACACCCTCTGATATGAAAGAAGACGACGTTTTACAGAAAATTTTAATTTGTCATCAACCTTCACCCTTGTCTTTTTTAATTCTTGAAGACAAATGTGTTTTTAAATTTATCGACATTTTCTTGAAAATATTGCACTTTCACCTCTTACACAAACGCCAAAAGTAAATTAAGAACTTCAACGACGAAAACATATGTGTCACCTCAATTTCGAATTCATCATAGTAATCCTCGTTATCATGATTTTTCTGTATGTCTGAACCCTTAACGTTCAAAATCAAATCACAACAATAACCAATAGTTCATTGAACCACTACTTTGAGAACTTTGCTCATCTGCTTACTCCCAACACTCATTTATATGTATTTTAAAATCTAAAAAATAAAAGTGCATACACAAGTGCGAGACACCTCCCTCATTGTTATTTTATTTTCCTTCTGGCCTCACACTCAAAATCATTCCGGCGACACCACCGTATCAACAGCACCTTTAAGAATGCACACATCAAAACAACATTTTAAAATTCTTGGACATCAAACAACATTTGGAGGACCACAAACCCGCAAATATGGGAATCCTCAGTTTACTTGATCATCAATATCAATATCACAGTTGTTCCATTATTCTAATGGATTCGGATCAAACCACAAAGAATGTATGCAATTTTACTCACCATGCATTTCTCCACTTAAATTTTGTTGCGTGCATACTTACAACAGATCAGCCGTCTTTTTTCCTTGTAGGTCACTCACTCATCCTTTGGACCATGTCATACCAAAGTGAAAATGCCATTCTGAAATTTCCTATCCGCTTCAATCCACTTCCTATGAAAGACACAACTTTCTTCACAATCCTTCCTTCATGGAATTTCAATCGGTGCACATCACAATTACAACTAACTTTCGCGATATATTTTTCTATCATGGGAAATGGATTAACACAACACACGGGATTTGGGATTAAACCCCACACCTGAATTATTAGGATCAATTTTGATGCTAAGCTATAAGAGCGTCAACTTGGTGACGCGCCCGTTGTCCGACCAAGTCTAGTCTGCCTTTTTACTTTTTTAAATCACCCATGCCTACTTGATTTTGGTCAATTGTTTACAAAAGGGCTCTTCACTTAGTCATCATTAAATCTTACTCAATATCGATACGCAATCAGACCATTAAAATATTGCGTATCCGTCAGGCAATAAAATTATTGCGTACCAATGCATTTTTATTAGAACCTAAACAAAACACATTGGTACTGGCCAAGCACTTAAACAGTATCAGCCACTTGTGTAAACAATTATTCAATGCTATCTAGGCATGTCGGACCACGCCACCAAGAAGACTTAGTCTTAGCATATAGTGCAAAGGTGCTACAATGTTATACTTTTCGACCCGGGATTTCGGTCATATAACATTAATATTATTAAAGGAAAAGCTTTTATTCTATTTATGACCAAATTTACTAATCGCTCTCTAAATAAGTTAAAGTTACAATTTCTTCTTCTTTCCAAGTCTTATATCAAGATTTATCTACAGCCTTTGGGATTCCTTACACTACCCAGACATGTCAACTCGCGGCCCGCGGCCAGATTCAAGAAACTGAATGGGTATCAGCACAAATGCGTAAAAATTAAAAAATGTGAGATGTTAAACTTACATAAGTATAAAAGGAAGAAAGAAGGCATAAGGAAAATATTAAGTTCCTTTATGAAATTGTTTTTGTAACGCATTGGTCTCGGCGATGACACGATCCAAGATAGAGCTGCCTTTAGAAATATGCTGAGATATTATCGCCAAAACGGGCGATGTGCCTACACTGCAGGTCGAGCAACGCGAAACCATGGAGCGGTATAAAGAACGAGGCAAGGAAGAAGAAGAAGAAATTGTTTTATCCCGAAATTCGGTTCCGAAAAAAGTTGTTGGCTTTCACTAGGCTTATAGTTATCTGTCGCTGTTGCATTAAATGCCGTGTTCACGTCTTGTCTTTTAGGTAACGGAACAACATTGGATTGAGATTTAGGGCTACGTCGTATAACATTCGGAATGAAACCCACTAGTATTGTGGAGCTATGACCGAACTGTCGGGGCCGACAAACATGAGCCTATGGTAATTTATACAAAAATTTAACGAATCTGAGGGCTTCAACAAAATAGAAGTCATGCCAATTTTGTGATACTTAATAGATATAGCAATTGTAAGCCAGTGAATAGTAACAGGTTCTGATTTCCCATGTGGGCAACCTGGGCAGAAGATTTTGAGTAGCAGCAAATGTTAAAAAAGTCAATGGTTTTAAATCTTGTGGAAAATGTATTTGGAAAACTCAAGGAGCAATTGAGATAATAAACTTTCATTTGCTCCCTTCCTAATGCATTGGCTTCACTTCGAAGAACGGCATATGATTCAGTGTCTATTTTTATAGGAAGCCTAGAAAAGCACGTGTTTGGCTGCGAGCTACTGATTTCTCGACAACATTCCTCCTAGAATATTGGAAAAACCGAGAAATATCTATGGCTATAACGGTACTTTGGAAAGTCAAGTCGCCACCAACGAAATAACTCATCTGACCACACACTCTGTTTTGATGTCGATATTGATCAATTTAAAAAATAAAATCGTTCTGAACTACAACAGCAGCACCAGGGATGTAGGCAGCATTTGATTTCAGGAGGGGTATTAGAAATGCGACAATGTAGCATTTCTAATATGGACTTTTTCAGTAAAATGTTTCCATCGTTTGAATAGGTTTCAATCAATTACTCTCAATTGACATTTTTTAAATCAAAGAAAACAAAAAAATGATTAAAAGCAGCCAAACGTAACACCTGATAGGCGCCGAATGACGATTACTGAGTAACAGCAATTGCATTTTCCAATTTTTTATCAAGTTATCTGTTTTATCCAAAACAACAAAAAAAATCTTTCGATGATGCCAAAATTTTCTACACTGAAAAACAACGACAGAAATCAAAAATGTATTTAGAAAACATTCTGAACGCATTCTAACGAAAATGTAATGAGTATTGTTAAATTTTGACGCTATCATTACAATTTTAATGGATGAAACCATTTCGGGAGGGTCCTGGATCCCCTAAGACCCTCCACTGGCTACGTCACTAAGAAGCAACGTTTTTTTAAGCAAACAAAATATATCGCTTACTGTAACAATTTTTTTAAATTTAAATAATTTTAAATATGTCAATCTCAACCATGTCACTGCGACTACTTCTACTTCCGAGCTTAATTAGTGACGGAAGGCGGCAATTAGGCTACTGTCTAGGGGCGGCATAGAGGCTAAATAAATAATGCCCTGAATAGTAACAGAAACTTTTCTAAAATCGATGAAAAAATACGACTTAGGGGGCCCACTCAAGAAGTAGGCGGGTGGGCCCCGAGTGAGGTTGTTCCGCCACTGATGAAAGCCAAACTTTGTTGACACCGTAAACTTGTATTTGGTGAGAAAATCATCTGGATGTGGAATTTCGTAAACATAATAACTTCAGCCCATTACATATTTTTTGCTATTAAGCTTTACTGATACAGGCGTTTATTTCACACAACATCAGTAAAAACCTAACTTTCTGTCCGAAGTTCATTTATGTCAGCCTAACAATTTTGACTGGCAAGGTAGTTTTGGACTACCACAATGTTCACTGAAAAAAAATGGTTTAGACTTTTTATCTAAAGTAAAGTAGTTGACTTAAATTTAGATAGTTTTACCAAAGAAATAGCTGATTTCTCTACTCTTCGTAGCTGAAAATACTATTAAATTCGTTCATTTAACCACGCAAGATTAGAAGAAAAAGTTTAGTCAATTCTTCCACAAAAGTTGTTGATTGTACTATTCAAATATAAAATTTAACTACAAACAATCGTTCTTTTTTCTTCAACACAATTTAGCTATCCAACATTTAACAATTTATAGATAATGAATAGCTGTCTTTACAAATGAATTAATTGAATTTGCAAATCTGGCACTGAGTTCCAAAACTCGCTTCTTGCATTTCTAAAAAAATATCAATGGCCAAATTTCAAGTTTGATTGTAAAGTCAAGAAAAAATGTTTGAAATCGTTTTGTCTTGCAATATATTCCAATAACAGTAATAATAATTATGATATAAAATTTTTAGAGAAAAAGCAAACTTAGACTTTAATTATTAGCAAAAAAACAAAACTACCTTGAAATTTTCCAAAATGCAAGGAGCGAGTTTTGGAAATAAGTGCCTCAAATATAGTAGATGTTTCAACTAATGACGAGTAGAAAAATTATCCATATCTTCGTAACTGTTTCAACTACATAGAATCATAAGCTGAAAATCAACGCGAACTTTAGATGAATTCGACTATTTCTTTAGATAACCATTCTAATTTTTTTTCTCTGTGTTGGATGACAGGTTCTACAATGTTATGCTCAGCAATCAAAAATTTGGCGGAAAATAATTCAAAAAGTATGGTAACTGATCGATCAAACAAATTTGTCTAAAGTTTATTAATTTGTTTGAAGAACATGTTCAAATGATGGCATTTCTAAGGGATATAATGCCGAGGTCGTTAGTTACTCTGATTTATTGTCAATATTATTCAATTAAATTCGAAAAAAAACTATATTGCCGTTTTTGAAATTTTTATCCTGCGGCCCGCTTATACCTGAAGACAGTTATATTTGGCTCGAGCCATGTTTGGAGTTTGACACCCCTGCTACGCCGATGTTTTCCCAGAACGCATTTAATTTTAAGTGTAATAAATGTAAATTATTTTTTAATATCATTATTTGAAATTAAATACATGCTTGCATTTCGTTACATATTGACCCTAATTTCACTTGCTCCAAGGCAAGTAAAACAATTATTATGTCTGCCAAAAGATGGATTGTGCGGCATCCATTTTTCATTTGTGGCATTAATTTTTGTTTTGTGGCATTAATTTAGAAACACATTTGTATGAGTGCAAAAATAAAAAAAGCTTTTCCTAGAAGAATCGAATTGGGGGAGGGGGGTTGGTTTGAATGGCAGCCCCATTACCCCATGCTCCGATTGCGGCGGTTGCAACAGAAAAAAAAAACAAAAGTGCTAAGTTTCAGCTCGATAGTATTAAAACTGGTCGAGTATAACGCGTCGCAACAGACGTACAGACAGACACACGGACACGCCCAATCGACTTCCCTCGTCATACTGATCATATACAGGCATATATATTTTACATGGTCGGTGTTGCTGTCTCAACGCGTTACAAAATTAAAAAAAAAACTATTTTTTTTTAATAGTTTATATTAAAAAAAAAAATTGTTAAGAATTTAATTTACTATTTAAGCTTAGAGGAATTAAAAACAAAAATTCAATCGAATGAAACAAAATCAATGTTTCGGCAAAAGAATATTTTTTAAAGTTGAAAGAGAAAAGGAGTAGAGGTCCAATTTCCATAGAGTCATATGTTCTCATCATTCGAATTAAAGGGGAATCGGCATAGAGCTAGATCAGTTCAAGGAGGATTAAAAATGGCATTTGATCGTGTGTGTGATGAAGGAATTCTATAATTAATTCTATCTGCTAGACTAGAATGCAAATATTCACGGCAAAGCTTGCTCAAGAAAAGTTCTTCGCTTCTCTAGGGAAAGAATCTTAAGGAAATTAAGTCTTTCTGGGTAAGGAAGGTAAGGAAGTTTTAGCTTGAAAAATAATGATTTAGTAAATCTTCGTTGAACCCGCTCTAAGGCGTCAGTGGACCCACCATCATTCGGGGACCAAACCATTGAGGCATAATTATAAAACGGCTACAAACAAGCAAGACAAATAATCTTACAGCACTGTTTTTAAAACGAAACTCACTAGTACAACGAAAAAGAAAGCCTGAAAGCTTCGAGCCCCTTTTTATTATACTTTCATAGTAATTATTGAATAGAATCTTAGAATCAAAGGCAAATCCTAAATCTGTGATTGTGTCAACATTTTTCAAAGGAAGTAAAGAATAGCCGGTAGGTCATTTACAAAAAAATGAAAAAAGGAGAGGCTCCAAGATAGACCCTTGAGGTACCTCGACGTTCCTGGCAATTCAGAAGAAAAAACGTTATTAAAAATTACTTTAGAGGTCCTGTTAACGAGGTATGACACCCAGGAAATAAGCCAAGGAGGAAAGCTAAATCCACGAAGTTTGTTTAATAGCACAAGGCGCTTGTGAAAAGTGTTTGCGACGAAATCGACAAATTCACTCAGATTTGGCCGATAATAATTTGTTGTTACGGAAACCATGCTGACAACAGCATATTAAATGCTGCACGAATACTTTTATTAAAAATTATTGAGAGCGGACTAGAAATCGCGATCCTAACCTTCTACAAGAAAGTGTTTAAAAGACCATCACGTCCACGGGACGATTTATTGCCTAAAGACAAAATTAAACGACTGACCGAATCAGGTGTAATTAGGCAGGGAAGGAAATGCTACGAATTGGTTTACCAGGATTGGAAAAGTTCCTTAATGTACTAGAAGATTGTCGAAAAGTACTAGCAAAGTTCGATGAAAACAGTTCACAAAATGTTATCGGTAGAGCTGGCAGAGCGATTTATCTGAAGATATGGTAGAGGAAATCGAAAGTGTACAGTTATTGTTCCCGATGCTATTTTCAACGCTATCAATGTATGCATTCCTGGAAGTTTGAATAGTTTTTTTTTGTTTCACAGCGATTTCTCCTAAAAAAGAGAAGATCGGATGAGCGTTTGAACGAATCATGGGCGTAGCCAGGATTTCGGTCAGGGGGGGGGGGGAAGCCCGAAATTTTTTCATCATCAAGATTTTCTTAGGAGTTGAAGTCGTTGGTCGCGAAAATATTCTTAGGCAAAGTCCAGCTGGTGTAATGGTTAGTACACACACCTTCTTTGCACAATGTCATGGGTTCGAGACTCACCGTGAACGAATTCAGTTTATGGTGTTTTTGGAACTTACGCCCCTTGTGACGAACTATGATCTCACTCAGATGTTAAACGAGTATCCATTTTTGGAGATAAATAACATTGATGAGTGTGCTCTTGATATCAACACCTCAACAAAATAGGAGCCCAAGCTCTTGAGCTGTTTTTCCTCTTTAATAGGAGCCCAAGCGCTTCAGATGCTCCTCTAGCCTGTTTATTCAACTGATTTCTTTAGCTGGTCAAACCCAGCTGCTCATTCGACTTTATTTGCCGGGACGCCGTGGAACTTGTATGATGAAGTTTCGACATTTAAGTATACGTTATAGCTCTGGATCGCGAGAAGGAGTCAATTGCAGTCGGGTTAAAGGAAAAATTAAACAAAACCAAAATGCCTAGTCTGGTTGGAAATTCAACTCACCCATAAATATTAATTAATCTATTTAGACAATATTGTTGCCATTGATGGCGGTATCAAGAACATTCCACAGCCAAGTACCTTCGGTGGGTTGTCCAAAATTTTGCAAACCAAATTGTGAAAACTAAAGCTGTTGTAAGGGAGGAGCAGTATTTAGAAAGCTGTAACTACAGAAAAGCAGCAAACAATCGTCAAGACTTAAGATCTTTGCTAAGCTAGCGAATTAAATCGCAATCGAAAGTGAAGGTGGATCATTCATTACGTGCCTACATTACTGGTCGATGCAAGCAGGCCGACAAAATTTCACGCTAGATCTCTGAATGGATAGTGTTCGACTGAAATTCTGTGGTCAAATTAGGAGACATTGCGAGAAACCGTATACGTTATGGGACGTAAGTGCAACCGATACTCTTTTTTCCACATGTGGTTAAGCAAGGCATACCCATACATAGTATTAAAGAACATTTTTTTCCACTTTCCATTGCACCTTATTTTGAATAGCAAAAAAATAAGTAATCTTTCCAGACATTTTTTTTTGCAGTATTATTAATATTCAATTCAATACAAAAAAAAAATTTCAACGCCCCCCCCCCTGGCTACGCCCATGGAACGGATATCTTTGGATTGATATAGTTATCTAAACAGGGCCCTTGCGAAGTTTCTTAGTGTACATTGGAACACATTCCGCATATATGTTGAAAAGAATATCACAAAAAAACAGAAAGAGCAGTGTCACAGCTCATATTCCTCAGTACTAACGACCGTTCCACGTTAGACAATGGCCATAATTCCTTCATAGTCGATATTAAAAATTAAAATTAAATCTTGTAGTAGGATTAAATGTTGGAGTGCAAGGAAAGTTAATTCTTATATCCTGTAAGAGTGCTGGATGGTAAGAGTCACATGAAACAATCACTTAAGAGGCATTGGACGAGGTCAAGCACAATGGCAATAGATTGCTAAAAACAAGATCAAGATTACGGTCCATGCAATTCTTAGTAGTATTGAGGAACGAGGAAGCTGAAATGATGAAGACAAGGGTAGCCCTGGAAAATCAGGCCAGCCTAAATTAGGCAAGTTAAAGTCCCCGCAAATGATTACACTGGATTTAGGGTGGAATACATTAACTTAACAATGTTTAAAAGATGAGAGAAGAGGTTTTCATAATCAGTCAGAACAGAAGTAGGAGGAACGTAAACACAGGAGAGCAGAAGTGAGGAACTATTGGATCGAACTTTAACAGTTACACAATCAAAAGAAAAAGCGTTAGTGGTGGATATAAGTTGGCAGTCAAAGATACAGCGAACAGCAGGTAATGGACCGCTACCGCGAGATTTACCCAACAGATAAAAGTTACGATCACAACGAAAAACATTGTAATCCTCCAAAACCTCCGCGCTGTTTATAGAATCATATAAGCAAGTTTCGGTAAAGCATAAAAAATTGGAAGCTAAAAATGATATTTTTGTGTTATGGAATTTAGACCTTAAACCTCGTACATTCTGATAATAAGAGAAAGATAAATTATTTTAGGGTCTTGTTTGGTTGTTGTCGACGAAAATTTCTCTTAGTGAATCCCTTTATTAGAATACCCGAAGGCCCAAATGTTCTATTCTAAATCACATCGATGTCATGGGTAAATGTCAATTTAAATGACGACACAATTTTATTTGGAATGTTGTCCTTGGTGAGTTTTCTGCAAGTCAACATCGGAAGTTCAAAGCCCAGTTTATCAACAACGTATCGTTTGATATCGGCTTCCGAAGTATCGCAGGCAAGCCTCGAAATGAACAGTTTTTCAGGCGGCCTGCATAGACTGAAAGCAGGTTTTTCAGGCATCTCCCTGATTGCCTTCCTTCGACAGTTACCGATGTGCCGACAACTCATCTTTATAAAAATTTCCTGAAACGAAAACCTAGGTTTGATAAAAAGATAAAAAAAATAATTCCAAAAGTCCCTACAGGATCGACTCGACACCCATTATCCATATATACTCTTCTCTACTCGCTTCCTGTAGAAAAGGGTTATTTTCGGTGGAAATATTCTTTTTCTAAAAATCTAAATCACTTTATTAATATTCTGGAGGATTCGTCCATCAAAATACCATCAAAAGACATTGAAAAATTTTAACGCCAAAGTAGGGAACGAAAGATGGAGGTCAAAGCCTCCATTATGAATCGACTTTGCGAATGGCAAAGTTCATAAGCTCTACCGATTTCCCGCATCCGCATTCATTAGCAGACCTGAAAATTTTCAGACGGGTATACCGTGAACCATATCGACCACGCCCCATCAGCAAGAAACCATTTTAGAATTCTTATTCCTTTTTTTTTTTAAATTGATTTTTACATTTTTAAACTACATAGATTAATTTATCTATCACTACAAGTGTAAGTAAAAATCAAATAAGGAAGAAAGCATAAAAGTACGAGCATATTGGCAATAGTGAAATGAGATCATCTGTGGTCAAAGCAAAACAATTATTATTATTATGGAACAATTCCAGTTGAAGAAGTCACGTAGGGAAAATGCCAACATGAATACATGTATGCAAAACGTTTTTTTTTTTATAATTATTTGAGACCTAATTTAGCATAACAATTATAGGTTTTTTGATTATTTCCGGATTAATCTGATAAATGAATTTTGTAGGGTTTGAAGTAAAGATTTCAATTGCCTTTCTTATGTATACGTAAATAAATTATTTGCAAAATTCGATTCTATTTTTTGGTACTGTGCAAATTATTGACGTTATGGACGTCGAAAATGCAGTTCAAACACTAAGAGACAAAAAAACGAACGTTAAGAAATCATTGGGTCTGAAAAAAACCAACGTTTTTTTGTCTTCCACAATTTTCTAAATACCTTATTATAACGAAAGATCTTGATCCCAAATGAAAATATATCAAGTCCTTTTCCACGGAACCACTCCCGCTCTCCCGTTACAGACCCCAAATAAACCGTTTTCAGAAATAAAACCAAGCCTTGCCGTAATGCCTTGTGAAATTGTCAATCGAAAGATCTCGACTCCGAAAAAATGGATCTGAAGTCCTTTTCCCAAAATGAGCCCCATTCGCTCGCTGCAGCAATCCAAATTGGCCTCGACCGATATTACAGTTACCCGGAGAGGGGTGGAGGGAAGAACAAGGTTTACCCCGGTAAACAGATCTGTAGTATACTGAAAACCGCCAATTTCGGGGGCTGTAGTGGGAGAGCGGGAAAAGGATTTCATTTTCGTTCATTGAGCATCAATATCTTTCGTTATAATAACGTATTATGGGAAATTATCGAAGGAAAAAGTGTCAGTGTTTTTTTTTTGGTCTTCGAGTGTAGTACGTGTCCAGCATTTATCCGTATAAAGTTTACACTAGGGCCTTAAATTTGTAAAGATTACTTCTGATTTCTTGTTTATTTAAATTCAACTACATATATGCTTTCTATACATTAATCAAAGATGCACAACTTCTATCAATTTCTTAAAATGTATAATACCTACACCATCAATCAAAATTCTGACTAGAAAACACAATAAACGATAAGATGTATAGAAAACACATAAGAAATCATTGGGTCTAAGTGGTGTCATGTTTCTTTGACGTGTACTGAATTTATGTGACAGACGAAGTTGCCTATATATTTATGCATTCATATGTATATTCGGGGAGCAAAAAGTTCACTGAATTATTAATTTCCAATATTTCTATACAATTATTTAATTGACATTAATCTCAAGTGGCAAAGTTCTTCAGGGATGATGATAAGTGTTAATCTTGAGTTGCGTGTTTATCTGTATGCACCAAAGCGCTACATAAATTAAATTGTAGCAAAATCACAAAAAATATTCTTGTCTACAATGCATACAGACAAATAGAGTAAAAAAAATGTGATAATAACAAATAATTTAGACGTATATAGTATGTTTTGCGTTCTGATATGTTGCGATATTTAGCAGTTTGTTTTCCAAACTTATTTATTTCTATCTTTGATTTTCACGCACTCATTCAAACAGTCCAGCATTAACCGTTTGCTGATTTAGGCTCTCCTCACACGGGGATACTTTAGTCTACATTACCCATCTGCGCAAACCTACGTCGCACCTGCTTGTCTTAGGCCCATTCTCTCGTAGATCTTATAGAATGGTTAGTCTTATCGCCCAGAGAAGACACACACAATATTCAAAAAGCTTCTCCATTATATTGAATTGATTTTTTGTTAATTTTGCATAGTTATGTTATCTTTTGCTTATTTACACTGTTGGATGAAAGTGCGCAATGATTTTCTCAACCTAAGATGATGGCTTAAACAAGCAAAATATGGCGTAGCTATGCAAAATAAACAAAAATTCCATTCAATACAATGGAAAAGCTTTTTAAATATGGTGTGTGTCTTCTCTACGCGATAAGACTAATCAGCCGACAGGTACTGAATAAGAGCTATCAGAAACCCGGCCTTAGTCTTTCAGAATTTAGTATTGTAGTAAGTATTATTGACAGAGTTTTGGATTTTAGTCGCGCAGTATCTACGTCACGCAAAGTCATTTCGTCTCCATGACGTAAATCTTTCCGTGTGAGTTGACCTTACTTCGGAGTGAGGAACTTTACTGACCCGTTTGTAGAAAAATATTCTGCCAGAATTTCGAATAAAAATACAACAAGGTCCAAATCGTAATGTCAAAATTAAAACTTTTCAAGGAACTATCTACATATATAGGGTGTTTTTTTTAGACTTGTGGTTTTCAATCTAGCATAACTTTTTTCGGAGTTGTTTTTTTTTTGACAGCTGTCACTTGATTTATGCTCAGTTTAGTTTGCCTTTTCATAATAAATACTTAGACTTACTCCGGAACAACGTTTGCAAATCGTGCCCAAATCTTGTTTTGGGCACGGCTACCGGCTACCGATCCCGATTTTCACAAGAAAATTTTGTTTAGCGATGAAGCTCACTTTTGGTTGAATGGGTATGTTAATAAACAAAATTAAAGCGTTTGGAGTGATGATAATCCACAAGCCATTGTTGAGACGCCGTTACATCCTCAAAAAGTCACTGTTTGGTGTGGTCTATGGGCAAAGGGAATCATTGGTCCATATTTCTTCAAAAATTAAGCCGGCCATAATGTTACAGTCAATGGGGAACGCTAGAGAGCCATGGTTTCGTGCCTGAATTGAAGGATGTTGATGTGGACGACCTTTGGTTCCAACAAGACGGCGCTACGTGCCATACAGCCAACGAAACAATCAATTTATTGAAGGAAAATTTTGGTGAGAGCATTATCGTGGGCCTGTGGCGGGGTCTCCAAGATCGTGCGATTTAACACCGCTGGACTATTTTTTATGGGGTTATGTGAAGTCGCTTGTCTACGCAGATAAGCCCGAGACGATTGACGCCTTGGAAGAGAATATTCGGCGCGTTATTGCTGACATACGGCCCCAATTGCTTCAAAAAGTGGTCAAAAATTGGGCCTCTTGGCTGGAATTTACTCGAGCCAGCCGCGCTGGCAACTTGCCCGAAATCATTTTAAACATAATAGCAAATCCTTATCTTTATAATAAAGCTAAGTTCTTGGCCATATCGTTCAATTATATGCGTTTTATTTCTTCTTTAAAACCAAAGCTCTATATAAAAAAACACCCTATATGTAACTCAAACAGCTTCTGCATGACTTGCGTTTGCGTTCTTTCGCTTATCTTATCGCCAAATCTAGACATTTGCAGTTGGACACTTAACTGCAATATCTGAATAAGTATGTACTTATGTTACGTATTTATATGTGGTGCAGCCATGGGGAGCCCGGATTCTCGTGCAATTGCACGTGAATGCACGAAATTGCATTTTTCAGGGTATATTGTACGAAATTGCACGTTTTAGGGGTTTCGAATGAAAACAAACATCTCCATTTTTTGAGCCTCTTTCATGACATTATTCCCAGAAATATGGCAATGTGCAGAATTTTTCGATAGACAGAGAAGAAAATAGGAACATCCGCCCCTTTTAGAAAACGATTCATTCTAGAATTAAATAAAGCCATTGGCTGTCTCTGTAAGTCTTTTTTCCGGTAAAATTTTACTAGGCTGATTCTAGTGCATAAAATCACTATCATTCTAGCGATTCTGAAAAAGTAGAACTGGTATCCACTATTTTTAACTAGATTGAATGTAATATCGAGCGATTCTCGAACAAGACCTAGATATCCAATACAATTTTACTAGTTTTTCAGCAAATAGGTGACATATCCTAGAAAAGCAGTAAATTTTACTGATAGACTATTAATTTTGGTGCCGATTTCGCCAGTTCATTAGTTGCCAGTCTGTTGTTTAGTTATTGAGCTACTTAGTTATTAGAGGTAAGTAGTAAAAATCGATAATGAAAGTTACTTCTGCATGTTCTGGTATGAGAATCAAATAAGAAGGGTATATTTGATTATGTTTTTTTCTTATATCCGTGGACAGCCGGTTTGCATTTCAATAAGTTTTCAGATGATGTCTTTGAAACGAATGGAATAAAATATAATTTATCAAATTAACTGGATTATCTAATTAAGTCAAAAAAAAAATCTAGTAAAATTCACTAGATAATAAATTGAACTGAACAAATTAAATAGATTATCTAATTAAGTCTGATGAAATCTTAAAATTCACTAGATAATAATTAGATTAGACTATCAAATGCACTAGATGATCTATTAAAATCTAACGAAATCTAGTAAAATTCACTTGATAATCATTTAAATACAGCTAATTGGTTCACTAGAATTCTAGTTATTGAGTCCTCGATTATCAATTTATTTAACTAGACTTCTATCGAAAAAAATTGCTGGAGTTCTAGTAAATTTTTTTTTTTCACTAGATTCTTAACTAGAAAATCTAGGAGCTCACATCTAGTTGCGGTTTAATGCATTCTAGTTGAAAAAATCTTACTGTGTGCAAATCCTAAACTAATAAACCTAATTGAAAAAATCTAACCTAGAGAGCAGTTTATGGGGAGTTGATTTATCTCCGTTAGGTTAAAATATGGAAAGAGTCCCGCATTCAAGTAAAAATTATTTAATTTTTTAGCGCTAGTTCTTTTAAAGTATATACTTTTCCTTCGTCGACTGCTCCAAAGTCTGAGCTTCTAAAAGCCTATAAAACAGATTTTTTGATATTACATGCAAAATGCACATTTGACAATTTATATTGCACGATTTTGCACGTTTCAGGACTTTTACTGCACGTTTTCCAATTTTTTACTGCATGAAAATCCGGGCTCTACTTATTACTCTTATCTTTCCGCGTGTATACATTTAAAGAAACAAGACAAAAAAGTTAGCCCCAATAAGACATTTAAACAAAACCCGGCAATTTATACACTCATTATAAAGATGCATTGTATTTCTGTTCAGGTTTTATTGATTATCTATTTTTATTTTGTCTGGAGATTATAGCAGCGATATAAGCACGGATAAAGACTACAATGTATTTATCTGCATCTAAACAGTACGCTAAATTGTTGCATTAGACACCGGTAAAAAAAATCTAAATCGGGTCATCATAATTAAAAACAAAGCTTTTTAGGAATTTGCATTGCCGATTTTTTGCAGAGTGTCACTCAAGGACATGTGAGGATGTAATTATCTTATTATCTTTATAATAGTAATTAATGGAAGGTGTCAATTCACAAAGATTAAATCTCGTTTTCAACCACATTACAGACCCGTGTATAGGTACCACATTTCTTTATTAAATATAAGTATGTACGTAAATAAAATTTTAAAACTTTAGTCATGTAACAAAAAGGTTTTTCTGAGCACATACATTGCATAGTGTTTGATCACTTTGTATTGAATCTATGTTTACAATACTGGCCCAAACTGATAAGAAACGCATGGTGCGTACACATATCTCACTGAATTGATCCTTCAGTGCTTCAGTCAGTGGTTGATCTTTGATCAGTGTGGTGGAGTAAAGCAAGGTTTGTTCTAGTGTTTAGTTTTGTGGTTTTTGGGAACTATGCTTTGGAGGTAAGTTGTTTAACTTACTAAGTACGTGTCTGTATGCGTGCGTCTATATTTTATTTGAGTTATTAAAGGATGACCAAGCATTTTTGTTATTTATTGTTCATATTATGTGTGTTATGTTTTCCGTGTGAGAAGCCTCTACAGAATCCGGAGATGGAGGTAATCTCCTGTGTAGATGGTTGTGGGCAATATGTGGGATGGATCTCCTCCTCGTTGAGTGTGTGAGATAGAGATGGAACTCCTCCTATCTGTTTACGTGTTTTTGTTATTGCTTTGGTCTGGGTCATCCTCGTTCATGTGCATGTGTACTTATATGTCACCTTTTAAATACTTTCAGCCGTAAGCACCGCCGCCGACTGTCCTGACCAAAGAGTTTTCGGTTTTCAGGTCTATAAATTATTCTATTCTCTATTTCTTTTACAGTAAGATAATATTATTATTAAATCGTTTGATTTTTTCTATTTTAAATACATACTTATTTATTTTGTATGCCCAATGTAGCCGGCACTTATTGTAAACTTGCCGTCAACACAATCGCTCTGTACTATAAATTTTTGGCATTTTGATTCAATTTGTTGGCCCTATGCCACTTTATTCGCGCCGTGAGTCGGCTGAACCAATCTAAAAGCGCAATAGATAAAACAAAAACTCCGAGAAGTTTTCCCTTAGGGGAAAAATCTTAGATCATGTATATGTTATGGCTTACAAAATAATCCACATTGCATGAGTCGTTATCTTGTCACTCCAGAAGCCCAAAAATCATTTCAAAATGATTACATACAGTACCCCAAATGTCGACTTTCGAACGACAACCATAATGCCCATTCTCAGTTTCCTTAGAGAAGTGCCCTTTTTGGTGGTACATATGCAGGTACATAATATCCTTTGAAAGCCCAAAATGAGCTTGTGGTGATTTTAAAGGGCTAAAATCACCTAATACTGTATTTTGATATGCATATCGACTATATTGCATTCCCACAGAAAAAAGGACATTTTGTGTCCAAGGACATCTTCTTCATAAGAAGTGCTGGCACCAAAATATTGAGGATCGCACCACTTAACTTCCATCCGAGTTTCGTCCACATCGGTTCACAGGCAGAGCCAGGAGAATCAATTGAAGGATGAATTTTCGTTCGCTTCAATGGCGAATTTACCGCTATTCCCGCAACTTATCCAAATCGTGGTGGTCGATTCTGAGTCAGAGCGATTAAAGGATAATGTATACCAAATTTGGTGAAGATCGAACTACGGGAAGGTCGATTTTAAGCGTTAAACGTTTTCGTTACAGTTTTTCGTGACGCTTTTTCACGGAACGACACCCAGTATTTCTTAGGTAGCCTCCTACATGTCAAAAAATAGATAAAACAAAAAAATACGTATTGCAGCCGTATGCAGTTCTGAACTACATCGTCAATATGACTATCGTAAAAATTGAAAAAGTTTTTCTTCGGTATGCATTCAACATGATTGCATTTCCTTCTAGTGTAGTCATTACGTGATTTGAGATTGCACCCCAAAAAACATAAGAAACAAAAAAACGAGACCGAGGCTAATTTCGGGCGCTGCCGAAATTTGGATACCCTTCGCTCCCCTCGGGCTAAAAGTTTTGTCGGGCGTACCTATGACTTGTATTTAATTCTTTTATTTTCCTTCTGTTTTCACAAAAGTTCTGATGCGTACAATATTTGTGTGGGGTTTAGTTGCAATAAGTGGGCAAATAAAAATATTTTCTCAGAAAATTTTACTGGGGGATGCGGGAGCATTCCATTTGTGCGATTCCATTTGTTTTCACCTTTTTAGTTGCTTTGATAAAGACACATTAATTCAATTGTTAAATTTTTGGAAAATTTTTTCCAACAATTTCTTAGAAGAACCAAAATGGGGGTTGGGTTTGTATGGCAGCCCCATGACCCCATGGTCCGTTTTGATCCATTCTTAGATATCTTTTGTGTCGATAATAGAAATACATTTGTGTGAAATTTGGTTGAAATTGGTGCACAAATAAAAAAGTTTTTCTTAGAAGAACCTAACTTGAGGGGTTAAGTTTGTATGGCAGCCCAGTGATCCCATGGTCCGATTTGATCCATTCTTGCATATATTTTGTGTTATCAATAGAAACACATTTGTGTGGAGTTTGGTTGAAATTGGTACACAAATAAAAAAGTTTTTCTTAGAAGAACTCAAATTTGAGGGCTAGGTTTGTATGGCAGCCCCATGACCCAGTGATCCAATTTAGGTGAATCAAACATACAAACAGCCTGCAAGAAGAAGCACGTGTGCAAAATTTCAGCTTGCTAGCTTCAATACCCGCCGAGTAAAACGCGTCGCAACAGACAAACAGACAGACAGACGGACATGCTCCAATCGACTCCCCAAGACATTTGCAATCTCATGCGTACTAGGTTTATCACGTGCGTACTACACTATTAATGAATTACTTGATAATATATTCATAATAATAATTATGATAATTTAATTAAACTTAATATGCAAACACTAACACGTGCATGATTGTGGTGTGAAAAACTTTATCAAAAGTCATGCTTTCCTTTTGTGTGTTATCTTCTTTGTGGTACGATTGCTATAGTTGAGGTAACACGCAGCCGAAGCTGAGGGCAACAAATATGAATGTCTTCGTCTCGTCAGTCTGCCTCTGCACGCGATTTCATATCAAATGGATTTCGAATTCACAACTATACATAATCGCAGAGTGCCTACTGTAAGTTCATATGTTAGTGACTACAGTCGAACCACGATATGCAGAAGGGCTAAGGGACCAGAAGAACAATTCGAGATATCGGAAATTCGAGTAATCGGAAACAAAGAAACAAAAAAGTTAGTAGTAGATACCATTTGGGCTAATCGAAAATATGTTATTGTATGTTGTTTTACCTTTCTTCTTCTTCTCAGTACCGTATAGCCCCATGGCCATGATGCGTTAACTCAGCCGTTTATAGGCAATTTCGAGTCAACGTTGCATTGCATATCATTTCGGAATGTATATATGTAATGTTGCAAACACTATATATTTCTTATCCGCACATGTACGGAAATTTTGGACCACGCCAAGATTCGATCTCTGGACCTCTAGACTACTAGCATCGTAGAGTGCGGCCCAACCAAGTGCTTTCTGCTTATTTATTTTAATTTGAGTGATAGACGTTCGTGTTATCGAGGTTTAACTGTATATTTGAAATTTGCATGGAGATTTTTTGTTTTGTCTTATTATTTTTAAATTGACTTTTGTTGCTTTTAGTTAGTTTTTTTTTTTTTTTGCTTTGACATTCTGACACGGTATCAGCAATAATTGTCCTTGTTTTAAAGGTGAGAGACAAATCCTGCATTATTGTAACATGCAAGGTGTATGTGCTGCATTACCAAGTATGTATATATTTTAAGATGGGTTAAATTTAGCCGAAAATTATCCAAATTAATTTCAATTCGAAATACTACTGTCTTGTTGGGGTATTACGGTTAGTGCGCTCGCATTGAAGGCACAGGGTCCAATTTCGACAATTTGTTGTATTTTTTCTGTCTAACACAACAAAACTAAATTGGCAACATTGCGTTGTAACGATATATGTACATGTTGTGAAAATGGATTTATTGTTTTTCTAAACAAGAAGAAGAATACGATAAGTTTAATTTATATACGGTTGTTGCTGTTATACAGGGTGTCCGGAAACTGCCGCATAAACACACCGGATTATGATTCCTCAGTTGATTTCCAGCAAAAAAGTTGTACGAACATACCCCCTCAGATTAACCCTTTAGCTGCCACAGACATTTAAAGATTTTTGAAAAAATCATTTTCTTGCACGACTTAAAGCCTAATATCTCCACAGCCAGACCAGGTAGAATAGTGAAATAATGATTATTACAGCCAACAAATTTACCTGTAAAATGAAACTAACCACACTACAATCGGATAAGAGGCTTGGTTTTTACAGAGCTTCAAAGTCAAATTTGCGTGATTTTACCCAAAAACAATCTTTTTTTCCATCTCAATTTTCTCCAACTTCTGCCAAGGTGAGGTGCTTGTACGATTCTTTTAAAAATTGGCGCATAGTCCTACGATCATATCTTTCTTACATCATTTCATTCAAGCTTCATTATTTCTAACAGTTTTAGTACCTTAAGTGCAGAAAACTAGGGTTAATTTTAGCTCGAATTCAATACAAATCAATTCACACTGCCCCTAAAGATCTGCAATTGGTAGAATCTATTCAAAGTATGTCGAAATCGAGCCAAAATTAACCCTAGTTTTCTGCACCTCTCTCTTTTATTACCGTAACTCCTAGTGGAGCATGGTGCGTTGATGACTACCGTGTGTAGTCACCAACGTTACAAAGACAACTGAATTCGGAGTGTGATATGGTTGTCAGCCATACCACTTCCTAGTCGCAGTGTTATTATTCTACGATAAGAATATTTCTTATCATCTTCTTCTGAATAATAAACTTGCGACGAGTCGTGCCGAGTTTGGAAACTCGTTTCTCTATGAGTGTCTATTTCACAGAGTGGCGACCGAACGATCACGGCCACAGAGCACGTTTTCTGCACTTAAGGTACTAAAACTGTTAGAAATAATGAAGCTAGAATGAAATAAAGTAAGAAAGATATGATTGTAGGACTATGCGCCAATTTTTAAAAGAATCGTACAAGCACCTCACCTTGGCAGAAGTTGGAGAAAATTGAGATGGAAAAAAAGATTGTTTTTGGGTAAAATCACGCAATTTTGACTTTGAAGCTCTGTTAAAACCAAACCTCTTATCCGATTTTAGTGTGGTTAGTTTCATTTTACAGGTAAATTTGTTGGCTGTAATAATCATTTTATTTCACTATTCTACCTGGTCTGGCTGTGGAGATATTAGGCTTTAAGTCGTGTAAGAAAATGATTTTTTCAAAAATCTTTAAATGCCTGTGGCAGCTAAAGGGTTAAGCTGAGGGGGTATGTTCCGTACAACTTTTTTGCTGGAAATCAATTGAGGAATCATAATCCGGTGCGTTTATGCGGCAGTTTCCGGACACCCTGTATAAACTTCAATGACAAGATATGTGAGCAAAAATTACAGAAATAAATATGTACCTCACTACCAAGAATTAGATAGATAACTGTCGACGATATTTCTCAAGTACTTACGATTCGATGGTCTGACTGATTGGCACAGATATGATATGTACTTTTGAACATCTGAACAAATATTTTAAGTTTCCTGTCGAAATACAATATATAATAAATTGGACAATTGAAACAGCACGACTTTTTGGCTTAAGCAGGTTCGGAAATAGGTCGTTTTTATGTAGAAGTCAACGCAAAATTTTACAAGAATTGACATTATCGCAGTTTCAAATACCAGCGATGCTGACAATTACACTTATCGAAATTTAAAAAAAAATCGAAAATATTGTTTCATTAAAATTTCAAGCAATTATTTCATAACAGTATGTATTTGAATTGAAATCTGCAAAGTAGTTTTAATGTTTTGTAAATAGTGCAATTTTTTCTAATTTGCATAAATTTGGAAATAAAAATCAGCTGATGCTGTAGAATCGAAAAACCTAAAAGTTCTTTCCAAATTAAAATATCAAAAGACAGTTAAATTACCATTACGAAAAGTGAACAGTCTCCGTTTAATTTTTAACTGCAGATATCTAAATTCGGGCTTCAAATCGTTACAATTCTAAAAAATCAAAATAAAATCATAAAACTTAAACATAAAGTTTGTCTCTATAGCATGTAGTCGATGTTGGCGAGTATAAACTGAAAAAAACGTTTGAACTGAACAAGTTAAAAAAAATCTCTCCAAATGCATTTCCACTGTTTTTCGTCTATCTAAGCAGCTGAAAAGGTTTATTTTCACCAACGTGGGACTCAACACATTACGTTGTCAGCAGAAAAAAATTTATTATTTATCTAATTGCTAAATAATAATTGCGGCTCTCTCATCCAGTAACAGGGGGAACCCGACATTTTTTCCAGTAAAATTGCAACTAGACTAATATTCTAGTGAAAATATCTACTGATAATTTAGTGAAAAACGTTGATAAATCTTACAAGTCCTTTTAGCTAAGAAACGTTATAATCCTAAAAAAGTCTTTTTAGCTAAAAATCGAGTGGAAGTTAAATTGCTAGAAATACAGTTTGTGTATATACGAGTAAATCTACTTTTTTCTATATTGGAATCTAATGTGTAATGTAGTGAAAAATCCAAAATTCTAGTAAAAGCTATGGTAGACATGGAGTTTTGCTGCATGTAGAGCTTGATTTCCAGGCCACCACACTGAATTTTCACATGCATATTTTGCTAAGTGTATTGCTTTTGATGAAAATATGTAAGTCATTCTTAGTAAAGTCGTGAGTGTCGGTACAATTTGTTTTTATGGTGGCATATTGCAAATCCTGGTTACGTTTTAGGCCTATCTCACGGAGTCGAATCACGCTATAAGCGATTATCGATTTTGAGCAAGTCGGATAATTTTTAAGTAATGGTAAAATTGCTGCAATGTGCTTTTTAGGGCTCCTTTGTCACAGAAATTCCAATGCTAGATGTTTGGACATGAGAAGCTAGCGATTTGGCATAATAAATGTTTTGGCACTCCCGCCGTAATCCAGCCCAGCTAAATCAAATCATCGAAAGAAGTCGGTTAGAAGAGGTATTGAACCATAATAGCATAGGTAATAGCACAAGAGACCTCCGATCGAAGTGTTTACGCGGCAACATTTGCCAAAGGCCACTTTCAATCTAAAATAAATAATTAAATAGAAATCACTTCCTGGCGCCGCTGGATCGCAACGCAGGTCGAAAAGGCCATAAATTACAGCGGAAAATATGGAAAAGATTTTTCAAAATGAGGAAATTTTGATATTGAAGATGACGAAAAATTAAAACATAAACGAGTTCAGTGTGTATGTAAAGTTTTTCCTGCTGCGAACATTATCGCCACTTTCAAGATACATTAACTCAAACTTAATAGAAATTTTAAAATAGATTTTTCATCGAAAATTCAAACAGTAATTTCATAACGGTGCCTTTTACGTATAACTCTGCAAAATTGATAAAAGTTGCTTCAACATGTTGGCTTTCGAACTGTATATCACTTTTCATATTTACATTGCAGAGTTTTAGAGAAACACGCATTGAATGGTAAAAATCATGGCTTCAGTGGAATCGTTAACAATTTCCCCTTTACTCGAAAAAAGACAAACAAAGGCTATTATAATTCGGAATAGAGTCTAACTACATTATTTTTACCAGAATCGTAAGATATTTGAAATTTTGTAGATTGTTTGGCAAATGCAACGGTACTTATAACAGTTAAACTTTTATATTTGCTATTTATAATCGAAAAGCTCTTAATATCTCTTATGTTACAACTTCGCAAGCGTGATCGTTTTGTTACTTTTTACGGTAAGGAAATTTAGGTATATTTTTGCTAATATAATTTATTTTTTGAATATAGCCCTCATTTTTAGACCAATTAAATAAAATCACGATGGTGGAAAGCCAATTCTCCGATATAGAGTATGCGGATATGGTGTTTGTGTATGGGGTTGAAGGAGGAAATGGACTTGAAGCAGTTCGAGAGTGATTTCCACAGCGACGAATTCCAGGCAGACGTACCTTCGAAAGACCGTATCGGCTTCTTGGAGAGACAGGTCGAACACCAAACCACACCGGTAGAGAAGGAGCTCGCCGCACTAGTGTCGGAAGAGAAGAAGAGATTCTTAATCTCTTCGGTACTAACCCAAAATTGGGCACGCGTAGAGCAACACTTCAGCTGGATATTCCTCGGATGATGATCCAAAGGACTCTTCAGTCGGACAACCGGTATCCGTACCACCTTACGCAAGTTCAGGAATTACTACCGAGCGACTGTAAGAGGAGGATAACATTTTGTAAATTTTACCTCCCGGGAACAGCTGCTGCAGCGAATTAATGTTATACGCAATAAAAAGCAAATCAAAAAATGCTCGCTTTGTTGTGATTATTCACGTACTATAACTGTTACTGTTAGTCTTAATATTTTTCAAATTTTTGTCTTTCTTACAATAATTCCATCCATTGCAGCCCTAACCGAAAAATAGCTCTTTAGTTTTGATAGAAGAAAGCTGACCTTCTTTGTTGTACCGTTGATTCCTCAAAGTTCAAATAACTGTACTGTAAAAGAATGCACCAAAGTTTTGCGGCAAGTAATTTTAATAGTTTCTGAATGTTTTCTAGATTCCATAACGGTATCACTTGCTTCATTCCGCAGTAAGCACCTTTCTTTCACCGTAATATCACTAATATGGGGAATGAAAAGTTTCGTGTCGAGGACTATTTGCCACCAATGGGTTGCAACTTTTTTGCAGTGGCATTGTTTGTTTAACCACGCAATTGGAACTTTATTGATCCTGTCTTCGCATACAATCATAATTGTGAATATGTGTTATGTAATTCAAGTAAACATAATTAAATGGATCTACATGTACATATTTATACACATTTGCTAAAGATGTGTTTTTTAGCTTGTTCATAAAATCAAAGAATATGATCTGAAGAGATTGAGTGGAGTAATTACATCATTCGCCAACACTTTTGTACAAGAAAAGTTCGTGTCAAGTCTATTTCACTGTGGAAGTGGATATTCTACCTCGTAAAAATGTGATGCCCACTCATTTTTCTAATAATATCTTAAAAGAATTGACAAAATATAGCCCAATTAGAGTCAGGTTTTTCTAAATTTATTGCTCTAAATGTTCAGCAAACAAAAAAAGTTATAAATTGTTTAATGTGGAAAAACAGTCGCTTTTCTAAAATAATGATTTTGTATAATAACTTGTTGCCGACAAGTACCTATTTGACAACTCCAAATGGTACTTCCAAGTTCCCAAAAGCAAATTTATAGGTCCAAATTTTACTATAACGTAGCGAATCCTTCGAAGTTACAAAGAAATTATACGGCTACGGTTTCGTCACTTAAAAAGAACACTTTGCAGTTGCTCATTATGTAGTAGCATAGTCGGGTATCGGAATCGTACCATTCCCCTGCTTTTGTTGAATGTAGTGGCAACATTTGTGTCACTAAAAAGTTCCAACTGCTTTCATGCTGGAACGTTGCAAAAAGTAGTTTGCAGGATTTGAAACGATGAAGTTAAAATTTGGGTGACAAAAACGTGGCCGAAACTTAATAAAGTGGTGGAATCAAAAGCCTTATAGTTTTCGCTACTTAATATGTTGCTTAATTATTCTTAATTATAGTCGGAATATTTTTTCAAAAGCCAGAGGCCCTATCATGTAATTCGAAAAGAAAACGAAACTGCCGACACTTTCGTATTTGATTCGAAAGCAATTTGTTATCATGTAAAGGGCAAAACAAAACGTTAGGTTACGTGTGGAACACCTGTCAAAGATAGTTCTACATATGCAAATGCACAGAACGCACGTAACGGAACGGAAGCTTTCGAAACACTTTCCGAAATGTCAAATTCCACGGAAATCCAAGTTGTTTTCAATTCGTTTGCGTTTTATTTCGTCTTGTCATTCGAGTTTGTTCAAAAAACATTTCGGGATCTATTTTTTTGATTTTTGTTAAGGTGGAAACAAAATAAGTATTTATTTCGCCATCCATCTACGCAAATTCCTTTTTTATATCTTTCGTAGATTTTACAAAGTGCATAGCTTCAAATTCGACATTTCGGAACGGAACGTATATGTGGCCATCTAATGAACGCCAAGGAACGGAAAGAAACGGCACGTAACGTAACGTAAACGTTCTGGTTTGCCCTTAACACGTGCGTTTTGAGTAATTGGTGTTGCCTCATGAATAGTAAAAAATGCGAGTTTTTAGTGCGGGAATTTAACTCACGGTCCTGTTCGACGATGCAGGAAAACCTTCTTCCAATGGCAGACAATAAACTAAAAAATACACTCAAACCAACGATATATTTATTACGAAAATCTAATTAGAAGAACAGCTAATAGGTACAGTGCGTACTCGATAATCCGAAGCCTCGAAACCTCGAATTTCCAGTAATCCGGATCACCTCAAAGGTTGCATTGTACACTCTGTAGTCCGAATTTCAAGAGCTTCTCTAATCCGAATCGGACTTTTTTCTCATAATAACAGTGATATTATCGTCCGAAATAAAAACAACATTTTTCTTTGTTCTTGGAAACAACAAAATCTAGAATAACAGAGTGAAATTTTTCGAAAATTGAAAACAGATTCTTCGAACATTTTGATTACATTCGTCCATTTCCTCGAAACTTAGAGCAAACTAAAGGTTCCACTAGTCCGAATTCCTCTGTAGTCCGGATCGACCCCGGTTTTCATTAGTCCGGATTATCGATTACGCACTGTAGTTATTCTCCCGTGTTGTAACAGCTTTAATTCCAATTTATTGTTTTAAATATTATATATGAATAAAATTTTACTCTTTATAAATTGAAACTACATATTGCTTTAATCCATTTTCTTCAAAATCATTTAGTTCTTATAATTTGTTCACAGAAAATACCCTATTCTGCGTGTTTTCTACGAAACCTTGATTTTTTTTAATAAAAACATGTAAACACCTAGGTCTCAAACCTAAACTCCATTATTCAACACATTTCGGCTCACGCCGATATTTTAACTGACACCCGAACAAATTGTTCAGTTTCGTGTGTTGGCCAATGTTGTTAATTTCTCCGTGATAAGAGAATGGACGGTCAATTTGAAGTGACGAAATAAGTATGTATGTTGTAAACGACTATCGATGACTACGCCAGCACATTTTGATACTTAGAACGATTTATAGGAAAAATGATATTGTCGGTTGTCAAATGAAATTACAAATAGTGCACTATGAACACTTTTCGGTGATTTCTGAAAACGTACGCCGAAATCAATCCGTTTTCGCTCACTCTGAACATAATATTAGATAGTTTTTTAATTAAAACACTTTTAAACATCTGAAAACGTTTCTTTGCAATAATTTCGGCTTGACGTTCACTATTGAGACACCCTGTATAAATTAAAGGCAAAATTAGGCGTCAAAGAAGTCACCAAGTTCAAGTGTTATCAAATTCGAAGATTTTGAATTTGACGGAACTCCATCAGTACTCGAAACAGTGCCGAAATATCGCATAAGCTGTGTGATTAGATAACCCGACAAAATCAATTTATTTATATTTATCACTGTATATACGAGTAATTCTCTCTACTTATTAAAATATATCCGATCAGCTGCGACTGAGTGTCTGCCACACTTGACATTATTATCAATAATTTTGTATGATTAACCAAGATTTACTAGTACATTAAAACGATAAGGAATTCAAGTACGTACATAATACCTGAATAATAAATTTATCATAAAACAAAGGAAATGTTGTTAGAAAATACAGGAAAAATTCTTTTTCAAGAATTAGACTTCAACCACGTAAAATTTGTAACTCAAACTAATTTTTTTGCTGATAATAATGATTGAACTAAATTGCCTTAAAGATTTCTCCGCCAGGCGAGATAAGATTTTTGCAGACAACTTTTTTCTAAAGTGAAAGAATATAAAAACAGCGATAACATGTAAAATTTGTGACCTCTTACAAAAAATCTACACACGAGTATGCTTTTAATCCATTTATCGCGACAATCTTGAGAGTTGTCGAAGTGAATGAATGTAATGGGAATACACCAAGGAAAGTTCTTCAACGAGACGCCCAATGACTGCAAAAATTTACATCCAATAAAAAGTCACAACAGACACTGTACATACTCGAGAATGCAATGAATAGCAGAGCGGTGATTCCTTCAATGTTGCCCTGTACATAGGTATACATAATTGTTACCTCATTATCAGATCAGATAAGGCTCAATGGAATTCCGAAATTTCTTTTATAGAGTATCGGAGCATCTTATTAGCTTAAAATCATTGCATAGCGGGATTTTATCTTGTATCTTAGATACATACATAGTGGACAATGTATACGTAATAAAAGGCGATCGTGTACTTACCAACTGGAACATTTGCATTGCTCGGATGTACCGGTGATAGTCTTCGACTGACTGGAACTTGTATCTGGGCACCTGTTGTTGAGCAAGGTGACACCGATGATGAGTCGCAACCGTCGCATCCTTCGATCGATCTGGTTGGTGTCGGAACCGATGATTGTGGATCCTCGGGAGGACTCCTCGGCTCCGGATATATTATATGCGATGTTGTGTTATGATGTTGCCGCACCACTGTCGGTGGTGAATGATGAACTTGTGGTGCATGTGGTGGAGGAATTTCACCAACGGCCAAGGCTCGTGCCTCGTCTTGGGCCTGGGCCCGTCGCAAGGCCGTCTGCAGAGCCATGACACGTTGTCGTTCGGCTGTGAGGCAACATTTTTCACAGTCGCAAAAGCGAAAACGACAATATCTTTTGTGGCCTTTTAGGGCAATTTTCAAGCCATGATTGCGACAACGAGCACAATTTGGTGGCGTTCGTGGCGAAATGGAGCTCGAACTCGAGCTTGAGGCTCCGCCGCACAAGTCATTCTTCGAATCTAACAAGTCCGAATCGGACATGACGTCGTTCCAATTATCTTCAGAGACCATTCAACGAGGAAGTGCAAAAAACACGCCGCAACTATACGTTGCGGATATGTGAGACACTTATTACACAAAACACTGAATGAGAGTGTGTATGACACTTTTTATTTTTATTTTTTTTTCTGTAAATTGCAAAGGACAAATGATCACTTATCAAGGCAATTAAAACACTTCTAAGCGCGTCATTCACTAGGTCATTGAAAAATGCTAAACACTTTTTTGCTGAATGAATATCGTTGATTGGGAAACACGTGAATTTCGTTTATTTTTCGCACTATTTCAGCCGCAATTTTATCGTATATTTACACTCGCGATACATTAACCCCAAACAAAAATTTATTCACTGAAATTTTTTACAGACACTGCACTGCCTACATAGTCGTTAGATTTTAACTACACACACCGATCTCGATGTGATTGCGAGACACATTCGTCACGAGAAATTTGTCTTGTTTTTAGTTAGAATTGGCAATTCGCGATCAAACGTTTTTATTTTTTATATTTTTATTCCGATATCTTACAAGTTAGCACAACGTACTGATCCAATAATAGATGCGACATGCACGACAAGAAGATCGGGACCCATTCCGAATTGAATGCAATCAATTAAAATTATCCGTCGCTTGAAAGAAGACGTTATACACGATGATGCTCTGCTGTTGGTGATGCACACTGAAATCGCGAATCGAGAAAAAATTTATAAATGAGATGCGCAAAAATTTTAAATTCAATTCCCGGCGAATGGGAAACCAACGGAGGAATGTTAAGCTTGTTGCCGCCGCTGTTGCCGCCACAGTGATAAACACGTGAATCGTCCGTCGATGTATTACCTCTCGACTCAAGCTCGAATTCGCGATTCGAACTTCCCAAGTCCTCGTATGGAGCCGTCAAACACTATGCAACTGCACATACTAATGCACACTCTTGAATGCAACTAAACTACCCCAATTCGACTCAGTCACAAACGGCACACATGGGAAGAAGCTTATGTGCCGAGGAGCTGTGTGTTGCCACGCGAGAGTCGCAATGGGTCGGGTCGCTTTCTGATTTGTGAGTTGCATGCATGCATTCGCGCTCTACTCATCGCTCTATCATTGTATCGGGGTATACCCGTTCCAAGCTCAAATATTGCATACACTACGAGTATACATATACACGATATCGTACGATACCTATACGCGGGGGACACAACATGCAATGCATTTCTTGCATGAGTGTGACTGCAAAGCATGGATATTCGTACAAGGATGAGACACTTAAGGAGGCAGGAGGATAATGTGAACCAACACTCTAGGACGAGCTGTCAAAAGCGTTCATTTCTTCCCCTATAGCCGTTGTTGCATATTCTCGTGCAATTCGCTTGTCGTAAGCTTGCCAGTCTCAATTCGCGGTTTCGTCAAACGTACTCGTATCTACAATGTATACAATGGACGCATTCTACAACACTTGAAAAGTTACAGAGCAGTGCTGTGCAAAAGTTTAGGGACAAATTTTTTTTTATTAAATATACCTATAATTTAATTCTTTAGATGTAGTTGGTTGCCTTATATATAGTGTAATAAGCACATGAAAAACTTGTATATGTACATGAGATTGCAAAATGTGGTGGAGAAATTTTTTTTTTATTTTTCTGTTTTGGGTGTTGAGCACGAATCCGCAACTTCCCACCAAAATTTCGATGCAAAACGGTCAAATTCGCAAAAAAAATGAATATCAATTGTGGCGCATTTTGAAGATCTATGTCCGCAATCCTGTTTTCCTAGACTCGCAATCCTGTTTTCTCTAACATGTTCATGTACAGGTTTTCGCAGAAATGTAGTTTCATAGTTATAAGCTAAAAAATACCGGCGTACAGAGGGCTGCGCCCGCAATACGAGGGTTTTTTAGAATTTTGATGCATAGTGAATATTTTTTGTACATATATTTTATAAGCAATAGATAAGAATTGTGCACAACATTAATGAAATGCTTCCTGTAAATCTATTTTTGGATTGGTCTAATTAAAGGTGGAACAGAATGAAAGGCGCTAGCGCGATTTACTATTTACCCAGTCTGAATAAGAGTACTCCAAGGCAAATCTACAGGATTTTTTCGATTTCAGATTTCTGATGGCCTTTGAGCAAAAAGAAACTCAGGAAAACGTAAGGATGGCTTGGCATTATATATGAACTGAATTATTAGCTGTAAATCTACTGTTACTGTTTTTTAAATCAAGGAAAACCAACTTATATGAAATGATTCCATTGAGTCCCCTGACATTAGAGACCACGCAAGCTTTCCTATGAGTATTGAGCAAGTATACTTTTGCAGCTTTTCCAGGACACCCTGTTAACTTGGTCCTACAAGCTTCAAAAATATTTGTGTCAAACACTATTACCATTCTATGCATTTCCACCAAATTTCATGTACATTGTTTCATCAAGTTAAAAGATATGCATTGAAGAAATGCTTAAGAGCCTTCCCTTGTATTGTGAAAGGCCCTTACTAAATACTTACTTGGCTATATTTCCGGTTTGGATACAGTTATTCGAATGAAAATTCGTAGACATATTCCCTCTGTAATTTTCTAAAAACCCTTAGCAGAATTTTCATATTTGGAAACCTAAACAACAAATTGAAATTTTACAAATTTACTGTTATTTACTTTTCCTTAGCAAAAGTCAACAGTCTTAATATTTAACGTATATAAGGCCATACTGACCAATCTTTGTGCAAAGTTTCATATCGATCCCTATAACGGTTTAGAAAAACGGAGCTCGAAAAGGAAGTTTAACTTTAAACGACAATAACTTTTTTACCGTTACTCGAAACTGGAAAATTTTAACTGATATGAGATGTACTCGTCTAGATCTTTGATTTAAATACCCATACGTTAATCTCCGATAAAAACTAAAAAAGTCGACTTTTTTCAAACGTTCGGGACACCCTGTTATCTTCTTCCTACCAACTTCTAAGGTATTTGTGCCAAAGACTGTAACCATTCTACACATTCATACCGAGTTTCATGACAATCGGTTGAGCCGTTCGCGAGTTATTTAGTGAACAGACGGACGGACGAACGGACGGACAAAATCGATTTCAAAAGGGTTTTTTGAAAAAATTCTAAAAAACCCTAAAAACGGAAAAACTCCGAAAAATGTTTGATGGGAAACTCCGGATTCTAGTTCAGCACCCCAAAAAGCATTAGAAAAAAAATTCTCCACCACATTTTGCAATCTCAATTGACGTAATGACTATACAAAATTATAGCGCCATAGCAGGATTCCATTTGTTTTTTTTTTTAGTTTCAATAACGACACATTGATACAAGGTTGGAAATGGTGCAATAAAAATAATTCTTAAAACAACCTAATAGGGTGTTGGAATTGCATGGCAGCCCCATCACCCATGGTCTGATTCAGTGGCGTAACGTACGGTGTTCCATGTGTTCGGTCGTACACGGGCCCCCTAACAATGTGACGAGGAGTGGGAAATTTTGGACTGTATGGTTTAAAAATAACTTTTTGTTGATTTCTGGGTCATTGGAATATTCAAGATAGATTTAGCGGATCAACAAGTTAGGAGTGCTTTTGAGCGAAGTATTCTTCTTTTTTTCAAAACAGTTTGAACCGAGAACTTCGAGCCACATTTTACTGTTTGTTGCGCTGAAGAACTGAGAAGAAATCGATTGCTTGTTGATTGTCTATTTGTCCCTCACTCCGTAAAAGCTGCATCAAACTTTAAAATAATACCAGAAAACTGTTAACCAATTATTGCACCTTTTCTATGTTTTTTTTCTAAATTCTTAAATACGATTAAATTCGTATTTTTGGAAGTATTCATTCCTCAGTACAAATACTGAGGAATGAATACTTTCAAAAGTACGAATTTTCTTACAAAACCGTAGAACTCCAGCCTGCTAGCTGAATTTTCGCGGAAAGCCTTTAAATCGCTGCAATAAGAAGGATTGAACGATATTAGAAGCACTTGTATTTTTTTTAGCGCAAATTAGTAATTCCACCCTAAAGTAAGTAAAGAAGAAATAGCTTCACACATTAACAAAGGGCTCTGGTACTAAAGCAAAAATCCAATCAACAGAAAAAAATCCACTCGGTTAAAATCCATCAACTTTTTTGTAATAAGTAAAGCCGATTTTCTGCATACATTTTCGCGATTTCAACCAAAATCTTAGATCAAATCTATACGAAATCCTGGTAAAGTGTGGTGAACTCCGCCTGAGTGTATGCAATATTTTTAATATAAATTCAGTAGAGGTCGTCTAGCCTACAATCGACTCGTTTTTCCGTTCTGTCCACGTTATAAGCCAGTAAGTGTGGGTTTTTAGTTTTTTTTCACGAACGCCTTTGACGTAGATTTTTATAAGTTTCATTGCACTTCTTGTTGCGAAAAAAAAAACATTTTGGTCATGCACCAAATGGTTAGAGCCAAAATTTGGACAGATTCTACTCTACCTGATTCTACTGTCAAATTTTGTAACAAAATTAGAACGATACTGCGAAAAGGGAGGCTTCATACACCCAGAAAAAAATTACTTTTATTAAAGAAAAATTGCATAGGACGTATGCAATTTTTGCTATGATTTGGAGCCGATGAAATAGCCTTTTTGGGACAATGATAGAAATATCATTGAAAATATTAAGTGAAAATTCGATTATAACAATGAGATTGTTCATCGATTCTATGTAAAAATTTCATTGAATTTTATTTAAAAAAATGAAAAGAATATTTTTTTTTATTTTTTATTGTGATTTATTTTATTTCAAATTCTTATATTTTTTTATTCATAAAAAACCTTATGCCGAAACATGGATTCGAACCCGGTCCGCCTGCGTGCCAGTCCGTGCACATTGCCATGAGACCAGAAGTGGAATGTTGTCAACGTTTCTAAAATCTTAACTACTTGATACGCGGTGCGATACAAACTTAAAATGTTTATACATAATACACGTTTTTTGCTGGGTGTAATAAACATAGATTTCGTTGTTAAGTGTGAATCATGTTTTAAAACTCTAATCGGCCAGGGAAAGTGGTTTCAATTATGTATTTTGTTTAATTATAAATTACATTATGTGGGTCCCCCATTTCCATCTCGAACACATTACTTTTAGGAAACGTTACGCCACTGTCTGATTCCTTCAATTTTTACACATGTTTTGTGGTGTCAATAGAAATTGGTTGGAATTACTGCACAAATAAAAAATTCTTTCTTAGAAAAACCAAATTGGGGGGTTGGGTTTGTATGACAGCCCCCTGACAAACAGCCGGAGAAATAAGCCTGTGTGTAAAATTTCGGTTCGATCGCTTCAAAACAGACTCCGTGAACGGCGTCGCAACAGACGGCAAGCGGAACAATGCTCAAAGTGGCGTCAATTATTTTCACTGTGCTTCGACGAATATTGCCCTTTGATTTCCTCCTTCCTAGAAGAGGTTCAACAAGCGTATAGCCAAGTTCGTTGAGGAAGCTTTATGTATTATATAAAATACCCAACTATGTCTTTTAAAAGTAACATAACTAATTTCACAAATGTACACTAATTACAAAGTTCCAACACTTCCCGACCACTATTATTAGATTTGATCGTTTTCCAAATAACATTTCCCACAAAACGAATGTACTTTGTAAAAAAGACATACGTAAATGGTTCGTGGGGTCTGACAGACCCCAGAGCAGTTTCAAACTGCTATAACTTATTAACAAAATCACAAATTCAAACAAATTCATGCGTAAATGAACGTATGTGACACATACTTAAAGTACATACGCATGAAAATATGTATCCATTCAATAAGTTTTTCTATGAAAATTTTAAGATTTAAATTTCTCTGGGGTCTGTCAGAACCCACTGAACCATCCGAGGGTTAAATGCCCAGTCAGAGTGTACTCTTGCTGCTAAAAAACTACGACCACCAGAAAAAAAGGAGGTGGATCGAGCTCTTTTAAAGTGGTTTTCTATTAAACGAAGCGAAAATGTTACAATTTCTGGCTCAGTTTTACAGCAAAAAGCAGAAGATTTTCGAAGGTATACGGATTCCGACAAAGATATTTTTAATGGCTATCAAACTGGACTGTTCTATCGTATGATGCCATACGAAACTTTGAAATTCAAAGGTGAAAAATGTCCAGGAGGTAAACACTCCAAAGAAAGAATTACCATTTGGGTTTGCGCAAATTTGGATGGAAGCGAAAAAAAACAGCTTTTGGTGATTGATGAATCGAAGTCACCAAGAAGATGTTTCAAAAATAAGCCGAGACTTCCTGTGACTTACGAGTCCAATAGAAAAGCTTGGATGACGGCCAATATTTTCGAGAAGCACATTCGGTCCTGGGATGAAGAACTATGAACGGAGCAAAGGAAAATACTTTTAGTGATAGATAATTGCCCAGCTCATCACAAAATTCAACACCTCAAATGGATCGAACTCGTATTTCTTCCTCCTAATGCAACAGTGGTGTTTCAGCCAATGGACCAAAGTATAAACGGAAAAGTGGAATCTTTTAGTTAAGAATGTTTCTAATTAAACTGTTAAATTGCAGGTGTGATCTGATCTTTGAAATTGATATATCGTAAGCAATTATTGTTAAAATTGATTGACTGCCTCGATAAGACGGAAGATTTTAGATTAACATTGATTAATAGTGCCTGGAGGTAAGGTTACCGAAGAAACTATTTCTAATTCCTTCCGACATGCTGGCGTCTCTGTTGACCCCGCCTTTAGTGATTATGACGATATTCCTCTCGCAACATTAGTTCAAAGAAATCGAACTGAAGAGATAATCCCTTCCACTCGATGGGCTAAAGATAATGGCATTTTTGACTTTGTTTCCACCGATCTCAACGAATATGGGAGAATAGACGAGGACCTTGAAACAACAGAATGTCCAAGTGATGCTGAAATAATACAATCGATATTTTCACCTTCGGATTAGGAAAGTGACGACGACGATGAAAGTGAGTATGACAATGTTATGCCCTCAACAAGCGAAGCCATTTCTGCCCTTAACATATTAAAAGTTTATACCCAATTCCACTATCCTCAAAAGGAGCACTTACTAACTACATTAGATGAATTGGCTGATACAATTAGCGATGAGATGCTGACGAAAAGATACACACAGTCGCAAATAACAGAGTTTTTTCTATGGTTTGAATTTCTTTTCCTTTCTGTTTTATCATTATTTTTTTGTTATACATATTTGTCTAAGAACATGAATATACCTATTATGTTTTTATTACTCATAGAAATAAAGTGAATGTTAAAATAAATAAATCTATTGTTTTAAATTTCTTGGTTAGCTATAACGAACCTCGGGTGTTCTAACAAAAACACTGACAGTTTGATCAGTAACAATATTGAATAACGGTAACTTAATATGCAAAGTGAACGAATTGACTATATCCCTTTGATGACCTTCTAAAATATTCAGGGTAGTTGTTCATTATAAAAACAACTGGCCCGACAGTCCAACATTGGACTAAGGACGTAGATGTATTGGTGATATCCAATTTCCAAGATCTGGACTGCTTTTGTGTTGAGGTGTTGAGAACAACAGCACACTCAGAAGAGTCATTGTTCATTACACTGGCCGGCATATGTATTTTGACATCTGGTACTTTCGAGCCACGATACTGATTTTGTTTAACTAGGTCGAATAACGGTAAATTTCTTATAAGGAAATCAAAGTACATATCAACAGCAATAAATATGCTCAATATTTTCCTGTCCGTTTTCGCACTCTCTTGCTATAAAGAAGAGAACAGATTGAAGCGAAATTTTCGTGCGACATAAGTATTTTGACAATATTTAAATCTTTGATTGTACACCAATTTCTCTGGAAAAATATGGATAAAACATAATTTTGTTAATGATTTGGTTTATATTTTGAATTCCAAGCAGAAAATGTGTTCAGTGGCTTGAAAAATTGGATAAAAATCAGAAATTCGAAGTTTGGTTTAAGCCTCCGTAGAGGCAGACCTCAACCCACGTTTAATGGTTGGAAACGCTGCAATTGAATTTAATTTCATAAGGTAGACTGTTCATTATTAATTACCAAAATTGAATAAGAGAAAAGAAATAGAAAACTATTCCATGCATCACAGAAATGGGATGTGTAATCGAATAATTACCGAAAAATCTTCCAAATATTTATGGGAAGTGTCCTAATTGAACCAAAGGATATTATGGATATGAAGAATGTGCCATCGGAGGCACAGATAATAACGACCACCTTCGGTCTAGAACTAAAAAAGGCAAATTGCATGCATACGCAGATAAAGTGAAACCAAAGAAAGATTTAAAAACCATACCAAACGCAAACCTCTATTACTAAGGAAAAAGTCCAAGCTGCTGCAACTTTCGGGAAAAGTTTTTTCGGCTATTATTCGTTATTTTATTACATTTTTACAAAAAAAATCAATATTTAAAGAAAATGCCCAGTTTATGTGGAAAAAGGGATACCTGGTTATCAAAATGAATACCACAGTGGAGGCTCTCTCATGATGCAGGGATATATTGCTTACAATGGCCTAGGCTGCTTAAGTTCAAATCACTGTTTCCATGGCCAAAGCTTCTTTTGGTCGTCATTGAATCGCGGAAAGTTATATTCGTTTTTTGCGGCACAATTTGGTTTATATTTCATTTCTTTCTTAGAGTTCTTCATCGTGGCTCATTCATCACACGGGGTTCACATTCGCTTTCTTTCAGAGAGCGCCAAGATTTGTTTTTATTTTGTTTTAAAACATTTTTTGTTTGGTAATAAACAGTTTACCGTATAAAATAAAATTCAATAGTAGCGTATTCAATGTGTAAACCAGGACTAAGGCTGGCATCAATCGATGCTCAAACCAATCTTCGGAATTCTGATTTTTGTTTATGTTTCGAGCCACTGGTGATATTTTTTATTTTAAAATTAATATGGGGAACTCAAAAATTAATAAAAATATGTTTTGCGCATCAATTCTTGCGAAAAAATGGGTGTAATCAAAGAGTTAAATGTTGTCAAAATACTTATGCCACACCAGAATTACGCCTCCATCTTTTCTCTTTTCTATAGCATGAGAGTCCGAAAGAGGACAGAAAAAATATTAAGCATATTTATTGCTGTCGATATGTGCTTTAATTTTGATAAAATAAATTTACCGTTATTGGCTTTAGTTAAACAAAACCAGTGTCGGGGCTCGATGGTATGAGATGTCAAAATACATATGCCGACCAGTGTATATGGTTATAGAAAGTATCGCATATGATAATAAGAACGAAATGTCCTTTTTGCGTCCGTATCATAATACTGTTTATTCAAAATAATTTTTCTAAATTAAGGTTCAAAAGTTCCCCGGACCGGAGGTTGTTTGCGAGAGGCTCGGAGGTGGTTCGCAGAAGAATTTACTTACAAAAACTACACTTTTTGTATGTATTTGAAGTGATTAAATCAAACCTAAACGATTTTTGCAGAACAATTGATTCCTGTAAAACGTACATATTTATGCTTCTAGACAAGCAAGGTTTGCTTGTAGACGGGAGTTGCAGATTTCTGACTGTCGATTTTTTACTTATATTTAACCGAACATTTTTGGTTATCAAAAGTTGTTCGAATCGTTCAATTATATGAACCCAAACATTACAAAATTTCGGTAATTTGATAAAAAGTAAGTTAAAATTTATTTGTCTATTGGGAATTGACTAAAGCTGCAATAATAATTGAATTGAAAATCGGATATTTGATTTGACATTTGAAACCGGTATATTCTTTTCGGTCTCAGTCTGAGACAACCTAGACCGAAACGAATCGAACAAGGCTAATATTACATCATCAGTATGCGGTACCGATAAGAACCAAGCAGTGCCGTTGCCTTTATTGCAAAGTGCAGAAAATTGAGAAGAAAGACATATCAATGAGTTCATTGAACTTGCCTGCAACAGTATACCAATTTCGCTATGCATTTTGTAAAGTATCAAATGAAAAAAAGTGCATACAAGAAAATAGCCAGGAATGCATTATGTATTTATTCCTAAGATGTTTCCTAGTCGAAAACCTGTTTCATGTTAAGATTTCTACGCCAAGGAAATGTTTCAAAGACGTAAGAAAATATAGAGGGACAGCAATTGCCACGAATTAGGAGTAAATAGCAATAGGCAGAGGGTAAATAAATAAACGAAGGTTAGTGACCTCAAAGGCGCAAGGTAGACAAGAGCGTGCGTTTGTTCAAATGTTCAGGCCGGTATGTGATCTCGGTCTTTTTCCTCAGAATAAGTCAGTACTTTACTTACGGTCTCAGACTGTACCCATACCCAACGAATCAAATGGGGCTAAGGAAATATGCGATGGCTCAGCTTGGTACACCCAGAAAAAAATACTTTTATTAAAGAAAAATTACATAGGACGTATGAAATTTCGGCTATGATTTGGAGCCGATGAAATAGCCTTTTTGGGACAATGATAGAGATATCATTGAAAATATGAAGTGAATATTCGATTATAACAATGAGATTGTTCATCGATGTTGTGCAAAAATTTCATTGAATTTTATTGAAAAATTTTTTTTTTTTTATTTTTGTTTTTTTTCTTATTATTTTTTTGCTGTAATTTAATTTCATTCAAATTTTTAAATTTTTTTAATCATAAAAACCTTATGCCGAAACTTGGATTCGAACCCGGTCCGCCTGCGTGCCAGTCCGTTAACATTGCCATGAGACTAGATGTGGAATGTTGTCATAACGTTTCTAAAATCTTAACTACTTGATACGCGGTGCAATACAAAATTAAAATGTTTATAAATAGAGACTATGCAAAATAATCATAGTTCCCATGAATTTGGCTTACTTCATTCTAAGTCATTTGTTGCATTAGTTGTAGGTCGGCATGTTTTAATTCTATTACTACTGAAATTTTAGATTCTATGAAGGTGTATTTGATCCAATGGCATTTTTAATTAATTATATTCAAACTTCATACCTTCAAAGAAATTTTATGTTTACTAGAAGTAAAGTAAAAACTTCATTGGTTTTAATACACGTTTTTTTTTCTGGGTGTACTTAAATCATTTTTTTTAATGAAGGCCTGGTTTTTTTGTATATGTAGGTATGTGTATTGAATTTTGTCGATATCGAATTCTTAATACTATGTACATTCTTTTTTTTGGCACAATCTTCTCCAAGCGACAATAAATCTATCGAAAATTTGAATACACTTAAAGAAACGTCCATGACCGTGTTTAGGGTATTCCATTTGAGTACTTTGAAATTTAAATTACACATATATCTTGTTGAAAACCAAGAGCGTTATAATTTTGCATATTGTTCGAGATCAAGTAATTGAATTTAAATTGAATATTTCTGAACTAGAATGAGAAAATTTCGTGATTAATTTTTTATGGCCTAAATCAAATTGAACAGAGCTTAGAATCTGCATCTAAAGGAGATGAAGGGAAACAAAAAAATAAAAGATTCTATATAAATCTAATAAAATAAGAAATTTTATGGCAAGTTACAGTGGCGCAACCACGGGAGGGGCGGAAAAATACCGGCGTACAGAGGGCTGCGCCCGCAACACCAGTTTTTTTTTTAGATTTTGGATACATTCATAGTGAAACGCCTTTCATTCTGTAACACTTTTCATTAAACCAATCCAAAAATAGATTTACTATGTATCATAGCTACACATATTAACTGTATTTATTAGCTGTAACTCCGGTACCATGATTGATTTGAGTACCCATAGGTCCATGTCCGATAAAAACAAAAAAAAATCGACTTTTTCAAATCTCCGGGACACCTTGTTTGTCTTACCAACGTCTATGTATTTCGTGCTAAAGAGTGTTACGATTCTACACTCTCTCTCTCTCTAGTTCCTGTCAACCCCTTGTGGGACATTGGTCATTAACTACGCCTACTCTCCACCTCGTTCTGTTTTGCGCCAACGGCGCAAGCTGCGACCATGTAAGTTGTAAGATTTAGCATTTCGCTTCGCTAGTTCTTCTTCTCCATGTGTTCCTTGGCCGCCCAACACGGCGTCTTGCTCCGGAGTCCTGTGGATTCCAGTTTAGAGCCTTTTTTGCAAAAAATCGTTCCTAAATCATCTAGATGGCGCTACTTTTATTTTTTAAATAAATTTGGACCATCCATTTAGCACCCAATTTTCCAACCCTTCCATTTTATAAATGGATCCGTGCAATGCACGGAATGCAGCTACTTTCGAAAATCGATGAGTGCAGCATTGACTCATGAATGAGCAACAAGATTCCATAGTTAATTTAAAAAGGTGTTGAGATGCAACCGTGTAATGTGTTTGTCTGTATGATATGTCAATTTACAACTGTTTACATACATCTTAGAGCTTGGTAGACAAAACAAACGAACAACCATATATTTTTGCTTAAAACAGAAAATTGCCTGTGTAAGGCTAGATGGAATTCTTCCATAGACAACTTTCTGCAGTTCCGCTGAAACATTCCATCGATGGCCACTTATTCATGGTACTCAATGTACTTCTGCACAGTGGAGAATCACAAGTTTCGTACTAGCTTGGATAGAAACGACAATTATACAATCAACAGAAACCCTCTCATCGAGAAGCTAGAGTTGTCTTATAAAATATGTGCATTTATATGGTAGTAATACACATATAACAATTCGTATAGCAAATATGCAAGTGCATGAAAACTAGACTAGCGCGTGTAAGACAACTCGTAGAATCTGACAAGGGTGGTTGGGGTGTTGAACGAAGACAAATTTTACTTGCATTTATTTATAAAGCAATCAGAACGGTCGGTACTAATATTATTCAACGCTTTTCCTTATCGCTGCCCGCTGCTCCCGACCAACCAAACAACCAATCTACCAAATACTTGGCGGTCGCTGTAGGGGCGACCGGCAATTGCATTATTGCAACAAACTGTTGCTATGTTGCTATCTGGCGGGGTAATTGAAATTTTTTTTCAGAAAACTTCTACAGAGTCGACTGACTCTGAGCGAATGGGAGTCTGCTCGCAAAAGCTCTTCGTATCTTTTTGACTCCGACAGTTCGCAGATTATAAAGATTCACACTACTACTATATTCAACACAATATTGCCATATAATACCGCTTCAAATGTAAACAAGGAACGAATCAATGTGTGTAGATGCAAATAAATAAATGCGCCGCTTCTATGCAGAAATAGCATGCATGCATTTGGCTAATTTTTATTAATAATTGGCTTCGTTTCGGCTAAGTGAGTGCATTGTCTATGGCTGTACAAAAAAGGTGTATAGTCGTACGTAGAAACCTAGGAAAATGATGTGATGTGATCAGGTATAGTCGTATAGTGCGACTTGGCTACTCTCATCTATGGCTAATGGGCAAAGAAAAGATTCAAAAGGAAATACTACAAACGACAGCAGTATTGCCATAACATTTTATTCAAATACACTCTAGATAAGCCCTAATGTTTCACAATACAATATTGGCAGTTTTGAATCGATTCCCATAATATTTGTTTTTAAGGAGAGTATTGCTCAAAATCATACAACAGTCCACTCAAATTATCCACTATTTATCTCTACCTACAAATATTATCAAAAAAAAGAGAATGATAGCCACATTAATAACCTTGGAGGCATTCGAAAAAACAGTGGACCCTTGCAATACAAAAGGATCCCATTACAGTTAAAATTTCACCAATTTCTCCTCTTCGTCACCCAGTGGCATATTTACAGGAAGGGGGGGGGGGGGCACAGGGGGCACGTGCAATTGCAGCACCAAATGTTCCCTTTTTATTTTGAGCGTTTCTATTACTAAAGTTTGTAAATCTTTTTCGAAACATTATCATCACATCATCTTCTCAATTCGCCAGATCTCCTCGTTGATGAACCATTTCCGTTTTTCGAACGGGTTGAGTTTATTTTCATAGACACGTGGTTACAAGAACAAGAACTCTCAGAGAATAAGTACAAGGGCTCTATGAATTAACGCCCCAGGAACTATCACCCCAAAACAAAAATGAACTATCGCCTCAATTTCGGGGCGATAGTTCATAATGAACTTTTGCCCCAAAATAAAATGAACTCTCGCCCTAAAATTTATGAACTATCATCCTAGAACTACCGCCCCAATTTTGGGGCAATAATTCATTAGAACTATCGCCCCAAATTTGGAATGAACAATCGCCCCAAAATTAAGTCGTCTAGGGGACCTTTCAATATCTGCGGCGCCAAATTTTGATGATGCCACTTCGTTAATATTAGCCTGAAACAACCGAATCTGCAATCCTTTTTTACGAAATCGTAACGGTTCTCCACATATTCAATGTCAAATTTTGACTTTTCTATGAAGCCAGTTAAGTAATTTGATAAGGAAAGGGGGATATTTCCGCTTTACACATTGGGGAAAGTATTAGATGCTATCAAGTTGACGTTTTAATTTTAATCAGTCCCACTAGAATAGTAAGTTTTGCATATTAAAAGTCGAAATATATTTGCGAGCAAGAATTGAAAAGGTTGCTATAGACAGAGAGGCAAATGTAATTTACAATTTTATTTTTGATGTGTAAAGCGGAAATATCCCCCTTTTCTTATCAAATTACTTAACTTATAAATCATTGAAACGAAGTGCAAATAGTAAATCAAATAATGAAAATGAATTATTGCCCCAATTTTGGGGCGATAGTTCATTTTTATAGAGGATGATTTTGGGGCGAAAGTTCATTTGGAATTATTGCCCCAAATTGTATGAACTATCGCCCCAAAATTTTAGGAACTTTTGCCCTAAATTTGGGGCGATATTTCATAATGAACTATCGCCCCAATTTCATATAAAATTTTTGGGGCGATAGTTCATTTTCGGTTTGGGGCGATAGTTCCTGGGGCGTTAATTCATATAGAGCCAGTACAAGCTATGATTATGTCGAGGTAACGAGGTGGTCACGAAACGTTGCCCAATCTCGACATGAATCTGTTCGGAAACAAGGACTGCTATTGAAAGTCTCGTCATGTGTGAAGTGACCCCATCTTATGTTGATATAAGTTGAGGAAATGTTTTTGCTGTATCGATGTCTTGGAAGCCGCTGAATTGATAAATATTTGAAACAATCGGTCTAATTTTTCGGTCGGGCTTGTGTATTTTAATTTGGCTGTAAATTCGTGTTGGGCTGTTGTAAAGGTCTTTGAACCAGATGCTTCTCTTTCTGTTAAAATGCTAAAAATTGAAGTGTTTTGGTGGGAAAGCATTTTTAGCACACATTTTCGAATTCCTATACGGTTCGGTGTCTGTGGTGCCCTGCCTGGGGTACTTTCTTCAATGCTTCAATTTTCACGAAGTAAACATCATCGTAGCCATTCCTTCTCATTTCTACTTCCTATAGGAACTATATACTATAGTATTCTCGATTGTACTTGTAAAATATAATTCGGCACTTGTTACGATTTTACGGAATCTGTTACTAGATTTTTGACAAAACATACAAAGGCCTCTTTTTCAGTAAATCCTAATTTTGCATTCAAATTCGCTTAAACTTGCCATGGAATTCAAGACCACAATGTCAGCCAAAATTTGTTGTATCAGCTTTTCATCTGTGTTTCTTTCAAAAGTAAGCAGAACCACTTTTTGGTGGAATTTGGCCGAAATTTGGTAGAATTTCGGACGATGTATGAAATTTCTCTTCCAAAGAAAAGTGTTCCGTCTGGAATCCGTTTTGTCACATGGAAACAGTCTCATTAATTCCATAGCCAATTAAGTACATATTCGTAAAATTCCTTTTCGGCTTCAGGCTCCTTCGAACTACACTACGCAAACTTTTTTAAGGCCTCCGTATTTTGGTTCAGGAAAAGCCAAAAGCAGTTAATGAGTGTTATTCTATGATCTGTCTGCAAAACTAAACTTTTGGTGCAATAAACCTGAAATGCTAGGACTCTCAGGCCCGTATTTATAAAAACTTAAGGTCTCCTTGAGTTTCGCCTTAAATAAAGGATCAACGATCCCTCAGTCTTGCCAATATTTTCCTATGTAGCTGCTCTCGGGTATCCCCACACCAAAACTTTATGTAACAAATTAGCCCCGTATTCTGTGCCCCCCCCCCCCTTTGAGAATTTTCTAAATACGCCACTGTCGTCACTCCCTCGTCTTTCAATGTGACGCTCAAATTAGTGTAACATTTTATTGCGTGTAGAGGGGAGGGTGTACAATAATTCTCAATGGATTTTAACTATGTTTTATGTATGTGCCTAGTACTGGTTTAGGAAAGAAAATATTAGTGATCCAGATAGTCTCTGTTTTATCTTTTTTTGGCAAGGGAATATGGCTTAACATAAGCATTTGCCGGCGCCATGTAGAAAAAGCAATCTTCCCAGCTTTGCTGAAAATACGCAATATTGTGTAGAAATTTCTTCTAAGACCCTTAGGCGACCATCAATTTCCTCTTTCGAGACACGGTTGTAAAGGGTATTTCTGCTAAAAAAAAACCTAACAGCAAAAAAAAAAAACGCCATACAAAAACACATTTAGGGGGCCTAAATATTATCATCGAAAGAATACCAAGAAATATCTAATATGTATAGAATGTAATTGAATTTTCCACAGAAATACTAGACAAATGTTCGTTATCCTGCCCTAATAGGCTTCATTTGCCGTCCACCAAGCGATCTCAGTCTGCAAAAAAAAATTTAATATTGAAACATTCGCTGAAATAGTACGTATCCATGCCTAAAATCCGCTGTAGACATGGAAATGAATTTTGAAAAATTAGCTTCTTGCAAGTTAAATTATAGCACAATTAATAAAAAAAAGGCCGAACCCAAACATCCATAACAAGGAGACTAGTCACAATTAATTCACTTTACAGCTTTAATTAGTTAAATATACAAGGATTCATATTCAAATCATTTCGTAACCGATAGACATCACTGACTAAAGCAATTGCCCTTGAACCTATTCTGGCGAGCCAACAAAAATGGCACTTTTTGCTATATCTTTCAGAAAAAAAATGTAATATAACTAAACTGCAACGTACGCTTCCAACCCTAAACTATCGTGTTTCATTGGGAAGTTCAGGACTATCTATAAAACAAAATTTTCATTGAAATTAGCTAGTTGGTTACAGAAATAGAGCTATTTTATTTTCCAACAAACGTTGAACCTATTCTGGTGGCTGGCACTGTAATTACTTAATGTTAAATTAAGTTAGAAATTAGTGAATGATTTTTTCTATGTAGTAAGAAATGTTTTAGGTGGGTGTATTGCGTACTCATAAACATTCAAAAAAGTGTCCATTCCTAAAAATATTTCTTCTGAAAATCTTTTCATACAGCTTTCTAGGCGAACTTACCCCTATACGTTGGGCAAACGGTTTTCATTAAGGTCCGTTCTACGGAAGGTATAGTGGATACCTCCCTCCCTCACTCCACTGCTACCCATGGCCCCAGATTGGGCAATATTATGTTGATGTTTTCTGTTCCCATGCGAAAGACACATAAACTTAAAATTTTATCCTAACGAGCGCAACTGCTCCATTTGCTAAAAATTTCTAAGAAAGCGCTCTGAAAATGTATTAACTTTGGATCCTGATTTAAGAAAAAATATTAACATAAGCAACCAAATTTGTATGTAACCACATTCATTTATCACTATAGTAAGTGCATTTTCGATTAGAAAACCTAAATTGATTGAAGCATTGAATTTTCTCATTAATTAATTTGTGATGAGTTGAAATCACCCACAAATTTGGTAACACCTAATTATTTTCTTCACAAACTCAAAGCTGAAATCCGAATTTCACTTACTTTTATTACAACCTCATCCAAACACCCCACACTAAGCTCCAGTTAACAAGAAAGTATGCTGAGAGCCCAAACTAAATTCTTAGGGGTCTGACACACCCCACTCAACCATTTACGTATGTAAAAATTACCTGAATCATCCGAGGGTTAAAAGTTTCATCTATAGTATTTTTATTTATTTTTACAAAGTTTAAATATGTATTTCCAGAATGATGATTGCCTATAGATTTGTGATAACGTTATTTTGAGTTCTTCTTCTTCTCAGTACCGTATAGCCCCATGTGGGACCATGGTGGTTAACTCAGCCGTTTATAGGCAATTTCGAGTCAACATTACATTGGATATCATTTCGGAGTGTATATAATGTTGCAAGCACTATAAAATTCCTATCCGCACATGTATGGAAATTTTGGACCACGCCGAGATTCGATCTCCGGACCTCTAGATTACTAGCATCTCAAATTGAACCAAGTGAGCCACACAGCGGACCATTTTGAGTTGCTAGATCGTTAATTTCACCTAAAGCCCTGAATAGACATCGGGCGGAATGAAAATGAAATTTTTGTCCGCGGCGATTTTCTCAATGAAAATGCATACTTACTGTCGTGGAATATGTGGTAAATGATGGGTAATTCCATAAACTAAAATCCGAGAATGGTTTCACAATTTGTCTCTGCCATTTTATGTGTTATTTTTCGATTCCCCGGTCATTAGATAATTTCCGCGATGAACTCGTCGTGGACAGTGAATCGGTTTGACGTTTGCAAAACTCACCACGCCCGACGGAGAATATGCTACAGAGTCGACTCATTTTCACGTTGAAAATGCATTCGGACAAGGGGGAAATTATTTTTTTAGTTATTTTTAAGATGATTTAGGACGTAAAACGCCTTTGCAGCAATTTTCGAAGCTAAAATTTTAAATTCACCACGGTTTTTATGCCGGTTCATTACCGTCACCACGGTTTTTATGCCGGTTCATTACCGTTTCATTTTCATTCCGCTCGAACTCTATCCGGGGCTTAACACACCGAAGTTTTGTGTTGGGCAACGTGTTGAGAGAACGTTATTTTCATTTGTGAGAGAGTTGCTTTCATTTGGCAATACCGACATATTATTTCATTTGGAAGATCGTGAATGGTGCTCGGTGCTATCATTTATTCACAGCTGTATGCCCACAATAAGTGTATTATACAGCACGAAATTAAGCCGTATTTATTTAAAATGGTTACGTAAACAAGTGCTAAGAGGTCCTCCACTTGAAGAGTTATTGCATACAAAGCCCTATTGTGTATATTCTATGAATAAAAAACGAGACCGAGGCTAATTTCGGGCGCGGCGGAAATTTGGATACCCTTCGCTCTTCTCGGGCTAAAAGTTTTTTTCGGGCGTACCTAAGACTTGTATTTAATCCGCCCCCCCCCCCCCATTCTTTTTCTTCCCTCTTCACAAAAGTTCCATTGCGTTGACAAAACAATATTTGTGTGGGGTTTGGTTGGAATAAGTGGGCAAATAAAAATATTTACTCAGAAAATGTTATTGGGGGATGCGGGAGCATGGCCCCATAGGACATTTCTATTTGTTTTCACCTTTTTTGTGGCTTTGATAAAGACATTTTAATCCAAGGTTTTGTGAAATTAATGTACAAAATGTTTCTTAGAAGAACCAAAATAGGGGGTTGGGTTTATATGGCAGCCCCATGGACCGATTTGATCCATTCTAACATATGTTTTGTGTTAATAATATAAACACATTTGTGTGAAATTTGGTTGAAATTGGTACACAAATAAAAGTTTTTCTCAGAAGAACCTAATCTGGGGGGTTGGGTTTGTATGGCAGCCCCATGACTCCATTGTCCGATTGTACCGAATCAAACATACAAACTGCCTGCAGCAAAAAGAAGCATTTGTGCAAAGTTTCAGTTCCATAGCTTTGAAATTGGCACGCGTCGCAACAGACGGACATCGCCTAATCAACTCCCCAAGTCCTGCTGATCATAATGTATACTTTTTATATGCTCGGAGATGCTTCCTTCAATGCGTTTCAAACTAATATGTATACCCTTTCACTCTATGAGCGAAGGGTATAGAAATAAAAAAAAAACGACGTTTTGTTTATACAATTCACGCTATTTTGGAAAATCTTTGCAAACTTGGTAGCTCTGTAGTGTACCCCTAATTAGAAGTATTTTTTATTTATTCGCTTATTAACTGACTTTATTGGTGCATGCTGAAGAAACGAAAAAAAATCGTTCCATAAACTTAACAACAATAGCGACTGGCAACTCTGCCAGTTACATATTTGCAACAAAGTATCTGTTTGAAAACAGGTTCATATGCAACGAGAAATCGAAACAAGGCGGTAAAATCGGATCGGCATTAATGCGATGTCAACAGCGGCGACAATGATGGGATTCCGCCCAGTTTGGCCACCTTAAGAAAGTGGACCCCGTATCAAGTGTCCTAACGGACGCACGGCACCCAATGTCAATATTCTATACATATATGTATCCATATACTCACAAGTATAGGTCCGCGATATGTTTACCAAAGCGGTCGTTGCCTGATTTATTTATGTATTACCGGTCCGGATCGAATAGTCCGTGGGCCGGATGACAAGAGTGGACCTGAATTCTAGTTTACCCTTTTCAACGGTCGCGACAAATCTTAAACCTGAATTTGCAAAAATTTACAACTACAACGTGCATGTCGTCGCCGTCTTGTGCCACAATCGTTGGGTGCACCGTATATCTTATGATATCACGATAACTTAATTAGCCGCAACAAATTCTCACAATTAAATTGTATTTACATAATGTCTACGAGGTGCACAGCAGCAAGAAATTAGGTAGTAACATCTTTTGGCACTGCGATCGTTGAGATTGGCGCATATCTCTCGTTGGCGACACCCGCGAACAACAAAAAACGTTTAAAAAAAAAGCTCGCGTTTCGCACTCTTGTTATCAGTAATGCAGTCGATGCAAACCGCGAATTCTTATCACACATGGGCGACGAAACAGTGTCAGGTCGCGATAAAGCGTCGAACGAGATGCGACTCGCGCGTACCATAAAAAGATCACAACACACAACACTACGACCGTGTAATCACTAGAAGACGATTGTGACTGACGGAATCGTACTGTACTGTCGCGAGACGTAACATAATTCAGCACGACCTGAGTCCGGCTCAGAAGAGAATATTAACTTTCCGTCCCGTACAAACACACGACTAGGAATAGGATGGACACCCGTTGCCGCTCCAATCTAAAATCAGCTGCATGCAAGCTTGCCTCTTGCATGTGTGCACAATCATATATGTCGCCAAGCCAAGAACGAACGATGAATGTACGACGTACGTATATCCCTCCGATTTTGCTATCCCGGTTCTTTTAGAGACCGGGGTGGCAAGGAAGGACGACTACGTGGCAGTGGAGCAAGATTGCATTCGGCACGGGTAGTGCTAGTAGTGCATAGTGGTGGATGCACAATGCATTTTAGCAAGTGCCCCGTTCGCTCAACATAGGACAGGGGAAGGCACGGGGCAATGGAGGGAGCCCACAGCTTTTGCTTGCCTCGCTACTCGTATGAAATCAAAACAAACCCGTTGAGCGCGTACACGTGGAGTGGAGACGTTCAAGAGTGTTGGGGTTGGTTGTGGGGAGCGATAAGGCGCAAGGCCTGCGAGGTCACTTGCTGCCAAGTTCAGCGGGTGTTGCAGTTGCAGAGACACGACAAAAATAGTCACCGATGCAATTTCGCATTTCTTCGTGTGTGTCTTTGGTGGGCTTCGTTAATGGTCAACAATCAATCGGTATTTTACGAACGATGAGAACTTTTTATGCATTCACATTTCGATTGGCGACGATGACGTTGAATCCATTTTTTTGCATACAAATGAAATAAATACGTCGTAGAAGTGTTACCATCGTGTATATGCATTTTTTTCAATTATTTATGTAGTCTTGAATCGATAATCCGGATCAATTATTGCAAGGGGGAATCCGGATCATGGGAACATCCGGATTAGCGCAATCAATTTTTCTGACGAAAAACAATCCAACCAAATAAAAAAGCGCAACAAAAGTCGATAAATGTTCTATTTCTCAGAAATTAGCCAGCAACATGTCATTTGCTAAACAGTTCCATAAAAAAGTACGAGACCAAATCTACCATTTCACCCTGAAAATCTCAAAGATCCGGATTATAGAGTCAAAATTTCTGCCGAAATCCGGACTATAGAATACATAGTGGAAATATTTAGTGGTCCGGATTAGCGTGATATCCGGATTAAAGGAGATACGGATTACCGAGTCAAGACTGTACATACATATTTTAACAATCTATATCTATATATTGTATATGTACATATATAAAAGAAAGTCGTGTTAGTTACACCATTTATAACTCGAGAACGGCTGAACCGATTTTCATGATTTTTGGTTCGTTGGATTTGGCTCGCGCCGGAATAACATAATAACTATTGAAACATTCAAAAACTTCACAATGAGCCAAAATTCACAATAGGTTTCTTTTTTGGCTTTTTCTGCCTATATTTCTTGATTGTATCAGCGGATTCCAGTAAATTTTCTCCACAGGATTGGTGTTTAGCCCAATTGAAGGAACAACTGTCGATGCATATGATAAATTCACAATGAATGGAAGTTTGAAACAAACATACCTTTTCCTTTATTTCTTGAGCTAATTTCGGATTTTTAGTAAGTTTACTACATCAACATGGTATACGCGAGGTTCCAGTCCAAATACAGCATATTCAGAAAATTCACAATGGGCACCAATTCACAATTATTATTTTTTCATAGTTTTATCTTTATTTATATCGTTTAGCGAACAGAGTTCCAACCGAATAGCGGAGTAATTAGTGAAACACGAAAAATATTCACAATGGCCAAATTATACAGTACAGTTCATAAATGAATTACTGGATTTTAGTAAATTGATTCCACACCCATACTATACTATCGAAACGTGCGAAAGATTCACAATTATAAAAACAAATACTTTTGTCTATATATCCTGAAGAAACTTTAAGATTAAAGCAAATTCACAATAAACAGAATTGGAAAAACTGCCTGTTTTCACATAATTTAGCCTTTATTCTCTGAACAGATAAGCGGATTTCGGTAAATTTGTAATTTCGAATCTGTCTCTACTCCAGACAACAGAATAAAAAAAATCACAATGGAAGAAATGTTCAAGACATCTGATTTTAAAGTTACACTAGCATATTGGAGCCTACACCAAATAGTTGAATAGCTACGTAAATTTGCAACAAAAACGTTAAATGAGCCAATTTTGAAGATATCTTTTTTGGACATATGCACCTTTGGCTATCTGTATCACCTCCACTGGATAGGATCCAAAGCACCAGCTATTGAAATATGCATAAAATTCACATTGCTATCTGTACCATTTTTTTAAAGTTTTCCCCATGGTATCATCGCAATCAATGCGGCACACAATGTGCATTTTGGAGCAGGTTTCGACCAACAGTGCATGGCGCACCGCATCTTCTCATCGGATGCCTCTTCTGATGCGCCGCGTCATGCACTGTTGCGAGAGGCATTACCGGACTCATCCAGGCAGTGTGTCAAATCCTCTTATTCCTATAGGACCGCATCAGAAGAGGCATCTGATGAGAAGGTGCGGAGCGCCATGCACTGTTGGTCGAAACCGGCTCCAAAATGCACATTGTGTGCCGCATTGATTGCGATGATAGCATAAAAGTGTGTTGTTCCCACTGTGGACAAATAGGACGGTGGATCTCACAAACAAGTTGTTTGAGCTTGATGCATCCATCGTCCAACAACAATGTTTTTCCCCATGGTTTTTCTACCTCCGGAAACCTGAAAACCATTGAAACATGTTGAATCTCCTAAACCTAAACGGACGAGAAAAATGGTTAAACCAGTTCTTTATCCACTTTGAACGGATTAGGAGATTTCAGTAAATTTTATTCACCGTATTTGGAGATTTAGATGCTTCGAAAAATTGGAAAGACTGGTACTGGAAAAAGGGTATGTTGCCATACTAACTAACACCTATCCATTGAAACGTGGTAGAAATTACGATTACTAACCAAAATTGTGAAAATAATTCCTTCTCATACCTTAGTCCGCTTCTTAACAGATATGTGGATTTCAGTAAGAAAAGTCTATAGATATATCTATACCCCGAACAGCCTCCTCATCCTAAATTGTCGAAAAGTAAAGGGCAGACTATTTTCTTTCATACACTCCACTTCGCCTTTTTCTGTGCTTAATAACCTTGATCCTCATTGTCATAATTCATTTGCGCCTACTTTTGTCAATATCTCTTGAACGAATTTACTTGGTTAGGTAAATTGGACCCCTTAATGGTTTTCGCTTAGAATAACTGAAAACCTACCTGTTCTTTGTTTTCATACCAGTAAACTCCCCAAGCAGAAATTTGGAAGTACCTGCAGCATTTCGGCGAAATCTCTTGAGCCCAATAGCGAATTGTTAATAGATTTTCGTCACATTATTGGCATATTACGGTAATAGCTAAATAACCATTCAAACATGTAGAAAATTTACTAGAAGTGCAGTTTAGTGAATAGCGAATTAGAGGATTCCAGTGAATTGGCTTCATCTTATTGCTCTGAATGCAGAATATGCAGAAAGACCGAAATGTTGGGGGCAATTCCTTCTCACATTATTTTACATATTTCACTTGAATTGATAAGCGAAAATCGGTAAATCCCGCTCTACACCTCTCCTACCTAATTGAACAACCACGTCGAATACATGTCAAAAAGTCTGCAAAATTTGCCAGTACATGAATTATTTTGTCTGTATCTCATGAACGGATTTTCCGAATTCAGTGATTCCCATTCCAGCAGCAGGATAGCTTATTAAATATCTGGAAAATTTGGAATTCACAGTACAGTTACCTATATATTAATGCATTTCATTCCCTCCTTCTTCGTCGGATGAGACTTCAGGATGATGAATGAATGACCATTTTGTTCTGTTTTCCCTTAACGCAACGACAAATTGCTTCTTGGGGCACGGTAGTAGAACAAATCTTCACAAACCTGAAAAATTGGCCAGGAGCCTACCACTGAAGTATCCTCTGTGCTTCAATAGTCTGGTCAATTTTTCAGGTTTGTGAAGAATAGAATAATCTATTTCAGTAAATTTTCACATGCAACTGGAAAACTCCCACCTGTAATAACAGATTCTCTTTTACAAAATACATTTGTTGCCACTATGGTTTATTTTCACTATAAAAGAATTGTTACTACCGAATCAGCAAAAATAGACAGGAGAAAAATACTAAAAGAGTCTTTTTTATGCTTTTTAACATACAAACAAATTTGAGGACCTCAGTAGTGTTGCACCACCCTGGCGGGTGACACCATCCAAAGGTGGGGCGATACGAAATTCGTCTGGCCGATCGAAATACACCCTGAATAGCAAAACAAACATTCACAATGAGTGTAGTTTCGTGAATTTGCCCCACCAGATTGATCTCCAACTTCAGCTGAACGAACTATCGAATTTAACATGTAGAAAATTCATAGTGAACAAAATTATGAAGAAAAATCTTTCTTACGTTCTTTTGCCTGAACGGATTAGCCGATTTAGAAAAATTCCACCCTATATCTCTCCCAGCTAATTTATAAGCAGAACTTCTGCCAACAAATTTACAAATTTGCCAATAAAAAATTATTTTTCTAGCTTTATTCTATACGTATCTCTTGAATAAATTTTCCAATTTCTGTGATTCCTTTTCTTGAATTGATAGCCAAAGCCAACCCAAATAGCAGCATAGCTTAAGCAACATCTGGACAATATTTCACGGTCCATCGCTAATATTCCTGGAACGGATTTCAGAAACCCCTCTCAATGGCTTGCAACCCCAATAACCCAATAGAACTTGATATCTGGGAAATTGTTTCCATGAACGAATTAGCGGATCTCAGTAATTCCGTCCCCTTCAGCGCGAGAGCCCCCTATTCCTACTAAAATATCTGCAAAATTGCCCAAGAAAATAAAAGTGTCAATGTAAAAATGATTTTCCTCCTCCTTTTCGCGGATTAGCGGATTTTCCAGTATTCCCTAAACAAACATCTGAATAAGTTCCATCCTCAGTAGGAGACACTTCTGGAAAATCGACCAAGAAAAATTAGCAATGCCTTGCTGCCGCTCATTTTCTGACGCTTTTGTCTGTATCTCCTCAAACCATTCGCGGAGTGCAGTAATTTTTCCGCACCCACAAATTGATCACATTTAAAATGTGGGGCGGTACGAAGTTCGCCGGGCATTTCATTTTCTCCTTCTTTATCGGATTAGATTTCAGGATCATAAAGAATGATAATTTTGTTCTGTTTTTCCCTTACCAGAACGGCAGATTTCTCCTTCTCGGCGCGCAACGGTAGAACAAATCTTTACAAACCTGAAAAAATAGCCAGGAGCGTACTATTGAAGGAATCGCTTGAAGGTATAGAATAGCCTATTTCAGTAAACTTCCACATGCAACAGAAAAACTCCAACCTGCAGTAAGTGAATTGCTTCTGCCATATCTATTGACACTAAATTACTTATTTCCACGATAAAATAATTGCTATTGCCTAATCAGAAAAAATAAGCAGGAGGGAAAAAACTAAGAGAGTCCTCACTTTCTTATGCTTTCAATGCTTAACACCCAAACAAACTTGAGGAGCTCAGTAGTTTTGTACCGGCGGTAGTTTTCCGTCACCAACGAATTGGCACATTTAGAAGTTGGAGCGAGACGAAGTTCGCCGGGCCAGCTTGTTGTTTATATTGTATAGTCCTATAGGTGCTATCGGCACCGAAATATTAACCTATAACCTAAGTGAAATCTTTCGCAAGAATAAATAAGGTACTCGTGCCGGCTACTAGGCAAAACGGTGTATCATGTCCCACAAAGAGTTCAAACTTATAGAGCGAGATAATCGCATTTTTATGCTTTCAAATGGAAACTCTCGAAAATGGGGTTTTCAGACCCGATTTAGAGTATTTTCCAGCGCACATTTCTCCTCAAAATTCTTAATCTCAGCTGTTTACGAGCTACAGTGGCCTGAAAACCCTCGAAAAGTGGAAACTTTGATCTATTTTTTTTTTAATTTGAGTTTCGACGATTTATTATACAATAAAATATTCTTCTCTGTACCGTAACGCCTTGTGGGGCATGATGCGATCACTCAGCCGTTTATAGGCTACTCCGAGTTAACGTTACATTGAATATAATTTCGGAGTCTATACACTCCCAGTCACTTGAATAGGGACAACCTTTTCGAGAGTTGTTTACATCAACATATCCTTTTCCTTGCAGCAGAGAGCATAACTCAGTATTTGTTTACAAAGGCTATTATGTTGCGAGAAAAAATGAAACATTTAATAACAACAGTTATGTTTCATCAACATTATGCTGATGCACTAATAAATTCTATGTTCAAATTGAGTCACTTGAATAGGGACAGTTGCGATTCGGTCGTGATTTCGTAAGTGCTAGCTTGACTTCCTAACTTTTTTTGTTTCAATCCGCTCAGATTGTGTTTTGACTTTAATTTTTGTAAGTTTCGGTAAACATGGGTAGAGCAAAAGCATTAAATACCGCGCAAATGGCTCAAATCGATGTTTTGAGAAATGAACAATACAGTTTACGCGAAATTTCGAAAATAGTGAAAAAAGTAAATGAAATGTGTTTAAATATTTATAAAAAAAAAAAGTGGATATGGACGAATCATGAAAGGGCGTACGCGAGGCGCCCTTACCGCCAAATAGAAAACGGCAATTTTGCGAGCCACCTCTAATTGTGCACTATCAGCGGCTAGAATTGGCGTTACAGCTCGTGTATCAAAAGTGCAACGTGTAATAAGGAATTCCTCACACCTAAAACGAAAGAAAATTCAGAAAAAAAAACCGCTAGACGCAAAGAGGAAAAGCCATCGTATGGATTTTGCTCGCCAAAATATGTCATGGTGACAGGAGTGGAACAGGGTAGTTTTTTCGGATGAAAAGAAGTTCAACCTGGATGACCCAGATGGATACCATTTCTATTTCCACGATCTGCGTAAAAGCGAACGGTTTCTGTCAAGGCATCATAGCAGAGAAGGTAGCGTCATGGTTTGGGGAGCTGTCTCTTATTACGGAGCGATACCTTTGAGCTTGCAAAGCAATAAGATGACTGCTCACACGTATCAAACGGTATTAGAAACAGTATTTCCACAATATCGAAACATCTTTGGGCCTAAAATATGGATGTACCAGCACGATAATGCCCCTATTCACATGGCGCGGTCGATGAAAACATGGATCCAAACCGAAAATGTCGATTTATTGGCGTGGCCCCCATACTCCCCAGACCTTAACATAATGGAAAACGTTTGGGGATGGCTGACGCGAAAAGTTTATGAAGATGGCAGACAATTCGAGGACAAAAGTCAGCTGATAGAAGCAATGAAAGTCGCGTGGGATGAGATACCTTTACATTACCTCAAATCATTGTATGATTCGATGTCCAACAGAATTTTTGAAGTAATTTTAAATAAAGGAGGAAGTAAACATTACTGAAAAAATAAATCGAATACTGTTTGCATTTTTTCTTAAGTAACACCATAGGATTTCACTAGTGTCCCTATTCAAATGACCCATTTTTTAACGTAGAATTTAGTAGTACATCAGCATAATGTTGATGAAACATAACTGTTGTTATTAAATGTTTCATTTTTTTCTCGCAAACTATGAGCAACATAATAGCCTTTGTAAACAAATACTGAGTTATGCTCTCTTCTGCAAGGAAGAGGATATTTTCACATAAACAACTTTCGAAAAGGCTATCCCTATTCAAGTGACTGGGAGTGTATAATCTGGCATTATACATATATTTCATGGACCGCGCCGAGATTCGATCTCCGGACCTCTAGATTACTAGCATGGTAGAGTGCGACTCAACCAAGTGAGCCACTGAGCGTGAGCAATAAAATATGGGTACGTAAAATAAAAAACATTACATTAATATACATTAATATACATTACGTACATTTCATCTCACAGCTTATTTTATGCAGTAACATTTGTTATTAAGAAAATGGTAAGTTTTGGCGGTATTCAATTTAGGGTAGTTTACTGAACAGTTCCTTATTTATATTTAGGGTCTTTTTGTTGGTATTGGTAGAATCTTAAATTGCACGGAATACCTACATTTTGAGCGCTTTACAACTAATTATATCTTTAAGAATCTAAAAAACATTTTCATATCCATTCTAATTTCAATAAAAAACATTTTTCCTGTAACGGAAGGCGATATATGTACAGGCGCATACCATAACGCTTCCTCTACCATGCTTTTTTTATTGTACCCTGTATTTAGCTCCCTCCACACGTAAGACATGACTACAAAGCCAGTTATATTCAATTTGGATTCATCGGCAAGGATGATTGAATTCCAGAGCTCTTGGCTCTTACTAAGGGTCTCATTAGTCTCTTTAGCGAAGTTTAATATTTTTTGAACTATGATGACTGAAACTGGACTGTTTAGCCGGAAAAACTTACTAAATCCGTCTGGACTGATTTTTAGATTAGAATTTAGGGGCGGTAATACTTGGGAACCTTTAACACACTACACTATACACTATACATGGTCACTCAATAAGCAAACGCTTAAGGGTTTCCTAATGGGTTCCCTTATTCGTTAAGGTACACATCTAGTAACCTTATATGAATTCATATATTTGTTGCCATATTCTATACATACACTCCGCGACACTTAAATAGGCCACCCTTTAATCCCAATTATAACAGCGCATTACTCGAAATATTCAATTGTCTAGTGTGTGATTTTTTTTCTCCTTTTCTACATCTCTATACACCCTTTATTTGAAAGCAAAATCGTATACTATAAGTATACCGTTCTTTTGTTTTATTACTTTGTTTTGTTTTTGGTCATAAAACATTCGCTTTTTTTGCGACACTTGAATAGGACATCAGTTATTATTTCAGTTTCTTTCTGTAAGTGCGCGGAGCAAGTGGTCGGGAAAAATATCTAGTATCTAGCGGAATATATTGCTTACAATAGGACTATAATGGGCCGCGGAAAGTGTTTGTCTGAAGCGGAAAAGGCATCTATAAAAGCCTATTGGGATTGTGGACTAAATATTAATAAAATCGGATTGAAAATCGGAAGAAGCCTTCATGTCATAAGAAACTTCCTTGCAGATGATTTGAATTATGGGAAAAATATGAAAGGGCGCTCATAATTTGCGACTTCAGCCAAGGATCGGCGAGCTATACTTCGAGCAGCATCGAATTCACGCGACCCTGCGTCGAAAATAAAAATAAAAACAGGTGTTCAAGCGAGCATTAGAACTGTTCAACGGGTGATTTCGAAAGCTCCTCACATAAGGAGACTTAAATTAAAAAAAAAACCGAAGCTAACACCTGAGCGGAAACAAATGCGCTTGCTATTTTGTCGCGAGCACATGACGTGAAAACGCGACTGGAGACTCGTCGTTTTTTCCGAAGAAAAAAAATTTAATTTGGTAGGCCCAGATGGGTTCAGTTATTATTTCCACGATTTGCGGAAGGATGAGCAACAATTGGATCGTCTTCACAGTCGGGCAGGGGGTGTTATGGTGTGGGGAGCCATTTCCTATTATGGAACTTATGAGCTCAATTTCTTAACGTCGACCATGAACGCAGAGTGTTATAAAGGCGTGCTCCAAAGGCTTTTCCGGTTTTCAGCAACATTTTTGGACCTCTGAAGTGGACGTTCCAGCAGGACAAAGCTCCGATTCACAATGCCAGGGTTGTCAAGTCGTGGATTGGTAGCCAGAATGTCAGCCTTTTAGATTGGCCACCGTATTCGCCACACCTCAACATTATAGAGAATGTTTGGGGATGGCTAGCTCTAAGCGTGTACTCCTCAGAAAGTCAATATTCCGATGAAAAAGAACTAATTCAAGCTATTAAAAGGGCATGGTCGACTATTTCGCTCGAATTTGTGAAAAAACTTTATGACTCTCTTCCCAATAGAGTTTATGAAGTAATTCTACACAAGGGGGGGTCAACCCATTATTGAAAACCATTTAATTTACTTGAACTTGGCTAAAATGTGGAAAAAAAATTATGTTCGTTTGTTTTTTTATATCTGAAGATATTGTTTTTAAAGAGTGTCCTATTCAAGTGTCGCATTTTTTGAGACACTTTTTATGATGTTATTAATAAAACAAATTATGAAAAATTCTCTGTTAAAGATATTGGAAATAGTTTTTATTTGTATTGTTTAGACTTTAATAAACTTTCATTAAAAAAATAAAAAAGTAGATTGTTTACATTTATGTGGACGATATATGGATTCGAATGTTTTTTTTTACGGTGGCCTATTCAAGTGTCGCGGAGTGTATACAAACACTTTGAATTTTTTTTTAATTTGAAATTTTCAACTACATAGGCCGTGTTTTTTTTTACATCGGGTGCAGGTTTGCTGACCCAGACGCGCAAAAAAAAAAACTATCGAGGGTAGCATCCAGGTTAAATTTAAAATTGTCAAGTAGGTATTGCCATTAATTTCAAAACATTGCTCATAAATTTTAAAGCCCCGTTTTCACTATACAAACGCAAAAGTTCAAATGTAACTTTTCTTAATGAAAACATATTATATGTACGAATCATAATTTTGTTAGAATAAGAATTCGACAAACAACATTTTTAACATGAATTTACAAACAAAAACAATTTTTTTGCACACGCTTGTGTGTTGCATGTAAACTATACCTTAGAGCAGGGGTGTCAAACTCAAAACCTGACCCGGGCCAAATAAGACTCTCCTCAGGTTTAGGTGGGCCGCAGTAGATAAATTTCAAAAACTTTTATATAATCGTATTACGAAAGTTGATTACTTTTAAAATATGGCAGAAGTTCTGGGTCACTTTAGCGGCTTCGGGATTATTCGTAAGAACTTCCTCCTTTCGGAAATGTACTTCAAGAACACCAAACAATTAAGACAAGAAGCGAAAACGTGAAAATATGATTCATCTTCAAATAACCACTTTTTCTGATTTACATGATTTGCGCCAAATTTTGGACAGATGATAAACAACAATTATCACCAGTCATCCAGCCTAAATCACATTGGGAGGCAAAATAGTCCGATTTAATTAATTTAAGCAGAATGGTGGCTAAAGGAGACAAAAATTTGTTATGGTTTTAAACAAACTCATGCACCAATACATCTTGATAAGTATATGTCTAAAAATCAGGCACTTGGGCTGTAATCATTATGTTGGAATTTCACATCCAGGTGATTTAGTCACCAATCCGAAGATTTCTGTAGTTTTTAAAGCTTTGCCAGTTTTCCAAATAAACCTCAATTCATGTTCGGTAAAGCCAACCATTTTTTTATTAACTGCATTTCGGGACAGAACAGTTCCATGAAGAGACTTAGTTTTTTCCTGTACAAATAAAATCAAATTGTTGGTAGTATTTGCAGAAAAAATCCTAAAATAATCTTGCATAAGCCACTGACGAGTTTTAGTAATTTTTGTAGACTTGAGTTCAACGGCTGAATTTGTTCACCTTACCAATTTCACCATTTTTGTGTTGATACACATTGTGCTGCTTCGACATGGCTGCGGGCCGCACAGAACTGCGAGGTGGGCCGCATGTGGCCCGCGGGCTGCGAGTTTGACACGTCTGCCTAAGAGCTTTTCATTTCAAAATTTATTTTTTGCTAGTCATTGGAAAACGTACTAGAAAACAATTGGGATTGCATACATTTAGGCGCGTTTTGGAAAGCTCATTGAATCTGGATAGCATTATAATTTCTAACCTGAATAAAGTCACAGGTTAGCGTTTGTATGAAAATTACCCCGTATAGTGCAGGTTAGCTATTAAAAAAACACGGCCAGTCTTGTTTTTTTTATTTTATTTGTCACTTTCAATATAGATGTGTTTAATAAGGAAATATTTTTATTAAATGAGGCAACGCCCTAATAAGTTATGTCTATGAATACGAAGCTCCCTTAACGGCTCACTTATTTGTATAGAGAAAACCCTTTTTCCTTTTCCTTAAGGTAATTCTTATTACTTAAGTGGGGACTGTGAATTCTGCCCTTAATTTGCTTTTTAAATACAATAAAATGCGAATCTCAAAATACAACAACACAAATAAATAAAACACTTTGCTGAATAAGTCCTGAGGCATAAGGTCTTGTTTTAGCTTGCAAAAAAACATATTCTGCTTCAGTTTTTTTTTTGAATTTAAATGCATTTTTACATGATTATTTTCCGGTTGGAAGAACTGTTCCAAAAAGACAATGCAACAATAAATAAGAGTCTAAAATATACAGAAACTTAGTTTCATCCTATATTCTGCACTTAATATGCCAGATGCATTGCGCCCGATCGTGTTAGGATTAGTATTGCGCCCACCGGAAGGTTAAATACATACCATCAATTTAGCCAAACAAAATTATAGTCATTCCATGCAGAACAAGGGAACTAAATATTGAAATTTTTTTGGCTATAAAAAACACTGAATTTTTCCAAGGAGCCTTTTAAGAAAAAACTTAAATTTAACTAGACAATTACCAAACCCCGAAGCATATGCGCTCTACCTTAAGACACAGAGAAGGATGCCCCCGGAGCCTATGCGCTTTAGTTGTCTTTACCTGAAGCGCTTATGGTCCGGGTGCATTCCTCTCCGTGTCATCGGCTAAATCGTATATGCCACGGAATCCTTTTCCGTGTCTTCAGCTAAAGCGCATATGCTACGGGATTTGGTAGTTGTCTAGTTAAAGTAATAACGTATACATAAATATTCTCAATATTCAATTGTGATAAGCAAACTGATGTAATTTCTTGCTTCTACTGTGAATATGAATTTTATGTATTTTGACTGTGTGGATTTTGAATTTATGGATTTCGTCTTTTTGGATTTTGACTTTGTGAATTATGACTTTATGGATGTTGTCTTTGTGGATTTTTAATTTTTTTGTGGATTTTCCCTTTTGGATTTTGTATTTTTGGATTTTGTATAGAACCCAATAAAATAACCAAACTGCAAACTTTCGTAAATCACTGCTTACGCCTTGCGGCGCACCCTACGAATTCGCTGGGCTGGGGTAATATTTAACAACCATCTACTTGTAATGACTGGCTAGAATATGATAGACACCGAAATCAAAAGGCGAAAATGACAGTGGATAGGTCACACACTTCGGAAAGAACCAAAAAACAATACAAAACAGGCTCTCGATTGGAATCGGCAGGGAACCGTTGTGAGCCGTCGTGTGGGACGACCCAGAAATACATGGTTGAGGCAGAGAGCAAATGTATACGCAAATCATGGGACAAGCTTAAGGGGATGGCAGGGAGAGGTGGACACGAAGCTTAGTCAATGCCCTATGGATCCCAAGAGGGTGCCTTATACGAGTAGACCGTAAAACCATAGAATTCGGAAGTCCAATTTCTCTCAAAATAGTTACTTTTTCTTTGGGGCTGCATTTAAAAATTTTGTTGCCCTTATATCATTATTATTTAATGTTTTTTTTTTCGTAGCGGCCACCATATTCGCTAACATCCGCGTCTGCCTTGAACTATGAAGGATATACGATGGATTTACCAATATTTAGCAATTCATTAGAGGCGATCTAGTACACTAGTGACTATTTTATTGGTCATGCTCTATCGTTTTCTTCTCATCCATTTCTTGAAATTTTTATAAGATAATGTCCATTTATTATTGGAAAAGTGATGTACACAAATTTTGTAGGTACGTAAAGTAGTTTCAGCGATGAATACAATTAACAGATTGACAAAATTAATTTATCTTCCACTATAGGAATATTTTCAATTTGTGCCCTACTCACTCGTTCACAAAGCAAATTGTTACAGAAGATGCAATATCCTGTCGAAATTAACTACGATTGAGAAATACACGATAAACCTTGCAATGTCTTCTTAAATTAGTAGATAAATAAAAAAAAAGATTTATCTTGTGTCTCTAGTACTTTATGTTTGATATACCATCCAATCCACAGAAGATCAACTCAAAACTAATCTGACAAAAGAAGGTGGTTAATTTCATAGGATCATAGGATGGTCAAATCTTCAATCAGCGCGATCGCTTAGCTACTATGCCATGCCATTGCTGTGTACCTAAACAGAAATGTGCACGAGTACACAGCGCAAGAAGGAAAAACGTGTCTTTTCAAACACACTCTTAAGCGTCGAGTATACTCTGTAATGGCACAAATGATGCACATAAATCTCTGATTTTCATTCCTTATCTTCCACTAATACATACTATCTTATAGTTTAACCTGATCGGAACAAGTTTTCTGCAATATTTCGTGAAATTGAATTCCATGCTGTAATTCAGATTCCCTTCCTTGAATGTACATATGTACTGTACACTGTTTGGATAAAGTTGATATAACTAAATGTTCCCATACACTCTTTAATCCGTTTCAGACTGAGTTAATAAATTGATTGTTAGCAACAATTGAACGGTTTCCTCCGTATTTAATGGTTGAATCCGTCCTGTTTTTGGCAGGACAGTCCTGTTTTTTCGATCGCCAAAGTATTGCTCTTTACTAAGTCCTGGAGCATTCTTGAAAAATATCTATATCTTTTGGAACTGGGAACATTGAAGGCATGGGATTGGCATGGACCCTATTTAGGACATGCGCATGCCTATACAGCTTTTAAAGCTCCGTCACACACAACGCCATCTGCGTCCTCAATCTCAAATATGCTTTCGCCGTGCGCACTGTATTACGCTATATATTTCATAATTTTACCCGTGAAATAAAATGCGGGATGGACACGGGATTTGACAAAACGCAGTGCGTTCTGCAATCGGTTGTAAAAATAATATAAGGATCCCGTCACAATGAATGTATGTGACAGACCGCCGCGAGCTTGTGCGATACATTGAATTACATTGGACGCGGAAACAGATACCGTTGTGTCTGCACTGCAGGTGTCTTTATTGCCGACAAATTCGAAAGGTACGCCAATATTACAAAAGCATTTGTGTTTCTGGTTGTAATTTCCTTCGGTCCTGATTTTTTACTATGTAGCATTGTCCTGCCAAACGACGATTTTCGGTGCATTTGTGCTTTTTTTTTCGAGCGTTATCCATATTACATACAATAAAATTTAAATTTGGCCTCCTACGAGTAGTCTATAATATCATTTACCTTCGATAATCATTCACATTTACATAATACGAAAATCGTGTCAAAATAGCCTGAGCAAATGGCAAAAAAACAAACAGTAGAACCTTCCTAATTTGACCAATCTGTATCATTATCGTCTCATTAGATTGACCGTTTCTTTCGCCCTTTGTATTTACTTTCAACATTACATTCAATTAAAACGGTTTAAATATTCACAGAAAAAGCTCATGACAGAATGAATAGTGTATGGCGGCTCTTATAGTATAGTAACAGAACAGAACGTTATACCCGTAAATGTCTTCATATTGGACGTAAGGTTATGAAGTTATGATACATATACAGGTAGGTACACAACTAGGGTGGCCAGATGCCCCGTATTTTACGGGTTACCCCGTTTTTCGAACACCTGAAGTCGAAAAACCCGTAATCCAAAAAATCGAATACGGGGCAAACAATGGATTTTTTAAGAAAAAACTCCATCAAATGGTTAGAGACAATATTTTATTGTATTACGGTCAACCAAATACTTCGAAATTTCTGGAACGCGAAAGTGACGCATTCAAGCTAACACTGTTAACATGGCACATAAATGCGTTGCAGTATTTGGAGTCAGAATTTGATTTTGCCTAACACATTTACCTGTACTGTCTGCAACCCTTTAATTGGCAACACGAACTGAAATTTAAGCAACTGGACGCAATATTCGGATGTCTAAACATAACTACAGTCAACTTGGACGAACTTTATCAGGATTTTTTTATAACTTCGCCCTTAATTAATAAATATGCTCCGGAAATGAAAAGATGCAGATGAAGTGATAAACCCTGACACACGGACAAAATTATTTAAAGCACTGCCATCTAGATAGACAGGCCGGATTATCAGCTGATCTGTCAGTGGTCATGCAACACTAGTAGTGCCATGGTTGGTCATGGTCCGCGCTTAGTACTGCCAAAGTACCGCTCAGTACAATCCACAAATTGTCCACAATCCAAATATCAGTGGCTGTCAGCCTGTCATTTCGTGTGACTTGCTATGATATACACATGCCAGTGCGTTGATTTTTGAGATAAATATGGTAAGTACGATGTTGATGAATACTATTTTACCACATGCACATCAAAAACACATTAAAGCAAACCATAACCTTTGTTTCGTAATAAACGCTCGGCATATTTAAACTTTTGGGTTCAGAAGCACTGGAGGTTGTGGGCTTTACAAATGTCAACTGTCACTGGTCACGAACGCACTTTGCCCACTTGTAGACGAACAAATTTCTGCAGTTCGGCCTGTCTATCTAGATGGCAGTGTTTAAAGCTATCAATAATAGCAGCAAAATATGATTCGATTTTTAAAACTGGTCTTTTCTATGCTTTAGCTTATTTAGGAACCCTTGTTCAGTTTGTCCAGACGCAGATGACGAAATCGATCATCTTTTCTGGTGGCAAGTACCAAAAAACCCTTATTGATTTCGTGACCTCAAATAGAACAAGCTCGCATAGGGTTTCGAGTAGGTCGAAAACATCCAAAAACTTGTTCGAGCTGAACAAGTGGGTTTTTGGCTGTTTTTGCCGTAGAAAGTACTCGATGTACAGGCGACGAAATCAATAAGGGGTTTGGGTTGTTTTGCTACTAGAAAGTTAATCGATTTCAGCCCCAAGCAGGTGACGAACTGAACAAGGTTTCCTAAATATTCGTCCTTGCAATTAATTCACCGGTCGAGAGAATATTCTCGCTTTGCGGTAACGCATGGACAGATAGCCAGAACCGACTAAATATTCACACTGTTAAGGCTGAGCCTCAGATAAAATGCAATTTTCAAATTACATGTAAATATTTTTATAACTTTATATTGCAAAATGAAGAGTTATTGGAGACTGTATCTTCAAATAGGAAATATTTCTACTAAAAATAAACGACATATCGGCATATTTTTTTTTTAATTTTTGCCCCGTAAAAAAATTGAAAACCCGTATTTTATACGCTAGTGACCCGTAAATCGAAGGCAGGCAGGTGGTCACCCTATACACAACACACTATATAAAATACTATACTTACATAGTCAACATTTTGTCCAAAAATCAAAGGACAAGTATCTGAGGCTCTTTCAGATTTCAAATTTAGGTACACGCTGAGGTACTGACAATTATTTTATTCGACATACATCCGACTGTGGCACTGTCACTCGATTTCATGGTTAGCAAATAAATGCCAGCACTTAAGATGACAGAAGGCATGTAAAGTGAATATGAATGCATATCTACATGAGTATACATTTTTTTTATCGGAATATACATATATGTACATATATTATAAATGGAATTTAGTTAATATACAACACATTACATTACAACTCAAGCCAGGTATGTTGAACCAGTTTTCTTTTACAATTTATCATTGGATTAGCTACATTTCGGGGGAAAAAATTGTTTTTTAATTAATTTAATTATTTTTGTATCTTCTTCTTCCTTGTCTCGTTCCTTATACCGCTCCATGGCTTCGCGTTGCTCGACCCGCGGTGTAGGCACATCGCCCGTTTTGGTGATAATATCGCAGCATATTTCTACAGGCAGCTCTATCTTGGATCATGTCATCGCCGAGACCAATGCGTTGTTGTTGCTTTTTCATTTGACACATCCAGGTGTTCTTCGGTCTGCCTCTGGCCTTGGGTCCATCAAGTGGAACTTCCATTGATATCGCTTTGTTTGCGGGGTTCTCAGGCGGACGCCGTTGAACATGGCAATACCAATTCATTTGTCGGTCTTCGAGCTGTTTGGTGATTGGTTGGTCTATGGACAAGCTGCCTCGTATGTAGCTACTCTTGATGTGGTCCCTTTTGGTTACAGCAACTGACATGCGTAACATTTTCATTTCAGTCGCTGACATTTGTTTCGCGTAACCTTCATACATGGTCTAGCATTCTGATCCATACATGAGGGCGGGACGTACAACCGTTTTGTACAACTTTCCCTTCAGCTTCAGTGGCAGAAAACTCCAGAGTTTTCTCGCCACGTCATCCATCCAACCTTTGTGCGATGCTTGATGTCATCATCGCATGTAGCTCCGTTGTTCACCATCGAGCCAAGGTACTTGAACTTGGTACAAGACTTAAGCTGCTCTCCTTTGACGTACATATCTGGTATCGGTGCATCTAGGTCTGAGAATGGGCAGCATAAGAACTCAGTCTTTGTTATACTTACTTACCCTCAGTCCATGCTCCTCCAGAATGTCACACCATTTTGTAAGTGCAGCTTGCAAGGCAACGATATTTGGGCTACTGATAGTCCTCATCGGCAAAAAGAAGAGATATTTCTAGGCCGTCGGATATACGTGTTAATAAGTAGCACATGATGATGTTGAATAGCAACGGACTCAATACACTGCCCTGGTGTAATCCGACATTCACCGGAAATTCTTCTGATTCACCGGCTGTGCATCTAACCTTAGTCGTAGCTCCATCATACATGGCTCGTATCATCATCATCATGCCTCAGGGACATTAAGTGCTCTCAAGGCCAACCATATCAGATCACGAGGTACTCTATCGAATGCCTTTCCCAAATCGATGAACACAAAGTGCAAGTCCTTTCGTGCTGCTCTATACTTTTCCATCGCAATACGAATGCACTGAATCGCATCGACTGTAGATCGACCTTCAACAAAGCCGCATTGATTGTCATCCAACCGCACAATCTTTCTCAATCGGTTGCAGACAACTCGCTCGTAGATCTTCAGTGTATGAGGTGTTAACTTTATAGCCATATAGTTGTTAATTAATTTTTTTATAATGTACAGTATTATCTGTACGCAGATTATCCGAACAGTCAATTAACCGAACAGGGGACTCAGCTTTTTTTCATATGAAATGCTTCTAATCAAATCAAAAAAAATCAAGTGTGTGACAGCCCTTATACTCTTGGGAGCTTGGTTACCAACTTAAGTTGGCAACACGCAAAAAAAAACAGGAAAATAAGTGACTTGTAGGCATGATGCAGGTTGCAGTACCAGCAATAGGTTGCAGGTAAGTTGCAAGAATGTTAGTTGCCGGAATGTTGCAAGTGTGTAGTAACGTACCTGCAACCTAGGTTGGCAACCAAGTTGCAAATGTATAAGGCCTGTAAGGCCAGTGAAGGAAGCAAACTCCCACCAGCAGCAAATTAATGATTACGGTTTAAAACAATTGAATTTTGAGCAATTTCAGCCATACTACCGTCCACCGGAATCTTAATAAAGTGCATTTCGAAATTCCGAATAATTCGATAATCGGGATGGGGTCCGGTCCGAATCAACCCATTACCTGGGCTCTACTCTATGTACAAATTTATCGAAAATTACACTTTTTGGCCACTAAAACAATCAGGACAGTTGTGAAATTTAGGTGACACCCTTTAAAACAAAATGTAAGGAATGGTGCCCATTTCCATTCTTTCCATCTCTTTTGGTACCGACGACGCGACGGTCATCCAGGTAGGATAGCAGCGCGGTTAGCATTATATTCCTTGATTGAAAGCTTTTTAGCTTGTAAGATGGACGTTCAATTGATCTTATGGACGTGTTTATGCATATTAACCATTAAAGCGTAATAACCTGGATTACAGTAAGAGTTTCGCCGTTCCTTTAATATTCATCAGAACTCATCTGTTCCTCCGCATGAAATATTGAATTGACTGAAAAAATTTGGAACAAGGTGGATTCAGCAAAATTCCCAATACCAGTCCTCCGCAAGGTACAAATAGCTTCCCGGGTGGGTCATGTCAAGAGTCTTCGACGTCTCGATCGATCCTTCGACTTAACCAGGTCTAGCTTTATTTTCTTCGGATTTCTAAAATTATGCATTTAAAACGAGACCGAGGCTAATGTCGACTTATGTATTTTAGGGACAAAAAAAAATGTAGCATGAATTTTCGATTTTTTATGACGTTATAAACCAGTTATAAAAAAAGGCAACGCTTAATTTCGTAAATTACTAAACAACTATTGTTTTCTTTTTTTTAAGATTTCACAGTTTCACAGTTTTGTTAGTTATATGCACATATTATTCAAATCAAGAGCGTAATTAATTAATTATTTCTAATCAACATAGCAGAGTTGATCTAGGTCTGCCTATTAAATAAATATACAAATCTGCACACACACACATACATATTTAAAATCCCTTAATCTGATCATCGATTTTCTGCAATTGCAAGCCAAAAAAAAAAAATAACTGAGCACTCTGTCACAGATATTCTTATCAATTTGAATAGCTCATTAGTTATTTAAGGTCAGTTGTGACGCTATTCATATTATATTAATGTATGTAGCGTACAGCGAGTCTCATCTGTCTTATATGTTTGGCTCAAATATAAAATGATTATGCTGTCATTAAGATTAGACTCTTGTAGCCTACACATTGCATCGCATGCAACTTAGTTGGCGACAGTAAAGCGGAATGTTATCGTCTGTTTTGAGTTACCTGTCAAAATTGTACACAGTTCCAAAATCTTGGACAGAGAAATCAGCCCAAAATTCAAGTTTTTTTTTTAATCTTATAGATTGACATTTGAAATGTTTCTTTCGGACTAAGGGAGCCTAATTAATTGAGGTACATACATACATATTGATATTTTTTTCGGTCTCTAAATTGTTCTTAGACAGGGTCAAGATTATTTCTTCAGCGTAAAATATAAAAGTAGTCTGGATGGTCTAGCGGTTAGTGCGCGCACCTTCGGTGCACAGGGTCATAAGATCGAATCTCACCGTGGATCTTGGTGTTCGAACTTACGAACTTGTGACGGACTATGATCTCACTCAGATGTTAAACGAGTACCCATTCATGGGGATAAATAACACTGCTGAGCGTGATGCTGATCTCATTACCTCAACAAAAGCAGATAAGATCTTGGGAATGGGATGTCACTAACACATCATGCGGCCTTAGTCCAATGCTGGATTGTCGCGCCTGTTATTTATTTTTAAAATATAAAATGTCTAAGCTTTTTTGACTGAATTATTCTGCAATATAAAGGTACATCAAGAGACGCCTGGCTTACCGATTGACAGGCCTACAGCCTTCCAGGTAACTCGCGTTGTCTAACAACAACATTCATCAAGAAACTTCGAACTACAGTCGGACCTCGATAATTCGAATCCCAACGGACTGACAAATTCCTTCGAGTTATGTATACTTCGAGTTATCAAAATTCGAGATATCGAAGCTTGTAAAAAGTAAACTTCGACTTATCGAGTTTATTCCTGAAATATCAATAAATGCTTAAATAAAAAGTCAAAATTAAGTAATATCAATTCACAAAATGAAGAACGCAGGTTCATTGGTCAATACATGGCAAAGTAAATACCTATAATACCTAACGAGTAGATTTAGGAGAGATTAAAAGAAATATACATAAACATAGTTCTCAGTTACATTAATGGAAATTGAAAAACATTATTCAAAACTTATAATAACAATAAAACAAAACAAAAATACAAATGAAAAAATAATAGAAGAGTCATACACGGATTTACAAGTTTTTTTACGCAGAGCTTGTCCATATGGTTTCCTGACGTAAGTTTTGATGTGATTTTTTCTCTATAATGTACATATTCTACTTCACCAAAACGTTTGAACATTTCGTCCTTCACGCCATTAGAACCTCCTAAATAAACACGAATTACGAGTGCGGCTGCTCGAGCTTACTTAGAGGTCGGTACTGAAACTATTTCCGATACATCTTCGTCTTCTTCTTCAACGTTATCCTCCGATCTCGCCATAGCTGCTGTTACATATTCAATTAGGTCTTCCTCCGTTTGAAAATCGTCTGTGGGTAAGCATTCGTCTACTGCAACGAATTCTTCGAAGGATGTCGTTCCAATATCTATGGCTCGAGTTAAAGTTGTAAATTCTTCATTTATATTATTGGAACTTATTTCAACAGGTTCTTCATTGCTAGAGAGATATCCACAAGCCCTGAAGCAATTCTTTGATGTAACTTCTGTTACCGTCTTCCATGCTTTTACGATTAAACGAATTGCTTCCAATACATTGATAGGTTTCAATTCTATATTTCCGTCTAATTCTCTTATCATTTTATTTATGAGTTCCTTCCTGTAAAATACCTTAAAATTTTTGTTGATTGGCCTAGGGATGTTGTATTGTTCCAATCCGTCAGGAATAATGTGCGAGGGGCAATTGTGTTGGAGCTCCTTATCCCAGCCTTTCAGCCATTTTGAAAAAATTAAAGACGACATCCAAACCTTCTGATTAGCCTCAGAAAGGGCTGGTAGGGACTAAACGTTCTTCATGCATCGCGGGATCTTATATCCATTCGCCAGTTGAATTAACAGCAAGTAGAAAAGTTAGCCTTCCTTGCGCTGTTTTCCACCAAAGCAGGGATCGTCTCGAAAACCAGGGGTTTGTTTGGTGTACGATGAAAAAAACAGTCTGTTTCACCGGCATTATAAATTTCCTCTGGTATATAATCTTAAGATCTTGAAAATTGGATGTCACTAACACATCTGCGGCCTTGTTGGGCTGTCGCGCATTTTATTGATTTTAAAATAATCTTGGATTAAATGAACCAATTGTTTCTTCCAGTAATTGCATACAATCATATAAACTGTTGCACTTTTGCGAGAAACCGCCCTGAATACAATCGAATTCCTCTTTTTGAAGTTGTTCAACCAGCCATTACTGGCCCTGAGTCCTAGCCCAATTTAGGCTAACGTTCAATGTCCGGAAATTCAGCTTTTTTAAATCGAAATGAATCGTTTCGGACCATTCGATTGGCCTGGGCTCTTAACAGAAGTTTGTGCTTGTTTTTAAAAATTGTTGACAATGCATTCGCTGGAATTTTGAACTCGGCGCCGATTTCTGCTTTCGAACGCGATCCTCGGATATTTTACAGCTTCAATTAAGCGAACATTATCCGAAAGAGAAAGTGTATCACATTTTCTGGCAGTCATTATAGCAAACTAAAAAATTCACAAGATAAATTTTCAAGTTGAGACGCAGACAATGGACGCCAAACACAAACTGAAAGATGACAATTGCTGCATTCAGCGAAAGAAAAATGTAGCAGAAAAGTTTTATTTCAATTCTCATTTCATTAGATTATTCAGCAGGGAAAGGGGTCGGTGGCGTGAAAATTCTTGTAAAATTTCCAGTGAATTCCGTTCCCTGAATGCAGCCAATTTCCTTCCGTAATCCGCTTGGATTTTGCACGGATTTTCTAAAGGTGAATTTCTTCGAGTGGCGGAGACTCTAAAAACAATAAAATTCGAGTTGTAAAGGTTTCCTTTATTGTGTTTTTTTTTTTCGTTTGTAAATTGGCATTCTCTTTCGTGTTCTAGAGGCTTAAATGCATTCAATGTTAAACTGTAAAATTCTTCGAGTAGTAAGGGCTCCAAAACAATTCAAATTCGAGTTGTGGAGGTTTTCTGTTTTTCCCTGTTTTTATGTTGAATTGTACTTCGAGTTATAGAGGCTTCCAAACCATTTTTTTCGAGTAACAGAGGTTTATGCGTATTGATTTGCCCGAATTTGTATTCGAGTTATGTATACATTCAATCGAATTATCGAGGTTTGAATGCCGAGATTTACATAGAAAATTCGTGGGACCGAAAGAGTTCTTCGAGATATTGAGGTATTCGAGTTGTTGAGGTTCGAGTTATCGAGTCTCGACTGTACTTCGGAAATCCATCGATATCTCTGCAATCCTTCGGCGGAGCGACACGACTGAGGTGTCGCCGGACTCACCACAAAATTGATCTTCCTCAATCAGTGCATAGGATTATATGTAAGGTGAAGCCTTCTGACGTAAGGGGGTGTTAAAGCGAGCGGAGCGAGTACAAGGAGTAAGAGCGAGCGAAGCGAGCTGTCTCAGCTTGTACATATATATATAAACGACAATTTATTTTCTCTGACAGGCGAGTAACCCTATCTTAGTCTACAGCAGGGTCCTCACTTCGGAAAATCGAAGAAACGAGACCGAGCACCGAGGCTAATTTTGGGCGCGGCGGAGATTTGAATACCCGTCACATTTGAGTGAAACTTAAGCTTCTTTCGCGTTAGCAATTTCTACCGCATCCCTATAACGTGTTTTTCTTTTGCGAGAATCCCATATTTTCATGCGTTTCATTTCATGGCTTCTGAGCTGCAGAACACAAGTTTAACCGTCACATGAAGGTCCCTCCGGCAAGGTAGTGGAATTTAACTTCATTCCATCTGAAAGGGATTTTAGTGACAAATGGTAAACAGCTTTCCCTAGGTAGGGACTTTGTAACGAACGAGTCTCATATTTCCGTGTCTTTTGAGTTACTTTATCAAAATTAATTTTGTAGCTGTATCATGCCAGCAATGAAATTTAGCCACTGTTAATATTTTGTTAAATTTGGAGGAAATCTTATCAAAACCATGGGCGTAGCCAAGGGGGGCGACAGGGAAGGGCGCTTGCCCCCCCCCTGGTCGATCGTCACAGTAAAAAAAATATTTACTGCTGTACTATAATGTTTGAAGGCGTAAACATGCGGGTCTGACGGTGTCACAAATAAAAATTTTCTAAATTATGTATATGATGTATATGTACATATTTCGAAATGAAGTCTAGTCTGAGACTGTAGTAGATGAACTATTTCCTTTACGTCGTTTTGGCGGGAGGTCGACGACGTAAAGGAAATAGTTCCGTAATTGGCGAAACATTGAACTGAAGAAATAAAGAATAATTTACAAAAAAAAACTATTTCTAGTCCTGAGACTGCAGTTCCGAAAACTAAAATATTCTATACATTTTCAGGCCTTTGATATCCGAGACTGGGAACTGTGTGAGTGAGCGTGAGTGTCATTGATCAATAACATAATCAGATCCTGCAATCTCTCGTTTCGTCTAATCTTTCAAAGCTGGAATCTTTCCCTTAATGAACTTTTAAGAATTCCTGTCAGCGAGGATCCTCTCTATTTTCTGTTTTTGGTAATTTCGTGGCTTAAATGTATCATTTATAACATTTTTGATGAACGGAATGTTTAACTGTTAGAATAAAGGAATGTAACATGAAGGTCTCTCTGAGAAGATACCCGAACTTAACATCATTCATTTAATTTCGTCAGAAATTAGACCCTTTCTAGCGCTAAGTATAGAAGAGCCACGGGTCTAAAAAGAATTCTTAGGTGAGTTAGGGCCACTTGTTGTTAAAAGGCGAACAAGATCATTCTCAACGATATTTCCTTAACCCTCATCCAGCGGGATAGGTACAGGTGTACCTTTTTCGTTTTTAAAACACCGTAACTTTTTTGCTATGGGTCCGATCGGTCTGAAATTTTCTGACATCTCTACGATTTTAGTTTAAAATATGTATTCCAAATTTCAGAAATGTATGACCACCCATCCCCAAGTTAGGGAGCAAAATTAATCTTACACCCTTTAACGGCGGCAAAGGTACATTTGTACCTTCATATATTTTGTATGAAAGAAAATTTACAAAAGACGAAAATAAAATATTTTTGGTGAATGCTCATGCTTAGAGAGACTTATTATAGTATCAATAAGTTGAGAATCGAGTGATGTAAGTATTTGATTTACGATTTTTATTTGTAATGATCAAGGTCCTTGGAGATATCGATATATAAGGACTAGGCTAACTCATACAGCGGTTTTTGGTTATTTGACATCAATCTGAAGACTTTTACTGGCATACCATACCATACTTTTTGAAGTATGTAATGGCTTGGAGCAACCAATACAATGTATAACGCCTTCTTTCTCCCCATACCATCTAGTGAAAATTAGGTTTGTCAAAAATGCTAAAATTTTGGATGCCAAAAATTTTGGATTTTAGCGGTTGATTTTCTTTACAATAAATTCCCATAATTTGTATTCCATCACCTAATATTTATGATTTGTGTAATTCGGGACGTCCACCCGAGTTCCTTTTGAAGTTTCAGCTGAAAACCAGCAGAAGCCTCCAACAAAATTTCTAAATGGATGTTTGGGTGGTACATAAACTTGGTTGAATTGTACGTCGGTACCATATATAGATACCAATAACTGCTATAGAATATGCCACATGTCTTCGGTTTCTTGTCTTAATTTTTCAATCGATCCTTGGATTTAATTACATATACGAGAAAATATATTACAATTAACCAACAACAATCACAATTAAAATTTTAGATATTTTTCTACTACAGGAATTGGCCTGAGTTTAGATTTACAAAGATTAGAGACTGAAAATTATACTAGCCGATTCTACTTGCCTGTTGCTTGACAGGACCTTTCTTTCGTATAATAACACATTTAAATTTTAACCAAAGAGTCCACAATTCGCAAATCAAACATACCAAATTCTTCTAAAATCATTAATGACTTAATTTGAACCGTTTTCTACTTTTCATTTGTAAATCAATTTTAGATTTCCTCAAATTCAAATTCCAAGCAACCCATTTTTTCAATTTTCTTTTTAAAATTTTGCCTATTTTCTAAATTTACCCACTCCAAAAATTAAATCCACATAAACCCAACGTCTTAAAACATTCACTTCGGCAAAAACAGTTACTAATTTGTGACTAGTCAACATAATATAACGGTTTTACGGTCAAAATTCATTCAAATAGTGAAGATTTTCATACAAAATGTACTAAGGTACAGGTGTACCTTTGCCGCCGGCAAGCGTTGTAAAAATCTGCCGCTGGATGAGGGTTAAAATTCGAATGTTCAATTTTCTAAACAATATTTTTCCGATCAACAATTTTAATTGACGCAAAATCTCAATTGTTGTTTTAGATTTAAATAACATGCTCCATGTGAAAATCATGATGTTGAAAAAAAATTTGGGCTTGCCCCCTCTGACCGAAATCCTGGCTACGCCCATGAACACATTTGGAAGAATTTTGGTTAAGATTCAAAAAGAAAGAAAGTTTCTCTTACAAGAACGTAATATTTAGGTGTTGGTTTATATGACAGATCTATGACGTAATGTTCCGATTCCATCCATTCCTATAGATATGTTTTGAGCCTTTACTATAACACATTTGGGTGAAGTTTGGTTCAGATTGGTTCATAGCGAAAAAAGTTTTTCTTAGTAGAACCTAATTTGCTAGGGCTGGTTCGTATGACAGCCCCATTACGTAGTGTTCCGATTCCATCCGTTCCTAGATATGTTTTGAGGCTTCACTCGAAACACACATGGGTGAAGTTTGGTTAAGATTGGTACATAAAGAAAAAAAAATTATCTCAGAAGAACCTAATTTTCAGAGGCAGCCCCATGACCCCATGGTCCGATTTCAATCGTTCCGACATATATACAGTGTACACTAAAAAGAAAGTTGTATGCACAATATCAGCCCGATAGCTTCAAAACTGAGGGACTAGTTTGCGTTTCAACAGACGGACAGACAGACGGACACCGCTCAATCGATTTCTCTCGTCACACTGATCAATAATATACGTACATGTATACTTTATATAGTCCGAGGTGCTTCCTTCTGTGCGTTGCAAGCTCCATGACAAAGTTAATATGTACACCCTTTCACATAGTGACGGGTATAAAAATTGCAGGTTTTGATTATTATTTCAATTTTTCTTTACTCCTGGTATCCAGCTTTTTTTTGCAAAACTATTGAACTTAACGTTTTACAAAATGTTGCCTACCGTCCTTGGTTTTATGAAACAGAAATCCTCTCTGTTCTTCGATTAAGTTGTAGCATCAAGCCATTCCTACACTTTCTTCTGTTTAAAGCATGTGCTTTTTAGATTCGCCATACACTGTCCAATGGATTGTACAATCGATCTGACGATGGATTGCCATAGCCATTCCACAATCGGTTAGACGCCAGTATGTCATGTAAAATGACAGTTTCACATCTCTCATCCATACGACACAACACACACACACACACAGTGATAATAATATATTATGTGGCGATCGTAGGATGGTGGACATCCATCGCTACGGTTGATAAATTGACCACTACAGCCTCAACATGAAAAATGACCACCGGTTTATATGAAAAAAATCAACAATTGAAAACACATGAAAAAACACAGATTGGATTGGATCGTCACATACACCATCCAACCGATCTGACGATCAAAAAGATTGTACAATCGATTGGACAGTATTTGTCGATTCTTAGGCTACCATAGATCAGAATCGATGGTACCATGTACACAAAATGAAATTGGAAGTTGGTTCGGCTCTTTCTGACTGAAATGAGATGCACTAAAGAACACTACAACGTAAAATTCGCAGTAGATCTCCTGTAATTGCAGAAAAGGGTGAAACTTGGTCTACCTACAGACCTGACTCTCGCCGTGCAAGACTTTGTTAGATATTCAGGGTAGTAGTTCACTTATGGCTACAGTAAAATAAAAGTTTCCTGCCGCATATTATACTGAGGACCAACCAAATCTCCTTTTTGTTCCCGAACATAGTTACATCAACAATGAACATTTTCAAAGATATTCCTGTACAGTGGCGTAACGTTTCCAAAATTTATTGTGTTCGAAATTGGATTGGGGGCCCCTTATCTTTGATTTTTTAACCAGCAAGTATTGAAAAAACCCGCATGTAAAGCAGTGCACCAATAAACAAGGGCAACAAAAATTTTATGTTCGAGCAACATTTTCTATTTTTTTCTACTTATAGTCCTGACACACTAGACGATAAAGGGCCGGATGTACAATCATGGTTTAACTAATGGTTGTCAGTTAAACCGTCGACGGTTAAAAAATGTGTGCAAAAAGTTAAACAGCCGTTTAAACTACGAATTATTCTTATAGCTGGTTCACACTAAAATCAAATCATATTTGGCATAAATTAAGTCAGTCAAAACCGCGGTAGATGGGTTTGAGTCCTATGTCACTAAATTCAAAATGTATTATAGAGTACATTTCAATTATTAAAGTTTCATTACAATATGGGAAAACTGTTAATTAAATTTAGATTTTGATCAATTTTTTCAACAGTGCGAATCCCCTATTATTAAAAAAAAACAGTGGTTTAACTAAATTTCTCTCAATTGTAAACAACTAAGGTTTCTATGGAAACATGTGTACGAATACAGTCGAACTTGCCTAAACGGACACATATCTTAACTTTTATTTTGAATAAATTTTTCTTATATATCATGCAAAGAAAAAGTCCTGACACTCCCATGGCCAGAAACGAATGCAATATTTTTCTCACTAAACGAGCTGGCAAACAAATTTCTGGCGGGGCAAAATTTAGATTTCTTTGGGGATTGTCTATACAACTTATGTTCCGATTCGGTCTGCTGCTGGACATCATTTTTGTAACTTTGCTTTTTGGGTGCGGTTTCAATTCCAGCTCCATCTTTCTTTTCCTTCTGTTCTTATATAACTTGGTAGCTTCAAAGATTTAAAACTGGACCAGTAAAAAACGTCGCAGACGAACATCGCCAATCGAGTCCTCTCTTTTACTGATTATATTCTATATTTTAATATATTTTAGTGAGAGATGCTTCCTTCAAAATAATAATCTGCCTTAAACGAGAACAAAAAATAAAAATAGTTAGCGAACCGGTCGGAACTGTAAATATATATAGCGCAGAGCACGTCCGGAGACCTCATATTCTATACCCCAATGCAGTGTTCGTCTATGGCAAGTTCTACTGTAGCGTAAACTGGCTGTCAGCTACACCACAAATCACGAAATAATGATTACGCGGTGTTGCATTTCGGACAGCATCAAAATCACTTATGAAAATTTTGAATCTGTGTCACGCAAATTAAAAGAATTAAAAGTAATCGACTTTTGTGAAATTCAAATCTTTTCACAGAAAATACTTCCAGCTATCTTTGCTTATAGTTTCAGAAGTTCATGTGCGCTTCCTTCTTTTTTATTATTTCATGAGTTAAATAGCAGTAATCGTTGAAATTTGCAAAATAGAACTCGCTCAATCGTAAACAATCAAGGTTACCATGGAAGTTAACAGCAGTTTAAAATTGTTTAACCAATCAGCAGTCAGCACACACAAATTAAATGCAGTTTAACGATTTCGGTGAGCGAGGTAATTCCTGATTGGTTGAACAATCAGCTCGCTCAATCGTAAACAACCAATATTTCCATGGGAACTTGTATACGTAGCAATATAAATTAATAGGCAAAGCAAAATACAAATATTTTCTACTTTGGATTTAAATTAGAAGTTGAAATTAAACAAATAGCAGTATGAAATAGTTTTTTTTAGGCAAATATAACTTTTATAATTATGACCTGATTCGAGAACAATAAACTCGCTTCTTGTTCATAAAAAGAGTATTTTTCACTGTCCCAATTTCATGCTGGTATCTAGTAATATTGAAAATTGACAACTTTTGTTCAGATTTCCTGCTGCATTTTCTTTTTTTTTTTTACTAGGACGAAACAAAGAGTTTGATTTCAGGGCTTGACCAAAGTGCTTAACTAAGGATACCTCCCGTACATAATGACCCATCAGGAGTTCTTTCAGTGCGTTTTATTAATATACGCGTACTGTTGAACATATTGTCGTGGTGCATCATTTTGTACGGAAGATACCATAGTTTTTATCTGATTGAGCTGGTTTTGGTAGCAAGTACATTGGCGACCTTCCAAGCTCAAGCTAGTCCAACATACGGGCATACGCGCCTGTAGCAAAAATTTGCAAAAACTTTTATGTGAGATTTTGTATCGCTGAAAACGTTCGATAAAGCTCATAGACATAGATCAAATTTGGAATCCAGTTTTTCTGCCGAACAAGCCCTCACCTCCGTAGTTCAGCAAAATCTAACCCTGCTAATCTGAATATGTCTACATCAAACGCATCAACAAGCTATAAGATTTTCGATAATTTTTGGTAAAGTTAATTATAAGGAAGACCTTCTGTTTTATTTATCGCATATAACAGCATAAAAAATGGCTGCCATTTTTGATATGCTACTACCAACTGAGCAGATAAACCTAAAGAAAGTGCGGTGGATTATGTCGTGTCCTTGCTTTCTATGTCTCTATTCAAAAAACTAACCCAAATTCGGATAGCTACCTCATCAGCCAATTATGGAGATATAAGCTCCCGTAATGCAGTTAGATAAAAAATCAATATCAATCAATATGATCACTCACTATATTGCCGCAAAGTGTCATATTGTAAAATGATCCTACGGCATCCTGTCAAGTTTTGAATTTGTCGACTTTTACAAAAATGAAAAATTTAAAATTAATCAAATCAAAGATATTTTTGCGATGGAGATGGATTTCGAAAATTGACTCATATTTTTGCCGGGATCGGGCATTTACATGTCGTTCACGTAGCAGTGAATGTTTGCATCGTCAAAAATGTTTCTCATGTGCGCTACAAATAAAAAAAGACATGAAATAATTGATATCTTCTCCAGCATGACAAAAGTTTGAACTCCCATCGCAAGCCAATAGTATAAAAAATAAGTTGGACACTCCTGACCATACATAACTTTCAAAGAAAAAGTGTGAACTATTTAAAAAGCATCAATGAAAAGAAAATTAAATGATTTTGAAATAATCCCAAAACTTACAAAATACCATCTTTCTTTTTTTTTCATGTAGGGGGTCCCCCACCAGTCAGAATTGTTTTCCCCATAATCAGAGGGCCACCTCCTGCAAAAATTCAGAAATGCATGCTCTTTGCCACCCGATATCCTAATTTTGGTTTATTTTTCTTTGGCTAAAACCCATGAGTTAAACGGCCAACGACGACCGTTTAATTTTTCACGCTAAACTGCAGTTTAAACGACCGTTTAAGTGTTTGTCAATTTCCTTAAACGGAGTTTAGCTAAACCGACAACAGTCAGTTAAACCATGAATTTTCATTCGGCCAATTTTATTTTAAAATTTAAAATATTCATAGTTACTATCCGGAAATATCCAGTTGCTAACGGAAACTATTGATTTAAAAAAAAAATTAATTGCTGCTTAGCCAGGATTTTCAATTATCGCGTAGTGTATTCTTCCCAAATTATTTAAACGGAGTTTAAAATTAAACTTCAGTTAACTAAACGGTGAGTTAAACCATGATTGTACATCCGACCCAAACTCGTTTCATAAACCGCTAAAAGCTTTGAGCTTTATAAACTCGAAAGGTATGACACACTAGTCGAATGCGGGTTATGAATGTCAAGGTTAACTCATTGAGCTTTTGATAAGTGACACAAAATTAAATTAAAACATTGAAATGCCAGTTTCAGGGCATCGTCCACATAAGGAAATAATAATATTTTATATGCGGTGCCTTAATTAAACCGCCGACAAAACCAATTCGTCTCAGAAGTTGCGTTTGAGATGGCATGCCATCGAATTTTCTATTGTGCGAATGGTGCGAATATTTGGAAGAGTACATATAATGAATATTGTGGCATGTATGTATAATTCGTTTCCATTAATAAAAAGTTCCAATAAATTATAAATAACATCTTATTTTAGTCGAAGCATTAGGGAAGAAAAAGGTATTGACTCGCCGAATAATCGTGCGATAGAAGACACCGGATCGAAGATGAATCAACATTTCAATCTTGATCATTTTGTTGGACGACGTTTGAAAAAAATCCATATGTAGTATGTAATACATGTGTACATACATACATAAGTTAGTGTTCTAAATTCTGTTGAGCCGGTTCTGCGTTCAAATACATAATGTACACACTTATTAATTTACCTATGCGTTTCCCTATTGTATTGCTGTATTAGCTAATTTATTAAAAAAATAAAAATGGGAAAATAATTATAATCACAGTGCATTTTATTCGTAGCGTGAGATAATGTGACATAATATTGCTCAAATATTAATAGGTAGCCTGTTAGTCCAAATTATGGTTTCTCCTTCTGTCTTCGCCAAAATTGATCAGTTTTGGGCAAATTTTAAGCTGCACCTGTCTGATCTATGCATAATGATAATACGATGACTTATTTCTATAGTTAAAATATGTACAATATTCGTTATTGCGTTATAACTTGACATGATATGTCTATATTATATTTCAAAGTGACAACACACCACTGACAATTTAAAATTACTCCAGGCTAACTACAATAAAATAAGAGCTTTTCGGTGGTTACAATGAAGGTTTAGAATCGAAAGCTCCGCGTAATTGCGGGTTACAACTTGGTTATGAGAGCTTTCATAAACTCCAAACGGCATATAAACTCGTTATAAACCGCTTATAAACTCGTTTTTGGCTCATAAACTGCATTCGTTCGTAAACTCCTTTAGATGTGTCAGGACTATTAGACTATTTAGCTACATACTTATCACTTAATTAAAGAGCAGCGGCAAAAGAACAATACCTTGAGGAACTCTTCTTCATGCCAGTATCGTAAGGCTTCATGCACACGACGCGAAAACGGCTCGCAAGCTCGACACATCGAAATGCATTGGCTTTTATGGGAAGCTCACGACGAGCAAGAGCCGTGCTGCTGTCAAAACACTACTCGCGAGATGTGCTTGCACCAGTTTTCACATTTCGTGCACCACAAGCCTTACAGTTATTAATTTTAGAGTAGAAGTGTGCACCGAAAATCTGAGATTCATATATGGGGAGCCCCCCTATGGGCAAGTTAAACGAAAACCAGTCTTTGGCGTATCCACGTCCACATCTTTATTCAAATCGACTGCAATCGATTTCGTGAAGCTCCACCGAAGAAAAATACGTCATGCAGGCATTATATGAACAGGAGGGTATATCGGCAGGCATTTGTTTCTTCATTTCATGAGTCCTACTTACACAAAGCTCTCCTGGCTTGGACCTTATTGAAAGATCTTTGGGTCGAAAGATCCAAAGTTATCCTTTTACGAGTATATAAACGTCGCGAACACATTTCTCTTGATGTAGCAGTCACTTTCTTCAAGAGTCAAATATTCAAAGAACTAAATCGCGATGGCTCAATTTTACGCAAAAACCTTCAAGAGAGGCCAGAGCCGTGCGAAGGAATTTCGGTACCCGGAGCAGAACCTCGCGAAAGCGCCCGTCTATATGTCAAACATGTAAACATGTAAATTTGAAATTTTCAGTTTTTACGAACGCGTCATTTTGGGGCTTAACGATTCTTACATAGCTTAACTAACTTAACGATAGAAAGCCGAAGAAATTTTAGGGTTAAATCTGACTAAAAAAATTGGCTTGGAGAATTTGTTATATTCTCTGGGTGAGTGAAAGTTTCAAGAAGAACTTGAAGAGCTGGGGTGTCCAACAGAGGAGCTGGCATGAGCCAAATGACCAACATTTGTATGTTCAAGCGAGCCGGAAAAATAAAAACTTCGAACTGCTCCTGAGGAGTCCCTCGGCTAAAAAATGAGATGTACCGTTGGTCTTTTTGTAAATTTATTCAAAACTGTTAATCCTTGGAAATAAAACTTAAAAAAATCAGTGTGAAGCTTGGAATGTTTGAGCGTAGAAGGGATGAAAGTTAGGAAATGCACACCACACCCGTTGAAAATCGCGATTTGTAAAAAAAAGGATTTGAAGCCTATCTTAATTAGACACAAAAGATAGCAGATAAAACAAAGTCACATTTGAACTAGCACGGGCGCAGATGGCAACACTTTGAGTGCCAATAATTTAGGCATTAGACCTACAAAATACATAGAAGCGATTCTCGATTGGAAAGCTGTATCTAAAAAATAAAGGACCTTAAGTAAAAAAGAGCATAGCAGAGCCACTACTCTTGCATATCTTTCGTTCAGTTTTGATTATGATTATTTTGATTTATTACAGCATTATAGACTATAGACAATAAATGCATAAGGTGCGGATTTTATTCTATGGTAGACACAAGAAACCTGATACACTACCCCAAAACGCTGAATGCGGGATGGCTCAACACAACTATGGCCAAGTCTAGCCTCATAGGAGACACCGCTTACTGTGCCTGCAACGATCAAAGCTCAACCGCTTCCACCACGTTGCCCAAATATTTGTTTGCAGCATATTGGGCAGAAATACCAAAGAGCTGGTTAGCCGTATACAGTACGAAGACAAAGTCTTTATTGTTTGGCGTGGGGACTAATAAAAATGAATGTCTTTAAAAGAACAGTTAGCTAAAATATTTGTCAAAGAAAAAATCTCTATATTCGCGACTTGGGGGCCTCTGTGGCTTGGGGCCCGTGTTCCACTGCACACATGAAACACGTACGTTACGCCACTGTTCCTGTACATACATTCACGCTTATTCGTATCCGCACCCTAAATGCGAAACGAAATTTGATTGGCGGATTCATAAGACTTTTTTGCTGCTGACGTATTTTTCTTAGGCGGGAACCTTACCAAATTTTTGTTCTAGTAGAGTGCCGTCCCGGATGGAGCATTAGTGGTATTGACCGCTCCACGAACAAGACCAGGGACGATGAGTTTCGCTTTGCTTGAGAAAAACTATTTTCTAAAAAAAATTTTGTAATTAATTTAAATTTTAGGTTTTTTTTTTAGATTTTACAAAAAACTCTTATGAAATCGATTTTGTCCGTCCGTCTGTCCGTCTGTCCGTCCGTCTGTTCACTAAATAACTCGCGAACGGCTTAACCGATCTTCATGAAATTTGGTAGGAATCTGTAGAATGGTAACAGTTTTTGGCACGAAATACTTAAAAGTTGGTAGGACAAAAATAACAGGGTGTCCCGGACATTAGGGTTTTTTAGATTTTACAAAAAACTCTTAAGAAATCGATTTTGTCCGTCCGTCTGTCCGTCCGTCTGTTCACTAAATAACTCGCGAACGGCTTAACCGATCTTCATGAAATTTGGTAGGAATGTGTAGAATGGTAACAGTCTTTGGCATGAAATACTTAAAAATTGGTATGGCCAAGATAAAAGGGTGTCCCGGACATTTACAAATTTGTTCACTAACCGATCGTTATGAAATTTGGTAGGAATGTGTAGAATCGTAATAGTCTTTAGCACGAAATACTTAGACGTTAGGACAAAGCAAACAGGGTGTATCGGAGATTTGAAAAAGTCGACTTTTTTAGTTGTTATCAAATCAAAGAACTCGATGGGTACATTTCATATCAGTCGCTTTTTTCCAGTTTGGAGTCATGATAACGGCGTTACAGCTAATAAATCCAGTTAATATGTGGAGCCATCATACATAGTAAATCTATTTTTGGATTGGTCTAACGCCTTTCATTCTGGAACGCGTTTATTTAGACCAATCCAAAAATAGATTTACGAGAAGCATTTCATTAACATTGTGCATAATTCTTATTTATTACCTATAAAATATATGTGCAAAATTATTCACTATGAATTTATCCAAAATCTAAAAAACCCTCGTATTGCGGGCGCAGCCCTCTGAACGCCGGTATTTTTATTCTATTATTATTATTATTATTCGAATTTATCAAATGGTCATCTTATAAACTTTTATAATTGATAATGGCATGTTTGCAAAGCAAAATCATTCCAAGATGCTGACCGAATGGCTTGCGGCGCGCTCTTTGGTCCTTTCTATGCAAGTTCCGCTTTGCAGACTGGTCGACGTGGTCACCTATCTGTACCCCTTGACTACTTCTTGACACAACTTAATTAAATTTGACACATTTTGCTACATTTTTGCTCATCTTATATATTGGCCGTTTAAAGATTCGTTTTTTTCCTGCAACTTTCAATCGAGAAAAAATATCGAATTACTATACTAGACGGTCATTATCTCAATACGAGTCCTCTATAAGCATCGCCTTGTCGAACGATTCGATACGGTGCGGTAGTGCATTGATGCGCGCCGCATCAATACTGTGTTAAGTATGGTCAACAAGGGCTGTAAAAATTACAAACATAAGATATTCTTGCTGCCCGACCATGGGATGCGATTGCGATATTTCAATGGAACGAGAATGACATATTTTACAGTTCACAGGAGTAATTTGTAAGAAGTTGTGAAAAATAATAAAAAAAGCGTTAAACCACATCAGGATTTCGGATCGTAAAGTGCCGATCCTGCCCTTCGAATAGGGCAGGGTAAATGAGAGAGGAAAAAAAAAGGAATTGACCAGTTCCAGTTTTAAGTGTTCACGCGTGATGTTAAGATATTCACAGCTTTAGCAAAAACCTATTATGTTGTTTTGCTCACAGTACCGAACAGAACATGTCACAATATCGGTCCAATTTCCAATTATCGCTTGATTGCGTTTCGATTTTATTGAAGCGACGCTGACACGACGGATGTTTTGTTTGTTTTATGACATTGTGGTCCTTTCTTATGATGATGAAGATGATATGAATAGATATAAAATGTTCTGTTTTTCGTTATATGTACTGCGTTCAAGAGAAATTTATTAGCTGTTGCTTGTGAGACTCATTCGTTTAAATGATTTTGATTTACATCTAACGACTCTTTTTCTAATGTATTGAAAAAAAAGGGAAAAGAAAAGATTTGTGAAAGAATCTGAGGTTATATTTGTTAATTTTTGTATACGTATGGTGATCATAATTTAATTAATTAATTCACGTTAAAGATTAGTACACGTCAGTACACGCGTAATTGAAAAAGCATACAGATTTATCGTGCATACACTGCGCGACATCTGCTTCTTAGAGTCAAGTTATTGTACAATCGATTGGATAATGTATGCCTACTCTTAGGATCGACCATATTTCCTTGTGGGAAACAGAGACTATCACGTTCACTAATTTTATCCGAAACTATCAGTAATATTAAATTTTCTTTTCTTTTTTCTCAAATTACAGCATTTTATTTGATTCAAGAAGTCACTGGTTTCTTTTCAATTTTTCAGCCCCTGGGTCGCATCTTTGAGCGGCTCTAACTTTTGAACGCAGACAGCTCAGCTCATCTCAGCAAATTGCGCCACATACGCTCTACTTCCGCTCCCTGTGGGCGGAAAATTTTGAGAATCCCTGGCGGCAAATTCGTAAATCTGCTACAGGTGGAGAAAAGAAAGCTTTCACAGACTTATGTTTATTTATGGCAAACTGCATCTTGATGTCTCGAAATGCGTATTTCTCTGAATTTTAAAATAAGAAAAAATATGGCAATTTTTAAAATAAGCAGCCCTGGGCAGCGGATGTGACTCTATCAATCTAGCTGCAACAATAATCTGACCTTTTTTAATCTGTATATAGTTAGTGGATCATCCGCGGCTATGTAACTTCTATCTCATCACGGTAAGCGAAAATTCCCACGAGACTATTTAAAATATTCAGAAACCATATTCATAATAGAATGTACACAAGTATTCAAACCGGGAAACATATCCTTTCGAACCATTGTTTGTTTAAGAAGATACACTCTCATCCATGCGTACAGGATAGTTTCCCTTTGTTTCAAAACTAAAAGTGTTTTCGGGTATTGTCAAAAAGTTATGTTGTAGCCGGCAAATTGTCCAAAGTTTGATATTGTGTGTTAATTCAGTAAACAAGTTCACCACACAAAACTCACATGTTCTTATGGGATTCTACAATTATATCCTTAAATTCGATAGATATTTCCAAGATAGTGTGTGGCGAAAACTGCTCAGCTCCATGCATTTCTAACCAAAGTGGAATTGAACTATTCGTTTGAAACAAAAGCATATTGTGTGGCAGATATAGTGTATGTGTACATACATAATACAGGAAGAAGGAATAGGTGTGTGTGGTAAATGCGCCTGTTTGAAAACTATCACTACCGTACACAGAACACATCGTACACAATATGTTTGCCACATACGAAACCGGATGAAGTGAAACCACATTGCTATTGCATGTTCTGGTATCTTTCTAAGAAAACTTTGTGCCCACAATGGGTTATCGTCGACATCGACAATGAGAACGACGACGGTGACGATGTACCTTTGAAGGATCATTTTCTTAAATTGGATTTAAAACGGAGAATATGTTCCATCGAATCTGATGGTTCGGCCCCCAAATCCAAAAGTAAAATACGGGATAGGTGTGTTTAACCTACAATATTTAAGATGACAAAAGCTGAAAATGATCCACAAAGCGACAACAGCACATATCCAATGTTTTAAGTAAATATATTATTCGACGCTCTTGCGGTGATCGAATTATACCTCAGTAATTTCATTGAGGAAGCTGATCCCAGCTAATAGAATTTAATCAAGAATGTTGAGCGCTACATATCGCAATCCGTTTAGCAAATACAGAGCGAATATTGATCTGCTCGATCAAACCTTCTGAACGAAGTTCTGCGCCCCGGGCATTCTATCACTTTTCTTCACGTCTGAACGCTGCAAATGTGGTCAATATGGTGGCAGGTAGGAAGAAACGCAAATGAATAGCGGTGGTGCTCGGTTTCGGTTTTAGGATAATTTCCAGAATGAATCCAAGACTTAAATATCTGAAAAAACAGGCTTTTTTTGAGCCCAATCATACAACCTACATGTTTTTCACGATCATCATACGACAAAACCCTACACTGCATAACATAAAATAACAGGCGCGACAATCCAACATTGGACTAAGGCCGCAGGATGTATTAGTGACATCCTATTTCCAAGAACTTATTTGCTTTTTGTTGAGGTAATAAGATCAGCATCACGCTCAGCAGTGTTATTTATCCCCATAAATGGGTACTCGTTTAACATCTGAGTGAGATAATAGTCCGTCTGAAGCTCGTGAGTTCGCAAAATACCATGGCCCACGGTGAGATTCGAACTCATGACCCTGTGCACCGAAGGTGCGCGCACTAACCGCTAGACCAGCCAGACTACACTACACTACACACTAAATAACATACTCACACTCAATTTGCAACGATCATCCATCTTCTACATTAACAAGTGAACGGAGCGAGATTGCATTGACGACCGAGAGCTCGTTAGGAGTACTCAACTCAGTAGGTCCACGGCCGGATTTCTCATATGGGCAACTGCCCGGAGCTGCAGATCTGGAAGGCGGCCAACTTTCCATTTGTTTAAACTCTTTGAAAATGGTATTTTGACATAGAACGAGGGTAGGTGGAAATAATTTACTGTGCGTTCATTAGATCAACAGATATACATGTATACAGTTTTCACATGGTTCAATGGATTGGTATGGGTTGCATTCTCTCTTCTCTACTGGGTAGAACCCAATGAAACTCGGTCACTCGTTTAAGAAATGTTCAGAAAAGACAACAACTGTCTACAAAAATTATGCTATTGTGATTTTTCCGAGGTCTTCAATCCTTATTCGGCCATTCGGGGTATAAACCAATTCGGTAGGGAAAATCTTCGAAAATCCGCTAACGCTCCGCTCTTCAGAATTTGGTTCATTGTGAATTGTTTTGATATTTATTATGCTAATCGGAGAAGATTCCAATCCGGTGATGCAAATTTGTTCAAATCCGGGGATTCTTCCAGGAGATATTGACAAAAGTATTCATAATTTTGATCATTGTGAATTTTTCGCATGTTTCAATATATGGTCTGGATGTAGACCAATTCGGTGGAATCAATTTGCTGAAATCCGGCAAAAAGTAAAAAAAATTTTTTTGCTCATTGTGAATTTGTTTGCGCATTTCAGTAGTTACTCGGCTATTAATGGAGGAGATCAATTTGACGGGAAAACCTTTCAATAGTCCGTCAAACCTTCAAAAAATATAGGCAAAAGTATGGTTTAAAAAACCATTGTGAATTGTTGCCCATTGTGAATTTTCTGCATATTTCAGTGTTTATACTGCTATTTCGGCTAGAGCCTTGAGTAGACCAATCCGTCAACTTACTGAAATCTGGTAATTCATTCAAGAAATACATAAAGGAGAATGAGGAAAAGAGTTATGTTTGCATATTTGTGTCCATTGTGAATTTTTCATATGTCTCAATAGTTGTCCAGTTACTTTGGATAGAGACCAATCCTGGGGAGCAAAGAAGAATGGTCACGATCCATACAAAATTTACCCAGTCCCGGCACAAACGAAACCTATCTCAGGAATTTCGTTATTTTATGTACATCAATTATTAGATATTTTTTTTTAAATATCAGTGGCTAAGTTTGTTTGTTGCGTAACAAAAGTTCTACAATATCCCTTCTGATTTCCAATAGACGTACAGAAAGCACGTATCGCCGACGACTACGTAGTGCATGTTCACACACAACACACCACGCAACGCAAACACGCTAAGTCCGCTAGAGCAGATAGAAACCCTAACTGTAGATAACTTGGTTTTTAAGGGAGAGTATGCGAATTAGATACGAGTAGTAGTAGGTATCGAGCTAGCATACGCGAATGATTTTGTTAAACCTTCAATAGACCAGGTCTTTGGTATTCGTACTATTTTTAGCTTTGGTTGCTCGATATAATTGATGTAATATACATTATACTCATTTACAGGGTGGGCCAATTATAAGTTCGTTTTTAAATCATAGATTAGTTTGACACTGACTGCTCTTTTTTGCTCAAAATCTTTATAGAAACTCAGTATCATACCTCCGCAGAAAGAAATGAGTCGCTTTACGCTTATACAACGTTGGGAAATATTGAAAATGTATTTTCAAAGTGAGTGCTGTCTAGCTCAAAGCCAGTTACAGAGCCATGTTATCCGTCTTTTTTTTTACTGAAATTGAATTGACATGGATTTGGACGACCTCTGGTGCATGCAGGATGGCGCGCCATGCCACACAGCCCATGCCACAATCGATCTTTTACGCACCAAATTCAAAAATCGTAGTATCAGCCGTCTTGTCGATGTCAATTGGCCACCTCGGAGCTGTGATTTGACTCCTTTGAACTTTTTTTTGTGAAGGACCGATGTTATGCCAACAATCCAGAAACGATTCAAGCACTTAAGGCCAGTATCATCTACGCAATCCGTGAGCTACAGATCGAAACCATCAACAGGGTCTTGAAAATTACTGCGACGCCAGCCGGGCCAGCCACTTGAATGAAGTTGTATTCTATCATTAATGGGAGCTTACTTATTTTCTAATAAAGCCATAAGACGTTGAAAAAAAAATAATTTTGTTCATTTTATTGCATTTTTCAAAACAAACTTGTAATTGGCCCACCCGTTATATATTAATTTTATAATGAATTAGCCACAGAAATCTGAAAAAAGAAAACTTGATAATTCATGTATATATAAAATAACAAAATAACTGGCATATATTTCGCTTGCGCCGGAGCTGGGTCACAAATGACCATTCTTCTTTACTAAAATCCGCTAATATTTTACAGAAATAGGCAAAAAATAATCCATTGACTGTTAGAAATAACGAAGCTAGAATAAAATGATGTAAGAAAGAAATTATCTTTAGACTATGCGCCAATTTTTTTGCCTCACCTTGGCAGAAGTTGGAGAAAATTGAGATGGAAAAACATATTGTTTTCGGGTCAAATCCCAAAAATTTGACTTTGAAGTTCTGTAAAAACCAAACCTCTTATACGATTTTACTTTATTTTTTAGATAAATTTGTTGGCTGTAATAATCATCTTGTTTCACTATTCGAGGTGGTCTAGCTTTGGAGATATTAAGCTTTAAGTCGTTCAACGACAGTTTAAAGTATTAAGATAGGTAGGTATATATGAATTAAATAATAATAATAGCAAGTGTTTAGAATTGTAAAAAATGAATAAAAAATCGCCAGTCAACTGTCGCCTTACAGAATGTCGGTTCAGCTTGCGTACAAGTCCGCAACTCAGTGGGACATTTTCATGTTTTCAACAAATGCTAATGTACAGTACTGATGCAACCGCGAAATCATTTATACATTATTTCGTGACGATTTGCTTTTCGAATTTGACTCTTTTTGGGTCGTTCAACAAAACTTTAACGAAAGTTGAAAATGAGTTGAACCTAAGTTGAAAGTTACACTTTTTGGGTCATTCAACAAAAGTTGAACGTGAGTTGACCATAAGTTGAAAGTTACACTTTTTGGGTCGTTCAACAAAAGTTGAACAAAAGTTGAACGAAAGTTGAACGTGAGTTGAACCTAAGTTGAAAGTTACACTTTTTGGGTCGTTCAACAAAAGTTGAACGAAAGTTGAACGTGAGATGAACCTAAGATGAAAGTAACACAACAAAAGTTGAACAAATGTTGAACGAAAGTTGAATGTGAGTTGAACCTAAGTTGAAAGTTACACTTTTTGGGTCGTTCGACAAAAGTTGAACGAAAGTTGAACGTGAGTTGAACCTAAGTTGAAAGTTACACTTTTTGGGTCGTTCAACAAAAGTTGAACAAAAGTTGAACGAAAGTTGAACGTGAGTTGAAGCTAAGTTGAAAGTTACACTTTTTGGGTCGTTCAACAAAAGTTGAACAAAAGTTGAACGAAAGTTGAACGTGAGTTGAACCTAAGTTGAAAGTTACACTTTTTGGGTCGTTCAACAAAAGTTGAACGAAAGTTGAACGTGAGTTGAACCTAAGTTGAAAGTTACACTTTTTTCAACTTTTGTTGAACGAAAGTTGAACGTGAGTTGAACCTAAGATGAAAGTAACACTTTTTGGGTCGTTCAACAAAAGTTGAACAAATGTTGAACGAAAGTTGAACGTGAGTTGAACCTAAGTTGAAAGTTACACTTTTTGGGTCGTTCAACAAAAGTTGAACGAAAGTTGAACGTGAGTTGAACCTAAGTTGAAAGTAAAACTTTTTGGGTCGTTCAACAAAAGTTGAACGTGAGTTGAACCTAAGTTGAAAGTTACACTTTTTGGGTCGTTCGACAAAAGTTGAACGTGAGTTGAACCTAAGTTGAAAGTAACACTTTTTGGGTCGGTCAACAAAAGTTGAACGAAAGTTGAACGTGAGTTGAACCTAAGTTGAAAGTAAAACTTTTTGGGTCGTTCAACAAAAGTTGAACGTGAGTTGAACCTAAGTTGAAAGTTACACTTTTTGGGTCGTTCAACAAAAGTTGAACGAAAGTTGAACGTGAGTTGAACCTAAGTTGAAAGTTACACTTTTTGGGTAGTTCAACAAAAGTTGAACAAAAGTTGAACGAAAGTTGAACGTGAGTTGAACCTAAGTTGAAAGTTACACTTTTTGGGTCGTTCAACAAAAGTTGAACAAATGTTGAACGAAAGTTGAACGTGAGTTGAACCTAAGTTGAAAGTTACACTTTTTGGGTCGTTCAACAAAAGTTGAACGAAAGTTGAACGTGAGTTGAACCTAAGTTGAAAGTTACACTTTTTGGGTCGTTCAACAAAAGTTGAACGAAAGTTGAACGTGAGTTGAACCTAAGTTGAAAGTAACACTTTTTGGGTCGTTCATCAAAAGTTGAACGTGAGTTGAACCTAAGTTGAAAGTTACACTTTTTGGGTCGTTCAACAAAAGTAAAACGAAAGTTGAACGTGGGTTGAACCCAAGTTGAAAGTTACACTTTTTGGGTCGTTCGACAAAAGTTGAACGAAAGTTAAACATGAGTTGAACCTAAGTTAAAAGTTACACTTTTTAGGTCGTTCAACAAAAGTTGGACGTAAGTTGAACCTAAGTTGAAAGTTGAATTTGAGTTGAATTCGAGTTGAATTCAAGTTGAACCCAAGTTGAACCCAAGTTGAACCCAAGTTGAACCCAAGTTGAACCTAAGTTGAACTCAAGTTGAACGTAAATTGAACCCAAGCCCAACCTCTGTTCAACCTTGAATGGCACCCAACACTCGCAGGGTAGCACCTAGCCCAACTTCCGTTGAAACCTTGAATGGCACCCAAAATTCACAGGGTACTACCTGTAATGCCAAAAACGTAACGCTTTTTCGTTGCAATTTTCGTGACGATTTTCGATTTATGTGCCAGAGTCAAGACATAAAAATGTCAAAACTGATGCATCATCATCATCATTGCATCATTGAATCTAGGCCTCGATAAGTGGCCAACACGTTATACATGCAATTTATTTCAGTACGCTTTTAAAAAGTACCTACCTAGCTAGAGTGGGATTCGATCCCGGGACGCTATTATTTCGAGACGAGCGTCCTACCTACCTACTACACCAACACCAATAGACGTGTACGTGACACGTTTTGACTAGTGTTTGGAACTCTGAAGATTAATTTTCAAAGCCTTTTTGTGGAAACGAAATTAATTGCGCGCATATAAATCGCATATATGTAGGAGGAATGGACATTACTTTTCAATGTAAAGGGTGTAGATTTCAATCCATCAGAATGTCATCTTGGTAAAATGAATATGAATACATATTTAATGATGTTTAAAAACTATTAGAATAGTTATTGTATATATTTGTAATTAAATTCCAGGTTTAACAAATATCGAAAAATGTTTACCGTGTACAAAAATTAGTGTTATTGAACTCTTTGGAGGAATGTTTTGGAGGCCAACATATCTATGATTATTATGCTTTAATTGTCCTTACCATTAGTTTCGTGGTCCTCGCCATTTTCATCCTACATGCATATTCGCAAATCACAACAAATTTGAATTGGCCATGGCCGAAAAAACGACAACTACGACACTACGAGTATCTACCGTCCAACATATCAAAATCATTTTAATTTCACACGCAAGTCATTGATAAAACAAACAATCACTACTCAATCTCACTTTTAATCAAACCATCTCTCTATACTGCTGATATTTGCAAGAATCTTATGAAATATTCATGACACGATATTTGATTGTACATTTTGTTGGTGTTCTTTTTTTTTAGCATCGGCAACAGTCTTCAGCAATATGCAGTCAAAATTCTCATATATAAATTGACCCAGTCCAAGTTGTTGTCAATATGATTTTGTTCATTGCCGAACAGCAATCATTCTTTTTGTTGCTCTCCCGAAATTTACTTAAATCTAATTTATTTAGACTATGTTTTATGGACGTTAATGTTTTGGGAATATTTATGTAAATTAATTGATAATAAATAAAATAAATTCAGGTAGTAATAAATTTGTCTCCAATATAAGAGAAGAGACGACAACCAAAATGTTTGTGTGTAGGTTCAATAAGCAAAAGAAATGCTGTTGAAATGTGATTATAGGAATAATAAAGAAATATCCGACAAAGTGAATTTACAAAGATACACAAAATATGGTTCTCGCCATTCTGGTTTGGAGTTTGTTTTTGTCTATTTGTGTTTTGACAATGCTAATATGCAAATAGACCAGTATGCGAATATAATAATAAGTAGCATCGTCTAGTCTAGAGTCTAGAATTAGACGTTCACAAAAAAAAAAAAATTGTAGAAAATTCAAATGATGTATGGAATTTTAGTTAAATTTGACCCAAATTCATACACAGATACTCTTTCGAAATTTAACGTAATACATTGACCGGGCCATATTTAAGTCATTATGTACATGATTTCAGCAATAACAACTTACTTAGCTGTAACATACCTATATTTATTTAATTAAAACAATCGTTTACAAAATAATTTGTTTTTCAAAGTTTATGTAAAACCTTTAATATATACAACCAATAGTTCAACTACTCACCGCAAATTAAAAACATTGGAATTAAAATGATCTAAAATAAAATTAACAAAAATTTTGTTGACTACAAAAGCGCAAAATTCTGTAGCTGCCTGTTAGCCAGTCGGATTGATAAACCCATTCATAAAATGAAATTTTAAGGGGGAAGATATTCATATATTTTACATTTTAGAGAACAATCCTGGGATATTAAATTAATAAAAAAAACTAGCGATACCGTCCAATATTAAAACTAAACCGCAAATGTGAAGAAGTCAAAAGTGAAGATGCCTTTTGCTATACTACAGTCAGATCTTTAGCTCTGTGGTGGCACTCACGTTATAGTCTAGTCTGCAGCTGGGGAAATGACTTTCTGCAGCATGCTGGTACTTTAAGCATCCATGGCGATAACTCCTAGCCGCTTTAGTAGTTCTGTTGCCTCTATCGAAAAATTTTGCCCAGGTTCTCCCTTTGGCGTCTATGATTTTCTTTATTTATTCAGGTAAGATATCAAACAGGACAATACGAGTATAATTCAAAAAACGATATGTACTTAATAAATACAAAATATTACAGATATCCAAAGCTAAATTATGCGAAATATTCATTAGTAAAAAAGTGTGCTTATTATCTAAGTTTAATTCCGCATATTTAAGAGCAGCATTCGAAAGTAAAAAAAATTTAAGGAAAAAAATAAATAAGATATAAGAATTTTTTATAGAGCAATAAAATCAAGAATAATATCTGAATCTAAAAGTTTACTGTGTAGTAGATTTTTAAAAGCAAAAACAGGAGTAGCCAAAGGACCAAGTTGCAATCTATCGTAATTATGCATAGCACGAATAAGAGGCGATCCATTTGTTGTATTTCAAGAGGGTATAGTGATACAGATCCCAGTCGCCGTTGCGCTTGATCCTGTTAAACAGCTGCGTAACCCTTTTTCTGAGCCGTGCTAGCTCCTTGTTCCACCACGAAACACATCTGTTTTCTTTTACTACTTTCAACGGGGATTTTTCTTTGTAATTATCCTGGAGCCATCCGCTGACTTTCTAATAGCCAGGCCAGTTTGTATTCTGTCGGACTCTGGGCTCAAAGGAAATGATTAATTTCAAGAGGTGCTCATCTCTTCTGTTGACGTTTGTATTGCTTCATAGTACGTGATGGGTATTGGCATCGCAGCCCAGAAATAAGCTCTTCCCATCTGGTTTAGAGTGAAGGGCCAATCTTTGGAGACTCTGAAGAGAACTTTGAAAATGTTTTTTCTTCTTTTTAGAAAGATATCCCTGTTCTGGAATATCTCTCTCTCTCTCTCGATTACCGTAACTCCTAGTGCAGCATGGTGCGTTGATGACTACCGTGTGTAGTCAAATCAAATTTTCTGTCGCAAAATTGAAAAAAAAATTGCCCAATTTGCGAAAAATCGCGGCATCTGGCAAGCCTGATTCGGAGTGTGGTACACGGTTATCAGCCATACCACTTCCTAGTCACATTATTTTATATAGTTTATTATTCTCTCTCTTTATTACCCTAACTCCTAGTGGAGCATGGTGCGCTGACGACTACCGTGTGTAGTCGTCAACGTTACAAAGACAACTGAATTCGGAGTGTGATTCGGTTGTCAGCCGTACCACTTCCTAGTCGCATTATTAGTTTATTATTCTACGATAAGAATATTTCTTATCATCTTCTTCTGAATAATGAACTTGCGACGAGTCGTGCCGAGTTTGGAAACTCGTTTCTCTATTGTCTATTTCACAGAGTGGCGACCGAACGATCTCGGCCACAGAGCACGAATAGTGCTCCTCTAATCTTATTCTTATGAAAGACTCATGAGGAATGTTATCGAGCAAAATTGAAAAATTGCATCAATGAGTCAATGCGCACACCGCTATTTAAAGTGGCGTCCTATTGGATTTAATTATCTGCACCCCAATAATTGCAAAAAATTTGCTCCTGCGATTGTTAGAAAAAGTCTTTTTTCGAACTATACAGGGTGTCCGGAAACTGCTGCATAAACGCACCAGATTGTGATTCCTCTTGTGATTTCCAGCAAAAAAGTTGTACGGAACATACCTCCTTAGCTTAACCCCTTAGCTGCCACAGGCATTTGAAAATTTTTGAAAAAATCATTTTCTTGTACGACTAAAACTTCAATACAGTAGACGCTCAGAAATTAGAACCACTTGGTAAATGAGGTGATTCTAATTTCTGAAATGTTCTAATTTCTGGACGTTTTTATTTTCTGCCTTATTTTTGATAAAAAAGGCGTAGATATTTCGTAATTTATTTATTAATCGTTGTAGTGAACTTAAAAATAATACATGTTAATTACAAATCAAATTTTCTTCATATAATCGGTAATATTTGCTTGTTTTCTTGGTTTGTTTATATTCAACTATGTCGTTAACGGATTGCTAAAAGATTGTGCATATGTCTAGCCGAATACAATTGACTGTTCTTGCACCACCTTATTACAGTGTTGACACTGTCAATGGCTGCAGAGTAGGAAACAGCTTATCATGAACATCATCGTCGCTGCTTTGCGAGGACTCACCGTTGCTTGCGTGATTTCCGTCTGATGCATCGTCATAAACATCTTCATTCCACTGTTCAATTACCTCTATAGTGATAATATACTCTGGAATGATTGATGCAAGCATGGCTTGGCTATTTTCGAGGAGTTGCACTTCAGTGATATTTCGAGTTGGCAAAAATTCTGAAAGCGGTAAATCATCCTCACTATCAAATTGGTCATTGTCCCAATTCAACAATTTAGACCATGCTTTTTTAATTTTACTTGATGTCACTTCATCCCATGCTTCCTTGATAAGCATGATTGCATCTTGAACTGAATGCTTTTTTAGACACCCTCAGCGATCAATTGCGAGTAACTTATTTCTATAAATAAGTTTCGTCAACTTAATTGGATTTTGGTCCATTGGTTGAACTGCTGCTGTAACATTTGGCGGAAAGAAATAGGCGACTATATTCCCGTCTTCGGTTTGAAGTCTTTCAAAAAGAAAAATTCGAGATGTCATTCAAGCGTTTCTTGAACAATCGTAATGCGTTGAATCCATTAAAACATCTCGGTTTCTTAACCTTTCCAATAACCAACGGCTTCAATTTATGCGACCCATCAGAATTTGCACCCAGTAAAATAGAAACGCGTTCCTTTTGAATTTTGTGTCCGGGTGCACTTTGTTTCGTTGGCAGAAACATATGTTTTGTTTGGCAAAGACCGAAAAAAACCACATTCATCAACATTGTAGATCTGGGTTTCTAAAAGGACCATTTCTGCAACGTTTGCACGAAGCCTATTCATAAAAGAGCTTTTCTCGCCAACATCACACGAAAGTATCTCACCACCTACTTTTAAGTATCGAATGCCGTGCCGATTTTTAAACTTCGTAAACCACCCGTCATGGTTGAATTACATCACCCGCGTCAGCATCGGCATCGGTATCAGCATCGGCATCGGTATCAGCATCGGCATCAGCAGAAAAATTTCAATTTAGAACACACGCATTTGCCTTTGATGACCCACAATGACAGCAGCGGCAGAAGCAGAAAAATGCTTCTGCCGCTGCTTAGAACTCCAGTTCTAATTTCAGAGCATAATACGCATCAATGAATCTCAATGCACTATCCGCTCTGAAATTAGAACTGGTGGTTCTAATTTCAGAGCATGTAATGAAGTGAAAGATGTGGTTCTAATTTCTGGAAGATTCTAATTTTTGAGAGTTCTAATTTGTGAGCGTCTACTGTATATCAAAAGCTAGACTAGCTAGAATAGCACAATAAGATGATTATTACAGCTAAGAAATTTACCTAAAAAATAAAACTAACGGCACTACAATCGGATAAGAGGTTTGGTTTTTACAGAACTTCAAAGTCATATGTTTTTCCATATCAATTTTCTCCAACTACTGCCAAGGTGAAGTGCTCATACGATTCTTTTAAAAATTGGCGCATAGTCTAACGATCATTTCTTTCTTACATCATTTTATTCTAGCTTCGTTACTTCTAACAGTTTTAATGCTGTAAGTGCAAAAAAACTAGGGTTAATTTTGGCTCGATTTCGACGTACTTTGAATATATTTTACCATTTGCAGATCTTTAGGAGCAGTGTGAATTGTATTGAATTCGAGCTAAAATTAACGTATAAAAACTATTAGAATGGAGCTAGAATAAAATGATGTAAGAAAGATATGATCGTAAGACTATGCGCCAATAAAAGAATCGTACAAGCACCTCTTCTTGGCGGAAGATCGAGAAACTTGAGATGAAAAATACAGGGTGGCCCATTAAAAGTGAAGTAGTGTAAACCATGCATAACTTTTTTATTTTTTAATATTTTTTCTGAAATTTGGTAAGAATAAACTAGATACTTGGGAGATATGTTTACACTACTTTCCAGATAGGTACGCGTTGAGGAAGGGTCGATTTATGTAGGGTTTATAAAAGAGTTTATTTCTGAAACAGGTAGAATGGAATTTTGCTACCGATTCATTAACTCAATGTTTCAAAAGTAATTACTGCCAAAATTTTCATTATTAAACAATTTATTTAGAAATTAAGTGGTAAAATTGCGTCAAGTAATGACATCATAAAAACAAAAAATTAATGAATGGTAACGAATTCTTCTCTCGTTGCTCAAATTTATCAAGTTTTTATTAAATTACATTGATAAAATAAAATGGAAAGGATCCATATGCGTTAGTATTAAAAAAAAACAACATGGAAGATATTCGGTTGAGCAACGAGTTCAAATAATACAAATTTACACTCGGAATAATAATTCCTTTGTCGAGACACAGCGCGAGTATCGACGAACGCTCCATGTAAGAGTTGTACCCTCGAGAGCAACGATTCGTAGAATTGTTCGCCGTTTTCGAGAACAAGGAACAGTTAATAGCCCTCGACGAGCCCACAGACGAAGTGCGAAGACAGACGAAATCATTGAGCGGGTGAAAGCCAGCTTCGAATCAGATGCAACAACATCAACCCGAAGAAGGACAACGATATCGTGAGATGCTCAACAATTTTATTCGTCCTTTTGTTTAAAACCGACCGACCAACTACATATAGTTTCGGAAAGATGGAGCACCTTTCCATACCGCTGCAGCCACAATGGGGATTTTAACGGACGTTTTCGGCTAAAGAGTCATTTCCGGAGGATCTGCAATTAACTGGCCGGCTAGATCTCCAGACTTAGCTCCATTGATTTTTTTTCTGTGGGGATACCTTGGGGGGAGAGTCTACAATAATAAACCAAGGGCAATTCACGAATTGAAGCAAAAAATTGTAGCGGAGATCCGAGGTTTGCAGCCAGAAATATTGCGAATGGTAATGGAACACACCGTAAAATGATCCCGTCTCTCCGAAGCCGCCCGGTGCGGTCATCTAAAGGATATAATTTTTCGAACATAGCGTAAACATATCTCCCAAGTGTCTATTTTTTATGTGAAAATTTCAAAAAAATCGGTTCAGGAATAAGAAAGTTATTCATGGTTAACACTAGTTCAGTTTTAATGGGCCACCCTGTAGATTGTTTTTGTACCAAATCACAAAAATTTGACTTTAAAGCCCTGTGAAAACCAAACCTCTTATCGGATTTTAGTTTCGTTAGTTTTATTTTATAGGTATATTTGTTGGTTATAATAATCATTTTGTTCCACTATTCTAGCACAACCCGATGCGTTTATCCGGCAGTTTCCGGACACCCTGTATTCGAATCGACATGTATTCGACATAATAAAGATTATGTTTTACCAATAGCCAATTAAAAATTAAAAAAAAAAAAACGTTTATTATTAATTATTTCTAATTAAGTGGTTATTTCACGCGCTATGTAACATCAGAAAAGTGGTTATAAAGTATCTATTATGTAATAAAATTTTCAAGCACAATATGTAAAAATTCTGACTTTTAGTGCCTTCGATAGGGATACATAGGTCAGAAGGTATTGTTAAGATTATGCAATATTGTGAAACATTACTTTAGCTAAATTTCGTCGCGGTTAAGAAAGTCTGATTCGAATTTTCTTCGCCGCCCTGACTTATGATCGATAGATACGCAGATTTTTCGCCATTATGAATAATGTTTGTATTGACTTGGAATATATTTCATCCGGGCGTACTATTTGCGTTAATTCCGAGGATAGTTCGTCTAGCTATTTGAAGAAAACTCGAATCAGACTATTTTGTTCATTATGGCGAAAGATCGCCAAATTGTATAGTGAGCTGACCGGAATACCGGTCATGTGTGTAGCTTACAAAAAGTTTGTTCATGTGGATTATTTTGTACAACAACCGTACTGAAGTTACTCACACAGGATTTTGTCGTGAATATATCAAAGATACCAACCGAACTTAATGGTTTACAGTGATTTGCTGATTGATGTTTGGAAAGTTCACAGTTTACAGCGGTGGTTATTCGCAAGCACATTTCACATTACATACAACAACCTTTTATAGCAAATGTGCCTGTGCTAGTTATTTAATACAGGTGTACATTTCAAGCAGAAAAGTGGGAAATTAAATTAATTGATTGGTGTCTTGGCTAATTTCTTAGCCGAGGTATTGTACATGGTATACATCGCGCCATCGCCATGAGATTCAACTGTCGTAAGTTTTAAAATTTGCCTTTCAGATTTTGATTGATTTGATGCAGTTTTCAGAGATATACGCAATGGACTTTTCCACCCTAGCTAGGTTTTGCGCAAAACAACCTCCATATTTACATTGAACCAATAATGACACCCTTTGATAAGAAATCTGTCGTATGCTACTTACCTTCACGCAAATAAAACAACAAATGCCGCAGAATAGTCTAAAGATTACGATGTTTGATATTTGGTTGCTGGAAACAGTCTCCTCATTATATGAAAATGAAAAAATCTGACGGATAGGGTCCGGGTCGATATGGGGAGTCTTATTTAAGACTGTATACTATGTAAATACCCAATTTATACAGGGTGTCCGGAAACTGCCACATAAACGCACCGGATTGTGATTCCTCGTGTAATTTCCACCAAAAAATTTACGAGCACCTCATCTTCGCAAAAGTTGGAGAAAATTTAAAAATATATTGTTTTTGGGTCAAATCACAAAAATGTGACTTTGAAATTCTGTAAAAACCAAACCGTTTACCAGAAAATGTTTTTTTTTCAAAAATCTTCAAATGCCTTTGGCCGCTAAAGAAGAATGGAAGAGTTGGAGGTATGTTCCGTACAACTTTTTTGCTGGAAATCACATGAAGAATCACAATCCGGTGCGTTTATGCGTTCCGCATACCCTGTATCAAGTCTAGCGCATAATTTTCAAAATTTTACATCAATGTACAGAAAATTCCATGTTGATTCTTTCGATTTTAGATTATTATTATTTTGTATCTTGTTTGAAATAATCGCCGAAAACAGAAAAAAAATTATACATGTAACAGTCAAAATCTGTCTTATATGCTGGCGCCGTCACAGCACACTCACTAAAAAATATAGATAGATAGATAGATAAGTTTATTTCATAATTAATTAGAAATTTACAGTAAAATTCACAAATCCAAATCTTAAATGCTATGAAATATTGGAACATTTGATATTCTAATACAAAATACAGTATTTAGAATAGTGTTAAATGTCACTTCAAGGTAAACTACGTAATGTAAAAAAAACTATTGAGAATGTGGGGTGATCTTCAATATTGAATGTTGATACAAAATTAAAAACAAAAAATAATAAAATTATGGAGCTATCAGTTCAAATCCAGATAAAAGCAAATTTATCATAAGTAGTTTATAAATAGGGCTTATTTTACACCAGGATGCCAGAGAAAATTGTTTCTAAATTGACATAGTCATATTCAAACAACCAATTTTTGACACATTTGAGAAACCTTCCAGATGATGTAACTGATCGAATACACTGTGGGAGTTTATTAAATAGCCTGCAGAAAGAGACTAGGAAATAGTTTCGAAATGCGGTGGTTCGTGAAAATTGGACTGTTACCACATGCGCCAAGTTTGTACGAAGGTTGTATTCAGACAGATATAAGTCCAAAATTAAGATTTCCAGATCTAGCAAAGAAAATGTTCAAAACTGTATAACAGTACAAATGACGTACAGGAAGAATATTCAGATTATGGAATAACGCAAAACTAGGATGTCTTCTGGGTTTCTTGGATATGATTCTAATGACATTTTTTTGTAAAATTAGAAGTGACTGTATTTTATTTGAGTAAGCTCCATCCCAACAAGCAATACCATACTGCAGTTTGGAATGAAAGATACCAAAATAAATTCTCTTCAGTAACGCATCGGAACAAAGTTGCCTCAAATAATAAAAATACCTGAGAGTGCAGCGAAAATATTTACCTAAGTCATGAATATGGTTAGCAAATGATAATCTAGAGTCTAGCGTTAGTCCCAAGTATTTAAATTCATTCATTCAACAATTTCTAGCTCAAAACATTTATCACTGCATGTAACGGTATCGTTAGTCATTGATGAGCATCGAGTAGAGCTACAAGAGCAACCATTTAACTTAAAACGTTGGCAATCCGGAAAATGGAACCAAAACTCAGAATTATTCGCAAAGAATGTCGATAAACTAAAGAACATTTAAACATATTAATCAATGGGCGTAATCAACTTGTCTTCATTATTATAATGAAATATAAAAGATAAAAAAATAAAAGACTCAAAAGAATCAACAAAACAAAATTAGAAAATCTACAACTCAATTAAGAAAATTAAAAAAATTTAGAAAATTTAGCGTTTGGTCCCTCCTTTTTGATGTTTTTGTTATCGAGTCGCATTTGTATGTTTTCAAATCCTCTGAAAACATTTTTTCCCGAAAAATTTAGCCCGTTTGCGCTTGGTGAAAAATTTCGAAAATTCTGAAAAATGCACCTCACTACAAAAAGCAGTTAAGATCTTGGGAACTCACAAAAAGGGCATTCACACTATAGACAGGATTTACTAAAACCACTAGATTAATCGAGTCGAAACCTGCCTACTAGATTAAATCGTACGTCATTAAATTCAGAATGCATTGAAGAATGTACTTGCATTATTCAAATTCCAGTACAATATGGTACAACTGTCAACTAATTCTAGGATTTAGCAAATCTTGTCGATGGTCTGAACCGCCCCTAACATTATCTGTAGCCTTGATCCAATGCTGAACTGTGGCGCCAGTTATTTAATCGGTAATTCTGGGGAAATTAAATGAGCACATATTTTTTTAAAGTGTACGAAATTAGCAAATAACGAGACCGAGTTCTAATCTTGTGAATAGCACGATGAGTGTATACCCTATACCCATGTACAGACCTAGAAAGCACGCAAAACCCAAAATATTCAATTTCATATTTTTTGTAGGGGAAGGAGGGGTAGATGGGTTGTACCTGGTACATTTTTATTATTTTATCAAGGCATCCAACGGTTACCATTTGATACTAATTTGAAGTTTTTCGCGACATTCTATCAAAAGATATCGCTGAATATGACTTTGTAGAGGTAGTCAGACTTACCCCGCTTTCCATCAACTCAAAGTATATGTCAGAATGAAACAAGTCGATAGCGATATTCTACCGAAAGTTATGGCCGAATTAAAATATCAAGGAGGGGTAGATTGTATGGGAGGTAGGGGGACCCGTGGCCCGATTTGGCCCATTTTCAATACCGTACAAGATTTTAGCAAAACAAACGTTTGACCAAAATTTCAAACCGCTAGCTTCAATATTTCGGGAGTTACCGTGCGAACAGACAGACACACGGACAGACAGTTATGGCTTATTCGATTCAGGGACCGACCCTGATCATTTATATATATACTTTGCCATACCTCCGGTGACTCCTTTGAGGTGTTACATAATATCGGCGTAACAAAAACAATATAGCCTATACCATCTTATGGGTATAGGGTATACACTGAAACAAAAGACGTCGTAAATAGCATGTAACGCTACTTCAATTTAACGAAAAACTACATTAAAAAACCTCCAAAACAGTAGTTCGTTACGCCAATGAAACTAGTTTCGTTAAAATTTCTAGTACGAAAACATTTCTTACTCTATATGAAAACTTTCCTTGGTATTGCGTTAAATAATTCGTATGATTGATGATTTGATTTCTTAAAATTGAAGAACATTATACTTCACTGAACGAAAAAAAACGTAAATACAATGAAAAAGTTCATTGTATATATGAAACATTCATTATTTTCATTTTTTATTATGTTCATTGCTGCTATGTATTGATGTACATAGAAAATATGAATTGAACCTTTTTTTTTATTAAAAAAAAACTGACGCAGTCCATTATTGAAAACCTAGCTCTATAAGTGTTGACGACATTTATTTTACTGCTGCTCTGCTCTGAAAAGCATCATAACTGACCTACACCTACGGTGGGATTCGATCCCGGGATCCTATGATTTGAAGACCTGCACCCTACCTACTACACCAACCAGACTATACGTGCTGAAGGTTTCTAAGATCCACGTAATGTATTTGTCAGAGTTAAGAAAAGCTTTCATTAATGTTATGAACAATTCGTTAATATCGATATCATAAAAAATATACGTATCGTTTAACCAGGAAAACTTCCTGAATGTAAGGTAAAGATTCTTCAACATGTTCCTCAATTTTAACGAAATTTTACATTAAATTTACAACAAGGAAAATAATCATTAATTTTATGAAAGAAGTTTTTGTTAACCTAATGAACGAATATTTTCTTCATGTCAATGTAAATATTCGTGATATTGACGAACAAAATATAAACGAATCAGATTTCTTTAATGTGACGAAATGTGGCGTAAACCTTTATGAACGTCTACCTTATCATAACGAATAATTACGTTATGGCAATGAAAATAAGTCAACGAATGTGATTCGTTAATAATAGGAAAGATAATTTTTTCAGTGTAATAATGCGATATGTATGACTTCGATTTGTCACAGTGAGCGTATTATCATCACAGACCAGGGACGTAGCCAGGATTTCTTTCGGGGGTTCTATACAAAATCCAAAAATACAAAGTCCAAAAAGACAAAATAAAAAAAAAAATGAAAAATCCACAAAGACAAAATTCACAAAGACAAAATCCATTAAGTCATAATCCACAAAGTCAAAATCCAAAAAGACGAAACTCATAAATTTAAAGTCCACACAGCAAAATACATAAAATTCATATTCACAGTGGGTGGAAGCAAGAATTTACGTCAGTTTGCTTATCACAATTGACTATTGAGAATATTTATCTACGTTATTACGTTAACTAGACAATTACTAAATCCCGGAGCATTTGCGCTTTACCTGAAGACACGGAAAAGGATTCATCCGTAGCATACACGATTTAGCCGATGACACGGAGAGGAATGCACCCGGACCATAAGCGCTACAGGTAAAGACAACTAAAGCACATATGCTCCGGGTGCATCCTTCTCCGTGTCTTCAGGTAGAGCGCATATGCTCCGGGGTTTGGTAATTGTCTAGTTAAGCGACTTTTCTGAAAATAAATTTGAAACTTTAGGCTTTTTCTTAAAAGGTTCCTTGGAAAAATTCAGTGTTTTTTATAGCCAAAATTTTTTTCAATATTTAGTTCCCCTGTTCTGCATGGAATGACTACATATTTTGAATCGTTTGTTTTTTGTTTGGCTAAATTGGTGGTATTTAAGTATAAAACTAATATTCCAAGTGTCCGGACCATTTTTTTTGCTGACCATTGATCAAACGCTACAAATATACAAGCTAACCATCTACAGGTATACCGTCAGGGGAGCACCTAGCCTTTCGGCCTTTATCTCCCGGTCCCGCTAAAAAGTTTGGACCTTCGGCTTTTTACTGACAAGGTGTTGTTGTCAGACGGAGATTTCTCCATCAGGCGCATGCACACACCATCCGGAATCCAACCCCGGGATTGCATCACTAGCTGGATGACTTGGGTAACAACCTCCAGCCACTACGAGTCCAACACCTTGATGGGCAAGGACCATGGTCCCCTGGGCACACCCATCCCCGTAGTACACTATTCGCTATGGACTTCTCCATAGCAGGTGTGATCCTCCTTCGGCCCCCTATTGGTTAAGCCTTACGTCGAATTCGGGCATGCACACCCCAGGCTCGTTGGACCTGTGACTCCGCGTCTGTGCAGACAACGAAGCGCTGCTTTTCACATCCAGGCGGCCCCTTCAGTTTACTAGTCAGCAATGCGACTCAGGCAGTGTGGTCATCAATCCACAAACTAGCTAGATATAGGCGCGTAGGCATTTTCCACCAAGGCCGTTCTCCCTAGCTAGCCCCTTCTTGACTCGGGTCATGCGGAGCCGTCACCTCCGAAGCTCACACGACTTCCGTATGATGCACCCCCCCACCAGGGGACATCAAAATCGTGCTAGGCCTTTAGTGCTTCCCTCCCGCAAACTATGGGGGGAGGTAGGCACGCCAAGAGCCACCCGTGCATAACTCAGGAGCACGGGACCGTTAACGCCCGAATGGTCTTTGTACAGATCCTCGCCATGGCGTATCAACTGTACCAGGGGCCCCCTTGCGCTACTAGGTCCGTGGTGTCGTAAGTCACCAAAGATCCCTGTCCGACTACAAACAGCCTTCCAAGCTGAGTGTCACACGGACACAGACCCCCCTGCGGGGCTACAAATATACAGTAGAACAATCTTAATCAACTTCCGGGAAACGAAAATTCCAATCTCCCCATCAACACTCTCACCTCTGGTTTTTAACTAAAAAACGCCGAACTTTCTCAAGCTCCGACACTGGAAATTAACGCTTTGGACTATTTCATGATTTTTTTTTGTAAAAAAAAAACAAAGCCCGCACTGACATCACCGAATCAGAGCCCACGCAATAAGCATTAGGCCTTTAAAACGCCTTTAAAGGCCTGAAAATCGCATTTTTCTGTTTCATATGAAAATTTTCGACTGTGGGGGTTCCAAAAATCGATGAAGAGGGACTCCAGACCTAAATTTTGCTGAAACTTCCAGGGTCCCAGCTATCACCGTTTCGGAGATACAGCCATCTAAAGACAAGCTAATATTTTGTCGCTTTTTACCCCTTTAAAACGCCTTTTAAGGCCTGAAAATCGCATTTTTCTGTTTTATATGAAAACTTTCGACTTTGGGAGTTACAAAAGTCGATGAAGAGGGACTCCAGACCTACATTTTGCTGAAACTTCCAGGGTCCTAGCTATCACCGTTTCGGAGATACAGCCATCTAAAGACAAGCTAATATTTTGTCGATTTTTACCCCTTTAAAACGCCTTTAAAGGCCTGAAAATCGCATTTTTCTGTTTCATATGAAAATTTTTGACTTTGGGGGTTCCACAGCCAAGACAAGACAAGACAAGCTAATATTTTGTCGATTTTTACCTCTTTAAAACGCCTTTAAAGGCCTGAAAATCGCATTTTTCTGTTTCATATGAAAATTTTCGACTTTGGGGGTTCCAAAAGTCGATGAAGAGGGACTCCAGACCTACATTTTGCTGAAACTTCCAGGGTCCTAGCTATCACCGTTTCGGAGATACAGCCATCTGAAGACAAGCTAATATTTTGTCGATTTTTACCCCTTTAAAACGCCTTTGAAGGCCTCAAAATCGCATTTTTCTGTTTCATATGAAAGTTTTCGATTTGGGAGTTCCAAAAGTCGATGAAGAGGGACTCCAGACCTACATTTTGCTGAAACTCCAGGGACCTAGCTATCGCCGTTTCGGAGATACAGCCATCTAAAGAAAAGCTAATATTTTGTCGATTTTTACCCCTTTAAAACGCCTTTGAAGGCCTGAAAATCGCATTTTTCTGTTTCATATGAAAGTTTTCGATTTGGGAGTTCCAAAAGTCGATGAAGAGGGACTCTAGACCTACATTTTGCTGAAACTTCCAGGGTCCTAGCTATCAGCGTTTCGGAGATACAGCCATCTAAAGACAAGCTAATATTTTGTCGATTTTTACCCCTTTAAAATGCCTTTAAAGGCCTGAAAATCGCATTTTTCTGTTTCATATGAAAATTTTTGACTTTGGGGGTTCCACAGCCAAGACAAGACAAGACAAGCTAATATTTTGTCGATTTTTACCTCTTTAAAACGCCTTTAAAGGCCTGAAAATCGCATTTTTCTGTTTCATATGAAAATTTTCGACTTTGGGGGTTCCAAAAGTCGATGAAGAGGGACTCCAGACCTACATTTTGCTGAAACTTCCAGGGTCCTAGCTATCACCGTTTCGGAGATACAGCCATCTAAAGACAAGCTAATATTTTGTCGATTTTTACCCCTTTAAAACGCCTTTGAAGGCCTGAAAATCGCATTTTTCTGTTTCATATGAAAGTTTTCGATTTGGGAGTTCCAAAAGTCGATGAAGAGGGACTCCAGACCTACATTTTGCTGAAACTCCAGGGACCTAGCTATCGCCGTTTCGGAGATACAGCCATCTAAAGACAAGCTAATATTTTGTCGATTTTTACCCCTTTAAAACGCCTTTGAAGGCCTGAAAATCGCATTTTTCTGTTTCATATGAAAATTTTCGACTTTGGGGGTTCCAAAAGTCGATGAAGAGGGACTCCAGACCTACATTTTGCATTTTTCTGTTTCATATGAAAATTTTCGACTTTGGGGGTTCCAAAAGTCGATGAAGAGGGACTCCAGACCTACATTTTGCTGAAACTTCCAGGGTCCTAGCTATCACCGTTTCGGAGATACAGCCATCTAAAGACAAGCTAATATTTTGTCGATTTTTACCCCTTTAAAACGCCTTTGAAGGCCTGAAAATCGCATTTTTCTGTTTCATATAAAAGTTTTCGATTTGGGAGTTCCAAAAGTCGATGAAGAGGGACTCCAGACCTACATTTTGCTGAAACTTCCAGGGTCCTAGCTATCACCGTTTCGGAAATACAGCCATCTAAAGACAAGCTAATATTTTGTCGATTTTTACCCCTTTAAAACGCCTTTAAAGGCCTGAAAATCGCATTTTTCTGTTTCATATGAAAATTTTCGACTTTGGGGGTTCCCAAAGTCGATGAAGAGGGACTCCAGACCTACATTTTGCTGAAACTTCCAGGGTCCTAGCTATCAGCGTTTCGGAGATACAGCCATGTAAAGACAAGCTAATATTTTGTCGATTTTTACCACTTTAAAATGCCTTTAAAGGCCTGAAAATCGCATTTTTCTGTTTCATATGAAAATTTTCGACTTTGGGGGTTCCAAAAGTCGATAAAGAGGGACTCCAGACCTACATTTTGCTGAAACTTCCAGGGTCCTAGCTATTACCGTTTCGGAGATACAGCCATCTAAAGACAAGCTAATATTTTGTCGATTTTTACCCCTTTAAAACGCCTGTAAAGGCCTGAAAATCGCATTTTTCTGTTTCATATGAAAGTTTTCGATTTTGGGAGTTCCAAAAGTCGATGAAGAGGGACTCCAGACCTACATTTTGCTGAAACTTCCAGGGTCCTAGCTATCACCGTTTCGGAGATACAGCCATCTAAAGACAAGCTAATATTTTGTCGATTTTTACCCCTTTAAAACGCCTTTAAAGGCCTGAAAATCTTTCGACTTTGGGGGTTCCAAAAGTCGATGAAGAGGGACTCCAGACCTACATTTTGCTGAAACGTCCAGGGTCCTAGCTATTACCGTTTCGGAGATACAGCCATCTAAAGACAAGCTAATATTTTGTCGATTTTTACCCCTTTAAAACGCCTTTAAAGGCCTGAAAATCGCATTTTTCTGTTTCATATGAAAGTTTTCGATTTTGGGAGTTCCAAAAGTCGATGAAGAGGGACTCCAGACCTACATTTTGCTGAAACTTCCAGGGTCCTAGCTATCACCGTTTCGGAGATACAGCCATCTAAAGACAAGCTAATATTTTGTCGATTTTTACCCCTTTAAAACGCCTTTAAAGGCCTGAAAATCTTTCGACTTTGGGGGTTCCAAAAGTCGATGAAGAGGGACTCCAGACCTACATTTTGCTGAAACTTCCAGGGTCCTAGCTATTACCGTTTCGGAGATACAGCCATCTAAAGACAAGCTAATATTTTGTCGATTTTTACCCCTTTAAAACGCCTGTAAAGGCCTGAAAATCGCATTTTTCTGTTTCATATGAAAGTTTTCGATTTTGGGAGTTCCAAAAGTCGATGAAGAGGGACTCCAGACCTACATTTTGCTGAAACTTCCAGGGTCCTAGCTATCACCGTTTCGGAGATACAGCCATCTAAAGACAAGCTAATATTTTGTCGATTTTTACCCCTTTAAAACGCCTTTAAAGGCCTGAAAATCTTTCGACTTTGGGGGTTCCAAAAGTCGATGAAGAGGGACTCCAGACCTACATTTTGCTGAAACGTCCAGGGTCCTAGCTATTACCGTTTCGGAGATACAGCCATCTAAAGACAAGCTAATATTTTGTCGATTTTTACCCCTTTAAAACGCCTTTAAAGGCCTGAAAATCGCATTTTTCTGTTTCATATGAAAATTTTCGACTTTGGGGGTTCCAAAAGTCGATGAAGAGGGACTCCAGACCTACATTTTGCTGAAACTTCCAGGGTCCTAGCTATTACCGTTTCGGAGATACAGCCATCTAAAGACAAGCTAATATTTTGTCGATTTTTACCCCTTTAAAACGCCTTTAAAGGCCTGAAAATCTTTCGACTTTGGGGGTTCCAAAAGTCGATGAAGAGGGACTCCAGACCTACATTTTGCTGAAACTTCCAGGGTCCTAGCTATTACCGTTTCGGAGATACAGCCATCTAAAGACAAGCTAATATTTTGTCGATTTTTACCCCTTTAAAACGCCTTTAAAGGCCTGAAAATCGCATTTTTCTGTTTCATATGAAAATTTTCGACTTTGGGGGTTCCAAAAGTCGATGAAGAGGGACTCCAGACCTACATTTTGCTGAAACTTCCAGGGTCCTAGCTATTACCGTTTCGGAGATACAGCCATCTAAAGACAAGCTAATATTTTGTCGATTTTTACCCCTTTAAAACGCCTTTAAAGGCCTGAAAATCTTTCGACTTTGGGGGTTCCAAAAGTCGATGCAGAGGGACTCCAGACCTACATTTTGCTGAAACGTCCAGGGTCCTAGCTATTACCGTTTCAGAGATACAGCCATCTAAAGACAAGCTAATATTTTGTCGATTTTTACCCCTTTAAAACGCCTTTAAAGGCCTGAAAATCGCATTTTTCTGTTTCATATGAAAATTTTCGACTTTGGGGGTTCCAAAAGTCGATGAAGAGGGACTCCAGACCTACATTTTGCTGAAACTTCCAGGGTCCTAGCTATTACCGTTTCGGAGATACAGCCATCTAAAGACAAGCTAATATTTTGTCGATTTTTACCCCTTTAAAACGCCTTTAAAGGCCTGAAAATCTTTCGACTTTGGGGGTTCCAAAAGTCGATGAAGAGGGACTCCAGACCTACATTTTGCTGAAACGTCCAGGGTCCTAGCTATTACCGTTTCGGAGATACAGCCATCTAAAGACAAGCTAATATTTTGTCGATTTTTACCCCTTTAAAACGCCTTTAAAGGCCTGAAAATCGCATTTTTCTGTTTCATATGAAAATTTTCGACTTTGGGGGTTCCAAAAGTCGATGAAGAGGGACTCCAGACCTACATTTTGCTGAAACTTCCAGGGTCCTAGCTATTACCGTTTCGGAGATACAGCCATCTAAAGACAAGCTAATATTTTGTCGATTTTTACCCCTTTAAAACGCCTTTAAAGGCCTGAAAATCTTTCGACTTTGGGGGTTCCAAAAGTCGATGAAGAGGGACTCCAGACCTACATTTTGCTGAAACGTCCAGGGTCCTAGCTATTACCGTTTCGGAGATACAGCCATCTAAAGACAAGCTAATATTTTGTCGATTTTTACCCCTTTAAAATGCCTTTAAAGGCCTGAAAATCGCATTTTTCTGTTTCATATGAAAATTTTCGACTTTGGGGGTTCCAAAAGTCGATAAAGAGGGACTCCAGACCTACATTTTGCTGAAACTTCCAGGGTCCTAGCTATCACCGTTTCGGAGATACAGCCATCTAAAGACAAGCTAATATTTTGTCGATTTTTACCCCTTTAAAACGCCTTTAAAGGCCTGAAAATCGCATTTTTCTGTTTCATATGAAAATTTCCGACTTTGGGGGTTCCAAAAGTTGACGAAGAGGGACTCCAGACCTACATTTTGCTGAAACTTCCAGGCTCCTAGCTATCACCGTTTCGGAGATACAGCCATCTAAAGACAAGCTAATATTTTGTCGATTTTTACCCCTTTAAAACGCCTTTAAAGGCCTAAAAATCGCATTTTTCTGTTTCATTATGAAAATTTCCGACTTTGGGGGTTCCAAAAGTCGATGAAGAGGGACTCCAGACCTACATTTTGCTGAAACTTCCAGGCTCCTAGCTATCACCGTTTCGGAGATACAGCCATCTAAAGACAAGCTAATATTTTGTCGATTTTTACCCCTTTAAAACGCCTTTAAAGGCCTGAAAATCGCATTTTTCTGTTTCATATGAAAATTTTCGACTTTGGGGGTTCCAAAAGTCGATGAAGAGGGACTCCAGACCTACATTTTGCTGAAACTTCCAGGGTCCTAGCTATCACCGTTTCGGAGATACAGCCATCTAAAGACAAGCTAATATTTTGTCGATTTTTACCCCTTTAAAACGCCTTTAAAGGCCTGAAAATCGCATTTTTCTGTTTCATTATGAAAATTTCCGACTTTGGGGGTTCCAAAAGTCGATGAAGAGGGACTCCAGACCTACATTTTGCTGAACCTTCCAGGCTCCTAGCTATCACCGTTTCGGAGATACAGCCATCTAAAGACAAGCTAATATTTTGTCGATTTTTACCCCTTTAAAACGCCTTTAAAGGCCTGAAAATCGCATTTTTCTGTTTCATATGAAAATTTTCGACTTTGGGGGTTCCAAAAGTCGATGAAGAGGGACTCCAGACCTACATTTTGCTGAAACTTCCAGGGTCCTAGCTATCACCGTTTCGGAGATACAGCCATCTAAAGACAAGCTAATATTTTGTCGATTTTTACCCCTTTAAAACGCCTTTAAAGGCCTGAAAATCGCATTTTTCTGTTTCATTATGAAAATTTCCGACTTTGGGGGTTCCAAAAGTCGATGAAGAGGGACTCCAGACCTACATTTTGCTGAAACTTCCAGGCTCCTAGCTATCACCGTTTCGGAGGTACAGCCATCTAAAGACAAGCTAATATTTTGTCGATTTTTACCCCTTTAAAACGCCTTTAAAGGCCTGAAAATCGCATTTTTCTGTTTCATATGAAAATTTCCGACTTTGGAGGATCCAAAAGTCGATGAAGAGGGACTCCAGACCTACATTTTGCTGAAACTTCCAGGGTCCTAGCTATCACCGTTTCGGAGATACAGCCAACTAAAGACAAGCTAATATTTTGTCGATTTTTACCCCTTTAAAACGCCTTTAAAGGCCTGAAAATCGCATTTTTCTGTTTCATATGAAAATTTTCGACTTTGGGGGTTCCAAAAGTCGATGAAGAGGGACTCCAGACCTACATTTTGCTGAAACTTCCAGGGTCCTAGCTATCACCGTTTCGGAGATACAGCCATCTAAAGACAAGCTAGTATTTTGTCGATTTTTACCCCTTTAAAACGCCTTTAAAGGCCTGAAAATCGCATTTTTCTGTTTCATATGAAAATTTCCGACTTTGGGGGTTCCAAAAGTCGATGAAGAGGAACTCCAGACCTACATTTTGCTGAAACTTCCAGGGTCCTAGCTATCACCGTTTCGGAGATACAGCCATCTAAAGACAAGCTAATATTTTGTCGATTTTTACCCCTTTAAAACGCCTTTAAAGGCCTGAAAATCGCATTTTTCTGTTTCATTATGAAAATTTCCGACTTTGGGGGTTCCAAAAGTCGATGAAGAGGGACTCCAGACCTACATTTTGCTGAAACTTCCAGGCTCCTAGCTATCACCGTTTCGGAGGTACATCCATCTAAAGACAAGCTAATATTTTGTCGATTTTTACCCCTTTAAAACGCCTTTAAAGGCCTGAAAATCGCATTTTTCTGTTTCATTATGAAAATTTCCGACTTTGGGGGTTCCAAAAGTCGATGAAGAGGGACTCCAGACCTACATTTTGCTGAAACTTCCAGGCTCCTAGCTATCACCGTTTCGGAGATACAGCCATCTAAAGACAAGCTAATATTTTGTGGATTTTTACCCCTTTAAAACGCCTTTAAAGGCCTGAAAATCGCATTTTTCTGTTTCATATGAAAATTTTCGACTTTGGGGGTTCCAAAGGTCGATGAAGAGGGACTCCAGACCTACGTTTTGGTGAAACTTCCAGGGTCCTAGCTATTACCGTTTCGGAGATACAGCCATCTAAAGACAAGCTAATATTTTGTCGATTTTTACCCCTTTAAAACGCCTTTAAAGGCCTGAAAATCGCATTTTTCTGTTTCATATGAAAATTTCCGACTTTGGGGGTTCCAAAAGTCGATGAAGAGGGACTCCAGACCTACATTTTGCTGAAACTTCCAGGGTCCTAGCTATCACCGTTTCGGAGATACAGCCATCTAAAGACAAGCTAATATTTTGTCGATTTTTACCCCTTTAAAACGCCTTTAAAGGCCTGAAAATCGCATTTTTCTGTTTCATATGAAAATTTCCGACTTTGGGGGTTCCAAAAGTCGATGAAGAGGGACTCCAGACCTACATTTTGCTGAAACTTCCAGGGTCCTAGCTATCACCGTTTCGGAGATACAGCCATCTAAAGACAAGCTAATATTTTGTCGATTTTTACGCCTTTAAAGGCCTGAAAATCGCATTTTTCTGTTTCATATGAAAATTTTCGACTTTGGGGGTTCCAAAAGTCGATGAAGAGGGACTCCAGACCTACATTTTGCTGAAACTTCCAGGGTCCTAGCTATCACCGTTTCGGAGATACAGCCATCTAAAGACAAGCTAATATTTTGTCGATTTTTACCCCTTTAAAACGCCTTTAAAGGCCTGAAAATCGCATTTTTCTGTTTCATATGAAAATTTCCGACTTTGGGGGTTCCAAAAGTCAATGAAGAGGGACTCCAGACCTACATTTTGCTGAAACTTCCAGGGTCCTAGCTATCACCGTTTCGGAGATACAGCCATCTAAAGACAAGCTAATATTTTGTCGATTTTTACCCCTTTAAAACGCCTTTAAAGGCCTGAAAATCGCATTTTTCTGTTTCATTATGAAAATTTCCGACTTTGGGGGTTCCAAAAGTCGATGAAGAGGGACTCCAGACCTACATTTTGCTGAAACTTCCAGGCTCCTAGCTATCACCGTTTCGGAGATACAGCCATCTAAAGACAAGCTAATATTTTGTGGATTAAAGACAAGCTAATATTTTGTCGATTGTTACCCCTTTAAAACGCCTTTAAAGGCCTGAAAATCGCATTTTTCTGTTTCATATGAAAATTTCCGACTTTGGGGGTTCCAAAAGTCGATGAAGAGGGACTCCAGACCTACATTTTGCTGAAACTTTCAGGGTCCTAGCTATCACCGTTTCGGAGATACAGCCATCTAAAGACAAGCTAATATTTTGTCGATTTTTACCCCTTTAAAACGCCTTTAAAGGCCTGAAAATGGCATTTTTCTGTTTCATATGAAAATTTTCGACTTTGGGGGTTCCAAAAGTCGATGAAGAGGGACTCCAGACCTACATTTTGCTGAAACTTCCAGGGTCCTAGCTATCACCGTTTCGGAGATACAGCCATCTAAAGACAAGCTAATATTTTGTCGATTTTTACCCCTTTAAAACGCCTTTAAAGGCCTGAAAATCGCATTTTTCTGTTTCATATGAAAATTTTCGACTTTGGGGGTTCCAAAAGTCGATGAAGAAGGACTCCAGACCTACATTTTGCTGAAACTTTCAGGGTCCTAGCTATCACCGTTTCGGAGATACAGCCATCTAAAGACAAGCTAATATTTTGTCGATTTTTACCCCTTTAAAACGCCTTTAAAGGCCTGAAAATCGCATTTTTCTGTTTCATATGAAAATTTCCGACTTTGGGGGTTCCAAAAGTCGATGAAGAGGGACTCCAGACCTACATTTTGCTGAAACTTTCAGGGTCCTAGCTATCACCGTTTCGGAGATACAGCCATCTAAAGACAAGCTAATATTTTGTCGATTTTTACCCCTTTAAAACGCCTTTAAAGGCCTGAAAATCGCATTTTTCTGTTTCATATGAAAATTTTCGACTTTGGGGGTTCCAAAAGTCGATGAAGAGGGACTCCAGACCTACATTTTGCTGAAACTTCCAGGGTCCTAGCTATCACCGTTTCGGAGATACAGCCATCTAAAGACAAGCTAATATTTTGTCGATTTTTACCCCTTTAAAACGCCTTTAAAGGCCTGAAAATCGCATTTTTCTGTTTCATATGAAAATTTTCGACTTTGGGGGTTCCAAAAGTCGATGAAGAGGGACTCCAGACCTACATTTTGCTGAAACTTCCAGGGTCCTAGCTATCACCGTTTCGGAGATACAGCCATCTAAAGACAAGCTAATATTTTGTCGATTTTTACCCCTTTAAAACGCCTTTAAAGGCCTGAAAATCACATTTTTCTGTTTCATATGAAAATTTTCGACTTTGGGGGTTCCAAAAGTCGATGAAGAGGGACTCCAGACCTACATTTTGCTGAAACTTCCAGGGTCCTAGCTATCACCGTTTCGGAGATACAGCCATCTAAAGACAAGCTAGTATTTTGTCGATTTTTACCCCTTTAAAACGCCTTTAAAGGCCTGAAAATCGCATTTTTCTGTTTCATATGAAAATTTCCGACTTTGGGGGTTCCAAAAGTCGACGAAGAGGGACTCCAGACCTACATTTTGCTGAAACTTCCAGGCTCCTAGCTATCACCGTTTCGGAGATACAGCCATCTAAAGACAAGCTAATATTTTGTGGATTTTTACCCCTTTAAAACGCCTTTAAAGGCCTGAAAATCGCATTTTTCTGTTTCATTTGAAAATTTTCGACTTTGGGGGTTCCAAAGGTCGATGAAGAGGGACTCCAGACCTACGTTTTGCTGAAACTTCCAGGGTCCTAGCTATTACCGTTTCGGAGATACAGCCATCTAAAGACAAGCTAATATTTTGTCGATTTTTACCCCTTTAAAACGCCTTTAAAGGCCTGAAAATCGCATTTTTCTGTTTCATATGAAAATTTCCGACTTTGGGGGTTCCAAAAGTCGATGAAGAGGGACTCCAGACCTACATTTTGCTGAAACTTCCAGGGTCCTAGCTATCACCGTTTCGGAGATACAGCCATCTAAAGACAAGCTAATATTTTGTCGATTTTTACCCCTTTAAAACGCCTTTAAAGGCCTGAAAATCGCATTTTTCTGTTTCATATGAAAATTTTCGACTTTGGGGGTTCCAAAGGTCGATGAAGAGGGACTCCAGACCTACGTTTTGCTGAAACTTCCAGGGTCCTAGCTATTACCGTTTCGGAGATACAGCCATCTAAAGACAAGCTAATATTTTGTCGATTTTTACCCCTTTAAAACGCCTTTAAAGGCCTGAAAATCGCATTTTTCTGTTTCATTATGAAAATTTCCGACTTTGGGGGTTCCAAAAGTCGATGAAGAGGGACTCCAGACCTACATTTTGCTGAAACTTCAGGGTCCTAGCTATCACCGTTTCGGAGATACAGCCATCTAAAGACAAGCTAATATTTTGTCGATTTTTACCCCTTTAAAACGCCTTTAAAGGCCTGAAAATCGCATTTTTCTGTTTCATATGAAAATTTGCGACTTTGGGGGTTCCAAAAGTCGATGAAGAGGGACTCCAGACCTACATTTTGCTGAAACTTCCAGGGTCCTAGCTATCACCGTTTCGGAGATACAGCCATCTAAAGACAAGCTAATATTTTGTCGATTTTTACCCCTTTAAAACGCCTTTAAAGGCCTGAAAATCGCATTTTTCTGTTTCATATGAAAATTTCCGACTTTGGGGGTTCCAAAAGTCGATGAAGAGGGACTCCAGACCTACATTTTGCTGAAACTTTCAGGGTCCTAGCTATCACCGTTTCGGAGATACAGCCATCTAAAGACAAGCTAATATTTTGTCGATTTTTACCCCTTTAAAACGCCTTTAAAGGCCTGAAAATGGCATTTTTCTGTTTCATATGAAAATTTTCGACTTTGGGGGTTCCAAAAGTCGATGAAGAGGGACTCCAGACCTACATTTTGCTGAAACTTCCAGGGTCCTAGCTATCACCGTTTCGGAGATACAGCCATCTAAAGACAAGCTAATATTTTGTCGATTTTTACCCCTTTAAAACGCCTTTAAAGGCCTGAAAATCGCATTTTTCTGTTTCATATGAAAATTTCCGACTTTGGGGGTTCCAAAAGTCGATGAAGAGGGACTCCAGACCTACATTTTGCTGAAACTTTCAGGGTCCTAGCTATCACCGTTTCGGAGATACAGCCATCTAAAGACAAGCTAATATTTTGTCGATTTTTACCCCTTTAAAACGCCTTTAAAGGCCTGAAAATCGCATTTTTCTGTTTCATATGAAAATTTTCGACTTTGGGGGTTCCAAAAGTCGATGAAGAGGGACTCCAGACCTACATTTTGCTGAAACTTCCAGGGTCCTAGCTATCACCGTTTCGGAGATACAGCCATCTAAAGACAAGCTAATATTTTGTCGATTTTTACCCCTTTAAAACGCCTTTAAAGGCCTGAAAATCGCATTTTTCTGTTTCATATGAAAATTTTCGACTTTGGGGGTTCCAAAAGTCGATGAAGAGGGACTCCAGACCTACATTTTGCTGAAACTTCCAGGGTCCTAGCTATCACCGTTTCGGAGATACAGCCATCTAAAGACAAGCTAATATTTTGTCGATTTTTACCCCTTTAAAACGCCTTTAAAGGCCTGAAAATCACATTTTTCTGTTTCATATGAAAATTTTCGACTTTGGGGGTTCCAAAAGTCGATGAAGAGGGACTCCAGACCTACATTTTGCTGAAACTTCCAGGGTCCTAGCTATCACCGTTTCGGAGATACAGCCATCTAAAGACAAGCTAGTATTTTGTCGATTTTTACCCCTTTAAAACGCCTTTAAAGGCCTGAAAATCGCATTTTTCTGTTTCATATGAAAATTTCCGACTTTGGGGGTTCCAAAAGTCGACGAAGAGGGACTCCAGACCTACATTTTGCTGAAACTTCCAGGCTCCTAGCTATCACCGTTTCGGAGATACAGCCATCTAAAGACAAGCTAATATTTTGTGGATTTTTACCCCTTTAAAACGCCTTTAAAGGCCTGAAAATCGCATTTTTCTGTTTCACTTGAAAATTTTCGACTTTGGGGGTTCCAAAGGTCGATGAAGAGGGACTCCAGACCTACGTTTTGCTGAAACTTCCAGGGTCCTAGCTATTACCGTTTCGGAGATACAGCCATCTAAAGACAAGCTAATATTTTGTCGATTTTTACCCCTTTAAAACGCCTTTAAAGGCCTGAAAATCGCATTTTTCTGTTTCATATGAAAATTTCCGACTTTGGGGGTTCCAAAAGTCGATGAAGAGGGACTCCAGACCTACATTTTGCTGAAACTTCCAGGGTCCTAGCTATCACCGTTTCGGAGATACAGCCATCTAAAGACAAGCTAATATTTTGTCGATTTTTACCCCTTTAAAACGCCTTTAAAGGCCTGAAAATCGCATTTTTCTGTTTCATATGAAAATTTTCGACTTTGGGGGTTCCAAAGGTCGATGAAGAGGGACTCCAGACCTACGTTTTGCTGAAACTTCCAGGGTCCTAGCTATTACCGTTTCGGAGATACAGCCATCTAAAGACAAGCTAATATTTTGTCGATTTTTACCCCTTTAAAACGCCTTTAAAGGCCTGAAAATCGCATTTTTCTGTTTCATTATGAAAATTTCCGACTTTGGGGGTTCCAAAAGTCGATGAAGAGGGACTCCAGACCTACATTTTGCTGAAACTTCCAGGCTCCTAGCTATCACCGTTTCGGAGATACAGCCATCTAAAGACAAGCTAATATTTTGTGGATTTTTACCCCTTTAAAACGCCTTTAAAGGCCTGAAAATCGCATTTTTCTGTTTCATATGAAAATTTTCGACTTTGGGGGTTCCAAAGGTCGATGAAGAGGGACTCCAGACCTACGTTTTGCTGAAACTTCCAGGGTCCTAGCTATTACCGTTTCGGAGATACAGCCATCTAAAGACTAGCTAATATTTTGTCGATTTTTACCCCTTTAAAACGCCTTTAAAGGCCTGAAAATCGCATTTTTCTGTTTCATATGAAAATTTCCGACTTTGGGGGTTCCAAAAGTCGATGAAGAGGGACTCCAGACCTACATTTTGCTGAAACTTCCAGGGTCCTAGCTATCACCGTTTCGGAGATACAGCCATCTAAAGACAAGCTAATATTTTGTCGATTTTTACCCCTTTAAAACGCCTTTAAAGGCCTGAAAATCGCATTTTTCTGTTTCATATGAAAATTTCCGACTTTGGGGGTTCCAAAAGTCGATGAAGAGGGACTCCAGACCTACATTTTGCTGAAACTTCCAGGGTCCTAGCTATCACCGTTTCGGAGATACAGCCATCTAAAGACAAGCTAATATTTTGTCGATTTTTACCCCTTTAAAACGCCTTTAAAGGCCTGAAAATCACATTTTTCTGTTTCATATGAAAATTTTCGACTTTAGGGGTTCCAAAAGTCGATGAAGAGGGACTCCAGACCTACATTTTGCTGAAACTTCCAGGGTCCTAGCTATCACCGTTTCGGAGATACAGCCATCTAAAGACAAGCTAATATTTTGTGGATTTTTACCCCTTTAAAACGCCTTTAAAGGCCTGAAAATCGCATTTTTCTGTTTCATTTGAAAATTTTCGACTTTGGGGGTTCCAAAGGTCGATGAAGAGGGACTCCAGACCTACGTTTTGCTGAAACTTCCAGGGTCCTAGCTATTACCGTTTCGGAGATACAGCCATCTAAAGACAAGCTAATATTTTGTCGATTTTTACCCCTTTAAAACGCCTTTAAAGGCCTGAAAATCGCATTTTTCTGTTTCATATGAAAATTTCCGACTTTGGGGGTTCCAAAAGTCGATGAAGAGGGACTCCAGACCTACATTTTGCTGAAATTTTCCAGGGTCCTAGCTATCACCGTTTCGGAGATACAGCCATCTAAAGACAAGCTAATATTTTGTCGATTTTTACCCCTTTAAAACGCCTTTAAAGGCCTGAAAATCGCATTTTTCTGTTTCATATGAAAATTTTCGACTTTGGGGGTTCCAAAAGTCGATGAAGAGGGACTCCAGACCTACATTTTGCTGAAACTTCCAGGGTCCTAGCTATCACCGTTTCGGAGATACAGCCATCTAAAGACAAGCTAATATTTTGTCGATTTTTACCCCTTTAAAACGCCTTTAAAGGCCTGAAAATCGCATTTTTCTGTTTCATTATGAAAATTTCCGACTTTGGGGGTTCCAAAAGTCGATGAAGAGGGACTCCAGACCTATATTTTGCTGAAACTTCCAGGCTCCTAGCTATCACCGTTTCGGAGGTACAGCCATCTAAAGACAAGCTAATATTTTGTCGATTTTTACCCCTTTAAAACGCCTTTAAAGGCCTGAAAATCGCATTTTTCTGTTTCATTATGAAAATTTCCGACTTTGGGGATTCCAAAAGTCGATGAAGAGGGACTCCAGACCTACATTTTGCTGAAACTTCCAGGCTCCTAGCTATCACCGTTTCGGAGATACAGCCATCTAAAGACAAGCTAATATTTTGTCGATTTTTACCCCTTTAAAACGCCTTTAAAGGCCTGAAAATCGCATTTTTCTGTTTCATATGAAATTTTCCGACTTTGGGGGTTCCAAAAGTCGATGAAGAGGGACTCCAGACCTACATTTTGCTGAAACTTCCAGGGTCCTAGCTATCACCGTTTCGGAGATACAGCCATCTAAAGACAAGCTAATATTTTGTGGATTTTTACCCCTTTAAAACGCCTTTAAAGGCCTGAAAATCGCATTTTTCTGTTTCATATGAAAATTTTCGATTTTGGGGGTTCCAAAGGTCGATGAAGAGGGACTCCAGACCTACGTTTTGCTGAAACTTCCAGGGTCCTAGCTATTACCGTTTCGGAGATACAGCCATCTAAAGACAAGCTAATATTTTGTCGATTTTTACCCCTTTAAAACGCCTTTAAAGGCCTGAAAATCGCATTTTTCTGTTTCATATGAAATTTTCCGACTTTGGGGGTTCCAAAAGTCGATGAAGAGGGACTCCAGACCTACATTTTGCTGAAACTTCCAGGGTCCTAGCTATCACCGTTTCGGAGATACAGCCATCTAAAGACAAGCTAATATTTTGTCGATTTTTACCCCTTTAAAACGCCTTTAAAGGCCTGAAAATCGCATTTTTCTGTTTCATATGAAAATTTTCGATTTTGGGGGTTCCAAAGGTCGATGAAGAGGGACTCCAGACCTACGTTTTGCTGAAACTTCCAGGGTCCTAGCTATTACCGTTTCGGAGATACAGCCATCTAAAGACAAGCTAATATTTTGTCGATTTTTACCCCTTTAAAACGCCTTTAAAGGCCTGAAAATCGCATTTTTCTGTTTCATATGAAAATTTCCGACTTTGGGGGTTCCAAAAGTCGATGAAGAGGGACTCCAGACCTACATTTTGCTGAAACTTCCAGGGTCCTAGCTATCACCGTTTCGGAGATACAGCCATCTAAAGACAAGCTAATATTTTGTCGATTTTTACCCCTTTAAAACGCCTTTAAAGGCCTGAAAATCACATTTTTCTGTTTCATATGAAAATTTCCGACTTTGGGGGTTCCAAAAGTCAATGAAGAGGGACTCCAGACCTACATTTTGCTGAAACTTCCAGGGTCCTAGCTATCACCGTTTCGGAGATACAGCCATCTAAAGACAAGCTAATATTTTGTCGATTTTTACCCCTTTAAAACGCCTTTAAAGGCCTGAAAATCGCATTTTTCTGTTTCATATGAAAATTTTCGACTTTGGGGGTTCCAAAAGTCGATGAAGAGGGACTCCAGACCTACATTTTGCTGAAACTTCCAGGGTCCTAGCTATCACCGTTTCGGAGATACAGCCATCTAAAGACAAGCTAATATTTTGTCGATTTTTACCCCTTTAAAACGCCTTTAAAGGCCTGAAAATCACATTTTTCTGTTTCATATGAAAATTTTCGACTTTGGGGGTTCCAAAAGTCGATGAAGAGGGACTCCAGACCTACATTTTGCTGAAACTTCCAGGGTCCTAGCTATCACCGTTTCGGAGATACAGCCATCTAAAGACAAGCTAGTATTTTGTCGATTTTTACCCCTTTAAAACGCCTTTAAAGGCCTGAAAATCGCATTTTTCTGTTTCATATGAAAATTTCCGACTTTGGGGGTTCCAAAAGTCGACGAAGAGGGACTCCAGACCTACATTTTGCTGAAACTTCCAGGCTCCTAGCTATCACCGTTTCGGAGATACAGCCATCTAAAGACAAGCTAATATTTTGTCGATTTTTACCCCTTTAAAACGCCTTTAAAGGCCTGAAAATCGCATTTTTCTGTTTCATATGAAAATTTTCGACTTTGGGGGTTCCAAAGGTCGATGAAGAGGGACTCCAGACCTACGTTTTGCTGAAACTTCCAGGGTCCTAGCTATTACCGTTTCGGAGATACAGCCATCTAAAGACAAGCTAATATTTTGTCGATTTTTACCCCTTTAAAACGCCTTTAAAGGCCTGAAAATCGCATTTTTCTGTTTCATTATGAAAATTTCCGACTTTGGGGGTTCCAAAAGTCGATGAAGAGGGACTCCAGACCTACATTTTGCTGAAACTTCAGGGTCCTAGCTATCACCGTTTCGGAGATACAGCCATCTAAAGACAAGCTAATATTTTGTCGATTTTTACCCCTTTAAAACGCCTTTAAAGGCCTGAAAATCGCATTTTTCTGTTTCATATGAAAATTTGCGACTTTGGGGGTTCCAAAAGTCGATGAAGAGGGACTCCAGACCTACATTTTGCTGAAACTTCCAGGGTCCTAGCTATCACCGTTTCGGAGATACAGCCATCTAAAGACAAGCTAATATTTTGTCGATTTTTACCCCTTTAAAACGCCTTTAAAGGCCTGAAAATCGCATTTTTCTGTTTCATATGAAAATTTCCGACTTTGGGGGTTCCAAAAGTCGATGAAGAGGGACTCCAGACCTACATTTTGCTGAAACTTCCAGGGTCCTAGCTATCACCGTTTCGGAGATACAGCCATCTAAAGACAAGCTAATATTTTGTCGATTTTTACCCCTTTAAAACGCCTTTAAACGCCTGAAAATCGCATTTTTCTGTTTCATATGAAAATTTTCGACTTTGGGGGTTCCAAAAGTCGATGAAGAGGGACTCCAGACCTACATTTTGCTGAAACTTCCAGGGTCCTAGCTATCACCGTTTCGGAGATACAGCCATCTAAAGACAAGCTAGTATTTTGTCGATTTTTACCCCTTTAAAACGCCTTTAAAGGCCTGAAAATCGCATTTTTCTGTTTCATATGAAAATTTCCGACTTTGGGGGTTCCAAAAGTCGACGAAGAGGGACTCCAGACCTACATTTTGCTGAAACTTCCAGGCTCCTAGCTATCACCGTTTCGGAGATACAGCCATCTAAAGACAAGCTAATATTTTGTGGATTTTTACCCCTTTAAAACGCCTTTAAAGGCCTGAAAATCGCATTTTTCTGTTTCACTTGAAAATTTTCGACTTTGGGGGTTCCAAAGGTCGATGAAGAGGGACTCCAGACCTACGTTTTGCTGAAACTTCCAGGGTCATAGCTATTACCGTTTCGGAGATACAGCCATCTAAAGACAAGCTAATATTTTGTCGATTTTTACCCCTTTAAAACGCCTTTAAAGGCCTGAAAATCGCATTTTTCTGTTTCATATGAAAATTTCCGACTTTGGGGGTTCCAAAAGTCGATGAAGAGGGACTCCAGACCTACATTTTGCTGAAACTTCCAGGGTCCTAGCTATCACCGTTTCGGAGATACAGCCATCTAAAGACAAGCTAATATTTTGTGGATTTTTACCCCTTTAAAACGCCTTTAAAGGCCTGAAAATCGCATTTTTCTGTTTCATATGAAAATTTTCGACTTTGGGGGTTCCAAAGGTCGATGAAGAGGGACTCCAGACCTACGTTTTGCTGAAACTTCCAGGGTCCTAGCTATTACCGTTTCGGAGATACAGCCATCTAAAGACAAGCTAATATTTTGTCGATTTTTACCCCTTTAAAACGCCTTTAAAGGCCTGAAAATCGCATTTTTCTGTTTCATTATGAAAATTTCCGACTTTGGGGGTTCCAAAAGTCGATGAAGAGGGACTCCAGACCTACATTTTGCTGAAACTTCCAGGCTCCTAGCTATCACCGTTTCGGAGATACAGCCATCTAAAGACAAGCTAATATTTTGTGGATTTTTACCCCTTTAAAACGCCTTTAAAGGCCTGAAAATCGCATTTTTCTGTTTCATATGAAAATTTTCGACTTTGGGGGTTCCAAAGGTCGATGAAGAGGGACTCCAGACCTACGTTTTGCTGAAACTTCCAGGGTCCTAGCTATTACCGTTTCGGAGATACAGCCATCTAAAGACTAGCTAATATTTTGTCGATTTTTACCCCTTTAAAACGCCTTTAAAGGCCTGAAAATCGCATTTTTCTGTTTCATATGAAAATTTCCGACTTTGGGGGTTCCAAAAGTCGATGAAGAGGGACTCCAGACCTACATTTTGCTGAAACTTCCAGGGTCCTAGCTATCACCGTTTCGGAGATACAGCCATCTAAAGACAAGCTAATATTTTGTCGATTTTTACCCCTTTAAAACGCCTTTAAAGGCCTGAAAATCGCATTTTTCTGTTTCATATGAAAATTTCCGACTTTGGGGGTTCCAAAAGTCGATGAAGAGGGACTCCAGACCTACATTTTGCTGAAACTTCCAGGGTCCTAGCTATCACCGTTTCGGAGATACAGCCATCTAAAGACAAGCTAATATTTTGTCGATTTTTACCCCTTTAAAACGCCTTTAAAGGCCTGAAAATCACATTTTTCTGTTTCATATGAAAATTTTCGACTTTGGGGGTTCCAAAAGTCGATGAAGAGGGACTCCAGACCTACATTTTGCTGAAACTTCCAGGGTCCTAGCTATCACCGTTTCGGAGATACAGCCATCTAAAGACAAGCTAATATTTTGTGGATTTTTACCCCTTTAAAACGCCTTTAAAGGCCTGAAAATCGCATTTTTCTGTTTCATTTGAAAATTTTCGACTTTGGGGGTTCCAAAGGTCGATGAAGAGGGACTCCAGACCTACGTTTTGCTGAAACTTCCAGGGTCCTAGCTATTACCGTTTCGGAGATACAGCCATCTAAAGACAAGCTAATATTTTGTCGATTTTTACCCCTTTAAAACGCCTTTAAAGGCCTGAAAATCGCATTTTTCTGTTTCATATGAAAATTTCCGACTTTGGGGGTTCCAAAAGTCGATGAAGAGGGACTCCAGACCTACATTTTGCTGAAATTTTCCAGGGTCCTAGCTATCACCGTTTCGGAGATACAGCCATCTAAAGACAAGCTAATATTTTGTCGATTTTTACCCCTTTAAAACGCCTTTAAAGGCCTGAAAATCGCATTTTTCTGTTTCATATGAAAATTTTCGACTTTGGGGGTTCCAAAAGTCGATGAAGAGGGACTCCAGACCTACATTTTGCTGAAACTTCCAGGGTCCTAGCTATCACCGTTTCGGAGATACAGCCATCTAAAGACAAGCTAATATTTTGTCGATTTTTACCCCTTTAAAACGCCTTTAAAGGCCTGAAAATCGCATTTTTCTGTTTCATTATGAAAATTTCCGACTTTGGGGGTTCCAAAAGTCGATGAAGAGGGACTCCAGACCTATATTTTGCTGAAACTTCCAGGCTCCTAGCTATCACCGTTTCGGAGGTACAGCCATCTAAAGACAAGCTAATATTTTGTCGATTTTTACCCCTTTAAAACGCCTTTAAAGGCCTGAAAATCGCATTTTTCTGTTTCATTATGAGAATTTCCGACTTTGGGGATTCCAAAAGTCGATGAAGAGGGACTCCAGACCTACATTTTGCTGAAACTTCCAGGCTCCTAGCTATCACCGTTTCGGAGATACAGCCATCTAAAGACAAGCTAATATTTTGTGGATTTTTACCCCTTTAAAACGCCTTTAAAGGCCTGAAAATCGCATTTTTCTGTTTCATATGAAAATTTTCGATTTTGGGGGTTCCAAAGGTCGATGAAGAGGGACTCCAGACCTACGTTTTGCTGAAACTTCCAGGGTCCTAGCTATTACCGTTTCGGAGATACAGCCATCTAAAGACAAGCTAATATTTTGTCGATTTTTACCCCTTTAAAACGCCTTTAAAGGCCTGAAAATCGCATTTTTCTGTTTCATATGAAAATTTCCGACTTTGGGGGTTCCAAAAGTCGATGAAGAGGGACTCCAGACCTACATTTTGCTGAAACTTCCAGGGTCCTAGCTATCACCGTTTCGGAGATACAGCCATCTAAAGACAAGCTAATATTTTGTCGATTTTTACCCCTTTAAAACGCCTTTAAAGGCCTGAAAATCGCATTTTTCTGTTTCATATGAAAATTTTCGATTTTGGGGGTTCCAAAGGTCGATGAAGAGGGACTCCAGACCTACGTTTTGCTGAAACTTCCAGGGTCCTAGCTATTACCGTTTCGGAGATACAGCCATCTAAAGACAAGCTAATATTTTGTCGATTTTTACCCCTTTAAAACGCCTTTAAAGGCCTGAAAATCGCATTTTTCTGTTTCATATGAAAATTTCCGACTTTGGGGGTTCCAAAAGTCGATGAAGAGGGACTCCAGACCTACATTTTGCTGAAACTTCCAGGGTCCTAGCTATGACCGTTTCGGAGATACAGCCATCTAAAGACAAGCTAATATTTTGTCGATTTTTACCCCTTTAAAACGCCTTTAAAGGCCTGAAAATCGCATTTTTCTGTTTCATATGAAAATTTCCGACTTTGGGGGTTCCAAAAGTCGATGAAGAGGGACTCCAGACCTACATTTTGCTGAAACTTCCAGGGTCCTAGCTATCACCGTTTCGGAGATACAGCCATCTAAAGACAAGCTAATATTTTGTCGATTTTTACCCCTTTAAAACGCCTTTAAAGGCCTGAAAATCGCATTTTTCTGTTTCATATGAAAATTTCCGACTTTGGGGGTTCCAAAAGTCGATGAAGAGGGACTCCAGACCTACATTTTGCTAAAACTTCCAGGGTCCTAGCTATGACCGTTTCGGAGATACAGCCATCTAAAGACAAGCTAATATTTTGTCGATTTTTACCCCTTTAAAACGCCTTTAAAGGCCTGAAAATCGCATTTTTCTGTTTCATATGAAAATTTCCGACTTTGGGGGTTCCAAAAGTCGATGAAGAGGGACTCCAGACCTACATTTTGCTGAAACTTCCAGGGTCCTAGCTATCACCGTTTCGGAGATACAGCCATCTAAAGACAAGCTAATATTTTGTCGATTTTTACCCCTTTAAAACGCATTTAAAGGCCTGAAAATCGCATTTTTCTGTTTCATATGAAAATTTCCGACTTTGGGGATCCAAAAGTCGATGAAGAGGGACTCCAGACCTACATTTTGCTGAAACTTCCAGGGTCCTAGCTATCACCGTTTCGGAGATACAGCCATCTAAAGACAATCTAATATTTTGTCGATTTTTACCCCTTTAAAACGCCTTTAAAGGCCTGAAAATCGCATTTTTCTGTTTCATATGAAAATTTTCGACTTTGGGGGTTCCAAAAGTCGATGAAGAGGGACTCCAGACCTACATTTTGCTGAAACTTCCAGGGTCCTAGCTATCACCGTTTCGGAGATACAGCCATCTAAAGACAAGCTAATATTTTGTCGATTTTTACCCCTTTAAAACGCCTTTAAAGGCCTGAAAATCGCATTTTTCTGTTTCATATGAAAATTTTCGACTTTGGGGGTTCCAAAAGTCGATGAAGAGGGACTCCAGACCTACATTTTGCTGAAACTTTCAGGGTCCTAGCTATCACCGTTTCGGAGATACAGCCATCTAAAGACAAGCTAATATTTTGTCGATTTTTACCCCTTTAAAACGCCTTTGAAGGCCTGAAAATCGCATTTTTCTGTTTCATATGAAAATTTCCGACTTTGGGAGTTCCAAAAGTCGATGAAGAGGGACTCCAGACCTACATTTTGCTGAAACTTCCAGGGTCCTAGCTATCACCGTTTCGGAGATACAGCCATCTAAAGACAAGCTAATATTTTGTCGATTTTTACCCCTTTAAAACGCCTTTAAAGGCCTGAAAATCGCATTTTTCTGTTTCATATGAAAATTTCCGACTTTGGGGGTTCCAAAAGTCGATGAAGAGGGACTCCAGACCTACATTTTGCTGAAACTTCAGGGTCCTAGCTATCACCGTTTCGGAGATACAGCCATCTAAAGACAAGCTAATATTTTGTCGATTTTTAGCCCTTTAAAACGCCTTTAAAGGCCTGAAAATCGCATTTTTCTGTTTCATATGAAAATTTCCGACTTTGGGGGTTCCAAAAGTCGATGAAGAGGGACTCCAGACCTACATTTTGCTGAAACTTTCAGGGTCCTAGCTATCACCGTTTCGGAGATACAGCCATCTAAAGACAAGCTAATATTTTGTCGATTTTTACCCCTTTAAAACGCCTTTAAAGGCCTGAAAATCGCATTTTTCTGTTTCATATGAAAATTTTCGACTTTGGGGGTTCCAAAAGTCGATGAAGAGGGACTCCAGACCTACATTTTGCTGAAACTTCCAGGGTCCTAGCTATCACCGTTTCGGAGATACAGCCATCTAAAGACAAGCTAATATTTTGTCGATTTTTACCCCTTTAAAACGCCTTTAAAGGCCTGAAAATCGCATTTTTCTGTTTCATATGAAAATTTCCGACTTTGGGGGTTCCAAAAGTCGATGAAGAGGGACTCCAGACCTACATTTTGCTGAAACTTCAGGGTCCTAGCTATCACCGTTTCGGAGATACAGCCATCTAAAGACAAGCTAATATTTTGTCGATTTTTACCCCTTTAAAACGCCTTTAAAGGCCTGAAAATCGCATTTTTCTGTTTCATATGAAAATTTTCGACTTTGGGGGTTCCAAAAGTCGATGAAGAGGGACTCCAGACCTACATTTTGCTGAAACTTCCAGGGTCCTAGCTATCACCGTTTCGGAGATACAGCCATCTAAAGACAAGCTAATATTTTGTCAGTTTTTACCCCTTTAAAACGCCTTTAAAGGCCTGAAAATCGCATTTTTCTGTTTCATATGAAAATTTTCGACTTTGGGGGTTCCAAAAGTCGATGAAGAGGGACTCCAGACCTACATTTTGCTGAAACTTCCAGGGTCCTAGCTATCACCGTTTCGGAGATACAGCCATCTAAAGACAAGCTAATATTTTGTCGATTTTTACCCCTTTAAAACGCCTTTAAAGGCCTGAAAATCGCATTTTTCTGCTTTATATGAAAATTTTCGACTTTGGGGGTTCCAAAAGTCGATGAAGAGGGACTCCAGACCTACATTATGCTGAAGCTTCCAGGGTCCTAGCTATCACCGTTTCGGAGATACAGCCATCTAAAGACAAGCTAATATTTTGTCGATTTTTACCCCTTTAAAACGCCTTTAAAGGCCTGAAAATCGCATTTTTCTGTTTCATATGAAAATTTTCGACTTTGGGGGTTCCAAAAGTCGATGAAGAGGGACTCCAGACCTACATTTTGCTGAAACTTCCAGGGTCCTAGCTATCACCGTTTCGGAGATACAGCCATCTAAAGACAAGCTAATATTTTGTCGATTTTTACCCCTTTAAAACGCATTTAAAGGCCTGAAAATCGCATTTTTCTGTTTCATATGAAAATTTCCGACTTTGGGGGATCCAAAAGTCGATGAAGAGGGACTCCAGACCTACATTTTGCTGAAACTTCCAGGGTCCTAGCTATCACCGTTTCGGAGATACAGCCATCTAAAGACAATCTAATATTTTGTCGATTTTTACCCCTTTAAAACGCCTTTAAAGGCCTGAAAATCGCATTTTTCTGTTTCATATGAAAATTTTCGACTTTGGGGGTTCCAAAAGTCGATGAAGAGGGACTCCAGACCTACATTTTGCTGAAACTTCCAGGGTCCTAGCTATCACCGTTTCGGAGATACAGCCATCTAAAGACAAGCTAATATTTTGTCGATTTTTACCCCTTTAAAACGCCTTTAAAGGCCTGAAAATCGCATTTTTCTGTTTCATATGAAAATTTCCGACTTTGGGGGTTCCAAAAGTCGATGAAGAGGGACTCCAGACCTACATTTTGCTGAAACTTCCAGGGTCCTAGCTATCACCGTTTCGGAGATACAGCCATCTAAAGACAAGCTAATATTTTGTCGATTTTTACCCCTTTAAAACGCCTTTAAAGGCCTGAAAATCGCATTTTTCTGTTTCATATGAAAATTTCCGACTTTGGGGGTTCCAAAAGTCGATGAAGAGGGACTCCAGACCTACATTTTGCTGAAACTTCCAGGGTCCTAGCTATCACCGTTTCGGAGATACAGCCATCTAAAGACAAGCTAATATTTTGTCGATTTTTACCCCTTTAAAACGCCTTTAAAGGCCTGAAAATCGCATTTTTCTGTTTCATATGAAAATTTTCGACTTTGGGGGTTCCAAAAGTCGATGAAGAGGGACTCCAGACCTACATTTTGCTGAAACTTCCAGGGTCCTAGCTATCACCGTTTCGGAGATACAGCCATCTAAAGACAATCTAATATTTTGTCGATTTTTACCCCTTTAAAACGCCTTTAAAGGCCTGAAAATCGCATTTTTCTGTTTCATATGAAAATTTTCGACTTTGGGGGTTCCAAAAGTCGATGAAGAGGGACTCCAGACCTACATTTTGCTGAAACTTCCAGGGTCCTAGCTATCACCGTTTCGGAGATACAGCCATCTAAAGACAAGCTAATATTTTGTCGATTTTTACCCCTTTAAAACGCCTTTAAAGGCCTGAAAATCGCATTTTTCTGTTTCATATGAAAATTTCCGACTTTGGGGGTTCCAAAAGTCGATGAAGAGGGACTCCAGACCTACATTTTGCTGAAACTTCCAGGGTCCTAGCTATCACCGTTTCGGAGATACAGCCATCTAAAGACAAGCTAATATTTTGTCGATTTTTACCCCTTTAAAACGCATTTAAAGGCCTGAAAATCGCATTTTTCTGTTTCATATGAAAATTTCCGACTTTGGGGGATCCAAAAGTCGATGAAGAGGGACTCCAGACCTACATTTTGCTGAAACTTCCAGGGTCCTAGCTATGACCGTTTCGGAGATACAGCCATCTAAAGACAATCTAATATTTTGTCGATTTTTACCCCTTTAAAACGCCTTTAAAGGCCTGAAAATCGCATTTTTCTGTTTCATATGAAAATTTCCGACTTTGGGGGTTCCAAAAGTCGATGAAGAGGGACTCCAGACCTACATTTTGCTGAAACTTCCAGGGTCCTAGCTATCACCGTTTCGGAGATACAGCCATCTAAAGACAAGCTAATATTTTGTCGATTTTTACCCCTTTAAAACGCCTTTAAAGGCCTGAAAATCGCATTTTTCTGTTTCATATGAAAATTTTCAACTTTGGGGGTTCCAAAAGTCGATGAAGAGGGACTCCAGACCTACATTTTGCTGAAACTTCCAGGGTCCTAGCTATCACCGTTTCGGAGATACAGCCATCTAAAGACAAGCTAATATTTTGTCGATTTTTACCCCTTTAAAACGCCTTTAAAGGCCTGAAAATCGCATTTTTCTGTTTCATATGAAAATTTTCAACTTTGGGGGTTCCAAAAGTCGATGAAGAGGGACTCCAGACCTACATTTTGCTGAAACTTCCAGGGTCCTAGCTATCACCGTTTCGGAGATACAGCCATCTAAAGACAAGCTAATATTTTGTCGATTTTTACCCCTTTAAAACGCCTTTAAAGGCCTGAAAATCGCATTTTTCTGTTTCATATGAAAATTTCCGACTTTGGGGGTTCCAAAAGTCGATGAAGAGGGACTCCAGACCTACATTTTGCTGAAACTTCCAGGGTCCTAGCTATCACCGTTTCGGTGTCTAAAGACAAGCTAATATTTTGTCGATTTTTACCCCTTTAAAACGACTTTAAAGGCCTGAAAATCGCATTTTTCTGTTTCATATGAAAATTTCCGACTTTGGGGGATCCAAAAGTCGATGAAGAGGGACTCCAGACCTACATTTTGCTGAAACTTCCAGGGTCCTAGCTATCACCGTTTCGGAGATACAGCCATCTAAAGACAAGCTAATATTTTGTCGATTTTTACCCCTTTAAAACGCCTTTAAAGGCCTGAAAATCGCATTTTTCTGTTTCATATGAAAATTTTCGACTTTGGGGGTTCCAAAAGTCGATGAAGAGGGACTCCAGACCTACATTTTGCTGAAACTTCCAGGGTCCTAGCTATCACCGTTTCGGACATACAGCCATCTAAAGACAAGCTAATATTTTGTCGATTTTTACCCCTTTAAAACGCCTTTAAAGGCCTGAAAATCGCATTTTTCTGTTTCATATGAAAATTTCCGACTTTGGGAGTTCCAAAAGTCGATGCAGAGGGACTCCAGACCTACATTTTGCTGAAACTTCCAGGGTCCTAGCTATCACCGTTTCGGAGATACAGCCATCTAAAGACAAGCTAATATTTTGTCGATTTTTACCCCTTTAAAACGCCTTTAAAGGCCTGAAAATCGCATTTTTCTGTTTCATATGAAAATTTTCAACTTTGGGGGTTCCAAAAGTCGATGAAGAGGGACTCCAGACCTACATTTTGCTGAAACTTCCAGGGTCCTAGCTATCACCGTTTCGGAGATACAGCCATCTAAAGACAAGCTAATATTTTGTCGATTTTTACCCCTTTAAAACGCATTTAAAGGCCTGAAAATCGCATTTTTCTGTTTCATATGAAAATTTCCGACTTTGGGGGTTCCAAAAGTCGATGAAGAGGGACTCCAGACCTACATTTTGCTGAAACTTCCAGGGTCCTAGCTATCACCGTTTCGGAGATACAGCCATCTAAAGACAAGCTAATATTTTGTCGATTTTTACCCCTTTAAAACGCCTTTAAAGGCCTGAAAATCGCATTTTTCTGTTTCATATGAAAATTTTCGACTTTGGGGGTTCCAAAAGTCGATGAAGAGGGACTCCAGACCTACATTTTGCTGAAACTTCAGGGTCCTAGCTATCACCGTTTCGGAGATACAGCCATCTAAAGACAATCTAATATTTTGTCGATTTTTACCCCTTTAAAACGCCTTTAAAGGCCTGAAAATCGCATTTTTCTGTTTCATATGAAAATTTTCGACTTTGGGGGTTCCAAAAGTCGATGAAGAGGGACTCCAGACCTACATTTTGCTGAAACTTCCAGGGTCCTAGCTATCACCGTTTCGGAGATACAGCCATCTAAAGACAAGCTAATATTTTGTCGATTTTTACCCCTTTAAAACGCCTTTAAAGGCCTGAAAATCGCATTTTTCTGTTTCATATGAAAATTTCCGACTTTGGGGGTTCCAAAAGTCGATGAAGAGGGACTCCAGACCTACATTTTGCTGAAACTTCCAGGGTCCTAGCTATCACCGTTTCGGAGATACAGCCATCTAAAGACAAGCTAATATTTTGTCGATTTTTACCCCTTTAAAACGCATTTAAAGGCCTGAAAATCGCATTTTTCTGTTTCATATGAAAATTTCCGACTTTGGGGGATCCAAAAGTCGATGAAGAGGGACTCCAGACCTACATTTTGCTGAAACTTCCAGGGTCCTAGCTATGACCGTTTCGGAGATACAGCCATCTAAAGACAATCTAATATTTTGTCGATTTTTACCCCTTTAAAACGCCTTTAAAGGCCTGAAAATCGCATTTTTCTGTTTCATATGAAAATTTCCGACTTTGGGGGTTCCAAAAGTCGATGAAGAGGGACTCCAGACCTACATTTTGCTGAAACTTCCAGGGTCCTAGCTATCACCGTTTCGGAGATACAGCCATCTAAAGACAAGCTAATATTTTGTCGATTTTTACCCCTTTAAAACGCCTTTAAAGGCCTGAAAATCGCATTTTTCTGTTTCATATGAAAATTTTCAACTTTGGGGGTTCCAAAAGTCGATGAAGAGGGACTCCAGACCTACATTTTGCTGAAACTTCCAGGGTCCTAGCTATCACCGTTTCGGAGATACAGCCATCTAAAGACAAGCTAATATTTTGTCGATTTTTACCCCTTTAAAACGCCTTTAAAGGCCTGAAAATCGCATTTTTCTGTTTCATATGAAAATTTTCAACTTTGGGGGTTCCAAAAGTCGATGAAGAGGGACTCCAGACCTACATTTTGCTGAAACTTCCAGGGTCCTAGCTATCACCGTTTCGGAGATACAGCCATCTAAAGACAAGCTAATATTTTGTCGATTTTTACCCCTTTAAAACGCCTTTAAAGGCCTGAAAATCGCATTTTTCTGTTTCATATGAAAATTTCCGACTTTGGGGGTTCCAAAAGTCGATGAAGAGGGACTCCAGACCTACATTTTGCTGAAACTTCCAGGGTCCTAGCTATCACCGTTTCGGTGTCTAAAGACAAGCTAATATTTTGTCGATTTTTACCCCTTTAAAACGACTTTAAAGGCCTGAAAATCGCATTTTTCTGTTTCATATGAAAATTTCCGACTTTGGGGGATCTTTAGATGGCTGTATCTCCGAAACGGTGATAGCTAGGACCCTGGAAGTTTCAGCAAAATGTAGGTCTGGAGTCCCTCTTCATCGACTTTTGGAACCCCCAAAGTCGAAAATTTTCATATGAAACAGAAAAATGCGATTTTCAGGCCTTTAAAGGCGTTTTAAAGGGGTAAAAATCGACAAAATATTAGATTGTCTTTCCCTTTAAAACGCCTTTAAAGGCCTGAAAATCGCATTTTTCTGTTTCATATGAAAATTTCCGACTTTGGGGGTTCCAAAAGTCGATGAAGAGGGACTCCAGACCTACATTTTGCTGAAACTTCCAGGGTCCTAGCTATCACCGTTTCGGAGATACAGCCATCTAAAGACAAGCTAATATTTTGTCGATTTTTACCCCTTTAAAACGCCTTTAAAGGCCTGAAAATCGCATTTTTCTGTTTCATATGAAAATTTTCGACTTTGGGGGTTCCAAAAGTCGATGAAGAGGGACTCCAGACCTACATTTTGCTGAAACTTCAGGGTCCTAGCTATCACCGTTTCGGAGATACAGCCATCTAAAGACAAGCTAATATTTTGTCGATTTTTACCCCTTTAAAACGCCTTTAAAGGCCTGAAAATCGCATTTTTCTGTTTCATATGAAAATTTCCGACTTTGGGGGTTCCAAAAGTCGATGAAGAGGGACTCCAGACCTACATTTTGCTGAAACTTCCAGGGTCCTAGCTATCACCGTTTCGGAGATACAGCCATCTAAAGACAAGCTAATATTTTGTCGATTTTTACCCCTTTAAAACGCATTTAAAGGCCTGAAAATCGCATTTTTCTGTTTCATATGAAAATTTCCGACTTTGGGGGATCCAAAAGTCGATGAAGAGGGACTCCAGACCTACATTTTGCTGAAACTTCCAGGGTCCTAGCTATCACCGTTTCGGAGATACAGCCATCTAAAGACAATCTAATATTTTGTCGATTTTTACCCCTTTAAAACGCCTTTAAAGGCCTGAAAATCGCATTTTTCTGTTTCATATGAAAATTTCCGACTTTGGGGGATCCAAAAGTCGATGAAGAGGGACTCCAGACCTACATTTTGCTGAAACTTCCAGGGTCCTAGCTATCACCGTTTCGGAGATACAGCCATCTAAAGACAAGCTAATATTTTGTCGATTTTTACCCCTTTAAAACGCCTTTAAAGGCCTGAAAATCGCATTTTTCTGTTTCATATGAAAATTTTCGACTTTGGGGGTTCCAAAAGTCGATGAAGAGGGACTCCAGACCTACATTTTGCTGAAACTTCCAGGGTCCTAGCTATCACCGTTTCGGTGTCTAAAGACAAGCTAATATTTTGTCGATTTTTACCCCTTTAAAACGACTTTAAAGGCCTGAAAATCGCATTTTTCTGTTTCATATGAAAATTTCCGACTTTGGGGGATCCAAAAGTCGATGAAGAGGGACTCCAGACCTACATTTTGCTGAAACTTCCAGGGTCCTAGCTATCACCGTTTCGGAGATACAGCCATCTAAAGACAAGCTAATATTTTGTCGATTTTTACCCCTTTAAAACGCCTTTAAAGGCCTGAAAATCGCATTTTTCTGTTTCATATGAAAATTTTCGACTTTGGGGGTTCCAAAAGTCGATGAAGAGGGACTCCAGACCTACATTTTGCTGAAACTTCCAGGGTCCTAGCTATCACCGTTTCGGACATACAGCCATCTAAAGACAAGCTAATATTTTGTCGATTTTTACCCCTTTAAAACGCCTTTAAAGGCCTGAAAATCGCATTTTTCTGTTTCATATGAAAATTTCCGACTTTGGGAGTTCCAAAAGTCGATGCAGAGGGACTCCAGACCTACATTTTGCTGAAACTTCCAGGGTCCTAGCTATCACCGTTTCGGAGATACAGCCATCTAAAGACAAGCTAATATTTTGTCGATTTTTACCCCTTTAAAACGCCTTTAAAGGCCTGAAAATCGCATTTTTCTGTTTCATATGAAAATTTTCAACTTTGGGGGTTCCAAAAGTCGATGAAGAGGGACTCCAGACCTACATTTTGCTGAAACTTCCAGGGTCCTAGCTATCACCGTTTCGGAGATACAGCCATCTAAAGACAAGCTAATATTTTGTCGATTTTTACCCCTTTAAAACGCATTTAAAGGCCTGAAAATCGCATTTTTCTGTTTCATATGAAAATTTCCGACTTTGGGGGTTCCAAAAGTCGATGAAGAGGGACTCCAGACCTACATTTTGCTGAAACTTCCAGGGTCCTAGCTATCACCGTTTCGGAGATACAGCCATCTAAAGACAAGCTAATATTTTGTCGATTTTTACCCCTTTAAAACGCCTTTAAAGGCCTGAAAATCGCATTTTTCTGTTTCATATGAAAATTTTCGACTTTGGGGGTTCCAAAAGTCGATGAAGAGGGACTCCAGACCTACATTTTGCTGAAACTTCAGGGTCCTAGCTATCACCGTTTCGGAGATACAGCCATCTAAAGACAAGCTAATATTTTGTCGATTTTTACCCCTTTAAAACGCCTTTAAAGGCCTGAAAATCGCATTTTTCTGTTTCATATGAAAATTTTCGACTTTGGGGGTTCCAAAAGTCGATGAAGAGGGACTCCAGACCTACATTTTGCTGAAACTTCCAGGGTCCTAGCTATCACCGTTTCGGAGATACAGCCATCTAAAGACAAGCTAATATTTTGTCGATTTTTACCCCTTTAAAACGCCTTTAAAGGCCTGAAAATCGCATTTTTCTGTTTCATATGAAAATTTCCGACTTTGGGGGTTCCAAAAGTCGATGAAGAGGGACTCCAGACCTACATTTTGCTGAAACTTCCAGGGTCCTAGCTATCACCGTTTCGGAGATACAGCCATCTAAAGACAAGCTAATATTTTGTCGATTTTTACCCCTTTAAAACGCATTTAAAGGCCTGAAAATCGCATTTTTCTGTTTCATATGAAAATTTCCGACTTTGGGGGATCCAAAAGTCGATGAAGAGGGACTCCAGACCTACATTTTGCTGAAACTTCCAGGGTCCTAGCTATGACCGTTTCGGAGATACAGCCATCTAAAGACAATCTAATATTTTGTCGATTTTTACCCCTTTAAAACGCCTTTAAAGGCCTGAAAATCGCATTTTTCTGTTTCATATGAAAATTTCCGACTTTGGGGGTTCCAAAAGTCGATGAAGAGGGACTCCAGACCTACATTTTGCTGAAACTTCCAGGGTCCTAGCTATCACCGTTTCGGAGATACAGCCATCTAAAGACAAGCTAATATTTTGTCGATTTTTACCCCTTTAAAACGCCTTTAAAGGCCTGAAAATCGCATTTTTCTGTTTCATATGAAAATTTTCAACTTTGGGGGTTCCAAAAGTCGATGAAGAGGGACTCCAGACCTACATTTTGCTGAAACTTCCAGGGTCCTAGCTATCACCGTTTCGGAGATACAGCCATCTAAAGACAAGCTAATATTTTGTCGATTTTTACCCCTTTAAAACGCCTTTAAAGGCCTGAAAATCGCATTTTTCTGTTTCATATGAAAATTTTCAACTTTGGGGGTTCCAAAAGTCGATGAAGAGGGACTCCAGACCTACATTTTGCTGAAACTTCCAGGGTCCTAGCTATCACCGTTTCGGAGATACAGCCATCTAAAGACAAGCTAATATTTTGTCGATTTTTACCCCTTTAAAACGCCTTTAAAGGCCTGAAAATCGCATTTTTCTGTTTCATATGAAAATTTCCGACTTTGGGGGTTCCAAAAGTCGATGAAGAGGGACTCCAGACCTACATTTTGCTGAAACTTCCAGGGTCCTAGCTATCACCGTTTCGGTGTCTAAAGACAAGCTAATATTTTGTCGATTTTTACCCCTTTAAAACGACTTTAAAGGCCTGAAAATCGCATTTTTCTGTTTCATATGAAAATTTCCGACTTTGGGGGATCTTTAGATGGCTGTATCTCCGAAACGGTGATAGCTAGGACCCTGGAAGTTTCAGCAAAATGTAGGTCTGGAGTCCCTCTTCATCGACTTTTGGAACCCCCAAAGTCGAAAATTTTCATATGAAACAGAAAAATGCGATTTTCAGGCCTTTAAAGGCGTTTTAAAGGGGTAAAAATCGACAAAATATTAGATTGTCTTTAGATGGCTGTAAAACGACTTTAAAGGCCTGAAAATCGCATTTTTCTGTTTCATATGAAAATTTCCGACTTTGGGGGATCCAAAAGTCGATGAAGAGGGACTCCAGACCTACATTTTGCTGAAACTTCCAGGGTCCTAGCTATCACCGTTTCGGAGATACAGCCATCTAAAGACAAGCTAATATTTTGTCGATTTTTACCCCTTTAAAACGCCTTTAAAGGCCTGAAAATCGCATTTTTCTGTTTCATATGAAAATTTTCGACTTTGGGGGTTCCAAAAGTCGATGAAGAGGGACTCCAGACCTACATTTTGCTGAAACTTCCAGGGTCCTAGCTATCACCGTTTCGGACATACAGCCATCTAAAGACAAGCTAATATTTTGTCGATTTTTACCCCTTTAAAACGCCTTTAAAGGCCTGAAAATCGCATTTTTCTGTTTCATATGAAAATTTCCGACTTTGGGAGTTCCAAAAGTCGATGCAGAGGGACTCCAGACCTACATTTTGCTGAAACTTCCAGGGTCCTAGCTATCACCGTTTCGGAGATACAGCCATCTAAAGACAAGCTAATATTTTGTCGATTTTTACCCCTTTAAAACGCCTTTAAAGGCCTGAAAATCGCATTTTTCTGTTTCATATGAAAATTTTCAACTTTGGGGGTTCCAAAAGTCGATGAAGAGGGACTCCAGACCTACATTTTGCTGAAACTTCCAGGGTCCTAGCTATCACCGTTTCGGAGATACAGCCATCTAAAGACAAGCTAATATTTTGTCGATTTTTACCCCTTTAAAACGCCTTTAAAGGCCTGAAAATCGCATTTTTCTGTTTCATATGAAAATTTTCGACTTTGGGGGTTCCAAAAGTCGATGAAGAGGGACTCCAGACCTACATTTTGCTGAAACTTCAGGGTCCTAGCTATCACCGTTTCGGAGATACAGCCATCTAAAGACAAGCTAATATTTTGTCGATTTTTACCCCTTTAAAACGCCTTTAAAGGCCTGAAAATCGCATTTTTCTGTTTCATATGAAAATTTTCGACTTTGGGGGTTCCAAAAGTCGATGAAGAGGGACTCCAGACCTACATTTTGCTGAAACTTCCAGGGTCCTAGCTATCACCGTTTCGGAGATACAGCCATCTAAAGACAAGCTAATATTTTGTCGATTTTTACCCCTTTAAAACGCCTTTAAAGGCCTGAAAATCGCATTTTTCTGTTTCATATGAAAATTTCCGACTTTGGGGGTTCCAAAAGTCGATGAAGAGGGACTCCAGACCTACATTTTGCTGAAACTTCCAGGGTCCTAGCTATCACCGTTTCGGAGATACAGCCATCTAAAGACAAGCTAATATTTTGTCGATTTTTACCCCTTTAAAACGCATTTAAAGGCCTGAAAATCGCATTTTTCTGTTTCATATGAAAATTTCCGACTTTGGGGGATCCAAAAGTCGATGAAGAGGGACTCCAGACCTACATTTTGCTGAAACTTCCAGGGTCCTAGCTATGACCGTTTCGGAGATACAGCCATCTAAAGACAATCTAATATTTTGTCGATTTTTACCCCTTTAAAACGCCTTTAAAGGCCTGAAAATCGCATTTTTCTGTTTCATATGAAAATTTCCGACTTTGGGGGTTCCAAAAGTCGATGAAGAGGGACTCCAGACCTACATTTTGCTGAAACTTCCAGGGTCCTAGCTATCACCGTTTCGGAGATACAGCCATCTAAAGACAAGCTAATATTTTGTCGATTTTTACCCCTTTAAAACGCCTTTAAAGGCCTGAAAATCGCATTTTTCTGTTTCATATGAAAATTTTCAACTTTGGGGGTTCCAAAAGTCGATGAAGAGGGACTCCAGACCTACATTTTGCTGAAACTTCCAGGGTCCTAGCTATCACCGTTTCGGAGATACAGCCATCTAAAGACAAGCTAATATTTTGTCGATTTTTACCCCTTTAAAACGCCTTTAAAGGCCTGAAAATCGCATTTTTCTGTTTCATATGAAAATTTTCAACTTTGGGGGTTCCAAAAGTCGATGAAGAGGGACTCCAGACCTACATTTTGCTGAAACTTCCAGGGTCCTAGCTATCACCGTTTCGGAGATACAGCCATCTAAAGACAAGCTAATATTTTGTCGATTTTTACCCCTTTAAAACGCCTTTAAAGGCCTGAAAATCGCATTTTTCTGTTTCATATGAAAATTTCCGACTTTGGGGGTTCCAAAAGTCGATGAAGAGGGACTCCAGACCTACATTTTGCTGAAACTTCCAGGGTCCTAGCTATCACCGTTTCGGTGTCTAAAGACAAGCTAATATTTTGTCGATTTTTACCCCTTTAAAACGACTTTAAAGGCCTGAAAATCGCATTTTTCTGTTTCATATGAAAATTTCCGACTTTGGGGGATCCAAAAGTCGATGAAGAGGGACTCCAGACCTACATTTTGCTGAAACTTCCAGGGTCCTAGCTATCACCGTTTCGGAGATACAGCCATCTAAAGACAAGCTAATATTTTGTCGATTTTTACCCCTTTAAAACGCCTTTAAAGGCCTGAAAATCGCATTTTTCTGTTTCATATGAAAATTTTCGACTTTGGGGGTTCCAAAAGTCGATGAAGAGGGACTCCAGACCTACATTTTGCTGAAACTTCCAGGGTCCTAGCTATCACCGTTTCGGACATACAGCCATCTAAAGACAAGCTAATATTTTGTCGATTTTTACCCCTTTAAAACGCCTTTAAAGGCCTGAAAATCGCATTTTTCTGTTTCATATGAAAATTTCCGACTTTGGGAGTTCCAAAAGTCGATGCAGAGGGACTCCAGACCTACATTTTGCTGAAACTTCCAGGGTCCTAGCTATCACCGTTTCGGAGATACAGCCATCTAAAGACAAGCTAATATTTTGTCGATTTTTACCCCTTTAAAACGCCTTTAAAGGCCTGAAAATCGCATTTTTCTGTTTCATATGAAAATTTTCAACTTTGGGGGTTCCAAAAGTCGATGAAGAGGGACTCCAGACCTACATTTTGCTGAAACTTCCAGGGTCCTAGCTATCACCGTTTCGGAGATACAGCCATCTAAAGACAAGCTAATATTTTGTCGATTTTTACCCCTTTAAAACGCCTTTAAAGGCCTGAAAATCGCATTTTTCTGTTTCATATGAAAATTTCCGACTTTGGGGGTTCCAAAAGTCGATGAAGAGGGACTCCAGACCTACATTTTGCTGAAACTTCCAGGGTCCTAGCTATCACCGTTTCGGAGATACAGCCATCTAAAGACAAGCTAATATTTTGTCGATTTTTACCCCTTTAAAACGCCTTTAAAGGCCTGAAAATCGCATTTTTCTGTTTCATATGAAAATTTTCGACTTTGGGGGTTCCAAAAGTCGATGAAGAGGGACTCCAGACCTACATTTTGCTGAAACTTCAGGGTCCTAGCTATCACCGTTTCGGAGATACAGCCATCTAAAGACAAGCTAATATTTTGTCGATTTTTACCCCTTTAAAACGCCTTTGAAGGCCTGAAAATCGCATTTTTCTGTTTCATATGAAAATTTCCGACTTTGGGAGTTCCAAAAGTCGATGAAGAGGGACTCCAGACCTACATTTTGCTGAAACTTCCAGGGTCCTAGCTATCACCGTTTCGGAGATACAGCCATCTAAAGACAAGCTAATATTTTGTCGATTTTTACCCCTTTAAAACGCCTTTAAAGGCCTGAAAATCGCATTTTTCTGTTTCATATGAAAATTTCCGACTTTGGGGGTTCCAAAAGTCGATGAAGAGGGACTCCAGACCTACATTTTGCTGAAACTTCCAGGGTCCTAGCTATCACCGTTTCGGAGATACAGCCATCTAAAGACAAGCTAATATTTTGTCGATTTTTACCCCTTTAAAACGCATTTAAAGGCCTGAAAATCGCATTTTTCTGTTTCATATGAAAATTTCCGACTTTGGGGGATCCAAAGTCGATGAAGAGGGACTCCAGACCTACATTTTGCTGAAACTTCCAGGGTCCTAGCTATCACCGTTTCGGAGATACAGCCATCTAAAGACAATCTAATATTTTGTCGATTTTTACCCCTTTAAAACGCCTTTAAAGGCCTGAAAATCGCATTTTTCTGTTTCATATGAAATTTCCGACTTTGGGGGATCCAAAAGTCGATGAAGAGGGACTCCAGACCTACATTTTGCTGAAACTTCCAGGGTCCTAGCTATCACCGTTTCGGAGATACAGCCATCTAAAGACAAGCTAATATTTTGTCGATTTTTACCCCTTTAAAACGCCTTTAAAGGCCTGAAAATCGCATTTTTCTGTTTCATATGAAAATTTTCGACTTTGGGGGTTCCAAAAGTCGATGAAGAGGGACTCCAGACCTACATTTTGCTGAAACTTCCAGGGTCCTAGCTATCACCGTTTCGGTGTCTAAAGACAAGCTAATATTTTGTCGATTTTTACCCCTTTAAAACGACTTTAAAGGCCTGAAAATCGCATTTTTCTGTTTCATATGAAAATTTCCGACTTTGGGGGATCCAAAAGTCGATGAAGAGGGACTCCAGACCTACATTTTGCTGAAACTTCCAGGGTCCTAGCTATCACCGTTTCGGAGATACAGCCATCTAAAGACAAGCTAATATTTTGTCGATTTTTACCCCTTTAAAACGCCTTTAAAGGCCTGAAAATCGCATTTTTCTGTTTCATATGAAAATTTTCGACTTTGGGGGGTTCCAAAAGTCGATGAAGAGGGACTCCAGACCTACATTTTGCTGAACCTTCCAGGGTCCTAGCTATCACCGTTTCGGACATACAGCCATCTAAAGACAAGCTAATATTTTGTCGATTTTTACCCCTTTAAAACGCCTTTTAAAGGCCTGAAAATCGCATTTTTCTGTTTCATATGAAAATTTCCGACTTTGGGAGTTCCAAAAGTCGATGCAGAGGGACTCCAGACCTACATTTTGCTGAAACTTCCAGGGTCCTAGCTATCACCGTTTCGGAGATACAGCCATCTAAAGACAAGCTAATATTTTGTCGATTTTTACCCCTTTAAAACGCCTTTAAAGGCCTGAAAATCGCATTTTTCTGTTTCATATGAAAATTTTCAACTTTGGGGGTTCCAAAAGTCGATGAAGAGGGACTCCAGACCTACATTTTGCTGAAACTTCCAGGGTCCTAGCTATCACCGTTTCGGAGATACAGCCATCTAAAGACAAGCTAATATTTTGTCGATTTTTACCCCTTTAAAACGCATTTAAAGGCCTGAAAATCGCATTTTTCTGTTTCATATGAAAATTTCCGACTTTGGGGGTTCCAAAAGTCGATGAAGAGGGACTCCAGACCTACATTTTGCTGAAACTTCCAGGGTCCTAGCTATCACCGTTTCGGAGATACAGCCATCTAAAGACAAGCTAATATTTTGTCGATTTTTACCCCTTTAAAACGCCTTTAAAGGCCTGAAAATCGCATTTTTCTGTTTCATATGAAAATTTTCGACTTTGGGGGTTCCAAAAGTCGATGAAGAGGGACTCCAGACCTACATTTTGCTGAAACTTCAGGGTCCTAGCTATCACCGTTTCGGAGATACAGCCATCTAAAGACAAGCTAATATTTTGTCGATTTTTACCCCTTTAAAACGCCTTTAAAGGCCTGAAAATCGCATTTTTCTGTTTCATATGAAAATTTTCGACTTTGGGGGTTCCAAAAGTCGATGAAGAGGGACTCCAGACCTACATTTTGCTGAAACTTCCAGGGTCCTAGCTATCACCGTTTCGGAGATACAGCCATCTAAAGACAAGCTAATATTTTGTCGATTTTTACCCCTTTAAAACGCCTTTAAAGGCCTGAAAATCGCATTTTTCTGTTTCATATGAAAATTTCCGACTTTGGGGGTTCCAAAAGTCGATGAAGAGGGACTCCAGACCTACATTTTGCTGAAACTTCCAGGGTCCTAGCTATCACCGTTTCGGAGATACAGCCATCTAAAGACAAGCTAATATTTTGTCGATTTTTACCCCTTTAAAACGCATTTAAAGGCCTGAAAATCGCATTTTTCTGTTTCATATGAAAATTTCCGACTTTGGGGGATCCAAAAGTCGATGAAGAGGGACTCCAGACCTACATTTTGCTGAAACTTCCAGGGTCCTAGCTATGACCGTTTCGGAGATACAGCCATCTAAAGACAATCTAATATTTTGTCGATTTTTACCCCTTTAAAAACGCCTTTAAAGGCCTGAAAATCGCATTTTTCTGTTTCATATGAAAATTTCCGACTTTGGGGGTTCCAAAAGTCGATGAAGAGGGACTCCAGACCTACATTTTGCTGAAACTTCCAGGGTCCTAGCTATCACCGTTTCGGAGATACAGCCATCTAAAGACAAGCTAATATTTTGTCGATTTTTACCCCTTTAAAACGCCTTTAAAGGCCTGAAAATCGCATTTTTCTGTTTCATATGAAAATTTCAACTTTGGGGGTTCCAAAAGTCGATGAAGAGGGACTCCAGACCTACATTTTGCTGAAACTTCCAGGGTCCTAGCTATCACCGTTTCGGAGATACAGCCATCTAAAGACAAGCTAATATTTTGTCGATTTTTACCCCTTTAAAACGCCTTTAAAGGCCTGAAAATCGCATTTTTCTGTTTCATATGAAAATTTTCAACTTTGGGGGTTCCAAAAGTCGATGAAGAGGGACTCCAGACCTACATTTTGCTGAAACTTCCAGGGTCCTAGCTATCACCGTTTCGGAGATACAGCCATCTAAAGACAAGCTAATATTTTGTCGATTTTTACCCCTTTAAAACGCCTTTAAAGGCCTGAAAATCGCATTTTTCTGTTTCATATGAAAATTTCCGACTTTGGGGGTTCCAAAAGTCGATGAAGAGGGACTCCAGACCTACATTTTGCTGAAACTTCCAGGGTCCTAGCTATCACCGTTTCGGTGTCTAAAGACA